>FR997723.1:12332807-17332807 GCA_905475445.1 Ochropleura plecta
GTGACATTTTATGGCAGGCATTTATTCAGTAGGTGCTTGCGAAAATGTACTATACCCTCTTGCTATGCCCCGATCGTAGATAGATGGCTCCTTGGCGATTTAATTACGTAGTTGCTATATTTATTGAACGGACATCTATTGAAACTTTCTGGTGGCAGCTTTAGGAAGTAAGCCGTCTTCGGGAGTGGCATCCTAATACTTAAACAAGACATTATAAGACGAGAAGACGGTATCCCTACATAAGCCGACATCAAAGTCCGTGTTAAAGTTTTGCGCTCGCGATGAATATAATATCGTGTATACCTAGCGAGTTAATTACGTTGGCGTGAAAATTAGCCATGCTGCTAAATGAGTTTCAGTGATGGCGTGCATATGTTGTAGTTTATTGCAGATGTCGATAGTACGTGCGTGAGTGTTATTTATTGTCATTTTTGTTATTGTTTATGAACGGGCATTAAGAGTAGCGCCATCGTTTACATTACCGGCATTACAAAAGATTACCTCAACGGTCTTAATAGTAGAGTAAATATAGAATCCAGGATAGGTACAATGTTGTAAGAGAGAAGAGAATTAACGTTATTTTGGTTAATTGATGTGAGATGTGCATTCTCTAGAGCTTGTTCGTAACTGAATGTAAATGCTGTAGAGTTATATTCACTTCCAATTAAGTCAGCTCATTTGCGGTTGTAACATTTTCATATGTTAAAAACAAAACAAATTTAATTTATTTATGTAGGGTTATTCTGGTCTCGTGGCAGCGAGCAAGCCTGCGTTTTTACCTGAATTTGATTCCAAGATTAGACAAAATAGTAACTCCTTTACTCTGTAAAATAGAATCTTATTTACAGGCGGTATACCTATTGTTATGATGGTTTATGCATGTCGCCTGATTGACCAGGTGATACTATTTTGGAGACCTACAGATGGATCTTAGCACACCTCTGCCAAGACCTTCGGGATTAGCATGCGTTCCTCTCATGCTATTGTTGATACATCAACATTATTATTTTCATGCATCTCATAGTGTTAATGTATTTTATTGCCAAAAATTATCCGCTTCAATGGAGCGCGTGCGTATATTTCCGCCGGGCGCGTTTACATTTATTTCGGAAAATGCTTTATTGTATCACAACAAATTGATTCTGTCTATAACAACGTCTTCAATAAAATAAATCATTAGTCGAAACGAAACTACATACAGTGAGAGGTGAAATAATAGATTATTTCCCGATATACTTGAGGGAGCAGAGTTAGAGAGACGCGTAGGTAGTGATAAAACAGACTCAATGGTTGTAATGACCTCGTGGCCACTGGCCGTGCGCCGTGCGCCGTGCTATCCCCAGGGATCACGTTTTGATCCAATCTTATTTTTACTATCCATAAATTATATCGAATAGCATCTTGTGCTTACCCGCAGTAATTGTTTGCAGATGGTCACACTCTTGTGACGACATGATCTAGGTCACCTGACAACAACTAAGTGGCCAGTGCTGAAGAGTAGATCCATTCGTAACCCATTATTAAGTCTTGTTCGGGTCTATCTATACAACTGCTCGTTAATGACTATTATTAGTAGAAGTTCACCGAATTGAATTATATTGTGTGTAAAGTTTTTTTCCGCTCCGTAAGTGTAGAGTTAGATTAATCAAAAAAAATTACCTAGATTATTTAAATGTTGGATACTATTACAAAAAATAAACCCATATTATTGTTAAACAGCATTATTGCAGTTGCAGTTTGTTATACATAAAATTCACAACTGGCCAATGGTCGATTGCTCGAGAAACGAGAAAGTTTTTGTAGAAAGAGTAATTTTTCAATGGACGACTTGTCGAGTGCTGACGAGTGACGGGTCGCCATTCAACGGGACCCACAATTTCAAAGCACCCCTTTTATGAGTGAAAGATCGTTTGAAACAAACTTCACTAGCTCCCTTTTGTGATAAGCCAGGGAACTTATTATTTTCAGAAACTCTAAATAAATGTTATACTATTGCGCATGGAAAATCAATTCGGTTTCACACTTCACTACCTCGTCAAGAAACAGATTTATCGGAAATACGATTTTTTTGGAGGAACGAACGTCAACAAATTATACCTGTGACAAATAGCTCGTCGTTAAATTGAATTTCGATAAAGCGTTCACTTCAGTTAATTATATACAATTAAGATGGCGGTGTAATTATATTGGTTAACTAGAGTATAAAGCGATGTTTGAAATTCTGTATGGTACATATTATATTTTTATGTAGGGTACGTAATGTAGGTATGTACAACAAGCAAAACATTTATCTGCGCTGATATAATAAGACAAACGTTTATAGTTTTCTAATTGCTACGAACAATACGTCACGCCATAATTATTTATTCTCCGTTTAGTTTAAATGCATATTAGATTTAGCATTTATTTTATAGTCTACCTATATAACTGCTTACTCCACAAATAGCCCAAAAAGTCCTTCTTAGTTATTACTTAAGCTGCTCGTAACCAATATTTATGAGGTACATGTCATGTACAGCGCCGCGGTGCCCAGTTCCGAATAAGCCTGTACCCAAGGGAGCTTTAAGAAATTACCCACACGTACAACGTTAGTGAGATTGGCAGCTGCTATCACTGGCAATTAGTAACAAATTGTATCAAACAGCGATCACAGCTAAGTCTGTTACAAATCAGGAATATCGTTACGGCAATATCCTAAATACATATTTCGACGGAAAGCCTTCCACTGCTACGAGAGAGGACTTATAAGATTATGCGCAGGCGTATCAATGAAAATCATTTTTAACCGATACACCCAAACAGATTATCTATTCGAAACGTATGTTTCTTTTTTATTCGTTCTTTTCAAATAAATCTAGACTCTATATGTAGGTCTTATCGTATCTTGGATATAAAATAACATAAATGTTTACATTTTGACCGTTGAATCTGATAGCTAGAATTTTTTATTGAGACCGCTCCATTTTGCTTAATTAAAGCGCTGAAAATTACAATCGCATCCCATAAACGTCCGTTGTTAGATATGGGTCTCCTGCCATAAAACGCTTCCACAACGATCTTGGGGGGATAATGCCGTAATCACAGCGCTGGCCAGGCAGATTGGTAATCACAAAAAGATATAATCAGCGGGGCTTTCGTTCGTCCATCTGATAAAAACTGCTAGTCGTTTTTTGCGGCTCCTACTTCAACGGTTTTGTCTGTTCACAACTGGCACCATCGAACATGGAACGCGACTATGTACCTAATTAAATACAATCCTGGATCTATTTTACTAATTCATTGAACAAGTTTTAATATATGCCAAATAAATAAATAAAAATAAAAAAGTATAAATCCGGCGCAAAAAGAGTATCATTTGTTTGATGCATTCATTGTCATTTTGTTTGTTTTCGTAGCACCCGTTGTAGCTTCGTAGCACTCTTTTGGGTGCTACGAATAGGTTCGTAGCACTCAATACAGTAGGCCTATTTTAGTGAGACTTGTAAATCATTAGAATTCTTTTATTTCAGCCCGTCACGTTACCCCAATTGCGTAACACACTTTCAATGAAAATTCTGAATTCTTACTTTTAAAGAAAATTCTTAATAAATTGCTTCATAATGTTTGAAAAATTCGCCGACAACAGTAATAATACAATTAATGTCGTTGAATTGTGTTAAAATGAATAGTATTGCGTTTTAAAGTGTCTTACACCATTATCCCGGTTATGTATGATTATTTGACTTTTAAACAGACATGATATATTTAAATTTACGACTCTTATTTCAATAAATTATAATCTTTATTATGAATAAATTGATGAACCCTCTTGAATGTGTGATATGATGTTTTAAACTAAATTAATATATTTTTTGTAATGTGCCTAATCAATATTAACGAAGCAAGACTGTAAAATATAATTTTGATGCGCATTGCGTTACATTAATGTAATTTCATGATATTTTTTTGCATGTACCAAAAAATATTTGCGCGGCTGATAGGTCGAATATAGTGAGACCAAATTTTTAATTATTTTACGAAGTATTTTGAATATAAAGATATATTATTATTATATTTTTCATTTTTATAATAATATATTATTATTTTCAGTATGAATGCGTGCTTTGATTCGTTTTATCGAAAAACTTGACACAGAGGGCTCAAAACGTTTAATTTGTTTGGACGAACGGCCACTATAATAAAATGTAATGCAGAAGATGTACATGTTGATTTAGATGTAGTTATTCCTGCTTGCTCAGACAGGACCTGGACAGTGAAGGCAGAGGGCAAGGTGTGCGCTTATTGGGAATGACTTATGCCCTATGTACTGCGATGACTGACTTAGTTCTTTAATAGCTACTTAGTATAGGTAATTAGTTACTATAATAACGCCAAAAACGGTTTCCATAAGCTACCCTGATATTTCGCGAATGGTTAAACAAGCCTCATGATACATATTTATAAGGATAGTAGCCTCCCCGCCAATAAATTATGTACCTATTATAGTGCTGTATAGGTACGTATACTTGACAGTTACGAATTTATGTAGTATTTGCGTAAATAAATCGTTTAATAAATGAATTCGTTGGAAGTAAGAAGGACCGTACGTGATATTTGAAATATTAAAGTGTTAGTGTGGAAGTATATACAGATTATTAGGTAGATTAATATATATGTGCTAAAGTCAGTTTTATAATATTGTAAAGAAAATAAACAACAAGACATTTGTTTAGTTTCTGGCTACAAACGTTGTTTATAGGTCGAACAGTTATTGATGATTAATATTTTTTATTAGGTACCTACTCGTATTTATAAACTAAACACACTGTGAGGAAAACTATTGGGTTAAGTGATTGATAGATTTGGAATAGATAGTTTTTATGTACAACAGTGATGATATGTAACATCTGATTGATTTTAAAAATAATTAATTATATATTAGTAGTTTTCACACTTTGTTGTAGGTTATTTTGAATGGTTATTTTAAGTGTTTCTAATAAGTAGTTTTTTTTATGGCGGACTTTACACTAACTACTACAGCAAATTAAAGTAGGTAGATGTTAAGTAAGAAGAATTATTTTCAAGGTAAAATGTTTCAGCTAAGGGCAAAAATAACTCGGGTGTGGTAAATAAAATGGTAGGAGGAATTATCTTGGCTACGCAAGGACTACTATTAGAAAAAAAATAAAATTAAGTTAATATATTACCTATGGCGTATAGCATCTTCATGTACCCGAACACGCCTTGTCGATTTCATTTTCACCTAAACATTTTATGCCAATAAATACGTTATTTTATATAAAAAGAATTTATTTTGATTAGTTTGTTTGCAGTTGAAATTACTTTTTAAACTCCAGTTTGTGTGACTTAACTAAATAGTTGGCGTTGTAGTGTGTAATTATGTAGAGTTATGTATGTATTGTTTGCCCCTGCCACTATCTCGTAAACTTGGCTATGCATGTGAAATAACATCGTGAACGTAGCGAGGTGACAACTGACGGTAAAACAAATTTGAAGGACTAAATTTGATAAAAAATACTTTAATAAAATCCAAGTGTTAAATAAAAAGTTTTATAATGTTGTGCATAGCGTGAGAATATTTCTGAAGAAAGTTATGCAAAAGCTTGAAAATAATATAAAATATCAACTGGTGTAGCTAATAGATATTGATTGTCATTTAATAAAGTTTACTTGAAAGCTTTTCATTTGTTATTATGAATATCAATTTGGTATGTTCGCGGCGGCGCACTCGCTTGCCGCCGTCATATTTTAATCACGTAATGTAATGCGAAAAATCTGTTCGAATACTGCTACCTACGTTTAATAGTAAACTATCGATCCAAATATGGAAGGGTACTCCGAACGCCATTAAAATCGAAGTCATCGTCAGCAATTATGTACAAAGGCACAAAGCACAATGCGATATTGAACAGACATGCTATTTATTTAATTTTATAAAAGACCCATTCAGTCTTATTTTATTGACACAATTGTTGTCTAAATAATGTCGTGCAAAAATCGAAACACCAGACATTAGTTACGTACCTTAAAATTCACAGCCAATCTAAACAACTGAAAACTGACATCCATAAATATTTACATTCCGGTAGACGCGAGACGTGTAATAGCGTGCGTTATGTTGTCGGCGCTGCGGTGGCTGTAGACGGTGGTGTGCAGCGCGGCACACGCGGCTGACGCGGCAGCGGCGGCGGCCGGCGAGCGAGCGGAGCGGGGCTGCGGCGCCGGCATAGTACGCGCCTCTCATCACATGCGGCGCGCGGCCACCTGACGCGCGAGCGGGCGCCGACTGCCGCGCCGCGCCGCCCGCACCGCCCGCACCACCACCGCACCCGTCACCCGCACCACCGCACCGCCCGCCCAACGCACCCGCCCGCCCGCACTCCTCTAATTCTAATTGTTGGCCACCTCTGACGATTCAGGTCATCGTACCTGCATGTGAATTCTTTTCTAAACAGAAAACCCAGTTCGGGCCTGCATATTTAATATTGTGATTCAATTCAAGTCGAGATTACGTAGGCACCTTCACTTTCATAAAAAGTTACTAGCGGATAAGTTAGGTAGGCAGATTTTTTATTTAAAGGAGTTGGCCGAGCTACCAAGAATTAAAAACCAATTGCAAGACGTTTTATGTCGATCTAAGTAGATACCTTGCCAAACTAGTAAAAATGGTGGACAAAGTTAAACAATCGTATGTGTAACGTACGAAGTTTGTAAGCTTCAAAAACGTGTTAATGGAGCAAGGGAAACCCCATGGGACAGCCCCCGTTCTGACGTGTGGGTTGCGAGTTATAATATTTGCCTCTACTTTTTCGTAAATGTTACCGAGTTTTTGGTTCGCATTTAAGTTTAAAATTATTTACACATGAAGACAAAGTTTATCAATTTATATTTTTCGTAAACTATAATCTAGGTAGGTAACTATTTTGGTCACACGTTTTAAAAAGTACCGTTAGCGATCGATCTACAATATGGTACAGCCAGGTCGGGTACATTGCAGTACAGTTGGTTCAGCGTCTGTATTTAGTGGTTGTGGTATTATTGTATTATACCGGGTTGAACCGTTGTAGCCGCACATGGGAACCTTCAAAGCCCTTATGATTGAATGAGGCCTTTTAAAATAATTATTGAATTTAGTATCACACGAAGTCTATAGACATACCTTAGATTAAGATATAGTCCTTGAGTACAAACATAATGCTGTTTTTCCACCGACGAGATGGTTATTTTGTTATTGATTTATTTATTAACTTCTATTAAAAGTTACATGCATGTCAGTTTATGGCGTTAGAGATTACTGTCATGATTGTTACAGCTTGCATGAGCGATTGTGTGCCGTTGTCATTATCTACGAGTAACTAAGTACCGTGGGTCATAACGGTGGTATAATAATGTATTGATTTCTTTGTTACATGCCATGTTACTTTTGTTTTATAAAATAACTGTTAATGCTTTATTACAATGTGTGATATTTATGGTTGGTAAAAGCTTTAACATTGCTACACTAAGAGAAGTTCATGTTTTTTCATTTCCACCAAAAACAGCACTTACCTACAATGTAATCTTATACCCTTTCACATGCCTTTTACGATATTTTATGAAAATAACGGAAATCATGACTGTAATACAAAGTTTCACAAAAGTGCTTCCACGGCAAGTCTACGAGTACCTATATGCCTGGTAGAGTAGGCTGCCCAGATGTTCCGTCAGCAAGCATACTCAACATAAAAACTTAATAACTGAGTAGGTAGGACGTGATGGGAGAACTCTAAAACTTTATTTAAAAGAATGATAAGAATAATTACGATCGACTAATAATGAAATTCAAAAATTTGGATTTACCAGATTTAGTGATAGCGCACAATATCTTCCTTAAGTTTTGCCTGTTTAAGTCGTTTTGGCTTAGGCACCGCACGGTGAGATTGACACGAACTACAAAATAAACATTTAGTCGTTGCTGAACATTCCATGGTTGGTTGGTCTTTAAGACGGACCTCTGCCGGCAGGTCTCTCATCTATTATCACTAAGTTTTCATGATGAATATGCTGGCGGGAAAACTGTCTGGGCGCCATAAATACCATGGACGGATAATCATAACTAAATATTTGAGTTAATATTTAATTAAATCAATTCGCAATCGACGCAGCCACGACTGCGATGTACAAGATTTGATTTTATGGAAATTGCTATCACCAGCTAGGTAATGTTGCGGTGCGGCCCACTATTTTAGTGATAGCATTTCATAAGTTATAAGGTAGTGGTTGGTAATCAGCTTGTGTTAACAGGCATTCTCCCAGTCTGTTGCCCGGCTATTTGACCCGCGGCATAAATATTGTGCGTGAAAGGTTCATAAAACGCACGATGTACAAGATTGCCATCCCATACACTATCTGCGAACACAACGGCAACCCTTTCCTCCGAGTTTTACGACTTGTGCCGAATGATAAGTTGCGGACACATTCTATACCTACTTGACTAGCTTCTACGTACATAGGGAACCACCTATATGATTCTCTGAATATTATTTTCACTTGAACATTTAACATTACTAAGATTTCACGTAAGTGCTGTTTTCATCTGCATCCAGGGAATGTTTATAAATAGTGAATGCTGTGCAAGAATGAATAACATTAGCTTGCTATTAGCTAATTTTAACAAACACCCAGTAAGTGTGATAATTACAATAAATATGTATGGTTTAGTACCTTGCCACATAAATAAATGGGGTGAGACTGAGTGTTTTTAAGGCGTGTATGTAAAAAGTGTTGTCTGTATTAGTATTTACAACAGGATTGCTCTCAGTAGCATCCACGCAGCCTGGATTTGTGCCTGCATGTTGGCGATTGGCTTTCATCCTATTACATGGGACTCAAATATAATTGGTTACAAGGGGGATGAACTAGGGGGCTGAACTTTGGCATCCTCTGCATTATTTCCTTTTCAAGGAATTCAAGGAATTACAGGCGTAATGTTAAATTATGTGTGTTAAATTATGTATTAGAAGCAGTTGTTTACAGACGTTTTGTAATAACAGTAAAATATGATGGCGTAGTTACAATTTCGATTGGAGTGGTACTAATTTACGGCTTGTATTTGTAAACAATGAGGCACACATGACTGATTTGCTTACGTTAACACCTACGCGCGCGCCGTGTATTAGTTAAGGTTACGTGTAGTCTGTGTTGCACTCCGATTATACTTGGCGGTAAACAACTAACGATTAATAACGGACTCTCCTGTGAAGCAATTATATTAATGAAGGAGGGGTTAACGTTACCTTTTTACACGCTATCATGCGATCAGTGTTTGGGTTAAGTGTAGAAATATTAAACCGTAGTTAGGGAACGTAGGTATCTATCTAATAAATATGATACAAATGTTTCTATAATGAAGTCTGGCATTAAGTATGAACTTTTACCTACTTGCTCGTGTTAAGGTACCTGGTCATTAGGGGGTGGAGCAGTGGGCACGATTTGTTTTACAGTAAGAAATACTGCTATTGTGGAATCGGTTACCCATCAATCACTCTTGTCGAGTAAGCATTTCCGTTCGTTGTTGTACGTAATTGTATGAAGTAATACTTGTAGATAGGTACAGCCAGCATAATGTACCGACGTATAAACTGCACTAAGGCGAAAGTTATTCTGCTTTCCCATTCTAATTCGTGGATGTAGAGTTTGAGATGGACACACTATTGTGTCGGCAAAAAACAATTTGATGTAACCACTCTATTATATAGAATATTCAGTTATACAAGGTTTTATAAATAATAAATTATAGTAACTTTTTCAAATAATGTAGAAAATTTTAAGTGAGCTCGATAATAGCGTTCCGTCCTTCCATTTTGCTAAATGTTTTTGAATACTAAGTAGTATGATTTTAAAGCACATACAATCAGTCAATAAAATATCGGGTTGGATGATTCTTTATGGGTCTCATTTTTTTTTGTTCTTAGATTGGTCACAACTGTTTTCCATTTTGGCGCGGACTTTCTTCTTCTTTCTTTCCTTAGTACCCTATGGCAATTGGCGCCATGTCGACAATTGTGCCAATGTCAGATGTGGCGAGGAGTTTGAGTTGCATCTGCTATTTAGATACATTTAATGTCTATTTAGGCTATAAGTTCCCCAAGTGTGTCACCAGAAGCCCTCACACTATGGCGGCTTTGCGCAGTGCGTGTACTGAGTTTAGAAAGAGATATTGCGTCGTTCCCCATCCGCCACCTTTTTCGCGACCATCATCACTTACCAACTAGCATGAGATGATTTCTTGGTTCCGAACTGGCTGAGGCGCAGGTCTGTCTACACAATTTTAATTAAAAGGCGAAGTGTTCTACTATCGTGTATTTATAGGTAGTAGGTCCATTCAAGCTCGGCAGCGAGTAGGTAGATACTGCTCAGTGGTGTGCCAAGTGGCCAACAAGCCCGTAAGGTAAGCAGGCTGTTCAGAAACCCGAACATCATGAAGAGTAGTTCGTTGTAGGGGCAAGTCAAGTATGTGGGCTTTTAAAAAAGTACCGCCACTAACTGTTAGGTAACTACCTACTTACTTACGAAATTAAGAACCTACCTAAGGTAATTTTGACAAGTAAGTAAGTTGTTATTATTAGGTACTTAAAATCTAAATTTGATCTGTGTTTTTGAAACGATTTTGTGAAACTCGAGAGCGGTTTAAGCCAATTGTTTAACTTTGTTCGCGAACAAAGCCACAAGCAACAAATAGTTGTGTAATAATTTCGTCATAGGGGCGTTGTAGGTAGGAACCTATTATAACAAGCCATACGACCTGATTTCCCCATAGTCACTTTAAATGATTCCTGTGGGAGGAAAGGAGCGGCATGGCCTAAGCCGGGTTCGAGGATTAACGTCATCGCTATATGTGTCTATTGTCTTCGGAGCTGGACCAAAACTGTTCTAGACGCTGGACCGTATCGCCTACATAGGGTTACCACAAAAGAAATAATGAATGACTCTTTTCTGTTGAATTAAAAGGGAAGGAGACAGTAGTCGTAGTATACTGTTTCTATGTAAATGCACAGTTGATCTCGAAAAAATCAAACGTTGTGAACGGCGAAGTGACTAGGTAGGTAACAAAAAGATGCCACTCTTAGAGGGCAACGGCGAGACGGTTAGTACATTTCTATATTTTATTGTAATCGCTAAACACTTCACTGCTGCACCGTGCGAATTTCCCGTGGCCGAAGTATTCATTTTTTGGCCTACACTCGAGAACAATGAATCCGGGTGACTAAAATCTCGGAAACTAAGAATGCTAGCTTAATGAAATATATTGTGTTTGAAAGACAATAAAAACTACGTGATGAACCACGGTCATCACGGTCATCACTTAAATTGGACTAATTTGACGGCATGGTTGGCGCAGTGGCTGCTGCGCTGCGTGTCGCGGGTTCGATTCCTGCACGGAACAAATATTTGTATGGTCTACAGGTAGTTGTTTCGGGTCTGGCTGTTTATGTATGTGAGTTTAAATGTTTGTAAACGCACCCATGACATAGGAGAAATTTCTAGTGTGGGGCAATATTTATAAAAGTAAAGTAACTAATAAATTGAAGATTGGTCAAAAGTTTTGTTCTCCGACGAATCAAATTGATTGCTCTACAAGCACGATGGAAGACACAGAGTGTATTGAAGACCAGGGGAATGATACAAGCAAGCATGCATCGAAGAAAAAGTAGCCAACGGTGATGGGTCTATACTCTTGTGTGGCCCGGAATTTCATCTGAGAGTCGCACAGAACTGGTTTTTATAAAACGCCTTTTTAACTAGCGTAAGAAAGTATGTGGAAGGAATCCTTTATCCGCTGGGCCTTATAGTCATTTTAGTCCGTTTGTTAATTTTTTTAACATATTATTTATATTTTTACATATTTCTTAAATAAAATAAAAAAACATAAAAATACAAAAATAGGAGCCCACCGGTATCGGGAACAGGGTCCAAGCTACCGGCGCGGCGGTCAGGGCTCCAGAGAAAGGAACCTCCTAACAATACGAGCCGTGTCCAGGAGTACCGCTTTCTGTATAAAGCCCTTGATCCAGCTGCCTAACGAGAGCCTCCTCATGTATTGGTCGAGGCTCTTGGCAATTAAGCCATTGGCAGATACGACTATCGGCACAATGATCGCTGAGTCCACATCCCACATGTCGAGAACCTCGCGAGCCAAGTCAATATACTTGATTTGCTTATCTTTCTCGGCTTTCACGAGGTTCTCATCATGCGGGACTGTTATGTCAACAATCATTGCGCGCCGCTCTGATCGATCCACCACCACTATATCAGGCTTGTTGGCAACAATAGTTCTGTCAGTGATAATGGATCGATCCCAGTACAATGTGATATTGCCATGTTCGAGAACTGGGTCGGGCACATACCTATAGTATTTTAGAGCAAGTTGCTGATGTATAATCCTGGCTACAAGGTTGTGTCTATGCAAGTACTCTCCGTTAGCAAGGCGAGAACAGCCAGAGAAAATGTGACGAAATGATTCACCCGGACGGTAGCATGCCCGACATATGTCAACCGTGCCGTCCTTCACAATAAATCTCCGGTAGTTATTCGTCATCATAACTTCATCCATGATGCACAGACAAAACCTTCGGTTTCTCCATGAGGTCGCCGGAACGTAGCCAGGCTGCGGACGCTGATTGATCTACATCGGGTCCATGTAGGGCCCGGAAAAAGCGTCCGTGAAGCTCCTTACTCTGCCATACTTCCTTGCGGTCGTTAGTGTCAAGCACTACAGGTTTGCGCCAGTTCTCTTTAGCCAAGGAGAGCGGGGTGAGGCCTTTGTCCACTGCAACCACATCTCGATGCATTCCCACGTCTGTTTCTAGGAAATATTCCCTGAGACTGCATATCTCGCGATTTTTCATATTTGAGTATGCCGAAAGAGTACATCAAAGCCGCCATGACCCAACCGTTGAAAGCACGCACCTTGTTTCCGCCTGATAAAAGACTTATAGTCATTTACCATGTCTGTTATTATGTAACGAAAAGTATTTTTGTTTAGGTAATCGCTATGAAAATATGATTTATTTTGCTTATAATAATAATTCATTTATTTCAGGAAATTTTCCCATACAAAATTGAGCTACAAATTATACAATACATTGCACATACCTACATAAAATTACAAGACATATTTTTTTTAAATTTTGCATTAAAAATAAAATAAAAGTATTGTTATAAGATTAAACATTGAATTGAATAAAAATAAACATTCAAAAATTACATTAAAATTAAATAAAAAAATAAAATAAAAATAAGTCACGCTAAAATTTGGGGTTGAGTCAAAAAATAAAATAAATAAAAATAGAGTAAAAAAATTACATTTAATAATATTTTGTCACTACATGAAGCATGCAACAATAATTAATGTAGTGACAGTCGAACCTCTCAGCCATCATCCTCAAGATGGTGTTGGAGCTGGCGCGAACCCTGCGCACCAGGGATGTGCACCGTTTCCGCATCGTCGCGTAGAAGCAGTCAATGCGTGACTCGGCGAACATCCCCGATGCACTGCAGTACCGAGGCAGCCCCAACAACACTCTGTAGGCATTGTTATATTGGATTCGTAGGGCGCTGTACTGTTTTTGAGTATAGTTAGCCCACAGGACGCTCGTATAAAAGCAGGTGCAATACGCTCTGAAAAGAGTGTTTTTGACCTCCTGCGAGCATCGAGCAAACCTGCGAGCTATCATGTTCGCTCTAACAGACAACGCCCTACGTTCCCGCTCTATGTCCATATCGTCTTTCAGGTCAGAGGTCACCAGGTGCCCAAGGTATTTGAAAGTGTCAACCCTTTTTAGCGGTACACTATTTAATTTGATGTTAGGAATACTGTCTGGACACCTACCCCTGGCTCGAAGAACCATACACTCACTTTTCTTGGTGTTATAGAGCAGCCTATGACTGATAGCATATTCCTCACAAATACCGAGCAGTTGAGACAGGCCACAGACCGAGGCGCTCAGCAGCACCATGTCATATATATACATACATAATATTGTTTACACGAACTCCACCAACATGACACCCGACATGCGTGCTGCTAAGCCTCTCGATGAGTGCGTTTATCTAAAGGTTGAAGAGCGTTGGCGAGGTCAACCCCCCTTGCCTAACCCCGCACTCCAACCTGTATGTTTCAGACAGCCTACCCGACCATCGAACTACGTTGACCTGGTACCCATACCAGTACTTGAGAATACGAATGCATTCACTTGGTAGGGATGTGTTGCTTAGTTTGTCCCATAGAATGTCATAGGAAACCAGGTCAAACGCTTTCGAAAGATCAAGGAAGCAAGCATAGACTGGAGTTTTGCGATCAGTATAGTACTTGACAGTCTGCTTCAAACACAGAATAGCTGTCTCAGTGGAGAGTCCTGATTTGAAACCGAATTGATTGTCATGTATCTCGAGACAACCACTCATAAGTGAGTTAAGCAAACTGTCAAGAACCTTAGACAGGACTGTAGCTAGAGAGATGGGTCTATAGTTGTTGGCATCGCTTATATCACCAGTTTTATTTTTTACTATCGGTACCACCACGGTCCGCATCATAGCTGAAGGTAGGTATGAATGTCCTAGACATAGAGAGTAAAACATAGCTAGAACCCTTGGAAGGTGGACACCAGCATACTTAAGATGCTCGATACTCAGGTCATCGTGGCCAGGAGACTTACCTCGCGTCATGGTCATGATAACCTTTCTAACGTCTTTGGCCTTAAACCTTACACTAAGCTCCTGCCCCCGAGTCACACCATCAAGTCCTGACCGTGATGGTCCCAATGGTGAACTGACTGAGAAATGGCTTTTGAACATGTCAGCTATGTTTTTTGGATCAGTAATGCCACCAACGCTCACAGGCAGACTCGGCCTACTGTTTACTTTATTAGTAGACTTCCAAAAACTACGAAAGTCATGTTTGGTGTGATGCGATGCCAGAATGTCCATTTTAAGTTGGTCACTGTTATTTTGACACCACTTTAACCGGCTTTTAAACAACTTGCGGGTTTCTTGCATCTCACTCCAAACATGACCCGACTTCGGGCTGCCATACCATGTCCATAACTGAAACTTAGACCTGACCTCCCGGTGAGCACCACTGACATATCTGTTGCAACCTACTACAGGTTTCTTCTTGCGTGCCCTAATAGTACAACTGTCATTTGCTGCTCGGCCTAGAATGTCTACAATTTCGTCATACATTTTGTCAATAAAAACCTTAATATGTTCCACATCATCGCAAGAAAAATCACAACAGACACTTAATTCTCTAGGAAAATCTATTAATTCTTATAACAACAAATTGATATTTTATATGAGTGAACCCAATTAATATTAGTATCAATTGAAAGTATGTTTAACGACCTTCAAATTAACAATATTTAGAATTCCTAAACACAACAGATCTCATTAGCACGTAACGTTAAAAAAGAAATGTTTGCGAAATACCCATAACAACGGCCACTAATTGCACCTCCCTACAAGGGTATAAAATGGGCGACCTGGGTAAAAAATAAAATAAAATAAATGTCGGTCATTCGTTATTCAACCTTTGAAGTGAACACACGTAAACAGCTACGGCAATAAAAATACCTAGAAGATAGATACCTCTGGGTATGCGGCAATGTGATGGTGCCCGGTAACTGAACATAAGTCGTTTTTCTGTTCGACGAGTGTTCCGACGCTTCCAAGAGGCTAAATCAGAAGACGTGGATTTGGAAGACAACGGTGCACATCCGAAAGAGACGATCGCTTCATTGTTTCGACGTCTTTACGTAATCGGTTCTCCAATGCTGTTGAGCTGCAAAAACAACTGCTATCAGCTCGCAGAACTTCTGTAAGCGTCACTACCATTAGAAGAAGAATTCGGGAAAAGAAAATTGCAGCTCACAGGGTTGCTACAGGGTCAAAATTGAATGCACAGCATAGGAGAGACCGGTTGCGATTTGCCAGTGACCATGGATTGGACAATAGACCAATGGAGGGCTGTGCTCTTCTCGGATGAGACGAGGGTGTGTCTTTTCTGCAACGACAGGCGTCGAAGAGAGTACAGAAGGCAAGGGGAACGATTCGCATAAGCCTGTATTCAAGAGACAGTGGAATACAGGGGTGGCTCGTGCATGTTCTGGAGCGGCATCTCAATCGACGGCAAAACGAACCTTGTGTGTGTTTCTCGGACTGGAAGTGCTTGCGGGCAAGGGTCGCTGACTGCTCCTCGGTACATAACAGAGATCTTAGAGGAGCAGGTTGTCCCTTATGCGGGTTTTGTTGGCAATAGGTTCATTTTAATGCACGATAACGCCTGTTGTCACGCCGCTTTTATTGAAAGAGACTACCTGCAAGAAGTTGGGATCCCTGTTATGCGCTGGCTGGCGCGAAGTCCAGACCTAAACCCTATTGAGCACGTGATCCTGCCCCTACCACTCTCCAATACCTCCAAGATGCCGTTGTTACAGAATGGGACAACATGGCTCAAGAGACTGTTGTCACATTCATTAGGTCCATGAACGAGCGCATGGAAGCAGTCATCAGGGCTAGGGGGGTTACACTAGGTTTTTGTTTTTTTTGGCGTGGGAAATTATCAAATAACTTCCCCCGCTCTGGGCTTATGCTGACTAAAACCCACCCATGTTCCTTCTATTGCCCTTTACGTTCTCTTTCCAACAACCCGCATCCCCGGCAGGCGGAGGCCCTGGCAGGCCCCTGTGCTTTGCTGACATCTCTTTGAGGCGCGCGTGAAACACTAACGCGCCGTCGACACGGCCTGTCGTCAATAGACGGACGGACGGTGAGCTACCCATTGCTCACCGGGAGTCGTCACGCGGCGCCCGACACGCGGGCGGCTCCCGTGAGATTCTCTCCCTCAAACGCTCGGCCACCTCCTTCACTAGCATGACTGCTTCGCAGAAGGTGGTGACCGCTTCCCATTCCCTCTCGCTCCGGACCATGGACTAAACCAGGGCCGGACGCGAGAGATCGCCGCCGCCGATCGCCTCTACGAGGTAACACTATGTATGTTTTAAGTTGTTTTTAAAGAAGTCCTTAAAAACAACTTAAAAGCTAGTTGTTGTTATGTTGTAATTTTTGCTGATAAAATAAAATTTAACTTTTAAATCTCATTTGCACTAGTTTGCTTTTTTCCCCTGGAAAACATAAAACAAAACCAATGGATTTATTCTGAAAATTAAATACCTACCTAAATTGCTTTTCCGATGATACCTTATAGTCATATTATGTCTTCCATTGATTAATAGGGTTAAAATGACTTTTATTTATTTAATGAAGGGAATTCTTAAAGAGGTGCAATTTTTGTGACGCCGAGTGTACCTAGTCCATTTTGATTCAAGTAAGGAATCTTTGTCATTGCAGCCGAGGAGGTTTTAAAGCACGAGCCGTCAGGCGAGAGCGTTATAGAGCCGAGAACAGCAGTGATAAATTCTCACGTGAATTAAACTAAGTTTTTCAATACACTTCGGAGAAATTAAATTAAAGAACAAAAAGCGCTTTTGTCATTCATCAATATGAAACTACGAGTACCTATGATTTAATTTGATTTTTCCCGCGCTTTGTCATCTCATATTTATTGAAGGAGAAACAAAGGCATGACATGATAGAACTCAAATAAATAACAATTTGGTCTTATATGCAAATTATTTTATAAATGATCATGTTAATTTGTTATATTCTGTTGATGCACACAATTTTTTTTAATAATAATTATAAAGACATTAAACACAAGCTCCACCACATCCAAGCACAAAGCACAAGCTCTAAAAAAAATATTGTCGGCTATTGGGATTTGAGCAGTTGTTTATTGTTATCCGTGATAAAACAGAAAAAATAAAACCCTTGTTGCAACAAATGAGAAAAAAGCACGAGTGTGAAAAAGCGAGAGTGTACATTGTATAATATAGTGCAATCATTCAGTTTTCGAGGAAGTGTATTGAATATTTAGAGGTTACACCCTGTTCTTCATACCTTTAAACTGGTGACCCCGAATGGACGTCAACGCAGCCTTCGAACATCATGACGTCACCATCGTCATATCACTCCCTCCAGCTGCTAGGAGCTATGAAGAACAGGGTGTAAAGTTCTCCATCCTCTATGGAAAAAGGAGGATCCTCCGACCAGACGGGTGTTGTGTCTGGTGGGCCACTGCCCGACAGTTGCTTGTCGGGTGCTCGTATATAAGCTAACTTCGTGCACAACTTTGCTTGCGCGATGTAGGATCTTGACGTTTAGTTATTCAGTGGCTGGATAGATGGCGCTGTAGTTCTTTTTGCCACTAGCATTTTTGTGTCGCCACAAATATATATTCTTTTTATCAATTCGTGTAGCTCGCTAAACGCTGTTACTTTCTAACTATTATTTTTTCTATAAGTCATAACTTAAAACTAATTCGCTACGAGGTTTCATTTGCTTTTGGTATTTATTCATTTTGTACCTGACAAAATAAAACACGCGTATCGAATTCAGCACCGAAACCATCCTCCGACTAGCTAGCTAGTAAACTCAATAATAGTGTACTTGTCGAATCCATATTACACTGTAATCCATTTTTAAAAATTAGAACATTTTTTATCATAAATATGCTTCCAAATTGTTCAAATGCAACGACAAAAGCAGACCTAATATATTTAAGTGTGCGGTGGCTTATTTATTTATTTATTTATTTATTTAAACTTCATGTACAATAGTGGTACATAGGCGGACTTAATGCCATAAGGCATTCTCTACCAGTCAACCTTTGGGTAAAATACGACAACATTGTGATAGGGTACAAAAATATTTATATCTAAAACTATTTGTTTTCGAAAACATTATAAATATTTATACGGATACTAATACACATATACATATCAAATAAACTAATAAATACAATTAAAAAATAAATAAAAACGAGAACTTTAACAGTAATTACTATGACTTTTAATTGGTAGACGGACCTAAATAGTGGCTACGAACTTTTCTTTTAAAGGTAAGTTTACTTTCAGCTTTTTTAATGCCAAAGGGTAGCGCGTTCCAGAGCTTTATTGTTGAAATTGCGTATGATTTGGACATAAAACCGGTGCTTATTAATTGTGGCGGTAAGTTACCTCTTTGAGGAGTGGCTGGAGAGACGCCATGACGTCCTCACCTACCGCCTGACGCAGGTCCTCACCGGACACGGAAGTTTCGGGAGTTTCCTGCACATATTCGGCCGGGAGGAAATGCTCGGGTGTCACCATTGTGAAGATCACCCGGAGGACACGGTGGAGCACACAGGGGCGGTCTGCTCGGCTTGGGCGGAGCAGCGCCGTGCCCTCGTAGAGGCGATCGGAGGCGGCGATCTCTCGCGTCCCGCCCTGGTTCAGTCCATGGTCCGTAGCGAGAGGGAATGGGAAGCGGTCACTTTCTTCAGCGAAACAGTCATGCTAGCGAAGGAGTTGGCCGGGCATTTGAGGGAAAGAACCTCAAACGAACCCAGCCGCCGCGGGAGACACTCCTGGTGTCGGGCGCCGCGAGACGACTTTACTTTTCTTACACTTCGTACTTCTCTCTAAACGATGAAGAAAAACAATGTCGGTACCTAACCAATATGACCTAGAAAGAGTTGGAGTCAAGTAATATTTCCTTACCCGCGAAGGCTCACGTGATGGAGAGCGGCCAGCTCCCTCTAAAAGGGCAGGCTGCAGAAGTGGGAACGGAAGTCTATATATGTCGTGAGCAACGTACCTACCTACAATTCTAGTGACAGTAAAACATTAATAAGCAAAAACGTCTTACTGATTATCACTGCCGTACTTGTTTGAACACACTGCAGGCAGGCCGCATTGTTTCTTAGCGTTCCATTGCCAAATGGAAAAAAACAGAACCCGTATAGATTTGCCCAGTCCTACTGTCCGTAAAAAGCAAGCGTTACTCTATACATGCGACTGAATGTTGAAAAAAATTATATCTTCGTATGCAACTGTGTAGCATGTCTATCGTTAGGTTTCGAAAAAAAAAAATATCGAGGTTTCTTACCTATACACTTTTTTCTCAAGTAGGTAAATGAGTCATCTATATCAAACGCGGCAATATCCATTTCGTTGAATTTTGTGTAAAGTAATAAAAACGTGTATTGTAAAAATTATTTATCCCTTAATTTAGATATATTTTTAATATAAAGTGTATAATGAGAATGATCATTTGACTCTGCTTTATGAAACATATATGGCCTTTTTAAAGCATAATTAACAAATAACCGTTGGAGATTGCCTACTTTGTTTGAAAGTTTCGAATATTGCCGAGTTTGTTTTAGACAAACATGGAGAGAGCCATGTTTGTTACCGATGATCGCCATAATGTATCCGGCACCAGAATCTTGATACTTGAAGTAAAAATTTAAAATAATAGCCGTGGTAATAATCAAACTCTTTTTTATTGCTTATCAATACTCAATTTTGATGTTTTTTATGGAAATATATGAAATGGCACATTCAATTCATTCAAAAGCATCTTTTGTTTCCATATTGTGATATTTATAAAATGCAAAATGAAAATTCATCACGTCTCGCATAGTTATTGACTCGCATTTATAAACACCCTTCCGGAGGTGTTGATATCTGGGCCTATTTGGAGTTTGCTTAGGGGAATATCTGTAACAAAAACATTTAAATGAATAACTTGGCACAACATGGTACAATTGGGCACTACTCGCTACGCTCGTGATTCTATATAGATGATCTATTTCGCTAGTATATAAGTTAGTTATGAAGTTTAAAATCGGCTCTAGTAGTAAAACGGTATCCGATAACAAATAACTGTTTTAACAAAACTTGACAATAATGGATGTCCAAAGAAAATTTCTGGCCTCAAAACATTTGAACGCAATAAAATACCATACAACTTTGCCGGCACCTATTCGAATATCGCGACAAGGCAGACTTTGCTCAAAGAAAGTTGTAAAATAATTACCACATTACATGCACTTTTGAGTTTTGAATAAATCGGCTTAAAAAATATTTATGTAAAAAAAATAAAGTATCAAATCTGTGCCATCTGTGTGTACTTACCGCTGCCGTTTAGCTACGTTTTGTTTCCAGTTTTCTGGATGAGCCGTACGTTTTCTGGTCTTCCCCGATGTGCTCGGCGATGCCAGACACTCCATAATTACAGTTTTAACCAAAGTTTTTAGAAAAAAATACAGTATTCATTATAAAACAATAAAAACACTAACACTATTTCGTGAGCAATAACCGCTTCGACGCTTATAAAATTCTGTGCTCTGATTGGTCCACATGATTTGGACGGTACAGGATAATGCCGTGTTTGTTACGAGCTCCAAACTTTGAGCTCCATTTTCTATAGGATAATGCCGTAATTGATACGTAATGTAGATTTCCTTACAAAGCTATGTCCACGGACAATAAAACTACATTATAAGATTTGATTTGATGGATTTGTTTTTGATCTGTGGGACTTTTTCATTAAGCTGTAGCTGTAACTTTGTTTTTCAATACGATAGGTATCTACTATGAAGATCAAATTTAGTTTTGCGGTTGAGTGGAAATCTCAATTTGATTTGAATGACCGTTCAATATATGTATTGTTATTGTATGTTATGGCACTACAGAACCGTGTGTGCAAGTTCTACGCGCACTTGGCTGGTATCTGTAATGTACTGCAATGGCCTGAGGCCCGATGCACTGTCATATGTGCCAGTCTTCGTCAGTCAGTCGTCAGTCGACAACAGAAAAAAACATTTAAATCTATAAGATAATAAAAATAAATAAATAGCTGTAAGCTATTTATTCATTAAAGCTCAGTTTGGGTTTCGGCCCGGTCTATCCACTGAGAGCACACGCAATATTAAGTCTCAAGCACACTGTCCAGTACTACACAGACCGAAAGACACTGGTATATGCCTGTTTTCTGGATCTCTCCAAAGCCTTTGATCTCGTGTCTTACGAAGTGCTTTGGAGAAAGCTGGGGGACAGTGGTGTGCTGGTGGAGATGTTAAATATTGGTACAATAACCAAACTAACTGTGTGAGATGGTCGAGCTCTCTCCGATTCATACGGCCTAGAGTGCGGCGTGAGGCAGGAGGGACGAGAGACGCCCCGGGCGCCGCGAGACTACTCCGGGCCACCGTAGATGCAGGCCTGTGGACGGTGAGCAATGGGTAGCTCACCGTCCGTCCGTCTATTGACGACAGGCCGCGTCGACGGCGTGTTTGTTTTTCACGCGCACCTCAAAGAGATGTCAGCAAAGCAGAGGGGCTTGCCAGGGCCTCCGCCTGCCGGGGTTGCGGATTGTTCGAAAGAGATGCCGCGGCCCCGGAACGTAAAGGGCAATAGAAGGAACATGGGTGGGCTTTAGTTAGTAAAAGTCTGACACTCCCCCCGCCCAGAGCGGGGTAAGTTATTTGATGAATTCCAACCCCAAAAAAAAATAAAGGCAGGAGGGCTTATCGTCTCCAAAGTTCTTCAGCCTCTATGTAAATGACCTCATAGTGGAACTCAGTAGCATGCGTGTCGGTTGCCGGGTGGGTGGTTTTAGTACTAATAACATCAGCTACGCGGACGATATGGTGCTGCCGAATCCAACTGCAGGGGCTCTCGACGAGATGTTGAAATTTTGCGAAGCCTATGCCAGGTCACACAGTCTTGTTTACAATGTGAATAAGACTCAGTACATAGTTTTTAAGGCCGCTCGTAAGTGTCTTGAATCTGTCCCAAAAGTATTAGCGTACAAAGGGTGTCGCAATTTAAATACCTTGGGCACTATCTTACCGACGACCTTAAAGATGAGGTCGATATAGAAAGGGGACGTAGGGGTCTCTCAGTCCGTGGTGGCAACATGTTGGCTCGTAGATTCGCCCGCTGTACGGACCAAGTCAAGGTCACGCTTTTTAAAGCATACTGTCAGGGACTGTACACGGGTGGTCTATGGGTTAACCATACCAAAAAATCCTTGGACACTTTGCGTGTCCAATATAATAACATCTTCAGGATGATGTTGGGAATTCCTCGTTTCTGTAGTGCCTCCGAGATGTTCGCGCATGCTTGTACTGATGGTTTTCGCGCGCTGTGATTAGGAAGAAAGTTGGGTCACTTATGAGGAGGATGCAGGGAAATCACAACAGTATCCTGAAGACTATGGCTGAAGATGTGCGTGCCCGTGTTGAGACATTTTGTTCGTCTGATAATCGATTAGAGAGGTACCCATCTCTCTACCGGTTATCTGGATGGGGTGGGTTGTCTCAGCGCAGGGGTCTTTAAGAGTGTAAGGGGAAGTTCTGTTTTCCTGCCCTGAGGCGAAATATTAGTCTAGTGCCTTTTGTATTCGTATAAGTTTATTTGTGTTACTAACAATAGTTTTTAAGTCTGTATTTATACTAACAATGTCGGATCAAGATGTCCGTAAATAAAATTGAATTGAATTGTAAGATATTTATAACGCAAATCCATAAGCAGAAATACAGTATGTTGACAATTTCAAATATTTGTACAACTGAAACTTCCACTTTTTGTACAATAAGTCACAAATTTTGATTTTATTTATATCTACGAATTACAAAACATTTAGAATAAAATATGCCTATCTTATACTAAATTTTCAGAATGTATTATCCACCTTTCTTCCACTTTTCTCCTGGTGTATAGTCTGTCATGGGTTTTCCTGATATTCCACATGTACCTATGCCAACTCTTCCAGTCAAATTGTCTGGTGAAGCAAATATGCTCTTTGTTCTTACACCAGGTTTTTTCGAAGCTTTGGTGTGGAAATTAAGCCATTTGTTCTTTTCACTCTCTCTTTCCTCTTCAATTTGTTTAAACCTCTGTTGTTTCTTTTGTTTCTTCTTTTTAAGGTACTCCCTGTTGTAACCTTTGCCAGGTCTGTAACAACCACAAAAAATATAAGACATAAAACACAAAATATAAGGCGGGTGTTGAATCATAGGTTGGCGCGAAAATGACAACTCACACTATTTCTATGCAAAATAAACAAAATTATCCTTTTATCAATTCCACTGTTTTTTTTTTCAAAGCAATTTGGCAGGAAATAATTCCAGATTTGAAAACCTGGTCTGTCCTGAGTTGGATTCTCAGGTTAAGAAATGTGTCATGTGTTAGTTGATGGCAATAAGTTACTGAATAAGCAAATGGTAGGGAGAACACACTGTCCTCTGCCTGATGTTAATGTATGGTTATTTTTTATACATAAATGTACATATTTTACATATTTATTTACCAAATGTGTGGCTACCGCATTATGACTGTTCAGTTGTAATAAATTTCAAGGTTTCTGATTCTTGTAACTAATCAACTTATGGACAAAGCATGGTTGTGGTAAATATTGCTCAGTAAGAAAATATTTTCTCTAGCAACTGTTTTTAATCTAGAGTGGAAACAAAAAATATTGTTTGTTTGGGATTAACACTGCCCACACTCTTTAATAAAACTGCAAAACATTTAAGTCATACTCACTTGCTTTCATCACCACTATGAGGTCTCTTTAGTGAGCCAGGTATGATCTTCACATCATTAATAGATACCACTTCTGCAGTAGCATAACCATCAAACTTTATTTTCAGATTATCCTCTGCAACATCTTCAATGACACCTTCATAAAATCTGTAAAAGATATATTTATATTTCAGTTATAGGAAGAAATTATTTTTCCAATGAAGCAAAATAAATAAATATCTTGGCAAATAATTTATAGATTGTATTGGATCATATATTTATATTAACAGATAACTTCCAATCAATCATTCACCGGGTATGAGTATTTTATTTATAAATACTATTATATATATAAGAAAAACTATCCATAAATTGGTCCATAGTCGGGTTAAATACAAAGGGATTTTGTATAAATGCTCAAAATAGCTGATAAGCAAAGTAACTTGTGCATTAGTACCAGATTGCATGATAGAAATCTTGAACATTTTATTTATAATATATACATTGACACTGCTGATTTTTTAGTTACTACCAATTTACCACCAAAATAGTAAAAAAAGTTAGTAGGGTGATTTCAATATTTATCTCTTTATAGTATTATCAATATCATAATCTTTTAATAATGGGTCAAATGCTTATTTGGGCCCACCCACTTATTTTATGAGCAGAGCCACTCAAATTATATTTTTAGTTAAAATGATGAGGGTTATGTCTTTTCTATTTGGCTAAGGAACCCTAAACAGTACACAAAAAAAATCTTAACAACCTGAGAAGTCACATGTGATATAACATACCAACACAGGATTCTTCTTACTACATTATAGAGGCTTGTGATTTTCACAACAAAAGCCTCCTGTTTCTGCTTCAGGCTGACATATCTATAATTCCTTTAACAGGCCATAGAGCAGCACTATAAAGTCATACTAGCTGCTACTCTATCACAGTGCAGTAAATAAGTATCAGTTTTCGTTTTTTTTGCAAGAGATATGCAAAACAATACTTATTCACTTATACTTTTGCAATTGGTCAAATGTTGTGTACAATGTATTATTTAAATCTTAAGGGTCAGCTGAGACACACTCAAGAAAACAAAGGTAACAATAACTCACTGTCCGTCTGATCTCCATTTACCCAGGCACCTTTCCCCAACTTGCCAATTTGGAAGGTATTTGCTGGCGCTTTCTTCTTCCTCGGCCGCCAACAGGGACGCTGTAACATCATGATCATTACTAGAACCATGAATATTGGACACTTTGGAGTCACCATCTTGAGTTTTTATAAGATCTTGTGTCAACTCTATTACTTCCTCCAAGTCAGCTTTTAGTTTCAGCAACTCCTCATTCTCTCCATCAGTGAGCAACGCTGCTTCTACCTAAGAAATAAAATGTACACCATATGATTATCGGAATAAGTGAAGACAAAACATTAATCGATATTATTTAGCAACTGACCTGCTGAAGTTGTAATTTATAATTCCTTAAATCATCAGCCATTATAGAATAGTTACTACAATCACTTAGCTAAATCAAGTTCAGAGAAACAATGCAATTTGCCTCATCACAAATAAATACACTTTTCACTCATACTGTTTTCGTTTTTCATCAATCAATCTGTCAGACTAGGGATGGATGCCTGCCTGGATCGTTCGCACAATGGTCAATGGAGAATGATATATAGTTACAGATGGATCTTTTAACGTGTGGCCAAAATCTGAACTAAATCCGCCATTTTAGATTACAATTTCTCTTGTGAACATAGAGTTAAAACCCCCGGAGGGATGATAGAGCATCGAACAGAAACGGAGGCTAGGTAACCCAATAAAACATATTACAGAATTTTTATATTCACACACAGTGACATGCATCCTATTGCTACAAACGCACACTAAGCAAAATTTATGAGTGTTATTTTATTCGTCATCCATTAATGATTGAACAAATGAACAAAAACATAGTATTATTTTGTTTTCTCGAATTAGTATTATTATAGTCTTTTATTTACTTCGCATCTTAAAATTACATTTTTAAATATTTCTTAGAAAATAAATAAGAAAAAAAAACATTTAAAAATATAAAAAATAGGTTTCCGCCGGTAACGGGAGCAGGGTCCAAGCTTCGACAGATGTTCGTCGAGGCTCTGAGACTGCACACCTCTCGGTTATAGAGGGTCTTCGCGTTTAAAAAGCCTCGAACCCCACACTTCAGTGGGATGTACAGTCTCATCACTGATGATCGTGGGTGATTCAGTCAGCAGTGACTCTCCTATCCAAGGCATCAAGTTCAGTCTGAGTCCATTTGAGTATGCCGAAAGAGTACATTAAAACCGGCATGACCCAACTGTTGAAGGCTTAGGCGCACCTTGTTCCCGCCCGAAAGAAGGCTTTTTAATACCTTCTTCAAGCGACCAAAGAGACGCTCCCTCAACAATTGCTTCATGTCAGCTACGTTAATGCCTAACGCTTCCGACATACCCAAATACTTATAGTTTTCGGATGAGGGAAGGGATCTGAGGTGTATGGAATCCGAGAGTTGAATTCCCTCGGATTCCATAATCTCCCCTCGTTTCACATACATGACTGCACATTTGTCCACACCAAATTCCATCCTGATGGCGTTACTAAAAGTTTCAGTTACTTTCAGTAGCTCCATCAGTCGCAATTTGTTGGGGGCAAAGAGTTTCAGATCATCCATGTAAAGGAGGTGAGATATGACCTGACCACCTCTTCTCAACCGATAGTCTAGACCTGAATCCTCCAGCAATGTGCTAAGAGGATTCAGGGCCAGACAGAACCAAAGTGGACTCAAAATGTACGGAAAGTGTATCTTGATTTTTTAACAGTTCTAAACCTATATCTATCTATACCCTAGCCTATAGGTAGGTTCATTAATAATACATTCGATTATATGTAAATAAGTAATTATTTACTTTTTAATCATCTTCTTAAAGTAATAGGGGATATTACTGAAAAATTCTGGCGCAAGGGCGCAGCACTAGCGTAAGCAGTAAAAAGTTTTTTGCCGAGACGTAAATGGCCGTAGGACGCCATTATATATAATTAAAGTACAGATAGGTAAGTTATACCAAAATAATTAACACTTTGACATATTTTCACAGAATATCTGGATACGCGATTGCGCACATGACGGTTTGTTTACTGCATGTGCTAGTGGCGCCCTCTGCGCCGAGGTTTGCGTAATATTCCCTATTGTCTCAACTGCCCCGCCGGGGTTGCGGATTGTTCGAAATAGATACCGCGGCCCAAGAACATAAAGGGTAAAAAAAGGAACATGGATGGGTTTTAGTCAGTAAAAATCTGCCATTCCTCACCGCTCCGCCCAGAGCGGAAATTTGACGTTCACACACAAAGTCATGCACCCTATTGCTACAAAAGACAATTGAAATACCATAAATTGGTTGTGGCACATTACTAGCCGTTTGTTTTTGTTGTCGTAGGACAATTATTGTACACATACACACCAACTTGTCAATGTGCATGAGTTTCTTTATTTTGTGGTTGATTTTGCTTCATGTGCGTTTGTAGCAATAAGTTACATGGCCCTATGCCGGCGAATTTTCGTAGTGCGCTTTATGAATTTACCTCGCCCCCAAATTAAAAAGTGGCAGATTTGTGGCCGGTCGTTTGAGGGCGAGAATCTCAAAATAGCCCAGCCACCGCGGGAGACGCTCCGTGCGTCGGTCGTTGCGAGACGATTCCCGGCCAGAAGAAATGTCAGCAAAGCAGATGGGCCTGCTAGGGCC
Source organism: Ochropleura plecta (assembly GCA_905475445.1). NCBI lineage: Eukaryota > Metazoa > Arthropoda > Insecta > Lepidoptera > Noctuidae > Ochropleura > Ochropleura plecta. Next base: position 12,361,019 of record FR997723.1, read on the forward strand.
ACCGCCTGCTGGGTTGTTCGAAAGAGATATCGCGGCCCCGGAACATGAAGAGCAAAAGAAGGAACATGGGTCGATTTTAGCTCCCCACTCCGCCTAGAGCAGGAGAAGCTATTTGATGATTTTCCATCCGTAAAAAAGGGGCTATTTTTTACGCACAGTGGTCCACTGCAAGGACTAAGTGCGAAAACCGGACCCCCCAAGAAGCGGGGTCCACATGAAGAAGAAGAAGAAGGGGCTATTTACTCAATGTCTATAAAACCATAGACGTTATCAGACGCCATTACACCCGTCCCTTGCAAGAGCCAGCCCGCGCTGCTGAGCCAGTAAGTTAAAATAGTCCATAAATAATATCACTCAGATCCAGCCTGTCCCTTGCTGTCCCTCAGCGACGCCCAAAGCCGAGGCTCGTACCCCACAGGGGGTGCCCTTAGCGTGTAGTCGCTAAGTTTATAAGTTTATACCCTGGCTGGAGGTCTTAATTTTTAAGGCACCCACAGGATTCGCCCGGTTAAGCAGACGACAACCTCCTTGGTTGAACTGCGAGATGCCATTCATAAAAAAAAAAAGACGCCATTATTTAGCGGGAACTTCAAAAAGTAAAGATACCGGCACGGATCTTGAGCGCTCGGCGGAAGGGTGGGGATCGCTTTGCGCATCGTACACATATGGCAAATAAAACGCACGCCCGTTGATTATTAATTTTTTCTAAGTTACCTACGTAATTTCTTACTGGTTCTATGGTTGAAAGAAAGATTAAATAATGATTCATTAAATTGAGAATTGGAAATTGAGATCAAAGAAGTAGGTAATTAACAAATGTTTCTAAATTAAAATTATAACTTAGTTCTTGTAGTTTGTCAAAAATTACTAAAAAAAACTACTACGTATTTTTTTTGTTAGCATTTTTGACTTCGAATTTTATTTGTTGTGGATAAAAACTTTATCTATTGAATAAAGTACATTTCGATACAAGTACAAATAAAATAATTGAATGAAAAATAGTTTTGCTAATTACAAACTGACATAATTTTTTTTTTCCCGTTTTGCTTTCGATAAATATCACCTTTGATTATAATTCCAACGGTATATTTAATAAAAAATCACATAAAATATTTGAATTACATAATTTAAAAATGTTGTCAATTAAATTGGCCGGAATTGTACTCGTCGTCGTGAGGTACTATGCAGCAGGAAAAGAACGAATCCCGAGTGACGTCTATGACGCGATGCGCTACGGACCAATCACTGCACTTTCCCCGCCCCCGCGCCTCTCTTCATACCACCAAATAGACCCAATAACTCACTTCTGCGCAAGTGAAGGTCAGCGCTCAAGAACCGTGCCGGTAACTTTAACTTGCTCCAACTATTTTTTTTAATGATATCCCGCTCGCGCTCGTAACAATATGTCATATTACTTAATTTACTACTTATCTATGTTTTTGATAACTTTATGTAATCATTAAGCTTTTCAATACACTTCCTCGAAAACTGGCTCTGATTGAACTACGTTCAGGGTTCGACATGCAATGTATTTCACACGTGTGGTTTTTTCTCATTTATCGCAACCACGGATTTTTTTTTCTGATTTCACCACGGAAAACTTTTTTCTAATCTGAGACAAAAGGCGAACAAAAAAAAAACATTTTTTTAAATGCAAGATGTTAAAACATGGATCGCCTGGGATTTTCTTTATTTGTTCATACAAAGAAGTTATTTTTTTAAATAAAAAAATATACAGTCTGAAACAGAAATGGCGCCAAATACTTTTAACTAATAACTTATAGCGTTAAACGATAGGAACTCGTTTGTTACGTAGACAAAATGTTTTGCTTAGCTTATCAGTTTGTTTTTATTTGCTACAGGTTTCAATTTTTGTAATCCGAACAAGATATTTAAGGCCAAATTAAAAAAAAATCCGTTTGAGGGAAGGGCGGCGTTCGTCCTCGTAGCTAACTTCCGAGCCGCCATAAAGTTTGAATAGAATGGAGAATGTTACTAGGTATTCCAAATCGCTTGAAATGTTGTCTCAGTAAAGCCTGTATGTATACAAACACACTAGTTTTTGTTGTAGTCAAAAAACCTAGTAGTTTTGATTTTATAGGCATTCAAGGTTTCGAAAAATATCAAGTCCCACTAACAGTCACGTGACCGCTTGTGACGTCATTTCACAATGCGCCGCGCGGGCCACGGCTCGCTTAGTATGAAGTCGCCAGCAGTTATAGTAGGTGTAATAGCTTGCGCAGTGTTTGTTGTGTTGGTTTTCGTTCGCGTATTAAGTTAATAGACTAATAATAGTAAATATTATTCGATTAATAAAATGGATGAAAGATTCGAGGATGGAAGGATGGAGGGAAGGAAACGATTTCAAAAGGGCAATCGGATAATCTACCTAAAATAGATGGATTAATTGCGCATTATTTATCTACAAATAGTGATTTCATGCTTAAAAGTTTATCTGTTCTAAATTATTTTATCAAAACAAAATACCCAACTAATGTCGTAAGTTCGTAACGGAAGAATACAACTCAAATAGTAGAAGTACCTACCTACCATTATTTTTTTACGTTAAAGACAACAAATATGTATTATAGTTTTGTAGCTATTGGTAGGTCCATTTGTTTATATAGGTAGGTACCGCTCTTAGTTAATTTAAATGAATATTACATACATTGATTTATTGCAAACTAGCTTCCGCCAGCAGCTTCGGCCCCGTTTCCCTCGGGATCTGTACATGTTCCCTGGATTAAAAGTAGCCTATCTGTTATTCCAGACTTGGTCTGTCAGTCCATTCAGTAGTTTTTTCGTGAAAGATAACAAACACACACTCACAAACTATAATATTAGTAGGAAGTAGGATAGGTGCTTATGTAGATGTAGTGGGTTGATCGTTACAAATGTACTAAACCTTTTTTGTATTTGTATTTTTTTACTTAAAAAATACGTAAGGCCATTTTATTTTATTCCAAATATAGATGTTTGAACAGATGTACTAAACCTTTTTTAGTTATTTGAATTTGTTTTACTAATAAAATACGTAAGGCCATTTTTATTTTATTTTATTTTAACGTCCTTTGGGACTATAAAAACAACTTTTCCGGCGAATTGGTAGTTGTATTTCTACATTTAGGCACAATACATGATTTCCTAGTATTTGGATTGGACATTTTAAAAGTATTTAGTTATAATTTCAACGGCAAGGGCGCGTGGCCGCGAGCGGACTGAGTGAGCCAGACTGAGCATGTTGTGTGATGACGTCACACCGTAACCGGCAGCCCGCGCCGTACGTTACAACTTGTTTTACTTCTAAATCGGAAACTAATTGTCACATCGAAGTAATTCTTTCACTAGTAAATTTTATTTTTGACAGAGAATATGGACTGCTAACAATCAAAATTAGTTAACATTCTTCATTATACGTGGTAAACGTTTTCTCTTCCACCCCGTATTTTTAGGTATTGATTTAAAAAATTACGTACAAAAAAGATACGAATGAATGCCAGTAAGCCCTCTTTCGTATCTTTTTATTTTAACTTATACCTATGTTTTATACAATCTGAAAATAAACTGTTCAGGGTTGCAAATAATACAATTGAATAAATAAAATATTTTATTACATTTAAAAGAGTCTAATTAGTTTTAATTTATCTTACAAAATATATGCATGCAATATAAAGAGTTTTAAAATGTTAAATCTTAATACATTCTCTCTACCAGAGATCATATTATAAACATTATACATACCTAAATAGTAATGTACATTTAATTAAAAATCAGTCAAAAAAGCTACAATTAGTTCAGTTGGATTATTAATGTCATCATCGAAATATAAGTCTTTAAACTGACATAGTTACTTATTGAAACGGGATATTTACATACCATGTTTATTATTTATATCGAGTTTCTAATATTTCGGCGATGTTGCAAACGCCATGATCACGGATGAACTGAAGTTATTGCGGGTGGATATTTACGAGCAGACAAAACGATCTACCCTCTTTCTTATTCGTTTTTTGAGTTCGTTACCACTAACACCGTCACTCACAAGTCGATTTTGTTCTCGACACACAAAACTCACTGTATCAATCAAGTACCGATCTTTTTAACCCCTGACGCTAAAACGACGGGGTGTTATAAGTTTTTTCACTACGTTTTGGGTTTTTACACAATTGAACCACTGGATTCCAGGCTCTTGATAGTTCAAAGTCAAATTCTTTATTGCTAACTAAGTGTAATAATTTAGATCTTAACAAAGGGTAGGTTCTTAGTTGAAACCCATCTTCTCGGTTGAAATTCCTATATTTGGTAATCTCAATTGCTTCTCTTACCAATATAGGAATATAGTAGCGTTCTGTCGAGATGACCTGAGGGTTATGTAACTCAATCCAGTGGTTCGATCCTGCTTACAAAAGATGTTGTCATTATTTTTCACTGCCCTTATGTGCTCAGAAATCATACAAGCCACAGTACGTTTCGTCTGACCGATGTATGACTTACCACAGCTACAGTCTACCTAATAAACACCGGGTTTTTCCAGCGGAAAATTGACCTTCGGCGAACGCAGTATCTGCGATACTTTCTTGAACGGAGTGAAGATAGTCTTCATGGCGTTTGCAACATCCCCGAAATATCGGAAACTCGATATAAATAATAAACATGGTAAATATCCCGTTTCAAGTGTTAATTACAATCATCGAAATAGTTAAAATACCTTTAGTATTTAAAACATGTCAAAGTTCTAAGTTCAGGGTGGGCGGTTGGACCGATTTTGTTGGTGGCACTTAGGGCCAGTGGGTATTGCTGTTGTCGCAGGTTCAGAGTCTGCTTGTTCCGCTAGTTTAAAATATAATCTTCGACAAAACTAGATGTGAAGGACAACATTGGTGTGATCGTTTAAGTTTGTATAGAGACTTTTCACATCCACGGACGTGGATGTTATAAAAAACTATATGGGTTGAGAAATAAAATAATAAGATACTAATTTTACTCACAATGCTCTCAGTACATTCACAATACAATAGAAAACTGAATCTAAGCGCAATTACAAATGCGGGTTGTTCGAAAGAGATACCGCGGCCCCGAAACCTAAAAGGCGATAGAAGGAACATGGGTGGGTTTTAGTCAGTACCTACAAGTCTGACACTCCGCCCAGGGCGGGGGAAGTTATATGATGATTTCCCACCCGAAAAAGAAAAAAAGCGCAATTACAAACGTTATGACTGGTTTCAAATGATACCTGAACGAAATCTTCGCACCTATTGGTCTACGAGTCCGTGCGTACGGTACGCGCCAGTCGCATGAACATCCACAATAATTAATTGCGGACGCGAATAAATCTCTACAATACAGAGATCGCGCTAAACTTCTTACCGACTTTGGGTGATCAAAGTAACATTTTGAGTTTTTATTTAGCCTTGACGTCCCACTGCTGAGCAAAGGTATCCCCATATCCTCCCAGGTATTCTTTTCCTGCGCTACCTCACACTGATTGTTGTTTTATCCCTTGAAAAATATTCTTAGTCTCTTGTACCCCAGATTCCGCATTTCTCTAGTAGGTAATAAAGAGCTCCAATGTAAAAATAAATAAATATATCTTTTTTAGTTGCGGTCTAATACTATTTTAATGATGGGCCTTTTATAATGTCGTACGGCATTTTACTATGAGGACGAGCTGCAAACATCGAGACTATACTTATTCTGTCGAAAAGAGCCATCAGAGAAATATAATAATCTACGTAGGCGCGATTCTCTTATGGAGCAGTTTAAGGATAATCGGCATCTATTTGGTAAAAGAGGCGACAGACACAAGTTTCATATTAGAAATAGGGACCACAAGTTTCATATTGATCACGGATCGGGGTTGCTCAACTTTGACTCCCCCTTTACAGGACCAAGGCTGAGCAATACAGGACGCGTCATTATACAGGGTGGTCACCTTATTTACATATTTTATTTTTATTTTATCTTTTTATCGTGTGTTAGTTTAAGTTTTTTACCTGACTTCGTCGACTTGGTTTTTCCCCTTTCCCTTCACCGTGCCTTTACACACGAGTGAAGCAAAGATCAAAAAAACAGCCAAAATGTTTGGAGGACTCCGCACTCCCGCAAAAGGGCAGGGAGTTGGAGCTGGTGCCAGCGGACTCCAGGGGTCGACGTCGACTCCACAGTCCACGATGACGGGGGCCTCTGGCACTATCGCTTCCACTCGCACCCCCAGCCCGGTGGTGCCGTCTGGACAGGTGCAGGACGCTGCCAGGACCTTCATCCGTAGGCCAGAGCGAAAACGTAGGTCCTTGGACAACATGGTGGTCTACAGAAAGCAGGACTACACCTCCGTGCCAAGCGACAAACTCCTCCAGGAGGTAATGAAAACGTTCGAGGACATCCCGAACAAGGTCAAGGAGTACCCTCAAATGAGGCGGGATATCAAGACCTTCCTGGAGAGTGAATCGGACAAGGGCCTACGATCCCTGTTTGAGCTAAGCAAACGGATGAAGGACCTGGAGCTGGCACCCAAAACAGCCCCACCCGCCACAACCACCATACCTACGCTACCCGAACAGTCGGAGAACATAATAAAGAGGCTGGCTGAGGTGGAGGCCAACATTGAGACGCGGCTCAGCGACCTGGGAAACAAGATGACGGAATGTTTCAAGGAGATGGAAAATTACTGTTCGGAAAGCGGCGCCGACGTCGTCGAGAAGGTCTTCGGGGTCGGCGACAAGGTGGCCGAGGTCAGTGAGGCCGTAAGTCACGTGACCAACGGAGTGGCACTCAACAGTCGTGTCGGGGCCGAACTCGGGGGCAAGCTTGACCTCGTCGTCGAAGGGATGACTGCCGGCACCGAAAGGATAAAGGAGACCCTGATGCGAGTCATAAATGAGAATGTGCAAGTAGCTAGCGCAGAAACATATGCCAGCGCTGCGGCAGCCAAACCTGCCTACCGACCGGCACTTCACTCGATGGCGGTCACCTACGAGAGCGGTTTGGATACCGCCGACGAGGTGCTCGCCAGGGTGAAGAAGGCGGTCGATGCCAGGGGAGCTGGCCTAAAAATTAACAAATGCCGCAAAGCCAAGAACCAGACGGTAATACTGGGTTGCGACTCGGAGGCTGAACTCAAGAGGGTAAAAGATAGGATAGAGAGCCGAGGGACAGGGCTGATTGTAGCGTGTATGAAAAATAAAAACCCACTCGTCGTCCTAAAAGACGTATTCTTAGACGGAGAAGACGACGAGATGGTGCACGCGCTACACAGCCAAAATAAAAGCATATTTAGGGACTTAGAAGAAGAAGAAACAAAAATAGAGATAAAGTTCAAGAAAAGAACGAGGAACCCCAACACGGTGCACGTCGTCGTCCAAGTCAGACCCCGTGTATGGCAGAGGATGACGGAGGCGGGTGCTCTCTACCTGGACATGCAAAGGGTCAGGGTGGAGGACCAGTCACCGCTCATCCAATGCACCAAATGCTTGGCATTTGGTCACGGTCGCAAGTTTTGCACGGAGAGTGTGGACAGATGCAGCCACTGCGGAGGACCGCATCTTCGCGAGAAGTGCGCGGAGTTCGTTGCTGGAAACGAACCGCAGTGCTGCAACTGTCTGCACTCAAAGCTCCAAAGAACCGACCACAACGCTTTCAGTGCGGAGTGCCCGGTTCGCAAAAAATGGGACTATCTGGCTCGGACGACGACTGCATACGCGTAAAATAACCCCTCCCTCCCCTGGATATACAAATATATATTGAATATATAAAAATATATCACCCATGTATCCCAAACCTCCTAAAAAATCTTAGAAATAGAAAGCAGAGAACAAGAAAGTCAATAAATACGTTATATTTAAGTATATATACATATTATTGCCAACCAAAAAAGCCAAAAACAAACACGACAATAAGTAAGGAACCAACCCCCTCCCCCCCGCCCCTCCCCTCCTCCCACTCCCCCCCCCTCCCTCCCCCTCCCTACCCTTGTTTAACGATGAAGTCAGAATAATTAAAATGCAAATCAAAGTCAAAACCGCAAATGGGTATTTAATAACGCCTTGAACTTCAAACCAAAACTGTACTGAAGTCATTTTGTAACTTTATAAAGATGTATATTAGAAAATTAAGAAGTAGCATAAACGTAGGACATACAGACATGTAAAATAAATAGAATAAGAATTAGAATAGATAACATAAGTAGAAAACAATAAGGTATTATATAGGAAATAAATTGTTAGAAAATAAGCTATTAAGATATTAGTCAATAAGGATATTGTTATTAAGAAAATAGCATAAGATCTTATGTAAAACATCTTAATAAAAAGAAAATGTCTTGATGTTGGAAACCCTAAATAAAGAAAAATAAAAATTAAAGTAGGAATAGATAGTTAGAATAGCGGGAGTCCCACCCGGCAAAGAATGAAAGAGAAGTAAGCAAGAAGAACAAGTATGCAGTATAAAAGTGCGAGAGGAATAAAAGCGAGAACTGGAATGAAAGAGAAAACTAGAATAACAAGATCCTTTTTTACCACGAAAGGGGAAAAGCCCAATAAAAAAAAAAAAAAAAAAAAAAAAAAAATATTTTAATGATGGGCCTTTTATAATGTCGTACGGCATTTTACTATGAGGACGAGCTGCAAACATCGAGACTATACTTATTCTGTCGAAAAGAGCCATCAGAGAAATATAATAATCTACGTAGGCGCGATTCTCTTATGGAGCAGTTTAAGGATAATCGGCATCTATTTGGTAAAAGAGGCGACAGACACAAGTTTCATATTAGAAATAGGGACCAATTCAGACAGGTTTCAAACTAGTTAAAGTAGACTCATCTTTCCTGGGCTACTAATGAGGCAAAATTTCTAACTTGTATAAAACGCGCGCCATGTAGGCAAGCATATTATAAATTGGGGGATTCTATTAATGATAAAAAATGCTGGCTAATAAATGCTGGTCCTACTCCACAACTATAGGGAGAAAATAATTGATTGGTATCTGAAAATATTGTGGCAGCTGCAGAAGATTGTAAGACTATCTTTGGATTAAGATCTTTGGAGTCTATACAACTCAATGCGAAAGTTCTATGTAATATCATTGACACAAATGTGCTCTGGTGCTTGAGTGTATGTCATGCTCACATAAATGTCTAATGGTGGTGGGTGTGTCGGGTCATTTAGTTTCCATCAAAATGTTTGAGCCGAATGGGGCTGATCTATATGAACGGACGCTGTCAGTTTGGACTGGTTATCGCTAAGCTGCTGTTTATCTTGATTACTTTATTTTTGAATTATGGATTTCTACTTATACTCTGGACGCTCTTAATGTGCACGTTTAACTACGTTCTCATATGTATAGTCTCGACTTTTTTTAAAAATTAAATATCTTGGGACAACTCGCACACGGCTATCTGATCCCAAGCTAAGCAGAGCTTGTGTTATGGTAACCAGACAACTGATATACACACTTATATAATTTATAAATACATACATATTATAGATAAATCACACCCAGACACAGAACAAACAATCATGCTCATCACACAAAGTTTGTCCTGGGTGGGAATCGAACCCACGACCTCCGGCTCAGCAGTCAGGGCCACTAACCACTAGACCAACAGGCCCGTCCGAACATGAATGATGTTACCCTGATCTTGTAAAAATATTATGATTAAAAAGAGTGTTCATGGTTTCTTACCCATTCTTCTCCGTAGAGATCTTTCGTTTTGGAATGGGCAACTACGGTACTTTCACAAGTTATAATGCGTTGTGACTGAGATGAATGAGAAATAATAAGATGAAGCTACAAGTTTCATCTTTTTAAAATACTTTTATGTCTGTTATTTAATTTGACCTGTCTGTCTGTATGTCACAGCCCTATTATTCAGAGACTGTTGGCCCCTAACGTGGGAATACTAGGAATAAACCAAAAGACAAAAGAGAAATAAAAAAAAATAGTTCGAACCTACAAGCAACTGAAACTTAGGGTTGGAAAATAATCTACGTATATGTACGTATGGGGTGTTTATGTATAGCTCTTGAATAATGCTGTCAAGGTTCTTTAAATACTTTTTTCTTAAGTCAAGGGCGATTGACATATTTGCTTCTAAAGTCGTTAACATTGTGTCCTCTAATTTCTATAGTAAGCGGAAGAAACTTTGAAAAAAATTAAATAGTAGTTAGTAGAATGTTACAAGCAGTTACATTGTTTTTTTTTTATTAATATACCATGTAAAACAAAAAACTATTGATGTTGACTGCACATTTACATAAGAATGAATGTTTAAAATATTGTTTTTATGCTATACTACCGTACTAAGCACAAAAGGGGTATCTCAGGGAGGAGTTTTTTACTATACTATGAATGTTTTATTTTGTATTATTAGATTCAAGTTTTTCAAAAGATATACTGCTAATTTGATGCGTATTTACTTAAGCTATCTGATTCAATTAAAATCAACTTAATTTTTTGTTACCTACTTATTGCTTTTGAGCTTAGTAGGGCAGTATCGAACCTTATGCTTGGCCGGGATTTTACTTGGCGACCATTAATGAAACGATGAAAATACAATTAAACAATAATAACGAAATATTCTACGACGATATACCATATAAATTAGCCCGAACTGTGTCACATACTGAACTGTGAGCTATAGGGTATTTTATGCTTTGGTACGTGAGGGCTTTTAAACCAAAACTGATTAGAAATAGCCATTTTCTTTAACTTGACTAATTAAATCAATTGTTCGCAGCATTTGATCTGCTATAGCTACATTATCAGTGAGTGCAACAACAGGATGTCGATTCAGTAAAAAAAAAGATCGATTCCCGGTTCAAGTATATGTTTTAAAATACTATTTTTTTCTCTATTTAAGAGGTCATCGTTCTTTAGACCGCTTTGCTTTTCCACTTATAGTTTCTGATCAAATCTTGAAATCTCATCTTTAAAGTAATAACGCCGTTTCCAATCAAGATCAAGACTTTTTTGAGCGTAACTGCCATAAAGTGTTTCGTTTGTCATGTTTAATTTATACTAAACGTTTGCTGTTCAAAAGGCCTTGCACCGTAAAATAAAAAGGTACCATTTTAGGTAATTGGCTTCTATACACAACAATAGCTTTAAATGGAAAAACATGTATGATGTTATGTTAAACGGGTTATGAGAATGAGTTGTATGAAAGAGATACCTCTTTGCAATTCGCGGCTTTCTTAGAACTTCTTTTTAGATCTTCAATGTGGAACGGATCAGCTACCCTACCATGACGTCTTAAAGCAGAACTTATTCCACTGAGGGAAAGAGACAGAGCTATATAGGGTGTCTAGCACCATCTCTTTCTCACACAGGAATAAGAACTGCTATAAGATGTCACGGTAACCCTACAGCTTGGTTTATTTTTATCATTTATGTAAAAATGAATGCTGTCAGCTATTAATCCAAGTAAAGGACTGGGTTCGATTTCTGGCTCAGGCAGAAGCTTTTAAAACAAGCTGACAAATTGGTTAGATACCCTGGACCCAAATTATGTGTGTAATGTAGCAAATTCTGATTTGTCGTTACTTTAGTTCATTTGGTCATGGTAATAATCTTGTCTTTTTTAAAAGGACATTTTTAACTGTCGACGCTGACGAGATGGCTTTGCAGCGCAGTTGACTGGTGGTACCGCCGCCGTGACGCGAAGTCTTCGTTGTCATCGTTCAATCTCTCTTGTTCTACAGATATGTCTCCATGGACTGGTGTCACAACCAACTGTTCATATTCTAAGGGCCGTTTCCTGGGTAGAAAAGAGGAAGAGCTTTAATTATTTGTATCAAACTAGTATTATAAAGGAGAAAGTTTATATGTGTGTATGTTTGGTATGCTACTAATTCACGTTCAAACAGCTAAACGGATTTGTATGAATTTTGGTATGTAGATAGCTAAAACCTTGGATTAACACATAGACTACTTAATAATTTAATACTTTTTATCACGGTCTACTCGGGCGAAACCGCGAGGCGCCGTTATAATACAATACTTTTTCCCGGTTTTTTTTCACCAAATTTATAATAGATGGCTCACCCAATTAGCTGCAGGAAAGAAATCTTTAGCCAATGAAAGAAACGGAACTCTGAAGCGCGGCCGGGCTTGAGTGCAGGATTTGCAGCGCCAATGTAAAGCCAGAACAGCCACAATATAGTAAGGCAACCGAGAGCATACCCCCAGTGTACGAGGAACATGAGCAACAATTTTATTGCTACCTGTAACAAAAAAAAGTCACATACATGACTTTAGTATACACTGTCACGTTTCTATTAAAGGAGGTGTGCATAAACAATATAATTTTTAAATCCTCACCCCAACCAGCGACAGCCAACGGTTACACAGATGCGAATACCAATTCTTGTTTTTAGAATGAACGCTTATGCTTGGTCGCCGGACATCCCCGTTAGATACCCGTCCATTCATTATGGCAGAATCCGTCGGCGAGGGAGTAAAATCCTAAAAAAATATTAATGTTATTTAAATATGTTTTTGTTCATAGGATCTAGTATGGACATAATGCATGGCCTGCATAGGACAATGGATGGATGGATGAGTTAATGGATGTTACACTTACCCCAACATTTTTATGTCTGATTCTTTCCGGGAATAACAAATCAAGGTCGCTCCCCGTAGCGCCGTAAACTTGGGTATCACGTTGAGAATGACCTTGATATCTGAAGGCAATGAAAGTAATATTCTTGAATTTTAAACAGTTAGAGAATAGAAATCCGAAAGTAATATAAACCATGGTGGTTTGTTCATGGTTGGATAGGCGAACAACTGCGTGTCCACAAAAGTATAGCGTAGGTAAAAATTCAAAAATAAACTTTAATGTGTGTTTAGCATATCCTTTTACACTAATGAGAAATACTGTATGTTTGTCAAAACTACATGAGCGTGGTAAATGAGATAAACCTTTCTTACGAAAAGAATGTGCTTTTACCACACTGCACTGGATGCAAATATCGTAATGAAAAAATAAAATCATACCTCATTTCACGTCTATGTTGCAAATCAAAAGTTTGGGCCAGAGCAAAGTAGGAATAATCAATGCAAGCATAAGTGATGAGGAACGGCATGGTGACAATGGGGGCAAGTTGGTTGATATCACCAATGATGATGAATGTGACGGTAACCACGGCTACTACCATCATCGAGTAAATTGGTACCTTGTTGGGACCTCTCTGAAAAAACATTAGTTAATAAATATGGGTATGGGCTAATTACTACTCACCAAGCCAAAATAAAAATGGTAATAATCAAAAATATTTATTAAATGAGTCAGGACAGCTACAATTATTTCTCAACAGCATAAAATACTCACCCCATTTCCAAGAAACTCAAGTCCTGGTATAACTTTTTCGTTTGCAATGCTTTGCAACACCCTGGGTGTTCCATACATGGCGCCTAGACATGAGCTCATTGAACTGACATACAGGCCAGCTAGTAAGAGGACCGTTACGGCAGAGATGTCGGCCGTAATCGACAGATTTGTTAGCAGACCTTCCCTGGTCACTGTCGCTGCTAACGTTATTATAAACATCAGGTACAAGAATGTTCTGAAAATTACATGCGAAAATTTATGAAGCTGCTTGAATTTATTTTAAATTTTTTGCTCAATTTTCTAAATAACTAAGATTACCTTACCCAGTTCCAATAGCTGCTAATGAGCCATTGGGTATATTTACAGAAGGGTTCTTCAAATCGCCGCTCATGTTAATGCCAGCTAATATACCAGTAATGGTTGGGAAGAAGATTCCAAAACATTTGAACCATGTGTATCCATCTTGGTAATCGGGCCATGTATTATTTGCTGCTACTCCACTGAGCCACCCTTTGAATTCTAGTTTCACTGTAAAATTAATAGGAGGAAGAAATTATTAACAATTTATAATGCCAGCACAGTTTGTGCAGTGGCTGAGCGATCAACTGCTGCACTGGGTGTTGTGGGTTCTGTTCCCGAATGGAACAATTACATGTATTATCTGCAGGTTCTTGTACCGGGTCAGGCTATTTGTGATTGTGAGTAAACACATTCAAGGTACTAGCGGAAAACGAAGAGTGACATTTAAAAAAAATGGTAATTTTTAGCATAATACTGAAAATCCTTGTAAGACTTTCAATAATTTTCAGTCATTTGATAAAAATAGATGTTGGATTTTTACTAAGATGAAATGTCTGTCCTAGGAAATCATGTTATTTCCACTCATATCCTTATTATCATATCCTCATAGCCTTAAAACTATTTTTTACATGACTTTCAATTTTATTATCTATTCAAAATGGTATATACATTTTTGGCATTAATATATATTTTTTCTATCTATCTTATAATCTGCGCTGGCTCGTTGGTCTAATGGTTGCAAGCGCTACTGCTGAGTTGGATTCCCGAGTCCGCAAAAGTGTTATTTGGTTTTTCCATCAGGAATTTCTCAGAAGCAGTCACGGAATCTGGATTTCAGAGATCCATTTCATGACAATAGGGTCGCCCCCCATTACATGGGACTAAAATAAAAGAATCTGCAATATTTTCTCATCACAACAGTGTTTGATGTATCACACCATGTTTTCTTTTTGCAATAATGTAAATATAACTCACTTTTATCATCAGTTGGTACAGTAGTGAATGATCCGACAAAGAAGTCAAGTGCTGCTAACATAATGATCATGAGCAGTAGAAATTGTAACTTCACCACCCATTTGACCCCAGCTACATTGATAGTGCCAAGTAGTAACACTGCAGCTATAGCAAATCCTCTGGATGCCCACTTGTGGGTGTCACTAAGTGGGTCTTCAACAACAAACCCAGCCATTGATTCACCAAAACCAAATACATTTAAGGCACAGCCCACAGCCTGAAAATAATGATAATATTGTTATAGAATTAATACAAAATTATACATTTAGTTGTGAACAAGTCTACATTATGAAATTAAATTGATTTACAGTTAGATTATGATTTGTTCAAATGCATTGTTTTGATCACAATAGGATTCTGCACAGTTTAACAATAACTTATTATTTTATGGAATGTCATTTGATTTTCAGTCATTTTGTGTTTCCTTTTTGCATTATCTATTTAGTAATGTTAAATATTTTCCTCACTATGTTTGTTTCATTGTGGTATTTATATCACAAATATTTTTTGTGATTTTTTTGAATTACAGCATTTACTAAGGCATTATTTAACACCATTTTGATTTTCCTGTAGTTTTGATAACATAATTTTAACTCAAATGATTGGGCTTGTAAGATTATTATAGCCTATGATTTACCTGGCCAAAACAATATATCATGCCAAGGGCTCCTCCCATCCTGGATCCTAAAGTGTGTGCAAGCAAAAAATACACACCACCACTTTCTATTCTGCATCTTTCACATATTCCCACTGCAGACAACACTGAGATCAGAGCTACAAAAACTGAAAAAGAGGTAAATGTAAGTGATGTTTTATTGTAAATTTTACTTTAAATTTACAATAAATAAATTCCACGGTAAAAGGCAATTGAACAGTTATAAATCTTTGGATTAGATTGCAGAGATAACGAATATTACATATTTACGAAACTTTAAATTGATACATACATTATGGTTTATTAAAATGTGTATGGCCGTTTGAATTAATATTATAATTTTGAAACTTACCTGTAAAAAGTACTATAAATATTGCATTAACTAATCCAGCTTGTCCAACAATCCATCCAGATCTTAGAAATACAATTACTCCAAAAATATTTATTAGGCATGATGTGAATACTCCATCCCACGTACCAAAGAGCACTGGTTGGGATATAAAAAAGTTTGATTTCCACCATGGCACATCACCCTGAAATTATATAATTAAAAAAAAACAATTACATAGACAATAGCTATTTATCAGTCATTTAAAACTTGAGATATTAGTTGATGATTAGATAAATATGGCATGTTACAGATATTATCTTGCATGAACATGTTAGCAATTTAGAAATTGCATTCCAAACTTAGCCAAATAGAAAAAAAAAAAAACGAAAGAGCCAGTGTGAATGAGCCACATAGAATTAAAAGCTCCGAAAATTATTTTTAAGGGTCGGAAAACTTTATAAATAATCGGGATTGCCGCAAAATAACTTTACATAGTAATTGTTATGGCCTAAATTAATGAATTTAATTGCAGATTATAATCTGAAAACCAATTGTGATAAAATTCAGTTAACACCTTTGTGTGGGAACAATGAAAACAATGCTTCTTGTAGCAGATCGAATCTAGGACGCCTTTGCTATTTGAAAATGTTAATCAGCACACCCCTAGTAGGATTATTACTTTAGAAAGTGTACCTTTGTAATTTAACTGATAATATTGTGTAAAGGGAAATGTTTACCTGTATATCTGCAAATATTTCATTAGCCCCTGAAGCTTGATGTCCACCTGATCCATATTGTGATTCATTGCCCAAATCCACGAATCCACCTGATTGTCTTCGCATGCGAGCTCTGTCAAACCCTGGCTCCTCGCTCCGAAAACTATCTATATCTAAATCATTTCTCCTTTGACGATTACTTTGATCCATTTTGATTGATTTGTGATAATTACGTATAAATATTAACGGGAAACATCGAAACACATATCGCAGACTGTTTACTTATCTCGGGAAGTGACTGATGTCATGAAGCGCGTTCTCAAGTGTTGTGATACGTCGCTCAAGACTGGAAAGTCTTAGCTAGTTACTGTTGTCTTTGTTTCCCACATGTAGAGCGAAACAACATAACTACAAAATATGCTACAACTAACAACTGTGAAATTCTCTGAATCGCAGTAGCATATTTTGTTATGACGTTTACAGCTAGCCCCTGACAGATGTCAAACCGTGTTGCCAGTTCTGTGTGTGTTTAGGGTTCTCATTATTATGTGTTCTGGAAATCAAACTTTTAAATTTTTTACTTGAATTTTCCAGACGGACTCTACTGTACAAGTGTTTTTTTTTGTTGTTAAAAATGTATGTAGTTTTTTATAGAACAGATGATTTTTCGGATTTACACCATTAGAGTTTGCGACATGCTGGATTTTTACCAATGTCAGTTGGCATAATATATGTTAGATAAGGGAGTAAAGCAGTGAATAATTCTTTGATTGGTGGCGTAGGTAGGTACTGCACTGTAATATTATATTCGGCGACCAAATGGATTACGTACGTTAGAACTATGATCAGCAATTTGCAAGTCACAATGGTCTCCGTAGATAAGCTAGGACACCTCGACAAAATGGATTGGGTTAGGTCAGAACTGTGACTATACACTCGGTACAATCTTAGGTTTTACCTCTGAGTAAGGGTTGTACGATGATCACTTAATTAGGTCGGACTTTTGTTTTCTTTTTGGGTGTGTGAAGTGTGATTAGTATGTAGGTAGGTACCTACATTAATTTCTAACCGATTTTTTTATTTTATTGTAACCTAAGTATTTAAGACATGAGTTTTTCCCAACAAAAAAAAACCATACAAACGTTAAAACTAAGTGAGCGAGCGATTTGAAGTTGCACTAGAATAGGTACCTCAAAATAGCAACCGCGACATAAGACACTGCTTTATCACCTTGGTGCATAATCTATCATTTAGCATCCTTACATTGGATTGGTTGACGGTAGGTAAGTACTTACTTAAGCTACTATGACTAAATACGCTCAGCCGTGGAGCTTGTTGAATTTGCTACGTGATTAATCCGGTCGGGTATCATAATTATTTGGTAACCACCGAAGCGTAAAGATATATATAAATATCTTTGCGATAGATTAAAGAATAGAATATACTTTATTGCACACCAAAATTGAAGTAAAGCTGTTTTACAATAAAATGCTATATCTATGGTTACAATGGCGGTCTTATCGCTAATAGCGATATCTTCCAGACAACCTTTGGATGGACTGTTCGAATATAAAAATACAACGGGGGGTAGTTAATGGTGTACCTAGGTACTGCTAATACTACACAAACAATTAAAATACTTAAAGGTTTTTATTTAAAAAAAATACAAAAATACACATAATCTATTCATATAACATGTGTTTTATAATATTCATAGCTTCAGAAAAATCCGATGACATTAAAGGGAAAGATAATGATTTGCAACTAAGGTTTTAAAAGCAATAAGTGACTGAGCTTGTCTTACTGACAACGGCAATTCGTTCCATAAACAGACAACGGACTTTGCGATAATAGCATCCTAGAGATTTAGAAAGGAATATCTGCATTTCTTGGTTGTCCGTCCCTGGATACGAACCCAGGGCCCATGCCCAGCAGTCGGGCTTGCAATTGCGGGATCAACGGAACAGTTATTAATCTGCGCCAAAAATGACTTGTGCGGACCTGTTTCCAGGGAAATCATTTAAGTGCTAAGTACAGTAAAGTATATAGTAGATTATTACAGCGTTCGAGTCCCTTCAACGTAATATTTATGAGAATAAATTCCCAACCGTTGCTAAAGCTTTTAGGTTCTTTTGCTACAGGCTACGAGCCTACTGAAGGAACACGAAGGTAATTCTTTTATTTGCAAGCGTCTGTTGGGTCAGATAGATAGATTAATGTACCTACCATGTAATTACCTACTTATTTTAATGTTGAATAAAGTAAATATGAATAAAACAATATTGTTGAACGTAATATTACAATTAAGTTGGCAAATAGAATTATGGTGTAGGTGTAGGTATGTCGACGGCAACTAAAACTTAAAAACTGTAAGTAGTAAAAAATCATAATAAGTACATTACACTTAACATGTTTGTTTTGTTGAGGGTCCAAAAATTCAACATGTTATTTTAGTTTTATAAATTAACTACTTATCTAATTGGGGTGCATGAGGTCTTGCGCTTCTTCCGTCACACGTTGTACCTATATGGTATCATTTATTTTTCACATCACTGTTTCGCGTGTTCATTATCGTGTTATTCTCACTGCAAGGTATAGGTCGGAGGTAAAATAAACATTTAAGTATCAAAAACGTTTATTGATGATTAAAAAAGTGATAATAAGTAAATTAACTATGTGTTTATGTATGTGTAATAACTATGTGTGTATGTAGGTATGTGTTCATAACTGTCTAATTTAACATAACCAAACCTTCTCATGGTTCTCTCTTCTCTTTTCTTGGCATTTACTCATTTTGAGGCAAGAGTGCTTCATATATTATTTTCTTCACATCAGAGGCCCTAGCTCGAGTTCGGGGATGTTTGAATTTTAAATATAATTATCCTGTAAAGTTTTGTTAAATTATTTGCAACAAACACACTCAGTACCATCCATAGATATGAAAATTTTATGGAAAGTGAAAATACATAAAACAAACGCTAGCCAAGTTAATATATATATTTTTTTCGAATAGAGAGTTTTATTAGAATACACATGTTTGTTCTCACTATAGCTATGTTTCAATTGAAAATTTTATTTCCTTCAAATTAGTTTTTCTTCATATTCAATATGTTGGTCTTGATTGTTTCGTCGTGCCACCAGCAGGGGTTAGGATTCGGATATTCTGTAAGCTCTTTTGTTCCTAATTGAAGAGTAGGTTTTAGGCAGACAGAATAAAAATATGGATTCTTTGACTACTCTTGTCTCATAGTAAGAAAAATCTGTCATGAATCGGTAGGGTTATTTAAAGTCAACTTTACAAAGCGCTTTCTGAGCTCTTTCCGCTTCTTTAAAGTGGGTACTTCCTGCACTGGCAGTACGCTACAGTACTGAATGGTACGTTGTTAAAGTACCAAATAGAACTATTAACGATTTTTCATGGTGAGTTTTAATGCCCAATTACTCGATCAAGTTGGAATATCTGTAAAAAGAATTGCAGAAGGTATTAGTGGTACCGCAAGAGCTGGGATGCAGTTTAAGTGTTAGATGATTGGAACGGTATGCAGAAGCAGCCTTGAAAAGATAAAGAATACCTTTAATTTTGCTGACATTTAGAGTGAAAAAAAAGTCTAGATTGTTTGCCACCGGCCCTTCTTAATATAAACGTGTGACGATTTACACACGATTTACACACAGTATTGTTGGCAGCAAGGTTTAAAATTAGTAAAGTAATTTATTTGAAAAACGAATAGCTTGGGACCGAATTTACTACCTCGAGGGACTATACAATCAATAGGATGGTTGTCACTTAAAAAAATGCAACTTTAGTGCACCTTCTGTCTTCAGAGTTTCGGGAAACTCTTACTATACTCAACTTGCTGATTGCCAACCGTTTCCATGAGGCCCAAAGCCTAACATAGTATTAGTTGAATAGTTTTTCATTGCCCGCGCCCAATTCATAGCAGTTTTATTAAGTATCTAGCTGTTCAACCAATTGTGCACCCAGGTTCTAAGCAGGTTGGTGAGAATTTAAATAATCCACAAACACTAAGAAAAATATAGTTTTATAGTAATGTTATGTAGCGTCACTTTTACCGAAAATTGCCCCGCTTTCCATGGTATAGTCACTGAGCTATATGGCCAGGATAAACATTGATTATGGCTATATTTTAGAAGCAGATTATTCTAACTTTATGTTTCTTATCCCAGTGCCAGACCGTGTCAAATACCTATGTAAGATTGAGATATGTGGCACAAGAATGCAAATTTCTTTGGCAATTAAAAGATCTTGTCGATCTGTGATTAAAAACAATTGCCAAACTTTCGGAAGCTCCTAAATCTGGGTCTATGCATTTTAGATTACCACCTCTAAAGAGAAGCACTTTCGGTTGACCTTTTTCGTACAAAATCTAATCGCCTTTCAGAGAAAACGTTCTCATTCTTTGACAAAAACCGAGAGTTCACTATTCTTTCTCATATTTTAGAACCTTATATGGAGGATTCTCCTAATAAGATTTGAATAAAGTCTGTAGTTTTCTGTAGAAAAATGTTCAGGCCTATTTTACGATAGCTTTCAGCTGTTTTCCATCAATTTCTGTCTATATATTTATGTTTATCTTAGTTGTACTTCCACGGACTTGGCTCTTTTTAACTGACTTCATACTTACAATATCTGGGGTTGACTCTGGCCCTGAGGCACTGTTGTTTTTGGGGAATGGGTATCCAGAAAGGTTTTCAGCAAACTTATATAGACTGACTAAAGAAACTTGATAGCAGGGGGCGTGAAAGAACGGCATGGCCATATAAAAAAAAACCAGCATAGCATGGCAAATACCCTTCTCATGCATAGAACGCACTCAGACAAATTAAACATAAGTCTAGGTTTTGTCACAGTGTTTTCTTTCATCGGTTACATTGATGTCTGAGATAAACTAAAGAAAAGCAATTAATATTTGAGTAAGTGACATTGGTGCTAATCCAGATTCGAACCTCCAGCATTTATTACGCCACTCAGTAGTCAGAAAATAAAAACAAATCAAGACTTTTGATAATTAAGCGATTTAAAACCATATCCTTTTTATAATATTATAAAAGCGAAAGTGAGTTTGTTTGTTTGTTTGTTACCTCTTCACGCTTTAATGGCTAAACCGATTTTGATGAGATTTGGTACAGAGATAGTTGGGAACCAGGAGACGGACATGGGCTATTTTTTTTAAAAAAGAGTGGGATATGAGGGAGAAAGAGGGACGAAACGGGAAATCTTAGCGTTGCTATTACAAATCAATAAGGCGCTACCGAATTTAAAAGCTAGTTAACTATAAATAAGAGACTGTAACAGAGTGGGTATTTTACCCTCTCTGTTGCTCAACCTTTTTCCTTTCGGATCAACATTGATTTTTAAATATTCATCCGAATTTCATTCTGTCATTTCGCCTTCAACAATATTTTTTGGCTCATTACGTTTTTGGATCACGGCTAGCAGCAACATGTGCTTATTATAGTTTATTGTTTTTTTTTTAAAGCTGTAAGTATTTAAAATCTCTAAATCATATTGGAATGTTTTAAAATCAGTGTCTGTATCAGTTTATTGTGCAGTTCAGTTCTATAATGTTATTTCACCCCTGTTAAAAGGTATGTGTTAAATGATTTAATTTGTATTAGTCTTCTACTTCTCCACGTCTTGATGACCGAAATTTGGTGTTTTAGTGTTTTATTATAATTGTTATTTTCCTAAGGGAAAATTAAAATGACGAAACTGAAATACAGAAATCAAAACCTGTAGTGGCTATTATTTGTACACCTGCCCCAACTTACGACTGAAAACTGCGGCCTTGCTCGGTGGGCAACAAGCGAGTGCCACAAGACTACACTTCAGTCACATTTTACAAGTTAAGCTGACTCTTACGCAGTTTCTTAAAATTTGTTCGTGAATATTAAAATTTACCCTAAAAGTACATAACATTGCAGAAAGGTAAATTGGCAGGTAGAACAGCCGGGAGTAGGGTCGGTACTTCGACATGGTTTCGGGCGCTATCTTAATCGTCCAGCGTTTAAGCATATTTATGTAGCAATAAGTTATCAGAAGCCTAATTACGGCCGCGAAACCACCTGTCCGCTATCATCTGTACATAGGCCTTCGCATATACTTCCGTGCGTCTTACGCGCGGTCCCACCCCCGCGGCGCCATTGGTCGGCGAGGTGGCTGCGCGCGCAGCGGCCCTCCTCGCGGCTGGATGCGAGACGCCGCGACTCTGGAGGAGCCGGTCGCCGTCGTGATGTGCCGCCGCGGACAGTTCTGCCGCGACCACGTCGCCTCGCTGCCGTCGCACGCTACGCAAGCTACGCCGCCGCCGCTGCCGATACGGCCGTGCGGCACATACTTTTTACGAATCTGCCATCGTATTTCGAACTTTTCTTATGAATGTTATAGATAAAAAGTTATTCTGAATGTCCCAACTAAAGGTCATGTAGTTTTGAAAACTTTAAAAAACTTTGAAGTTTAGTTTATTTGTGGTAGTAAGGATTTAAAAAGAGATTTATCTGGTGATGTGATATGGCAAGGCGGCGCCAGCACACGGGCTGCGCGCGGCTGGTGGTAGCCGGCTGCGCGTGGGCATGCGCGCTTTTCGCCGCGGTCGCAGCTGAAGCGCATGCTGATGTTGATACGTCTACTGGACTTGGTGATAATACACTCACTAATTCAGGTAACTACATCAGTTTCGTTACACCTAGAAATTAAGACCAGAAAAATAAGTAATTGGAACTTTTTTGGCTTATCCAAACTATCAGGTAAAAAATAAAAGTTAAAAATTTCAAAATCGAATATGAATATGCAAATAAAATTTGTATTATTGTAATGGATAATATTAAACAATGGCATTCTTAACAACTAGTTACCTACTCACACAGTTACACTTATTTTGTTTACGAACCAAAACATCTTTAAGATAGGTATTCTTAAAATGAATATTCGAATATATAAGAATTAATAAAGAAACCCTAGTTACACATAATAAACTAAGGTTATCAGAGTATTTTATTTATAAAGTAGTGCAGAGATTCGGCTGTGTTAATAAATAAGTTGCATTTTGTTATCCACTAGGTAATGAAGTGGAATATTTTGCATCATCCATGAAGTTTTCTTTGGGTACGTTTATATATTTGCATATTTTGCAAATATACATGTTTTACAGTTCGTCCGTTTCCAATGTCATGGCCAAAATGAAAGTATTTATTACCTTTTATTTAAATAAATAGAAAAAGTTGGTAAACTAATTGTGCAAACGTATTTTAACGAGTTACAAGACCAGATGTCTAAAAAATATACAGATTTAATATACTTAGACCTACTGGACTAATGAATCGACAGTCATTTGACATATGGCCGGTAATTAAACAAATTTTTATCTTGATTGTCAAGCTTGCACTAAAACACTAGATATTCGTTTAGTTAATTTGACATAAAATACGGTTAACAGTTTTATGCAATAAATTTAATGCAAACAAAAAAATACTAAAGAACCTTAATTACGCTTTGTAAGAACTCAATTTATTTGTGGTATCACAGGTAATATTAGTTGATCACAATATTGATAAAGCCAAAAAAGGAAGCTTCCCAATTAAAAAGTATAAGTATAAAATATTTTATTAGAACTGTTTTTTTTTAATGTGAGTAATAAACTTATGGTGTATTTTTGTTATATATACAGCTGATTCTTTAAAAATATTAGGCTTTTTTGGCATTTTACAATTGGTAAACTAATAATACAATTTAAGCGAAACAATATAAACCAGTTGATGGCAATACGTTGCTCCTGTAATATAGATGAAGGTCCTATACCTCTGCTAGAACCTTCGAGATAAACAATCACAGATGATTCCCAAAAAAAAAAACGAAATGATGGGGGTTTATGCAGGCCACCATATTTTTTGTACGAGATATTTCCATGACTAAAATTATAGATCTTGAATATTTGTTGTAGTATCGTTTTTTGTCAATATGGGTTGTGAAATTTCTAAATATACCTTTATAAAATAATAGAAAAATGACTTGTTTTTATTGGTTTTTATCACGTTTTACAATAACAGTTTTTATTTTTAAATATTGTCACAAGCATGAGATGAATGCAAACTTTACCTAGCAGCATTTGGGGCAGGCATTTTAACATGTCTCTTTAAAAACAACTAACTATACTGACCATTTTAACGAAAACATGATTATAAAAAATACATCTTTTTTTAAATTCTGTTTCTTCCTAGTTTGTTTTTATTAAATAACGAGCTGTGCCCAGCGGTTTCGTCCGCTACTCAGTTCGTTAGTGCCGCAGCGTGATGTTATGTCTATTAATTTCGAAAAAGAATGCCTATGTAAAGTTTTAGGTCAATTACAATCAAGAAACCTCGTTCTCACCCTGTTTCATCTCCTTTGGGGTTGATTTTGCAAAATCGTCTTAGGGAGCAACTACGTCTTAAAAGGATCCCCCATGAAAAATTTGAGACTCCTAGCACTTGTAGTTACTGAGATTTTGTGATGAGTGGGTCAGTGATTTTACTTTCATACATAAGGCGTTAATTTCCGATGCGGATTACTATAACAAGATATACCATGAGCATAATTAATAGACAGGGTAGAAAGTTGAAGCGGGTCATGGAGGGGAAGTATCCTAAATACTTATTACTTCTGCCATAATGTAAAAATCCACATCACCATATTTTTTGAACAGCGATTTTTTGTGGAAATACGTTTTTTCTTGTGTTACCTATTTCAAAAGCCCTTAAATAAATAATCAATAATTCCATTAATAACAATACTTTAAACTTCTGATGTATGGGTTAGTTATTCGAAAAGACCTAGTTATGCTACAAGTGCTTAATAGTTACTCCTAAGTTTTTCGTTTAATTAAATAGGAATTCATTAAAATTGTCAAATCGCATGCCTGCCATTCATGAAGAGAAGGTCCGTCCCCAAACTGTAGGAATCTTATAAGCAGATTACTATCATGTGAAAGTCTATCCGTTTAAGTTAAATAAAAAGACCAATTGCGAGACGGACTCGCACACCGAAGGTTCCGTACAAAATTGCAACACATAAATCTCTTGATTGCGTAGACTTAGAGGGTTGATTTTTTCACAGCTCTAAGGGAATACAGACATGAGTATATAGTTTTAAATTCAACTCGATACCTTAACGCGTTTCCAAAACCTTCTGGTGTTAACAGAGAGACAGACAGACAGACAGATGGACGGACAGACCACAAAGTGAACCTATTAGGATTCCGTTTTTTCCTTTTGAAGTACGGAACCCTAAAAACGAACCGATTGAAATATTTCCAAATCTAACTAAATATAATAATAATTAATCATTCATGATTTCT
The DNA here is from genome assembly GCA_905475445.1 of Ochropleura plecta. Classification (NCBI taxonomy): domain Eukaryota; kingdom Metazoa; phylum Arthropoda; class Insecta; order Lepidoptera; family Noctuidae; genus Ochropleura; species Ochropleura plecta. The sequence continues at coordinate 12,386,715 of FR997723.1, forward strand.
ACAGTATTCATTTTCAGATTGGTAATATATAATAATAATAAATAAGAGGTCTATAAAATTAGGGAGGTATTTTATCAAAAATATAGATTTTGTGGATTTACCACACTTGTTTGAGAAATCTTCAATGAGGTACCTACATCATTCCAACGTTGTAAGACTGACGGTGGGCGGTGTCTAAATAGAACAACACCTTATTATGTACTTCTCATTTATGTACGTTTTTATTATCAATTATATGTTGCTTGTAAGAAAATGAATTTGATTGCTTTTTATTTTCCACGAAAATATATTTGGTTCAAGTCCAAGATATGTATTTAAAATGAATTTTATTTTCGGATCCTTTATCTTAAAAATGGTACTTTGCAATGATTCTGTATGATTAATACAAATGTAATATTTCCCTTATTACAGAAAACGTAATAAGTAGGTTTGTTTGCTTGTAACACACATTTACCATCATACCATAACGCAGATTGATGGAGCCGTGAGCGTTAGAATAACATTATTTACACTTTATTTCATTGTGTCAAACATTCAATTAATTATTAATTGCAAGGGGCTCTGCTTTTGTAAATTCATACAGAATTTAAATTAGGAATGAGTAAACGTAACTTCTTTATTTAAAGTTGAGTAGTAGAGTCTTTTTAGTACAGCCATGTCTTAAAGCACATTTATGAGTAGCAGTCTCAACCTGGAGTAGGTTATATGAAAATATTTATTAATTTATGGTTAGTGGTACATAGCCGGATTTAATGTCAGAAGGATTTCTCAACCAGCCAACTTTTGTCACAACTGCAAGAGAACTCAGTCTTGGGTTCCGTTTTCTGTTCTTCGTATAGCTTATTGCTACGGCTGTTTTGCGTCACTACGAGTGCTACGAGATTGATCTTGTGTTTAATCGGTGTGCTGTAATATTCATGTATGTCGTTTTATGAATCGCTACGAGCGCTACAAGACAATTTTGCTTTTAATTTAATTGATATGCCTTTCTCGTATGCTGAATTACTGACCACCTGTTTCGGCTGGTATAAATAAATGTTTGATTGTAATCGTGCATTATAAAGTCCACTTTACTCGTATATTGTGGGCAAGCCAGAATCATGAGATTACCAACTTACTTCATGCAATAGAACTCTATCTGTCTTTATATTACAAAAGAAAAGTAGTAGTAGTAGTTTTCTATCTATGATTAAAATTATATTTATAGTAGACTGCAAATAATAGAAATAAAACAGCTTACATTTACTGATATTGCGGTTTTATGTTCGCATAATTAAAGTTTACGTTTCAACAACACATTTACAATGATATTACATAAAATCGCGTTAATAGTGGTGCTCCTGCGTCAGATAGTCGGACATAGTGATGCCAGTAATTTGGCCAGTCATAAATTACTCGTTTAACTGAATTACGCGAGTTGAAAGCATTCCGCCGCTGTCGAATGCGGACCGTTTCCATTCCCATGCTAGTCGCATGACCACTGATATGCAGGCATACCATGCACTTCACAAATGAGCTTTGCATCAACGAAATTTCATTTGCGAGTCATTTGCCATCGATAACGTGTCAATCTTAATAACAATGCCGTCCGTTTGTTGGCTCGGAATTCGGTAATTAATGATTGGCTTGACATGAACTGTCGGAGAATGCAAGATGCAACTTTTTGCTCAGTTATGTTGTTCCATTATCGCTAACTTTGCAATTAAATGTACCCATTTAATTATCAAGACGTGTTACCAACGTGAAACCTTAGTATACCTGACACGAAATTTATTACCGACTTCTTAAATTGGTATTCAGAAAACGTCACCCACGTATGGTATGATTAATTAATTTAATTGTCAAACGGAGTAAATCGGTAATTTCGATTCAGGTTGGCAAAGAACAGATTTTACAACGCATCGTTCATTTCGAAAACTTTGTAATTAAAACCGATATTGGGGCTAATTGAATACTGAATTTAATCGACTCTAAAAAGGAATAGTTTCTGTAGATATTTCTTTGTGAATTCCATCTATTTATACTTTTACTGTTGGTTATATTGGGACACTTAATTAGCGTAATGTATAGGTTTAAATAAGCTGTAGTTAAAAAAAATAAACTTTACCCTCTAACATGGGTTACATATATTTATACCTACAGGGTGTTAACGAACCCTTCATGAAACCGACAACCATGCATTCTGTACATAGAACTAACTTACTTTACGCTTTTGGGGTGTAAAATCACATTTATGTAGAACTCAATGTTACACACTCTAAACATTGTACTGATGGATGCATTGAATGCGGGGAGATAATTCAATTTAACCCCCAATATCCCTTAAACTTCAAGATTCTGAAGGTTTTCAGATATGGTATGAAGAAATATCGTAATGACGGGGAGACCAAGTGAATTTCAGCTTGGTTAAGGTTACTCTTCCACCCTTTATAAGTTAAGATAATAATTTTACTAAAGATACTTAAAAGTCTGTAAAATATTTATATTATGTAAAATATTTATATTTATATATAGTATTTTTCTTAATGATAACAGGCCAAAGACATTCTTCTTGGGTAGCATTTGGGAAGAGTAGATTGGATGGTTTAACTGAGAGTTTTCTGTAAATTCTCAGGAGACTTTTTTTTAAATAGTTAGTTATCAAATAGCTTCTCCCGCTCTAGGCAGAGCGGAAAGGAGTGTCAGACGTTTATAGATTAAAACTCTTCCATGTTCCTTCTTTTGCCTTTTGTGTTCCGGGGCTTTGATCAACCGCAACCCCGGCAGGCAATGGCCCTGATAGATTAGAGGGGGATCTGCTGATATCTCTCTCTGAAATCCTACCTCTACCGTCTGTTGGGATCTCGACGGTGTCGCATCCTAAGGCCCATTCTCCTTTCCACGACTATCGAAACCAAACATATACATCCCAAAGCATAGAAACAAGATAGCCACAGAGTCTGGATTTGTGATCAGTAGATGATAATATCCTCGCCTCCTTTTACATGGAATTCAAATGCAATTGGAGTACTATTTAGGTACACCTCTGTCTAACCCTTCAGGAATAACAGGCATGAAGTTTTTTGTTTATAGTTTATTGTAGTATGTTGTTGCGACGGCGCGCAAACGAGTTCCCCAGTCCGTTTTTCGTTCCGACGGCCGCGCTTTACCCACGGCTAAGAGTAACAAATAAGCTTCATGTAGCAATAAGTTAATCATACAAACATTCAAAAGGTAATCATATTAATAGGTTCTTATCAAAAAGATTATTGTAAATACCCTTACTAATATTATAAAAGCTCATGCATGCATGATGCTTGGCACAAAGCACCACATAATCCTTACTAATATTATAAAAGCGAAAGTGAGTTTGTTTATTTGTTACGTCTTCACGCCTAAATGGCTAAACCGATTTTGATGAATTTTGGTACAGAGATAGTTGGGACCCTAGAGACGGTCCGGTGGATGCTAAAAAAAGTAAGATAAGGAGGAGAAAGAGGGAAGAAAAGGGGAGAAAAAGATATTTTTTTTCGATCATCACGCGGTTTACTTAACTATGCCACGCGGACGAAGTCGCTGGCGAAAGGTAGTATATAATAAAGTATGGGTAGTGCAGTTAAAATAGTCAAAATTCTTCGTAAAATCAATTGTCTAAAATCGAATTAGTTACTTAAACTAAAGCAACTTGTTTATATAGAAGACGGTAAATGACTGTTGTTTGAACCAGGGTTCAAAGTGAAGAATAATCTTGGTTATGTAAGTCATAAAACAATAACGAATCAAAGTTCACGAGTAACGCTTTAGAGGGATGGTTTTTTCACCGTTTGGAGGGATCACGAACTTCAGTATTCTGTATTAATTTGAAAACGATACCTCCAGGCGTTCTCGAGATGATGGGTCTTGACAGACAGACAGACAGAGAGACGGAAAGCAAAGTGATCCTGCAAGGGCTCCGATTTTTTATTTTTGAGCTATGGAACCCTAAATACGTTCACAAACACTGTGTTTAATTCATCAAAAACAGAATGTTAGTACTATGTATTAAAACTAAAGAATAAATTGGTTACTTTTGATGCTGAAAATGTTTTTCTTTAACAAAAGTGTCATTTGTCAGATAATGATCCCTTACTGATATTATAAAAGCGAAAGTGAGTTTGTTTGTTTGTTACGTCTTCACGCCTAAATGGCTAAACCGATTTTGGTACAGAGATAGTTGAGACGGACATAGGCATATTTTTTTTAAAAGTGGGATATTAGGGAGAGAGATGGAAGAAAAGGAAAAACTTAGCTTTGCTATTACAATAAATAAGGCGCAAGGGCAAAAACTACAGATAGCAGGTACCTGCATATCAGATAAGGGGAACTTCGTTGCCCCGAATTTAACGCGAGCGAAGCCGCGGGCAAAAATTAGTAAATAATAAAGAAATGTACTACTTATGAATCAGAATTGATAAATTTTTTGGTTTGAACTAAAACTTCCCATAATATTAAGTGGTTGAAACATTAGATAAAGTTTATAATAATAGTAAGAAATGAAATTTTTCAAATGAGGGCACGGTTGGCGCAGTGGCTGAGCGATAAACTGCTGCACTGCGTGTTGCGGGTTCGATCCCCGCACGGAACAAATATTTGCATGGCCTACAAATAGTTTTTTCGGGTCTGGCTGTTTGTGTATGTGAGTTTAAATGTTTGTAAACCCGCCCTCGATGCAGGAGAAATTCATTGGGAGGGGCAACGTATTTTTTTATATTTGGGGACAAATAAAAACTCAATAGTACATTTTGATTTAACCGAGAATAAAAAAATATTGCGTTCAAGACGGAATTACAAACTAGCCGTTAGGCGAGGGTGTCATAGAGCCGAGAATAGCAGAGACAAATTCTTATTTAGACGTTTTACAATACACTTTTAAGAAATTAAATAGCAGAACGAAAAGTATTTTTGTCATTTATGTACTCTTTGTCATCTTAAGAAATTCAATTCTTTTTAAAATTTAAACTTAAACATGTATTTAACATGTCGATTTATTGTAATAAGCAAATAATTTTATAAATGATCATATTTGTTTGTGATATTCTGTTGCCAAACAATTTAATTTGATATTAAATGGCGCCTTAAAAACATGAAACATGAGCTAAAAAAACAGCGGACTATAGCGATTTGAACAGTTGTTCATTATTATCTGTGGACAAATGAGAAAAAAAGCACGCGTGTAAATTATATGTTGAACCTAATCGTAGTCCAATAAGAGTCAGTTTTCGAGGAAGTGTAATGAAAATAATAACATTTCTATTAAATCAATGTGTTACTATTATTACGTAGGCACTGCTAATCAGAAGTTTAATTTCATTAATTGTGAGCCAATTTTAAATTTGTAAACGTGCACGGTTGACTCAGTGGCTGAGCGTTCGGTTGCTAGGCACCATGGGGTTCGTGGGTTCGATTCCCGCACGGAATAAATATTTTTATGGCCTACAGGCTCTTGTTCCGGGTCGGTCTTTTTCTGAATATGAGTCTAAATGTTTGTATTAACAAACATTTATATATCCTACAAAAAAATAGTAGACAATTTTTTTTTAATAAAAAAACAGCTAACAATAATTTGTGTAATTGTAAATGTATATTGGCACAAATTACTAAGTGTATAGAGAAAAAAGAACATAGCAGAGAAAAGACTGTTGTTTAATTGTGAAATAAAAGGTATTGTGATTTTAATGTATGTGACCTATTCAATTATCCGGCTGTTAGTTTCGCGGTTATTAACTTTGGCTAACCCTGTTCTTTATAATATGTTCAGTACCTCAAAATGAATAAAACGGAACCCTATGGATAGGATGACATGGTTATCCGTCTGTCTGCCAAGACCCTTTATCTCAGGAACGCGTAAATGTGTCGAGTTCAAATAAGTACAAAGGTCTGCGGTCTGAAGCTGTTAAAAAATACCCTCTAAGTTTACGCAATCAAAACATATGACCGTTTATGTCGCATTTCCCATACATTTGCAAAGGGAATCAAAATCCAAAGGGTACTTTCTGTTGACCTAGAATCATGTTTGGTAAGAAGTCATATTATAAAGCACCATTAAGGGAAAAAATCCAAAAACAGAAAATTTGTAGATGCATTACAAAAAAATGTGATTACTATTATCTACTAAACTAACCGCGACCTAGGACGACGTATGGGGACACCCGTTTCCCAACGGCAAAGTTTAGTTTGTCGTTCATTAGAGTTTATCAATATATATTAGAGTAATGTTTGGTACTTTCATTATGTACCTACAAGTTTGTACTTGTTCTTTTTTAGTAACAAAGCTTTCCTGAGAACTTTCTAGTTAGGGAGATATAAAACATTCAACTACTATACTAGCTTGAAAACAAAATGTAAGTTTAAAACTTTTGCATATATACCTCTATAAATTGCATTCATCAGCATTTCGTTTTGCGTGCATCGTAAACTGTGTCTATTACACACAAAAAACCTCATTTCCCAGCAATGATTTCCGCTCAAGTTTACTTAGTTGGATGTACAGAATGTTTGGTTGATGGCTTTGTGATGGATTCTTATATACCCTGTATATATATTTTTATACCTTGCAGACGTTGTATAAAATAACGGTTTCTTAGCATTTATTATGTCAACTGCTCCAGTAGTTAGTACTGGAATAGTTCGATAATGGAAAGCTTTTTAAGAAAACCGAAGTTTGCACTAAATATCTCAACGTCATGCAGTAACGACGTTTCAAACTAACCAGATGCAATTATTCGCCAGTTCAGAGCGCCTATTCACTGAAGTTCCTCGGCCTGAACTACCGATAACGGAGAATAGTGTAACGAATTAATCAAAATTTCACCTCGGGGCCTAATATGAGTCATGATTTCTGTGGCGAACAATGGAGGTGGCGCACTCGATCCGAAGTTGAATCACTACGTACATTCGGAGAGTTCCTTTGTTACGGAACCGAGTAATGAAAGCGCTAGCTGATAATAATTTACGAACAGCAGAAGTGTCGCTGTTTAATGGCGAAAATAGGGGTCCGAGGAGCATTCCAGCACGGGAGTGGGCGAGCGCCGGCGCCGACTGACAACCGCGTCGACAGCAAACTAAAATAATTATCATCATTGTCCCTGGCCACGGCGAGCGCTTTAATTGTTCATTTACATTTGCAACGATGATACCAGTTCCGAACTATTTCGCTCGGCGTTTATTTTACTCTCGCTCGTTCCGCTGCCGTGTTATTGTTCAGAGTTAATGGTCTGAAAAATAGAAATGATTCGCAATTTGTATGATGTTATTGTTGTACGTAACTTATAGCTTTATCTGGATTTCCCTGTACGAGAAGATTTATGTTTATTCCTGTTATGAGCATGGTAGAATGAAGTGCCTACTTGTTTTTCTAGTTATTTTGTTCAAATTAACCTGCAGACATCCTCTAGAGACTATTCGATAGCGCAGTACCTATAAACGATTAGTTAAGGTTTCTATTTCTGTACAGTCTGTAGATAGGGCTGTCTGTAGGGATCCTTACTTTAATGTCGGTACGGGTTCGCATAACTTCCAGACCAGGCAAGCTGTGTAAGTTGTATAAGTGTTTATTATAAAATGTAATACGCATAAAGTCACTGACATATCTTATCGCTGTTTCCATTGAAACAATAATCAAGTAAGATCTTGAGACAACTCTTAAACTAGATAAAGCTACAGAATCAACTATTAAGCACGTTAAACATCTCACATACTGCATGTTTTCACTGTGTCTAAGGGGCACATTGCTAATACAAAATGAAATTACAAGAGATGCTCGCGGAGTCCTCCCACGGCATTAATTTGTATCAAGAATTTGTAGAGATTTAGCTTGAGCCGGGACGGAGTGTTCATCGCAGCCGGCGAGCGTTAACACTTATTAAGGGGGTGCATCCCTGCGACAGATGTAGGGGAGGGCCCGCCATTTGCGTAATGTCAGGAATGGTTACACTCGATTTAATAAAACTCCGACAGCATTTCATTCTGAAGAATTTAAGAGTCAATTCGTTTTAAACGCCACAGTAGCATAGCGAGAAAAAACCGTGAGCCGAAACGTGCCTCGAATACATTGCCAAGGCTTGGATTTCTTATCGGTAGCAATTGAGATGAGTACTTATGGCTTTTCGAGTGGCTCGGCTTCGTTTAATTTGTTGTTTCAGCGTGGAATTTTTATTAACGTCTCCCCTCACTTTACATTTTTAGGGACGTGTTCCTTATTGGCAAGTCAAGGTGAAGACAAAGTTTCGCTTCGTATTTTTTGTTTTCCTTTGAGCACCTCTCCGAGAAGGTTGTGAATAGTAAATAGATCGATAACCACAAGGTTGGCATGCAGTTTGCGGTTAACCTGTTGACTCGTTGTGGTTAAACTGTGTATAGGTATATCAACTGTTAGTACGTAAGTACGGGAGGCGACCGATTAGTTATACCAGCTGTGGATAACTGGGCCCGTTCATTAATCAAGTCAGTTAGTTTCTGGTGTGTAGTGTGTCTCGACTTGCGTGTTTCTGCTTAACATATAAACCATAACGTTCAATCAGGCTCGGCTCAGATGTCTCGCTGTGGTTTTATATCTCGGTTATCTTGATCAGACGCGTTCATCAACGTTCACACAGGGATTTTTCCTCAGCTATGATAATACGACTGCATAAAATTATAGTGCTATGCTCATTTCACTTGCTAATATAATCACATTATGTCCAAGCTTTGTGACTGGGTTCAGAAATTAATAGCAACACAGAGCGTGTGTCGATCGGAAAACACAAGGGGACCACTCAGCAGATGCTTATCTACACGCTCTCGGCTCGGAGGCCAAACTGTTTCTACATACCTATGTAAATATGTATATCACTTTACTTACTGTGCTCTGTAAATACCACACATATTAATTCTTTCTATTGAGAAATATAATAACATACACACATCCGATCTCGAGAAATATTATTTTTACTGAGAGTAGCAACAATCCAATTTAATGCTTAACATCTAAGAAATAATGTTTATTATTATGCCGGATAGTTTAACGTTCTTATACCGTAAGTAACACTTTCATTTGTCTTTGCCGCAGGAGCATAAAAAAAATGCTTGTGTTTAACAATCACCCTACAGATAATAGTGTAATTTGTAAGCTCTGAACTTATGCAAATGTCTTGCCACACAAAATATGAAATTATTGATAAATATGTATAAGTAGGGGTCTCAACAAGGACATTACACGAATGCTTAGAGTAACATGTGGCGCGTAAATGTGACTAAACGTAATTAATGATCGATTGTACGTCAGACCATAGAACCATAGAGAATGGCGGCACCCTCCGCAAATCTTTATCGGTTCAAAATGGGTGTCCCCCGAGAGCACGGCGCCTTTTAATTTACCAGTATTAGGGGTGTAGTTACTGTGTAGTTTTTTTTTCGAATAACGTGGTCGGAGAGACATCGATTTAGAAAAATCTTTGCTCAACTTTATCCAAAACTTTGAATATTTCGACTTAGCTAATAAATAAAAATATCTTGGGACAACTCACACACGGCTATCTGATCCCAAGCTAAGCAGAGCTTGTGTTATGGTAACCAGACAACTGATATACATACGTATATAATTTATAAATACATACATATTATAGATAAATCACACCCAGACACAGAACAAACAATCATGCTCATCACACAAAGTTTGCCCTGGGTGGGAATCGAACCCACGACCTCCGGCTCAGCAGTCAGGGCCACTGACCACTAGACCAACAGGCCCGTCAAAGCTATATTTTTTGTTTGCAAAGAAGTTTGTCTTTAGTCTCTACACCACTGGTGTAGAGAGTGTGGTATTATTTTAAAAAAAGTTATACAGTAGGTATAGACCTGGCATCGTCCCACTTTTCCTGGAAATTATGGAATCCTTAACAAAACAGTTACACAAGAACATTAAATATTCGATTTCTCACGTTATTAATTCGTGATTAACGTATAAATAATAATTTTGCGTTCATTTGATCCAGTCGTACGTCAACCTTGTTTCTTTTCTTTAGTTCGTTCCTACTGTAATAGATGGCACTATACGTCACGGTTCTTGATAAATAGGGAACATCAGCGGATATTTTAGTTCAGAAAATTATTAGTAAGATTTGTGCCCCAGATATTTAGGTACAAGTACTACCAGTTTATAATTCCTAATAATTACATGGGTACCAAGTCGCTAAGAGGGTTTTTATTTCGTTAAGACTCAATTTTTATCGATGATTTTTCTATTTTTTTATCAATAAAATAATTAAAACAATAATTGTGGGGAATAGGTAGTGAGATATAAAATTAAAACCTAATAAATAAATACAGAAAATTACTAATTTCCGATCATGTGACTGGATTTAATCAGAACACTGTTTTTTTTTTCATCAAATACTATTAGAACTGATTTAAGGTCCTTAGTAGCTTAGTACAACTGAAAAATCAATGTACTCTCACTGTAATGTACGCATACGTTTGAAATTTCTGCTTACCCTTGTAAGCTTCAATGGTATACCCTTATTTTGTAAATCTGTCAAGTCCCACTAGCGTAATAATAGGGATAGTTGCAGAAATATAAATCAAATCAAAAAAGTTTATTTGTAAGAATATGGTACAATAGATGTTATAATATTAGTTCCAGCATATCCTGCCATATTATGACGTACAAATATTTCCATAAAAAAAATATCTAGTCAGCATTCACCATAGGATAAAAAATGGGCAAAAACTCTGTTGCACCTCGACTACAGTATATGTAGCCGAGTTTTCAGTACACCTATGCCATCACGGGCACGCTGCGCAGGGACGTGGTTTATGACGTCACGGAGGCTGAACCTGTTCCATGTTCCATACCTACATCACGTTGGGATTTTGGTTTTTACGGTTTTGTGTCTGTTTTTAGCCTATGCCCTTTTAAATTGTTTCTTGATATACAACCGTAGCGTGACGATTTCTTATGTTCCATAAAACGAAATTACAAAATCATATTTTTTATGACGCTTTTAATTAGCCACTTTGATTACACGCCTAGTTCAGGTAGTAACGTAAAACGATCAATGAAATCTGTGCTAAGTCCTTAGATTTTTACCAAATATTGCCGTCAGTCTAGCCCCTGGGCTTAAACATTGCTTCTATAACATCGCACAGAGCCCCTTGTCGAATTTTTAATCGGGTCCGCTGATGTCGTTTGTCTGTGGTGGTAGCCCCAGGGCACTCGGTGCCGACTGGTAACGCCACACTGCACCACGCAAATCTCAACATTAATTCAAATTTTATATAATTTTGCATCAGTAAATTAGTTTCCTCTTCACCATCATTGGCATTTCTAAAAAACTTGTGTATCCCGCTGTTTATTATAGCTTCGGTATTGCGTTGTGGTTCCGCCTAAGTAAGAAAAATATGTTATATTATGGTCATGGAAACGTTAAACTTTAAATTATTTTAAGGTGTTGTTTGTAACACGATTACAAAACTCTGACTACAAATACCTATGTTAAGCGTATTTTTACTGGGGAACTTAGTGTCTTGATAATGTTTGTATTGTTATAAAAGTTTTGTCAATTCCTTTCGCCGCTTTCAGGACACAATCTCAGAAAAAACAAAGTAGCTTCTGAAACACCGGTCATGACTAAATATGCAATTAGACAATACAAAAAAAACATCCCATATGTACATACAATAAACTTAACAAACTACTCCCAGTCTGTTACTCTACTGAATGATATACCACGACTGCAAAAAGACCGTCACTGAATAGCTAATTAACAAAAGTTACGAAGAAATAGAATCTATGCTACACACAATCACATAAATCGGAACAACTTGTCACTAAAATGAAACAAAAGTACACATCCCATAATACACTCACACCCACATCACACACACCCCCATACACCACTCCTTCACACTCCACATACACATGTTCTAAACCCTGTGCGGACACCTTATTTATAATATTTCCTTGTTAAAATCCCTTGCCATTTTTTGAAAATTGCATTATTACTGTTACATATTGTATGGTTACTGTAGACTAACTGGAGAAGCAGAAATACCCAACACAAGCAAGTTTTTGTTTAGAAGGTGGCTCCAATCTTAACAATTGTTAGTTAACTCATGTAAAATGGTTGTTTATGGATATGTGTTACGACTAACTTATAAAATTTACCTGCATAAGAAAACATTTTTCCGATCAAAACTACAACAACACTACACTATACACAAATGTAAGTTTGGTTTCGGAATAAAAGATTTATTTATTTATCCTTCTACTACGGAATCATCTTACCACCTTCGATTACGGAATCCTTAACTGTGCGTGTGACAATCATACATTTGTTATCGACATATTAAAACTGGCTGACGTGTTTGACTAATCATTGGTCGTTGGATCGTCTTTGGTGTAGTGGTAGCAGCCGGGGAGACTGGATTTATACCTGAATTTGTTTATATTTATGTTTGAAACAAATGGAAACTAGTCATTTTATTATCAAAATAGCGCCAGTATTCCAGCACTGATGCTCGCAAATGTACAAATGTTGGACCATTGTATTATTTTGATAGGTTGTGTAACATGAGCAACAATGTAACGACTGGCAGATGAATGCAATCATAAATGTATTTGTTACCGTAAAAGAAAGATATCGTTATTGGTAAAACGGCACGCGGCTCTCTGGGAATATGAGAAGGCAAGTCCAGCGTAATGTTTATTTGATACAAGTAATCGCCACATGATGTATGGAAGCGATCGGCGCGCCGCTCACTCACCCACCACGTAAGGTTTATGATGATTATTCGATCCAAATGATGATTTATTACAGGATTAGCCAGGCACACGGTCCATTTTGTGGGGAGATTGGCTTTATTTACATTATAATACCATCCCAACATTAAATCGGGAAGAAATCGGCTTTGTTGAATATTAATCACCGAGTTATTTGTAAAATGTTTGTAGGGACATTTTATGCGAGAAAAATGGTAGGTAGGTATGTTCGAATGGCTACTACGAGCTACGTTACCGAGATTGTAATTTGTTAAAACGTGTTACTACGTAAGTATACTTATTATATACTAGCTGGCGCCCGCGGCTTCGCCCGCGTGATATCGGTAATAAATTTCCTATCCTCTGTGTTATTCCAGACTATAATCTACTTTCGTTCAGCCGTTTTAAAGGTAAAAGAGTAACAAACATCCATACATCCATCCATACTCACAAACATTCGCGTTTATAATATTAGTAGGATAGCACCTGCTGCGTCTAAAACCTTTTAATTCCAATGAACACAGTTTTGGCAGAAAATATCATCAGGTACCTACTCATTATTTCAGGTGCACTCTTAAATTGCCTTAAATCTTCGTTAAAAACAAAACTTTGTTATCTTGATATCGTTACTCCAAAAAGCAATTTAGTAAACCATCTTCCCAAGATTTAAGAATTTAATATTGGCAGCAGCTTGTTTAAATGGATGGATGCTTTTTTCGTTACCATAATATTTTCAAGCCCGAGATAATCAAATTATGATTTCATAAAATGTGGTCTGAGATACATTGTACAATATTGTCTCAAGCGGCTACTGTAGTAAATAACAATTATTGCAAAAGACTTCCTCCCTCTTGTACCCAACACAAAGCTAATCAAATTATAATTTCAAATTAACCTTGGTTGCAGGCGACTTTATGACACAACAATATAATTTAAAGTACTTATTACTTTTAATTTGTGGACGAAAATGTTTGTTTTAAACTAATTTTGTTTTGTGAAATACTGTTAAATGTTTTCCGTTGGCACACATTTTCTTGTTGAACTACTTAGTTTGATTAAGATAGGTCTGCCATTCAAAAATATACATAGGTAAATAAATAATCACTTATTCTTGTTTGTTACCTATTTGTATGTGCATCGATTCGAGGCACAACAATAATCATGTTTTCCATTTGCTTTGCGCAAATATACAAAATGCATAACTTCTAACTTTGGACAAAGAATAACAAAGCCGCCTTTTAAATTACTTTAATATAAGTTTGTTTCTTTGAATCGCAATGTTGAGGGGAAATTTTTGGAATTCGTCTTAAAACATTTCTTGCGAAGAAGAAGCTTCCGACGTTGGCAGGAGTTAGACGGGTTTCAACGTGTAGAAAGTAAAATGTGAGGTTACAAATAAACTTGCAACAGAGCGCACCAAATGTCATGACCGAACAGTTACACTCTTTGTTTATTGAATATTCGACAAGTAAATAGGAATAAAGTTAGTTATTAAAAACGTGCAATTTTTTATGAAACTCTTGATTACGTTATTAGATTATTAAGGTTTGTGAACGTTATTTATATTCATGCATCATATAATTAACGTTCGTAAGCTATTGGGGTGGACTTTTAGGTAAAACATTCACATAGGTAGGTACACATGTGCATAATAAATAAATGACTGTGTCCTTAAAAGGTATCCGAATTATTTAACGATTACTGTAAACGTTCCAGACGTATTCATGACGGATCAAAAGTGCAATGGTCGATAATATAGGTAACATGGCCCGGACTCCCGGAGCGACCGTTGATTCAAAAGAAAGACAAGTAGAAAGTTTCCCGCCGAAGACATGAAATCATAGAACGATTTCTTTTACGACTTCGGTTTCAACTTCATAGCGATGAATTATGCAGAAAGGAGAGAGATTTCCTGCGATAAAAGTCGTAACACCCAAGAGTGTTCTAAAAAGAACTCTTAGAATATGATAAGGGAACCAACATAAAATATTTAAATTCGGATTTTTTGTTACCATTTCAGACTACCCTAAATATTGACATGAATTTGGTAAAACTAAATAAAATTTGCCAAGGTCTATTAGAATATACTTTTCATTTTTAAATACCTTTATAGGTAATTTAAATTAACATAACATTACTATGAAGTAGCCGATTTAATTTTTTGCTATCGCTCCGTATTAAAAGAAATACTTACTTACGTATAAAAAAAACCAGCAATTGAAAAGAAATTCTTCGACATATAGCAGACAGTAGCTAATATGGCTCGGTTTTTTTTAATTGGCATTGCAGCGTGGAATATAAGCGAAAGCGAGTCCGCCACAGCTCACACACACAGGCGGCAGGACTGAGCGGGGTGAGCCGCGCGCGTCCTGAATACCTAATTTACTAATATTAGATGCTCAGAGGGGGAACTTCCTTAGAGGTGAGCACAAAACTTGAGACAAAGAACACGTACAAGTCTTGTAAGGGCTAGTTTTTAACTTTTAATACGTGAACTTGATCCATCACTAAAACATCAATATTACGAATTTAAACAGTTCATTTGCAAAATAAACTGGCCAAACTACTTTAATTAGTTATATAAACGAGTGTTGTAGACATCTACAACACTAATTGAATTATCAGGTTAATAAAAAAAACCGGTCAAGTGTGGGTCAGACTCCCGCACCGAGGGTTCCGTATAGACTACCGACATAGACGGCCATATTTTGTGACGGAGTAGACTTGAGGGTTGACTTTTCACATGGCCAAGGGACCACAGACTATTAGGTCAATATAATAAGGTTTTAATTTCAACTCGATACCTCCACGCGTTCTCTAGATAAAGGGTCTTGACAGATGGACAACAAAATGATTCTATAAGGGTTCCGATTTTAGGGCACGCCACAATAGTGGCGGCCCCCTCTTTGAGGAGTGGCTGGAAAGGCGTCATGGCGTCCTCACCTATCGCCTGACGCAGGTCCTCACCGGACACGGAAGTTTCGGGAGGTTCCTGCACATAATCGGGCGGGAGGAAACGCCTGGGTGTCACCATTGTGACGATCGCCCGGAGGACACGGTGGAGCACACAGTGGCGGTCTGCCCAGCTTGGGCGGAGCACCGCCGTGCCTTCGTAGAGGCGATCGGCGGCGGCGATCCCTCGCGTCCGGCCCTGGTTCAGTCCATGTTCCGGAGCGAGAGGGAATGGGAAGCGGTCACCTCCTTCTGCGAAGCAGTCATGCTAGTGAAGGAGGAGGCCGGGCGTTTGAGGGAGAGAACCTCAAACCAACCCAGCCGCCGCGGGAGACACCCCGGGCGCCGGGCGCCGCGAGACGACTCCCAGCCACCGTAGATGCTGGCCTGTGTACGGTGAGCAATGGGTAGCTCAACGTCCGTCCGTCTATTGACGACAGGCCGTGTCGACGGCGCGTTTGTGTTTCACGCGCGCCTCAAAGAGATGTCAGCAAAGCAGAGGGGTTTGCCAGAGCCTCCGCCTGCCGGGGTTGCGGGTTGTTCGAAAGAGATACCGCGGCCCCGGAACGTAAAGGGCAATAGAAGGAACATGGGTGGGTTTTAGTCAGTAAAAGTCTGACACTCCCCCCACGCTCCGCCCAGAGCAGGGGAAGTTATTTGATGATTTCCCATCCCAAAAAAAGGGTTCCGATTTTTGTCAGCAAAGCAGAGCCTGCCGGGGTTGCGGGTTGTTCGAAAGAGATACCGAGGCCCCGGAACGTAAAGGGCAATAGAAGGAACATGGGTGGGTTTTAGGCAGTACAAGTCTGACAATCCCCCCCACTCCGCCCAGAGCGGGGGAAGTTATTTGATAATTTCCCACCCCAATAAAAAAAAGGGTGAACCCTAAAAACATGTGCGCTGGGTTATCCAAATTCAAACCGCATCATAATCATCAACGAACAAAGCTTAAAAATCGCTTTAATTACATTTTAAATAATCCGTAAGTCTCTCTTTCAGTGCCCATTGGTTTGACTAACTTCGCCGTATTAAAACATTAAGAACATATAAAGAAGTTCTACTTTAACGGCGACTAGAACGACTTAAACCAAGTTTACAAAAGGTCCTATATTGTATCCATTTGAAGTTGCAATAAAGCACGGTGAGCGCATAGTCTGGACTTCAGCGCCAACGTAAGTTTCAAATGAAATAAATTCCATTAGCGTAATTGGTAGCAAAAGCGAGTTATAGGCCTGTCTCGTTCCACTCTGCGCTCCCGGCCTCGGATTTTTTAGTCGTCGGATGCAGCTTTTCAAAACGACAATGAACAACATAATCATGAAAATATGAATCTTTATCTTAATTCTCCACAATATTGTCGTAACTTGAGAAATAAATATAGCACCGGGATTGGCGAGTTGCAAAAGGCGACGCATTCTCTGAAGTCTCAGGTTACTTTGTTATGCTAATCTTCATAATTCTTTAGGCGGAGGAAGTTTCGGGCAACTTACTTTTTTGAAAATAACTTGTAATTCAGTCGTAATTTGTTACGTCGTTGAATGTTTACTTACTCGGATAAAGTTTAAAACCACAGGTTTACCGGTACGTTTTTTATTCGTGGTTTTTATATCTATAAATTCACATGTGAATTTAAACAAGGTATTTGTGCAGACTATTAAACAAACAATTCAGCTAACACAAAGAGGGTACATATTGTTATCATGGTAATTATAAACTCAACAATCAGGGCACCTTGTTCCTGAAACTATCCTGACAGTTTTGTAAAGCTCCTGCCTTGTTCAAATTAACGAAGAAAACTTCTCGATCAAGTCCGTCTACCTGAAAACACAAAGTAAACTCCGTGCCTTCGCAACTTATCCATTAACTTAAGTAGAATCTGTAGACAGCATGGAGAGAACAGTGCGCCCGCCGCCGCGTGCCGTCGTCCTCTCACAGATAGTTTGAGCGTTAAACGAAATTTATGATATTAGATTGATTGGTTGGCAGGTATCAGTTTACTTACAAGCTCTTTGTTCTCCTTTGTAAATATTCAACTATTTAATAATGTATTTTTGCCTTCTTGTAATTTATCATGCGAAAAAGTCGATGTAAAAGTAATCGCTATACGACAGCGCAGAATCCTGAGTCATCCTTTACATTATGGTGCTGTCACACGGTGCCTGATCAAGCGTGGATGTTTCAAATTGTTAATGTATTCCTTGTAAAATTGTAAATGCTAATTTTACAATAGATTTCTCATAAAATCATTGTGGAGTTTTCTTTTCGGGCGGTTAACGCGGCTTCGAAAGTTGCACCGTGTTCTCTATGAAATCTTCATTAATTTACGAAACTTCCGACCATTTCCTTTTGACTCGAGACTCGAAAATGAAAAATTATTTCTTAAATTTTTACTTCACTTAAAATCTGCACAACGTTGTAGTCGACGACCGCTTTATTATTTATGACAAGGAACACGAAACTCATCTCGAGTTATAAACTTCTTGGAATTTCTCCTGAAGTAATACAGAGCTATTATTATGATGTCCCCACAAAAAATATTCGCTGTAGCGGGGCCAGGGTCGGGCACGGGGGTGACTCGTCCGGGCGCCGGCCCCGCGAACCTAGTCCCGCAGAGGAGATCAAGGGGGACAGTCGTCTGCGACACGTTTTATGTCAACCGTCACCCCTATGATAATGTTATCGGAATCCTTGTTGTTATTTAATTAGGTAAATTGCTTGCCAAATCACATCGCAAATAGTCGGAATTATTGTAAATTACACATTTATTTAATTCCGATTGTTGTGCCTTTCTGTACAATAAATTGACCGTTTTAAGTTTTATATCTTGAGCTTTATTAACGCTGAATTTTGCATTTTCGTAATGAAAATGATCCGACACTTGGAAAAAAACAGTGTCCGAGACAAAATCGATTTGCTTAGAGTACTAGTGAGTCGTGCTCTTTCGCTAACCGAGGATTTGGAAATGCGCTCTCAATGCGGTGATCTTTTTACGACTATTCGACAACCGTAAACTTTTATCGCATTCCTTATCCGGAAAACACTGCATTCTAAGTTACAACGCTCTTTCGGTTTCCCCTAATTTTTAATGGCTTTTCTACGTTTGAGTTAAAATATGTGATTTTAGTTTACTTCAACATGATAAATGTGGCATAAAGTTGAATAATCTTTTTGAAATAATTTTTTAGACAAAGATATTTGACGTAACAGTTAATACCATTATTTAGTAGATGAAATCAGATGGCATCAATCATATTGCAAAACAAATTATTTTAATATATCTTCGAAAATATAATTAAGTATATTTAAAACACCGCCAATTTGTTAGAATGCATCTTGTGAGTCCAATCACGACTAGAAGGATATTCCCTTGCACTGATAACAGCCGGTTTGGAAGGTCGGGTGACAGTCGCTCCGTGGGGAACGAAAGTCATGAATTAAGGAGCAGGTCCGTGTTAATGAGGGCACGACCTAACCCTTTACGGAAACGGAACCTTGGGAATAAGCAAGCAACAACTAGGGCGGAGTAAAGAAAAATCACGTTAAAAATAAGAGCAGCTGTTATTATCCTCAAAATACTAAACTTACTCCAACTGATAAAAACATATTTTTATGTGTCTCAACTCTGTATAGAACAGTTACCTATACAAAAGGAATACATACGGCTTAAATGGCTTACGACAATAAAAAAAGTTTTTGTGATGTTTTTCTTCCAAACCACTTAACAAGCTTGGCGCACGTAGACATGTTTGTGTCTTGCTTGCATTATGACACCGTGGTGCTATAAGATTTAGAGGGGGCAGAAGTGAGGAGACGCGCCGGCGCCAGACACGTTGCCTACTTTGTCATAACTACCGTACAACAGTTAACTGTAAGTGTTCTAATGTCTAATGGAACTCTATCGGATTCGTTTACTGATAAAAAATATGTTCAGGGAAACTATAGTGTTTTGTAGCAATGTCTGTTTTCCATCCAATTTTCAGAATAGCAATTAATATTTGGCATCATCTAAATCTACATGGAAGGGCCTTAAAAGAGGTACCGAGGCCCCGGAACATAAAGGGCAAAAAAGGTACATACAGGGTACAGGTTTTAAATCAATAAAAGTCTGACACTCCCCCTGACAGAGTATCTGACTTTGTTGAAGTTATTTGATGATTTCTCATCCGGGCCAAAAAAGGGCCATTGCCAACCGCAGGATTTTGCGCTACATCGCGGTTCAGTCCGCGTTTGCATCGCTTCTGTCACCCGTTTTAAAAGCGTTGGAAAATTCGCCGTGGGCGATGATGGTCCGAAAGTGATCGTACTATATTTTCGTTTGTCCTTATTAATAGTATTTCCTTTCAATTTTGACCGTTGAATATTTTTGCCATCCATAATATGTTTTGGAGACTACAATTTCAACATGACTGATGTATAGAGTGTTCATGTAGTTCCTCGCCGGTTTTTCAAAATAGTGGTGAAAAAATCGCAATGGACAACTAGTTCTTTTACCGTTAATAAGTGTTTTGATGAGGCTGTAGTTCCTTTACATGATATTTTGAAAATTCAAAATTGGACCATAACTGGTTTAATTTAAATAATCCTTTGCACCTACGTTATTTGTACGTCCCACAATCCGAGGTCCATGATGTACTAAATAGTCTAGAAGGTTGGTGTTAAACACTCCCCATTCTTCCTGCCCCTCCGGGAAATACACGCGTGTCGTGTATCTCCGCTACGATGTGCGGCTTTATACGTTTGACATTCGGTGGAATGGTGTTCTTACGTGACCCAGGATATTAAAAATGTCTAGTGCAAATTTCATTGTATTAAATTCCCACATACATGAATATAAGGAAATCACGTAATACTGTGCTAGCTAAGCTGGGAAATAAATAATAAAATTTTGTTGTTAAATTGGCTAACATGTTCCTTTAATTTCAGCCTGAGTCAAGTCTAGATTCAAACAGTTTGGACCAGTTGTTATTATAGCGATCCTTTTGTTATAAAGATACCTTACAGCAATTGAATATAGTTTGAATAATAAAGTATCGGCAAAAGCGTCAACTTGGTAAAGTTGGTGCTGAACTTCGGCTATTCACTCATTACAGCGGCAGGGCTCTCTTGTTGCAGGTTGTTGTCATAAACTTAGCTTACGTACTTCGTATATTTGAAAAATAAACTTTTAATAAGCTCCGACGACATAACATGCTTTGTTTAAGCTCTACACAGAAACTGTAAGTCCGTCCTTATATTTTAATTTAGTAGGTTGTTCGTTCACGGAATAATTATCATAAGTGCTTTCAAGTTTGTGATATCACTGAAGTTGTTTGTGTTAGGGTAAAAACACTGGCAAATTTTTGTGTAACGATGAAAAAGGCACAAGTTAACATAGTGAAACTGAGTTAAGAAGCACGCAGCGGGCGATGTCTCAGGCGGCGTAATATACGCTAACGGTCCGGGACAAGACAAATGTGTTTTCTCTCGCTTGCTATTAGAAGCTTTCCGCTGGCTCCGCTCTCATGCGCCCCCTGGATCTTGATTGAAAACGGTAGCTTATTATTGGATTTTTAGACAACGTGACAACAACGTTTATGTCGAATTATTTGCTTTTGTAGTATATGTTACTAGCTGCGGGTAGTATTAAAATACTTCGGGTATGCTCTCAATTAATTTTACACATGAAAGAACTCATTGAATGTGCTTGGTCTAATTTACTTTAACGAAAAATAATGACCATTTGGTACATTGTACATATGTGTTTGAACTAGTACAATCTACTATGGAGTAGTAAAACGCCTGTGAATCGTCGGTCTTATGATATCAAAATCAAGAAAATTGATTTTCTTCGTTGATATCGCTAAGTCTACTTGAAATAGTAACTTAATAGAAAGTAGTTGTGATCAGCGAGCGCCGTGAACAGGTACCAACGCTAGTGTTTCACCGACCAGTGACTAAAATTGTTAGACAGATATAATATAAAGACAAGGGTGGCAGCATTCACGTCGCAGCTAGTTAGCAGCGCAAACTGGCTCGTCGTCGGCGTTCGCGCAAATTCAATTTGTCTCGAATGCTCTGTGAGTGTGGAGCCGAAGCGCGCCGTGCGACCGGCGACGGCGACCGGCAACCAACTCAGTGTATACGCTCCCTTCCATTACTGTCACACTATTTGTCTATAGACGTAAGTTGGTAAATTACGACCATCAGACAAGATAAAACCTTAGGAAAATGTGAAAAAGTTTTCGCGTTCCAGATAGCTGCGCTCACAGAACATTGGACGTTGGACGAAGTTCACAGAAATGTTAAAACTCTTTATTCACATTTTAGATTTTTTCGTAATTAGCAAAAGTAATTGAAATGTTTGTGGTTTTATCAAAACGATGACTGATTTATTAATGGATCGGAACATATCGTTTACAAGTTAAGATATTTTTGGTGCCTATTTAAATTATCATTAAACTAGCTTTTGAAAGCGGCTTCACTCGCGTTAAATTCGGGGTAACACAGTACCCCTTTCCTGATTTGCAGGTACCTGCTACCTGTAGTTTTTGCCCTTGCGTCTTACTGATTTGTAATAGCTAAGCCAAGTTTTCCCTTTTCTTCCCTCTTTCTCCCTCATTTAACACTTTAAAAAAATGGCCTACGTCCGCCTTCTGGGTCCCAACTATTTCTGTACCTAAATTCACCAAAATCGGTTTAGCCTTTAAGGCGTGAAGAGGTAACAAACAAACTCACTTTCGCTTTTATAATATTAGTAAGGAAGTAAGGATTAAGTTCTGATGTCGGTTTACAATTCTCTTGATATCAATGCCTAAAAATATATAGATACCTAAAAGATTTTATTTCGTATTCATTACTTGCTTTAATCCATTTGAGCAGCCGCAGTGGCTGTACAATTTACAATAACATTACATAACAAAATGCTCGCTCGGGAGGGGTGTGAGTATAACATTGTAGCATGACTTGTGCGTTTTATCGAGTGTTGGCGAGATTAATGGCGGCTCGTCGCACGCTCCCGGCAATTACACGCGCAATGTGGCAGCGCGGCTCGCATCACGGTGTTGTTGCGTTCATCAGCCGAATGAACGTCGCGCCGCCGAAATGCCGCACCAACACAACCGAGCCACATTTGCTTTACGATACTCAATAACCCGACAAATTCTCTGCGGACGATGAGCAGATTGTCTCCCAGCACACTTAAAGTTATTTCGCGTTCGCAGTGTCTGGTTTTTGCCCTTTATTTATTCAAAGAAATGTCTTCCTATTTGATATTTGGCTGCGACTCAAATATTTTGAATGTTAATACAAACACAATTTTATCTTCAGCGCCCATTCTTTGTCTTACCAGCTTGTTCTAATATTTTGAACAAAAACTGAACATGTCGGTATGACTTGATAAATGTATTCATTAGGAATGCAAATTTATATAATTTCCTTCTAGTAGCCACGCTCTCATACATATGAAATACTCATTCATAAAATATTCAAAATGGTTTCACGCTCCTTAATTATCTGTGTTTGTACGTCGTGTCGGCGAAAAGTTTCATATGTTTTATTCTACGTAAGGCCATGGTGCATCTTCCTTTACGTGGCTTCACAGCTATATTTAACATGTCCAAACTTCTATGTATTCAAACAGTTACACCAACCGATTTACCTAAAATATAAAAACTGTGCTTAGTAAACAAAAACTAGTAAACTGTTAAGCACCGCAACGTTACGTGAATAATTGTTACACGTTCGTTTTTACTACAAAATGGAATGTTAACACAATTAACACGTACTAAAATATCAAGAGACAACAGACTACGACAACTTTTTGTACTGTTTGCTCAGCGTAACAGCAATTTTCCGTGGACACAAGTACATAACGAATGTTTGCACAAGTTCCAACGGTAATACAGCGGCGCCGTGTGCCCCGACTACGCTCTCCACCCGCAAGCGAACCGCACAATGATCGCGTACAACCTGCAACAACCCACTGCTAATACCTCGCGATTTCCAGGTACAATTAAAAGCGGGTCACATAGCGTGCAGCTTTTTAATAGGCAAAGTGAATATTAACGCTTTGTGATTGCGGACATCATGTTTTTTTTTGCTACTTTAAACCAAACAATAAATGTTAGAAAAATAATTATTACAACTTCCTTTTTTTTGCTTGTTTCTAGTACAACGGCTTCTACAAGCTACTCGCTATATGCTGCGTAGCTATGTGATGGTATCGGTGATTCGGTGGCGTAGCGGTCTGTAGCTCGTAGCCTCGTAGCCCGTAGCACGTGACGTCCAGCCGCCTCACTTGTGCAGTGCAATTACGCGCTAAATGACATGCAACTAGCAATCTTTTTTGCTTGAACATTTTGTTACACCGTTACATGTCTCGCATCGCTGACCCTAGGGATCACTTATTTGGTGGTTTTTATTTACTGTTTACCAATGAGTTATTACATCGATTAATAAAAGACACGCAAACATTTATGTACTGCTTAAATGTTAACAGATTGTTACATCAACAGAAACTTTACGGGGTTTTAGGTACTGTTGTCAGAAATAATTTTTTTTATTAATTTAGTCTACACGAAAGTATACGTACACTGTTTTCTTTTTAATTAGTTTCATATAAAAAAAAATTGACTTGAAAACACGTGTAATAACTATAATGTAATATTGCGTCCAAGGTAGGACATATTTACAATCCCATTCAATAAACCATTCGGCGAAATCTAAACATACGTTTACCAAATCTGCTAAGAGGCCCATCTGGCCGCTACGTGACTGAATCGAAACGAATTTGTCCCACTAAAGCCGCAGCCTTTTTCTCACATTCGATGGACAGATAGAGAT
The DNA here is from genome assembly GCA_905475445.1 of Ochropleura plecta. Taxonomy (NCBI): domain Eukaryota; kingdom Metazoa; phylum Arthropoda; class Insecta; order Lepidoptera; family Noctuidae; genus Ochropleura; species Ochropleura plecta. The sequence goes on from FR997723.1 coordinate 12,411,241, forward strand.
AGTAGTCCCTTCCAAGGGATGGTCACACTAAATCCTTAACACTCAACTTCACAGTGACTTGCAGCACTTTTCGTATCTTTCAATGTTTACAAAAGCGATCTGATAAAGTAAAAGCTTAAAATATTTCTGTTAGCTTTCTGTTGATTTAGAAATAGTTTTCGCAACAAACCTATTACTGAGACTTATTGGAAACGTGCGATTGTATTTTCAAAGAGAAAATAAACAGTATGAAGGTCCAAAATAAATTATAACATAAAGAAGAAATAAGAGAATCACTAATAAAATAACAAGACTGTATATTTCCTTGCAGTTTTATGAAATCAGAGAAAGAATAATGGAAAAGATTCGTCAGTCAGCGAGCGAAGCAAACGCGCCTCGCGAGGCTTCCACCAGGTGCAAAGATGTTTCATGATTTAATTTGGGACTTAGGGATCTGCTCTATTGAATCTATTGAACCGAACAATCTTTTCCTCTCAGTCTCCCGCAAGCGTTCACTTGACGTCTCCAGTTTTATCGGGACTATTATTAAGTAAGCTTTGTATTGAATCATCAAACAACGTTTGATTGTTTGCTGTAGCAAAAAGGCAATTTCAAAACAATTGTGCACAGTAATTGCGTTCAGGTATCGTAGTGCGACTCGATTCAATCATTGAAATATAAATTGCTAAACAAATATGAGACTGTTTATTTCAGGACTAATAGTTTTGGAAATATTCAAATAACCGCATGCTCACAGACACTGAACAAACGCATAAAAACAAAATCACGCATGGATGGGCGCGCCGTCCACCGCGCGCCGCGACTCTCCGGAAAAATGAATGGGCATTTTGCTATAATAATAGCGACCTCAGACAATGCGTACTTTAAGCGCATACTATTGAAATTTTAAACAATTATTCGTAAGTACATTTTAGAAGCAAGTAAATTCATAGACTCAAAATGATGATGAATTTAGTACCTATACGAAACACAAAATTTTCAACTCCTACTATGCTAAATTTATATTATAATACTACAAAACTATTTACTAAAGATAACAACAAACTTTTGTTTAATTAAATAATTCACAAAGCAATGTCACTAGAACATAATTATTGAAAATTAATGATCCCTTTTTAAATGACATTTATTATTTTAGTGTGAGATGATCGTAGCATGTTATTGCACCGTGTGTAATACTAACTAAGGCCCGCGTCGGCGAGCGTCCGCGGGGGGAATACCAAGCAGTGGCCGCTCTTCCTGGCAGGCCTCAGCTAATATTGTGCTGACTCACATACCTTTTACTAATGTACACCCTTTATGGTTTAACTTCCTTTTTACGTCAACGCTTACGTGATGCGTCTTAATTGCTGCGTCTCATAGAACTGATCACATGGGAAAGTTAAGGCTTAACTTAACCGTTGTGCCCACGGGACAGCGGTCCTAGGAGTGCCCTAAGACTTTCTACAAAACAAGAAAACCTATTCAAATAATCGAATTGGAAAATAGGCATTTGCAGCTTCTATGTAGGTAGTTTTATTTGGTTTGCTATCACTAGTCTCGCTAGCCTAGTCTCTAGGTCAAGCCTCGTGGAATCTCACTATATTCGTCCTAGGATATAAGATTCAAATGAACCAAATAAGATTGGCTTCGAATATACGGCGACATAGAGGTACTAACACTACTTTTACTATTTTATATGTTCTTACATATAACATGGTTTCTCACTACAACACGGATCTGTATTACTGATGATATGATATCAAAAACCTTTATCTAGATATGCTTTTACTTTTGAAGCTACTACAAAACGGGTCGAAGAGTTTTTGTTTTTGCCATTATATTGAATACATAGTCATAATGAGGTGATCTGTACTTCTGGGCCTTTTTACTTCAAACACCTTTCTCTCTTTAAGATTGTGATGTTCACCAGCGCCTGTAATGATTGCTATCGAGAGAAATAAAGATTATGATGATTTCGATAATCTTAAAATCTCAGTACTTAAGGGCTTCTACGAACAGAGTTTGAAAATATACGTTTTTAAATGGTAATACCTTAAAAAGGCAACAAAAAAAACAAAAATACATATATGCAATACCTTGATCCATGCTCTTCAATTTTACAGATTTAAAAGTTAAATTAATTTAAATAATTTGTAGAACGTATATTTTTAAACTTTTTTTGTAGGGAGCCCCCTTTTTTTTTTTTTTTTTGTGTGGGAAATCATCCAATGACTTCCCCCGCTCTGGGCGGAGCGGGGGGGCATGTCAGACTTGTACTGACTAAAACCCACCCATGTTCCTTCTATTGCCCTTTACGTTCCGAGGCCGCGGTATCTCTTTCGAACAACCCGCAACCCCGGCAGGCGGAGGCTCTGGCAAGCCCCTCTGCTTTGCTGACTCTCTTTGAGGCGCGCGTGAAACACGAACGCGCGGTCGACACGGCCTGTCGTCAATCGACGGACGGACGGTGAACTACCCATTGCTCACCGCCCACAGGCCCGCATCTACGGTGGCCGGGAGTCGTCTCGCGGCGCCCGGCGCCATGGGCGTCTCCCGCGGCGGCTGGGCGCTCCAACGCCGGGCTACCTCCTTTGTGAAGGTGGTGACCGCTTCCCATTCCCTCTCGCTCCGGACCATGGCCTGAACCAGGGCCGGACGCGAGAGATCGCCGCCGCCGATCGCCTCTACGAGGGCACGGCGGTGCTCCGCCCACGCTGGGCAGATCGCCACTGTGTGCTCCACCGTGTCCTCAGGGCGATCGTCACAATGGTGACACCCGGGCGCTTCCTCCCGCCCGATGATGTGCAGGAACCTCCCGAAACTTCCGTGTCCGGTGAGGACCTGCGTCAGGCGGTAGGTGAGGACGCCATGGCGCCTCTCCAGCCACTCCTCAAAGAGGGGACTTACATACTTATTTTTGATCATTGCTACATGTAAGAAAATTTTCGGAATAGTTTGACTGAATCAAGTAATTCCACACCTAATTAACATCAATATTATTTGTTAAACAGATTTGCATATCGGTGCATATACAATATCAGTCGCTATGCAAAATACATTTTGCAATATCTTGAAGGATTTGACTATCATTAATGATCACTGATCACTTTTAAATCTATAGATAATCGATCAATTAGTTTTAATTATTAAAATATAAACTGTCATAGACAAAAGTCACTTACAAAAGTTCTGGATTAATCTTGTTTTATAAAATGGTGGATACTGTGACACGTAGTGAATGAAAATTTGATCGAGAAGAGAATCTATAGATTTAAAAGTGATCACTAATGAGAACTAAAGACTGAAACTATTTTTATAGTCGTGCAAATCACATTTTCAGCAAATAGTTCAATAGTAAATAGTTGCGGCTGTTTCAACAACTTCGAACAGACATCCCATCAAGTTTGCTATTAGAATTTGAAATGGTATTCAAATTGGACGTGATTACGTATAAACAGTAGGTATGTGTTGATATCCAAATTATGTTATTATAAGTGAATGCAATGCATGACGTGTGCAGTAATAACATTGTCTCTAGGTATTTCGTGGGATGTGGATGTGTGGCGTGACTCCGTTGTTATTGCATCCCTGCTGCCACGTTGACATACGTAGCCGTAGCATGAATGAAAACAATGTCGTATTAGATATTATATTTGTGTTTGCATATTCATATATTGCATATTCTTGTATGAGTTTGAAAGGGTTATTATGTATTTTGATGTCGGAAGACTATGGTTGTGTTTGGGCAGGTACCTCTGCCGGTAATTAATTATGTAACTAATTTGAGTTTCGTTTTTATAAAGTTGGTGATCAAGTTCTCCCATTTAGTTCATATTCCGTGGATGGCAGTTGTATGTTTAGTTTACAGTACGGAGACAACTTATCATTATCAGTATGAATGGATTACCATAAGAAACTTTTTCTTCTTTATGGTAGATATTATAGCGCTGAATCAATATCGCCTTAAAGTAAGTATATAAAAGAAACGCGCCTAACCGTGCGTTAATCCCGGGGAGAATATAGCCAGTGTGTAACTTCTCGCCCCTTTATCGTACCGTTGAAATCGTACTTCTTTGTGAGTAATCCCTCCACGTCCCGGCCATGTCGCCGACGAAGATAGAGCACGATCTTCACAAATAATGTCACATGCGATTCGTTTCAGACGACGTGACTCGCATCACCGTGGCTACCCGCCGTGCCGTGCATAATGGGATAAATATGCTGCGGTTATGTGCCCACACATGGCCCTCAAATTAAGTGAGCGCTATTTACTGCACGCGGTGGAACTTCCTTCCCCGCTTGATTAACTAGATTGTGTTTACCTTTACATGTAGCTTGTTAAATGCAAGATGTTTGCCCGCGACGCGACCTGCGCTTAGCACGCGCGCATCCTGCCGCCGCGCGTTGCTTGCATGCATTACTAGCGCCGGCAAAGTTCACGTTTTATGAGGACCGAATTAATCCTGCGTTTAGGCAGACTATGTTATGATATTCACCTTGTGACATAAAGCACCTTGTACAATAAAACACAAATAAAACTGTACGACATGTTGTTTTCTTTTTATTTTGTTTTGTTGCTTTCCTCATTAAAGTAAAGTTATTTTACTTATACGTTGCGTCTTTTACGTCAGCTCATATACAATCATGTTTATCGACTGTAAAATTATTCTTAGCCCGAGGCGGTAGTAAAGTTGGAAACTAATTTTCTTTTAAAATCGTACTAATACTTCGAAAAAAGTATGCAATTCCAGGAACGTCTCAAGTAAAATATGTAATTTGAGATAAAGCGGCATCCCATTCCAGATAAGACGCAGCACGACCCACGTCGAGAGCCATCCGACTCGTTACGAGCCGCCCGAAGCGAGGTGTGATACAAAATCATCAATCTTTCCCGAGATTGTACTATTAAATGCCTCTTCGCTCTTTTCCCTCGAACTCGAGACCAGAAACAAATGTAAAAAGTTGTGTGATAAGTTCAATTTGAATTTGTAAAGCCCCTTTCAGCGTTTCTCGCCTGTTTATCTCGGCGAGGAAAGAACGGAAAATACAAAAGTAAGAGATAGGAAATGAAGAGGCGGAAAAAAGTGTCGGGCGAGGAACAAACGCGGAAAAGTTGGCGTTATCCGGGAGACAAGTTAAATCGCAATTTATTAGGGCGTACCAGTGGGCTTAGCAAGGCCGCCGTGGAGCGATTCCTGGCCGGGCCGTCTTATCCGCCGACACACGTAGGGAGACTAGCGCCCACGAGATAACAGTAGTAGCGCGACAACGATATCATGTCACCATATCATTATAAAGGTGCAGTGTTTCTCTGAGCTTAAACAAAATATATAGTTCTAACTTGTAAAGCTCACACATTAGGCTAATACAAAACAAACAGCGCTGCACCCCGCCGGCCACGCGGGCGCGCGTGCTCACGTCGCGGTTGTACTATCACGCGTCTCCAGCCTCATTCACAAATCTTTATTCATGCCCCATATTTACTTGCAGCGTGCCAGAGTGCGCCACGGAATATTTTAACATACTTTCAATCTGAATTATTGAGGCCATATCAACATGTTGCTCTATAAAACAAAGAGCAACGAGATTTTCTTAGACTTGGAATTTACAATGAAATATTGTAGCGATTTTTGGATGATTTATTTAGTTTTGTTTATTTTGATAGTTCAATTTATTTTAAGATTTACTTTTATAACGTCGGATCTACCACTATTTATTAAAACGCAAACATTTTATAAAATCACAGAATAAATGAAAAGTAAGCTATAACGCCAATAATTTAAAAACCTAATGTCCTAACAATTCTTCTAACGGTTCCGTAATTTAATTATCAACATTTAAGTTTTTGTACAGCATACCTGTTAATTGCGGTAGCGACTAATCGGATCCGCTTCCGTGTGCAGATTTCATTATCAGTAGGATCGTGTCCACCAGCCCATACATATTCATACGGCTCGCGCCGCCGAGTCTCGCTTGCACGACTACACGACTGCAGCACCGCCGTCGTTATGATCTCATTTTTATAATCGCATTCCTTTTTAGGGTTCCGTAGTCAACTAGGAACCCTTATAGTTTCGCCATGTCTGTCTGTCCGTCCGTCCGTCCGTCCTCGCTTAATCTCTGTGACCGTTAACACTAGAAAGCTGAAATTTGGTACCAATATGTATATCAATCACGCCGACAAAGTGGTAAAATAAAAATTGGAAAAAAATGTTTTATTAGGGTAGCCACCCTATATGTAAAGTGGGAAGTGATTTTTTTTTTTAATTTCAACCCTAACGTGTGATATATTGTTGGAAAGGTATTTAAAAATGAATAGGGGTTTACTAAAATCATTTTTGGATAATGTCAATAATTTCGGAAATAATCGCTCCAAAAGTAAAAAACAATGTGTCCCCCCCCCTCTAACTTTTGAACCATAAGTTTAGAAAATATGAAAAAAATCTGAAAAGTAGAACTTTATAAGGACTTTCTATGAAAATTATTTTGAACTTGATTGACACAACAGTTTTTGTACAAAAAAGACAAAAAGTTGTACAAAATAATTTCTGGACTAAGTTTGTAGTATAATCGTATATGCAAGGAATTTTTTAACTTCGTTTACATATTTTATTATCCTGAACGTATTTTTTTTCAAACAAAAAAAGAATTATTGAAATCGGTTCTCGCAATCCAAAATTACCTCCTTGCACGTCTTTGTAACCCAATTCCCCGAGAGATGGCGCTGTAGGTACTTATTACATTGGTCCGGGTATTACCGAATTGTTCGGTTGGTCTCTCCTTGGCATTGGCGGTATCTTATAACTACATAAAACTGCTATCAAGAACATGCTAAGGCAATTTGGAACAAAACTAAAATTCATTTTTTTAACACCATCAAAATGTTAAGGTAAAAACCAGTTCATAAATGGTTCGATAGATGGCGTTGCGTAATGACGTCATTTTTTTAAAAGTCGATGTTAAGATTTTCCGTGCTTACATGACCTACCGTGGTAAAGAACACTTATTGTGACGGACGGGAAACTACGGAACCCTACACTGAGCGTGGCCCGTCACGCTCTTGGCCGGTTTTTTATGTTCTCAACGTCAGATTGACTATTCTCGTATCGGTCTCTGAATCTATTTCTCCACTGAATCAACTCCCGCTCACTTCGACGCTACAGACGTTCGGAAGTTGTAGAAATAAACTTTTTAATTAGTCTGCGAGGACAAACAAGCTGTGTCTCTTAGTTTCTTCGATACACTGCGACGAGGTTCCTACTTGTCTTTACAAATACAAATAGGATAGCTGCCTCCGACCTCTCTCGCGTATTTAAGTGATTTATCGAACAATCAACCACGTGAATATTTGAACGGCTTATTTATAACATTAATTAACAAAGTTCAGGTATATTTCACAGCGCAGTTGTAAATTAATTAACCACATAATTATGTGCCTGTATCTGAATCGCTCCAACTATGCAGGAAATCTAATAACATAACAGGATTGTTTGTCTTACGGCGAGATGCTTTAATGAATAGTCAACACGCCGACAACGTCGCATTGTGCGCAGGTCGTCATTGTTTTATTAGCGCTATCGCAGCATCATGTTCCACCATGTCGAAGTGTGTTGTAACAACAGTTCCAGAGCGACGTACATCAGCAGCTTTGATTATGATGAGATAGGGATGAGCAGTTTTTAATAAAGTTGCGCTAAGTGATTATTAATTGGTGTTGAAAGCATTGTAATTATAGTGTTAATTTGCGCGTGTCGACACGGGTGAGAAGCTCGAGTGACGCGGTGCGGCGCGACAGAGGTGCGGTGCGGGCGCATGCCGCGACTGCCGGGCGCCACAATTACACAAGCCTCCGTAAATCATAAACATCAACCCTCCATTTAATCCAAATAGTCCGTCGTTAGTCGAGCAGGCTGCGTCTAATTTGTCTCCTGTAACTGTAGATTAATTTATTAACATTAATTACATGACAATACGTATTACCTTGTTTGTAAGTAAGATTACGGCTGATTGCATCATTAAGGTCTTATGTTCAAGTAAACAGGTCTATATGTGCATATGTTGTTTATGAGTTCTGATACTTTTTTGAAATTGTGCACGCGCGAGTTAGAACAAAACACAGCTTAATTGTTCTCAAAAGAGAGTTATTAGATGTTGAACCAAACAGTGTTTTGTTGCTGTAAAAAAGTCATTCAACCCATGGTTTTGGAATGAGAATAACTATATCTCTACCGACTATCACTAACAACATGCGGAACATACGTTATCGTTACGTTCCATATAATCGTTATTTTTGTTACGCTGTTCGTCTCTTGACCACTGACAAATATCATACAAGTTTAATTTTATTAGCAATTCATGATACAATATTAGGCTTTATTTTATTTGTAAATACAGCATCGCTATGACACAAGCCCGCCATCCAATTTCCCAGTTTTATTAATTTTCTTTTGCAATATGTTGCATCAGTTTCCTAAACTATAACTGGCTTGGATGAAACTAAATTGAGCATAACTTTTTATGGGGCTTTTTGTTACGAACTCTTCTAATATATGTAGCTACTCAACTTTATCCAGTGAGTCAACGGGTAGGTTATGTCAGACTACTCGGAAAACACTATGTATTGTACAACGTTATACAAAATATATGATCAAACGATAATAATTACCAGAGAGATATGAACAACTGAAAATAATAATTGCATTGGACGAATTCTGCCGATGAAAATGCGATTGGATTTACGGCTAGTGGATGATAGAGCTAATACCTAGATGCATTAATATTTGTGTGCGTCCATATGTGTATGAAATAAATAATTCAGCGCGACTATGAGGCATTCCACTTTCAAACGAAAAATATTTTCAAAGTGCCATCAATACATTTCATTCAATTTGCATGAATTTTTGTCCACTGCGGAGTGCTTTAGCGCTGCAACACTTTTGTTGCTACCTTTCAAGCGGATTTATGACAGTTTTTTTCGGTATATATATTTGATGAATATATATTTTTGGTGATAAATAAAACTAAACTAACTTTACTTTTCTAAGTAAACTTTATTGCCAAACATATCGAAATCTGAGATCTTCTTTCAAATACAACAACTCTTTAAGCATGTTAACACCTCATTTGTAATATATACATTATTTTCTTTGCAAATAAAACATTGTATTCTTTCCTAAAGCAAAATATTAATTTAAGCTGTTTTATTCATCACGTTGCCGCGGGACAGTCAGCGTATATTGTACATACAAAATCTGTGATACGTCCGTTTTGAAGGTTTGCATTTTGTACGGTTTTAAATAAAGGGCGAGGGCAAAACGGTGCTGATGGTTGTTTGGGAAATTGTGGAAAATTGCCCGCGGAAAAATTACGCAGAGGAGCGGACGCCGAGCACATGGCGCGCGACGATACGCCCTACATAACTGATGACTTTTCAATGGCCATTCATTCGCGACCACGCCGACAGCCGCCACGGGTCGCCCTTAGCACCACACATACCACTCGTGTGTCCATGGGTGAAACAATTACCTCTATTGCCGACTATTCACACTCGTTTGTTGAACATTGTAGTGTCTGAAGCAACGTATATTCAGTTTTAAATGGTTTCAAACATAAGGTGTTGGGATAATAAATATTTTAAGTTTTAAAATTGACAGAATCAACCGTTGTTGTGGCTATTAGCTCCAATAGAATGCAGAGGCTATTAAACACACTGATAATAAGAACAAAACTAGAGATTACACTTTACATTTTTATTATTTTCAAATAAATCAGTCAGACATTGATGTTGTAACCGAACAGTCTTCTAGACTATCTCTGTTTCTTGTTTGTGCTAACGTTAAATATAATCTTCCAATAGTTAGTATTCGCCACCACATTACTCCGTTATAATCTTCAATTTGTATTCTACCTAATGAATAATGATAAGCCGGCCCCTATCACAAGGGACTCAATATCGAAATTGACAAAATGTGTGTGTAGGACAATAAGTTGATATAACTACGTCTTTCATACCTGTCAACGCTTTCCAAGAGCACAGACATAGTATATATGTATAGGCATTTTTTTTTTTATGAAATTAAAAGTGTAGAGAATAAGTATGTGTAGGCAAATGTTTTCAAAATAATGCCAGTCGTAGCAAATACATTTAACTTATAGACTAGTGTAACTGTCGTTGAACTAATTAAAAAGTTCAGGCTTGACTCTTGAACGAGAAGCATCGATCGCTCGAGTTCAAAATAAGAATTCGACCAAAGAAGACGGTACTTATCTATGTATTTTATTGTCTCACTGTTCACTTGTACATTGAGAAAATATGGTTCAGTGGAAAGCAACCAACGTGTACTCGTAAATTACTCACAATTACCAGCTTAAATTGTTCTTGTCACGAGGTAGTCAAATTCATAAAACATTATTATGTAAACAACACGATATTTACGTAATGTATATTCACGTTATTAATACCTTTTTCTGCATTTATATGGAAATATCATATCCGTATTGATACACAAATGTATTCATTGCTCTGCGGTCAGTCTAGGTGGATGGTATCGACATAACGATACGATGCACAGACTGAGGGACCGTGCAATTATTACGGCTGAAAGGAGTATTTTCTTCGTAATTTTTTTTTTTACAATTCAGTTTACTGCAGAATATTGATCCTTAGGACTGTAGTGACGTGTTTATTTAAATTCGTTTACATGCAGATTGGACTAATCCTTACTAATATTTTAAAGTGAAAGTGAGTTTGTTTGTTACGTCTGCGCGCCAAATGGCCAAACCGATTTTGATGAATTTTGGTACAGAAATAGTTGGGACCCTGGAGCCGGACATAGGCTATTTAAAAAAAAAGATTCAGATATTAGGAAGAAAGAGGGAAAAAAGGGAAAACTTAGCATTGCTATTACAATAAATAAGGCGCAAGGGCAAAAACTACAGGTAGCAGGTACCTGTAAATCAGGAAAGGGGAAGTGTGTTACCCCGAATTTAAGGCGAGCGTTCGCGAGCAAAAGCTAGTTTATAATAAAAAAAAGTTAGTTAAAAGAAAAAAAATGTCTGTCTGTTAGGACAATTAGTCTCGTGAGCGCGTGGAGGTAAGTTAAGTTGAAATTAAAACTATATATTCAAGTCTGTGGTTCCTTAGAGCTGTGAAAAAAGAAACCCTCTAAGTCTACGCAGTCCAAAGATATGTCCGTTTATGTCAGAAGTTTGTACAGAACCCTTGGTGCGCGAATCCGATTCGCACTTGGCCGGTTTTTTATGTCTGTATCTATAAACTTCGACAGTCACAATGAAAGTATGTATCTAGAAAAGTATACAACTGTTCATTGATATAAATGAAAATAGTGAGGTAAACACAAAGCTTACAGCTTTCGATTTCCATCAGGTTATTGTCGTAGCGCAACAATTGAAGACAGGAATAGAGCTTGAATAATTTATTTTAGGTACAGTTGTCACGTGTTTGAACAGGGTGAAACATGGGCGATTCACTCAGCCAAACAGTGGCTTACAAAGCAAGAGCACCGGCCGTTCACTCGCTCCGGTGCACCGTTTTTCCGCCTCTCAACCTTCAAATTGAAACAAAATCGTACACACCGTTCCAATTGCCTTTATACACGCGCCTAACTGATGCGCATGCACGTGAAACATGCGGATATTATAAAACGCTGCACATCCATGACTGATTCACAGAACCATATGATTTTAGTATCATGTATTCACTTTTGAAATGTTTTTCCATGAAGAGTTTTTTCTTTTTTCTCTACTTTTTTTTAAAAAAAAAACGTTGCCCCACACTAGGAATTTCTCCTGTATCGTGGGTGCGTATACAAACATTTAAAATCACATACACAAACAGCCAGACCCGAAACAACTACCTGTAGTTCATACAAATAGTTGTGCCGTGCGGGGATCGAACCCGCGACACGCAGCGCAGCAGTCGATCGCTCAACCACTGCGCCAACCGTGTCGTCGTGTGTCATTTGTAGCGCTGCAGCTTGGGATATTCAACCAGTTGTCTTTGAAGAAGAACGAGTTTCTAGATAAACCTACAAGTTCAATTTTGTTTCTCAGACTTACATAAGAGAAGTCAAGTACGTTTGTTTGACTTCTAAGGTGGTTTCAGGAACAGGTTGATAGGATCCTAGCAGAAAGAAATTGTTTGTAATATTGAAGAGTTTGCCAAAGTAGCATGAAGCATCGTATAGTTTGAATGTCGTTAATTTTTAACCTCATTACCTCACTGTGGTAGAATCCAATAGGAAGATCTTTTGGAAGGTAGTAGATAAACTGTTAAATCAATCTTTAGAAGCTAAGTATTCGTGAATAAATATAACCCTTTTTTAATCACGTTTTTATAAGCTTCATTTGTAACGAACTGACCATGTAAAAAATATTAGAAGATTTCCGGTTTCTGATTGAGCTGAAATTTAGCATACATATTTAATTTAGAAGACATTGCATGGTTAGTAAAGCCTCGATTCTGATCTATAATTATTAAAAAATAGCTTTTGCCCGCGGCTTCGCTCGCGTTAAATTCGGGGTAACACAGTTCCCCTTTCCTGATTTGCAGGTACCTGCTATCTGCAGTTTTGCACCTTATTTATTGTAATAGCAAAGCTAAGTTTTCCCTTTTCTTCCCTCTTTTTCCCTCATTTCTCAGTCTATGTCCGTCTCCAGGGTCCCCACTATCTCTGTACCAAAATTCATCAAGATCAGTTTTGACATTTAGGCGTGAAGACCTAACAAACAAACTCACTTTCGCTTTTATAATATTAGTAAGGATGTAAGATCTCTTTTTTCACTAAATGTCTGGCACAAAACAGCTCCAAGAGATTACAGGCTTGAGTATATGGTTTACCTCTCTGCGTACCCGAGATAAATGGTCTTGATAGACAGACAGATGGACAACAAAGTAATTCAATAAGGGTTCCGTGTTTTTCCTTGTGAGGTACGGAACCCTAAAAATGTGTACCCTTACTAAAGCGTGTTATTAGTTTTTTTTCTTATAAACTTTAATATTTATTTTGTAATTTAAATAGTTTTATTATTGTTTTGTTCAATACTTTTTTCTGCCAAAAATAGGTACTACTTTAAATCAAATTATCTGCTGAGGACTGTTGTGCTAACACTCTTCATAAATGACAAGTGAGAAAATCGTTGTTCAAAGGTGTTAAGTAGTGGGGAGCGCGTAGACGTCGTCGCTCGTCGCGGTGTCTCCTGAGACCCGGCCACCCGAGCCACACAGGCCACCCGGCCAAGCGGGAGCAGTCGAGATTCTTTTGATACATATTTTATGTAACTCACTACTCTACAACACATTTCTCGCGATATATTATTTTGCTTAGATTAAAATAGTTTATTTTAGTTTCTTTTACAAACATGACTCGCATTGATATTCACTTCGTTCTTTCTTTTTGTTTCAACGCAAATATTTTGAACTTGTTGATAGATTCAAAGCTGAAATATGTCGACGACTGTTGAAAAAACTGTGATGGTAGATAGATATTATACGTGCCCATTATATCTGCGTGCTAAGTTTAATGTCTGTGCTAATCCCGGTTTTACAGTCTTGTAATTTTGGCGAACTTGTTTTGAAAGGGCAAGAAGATTACAAAAAAGAGAGGGGCCCGGTTGAAAGAAGACCGAATAAAAAACGTGCGGTCGGAATTTGTGGCGGAGAGGGTGGCTAGTGGTATTTCCTTACTTAAAATTGCACGTTATCGACATTTCGGCATAAAGAGAGCTAGAATAAATGTATTGAACAATTCAATGGGCGAATGAGATTACATTTTGCATTCGATTTCGTGGTACTTTTATAAACTTGTGATTAGATTTGCAAGATATACATCGCTGTATGGTGATGAGCTTGCATAGTGATGTTCCCAAGCAAACTTGTTTTGGATGTGGCTCCACTAACAGTTAAATAAATAAGATAAGAAGGGATGCACGCCAATGGAGGCACTTAGTAACTTTCTGTGTTGTCAACACTTTTATAAGAGTATCTATAAATGACCTAGTAAGTTTATTCTCATACTGTTGTGTATGTTTTTACAAAACAGATTCAAAGTAAAAAAAAATGCAAAAATAAAACAAGCAGCAGTATTGCATTGTACTCTAAAGCTAATGAAAACCGAAAAGACCACTCAACGAATTGCATGCTTTCATTATGATATTGTTCCGTAGATTACCGCATCACTGTTACCCATCCAATGTCCGGTAGACTCAGCAGTCCGCTATAGCGCACAATACTGGAGGGATATTGTCATAATCAACACGCTTTTTTTTTTTCGGGTGGGAAATCATCCAATGACTTCCCCCGCTCTGGGTAGAGCGGGGGGGCATGTCAGACTTGTACTGACTAAAACCCACCCATGTTCCTTCTATTGCCCTTTACGTTCCGGGGCCGCGGTATCTCTTTCGAACAACCCGCAACCGGAGGACACAGGCGGAGGCTCTGGCAAGCCCCTCTGCTTTGCTGACTCTCTTTGAGGCGCGCGTGAAACACGAACGCGCCGTCGATACGGCCTGTCGTCAATCGACGGACGGACGGTGAGCTACCCATTGCTCACCGTCCACAGGCCCGCATCTACGGTGGCCGGAAGTCGTCTCGCGGCGCCCGGCGCCCTGGGCGTCTCCCGCGGCGGCTGGGTTGGGCAGATGTTCTCTCCCTCAAACGCCCGGCCACCTCCTCTGCTAGCATTACTGCTTCGCAGAAGGTGGTGACCGCTTCCCATTGCCTCTCGCTCCGGACCATGGCCTGAACCAGGGCCGGACGCGAGAGATCGCCGCCGCCGAATAATCAACACGCTTGACAGACAGATTGGTGATCGCAGTGCACTGTTATTTATACACGAATCAATGACCGCTGTTTGTCACAAGTAGACTACGAATTATGAATAAGCTAGATTTACGAATTAATATTAACTACCGACCCAACCCGGGTTTGCACGGGTGCAATGTAGATACGAGTATTATACATATGAACCTTTCTTTTGAATTACTCTATTCATTGCTAAAAACTGTGGCTTAAAAGATGTAAGCGACCAGACAGCAGAAGCCTATCTAAATAAAACATTACGACTGTAATCCTTGAAGGATAAGGATGTCTAATAGTACACCCAAATATCGCCAGTTTTTTTTTGTTGCCCCACACTAGTAATTTCTTCTGTATCGTGGGTGCGTTTACAAACATTTAAACTCACATACACAAACAGCCAGACCCGAAACAACTATCTGCAGGTCATACAAATATTTGTTCCTTTCGGGAATCGAACCCGGTAGTTATGTTTAAGACCCATGTGATGAGCGAGCTTATTGCCACCATCCGGGCACAATTTTAGACTACGTAGCTGTTATTGAGAAAGCATAATGGAAAACCCAATATTATTTTGTCTGACCTGTGAATGGAATCCGCTTGCGACTACTAGATACACGAGTCAGTCAATTTTATGAAATTTTCTTAAAATTAAAGTAATTTAAAACACTAACTTGTACAATTTATTCATAAACACACCACGTAACCAACATTGTCACTGTTTTACATAAATCAGGAAATCAAAGTAGCATTTTCTTTTTATCGTTTCCTCTTGAAAAGTCCCACAAAGCTAAGCCACCGCAGCGCACTGGGAACAGACACGGCATATTGTCTGCCCGCCTCGCATTTCTAAGCTCGGACGCTTCATTTAATCAAAACCTCATCCTTTGAGTGTTTATTTGACAAAAGTATCTTCAAACCACTTGGTATTTTTCTTGTTGGTCTAGAGATGCTAGCTAATCCATTAACATAAAATAAAACTGAAAACTCTTCGAGTAATCTGGTTCTGCAATATACAGGATCTACAAATTAAAGAATAGATAAATAGTAAAAGAGATAAGTAGCCTTGCAATAACAAGTAGTCAGCCACGAACTGGTTCATGTAATTTCGGTAATATAATCGAAAGAACGAGTCACTTGTAAGGAAAGTTTTAATATCTATTCCGATTAGATTCAGTGTCAGGAAGGAACGCAGATAGCGTCGGCGGAGTTGGAAGGAAATATTAGATGGATCGGGCTGCGAATACAAATATGGGGAGATAGGGAAATCGGATTTGCCAGTAGTCCCAGGCGTGTCGTATTATCGGACTCTTTTTGTGAAACATATCACATTTTAATAAGACAAGCTTCCAATAGTTCCAATACGACGTCTTTCATAACCGCGTATGGTGACCACTAAAAAGGGGTTCTAGGATACGTTATTACAAGACAAGAATGTAGGAATATAAATTGTTACAGTGAGATTTTAGAACAAATGGTGATTGGTTTCTGTGTTGTTTTTCGTTCTGATCTTTGCTTCAGCTGTGCAATTGGTGCTGAACATGTATGACATGTGACAGATTATTCCATTAAAATTCAAAGACAATGAAGGTAAAAAAACATCTGAAAAAGTTCGCTACAATGTTGACACCATCAGTTTAATAAATACGGGTCTAGGAATCGTATTGGATCTTTATTTGAAAATCGAGACTTCGTAGAGCTATCCCTCAGGGGGTGACCTTTACTCTGTCACCCTTTTCCAGACCGATTTGCCGTTGAGATTCAACAGATTAAGGACTTTATTTTCAACAGTTTACGGATAGAAAATCTAGAGATCTAAATCATGATTGTTCATGCGACAGTTTAAAAGGTTTTTCAAAAGAACCGAAGTTCTCTTTGATTTTTGATAACAAAACTTTTTAGATTATGAAATTCGTTGATATGAAATAATATGATAGTCTTGTAATTAGTGTTTAGGGATTTATAAAACCGAAATGATTGTACATACAGCGTTACCTATAGGTGGGCACGGTGCAGCTCGGTACGGCTCGGTACGGCTCGGTGCGGCGTCCAAAAGTACAAGAGTCGGGTCGCACCGCTCGCGCCCGCTGTGGATTGTTCGCTCACTAATTAAATCTCGCCGACGACGACGCGGTTTCAAACCGACAGCCTCTTAATTATTGTTCCGGCTCTTAACATCTGTCTTAATGTCACTTTCTGTTTAATTCCAAAATTCTTTGGCTTTAGATATGTTATAAATGTTAATTTCTTCGTGTAAAATCTTCATTATTATTAAAGTGAACCGTTTCAGTTAAGGGTCTAATATTAATTAAATAAATTCACCTACATTTACTGAAGGAAAGTATTCGGTATAATGTAAATAAATCCCATCAAAAAGCTCATTAAAATGACTTAGCCGCCGACTTGTGAAGGGAGGGCACGTACGTCTGCGTCCAATTGCTAATACTCTTTTCAAGTTGGTTAAAAAAGCTTTTATTGCGTTAAGAAGGTAACTGCGAAAACATCCGAAAGTTTTTAATTTTCTTACTGGTATACAAATTGGTTTCTGAAGCTACAAAAGGAGCACACGCCGCTCCTCCCGGGCGCGGCGGCGGTCCGAGGGCCGAATACAAATTAAGAGGCAGACTTCGTTCGCGCAAAACTAGTTAATGTGTGCAACGTCTGGATTTGAGATAGTTCTAAAAGCAAAGCGACTATTTACGAAAACTAATCATTCAATTTGTAACTTACTTGTGTTTTCTCGAAAATGCTCGTTTGAAAGGAGAACTTTCCATCGTTGCATGAAAATACATTGTTATCAAATGGAGCTCCCATGTTGGATTTAGAGCAATAAAAGGGGTTCAAGGTACTGACTGTGACTATATACTGTTGTTGTTATTAGGCCAATCTCTCGGATCCATTACAAACCAAATTCAAAGTTAATTAATATCGTAGGCATTTCTTACCCAGATAATATGAATTTAAGAAATGAATAAAAAGCTCTAATTAGTACTCAGAAGGGAGAAGTCGGGGCGGGCTGCGTCGAACGCTTTCTTAATTATTTATGCGCTGCAGGCTGAATAAGGAACACATTTGCTTCACTGCGCCAAATTAAGACAGATAACAAAAAAAGCTTCCTATTTATTCAGCCCTGAAATATTCTTTTGGTGGTTATCCATAAGAAAGTAGGTACACTAAAGACTTAACTCTGAAATAACTTAATTTATATATTTAATCTATGAGCATTAAAAGGAAAAGTGGTCCGCTAGAAATAAATCGCAGGTGCAGTTATTTTTTTCTATACATTTGGAAATTCAAATTAGTTCAGTACATTTTTAAGAAGTAAAGGAGGAAGGTACGCGGCGGTGGCGGCCGCGAGTCGGACTCGCAGCGCTCTCCAGTACAAAGGGCCGGAGCACAGCGGGCGGAAAGTTTTAATATCCCTCCGATTGGATTCAGCCGCAGCCAGGGACGAAGGTACGGCCGTATTGAAAGGAAATTCGCATTCAACACTAATACGTATATCGAATGACAAGGAAATCGACCAAGACGTTTTGGTTACCGAGATTTTTATGTAGAGAGGTACTTTGTTAAAATTAACTTCGAGTTGGATTTATTGTGGCCAGAGAGGATTACCTAATACCATTCAAAATATTTTAATGTGGATAATATGAAAATACATATATTAGTAAAATGAAATACGTAACAACATTTTCATTGGATATTTCTAGGGCCCAAGTCGGCAAATAAATGGTGCCCAAATTGACAATATTGACTCCAAATTTGTTGATTTGAGTAATGTATTTATTGGAATGAATTATTTTAATGCCAATTACGTGCCTCTGATAAGTCAGTCGTTGTAAGCATTATTGTTTGAGAATCCTTACTTAATATAATATTATAAAAGCGAAAGTGAGTTTGTTTGTTACCTCTTCACGCTTTAATGGCTAAACCGATTTTGATGAATTTTGGTACAGAGATAGTTGGGAACCAGGATACGGACATAGGCATATTTTTTTTTAAATGCCTTTTCTTCCCTCATTCTCCCTCATACTTCACATATGAGGGAGAATGAGGAAGAAAAGGAAAACTTAGCGTTGCTATTACAAATCAATAAGGCGCAAGGGCAAAAACTGCAGGTAGCAGGTACTGTGTTATACTGAATTTAACGCGAGCGAAGCCGCAGGCAAAAGCTAATCTCCTATAATTTTGTCAGTCCTTTGACCACTGGCACGCCATTGTGCATTTCTGGCAAGGTTTTTATTAACTTGTTTTATTTATATGTGCAGTACCCTTACCCACATAATTTCCACACAGCATAATTAAGCACTTATTTTGAGTTTAAAACACTACAAACTAATGGTACACTGATAATGATTTTGTCTTGTTATGGTTGTCATACTTCCCATAATTGAAAATAACAGTTTCGGGCTAACGAAATACTTATTTATGGTTATACTTTTGATATCCCGAGTAAATCCAATATTTCCTTTTTGGGGACAATTCGATAATAACATTACCTGAAATAATCAAAATAGCAATAACGAAATGTCAATAGCATTCATAATCAAACAGTTGTCGCGGTTTGTAAGACGTCGAAAGATTATTTTTCGGGTGTCCGACTGCGTCGGTTCTGTCGGAGCAGGAGGGTGCGTCGCGGAGCGGTGGAGCGGATGGGGACGACTCTAAATCCATATTCGATCAGTAGGATCTGCACTGAGCCGATCTGACAAGCTGCCGATCTGTTTTGCATTTATATAAACAGCTTTTTACCTCTAATATTGGCACTTCTCCTCCGAGTTGTTCCGACAACTTTGGAAGGTTGATATAATATAGGTATCTTACTGTACGTTTAGAGTAATATCCTGCTTTTTTATAAAACTCTATTATTTCAACATTGTTTTCCATCTTCTAATCTGTACGTTTACAAATTATGACATTGTGGGAATGGTAGTTTGTTTTAAAACATCTTTCGTGGCATTGAAGCTGCCAGTTAACTAATATGTTATCTTTATACTTAGTATCTTTAGATGAACACTTAATATATGTATTACACACGTATGTAGCATGTAGGTGCACATATTTTTAAGTAAATATTTTGTCAGGGGTTTCATCACGTTACGTAGAATCTTCCCAAGAGTAGCGCGTAGGTATGTTCTAGTTTGCGTGTACGTTGGGCTGACAGGAAGTGGTGCGGGCGGGGCTCGCGGGGGGAGCGGCTGGACCTTCATCAAGCGGTTGACTGGTATTAGGGCGTGCAATTGTTCCAGTGCGCCGCATTCCACACTCTATACAACACATATTTCACTCTGTGATTTCACAAATTAGCACCCATGTCTGGCAAGGGCCGGAATCGTCGAAAAAACTAATCATTCATCCGACTCAAACCCGGACCAAGAGTTCTTTACTTGAATATTTTAAACACTCAACCGCCGCTACAATTAAAATGTTGGAGGTCTCGTATTCTGTTTTCGTTGCGTATCATGAAACAAAAACTGTTTGTTTAAAAGGTGTAATTACAAAATCCCTCGTGTACTGAATTTTCTGGTGTTTTCGCGCGGTGCGCCAGTACGTGCCGTAAAAATAATTCGACGCTCCTCTGGGATCGTTTGTAAAACGTCACGCGTAAAACATATTATAAAGCCAATAAAACGTGTTTACAAGGGTGAGTAGAGCTCGCCGTCCTCGGGGCGTTTCGTTTCCGCGCGATATCCGTAAACATTTTAGCGCTGTAATAAATTTAACATTATCCAAGTCGCGAGACATTCTGTTTTCTTCCGTCCCGGGATCAGTTGGTTAACGGTTGTAATCTCGGCTGTCTCGGATTTTCTGCTCTCTGGTAACAGGAATTATACAATTATGTGGCTTTCGCATGTTTCTTTTGCTCAGCTTTATTTATGAAGAGTTTTTTTATCTTCCGTTTTTGTCGCCATCGCTTAACTGAGATTAAAAGTGGCGGCGTTTTGCTCGTCCGATGAATCGATTTTTACTCCTGGTCAGTATCTGCCTATATTTATATTTTTTTTCTTCGCAAGTGTGTCGAAAATCGTCGCTTGCTACTCGTAAATAGTTGTCATAACACTTTCCGCTATATGTAGCCGTCGCCTTCAGCTCGGGCAGCATTGCTCGCTTCGATTGTAATGACTATTTTATTTTATTTATTTGCATTAGATGCTAACTGTCCATGATATTTACTAAATCCACAATATCTCTCAACTTGTCTCCACGTATCGGATCAGACTGAGTACCCTTTAATCTTAATTATAAGAACTTAAGCAATTTATTAAAACCCCATTCAATGTAAACGTTATTATTTTCTCGCTTATTAAGATTCCTTTGCATAAACGGCAGATTGGCCAGGGAAATCCGGTGCCCCGTGTTTCCGAAAAGCAACCTCAAATTAGTCGGGGAAAATAAAAAGCTCCCTGTTTTTCTCAGCGTCTGACAGGGGTGGCTCGAGTGGCCACAGGGTACACTGTTTTGGTCAATGGACGCCCATCTGCTCTCATTATGTCGTGAAAACACTCGCTCTGAATTTTATGAGTCTTATAAATGTTTAACAACGCATTTGAGCGATGAATACCACAACTTTATGGATCAGTAGTTTGCCTTTGGAACACGTGCTCAATATAAATATTGATATTTATGGCCGATATAAAATGCGATAATAAATAAAAACATGGAGAGCAAGAAAGATAATATTAGCTCCCAACACTGACCAATCGTCTAAAAGTAATGCTCTTCCACTTAATTAATTAAAAGAGTGATATCAGCTAATACTTTCACAATAGATTAATCAGGGCATGTCTGCTGTCTGCATTGCAATGCCCTTTTGCAACGCTGATCCACTTTTCTACGGATGCGAGATTAAAGGGGAGAGTAACAAAATGAGAAATGGAACGATTTCAGGACGCATTGTTAGACGGCCGCCCGTTGTCGGATTTATGACAAAGAACAGCGGATGATTCAATCAAGCCGGTTCTTTAGTTTGTTATATTCATGTTACAGGAGCCCATCTACGAGTCTTATTGTTATCACAACGTTGCCTTTTTGCTCCATTTGCGCGTTTTCTCTCTTCAAAACATTTTTCTAGGAATTATTAAGTGGATACTGAATAGTCCATACCACAGAAATTTTTACAAAGAAGAAGATAAGCAAGGAAAAATATGTATTGGTCGCAATGACGACGAGCACTCAAAACAACAAATAAATAAATAAACATACAAAGGATCTCAAATACATACGGAACAGAACAAAAATACGGAACAGAAAAAAGCATTTCTTTAATACTAATTCACCAGTCTATTTTCGTTCTTATAGGTCGTAAATATGTCTAGAAGTAATCGATACTTATTGCTCGCACTTGATTTAAACAAAGAATAGATACTATCCATGTTTTATGCAAATATGTAGGTTTGGTTGTAATCATCTATTAGTTGTGCCATTAATGGCATTAATACAGGATGATGCAGACTTAGAGAGGGAAAGGAGGGCGTTGGCAGTCCGCTGCAATATGTTGGCCCGCAGATTCGCACGATGTACTACAGATGTAAAACTGTTACTTTTCAGAGCCTTCTGTCAATCATTTTACACGTGCAGTCTGTGGATTAGCTTTACGCGGCGGGCTTACAATGCCCTGCGTGTTCAGTACAATGACGCGCTGAGGGCAGTGTTGAAAAAACCCAGGTATTGCAGTGCTTCCGAAATGTTTGCGGGAGCTTCCATCGATGACTTCTTCTCCATTATCAGAAAAAGAACCGCATCGATGAGCAGGGTCCGTAGTAGCACCAACACTGTCCTCAGAACGTTAGCGTGCAAAATAAACGGTCCGTTTGCTATTTACTGGGCGAGTGTTCACTTACTCAGAAATAGGAAATAGACTGTAATAGAAGGTAATGACTCTGTGATCTTGATTTTGTAGTAACAAATTACTAACACCCTGTTATTGTATTTTTATGTGTGCTACTAACGACTCTACTAACGTTTCATTTGTTAAAAATGTATGGACGTATGTCTGAAATAAAGATATATTATTATTATAATACTCATATACATACCCAACCCAATGTACAGTCAGCAAAAGAGAGAAGTAACAATTGAATTCATGAATCTTTCAGAATTAAGTTAAATTTATTTGATTGGGTTTTTTATATTATACTAGCTTTTGCCCGCGGCTTCGCTCGCGTTAAATTCGGGGTAACACGGTTCCCCTTTCCTGATTTGCAGGTACCTGCTACCTGTAGTTTTGACCTTGCGCCTGATTTATTGTAATAGCAAAGCTAAGTTTTCGCTTTTCTTCATTCTTTCTCCCTCATTTCTCCCTTTTATTTAAAAAAATATAGCCTATGCTCTATATACGTATACGCCTCCAGGGTACCAACTATCTCTATACCAAAATTCATCAAAATCGGTTAAACCATTTAGGTATGAAGAGGTAACAGACTCACTTTCGCTTTTATAATATTATAAGTAAGGATTATTACTTATCTCTTGCTGACTGTACGTTAAGTTCGAAAATATACCATTTTCAAAGCTCTTCTATGCAATTCGTACGACCCACACTAGATTAATATTATAAATACGGAAGAAACTCTTTCTGCTTGTCTGTTTGTCATGATTTATGCCGTAACGGGAGCAGTTTTTCGTATGTAATTTGCACCTGCTTCATCATGAACTGGATTAGAACATGGAATAGACTACTTTTCAGTCGGTTAGTATGTTTTTTCATACGTGTAATTTTCCAACCAACATGCGGGCGATGCGACGTGCAAAAGCTAGGATGTAATAAGGAATACATACAACTCTACAATCATGTAGATTATTGTAGATACTTTAATTCTTGTTTTGTTTACCGTACAAACAAGTCGTGCGCTATGATATTATTTGGTATTTGAATAAAATGTATGTTAACTGCGCTCGCAAGTTTGAGCGGCGATTGTATAAAAGGGCAAAGTTTTGGTAAATAGGTATTCAGTGCAGGAGAGCAATTTACAATTTAAATATTCTTAATGTCTCCAAGTTGTCGCAGCGGGAGGAGGCTGGGGTCCCTGTCCGGGAGTGAGGGGGGGGGGGGGTGAGAGTACAGGCACGGCAATAGCAGCGACTTCCACTACATCAATCACTTGCGGACGCTGCGTCTGAACATTTCTAATTATTCGCCGCGCTTTGAATAGCCTAAATTCTTATTTACATACCCACAGACTTCTGAATCAATACCTGTGTCCCGTTGCAGGTAGTTGAACTGGTTTTGGAAAGGCAAAGACACCACAAACAGCAGTAAATACCGACTAGCTTTACGGCAAACTTCACATAATAAAATCGTGGCAACGATACTCGAATTAACTCGTGTAATATTGTCACGGAACTTTAGAATTTTCCTAATTAAAGTGGGTAGAACAGCAAACTATATGCAACAGACATAGCAGACGGTGTATCCTGACTTTATTTTTAGTAACATATGTACAGACAGGAAGGTGAAACTTAATTTGAGGGCGCGTTCTGCATATTTAGTGCGAGGCGTGTTTGCTCACAAACGTCGCGAGGGGCTCGTCTCGAGAGGCCCTCCAGTTCGAGGGCTCGAGGTGACAGCGCCGTCTAATCTCCGCGCTTCGAGTTTATCTCATTGATACACTTGAACCACTTCCAGTGATAATTCACTGATCAATTACTGCCAGGCTTGTACATTTGTTATGTTGATTCATATTTTATAGGGGTTCGTAGTTTTTCCCAAGAATGTCTCATTTCCATCTTGATTTTTGGGACGGAAAAGAGCTTTCGGTTAATAATAAATTTCTTCACCTACCCTGACTAACATTTGTTGGGCTAAGATCAACATTAATGCGAATAAAATGAAGTTGAACCAAAAAAAGTCACTTATCGACTTCAATGTATATTACAAATTTTACTATATAAAAAAACATGAAGAGATACGAAATGGAAAAACAAGAGAAACAGAACGTAAAAGATGCGGCTACTCTTTAACCACTGCGAAAAATAGAATTAAAAATCAGCCAAAACCGAGTCAGACTCGCGCATGGAGGGTTCCGTAGAAACTTGCGACATAAACAGGCATATCTTTTGACTTAGAAGGTTGTTTTTTTAAAGGCACAAGGGGACCACAGAGTTCACTATATGGTTTTAATTCAACTCGATATCTCTACGTGTTCCCGAGATATAAGGTCTTGACAGACAGACAGACAGACAACAAAGTGATTCAAAAAAAGATTCCGTTTTTTCCTTTTGTGGTACGGAACCCTAAAAAGAAGAAGTTAAGGGATTTTGGTGCTACAGGATGTTGTCAATATCATGTTATCTTATTCTTAACACTTCATCAAGGTTCACGCATACACGGCCGGTTTCCACCAAATCGGTCGTGAAAAGCGGTGTGAAGACGTGTAAGATTGGATTCATTACAAAAAATTACGATGTGGCATGCCATCAATGTGATTGACATTACGATCATACGATTCATGCACGTCACCTTTGCCTCAAAGCTGGTCTTGGAGCACGGTATTAGCATAACACATTCCCAGTATCAGGTTATTTGCAGATTTATCAGTTTATTTGCGATGAATTCTTGTATTTGAATGAATTTATTCATAAGTAAAATTACTGTAAATAATTTATAATTATGTATTATACCTAACTGGTGCACGCGGCTTCGCCGGCGTGATATCGAAAAGAAAGTATCCTATTTGTTATTCCAGACTATAATCTACCGCTGTGCCAAATTTCATCAAGATTCGTTAAGCCGTTTTGACGTGAAAGAGTAACAAACATCCATACATCCATCCATCCTCACAAAGTTTCGCATTTATAATATTAGTAAAATAATTTTATTGTAAACTAACTTAAACACGAATTATACACGCCAGTAATACTGGGAATATATTAAAAACATTTCCTACAGTTGAGTGCTTATTTCCGCAGTTTTGTCTCATTTAAATTAACTGCACCGGTTAATTAATACCTTCCTCATTACCTTAACCAACAAATAGCGCGCAATTAATAATGTTATAATAATTAACATTAATAAAGTGGATGCACAGCTAGATGTTGCCATTTTAAAAGTATATTTTTTTCAAAAACCATATATGTAGGTAAATATTTAATTAAACATACTGTTTCTGTTCTGTTTAAGGAGCAAGAATTTATTTTAGGGTTTTCACAACTATATCACTCAACACGAAAGATAAATTCTACTTCCTACTATAATATTATAAACGCGAAAGTTTGTATGGATGTATGGATGTTTGTTACTCTTTCTCGCAAAAACTACTGAATGAACTCTAATGAAACTTTACAATAATATAGCCTACATATCAGAATAACACATATGCTACAATTCATAAAGACATATTGTATAATCTATCACCACGCGAGTGAAACCCCGGAGCGCAGCTAGTAAATCAAATAAAATCATTGACACCTCACCACACTATACAACATCAAGCCTGTATTGCACAAAGGGTTCGACAGGGGTTCCTTGTAGTACATCCACATTTCTCCAGTCATGTTTAAGACCCACGTAATAAGGAGCGAGCCACCAAGAAATTCCTTATTGAATACCCCATGAAAACGCTTTGCCCAATCTGGGAACGGGATCTAGGGAAATCCTACTAAATCCTTACTTCCTTACTAATATTATAAAAGGGAAAGTGAGTTTGTTTGTTTGTTACGTCTTCACGCCTAAATGGTTAAACCGATTTTGATGAATTTTGGTACAGAGATAGTTTAGACCCTGGAGACGGACATAGGCTATTTTTTTAAAGTGAGAAATGAGGGAGAAAGAGGGAAGAAAAGGGAAAACTTAGCTTTGCAAAAACTACAGGTAGCAGGTACCTGCAAATCAGGAAAGGTGTTACCCTGATTTTAACGCGAGTTAAGCCGTGGGCAAAAGATAGAAATATTATAAATGCGAATGATTGTGAGGATGTATGGATGGATGTATGGATGTTTGTTACTCTTTCACGTCAAAACAGCTGAACGGATCTTGATGAAATTTGGCACAGAGGTAGATTATGGCCTGGAATAACACATAAGAAAAAAAACGTAACCACGCGGGCGGAGCCTGGGCGCCAGCTAGTACAGAATAATAAGATTTTATGGATACAAATAACAAGCAGACAGTAAGGATATAGAACTTATAGACCATCGTCTAGATTTCTTAGTAATTCGAAGTGATTTGAAGCTTTTGTTAATTTTGATGAGCGCTGAAACATAAAATGAGTTCATATCACTTATGTATGTGGCATTAGTTTAAGGGTACAATTATTTCGTATTTGAACATTGGTAGTGTCATGTGTTTGTGTGTGTTCTTACGTTTCTTCCTTAAATGGCTAGCACAATAGAAAATTCTAGTGCAAATTAACAGTGAATTATAAAAACACAAACGACGTGTTCCATCAGAATTGCAAGGAAAATTTATTAAATTCCTTAGACCTTAGTATGGTGCCTTTGTATTTTTAAGGACCTCTAAACAAAAAAAAAATGAATGAATTTCTGACAAAACTCGTCAGTAAGCCTGCCGAGAATATGGATTTTTTATTTGTAAAATACTGATTATTGTTGACAAAAACTTTTATTCGCACATCTCTGGCGTATCGGTGGCGTAAATTCCCGCACAAGCACAAGAATGAAACACAGCACAGTGAACCTAAAAACGGCAAAATTAGAGTGCGTTGAAAATAATTATTCGCTGGCAACATTTTCCCCCGTAAAGGGTGTGAGAGCAGTGTGTCGGCAGTCGGCGACACAATAGATGTGTTTACAGGAAATCAGCGTGAACTGTGAACGCCTTCTCAACCGGAGCCCGCACAAGCAAACATCGTCCACAATAAACACTTTTACCACTACTGATCCTACAGTCTAACATTATTGATTTCTCCACCCTTCAGTCTATTTACTAGTTCAGTTACTCCTTCTTTGTTAATTACCACTTTCTATTCATTTGTTATTCGCCACTTAATATCAAGTGACGTGTTTGACGACTCGGTTGGTGTAGTGACTGAGCGATCGACTGCTGCGCTGCGTGTCGCGGGTTCGATTCCCGCACGGAACAAATATTTGTATGACCTGCAGATAGTTGTTTCGGGTCTGGGTGTTTGTGTATGTGAGTTTAAATGTTTGTAAACGCACCCACGATACAGGAGAAATTCCTAGTGTGAGGCAACGTTTTTTAAAACGAAAAAAAGTAGTGATTTTAACGAGACCAACAAGTAGCAAGCCATTCGGGATGTTATTGAAGACGTTTGGCGCATCACCAATGGCGTACCGCCGTCGAGATTGAAATGATTGCCTGTTCAAAATGTTTCAATAACTCTGGGTTTCTTTGACTTCGTGGTGCATTTATTTAATGTGGATGGATGGCAAATAAGTTAATGTTTATTTTATTACAACCGTAATATTTTGGAATATTTTTTTATGTACGATTTAATCCTTGTAAATATATTATTAAATGGTGGACAAAGAGCATTTTTCAACACAAAATTATGCGGTACAACAATCAAACTGTAGAACCAATGAACGTTCATCATCATCATCATCAGGCCATATTAGTCCACTGCTGGACATAGCCCTCCCCTAATAAACGTTCAATACAGAATTAAAACAAATTTTATTTCTTTGTGATTGTGGTAAAATCTTTGGCAAGTCTTCCTATTGACTTTCACAATTTACTTTTCAATCAGTCTACATGGCTTACTTTGACTCCATTAATTAATGTGATATAAATAATTAAGTAGGAATCTTGCGTGACAACACATTCCTAATTTATATGAATACTAGCTTTCGCCCGCGGCTTCGCTCGCGTTAAATTCGGTATAACACACCAAGCAGACCTGCAGTTTTTGCTCTTGCGCCTGATTGATTTGTAATAGCAATGCTAAGTTTTCCCTTTTCTTCCCTCGTTCTCCCTCACATCCCACTTTTTTAAAAAAACAATTAGCCTATGTCCGTCTCCTGGTTCCCAACTATCTCTGTACCAAAATTCATCAAAATCGGTTTAGCCATTAAAGCGTGAAGAGGTAACAAACAAACAAACAAATAAACAAACAAATTCACTTTCGCTTTTATAATATTAGTAAGGATTAACTACAGACATGGTAACTATCTTGTCTATTACCAGATTTAAGCAGTAAACCCACTCGAATTCTGTGTTTTGTCTGTAGACAGAAGAGAAATGGCGTATTTGTATTCATTCACAGTTTGAGAAGGCGTTATGAATAAGTATGGCATGTTGGTGGCATTATCTGCGTGTTCGGTAATGTATTCAAATATGTATCAAGCCCCATCCGCACCATGTTGCCGTTGTTATTTTATTTCGCACGCGTGACGCCGTACATACCAGCTTTATTTTTTCGCGATACGGGAATATCATATTGTCCCTGTGTCGGCAGATATTTTTGTGTAGACACGAATGAATCTGGACACTGTCGAAATCATTCGCGTTGAAATGATTCGGTAAATTGTAACTCCTATTAAGTTGATTTCGTGTATTTACCAATATCTACCATGTTTATTTATCATTATTTACTTACGTAAGTATATAACTTTACTCAAGACAGTATAAGTTTATATTTATTGACTACCGCGTTCACGTTCTGTGTCTAGACAGACTGGTTAGATATTGAAAGAAAAATTGTTGAACATAGGACAGTTCTGTCCGTGCTCTCGCCGTTCAACGGATATTGATTACTTGTCTGTAAGGAATACAAATGTATCAAGGAGACTGCCCCAGCGATGCTCTGAACGCCATCCTTTGTACTGACATCTAACATTAAACTTCATAGCCGACCCTGCGTTTTGTGTTACAGTAACTACACTTTGTGATCAAGCTCAGCACGTACAATATTTTATTTAGCTTTGTCGTTTCATGCAAGAATATTAAGTGGTTGCTGTAATTTTTTTCTGAAACGTTTAGAAACAATTATAAAAAATCCCTATGATCCGAGGAAGCGGGCAGCTAACATTGTCGGAGCAATGAGAGCCTGAGGCAGCTAACTAGCAGGTGCACGTTAGCAAAGAAAAATGAAATAACGCAAAAAGGAAAAGTCGAGTCGGGCGAAGGGGGACGCTGGAACCGTTAGGGTGGTTCTTTCGTGGAAAAGCCAGTTTCCTTTAGTGGAAACAGATAACGATCCGCTGCCGACGACAGAATACGTAACTGCACTCAATAAGCATACATCTACATACTAACGGAACGCTTGCCTATCAAAGGTATCTCACAACAGATTCCTTTTATTGAGCAGGGAGAAAGTGCTCAGTCAGTGTTGTCGTCGCGATCATATCCCGCTTCACACGACGTGTATCCTACCAGCTCTTTCCACGCCAATTAGCTTCCCTGTAGATAAGAACTAGTGGCTTAGCGCGATATTAAATGGTTGCCATAGTCGTGATTTGTGATGGCCGAAACCAAATGTGAGTACAGTGCTTGTGTGAGCTTGGTGGACAAAATCAGGGAGAATAGGTACACAAACATATGCGGGAGCGGGAAGGATCATTGATTCCTAAGAGACGCTGCGTCATACTTCCGTGCACTGCATTGCAATGCAAAATTCACAACGTCCGCAGGATCTTAGAGGAAAACATTATGGGAAAAGTCTGCAGACATTTCTATGTAGCGAGTTATAAATTATTTTGTCTATTGTGGTGCCATAAATAACTCCTAGCAGCCAACAATTTAAATTAAAAAAAATAACTTCTCACAATTTAGTTTGATCTCATTTCCAACAACCGCTATTTATGTAAGTATTAGTCTGCTATCACATGCTTTGCTCATAAAGTCAAGACGAGTCTTCACGTTTTTATTTTTCTCTGGGAAAAGCCGTGACGTCAAGTAGGTAAGTAGACAGGACTCACACCAGTACTCGTGGTGAGGGCGTCAGTATCACTTAAAGTTCACGCTATTTAAGTGAACCACACATATAAACACATGTGTGAAAGCATGATCAGTAAGTAATAAAAACAAACATCATAAACTGAAAATTTATGGCACTGTTTCTGTAAATTAATAAATAACAAGCGACTGATGTAAGATTATAATTATCAGCAAATAACTCTCTATCAAACACTAGTCAATAGACCGCATCCATGCCAACAAACGAAGTGGTGCTCCAAAATCCGATATACACTAATTGGCTAATATTAATTTAGTAGCTAAGTGCAACAGAAATGTTTCATGTGACGCGTTACACACACGGGGTTGCGGGGCCCGCGGGCGCGCTCGCTCGTGACCTGCATCCATTGCGTTACGATACGGCGACGTGCCCTCCATTCTGTTATATTGTATTGCCAATTTGTAAACATACGGCTTACTACACTATCGCAACATACCGAACTCGGCTTAAAATACGGCACAAAATATTTCAAAACTGTAGCGTTATTTGCAGATTTTTAAATTTTAACACAACCGTAGAGCATGGTCGTACTTGAAAGCAATCATTTACATTGCAAAAAGACACAGAAAAATAATACATTTTATGTAAATCCTTTCTCATATTCCAGACGTTAAATTAGAGACATAGCAATAACGTGATATTCTTTACCAATGATCTAATATAGGAATTCAAAAATGAAGTAATAAGTCGGAGATACAAGGGCGGGCGCACTGCACACTCCGCACAGTGCGCTTAATGGGCGGCATTACCATTCCTTGTCGGTAGGTGAGCGGTGAGCGGTACCCCGGCGCCGACCGCCGCGTGAATATGCAAAGTGAAACACGTTAAATATTGAACTACCGTATTGTACCAAATTGTGCCTAAATGTGCACTTTAATCCAAAACTCTTCTCCCTAACTACAACTTTTAATTTGTATATTATTAAAGCAAACTGCGCAATTTGCCGTTACACTGGCATCTTGCCAACTTTAAAACTTCCGAATTAGAACAAATTAGAGGTTTATTATAAAGTTAATGAACTAGGATGCGACTACGGATACGGAGATGGAATACGATTAAAAAGAACGTGTTTTCGTAAATCTGCTGTTAGTTTCCTAACAGAATTTTCATAGATGAAATGAACATTTTATTTCATAACATCAGATAAGCAACAGTTGAGTCGAACTTATAATTCTATTTTATAATAACTCGGTTGCTTCTGTACAGTTCGCGACAAACTGTTTCTCGGAACTTGGCCTTAATGAAGACCTCTCGCTGCTGTAATGAAATAGTTAATTATAGTTTCTGCGACAGAAATAAGCAACAATATTTAGAACTTTATTTTATGTGAACCGACTTTGATAAAATGGATGAGGTTCTGAGAATTACTCCTTTCATAAGGGGAAGCTAACTTGCGACTCGTAGCATAGGAACCGTAAAGTAATTACGCATAAAAGATTTACCGCTAACCCGTTCATTACCTATGTTGTGATCCATGCTGAGTACTAAAAATTCCAAATAGGATTGATTTTAATCATCAAGTGTATTAAACAGTCGTATATGTCTTTAGGAATTAAGAATGTTTTGTATTTGGGATATGTAATAAGAAATGTTTTAGGACATACAAACGACTGGGTAGATAATACATAAAGGACATGTAATTTTCTTACAAGCACTGTTATTTATGTGTACGCATATATTATGTAAGCACAGCACACACGCTACACGTCGTAGATATGGCACGTCATTCAAGTACAGAATACGAATCTAACGTGAGGAGAATATAATAACAGAGTATCCGCATAAAATATTTCTCGATAAACTGATAAAAAGCATACGCTGGCATGTCAGAGCAAAAATTGCCGTCGCGTCGCGTCCCTCGCCGCGCGGCATTGTACCCGAAATGACACGCGAAAGGCGTCAAGAGCGGCGCGCTCCCGCCTTCACAAAAGGCTTACAGATGCGCGCACCAGAAGATTTTAATGAGGCAACGACTCTGTGTGATTTTATCGCGTGTGCCGTAATGAGAAATAACCAAGCGCATCCTCTTTGACTGCGCTCGTGCGGCGCTGCCAGCAAAAATGCTACAAGTGACATGCATGCCTTCTAATTGATTACGAGTGCAATAACTCTAGCACAAAGAATATCAGACAAGTGACAACACGTTAAGCCGGATACGCACAGCTTTTTACTTTATTTCTACTATACTGTGTTTCGTACAAATACGTGTCTGTTTATGCTTGATTGCCTCCGTGTACATTACCAAATGTAAACAAATCGTGTCGGCGATAAAACCGTCTCCGTTTTACAAACGTAATAAAACAAATTAGGCGACGAAGTAAGTTACGAGGGCCCGGTACACTGGCCAATTTTCATCAATGCAAATCACGTTGTCGACTCGTCAACCCAATTACCAAGAAGTGAATTTAAATAAAGATAAGTATCGCCCTCGAGGAGACAATGCTAATAGGAGGCGGAGGCGTGATAATAGGCTCCGACTGGGGTTGAGCGGCGCACCGCGGTAGGTGCTTTAATTAGATCCCGCGACTTACGCCGTCAGCCCGAAACACTTGTTCAATTAGTGATTAGCTTTAAGAAAGTTTATTACACAAATGCTTAGTGCTCTTCAGTTACAAACCGCGACAGTTCTTATGGAGTTGTTTATTTGTAAACAGCATCATACATACCCAGCACGGATATTAATAATAAGACTACTTATGCAGCCTAATATGTATTACAAAGGGGTAAAGCTTGTAAGTTTATATGAAAGAGAGAATCTCAGAAAATACTAACCCAAAAAAGGTTTCGCTTTATGCAAACCTTCACTATTAGGTACAGAGTCCCTAATAATGTTTCTTCGACGCGGACGAAGTCGCAGGTACAAGATAATCCTTACTAATATGTATTATAAAAGGGAAAGTGAGTTTGTTTGTTTGTTACGTCTTCATGCCCAAATGGCTAAACCGATTTTGATGAATTTTGGTATAGAGATAGTTGGGAGAAGGACAAAAGCATTTTTTTTTAAAGTGAACATTAGGGAGAAAGAGGGAAAACTTAGCGTTGCTATTACAATAAATAAGGCGCAAGGGCAAAAACTACAACGCGAGTGAAGCCGCAGGCAAAAGCTAGTTTCTTATATTTGTATTAGATTTACCAAATAAAACGGCCACGTCAATTAAATCGTTAAAACCGAACAGTCACTATAAGCGGGCAGGGTTTAATGAAAATGTAGAGAGATAGGTATTTTCACTATAAAG
This sequence comes from Ochropleura plecta, assembly GCA_905475445.1. NCBI lineage: Eukaryota > Metazoa > Arthropoda > Insecta > Lepidoptera > Noctuidae > Ochropleura > Ochropleura plecta. Next base: position 12,445,149 of record FR997723.1, read on the forward strand.
CATTTCATGGACTCATTGGTCTTGCGGTGGACCTATTTGTTTTCCTGCTTTATATCTTTCAGGTTAGCCATCGAACTTGGAATTGTGCCTAAAATAAAGGTAAGTAAGTTTGTTTTCTAAGACATAGGACTTGCTCCACATTGGTGCAGTGTTTGATTATACTTACCGTTACTAACTTGAATTTTTGTAAAGAAAACAAAAGAGATAAGTGGCCAGGCTCTCAGATAATGTTGTTTTTTTTTCTCTTAGAAACCGATTCACGTCTTCATCTCAAATTTAATTTATTTAATGAACTGTTAATTTTCCAGCAAACAAATTAACATTATTGGAATACGTTCATGGGTTTTAAAACAACTGTGTCTATATACGTAAATACTTATCCACGTATTCGTAATAAGACTATATACTTAAATGCAATTGCCAAATCTTGACTATTAATTCTTGATTAGGCAACACGATTAAATGGGTGTTCGAAGCACCGGTAGTAACCGCCAGTAACAGGGTCGTGGGTGATAAGGGAAGCCTTGTGTTGGGGCGGGAGGGAGGGGGGACTGACTTCCCGCGACCTGTCAACATCTGCTTCCGTACTTCCGCTGAACTGACCGCGACACGACCCGGCATCGATGACCCTACTAATATGTATGTTTCGTCAGTACATGTGTCTATCATGTAACCACATTGCCGCACAAATGCGAATGGGAATGTCAAACTAGCTACTCTATGCTTCTGATAATAGTCTGTTAATAATTAATTGGAAGGGTTAGGTTGTAAGATTTTGCTGAACATATATTGTGTTGTATTGATAGGTAGTGACCCAAGCTATCACCCCCTGCAGTATGTCGTGCTATTTAATGGACACCCTATATAACCTCACAAACAAAACGTTTACAAACACTTAAACTCACATACACAAACAGCCAGACCCGAAACAACTATCTGCAGCTCATACAAATATTTGTTCCGTGCGGGAATCGAACCCGCGACACGCAGCGCAGCAGTCGATCGCTCAGCCACTGCGCCAACCGTGCCGTCGGTGCATGTTGTATGTGAAGATTAAAAAATCAATAAAGGCATACTAAAACCAAGCTATCTATGTTTCTAGGTGTTTATTTGTCTTTACAGAACGCTTTTAACCCAGCATTTTATTCTTACATACAATATGTGACTAGCACTTTAAGTTAATGCTGCTGATAGCATCTATTTATGTCTCCCGCTGGGCGCAACCCTTAAATTTCCTTTCCCTTATATGCTCTTTCTCACAATGCTTTAAGCCACATTTAAATACTGTCAAAGGAGCCTTGATTTCTTCTGATAGATTTAATACAGGAACCTATTGCACAATACTGAAACAATCTCACACTGTTCGCACGGCCGTTTAATACAAACAGCCTAAATAGGCATAAATCATAATAATAATACCAGCCTAAAACAGTCCCACTGCTGGGGAAAGGCCTTTTCTTATATAGAGAAAGCACGAGCATTGATCACCAAAGTTTGCTCAAGACGGGTTGGCGATTTCAGACTTATATCCTTACTAATATTATAAAAGCAAAAGTGAGTTTGTTTGTTTGTATATTTATTTGTTACGTCTTCACGCTTAAATGGCTAAACCAGTTTTGATGAATTTTGGTACAGAGATAGTTGGGACCCTGGTGACGGACACAGGCTTAAAGTGAGAAATGAGGGAGAAAGAAGGAAGAAAAGGGAAAACTTAGCTTTGCTATTACAATCAATACGACGCAAGGGCAAAAACTACAGGTAGCAGGTAGCTGCAAATCAGGAAAGGGGAACTGTGTCACCCCGAATTTAAGGCGAGCGAAACCGCGGGCAAAAGCTAGTTAATTATAAGTCCAGGTTTCCTCACGATGTTTTGCCTGTGATGTCTTAAATTAACTTTTAGAAACTACATATGAAAACGTCACATTAGTACTTGCCTGGATATGAACTCACTACCTCATGTATGAAAGGCGAGGTGCTTAATATCTAGGCCATCACGATACAAACAGCCATAAAATACATTATTTCTCTTTTGCGAAACTCACAATAACTATGACGAGTACACCCAGAATAACGTCAGATTGATGAATGAACATATTTCAAATCACAAACCATTGTACCTTTAAACAAAACAAATCGTTTGTAAAATCATAATAAAGAAGAAACGACCTGAATAACAACAAAAGCAAATACTGCCAATTGTACCGACATCATTTTTTCCACAATCCGTCTACTAAAACTAATATTATGTATGTTACTTTATTTCTATTTTCTGTATTCACTCAGGGTTTATGTATCTCGAATAGTCACGTCCGAGTCCCGGGTAAGGGTAAAGCATACAAATAAGTGAAAGTCCGAAACCGGGCCCACACCCGCCGCCACGTTCTTTATCTGCGGATCTCTTAAAAGAATTTGATCGTATATGAGAATATTACGAGCCGCATCTGTGACAAGGGACGTATAAACTTAAATATTTGGCCACAAAAGCGCACTTACCATAACAAAACTTTATATTGATTTTGTTCAAACTAATTTAAGTAGTTTTATTTGTCACAATGTCTCGCGACTTTAAAAATATAAAATAAAACATTGATTTCTAAACTTGTTGTTTTGTTGTAATAAATAGAAAGTGCCTATTGAATAATGGTAAGCATAAACAGTCTATAATAACCCCACTGTTGGGACACATGTCCCGGATGGTTTGGGATGTAAATATGTAGTTATATTAATTTTGTCAAATCTTTTTGTTTCTGCTTATCACTTACTAGCAGGTACTTGAGTGATAACACAAAGGAAAAATAAAACAAGAAGAGTTTGTCAACTTCCCTGAACTTGCTCTGCATATGCCTGGCTAACTCTCCATTTCTGTTGCCATTTTGAAAACACTTTCCCGTTTATGGGGAGTTACGTTAAAACGTTATGATGTAAAAACAATAATTGGCGAAGTGTTCCAAAACAGATAAACCATAGAACGATAGGCTATTTGTCATGATGACGTGTCACGAGTATTATAACGAGGTGTCTGTGTAGCCGCAATCAATTTGGCGGCGTGGGCCCTGTCAATTTGTGGCGGGTCGGAGCCGTGCCGCGCCGAGTCCGCTCCACCGCCGGTCCGCCGCCGGCCCGTCCTCTCCTGATGACTTCCGACTGACCGCTTCTCATTTGCATAAGGGCCAGCTTTAATATGAGATTATTCTCGAGTTAGAAGCGACTACGGTCCCATTCATTATTAGTTTTGGAATATTTAGTCGACCCAATCCCGGACATAATTATTTGAATTGCCACTTGTATTTGACGTGCGTGTTGGCAAATAGCGATTCGATTGAGTAATTTTACAAATTAAAAAACATTTATTTATTTCATTAAGCTTTCAATTCATTTCGCTCGTTTTCAATAGAGTATTACATGAAACAGATTGAAAAAAATATTGATGTAATCTTTTATGAAACAAGCAATCGTTTTAAAACTCAATTAATTTAATAAATGTATTTACATTTATATTGCTTGCTACGTGCACACACGTAACAAAATATAGCAATAAGGTATAACATCATGACGTAGGAATTTAATCGACAAGGTGTACACGTCGCTACATTGTAATCACAACAATACTACTAACGTGTACCGTGGCGGAGCAGCGTCTTGCCATCGGTGACAAAGGGATTACCTCCCCTCCCCCGCACCGCTGTCTGCGGTTTCTTAATTAACCCCTAAATACCCTTGCACGCGCCGCACTGCCTCGTGCGGTATGTAAGATTATTGCCAACGTTACCCTTGTTAATTTTAATGTACGGTATTATTGAAACAAATAGAAGTCCTCGTCTCTACGAGCACCTTATTAACTTAACGTACGTATGCTCTCACTATTAGCATGTTACATATATAAATGTGGTGTACCGCGTGTATACGGTTACATATGTTACTGTTTGTTTGCTTCCGTGGCCCATAATCTTAGTTTGGGTCGGTTACGCGACCGCCATTGATACCGAACTAATGTTATAGTCTTCTATAACACGCTAGTGTTGTTTGTCTAAAATAATCCCTGTTATTGATCTATGTAGACACATCGATTTACGTAATTGCCAAGGAGCCGTTATTTTGAAGTATTAGGAGCAGGCGATTTGTTTCGAAGATTGATTTATTGTATGCGTGAACTGAAAACCTAGTGGCACGACTATAATTTTTAATTCGTATTGATTCCTTAATTATTGTGGCAGTGTATCCATTATTACCTAACGTAACGATCTCAAAATTAACGACGTGTTTGGAATGTCGACTGTAGAACTTTACAAATTACCATCGTATAGTACGGTGTTACGTAATGAGGATGCGTCATCGTTACCAGGAGGTACCTCAGACCAAGAGTGGCATATCCATTGTTAGAAACAAACGTAGAGAAACGCATACACAGCTAATAGGGTGCGTTATAGATGTTAATGCGCGATTTACATCGGTTGAGTCAGGGGCACCCGGGCAGAAAATGGAGCATCGTGCTTAGAGCTAATACGATCAGGTGAGCAAACACGCAACAACCGGAGCTTTCATCTTCAGTCGGGTATCTCTTAGCCATGCTCACACAAACATACGTAAATCTAAATGTTAGCTCAGCGGCGAACTGCTGCGTATGCCGAATTAATATAGACTCTATTGAACGAGCTCAATATTGATACCATTACAAAGTAAATCATACGCTTTCTTTGAATGAATATACAATTTCTTGTTGAATAGCATGCCTAAATGGAAGACAATATGAACCTAAACTGTATATCAAATAGCCTGAAGTAGTTTCAAGTGTAGTTGTCACGTTCTAAGGTTTTTTAAGGGGGTTGCGCTTGAGTAGCAACAATAAGTATCTTCGTAAGCAACAATTGGAACTCAAAATTAACATGAAAGTTTTTCTTATATTATAACAACTGCTACCAAATCGTTTTAAAACAGCGTTCTGAAAATATAGCTTTACTAGCTTTTGCCCGCGGTTCGTTCACGTTAAATTTGGGTAACACAGTTGCCCTTTCCTGATTTGCAGTTACCTGCTACCTGTAGTTTTTGCCCTTGCGCCTTATTTATTGTAATAGCAATGCTAAGTTTCCCTTTTCTTCCCTCTTTCTCCCTCATTTCTCACTTTTTTAAAAAAAGAGTTAGCTTATGTCCGTCTCCAGGGTCCCAACTATTTCTGTACCAAAATTCATCAAAATCGGTTCAGCCATTTAGGCGTGAAGACTTAACAAACAAACAAACTCACTGTCGCTTTTATAATATTAGTAAGGATTATATATATTATAATAATGGAGTAAAATAACTAATTTTATTCTGTGAATGAGTATCTTAACTTTAAAGATTTACGTTGACCTTTTACAAATCAATGACATTTTTAATATTATTAAATACCAATTAAATTATTTTATCTGTATATTCTATAATGTTGTATGCATGTTTTAGCGAATTATTAGAGCAATCGTAAAAAAATAATCGGCCGATATCAAGTTCTATCTACAATTCTAGCAAATACAAAAACATTTGTTTAATTTTATGAATATTTCTTATTAATATTAGAATACAACCCACAAAACACATAATTTGATAAAAAAAAAACACAACGGTGAAAACTTATACAAAGAAAAAAGTTCATGTTGTGAAAATAATGCTTGGAAATACTTCTTGGAACTACTATCTTCTTAGATTTGTTAAAACGGGAGTAAAATAAATATATCGTCAGTCTGAATGCGATGTCGATATGCAAACAACTTCCGACCAGACTAACTATCGCCACTGAGCTAGTTTATTCTCCAAACACGCATGTAGGTACAGACACGTTGAAGTAAGGGCATGTTCAATCGGACCGGCTCGTCGATTGGTGTTGATGTTCAAACAACACGGCGAGTCTTTACGTTACAGCTAAACCAACCCCATAGACTCTCGTCTCAAAATTTTGTATTCGCCACATTAAACATTGGGACCATTAATCAAACACAGCACGCTGAATACGAACGTTTGACTGTTCCTTGACTCAATACTGTTGTCGCAGACGACATCGCTCCTTTCTTTACATAGACTCCCGCCTCGCTCACCGGATGACAAATGTTTACTTGCTTATTCAACCCCTGTATAACCCCTTCTCCTCCACAGTTCAACACTTGACGCTTTTTCCAAACAGTATTAACATTTTCACCGCAGCGATCAAATACTTAACCATTCCGCACCTCGTGTAGCGACATAAAAGTAAGAACTTAAGAAGAAAACAAAGAACGCCAATTTGGCAAGTCGAAGACAAACGCATTTAAAATGGGCAGAGCAGAGCAAGGGCCATCTATCTTGGAGCTTGATAAACGACGACATTATTCCTTATCGCCCACTCAATTTGTTTAAAAGCGTTCTGCTTTGATAATTTGAGAATTACAAATCGTATCTCTTGACACAAAAATGTCCTCATAACTGCAAAATCTTGCCAGCTTGATAAGGCTAAGGGGAGATCGGTTCAATTTATCTAAATTTATATCTTTGGAATATGCCGCGAGACTGCAAAAGGCTAAAAAGTCGGTCGATACTTTTACTTGTATAAGATGTATTTATATATATCACGCCTATGTATAGTTTAGTAAATATATGGTGTTTGTTCCAGTGGTGGAGGAGCCGGAGTTCACAGACGTCATCCAGAACGTGACCGTGCCGGCCGGGCGCAGCGTGCGCCTCGCCTGCTCCGTCAAGAACCTCGGCTCGTACAAGGTAACTTCACTCGTGGGATTGTACCACTGAGCCTCACTACTCACACGGTACAACAGATTATCTGACACATGTACAACATATTGCAGACTGCTTGCTTTCAAACCTTGTTTATCATCACGAACACAAAATCACATCTCTGAATGGGCTTCACTAGGTACTCATGGGTCGGAGGCGACGGCAGCGCGGTGAATAGACGACAATATGCGTGGAGCGGCGAAAGGAAACATAAAATAAGAAGCATTTTATCATTTGATTTAGAACGCGCCGTCGTAATAAAGTGTCCATATAAATGGAGGAAGATATGATTTACAACCCCTACGCCGAGTTTGCACCTCGCTCTTGCGGCTGAGACGATTTGGAAACTAAAATATTTTCAGAAAGTATGCAAAGTTTGGTTTAAAACATTAATTTAAGTTATTATGAATTTACTTTGATCTATTAGTAAACCTTAAAATAAACTAATCCGGAAAAGGAAAAAACATATATATGGTAAGTTATTTTTAATATTTTTATCACGATGTTAGGGCTACGCCGTAGCTGCTACATAACTACGGCGTAGAAGCTTCACGCCTACGCCGTAGCATCCACGCAGCCGCTCATTTACAACATTTGAGAATTTAACAGTTACGAATTAGTACTAATATTCTGGGCATTAGATGATAGATTAAACTTAACGACATCAATTTGGTGTCGCAATATATCTGTAACGAGTAATACAAGTACCGGAGCAGTGAGTACGTCGCGACAGCCGGCGCCCGGTGACCGGACGGCCGATAAGCCGCAAGGTGACGCGCGCCGGCTAACTGCCGGCACCGCACGCTCCCACTCCCGGGGGGCGCCCGGCTCATTCGGTTCCCACAGAAACTCCCTGCACCCACTGTTAACCAGAAACGTAGATTAGTTAGTAATAGCCAATACGTAGGTAAATGTTTCGATGTCTACCGCTGCGTTCGGTTAATTAATTTAACTATATGGTTCTTATATCCCGCTACAAAATACAATATCACGATAAACATAAAACCAACTGAACATCAATAGAATTCGTATTGATTTCCGTTTGGCCGACTTTTTCTTCTTATTTTATTGCATTTACTTACTTGTGAAGCTGTCTACGGTGCGGCGCAATAAAAGCCGAGATAGTGTTCTCGTACTTCTGAAATAAAGGCTTAACTGGGGGAGCCATCACGGTTGCCCTGTATTGACAACAAGAAGCGGATTTCCCCGAAAGCCTCGCCTGTGCCATTAGTTTCCCGCATCGGTTAAAAAGATTTGCCTTTTCGTCCGTATTTTTTTTGAATTATTGACTCATGCGAAATATTGTGATGACACGATGTTGTATTATTTAGTAGTTATGAAAAGTACTTTCATGAAAAAAAAAAAACATGTTTTGTATAGGAATTCTATACTTCGGCGTTATAATATTAGTTTGTACAAGGATTGTTTGCTGTTCTGTTTAAGGCAGCGTGTTTTATTCACGCATCTCTACAAATATTTGCCTCGCCTTAGGATACTTGTTTGGAGTCTGCAAGTATTTGTAGAATATTAACGTTGGAAGGAATGTAATGTGTGTAACATGTTATCGTCTTCCATCTCCAGAGATCGGAATAGGAAGAGTCTATTTACCCAAACTAACTTCAAGGAAGTAAGTAACGTGTGGATAATACCTCTCGTGCATTTAATAGTTTTATATCGAGTCTTACAAATATTTAGGGATTTTTGTTATCCATATGTTACTTACGATCTTGAAGTTAAGGTGTCAAATTAATCAAATAGTTATCGAAGCGCTATGCGTGTGAGCCTTATAGAGCCCCATTTCCAAGTAGGTTACAGTAACTAAAAACTAAAAAGCATGTAGGTATAATAGCTAAATAATTTGAAATAAATGCGATGATAACATATATATACCTATAGCACATATTTATATACTTATAGGAACCTAATAGCACACCCATATTTCAACAGTTATGTTTTTATCCCATGTAATTGGCGAGCCTATTGCCATCAACCAGGTACAAGTCCAGACTCACTGAGAAATTGTCCGACCCGGGATTCTAACCCAGGACCTCTTAATCAGCATTCGCGCTTCCAACCACTAGACCAACGAGGCAGGTTCAACGGTTAAACCTTAAAACTAAAAACGTTTTCAATGTCTATTCACGAGGCAATCCAACCAAAAGATTTTGTATTTTATGCAAATGTCTGTAAGTATGCGCACGTAGCCAGTTCATCGGCATGAAATGTCAGATAGTCGGCAGTAGCACGTATGTGGGTTTGCAATAACATGCCACAACGAGTCGCAGCAATGTTACACGCGCCGCATGCGAGCGCCGCCTGTTCAAATTCTGGCATATTTCTCGTGCCTTAATACTGGCGCTCGCATGCAAACTGAGCCCAAGATGAGGGGAGCCGAGAGCACTTGTTCCGACGACCGCGCAGCCCAGCTATCGCCGCTCTAATGTCTGTAATGATTGTGTTCACCATTATACAATCCTGAGGGATACCGATTCATGTTTTAATTAAAAATATACACCGTTCAGTACACAAACACGAAATTAAATGAAAAGTTACGCACATATCTATATTAAAACTTTTTGACTATAACGATAGAAGTTTCTGCTCGTAAAATGTTTTCGATCAGCACTACTTACATCAACCCCAAAATAACTTATTGGCCGAAGATTCCGTGAAAACTTGTAGAGCCCTCGGCACAAATCCGCAGCCGAAGAGATCTCTAAGTGGGCTTTTAGCAGAACTGAGCTAAGCCGTCTCGTGCAAGACGTTCGCTCATTTCTGTCTGCGCCATTGCATTAGTGTGTCAACCGTACTAACGTAGTGTGACGTAGAGAGTGTTCTACAAACAACGCGTGGATTAAAACTGTGCGTTGTTGTTTTATTCTTAAATAGTATATAGTTTTCACCTTACAATACATGAGTGTCAAAAACATAATACTCGTAAATACTTTCTTATAAGTTTTCACGAAAATGAAATTCTTGTTTGTGCCTATCTCCTACAATCGTATGTAAAATTTTCTTTTATGAATACGTAACACACAGTTAGATATTTATCATATTTATGAAGGTGTATCAAAAGCGACTGCTGGGCAAATCTCTTCAAAGACCAGCTAAAAGTATCTTAAGTAGTTTTGCATGCTTTATAGCTGTTCGCTTTGATAATATTTTCACAAGATAATATTCCATTTATTGGATTACTAGCTGACGCCCGCGGCTTCGCCCGCGTGATATCAATAAAAAGTATCCTTTGTGTTCTTCCGGACTATAATCTACCTCTGTGCCAAATTTCATCAATCCATACATCCATCCATCCATCCTCACAAACATTCACATTTATAATATTAGTAGGACTAGTAGGATATGTTGGAATATTGCATGAGGGATTATTGTTGCACTATTCTTCACACTAAGAATTTCTTCTCTATCGTGGGTGCGTTTACAACTTTTAAACTTACATACACAAAGAGTCAAATCCGAAACAACTATCTGCAGGTCATACAAATATTTGTTCCGTGCGGGATCGAAGTGTCGTCACTTAGTGCAGCAGTCTAACGGTTAGCCAATGCGCCAACCGTGTCGTCAAATTTGATAGTTGATATGAATATGACCAAATCTGAAGAGTTCAGTGTAACAGACATGTTTAAGCCTAAAGATTTCCAGTGCCTTAACATGAGATGGTCTATTTAATGAGGCTCGATAATTGTTGACGTAGAGACGTCACCACTTTCATCCAATCGTAAGCCGCCAAAACGTGACACCTAATGAAGTAAGGTGATGCCAATCATATGAGTACAGCGTGTACATGAACGTTGACCTTTTGAAAAGAAATCAGAATGTGGCACTGGAGACTGAAAAGTTGTGTGAAAATCTAAGTCTTGATATGGATGTGTTGTAAGGAGAAATGAGGAAAAATATGGATGAATTATGCGAAAAGTAACTAATAAAAGTAAAAAAGCGGCAAAAAAAGAGCAAGTCCAACTCGCGCACCGAGGGGTCTGTACAAACAAGCGACATAAACGGCCATATCTTTTGATTGCTAGATTAAGAGGGTTCATTTTTCAGAGCACAAAGGGACCAGACCAGACAGACTTGAGTATATGGTTTTAATTTCAACTCGATACCTCCACGCGTTCACCAGAATATAGAGGGTCTTGACAGACAGAAAAACAACATAGTGATCCAATAAGGGTTCCGTTTTTGCTTTTGAGGTAGGTAACCCTAAAAAGAGTGGAAGGACAGAAATAGAATAATAATTAGTGTCAAATATATTCTTTATTCAACTGTAAAGGTATGTCTCACAACACCCTGAAATTTGAAGCACCTTTTTACATATTGCTGTAGTTTCTTATAGGGGAAGCCTAAAACCTCATGACATATTACCAATTAGGAGGGGGCGCTAGAAATATGACCTTAAAAACATTACATGATTAAAGGATGGCCCCTAAGTTGAGAATTAAAAATGTGCCACTGAAAATCAAATAAAACAGATTTCATTTATGTCACGAAAAAGTAAGTCTTTAAAAAGATTTTAGGTTCATTAAAAAAAAACGTTGGTAAAAGTTGTAGCATACGTTGCGGCTTATTCGAAAGAGATACCGTAACCCAGAGGAAAACCAATGCCAAAAGAAGTATTTGTTGTCTTTTATTAGAAACAGATTTTTCATACAGCAATCAGCTCAGTGCCGTTGCTTCTAAAGCCCTAATGTGGCCAGACTGGACCAAAGAAATAAAAAAAAAACTGACAAAGTTTAAGCAAACCAACTCTACATTGTATTCCTTTATCTATTTTTAACACTGACAACACAATTTAAATTAATAACTCATTCTTAATTTGCCAGAGTAAGTTCCGTTACCGCGAGAGTATAAAGTTAAAAATATGAACCATTCCACAACTTGGAACAAACAAAGTTAGGGTAATAGCGTAAGATGAAGCTCTTTAAACGTTCCATAATTAAATCTGTCGTAATATTATTAAACACGTCTACGAATCATCTCCTGCGGCGATAGGATCCGTCGTTAAAGAGGTTCGGTGCGGTGTGCGGTGGAATGGGCAAAGTTTGCAACGAGTCCATTATAAATCAAACGATGCCTTCCAGGCATGTCCTGAGGGACGAGAACGTCTCCCGCCGTGCCACCGAACTTCAACTTTGCCTCTTTAATGCCTCAACAATTAAGATAAAAAGAAAGAAGGGCCTAAATTAAAGGTGGTTAAAAGATAACGAGTTAATAGGCCGCTCTAACTTTACAAGTAAAGCGTAAGAGCAGGGATTTTCGGTGTTATCGTAGTCAAATGTTCGATACGTACAATTACTTTGGCAGCAGCAGAGGAGCAGTGAAATTTGAAATTATACAATACTAGCTTTCGCCCGCGGCTTCGCTCGCGTTATATTCGATATAACACACCAAGCAGACCTGCATTTTTTGCTCTTGCGCCTGATTAATTTGTAATAGCAACGCTAAGTTTTCCCTTTTCTTCCCTCGTTCTCCCTCATATCCCACTTTTTTTTAATAAAAATTAGCCTATGTCCGTCTCCTGGTTCCCAACTATCTCTGTACCAAAATTCATTACAATTGGTTTAGCCATTAAAGCGTGAAGAGGTAACAAACAAACAAACAAACAAACAAACAAACTCACTTTCGCTTTTATAATATTAGTAAGGATATCGTGGTAAGTGTACCGGTTCTCATAATTGTAAAAAAATCAAATCTGTTTTTAAATAAACATCAAACAGCATTACCTAACACTAAACTCAAAAATGCTACAGCAACCTGTCCATAAAATTTGCGGTTAGGTAATTTTGCATATTTGAAGTAATGGGCCGAGTGCCGGCAGCGGTGCGGAGTGCGGGCGGGTGAGGTGAGGGGGGGAGCAGCGGGGCAGGCAACAACTCGCGTAACGACGTCGTGACCTAACTCGTTTAGGATCCGCAGACGAATGAAATTAGTTAGCCGCTGCCGTCATTACGAATATCATATTTTCATCTGCCACTTCCGCCAGCTTCATTAGTCACTTACGTAGTAGGAAAGCATTTTACTTCACAGAAAACCTAACTCTGTAATTTACGATTACGTCGGTTTTTTCTTGGAAAGAAACCAATCATTTATTTGCGGAAATTTAAAACGCTGTTAAATAAATCTCGGACCACTTGTGCTCTTACTTAATGTTTGTAGCCACCCCGAGTTCGCGCTACGATTGGCGAACTTCGGCAAGTTCAACACTCACCGCTTATCTTCCGACCGCTTATAAAATTTTGATTCCTATTTAATTTTATCTTAATTGTTCGAACAGTAAAAGAGAACTTTGAGCAATATCTCTTTGCGTTAAAACGGATTTAAGATAACTGTTTTAATCTTTGGTTTGGAATGAATATTCGTACGCTATTCAGTGTCTTGTAATGTTGGCGTTTTATTATGATATCCTCATAATAAAATCGATGTAGCTATATTAGTTGAGAGCCTGTCCGTCCAGCTGGCGTCGTGGTGGCGGCGGCTGCGGCTCGTAATTCAATCAGTGTGGTGCAGAGGGACACACCGGAATGATTAGATTAGACGCCGGCCACAATTACGCAGATCAGATTTACATCTACCGTCGCGACGCGCCGCACCGATACCGTCTCCGTACCGCTAGCCCGCCGCGCCGCTCTCCCACTGCTGTCCCGCCGCGCTGCACCGCTCACTACTTCGACTTACAGTACTTACTCTCGACTTCCGAGCTCCTTTATGAGATTACTTCAACCAAAGTAACAAACTTCGAAGATTATAAAATAAGTAGATCTTACTTAAAGAATTTTACATGAAATTATTTTCATGTAAATCGTTTGAAATATTACAAAGCCTGTTTAATATCTCTGAGCCCCAGGTTACGCCGACAAGTCAGGTCGCCGTCATTAGAGGGGTTACCGTCCCATTGCATAATAAAATGGGCGAAGTTTCCTCAAGTCCATTATAAATTAGACAGCGGCTGAGAGCCGCATCACTTAAGATAGGTAAGATGTGACCCGGCACGAGTTTTAGCTACCAAACTTCTCCTATATTGCCCCCGCAATCTTGATAAAAAGAACTACCCATGATTCAAACTTGAAGAAGGATTAAGAGATAAAGGATGCACGTCGAACTTTCGAAGTTCAGAAACCACCTAACTCTAGTTAATTTTTCTTGCGATTAGGTACCCGACTTTAATTAATTTTATAGGTGTAGTTTCTTTTAAAGTTAAAATGTTCCAGACCCACGTTTAGTCATGGAAAAGCTTGTAGAAGGTTTGAATGTTTAAACGCGCTGTCTCTCAATAAATATTCTGAGTTGTAGATTGCTTTTTACTAAAATTGTTTACTTCGAAACCGACGGTAAGCGTTGAAACTTTTTCAAAACAATGTCATGTTTTATATTTCTGTGGCGGATCTATTTTACGAGTACGTCTGCCAGAATAATTGAAAAATGAAGCTGCTCTAACGTAATTTGTTTGAGGTACCTACGGGTGAATTAATTCTTTTTTCTCCGACGGAAGATTAAAAGTGGCGAGATTGTTCGTAGTGAGTATAACAATCTCGGTAAAATGCATTTTAAGCGCTTAATGCCGTGGAAATTGGTGCGAAGCGGGCCGCGGTGGCAGCTCTGTGCAATTACACAGATGTCGCGGAGACGACTCCCACACTGCACGTACACAGCCACGCGACACTCGCCACACTATACACTTGATAACATAGACTACACTACGTTGACAAATTATTAAAATATTGCAATTTCGTGTTAGAATCTGAGAATTTGTTCTAATAGTTGGCTAATAACTTTGAGCATGAAGCAATGACACATAGGCAAGTTATTGACTGGTGAGCCAGCAAAGTAGTATCGAATTTACATGACGTATGATGAGCTAGAACTCGTAACTAGGAATTTGGACACTCTAGAAAATGCAATCTCGTAGCAAAAATTTAAATGTTGGACTTGGTGAGATTCGGGATTTTTGATCTTGTCAGGCCTTGGTATTTCTTGAGATTCCGTAAACCTGTTTATAAGGATACTTCGAAATACCTGATTCCCGTCGAGTGTCGTTGAGTTACACAGTGTTACATAAAGAGAGAGAGATTCGTCAAAAGTTCTCGGTTACGTTTATAAGCAATAACAATATTATTAAAATAAAACTAATTAGGGCAAAAGTGAATAAAATACCTGAAATCGGGAATTTTCGGCTATGTGCAATGACATAATTATGAATCAAGACACGAACCCTTGATATGAAGTAAATAATCTTACATTAAAATTGCAATCAAAATGGTGGTTTTATTCACAAGTTACTTCCAAAACCATCACCAGACAAAAAAAACTGGCCAAGTGCGAGTTGCGAGTCATGCACCGAGGGTTCCGTACAAACTTACGACGTGAACGACCATATATTTTATGATTGGGTACCTCCACAAATTTCCTAGATAAAACTTTTTTGCAAAAAATAAAACCGACTTCCAAAAAAAAAAGTGGAAAATAACTTTATTTCCGGAAGTCGGTGGCTTTTGTTGGTTTCGTTGACTTTTTTGCCACGGACTTCCGGAAATAAAGTTATTTTCCACTTTTTTTTTTGGAAGTCGGTTTTATTTTTTGCAAAAAAGTTTTTTATTTCAGCATTTTTAGTTATAGTATTATGATATAATTCGCAAACACGGTTATTTTTAGCTTTTTAATGCGTAGGTCCCGTCTTAAATACAAGCTTTAGGCAGTTGTCCCACTAACGACGAGAAAACGACTAACTATCGGCTATTTTCTCGCTCAAGAAACGTACAATAGATATACTTTCCGTGTGAACAAAAGAGATGCATATACAAACAGTTGATCGCTGACTGTTCACACTGCCGGCGAGCACTCGCTTCACTAGTTTGTCGCTGAGCGACAAGAGCTATGAAAGATAACACTCGCTCGGCGATACTCGCCAAGCGATTAGAACTCACGCCGAGAGAGCAACCAGTGGTCATGTCATTTGGTCGCGTATGAGGCCGCAAGACTGACTGTATGTACGCTTGACTGCCTCGAGCGAGTGATGCGAGTAATCGCCCGCCTCACTCGCACACTCGCTTATAGCCGAGCTACACAAATATCGGAACTACGCACTCGCTCCCCGCGTCTCGCTAACTCGTTTCTAGTTCTAGCTCTACTCGTTACTCGTTAATCGTTGCCGGTGAGACAAGTGCCTTAGTTCCACATCACGCTATAGTATTAAATACTATCTAAATTATGCTTTAGTTTAAAACCAATTCAGAAATCATATGCATCATCGCCTAGGGGGATACAGCTGATACTTGATCTAATGATTATGTTTCTTAATGACTAGGTGATGGGAGGGGAGGGGGTACGGGCACCCTGCTCCCACTCGCCTGCCTACCCTGGCGAAACCCATACTTATACATGTCATTGCAGCAATCACGGCAGATTTGCGGTCATTTATGGAAGAGTTCCGTTGTATATCACTGAAGATCTATCACTAATTTAAAATACAATCACCTCAAAAAACTGCGATGACCTTCCAAATCATAGTGCATAGCGTTTTTTGTTCATTTGTCTTCGACAACCTCTAAAATTATATCATCAACGTAGACGAAGTCAATCTAATACGCATTATTAAAGATAACTCAAAAACTACTGGCCGGATCTTAATTTTTTTTTTTTGGGACCAAACGACAACCACCAGCTTTCGAATAAAAAAAGAATCATCAAAATCGGTACACCCAGACCAGAGTTATGAGGTAACAAACACAAAAAAAAAATACAGTCGAATTGAGAACCTCCTCCTTTTTTGAAGTCGGTTAAAAAGGTGTTGACATTCAGACAGACAGACGGACAACAAAATGATCCTTTAAGACCTTAGTTTTTCTTTTGAGGTACGGAAATCTAAAAATGAATGAATAGCAATATTCAGTCTATTGCGCTTTTTTAACTGTTCGACAACAAATAAACTAATTATACATATAATTAGCGCGCTTCGGCATGCCTAGAAAAGGTCATGGAATGAGTAGCTGTACAATTTAGATGATTTTGGGTGCGAGACCAATCTCGCAAAAATGTTGCAAGATCGAGAAGTATTACACCTAAAATGCATCCTAGTCTGCCCTAAACACAAAAACTAGTAAACTATTTTATTGCCTTTTCTATGTATATCTAACCTTTTCAGATCAAGCTGCTTCTTGAAGCTCCATATGATATTTATCATTATTTAAGATCTTGTAAAACATCATTTTTTCCGTGTCCTAACACAATCGCCAATTTTCGCTTGTTTTGTCTTAGTTTCAATATCCGAAGCAGAAATTCCATGCCAATAGATCTATGTATCAAAAGCCTATAAATCTTCAATCTTTTTTAAATTTGTAATGAGGTGAGCGTGTCTTTATGGTGCTACACTAATTAGCCATATTTTTTATTTAATGCATCTCATCATGACTTTTGTTGGCTTATTTTCTCATTTCTAATCTTTGTTGGCTTTACTCTAGCTTACATATTAGTTGTAATACATAGGTATAACATTATTATAACAACATCCGCAATATATAAAATGAAATCATTGTGCAAAACGCACACCGTGACAGCTGAATTATACTCGAGATAGACACCTACATTTTATTTATAAAAAATGTTTCCTCGGAGAAGTCTTTAATTTCCGTTACGTCACTTTTCCAATTGGGAGAGCGATTGGAAATCATTGAGGCATACTCCACACCCTAGTTTTCTCGTTTTACATTTTTTGAAGGTATTTTATTTTTTAACGATGTATTCTACAGTTTTCATAGAAACGATGTACGGTAGGCCATATCAATTGAGTAAACCCGATGAGAATTTTAATGAGTTTTTAACGGATATTTCTTCCACTCTGAGGAGAACAGAAGGGAGTGTTGGACTTGTACTAACTAAAACCCATCCATTTCCCTTCTTTTGCCATTTGTGTTCCGGGGCCGCGGTTTCTCTTTCGAATAACCCGCTACCCCGTCAAGGGATACCCCTTGAAAGTTAATTTGAATACAACTGGGGTACCCAATTGATGCAACGATATACATATTTTAATTTAAAAAATTTAGATATCTCAGGTTTCATCAAACCTAGATAACGGTACCGATCACTCAAATTGAATATTTAAGTAATCGGGTGCAACGGGTAGTACATTCTTTATTTTAAAACTCCTCGCACTAGCTAGGTGCTCTGTGGTCTGACATTGGTATCTGAATTACCCTTCTCTTTTTCCTACCAGGTGGCATGGATGCACTTCGAGCAGTCCGCGATCCTGACGGTGCATAACCACGTGATCACGCGCAACCCTCGCGTCTCCGTGACGCACGACAAGCACCGCACGTGGTTCCTGCACATCAGTGACGTCAGGGAGGAGGACCGCGGACGCTACATGTGCCAGATCAACACTGTCACCGCCAAGACACAGTTTGGATACCTACATGTTGTTGGTAAGATGACAAGGACAGATTTTTTGTTACACAACGTGCAAAGCAACATTTTCCATCCATTTTAATGTGTTCGCGAACACACTCAAACCTCCTGCACGCAAGCAACGTGCATAACTAGTTTATGGAGAATGTTGTAATACGTGTGACATTACATTTTGTGGTAACACATTATCTGTAACCGGTTTAAGAAGATAATAAAACAAAAAATAATAAATCAATGGATAGTGATGCCGCGACGCATCACTATCCATTGATTTATTATTTTTTGTTACTATTATTATATTATTTATTATTTTCATTTATTTATTTACATACATATTTTTTATATTTTTACATATTTTTTTTATCAAAAACAAAAAAAAAACATTTAAAAATATAAAAATAGTAGCCCACCGGTATCGGGAACAGGGTCCAAGCTACCGGCGGTCAGGGCTCCAGAGAAAGGAACCTCCTAACAATACGAGCCGTGTCCAGGAGTACCGCTTTCTGTATCAAGCCCCTGATCCAGCTGCCTAACGAGAGCCTCCTCAGGTATTGGTCGAGGCTCTTGGCAATTAAGCCATTGGCAGATACGACTATCGGCACAATGATCGCTGAGTCCACATCCCACATGTCGACAACCTCGCGAGCCAAGTCAATATACTTGATTTGCTTATCTTTCTCGGCTTTCACGAGGTTCTCATCATGCGGGACTGTTATGTCAACAATCATTGCGCGCCGCTCTGATCGATCCACCACCACTATATCAGGCTTGTTGGCAACAACAGTCCTGTCAGTGATGATGGATCGATCCCAGTACAATGTGATATAGCCATGTTCGAGAACTGGGTCGGGCTCATACCTGTAGTACGGCACTTCCGCTTCCACAAGGTTATATTTTAGAGCAAGTTGTTGATGGATAATCCTGGCTACAAGGTTGTGTCTATGCAAGTACTCTCCGTTAGCTAGACGAGAACAACCGGAGATAATGTGTCGAATTGATTCACCCGGACGGTGGCATGCCCGACATATGTCAACCGTGCCGTCCTTCACAATAAATCTCCGGTAGTTATTTGTCATCATAACTTCATCCATAATTGCACAGACAAAACCCTCGGTTTCTCCAAAGAGATCCCCGGAACGTAGCCAGGCTACGGACGCTGATTGATCTACATCGATTTTTATATTATTTATTATTATTTTTTGCATATTTACAGGAACCATCTCACGCAAAAAAAATGATAACTATGGAAAATAATTATAGCAGAATTTCCATTACAATCTGAGTTTTACAGTGTTTTTTTTTATATTATCAGGAAAAAACACTTAAAAAACGTTTAAACGTTTTTATATTAATAGGAAAAAAAGCTTACATTGTCATGAACAATATGGTAAGATTTTTGTACTAAGCATATTGCACAGTACTAACACTAATATGCAAATGTCAATATTATTTTGGCAAAACCTTGTCTTTTTTGCTTTTGCCGTTTTTTTATTTGTTTCTGTTGCTATCAGTGCTGATTACTTATTTAGGATTGTAGTGTGCCGGTTTTCAATAAAAAAAAACTTGCAAAACACCAAATTGACACCAAAATTTATGTGATCTGGTTTTCTGAGTAATTTGTCAGTGAAAACAAAATAAACTTTCATCTTAATTTAATTAGGTAGTCCTTGTACATCATTAGAGTAATGAATTTTCATAATGTAAAATAAAATTTTGTTAAGTCCAACTAAGACATTTATGTGGCAGTGAGCTTACTTTTTGTGACAGAATGAGTACTAGAACGCATTTTGCTTTAAACATTACGTTGGACTAATATAGTCTATATTAATCAAAAACCAAGAAATCCAGCTGGAATCTGGAGCATCATTGTAAAAGTCGCTCATAACAGTCATTTAACACGTGCAGAGAGCTCACGTTAAAATCAAGGCAAAACTGATCAATCAATTCGATGCCTACGGCTTCATTTATAGAAAAACAAGCCCATGAAACATGAAACCCTTACGCCTATTAAACTCGTATTAATGTTTGTTTGTAGTGCCACCGACCATTGACGACTCGTTGAGCTCGAGCGACGTTATCGTGCGCGAGGGCGCCAACGTCACGCTGACGTGCCGCGCTAATGGCTCTCCTAAGCCCACCATCAAGTGGAAACGGGACGACAACTCAAAAATCTCCATCAGCAAGGGACATTCCGGTGACACGTCGAATTTGTTCATGATCGAAATAGCTTTTTGCTTCGCTTTTTTGCACCTTCTTTATCTATCATTTATTTTTAGTTTCTGAATGGGAAGGCGAAGTGTTGGAGATGGCGAGGATTTCAAGATTAGACATGGGTGCTTACCTGTGCATTGCTAGCAACGGTGTGCCGCCGACCGTATCGAAACGTGTCAAAGTCAGCGTCGATTGTAAGTGGCTCAATTTGTATATCTAAGATTTCAATAAGAATACGTTATTTTATTCGGTAACGAACTTTAAATATTGCTATTATTTTCTAGTTCCACCAATGCTATGGATCCCTCACCAGCTCGTGGGCGCTCCTCTCTACTACAATGTCACTCTAGAATGCTTCACTGAAGCCCATCCGACTTCTCTCAACTATTGGACAAGAGATGATGGGCACATGATTCATGAAAGTCTGAAGTATCACATGGAGAACACTGTCGGGGTCCCAGCCTACAAGACGCACATGAGGCTGCTCATTAGGAATATCAACAACGAAGATTATGGAACTTATAAGTGCATAGCCAAGAATCCGAGAGGGGAGTCCGATGGCACAATCCGCTTATACAGTAAGTACACAAATTATTGAATGTATTAAATTTTTGATGACATCATAACATTTTGGTGATTTTGACTTGTATATTATTACTAGCTTTTGCCCGCGGCTTCGCTCACGTTAAATTTGGGGTAACTCAGTTCCCCTTGCGCCTTATTGATTAGTAATAGCAACGCTAAGTTTTCTCTTTTTTTCCCTCTTTCTCCCTCACATCCCACTTTTTTTTAAAAAAAAGTTAGCCTATGTCCGTCTCCTGGTTCCCAGCTATCTCTGTACCAAAATTCATCAAAATCGGTTTAGCCATTAAAGCGTGAAGAGGTAACAAACAAACAAACTCACTTTCGCTTTTATTATATTAGTAAGGATTTTATTTGTAAAATAAGTAGTTCCAGATTTCCTCTCTGAAATTAACCTGTTGTCAGATCTCGTGTCAAATGATTTGATTGTCTAATCATAAAGTTGTCATAAGATTAAACCGAGGATTGTGGGCCAGTTCAGAATTTTATCTTTATATATTTATCTGCTTTCTTCTTTACTGAAATTTACTTTCAACACAGCATCTTCACCGCCGACTACTACTCCGGATCCTCGCGCGCTGACCGTGCCGCCTCCATCTAGACCTCCTCGCCGCGACACTCCGCTTACAGACAAAGGTAAGTGAACTGACTAGGTACTCATATTAGAAGAATTTCTAAGTCCACTAAAAATACTCTTGAGGCAGAGGTGTGTGTAGTGAGTACGCCACACAAGAGTACTTTCGTTATTATTTACGTTAATATGTCTTGTTGCTGGACAGTAGTTAGATATTTTGACAATTTCAATGTTCCTGTAACCGGTTTTTATAAAAATAAATGCTTCAGGTATAAGTAGAGTGTGAGATTGACACAAATCAATTCCCATTACATCGATTTGCTTGAGGGAGTGGATCCCCCGTACGCAATAGGTGTGTAGATTTAATATCATACCAAAACATGACCTTAGATGAGACCTAAAGATCTACCTCTAGTCCTGGCAGCCCCACTAAAACACATCCCAGAAAAGACTTTTGAGTTTCAATATGCTTATAGGCTTCAAGAAGTATTTTGCACGCATTAGCTTGTTTTAAACTCTTTTGTTTATATTTAAAAAAATCAAACAGGTTTCAATTTTCCCTTTGTAGAGTTCTGTTGGTCAAGTATTTAATGTAATTATATCATTACACTGACTTATGACCCCACTGATCCACTGATGCAAGCATCACTTCCCTTTAAACCGTTTCCCACTACTCTTGGTGACTGAGTGATACACTTGACATTTGGTGTGTATGAATACTGTTATTGCTACTGATTTCTGATTAAGTAAGATTTGATTAACTATCAATAGGATGATTCCTTTAATGTACTCAAAAAATTCACTAAAAAAGCACTCAAAAGTCAAAAACATTAGTATGTCTTAAATTTCAATGACTTAATTCAGAAACCAGCAAATAGTGTTTAAATAACTATTATGCAGATAAACTCACCGTCGATAACGCATTATGTACGTATCAATTTAATTACGCGAAGCTAAAAAGCATGAAATGGAATAAAATAATTCATCTATAAATTCGACCTCGGCTGAATGTATTGGAGTGTATATATTTATATAACAGCAATTTATTAAGTTCATGTGTGGGAATAGTAATTAATTACACTATAGCAAACGTCGCGGTCGAATGAGTTTATCAATATCTGATATCGATGCCAATAAAATGCATTGAAACAACATTTTTATGTCGGCGGTTCCGTTTATGAAGAGATAATATTACCTTTACGAGTTGTATCCCCCATGAGATCGTTCAGTTTGTTTTCATTGTTTGTTGCTGTTTCAGTTATTATTAGTGGCCGTTACATTTGTTTATAGATCGTAAACTGTTCCGACGATCTGCTTGTCGCCAGCCGGTAGTTTGTTAACTGGCTCCGAATGTTATGAGTCCTCGTAAACTATGACCAAATCGTTTACAAACAAAACATTTTATGAAGTGCTTTTATTATAAACTTCACATCAAATTATTATAAATTTGGTTTATGCTAAGTTAATAGGCGTAAGCAGCATCGCCCTAACAATATCAGCATCTTTGATCTACGAAACCTCGCCTGAAACGTCGTTATGACAGGTCTGAACCATGTAATACTCTTGAAATGCTAATTCAATAAATGTTAATTAAAATCATAGACATTTACAAGATTACGGATTTATTTATGGAAAACCAAAACACCCCATTTAATCCGGGCAATCGGGGATCCGGAAAAAAATGGGTACTCTAATCATAAATTATTTTTAATCAAAACCCGTACCTGTTTGCGGCTTGTCGTTATGTCTTGCTTATTTATCTTTCAGTAATAAAACTAATTTACTAAGTAATTTCGGATGGATCCCCTAAGATGTAACTGAATATTACACAGTGTCAGGTCATTGATGTAAGAGTTTGCGTGTATTGTAATATCGTGGTGTCATAAGTTGTTGGCTCGCGTCATTACTCGCCCGTTATTGGGAACTTGGGCATTTCCCCGGCCACGCCGCCACGCCGCGCCGCTGGACAACATCTTGCGCCAACCTATTACGGACAAGTGTTCCCTCTTTGTTGCAAACTCTTAATAAGCTTTGTTAACACGATAAATTGAAAATGTTTTTGCAGACTTATCTATACTTGCATAATACACATACAGTGGTTAGTGAATAATCAATACAGACGTCTATAAATGTCGGTGGATATTTTTAATATCTGCTGAAGAGCCGAGGGATATCATTTTAACATGTTCGCGCGAACTTGAAAAACCCATTTAGGGGTTGCGTCGGCACGACTGTAAGTTTTGCGGCTGGTTGTTTTTGCGGCGTGGTGCGGCGCGCCGTCCGCATCCCACCCGCTACTGTTTTATTTTTTGCAACCATTACGAATTTACGGTTGGCCCCGGATACTCGACAATATTGCGCAACTTTTCAATAACTGTTAGCCGACCGCCTGCCGACGGCCCGTCCCTTGCCATATTGAATCCTTTGCCCAATCAGTTCACGCTGTCGTTTTTCCTCCACAAACTTTTTAGGATGATCAAACATTTTCATCTTTTAACCATGGGTAAACTTATCAATTTATCTGTTGCGCAGGTACTAAGTATCAATCGAACCTCAACGAAATCGATAAGGGCAAACAGAAAACAGATGAAGGTGGTGGGAAGACGCACCTGAACTGGGTAGGAGGTGCATCGCAGGTCACAGGTACGTTCACTCTCATATTTCATTTTACCTGTTCGTAGATTTTTTTTCGAATACTTATATTTATTTTTCTCTTGAGGCATGTTCCATGGAAAAACATTAATGAAAGTGATATGATATGGTTTTCAGTAACCATTTCTTTATTTTTTTAAATAAAAAAACTTTGCCCCACACTAGGAATTTCTTCTGTATCGTGGGTGCGTTTACAAACATTTAAACTCACACACACAAACAGCCAAATCAGGAACAATTATCTGCAGGTCATGCAAATATTTGTTCCGTGCGGGAGTCGAAGCCGCGACACGCAGCGCAGCAGTGAATCGCTCAGCCACTGCGGCAACCGTGCCGTCTGATAAAAACGAGAATGTAGTCCCCAAACTAGAAAAATCCAGTCTGCCCCAGCATGGTCCACCTTTAGAAAATGTTGATGTTCAACGTAACTAAACTAACTTGTAACTAAAATAAAATTGTTTTTTTTTTTGCAGGGGACGCTGACTGGAGGAGAAGCTCCATATGGGGTTTAGTTATGCTAATCACTGTGCCATATTATTTAATGATGTAACTCCATTATCATTCATCCGAATCCACTGTCCATTTGTATACCTACACATAGGTACATAGCCGAGCTTGGCTCGTACGAGATAGTGCAAATTAAGAGGAAATTGTTTTATCGTTCATTCCCACCCACACGATTCGCGTCTAGGTATCCAGGCAACTCGTACTCCAATTTTATTATGACCTGGATCTATTGCTAAAAGATATTTTAATGTAACAAACAACGAGCTTGTAGCCGTAACATGCTTTCGAACAATAGAGATTGGATTATTTGCAAAATAATTACTTAATACTATTCGAAATAATTTAGTAAACCCACACAAAAAAAAAAACAAAATCTTTGAGAAGAGGTCGAAGTAAGAAAATCTGGTGTTACTTACAAGCCGTGTGCATGACTGAATTTCCTGTATTCAGAAATGAGTTACTTTCATTTCCTTTAATCCAAAATTGAGATGAATTTTCGGTTTTTTTTATAACTTCTCCTCACCTTGGTTATGTAAGGAACTCTTGTGCTAAATATCATACTTCTAGACCCAGAGGTTCAGACACTTTATTGACAACGACGCTAAACCTAAATGATTTTTAAGAAGTAGACCAAAACATATCAAAGTACGACACACATATGTTTTAATAACTTCTCCCCGCGGTTCCGCTGAAACCGTGATTGATACATGGGCTACTTTTTATGCCACTAAAAAGCCTATTAGTTAATCCAGGGTATACCTGCATACCAAATTTTATTCAATTCAAGTAGTAACAAACATACACATATACAAACTTTCGCCTTTATAGTATTATTGTGATAACTGACTATCCTTTTCTTATAAAATTACATATAAAATAACCGTTAGCTCGGAGAGGCAGGGTGGAAATAGTTCTACCATCAGAATCAATTAATACGATACAGAGAGCAATTCACATCCACTTAACTCGCTGCTCGGGGCGTTCGTTTAAGTTGATATTGTATTTAAACTGGTTTATTGTGAAATTGAATTTATGCTAACATTTTTATTTTATTTTAAACAATCAACACCAAACAATGAATCTGCACGTAATCCAGTCTCTACACATTTTGTAGATGACCCTCGAACATTAAAAAGTCATTTCATATGAAGATACATTTAATTACAATACAATCAATAAATCCTTACTAATATTATAAAAGCGAAAGTGAGTTTGTTTGTTTGTTTATTTGTTTGTTTGTTTGTTACCTCTTCACGCTTTAATGGCTACACCGTATTTGATGAATTTTGGCACAGAGATAGTTGGGAACCAGGAGACGGACATAGGCTATTTTTTATTAAAAAAGAGTGGGATATGAGGGAGAACGAGGGAAGAAAAGGGAAAACTTAGCGTTGCTATTACAAATCAATCAGGCGCAAGAGCAAAAACTACAGGTCTGCTTAGTGTGTTATACCGAATTTAACGCGAGCGAAGCCGCGGGCGAAAGCTAGTATTCCATAAACAATCAGCTGACTTTTATCAAAATGAATGGCGAAATAACGTAACTGAGCTTAGAGCTTCGACCAATGACCTAACAGCTACCCGTGACATTAAAGTAACTCTTATTTAAGTAACACTTATGAATTTATTGTCCTCGAAAACAGGTACTTTAGAATAAAAACGAATATTAAAACGTAGTCACATCGCCGTCGTTATGTACAATTACAATAAGGGGTTTAGGTTTCATAACCGACATGGTATTCGTAATTACTATAAGCGTTGTTGTTAATTATATAAACTAAAGGTATTGTATGTACAACAGTTCCTCGAACTTACTCACGGTTAAGCAGAATTTCTTAAAAATGTCTACTCACCGTTTATATAGATCTAAAATCTGCTCGGCCGTGAAAATATGTAATAGACAAATTCACTGCACACATATTATTAATATATAATACAAAGTGCACTATTATCATAGTTATTGATTTTAACATAAGAATTAGATAGAGTAAGACTGAATGAATTATAAAATTGTGTCTTTAGAGGATATTTAAATTGTGTTATTTTATTGTGCTTATGTAAACCTCATGTTCGCTGTGATAAAATATTAACTGAATTGTCGATTTTCCAAATTGATCATATTGTATTGTTTGTCACCGTGCCGTAGTGGTGTAGATCCAGATGTATTCCTAATGTGACTCCTGCCTGTCTCCCTACTATATTTTCAAATTTGAAGTTATGGAAACTAGTGATGCGTGAGTAATATTTCATATGAATGTATTTTCTGCTACTCCTGTATTGTAATATCACAGATATTTTAAAGTTCGTAGTACACGTTTGGATTTGTAGCTTTATTTAAAGATTATGTTCATTTATTTCAGTTCTGTAATGATCCTTTACAAATCCAAATTTCTTCTGTCAATTACACCTAGTTTATATAGTAACATACCTATATGTAAATGTTACCGTTATCATGTTGCCAAAATGCTAAATATAAGATAACGCCACATAGATAGATATGTTGTAAATATATTCCTTAAGCAGAGCCACTGAGTGAGTGTTTTAATAACAGAGTGTTGAGTGTTGATGGCGGTCACAGCGCGGCGACGATTGTAACCATACTACGTAACAACTAAGAATGAGTAGGTAACAAACTAAATAAAGCTTGTTTTAAACAAATATCTTTTAATAGTCCGAACTATCCATTACACTAACCCTTTGTACGCAGCATAAATCGAAAGTTCACTATTTTAGATCCTCAACATTCAGGCCAAAATGTTAGTACTTCAGCAAAAATATAGTTTTTTTGGAAAACATTAATGCTATTAAAGCTAGCATGCTAGTATTGGCTGGATTATAAAATCCAGCCAATTAGATTTTTCGCTACTCCGAGAGTCAAAATACATAATATATGTATACAAAGTTTCCCTCGTCATATTTTGATGGACCGAAATGCTTGCAAACAATCTGCGGCGAATCTTTGAAGATTAGGGCAAGCTTTGAGGCGCCGAAAAGGCTCCAACTACGTATGGCCGAACGCCAACTTGTGTAAGCCAATCTAACTTCTTTTAAATGTGTTTTGATATAAAGAACACATTACCGTACGCATCGCTTTCGGCTTCCAAATCCTGGAGCAAATTAGCTTTTGATTTATACGGCTTTAAGTTTGTTGAGTTCGTAAATTGTGTAGGAGCCGATATCTTCGTACACTTAAGGAATACTGATACGTCGTAAATATAAACAATGCCGTGTTTTCACAAACAACCGAGAAGCCTATGTATAAAGTGTCTGTCTTTAAACCATAAGTCTTTTGAAATCATATTTATTTAGAAAAGAGTTTCCGGACAGAGCACCGAGAGTAGAAACATTTCACAGATAATAGGGGTGAGATAGACGTTCAGCTTCTCAGCATCTCGGTGTGGCGGCTCGTCCTACAATAACAACCCAGCGGATATCAAATTATAATAAAACATGCCAAAGGATTTATTACTACAATTACTTATTATACCATACAGATTGGCGTTATAATGCTTTGGAGAAGCGGAACGAGGAAAGTATACTAGGTAGCTCGGTACTTCAACACATACTGGACGTTACATGTTTTCTAATTATATTGCTGTTCACAACGTAACACTTTTAATGGAATGACCTAAACAACGATTTAAAAGCGCAATGTAATGGAAAATGAAATTAAAAGTTACGGTTCTGCGAGTTTTCGTAGTCACTTCCTGTTTAGGTTGCTACGCAGATATATTGAAAAACTCTTGCAAAAGTTTTAAAACTAGAGCAAAAATACTCTTATATAAAATAACATTTATTAAACGTCTAGGGAAAAACGAAACTATTAATTAATTAAATGTCGGAAAGAAATCGAAGAGCGCCTGCAAATTAACTTATAGCTTTTCTTCGTACGAAGCGATCACAAAATGAATCTTGTCGATTTTCAATTATAAAATAGTCAGTTGATACTTGGACAGGACAGTCACGGGAACGGGATAAAAACCTGTACCACGTTGACATAAAGTTCAGAATGCAATGTGCATCGTGTGATAATTTATAGCCTTTCACGTAGAGTGCAGTGTTTGTAACAGTAGCCTCATTACTTAGCGGCGGCGCAGTAGGCGTGTGCTTCCGTCGAAACCGGATATCGCAGGGCGTACAAATAAAATTAACGCTTATTGCCATTCACTAAAAGCACCCCAAATTAAGAGGTTCGCTTTTCATTGGCTTCTACTTGGAGGTTTTACGAATGGAGTAGTTATGTTGTTGACTTTGTTAATTGTGTTGCCGAACACTGAGAGTTTTGTTTCTTGTTGGTACGAAGTATAAAACTGCTAATTGTATTATTGTTAGATTTGTTTCGATTTGTATGACTTTGTTTTCTTGGGTACTTTTATAACCATCAATCAAAGTCGCTAATGATGCAGATTGCAATAACGAGATTATTTAAAACTCATTGTGATAAAACTTGTTATACTTATCTTCCGATTTGAGTAGAAGATTTTAGAAACGACTATTGAAAGCAATTGTAGTTACAGATTTGTATCCGCTAAACAGTAGAAATTCAAAGATAAGTTGCAAGAATTTCCAAACCACTTAATAACCTGCAAAAACAACGATACGCCGACCCATTCAAAGCGGCACACTATGACGCACATCCTGATTGAAGACAAATTCAGCAGGCGTACAAGTGAAAACAAAGCAATATTCTCTGGGTCGGTGATCGTTTCGGTCCACATAGAGCCTCCATAATTTTCAGGAGGCAAATTAATCCGAGCACGGCTGGGCTGATCGGCGGTCAGTGCGTCCTCGCATACTAATGCTATTGTTTATCGAAGGGGCTAATCTGTGCGTACCAGCCGTCACTGTCCACCCTCCAAATTATAACGGATCACTTTCGGCCGCGTCTAATCCTGCGCCCCTCGCCCGTCGTGATCGCCAACGTGGACGGACTGGTAGACAAGATACATGTATCTACGTAACGAATATACAATGTGACCTACATCCATAATTCTTTGCATTTTCGTAGAATTCATAAATGGAAATAAACTTAACCCGTCTTGGGCAGTCGGGTAACAATTCATAATCCACCGAAGACTTTTACTGTCAATAATTTCACCAAATGACATTAGCCCGAATTCTGCCTTAATCTGACACATTTCCAATCTCAGAATACAAATTAAAAAATCTAAACTGCAAACCAAAACACGACCAGTGGATCGTAGGTACCCTTTGCTTACACCATGTTGTCTTACCATTTATATTTACATTCAAATACTCTCTTTATACATGTTCGTAACTCTGCATGGGGTTGAACAAAGATGTGAATAATGATGTATAATAAAATAAAATCCAGAAAAATGGGCTACTTTGAATTTTAATACGTGGAAAAAACCCCCCGACTGATACGTGCTTAATAAAATAAAAAACTCCTCTACAAGTAAAGGTTTTGTCACAACTCACACATACACTTTATAAAAAGATCTAAAAGTATAGCACACAAGTGCGACATAAGAGTCAGCCCATTCCAACGTAACTAACATGTGTAAAGTTGTAAAAGAGTCGTCCCACACTGAGTGATAATAAAGGTAACCCTCTGCAGCACCTTTATCGTTATCGAATAAAAATAATCCCGGGATTTTTCGGGATGATCGTAAATTATAACGGGATTCACAGGGGTGGTTAGAGTAGACGGTCGCGTCGCCTCGCCTTCGCTAACAGCTTTCACCTAGAGAATGTTGACTTTCTTATTTCACATACAACCTTTTTAATAAATCTTAGGAGATAAATGTGCTGTTAAGTTGTCTACGGTAGAATTCCAAATAAGACTCTATTTGATACCAACAAAATCTAACTTTACTTACGCATCTTATAAAACCGAACAAACATCAAAACACGGAATCTGAAATCTGTATCTGTAATAACCAAAGCAAAGTAAAATTTTACTTATTCCATAAACAATTCATAAAACGTCTCTTTGCGACATGACACATTTAAAATGAACGAGATGGT
Organism: Ochropleura plecta; assembly: GCA_905475445.1. Classification (NCBI taxonomy): domain Eukaryota; kingdom Metazoa; phylum Arthropoda; class Insecta; order Lepidoptera; family Noctuidae; genus Ochropleura; species Ochropleura plecta. The sequence continues at coordinate 12,475,810 of FR997723.1, forward strand.
AAAGAGTAGAGTCTAACAATAACCAGACCCTCAACGCATATTTTTGACGGTGTGAAGCGCTGAAAATCCACCGATACCAACAAAAGTGGCAACTGAAACTAATGAATTATTCATACCGGCGGCGCGGTGCATGTTCTATCACTGTTTTATCTATTGCGGGGCTTACGGCGGCCGCGACCCGCGCCCCTCGCTCGGCGCTCGCCGCCGCTCCGCCGGCCCGCGCAAGGGTTAACTACCTTGCAACCAACAATTTTAGTACCGTTTGAGAAGACTAGATAAGCTTCATGTTGGAAATAAACATTAGCGTAATGCGACCGCTAACGCAATAAGTGTTAAACAAGGGCCGTTCGCTTATTTAGTTAGGCGCCTACTGTTTTTGCTTTATTATTGCGATATTGACTAGGATTGCTGCCTTCTTGTGTACAAAAATGTGCAATCAAATATTGCGTATTTGTTAGTTTATACACAAAAATAAAGTTACCCCCACAGTGACAGTGTAGTAAGTAAAAAAAACCTTAAAAGCATTTCACAAAGCAATTCTCCGTTCTGCAATTCTTTCATTGTATGAAGCAGCCAAACAGATAGTGTCGAATAAACAAGGATAACAAAGTGGCAAGTTTTCAACGTGCACAACATGTCGGCGGCGACGATATTGGGTAGGCGACACGACGACACGCGCGCCGGCGACCGCTCCCGTAGACCCGTAAACAAGATAAACCCGGCCACGACCTGCCAGGAGCTCCTGTAACCGCTAACCGGTAACGCACCACCACACATAAATCTGCACAGATTTCATTGCCTTGAACCTCGGGCCCGCTGGTAATCTCCACCAGGATTACTTTTATAGGTTTTCTTATTATAGGTGTCTCCGTTTCGGTTTTATTTGTTGACTTACCAAATTAATTCAATTGTTTCTCGGTCATTTGATTTAATTTAGTTTTATATATTTTTTTTCTTTTGAATAAGTATAAAATAGTTTTTGACAACACAACATAACGAGTTAAAATCGAATCTTTTTAATTAATATTACTTATGGGTAAATTGGAAAACTCTCAATCATACTTTGCTAAAACCGAGGCGTTTGAAAGTATTTAATTCAATCACCAAATTAATTAAGCCTGAATGTATATTTCTATGGGAAGTATGTTATAAATGTGAACACAGCCTGCGTATGACTATATGCCCTGAGACATTTAAAGTAGGTGTAAAATAGATCAAATAAAATATGGCACAATATGTGTTTTCATTTTTATAAACCACTTACACGCTTCTGCTTAACAAGAAAGAAAAAAACCTCAGGCTAAACTATACTATTAAAAGCGTTAATAATATGAAAGCTATATTTATGCTAATATTATAAAAGCGAAAGTGAATTTGTTTGTTTGTTACGTCTTCACGCCTAAATGGCTAAACCGATTTTGATGAATTTTGGTAAATAGTTGAAACCCTGGAGACGGACATAGGCTATATTATATATGTATTTTTTAAAGTGAGAAATGCCCTTGCTGTTACAATAAATAAGGCGCAAGATCAAAAACTACAGGTAGCAGATACCTGCAAATCAGGAAAGGGAAACGGTGTTACCCCGAATTTAACGCGAGCGAAGCCGCGGGTAAAAGCTAGTAGTCAGATATTGATCAAAATAGAATGTATTCATTCTAATTGTATCATTATTAATATATATTCGATATATTGAGATATTTTGGATTCCGTACCGATATGGTGCCAATGGTACCCTATTACTAAGGTTAAGAAAGGTAAGGTTGCGCTGTACTGTTCGTCCATCTCTCAAAACTTTCTTGTTATATTTAGGTACACACTTGGAATTTTCAAAAACTGTGTGACCGCTATACAGTAAAAAGTAAAATATTAAAGAGGATCCTCATACTAGTCTACGCGTCTATTGTATTAAAAGCTGTACTATGGTATCTAACCCTACAAATGCTAGTCCAAGTCTTACCTATCTGGGAGTTCTCCTGTGATACACCAATATGGAACCAAAAACACTTTAGTTTAAAATCAAACCAACATTACACTCTGTTTTCAAACATCTAAACGGAGCAAGTTTACAAACTTGTAACACGTAGGAATCGATAGTTATTGAATTGAAATTGAATAAGCAAGTTAAGGAACTGCTAGTAATTGTCTGTCGGAGCACAAAACGCCGGATCTCAAAGACCATCGCAGGAGTCGCCTAGCCGTCTGCACACTATAAACAACTTTCGCAATTAAACTTTTATTCGGTAGATCGATATTACTCAACTCCCGTTTATATTTTGCTTATCAACGGAGTACAACTTGAAAGTTGCAGAAGGACGAGCGAACTCCTCCTTAGTAATCTACTCGGAAACGATGTCTAAAAATACATGCTCTGATTCCGACTTGCAGAGAATAAATGTTTGTTAAAACTGAGTGTTAGTTCCGTTTTTAAACATTTGTTTTTCTTTAAAAACTTATAACTGCCATCGAATCTCGACAATAACTGTCATGAATGCTTTTAATTATTGGCCAGTATTTTTTGTTCAGCGAACGCAATAACGATTTCAATAGTCTCTAGTTTATAATAATAGTGGCAGAGGCTATTGATAAAGTTCGCTTATTATGATTTTATGTGAATATGTTTGGAAAACCACAAACTTGTTTACATAGAATTCAAATTGAGTTTTTAGTTTGAATAAAACAGTCGCGGTGGCTGCCAACTGAACACTGCAATAATACAATGTTTAGTGCCCATTTGTCAGAGTTCTTAGGTTTTGGTTCTACAAATGAGTTTGTAACTGTTTAAGTTGAACCGAATTCCATGGCACGGTAGCATAAGGCACTATGTGGGTAAAGCTACATCAAAGAATTTGTTGTATTGAAACAATAAGCACAGATCAAACAAAATTAAGCGTCCGTCCAATTTGAACGCTCCTTAAAATTAATACCGGATAAGGAAATTCGAATTTCCATGTATTAAACGTATGCGGAAGGGTAAAGGAGTCGCGTCGCGTCGTGGCCACGGCGGCGGGCGACGCAGCCGAGCCGGCACGCGCTCGATGCCCGCACATAAATCTCGCCGGCAATATGAGACGCCGCAATATCACAATAACCCTTTCCTCCCAGCGTACGACGTCCTCACTACACCGCTACACGCTACACGCCACCAGCCACGAGGCCTGCTTAAATTGAAATTATTTTAATATAGCATTTCCAGTCCCACTTTTATATATACACGTATAATAATTTTTTAAATATACGGTGTACCTTAATGTGATATAGACCACCTTTCATGGAAAAGGTAGTTATTGTTATGTCAGAACCTTTGCCTTCGTCATTTTGACTCTCTAAGATACTGTGATTGCCGTTTTTATAGTCATATATTTATCTTTTCGGTCAATTGTGTCACCATATTTTTTAATTATTAATGTATTAATTATTTGATGAAGAGTGTGCAGTCACGATCACTTGTGAAAGTTTAACATATTGTTTAAATTTAGTAGAATTCAGAAGCGATTGTATCGTGATATAATGTTTATGATTAGACCTATTTCTTAATAGTAGGGTGTCCAAAATACTCTGTTCGTAAAAACGTAAAACTTTTTTCAATAAGGTAGGAGAATATCACTTTTAAAAGTTGTTTAACATTTCAGCTTAACAGTATATAAAAGTGCTCCATTACATAGAAATTGTTTCACAGAGCTAAGATTGTCTTTACTCCTGTGTACCTGTTTGACTTTCAAGTATCTGTCGACCACAGACACGCCAGACTATCTTCAATTAATTTTGCTTGGTATTCAATTCATCTGTGGACAGAACAATACTGTGTGACCATATGACTCCCTTAGTCTGACCATCGTAACTTTTGCCAATGTCTGTTGGTACATGCGATTCAATTTACTTTTGCTTTTAACACATAAAATATTATTATATCAAGAATTTATTGATTGAAATCAAGAAAAGAAGAAGGCATAGTAGACTTGTTATTTATTTATTCCAATCAGAGTAACCTAGTTGCCGAACATTATTAAAAATTAGTTTGGAAATTAAGAGTTCAACATTTCGTCAGGAGTTTTGATATAACAAAAATGAGTAGCAACAGCAAACAATAATATTGGAGTTTACTCCTTAAGAATCGATTTTCATATATAAGGCGCCCGGTATGAGAAAAATGTGAGGTGTGAAATCTACTGATGAATGACCTCGTTACGTTTTTGGTGCAACTTTGGTGCAACCGCACCTATGGTGTTTGTCGTTTGTCGTACAGTTGAATATTACTAGATGGCGCTTTATGAAATTTGTCGTCCGTCAGTGATATTTTTAATTATTGTTATATTTTTTTTTGTACTTAAGGGGTAAACTCCAGTCGTGCGTCGGAACTGACACACACACTTTTTTATTATGTTTCGCGATATGTCTTCGCTCCTTTCAAAACAAACGTATGCGAAGGCGAACTTACATTCATGTTCAGCTCAACGAGCATTGATTTGATAGATGTTCTTCATATTACATTTTCCTGATACCATCTGTCCAATCTCAGAGCAGACTTAACTCTGCAACATGTCTACACATACAAATCGATACTAATGCCATTATCCGATATTATATCAAGTGATAATACGTTTCACAATTGAATAACTTTGATAGATATACAAAGGCTGAGTGGAGAAACCGAGGGAACACGTTCTCATTATTCAAATGCATCGAAGCAAATTATGGTAATCTGGGGAACCTGTTCTGTTTCACTAATATTAATAGGTAGACAAACATCGCCCGCTGTGCGTTCCGCATCCGCATCCGGTCGGTATTGCTTTGCTTATTCAGAATTTCACGTCGCCTGTCCACTGTAGTGCGATGACTCGCAAATACAAACAGGATATCTACATTTGGGAATGGAATTTTGTACTTATAAGTAACGGGCTTTTCTGTTGATTGTAGTGAAACAAAATCTGTACCATCTGATAAGATGTCCTGCGAAGCCTATCGAACTAAACGAATTAATCACTGTAGATAACTTAGCGCTGCCAAAAGTAGTTGAACCAGAATACAACAAAAACAGACCCAGGACTTCCCGGTATAATAGCAGTATTTGTGAAAATAACAAAATATCTCCAAGTGTACTTCATTTAATTGTAACAAATACAATATTATTAATGTATTGTAAATTAACATTAAAAACAGTTCAAATAATTTCCAAAAGAAATGCTTAAAATAGATTTAAAATTCAATCCTGGTTCGTTTTTTATCTATAAATAAATAAGACAGTTATAATTAGAAAGGCGTAGGCGGAAAACCTACGAAAGGCTACGAGTACGTAGCGAGAAAGCTACGACGTAGCACACGACCAAACAAGCTTAGTGGCACCTGTTATCGTATAAAGAAAATCATCTAGTCCATTCAATAGATCGAGAACATGTAGGTAATCGTCGATATGTTTTTTTGGCAATTCCTTAGTTGGTCCGATTCACATGACAAGTATTTTACAAATTATTTTAGTAGGTTTAATTACCCTTTTCAGGCTTTTAGTTATTTAAATTACACCTTTTTTTGCGGATGGGAAATCAACAAATAACTTCCAACGTTCTGGGCGGAGCGGGGGTGAGTGTCAGACTTGTACTGACTAAAACCCACCCATGTTCCTTCTATTGCCCTTTGTGTTCCGGGGCCGCAGTATCTCTTTCGAACAACCCGCAACCCTGGTAGGCCACTCTGCTTTGCTGACATCTCTTTGAGGCGCGCGTGGAACACTAACGCGCCGACGACACGGCATGTCGTCACTGGACGGACGGACGATGAGCCACCCATTGCTCACATCTACGGTGGCCGGGAGTGGTCTCGCGGCGCCCGACGCCCGGAGCTTCATCGGCGGCGGCTGGGTTGGTTGCAGGTAAAAATGAGCTTAGTACTAAAAGATTAAAGTTATTTACGCCTATTTATTAAATCAATCAATATAAAACCCAAGAATTCCAGTACACTTTTGTAAGAATTTACCAACCAATAACAACAATGTATGTTAAAGGTGAACAAACAAGAGTGGCTGATGGGAAAATTAAATAAAGCAATACTATGTATTTCCGCATGTCACGTTACATATGTGACGTGTTCATCGACAGGCGAGTGCGAGGCGCGAGGCGTGCTGTCACGCCACTGACGGCGCGTCACGCCTGTGACACCGCTGTCACGCCGCGTCCGCGTGCCCTCGCGCCGACGTTCGCGTCCGTCCCAATACTCACTTTTTGCAAAGTGGATGATGGCAGTCATTAATATATTACTAATGTCTATACTTTACAGCAGAATGCAATTATATTTTTACGCACAGATCATTTGAGTTAATTATTCTAAACACGTACGGCAATGAAAAAATAAGGGCATCATAAAAGACAATGTGGTATTAATGACGTCTTTTAGTGAAATATTTTTGTCTTATCTTTAGCTTTTATTTTTGCTTGTACGCTTCACTGATTTCTCATGACATTAGCGCCCAAATAGACTTATTTGCAATAATTCACTTATTTGGGCGCAAATGCGCATTATTGTTTAATAAATCTAGTGATGTAAGCTATTTGTAGAAAATTATTTTATCACAACATACCATCGCCTTTAAAAAGGTTTTGAAGGTTTTATCCAGAGTTTGCTATCTAATATTTTTAATGGTTTTATTTTATGCTATCGGAAATTTCATGCGGCTAAAGTAATTTTCCGCGAGCATAGAGCGGAAATTACCACATAGTGTAGTGACGTGTTCGACAAACGTCACGTAGCCGGATCCGAGCGCGCAGATCCTTATATCCAATTTCCGGCCGTTTTTGTTGGAAATGAGAATTAGCTGACGTGACGTGACGGAAAGTTAAATATCAATGTCGATCGTATCAATGCCGAGGCGGACACGGCGATGGCCGCCGCGGCCGATAACCGTATTACGAAGCATGGAGGGGACGGTGAGATAAAAACGCTATCCGGTCTAACAGCTGTCATAAATGTTGTACAAAAACATCCATATTATGTATCTTTTATACTAAACCATCAACTATTTATTTTAACTCATAAAGGTAGACAAACACAAGAACTCAAATCCCGTAGATAATAAATACAGTCGTTTTGTTTTTATACAGCTTTTAGGCAAGAGAATATAAATCCGAGCCTCTGTTTTACTACACAAGATGTTAGTCATCCAAACAAATAAGTACAATCATTTTCTCGAAGGTGGAGCGGTGACATTGCAATTTTGTGTCCTCACGAACTCGTTGAGAAGTTGAAAAGGTATGTTTTTTACTTAATACATTTTTTGCGAATGATATTCGGTGGTGGAGAGGCTCGGGTGTCACTCGCGGAGTCAGTGGAGCGTGCGTAACGAACTCGTCAGAGCGCCTCGCTCCGCCCGCCTCGACTTCGCCAAGGGTCGCTCTCACCTCGCAAATAAGTCGCGTATAATTTACCTCCATCTGTCAGCTGTGGTGCATTGAGTGCACGAGTGCAGGGTAGCCAGAATACGCTCGCGGTGATTATGTTGGTACATTGAAAGAATAATTGGATACTGCTCCTGGATTAATTAAGTATATCAACGGACCGTTTCCACGTAAATGGACTTAATTAATTGAAATGGATTTCTGCTGCATTGCATACAAATTATTCTAAAATCATACGTGGTTTACTGATAAGCCTTTAGAATAACCTTACTAATATTATAAATGCGAAAGTGAGTTTGTTTGTTACGTCTTCACGCCTAAATGGCTTAACCGATTTTGACGAATTTTGGTAAAGAGGTAGTTGGGACCCTGGAGACGGAAATAGGCTAATTTAAAAAAAAGTGAAAAAAGGGGGAGAAAAAGATTTTTTTTTAATCATCACGTGGGTTAAAGTTAGCGTTAGCCCAAAGTAACTATGCCACGCGGACGAAGTCACGGGCGGAAGCTAGTTAAAATATAAATTGCATCTGTAACAATTTTTTTATAGTGTAATAACAATTAAAATCATCTATCATCTTTGTAAAGATGAACCAATCAAGTGAGTTTTTTTTACGAAATAATTATGTATAAAGGGTTTATGTGAACTTAGAATTGTATTGATGATTTTTATTATTATAACTCTGCAAAGCCATGTTTTTTACGGTCGCAATTTGCAGTTGCCTGACCTGACCTACAAATTGCAGTTGCGCTGGCGCTTAAACTTTAATATCGTATAGATAGTTGACTTTTGCCATTTGATAATGGCCATTTTTTGTTTTTTTTTTCCAAGGTGGCAACTGGTATAAGCTTAGAAGTCTACATTTTTTATTTCGGTCCTGTATTTATACGTCAAAAATATGTAGAATGGCAACACGTTAGAGTTACTTAGGTAATCGTTACTTTAGAGTCGCCTAATGCTATTACTGCTTAATTGATGTTTTCGCGTAACAAATAAGTAGTGAAACGAGAATAAAAAAAACAAACAATAATATCAGATAGTGTTTTTTTTTTACAATTAATCTAAACGCGTAAAACATTATTTATATTTAATGTTACGACTTCATAATTTTAAGTAGAAGCTCGTGCACTTTTTTTGCAATACAAAAAAAAAGTGCACGTGGTTCTTGTTGGCATGAATTTGAAAATATGCCACCGTACACATATAATTGCTCGTGACTGTACGCATTCTTTTGAAACATCACGTTTTATTCCCCGTCTAGCTATTACGTGGGCATCGCACCCGATGTGCGCTGAAGGGTAATTACTCGTATTATGGATCTCACTCGTTTCGCTTTCATTTAACCGAAATTATTTCAATCTTTTGTGAGATTATTGGTATCGTTCGCTGTCATAATTTCGATTTAGATGTGGGTTGCTGATGACAAATACAACACATGCTATAAAATCTAGATGAATAGGCAAACATACAATGACAATAGAACTTACGTACGCATAATACGCAAAATATATTAGAGTAACATTTGTTGTCATAAAAGATAATACATAATCCATTAATATTATTGCAAGTATGCGCAGAATCCGTACCTGCGTCGGCACTCAGTTGGCGTGTTATTGAAAACCAGACTCGATCCTTATGAAAAATTACTTTTTCGTCTCTAGCCGTACGTTCTTCGGCTCCCTTCCTTTCGTACGGTCGGATGCAAATACGAGATTCCTTTACTCGAACACAATAGACGTAATGTTGAGCTCCGCCACTGGAAAATGTTGAGATAAGTTATTTGTCTGTTAGCATTTTGTGCGAGTACATTATCATTTCGGTACGAAAATATAAAATGTAATCATTTGTCAACTCCTTTTTGTGTACGAGTCCTTATCGGAGCGAAGAGTAGCTTTCTTTCAATGGGTTTATTGTCCGTCACCTGTATTAATCAACATTCGGATATTGTCAATCTTTATAAATACTTTTTTGCTGATTAGTTCCTTTTCAATAAAAAAATATAATTTCAATAATCATTTAATTTAATATATTGGAAAATTATAGGTGCCTGCATTGATGAAATACAAAAATATTAAATTACAATGAATAATTATGGGAACTAGAATCACTGTCGATAAGAATCACGCTTTTGAAAGTTTCCCTTGTAATATATGATAGGTGGCCGTATCCGGTTTCCGTATGTCACACTTTTTGACATTCTTTGACTGTACCTACTTAACTCATACAAAACTCGTTACTATTTCAGCCCTTCATTCAGGAGCATGATTATTCGAATAAAAGCATTAAGAATTAACATCAGGTTGTAGTAGTACAAGGCCAGTTAAAGCCGAAGCTCGTCGGTTGGTTAATGTGCTAAGGGGTAGGAAAACTTTCAGGTAAGCGTCTTCTTTCGTGGAACGTGATCCGCCTACAGTATGCACCCGGCCTTACTTGTAGGTACACGCTTGTCCCGTTTACGCGACAGATAAAAAATACTGTCACCATGAGTTACAAACTTTTAGGGTGATGAGAGGGCATGACGGACTACTTCCAAAACAAAATACACTTTTTCAACACGTTCACAGAATCCAATAGAAACAGTTCCGTGAAACTTAGACAAGTGAGGGAATAAGTGAGACTCAGAATACGGAAACGTTATCACGTGAAGATCATTTCAATGGGTTGACTTATAACTATGTAGATAATGTAATAAAACAAGTTACTAAAACTTAACCGAAATATTTTATCATCATTACCGTGCTACAATGAATATCTTTCACTAAAGACAAAATTTTGTTCAATTGTTCTGTATACGCCAGAAAAGGTTTTTGAAAAAACACTAGAAATGTTTAAAATAGTTGCAGTTATCAGTAGGTGATGCAGGTTTTGACAGAGGATTTCAGTAAAATAATGTGTTTAAAAGTAAAATCTTAATCTTAATCTAAGCGACTAACGAAACCCCACCACAAATCAGATGATATAAAACTTGTGTAAAAATTCAAAGTCGTAGGTTTTTATATTAGGTAAGCGCCACAGCTCCCTGTCATGGGACCGACTGAAGATGAAAATATAATAATAGAGGCGCATCAAACGTGATGTTATTAAGGGCTTCCGTGACCGGGGTTGCGATGGGAGGGAGGCGCGGCGCGCACGCACCACGCGTGCACCGAATACCGACCCATTCACATGCAAAATCAGCTCCTTACCAAAAACGCGATAGAGCCACCTAAAGTAAAGTGTACCATAAATCCGCCCATTCTAACAACTACATGTCTACTCTCGGATTTCTGCCTTACAAACTTGATATATCGACTACTCACTCAATCACGCACCACAAAAATCTAAAATAAAATATCACAGAAAACTAATATAATAAACAGTAAATGGAGCAGATTCACTCCCATTCAATTATAAGTGAAAAGCGAACTTTTATCTTCGCATCCTTTTGTCTTACAGTCGATTCTTCAATTGGCGTGCGGGGAAAAATCTTTTATTTGTTGTAGAAGAGAAGTAACGCCCGTCGGCGCCTAATCAAGGAGTTGGCCGGGCCTTGCGCCGCTAACGAACAGGTGTACCTATAAATACTTTCCGAGGCGATTGCTCCAGGCTTTAATCAGCGCCGCAGCACCACTTTACCACTTTTCATTGACTCTCGACTGACCCGCCAGCGCCGATTGGAAACCTACACTCCGGGGAAAAACGGCTGAAGGAAAATTTACGCGTCATTTGGCCTCCTTCGACTTTGTTAAAGAATGCTTTCGTAATGAATTCCCTAGACAGATTGGTCACCAGCCGGGATTTCATTAGTGAGGTGAAAAGTCGTTCGCATCGTGCTTTTGTAATATCTTAAATTGTTACCTTGTTGAATATTTTGATAAAATAACATTTAAATAAAAATGTTGGTCCTGGTCCCGATATATTTCGAGTGAATTATTATTATTAGTATTATCCTAAAGTTAATATAAGGGCAGAGATAACCATTCGCTCATTAAGTATCTAAATATAAATATGAGATTGACGCGACTATTCACCGCACGTCGCGGGAGCGCGCTTTGTGCCAAACTTCGGCTGTATCGAATTAAAAATGAATGCATGTGCGGTAGACGCAGCTAGGGCTGAACGCGAAGAGACGCGGCTGATAGCTTTCACGATATTTTTATTTTAAAGGTTGTAGTGATTAGTCCGTATGTCGTATATTTTCTCGTTTAAGAATGGATATTAGGAAAACATTAATACTCATTGGCAATTAGTTAATCCTTATATTTAAATATGTCGTTACCTAATTGATTGGTCTGGAAACACACATAAAAGGATTAACACAATCCTGTTGCTTATACCCTTTACCTAAATGCTTAGGTATATATTTTTTTAAACATATTCTCCTTGGATAGACTTAAGATATCCAAAGCAACGTAAGCCAACCCTAAGCAACGGAGTCATCAGAGTATTCCGCTAACGTTACGTGCTTCGTACGACCTTTCAATGGGAAGTAGATTCAGTTGCTTTTAATTGCATCCGCACCGCTTCTCAACATCTGTCCTATCACCATGCACCACCACAAATATGAACAACTTTTATCAAACAGTTGGAACTAACACCAAACAATTAAATTACAGCTTTTAATACTGAACGTTAATTTAACACTTCAAGAGGTTTTATAACACCCTACCGCTATTATTTGTAGCAGCGAACGTGTGAACTAAAATGAAATTGTAGAAAACACGAACAAAGTTAGATTTTAGTTCACTGCACCTCTTGTTTCGTTTTCTGGGCCGAGAAAAACTATTTAGTTTTACACATCTTTAGAAGAGTTTGCTTTTAAAAGCACGTAAATGTGAGTGATCATATTGATAAATATCTGTTCATTCTAGTTCGTAAAGTCCACTACATTGTAGGATAGTCATTTCAAACAAATGCCATAACTACCAAAACTACAACCAATCACAACTATCGGGCTTGTTTCCAACCCCATGACCAGAAAACAGAAACAATTTTCTATCTGTATGATAAATAAGTCCCTCTGCAACTGACCGCAATCTTTATAATAACTGAGGGCATGCGTATCTCCGGTAATGAATACAAATAAATCGCAGCATCGCACACTCTTTGACTAAATTAATATAAAGTTGTGCAATCCTACTTGCATTAGTATTCAGAGTCTTCGTTCACGTAATACGGAAACGAAAGATTTTAATGAAAGCCTGACATTGCATTCACTCTATAGAGCTGCTGATACGTCGGTACAAAATATTTTAAAAAATCCGCAGCAATATGACTATGGCATATTTTTACTAAATTACATATTTGACTAATTACGTACTCTTAACAACAGTTAACGGTAAATAAAGTGAATCTAACAATAGTAAAAAAGTCCCGTTTTGTCGTCTTTGTCCCCCGGTAGATAACTTCCAATTTGATCACTATTGGGTCACCTGTGCAGTGTGCACTAACTTCTTATAAATACACTAGCTGCGCCCCGCGGTTTCACTTGCGTCGTGATAATATACAATATATCGTTATGAATTGTAGCCTATGTGCTATCCTGATGTATAAACTATACTATTGTAAAGTTTCATTAAAATCCATTCAATAACTTTTGCGTGAAAGAGTAACAAATATCCATACATCCATAGTGAAAGTAGACTTAGTAGGATTTCGCGTTTATAATATTAATAGGATTCAGCCATTTACACTTATATGCACTGTTAATTTTTTAACTCTATTACGGTACCATAATAATGAAGTAGTAATATTGTGGTGGCATCAGTCACTCCATGTAGATGTATGTTAGTGTTCACTGAGAGCCCGCGGAGTCGGCGCCGCGCGGCAACTGTTTCTCGTAGTCCTTCTGCGGCCGACCAGCCACCACTGCACCGCCTTCACTCCTTCATTATCTACTCTGCCTACTGTTTCTTTACCTACATCGTTTGCTGCTTTGACGCGATGTAAAAGAGTAGTTCCACTTTAATTAGCAGTTAGTTCATAAAATAAATTGGGACAATTGGCTTATTCCACAATGCAGTTAAGTCAATTTCTTTGCTATTTATATGTTATATGATAAGTTGCCTACAATCCTTACAAATATTAAAAAAGCGAAAGTGAGTTTGTTTCTTACGTCTTCACGCCTAAATGGCAAAACAGGTTTTGATGAATTTTGGTACAGAGCTAGTTGGGTTGTCCCTGGAGACGGACATAAGCTATTTATTTAAAAAAATGATTGAGATATGAGGGAGAATAAGGGAAGAAAAGGCAAAACTTATCATTGCTCTAAGCAATAAATAAAGCGCAAGGGCAAACACTACAGGTAGCAGGTACCTGTAAATCAGGAGAGGGGAACTGTGTTAAACCAAATTTAACGCGAGCGAAGCCGCGGGCAAAAACTAGTTTGAAATAAAGTTGAAAACTGAACAGAAAAAAATGAAATATGAGATGAAGTAAGAAATAGGTTTATTATTGAAAAACAAAGGACCCATTATTGACACAGTTATTAACTCGCTTCCAAACCGAAGCGATGAAACAAAAAATGCGTATTGGCGCGACCGACATCTTTGGATAGGCCATGGGGTATGACCCGGACTGAATCAGGGTAATTTTAAGTAAGTAAAATAAGGGTACGTTTAGACTTGTAGTTAGTTATTGCTTTATCACTGATACGGCACTTATGTTTAGGTAGAAATGTGGCTTTGTCGAGCATCTTCTCAGACAAAGCTGTGTGACAATCTCTTCATAAACCTCAATGCAACGTATTCATAATAACACCCGGGTTCCGTATTCAAGTTTAAGCTAAGTAACCAGTCATGTGCGTGCCAAAAGCGCTCGGCGAGGGTTTTAGCAATTGTTCGAGGATCCATGCACATACAACACGTAGATTACGTTACACATTGAAACTGTTATGGCCGTGATTTTAGCACTTTTTTTCCAGAACGTCTGCACCGTATCGTGTGAGTTCTAGATATGTTCAAAATTACTTCACGCCTGTATCCCTAACTAAGGGCCAGCAGAGGTAGGTATGACTAACATTAAAACCTTATTTATCATGTTTAAAACCCGTATTAAACAAATCACAAGTAATCACTTCTTGAGTAAGTAAAAATAATCTCAATCAGAAATCGGGAAGTGTATTTTGTTTTTAAAGATGAAAAAGATAGATACCTACTAAATAAATTCTGTCTTGCCTTGCACAGATTAAACCAGAGTGAAGATTCACCGCTGCTCCACGAGCCCTCAGAAATCGAATACCTACACTTGAAAAGAAGCTTCATTACTTTTAAACTTTTGCGAACAACTCGCAATTCGACGTAATGATCGAAATGGATGCATTTCAGTTCTATGAAGAAGTAACGAAATAATTACAGTATACTCTTTTTAAGTATGACAGCTGAGTGTGAAATCATGGCTGCGATTCCCAGCTCGGGCAGAATGTTATTGGGTTTTTCCATCATTGATCATTTTCAGACTCAGAGTCTGGACCAGGCTGATAATAGATATATACCTCTGCCTAACGCTTCGGGAACGCAGGCGTGATGGTATCTTTTTTCAACACATAACTACACGAAACTACAAAATTATCAATATCGCCAAGAATAGCATCGCGACAAAAACCGCCAACACTGAACTTTTGTTCCCGTAAGTACGATACAATAACAAGTGGTAGGGTAGTTGCGATGCTCTACCTCCCCTCTCCGTCACCCCCACCACCCCGCTCCTCCCCCGCGGTACTCTGGCCTCATTAAACCCCGCTATTTGTTTAGGACCACCGCTCAAACACGCCGTCACTCCGCCAGGACTAACAGATTTCACGATTTAAAATATTTAGGTAGCAATTTTACCTTGGTGCGTTTATGACAACAAACATCCCGGTTTGTATTTGAAATTGAAGATAGGCGTAAATGAAAGCCTTGCAGCTGTTGTTTGTGTGTTTTTGCCTTCAGCGCCTCGTATTTCTGTTATTACCGACAAGTTCTGGAAGAATACAGTTTATGTTTTGGCAAGCTAATATTTTCGATTGTGGATACAAGGAAAACCACGTCATTTAAATTCTTAAGAAAGGACACAACCAAAACAAATACGAAGATCTAAGTTTAACTGACACTGTCCCGATCCAGGATTTGGAAAGTTCACATTAAGAATAACAGCGAGTCCAGAGAGAATAGAGGACGGACAGCAGCGTCCGCAGCGTCCTCCTTCAGTCCTTGACTAGTCATGACTGACCTTCGTAGTGGCCATTGAAAGCATATTTTCTACATCAGAGTTAATATCTATCCGGACTTGATCTTTTTCGGACTAAATATTCATCATTAAAGTTTTACAGTGCTAACGAAAGAATAACCAACTAGCTTTTACCCATAACATCGCTCGCTTTAGAAGTCGGAAATGAACCCACGGAGATGTTTTTAATATAGCCTATAAGGAACATCTCTGCACAACCCTTCGAGGATTACAGGCGTGATGTCATATCAAAGTTGCATGACTACTTACATAACTCAGAATATTTTCGCAAACTTGAGACTCAGGGTCCATTTCGGTTCGTTTAAGTTTGACATTGTAAGTCAACTGTTTGCCGAGCCTCCGTGTATGTCGCACGGTGACAGAATTTGCAATGAAAATTTACTGTGTCAACGTGCATTGGTATTGTGAAGTGACATCTGGCTTGAAACGGTACGTTACGGCGAACATATGTATGTATGCTGGTTGGTCGGGCTTGTGTAGCGGATATGTCGTGTTGCTGTTGTGATTATGTTATAGATGTCACTTTGGGGGAATGTTGTTGTTTGCGTATATTCAGATTTGACGGCGAGATCAGGAAATTAGTTGCCTTAATCCTTACTTAGTATTATAAAAGCGAAACTGAATTTGTTTGTTTGTTTGTTACGACTTCACGCGTAAATGGCCAAACCGATTTTCATGAATTTTGGTACGGAGATAGTTGGGACCCTGGAGACGGACATAGGCAAAAAAAAGTGGGATTTTAAGGGAGAGAAAGAGGGAAGAAAAGGGGAGAGAAAGATGATTTTTTTTTTTTATCATTACGCGGGTTAAAGTTAGCGTTAGCCCAAAGTAACTATGTCAGGCGGACGAAGTCGCGGGCGGAAGCTAGTGTTATCTATACTTTGGTATTATAAAATATGTAATGTCTGTATGTTTTGCATGTAAGGGATAATCTTAAGAACAACTGTTTTGATTCAGATTAATGCTTTCAGTTTTTGACATGTACATTAATCCCCGACTGTCATAGAGTAAAACATAATAACACATCACGCCTTGTAATTGCCGAAGGGTTAGGTAATAGGGGGCGAGCCTATTGCCATCAACCAGCAATAAATCTAGATATTGCTACTGAGAAATTCCTAATGAAAAACGCAATTACACTTTTTGCAGGACCGAAAATATCAGCAGTCTTGTTTTGTGTCCACTGGATCAAATCTACCATTCCCATAGAATTATGGTTAGATATTCTTAATTCTAGTCTCTAATATCGACGCTTATTACGTACCTACTCAATTCTGGTTCACGCAGTCTCTGATACTTGGATCTTTGGTACAAAATGCGAGTTCAGCCTGTCGTAGAAAGCTCAAAGTTCGATCTACTTGTAAATATGAGGCGATACCTGTGCAGTACAATTATTCCAATACAACGTTCAACGTGTTTTTAAGAACAGAATAGCATGAAATATTTTAGAAATAAAACCGTTTGCTTTTTTCGTGAATCAGGGCCTAGAACGCACTGAATGTGTATTCCAGTTGCGATTCGTGGCGAGTAACGAACCACGCACGTCTCCGCAGCGCTCCAACGTTCACTCATGCACAACAGAAAAAATGTATGGAAATAAATAAAAGGGAATTTCGCTACTGAATGTCGATTGTAAAGCTGTTGTGCCATCAGACTTGTATAGTAGTGTCTAGTGTAGCCATAGGTGATTTCTCTTTAAATACTCTTGATCTAGCTTGTCCATAAGGTAAACCAATTAAAGTAAACGATGAGACACTTGTCGTGTCCTGCTTATCCTGTTCTTTTGACCCAGTAAGGAGATCAAACTGCCTCATGATCATAAAGCTTAGCCTAGCCTAATGTTATTATTCTCTACAGGCGAGTTGTAGTTACTTCGTAGTTAAATCTGGACACTGTTTTGTAGTGAAGGTTTGATAGTTCACTTTTAGAGCAACATGTTCCTCTAAGATTCACTAGTTTAGTTTCTTGAGGTTCAAAGTTGCTTACAGTAGCTAGAAACTCAGTTCCCAATTCAGTGGAAGGTAATTATTTATTCCACAGTTCTTGATAATAACGAAAGATGTTGTATTGTACAACGGGCTGGTGTCCGCAACTCCACCTTATTTTTGCGTTTGGGATATTATCAAATAACTTCCACCGCTCTGGGCGAACCGGGGGGGGGGGAGTGTCAGACTTGTACTGACTAAAACCTATCCATGTTCCTTCTATTGCCCTTTATGTTCTGGGGCCGCGGTATCTCTTTCGAACAACCCTCAGCCCCAGCTACCCATTGCTCACCGTCCATAGGCTCGCATCTACGGTGGCCGGGAGTCGTCTTGTGGCGCCCGACGCCCGGGGCGTCTCCCAAGGTGGCTGGGTTGGTTTAAGGTTCTCCCCCTCAAACGCCCGGCCACCTCCTTCACTAGCATGATTGCTTCGCAGAAGGAGGTGACCGCTTCCAATTCCCTCTCGCTCCGGACCATGTACTGAACTAGGGCTGGACCCGAGAGATCGCCGTCGCCGATCACCTCTACGAGGGCATGGCGGTGTTCCGCCCAAGCTGGGCAGACCGCCACTGAGTGCCCCACCGTGTCCTCCGGGTGATTGTCACAATGGTGACACCTGGGCGTTTCCTCCCGCCCGATTATGTGCAGGAACCTACCGAAACTTCCGTGTCCGGTGAGGACCTGCGTCGCGTCAGGCGGTAGGTGAGGACGTCATTGCGCCTCTCCACCCACTCCTCAAAGAGGGGACTCACCGCCACTATTGTGGCGTGCCCTGCACGGGATCGCGACAGTCACTCTCTCCATGCCACCATGAGATCGCACCGGAGGTCTGTCCGTTAAGCGGCAATTTGACGCGGCAGCGGAGTTTCCCCCCGGTGTAGTGCCTCCGCGCACCACTCGTACAGGCGCGCGACGACTATTGCCTCCAGATCCCACGGTGGCAATCCGGCAAGGATTCAGCAGGCAATTATCAAAGGACACCGCTCCTCCACTCGGGCGGGCAAAGTGGATGTATGGGCAACCGCGCGGAGAGTCGGTGTTCGCCGCTCATCCGCGCGGTTTCTGGTTACGTGAGTGTGATATCCTCCTTAAACGAATTTCACACAAACCACTTCTCCGCATTGACGCGGTGCCGTGTGATTGCAGCCTAAGTAAATTTAAATTTTAGGTGATTCTAAAACTTTTGTACTCACCCGTACCAAAGCTAACAGTAAATTAAAAGTTTATGTTGCTATATACACACCTAGTAGTATATTACTAACGAGTTACACATCAGCTGGGTACCGGCATTGATGTATCACGTTATATTCCGATCATGTATTCAATTACTGCCATATAATATCATTTTTCATTTGGTTGAGCCGCCCCGCGTGATTCGTATTAACAATTTCACTAGTTTATTGAAAATGATACCGACATACCGCACGTGTTGGATATGCCATTCGTTAACCTTCAAGGATGAAAAAAAAACACATTTTTGTATTTTATCTAAACATTTATTTCAAATAAAAAATAATTTGATGCTTATTGTGAAAGGTAACATTTTTTTTTATAAAATTATGGACTGTTGTACCTACAGCTTTATACGTAAGAAGAGATGATGACAATACAGGGTCAAAATTAAATAAACAAGTCAAACTTCACAGACATGATCCAGGTATCCAGAACGTACGATTTTATGTTCTTGCTGGAAAATCGTTCGTGTTTCCTGGCTTTATATCCCATTTTTCTTATGAAAATTACTGAGAAGTGAATTTTCACACTGTAGTGATAACTCAAAAGACCGAAGACTACGGACTTACTGATCGAGGGTTATTGGGGCCCTATTGTATATTTAACATTTCTATTATATGTACTAGATTTATTTTATGTTCAGACACAAGTTTTTTTTTTGTTTTGCTAGGTGCATGCTATTCATTGCCCGGAAAATATCTGTTTCCAGAATCCTATCAAATAAATTCGGTAGTAATTTGGTCAATACGACAAAACACCAGGAGTATGCGAGGATAGATATGGCGTATTGATCGAGTCATTGATGCGACAACAATTTGCCGGTCCGCTCGGCTCGAGTGCCGCTATGCAAATGCCCGCGCTCCATTTTACGCTCGGGCCGGTGGCGGCTGCGGAGCCGGCGGGCCTCGGCGGGGTGCCCGGATGTTCCGCTGTCGTCGCAGGAAATTGAGAGCGTTGCATAAATCCTGATCCTACAAACCAAATTTGATTCGACCTAATCCGGATATTGATACGAAATAAACACTGCTGACATTTTTATAATTTTCATCAAAGTTCATTTTAACTCTTGTTTTCCCCACATCACGGTCTAGGTAATTGATTTTCTTTTAATAAATATGTTTTTGAAGCAATCCTGTGGAGAACTCGCAAAGTAACGAAGAATGCCAGCAGAGTGAAATATTGTCGAGAAAATTGAATACGTGCAAGCATTTACAGAGTTTCCAATGGCCTGTCGGGTGGTATACACGAATCTTTAGATTCTATTGGCGAGTATGACCATTTGCTAACCAAAAAATAAGTAAAACCATCATCAAGGCAGGGAACATTGCAGGAAATGTTTCTTACTGAATCGTTCAACATGATTTGTCTTGTTCGGATGAAAAAACATATTTTAAGAAACCGGTTCCTTAGGTAAATATACTTCTGAATATCCTATCATGGAAGCTACACACTATTTATCAGAAAGACAATCACTGAAGATTATACAAGCACCAGTTTAATCCAACTTCCATCCCTGCTAGAACTGTCTCATCTAGACCTTTAGTCAAAAAAACTAACTTTCTAAATGTTACATTCTAATTCAGTCAGTTTTCAGGCAAGCTCCGATAATAAAGGTGAGTATACACTTAGCATTTTCTCAAGCAAGCATTCATGTAATGTAACGTTCCTGCGAATGCTCGAAATAATGTTCGAAGCTCATGATTGGCGTTTATTCTTCGTGGAAACGTCGGGTCTAGTGATTGACTGTGCTACATAACCGTTTGTTTGCAAAATCGGGCTGTAACAGAGTATCGAGCAACGGGCCTCTTGTTTGGTCCGCAACAAGGTATTTCAAGGTAGCGATTGACTTGCAACAATTGCCTTTATGGTAACAGTCGAGATGAACTTAAATACGGCACATGCTCGATTTTTTTTTTGTTTCAGTCAAGTGTGCTTCATTCTTAGTCAAATGGTGAAAACCGTCAGTCAAAGGAGCACGCGGCAAATGGCGTTCACACGTCAAATATACATGATCTAGTCCAGGGGTGGCCAACTTGAATAAATCCAAGATCTACTTCTTACGTATGAAACGAAACAGTGTAATTCAGTATATTTTTATTAAAAATCACACAATATGATACATGATTACGTTGCGCATCTGTTGGACGTATTTATTTTAATTGCCTTGCCGCGATCGACTGTTCGATCGCAATCGACCGGTTGGCCATCCCTGATATAGTCTATACTCACCTTTATATACAGGGTGGAAGGGACGAAGGGAAGTCCGCCGTGGCAGACGCCCCAGGCATCGGGCGCCGCGAGGCGACTCCCGGCCACCGGGATGAGATGCAGGTCTGTGAGTAAACAAAGAGTAGCAAAGATATTCCGCGGCCCCGGAACATAAAGGGCAAATAAGAAACATAGGTGGGTTTTAGTCAGTAAAAGTCTGACACTCCCCCCCTGAAGTTACTTGGTGATAAACAATTCGCAAAAAAAATACTTGAATATTCGTTTGTGCGTAGAAGAATTCTTTCTACATGTTCGGTACATCATCATGTTAATTACATGTAAAACTAGATCAAGCGGCTTCGCCCGCCAGGAATTCGGTAATTGTCCCGCGGGATCGTATAGCCGGGATAAAAAGTAGCTTATGTTGACACTGGATTAATAATATAGGTTAACTGTGTCTCAAAATTTATCTAAATCCGGTCTTCAGTTATTGCGTAAAAGAGTAACAAACATCCGTCCATCCATCCTCACAAATAGTAGCCTGTAGTTAAGTACGATGAAATAGGTCTATCGGAATCGGAAACATCTTTCAATTTATAGTTTCTACACATTTTGGAATTTGGCGAAAGCTGCACGCAGGCGGACTTTCTACAACTGAGCCCTTAGGGCTCAGTTGTAGAAAAATAAGACATTTAAATAGGTACTTACATTCCTAGAATAAGCCTGACGACGATTTAAAAAACACAAATTCAATTTGTCTCACGAATTATTTGTGACAAATAAATTGCTAATTCTATAAACCAACAGGATAATCGAATATTAATCTCGAATCCGTTTGAAAAAAAGTACACAAACGAATCTTCCGCGAAATTGCCCGAACGAAACAAATATTTTTGTACTGTTTGGGAAAAAGCTGGATTTGATAAGAAATTCCAATATTAAAATTGCTCGTCGTCTCTTCCCACCTGTTCTCTGTGATTAAAGTGCGTCTCTACTGAACGCGAACCGAAAGCAACGCCAAATGCAAATGTTAGCTTGAAGAAACCTTTTGCGGTGAACCGAAGGAAAAAAATTACACGCCGACTCTCCTAGTTCGTGTCATTTTATCATTTACGTGTATTTTGTACACACGAGACATCAAAAGGAACTCTTTGGAATAAAGCAAACAGACATTCCTTTCATTCGTTCGAGCAACACTAATTCAAGGCACTTAGTTGGCTGACACACACGAGTACGTCAGTACATGTACGGCATGGCATCAACACACACTGTAATGTCTAACAGGTCCAAGTGATTTTATCGACACTGAATAGAGCTAGGTACGGGGAGGGTACATTAAATTCAATAACACGAGTTAGGGAGTTCGACGCTCGCTCCGACCGTCCTCAAAATAAGTAAAGAAGAAAAGTTTCGAAAAACTCTGCTCAACTTGTACCATGTTGTATGTGTATATTTTTGTGGGTAAACTAAAATAATATGGTTTTTTTTATCAGTCAGATGTTTTGCGAGTTTGATGATAAATTGTCTTTTACGTTTTAAAAGAGTTTACACTAATATGTAATTTGAAATTAAGTACCTTCTACAGAACATTGAAATGAACAAATTATAAGGAAACTCAAATGACACAAAAAATAGCTCATTCATTATCATTATTAAAATGATCTTTCACGTTGTACATTTGAGGGGTAAAATTTCGTAGACGGCTTCTTAAAATCTTAGAGGAGATACCTATAGAAGTATTTACATTTAATAGCCGTACATTTAAAACTGTTATTGTAGTACCGTTTTTTAGTCCTCTCCGTATATTATAAAAGAACCGGGGTTCTTCTATAGAGCGGACTAAAGGAACACCGAACAGGTGGAGAAGCATCTTTGTGTTCAACTTTTTTAGAAATTTGGGGCAAAAGCAAAAGCCAGAGATTTATTCTTCTTCTTTCTGAAAAGTTGACTAACCAAGTAACCTACTATTTCTGTATGAACCATCGTCATGAGCCTACAACAGTAGCCTTCTAGACGTGGGCCTCCCTAATTGCATGCCATTCACCTCGATTCTCGGTAACTCTTATCCAACTACTACCAGCCACCCTGCGAAGATCGTTGCTCCATTTAGCCTGAGAGCATCCCACCTAACCTTTGACGATTTGCGGTTTCCACTCAAGAACACGTCTAATAATGTGGCCAATTGTTACTTAAATAGCACTTATTCTATGAGCTATGTCACACACAATCACAATCTGACTTATGATCTTCTTCTTAGCCTGTCGTTTTCAATTTAAATTGATTTAGCTCAATAAGCAACGAGTTTGGTTTTCGAGTATTTTTTTCACAGCTAATACCTAAAACGAATTCTCAAAAATTACACAACCACGTCGACTGAAGTACATCTCGTTATACAGTTGAGAAGTGAAGTGAAAGTAAAGATGCTTGTTGTGTACAAGTGTTTTGTTCATGCACTACATTGTTATTCGCTGCAGACTTGGGATAGTTCACTTGTTAGGACGTTCCCGTCTCGAGCGGGCCGCCTGTGTGCTATCACTGAACTAGTAAGTGTCCCGCAGTTTGCTCTCTAATTTTCACTCACAAACATGTTAACATGTAGTTTACTACAAGTACCTACAACTTCAGCATACGCTCTCGTGTCGCTCCCTAAGCAAACAGCCCCTCGTATAAAAGCTATTAATATGATTAAGTTGAAAATTGCCGCCAGTAGTTAGGAGCTACTTGGACGTTAGAGTTGTTTTGATAACAGTCTAGGTATAAGACCTCCTTTCTTTGCAGTAAAACTGCTACTTCTTGTTATACTTTCGAGGTTAAAAATCACCTAATTAAATATTTTTTGACGTGCCTTACAAATGATAAAACATCAATGTGAATCAACGTAGATATATCTATTGATTTATTTAAAATATAGAATTATATTTTTTGGCAACACGGTTGGTGCAATGGCTGAGCGATCGACTGCTGCACTGCGGGTCACGGGGTTCGTTCCCCACGTAGCAAATATTTGTATGGCCTACAGTTGTTAGTTTAGTTGTTCCGCGTCTGGATGTTTGTGTAAGTGAGTTTAAAATGTTTGTAAACGCACCTATTATACAGGAGAAATTCCTAGAGTGCGTATTTAAAAAAAAACTAACAAATATGTAGTTATGAAAACATCTTTTCAGACCATTGATAACATAGAAAATCGACTTGACCTTTTGAGATACCCAGAAACTTTTAAAACGAGTTCTTTCAGCGATCACGTAAAAATCTACTTCGGCTGTGTACAGGAAAGGGCTTGGAGCCGAGGGGCCGACCACGAGTACGCGAGTACAGCACACTGACGCGGCTCTCATCAAGCCATCATTACGGACGCACCATGTTTTTAAAATGGCTTTGGATTGCGCATAGCCGTGGTCCAAATTAATCCCCTACTACAATGTTGCTACGTTAAATTGGGATAATCTGTTTCGAGGAAAATATGCTTCGTTATTATAAAAAAATAACTTTACAAAGCTTCAATATTAATTAGTCGCCGTTAAACCTTTCCGTCAGGCTGTGACTTCCGTCGTGATTTTGCATATAATTTTCTACTCAATGAACGTAACCCACTGTGTGCTAAGCCACAGTAGGAATTATAAAAAATAGGTGTTGTCTGTGGTAACTAGATAAGGAAAAGGGGTTCTATTCGGAAGTGTGACTGAGGATTTATTTATTAAATCTACATGCACGTATCTTGAGTTCTGTCATTTTCACGAGTCTGCTGGTTTAATGAAAAAATACAGGACATTCTTTCCTGCTTTATTTTCTGCATATAATGAATTCAGAGCCCGTCGACAAGATGTGAAATATTTTGTACAAAATATAAACAATTTAGACATAAGATATTAATTTGATAAGAAATTCAAATTTAACTGTCAGTGACATACAGTTTCGGTTTGTTCGAGGTTCCATCGGGCTGTCTGCTATGTTCATCGCGGGCGGCAATAACCGGCACAATGCGGCACAACTAACGACGAGGGGTGCACCTCTCCCAACACCCCCGCAGACCCTCACCCCTCACCCCGCCGGGAGGTAATAAAACCACGCATTCCACTTGCAAGTCACGGACTAGATTACCGAGAGCCGCGACAACCTTCAATGTGCCGATCACTGAACTGGTTGGCACACCTCCGGTACGGCGGTGAGCAGACACATGGACGGATAAATAATCAGATGGAAATTAATGGAGTTGTAATTGAATCAAGGTTCTATTTTTAATAAAACTTAATTTAGCAGGTGTACTGACTGTCTCAGTGATCGATTACGTAAATACTTGTATTTGTCAAGGGCTGCTAAGGAGCGGAAAGCGCAATGACAAATCATTATGCGTTTTGATGATGATAATCAGCTAATCTTTTAGTAACAATGGAAAACTTTTTCGTAAAAAATAAAACCGATTTCCTTTAAACTAAAAAGTGGAAAATATCTTTACTTCCGGAAGTCGGTTTTATTTGTTCACAAAAAAGTTTTCCATTGTTACTAAAATATTAGCAGATCATCCATAAAGACATAGAGAAAAAAATATGTATTATAGACGATAACTCATAAACTACTTAAACAATATCAATAAAATTGATATGGGACCATCTGGAAAGTATACCCTATCAAACAAAAATATTTTGCAAATCGGTCCAAGCGTCTTTGAGTAATTGGTGAACATATATAAAAAAAGAGATGCCGACGAATTGAGAACTGTGATCCTTTTTTTGTACGTACCACTGCATTCTGTTTTACTATTTACTCTATAGAAGAATTTAAGTCTTGGGAGGATACCACTACTTGAACAAATGCACCTACAATCGACCTAAAAGCTGCTTTACCATTTGTTCTAATATTTCCTACCGCATTAAGCTAAGTTCTAAATTAAAAATAGTCCTTAAAGTTTTATAAAGTGACTTCTCAGAATGTAAAAACAATTACAAAATCTTTTTTACCTACGTTTGCAGTAAAAAAGAGTTATCGAACTATAGCAATCTGTACAAATCCAATACAAAACGAACACATACGAGACAAAAAACCGGAACAGAATCCGAGATCAAAGCGAAATCACAATCGGTTAATATTTGACCACCGTTGCGAGCACGAAGCCAGAGCAAATTAACAGCGGACAAAGAAAAATATGTCCTATCAATAAGTGGCGGTGGAACTGGCAAATTGAATTGAATAAAACACACAAGTCCTCTAACGAGCCGGTGTTTACCCAAGTGGACACTAATTGGCTTAGCCAGCGGTCGCCGACGCGCTTGCACGGGAATAAAGAAACTTGTACACAGTTTGGGCAGGAGAAGGCATTCGGTTACTTTGTAACATGATCGCCCGGATAATTTTTGCGATGCTCTATAATTCAGTTAGGGATTTTCACCCAGAATTTCGAGGTTTACCAGTTATGGAGCACAGCAAATTGGATCTAAAAGTCATTGACAAGATCAGGAGGAAGCACTTTACTAGTTACATACGTGTCAGGTTTAGGTTTTCTACGCGATTACATTACAGTCTAAAGTTTGAATCATGGCAACTAATTCATATACTTTTTTGTTCCGATCATCACAGAAGCGACATGCGTTGCTGTTAAGTGCAAGTACTCAAGCAAATTTCTAAAACCTTTCACAAAAACAAACATCTTTTCAAATGCCTTTCACAAAAACAAACATCTTTTCAAATGCGCTTCTCATTTATGCCATATCTGTAATAATTTACTAATTCATTAATTTCGTGCAGCATTAGTCGACTAGGGTGGCTTCGGAATGAAGATGCAATCACTGTAACTGGAGGTATAAGATTGTCAACACTTGACCTTCATTGTTAATTATCTGAAGGATTAGCAAAAACAAAAGTCAACACAAAAGCCTAAACAAAAGAAAAATAAACTAGATAGTTTTATGTTTGCAAATAATATTTAAAGAAACAATATACCTGCGAGTAGGTTTTTAAATTGGCTCATACAGCAGACTCCCCGCAAGGCAAATATAATTCACTGTGTCTTTTTATTATATTTTACTTTAGTCGTTGAATAAACAAATTGAGAATCCGTTTATAACAAACACCGTTGAAATGTAATCTGCGTGTATATTTTTTTCATTTTCAAGAGTTAGAAACATAAGTATTGCGTAGGTAGTGAAAAAGTCTCGGTAATAAGGACAGCTTTGAATTCACTTTTAGAAACTCGAAGTAATTTATGCTGTATTCATCACGTTTTAAAAAGTCGGTTACTTCAAAATTGTATACAGCTATAAGAATCAGCATATATAACATATAATAAAGTCTTTCCTCAACCGCGCAACAATACATTATATTTTAATATCATATGAATCAATACAACATGAATATTCTGTGCGCAAAAGTAATTTTAAAGGCTATCACAGAAGGCGACGGGCGCGGGCGACAGCGGCGGCACCCACTGACATCAGTGGCTTGTATCTTGCGCTGAATTTGCATATAAATTGTATCTTCTGGTCATAGCTAGCAAGATGACACGCGTCTATGATGTGACCGCTAGTCGCTACGGTAAACACAACTGCATATTTATGTCCATACTAATCAACGCCCGTAATGTGTGCACAACGATAGACAAGTCCGTAACCTCATATGCTACCGAGATTAACATTCGTTTATTTTAGAGACTTTTTCAACTTCTCATAATTCGTCAAAATTACTGCTCTGAACACAAACGAAGATTAAACGAAGCCATCACAATCTACAATTTTAATGACCTCCAATAAATCTACGTGATCGTTACTAAGCAAAATTAAAGGTTATATTAGTCTTCATCAGGTCGCTTCCGAACGATGCAGGGCAATAAAACGATGAAAAGAAGCTAATTTTTCAGCAAATCATCTCCGGACCCCATGAAGTCATCAATATTCATTTTGCGGCGCGCCTCGGAAACAAACACCTTTGCGAAGGAGCACAACGCGCTTCCTTTGAGCCAACTATGCCGGGGGCGCGCGTCACGCCGCCGCCGGAGCCCGGCTAACTCAATTTATTTGGATAATTGGCTTGTTTCACTAACGTTCCCGACTCACATCAATTAATTCAGTGTATAGCGATAGTTTTTTCATAATAATTTGTTTTCATAAGGAAGTTCCGGCAGTTGTAGGTTTTGATTTTATTTAAAAAGGGTCAGGTAAAAGTTAAGAAGTAAATATGCAGATGAGACTGTGTTTAACGTATACTATTTATGAATCTTACATATTAAACCGATGACCGATCCATTTTTGTTAGGGTTCCGTAGTCAACTAGGAACCCTTATAGTTTCGCCATGTCTGTCTGTCCGTCCGTCCGTCCGTCCGTCCGTCCTCGCTTAATCTCTGTGACCGTTAGCACTAGAAAGCTGAAATTTGGTACCAATATGTATATCAATCACGCCGACAAAGTGGTAAAATAAAAATTCGAAAAAAAAATTTTATTAGGGTAGCCACCCTATATGTAAAGTGGGAAGTGATTTTTTTTTTAATTTCAACCCTAACGTGTGATATATTGTTGGAAAGGTATTTAAAAATGAATAGGGGTTTACTAAAATCATTTTTTGATAATGTCTATAATTTCGGAAATAATCGCTCCAAAAGTAAAAAACAATGTGTCCCCCCCCCCCCTCTAACTTTTGAACCATAAGTTTTGAAAATATGAAAAAAATCTGAAAAGTAGAACTTTATAAGGACTTTCTAGGAAAATCATTTTGAACTTGATTGACACAACAGTTTTTGTACAAAAAAGACAAAAAGTTGTACAAAATAATTTCCTCCTCCACCTTTAAACTCATAAGTTACACTTATTGTGACGGACGGGAAACTACGGAACCCTACACTGAGCGTGGCCCGACACGCTCTTGGCCGGTTTTTGTTCTTATTACTCATTCCTTATCTTCGTTTCAATGAACTATGGAAAATTACTTTAAAGAATTACTATTTCACACTAAACATACTTTCTTAACTTACGAAAGCATACTTGTACGTGCATCAAAACTAAACTAGACTGGCCCTAAAATTCAAATACATATATCCAATGAAATAGCACATCAAAACGGCCATCTAAAGGAAATAAACTAAACATTATGTACCTATTCGAATCTATTGTTTGTTTAGACGTCTCCACTGTTTGTGATTATCAAATCACTATGCCATTATGGTCGGGGCTATTAATATTCTGAATAGGGAGCGGAATAATTTCGGGGGTAAGTCCAGCGTTCGGCTCCGGTCGTATTAGTACGAGTCTATCGGTTACGTTCTACGTTACGGCTACCTCTATCTCTGCTACGCCGTCTACGTGTGCATTTTCCCGGCGTAGTATACCCGTAGCTAGCGCGTAGCACTTCGTAGCACAGTCGTAACTTCTTACTAACTCGTTTAGTTAATGTTTGTATTTTGATTCAATTTGAAAACTTGTGGCAAGTTGTTTTCATTAGGTTTACAAATAAATTGAAACATTCTACAAACATAATACCTATTTTTATTTTCCGAAAACCCGTTCTAGAAAAATTAGGAGAGCTTTACTTCATTATTCGCCTATTTGATAATATCTTCATGAAAGTATGCATTTTATAAAGCCCTGGAATGGCCTTTATGAAAGACACAGTTATATTGCGCCCAATTTTTCGACCTAGAGTTTATAAACATGAATGTCAAGTCTCGAATCAAGGCATCAGCTGAACATTTGAGAGTATCTTACATATTGGGCATGTATTGAATGATTTCTTTAAACAAGTTGAACACAATTTCAGTAGATTGTAGCTATTTGGTGTAACCAGTGCACGTACGCGACCGCAACGTCCAGCTAGGCCGTCATTACTACGGCTGAGCGCCAAATTGCGATATCCGCTGCAATCGCCGACTGCCGACTGGCCGCCTTCACCCACCTCGCAGGTAGTTGGCGCAATCAATTTTCTCATTTCAAATTACAACTATTTTGTTTCACACAGTCGTAATAAGGAGTTTGAAACTAAGAGTGTTGAACTTCGCGGGTCAGGACCTGCGGAAGTCAGGTTAAAGGTGAAGAGGGACTGGGTATTTGTGCGGCGTCGACGTAGCGTGGCGGCGCTCCCTACGTTGTCCACAGTAACAAGCCACTCCTGTTTATTTTACCGCAATGAATTTCCTGGCAATATTTTCTTCATTTTTTAATTTTGAATACATTTGAGCACAATTCTCCGTGGCGGCTGTGCGCCCCCGGCAATCTCCAAATTGCCTCTTTATGTGCAGATGTTCCGACCCTCGGTTTTTCCGTCTTTTGAATGTCGTTTTGCTGTTAAATAACCTGCTCTTCTATTGTAATTGGGGTTTGTAAGTTTACTTTCTACTACCGACATCATTGTCAATTGTAAAAGTGGAATTAAAAACATTGCAGATATGCGATTTATTATATTCTGTAGAAAAATTATAACATTTCAAATATTTGATCACGCTGTAGGTTTGCTAATGCAACGATCTTATATTAAAATCACAAATACTTATATACGTACCTATCCACAGGATAATTTCATTAAAGCGGAAAGAAACAATAAAACATAATGAAATTCTTATCCTATTCCTTTATTTATTTAACTTTATTACATCTGCCCTTTGTATTCACAAAAACGCAATATTAATAACAACAAGTTAAGTGGGGCATGCGGTAGCGAGAACTGCTTTTTACTCGAGTTCTTCTAATATTAATCTTGGGAGGGTCACTAAAGATCACAATTACACGTTTTACAAGATTCCAACTCATTTATTTTTCGCGAACAAATTATTTCTCGTGAAGCAAATTAATTCCTTAGCATTATATTTCTTTCAAGATCTGAATAAATTTGAACGAGATTTCATAAAAAATATAGACCGGCTGAGGGCCCGCGGCTAGCGGCAAATTACGTCTTTATTTACAAGCACGTGCCTAAATATTTTCTCCCCGTTGGAGAGTTGAAAATATTAGTTACTGAAAACACACAAAAATACTTGAAACACACGTTGATTTCCACGGGGGTCACTTAAGAACATATTATTATCTATTCCCACATATTAATATTTGTGGGAATAATATTAATTATTATATATATTATATTATTATTAATGTTGTAACATCACTATTTAGTATGTTACTATTATGGTCTTCACTAGTCTATGTATTATCTGTGATCTGCCGGCGCTCTGCCACACTTCTTCCTGTCATGTCTTACGATGTGTACCTCCTGTGTCTCCTGTTAATAAACCAGTATCATACCCAACGGAATATCGTTTATTAAGAATCCAACATAACATGGTGTCAGAAGTCATTTAAGAAGAAATCATTCAAGAAAAAGTCGAGGTCGTCGAAGAAAATGCCGGACCAAGCGGACGTCAGCCATGATGGTGAGACAAATTTTCAAACACGTGTGAAGCAGTTGAATATTTCGTCAGATACCACGAATAATAACGCTGAATCGTGGAAAAGATGGTGGCAACAACTCGATTTATATTTGTTAGCCACAGGTCTAGATAAGTCAAGCGAGAAACGGAAAATCGCAATTCTGTTACATTGCATTGGAGAACGAGGTCTCAATATATTCAACACATTTAACCTCAAAATAGACAAGAGCACGCTTGACGAAGTCAAATCGAAATTTGACAAATTCTTCGAGCCAAGAAGAAACGTGACCATGTGCAGGTATTTGTTCTTCACACGTAGGCAAAATAAATCCGAAAGCATCGACGAATTCCTCACGGATTTGGAAAATAAAAGCAAAGAATGCGAGTTTGGAACGCTCAGGGAATCGCTCATCAAAGATATTTTCATTGCAAACCTCAATTTGGACTTGTCACATGTGCGTCAAAGGTTACTGCAAGAACATGACTTAACCTATCAGAGAATGCAAGAGCTAGCGAGGACGCTCATAGTCGCACAGCAGGATGCTGAGAAAATAGTCAAAGGGAGCAGCATCGCCAGTGAAAACGTCATGCATCTCAGTCGGAGGAGCCGTAGTCGAGGAGATGGTCGACAGCGAGCTTCCAGTCGCAAGTCAGCTTCAAGCAGTCGCAAGCCAGCTTCAGGCAGTCGCGAGTCACCTTCAGCTTCAAGCAGCTCGAAGACATGTAGCCGCTGTGGGCAGTCTCATCGCTACAAGTGTCCAGCTCAAGGAGTTCAATGCAGGTCATGTAAATCTTATAATCATTTTGCTAAATTTTGTCTCAAAAATAAAAAAGTCAGTCAGTTGCAATCGTTTAATTCAGATAATGGTAGTCAAGATTATTTCGTAGGTATGCTGAATAGTCAAAGTCATAATGGTCAAAGTCATAATAGTCATTCTCACGGTCAGTCACTCAGTCACATCACACATCCATCCCTATGATGAGAATAGTGACATGTCGGAGAGATTTATTATCCAGTCAAAAAGTCAAAAGAAAAAATGTCAGAGTCTCAATGATGAAATCAGTCACATGTCTGAGGGATTTCACAATAAGGCACAGTCGTCCAGTCAGTCACACAATGGATCATCAGTGGTCAATACTTTGAATCACTCAAAGCAGTCGTGGGAAATTAGCTTATTGGTAGGAGATACAAAAGTTAAATGCATAATAGACTCAGGTGCAGATGTCAATATAATGTCAAAACAAACATTTCAAAATGTTAAAAGTCAAAATAAGCTGTCAAAATTGTCACTTGTCAAATGTCAAATAAATGTCACAGGATTTGGTGGAAAATCCATTCCGATTTTAGGCAAAGTCAACTTGATTTGTAATTTTTGCTTAAACAATAAGAACATTGTTGAAAACATAATGTTTATAATACCAGATATAGAGTGTCCAAATGTCCTTGGTCTCCCAATTTGTGAAAAGTTAGGTATAATAAAACGTGTCTTTTCAGTATCAAAACAAGACTTTTGTGAACAAATTCATACACAATATAATGATGTATTCCAGGGTCTTGGCTGTCTGCCTCCAGTCTGTCATCTAAAACTCAAGCCTGATGCAGTACCATGTGTGGATCCGCCCAGGAAAGTCCCATTCGCATTACAAGGGAAACTGCGTGAGGAGTTGGATCGCATGGAGAAAATGCAAGTCATAGAAAAGGTTACAAAACCTACAGAGTGGGTTAATTCAGTCGTAGTAACAGTAAAAAGTTCAGGTCAGTTACGAATTTGTCTTGATCCTAGAAATTTAAATAAAAATATCATGAGGGAACATTATCCACTCAAGTCAATTGATGAGATTAGGTCTCAGCTCGAAGGGGCTGTATGTTTTTCTCACTTAGATGCATTTTCAGGGTTTTGGATGCTACGTTTAGATGAATATAGTTCAGAATTATGTACCTTTCAAACATCATTTGGTAGATATAAATATTTAAGATTACCATACGGCATAAATGCCTCATCAGAAATATTTCAAAGAGTCATGATGAATTTATTTGGTGATATAGAAGGAGTTCTAATTTTTATTGACGATATTTTATAGTATGGTCCAAACGAGTCAATTCACAATGAAAGATTACATAAAGTCATGCAAAGAGCTCGTCAAGTCAATTTAAAATTTAACAAGTCTAAGTGTAAATTTTCACTGTCAGAAGTATGTTTTTTAGGTTATGTCTTCAGTAAAGATGGTGCAAGGGCAGATCTTTAGAAGGTCAAAGCAATTGTCAACATGCCTACACCACAAAATGTCAAAGAGTTACAGAGAATACTAGGTATGATAAACTACCTAGGACCTTTTATAAGTAACCTGTCAGAAAAAACACAAATGTTAAGAAATCTTTTAAAAAAAGATGCAGTCTGGACTTGGGATGAGAATCATAGTCAATGTCTGAGGAAACTGAAAGATGAAATTACAAATTCACCAGTTTTAGCTCATTATAATCCCAAGATTCCATTAGTCTTGTCAGTCGATTCGTCAAAGTCAGCGTTAGGTGCAGTCATTTTACAAAAAAATAAACCTATAGCATACAGTTCAAAAACTTTAACTCAAACCCAAGAAAGGTATGCTCAAATAGAGAAGGAGCTGCTAGCAATTCAATTTAGTTGTGAAAAATTTCACCAATATGTATATGGTAACAGAGTCACAGTTCACACTGATCATAAACCATTAGTCTTTCTGTTTAAAAAACCATTACATGACGTCCCAGCTAGATTACAGCGTATGATGTTAACTTGTCAAAAATATGATTTAGAAGTTATACATGTCCCAGGTAAAGAAATGTTTATATCAGACACTTTGTCAAGAGCCGCCTTGAAAGATCACTATATACCTGAAAATGAATCAGAAATGTCTTGTCATGTCAATCTAATGTATGCTAACTTAGCAATTACAAAAGAATATAGTACACAATTGGCACAGGAAACCAGAAAGGATGAATCCTTGCAATTATTAAAAAAATATTATAATGAAGGATGGCCAAACAATAAAAACAATGTCAGTCCATTGGTAAAACCATTTTGGAATATTCAAGGGGAAATTCATGTAATTAAAGATTTACTTTTCAAAGGCTCAAAATTAATAGTACCACAGTCTATGTACAAAGGAATGTTAGAACAGATTCACAAAGGTCACCAGGGTATAAACAAATGTTTAAAACTAGCTAAAGAATCTCTGTATTGGCCAAATATGTCAAGTGATATTAAGAATTTAGTAGAGCAATGTCTTATATGTGCTAAGTTTAAACAAAGCAATCAAAAGGAACCACTACAAAATTTTGAAATCTGTAAATACCCATGGCAACAAGTAGGTATTGATTTAATGCATTTTGATAGTTTAGTATATTTAATTGTCACAGACTATTACTCAAAATACATAGAAATAGCATTATTAAATAAAAATAGTACATCTCAAAATGTTATTACCCATTTAAAGTCAATTTTTGCACGCCATGGAATACCATTGTCACTAGTCTCAGATGGTGGACCTCCTTTTCAGTCAATCGAATTTAAATTTTTTTTGCAAGAATGGGACATAGAACATGTTGTTACTAGCCCATATCATTCACAGTCTAATGGACAAGCAGAGAGTTCAGTCAAAATTATAAAAAACATGCTAAAAAAATGCAAAGAAAATGGATCAGATCCATACATAGCATTGTTACAATATAGAAATACAGGTAAAAATATTTTTTCATCACCAGCACAGTTACTCATGTCTAGGAACTTAAGAAATAACATTCCAACATCATATAAGAAGTTAAAGCCAAAAGTGGTAACATTTAAAGATTACAAAGAGTCTGTCAAGAAAAATGATCAAAATAAGTCAAAATACTACAATAAAAATGCCAAGTCAATGTCTATGTTACATCATAATGATCATGTCTATTTTAAGAGAAACCCTAGTAGCAACTGGGAACAAGCTATTGTTAAGCAAAGATTGTCAAATAATAGATCATATGTTGTTGAGGATGTCAATGGAGTTAGGTATAGGAGGAATAGAATTCACTTAAGACATAAATATTCTCATAATTGTGCTAACCCTCCCATGCAATCCAACTCGTCACAAAGGGGAGAGGAAGGTGACAGACAGGAGTCTAGGCATCAAGGATCCTCATCTCAACAATCCTCAAATGTAACAACTAGGTCAGGTCGTATTGTAAAACCTACCAGAAGGTTAATTGAAGAAATTGATTAAGTTAAGTTATAAATAAAGTCATAAGTAAAGTTTAAGTATAACTATAAGTATAATTAAGCATGTTGTCTTGTATAAAGTCAAATAGCATAGCACTTATATTAATTGTCAGTCAGGGGTCTAATTTGAACTCAACAAGGGGGATGTTGTAACATCACTATTTAGTATGTTACTATTATGGTCTTCACTAGTCTATGTATTATCTGTGATCTGCCGGCGCTCTGCCACACTTCTTCCTGTCATGTCTTACGATGTGTACCTCCTGTGTCTCCTGTTAATAAACCAGTATCATACCCAACGGAATATCTTTTATTAAGAATCCAACATAACAATTAATAATATTTATTTTTCCATACGCAAAATACGCGCCTCAGACGTGGAGTTGCGGACATCAGCCCGTTATACAATACAATATTAATATTTCAGGGCACAAAGAATTATTCTTATATTTATAAAACTGAAGTGTTTGTTTACGTCTAGGTCCGGAACAAGAAATAAAATTCATACAAATGTGTTGCCTGTCACAATAGATAATATATCAACTAACTCACGGCCTTCTGAATGTCTGACCCATATTGGATGTAAAATAGGGATGTAGGATGTGTTTACTAATAATTTTATTATAAGTACTATTTATGTAGCAGTACTAGTGCTAAGATTACCTATCTATTAAGTAAATTATATTATTAAGTAGAAAAAACTGTTTGTAAGTTTGCATTTTCATTAACGGGAAGCTTCATAATTCCGTTCTCGTGGTTTAATTTCCACATATAACGGGAGTGAAGCCGAAGCAAAAGCTAGTAGTATAGAAGCTGAGAGACAAATAAATAAAGCGAGCAGGCAATAAAGTTAGTTTATTTTATTAGTAGAAACACAATCATCTCCGCTCGCCAGTTGCTCGCCCCCGCTTCAGAATCCTCAGAATAAGAAGTATAACTGAAAATGAATTCACGTTATAACACCTTATTATTGTGAAATCTAATTCACCATCACAATGTCGTCGAGAACTACACAATTGGTAGATGTGACAGAATTCTTTAGAAATCTAATTTTTATGACGAGTCTGTGTTACATTTTACCTTTATTTAATATTGTATTAGACAACCACACGTTCTAGAAATAAAGTTAATTAAATAGTCTAGATTCGTAAAATTGGTAAGATTTCGTCCTTCGTTGTTTCTTTATTTTTCTAATGTCTGGAAAATTCTTAACTAATTTAAATGTTACAATAAATGGTAATGGTACAATACTTACATCGGGATCCTTTTCATACGAACATCGATGCACTTCAAAAGATCTCTGACATTTATCTTTATCCGGGGTATCTAAAAATACAATAAATAAGCCAATTATTAAATCTTAATATTAAAATCATTATCCAAATTAATGCTGAGACTGCAATATCATTAATCACGACTGAACTTCCAGAAACTTTTTTATTTTTCAATTGTTAATACATACATAGACAAACTTGCGCCTTTTCCGCATAGAAAATGAAAACGATGCAGTCAGATTCTGTTGTCCTTTCCTCATTCGTTAATCTTCTTTAAAGATAATAAATCAAAAATACCTATATGTTAAGTATAAAAAGAAACTTGCTAAAACCATGTCTCCTAATAGATTTGGACGTGTAGAAGGTCGAGAAATAGAAGATTGTAGTAGCCATACTGCCTTTCTTTTCAGTTAATGCCTGTTCATTAAATGAATGGCAATGCAGATAAATACAAATAAAAAGAAATACTCTCACCCAGATGTTTACACGCAAATATCATTTTGGTTGTTCTCTCGTAGTATTCGTCTGGTATCAGACTAACCAGCATGTCGTAGTCCACAGTACCATCGTCGTCTACCTGCAAATTGAACAATAATTAACTTTTTAAAAATATCTTTCAAATAAGCACAAATAAAAAACCTATTAAAAACGACTCCTAGTTGGTACGTAAGTCAAAAGTCAAGGTAACGTCGCGAACTCGCTAACAACAAAGCAAACGATTTGAATTAAAAATAAATTAAATGCCTGTTTGTATC
Organism: Ochropleura plecta; assembly: GCA_905475445.1. Lineage (NCBI taxonomy): Eukaryota > Metazoa > Arthropoda > Insecta > Lepidoptera > Noctuidae > Ochropleura > Ochropleura plecta. The sequence continues at coordinate 12,513,422 of FR997723.1, forward strand.
TAATTCCGTACACGACAGAGTGAAGAGAGAAACAAACAAAAGACAGATAACTCACGAGGCTCGCTTCCTCCAGCAGGCAAAACATATAGCACTTCAATTTCGCGTCCTCCTTAAATATGCCGTTTTCGCAATTCGTTATATCCTCTGGGGGCAAGTAAGAATAAAGACTCTTTAATGTACGTAAACATGAGACATTGTATTTGAAAACAATGCTAGTGGGAGAGAGATCATCTCGACGTATTGTGAACAATAAAAAAGAAAAGTAAATTTTTACAAAACTAAATAACTAAACACTTATTATATAAATATATCCTATTAACAACTAAACACGGCCATTATTCAAATGCCATGGGTAAGAATATTAGTTATGTATTTTAAATTTAGTAGCCGGTGAGTCTTCTCTGCGTGCTTGCGAGCGCTGTGGCGGGGGGCAGCTTAGCCACGCCGATTGCTCGGCGACTTGGCGTCATTCGCATGCTAACATAAAACAAAAGAGGAAGAAAATTTTCTTTTGAACGCTCACCCTCTGCCACCCCTGTTTTAGCGACACACTCGTCGTGAACTGTTTGTATTATTTCTTTGATTTCCTCACTGAAAACCTGAAAGGAAAAACCATAAGTAACTTCGATGTTTTCAATATACATTGGCAACTGAATTTGACTGGTGTAATTGTGTAGCAAAACTATTGCCAAATTTCCTTGTTTATCTAGTAAAAATATGTTTTAGTATACGCAATACAGTTATTTGAGAAACGTTTTAAACTTAATTTGTTATTACTAATTGCCATAGCCAAATTAAGTCCATAACATAAGAGTACGCCGCCCGTCCTACATCCCCTAAGCGATGCCCCAAACTACTTAAATAAGTACCTCCACAAACCTGCCACACATTAGATCCACAAAGTTCCCGAGATTTCCTTATTAAATCATTTTGTGTCTGCATTATTTAGTGTAGTGGGCGAACCACTGAGACACCCCAGTCTCTTGATCTACACGACTACCTTTGTGAACAACGGGGGGAAATAAGTCGTTTCAATATTAAAAATGAGATAACATTCTCAAAGAAAATATTAAGTCGCGATTCCCGCGGGAGCAACCCAATGCGCATCAACTTGTATCATAATGTTAAATATTAATTTAAATGGTGAGGGACTGTCTCCATTGTAAGTAAAATTTCGGTTTTCTCAAGTTTAATGGAACTTATTTTGAAGAAACAAATGGCTGTGGTTTTTTTAATGAATTTTTTTTAATTAATTAGGTACACATTCTGCAATGTCATGAACTGTTTTCTAATCATGATACAATTAGAAATTAGATTAACGGCGATTGAAAATCATCAACACTAACGAAAGCTATGAAGCACACTAGATGATTTAGATGGAAAATCACTAATATGTAAGAATTTTGCGTCAGATTCAGAGAGACTCCTGTAAATGTCGTGTGTCATTGGAGACGGCGGCGCGGGCGGTTCGGCGCACACGATGCATTACGTTCGTATTCACAGGGCGACACTACGACTTTGAGCAATAGTGTTGCGTGGCGCCGCGTCGCGCGTCACCCATCCATCACACTGACACACCATAAACACTTCATAAACTTTCACTATATAAAACTACAAGTGACAAGTGGACTACTTTTAAATATAATAAATTTCTAACTACAACCGATGTAATTCTTGAGACAAATTTTGAAATTTTATAAAGCAAGTCTTTAAACTCTTAATATATTCGCAATAAGGATTTAGTAATGGATTTATCTCCTTTACTTTATCGATTGTCATTTGTTTTCAGAATCAACCCAAATATGTATGGCATCGTCACGTAACTCAATACTATGCAGTATTGAGTTAGGGTACTGATTTAAACATAATTTTCACAAACTTACAGGTTTATCTTTACCGCCATATGCAACAGCAACCAAACACAGTACGAGAGGCAGCGTCCCTGTGAACATGGCGCCGCTGCTTGTACGCCAATGGCCCTCCTCTCTCGCCAACTTGTCTTATAATACCGCTGCCGGCAACTCCACCCTAAACTAAATCACACACTTAAGGCACATAGTTAACGAGCAGTTATCCAAAGCCAGCAATTAACGCGTTAAAGGTGTTACGCTACTTGCAGCACAAGCGGTAATCATGAGGCGGAAACTTTTCCAACCATGAATGAGTAAGCAACTTGCTAAATACATGGTGCAACTCAGCCATAACATAACTTATTAAGTATTCTGTCTGACATAGTGGGAAATATCCCGAATGGATTTTCGAGAAGAGATTATCTGGAAAAACGAAAAAAATATCGGAAATAAATATTTGAATGACATATTACTTGAAACTTAAGAAGGTTTTTAAATAGGTAATTCTATCATATATATACTTGGCACTTTGGCAGAAGCCGGTAGTAGCCCTTTAAGGTACCTTTGTGATGAACACATACATGTTATTCATTCATAATGGCTTGCACCCTTTATGAAGGAGTAACATAGGTTCGCGAGCATACTTATAAGGATTGTTAATATTTAAAGGCTTATATTATGTTATTAATTCGGGATAGATATTCTTAAAAGAGAAGTACTTACTACCACTACCGCCTAGGCTTCGCACGGGTGCAATTTCTGATAATCTGATAAATAAAATTGCTTTTCGAGCAAACTTTAAGGTAATTAATGAAAGCACCAAACATTGCTCTAACAAAAAAACGTTTTGAAGGACAAGCTTAACTTTGACATTGGTAAACTGTTGTAGGTACCAATACATCGATATAGGTTGAAGTTGGTTTATCCTCTTCAATAAAATTAAGTTTATAATTATTTTTTTAGGATTTTTTTCTTTACTTAATGAAAGCACCAAACATTGCTCTAACAAAAAGACGTTTTGAAGGACAAGCTTAACTTTGACATTGGTAAACTGTTGTAGGTACCAATACATCGATATAGGTTGAAGTTGGTTTATCCTCTTCAATAAAATTAAGTTTATAATTATTTTTTTAGGATTTTTTCCTTTACTAATGCTCCATAATATAGCTTCTTGCTAAATATCATGATCCTAGATCAACGGAAAGTACCTTATAGGTTTAGATTCCCTTTGCGAATGTTTCGGGAATGCTACATAAACGACCAAATCGTTTGATTGCGTAGACATAGAAGTTTAGAGGTATGAAAAACAGGGTGTAAAGTTCTCCATCCTCTATGGAAAAGGGAGGATCCTCCGACCAGACGGGTGTCGTGTCTGGTGGGCCACTGCCCGACAGTTACTTGTCGGGTGCTCGTATATATGCTGACTTCGTGCACAACTTTGCTTGCGCGATGTAGGATTTTGCCGTTTAGTACTTCAGTGGCTGGATAGATGGCGCTGTAGTAATTTTTGCCACTTGCATCTTTGTGTCGCTACAGAAGTTTGATTTTTTTACAGCTCAAAGAGACAGCAGACCTCAGTTTTTGATATGAATTTCAACACGATAGCTTCACGCGCTCCCTGGATAAAGGGCCTTAACAGACAGACGGACAACAAAGTGTTCCTATAAGGGTTCCGTTTTTTTTCCTTTTGAGGTTATATTAAACAGTCAATTCATTCTTGTTCACATAATAAGTAGAAGATATATAGATTAAATCATGTAACCATTTGATTTGGTTAATCCATATGAATATTTACCTAAGTGCGGAAATAACTCTGTCTTTTTACCTTTTCACTTGAACTTTTTATCCCAGTAAGAAATGTGAAAACAAAACACCCGCGAGCAAAGCCACGACCAAAACCTTATTCAGTTACAAGAAGGGACACTATTTCCTGAGTCATTTTCCCACTTTGGAACAATCATTGTTTCCACGGTGAACAATGAAGGGGATCTTACGTGTTTTTGTGCGCCCGCCTCTATTGTGTCCTACACAATTATAAAATGAATGTTATAATTTGCTGTTCGCTGATGTGATGGCCACAATGCGCCCCGGCCGCGGCGATATCGTACTTAATGATTATTAATGGTCCGAAGACAGCTTGGAAAATCACGCTTAACTTGTGTAGGTGAGCGAGCATATTGAAACACAACCACTTTGTACTAGGCTACGTTCACGCTGAATGTATAGTTACGGCCGGCCAGTCAGCACTGAAATTCTTTTTTGGAAAGCTACCTACACATAACGACACATCAACCTATTCAGTCTAATTAATGTGGATCTCTCTTCGTATGGCAAATCTACGGTGTTTGTTTCGTAGTTGAGAAATCTGCATAAACTGGTTTTGTATAGTGTGTACCTGAAAAGGAAAAGAGTAACCCTTACAAGATCGATCACTTCGTTGTCCTTCTGTCTGTCAGGAACCCTTCCTCAGAAACGGGTAAAGGGATAAAGTTTAAATTAATATTAAATAAATAGTGGTGCTAATTTATGTAGTCCCTGGGTGTCAATTATGTCACATACATGTATTCTTATTTTTTTAGCGTTTCGTTGCGAAATAGCAAATAAACGGTATAGTCATGGATTCGCACTGTCCGTTTGTCCGAGTCTATCGGTCCGTAGGTATGTGACAGCTCTTTCACTCCGAGACTGTTGGTACCGCACAGTAAAGAAAGGAGAAGAAAGAAAACAGGTTTATTTGACTTTTGCCACAAGTACGCACAACGTTTTAAAAAAAAAGCTATGTCTCACGGCTGCGCCAAATAAGCTCAGTTCAGCAAAATGCCAAGCAGCAAATGCCCGACGCTTATTTTCAACTGGATCTGACTATCTGAGATGTGATATGACGGATGTAAGACAGTTCCGTCATTTGTGTAGTTCAATAGTTTGGATAGGGTGTATTCTATGAACCGCTAAATGAAATGAGATGTAAACTTATGAAAAAAGAAATAGACGTGGCTCTTCATACATAAGTATAACATGTACATCGATAGCTCTTGAAAATAAAATACTATTTTTTTTAAGTCAATATTTCCAAAGTCTGGTTGATGAGATATTTGCTTCTTAAAAGTTGAAAGTAATGAAAAAATCAGAAATAAATTGTTTTTAAAAAGTCTATCGAAAAGTTTGAATAAGATTTGAACTGCAGCATTAATTTTTTATAAACATACTATGAAAAACAAATTTAGTGTTACTGTTGAATTTTAAACCTTTTAATGAGCATTAAAAAATATTGTTAGTATATTGTTTGAAAACTTTATGTGCGAGTCCGTCTCGCACTTGGCCGGTTTGTAAAATCTCTTGAGATTTGTGGACGTGAGCGACGACATCAAATTTGACAAAAAACAAAATTACAGAGTAAGAAGATCTGAATCTGTTTGTATAATTATATCACATAATTATTTTTTTGTTAATTTGCACTTGGAGCAGTGACCGTACTGTAAAATGATATTTTGGTTTTCTTTTTCAATTGCAAAGTAATTTAAGTTTGACCATAAATCGGAAACCAAATTGTCAATTTTAAATAGAAGTATAAATACCAAGTGTTTCTATATTGCAAAGATAGTATTCTTTATTTCTGAATTCGATATTCAAGTGCATGCGGACACAGTTTTCAGCCGTAACCCCGCAGGGTGCGAGTCCTACTCCCACTTGGCGGGTTTTGTTTTCATAAACACATTTGACGGGCCTGTTGGTCTAGTGGTTAGTGGCCCTGACTGCTGAGCCGGAGGTCGTGGGTTCGATACCCACCCAGGACAAACTTTGTGTGATGAGCATGATTGTTTGTTCTGTGTCTGGGTGTGAATTATCTAAAATATGTATGTATTTATTAATTATATAAGTATGTATATCAGTTGTCTGGTTACCATAACACAAGCTCTGCTTAGCTTGGGATCAGATAGCCGTGTGTGAGTTGTCCCAAGATATTTATTTTATTTATTAGATATTTTATTAGATATATTTTGGACTTGACGGTCATAGTTGATAGCCGATCATACTTTTGGTGTGAACAAAACCTTAGTAAACTATTTATTGCTAATGCAAAAAAAAATAGTCCGATATATAACGAACCTTTTCGGTCGGTATAGATATTCGTTAACACTTTTTCTGCTCTAGATAAACGTTTGAAATGTGTCTGAATATCAATATCAAAAACAGAAACATAACATTTTCGAAAAAGGATAGTGACTGTAATGTACTTTTAACATATTAAGAATCCCTAAAAGAATGAGCTGATCCGTTCACTTCGTAGAAAAACATAGTGATTTTTTTCCAATATTCGATTATCTTCCACGCATTTATACCTATGCCGTGTTCAATCGACATGAAAAATCCATTAGAGTTGTTTGCGTCGGCAACTGGGCCGATAGGCGTCGCCAGTGACCGTGCCTAAGAGGATTTGTTGCTTCCCTGTCGGCTGCATCATGCATCTGTGCATTCGTTAGCTGCATGCGCATTCCGACAACTCGATACAACGGACCATTCGATGGTGAAATGCGAATTGTGTTATTACAATGGAAGGGTATTGTTTGTCGTTACGGCTGCAATATTGTCATCGGTTTATTGCATTATAATAATTTGTGTACGATGTAAATTGTAGCTTTTAGAGCTTTCATCTATTGTTTATCCACTGGGACTTATCAGCGCGTGATTAATGTTTGATTGTTTGATTATCTAGAGACTTCATCCTGCGGTAAGATAGCTCTATCAAAAGTTTAATTTGAAAGAAAACTCACGACGGTACCTATCAGATAAATAAAGCCAAACAAATTAAACTCTTTTCCATAACAAAGTTCACGTAGGTAGTAAACACAAAACTGAAAACGTACGCTAGTGAAATTCAGATATACGACGTCCTGGCAAAACTGTTGACTAGTTTTGGTAGAAAAGTTTTTACAATATTTCTATTGTATGTAAACTCGTCCGACTATTGCCGACGAGGGGTAACAAGTAAACTTTTGCATTTGTAGTTGTAGACGCGCGTTCACAACCACCAACTTTGAACATACGTCTGCGCTAAGAGGATGTCTTAAGGACATGTCAACAGCATCTCTAATCATGCTGAACAAAATAATAAGTATAAATGATGTTTTAAGCTATAGAACTGCAAAAACGTCGTCCAATGTACCTTCTTTACTTTGAGTATGCTCAGAGTAAAGTTACAATCAATATACCATAGATTTTTCGCCGCATTTATTAATAAAGGTATAAGTACCTATTAACTAATGTAGAGTAAAAGGTTAATGATGATTAAACGTATTAACATTGTCTGCTTGCTGACTGCATATATAGCAACATACAAATGAAATAAAAGAATAGAAAAAGGATTATAAAGAATATTCAATGTTTAAAACTTCTAAATTATGCACGATACCTTTATCTATATAAATAGATACTAAGTAGAAATAGGTAACTCTATATGACCGAATTCAAAAGCCCTACTGACATAGTTTGAATAGTTACTAAGGGTGTTAACAAAATCAAAGTTTAATAGTAAATCATATAACGCAATGGGCCCTACAAAACCAATAAATTCGTAGACACTTATTGTTAGACCATTACAGACGGGACAGACCACCCGAGAAAGAGCAATCGGATTGTCTTTGGAGTCCCGACCCCTGCACCGACTGTCGATAAATATTAGCACTGGCAACTCTGTCTTGCCCAAATAGTTGAATAAGTGTGCTTGTTCAGTAATATAGGGAAGAATGAGAAGCTGTTATACAATGTGTAGTTAAAATGGCGTTGGATCTTAAAATGGCTTTTTTGTGAGTTTTACATTTTTGTAAAAAAACTACCGACTGTGACTTTAGTCGAGATCAGAGAACATATAAATAACAGAAGCAGCTGTTTTTTATTTTGTGATTTCAGGAGCAGAAAAGTTGTAAGGATAGTAAGTGAAAATGAGAAGTGTAAATATTTTCCTTGTAATCAATACAATGTAGAAAATATCTGCATAAATAATGTCAACAAGTATTATCTAGGTCCTCGTAATAATTTCCAGCAACGACTAATGAAAACGTATTCAGTAACAGAAAACCACTCTGAAAGCTACACTTTGATTTAAAATAAAACGTAACTAAAACATGGACATCATTAATTTGTAAAGCAATAATCATTTGAAGATAGTGAGAAGAGACAAGTGGAGAAGTCGGAGAGACGTCATTACCGCAATCAAAGCCGAAAGCCGCAGAGCAAGCCGCAAGCCCCCGCACCCGCTAACGACGAGTGCTCTCGATAAAAATTAAAAACACGTGCAAGCCCAGCCTGAGGAAAGTTTTAATGAGAGAACACGGCTCGTTCACGTACAGATAGATAGATGTATCTAGGTCCGCCCCGTCTACACATATGCTTCGCAGGTAACTGCGTATTTATCTAATTACGGCGGCCCCTAAACATTGAAAACAGAGTCGCGTCTACATAGATGAATAGTTGCATGTAGGTATCTTGATAGCACTGAACACTTCTCTTAGTCTGCCCCATGTATATAATATGCTGCTGAAATTATCTGTAAAAGCATTTCTATCTAAATGGCTAAGTGAATGGATAGTTATATATACACCCCTAAAAATACACCGTTGTATCGTTACAGATTTTGAAAATTGTTAGTGGCCTCCTAATAAATTAGATAAACTCCTGGATAATTAATTGAATTCAGTACATCAAGAGATCTTTCATAATCCCTCTTTCAACTGAGCTTAGTACTTCATTATTCTCAATCATCATTTTTTTTCATTCATCAACTCAAGACTGAGTGCGTAATAACCATTTTGTAATCATTTCATACGCAACTACACACTAATAAATAATACAGTGATGTCGATATGCACAATAACCTTCTTGTGCCGTTTCTAATAATAGAGTCTTCCCCGTGAATGTGCCGATTAGGTGCGAAGTGACGACGCTTGATATCACGGCTCGGATGTAATTAATAACCAGGGCATTAATTAAAACCATTATGCGACAACAACAATTCTCAATTATACCGAGTCACTTACAAAGACAAAATTTCCTTGAATTTTATAACTTGTAGATACAATCATTCATTGATTCATAATCATCAACATCAATTAAGAACTCCCAATATTTCATAAAATATTGAATGTTCCAAAATAGCTAGATACCAAAGAAAAACGTAATGCACAAAAATATCTAGAACGTCAAAACAGGAACCAGACTAGTTTTTACCATCACACCAATTTATTTAAAAGTTCAATAGATGTGTTAAAATCTTCTATCTAAAACGGTCAGTTCGATAAAAATAAAACTGATTTATAGCGCATTGGTAAAATCTTTTTGGCAAGGTGCATTTTCCATTGTAGGTATGCATATCGGTACGTTTTCGGGCAACATAAAAAATCCATTAGATTTTGTGCATTGGCTTAACGAGCGACGACGGAGGGGTAGGACGGGAGGTCGGGCAGGCGGCGGTAACCCTCAGTTGACCGTGCGTAAGCGGCTTTATTGCGTTCCTATCAGCATCACCGCTCTGTAATAGACAGGTGAACTCTCTGATAGCCGTTCCGTGTATCCGTTCCGTTCCAATTGCATGACAACAGCGGCTGTTATAATTACGTTGCACTCTCCTCTGTGAGTCCCTGTTAATTCCGATGCCGGATCTGTGTTGAATGTCAGCTGGACGATAGAATACTCTACATTGATATCTACATATTATATCGGCGATATCTCTATCGGCGTATAGATATCTAAATTTCGGCGAGGAGATTAGATATAGGACCTACGAACATATATATACCTAATTGTCATTTGACAATATTATAAAATGTATTCTAGCAGGTTTTCCCTTTAAGATTATGATATTTTACTTGATTAGCTATCAGACAGTTGAAACAGGAATTCATGGATAGGGATTCAGTTAGTAGTATTGTAATGGTTTGAGTGATGTTGGGGCGTTTATCCTTACCGTTAGAGTGAGTTTGTTTGTTTTGTTACGTCTTCACGCCTAAATGGCTAAACCGTTTTTGATGAATTTTGGCACAGAGATAGTTGGGACCCTGGAGACGGACATAGGCGTTTAAAAAGTGAGAAATGAGGGAGAAAGAGGGAAGAAAAGGAAAACTTAGCTTTGCTACTACAATAAATAAGGCGCATGGGCAAAAATAATAGGTAGGTAGCAGGTACGTAGGTACCTGCAAATCAGGAAAGAGGAACTGTGTTACCCTGAATTTAAAGCGAGCCAAGCCGCGGGCAAAAGCTAGTTTGTAATAAAAGAAGCAGAAAACACTTTAAGGCTATATTTTAGTTTATCATTTTACCAATACATGTCACATAATAGCAAAATAGCTTTGCAATTATGTGTGTAATCTCTCCTACATATTTTTACAACTTGAGTATTCGAACGTCATTACAAACCAGTCCACTCTTTCCGATAAAGTCTGACGCATATATCGGCGAGCCTACACAGCAAAACCGTCGTCGGTCGAGTCGGGCATGTTGGCAACTTTTGTACGCGCTCACTTGACATGACGCCGAGATTCCCAGCAGGTTTTATAGGCATAGTAATACCAATTTAAGTTTGCAGGTCATGGTTACGCTGCTTTTCAAGAAAAAATGCATCGTCAGATCATATTTGGAAAATTCGTAATGGCTCGGTGTTTTACCGACTACTCATATAAGTTGTAGGAACCATCGTAAACGACAAGTGGGGTAGCTTCGATTTTTTATTTATTAAAATATTTATGTTTCAGCAGTAATGTGCGCTTGCCTTTACGTTTACTTTAAGTGCATTTTATTTAGGTATTCGTATGTATTATTTGGGTATCGTGTCTAATTATTATAATGACAAACAAATAGTTACTAACTTGATTACTTATTTTTTTATAACTTCTCAACACTTCAGTTAAGTTTTATAACACTTGAAAGACAAAGATACCTATTAGCTAATTTCCAAAGAGTTCAAACGTGTTGTTCCGATCATCCATAACAATAACACAAGTTGTGTTGTATTTATCTCAATAACCCTCCTTCACGCTGCGCAGTCGGGTAAAAACAGGAATAAATTGTGAGAATCTTTGCAAAACAATAGTTGGAAATGGTGTACGCGAGAAAAAGCCGGATGCAAATGCCATTCATATTAATTAGCAAAGCGAGACGGGGCTTTTACGAAATTAGACCGTGATTTCACTGAAGATTTATTGTTGTGTTTGAAATGGTTTTTGGAGCAAAGGTAGCCATTTAGACGTAAGCAAATTGGTGTTGTCAGACAGGGTTTTAATTGAATTGACTGAAGTCGCTTGTTTGCTTTGTACGGTGAGTCACGGAAAAAGTTGGAAAGCTGCTAATTTATTGGCTTCGTACACGTTATAGAAAAGTGGGCGCTTGATGCGAATGATTGATGACCGCAGGTTAGCGCACGGGTTGGCGGCGCCCACGGGAAGCTCGGCGCATGGTGATTACGTGATTAGGTAATATACAGAGATAGGGGAAACGTGTACGAGATTATCCTTTGAGGTACGATGATCCTATTCGATTTGAGTAGTAAGCTACATATAAACACTAACTAGGTGTTTATCTCGTAAATTTAGCTTCTAATATCTAGCTCCGCGCCTCTGTCAATTAGTTTTCTGCGGTGTGAGTTTGACTTAGTGAAAAAAAACTTAAATGTGTAACTTCGATCTAAGATAAGGTTGATTCGAAGGTAAGGCAGCTTTTGATCCAATTACCTACTGTTTTTAAAATGGCTTAGTTAAACTTAAGTTGCTTTTTAGAATTCCGTAGGTACCTACATCATAAGTTCAGTTAACCCTTATCGGATCACTTTGTTGTCTGTATGTCTGTCTGTCAAGAACATTTATCTCGGAAATGCTTGAAGGTATAGAGTTGAAATTAAAACAATATGCTCAAGTCTGTGGTCCCTTGAAGTTGTGGAAAAATCATAATAATACCTATCTCTAAGTTACAAGTTTGTAGGGAACCGTCGGTTTGCGAGTCGGACTCGCACTTGCTTTAAAATTGTTTCAATACTCGAAAAAGTTCAAAGAATAAAAAGTTACAGATGATAGCAAGATGGTTATCCTGTAGGTGTACAAGACGAACCCGGCAGCATCTTGACCCGTCGACATTATTTTTAATTTGTAGGTGTTGTAGTGAAATAAAAATTCGAGTATCAGTCACTTCATAGATATAAAATCTATACAATATAAAAGAAAGTTGTGTTAGTTACACTATTTTTATCTCAAGAAAGGCTGAACCGATTTGGCTGAAAATTGGTGGGGAGGTAACTTAGAAACTTAACTTAACTTAGGACCACAGAGTACATTTTATATACGGACCCCTTCAGGTAGGTACTTGACATTCAAACCTCCGCTGGCTTGGTACTGTTCTGGCCCCGAAAGGGGTCGAATATTTAAGTCATACAACCTCCTCAGTATTTTATAAATATTTTATTTTCTGGTTAAAAAATAATATGGGTGTGCATCAATTAAGATAATAGAATTAAAAACTCTTATGTAAACGTCATTAGAAGTTCTTAAGTTATTGAGCAAGTTTCTTAACGCTTGTAAAGTCCAAGACCGTAAATTACGATCATCGCAATTTTGATGGCAGTGTAGGTCGACGCTAAAAATCATGAAAAATGTGGTTTTCGGACATGTAAATCCACTTTATTGGGCATGATTAACTTTAATTAATATTCTTTAGCTCGTAGTGAACATATTTCTCCAATCAATACTCCACAAACACGATGGATAGCAAACACTTTTTGTCAAGCCTAGCTACTAAAAGCAATGACTGCACAATGACGTTGTAATGGTAGATCACTGATCAAAGGAACTGTCAAAATTTTAGCAGATTACCGCATGCGTCAGTCATTCGTTTGTCATTATGTACGAGATTACCATTCTAAGCAATTTCTTTCAATGGACTGTCAGTGACTGACCAGTGGAATGTCATAATGACGACAATATATTAGTAGATTACCAAACTTGTCAAAATCAACCATTATGCGATCAGTGATCGACCATTCTGACACTATTGTAATAGCAGACTTAGGCCCCAGGAGACGGACATAGGATACCTACTTATCTACATACTTTTCATCCCGGTAAGAGAAGTAGGGTAGGTAGGGTGGGTAGGGTGGGTGGGTAGGTTAGTAGGTAGGTAGGGTAGGTTAATCCTTACTAATATTATAAAAGCGAAAGTACTAGGCTTGCATGAATTCACGGTGAAATTAATTCCAACAGTTTGATCTGTGGATTCAAGTTCTTGGTAGAATCAACTGCGTTGAGATAAAACTACTAGGATCGCATGAAATTTACAGTGGTATTCTTTTTAACAGTTTGATCTGTATACACAGCATATATAAAAGAAAGTTGTGTTAGTTACACTATTTATTTATAACTCAAGAACGGCTGAACCGATTTGGCTGAAAATTGGTGGGGAGGTAGCTTAGAACCAGGAGGCGGACATAGGATACTTATCTCCATACTTTTCACTCCGGTAAGAGAAGTAGGGTAGGTAGGGTGGGTAGATTAGTAGGTAGATGTACTTCAATTTTTTTTCTAAGAAAAAATTAACTTACTAAATTCGAAAATCGGCTTATTTATTGCCTTTAAGGCGGAACAGAGTTCGCCGGGTCAGCTAGTTAATTATAAAAACAAAACGCACAATTAAAGGCAAACTTGTTTTTGATATAAGTAGGTACTAAAAGCGGGATTTAGGATTTTAGAGACGTTTTGTGAAAGTCAATGATCAAAATATAGCATGAAAGAATTTTAAAACTAATTTAGCGTAACATAATCTATCACTTATCTGTCAATCTATTACTACATTATTAGGTGTAAAAAATAATCTTGGACACACATAATTTCTTCCATGGTCAGCTCTCAGCCTCGGCTCTAACGGACTCGAGTGCTCTGGTCTCCGCTCAAGGACGGAGGTACAGGTTCGACAGAAGTCCTTCTTTTGTCTTGTGTGTTCCAGCTACCCTACCATGACGTCTTTAAGGAGAACTTATTCCTCTGAGGGAAAGAGTCAGAGCTATACAGGGTGTCTAGCACCATCTCTTTTTCACACAGGAATAAGAACTGCTATAAGATGTCATGGTAACCCTACAGGGCCGCGGTATCTTTCGAACAACCTGCCACCCACAATGGCAGGCCCCTTTGCTTTGCTGACATATTCTTTGCCTTCGACACGGCCAGTCGTCTTGCTAGACGAAGGGACGGTGAGCTAGGTACCCATTGCTCCCCCGTCCACAGACCCATCGAAGCCTACGTCTAGTTTTTGCGTAATAAACACTAAATATTGTTGCATACAATTTTACTGTCATGTATTACCGTTTTCAATTCATTATTTTCATTGATTAAATTTTTCCATGATTATTAATGCTAGCTATATTAAAAATTGTGAACTTGTACCAGTTTGTCGCTGTGAGTGGTGCAATCCGAAAGGGATAAAACCATTTGGTCACCCATCAATGAGCCCTGAACGATCTTAGTGATTCAATCCTGCCAGTATCCGGCGCCATCTAGCGCCAGAATAGACACTGATAACTGGACAGATCGCGGCTTTAGCTGTGTACATAACGTCAATTGAATAAATTGAATTGGTCACGCTTGTATTTCCTTATGGTGTGTTCGTATATTTCACAAGTTCGTACAATGGAGTAGAACAAATCTGTGATGCAAAACCGGCCAGAAAAAATAATTAAGGTAAATAAACACAATAAATTGAAAATGTGCACTTTAATACTTAATTATTATTGTTTCACATGACAACATCACTTGTTATAGGTATTACATTTATGTACCTACCTAATTTCTGATTCACAAAAACGTAACATCATTAGGTTGAAGGCAAGAGAGGCGAATACAACCTACAACACGTACCTACATACATACAACCTAAGTAATTTTTATTCCTTTGTCTGCATTACGTGGGTATAGGCTGAGCTAAGTTAAGTACGATTTACGATAAGTAAAAGCGAGCCCACATTATTTCTAATAGTAATTTTGCAGATGGAGTCTTAATACGCTGACAGACGGCATTGAATTCAATTTCACCGCTATAAAGTATGTAGGTACTATAGGTACTACGTATAAATATACTTTGACGAAGTTCGAGCCAAATTATAATACCGATTTCTCAGAAAATTGATTTATTCAATTTCTATGGGCATTTATGTAGTACTGTTACTAGCCGTTTGTCAGACAAATAAATTGTTATTACATGGTTTTATTGGTTTTAGTCCAGTTCCACTTATTAAATTGGTAATCAAATACAAAGGCCAACCATAACACTACAGAGAGAGATAAGAGGTCAGCGCTATACCTTACAGAAAGTTACCTACTGACTACAGTAAACAACGTAATTTGGCACAGATCGATACGATCAGTTATGCTTACATGTCAATGATGTTCGCTTACATCTTTAGTTATAGTTAACCCACTTTTGCAGCCGACCGTAGGTCCCTACTGAGCCTTCGATCATACGAAAGAATCCTACACAGAGTTCAGGTAATTCTACAATGCCTACCATAACTACTTCTATAAACATTATTATTTTCAACACATTACACTTTTCCCTGATACGTAGAGGGTTTATACATGGTTTTATCCTATGAATCATTAAAAAAGTTTATTGTATGCGAATCAGACACCTGCGTCGTAGGCAACGCGTTACCATAACACCTCGACTAAAATCTGCGAAGGGCTAGGCAGAGAACTACCTTATACCCCTACGTTTTGCCAGTTCTGTTAAGTACCATATAAAAGGGGGCGAGGTTACTACCATCAACCGAGCACAACTCCGTGGTAGCTACTGAGAAATTACTAAAGGTACAATAACGTGTGAACTTTCCTGTTCAATTACACATTACTCAGATGTGCATTGTTAATGACATTAACACAAGTGTAGCAGGAGCTATTCACTGATCAAGACTCGTTTTATGCTCTGTCCATATTATTCCAGTCTGTGATCAAATCCAAGACTGCCTTGCAACTTGAATGACGTACATTGATAGATATATACAGTCCAGTAACTGGAAAGTAAGATGTGGAAAAAGACTGGAATAATGAACACACTTTCAATCTAGTCCAAAGCTGGATTCGATTACTCAACTGGAATAATGTAGACCGGGCCAATACAATATAAATTGGCTTCGACTTGGACAACTTGATTTTATTTGTAAACACTAACATGACAACACTAGGTACGTTTTACGAATATTTTTCTACTTTTACACAGTACAACAAAAATACATTTTGCATATTTATTACCAACACCTTCATAAAACACATTTCCATTCCAATATTAATTTTAAAATACATAAACAAATAATATTTGTCACAAGTTAGCTGCAGTAGATTGATAAACACACATTAATTTAGTCCATAACAAGGAAAGTAAAAAAATAGCCTCATGATTAACATTCAATACTGGTGATAGCACAACTTTAGTTCTGTACCTTTAAATACCCAAATTAAATTATTTACTTACAAACACCTTTAACCTGCTTTCTTTCATAGAGGGAGTAAAAGTATCCTTAACGAAACCGAAACGCACTTGTTTTCCCCGTCAATGCGATATTTTTTTTGTACTAGTCCATACCTCCAAGGTAAATGTTCCAAATTTTTCAACAAAATTTTGTTATGATCCAAGTTTTAACTGCGGACAAGGCGCTGCACAAATGTGGACACTTTTGTGTCCTGTGTCGGATACAAGCTACCGATTCCCATAGAGTTGTAGAAGTTGCTGTGTCCTGTAGCGACAGATTTTATACTGGTTATATATAAATTTTTATCTTGTATCCGACACATGACACAAAAGTGTCCACGTTTGCGCCGCGCCCAACTGTACTATTCAATGCACCCATCAGCACAATGTCTTGAGTGCGTAACATTGTTTTTACCGTAAAACGTGATTTTTGACCCCAAAAATTAGTTCCCAGCAATAATTTTTGAGTAGTTACTAGTTTGCGGTACAGAATGCATGGTTGACGGCTTCATGAAGACTTCGTTTACACCCCGTATAATTCATTTTAGACTCAGTTCCAACATACTTGTTTTCGGAAAGAACTCCCATACAGTACATTAACATATTTAGCCTTTGTATGCAGGTGGACAACAAACAGGTTAATTTGTATTTTCGGATATTGAATAAATCATTAGGTATTATTAATTAATGTGCCTACACTTTTGTTTCTTGTGTAAATGAGTACTTACCACAACTATATAAAGAAATATCCAATTAGATTATAGAGCGTGTCCCCAAAATGTGTGGTCGTTATTAAATAATCCCTCAAAAATTGAGGGTGAAATTCAGACCATAAATCATCTTTTCCCACAGGACCAACAACAAAACCGCGAAAAAAAAACAGCTATCCAATAAAAATTCACGATTTTTATGTCAGATTGAATAATTATTAATTAATATGTCACAATTAGATAAGTTGAGTGCTAGCTTGGTAACTACTATAAATGTAAATGACTCACTATTATTATTACCTATATTATCCTGTTTAAACACAAACTAACGAGTTTGGAATTACATGTAAATTTCTTCAACAAATTAAATAGTTCCTCATCACACTTACACTTAAGCAATAAGTAGGTCAATAAAATAGTAAGAATAAGTATTGTTGTAATAAAACAGAGTATACAAGAATAAAAATTATGCATGAGTTAAAGCTGAGTGGAAAATACTAATTATAATCAGACTTTAATCCTAATGCATCTTCATGATATTATCATCACTGCTATCTTATCCAGTTTTATACGGTACAACTTACCAAGACATCTTTTTAGCAAATTGACTGATAAAGTTTAAATAGGGCTTGCTGTTGATATGTACGGAAATTAACCCATCGCAACGTTTTAAATGTAGCCACCCGAGGATAATGTAACTTTTCGTCCGTGAAAGAGTTTTCGGAATCCGATCAGCAGTTCCGAAGACTACCCCCTACAAACAAACTTACAAACAAATGTTACCTCTTTTTAATATTAGTATGGATTATAGAGGTACAAAATTACAACATTTTATCAAAAAATAATTATATTATGACTAAATGCAACACCAACAAAAAAAAACTAGCAGTTAAAATGCTAGAAACAATAGTTTGTTCATTGATTTTACTAGGTATAGGAAACACAACCTATTCAAACTTATTTTTATAAAATAATTTTATAACAAACAAAATAGAACTTATCACCATGGAAGATAGTAGTTTTTTTTTAATCTATTTAATACTTTAATAGCCTTTTTAGTTCCCAAAACCAACTCCAAAATAATTATATTTTTATAGCAATGTGAGTACATAAATGTGGTTTATTCTCATTTATTAAGAAATAGTATCAAATAATTATATTTTTATCAGTACACTTCACAGAAGGAAATGTACCTACATAAATGAAATACAAATTATACAATGTAGTTAAATTATTTACACTGCATGATTAACTGCAAATATGGTATGGTCATGAATTTTGCATGGAAGTAATAAAATGAGCAATTTGAAATTGAGCTTCAATTGACAAAAACTTTGGAATTGATGATTTTACCCAATATGCTGAAGTATATTATGCATGTTCGGCCGAGAAAATTTATTATGTCACAAACAAGGTGGTGGTAGTGGCATGTCAATCATTTTACATACTTCTAATAGGAAATTTTTCAATATGGCTGCTTGGTTATCTCTTGAACCATTTATTGTTATTGTTGGTATGAATGTTGGTTGCAATATGTGAGTATCATCGCCATGTTTCTTCAGAAGAGCTGATCCAAAATCCTCGCGAGCGCAATTACTAATTGGGTCAGGATCTATTTTCATTTCCTTTGCACACTGAAATGAATGATTTGGGGGTATTAGTATATTATGCATATTTGTTAAAATTCAAGAAAGATTTAAAAAACAATTTTTTTACCCTTGTCAGAGCACCATCTGCATCCATGTTATCTGTGATCATACAATCTGTTATCTTGACAGAAGTGGTCATGTTTCCCACAGCCTCTATTGCACAAGCATGAATCTTGTTTGCATAGCACTCCTCTTCACCATGCTGGCATTGAAAGATATACTTCCCATTCTCTTCTTTGGTCTATAAAACATAAAGCATTTAATTTTATTATAATATATCAATAAGTAACAGAGCAATGTAGGTCAGCTATAATTATCGAGTCATCATATTTTTCATTTAAATGTGTGCATAGCAACTTTAATATATTTATAAACTAGTTGCCGCCTATGGTTTCACCAGCTTAGAACAGGATAAAATGTGTTCATCCCGGATATAAACTAGGTATATGTTTGCCAAGCTTCATCCAAATTAATTCAGTAGTTTTTGTGTGAAAGAGTAACAAACATCCATCTATCTTTACAAACTTTACTATTTATAATTCCAGCCATTTAACCAAATCCAGTAATTAAATGGTTCCAACATTAATACTTTAATTTTAAAATATTCTAATAAGTTTTATTTATTTAGTCGGAGTTAAAATACTGGTTATATTTAGTGTGTGAACTTACTGAAGCCTTGCCATAGGGTACTAAGGTTACTTCTAGGAACTCTGAAAGCTTCTCTGTGACTGGTGCCAAATGCCTCACAAAAAAATGTTTAGAGTCAGGACAAAGGGCCTCATAGTACACCCTTACTTTCACTTTGTCTTGCTTATGTTTATTGTACTTGTCATCTTCTAACTCCACTATGCCAGACTGTAAAAAAATATATATTTTTATGTTAATTCACTAATTGAGTTTAGGCAACTAAATACTTTCACAAAATACTTCTAAAGGATGTGTGAATCACAGATTTGTAGCAATACTAGCAATGTTCTAGCGAGACCTAGTAACCTTGATTTCACTATTAACAAAAAAATATTTTTAAATCATATATGAATGGTTATACAACAGCATTCAGTAACATATATAAATACAAACAATGTATGAGCATAGGGGAAGCAACAGGACTACATAAGGTAAGGATTGTAGCTTGTGGAGTTCTCTGCACAAACACACCCCTAAAAGGCATGATTTTAAGTATGATATGAACACAAGACATTTATGCTGAATAAAGTAAAAACCTGCCTCATCTGATTCGCCTGACTGGTTTGTTGGCCTAGCGGTTGCAAGCATGATTGCAGAGTGTGTAGTACTGAGTTGGATGCCCGGGTCAGAAGAAGTGTTATCAGGGTTTTCTGTTTGAATACTCTCAGTAGCAGCCTGGGGTCCACTAGTATGCCCAGGCACTGGCAATAAGCTCACCTGGCCCATGCATTGGGTAAAATTACCATGTATATTTTACGTATAAAACAGTAGCATAGGCTTATATTTACAATCAAACTTTAAATAACAATGTATAAGAAATAAATAAAACGAAAAAGTATAATATCGAACTGTCTATGTTCCCATTTACATTCATAGATGATAATTCCAGTTATGGTTAGTAAGGATTAAGATAAAATATTGAAATTCCAATAAAATATAATACAGTAAGAGTACATACCTCTGACAATAATGTTGCGTTTTTGTCGGGCAATAGCCGGAAGAACTGCCACATAATCAACACTAGCAGAAGTAACACTATTAATCTATATCTGTTACAAGTATAGAATGCCATTGTAGGTTTAGATTATTTTATTTCCATCCAAAATGTGGCGGTTCTCACTATCAACCCAATTCACCATAAACAGCTGTTAGAATGAGAACGCCTTTAGTTCATTATCTAATTCCTGTTAATTTTAATACTTTGACTAGAATTTTAAATGTAGATTGTCAAGTTACATTTGAAACCAATGCATTTTTACGATATTTTCAGTTTTCTTACATAGGTAGATACGCACACACATTCAGATATGAATGATTGACATTTGACTCGACCGACAGTCTACACTAGACTCGAGAAAAATATCGATAAACATGTAATTTAAATAAGTATTGAAAACATCCAAAAAACTACTACCTATTTACCCATTTAAAAGAAAGGATTGATAATTATTTTCGTAAAAACTTACTCTTTAAAACGTACTAGTCATTTCATTCACCTTTTAATCGATTAAATTCGACTGTTATATGTTTGTTACGCGATTATTCTTCGTAAATATTGGTTAACCTTTTTATAATCGAAAGGGTATACTCCCGAGGTGGTCCCATATCATTTTTATCGATACCTATTGTTTGGGTAGCTTATGAGTTATCTTTTATACATGATTTGTTCTTCTACTGTGTCACTGAATTCCAGAAGTGAATTTAAAAAATCCATTCATATTTTCTTTTGCCTCCCTCTCCATATCCTTGAACATATTTACCACTATTTTCGTCCCATCCTCCCTGGAGCGTAAAAATATTGTATAGTGCCATCCTTCCCATAGAGCTTGTCAAATTTACATAAGTAACCCAGCTATCGATTAATAATTATCGATACTTCTTTCCCAACGTCCCTAGCAGACACTGTGACAGTCTTGACTTTTTCTGTCAACCGTAGACGTAGGTACTTAAGTCTATGGTTTAAAGGTCAGAGGGAAAGCAGAGAGGCCTGCCAGGGCCACCGCCTGCCGGGGTTGCAAGTTGTTGGAAAGAGATAGGTACCGTAGCCCCGGAACATAAAGGGCTAAAGAAGGAACATGGATTGATTTTAGTCAATAAAAGTCTGACAGACCCACCCGCTCCGCCCAGAGCGGGGGAAGTTATTTAATGAATTCCCATCCGCAAAAATGAAAAAAAAAAAAATGAAGGATGATTCTAGACAGCGCTTTTATTTTATATCGCTGCCTTGTTTTTTAAGCGCGTGGCCATTCAAATTCGAGTGCGTCTCAAAACTCATGTGGGAAGATGTAACTTCAACCTCGTTAGATGAACCTACCTTAATGATACAGCAGCGGGCTGCGGTAGTGGAGCTAAGCCACAAATTGTGCTTCATCTCCTATCCTGCCCTCTTAGCCTATAAACATGCAGCCGAAAAGATAACTGATTTGATGGTAATTTCAACAACGGTGCCTTCGGTAGTTCGTGTCTGGCAGTATCTTACAAAGACTGATGAATAATATGTACTAATACAGGACATGTCATTCCTTATAAATACATAAATAAGTTGGGTTTTATCCGGAATACTGAAGCTAGTTTTTCAAGCTAAGTAGATACTATTGTAATCTTGTGTTAGTACTACTAGTACACTGGGTTCCTGTTAACAGAATGACCTTCATTGCTAGGCTAGTAAAAAAGCAAGTGTCTTAAGCTAGGATGGTTTACTGATAGGTTCATTTCTTGACCTAGGCTCTTTTCCCAACAGTTTTTTTATTATTATCCTGGCTTGTGTACCAGCTTCATGTGGCCGGCAAAGCCAGTATTCAATTGGCTAATGAGCACGAGTGACTATGCATTTTGTTTATCTAAGCGAAAACTACGTGGTTTTAGAGAAAAAAATATTAAACGTCCCAGAAGTTAACTTTATATTGACGAATTTGTGATTTTTTGGCGTCACAATATTCAACCGAATAGGTATCAAACACATCCGGCGCTATTGATTAATATGTGCGCGCGTAAGATATCAGCTGGTTCTAGAAAGCACTGCTCTAGTTGAATTAAATATTTCATGGCCCGGTATTCTTCTGACCAAGTTATACTAATTAACATACAAATTAACACATAATATAATTATGCAAAACTACCTGTGCCTCGCGGTTTCGCCTCCTAAAGTTAGTAGCGTAGATACCGCGGCCCGGAACATAAAGGGCAATAGAAGGAACATGGGTGGGTGCTTTACCATCCGCAAAAACAAGGGCAGCCTTTCTCGATAAAATGGGCTAACCAACACCAAGACATTAGCACAGTTAACCAAAAAAGTTCTTCAGGTTTATATATTACATTAGTGTATATAAATAAAACTGAAATATTTATAGTAATAAATCTCTATTCAGTCAATTGTAGTGAAGCAAATTTTTCTACATCGTAGAATCCTGCCTTAACTTGTCTGCCTCCAAAAAACCGTCCATTTAAATCGACAACAGCTTTAATAGCACTTTCGATACGTTTAAATTCAACAAAAATTCTGACGGCTTCATCTGATGGTGCATTCGGCAGTTCAAAGATTAATACTTTTATAACATCCCCGTATTTGGTATTACATTCGTCTTTCACTTCAGGTTCTAATTCTTCGTCTACATCTCCTGGTCCAACCATATTCTGAAAAAAATATCCGTATCCTGTCAATAATTGTTTTTTTTTTGTTGTGAAAATGAGTTTTTATGATTGATTTATATTTATTTGATACGCCTTAACGGCTGAACGGATTTAGAAATAAATTAGACCTGGTTTGGGACACAAAATACTTTCAGCCGGTTGTAAGTTTCCGTAGGAAAATTGACGACTTCCGCGCGGGCAAACTCATAAGCGTTTATTAATGAAGTATTATTGCAATTTTTTTTTTAAAGTTGTCCCACACTAGGAATTTCTCATGTATCGTGGGTGCGTTTACAAACATTTAAACACAAACAGCCAGACCCAGAACAACTATCTGTAGGCCACAAATATTTGTTCCGTGCAATTTATCTAGTCTTATTACTTAACTTACTCTTAATAACACGACTTTGCTGGGTGACTTCATTATCTCTGTAATAGATGGTTCACGATTGAACGAATGTGGAGAATTAGATGCTTGTGGCGACTCTGGAAATAGGGAGAGATGAGGTTAAAATATAATTTTAGGGCATTACAGTTACTGGAAAAAATTATGGAATACCAGCTGTAATAATGTCTTTTAAAAAATTAACAATCATGATTTAATTTGTTCGACATGATAATTTTGTAATGACTGCTGTTATTTTATGTAAAGAAGCACATCAGCTGAATGGCATTTCGAATAAAAAAATATTGTTGTGGAGGCACACAGCTAGCAATTACAACTAGATGTTGAACTAACAATGAATTTGTTTGATTATTGGAACATTCTGAGAATACTCATCCGATCCAGAATAATATGAAGTTACGATTTCTTTATTTTGTGCAAATTATTAAATTTCCATCTCGAGTACCTGGTCCTGGCAGGGAAGGCATAGCAAATCCTGGAGGAGGCATTACAGTGGGAACTTCTTTCTCGTGAATAATGCGACCACAACGTTTGGAAATCTTTTCCACTTGCAGAGCCACTGACATTCCTTGTTCTTTTTTACCCAAACCTTGGCCTTCCTATAGAAATAATAATAACAAAAGCAAACTTAAATCTTGTTCAAATTTCATGCATAAAAAAATATTATTATGGTACTAAAACAATTAAATAACTATGATTCCCTTTACAAATACATAATGCCACATTTAAAAGTGTGTGGGGCACTCAGAAAGTTTTGCGAAATAAATATAATGATCTAAGGGTGCCTACATTTATGCAAAATTTCATGAGTAGGTATATTTTGCCAATGCTTTTGTAACCTGCTCCAACGCTGCTGCCTGTGAATACTGCATAAGTTTAGTTGATTTTTATATAGGGGAATATAAATAAGTTACGCAATGTAAAGTTAGTAGACCGTACTGTAACTTCGTAATGAGAACAACACATAGCTGCCTTACAAGGGTTAGGGATGGGCATAGCTCGCAGTATAGAAGTATTTGAAAAATATCATACAGGTATGGTATTTATATTTCAATTAATTAAAATTCACTGCTGAAGTATTTTAAATACATATGTGCAACTCCAAAATTAGATTAAAATAATTTTGAATGAAAATGTTGTCAATTATGTGAAATGGCACTTTTGTTAAATTTTCCAAAATACGTCTGTACTTAGTACTTATACCATATTCCAAGATCCATTCCAGATCGTATTTTTTCCTCATCCAAACAAATTTTTAAATTTATACAATCTTTGTTAAATTTGTATTGAGATAAGATAATATATTATTAATGTACAGACTATTGCATTGAAACTAAAGTGTTTAACTGCCATATTTAGTTAAGAAAGGTACTTTCCACAAGATTGCTAGTCACACCCTGACATCACTAGCTGTTCTCGTGGAGCTGTTGTTCGAATTTCCCATATTAACACAAAATAAGCCTTAAAGCAGTCTACTACCTTGAACCCATATTTGGCCATGATTTTAGCAGCTACAGAGCTTGCGCCATATCCGCCAATGGAGAATCCAGATGGGGGAGGGGTTTGTGTAGTTGGTGGCCGAGGTGGAGGGGAAGGTGTCTCCACTGTTAAAGATGGCGGTGGAGCTATGGCTGCACCTGCTGAACGCTTTGATATCTCCTCAGCTTCTTCTTCTTCTGGTTGCTAGTTATGAAAATAAATATATGGTTTTAAAATAATTAAATTATTTTCATAAGTTTTTTTTTTATAATTTGTTTTAGTTCTTGTTTTTTCACCTGTAGCTCACAGGTGAAAAAATAAGAACTAAAACAAATTATACATGGCATAATTATTTCTTATAACAACACTATCATAAAAATTAAAGTAATTGTTTCAAACTTTTAATTATAGTATGTAATTATTAAAATCACATATTTTTCGAATTAAAAGTGTTATCTCTGTATTGAGTACTGTGACTTAAATATTAATGTAATTACCATGGCCACAAGAGTTTTTTCTGGTATTATTTCCTCATCATCCCCAAACCTGCTTTTACGTTTCCTTTCTGATCTGTCACCTCTATCCCCATCAAGTTGCAATCTCTTTGTTAGTATCTCTGAAAAATTACAGAAAAAAGTTTTTTTTTAAATAGATGTTGATCTTTTTTTAAATAAATAAATCATTAATTTTAGACCAAAAATATTGCACATTTAGCTAAGCCAAACTGCTTCAGTTTGTCAGCGGGATCTAGCATCCCCAAAGCAGAAGTAAACCCCTTGAATGGGCCCTATCCTTGAAACCCAGTTGAAAGAGTCACCTCTACAATATTGTAGCCTATTAAAAATATGGGTTTTGTTAATTAATTATTCATTAAACTCATGCTATGTGACTAGACGATGGGGCACCACAGATGTTAGGAGAGTTGGTGTTTCTGTTAAGTTGTTTCAAAGGGTACCAACTCTACATGCTATGTCCAGCAGTGGACTAATATAGTCTGATGATGATGATGACTACATACCAATATACAGTTTTATTTTAAATTATTGATGTAATTAGTTCACACATTCTATATAAAATTCTTAGCTTTGACTTTGACTTACCTTTGGCAACTTTTTCGTAATCATTGGGCCACATGGGGTCATATTCATTAGCAACATTCCAATCAAAGTCACGAACATTCAAAGATGCTGTCAGTGGTTTCCCTTGACTTTTGGGACTGTTTGGATTAGATTCGTCTTCTTCTTTTGGTTTACTCTTCAAGTCTATTACTGGAGTAAGAACCTATAATTCGTGATATTATAATGAATATCCCTTTATAAAAAAACAAAACATAATATGGGAATGGGTTTTACCTGAGTAGATCGTCTTAACGCTTCACGCTTGGGCTGGGTAACCGCAGCCTTTTTTAATTGCAGCTGAGATTGTAATAACTTAATACCTGAAGACCATCCTGCTACTTTTTCGGTAGTGCGAGCTTTAATTGTATCAAGATCGTCGTACAGAGACATCTTTGTTGGTGTTTCAAATACACGATTTGTTCTATAAATATATATTTATATAAGTTAATTATCACGTCACAATGTGTATATCTAAATCCTAAGAGATACACAACATTTACTTAAAGCGAGTGCCATCAGCTTCACAAGTACACAGTGATAATTTTTGTCAATAAACTGACGGGAGGGACTGTCTGCTCGCTAGATTAGATTGACATTTTGACATCACAATTATTCATCACATTGACATGTTGTGTTAAACGAACAAGGTTTTGACACTTGAGACTAGTGTTGCCACTTTGGTTTTTTAACCGACTTCTATAAATGGAGGTTATCGATTCAACCCGTGTGTATGTAATATTAACGGAATTGTACAATTTTTTCAATAAAGTCAATATTTGCTTCTAAATATGTGTGCCAGATATCATAAGTATATGTTTCAAAAACTATAAGTTGAATTGCATTATTTTAGTTAGATTATGTTGTACACCGTGTATTCCACCCATTCATGAAGCCACCAACCATGCATTATATTTATCAAACTAAATAACTTTACGCAAAAATTCTTGCTGAGAAAAAACTTTTTGGTGAAAAATGAATGATTACGGTAGGACCCAAAGTAGACTCAATGACAAAATTGGAATGTTGACCCCCAATATCTTCGTGTTTACTAAGGGTAGGCCAAGGTATGGTCTAGACTAGAACAAACAAATATCACAATGATGGGAAGATCACAGGCCTTCGTTAAGATTGCCTATACACCCTTTATAGTCCAACTTAGGGAAAAGTGGAAGTCTAATTAAATTCGGTTTAGTAGTTTTTTAGATAGAAAGTTATGTGTATTGCAGTAGTATTTTCCAAATATAAATGAGCCAAAATGCGCCATTATTTAAAAAAAATACAAAATCTTTAAGTTTCCAGTAAAGTTTTTATGTTTATTTAGAAGTATATTGCGGGGTGTTCGACGAGTGCTTTTTTTTAAACGTGTTTTTGTCTATAGAAATGTGTATATAACATAGGGACCCCAAATACAAAAGTTGATGGGTAGCTAATGTATTACTAACAAAATTACTATGAACACTGACGAGATTTGCATAAATCGTAAATTGCGAACAAGTTTTTAAGAAAAAAGATCCCTATGTCAGCCAAAGAGTCTACTTTGTTTTTACCTTGTCCTAAGTAACGCGGAAAAATCATGTGGTACATTTAGAAAAAAAAAATGATAAATATTGTCACCAAAGAGTAAAATAAATACTATTGGAAATTGTTGCAATTTTGCCATTAAATTAAAATTATGTTACGATTTGCCGCATAAATTGAAAAAATCTATAAATGATCTAAGTTTCAACTTAAATTCTAAAATGGGGACTCTAATTAGTAGGGATACGAGACGTATCAGTTTTGATAACAATTTTGCTTTGAGTCCACCTATAGCTCTTCAGAAATCTATAGAGGCAGAGAATGTGATAGCTTTTGATAATTTACCACCGGTAAGTTTGAAGTTGTATAATTGCCGCAGTAAAACGCTGTACACACCGATTTTGCTGATCCACGTTTTTGTTCCAAAGCTATAGACATGCTTGCCACATTGTTGCTTCGGCCAATTATTAGATAGATAGAATATTCTTTATTATGTACACCATACCATAAATGACAAGAATAACAGTATACAACTTATAATAAGGGTGACACAATGGGCGGTCTCATCGCTAAAAGCGATCTTTTCAAGGCATCCTTTGGATGGATTTAAAGGAGGAGAGACATATTATGGGTGACACAATGGGCGGTCTTATAGTACGGGAGCTAGCAACGTTTGGAAAGTAAGAATTTTAGGTCAGCTGATTTTGTGATATGTCGTCCTTCTTGCACTTTCGGTTAGAGTCTGGGCTATCTGGCTTGGCGGTAGCGGTTGCGTTCTTTAGTGCGCATCCTACCTGTCCAGGTAATAATCCTGGATTTTAAAAACATTTTAGAAGGCGTAATTTTTAATTTTTTGTTTTTAAAAAAGTCTACCTGAAATACTTTTTTTATTGCCAGACATTTTTGACAATGCTAACTATGTGCCATACGCGATTTTTTTATTTTTTTTTATTAAAATTTCAAAGTATTTTATAATGTCTGTAATTTTAATATTATGTTATTTAAAGATAAAAAAAACTTAAAATAAATTTGCCAG
The DNA here is from genome assembly GCA_905475445.1 of Ochropleura plecta. NCBI lineage: Eukaryota > Metazoa > Arthropoda > Insecta > Lepidoptera > Noctuidae > Ochropleura > Ochropleura plecta. The sequence goes on from FR997723.1 coordinate 12,541,995, forward strand.
ACATTAATTCGATTGTTAAGTCTTGAATTAAAATGAAAAAGTCATGAAAAGTATTGCAGTATAATGCTAGTAGTCCGAGAGAGTCAGTTGCAGAATAAGTTGAGAATGATACAGAGAACCATTACGAAAGTAAATGACTTTTCATTGTGCATATAATAATAAATAATAATAATAATAATAATCATTCTAGTCCGAGCAAGTTTGAAAAAAATTTAAGCATAAAAAGGAAAATAAAATTAGATTAAAATTTAAAAAACATCACTTTTTATTTAAATTGTTCTGGGGCCTTAGTCTGCTATTACAATAGTGTCAGAATGGTCGATCACTGATCGCATAATGGTTGATTTTGACAAGTTTAGTATGTAGTAGATGTCAAAATCAACCATTATGCGATCAGTGATCGACCATTCTGACACCATTGTAATAGCAGACTAAGGCCCCTGATTACTAATTAAAAATTATAAATAATTAATATTAAGTTTTTCAAGTTGTTTCAGCCTATAGTGACGTCACAAAAAAAAGAGGCATCTTCATAATCATCATCATCATCATCGTCGCTGTCTTTGTCAGTGTCATTCATATCATCTTCTTGGGAATTTTCGTTATCTTCTAAAACTCTATCATCTGCAACAGAAAAAAAAAAATAGTGTAATTCTTCTTGTTCGTTATAAAGCATTTTAGTTATTATTGATAAATATTCCATTTCACACTTACTTTGAACAATAATATCTGCAACTGAGGATGGTAATTGATCTCCCAAAAACTCGACAAAATCATATTTGTCACCGTTAATGGTCCAACCGAAAGCCATTGGAGATAAAGATGTTGGATGTTTTGAGTGAGCATTTCTCCAAATTTTCGTCACGCAACGAACCCTCAATAAATGCTGTTGCAATTCCGCTTTACAGGGTGGCAAACTGGATGAGTTAAAGTTTCGAAAGTTCTCATCTGATTTTTTTGACTTAAACGTACTTGAAAACAAATGAAATCGAACATCATTGACATTGGAACAATTTTTAACTCCATACATTTGACAAATAAATTTCTCCAGGGTTACAAACGTAGTTTCAAGTAGGTACTTCTTCGTCATCCGTAATTATATTATCAAAAGCTAACTGATATTCTTTAGAATTTTCTAATATTTTAAAAGACTTAACTTTGCCTTTTCTAAATAAAGCTGGCGTGTAATCACATCCGGTTATTGCGTGGAAGCATGGTAAAGCTTTGCATCTGACGCCATCTTGCAAACTTGCCTGTCGCACCACAGTCGTTGTCTATCTCTCTCGCACCTTCAGCTGTCTCTGTCGGACTACTAGCATTATACTGCAATACTTTTCATGACTTTTTCATTTTAATTCAAGACTTAACAATCGAATTAATGTCTGGCTTTATTTTAAGTTTTTTTTATCTTTAAATAACATAATATTAAAATTACAGACATTATAAAATACTTTGAAATTTTAATAAAAAAAAATAAAAAAATCGCGTATGGCACATAGTTAGCATTGTCAAAAATGTCTGGCAATAAAAAAAGTATTTCAGGTAGACTTATTTAAAAACAAAAAATTAAAAATTACGCCTTCTAAAATGTTTTGAAAATCCAGGATTATTACCTGGACAGGTAGGATGCGCACTCAAGAACGCAACCGCTACCGCCAGCCAGATAGCCCAGACTCTAACCGAAAGTGCAAGAAGGACGACATATCACCATCATATCACAAAATCAGCTGACCTAAAATTCTTTCTCGAAAACGTTGCTACCTCCTATACTATTATCGCTATAACCGATCTTTTCAAGGCAACCTTTGGATGAATTTAAAGGAGGAGAGACAGTAATGTAGGTAGTCTGTGGTGTTTCATTTTACGAACGAATAGCTACATTTGTAAAAACAAATATTTATATATATAAATACATATAATCCTTATCTAATATATAAAATTTCCGTGTCACAATGTTAGTTACCGTACTCCTCCGAAACGGCTCGACCGATTCTTATGAAATTTAGGGTACATATTGGGTAGGTCTGAGAATCGGCTAACATCTATTTTTCATACCCCTAAACCTCAGCGGGTGAAACCGCTGGGCAAATATTATAAAAGCGAAAGTGAGTTTGTTTGTTTGTTACCTCTTCACGCTTTAATGGCTAAACCGATTTTGATGAATTTTGGTACAGAGATAGTTGGGAACCAGGAGACGGACATAGGCTAATTTTTATTTAAAAAAGTGGGATATGAGGGAGAACGAGGGAAGAAAAGGGAAAACTTAGCGTTGCTATTACAAATCAATCAGGAGAAAACAAAAACTGCAGGTCTGCTTGGTGTGTTATACCGAATTTAACGTGAGCGAAGCCGCGGGCGAAAGCTAGTAAACATATAAAATAATAATCATGAAGAGCAAAGAAATATTTCATATTGTTGTTAAAGGAGAGAGGTAGTGCTTTTTGACCATAGTTTTAAAAATAGATAAGGTTTGAGCGCTCCTTACAGACACGGGAAGGGCATTCCATACCCGTACAGCGTAATCGTCTGTCTTTCCGATTCTAAGCAGTATAAATATGTTTTAGATTGTTTCCAAAACAATAAAATTACGACTACCTCGTGTGCCAAGTCAAGATATTTTGATTGGTTCTCTTTCTCAGCTTTTACGAGGTTATCGTCATGCGGGATGGTAACATTGATTATCATTACGCGGGCCGCTGATCGGTCTATCGTCACTAATTATTCTCATTTTTAGGAGTCTCCAAGTGAAATAATCTTTAAGGAAAAGAGTCCAGAATTCCAAGAAGATGGTGAAATGGATTACTGGTCGCACAGAATAGATTACCTAAAGAAAGAACATCAGGCTATCAACAAAATTATTGAAGCCGAATATGATAAAAGCATTGAAAATACAAATAAATCATTTGAAACACCTAAAATAACGCATGAAAGAATTCAAAAAATCAAACCATGTATCGATTGGCGAACAAAGGTACACGAGCTTTCAGGCAACTTATATTGAGTGCGCGGTGTTAACGTAACGTAAATACCTACGTCGTTTTTTAAATTAAATTTTAGATAAAATAACTATGGATGTAGCTGATTGTGTTGCAAACAAGTTCAATTAATACTGTGACAATTATATTTTCGAATCAAATCTTGACGTATTTACTTTACGTTTTCCTGCTTAAGGTCCAATTAAATATAAAAGGTAAGGTATTTTTACTGTTCATGTTTCTATATCAATATCCAACACGTCTGAAGAGTACCTTGGTTTAATTTGGCCATGTTTATTTTGAACCGACTACAAAAAGACAAACGTTTAAGGCGATTTCTGTTTAGCGTTTTTTCGGTGTGTACCTAAAATCTCAGTTTTAGATAGGTAGTGTCTTTATTTTTTTAGTTTATGTCGAAACTCGTGTCCATAATGCTTGGAAGACCTTCTGGGCCTTTAACAAAACATTATCAATTCTTTCTATGCTACTCAAATAAAATGCGCGTGCATCCTGCCTATCCTACTCCTAACTTATGGTGCACAAAGTATGTCTCTTACTGGACAATAGAAGTGCAAACTCAAGATTTGCCATCGGGCACGCAGCGGAGCGCAGCATAATAGCAGCTAAGCGTACAGTATAATTTTATTGTGCTTGTAACTGCCTGTGCTGTAAAACTCAGTTTACAGATGTTTGAGAATAAACAGCCAAACTAAAGTGGGAGTGGAATGGCTACGTAGCGGCAATGCATCCGGAGAGGTGGGCCAAGATCGTTACTCACTTGATTGCTGATGGAGAATATCATCTTCGAGATAGACCGCGGGGACCGCAGCAAAAGCAGCGGATGGTGCGATGATCTCGTCTTATATGCGTGGCAAATATGGCCAGATGTCGCACAGAATAGAGAGGTTTGAAAACAGAAAGGAGAGGCGTGTGCCCAGCTGTGGAAAAGTTAAGGGGTAGGAAAAAAAACCTAAATCGTCTCTTTATTGTCATGATCTGTCTTTATTGTTCTGTCTAGTTATATAGAAGTATTTTCACCCTTATATTATTTTCTGATAAATAAAATATTTTAACAGATTTTGAAATGTTATGAAGACAATAACCATCAACCATTGGTTTGTGCAAATCTAGTGCAAGCTTTTACCAATTGTGTCACAAATTGCAGATTGGAAGATTAATTTGTTACTGCATTTCTTGATTCCATTTTGTATTAAATTGTTTTATTAAACGAAATAAATCATTTTACATTTGATTTTGAATTTTCTGTTAAAAACTATATACTGTATGCAAAGTATATTATATGGTAGGCTAATACCATCTAATTTAAAAAAAACTAGTTTTTCCAGTAGATTAAAATGAACGCCATAAGTAGGCGAATGACCATGCATTCCCATTAGTGTGGTGTTTGATGTAATAAAAAGAATTCAACCAAACTATGACAGCCATAAATGCTTTTTCTGCATGTGTCGACAGTAGGAATGCACAGTGAGCATGCGCCCAACTTAGAATGTAATACAAAGTGCTTTGCATCTCAGCAATATTTTCACTTTAGATGCGTCGTGGTTCTTTTAACGTGTGGCCGAAGTCTGAATTAACATAGTTTTGTCATTTATAATTTCCGCAAAGACATCTTTACCAATAGCGTTTGCCTGACTTTGTCAATTGGTTGAATCGTAACTGTCGAAATTTGCACGCCACAATAATGGCGATAAGTCCCTTCTTTGAGAAGTGGCTTGAGAGGCCGCGTCGTCCTAACCTACCCCCTAACGCAGGTCCTCACTGGACACGGTAGTTTCGAGAGGTTCCTGCACATAATCGGGTGGGAAGAAACATCCGAGTGTCACCACTGTGCCGATCGCCTGGAGAACACGGTGGAGCAAACTGTGGTGCGGCAGTCTGCCCCGCCTGGGCGGCGCACCGCTGTGTCCTCGTAAAAGCAATCGGTTGCGGTGACCTCTCTCGTCCGGATCTGGTTCCACGGTCCGGGGCAAGAAGGAATGGGAAGTGGTCACCTCCTTCTGTGACGCATTCATGCTAGCTAAGAAGGTGGCCGGACCTTTGAGGAAGAGAACCTGAAACCAACCCAACCACCGTGGGAGCGATTCAGGCGTCGGGCGCTGTCAGATGTCTTCCGACCACCGTAGACGCAAGTATGTGGATGAAGATAGACAGTGTCGACGGCACGTTTGTGTTCCCGACGCGCCTTAGAGATGTCAGCAAAGCAGAAGGTCCTGCTAGGATCACTGTAAATGTCTGACACTCCCTTTCGCTCCGCCCAGTGCCGTGGATTATTTGATGATAGAAATCATCCGAAAAAAAAACTGTCCAAATTCAACCGCTTTAATCATGAATGTTAATATACTATTGAAGGAAACATTTCCAGTTTCGCTTTATTTTTAACTGCCTTCGGCAAAGCGAAAAGGTTGTTAGTATTCCAGACGTTTAGTTCCATGTGGTCCAATTCCAATTCCAATTTTAAAGTAATGGCTCCATCGTTGTTCCATGTGGTCGTTGTTTTGATTGAAAATGTCAACGTCACTGTCAAAGAGTATAAAATTTTGACATAAGTGGACAAGGTTTCTTTCGTTGGATTTGAATTTGATTAGTGAATTATGTTGTATTTTAATAGTATTTAATTTTGTGTATAATTCTGTTATTCCTACCATGGCAACAAATTGTGCAAAAATAGAAGATACAGTATCATGCCACACTATTTTAGACAAAATAAACTCGATAAATGACACTGTTGTCACCAAGGTACTGTGAATGGCATGAATATTGAAGACGTAATTTTCTGGTAGCAGAAAATATTATTAATAAAATTTATGTGTACTTTTGTATCTAGCCACCAGATATCAATGACTTCACAATCATTAAACCTATAAGCCGTGGTGCTTTTGGCAAAGTGTTTCTCGCACACAAAAAAAGTAACAAGGATCAGTTGTATGCTATCAAAGTTATGAAAAAATCTGACATGATCAACAAAAATATGGTCACACAAGTTGTAACTGAGAGGAATGCTTTGGCGCTATCGAGAAGTCCTTTCTGTGTCCATTTATTTTACTCATTGCAATCAACATCATCTATTTATTTGGTAAGAAAGCTATTATAACTTTTATTGAATAATTTAATTCAAATACAAAAGTCATTTATTGAAACTAGGCTGTTCTTCAGCACTTTTTGAACACAAGACAGTCACCCAAAATACCCACCCTTCGCCACTTCCTAGTGTTTTAGCTAGGAAGAAGAAGTGGCGGAACAAAATCCCCAGCAACACAACTGTCTGATAGGTTTGATAAACCAGACTTAAACAGTAATATCCAAGCTACACATTACAATTATGAAAGATTACTATAGAGCATTTAATTGAATGGCCACATGTTTGCAAGCACACATCAATATACCAAAATAAAAGTAAATAAACATTGACAATATACTTGAGCAAAAAAATATCTCGATTAGAGCCTCAAATCATTGTGAGTGAACATGTGCAATGTTGGACTACGAACAAATAACTCTAGATAAAAACTTTATGATATTACTAAAACCATTGCTGTACTTAAAAGAAACAATCTAATAAATAAATTGAGCCTTGAAGTTGTTAGCTTGACAAGATGGGAAAATAATTTATATTAGAGATGGAGAAAACTTTCCTACAACCAAATTAAATGGAAACTGTGGATGATTCCATTTGGAGGGGCCCGTGTTGCAGGACAATCTGTCTGACCATATTAATTATGTGTGCTGATATCAAACTCCTTGTTTTCATAGTTATTGTTATAGAAAGAAAAAAAAACAATGGGTCAGGGTAATATTTTTTTTAATTTACTTTAAGCTTTGGTAACTGTATAGTTCTGATATTGCTGAATAGATTGATTGATTATTGTATTTGTGATCCTTTTAGGTTATGGAGTACATGGTTGGTGGTGATTTGAAATCATTACTTGGAGTTTATGGGTTTTTAGAAGAACCAATGGCTGTGTTTTATGTAGCTGAAGTTACACTTGCACTAGACTACCTTCATAGGCACAACATTGTGCACAGAGACTTGAAACCAGATAACATGCTTATATCTAGATCTGGGCATGTGAAACTTACTGACTTTGGTTTATCAAAAATTGAAGTTAATAGAGGTAATCTCATCATACTTTGTTACCTTTAATCACTTGTAGTTATCAATAATAACTCTAAAAATAACAGCTCATTTGAGTAAGTCATTATTGTTATCCTTATAGCTCTATCCATACAGCAGGCAGCATGTCTGTATCACCAGACTTACCAAAGGATTACCGCTTACTACTTCAGCAAACCAGCATAATAATAGCATCAACCCTTGGTAAGACTGGTAACACTACCAGTGCTACTGGGTGTGATTTCCCAGTCACTGATTTGTGGAAATAAAAGAGGCTGACACAACATGTAAAATTCTGGAATTCAGGTGCATCTTGTTAGGACTGGAATCCAACCCTAATAGAATTAAGAAAAGGCTAAGCAGGTGATGATTTATAATTGTTGCACTTAAAAGTATTATTCTACCTTAAATTATATATATTAAATTTTCAGACTTGGAGATATCAGATTTTGTGAATTGCACACCCAGCTTGAACATGAGAACTCCAGGACAACTGTTGTCACTTACATCACATTTGTCCTTCGGTTCAGGGGGAGGAGACAGCACACACACTTCAGTCATGTCAACAGATGCTTGTGAGAACCTTCTTGATGAGCTTAAAGAGACCAGTACGCTTTTATTACTTTAGTAGAACACCTATGTTCGTATCTTTGTGGTATAAACTAAATTAATGCTTTTTCAGGTAAGTTGAAAAATCTATTTGATGGAGTCAGCGGTTTCGAATGTTCACCTTTATTGAACCAGTCAAGCATGTCAGGGATACACCCTTTCATGAGTGCTGAAAGTATTAATTTCGAAAATGTAAGTAAAATGTAATGGAACTCTAAAATAATAAGAATTCATCCGTTTCCTCACACAACATAGCAAGTTGTTCAAATACCTGATAACAGAGTTAATCAAATCAAATCATGGAAACATGAAACGAATTCGTTAATTTTACAAATAAAATATGTCCTGCTTGTTATTTATAAAGTAGTTCTTATTTTTAGTCAGAAGACTCGGGCTCATACCACACCTGTGAGAGCTCAAAGAATAGTTCCAACTCCAGAAGTAACAAGTCTACAGATCCCAGTAGTAACAGTTCTGTGGGGGAGTTCACTGTACTGTCAGATTCGCAGCATGATCAGTCTACCTCTCCATTGTGCAGGGGACACTCCTTGAAGAGAATACCTAGGTAACAATACAACATAACTTTTTAAAATACTTAATAGCTTTTTTAATTTCCATTATAATGCTTGTGCATTTAGTTTAAGGATTCCTTATTTATAATACTTAAATATGAAACTGATTTTCTCCCTAATAAATAGATTGTATCTCTTTTTAAAATTAAAATCATATTGATGTTGATTAATATTGTTGTCCTCAACTAAGATGTTCTGTGATTTAATTATTGTTTTCAAAAACATTAATTTTTCAATTATCATTGAAGCTTCAGAGCCAAGAAAAGAAAAAGGATATTGGATTGTGATGGAGACACACCTACAGGTGTGACTAGTCTACTAGAGTCTAAAGAGAACCACAGTGGTCTCACACAAGAGATCATGGCGTTAGAGTTGAGTCAAAATACGCCTAAACGCATGTCCATACATCCTACGCCTGATAAGCGTAAGAATCCTATAAAAGGTGTGCTGAAAAAACGGTAAGTAAAAAAAAATGACTTCCAACATAACAAATAAATAATCCGAAAATAATTTTACTTCTGGAAATCGGTGACGTTTTATCGATGTTTTTGCCACTGACTTAGTAAACTTATTTTCAGTCTTTTAAGTGTTTTTTGTATTGTGCCTTTGTATTCTGTTTTGTTATGATGATGTTTCCTTATGTTTTTTCCTGTGTGTATGTATAATCATATCAGCATATCATCCATATCCTTAATTAGAAAAAATATGTATTATAGAAGATAACTCATAAACTACCGAATACAGATAAAATTGATATAGGACCTTTTCGGAAGTATATAAATGATTTTAAATATATTTCAAAAGTATAATCTAAGTGCGTGCGCTAAAATGCAAGGATGTGAGCTCAGGTGCTCGCTTGACTTTATTGAAAAATAGTATGAGCAGCAGTAAGTGGCGAGTGCATATGCTGTGGGTTGTCGACACCGGTACAAATTATAGCTTACACCCTTAGGAATACTCATCTGTCTCTTGAGATGACTTATTTCAAGACCAAGACTCCGTCACCTAGTAATTTATTTAAAGTAACTGAATTGTATTATTGAAACCAATGATATTTTCATTTTCTTAACAGTTGGGTCTCACAAAATGATAGCCATCATTTCAATGTAGGCGTAATATTCTCCACTCCAGTAGCAAATAAATCGCCAGAAACAAAGAAGAAAGAGACTCGTTTTAATCTTCCTAAAGACGACCAACCACCATCTGGGACTAAGGAGAAAACTTTCATGTTTGGCAAACATGTCTCCACTAGCTTAGAAATATTTCCTTCTAGAAGATTAAGTAAGGTAACGTAAATCAAGACTAACAGCTTGTTTCTGAACACGATAATATTGTTGTATTTAAAATGTTATTAATTACTAGCTGTGCCCGCGACTTCGTCCGCGTGGAATAGTATTTTGGGCATCATATTTATTTTTGCAAACAACCTCCTCAGCTTTATAAATTATAACTGTTACCCACGACTTTGTCCGCGTCTTAGCCCAAGTTCCGGAATTCTGTGAGGATAAACGTTGAGAACGTTCAGCGCTTGATTCCCGTAGTCGGTTCACCAAAGTTCGAGAACTCTGTGAGGCTAAACGTTGAGAACGTTTAGCGCTTGATTCCCGTAGTCGGTTCACCAAAGTTCGAGAACTCTGTGAGGCTAAACGTTGAGAACGTTCAGCGCTTGATTCCCGTAGTCGGTTCACCAAAGTTCGAGAACTCTGTGAGGCTAAACGTTGAGAACGTTCAGCGCTTGATTCCCGTAGTCGGTTCACCAAAGTTCGAGAACTCTGTGAGGCTAAACGTTGAGAACGTTCAGCGCTTGATTCCCGTAGTCGGTTCACCAAAGTTCGAGAACTCTGTGAGGCTAAACGTTGAGAACGTTCAGCGCTTGATTCCCGTAGTCGGTTCACCAAAGTTCGAGAACTCTGTGAGGCTAAACGTTGAGAACGTTCAGCGCTTGATTCCCGTAGTCGGTTCACCAAAGTTCGAGAACTCTGTGAGGCTAAACGTTGAGAACGTTCAGCGCTTGATTCCCGTTCTCGGTTTATCAAAGTTCGGAAATTTTGTAAGGATAAACGTTCAGCGCTTGATTCCCGTTGACGGTTAGCCGAAGTTCGGAAATTTTGTAAGGATAAACGTTCAGCGCTTGCTTCCCGTTGACGGTTTGCCGAAGTTCGGAAATTTTGTGAGGCTAGATACTGCGAACGTTCAACGATCGATTCATTAGCCTAGCACGGTTTTGTTCACTGATTCCTCGTTGAGTAGCCAACCTATGCATATTTTCATTCTCTGTTTCACTGCTCCGCAAAGCTCGCAGCCGCTTTGCGGTAACAGTCTGCCGAGAAAGCTGAGTTCTTTTTCTAGGCATTATAGTGACGAAGAAAGAAAATAGGAAAAGAAAACTTAACCAAACCGTAACTCGTAATCAAGAAAAAACAAACGTAAGGTTAATAATTAGGATCCTAATTATTGTTACCTGTATTTGGTACTTACGTAAAATATAAGGTTAACTAACTGTGTACTTAAACTAAAACCTAACCTAATAAGGGCTGATTTTTTAATAGTCAGATAATTTTTATCTGAGGAATAAAAATAGCAGTTTGACATATTTTCTATAGATGAGCTGTCAAACCGCCATTTTTATTCCTCAGATAAAAGTTATCTGACTATTGAATAAACAGCCTTAAGAATAAATAAGTAGATGACACCTATTTACAGGTATTATCTACAATTTTTTTTTAATAATTGTGAAATTTATAAAAAAAAAATAGCTCATGGGGAGCTCGTGGCTAAATAATAGCAGCCGCTCGGGTCGATCTTTAGGTTAAGCCGCGCTTGCCTAGGTTGGTCTGTGGATGGGTGACCAGTGACCACCCGTTACATACCGAGTTTCCTCCGTGCCTCGGAAAGCACGTTAAGCCGTTGGTCCCGGCTGTCATTTGTAGATCTTTGACAGTCGTAACAGGTAGTCAGTGTTCCAAAAGTCTGACAACCAGTCTTACCAAGGGGTATCGTATTACCCAGTATTAACTGGTTGTGGAGGTCAGATAGGCAGTCGCTCCATGTAAAATACTGATATTCAGCTGCATCCGGTTAGACTGGAAACCGACCCCAACATAGTTGGGAAAAGGCTAGGCAGATGATGAATAATTGTGAAATTATTAGAACCAAAATATTATCCTTGACAATCGTAGAGCTATACCCCCCCTCCGCGTCGCCCGCAAGCAACGCCTCTCCTCGCCCAAGCCCAGCGTCATGTTTTGCACATCATGCGGCGCGTGTGAATTTTATATCGGAGTTATTTTAAAATTGTAATATCTTCTAAGATGTTCATTGAAATTAAGTGATGTCAAAGACAATTTTGTTCACAATTAAATACTGTTAATCAACAACACATTTATTTGGATAAAGATTAATATTATTATGTTGAAACAACTCTAACAAATAATTGGTAATCATGCATTAATTTTGACCAAATTTGATTACCATAAAAACGGTTCTAGTGACTTAATCTTAAAAGATAGACATATACCGTCACGGACATTTTTTTAGATCATTTCAAGAGGAATAATTCTTTTCTACATATTTTTTTGATATCTTGAACCGTTTTCGCAGCGCACGCAACGGAAGTCCTCAAAGATGAATAATTTTCCCCGTTTTTTTCACATTTTCCATTGTTTCTTCGCTCCTATTAGTCGCAGCGTGATGTTATATAGCCTAAAGCCTTCCTCGATAAATGGTCTATTCAACACAAAAAGAATTTTTCAATTCGAACCAGTAGTTCCTGAGATTAGCGCGTTCAAACAAACAAACTCTTCAGCTTTATAATATTAGTATAGATTGGCATATTTAGCCCTTTTTCTAACAAATGTTTTGAAAGTTTTCACCTGTTATAATAACAAATTCCCGACCCAAGGAAAAAGCAGCACAGGTCTGATAATAAAATTATACAATCCTGTGACTGTCCCACTGCAATAATCACCATACTTGCTCAAGGCTTATTGGGGATCTAGACTTACAACTTTAACTACCGGTAAACTATAACTTCAGATTTCCTCATTATGTTTTTCTTCACTGACGTGATGAAGATAAGAGATTTTTTAACAATTAAAGGTTACATTGTTATGTGTCTGGATTAGAACCAATAACCTTGTGCATGAAAGGCGATGCTTTAATTACTGCACCATGATGACAGCTGTCTGTTATTTCACAAAATATTGTTTATATGTACTTGAAATATGAATTTGCTACAAAAACGGCTAGAATAATGTCCTCAGTCATCACATGATATCATTCGTAAAATAATAAAAATAAAACAAACAAAATGTTACAGGGTGAAGGAAGTCGGTCACCTACAGATTTGTGTAGAACTCCATTGGCTACTGCGCACACGCCTTACAGGACACCTAAGAGCGTGAGGAGAGGCAACTTAGTCTCGGACCAAAGGATTCTAGGAACGCCTGATTATTTAGCGCCTGAGTTACTTTTGAGGTAAGATTTATAGTGGTTTTGCTATAATAAGTACTTATAAACTGCCAAAACAGTTCAGAAGGGTTCGTAGCCAGAATGCTCAATTGTCACCCTGGGCCAGTAACATAATACAAAAACTCTAATCAATACCATGTTTTGGAATGAATCGCTTCATTCTTAATGTTGATTGATAACTGTTCTCAGACAAGGCCACGGTCCCGCAGTAGACTGGTGGGCGCTGGGAGTGTGCCTGTACGAGTTTATGACAGGCGTCCCACCTTTCAACGATGAAACTCCGCAAGCAGTTTTCAAGAATATACTGTCGCGAAGTGAGTATCATTGAAAGGAGTTACACGAAAATCTGCTACTGTCAGCGAGTATGGATGGTTATTTAAGCTGTTATATAGGGCAGGCATTTCTTTATAAGCAAAAAAATATTGCTATGATGGGGAGAACAAATGCGGAAGGCATTTGTTCTCCCCATCATAGCAATATTTTTTTTGTTATAGAGTTTTAGACCATACCTTCTACAGAGATACTGGGGGTCAAACCTACTTTTTTACAAAGTTTTTTTTTATCCAAGTTTTTAAATGTAATATATAAATTGGCTTTAAATACCTTCCCGCCCTCTGTACCATTCAATGAATTCATCAGCAAAATGTTTCAGTGCGTAAGATTGGATTCTACCGTAAAACGGTATTTTACACCCAAAATTAAAGTAGTTCCCCAGCAATATTTTTTTCCTAGAGTTAGGTAGCTTAGTTTGATTATACAGAATGCATGGTTAACGGTTTCGTGAAGGATTACCCGACTGCCAAAAGATGGGTTATATAAACCCTGTATTTAAGCTGTAAGGAATTGACTGCCTTTCCGAACTTTGTTTTGCTCGTTTTATCAATTATACTCGTTGGCTCATTTAGGATGATTGTTACCTGCATTTTTATTAAATAAATCAGGTAATGATCGTTAAGTACCTAATTAATGTCCGTCAGCGCTACGTACTGTGTTTGTATTATACGGCCATAAAAAGTTGATTCTTTGGCAGGTAGCAGGGTTGAAATCCCTGTCTACCATCATTCGATAGCGTTATCATCATCATCATTATTTGACCCCGTAATCACATGCTGCTGGATATAGGCGTACTCTTTCTTCTGCTACAATTCTCGTTCGAGTTTAACCTACAATCAGGTTTTAAAGTTATGGGAATATATAATATTACAGACATCGAATGGCCTGAAGACGATGAAGCGCTCTCGCCAGAGGCAGTGAGCGCCATCGAGGCGCTACTGACCATGGAGCCGGCGGCACGTCCCGCAGCACTCGTAGTGCGCGCCATGCCGATATTCAGGAACATCAACTGGGACAACCAACTTAACGTGGAACCACCCTTTGTACCCACCCTAGACGATGTACATGATACTGGCTACTTTCAAGGTACGATTTATATTGAATTGACCAGAAACAATATAAAAAAACAATAAACTCTTATTGGTCTTTCGAAAAGGTAAAGAAAGGGAGGAACTCGTGGCTAAATAAATAGTAGCCGCTCGGGTCGATCTTTAGGTTAAGCCGCGCTTGCCTAGGTTGGTCTGTGGATGGGTGACCACCCGTTACATACCGAGTTTCCTCCGTGTCTCGGAAAGCACGTTAAGCCGTTGGTCCCGGCTGTCATTTGTAGATCTTTGACAGTCGTTACAGGTAGTCAGTGTTCCAAAAAGTCTGACAACCAGTCTTACCAAGGGGTATCGTATTATCCAGTATTAACTGGGTTGTGGAGGTCAGATGGCAGTCGCTCCATGTAAAATACTGATATTCAGCTGCATCCGGTTAGACTGGAAGCCGACCCCAACATAGTTGGGAAAAGGCTAGGCAGATGATGATGGTCTTTCGAAAAGGTCATTGCCAGTGAGAGGGAAATAAAAATTTTTGTTCTTGTCTTTCATTTTGAAGTGATTGCTAACTGCATTCCTAGATTTTAGATAATTGGTGGGCATTGGATTTTGGTAGAAAAAAAAACTCGCGTTTTATTTGTATGTTATAACAGTAGTTGGTTATTTTGCTCTTTAAAAATGTACGCTATGCGATATTGAATTTCACCGCGTGTCTGTCTGACTTAATTCATCCAAACCTCACGACGGATTTAGATGCGGTTTTCATCCGCATTTGCAGTAATTATTCAGGAGGGTTTATCTACATAACACAATATAACGTAATTAAAGCACAAAACTTTAGATGATTTGACATATTCGTATATTACACCCGTGCATGCATAGCATAATGTCAAAAAAATATCAGGCAAGTATGGATGTATAAAATATTACAGTAGTTCTACATAATTAAAATTAAATTACAACATAGACCAACTGGCTGAAAAGAGACGATTTCGTTTATGTGGAAAATCTTCTCTCTTGGGTTTATACATAGTTTTTGGCACAACCCATGCTTGCATCTTCGCCGCCAACCAAAACAGTGAGCCTATTTAATTTTTGACAGGTCACATATTTAATTTAATACTTTGTTTGAATAATAAATATCCCTTGAAACAGATTCAGTAGAAAGTTTTGTTGACATAAGACAACTATGTATAACTTTATCTTTTGTTTCAGCTCGAAACATTCTACAACATCTACATGTTTCTAACTTTGACATGTAACATAGAAGCCAGTATATTATTCAAAATGAAATTTAATGCATAAGTCAACATAACGTGATATTTAATCCAACTTGATATATTTTACTTTGCTTTTTTTACTAACAAAATTATGTACTAGCCAAATCCATTAAATAGACTGATTTGAAAACTGTATGCCATTTCACTGTGTAAGTACTTTAAGATATAATTATTATTTGTAATTTTGATTGTGATAATCAGTGTTCATTCATGTAGTTAATTTTTATAAATAAATAACAAAACTTTTAAAATATGGTAATTTTTTGTTTAATTTAGAAAACTTAAACTAAATTGGCACAATTCCATAAAGCTAATATTATTGCGATTAATTGAGAAAAGCAAATTCGTTTAGTTATTTTTCTCAAAATAATTGCCAGTAATAATTATTTCTGGAACATTAAATTTTGCTGTGAAATTGAACTCCGGTTTTGTTTGATCACTACAATATCTACTTGGCGTTTTTCTGGATCCAAGGCAGGAAGTACGTGACACGTGTGTAGACTCCAGGGTACTGGCCCTTGCCACAACCGATTCCCCATGACACAATACCCACTTGCGTCCAGCGACCATTCTCGTTTACCATTAAGGGTCCACCGCTATCACCCTGTTGAATATCATAAAAAAAATAACAAATGCGAATCTCAAACATTTTTGAAGTCGTCTTTTGTACAATAACTTACACTGCAGGAATCCATGCTAGCTTTTCCAGCACAAAGCATGTGTTCTACGATACCGCCCGGGGCAGCTCCACCGTATTTCAGTTTGCATTCCTGGTTTGACCAAACTGGAATTGATACCTCTTGGAGGACGGATGGCTGGGGTCCACCTATAAAAAGTAGAAAAAACAATTTAAAAAATTACCATTAAAGAAAATTACCTAAGTACATTAAATTGATGAAACATTTTCAGAGGCAGATAAAGAATTGTTGAGAAAATATGCTGATGGTGATAATGATACAAAGTAATTTGAGGAGTGTTGACACTTACTCTCACGCAAACTTCCCCATCCGATCACTGTCGCAACTTTGCCTTGATAGGTAGATCTACCACCGGCCGGCATGCAGATAGGGCGAATGTTCTTGGTGAAGGACACAGGCTGATCGATGGTTAGAACGGCAACATCGTTGTACTGAAGTTGGAAAATAGACTCTATTAGTATTAGTAAAACGCCTACACTTTACTAGAGTTTCATATTAGGACAAACATAGTCCATAACTTAAAGGACAATTTATTTAAGGTCTTACCAAAGTGCGCATATCAAATCCCCGATGTCTAACTACTCTTTTAATTTTCCTTTCAATGTGCTGCGTTTCTGTGTTTGTTCTGATGTTGTAGTCTCCAAGTCTTGCGGTCAGGCGAGCTACATCCCATGAGGTCATACTGGAAATCGATTCAATGCGTTAAGAATGGTTTGGTTATAGATATTTTTTCATTGTATTGTTACTTACTGAGCTACACAATGTGCGGCAGAAAGGACATGTCGGTCATCCATGAGCGAACCGCCACAGAACTGGCGACCAGCATTGAAGAGTGCCACAATCCATGGCCATTCATTCAGCTCAGCATTATGGCCTCCTACGATACGTTCCTCGTCTTGATACGTGCTTTCGTATGTCTGTAATTAAGTCAAATGGTAGTAATATACTTAATATTTCAAACAAATTGTAAGCGGTAGTATTGGTTCAACTTGAGTTTGTTTAAAAATAATTTAATATTTTAAGGTTCAGAATAGCCTGCCTAAGCAAAAAAATTTAAAATCTGTTAATCAATTTGTGATTATTAGAAACTTTTTCAGACTTTGTAAGCGGAGATATTGTACCTGAGGTCCATTCTTGATGCCACATGATCCATCCACGGCAGGCTGAGAAGGATGAACGGGTTGTGCAGGTGCACTCGGCTTAGTGGGGTACGCTGGCGGCCATGTCTAATTCATTGGTCATTTGATTAGTATTTATTTTCCAGTGGTACGGAATAGTAAAGAGAAATATCCTAAATTTTAGGTGCCTTTTTACTCGAAATTGTGTACTTTAAATATGAGACCCTTTTTAAACAAGTGGTTTATAAAATACTTTTTACCTGTTTGGTTGTGCTAGGAGGTCTAGTAGCCCAAGTGGTTGACGAAGCAGGGAAATTACTAGGTGGCTTTGTCACGCCCGCAACTGTTGACAAATTGTTTTGTTGCAGATTGACATTATGATCAAAATTTTTGCATTTTCTGTAGTCTTTTATAAAGTCAAACCTCTATTGTTTGCTTACCCAAAGATGGCGGATGCGTGGGAGCAGCGTGATCGGGAGGGTGGGTCGGTAGCGGGGGGATTGTCGGTGGCCATTGGGCTGGGATCTGCCGGAAACCGTCGTTGTTACCGAACGACCATCTCGACAATCCCGGTAGTACGCCACCTGAAATTCTTTTGAGAGTAGTACTGGTTACTATGGTTAGTTTTTATCATCGGTCGGTAGAATGGCAGACGCACTTCGCTTCGCTTCACTTGATAACTCTTTGACCATGAGCTGACTGCATACAGAGCTCCAAAGCAATAACAGGCCGGCTTATACTGGTTTTGTTATGACTGTGTGTGTGTGTTATGAATATGCGGACCTAGTTTCCATATACAAACCCTGCTAATGCTGGCAATTGAACTGGAACTGCGGGCTGTAGATAAGCGAATCTCTGGACATCAGGTTCCTGCTGTGGTGGTGTGCCCACTGGTTCTGTGCAGCATACTCCGAAAACCTAGTTCCAATAAATATTCATTAGAGAATATGTTGTTCGTTGAAATGAAGAAGATCGTTTTTTGTTTCCCGATTTGTATTTAAGTCCCCACTCCTTTCCACCTCGAATCTATTATTCACCACGGCCATTTACTACGAGGCTCTTATGAGATGAAATCTTAAAGTACTTGTATTTTTTTCAACTTATGGTGTCCCACTGCTGGGCAAAAGTCTCCCCAATAACCTTCCACGGTTCTCTCTGTGCGGATCTCCAGCCAATATCTGACAAACGCCTCTAAATCGTCACACGGTATAATTACCACTATTTAAGGGGCTGGATTCGATCCCTAGATCTGGCAGTGTTATTTGGTTTTTTCCATCAGGTTTGTGGACGGTTGATGGCAGTATTTCCTATTGCATGGGACTTAAACATAACAGGTATTATTATAGCTACAACTCTGCCTAGCCCTTCAGGCTTGTATACCTCCATGTTCTCTGCGTTTACGTAGCTGCAAGTGTCGTAGTGGCCCATCACCCACCCATCCCAACCTGAGAAGTCAGCTACTTTGAACAACGGGTAGCAATCGCGAAAACTCTTGCACGACCCTTTTTTGCCAAGTGACGTTTCACATTCCATTCCGAAGGCTCCATCTGCCTGTTAAAATGACATAAAGGTTTAAAAGGACTATATCAGAAAGTGGTACCTTTTTACAAATTTTATTTTGAGCTTGTTACCTGTCTTGGGCGCAGCAGCAATAATTGTTTGCCATCGCGAGTAGAGTTCGATGCGTCCCGTTTCGCACGTCCTACATGAACTGTTAAAATGTAATCTTTGATTATATTTCAAATTATTATTGTTTTAAAATATTATTTGACGACACGGTTGGCGCAGTGGCTGAGCGATCGACTGCTGCGCTGCGTGTCGCGGGTGCGATCCCCGCACGGAACAAGTATTAGTATGACCTACAGGTAGTTGTTTCGGGTCTGGCTGTTTGTGTTTGTGAGTTTAAATGTTTGTAAACGCACCCACGATACTGGAGAAATTCCTAGTGTGGGGCAACGTTTATTAAAAAAAATAATATTATTAAACGTACAATCAGCAACAAAAGTCTTAGAACATTGCAGTGATCTTTTTGTTCATTTAAACCTGATTATATTACTTAATAAAAGACCAAAACTTCTGAATTAGTAATTAAAGGGTTGCTGTTCTTTAATTAATACATAACCCTTTTGTAATTTATTTTAATTGGAAGCAGTCGTTCATGTGCACAAAAATAAAATCATAACGATAACACTGCAATCTTTTAAAACGATCCATAAAAAAAAATGTTCGATCCCTTTTTATGATGGCTAATCAACAATGTCGTTTGTAAATTATTGCAAGTTGGCCATATAATAAAAATAAAGCGCGTTGAGAGAGAGGACGAAAGCAAAACACGATGTCTTTGGTACATTGAACCTGTCACATAATGACAGCCCAACTTAGTTGTTTATGATTAGTCCCCAACATCACAACGCAAATGAATAACGGTTTATTTAATAAACTCCAATGAGCATGTTGTAACCGTATTATAGTAAAAAAACTGCGCTAAATTAATTATCGTCTATCAAACCCGTTGTGTGACGAGTACGTTCTTACATTGGTCATAAACATTTCCTAATTAACGCTTTAGTTTTTAAGCGATGAAGCTTTTCGTAATAAAGATATGTAGGTATAGATGCAAAATAAGCAGGTCTTACCAAAAAAAAAAACGTAGGATTATCGATACTTTTTACATTGCGTTTATGAATTTAAAAAATGTATCAGGCTGATTGCAGGAATACCTACAATTGAATGTAAAAAATACAAATTCCTTACCTTCCAAATGCACACTGGTTTTTGCTAAATGTTTGATTTTGACCAATATCAGCAGTAAACGAACTTTGCCAGCGATAATCGTAAACATCAGGGAAATTATTATTCTACAGGCGATCTAAAAGCAAGCTGGAGTACAACAACGTACGAAACGTGTCGTAAACATGCATGTTATTTATTTCGGATCGCTGCATAACGGTTTCCGTTATATTCAAACCTCAGAATGCCATGTGCAGCATGACAATAATATAAATGACCCAAATAATTGTACATAGTTGAAGAATTATGTCGTAGAAGGCTTTTTCATTAGTTTCTTTTATGAATGCATTACTTACAATTTTAATGTTAAACAGTCAGAGATAGATGATCAAATAGCCATTTAAAGGTAAACTGGTCGGGGTGGTATGTGCATTTTTAAGAAGGCCTGCAATTTAAATTACGCGTAAATAAACCGACCTTGAAGATGTTGGGAGTTGACGTTGAATCGCACTCGAATTACGACCGAGGGTTCTAAATAATTAAACCTGATTTTCTGAGATGCCTTAATGAAAATATACGACCTTTAAAGGTTCCTAGATTTAAAATGAAAAAATGGTTTCGACTCCATGTCATTAAACAAAAGTGGGCTTTATAGTCTACTTTTGAAAGGTTATTTTTCTGTGCTGGATAGATTGCATCGCTATTTAAATAGCATACAGTGGTATGCCAACTGACGCGACACCTTGAACTTGATACCAATATCAAGTCATTTAAGTTTCCTGTTGGGTGGGGCCGAAAAAGAAATAAACAACAGTGACCGTAAATTGTAAGCTCCCATTTGCTACCTTAAACATTACCATTTGAAAACAAAGTGTAAATCAAACAATGACGATATTTTTTACGCTCCAGTTGTGTAAGAGCTTAAACAAGTCTGTTCGGTGACGGCCATAAATCTAATAACATTTACTTCTGGATTCCGGGTTCAGCAATCTTTGCCGAGGAAATGTCAGCGGCGTCATCCCGCTTCAATCGCTAGTCTCCGATCTAATTAATGTCCTCGAAGTGAGTCACAAAAAGTTGAACAACTTGCGCCGTGCTATGGACAATGATGTGATTGATGTGATCGCCTTTGGATGTGTGGGCGTATGACAATTTGCATTGAATTGATCCCATAGGTATTTCCAAATAATGGCCCACGTGCTTTAGAAGTTCTGAGTACCAACTCAATTACGGGTTGATGACCAACCAACGTATTAGCTAAGTTCTGTGCAGACTGATAAAGGATCTTTGTCTTTGTCCAACTGCTGGGTAAGGGCTTCCCTCATAACCGTCCACTTTTCTCTCCGTGCGTTTTCTAAAACTTTAATCGAAAAAATGTTGTTTACTTTAATATGTGTTGGTATTTTTAATTTAATACTTAAGTAAGTTTAAGTTTTGTGTTTGATGTTACCTAAAATGTGTTTTTTTTTACTTATAATAAATAAATACTCTTTGTTTATATATTAACTTTAGGTATATTTACTACCGATCACAGTTTCATTTTTACGATGGACATTACATCTCAGTTGCAAATTTTTAACTTTCTCTAGCCTAAAAACCCCATACCCACATGTGCCGTCCATTGTTTTGAGTCCTCGCAATACAAATACTGGACGATATACTCATTCTATGAATCAACCGTACGTGAGTGAGTAAACCTTTATGTTTCGGTTAAGGTACACACTGTACTAACTGTACTCCGTCAGTGAAAGGAGCAATATTTTTCGTTCTGGTGAATTTATCAATCTTATTTTTAAAATCATAAATTGTCTTTCGTAACTAATAATTCCAAAACATCTGTGTACGTAATATTTCCATTATATAGAAACGGTTGTTTCGACATATACCTATCGATAAATTTTTGACGATGACTGTACGTTGATTAATTTTAGGAAATTAATAAACTTGCGATGAAACTTGTCGCAAAAGCAAATGACTGTGTACTTTATAGATGTCAAATTTTCTATAATTATGTTTAATGTAAAAAGAAATCCGCTTACCATTCAAAATAACCGCATCGTCGGTGTAAAACGCACCATCAACCGCGGAGAATCCATTTGTGCTGACGTCGGAGTCACTCCCATAGCCCAATGCCAAAAGTCCCGCCCAAACAATAGTTAATTTAGTCCCTATGAACATTTTATCTTTTATTTAATAACGACATTCACGAAAAGGATATTTTAATACTAGTTGTTGCGCGTCGCGGGTGTGTGTAGCCCGCAAGGAGTCGCTTCGCAAAATGCTTCGAGCTCTTGACTCCGCGCCTTTATAATATTTTTGCACTGACGCTCTTAGCTCTACATTAGTTAAAAGATAACAGAGCTTTTTCTCCTTTTGTACTGACTTTTGCCGTCCAATACAAGCGAGCAGGCGAGCCCGAAAAAGGAATATTCGATTGATGGTGTTTATTTTTATGCATACACGGCACCATAAAAAAATGTTTGAGATCAATGAACCTTATAAAAATTAGTCATTGAAGAAAACCTACCGTATTATGAATATTTATAACTGAATTGTAAACAAAGAAAGAATGTAGTTCACGTAAACTAATTATTTTTTCATGAATTGTTTTTTTTGGCGCCGCCGTTAACTGAACACCACGCAAGAGGTCATTATCGTACACTGCGAAATCACTAGAGATAAATTAAAGACTTTATATGGAAGTAGTTCCCTTTAAACAAGCTTTTAAAGCAACTTTGATTATAACAAGAATAAGATCAAAACCGCTTTTTAAACTTCGCGACTTCAAATTTTGCTGGCCCACACTTCAACTTACTAACTTATTGATTCGTTCAAAAGATATTTTTACTTTTATCTCTCTTACAAATAAACCAAAACAAAACAACATAGTAGACAGTCATCATTTGACAAGGATCTGAAAAAATGGCCAAGTGCGAGTCGGACTCGCAAACAGGGTTCTGTTGCACCACACAATACAATATTTTTAACGCTAATTCAAATTTACATTCAACCGCAAAGCTAAATATGTTAGTATCATAATGAAAACCAAAGTTACTGTTGACTTCCTATTTTTTACTCTTAATATTTACGATTTTAGAAAAAATAATAAATACCCCATCAACTATTTACTTAGGCTAATGAGTACAAAATAAACCTTGATATCATTTATACACATAGTCCATGTACATAATTTCTTTTCAACTTTCAGTTGCATGTATGCACATGCAACTGTAAGTTGAAGAAAAGTATCTTAAGCATGAATATGAATGGAGGGCCACATCTATTTATTTAAAAATTTAAATATTTTATTTCACATAAAAGTATGGGCCTATATGGGCACTTATAAAACGTTGAAAAAAGTATGGGGTTCGGGTTGGTCGTTTCCTATAGAGAAGAACCGGCAAGAAACTCCATGGTTACTCTTTTAAAATCATTCGGTTTTACAATGTTGTTGTTAAAGCCAGCATTAGTACTTAAGTATGAGAGCACAGCGCAGGCCCGACATTAAGTAGGTAGGTAATTATTTTACTTACTTTACAAAACGTAAAATAAGATAAAAAGTTATCAAGCGTCTAGGAATCTACAAGACTCACAATGTCCACTTATTCACAAAGAATCGCTAAAAAAGAATCTAAGAAATAGGTAAAATATTATTTAAAAAAATATAAATTAAACAAGCAAGAAACAAGTAACACAAATTATAATTTCGCATCATTTTATGTGGATGAACCGCCACAAGAAGAGCAGCAAGAAGGCATCTTACTCTCCTCAAGTAAGAGGTGCCAACAGTCTCGGCGAAAAATGGCTGTGACCGACGAACAGGCAGACAGACACACGGAGCGGGCAAATCTATAGGGGAACCCTAAAAAAATACTGGGACTCAGCCACCCTTAGCTTTTGGTAATATTTTTCCTGTTTACAGGTGTCACGATTTTGATGCATGATAATCCCGCCATCCTACCTGTCTAAAAACGTATGTAGCTAAGTATTTAAAACCACAACAATGTCAGTGACCTTTTCAAAACGAAGGAAGTCGATTGACAAATCAACAGCTTTACTACCCGTGCGCAGTTTATGTTTTATGCAGCACACTTTGATGGGTGATTTACATTAGAGTGTAAACACAGCAAAAAAATTGGGTGTTGAAGAAAGGAGTTCTTTATTTTTTAACAAACTTTTCAATATGCGGTTTATGTATTTATTACTCACATCACAGTACTCACACAGTATTCGTCACCTTAGGTAGCTTATTTAAATAAAAGCTCGTCATGCCGAATTGCCAACTCACGTCCCAAATTTTTGGGTGAATATCCAGAGGTGTGGTAAAAATGATGGTTGGCCTGGGAGGAGTAGAGTTCTCATCGGACAAAGAAATGCTCCACTTAGAATATGGTTTCTAGTCCTAAGACGACGATTGATTTTCTTTATGATATTTCTTTTGACGTTAATAATTTGTCGAGATCAGACATGAAACAAGATCAGAAAATCGATACAACGCTAGCCCTGAACAAGCAGGACGATAAGATTGAAGCGCGTACGAATAAGCGTCATTAATCTTTAAATGTCCCGTTATTTCAATGTCGTAGATCAGTATCTGTCTATGCAAAAATGTAATACGGCCTGGCACTACTTACATTCACATTTTATACAATGTCCATTGCGTGGGCAATAACATTTAAGCTTTGTGGCGCTTCGTGAGGTCCGAAAACAACGAATTAAAAGGAATTATTATGTTAACTCACGTCAGGTACAGAAGCGGCGACATGGGACGGCCAAGTCGAACCTTAGCAAATTAACTCTGTCTGAGAAGTACCGATTCTTGTGAATATTTAAAAGCAGTTTTAAATTAATTATTGATTGACAACACATCATTAAAGGGTTAAGTAAGTATACGTTTACGCAGAAACTCAGGTACCACCTACTTACTGGAAGGCAGGTAAATTGTCATCCATCTCATTGTGATCTCAAGAATCACACAAAAAATACAAAACTTTCCTTTTTTTTTAGTTTTTACCTTTATTTTGCAGTGTCTTTTATTATCCGTTCAAGTCAACAACTGACTGTCAAATGTTTGCCAGACATGAGTCTTGTGCTTATTGGTGTGTTTGTTGGGCACTTAACGACGAAAGGTTTTTATGGGCAGTCTCAGGAAAGATATTTTGATGATCTTTCTAAACCAATATGACCGAATTATAATTATTAACAAGCTGTGTCCCGCGTTTTC
Source organism: Ochropleura plecta (assembly GCA_905475445.1). NCBI lineage: Eukaryota > Metazoa > Arthropoda > Insecta > Lepidoptera > Noctuidae > Ochropleura > Ochropleura plecta. Next base: position 12,567,179 of record FR997723.1, read on the forward strand.
ACTCGCCGTTTTGTTTACTCGTGATTTTAAAAAGCTTGTACTTGGGTTTTTAACATAACGTTATTTAACTTCCATAATAAATGGGTTATGTATGAAATGCATAGGCGACGGTATTATCGAGCCGAGAATTTCATTGACAATTTTTTCAACATTTCGTTCTTCTCTTATTGCCTTCTTCGTTCTGTTATTTTATTTTCGTAAGAGACAAAGAAAAATAACAAAACGAAGTCTTTTTAACAATCTGAAATTATGGTTTCATTGGTTTTTTCCCCTGTAATTTGCCATTGCAGGATGGAGGAGAAGCAAAGGTATGAAGCTGCAAAACAACTTACCTATTATTTAAAAAATATATAAAATTAACGTTAAATTTTATAAATAGCAAGCCTTATTTATGACATGTGAAAGAGGAAAATAGAAGAAAAAAACGTCTTGCGCCGATCCCACATAGAATAGGGCAAGGGCAGGATGATGAAGAATGTTTACATAAGACTAGCTGCGCCCCGCGGCTACGCCCGCGTGATGATAAAAAGTATCCTGTGTTATTCCTTACTATAATCTACCTCTGTGCCAAATTTCATCAAGATCAGTTCGGTAGTTTTTTCGTGAAAGAGGATCAAACGTATATCCATACTCACAAACTTTCGCATTTATAATATTAGTAGGATATTCTGTTCACCAACTCTTTAAAATATGCGCCTCTTTGATGAGATTTAAAAAAAATAATTATCACGCCGACTAGACTATCGGAGTTGATTTCGTTTTCTGTGGAAATAAAATACTAGATCCAAATAAAAACATCCACGAATGTGAAATACATTGCATTTTAAACCTAAATTGTATTGAAAAAGATTTTTAAATCAGACTGGTAGTTTCAAAGATGACCGCGTTCGAAAAACAAACTCTTGAGCTTTATCATAAATATGTATTAATTTATTGGTACATTGAGTAGGTACCTACCTTAGATAGATTGGTAAATGTATTTATTTTGCATTCATACGTTCTTAAACCAGATTAGGTGCTATTAGCATACGAAGACAATGAAGTTATAGCATAAGTGCAATTATAATATATACTGCAATGTCGATTTTGTTTATACTCATTATTTTAATTGGGGTCGGTTAATACCGGTTAACTTTATCTACAGCAATTAAAAGCTCCACACGGTTTGAGAACAAGATCCTAGTTGTTTTATTAAGGTACTTACCATGATAAATATGATGATCTGAAATAAGACTGATAGTTAATTAAGTTACGAGTAGCTTATTTATTACTGCCGACAGCTCTGCGTCAGCAGAGATCTGCGTTTCACGAGAAACAATTTTACATCCATCATGCGATAACCTTGAAATCCCCGAAAGTGTCGGTAGACGTGTTCGTTTTGGTGGATATGTTTAGGTTCTACGTAATATGTAGTAGGAAACGAGTAGGTATATTGCCTAGGCACAAATCCAGACTGTTTGGAACTACTTACTGGGAAATTTCTGATGGAAAAGTCATTAACACTTTGCACGGCCCAAAAATCGACCTGAAAAACTCGATCATGCTCTGAAGTCGCGCTTGTAATCAATAGACAAACAGTCAAAGTTAGCTCTTAGACGGCTGTCCGCATTTCACGAGAAACAATATTAATTAGTACCTGCCAATCTTCTGGTGCGTTTGCAATAAATAAGATTAAACTGGCACGAGATCGTCAACCTCAGTAACTAATAAGAATAAACTAATCGCCAACTATCAATCCAATGAACAATTATCACAGCATTATATGTATTGAGCATTTTGTATCAGTCACAAGTCACACCTGATGATGTTACATTAATTTATGTGCCATGAACATTAACCGTTATATTAAATTACTAACATTTGGACTAGTGTGTTCCTTCTTAAACAGAAGATCTTAGATTTATTATTGAACAGAGCTATATTTTTTAACAATGACAAACTAATGTCTAATGTTCTTTAAGAAATATTTATTCAATTTGTACCTGATTTGGAGGATTTATAGACGTCATTTATTTTCTGTTTTTAAATTCCAGTTAGTAGCAGAAAATACTAAATTAATGTATTGTGATTAATTTGACATAGTTTCTGTGTGCGACTGCATCGGATATTACTACCACTATTTAAGTCTGAGAAGAAAATTCAGGGAATTATTTTTTCTTAGCGGTACCCTGACGCAACGACACGCTTGGATTTAAATATTCTACTTCTTTAAAACGTAGAGTATTTTGATTTAATTTTATTCTTTTTAGAGGCTTATTTTTAAGATTTTCTCTCGGGGTTTATTTTTAAATTTAACTTTTTTCTCATGATTTTTAAACTTATACTACTGGTAGAAAGGCTACTATCAATTCTATCCAATAAAGCTTATCAATAATTAAAAGTCCTCAAAACAGTTCGGCTTTAGCAATATTGCAAACACAGACAAAATTAAATGTTGAAGTCCTTCTTGACAAGAAGGACTTCAACATTTAATTTTGTCTTAAGTGTTTAATATTTTGTTATCATTACATTTAGAGTTACCTGAAAATGATTACCCTAACTCCCAGATTATATATGTATAGCATGTGCTCGTCACAACGCATCATATGGAACAAGGTAGATGCCGTATACCGTTGAGGAGTTCTTCTGGCGGGTAAGAGCTTCTATTGGGTATCCTGCATGATCCTGGTGATACCTACGCATCAAGTCAAGGTTATCGTCCTTTTTAAACATTGACAAGTGACAGGATTTCAAAATTATATGTTTAATCGAGTAGAAAAGAGATGATGATCTTCAACTGAACAGATATTTTTGAAACATAGCTAATAACATTCTCGATTAAGACACCATTCAAACGAAAAAAAATATCAAAATCAGTCCCCGTTCATGACCTGCGATGTCACAGACAGACATTTTTGTTCGGGGGTTAAAAAAATGTGTCAAAAGTGCACTGATTGATTCTTAACGCTGTGATCAGCGCAATGGGTAATTGCCTCGTCATTTCACTACGCATTTATATAATATTCATGGAAATAGTTCAAACGGTCTGTGAGTAAGTGATTAAGTAAAGCTGGTTCAGAGAAATAGACACATACAGGCCGAACGAAATTAAAACATGCTATGAAACAGTCGGACTTGGGTCTACTCCTGGATTCAATTCCCAGGATGAGATAATAGAACCAAGGATATATGCCCGGCTGATGGCATTGCCAGGGCATTTAGATTTAGGGAGAAATTCGACTGTACAGTCTGTAGTAGTACAAATCTGTCTAACCCTTTCGTGATTGCAGCCGTGATGTTATGTGGTGTTTGCTAAATAGTAAATAGTGAAAGTCCTTTAAGAATAGTATGTTCAATTGATTGTAGGATCATGATTTGCTCTTTTAATTTCAGAAGGCGCTACAGAGATGTCTTGCTTGACGCTTTGTCGCTTTGTCATTCGAATCAAATCAAAATATTTTTATTTCACATAGGCTTACATGGGCACTTATAAAACGTCGAGAAAAGGTTCGGGTTGGTCATTTCCTATGGAGAAGAAGCGGCAAGAAACTCCATGGTTACTCTTTTAAAAACATTTGGTTTTACAAAGTTGTTGTTAAAGCGTAAGAAGTACTAAAGTATGAGAGGACAGCGTAGGCCTGACAATAAGTCATTAAATATTGACAAATATTGCAAATGGTCATGGTGTTATGTTAAGTTTAATCAGATCGCCATAAAGAGCTAAGTGAGATTCTTTGATGATTTAATTTCTACAACTGTGGTAGGTACTTATAATGAATGCATTACCATAAAATGTGAGGAAAGTTTTGAGCATGAATATATATAAGAGTAGAGAAAGACAAAAGAAACGATGGATGGACTTTGTAAAGATAATATGGCAAGAAAAGAGCTGTCTGATGAAATGACGAGTAATATATGTGTATTAAAGAAAAAGACATGCTACGCCGACCCTAAATAACTTGGGATCAGGGCAGAAGAATGATGAATGATGCATTACCATGCTTATGTTACAGTTTTTCTGCAGTCTTTTTTTAAATAAATAAAATATCATACCATAAAATACCTATGGTAGTGCCAGAGCAATCCGCGATACTCAAAATTTATTTTGTTTATTTTTTCAATTTGCAGGTCAGTGCCAGACCAATGTCAAGTATAAATTGCGACCGTAACAAATATGGCTTTACAGAGTAATAATGATTAAAATCACCAACACAATGATTTACGTTCATATCAATTCTATAAAAAACTCACTTGATAGGGTCAAACGAGCTGAAAGCTGCATCAAATTGATGATTTAAATGATATAATTCAGTGAACCCATATTAGAAACGATCGCCAATAATATTTTAATAAACATACCTACCACCCTACACCGACCAGCAAATATAAAAAAAAAACTCGCATGTTGAATTTCGCGGGCGACTTCGGCGCTTTGGCGCGGCGACAGGTTAAAAGCTGCATTGCATCCGATCCAAATCCGTAAAAATACGTTCTGAAATAGTCATAGAACTATTACATCGGTTTACACGACTCTAGATCCGTGGGTATTTTCACGAATTTGAATCGGATGGAGTGCGAAAAGCAATGTCCTAATTCGGTCCGAGTTTTCATGTCCGTCTTTTAGTGTGCCATCCGCTCGCTACACCCGCCGCTGCAGTTGCCGTGGCCTGTCATTTCTCTTGTTGCATAATATGTTAAAGTAATTAAATCATATGCAGGTTATGCAGCCTTTTTATAATGTTCCTCCTTTTGAACATTTTAATTTAAAAATAAAATGTATTTTTAATGTAGAGAGGTCTTTTTTGCAAATCTGATTTAAGAAGTATTTAAAATAATAAAAAAATCATCTAAAATGTACATACAAATAGCATATATTTGAACCAAATATCAACCAAAAATCATGTTAAAATGTTGTCAGTGGAATTGGGAATAAGAGGAGAGAGATCTCAATAAGGCTTCCTTTTCTGTACATAGTTCCAAAACTACATTATTTTATCTTTTTAATTGAAATTCCTTGTAAACTGTAATATTTGTTAATGTCATTCCCGGTAAATTAATAATTAATATCTAAGAATTTAAGTGATAGGCCTTAAAATTATTATGGAATTTCTGGCTTTTCTAGATCTCAAACCTCATTTAGTCCAATAGAGTTTCTGTTCCTTAGAAGAAATAGGATCGATTGGCATCAAAAGAAGTGTTTTTGACAGTTAGCGATCGAAAAGATACGGTTTTAAGACCGGTTTCTTGTAGCTGTAATGGTTAAGGTAGGCCTTACTGCTACTGACCCCTGTATTGGTCTTATCGGTCAAGGAATGAAGAAGGGTGTAATCCTATAGAACGGGTACCAGACTCCAAATATTTATTGGGCATCATCCTTTCGAACGCTGAAGGGGACGATTTAAAAGCAAAAAATAAGCTCAGTTCTACTAAATAGTTGTGTGTGTCTTGACTGCACCAAGGTTATTTAAGATGATGTGCATAAGCGTTGTGGATTTGTGCTAACTTAAGTGATCTCAATAACTTAGCATTCAACAAGTAGGTCATCTTTACGCTAAAGCCTTCTTGCGAGACACGCTCAGATAATCACATAAGTAAACAGAAGTGAGTCGGAATGTTATGTGCTGGCCCTCGTATACTATACATTTACCTAGTTCATTCCGACAATTTACAACAGATGGCGCTCTGCAGACATTTTCATAATGATGGTGATCGATTTTATTTTCATTTCATTGGTGCTTTTAAAGCATTTACGTTCCATCACTAAGTGACCAATTTAATAAATAAAGCGTAGGTTAATTTGTAGACAGCAAAATCAGCCCTAGACATAGACACCCACAGTCATATTCAAAATAAAACCTTTAATACCATGACCTAATTTTTAATACTCATTTCATTTTAAATTGGCATTAATTAATACCTTAGCTATTAAAGATTTAACACGTTCATCGAAACGCCAATCCAACTTAATATTTCAGATTATTTAGGCAACTATTTATCAAATAAAGTGCAATTAAATGCATAATACTAGTCGAATATCTTATTTATATAATTGGTTATTAACTTATTACCTAACTCCATTATGTATTCACCAAACCAGTAGTGACATTGAAGGCTGCGTTTTATGCAATCGGTACTCAATGTACGGCGGGCGGAGCGGCGGCGGCGCGCAGGCGCAGCGCTGGACCGAAACTTACAAACGATGCCAAAACTTAGGCCGTAGTACTCGTCTCTTGTCTTGTTTTTATATGACAGTATTTTTTTATTCTCTAAACAATTTTCAAAATGTTTGATTCAAAAACACTTTTTTATTTATTGACGGTGTTCAGTGCTTGTTTTGGTGCTGTTGATATACGTAAGTTATTTATTTATATATTAAAATTTATTTAAATTATAGATCGTTTTAATATTATAGACAATTTCTTGTTGGCGTATTGGAAGGCAAACAATCTTATTCTAAAATAATAAGTTTGATTATTTCAATTTTTTTTTCTCGTTTCTGATGGCTTTTCCTGTTTTCTTGTAAAAGATAAATACTAAGCGCTGACACATTAGTAAAGTTAATAAGTCATAATAACGGCTTACTGCACACCTTAATTGTTCATCAACGAAGTACTGTATACTTTAGTCCCTTATCCATAATTAGGGACATCATCAAGCTGTACGATGACTTACGTGTTTCCACGCAGTTTACGAAACGTGCAATTAACGTAAAAAACCAAGAAGTAAACTAACATTTAGAACTGATGGAAATCCAAAGACCATGAACTCTTTTGATTATGAATTTGTAAAGAAACTGCCAGATTGATTTGAATTTAAATTGTTTAGTTTTGATTGACCCAAATACTTATAAAATTATGTGTACTAATTTATATGTTCTTTTTAGTTAATTCTAAAGTCTTTTTTTACCATTTCAGGGAAATATCTGAAAATATGCGATAGAAATGCTATAGATGTGAACGACTGCATGTCAGATGCAGTTCAAAAAGGCATTGCAGTGATGGTTAATGGCATAGAGGAGCTGGGAGTTCCGCCTATTGACCCTTACCTGCAGAAGGAGTTCAAAGTGGAGTACAAAAATAATCAGGTATGAATTAATTTCATATGATTATACTGGATAGGGAGAGGAAAGCCAAAGAAAAGTTGGGTGGACTGTGTGCGGATTAATATGTTATAAAAACCGGCCAAGCGCGGGTCGTACATACTTGCGACATAAAAATGTTTTGACTGCGTAGATTTAGAGGGTTGGTTGGGGGTAGGGCGGGTCCAAGGGAGCGTATGAGCTTCTAATTTCAACTCGATACTTCTACGCGTTCCAGTGATAAAGGGTCTTGACAGACAGATGGACAACAGAGGGATCCTATCAGGGTTCCACTTTTCCTTTTGAGGTGCATAACCATAAAAAGAGTAAATCAGCAACGTAACGGCTCACAGTGACGAAGAATGAAACGTGTTGCGACCCCAAGTAATATTCCAAGGAAGTCTTTCCTTGGAATACGCAATAGTCTTTAAGTCAAAATTGTTTAGAATATTCTAATTAGTACCATTCGTACTCATTAAGCGTAAAATCATCATAAAACTGTTTTTATTAATCTGACTATCTAATTAATTTCATATAGTAACAGTCAGACGTTATATGGTTTAGGAAAATGCACTATATCCTCCAGTCTGGAACGAACATAGAATTTTTCTAACAAAATGTCTTAAACTATTGTGATTAGAGAACTGAATCAATTTCTGTAAGTTCAATTCTCCAAGTGCATAAGAATTTTTAAACTATAATTGTTTTGCAAACTACTTACGACGGATTTATTCTCAACGTATTTTGATATAACAGCCATCGTTCACACCTATAATGGAGCCATATTGAATGGTGGTGTTACCACACCACTACGACTATTTATTATGATTAGAACCTTCAACAGCGCAAACGATCAATGGCATAAACGGCCGTGAAATTCTTATACATAATTAAATCGGAGTCAAAACCATAAGGGCCCCGCCTACCACGACTTCATGCATCGACTTTTTGTACTGTAGCTACCAGTCGCAGTGTCGTCGCTGGCTGTGTGTACCTTTGCCTATGTAATTGCGACTCTAAGCACGAAATACGTAGTTTTGACCGAAGTAACGATCGTATGATTAGTTATTGGGCCCGAACAAAAATTGAATTACAACACGATTGGACTCATCTCTAGCTAGAGCCCTGCCCCCTATGTGTTTTAAAAAATCATGAATTTAAATGTAATAGAGATTAGGGCTCATTTCGAAGTATCGAGCTTCTTTCGAACCCGTTGACGATATTCGAGAGTAGACCCCCGTGCCGCGGAGCTGGTGGGTTTTTAGACGACATGTTCTATTCTCCATTTTCTAGTCTTCGTTGTCTCGATGTCGATCGAAACAGTCGCGCGTTCCGTTGCGAAATGGCAAAAAGGGAACTCTCATAGATTTGCCCTGTCCGTCTGTCTGTCGGTCTGTCCGTATGTCACAGCTATTTTACTTCGAAGTTAATGGCACCATAGTTGAAATTTGGAGATTCGATGCCTTTTATCAGCGGCTACAAAAATATGATGCGAAATGGGGTGGCCCTCTATACATGCAACTGATAGCAAAAAAAAAACTTTGATAATTATGTCTGTGTCGCCGATTCGCCGTCCCATCGGACTATCATAGTAGAGTAAGGAAAAATCCCTGTAGGATGTGGCTACATAGGTAAAATGTTTTGCACCATAGATTGACCACGATAGCTGGTCTCAATTGAGATTAGCCGCCATGGCATTTCGGCCTGGAAGACTATAAGTAATAGAATCATATTTAATAACCTAGCCAAAGTTCGCAAAATTGATGCAAACACGATGTCAAAAAGCATAATTAAATTTGCTTAGGTACTAATTAAATTAAACCTTGTTCCTGATCCTGATGGTCTGCTAACATAATATCCAATTTCAACTTTATATAGACAGAAGTCATTCAGTCCTTTAAAGAATCTAGATAAAGACAGGAAAATGCAACGATAACACTGAAAAGGATATTTAAAAGATATTCACAGACAAAGGAATTAACCGAGTGATTTTCACAAAAACTCTAAAAGCCGTGTTGTTGCGGGTTTTATATTTCCTTAAGCTCAATGCTTGTACCTTTACTTATTCTGTGCTCAATGTCACAGCAATTAGGTAAAAACTTTATGTTTTTGACCTGAGCTCATAAAATTCTATTGTGGTAAACGTTTACCAAATGTCGCAATAAAAACAATTTGTGTTTAGAGACGTGTTTTTTTATCCTAGGTATTTTGACCTTTTACCTTGAATATAAATTCTTTTGAAATTAATAGTGAACTACTGATTTATCTTTATACTTATGAGATGAGAAATGATAGGAATGATATGAAGGAGAAAGGAGTAAATGATGCCGTGACGTCTGTTGGGGAGAATGGAAGAAGAAATTAACGTGTTGCGCCGACCCCAAATAGAATGGGACAAGGGCAGGAAAATGATGATGATGACTTATGAGATGAGAACACTTCAAGACCACAATATGTATAAAAAATAACATGTATTTAAATACCCTATACATATCCAAAACAAAACAAATTCTTGTTGACTGTATGCCATTAACACTATACCTACTTGTGTCGATTTACTGACAGTTAAGACGAAGTAAGTTTTTACTTTTGTAAGGTTCGCTGTAAGCCAGCCAAACAATAAAATAAAAAGTTCGTCATTTAAACATCGGACTAGTAAGAAAAGTCAGTCATGTATCTATGCTGAATGTTCAGGCAGATTGTTTAGGTGGAACAATCTGCAATCTGGAAGTTATGTTTTAAACAAGCCTTCTGCCATCAAACGTTTTCAATTCCAGACTCTGCATGGCTGGCTGTGTATTAAAGTTTTTTTTTCACTAACCATTATTATTTATTGTTTCTATACACAACCACATGACACCTCACGGAGTATTTATAGATTTGCATAATCTTTATAGCAAGTGAAACAGGTAATAAGCAGGTAGGTACATTACAAGTTTTTTTTATAATAATCTGTCAGAACCGGTTTTATTGTTCCTACTTCATTAAAATAGTTTTTCTTATAAACATGTTTGGTTGTCTTTGTATCTGCTCTAATTTACCAACGAAGGGGAGGCCGAGTAATAAATACAAAACCAGATTCGAAAACGTTTTTGTACCTTCGTTTTCTTCATACAAGGTATAAAAGAGTTGTGCTTTGGAGAATGGGTCTTGAAGTAAAGACATGTACCCTAAACACAATTGAAAAGAGCTTTCCAATCATATAAATGAGAGCATTTGCTACTAACAGTACTCTTGGCATTTCGCAGTCCGTTCGGAGTTATTGATCCAAATAAGGACTAGCTGACTAGTTGGACACCGAAGACCATTTGCTACATGTACAACGTTTGCTAATTCTTAGTCTGTTCGGTCTTGTTGATCGTACTAGGTAGTTGATTGTGCATCCGCACTGTGGCTCTTCTCTGACTCTAAATCGAGAAAAGTCATGTGACGACTTCTAATGTTCAAATGTTCTTCTAGAAGAGGTAAATCCGTTAATACATAGAGCGCTGGGGCCGAACACACGATAAAACCAACAAACCTGCTATTTTTAGGATTTGCTCCTAAAACCGCGTTTAAGATGTTCATGTTTTGAAAAGGACGTTTTAAGGCTTATAATATGTTGTTTGAAAAGTATAGTCATACCGAATTAAAGTTAATAAATTGAAAAAGTAACAGTAGGTACTTAATTCTACTTAGTTTCTCAAATTTAGAGCTCTGAAGCTCCTCTGCAACTCTGAATCGAAGAAGTTCCATAATAAAAAATGTTCTCCATAAAGAAGAGATCTATCCATTGTGCCCATTTGTGCAATTCTGCCCATTGTCCTTTGTATGGAAATATATGCAATTTTCGAAAATCTGCAAAAATCGTGTTATGAAATTGACCGGCAATTAGTGTGCCTACGAGAGGGCCTTCACTGTGCCAAGAACCAAACTAGAGGTATGCAGTAGTTTTTGAGATAGGTAAGCTCTTAATTTACATTAATGTGTATGTACTCTGAGACGACATTCGTACAATGAGAAAACAGACATTTCGCTAATGACGATGCCATAGCTCAAGCTACGCGTACCATGAAAGCAAATGAAGTAGATATTGTGAAAGGTGAATAGACATTTGTATGCCGTCATCCACCACATCTGCTTGCTGACCTTCAATCAGATCTTTGTTTTTAAAAAACATTATTAAACACCGGCCAAGTGCTAGTCAGACACGCGTACCGAAGGTTCCGTAGTTTTAGGTAACTAATGATAGTAGGTACCTAGCATTGCTCTAACGAAACGATTAACCTGTATTGACGGACAAACTTAATTTTGCCGCAGTAAAACTTGTGTCCCCATTATATACGTAGGTATTGGTCACAGTTAGTTAGTTCCCATTTAAATTAAGTCTTAAATCCCAATTTTTTGTGATGCATTCACAAATTTTTCGTAATTTTCTCTTTTCTGGTACCTACTACATTATTCTTGCCAAATTACAAGATTCTAGTTTCTTCTTTTCGTGTCGATGAAACTCATATTGTGTTAGACCAGTATAAATAGCCACTTACACAGCTCTCATTTGATGATTCTAGTCAACGGGAAGTACCCTATAGATTTCTAAATATATACAACCTATAAATAGACACAAACTAATAATAAAAATATATACTGAACAAAATATATACAAGTAAAAAATGGAAAATTACAGGGCGTCAAAAAATTCGTCCGTATCGCCGTCAACAGGTTAAGTAGGTACCCAGAAAGCTGGCAGCATTACCGCGTTGGATGGCAATGCTTATTTTTTGTGATAGATTTTGATTTCCTTTGCAAAATGGAAGATAAATGTAAAATAAACATAAACATGCATATCTTTTGATTGTGTAGAAATTAGAGAGTTGGTTTTAATTGATTTTACACAGCTTCATGGAACCGCCAACCTTAATATTTAGTATTAAATTCAACTCTATACCTCCACGTGTTCCCAAGATAAAGGGGGCTTGACAGACAGACAGACGGGCGACAGAGTGATCTTATAAGATCCGAAGATTCTTTTTTGCCTTTTGAGGTTTGGATCCCTTAAAACGAACCTTAATTAAAGTTGAAGGTTAATTAGTGAAGGATATTCAATAACCGGCTTAACCTAGTTTCACTGGATCCTACATTTAAATTCTACTTCGTCTCGATTCTACTCGCATCCAAGGTTAGGTACCTACCTAAGGAACATTGGTTCCATTTTATCTCGATTGAGTTGTCATGTTTGTTTGATCCTCTTTGAAGGTTCAGTTAGGGTTAGACCTATGATTATTTTTCCGGATTTTCCGGACATTTGAATAAAAAAACCGAATGTGTTTCTCTTCAAAATTGTACTATATACAATTTACCTGAATTTATTCCATTTGTTTTATTCAAAATCATTTTATTTCAGTATCAACTGTTAGTTCTGAGAAAAATTTCAATTATGTTGGGCTTACGCCCATTTTGACTTTCATTTTTATTTATATGTACCTATTCTCAAATAGTTGTATAAGTACCTTAAATATTCTACTTGTTCATGATTGGAAACCTTGTATGCGTAGTTAGGTGAAACGCTGTATGTAAATACAGCGTTTCACCTGCTTGCTTCACAAATTTCATATTTTTAATTAGTTTTTATGACGAATATGATTTTAGGCATTATTCCATATTTAATAGTTATAATACGGTATTACACCCATTTTTAAAAAGTATCTCATTTTGATCCTAGGGTCCTAGTAAACCACCAAAAAAAAAAAATATTCAATCGATAAGTGCCATAAAATTGCATTTCAATTTTACAATTTTTATTTTCGCGCGTAAAATCACAAAAACGCTTGACGCCATGTTACTCTGTGGTCATGCCGTTAGTTGGTCATGTAAACAAATGCGCTGTTATTAGTCTTTCTGTTTAGTTGTATATTTCACTATAATTTAAAAATGAAAAAATGTACTGACTTCTTTTACGAAACCGTCTTCCATGGTATTATTACTATTATTTCAATAAAAATTAAAATGCAAAAATTTATAATACAAAAATAACAGACGTTGCTCAGTTGACAGTTGTCACTTTTTGTTCACAACATGACCGTATGACGTAATAATCATGGCGGACACTGTTTCGCTTAGTAAAACAACAGACTAAAAAAGTGAAAACTTTGAAATCAATTTTAAAATTCATTTAGTTATTTTATTAACTAAATCTAACATTTTCCGACTGCTTATTGCCTAAGCTATCTGAATTGTATATTTTTAGAATTTCTTTCATATAGAGTAAAATACCCTATTCTTATTCAAAACCCGTCCTTTGTAAAAGTAGTCACAGACGATCGAACTTGGTCCGGAGCGTACCACGAACCGTACGGTGCGGTCTACACAACAGACGATCGCACCAGACTCCGAACCTACCAGTCGTATTGTGCTAGCATTGCGTGAACACGTCTCCTCGACATGCCGCCTATTCTATTAAAACAGGCCAAAGTTGCATTAGTTGCGGCAACTATCGTTGCTACATCGCCATTACATAACCAACGAAAAAGAAGAAAAGAATGTGCAAAGTTTTATCTCAGAAACGGTACAGTCATATGAATCTCATTAAAGATCTCGATGATAAAGATTTTCGTATATATCTTCGAATGAGTTCCGAAGCATTTGTTGAATTGTTGGATCTTGTGAAATCACTTATAACTAAATCCGATACAGTTATGCGACAGGCTGTGAGTGCTGAGGAGAGATTGGTGGCTACTTTAAAATTCCTAGCGTCAGGTAGAGAATTAAGAGAACTTAAATTCAGCACTAGTATATAATCGCTCTTTTCTCCGTAATAACGATGTCTTCTTGGCGTCGCTTCGAATCCATGTCTGGACCACTATAACCGACTCGTAGGCTACAAGTTAGATTTCTTAATATTTCAGGTATAAGAAAAACAGCCATTCGGTCTAGAAAATTATAATGCCAGACAAAAGGTCTAAAAACAGCAAAGCATCAAAAATAGACAATAAAAATAAAATCCAAACCAAAGATAAATACTTATATCTTAAAAGTTCACATTATGTCGTGAACATAACACGCTGCGACGTGTTGCACGTTCGGTGGCACAATAGCGACTAAACCGACATGTGGTTCGGTCCGCCGTCCACACGATCGAATCGGTACGGAACGCACCGCGTTCGATGTGCAAGCGCTCCGAACCAGCCGTACCGATATTAATAATAATAATGTCCGCCGCACCGTGCGACACACGATCGGATTCGGTTCGAAACGCACCATGTTCGTGGTACGCTCCGGACCAAGTTCGATCGTCTGTGACTACTTTTATGTATGTCAGTGTATATGTAGATAAAATGATTAGGCTGTTTTTGCTATAGTATCGTGCATACCTATGACATTTCGTGACATTCGATGAGAAGATATTTTTAGTGATGTTTTGATAAGATGGATGCAACGACCGATGGATGAGTCGATATTTTTAGAATAATTATGCAAATCAATTTATCCTTAACGATTCTCACGGCAAAAAACTCGCTGTCCTTACTTCATTAAAAAAAAAAAAACCAAATAAGAATTGATTAGACAAAGATGGTCCTGACTCTGTTTACAATTCAATAAAATTTAATCGTGGTGTATGTTCTGTTGTTTCATTTAAGGCTATAGATGACTAAAACAAAAAATGTAACGTAAACTTCTTTTTCTATGAAAAATATCGACTATCCATCCATCATAGCAATACATCTCAACTTCAACTCTTCATTTGCTTGGCTTTTGTGGACGAGAGATACCACAATTTTGCCAATAACACGTGTACTGAAAATAAACTATCAAACGCTGGAGAATATTTAGCAAGCAATACATCTCATCCATTACACATCATCACATTTTAATGGCGTCATGTGACACGCATTATCCTACATTGCTTCATTTTACATTACATTTTAAACAAAAACATTTTGGATTTTTATTAAATTTACTGCAGTTATTACTGATTCCATATTTTCCGACTACGACATTTATAGTGTAGCTAAAATAATCAGTAATGATTGTAAATGGTAGTAGCGTTCAAGATCTAATAGGAACGGATTATCCAATGTCACATGCACGATGCTACAGCGAAAACAGTGGAATAAATAGATAATTATATACCTGCTGTTTGTTATATTCGACATATAACATTATGTTATTTCTTACTATTTAATGACCACGAATAATTATATCGCGACCCAGCAAATCAATTTGAAAAAAACGAACGAAGTGCTTCAGAGAGCTTAAGCTAAAGTAATTTTTATTAATGCAGTAAAAATATGAAGATAAAAAGAAAAGAAAAAGAAGCCCAAAGACATAAGCAGACGGGTCATATACTATATTTTATATTATTTTCTTAGTTTAGTGATGTGCAAGATTTCGCAGACGATTTAACTTTTTATTTACACGATTTTGTCACTTATTTGTACAATTTCTAATTAACTTTTAAACATATACATAGGTATATTGTTTATATTTTTGTATTCATCTTTTAAACCCCTTCATTTTAATAACCCACTCGATAGGATTGGAAGAAACAAATTTCGACCCCACATTTTTTTATATTTAAATGTATCTAAATCCAAAGACAAATTTTACGACGTAGGTATATATGTATTTTATGTTTAAAATGCAATTTAACTATATAATTCAACGTTCATCTTGATTGAAAATTTCAACAGCAAAAATCAAACAGCCTAATTCAAACACCTAATACTTTATTAATGGTTTATAGTTAGTGGATACAAATAGGAAGGTCGTTTCTTCTTGATATTCTGAGCTCGTAAATAGATACACGTTATTCATATTTAATATACAAGGCTGAGGCTAAAATTTCCATTAAATTAAGCACTAACTTGATTTGACACAATAGCTGATAAATTCATACGATGCGTGCCTTTAATTCTGATGACCCATGAGGCTGGTCTAGAATTAATTTTATTAACTACTTAATTTAAACTTACAATCGTGAATCGTTCTCTAAAGACGCAGTAGAGTTAGGTGCGTAAATCAAATACGAGGGTTATCTTCGTGTCTATGTCAACTCCACCCCGTGACAATTTAACCCCAGCTGGGACCGGGTAAATCGACCCCGAGACTACTCAACCCTTACCAATGGACCGTCACAGGGTCGAGTTGCCCTGATATCGACAAATGGCATGCACCAGATCAATATGTGTGGCTCAATCAATGATTAAATTACTACAACCTTGTTATTCACTCTGATCCAATCAAATCTCATTAAAGCCACGACAAGTTCTCGCAGTCTTTGTACAGTTTAAGATGCAGGTAGCACTAATCAGACAGTAAAACCAAACCCAAGTAACTAACTAGTGTAATTACTCAGTGATTGAGGTTGTTTCGACGTACTTATTTACCTTCAAAGCCAATGAAGGTAAATAAGTTGATACAAACCTTATATGAATAGTGGAACAAGATCATAACCTTCCAAAACCTTCCTCTTTGACTGTAACTCCAATCAAACTTTTTATGACGATACTTCTAGAACTTATTTTTGAACGATATCAAAAATGAAAGTTATCCATTTCGAGAGTTCTGATTTAAACACCTTTCTAACATCGATTTCTCGAATCGGTATTTGGCAATAAACACAAATAAACAAAACTAGAACCAGTATCTGATTAACAAAAACCACTAGGTCCAAAGCTATTTTTCTTTCTCTACACCGAACTCATTCATTTTAAATCACATGCTGTTTGCTTACTTCTCGTGACTTTTTTAATGCACTTATTCTTTTATATTGCAAAAACTCACGTTATCTCGGCAAAAAAGATTATCAAAATCAATCTGGTCATCAGCTCACATTGAATAGAAAGAGCATAAAGAGAGTAAATCAAAGGAAACTAATATTTGTAATTAGGACTTAGGGTAGGTACTGAAATACTAATCTCCAACTAAAATGTAAGACGTAGGTAATAAATAGTCTGTTTTATGTCAAAGTTTAAACAATGGTAGAAATATCATGGGAAAACCTGCATGCATGAATTATAACGACTAGGTTTTCGTAATAAATTGTGTAACAAAATCTAGATGTTTGAGAACAATAGAGTATCCCAGGCAGCAGTAGACGTCCGTAATGTAGACGTTGACCTATGGATAACCTACTGGTGTTTTATTTTATTACTAGCTTTTGCCCGCGGCTTCGCTCGCGTTAAATTCGGTAGCGCCTTATTGATTTGTAATAGCAACGCTAAGTTTTCCCGTTTCTTCCCTCTTTCTCCCTCATATCCCACTCTTTTTAAAAAAATAATAGCCTATGTCCGTCTCCTGGTTCCCAACTATCTCTGTACCAAAATTCATCAAAATCGGTTTAGCCATTAAAGCGTGAAGAGGTAACAAACAAACAAACAAACAAACAAACAAACAAACTCACTTTCGCTTTTATAATATTAGTAAGGATGTTTTATTTTTTGTAAAATCTTGTCTAGACAGTAAACAATACAATGGTACATTTTGATTATTATTATTACAACGCTGTAAAGCCATATTGTTACCTCGTGATTTATATTTTAATTATACACTTTGTTTCCTCCAACCTTGACATTGGCAGAATCATCGATAAAACGATGGAGCCATTACTTTAAAATTGGAATTGGAATTGGAACGTACAACCTGACACTGATGGGCTAGTGTCAAATTGTATATTTCAAAAATTGCAAAAAAACGCAGAAAATATTGAATTTCGCCGGTCACCCTGGATGGCGCCTCCACCTTCATTGTCAAATATCCACGTGCATCAAACGACGTTTTTGAATACACTGTCACTGACGAAGAAGTAAAATAAACTCTTTTGCAAAAAAAACGGGCACTTTAGATTTTTTTCTCTACTTCAATGAAGAAGAACAAGAAATAGGTTTTATTAATTTGACGATATATTGGCATGTTATTTGACGCATCTTGGCATGATTCTTTACGTTCCAAATTTAAAATTAATAAAAGAAAAATAATGATTATTGTGGATTATTCTAAAATATTGCTTTACTAATGGCGCGAATCGCTGAAACGATTTTTAACTGATTACGATATTTTAAAACTTTTTGGATATTTTCTGCAAATTAACCAATTTAATCTTTCTTTTTACATTAAATACCACTTTTTGATATGAGTGATAAAGTGATAAGGGCCGGTAAAATTATAGCCCTACTTGAAGAAGGTTGTTCGCAAACTTACGTGTCTCAGCGGCTAAATGTGAGTCGTTCAACTGTCCAGAGGACTTGGCAACGGTATCAAGAGACCGGTTCGGTCAAAAGAACACCCGGTTCGGGAAGAAAACGATGCACCAAGAACCAAGAGATGACCGCTTTTTGGTGAGTCAGGCGTTGCGGAATCGTAAGGCGTCAAGTGTGGACCTGAAGAAGAGCCTTGACGAAGTAAGAGGAGTAGAAGTTAGCTTGTGGACGGTCAGGAGGAAGCTTTTGGCTGCCAATATCAGGAGTTACCGCCCAGCTCGGGGCCCTAAATTACTCCGTGAGCACCGTGTTGCTCGACTTTAGTTTGCTCGGAACTGTGCTTCATGGACTCTGGAGGACTGGAATAAAGTATTGTTTTCTGATGAAGCTAGAATCTCTTTGTGTGGAGAGGACCGACGCCGGCGAGTGCTGCGAAGACCACGGGAACGCTATGCGGAAGTGTGTTTCGAAGAAATCACTCCTTATGCCGGAGGCTCCGTTATGTTTTGGGCAGCAATTAATTTGACGGAGCGTACGGAGTTAGTTTTCATAGAAAATGGAAAATTAAATGCACACCGGTACATAATGGAAGCCCTAATTCCATATGCACAACCCACATTGACTGCACAACGACAATGCTCGCTCGCACCGTTCTGGCGACGTGGAAGCGTACATGCAAGAAGTTGGGATCCGTCGCGTCGTTTAGATTGGCCAGCTCGAACTCCTGACCTCAATTCAATTGAGCATGTCTGGGATGTTCTAAAGAGACGGGTAAGATCAGTGCAACCTGCTCCACAAAACATTAGGGAGCTAAAAAGAGTCATTGCAGAAGAGTGGGAACGTATTCCTCAAAACGTTATTAAAAACATCGTGGAAAGCATGCCCAGAAGGATTCAAGCTGTGATTTTGGCAAGAGGAGGTCACACTCGTTATTAGGTTTTTATATTTGTAACTTATTATATTTAAAAAAGTAAAAAAAAATCTTGTCTTTATTGCCGACCACTTCTTATTGTTTGGGCGTGTACATCGGTTTTAAAGAATCCATCGTTTTTTTTTTCTTTTAATTGTCCGAATTCACTTCACGCGCATTAATTTACACGATTATAAGTATACAGACTACGTCAAAGAAATTTTCATTTAATTAACTCAAATCGACCTTAGAACGTAAATTTCCTTAGGTGCCCGTTTTTTTTTGCAAAAGAGTGTATTAGTACAAAAAGTATTTTGACAATAAATATTTGAAATGAAAAACAATAAAACTCATGTGCCATTCGTCTACTAAACATCTAAAACATGATCACACTTATCACGTAGTAAACAAAATCTGTAATATTCTTTACTATTGAATGATATGCCACAACCACCATGTGATTAGCTGATACATGTCTTGAAATAATAGAGAACCTTAGCTACTTGCCATCTTTACAAAACAACTTAAGAAGTTGGAAATGCCCCCATAACACCGCATTGATGACAGTTAATAAGTACCAGAATGATAAATCTCTATAAAATAAAAGCGAAAATCCCTACAAGTTTTAGGAGTCCTTTTAAGAGGTTAATGCTCAATAATTTTGCAAAAATTTTACTCTTAAGGTGGTGAAGTAGGGTGGCAAAGTTTGTATGGGAGAATGCGATTCCATCGCCGGACTGACTTGAAATTTTGCATAGGCATGCTTTCACTAAATTAAGAGACTAAAAAAAATAATGTTACGACATTGAGGAGCAAAGCAGCGGTTGAAACCGCTGGGCACAGCTCTTTGATTATATAGGGTGGAAGGGACATCAACGCTAAAACGGTTACCACGTAGTAGCGTTTCCCTCCTCGAGTGTAATTAGCAACTTCGCATCCTTGTATCAAAATATACAAGTTTACTATTCCTGATGTTGTCTTTTCTTTTTACATTTCAGATTCTGGTAAAATTGGTGCTGAAAAATATATACGTTGAAGGTTTGAAGCAGGCCACGGTCCACGATGCCAGGTAAGATTTTGCAGTTTTTAATTAGGTGCCATTCATAAATTAAATATGATTCTTAAAGCCCAATTTTTAGATGCCATAAACGTCGCGTTTAATAAACATGGTCAGTTGGGCAACGAGTTTTTGTTCGTGAGCCTTTATCTGGGGAATATTTATATTGAGGAGATATGATTGCCATAATCTATTACTCCGGACCGAATTTCGGTCATGGTGGCCAATGTAAACTGAGATTAGATATTACATTTTGATGAGATTTATGGTTCACAAGTTTGTGTGCTAGCACAGAAACACTATATCTCCCCTCACCCACATAGTAGGATGTGACGCCAATCTAACACGTTTTCTATGCTTTCCGAAGTATAAGGATTTCACACTACCAACTTCCAAACTCTGACCTGGTACTGAGAAATCCCTAATGGTATAACTCAATAACACTGCCCGATCCGAGTATCAAACCCAGGATCCTAAGTTCAATAGTCGCGCTTGTGACCGCTAGACCTATAGGTAAATTTATATCTATAAAAACCACTAAAAAAATATTTCAGATTACGAGCGGATGACGACAAGTTCCATTTAGAAGTGGATCTGACTAGCCCTCAGGTTTTGGTCCGATCTCAATACTATGGAGAAGGCCAGTTCAATTCCCTAAAGATTTTAGCTTATGGCGAAGTCAATACCACCATGAGTAAGTATCATATATCTAATCACGTTACATACTTTAGCAGAGCATTACCCTTTCAATGCATGTTACTAGATCAACGCATGAGTGTTGTTTACTTTTCATAATGCACCTCATACATGACATATTTATAACATCATCATTTCCTATACTTATTGTAATTTATTTAGAATCTGGCACAGCATTCCTTCTTCTATACTTTCTCTATTATTTTTCATTTCAACTGTTACTTCCTTTTTTGCCATGTCATCTTAATACTCCACACAAGCCATCCATCGTTCTTTGGTTTTCTCTTTCTCTACCAGCCATCCACATTCATACTCAAGATTTTTCTTACTACGCTTTCCTCATAAGGAGATTGAATAAAGTCTCATTTATTTCTTACTAGCTGTTCCCAGCGTTTTCACCCACTGTTCAACTCTATAGTGTCATAGCGCAGATGTTTGTGGTTTTTGTGGTTTATATCTGTGGGGGCTTGTTATTAGCAATTTTATAATTTAGTGTTTTTATTTTTATTGTGTAATTAGTCTGTAAGCCTTCCTAAAAGTAATAAAATAAAATAAAACCATCTTCATATAATTGCTTCTTTTGAAACAAATCGGTTGAATGTTTTCAACGTCTATAACGGACTTAGGTAGAAACAATGTTTGTGTTTTATATTTATTTCTTGTATCATTGCAGCTGATTTAATTTACACCTGGAAGATCGACGGTGTTCCACAGAAGAACGGCACTGACACATACGTTCGAATCAAAGAGTTCTACATGAGGCCTGATCTTGGAAGTGTTGTGACTTCATTCAGAAACGACAACCCGGATTCAAGAGAATTAAGTGAGTGGGATACCTCCTGGTATTGACACTTTTAGTAAAAAATAAACTTGAGAAAAAATTGCTTCATAAATAGTATAGTTGCAAAAGAAACGTACGTATGATGATGAACGATTTGGACCAAATATTCTCATGCCTAAATGTATAGTTATAGATTTACCTGAACTATTCTATTCATGAAATCTCAGCTCAATCCTGAGCAGTGAATGCTTTATTTACTAAAGTTGTTTTACCTTTCAGCTGACTTGGGAACAAGATTCGCGAACGAAAACTGGAGGACCTTGTACAAAGAATTTCTACCTTATGCTCAATCTAACTGGAATAGAATTGGCACCAGAATTGCCAATAAATTGTTTTTGAAAGTTCCTTATGACCAACTGTTTCCAGCTTCTTCTTGATTTGCCAATAAAATTAAATATTACTAAACAAGTCATTTTTATTTCTATATCCAAGCCCACCCAAGTATTAGAGGGTGAGTCAATTGCCATCAACGGCACACAAACTTAGACTCCGGGCTGTATCTGCGAAATTCCTGTCCCTATGGAGGGAGATTTAATAAAATTATATTTTATAATGATATTTGTGGCTCGTGCGTGGCCACATAATTACAGCACCTGCCATGGTCGGTCCGTGGGTGGGTGATCATTCATTGCATAGGTACCTTTTGTTGATCTTTGACATTCGTTACAGTCGTTGGCTCGAAAGTCCAACCAATACATAGTTGCCTGGGTACCAAAGGATAATATAATTATAGACCACCACGCCGCCCGGGAAGCCGCTAAATCTAGTAGGTAGACATCTATTTGGAGAATCTGGAATCACAAATGCAGGTTCGATCCCCACACGACACAATATTTATTTATATGGCCTACAGGTATTTGTTTCGGGCCTAGCTGTTTGTTTTACATGTGAGTTTAAATGTTTGGAAACGCACACACCCAAATACAGGAGAAATTCCAAGTGTGCGGCAACATTTTTTTCGGCTTCCAGACGAACCAGATGCAGCGGAATTCTACATGGAGAGACTACTACCCATTACACAACTGTTAACAATAATCCAATGATCTAAAGAGACTGTATGTTCCACCATACACAACCAACTGGGCAAACACCCTTTTTATTAATGGCATCTCGCAGTCCAACCTTTGAGTTTGTGGTCTGCTTAACCGGAGAAATCCTGTGGATGCCTCGAGAGTACGGCTTCCTGCCAAGGCAAATACCTTAAAATTAAGCGACTACACGTTAAGGGCACCCCCTGTGGGATACGAGCCTCGGCTCAGGGCGTCACTGGGCGAGGACAGCAAAGGTACAGGCTGGATCTGAGTGATATTATATGGGGACTGGTTTGAAACTACTGACTCAGCATTGCGGGCTGGCTGTAGTAAGGTACGGGTCGGGGAAGGACCGGAACGTTGCGACGGGCTTCATCGGTGAGGACGGAATGACGGCGGTTTGCGTCGGAATCTCATAAGGGTGCTTGTTTACCTACTTCGCTCCTGTAGAAGGGTTACCTATAGCATCATCGGGAGTGACGAGAGTACGCCTAGGACGAGGAATCTTAAAAAATCGGGCGACCGATGCGATAAGAGTGCTGCGATTTTCTATTGCGAAGTCTTGAAACGCTTTGAACGGCGCAAACTTGACTTGAAGGACGGTGGGGATTTTGAACCCAAGTGTAGACTGCCATTACGGACATAAAATGGAGCTCCCGTGATTGTACGTAAGTATCGGTTCTAGAGGGTATGCATCCTATGGCAAACACGACACAGGCGTAGATAATTACCTTATACCTATGCTTGTCATGATGGGATGGATCACGAACAAACACCCGCCAGCTTAGTGCTTTTTATATTAAACTAAAAACTACATAATAATGTTTATATTATAATAATGTAAATAGCTATATTATTGATAACAAGGAAAAGTGCTATGGTTTTATAAATATATGCTATAAAATTATATAAAAAACATGAGATAGGAGTGGGAAAAGGGAACGGTCACTCTGCATTTCCCTTTTAACCGATTTTACAAATACATATTGCTGAATATCTCCAAGATCGTTTGCTTTAGCCCAGCATTAGCACAAAAAAGGCTAAAAAAAAAAAAAAAAAGGATTCATTAAAACGAAACGTGAAATGAAACGTAATTTTCTTCTAAAATTTTGTTGTCAAATGTCAATGTCAATGATGTCAATTGTCAACATGTCCGAAGTCACTTTAAATATTTTATCTCTCTGAAAGTTCGAAATTAATTTGATTTATCCACTATATCTATGTATTCATCAGAAAAATGGGTGTAATTTTAAAGTATGCTGTAGCTGGTTTAGTACGGTACTGGCTAATAAATTTAGATTATTGGCAAACAATAGCTAATCGAGTTGAAATAGCGACGCCTCTGAACTCATGGAAGAGGTTATTGGAAGGCGTTTATTTATATGATCACAACATAAACCCATACGAAGGAGACTCATTTCATGAATCTCCTATAATGCTCTTGGCTTTCTACTATATAATGAAAAAAGTGCCATTTTTATTGCCAATTTTATTTACTGTATTGGATCTTCTTACTGCTCATCTTCTTTATAAAACCTCAAAGGCTTTCATAAGACTCTTCAAACAATCCCAAGAGAAAAACTTGATTCATGTTGCTGAGGAATCAAAACCTATGCTTTTGGATGACACACAGTTGAAAGAATCTGCTGAATATGTGTTATCAGTTTACTTGTTCAACCCATACTCTGTTTTGAACTGTGCTGGTATGACTACAACCGTTATACAAAACTTGTTGGTGGCAACGGCCCTGTGGGGTGCCTCAAGTGGCCAGAGAATAGTAGCTTGTGTGTTCATTGCATTAGCTACACACCAGGCTCTCTACCCAGTGTTACTGATTGTGCCTATTGCTATACTATTGGCTGATGTCAATCAAGGATGTATTAAATGCTCTTACATCAGGACATTACTTGTGTTTGTGCTGAGCTGGGGTTTTCTCATTTATTTGTCAGCATACATAATGGATGGATCTTACAATTATGTCTATAATACATATGGATTTATGTAAGTATAAAAATAGTTTGAAAATTAAAAATACTTAAAGTTTTGGAATATACAATATTGCGTCTGCAGCTTATATACAACGGTGAAACAGATAACAGGTTGTATAGTGTAAGGACCAGAATAGGCACTGTCAGAATTATTTTCAAAGTGGTGCATTTTTATATCCACAAAGCAAGCTGAAAATAAGACTCCACCTCTAATAATGTAAGGTTTTTGTTTGTTTATTCCTACAAGAAGTATCTCTATGGACTTAGAAAAGCTATAATGAAGCGGCATGATTCAAGTGAGGCAAGATTAAAAATTGTAGCACCCTTCTTGAATGGGATTGTTTTTTCTGTCTATCTTAAATATATTAACTTATTGTGTCTTACAGAAAAGCTTATTAATTGAGACATTGAAGAAAGAAAAGACTGCTAAAACAATCTTGTCCGGCACACATTTAGACTTGATTCCCTATATTATTGTATATTCAGTTTTTTTTTCTTTTAATACTTAATAGTTTTGCATATCCTTTTTAAAAGCGACAGCTCAGTGCAGTCTGTTACTGCCAGATTCCTAATCATAAAGGCTGCATGAGAAATAACTTATTCTATCTGCTGTTTCAGATTGTCCGTGCCTGATTTGAAACCAAACATTGGATTGTTCTGGTATTTCTTTACAGAAATGTTTGAACACTTTAGAGTGCTGTTTGTGTGTGCATTTCAAATAAATGCACTGGCCTTATATGTAGTGCCTCTCACGCTGCGATTCAAGAGAGAGCCCGTGCTACTTGCCACAGTACTTATTGCACTTTCAACCATATTCAGATCGTACCCATGTGTGGGTGATGTTGGATTCTACCTAGCACTACTACCAATGTGGAAACATTTATTCACATGTAAGTATGTTATTTGAATTCCATTGTTAATGTAAAACTCGCACAGCTGTGATAGTCATGCATTTCTATGTAAGATTTGCATCAGAATGCAGGTTGAACCTTCAGAATATGATAATCTGCTTATTTATAACTACAGAATGCATAGACATCTCAATATTATAATTGTAGAGGAAATAACCTGTATGAATCTTTATCTGAATATTTCTGCTATTTTTAAATATCATTAATGAAACGGTAAAGAAAAAGCTAAATAATGTATATTTAAATTGAATCCATATACCATTGCAGGCACTTTTTTTAATTTTTTTCTGGAAATCTTTTCTCTTTGTAATCTTATGTTTATTTTTTAATTTCAGTCATGCAACAAAAATTCATAGTGGGCTGCACATTTATCATCACATCAGCTCTTGGACCAACAGTTTGGCATCTCTGGATATATTCTGGTTCAGCCAACGCCAACTTCTTCTTCGGAGTTACACTCTCTTTCGCCACTGCACAAATATTCTTAATAACAGACTTACTGTTTGCCTATATAAAGAGGGAATTTACCTTAAAACACGGCTCATCGCGACAAGTTGACGGAAAACCAGCCAAATTAGTGCTGCGATAATACTTTTAAATATTTTATATTCCATTCAGTTATTATTTTAAAAATACTGTGTATAACTTTGAACATTCTTTATTTTGCTTGGATTATGAAGCTTGCATTTATTATGCATCAAAACCATTTTTATTTGAAATCCAAAACTACTAGCAACATTATCATAGCTTAGTTAATGTTATACATCAAATAAAATTATAACATACATAACTTTTTACACAAAAAAATACTATTGTCTGTACAATATTTTATTTAGCAATGGCTGGGTTATATTAGAACAAAATGTTTTCTATTTTAAGGTTAGTCTGTAAAGATATTTTAGGACTATATTGAACTACGATACTTGATACTTACAACATTATAAGCTATGGGCATTATGGCAGTTTAGATTGTTCTTGGCATGGCAGTTTAGATTGAAGTAAACTTAGATTACCACTTATATTTCTTGTGCTTCAAATACACCAATCAAGAAATATATTTATTCGATTAGTAAAAGCCTGACTGAATATTGGTAAGTCTTAGGTTTTAATTTATTTACTGAGTTTGTAAATGTAAGGTTTGATTATGATTTAATACGATTTTTCAGGCTCTTATTAAAGTTTGTAAAACATTGTGTTCTACCAATAGCAAATAATAAATCTTGGTTTCTGAAGATACCTATATTAAAATAATAAGACTGGTATTAATGTTTATTGTGATCCATAAATAAAAGATATCTCTTTGATAAATATCTTATATTCACTGACACAATACACATTTATCTGCTGGATCCTATGCATGAAATTTTGCATAAGAGTTCAAAATACAGGGTGGTTTTGTTAGATAGGTCAGTTGTAGCTACGTTCTTATAGACTCATTAACATTTTATTAGTAGCCAACGGCAATCAGAGATTTCGAAAAGGTGCTAGAAACAGCTAGGAAAACAAAACATTAATTCTCCGAATTTATTTTATGACACTGATAACAATTTTTATATTGAGATTTGGTAACACTTAGGCTAGCCGGAAAGCCTTCTGATTTACAGTAGTTCGTATTTACTGTAACTTACCTATATTCTATTAATATAGTTTAAATGTTTTACACATCTAAGTACTTAATATTTTTGTTTCATATTTCTTCAGTTCATATTGGTAGACATGATGATTTTATGTTTTTCCTCATCCAAGTTTACTTCTATTAAAATGACATACTTTTTATACTAAGAATGATTTTGTTTGAGTTAATGGAAGAAACAATTTTAATTTAATATTTACATGTATTTGTATATTTGGTTGTGTTGACTAGTGACATCACAAATGTATTTTTTACGTCACATATGCATTTAAAATGATTTACAATGTATTATTTTACCATGTCCATTCAATATGTTAAAATGAATATCTTTGAATACCAAAAACTGTAAAAATATGGATTTGTTTAATGAAATTAGGATAATATTGTACAGTCGGATCCTAAATAAAAGGTAAATTATTTTATAATTATTTTATTAATCCAATCCCTTATATTTTGTTAATATGTTGGAAGTGTTAGAACAAAAGATGTCGTCGCAATTTCGTTTCGTAATGATTCATTATCACTATCTTATCATTTTGCTGTGATCTAAATAGTAGCACTCCTATGCGTGCTTCACCACGCACTGTGCTGTGTTGTTTTATTCTTTTTACGATATATAATGTGAGTGAACAAAACATGAGAAAAGAAATATTGTTTTTAATTTTGTTTATTAGCTGTAAGTAAATTTCTTTAGGGCCTGTAGCCGCGCCTATATTTTGTTAAGTGAATTAATCACTATCGTTCAGTTATAATTTAGTTATAGAGGCGAACTTAAATGTATGTTTTGTTGATGTAGTTGCAAAATGTGCGATAGTGCCGAGTATACCGGCCCACCTGCGGGACTGTTACCGGGCGGGAATGCCCAACCTACTGGCTCCGAGACGCCTGGATGTTTACCTGTCCCTCTTGCGAAAGGTGGAACAGTACTCCCAACTGGATATGAGGCTCCTAAGCACTTCTTTACTTAGAAGGTATTTATTATGTCTAATATGTATGTCTTTGTTGATAAGTATAAGTCGAAATAACACCTCTTTTCAGAAGTCTGTTTAATAACTAGGGGTACTATTTGTGGCATTAATTAGAATCAATAAAATGGTAAAATCCGAATTTCGCTCAAATGCATCGAAACCGATGCACGGTGTTTTCACGGTTAACTGCAACTACAAACAGCGCCATCTATTATGTTATCTGAAAACTTCTAGCGGGTATTCTGACCTGACTCAACTCAGATCTAGAAGAGACACAGTATTATTCATTTATTGTTTTTTTTTCTCTCTGGTTAAGGTGAAAGCTCCAACCTACCCGCGAAATTCAAATTTTCTTACGTTTTTTGCAATTTTCAGGCCAGTGCTAGGTTGTATGTTGATTAAAATATTATTCGCGGCTGTAAGACGTATGTAATTATAGAATTATAATCATCAAAATCACCAATACAACCCTCCAAGTTCATAAAGGCGTAGGAACAAAAAAAAAACAGAAAAAGTCTTTCCTACAGCTTTATGAACTTGGAGGGTTGTATTGGTGATTTTGATGATTATAATTCTATAATTACATACGTCTTACAGCCGCGAATAATATTTTAATCAACATACAACCTAGCACTGGCCTGAAAATTGCAAAAAACGTAAGAAAATTTGAATTTCGCGGGTAGGTTGGAGCTTTCACCTTAATATTTAGAAATTAACCTTTTAACTTTACTAATCGATAGTAATATCTTGATTAGCGCCCTCTATACAGCATTGCATTTATTGTTATATACCCGATTCAGTTCTTAAACGTCTTATTATTTCCACAGCCTGCGTCTAGATGGCATTGAGCAGTCTTCAGCAAACGCCGTAGAAACTGAATTCATATTACCGTACAGGGCATCCAGCTTCCAATTCCATAAATACAAGATCCTTATGGATATATTCCTGCCCAGTCAAGATCTCTTACAAATCGACGAAATTCTGCCAGTAGCCGAGAAATGTCTCTTGCATAGAATGCTAAGTTCGGCAGTGAGACAATGGGAGCGGGGCGATGAAAATTTGGTATGTCCCTTATCGGCGCAGCTGTCTCAGGGCAATAATATGAATACACAAAGTAGTAGTAGGTGAGTAAACATATAAAAAATGGTAGTAAACATGTAGTTGTGACGTTATATGTTTTCGCCAAACAATATGGTTTTGTTTAGGTAGGTACTGGTGCAGGTATGTATATATACCTACCTACAGTGTACAGCTCTATACATATGTGCATAAAAATACTTTTACTGTCCTAAAGTCAAAAGCCCCTTTGTTGTCTATTCTTATACCGTTTTATAAACAAAGTTTAGCTAGTAAAGTAAAAATCGATAGTGAATTTGTATGGACCTAAATAATACCTACTGGCGTCATTCATTGGGTTTTATCGCTGAAACAAATTAGCATAATTGCGTCAGTAAGGGTCGGCTTTTGATTTAGGTAGTCGACCTTTTGTCCAACAAAAATCGATGCGCGCTGCTGAATAAAAAACTCTTTTTCAAAGTCGGTTTAGAATCTACGCTTATTCGTACTATTGATAGGTAAATTAGGATTGTCGACCTAGCATACAAAGTTATTTACTAGACATGTGCAAAACAGTGCACCACGAAGTGATGTTATATGACATTACATTTCGTGCCGAGTAATATTACATTTTACCATCACTTCAAACATCACGCGTGATGGTTGTGATGTAGTGCCATTCGATTCGATAGCACACCATCGCGCGTAATAGTGTAATGAAATGTTCTAGTGTATGTAATATGACATGTTATTGAAATAGTATAGTAACATAGCAGCAAGCGATACAATGTTCTCCGCGTGTCATTATAATGATTTATAATTACATGAAAGAAATAAAATGAGCAATAGTGTGATTTACTCACTGATTTAAATATACAAATTATACAAAGTTGATTTTCCTTCATACTTATACCCTAAAACAAGTAACGGGTTTCCAGGCTTAGGACTGGCAATATTCTTAGGCGTAGGATTAAAACTTAAAAGTATTTATGAAAGGTGTCAAGGACCCATGAATATTGGCGTATTGAAAAAGTACTCGCCTAGTTCCGGACAAACCAAACATTACCGATGCGATGCGTTCGGGATCGGAAGTAATCGGGAAGGCTCGGTTCGAGCGAGTCTGCAAGCCATGTCGCGAGCTACTGCGCTGCTACCGTACGCGTGATGTTTAGTGTAATGGTGTGATGCTTATTTTAGTCGAGTAATGTGTCATGTAACAGTACGCGCTCGGGTGATATTACGCGTGATGCATCACTCGCATTACTTACACATGTCTATTATTTACATAATTGCGTATGGTGTGCCGAAGAAGGTACGTACGAATACGGCTTGTCATTATGGTCAATTAGGTATTTAAGATCCATTAGGGCGCTGCGCAAACTTCTGTGTCTTGTGTCGGATTTAAGCTACCTATGAATATTTGGTTATAAACTACGGTTTCCTGCCATGGTGTGCCTTGTCGGTAACAACGTGTCGACGTGTGTGCAGCCCCTACCATGTAGTTACAAACTTGTCCTGCATTAACGAACGTGTGGTCAATATCCAATAACGTTTTTCAGAGTAATCAGCAGATGTCCGATAGAGGAGGGAGTTATTCAAACAAATTGGGGTACAATATCTCCCGGAACATTAGTAGCTGCCATAGCCGCCTCACTGGAATCTCAACGGGTAGCTGTCACAGAAATACTCAACGCGAACATTTTTAAAGAAGATATTGCTGAACCCCTCATGGTATCCGCTAAGCAAGAGTGGTTTGAAGACATAGAGACGTTGCAACCAAGAGCTAGTCCCCAAAGACAATCAGACGTCGCCGATATTGGAAACATTTGGGTCGCTACACTCGCTGGTATATATTTTAATTAATTAAACGTTGATACGTGTTATCGCCACCATTTCCTTCCTTATAGGTTGTGTAACTAAACTATGGTAAAAAGTTAATAATTAGGTAGATACAAGCGAATATTATTATAATGAAGCGTGACAATCTTTTTTTGCCACCCAGCAACAATATTAAGATAGAGAATGGCTCATATTATTACAAACTCACAGATATGAAAAAACACTAGTCCGAACACGACTAATTTGACGTACAAGATCTTCTAACTACTCTGATTTTAAACAGCATATTTATATGAAATAACTTGTATGATGGTTATGATTTGTCACCACGACGGATAGTTACAAAGTTAGTAAACGACATTCCAGCACACCTGTAGTCCCCGAAGAGTTAGGCAGAAGTGTATCTCATAATACACCCATAGTTCGCCAGCTAAGGCCAAAATAGGCGGCGATCCTTTTGCCATCGATCGAGCAGAAAACTTGCTGCAGAGCGTTTTTATTCCATTTTGTTGGTATTCCACCACTAACACTTTGCCTGAACTGGAAATCGAACCCAGGACCTCAAGCTCGGCAGTTGGGCTTACAACCACTAGACCAACGTGGTAGTCGGACGAGTCAGTGATCGAATTATATTTTTATTATCCGACGCTGTTGGCACATTCCTTAAAGTTATATGTATAGTTTAACCCATTTTTTTTCGCCACAGTTAGACATTGATCTATTTTTCCAGGCGACATAGGCGAAGTAGTAGTGAACCAGGGTCCCCGAGTAGGCGCTGCGCGACAGAGCTTGGTCATCGGCAGTAACAACCGATGGAATGACACGCTACTGCCTCGAGACCATTACCTCTTCCCGCAGAACTTAACTGTCGCCGACTGGCAGCTCACGGACGCTGAGATTTTAGCTGGCATTGATGGTAAAAGTAGTTATTAGACTGACTTGCTAAAATGCCTAATATTATTGTCAATTATTAAAAAAAAATACATTAAGTTCTTATTTTAAAATTGCAGGTCTCATACTAGCACATTACGTCCCAAAATGGTTAGAACAGAGACGCTCTCTAAGAGTCTCTCAAATCCTAGACATGTATTATTCTAGCGGCGGAGTATCTTTCGACCCGACAGTAAAAGCTTGCAACCGTCAGAATCTCTTCACGAACATAGTGAAAAAGGACGAGTTGTTGGCGGAAACTTCTAGATTCGCGCATGTCCTTTCTCTCAGACAAATCACTGTTTACGTACCGGTTGAAGAGATGGAGAGGATTACAAACGCAGCGGTCACTGCGTTAATGGATTACGCTCGTGAGTTTGTATTTAT
Organism: Ochropleura plecta; assembly: GCA_905475445.1. NCBI lineage: Eukaryota > Metazoa > Arthropoda > Insecta > Lepidoptera > Noctuidae > Ochropleura > Ochropleura plecta. Next base: position 12,599,660 of record FR997723.1, read on the forward strand.
TTTGTTCAGGGCCCATATTTGCTCAATGAAGTCTGTTAACCCTTATATTTGCAGAAGTCATTAGTCATGATGTTTGTGGTGACAAAGGCTTGGCTGTATTTAAAAAGCCTCGACTAGTGACGACACCTAAGTTCGACTGGTGCACCCTGTACAGCTAACCCCGCACAACCTGACCTATTTTCGAACAGCTTGAGGCGACACGAAAGTAACACTTTGCTCATGCGGCAGCGAACGATCCACTCGTTTCGTTGCCAGACGCTTATATTATAAACTAGGGATGCTAAAGTGTGTTCACAGACATTCTAATGGAAAAGCATAATAGGACGACGATGCCTTACAGTTACATTTCTTGTGGGTAGTCTGCATGCTAACTGCATTCTAACTGCATTTTTCAGCTACCTTGCTTTTGGAATACAGTTTGTCTCAACCCTCGCTATGTTTTTTGTTTTTGTCCTGTTTCTTGGCGACAAATCTTAAACGTAATCTTATATTTTTGAAATCATTGACTTTTACTTTCAGCCACCATAATGCGCCGAAATCATCAAGATTGTCAAGTGCTAGGCGGTGCACCAATCATAGACCTAATAGTGGCCATGGACGGGTCATGGAAAGGCTACGACGTCGAACAATTCATGTCGTGAGTACCTACAACACTATCTGCCGTTCGCAGTATTCACACAAGGTCATTCGTAATTGTGCAAATTTTAATTAGAGTTAAAAGAGGATTGCAAAAAAACAATCCGAGCAGGAAATTAGATTTAGCTGAAGTGACCTCGCGAACAGCGCGGGCGGGTCTTATGTTAATTTTTAAAATGGCCACAAAAAAGAATGTCTTGTAGAGCTAGGCGTTTTTATGATACAAAAAATGCTTTGATTTTTTTATCAGCTATGAAATGTCACTGGCTTTTATGAGTGGAGCTACTTTTTATACATCCTGGTTGTGTATGCTAATGTAAAGACCCAATCCTAAAACTTTAGAAGAAAAATATTTTTCGAAAAAAGACCGTACAAAAAGGTGAATATAAATCCTATAACTTTACCAAAGGGTTTGTTTTCCAAAATATTTTTGGTCAATACCTAAATGTTATTTGATTATTTATCGATTTCTTTTTTCTGTCAAGCTACTTTTCGTTTTGATTAATTCTCAGTATGTTTATGATATCCCTGCTGTACCGGGTCGCTTAGCTCTTTGGAGAGACTAGTTAAGGATCTGGTTTATTCCTGTTTCAATACAGAATATTTCGAAATTTTGAGACTACAGTGTCGTTTGCAAAAGAGTCAGCTCTGGACATATGGAGGAAAACTTTAAAAAAAATATGTGTTGTTAACAATGGTTTAAAATAATAATTATATTCTACTTCCATTAACATCAGATGGCTCGGCGGATCATTCGAGATAAACATGCAAAGAGGTTCAATATCTCTGTTGCACGGCAATACGGGAGCTTGGATCGCTCCTCCGTCATACAACCTCACCACAATGTATTCCTACATTAGAAACTTTACCGAAGAATGTAAGTGTTCACAATATTTCCTAGCAAACTCTCGGTTTAATTTGTGGTTCAATATTGACTTTTTTATAGTAAAAGATAAGATAGCATTTCCGTTGCTCATCATCATCTTGTCCTATGCAACTTGGGGTCGACGCTTTCGGCGGTTTACTTCCATTCTCCTCTCGTCACGTCGTCACGCTATTACACGCAATACATGGTTCTCTGCTCTTGTAAAATGACTATTCAATAATCTGTTTATATTTAAATAGATGTTTTGATATGCGAGTAGTACACCACAGAGTACTCACTCCACCCTTGAAGTCTACGTAGTCAAAAGCTATGATCGTTTATGTCGCAAGTTTGCACGGAACCCTCAGTGCGCGAGTGTGACTCGGTCTTGGGCGGTTTTTGTCATGCATCTCATATTCTCTCCTTAACAAATGACAACACTTCCTTAACTATAGTCCCAATTCTTCCTTCGATCGCTGTTGTACTGACTACATTAATTTCAAGTCACGTCATTCATAAAATTTTTATTCAATTGTGGTTTGTGCAGTTTTTTTGGTAAACGTATACGTGCTCAGCAAAGCGTTCTTTTTGATGTTTCAAACATTAGCGGGAAGTCTAATTAGTTCTGTCCTTCAGGGGTTTTAAAAGTATTTTTTTTTCATTGCAGCAAACAATATACAAAAGTAGTTCAATTAAGCTTGCCTCTTTTTAGATTTCCTTATTTCTAGTTAGACTAGGTACATACATTTTCTAAAGCAATGCCAGTAGACATCTTGTTCTTGATATCAATTAAAACATCTCATCAAGACCTGGTTGGATGGTACCTACTTATCTATTTATTCATTTGTGTTCATACACCGAACTGTGATAATTTTCACATATTAGAATCGAGTATTGAACCCTGACCGAGTTTCGGCTTGTTTATTTTTATTATTTAGTTATGTATTTATCATCTTCCTGTCCTTGCTCCATGTTCTTCGATTCTTCCATGTCTATTTCAATTCTTCGATTTCATATCTTTCCCTACACAATTCATCACTTGTCTTTGGTGTTACTCCCCTTCTCCATCTATAAAATTTTTTATCACTTTTTTAGTCACATGTTCTGCATCCTTCCTCAGCCTATGTCCATACCAAAACAGACATCTCCCTTTCATCTTTTTTGTAACAGGCGCCACCTTTAAACTTAAATCATCATTAATCATTTAAATCATTCTACACATACATCTCAACATTCTTTCATCCGTCCTCACTGCCAGCAGCCAGTCCCAGCATTCCTGTCCATCAAGTAAGGCAGGCCGACTAACATATTATTGTTATCTGTATTATGGGGTAAATTATAATATAAAGTGAACAGTGTTGCCCCAGCGGTAAAGGTCCTGACTTATAATTTATGATGGGTCGTTTGTTGGTTTGGAACCCAGACAGTCACATTACTCTGTGTCATTTATTCATCATCACCACTTTTCTCAAAAACGGTGAAGGAATCCTGATTTCTTTCGATGTTTTCCTTCACCTGCACCTCTTAGGACTAAAAAGTCAAAGACCTGTAACATTTAATAATCCACACTGGATCAGCGTGGTGGATTGTAGCAACATCCTCCCTCATAGAGGGGAAGCTTGTGTACCAGGACTGCGAACATTAAAAAAAATCAGCCAAAGAGCTAACTTTTATGTTTTCTTATAGGGCCAAACCGCCTCAATCTTCCAACAGTTTTGTCCACGGTCCTACAGCATTCACTTAACAATTCACTAATAGAGATAGCAAACAACGCAAGCGCAGGCCCCAGTACCGTGGTGCTCATAGTGAGTCCCAGCGACCGGCCCTCCGCGACTGAGATGGACCGCGCTAGGGAACTGATGATGTCACTCAGAACCACCTACTTTGATGTCTACTTTACGTACATCGCTGAAGATCTGTCAGATTTTCAGAACATTAACAACGAGTATTTGGATTACTCTGAGCTGTTTTTACATGTAAGTTTTATTAGTCTTTATTTACTTTTCTTTTATTTAGTCTAATCATTATAGCTGTCTTCTCGACTGTTTTCGGTTGGGTGGTAATTTTGCAGCCTGTTTCTACTCCCATTGTCCGAACTGGCATAGTTGATGTGGTACCTAAGTAATTGCTTTACCGGCTACTCGCAGTCGGCAGATATGTTCAGTAGGAACATTGCTCCTGGAGTAACTAGACGACATTCAAAACTCATTTTTAGTTGTTTTTATTACCAGCCTGTCATTCTTATTAGCTAAGGTCTTTAATGAATTAAAATATTTAAGACTGCCTTGAAATACTTGTACGAAACTTGAAATAGGTGAAATCAAAAGTCAAATACAGGCTGTTATAAAAGTTATCAGGTTTCATATAAAAATACTGAGTGATTCCAGTACTTAATCGAAGGAAAGGGGACATACACAAACACTTAAATACTAATAAGTGGCCATTATTATAAGATCTTACAATTGATTAGAAAGGAATGTCGCTATTCGATGATACTTACTAAAGAACATGTTTGCTCTTTTAAATTAACGACAAAATTTTTCTCCATATCCTAGTTAAATAAAACCTCTTTCGTATATTACTTCACAGTAATTTATTTATTTTTAGACGACTTCAACGAGCGTACAAGATGTTATAGACGCCGTAGACACGTATCTGGTCAAAAGCAACATTCCGCAGCGGCTAATAGGCGCCCAGTGTCCCTTCAACAACACGGCGTTCAACCAAGTCGAGTACGAGGACTCGGTGTTGCCTAGCCGAACCATGTACTATCGTATACACCCTTATTACTTGAGGCTGCAGTCTATGATACGCGTTCAGGTAAGTATTGGTTTATTGTCTAACTAAGTAATTATCGCCAGTTTTTGAAAGACTAATGAATAATTCGCTCTTTTGTTTTTCTTTTCATTAAATAAATATATGAAAATATTTATATGCACATAGATATGTTTTACTTAAAAAAATGCTGTATTTCTTACTAGCTTTTGCCCGCGGCTTCGCACGCGTTAAATTTGGGGTAACACAGTTCCCCTTTCCTGATTTGCAGGTACCTGCTACCTGTAATTTTTGCGCCTTATTTATTTTAATAGCAATGCTAAGTTTTCCCTTTTCTTCCCTCTTTCTCTCTCATTTCTCTCAAAAAAAACCAACTATCTCTGTACCAAAATTTCATCAAAATTGGTTTAGCCATTAAGGCGTGAAAAAGTAACAAACAAACTCACTTTCGCTTTTATAATATTAGTAAAGATTTTTTGAGTTATTGTTGCAAACAAGCGATTAATTAATTACCTGACAAATCCCACGCGAATTATCAAATGAGAAAACTTTTATTAAATGACGGTGGGATTTTAAGATCGTGAACTACACGTTAATTAAATAAGCCATATCTCTTCTCCAAGAATAAAAGCTCGTTTTCCACTTGCTAATTTCGCTTTGGAACTACACGTGCTACAAAAAGTCGGCGACCGACTGTCGGTCTGCGATCTATTTTTGTCTGCGAGGGATAGTATATTTATCTAGCCTGTTTAATAAACTGGTTACAAACTTGGAATGTTTACGTTCCATGGTTAGAAGTTGACTGTTGCTAGATTGTAACTCTATTTGTAGCTTATTCGCTTTTTTTAGTTTTGCACAGTTTCGTGTTAAACGACTGTTTGCAGAACAAATATTTTAAAATATTGCAACAAAAAAATTAAGTAGATAAATAATTAAGAATCGTAATAGGCGCCGTTCAAAATCAAAATCAGAATACTTTTATTTCACAAGGCCTACATACATGGGCACTTCGAGGAACGTCGAGAAAAGGTGCGTTTAGTTTATGCATGTATTAGTTATTAATTTGCATGTAGAGGTATGTACAGCAACTTGATATCAGATTCATACAGTAAAAATACGAAGATACCTTATAAGTCAATCAAGTAATTTCGATAACGAAACAAGTGTCTACTTAATATTAACAAATTTAAATCCCCAGTTTCGCAACGACGGTCAAGGCCAGCTACTGGTCTGTACGTGGCGCGGTGCTGATGCCTCCCACAGCTGCCAGGTACTCCTGGAGCGAGGGCTACACATCTTCAACATGACGGAGCCCTGCCCCTCGCCAGACTTCTGTCCACCTGCCTACTTTACTGTCACTGCAACCTCCACTGGCAATTTATGTGCAAGTAAGATAATCTTGTAGAATAATGTAATATTTTTGTCCTGTGAAAGCGCCAGGATAACCCGCGAAATTCAAATTTTCATTAGATTTTTTGCAATTTAGAGGTCAGTGAAAAACTATCTCTAAGTAAATATATAAATCGCGACCGTAAAACGTGTGTATTTAAAAATATATAACCATTAACATCAACCGCATGAATGTCCTGGGTCTGTCAGTATAAAACCACACCAGTGTTCCCTCGCACACATACCTCGGAGGGCTTCGGGTACAATTGCGACTTCCGCTGCCCCGGACTAGTGCTGGCCCGTTTAAAATGTGCTGGCCTCGTCCCGCGGGGAGTGAGGTGTCAAACTTCTCCACTACATTTTGAGGCACGCGCGTGGAGCACTATGCGCCACCGACTCGGGTTCAATGTGATGGGGGGCGACGGATGACTCCAGATCCGTCGCCCCTGGACCTGTTTATGGGGGCTGGAAGAGGGCGTTGTCCGCCCTCTGCCGACGCCCAGAGGGTCTGCTGCGAGATCGGCGGGAGCTGGTCATCTTTCTTTCTCCAGCTTGCGATATGACGGTTTAGCAAAAGGACACCACCGCGTCCCAAGACGCTGTGCAGCCAACCATTGATCTAATGGCAGTCGGCAGCAAGAGGTCTCCTCCTACCTCAGTCACGAGAGCACGGCGTGGCTCATCCCACGCGGTGCACTCAGCTAGCGTATGCCGCGCTGTATACTCTAGAGTCTATTGTCCACTGTCTAGAGTCTAGACAGTGGACGCGGTGATGGCACCGGGCGTCCGGCTCCATACTTAAGTCCGCGAATAGTCGTGCCCTGAGAGCACCTGCGTCGCCCGAAATATTAGGGAGCCGTTCCATCTCCCTCGATTGTGTTGAGGCCGGCCGAAAGATACGAAAGCCTTCTCCGCCATTCCGCCACCATTACCTGCCGAAGCTCAAGCCAGTGCTGCGTTATTAGACGCTTCACCAGCCTCTCGCCCCGATCCTTGGTGTCCCCGCGGCACTGATGCAGCTTTGCGAGGTCTTCGCCTCCAGGTTTCCTGGCAGGGATATCCGGCCAGTACCCAAGGCACCTCTTAGTAGATCGTGCGAAGTGAATGAACCTAGGCTAACCTAACCTTTGTATTGATTTTAATTATTATAACTCTATAAAACCATTTTTATAAACAAAAAACAACAGTAACAGTAAGTTGCAAAAAAAATAATTTGGATTTCTCAGGCTACCTTGGCGATTGGCCACCTAAAGGCGTCTATGTAATCATAAGCATCGCATAAGCCTGTGAAGTTCCTTCTGTAGGTACACAATAATTATAAACTCCTCTCTGTGAGAAGGTCTATAAATCCACCACGAGTGCGGGTGGGTATATTTAACACTTTGATTTTTTGGTCCACGCCACACTAGGCATTGATATTTGGTACGTATAGGATGGAACATGAAAAAGTCATCATAGCTAAAACCTGCTTACTAAATATAAAAAAAAACCGATCATATATTTTAGAAGAACGCCTTGAGGCTAAGTTACATTCACTCTGCACATATTCCGATTACGAAACATGCAATGGCAATTATACAATTTATTTGAATTTATAAACGAGGATATTCTGTAGCATAGGTTAATCATTAGTCGTATAGTGCGTCACTTGAATAACATTGCCATCAGAGCTCTGTTACCGAAATGGCTTTTTTCATTTTCTGTTCTTGTTATAAATTTCCTTCAAATAAAAGTTAAATGTGGATAAATTTAAGAAAAAGAAAAATAAATTTTCTTCAAATAAAAGTTAAATAGGGATAAATTTAAGAAAAAGAAAATCAAAAGAGTTAACCATCTGAAGGCCCCGGGGGGATTCGAACCCCCGATCTCCTGTTTACTAGACAGGCGCTTTAACCAACTAAGCCACGGCGCCGATGAAATGTGCGACAAAATAATAGCTCTGTTATCAAGATAAATAATATGCATAAAATAGTGTAATGAGAAGTTGAAAGCTGATAAGCAAATAAGAAATTAAAGACAAAAAAGTACCCATTATTTATTTTTGCAGATATCTCGTGAATTTAAATAATAGTGCTAAAAATGTAAGGTCCCATCAACTAAATTGTGTTTGAATACGATATCAATTCTATATTATGATAATCAGTCGAGTTTATATTAAATTTGTTTACAGATAATGACTGTCGGCTTCCACATCAAGTGGGGTACTACGTATCGCATGGAGGGTTACAGTGCTTACCATTACGAGGCGACGCTACGAAGATAGAACCTCTTGTTAAAATACTTTCTTTTACCGTAGCATTATTATTTTTACAAATAAAAACCCGAAAATAACATTGATTTATTTTGAAAAAGACTGACAGTAAAAATGGACTTTGTACCCCTGGTGGGACTCGAACCCACAATCCCCGGCTTAGGAGGCCGATGCCTTATCCATTAGGCCACAGGGGCTTGACGTAGAAGCGTGAATTTTATTATCAATACATTATTTCTGTTAAATGATGATAGAAAACTAGTTCAAATGCCAAATAATATTTCAAACCACAAATAGAAGTATGTAGTTTAAATACTTTACTTTTAATATTTCTACAGTTCTGAAAAATTTCTTCTATCGAGTCGTATAGCCGGTCATCTCACATGCAGAAAATATTTTGAATAATTTTATCTATTAGCCTGCTTAAAATCAATGAATCGACGTTAGTATTTCTTTGTTAGGGATGAAAAACATTAATAACACTACGATTTTTAAGCTACAAGGGTTTGCTTCTTGTGGGTGAACCGAAGTTTTAACTAAACATGATGTATTTTATTGATAGTTATATTAGCTTGTATGCGCTCGCTATGTACATTAATCTAATTTTATTTAAACTTATTTGATGGTGTGTGGTTAGTATATTTTTCCTAAGCAGCGCCATCTATCTTACTACATTTTTTTTATAAAACTTGCATTCGCAAGTTAATGCTTGCAAATACAGTTTTATAATATAGATGTCGCTTTAACAGAATTTGTATTCATTATTTGTATTGTTTTGTAATGGCTCGTCATTTAAGATTTCAGTTCATTTCTAATATAAAAGTAAAGTAAAGGTAAGGTAGACAAATATTAGAATCATAGAAAAGAGGATCTTAACTTCAAACTGTATTTAATAGTTACTTTATGGAATGGCTTTCGACACTGAAATGGTAAAGAGTATTTTAATTAATGAAAAAAAGGGAAAATTTAAAATAAATTAATTTTAAACTGATGGAAATTTATTTATTTTCATACTTAATGCGTTATTTCACTCCGTTTACCAACGACTCCGTGGCGCAACGGTAGCGCGTCTGACTCCAGATCAGAAGGTTGCGTGTTCAAATCACGTCGGGGTCAATTAATGTTTTTGCCAGTTTTGTTTGTTTTAATTTTTGTTTTATTTGACTTTAACATTTACGACTTATGTTACTCCTCATTCAAATTATTAAATAAAATATAATTATCGATGTTGACCCTGCTGAGCAATAAATATTAAGTTAAATAAGTTCCTACATAATTGGTTAATAGTAAAAAGACAAACTTATGATACAGGAACAACTTCTGTGCGGATTAGACCGCTTCCAGTCGGTATGGTCGCCACGTCGTGGTCAAATGGCTTGCTCAAACCATTAGCAAACATATGATAAAACATTTTTGTATGTAAGTAACCATTTATGATCTTGCAAAATAAATATGTGCCTATTTACAAGTACCAATTGGAGTATCTACTAATATGCATGAGTGATGGTTTTTATTGATAACATTAACCTTTGGAGTAAGTCATGCATGGATGGTGTTCGGCGGACGGTTCAATTCAATTCTCCAAAATGCTGAATTCACTGACTGGGGTCTAACCTATAAAGTACTTCTTTTTTTTTTAAATATAGAGTCTCAATTTATTAAGTGGCCGTTGATAGCTGAATCCTATACAATGAGGAATAACAAAAAAATGCTTATAGGAGTATCCAGCCCGATTTTGATGAAAACTTAAACTAGCTAAAATGTCACGGACTTGTGTGAACAAAATAAAATAAATTTAAACTTGCTTATTGAAACGACACACAATATATAGGTATATGAAATAAACAATACTAATACCATAACTACTAATCATGAAACAGGTGTTCAGCAGACTATTTGTTGCAAATTGCAATAGGCTACTGAACTACTGAATGAAATGATTGTAATTAAGTACCTATATATGTAGGTTGATAGAGCCCAGTCCAACAATGGTGATATTACACACTTAGAAACGTTATCTTTAATTAATACAAGGTGGAAGGGACACCTACGCTAAAACGGTAACCACATATGCAGTACCTACATCATTCGGAATGTCTCACGACTAATAAAACAGCTCTTGCCTACAGAACTGCAATACCACTCTGTATTTGTGATCAATGAAAAACTTCCAACTAATCAGTTTATTCGTTCATTTCATCATTCGTTCGTCAGTGACTTTCAAAAGTGGGAGTGTGACTGCTACGTCACAGACTGTACCGGTTTTGCACCGAGCTCAAGGTTCAACGTTCAGAACCTTATCTAAATTCCAGTAGGTAATAGGTATGCGAATAAATCACTCAGTCACATCCAAAGTCCAGTTTTCTTCAAATTTGTATTTTGTACGGTGTTTCAAGACCTATTCTGAAATATCTTGTCTTTGTAATGTTCAATGAAGTCGATACGGACTCGGAGGTTGGTGGTCGGGACGGTCAGGTGACTGGTTTGCGTGTCGGTTGGCGCCTTTTAAAATGAATCGCATTCTTGCTCGTGGATTAGGGTTGCTAAAACATATTTCCAAATGACTTCCTTAACTCAAAAACTTTGGTTTAATATACGAATTTTGCGAAAGAAAATAGTAAACAAGATCTGTAACCATGTCATTCGAATTCCTTTCAAAAGCTATGAACTCATTGAATGGAAGAAAACGTGCATGCAAATATGTGCTAACCTATATTTTAAATAGTAGAAGTGCTTGCGCTGAATATTAGATAAAAAGCCTCAATTGATAAGGTATTTTGGCGCCTATTAATAAAACTCTTGAAAACGATGATAACCCTATCGCACAACCACCAACGAATATCCTTGTGAGCGTTTCCTGCATAACTATTTCGCGTTACGTGCATGTAAACGAACACGCCTTCATTTGCTGATGTGTGTGTGCCTGAAGGCTTGTCTGTATTCAGTTTCGAGGCCATAAAGTGATTGGCTCATTGGAAGTAAAAACGTTTTTTTATCAACAGTCACACACGTTCACATATAGTTAAGCATTTATTAGCTGTAGTTTCGGCTGGCTCTCCTAATTGTTTGTCACGTTTTATTTTATTAGATGATGTAGCAATTTCTTAAACAGTAGGAATTTGAAAAGACCACCTAGATTTAATATACATACTTGGTACATAACCTACCTTGTATTATGAGTACCTACCTACTAAAATGAAATTTGTATGACGACCTCGTGTCTTATGTGTTTTGCTCGTTAAGTATCCTCAGCGTTGCCTCAGCGTGACTGACATTTTCAGTTTGTTTTTTTAACCTTCTATGCCCCTAATGCACAAGGCTTTCAAAGAAGTTATGACGTCAACCATCAACAAAGTTGACGCAGATCGTTCGTCGTTGTCCAATATATCTTCATTATTGTCTATTAAGTTTTCGTGAACCTCTCGATCCAATTGACCCTCGTTCCAATGGTTGTGCGTGAGTAGCGTCACATCTGTCATGTACATATTAATTTATTGACGATTTCATGCAGAATCAGAATGTTTTTCAAGTGTTATCGGCGTAACTATCAGTTAATTTGTCATTTAATCGCTGAAAGAGACCAGATTTAGAAATAAGACAGTGTTCTTATAGAGTCTTACCATACCTTAGTTATTCATCGCCGTAAAATCGATAGTTTAGATAAGGAGATCAGGTTAGTAGGATAGTCGGTTTCTAGTCTTACCAGATTCAGCTGACTACCAGTATTTTACATGGAGCAACTGCCTATCTGACCTCCACATTTCCCCCCATTAATAACTGGGTAATACGATACTCTTTGGTAAGACTGTCACTGACTACCTGTAAAGACTGTCAAGAAATGGCAGCCGAAACCAACGGCTTAACGTGCTTTCCGAGGCTCGGAAGAAACTCGGTATGTATCGGGTGGTCCCCCGAAAAAAAACTTCAAATTATGTACTACTACACAATTTTTTTTAAATGTCTGACACTAATCCACTGCAGGTCATATATTACATTTTCCGGGACAAGGGCAGGAAAATTATGATGATTCATAAACCGCAGGTCTAAAAGCACAAAATTTTGGACAAGAGTTCTTCTATAGAATGGTTTAAAAGTGCTTACGCTTAGGAGAAGTTGAAACTCAGACTTTTTTTAAGATAAATGTTAATTGTATTTTTTTGGTAACCTCTAAAACCTTGAGAAGATGCCGATGGTACATTATGGTTGATTCTTCACATTACGGTGACAGGGCTTGTATTTATTCAAATTTATTAATAACTAGCTTTTGCCCGCGGCTTCGCTCGCGTTAAATTCGAGGTAACACAGTTCCCCTTGCGCCTTATTGATTTGTAATAGCAACGCTAAGTTTTCCCTTTTCCTTCCTCTTTCTCCCTCACATCCCAGTTTTTTTAAATAAAAATAGCCTATGTCCGTCTCCTGGTTCCCAACTATCTCTGTACCAAAATTCATCAAAATCGGTGTAGCCATTAAAGCGTGAAGAGGTAACAAACATACAAACAAACTCACTTTCGCTTTTATAATATTAGTAAGGATACACACAAGCCCTCTTAGAGATCCAAAGAATACGGACTGGAATGAAATTAAAAATGCTGTTAAATAAACACTCAAATCAATTTGGGAAATATTCGCAGGCCTGTAGAATAATGTATGAATGTAGAATGATTCCTTACAGGTTTAGAATCAACAGATAAGAACTGCAGGACTTTGAGGAAGACATGCTAAACCAAATATTAACCCAATGAGCAATCTTTGAGCTAAACAGCGTCACCTTTTTGTGTATATAGCAGAAAATGATGATTACGAAGCGTATTGCTAACGGAACGTGCAAAAAACGTGCGAAATGTGAATTCTTTTCAACACTACAGTAGGTACATAAGAATATAATATGAGAACATGACGTAGGGAGTGCGAGTTATTAGTTGGTTGATCTTATGTCCTTGTAATTACTCACCTTTTTTTATTAAAACTTACTAAATCAAGTCATTCAATGGCTCATAATTAGTATATTTTATTAATACATGAGACCGTCTTCTAAAACGCTCACTCTTCACCACTTCCTAGTGTTTAGCTGGAAAGAGTGAAGTGGCGGAACAGACTCCCAGTATGTTTTACTTCGGTTTAATAAAATGGAGTCGAGACTAATCAACCTACCGTGAATACATTCGTCGTTTGATGTAATTGGCACGCTTCTGGGTAATATAATTGTAAAAGACTCAGCGGGACGATCTGGATGCTAGGCTAGGATCGTCCCGCCTCCTCCATCGCATGCAACTCTGAGATGAAACAATGAAACAAACTTAGTGTTCAAAGTCTCTTCTAAAGTCATTGTCTTGATCAGAGCATGTGAGAATTTTGGTGATGATGAGTTTCTTTTCTTTATGCAACTAGGCAGGCAGTTTCGAAACTCAGAAGGGGGCCATTCATTTATTACGTAAGACGATTTAGAGGAGGAAGGGGGCAAGCTCCTTATGGTCAACCACCACGTCATATTTTTCTAACAAGGGGCTGGGAGGGTTTTTTTTATATTTACTGTATAATAACGGTTCCTAATAAATGATGAGTCTACTTTCGCTAACATGACAGTGGTGTGCTGTAACCTCTTTTACTAAATAATTGCAGATTTTTGTAACTGTGAACATTTATTGACCTCGACTTGAAATTATTTGTATCGTCAAGATTTTTGGCACATCTGTTTATCCCATATATTAAAGAATTCTCAGCAAACAACCATTAGTGGATGTTCTTTTTTAATAAATGGGATAGGATTCTATCAACCACCCGAGTCCCTCGTTATGTGTATCCAGGGTTTTCAGTTACGCTGATAACAATATTAAAGTCGAATTGAAAATCCAAGATGGCGGTTGTTATTTTTTTAACTAAGTAAGAATGAATCTCAGTGATTTCCAGGATATAGATGACTTAAAACTATTCAGTTACCCACATAGGGTAACTGAATAGTTTTAAGACATCTTCAGACCAACTTCCACAGTTCTGAAATTAGTCTCGTTTAAAATATCTGACAGTATATCTTTCGATACATACATTTTGATTGGGACATTTCAGCATTTTGACAAATCATCTTCTTGATCATTTATAACATTAGAAACGAGATATTTACCATGTTTATAGTGAGTTACCGATACAGAGAAATGTTTATCTGTGATCAAGGCGTTTAAAACAGCGTGTCTTCTTGATCTTGTTCAGTCGTCGTTCGATAGAGACTTTATGTAAACGTGCATATAATCTGATGTCTATTGATGAATAACTCTTTTTGACGATTTCCAAATTAGTGTACTTACTTATAATACATTGCAGTACCTACTTCACTGTTCATTTCATCTAATTTTAAGTGATTGGAAATACAACTTCTACAGTTCTATGACAACAAGGTCAGATCGAGCCAAAACACGTGGTTAGCATCAGTTTTCTATGATGACGGTTGTTCGAGTAATTAAATCATGTGAACAATGTCCCTGACCAAAAGCTTGCCAATGATCCCAGTACAGTTTTGTAATGTAATGATACTAGCAGGAGTTTCGAAACGTTGGCTCATATTCCACGTTTGAGATCATGTTTGATATTATGTAGGTACACTGTTAAATATAGGTACATTTTGTTTTCGTCATGTTCTTCACCAGTTGTTTCAATAAAGTTGAAGTAGTCATTTGACGTTGAAAACGCAAAACCAATTGTGTAATTATTGGCTTCTTCACTTTGATGAAGGTAGCACATGTAATGACTTTGAAACACCACGAGATTTATGAACGAGGTATGGTTTTCGTGCAACAATAGTTTAATGTTCTCGTACACCTACATATACGTATTTTCTGTAAATTTTCACAATGAGTTAAGACTACAAGTGTATTGTAGCGATATGGAGCCATGGTCACAAGCTATGCCTGCGTGACAGATACCGTGTGACGTCGTATCAGGAGGCTTGGTTGAGCCAGCCAATCAGCAGCTGCCACCCGCAGCGCTCGTAAGTATGCGTCACTGACGTAAAATAATGTGTTTCTTTCCTTAGCTAAATTCGGACTAATACTTAAATTAAAATGTGCCAATCAACTCATTGTGTGGGTACATTAGGTATGTTCGTACAAATGTGCTTTTTTTCAGTACTTGCCTAAATAATGTGATAAGAGGAACTAGGTAAGCCTTCATTTGCTGATTAAACACTACTTGCTACTTTTATAGATTGTATCACAAAAAAAAAAGAAATGGCTCATAATGCTGATGCAACATGATTTTGGTTTGAACCAGTCTATTCGCATAACGGGCATGTACGCTGGCTGGTACGTTGGTACGGATTGCAAATGGTTGCATGTTGCGATGCGCGTGCGCCGACGCCGACGCGCCGGTCCGCGCCACACCTCCGCGCAATACGTCGAACCGACAAGAGTAGCTAGATAGGTACCTATATACATGCTCGTTCCAGCGTAGGTATTATACGACTTTCTAAGAATAGACGTCATTGAACTCTGTTTACTTGTGGTTTTCAGTCATTTCTACTTGGTAGGAATATTTTTTCTCTGATCTGTCTGCTTTTGGTGCCAAACTATGTGATCCACGACGGAAAAATAAACAACCCACACATTTCATGTGTGGGCAGCCCTTGAAAGAGACGAATTGGTAATTGAAAACGTACTAATTTGGGAATTCATAAAATACCTACTTACGTAGTAACATTTTGTATCAGTCACTGGTGAAATATTCAGCCTTCAAATGTCTACTGTAAGTTGAGGAGAGCGAGTCTTACAAAAAAATGCATCCGCCTGGCTACCCTATATTAATAACTATCCTATTTCCTACTAATATTATAAATGCGAATGTTTGTGAGGATGGATGGATGCATGGACGTATGGATGTTTGTTACTCTTTCACGTCAAAACGGCTGAACGGATCTTAATGAAATTTGGCACAGAGGTAGATTACAGTCTAGAATAAAAAATAGGATTTTTTTTTTGATATCACGCGAGCGAAGTTGCGGCCGCCAGCTTGTTTCCGTAATAAAAATCAACCACCCACTGTTTGCAGATACGGTAGTAGGGAAACATGATGCTCTCAGGTATTTGAGTATAATACCTTACCGCCAAATATAAAACTGTAACTCCCAATCATGTTGCTTGATCAGGAAAACAACAAAATATGTCAGCAGGAAAACTAGTGTGGTTTCCAATACTCAACAACGGGACTGACGTTATTAACAGACTAATGTTAGGTAGGTACCTATTGTGTACTATTATTATTAGAAAAGTACGTAATTCAGTTCCTTCATAATAACACTTTATTTAAATTAATGTGATAGCCTCTCCTGCTCGTTGATAACAAGTAATATTACTTCCAGCTACTCGTCGGAAAAAATCACTGTCATCGATTCGAGAAGAAGACGAAGAATGAAATAAATGTATCTAATAAAGTGACGCAAATAAATATAACAAGAAACTTCAGCGTCATGTCCCCTTCAAATATTTGGAATGTTATTGCACCATTGCTGTATTCATTGCACCATGGGAATGTTTTCCACAGTCATGGTGTTTCCGTCACCGTATTCAGATTGTAATACATTGTTTACTCAGTGATTCCATTCTGTCAAGTTACCCTGCGACTAACTTGATTTTATTTCTGTAAATTAAAAAAAAGAAAGATTTTGTCTACTGTAAATATTTTAGGTTACTATTTTAGGAAAAGTTTAGACCATAACTTAGTTTTTAAACGTCTTTTTTCCTTTTAATTTCTGCAGGATTTTGTGGCTGGTTATTTATACATTTATCCTTTATTGTAATAATTAAGGATATTATAAAATCAAAATAAAACTTATAATACCGTAATAAGGACCTACATCCTACATCAGATCCTGCAAGGCTGTTATTTGTTCTTGTAAAGTCTTCATTCAGTTTACAGTAGGTGTGAACAAAAGGCAAGTAAACACTTGTCTTTTGTTCAAACAAAAACTTGTTTCACAAGTCAAACAAACAGGCTATTTTATCCATTTACACAACCTAGAGTCCGCTCGAAGCACATATTCACAATGTTACTCAATTCGGCAAATACCAAACTACCAAAAGTAAATTTTAAATGGGACGAAATGAAAATTGATGATGATCATTTCGATAGACATAAAAAAGCTATTAAGTACTTATGCCATGCTGTGTTGCCAGTTGTCGGTCTGCAAAACCTTGGTGAGTACAGCGTGAGGGCGTGGCGGTACAAAGTCCAAGGCTGAGAACCGACAAGCACGTAAATAAAAGTTCGCAGAATATTGGCACCTCTTGAATCGTGATGACTCTTGACTTGATTGAAGAAATCTAACCAATATGGCAATGTGTTTGCCATACAGATCTTGGAACATGGAAATATTTAGGACTTGATGTAAAAAGAAATCTTTCATTAAGGTTAGTTTTTAATGAATGCGTGGGCAGGTGGCTTATAAAATCTTTTGCAACTTCTAGGCCATCTTGAACTAGAACGTCTCTTACAGTCAAATGCAACATTATAATTTCGTTTAAGTATCAATTTTAACACATTTCTGTAATTTTATGTTTTTAAATATTAAAAAAAAAACAGAATAAAGCATTTATAATTATAAAAATAGTAGCCCACCGTAAGTGGAAACAGAGCTGTGAGTACCAGCGAGAGTCCTAAGTACCGGGGCGGCCAGGGCTCCGCAGAGAGGAAACTCCTAACGATACCAGCCCTGTACTGGAATGCCGCTTTCTGAATCAAACCGTTGATACACCTGCCTAACGAAAGCCTCTTCAGGTGTTGGTCGAGGCTCTTGGCAATTGAGCCACTCTGGCTGTAAAGGCTATCGGCACAATGATTGTTGAGTCCACATCCTACATGTTCACAACCTCGCGAGACAAGTTAATGGCTTTCACGGGGTTCTGTTCACATGAAATCTTTATGTCAACAGTTATTGCGCACCGCTCTATTTACGACCTCTATATCAGGTTCATTAGGCCACAAAAGTCCTGTGAGTGAATATGGATTGATTTTAATACAATATAATATTGCCATTTTCGCCATATCGCCAGTTGGGCACATACCATAGAAATATTTCTGATATCTATGGCACATATATTACGGCACTGTATTTTAGAGCAAGTAAAAATGAAACATTTATTATTAGGAATATTTTACCTACAGGAGAATATAAAATAAATGTAACATTAGGAAAACTACGAATTAATAAAAATGTTTCTTTATTGTCGTGGTTGTGGGCCAATTTATTTTAAATCAAAATGGATTTTTTGTACCTATTAAATATTGGTATAATGTGTTTAGGTATTCTAACATAACCAATATTAGATAAACATGGAAATACGGTGGATTATGGATTGGAAACACCAGAATAATTTCCTGTTCTTAGCGGCACGTAGTTTTAACAAAAAATATTACATACTAGCTGTGCCCCGGTATGCGTTGCCTACCCTACCTACCCTATCTACCCTACCTACCAAATAGAACGTGCGTCGTCAAAGGTTGTATCAAAATCACCTCTTGTTTTTTCTTTTTTCCGTATATTTTAATACTTATTTTGCTATTCGGCACGGAGACAAATTAAAAAAAATCAAGAATCATTAAAATCGGTCCAGCCGCTCTCGATTTATAAGTGTTCGAACAAACCCGACTTTGTTTTATATAGGTATTAAGATTTATATTTTGTATTCGGAACGTATTTTAATTCAGCACGGGTTATTAGGTACTTTTGTAAACTGCAAAGTTTGAAATCTTTGACCTTTAAATTAAAAACAACAGTACTATTTCAGCATTCATTAATTTATTTAAACTGCCTCTTGGGTCACAAGCGCGACTGCTAAGCATGAGGTCCCGGATACGATTCCCAGGTCGTTGTAAAGTGTTATTATTCTGTTTTTCCATTAGGAATTACTTAGTCGCAGCCACAAAGTCTGGATTTATGGCCGGTTGACTGGCTAAATGTGGAGGTTTGGTGTATTTGAAGTACCTACTATTAAGTACACCTCTGAGAAAACCCTTCGGGAAGTACAAGCGAGATGTTATGTTATGAATTTCTCAGAAGTAGCCACAGAGTCTGTATTTGTGGCAGGTTGATGGCAAAAGGTTTGCCCACTTTTACACAGGACATAAATGATATCCTACTAATATTATAAATGCGAATGTTTGTGAGGATGGATGGATGTATGGATGTTTGTTACTCTTTCACGTCAAAATGGCTGAACGGATCTTGATGAAATTTGGCACAGAGGTAGACTATAGTCTGGAATAATACATAGGATAGGTACTTTTTTTTCGATATCGCGGGGGTGAAACCGTGGGCGCCAGCTAGTTGTGTTATATTATGTGTATTCCAGCATCTTATTTTATGTCACGTTATTTTGGACTGAATGCATAATGCATACTCACAGTAAATTTTCGTCGTTCCGTAAGATGAGATGAAAACCAATGTTGCAGAACATACATCATCTTTGTGTCCTTTTTTGAAACCTGAAAGTGGGCCTTTGCTCTCAGGGCTCCTCTCTGAAACTTTTCAAACGCCTCTCAACTCTTACCAGCATCCATTGAGCCATTATTCAAATTTTGAATTTATAATTAATAAATATAAATAAATAAATATCTTGGGACAACTCACACACGGCTATCTGATCCCAAGCTAAGCAGAGCTTGTGTTATGGTAACCAGACAACTGATATACATACTTATATAATTTATAAATACATACATATTATAGATAAATCACACCCAGACACAGAACAAACAATCATGCTCATCACACAAAGTTTGTCCTGGGTGGGAATCGAACCCACGACCTCCGGCTCAGCAGTCAGGGCCACTAACCACTAGACCAACAGGCCCGTCATAATTATAAACCTGCGAGTACATACTCCTTATGTAATCTTTCATAGTGTGAGTACCAGCGAATCATGAAATCGGACATCGTACAGACAACTGACTTGATTGGTGTAATTGATCAAGGCGGGAATTTTCCGTTTGTCTTTAAAATGGAATAAATAGCCTTTAACTGACAAGAAATACTCTATCAAGGATACATTGATCGATTCTGTAGAAAATGTAAGAACGCATACCTACTTCAGCATTCATCTCTATTTACCTAATTATGAATATTCTTCGATCTTATTTTAATATTCAATTATGTAGGTTATGTTTATTATTAGTTTGTATCTAATTATAGTTTGCATATAGTAATTAATTTAATATAATAACAGATTGCATAAAAACATGTAGGTCTATGAAGGAGTATCTATGTGTACATAAGAGCCAGTTTTTGTTTGAGTGGCTTGAATAAAAGTTATTTAGGTTCTATTGTTAAGTAAGAAATGAAGGTTCTATTATACAAATACCTAGTTAGTATTTTAGTTACTTAGTAGCATACCTGTCTAATTAACGGATTTCCACTACACGTCATTTCAGGCACGAAATTTAATGTTAATTGGTAATTAGACGCCAGTTTTGTTTGGTGTTAATTACTTAGCGAAATAACGATGTGATGTAGATATAGATTAAGGACTGTATTTCAGGTGAACTTATAGAATTCCGTATAGATTTATTTACTTATAGAGAAGCAGGAGGCACCAGCTCGTATATATGCGTCCACTCCGTTTCTGCTGCCAGTTTTTACACCACTTTGGTACAATTTGGTTGTTTCTCAATTTTATTGAAGATGGCTTTAATTTTAACGAGATGAAAATACATTTATTTTTACCCTGTTAAAATCAAACCAGATTTTCACATGAAAAAACTGAATATATTTACAACATGTTTCCCTTTCTATCACAATACGAAAAAAACCGGCCAAGAGCGTGTCGGGCCACGCTCAGTGTAGGGTTCCGTAGTTTCCCGTCCGTCACAATAAGTGTTCCCACTTATGAGTTTAAAGGTGGAGGAGGAAATTATTTTGTACAACTTTTTGTCTTTTTTGTACAAAAACTGTTGTGTCAATCAAGTTCAAAATGATTTTCCTAGAAAGTCCTTATAAAGTTCTACTTTTCAGATTTTTTTCATATTTTCTAAACTTACAGTTCAAAAGTTAGAGGGGGGGGGACACATTGTTTTTTACTTTTGGAGCGATTATTTCCAAAATTATAGACATTATCAAAAAATGATTTTAGTAAACCCCTATTCATTTTTAAATACCTTTCCAACAATATATCACACGTTAGGGTTGAAATTAAAAAAAAAAAAACACTTCCCACTTTACATATAGGGTGGCTACCCTAATAAAACATTTTTTTCCAATTTTTATTTTACCACTTTGTCGGCGTGATTGATATACATATTGGTACCAAATTTCAGCTTTCTAGTGCTAACGGTCACAGAGATTAAGCGAGGACGGACGGACGGACGGACGGACAGACAGACATGGCGAAACTATAAGGGTTCCTAGTTGACTACGGAACCCTAAAAAAAGGAAATTTGTATCACAATGATTCATTATGTTTGAAAAGTTAGTCTGCATGACAGCAAAAAAAATGGAAAGAATGTTACGAAATTGCCAAAATGACTAGCGTTGGGTAATGAATGGGTATGCGAGTTTGTTACGTAATAACCCTGCTATTCTCAATTAGTTCGTACCGTTTTTAGAAATTCCCCAAAACCACATATTAAAGTGACAGTGTTACGACTGGGATTTGGTTATTTTCATTTCGGTATTTCAGACTTGTTTTCAAATTCTACAGTATGAATGATGCAGCCACAGTAAGAAGGTAAACATCCCGAGTAGAAACTAGTCCATTTAGATAGTGAGAGCATTAATTTATACGACCATTACCGCCACTTCAGTTGGCCACTTTTACTCATTAAGGTTGGTTAGAGATATGGAGTTTAAGCTCCTTGAGATTATCTAACGACTCGACGAACGATTCATTCAATTTTAAAAAGTTAAATGATTACGTCAATACCAACATTTCGCACTCCATGTTTGAATTTTGGATTTAACGTAACAACTCACTTCACTTATTATTTTTTTAATGGCGTTTGTGGAAAGAGACACCACAATTTTGCCAATAGCACGTAGGTAACGTAACAACTCCATGTTTAAAGTATGATAGGTGACAACGATCAATGACGTTCTAGAACTCCTTCCATCAAATTCGAACGACTTTTCTAGAGAAAACTGGTGTTGCACCAAATAGCCGCGAATCTGCAATGTATACCCGTGTATAGGTACACACCAATGTTCTTTGGCGTTTTGTTTCATAAACATCGACTCGTTATCCATTGGTTGCAGTCAGTCGCAGCGAATGGAAAGTTACTGCAAATGCCGTACGTACAGTGACTATAGTGTTGAAGAATTGTTTGAGATTTTATAATATAATATGACAGACATCTTGGTGAATCTCCGAAAATAAAGTCCCTACCTGCATATAGTTCGGAAACTGATGGTTTGCCAGAAAGTTATGTAGATTGATAGAAATTCTTTTGTACAACATACAAATTATAAGAATAACAGTATACCTACAACTTATAAATAGGGTGGTCAACACACAATGGGCGGTCTTATCGCTTTAAATCCATCCAAAGGTTGTCTTGAAAAGATAAAAGCGATCTTTTCAAGACAACCTTTGGATGGATTTAAAGGAGGAGTACCTACTGAGTCTAAGGTGTTTCATTTTTTTAAATTAATAGCTTGGTATAAAAAGAAGAAAACAAATACTTATACGTACCTACCTATGTATTTACATACAAAGTAATAATCATGAAGAGCAAAGATATGTTTAATATTGTTGTTTAAGGAGAGAGGTAGGAAGTAATGTAGGTCTTTAAATAACGGCAGATGTTGTCCTCATTAAAATTTCCTAGATTATCTCAACTAGGGCAACTGGTAAAAATTGAGGTTGTGTTTTTGTAAACTGATACCTACGTTGCGGACTCAGTAACCGAGTCATACCCGCAATGAATTACCTACTCACTCTCTTTTGGTAAATACATTGATCTAGAACTAAAAGTACATTTTTTCTTCATTCACCTACAACGAGCCTTCAAGTAAGACTAGATTTAAATAAACACCTTTCATATGTTCCTATCTAGGAAAAATATTGTACTGTCATAAAATAAGCATGGATCACCACGTTTGTTTTATAAAGGTACCTACATAAATTACATTTCCGAGCTTTATATTATATAAGGTACCCTAACGATACTGAAACAATTAGCGATGATTGAAGGAGAATGTTTCATTAAGAACTTATAACACGTAAGTATTAAAAGGCGAGCATTCTTGTTTATCGTTTAGTACCTAACAGGTATTTCAGGTTATTAGGTACATCAGCCAAAGCCAAAAATATTATTATCGAAGCAGGTAAAAACAGATCTATGATAGCGCAGTTTTCAGGAACTGATCATGAACAGATTACTCATTACTGACGCAATCTCTGTTTATTTATTGCTTTACAAGGCTGTCTATAGTCCGGCTCCAATGCATCGAAAGTACTGATAATACTTGCGGTGGCGGCGCGTGATTGGCCCGCGGTGGAGGCCTGGCCGGGTGTGGCGAAACGTGTCGTGTTCGCTCCGAGCTCGGCTCAAAATAATACTAGTACTTTCGTTCGGACATTCAAGGTATATTGATTGAGCAAAAACTTCTTACAAGGAACTAAATATCTAACTTAATCAATATTTGTATCTATTTTATGAATAACACTAAAGAAAAACATGACAGCAGTCAGCACGGCTAGTTAATCAAGCACGTAATGCTTGCATATTTTTTGCAGACTCCGACTCACACCTGATGACCCCACTACAATCCTGCAGGAAAGCAGTAGGGAAACAAGCACCATTCGTAAATACAAGTACAGACCGCGATCCGTTTTCCGACCTCGCCGCCGAGGCCCGTCGCGAAACCCCCAGTAACGAAACCGTCCCTTGGTCTACAAGCCAGCCCGCGATGCTGAGCAGTAAATCTTAAAGTCCCTAATTAATCGACCCAGCCACCTTTGTTGCCCTCCCTCAGTGACGCCCTAAGCCGAGGTCCGTACCCCACAGGGGGTGCCCTTAGCGAGCGAGCACTTAGCATACTAGTAGTTTTGTAGCCTGGCTGGGGGCCTTAATTTATTGAGGTCACACAGGATAGTCCGGTTAAGCAGTCTAACAACTCAAGCGAGTTGAACTGCGAGTGGCCCAACCTAAAAAAAAAAAAAAAATAAAAAAAAAAAAAAAAAAAAAAACTCCGACTCAAAAATTTGCTGAATCAATCGAACGATACAAAAATGCGAAACGATTACTGCATCGAGGTCATTTAATGTTAAGTAATTATTATTAACAAGGAAGTTTGCGATACAGCTAAGATCATTCAATCCTCTTGCGAATATTGACAAATTGTTCAAATTTAAGACGTGGCACCAGCTCTTTAAATTAAAGATGTTTTTAAGTTGTCCTTGAAATGAATATGAAAATTCAATATATTTACCACAATTGTATTCGTTTTTGCGGTAAGTAAAGTCTTTGTTAATGGACGACAGGTTTAATTTGCAGACAACCACCTTCAACTAAGTTTCCTGTAATTATATTACAATAATAAACAAAGGACGATGTATTTCTATTTCACTAGAACTTCACGTTTGCTGTACTAGATCCACTATGTAGGTATAATATTTTAAAAGGAATGTCGTAGATGAACCTGCTTTTTTCCACTTCAAACAAGATATCGTGGACTTATTTTATCTCTTCGAGTAGCGCCTCAAGTCTGCGACACGAAAGAATCTTGGTATCGGTACCGGTTTCAGGTACCTACAGATACCATGCTCGGCCAGCAAGCACTAGGATGTCACGTAGACGAAAGTGCGCAATTGATATTTATGAGACAGTAACGTGCTTTCTTTACAGTTTATGACTGGCCAATCATAATATTCTGTGAAAGGTAGTTAAAATTAAAACCAGCGTTCGAATTGTTCGACAAACAGAAAAGAGAGTCACGGTTGGAAAGTTGAAATACTTACATTTTTTGTAGGGGTTTTAGTAAAAGCTTAGCATTTTAGAAACTTCAATATCATTTTTAAGAGCTATCGATAGAAACCCCACAAGTTATATAGGTACGAGATGAAGATAATTTTTCAACATGTAGGATATGTTTTTTTTTATAATTGTGCATCATATTGGTATATAGCGGTTCATAGAAAGCATCTACTTTCCAAATTTCAACTATGTGTTGCCAGTTGTTCCGGAGTAAAATAACTGTGACATACGGACAGACAGACAGGCAAATCTATAAGGGTTTCGTTTTTGCCAATTGTCAACGGAACCCTAAAGAAAATAATGCCTCGTCATTCTGAGGGTAAAAATATTCCCAAAATAATTGTTCGTCATCAGATTACCCAATTGTTTACGACATATCGTCATAATTTTGCGACTCAGCGGTATTTAAACAAACAAAGTTGATAACATTCCTTTTCTTATCAGTGACACACCTTCAATTCACAGTGGAGCATA
Source organism: Ochropleura plecta (assembly GCA_905475445.1). Classification (NCBI taxonomy): domain Eukaryota; kingdom Metazoa; phylum Arthropoda; class Insecta; order Lepidoptera; family Noctuidae; genus Ochropleura; species Ochropleura plecta. The sequence continues at coordinate 12,625,000 of FR997723.1, forward strand.
CGTGTGCATTCGAACCATTGATAAGAATTTGCACTCAAAAAGAAGCTACCTACCTACTGTACTAGAAGATTTAAATAATGAGGTATAATAGATGGCAATCTGCCATACTATATTATACCTACTGTTTTTATGTAATGGGCAACGACCTATGACAATAATAAATTAAATAGATGGTCTGAAAATGGGATAATACCTACTTACTGTATAATAATACACCCACGCAAGTCAGCAGATCCACTTGAAATAGTTAGATCATTTGGCACAGATTTCAAAGCTTCATTTAGATATCTTAATTCAGCGTTTTATTGATTGAAATCGTTTGACAGATTATATCAACTAACAAAGTAGATCTTCAAAATTCATAAAATTCGTGTGTAGGAACTAGAATGCCACTTCATGCAAGTTCACATGAAAATTCAGAACACGCTGTATTCAGCAGCATAACATGACAAACTTTATGACAGCAGTGAGCACGTTTTTTTTAAAATAAATGAAACAAGCAGTGTATAAAGTGATTTATTCATTGTTAATCATAAAGAAAAACAATGGCATAGTCGCAATTAACATGGGACGGTAAGATCAGCTACCCTACCATGACGTCTTAAAGCAGAACTTATTCCACTGAGGGAGAGAGACAGAGCTATACAGGGTGTCTAGCACCATCTCTTTCTCACACAGGAATAAGAACTGCTATAAGATGCCATAGTAACCCTACAGGTCACCATCGATAGATGTGCGTCGCTTACAAAATAACTCAATGTTTCATGTGATTGTTATTGATATGACATTGTCTCTGTCGATCGGAGATTAATTGCGCAGTATGTGGTACATTATGTTTTATGCCAATAAAATACTTGTACAAGTGTGAATCACTACACTTATTATGACGTTATAGTACCCCTTGCCTCCAGATAACACTTTAACAATTTTTAAATGAAGGAATCTCGAAAGTTCTAGATTATTTTTACTCTTTGACCTTTTGTCACACACGATATCTTAACAGGTTCCTGTTGAGATGCCTTGAATTCTAATTTTTAAATACTCCTTTTCGTGGCACATGGTCAGGACCCAAATAGTATAGCTAGATACAATAGAGGAATAGACCCAAAATCTACTTTTTCGTACGAAACTCTGTGCCATCTACCAATGACATACTTCATAAAAAAAAATCACACAGTATGAAACGAGATTACGTTGCGGATTTGTTGGACTTAGGTATTTATTTTGTTTACCTTACCGCGATCGACTGGACTATTAGCCGCGATCGACCGGTCGATCGGCCATCCCTGCAATAGACCATATTTGAAAAATAACAATATGACTGCGTTGCAACAAATAGCACGAGTTGTATTTCAAAACTTCTAAGAACTGGTTAGCAGTGGTTAATAGAGGTTAATGACAGAGAACTTCAGCATTTCATATTAGAAGCACTGTGTTGTAAGAATTAAGACTAATCGATGTTCGCAGAAGTCTTTAAGATTATCGTAACTCTACGGTAACGCTAACGATATGCAAGACAGATTTTCTGTTATATCATCTTAACTAGCATGGCGCTGATCGTAATGCGTGACGCACGTCGGTTGATTCGTAAACGCCGACATTAGCTTTCTGATGTAATGCGTTGGCGTCTCCCTAATTAGTATCTACCTACTCTAATAAAGACTGAAATCTGTGAACCACGATTTAATTAAGGGACTCAAGATACCATTACAGTAGTCTTACTTATTACTGAAGGATTTCAGCAAAGACATATTTATAATTGAAATAAATTTTAACGCATCTGTTAATCATATAGTTATGGCAGTGACGAAATTATCTCCAATGTTGCTATCTGCACTCAAATTCCTTTGGAAATGATATTACAGTCCTTTGACTGTTAAGTCATCTACGATCATTTTTTATTTTATGACTACCACGAGTTCTATATGTAGGAATGCCCAAATTTAGACTCCCAAATGTAACTTAATAATCTGGAACAGTACCTGGAAATCGCCTCATGCTCAACAGTAACGTTTGCGACCAATCCATCTTCGATGCAGCGATGCAGTCCATCTTCTTAAAACAAACTTCTTAAACAAAGACAAACTCATTTCCAGAGTTTTCTAGCATTCAATAAAGCCAGGGTAATAAAGGGGAAGTGATAATTTACACAACTGACGTCGTTGTTTAGCTTCCGTGATTTATTGCAGTAATTAGCAATCGAGTCGAGACAGGGTTCATGTGTGACAACAACCTACTGTCTGCTAACGAGCAATCACCATTTACAGACGCATCATGGAATCGTGCCGACGTAAATTCACTTATACTTAAGAATTACGATAGTTTTATGAACTTATGTGTTGCTATAGGTGAGCTTATCACAGCATGGAAAATTACTAGAGGTACTCGTATAATTAATAGTGATCAGGACAGGCAGGACCATGTGATGAAACGTAAGCCTAATTTAGTCTAGATTCTAGACTAGTCCCGATTCTAGAGGGTTCGAGTCCCAGCATTTGCGAACGTTCTAGACTCCTTGAACGTTCGCAAATGCTGGGACTCGGGCCTCCTCCTACAAAACGTATGCTCGAACTCTCTGAAAGGTAACAAAACTGAATGAAGAAGTTCTTGTTTGCTGTAAAGCTATGATTATTAAGTACTTGATAAGCATATTCGCTGTTCAAGAATTGGGGAGATTAGTTTGGGAATGTGAATTGTTTGACCTTTCAAAAATACTTTATTAAAATATTTGTGTGTGAAACTCTAAATAAAACTTGTTATAAGTTAAGAATCAACTAAACTACGATCAGTGCCTATTCTATTCGTGCAATTCTTGTCGATATTTTGGATGGTTTTTCTATCATTTTGTTATGGTCACGTGCAGCCTTTTTTAATGTCAGCTACCTACCTATTTAATGTTAATATTGAAAGTAGGTAGTATTCGAAGCTAGAACAGGAACTCAGATTATAGAAAAAGGTGAACCGGTGCGTCGCACGGTGGGCTGAAAATCGGCTTTCATAGACTTAGGGATTTCAATTTGTAAGTGCTTGTTTTTATGCCGGATATCGCTTCTATTAGTCATTACTATGTACAAAAATGACACCCGAGTTAATTCTACCCAAAAACGAAGGAAATATAATTTTTTTACGAAAAATTTGTATGAAGCTAGTATGAAAAATCGAATTATCTCCTAAACGGCATGTTTAACCGTAATATCCTTGGAGATGGTCATAGTGCTAATTATTTATGATTTTTTGGTTGGCGATTGGACGAAAAATTTAATGCCGTTTTTTTTTTAAAAATCGTCAAAATATTTTTATTTATTTTTACATGTAAAACGATCCCTTTTAGTGTCTAAGTTAAAAAGTTCGATATGTTATTAACCCAAATATTAAGAACACACGAAACAAGAAAAATAAAATAAAAAAATTGCTGTTTTTGACACATTTATATTAATTTAAATAAAAAAAGATTTATATTGAAGTAACATATGAAGTTATATTTTATACAAAATAAGTTAATTTAAGGAATTAATACTAAGCATTCGTAAAATAAAGTAAAATAAATAAAAAAAATAAAACATATCATTAAATATTACAAAAAAACCCAAACACACTCAAATACAAATTTACAAATATGTACATATATATCTTTTTTACAAATTTTCCTTATCACTCTCGTTGTCAGACTCCAATTCTGAGTCAGCATCCAGATTGGATATATCCAAAAATTCGAACTCAGTTTCCTGAAATTGAATTAAGTCGAGAGTTTCAGCAAAAAAGCTCTGCTTTTTCTTGGCATCTAACTTAGGCCTTTGTGCACTTAGCAAAGGGTCCGAAGAAACAACAAGCATATTTAAAATGTCTTGATTGGAATCCTGCCTGCTTCTTTTCCGCGAATGATGTTCTCGAAACCTCCTAAAATCTTTGTTTCGAGACTCTGAGGCTTCTTCCGAGAGAGTCCCAATCGGCACAATATTATTTTTCTCGATTATGTCAGCCCCATGGATTAGTAACTTATGAACGGTTGACGACATGTAGTACCAGTCGTATAGTAATACGTACTTTTCTGCTGTTTTGCGAGCATAATCTCTAAATTTTATTATATCGATCTGCTCTCCAGATGTAATTGCTTGTAAAATTACAGCAAATCTTTTGATGAGGTCTTCATCCAAACCGGTTATAGCTGCGGTTTTATTAGGAAACTCAAAGAATTTTCTTGCAGTATTCCCGTCATTGGTGGTTCCCGAGCCTTGTTTTACTATATCAATCAACAGATTGAGCTCATCTTTGAATTTATTTTGAATTATTTTCTTTCTTGTCTGTAGCATTTCTTTGTGCTCATCACTTCTCGCTGCCCACCGTTTGAAGTCCAGTCTGTATGCAATGTGTAACAGACATTCCATACAATTTATACGGGCGTGTAGGGATGACAAGCCAAACTCATACAGGTCCGAACACACAATTTTTGATGTTACAGCATCTAAGCGGTTCATTTCTGTAGGCTTTGCTAAGCACAGGTAGCACGATGCATTTGATCTAGCTTCAGAAAGGTAAGTACAGACTTTAGCGTCGATCATCGTCATCATTAGTTGATGAGTCACCCTATTATTATTATTGCACTCTGTGGGGATAAGGGCCTCAATTTCTTCATCCATTTGTTTTTTCAGCCCAAGGACAACTGCTTCACTCTCCTTTACAAAAGTAAACTGAACTGGACGACAATACAAAACTGAGCATGGTTTTGGGTTCGTCCATAAAATGTTGTCTCCATCTGTCAGTTTTAGTGGCACCAAGGAGGTCATGAAAATGCTTGAATCATCTTCCTCACCCTCAATTTTCTGCTTGTATCGGCTTTGGTTAGAAGCACCGTCAAATCCCCACTTGGATATCAGCTTCAACTGCTTGTTATGCTCTTCGTTAGAAAGGCTTTGAAGGATTCTTGTAACCGTGATATCAAGTAAAGCTTGAAGTGTAATCCTAGCCGATGAATCAGTAACTGTCACTGATTGCTTCGGAGGGTAGCAATCAAGCTTAGTTTGTTGCACTTTATAGTAAGATGGATAAATATCTTTAGCACCTTCTCGAATGGCAGCCTCACGCAACGTAATATATTGCCACTTTGAGAGTTTTAGCGAAAGAAGCAATCCAAGCGCCTTTTCTGGCGTAAATATGATTGTTTTCGCTGGTTTCTTAAGCGTTTCATTTAATTTAGCGGCTGCTTCAGGATTTTTCATCATGTATTCGATGACAGAGGCGATATCTCCATGCCCTTCTTCTTTTAAACGTGCTGCAGCTGCATATGCCAATTCACTGGAACCTTCGCCTGTGTGTTCATCAGATCTTCTCTTTTTTTGTTTACTTCCCAGGTCTTCGAATGGTTTACGGGATCTTTTCGTCATTGTTCCAATGGACGTTGATGTCGACGGTTCTGGAGAGACTGAGGGCGCTCTTGGTATCTCATCAACACTTGGTTCTTGATTAACTAAAGTTTGCACAAAACTCGGCCAATCAATATTTGCTCCCAACCAATTCTCGTACTTTCTCCTGAAATTATCAAGGAATCGGTTGGATTTCTCCCACCTTTGTAAAGCGGCTCGCGTAAATCTCCGACAAAATTCTTTGAGAACAACATAATCTTCGTCAGACAGGCAATCGCCTATGCGGGATACAACTGCACTAAACAATACTTCATGATCAAATGAAGTACTCTCACTTCGTAGAAGAACAAACAAGTCTAAATTGGTCATTAAACTTTCCATTTTAAGATTTTATAGTCGCAGATTTAGTGTTAGCAGTTACACAGTTGTGAACAAATTAAATTATAAAACAAAACTTTAGCCCTTTTATTGCAAAACGACAATAATTAGGTAACTACCCTCATTAGTTATCTCCTCATTAGCTAATGAAAATCTATAATTGTCACTAACTATTCTTAGAACTCATAGCACTGCTAATTAACAAATTAGCTTACTTATCAGGAAATGTTAAATATAATCCATTGTCGTGAGATATTGAAAATCATTAAATCACCTATTAAGACTCATTAGAAGACCTAATCAGTGTAGTTACTTAATCACTTCTTTTTGGACTCATTAGAAGACAATTGGTAATTTGGTTGTATGAAAAGTTTTAAAACTCATTTTGTGTTGATAAATATCTAGCTCAAACATAGTTGGCTACGTGTGGGTGTACTATAAACCTCTGCCAACTCCTTCGGAAATATAGGAGTGATGCTATTTTATGTTATGTGTAGTTAAAAGTCCGTGTTCTTCAACATAAACACCAAAAGGAATCGTTTCATACGTAAAAACAAATAAAAATATTTTGACGATTTTTAAAAAAAAAACGGCATTAAAATTTTTGTCCAATCGTCAACCAAAAAATCATAAATAATTAGCACTATGACCATCTCTAAGGATATTACGGTTAAACATGCCGTTTAGGAGATAATTCGATTTTTCATACTAGCTTCATACAAATTTTTCGTAAAAAAATTATATTTCCTTCGGTTTTGAGCAGAATTAACTCGGGTGTCATTTTTGTACATAATAATGACTAATAGAAGCGATATCCGGCATAAAAACAAGCACTTGCAAATTGAAATCCCTAAGTCTATGAAAGCCGATTTTCAGCCCACCGTGCGTCGGCTCGCCTAATAGCTCGCGGCTAGAGCGGGCTACGCCCATGGTACAATAATCAAAAGTTGTTTTTTATTTTCAATCATAATGTGAATGTGCCTAACGCAGACCTTGAAGTGAAGGATAGTGTCAAAGGATTGCCTCATTAAGAAATCATAGACGTAGATTATTATAATACAATAGGTTTAGTATTTGCTCATAATGTGTGCCACGTCGTCTTGGATTACAATGACAATTATTATACCACGTGTTGATTTTAAATCCCATCTTATTTTAATCACTGTGTTTCAATGTGATCACCCTCGTTTAGTACAATAATTATGGTAAACGTTAATAAAACCTCGTAATTTAAGGTTGGTAGTGTGTATCGGCTATCCCCATGGAGTAGAATAGGTAGTTCCATTATCAACTTAATAAGTATATATTGGACTTTGATAGTCTTTTTAATATTGGGATTATTAAAGGGCAGCTATCAGTTCTGATAAGTTAACATCAAAATGTGTATTAAAATCATATCTCAGCAGTTTTCCAATTACAATGTTTTTAGGACCTGTAAAACGTAAATAAAGTAGCTATGAGATTTTCAGCTCCCTTTATTTCAAACACATCTAAGATGCAGTACACTTGTTAAAGTATATTTGTAGGTTATTTGCCCATGCGCTGTATGGACCACTCTTGCTGGCAAAGCGGGCAACGGTTGTTCTGTTTAACCCACAGGGACATGCAGCAGAAGTGGAAACTGTGGTTACACTCGCCCCAAACCACCACGCAGTCTTGTTTGCCGTACGAATCCTTCTTGCTCTCTCCCTGGCATCGCAGACAAGCGTCTATGGAAAAGAAAAAAGATAAGTTAATCAAATGTAAAGGCTCAAAATACACGGAATGAAGATGGATTAGGCTAGACATTCTTATCAAGACAATCTACGTATGAGCTTAGGTACACATCATGCTCAGAGTGTCCTGTCATCCTAGCAATTTATAACACAAGCCTGTTAAACATACATTGTTAGGATCCCTTCACTCTGAGTATATTTTGTTGTGATATATGTATCCAATAGCTACTTCTGGAAAAGGCTAAGGTTTTGCATTTTTATGCAGAAGATGAAGGAAATACAAATCAATAGTAGATGGTACAGGATTTTTATACGAATGTTGACTTTACGGGCGGATATTTTATTTCACATACGTCTACATAAGCACTTACAAAACGGCGAGAAATGGTTTGGTTTGGTCATATCCTATATCGAAACGGCAAGATAATCCATGGGTGGGTTTTTAATATTTGGTTTTACACTGTTACACCGTTAGTACCTACTTGAGTATGGCAGGGTTCCGAAGGCCCATAAATAAATCGTTGTCTACTTCACAAAAATGTAAAACAAGATAGAAAGTTAACAAACATCTAGGACCTTCTAGGCTTACAATTTTCATAAAAACAATCGTTAAAGTTTCTATAAAAATGAAAATCACTACATAGTATAAAACAAAGTCGCTTTCTCTGTCCCTATGTCCCTTTGTATGCTTAAATCTTTAAAACTACGCAACGGATTTTGATGATTTAGTAATAGATAGATGATTTTTAAGGAAGATTTTAGTATATAATTTGTTAAGTTTTTGTATTTATTTCTGTGTACATTAACTATATTTGTTGAAGATGTCGGCAAAAAGTATGCTGTCTGGGAGCTTTCAACGAAAACGCTGCCTAAACCCTTTAAGATATAACAAAATAATGTATGGTGTAATTGTGTATCTTATATAGGTTTTAAGTCAGCGGTGACATATGTCTATATCTTAAGGATAACATACTATATCCATTTTAATACTTTAACAAATGGGCAATTATAAAGCGCTAACTTGGAAAGCTATTTACACAAATACAGTATTAATCCTTATCATTTTAAATAGGTTGGTTGGCATGAACATTTCATGAAGATTATTTTTTCCTTTTACATCATGCAGATTAAATAAATACTTTAGGAGATATAGCAAAATCAAAATAACGCGCAACAAAATTAATTTCATGTCGCCGTGACAGGTGACTAGGCTGGCCCGCTCGGGCGCGGTGTAGGGAACAAGTCGCTCATCGCTGAGTGCGCGACCCGAACACGGGCAGACGCGTGAGCACAGAGTACGTTGAGTTGACACGTTCCTTACAAACTAAATTCAAATCCTTTATTTGTGAACATATAGGTACAATAAGATCTAATTACATAAAATGTAATAAAACATAGGTTTTATGAAGTTTCATAATACATACCTATTAGTTAGATTCGTACCATTACCTATGGACGGACGGACAGCGAAGACTTAGTAATAGAGTTTTTACCCATTGGGGACGTAACCTTAAAAATGAGACGTACCTAATTTTATTTATACTTCGATTTTGTTATTTTTGCTATAGGCTGCTTTTTATCAACACACCACGCGGGCGAAGCCGTGGGCGGAAGCTAGTATAATATAAATGCTCTTTTAAACAAATGACCCAAATGTTGTCATCAGTACTGTAACTACTCTAAACAACAGGGGTTTATATGATCTTAAATCATTCGTAAAAAACGATTAAAAATAAAAATAAGTTTCATAATAGTTAAGAGACATCCACAAAAATATTTGGACCGTTTATGAGCTACTAGAGAATACGGACAGCCTGGGTGTTTTGACCACGAACTTTTGCTACAGAATTTAACATGAGTAGTTGACGTGGATTTTTTTTAACCTCACCAATCAATTCAATCTATTCCTGCCAATTCCTGTTCATTGTTTATCATCGTTAAGCACTAACCACATGAAAAAGTAAGAACATAGAATAAAACTTTCAGTAATAAGCTATTGTATGGTATATGACCCTGTTCGTTCTAGAATGTGAAATACACTCTTTTGTGAGATAAGATCAGAGTAATGTATTCTTGCTTCTGAAGTGAGTTCTCATGTTGCATAAATAGTTATTTTCTTGCAAAGTTTACTACCTTTTTGTGATTTTGATATTTTTGTTATTAAAACATAAATATATAAATCCTACCAGCCAGTTCAAAGCTGTCCGTTATATAATGTAGTGAGACTCATACGTCGTTAATTGAGGAACATAAATGCTGGTATCATTACGATACCGAGGCCATATCGCTTCACGTCACTATTCTTTCAGCCCTTGGCATATATTGGAATAAATATAGGTACCTACGTAATTTATATGGAATTTAAAAATAAACATAGTAATTGCATTTATTTCCATGCAAATGGTTCACAGAAATAAAGTATTTCCGATTAATTATTTATGTTTTACGCGGTTTGTAACTGACGCTAGAAGCACTAGTATAGAAACTCACATGTGGATACATCTTTTAGTTCGTAGTTCATCGTATTATTATGTGACGAATTGATTAAATAATTTGTACTTACACACAGCTATAAATAAATAAACAGGAAAACAATAATTAATTACATTTCTTTGAAGAATTATTTTTTCCCGTTCTTTAACTTTCTACTTTCTAAGATCGACAGTACAACCGTAGTAACCTTATAAAAGAAACAGATTAATTAGGTATTCTACCTATACATATATTACAACTATGAATTTTTAAATTTGATGGCGTCGGGAACTAGTTTGTCAACTTTTGACGTCATGTATTACTTTTACGCCTATATTACATATTAATATAAATAATTAATTGGGAATTCCAGTAGCATGACGTTGCTTGGACACTTCCTGGTGCAAGCCGAGACCAAAAGTGACGCTACAGAAATGTTCTAGAATACGATTCGGAAGCTATGTACCATGAGTACATGTAGCTTATTTAAAAAAAAAATAACTAGCTGTTCCCGCCACTTCGCGTGGAAATTTTGATGTGTGCGAGGAAAAACAGGCTAAAACCTGTGCCAAATTTTATCGACATGTATTTAGCCGTTCTGGCGTAATTGAGTAACAAACATCCTCCCAAACTTTTCCGCTTATTTTCGTTGGATCCCAGTTTTTGATCCCACTTAAATATTTTTGGCGTTGGATCCCACAAAACATTATTATATATTTCCGTTGAATCCCAAATTTGAAAAGTACTAAAAAAATACGTTTTATTGCCACTGAATCCCAAAAACTATTTCCGTTGGATCCCAGATGTTTAAAAACATCTGAATGCGGGTACATCCAACAACAAAATCACAATAATAAGTTAAGGCGAAATTTTGTATGTATGTTTGTTATTCCAACACGCTCAAACTTCTAGACTGATTTGGATGAAATTTGGGTATGTGGGTAGGTTATGTTAGAATAACGGGTGCCTGCCGTTTTTCCGAAAAGATTTGGACTAAATTTCATTACCCAAACAAATTATAGGAGCCGGGAACTAGGTTTGGTTAGGTTAAAACTGTGACCTCCTACGCACGAGCCGAGCGAGCGGAGCGAGCGGTGCCGCGGCAGCGGCCGGCGAGTGCCACAAACGACTTGCATTTATAGAAAAAAGAGATTGTTTTTAGTTTTTTACCCGGAACTGAACTATTTAGATTAGGATAATTACTTATTTACAAAAAAAAAGGTTAGGTTAAAACTGTGACCTGTGTGCCAGAAACGGCCACATTATATAAAAAAAATATGGAAAAATTATGACGGCAGTATTTTTTTTGAGCTAAGAGGCGCTTGTTTTGAAGGCGTTCATATTTATTTATTTATAAACATCACAAATAAACCTGATCATTTTTAACTCATGCCAGTCTAGTACTATTTGGAGTACATCATTTGTCTCATTTATTCCCCAGTGGCAACAATCCTAAAAAAAATAAAATACACACACGGTGTTTTTGAAATATTTAATAAAAGTAAATCACTTTTCTTCTGAAATGTACACATGTTGTCATAAAATGGGATTCAATGGTAATATCAAATGGGACCCATCGTTAATACCTAAAAAATGGGATCAAAAACTGGGATCCAACGAAAATAAATCTTGTTTCCAGTTATGATACATATTAGTATAGATTTATTTTTTGTGCACACAATCACAACAGTTTCATCAATAGGAATAAAATTACGAAAATTACGATAAACTTTTAGGCAATTTTTAGGGATTTACAAAACGTCCCTAAAAATTTCCTAAACGTTTGCACTTGATTTTCTTCTGCTCTAAACATATTTCAAACTGTTTCATTACCATCAATATCAATTAACGTCGCAAATGTTACTAATTACAGGTGATACAGTAATCGCAGAACAAATATGTGTGTTATGACAGCAGCCTGAAGAATAAACATCGCGCACGTTGACTGACAGCAGCTACATGATCCTGACGTGATGTGTCAATGTTCAGGTTTATATGTATGTCACTAGCTGAAATATCTCAACAATACATCACGTGTTTCAGAACAATAAAACGTATGCACAACTCTGACTGATATTAGGCAAAGAGCTAGTGGAACTTGTTAGCGAGTTGTGGGCAGAAAGTTCAAAGTTTAATCCTACTATCCTTACTAATATTATAAAAGCGAAAGTGAGTTTGTTTGTTTGTTTGTTACCTCTTCACGCTTTAATGGCTAAACCGATTTTGATAAATTTTGGTACAGAGATAGTTGAGAACCAGGAGACGGACATAGGCTATTTTAAAAAAAAAGAGATTTAAAAAAAGTGGGATGTGAGGGAGAACGAGGGAAGAAAAGGGAAAAATTAGCGTTGCTATTACAAATCAATAAGGCGCAAGGGCAAAAACTGCAGGTAGCAAGTATACTGTGTTATACCGAATTTAACGCGAGCGAAGCCGCGGGCAAAAGCTAGTAATATTATAAATGCGAAAGTTTGTGAGGATGTATGGATGTTTGTTAATCTTTCACGTCAAAACGGCTGAAGGGATCTTGATGAAAATTGGCACAGAGTTAGTTTATAGTCTGGAATAACACATAGGATACATTTTACACTTTTTTTTCAATCATCACGCGGGCGCTGCCGCGGGCGCCAGCTAGTATCAAATAATACGTTTGGCCTAAAATTCAGTTAAGAACTTCGCTCGCTGATGCGTTCAAAAGGTCATCAAGTGCGCAGTGCAATATGGAAGGTCTGTGTGCACGTATAAAATACTTCTTTACATGTTGTCTTAAAACATTTTTATAATAATTCACGAATCCTAAAATAACAATCTTGTTCTTTAGCCAAATGAAATATTGTAATGTAGCTCGTGTTGACGGGATAATTTTACTTCAATTCCAATAAATCTTTTACTAAGTTCAAGGTTACCTTGTTTTTTTTCTTATTGAATAAATGTAGTTTCTATCTGGTATTTTATTGAAGTTTTAAAATTTAGATTAAGTAAGTACTAGTATTTATGAATTTATAAATACTTAATATATTTTTTACATTATATAAAAATCTCTTAGATTTAAATCTACATAAATATTAATTTTCCACGTACTTAACTTGCGGGTAAATGTAAATGTTTAGTATAGGGACGTCCTTGTAGATTTAAAAATGTCATCATTTTACGACAAGCGTTTAAAATGAGACATTGCAAATCCTGTCTATTACCTATATTAACACGAATGATGTAACCAAGGTTTTGTAACACTATTCTGATTTAAAAGAGTGTCCATGGAGTTTCTTGCCCATTCTTCTCCATAGAGATCTACGCTTTGGAATGGGCAACTACAGTACTTTCACAGTTATTATGCCTTGTGACTGGGACTGTAGCTTCATTTTTATTGTTGTCAATGTTTCGACAGTTCAAAAGTGCCTGTAACTGGCCTACTTGAAATAAATGATTTTGATTTTACCCATACGTGAGGACGACCGGTATCAAAATATCTACCAACTACATGTACTTAAGCTAATAAAAATTCTGTAGATAAACAGCCTTTTCCGTCTTCCTTGACACATCATAACATTTGAAGATGATGCCAACGGGAAATGCGTCCATCAACTTCCTCGGGCTAAATCGATCGATCGAATTTGTTTAATATGCTCGTTATTTTGGAAAATAATATTCTTAACGATATGAGATCAGGTCCCGTACGTTTAGTCTTACCAAATAGAAGTTTAGTATACAGATAACAAGAAAAATAAACCGGCCAGGAGCGAGTCAGGCTCGCGCACCGAGGGTTCCGTACAAATTTGCGACAAAAACGGCCATATCTTTTGACTGCGACTGCGACTACTTTAGACTTAGAGGGTTGATCTTTTCACAGCACAAAGGGACCACAGACTTGAGTATATGTTTTAATCCACGCGTTCCCGAGATAGAGGCTCTTGACAGACAGACGGACAACTAAGTGATCCAATGAAGGTTCCGTTTTTTTCCTTTTGAGGAACGAAACGCACACCGTAGTAGAGAGATCAGGTTAAAATGGTTTCGTGTAGGTTGATATGCCGTCGTGTGTACTTCAATTTAAGTAGTATACTAATACTAGTAGGTAACTAAACTGCCATAGAGATGGACCATCATAGTCGTCTATCCAGTTATTACAATCGTATAAGTCGCTGCCTACTAAATTATTATTCATCAGATTGAGATTACCTCTATCTTTCCAATAATTCAGTTTTATCACTATATTCCATGTTCAGAGATTCGATGTTCACATACTTTCTTAACATTTTATTATAATGGTTTTATTAATATTCAATTTATATTCCGCACTCAGATGTACAAGCATTGACATTTATAATTTTATAGCCTAGTTGGCAATAAATATGCAATGTGTTTATACACCTATGGTACTTTTTGATATTGAGTCAGTTTATAAATCGGAAACTTCCATAGGAGAGCAAGATATTCCGTAGGAAAATTTTAATAAAAGTCTTATGAGAGCGAATAGAATGGGTAAAGATTATCTCTGTTCAAAACAATTAAGGCGCTGTTACAAGCTAATCTTTAGGTATTCGCGGAGGTGAGACTAGCTGCATACTGGGCATGGTCTGACACAAGTACACGACAGTAGTGCATCGAAAGAATAGAAATAAGGTCGAAAATATTTCGGCGATTGATTTTATTTGATTATTTTTCCGACCCAAATATCGACCAATAGAATTGCACCATTCGACGTCACGTGGTACAACCTACATGGTATTATACTGATAATTTTTTGAAAATTTTCTCTGGTCGTTGCTATGCATAAAAAACAAAACATCCAGTCAAATTAACCACACGTCAAACTGACAGGTTGAATTCAATTGTGAAAATTGGAGATTTTGCATGAAAATGAGTCGATTTGGAGTTTGTGCAATTCTATTGGCCGACATTTGGGACGGAAAAATAATCCCCCGAATACCACACGAGCTTCATTTATAAGTGAATATCATGTCCGCCAAAATGTAGGTCATTTTGCAGTTTTAATTGAATATAAAAAAAAACAGTTCCGTGTTTGAAAAATTATAGATATCTCTTTAGTCTATAAAATTTCCTTTGTTATAGATATAAAAAATATGATGGTTGTCGCTGAAAAAATTGAGAATTTCGAGACGAAAAGATTTTTTTCGTTGTCTTTTTAATCATTTTTTTTTTGTCGTAGTTCTAGACCACTTTTGACAACTGATTTTATTTAACTCTTTACTTTATATATTTGACTATTCACGGTAATTTTTTTTGGGTAGTGGCATGTACAGATACGGCTAACTTTGCGACGAAAATCTAGACGTTTTACGAAGTGTTTGCTTTGTACAGCGCCTTAAGCACGTTTCTGCCAAAACGTACAAACCCACATCATGTTTTTCCCGTTTTCCGATCTAATTTTGGTTTTGTATAATAAAAACAAAATCATTAAAATCTGTGCTAAGCACAAGTTTTGGGTGTTACATATGAGATTGATGTTACGTAACAAAATATACTTACCACATTTACTCGCTATGTTCGCTCGGATTTTAGGTTGGCTCATTATGGCAAAACAACGTCAATGTCGTATTGTGTTAGCTAAAGACCAAAAAACACGCACTCGTGATTCGTTAGCAATGGAACGCTAAATCGCAGAATTTTTCAGAAGTTTGTATTGATGACTGAAATAAAGGGTGCGTGATGTACTCACAACGAACATAATACAGCGAACAATAAATTCTAATTTAGGCGACACCTGCGCCGCCCCCAATAAACTCCAATCACAATCACAGCAGAGCAGACGCTGCGCAAACGCATGTTTAGGTACCCGATTTGCGACATTGACCTTTATTTAAATTAGCCAATTGAAACGAAATGTATAGAAACATATGAAATTGATCTTTTATTATATTATTTTTCTATTTACGAAATAAAAAGTTAATTGCGAAGGAAAAGCCAGCTTCTTGTGGTTCTCGAAAAGGTTTCGCGTTTAGCAACGACATTAATTAATTAACTTTATGGTGCTCGATTCAAGTA
Organism: Ochropleura plecta; assembly: GCA_905475445.1. Classification (NCBI taxonomy): domain Eukaryota; kingdom Metazoa; phylum Arthropoda; class Insecta; order Lepidoptera; family Noctuidae; genus Ochropleura; species Ochropleura plecta. The sequence goes on from FR997723.1 coordinate 12,640,931, forward strand.
ATTTTAGTCCAGTTTTTCTTGAAATTTAGTAGGAACTAATACTTTTATTAAGTACTAGGTTTTTCAACCATCAGCGACATACACAAGGGCTTCATCGCGTGAAAGTATGGCTCAATGTTTCAAAATAAGTTGTGTTATTCTCCGTCTGCGTGTGTGTCTTTAGATCAACTAGTAATTACCACATTTTTTAAGTGAGTTCTCTTCGTTTTCATGTAAATACAAACAGCAGAAATCTTTTGAAAAAACGTAGAATACATAATTATGGTTTTTTCTACGGCTCGTCGATGACATCATTCAAGGATAGTGACGAAATAATTTGAACAATATTAGCATTTCAATAATAGTTGCCAAATATGTATGTACTTAGTGTATAGATTCAAAAGTATGACATCAATCATACTAGAAGAAACTTACAAAAAATACTACGCCTAAATAGATAAGACGCGGGACAAATAGATGAGATAATTTAAAAAAACCTGCATATCATGTACTCATATCTAATAATGGATCAAGTTGCCAATTCATGCTAATAATTACGAATATATAAAGGTATCAATCTACCTATTCCATTTATTATTTGCACGATATCAAAAAAATCTTTCAAAAGCTTATGTACTGAGATTAATGCTTGTGATTTTTATCATTTCTTATTATAATATAATTTGTTTAATTAATTATTATTGTAAATCATCAATGTAATTTCCGTGTAAAGAAAGATAGCGAGCATTTACTAACATTTTTTTAAACTTACATTATTTGCCACGCCTAAGTTTTTTGTTCTTAGGTCTGTAATATACTTCTTGTTTCCAACTTATATCACGTGACACTTGTTTTAGTTTTTTTCACATAAGAGCCTAAACTTATATTTACGTGAGAAGTCGTTAATCATTTTTTGTGAACCTAAATAATTAAATTACATGATATTAGCATTTTTTTTTGTTATAAAAGGTATGACAGTTTTTCTTTGCTTCCTGCGTATGAAAAACGGTTTGATAAAAAATAATGAGAAGGCAAAGATTTTAGATAAAAAAATAAGATTCAGATGAAAATCGCCTGCGGCTTGTTCTTTTAGAACTCGCACGTACTCTAACAAAGAAACAGTTTTATAATAAATATCTAAAAATAGAGTGTTACGTTGGCTAAAAACTGAATGTCGTAAGTAATGAAAAAAAATCGCTGTAACAGCAACATGTCTGTTTTATAAGCTACGTACACACTACGACTTTTGTTTCTCGATAATATGGCTAGCAGGTAACAAATTACCAAATCACCATAATTACTTATACTTTCGTTTACTATAACATTAATCATTACCTTGACGATAAAAAGGCTTGGGATTAAGCTGCTCCAATTCAATTTACTCAGTAAGTGTCAAAGTTTTTCTTTGTTTCATTTATTTATTGTTTTATTTTATACACTGTCATTTAATGATTTGACATTATTATTTACTTTGTTTTATATTTTTTATTTAACTTTACTTACATTTTTTTTTATTATTTTTGATTTGTGACATTTTATGATTTCATTATGATCTCATTAATTTAATTTTGTAAATATTTTCTAGTCTGTAGTTGTTTATTGTAATGTGAGGACCAAGTGGATCATAACTTTTATTTACTTTGTTTGTTTTGACGATTGTCTGGCAGTTTGAGTATTTTAAGGGACCTACACAAATGTCCCTTTTTTGGTATAATTCATCGTGTCGTTGAGCTCCTTGGGTTATGAGTCCGGCTACACGATAACTGACAAATGCTTGCACTGACTGGACTCAATTTGTGTGGTGCTTTCTTAAAAAGACCATTTCAGACACTAATCTGCATAGTCCTCATGTAAGTTGACCAAGACTTTTTGTCTGGACCTTGAAAGAGACTATGACCTCTGAGTTTGTTTCGGCTGTTTCTTCTCAGAGAAGTCGGGTGCGAAACACCGGCCTCATCTAGTATTTAAAAAAGACGTGTAAAAATGTTTGTGAAAACCTACTTGCAAAATAAACATCATTTATACATATTTTAAAACTTGTCAAAAACTGTACAGAGCCAGACTTAATGCCATGACAAAATATTCTCCAAGGTAAACGCTGAATAATTTAAGATCTGTTCTAAGCTTACTTTTGGGATCGCGAGACGATTCCCGGCCACTTTAGTTGCGAGTCACTAAACTGACGGACGGTGCTTACCATTGCTCACCGTCCGTCCTTCTAGTGACGACAGGTCGTCTCGACGGCGTTTGTGTTCCACGCGCGCCTCAAAGAGATGTCAGCAAAGCAGTGGAGCCGGCCAGGGCCACCGCTTGCCGGGGTTGCGGGTTGATCGAATAATATACCGCGTCCCCGGAACATAAAGGGCAAAAGATGGAACATGGGTGGGTTTTAGTCAGTTAAAGTTTGACATTTCGTCCCACTCCGCCCAGTGTGGAGGAAGTTATTTGATGATTTCCATACGCAAAAAATAAAAATGCATACTGGATAGTAATAAACCGCATTTAGAATGTTGGATAAGTTTAACGTTGAATTAATAAGATATTGTGGGTTGCTTCTTTATGGCAGAACCAAGTCCATCTTTCGAACTCAAGAATCGTCCAAATTTAAATCGCTATATCGTTTCAGCAGCTTTAATTGACAAAAAATATGTCAAAAAATAAAGGAGAAGTTTTTGAGCAGATCGAGGCTGCGATAAGAATGTGAACTTGCCCCACAGGTATCAGAAACATTTTATACCAGCTTTGCCCGCGGCTTCGCTCGCGTTAAATTCGGGGTAACCCAGTTCCCCTTGCGCCTTATTGATTTGTAATAGCAACGCTAAGTTTTCCCTTTTTTTCCCTCTTTCTCCCTCACATCCCACTTTTTTTTAGCCTATGTCCGTCTCCTGGTTCCCAACTATCTCTGTACCAAAATTCATCAAAATCGGTTTAGCCATTAAAGCGTGAAGAGGTAACAAACAAACAAACTCACTTTCGCTTTTATAATATTAGTAAGGATAGCGCATTGTAAATAACGACCAAGTTTAAAAGAAATAGCTTTAGTGCGAACGTAGCTTAATACTACAAAAATATGCCAATGTAATTAATAAAATCATTAATTACGTCATAATCATAATACGCTAAACTAGGTACAAGCGTTGCTTACCTACTTACCACGCTGTTTATGTTGCCGACTTGCCTTCAGCCACGTGGAGTAGGACCTACTATCTCATTGTCAAGGAACAATGATATAGTTTAAATAAACATGGCGGTGTTTATATTACATTATATTGTTGTTTTTGATATACTTACGGTGCATAAAACCACGTTGCTCAATTTAAGAACGTATCAATAAGCTTCGGAGTTTGATTTTGCATTTTCACTTTGGTCACAAATATTGGTCCAGTTAGTAGTAAAGGCAGTAACGAGGATTGCTCTTGCCAAGACGAAATGATTACATCAATGTTTTGTGGGAGATCACACGATATTACACTATTGTATGGGTATTCAATTACATAAGCGTTGTCAAGGGGGTCAAATGGGTGACTTTCTGAGAAAGATAGGTTTATTTTCAACGTACGGTCAACAAAATAGAGAAATAACCAGGCTCTTCAGATGTAGTTTTATGTATTTTTCATAGAAACCGATGGACGTCTACTACTCAGATTTAGTTTATTGAATGAACTGTTTGTTTTCTATCAAATAGATAAATATATACTTTATACGAAAACATTTTGGATTTCTAAGAAAATTTTAACAGTATCTGTTGTTGTTGATGCACCTGGTTACTCATTTCTATTGTTGACTGTACATCAAAATATTGGAAAAAAAAGTATAAAAATAAAAGTAAATAGGCTAATGATGAAATTCTAAAGGCCATGTCAAAATTTCTAAGCTTAGGCAACGTGGTTCATGTGGCTTGTCACGTCGTACCTAGTTTACTCTAGAAAATACTTTGACTGATTCGTGTGTGCCAGATGTACTGCCATTCGCACGCTAAAGGTGATTGCTCCCTTGAATCCCGTGCTCTCTTACACGTAGCTGAGAAATGAAGTAGGTCTATGGACGTTTAAAAATAACACTGAGTGGATGCGTAGGCGCATGAACGCATAACTCAACATAGGTATTAGTTAAACAAAGATATTAAATAAATTTGTTGTCGCACATTAATGACTCCCGACTAAAAAATTAACCCATATGTCGGAGAACCCACTTACGGATGAATTGGAGCGTGTAAAATCACCTATTCGAATTACAAAGGTTGACCTAACTGATAAACTGTCATAAATGAAAATGTATCACGTGCTCAATACATACAATGTTAATTCTCGTTGTTTTTTCAGCTTTTATTTACACACTTCATGGTAACTGATACGGAATTAGGTTACTTTCGCCTATTATCATTTTATCAGTAATTTAGCGGGTGGACACTATGATGTCGTTATTTAGTGTGTAACAGGAAATGATAAATGTTTTCCATAATATAATTTATTTTGAGTAACACTTATGACGTGCGTGTTTGTATAATTTCCAATATATTATTATGTTGTTATCCTGGGTTAACCGAGGGAATCACTTTAAAAGCAAATGTGGTAATTTAGTGGGAAAAAAATTCTGAAACTGACTACGGGGTTATTGAGTAACACACTTAATTGCCATGCCTTTGTTTTAAATAACTTTCCATGCGCTATTTTCATTGCTCCGCAGACGCATTTATAAAATTTTAAATAAAATTAGGCATTTCTTCTTCTACTATTACTTATTCTGTGAAATTACCTTTAAAATCTTTCGGAATATAATTAAAATTAGTTAAATGTACTTAGAATTATTAGCATTTATTTTAATTTGCAAACCGTTCTCTGTTTTTTTTTTGCATCATATTATGAGCCTACCTGTTCTAAAATAATAGATCTACCGTACTGAGTAACCAACACATGCCTATGCTTAAATTTGTGGGTGTAGTGAAGGCGCCTCGATTTACACTCGCACACACCCACAATCTCCTATGTATACTACCCGTGTGTATGTGTGTGGCGTGTACACACAACAGAATGTTAAAAGTGTAGGTGTAACAAGCTTGTGTTAGTCGACCGATTCAGGTTCGGCAGCGATAAAGAACCTTTCTGAAAACTGCTTCGTTTATAAATTTCCGGAAAACAATAGGTGGGCGTAAGCATAACTAATAACATTATAATTTTGTTTAATTGGTCAATGATAATAAAAAATAATGAAGATGTCATATATTCTCGTTATTTTTGTCACAAAAAGAGGTATCGATATACTATTTCAAGTACACACAAGGTCTACTATGAATTAAGGAAATGTTGATAGTCCCTGCCGCGCACTTTTCTCCGGTACTTTTCCATTAGTACCTTGGTGCATCGCTGAGGTCGCTACACGTTGCGTATTTTACGGGTCATTCCATACGACATTTTAGTATACACAGACTGTATTTAGCAGAAGAAAAAATAAAATAAAGGAGAATAGATTTTTTCTGCATCATTTTTACGTCATTATTAATTTCGTACTAACCTCCTTTCACTGAGCGAGTTAGTAATATTTTGCAATAATTACACCTCAAATCGTTAACGTTTCGTACTCGTTAGATTTGCGTCGACCTTTATTTGGAACCGGCAAAATTACAGCCGCTTCACTCACACATTAGTAACGAATGTAAGTAATTCACTCACTGAATACAATTGACTTCGACTTTTAGGCCATGCATAGAATTATGTAAAACCTGTAGAATTGTAGATAATGAATATTTAATGGTAATTTTAAGTAATATTTTTATGAAAATATTAGCATCAGATTGTTAACAGTATTTAATTTTATTGAAGCATGAAATATGTTTTTGACAAGATAATGGTAGCCTTCGTAATTCATAAATACTACTCGGAATAAGAGTGAGTTCCGGGAACATCTTTTACGCAGTTATCATTTCATCGAGATGTAATTTATGTCCAATCTTAATCGGTTAACTGTTTATACGATTGTATTAATATATTCGCATGCATATTTTATTTAAGCTTTCAGACGGCCGAGTTCACCTTTGTTTAATAATCTCGGACTCACAAAAGAGAGAAAGAATGAATTGTAGGTAAATCTTTCTTCCTCAAGGCAGTTATGAATTTCACAGATTTATTTGTAATTTGTAACGGATTATGGTTCTTCAGGAATAAGTTAAACGTCATACCTACTGAGTAATTTACCGTTACTGACGCCTGTATGCTTCCTAGTCCCTAGCCTAGAGGCGCCATCCACAGGACTAACAAAATGCTTTTACGGTAATAAACATTCCGGTTGGGCGCCACCGGGCGCGCCGCCACCTACAGGCGACTACGACATACATAGTTCGTGCGCGATCGATGCGACTCATTACGGATCATCTGTTAAATGCAGATACAAACTTACTTTTACCTTCGAGTCTGCATAATTCTGGGAAAGGAATGCGAATACATACATAAAATGTAATTAAATGTTATGAATAAAAAGTGATTCATTGCACCTACGTCTCACAATGCTGCGGAAAGTTTCCACGTTAATTGTTAAGTCGTACATACAGTAGGTATTTCGGAGCAGACAAGGTAACAGTGAATACATTATGTAGTTTTCGCAGATTAACCGGAGATGAACGTAGGCCTCGTAGTGACCGGTACTATTAATTTTATTATTAATTTATTACTATCAAACTGCTCACTTGATAATTATTGGGAGCTTTGTAGATTCCTAGATGCTTGTTAATTTTTTATCGTTATGTATCTAATATTTAATTAACTAAATGTTTTTAAAACAACAAACATGGAGTTTCTTGCCGGTTCTTCTCCATAGGAAGCGCCCAACCCGAACCGTGTACCTATTCTCGAGGTTTTATGAGTTCCCATGTAGATTGTAGGCCTATGTTAAATAAAATATTTTGATTTTGTATAGTCTAGATTAGATACCGCAGAAAACAATGCAGCAGTAGAAATAAGATTATATAGTTGTGTACTTGTGTTATGACATCTGCGCTTGCTGGTTAACCCCTCAAGGACCGCCATTATTTACGTCAACTATCCGTCAAGCACCGCCGGGCGGGCTCTTATCGTAACCGTAATCTGATTTTAAGACTTATCTTTACTACAAATACAGTTTTAAATCGGTCGGGGTTTGGTGGCACAAATTTGTGCCAGTGGGGCTCTAGAGGTTAAGCGGCTGGATGGTATAATCATCAACTATAATACATAGTTTTGAATGGTAGATAAGACAGTGATAGTCTGGTGAACTAACCGTCGGACTGCCAAATCATAGGTCGCAAGTTCGAACCCAAGACACGCTCCTCTGATTTTCGGTTTTTTGTGCTTTTTTTAGGAAACCAGCAAGCTTGAGAGATATTTCTCAAGAGCACGTAAAGCCAAGTCGGAGGCCCATGGGTGGCATGAAAACTCACTGACAAACAATACAATAAGTGCTGTCACCACTTATTGTATTGTTTATTGTATTGTACTTTAGCTTACAAAATTGGATCCGGCTTCAGCGAGACGCATTCAAGTGGATTTAATCTCATTAACTCCATGTAATTACAGCAAATATTGGATTTTACATTTCCCTCTCCTTTAATTTGATATGGCGACACTGGATCGACTCGACAGCCAGCTGAATCGTTATCAACGAACCATTATGATATTACGTGCGTCATATGTGACGATATATTTTTTTTACTAAAAATAAGTTTTCAGAAGATAATTGGGTATACGACTACCGTGAAAAATTTCGCGGAACTGAACAATTACATCAGTATTGTTTCATGAATGATAATGATTTAAAATACGTCAAAAACCCTTACAGATCATTTTACAGATAAGATAATTAATTGTTGCAAAGGCGTATCGGTCATTGTTAAAAAAATCAACTCTTTTTTCGTCTTTCCGCTCATTTAGTTGAAAAGGATTATTCGTGAAGGCCTTGTGAAGGCAAATTAAAAAGATTGAGTAAAGTTGTTATTTTTGGGTATGGAGTTTTCCATGTTATAGTAACGTTAGACGTGTTCAAGAAAGTAATAAGGGAACATTTTCTGTGAACATTTCAATTATGTAATTATAATGAATGTTTATATAATTAATTAATAGTTAAATTTGAAGTGTTTATGCACATTAGTATAACCATATCCTCATTTGCAAATTTCACATTTTCAGTAAGTTTTGCTGTAAGAAAACCCGATTCTGAGTTAAGCTCGCCGTTGTAAGTACATACGTTTTAGTATTACAATTTGTTTATATTTTTTTTAATATTTGTGGGCAATTGAATAAGAAATTGTGTTCGTGTAACAAACTTAATTCGACCAGACAATGTTAATTAGTCTCCCACGGGCATATTATCATAATGAGCTACTAAAAATAACCGTGTCAGTGAAAATGAGAAACTTTGTTAATATTTCCAAAAAGCGTGGAGGTGAAATTGCAAGCACGTCGAACAGAGTTACAGCTAGAATCGGATCAAACAAACGTGCATGTTTTCGCAAATAGCATGGAAGTAGTAAATTTCCATTATATGGTGGTGGTGGTATGGATGGTGGTATAGGGTTAACAAAACGTCCAGTCATTTTACTTCTTGATATTTATTTTTGTCTGAAGATTCTGGACGGGGACCCGAAAAGCCGGGTCGACAAATGTGGATCTATGGCATCCCTAGCTGGGTGGGTATTTGACAACCAAAAATTTAAAAGCAATTCTAGAGACGTGTAGGTTTCCTAACTACACTAACGAACTAAAAGGACCTGCAACATAGCACTATAAATAGGGTACGTTTTATACAACTCGTGTGGGAATTAATTCTTAGGACACTGCGCCACTCTACAAGTTATATTATGACTTAATCTATGCACATAATAATAAGATCCAACCTACGTACAATCGTGTCGATGTCGTACACCAATGCACCGCCTCATAAGAATATATAATGGTTCTGTATCGAAACGTATTAATATGTAGTAGGTTTGATGCATTGTTTGGGAGAGTATATGATGTATGTTTTGCAAGTAGGTTTTTACAAACACTTTTTTTAGGGTTCCGTGCCTCAAAAGGAAAAAACGGAACCCTTATTGGATCACTTTGTTGTCCGTCTGTCTATTAAGACCATTTATCTCGGGAACGCGTGAAGGTATCGAGTTGAAATTAAAAACCATGTACACAAGTCTGTGGTCCCTTAGAGTTGTAAATTATATCTCTAACTCTACGAAGACAAAAGATATGGCCGTTTATGTCGCAAGTTTGTACGGAACTCTCGGTGTGCGAGGCCGACTCGCACTTGTTTTTTTAATCTAGATGATGCCGGTTTTTTGTTTCCGACTACTCTGAGAAAAAAAGTCGAAACAAACTCAGAGGTCCTTTTAAGGTCCAGACAAAAATCTTGGTTAACTTACACTATGCAGATTAGTGTCTGAAATGGTCTTCGTCTCACATGGATTGGAGTGGAACTGTCCATTCAGTACAAGCATTTACCAATTATCGCGTAACTCGACTGATAACTCAAGGAGCTCAACGACACGACGAACAATACGAAAAAAAGGACATTTGCGTAGGTCGCTTAAAGTAGTCCTGTACTCAAACTGAACGACAATCGTTAAAAAAAAATGAAAAATGACGTGACGAGTAGGTACTCAATATATTACTATGTACACCGGCACTTATAAGACTAATAACTCGTATCTGGGTACATTATAGGTACATAAATATGTGCAATATTGTTATTGCATGACAGGTGCAGTTTGGCGAGACTTGCTAAAATGTTATCGTGTTATGTCTGAGCGCAATACGATAAGCCACATGAGTCACAGATTCATTTATGATTATTCAAATCGATCCACTCTTAGAGAAATAAGTGGATAACTTGCGAGGCCAGGTAAGATTACATTGCGGCTGGTCAGTACCGACATAACTTATGAAACATACATAGGCACGATGCATAGATATCAGAAAAGAGTTTTAATATTTTTATGGTACGATGTACTTATATTTATTTATCAAAACTTCATGCACATATAAAAAAAAATACTGTACAAAGGCGGACTTAATGCCTTGAGCATTTTTTACCAATCAACCTTAGGGTGATGCAGAGACAAAAACATGGTAGTTGCAATGCGACAGAAAATATATATATACATACATAGAATATATAAAAGTGAAGAGAGAACTACAAAAACTAAAGAAAAACTGTCTACCAATTTCTTAAGTGCTCGCGAGGCGAGCTTTTACCTTAAATGTGAACCGTGTATCTCGTGTTGTGCAAATTACATAAACGTACATAACGTTACAAAGCGGTGTTTGGTCTAACTCCTAACAGCCACTATTAACCAACGCAAAGGAGAGAATAATATAGAGATTCATTACTATAAGCTTAATCCCTTACAATGAAACGACTAGGCGAATTCAACCAAAATTTTTACATATTATATGGTATTTGTTTTTAATTCGTTCGATACAATTTTGTTGCAAGAGTATTTTATCAAAATCGTCCGACTGACAAAATTACTAGCTTTTTTCTAAATACCATAAAATAGGCTTCCATCTACCCCACAGATATCAGAACTTCATAGTTCTAAAAAAGTTGGCCCATTTTATCCGGTAAGATCATTCTTACCGGATAAAATGGGCCAACTTTTTTCTGTTAGAATCAACCACAACCAGTATTCTACATCATACAGTATGTTCTTTGTTTTGCAACTGTCTTTATACCTGTTCATCAAAACAAGTTTGTTTGCTGACCCCTGCAGCGGAGGGTGTGTTCAGTTTGACCTCTGTAATCCTCCGCACTTTACCAAGGTCGGCGGGGCAACCGCTCAACAGCCGCTGCTTGCTCTCGAAGTGTAGAGTGGGCAAGATCAGGCACACCGACTCGTTCATACTGAATTAGGTGCATTATTCACTTCGTGATCATAGCATCGTGTCATATGTAGCTGCATCTAGCCCTTCCATTCAACCATATATAGGTACGCACTCTTATAGGTAATAGTGGCTTTGTACTGTGAATCGTTTAGAAGAAAAACCATCCAAGTGCGAGTCGGAGTCCAACACAGAGATTCCGTAGTATTAAACAATTTAATAAAAAGTACTTTTATCGCACGTGCAAAACTAATTTGTTCTCCATAGTATCGTAGTGAAAAATGTTAGATATTTTTTTAATTTTCTACCTCTTAATTTAGAAATTAGAGAAGGGGCAACCAAACTTTTACGACTACAGAAGCAAATATCTCCATTTATTTACTGGAGAAAATCAGTTTACATGAAACCTCAATATCATTTGTTTCATATACAATACAATATTTTTTTTCAGCCCTTAGTTGCATGTATGGAGGGCCGCATTATATTTGTGTAGCGGTTCATAGAAGGCATCGAACCTCCATCTTTCAACTATGTATTTGTTTCCAATAGTCTCGGAGAAAAATGACTTATATGCGAACAGACAGACAGATGTACAGGACAAATCTATGAGGGTTCCGTTTTAGGCAACGGAACTCTAAAAAGGGTTTGTGAACAAAATATGTACCTACATGGTTTATATTTATAATATGAAAATACCCGATCAAAAACATGTCGCCAATAATAATCTTTACAGAATATCATTGCTTTACGTGATCAATATAAAAATGATTCACTTCGAAGTGTTTATTGGAAATAATAGTGTTTGTCCCAAATAAAAAGTCCGTCGATTGTGCAATTTATAGTAGTTTTTTAATATTTAACAGCTAGGTCAAGTAAAGGACTATCGATTGCCCTTGCCCTAGATACTGTGTTATCGACCAGTAGTAAACACTGAACCGCATTTAGTATTGATTTTCTAGAAACGTGGGCGTAACACAAGGCTGGCATAGTATACGAATACGAAACAGTTGAATCTATTTTCATTGAAGAAAAACTTTAAGTTTTATCAATGAAAGACAATTGTGTGCGTAGACGTATTTGTGAGAGGGCCTACATAGAAGATTTAACTCAGTTGTTTCTTTAGGATCACGATATGTTTACAAACATCTGCCCGTAAAGAGTCTTGGCAAAATATTACTGTTGCTACGCGAATGTTGTAATTGTACACCGGCTCTTGATGGAAATTTTTAATCGGAAGTATATCTGATTTGCTGTTGATAAGATAAAACACTACTTGGATGAAACGCGTGATGTATTTGTGCATAATGATTATAACATGAATTATTGTTATCTTTTATCGTATCGCCTAGGAAAGGTACTATTATTTTCACAACGTCTTCTTACCAATAAAAGTATCGTAACCTAAGTCAGGTCTGTTGCAAAGGAGCTCTAATTAAACATTGCTTGTTTTTGTGGGTGTTAAATTACGATTCGTGTGGCAAGTATACGCTCACTATCAGTGCGCTTAGTAGGTACCTTAGTACGGAAAAATCCCATGGCCCGCCGAACGTTCGAGAAATCCGTCCCCAACCCAGGACCTGCCTGTTGTCGACGGAATATTCCACTGAAATTTTTTGACTGTGTGACATGTGTGTGCCCCTTTCAATACTCGTGATGAATACTGTAAGTAGGCTTACACAAGTGCATCTGTGTGTCACGAATAAAGATGCCTTCGTGTGAGGTCACGCAATATGGCTGGGTAAACGGAAACTATATTTCTAACGGACTCTATGTTAGTTCTTACTCATCCTGCAGTCTTATAATATAATGTTTGAAAATAGCAAATATAACTAATTTATTATTGGAGAGCCGACGGTTACCTTTGTTGTTGTTTAACTTAAACTGCTAAGAATGGGGAACTTAACCACAAAAAGCTAAAACCAACCGTCATAGTCATATTTTTTAAACAAAATAATGCAACAATCCGTCAAAAACATTGATGCGGTCACGTTCACGTTATATTCTTTATGCGGTAGAATGATTCATCACGTGTGTATGACGTATTGTTGTTGTGTGACGCAAAAGCTCGAGGGTGTGTGTGTGCGGGCGGGGCAGAACTTTCGGGAACACCGGCACCGCGTCGCCCGCGCAGACAGTTTAGTAAGCGGCCAGCGCACGTGATACCGAGCACGCGCCTGCACACGCTAACAGTTACACACATTTATTAGTTATTACAGTTAAACTACGATAAAACATGTTGGGCACAACCGTCAGATTTCATGAGAAACTCCTGATGGCTGCAATAGTTATATTTCAATACCTAGCCTTTATTTCCAAGGCTGCAATAACGACAACTAAAATAGACACAATCTCATAATGCCTACATCGAGTGCCTATAAATGAAATCGATGACAGATAGGGAGATACGGCTTTAATGGCGTTTTAATTTTTTGGATAGCCACCTCATCGAATGCTACATTTAGGCATGCATTCATATTTTTTAATTACCTAATTATAAGAGTACCTAGGTATGGGAGACACACCCTCCGTCCAAAAAGAATATCGGATCTGATAGAATTTTCATTCTGATAGAATCTGATATTCTTATCGGACGCTTACTTTGGCAAAAACAAACTCGTGAAAAAGATGCGAGAGTTCGTCAAAGCGATGCGAAAGTTCGTCTGTCATGCCAAAGTCCAAGAATTTGTCTATATCAATATGCTGAGCTGCACCAGGTTAAGACAAAAATATGCAGTGAAGAACCAATTGAAGTGATGCTTTTTGACCTATACGAAATTTATGCTAAGCACTAACCAGAACTAATACATCGAACAACAAGTTTCGAGACCAACTTCAGCATGGTGTAAATTAAGGTTAAAAATAGGTATGTTACTCAAACAAGAAAAAGCAATATTTATTTACCGTGTCGTTTTGTTATACGCTGCCATCTGCTATTTTTGAATCTGTCTACCATTAACATCAAATTCCGTCGAAATACTTTCATACATAATTTTGGATAGCCTGATTCACTAAAGCCACACCTTCTTTATTTTCCTTATGCGGTTATCTGTGAGCTAAATTTATCAAAAACGTGGCAGTGTGATAAATCTAATCTTAGAATTATTTACAAGTCATACTTTTATTAAATAACTAGCGACCCGCCTCTGTTTTGCACGTATGCAATGATGACCAGGGCATATAATCTCGATTCGAGATTGAGATTTTGCAAGATAATACTGGAACATTCTAGATTTCAAGAACGAGATTATCATCATGAGCTTTTTCTGAAATCTCAAAATCTGCCTCGAGATCTCGTCTCCTTGATCTTGAAAATTAAATTTAGCGTAATAGAGGTTCCACAATCAAGACACCACCATAGTTCGTTAATATTTTTAATGCATATGCCCTGTCTAAAACTTTCGAAGAAGTTTTCTGAAATCGATATCCATTGTGTCTATAGTTTAGAAGAACTAAGTGGTAAAACCATACAGACAAACACCGAAAGCGACTTTGTTTTAAACTACGTAAGTATTGAGTTACATCGCTGAAGCCGTCTCCTTTATCGAAGTGCCCCGCGGACTATTAGGTTCAATCAAGCAAGTCACAATGCGTCGGACAAAACAGTTGTAGAATGACGTACGCGACCCACCTACAATTGTTTGACATAATACAATACCTACACACCGCAAAACCACACGCCGAACCGGCGACCATCTCTTGTTCCAATCTTTACGTTAATAACTTATTATGACAAACCTACGTCCTACAGTTATCTTTGCAACAGCTGCTTTGAAAAGCATTGTTCCATGAGCCTTCCTTTCCTTTGTTGTCGGGTAAAGACATTTTCAGGGCTTCAATATACAAAAACCGGGCAAGTCTGAGTTGGAAGGAACCGTCGCCGACGGTGTGCGAACACCGAAGGTTCCGTACAAACTTGCGGCATACGGCATTTTATTGACTGCGTAGACTTAGAGACACGATTACGATTCCCACAACTTCTAGGGACCACAGACTTCAGTATTATTATGGTTTTCACTTCAACTAAATCCCCTTACGCCTTCCCGAGGTACATGGTCTTGACAGACAGATAGACAGACGGACAACCAAGTGATCCATTAAATAACATTTACATGATCCATAATCCAGTAAATCAACTTTCCACTAGATATGTACCTATGTCGAATGTTTTAAATAACAACAACAGATTTATCTCAAAACGTGTTTTAGAATGCCCAAGTCAAACACTGTGTGTGTCACGTAGAGCGCAGTCTCTCAGGACACACCCCCAGACGAGACGTAGCGGAATAAGTAAAGGCAAGCAAGGTCGCTGATTACGGGACCCGGCGCCGGCGGTCGGTGCCAGACCTGTTATAGCTTGGCAACACCCTCGCATTACATTAGGTATAAACTTGAGATTAAATGTTAGAAAATAAGCGAATATTATTATTATTTTTTGCAGAATTTGAAAGAGAAGCTTTATTCATTGCCGTAAAACAGGCTTTGCTTTTTTAATTCCATTGAAGTGTGAATACGATACGATGTTATACCCTATACTATTATAGTGTGGCATGGAAACACTCAGTTTTGTGACTGCTTCAGTTAATTTGTGTACTAGGTAATTGCAATTAATATTTATGCAATTGTTTTATATTTAATAGCAAATAACATATGGAGAAAAGATGACGTAAGAAAAGAAAAACCTTGAACATTCAGAAAATATACTTCGCCTCGTCGTAAGTTTGTAACCAAGAACTTGACTGGCACTTGTGATAAAGTGTTCATACAAACGCCATTTTCCTTTTGCTATTATAACGTAGTTGTTCTTGGATTAGTTCAATAAGTATTTTGTACCTGCGTAACCTGGCTATTGAAATTCTAGCGAACTATACAAATATTCAAAGTAAATCAGTTGCAAACAACCGATGAAGCAGTGGTTAGTGTGCGTATAGCAGTGTGTGGCGTATGGTGTGCACACTATCAAGTTGCACGCACTCATGCACGCCAGCGGAGTGCCCCCCCCACTCTGTGCTGGCCGACGGCAGACGGCGCCGCGGCTGCCAACCTTCCTATATAAAACACGGCGCTGCCATCTGCAAGTTTCAATAGATAACTCGATTGCTGAAGAATTCGGTTGCAAACATTTGATGTCGTTCAGAATTACCAAAATTTAATTTTGTACATCTTGACGAATAATAAGCGCGGGAATTATAATTTGTTGAATGAACTAAGTGAAGTGTAAACGAAATTAAATTTAAATAACACGTCGGCGGTAAAATTGTGTCAATTCGCAGCTGTGTGCCATAGCGTTCGTGTGTTACCGCAGGCCTGGCAGAAGGCGACATCCTCTAGTCATTACAGAGTGATGTGGACTATTTGTCGCCAACAACCCGAACCTGGATTTTAAAGAACAATCTCAATACACTGTTCTACAAAGTGTCATATTCCATAAACATTATCATTTTGACGTTCCTTGACAAGTTTTGAAGTGAAGAGAAGCCGGCAAGATGAGCTTCAATAAAAATAACCCCAATGCCGTGGGGAAGATCATGGACTACCTCAAGCAGCTCTCCACCGAAATGGTAAGTTGATTTATTTTATATTAATTTAGTCTAATAGGAAACCAAATTTTAAATTCTGGAACGTTTTTTAAACTTTATCTTATTTATTTTTACTAACGCAAATTACAGTATCTCACTCAACTTCTCTGATATTTATTTCAAAGCCAAAATATTAATTTAATTTGAAAATGAAATTGTATTCAATTTAATTTGGGGTTTTTTTTACTAAAGAACCGCATAACAAAATTGCACTACGCGAGAGTTCTTTAGAAAGCTCTGGAAAAGCACACTGCGTAACACGGTCGCCGGTTATTTACCAGACGGTCGATGCCGGCCCGCGTTGCCGGGCAACCGGCTGCTGACATTACTTTCTATACAATTACTCACCAAAATTAAAAAAAAAATCACAAGTAATGATAAAACAATTATTAAAATCTGCACGCGAACTGCAAGCATGTCAAAAAGGCAAACGAGTTCACCGGGCGCACTCACAGCCGCATTGAATCAAGGTGGCCTTGCAAGGCCAGCCGCATCGGTAGATGGCGCCGAAGGCTCTACTATTCCGTCTTAAAAGATGAAAATGATAGCAGTTTACGAAAATAGGGAAACAATGTTAAAAAATATTGTTAGGTGCCACTAATACTTGGATATGTAGTTAGAATATTACGTTCTAATTATACCTCTTCGAAGTTAATTTAAGTAGAACAAAACGAAATTCCGTGTCTCAGGAAGAATTTTCACTTGTTATCGGACAGTCTGTATATTACTCAAAATGAGACGTGAGAAATAAGACACTAGCGCCATCAACTGTTTCTAGCGTTCAACTTAACTGGACTTTCTTCTTGTCAAACCAGTGACGAAAAACTTATCATAGATCACAATAGATGGCGCTTTTACATGCAATACACTCATATGTAATTGCAAAGTTATAATGTGGAATATGGCGCCAAGTACAAAATAATATTCCCTTTGTACTAAAAAAAAAAAACAAATGTGAGGTTTCTTTAAAATACTCAAATTTTAGTTCTAGTACGTGAAATTCGGCCGAAGTTTTATTACCTATATTTATATTCTCAATTAGAACTTTGACTATGTCCAAATCTATGCCTCTTCCGTGTGCGCAATGAGCTTAAAGAAGAGGTACAAAGTTATTATTCACGTATTAATAAGTAATAATTGTAGGTTTTGGTAATTTAAGTATAACTTATTTTGCTTGCAAGTCTTGAAGGTCATTGACAAGTACCTAAATATAAACAGTAGTAAGGGTTCGAGGAATAGAATGGGTAAAGTTTAGTATTCAGCGGCAGGCGGAGGGAGTGGGGGGTGGGGGGAGGGGAGGGGGGGGGGTGCACCCTACCCCCCGGTACCACTCCCATATCAAGGTAATGCACCGTTCTTGAGAAAAACCCATTTTTGTAACCTAACCTCAAAACTCGTTATTGTCACATAAAAAGTGTATTCCAGAAATTTGGTATCGTTTAGCATAAGGAAGGAGGTGCCCTCTGTGTCCTGGCACCACTCTGATGTAAAGGCAATGCCTAAATCACTGATTACTACCTATCAAAGTGGTTCGACGAAGCCCTGCTTCGCGGGGCTCCTACTTCTGCCTTCAAGGTTTAAAGTAAACTAACACGAAGAGGGTGGCGGGGTCTTTCAGACCCCGCCATCCCCTTCGAACCTAACCTGTCCATGTCGGGGTGCCCCAAGTCCCGAGCTCTCACTGATTACTACCTATCAAAGTGGCTCGACGGAGCCCCGTTTCGCGGGGCTCCTACTTCTGCGTTTAAGGTTTAAAGTGACCTAACACGAAGAGGATGGCGGGGTCTTTCAGACCCCGCCATCCCCTTCGAACCTAACCTGTCCATGTCGGGGTGCCCCAAGTCCCGAGCTGTCACTGATTACTACCTATCAAAGTGGCTCGACGGAGCCCCGCGACTCCTACCTCTGCATTCAAGGTTTAAAGTAACCTAACACGAAGGGGATGGCGGGGTCTTTCAGACCCCGCCATCCCCTTCGAACCTAACCTGTCCATGTCGGGGTGCCCCAAGTCCCGAACTCTAACTAACTTTATATGAAATGAGACGGGTTTTAACTGTAACACATACATTCTATCAGTGGGGCTACATTGGGCATTTATAGGTTTTGATAAAAGAAACAACCGTCGAGCCACTTTGATAGGTAGTAATCAGTGATTTAGGCATTGCCTTTACATGAGAGTGGTGCCAGGACACAGAGGGCACCTCCTTCCTTATGCTAAACGATACCAAATTTCTGGAATACACTTTTTATGTGACTATAACGAGTTTTTAGGTTAGGTTACAAAAACGGGTTTTTCTCAAGAACGGTGCATTACCTTGATATGGGAGTGGTACCGGGGGGTAGGAGACAACCCCCCCTCCCCTCCCCCCGCCCCCGCTCCCTCCGCCTGCCGCTGAATACTAAACCCAACCCATAGAATAGTTGGGACTATTCTATTCCTCGAAGCCTTACTACTGTTTTTATGGGGATGGGAAATCATCAAATAACTTACCCCGCTCTGGGCGGAGCGGGGGACTGACACTTCCCCCGCTCCGCCCAGAGCGCACTTATGTTGACTAAAATCCACCTATGGCGATGGCCCTGGCGGGCCCCTCTGCTTTGCTGACATATCTTTGATGCGCGCGTGGAACACTAACGCGCCGTCGAACAGTCCTACCCTTTTTTTTGGGGTGGGAAATCATCAAATAACTTCCCCCGCTCTGGGCGGAGCGGGGGGGCATGTCAGACTTTTACTGACTAAAACCCACCCATGTTCCTTCTATTGCCCTTTACGTTCCGGGGCCGCGGTATCTCTTTCGAACAACCCGCAACCCCGGAACAGTCCTACCCTTACGGCTGCTTTCGTCATTGAAGCAATGTCGAGCTCAAACTATTTTTGTTTACTTTATTCTACTTTGTAAACAAACAACCTTGACATTGTTGATGAAGGATAGTAAACAATTTTTGTGACAAATCCATATTTATTTAACTTTATCATTCATTATGTTAATTTTATGGGTTCGACCTCCCGAAGTGAACTGCAATGATTAGATCTCAATAGAAACACGTGAGCTTCGTAATGAACCGTGACTTAATGTCAATTACGTCAATCTCAGCGTTTGTAATTGAACCGACTGCCTCATTATCGTGCAAAAGATTAAATATTTAGCTAGATATAACTAATTTGCCTAGACTTTTCCCAACTAGGTATATTGGGGTCGGCTTCCGGTCTTACTGGTTTCAGCTGAATACCAGTATTTTACATGGAGCGTCTGCTTATGTGGCCTCTACATCCCAGTTAATATTGGGTATTGGTATGGTATTAATAGTGGGAAATACGATACTCCTTAGCTAGATATGATTAAAATATGAAAAAGCCGCAACTAATATTAACGAGCAAAATACGTTGTTAGGGAGGACATTTTGGTCTAAATATGATTCGAAATGATCGGTGTATTAAAACATACCCGGTGGGCGAGAAGTTTGGGTACATTCATTAAACCTTTGTCGTGTCAACAAACTTCAACAATTAAAAGAAAAAAATCGAGTAATGAGACGATGTCAAGCAATGTATCAATATTTATTTTTTGGTTGTTGTTATCATGAATAGAATAACCAATTCAGTATAATATGGAACGACTTAGTAACAAAATAAATAAAAGGAAAAAGGGTTATGATACGTTTAGTAGCAACTCGGAGGTAAAAAAAAACTGAGTAATTGATTCACCGCCATCCTAATGCCATCGTTTGTATTTAACTAGTTTGTGAACAAAATTATGTCTACCAGGGTTCCCTACATTATGTAAACGTCATGCAGTCAATGAGCCATTGGTTACAGGTATTAGCATGCAAAGAAAGTGTTTATACAGTGGGTTTTACATTGTTTTATAAACATCATTATAACTAATGGACAATCGTACGATAACGTCAAAAACATTGAATGTGAACAGTAGTGCTGGCTGTGCCCGTTACAGGCAGGCCGAGTGACGGTCTTATGTCAATTTATTCGCGAATACTTATTCTTTAAAGCGGTCGAATTATGATAGAAGCGAGGAGGTCCTGTGTAAAGGGGTGTTTGGCACAGTATTCTTTGTATGGATCGGGATATGGCACCAACTACGCATATCACTAGGTTATCGAAAGCATGCAGTGGCCATATGATAGCTTGTGGTCAATAAGCAATGTGTGTTGTCTTGATCTGACCTCCGACTCCTTGGGCTTACAATTCTTATCATCGGACTTGACTTACGCACATTAGATAGCAGGAATAATAAATGGGGTATGTTTGCGGTAATTAATTCAGTGATGTCTAGAGAACTTGAGTGACCGGTCTATTTTAACAATTGGTGTGTTATAAAACTGTAACTATAAGCAATGATGTGGTCAGAAATTAAAACTGTGTCTACAATAAGTAATCTTTACAATTACAGGGTGGAACCGAACAAGCCCGCCGCGGACAAGGCGACGAGGAGAGGTTGTACCGGATACGCGGCCCTAAGTACTCTCGAGTACCTTCGAAGCCAACACTATCTGCTTCTACGACCTCTACTTCTCTGGCAACATCTTGTGGCTCCCAGGGCACGTTGGTCCCTAACTACGCAACCATCCCCGAGCACGTTTGCACTGAAAGCAGTAGTGAAGACGAACTGGACTCCTTTGAGAATACCAGACGCCATTTTCAACAACTCCGGCAGATCAGTCTAGGAAACGAGTTCAAGTACAAGATGGAGATGGAAATTAAAAGTGCTAAGGAGGAGAATTTGCGAAATTCGATTCCTTTTGTTAAACAACTGAGTTTGGATAGCAATAAAGTAAAAACTGACTACGCAATCAATGGGGATGCGCCGCCATATGCACCGACAACTCAACGTCTCTACCTGTGGACACAAGTAAGTTACATACTACTCCTATAAAAAAATTAAACCTGGACTTCCGTGTTAACGCAGTACCATTTTTTATGAACATAAGCCTTGTTTTTCGCTGAAATCGTGTGGTTAGATGGAAAATTCATTAAAAAAACCCTTTCATATTAGTACATAGTAAAATCGTCGATTGCGATAAGCGTGAATTATGCACTGATTGAAAAAAGAGTACTTATGTAGCCTTTAATTCGTTTCCGTACGATACGAGAACTTTTCAGTCAATAGTAATTTGTATAACTGTCAACACATTTAGAGACAACTGAAAAGTCAAGTATTATTGTGGTTTTCATTTACAAGGAGGACTAAAGTAATGTTTTACTTTGACAAGGGGAATCACTGTATTCAATTTATATCCACCTATAGGAAAAGTGTAAGTCTATTTTGACATACATAGAGGTACGTTGCAAAATAAAACCGTTTGTACTTTCTAGGTTATGTGCATTAGGTACACTTAGCTGGTAAACTTAGGACCCCGCGTATACTGAATGTAAATAATATTAAAACATACATACATGGGTGCAGGGGCGGCAAGGGGTACATAATAAAAGGCAACCACCCACGGAACTTCATAGCTTTCTAAATAACGTTCGCGAGAATACGTGTATCTGAAAAATCTCGCTTTTGAACTGTTGCACAACCCACGTGATATTGGCAAAATTGTGGTGTCTTTTTCCAGAAATGCCATTCTTTAAATAAGAGAGAGAATATTGTGCATATAAAATGTTACATATCGGATCACAGGTGCCAGATCAAAACCCTACGTGTGAGATTTGTGATAACAAACAGAGTCTTTAAAATTTTGTTTTTGTTTCAGCTCTTGGCTGCATTTGCTGTGTCTATGGGCTCATTGATCGTTGGATTCTCTTCTGGCTACACTTCTCCTGCACTAATCAGCATGAACTCTACTCTGCACATGACTAAAGAAGAGGTAAGGATCCTTTACA
The DNA here is from genome assembly GCA_905475445.1 of Ochropleura plecta. NCBI lineage: Eukaryota > Metazoa > Arthropoda > Insecta > Lepidoptera > Noctuidae > Ochropleura > Ochropleura plecta. The sequence continues at coordinate 12,663,169 of FR997723.1, forward strand.
ACTGATAACTACATTAAAACAGTTACTTTATATATATCAACAGTTTTTCAACGTCAAATCGTTAGTGATGCGGTGTCCGATCACTGTATTGTTAGCATATTACGAAAATTAAAATTGCGACCGTCGTCACTATATATTCACTTTCTTTTGAATAGCAATGTAATCTTGAGATTCAAACAAACTATACGCACAAACTTGTAATAAATAGTAAACGTCCCGTTTCAAATTTTATAAATAAACTATACGCATGTAATTCTATAATATTTTTTTTCTTTACAGGAAACTTGGGTCGGCGGTCTTATGCCTCTGGCAGCTTTGGTCGGTGGCATCGCAGGGGGACCTCTAATAGAATGGATTGGAAGACGATGGACCATCATGGGAATGGCTTTACCATTTTTCCTCGGTTGGATTCTGATAGCAACTGCAACAAATGTTTTAATGGTGTTTGCTGGAAGAGTTTTCTGTGGAGTATGCGTTGGAATAGTCTCGCTCGCTTTCCCAGTTTATCTTGGAGAAACCCTACAGCCGGAAGTACGAGGTGCACTCGGGCTGCTACCCACCGCTTTTGGTAACACTGGAATTCTTCTAGCATTCTTTGTAGGCAGCTATCTAGACTGGTCAAAACTTGCATTCTTTGGAGCCGTACTACCCGTACCATTCTTCTTACTCATGCTGCTGACACCGGAAACTCCGCGTTGGTTTGTTTCCAAAGGACGTACAGAAGATGCTCGAAAAGCCCTGCAGTGGCTGAGAGGAAAAGATGTGAACGTTGATAAGGAAATGAAGGATCTCACTCGGTCACAGGCAGATTCTGATAGAACAGGCGGTAATGCCTTCAGACAACTATTTACTCTTAAATACATGCCGGCAGTCCTTATATCTCTCGGATTGATGTTGTTCCAACAATTAAGTGGAATTAATGCAGTCATTTTCTATGCCGCGAAAATCTTTAAAATGTCTGGAAGCACTGTTGATGAAAATGTATCAAGTATCATAATAGGCATAGTCAATTTTGTATCGACATTTATAGCGACTGGTATCATTGACCGCTTGGGTCGTAAAATGCTACTGTATATTTCCTCAGTTTCTATGATCACCACACTAGTATCTCTGGGAGCTTACTTCTATCTTAAGGAAACAGAAGTTGATGTCACTGCTGTCGGATGGCTGCCCCTTGCTTGTCTTGTTATATATGTACTAGGATTCTCAATTGGTTTCGGACCTATCCCATGGCTCATGTTAGGCGAAATCCTGCCATCGAAAATCCGTGGTACTGCCGCATCTCTGGCTACTGGATTCAATTGGACGTGCACTTTTATAGTCACTAAAACTTTCCACAATATTATTGACGCCATTCATATGTACGGCACGCTGTGGTTGTTTGCTGTCATTTGTTTAGTTGGATTATTTTTCGTCATATTCTTTGTGCCTGAAACTCGGGGCAAGAGTTTGGAAGAAATAGAAAGGAAAATAACTGGAGGTTCGCGTAGAGTTCGGAACATTAGCAACAGCAAGCAACCATCAAGTGGGTGTTAAGTCGGGTTTTCGCCTAATGTGTTGAAATAATTTACATTCCAAAATATCACGTTATGAACTGTGTTAGGGAAGCAAATTTTAGAATATGTAATGAGGCAAAGCACTGAAGCAGTGCGGGCTGAAGACTGAATGGAATGTAGCCATAAGTTTTATTTATATAGGTGTAAATAGTAGTAAATTAGAATAGTCCTAGAAATGTCTTGAAACAGTTCCTTTAGTTGTTAAATTGTTAAGCATTTCGCTCTGCTCACGGTGCTCGCGATTATTGTAGTTCCTTGCTAACAATGAATTGGATCTGTTTTGGAAGACTCACTCATATTTATGAATATTGTGTAATAAATTGTACATTAAAGCTATTTGTATGTGTTTAACTGTACAATCCATAATTTGTAAGTTTTTGCAAACCACTCATAGAAAGCTTGCTTGTCATAAATTTCACTAAGTAGATCTGTAACATTTATTTAAAAATGGTCATGACAAATCTGTTTAAAGTACTATAGTAACCAAATAAATTATGTTAAGTTACTAGTTAAATATAATTTGATCTTCGGTTCATTATATATTAAGGTTCCGTATATTATGGAGCCGATATTTATTGTTGTTATTTTTAATACAACGTCATTTATAATTTAAGTTGTTGTTTTATTTGTCGGATCGTTTGATACTGACTGCTCTCAGCAAGTATATAGCATTGAACTCTGGAACCTACCTACTGCTCTAGACAGACTTATTATTATAAACACTGATAACAAGAGTTATTGTGCTGGATAGTGGACGATAACATTCAGAAACGTAATAATAAAACTGCCGTCATCTTCTAGGTTACTATAACGTTTAGTTACTATAAACTTGCAAATTTAACAAATGCTCACCAAGATAACATATAATGATGACGAGTGATAAGATCAGGCTTAGTGTCTACAATAATAGTGTTTTCAGATTATAATATTATTTTTCTTTTGGAAAATGGAACTAGAAATTAAAAAAGACATCGATAGTTTCATCATGGAACTGTTAATGGTACTAAAAAGTTCAACATTAGTTCCATTATTTTCAGATTCTTTTATTTTAAAAATGGAACTAGTGATTTAAAAAACACCAATAGTTCCATCATGGAACTGTTAATGGTAATAGTGGCAACGAACCAAATTACCAGTCGACACTGGACTTTGAGCCCTAGCTTGCACCACAACTCACTAAATGATAATTTCACTCTCTCCGGGGGAGGGAGATACCTATTATCTTGTACATACCTATTAGGTACCAAAATTTTTAATCTGATAATTTTTCAAACAAAATTCCGTGCATACGATGCCCTCATCTTCTTAAAACGGCTTACCTAGGTTTAGCCTCCTCGCATCAAACCTGGAACTTTGGTAGTGCAAGTGTATCTTAGGGAAAGAAAGACTTAAGTGTTAAGCTTACTTCTCCAACGACTTTACAAAAAACAGTGAAGCTTTACAAAAGACAAGCTTCAAGTTATTAACATATTTACTTTATTAGCAGTCACGGAATCTGGATTTATGTCCGGTTGATAACAATGGGCTCATCCATTATTACAAAATATGGGACTTAAAAACAAATGTGGGTTAACTACTTACTAGCTAAACCAAGGCTTCGTTTAGCTAGTAGTTATCTTGTGTTTACTTATTTTTTATTCTCATGTGGGAATAAAAAACATAGTTTAAGTATGTGCTTTACCTATTCGGCAGTGCAATGACTATATTTTAAATTCGAGATTAATAATTATAAGCCTTGTTAGGTAACAACGGGTCTTAGCATCTGGCACTAGTACAAAGACATAAATGATATCTGTGAAAAATAATGAAACGCCATATTAATAATTTAGTTACAGATAAGGATTGTTTTATTTTTCCATTGAGTGCAAAATGTAGCAGTAAAACGACTTGTTGCTAACTTAAACAGGTAGGCGTTAGTCACACGTATAACAGTAACTGCTGAGATTGAATGCCTCCGTATTTAACTTTATTAGGTTTTGATTACGCGACACCGCAGTGACGACACGGTTCACCTTAAAAGACCCTTGTAACTTTTTATAAAGCATGTTTAGAATCATTCAAGTATGCAACACTACAACAACTGAGCCTTAGGTATAAGACGCCGCTACGGCTATAGATATACAGATTGGAACGGACATGTGGTAATCGTTTGCTCGTCGATTTCCCTTCCACACCAAATAATTTCATAGAATAAATCGAATTTCCATAGATATTTTCATCGGCAAATTAACAAAATCTGCTGTTTCTTTTAAAAGCACAATATTTACACAGTCAAAATGAATATAGTGAAGCATATACATACTCAGTATGAAACAGTTGTTTAACGAGCCGCTACGCCTGGCCTACGCCACGGTTACGACTTACGAGCCTCCTACGACTTTGCTGCGCGCCGCTACGTGTTTGCTACGCGCCGTTACGTATTTGCTACGCGCCGCTACGCCTGTCCTACGCCAACGCAAGCACTTTTTATCAATATTTTGGTGGGAACCATCACGAAATATACATAGGTTTTGGTTAATCCAACTTTATGAACTCATATTATAATCAAATTCTAAAACTCTAAACTACTGTATTTATTCGACCAGTGTGTGAAAAACATTTATAGTTTTCTTGTTTACAGTAGTTATCTGCACTGCATTTTAATAGCTTTCCATCCAGACGTCGATATGTCAACATGTGGCACATATGCTACACGATTAGATCAATAAAAATGTTTATCACACCTTACGATCTCACACGTCCGTAAACAAAAACACATTCAAAGGAAATTTTAATATTTTTGAAGAAGCCAGAGACCTAGAAAAATTTCTACTTTGCATCGAAATAGACACATTAATTTCAAGTACGCTATAACAGTTACAGGCACTTATGAACTGTCGAAGCAGAGATTACATTAAAATGAAGCTACAGTCCTAATTAATGTGAAATAACTGTAGTTGCTCATACCAAACAAAGGTCGATATGGAGAAGAATGGGCAAAAAACTCCATAGCTGCCCTTTTAAATCAGAATACTATTAGACAACCTTGGTTGGGACGATATAGTAAAACGTTGAAAGCGTCCGTAATATGGACAAAAGAGACCATTCAAAATAAAAATAATTTATTCAAATTAGCCGTAGCAACTAATAAAAGAGATGCCCAGTCACAACTGACAGGGCCCGTTCACGATCATGACGCATATCGCATGTATCAGTATCCATTTAACTCAACCATGGAACTACATGATTACATGACACGCGCCACCATCAGTGAGTCATTTGACTAAGCATGAAATACTCTCAACCGCCAGTCAAGCAAGGCATCCACTTTACATATATATTTTTAGTGTGGTTTAGGCATGAAACAGACAGACAGACAATGAGCTACAACTTATTTGCAAGTTGACAGAGTCCTTGGCAATTCAAAAGTGTCTTGTAATGAATTAAAAGGGGGAAAAGGTTGTGTTTGAATGTGAAACTTATTTGTGTATCTTTACTAATATTATAAAAGCGAAAGTGAGTTTGTTTGTTACCTCTTCACGCGTTAATGGCTAAACAGATTTTGATGAATTTTGGTACAGAGATAGATTGGGAACCAGGAGAAGAACCGATATTTTTTTAAAAAAAAGTGGGATTTGAGGGAGAACGAGGGAAGAAAAGGGAAAACTTAGCGTTGCTATTACAAATCAATAAGGCGCAAGAGCAAAAACTGCAGGTAACAGGTACTGTGTTATACCAAATTTAACGCGGGCAAAAGCTAGTATTCTATAAAAATAAATATTAGGTTTTTCTAATCGGGAATTCTCGAGAAACGGCTTTGAATTATTTGGGCCGCCTAACTTCCCCGATTTTATTTTATAGCCAATGGCGGCTTTGCATTTAACCAATTTCAATTACTGAATGGAACGGAAACGGCACTCTGTACTTTTCGTGATCTGCACACGCTCTTTAATAAAAACTATTCAAATTCGCACAAAATTACATATTATGTGCCCTTTTGTCTGAGTTACGGGAACTGTGGAAATATTCCAGTTACTCAAAGAAAAGCGCATTTGAACAAATGGGGAACATTACTTACTTCTCGCATATTAATTTGCGTAAATTAATATGCGATAGGAAGTTTTTACAGTTTGTACTCAATTTTTTCGCTGCTGAATCATTTCTTTGTTAAAACCAACAATCATTTATTTCAATGTGCATTCTCATGGTAAAAATTAGTCTACAATGCAGATAAAGATTTATGAATACGGTGAAAAATTATTGTTAATTACTTTAACATACAAAAAAGCCATGAAGAATTAGTAGTCGAGTGTGTTCTTTGAAATCATTGGAATTTGCAGCATGACATAGTGCAAATTAGACCGAAATAACTCCAAGGGTTATGCACGTTATAGCTTTAGCTGCGTATAATGCCCGCGGTTTCGTCCGCGTGGTTTTCGGTAATTGTATGTACCACGGGATCGTACTACCGGTATTAAAAGTATCCTATGTATTGTAAAATATTTGTGGCACAAACATACAAATCCGTTCAGTGGATTTCAACACTGCGAAAGAGTATCAATCATCCATTCTTCTATCCCCATTTCAGGTGGACGCGCCAGGGTAGCAACGAAATTCAAAAGCTCATTTTTTTTAACGTTGCCCCACTGTGGGGTAACGTGGAGAAATTCCTAGTGGGGCACTAGGAATTTCTCCTGTATCTAAACTCACATACCCAGAACAACTACCTGTAGGTCATATTAATATTTCTTACGTGCGGGGATCATTTTGCAGGTCAGGTTTTATGTTGATAAATTAAATAAAAATTGTTTTACAGCCTAATAATTAAAAAAAAACTATCAATAGAAACTGTTCAATGTACCTCAATAAATGTCTATTTCATGAAAAACTCACAAAATCGGGTCAAAAGAACTCAGGGAATTGTATTCATGATTTGAATGATTATTTAACCACGTAGAAAAAAGTTGAATTTCGCGGGCTACCCTAGCGCTTTCACTGTAAAATACTAAGACAAGATGATAATGAGAGCTGTAATTATGATTAAACTAGCTGCGCCCCGCGTTTTCACTTGCGTGGTGATAGAATATACAATATATCTCTATGAATTGTACCCTAATGTATTATTCTGATATGTAGGTTTTATTCCTGTGAAGTTTAATCTTAATCTATTCAGTAGTTTTTGCATGAAAGAGGAACAAACATACTTACATATCCTCACAAACTTTCGCTTTTATAATATTATTATAGTAGGATATATTTCCTTTGGTTAAGCGATAGTGAAACAAGTTGTGGCTAACGATCACGGGAGCCAGGTTTCGCATGCAAGATGTGTATGGCAGAAGTCAGGGGAGAGGCAAGCAGAGCTGAGCCTCCACCGATGGCGGCAGTTTCAAAATGTGATATATGATACTGGATTTTATAGTAGAAATGTAACATGTTATATACACTTATATGAGCAGTCCGTGGGGTTTAACTAAGGATAAGTATACTGCAATATGCAATAGCGTCCTACAGAGAAGGTAATAGGGGCCACAGATAACGAATTACCTGTTATAATTATACTCGTTTTTTTTCTATTAATGTAAACTGCTGGTATAACCGAGAGAGAGAACGGATTCATGAGGAAAATATGTAGTATCTGGGACAGATAAAATTATAAAAACATTAATAAAAATAACTCTTTATGGAATGCAGTGACAGTAGTAGCATCGTGATTGATGGACAATAATAAACTCACTCGATCTAGTTAGGAGAATTAATAGTATTTAAATCAAATTGACGTGGAAGAAAGTCGTACCTAAAAATCACATCGTACTTCATCTAACTAGCAAGTAGCTAACATTAAACTAATAAAAACACAACGTATGTATTATAAATGGTTATTACAATAAAGCGAAACAAATTAGTGCCTCGATTGATTTGGAAGTAGACAACATAAACGCTATTTCATCTAAACGATACTTTTAGGATTGCTAATTTAGATCAAACAAAACAAATCTTCTGAGTGTGTATGGCATTTTAATAGCATTTATCACTTAGTATAATCTAATATATGACATCCCTGAAATCTTGAAATTGAACAGAGTTCGTTCGTTGAATTGAATAATTGAAAAAAAAAGAACTCTTCTACACTTAGGCATTAAACTAAAATATATTGAAATACATGCAATTTAACATATTAGTTTGAAATGTAAAACGTGTGATCGACGGCCAAACAATTAAAACGCATTTTATTAGATTTTTACGTAACCGAATACTGCCTATTTATTGCGTGGGCTATAGTACTAAATATTTAGGCACATTCCTGGTATCGAAATGGAGTCAGTTGTTCAAGAAAAAGGGTATTTTAAGGCAGCTTCCAGCAAAGCTTTCCCACTACGGGCGTATCTGCCAGTTACAACATCATTAAACAAACGTGTCATCTTAAAACCGTAACATCTATTTACGGCTATATTTTTTCCCGTATTTACTGATGGTTCGAAAACTGTTTTGAATCGTGCAGCCTCGAGCCAATCAATTTGTGCCCATATAAATCGCAGCGAGTGTGGCGAGACAAACTCATTTCTTCAGTAACTTAAGTCGAGAACACATTCAGTGCTGTGGTGATTATTATAAGTGTAAAAGTGTTTTTTTTTTTATATGAACAGTTTCAAAATACTACTTCAATCATGAAGATTTTAATGAGAGCGGATACGCATTACAGCATACAATACACCAGTGAATATGAAAAGCCGAAATATACTTTTTCACAGGTAGGAATTTATACTGAAAAACACAACTTTAATTTAACGACAGTAGTTTAGAGTCAATATCCCATTATGTTTAAAAAATAATAATTGTAATTTATTTAAATTTGAAGACATTAGATAAACGTAATATGCTTTCATACCATTCAATATATTTTTGGTTAAAGTATAGTAGTTCAAAAACTAAAGGTCAATTCTGACAAAATGTATTCATTCCTTTTCATAGTTGCTGTTAATTCGGTGTACTGAATTGTGAGGCGACCAATTGTAGCCGGTTAATTAATCTGTTGTTACATAGTAACATACAACTCCCTTTTAGTCCCTTTAATTCATGGAAATATGTTATCAGGTATTGCAAAATTACTAGTGGATTCTTTTCAAAGGAAAATTACTAGTGATTTCATTTACAGGATATTTTTAAATTGGGGTTTAACAATTCAATTAAAACTTTCCAGTCGTAGTAAAGTAATCTTACTTCTCATTTTTTTCTGTTCAAGTCATGCGTTATGAATTGTTACGGCACATTACGTTATCGACTCGCTATATAATTTTACTATAATAACAAATGTAATCAACAAAGTCGACCCACCCATGACTAAAACTTGTGAACAAAGTACTTTTAAAAACACGCGTTTTAACTCAATTTTAGGTATCTAATAAAAACGGTCACTTCACGTGACCGTTTTTATTAATAATCGACGTGTAAGAAAGAATATTGACGGGCCTGTTGGTCTAGTAGTTAGTGGCCCTGACTGCTAAGCCGGAGGTCGTGGGTTCGATTCCCACCCAGGACAAACTTTGTGTGATGAGCATGATTGTTTGTTCTGTGTCTGGGTGTGAGTTATCTATAATATGTATGTATTTATAAATTATATAAGTATGTATATCAGTTGTCTGGTTACCATAACACAAGCTCTGCTTAGCTTGGGATCAGATAGCCGTGTGTGAGTTGTCCCAAGATATTTATTTATTTATTTATTTAATATGAAAGTGTAAATTACTTGCTTAAAGGAGGCTCCAATCACCAACTTATGTGAAACTTTTGGTACAGATATTAATATAATTGTTTTTTTTTTGTAATCTTGTAAATCTAAGTCGATATCGTCTAAAACTTGGTTGTTGCAGTTTTACTTAGTAACAACATTTTGTTGATTTTAACACTGAAAGGTAGGCCAATTTTTTGCAAAATAACAGCTTAAATTGTAGAAGGTAAAAGATTGAGATTTTTGATGAAGAGCATAGATCAGCGAGTCTGAAATGGCCGATGTGACAGAATCATAATAAGATAACCACATTGTATCACGTTCAAAATATCAAAATGGTCACAGACATAGGTTAATATTTTGAATGAACGTAACGTATGATTCTGCGGCCATTTTAGGCCCCCAGGAACGCATGGAGCGGAAGGTTTGGCGAAAAAAACATTACTACGAACTAGCCTGAAAAGAAACGCAGGATTTCCCTTCAATTTTGGTCGTTAACAATACCTTTCGGGGGAGATTAAAATTCCTAAGTGTGAAGGAAAATTTCAGCGTGCTAACTTTTGTTACGACGCAAAAATAATAGCGCATTAATTTTATGTTCCGTGATATTTGATGAACAATAATTGAAAAAGTGATTGATATTAAATGGCAAATTATTGCATTTGATAAATAAAAGCTACTTGCAAATAGGTTTTTCAAACACTTTTGCACGTAGTTTGAAATAAACAGCCGAAATAAACAAAGAGGTATTTTTAAGGTATAGCCAGATATAATCTTGGTTGACTAACATAACCACTATGTAGATTAGTACCTTTTTTTAGATGGGAAATCATGAAACTTCTCCCGCTCTGGGCGGAGCGAAAAGGAGTGTCAGACTTATACTGACTAAAGCCCATCCATGTTCCTTCTTTTGCCCTTTGTATTCCGGAGCTGCGGTATCTCTTTCAAGCAAACCGCAACCCTGGCAGGCAGTGGCCCTAGCAAGCCCCTCTGCTTTGCTGACATCTATTGGAGGCGCGCGTGCAACACAAACGCGTCATAGACACGGATGATTACTGCCGCGTGAGAATCCTGAGATGGTTTTTTTTACAAAGAACCACACAGATTTGAGTGGACTTGGACAGTACATATGTAGGTTGACTTGTGGCGGCTTTGGCAAAGTAAATCTTATATAAGGTTACGTCCTGCACAAGTGTATGATGATAAATACCATTTCTCGAACGTGTGTACAAAATAAAAGCAAGGAGGATATTAGAATTGGCCATTTATTTACTGTGACGACGTGTAAGTGGACCCAATCAGAGTCAATGATTGCTTAAATTAATAGAAGGCGGTTTGCGTCGAATCGCACACGCCTCCCTGCAAATAACGTCATGCTATTAATGAACCGAAAACATTGCGAAGCCGTTACTATTTGCGTGATAAGTATTGACTACATCACTGTTCACATAATAAGACTTGATAGGCAGAGATGTCGTAAAAATATTTTTTGATTAATTATTACGTTCCTTATAACACAGACACACAATACCCACACATTGTTCTAGAGCTTACGATTTATCGAGTTACAACACTTTCGCATTGTAATCTTTAAGATTTTATTTAATCGGAATGTTATCTTCAATTTCAGGTACTTGCTGCTGTGGCAGTATCTATGGGCTCTATGATCATCGGCTTCTCGTCGGCGTACACATCTCCGGCCCTCGTGACTATGATGAACAGTACCGACATCTCCGTCACAGACGAGGAGGTAATTGACTTGTCGCCATTCCTCATTTATTAACAACAATTTAGTTTGAATATTTAGTTGATGATCTTAATTAAAACCTAACCTTTTTTGTCGACAGGCTAGTTGGATTGGCAGTTTGATGCCCTTAGCAGCTCTCGCGGGTGGTGTCGTTGGTGGACCACTAGTAGATTATATTGGCAGACGCAGAACTATTCTGTTCATAGCGCCTCCATTCTTCCTAGGTTGGATACTGATAGCAACTGCAAGGATAATACATCTAGTGCTTGCAGGACGCGTTATTTGCGGTCTGTGTGTCGGTGTCGGATCACTAGCATTCCCCGTGTATCTCGGTGAAACTATTCAGCCGGAAGTCCGCGGTACGCTTGGCTTGTTTCCGACCGCTATTGGTAATATCGGTATTTTAATCTGTTATGCGGCTGGAAAATACCTCAATTGGTATGAATTGGCATACCTAGGAGCAGCCTTGCCCATTCCTTTCTTCATTTTAATGCTAATGATTCCAGAAACACCCCGTTGGTACATAACTCGTGGGCGTAATGAAGAAGCCCGAAAAGCATTACAATGGCTTCGAGGCAAGAACGCCAAAATTGACAATGAACTCCGAGATATAGCCCTATCAGATGCAGAAATGGGAAAAGAAGGCATAAAACTTAAAGAACTCTTCAGTATCAAATATATGCGGTCAATTTTAATTTGCTTGGGACTGATGACGTTTCAGCAATTATCTGGCATTAATGCTGTAATATTTTATACTGTAAATATATTTAAAATGTCAGGCAGTTCAGTAGACGGAAATTTGGCGACTATTATTGTAGGAGTAGTAAATTTTGTATCAACTTTTATTGCTACTGCGCTTATTGATCGAGCGGGACGTAAGGTGCTGCTTTATATCTCTTCTGTGACCATGACCATTACTTTAGTTGTCCTCGGAACATTCTTCTATGTGCAAACCGACTTACAAATAGATGTCTCGAATTTAGGGTGGATACCATTGACTTGCATTATGGTTTACTTGTTAGGATTTTCGCTGGCATTTGGCCCTATTCCGTGGTTGATGATGGGTGAAATATTACCCGCAAAAATAAGGGGTGGTGCTGCATCGATATGTACTGCATTTAACTGGTTATGTACGTTCACGGTAACTAAAACGTTTCATAATATCCTCGTCGGTATAGGCCCGGCAGGCACATTTTGGTTATTTGGATCCATTTGTTTCGTGGGACTGTTCTTCGTGGTAGTTTTTGTTCCAGAAACACGAGGAAAGAGTCTCGAACAGATAGAAAATAAGCTAACTGGTAGAGCGAGTACAAGAACTCGTAGGATGAGTTCTATTGCTAACATTAAACCATTGCCGAGTGGCTGTTAATTATTAGAAAAACTAAATATTGGTTGTGAAATGCTAAGCTTTTAAGGCCTAAATCAATTCATTTATCAAAATTTTAATTAGACTATGTTTTTTAACCCAACATTTTGTATTGCATATGTCTGTCTAATAAGTGCAAGAAGTGCACATAATCTCTTCAAGATCTTGATTTTTCTAATATCTATTAATATCCTACCTCAACCCTCAAATTTTCTCAAAATTGTTACTTTCATTATAATTATAAGTAATAGAAATAGATACATTAAAATATTACTATATGTTTAATGATCCTAGTTTTAATTAGCCAATATTTATTTTCTAGTTAATGTAACCTTTTTTAAATGTTTACTGGATAATGTAAATATTTTTTGTTTCTAATTTATTTCTATACTAAAATAAGTTTTAATGTTACACCAAAAATTGATACTTAAAGTATTACATAGTTTTCTATGTTATTTGAATCTAATACATTTCTTTTTCTAACACAAGTTTTTTATTTGATAAATATAAACCTTAATCTCCAGCAACCATCTTTCTTTTAGTCAAATAGAATGAGAAACAAGGTGTTCGTTTCTCATTCTATTTGACGAATTAAAAGTGCATAGCAGAACACAGAATTGTCCCAAAGGATGGTTTGTGGCACACTCAAAGTTATGGTTGTCCCAGTTCAAAACAAAAATTCCATTAACAAGTAGACCATTTGACTGCTAATTTTGCTATTAGTCAAAGATGCTATTTGTCTACATAAGAACCAAGTTATTGTCAACTGACAGAATCATTTTTAAGACTCTAAATGAAACATAATTATTACAAATGCCTTGTTCTTGCTGTTGTTGGTATAGGCTCAAAGGACAGGATTGGGTGGTTATATTTAAAAGGGAGGAGTTTCAACAAGTTATAAGTTGAAATCTATGTTAAAAAGCTATAAATACTTTGTAATATATATAACGTAAAAAAGAAGATAACTTCTTAACACATTGAATGTTACGTTCCTATGGGATAACATAAGACTAAAAGACCATGAGGGAACTTTAAACAGTGTAGCTATTGGTTTAACGGTAAATCTTCTTTTTCTGAAGGCCTGCCTTGCTAAATGTTACTCATAAAATTGTAGATTTTTCGCCCATTTGTTGCGACATTCAACAGGTAAAAGACACCCTTTTGATTACGGGGCTTGATGAGAACTAACAGAGAAACAGAAACCATGTTTCCATTTGTATGTCCAGCTTGAAAACCAGTTGTTCTCAAGGTAATAGTTTTGATTGGTAGTTATGTTTTTGAGCTGTTTGGGGTTGAAACACTAGGGCCATGGGGTCCGAGTGCCCATGTAGTATTTTGAGAAATCGCCAAGCGGTTGGTCGACTCTTCTCGTGACCAAAGGGCTGGCCTGATTTTTGCACAAAAAATAAGCATTGCCATCCAACGCGGTAATGCTGCCAGCCTTCTGGGCACTTTACCTGTTGATTGTGATACGGATTTTTTTGATGCCCTGTAATTTTCCATTTTTTACTTGTATATATTTTTATTATTACTTTGTGTCTATTTATAGGTTATATATATTTAGTAATTAATTTAATTATATTCTAGTATGGATTGTATTATTCTCATTAAAATAGTGTGTAGGTAATATGTAGTTAAATTTACCATTTATACTACACACTAATCATTTTACTCAAATCATACATTTTATTACTGAATGGAATCTTGACAGTTATGCATTCTTAGCTTGCTACATATTTGTTTTCTGGTTTATATTAAAGAAATATAAACATACATACAAGGTTTAAGAGATGCATTTAGATATGATGTGTTCCAAAATATTACTGCATAAAGTCCCACCATTTTTCCATAGGAAAACACACTACACAACACAGTACATGTAAGGTTTTCTATGTGCAATACTATGCAATTACTATGATAATTATCAAAAATGTTGGTTATGCCCTATTATCTAGTGAAGTGAATCGTTTTAGAAGTTTAGGAACCAAAATCTTTCTTGCTATTGTATATTTTACTAGTTTAACCAAATATGTAGCAATAAAGTGTCATCTTAAACAACCATCTAGGATATGTTATTGTATTGTTAGTAGTATGTGTATTGAACTACAACTTCAACTCTTCATTAATGGCTTTTGTGGACGAGAGATACCACAATTTTGCCAATAACAGTATGTGTATTGTTTTAGATCATAAACTTTTCTAACACTGACAACAATATTGATAAATGATTCACCTGTATATTTAAAATTTTGTAGTCTATGATTTAAACGTTATTTAGAAAAGGATAATACTTAGCAGTTTCATTGAGTGGTAATTTCATCTTATATATGAACTTACCCATAACTTGAACTCGGCAAATAGCGCAGGTATCACACTCAACATCCCAACTCCACATGGCTACTGCATTCCACTTTTTCAAAGTAAACATTTTGTCTGGCTTCTGTCCATCATTGTCTCCTCGGTCCAAAGCATCACAGTCTTCACCAGACATTGTATATATGTGGAATAAATCCGAAATCAAAATTAATAAAATTCACTTTGTTTTTATTTACTTCGACGTATGAAGTTTACGACATTTGTTTTGCGAAGACAGTTTTAAATACTTTTTGGTGATTTGGCCGAAATCTGTCATTCAGTGTCGTAGACGAAATAAAGCGATAAAAACATAAAAAAATCTTTACAACTAAGTTTTATATTTTTTGAATATCGTTTCAATAACCTTAAGAGAAATTACAATTTACGTATGTTTTATTCTAATAATATTTTTTACTTAATTTTTTATCTTTGTTACCTTTGTGAACATATCGCTAGTGTCAGATAAATCGTTCCATTTTACGTAAGAAGATCGATTATGGGTGATTGTTTAATTTACTATTACTAAACAAAAAACGATAAATTAATAAACTTAAATCGCGTGACGAAGTACTCAAATGAAACGCGACCAGTGTGTAGCCACCAGCATTTACGTTGGCTTTGTTAAAATCTGTAAGGTGCATTTCCTGCATAGGGACACGGGGGGCACTATGCTGACATTATATTTGGGATTGTTCGAGGAATTCCCATTTGACTTCTGCAGTTTGTGTCCAGGGTTAGATAGACTAAAGTTAATAAACTAAAAAAAGCTGTCGATTATGGGGGGTTTACGCGAGTACCCTCCACAACCGATGGAAAAACTGTATTTTAAAAATTATGTAAATGGTGGTGGTGTGCTGGGCTAGGCTAGATTAATTTTGAAAAAATAGATTCCAATAAGGCTACGTTGTTGACATATAATTTCTAATGTAATATCCTTACTAATCCTTACTAATATTATAAAAGCGAAAGTGAGTTTGTTTGTTTGTTTATTTGTTTGTTTGTTACCTCTTCACGCTTTAATGGCTAAACCGATTTTGATGATTTTTGGTACAGAGATAGTTGGGAACCAGGAGAAGGACATAGGCTAATTTTTATTTAAAAAAAGTGGGATATGAGGGAGAACGAGGGAAGAAAAGGGAAAACTTAGCGTTGCTATTACAAATCAATCAGGCGCAAGAGCAAAAACTGCAGGTCTGCTTGGTGTGTTATACCGAATTTAACGCGAGCGAAGCCGCGGGCGAAAGCTAGTC
Source organism: Ochropleura plecta (assembly GCA_905475445.1). Classification (NCBI taxonomy): domain Eukaryota; kingdom Metazoa; phylum Arthropoda; class Insecta; order Lepidoptera; family Noctuidae; genus Ochropleura; species Ochropleura plecta. The sequence continues at coordinate 12,679,151 of FR997723.1, forward strand.
ACCAATAATTCTTTTACCTTTCTGAACTTCAAGGCTGTCAAGTATGTGCCAAATAAATTAATTTTCTTCTTCCTTCTCTTTACTGAAGATTTTTTGTGCAAGTTCATACCAACTGTCAACAATGCTACCCGTTGTATGTACCTGTTGTCAAACCGACACCTTGTAAGGAATACAAGGAAATATACAATAAGGAAAGGGGATGGTGGTTTAATTATTGATTGGGGCTGAATTGGTTTTGAAAGGATTAGGGAAAATAGTACGAATCCGCGTGGATGAAGTCGTGGGTGGGAAGCTGAGTATTTACTACAGAAATTAAAGATGGTTCAAAATGTCAGCCCCGGATTTAGAAGGGGCCAAACCGGGGCACTCTCCCCGGGCTGCAGTTTCAAGTGGCGCCAATATAATTAATAACTAATATAATTATATTTTAGTGGGTTTTTGGAAGTCGGACATTTTTTCCTTGGTCAAGAAAATATAATAACAATGATGAAAAAATATGCCAACAATAAAATGTTAATGCTTTTTAAGTAATTTATGTCAAAGGTGGAGAGAGGGGGCAGTATCAAATTTCAGCCCCGGATCGAAAAATCTTAGAGCCTAGGCTGCAAAATGAAAACGAATATCTTTGGTCTTAACATAAATCTGTTTATTTGTAAAAAAAAAAACCGGGTCACAATACACACACTGAAATGAATGCATCAAGTAGGTACCTAAGTTATTCTAAAGGGTTTAAGAAATGTCGTCTAATAACGTTTTTGGATTTTAAGTGACTCCTAGTCGGATCTTTCCCACGTTAAACTGGAGACTTCCATTTAAGCCTTCCATTTAAGTTACCTACTTCAGTTGGCTGTTTCTCTTATTAGTAAGTAGTAATAATTATTTTTTGTTATCTACATTAACACAATATATTAAATTCTTTATGAATATTACAGCGATAAACGTTTATAGTTTTAAGTCATAAATATATACTTAACACATTTTTACCCTGTTAATACCTAAATACAATTCACTAGGTAAATGCATCATGAACGTATTTGATTTAAGTATTGCCTATATTATATTAGATTTATACTATGTGGCAGAATGTTGCCTTAGTCTCTATACGCACAATCGTAATGATAACTATAAAATAAATTTTCACTTTTACAAAGTTTATTCTAGAATAGAACTGATAAAAATTATGACAATAAGTTGTTGTTGTAATTTTCCTCATTCGTTATATTAATCTACACAGAAGGTAATAAAAATAATCGGTAGGTTTATTTTGATTGTAAAAAATAATTACGAAGAACCGTATAGTGTGATGTACAAGGCAGAGAGGAGCACGAAGAAGCTGGCTGTCACGCTGGTGGCCCCACTGAAACATCCTAACTCTTCGATTTGCACTTGGAACCTGATATCGTACGGTAACCTGCAGTTGGCGTCTGTGGAGTTAAATATTATTAGTGCGGAATCAAACGCAGGTGAAGATTATATGATAGGTACTCATTGATAGGTAAAATGAAGTTAAACTGGGAAAATGAAAGGAATCTATCAAAGGCTTATAGAGGTTAAGCACACTCATGATCTGGACCTCAGTGTGATGAACACTTTTGGACGAGGCGTAAATGATTACTTATTACTCTACCTGTGCATCCAGCGCTAGCAAAGGATCCTGCTGGGAGGCTAGTATCCGACCTGACAGACACGAACAATGGCGGACATTCGCCGATGTTCCAGTATCCTTCGCAGGCGTTCTGTAAGCTGATCTCCACATTACCAGAGGTCAAGGTCTGGCAGGTTATTGCACTGCTGTCCGTAACAACTGTTGTGTTACTCCTGAAAATGAAAATGATCAAAATTAAAACTGGCACTTTTGCGTGAATGACTTGTCTTCAATCCAATCGCCGATTCAAGTATCCGTAGATGACGTATTCCGGTATTTTTAGATCCTATCGATTCCGAATCGGTAGGATCTACAAATACTGGAATGGCTGACGTCGCACGTCGTGATCTCTATTTTCAATTATTCAGTGCCCCGATTGTTACGTGGAATCACAGGCCGGTAGTGATGGTGATATTGGTGAATCACTATTACATATGAGACTTGTTTTTCTACTGGACCTTGTTACAACAAGCGATCGGGATGCTAATTTCAGAGTTCCGGTATTTACCGATACGTTATCACAAAAACCGCAGACTTGATTTCACAGATAGTCCTTTATACTTCATAATATTTCTTTGTTTCTTAGTAAACATGAATTAGTCACAAAGTTGAAAACAATTCATGGAATAAGACAGACATTGTAAATGTATTTGCTATCGAGAATGACTTTATCAATACATTGTCAATAGATGTTATACCTGGGGTGTGGGACGGTCCGAGAGTGACAGACTACTAGACTGCCAGCTCCAGTGCCACTGCGGGCTATCCTGATCCTCCTGTTATCATTGTTCTCAAAGAAATAGTTAGCACTGAGCCTGTAGAAGTTTATAAAACCAGGGGCAACGTAGTCATCAAACTGCCTAGTGCCAGACGATCCACCGGTGAATAAGAAACCACAAGTAGGGTTCACGATTCTTCTACCAACTGCAAGGAAAATGCATGATTATAAAACCTAAGCTCATTTCATTGCACTCATATCCACATCTTTGTGTGTGACAAATCAATATTTATAGTTGTACCTTAAAAGAAACGAAATTATTCACTTACCACTTTGAATTCTTTGGAGTACAGGCTCCATAATAGTATTCACATTTGTGCTAGTAGAACTGAGAGCAATAGTGAAAATGTCATTGTGCATATCTCGTACATACGACCATAAAGTGTCGAACTGATTGGATGAACTCGCGTATAGCACTCTTAGGTCTGGAAAAAGCGAAATCATTGTTTGATATACCTATAACGATATTCAAATTTTAAGTCTCTGTTTAGGTTACCTACTGGATAAAACGTATATTTTTTACTCACCAGGTACGGTGTCGTTAATCTCTCTAGCTTGTTCCCATGCACGTTCAGAAGTTTGCAAGTTGCCATTATTTATGAGATACAACAAAACCGAGGAATTTCCGCCAACGTAGTTAACGAAGCTCTCGTTGCGAAGTGTTTCTTGCATCAGTAACTTGATGAAAGTTAAACTAGTTTCAAGATTTACTCCTGATGGAACTGTGGATCATAATGAAGCATTGAATGGCAAGAATGTTGATCAATATTTATGATTCTACTACATTACATGTTGTATTGAGTAAGAGATGAAAAAAAAAATACAATTTATCACTTACTTGATGCCTGCCTGGTAGCATTATATTCAGTGAGGAAGTCAGCCGGAGAGAAGGTAGTATTAACAACTATGCTTCCGTCAAGAGCGTTCAGTAAAGTTATACTGGATCCGTACTTGCTGACGTCAATAGATTCTACTAAAGAAGCGATGGCCGGGCCCACAACATCGAACGGCCACGAAAAGTCTAGCGCGATATATAAATTGGTTCTCAGACGGAAGTCATTGCTCTGGGTTAGTGTTGTGACGCAGTTCATGTCGTTCAAATTGCTTGCTGGAAGAAAACGAAAAAATTATAAACTAAACTGAGTCACGAAGTGAAAAAGATCTCGAGCTGATATTGTCATGTCAAAAAGATCACTCAAATTGTCCAATCTTAATTTGATTAGTGATCTGTTTTTTTGTGGAAAATTATCAAAGGGCACTGTTTTGTGATACTCACTGGTGTAAGCTCTAAGATTGGTAACAGCACTTGTGACCAGTTGTTCCAGGCCACCGATGATAGTTCCACGGAGCGGCATGTTGGTGTCCAGGGCTGCCGCGAAAGCATGAGTCTCACTGATCAAGTTCTCATTAGTTACGTATTGATCCAACAATGCGCGGCGATTGCAGGCACGCAGGTTAGAATCAAATGCACCATTCTGTATAAAAAAAATACCATTTATGCATTTACTATACTATTTTATAATATTTCTTTCTTTCTTTCCCGCACCGAGGGTTCCATACATACTTGCGACATAAAAGGCCATATCTTTTGACTGCGTAGACTTATAAGGTCTGACTTTTCACAGGTTCAAGGGGTCACAGACTTGATTATATAGGTTTTGAGTTTTGGTGAGGTTTTCAATTCGATACCTCCACGCTTTCCCGAGATAAAGGGTCTTGACAGACAGACACCAAAGTGATCCTGTAAAGGTTCCGTTTTTGCCTTTTGCGGTACGGAACCCTAAATATAACATAGGTACTTAGCTCTGAGCAAAGTTTTTTAAACCCGAAAAAAAAACAAGAACAAATGAAGCCTACCCTAGGAGAATAGTACATATCCAAGAGTTGAGACAGCTTCAAAGTACTGAAAACGCCCAAAGTCGAAGATATTGTGCTTCCAAGGACGAAGCCATCGATGTCTCCGCGGATCTCAGGGTCGGTCATCTCTACGTTGAGGCGGTTGTGCAGCATGAAGTGTCTAGTCGCAACGGTACTGTTCCAGTTCCCGGCGGTGCCGATGGATATGGAGTTGCTGCCTCGCTCCGTGCCTTGGATGAGGATAGCTTCGGCCAAGTCACCTGGACAGGAAAATTAGGCTTAGGAAAGCAGTTGTAACAGTTAGGCGTAAAATCCCTACATTTTACGCCTAACTGTTACAACGAGAGGTATTACTGGGTCCCTGACAGTTCCGCCGAATTGGCACACCGTACACATCCCCTAACCGCTAGCGGACAGTCAGCTACTATGCAGTCCAAACAAGTGTTCCGAAAGAAGAAACACGCGCTGTCAAGTTTCCTGGCATTTGTTATTTTTCTAACCGTTTTTAACAAGAGGTAAGTCAATAGCTAACTAACTCTACAGAACGCGCATGTACTACAAGATATAAGCACCTCTGCGCTAATGGCATGAATTATGAAAAAGATGTTGACTCACCAGCTAACGTTGCCGGATAAATTGAAGATACAGTTTGTTGAACATTTCTGTAGTTAAGATTTGCGTCCCTGACCAGGTCCAGGATATTCACTCGTTGGGGCTGCGCCCCTGCGGCAATGCCAGCAATAACGTTTCCGGCAGACACAGCGCCCCACGGCGTGTTCACCACGCCGTCCAACAGTGGGCAAGTGCTCGCAGCCACCTGGCGTTCAGACATGGAACCACTGTTGCCAAAGTTACTGAATTCAACATCGTTATTCGGATGGTAACGCTTCATTTTCCCGTTTCTGTTAGCGGATTTTCTGAAAGAAGAGTAAAGAAAAGGAAAATAAGATTTTGTTTTTACTATTTGAACTACTAAACTTACTAAAAACCTGCATTTGTATTGGGCGGAAGGACCTCAATGGAAGAAAAAGTATTATTTTCTGACATCCACGAATAAATATGAAAAAAAATAAGCCCATACTCACAAAGCTGCTGGTTTTATAATTTCAACATCATCGCTTATGGAGCGCCCCGACCGTGCAGTTCTCAGAGCACGGTACTGGGACAATTGGTTGCAGCTGCTTTCATCTCCTCGGACTCTCCCGTCTACAGTAGTTGACAGCATATGATGAAGAGTACACTGGAATTTAGTAACGAATATTATAAACCAATGTGACCGCTTACCTTCTGGACTTTATATTTAGTAAATGCAATGATAGAAGCCCACTTCTGTAAGTCAAAGTTTTGCTTCAAGCGCGAGCTATTTTATGAATGAGTATACACGAACCTTCAGGACAGAAGACACAGTGTCGTTGCTCAATACTTGCAAGTTATTGGGAATGAGCCTCGTCAATAGAAGCCGATGACGATGGAATGAAGAAAAAGTAGGAGCGAACGGCAGCACGTTTGAGGAAGTCATCGAGTTCTCTGGCTGATGGAATTCGATGCCATCCTGACGGTACCTGGTTACAACCAACAAATAAGGTTTATTCCCGCTGTCCCCGTACACCGTGTCCCCGTCCTACGGGGACAGCGGTACTTCAATTAAATATTTAAAAATACTTCCCGTTGTCCCCGTACACTGTCCCCGTCCTACGGGGACAGCGGTACTTCAATTAAATATTTAAAAATACTTCCCGTTGTCCCCTCCCGAAATTGAGAATTGTCATATCGCAGAAAGTTTATAGTTAGAATCATCTTTGTCGTTATTTGTTGTCATTTATTTTAATTATTTAAATCTTCAAAATAATGTCATTTATTTTAGTTATTATTTAATTGAATTTGAAATAATGTCATTTAATACAATAAGTAATTATACTAATCTAAATAGTTCAGTTCCGTGTAACCTACTAAAAACAATCTCTTTTTTCTATTAATGCAAGTCGTTTCTAGCACTCGCCGGCCGCTGCCGCGGCACCGCTCGCTTCGCTCGCTCGGCTCGTGCGTAGGAGGTCACAGTTTTAACCTAACCTAACCAATGCAGATTTAAGAGGACAACGACTCGTGAAAAGTTTACTTCCCGTTGTCCCCGTTAGCCGAATGTACGTTACGGGGACAATTGGAAATAAATTTAATCACGTCCCGCTGTCCCCGTGACGGGGATATGGCATACGGGGACAACGGGAATATACTACAAATAAAACATATGGTAGATGTATTGCGAATTTCTCTAGCTGTTTGATGATTGGTACTTTCGTAGTGAAGCTTATTCCACAATTATATCTCTAGAGAAATTAAACAGTTACTTGTTATTGCACTTGCATATTATATCTGTTTTTAAAGATTATGCTAAAATCGGGTATATGGACAATTGGACATTGTGCTTTTTATTTTAACTGGATCTTACTGTAAAATGACCCAGAGCAGACCATACCAGAACATACCCGCAAAAATGCTGATATATTCAAAAATTAGCTTTTAAAAATGATTAAAAATATTTTATTTAATAGAAGGCCACCTTTATGAAGAAAATCATATGGTTTTCAAGATAAAAATCATATCATTAGTCGAAAATCTAGTTATTAAACTTCCTCGCATTACATTTTGAGAATTAAGTATACCGAATAATGATAATATTTGCATTTCAACGTTTTTAAGTTGCACATTCTATACATAACGTAAGGGTAAGTAGAACTGCCGGGGTTGCGGGTTGTTCGAAAGAGATACCGCGGCCCCGGAACGTAAAGGGCAATAGAAGGAACATGGGTGGGTTTTAGTCAGTACAAGTCTGACATGCCCTCTTCGCTCCGCCCAGAGCGGGGAAAGTCATTGGATGATTTCCCACCCGAAAAAAAAAAAAGGGTAAGTAGAAGGTAAACGTACGTGTGAAGAAGTACCGTCGAAAGCTGTCTCAAATCCATGTTGACATCAGGATTATCCTCTATTTTCCTAATGATGTCAATGAGGACTTGCATCGTGACTGGCGGCAAGTTGTTCCTGTTCACGAGTGCGGGGTCGCTGTAGCATTCGCTCAGCGAGTCTGCTACTCTCGTTTGTGCTGTCTGCTGAGCTTGCGCGCCGCCCAGCGCGGCTACCAAGAAAATTGGTAACCAATACATGTTGGTATTCTGGAAGAAAATTAAATGGATATGATAAACATGGGACAATTAAGTTATGCTTTATATAGGCTTTCCTAAATCACAATGATATACCAAAGCTTAATAAAGTATCAAATTTAGACACTCATAGGCAAAGGGTTAATTTGGACCATGAAAACGACACATTTAAGCACGCTTTTTTTAGTTTCACCTTTAACTAACTAATAAAAATCATAGAAGTTAAATGTGACACGCGTTTTTCGATTACCTACCCGTCCCTTGCTAGAACCAACCCGCGCTGCTGAGCCAGTAAGTTCAAATCAGTCCCCAATTAATATCACTCAGATCCAGCCTGTCCCTTTGCTGCCCTCCCTCAGCGATGCCCTAAGCCGAGGCTCGTACCCCACAGGGGGTGCCCTTAGCGTGTAGTCGGTTAGTTTGTAAGTTTTTTGCCCTGGCTGAAGGTCTTAATTTTTAAGGCATCCTCAGGAATCGCCCGGTTAAGCAGACGACAACCTCCTAGGTTGAACTGCGAGATGCCGTTCAGAAAAAAACAGGTTTCCTATTAAGCTGAAGTTTGGAAACAATGTAAAGACGTGATTTTAAATTCAATATTTTAGTTATTTGTTTTGCATTGCCATGATAAGACTATTGAATGAAAGGGTTCGCTGAGAAGAAAACCCAAAGCGTGTTTTTTTGTTATTTTAATTTAATCCTTCCAAAGTGAGTTTATTTGTTTGTTACGTCTTCACGCCTAAATGGCAAAACCGATTTTGATGAATTTTGGTACAGAGATAGTTGGGACCCTGGAAACGGATATAGGCTTTTTAAAAAAAAGAAAATTGAGATGAGGGGGAGAAAGGGGGAAGAATAGGGGGAGAGTAAGATATTTTTTTTTCGATTATCACGCGGATTAAAGCCCCGTTCCAATAAACAAAAACGAGTCGTTTTGCTTACGGATAGTAGGATTTGAAAAGCGTTAGCCCAAAGTAACTATGCCACGCGGACGAAGTCGCGGGCGAAGGCTAATTTAAAATAAAAAAAATACCTGTTTATCTGTCACTTGTCACATGACGATTAAGTAAGTAATTTACTAAGTGTAATGTTTTTGTAAAAGATATACATAGTGAGTAACTAGATTAAGATAAAATGGTCGATTACGATTCCGTTGTGTTATTTCACAGTGAATTTTATCAGCACTTTCAGGGAGCGGTCGAGGAAATTAAAATCATCGGCTAAAGGTAATTTTTCCTCTGCATTCCTATAAATGTGCTTATCATATCTTTAAGAATGATTCCTATTGGGGATCGACAAAATAAGCCGGTGCTTAGGGGTAGCTAGTAACCAGTGGATTTTAGGAGCTCGTGGCATCTAGGAAGTTCATATGTTTTTTTTGCAGTTAATTCGAGGGCTGTCGTTTACAGTGTTTGTTCTACCAAGCTAATTTGTTCAGTTTCATAAGTACCTGCTATATTTCTATTAAGGTAACTTTCTTTATCTGCCACCTAATACTTATTGATCTGCTTAAAAAACTTTTTTTTTTCGTAAAAGTTTTTTTTTAATTGATTTCACCTTTTTTTGGTCTAAATATGAAAGTCAAAACTAAATAGTGCTGTATTATATGATATAAACAGCTATATCTTTTAACTGCGTCGACTTGGAGAGTTGGAGTTTTTTTTTACCAGCACAAAGGGACCACAGAGTTGAGTATATTATGGTTTTAATTTCTACTTGATCCCGCCACGCGTTCCCGAGATAAAGGGTCTTGACTGACAGACAGACAGACAACAAAAAGTGATCCCATAAGGATCCGTTTTTCCTATTGAGGTGAGGAACCCCAAAAATAAATATATTGTCCGAGTGTGCCAATATAAAAAAAAAACCTTACTAAAAGATATACAGATTGTTCGGTGTCGATTTAAAATGTAAGTTTGAAAATATCGAATTTTAAAACTCAAATGCAAGTCAGTGTCATTATCCTACAGCTTTGGTGCCATTATAAAAAAAAGTACTAAAACGGACAAGTTCTTACTTAATATAGCATTATTTCGTTTGGGCATTTTTCATTTTTGGACCAAAATGTATAGAAAAAATATGCTGTCCTTTCATCGGGCACATAGCTTTTCATTAATAAAACATGTTTCTTTACCTCCTATTTTGTATACACATTTGCTTAAATGTGTAGTAGTAAATGTGTGAATTACTAAAGCAACCCTTTTTTGCTGCAGCGAGTGGCAGACTTTTACTTACTAGAACCTACCCATATTCCTTCTTTTGCCCTTTGTGTTCCGGGGCCGCGGTATCTCTTTCGAACAACCCGCAACCCCGGCAGAACTAAAGTAACCCGTACACTATTTTTTTTCTACTTTATCCTGGGTGCGTTTAGAAACATTTAAACTCACATACACAAACAGCCAGACTAGCTACAGGCCATACAAATATTTGTACCATGCGGGTGTCGAATCCGCGACACGTAGCGCAGCAGTCGATCGCTCAACCACTAGGGGGGCGTCCATAAATTACGTGAGGTGTTTTTTTGAATTTCCTGTCCCTCCCTCCCTCCCCCCCTGGTGAGATATCGTGAGATTTTATTCAACCGGAGGGGGTTGAATAAAATCCCATCCCCCAATCTCACGTGAGATTTTTCAAAATGTGGGTTTCTTACGTAAACGCGTTGGATTGTTATTGTAAAAAGAAAAAAAATATGCTTCGTGCTTTTATTTACGACTAGTTAAGACTAGTCAATATTGCTGAGAGTTTAATTATAAGTGTAATAAAAAAAATTTTATCTATCAGAAAAAAAAAAAATCTCTCCAACGTAAGATTAGATGAGATTTGATTCGACCCCCTCCCCCCTTAAATACCTCACGTAATTTATGGACGCCCCCTAGGCCACTGCGCTAAACTTGGTGCCAACTTCTTTCTAAAGCGCAGTTATTCCACATAATCAGTCAATTGTCAGATTAGATTTAAGGGTCGTGGATTAGTTAAGTAACAAGGATATCAAAATTGGACCAGTTACTAAAACAAAATATTTTTGTTTATTTTTCAACCCGCGAAGGAACCACCAACAGAACAATGCATTTGAATTAAAAACTAACATCAAAAACAGCAAAACTTTAGCTGAAACCCAAAATGGTGGCAAAAAACAAGTATTACATTCTAGCTTGCCCCCATAAACCTTTAATAACAGGTTTTGGAATTTTCTTCCTGCTATGACTTCTTGGTAGAGTATAGCTTCTTTCTTAGCAAATCAAGTTGTGTCATCGTGCTTTATAACAATGTGTGTGGTATTTATGGCATCTTGCCATGTGTTGCTTACTTACCTAATAGTAAGAAATATATCACACTAATATTAGGTACCTATAAAGGCGTGTGTGTATGTATATTTGTTACTCGTTCACGATCAAACCTCGGAATCAATTTGGATGGAATTTGGTATGTAGGTGGATTAACACATTATACGTTTTTATTCCGATCTACGCGGGTGAAAATGCGGGGCATAGCTATTTATTCATTTAAAGAAAAGTTTTTACGAATTAGTGTTGCTTTTCTATCAAATTAGGTATAGTTTTTTTCCATTTCCATTAACTATATTTAGGTAGACCCTACCGTCTACCTAGCCATAGTAAATGGCAATTGATCGTACCAAACGGAGCCTATATGGAAGTACTTACATAACTGCACACCAAACATTTTTGATCAAACTAATTAATAAAGATATAATTAATAAGATATTATAGTAATTGATTTGTACAAATCGTAAAATTGGTAATGAGAATTATGTCGTTATAAGGTTATTCTTATCGGAAAATGCAATCAAAATTAGAAGGTTGCCCAATTGTAGGTATTTGTTTGCTCGCTCTACTTTTGATAACAACGCTGTTTTATGTAGGTAGGTACTGATAGGGCGTAGATATTTTCATGAATCACAAACGAATTATTTCTGAAGTACTTTGTGTCCGTTCACGATAAACTACGTTAAAGCTATTGAAATTACTGAGAACTGATTGTTAAGTGAGTGGTAGATCCTGCTATAGCCACCATAGTCATAGATATGGGTTATCTACCTGTTGCCTAGTTTTTGGAAAGTCAGCGATACCAAGTACCTACAGATAGATTGACCTGTTATTTCTGAAACCTTCTCCACTTGACTTTAATTCTCATCGTGAGATTGCTTGGGCTTTGCACTTGGAAGTCTTAATTTAAGAAGTTTGTCAATAACAACCATCGGAGGGCACTGCCTTTAAAAGAAATTATTTACCTTTATTTCCATTGTGATCCCCTCCTTTTGCTGCCTTATTTTAAAGAAAAAAGTAGGCTAGGCTACTACAGTTCGTAATGGTTTTAACTTTACACCCAGGACTGCCATCACCGAGGGTTTAAAAACTTTAAAGCCGTTTCATGCATTCATCCGTGGTCTGTTAAGGGTGTAAAAACAACGATGTCGCATCACTATCACTTTGATCGATCACAGGTTAGGTAGTCCGGACTATTAAACCTGTCACCCCCCGAAGAGAATCTCTCTTCGGGGGGTGACAGGACAGACTGAATATACCTTCTATCCTAGACCTAATCCATCACTCTTCATGCGAGATTGGGGTCAAGACCAGACAGACCCGTAACAAATAGAGAGGTACCTAACTAATTAAATGATCGCAAGCAAAACGCTTTTGATAATATTCGAGTATTGGAGTATTTAGGTTACTCGGTAAATAATCAATAGACAACTTCAGTGCTGTGGAGGCGAAGTCGGCCACGCGGTTTTAGATAATGATTTGAACCCTGTTCCTAACAAAGCATCGTCGTAATATGCTAGTGTAACGAGAAAAAGAGCCAAAAAACGCGACCTAGACCACTCATGAGTTGTCTGGGCCATCATTATTGCGGAATACAGACATTGGCAGCTCTTTCACGGCTAAAATGGATTGATTGCGTTCACTGTTAATGGTAGGATCAGACCTAAGTCTTTTGGTAACTAGGATTAGTTTTTACAATAATGAAAAGGCCATAAATAGCTAGCTTAAACAATGATCATTGTGTAGTGCCATCAAGACACTGATGGGTATCTCCCCTGTTCCGGACCACCACATTGCGTCGGCCAGTAGTATCGCGTCTTACCAATTCTACGTCATCTTAACGCCCAGCCTAACACTAGCCCAGGACCATACCAAGTGACAGTTAAGTGACACTTGCTCGCTGTCACCTACGCGGCTACGGTATCTGTATACATCGGTCATTTACTTACGTATACGTTTGTTAACCAATTAGTCAATACAGTCTTTATCTTTAGTCGACACACTCAAACACCACCTTACATAAAATGGCAGTTCTTCTTTAAGCTGTCTAAATATCCTCGGGGAAAAGACTAGAGGCTTCGCCATTATCATATCTAACCTGTTTTAATTAAACGTTCACAAACAAAAAATTCTTAGTATTGAAAACAGATAGATAAGCGCTTACATTCGAGTATATTCACCGATGAAGAGAAAGAAGAGAGTTTTAGTTCTCCTTCAAAACACTACACACGTAACAAAACGATATGTAAACAAATCACATAAGTAATATTCCAAAAACTGACACACATACAGAAATGTCTAATTAATTTCACTCAAATAAAGTTATAAAGACTTTGCCTAGTTAAGGCGCGCCCAACACTAACCAACTTGTAAAATAAAGGGTGCCAGGTACAAGATAAGATAATAAAGCAGGTCTAGATAAGTTCGTACAAAAATGATAGCCATACCATACGATACTGAATTGCTGATATCTGTTTTAGCTAGTGATTACAAAGATAACAGCTGATTAGAGTCGGACTTGCTTTCTGATCCATTATTTTCTGATACAAACTCACACAAATACGCCATGGTGAAAATATTTAACTATTGACTATCTTTGTACTAACTATGTACGTATACTAATATTTCTGCAAAAAGAAGCAAAAACGATCCGACGAGGATGGGATTCGAACCCACGCGTGCAGAGCACATTGGATTAGCAGTCCAACGCCTTAACCACTCGGCCACCTCGTCACATACATGTGACGGCAAATTTTGCGATCAGTTTAAATAGAGACATATAATTAATTCTAAACATTAGTTAACTATTGCTAACAAGTTAGAAAAGCTATCAATTCGTAAAACGTGTTAAAAAAAAACAAGATGTATTCCAAATACGCCGAAAGAGGAACAAATACCGCTTTCTGCCATTTTGTTTGCAGCGCCATCTACGTTTGCATCTAAAAACTATTTGTAGAATCGTTGGACGATCTTTCAAATCTTGAAATCAAAACATTTTTATGATTTATGGCTCTGAATCATACAAAATTTAATTATTGAAATAATGAAAAAACATCCTGTCAATTATTATTGTCAAACTAAAAACATCAGTCCAATAGTGACATCTTTAGGATTTCATTGAAACTAGTTGGCTTTTAGTACCTGTTTGTGTACTTAGTTGATTTTATTGTTAATAGATGGCGCTAGGCATTAAACTAACAGTTGAATTCATTCATTGTTTTTGAGATTATTCAATTGGTTTAAAACTAAGAATTATAAACATGTGTGTTTATCTTTAAGAACAGTAAATTTTGAGGTAAACTGATTTTTATAATATTTCTAAAGCGCTACACACTATTTACAAGTAGGTGGTACACTATTATTTTATGGAACCTGCTACAACTACTCGACTAACAAACAAGTAGGTACCTAGGTACTTATTTCGATTTAAAAATTATCCGGTTGGATTATTTTTAAATAAGTACTTGTAATTAAGTCTTATTACCTCTTTATATGGATAAAATAACTCGAAAATAAACATCCTAAATAATGTTCAGTTTATCCTGCAGAAAAATTGGGTAACATGCTAGCACAGGGGAATACCTACTAGGGATGTACGCGACCTCAGGGTCAACCGGAGACAGAATTGGAGAGGGACGCGTTGCCTAGCAACCGACCAGACTTATCGGCCTCCTTCATTCATAAATTGCGTGCGTCCAAAATAACCACATAAACAAAAATGATATTTACCAACACGTATGGTTTGTACATTTAATTTTGATGTTATAATGACATTTCGATCTATTATGCAAATATTTGCACGTCAGTACTGGTAGAATAATATGAGTTTGTAATAACTGTAACATCTTTTGTAAGTAAGTACTATATTCTGACGTGTTGAACGTGGCGTCATGCGTCACTGGAATACCTATTATTTATCATACTTTTTTTACAAACAATCGGGCAGCGCCTGAAAACATTGCGAACGATACTGCAAGAGATTTTTGGTTACTCCACCAAGTTTATAGTTTCGATGGCGTCAACAATTGTTAAGGGTAGGTACCTATTTCAAATGAGGGTAGAATAGGTATCTATATCTACCATAATACTACCAGTATTTTTTGTTTGATTTGTGTCATTTTAAATGCCTATGCATTTAAAATAAAACAATCTGACTGAAAAATTTGCCATCTGCGATTCGAAGGATCTTCGAATCCTTTCATAATTCGTAAGATATGGCATGTATAAAACTTCGTCGTCGTATGAGCGTCTGAATGGCAGACAGTATAAGACTACGGAGTGCAGTCTGTCTGCCTGTCTGCCACAATAGCAACGCGGCTAGCTGTCGGGCTTTTGTTACCTCTCATATTACCTACTTTTTCCCCACGTACTTTCGAGAAAATTGAATTGTAAGATCCTTCCCAAACATATGAAGTCTGCACACAGTCACACACTAAGAGACCGGGATAGTTACTCATGATGCTGATGAATAGAAAGATTTTAGCTACTTCAGTTTATTCCGATTTCTATTAAGGGATACACTAATATCACTATGTACATACTTCTATACTAAATACTAATACATATTATAAAGAAGAATTATTTGTTTGTACCGAATAGGCTCCAAAACTACTGGACCGATTTTAGCCATTTTTTCACTAATAGGAAGCTTCTTACTTTGTGATGTTGTATACAACATCACGCTACTACTCACGGGAACGGGGCAGCAACTAAAGACATATTCGTAGTAGAGTATAAAACAAATTCGCTTCCCGCTGTCTGTCTGTCCCTATGGATGCTTAGTTTTTTTAAACTTCGCAACGGATTTTGATGCGATTTTTTTTTAATAGAGTGAATCAAGAGGAAGGTTATACATATGTATAATATAACCTACATTGCATTCGTGCGAAGCCGGGCGGGTCGCTGTATCTTATAAACATGAAGTTTGTTTGTTTTTCATATGAATATTCTAGAAGGAACTAATAATAGGCTATTTAACATCACGCTGCAACCTTAAGGAGCCGTGCAAAATGAGGTGAGTACGGCGGCTGAAACCGCGGGGCATTGCAATATCTATATGAGGAGGTAGAACTAATTTAACTTTGCTATGGTTTTGTGAAAATAATAATGTAATGTATTCTGCTGACAGAGTGTTAAGATTTGCATTAGCAGAACTAATGTTCTACCAGACGAATCATTTATTTTCCTCGTATCTTACAGAAAATTTATTGTAAAATCTACTTATTGTACCTATTTTGCGAATATCTTAAAATAAATAGTTAGTTGGGAACGGAGCAGTATTTTGTGTTGTTTAATAAACCCTGGTTTTAAGAGGTGCCATGCAAATGTTCGCACTGGCATGGTTTGTCACAGCCAGGCCAAGGACGTAGTAGGTACCTACTATTATTTATTCTGTGGATGGGTGACAAAATGTTCTGGAAATAACCAATTCCCTGTTTATTTCGGCATCGATAGTTACTCTGTCTGTCTGATACCTATCGTTTAAAGTGTTGATTAGATAGGTCTATTTTTTTATTAATTTATAATCTTCGGAAGCTACAAAACAGATTAAAAATAGTAGGTACTTTTTATCCCAGAAATGTGTTGCCATCCATCATCCATGAAATGCTACCAAATAAAACCAAACAAAATATAGTTATTATTTAATTCCTAACACGATATAGTTATTATTTAATAAATTTTTCAGAGGTTGGCAATACCAAAAGTTGCGTCAAAACTCCGACCTAGTCTGCCTTCGCCGCGCCATCGCGCCCGCTTCACTTCCTATTTGCCTTTAATGAGGTTTCTCTCCCGGCCCTTTATGCTGATTACAAACAGGCTAATAACACCTGCAAAATGCAGATTAACCCTAAAAACAAAAATTACGAATAAGTTTGGTTTGTGAAGGAGAACTAATAAACGTAGTAATTGTTGCATTAAACGACCACATTTATCATCATATTTCATAGTCTCCATTCACCCACTGCTGAGATACCTCTTTTTTCTTGTATCAATCTCCTCTTTCTTCTTTATTTGGCGAATAAAACTGGCCTGACGCTTACTATTGCACCGTCCGCGGATGCTAGGCGGTGTGGTTATGTGGGGCCATCACTGAAAACCCGACCATCTTTGACAAGTTCCTGCTTTTTTTTTTTGCCAATGTTGTTTTCCGTTGCATGACGTTTGGACCCATAGCGGTGGTTTTAGCTGCTCTCGCCTCTTCCGCATTAATGATGTCCGATCAGCCGATTCACGTAAGCTCGTACAATGCGGAGGGTGGTTCATCCTCACCCAGATAATTCCCAAACCACAAATCACTGAAGTAAACAATAAAGAAAACTTTTCAAAACCGTTAAGTTGCAGCAGTACCTACTATGTGCGTTTTCATTGCATAAAATACTATTTTAACAGATTATTTCAGAAGGGCCACACCACGAGCGCGCGGTGAGAACGTAGCGTAAATGCGCCGATTATTTAATCCTTCCTACTAATATTATAAAAGCGAATGTTTGTGGGGATGTTTGGATGTATAGATGTTTGTTACTCTTTCACGTCAAAACGGCTGAACGGATGAAATTTGACAGAGAGGTAGATTATGGTCTGGAATAACACATAGGATACTTTTTTTCGATATCACGCGGGCAAAGCCGCGGGCGCCAGCTAGTCAAAAATATAGTTATTCCACAAACATTAGCAAAATTGCAATAAGCACACTCAAAGATGAATAAATTATGAAAATGAATCGTGAAACGAGTATTTTTTAAGCTAAAAATCGACATAAAATATTTACGTTACGTTTATACCCCGCGCTCGTGCTGGCCCCTCTGGTCTTCTATTCGTGACGGCCAATTAATGGCCTGCGATATTTTAAATCGCATATTTCATAATAATCCGCTCGATGGTTTATGCGAAGGGGCTGGCATTTTTATACCGTATAGCTTTATTAGGGTTCTGACTGGAAAGGTAAAGGTTCCATACCTTTACCTATAATAAGGCTCGCACGACGCAGGTATGTAGATATCTAATGGTCTCATCCGCAGACCAACCTTGGTAAGCACAGATTAACCCGTGCGGCTTATTATTAAGCAGCAAGCAAAGTCGCTCGCTTACTGAACCACAGAAGATCAAACTCAAACTTTCCAGCTGGCAATGGCGCGGACTAAGTGTTAAGCAAACATATTGCGTTAGAAACGTCATCCTGCACAACATAACTAAAACAGATCTTGGCCGTGGGTTGCCCACGTGGCCAAATTCACTTGGAGAGGTGGGCGAAAATCGTCCCTCATTAGACGATGGAAAATATACTAAAATGTTTGGAAAGAGCAAAAGAAGGCTACAAAAAATATCTGTCAATCCTCTGACAGACCTCATTATAGGATTTACAACAGCAATAGCAATCAACTTTTTACGACTTTAGAAGCAAATTTCTCACCGACCATTTACTTGAGAAAACAATAGGTAAAATACATCGATATTATATTTTTTTAAAAACCCATCGATTGAAACCCCACAAGATTAATACGAAGATAGTTTTTTTAACCCTCGGGTTCATATATGGAGAGCCACCTTAATATACAATATATATATAGCTGTGCCCAGCGCAGCGGTTTCACCCGCTGTTCAGACCACCCTTACCAGTTAGGGGTATGAAAAATAGATGTTGGCCGATGCTCAGATGATATAGATGATACCCGATATGCAGACCCATACAAATTGGTCCTGCTGTTTCGGAGGAGTTTGGTAACAAACACTGTGACACGAAAATTTTAAATATAACTAGCTGTGCCCAGCGGTTTCACCCGCTGCTCACTTAGGGCTATGAAAAATAGATGTTGGCCGATTCTCAGACCTAACCGATATGAACACAAAATTTCGTTTAAATCGGTCCAGCCGTTTCGGAGGAGCATGGGAACGAAAATTGTGACACGAGATTTTATATATTAGACTAGCTGTGCCCAGCGGTTTCACCCGCTGCTCACTTAGGGGTATGAAAAATAAATGTTGGCCGATTCTCAGACCTACTCAATATGCTCCCGGCCCTGGTTCAGTCTATGATCCGGAGCGAAAAGGAATGGGAAGCGGTCACCTCCTTCTGCGAAGCAGTAATGCTAGTGAAGGAGGAGGCCGGGCGTTTGAGGGAGAGAACCTCAAACCAACCCAGCCGCCGCGGGACACGCCCCGGGCGCCGGGCGCCGCGAGACGACTCCCGGCCACCGTAGATGCGAGCCTGTGGACGGTGAGCAATGGGTGGCTCACCGTCCGTCCGTCTATTGACGACAGGCCGTGTCGACGGCGCGTTCGTGTTTCACGCGCGCCTCAAAGTGATGTCAGCAAAGCAGAGGGGCTTGCCAGAGCCTCCGCCTGCCAGGGTTGTGGGTTGTTCGAAAGAGATACCGCGGCCCCGGAACGTAAAGGGCAATAGAAGGAACATGGGTGGGTTTTAGTCAGTAAAAGTCTGACATGCCCCCCCGCTCCACCCAGAGCGGGGGAAGTTATTTGATTATTTCCCAACCGAAAAAAAAGGGTTCCGTTTTAACCATTTGGTTACGGAACCCGGTCAAGATGTATGAATCACCTGATTTAAAAAAAAAACCCGCCTTGTATATAAGCTCAGTTAGCTCAGTGTTCCCCCCATGTTCCTTCCATTGCCCTTTATGTTCCGGGGCCGCGGTATCTCTTTCGAACAACCCGCAACCCCGGCAAGCGTTAGCCCTGTGTAATTTGGTATGGAGCCCTCATTCTGCGTGCCCGTTTCGCTCTTGACCGGTATTTAAGTTTCTATAATCCCCTAGCTACCAGGATGGTGACGTCGATTCAACAAGTTCTTCTTTATAAAAACTCAAGACGGGCACCGAAACCATCGTCTACCGAAAGTTGATTTATTTCTACCTCAATTTTAAACCCTAAGAATTTTCCTTTCAGCTAGGAAAGATGACGATTTAAATTAGTAGAGGTTGTGAACAACCCTTTTTTATCTAATTATGCAATACTACATTTGCCCGCGGCTTCGTTTGCGTTAAATTCGGGGTAACACAATTCCCCTTTCCTGATTTGCAAGTACCTGCTACCTGTAGTTTTTGCCCTTGCGCCTTATTTATTGTAATAGCAATGCAATTTTTTTCCCTTTTCTTCCCTCTTTCCTCTTACTCCCTCATTTCTCACTTTTTAAAAAAAAAAAGTGAGCCTATGTCCTTCTCCAGGTTCCCAACTATCTCTATACCAAAATTCATCAAAATTGGTTTAGCCATTAAGGCGTGAAGACGTAACAAACAAACAAACAAACTCACTTTCGCTTTTATAATATTATAGTAAGGATTATTAAGCAACTATTTTTTATTGAAATGTAACATTAATAAGGAAAGTATACCTAGATCCTAAAAATTTTAAAGATGGTAACAAAAACAGTTTAAAATACTGTATGTACCTACATGCTTGTGGCCTTGTGACAGGTACTTAATTCTTCTAAACCGCACCATCATTATATGGTTAACTAATTGGAACTGAATTGTTTTGGCCATAATTAAGAGGAAATTGCTGGAGATTTCGCTGTTGTTATCTCAATATCATCACACATAACTATGTTTACTTATAACTAGATACTTTACAAAACCGTCGACGCAGGGTCAGGTCGCTAGTTGATAATACAATAAAGTGAAAAGCTCGTCAGCCAGGTGGTTGGCGCTCGCTGCCGTTTATTTATCTGCACTGAAATGAAAAATTGATGCGAATGTTGTTGAGCTGAAGCTCGACTCGAACCTCCATATAGTACTGTAGAACGGAGTAAT
Organism: Ochropleura plecta; assembly: GCA_905475445.1. Taxonomy (NCBI): domain Eukaryota; kingdom Metazoa; phylum Arthropoda; class Insecta; order Lepidoptera; family Noctuidae; genus Ochropleura; species Ochropleura plecta. The sequence continues at coordinate 12,699,631 of FR997723.1, forward strand.
AGGGTAGTTTAAAGTTATTACAATCCATTTAGTCCGTTTATCCAAAAATAAATTAGACCAAAAGTTAATTTGTCATTTTTATTCTAATTTACAAATAAAAAAATACGTGTGGCACTCGGGGACTGCCGCGGTAAAGCTATTGCATAGCATTTTTATCAACTTATGCAATAAATAAAAAACAATCTAAATAAAATATTTAAAAAGTACTTCCAATGAAAAGAAGTCACAAAAAGAAATATTTTTTTATCAACTTAGACAATAAATAAAAAAATAAATATCATATTTAAAAAGTACTTCCAATGGAAAGAAGTCGCAAAAAGAAAAACAAGACCTTGGGTTTGATCCAGCGTAACGTCGATTGACTATCCGATTCTCTTCCAAACACGCATTAGAATCGGGATTGAAATAACTGACCGTATTGTGTAAACGACGTTAGACAAGCCACACCTCCGTGCCCGTCGGAGTGGGGAGCGTCATGTTTTTCTTCGTTACGGAATTTCTGGATTCGGTCCCCGCGCTCAAGGCCCGCGATAGAAGCTATGCAATAGCTTAAAAATATGTGTTCCTTATTTTTGAATAATCTAAAAGACGGACTAATATGTTTTTTTTTATACTAGCCTATTATCATCCGCCGAATACAATTATGAATTATCTTGAACTTACACAATTTCTCTCGCTATGTGCGCACCTGTAACTCCTTGTGCTTTGTACTCGATTTACAAAACTACTTAGATCTTATCTATTTATCATGTGTTGTTGTCTATAACGGCTCCAACAACGATTATTTATGCTATTACATGTAACGCTTATAATTGATATAATTTAACTGCGGTATAACCCAGTAAGTAGTACCTACTTTACGCTTTTACCCAGTTTTCCAGCAGGTGATGGTTCTCACGCTATCCTGACATTAATGTCTCGTCGGGAGGGGTTCCCTATCCACGTTAAATATTAATATGGATCGGCCGGCTACCTTCGAGTTATGGATGGAGGTACACACAATATGGTTTCTGTATTTTTTTGCTACGGTGTTGAAAGGTAGACATTTTTTCGCATTGGTTTTTATAAATGTGCTTTTGCCCGCGGCTTGGCTCGTGTTAAATTCAGGGTAACAAAGTTCCCCTTTCCTGATCTACCTGTAGTTTTTGCCCAAACGGCTTATTTATTGTAATAGCAAAGCTAGGTTTTCCCTTTTCTTCCCTCTTTCTCCCTCTCCTCTTCCTCCATCTCCAGGGTCTCAATTAACTCTGTACCAAAATTCATCAAAATCGGTTTAGCCATTTAGGCGTGAAGACGTAACAAACAAATAAAGAAACTCACTCTCGCTTTTATAATATTAGTAAGGAAGTAAGGATGTGTGAGGTAGGCTACGTTTATTTGTTTTATCTCAGCCACATGTTACATGCTGGATGTTATACGCGAGTGCGCTTCCATATCCAAATTCGTCTTGCAATCGTGCGGCGCGGGATTTGCTTCAGATAAGCTAGGAACATCATTTCGATCCCTGCAAACGAGGTTCCGGACACGAACACGGCCACATACTGCACTAATATTTGCATGGAATTAGTACCTAAAGGATCAGTCATTGTGCAAACCAATATCCACACTCCTTGGTAAGAGAAATATGTCATATATGACATAAATGTCCATTAATTGACTGCAAAGCGAAAATCCGAAGTGATTTTAAAATGGATCACGTCTTTTTCTGGTTTAAGTATACCATGAGTATACCTAACATACTTATGCATGGGTAAATCTTAGCAAGTTCTATTTTTGTCAGCAAAATCAGTGCACACCAGCAGCCGTGTCTTCTTTTTTCGATAATTCATAAAAAAACAACTTTTTATAATTTCAGCTTTCACACACGTTTCAAGCACCACGGTCAGAAATATATAAATGATAAATTATGTTTATTTTGCAAGTAGGTTTTATATAACTATACATATAGGGGTTTCATATCCATAACAATCGGCCAAGGGCGAGTCTATGATGATGAGTATATGGTTTCAATTTCAAATCGATACCTCCGCGCTTTCCCTAGATTGTCTTGACAGATAGACTGATGGACCGACAGACAGACCAGAAAGTGATCCTATAAGGCTCCGTTTTTTTTCTTTTGAGATACGGAACCCTAAAAAGTATAAACGCTTGTACGTTTAGTACAAATAGTTTCAAAACGAGCACGAGGTTAGTAACGAAAACAATGTATGACGCGGAATGAAATGATGTAAGTAACATTCTGATTCTAACGTTACAAATTGATAACCATGTTAAAATACTGAAATTAATTTTACAATTTACGCCCAATTAGGTTATAAACATTACTACTTTGCTACCGGTTAGACGTAAAATATGCTGCTTGATGTTTTTAAAAAGAAGTGGCTTATTGCTGAAATAAAAAGTGCCAGCATAGTTATCGCGCGGCCCCATTTCATTTCGTTCCGACACTGGGGTATCTGAGTCAGGGCAAACAGTGCCCCTCGGACTTTTTGTTTCAAACAGTTAGTATCGGCGCTCGTATATGTATAACCATTATTTTTCACACACAGAAATAGGTCGGTACTGTAAGGAGTTGGTAGATATTCTTAAATAAAATAAGCATAAAACCCTTTTAAGACTATATTTTAGTTTATTATTTCAGCAATACATCTCACAAACATTTTTTTTGGTGTGGCTCTAGTTGCGTTTTTTTCCCATAGGAAAAAGAGTTCTCTCACACACTTCAATTTATTTTAAATTTTCTAATTAATAATTCTTTTTTTTAAACAAACTGAGTATTCAAACGTCATTGCAATCCAGCCTGCACTTTTACTGGTTTGATTAATGTTATTAAATCTCTACAGTACCTAGTAACACACTTACTAACAGGTCTGTAATTTTGTAAAGGCTTAGGCAGAGGTCTTTATAGTATTTCCACATTACCGGCATTTATGTTACAATCCCATGTATTTTTGGGCGCGCTACAGATAAAATATTTATTTTTGTTTCTATGCGTCGATCCGCCTGCCATCACCCGGCTAAAAATCCAGACTCCTGTTGACAAATTCTAGAAAAAATTAGCCAAGTGCGAGTCGGACCCGCGCACCCAGTTTTCCGTACAAACTTGCGACATAACAGGCCATATCTTTTGACTGCGTAGACTTAGAGGGTTGATTTTTTCACAATTCCAAAAGATCACTTCAGCTGCTTCTGCTTTCAATGTCAATTTGATACCTCTTCGCGTTCTTAAGCTAAAGGATCTTGACAGACAGACGTAGGTACAAGAAAGTGATCCTACAAGAGTTCCGTTTTTTCTTTGAGGTACGAAACCTTGAAAACCAAGATGGGCCTGTTGGTCTAGTGGTCAGTGGCCCTGACTGCTGAGCCGGAGGTCGTGGGTTCGATTCCCACCCAGGACAAACTTTGTGTGATGAGCATGATTGTTTGTTCTGTGTCTGGGTGTGATTTATCTAAAATATGTATGTATTTATAAATTATATAAGTATGTATATCAGTTGTCTGGTTACCATAACACAAGCTCTGCTTAGCTTGGGATCAGATAGCCGTGTGTGAGTTGTCCCAAGATATTTATTTATTTATATTTATAAGAACACTATGGTCGGCCTTGGAATCAAACCAAGAAGTTCAAGCCCAGCAGTAGTACTTGCAACCACCAGATCAACGATTAAATCGTTTTATTTCTCTATTGGCGTTGTGCTATGTATGTTGTCGTGTTATTTATACCATTTCGCAGAACACTACTGGATCGTGTCCAGTAAGTACTTAAGCATTTTATTGATCAGATGTTTTTCCAATGAATATGTTTCATGTGTGTTCTATTTTGATAGAATCTTTCGGCACGTTTCGAGTATTTGTTATCTTAGAAAATATTTTATTCTTTCGCTAAGATTTTCGGTGAAATCTTACCCTAGCCTCTCATAAAAACTTGTAAAAACAAAAAATAAAACGAATATTCAGGATTTTATTATTTTGATCTTTGATTTGATATATTTTACCCATATCGCGCCATACATATTTTTGTTTAAGGATCATAACAGCAACATACAAAAATAATCATCTTATCAAATGAATTAACAATCAAATTGTGAAAAAATGAAATCAGACGAAATCTCCGGGATATTAAACGGGAGCAAGTAAATATAAACTGCGCTTCTGCCAGCCTCTGAACTAATGAGATTTATTTTCAATTAGAACGGGCCGAGGGCCGATCGCGCCTCTAATGACATGATTTACATCCAGTCTTATTTACGCCCACTCAGCCACTGTGCACCCGGATAATAAAACGGAAATAGAGATTCAACGTGATGAATATAAGATTGTACCTACAGCAGCATCCTGATAACTAATAAATGATAGCTGATATTTTTACAACACTAAAAAAACAAGAAGGAGGGCAATGTGATATTTAATATCGCATGTAATATTTACATTAGCATGTGACTAAAACAGTGATAAATATAAATGTTGATGGGTGGAGAGGGAGAGAAGGGTCAAAGAAGAGATCGATGGATTGAAGGAGAAAGGAACCTGTCAGGGGAGAATAGAAGAAAAAAACGTGTTGGGCCGATCCCAAATTAATGAGCAAGGACAGGAAGATAATAATGATGTAATATTTATGAACAAACATCCGCCCGTGGCTTCCCCATTTCATAAATAGGGCTACGGAAAATACTAACGGAAAAACAAAAGCTAAACTGACCTATCCTTTTCTCCTAAGCCTGGTCTACGTGCCTGGTTGCCAAAGTCTAGACTAAATCAGTTCAGGCAACACACAAGCAGTTGGTTTCGCATTTACTAAGTATGTATTATGGGATGGTTGGTGTAATGCAAATGAATAAAATAAGTAATAAGACCGTTTTGCGGAAGTCTGAAAGTCGCTCCCGACAGTGACTGAAAAATTGTGTAGTAGAGGAATGAGGAAAATGTTGTACATACGTCGCGAGGAAAGTCTTGGATAAGTATGTGGATATAAGAGTAGAGGAAGATCAAAGAAACGATGGATGGTTTTTTTATGGGGCCACTCGCAGTCAACTCGCTGTTGAGTTGTTTTTCTGCTCAACCGGGACTATACGATAGATGGACTGTGTGAAGTATAATATGGCAAGAAAGAAGGTGTTTAATGACGTAACTAGTAATAGAGAAGTATGGACGAAAAAGACAAGTTGCACCGACACCAAATAAATTGGGATAAGAGCAGGGCAGGGCAGAATGATGTGCGTTTCGTGATTGTGTATTCTAAATTACAGACCGTGTCGACGGCGCGTTAGTGTTCCACGCGCGCCTTAAAGAGATGTCAGCAAAGCAGAGGGGCCTGCCACCGCCTGCCGGGGCTGCGGGTTGTTCGAAAGAGATACCGCGGCCCCGGAACGTAAAGGCCGATAGAAGGAACATGGGTTTTTAGTCAGTACAAGTCTGACACTCCGCTCCGCTCCGCTCAGGGCGGGGAAAGTTACTCGAAAAAAGGGGCAAGAGAATGTGCGTTTCGTGATTGTGTATTCTAAATAATTTGATGCGCCTAAACGATATTGTGTAAATGCCGATCACGCGTGAGGAGAACGCTTTATCGCATCCATTCATGATGTGCCAAGTAGGGATTTCTGGATTAGACTAAACATTCTTATTCATGAGCTGTGGGAGATTGCACGAAACAATATTACGTGTAATGTGCAAATTCAACACATCTACGGACTGCTTAATAAGCATACTTAATAGATAATAGCGTGGGTTTCAACTCCCGGCTTCTGAATTAAAAATACCGGTACCTAATTAAAGTTTAGGACTTATCAAACTCAAGAGTTAAAATTCGTGTCCTACATTACATTGAAGAAACCATTCGTAGATTCAAATTCTCAAATCAGAAACTGAACGGCACAGTCGACACACCTTTATTCGATCTGTAGCAACCGCAGAAATGTCAATTTGACGCCAATCATATCCGCGGTCTGATAAAACAATTTACATAGAAATTCCCTTACAGTCTGTACACTGATCACATTGGGGAAAGCCGGTGATGGAACCGAGACATATTTATTAGCATACGTAGATTAGAGGTCTGAGGAGATTGTTGCTAAATAATAACAGCCGCACGGGTCGATTGTCAGGTTAAGCCGCGTTTGCATGAATTGATCCGTGGATGGGTGACCATCAGCTCGTTCAAGTCCTTGGTCCCGGTTATCAATTGCAGATCCTTGAAAAACGTTACATTAAGCTAGTGTCCCGAAAGTTTGACAGCCAGTCTTACCAAAGGGTATCGTATTATCTACCCAGACGTGTGAAAGTCAGATAGGCAGTCGCTCCATATACAGTTAGGTTAGACTGGAAGCCGACCTCAAACATAGATAGGAAAAGGCTGAGCAGATGATGATGATGTAGATTAATTAGACGTCTATATAACATACTGTAGTAAGTTGTTCGACATCTGTATTTTATGATGCTTCCTCTTTCTCACTTTTATATCTCGAATGTTATAAAAGGCAGAGCTGAATCAATGTTGACGTTCATCCACAGGATAGTCTGGTTACGACCTCATAGGTTGAACTGCGAGATGCCATTCATCAAAAAAAAAAATGTTGACGTTGATGAAACATTATTAATTTATTATGTATTTATTTATATACACACAAAACAATATATAAAAAAGTACATAAGGAAAAAAATGATGTACCTACTAGGTATCAACAACATTTTTTGGCAAGTTTGTGCTCGTGGCAAATATGAAGGTAATAATTCTACGCTATCTGTATGGGGCGCTGAGATTGCACGACTTTTATTGGGATATGCTCGCATACTCCCCTATCGTAAGAATTGCTGAACATTTGGGTAAATCATGAATTTTATATTTGTTATGGCATTCTTAGGGCTTGGAGTTGGAAATCCACAATTCAGATATAAGGCTAATTGCAGGAGCCTATGCTTGACCTGGCTTTTTTGGGGCTAGGTTTAAAACAAAAGGCTGGAAAGTAAAAACAAGAAAATAATATGGTACTGAAACACAAAAAACGACTTATTAATTACTGCAAACAGTATTATCCGATCTAGATATTGAAATACTCTGTTCGTATTCGATATAGCTATTAGCGATAAGACCGCCATTGTAACCATAGATTTAGTGCAAAATGTATATTCTATTCTATTCACTGTTTTAACAAGACTTTGACTTATAAGGTAATGTAAGGTAAGCTGTTTAAATAATCAAAAACATTTTCTTAATAACTAATTAATTCTCTAAAATCCTACATAATGACTACGCGTTTGTCGTACCTACACCCCTATACACGAAAACCATAATTTCGATCGACGACTAACGCCATATTTATTTATCAGGCTGCGGGGCGCGATACCCTACCTCAGAAGAGAGTAAACGTAATAAAATAACCAGTCATTTAACATTTTCAAGCACATTTTTCAGCAAGGAAATTATCCGTAAATTCTTTTAACCATACCTAACACTTATATCTGTAGATATTGTCTGCACTTGAATTTTTCATGACTTATCAAAGGCCTGCGGCTAGCGCACCTCTCGGCTGAATCAGTAGACTCGCAAAGCAACGAAAAAAAAATTGTCTCTGCTTTAGTACTATTTTCACCCCTACACGAAAGGGTGCGCGTAACTAACACAAGGAAATGTTCACAGTGCGTTTAAATGTAAGAGGTCGATGAACCGAACATGCATTTGAGTTGCTGTATTCGTTTTTTTTGTATTCTTTATGTACTACATAAGGTGATAAAAACAGAGTAGAGTATACTTGAATGTACACCACAGTTTATTGCTGATAGACTGAGGTTTAGAGATTGTGTTCGTATAACAACAATTCGGTTGAGTAATTATAATGGGTGGAGAAAAACCCTTAATGAATCCGAAAGGCAATTGGACCTATTTATGCAAACAGGAACCAATCCACATACGTGCCAGAGTTTAAACATGATCTGACAATTTAATGTTTTAGGTCTGTGAAAATCAGATGCCTTTAAGCCTCACAGGGTTTGTAAAAATTGTCAGATGCGCCTACAGGGTTGGTAGAAAAAGCATTTTTGAAGCTTTCTGTAATTCTGTCTCAACTCTGGCTTATGTGGATTGGTTCCTGATGGATAAATAGGTCCAATTGTTCTCCCCTTCTTAACGATATTTTAATACATCTATGACCGCCGTACTATTCAATACATCCATCGAGTGCGTTACATTGAGTCCTACCGTTATTATAAGTGATTCACTAAAAAAATAGTTGTTTTCCACTAAACAATTGCTATAAATTTGCGTAGAGTTACTCAATTTCGTGTGCTTACAGAATGCTTGATAACGACTTCATGAAGTGTCTGTTTACACCTAGTATTATACACCGTGTACCGTGTGTGTGCGCGTGTGTGTAGGTGTGGTCATATAAAAGGGTGTGGTACAGACCACCAAACTGAACTAGTTCCTCGAAGGGACCAGTTTCAAATTTGTAATCCAAAAAAAGTTTCGTATGAGCTTAGAAAACAAACAGTATGCTAACCTTTATTTTGCAAGCATCAATGTCCAATGAAAATAATGAATACGTTCAAAAACCTACAAGAACGACAACTTACCCATAGACACGGTGATGGTATACCCATAACAATTGGCTATAAACCTACGGCGCCACACAAGTAGCAGCCTCCCCTAGGATTCAATCTCCCCCACGTAATTCTAAACATACATTTACGTAATTTGTTCACATCACTTACTCATGAGCTCAGAAAGTATTTAAATTGCCGTTTTACAAATAACACGGGTTTTCCTCTGCATCATGGTAACCCTCTCCCTCTGAGGTACATACGGAACATTTGTATTTTTGAAGCTTAACAGGGATCTTATTATAATGGATGTTGTATGTGATATATTAGAAGCATTCTGATATATTGCAGCATTGTGATATGGAGGCCTCATAGATAGATAAGATAACGAGTCCAAAAAAGGTTTATCCGATACCTAGGGTACTCAAAGGGAAGGCAATTCGAATATCTCTCTTGCTTTGATAAACTAGGCTGTTGCATAATTAGTACCCTTGATGCTCGAAAGGAGTTCTTGGATCTGAGATTCCCTTATAAACTGCTCAATAACACCATTGAATGCCCACAATTAGTATGTAGGTTCCATTTTACCACGTCACCACCTCGCAAATCCATAACACCCTTAGCTCTACCTCTTCGTCGTACAGTATCTGGCGCTAATTCGCCTGTACTCCTATATGTAAACCCATAAACGCACGCAGCGACCTGGTTTACGTCCACGCAGACTCAATATCGACGTTTGTCAGACATCATAAGTATTAGTATTTATTAATTACTACCTTTTGCCCGCGCGTCCGCTCGCTTAAATTTGCGGTAACACGAAGTTCCCTTTACCTGATTTGCAGATATTTTTCGCTGGTAACAAAGAGTGTGTGTACCGATTTTTAGCTTCCTAGAAAACTGCGAAAAGTCCCATATAAAATTTCACCCCCTTTTCTCAGTCTTTTTTTTATTAGCCTCTCCGTCTCCAGGGTCCCAACTATCCCTGAACCAAAATTCATCAAAATTGGTTTTGTCATTTCGGCGTAAAGACGTTACAAACAAACAAACTCACTTTCGCTTTTATAATATTAGTAAGGATTTATAATTTAAGTACATTGAATATAAAAAGTTAAATTTCTAACAACAAAGTGCATTTTGCATGTGGTGTTTGCATGTTACTGGTTGTCGAGTGAGATTTAAGGCACAATTAGGTACTTGTATGTTCCTATCTATTTTTAATAATAACTGTAACAACTGATTGCGAACGAACCCAAATTAAATAAATAAATAGTATGAAGACAACCTGATGAATGAAAATGTGTCTACGAACTGAACTAGGTAATTAACAAAAGTCACGGTAGTTAATCATTAATGTAGATACTACTCATGTAATTATTACATTACGAACGATATCAATTTTATGCCCTTCCCTATATTTCGAACAATATCTTAAAATACTCGTACAATCAACATTAATACATCGTATTGCAGATAATATTTAGCTTTTCACACTTAAAGGATGCCCCCTTTTTTGATGCCACCGTCTGACAAGCATTATTTATTTATATTGATAGAAAAATAAATGTACAGACGCCTGCAGGTCAAGCTACCCGAAACTGTCAATTTTTCCCAATGAACCTTGTACCTTATACTTTAGAAATAAAGTCGAAAATCTATCAAAGAAATCTGCCAGATTGTAGTAGCTTGATGTGCAGGCGTCTGTACATATGCCAAAATCAAAATATTTTAATGTATATTCATAACGCGTCGAGAAAAGGTACTGCATTTTAATGAATTACATTTCAAATTTCATTTCTACCTACAAGTAACGAATTTCATTTGAAAAAAAAATCCCAAATCAATCAACAGAATAGGTGCACCGTTTGCAAGATTCACTCTTAAAGTACATACTTACTTAAAAGTAAAACAATAGTTTGATACAGTATTAGATGATTAAAACTAATGAAACAGTTAAAAACTATAGTGACGGAGTACCTTAGTTAAATGCGTGCGCTGATTGGATACGTTTACTTCAACCTGTGTGGTTAACATTACATAAAATTATGTGCCTAATAGAACACTCACAATTCGCCAGTTATATTTAAAGTCGTACGTTATAAGCTAATTTTATAACAATCATCAACCGGCACACAATATCCTTGTGAATACGAATAAGAAACACCAACCTTATCTCGCAAGCATACCTGTATTTGACTACACCGTGTTTTCAAAAAAAAACCTACAGAAATAAATATCATTTATGTTTAGATTTAAGGCAATATGATTAACGACGCAGTAAAATGAAGGCATCATTTGGTGAATAAAAAGCTTTTAATAATGATATTCAGAGAGAATAGTGAATGATTTGATGCTGCAGCGGTTGGAGGACCGCGCGCCCTTGCCGCCCTATGTCGATGGGCGGGCGGCCTTACTGACACCATACATTAAAATCAACATTTTAGGACACTGTAGGAAAATTTACATGACTTATTAACGTCAATTGGATATCGCCATTGACCCTACTTATATCGTTATGATATCACATCACTCAAAAATCAGAAAAAAATAACATTGTATTTGTAGAAGCCAGTCATTGCCCACTGTATGATTCATAGATTATTGACGCATGTAAGTTTACGTGCCATAAAAACCAAATCTATTTTTCGTTTTATAGAATATTTATTTCCCAAATTATACTCGTATAAATCAAAGGTACTGAGAGGTAGACAGCCAAACATAAATAAAACAAGAGAAAACGAAAACCCGACTGAGGAGAAAAAGAACGGATGAAAAATATGAAACAAGAAAGCACGCTCAACCTTGTTCCTTTTGTCTTTCCCGTAGTAAGCAAAATAAAAAAGATGCGTTAATGATGAACTTGTGTTTCTGAAAAACCTTTATTTTTATTGTGGATCGAATGACAGATCTGCGAATAAAGAACGCTAAGTGTGTAAGTATATTATAACCAAATGGTTAAGAGGAAGAGGAATGAGAAAGAGCTCCTAGAATGACTTGAAGGATTGACCGTGTGAACTAGCAAAAAAAACATTTTCGAGAAAGGCTTTACTTTAGTCCTGTAGACAGCTAAGTAGCTGGTGTCACTAGCCGTGTTGGGAGGACGACCGAGGCGGACGCCGCCAGGTCGACACACTCCGGCTAAGCGCCTCGGCGGCAATGTCGCAAGGTTGTTCCATTCCTAAGGGTCGATTACCTTTGCATAACTACATCGCTCCAGTGCATTGCTTTAATCACTTTATTTATCGCTCTGACATGATAAACACCTAAAAAATATCGTGAAACATTTAAGCTTTCTCCCTCATCTTGAAGTGGTGGGCAATTTTCAGATAAATCTACCCTGAGTGAACACATTCTCCGCGAGGAGATTGAACTTTCTATTGCCCCATATTTGTCTCAGGCTCCTATTTTCTCGGAGGTTTAATCCATACGATTAAATTTAGTCTCACAAGGACTTGGCTAGGTCAGTCTATAGAAGGCGATTATTTATTACTACAAGGTTGTTGATCTGATTTTAATATTAGACATGTCAAAGTACTGTGTACTTAAAAGAAATATCTTAAGAATTGCTTTGGTGGAGGTGTAATTCTGTTTGTAGAAACATTCATTGACCTCTGTTAGGATATTGAACTCTTTATATCATTGACTCATTTTTGACCTTAAGTAGGCTATACACCTCATCAATTTAAATAATTTTCTCTTGTCTCCGATAGATTTATTGAAGCTAAGGGTTTGGAAAAGAAAAAAAGATCAGTTGGTTTAAAGTGCGATCTTGTATAAATTGCATTGCGCAACTGCATCAGTCTACATGAAGAACTTTTGAAATTATTATTTGCAGTCAAGTTTGCAAAGAAGAGGAGTGCTATTAGTTTTAGGTGTGTATGAGTGTATCTGTCTGATAATTTTTTTATACAACACTTAAGTGTAACCCTGCGCTAATTTTAGAATATGGTCAGTTGTTTTTATTTTTATTATTTAAGACATAGACAATAGTTGTCTAAAAAACATACAGTCGAATTGAGAACCTCCTCCTTTTTTGAAGTCGGTTAAAAAGTCCCTATTACCATGACACCTTATGTACAGAAAATGATTCTTCGAGGGTATACGCATGCAAAACATATTCCTGATTTCCATTAAAATAATTCATATGAAGCCCTACCTGTAATTTGATACACCATAAAATTTTTGTATGGTGTAGTATGAGTGTATCTGTGTGTCTGTCTGTGGTGTTCTCTTGAACGGGTGGACCGATTTTGATATTTTTTTATACAACACTTTAATGTAACCCTGCGCTTATATTAGAATATGGTCAGTTTCTATTATTTAAGACATTCTCTATAACCACCCCCACCACTTTATGTACAGAAAATGATTCTTCTAGGGTATACGCATGCAAAACGTATTCCTGATTTCCATTAAAATAATTCATATAAAGCCCTAGCTGTAATTTGATACACCATACAAAAAAGATTTCGGAATTGATTGACGAAATCAGTGAAATGTAGGCTCCTCCATTATCTGTCACATAGGCTCATCGTATTCACACACCCGTATTCACATGTCAGCCTTGACCGCGGTGAGGCTTTTATTTCACATAATAAAGGTTAAACGTGGCGTACATTCAGCCACAAAAAGGTCTTTAACGTAAGCTCCCTCTTTCATCTACGTGCGGTTTGAAAGACGTGCTGAAACTTGTGCTATATTAAAACTGAGGCTCTGATGACGAGGCCACTTTTTTCTTATTAATGAAACGCGCTCGCCAGACGAGGAACTACTTAAAAAAACAATAGAAAATGTTAACGGGTTTATTACGAAGTTGCTTCTTGACTTGATTTAAGTTTTTCTTTATAATATACACAGAAAATTGAGTTTATGTTACGGACTTTATACATATTGTTTAATGTTACATGCAATTGTATTTGCCGCTGTTTTATGTAGGTATTGTGGAACTCGTAATTGCTTTACTTTACTCGGCAATCAGAGTGAATTGAAATTTCACTGAGTTTAAAGGTACCTAATTTTAAACTCAGTGAAATTTCAATTCACTTCATTCACAAGGAACATAACATAAACAGACCGTTACTTTTCATGACATTCAACCTTACAGGTGGAGTTTGCAAAAGCTCCTTTAACTTCTCCTTGGTATGTTGTAATTGCTCTTCTATTTCCCAGTTAAAATTGTTTACGTCTGAAACTACCTAACGACGACCTCAGATTTTGTTTCTGAGATTTTTTAGGTATATGTCGATAGTTGAGATCTACATAATATGGCAATTTAAAATGTGATATCGAACACCCACACATATCTTGAATCAGCCTCGAAATTTAGGTACAATGTTTTCTTTTCATATATGGTTTTACAGCTTATCTTATTTATTTGAATTATTTTATTGTTTTCTTATAAAATCAAATGGATTGGTGTCGACAAGAAACTTTACTGGTGAGTTGAACTCAATTGATTAACACTCGGTTTGTGTTAAGTTTTGTACTAAGTATTGTGTTATAATGGGGTCTTTTAAAAGTGGTAAGCAGGACTGAGGCCTGACTGATTATTAACTAGTTTAAATAATTATGTCGTTGTGTGTACCCGAAGCGTGATACACGCGATCTATTAATACAACAAAAAGGTTTTTAAGCCTTACGAGGAAAATAAATGAACATAGCTATTTAACTTCCTTTGTAATACTTTTTTCACTGTTTGAATTATAACTTTTGCTCTTACGAAATGATCTTCAATAAATGAATTGATAGGTCCTTGTTCACACTGTCATGTCAATGCGGTCATTTTCGTGTTCTGGGTTATTTTTGGGGACTAGGAATTTCCGGATGATAGCGGTCTGGACGAGTACTTAGACGCCTTAAGTTTATTATGTTAGTTTTTTTTTATAAATTTGTTTTAATTTTTAGTCTCTTGGGAATATTGCCAACTGACATGGTTGAGGACGAATTTTTTTACGCTATTTTTTAATTTATTTATGAGTTAGTTAATTCTCCTAATGACTAAAGATGTTTTATTTATTTCATTAAGTAGTAATAAATGATTAGTAGATATAATTCTTAATCTTATTAAAATAAATTATTTACAGAGATAACCTGGGTCAAACATTTTTACTAGTTTGAATTTTTATTTTTTTTTCTTTTAATATATAATACTTGACCCGAGTAGGTACTATTCAATGCACCCATAGATAAGTGAATCCACAAAGCATCAAGTGCGTTACATTAGGTCCTACCGTTAACGATGATGTTACGCCCAACAATATACTGGTTTTGATTATATTATATTATTTGATTTACAAAATACTTGGTTGGCTTAGTAAGTATTGGTTTACACTTTGTATGAATACGATGTGAAATAACCACATAAGTACTACGTACATGTTGATAGCATAAATCCTTTTTGTGAAACAAAACTTGCCTTCCCTAACATTTACAGTCAAATGCTACATTGCAGCAGACTAGTTTTTCAATTAATTCCGAAGTTGCATTAGGGGAATTTGCAAATTACCTAGAAGAACATTTTCACATTAAATAAGATTAATAGTTCCGAGTGTCCGGAGAGAAATAACAGGAAAAACGTTCACATGGCGGAGGAGGCGCCGAGGGCGCTAATCAGTAACCATTCATTTATTTTCCAGGGTTGCGGGTTGTTCGAAAGAGATACCGCGGTCTCGAAACATAAAGGGCAAAAGAAGGAACATTGGTGGGTTTTATTCAGTAAAAGTATGACACTGCACTCCGTTCCGCCCAGAGCAGGGGAAGTCATGTGATGATTTTCCATCCGCAAAACTACACCATTTATTTACGGGGACACATACATTCGCATTTATAATATTAGTAGGATGAAGGAGCGGGTGGTTCTTTCTCATTGCAAAGTCTTCTCAGTGTCAAAATTAAATGGAACTGTTTTGTGCTGTTCAGTTATGAAAATTGATTCATCATTCAAATCTTATCTGAAATGTGAAAAAGATGTAGGTATTTAAAACACAATTAACTATAACAACACAAGGGATGATCTATATCAGGACTATTTTCCTTCTTTTTACTTGAGAAACCAGTGATAAAATAAATCATGTAAGTATCTCACGGTAACACTTTATTGGTACGTACGAGGCAGCCGACGACTTATTTCCTGTTTCAAGTACGCCTTCAATGCTAGCACCGAAGAGTATTCATAATATTTCATGTGGCGGAAATTGGAAAATGTTCAACTTGGTAATAATATGAACGCTTCCTATGTGTACCTAAGTTTATTCTTAAGACATCGAATATTTTAATAGTTTCATTTGAATTTTTCTTTTTAACTATATTAAATTACGTGTAGATTTTCTTTTATTTAGGAATGAGTATATTAGAGGAATGAGTATTGAAAGTTGCGCCTGTTACAGAAATATTTAAAGGGAGTCGTTTCTCTTGGTATCCAATGGACATGTAATGAGGAGGGATGAAGCACATGTGATTAAAAGAGTGATGGATCAGAATGTTGATGGACGGAGAGCGAGAAGAAGGCCAAAGAAACGATGGATGAATGATATGAAGGAGAAAGGAGTGAATGATGCCTTGACTTCTGATAGGGGAGAATGGAAGAAGAAAACGTGTTGCGTCGACCCCAAATAGAATGAGACAAGGGCAGGAAAATGATGTGTAGATTTTCTTTTATTTATCATCATACTAATATTACAATGAAAGTTTTGTATGTATATGTTTGTTACTTATTTAACGTAATGGATTTGGATGAAATTTCGTATGAAAACCGCAGAAAGCAAATAGTATTTCATATTTTGATGTCATTTATTGCGTACCCATTAAAATAAACGAAATAAGCCAGAAATCTTATTTCGTAATACACTTATTTGATTTCAGTGTTCGCAAAGCACTAAGCCGATCTCATTTTCCGAAATGAAATGCCGACTGGCAGATGCGATGTGTTCTATCATTCCGCCATCTTGCGACTTATTATTTGTATTGCTTCGTTCGCTTGTTTTCGTTTTTTAGGAACCGTATTTTAAGATTTTCAAAAGTGAGAAGTGGCCAGATATTTTTTTTCAAAAGAAAAACACGGAACCCTTATTAGATTACTTTGTTGTCCGACTATCTGTCTGTCAAGACCCTTTATCTCGGGAACGCGTGGAAGTATCGAGTTGAAATTAAAACCATATTTTTATATCTGTGGTCTCTTTATGCTGTTAAAAAAGCCTCTAAGTCTACACAGTCAAAGATATGGTTGTTTATGTCGCAAGTTTGTGAACAATCTAACTCGCTCTTGGAAGGTTTTTTTTTACTGGAGTCGAAGACATTCAAATATTTACGAGTACTGGAGTTAATGAATCAATTTGCATTGAAGAAAGATATTTCTACATACAACAGTCGAAAAGAAAACAAACCTTGCTAATGACGGCTAGAACCTTTTAACGAAGCTGTTAATTTTAAAAGTATATGTCTGCAAAAGACAAGATTTTTCTCAAAGGCGATATTAAAACCACTTCCAAGTAGCGTCTATTGTCAGCCTGCACTTACTTCACAGAGAATCTCATTCCTCTTATCCCAAGCGAAGGCAAAGTGAAATAAGCTAGAAAGAAGGGCGGACACAAAGTAAGTTGGGTAATTGGCGAAAGAGTAGTGGATGGTAGAGAGTTCACGCGGAAATAAACTAGCAACCGGCCGTGAGCCGTAATTATATAAGTTCAGACGGAACTGCAATTAATTACCCTATTGAAAACCATAAGATAAAGCAGCTTACCTTAGGTTATTGCTGATTCGTCTTAGAACATGCATTATTGGTAGCCATTAGCTAGACGTACCTACCTACTACATAATTAAAATAGGAATGTTTTATTGAAATTACTCCATAGAGAGATATTTTTTTAGGGTTCGAGGCTCCGCTGTCTGTCTATCTGTCAACGGGCTGTATCTCATAAACCATGATAGTTAGACAGTTGTAATTTTCACAGATGATGTATTTTAACAACGAGTACTAAAAAACAGAATAAATAAATCTTATATTGGGCTCCGATTCAACATTTTTTGATTGCCATTTCAATAGATAACTAGCTTTTGCCCGCGTATTCGCTCGCGTTAAATTCAAGGTAACACAGTTCCCCTTTCCTGATTTGCAGGTACCTGCTACCTGTAGTTGTTGCCCTTGCGCCTTATTTATTGTAATAGCAAAGCTAAGTTTTCCCTTTTCTTCCCTCTTTCTTCCTCATTTCTCACTTTTCAAAAAAAAATAGCCTATGTCCGTCTCCACGGTCTCAACTATCTCTGTACCAAAATTCATCAAAATCGGTGAAGGCGTGAAGACATAACAAACAAACTCACTGTCGCTTTTATAATATTAGTAAGGATGGTACGGAACCCTTCGTATGCGAGGCTGACTCGCCCTTGGCCGTTTTTTTTTGTCATAGTGTATGTCTGAAACTAACTAGTACAAATAAAAATGATTAATTTCATACTCCAGCAATCATGAATGTTCTGCATCAAATTCATATCAGCATAAAAAGGGATTTTACCACGATTTCAATTATCTATACCACACTTTTTTCTTTTAAATTTATTTGAAATTGAAACCGGCATGGAAGATTTCCTCAATATGTAATCGGTGCCTACATTATTGATTTGAACTTACAAATGTCGATTCACCCGTAGTAACAACAAATAAAAAAGACCTGCACCGATTAACGACAAATTAAACACCACGATTTCAATATATTTCGAGTACAGTGGCTTGTTGTCGCTCTTTTTATGTGCAAAAAAGTTACCTGTTAGGTATAGGAGCGGAGATGACAGCTGCGGTTGGCGGGACGTGGCGGGACGTGGAGGGACGTGGCGGAACGCTGCGGGAAGCGGCGGCGGCGCGGCGGGAAGCTGTGGTTCGCTTCCCGTCTGCCCGCTCCGCCGATTTGCTTGCGCTATGATTGAAAAGCTTCCGAAGACCGGACGTCCCTATGAAGACTTTTCAGTAAGTAAGTATACACATTCAAAATTTGGAATTTCAACAGTTTTAAACCGAAACATTCTCTGCGACCTTCGTTCGAGTTGTGAAAAATCTTTAAATTCCTTTACATAATGTGGAAAAGTCAACTCCAATTTTCTGGCACATTTTATATCACAAAGTATGAAACAGGAAAATAAAATAGATTATTCCATTACATTTCCTAGACAGGCAAAACTTGTCCTGAAAATGTGCTAGTAATAAAACTAGCTCAAAAATTGCTGGTTAAGGAAAAGTAGACAGATTATATACCTTCACTTAAAGGTAAGGAGAAAATCCATCTCAGGAAAGTGGATAATCCTTCAGAGCGCGTTATAGTGGTGCGTTGTACTCCTGAAATATATTATAAAGGAAACCTTTTACGATCAAAGAATAGTTCCCACATAATAAGATCGATAACCCAGCCATCGCGGAAATGGTAATATATCACTGTTTAACAAAAGTCTTCAAGGGTTTCCATTCTCCACATCCCTGAAAAGGATAACCTTTTTAGCTATTGAACACTGATATTCAAATAAAACACTTTCAGTGCACAGTGATGAATGGTTTGTGAACAATGATTAATTAAACTAATTACTAACAAGCCTAAATATTGATTGTCAGTAACAGTATATATATACCTAAAAGTTTTTACGTAAAATATCATCCATCCATCAATCGTGAATTACTTCTCATCGTTTTAAGTATACTGTAATTAGAAATAATAAGAAACTACTAGGTAGGGGGGTAGTATGCATTTATTTTATTTGGACGTACTTTTACGTACGTATTATAAATATGTATATTTAGTCTATGGATTAGGTATGATTAGATTAGGTATGTACGCCACCACAGACTACCTACAGTACTGTTTCTCCTCTTTTTAATCCATCCAAAGGTTGTCTTGAAAAGATCGCTTTTAGCGATAAGACCGCCAATTGTGTCACCCTAATTATAAGTTGTTTAATGTTATTCTTGTAACTTGTGTGGTGTACATAGTAAAGAATATTCTGTCTAAGTATCTATTTATGTAGGAATATCACAGAACGATTTGTAGTACCTAGCAGACTATTTTGTTTTAATCCGATTTATGAAACCCCTGTCTTCCATAGAGGTAAGTCTGTAAAGTACCCGAGATCGTCATAAGCCGAAAGAATTCCGGCGCAAAACGTAAATCTCACTTTACGAAAAACAAAAGATAAAGTTATTAGTTGGAGTTTTTGCAATTTTTTTTACAGTCGCAAGGAAAATGCGGCTTAGTCGACGTAGAGTGTGTGAGTACCGACCTAATACCTACCTATTAATACGTCGACTGTCGACAATCGATATTGAAATAAGAGCCCGCAACCTTAATCCCATGAAATTCAGCGAGTCTGAAGACCTTTCGATGTCTTCGCTGCAAACCCAGCTCTTGGCAAGTTAAGCAGTCTCGACATTTTTATGTCTTCATTGAAATATATCCATAGCTGTGGAAACAAATAGGATTTCACTTGTTTTTCTTTTGCAGTTAGTTTGGAATTCTTCCTGCGTTTGTGATGGCTTGTGTTATCTGTCGGGATCGTCTAAACTCCTCAATTCGTGAAACAAGATACAAAAATTCCCCATTAGCATCGGGCCAGAAGATGTTGAATTAAAATTTGTACCTTTACAGTGTTCTATTGCCTGTGTTACTGTTGAAATCTTCTAAATAAAAATCATAATTATGTAACAAGTACGTTAAAAAAATATTCAATGTACAAGGAAATATTTTATTTTTAACATACTGTAATAGGTAAAAAAATACAAACACCCCGCCTGGAGACGGTATCAACTAAACCAAAGGAAGAGATATAATACTATCCTCTGAATTTCATAAACAAATAATGATTACTATACTTTTTCTAGTAAAACATGGGAGCAAGAAAAGTAAAAAAAAAGTAAATATGTAAACTTATTTGTTTGTTAAGATCCCAATGCCCTGTGCATCGCGTACCTACATACGTACCGGTCGTTACTACTTTTATTAAATCTCCTTGAACGTCTTAAGTTCCACCGAGGGAACTTAAGGCATATGAGTATCTAAAGAAAAAAAAACCGTCAACAAATGACTTAAGCTAGTTTCATTCGCAAGTCTAGATGCATTCAAAGCTTTATCATTCTTTAGCATAACTAGTCAAAAACGTTTCCACTATTTCCTCTTTTTGGGGGAGAGTAGCTATGTCCATAATCCATCTCGGAGGCTCAGGTTTGTCAAGATGTCAAGTGTTTTCATATGCCATTTATGTCTTGCATATTTCTTCACGTTGTTTCCCGTCACCATTTTAGGATCAAAGGAAATGCAATAAATGGCAGTAAATTTAAGTGTTTTGAGTTTTGCATAAGCCGCGCATTACGGCTACTAGCCCGTTCAAGACCCAGCACACCCCTAAATATCACAAATTCAAAATATCGCCCGTTTAACTCACAATGTGTATCTTTACACAGCAGGTATTTATTTCCCTGGCGGAGCGTGACTGGCGCAGCTTGGCGGGGCTACCCGCTGCTGAGACGACGTCGGTGAAGCACGTCCCCAATCCTCTTTAGTTCTGCTAAAGTACTTGGCCCACAATGAAATGCAACGGTGAGCAGCAACATTACGGAAACGTATGTGATAGGAGCAGAGAGCTCCAAGGAGTCCCATCTATTGGTAGACGAGCACATGTAATATGTATGTGTGTGTAAAACTCTTCAGAATCTTTGTGGTTCAGTTTTTATCTAAGAGTCTTGTATTTTATTGTTATTTTTCAGGAAAGAGTCGCCAGTTTGTTTGTTTGCACTGAAAAATTGTATATTTAAGTTTGTAGTGCAACATGTAAGAAGTTGGCGTTTATGGTATCTGGTGGAGTTGTGTGTGAGTGTCTATAGTCATTAAAAAAGGGGAATAAGATATCTGACCAACCTTGAAATTATCACATGCCTATATGACAAAAAAAAATGGTAGGTATATGACAAGAAGTCACAGAAAAAATAAATAAACATAAGGTTAGTTTTGACGTTTCTGATTTTCATGACGATTACGGTCAGGATAAATGTGACCGTCAATACACAGAAATGAAAATTAAAACGAACCACTGGTCTATTATATATTTTAACACCTCCCTTAGAGAACTTATTCAATAATTTGCTTACAGGCACAAGCTTACAACAACGAAAATCAATTTGTATCATCAAAACATAATAGTTACTAATATCAAAACAATAACAGCCGTCTGTCTAGTATAGCCCGCAATATCATAGCATATTTTCAAGTACTATTACTTATTACGGCTCCGATCCCCAGGAGCGCACACAACGCCACATTGGTCCCTGACAAGGGAATCGTAGAGACGATATTGGAAATGCAATTCGATACAACAATGATATGTTCACATAAAACTCTATTCCCTGTACGTGAGTGTAGATAGAGAGAAATGGAGTGTTCGCTCGAGACGGTCGGACGCACGAATCAATGTAACTTTGTGCAAAGCAATCCAAATGAGAAGCCCGTCTAGACTGCGACCCGTCTATGCCTTACATCGCATTAATTAACAAAATCAAACGGATCGGACAGATACTTGTGTGTTCGACAACGGCTGTGTGTCGACAGTTGGTACCTACGACTGTATACCGCATAGCACTTCACTCGAATGCCAATTAAAATGTCGGCAGCAAGTTCTTTTTACGAAATTAATTCGCTCTATATTTAATTAACAAGATCTTTGAGTACTGAGCTTTAATTATTGATCGAGCAATCAACTTGCGGCTGCACTCCCCATAACTTGTTGGCCACCTCTGTTGGTCTCCTGAACGTATGGAGACTGCAAACCCTAATAATTTTTCCAAGGTAATTATAGAAAGCGGTATACAGCAATACAATCGTCTCCAATATTCGTTGAAATGGTATTGATGTTTATTCATGCTTCTAGTAAAATAGTACAATCTGGACAGACAGATAGATAGAAATGGGCATCACGAAATTTTAAGGTTTCCTTTTTTAATATATTTCTACAGAACCTTAAAAGACAAAGTCGTTCTGATGACTTCAATTATATTTCTGAAGTAGCTTCTGGAAGTTCTGCTCCCGCATTCAAAGCAATGTACGAAAACTATTAATATTTGATTTTTTTATTTAATTAAATACCGATGTCTGTTTTTTCAAGCATTTATCATAGGGAGGACTGCAAACAAGGCTAATTGCAACAGAACCACCCGGGCGGCTCCCGGCTGATAACTACGTGAAAATTTAATCATTTCGCTTACATTCCTTTGTTTCTCTCGTTAACCCTTCGTTAGTACGGGCAAAATTGAATTTGTTTTATTTTATAGCACAGACATTTTTATGACATTTGTCGAACATTTATTGCATTGCAAATTTGCCATACCTAGACATATTTTATTAGTTAGTATGCGGTAAGAAATGCTTGCCTAATAACAAGTAGCCAAGTAAAATTCCTGTTATACAATCATAAAAAGCGTAATTCTAAAAAAAATATACATGTCGAATTGAGAATTGAGAACCTCCTTTTTTCGTTGGTTAAAAATCTGTAGTTTATGTACATTTAAAGGTGCTACCACAAGGAAAATTACGAAAGGTTTTTGAAAACAGCACTTTCATTACTTTTCTGTTCTTGTACTCATGACGTAAAGTTTTTTTTTCTTTGGCATGCACACGTTGACAGTTACATTTTTAATCTAATAGGAAATATTAGAAACAAAACACTCACGGTAGGATGACGAGACGAAAACGTGACTTTACGCGAAGTTCATACTGCTATATTACTACAAGTTACTGTGTAGTTTTAAGATATGAGTTGTGAACTTAGTTTTGTTATATTGCACTATTATTAAGAAGATCAAAACGCAAACGTTTGAATGATACTATCGAAACAAAATGTTGAATAGTCCGGGTTGCTCATTTAATTCATTAGGTAGTGCAAAGAGATTTTAGCAGAATCTGTTTTTGGAACGAAGTTCCTTATCGCGCGTTGCGAAAGGGGGCTAGCTAGACGGAAAAAAATTAAGACCAAAAGTTGTAACGACACTTGTTGCTATAGTTGTAAGCCGTGGCGTGCGCGTATTTCTCTGTCTGTCTCTCTCTCTCATAGAAAGCAAGCCAGTTATTTTCGTTTCGTCTTTCTATTTGGCATTGAACAGTGTGGTATTGCGACGAATAGTTTTGTTGAGTGTATACAGGTTTTTTGTACATAATAAATAATAACTTCGTTCCATCCGGGTGTCCCTTGACACCCCTCAAGTTTTTTTTTAAATAAAAACATTGGCTCCATACTCGGAATTTCTCCTGTATTGTGGGTGCGTTTACAAACATTTAAACTCACATGCACAAACAGCCAGACCCGGAACAGCTACCTGTCGGTCACAAGAATATTTGTTCCGTGCGGGGATCGAACCCGCGACACGAGGCATAGCAGCCAATCGCTTAATTACTGCGTCAACCGTGCCGTCAGATTTTTTATTTTATTTTATTTTATTTATTTGGGACAAAAAACAGTTACACGTTACAATATTGAAATTTAGTTTAAGTACAATAAACATATTTTAAAACGCATAACCCACACCATTGTCCACGGAATAACGACGATATTAAATAAGGAAACGGACGTATAAGTATAGAAGTGAGAATTAAAAAAACAAAATCTTAAAAAGTCACACTATCCAATTCTAGAAAGTGCTCCCCGTTAAGACGTGGAACACAAATCACCAAATAGAAAAAAAGGAATAAATGAAAAAAAAAAGGAAATAATCATGAAGAATGAGCAGCAAGTAATTCTATAGCCATTTTTCTAAATTTCACTTGATTGTGCGCGAATATATCTAAATTCATAAAATGTGTGTTGTACGTTTCGGATAATCTACGGAGAGGAGCTCGCACTCCAGCATTTGTTCTACACTTTCCTGTGTAGAACAAATGGGGCACTCGCACCTCCCGCCGATAAACAGTCCTAGGTACTACATAACATAATCTATTAGTAAGTTCTGCACAATTAAACCTATTGTTGCATATGCCATGCAGCATCATAACCATTAGCAGTTTACGCCTGTGCTCCAAGCTTAATATGTTGTATTGTTTCATCAGATCTGCGTAAGAAGCTTTGGTATGGAGACACTTATAGTTGGTAGTACGAAGAAATTTTTTTTGTACCATTTCTAGTCTGTGCTTATATTTTTCGTAAAAAGGGCTCCAAATAGGCACCGCGTATTCCAACTGGGAACGGACTAAGATTTTATACAAAAACAGGAAAGTAGAAGCCCTTTTAAACTCCTTGCAAGAACGCATTATAAAACCGTACATCTGATAGGCTTTATTAATAATGTTGTCAATATGGATGTCAAGGTGTAGTTTACTATCAAGTAGTACGCCAAGATCACGAGTGCAGTCAGTTTTATTCAAATTTGTATCATTTAATGTGTAGGGAAAATTTATACTTGTTTTATTCTTGGTGAATGAAATATAATGACATTTCGGTAGACTAAGATGCAGTTTATTATCGAGACAGTACTGCGAAAGTCTGTATAAATCATCCTGTAATAGCAAACAATCCTGCAAATTTTCACAAGATTTGAAAATTTTGATGTCATCAGCGTACATAAGAAATTTAGAGTTAACGATACAGGACTTTATGTCATTAATGAACAGAATAAATAACAGTGGGCCCAGGACTGAACCTTGGGGCACTCCTGATTCGACAATTATGTAATCAGACTCATATCCATTGATGACAACTTTCTGAGTTCTATGGAATATGTACGACGTAAACCATCTAAGTAAGTTTCCTCTAATGCCGTTGAAGGCAATTTTGTCCAACAGCAGTTTGTGGTCTACCTTGTCGAAGGCCTTCCGAAAATCCGTGTAGACAGCATCAACTTGCGTGCCTTTGTCCATATTTTCAAATAAGTATTGTGTAAAAATAATTAAGTTTGTACAGGTAGATCGCGATTGAACAAAGCCATGTTGTTCGGGAATAATAAGATGTTTCAAGTGTGGAAACAAATGACAGTGCACTAAATTCTCGAAAAGCTTAGACAAGGCTGATAGGATAGAGATAGGTCGATAATTTTCAATGTTGGCTTTGTCTCCACTTTTGTGAATGGGAGTGATAAAGGCTCTTTTCCATAAGCTTGGAAATATCCCTTCACTTAAACATTTGTTAAACAGTAGATGTAGCGGAGTACAGATGTGTTGTGCTGTTTGCTTTAAAAATGTAGGTGGGAGATTGTCTGGACCAGGCCCTTTATTTGGATCCAAGGATAACAATGACTTAAGCACGTCACACTTTTTGAGAACAATATTATTAATACAGGCTGATTTCTCATCAAAAATATCGGGAGGTGTCCAGCAGTTAGGGTCGAATGTTGAGGGCTCGTACACAGATTTAAAGAATGTGGAAAACAGTAAACATATCTCGTCAGGGCAATTAGATGTTATATTTTTGTAGTACATGCTGGATGGAAGTCCGGAACTTTTCTTGTAGTTAGAAATGTACGACCAAAAGTGCTTGACATTAAGAGGAATGCTGTCTTCGACCGATATCATGTATTTAGTGTAACACTGATCAGATAGTTGCTTAAACTGTTTACGATAAACAGAGAACTTTTCATAATTAGAAAGGTTTTGCTGCTTTTTCCACTTTATCCAGGCTCGTTCCTTGTTTTTGAATATTTTAATAAGTGGAGCGTTAAACCAAGCGGGAAAGCTAGATGTCCTAGGTCGTCTGAGTGGGACATGCGCGCGGATTATGCCATATAAGTACTCATAAAAAACACCAACCGCCTGTTCACTGGAGAGATTTGAAAAAAGTTTATCCCAGTTAGCCTTATTTAGTTCGATATTAATTTCTTGATAATCAGCTTTATAGTAATTATATTTTTTAGAGAGCTGGCGTCTCATGGGTTTATAATTGGTTTCGAGTAAAGTCAAAATAGAAAATGGGGGATGATGAGTATCAGGCGGGAGCAGTGTGACGTCAGCCTGTATTTGACATTCTGTATTACTAATGAATAAGTCCAAGACACGACCCAAGTGATTCTTTAAATTGTTGTATTGTGAAGCATTCAACATAGAAATCAAATCGAATAAACATCGGGAAACATTGTTTTGCGGTCGCGTAAACAAATATTTACCAGAGACAGGCCAATCAATTTCGGGTAGATTATAATCACCCGCTAGATAAAATGATTCAGTGCAGGGCTCAGTGAGAATATTTTCTAATTCGCAGAAATGAGACAAGTATGCGTCATCCTGTGTGCGCGGTGGTATATAGGCAGCACTAATAATATGGTGTTTATGGGAGCGCGACGCAGGCAGTCTTATAATAACATGTTCGATGCCAGTGAGAGAACGTGCTGACATACGTGTAGGCCGGAGCTCGCGCAGTACGGCTACCAGAACCCCTCCACCCTCGCGCTTGTTTGTAGCGGCCCGGTCTCTGTCGTCTCTAAACACTAAGTAGCGGTCGTCTATAAATTCACTGTCAAATATATTGGGTGTTAGCCATGTCTCAGTTAATATAATTACGTCGAACGACAAGGAGAGAATATTAGTATAAAGAGTGTGTAATTTAGTACGAATTCCTCTGCAGTTCTGATAGAAAAAGGATAAACTGGTTTTAAGCATTATATCCAATTGGGTTATAAAAGAGTAAACAATGAACTAAGTTGGCAACAATGGTTATGGTTATATTTGAAAGCTTGGAGACAGGACGAAACTGCGTATGATGTAAAATACAATTAAAATCATTGTTATTACTAAACGGTTCTGACAACACACCGGTTAAACAGAGTACGTAATAGTGTGACATAAAAATGTAGGATAGTTTCTGAATAAGAAGTCGTACAGTAGTACTATAATGATAATTATTAAGTTGATGAGATATGAAATACAATAGTTTATGACACGTTCTTGAGATTTTTATGGTAATTAAGTAAACATGAAGTGAGGTATAACTGCTTAACATAATAATTTGTGCAAAAACTTTTCTATAGCAACATAACAATCTACATAGGCACATACATTCACAATACAAAGATATACTATTCGTTGCGGGTACAATGGGCAATTTTACTGATATCATTTTGGGAACGTACAGCGAATGTTTTAGAAGTATCCGTTGCCTTAACAAGAATAGTGGCATTTTTAATCCACACATATTTGACATTACACTTGCTAGCCATCTCGCGACATTCACGAAATAAGTTTTTGTTATATAAAGTAAGATGCTCATTAATATAAATTTTATGGGAGGTACCTGATACACCAATTTGGTTAGATGACACATTTTTTGTCAAACGATAAGCACTTAATACGTTATTTCGGAGGTCACGTGAAGCACACTTAACAATAACATTCTTGGGTCGGTTGCTTTCTTGAGTGCGAGCGTGGGGTACACGGTGAATGGCTAGGACATCCTGGCGAGGAATCGGGCAATTGATGGCAGCACCAATACTTTGTATGAGAACAAAAAGGTCTTCATCGCGTCTCTCAGGCAGATTACAAATCTCGATGTTATTGAGACGGGCTTGTTGTTCCAGCGATTCAATCTTTTGCTCGAGACTGAATACTTTATCGTTCGTGTTGTGAAACGATGACGTCCGGGTAACAATTTCTGATACTTGCTTCTTGAGATCATCGACTTCATTAGTGTGAAATTGAAGTGAGTATTCGAATTGAGATATTTGTGCCTTGAAAGACGAGTGTTCTATGCGCAATGCATTAATATCTTGTTTGATTTCAAGCGATGTAGTTCTGAGATCATTAAGCTCAGCTTTGATGGTGTTAATGATGTCCTTATTTATTTGAGACAGCTTGTCGTCTAACTCACAGCGAAATTCCTTAAGTGCGTTAGCGATTTCACGAGCCACAGCCGATGAATCCATATTGCAGGTAGACTTAACGCAGTCGCACTCACGTTGTTTTCTTTTTCGTAAAGTAATACAAGATTCTCTCGTTTCGGCAGCATAGGACAAATCTGGAGTGGAGTTGGCTTTATTTGGGGAAGCCATAATTAAAGACTTGATATTAAGTTTTCGATGACTTCTGAGAATTAATGTACAGCATACGATAATAGACTATGAGTGTACCGTGATAGGGTCTACTTTTCAACGAGAACGTTTCACTAATTTAGTTCCAACGATGTGATCTCTGACACTAACACGACACGTCCGTCACCTTACGCGGTATAGCGGTATGTATGATTTGATCTAACTTAATCTTATCTGTACACAACCAAGGATTTCTATTAAATTCGGTAAGATGGGTTGACACGAATGATGTTCCTGGGCTAAAATTAAAATAATTATGTTTTATAAATACACAGCAATTACTTAAACTAAAATAATTAAACTAACAAACAACAGACTCCAAAAGGTATCAAAAAACTCGTCCTCAACGCTGTCACCCAAGAGACTGGCCACGTTACCACTTTAGGCCAAGGTAATAGCCAGCCCTTTTTTTTCGGGTGGGAAATCAAACCCACCCATGTTCCAGCCCTTAGGTCATGGAAGGAAGGCGTCAACTAAGCGATTTGATAAGTCGATTTAGGTTTTCAATAATGAAACCCCTTGGAAAGCTTAAAAGTCTGCGAGTAGTTTACACTATAAGGCTCATACATTTGAAGTGTTCTCTTAATTATAGCGTTAAGTTATTATTATTAATTTTACTTTATCTTTAGAATCTGCGACACAGCCAATGCGTTTTAATGATTCTTTTCCTATTGATTTTGTCTCAAATCCGTTGCAGGATTTTAAAATCAAAAAGGAATCGCGTTCTCCCATACAAACTGTACTACCCTTTTTCAGCCTCTTAGGGGTTTAATTTTGTAAAATCCCGTCTTAGTAACCACCTACGTCCTAAAACAATCCTCCATGCACAATTTGAGACTAACAGTTGTAGTTCCTGTGATTTCGTTTCGTGTTGAGTGACTCAGTGAGTTTTTCTTTGTTATATCTATATTTAGATGAGAACCTCTAAATAGAAATATGCGATAATGTGAAGATACGCCGTAGTTCTCTGCGCCGCAGAATATATAATAATTGTAAATGGTCATTTTTATTTTTCCACAACTTTTCAAAATAAATAATATATTATTATTTGAAACAATTTATTTTTAATTTGTCTTAAATTCGGCACACAGATTTTTTTTGGAAAAAAATACTGTACCGTTTTTTACGTAATAAAAACAATTATAGTGTGAATGAGTTCTCAATTAGACTGTAAAGAAACGTAATATAAATGGCTACCGTTTTATCGCGTTATCGTTAGTATTGGTGTGGTCGGCCGCTCCAGGGGACTACTTTGTTCTGCTATTATTTAATCGTGCTACTACATGACAAAACAATGTTTTTATATAAAAGTCTAATATTTTCTGTATTTAGTTTATCATTTGTTGCAATAAGAGGACAGGACGATGGTGAGTAGCGCTGCAACAATAATGCATGTCTTTATGTTTTATTTTAGTGACTCAAAAGTAACTTATAATTCGTTTTCAGATATATTTTCAAACTTACTAGATGGTGGGCTTAATCCGATGCAAAATTTGAAAGCAGACCTTTACTTTACGGAAAATAAGGTTTATATTTCTTTGCTTAATAAACTTATTACTGATAAAAAAAAGCACGTGCTCTCTTGAAATGTATTAATTTAAATATTTTTTTCTGAAAGTTTCTGTCACATTGCACCTACTGTATTTTTGTCTCTGTATCACCCTAAGGGTGACTGGTAAAAAATGCTCACGGCATTAAGTCCGCCTTTGTACAATGTTTTTTTACATGAGCATGAAGTTTTAATAAATAAATAAAAGCACTGAAATGAGTAACGAATCCTTTTTGTTTTAGATTCAAGCATTGGAACCAGAAAAAGTGGAGATCAAATTATATTATGAATGCCTCTGCGGTGATTGCAGGAATTTTGACACAATGAGTATGAGACCAACAGTGGAGAAACTAGGACCGTACCTGACCTTACATCTATATCCGTACGGAAATGCAAAGGTACTTATGAACACAATTTAAATAAACTTTATTAAATAAATGCTGTGGTATAGAAGATGTGGATGCTAGCAGGTCATGCGTACTAATGATTAGCTGTTATCAAGCATAAACAAATAAGCATTTTGTATTATCGACTTTGTTTGTGTTTAAACGAGAAACTAACTGACAATGTTCATCATCTAGTAAATGTCATGATTAAAATTTTGTTATCCATAGGTACTAACATGGTTTTAAGACGTGTATTGTTACTAATAATTTATGATCATGGACTGAAATAACTCTATTTATAAGTATATCTTTTTTATTCTATATCTATTTTTTTTATAATACTTACTAATATTATAAAAGCGAAAGTGAGTTTGTTTGTTATCTACGTCTTCACGCCTAAATGGCCAAACCGATTTTGATGAATTTTGGTACTGAAATAGTTGGGACCCTGGAGACGGACATGGGTAAAAAAGGGAGAAAGAGGGAAGAATAGGGCAGAGAAAGATATTTTTTTTTGATCGTCACGCCGGGTTTTAGTTAGCGTTTGCCGAAAGTAACTATGTCACGCGGACGAAGTCGCGGGCAAAATCTAGTATACAATAAAATAAAGAGGATTTTTTTTTATTTGTTTGTATCGAATAGGCTCCAAAACTACTGGACTGATTTTAAAGATTTTTCACTAATAGGAAGCTAAATTATCAGAAAGTAACATAGGCTTTATAACATCACGCTACTACCCACGGTTGGGGGGCAGCAACTAAAGATGTGAAATGATGAAACGGCTGGACCGATTTGTATGAAATTATCAGTAAGTCTGAGAATCGGCCAACATCTATTTTTCATACCCCTAAGCGGCAGCGGGTGAAACCTATTACTGGGCGCAGCTAGTTTTATTAAAAGAACGCTGTGAACTCTTTGACTTGGATTTTATTTTCACAACATTTTCGCTGAGCGATTTATAAATAGCTAGATCAAAAATCAAATCAAATCAAATGAATGCCTGGTGATGATGTTACTAATATTTATTAACCGGCTTTAAAAAAAAGAGGAGGTCCTCAATTCATCGGAATCTTTTTTTTATGTTTGTTCACCGATTACTCAAAGACGCCTGGACCGATTTGCTATTTTTTTTGTTTCATAAGGCTACTTCCCAGGTGGTCCCATATCAATAAAGTTATATTGCTTAGGTAGTTTATGAGTTATCGTCTATAATACATATTTTAACTCTAAAAATAAACAGCTATTATGAAAATAATATTTCGAGACAAATATCCTTTCTCGTCCTTCCATTGCAGCCATGAGTGCTAATACAAATTACACAGTAAAGTTATCTCTTTCAGGGTACATTTTGTTTTTGATTCACAAACTGTATTATTATGCAACGTGAGGTTCATGGTTCGATTTCCCAAATAATGAAATAGTTATTACCAGCAGCCAAGGAGGCTGGATTAGTGCCAGATTGTTTTTTTTTATTTATCCTACTTTTAATATTATAAATGCGAATGTTTCTGATGATGGATGGATGGATGTATGTTTCTCTTTCACGTCAAAACGGCTGAATGGATCTTGATGAAATTTGACACAGAGGTAGATTATAGTCTGGAATAACACATAGGATGCTTTTTTTCGATCATCATGCGAAGCCACGGGTGCCAACTAGTCTAATCTAAAATTCTCGTGTCACAATGTTCGTTCCCAAACTCCTCCGAAACGGGTTGACCGATTCTTATGATTTTTTTTTTGCATATTCAGTAAGTCTGAGAATCGGCTACTATCTATCTTTCAAACCGCTGGGCACACCTAGTTAATTTATAAAAACCTTTCCCCACACTATGCGGTACCACGTTCCGTGCGGGGATCGAACCCGCGAAACGTAGCGCAGCAGTGGATCGCTCAACCACTGCCGTGACCGTGCCGTCATATTGATGGAAATAGACTCGCCCCCATAGAACTTAAACATGAATGGCGAAATGTGGGTGCACCTACTAGGATGCTGATGGTTATCTTATGTTTCACAGACGACAGACCACGGTAACGGCACGTACGAGTTCAAGTGCCAACACGGTCCGGATGAGTGCTATGGCAACAAGCTGCATGCTTGCACCATCGAATTTTTCAAGGGCAATAACACCAGCGCGCTCTTATTCAACTCCTGCATGATGGACTCTTCGCGGAAGAATAGAGGATCCAACGACGAAGCTGCTGATGAGGTAACTTTAATTGTCCAGAATTCAAACGTAACGGAAAGTGTGATCGCATTTAGAAGCCATCACTAATAACAGTCATACATTTGTGTTGAGTAGATCTTGATCAATTATGGTGATGGTGCAATAAAAACAAGTTATTCACCGTTCTTAGTAAGAAGTAGATGGTTCTCGAAAATAAATTATTACGATCTTTATTATTTATTAGTTCTCACGAAGTTCTGAAAATAAGAAACTAGTCTAGGTCTAGGAGTTGCGGGTTGTTCGAAAGAGATAGCCAGCCCGGAACACAAAGGGCCAAACAAGGAACATGGATGGGTTTTAGTCAGTAAAAGTATGACACTCCTCCTCGCTCCGACCAGAGGCGGGGGATGTAATATGATGATTTCCCGTCACCAAAAAAAGTATCCGACTCGTGCTCCCCGAGCACGGCTTGACATAAAAATCAAAGTAAAGTGAACTACTTCTTTTAAAAGCCCCCAAGCAGTAGTCACGCTGTGTTCCATCATAACCCGTTGTATAATCAACGTCCCACGTTGTCGACGTTGTCTGTTAGGAGCAATATGCTTGCCCGCAGACTTGGTCCGTCAATTTGATAGGTTGTCATGACGCTGTAGAACGTCGGAAATTTTCGCGGAGGTTCATACAGATGGCTTCCACGGCAGCATGAGAAAGATAACAGCACACAGCCTGTGCACGCTAGTGACAACAGGATTTTGAAAATGCTTGCTGCTAAGCCGGACTGCCCCTTCCAAAGACACTGGGTGGGGACAGTCATATATCTGAATTAATAATTAAATTGTAAACAGTGTCAACACTAATAAATCTAAATACCTTAAGTACCAATGTTACTAGCACTAAAATACTAACATAGTTTAAAATAGAGTATATTTTCATTTTTATGTAAGCATTACGCGATTTCGTGAAAGAACTACCCATTTACACTTCACTTCAGCAAATCGAAAACCCTATATATGTTCTTTTTCCAGTGTGGAAAAATTTTGGACGTAGAACCATCGTTGATTAAGCAATGCGCAAAAGGAGAAAGAGGAAATCAACTCCTTAAACATTATGGAGACGAAAGCAAGAAGGTTGGCTTCAAGTACGTCCCTTACATTTTGATCAATGGAGTGGAGAACGGTGGAGACAATTTCTTCAAAGACGTGTGCGCAGCTTTCAAGACACCACCACCAGAGTGCTCGACAACCGTTTGAGTTAATACCCAAATAAACGTAACTTTTAACTTTGTTATTTTAACTGTGCGTTTCGATGTAAACGAAGTGCCAGTATTTTGCAAGTATTTTATTAATTACATTATAATTCTGAAAAAAAAAGCTGTTTCCATTGATTTTACACATAATAATGCTTTTATAGTGTTTGAACCTTATCATCAACATTATCGGAGTAGGTGCTGTATTTAAAAAAAAAATACAGGTTCGGTTGGACACTTTGCTCCTTAGTTTTGGATTTCTCTGACGAGGTAACGCATCAATAATTCCCTATAATACTTATACTTATTTCCGGATTGAGTTTCGAGCTTAATGGCGTAAACCACAATTTCGTTTTTAATGTTATCCTCTCCTAAATAAATGAAGTTGCGTTGCACTGGCCAACGCCAAAAATAAACAGCCACCACTGTTCCGTAGGTACATTGGAAAATGGGGAAAATACGTGACGGGCCTGTTGGTCTAGTGGTTAGTGGCCCTGACTGCTGAGCCGGAGGTCGTGGGTTCGATTCCCACCCAGGACAAACTTTGTGTGATGAGCATGATTGTTTGTTCTGTGTCTGGGTGTGATTTACCTATAATATGTATGTATTTATAAATTATATAAGTATGTATATCAGTTGTCTGGTTACCATAACACAAGCTCTGCTTAGCTTGGGATCAGATAGCCGTGTGTGAGTTGTCCCAAGATATTTATTTATTTTATTTTATTTAAATACAAATGATTAATAATCATTTAAAAAGTAAATTTCAAGCAACAGAACAGCTTCGTAAAATCAGTTCAAAATTTTCAAACAACACAATTTTTAATTTTTAAGTGAACACAATTAGTGTTCAATTTGCAATCCGGACTCGCACACGACGTGTTCCGTAGGTACCACGGTACAATATAATTGTATAAAAAATGCATTCCTTGTATAGGAACCCCAATGACCCCCCCCCCCCCCCCGCCCCCTCGTCCTGGTCCTCGTTGTGCAGATTTATTGTTACATCAGTACACACACAACCCTACAGTATGTACTCAACACGCTCTGGTTAAAGTTCAAGAGTCTACCTTAAACGGTTCAAAAGATACAGGTCTATGACAGACGAACAGACAGTGGTGCTTTAGTAATTGTTTTTTAATCAATGCGCACTCATGTTTTTGAAACCTCGAGTTATTAAGTCTTTATTGTGCAAAAACAAATTCTTTGATAGGCACAAAGTGAATTTAGGTTGACACACTAAAATAACGTTAGATTCTTGTGTAAGTATGAGACCATGCAACCACGTTTATCATTGAATACTTTAGGTTAAAACAATAAACGAAGTTAAATTGTAACAAGCATACACAAACGATACCCTCAAAGCCAATACTTGAGGAAGCCTGCGATATGGGTGCAAAGACATTTACACAGAAGACAATTACTAACGTAAGTAGGTAAGTAAGAAATGATAAAAAAATGCCCCGTTAACCATTATCACTATTGGTCATAGGCTATTTGATACGACAATCGCTTCGTCACTAAATTATCTTATTAATTTCCTGGAGATGCGAACCTCAGTAGCGATTCAACTGTGTACAATGACTTGTTATAAAATAACTTTACTTTATTTATTAATAGGAGCTGCGTTATGTGACCCCTTGAATACCGGTAAGTCAATATCTCAAGTTTTTTTTTTATCAAAATTCATAAACAATGAAGAAAGTTTTCAAAAAATATGAATTATTTTTAGGAGACTCATCTAAAAGAGAAGAAACCCTAGAAAACAGAAATGAAACTTCAAATGTGAGTAAATAAAAGGGTTTTTGAAACAAATAATTTGTAACATTTACACTGTAAGTAATAACCGGGTTCTTTCGAATTACTTACAGGTCCCTGCAGAGAAAGCCCCAATAAAGGAAAAAGTTGAAATCAAAGTGTATTATGAGACCTTATGTCCATTCAGTGTGAATTTCTTCGTGTACCAGTTAAAGCCTGCCATGGAAAGGCTGGGCTCACATTTAGATGTACATTTAATACCCTACGGACACGCAAATGTACGTGAAACTTCACTGTCATTTTATCCATAAAAATATTTCATCCTAGCTGCGCCCTGTGGTTTCCCGCTAGACCGGGATAAAAAAATATGTGCCTAGCCTATGTTTTAATCCAGCGTATAAGCTATCAAATTTCATCCAAAGCCGGTAAGCCGTTTGAGCGTGAAGGAGTAAAAACATACACACATACATACAAACTTTCGCCTCTATAATAATTAGTGTGATTTATATGTTTAAAACACTCCATTAACATTACTTCACACGAAATATAAGCATTAAGTATTTGTCGCTTAGGAACAAAGGTAAAACTGTTATTTTTGTAACCTACTTTAATTCTCGCGATAGTTTAGATTGACAACTTTTTCATGGCATTTTATCCGGGTATGGCAAAGATAAAGGGTTTTGAAGTTAGCAGTAAATTGTATAAACGTGTTGCTTCATTGCCCAAATCATTAGCGTCCCCAGGTTAATAAATAAACTCTTAGTTATATCTTAATTATTATGACTATAACTTTTTGGCATTCACTGTCACAAAGTTTGTAAAGCCAGTCTTTTTAACCGAATTAAAAATACCGGCCAAGAGCAAGTCAGACTCGCTCACCTAGGGCGACGGTTCCGTACAAACTACCGCCTACAAAGTAACGCCCGGTTCCAATAAACAAAAAACGATTCGTTTTGCTTACGGATAGTAGTATTTTGACATAAGTAAGTTCTATGAGACGTATGTCAAAATTCAACTATCCGTAAGCAAAACGAATCGTTATTGTTTATTGGAACCGGGCGTTAGACGGTTGATTTTTACACAGCACAAAGGGACCACAGACTTGAGTATAATTATTTAAATTTCAACGTGATAACTTCTACGCATTCCCGATATCAAGGGCCTTGACAGACATACGGACAACAAAGTGATCCTATAACGGTTCCGTTTTTTCATTTTGAGGTACGATTATCCTTAAAATAGAAGGCTATATTTTTGCTTGCTATTGCTATTTTTTTGTTAGGTATACACTAACAAAAAAAAAATAGCAAATCGGCCCATATCAATAAAGTTATATTGCTTAGGTAGTTTATGAGTTATCGTCTATAATACATATTTTAACTCTAAAAGTAAATAGCTATTATTACTATTATGAAAATAATACTTCAAGACAAATATCCTTTCTCGTCTCCATTGCAGCCATGAGTGATACTACTAATATTCCATTTCTCAACCAAAGAACACAGTAAAGTTATCTCTTTCAGGGTACATTTTGTTTTTGATTCACAAACTGTATCATTATGCAACATGAGGTCCCAAATAATGAAATTGTTATTACCAACAGCCAAGGAGACTGGATTAGTGCCAGATTGATTTTATTTTATTTATCCTACTTATCTAATATATAAAATTTCCGTGTCACAATGTTAGTTACCGTACTCCTCCGAAACGGCTCGACCGATTCTTATGAAATTTTGGGTACATATTGGGTAGGTCTGAGAATCGGCTAACATCTATTTTTCATACCCCTAAACCTCAGCGGGTGAAACCGCTGGGCACAGCTAGTAATATTATAAATGTGAATGTTTCTGAGGATGGACATCCATCCAGGATGTATGGATGTATGTTACTCTCTCACGTCAAAACGGCTGAACGGATTTTGATGAAATTTGGCACAGAGGTAGATTATAGTCTGGAATAACACATAGAATTCTTATTTTTTTTTTATCATCATGCGGCCGAAGCCGCGGGTGGGTGCCAGCTAGTCTAATATATAAAATTCTCGTGTCACAATGTTCGTTCCCATACTCCTCCGAAACGGCTCGACCGATTCTTATGTTTCTTTCTTTGCATATTGAGTAAGTGTGAGAATCGGCTACTCTCTATCTTTCAAACCCCTATCTGGTAAGGGTGGTCTGAATAGCGGGTGAAACCGCTGGGCACAGCTAGTTTTTTATAAAAACGTTTCTCCACACTAGGAATTTCTCCTGTATCGTGGGTGCGTTTACAAACATCCAGACCCGGAACAAAGACCTGTAGGTCATACAAATATTTGTTCCGTGCGGGGATCGAACCCGCGAAACGCAGCGCAGCAGTGGATTGCTCAACCACTGCGCCAACTGGCCCCCTATCACATAGAACTTAAACATAATTGGCGAAATGTGGGTGCACCTACTAGGATGCTGATGGTTATCTTATGTTTCACAGACGACAGACCACGGTAACGGCACGTACGAGTTCAAGTGCCAACACGGTCCGGATGAGTGCTACGGCAACAAGCTGCATGCTTGCACCATCGAATTTTTCAAGGGCAATAACACCAGCGCGCTCTTCTTCAACTCCTGTATGATGGACTCTTCGCGGAAGAATAGAGGATCCAACGACGAAGCTGCTGATGAGGTAACTTTAATTGTCCAGAATTCAAACGTAATGGAAAGTGTGATCGCATTTAGAAGCCATCAATAATGGTGGTCGCGAAAAATTACAGTTATGTCATACATTTTTGTTGAAAGTGCTTTAGAATTTTGGATGGCTTTTTGTTCCCAAATATGATGATGGTGCAATAAAACAAGTTATTCACAGTAAGAAGTAGGTGGTTCCCGAAAATTATTTATTACGATCTTAATTATTTCGGTAGTTCTCACGAAGTTCTGAAAATAAGAAGCTAGTCTAGGTTTAGTGCCTGGGGTTGCGGGTTGTTCGAAAGAGATACTGCGGCCGGGAACAAAAAAGGCAAAAGAAGGAACATGGATGGGTTTTAGTCAGTAAAGTATGACACTCCTCACCGCTCCGACCAGAGCGGGGGAAGTAATATGATGATTTCCCGTCAACAAAAAAAGCATCCGACTCGTGCTCCCCGAGCACAGCTTGACATAAAAATCAAAGAAAACTGAACTACTTGTTTTAAAAGCCCCCAAGCAGTAGTCACGCTGTGTTCCACCCATAACCCATCAACGTCCCACGTTGTCGACGTTGTCTGTTAGGAGCAATATGCTTGCCCGCAGGCTTGGTCCGTCAATTTGATAGGTTGTCATGACGCTGTAGAACGTCGGAAATGTCCGCGGAGGTTCATACAGATGGCTTCCACAGCATCATGAGAAAGATAACAGCACACAGCCTGTGCACGCTAGTGACAAGCAGGATTTTGAAAATGCATGCTGCTATGCCGGACTGCCCCTCACAAAGACACTGGGTGGGGACAGTCATAGGTCTGAATTAATAATTAAATTGTAAACAGTGTCAACACTAATCTAAATACCTTAAGTACCAATGTTACTAGCACTAAAATACTAACATAGTTTAAAATAGAATATATTTTCATTTTCGTTTTTATGTAAGCACTAGTTTTCGCCCGCGGCTTCGCTCGCGTTAAATTCGGTATAACACACCAAGCAGACCTGCAGTTTTTGCTCTTGCGCCTGATTGATTTGTAATAGCAACGCTAAGTTTTCCCTTTTCTTCCCTCGTTCTCCCTCATATCCCACTTTTTTTAAATAAAAATTAGCCTATGTCCGTCTCCTGGTTCCCAACTATCTCTGTACCAAAATTCATCAAAATCGGTTTAGCCATTAAAGCGTGAAGAGGTAACAAACAAACAAACAAACTCACTTTCGCTTTTATAATATTAGTAAGGATTACGCGACTTCGTGAAAGAACTACCCATTTACACTTCACTTCAGCAAATCGAAAACCGTAAACATGTTTTTTTTTCAGTGTGGAAAAATTTTGAACGTAGAACCATCGTTGATTAAGCAATGCGCAAAAGGAGAAAGAGGAAATCAACTCCTTAAACATTATGGAGACGAAAGCAAGAAGGTCGGCTTCAAGTACGTCCCTTACATTTTGATCAATGGAGTGGAGAATGGTGGAGACAATTTCTTCAAAGACGTGTGCGCAGCTTTCAAGACACCACCACCAGAGTGCTCGACAACCGTTTGAGTTAATACCCAAATAAACGTAACTTTCAACTTTGTTAGTTTTACTGTGCGTTTCGATGTAAACGAAGTGCCAGTATTTTGCAAGTATTTTATTGATTACATTATAATTCTGAAAAAAACCGGCCAAGAGCGTGTCGGGCCACGCTCAGTGTAGGGTTCCTTAGTTTCCCGTCCGTCACAATAAGTGTTCCCATTATGAGTTTAAAGGTGGAGGAGGAAATTATTTTGTACAACTTTTTGTCTTTTTTTGTACAAAAACTGTTCTGTCAATCAAGTTCAAAATAATTTTCCTAGAAAGTCCTTATAAAGTTCTACTTTTCAGATTTTTTTCATATTTTCTAAACTTATGGTTCAAAAGTTAGAGGGGGGGGGGGGACACATTGTTTTTTACTTTTGGAGCGATTATTTCCGAAATTATAGACATTATCAAAAAATGATTTTAGTAAACCCCTATTCATTTTTAAATACCTTTCCAACAATATATCACACGTTAGGGTTGAAATTAAAAAAAAAATCACTTCCCACTTTACATATAGGGTGGCTACCCTAATAAAACATTTTTTTCCAATTTTTATTTTACCACTTTGTCAGCGTGATTGATATACATATTGGTACCAAATTTCAGCTTTCTAGTGCTAACGGTCACAGAGATTAACGAGGACGGACGGACGGACGGACAGACAGACATGGCGAAACTATAAGGGTTCCTAGTTGACTACGGAACCCTAAAAAAGCTGTTTCCATTGATTTTATACATAATAATGCTTTTCTAGTGTTTGAACCTTATCATCAACATTATCGGAGTAGGTGTTGTGTTTGTAAAACAAAAAGTAAACAGGTTAGGTTGGACACGCTCCTTAGTTTTGGATTTCTCTGACGAGGTAACGCATCGATAATTCCCTATAATACTTTACTTATTTCCGGATTGAGTTTCGAGCTTAATGGCGTAAACCACAATTTCGTTTTAATGTTATCCTCTCCTAAATAAATGAAGTTGCGTTGCGCTGGACAACGCCAAAAATAAACAGCCACCACTGTTCCGTAGGTAGGTACATTGGAAAATGGGGAAAATACGAATGATTAATAATCATTTAAAAAGTAAATTTCAAGCAACAGAACAGCTTCGTAAAATCAGTTCAAAATTTTCAAACAATTCAATTTTTAAGTGAACACAAATAATGTTCAATTTGCAAGCCGGACTCGCATACGACGTGTTCCGTAGGTACCACGGTACAATATAATTGTGCAAAAAATGCATTCCTTGTATAGGAACCCCAATGCTCCCCCCCCCCCCGTCCTGGTCCTCGTTGTGCAGATTTATTGTTATATCAGTACACACACAACCCTACAGTAGGTACTCAACACGCTCTGGTTAAAGTTCAAGAGTCTACCTTAAACGGTTCAAAAGATACAGGTCTATGACAGACGAACAGACAGTGGTGCTTTAGTAATTGTTTTTTAATCAATGCGCACTCATGTTTTTGAAACCTCGAGTTATTAAGTCTTTATTGTGCAAAAACAAATTCTTTGATAGGCACAAAGTGAATTTAGGTTGACACACTAAAATAACGTTAGATTCTTGTGTAAGTATGAGACCATGCAACCACGTTTATCATTGAATACTTTAGGTTAAAACAATAAACGAAGTTAAATTGTAACAAGCATACACAAACGATACCCTCAAAGCCAATACTTGAGGAAGCCTGCGATATGGGTGCAAAGACATTTACACAGAAGACAATTACTAACGTAAGTAGGTAAGTAAGAAATGATAAAAAAATGCCCCGTTAACCATTATCACTATTGGTCATAGGCTATTTGATACGACAATCGCTTCGTCACTAAATTATCTTATTAATTTCCTGGAGATGCGAACCTCAGTAGCGATTCAACTGTGTACAATGACTTGTTATAAAATAACTATACTTTATTTATTAATAGGAGCTGCGTTATGTGACCCCTTGAATACCGGTAAGTCAATATCTCAAGTTTTTTTTTTATCAAAATTCATAGACAATGAAGAAAGTTTTCAAAAAATATGAATTATTTTTAGGAGACTCATCTAAAAGAGAAGTAACCCTAGAAAACAGAAATGAAACTTCAAATGTGAGTAAATAAAAGGGTTTTTGAAACAAATAATTTGTAACATTTACACTGTAAGTAATAACCGGGTTCTTTCGAATTACTTACAGGTCCCTGCAGAGAAAGCCCCAATAAAGGAAAAAGTTGAAATCAAAGTGTATTATGAGACCTTATGTCCATTCAGTGTGAATTTCTTCGTGTACCAGTTAAAGCCTGCCATGGAAAGGCTGGGCTCACATTTAGATGTACATTTAATACCCTACGGACACGCAAAGGTACGTGAAACTTTACTGTCATTATATCCATAAAAATATTTTATCCTAGCAGCGCCCCGCGGTTTTCCGCTAGACCGGGATAGAAAGTATGTGCCTAACCTATCTTTTAATCCAGCTTATAAGCTATCAAATTTCATCCAAAGCAGGTAAGCCGTTTGAGCGTCAAGGTGTAATAAAAAGCCTTGACAATATTAGTGTGATTTAACACAAACACGCTGTTTGTGCCCTAAACATTACTTCACACGAAATATAAGCATTAAGTATTTGTCGCTTAGGAACAAAGGTAAAACTGTTATTTTTGTAACCTACTTTAAGTACCGCAGTAGTTTAGTTTGACAACTTTTTCATGGCATTTTATCCGAATATGGCAAATATAAAAAGAAAAGCTTTGATATTAGCAGTCAATTGGTATAAACGTGTTGCTTCAATTGCCCAACTCATAAGCCTCCCCAGGTTCATAAATATGATACCTTCTCTTCGTTATATCTTAATTATTATGACTATATTTTTTTGGCATTCACTGTCACAAAAATGGTAATGCCAGTCTTTTTACCCGAATTAATACAAAAAAAACCGGCCAAGAGCGATTCAGACTTGCTAACCGAGGGCGAGGGTTCCGTACAAACTTGTCACATGAATGGCCAGATATTTTTACAGCGTAGACTTGTAGACTTAGAGGGTTGATTTTACACAGCATAAAGGGACCACAGACTTGAGTATATGATTTAAATTTCAACTTGATACCTCCACGGATTCCTGAGATCGAGGGCCTTGACACACAGACGGACAACAAAGTGATCCTATAAGTGTTCCGTTTTTTTCCTTTTGAGGTACGGCTAACCTTAAAATAGAAGGCTATAATTTTATAAATATAGTCAGATTGAGAGCATTATTATATATTTAAAAAAATATTACTTCCACTTAATTAGAATTAAATGATTTTCCGCCTGCACTTGGCCAAGAAGTTGTTTTCATACATACTTTATAATATAACTTACGCTATGAAAATTACTATAAACGATTTTAAATTACACTCGGACCATAATACACGTCTATTACGACTCGTTTCCCCGTTGAAGTGTCCCCCACATGTATGTCGTACTAGTGAAGTGAGGGAGACAAATTACTTGATGCCTGTAATTGGCATTCAGTCATACCAGTCTTGGTGTAGGTAGCAACTTGGAACATACAGGTAAGGAATCTGAGAACACCCATAGATAGAATGCTCAACGTAATTAAGACTATTTACATCTTGCACTGGACATTTATAATATAACACACGCACACAAAAAACACACGCACACACATAAACACACCCACATACATCCTCACACCCAGTTACACACACACTACTTTAGGATTTATGTATTATTATTATTTTTTAGTTTTTTGTTGTTATTTGGTCTTATTTTGTTTAATTTTAGTTTTTAATTATTGTTTCTTTTTAATTTGATTTTTTTTTCTCTTGTATTGTGCACCACTTGTACTGTTTTCTAACCTGTTATTGGAGAGCGGGGCCTCCTAGCACAGGTATATCTTTTACTTGAAAGGAGGTCCCAATGTAATATTTACTGTAAAAGTTGTACAAGTGTCAGCAATAAACCTTTTTATTTTATTTATTTTTAACACGAAAATATAATGGGGAACTTGATGTTGTACTGGTGTTAACACAAACGAGAAGCCAGGTGAATATGCTGCGAAATTCTGTTCTAGGTTCTTATCATTAATCAAAGCAGTCAGATTTAGTTGTCTTAAAATACTATTATGTATATTCGATGAGCATAATTTAACTTTATTCTT
This sequence comes from Ochropleura plecta, assembly GCA_905475445.1. Lineage (NCBI taxonomy): Eukaryota > Metazoa > Arthropoda > Insecta > Lepidoptera > Noctuidae > Ochropleura > Ochropleura plecta. The sequence goes on from FR997723.1 coordinate 12,743,640, forward strand.
AAACAAACGATTCATTTTATAAATTAAATTTCCATCGGTGTTTAAGAAAAAAACAACTTTAGCTCACTCCCCTCGTTACTTATTTCATTATGTTGGCTATTCAAAACCTTCTTACAGAGATGACAGAGGTGGTTAATTTTGACTGTAATCAAAGAGGTAACGAACAACAACAATAATGAAACAATTTTGCTTACCATTTTTCCTGACATTTTCCAGACTCGTCGTGTCTCAGTTGGCTACAAGTTCAGCTGCCAGCACGGGATCCCGGAGTGTTTCGGAAACACGGTGCAAGCTTGCGCTATAGACATTCTGCACAATATCACACAGGCAGTCAACTTCAATACCTGTCTCATGCAGAACACCTCGTATCGCACCGGATACCAGTACTTTATTTTTGTTTTCCATTGGGTAAGTTTTATACGGAGGGAAATATAATAAACAACCTTGCGGTTCGTCCTTCCAGCTGCCGTGGAAACCACTTATTTATTAGGTACACAAACAGCTTCGGAAAGCACGTCAAGCTGTTATCATTTTTAAATCTTTGATTTTGCAAGGGTTGTTAGGTATATAACCGAGTCACTAGGCTGTAGAGGTCAGATAGGCAGCTGTATCTGACTAGACTGGAAGTCGACCTAAACATAGTTGAGAAAAGACTGGGATTCAGATTAATCAGGTAAAGAACTGGTTTTAAAAAAAAAGAAAAACGTTGCCCGCACTAAGAATTTCTCCTGTATCGCGGGTGCGTTTACAAACATTTGAACTCACATACACAAACAGCCAGACCCGGAACAACTATCTGTAGGCCATACAAATATTTGTTCCGTGCGGGGATCGAACCTGAACGAACAATGCGCCAACCGTGTCCTCAATTTACCTTCTTCTTACTGACTTCCTTAAAAAGGTAGCTGCTACAAACCGGGAGAGGAATGCGAAGAGCTCTACTGAGCAAGAGTAGAGTTTAGGAGAGCTTATGATATGACTCGAAATGGACTACGGTGGATCAACGAGGATGAATGGATTAAAGTTCTTCTAGTCTGCTGAAAACAGCCTGGTTTGGTAGACATTCAGAAACTAGGACGGAAAGTCGACCATTGTCGTTGCGATATATAGTTAAGCATAGAAAGTGTAAGATTTTTGAATACCATGATATCTAAGCTGCTGTAAAATTTACAACTTGATAACGCATAGTATTGAACGTATCTGATTTAAATATTTCTTTTCTTAGGTTCCAAATGCACAACCTTCTGAATTCCTCTAGAAAAGCTTAAACCTGCAATCTGCATGTAGCAGCAATGAACTAAATCTTCCTACTATTAACATTTTAAGTCTAAAAGAATACTTATTTCAAAACCTTTTCACAAATGATTACCTACACCAGTTCCTTAAAACAAGACATTTAAGAAGAAATAACTGACGGCACAAAGCGTAGACCTAAAATAAGCTTAAGACCAGTTTCAGCCTAGTTAAATATATCTAATTCTGCAAAACAGGTAAATCAGCTAATGACGTGTGCTCCGAGTTGTTTCTGTCAAGTCTTAACAACCAGTAAATGGGTGGTGCCATAAATACAACTACTTACCAGTTTATTTCCAGTTTTAATAGTAGGTTTGTAGCTAGTGGGATTCCGAAAGCTCCGGGCTATCGGGCATTATTACCTTTGTGTTGGTTTTACTGTGAGATGACTGCATTGTTCAGAGAAGCTGTATGTAGTACTTAAAGTAATGGGAACATTGCATGTTTGTAAAAATATTCGCGTATTACTCTTTCTTTGATGTTGTAATTTGTTTTCTAGCTATAAACTATATTTAACCCGCTGCTCAGATTCGCACACAAAATTTCATACAAATCGGTCCAGCCGTTTCGGAGGAGTTTGGTAACAAACACCGCGACACGAGAATTTTATATTTTAGATTGTTTGTCCTTGCAGCATCATCACCATTTCAGCCTAAGGAGGACCACGGCTGAACACACAGGCCTCACCTAACTTCTGAAACAGCATGCGTTCTTGAGTCGCCTGCAACCAGCGACCTGACGTGTCCTTGCACACGTTCACAAAAAACACAAAAGCACATTTATGTTACAACCTTTTTGTCGTCTTTTTCAGTGCGGTAACCAGCACGACGTAAATGTTCAAGAAATATGGGAATGCGTGAACAGCGAGCGTGGTTCCGTTCTCTTGAAGGGGTACGGAGATGAAACGCACGCCCTTGAACCATCGTTTGTTCCTTTCCTGACGATAGACGGATCCACGGAGTACCAAGACCAAGCCATGAGCAATTTGTTCGCAACAGTCTGCCTCCTGCTTAAGCCTATACCGATAGAATGCACTATGATTTAACTAGATGTAGCATTTATATTTGTGTATTAAGTACTTTAGTACCTATATAGATATAAATAGATATGACATTCGGAAAAATTTCAATCATACCTCTTCATTCCTTGTGTATCTAGTTCAAAGCAATATACCTATCCATTTTCCCCCCGTGTTTGATGTGCACTTGAGTAGTATAGTAAACCAGTCCAATGTTCGAGATTTACTTTTTAAACTGTTGAGAATTAATCATGTTCAGGTTTGATGCAACCTAAATACGAAATTCGCTCTAGATAAAACATTTTCCCATTGGCACATTACATCTAAAGCGAAGTCTTTCTCCGTATTCAACAACGAGTGTACCAGACTCAAGACAAAAGAGAATCGATTCCCGCCACGGAATCGCGGCATTCGTATGTGTCGAGCACGAAGCAATGTAGCCGAAATCGTAAATGGTTGAAACTATTGTTCCGTCGACAAACTCGGGCTTTTGAAGGCTCCCGGGGAATTGTCGATGCATGTGGACACTTTCCCACACGCCACACGCCACCGCCGCGCCGCGCCGCTCGCCGCTCGCCGCGTCTTCAGCGCTAGGTAGTCTTACTGATATTTTATTTGGCTGGCACTCAAAAACGAGACTTATTTTTTTATTTTATTTTTATTTAACGATTTATGTACACTGAATACAGAAAAAAAGACAGGAATAGAAAACAGGTACAAAGGTAATGCTTATTTCTATAGAAATCTCTTCCAGCATACCTGCGAAAGGAGAGTAAATAGAAAGAGATGTAGACACAGTGCGTAAAAAGAATACATAAAAACAAAAGCAAATAATGACTAAATACAATATAAGAATATACTAACATACATACAAGTACAAAGACAAATATATAACATTAATACAATATAAAATATAATAATAAATACCTATGCAACTATGGTGAAACAGAAAGATAATGTTCTTTCACTCTTCTCTTAAAAACTGAAACAGTTTGGCAGTCCCTAATGTCAGGCGGAAGCGAATTCCACAACCGCACAGCGTGAACAGTAAAGGAGTAGGAGTAGAAGTCGGTAGAGTGGGGAGGGGGTTGGAGAAGATTCCTAAGATGCGATCTACAAGGAGCATCAGAAGGACGGAAATAGGAAAAACGTTCCTGCAGATAGAATGGCGTTTTAGGGTTATGAAGGATGTTAAAAAGCAAACACAATATTCGAGAGTTCCGGCGAAGTCGAATTGGGAGCCACTTAAGTATTTTGCGAAAGTTGGAAACATGATCATATTTTCTAAGGTTAAAAACAAAACGGATACAGATATTTTGCAAACGCTCAAGTTTATTTAAGAGCTCCTCGGTGGCATCCAAATAACAGGCATCAGCGTAGTCTATGATGGGCTGGATGAGAGTCTGCGCAAGGGAGATTTTAGTCTTCAGAGGCAGAAAGCTCTGGAGACATTTGAGCGAGTGGAAAGTGTAATGCACTTTTCGACTCACTTCTGCAACCTGAAAAGTCCACGACAAATATGAGTCCATAATTACCCCCAAATTTTTAGCCTTAGTTGCGTAACCTATCTGAACTCCATTCAGCCAGAGTGGAGACAGCGACGCAACATCGAGCCTGTTCCGCATATACCTGCCACCGATGATCAAGGCCTGAGATTTGTTAGGGTTGATCAGCAGTCCAAAGGAGCGCGACCACTCACCAATTAAATCCAGATCCTTGTTCATGGCAGATACCGCCGCTTCAGCAACTTCCCTCACAAAATGTCGGTACAGCTGCAAATCGTCGGCATACAGATGGAAGAAGGAAGCAATGACTCTGGTGACAGAGTTAATGAAAATAGAAAAAATGAGAGGAGAGAGAACGCCACCCTGAGGCACACCCGCATCAAGTGAGCACCAATCAGAAAAAGACTCATCAAGACGAACACGCTGCGAGCGGCCTTTCAGATAGGACTCGAACCAAGATACAGTGGAAGAAGAGAAATTAATAGATTTGAGGATCTCAAGAAGAATGTCAAAATCAACAGAGTTGAAGGCGCTGCTAAAGTCCAGAAGTACGAGTAGAGTGAGAGATTTGCGGTCCATAGCGCAGCGGATATCGTCGGTAACCTTTAAAAGAGCCGTTACAGTGCTATGACCAGGACGAAAACCAGATTGAAAATTGCTCAGAAGGCTATTCCTGGATAGGAAGGCGGTGAGCTGCTGATGTACAATGTGCTCAAGAACTTTAGACAGATAAGGAAGTATGGAAATGGGTCTGAAATCGGTCGGTGACACCGGGTTTGGAATTTTAGGTAAGGGGATAATATGGGCTTGTTTCCAGACCTTGGGAACAGTGCAGGAAAACAAGGAGTAATTAAAAATGTGAGTCAATACGGGAAGAATAGTGGGAAGGATAGGAGATATCATTCTTGAGCAAACGTGGTCATTACCAACCGCAGAGGAGGAAATGGCACAAATAGATTTCTTAACCTCACACTCACTCACTGGGCTTAAATTAAACGCAGAACATTGCGATATAGGCAAACCAGACAGTTTATTCAATGTAGCTGACTTGACTTGTGGATCCAAAGTTACAGGGGGTAGTGAGAAATGATTGTTTAGAGCGCACAAGTCAATGTCAGTTCCAGAAACAACTGGAGATTTGCCAATGCCAACAGTTTTTAGAAACTTCCAGACTTCTGTGGAGTTACGGTTGTCAAGAGAATTGTGGTAGTAGCGTCTCTTAGCATCTCTACACAAACGACTGCAGCGATTACGCAACATTTTGTACGCAGTTAGATTGCGTTCAGAAGGACAGCGTTTCAACCTTCTTTTAGCTCTATCCCTACCTGCCATCGCATCCTTAATGGCAGGGGTAAGCCAGGGAGCCGGAACATATTTGATCTTTACTCGACGAATAGGGGCATGACGATCGTATAAACCAAGCAATATACTATTAAAAGTACGAACCATATCGTCGATACACGAGCTCTCGAGGATATCCGTCCAATCAATGCTGCCAGCATCACGCAGCAAAGCCTCCAGGTCTAAGCCCTTGTAGTTCCTAAGGAGCATATAGTGTGGCTTACGCTTAGGAGGGCGTATCTTATAGGACAAAAAAACAAGATCGTGGTATGAAAAACAAGCAGTAAGTTGTCCGTGGATAGAAACATTGCCACAGTTAGATACGATCATCAGGTCTAAAAGAGAAGGGGTACAATTAGGAAAATGATGAGTAGCAGAAAGTGGCAGAATACTAAGATTAAAAGAAGATATAAGAGATTCAAGTTTGTGAGTACGGCTGTCATTTTTAAGTAGGCAAGTATTAAAATCACCCATCAAGACTACGTGGTCATAAGTGGGACAAAAATTATTTAAAAGTGAGTCGAAAGAGTCAAAGTAATCAATGTTCAGATTAGGACTATACACCACCCCCAAAAGCATTTTAACGCGATGTAAAGATATTTCAAGAAAAAGATGCTCCGCTGACCCCGAGTACGGAGACGGCGATGTACTAATAACCTTGTAAGGTATATCAGCACGCAGATAAATGGCAACCCCACCGCCACCCTTTCCAATTCTATCATTGCGAATAAGAACAAAACCGGGAAGGGCATAATGAACCTATTACTTACTTAGTGTGATAAACTTATATTTCAATCTGTGAAATATTGCATTCAGATACTTAAACGTGCTTAAACTTGGCTAGTTAGCTTTTGGGATTATTATATTCCCTACACCGACACAACCATGTCGCTGTTCAAATCAACAACAAATATTTTTACAATCTACATAAAACTACGTAGAGGGTTTGAAAATAATATTTAATGTGGATATTTATGAATAATAATAGGATTAATATTCATAAACGCTTGGTTAACTGACTACAAAAGTTATTAAGGTCGTTAGGTAAGTAATTATTAAAACATAAACCAGAACGCCAAGATTGATTTACAATTATAGGATTAGGAAGGTTTCCTGATAACAAACATACATAACTACTCAGACATTTCTTTTGAAACTAGCAAAGACCCAAATGATTTCCGCACTTTGTGAATAGGTATTCAATTTCTGAACATTTATTTTAGTCCATTACCACCTCGGGTCGATCTTGAGGTTAAGCCACGCTTGCCTAGGTTGGTCCACGGATGAGTGACCACCTGATACATAACGAGTGTCCTCCTTGTCTCAGAGAGCACGTTAAGTCGTTGGTCCTGGCTGTCATTTGTAGATCTTTGACAGCCGGTATAGGTAGTCAGTGGTTCGATTCGAAAGTTTGACAGCCAGTCTTACCAAGGAGTATCGTATTACTCAGTTGTTATTGGCTTGTGGAGGTCCGATAGGCAATAGCTCCATGTAAAATACTGGTATTCAGCTGCATCCAACTGGAAACCCCAACATAGTAGGGAAAAAGCTGGGCAAATGATGATACCACATAACATCATTCCTGTACAACCGGGTCACATTCGCCAGTTATAGTAGTTTGTAATAGGGATTGACCCATCATCCGTGTACAAACGAAGCCAGACTGAGGCAGAAACTCAGAAATTTTATGTCAAAACTAATATCATTTTGATCATCGAGGTGGAGTTCTACAAAGACTGCAATAATAAATCACTAAGTGAATTTTATTTCCAAGTACCTAACTCGAATCACATAAAACACTCTTCTCTTTACAACATCAATTGCTATAACAATCGTAATAGGCGTTTCAACCTAAAAAAAAATGCAGAAGATTCAAATAGAGTTACAATAAGGATCGTGTGTTTTGTACTGTTAAATACATATTTTTCATCGTATTGTAACTAAACAAGAATTAAATAAGAGGTCCACAGCCAGGCGGAAGGCGTGGTATGCACAGGGGACGCGCATCGGTGAATGAATCATGACACAAGTATTTATTGAATTCGTTTCGTTATGACTAAGAGAGCGTTGTGACCCATACCCATTGGCTATAAAATATGTTGTATTTAAAAACCACACTCGATAAAACTGAGACACATTGTACCCAGTGAGTGACTAACAAAATATTAAATTCTAAATGATTGTTAAACCACAGAATAAGTAAAAGTACAAGTAACAAAAATAACTTAGAATGTGGAAAATAAACTTTTTACTTTTACTTCCAGAAGTCGGTGACTTTTGTTTGTTTAGTTGACATTTTTTATGCCACCGACTTCCGAAGTATATTTATTTTCCAATTTTTTTGTTTTTTTTGTAGTATAATACTAGTAATTATACTACTAAAAATGGATTATAGACGATAACTCATAAACTACCCAAGCAATATAAATAAAATGTTTAATTTTTAAAAACAAGCTACAGTTGGCGGAGTGTTAGTGATCAGTAAACATATATTTTAAAAAAAACATACCATCGAACATAGAACCTCGCCTTTTAAGCTAACCTAACCTAACCACGATTCATATCTTTCTTTCTTTAAATTGATGATAAATTTCATAGCATTGTCGATCAGAACATTGCTGTAAGGAAATTGTATTAATCAAAGGAACTGTTTACTTAAACTTTGAATTACAAAATTGGATCCCCTTTGGGAAACAAAGTAATTAATACTCAGGGCATTGTTCAAACATAGACTTCGTTCCACAGCGAATACCCAGCGGTCCAATTATTTGAAACCAAGTTGTCATACTACAGGTTGGTGAAATCGTTCTCTAACAGTTTAAGGCTGGTACATAACAGTTGTTATGTATGTGTAGAATAATACAATGGTTATTGAAATCGATAATATTGTAGGTTTTATTCATCAGGTGGAGGAACTAAAATAAATTTTGTACTAGCAAAACATCAGTTAATACCAACTGTCAAAAGCCTTTTTTTAAACGTTTTGCTTTCTACAACCATCCGTTTGAAACTGCTGTAATGAAAAGTCAAATTTAATAAGATAGCGAAACTCCATAGTCGTTTTTGGTTTTGATATCTAAATACGGTTAATCATAGCTTGTAGTGATATTAAATATTTGGTATTTTCTCGTTTTGTTATTTTTAGCGATTAGTACCTCTGTATAGTGTTTGGGTCATTGACCCCGAAACAAAAATAAAAACATCAAATCTCATTCAATATTTATTTTTGTTTTATCCTGTTTAATACACCTAGTTTCATTGCTAATCGAAATATGTAGGGACTTAATTCCTTCCTCATTTAAGTAGAGTTCAACCTAGCCAGTGTATGTTTTGTGGGTTACCTAATGTTAATTGTTTCGTGATTTTTTTAACGATCAATTTTCTACTTAGGCAAAGACTTTTAAAAAATATTGTTGATCGTAAGTGCAATAATTTGGCCATCGTCGGATTGTTTGCAGTTTTAGCAAATATAGGCTTTGTGCCACCCTAAACTGGGGCCTCTTTAATGTAATATCAATTTCCTTCTTCACAAGCTAACTAACAAAATGAACTCAATTTAAAAGGAAAATCCCTCAAATAAATAGTGGTGTTAGGTACAATTGTGCACAAAGTGTTACGCTGACGTCGCTTGTACGTGACTCCACAGCAAACCGATACTTTGATTGACAGGAATCCGCAAATGAAATCGACAATGACGAAAAAACTCTTACAAAAACTTATTTCTGCGACTGTACTCAAACTAGGCGAGTTTTTATACTATTAAAAGAAAACAGATGGCTGTGGCCGACTGCATGCGTTCATTCATTACAACGTTATAGTATGAAAACCATTATCAATCTGTGACTTCTTTATACCAACTTACTAAGAAATGAATGAGAAACCAAACCTTATGATGCACATGCATGACTGTACCGGGAAGTATTTAAACCAGCTGTTAATCTGTCACGTTTTAATCAGTTCTATGTTCTTACAAAGAAAAATAAGAAATAGCAATTAAATTGTATGCAATCATCATCCAACAATTTGAGATATTTCTAGATTTAACGTTCGTTCGATTTATATATTAATAGATATCACGCACCTTTTTCTATAAACTGGGTAACGCCCGGCCTTATTAGCATAGATCGAAGTTTCAATGAACTTCTCCAGAAGAGATCCCGGCTATCGTAATGTTTTGTCAAAACTTTCAATAACATCGCTTATGATTGGGTCTCCAACCGACTTCAGTTCTATATTCCAGTAAGTGAATGACTATTTAGTACGTACGAATTTTCTTTTTCTTGTTAAATTGCGACTGCCAGCGGGAAAGGTTAAATACCTAAACTATAATGAGTCACAAAATTCTCACAATAAACTCATTCATGTTTCTACAACATTAAAAATATCTAAAATCCACTAAGCCACTGACCCACTAACGAATCTAAACACGAATAATTGCATGTAAATGTATGATTGCATAAAAAATAATTAGCAAACTTGTTTGACAAGTTTGTTTTAAACAGCGCTAATGTGCAATGCGAACCTTTTGAAACATCCAGCAGTACAGTGTACACATCGCAGTGAACAGGCAGCGCCGCACTTCCGTGCAGTGGCGTACTTGCACATTCCCGATGATTATGAGCTTTGACAGACCTTGCATGTTAATTAAAAAGTTTGCATATAAAACAAAAAACTAGCGGGATATTGCCCGCGGCGTGGCGCTGCTGAGTGGTTTGTGGTGCTGGTCTATGCAGTTCGCTAGTTTTTGTTCGAAAATGAACGTGCACCCTCGAGTATACTCGCAGCAGAGTTAATGGAACCGTTAAGTAATGTACTTATATGAAATATGAAGGTTTCTTAGAATTACGACATAGAAACAACATACATGAGGATTGTAACCAAAAAACCGGCCAAGTACGAGTCAGACTAACGACCGTATGTTTTAACTGCGTAGACTTAAAGGGTTAATTTTTTCAGCTCTAAGAGACCACAGACTTGAGTATATAGGTACCTACTTAGTATTAATTTCAACTCAATCAGACGTCGGGACTTCCACGCGTTCCTGAGGTAAAGGGTCTTGACAGACAGACAGACTGGCGGACAACAAACTGATCCTTGGTTCCGTTTATCAATTTTGAGGTACGGAACTCTAAAAATAGTCATTTCCTCTTTACATAATGACTATGATAAATTGACGTCACACTGCGGTCTATTCATTCGTATGGGGGTCCTCTATTCACTGGTTTACGCTATAATAGTTCATTAGAATAAAACCTTGACTTCGAAATTGAAAGCGGACACCGCCACCGCAAAATCTTACGTAGATACCTCGGTATGTGCAAACAAACTTATACATAGAATCGTAGTATTTTCTCGAATTAATATGAGTTATTAATCCATTTTGTATGTTTACCACTTTGTTAGATAAACAGAATGGGGTTAATCTCAAAATTATATCTCGGGAACGCGTGAAGATATCGAGTTGAAATTAAAACATATACTTAACTCTGTGTTCCCTTTGTGCTGTGAAAAAATAACAACTCTACAAACCCTCTAAGTTTATGCAGTCAAAAAATATGGCTGTTTATGTCGCAAGTTTCCTCGTTGTGCTAGTCTCACTTCTAGGCGCATTCTTTTAAATATCGAGAATAGTAATTGTTTTGTTTTAAGAAGTCGCAGTACAACAGTTGATCACCGAATCCTGAAAGAGCTCCCCTTCAATTAGTGGTACTATACATACATATAACGTTAGGGACGTTCTGCATACCTAGTAGGTATGTAAGTACTTACAAGTTGCATCCACGACAATTGATATTCCAAAGTGCCAGCATTTCCGTAGATTTCCTTTTCAAATAGCTTTCTACTGTGAAAATACAGCAACATTAATAGTCTGGTAGACAGAAAATGTCGCTGAACGTAAATCACTGGTGGTGCTTGGCATTCATATTACTCATACATTTTGGCTAGCATCCTTTGAAAAATACAGTCGAAACTACTTTCTTAAAGAGTGACGTTGTAATAATAGTGTGTTTTAACATATTTATGGAAAAACTTTTTTGAAAAAAAGAAACCGACTTCCGAAAACATATCGACCTTTTTATTTATGGTATGATGGTACCTCATACTCATAGAGTATAGAGTATTCAGTTTTATTGCAGTTCATCTACAAACAGTTGAATAAAGAATATTATGTAATTTAGAATCCTCGGGAGTATGACCCTTTCGATTATAAAAATAATTTTGAAAATCAACTCAAAATTGGCGGAAAAATCGCGATAAAAACGTACAAAAGAAAAGTGCAGCGGAATTTTGAACCTGCTTATTATTTTGGAGTCCTTGGCGGTCTAGAAAAAGCGCACGATGTAAACGTTACGCAAACACAACTATACTATTCCATAGCATTTTAGTTTTTTTTGCATTATAAATGTAAAATGAGTCCTTTTTTTGCGGATGGATAATCATCAAATAACTTCCCCCGCTCTAGGCGGAGCATGTGTCAGACTTTTACTGACTAAAACCCACCCATGTTCATTCTTCTTTTGCCCTTTATGTTCCGGGACCGCGGTATCTCTTTCCCGCAACTCCGGCAGGTGAAATGAGTATCTTGTATTGACGTTTCATTTACACCGCGCACTCTTGCTAACTACCTAGATAGTTTATCTATTTCGCGTGCCATGGAGTGATGGCATGACGGATGACGCGGCGCAGTGCGAGGCTGCCTCAAGGCCAAGGTCCGTATTATGTAAATCATGATGTTTGCGCAGCGCACGGCCAGCCACGATAATCAGCAGATAATGAGATAACTACCATGCTGTGGATGACACGACGCGGAGCGCGGTGAGCCAGGAAAATATTGGATAGATCTTATAGGTAACCGAATGTCTTTTAAAATTGCAGCACAGAAGATATTTGTATTCCAGTTGTTTTTATTTTTTCGTAGTATCAGGACTTACGGAGATCCTACTAATAATATTATAAATGCGAATGTTTGTGAGGATGGATGTGTGGATGTTTGTTACTCTTTCACGTCGAAACGGCAGAACAGGTCTTGATGAAATTTGGCACAGAGGTAGATTATAGTCTGGAATAACATATAGGATACTTTTTTATAATCATCACACGGGCGAAGTCGCGGGCGCCAGCTAGTAAGTAATAATACTCATAAATAATATCTATTTTTACTCAGTAATAGCTAGAGAAGGAACTTTTGTATTTTTCTATTTGCTTGGTAAATCCTACTGCTGGCCAAAGGCCTCCCCGTCCCCATATCCTCCCAGACAGTCTTAGCATGCGTCGCCTCGGACAAGCCTTGTTTCATCTCGCTACCTCTTTCTTATCTCACTTTAGCTACTAATAAATTTACTAATGTCCTCTTTTTAAAATGTTTGACGTAAATTGATGGCCTGAAACACAGGTTTTCATAAACCTAGATCAGGCAGGTCTACATTATAGTTAGAATTAATTTTCCTCTATGACGATTAATGTAAATCATAGTTTTACTTATACTTGAATACATTTTATTATTATTATTATTTGTTGTTCTTGAATTTTCTTCTCTAGTAAGAGAGTATAAAAACCCTACCCACGGGCCGGAGCCAAGTTTGTAGGGGGGAGTTTAAATGGAGAATGTTGATGATATTGTAGAAGAAGTAAGGAATTTCCGGGTGATGCGACAGGTGTTAAGAATTGTGGCTTTTTGTAGCAAGTAAAGTGTGTGAGTAGGCATTTGTAGAGTATTGAGGCTTTGGGTGAGAGATTTTGGTATGATACCAGTAGATGAGAGAACAATAGGGACTATATGAACAGTCTGTGCTCGCCATTGGGTTTTAATTTCAATGGCAAGATCTTGATATTTACTAAGCTTTTCAGATATTGTAGTTTGAATATTATGTGAGTTAGGTATTGCTATATCTATCAGATAAACTGTTTTATTGGTTTTGTCGTGAACGGTTATGTCGGGTCTATTGTAATGAATTGTTTTATATAATAGTTCGGTCCCAGTATAGTTTTTGATGGTTATTTTCAAGTGTTACTTCTGGTTTGTATTTATAATATGGTATCATTTCAATAACTAGTTTATATTTAAATGCTAACTGTTGATGTATGATCGCAGCAACTTGGTCATGACGGTGTTTGTAATCGGTTTGTGCAAGTGATGTACATGCTCCTGTTATATGCTGTATAGTTTCGGAGGCAGTGTTACAATGTCTGCACAAGTCAGTCGGCTGATTTGTGTCTTTCATGATGTATTTTCTATAATTACGTGTACATATTATTTGATCTTGTATGGCCAGCATAAAACCCTCGGTCTCGGGAAACAATTCGCCTCGTTTGAGCCATTCGTTCGACTTTATTTTATCGACGTGTGGCTGGCTCAGGAAGGCTCGATGTCTTCCGTGTAGGGCTTTTTCAGACCATGCTGTTATTTTTTGTTGTGTACTTACAATGTGTTCGTTTATTTGTGTGTTTCGGTTTTGCAGGTTTAGTGGTGTTAGTTTCTTATCTGCCTCCGTTACTTGCTTGTGTAATGGTGAGTTTTCTGATTTGTTATGAAAGTATGCTCTGAGTGAAAGTATCTGTTTGTTGTGTAAATTATTTATGTCTATTAATCCTCTTCCTCCTTCTTGGCGTGGTAGTGTAAGTTTATTATTATTATTATCCGACCTCGGCGGCGTCGTAATCCTAAGACTTTTTTCTTCTTTCTTCTTGTATGTCCGACAGCTGGTTAAAGGACGACACGCTTGGCGCATTGGCTGAGCGATCGACTGCTGCGCCGCCTGTCGCGGGTTCGATCCCCGCACGGAACAAATATTTGTATGACCTACAGGTAGTTGTTTCGGGTCTGGCTGTTTGTGTATGTGAGTTTAAATGTTTGTAAACGCACTCACGATACAGGAGAAATTCCTAGTGTAAGGCAGTCTTTTTATAAAAAAGGCTTCCTTATATCCTTCCAGGTTGTCTTCTCCTGCATCACTTCGAACCAGCCTTCGAGATACGCGTCCTTCATCTCGCTACCTCTTTCTAGGCCAGCCTTGGCGGCGTCCTCAGCCTTTTAAACAAAAGTAGTTAGCAATGTAGGCTTCCCATCGGACAAAAGATACAAAACTACAATACCGAGATATATCTTCGATTGTGATTAGATGATAATCAAAACCAGTGACGCAATGCAACAAAGTCGATGATTCATGATTGTTGTTGTAATAATTTGTACATTTTAAAACATCAGTGATGAATTCAACCCACTTATGTAAAAGACCGCTAACATTTACAGCCACGGAGTCACCAATTCATTGATGGTGATGCGTCATCAGTCATCACGATTTACTCATCATCACTATCTGCCTAACTTTTTTCAAAATGCTTATGGTGGGGTTGGCTTCCAATCGACCCGAATGCTGCTGAATATTATTGAACACGGAGCGACTTTCATCATAACAAGCTTAACTATGAGCTTGTCACATCTTCTATGATTTATTAAAACTATTTATATGTAAATTGGTAACAAAATAAAAATATTCTAAGAGACCACAAGCGGAATACCCTACCAGTATTAAAAGCGAAAGTTTGTAAGGATGTATGTAAGTTTGTTTGTTGCTCTTTCACGCAAACACTACTGAATGGATTTTGATGAAACTTCACAATAATGCAAAATGTAAGCTATTACATATCAGAATATCACATAGGCAATTGATGAAGATATATTGTATATAACTAATAACCTAAAAGTTATATTTCTTACAAAATATCTATAATCAACCCCAAGCATATAAGTAAATACAACAGAATTATATAACGCAACGCCCTTATCAACATCAAGTCCTTAGAATCCTCCCGTCGTCTTCTGAAAAACCAAAAAGAATAGAGTCATTGACAGCATGTGCGTTTTTTATGCATTTCCACTGACACGGACCAAGGAGGTTGGAAGGGGGAACATCTAAGAATATAATACTTTTTAGATAGACGTATGTATCTGTCAGAGCAGTAAATTACCTACCATTGCATTTTGTGCTGCTGAAAAAGAGGAGCAACAAACAAACATACGTAATAATATTAAGAAAAAGGGAAGGAAAATAAATGTAGTCCATTTGATATACAGCAGCCCCCTATCAGTCGATGTGTCGCTATTACAGCGTTTATGTAACATAAACATAAATTGTGTTTTACACACCAGGAAAACGCTGAGAATACTGATATAGATACGGTAGATATGTAGTTGTTTCGGGTCTGGCTGTTTGTGTATGTGAGTTTATATCTTTGTTAACGCACCCACGATACAGGAGAAATTCCTAGTGTGGGGCAACGTTTTTTTTTTAAAAAAAGGAAAGACAAATAACGGTAAAATAAAATCTGAGGTACTGTAGAAATATGCTATTCATAGTATATCTTAAACCATTTCAATATTACAAGTACCATTAATTAGGTTAGGGTTTACCAGTTAGGTTGAAAATATTGACATAACTTCCAGTTATTTTCATTAAAAACTTACAGTAGGTACTGGGCACTAATATAATCATAGTAAAATTGTAAATAATATCACTTTCAAGCAACCTGTCTTCCATTGTAGAGCTAAAAGATTATAGGTACCTTTAGTTCCCAGGCGGTCGTGGTCGGCTGACCTCCGCATAGAGAGGGAACCGAAGCGAGAAAGAACACCCAGATCAATTGTTAATCTACTTCACTAATTGAAACCCTATTATCTGCCAGTAACTAGTAACTACAGCTAAAAAACACAGTATACATAATGTAGATGCCTATTGTACCTACATATTAAAAGATAGTGTAACATCGTGCCTGTAATCTCTGAAAGGTTAGTCAGAGTTGTAGGCGGGCATCGAAGCCAGGACCTTATACATATTACCATACCATTTACATATTACAAGATACCTACACACTAAAATACTAAACACACAGTTATTATGTGATTAGAAGATGATCCCAATAGGAGTTGCAATTTTCAATTAGTTTTTTTTTTTTCGGGTGGGTAATCATCAAATAACTTCCCCCGCGCTGGGCGGAGCGGGGGGGCGGGCATGTCAGACTTTTACTGACTAAAACCCACCCATGTTCCTTCTATTGTCCTTTACGTTCCGGGGCCGCGGTATCTCTTTCGAACAACCAGCAACCCCGGCAGGATTTTCAATTACTTACTATTCTAAGTTAAAATACTTCTTCTACTACGAAAATCAACCCAGAGGGTCTAAAATAGCGGCTTTAGCAGAATCATAATAAATAAATGATCAAAGACGCAGCTTTTCTTAATAAAGCAACTCAAAAAATATAAAGCGGTTATTTTAGACCCCCTGATCCAAAGGGTGGTCAATGTTATTTTGTTAACGTACCTAATTGAACAAGGTAACAGACAAACAGTCAGTATTGTCATGTACTTACCTACCTAAAAGTGTAGTTTATACAGTAGGTACCATTTACCCCAACCTCTATACAATACACTAATTCGTAATACCTCCATTTCTTTTACAAATATAATACATGCAGTGTAAACAAAACAAAGGAAAAAAGAGGGTGCATTGTATCGTCCCCTGTTCTAGCAGATTGCCCACAATAGGTACGTGTGCCCGACGCCACGTGCGACCTTACCGAAATGAGTTTACCTACTAACAATATTGCACGGACATCTATCAGTCCATCCACCCCAGACATATTTCACCAAATTCTGTGCAAGTATTGATTTGCCATTTGACCATGTAAGCTAGGACTTTTATTTATCAATGCCGTAATTATGTTTCGGCAGAAGTGTTTTAAAGATGTTGTTTTATTGCATGTTTTTTGTCAAACAGAAACTAGAAAACACAATATACACACATCAAAAGTATCTAGGGATCAACATATATTTTTGCAATAACTTTTCTCCTGATTGATATTAATTAAAATTTTCTTTAAGGATTCATCAAATAAAGTGTTTTCGTTTGTCACAGTAACGATAAACCAAGTCACCTTTGCATTAATAAAGAAATTTGCCATTTTCCTAATAAAGGGATTTTTGACATTTGAACCACTAACATTAAAGTTCGAAAAAAAGACTGAAATAACAGTTTTCTTTAAAATTTTATTGGGTAACTTAAACAATTAATAATCCGTGTTTCTACCGCGAATACTAACAACACAAGAACATCGGTTTGGCATACTCAAAATGAGTTCATCCAAATCACGCTGTGGAATGGCCGCCCATGTTCGTTGCAACAACAAAAAAAGGTCTTCTTGCGACTGGATACCCTCCATATTCGGCAGAGCTCTTCTCTGTAGCATATCCCATGCATGCTCAATCGGGTTCAAGTCTGGCGACTGAGCAGGCCAGGGCAGGACATTGATGTTAGCTGCGGCGAGAGTCTGTCTTACAACTCTTGCGGTGTGCGGTCGTGCATTATCATGCATTAACTGAAATAAGGGACCGATTTGCACTTGTAGAGGAACGATGACGTCTGATACAATCGTCTCAGCATAAATTTGAGCGTTGAGGTTGCCTCTGATCCAAATCAACTCAGTTCTTCCGCCGATCCAAATACCCGCCCATACCATGATGGTTCCACCACTATAAGGATGGACTTCCTGGCAGGATTTTAATCGCTGTTGGCGTCCAGGGGTTCTCCAGTATCGTATACGTCTTGTATCCGGTCTCATACCAAAACGAGACTCATCAGAAAAGCACACGAAACGCCATTGTTCTTCTGCCCAATTTCTGTGTTCAAGAGCCCATTGATATCGAATCCTACGATTGTGCATTGCTATAGGTGGTACCCGTAGCGGTCTTCGGGAATGAAGGTTCACTTCATGCAAGCGGTTTCTGACTGTTTGGTCGCTAATTAAGTTCCCTGAAGAGTGATGAAGCCTCACGGCTAACATCATGGCGGTTATTGTTGGAGCTCTTCGAGTTAAGATTTGAATGTATCGGTCTTGTCTCCGTGTGGTGCAGCGATACCGTCCTCCATGGCGCTCAGCCACGGTACCAGTGCTTCGGTAACGTGTCCAAAGTCGACTGATAACACTCTGACTTGTATTCAGAGCTAAAGCTACAGTACGTTGCCGGGAACCAGCTTCTATCATTCCCACGGCTCTGAGCATTTCTTCCCTGCTTAAATGACGTCGCCGCTCCATAATAACGTTGGTTTTAATCAGTAGTAGGGAAACAGTAGCACTAATAATGTCTTCAATGCGTTGTATGTTTTTATAGGGAAAATATTGACAGCTTATTTTCATCTTTTACTCGAATTTCATTGAGAGTTCCTGATTCAAATTATGAAATGCACCAAAAAGGATCCATATAAATTTATAAAATCATAAATTTATTACAAAGCCACATCTCAATCTCAAGAAATCCGCATAAAAATGCTTGATCCCTAGACACTTTTGATGTGTGTATTTTATGATACATCTAGCTAATCAAATTTAATCCATTCAAATTTGCTTCTTATTCATATAATTGAAATGGTGTTAACATACTGGGTGTAACTAATAGTATCTCGTAGATTCCCCGAAGAACACAATTTTGACGACGAATAGGTATTCTATTAATTTATCAAAATGTGATACCTAACCAACATTACCATTGAATTGAACAAAAGCAGGAACATTCGATTTCATGAGAGTGATTAAGTTTACATAGCAAGTTACTACCTAACGCAATTCACGAATAGTTACATTTATAATTTACACAATTTCGGTGTTTGAGTTCATGTTGTCATAACAATTATAGCGGTTCATATACGGTCTCATTCTCTTATTAAATAGTCTAGTTGAAATTGAACCCAAATTCTGAGAAATATAATATTAACGTTTTGCCATAATAAGGGGCCTATGTAACTACCACACTGAGGTGTCCCTAATGTGCCAATCAGTGATCCATGAGGACTAGAATGCATTACAACACGACATAAATGTAACTACTTTTTTTTTTAAATAAACGTCGACCCACTCTAGTTATTTCTCCTGTATCGTAGGTGCGTTTACAAACTTTCAAATTCACATACACAAACAGCCAGACCCGGAACAATTATCTGTAGGCCGTTCAAATATTTGTTCCGTGCGGGGATCGAACCCGTGACACGCAAAGCAGCAGTCGATCGGTCAGCCAATGCGCCAACCGTGTCGTCAAGTTTAGCAGTAAGAAATATCTTGTCATGTCATGCGATGTGAATTGCAGAAGAAATAAGAACAACACATTTCGTTGCTAGTGAATTAGTGATGACTAATTAATAACTAGGTCGGACGTAGAGAGGTCAGTTTTCATGAACGATGTTATCACTCCATGATTTAACGTCCAAGGTTTTAGGAAATCGTACAATTATGCTTTGAATAGATCACTTGTGCAACATACTGATACACACATGGACTCATGCCACGATTCCACAGAATGATTCAGAATAGCGGACGCAGTAGGTAATTTTATTATTGTTATCAAGGATCTAATCATAATTATAGCTGGTATGCTATTGCTAACGTAAGCTGATATTTATTGGCACGTTGAAAAATTTACACCATAAGGTGCTGTCAGAAGTGAGCTAAGCAGGGCTCGGAAACCGGTTGAAATTCTTAACCGGTTACGGTCATTGACCCCAAACCGAAATCGATTTAGGTAAAGGTTTGCACTTTACCGGTTTTAACCGGTTTTAGCGAGAAACCGGTTTTTCATGAATTTTGGTTTTGAAAGTGAAAATTAACCGGTTAAAACCAAATTTGAACACCCCCCGCCCCCGCCTCTTTCACAAGCACGGTCAAGACGTTGCGATATCATTTAGTTACAAAATAGTCGCATCAAGTCGCATGCAAGTTCGCAACGTCGCCGCCACACAGTGGGTCGAAACTATGATTTTAATGACATAGGCGTCAATTTCGTTTTTTTTTTGCGTTTTCTGTATGCGGATGGATAGAACTCAGCTTCAATAATAAATATCTCTTGACGTTTTTCTCTAAACTTAATAGTTTGTGCAGAAAAATGAATTTTGTTTTTTTTGTATGGAACGGATCAAATAAAATCAAATTTCTGCTAAGTACCGTTAGATCCCGCTTTGCAACGTTATTTTTCTTATACCTTGTGTCATTCACTATCTTTTGATGCTATGAACATTTGCATAACGTTGCAACTCTGCCCAAAAATGATGATTGAAAAAATGAAAAAAATACATTGAATAAAAAGCTTTATTTTCGTACGTTATTTTAGTTCAATTTTAATATGAAATACAACGACAAAAATAAAATAGTAAGACAAAAGACGAATTAATACAGGTAAGTTCCTAATCAGTAACAAAAATACATTTAAAAGATCTCATATACGCTTAAATTGGTAGGTACTCGTAATAATATGTTATTTTTAAAAGAGGATACGAATGTGCTCTTTTAAGTAAAAATGTATACTTACTTCGGAAAAAGGTAAATAGTAGTAAAACGTACATAATAAAGCTACTTACAAAAGATACATAGTAAAGGTACACAATAATACACCTAATTAGGACTAAGAATATACAACACTAATACTTACAAAAAAAAAATCTATAAGTACACTTACAATCTATCAAAATCTTATTCACTATCGCTAGGACTATCTTGTAAATTATTTACATCAATAAAATCTAAATCGGATTCTGTTGGAAAACTCATCAGAAGCTCTTTGACTTTTGGAAAGAGACCCATATTTTGTCTTTTCATTTGAGGTCTTAGACTTGTGATCTATCGTATCTATATCTTCGTTTGTCGCCGTTCTACTTACTTTTCTAGAATGGCTCTCTCTGTAATTCCGAAAATCTTTATTGCGAGCCTCTCCTGCTTCTTCCGACAGTTTACCGACAGGTATGGCACCAAAATGCTTAATTATGTCAGCCCCATGTACCAACAATTTGTGAACACTGAATGCCATATAATACCATGGATATTCCTCACCGGACACGGAAGTTTCGGGAGGTTCCTGCACATCATCGGGCGGGAGGAAGCGCCCGGGTTTCACCATTGTGACGATCGCCCGGAGGACACGGTGGAGCACACTGTGGCGGTCTGCCCAGCTTGGGCGGAGCACCGCCGTGCCCTCGTAGAGGCGATCGGCGGCGGCGATCTCTCGCGTCCGGCCCTGGTCCAGGCCATGGTCCGGAGCGAGAGGGAATGGGAAGCGGTCATCTCCTTCTGCGAAGCAGTAATGCTAGCATAGGAGGTGGCCGGGCGTTTGAGGGAGAGATCATCTACCCAACCCAGCCGCCGCGGGAGATGCCCCGGGCGCCGGGCGCCGCGAGACGACTCCCGGCCACCGTAGATTCGGGCCTGTGGACGGTGAGCAATGGGTAGCTCGCCGTCCGTCCGTCGATTGACGACAGGCCGTGTCGACGGCGCGTTCGTGTTTCACGCGCGCCTCAAAGAGATGTCAGCAAAGCAGAGGGGCTTGCCAGAGCCTCCGCCTGCCGGGGTTGCGGGTTGTTCGAAAGAGATACCGCGGCCCCGGAACGTAAAGGGCAACAGAAGGAACATGGGTGGGTTTTAGTCAGTACAAGTCTGACATGCCCGCTCATGCCTGCTCCGCCCAGAGCGGGGGAAGTCATTAGATGATATCCCACCTGAAAAAAAAATACCATGGATATAAATTAACATTTATTTTAGCAGTATCATTACAATATTCGAAAAATTTTGTAAGGGCCACGCGCTCTCCAGATGCCACAGTCTGAAGAATCACGTGAAACCTTTCAATTAACTCTTAACTAATTCCTGTTATGCGGGCTGTTGTTGGTGGATCTCTAAAAAATCTTTTACCAGTATTGCCATCATTTGTTGAGCCTACTCCTTGCTTGATAATATCAATGAGTAAACCGGTTACACTCTAAAATGCTTGTTGCTGTATAGCGCTCTTTTTGAGCATATTTTTTTCTTTATCATCGCCCCTGCAACTCCATTTTTTGAACTCCAAACGATAAGCTGCAAAGAAAGAGGAATGACACTTTATAAAAGGATTGTAAACATAAATGAAGCAGAAAAGGATGTAGTAAAAATATAATATATACTAACCGATGTGAAGTAAGCACTCCATGCTTCTTATCCAGGCATGTAAAGATGACAATCCATAATGGTACATATCTTCGTTTTTTTCTCTTTGAGCAATTGATGGTAAATTGTTCATCTCGGACGGTTTTGCTTTGCAAATATCACAGACAGACGATGATGTCTATGACAAATATGAAGTCATTTTGCCGTGTATCATCGTCATGATCAATTTATGCGTTACTTCAATTCGATTGAAGTTCATCTATTTCTTTTTCTATGCAATTTTTTATACTTACCACTGTTGACTGTGTAACTTGTGTAACAATTCTTTGGTAAATTTAAACATAATCGGACGGCAATAGAATGTTGATGAGGGTCGGTCGTTTTCCCAAACAATTGTGCCATCAGATTGTTGAAGCCTTACAGGAACTAGACTGGCCATGAATATAGTTGAATCATCAAAGTCTATTTCCGTCTTTTGTTGTAATTACTTTGACCTGAGGTTCCATCAAAACCCCATTTGCTTATAAGCACTAAATCTTTTGCCAAGCTCAAACCCAAAGCAATCACATCTAATAGCCTCGAGACCGTCAAGTTGAGTAAAGCTTGCAGTTTAATAGCAGCTCCATCTTTTGTTATAGTTACGTTTTCTTTTCCTGGGTACCATTGTGACTTTTCTTGCTTAATTTTATAATAAGAAGGGTATAAGTCCGACCCATTTTTACTTGCTGCTCTCTTAGACTTATATACTGCCATCTACTTAATTTAAGAGAAATCAACAAAGACAGTGCCTTATCCGGTGAATATTGATTACTTTTCACTTTTGCACTAAAACACTCCTTAACTTTTTCTAAATCTTCTGAGTTATTTAACAAATGATGCATTATTTTTCCTACATCTTCATTGCCAGTATTTCTTAAATTGGCATTTGTGGTAGCATTCAGTTCATCCGGGGATATTGTAAACGATTTGTTGATTTCATCAACACGTCTCCGTTTTGTCTGGATCTCAATTCTTCGAAAGGTTTTCGAGGTGTAAATGTAGATGCTGAATCTTCTGCTGTAGATGGTGGTAGATTTTCAACATATTTTTTATCACAAACCTCAAACATTCTTTGTTCAGTGTCAACAGGTTCAGGTATTATTCCCGCAGGCCAACTTATTGCATTTTCCATCCAATCCCCATTTTTTCTAATAAACTCTGCCAACGTGCGGCTACTTCGCTCCCACCTTGCATTTATATTTGAACAAAATCGCGTACAGATTTTTTGGAGTTCAGCACTGTTTTCCTCAGACACATTATTTTTTTCTTGTAGAAATTGGAAAAGGTTTGAACTATTCGACAATGAGTGCAGCTGCTTCTTAAAATCATAAATAAATCTAAATTATTAACTAAACCTTCCATTATAGCCAAAAAGGTATGATCACAATCACTGGATGTTAGAAGTAGTACGAATAAACGAATACTAATTAATATCAAATAAATGTGGGCTACATTTATTTTATATTTAACAAATTTAAGATATTAGAGATTTAATAATATTCTTGTTAGTTGTTAAGTACATACCTGTATTATTAAGTGTTTACTTTCTATTTCATATTAAAATTGACCTAGAAGAACTTACGGAAATAAAAATTAAGCTTTTAGTTCTATGTATTTTTTTTCATTTTTTCGATCATCATTTTTGGGCAGAGTTGCAACTTTATGCAAATGTTCATAGCATCAATTGATAGGGAATGACACAAGGTATAAGAAAAATAACGTTGCAAAGCGGGATCTAACGCTACTTAGCACAAATTTGATTTTATTTGATCAGTTCCATACAAAAAAAACACAAAACCCATTTTTCTACCCAAACTGTTAAGTTTAGAGAAAAACGTCAAGAGATATTTATTATTGAATCTGACGAGTTCTATCCATCCGCATACAGAAAACGCAAAAAAAAAAAACGAAATTGACCCCTATGTCACTAAAATCATAGTTTCTACCCACTGTGTGGCGTAGGTTTGCTCGACGCTTTGTTTGCGGGCGCGCAAAAAACTAAGCAAGTCTAAACATGAATCTACCCGCACCATTTAAGTTCTTCGGTTGTATTTGACGTCCTCAGATCAAACATTTGTTTTTTCCAAAAATTTTCTGGGGTACTAAATGTACTAATGTCACTATAACTTGTTGGAAGTGTTAAAAAAGTAGACGAAAAATATTTACGAATTACGGAATTAACCGGTTAATTTGGGTGTCAAAACCGTTTGTGCTTATGTAACCGGTAACCTTTATCATTTGGGTTACATATGAACTGTTCACTTGTTTAACCGGTTAATGAAGGAACGATATATTTACCGGTATTTTATCGAAATTAACCGCTCTTTTCAAACCGGTTCAGAGCCCTGGAGCTAAGTGTATTACGGCATGATATTTAACACTGTGTTTTAACTTTGGCAGTGATTTGCATCAGGTTCTTGTAAGTTAATCTCTTTTATTATGCTTGCTATTCGCGTCATCGTTTGCTGAACAGCGAAAGATGATGCCAACAAGCCAATGCCAAAAAGACAGTTTCTCTTATTATTTATTAAATAACATTTGAAACGGGATATTTACCATGTTGACTATTTATTTTTGTTTACCATATTTCAGCGCAGTTGCACACGCCATGATTACGGATAAACTGGAATTATACAATGTGTCCGGTCATGGACTAGCGATATTCTAGATACTTATGTACCTAACGAGTGTTTTAATATACTATTACGATACACACTTAGGTCTAATTCACTTCCCCGCTGTTTGTTGGCCATTTTAAGATATTCTCTATGCGTGTACAAAAATAATCATATATCTCAAAGTTTTGGTCTTACTGAGACGAAAATAGGTTTATTCAGAGGGCAACCCTTTTCCTGATTCGTTTTCTGCGCTCGGTACCGCTTCTACTGTCACTCACCATTCGGTTCTGCTCTCCACACACGAAGATCACTGTATCCGCAGTTTTTTTTTTCCATATTAAAAAAAACAATAATTTCTCAGTGTCTTGTGTAAAATTAATTCAATAGTCACACTTTATGTGTGTCAGTATCACGTATCACGGGTGTCATGCACCAATTCCAATGAAGTTTATTCAGCACAAAAGTACTTACTACTAAATGTGAATTGCTAATTAATACCTGTTAATTTAGGCAACACGGTAGTGTACAGTGTATGTACTCTCCACTGCACGTCTCGGTTAGAAGTTACGCCTTTGACTTACTTTACCTGACCTAGAGTAGTACGAAGCTTTATAAGAACAAGAGGCCAACTGCCACTGGTTTTTTACCACAGTCTACTGTATGTAGGGAAAGGCAAGACAGTATCGAAAATAGCTCTGAAGGTATATCGTTTTTTTTGCTGATGGTAAATCATCAAATAACTTCATCCGCTCTGGGCGGAGCGGGGCTGAGTGTTAGACTTTTACTGACTAAAACCCACCCATGTTCCTTCTTTTGCGTACCGGGGCCGCGGTATCTCTTCCAAACAACCCGAAATCCCGGCAGTCCCCTCTACTTTGCTGACATTTCATTGAGGCACGCGTGGAACTCGAAAGCCCCGTCGACACGGCTATGTAATTATAATGTATAAGTATGCCTTGGTACTGTAGGGTTTAAAGGTTTTTCTAATTATTTACCGCGCATATAATAGTTTAAAGAATATAATTTAAATCATTTTAATTTACATGTCTTATAGCAAAGCTGTCATTTCTATTCTATGTATAAAACGACCTGAGTATTTGAACATTGTGTTTTAACAGCCAGTATTGCTTTAGTTATAAAACCTCTTACATGAGCTACGCCCACCCTTATGAATAAAAGGATCAACGTAGATCTTAAGTGAAACTTAACTTTTATTCATTAAGTTCGAATACTCAAGGACCTACCTAACCTATACCAGAATCCTACCTATGGGGGAATATAAAATAGGCACGCCTCTGGAGAGGTAATTTCAATACTATGACTGGTATAAAATAGTTCGTCACTCCATTTAGAGTTATAATAGTTATACATTAACTTGTGCTAACGTGCACTTAACAAATCTTAAATCAAAGTATTGAAATTTTGTCGCAGCAAAACCCCGAAAAGCAACGATACGTACCCCTGAACAAATATATGATAAGCTCATATATACCCAGATGGGGTTGAAAAATTAAATAAAACTGTACATCATAATCTTTAACTCCATCGGACGCGATTGAGTCTCAAGGAAGAAAAAGAGGATAAAGTCCAATTTACCTATAACTCTATCCATTCCAGGTTATTCATTACATTCGATTTAAAAATTAAATATTAGCAGTCCATATTGACTGAACTGTCGGACTTCAATCATCAGCTTTACCAATTGTGTCAACTCAACACACTTTACCAAGGCTATGCCTCTTAATTGTAAAGTTGGTTTCACTGAAGATTGAGTGTTGTTCCTCCCTTCCAGAAAGGACGACAGTTTATAAAAATTTGTACTATACTTCATTATGCAATCATAACATCTGGAATGTGTTGAGGCTATTTAATGCCTACTCTAGACGTTTGAGACTCAAAGCCGTATTGAATACCCATCATGCATTACCCGGCGCCTCCACCAAATGTAGGGTTTAAAGGTTTTTCTAATTAAATAACGCGCATATAATAGTTTAAAGAATATAATTTAAATCATTTTAATTTACATGTCTTATAGCAAAGCTGTCATTTCTATTCTATGTATAAAACGACCTGAGTACCTATTTGAACATTGTGTTTTAACAGCCAGTATTGCTTTAGTTATAAAACCTCTTACAGTACAAACACTCTTCTGTACAAAAATCAAAAATGTTTATTCGACAACTTGAAAAACTTACGCTAGTTACATTGAGGATCATCCTTTTGAGGAATGAATTAGCTTGTGTTAATCCTGTTTGTTTTTCAGGAAGGATGTATACTTACATTATTTAAAAAAAAAGTGGAATGCTGTGAATGAGTTTGTTACTTAACTCGCGGCTGTGTAAGGTTGTTTGAAGTGTAGGAGTGTTTGTGGGGTGTGTCTGTGTTATGGGGGAGTGAGAGTGTGCCTGTCTTTGTGAGTGATTGTATGATGAGGGCGGATGTTTTAGAAAAGTACACGTGATTAATAGATTAAAAACTCCTGGTTACGTTAATTAACCTCTAGATTCCAAGACCCATAAGTCTTAAAGACTATAAGCACTATTACTTATAATTCTGTACCATAGGTTAGTTTGAGTTAATAGGTAGGTTACTATTATCCAAACGTGCATCTTCTTCTATAGCATCTTCGCTTACTTCCAGGTGATATAATATTGAAACGTGACATAATAATAAATAAGTCAATTCATGACGTAGGTATTAGGTATGACCTTGTCTCTATTTATTGTAATATCATACATACTAGACAAACCACAGCGACTATCGGTCATTTTGTCATGTAACAAAGGACGTGGTTAGACAAAGCTATTATAGCTACGTCTCATTACAGAAGAACCAATACTTTGGTCCAAGTTTTGAACTTTCAAGCCAGTTGTCGCATTTCGAACCTTTTTATAACTGAAACTCGTTAGTTAGTGTTAGATTTTTAACGTTATGGGTAACAATGTGATGGAACGTTATAGAACGATGGGACGCGCCTTCTCGGTGACGTCACGGCTCGGTCCGGTTGATTCATTCATCCGTTTACACTCGCATCGTCGGGCGCTGCGGTCGACCCGGCCGCCTGGCCGGCCAGCCCAGCGATGCGCTTACGCATTCGAAACAAATACGTTTATAACCTCGTCTACCAATAACGACCGCACAAAGAATGAATAATGCATACCAATTCTAATCTGCCCACATAAAGACAATAAAGACAAATCCATGAAAGCAAACTAAACCATATTGGAAATAATATCAGTTGTTTTTTTACACATTCCAAAAAATATGAATATTTAATTCAATTCACGAACAAAAAAGAGCAGGTAGGTTCATCAGAAATACCTAAGAAGGTTAAGATATAGGTATGTGTGAGTAACACCGTTGGAATTACGAGACACCTGTATAATATTGTGTAAGTCAGTAGAGAGCGCTCCAAGCAGTAAGTAGGCGAAGCATTTCGGAGCACAATTCAAGTAGGTACGGTGTAGTCATCGGGTTAGCACCACAACATGAATGCTCAGCAGACATTACTAATGACAACCATGATTCTGTTCGCATTTGCAACTCTGCACACGTACGTCAGGTGCGCGGTGCCATCCGGCGCGCATATTCTTAAAAAAAGCCTTCAACATCGTGACAACTCAATATTGTTATTGATTGAACCGTTGCGTATGTATTCTACTTGGCATTGATAAATGACAAATGATGTTTATTTTGCAAGTAGGTTTTCACAAACACTTTTACACGTCATTTTTTTTTAAACTAGATGAGGCCGGTGTTTCATACCCGACTACTCTGAGAAGAAACAGCCGAAACAAACTCAGAGGTCATAGTCTCTTTTAAGGTCCAGACAAAATAATCTTGGTCAACTTACATGAGGACCATGCAGATAGTGTCTGAAATGGTCTTTTTAAGAAAGCACTACACAGATTGAGTGGACCTGTCCAGTCAGTGCAAGCATTTGTCAGTTATCGTGTAGCTCAACTCATAACCCAAGGAGCTCAACGACACGACGAACAATACCAAAAAAAGGACATTTGTGTAGGTCGCTTATAGTACTCAAACTGCCAGACTATCGTCAAAAAACAAAGTAAATAAAAGAAATGATCCACATGGTCTTCACATTCACAATAAACAAATAAAAATAAAAAAAAATACAAAATTAAATTAATGAGATCATAATGAAATCATAAAATGTCATAAATTAAAATAATAAGGAAAATAAAATGTCACAAATAATAATAATAAAAAGAAATGTAAAAATAAACAAAGTAATGTCAAATTGTATAAAATAAAGGAATAAACAATAAATAGGTGAAACAAAGGAAAATTTTGACACTCACAGAGCAAATTAAATTGGAGCAGCTTAATCCCAAGCCTTTTTATCTTCAAGGTAATGATTCATATTATAGTAAGCTTTCAGATATAGCTTACGTTTTATAAAAGATTTAAATTTATTGAGGCTTAGTGTTTGAATATCGCTTGGTAGTTTATTATAATAACGTATGTACATTGGCATGTGAACGTACCCCCTATTTTTTTGAGCCTCGTTGCAGGAACAACAAATTTGTGTTTGTTCCTTGTATTTATGTCGTGGATATCACTGTATTTTTTAAACAATTTTATATTTTTATGCGCGTACAAAAGGTTTTCGTAAATAAACTGAGAGGGCACAGTTAGTATGTTAATCTCTTTAAATTTTTCTCTGAGGGAGTGTCTAGGACTTAATTTATACATTGAACGAATTGCCCTCTTTTGCAAAATAAAAATTGTCTGAATATCGGCGGCATGGCCCCACAAGAGAATACTATACGACATCACACTGTGGAAATAACTAAAATAAACTAAACGGGCTGTCCCTAAATCAGTCAAATCACGAATTTTTTTAACGGCGTATGCTGCAGAGCTAAGCTTTTTTGACAACTTATCTATATGAGGGCCCCACTGAAGCTTAGCATCCAAAGTTAAGCCTAAGAACACTGTGTTATCTTCCGGTTTCAACTCTTCATCCTTGATTAGTACACTAGTTTCCACTTGTCTAACATGAGGTAACGTAAACTTAATGCATTTGGTATTTTTCTCATTTAGAAGTAAATTATTAACGTTAAACCAATTAACGACCTTTGCCAGAGCGCTATTAACATCGTCACTAGCTAGCTGCTGACGTTTTAGTTTAAATAAAAGAGAAGTGTCGTCTGCAAACAACACTACATCATGATTATCCTTTATGAGGTAAGGCAAGTCATTAATATAAATAAGAAACAAAAAAGGGCCAAGAATGGAGCCTTGAGGTACTCCCATGCTTACTACAGATCCGGGAGATCTTTTCCCGTTAACATCAACTCTTTCCCGTTAACATTGCACGTTGATGGGTGTGTAAGTACCTAAATACTTAAGATTTTTGAAATCTCAATCAGGTTGTTGCTGTTTGATTAACATAGAAATGTCACATATGATATTATATCAAACAGAGACGTTGCATCCTGCTCATTAATGTGCAAGTAATATCAGTGTAGCACAAGCCGTGGAAGCATTAATCAAAACAGTGATAAAAGGTTCATTGCGGTGCAAATATTACAGCAGTAAATCACTGTTGTGCTGTTACTGTATTGCAAACTATATATCAATCATCGTTCACTTTAATGTGTAAATTATAAACGTGTCGTCGTCATTATGATTCGTTTCGGACATTAGGGTTCCTTATTTTTTTGACGACTTCGTCGAATTATTTCGAAGCGTGCAGTAACACGGACGTAAATTAATCACTGAATCACACGGCACCAGCACCGGTTCCAAGAGTTTTTTGTTGGATTTCCAATATTCATTTACGATACCGTTCATAATAATTATTCATAACGACACGGCTTGGCATCGTACATTTGATTTTCTTTTATGTTACTTACCCCACGTGAAATTCTGAAAAAGAATTGTTACGTGAGTGAGGTCATTTTTGAAGACCGTGAATAATGTGGAACAATAGTGTCGAACAATACGGGAGTTGTACTGACCGTGGTCGGTGAGGATCATTAGGCAGTTGTGCGAGCAACTCGCGAGGCAGGCGTCGTCGCGCGGCATCGCTATCGCCCCAGCCCACAGGCACACACAGACCGCAGGGGTGACGAACCTGCGCGGGACGCCGATAAGCCGCCAGCCATGTTTACTCGCTCCACGATCATTATAAATCATATACGTAAAGGTAACCTCTGACCCCTCGTTAGTGTTTAATGCTGTACTCTAATGGTCGCCGAAGCGAATCGAAGAACGACCAACTCGACCAACAGCACAGTCTTAAAAGTATACTAAATCATTACGTGACGCAGTTTTGAAATAGTATCTCTATTTAATCAGACGCTTTTAGGTAATTTGTTTGTTTATGCAATCTATTTTAGGCATTAGTTGAATAGACTTCATCTATTATAACAAAACCATCGTAGAGGTTAGATAGACTTGAAAATATGTACAATAATTAAATGAGGTTTTCTTTACTATTCATCTGTCTGGGATATAATGACACTGTGGCTGTTTAGTAAGTACCTACCAATAACTTAACTAGTATATTTATGCAATGATAAATAAATGGGCCGCACGACAAATAAACAGGAAAAAAGCAATTAAAAGAAATAAGTACTTGACCTGTAGGTATCTTTTAGCAACATGAATCAATGAAACCGCAAGAAAATAGAATAGTACCGTCTCTTGTTTATAATATGAGTTGTAAAAGTCGGTAGCCGAGTAGCTGACCACATTTCCTGTGATACGGCGGCACAGCGAAGCCCGCAGAGTGCAGTGGCCACTGGCCGATGCACTGATAAACGCTCGTCACTACACTTCCGTCCCCCGGCGCATCGCCGACGACACCCAAACTGAGTAGAACCAAACACGAGTAGGTTTTTATACTAAAGTAAATAGGCATGCGTTTGACCGCATCTCGCCTCAAGCGATAATGCAGCCTAGGGTGGAGCACGCTTACCTAGGAGAAATCGATTCACTCGAACTTCAAAGGGATCCAGAATTCATCAGGGTACAAAGAAGGCGGCATTGAATTCCACAGACTGGAGGATCAGACAGTTGTTGTCTAGTGTCCAAAGAAGAACTAATCTCCCAAACAATATAAAAACAAAACACCATTAGAATAACAAGTCAGTGAAGACAGTTTACGCAGCACACTTATCTTTAAATGCTTTTTACATCTCCGTCTAATTAGGTACATTAGTACACGGAAGATAACAGGACTCGAGACTCGAGAGCAGTTACATACAACTTGCAGCAAACATTTACGTTACTGTATAATAACATGAGCCATGAGCCATGAGCCGGTACGATACGACAGTACTTAGAGAACCGTCATAAACAAAGGAATGCTCAATTGGAGACAATAAAGGAAGTTGGAATAGATCGCAAATCATTGAGATATCTAATATTTGTAGCATGTGGGCCAGTATAAATGTCGACTGGCGATAATGCGATGTCATCCGATATTAGGGTCAATTGCCTTACACGATACGTTGGGCTAGTCTTTGATAACACTATTTAAACTGGTGTGCTACCGACGATGTCTATATCAACATGGAAATTATCGTTACATAACCTTATCGCAGCTGACACCATTTCTAGGTACTATTAAGTTATGTGAAGAGTTGTACTGGTATTCGGCAGTTTACCTAATTTCGATAGGTGCGAATTATTTATTGTAACTTATAAGCTGACAAAACAAGTGTACGTCTTCACTAAAACTAGTACACAACTTTGATGTTGGGCCTACGGTGCTCCTACGCCGCGTACCCGCTAGCCTACGCTGCGTAGCTGCTAGCCTACGCTGCGTAGCTGCTAGCCTACGCTGCGTAGCTGCTAGCCTACGCTGCGTAGCTGCTAGCCTACGCTGCGTACCCTCTAGCCTACGCTGCGTAGCCGCTAGCTAACACTGCTGCCGCGTAGCAGGTAACCTATATTGTTATTTTCATGACAAAATTTTCAAAAAATGTTTATGGATATTGTAAAATTTATTTTTTTATAAATTGAATTGTTATAATAATCGCCGTTACAGCGTGAAGCATGGGTACCATAGAGTTCTTTTTTCACCTACCAATGATACTTCCTGCTTGCTCACGAGTTGATTCTTGATTGATATTAGATATGGACAAAAACTGGTTTGGAAACCAGTCTCTCACCGATAAACAGTAAGGGAAATAATGAAGAGGGTATTTAATCCTGTGTGGATTTTTAAATTCTTGATTAAACATTAGATTAAAACGTGACATGAAGAAACAACCTTCTCTATGTAAATAGTTATGCAATCATATTAACCAATAGTAAATAAATGTATAGTTATGTGGGTAATTTTGGTTCTTCGATTAAAAGAATTTTATTTACTGTCGAAGTAGGCATTTTACAACTATCCCAATCATAACAGAGTTATTGGAAACCGGTGTGTTCCAAACGTGTCGATGTCACTGGGTTCGTAAATTCGGATTACACATCAAACATTCACTAGAATTTGAAAATTACTCATTCACGTTTGTGGTTTTCCGCACCGAATGCTCTGAACATTGTGATTGCAATGTCTACCACATTTCATTATGCACTTTTGTTGATTCAAGTTGTGACATACATGGTAACTACAAATATTAAAACCACATTACCTACCTAACTGTTTTTTGCTTATTTCGTATGTAGACCGTAAATTTGTCATTCCTTATACTTACTACTGAAGCATCAAAAATGATTAATTCTTCTTTTACTAGTACACCGGCTACTCTACATACTGCCGACGTATATCTACATCACATCCGTTTTCTTTGTCGCACTGAAATGGAAATCGTCTCACTCGATCCATCATAGGTGTCGCGGCAGTGGCGCCGAAGAACTGATGTCATGGTCACGCGCGCTTGCGTCACGGCAGCCGAAGCGGCGCGAGCGCAAGCGGGCACTCCGGCGCGGCGACCGGCACCGTGCGCGCGGCCTCACCGCGGCTCAGCCACTGGCCCCACCATCACTGACCACTTATCTGACACTGATAATCTAGGTTAAGAGGACAATAACAAAGTTCCTTCAGGCGTGAATTCACCTAAAATAAATACCTGTGCATTTCATTTTAAAGTGTGATACCGTCTACTCGAACATTGAATTCTGCAAAGTTAGGGGACAGTATTGAGAGGTAAACATCCTTTGCAAAAGACTTCCTAAACTTACATTTATCGTGCATTGTAGAGCACAAATTCATTAGATATCGGTTTTGATTTATGGAAGAACTTCAATATATTTCCTAAGAAGCCACAAAAGTGATGTGTATCGTGACCGCCGATAAAAGATGTTTACAGTAGATAAACTTTGTATGTGGACATTGTGGACACTCCCGGTTCCAAAGGAACTTTATAAGAAGAATAAATTAAAGGACCGCATAAGCAAACACGCCAAATATGGAAGAACACGATTAATTTTAGTACACCATCGACGGTAGCGGCGCAGTTCTGCATAATAATTCAAGGCACTATTAATTTATACACGGATTATAGGAAACTGGTACTTACGCGATGTTTATAAATCTCTGTAAAGTAATTTGAATTGTTATAAGTCTTGATTTGACATAAAAAGCTTGCATTTACTCATACAGCTAACAATCAACATCAGGACAAAATCAAAGTCTGAATTGTAATTGAATGAACGCATAGCGACATGATGCAAATGGATCAAGGCCTAGCAGTTCCGCGTGCTAACGGATTTTCCAATAATTGAACCCCAAACTACCATTAAACATGGATACTGCAAACGAGCTCTGACATTGCAACGACAGTTTCAAAAAGTACTCTATTTTCAAAGGTAATGTAAGCAGTGGTAAATTTGAATATAATTTTTTACGAAGTTTACTTGTCTGCAGCAGTGTATACTTGGTACTCAGTGTCCACTGCAGAGGGTATACCGCTGCACTGGTAGTTTATACCTTAGTTGGTACGTGTCTTTCAAGATTCTCGGCGCACCTTGAGAACTTTTTATAATCGTACTAGCTTTTGCCCGCGGCTTCGCTCGCGTTAAATTCGGTAGCGCCTTATTGATTTGTAATAGCAACGCTAAGTTTTCCCGTTTCTTCCCTCTTTCTCCCTCATATCCCACTCTTTTAAAAAAAATTATAGCCTATGTCCGTCTCCTGGTTCCCAACTATCTCTGTACCAAAATTCATCAAAATCGGTTTAGCCATTAAAGCGTGAAGAGGTAACAAACAAACAAACTCACTTTCGCTTTTATAATATTATATATATATATATAGTAAGGATTGACTTCCTCTCGATTAATTTCTTCGCCTTAACAAGGAGAAGAGCTTTCCCTTTACGTGGTATAATAATATATTTGTCACTTTCTTTGGATACTAATATAATCAATGTTCTCCAAACATCCAAGGGCTGTCCATGTTTATATTTACTCATATTACCATTTTTACCCAAAACCCACATTTCTATTCGAAATACATTCGCGATTTTATTTTCGATGTACGTGTTATTGCGAGGGACTGAATTCACATCGGTTTAGACTGACACACGTAAACAGCGGAGACGGATGACGGGGCGGCCCGTCCCACGGCCCATTATTTAAATCCCTTTGGACGTGAGTTCCATTATCCCCATGCGCCAGCACTAGCCCTTGAGTGAGTGGACATGACGGACCGGCAAATACGATGCGGATGAACAAAGAAAATAGCCCTTTTCGTTCCAAAGCGGCCAGTTCGCCGTAAACGAGTCTTTCAACTTTGAGAAATGAGAAATGGAACTTGCATGCGCATTGTTTAACATACAATTTTCAGGGATGGTGGGTTCATGACCGAATTCGCCCAAAAACATTTTTTCATGACTCTGAAAGGTTTTCTTTGATGGTTAATCAGTTGACGGTCCGACGAATGCCGTTTCGGTGCAGAATGAAGACCGCCTCCTTTAAGGAACAACTTCCTTTGAAGAATCCATGATACGTAAAAATAAAAAAGGCAAATAAAATGAACGAAAGAAATATGTCCAACGTTTTACATTTTATTCTTGGAATTATCTAACTTTCTAGAGTCCACTATTAGTACATAATGTCATTAAAATGCTACTTACCTAGTTAAAACTTACCTAATTGTTTATATTGTATCAGGATTAAATCGTAAATATCAATAACCAATACAGTTTTAATGACTTAAAATGGAGCATTTGTTTGTTTAATTATGTCTAGTCGAGGAAGGAAAACATGAACATGTAGGTACATAAACCCAAGCTATTTCCAATAAATCCGAGTATAAATAAATACCCCAAGATTATTATTACGGTATGTAGCACTTACCTATTTGTTGTTGTTTCGCATTATGTAGCACGAAAAATAACCCTAGGAAAAAAAGTTAAGAAAACCTTAACATAAGGAAAATACAAACAAATAATAAAAGAGATCGCCAATTAGACAAGTAAACTATACAGTATGTTTCAAAAAAGTTTTTATTTATTTACTACTTTAATCGTACAATGCATAGTGGCGGACTTAATGCCAATGATATCCTCTACTAGTCAATCTTTGGGCGATGCAGAGATAAACTGTGGTAAGTAGCTGAAAAGAGAATGAACTAATTTAAAACAACATGTGAATTAAATTCTTTTTTTAATATCAAGATAAATACCAATCATAAACTATACGACATACAATGTATATCTAATAATAATATACATATACTTTCATACATAATATGCAAATAAATACATATTTATTTACAAACACATTATACAATAAAATCTATGAAGAAATACTTGTTACGTGGAGGTACCGCCAGCTTATACTGCAACTTTATGTATTGTAAAAATAAATAAAACATGACATTTAGCTTAAAATTATTGTCTATTTATACCACAGATGGTATGGTCAGCTCTTTCTGAAACATGCAAATCATTCAAATCCTTCGATCCGTGTTATTATTATAATCTTTCATGGTGTTCCCGGCGATTGTATACTTCACTGTCAATACCCACTATCACTACAGATGATAGCAACCCTATTGTCTTGTAGTCTACTTTACTATTCTCTATTGTCATTAACCCTACACCTAAATGACCTACGTCCTACTCCTACCCCATGTATTTATTAAACATAGACCAGCAAACATGAAGTCACTCGTAGCATTGATATCGCTGTCATTGGTACTTCGTTCCCCATAAAATCACCATACATACGTAATGTCTATTGAACGATCGTCTGTTTTACTTACGCGCCTATGGACAAAAAAAAACGACCAAGTGCGAATCGGACTTGTATACGGTTCCGTACCACCGTATAATACCTAATTAAAACAAAAACGACGAAACACAGCTAGCTTACTTATATGATATTACTAGCTTTTGCCCGCGACTTCGTCCGCGTGGATTAAAAGTTCCCGTTCCCGGGGGATTTCCGGGATGAAAACTATCCTATGTCCTTTCTCGGGTTCCAGACTATATCTGTACCAAATTTCATTGAAATCGGTTCAGTGGTTTAGGCGTGAAGAAGAGACAGACAGACAGACAGACAGAGTTACTTTCGCATTTATAATATTAGTTTGGATTTTCTCCCTATCACGGTTCAAAATATACAGCGCTTGTGACAGACGTACAAACGTAGCGTTAGTAATAATAGGCTCTCATTGGCGCCCTTTGGATACGGAACCCAAAAAATCACTATTCAACATTTCGCCTTGACAACAATGCAGCGCCGCCGGTCACCGGAGTCACGTTATATTAAATTGTTGATAATTGCCTCGTTAACCTTTGAACATTGGCACTCATGCCTATATCGTTACAGTAAATAGCTACTTTACCTCTTTCTGGTGTAAAACCGACCTTTGTTTTACCCAAAACTTAGTATTTGTAAAGTACATATTGATGTAAGTGGGTAAAGTTTGTCATTGCACACGAGGCGGAATCTCAACCCGAACCGAGGCCAAAATGATAACTGTCTTATTATGATTTTTATTTGTTAGATTATACATTATAATCGTTATCTGTGGTATATGTTTCCGTACTAGTGATGAAAGTAAAGGCATACTCGCAATTTGCAGCATGAGTGTCCAAACACTTTATAGTGAACCTAAAGGTATTGTAATATGAGCCACTTTTCGAGCATGTCTGTTGGAAAATTATTTGATTCGGTTGAGATCCATATTCCGCATAACGAACTGTTTGCATAATCCATTGTACACTATGAAATTAGGTCACAGTGTGTTCATCATCTGCCGGCTTAAAAGCGGCCAAACGTGTAAAAACACAAAGTTAGAATTGAAAAAAAAACTAGGTTAAACTCATTGAAAATTGATTTTAAAATCATAACAAACTAGCTCACTAGCCATGCTCGAGACTATGGAAAGTTCTGGTGGAAAACTACAACATCAAAACATCTAGCTTCTTTCAAAACCTACGAGAATGAAATACTTTTCTGACAGATTTTTTGAATTCAAAAGCTTATATTATATTGGTAAACGACGAATTCATCTTAACTGGATCGCAAGCGGCATTCGTTCATACAAAATTTTAATAATATTAATGTTTTAAAAAATAGCGAGATTACGTGTTAAAATATTATTATAACTATACGTATAATAAAACTAGAAAATGAGATAATAGTAACTGAAAACTTTACCGAGGTTAAGTGGCATT
This sequence comes from Ochropleura plecta, assembly GCA_905475445.1. Taxonomy (NCBI): domain Eukaryota; kingdom Metazoa; phylum Arthropoda; class Insecta; order Lepidoptera; family Noctuidae; genus Ochropleura; species Ochropleura plecta. The sequence continues at coordinate 12,782,020 of FR997723.1, forward strand.
CTGGTTCATCTGCAATTATGTGTCGCAACAACGAAAACAACGTGGTCAAGGCGAGGTAAGCAAAAGTGTTTCAATTAGTAACATTAGCGGTTAGCGTTAGGTGCAGCTGTTCCGAGGGCACAGGGCGTAGGCAGGGCAGCTTGCTCGGAGACTCGGAGCGACAGTAATTATCGCGGCCGTGTCGACGACTCAGAGGAGATCGTTCACCCCAGGGCCGCTGGGGTCGCACAATACTCAACTGTCGGGATCGCGCCGCGGCTATCACAAATCTGGAACGACTGCACGCACTCGTCTCGCGGTTGTACCTACTCATTCTACACTATTACTCACTGCTCGGTACACTACCACACTCCACAGTGCGCAACCGACGCCGACGACGGACGCGACGCTAACTTCGTAATTGGTCCTTAGTAGGTTTTCATGTCATTCGCGACCACGATTCATGTCGTCGTACTAGTAAGATACCTAATATACATGCATTAACAATAATATGTTGTGGTTCAAAACAAACTATTTACTGTTCACGCTCTATCTCCGTAGTGATAGAACACATAAACGAGTTTTACCGGAGACTTCCCTCGCTGCGAACTTGTGCTATCACAGAGACACCACAGCTTTCAAACTTTTGTTCCTGCTGTTCAGTAGAAAGCTATAACAAAGTTTTTCATACTTTTCACAGTTTGTGATCTGAAAGATACCGTGAGATGGAAGTTATTGAAAGTGTGAGTTCGTGTATTAGCTTTTTGGTCCACCGCGAGAAGGTTGCCGACGGGATGACGGGATGCACCCTTTTACACTCGAATAGGTTTGGCTAATTTTCCGCTAGCATGCTTCCTCGGTATTTTGTGTTGGTCGAAGGCGTGACATAAAGGCTTGTGTTTGTCACAATACGCAGTATGAGGGATCAAGCGAGTAGGTATGTGTGTGTAGATGTAGATGATAGAGATATTATAATAGGTAATTATTCAGGTAGGTGCATACCGTGTCGCAACACTGGCAGCTCGCGCGCGCGGCCGAGCAGCCGGCGGGCGGGCGAGGCGCTCGGCTAATCGCGCAAGTCGACGGCTCACGGCCGACAGCCGCCCACTCTCCGTTTAAACCCATATAAAGTATTCGGCGCTCAACTGCACAATAATATTCATATTTTTATACTTGCCAGTGTAGCAATATGCTAATTGTGAAACAATCACCTACTCCATATCCTTTCGAACAAAGCAGTAACGTTCAACTTATTGAAACACCCTTATTTATGTTAACCAAGCAGTATGTCATTGTTAGTTACGATTATTGCCATTCAAACAACCGCAGAGAGAGTGTTTTGAAACAGTTACGTACCTATATTTACACATGGCTTCATAATTATGTTGTAGGATCGGCTGATATAGGCACATCCTTTTCACGATGTGCTTATATGTAGGTACCTACTGACCGTCAGTCGGTTCTCTATCTGTATGTTGTTCTAGTGCATTCTTGTGTCAACTTTGTCTAAGCTGACTCATCAAGGTTTTTACGGCACGCAGGATGTTTGAAACTTGCAGCCAGACCTCATACGAGTTTGGACTCAATGAAGTTCTTTGTTATAGCCAAAATCTTTACAACCGCAACTGCAGTTTTCCAAAACAACTAACTTTGATTTCAGGAATATTTTTGGTAAACTAACTACTTGCTTTTTAAAACGTCCAACATAACAGCTTGCACTTGCCGCCATTATGATAACACATCCTTTACAAAGTTGTTTGTCATTACATGGAACACAATCATTTATGTGGTGGCTGGTGTAGCCACATAGCACACTACTGTGTAGTCAGCCTAGCATTGTTCTAGTCTTCAACTAGTCTGTCAACATTCCGCGCCTCAGCCGTCGGTTTAGACAGGACAGCGAGCGTGCAAGTGAAGGCGACTTTATCACTATATAAAACTGAAGCCTATAAAGGGTACCCGTCCTCCGACTCATTATAAGGTCGATTGTTGTCAAACAATAGATCATTACCTCTCGCCAATTCCCGCGATCTCGACAAACTCCTACATTATGACAGTGTCAGTGAAAGCTTCCTAGTACACACGAAATTGAGACTATTATTTACCTTCGTCACTTCACAATGGGCTGTTCCTTGTCTGTACACATCTTAACTAGCAAATATAACAATTTAAACTTTCTGATACTTAAATGGTTTGAGTAAACAATCAAAACCTATTTTTGTAGAAAGTTAATGTCTTCCTCATTTTGTCTATTGCAAAGGCAGACCCCAGAATATTAGGTAGGGACTTAAACCAAACCTTACACCAAATATGTAAATCAGTGTGTAGTTAAGGACTACCGAATTATTTAGCCATGCATGCATATTTGAATGAAGTAAAAATGTGATCATGAATTAGTCATACCAAACACAACTTGTTCGTCGTTGTGAAATAAATAGCTGTGCTAAATTTAGTCTTAGATCAACATAAATGCCAAAAATAATGTGTGATTATAACCGAGACACAACAAATGAGGTCCCATTGTATATGTCTACCTGATATCTAACTTACCCCTCTTTTTAAAGGGTTATCGACCTCTCCTATCTTCTGGTGCCCTATTAGTCCACTTAGACAAATCGGTATCTTCGGATTAGGCGCGTATCATTTATTTTTTATTTGCCCTTACTAGTTATCAACTGTTAATAATAATAACGTGAACGATAACAACGTTGTTGTGGTAAACCAACTAACTGCGCCTTCCGCAAAGTCGTATTAATTGATTTTTCTCGTTGTTTCCTTCTTTACCAACAGGATAAATCTGTATTTTGTACAAAGATTCTACTGCATTTTTATGCCTTTTTCCGTACGGAAACTAATTCAGAGATCAACCTTGTAACCAATGTTAAAAAGCTGACGCTATGTACTCTCAGAAGTAACCGATTTTACTGGCCAGCACGAGCAATTAATACCAGAGATAGCAGAATAAGCAGATATTCTAGGGATGAGTTTTACCTATATCTTTGATCCATTGGCCAGTGCCATAGGTACAGCAGCTAGATATAGGCAAGTAATAGTATGTATTCGTGTTTAGTCGGCATGTTTGTTTGGGCGCCACACCCGCCACGCACCGCCTCGACACAGCTTCATAAATGAGTTAATTAATCATACTTAAACAAACGCCTAATTCCAACAATATCACTGGCCTAATAACTTTGCCCTGTGATGAAACAGTATCATTCAGTGTGTGACTATTCAACTATTTATATAACCTTGGATTTGATTTAAAATGGGCGTTACCCTTTACGGTAAATACGCAATAATAAATTCATTACCAACCACTTATTATTAAAAGGAGGTGTTATTAATGCACTTAAAATGCATAATTACTAAATAATGATGTGTAATCTGTTGAAAATATTTTAACAAATGGTCCCCCATATCATACAAAGACTGTGTGTACAACACTCAGTAATGAACGGCACTAAAAGAAAACAAAACCCCTTGAGCAACGGAGCGCAGTTTGAACGTCTTTATTGTTGAACAGATTAGTGACCAAAATTAGTCGGTCGCGGGTAGTTTAAACAAGGGAACGGAAGACGAGGGGCGGTGAGGCGGCGCGAAAGGAGTGGAACGTAAATAGCCACGTGACCCGGCCATTGACTCGGTTTATCCTAATCCGTCCCACTACTCCAGTTCAGAGGAGGGCTGAGGACGTGCATCAGTCCCGAATCCGCTCCCCAGTACTTTGGCTAGCTACTGAACTTTCACATGACCTAATACCGCAGCTGTGTGGTCCCGGACGAGCATCTGCACGCTGACTAGACCTAACACTACCTACACAATGTTAATTTTGTTACTAAGTGAACTACATACGACGATTAATTGGTCAAACATGATATAAAACACAATACGAGTAAGTAACAATATTGTTTGTATCGCACCATTACAAACAGATGTGAAAACGCTAACTGCGGCCGCTGCCGAATGAAAATAAATATCCTCATGGTCGATGCAAACAAACACATCAACCTACTTTTATATTTAGATCGAAGATACTTGAAACTTCGCCTATTCTTCCGGCCGCTATGGCAGATGAATCCATTTGATCCATATCACTTGCGGTAAATTAAAAAATATTTGAAGAGCTCAACAGTATAATTAAAATTTTGCGTAGGAATATTTCCTTTCTACGTTTCCACTCGTGTGCACCGCTCATGTCCTTATTTCTTCCACTCTCATTACGGGCGAAGATGAAACAGGTACGTTGCATAATGAATCGTATCCCATTCGTGATACCCTTCATTGTGCTGCAAGCCTAATGCCGGATTATGGTAATGTTCGTGGGGCCAGTGTGGTGACCGCCGGAATTCACCGCGCAGCTTGTCTGCATGAAATGCGGCATTAAAAACAATTAAAATAGAAAATACAATATCCTACTTTGATACAGTGGATAAATTAGAAGTGCTTTGTAATGTTAAATGTTAGTTCTTTAGGGCAGCGCAATAATATGAACTGTTAAAACTGTCATGGTGAACAAACAGTACATGATTGAGGAAGTATAAACAACTTTTATGTCCTTCTTGTGATCCTTCATGAACACAAGAATGACATAAAAGTTGTTATTTAAAGCCTCAGACTTGATAGGAGATACGTACTTAGTGTTCGACTTATACGAACAGACGAGAAGTCGAGTCACTCAGACAATGAGTGCGGAGTGCCGCGGAGACGCCTCCGCAAGTCGATTATTGCACATGCAGCTCCACACTCACAGTATGTAGGACGCGAAACTTGTCAATCAGTATCAATATCTAGAAGAGTTTGTTGTGAAACATAACTGCGATATAAAATACAGTATAGTCGGTAGTCGGCAGTCGGCAGTCAGCATGGGTAGCATGCTCAGAGCAGCAGTCGGACGCACACTTTCAACTCACGAGTTCACACGCTTTGTTCAAATACAATGACTCTCTACGTTCTTTTTGTTTTCGTTCAGACGACCTTTGTTGATAATAAACAATATCGCGACTTTAATGAAAGAAATCATGTAGCGTGAGATTTTTATATCATTTATTTTGCAATTGACGCATTCCTATTCCATTGTAATCTATGTGCGCCGTTACGCGCACCTCAAATTTTCCAAGGATTTATCAAAATAACCCAGTTAACTTTTAAATAATAAAATAGTCTTGCGATTTGCACCGTGAAACTATTCAGCAACAAACGCAAGGATTTCGCTGAGCTTTAAACGCCCGCGGAATTGGTTTACGTCAGTGCGCCTGCGCCCATTACGCCCAAAATACACGCCACGCGAGCTACAAGCGCTTAAAAAGCGTGTCAATCAATTTACATTAGGCTTGTGCTGATGGCGCTTTATAGAACCAGTGCGTGTATAAACTTGATCAGCAATAAATCGATCACAATGATGTAATCATGATCTTGAAGTTCAGTTATCCGTCAATTCATTAGAATTTTGGTAGAAAAAAGTTGTCGACCCGTTAGCACAGTTGAAGATTGCTTCACTGCTCAGTGTTCAGCGCTCAGTGTGCAGTGCTGCAACAAGTCCGTTATGTAACGTGATTGTGTGAGATAGCACGCGTGACATTTGCGCCAGCTGGGGAGCCTCCAGCTTCGCCCCAAATTGACTTCTGGCCTTCGATTCGCTGAAGTGGGGCATCCGCTCCACTCATGCGCCTTTTGTGATACTATCTGAGCGCCATTCGACACCGTACATGAGCAGTGCGCATGGCCACTATAACCTGTCATCTCTACATAACACACCACTTTGATCACTTGTATCGTATTGTCTACTTTCTAATGTGTATGGCTGATTGCGACTGCTATTAACTACTTAATAAATTGTATTGACAGAATGAGAAGAACACCTGCAAGAGGGCTTATATCTTAGTAGAACTCGAATTCAATCTCTCGGACTAAAGACAAAATTTGGAAATCTTCATCATCTTACCCAAGCCTTCTATGATACATATATTTGATATCCTAGGAATAAGAAGGTACACGTACTTGTGATGACAATAGAATAAACGTAATGAATCAACTTTATCCATATTTTCATTAAAGTAAGGGTAGTAAAGAAATCTTTATTTTGATCTTACCACACTTGTCGTCAATTACAAAGTAACTTATATTTCGGAGCATATAAATGTAAATGTAATTAATATCGTGTGTAAACTACTAATAGCAAAATAAAATGATCTCTAGGAAGAGCTGCAAGCATTTTGTTTTATGAAGCGCTCTATTATGATAAAATTAACTATAACCGATTTGTTCATTTATGATTACTTAACATAGGAGGTTCGAGATCTAATCTAACCAAGCATGTTATGAAAACAGCGACCGGTTTCGAAAATATATCAATTGAAAGCCCTCGCCCGGTCGCCCCTCGTCGCATGTGTAATGTTATTGTATAGTTCAGCTTTACCACACAGCACGACGCCCCTGTTACATGCATGACTTCAAAGAAGAACGAAGGAGCTTGACTGAGCCATCATATGTGCTGAAGTAGGCCAGCAAGCGAGGACAAAAGTAGCAACCACGTCGTTGCTTCTTTTTCTGGGTCGACGTGACATTGTGCGTAGCAAAGTTAATTAACCATGTTGTTAGCAACAAGTTCAGGTACAGCATCTATCGCGGTCGTCAGGCAGGTTCTGATACGTGTGGTGGCCATAACTATTCAAAAACGCAATCTGCATATTCCCAGAAGAAAGACGAACAGGGCATAAGGGGACACATGCTTTCTCACGTGAAGATGTCATCGGAACCCAAGTCTACATGCCGCTTACCGCTATTGTCTCAACCGAGGTTATCACTGTTCTCCGAACACCATGACGACTTCTTAAGGACTAACACAACTCCAGTATCAACCGTCAGTGTCGAAAATCGAATCCGGTCGCACTGTTTATTTCCCGGACTACTATCCGTCATTCTTTTTAGTTCTTTTATGTTTTTCTATATCAATGTTCGTCTCTACCAATACATTCGCAGATACGCAAATGGAATACTCTTAATCCAATATTTGATGCGCAAGAAGGACTTACCTACGTCATCGAAAGAATACCTTATAAATTACTGTAACTGTTATGGTTTTAACATCAGACATTTGAATTTATACCGTTTTTATAAGCATGCTGACCATTTGCATAACAGCTCACGAAGTTACTGGTATTGAAAATATTGTATAATCGTTTCAAAATGGATACCAGTTGTAGACACCACTATCGATTTGAATATACAACCTCTTGTTTATTTTCCAATTCATTCATGAACTTGTCAATGACCTCGTCGTTTTTAGGGTTTTTACATCAGGAATTTCTCAGTAACAGCTTGGATCAGTTACCTAGCAATAGAGTACTAGAATTTTACATGGAACTAAAAAATAATTGCGTACTTATTAGGTAGACCTCTGCCTAACCCTTCGCAAACTACAAGGCGAGATGTTATGTAAAACGCTTTTGAATAAGTGCAATTTTTTTCTAAATATGTGACACTTTTGAGTAGATAATTCAGATAATTGTAAAGTATTTTAATTAAAAGTATTTTATGTTTAACGGTTACACAAGGTTTATCTTCAAACGATACGTCAGAAAAAGGGTATTCGCAAAATCAATCAATTCTAGTTCTTCTAAATTAAAGAAATTTACCACAATACACAGTCTTGTTAAATGCAACCTTATCTGCACATAAACAAGCTGTGTAACTGCGGTTTTTGAGATAGAAACAAATATATATATCTTTTATTATTTACTAACATAGATAAGCCTGACCGCTCGACAACTTACATAGAGACAAACCACCGTGTGCCCTTGGCAACTTCCTCGTGTCCGATACTCTATACAAACAACTGATCATTTCCAGCATTTGTTTATGGTTTTCCTTTTGAGAATCACGTGCGCACGCGCTCAGCCCGTGTAAAAATCGGATTACCGTTAGACATGTGTCATCGCGTCCTCATTGCGGCCGCAACAACTTTGCCGCAAACCTGTTCTTGCACTCATACCCCTATTATGCTCTGGTACAATTACCAAAGCAACCCAGAATACTCCAACACCAAGTCATTGACGAACATTTCCGATACAAGAAAATAAAACCTAATCCTCTTGCGGCTTACCATTGTCATCGAATGAACAAGTAAACTACATTTTAGGTTAACTGCACCGTCATTTATTTCACCTTGAACTGGATAAGATGTTTCGGTTTGAGTACAAAGGTCTTACAAAGGTTACCAGTACAGTCTACAGTTGCAGAATGATATAAAATTACATCAACCATATCATTTGTTTGTAAGTTCTACAACCCATTGATTATTCCAGATATGAATAATATTTTAACAGGTTTTAGTCTAATGACTAGGTAGGAACGAAATTGTCTATGATTGCAGAGATGACGTAGCATTTAGCGACAGATGTATGTACCTATCATCTGTTTCCTGAAGCGTGTGTCGGGCACCTGACACGAAGCAGATGCAGACGTAGGAGGCCGTGCCAACTAGCCGGCAGTTGATGGCACCTACTATTGTTAAAGTTGTATTAACGGCGATACAAGCTCCTAATGGCAATTTATTACAGATATTTCCAACAACAATGCTAAGTGAGCTCGTACATTAAAAGCCACTTATGTCTAGAAAGAAACTTGGATAAACGTGTCTTCAATCTCATTCACTCAAGATGAGCAGAACAAGGAAACTACAAAAAGTGCCAACACCACTAAATTCTACAATAACCACTTAAACGTGTTACAAGAGAGATTAAGTTCTGGAACGAATATTAAAAGATGCACAGGCTGATAGGTGCATCTTTCCTGTACATTATACTTTCGTTCTAGTAGCCGATATTCGGAGCCGGTTCCACATGAACGCAGCAGCGGAAATCGAAACTCCGCGCTATCATACCCCTACAAGTTGAAACAGGCGGATTTACAGTTAAGATTCGTTTGACCCGTACTTTGGTCATGACGACAATAGTATTCATATTACTCACACAGCTAAACCTGACATACTATCGTTATGTTTGTACATAACGAGTCTTAAATAAATCTTTATCTTGTTGATGTTCTAGAAACTCTAAGTGCACAGCAATCACAGATCTGCAGATACGTAATCAATGAGATAAGATACTGGCAACAAAAAAATATTATAGATACCTAAGTAACTTACAGTAGAATCAACTGTTTTAATGACCGCTTATTTATTAGTAATCGAAGCAGATATGATGGCGATTATTCAAATAAATATTACTATTTATAGCCACAAAAGTCGAATGTGGTTCTACGAATTTTAAAATTGAGGTTAATCTGCGAAGCACCATAAGTTTGTTACCTGTTAGTGGCGTAGAAGGACGCTGATAGGCTCTTCCAAGCAATGGTAAACATAGGCCTCTTCCCTGAAAAACTGACAAATATAAGGCCTAAACAATTTTATTTAAATAAAAATCCTACCCATACCAGACAGTACTAGGTAGTATTGTCTCATGAATTGGTCTGAGTGGGTTTTTCTTCAAAAGCATAATTGTTCACGATACGGAATATGAATAAACAAGGTGAATAATAAATAAGGTGATTGAAACAAAAATGACCATATTAAAGAGCGTAAAAAATATGTTACCCAATCACCGGGTAGTAAAAGTCAACGTCAGCTGAGTGACCCTTCTGAGAAATATGTCATTTGTTTATTCAATGAAGTGCACAAATGACAGGCTATGACTCAACTGTAATGACGTTGGCGCTGGACTTCGAAGGTAAATAGACAGGATGATTAAGAAGCACACCAATTTATCGTTCCAACAAACGTACCAGTTACCGACCACCGTCACTTTCTAAAGATAAATGTTAGTCATCACCCGGACGTGTAACTTTACTCTGAAGGCAACAACAATAACAATTAGTATATCGTTGTTTCGGCTACCGGAATGTTCTAGTTCATTGGAATACCACATTTAAATACCCAGACGATATTATAGACACTTCTAAATTCTCGTTTATTTGTGCATGTACCTACCAAAAGCAAGTATTATGTTGTTGAAAAAATCGAAATTTTTCCTTGACAAGATAACCCACGAAGACGTCATCAAGACGACGATATTACACACAAACATTGATAGAGCACATACTTTTATTGACGAATCATTAGTTCTTACAACCATAGCTTCGAATCAGTCGTTTCCCATTGAATCACACAGCATACACAAGATACCAAGCGTAATACAGTTTAGTAATCATCCATCCATTAATTCCAATCTGATCAAATCAGCATAGTTACAAGATGGCAACGTCTTGTCACTACTTAGTATTCATAGGAGGCTTTCACAGAAGATGAGAATTTTGGGAGGAGACCGTCACGGACTAAGGGATATACCGTTAGCCTTTAAAATAACATGCAAATTTTATAATTAAGTAATCACACTGGTTACTGAATATTATTAGAGTACGCATGCAATAACTAACTTACTCATGTAACTTTAACATAAACAGGGCATAACTAAATATGGTGAGAGGTCTTGGATGGCTTCCTCGTAAATTGGCAAGGAGAAGCACAATATCGAGAGCAGTTAGAGGAATGGCAAACACCTTTGCCCTGAAGTAGGACAGTTCAGGCTAATTAAAAAACAAAATATAGTGAGAATGGGGCTATCATAACCATAATGACGATGAGGATAGAAAAGTTTGAAAGGAGAAAAAGGAAGGCCTTTGCCCAGCAGTACGTTGATACAAAGAGGATATAAAAAAATATTGTGATTGTCAAAATTCCGAGAATTTTGTTCTATTCATTCATTACTCATTTGTCCTTTCATTTTGAGGTGCAGGGTTTCCACTGAGTCAAGTGCTATCTCGTTTTCATAAAACAGAAATATGCAGATAGTACGTAAACACGGTCTACCAGCTAAACTGACTCATGTCTTTGTTATCTAATCATTATTTCCTCTTGCACTGCCATTTCGTATTGGCAATTTCAACCGCTTTTAAATTTATATCGCAGAATTGTTTTCCAACAATTTTTTAACCGACTTCAAAAAAGTGGAGGTTCTATGACTGATATTCAAAAACGTGATGTGGCTTACGAGTTTAGAACCGTAAATCAAACTTTTATTAATCGTCTTAATCAGATAAATAACTGTGGAAACTCCTATAAGATCTTTATCCAACATGTTTTTATATTTACATGCAGGCTGTAAAATAACTTTTGTTCTATGAGATTTAGAAATTCGTAACAAGTCCAGCTCTTTTCAATTTAAAAAACTCGTAGAACAAAATTTGTTTAGTTTCATGGTTCAAGAGACCACACAAGGGAGACGGTTTTTTTCAGCCACGGTGTTTGTTGGATAGCACGTGTGTTTAGAATTTTTTGCTGTTTTTAAGTGTTTTTTGATATTCTAGTGACTTGTCATAACATAATTGTGTTGTCCTTGTGTTCGTAACCAGGTTTGTATTGTGTTTGTTTTAGTTTAAGCCCCTTTTTACCCAACATGGACAATAATAAACCCCCTGATAAGGTCCCTCCCGATATTCAATGTTCAGCTTCTTTCGACCATCAATACTCACTGAACCCACTATCGCAATTAGCGGATGTTTTGGACGCCTCAGCGAAGAATGTATCGACTTCTCAATCCCAACCAAACCCTCGAAAACGTCCTGTGGACGAAGAGATTTTCCTCCTTCTTTGCCAAGCAAACAGCAAAAGAACCAAATTGGACGTACCAAGTATTCTGTCATGGATAAAGCTCCTTATGTTGTCCACGTTTCGCGTATTGAGACACAACCAAACGCTGGCACCACGCTTCATCCCGTTAATTTTGGTAAATTTCTCATGAACAACAACATCGCGAACATTGTTCGTGGTGGTGTTAACAGAGTCGGCAGAAACCGGGTCTCGGTGGAGTTTGCTTCCCTTCAGGATGCTAACTCTTTTCTGATAAACAGTTGCTTATCTAAATATTGTTACGCAGCATCAATCCCTTCATTCAACATCACAAGGATGGGTGTTGTCACAGGTGTTCCCTCAGAACTCACAGAAGATGAAGCTATGTCGTATTTGACTGTGCCCTCAGGTTGTGGTCAAATTGTAAAAGTAAGACGCATCAATAGAAAAACACAAAGAGACGGGGTCAATGAATGGAAACCCACAGAAACATGTGTCCTGACTTTTGATGGGCAGGTGCTGCCAACCAGGATTTACTGTTGTTATACATCCCTTCCCGTTAAACAGTACATATACCCTACAATACAATGCCGAAAGTGTTGTAGATTTGGTCATGTAGCAAATCTGTGCAGGTCTAAACCACGCTGTAACAAGTGTGGCCACGATCACCCTGGTGACGGTTGTAACATTACAGAGGCTGAAGCGTTCTGTGCGCTTTGTTCAGGAAACCACTTTGCCAATAGCCAGTCATGTCCTGAGTATGGTAGGCAGAAGGCCATTAAGACGGTAATGGCTGAAAAAATCATCCCCTATGCAGAGGCATGTAAAATTATTCCTTCAGTTTCCCGCAACTATGCCAACACAGTTAAATCCTCTCCAACATCCCAGTCATATCGCAAAACTGTGACACTCAAACCCAGGACCCATGCCCCACTTTCTCCATCATATGACAAAGTTGCTCATCAGCAGATAGTTAGTTCTCCACAACCCTCACAGCCTAATGGCTGTGCTTGTAACAACAATTTTTCATCAAATAATATAAGTCCAATTATTGAACTTCTGGTAAAACTCCTTCCTACTCTTATTTCCTCTACTTCTTCCAGCTCACAATTACCGTCCAACGTTGCCGACCAACTTATATCTCTACTTATATCTATTAAAAATGGCGTCCCGCCTAGTATTCCTACAGTGGAACGTGAGGAGCGTGTGGCATAAAAAGCACGACCTCATATTCCTTTTAAATAAATACAAGCCTTTGGCTTGTTCTATAGCTGAGACTTGGCTCACCCCAAGTCTTAGCTTCCGCATGCCACACTACAATATTCTCAGATGTGACAGATCCGATGGATATGGAGGTTCGGCTCTCCTAGTCAATAATCGGGTCCCACTTCTACCCTTTCCTTTGCCTTCGCTCACAGGAGAAATGAGTATTGTGGCGGGAAAGGTGGAAGGTATTACAGTATTTTAAATATATATTGCTCACCCTCGGCATGAATTTTTGGATATTTTAAAAACCACTTTTTCAAATACTCAAGGACCAATTATGGTCATGGGTGATTTTAACTGTCACCATTATAGATGGGGGTCCGAACGCTGTGATGCCTTTGGTGTGGCTTTGGTTGAGATTTTGGATGATCTGGATCTCTGTATCCTCAATAATGGTTGCCAAACTCGCAGATCTCTTCCTGGACAACAAAAGAGTTGTGTAGATCTAACATTTTGTTCAGTTGAGTTGGCGGCTTCGGCCCATTGGGAATGTACGTCCTTGTCGCATGGTAGTGACCACTACCCTATAGTAATATCTTTGTTTAATAAGACCTATTTAGAGAAAAGTTCTCCTCCACTTCTGAAATATAACCTGTCCAAACCAGATTGGGCAAAGTTTGTATCATTATTGGAGGATAAAATTGAAGTTTTGCCAAATTTAAATTCAAGTTTGTTTGATCCTCCTGGTCACCACCATGCCAAGAGCTGCTATGAGGGTTTTGTTACAGCCGTCACTTCCAGTGCTGATTCCTGCTTTCCTTTAAAAAACAGTGCCCGTAATAAAATTCCATCACCACCGTGGTGGGATCCAGAATGCACTTTGGCAGTCAGGGACAGGAATGCGGCCGAGGTTTGTTACAATACAGATATGACCACTGAAAATCTGTTGGCATATTGTCAGATTAATGCCAGAACCAAACGCCATCTTCGCAAGAGGAAACGTGCGGGTTGGGTTAAATTCTGCACATCTTTGGCTCCCTCTACACCTGTGTCAGCAGTTTGGAAGAGTATCAATAGGTTCAGACATGGGTGCTCTCCATCAGTTTCTTCTCCAATCACTAGGGAAACAGCTGAACTTTTTTTTGATAAAATTGCTCCACCATACGTTCCATGTTTTCCTGAATGTGTAAACATGTCCATTCAAGATACATCAGAGGATCCTTTTGATGCGCCATTTACTTTGGAGGAACTGAGTGTGGTACTCACTCATGTCCGGGACTCAGCCCCGGGTATTGATGGTGTGCCATATTCTTTTATTACCCATTCCGGCGACAAGGCTAGAACTTATTTTTTAAACATGCAAAATTTTGCTTATATTCATGGTTAGGTCCCAGATCAATGGAAATTGCAAATAATTATCCCAATTTTGAAACCAGGCAAACATGCAGATGATCCGAATGGTCTTAGGCCAATTGCTCTGTCTTCAGTCCTAGCCAAATTACTGGAGCACCTAATTAAAAACCGTCTCGAGTGGATTGTTGAGTCGAGAGACTTACTGCCGAACTACCAATTTGGCTTTAGGAAAGGACTTGGTACTATGGACAGTGTTGGTACTTTGGTTGCGGACATACGCTTAGCGTTTTCAAAAAACGAGTCGGTTGTAGCTACCTTCCTGGACATTTCCTCTGCGTACGACAATGTACTTCTTCCAGTACTCAGGCAAAAATTGCAACAGCTGAGTCTACCGGTTAAGATGATACGATGTATGTGTGAGTTACTGATGTCCCGCTCGCTGGTCCTGAGAGTCCAGGGAGAGGAATTCGATGAGAGGCGGATATGGAAGGGACTCCCACAAGGATCCCCCCTTAGTCCCATATTGTACAACCTGTATACGGCGGATATTGGGTCCTGCCTAAATAACAATTGTCAGATCTTACAATATGCCGATGACATTGCCCTGTACGTGACAGATTCCTCTATAGTCGATGCCGCGTCATCTTTGGGCCTCTCTCTGGATTCTTTGAATCAGTGGCTTTTAGGTCATGGCCTGTCGCTATCTGCGTCAAAAAGTTCGGCAGTAATCTTCTCTCGTAAAAGAAGCACTCCTCATGTAACAATCGACATTTTAGGCCAAAATATTCCAATAGTCAACAAAGTAAAATTTTTAGGCGTCATTTTGGACACAAAATTATCCGGCAAACATCACATAAATTTCTTAATACAAAAATGTGAAAGAACTATTTCAATTTTAAAAGTTCTTGCGGGCGTTTGGTGGGGTGCTCATCCCTACACCATGAAACTGGTTTACAATGCCTTAGTTCGTAGTGTTTTGGGCTATGGAACCTATCTTCTGATCCCGTGCAACAAAGGTGCCTTAATTGGACTGGATAAGATTCAGTCCAAATGCCTTCGGATCATCTCAGGTTGTATGAAATCCTCCCCCATTAACGCGTTGCAGGTTGAGTGTGCTGAACCCCCTCTGGCCCTTAGACGGCAATATCTGGCCTCCCGATTTTTATCTAGGCTCATATGCAGAACATCACACCCCCTTATAGAAAAATTGTACGAATTAGATGCCATGTACAAATTCAAACTATTGGAAAAATAAAGAAATACCCCTAATTTTGAAATCTTTTCGAGATATCCTAAATTTAGCATGCCCAATTAGTCAGTTTCCCAGATTGCCCCTTTTTAATTTTGCGTATTACGTTTTAAGTTATGTTCCTAAAATTGTCTTTAATATTGGTATATCCAAAAAATCTCCGTCAGCAAACTCGATGTTCAACGCGGTGGTGGGCGAGCGATGGAATGGTTTCCAACTATTTTTTACGGATGCTTCGAAATTGTCTGAACTTAACCACACTGGAGCAGCGGTCTTTTACCAGAGCTCTAAAATAATTTTACAGTATAAGTGTCCTAAGGAGTCTTCTGTATTCACTGGTGAGTGTGTGGCTGTATTGGAAGCTTGTCTTTTTATACAGTCGCTTCACAATATACACAAAGCCGTTATCTTCACAGACTCTCTTAGCTGCCTGCAAGCCTTAAAACAAAACCCTTTTAAAAGTAAATTGCACAGCTACCTGGTTTTAAAAATTAAAGACTCCTTATTATCTTGTGCTACCAATCAAAAAGAGGTTCAGCTAGTTTGGATACCTAGCCACTGCGGTATTAAGGGAAATGAGTGCGTTGATGCATCGGCTAAAGATGCTTGCTCATCGTCAGTAGCTGATCTTTCCCACAATAGCCTTCAGGGGTATGACTTATTGAACCTTCCACGAACTAACCTCCAGTCATCGTGGCAGGATCAATGGAATATCACTGGGGGAAAAAAAGGCAGGTTTTATTACGCAGTTCAACCAACCATCAAACCAAAACCTTGGTATTATAGCTACAAAAAAGTCTCCAAACCTGTTATATCCGTCATATGTCGTATTCGTCTAGGTTTCTGTAGTACTCCTGTTTTCTTGCAAAAAATCCGGGTTAGGGACTCCTCTCTTTGCGAGTGCGGGTTGGAAGAAGGTACTCTGGATCACATCTTCTTTGAATGCTCGAACAACATTCCTCCTTTAGATCTGTATAGACGTCTCCCTAAATTTAAAATCCCTCTTCCGACTAATTTCCCCTCCCTGCTTACATACTCCTCTCCCGAACTGCTTGTGGCGCTGATGACTTTCATCCGTCACAATAACATTAAATTATAAATCTGAATGTGTGGGTGTGGTATGCGTTTATTTTATGTTTTAACAATTTTAATATTTATTTATTTCTATTTTTTGTTTGTTTCAGTCCCATACTAACCCGACAAGATCCACGTGGTGTCAAAGAATTTAATTTGCGATCTTGATTTAACTAACATTAGATTTATGTTTTTTTTTTTTTTTTTACCTTGCACACTTGTTTTTCCAAGTCACTGGACATTGGCAGAATAGTCGACATCGGCTCTAATTGCCATTAAACAAAAATAGAATAGAATAGACCACACAAGGGATGTTTTTCGTTTATTTTGTTACATTTTGTAGTTATTTATACTACCGGAATTAGTGACACGATAGCCTCCATTCAAGATCGTGGGTGTATCTAAATTCATTGATAAAAAATAGATCACACGATCTTGGTTACCGACTTCCATGCGGACGAAATCGCGGCCAAAAACTGGTTGAAATTAAATATAATCATGCCAAAGAAATACATTTTTAGGTTGAGTGATCCATGTGAAGTACAGCGTCATTGATGTGCTGCTGATGACCTAATTTGACCCATCACTTGCTTTTGCAAGCTTGTCGGATTTCTCGATAGATATAATCTGAATTGACTTTTTTATGGTATTATCATATCATTTTATCTAAACTAAACTTGGTTCTTTATTTCCTTATATGTTGTTATAATATAAACCTAAATCTCATTTACTTATAATTAATAAAAGTCGCAGTGTTTGATAGCCCAAAATCATTTACCCACACAAAAGTATTTTATCGTCATTAGTAGGTATCTTCCTCAATTAAGTAGTAATAGTATGGGCATTTGGTAGACAAAGAACTAGGAATCATTTATAAACAGTCAAGGAGCACAATTTATATTCAATACCTTTTTAAATATATATTTTTATGAACACTACATTGTATGATAGGCGGCTATGAATACATAAAGCGCAGCTACTGGTGTGTATGATTGTATGAAGAATGTTTTAAATGTACGTAAGGCTGCAATAATGTGTTGAATACAAAGAACACAATACAAGTACAGATATAACGTAACTATGTATTTGTCACTACTAATGCATAGTAGTTAGGTTGCCATAATAATATGTATATTAGTGTTGTGACAGTGTGCGTGCGTAGTATTGTGTGATGTGATGTTATGTACACATGTACAGCGCTTATCGCCGGGCAGGAAGTGGCTTGGTTTATTATTCGTGTCGTGCATCATGCGGCTGCGTGCGACGCGGGCGCAGCGACCCGCTCCAGGATAATTGCTTCGCCCGCGCGCGCGCCTCTCCTCTCCCGACAGATACCCACTACCCAGGGCGACACTAACGGAACATGCAGATAAATCTCTAATTAACTGAGAAAATCATACACGTCAACGCTTACTTAGGTACTAGAAACTTCGAGTATTTATATAACGAGGCGGCCTCATCAATCGTAGTTATCAGGGAAGTTGTGGACATTGAAATGTTGACTAGGAAATTGACTAACTATCGTCTGGACAACATGCCCTGAACCTAAGCAGATAAGAAATAAAATCAGTCGTTAACGCTTATCGGTTGCTCAGCAAATAGATTTCTATGAATCTATTGAGATTGAACGGAACATGAAACAGATAAAATAATGTAGGTACTTACTTTTACTTATCTAAATTAATTAATAATAAATGTACGTACTACCTACATATGCAAGCCACGAACTTCTCTTGACTTATGATTTTAACAAAACAAGTCAAACTTGTTCTTTCGGTAGGATCCTAATGAGCCTATCTAGAAAATTGTAAGTTGCTTTTATCATTTGAGACTTGAACTGGAGACTTTTACATATCTACTCCCCTTCCGATTCAGATTAAATTGTGAATGCATCATAATTACTTTGGATGACAATGCATGGTTATCGACACTTAGATAACCATGCATTGTCATCCAAAGTCTTTATTGTCAATCCAATACGGTGGTCTCCCAAAGATGGCAGACAGGTGGACAAGTATTTTTTTATGCATTCTCATGATATCAAATGATAAGGTATCCTGAGAAGGATACGAGTCTATAGCGTGTTTTTAAACTATGGTTTATTATCCATATTGTCCAAGTTTAATATGATGAGCAATGTTGGAGATAATCATATGCTATTTATAGGCATAGCCAGTCAATAATATACTCGTTTATCTGTTTATCAGTAAATTCCAGTCCAATGAATGTCAACTCCAGTGGGTCACTATTTCTCGCTTCAAGTTGTGTTGTCACTCTATCCTACTAATATTATATTAATGCGAATGTTTGTGAGGATGTATGGATGTTTGTTACTCTTCACGTCAAAACGGCTGAACGGAACTTGATGAAATTTGGCACAGAGGTAGATTATAGTCTGGAATAACACATAGGATACTTTTTTTCGATATCACGCGGGCGCCAACTAGTTTCAAATATTCCTTAAAACAAGCTAAGTTCTTAATTTTTTTTTAGGTTAGTATCTACAAATGGATTTATCCTTTCGCCAAAATATAATCGTAAGTAGGTAATACTGTGCCATGTATGGTAATATTTATGTTCTGCAGTCTATTTGCTAGTCAAGGCTAAATGATTTCTAAGTGGTAAATGTTGGTCTCAGATAATAAATTATGCCAATTGTACACCAGTTCTTTACATTGTAGACATCTCTATTTTCTATAGATAAGTATATTGATTTACATTTTAGCGCACGTGATGTCGTCTATAGTTTCTCACATCACTTGCTCGCAAATGTCGAATTCTATTTCAAGTAAACCTAATATAAAGCAGTTCATTATTACCCTAGCTAGGCTGTAGCCGAAAAAAAATACGCACTGAATGTCACAATGGCGTATTTTACGCTAGTTATTTTTTTGTGTAGGTAGGTACCTATTTGAATTTGGAACTGGAATCGACTAAAACAAGGAATAGATAACGATCTTCATTTTTTTAAGCCGATATAGTATAAAGTTCGTTTGGGATTTTTTGGTCATCTATACAAACATTAAAATAGTTTTTAGTATCTTATGAAAACGATAAGTACCTATTAAATACTGGCTCAGAAGAGTAGCAATAATAGCATCTCTTAAAACAATAATACTTGACGGTTAACTGAGTGTTTATCTTGTTTATTGTTTAGTTGGATGTGGACCGCAGCGCGGGGCTCCCCGCTCCGGCCGCCCTCCCGGACCAACTGGTTTGACTGCAGGGAGCTCCGCGACTGCGGGTCAACCACTCACCTTACTTACTGATCCAAACACGTAGGCTGATCGGCGAAATGCATTACGCTATGCTTTCTTACTAAATTTGCAGGCACCTAAGGGACACCAGATGGGTTGGGAGTTTGGGAGCTACTACTACAATTACCTACTAACGGAATAACTTTTGGTTTTCTTCAACATGATTTTTAAAAGCAGTGTATCAAGAAACTTGCAACTGCTCTGTCTTTCTGTCGAATTACGCAAACGATATTCGATACCGTTTACTTTGTACATTTACTGAATGTAGAACGTTGGGCTGATTTCAAGACATCTTTTACTGTCTACGTTTGACAAGGAAGCATCGTAGAATCGTTGTGTAAATCGTCATAATTATGCATTTGCACATTTGTGTAATGCACAATAATTGGAGACAGCGAATATATCATGATAATTTCAGAAGTAGGTACAAGGTTATGTAATGTCCAAAAATACTTATCAAGACATTTAACAGTTAACCACTAACGAACCCTGTGTCGTCTTTGGACTGAGCTTGTCTTGCTATTTTATTTTACGACTCTTCTCAGAAATCTAGAATAATGATACACTTAATCATGAAAGAGCCAGTCGAGTTCATAAAACATCTTTGTGAACGACTTGAGATCCATTTATGTTTGCACTTAGCAGGGATCTGCACGACAAAAAGAATAAATAAATATATAAATAAGAGGAGCAGTAAGTGCGCCCGCACTGCCCGCAACTTGATCTTCGCGCGCGCTCATCAAAGATCACTGTGCCTTTCAAACAACTTGAAAATGTTTGACACCCGTTAACCTAACCTTGTTCAAATTTAATAAAAATGATTAGCAAACTCTTCAGCTTCTAATTACACTACTATAAATAGTAGTTAAGCAATTTTCTGATGAGTCACGCATTGCATTACTTTTAAAATTATCGCAAGTATGCGTATACGGCGGCGGCGCGGCGGCGTCTCCCATAGACAATGGCCCACCGCAAGCCCGATCACACCTGCACAGCTGACGATGTACGCGTGGCCGAGTTTTGGGCTAAATACATTTGAACTTATTGACATAGATACGCTTAGAAGATCACATCGACCACACAACTTTAACTCCTGTTGAGTAAAAAATAAAACACATGTCTAGTTAAAGAGTTCAAATGTCTACAGAGAACCGGATGAGCCAATCAGCGCGAAATGACTCACACATACAAGCGAACTCTCCCGAGCGTACGACGACACCCGCCCGTATCGTGAGCACTGTGCAGCTCTTTGGGGTTGGCAGATAACCATCTCCCATGGCGGGCGGTACCACCAGGAGAGGAAGCCATTTTTATGAGAATTTGGGAATTGAAATGTTTAGTTCTGACAGCAACTCAAGGTGCAAGCTAATAGCAACGTTATTGTCATAAAATAAAGATCACTTTGATTTAGACAGTGATGCAAAATCTGTGTTACAATGACGGTGAAATAACTGTAAGTAGAATTAGATGCCAACCCAGCGTAGGTACGTTAGCTTGGCACTATCTAATTGAATTCATTAATTGTTGATCTTTCAGCTAGCACATGATGGATTATAGAATGTCTGTATAGCACACGGTGAACTGCATGTTCTCATTATGATGAGTACGGACTACGGATAACGTATGGGTGCTAAAACGTTAGAGCCAGAACTCGAGTGATGGGACTGATGGGTCGTGTCGATTAGTAACTCGTGCGACGTGTGTAAAGACGAAAGGGCATTGAATATTGTAGCTTAATTGGGTGAAAATACTGAAAAACAATTATTTTTTCCCAGGCTCTACATTTTATTGTTTTATGTTACAATGCAAGACAATATAAGTTTTTAGCTGGTCATTTGTTAACGTAGGTACAGCTGCCTACAGGAAAACGTTTGAGGTTACTTCTACCAAGATATTTATCAACATCATCATTCTCCTGCCCTTTTCCCAATTTATTAGGAGTCGGCGCAGCATGTCTTCTTTTTCTATACTTATTATTAAGTAGTTAAGTAGGTACCTACTCGTCAGCAGTCACCTCCTTTCTAACCACATCCATACTTCACACAGTTAATTCTAATAACTGTTATTAGTAGCTGAGAAGTATTAACAAGATTGCAGTAGCAGTTTCCAATTACAGTCTTTTTCCAATAACAGATTTTTGGTAATGAATTGGAACAATTTAGTCGAAGTATTGCGTGAATGTTCTTGAAATCGCTTTCTACGTGGCGTCACGTCGTCGGTCGCCGCAGCAGTGATAAGCTGACCTCAACTTGCGTAAATTGTTGAATAACAAAGTACTTTTTACCTTCATAATCGGGTAGCATGAGTACTTGAGTAGGGATGAAACAATACTAGTAAGTAGGACTTGATACTTTAGAACTGAATATGCGATGATGAGCAGACTTGAGGAAGAAGATCAGGAAGAACTTAAGGAAGAAGATAAGGTATATTTTACGAGGCAGACATTGTCATCCAAAGTCCGGGTTTTTTGATACCGAGTATTCTTTTCTTTAAATATCGAGGAAGCATCGATACTTTACTACCGATATTATATCGAGTAGCTAGGTCAAACAATCGATGCCAGTAATATCGTGACATCCCTATACATGCATCCGATTCCGCACGTTGTTATCGCAACCAATCCGTAACTTTGAAACAAAGAACTGGCTACTGATGTCAATAGGTTTTAATTGGCGTAAACACAGTTACGACGGCAAACAAGTAACCTTCAAATATTTCCTGATAAATAGAATTTTCCTTTTGAAAATAATTATGATCACTTTACAAATCTGCTTACTTAGCCTTATTTGATTTAGTAAGTATACAAACTTTAATTTTGAAACCCATTTGGTAGTGCACCAAAAACTGACTATCATAAATAGGTAACTAAGCAAGAATATCCTAAACCTTGTCTGCACCAAAAACTTTACATCCACGAAAAAGAACAAGCGATGAAATAAAATCTATGGCAGCTATGCATCTACAATACAGACTGCACAAGGGTACACGATATAGTTAGATAGTTCAAGCTATAGGTACACAGCTGTTTCTAAAATGCGAATGTGGCCGTGACCATCAACACGTTTTATATGTACCCGCTTCGGTATCAGGCAGGTAGGTACATGATGATCCAAATTACTATTCTTCCGTGTGACACGCCTTGCCGACCGACCGTCTTCAATGCACCAGATGACAGTTAAAACTACCTATTTCATTCTTGCACTCAACGACTTCGGTATCTAGGTATATAATTTGTTTTGCTTCGAAAGGGCTTTAATATTCTGGCAAGGCCCAGGCTGAGGCAAATGCAAAGCAAAATAGATCATATTATGACTGGATACATTCGCCTTTTTTGGAAAGTCTACGGAAAGGCCATAAATAATAACTATTTGTGACAGTGGCCAACTGCAATTACGTAGGTACCTTATCAGATTCTTCCGTAATCGTATTAAAAACTAGCTTTTGCCCGCGGCTTCGCTCGCGTTAAATTCGGTAGCGCCTTATTGATTTGTAATAGCAACGCTAAGTTTTCCCGTTTCTTCCCTCTTTCTCCCTCACATCCCACTTTTTTCAAAAAAATATTAGCCTATGTCCGTCTCCTGGTTCCCAACTATCTCTGTACCAAAATTCATCAAAATCGGTTTAGCCATTAAAGCGTGAAGAGGTAACAAACAAACAAACAAACAAACAAACAAACTCACTTTCGCTTTTATAATATTAGTAAGGATAGTCGGTCGGTTGGACGGCGTGATTCATCAATCATCAATGAAGGTTATATCAGCAGAGATACAGATGACCGCTGGGGCAGTGCCGCTGGAAAAGCGGGGAAGAGGCGGGGAGGGGGTATGACGTCAGTTGCTCGAACACCAGTCCGCAGCCCTGCTGAGCGCCCGCGCCCCCGCCGCCGCCGCACCGCACCAGCAGCCAGTGCTGCTCCCACGTTCACTTTCTATTGAGCCATCACCACACCGACCGGGTTCATTACGGCTATACAGCTGGTGTCCAATTCTTCCAAAAATATAGATGGCCGAGTTAAAACATATAAATATGTTGTTGCCATAGCCATAATGTAAATATAACCTATTCTACTAACCTCATTGTTTTGTTTTAGTTTCAGCGCCTTGGTGATGCAGGCTTCACTTCAGGCTCAGTTTATGCCGATGAGTTTTTTTTTCATATCCTATTGTTTGTTTCAGAGTACACAATTGACGCTTTAAGATAGAGGTGGTTTAAGATAGACTATTTTCCCAGATCGCAGTTTGTACCTCCTATCATACTAAATGTTAGTATTGGCGGTTCGCCATAGCTGTAAACACACCCGATTCTTAACTATGACGGCCGGTTGTGAGACACGCTTCGCATATTTCAATACAATTAACTACTTGTAGCTGCTACACCAGCGATTTTTTGCCAGTCTCGTGTGAGAATATAGGTACACGATTTCACCGGGAAACAGCGTTGTGATGATACCTTTCGCTCGATTCGAAGGCAGATAAAGAGCAGCAAAAACAGTTGTCCTACTTCCCAATGACCTTTGTTACAACAGCTACTTTATGTACCTACTAGAAAACATTGGTCTGTCAGCCGGCGTGAGCCATTCTTGCGAAACGTAGTTTCAGTGATGGAAATAAGTCATGATATCTAAAACATCAGCTTATATTGTACATACACGAGTGCTCGTAGTAAAATAACAAAAGATTAACTTCGAACATTCAAGCCGACATTGAACTTTGTAGTGTCTGCGCAAGGAAATTGGCACAGGATCAAATACCAAAACTTAAGCCACGTCGGGGAGCTGAACTTTACAATGCTTTTTACTTGCATTTTGAGGAAAATGTATTTATTTAAAGATTTATGTACATACCTACACACTGAATACAGAAAAATAAAAGACAGGAACAGAAAACAGGTACAAAGGTAATGCTTATTTCTATAGAAATCTCTTCCAGCATACCTGCATTATGTACATTTAGTGACGAAAATGTAATATGTACGATTTTAACTTTGTTTGGTCTATTCACATTCTTATGATGTCCTAACTCATGCCATTCTTTTTTATGATTAAGTACCAGTAAATTGCAAAAGTTACGAAATGTATTGTTAACATGTTTCACGTCGCAAACGCAGTTTAGGAACTGAAAGACATAGAAACTGTACAGCAACTAACAATGCGACCCTCACAGCCCACCCCTCAATCGACGAGCGTCCCTTTACATGTTTTATGAATGAGCCTACCAACTTATGCAACTTCCCTTTGTTACTTGCGAAAGAAAACAGAAAGGTTATTATAAAAAAAAACACTGTTCGGGATATCAATGTGGCCGAACTTTGAACACTTTAATGTTAGTGAAACTTTTTTCCTTAATGATACTACCTCAGGAAGTGGGTAAACCGTTTAAAATCTATTGAGGTAGAGACAGTTATTTAAAATGATAGAGGTAGGTACTGCCTACATAATATTAAATAATTATGTTGTAGAGATCAAATTAATAAAAACAAAGAGATAAAATAGGAAAAAAATAATAATAACTAACCAATACAATCGTACCTAACTAAAATAATTGACTATGAACATACCACATAATGGGTCGCTAAAATTTCAACAACGAATCCATCTAATTGCAAAAATATTCGCGAGTGCGTTATCTGTGGCAGAAGTAGGTACGTACTCATCAGAAGTGAAACCATATCGAATTCAATAACACGAGCAGGTGATTGGTACGAACGTGCTAGTTATTATAAGACTTCGCGTGCGTGAATTAGTGGCACTATTGTAACATGCGATGTCGATACCAACTATCTAACAAGTAGATAACAAGAAAACTTTGAAAAAAAGTGAAACTATGATTCCTGTCCTTCAATAGTAAAAAGTACATAAACATATACTGGGATTCCCTGACGAGTGACGTATTGTCCAATAGATAGGTTTTTTTTATAACGACTAAGCAAGTAGGCACATGTAGACCAAAGACTTTGGAACGTTCATTGCCAAAGTATTGATTGGAAAATACGTTGGTATTTCAAAGTATTTCTTAAAGAAACCGGGAACAAAGAAGCCATTGCGTTTGGAACATGTTTGTTAGTACCAAACAAGTACCTATGGTAAAATAATACGTCATCTCGAAAAATTAGAGACGTAACTTTTTAAAATCATTTTCATTGATTTTGTCGTTTATCAAATTCATTTTTCAAATGTTGGCGTCCTCTCTTAGTATCTTTGGCGACCACAGAAGTGCAAGTTGATCATTACAATAATTCTGGAGCAAATCAGTGTTTAAAAATAAGAATATTGTTTTAAATATTAACATTTTACATGACAGAAAATAGATAAGAAACGTGTCAATGCAGCTGCAGAATACCATAGATAAGCTTCCAGTGTATTGCGATTTATCAAATACGTTTTAATTAATTGTCCAACCATAGAAATATTTAAAACAGTGTCCAAATGACAGAAAATACACGAAATTAAATCTGTGAATGTACAACCATTCTGATACCATAGTTCTACACCAGTGGGTCAAATTTTACCATCGCTAACACAGAAAAATCCGTTGTTCTTTCAATCCAATTGTGTGGAGTCACTCATAAACATACATTAACATTAGATACGGCATCACACAGATTAGATTTTTATGTTTATTAGTTCGTTGGAATACTTACATTGTATCTATCTAAATTAATATTATTTCATGTTTTAGCACACAGTTCATAATTATGTTCATTAATAAGCATGACTAGTCAATTAATAAATTTATATGTGGCGCCTTTTCCTGCACAAGTGGGAACGGAAAATAAAAAGAACTCGTGTTAAAGTTATTGCATTGTGACCCCAGAAGTAAAAGCAGTCGGCCATTTTTCGAGCGAGGTATTAAAGACGGGTTTTAGTGTAAAAGACGCAGGGTTCTACAACACGTGTAACGTTTACGTGCTCAGCGTAAGCTACGAGCCCAGCATCGTCACAATAACAAAGTGAGATATCCATTGTTTGGTAGCCGCCCAAAATGTTGCCAAGTCATGTGTTCAACAGGTTTTAAACTCCTAAAATCCCTAAACAATTTCCGTTAACATTGCATCCTCTGGCTTATTTGTAATTTGTTAAAACAACACTTTTAAAACAACAAGTTCTTTTATTCTTATAAATTCTGGTGTCCATGATAGTCATTGTTTATCTACAAACACATATAGACGAAAGGACGATACCGTGCCGTGTTACAGCAATATAAAACTTAACGTGCTACTTATCTGATGAACGCTTCTTGGTAGGTACTATGGTACATGTTGTCATATTATGCTGCATGATTATGGCAGTGGTATGACATGCCTATTGAACGAACGTGCCATGTTGGATGCAAGAAATGCCTGTCAAGGTGTGTTCGCACAACTTGCCAAGGACTACGTAGCCATTGGAGCGTAATCTATGACAGCAACACAAGTAATTAAGTAGGAACTTAGATTTACCTGTTAAACAAACTGTAAAATACTTGCTGGGTAAATAAACCAGTTGTTTCTTAAACTGTTTAATACTTGCTGGGTCTATAAACTCCGCCCCTAAAACGACCCATAAACCAGTTGTTTCAGAAATTACAGGATCTTTAATCTAACTGCTTTGTATGACAAAACATGCCACTCAGAATATTTCGGATCTTTAATTGCAACGACCAATTAAACTTAGTAGGTATCTGACAGAAATTATTTGATTTGGACAGAGCAAGCAACAAACAGGTCATGTTGTTAAATCATCTCATGGTACCGGTATGTTAGTCAATGACACAACTTGCGCCATAATGTCTGGGAGCAGCCTGCATCACAACATAAGTCAAACCATGTTAGGAGCTCAGTCAAGGTAGTTCCTGCCTACGCATGTTGCGCAATTTGTGCACAAAGTATCAGACTTCGACGAGGCGATCCGTGTAATATAAGAGGAATGTTGGTATCCTTAGGTTGGTATTTGATTAAAGAGCTTTATCTTTGATACTTACCAAAAAGTGAGGAATATCTGATTCCTCACTTTTACTTGTTCAAGAGTGCACGCCTTCAATAAATTCCATTCAGGTCATGAAAGCACATGACATTATTATTAAAAACTGTCTTTATTCTATGTTAAAAGCATTTAATGTAATAATACCTCCGCACCCGCATGGATTGTTTCCATGAGAACGTTCAAACCATGAGAACAGAGGAGAGCACCGAGCCATTCTGTCGTTCGAAGTACCAACTGTGTAAGTAAACAACGGTTTCATTATTCGAAACTGCGCAAGTACCTACTGTGCCAGAATTAACAATATTCTGGCATTGTAACACTGATTTCGAGAGGTTTGATTTTATTTTGAAGCGGGAACTTGCTAGAATAATTATTTTTGCAGCAGTTGAATAACGTTACCCAACGTTATGGTATAATTTTTATTGGACGGACGTGCTACGTAGCGTATGTTATGTAGGGTATTAATAGCCGCCCCACACGCAGTAGCAACGCGAAGTGCGCGGGAGACTCGACGAGACGCATCTATTCCAGGAGAGACCTTGCATGCTACTCGAATATTTCCAAGACATAAGCGTATCCTTTTAAAAAGTGGACTAGTATGGAAAATACTGGATTTAAGTCTGTACCTACCTCTATTTCGACTAAATGACATTGATCTATTTAAGGTGAAAGCTCCAACCTACCCGCGAAATTCAAATTTTCTTACGTTTTTTGCAATTTTCAGGCCAGTGCTAGGTTGTATGTTGATTAAAATATTATTCGCGGCTGTAAGACGTATGTAATTATAGAATTATAATCATCAAAATCACCAATACAACCCTCCAAGTTCATAAAGCTGTAGGAAAGACTTTTTCTGTTTTTTTTTTGTTCCTACGCCTTTATGAACTTGGAGGGTTGTATTGGTGATTTTGATGATTATAATTCTATAATTACATACGTCTTACAGCCGCGAATAATATTTTAATCAACATACAACCTAGCACTGGCCTGAAAATTGCAAAAAACGTAAGAAAATTTGAATTTCGCGGGTAGGTTGGAGCTTTCACCTTAAGTACACATTATAAAATCGTAGCGAAATCTAACTTTACTGGTAGTGAACTGAATCTACTGTAGAAATGGAAGGGTATATTTCAACTCTTCTTTTTTTCTGCTTATATGTAGAAAAAAAAGTTGATAAATGAATACAATAATAAACTAATTGATATTTTCCAAGCGGTACTAGGTGTAACAAACCCTTTTGAACCTTGTTGAGACACGGGCTGGAGTCGTTAAACGGTAATAAAAGATACGAGTCAACGGCACCTACACGTTTTCTTGGAGCATCAATTACTTGCGTCACGTTCAAGTGACGATGAACTGTATCCTACTGAGAACTATCTAAAGTAAAAACTCCTCCTAAATTGAAGTATAAGCTTGCAGCACGAAGTCCTCATTTATTAAATGCATTTTATTTAAATAGCTGTTGGCCAATTACAATCTGCTGGGTAAAGGACTCCCGAGTACTCTTTTCCCACACTGCCATCTCGATCCTAACCTTACGGTAACTCTACAAACCAAGGACAAGTCTATCCTTGAACAGAGATTGCAAAGATTATTAAAGCTTATACGTAAGCTGATTATAATAGCAAAATCCAATTTAGGGGGAAAATTTAATATGACAATTAATGGTTCGCACGAAACAAAGTTGTTATAATTATAAAATACCTAGCTATTACAGTCGATGCAGTCATAAGCCTACGAGTAAATAACAACTTTGAATCAATCAAGGAAAGCTAACAACAAATCTAAATGTAACTGGTTCAACCGTTCAAGCAAATCATTGGGGATAATCCATTTTCCAATACCTGTTTACTGCTTCAATAAAGTAACAATAAATATAAAATATAACAACGTCGACACTGATAGAAACTTAGCTTTGTTCACAAATCAAACCGCAACTTTGCGAGTCCAGAGAGTAGTAGGTACATATTGCAGCTTCTCATGTGATTAAAGTAAAACTTTGTGTCCTGTTTAGTTCCGACAGTAAATATGAAGATGGAGTCAGTGGCTCGTAACTAATCGATGCACAAGGAAGTAAACACGATATTACAACACCCTCCCGTCAACGTCCGGGCGAATTAGCTCCTATCTGGGCCACTAACGGCACACACCACATAAGCAGTAGTAGCGCACGAAAAGACTAGCAATTTATCGAAGTATGGCCTTAAACTCGATAACGTACCACTTCAGCCACAGATAGTGACGGTCTACACTAAGGAATTTAGTTCACTTCTGAATTTCAATGAGGCGATGTATTATTGTGACAAACACATATGAATTTATCAAAATTAAATTTGCTACCGCGATGCACCCTATCGAAATAAATTACTCTTTGTGGAATTAATCAAGGGGGAGGGTTTGTATTTATGCTTTTGCGGTTGCACAACGACACGCTTTGCTTACGCTTTGCTTGGTAGTATAGATGCAAGCCTACCTTACTGCTCCTTCAGAGTCAGTAAGGTGGCGAGGTCTTGGGGGAGAGCGCAACAGTCGCGTAGATCCCCAAGGCAAGTCTGGTGGATCCACCTTCACGAGGTTGCCGCCCTGCTCTTGGTCTAATTCCCTAAGAAATAGACGCAACAGAAACCACCAGGCGCTTTTCCACTCCTAACCACGACCCTCTGTGACTGAGTGGTTGTGGGCTCAACCGCCACTAAATCCAGCTGGCGATGAGCAGGGGAATCGAGTCACCTGCGCTAGGACCTGCGCAGTTGAGCGCCGTAAGCGGGGATGAAGGAGTCCTGGGGGGTTGAGCCGAGCGGCGCTGGTGTTAATGCGTCCGTAAGGCAACACGCCCTCTTTGGTCCGGATTTCAAGCGAAACGGTGGCCCCACCCAATAGCCAAGTGTGGGGAAATGGCCACAGTGTCCCGTCAGAGGGGCACGGCGAGGTGCGGGGGGTCCGTGGAGGTCATCTTTGGAAGGCCGAAGCGGTGGGTTAAGGTCATGCTGACGGTGTAAGTGAGGGTTACCAACCCGATCAAGCACCCGATGTCGCACTGTAAGCCAGCCCTGCGCACCTATATCTCTCTGGTAGTCTTAGCGTTCGAGCTAGTTTGTAGCGAGACGCTCCCAGGTGCGGGCTCCATGGAGGGTGGGAAGCCAGAGAGATGAATGATTAGTACACATTATTATGGATAACAAAAAACTTTTTAACACACCAAACACACACACGCCACACACACACACACCACACACACACACATCACAAACACTTACGCATACACACCCAACACACACACCACAAACACATACACATACTGGAGCGGAGGCGAAAGCCAATGAGGCTCCCACAGGAGGTGCCGTTGGCACCTTTGTCGCCCCTGGGCGCTCTGCTGCTTTTGCGGCAAGCTCCAGCGCGGGTTCCGGTCCGGCAGTGGCGAAAACCGCTGCCAAGACCAAAACAAAGTCCCGTAATAAACCGAGGAAATCGGCGCTGCCCGGGACCAGTACCGTTCCTCGTTCCTTCGCAGGTACACAGCCTACACCGACGGTTAACTCCGAAGGTGAGGCTATTAGCAAACACCCACCTCTGCCTGTGGACCCTCAAGCCGCCCCTCTACCGCCGGCCGTTACTGGCCAGCCGGTGGAGCCCGGTATCACCGGAGACGAGTTTGCGCTCGCCTGGCAGGTGCAGAGGAGCAAGCGCAAGGGCACCAAGGGGAAATCTTCGGAGAGTACCCAGTGCTGCTGCGCTGACCACCCGAGGCAGACCGCCCCAACTTCTTCGGAAGGGGTCGGTAAAAAGAGGACAAGACTGACGAAGAAAGAGCGTCGTCAACTGTGGAGAGGTAAGAAAACTTCACAAGTAACCATACAGGCTAACGCCGCGGCTACGGGTAAACCGGCCAGCGGTAATGTCAATTTCTCCGCAGGCAAGCAATCGCAGGCCGTGGCTGGCACCAGCCAACCAGGACCTAGCCAACCGCCTGCTAGCGCGGAGGTACAGGGCCAGCACAGGAACCAGCGGCCCGTTCGGATGGATCAGACCGCGGCCAAGCGAGCTCTCAACGAGACCTCATCCCCTCGTGGCGAGCACAAGCGGCCGTGTCTTGATAGATCCAAACGGGTCGCCCACCAGAGCTACGCCCAAGCTGCTAGCACCAACCTCGACGTCGCAGTCACATGCGGCCGCACGGGGCTCATCAGCAGGGAGGTGTCGGAGCAGGTGCTAGCAGCCATACAGAAGCAGATCATTGCTGAGTCCTGCTCCCCCAAACCGGACGTCCCCGCACCGAACTTCAGGGCCAAACCGATTTTCGCCGGTGGGGTCCTTAGGCTGTGGTGCGGCACCGAACACACGCTGGCCTGGCTGGGGAAACTCGTCTCCGAGATGCCTCTTCCCGCCGGCACTTCGCTGGTGATCAAGAGGCAGTCGGAGATCCAGCGCCGCGTACGATGCGGCATACTCATCCCCAATGAGCAGGGGATGTTCACAGAGCCGACCAGTATTGGGCGAGCCCTGTGTTACCAAAACTCCTGGGTGGACATCAGGAGGTGGGTACTGCTGCACGGCGACAAACAGGCCGCGGCATGGTACATTGTGGTTGGCATCCCTGAGGACCAAATTCCGGCCCTGATGAAAGCCGAACGCCGTCTCTCATTTTGCGCAGGGACGGTGTACATTAAATTCCAGGGCCCGAACGGCAAATTTGCCGATGTCCCTCAGGGTTGGGATCCGGCCACAGAAACCATGGTCGCGAAACCGGAGGATGAGAAACCTCCGTCATCAAACTCCGCGGAGCCACCCGCGGACACTCCTGCAGCAGCAGCGCCGGCCGTGGACTCCGCCCCCAGCGTGGACGCCGTCCTCTCATCGGGAGAAGAGATCGACGACATCATCCTGTCGTCGGTTTCGGACCCCGGGGAGGAGGGCTTCGACGCGGGCGACCTGTTCGCCGGGCTGCGACTAGCAGGTGACGAGGAGGGCGCGACCAGCGATGGCGTCCCTTTCGTCGACCTGTAGGGTTCTGCAGGCTAACCTCCACCACAGTCAGACCGCGACGGCTCAGCTACGGAAGTGGTTGGAGGTTCAACAAACAGCCATCGCTTTGATCCAGGAGCCGTGGATCAGGGCTGGCCGCATACAAGGCCTCTCCAATCTTAGGGGTAAGCTCATAGTTACTACAGACCACGACCAACCCAGATCGTGTATCTATACTACAGAAAACCTAAAAACACAGCCACTAACAGATTTCTGTTGCAGGGATATCTCTGCAGCTAGGCTGACTATACAGCGTGACGACACAGAGGTGGAAATTGCCCTCGCCTCGGTATATATGCCTGAGGCTGAGGAACCGCCCCCGCATGACCTCGCCCGCCTCGTAAGACATTGCGAGTCCACCGGGCTGGAGGTTATCATAGGGGCCGATGCCAACGCCCACCACCCTCTGTGGGGCATGGACACGCAGAATGAAAGGGGTAAGACTTTAGTAGACTATCTGTTCTCAACCAACTTAACCCTACTAAACACAGGTTCTGAACCGACCTTTGTAACCAGGCGTAGCCGTACAATTATAGACCTTACTCTGGCCTCGGAGGGCGCAGCGGCAACCACCACCGGATGGCAGGTCTCCAAGGAGGCCTCCTGCTCGGACCACAGGTGGATCCGCTTCGATATCCAGGTTACTGTAACACCTACACTGCCACGGCGCAACCCGCGCAACACAGACCGTGCTGCATATACACGCACCCTTGAAAACAAGCTGGTGTCAATTGACGACTGGGTGACTTACGAGAGCACACCGCAGATTGAAGAGCGGGTAAGTCAGCTCACCAAGTCAATGCTAGACAGCTACCAGACTACCTGCCCCGAAACCGTTCCGCCAAACACATCAGGGAAACAACCGTGGTGGGGTGCGGAACTGGAGCGTAAGCGCAGCAAGGTAAGACAAGCTCTAAACAGAGCTATGAATACTTGGGCGGACAAGGATTGGGACGCCTACTACGCGGCCAAATCCAGCTACAAAAAATGCATAAGATTCAGGAGCACCACAGGGTGGCGTAAGTACTGTGGCAACATCGAATCTTGTCAACAAGCTAATAGGGTAAGGAAAATACTGGCACAGCAAAAAACACCTGGGCCTACTGTTCTCCGAAAACCTGACAATACACTCACCACATCACCAGAAGAGGCGATGCGCGTCCTCATTGAAACTCACTTCCCAGGATGCGCATTTACACAGGTGATTGACTGGACAGAGACAACTCAAACGCCATCAGTAAACGACTGGCATTACGCTAACAAGGTGATAACACTGGAGAAAATCCAGTGGGCGATCCGTTGCTTCCATCCTTTCAAGGCGGCAGGCCCAGACGGCATCTTCCCTGCTCTACTGCAGTGGGGTAGCACATCCGTTGCCAGTAAACTGCTGCCCATAATGAGAGCGTGCCTAGCCTTCCGATACGTTCCTAAAGGATGGAGGGAAGTGAAGGTTATATTCATCCCTAAGCCAGGTAAGGGTGACTACACAAACGCCAAAGCCCACCGACCAATCAGTCTGACTTCCTTCCTTCTAAAAACCATGGAGAGGATCTGCGAAAGAGAGCTGAGGGACGGCGTTTTAAAAACAATACCACTCCACGACAACCAACATGCATACAGCTCTGGTAAGTCTACCGAATCAGCTCTCCACCTAGTGGTCAGCCGAATAGAAGAAGCTATACACCAGAAGGGAACCTGTCTAGGAACCTTCATAGACATCGAGGGAGCCTTCGACAGAACTAACTTTTCCAGCATCCGTAACGCTCTGTCTCGACACGGAGTGGAACAGGTAATGATAGACTGGATCACTAATATGCTAAGTGAACGAGTGGTTCGCCTTGCAGAAGTACAGGAGATGGCCTTGATAGCGAGAGGCTGTCCTCAAGGAGGGGTACTATCTCCGCTCCTCTGGAACCTGGTGATAAATGACCTTATCACAAAACTCAACGCGAACCACTTCTTTACAATCGGGTACGCAGACGACCTCACCATCCTCATTTCAGGGAAGGTGACAGGGACAATCTGCAACCTTACCCAACAGGCCCTACGCATCGTTGAAGGATGGTGCAGGGATTTCGACCTGTCTGTAAACCCCAATAAAACTGAACTAGTCATGTTCACCCAAAAGCGAACACTAGGACCTTACCGCCTACCCAAACTATTCGATACTGAACTCCAATTAGCCAGCGAGGTGAAATACCTAGGCGTCATCCTGGATAGTAAGTTAAACTGGAGCAGTCACTTAGACAATAAACTAAACAGAGCCTGTATCACCTTTTGGCAGTGCAGAGGGATGATAGGTAAGAGGTGGGGGCTGTCTCCCAAAATCATCCTCTGGCTTTACTGCGCGGTAATCCGACCTATGGTCACGTACGGGGCCGTGGTATGGTGGCCCCGCACCAAATTGGTGACAGCCTCAGCTAAACTTCAACGTATGCAGAGGCTTGCCTGCACGGCGATCACTGGCTGCATGAGGACTACTCCGACTGCAGCCCTTGAAGCCATGCTAGAACTCCCACCGCTCCACCTGTTCATTCAGCAGGAGGCAACGACGGCGGCATTACGTCTCAAAACACTGCATTTATGGGGTAAGAAATATACACAGCATACCAAGGCGCTGGAGGAGTTCTACAACGAGTTCCCAATAGCCAAAGCAATAAACGATCGGATACCCAAACAATTCGTATTCGATAAGAAATACAAAATCCAGCTCCATGAAGACCACCGTTGCGAAGGGCTATGCCCCGCAGAGGTAAGAATCTTCACAGACGGATCCAAAACAGGTACTGGCACGGGAGCCGGAGTCTTCTCAGAGGACCTCAACATCCACATAGCCGCACCTCTGGGGGTCCACAACACGGTGTTTCAGGCAGAATGCATGGGCATCTCCCTAGCCGCGTCAGCCATCACGGCAAGGAAGGTTGAGGGCCACTCTATTCGCATACTTTCGGACAGCATGGCTGTACTGCAAGCACTAAACAGCCAAACAGTCAATTGTGGGCTAATACATGAGTGTCACCAGCGCCTAAATAAGGTTGGTAATCTCAACAAATTAACTATCCAATGGATCAAAGGACACAGCGACTCCCGAGGCAACGACGCTGCGGACGAACTTGCTAGAAGGGGATCGAGCATGGTACCAGTGGGACCCGCACCTATCGTGCCACTACCATTTGGGTACCTACGTACACTGGTAAGGAAACGCACCAGAGAACAACACCACAAACTGTGGCAGGACCACGGTGAGTGCAGGCAGGCCAAGGAAGCTCTTCCTAGTATCGACGGCCGCTTCACTAAACAGGCGCTACGGATGACAAAACCACAGCTGCGCACAATTACAGCAGCCATTACTGGCCATGGCTCTTTTAATAAACACCTCTTTGTCTTAGGAGTCACAGACAGCCCACTGTGCCGAGCCTGCATGGAGGTAGACGAAACAGCAGCCCACGTGCTTCTGCACTGCCCAGAGGTTGCCCCATACAGGGCAAAGTACTTCGGTAACCCAGGTACTCTTCGCGAGATCGTCAGCAACACCAAGGCGCTGCTGACGTTTTTCGCGGAGCTGGGGTGGATCGAATAATATTCCCACCCATACGCAAAATACGCGCCTCAGACGTGGAGTTGCGGACACCAGCCCGTTATACAATACAATACAATACAATAATCAAGGGTTATGATCAAAACATCATTTGATCGTTTTCATGATAACAGGATTACTGAAAATAGGCGAGCTACAGAAGAAAAAAACTACAATCATTAAAGCCTGCAGAAATAATTAATTATGCGTAACAGTATTATGGCAATAATAAAGTAAATGAGTATTGCAGAAACGAGGATGGTTGCGCTCACCGTACGTCACGGTCCAACAGCTGGTTACCGTTTTGCAGCGCGCGCCAAGAGCCCAGTCGTTTAGCCGTGCCACTTGGCGATTGCCACAAGGAACCATCGCGTTTTAACGTAACAATATTCCAACTAATGAATGCAATTACTGCCGAATGGGTTATAGCTGCACACGTATTTTATTTCAGCTTGTTGAACATCTTTCAAAATTCCGACTTATTCTAGAGCACTCAACATAGGTTGCTTGTCTGAAAACAATGAGTCAAATCTTTACTTGTTGCCTCTTACTTAAAAAAATTATTGTCACCCAAATGTTTTAAGTGCACATAAAGTTGCAATGCTTATTTAAACTTATGTGTAAGATTGTAAGCAATCAGCAGCAATGTCATACCAGATTCACACTGTGCAATTTAATCCATGTTGTGGATAGTAGATTATATGATCTGCACAGTTGAGTGCTCACTCGGTATGTGCTGGACAAATGAAATTAAGCAGAAAGTAATTATATACTTAAGAGAAAGGACTTTACCAAACAAAATCCAACTGCACTATTGCATGTTTTTACATTGAAAATAAAAATATACTTAAATTACTGAATTGAAA
Source organism: Ochropleura plecta (assembly GCA_905475445.1). Lineage (NCBI taxonomy): Eukaryota > Metazoa > Arthropoda > Insecta > Lepidoptera > Noctuidae > Ochropleura > Ochropleura plecta. The sequence continues at coordinate 12,819,186 of FR997723.1, forward strand.
AACCAATTTTATATACTCACTTTCTATTGATTTAAGACAAATGTTATTGGTAAATATAATTAGTTATTAAAATACTATTTGCCTGATAATTGTTTTTAACCTATACAAGCAACCAAAACAATTGCCAAATCACAATTAAATGACATTTAATTAGTTCTTGTCAAAATTACTCTTTGATAACAATCACACTTTGGTATGACACAAACAAATATGCTACATACCCACATCAACAAATAATACAAGCAAATCATGAATTTGGTGTACTCAAATCAACATAGTTCTTGTCACAAGACTACCTTCAATGATCCTTATAGGACTTGCCTGCGATAATATATGGACTCTAAAAGAGACTGACTGTAAACTCTCAAGTTTGTTTCGGTGTTTCTTCTGGGTACTTGGATAAGAAACCCTGACCTCACTCAGTTATTACAAATTTGTTGAGTGAAAATATTTGCAAAACCAATTCACAAAATAAACATCATTTATTAATTGGTTTAGTTTATTTCACTGTTCATACCTAAAATGTATACTTGTACTTAAATATAACGATAATTGTAAAAAAAAAAAAACAAAATGGATTGGTTACCTTGTTTACCGAAGAATAAAACTTCACTGTTCAATCTCCCACTTAAAACTTTTATTATAGGTATTTTGTTATATGTATTATCACAAATCCTGGTAGACTTTAAAACACAATCACGCAACTGCCAAAACATACTGCTTTCTTTGATTACTGATTTTTCATATAAACATAATTTAAACAATAAAATATAATCTGCGACATCACTTAGGTGTAAGTTCTTACTCATCCTCGCACACCACTCTACACAATCATTAGTTTATTGCATATTGGATGGCTTTTTAATTTTCTAAATTGTCCTCGCCCTTCAACATCATTAATCTCATGAAATTATATACAAAGTTGACTATTATTACTTTACAATACATGTTTCTGCTCCAGACACTGCTATTGCTAGTGTCTGCAAAATATTATGATGAACAAAATCAAGCTAGTTTTTTTTTGCATTTGAGTAGCTATTCATCCTCCAATAAGGATATTTGTTCACATTTTAACCATTATTGCGGGAGTATCTACCAGTAATAAAGTATGAAAATATAAGTAAAGCACCTTGATTGGACAATGGTATGTATCAACGATATTAACAGTGTGATATGACGCGCATCGCGGCCGCCGGAGCCCCAGCGGCCGGGGCCGGCGCGCCGTCGCCGAGCTCCCCACTGGAGACGGTCGGCCGTCGAGCGGAGGCAGGCACGATCCTGCCTCGCTTTTGCAGTCTTACGAGAAATAAATGCCACATTACACTCTAAATATTAAAGCACTGTACAACAACAATAAGTTTTCTTTTCTTTTTCGGGGCTAACGTTCATTTCACGCACAATTTCGGCGAACATCTCGTTAACGTTGGTGCGGCTCTTAGCGGAGGCCTCCACAAAGGGGCAGCCCCACATCTGCGCGAGCGCCGACCCCTCCGCGTTCGACACCTCACGCTGGTGCTCCAAATCGGCCTTGTTGCCCACCAACAGGATGGGAACGCGCTCAGATCCTTTCACGCGTGTTATCAATTCCTTCATTGGTTTGATATCTTGAAACGTTTGATGATTCGTTAGTGAATATACTACTACGAACCCTTGTCCATTTTTTATGTACAGATCTCGCATTGAAGCAAATTGTTCCGTGCCGGCGGTATCCAATATTTCTAAAACACATGGTGAATTGTCCACTTCTATTTCTTTCCTATAGAAATCTTCTATTGTGGGGTCATATTTCTCCATGAAACATCCTGACACGAACTGGACAGTCAAAGCACTTTTACCGACCCCACCCGAGCCCAACACGACCACTTTGAATTCACGCATTATTGTGTTCCTCAAATCACACTTGACAGTCTACACAACGTTTTAGAAACGTATTCTCACTATGTGCTATAAAAATGTCATTGCTATGTTGGTTTATGACTCACTCGGACACGATCACAGAATAATGTACACATAGAGCAAGTTAATTGATAAACAGCGACGCCATTTTAGTTGTATGAGGGGCAAACCAACTTCGACTGCATCGCGATGATATTACTTCAAAGATACAAACGCGGAAGCAAACATCTACCAACTGACTTGATCACTGATGGCTAGATTCAGCAGCCACAGCAGGTTGGTCAATGCACCTTATTGCAATGGTTTGATTGGTGAATGGAAAATAGTGCCAAACGGATACCGGTGTTACCAGCTCAAACCAATGTATTCTACCCAATCGATTTAAGCAATTAAAATCCTAACATCTTTCAATTAAAATAATGAAAAGAGGTCAGAACTTGATACCTAATGCAAAGGATTTAGTCGCCTCGCCGTTTAAACTAATAGATACGGTGACTCCTTGAGCTTGTTTTATAAGAAAAGTCCGCTTTTGTTATGAACCACCTGCACTGCCACTAACATGTCTATGGTTTGAATAAACGAATACAATCGGTAAGAAATCGGGAAAAGCGGTTTCATACGTATTATGTAAATATGCTGTTCTTGTAACATAAGGTTAGATTTTTGTATTATAAGCCAAATTTGAATTATAATACGAAATTGAACTTACACTGACTGTTGAAAGACAACTTCAATGAAATGTTTAATTAGATTACTTTCCAGGAACTGACTTTTTGAGGAATGGTATGTGCGATATAATGTATTCCTACGTAATATTTAATGACAAATTCTGTGTTGTGAGTTATTGTGTTGTTTTAATTCAAAGAATGGGATATTACCATTTGGTATTTCAAACTTATTTATGGCAACTTTTTACCGGAAATAATGTTTTTGATTATGTTACCACCTCTGTGTTTCGTTCAGAAATAATAAAAACAAAATCTCGAAAATATTGTTTTTTGCATGAAAATATAAATTAGTAATGCAATAAAATCTTTGGTCTAAACGTTCAACAAAATAAATTGTAAATATGTAATATTGGAATATTGGCATAGTCAATGCCAGTGCCAAAAACTAGTTACAGACAAAAGAGTATAATAATATAGAAAAAACTAAGCGCTTTGGTCCCGTGTCTATGCCATCTATGGCCAAAAATAATCCCAAAAAGGCCCAAAAAAGTAAACAATTTTTTGAGAAAATATAGGAAATAAGCGAAAAGTGATACTTGACTACTTCAATAAGAGTAATGTTTTAGAACCCTTTTTACGCGAACATTATAAATAAACTGTAAGTAACTTTTCTAATGATTTTCAATATAAATTTAATACCTGAACATTTTTATGGATTTATTTTCAGAGTTTTACACGATTTCGTAAAGTTTCTAAACCTATGGGATACCATTTCCACCGGCTGCCAACAAGAGCTTATTTTAGAACTGAATAGTTTGACATTATTTACTGATTTATTCTGCATTCATGCTAGGCGTGGCGTCGCCGGTGAAGTTCTATTTGTCACGAATTATGTATAGTAACAACCGAGGTCAATGAGGACACTAAATTGAATGTAATTACGACACAGTGTAGAGATAGACTTGAAAACTTTGTTTACCTATTTTTTTATATATTCAGGTTAAAATGTCGCACAAACAAACGCCCTATTCCCCGAACTTCCCTCCATCTCAAGGATATTCTCCAGCGCCCGACAATAAAACTGAGAGCTACCCTATGAACCCACAAGGTGGTTATCCTGGCCCACCACCATCAGGCCCTCAACTGCCACCTGGAGCTCAACCTCTACCAGGGATGCAGCCTGGTTTCCAACCAGGTATGCAGCCTGGTTTCCAACCAGGTATGCAGCCTGGTTTCCAACCAGGGTTCACACCTGGATACCCACATCCTCAACCTGGGTATCCCCAGCCAGGCTACCCTCAGCCGGGCTATGGGCCTGTAGTTCAACAGCCAGGACCTCAGGTACCACCAGGTAAGAAATTATACTGCCTTTCACTAGTAAGTCTCTAAAGCATTATTTTCTTTAACTTTTTACAATAGCTCTCTTTTTATCTTATTTTTTTATTAAGTTTACTAACTCTTTACTAAGTACAATAGAAATGACACTAATCCAGCACTGTGCTAAGTGTACCATATACTTATTTTCACTGTGTGTCACAAATAAACATGAATTTAAATGATTAAAAGATGGGATCCCATCTGCAAAAAAAGGGGTGCTGGATCCGGGGTTGCGGGTTGTTTGAAGGAGATACCGTGGTTTCGGAAAATAAAGGGCAAAAGAAGGAACATGGGTATGTTTTATTTAGTAAAAGTCTGACACTCTCCTCCACTCTGCCCAGAATGGGGAGAGTGATAGTTATTTGATGATTTCCCATCCATAACAAATAAAAAATTACTGGATTATTGGAATGGTCAGATTACTGGAATATTTTTTTAGAAATAAGGTGTAATTACACTTATTATATTTAATAATATTAATTATAAAAGTATTTGTGTCTAACAATATTATGAGTATGATGAGTGGGTCCAGTTTGTAAACCTAGTCCTTCCAGTTGGACCATTGTCTGTATGCCGTACCACTGGCCGTACTACGGTGGCCGCTACTTCAACGAGCCCACTACCTTCCAGAAACAGATCAGTCTTGTTGGGTTTCTGAGGGTGTCCGCAAGTTACTCTGTTGAACCCAGTGTCATTTTCCGGATTTTGGTGATTCTTGTATATTCAAGAAGGAGGATATTGTGTGACTTTTTCTTTAGCTTCCATGCAAGCTCTGCACAGTCGATCATCTGTAATGCCATTTGTGTGTGGAGGTGTTGGCATGGTGGCGTCTGGAAAGCTTGCGGTTCAAAACTGGCATAGCAAATTTGGACTGTCTGCAGCCTGGTACCCGCCATTGTGAGGCTTGTGTGAGGGTGTGTTCCCTCAGCCCGCTGCGTATCTGGCTGACAGGGATTAGGTACTATTGGCTGCAGTCCTAGTGCCGTAGTTATGGACGCGCGTCTAGCGAGCTAGTGTACTACGTCGTTGCGTAATTCATGACACAGCGGCTGCTGTGTCATTCATATGTATATTAGACCTGTGTTGAAGCAGTTCTTATTTAGGTACCGAGGCACTGTCAGAATATTTGGATGTGTCTACGACTCTTCTGGCTGGCAAAGACTGTTAGAATGATGCTTATGCATTCAGCCTGGTAGACTGTATTGAGTTCTCCAAGCGGTCTGGAGATTAAATTTGATGTTCAGGTTGTTGGAGAAAACCCCAATCCTTGTTCCTGTTTTGGTTTTTAAACCATCTGTGTAAATTCTTAGTTCATTTGCTCCCGAGTATTCTCATGGTTGCACTATGAGCTGTATGTTGTAGTGTTTTTGGGAGCAATTTTTCTTGGTGATCTTATCTTATATTATGTTTGCACATTGGATAATTTGTGCTGTTGTTTAGTTTAGACTGAAACTTGAAGAATTTTCTGGACTATAGACATGCTAAATGACTGAAATGCCAGATTAGTGTGACTACTGTATTGATACTTTTAATTTGAAATCAATTAGAAATTCATAATAATTATATACTTTAGTACTGGTAGAGTATCAAGTCATCTTATTGGTGAGGTTCTTCTGATAGCCCAGATGCATAGTATACACAACCGGTGAGCATATGTGTGACCAGAGTAAGAAAGTAAATAAGGTTGTTTTTTTTTACACATTGTGTCTTCGTGTTTATTTTTTTCCATCTGTCCTATCGCAGGTCTGCTGGAAGAGATTTCTTTATGAAATAAGCAGTACCTTTGTTCTCTTTTTTCCTTATGTACTTTTTTATATATTGTTCTGTGTGTACATAAATAAATAAATAAGGCAATAAAATTATGCAAGGATCATGGCAGGTGGCATTCTGTCCTTCCAATGTATGAATGGGAAATCATCAAACAACTTCAGACAGCTCTGCCTATCTTCTTTTAATATTTTTATATAACATACATAGTAATACTGGGTTGATATTGTTGTTCATTTGTTTAGTCTTTGTCTTATTTGTTTTTCATATATAAGTTGTTGACATCGAGTCTGATAAGGCTGTTTACAATTTGTGCAATGATACCCTAGCTTCAAGAGTATTGATAACATGTTAGCATTGCTTATGCTCAGTGGCATTTGTCTGAGCAAGTAATTCTTACCTTTGGTTATATTCCTCAATTAATTAATCAGTATGTTAAAAGAGCCAAAAAATAATTTAGACTTATTCTCAAGTGATTATGAAACTAAGAAAAGTAAAAAGTGTGTGCAGTGGTTCAAGTCTAAATATAATTCTAACAAAAAAAAGTGTACAGCTATCGGTGATTTCAGACATACAAGAGTTTATTTTGAAACTCTCAGTGTTTCTAGTGTTAAGAGAAGTTTAAACAGATTTTTTATAAAATTCTTCAAAGCTCGCTCTAGTGGTTATGAAAAGATTTTGTCTGAAGAAGAGATAAGGTTACACTTAGTTACAGACCATAGTTTGGTGGAGGGTATTTACTCATAAAGTCATAACATTCTCTAAATTAATAATGATAAGTTTATCTACTTAATCTTTTATATTTATCTGTCTTGTGTGACCAATGTTTATAAAAATAATTACAACTAACAGGTAATTTATTTTGTGTAAATGTATGTAATATTTATAAATCAATGGTTTATTTTATTTATCTATTTTGTGAGATAGTCTTTTAGAAAAAAAATATTTATAGTGTAAAAATATTGTTACAGGTGGATGGATGAGCATTCCGCAAGGGCTCAGCAACTGTCCGCCAGGATTGGAATACCTTTCTATGATTGATGGGCTACTAGTACATCAAAAAGTGGAGCTGTTGGAGGCATTTGTGGGTTTCGAAACCAATAACAAGTACACAATAAAAAATACTATTGGTCAAAAAGTATACTATGCTGTTGAAGACAATGACTGCTGCACTAGAAACTGCTGCGGGCCCATGAGACCATTTGACATGAAAATCATGGATAACTTCAGGAATGAGGTAACTAACAAAATTTAAACAATTTTTTTATTTGTGAAATAATAATAATAATAACATCTATGAATTTTCACATTGAGTGCTGGACCAAAGAATTCCAAGAACTCGTTTTCTTCACAAGCTGAGCAGCATTAGCATTCTCCTTTCCAGATATTGTAAAGTGCCGCCCATTCAGTGAACATCCATTGATTGGGCATTTCATTTAGGTGTAAGTGAAGATGGGTAAAAATTATTGAATTAATAAATATTTCTAATGACAGGTTATCCATCTTAACCGTCCATTAGCTTGTGACTCGTGCTGGTGCCCTTGCTGGCTGCAAACTATGGAGGTTTCCTCTCCACCAGGCACTGTGATTGGTTCGATTGAGCAAGAATGGTCCATTTGCAAACCCTGCTACAGTATCAAGAATGCAGCTGGAGACACTGTCCTTACAATCAAGGGACCTTGTTGCACGTTCTCCATCTGTGGAGATGTAGAATTTCATGTAAGTATTTTTTTGCTATATAACTTATGTTCCTCTGCTGGTATTTGCCATACTAAAGAGATTATAAGTCTTTAAACTGACATGATTACTAACATTATAATTAATACTTCAAACGGGATATTTACCATGTTTGCAACATCGCCGAAATATCGTAAACTCGATACAAATAACAAACATGGTAAATATCCCGTTTCAAGTGTTAACTAATGAGATTAGTCAGTCAGCATTTTAGAGTGATGGCTTAATCCTCAACGTGTAAAAGCATAGTGCAAAACAAGCTTTAATTCCCTATTAAACTTCCATAGTGGTGATCAAAATTCACGGCCGACGAATTACAGCAAGTAATATCTTATTTCAGGTGTACTCCAAAGATGGCGAAACTAAAGTTGGTAAGATAACGAAGCAGTGGTCTGGATTGGCTCGCGAAGCTTTTACTGACTCCGATTACTTTGGCATTACCTTCCCCATGGATTTGGATGTGAAAATAAAGGCAGTTCTTCTTGGAGCTTGTTTCCTGATCGTAAGTAACAAAACTTTATTTAAAAATTGTACAACCGGTAGCCAGACGTCATTTTCCTACAGACATCATTAGCAGAAAGATACAGTGGATATTCAATACAGGGCCACCTACCGGGTCCAAATATATCCAAGCGTCATCGTCACTCAAAATTAAAAACGCTATAAAATAATACCGTTATCCTTTTGTGTTTGTTACGTCTTCATGCCTAGGGACCTGCCTTCGGGACCCTGGAGACGGACATAAGCTTTTTTAAAAAAAAAGATTGAGATATGAGGGAGAAAGAGGGAAGAAAAGGGAAAACTAACCATTGCTATTACAAAAAATAAGGCGCAAGGGCAAAAACTACAGGTAGCAGGTACCTGTAAATTAGGAAAGGGGAACTGTGTTACCCCGAATTTAATGCGAGCGAAGCCGCGGGCAAAAGTTAGTTTTTATATCATATAAAGACTAGCACTTTGCCTTCGACTTCTGTCGTGTAGATTTCGTATTTCCCCTAATATGATCATCTCTTCCGCTGGTCTGGTCGTTTTTGACATTTGGTTATTACGACGATCATCTTTACTAATATTATAAAAGCGAAAATGAGTCTTCACGCCTAAATGGCCCAACCGATTTTGACGACTTTTGGTACAGAGATAGTTGGGACCCTGGAGACGGACATGGATAAAAAATAATAGGAATAAGGGGAGAAGGATGGGAAAAGGGGAGAGAAAGATATTTTTTCTTTTATCATATTTTACCATATACAAGCTAAAGTTGTATGAGCAAACGCATTAAGTCCATCTTGGCCTTGTATCTTTTGTTAAGTGCGAAAAGTTAGAAAAAAATAAGTCGTGGCGGGTAATAATCACAATATAATATAACATAATCTTGTGACAATATTACGTAAAACAGTGTTTTGTAACAAAGCCCATTTCAATAACAATACATTCAATGTACAATATAAATGGATTTGATTGTTGTGTTTGGTTTATTGATATTAACAAAAGATAGGTATAACAGTCTGGAAGACAGATACAATACGTAGATGTCTAGATATGCATTAAATAAAATGCACTTTTCCCATGATTTATATAATTCCATTTCAGGACTTCATGTTCTTCGAGAAGACTGAGAAGTAGGAGTCCGATCGTCCTGGCATGCTGTAAACGTAAGAGGAGTCAAAGCATGGCAGAATGTTGGCTTCTAATCCAACCAGTCGATTTTTGATACTACTATATTTTTATTTCGTTTTTATTTTTAATATTACTTATTTTCTTTTGGATGACTTGTTATATTTGTATTTTTATAGAATCTCTAAAGTGCTTTGTGTACAAGGGTGATTTCATGAAATTCTAGTAACTGGACGAGTTTGTGGTAGTAGTGTTTCTACTAACATCTTGTAGTAATAGTTGCTCTATTGTCATGGAGTCACCCAATGATTTAGTTTAGATTTAGTCAGTGGCAGCGTGAAGTACGTTAATTTTTTCGAGTGAAATTGCCCGACGGGGTCTTAAGCGAAAACGCTAAGGTAGCCCGCCAAATTATGTTTTATGCAATTAAAATTTTAATGTCAGAAATTGTAATTTAATGATTGGTTCATTGCGACCGTAACAAATATGGAATAATTTACAACATTATAAGCAGAGAATCACTTAAACAAGTAAGTAATCTAAGAAAGTGATGACCCCAAATGTCATGTTTACATTAAATAGTAAGGTTTATAAAAAGAACTTAGGGACTTTAAATTTTTTGCGGTCGGAAATCACCTAATCACCAATATACATACAACCTGATACTAACACGCAGACTGCATAAAACGTTAAATTTTAAATTTGTAAAAAAAAAACATAATGACACCACATGGATAGCGTTTCGACACTTCTGAGAAGTTCATTATACTAAATTTGCTTTGTGCTTCCCTAGAAAGAAGTATTTGGCATAAGTACCGACCCTAGGAGTAGTGTCGCCAAGTCATGGTTCGATTCTTGGAACCATTTAATCCAGAAATTGTGCAACCAGGCGTTGGTGATTTCCAGTCGGGCAATGAGCTACGTTTTAGAGTCTGATTAAACCCATTACTGGTAATGGATCGCCCGTTGGCTTGACCTCCTATGATTATTATACTTATGAATTTGTGATCAAATTTTTATAAATATTGTTAACTGCTTAACTATCTACATCTTGCCACACTTGTGAAAATTAGAGCCATTTTGTTCCATTGTAACTTATTTTATTTGATCTGCGTAGTACAAAATCACAAATCACGATTATTCTAATGACAATAATTTGATGGTTTGCAGGAGTTGAAAATAAATGAAAAAGAATCCTGCTCTTACTTGAGGAATGATTAAGGTCCATAATAGCAAATGTGGCTTTATGTACATAATATAATGCGTAATTTTTTTTTTTTATGAAGATTTTTAATGATTTGACCCTCGAATGATCCACGAATCTCGAACTAGAAGAAAAAATAAGTGGCCCTTATTTTATTTGCATTAGTACTTATATATTTTTTGTATTTTTACGGATTGTTAATAGTAGCAAGAGTTCATTTTTACTTAGAATTAGTCGTAACAATGTTAATTAAGAATACCTATGCTTTTTTAACAGGTGCTATATGAAAAGTCTTGTCCTTTGATGCTAAAAGCCTAAAAATTGTAGATTTTGTCGTATTTTTCATGAGTGATACTACCAACTTGATGCAGGATGTTTTGAATAAAATATTGTGCAGAACACCTGTCTTCTGTCTGGACATGCTTCTATAGTCATTAGGTATATTGAATACATAATAACGTATTACATATATTTTAATATTCTTACATAAATGTGTACCTACTTTCGAAGGAGTGCACAACCAAAAGCATATTTATATTATAATATTGTATTGATCTGAAAAACATAGTAATACAACATTATTTTTAGTATATGCGAAACCTGGATATAGTTTATTCAGAATAAGTAACTGAATCGATTCCAAAAATTTTTACACCATGTTATATTTTTTCCCAAAAATATTTAAAAAAGTTTATAATATGGACACCATGCGACACTAAGTACTTATTCGCAAGCGCTACCCCTACACTTGATCATTACGACAATCCAAAGCCTGCCAGACATAGACAGTGTGATGGTAAATGTATCACCAGTTAATTTCCTACAATACAAACTGAGACATTATTATTATCAATGAAAAAGCACGGCGCGGGGACGCCGCCGCCGCCTTACGCCGTTGGTGGCAGTGTATTTGTACGGATATCCAGGTAACATAACAAGCTTATAACTTTGTGGTTTTTCATGATACAGTTTTGAAATTTTGTGCATAGATTCTTTATATAAAAATACTGGACAGGTGTTTCGGCTTTCGCATAAACTAAAAATAATGTTGTATAAAAACCGCACTAAAACAAGATCTAAGAACTTTTTTCTAACATACTTAATTATTTGTTAACAAAATATTACTCTTTATAAAATTATTATTTCCCCTCCGCAAGTGTGTTGCAAAACGTTGTTTTTGCACTCGTGTGGGAAAATTTACAATTTCAGAAAAAAAATTGTTTATTTCATATTCGATAAAAATTGTAGTGATGCGAAAATAAATATATTTTCTACCTGTCGCGTATTATGTGCCTATTAGTAACTATTCTCCTCCATTTTCTTAGTACATATATTTCATAATTATACAATGTTTTTAAAGTAGTAGGAGCATTTAAAATATATAATGTTAAACAATGCATTTACCCTATTAATGTAAAGTTACTATTACAAATATGCACAATATGAGAATGAGTCGCACAAGATGCATTATGATTAAGATACAGTGATATACTCGTATTGTTACAGGCAGGTGAGCTTATAATGCTCACCTAAGCGTCTTTAACCTATTAATAAGTACACACATTATTATGTACTTTTCTAAGAATATTACTGTTTATGAAATAAATGTGTTTTTAACTATGATCGTGTGTTTTTATGTATTCTCTCAAGAAGTAGTTATAATATGTTTGAATTCTTGGCTCTGGCGAAGCTTTTTCATTAAATGAATAAGTGCTTTTGTAAGCTCTATCAACCCTTTTATCACTTTGCTCTGCGATATAAAACCGGAGTGAGTAACGATGAGCTGATGTAAACCACTTTTAAAATCGAATTTAAATTTAGTCTAAATAGAGTTTCTATCTTTAACTTTATGGACGTCACGCGCCAGCATAAACGCACACGCGTCCCCTCCATGCTTAACATCTCATTTCATCTCGTTTTTTAGAGTCAGTGGATCAGCTAGAACAGAAGTTGAATTACGCCGCGAATCAATTGGCACTATGGTTTCAGATAAATGGTCTCGCTCTGAACCTGAAAAAGACTCACTTCATGCGCTTTGTGCTGTCAGGACGGTCATCGCGACCACTGGCGGTATCTGCAGGTGGAGTGTTCTTTTGTTCAGGTGAAGACAATAACCTTTCTAGGGTTTGAAATTGATGAATGCCTCAAGTGGGATCGTCAGATCGATAAAATGTGTGGTAAGTTGGGTAGTGCGTGTTATGCCCTTAACAGAATATCGCGCGTTTTACCCGAACGCGAAGTGCGATCTTGTTACTTCGCGACGGTGCACTCGCAACTCCAATACGGCGCTGAGCCGTGCGGGCTATCGTCGGGATACCGCAGGACATGTCCGCTAGACTACTGCCTGCTATAATTATTTATCAGGTCGCTCTGTACACAAGGCTGAACCTGGATCTGTACCCTAAGGTGGGCAGCCGACATTCATACTGCACTAGAAGCGAGGGTCAGTTATCGTCGGTCTCGTGTAAGCTTATAAAATCATCCAAGACGACTCATGTTATGGGTCCGACAGTTTATAACCAACTGCCGGCTACCATTTCTAGTGCCCCGACCATTGGAATCTTCAAAGCCCGTTTAAAAAATGGCTTGTCGAGCAAGCGTTTTACTGCTTTGACGATTTTTTTTATATTTGAACTTTGACTTGAAATTAATGTGTTAGATTTTTGTGTTTTTGATTTTTTATTTAATTTGTAATATTTCTACCTGTTTGACATTTTCATTTTTTATTGCTTTGTAACTTTAATGTAATGAATATTATGAACCTATGACTTGTATGAATCCTTTATCAATAAAATACTATGACTAGGTACCTACCTCAATTTTTTTAACATACTTGTGTCATTAGTTTTTCGGACACGCGCTTGCTTCTCACGTATACAACGTGTAGGTAACGGAATAAACGCAAGACCTCATACACCCCACTTAGATAATTAATTTTTATAAGACCAAAATAAAATCTGTAACAATGAATCGGCGCCGGCCCTGAATCTGTTCGAAACCTGAAAATGATTTGACGATCATTACTTCATGTAGCTTGTTAGCTGCGCAGACGTCCATTTCGGGGTCCGCTATCGAAAACGGAGTATCCTGGTAGGCCACTGCCCAACTCTTACCTACATAGAACGTTACGTTGTGGCATAGATAGCGCTGCAGTACTTTTGCCGTAGTCGGAAAATTGTAGTGTCGTTACAAACTTGTTGAAACCAATTTTCGTTGTAAATCTGATTTTTATTTCAGATATTTCCTCCTCTTTAAAAATAGGGGGAGGAACATATTTTTACGACTAAAAGCAAATATCTGATCAACCATTTACTTGAAAAAGTAAGAAGGTATATTAGAAACCTCGTAATTTTTTTACCTGTCGATACACACCCCAAACAGTTATTATTACACCCCTATTAATTGGTTTTATGAAAGTAATATTGAATCATAGGTATTTATGAAGCAGCTCAAAGAAGGTAGCATCTACTCTCTAAATTTCTACCTATTAGGTTGTGGTGCTAACAGCGGAGTAGGAGGAGCGGGGTTACATTTGTCAGCGGAACCCACTCAGATAAAAACATCATTGCTCAATCCTTACTAATATTATAAAAGCGAAAGTGAGTTTGTTTGTTACCTATTCACGCTAATGGCTAAACCGATTTTGATGAATTTTGGTACAAAGATAGTTGGGAACAAGGAGACGGACATAGGCTAATTTTATTTAAAAAAAAGTGGGATATGAGGGAGAACGAGGGAAGAAAAAGGAAAACTTAGCGTTGCTATTACAAATCAATAAGGCGCAAGGGGAAATACTGCAGGTAGCAGGTACTGTGTTATACCGAATTTAACGCGAGCGAAGCCGCGGGCAAAAGCTAGTAACTTTATAATTTTTCATGTTGTTGATGATCAAATGAAACTTTCCGTAACGATTCGAAATAATTGATCTCGAATCGTTACGGAAATATTTAAAAATCTATCTTATCTTAGACGACCCACCCAAATTGCCCTACCAAATTGATATTGTTACTTGTTAGATAAACTCTTTTTCTTTGGTTCACAGCCATGGGGGTTTTAGGTCCCACCTCTAATCTAGAGAATAGTATTCAATAAATTAAACAATGTGAAATAATATCATTCTTTATTAATAAGTTTTTCAGATAAATATTCATGATAAGTTTTAAGTTAATAAACTGAAGAGAATCAATTTTTTCTCAGAAACGAAATACTCCCTTTTCACCCCATCAACCCCCGGATAGAGTGACGAGGTAACCCTAGACCAGAAGGATTTTCAGCAAGCATAAACAGTGCAAAAATCTACACAGGATTTATTGTCAATCTTCGTTTGATTTGAAAAAGCCGCGCAAACGAAATACTCCCTTTTCACCCCATCAACCCCCGGATAGAGTGACGAGGTAACCCTAGACCAGAAGGATTTTCAGCAAGCATAAACAGTGCAAAAATCTACACAGGATTTATTGTCAATCTTCGTTTGATTTGAAAAAGCCGCGCATACCGAATATTCTGTCTATTCTTGCTCTTTTTTCAAATCTCGAATCTAAGTTTAAGACACGTTTCTACCTCAAACTTTTCAGTCATACAGGTACAGGTGTTCTCTCGCCATGCCCCCACCCTTCCTCCATTCCGCTATTAAACCTTCGTGTTAAATATTTAGGTCTAGGTCTACCCATCCATTATCATCATTAAATATTTTTCTTCACCTTGAATGCAGATTTCTGTGTACACACCGAAACTTCAGCTTGATGGTATGAGAGATCAGCAAAACTATCTTCTTGCTGAGGCAGCTTCTTGGCACAATTCAACTCCCGATGATCATGCTTCATTACCAGTGGTCTTGGTAAAGTCGTCGTAATTTTCTTTAACCAATGACTCTGTGGTAATTTCTGTTCATCTGGCACATCAATCTGTAAATAACAATTATTAAAATGCTAATGGTTTAAACAATTAAGTTATTTTACATTAACATATTTTTCCATCTCTTTATTTTTTTTCACTGATAGTTGACAAAACAATCAAGCTATCCGGAATGTGTTTTTAAATAAAATTATGTATGTTTGAAGAGGTAAAGCAAAATGTTTAAAAAAATGGAACAAGCAAGCAACATTGTAAAAAGGAAAAATTTGGCTTGCATGTCTTGGTCATTATAATAAACATGTGTAAGACCCGAGACTTATAATTGAAATTAAATGTGCTGTGTTAACTTACCACTCGAGTCTTCTTGGCACTCTTGTATGCAACTGAGGGCAAGTTTATATTTTCTTTATTACTTGGTTTAGCTGGTGGGACATTCTTGACAAATTTTGGAATAGATGATGTTCCAGGTAAGGGTTTTTTAGGATGGACATCTTTAACTAAAGGTGCTATTGGACAGTTCTTTATGTAAGAGGCTACTGGGCTGGTAATGTGCTGATAAGCATTAGAGCGACTTGGAGTCTTCTTCAAAGTTGATGGTTTCTTCAATGATGGAGGCTGAGAAGGTGTCTTAAATAAAGGTTTTGGTTTTATGTCCCTTGGAGTTGTACAACTTTCAGTATACTTATGAAGTTGATGAGCAGTGTTTACTGGAGTCTTCTGTGTATGGACTACAGAATTGTAAGCATCATATTTTTTGACTTCTCTAAAACATTTCTGTGGTGATAATTCTGATACAGTTAGTTCATTTTTAAATTTAGTCTTCAGTGTTAGGTCCTCAGCTTTTTTATCTTTTTCTTTTGTACTACTTGGTGGATTATTTAAAATATATTCAATAACTTCTAATGTATTGTTCAGTTCTTCAGTGTGCCCACTGCGTTGAGGTGATAATTGTAGTTTAGCAACCATATTTTCCATTTTAATAAAACTATCATCACTAGCTTTCATATCCCACCCAGAACCATTCAGGTCAGATAAGTCAAGGGTTGAATTTTTAGCTTTAGGTATTAAGTTAGGTTGTGAATGAGCTTGTAGGATTTTGAAACTTTCATTGTGATCTCCAGAATTTTTGGGGCTGTTGGTTGTGCTTACTCTGAAATTAAGAAAAAATAATAAACTTAGATAAAGAATAATTCCTGAATGTTTTGTACTTACTGAACTACAGATCACAAAATAAAATAAATTGCGTAGGTATACAAATGTATATAAGTATGTACTGGAACACACGAAGCGTCCCATAGTCCCATGCTGACTCACATGCAGTACGAATTTAATGTAGGTACTTGAATACAGCTGCCGGTTGTAGACAATACGGAGCACGTGAAAAGGGACTATTAGACACAGATCAATTTCAAAATTAAATATCGACCTGAACATAAATATTGTTAGCCTCGAGCACTAGACATGAGACAAAATATGAAATAATCATATAATGGTCTTACGTTTGCTGTTTATCCCACAATAAACGTTTTTTTACTTCTTTCAGCGTCAGCTTGCCGAAGTAAACTTCGTCATCACTTAATTCGTCAGCACTATACATGTTTATAACAGTACGTATATGTTTACTAATATAATAAACTATAATTAATGAAATAAAGGCTGTAACAATCAAATAATATTTTACACATTGAAATTGAAAATAACACATAACGAACTTCTTTCAAAATAAGATGTGACATCTCCAGGGCTGCCAGTTTGTAAAACTTTTATTATACCGCTGCGACCCAGAAGTTATACAAAATCAAAACTTATACCAAAAAAAAACTTTAAAGAAAAAATACCTGATTTTGTACCTGACTGACCTAAATTTTAGCAGAATCAAGACCTATGTTCCGTCTTTCGGAATCTTGGGTTGCAAGTCTAAGTCGACCAACTCAAGATGGTTGAAATGACGACAGGACGGTCACTGGAAACCACTGACTGAATACCATTTTAGTTTATCATTACATTCAAGAAAACAACCTGAAATCTTTTATTGCAAAACGGTTACAAAACTGGGCACATAACATGGCGCCACGGTTATGCAAGAATGAGCTTAAATCGTCACAGGATAGCATTTCCAAAATAAGCACTTGGCAAACTGTTGGTGTCTCCCTAGTAGTTACTACTTCGTTAAAACGATACAAACTTGTTTTGATCATGAGTGTGGTGATATCATAGATATTTGTAAAAGGATTGTTTCTATAGCGGATTAGGCCGTCTCCATAGGTAGGTAGGTATATCTTAATGCTGGAAACATACATTCAGAATGAGATTTGATTACACAGTAACCATAAACCTACGTTATGGTGCCAACACTTTTCAGCGTGAGCGATGATTTCGCAAGATGGTCTATAATACCAGATGCGTTATATTGTGATAATGCAGGCCGATTTCTGGCAAATAGTTGCGTTTTTATCGTTGGACAATTCTATTTCGTAAACGTGTTTTTGGCAGGATTTTCCCTACTGTCGGGTAGCTACGCCATTTTTGTGATGATCACACTGTATAGCATAGATCCTCTACCGACCCCGCCATATTATTTACCTTCCTTTTTGGCGTCTTCGTTTGTCATCTTAAATAGCTACTGTTAGTAGTAGTTAGTTAAGAACACTCGTAACTGTTAGTAAACCCAAATTTTGTCAAATCATTGATGTATTACAATAACTTAACAGTGTATGGGATCGCTGAGTCCCAATACTTTACAATTCTATGAACTTATACCGGAATATCGCAGGACAAAAGGGAACGCAAACGTCCTACTCCTAATGCGTTGTTACTATCGCAGCATTGTGTAACTTTGTAGCCGTTCTAGTACATAATATACTAAAAACAGATATTGCAATAACGCGTCATATAAATAGGCTGTTAGAGAAAGAAATTTTAATTGTCTTTTGTATAAAAAAAAAAATAAGAATGTTTAATTGACAAGAGCATGTGTCATGAGAAAATTGGGGATCAGTTTACTTTGGTTTTGAGCACAGAGTAGAATCATATGTTTAGAGTTATTTACGAAGACCGGTCATGATTGTTTTATAAGTTTACGTTATTAAAAGTATATTATGCAGTATTAAAGATCAGTGTTTCCTTGAAGAGTAAATAAAGTCCTGTAGAAATGGAAAACTATAACAGGTTATGGGCCCAGCACGCTTCCACTGCGCGACAATGATGTTTCGGAGTTTTTAAATTTGAGTAAATTAATTTGAAGTAGAAAGACAAGATTTTATAAGAAGAAGAAGATGGGAGTGGAAACTCCGGGTTTTGTAAGAAGAAGAAGATAAGAGTTGGGAGAAGAAAAACAATTATGGAACGCACCCGTGCTCTACTATTTGACATGAACTTACCAAAAGATTTATGGGGTGAAGCAGTGTTAACAGCTACATATTTAACAAATAGAAGTTATAATACCGTCAATGATATAACGCCAGCAGAAATGTGGTTCAATAGAGTTCCAAATCTAAAACATTTAAATATTTTTGGTTCTTTGGCGTATTATAAAATAAATACGAAACTAAACAAATTAGATTCAAGATCTAATAAGGGTTTGCTAGTAGGTTATACAAATAATGGTTACAAGATTTGGGATCCGGTGGAATCAAAAGTAACGTATTCAAGGGATGTGAAGTTTAATAATAATGAGAAGGATGTTTTGGAGTTTTTAAAAAGATGTAACAAGAGTGCGAGAGTTACAGATATAAATAAATTATTTAAAGAAGAGGAAGAGTTGGGAGAAGAAAATAAAGATTTTGGAAGAACAAATATAACTGATGATGAATGTCAATTTGAGAGGGGACGTTTTTGTAGGGAGGAGTTTTCTATTTTAGAAGAAGCAGAACGAAATGATGTTTCAGAACGAAATGATGTTGAAGAACGAAATGATGTTGCAGAACGAAATGATGTTGAATTAGTGGAAGAAAGAAATGCTGCTGGAGAAAATGAGGAGAATGATATTTTTGAAGATAGTATTGGAGAAGAAATATTAGAAGATAATAGTAGAGAATCTGGTTTGGAAGATAATTGTCAAGAATTAAATAATAACTTGGATGGAAATGAGTTATTTGAAGATGCGGAGGAGTTGATTGAAGAAACTAGTAGAAGAATTTTGCCAAAAAGAGATAGAAGGTTGCCAATAAGATTGAAAGATTATGACTTGGAAACATCATTTTTAACTTATAGCGAGGTGTTGAAGAGTGATGAGAGGTGTTTATGGGAGAAAGCTATTAAAGAAGAAAAGGATTCTTTGGAGAAAAATAAAACTTGGGAAATATGTGATAAGGAAAAAGCTGGTAATAGAAGAATAATAACTAGTAAATGGATTTTTTCTGTAAAGCCGGGTGGTAGATACAAAGCACGATTAGTTGCTAGAGGGTTTTTACAAAAATATAATATTGATTATAAAGAAACATATAGTCCAGTGGTGAATACAACTAGTGTTAGACTTTTGCTTTCGATTGCTGCACAGAAAGGTTTGAAAATAAAACAATTTGATGTCAAAACAGCGTTTTTGTATGGTGAATTAAATGAAGATATTTTTATGGAAATACCATTGGGATATAATTATGGTGAAAATAAAGTATGTAAATTAAAGAAAAGTCTTTATGGACTTAAGCAAGCACCACTCATGTGGAATAAAAGGTTAACTGAATACTTAAAGAAATTGGGTTTTCAACAATTAAAGTTAGATCCATGTTTGTTTTTGTGTAAAGATAAGGAAATTTATTTGGCTATTTATGTTGATGATGGAATTTTGATTGGAAATTGTGAAAAAGAATTGAATAATATAATAATAGGACTTGAAAAAGAATTTGAAATTAAAAAATTTGATAAAGTAGAAAAGTTTATTGGAATAGATATACAGGTTGAAGAAAATTATTTGAAAATTTATCAGGAATCTTATATTGAGCAGTTATTTAAAAATTTTGGATATGTAGATTTAAAAGAAAATTTTTATCCAAACATTTTAGTTGATACACATCAAGAGGGGAAGTGTGATAGTAGTGATGTGCATCGGTACAGGCAGTTGATAGGGTCTTTATTATACTTAGTAAATAAAACTAGACCAGATATTTCTTTTCATGTTGGTTATTGTAGCAGACATCAAGAGTGTCCTAATTTGAATGATTTTGCCAATATTAAAAATCTCTTCCGATATCTTAAGAGCTCTATATCTTCTGGTATTCAATACTTACGGGGAAATAGTTTAGTGTTGACAGCGTATTGTGATGCAGACTTTGCAGGTGATCCTGACACTAGGAAAAGTACAACTGGTTTTGTAGTGATGTATGGTGGTGGTCCCATACACTGGTGCTCGCGTAAGCAGTCTGTCACAGCTCTCTCCAGTACAGAAGCAGAATATATCTCTGCCGCAGAATGTATCAAAGATTTACTTTATGTCCAAAGTCTGATTAAAGAAATTACAGGACATACACCAAAAACACAATTATTCGTTGATAATCAATCGGCTATTGTTTTAATAAAAAATGGAATTTTAAATCGACGAAGCAAACACATAGATGTTAAATATCATTTTATAAAAGAAAAAATTGATCAAAATTTAATTGAAATTTTCTATTGTCCAACCAATTCTAATATTGCTGATATTTTGACAAAAGGATTAGACAGAACAAAGTTTCTACGTTTAAGAAGACATTTAGTGAGTGTTTAGTGAATTTAATGAGAACTTTAATAAAGTGAGCAGTAGTGGTATATTAGTTTTAACTATGATTGATGTTAGATTAATGTTTTGGGAATTTAATTTGAAATTTAGGTTTAAGTTTAGTATTAAGGATGTCTCGGATGTTAATTTGAAATTTTATATTTAAAGGGGAGGTTTAATATAGTATGTAGTATTTAATGTTAAGTAGTGTATACTACTATGGGTTTTTATTTTTGTATTATGTGATGTGTTGTTGGGCCTATGATGGGCCTATGTTGAGTGTTGTTGAAGTTATTAACAGGTTGTCCTAAATGATTGTTAAAGTTTTATGTAAGGTGATTTAAATTAGATATTATTTGAGTTATATAAAATTTAGAGGGGATGTTAGAGAAAGAAATTTTAATTGTCTTTTGTATAAAAAAAAAAATAAGAATGTTTAATTGACAAGAGCATGTGTCATGAGAAAATTGGGGATCAGTTTACTTTGGTTTTGAGCACAGAGTAGAATCATATGTTTAGAGTTATTTACGAAGACCGGTCATGATTGTTTTATAAGTTTACGTTATTAAAAGTATATTATGCAGTATTAAAGATCAGTGTTTCCTTGAAGAGTAAATAAAGTCCTGTAGAAATGGAAAACTATAACATAGGCTATGTGGGAGAGCCTTTAATACCCTAGTTAAAGGAATTTATACAATCTGGCAGCCCCAAGCCCTACACAGCCGCCACCGGGAATAGTAGTAAACACTTTATGGTCCCTGGTTTTTTTTTTTTTTGGTGTGGCACTAGTTGCGTCTTTGTGCCAATTTCGAGTAATAAAAGGTTGGGAAATATTTAAAAAATCGGGGAAATAAGGATTTTGTAAGGTTCAGGAAAGGAAATAATTTATTCAATATATATTAGGATAAAAAGGATATAAATAAACATACAAAAAAAAACTAAATTTTTATATCATTTTTGAACAAAAATACAGATATCAAATTAAAATATTCAATAGGATTCATTACTAAACAAGATACACAAGTAGGAAGAGGAACATTATGGGAAACAAGAGAACGGAGGAATGATGAACGATCATAACGTGAACAGGAGAAGAATATGTGATCTAAAGTACCAACATCATCTCCACACTCACAAAGATTATTATCCACAATGTGCAGCTTAGCAAGGTGGAAAGGAGTACAAACGTGGCCAAGCCGCATACGAATTAACATGCTTGTAATGAGTTTAGAGCATTTTATTTTACAAAACCATGGTTTGGTTGGGATCGAGGGCTGAATTGAAGCATATGCCTTACCCTTTACTTGAGAGCTTTTACTCCAAAGAAGATCCCAGGAATGCCGAAGATAGTCTTTAGGGAGGCTAACAAGATCATGACAGAAATTTTTGTATGGGAATACGTCACCATTATGCACTGCCTGTTTGGCCAACTGATCAGCTTTTTCGTTTCCTTGAATTCCGGAATGACTTGGAATCCAAGCAAATTGTACCGTGTAGTTTTTTAGTAAACATTTGTGCAACTGTTTTCTAATGTCAAATACAATAGGGTAAAAGGGTTTCATTTTAAATGTAAATTTTTCGAGAATTTGTAACGCACTTTTAGAGTCGCATAGTATGAGAACATTTTTAAGTTTCGCGATCAAAACATACTCTAATGCCTTGAACAGACCAAAGCATTCTCCAGTGAAGACTGAAGTTTCAGGCGGAAGTTTTACCATCTGCACAACTTTATACTGAGAATGAAATATACCAACTCCCACACAACTGGACCGTGTTTTGGATGAATCCGTAAAGATATAATGACAGTCCATCCAGTTTTCACCGACCGCGGCATTAAATTTTATGTTAGCTCCTGCGTCACTTTTTTCTATGCCGAGATTATAATGTACTACAGGAGAGACAAGTAATGGCTCAAAAATTTTGCACTCAAATATAGGAAGAGTAGGAGAGCTATGAATACTCGATGGTATGGAATTAAATTTCCTGAGGCTTTTAACTAGACACGGAATATCTTTGTGTCGCCAATAGGGTGAAGTTTGTATAAGATTATCCAATTCTAATAATTTTAAGTGAAGCAAATGATCAGAAAACTGCATCGATTTAAATAAAAATCTTTCAGAAAGATATTGCCTTCTCAGGTGAAGTGGAGGTTCTCCTACTTCTACCTGCAAGGCATTTAACGGACTTGACTTCATGGCTCCAGAAATGATTCGAAGAGCTTTAGACTGAATGCTATCTAACTTTTGAAGACCTTTTCTGTTACCATCTTCAAGCAAAAACGTTCCATAATCAAGTATACTGCGAATTATTGCATTATATAAAAGTTTAAGACTAAAAGGATGTGCCCCCCACCATACTCCGGAGAGGCACCGCATAATATTAAGTTGACGTTCGCATTTTTCAACCACAAAGTCAAAGTGTTGTTTGCCAGAAAGTTTCTTATCTAAAATTAATCCTAAAAATTTAACATGATTTCTCACAGGAAGAGTAATGTTATTATAGGTAACGATTGGTGAAGGAACATTACGTTTTCTTGAAAAAACTACTATAGTACTTTTTTCTATTGAAAGACTTAACCCATTAATTTGCAACCATTGCTGTAAAAGACTTAGGGAGACGGTCAAGGCATTACATGCATCCGAGATGTTATTGTGGGTAGTATAAATTAAAAGGTCATCGGCATATTGTAAAACATCAGCTGATTTTTGTAGGGATGATTCTAGATCATATGTATAAATATTGTAAAGCAATGGTGACAATACCGAACCTTGTGGAAGGCCCTTAAACACTGTCCTCGTTATTTTTTGGTCACCGGAAAGAAGAGATATAAATCTGACCGATAACAAATTTATGATAAACCGTATAAGCAGAGTGGGGACGTTTAAATTAATTAGCTTCCGTTTAAGAACAGATATTAGTACGTTATCATACGCGCCTGTTATATCTAGAAATGCGCCAACAACTGACTGGTTTTTTGAAAAAGCTATGCGCAGGTCAGTGGTGAATACACTCAAACTGTCGGTTGTGCTTTTTCCTTTACGAAATCCAAACTGACTGTCTGCTAGTAGTTGATTGCTTTCTATATACCACTCTAGACGATTTTTAACTAGGTGTTCTGCAATTTTGGTAAGAACTGATGATAACGCAATAGGCCGGTATGAGAGGATATCATTTGAATTTTTGTTTGGTTTGAGTATCGGCAAGATTTCCTGGGAACGCCAGGATTCTGGAATATTTCCAGAAACCATAACAGAATTAATTATTTGTAAATAGTATGATAATGTATCATCACTGAAATGTGAAAAAAAAGAATACGGAATACCATCTTCTCCTGGGGCCGAGTCTTTTAAACATGTTAATACCCCTTTCAATTCATACATTGAAAAGGGAGAGTTCAAAGACGGATGATTGTCAATATTTAGCGAAGTAAAATGAGGGTAAATTTGATCATACTCTGGAGCTGAAGCAGGAGCTAGCTTATCAAGAAAACTATTAGTAAGAGATAAAGGTAATTGTGTGAAGGAAGCAGTGTCACTAAAGGCTTTTCTAAATCTTTTGATACTGCGCCAAACTTCTGACGGGCATGTGCTGGGCGATAAAGATATACAGAATGACCTCCATCCTTGAAGTTTTTTATCTCTGAGAAAAATCCGTGTACCATTAATAATTTCCCTAAGGTTGTCCAAATTTTCATCTGACATGTCTTCAGCATATTTTTGTTCAGCTTCCTTTCGCTTCCTTACTGCATCGGAACACGAAGAGTCCCACCATGGAGGCATAGGGATTTTGCCAGAAGGATTTTTTTTACAAGGGAAAACTTGGTCTGCTACTTCTATTACGCACAGCGCTAAAGCCCTAGAGCAATCATTTTCTCCACCCTGAGTAATTTGCGGAAGCTCAGCAACTTTAGCATCAATTAGCGTTTTAAATTTATTCCAGTCTGCGTTCCCTAGTCTATATTTTAATCTAGGGGGTCTTTTCGGTATTATAGTGAAATTTACTGAAGAAGTAATTAACAAAGGAAAATGGTCACTTCCAAAAGTAGAAGAGAAACGGGACCAAGATAAAGATGGAGCCAAACTAGGAGAGCATATAGATAAATCCACAGCACTATCAATTTCACCTACATTAGTCCTTCGAGTAGGTTCACCAGTGTTTATAATACAAAGATTATGATCGTCTATAATTTCTAACAAACGAACCCCCTCTCTTTTTGTCTCACCACTTCCCCAACACTGATGGTGGCAGTTAAAATCGCCCATTACTAAAAATGGTCTATGAAGGGATGACAACATATTGTTAAGTTCTTGTAAGGCATTAATATTAGCAGTAGGAATGTAAATGGAAACATAAGTAGTTTTACCAACAATTACCCCAACAATATCAATATAAGAACATGAATGAAAAGAGACACGAGAAAAGGGGGTATTGTTTTTAATTAATATGGCCACACCGCCATATCCGTCAGCTCTGTCATTGCGTACACAAACATAACCTGAAATACTGAATAATTGATTACTTTTAATCCAGGTTTCAGATAATGCTACAATGTTTGGTTTAAATTTATTTAATAAGTAAATTAGGTCAGTTTTTTTGGGTATTACTGATCGACAATTCCATTGAATTATTGTGTCCATCTTTAAGGTTTTTGTTTAGTAATAAATTAGTTAAGCGCTCCACGTTGTACGGTTCCAAAGAAATGTTTTTGCATAATAACATTTTTATAAGGTCTATAATAACGTCAACAATTTGCTCATTCTCATTCTTCTGCAGTTTATTATCGGATTCCTTAGGTAAAGCACACCCATTCACCAAAGATGGGGGTTGAAACTCCATTACAAGGGCATTATGAGCTGCTCTATCATAACCCTGTACTGATTTGGGAGGAGCTCTCGGTTTCAGGAAGACAGTCTTTTTATGAGATGAAGAAGTTGAGGGTTTAGGTTTTGAGCTGTATATATTATTATTGGTGACAAGAGAATCATGAGATGTACCTGTAGTGAGAACATCTGCATAGGATTTTGAAATGGCTGGGTGTAATTTACTTGCTTCTGCATATGACATACATGAATGAGACATAGTATATTTAATGTTTTTTTGCCTCAGAAATTCAGGGCAAGTCTTGTCTGTAGCAAAATGGAATCCAGAACAATTAATACATGATGCAGAATCCTCTTCTAGCAAACATGTTTCACCTAAGTGGTTTTGGCCACATTTAAAACATTTAGGGACAGCTGACCTGCATTGATTTTTTGTATGACCATAACGGCAGCATCGGAAACACTGAATTGTGGGATACACATATGTCTCTACGGGTAGCGCATTGTAACACATATAAATTCTTTTAGGTAAGGCTTGACCATCAAATGTAATAACAATAGTTTGGGATGGTTTCCATATGGGTGACCCATTCACTTGGACTTTGTAGTTCAGGCGCCTGACTTTCAATATTTCACCAGTACCTATGGGAGTTGATATATTTTCTTTTACTTCATCCTCACTCCATTCAGATGGGATACCTCGGACCAAGCCCATCCGTGTGACATTATAGGTAGGTAGAAAAGCCTTAAATCTGTTCAGAGGCAATAGATTACTACTCATAAATGCGTTAGCAGCAATAGGGTTTGTAAAAGCTACAACACACTTATTCCTACCAATTCTTTTCACACTGCCAGGAACAATATTTTCAAATTTGTTGTTTTTAAGAAAATTCCCAAAAGCAATTGGGTGCAGAATGGTGCCACTGTTTTCAGTGGTTGTAATACGCTGAACATGAACTATGTAAGGACCTGTATCAGAGGCCTGGTACTCCTTCCTACCTACACCAACTGATTGACCAGTTTGTATTGCAGGTGGTTCTGACTGGATGGTTTGAGTGACAGAAATATCGAAGGGTTGAGACTGTGGAACTGATGTATGGTTATTTTTAAGAGTAAGCTCAGATTTAGTATTTAAAATGTTATTAACTTCTGCGCTGGAATTACAAATGCAATTAGTTTCAACAGAAGAGGTTCCCTCAGGGATCGCCCCATGTCTACTCCGTTTTGTTTTATTACAATGTTTACAGATTGATTTGTGTTTATGTGAGCGCCTCTTACGAGAAGCACTGACTTTTCCGGAAGTCGACGCATCTGTTTCCCTTCCACTTGCTGTGGCTACAGATCCATCAGTGTCCATACCACTTAAATCTTTGCTTGTAATATTGGTAATTGTGACATAATTACTTACAGGGGGACTTAAGCCAAGGCCTAAATCCCCCACATCTAAAATAGGCGGGTCGTTCATGCAACCCGGGATTCGTCTTGGTAATCCAGTACAAAAGAATAGATACAAATATTTACAAAAACTTACCAATAATCCAGAAAAAATCTACACATACATTAAATATACACTACAAAGAGAATATATATTTACATAAAAACCTTAACTGAACCAATTATCTAATAAATATTAAATTTTTAAAAAACTGCTGTGAAAATTACACCCGGTCGAACCGAATTTTCCCGCGCTTTTCGTCCCTGGTTGGATTATGATCAAAGAGCAGAATACTTATGGTGCGTTCCGAATGGCAATAGCGTTAAAAGGCCTTAGGGTGAAAATATGCATTTTGGGCTTTTTTAAAGGCTTATTAATATTGCGTGTATCACTAATTTGATTAAACAGTATGAATTATAAGTTTCAACATACCTTAATCTACTATATAAAAATAAGTCGGGTTTTCCTTCCTGACGCTATAACTCCAGAACGCACGAACCGATTTCCACGGTTTTGCATTCGTTGGAAAGGTCTCGGGCTCCGTGAGGTTTATAGCAAAGAAAAGGTAGGGTAGGTAGTCGGGTTTTCCTTCCTGACGCTATAACTCCAGAACGCACGAACCGATTTCCACGGTTTTGCATTCGTTGGAAAGGTCTCGGGCTCCGTGAGGTTTATAGCAAAGAAAAGGTAGGGTAGGTAGAAAATTGCATAGCAACGCATGCCGGGGCACAGCTAGTATAATAGGAAACTCATTTAAACAATATCTACTCTTGAACAAAAAATTGAAGGTATAAATTATAATACAGTTTGTTTTTGAATATTGCATTTAGGGCTATCTAAGGGTTTTTCACCCTTTCAATCACATTAAAATCTCCGAAAAACTCAACACTTCTTTATAATCACAGTTAATAACATTAAGATTGTCATCAAATATTAAGGATCACAAATAACAATCTATTCGGACGTATCTATGCCACCATTTGATCGCACCGGAAGTCTGTTTGCTGAGCATCAATTTACGCGGCAGCGCCGGCAGCGAAGTTTCCCCCGGTGTAGTGCCTCCACGGCCTTCCACTCATTGTGTATATTATTAAATTCGTCAATTTCTTTCTCTTGGCTATCTCCTCAAATATGTGTTTGTGCCTTTTTGGAGTAAACTGTCTTCTTTATACTTTTCATACGACAAGACTAGCTTTATACACAAGTTACTCCACCAATTAAGTGAATTGGCTTCGACAGTTCTGTGAAGAAAAGCGGTTTTACTTAATTATAATATTCTTATTAGACTACCTCATCGGTCTAGTGGTCGCATTTGCTACTGGTGAACATGATGAGGATTCCTGTCGGGATAATTGTAAACAATGGCATTTAAAAGTATTAATTCTAACAAAATGTACTGGCAGATGCTCTTTCAAAATCATTTTTCCACAAATATATATATATATTTTTTAAAAACGTTGCCCCACACTAGGAATTTCTCCTGTATCATGGGTGCGTTTACAAACATTTAAAGTGACATACACAAACAACCAGACCCGGAAGAACTATCTGAAGGCCATACAAATATTTGTTCCGTGCGGGGATCGAACCCGCGACACACAGCGCAGCGATCGAACCCGCGACACACAGCGCAGCGATCGCTCAGCCACTGCGCCAACCATGTCGACTCTATATTTTATATTGGGACGCCTTTCAGCATTGTTGCGTTCAGAGCAAAGAGTAAAGTAATATAAAGGGGAAAGAGAACCCACTTCAGACTATTTCAAGCAGACCTGTTGGACAACTAGCGCCACCTGGTGTTTGGCCCCGAAAGTTGGTCATTCCAATAGAATTTTTAATTAAAAGTTTAAGTTGTAGCAAAATTAAATAACAACTCCACACTACCTTTGTAAATATTTGGGATAGTGTAGGGTTGTTATTTAATTTTGCTACAACTTAAACTTACAGATTAACATAATATTAACTAAAGGGTAAAATAAAACAAATGTTCAGGGATATATATCATTTTTTATTTTTATAATGTTTGTGTTTATTATAATATTCTTGCGCAGCTATTTTAGTATGATCATCTCCATCGTATGTTAATTTTCCACACAAAATTCGATTAATAGACCTGCACCAGCTATAAATAATAACATTAATTGTAGTGTTTATAAAAAAAATCTTTAATTTTTCTTGATGGCTGGTGCAGTTAAAAGGAAAGTCGACCATTATATCTGCTATTATTGTTATTTTGCTTTTGATATTTTTTTCTGGTATATTTTGTTTTAAAAATGCTGTTACTATATTCTGAAGGTCATGGAAACAATTTTCAAGTTCTTCGCTAGGGTAACATAACCATTTTTTATTGCAGTACTCTTTAGCTTTTATAAATAAATTTCTATTTTTGTCTCCCTTATCAATAAGGTTTTGCCTGCAGTTTTTACAATTCTTTACAATATATTTTAGACATTTCGTCAGGACCCAGCCACACACGTAACTCCTCTGACCGGCGTCACTCCCCCTATTAATATTTAAAATGTCTTCACTGATTGCAATTGTTTCGTTTTCTTTAGGAACAACAGAATTATCAGGATTACATTTAACTTGCTTTTCTGTGAAGAAGAACTCAAGAGTTTGAAGACATTTATTCGAGTCTTCTTCACAGTTTGCTCCTCCTGAATGGGGCGAGTTATAATTATTTAACAAGAGCGCTTTGTATGCACTTTCAAATGAAATCGTGTTTGGAGAATTATTTCTCGCCCCATAACTTCTGATGTTCCCAAAGAAATTTTCTACTGGATCCTGATTGAAATTTCTTGTTAAAAGAGCATCAAAACCATATCTTTGAGAAACAATTTTCCAAATTGCTTCCATACCTTCAATAGTTTTAATTAAATTTATAACAGATGGAATGTTCGTTTCGGTTAATCGAGTTTTGTTTCCAACAATTTTAGTGTAACGAAATTTAATAGTTTTTAAAATTAATTTAGCCTGCCTCCAAAGTTCGTGATGAGGCGAGTGCCTTTTAACAGGTCCTTTATATTTTTTCCCATTGGGGATATGAAATGTGTTAACATTTAAGCTATCAAACAGGTTGTCCAACAACAAAGTAATTTCAATTAATTGTTTACATTCTTCAGGTAAATCTCCCCTGGCAGCCAAGTGTTCGGTAGCCACTGCAACACTGTGGCTGAATATCTGTGTTGCCGACTTGACCCTCATTTTATTAATTTTCTCTGGGTTAACGTGTTCTTCGGTAATTTTGTCTAATAACCTTAGTTCGCCATAGGACTTGTCAGCTGCATACACCTTTTGGTAATATTCCCATTTTACAATTTTTACTATGTTGTTGGACTTATACATTAAATCTTTGGTGATTAAATTGTTCCTCATACCTTTAATTAGATGAGGAACATCAAATAATGGTATTATAATTTTTTTATTGACTGTAAAATGGTCATAGCGCCATTCTCTCCCTTCTCTCATGTATTCTGCCTTAGTGTCATTTACTAATTCAGTAATAGCACCAA
The DNA here is from genome assembly GCA_905475445.1 of Ochropleura plecta. Taxonomy (NCBI): domain Eukaryota; kingdom Metazoa; phylum Arthropoda; class Insecta; order Lepidoptera; family Noctuidae; genus Ochropleura; species Ochropleura plecta. The sequence continues at coordinate 12,849,762 of FR997723.1, forward strand.
CATTTATAGTGCTTTGGTCACAAACTGTATTTATTATTTTAAGACCTGATCTTTGGGCATGGTATATCACGTCTATTATTATGTTTTTTAATAGTATTTTGTTAAGCCCGGCTGTGAAATAGTAGGCTATAGGTTGTTTAAATTTTTTCTTAATCCCTTTAACCATAAATACTAAAACATGGTCAGCAATTCTTTTAGGGTTTTGGTAAGCAAAGCCTTCCAAAACATCTTTTTGGGCATTATAATTTATTTGTGGTGTCAAGGACATCTCATCAAATATAACTGAGCACAATCTGTCATTGTTTGGAATTTCTGAAATAGTTTTTTTTATTCTTTCGAACACGATAGGCACTATCCCTTCATGGATTTTTATCGTACTCAACAGGCGCTTCAAACTTTTTGCGGATGGCAAAGTAAATAATTTATTCAATAGATTGTACGCCTTGGGACTTTTTTTATACAAAGATAACGACAGTATTTTTTCCTTAGTCGTAAAACGACGTCCCTTTGGACGTTTTGAAGCCTGCAGTTGCATTCTTAAAAACAATTGAGCCGGCGTTTTAAAATTGTTGGAGAAATGTTCCATCAGTGACTTGCTGGACAAGTCTTCCGCACTTTTCAATCTTGCCTTGAAAGATTGCCCTTTCTTGAGCAGGCGTGAGACTTCTGTTTGAAGACGCTTGATCTTAGTGCGCAGTGGACCCATTAGATCTGAGGAAGGATATAATAACATATGTAAAATGTTCATAGGAATTATGAGTTATAGTGAGTATAGTAGATCAAATACCACCACACTGATATAAGTACAGTACCATACCAAGTGCAATGGTGCTAATTGTGGACTACAGTGCTACCTTACCACACACGCAATGGCCATGGATATATGTACAACGGGTGTGTAACGATTGACATAATAACAAAATATCGAACGTTCACTTGAAATAATTTCAGTTAACATAATTTTGTTTAACATAACGATCAGTTAACATAATGAATTGTTGATAAAATTTAATTTTACCTTATTTCATGACATAATGAACATTTCCTATAATACACATTTCACATAATATTCATTAAGCATATTATTCATTTACTATAATATTCATGAGGTTTTCACCAATAGATAGAGTAAATTTTGAATTAATTTTAGAATGCGAAGCCGCGGGTGAAAGCTAGTAATAATATAACAACTTATAATACCTTTTCCAACTGTCCGTCTAGGCTTGCTAATCAAACTGTAATTGTGCTCCATCCATGTCAATGCAGCATGACCACGAGTTTGGCCTGAAATTTATATTTTATGGGTTTCAATTGTTATAAGGTAACAAATGCATAGGCTGAGTGAGTTCATTTATATCAAAACATTATTAAACCAAATAAATTATGATGGTTAATTCAGCCAAAGCATAACAGTAAATAAGAACTTCAAGTAATAAGGTGTATAAATACGAAATTTACCTGTTGCTACACGTCGGGATATTGATGGCATTTGGTATTGACTAGAAGATAATTCTTCTACAACAACTTGGCTACTTGATGGCTCTGAAAACAAACAACATTATTTTTATAAATATCTTGGGACAACTCACACACGGTCATCTGATTCCAAGCTAAGCAGAGCTTGTGTTATGGTAACCAGACAACTGATATGCATACTTATATAATTTATAAATATATACATATTATAGATAAATCACACCCAGACACAGAACAAACAATCATGCTCATCACACAAAGTTTGTCCTGGGTGGGAATCGAACCCACGACCTCCGGCTTAGCAGTCAGGGCCACTAACCACTAGACCAACAGGCCCGTCAAATTATTAAAATATAACTTGCTGTACTACCATTGAACTGACAACTCAAAACATTATAAATTACATTATGATGATCAATTCGGCCTAATCTCAAAACTAAATAGGATTTTCAAGTAATAAGCAGTATTATTAAATGTGAATTTTACCTGTTGCCATAGGCCGGAATATTGATGGCACTTGGGATTGAGAGAAAGATAATTCTTCTACAACAACTTGGCTTGTTGACGGCTCTGAAAACAAACAACATTATTTAAATATAATTTAGGATAACAGTTACTGAAGTTATTAGTTAGTTTTATATGTTATACATTTTATTGTTTTCGCCATTTAAACCCTGGTAATGATCATAAAGCAGAAACTTATTAGTAGTATTTATTACATATGATGGTATATTGAGCCAAATCTCAACATTAAATAAGATTTTTAAGTAATAAGCAGTATTAATAAATGTGAATTTTACCTGCTACCACAGTCTGGGATATTGATGGCAACTGGGATTGGGTAGAAGATGATTCTTCTACAACAACTTGACTTGTTGACGACTCTGAAAACAAACAACTATTAAAAAAAACATAATTATATTAAACATAATTTTAATTTAATTTATTAATAGAAGATATTAATATTAGCAATATTACATATTATTGTGTGTGTGTGTATAATACCTACTTCTGTGTCAAATGAATAAGGGTGGTTTGTATTATCACTACTTCTATTGTAATAGAGAAAGTTTGTGAGAATGTATGAATATTTGTTACTCTTTCACACAAAAACTAGCGTACGGATTTTGATAAAACTTTGTAGTAATTTAGCTTGCGCTACATAAAATGCTACATAACATGACACTACTGCCTACGGGAACGAAGCAGTAATCAAACACATGGCACAGGTGAAACCACAAGTGACAGCTAATATTTTAATTGAGAAAGTTTGTGAAGATGGATGGACAAATGGATTATAACTTCTTATTCTCTGACACAAAAACTACTGAATGGATTTGTTGAAACTTTACAATAATATGGCTTATACATCAGAATAATGAATAGGCCACATAATACTACACTATGAATGAAACATGGGAGTGGAGCAGTAACTAAATACCTAAAAAATTGCAGGAGCAGCTAGTGATCACCATCAATAATAATAATAATTCAAGTAACTTACGAGGCAGATGAAGTGATGGAATTGCCAATGCACTTAACCGTTTACTATGATTCTTGTGCTCATCACAAAAGTGTATATCACAAACTCGCTTTTTCTGGTAGTATTCAAAATCTGACAAATTATCCAATTTTCCGCCAACAAGATAAACCCAAGTTTTAAATCGCTCAGGAAATTTCACAGCATCTGGAAACCGATGCATTGGAACATCTGGAAATAATAAAACAGGTGTTTAGAAAACTTTGTTTTATGCAAAATAGAGTTGTATTTACAAAATGCCTCGTTGAAGTTGTGCTTGTAATAGATTCACAACATATTACACATACTTACTGCCGAGATTTGCTTAAGGTTCAATTATACCCATACTAGTAGTAATGTTAGGAATTTTCGGTTGGAGTGTAGCCTTAGGGGCGCTATGGAGCAAGGACTTAGAAAAATTTAGGTTTTTACAAAGACACTCTCGATTAAGTCACCTTTCAAAAAAAATAGAAAACAATTCATCCATTTGGAAGTTACAATGCCACAGACAGAATGATATATAGATACACATGTCAAACTTATAACACCACTGCTTTTTTGTCGGGGGTTAAAAAAAACGACTTTTTACTACAATTTATTCATTTCATACTTTTTAGTTTTAACTGCTATGTCGCCGCGTGACTTAGTATCGATTGTGACTTTGTGAGAAGTATTGGTAGGACTAGGATTATGGCCACCCACCCATATGGGCGTGCATTTTCAAGATTTAGTACGCATAAGTTCGACATGATACTACGATTATGTTCGACAATTTGACTCGAAGACTTGAGTTCCTTGAGAGACTAACCAACGGACAGTAAGCCCGTAGGTGCCTATTTCTGATCACCAACTGTCAGATAAATGTAGAGAGAAACACTAGATTTGTACTTACCACTGGGCGCACAGCCGAAAACACAAAGTCTCGGCATTTTGCAAAGTTCATACACAACTCACAACTAGCACAAAGTGTCTCTATCACAGAAATATGGAGAATTTTCGATGGAATTCGCAACAGCAAGGCGGAGGAACACAGGGCTCAACTCGACGCACTAACTGTTCAAAATATCACAACCGAAAATATACAAAATGGAACTGGAGAACTACATACATGCGCACACGCAAGAAGTAACCGCCATTTTGTGTCAAATAATCTGTTTTGTTTATTTGACAAGTTTGACATTTGAAAAAAAGAGTGTTACCACAAGAAAAACTATGAATTGAACTGAAAAATAATTACTCATTTCAATTTCTAATTATAACTATGTAGGACAGATTAAGAAAATAAATGCAAACTATTGGAAAATAATTAAAAATGTTAACTAATGTTATCGTTTTTTTTATAACCATTTCGTTATTTAAATTTGCATTGCTTTTACATAAATAAAGGGAAAAAAATCATGACTTACCACACTGAAAGATGGTGTTATGTTTTGCTATTCTAAAAGTTATAAAACTAAACACATTTTTTTTTACTGATTTGGTATTTACTTTCATTGTTATTTTTACTATATACTCATCATTCTAAACATTAAACTAATGTAAATATAATACTTTATCTTTTTAAATATTTACCACTAAAAGCCTACGTAGCGACATCTAGAATAAAATTGGGTAATATCTCAGTTAGTAGCTTATGTAGTTTGGGGCCAAGCAACAGATGGTAGCAACGTCTTTCTAAAATGTCACTTCAAGGCATGTGTCCCCCCCCTGGTTCAGAGACACGCCAACATCGCTGTTGACGCGTCAAGTCGTTCCGAGAGCGCGTCTATTAACGATTTCTTGAAGTCACCATCGACGCCACCTTGCAATAACAGCGTCCTCACTAGTATATTATTGAAATAATTAATATTTTTAGTACTTATATTTTAATCATTAAGTATACAACTTGACACTGACCTGCAAGTTGCAATAAAATTACGATAATTAATTTTCGCAGGCTTAGTGCATCCTGTAATTTAAGTAGGGTTTTCAATTTTATTTTTATGGAAAAAACTCTTTCGAAATTTAATTAGCATAAATAATCGAAAAATATTTTTAAAGTTAAAGCCAGCCTTCTTAAGGAATAGCTGTCCCATCCCATCACTTATTGTGTTTCGGGGCATCGAGAACAAACACGTTAAATGAAAAAACATCCTCCATCCAAACGGACGGACGGTGAGCTACCCATTGCTCACCGTCCACAGGCCCGCATCTACAGTGGCCGGGAGTCGTCTCGCGGCGCCCGTCGCCCGGGGCGTCTCCCGTTGCGGCTGGGTTGGTTTGAGGTTCTCTCCCTCAAACGCCCGGCCACTACCCATTCCCTCTCGCTCCGGACCATGTACTGAACCAGGGCCGTACGCGAGAGATCGCCGCCGCCGATCGCATCTACGAGGGCACGGCGGTGCTCCGCTCAAGCTGGGCAGACCGCCACTGTGTGCTCCACCGTGTCCTCCGGGCGATCGTCACATTGGTGAAACCCGGGCGTTTCCTCCCGCCCGATTATGTGCCGCTTATTCTCTACGCCAGGACGCCATGGCGCCTCTCCAGCCTTTCCTCGAAGAGGGGACTTACCGCCACCTTTGTGGCGTGCTAAGAAGGGGGTTGCGACAGTCGCTCTCTCCATGACACCATGAGAGACTATGGAACCCTTAACATAATACAACAAAATTGTATTAAAACACTTTCATAACCATATAAATATTTATTTTCTACAAATATGCTTTTTTATGAATGGTATACCATTTCAAAAATATTTTTTCTCTTTATCCCTACCAACTAAGCATTAAAAAATATATAAAATAGTTTGTACCTTGCAGCACTTACATGATAATGTTGTTATTATCACTAGAGAACAGATAATAAAGGTAATCTAAATTTAAAATGGTTGAACTAGGCAACAAAATTGCAACAATTCAACAAATAAATTCAATATGCAAACATGCATTTCCATAAAATCTGGTCTCTAGTTATCATGAAACACTTGAAGTTTATTTCCAACACCAAGAAATTACAAGAAAATGTCAGATTATTGTCATGGAAACCCTGAGTTTTTTTATTATTGCCATTACCAAGACAATATTTTGAGATTATATATTTATCCATTTAAAACAGTTTCATTTAAGTCTTTTTAACAACTCTGCAGCTTGAGTATTTGCTTGGTGATCATCATTTGATTTAGCAGGGTAGCTTGCAGCTAATTGTAAATAATATTTAGCTTGATCCTCTTTTTTGAGCTTCATATAGCAGTGGCCAAGTCTTAACAAGTTTACACTGTAGAATCTTGGCTGTACTGCTTCTGCTTTTAAGAAATATTCAAGTGCATCTTCATAATTGGAATATGGTGGTGAAGCAAATAAAACTTCAGCTATTTTCCTCTGATGCCAAGGCATCTCAGTAATCTGATAACACCATTCACCCAACATATGCAAAACTGTAGCATCATTAGGATTTAGCGAAACTGCCATCTGAAAATAAAGTTTCACAATGTTTGTTTAGATCACAAATAACAAAGTTTTCAATGACTTATGTAAAATTATACTAGCTTCATCCCATGATTTCACCCACATACGACTGGCATATTATACATTTAAACCTTCCTCTTTAATCACTTTATCAATTGCAGCATTAAAATCCATTGAGGAGTTTAAAAGATCTAAATAAACTAACAGTGGAAGCAACTTCATTTTTTTTTATTCTATGTAAAATATTCATTTATTCTTCTTTTATACTATTATTATTGCTTCATTTATACTATGTAAAAATGAAAATGACATACATCCAGATGTTTCTTCACATTTTCCAATTGCTGTATTCGCTCTTTCATACCATCAAGAGAACTTTTTGCATCCAATAGTAAAGCATACCACTTGTGTATAGCATAATGGTTTTGAGCATCTTGGGTATTATTGAGCACTGTAATTATTATACCATATGCTTGGAGAACAAGTTTGTTTTTGTATTGTTTATCATACTTTGATTCCTTTGACATGTTGTATAAAGCCCGACATATCCGCCACTGAACTTCTATATTACCTGTTTCCTAAAAATAGAATTTATTTAACAAAAAAATGTTATCTGGAAATTTTCCTGCTCGTAGGGAAGCATTTGTGTGTCAAAATTGAAATTGTTCAATCAAAATGTTTGTACACTATAAGTCTTTTATCTCTTTGAGGTTTTCTAACTGATATAAAACAATGACATTTCTCTACTATAATGGGTGACAGGACAAGAGTAAGGAGCTTTGCTTATGTAGGAGTTCCCACCTAAGCAAAGCTCCTTACAGAAGCCAATAAGAAAAACAAAAACCTGTCCTTTTTTCAGTTTAACTGTACATATTCATACATCACAACCTTACCTGATGCTCAGACAGTAAATTATAGCATTCTTCATAAAAGCCATTGTCAAATAATTTATCTGCCTCTTCTAACACAGGCTCCAAAGGCTTCTCAGGTTTTTTTTCAGGAACATCTTTGCTTCTCATGGGCCATAATGAGAATGCTAAAGTTGCAGATAATAGCAACATATCTTTGGGAAATGTTGCAGTCTGTAAACCAGATATATTTTTTGAAATTACTATTATAATACTCACTTTTCATGAGCATTTTTAAAGTTTTACCTGAAGTAACATTCTTTTGGTATTATTCTGGGTATTCATTTTCCTATAGCTAAAAACTCTTTGAACAAACTTAAAAGTTACCGGATTAAATTTATAAAAAATACTCATGTTCATCAGATAAACAAACTAGTATTTACAAAAATTTATCCAATTTGTTTGATATATTGGGCACAATGTGAATTGAATGAAATCACTAGTTATTCTGTACTGTTGTCTACGGCTCCTTTGTGTAAATTTGTGTTCGCATACAATAATTCACATTCCGAAACCAATAATGAATGAAGTACATGAACTTGTGTGTGAGTCTCAAAATCGCACTGACATAATATACAAAATCGCAGAATTACAAAATTATTCAACTTTGACAATGACATTTAATTCTCGGAAATTAACAGTAGACATTTTTCTATCTCTATGGAAATCGAAAGCAGAATGTGCACAAAAAATTGTTTTTTTCTGAAATTATATGTTTGTTATTTACTACCAACACGCTGCTCGCTCGCTTGCCCTTACTCGTGTGCATAGATGATACACTATAACTAGCTACTCGTGTGGGCCTCCATTAAGTGCGAGGCTGTAGGTCAAGGGTTGCTTCACCAACGCCTACCCACTCATGTGTTTGGAAAGTCCTTGCAATTCAAAGTAAATAACCGGATCATAATGCAGGGTGCATTATGATCCGGTTATTTACTTTACTGGAATCTTACGCTCACATCTTCATTACTTACATTCTTTTTTACAGAAAAGATCGGTTTAGCAGACAACAACTTTATAGATTAACTTGCGAAGTGCCATTCATCATCATTTCATCATTGTCCTGCCTTTGTCCCATTTTATTCGAGAGCGGCGCAACACGTTTTCTTCTTCCATCCTCCCATGTCAGACATGTAACGGCTTCATTTACTCCTTTCTGTTATTCCTTATACAATCCAAACATCTTTTCTTTGGCCTTCCTCTCCTTTTACTAAAGAGGCAAAAAATAAAACAACAAGGGCAAAGAGCCAAGTTAAAAAATGATTTGTGACTGTAAAATATATATAACTAGCAAAAGCTAGTTAAATATATTTTACAGTCGCTTTATATTGAACTTTTTACAGGTTTTATATTGAAATCGTTATTGCAGCCGTTATTATTTTGACACAAACGCCTTAATCGAAACCATCAAATACTTTATCTAAAAGTAACTAGCTTTCGCTCGCGTTAAATTCGAGGTAACACAGTTCTCCTTTCCTGATTTGCAGGTGCCTGCTACCTGTAGTTTTTGCCCTTGTGCCTTATTTATTGTAATAGCAAAGCTAAGTTTTCCCTTTTCTTCCATCTTTCTCCCTCATTTCTCACATTAAAAAAATAGCCTATACGTATAGCCTATGTCTCCAGGCTCCCAACTATCTCTGTAACAAAATTCATCAAAATCGGTTTAGCCATTTAGGCGTGAAGACGTAACAAACAAACAAACTCACTTTCGCTTTTATTATATTAGTAAGTTAAGGTAGATAAGGATATATTTATTTTGTAAAACATGAGTGTGTATAAAGATGATAAAATTTGCAAAGATGCTACATGTTTTGCCATCCAGGAATTGCGTACAAAATTTTTTGGCCTATGCCATGCGTTGAAGTTAAAATTAGACATAAAATTTATAAAAAAAAAACAAAAACATAATAATAAACAAAGATATAAAACGTAGCTTATATTTACACGAAATGTCGTAATTGCATTTGTTTTCAATCGTTTAAAAATTCTGATAGGCTGTAGTAACATTTGGTTAAAAGGAATTTTTTGAGTTGTATTTTAAAGACTCTATTTGGTAATTCTTTAATCAGTTTGGGGATTTTATTATAAATGATTGGCGCCAAATAAAATATGCTTCTAAGCATCAGTGCCGTGTTCGGCCTTACTATTTCTAGCCTGTTATTATCACGCCGACTGCGACTCGTAACTTCTGACATTTTTTTAAATAATTTGGGATTAGTTTGGACAAAATTAGCTACTTCATATATAAATAGGGAAGGTAAACTAAAATCCAATTGCTGTATTCGCTCTTTCATACCATCAAGAGAACTTTTTGCATCCAATAGTAAAGCATACCACTTGTGTATAGCATAATGGTTTTGAGCATCTTGGGTATTATTGAGCACTGTAATTATTATACCATATGCTTGGAGAACAAGTTTGTTTTTGTATTGTTTATCATACTTTGATTCCTTTGACATGTTGTATAAAGCCCGACATATCCGCCACTGAACTTCTATATTACCTGTTTCCTAAAAATAGAATTTATTTAACAAAAAAATGTTATCTGGAAATTTTCCTGCTCGTAGGGAAGCATTTGTGTGTCAAAATTGAAATTGTTCAATCAAAATGTTTGTACACTATAAGTCTTTTATCTCTTTGAGGTTTTCTAACTGATATAAAACAATGACATTTCTCTACTATAATGGGTGACAGGACAAGAGTAAGGAGCTTTGCTTATGTAGGAGTTCCCACCTAAGCAAAGCTCCTTACAGAAGCCAATAAGAAAAACAAAAACCTGTCCTTTTTTCAGTTTAACTGTACATATTCATACATCACAACCTTACCTGATGCTCAGACAGTAAATTATAGCATTCTTCATAAAAGCCATTGTCAAATAATTTATCTGCCTCTTCTAACACAGGCTCCAAAGGCTTCTCAGGTTTTTTTTCAGGAACATCTTTGCTTCTCATGGGCCATAATGAGAATGCTAAAGTTGCAGATAATAGCAACATATCTTTGGGAAATGTTACAGTCTGTAAACCAGATATATTTTTTGAAATTACTATTATAATACTCACTTTTCATGAGCATTTTTAAAGTTTTACCTGAAGTAACATTCTTTTGGTATTATTCTGGGTATTCATTTTCCTATAGCTAAAAACTCTTTGAACAAACTTAAAAGTTACCGGATTAAATTTATAAAAAATACTCATGTTCATCAGATAAACAAACTAGTATTTACAAAAATTTATCCAATTTGTTTGATATATTGGGCACAATGTGAATTGAATGAAATCACTAGTTATTCTGTAGGTACTGTTGTCTACGGCTCCTTTGTGTAAATTTGTGTTCGCATACAATAATTCACATTCCGAAACCAATAATGAATGAAGTACATGAACTTGTGTGTGAGTCTCAAAATCGCACTGACATAATATACAAAATCGCAGAATTACAAAATTATTCAACTTTGACAATGACATTTAATTCTCGGAAATTAACAGTAGACATTTTTCTATCTCTATGGAAATCGAAAGCAGAATGTGCACAAAAAATTGTTTTTTTCTGAAATTATATGTTTGTTATTTACTACCAACACGCTGCTCGCTCGCTTGCCCTTACTCGTGTGCATAGATGATACACTATAACTAGCTACTCGTGTGGGCCTCCATTAAGTGCGAGGCTGTAGGTCAAGGGTTGCTTCACCAACGCCTACCCACTCATGTGTTTGGAAAGTCCTTGCAATTCAAAGTAAATAACCGGATCATAATGCAGGGTGCATTATGATCCGGTTATTTACTTTACTGGAATCTTACGCTCACATCTTCATTACTTACATTCTTTTTTACAGAAAAGATCGGTTTAGCAGACAACAACTTTATAGATTAACTTGCGAAGTGCCATTCATCATCATTTCATCATTGTCCTGCCTTTGTCCCATTTTATTCGAGAGCGGCGCAACACGTTTTCTTCTTCCATCCTCCCCTGTCAGACATGTAACGGCTTCATTTACTCCTTTCTGTTATTCCTTATACAATCCAAACATCTTTTCTTTGGCCTTCCTCTCCTTTTACTAAAGAGGCAAAAAATAAAACAACAAGGGCAAAGAGCCAAGTTAAAAAATGATTTGTGACTGTAAAATATATATAACTAGCAAAAGCTAGTTAAATATATTTTTTAACACCCTTGCTCGTAAAGCTGATGTAATTCCACCGGTTTTAAATATGTAAAGAGGGTCATAAAAAACGCGTGTGTTATCAAAGCAAATAGTTAAGTTATGGGTGAATATTTGAAGATAGACATATTCAGGATACGTAAATTAATTTCAAATAATGCTTTCAATCACAACTTTTTTGGATTCAATGTGTAGCTTATAGTGCAGATTAACGAAATAAATTAAACGCACAGTATTTTAATTGCTGTATAGGTCAGAATCTGAAGCCGAAAATTTTAGTCTAACGGTGATGAGATATGAAACATACGGTAATTAGCATTTAAAAATGGTAATTGGGTTTCGTTATTGGTAATTAGAAATAATATGAATAATATACTTGAATCACATATTTATTAATTATTTATTTGACAATAAATGACATAAAAATTAACTATTTAGCGACGTGATTGTATTAAAAAAAAAACACTTAAAACTCAACCGGCATTCTTAATTAACAATAACAAGTCTAGTAGATCCAATAAAATCAACTAAAATAATACTTCAAAACTCAATATGAATAGAACGTACATGTGAGTTCCATCTAAGATATTTCTTGAACTCGATGACATCATACTCATACATCAAACTTAAAAAATATTCATACTTAAATCCGAATGAGTCTTCATTCGGATTTAAGTATGAATATTTTTTAAGTTTTTGAAAGCGAAACCGCTTTCATGACCAGAAACTGCACAGGTACTTAATCATATAATAATTCAAACTTAATTAGATCTGCAAAATCATCACACATCAAATTAATGAGTTGATGTTCTTATCAAACTTTGGCAAATATGGTGCTTACCTTAAAATAAAAAATAAAGAAACAACAAAATAAAAGGTTTCAAAATAAAAACAATAACAATTATATTTCTAGTAATCTGGAAAATCTAAAATCAACTAAAAGATTACTTAAAAACTCGGTGTAAATAGAACTTAACGTACAAGTTTAATCTAAAATATTTCTTAAATGTAATGAGATCAGTTACAAAAACTAAAATATATTATAATTGAAATCCGAATCTGTATCACTTTCATGACCAGGAACTGTGCAGGTAGTCTCAGATGCAGTCTCATGTGGATCTGCAAAATCATCATCACATGATCCAATAACAGGCTGGGCATCAATTATCTCATTTGCACTTAGCTGTGATGTAGATTGAACGTATTCTTCAAATACACCAGAAAAATTCATATCACTGCCACTAGCAGAAATATTATACTGATTTACCATATTTTCAATGGGTATATTAGGGTCCAAGTGTAACTTATTATCAGGTTTTAAATCAGACAGCATTTTAACAGTGGTTTCGTTCCTTTTGCGTTTTGGTTTTATTAAAACATTACTTAAGATTTTAATAGGTCTGTTAATCGGTGTAGTTTTAGCTGTTATAGTTGTCGTCGTATCAATTATATTATTATTTATATTCTCTTTATTTGTAATAGGTGTTGATTCATTTTTGTCTTTACAGCATATTTTTCCGATAAATTTTGTATGTTTACAGTCTTTGTTCAAGCACATAAAGCAACTAGTTTCTCTGAATATCAGATGGTCTTTTTCTTTCTGCCACAGTATTTGATGGACTTTCATCGTACCTTTTAATGGTTTCAGCTGTTCTGAAGGTATCAACATATCTTTTTCTATTATTTGGTATTCTTCAACAGTTGCTAGGTTAATTTTTTGTGTGTTTTGTTTCACTATGTTCACAAATCCATCTAATGTTACAACATCTCTACCTTGCGCTACAGCAGCGTCAGCAGTGCGTTTAACAACTGCTCCTACTCCATCTGCAGCTCCTTTGCCGTGAGCTGATTCAAAGTAATTCCAGGTGACCACCTTTAGCCCATGAAAATACCAACTCAGTTTAGAAATAATATAAAACATTGTTTTATTTCTGTACTGGCTACTTGGCGAATCAGATAGGAAATGTAATGTGTCTATATTTTTTCTTGTAGAGTTCACATATTCAAGTAAAGGGATGATGTGCGCCCATACAGCAGCAGAATCATGTCGCAAGTTTTCGCTTACTGTACAAAATGATGTGTTTGTCAAATTACTTGAATCATCCGTCATATATATAACTGCAGTATGAAGTGTCAACTCTTGCCTACTTCCACCAAAGTGGAAGGCTTGAACTTCCGACTCATATTTTAAAGCATAGTTTTCACTAAAATCTATGTGAATTATCGCTTCATTATCCTTGAGATGTTCTTTTAGATCTTTTATTGCAGTAAATTGCCATCTACGAGTCCCTTCATGTTTGAAAAATAAAGGAATTATATTTTCTAATACTTCAATGGCTTGTTTCGGTAAAGTGGTCACTTTGGTCTTTGCTATAATCTTTTTAGTCTTCTCTACGCCTTTAACTACGTAAGTGCTTATCGAATTCTCCCATTTTTTGAATGATAATAGATCATCGTTATCGAATTCTTGATAATCAACTACTTTATTTTTGCACAAATCACATCGTTTCAGTAAACATTCAGTTTTTGAGCAACATAAATTGTTAATTAAGTCGTTAGAATTATTGTATTTAATTATCTTTTTTTTGTGCAACGCTTGAATTAAGAGTTCCATGTTTGCATGAAGTTTGCAGAGACATGTATCTCTTTGACTTACGTCAGGCTTAAGTACCCAAAATGGCCTATGTTTACAAAAGTAAGAGTAACTTACCTTGCAAAATTCAGTTTCAAAAATTTTGTGAAGGTTTTTCATAGTATCTAACAAATACCTCTTTTGTTTTCTCTCTTTCTTCTTTGTAATAAATTCTTTTTTTCCTGAAGTCGCTCTAGAAATATCGTCGCGTTCAAAAAAAACATTAATTTCTTGTTTTAGTTTCTCATAATCGACATTTGTTTGGTTAGTGTTCTTTATGTCTCTAACTCGGAAATTATTAGTTTCAGACAACACCTTGAGATCTTTCAAAATTTGCTTATCACCAACGACAGCATTACTAAATTCTCTTTTTTCTTTCTTAGTTTTTTTATTTTTGTAATTTGTTTGTAAGGTACTTTTCATTGCTTCTCCAAATAAAATTTTCTTCTTAGCTTCTTCTACTTTGGTTTTATCTCTAAGCAGTGCTGTTACTTTAGAATTAGGACTCATCAGTCGTTTTTTCAGTCTTATAATTATTTTTCTATACGCATTATTTTTTCGTTGTAAGGTTTCTAATTGAGATTTGTATATTTGGTCTTTTTTATCTATTATATAGCGCATCTTTCTCAATTTGCTTCTTAAATTATTGACTAATTCATGTGGATCGTTAGATGTAGAGGGTTGTGGCTCATTTTCGCTAACTAAGTTTGTTCTTCTGAGTCTATTTTCATTATTATTACCTTCGTTACTATTATCTTCGTTGTCACTGGTACTTGGTGTATTTTCATCCATATGCTTAATTCCTTCTTTTATTAATTTCTGTTTTTGAAAATGTGTTTTAAAGTTTTCTCTCCATTTCTTCCTCTGTAGTCTTCTAGCTCTTGGTGTCATTTCTGCAACTGACAAAAGTTTTTTCTGTTCTCTTCGTTTTTTGTACCGTTGTCGTTCTTTTTCTTTTTCAAGGGCGTATAAAATAGGGTCAGCTTTGATTTTAGCGTATCGATTCCGGCGTGCAATTTTGGCTTTAGCCAATGTTTCCTCCTTCGACTGTTGCTTTTTCCGAGGCATATTTACTCTGAAAATAAAAAAAAAATATAACGGAAGTGTCAGTTCACACCGAACGATCACTAATCGTATACGCGTTTGTAGTAACAATTTGACCTTGGGCTGGCCTAGCGAAGCAATGAGTGTCAATATAATAAGAGGCCAGCTTATATTGGTACTAATTACCATTTTCAATTGCTCATTACCGTTTTCTAAAATACGAACGGGAAAAATGGTAATTATATAAATGGTAATTAGGTATTTGTACACTTTATCACATTATACGTTCTTTAACGGAGTTAATAATTTTGGTACTTAATCAAAGCGAAAAGTAACCTATAGCGACTATTAAAAAGTTTAAAAATGATTAATAAAAATAACAGACTTACCACGGGAAACTCGAACGGTAAGGAGATTTTTATTTGCCAAACACGATTTCTGGGCGGTTAAGGTAAGCTAGAATTGGCGCCAAAACATTCTTTGACGTGTGACCCGCACGAGACGAGACGCGGCACCTCCCATATTATTATTATACTCTTTGCGCGGCACTGAGCGCGATCGCCGAGAAATTGCACTATAAGTAACAATACATTACGCAGAAAAATAATCCTGTGACTGTGGGGACAAATGGTAGTGAGTACAAAGTGTTGGGACAATTTTCAAAGTCATTACAAATTACCTGAAAGTGTTCTTTAATGTATATAGTTTTGGTAAATGGTAAAACGTGTTGTGTACTATCTAAATTACTACATAAAATTACGTTCTTTAAGGTATATTTATTACTTTTCGAGCATGAACTGCTAAAATTCGGAAATTGGGACACGAATGGTGATGAGATTTGGGGAACGTTTATAAAGATAACTTAGTTGTTTATAGCAAGAGGAACATATTATGTACATCTGTATATAGTGTTGAAACTATGTTTTATGTGAAATAAAAAAAAACATAACTTTATACCTCATAAAGTAGTTATTTGGGGAGGGCCGCGTGATATGCACATGTTCAAAGAATCACCCTTATAGTCTATACAAATTCCATAACAGTATTATTTGCCATTTCAAATTTGGAACTGATCGCCGCCGCACGACTGACCAGCTAGTGAGCAGCGCGCTGTTGCTATTCAAATTTCGAACTAATCGCCATTTTAAAGCAACCACGAAAGCAACAGTGTGCATTCACAGATTGAGTTTATTTAAAATAAAAAAAAAACAGTTTATTCGGTAATTTAAAAACTTGGCTGCATGCTCTAGTGAAGTCTAGTGTCTTTGCCAACATGTTCACGCAGCCACGGCAGAAAATAATCCTCGCGCCATTTTTCTCAAATTTTCTTTTCTTTGTACTTGTATTGTGAAATGTTTTTTTTTCGTTTCCTCGCAAATGTGTTAAAAAACGTCGTACGATATACGTGCGTATTGGTTATAACATGCTCGGCTCGATTACGCCCTCGCCTTCGGCTCGGGCTGAAATTCCGCCTCGCATGTTATAACCATCATAACGCACTAATATCGTAATGTACTATTACAGTCGCTTTATATTGAACTTTTTACAGGTTTTATATTGAAATCGTTATTGCAGCCGTTATTATTTTGACACAAACGCCTTAATCGAAACCATCAAATACTTTATCTAAAAGTAACTAGCTTTCGCTCGCGTTAAATTCGAGGTAACACAGTTCTCCTTTCCTGATTTGCAGGTGCCTGCTACCTGTAGTTTTTGCCCTTGTGCCTTATTTATTGTAATAGCAAAGCTAAGTTTTCCCTTTTCTTCCATCTTTCTCCCTCATTTCTCACATTAAAAAAATAGCCTATACGTATAGCCTATGTCTCCAGGCTCCCAACTATCTCTGTAACAAAATTCATCAAAATCGGTTTAGCCATTTAGGCGTGAAGACGTAACAAACAAACAAACTCACTTTCGCTTTTATTATATTAGTAAGTTAAGGTAGATAAGGATATATTTATTTTGTAAAACATGAGTGTGTATAAAGATGATAAAATTTGCAAAGATGCTACATGTTTTGCCATCCAGGAATTGCGTACAAAATTTTTTGGCCTATGCCATGCGTTGAAGTTAAAATTAGACATAAAATTTATAAAAAAAAAACAAAAACATAATAATAAACAAAGATATAAAACGTAGCTTATATTTACACGAAATGTCGTAATTGCATTTGTTTTCAATCGTTTAAAAATTCTCTTAGTTAGTCTAGCACATTAGGTTAAGTTACTGTTTAAACCGATTGAGTTGTATACGCACAGTCACCCAATAAACCTCAAGCGAAGAACACGCGTATCATTTTGCCGCCCCTTCTACCAACAGTCACACACATATACCATAAATCAAAAATTCTGATAGGCTGTAGTAACATTTGGTTAAAAGGAATTTTTTGAGTTGTATTTTAAAGACTCTATTTGGTAATTCTTTAATCAGTTTGGGGATTTTATTATAAATGATTGGCGCCAAATAAAATATGCTTCTAAGCATCAGTGCCGTGTTCGGCCTTACTATTTCTAGCCTGTTATTATCACGCCGACTGCGACTCGTAACTTCTGACATTTTTTTAAATAATTTGGGATTAGTTTGGACAAAATTAGCTACTTCATATATAAATAGGGAAGGTAAACTAAAAACATTGTTTAATAAAATAAGGTTTGCAACTATCTGTAATTTTTAGCCCAAACATAGCCCTCATGCACCTTTTTTGGGACTTAAAAATCATATCCTTATTGACAGAGTTTCCCCAAAATATAATGCCAAATCTTATTATGGAGCCAACAATACCATGGTAGGCAGTAAGAAGCGCATCAGTGCTTATAATGGGTGCAAGTTTATAGAGCGCGTATGCCGAGGAATTGATTCTTTTATTTAAAAGTTCTGTGTGTTCTTTCCAATTAAGACTTTTATCAATTGTTAATCCTAGGAATTTTGAAGAGTCTACATTTTTTAGAACTGATTCTTGATAGTTGATATTGAGGTTTGGTGATGCTAAACGTTGACAGAAGAACATAATTTTAGTTTTGTCTAGGTTAATTTTCAAATTATTGTTATTTAACCATTTAATTATTGAAGATATCGTGTCATTAATTTCGCTCTCATAATTATCTTTATTGTTAGAGTTTATGGTGACCGTACTGTCATCAGCAAAAAGTGATATTGGATAATTTGTTATTGTGGGTAAATTGTTTATATAAATAATAAATAGCAGGGGACCCAATACACTTCCTTGTGGCACTCCGTATTTCACTGTTCGTTCTTCTGATTTATATATTTCTTCTTTTTTGGTTAAGATGTTTATTTTGGAAATCACGGTGTACTGTTTACGATTTTCTAGGTATGTTTTTATGAGTTCTTGTATATTTCCTCTGATGCCATACGCTTCTAGTTTACTAATGATAATGTTATGATTGACGTAGTCGAAAGCTTGAGTCATGTCGCAGTAAATTGCACAAACTGGTTTCCTTTTATCTACGTCAGTCATGACATTATTAATGAAATCAAAAATAGCCATATTAATCGTTTTATTTTTGCGAAAACCGTTTTGATCATCTGTAAGAATATTTAGTTTTTCTAAGTAATTGTAAATTTGTAAATTTAAATATTTTTCAAATACTTTAGATAATGTAGGAATGAGGGCTATTGGTCTATAAGAGTTCATGTTTTCTTTATTGTCCTTTTTAAATAAGGTAGTAGTAGGTAGGTAGTAAGGTAAGGTAAAGTAAACCGAATTCCATAAAACCCCTCGGTTTTTTTTTTTGCCAAAAAAGTTTTTTATTTCAGCCTTTTTGTTGTGGTATGGTTGTATTTCACACTAATTGTTATCGACTATTCATTTTTTCATAGCTACTAAGAGATATTAGCATAATTATCATTAATGCATTAGAAGAAAAAACGTGTATTATCGAAGATAACTCAACTCAATTGGCCAAGCAATTTACATAACATTTAATGGGATTCAGATTCTTTCTTTCGATTATTACAATAATTTTGAAAATCAGCCGGCGAATCAACATCGAACAATCGGCGGAGAAATCGCGTAACAAACATACAAAAAAATACAATCGAATTGTAAACTCCTCTTTTTGTTGAAATCGGTATAAAAGTCATTTCGCGGGCTAGTTTAGCGTTTCCACCTTTGCACAGACAAAACGGCACGTTTCGTTAGAGATGCAGTCGAATGGTCCGTAAAATAAAGGTGAGATGATCCGTAATTCCGTAGTCATTTCGACATCGGCAATAGAAACTTTCCTGGAAATCCTGGAATCTTGCAACAGAAAAAAAACGGTGAGTCTTTTTTTGGGCAAGTGTGGTCTTAGTATTATAAAATCTGAAGGTTCTACGTGTCACTATATACAATGTACTCTGTGGTTCTACGCTCGTTGGGTAAAAGAAATATTATTTTCTTTTACTAGTGGCAACAATATTCAAAAATCAATTTCTACGCGGTCCATGGGCGGGTGAGGATTGTTGACAGTTCGATATAGTGTGTTGAATTGGTGTTTCAAGAGATGTTTTTGGTTTGAATACTGGATTCCTAGCATTTTCAATATGCAGAGATCAGGTAAAGTGATGCTATAATTATTAGAAATCAATCAGATATATTGCGTATTGAATAGCGTTTAATTGGCGCCAATTTCTTACTAATTTTCTGATTCAAACCGTCTGAGTATCAGTTTAAATGTTTATTTACAGTAATTAGGTATTTTAAATGATGTTTCATGGTTTACTAGTATAAAATTAATCAATATTTGTGTCACGTCGTTAGTCAGATAGTTTTTACGTTTTACAATGAATGATCGCACCAAAGAGGAGATCGTAGTCGTCTTGAGTCCTTAGGTCTTGTTTAAATTATCAGCAGTTTTCTGTTTCTAAAAAAAACTATTGAAAATTATTAGTACCTATTTCCTTTCCTTTTCGAAATTTGAGACTATATGAATAGTGTGACATCTTCTTTGGTATTCAAGGTATTTAGGGTAAGTTGGAAAATCTCTTGGATTCCTTTAATCAAGTCTGTTAACTACTGTGTAAATGTCAAAAAAAACACAGTATGAGCAACAGATTTTATCAGTTGGTTGATAATGATAAGATACAGATTAGAATGTTATGGACTATGAAAATGTTGAGGCATGCTGGACTATACTTAGTTCCATTAGCAACATTGACTCTATCTAATGATGTTAAATGAGTTGTCACATGGTAAAGTCTCCAACTTAATGCAGGAAGAATAATTATATAATAAATGTGTACTAGAAAGTGTTACAAAATTTAAACACACAAATGTGCAATTTTACTCTTGGTGTCGAATTAATTAATGACAGTAATAGATAGACATAAATATTTGTACATTAATAAAAATGTATGGGTCATAAAAAATATGAATCAAACTTGTCTAATTAAAATTATGTTTAAATAATTTAGTAGAGATCAGTTATTAAGAAAATAGTGTATGTTATACTCACTAAACCATAGTGTAGTTTTTCCATTTACTGACTTCCAAGTCTGTAAAAATGCACCAAGTGTAAAAATTATGAAATGAATTGCATTGCATATTGCATTTTGGCCCTTAATATTTTTTTCTTTTTCTTGTAAATGTCTAATATTGTCTTGTTAAAAGCTTTGGAATGATATTTCTTAACCACTAAAGGTTGTTAGTATCTACTGTTCTCTAAGATTTTGTTAAGGTAATACATATAAATATTTAATAAAAAAAATATTATTATTATTTGTTATTTTCACCACCTAACATGGATAACCATGAGCCCATTATAACAACATAGCTATCTCGTAATAACCTTAAAAATGATTGTCACAATGACTCTCTCTTCCATTGAAAGATTTTGATTGTATTTAGTTATTTATCTTCATTCACTGTTTATACTTAAGTTTTAAGTTTTTAAATATTTCTTAAAAATAGGAATAAAATGTTTTAAAATATACAAATAGGTTTCCATCAGTATCTGAAGCAGGGCCTAGGGTGTTAGGGTTCTAACACAAATGTTCTCACAAAGAAGGCTGTTTTGATGAGTACTGCCTTCTGAATTGATTAAATGATAATGATAAATAATGTTAATTTTGCAAGTAGGTTTTCACAAACATACACGTCATTTTTTTTTTAAACTAGATGAGGCCGTTGTTTCGTACCCGACTACTCTGAGAAGAAACAGCCGAAACAAACTCAGAGGTCATAGTCTCTTTTAAGGTCCAGACAAAATAATCTTGGTCAACTTACATGAGGACTATGCAGATAGTGTCTGAAATGGTCTTTTTAAGAAAGCACCACACAGATTGAGTGGACCTGTCCAGTCAGTGCAAGCATTTGTCAGTTATCGTGTAGCTCAACTCATAACCCAAGGAGCAAGGACATTTGTGTAGGTCGCTTATAGTACTCAAACTGCCAGACTATCGTCAAAAAACAAAGTACTTAAATAAAAGAAATGATGCACATGGTCTTCACATTCACAATAAACAAATAAAAATAAAAAAATACAAAATTAAATTAATGAGATCATAATGAAATCATAAAATGTCATAAATTAAAATAATAAGGAAAATAAAATGTCACAAATCATAATAATAATAATAAAAAGAAATGTAAAAATAAAAAAAAAATTAACAAAGTAATGTCAAATTGTATAAAATAAAGGAATAAACAAGAAATAAGTGAAACAATGGAAAATTTTGACACTCACAGAGCAAATTAAATTGGAGCAGCTTACTCCCTTTTATCTTTGCCTTTTTATCTTCAAGGTAATGATTCATATTATAGTAAGCTTTCAGACATAGCTTACGTTTTATAAAAGATTTAAATTTATTGAGGCTTAGTGTTTGAATATCGCTTGGTAGTTTATTATAATAACGTATACATTGGCATGTGAACGTACCCCCTATTTTTTTGAGCCTCGTTGCAGGAACAACAAATTTGTGTTTGTTCCTTGTATTTATGTCGTGGATATCACTGTATTTTTTAAACATTTTTATATTTTTATGACCGTACAAAAGGTTTTCGTAAATAAACTGAGAGGGCACAGTTAGTATGTTAATCTCTTTAAAGATTCTCTAATCCCTTGGTAACTGCCTAAGGACAGCTTCAACAGATGGTCATTGAGGCGCTTGGCTATAGATTGTAAAATATATTATACTTTTCGTTTTTAACATAAAGTTACACCTTTTTTTCACAGACCACCTGCCTTACATACTCCTTTTGCCTCATCCATATTAATACATCTGGTCACACATGCCCACCGGTTGTGAGTACTATGCACCTGATCTTTCTGAAGAACTTCACCAATAAGGTCATGGATTTTATATGTCCATATTAAATAATAGTCCTCTTCCAATAATCTTTAAAATAATGTAAGTCTCAATCACCAATACTCCTTGCATTTGAAGATTATGTTCATAAATGGACTATTTCTTTTTTTCTTCCTTGTCACATTTTTTAGTACAAGTAACTCTTTAAACAAGTTTTGAAGAAATCGGTGGTTTTCTTAATATCAGGCACTATTTGCTGTTTTTCTAATTATTTTTTTTTCATTGAAGCAAATATTCTAGCTTCTTATTAAAATGTATGCTCATTCATTAAGCTTCTACAAAATAAAGGTTTCGTTTGTCGACGTCGGATTAAAATTTGTTAACAAATTGCGGCGCAGTTTAATTTTATCTGTTGATTAAAATTCCAAATGCGGTAAAAATGTTCAGTTAATTAATCATTTAATATGGATAGAATTATTAGGATAACGTTATTTGTCGCTTACGATGGTTTCTTCCTGTATAACAATGGAACGCGAGCCGGGCATTACTATTAAAAATAATAAAAGCCTGCTTCTCTCACGCACAGTTTTCAGACGCATTTGACGCTCTTGTGCTTAACCGTGTGTATTGGATAGACATATTGTGCCGTGCTCAGGGAGCGTGTGACCTTATCTCAGGATGTGCGCCCTCACGCGGAAACTGACCACTATGTTGCCCTCGTTGTAATCCATACCTTTCCGCAAGTACTCTGCGCACCCGGCCGCTCCGGCCACTCCTAACCAGCAATAGAACCACTAAGCAAAATTTTACCGAAATATTTTCTGTGATGCGTATGATGTTCTAGCTCATAGCTGAAAAAAAGAAGCTGCTCGGGTCGTTTTTTCAAGTTAAACCGTGCTTGCCTAGGCTAGTACGTTGATGGGTGATACTGATCGCCTAGTACATACCGAGCTTTTGTCCGTGCCTCGGAAAGCATGTTCCATTGGTCCCGATTGGCAATTGTAGATCTTTGAAACTCGTTACAGCCTCTCAGTGGCCCGAAATTTTGACAACTCGTACCAAAAGGGGGTTTCGTATAACTAAAAAGTTGTGGAGGTCAGATAGGCAATCGCTCTACATAAAATATTAGTAGGTATTCAGCTGCATTCGGTTCCACTGGAGGCCGATCCTTAGCAGATGATACCTACATCCGATTTTTAGATACATATGAAATTTTTGTATTGGTGTAATTCGCGATAAAGTTTATAAAAACAGTCAATAGCATCATAATATTATTATAAATTCTGATGCTTTCTATAAAACGTCTTTCATGCAAGGTCCCAGCACTTATTATTGTCTGCCGATGTTAATTAACTACCATAATTTACATCTGCGTCGTAATAGGCACAAGCAGATCAAAGTCCTTCTTATTTGTTGTGCATGCTTGTCATTATAAATGGAATTGACCTTCATTTTATTACATTGCTATAAAATGCAAACGTTATCACTATCGTAATGTAATGTATGCAAATGTTCCAAAACGATTTAATTTAAAAGTAAACCAATGGATCAGAAAACGTATAATGCTAATATGGATAGACCTACTAGGTCATATTAAATTAGCAGGCGAAACTTTTTACATGCTGTAGTGTTAGTTCTTTCTTCAGGCAACTCAATCTTCGCTCGAAGTGCAACAATTAAATTTCAGTTATATTGTAATGGAAAAAATTGTTCTTCAAAAGCACATCACACCATACATATAAAAGGTATAATTGATAACCTATAAAGGGGTCATTGTGCTCATCATTAATAACTTTTAAGGGATATGCACTGCACGGGCTTTCAGCATAGCGCGGGCGGCTGGAATCCGCTGACTTGCGAATTGTCTCCTTCGAGTTACTTGTATCTTGTATCCAACTTTGAGCATTCGAGCTCATAGTGCATTTGCACGCGAAGTATCGCGAACGCCAGCTCAGTCCCCGCTGACGCGCGCGTACAACGCTTGCTCTGCGTTTCCGCCGCAAAACACATATTACAAGTATCTCACATACGTAAACATCTCGTCACGTCTCTGTCGTATATTGTTGTCCACAAAGCTAACACTTAACTTTGTCACACTGTCCATATATCAATATTTGCTAACAATCAGTTCGATGGGCAGTTAGGCCATCGTGAGCAACGAAAAGTGTAGTGATACAAACTGTGTTCTACTAGGATGTAATCTTTTTTTGGGGATAATGAGTTTTTTACTTGTTTTTTGTTATTAAAAATACTTCAACAATAGTATTCAGCTGCCATGGAAGCAATGGAAACTTCGTGTTTGTCGTGTAAGGTTTTTATTTGATATGATTTAATTAGGATGTTTTTTTGTCTAGATTAATTTAAGCTTAATTTATTTTAAAGTAGATATTCCAAAAAGTGTGTATGGTCGGCGTATCCAGCCTACCTAAACCTAGTTTCATGTTAGGCATCCTTACCGTGCAGCTTAAGTCGCATGAATTGATAAACAGCGCGATAGGTGAAGTTAAAGGCCGCGCTTAGCAGGGAAATAAACAATATGACAAAGCTAGATGAAAGTAAAGAAAAAACCGTTTGTTATTGATTTTAATATTTAATAGGTCACGTCATTTGTTTTACTCTTGATCAATGACGATATGAAAACAATCGGGATTCAAAACAATGCGGCATACAGTTTTAGTGATTCACTGATTCGTGCGTTGGCTTTTGCTATACGGAGTAAGTAGTATGTCTCGCTTTGCCACACATAGTTGCGTGTTATTGGGCACCTATTATTTTATTTTTTTGTTCGTAAAACAAAATAGGTGATATTAGATAATTGTTCATGGACCTTGATTTCATGAGCACAGAGAGTTTAGAGGACGTAGGTACATGTTGTCTTCCCTGCCTAGGTACGTGGAAAAGATTACAATTTAAAAAATAGTTGTTTAAAAAAACATAGCAGAGTGGACCAACAAATAACTACATAAAATGGCGATGTATATTAAAATTATAATTTATTTGTTTCATGTGCTGCCTTATCAACTGTGCAATATCAGCGGTGAGTACTGTTTTTAATCCAATTAAATATTGAATAATTTTCAAATACTTTTAGGAAATTAAAATTTAATTAGCAAGACATTATCAAATAAGTTAAATTAGCAAGGCATTATCAGTATCGACAGTATGTCAATTTCATAAACAATTGATTTCCTTTAGTAAACCTACATAATAACTTAATTTACATTAGCATTCAAATCAATCATTTATTTGAATGCATTGGTATCGGTAGCAAGTGATATCGAGTTGGAATTATTAGGTCGGTAGGACCGTTTAACCGCTGGGCACGTACTGTATGCCATGCGTGCGTCATTTGAATTACGAGTAGGAATTCGCGACCGCTATTCGGCCCTCAGGCGACGACTCTTATGCATCGTGCGACGTGCATGGAGCAGGCACCATGACACCGATACCGAATCCCTATGGTGGCATTGGTGACCGTCATCGACGCGGACTACGCCGCAGTCACACATCGCCACTGATTGCAGTGACGAACCCGTTCACTATCCACGACGCGCCTCATATTGTTTTATTGTTTCAGTAAGCGAATTTGTAATCGTGGAGCGGTCGTTGCGATGTGATGTGATTTAATTGTGAAAATAATCAATCAATAAGTAAACAATTTAAGCAAAAGTCATCAAGTTTATAAAACAAATATAAAAATTTGAATCGTACGCGCTCTTTTCGAAAAATTACTTTTCCACACTCACTGTTCCGATGGCGATGATCCGATGCATGCGACTATTTTTGTTGCGGCAATAAATGGCAACACAAAGGGTTGTGTAAACAACTACACACACAAGTTCTAAACAATGTGAAGTCTAAACTAGTAACTAATAACGTACCTTTTCGCGGTGCTGAGCAGTTTTAGCTGTATCCGATAATTTTCTGAGTCACTTAGGGTGTGTTTATTAGTGAACCAACATTTTAACGTTTATCAGTGGTAGTTCTAAGTGAAGTGGTTGTCGTAATCGGTTGAATCACCCACACGGTCTTCACTCGACTCTTCTCCGGATGTGATTTGTCGACGAAAAAATGTGGTATCGCGTTTGTTAGTGACTAGTGGAACAATATTTGCTGTAATTAAAACAGTATGTTTTCCTCTTGAACGGCATATGGATGTGCACTATATTTACAGTTTAAAAAATAAATAATACAAAACTTCTTGTCTGTGAGTGAATTACAAATATTACAATGACGTCTTTGTCGGATTCTCCATTGAATAGGTCAAGAAACAGACCAGTGCTAGCTCGATACAAGCCTTGTGGGGACTCTACGGACCAGGTGAGGACACGTAACTAAGCACAAATACTGAAGCAGCGATGATCTCACGTAAAATAATCAGTTTCCTGTTCTGGAATGTGGCTGAAGCTATGGATTTACCCGTGTAGGCATTGTAATTGTAATAATTAATATAAATACGTCTTTAGTTGCAATATTAATGTCTCTTATCAGTATAATATATTTGTACGGAGAAAAGAGGTCGTTTGTGATATTATTTATGCTTTAAAACTTTATAATTATTATTAGTGCAACTTGATAATTTAATTGTAAACTGCGAAGGTAGTTATCGGTTGTTTCATGTTTCGAAAAATCCAGTTTCAGAATTAACATAGTGTTAGAAAAGACTGCGGCATATTTTGTGAACCGACTTCAAAAGAAGGAAGAGGTTCTCAATTCGACTGTATTTTTTTTCTTTTACACTCTGTTATGTTTAGTAGGTTTATATTAGTCAGTTAGTCCGTGGTAATGACAATTAGCTGTTGAAGTACCTACCAATAAGGCGTGTCTGATGGGATTTCCAATCTTCAATTTCTCTGGAACTTTGGGGATGAGTTTACAAAATAAACCGGCCAAGTGCGTGTATTTCAAAATTGATTGTATCAACCGTAAAATAAGTTTAGATTTCTCTATGAAAAGGAAAATATCTCAAAAGGAATTAATGACATTATCATCTTCTAAGTCTTTCCTCAATTATGTTGTGGTCGGCTGTGGACCAGTCTAACCGAAAACAGCTATAATATCTGATCTCCACAAGCCAGTTAGTACTGGGTAATATGCTTCCACTTAGTAAGGCTGGTGGTTAGACTTTCAGACCACTAACTAGCTGGAATGACTGTCAAAGATACACTCAAGTCCCGAGTCACGGAGAAAATTCTGTGTCACCTATTATTAATATCGCTTTTCAGTTTTATAATCGTGGGTCGTTACTTCGACAGTACAAAGCTCCGCTTACATAATTATTACTTGCGTAGGATTGTTCACTGCGAGCTGGAGGCGAGAATACATCATTTGCATCATGAATGTACCTTTATTATTTGACGTCTCCTGTAGGTTGGGATCATTGACTGGTTGCGTAAACAGACCGCTGTATGTCTTAGAAGCCTAAAAGTGCTCGGATTTGGGGTCATCATTTCACTACATCTCATGTTATTTTAGGATTGATTAAGTTTGTGGGTGTACTAACACACACCTCTGCTTTACCTTTCGAGAAAATGCAGGTGTGATGTTATGATAGTTACCGACACCTCCTTTGATTTTCGTATGTTTATGATAACGGTCCTTTCGTGTGCACTTGGCAAGACTTGAAACCATGTAGTTGCCTGATATTTTTATTATTCTGAAACAATGTCTTATTATTTTACCACATTGAGGCAAAAACCTTGACTAAGTACCACTTACAGTGTGTATCAGAAAGTTGTGGTCATATTTAAGGAGCAGTGGTGGCCAGGATTCGAACCGATTCAAGCAATCAGGCACTTTATTAAATCATCAAGATTATGCTTTTGCTCTTGGTGAAAGAAAACATTGAAAAGGCACCGAGATGGCTTGGAAGACGTTCGCCCACTCTTTCAGTAGGCCCATGTTCTGGCAGAGGGACTTATGATTCTGTATCTAAGGTAGTAAAAGTACCTTATCGACGACGCGTTCGTGTTCCACCATGCCCTCAAAGAGATGTCAGCAAAACAAAGGAGCCTGCCAGCGCCACTGCCTGCCGGGGCTGCGGGTTGTTCGACAGAGATACTGCGGCCCCGGGAAACAATGGGCAAAAGAATGAATATGAATGGGTTTTAGTCAGTAAAAGTCTAACACTCCCCCCTCCTCCGCCTAAAACGAAGGAAGTCATTTGATGATTTCCCGATTTTCCAAAAAAGGGTGTAAAAGTATGGTATCGAAACTCGGTTGACGTTAATGGGTATCGATTTATGATTACCGGAACCATCAAAAACTTATCTATAATAATTATTTTTGATGGTTTCGATTGAGGCGTTTCTGTCAAAATAATTACGGCTGCAATAACGATTTCAATATAAAGCCGCGCTTGACTAGGTTGGTCCATTGATGGGCGATCACCGATTACATACGATCATCCATGTAAAATATTGGTAATTTATTATTTGCATGCGGTAAGACTGGAAGCCGAGCAGATGATGTTTTGTTGAGGATTTTTGTTGCGATCAGTGATCGGTGGTTGTGTAGTTTTACTACAAAATGTTGTTTTTTTAAACTGTTTTATTTAGCTCACCCCGTTTGTTTAATTTTTTTTTATTTGCCTGTAACTTAGAAAGTTCAAATCTTAGAAATTTAATTTTACCCACTTCCCGGTATCCGACTGTGCTGTAATAATTATGCATACAACTAGGTTCCCAGCGGTTTCACCCGCTAGCCGATTCTCAGACTTACTGAATATGCATAAAAAAATCATACAAATCGGTCGAACCGTTTCGGAGGAGTATGGGAACGACGATTATGACACGAGAATTTTAAATATTAGATGCATGGTTAGCTAGGTCACAATATTCTAATCATCCGGTTATTAAAAAAAAGTATGTAAACAATCTCTTAAATATTAACAACATGCATTTTATGTCAATCAAATTAACATTTACTGTGAATTAGGGTTACCAGCATAATAAAAATCTAAGTATATCCTGTGGTAACTAAAGTGTGTTTTCTTATAAATTATAATATTTATTGGTTTGCTCATCCCGTCTGTAACAAACGACAGAAAAAAAACTGAGAGTATTTCAAGTATAGGTCCATCTATGACCTTAAGCAACCAAGAATTTATTTTTTTCGTTTAACCATACATAATTTTTTACCTTTGACATAATGTATTCAGTTTCGCTAGCCAATTTAAATATGACCCCGTATTAAAATTAATTTCAAAGCAAGCTTATACCCCTACACTCAGCTTCGAAATAGGCTGGTCATTGAACAGTAGTGCTTTTATATATGGTTTGTTCTATTTCTGAGTCAGCTTAACTTCGCCGAATTGTTGTGAGTTGTTTATTGTATAATCGTGCTTTGTGTGCTGGGGTTTGTTTTAGAAACATTGCCTGTTAGTGCGATCGCACGTGCCTGTTTAGCTTAGCGGCACGCCCGGTGAAGTATTATGTCGCAGGATAGTTGGAAAAATCGTTTTTTGCGGAATTCCTGAAATTGGCTCGTACCATTACGAAAACCTTTCATAGTTTTCAGTAATTCGATCCTTTGCTAACATCCTAGAGCTTTTCCTACGATGTATTTTTGTAGCATAAATCCCTTGTCGCGAAAATTCCTAGTTATCAGAATGTCTTGTTCTTCTAAGAATCTAAAATGCCAAGTCATAATCATTCTCCTGCCGTTATCCCAAATTATTTGAGGTAGGCACAGCATGTCTTCTTCTTTCACACTCCTCTATTACTCATCATCTCACCAAACATCTCGTTTCTTGCCATATCATCCTTCACACAGTCCTTCCATCATTTATTTGGTCTTCTATTCGACGAAAGTCTTGAGTATTAATGTGGATGGGTATAAACCCATCCACATTAATACTCAAAACTTTCGTCACGACATTTTCCTCATTCCTTCACATCACATGCATTGCCCATACCAAGTCAACCGATTACCACACAACTTTTCATTAACCAGCGCTACTTTCAGACTTCCTCTTATGTACTCGTTTCTTACTACATTCGCGTAACACCACACATCTCCCTTATCAGATCCATACAAAACAGCAGGACTAACCATTGTTTATAAATCTCTCCTTTAGGTTTAAGGGGCATGCGGGAGTTGCATATTGTTTCCGTGACCTGCCGCCATTTCATCCATCCAGTGTTAATTCTGTGCTTTACACTACAATCTAAGTCGCAATTGTTTTGCTCTAGTAAACCGAGATATCTAAAGTCCGAGTAGACAGAAAGAAACGCGCCATCTATTGTTCCAGGCTGGAGAGACCGCCATAAACGCAGAACATGTATTCTGTTTTAGATTTGCTGATTTTTAAGCCAACATTCTCTAGCTTCTGTTGCCATTTCTACAATCTGTCTCAGGTCCATCTTTACCGACAAGAAAAATATCACCGGCAAACAGAATACACCGGGTGCCTCTTCCTGTATGTCCGACATCAAAACGTCCATAATCAACAGGAAGAGGTAAGGATTCAACGGCGACCCTTAATGCAAGCTTACAGCCACTGAACTCTTCGGTGTTGCCAGCTGGCTGACCATACTACCCAGGCATACCTTTTTCGTTCAAGGCCCATCATAATACATCCCGGGGTACCCTATCATACGCTGCCTCTTATTACTTCTATTTTAGTTATACTCTCGTCTCGGATTTTTTTCTCTATCACTTTCTCCCATAATTTAACTACTAGACTTGAGCTTTATCCCTTGGTAGTTGAATCAATCTTGCACATCACCTTTGTTTTCGATTGAGACTAGCAAACTATTGCACCATTCTTGTGGGATCGCTTCTTCACACAAACATTCATTTTTTTTACACACTTCCATTTTTGTACTGGTATTCTATCAGGGCCCATGGCCTAATCTCAAATGAAAAAGTTTCTAATACTAAATTAGAAACTTTTTTAATACGAGTGATTTATAAAGTATAAAATGTTACTCTCCAGACTAGTTAGCTTTTCTTAAGTCCTTTTATTCAGAAATAAATAAATGTTACTTAATGGACTTAGGAAAAAGGCTCTAAGAGCGAGCTCGAAAACTTTGGGACCTTACCTTGCAGAGGTTAAACATTTTAAGAACTTTCTATCCTTCATCAAGGAGTTACTTGGTCGACGACAAACGAAGTCAAGAATCAAGAGGAAGTGGGTTGTGAGAGGGACCGTAGCGTGCTCAAAATAATTGGCACCGTACCTTTGGCAGGTTATACTTGACGAAAAGCTGCAGATTATTAGGTATTCGATTTAAATGATTTTTTAGGTCACCCAACATTCTGGGTTGGGCGCTAGACCATTCTGGGGTCCCCGTATGTTTACGCTGATGTTTAGCTGATAACTAATGATGGTTCAACTCACAGGATAATGACCAACCTCAATATTTTTATCACGTCTAATGTCTACATGTATTATTGACATACCAGGCTTCTTATCTGTCGAGCACTGAGTTACACAACCCAAGTTAACGTATCGCATACAAAATTTACACATGTAGGTAACCTTAGGTTATATAAGCCAATTGAGCTCTTTTAGCGTCAGATGAACCAAGACCGCTAAAATGAACGGACAACTTTAAAAAAAGATGCAAAAGTGTAACATGGCCGATCTCTTTTTAAAAATCATTAAAAAAACAAATGTTAAGTGAATACATAGGCGGTGAAGAAAGTTTCTTAACAAAGTCTCTTAAGAAGTCTCTTAACAGTGAAGCTAAGAACTCTACCCAAAATAATGTTATGAACATTAATAACATATTTTTTATTTTACAAAGACAAATCAATAACCTTCAATGAAGCATATTTGCAAATTGTTGTATTATGTGGTAGCATCACAACCATTGCTGTGTTCAAACATAAATAACTTAATGAATGGTGTCAGCATAGCGAGGCCATCGTCATATGTTTTGATTTAGCTGTAGGTTCGTTACTAAACAGACGGCATCAATTCAAACCGCAACACATAAGTGCACATTGCACATTGGTCATTGTGGGGGATCCACTCATAGCAAGCAGGAAAAAATACAGGAGCAGTAGGAAATAGGTATAATGCGTTTCTTATGTTTTCACATTTCCCCATACTGTCCCTGTTAGAAGAATCATACTGTATAATATAGTATTAGATTTCTTGAAAAAAGTAGTGAAACTTGTTTGATTGTTCATATGTTTATGTGTGCGGTGTGTTTTATTTCAGCCTGTGCTACGTATACAAGGGCATCTTTATTATATCTTTCAACGGTTTAAAGGTTCAACATACTTTCCTTACGCTCCCGTAATATCAGTATATCTTAATAAGAAACGTCGATGTAGTTTTTTCTGTTTATGTATTTGTTTGAAGCTTGTTGAAACAGTGCTCACATACTCTCATTTTCCGATGTCTAATGAATACGGTTTCTAAAATCGTCGCGATGCAATGTGAGTTATCGAGAGTCGTGGTGCATACAAAATTAACATAATTCTTGCGTTTCAATATCTTTTAGAGTTCCGTACCTCAAAAGCAAAACACAGAACGTTTTTTCTTTTCCGGATGGGAAATCATCAAATAACTTCCTTTAAGTGTCTGACTTTTACTGACTAAAACCCATCCATGTTTCTTCTTTTGCCTTTTGTGTTCAGTGCTGCTGTATCTCTTTCGAAAAGGCAGGCCCCTCTGCTTAAAACGGAACCTTCTTTGTTGTCCATCTGTCAAGACCCTTTAACCAGGGAACGCGTGGAGGTATGGAGTTGAAATTAAAACCATTATACTCACTCACTCCTTGGAGCTGTAAATCAACCCTCTTAGTCTACGCAGTCAAAAGATATGGCCGAACCCTGGGTGCGATAGTCCGACTCGCACTTCTCCTTTTTATAAAGCTCTATTACGCTTCATTGAGATTGAGTGAAGTTGTAACGTCTACTATACTCAATAGGTACGTGTTTCTGTTATTTTGGCTGGAACGTTATGTCATCGTTGCAAATAAAACTAAATTATAGATGTGATTTTTTAAATGTTATTTGAATATGGCAGCCATGCTCAAATATCCATTTAAAGCTATTCGCGGGTCAGTTTCCTCTTATGGTAAAATTAGTGTTGAATCAACGCCACCTGGTTATCCAGTAATAGCATTACGTCCATATGTGTGCAATGTTTACATTTGCTCGCTTCCAAGCCACATCTAGCGGTAATGTATGTTGTCAGCCACATCCGTTAGATGGCGCTTGTTTGTTTACTTCGCAAAGGAACTATAAATTCTGCTCCAAAAGTTCTGATGAAAGTGTAAACAAACTCTTTTTAGTCAAATTCTTACAACTTTATTAATAAAAGCTAGATAAGTAATTTTTCAGTATTTAACAGGCTTCTACTTTATACCTCACCTATCCTAATTAGTCATGACAACTTTCCTATTGGAGCCTTTATATTCAGCCTTCGCAAATAATGCATGATCTACTAAGTAATCCTTGGTTTCAAGATGTCTGATAAATCGTTATGCGTATTCGTTGAATATCATTAGTGCAATATAATTGTCATTCAGAGAAGATACGACCGTACCGGGAAGTATGTGTTAGTGTAGCATGCACCGAGGGGTTGTGCAAGGAGAGACGGTCGCAGGATTGGGGTGAGGAAGCGCATGCGCGGTAAGGCGGTCGATGGCTGGACCCCACTGCCATGTGAGACTAACACGTGTTCCCTCACTTAATTGTTGAATCTGTTTTTTTTAACTTGTTTTTTTATGACTGACTTCAGCTAAAGTACGTAGGTTTCGAAACTTATTCTTTTCCGTACTGTCCCTCTGTAGAAATCTAATATGAACTGCCTATGCTTGACGAATAAACTATGAGGGTACCTATTCACACAACACAATAATTCGCTGTACCTTAAACGCACTTCCGCCAGTAGTCGCCTCAATGCTTCTTGGATCCAGGCCGATGAACTAGGCAACGTCATTTCCTTTCTTGTTAGCAGACAATTTTTTCTGTCTTATAACGTGAGGAAAATCTGCCTATAGTTAAAACTTTTTGTTACATTCTCGTTGTAAATGACATTTGGCTCTAGTCCCGTTGGAAGAGAAAGTACGTGGTGCTTACCTATTTGTTTTGTTTTGTAACTCATCAAATTTAAGTATAGTGTGTCTACCTTCGTGTCTGATGAAATGATCGTCAACGAGTGAACAAGTAGGTACATGCTTTCTAAATAAAAGCAATCTGTTAGATTTTCCATCCAACAGATTGCATTCCAAATTCAATGCCAACAGTGGAATAATGTTTAGACGTTACATTAAGATGTAGCTTAGTTCTAGTGAAAACAGGGGATGTGGTTCCTATTTCAAAAAGTAGCTATCGTACAACCTAAAGGTATCATTAAACAGTATTGCAATCAAATTTATTCGAAAAATCTGTTCCCTAAACAGAGTGCAGACCAATAATACATGTTACACATGTATGTGTTGACCTTGACAGAGAGCGAGCAACAATGCATTTTCAACCCTCTGGTCGGGCGGTCTTGTGGCAATAATCCTGAGATGTAGTGGGGTCGGCAGCGCTGGCAAGCCGCGACTGCACGCGACGGAGGCGTCAAGTGCGGGGCGCCGTACTCACCCGCGCTCCTCCTCGCCGCCGCTGAGCTGTCAAACCGCCTCCGTCGGGCACCCGGCTTGAACGCACCGGCACAACGCCGCACTAATTCGCGACCGTATCGTAGTACGCAGACAGTGACTCAGTGTGTGATTTTGTTATACTCGCATGACGGATAATACAGTAAGGATATGAACGGCAGCACGACCACGGTGAATGGTGGCGCCGTTAATGGGACCACTGGTGCCCTAAATGGAATCGGTGCCGCGCCGCGTACAGCTACTCTTGGAACTCCCAGCAGTTATGCGTATACGTCCAGTGGTTCCCTGCTTGGCCGCAGTGGTACTGCCAGGCCAGTTCCACCGCCTACATTGCCTAAGTACAGTGGTTCCTTTAGCGCGGGTAGTACCACTGGGCTCAGAGAACGAGATAGAGAGGGCTCTGGCGGATCCCATCGTCTAGCTAGCCTGGAAAGATTAGCACTTCGGCAACGTATCATTGAACAAAGTGCTAATAATCAGGTGTCCGTCGCCGGCTCCACTGTTACTGCACCATCGAATGGGCCCACCTCTGCTACCGTCACCCTTACCGACACGGCAACGGTGAGTTTTAGAGTCCCCTTGCCGTTTATCATGTGCACCCTCAACATTTCCCCTCGTAGTTAACCCCGAGAAAGGGATGTGTTATTTTATTTCGTACAGCCCTCTCACACTAATGTTTTAATATTGTATCATATTGGATTGTGATAGATGTTATCATTATCATTTCTAACAAGAATAAGTTCTAATCTAATCTTTGTCACTTCCAAATTCTTCTTTACTGAGCTAGACTCTTGAAAACCGAAGTAATTATTGGATGATGCAAGTAACGTGCAGTCAGCCTGAAACTAGTTTGTTTACATTGAGACATATCGATACCATAACCGCACAAGTACCTAACCGTGTCAGATGTTGTATTACATAAAACAGTCCTGTATCAACTTCACTGGATGGTTTGTAGCTCTATTTAAAAGTACACACGTAGTTGTATTAGTACAAACGAAGTCTTGTAATCATTTATCTTAGTGACTGACTTATTATCATGCCTTCTGTATTGTTTAACTAAATTAAGTTATCATCATTCTCCTGCCATATAGAAAACCCATTTGGACGTACCATTTATTGATAGTCTTAATGTGAAAGCGCCAAGTTAGTCTGCAAAATTCAAGTTTTCTTACGATTTTTGTAATTTGCTGTTCAATTTCTTGTTGTACGTTAACCACAAACACAATAATGTATATTTTATAACAGAATTAGTATACTATTTAGTAGTACTATTTAATGAAATTGTGACATTTTAGGCCATCGTAGACAGACATAGAAAGTTGCATTGATTGTTCTAAAGATTGTAATTCTGTACTTACAAACAAGTATTATTATGTATTTGGTGCCTACTGATCTACAATTTTTACACGATGTTGGTGAACTCAACAACTTTGAAAACCACCCGTGCTGTCCCAATCATATATTTTGTGGGAGTTGATGCCAAAAAATGTGAATCAAGCAATCAAAAGTTTTATCGACTTCCGAAACGAATTTACACATACATATTTTGCGCATAGTGTTTTTTGGTTGTTTTTTCTCTGAGGTCGTTCTTGTCCTACTTGGAAACCAGACATTGTAAAATATCCAATTACTGGGCGAAAAGTCGCCTAATCTACATAACCGTAATTAAGCAAACTACGACATTCAATATTCCCATCCTGTGCTTTCGGATTTCCACTGTGATGTTCAAATTCGATTCATGTAATTTATAAATAATCGATGGTTAAAAAGTCGAACATCATAAAAGTATAGGGCTAATTAAAACTTCTTTATGAAAACGTAACATGTCTAAGAAATTAAGCTGGTGAGAAGCATAGCTATCCCTTAGCATTTCGCAAACCACCACGCGTTTGCAATCGGATCGGACCGTACATATTTCAAAATCAAAATGTATGAAAATTTTGTGGGCATAGGCTGCGCTCAAGTATCATCAATAAGAGTATTAGAGGTATCATTATGTCTGATTTAAAATTGAAGCTAGATTCGTGAAATATCACCAATGGCCGTGAAAGCGCGAACACGAATATTGCTCATTACTTTTATTTCTTAACAAGACCTTTCTTATAATGGACTGAGACTGACTCAGTCCAATTTGTCAATCACTGTTAAAAGTGCCTTCTAAAGATGGTATAAGAGTTATATTGCAATGACTACATGTAGCCGTAAGTGGCCTACATTAGATCAGTCCAAATTATCCTAATTATGGTACTAATGATTACCTACGAGCCTTTAGTAAAGTCACGAGCACAAAAAGTGCATAGTGGTGCAACAGAATAAGGTAGAAGATATTGTATGCTGTCAAAGTGGTGTCAGATATTTATGTAGCTAAAGAGGTGTCAGATATTTATGTAGCTAAAGTGGTGTCAGATATTTATGTAGTCAGATGATGCTTGATACTTATAATGCAAGACATGCTCTGCAATGTTATGCTCGTGACTGTACCAAGGCACCGATACCGCACTAAGCGAGCAGTCTCCGCCACATGTTCATTTATTGCAGTTTGCAGATGAAAGTTTCACTCGTGGCCATGATGACATCATCTTTGAATGGTGGTCGTGAGTTCGTGACCCACCCCATCTGTTTTTCCCGTTTTTTGTAATACTGTCTTGAGTAAGGACATGCTAGCAGCCATTCCCACACAGTTCCTCATGTGACAGGACTGGTTCGGAGTGCGGGAGGGGTAAACGGGTGACTGACCCCGTGAGTCCCCGTGTCTGCAGGGTTAAAAATAACCTCGAGCAGTGGCGGGAATTCTGCTCGCATGTGTCGAATTCACTAAACAGACATTAACTGTTTCACGGTCGCACCCTGACCTGAAAATTCTTGGAACATCAAATACTTCTTAATTAAATACCCTTTTGTTTCGGTCAAAATTCCATCCTTATTAGTGGACGACTTATAAATATATACATATTTGAAAATACCAAGGCCAAGAGAGGCTCGGGCTACTACAATTGGGGTTCTGTAAATCCTTACCTAGCAAAAAATTTTTACTAATAGTACCTAGTCTGCAGTAATAACATTTGCGTCGTTAGGAACCCTGGAGATTACGTTTTCCATTTTTATGTCGGAACCCGAAAAATGGATTTCTAGACCTCAATAGTTCATTTATGTGTGGTTTCATGAGGGAATCATTCATGACAGCGGGGTATTTTTGTTAAGGTTTCTTTATCACATTGTTTGCTGAAGTCCAATTTCTTGGAATTATTATCAGTAAAACGTTATCGCAAGTACGCGTCTATGAGTGCACTAAGAAGTCAGAAACATTGACTTAATTGTCCCGTTTTTGAACAGCGTTCGTATTGGTTTGCTTTTTGTAAGCATATTGTAAAAAAACTCCTAACTCTTTCGGCGCGTACGAGCATCGGATTCGTGCCGGTCACTGTACACTTTGTGGTGTCTTGATTGCCTTTTATTCGTATAATGCTTGATTTCAATCATTACCCACAACGACATTGTTTTACGAAACGAATTTCGCTTGAAGTTTTTCACTAACTGGCAAAAGCGGTTGGGGCACGTTCTCTCTTGCATTGTAAAGTTCCAGTTCACAAAAAGCTAACCACCGTTAAGTAACGATGTGTTTTCAACTTTGATACAATCGTATTAAGAACCATTTTGCGTTTTATCGACTGTTTATTTTACCCTCTTCGGAGCGATTGCCTGTTGCCTTTGTGTGTCTGGTGAGCATAAGTGTGACGGGCTGGATCCTTTTGCGTCTATACTATAGATATAGCCATAATTAACTCAGCGGTACCTGGGTTTAAGGAGTCCCTTACACACGTGGTGATTTAATTTTAGCCCTTTGTCGCATACATTCTTTATTCAGTATACAAATAATAACCTGACTGTACGGTTTCGAAGAAATAAGTGGGTATTAAGTAGGTTGTACTTATTCGTGATTAAGTTTAAAAAGTTTCAATATTTTACAATAACAAGCACCGTTTGTACCTACATCTGAGTAAAATAACAACATACCACTCTTAGGGTTTTGACGAATGATAAGTAATCCATTCACATTTTATTTTTTGATAATACAGAAAAACAGATAGATAACAGCTGTATTTGTATCAAGTTGATAAAAGCATGTATCGGTACAAAACAGTAATCACCCCGTGTAGGACAGGCCCGAACCGTGCGCTGGTGTGGCGCGCCAACCGACAGCCGGTCGCGGTATCGCTTGTAACTTAACCTCAAACTGACACAGTCGTGAACGGTGCTTCATATTACAACAGTTAATTTGTGTTCAAAAACTAACAACTGACGTTTAAAACTGTGATAATTAGTTAATTTGTAACAGTCAGATTTTTACACAGGTAATACTTGTGATTTTCATCGGTTTGTGTTTATATGGCAACAGACAAACAGTTGTGTTAAATCGATAGGACCAGTACATCAACACAAGCCAAAGGGCATAGAAGGACTACAAAACTTACATTGTGTTAATGAAAACGAATAGTTTAAAAATGTTACTTATAATGTTCAACAAGTGTTTTATTTAATGTAAACGTGAGAATCAGACAAGGTTGTGGGCGCATCGTTAGTGTAGCGTCGTTTGTGTTTTTATGCCATCTTCAATCGTTGAGGAAGATTCGGATGTGTTCAAAATGGAAAACCGAGCTCTTAGTAACGGACTTCAAACTAAATTAACAAGATGTTCAAGCAGCGTCGGAGACACTGGAGCTGATAAAACTAAAGTCGGATGGACGAGTCCACGCGATATCTGGAGAAACTTATCATTACGCAGGAAAGCTGAGGTGAATAAAACAATGTCAATAACTTAACACCATGAATAGGAAATTCCGCGAGTGAGCAAGCAGTAAGAAATGTGCCCTTAGTGCTATCACTAAATACTTGCGTATTGTCGCCATCAATTAAACTCTGTTGCTTCGCCGTCTAAGTATAAATAAACTGTTGTTGATAAGGGAGTCACTTAAGTAGGTAATTGAACCTTTGGAACAGAATGTCGTTTGTATGCACTGTGCAACTCTTATGCCATCCATTGGAAGCGTTGTATAATACAGCTGTCAATAAGTAAACGATTGACTTCCCGTTTCTTCATCCAGACATGGCTTTAGTGTGTTTTTAGTTTCTATACCTATTCAATCTCCTTAACGTTAACTTCGATTGAAACTAAATAACTCTGGTGATAACAACGGGAAAAACCATTATTCTTAAATTAAAACATCAAATGAATCGAACGTTCAAATGTTCAATTTCTATAGTAAATGTAAACACGGTCGTGTTTGGTGATTACCACTGGTGGCATAGTCTTGTGCAAGTTTTAAACTACCCGAAGAAGATATGGACACCTTTATATTCTTAATTCGGTATAAGTAAATAGATTATATGTATTTATTTATGTATTTTGAATAAGTAACTTTATTTTAATTATTTGTGTAGTATTAGCAGTAGGTACACCATTGACTACCCCCCGTTGTATTATTATATTCGTAAATTCCATCCAAAGGTTGTCTGGAAGATATCGCTATTAGCGATAAAACCGCCATTGTAACCATAGATTTAGCACTTTTTATAAAACAGTTTGTTTTTCGATTTTTGGTGTGCAATAAAGTATATTCTATTCTATTCTAAGTTTTTAAGTACTTGTATTACATTTTATCCATGAAATTATTTTGTTTCCAATCATTATCACCAGACGGTTTCAATTTCTAATGATATACAATAAAAACTAAATCTATAGATCCAAGTAACTGGTATCTAATGTTCGTCGGTTGCCGGGTCGATGACTCGTCCACAGCAAATAAGTCACCATCACACTCGATCTTTGCTTTATACTTTATCCATACGTATTGGACAAGAAGTAACCTCTGGAAGTAACTGTATGCCGTGTACAGTTACTTTCAGAGCTGGTGATTCAGTGGCCTGCTTTTCACAAATATTGCAAATAACGATTTTAAATAGACACATTGTTATCTAAGACACTTCATTCCAGCTTCGAAAAGTTCTATTGCTCTTTCTGAACTTAAAACTTAGTAACAGTATTGGGTACATCCTATTATTTTTATAATGGGCAAAGGCCACTTCCATTCTATCCACTACTCTTGATGTTGTATTTCTGTACCTGTGACAATTTTTAAGGATTCTACCCAATTCTAAAAATTTCCGCCATCTCTATGGGAGTAATCCCATGTAAGACTTAAGTCTAACAGGAGCCCCAGCAACCTAATTCCAAGAAAATGTCGCAATTCGAAGGATTTTGAAAGAAATACCTAATCCATTGCTTCACTAAATATTTATGTTTGGAAAATTCGTTGGTTCGACAATGATCACAATGAGTGTTGTTGAATCGTCAAAATGAAAGGCATTTTTGTCAGTAACAAACTCAGGTGCGCTAGCTGTTGAATGTTAATTATATCCTCTTTAGCATAATCGATATCGAGGGTTCGCAGGAAAGCAATTCAAAATATGTATAAATTTAATTGAATGGAATCAACAAGCTCATTTTAGGTGCATCTTTATATTATCTACATAACTACTTTTTTTTTCGGGTGGGAAATCATCAAATGACTTTTCGCGCTCTGGGCGGAGCGGAAGGGAGTGTACGTCACTTATAGTGACTAAAACCCATCCATGTTCCCTCTTTTACCCTTTGTGTTCCGGGGCCGCGGTATCTCTTTCGAACAACTCGCAGCCCAAATGTACGGTACTTGACGTACAAATTAAAGGACCGACTTCCTTGTCTTTACATGAAACTGTTATTGAACCTTGTACCTTAATTGGTAATTATTTACGTAATAACCCATTTATGCACACGCGCAAGTTCACAATGTTAATTAATAAAGTGACAATTAATTTAACCTCAATTAAAAAAGTCATGGCCAGTGGCTTTTATTGGTTAATGAGGCCAAAACATGATGACTGCTTACCTCAATCACACAATTTATCAATTAAGTATTCGGTCAAAATGCATATAGTTTGTGTGCTGGTGCGCTGTACTACCCAATCCTAAGCATATAGTTTATGACTTCATATTTTGCCATTAAGTTTATTAAGTTCAAGAACGTATAATGTAAGATTTCAAGTTACTACAGCATGCGGTCATATATTAAAAAAAAGTAGTTTTGTCTTTTTAAAATATGCCTGAGATAAAAATGCCAAGGGGGATGTGTGGTGTTACGTGATAAGTAAAAAGCGAGTACAGAGGATGTCTGAAAGTAGCTCCAGTGACTGTAGTAAAGCTGTGTACTTGTGTGGTAATCGGTTGGCTTGGTATGAACATGAGATGCGGAAGAATTAGGAAAATATCGTGAGTAATGAGTAAGAATGTGGAAGAGTATATGAGTAGAGGAAGACCAAAGAAACTGTGTGAAGCAGGCTTCGGCATGAAAGGCGGTGCGTGATGAAAAGACTAGTAATAGAGGAGTGTGATAAATTAAGACATGATGCGCCGACTTCAAATAATTTGGGATAAGGGCAGGAGAATGATGATGTTACCTGTATACAGGTCGCTCCATGTAGTTTAAAATACTGATATTCAGCTGCATCCGGTTAGACTGGAAGCCGACCCCAACATAGTTGGGAAAAGGCTAGGCAGATGACGACGTACTTACAACTCAAAAACTTTTGCATTTAAGAGGAGAAGTATGTAGTCAAACTTATAGTTATGTAAGCAAATCAGTTCAAGTTCCATCGGCATTCGAAATATCGTCGATAGGAATAAAACTATCTTCAACGTATTCATGTTTCTACGTATTCGTCGTTCTAGCTAGAATATCAAAACGTTACATCGAGATTGACTCGACGCAATGTAGTGAACCGTATAAAATTTCACAAAACAAGGACAACTGTATTTGTAGTTTGTAATCTTCAGTAATGTATGTAATGGACTTTCTTTTAGTTACACGATGCTTGATGCTCTATTTCCCCCCATTAATTATTGTTAACCAGGTCTTCCTAATTGCTATCGTGTGATGGTTTTTACGTGTCTTCGTAGTGATGTGGTTTGTTTGGGTATTCAAGTACCTAGGCACCTGTCATTAACATTCTAAAAGTTTGATTGTTACTTGTGTTTTCCGATCATCGTATTAAGGTACCAGTAATATAGTTTTACTCAGTGTTAGGTATTAAATACGGTCATCGTCATGAATCGCAAAATTATTTCAATCCAATGTAAGAATGTCTAAGTGTTTTGAATGAGTCTATGAAAAGTATGAAATACTTAAATGTTGATAATTTCGTGTTTTCGAATTGCCTTCATGCATAATAAGCATGGCTTTTATAAGCAACATAACATCTAAATGGTAGCACAGTAGCTTTTATCTACTGACATTATGTGCAGAAATAAATATGTTAAGTAAGACGTGCACAAAAGTATTTATAACAGAAGATACTTGTCGGCTTGTCTTCGACTTTATCTCACATGAATTATTCAGTAAGCACTAAGAATGCATTCTGCTTTATTCCAGAAAAAGAACCTTAAAGTATACGTTTTATAGGTAAATATATCTGACTGAATTTGTGCTTGGCTGATAAATTACACAAGAAAGTGCAAATGAAGGTATTGGAGAAGTGTTCCATGGCATGGCATTAAAGGTTTGAGGCACAGGTATAGTCGCTAGTTGGTGGAAAAATTTAGACAAACTGACAAAAGTCACCGACTTGATAAAATAAGGTTCGTTGTTCTTTATAATTCTATTTCATTGTAAATCGGTACCTATTTAAATCATTGGTAAAAATAACAAGATGGTAATATTCTTTTGCTTTGAAGTGCCAAGTTACTACAAGTATAAGAATGTTAATCGACTTTCTTTAAGAATGTTATTCGTCCGCGATTACGTGTTGTAACCTACAATTTGATTGCACATTGTAATATTG
Source organism: Ochropleura plecta (assembly GCA_905475445.1). Classification (NCBI taxonomy): domain Eukaryota; kingdom Metazoa; phylum Arthropoda; class Insecta; order Lepidoptera; family Noctuidae; genus Ochropleura; species Ochropleura plecta. Next base: position 12,893,631 of record FR997723.1, read on the forward strand.
CTCGGCGGTGTAGAACGATAGATGTGCACGTTAGTCTTTCATATCCACAGACCTACTTACTGGTTTGGTTCTCATAGTTTTTATTTGCCGTTTTTTTGTCCTAACTAACTCCATTCATGGTATTTATTCAGAAAATTTCTACTATGTAGGAGTTCAAAGCGGGGTGTACACCACATCAGTCATAAGTGTACGACTAAACGCCGACAGACACTACGCCGACAGACTGAACACCGACAAGACTTTACTTCGACGGGACTCTTCGCCGACAGGACACTTCGCATGACTTCGCCGACAGGACTCTTCGCCGACAGGACTCTTCGCCGACAGGACTCTTCGCCGACAGGACTCATCAGCGACGATATTTATCTCCGATACCTAATCAAATACTTATCCGCATGCAACTATTCATGTATGAACTATTCACATTAGGTTAAATTCTTAAAAAAAAATGGGTTGGTTAGGTTAGGTTAAAAAAAAAGGTTAAAACTGTGACCTCCTACGCCAGAAACGACTTGCATTAATAGAAAAAAGAGATAGAGATGACATTTTTAGCAAAATTTTGACGATCAATTAATATGGGATGACATTACATAACATTTTAAAAGTACTGAGTTATTATTTCCAAAGTAAGTATCTGATTATCGGAGATAAATTGCGTCGCTGATGAGCCCTGTCGGCGAAGAGTCCTGTCGGCGAAGTGTCCTGTCGGCGAAGAGTCACGTCGAAGTAAAGTCTTGTCGGTGTTCAGTCTGTCGGCGAAGTGTCTGTCGGCGTTTAGTCGTACACTCATCATTCATAGATGAACTATGCCAAAAGAAAAAGTGCTTAGCCTCTTTATCGGCAGAGTATTACAATATTTCGACAAAATGGCCTGTTTTTTTTCTTTAATTAAATGACTAAACGTATAGTTAATGCTTTCAGTTATTATTATACGTATTCGGTCTCAATGAGCTCGTATCCTAAGTATCCTTAGTATGTGTTCGGCTCCGGTTTGCCTACGCTCGTGTATCATCCGGCCATACAAGTTAATACAACACTATCTGTACATCAAAAGATTAAACAAGCCGTATTTTCTATGGAGCGTAGGTTTGCAATCGATCTATTTTATTGCGAAACAAATTCGAGTGGGTAACTATGTGATCGTGTTCAAGTTTCTCACGGTTTTCACTTGCCTGTGTGTGCATTGATTTGCATATGAGTATTGCATAGCTTTCCTTTTTCAACTCCATTTTGTGTATATTGGTGTAATAGTCTAGAAAATACACAAAAAAAGTTTACTAAATGATATTATTGCATGTAACAGGCAATCAATCCGAAAGTCGTAGCGATGTCATGTATGTTCCGCATTGACGCAAAAACGAGCGCATTAATTCTGTTAAAATTTTGCAATTCGTATTCGTCAATTTGCGTATATAATATTATTTCTTGCTAAGGGGGATAAACAAAGTAGCATTATATTTCTTTATTGTAGACACAATAATAGCCACTTTCACAGCTTTATGGTTCCGCTTGGCCGCTGCTGTAAGCTAGGTCTACCGAAACTGAAACTTCAGTTAAGTGCCGAAACTTGCCGAAACCGAAAGTTCGGTCGAACACAACAAATCATTTAGTTAAAGAGCTGGCGCATGTTTAGTAACGCACAATACAGTAATAACGGCAGACCACCGATCTTGCTGTAAGCTGCTCAAGTGCAGTTCAAGTGTAGTATCCTTATTTTGCGATTCCAACTAGCTTTTGGCCTGTATTTTGGCATGACGCCCACGCCAACTGATCATTTCAAATGACCGTGAATGTCGTACTTTCATCTACTCTGGATTTTATGAAGTTTGAAAAGGCAATCTAGCATGTTTGTGAGGTTCAAGCAGTTGTGCACACAGGTGTCTTCACAAATGAGACTAGTTTAGAACTAGACGTAAGTTCGAATTTATATGCACAAAATTCCTCTACTCTTCCGTTCGTCTCTTGAGTTAGTGTAAATGATAGAACCCTTTTGCACTACCTCAACAGACGAGAATATAACAAGAGGTATAGAACCTACAACAGGAAGAGTCATCGTGATTGCTCAGCGAACGAGTCATGCCTCCGCAGCGTGGCGCCGCGACTGCGAGCACAGCATTGCAATTATACTGGAAGTGCCACAGAGACAGACTTTTTTTTATCGGCCGAGGACGCATGCCTCCTTCGTTGTCGAGCGACAGAGCTGCCAGATGAAACAGCTTGTTATTCTACGCACGACTCTAAAGATACCGTTCTTATGTTTCTTAGTACATAGAATCACATACATGCATAGCAAACAATGATGAAAATTGTTGGTGAATGTTAAACAGTTACATTTACCTCATTAAGATAATGTAACAAGGTTGGTCACAAATGAATGATCTTTTGTATCCTTATCCGAATTTTGGTTATTGACGCCTGACGTTTCGGCCTGTGGACAACACGACATTGTCGCTATCCAATCACTCGTGTAATTACTGCCGTTATAGCTTCCTATTTAGAACTTCAAATTAATGCTCTATTCATTATTCAACTAAAAGGGTGGAGCCATAATTATGTTTTACTTTTATATCTACTACATTATGCTCTAATTTTAATTACTGAATGAGTCAAGTATTTTGGATGACATGTTATGTGTGCCAGTAATTAGGCATACGGCTTAAGCTTCGGTTTAACAATAACCTAATCTCTAGTTAATATTAGTCAGCGACGTTTTCAGCTTGTGTGTCAGCGAGCCTCGCATAAACAATAAAATACTGTATTAAAGTTTTACTCAGTTGAGTAAACGACGACCGTGATCGTGGTCTGTGCTGGCTGTTTGCCTAGTTTCTATATGGATAAGTGATATAATTTATCCCTATTGGCTTTGAATTGTGTTGTGTGTTAGGAAAATAATAACGTGGATGTGGAATATTATTGCATCGTATACTGTCAAGTTTGCATTTACAAAGTCAAGCTGTTGTTATGTGTGACGGTGTTTCTACCTGATATTGTTCAACGTCGATAATAGATATTATTGCTATTACTGACACAAGTATCGGTAAAATGTTAAACATGTTTAAGAGAAGACTAAGTTTAAAGAAATGCAAGAAAAAGAAAATAAGTAAGGATTTAGTGTGTGACGATGTAAGTACCATGTAAAGTTGTTTCGCGTGAAGTGATAGCGGTGCCTAACTGTCAAAAATATAAAATGATTGAGCGGTCGATCTCTTGTTTCATCATTCGATTTGGTTGTTTATACGTGCTTGCTTTACAAACAAACAAATTCCTTTCGATGTTTGGTCCGTTTGATTATTTACGTTACCGTACAATGTGTGTGCTGTGGTAAACACTCGCCGGATGGTAGAACTGAAGCGTAGACAACATTCAGTGGGCAATTGGTATTCTGTCATTATGGACTTGATACTGATTTTGTAAAGTGACTTTGTTCTTGCATTGATGACAATAATGGCCTAGTTTTTGTGCGCTGTCATGTGAAATTGTGAAATGTAGACGCCATGCGTGAAGCGCTGCGTTTCGATGCTGCAACTGCTGCACGACTGCAACCACCAGATGTCGGAGACAACTCTGTATTCTCCAATCTGGGTCACAGTTCCTAAGAAAATGGTTAAAAGAGTTCAACATTATTTAATAATTTTGAAAAGTCTATGTTTTTGTAATTGTGGGAGGAACCGAAGAGTGGTAAATGAAAAAAATCTTCAACGATATCGCTGCCCTGTAAGTTTTAGATAACAGGGATATGGTGACTTGGTGAGGTTGTTGTTAGCCTGGAACATCGTTTGTAGATATTATTAGAATCAACCGTCACAGACGCATTACGGTCGTCGCACTTCGCAAAACTGCATACTTGTTTGCATATCCACTTTCTTGCTCGTTTTGCTTCTGCCTAAACGTCAATGTAGCCAGGTAAGTCTATACTCTATGTTCGTTATTTAGCTGGTTGTCTGAAATTATTAATTGCAAGTGTTATTATATATTGTCTACGTACGAATAACAGTAATTTTATCATGGAATATTTGTTCGTTTGCTCTTGCGGCTATTGTCTGCCGAGTCTGTGATTAGTTGTTTTATTATCTAGTTGGCTTAGTATGTTGTGTTGTGTGGTTTGCAATTCTTGAAATCATCTTGTCTTGTTTTGTCTTCAATTCACGGTTTTCAATGAAAATAACTTAGATAGGAGAATGTTGGCAAATTGTTGATTGATTTCATTATTTGCTATCTTTTTTTTTCGTGTGGGAAATTATCAAATAATTTACTCTACTCTGGGCGTGTAGGGGTGTAGTGTCATTTTTTTACTGATTAGTACCCGTCCATGTTCCTTCGTTTAACCTTTGCATTCCGGGGCCGCAGTACCTCTTTCGAACAATCGGCAACTCCAGCAGGCAGTGGCCCTGTCAGGCCCTTCTGCTTTGCTGACATCTCTTAGAGGCGCGCATGGAACACGAACGAGCCGTCGACACGGCCTGTCATCAATAGACGGACGAACGGTGAGCTACACATTGGTCACTGTCCACAGACCCGGGTCTGGCGGCGCCCGACGCCTGGAGCGTCTCCCGCGGCGGTTGGGTTGGTTTGAGGTTCCCTCCCTTAAACGTCCGCCACCTCCTTCGCTAGATTATTTGCTTTCTTGTGGGATCATTTTGTGGGATTGCTGTAAAGTTCACCAAGCAGTGTGAACAATGCATTGTATGAGTCACGGACTCACCGCTTTCATTCTTCGCACCTACGTACATAGATGATTACAATTAGGTACTATTTAATGGTGCTGGTGTACTCGATCGACGCAGTGATGCGTGTTCGGTTCATTGCGCTTTATTTATTGTTTTTATAAAGTTAACTGACTCGTCATTGCACTTAAAATATTTTGTTCACAAATATTGTCATCGAAAAAAGTATCTTCACGTTCAGACCTTCGTCAAGTAAGTCCTCGTCGGATTTTCTGTGGTAAATATTGCTTTAATTTATGTTGTAGTATCTATCTATAGATGTATGCTACACTATACTTATTTAATTATGCCTTATAAGTATACTTTACTACATTGTCCGCTAACGTTACCTTGGAATCGGTGAGTCATCTGACTCGCATGGAGCCGGCAGCCGGCTAGACCGACTTGTTCAGCTATACTTGCTTGTCGTGGATGTATTTACAGCGACAATGTACCGACTTGCGATACAAACAAGTTCATATAACTCTCTTCATTATTTGACTGTGAATTTACGATTCTACGCGCTAAGCTCGTTAGTAATGTCTTATTTGATGGGAACCCTGCGTTCGTAATGCTCATTTACAGGGATATAAGGGAAACATGTATTTACTGTCTATAATGCTAAGTCTCGCCACATGCTTAACATTAATATTTTCCTTTGCATAGATAGACGTATCTACATTATAAATAGAAACCATTATTTATAGGAAACATTACTACAACACCAAGAATGGAAATTCTTTCTGTGTATCGACTCATTCTATTGCATCGTTTCTTAGCATTATTTATGATTATATCAGGCCACCATTTTTATTGTAGAACATCTCTTAAGGTGTGTCCAAACATTGAGCAGCAAGAGCGCGGCAGCAACACGCGGCATTTGTAGGACACATTTCTGCCGCGCTCTAGTTTGGACAAAGCCAACGAATGTTTGCGCGGCAGTACTGCGCGGCACAACCAAGATATGCCGCGCGCTTGAGTTGTCATCAGAACTAAAATGAAAGCGGTCGCATGTGTCGTAGCTCTGCTTATTATTAAAAAAAATGCGTAAAAGAGCTAAGACGAAACATATTTTAACGAGGAAATGCTGGATAAAACCACTTTTTCAACGGAGGTTACAGAATATTGAGTCAATCAATTATGAAATTAATTACCTAGTCCATTGAAATGTTACATTTTTTAGGCCTTACCTTGCGTTTTTTAGAGGACGCAATTTTATTTTTTTGATGTGAAGGGGGGGTCAGTGTAAAGCTAAAAACAAGTTTGTGGGGTCGCTACCCTTGTCCCACGGCCCCATCTTGAAAATAGAGGTTGAAATGGTTTTTACGATATATCTCTTAAACTATTTATTTGATAAAAAAAAATTGTGAACATTTTTTGTTGCAAATTAAATTCTCTACAACTTTGGTCCAGTAACTTTTTGTCGTAGAACTATAAATAAAAAAGTTATAAGCGAAAATCTTCAGAAATTCCAGAAAAAAAAATATTTTTAGATGTAATTATTTTTTATCATTTTACGAAAAAATTATATCTGACCATTTTTGTAGATCGTTTTTTGAGGAACAACTTTTAGTCGCAACATTTTTATATATTCCTTCTGTCGAGGACCCCATAACTCTTTAAAAGATCCATACATTTCAATTAAACGAATCGATGTTTCGTTGTCCATGTTTGTGCGCAGAAATACGTCCAAACACAATTACTGCCGAATGTTTACTAAGAATGTTCGCGCGCGGCAGGTAGCCAGAAGCGTTCGCGCGCGGCAATCGTCTAATCACAGCGCGGCGGGCCGCGCTCGGCAGCCGCGCTCGATTGCCGCTCGATATTTGGACACACCTTTAAGAATTTATGATATACTTATAGAAAATTCTGTTTGTTTCCAGCTACAAAGTAAACGCGAATTGTTCTTCAAGTCGGACTCTGTGAGTGGCGGCGGCGTGAGCGCGACGGGCCCACCCACCGGGGCGCCGCCCGCGCCTCCCTCCGCGCTGAAGGATGCGCTGGCCAAGCGCGCCGCTACGCTGCCCGACCAGCTCGAGAACAACCACCACGAGTCCAACGGGACCCTCAACAAGCTCAGCAACAGCGTGTCCGTGGACACCAGCAAGCCGCCCAGCTCGGCGCCACCACCGACTCCCGCGCCCCCCGTGCCCGCCACTGCGCCCCCCGGCGGCCCGCCTCCGCTCAGGAGTACAGAAAACATTATCAAGGTAAGGATGCGTCAAGCCCGCTATGCTATTCTCAACAATTGAAAGCCAGATTCAACAGTAGCGAGAAAATAAAGAATGGCGACACGGTAAGAATGTCACCGCGAATGGCTTGCACTTAAATAAACATTCGGCAAAGTCGGTGAGCTGCGCACGCGTTAATGTTTCCTCTTCCTGCCTTATAAACCGTTCCATGTAGACTGTATACTGTCGAACGGTTCTTAGACATTTTTTTTAGTAGAGCGCCTGCCTTGTTTGTTGTTGAATTATTGTCTACCGCTCTGGGCCGTCGCCCATTTTTGTTCGCCATAAAGCAGAAAATCAGTCAGTGCTCTTATCCCTTTTATCAACTTATGAGACCGAACAAAAAATATTGGTTTAACTCGATGGTCTTGTTCTGACAGAGCAAGCTTAAAAAATATTACTCCTCAAATTTATTTTACCACTCGTACGTAACTCTTCTGCATAAAGTTGCCTGCAGATGGGTGTATAAGTGTTCTTTTAAATCGATATACCTAATTAATTACTAAAAAGGAAACCTTTCTACCGGACCTATCACCACTGCCGCAGCTGCCCCCGCACGCGCCCCGAAGCCACCTGTTCCGTGGCTTATCCGACCCTCATCACTTGCATACGTGGATAATAAAGGAGTAGTTCCCTTTTTGCCACGCTAGTTATAGATTGTAAACAATCACCGACACGACGACCACTATCTCATAACAGTGTTTTGTTCATTATAATCGGCCAGTCATAGTAATAACATTGTTTGTATTCGTTCGAGGATATTTTATTATATATCTTTGTCAAATAACTACATAATGCTTTCTGTAAATTTTCAGAAACCTGACCACCCACCAGTCGCGCCAAAACCGGAATTACCTAAATTAGAAAAGCCAAAAACCAAAGAATTAGATGGATATGTCGGATTTGCAAACCTGCCAAACCAAGTATACAGAAAGGCAGTGAAAAAAGGATTTGAATTCACGCTAATGGTTGTTGGTAAGTTTAAACTAATATTCCAATACTTTGCTTTCTGTAGTTTTTTTTGCTACTCCTGGGTAAAAACGACTCTCCCCCATGTATAAAATTTAAGAATAGAAAAATCTGAACAGATTTAATATCTGGCGGTTAAGATGACATTAAAATGCACATTAGTCACTCTGTGAATATGCCACCTTCTTGGAAGTCAATTTTTAATTAGTAACGTGTTTATTTTTAGGTGAAACAGGTTTGGGCAAGTCAACGTTAATAAACTCATTGTTCTTAACGGATGTGTATGACCGGGACAAGCACCCGGGCCCCTCACTACGCGTCAAGAAGACGGTGGGTGTGGAGACCAGTGTGGTGATCCTCAAGGAGAACGGAGTCAACCTCACGCTGACCATCGTCGACACACCGGGCTTCGGTGATGCAGTCGACAACAGCAATTGGTGCGTGATCCAAAACATCCTTTCGATTGCTCTGCGTGCAATAATATTGTCTCAAACTAACACGCAACACGCGACAACTGAACGAAGACATTCACTAAACAAATATTAATGATTGTTTGCATTTTTTAGCTGGACAGGAAATTGATTTTGGTACCAGCAATAATATTTCTTCATTTTGAAGTTTCATTCGTATTAATGAGACTCACATTTGTCATTGCAGCTGGCAACCTATCATCGACTTCGTTGAGTCGAAGTATGAAGAGTTCCTGAACGCGGAGTCCCGCGTGACCCGCAAGGCGGCGCCGCCCGACACGCGCGTGCACTGCTGCCTGTACTTCATCGCGCCCAGCGGCCACGGGCTCAAGCCGCTCGACGTCGAGTTCATGCAGCGGCTCGGCGACAAGGTCAACATCATACCGGTCATCGCTAAGGCGGACACCATGACCCCGGAGGAATGCAAAGATTTTAAAGAACAAGTTAGTATGAACAAACATAGTCAGTCGGTGTGTTCCCTCAGTTTCGGCTTCTTCAATATAAATATGATCTGAAATTTCGCTTCTGCTCATAAACGAGGCGATGATGAACGATAAAATCGACGGTGATCAGTGAATCGAATCTAACAAACAATAAAAACGCATTCGTTTATCACATAATCCTTTCACTGCAGATAATGAAAGAGATCAGTCAACACAAGATCAAGATCTACGAGTTTCCGGAGAGCACGGGCGAGGAGGGCGAGGCGGCGGAGGCGCTGCGCGGGCTGCGCGCGCGCGTGCCCTTCGCCGTGGTGGGCGCCAACACCGTCATCGAGCGCGACACGGGGCGCGTGCGCGGCCGCAAGTACCCCTGGGGCGTCGCGGAGGGTACGTGCACTAACTGTTCACTGTACACAGCACTTCTGCTCAAACACAGGCTATGCTTTCCAAACGGACCATGACTAGTGTGAAACATTGTGCATTCTTTTCAACATCTTCTTTGTAGTTAGTCATCAGCGGCCCAGCATTCTCCCAACAGTGTTGAGGTTGGCTTCCATAAATGTACTACTTCGTATCTAGACTTCCCATATTATTTGTTTCGGCCCACAGCTCATTTTGACTTGAAACTGGCACGGAAACCCAAAGACTTCTTTTTTTGTTTTTAGTTGAGAACCTGGAACACTGCGACTTTTTGGCGCTGCGCAATATGGTAATAAGGACGCATCTTCAGGACCTGAAGGACGTGACTAGTTCAGTACACTACGAGAACTACCGATGCCGCAAGCTCGCCGGCCTCTCGCACGATGGAAAGCCGCACAGGATCAACTCCAACAAGTAAGACGAACGTTGCTATCCTGTCACCTCACTTCGCTCTCGATGTCATAAACTCATTAACTTTGTGCTAACAAACTAACTTTTTGAGCCAACTTTTACCTGTTTCTCTGGTCTCAGTAGATCTTTCCAATAATATCTTGAAACAGGCATGACTAGACGTAACAACCTAAGTAGACAGGGTTACTGGGACGTCTATTTAATGATATTCTAACATTTGTTTATTTTATTACTGCTGTCACCGCATTTAAGGTGACCAGACTTTATTTTTGGAATTTCATGGACTATTATAGCATTTCACTAACAATTGAAACGGTCTTTGAGTGATTTATTTGATTGTTTCTTCATTGCTGCATGTCTGGTCACCTTTAACATTCTTCTATACTGTCGCAGTTGTGTGCTACAGAGTTTTCTTTTATTTTTAATACCTTAGATTTTTATTAAATAGCTCTGCATTGATATTCTTTAATTATTGAACGTTCTGTGCTTGGGCATGCAGAAATGAAATATTAATTGTTATTGTCTACCATAATCTTTATGTGAAACATGGATTATTTAAAAAATACCAACTTGAAAGAGGTTTACTTATAGTGTTGTTGCATTTTTTAAATAACCATGATGAGTATCATTTATCATAATAACTTGCAGTTCACGCGCTTACACAGTGGCATAAATAACAATTTATTCCTCATTATATTCATTGTGTTCAAATAGTGATGACTGCAACTAATTTGCGTGTGTTACACTCTACTGCACACTGATTTCTCAGCATTAATTTGTGCAATAGGTACATGAATGTCTTGCAAACTGTCTCGCGACTGTAATGAAGGCTTACATCATTTGAGTCTAAAAAGCAAATAACTTGCCTTTTTTCCGTAACGCATACCGTATATTAATGTATAGCGTTTGGAACGACATTTAATGCAATAGTCGCCTTTTTGTCAATGTCGCATTTTCACTCGTTTGTGTAATTGTTGTGTGTTACTGATGCCACTGTGTAGCTTGCGGGGCACGCCTCGTGTCGTTAACTCTGGTTGTATTGGTTCAGTTTGTGCCCGCAAGGATTGATGAACAGTTTCATGACCGTCTGGTAAGTCCGCGTCCGACGTATTTTCATAACTGCAGCTTGTACACATAGCACGGTATTTTTGTTTGCCCACTCCTGTCCCCCCAAACTTTCAGTTTTTGATGATTATTTTTCCGACCCAAATATCGACCAATAGAATTGCACCATTCGACGTCACGTGGTACAACCTACATGGTATTATACTGAAAATTTTTTGAAAATTTTCTCTGGTCGTTGTTATGCATAAAAAACAAAACATCCAGTCAAATTAACCACACGTCAAACTGACAGGTTGAATTCAATTGTGAAAATTGAAGATTTTGCATGAAAATGAGTCGATTTGGAGTTTGTGCAATTCTATTGGCCGACATTTGGGACGGAAAAATAATCCCCCGAATACCACACGAGCTTCAAAATTATCGGGTATTTTCCGATAGGTTCGTTGCAAACAAATGAAGGAGTCAAGTTTTTCTTTTCAGGTTAAAAAATCACGAGCGCGAAGCGCGAGTGATTTTTCCTGAAAAACTTGACGATTTTGGTATTATATGTGATAATTCTCGAAAATTCTTTAAAAATGCCGAAATCCATAATCGTGTAAATACTTTTGAGGTATCACAGAACTGACTGATTTTTCCTTATTCCTTGCATCAAGTTTGAAAGCTTAAACTTTAATTGATATGATATAATTTATAATCTTGGATAAAAAATTGAGACCATCACCCTATTACATAAAAGGAAGGGACAACTATGTCCCTTCCTTTTATGTAATAGGACTACAATTACAATTAGATACAAGTTTAAGCTTACAAGCAGTTTTTAAATTATTATTTAAATTTGGAACAAACAGAATTTTTTTGAAACGGCGCGGCGCAATAAGAGCATAATAGTCTTAACCGCCGGAGCAATAACACAACGGTCTAAAAGGACTGCCCGGATTTTTTTTAATATTTTTTAATTCTAGATAAGAAAGTAGGGAACTTTCATTTTTACTTTTTTTGATGTTTTTTGATCCTGTTTTTATAAGGATGTGTGATTTCTAATATAACTAGTACTCGAACTATTTTCGTATCTTTCGTAGTTGATTCGTATAAGAAACAGGATCAACGTAAAAACACGTTTTTGTGAAAATTGCCATTTTCAGAACTATCCTGTGTATATGTATGCATGTATATGTATAGATTTTGGTTTTGGTGATAAGCATGCTTTTGCCTTGATTTTGTCAACTACAGCAGAAATTACCTTATGTATATCATCATCTGGCATGTTAAATAACTTTATCCTGATTCTATAAATGAGGAAATTGCTCTCTTCTACTAAACCCAATTGACAAATCCGATTAGACGAATTGAACGTCGTCGTTTCAATGTGCTACGACCCACATTTCAGATTGCGCTTTGCCCTCCTTTGTCTTTAGAAGTACCTATCGATGTAAATAGTTAGACATGATATCAACATGTAAAATGAAAGGAAATAAATATTTTTATTGATCCATTTTTGCATGTTCCTAATGTGATACATCTTTTATCTTAGAAATTATAAACTCTTTGTTCATTCAAGATTTTATTATTCTTTCAATTATGTTCTCAGTAACAATGAATAACCATTTAGATAGTTTTAATTGGCCATATTTGTTCCCAGGAATCCTTTGGCTCAAATGGAGGAAGAAAAGCGGGAACATGATCAAAAGATGAAGAAAATGGAAAGCGAAATGGAACAGGTCAGTACTTTATTAAAAAAAGATTTCATAATATAAACCATTTTTTTCCCGAATGCGGATTAAAATACTATTTGGGTGAGGTTGTATCAATGCCTGCCGGGGTTGCGGGTACCCGGAACGTAAAGGGCAATAGAAGGAACATGGATGGGTTTTAGTCAGAACAAGTCTGACACCCCCCCGCTCCGCCCAGAGCGGGGGAAGTTATTTGATGATTTCTCACCCCAAAAAAAAGGTTGTATCAATCAAATTCCTAAAGAAATCGAAAAAACCGAAAAGTTAGTTAGTAATAGTCGTTTATCAGGAAGAAACAAGGCGCGTGCTTTCAACGGTTGGGTCATGCCGGTTTTGATGTACTAATTCGGCATACTCAAATTGACTCAAACAGAACTAGATGCTCTGAATAGAAAGGTCTAGATATTGTTGCCAGCATATCGAATGCATCACCTACTTTCTTCGGGTATGAGACTGTATATCCCGCGGAGTTAGTAGCCTGGATACGTTCAATTACCCAAATAGGCCCCCACCTATTTGGGTAATTAAAGGTTTTGTGGAGATTTATTGTGATGGAAAGTACAATGAATAAACGAAATTCAATAACATCAACATATTTTGACGTTACTGAATTATTATTACTACGTTTTTCCAATAGTTTTTTTTATCTGCAACCATCACGAATATAATATGAATGAAGGTGCGCGATTGATACACAATCTCTTGCCATTGCAAAAAAAATATCACAGTTCCCATTCTCGAGCCTGATGAGGCTCGAGCTATACTGTAATGGGAAATGCTTAAAAATCGAGATTAATAAACCTCGAATTATAAGCTACGTCGCCGGTTGCACGGCTAACATTTGTGCCGGTACCCGCAGGTGTTCGAGATGAAGGTGCGCGAGAAGCGCGCCAAGCTGAAGGAGTCGGAGGCGGAGCTGGCGCGGCGCCACGAGGCCACGCGGCGCGCGCTGGAGGCGCAGGCGCGCGAGCTGGACGAGCGGGCGCGCGCGCTGCACGCCGAGCGCGCCGCCTGGGAGCGGGAGACGGGCCTGTCGCTCGACGACCTGCGGCGCCGCTCGCTCGAGGCCAACAGCAAGGAGTAAGCTAAGCATTTTGTTTACAAGCTTTATTTATTTTACTTACAATGTTTGTTTGCTTGTTTAGGTCTAAATTTGCACACACGCATACGCAACAGAACTACTTAGTCCTTATTTATATAATTTATACGGGATATTTTATGATCATTTCGCAAATAGTATAGACCGTGACCATGTCAGTTTAAAAACTAATATTAAAGTCCTGGTCGTACTTTGTTGCGGCTCGGAAAAAAAACCGATATGCCAAGCATCCAAAGATGGCGGAGTGGTTATTTGTTATGCACCCTAATGATATGGGTCTTCTTATTTGCCCTCGCCTTTCCTCACCTCCTCTCGTCTCTCGCGGGGTCAAGCTTGAGCCAGGTTTTAAAAGAGTAACCATAGAGTTTCGTGCCGATTCGTCTCTATATACGTTTCATCATTTTATATTCAAACTGCGCTTTGGAAGGAAGTCATATTAAGGAATACGTTTATAACTAGACCTACACTTGGCCGTATCAGACTTATTAATTACATTTTTATTTTCCGTTGATGCACAATATTCTGACACCGTACTTTCTCTATAGGATTTATAAAGATCATGGTTGATTCGATTTTTAACCCATGTCTTTTCCTGTTCCAGGACTGTCGACGGCAAAGATAAGAAGGACAAGAAAAAGAAAGGTTTGTTTTAAACTCGACCACACGTCTCGTCGGCCTCGCACCCACCGGTACTTACGCGTGACTAACCTCGGCGCAGCCGGCCTCTGGCTGTCATCGATCGAGTGCCGACTGTCGGTTCCCTCGCTCGACACAGCGCGAAACATTTCGGTATCGAAAACGAGGTCCGAGTACAAATAAAAATTTGATTCCTAATATCGCGTTTTAAATTTAAAAATAACGAAACATGCCTTGGCGTTCTGCCTTTTATTATTCGTCAGTACCGATTTACCCAAGTAGCTGCCGATCGATGATTTTCTGTAGCCTATTACGCTAAACAAGAAAATGAGAATCCGACCGGGTGGTCTTCTGTAACAACAAAACATTGTCGATTAAATTAATTTATCTACAAATCTGTGACTCCGAATATAATACTTTACGTATTTAAACTCTATTCTCCTTGTAAATTAGATACTTAAATTCTTCTGATTGCTAGAATTGACAAACCCTCATTTTTATTGGGACTGTACATATCGTGATTTAAATTGTTTGAGAAACAGAATTCATGATTATATTTAAAAATCTAGAAATGACTTCGGGTAGCGAGATTTTTTAAATAATTTTGTATTTGTCAACCTAATTTTGGGTTATTTGTATAGTGCCATTTTAAGTGTTGAGACGTCAATGGGGCGTTAACTTTTGTGTCGTAAACACAAATATTTATCAAATGAAATTGCTTTTTGTCTACTGTCCAGCTATGTGTGTTCACATTAAGAGTATGTCTCACTAATTAATTACTCTTCTTCGAACTTGTACTTTCTATAAAGTTTTCTGTGACTAAATCACTCTTTTGGTGACTGTTCTGTTTATGATATGGTTAATTCTTGTAACATGTATATTTTCTTTTCATAAAATTGCTTCAAAATTATTGGTAATTCTAATAAAACAAACATAAAATCAAGTAAATAAATCATTGACGTTAATAAGTAAAGGGGTGTGTCACTAAACCTCACTTGAAAATGTTTTGATGTTTGCCAAAAATATTGTAATTGACTATATTCTTGTAATTTTACGTCACGTATTGAGATTTTTTACGTCATTTGCAGATTGGTCTTTTAAGAGTGTCGCAACTGGAATAGATAAATAAAAGGACCATAGTCCTCACACGACGCACTTAACTAATTAGTACCTAACTTATAGTTCTATGGACTTAGCATAATGAAACAACGATTATTGAAGACTACAGAATGTTATAACTTTGTATCTGACATGAGTTGAGGAAGTTAATACGAAATTTACCACGAGTCTACATTGTATGAGATTACTTTTGTATGTATTTTATTTGTAAGACTTTTTCCATGACAAAGCATTTATTATGATAAGTGAGGCCTAATTTTGTACTTCTGTGTTTCCAAAGGATTTTGTAAAACTTACATACACTGTATTTTGTAGGATTATTTTTTACTTTTGGTGTTTGAAACTGTTAAGCTGCTAGCAGCGTTGGATTTAGCACAAACAATATTACAGCTTGTGAGTAGACATTTACGTCCATAAAGATGCCAAATAGCCTATAATAACGGTATACTTTAGTTGAAGATGAATGTCAAATGATTTACTGTATCTATTGTATTATATGTTGAGTAACACTAGATAGAAAACAAAATCGGAACGTGATCGATTCAGCTCAATATCTGGGTAAAGTTTAACATAGGCACTAAGTCTTTATGTTAACTGATAAATATAGCATAATAAAATTACAAAATAATAATATTTGAAAAGTATGTTTACCGCTTTTATTTACCGTTATATTTATAAGTAGGGAGAGAATACTCTAGCTATTCTAAAAGTTCGCATTAGATAATACAGCATTCTAAATTTTAAAGTGAATTAGATAAGAAATATTTTTTACGTCTATATCATTACAAAGTGTAAAACGATTTGGGAATAACCGGTGCAATATGCATCCACACACGTCGGAGGTTTGAGTCGCACGGCGTTCGTTATAACTATACAAAGTTATATTGTGCTTAGTGATATTAAGATATGCTCATAGTTCAGTTGTGAAATAGAATCTAGCTCTAGCTAGTTGTTAGCGTTTCTTTATAGTAACGGATAGGGGAATGTGTAAGGATCTCTCACCAACAGAAATTGAGGAACGCATGGAAACAGTCAAGTATTATAAACAAAATCTTTGTTCATTATATTGTTGATCTTGCAATAAATTCTTTGATCGTCTTCAATTCATGCTATAAATTCACTTTTGTTTTGAAATCTTATCCCCGCGTTTACATTGAGATATAATATACATACATGTATTTTATGTATTGTGTAGCGTGCTTCGTTCATCGTTTATTCTTAAAACAAGCAACTAGTCTTAACAACATGTTTTCTTAAAAACGTGTCAATACGATGACCAAAATTACCTTAACAACAACAAGACGTCTTATGTTTTCGACAAATCTTTTACGATTTTATGATTTGTTAAAAGCAAGTATCACAACTTATTGATTGTGTACGCGGGATAAGACTCATCTTTAGCCTTATAGGTACCGCTTATCAATTAGCAGACTTATTTTAGGTTATGTAAATATTTTGTTTAGTCATTATTAACTACGAGCAAAATATATATTATCCTTTATGTTACTAAATGACACGTTATTTATGAGACATGCATAATCTTTATTTAATCAGCATGCGATGTTTAGTAGTAGTTGATGAAACAGTTGCATTTCTTGGTCACATGAAACACTAGTAATAATAGAGTATTTGAATACCTTACACTTACATTACAACACTAGTGTGATACTATTATAAACTTTCACTAGTGTAACTAACCCTGATATGCAAATGTTTCGTAAACTACTTTTGTATTATTTCCTCCACTACAGTATTGACTTCCGCGTTAAATTTAGTACTTTAGGTAATAAGATTATGATTAATTTTGTATTTTGTGTAGGGCTTCGGCCCGCTACCATACAGATCATTTGCTTAGTCATTACTATGGACTTGTGATGAGTGTTGGGAGAGGAAGGGAGTTCAGACGATGTAATATATTGTACCTTTGAATAAATATAAATAAATACGTAATATATAGGAGTAAATGGTTTTATTTAATACACTAACTATAGGAGTGAGGAGTGATATTAAAACACAGATACTCGTATGAATCTCTTTTTATTTGGTGATGTAATAAGATCACGTACACAGTGTTATTACATTCGTCGACCACATCAAAATACAATCCATAAATTCACGAACAACCTCAAAATATTCTGTTATGTAAACAACGTTACTACAACTAGATATATTATTAAATATCTTTGGCAGCACTATGGAAAATATACCTTCTACTTATAATAATAATGAAAATGCAACTTTAAATATATTATAACAATCACAACAGTTTATCGACAATACAATCTTTATACACAAAGTAACATTAATTTGATTTAAAATATTCGACGATACGTGTTTTAACTAAGACATCTCTTCACTGAATTTAATTCTATCAAAACTAATTTATTTACAATACTTATTCATTTTATCGGGGTTTTATTCCTTCAGGATAATCAATTTACACATTACATGTAAGAGAATAATAGAAAATATATTATGTAGTTATTAAATCTAAATACTTTGCACATCATTTTATGTGTGTTCTATGCAGTGGTTGGAGTAGGCAGATTGATTTTTGGTGCTTGCATCATGTGATCATAACATGGAAATGTCTTTTTCATATTTTTTTTTACTAGAAATTTCATACAGAACGTGTATGAAGACTACAGACCCTCTTTCCAATGCAGGGGAATCTCTAGTTTCTGGGGGCCTACCATATCACTTGGACATAATTTTACATTAGTATCGGCAGGAAATTGAATTAAACGACCTATATTGCTGCATCTCTAACACAAACTGAAGTGGCGAAAAGTGATACTGCTATTGGTGGTACAGGATCTAAATAGTTCACCGGCTTCTACCTACTCAAATGACTAATAATATTGAACTCACGGCGGCGAAATGTTTTAATAGTCTTCAAGTCCCGGAATCGCTGAGGCATGTCCATATTAACATATACGTTTCGCATCATTGACCGTTACTCAATTTGCCTACTCAGACCACAGGGGGCCTGGACTATCGCCTCCTAAAGCAGTATTATTTTAATTTTACTTCAGTATTACACCGAAATAGAGTTGTACGCCTTGTTTAGTTCCATCAGTTTCTCACTCTTAAAGTAAAATTAAAATATTCAAGTACCGCTTTAAGAGGTGGTCGTGCTGTTCCCTGGTTCTGATAAGACTTGATAAGTGCAGGGACATGGAATATTATTTATTAAATTAGATTTGTTTATCTATTATTGCAGTTAAATAATAATTGTATTGCGCGGTAGGAAACCGTGTCAATTAGGCATTCAACTTTCGGAAGCTCAGTTTTTATAAGATTAGGAATATTTAATCATAAAATTTGAAAACATAGCCACTTCTAAGAATATGTGTAAGTTATTTGAAGTGCAAATAATATGTCATACTGGTTCCTTATCCCTAAATTGTCTCCTTGCATTAGATTGCTCTGCGTCGAGGTAGGTTAACAGTTCATACCTAGGTATATCTCAGGCCATTCGTTCACTATTAACTAATTGTATCGCGTAACCAATTATTACGCGCATTTAGCCATAGGCGATCTCAAATTCAGCATGTATCCTACATCTAATTAAATAGAAGAATCTCTTGTTAAAGCCGCGTTTTCACGATATGAGATAGGACACAATCCATAGAGATATAGAGGATTACTTTGTTGTCTGTTTTCTGGAGATGGTCCTGTTCAAATTAACATACCTACAACGGAACGTGACGTTATATTTAATCTGAACAAGTCTTTTCAACCCGGATGAAAATTATATCAAATAATAGTTTTAATTGCCAACGAGCATAGCAGAGATCTGAGCAAGAACCGGGCATCTAGTTACTTACTGCATTACAATGTTTAATAAAAACTTATTTGCTTGTCACCAAAAATCCCTGCCAAAGTTAAATTTCTGAATATGTAGGTAGGTACATGTTATGACTCAGTCCCCGTATTATTCGTAAACTCTTTTTTAGGACCGTATGTTTACCGTCCAGGTGGTGAATCGTGAAAACGCAGTTCTACTCTGACGAGGTCCCGATCCATTTTATATCTTGTCTATATTATATCTTAACTATAAGTAAATAATTATTTAGTAATTATGGTTACTATTTTGGTGTTATTTCGTGTTACTAAAGTTAATTACTATAAAAACTTTGAAATTAAAGGACGTTGTACTAAATCTCGATAAGTAGGTATCTTGTAATATCACAAATCACTGTATCGCTAAACTCTACTTATACACTAATCGATAAATTATGATATCGTTATTGTGATGACCGTTAATTATTGTGTAGTTCACTGTTATTTTATGAGAAATTAAAGAATTCTCATGGAATATTTTGGTAACGGTGCTAATTAGCTAAACGCTAGAGTCTAAGCGAGGAGGCACAATGGCACATCTATTGTATTCACGACCTACAATATACGTATGTACTCCGATGATACTATGATTCATAAATTATACCATGTATTCGTTAACTTTATACCATGAAATGACCGTGGCGTAAGCTGTGACTGTTAAATGTAGTGAGGCGGCGGGCTTCTACTCAACATTCACAATTTAAGTAGGTCTCACTCACAACGTGGACTGACGAACGTTCTAAAATTGAGCTTACATGTTTCGATTCTTACAGGTTTCAGTTTCAAGATCGGTTGCGTAATCTATCTTCATCTCACCCAAATTATTATTTTGACGCAAATTATACATGAACATACAAAAATGGCGGTCGATTCTACTATTCTCATTTAGCAATACAATAAAGCCAATCAGCTTTAATTTAAATATCATAACAGCCCTGCCTAGAGCATTCGCAACCATTTTATCTTATAATTTGTATAAAAGCAATATGTTGGTAAGTATATAATTAATTTATAGCCCATGAATTGATAAACACGTCACTCGACTAGACTTAGTGAAAAACCTTAATAAACTTAATTGTTATAAACAGTCAAAGCAGTTTACGCTAATCTTTGTTTCTAACCTTACGTGTGGCCACAAGTTCGATTCACAACTCTTTCTTTATAAAGCTTTATCAAGCTCTTTACATTAGTTAGTATATTGTGGTAACTAATCTAATCATCTTTTATTACAATTGAAACTGACCTATTCATAATTATTAGTATTCTAGATTAATACATTAAGTACTCTAAAGTAACTAAGAAGGCAATAAACAAGATTAAAGATTAGTTAAAGTAGTCAGTATCGAATTAGATAACAATTTCGTTAGATATAACTATAGATAATACGAAAGCCAACATCGTTCACGTAGTTAGTTTAGAAGAGTAAATGCTAAAAGTATGCGAGAAACAAGCGGAGTGTTATATAGACCGATCTAGGAGGACGAGCACAGAAGACAGGCACCGTCGTGTCGGCGAGGTACAGAGTGAGACACGGTTGCAGCGGTGGCGAAGCAGTACTAACATGGTATTTATGTACTTAATTGTATATCAGCTTGGCAGCTTATACCTAGTTTTGGTGTGCAAATTAATCTGCCTCTTTTTATATTATCATATACATATTAAGTTCTCAACACCGAGGCAGTTGCTTGCGAGTGTTGTTGACAACGACTTATGGTCACCACATACCG
The DNA here is from genome assembly GCA_905475445.1 of Ochropleura plecta. Lineage (NCBI taxonomy): Eukaryota > Metazoa > Arthropoda > Insecta > Lepidoptera > Noctuidae > Ochropleura > Ochropleura plecta. The sequence goes on from FR997723.1 coordinate 12,914,500, forward strand.
GGGACGATAGGGCACAGCATTTTATATTTATACAAAGTAATTTAATCTGTAGCTAGTGGTAACAAGATACAGATTCCAATGTGCAATACTGCGAATAGAACTTGTTGCCACTAGTTACGTATGAAATTAAATGGAGTAAATAATAAAATGCTGTTTTTTGCCGTCTCCGGTGTGTTGTAGCCTTTAGGGATGTGTTCCATTTCACACAGTGTTCATAGGTACAATATTTTGCAGTATAACTTTGGGATTTGTGGCAGATCCATACTGCGTATGAACATTGGGCTATTGAATTTTCCCGGTATAAAGTTGTACCACTTTGATTTAATACCGTAATACCGTATTTTTAATACCGTCTTGCGAACGTATTAAAAATATCTATATAATGAGAAAGTTTTTATAAAATCAGAAATATTGTAACTGTTTTGTTTATGGTATCTTTACGCCAGTTTAAAAACTTTAAGATACAAAAAACATTAAGATCAGTGGCCCTAGCACGAGCGCGCGGTGTACCCGTAACGTAAATCCTTATTTCGATTTTTGAATCGAAAATACAAATATCTATTATACATAGGATTTTAGGTTAGCTGTTTGCAACAAGCACAATCAGTATCATGCATTGATATGAATACATTCTTAAGATTATAAAAACATTACATGTGAACGAAAATACGCCAATTTTAAAATTAAAAATACTCGTTTTACTAATTTTAAAATCTACGTCTTTGTTACCTTTATACCCGCGCTCGAGTTAGCCTCCGTGCATGTTTTTATATACCACATTTTTTATCGTACACAGAACTAGCACTCACTAACCTAGAAGTATCCAAAAAAAAAAACTAAAGGATACATTTTCACCCTGCTAGTACATTCCTGTGGGATAATTTTCGAGTTACCGATTTCTCGCGGGCGAAACCGCATTCAAAAGCTAGTTTATAATAAAGCTTAGCTCACATAAAAGCCGCATAGGGCCGCAACGCATCGTGTTTATATTTAAAAAAAAAGTACGTTGTGGTGCCAATTTAGAAAGCTAATACAATCAGGAAGTATTCCTAGATTTTGTATGTCAACTATTGCTGCTTTGTATCACCCATTTCAAGGAATGCACCGTATTACCAATCACCCTGTATCTAACTGCAACGATTTTAGGAAACAGATAGTTTGCAATATCCATTGAAGCAAAGAACTTAGCCTTTTTTATGGGATATTATCAAATCACTTCTCCTGCTCTGGGCGGAGCAGTAAGGAGTGTCAGACTTTTACTGACTAAAACCCATCCATTTTCCTTTTTCCTTTGTGATCTGGGGTTGCGGTATCTCTTTCGAACAACCCGTTAACCCGGCAGGAAGAGGCCCTGGCAGACCCTTTTGCTTTACTGTCATCTCTATGAGGCGCGGGTGGAACACGAGCGCGCCATCGTCATTAGACGGACGGATGGTTAGCTACCCCTTGCTTACTGCCCACAGACCCGCGACTATGCTGGCCAAGAGTCGTCTCGCACCCGATATGCGGAGCGTCTCCTGCGGCGGCTGGTTTGGTTGGTGGGAGACGAACTTAAGCCTCAATGGACATTGCAAATTTCTGTTTACTTTTTCTTTTCTTTCAGTGCCTTGGTGTATATGAACTACTGTACTGACCGCCAAGCACCTCGACACTCATATTTCTCTTTTAACAATAAAGCTCTTAAAGACTACTTTTATAACGACTTTGTCGTTTGTCTGTAGGCAGTTGAAACTATTACCTACAAACTGATATGTTCAATATCGCCGTAACTGATTCGTTCATGCTGGGCGATGCGCGTCTACATGCAGTGCCAGCCTTGAGTAGTCACATTGCAGCATGCATGAGCGGTCGTCGCACGGGTGCCCGCGTTCTACGCCGGTCTATATAACACTACGTTTCCGGGCGACGTGGGAGTTGCTGAGGCAACCACCAGAGTCAATTTCCCTTATCTTAACATTAAACATCCTTGAAAAGATGACGTACGACATTCATTAACCACGGTACACACATGCAACACACATCTATTTGTTCCGTTTCACAATCATGCAATGTATACAGCCGCACGCGCAGCCTGCACAAGTAATGTCAATATGACCGTATTCTAATGTATGTACACGAACTCGTTGAAGGAGAAATGACTAAGAATGCGATAACATCGAATGCAAGAGTAACACTGTGTCGTTCTGAAGTATAATGTGGTAAAGTAGCATGTTCTGAGATGTCGCCACCGATGCCAAATGAACGTGAGAAGCTGCCGTGCATAACACAAAACAAAGTGCAACAGGGCCACGGAGAGTGCAGTAGGGTGCAAAAAAGTAGGTAGTTCAGTAGTAAACAATAGTAAAGGACCAGCATATATTACATATCATATAAAAGTCAGTAGGGTTAGAGGTACTTATAATAACAGGCTTAAGAGAGGGAAACTTAAAAAAATAGGCTTCTCTGTGTTGTTTACGTATTAATTGTAACAATGTGTAACATTATGAAAGTGTAACAAGTATTATATTTATTGTACGATTTCACTCTTCTTAATTATTGATCACAAATAGTTCTATTCGAGGCGTTAATCATAATTATGTCTGCAACTGTCTGTATATGCCTTTCTACTCCATTAAAAAGTTAATAGCACTGAAAACTACGTTTGAGAAGGATTATGTATGTATTAGTTAATATTGTGGTGTTAACATTGAAGGCCCTGATTATAGTAACAATCAATTCTTACAATATATTTATTACTTTAGATCCACAGCCAAATGCGTTGTGTCCGCACGCTTGCGATCTAGCAAAAATACTTAGAGTTGAGTTCAGAAGACGCTTTGTGTGTCGCAAGTGCTCTGCAGAAACTTACTTTGTATATCGTACTGTCCATCTTATTATTAATTCATTGCTACAAAAACTATAGCCGCATTTTTGCGAGTTACAGTCATTTGTTAGCAAAGGTTGTCGGTGTTCAAGTACCACACGGAATAGCGTCTGACTGCTGTATTTTAGGCTTTGTTTCACAGTTAGACACCATTTCATATGGTCCCCAGTGCCAACACCGCGCTAGAAATACATAAAGCTGTGTGTCCACAATGTCGGTCGTTGTTTACGCTTCATTTTGTACGAATTTCTCCGGGCAAAAAAATTTTGGATCCGTCCCGATAGTGCTAAGGTGATAGTATATCATATTCATCTTACTGTATAGTTTGAGACACAACAACTACCATATGAAACGCTTGCACCTAACTTGTGTTTTCTTCTTTAGAATCTTAATCGTGTTCTGGCATAATTTCAAAAAGGAAAATATTTCAAATACCAAAAAAAAACACATCTGTCTGAATCGCCGTTCCCGAATGTACCAGCTATTGCACTTCACAATCCTAGGGCTCGGCCACATTGGCCTCGTGAACACAGATATTGGGCTGAGAAAAAATAACCTTCTGTGCGCTTCTTTGGCGAATGGAGTTTTGCTATGCAGAATGTCGCGAGCTATCTTAACGCATATAGTCAATTTTCCTACTTAACCTAATCTTTTTCAATTAATTTTGATACAATATAAAATCACCTTGGTTGCTAGACAATTTGCATGTGCGTATTGAAGGCATTGCAGGACAGCTTTATGTTCATCAGTGCGATGTTGGTCCTTCCGACCTCAGGCGACGAGTTGTTTTAAGACGTTTAAGTCTTTAAAACAAGAGGAAGCTGACCCTGGTCCGGCGCGCGTCGCCCTTGCCGCGCCGGCCCATGCCGTACTGTCACATGGCCGTATCTGCGCTGCTGCCACCCGGCTTGGCGTCTCCTCCGCCGCCACCGCCTCCATCCTCGTCCCGCGCAGTTCGCCCACCCCCCGCTGCTCCCGCGGTAAGACCCGTGAAGTCCAAGTTGTACTGTATGCCATAAAACAAAAGTTAGCAGAATTGTAATTCTTTACAACTAAGAGCGACACAAACAAGAGACTTTTTCAGCTAGAAAAAGTCCCTTTCTCTTTACAAGGACAGCTATTCGCATTTTTACTTTTAGTAAAATGTGCTTTTAATTGGTCTCATTTTAACTTTTTAAGTTCACTTGTGTGAACTAAAGGTCTAAAGAATCTAAAGGTTTACCTACACAATTCTCAAAATGACAAGAAACACCATGCTCGCGAATCAATTTGTGTTATGCAATTACAAGTTAATTTTTTTTGGATCACGATTCATTTAAATTGAAATCATGGTTTGTGAGGGGGAAATGTTTTTCCAGAAAATAAATTGTAAGAGACCGAGTGTGTTGGTTTTAATTGACATTAGATAAATTGTAGCAAAATAACTTAAAAGAGAAAAACAATAAACTGATTCACTAAAAGTTCATATTCGGTGTATAAACTTTAAAGTGAATAATTATTTAAAAATACCACACAGATGCTAATCTAATAATAATAAGTTATCAATTGCAACATCACACCAACAACATTAACAATAGCTATGGGTTACGCCAAACAATGCTACACTAATCCACGGTTAGTAAATTAAATGATCAGTCTGTTAATGATTGCATTGGATACAAACTGAACTGTTAAACAAAACCACAATTCTGAATCCACAAATACCTACTTCAACCATTCAGTACACTATTTTCACTCTTATACGTGGATGCTTTTTGTAAATTTGGCTTCCAATGCATAGGAACTCTCTCAGGCATACATAGGGAAAACTGAAAATAAATTTAACAAAATAACACATAAACAAAATGAAAATGAGACATGGAAAAAGCATAAATAAAGAGAAAATAAGGCTGGACATAGTGGGCACGAAGGAAATACTGAAGTTCATATAGACCTATGTTAGTAACAGGGGATCATCAACGTGGAAATATGTTCAGCTTACCCCGAGGAGCACAGTTCTAGCTGGCACAAAATTCTTGCACGAAAGAGGCATTATTAGCATAAATATGTATTTATGAAGAAATATTTTCGTAGACACATGATTATAATTAACATGCTCATGTAAACTACTGTTACACAGGACAACATATATACATAAATACGGTGATAAGATACGAGTAGATGCGGGTGCAACTTAGAGACAGACCGAAGCGTCTCTCGTCTGTGCTGAAGTTTTGTTTATGGCTTTGTCCAGCGGAATAAGACCCTGGCGTGGACGGAACCACCCGGTGCATGGAGGAAGGAAAAACAGATATAAAAATAAATACAACAATTAAGTAACAGTAAATAAAAATGGGATATTTCTTATTAAAACTGCTCTATTACTATACGTAAAAAACTATTATTCTAAGTATCTAATGAGATTTATTCTTGTTGTCATTAAAGTTTTATAGTGTATAAGAAATAATAAAAACTGTCTTTTTAAGATAATTGTAAAATTTCCAACAAAGAATAAATCTCCCAATTTAATCACACTGTTTCACCGTTTTCCCGAAACTCTAACAATCACGAATGAAATATAATCTTTAAAGTACTTAACAGGTGCAACACTCTGGTGCCTTTTTACCACTCCCACACGGGCCTCCCACGGCAAAGGAACCTAAGGAACATTATGTTCCAATGCACTAAAATCTTTACATTTCCTAGAAATATTACTAATCTGTCAAAATGTGCGATGTGTTGCTCGAAAAAGAAATTTAAAAATATAATTGTATAGTCAAATAGATGTAAGGAATGAACGGTCACCTTGTTCGCGCAATCGAAGCATGTGGTGACGACTTTACTAATAACGTTCATAAGATGTTTGGTCTCCTGTATAACGTTGTCTACTTTGCTGAAGGTGGCTGCGCGCCCAACCGTCGGCTCTTTCACCGTGAATTGTAGCTGTTGCACATACGTTGGAACCTTATCAAGATGCTCTAGCAGTTCTTTTTTTGTTGCTCCCGCGGGTACCTTAAAATATATTTTATATGATAGATACATACATAATCCGTTTTACTGTTCAAGGTTTGCATGCTTGTTGTTCGTTTACCTGATAAGAAAATTGTCGCACAATTTTGTAAAGTCTATTGGCTTCCTCCGCGAAATATTCCGCTTGTGTGAAGAGGTCTTGAGTAGTGTTTAGACGGCCTTCACCTTTTGTGAATTGGTACATAGCGAAGGCCATGGAAGACATATTTTTTGCCCTGTAAGTAATTTATGAAGGTCACATTTAGATCGGAACATTATATTATACGTTTACTTATTTAATATATTAGTGATCCCTACCTCTTCACAATATCGTTGTTTTCATCGGCAGCTGCGCCCTGCCATTTTTCAGTCTCGGCATCCATTTCAGAGGACATCATTTTCATTTCTAATCCAGACTTCGCGATCTTCGCTTGCTCGTCAGAGTCCAGCCTTACCGCTTTCAGAGGTTTGCTTGTCGTCCCGTGTTTCTGCAAAATAACATCGTTATAATTAGGTAAAGTTAGCAAAGGAGACAAGTAACCAGGCTCGTTAGATATAGTTGTATTTTTTCTTAGAAATCGACGGACGTATAAAACTCGAATTTAATTTGTTTAATGATCTTTTTGTTTTCTTACTTTAAAAAACTTAATTTAAAAAAATCATGGATTTTTAAGAAAATTATATCTTATCTGACGAGCCCGGTTACTTATCTCTTTTGCTGACGGACGGCACAGATTGCGTAAATATTGTTATTTCAGAAATTTATTCTGAAATAATAATAGCCCAGAAAAAAGATACATTTCCGATTCTGCGGAGAAATTCGGCTGGCGGCGAACTAAATCGGTACGTGTAGTTGTGTAAGAAAGATTGAACTGTTCAAGAAAATCGTCGAAAACTAACCGTTTTTTGTTTATTGGAACCGGGCATAAGTATTTACTCAACTTCATAGCTCAAGATTAAATTATTGGGTTGGATCTAAAATATGCATAATTTAAAGTGAAAAATGCTAATCTTGCGGGTCAATATTTTTTTACTTAAAATAAAATATAAGAATGTTTCACTTGGTGCATGTCCAGTACTCACTCCCGGCCTTGGTAGACTGCTGTACTGCTGCTTGTCGGGGCGGTCATCCGTGAGCTGCAGCAGCTCGTTCGCCAAGCGGGCCGCGTCCGCCAGCAGCCACGCCCACATGTCCACGAACACGTCCAAGTTCTCGCGCGCCGCCGCGCTGCCCGGGTGCGCCGCCAGCGTCCGCGCCGCCGTCACCACTTGCGGACCGTATATCCTAAGGTTTATTTCCGCAAACTTTGCACTCACTTGCAGAGTCTCCGACAAAGCTATATGCCTGAGTAATTTGCAAACCTGTTGATTAAAATATATACTTACACGTATGTCAGTTCTATGCGTTCGTGTTGGTTACCTTAAGTTAGGATCCAAGCAGTTACCTCTATAATGTGATCTAATTGTTCATGGAGCCGGCTGGCTATATTGTGCAGTCTCTCTGATTCTCTCTCACCACAGGAACTAGCTGCAAGAGTAAACGCTATGTTGCTCTTATTGAATCACATTACGAATATTCATAAAACAGCATTGACTATTAAAACGGAGCCATTAGTGTTTGGTGAAAAAGCGATTAGAATTACATGCAACTTATTAAAAAGGTTAGATAGGACAATACTCTATACCTGCTTGTTTACCTATATATGCTAGGTCGGAGGCGAGTCTCTTCGCTTCGTCCGCGAGGGGGGCGAGGTCTCGCGCTTGATCGCGCGCTGCGGCGATGAGCGCGCGTTCCAGCTCCGACGCGGCGCTGGTTGCGCCCGTGCATGCACTCTCCAGGGCCGTCGCCGTACCGTTGGCACCTTGCTCTTCCTGAATTATGCATACTAAATAAAATCTTTATACGAGATGATCATTAGAAATAACAGTGGTAGCTTACCAGCGATACAGCGACGGCAACTAATCTTTCTAATTCATAAGCTATCCTTTCGGCGAGGGCAAGTATCCGTTGTCGATGTTCGTGCGAGGTGTAGGCGGAGTCGGTAAAGTCGTGCGTACGCTCGACTAGCGCGCGCAGCGTGGAGGCCAGCGAGCGCCGGCGCGGCAGGTCAGCGCCGCCGCGCGCGCGCGCCGTCCGCACCTGCCCCGTTAGGCCACGCAGCGCGCCCAGGGCCGTGCCCGCCTCCCACTGGGCAGCCTATACATTAACCCCATATTAGCATCTTCACTAAAATATAATATTGAATCCCAAAAAAAATAAAAATAAAAGATTCCTACCTTGCATGGCTTACTTATCTTACCACGGGACAACTAAATAGGTACCTAATGTACAAAAAACAAATGTTTTTTTTAGCTTCCATTAAAGTGAAAAAGATTTTTAAGAATGTAATAATTAGTGAAAGAAATTAGTGCTATGTTATCTAATAAGCGTAAATATCTATCACTTTTGTGGTCTACATCACATACCTACTTCATAATAATTATTTTTGCAGGCTTTAGACAATTTTTACTCACCACTGCCGAGCTCTAGGAAGTACTTAGTTGGGAATTCGACTTAATCGTCGAATGTTAGTATACATCATATACGTACCTATAAAGTTATTAGGTAGCGGGAAGCTTAGCCAGGCTTTTATAGCTAAGCTGCTTTGGAGCGTGATCGTTAGCAGAATTTAGTGACGAGTTTAAAAAAAGTCTCTCTGATCGTTACATTCTACAGCTACATTTATAAAATACAGGTGCTTTTTACTGTATACGAGTTTAAAAAGTCAATGCTTCCTCAAGTCCAAATATAAAGAAGTCCTGAAATATAAATAAGAACAATAGAGACTAGAGAAGATATTTATAGCAATCAAAGACATTATTCCAATTACTAATTGAATAATGTCTAAAGTAATAAAAAAACAATGAAAAGAAATTTGAAAAATATGTGATTTCACAATACCAATAAAGTATGAGGAAGCAAATTGCAGAGGTACTAAACATACACAAATTCACAAAACGTTATTAAAAAAAAAGCATAAAAGAGAACAATCTAGTGCTTATTTTGTACAGTTAAAATAATTTCTTACATAAAAATGAATGCACTCGACTACCTGCTTTCAATAAAGTTATACCTGTTCATGACTATCCGAGAAAGGTTTCATCTACAAGAAAAGAAATAAGAGTGTTTATGTTCAAGGAATACGCATCAGAGTGTCACAGCGGAGTAGCTGAGAGTCAAAGTAATCAGATAGAGAAGTAGAACAAAACCTTGATTACAAATATTTAAATAAAAAGTGTTTAGATTTCCATGCTTTGCTCAACTGTGTAAGGCTGAGTTGCAGTAGCAAAATTTTGGATCGACAACTAATATAGTTCTAGATTATTTAAATTCAAAATCGCGAGATTTGAGATAAGTAAACTTAAAGTAAACTTTAACAACATACTTTTTACCTGCAGAGTTATCAGTAGATTGTTTGCAAGATAATAATATAGGTTATAGGATACATTATATTATTATGTATATTTACTATACTTTGGAAGATATATAGTTAAAGTAATGGGAACAGAACCTATATAATCATATTATTTTTTATCTATATTTTATCTCTATCCTTAATTAAGCAATTTGTACCTAATGGCTTTTGGAGATTTATGAGCTTTTTTTAGACAATATAAGCCTAGAGACAAAGTTTCTATAATAATAAAAGGCAAGCAGTAGTTTTGTACTAAAATCTTGTAATTTCGTTTACCTATGTAGTCTTATTTCCTCGAGTTCTTTCCTATAAACAATGCTGTATTCCCGAGACTTCAGACATTGAAACAGCAGTAATCGCGGTTATGTTAGTACAAATACGTAAGTGTATCACGTCGCGTCGAGAGGAGTCTGCCTATCGCGATAGCGTGCTGATCTGTATCGACCGCTACGGCCTACAGCTCAGCCGATATACCATAGATGTAATCATTTTTAAATTACTTTTCTATTCGTTCTCATTGGTATTAGATCTGTTGTGGATGTGTAGACTTCAGTTATCCACACTTCTCAGGCCAGTTGTGCAATCAGTTGAAAGGCCTCCACTGTTGGTCATTGGCCTCTTCTAAGTGTCACCAAGTCGATCAGTCCAGATTCTCGCATCCAGCAGATGCCGTGCGTAATTTTTTTCGCAACCACGGTAATAGATGAAAATGTCATTGTTGCAATTGTTGACTGCTATTGTAATTGTTGATTACTAAGTTTTATAATAGTATTTAGCATCAGAAAAATGCGGATGTTTTCCGATATTATTGTATGTTTTCACCACTAATTAGATCAATATTTTTCTTTAGTTCATTAATATAAAATAATTTTTTCTTTCCATCAAGTTATTTTTACAAGATCTTGCAGCTGGTTTAAAATTAGAAAACCTCATGAAAGCATAACATTTTCTTAGTTTTGCGATGATAACATAATTATACTTTTCTAAATCGTTTGCTACGGTATATTTATATCTGTAATCAGCTGGTTAAAGTTTGCGGACAGTTTCTCCGTTAGTTTGTACATATGTTTTCCGGAATCCGGAGTGCGGCGGACTGCGGAAGCCTCTCCAGTGTCTCATGTAATACAACACGAGCTAAGGTAGTGCTGTGATATATCGAACATCGAATAGTTGCACTACAACATATTTCTATTATTAAAATTTGACAGGCCACGAAAAAGTTACATGTAAATATATAGGTGGACGTTTTATATGGCTGTTTGTGTATGTGAGTTTAAATGTTTGTAGGAGACATTTCTAGTGTGGGGCAACGATTTTATATAAATATATATATATATATATATATTATTCGTTGCAAAAATTGCCACCGAAATACAGGCGGTACCTATTTTGGGGACCACGGCTACTTCTACTTTGTTTTCTTTTAACTTTTCTTGTTGTATTACAAAGCTTGTATGTAACCCAACTTGTGTGTGACAATAAATTTATCATATTTGCAAGTGTTAGCTGTCTTAAGTATAAACTATATTACATAAGCTGCCTAGATGCTCATTCTCGATTCTACATGAGCCATATTTCAGCAAGATATGTGATCTATTTAAGTATTGAATGAATTTCCTGAAACGTGCATTGACTACACTCCGGAACGTGCTTAGTAGCTCGTGTGGCTCCGCTAAACTTGTTTAGTATGTTTGGACGATGACATGTTCTAGTCGGTAAATGTTTACACTGGCAGCACCTTACTTAATGGGTTCTTGGCTTACATATTGCCTCAAGCAATATATCATACAAGGTGTAAACGGACCCTTCAAACAACCATCAACCGTTCTGTACATAAAACTAGGCAACTCTACGCACTAAATACTTATTGTTTGGAAACCACGTATATAAGACTGAAAATTAATGTAACTTTAAGACTCAATGTAATGCACTTTAAGATACAGAAATGCATTAATACTACAGTTTAAACATTATAAACTTGTTTTTTTTTTGAGTTGCAAGAACATGGTTTGACTCTCCATATCTCCGTAACTAGTAAGTTGCCAGGTATATTCCAAAATTAAACAAATCCCAATGTCGGGGAGAACTTGTGCCTTCGACTTCGTTAAGGGTTTTTTACACCCATTATACAAAAAGTAAAGCTGCAGTGTGACCCGATTTAGAGTCGTAGTTTTGCTCGCGTTAAAATTCAGATTTTTCACTCAAGCTCGCTTCGTTGTCTGTATTCACAAAACTCGTCCATCTGTGAAAATCTATCAATTCCTCGTGTAATGTTTCAGTTTTTGGTTTGCATTTCAACGCTGGACGCTACTGTTATCATTAGAAATCTATTGTAGAACTATAAAACTCAAAGTTTTATAGTTCTACAATAGATTTCTATCAAATAAAAGGAAACGTTTAAATTACGCTTAATTACCCGGGAAGTTAGCTTCAGAGACTTATTTTCATAAGCTGTACAATGATAGTTTTAAGAAAAAAATAAAATAATTGACCAACAACATAGGTATAGACAATATCTTGAACCTGAAATACGAAGTAAACATTGATCTAACAATGAATGACACATTGCCTATGGGTATTGTGATTAAGCAATAAAGTATGATCGTAAACATAATTAATTCAACCGCAGGCATATATTCGTGAATCGGGATTGTTCTCGAATCCCGCGGGAATACACGACGCAGACTATTCGGTGTTTGAAGTCACGCATTGTGGGCATTATTTACTGCATCTATTGTTGTTACCCGAACGTACTTATAACTGTGCCGCGCAATTTACGCCTCTACGTACATTTTCATAAAAGCTTATCTGAAGTTTTATTGAGTTGCTGTAGGTTTTGTAAAGGATTGCTCGAATATATCGTAAAAGTTTTCACCATTATACACGGGTATCAATTACTAAAAGTCGTAAAATGTTTCGTGTTAACAGAATTCTCGTTGTGTCAGTTTTAGGGTTCCGTACCTCTAAGGAAAAAACGGAACCCTTATAGGATCACTTTGTTGTCCGTCTGTCTGTCTGTCAAGACCCTTTATTTCGAGAACGCGTGGAAGTATAGAGTTGAAATTAAAACCATTTACTCAAATCTGTGGTCCCTTCGAGGTGTGAAAAAAATCAACAATTTAGATTGTTCTACGCAGAGTCCGATTCGCACTTGGCCGGGTTTTTATTGTACTTTTTAGTGGTAATGTTCAATTCTAGTTAGGTAAGAAAAGATATAAGAAATTAAGCGGATGTTAAGAAACTTAAGATTTGCAAGTCATATCTTCGCAATTGTTTGTGAGGTTATATTTCATTGTCGTTGAGATGACTAGACAGTCATCTCATTACCCCATGGTCATCTGTTGAGGCAAGTCTTCCTAATCTTAAGAGTTTATGATAAAGTATAGGAGCGTGACATCAAACCTCATGGGTGCTGGGCTCCTCGTGTCCTGGCAGGCCGTCCCTCACCACGTAGTGGATCAGGTCCATGGCTCTTCTCATCTGACAGAACACCGTGTCCCTGTTCTCCCGTGCTGACGCGCTAGTTGGATGCCTCATGCATGTCTGTTGATAATAAATATTTGGTTAGTACTTTTTGTTGAAGTGGACGCTAGCATGACTGCTGAGCATCCTGAGTTGTACAGATCGAAAGTTAAGTAGCAGCCACGGTTTTTAGATTCGTACACGGTTGATGGCAATAGGTTCACCCCCTTTTACATCAGACTTAAGCACACCTGCAAAATGTACGTATAGTTACACCTCTCTAACCCTTTGGCGATTACAGATGTGATGTTATGTTTAAGTGTCATATATTTATTATGAATTTTGTTTTTGGCAATTAAACAGTGCGATCAAAACCTCTTTCTGGTAAACTGAAAATCTTTTCGACATTGTTCAGTTCGTTTACCAAGTGGTTTGACATTAAGTAGAAAGAATGCACTCATAAGAGCTTTAGATTATTATTCTACATAATTATTGCTTAAATGTATATCATCTGCTTAGCCTTTTTCCAACTTTGTGGGGGTTGGCTTCCAGTCTAACCGGATGCAGCTGGGTACCAGTACCATCACGATTGCAAGATTAACTTGTTTACGTCTCCAATCATAGCCCGTAAATCAATCTATCTACTGCGGTCTCTGATCATGTTAAACATTGAAGACGTAATATCTTGACGACTATGATTGAACTGATCATCAGCATTTAACTAAGAATCATCTCGTAATTATATCGTCCACGTAGTGTGCCAGTCGGGTGCGGTTTCAACAATTCCTACCAAAACTGCACTTGTATGCCGTTCACACAATCGTTTAGTTGCTAATAGCGGTAATGGCGAGTTGTCAGTGCTGTTGTGGCGGCCTACATTTGTTCGGTCACTTTCTGCGAATAGTATTGATTCAAATATGAACACACGAACATTACTAGAGTACATTTATGTACCCTTAGGTGAGTAATCGTCGTGTAAAATACTGGTTTTCAGCTTAATCCGGTATCCAGACAGACAGGTCAACCCAAAATAATAGGGAAATGGCTAGGCAAATGATATTAGGTGTGTAAGACTAGACGGCGAAGTCATGGGCCTTTTTTGCGGATGGGAAATCATCAAATAACTTCCCCCGCTCTGAGTGGAGCGGGGGGGAGTGTCAGACGTGTACTGACCAAAACCCACCCATGTTCCTTCTATTGCCCTTTATATTCCGTTGCCGCCGTATCTCTTTCGAACAACCCGCAACCCCGGCAGAAACCATGGGCCTTGAGTTCGAACCCAAGGCACCTCTAATTTTTCGGATTCGTGTGTATCCTATAATTATCATTTGTTTCGCTGACATAAATACTCTGACACCAGGTTAGGCCACCACACGATAATGAAGAAGAAGTGTTAGAATAGTTCACACTCAATATATGTTAATTACTTCGCGGAATACGTATACGACACGGCACCCATTCTGAACAAGTGTGCATAGTTCAGAAGGAGGTCGTCGGTTACTGCGACATCGCAGGTGAAATCTTATGTAATGGTGAACGATTATATAGTGTGTAAACGATCCTTCACGAAGCCGTCAACCACGCTTTGGGGGTCAAAAATGACTGCTTAATAAGAATCATAATAGGTTAATTAATAATATGAATTAGGTACGTTACCACCCGTAAAATGATCTGACAATTCACAATATTAACTTCGTCTGTGACAATTTTAAGACATTTAACGTCATTCATATTATTTTCCTATTATGATTCTGGTAGGACCATTTTAGACCCCCTGTACATTAAACTAAATAACCCAACGTAAAAAAAAAACGTTTCTTTTTTAAGGTGAAAAATGACAGAGGTAGAACTCAATGTAATACGGTTAAAACATTGTGCTGACGGATGCATTGAATAGTAAGAGAGTTGCGGAGGTATTTAAAGTAAATTTATAATATTAAAAAAATGTTTGGTGGTTGCAAGATCATTTTTGCAGAGCATGATGGATCGATTCGATTCCCGGGTCGGGCAAAGTGGGTGGTAAGTAATTGGGTTTCTCCATCAGGAATTTCTCAGTAGCAGCTACCGAGTTTGGACACGTGGCCGGTTGATGGCAATAGGCTCGCCACCTACATGGGACTAAAAAAAAACTGGCGAATTGTCAGAGTTTTATTACTTCGGGGAAAACAGGCGTGTAGTGTTATGGTATGTAATGTAATCTAAATAACTGAAAAACACATGAGAGGTTTTGCTACTGAACTGATCTACAACTAACTTTTAACAATTTTACCATGAGGTCAACAATGAAATCGCAAAAAAATATTATAGGAATTTCCGTTATTTCAATTATACCTTGTAGAGCGTCGGAAAAATGAAAAGTCTTGTAAATATGTCACGTGAATGGCTGGCGGAGGCATTGGCGCGCCGCACGCTGGCGCCCGCTCGGAAGCGCTGACAAATTGCTAGCTTTGCACTCACACAGCTGACTGCGATTGTTCACCCACCCTACTCATGACACGCTTGACACTAGGCTAGCAGTACATAGCAAGCTACGTCCCCAAAAATAAACAGTTGATATGAATACGGATCTTGGTATAGACTCACTACATATAGATGGAGTCTTGGCTAGCGGTTTTTATACGGAACACTTAAATTGGTCCTGTCCGTCTGTCTGTCCGTCCGTATGTCACAGCCATTTTACACCGATTATTTGGCACCACATTGTTATTTGAACTAGTAATGAAGGATGTGAAATCCTACTAATCCTACTTCCTACAAATATTATAAATGCGAAAGTTTGTGAGGATGGATGGAAGTATGGATGTTTGTTACTCTTTCACGTCAAAACGGCTGAACAGATCTTGATGAAATTTGGCACAGAGGTAGATTATAGCCTGGAATAACACATAAAATATATTTTTCTACTGTATATATTTTTTTACTGTATAAGTACTGAATAAAATAAAAACAGGGTCTGCCATTCATGTAATAGAGGATTTAAAAAAAGCTACATATGTAAGGGGTTGTCTATTGATGCTGAAAAATTACACCGAGTTTCCCTAATTTCCTTTTTATCGAGTCAATGGTTCATGAGAAATTGCTTCTTAAGCCATAAAAATTGTCCCCCTCTCATTTTTAAAGAAAGAGGAGATAAATTCTGAAAAGATATAGGTAGGCTTGTAGAACGTAAAAAAAAATATGTTTACTTGTATTAAATTATGCTTACATAAGTAAACAAAAAAAAAATCCATATAAATGGTCCATTTCGTCCAACTGCATCAGTATTTTTTTTATCACTAACAAACTGCATGCAAACCAAATTTAGTTTTGCTGTTGAGTGTAAATTTACAACGGAATGAGCGCTTATTTACTTTTTAGAAACAAAAAATGTAAAAGTTTAAAGAAGAATAAAAAAAGAAAAATTGACGTTATATTTACAGTTTACTCGTACGGAACCCTATGTATGCGAGTTGGACTCGAACTTATTCTTTTTATTTAGCTAGTGACCTGTATTTTAGAGAAAGAGAATCTGCCTATAAAACCGCTCCCTCAAAAGTTTGCGTTATCTGGGTACTTAAGATATTTTATTTCTTAAGCCCCAAGGAAATAAAAGTGCTCTCGTGTTTACTTTGGGTAACGATAGGAATACGGTCTTAAAAACTTTCGTGTTTTTAAGACCGTATTCCTATCGTTACCCATTCTGATATCTTCTTAATCTTTTCTTTATTCTGATTTTATAAAAGCATCTTTTAAATGGTATTCGTTTAATTTATCTTTACACACATGGCAAATCTTATATAGTTAACACCTGTCTAGCTTTTTTCCAACTATATAAGTACTACATATTTTTTTGCGGATGGGAAATCATCAAATAGCTTCCCCCACTGCTGCACTGCTGGGCGGAGCGGGGGGTAGTGTCAGACTTGTACTGGCTAAAACCCACCCATGTTCCTTCTATTGCCCTTTATGTTCTGGAGCCGCGGTATCCACGAACAACCTGCAACCTCGGCACTATATAACTATTTGAGTCGGCTTCCAGTCTAGGTGGATTTAGCTGAATAGCATTATTTTACATGGAGCGACTACCTTTTTGATCTCCTCCACCCAGTTAATATTTGGGTAATACGATACTCCTTGGCGATACTGGTTGTCAGCCTTTAGAGCCACTGACTACCTGTAATGACTGTCAAACATCTACAAATAACAGCCGGGACCAACGGCTTAACCTGCTGTCCCAGGCACAGAGGAAACTCGGTATGCAAAAACCCTTCTGCGGACCAACCTAGGCAAGCGCAGATTAACCTCAAGATCGACTCGAGTTGGGGTTATGATTAAGGTCAGAGATCCTCATAGTTAAGACTTATATAGTGACTGATAGAGCTGATTGTGAAGTTGACCAATTTAAGTCATATGCCTTCATGAACAAAAGAGCTTTTGGCAAAACAGCATCATTTAAAACAGACAACCATTTGATTGACTAGTTAATGCTGATGAAGTAAAGCCATAATTTTACAATAAATTGGAGCTAGTATCAGCATAGTCAGACAGTCTCATAAGTACAATTTAGAAGACTATAAAACATATGAGAAATGGGCGTCCATAAACCTCGATGTCACAAACAACGTTGTGTGGCTCCGAATTGGGTTTGGAACCTACATAATTGATGGGAGTAGCGGTACCGGCCAAGCGGCAGGGCTAATTTACGCGAACCACGGGACTCAACGGACACCCAGATTGAATATTTATTACTGTTCATTGATGTTAATAAAATAATACCGTGCCCAATGTACATCAAGGTGTTTTGTTGAGGGCTTTTCAATCCATTGATTGTTCAAGAGGTTAATCTAATTTAGCTATCTGGCTCAGTGGTTTTGGTGTGGAGTTACGGCCTCTCATACAGGATACATGTATACAAGTATCAGGTGCAGTCTGCCTTTTGATTATGTATACATAATTTGATAATGTTTTTAAGTCGGTTCTAGAATAGTCGCGTAATTAATGCATAATTGGCTAGTGGATCGGATCGGGGCCTTTTAGGTACAATGTTGTTATGTTAATTGACGTGTTGGTTGTGCCTATTAAATGAGATTATAATCATAGTGGTCTGTGAAAGTAAATGATCCGGGCTTGATAAAAAAAAACTGTATTTTTTTTTAAAGTGACCTATATTACAATTTAGGTCACTTTGGTCACAATAATACCAATTAACCTTTTTCCGTGGCTGCATTTAGAATGAGCGTTTAATTTCTTTGGCCTTTTAACGAGAGTTGCTAACGAGTTATGATTGAATAAACGTTGAGGAAGTTATACATAATAAAACGCGTAATATACCTTGGAAGAGGTGAGCAGCATGAGAGTGGACCGTTCTAGGACGTTTCTTGCTGCGGCTACTTGTGCTCTTCTCCTCTCATCACGCAGGTCTGCTCTTCTCTCCGCCGTCAGCCTCGCTAGCTCCACCATACCTCCGCCAAACTCCGTGAATGCGCGCACGAACTCCGCGAAGTTCGACACCGACTCCAACCGGTCCAGGGAACGCGCCACCTGTCGCATAAAACACGAAACAAAGACACAATAACATAGACAATGAACGCACCACAAAAATAAGACAAAAGAACATGGAACTGGCGCGCTCGGACGCAATAACATAGCCAACTAACTACGGACCGCCAGGACGAAGTTATCTCTCAAAGTTTCGTAATACTGTAATAGAAATGTACCTGCCTCATGGGATACGAAACAGTTTAACCACGTTTGCTACCCATTTGTGCAGTTCAGTTGTAGCCGCTTTGACATACTTATTTAATTCTGCGACGTTTTGTTTACTAATATATAATCTGTTTTAGTACTTACCGGTATTATTATCGACCCGACAAATAGGTCAAGGCCTCACTTCGGAACGAAGCTCGGAGGTAGAACCTTGATCTACGAGTAATTTGGGGTGGATGGCATTTCCATATAACTTTGTCCATTAATAGCTTACCCTCAGATTAGAAGATAATGTAAACCTATGTATAATTAGATAAAAAGGATTACAAAATTACTATTGGTTGGTACCGAAAAGTCGTACTACTGCATAATCAGCCTTATAGTGTTATTAGAAATCAAATGTCCTACCTAGGACATTTGATTTCTAATAACACTAATTTAATTCTTTGTGTGAAAAGAAAAAGTGAAGCTGTGATATGTGTGATGTGAGCGGCGTTTGCGGGAAACGCTAAAGTCATGAAAAAAAGATCAATCGTCTAAAGATTAGAATTACCTTATCCTTAGCCAGTAGTAGCTGTCGAACGACAACCATGTCGGCGAGCAGCAGCACCCTGGTGACGGCAGCGAGCAGCGCGCGCGCCGATGACACCATGCCCGCGCCGTCTGCGCCCGCGCACACGCGCTCAATCGCGCGACCTGCACAACAAGATAAATTGACTTTTAGTTATATGGACTAATCGTTATATACGGGGTATAAAAAGATCCATCACCTAGTCCTTGACTAAGTTACTCTGACCGAAAATTGTTGCTGGGATATTACTTTTTTTTGGTGAGAATCGACTTTTATTTTGATTGTACTGTAGTTATTGTTGAAGATAAATGAAATCGTCAGATCATATTTATTTTGAGGAAACTCGTTTTAATGAATGGTGAGAAAAAAAAACCAGAAAATATAAATTCGAAAGATCATAACGATACCTACATTTCTCTTGTTTTTTTTTCCTAACAAAGAAATAGATACACAACTAAATTAACCGTATAGTTCGGTACGGACCCCTTCGGGGGCTCGACATTCAAACCTCCGCTGGCTCGGTACTGGCCCCGAAAGGGGTCGAACATTTAAGTCATACGACCTCCTCATTATTTTTGTAAATATTTTATTTTCTGGTTAAAAAGTAATTTGGGTGTGCATTCATTAAGATAGTAGAATAAAAATCTCATATGTAAACGTCGTTAGAAGTTCTTTAATTATTGGGTAAGTTTCTTAATTAACCTTTATAAAATCCATGTGCGTAAATTACGATCATAGCCATTTTGATGGCAGTGTAGGTCGACGCTAAAAATCATAAAAAAATGGTTTTCGGACATATAAGCTCCACATTGTTGGGCCTGATTAACGTGTCCTTTTATTACGTGCAGAAATCATTCGTAATCCTTACTAATATTATAAAAGCGAAAGTGAGTTTGTTTGTTTGTTTGTTTGTTTGTTTGTTACCTCTTCACGCTTTAATGGCTAAACCGATTTTGATGAATTTTGGTACAGAGATAGTTGGGAACCAGGAGACGGACATAGGCTATTATTTTTTTAAAAAGAGTGGGATATGAGGGAGTTAGAGGGAAGAAACGGGAAAACTTAGCGTTGCTATTACAAATCAATAAGGCGCTACCGAATTTAACGCGAGCGAAGCCGCGGGCAAAAGCTAGTTGAACTTAAATTAGCAGTGGTAATGATACATTTTGAAATCTAAAGTCGAAGTTTCGCGCCAATCGTGCGTGTTAACATTTTTCATTCCACATTATATCACACGGACGCGAATAGATTCTATAACAAATGAGACAAATATCATTGCAAATATTATAAATAACATGAACATGCCCAGATTTTATCGTAATTTGCAATAATAGGACCATTAACACGTAATATTCATAACCACTACTAAATTCACTTTCGAAATTGACGTCCATTTCTTTTTTTTTTAATTTTGTGATGTGTAAAAACGCTTATTTTAATCGATTATTTTCTTTTAAATCAATCAACTCGAATAATTAAGTTAAGGAATATCAGAAATTGATAGATGAAAATAAAAATAATTTTGTAATACGAATAAAATACTATAAATATTGATTATAATATTGATTATAATATTTTTTACGCCACTAAAACCGACTCAACAACAAACAGTAGAAACTGATCTATGGCTAAATTCGCGCCAATTTTATTTTCAGATAAAAATTCAAATAAAGAATGCGCTCGCTGTTCGAATTTACATTAAAATGTTTTTTTTGCTATTTTATTAATAATTTGGTTTTGTACCTACTATTTGAATGTGAATTGCAAATAGAAATAAATAAGGTTGAATATAGAACGCCCTTATTATGATCTTGGTAGGCACAGTAAAAAAAAACAGCCAAGATAAATTATATTTGTTCGACAAAATTGTTTGTAGTATGGTTGGATTAGTTATTTGGAAAGCGTTTTCATTCTTTCCTAAAACATGGCTCGTAGGCCAAAGTGTTCTTGGAGTGGAAGCCTTGTGGTAAAAATGGCCTAGAGGGAGACCAAAATTGAGATGGAAAAAAAACCCCGGTACACGACATCAAGAAAACTCCAGGTACAAAATGGACCTATTTTGAACCTGCAGTTTTCTTGATGTCGTGTGCCGGGGTTTTTTTTGGGGTGGGAAAACATCAAATAACTTCCCCCGCTCGAGGCGAAGCAGGGGGGAGTGTCAGACTTTTACTGACTAATGTCCACCGATCGATGTTCCTTCTTTTACTCGGGGCTGCGGTATCTCTTTCGAACAACCCGCAATCCCGGCAGGACCCTACCGGGGTTGCGGGTCTGACACTCCCCACCGCTCCACCCAGAGCGGGGGAAGTGATGCGCCACGGCATCCTCACCTACCACCTCTGTCTCTGTCCCGGAGGAGATGGTGATGATTGAAGGAGAGAACCTCAAACAAAGCCAGCCACCGCGGGAGACGCTACAGTGGTCGGGCGCCGCGAGACGACAACGACTTTTTGTTAAAAGTTTAACAGGAGCGGATACTTGATGATTTCCCATCCAAGTGGCGCAAGACCGATATAAATGGCGGAATTTAAAGGAGGCCCTTTAAATTCCTAAAGAAGTTCCAGGGAGTTTATGAGAAGGCCTCTTTTAAATTCCTAAAGACATCCTTAAATTCCAAAAAATAGAGATACACTATTTAAAAATGCTTTTTAGGGTTCCGTACCTCATAATTAATAACAAAACCCAAATATTCAAATCTGTGGTCCCTTGAAGCTGTGAAAAAAACAGCCTTCCAAGTCTACGTATAGAAAAGATATGACCGTTTATGTCGTCAGTTTGTACGGAACCCTTGGTGCGTGAGTCCGATTCGCATTTGGCCGGTCTATTTTTAATAGGCTGAACCGCTTACTGCTACGCAAAGGTCTCCTTATACCTTTCTAATTTTTTTATCCAACCAATACTTTTATGTGTCAATATTTTAGAGCCCCGATGTGTACTTGTGTACGGAGTCCCTGTATGTCTAAATCAAGGCTCTACTGCGGAGGCATGGCTTTCTAGGTGCGGTACGGTATGGTTGTGCCGGCTGGGCTGCCTGACTGGCTACCTACAGAATTAGCATGACCTACAAAATTGGCCGCCATTTTCATTTATCGTCATTCAAGAAAACAGCCAAAATTTTTTACCGCGAAACCGTTGGACAGCAAATGTACATACCTCAAATCTGGGCGCATAACAAAATAATTATAGCATAATAAAAAAGCACGTAACAAAATGTCTTTCTTTTATAATCGATATCATAGATATTTGTACAACTATAATATCTATAGTAAAATATTATGCCACCTCCATAGGTAAATTCCTCAATGGTCCTAAAACTTTTTTAAAGTTTACTCTATTACGATTATCGATTAGGTTGAAAGCAACTTTTTAATCGTAATGATGAAACTTAGTTTTACGGTCAGCACTAAGAAATGTCATATTGCAATACATTTTGTAGTATTTTTTGTCGAGATTTGTATCGTGTTTTTTTATTAATTTATATGTAAAATGGCAAAAATAAGAATGCAGATGGAATGTCACTGTTTTTATTTTAGATTTCCGATTTTATTATCAAATGGTTATCTTGTGTATGTAATTATTTCCAGCGTTTTTAAAGTACCTAATTTTTGGAAGGGTGTAGTAATATGTATTTTACACACATTTTGCAATAGATTGACGCCGTTTTATCGACCTTATGAGGTTTTTGGAAATATAAACCTCAAACTTATCGTATGAAACAGCCGCTGTGATTTATTTTTAATAACAAAATTGAATGCTGTAAATTGATGAAAAATCTTGAATTTCATGACAATTCGCGTCACCCCACCGATTCAGCTGATGTGTCATGTGTCAAAATCCTGTCGTGCAGAGTGGTAATTGGAAAGCTTATACACAGAACAGTTATCAATTTATTAAGTTGACGTAATTTATAGCTTTGACTTGGCAGCGGAGACGGGTGGGTAGCATTCATTTCAAAGTATTAAATTCCCGACTAGTGTATTAGGTGTTCAAATTAGTATCTTACTCGCTTTTGCTCTTGGCTCTGCCCGCGTTGTAGTCGGAAATGTTCTCATAAGAGCGTATAAAATATTGCCTATGATATTTGGGGATAATTTAGCTTCCCATTAGTGAATGAATTTTCGGAATCGAAACAGTAGTTCTGTAGATTTCCCCCTATTGTATTGTATTGTATTGTATAACGGGCTGGTGTCCGCAACTCCACGTCTGAGGCGCGTATTTTGCGTATGGGTGGGAATATTATTCGATCCACCCCAGCTCCGCGAAAAACGTCAGCAGCGCCTTGGTGTTGCTGACGATCTCGCGAAGAGTACCTGGGTTACCGAAGTACTTTGCCCTGTATGGGGCAACCTCTGGGCAGTGCAGAAGCACGTGGGCTGCTGTTTCGTCTACCTCCATGCAGGCTCGGCACAGTGGGCTGTCTGTGACTCCTAAGACAAAGAGGTGTTTATTAAAAGGGCCATGGCCAGTAATGGCTGCTGTAATTGTGCGCAGCTGTGGTTTTGTCATCCGTAGCGCCTGTTTAGTGAAGCGGCCGTCGATACTAGGAAGAGCTTCCTTGGCCTGCCTGCACTCACCGTGGTCCAGCCACAGTTTGTGGTGTTGTTCTCTGGTGCGTTTCCTTACCAGTGTACGTAGGTACCCAAATGGTAGTGGCACGATAGGTGCGGGTCCCACTGGTACCATGCTCGATCCCCTTCTAGCAAGTTCGTCCGCAGCGTCGTTGCCTCGGGAGTCGCTGTGTCCTTTGATCCATTGGATAGTTATTTTGTTGAGATTACCAACCTTATTTAGGCGCTGGTGACACTCATGTATTAGCCCACAATTGACTGTTTGGCTGTTTAGTGCTTGCAGTACAGCCATGCTGTCCGAAAGTATGCGAATAGAGTGGCCCTCAACCTTCCCATGCCCATGCCCATGCATTCTGCCTGAAACACCGTGTTGTGGACCCCCAGAGGTACGGCTATGTGGATGTTGAGGTCCTCTGAGAAGACTCCGGCTCCCGTGCCAGTACCTGTTTTGGATCCGTCTGTGAAGATTCTTACCTCTGCGGGGCATAGCCCTTCGCAACGGTGGTCTTCATGGAGCTGGATTTTGTATTTCTTATCGAATACGAATTGTTTGGGTATCCGATCGTTTATCGCTTTGGCTATTGGGAACTCGTTGTAGAACTCCTCCAGCGCCTTGGTATGCTGTGTATATTTCTTACCCCATAAATGCAGTGTTTTGAGACGTAATGCCGCCGTCGTTGCCTCCTGCTGAATGAACAGGTGGAGCGGTGGGAGTTCTAGCATGGCTTCAAGGGCTGCAGTCGGAGTAGTCCTCATGCAGCCAGTGATCGCCGTGCAGGCAAGCCTCTGCATACGTTGAAGTTTAGCTGAGGCTGTCACCAATTTGGTGCGGGGCCACCATACCACGGCCCCGTACGTGACCATAGGTCGGATTACCGCGCAGTAAAGCCAGAGGATGATTTTGGGAGACAGCCCCCACCTCTTACCTATCATCCCTCTGCACTGCCAAAAGGTGATACAGGCTCTGTTTAGTTTATTGTCTAAGTGACTGCTCCAGTTCAACTTACTATCCAGGATGACGCCTAGGTATTTCACCTCACTGGCTAATTGGAGTTCAGTATCGAATAGTTTGGGTAGGCGGTAAGGTCCTAGTGTTCGCTTTTGGGTGAACATGACTAGTTCAGTTTTATTGGGGTTTACAGACAGGTCGAAATCCCTGCACCATCCTTCAACGATGCGTAGGGCCTGTTGGGTAAGGTTGCAGATTGTCCCCGTCACCTTCCCTGAAATGAGGATGGTGAGGTCGTCTGCGTACCCGATTGTAAAGAAGTGGTTCGCGTTGAGTTTTGTGATGAGGTCATTTATCACCAAATTCCAGAGGAGCGGAGAAAGTACCCCTCCTTGAGGACAGCCTCTCGCTATCAAGGCCATCTCCCGTACTTCTGCAAGGCGAACCACTCGTTCACTTAGCATATTAGTGATCCAGTCTATCATTACCTGTTCCACTCCATGTCGAGACAGAGCGTTACGGATGCTGGAAAAGTTAGTTCTGTCGAAGGCTCCTTCGATGTCTATGAAGGTTCCTAGACAGGTTCCCTTCTGGTGTATAGCTTCTTCTATTCGGCTGACCACTATGTGGAGAGCTGATTCGGTAGACTTACCCGAGCTGTATGCATGTTGGTTGTCGTGGAGTGGTATTGTTTTTAAAACGCCGTCCCTCAGCTCTCTTTCGCAGATCCACTCCATGGTTTTTAGAAGGAAGGAAGTTAGACTGATTGGTCGGTGGGCTTTGGCGTTTGTGTAGTCACCCTTACCTGGCTTAGGGATGAATATAACCTTCACTTCCCTCCATCCTTTAGGAACGTATCGGAAGGCTAGGCACGCTCTCATTAAGGGCAGCAGTTTACTGGCAACGGATGTGCTACCCCACTGCAGTAGAGCAGGGAAGATGCCGTCTGGGCCTGCCGCCTTGAAAGGATGGAAGCAACGGATCGCCCACTGGATTTTCTCCAGTGTTATCACCTTGTCAGCGTAATGCCAGTCGTTTACTGATGGCGTTTGAGTTGTCTCTGTCCAGTCAATCACCTGTGTAAATGCGCATCCTGGGAAGTGAGTTTCAATGAGGACGCGCATCGCCTCTTCTGGTGATGTGGTGAGTGTGTTGTCAGGTTTTCGGAGAACAGTAGGCCCAGGTGTTTTTTGCTGTGCCAGTATTTTCCTTACCCTATTAGCTTGTTGACAAGATTCGATGTTGCCACAGTACTTACGCCACCCTGTGGTGCTCCTGAATCTTATGCATTTTTTGTAGCTGGATTTGGCCGCGTAGTAGGCGTCCCAATCCTTGTCCGCCCAAGTATTCATAGCTCTGTTTAGAGCTTGTCTTACCTTGCTGCGCTTACGCTCCAGTTCCGCACCCCACCATGGTTGTTTCCCTGATGTGTTTGGCGGAACGGTTTCGGATTTCCCCCTATTTTCAAACTTACAAACTTTACCTTTTAATGTATAGATGAGTTTTCTAGCTGGAAGTGCAAAGATGGATGCTCTTTTCCTTGTCGTCTAACGAGCTTCTGACGACCGTGAGAAAATAGGAATGCCTCCGTGGTAGTGACGTCACATAGGTCAACTAAACGTAACGAATTATGTCTAGGTCTTAAGTCGCGAGATCGTCAGCAACACCAAGCTGCTGGCGTTTCTCGTGGAGCTGAGGTGGATCGAATAATATTTCCACCCATACGCAAAATACGCGCCTCAGACGTGGAGTTGCGGACAACAGCCCGTTATACAATACAATACAATAGGTCTTAGGTCTCTTTGAAACATATTAAACTCCTTTTAAAGAAAATTGTCCAACTCAGACTGGTTTATTTGATCGATAAAATAGTCGTCGTATAGTTTCTTCAAAATTAGGGAAAAAAAGTAGCACACCTGCTACTTTCCTTTTTTTTCTTTACCTCTGATATAGAGGTATACCTAGAGACTCTTACAATCGTTGTCATAAAGTTTATGTTAGATTTTGTAATAATTGTGGCTATCTATATCTGTCTGTGTATTGGTATTTAATCGTTGACGCAAAACAGTCACAAAACATTGCGTGTGATTCTTATCATCTTATTGATCACTGTAAGTTACCTGCAATCAACAAAATACGTGCGTGCCGGTATTATTTACAGCTCTGAAACAAAGGGTAATTGGTGTCAATATTTTTGTTGGCTGTCGGGAAAATTACCGTTGGGTTTTCCATCAGGGATTTCTTTGTGGCAGCCACTGAGTTTTGACTTGATGGTGCTCACTCTCTATCATATCGGACTTATACTAAGTAATAAAGATAATTTGATTATTTTTTTATTAATGTCACAAATGTGTTGGACAGGAAGTAATTTATCAAAATCAAATCAAAAGTCATCTATTCAAACCAGGCTGATGATCAGCACACAAGATAGTCCCCCAAAGCGCCCACCCTTCATCAGTTCCTAGGGTTTTAGCTAGGAAGAAGAAGTGGCGAACAAACTCCCCTGCAACAAAACTGTCTGATAGGTTTGATGTACCAGACTATACACAGTAATATCCAAAGTACACATTTTAAGTTATAATTATCTAAGCACGAAATGTAAACCCTACAAGAAAAACAGGCGTGCTGATGTAATTCGAAATTACCACATTTTTCTTCTCAACTGTGGCTTTCAGAACGTCCCTGTGTGATAATTTCCTATTAAGACAGAGAGCAAAGCCGTGGCAAAAAATATAATTACATTAATATGTGAATAAATAAATAAGTACCTAATTACTATATGAATAAATAAATAAGTAATCACGTTAATTTTAAACTTAGGTACATAAAATAATATTTAAATATGTATATTTGTTATATACATATATTTTAATATTCATTTACTAATATCCTTTTTTTTTGTTATCGCACCTACTGTTTTTTGTCTCTGCATCACTCTAAGGTAGACTGGTAGAAAATGCCTAAGGCATTAAGTCCGCCTTTGTACAGTTTTTTACTTGAGCATAAAGTTTTAATAAATAAATAAAATAAACAAACCTCGATGTTATGTCAATAGGTGTAAATCGTGCCAAGCATGTACCACCAGCTATTTACACAAACACAAGTACACAACCGCCAGTTATTTACACAAACACAAGTACACACTGTAATTGTTAAGATTATTTACATCTGTTGACCTTTACATTGCTATTCAGATTATGATACGCAAACGTTTCGCTCAGAAAACAGTGGGGTACTAATTACGAGCTTCTGTACCCGTTTCGTATTGTATTGTATTACACAGTCACAAAACGCAGGTGCGCCATTGTTGTTTTTAATGAGCAACTTACTGTATATATTAGTTTAGTGCTTTCAGAATAGCAATTTAAACCCGCTGTTACACAGATTAAAATGTTAACTTGAACTAAAACAATAAAGAACTCGGATGATCATAATGATATTTTCTCTTTTTTTAATAAAGGTTGGAAGACTTTAAAAAACAACTGAAGCACGAAACTTAACGGAATTAAAATGTAAGTTTAAAGTTGAATAAACTCATCACATAAAGCGAAGAGTTGAATTGAATGCGAGGTTGAACGTTCGTGTGAAGTAAAGTGCAATCAAACGTGTACGTGTTTTGATTAGGGGACGTGTGGCTTGCGTTATAGCGTATTATTGTAGTGGCCGGTCGGGAGCCACGGACCGTCGGGTCAAGTCGGGTGGCGGCGACCCCACCGAACACTGGCAGTAATGAAGGTTTGCCACCCTTTGGATTATCCAAAAAGTTTACACCATATCTGGCGAACAAATCGCCCATATTATGGCAACTATGTTCCGATTTCCAGACACTATTTCAAAAGGTACGGAAGTTTTTGTTCGAAGAAGAATTTTCCATTATTGTATAGCGCTGTTTATCTGGCTACGGAATATAGTTCGTACATTATGGATCCCGCCAATGCAGTTACGGATGATGGCAGAAATATAAAGGTAAAAAGGCCAAGTTTCTTTTATCGACAGTTTTAACAATAAATAGTGAGTTTATCAACAGGAGACGGATGTAACTGGGCTAGAACAGGCAGACATTATTTAAAAATATTGTTACAAAGGCAAAGGCGTAGGTTTAATACCAATTACCAAGAAAATACAAAAAAAAAAA
The DNA here is from genome assembly GCA_905475445.1 of Ochropleura plecta. Lineage (NCBI taxonomy): Eukaryota > Metazoa > Arthropoda > Insecta > Lepidoptera > Noctuidae > Ochropleura > Ochropleura plecta. The sequence goes on from FR997723.1 coordinate 12,943,176, forward strand.
AAACTATTTAACTAGGCACGTCCATTTTCCAAGAAGATTATGATACGATACGTCGTCGTAACGTGAGTTCGTAGAACTTGGTGCTACGGTTTGCTACGCTCGGCTACGCCACGCTACGCTGAGTGATAAAATTGATAAGAAGATGTATTTATTTCAATTAAATTATGTTTCAGGCTTCTTCTTCTGATGCCCCTCCAATTACTGAAGGTAACTCATCAACTTGAAAAGTTTCTCTGTTACGAGGTGGAGCTCAGCGTCAGCAGGAATCGCGAATGGACAGGTGAAACCAGTCCATTCGCGAACGAACCAAGACTGTTATATATGCTAAAGGCTAGTGTATTATATTTTCATAGTATTCCAGGCTTATTACGTGTATTTTACGTAATTATTAGTTAGCGCGCGCACAATAGCTGGCGTGTTGACACGCTATTAAGCCTGCACCCGCAGGATAAACCTTGCATGCCAGTGTAGCACTCTAAAAATCACAACCGAACTTTGCTTTTAACTGTCAAATACTGCCGACCGACTAAAACAACGGCATTTTACTGTTCAAGCTGAATTCAACGTGTTCAAATTCCACACTGGTTTACGTTGTTGTTTTGTACGTTACAATAAATCGTTAGTCTAGCTTTTAGTCTGCCTTTTTGTTTGCACACAATCGCCTGAATAACCTGGTATTTTTGTGAATAAAAATAAAACAGTAAAAACGTAAATCTATCCCACAACGTCCAATTCTCGCATTCGTTTGTGCTAATAGGCTATAAATGTAAAGCTTATTGTCTCACAAAAGGGTTTGAAATCGCATGGAGCTGGATGTTCGTTGCCTCTTTACTTAGCACTCAATCGGGGTGCTGGCGACCTAATGCAATGGTGCACTATAGCGGATGACCAGAACTATACCGCAATTGTTCTATTTAATCGAAGTAAAGGCCGCATACACGGTGAATGCTGCTAGTGAGGTAGGATTTTATAAAAAGATACTATCTTTTTTGAAAGATAGATAGTAGCCGATTCTCAGACTTATTGAATATGCATAAAAGATTTCATAAGAATCTGTCGAGCCGTTTCGGAGGAGTTTGGTAACTAAAACCGTGACACGATAATTATACATTAGACATTTTTTTTTTAAAACGTTGCCCCACACTAGGAATTTCTCCTGTATCGTGGGTGCGTTTTACAAACATTTAATATAACATACACAAACAGCCAGATCTGAAACAACTATCTGCAGGTCATACAAATATTTGTTCCGTGCGGGAATCGAACCCGCGGCACGCAGCGCCGCAGTCGATCGCTCACACAACCGTGTCGTCAAATAATGACAACTTGAAACGACTGAAATGGGATTTTTTTAATTGGTATGGAAACAGAAAATGCCTTTTGATCTCATCTACATTATGGTAATTAATGAGCATGTGTTTATTAACAGGAATGTGTGTTTTATTGTTTAATAGCTGCGTCTTGCGGTTTCACTTGCGTGGTGATAGAATATACTATATATCTTTATGAATTATTATATTATTGTTATTTTCATTCTGGAGTTTTTGTGTGAAAGTACAACAAACATACTAACACACTTCCTCACAAACTTTCGCTTTCGTAGGAGAAACAAAAATAGGACCACAATTTTCACCGTCTTATCTCACCGGTGATATATTTTCATCGTTTTAAGCCCTTTAATAAAATAACTGCACCACTTTAAATGTAAATCTCGCTCGCATTTGAACATTTTTATCATAAAAGGAAAATACTTATTTCTTCCAAAACAAAAGAATCGAATTAACCCACCTTCGCGTAAAAACAAAAAGACATAAAAAGGTAATTTTTGGAGTAAGATGAATTTAAAGCAACGAGCCCGACCCAAATAGAATCAACTGCGAGGCCCCCACCTCTCCTCGCAGTTTAATGACAAAAGTGTCAAAGACATAATAAATTGTAGAACGTGTAGGTGCACGAATCTCTCGGATCCACATTTGGCACCCTTTATTAATCTCATTTAGGACCGATTGCCGCTTCAAACGACCGAGAGCGATATCCGAGGATTTGTGAAATTTCGAACGTGTTTCGCTCTGTAACCGGTTTTTCTGCAAATGTTAATGTCTTCATTTAGATGTGGATATCGTTTTCCGATATTGGTAGACTAACCTAACGCTCGCGCGCGATTGTTGCACGATTCTGGGAGAGGGTTTGGTACACTTGCGCTAGAGAAGTACTAAATGAGTGACTCTAGTTGGGTCCAAATTCAACTTTAGAAGATTTTTGGAATGATGTTCCTTATCGCGCGTTGCGAAAGGGGGCTAGACAGAAAAAAATAAGACTATAAGTTGTAACGACACTTATTGCTATAGTTGTAAGCCGTGCGGTGTGCGCGTGATTCTCTGTTTGTCTCTCTCCCATAGAAAGCAAGCCAGTTATTTTCGTTTCGTCTTTACATTTCGCATTGAACAGTGTGGTGTCGCGACGATTATTTTTGTTGAGTGTATACAGGTATTTTGTACATAATAAATAATAACTTCGTTCCATCCAGGTGTCCCTTGACACCTTTCAAGTTTTTTTATCAATTGTGGACTGGCCAGCCCACACAAGACACACAGGGCTTCATAGAAAAATATTTCACCCTTCATACAAATCACTTAGAAACGTGACGTTTTGAATTTTGTTACATACAAAATTAGTTTGTATTGAAACCAGCGATTTAAATAGGTTTAATGCATGGCCGCTATTTTGAAAATAAAACAAAATCGCGGAAATTAATCAGGCCAAAGAGTGAGAGGCCAAGTGGTCACCCGTCCACGGAAAACCCTAGGCAAGCGCGACTTAACCTCAAGATTTCTTTCTGGGACTTTTCCTTGAACAATTATTCCAAACGACATTTCTTCTTTGTCTTTATAAAACTCAAAGGTTGACCGGTTGAAAATGTTTATGGCATTAAGTCACATGTCTACGCTTGTGTTTCAAGCGATAAGTAAATAAAAAGCTACAGCTGTAACTATCGTAGGCCATAAAAAGCGGCAGTGAGTAAAAATGTTGTTCGTTTGGTAGAGTAGCAATTTGTAAATTGCGGCAAAATCGATGCCTGGCCGATAGATTGATAGTGCTTGCTGGCTTGTAGTAGTAGGTAGGTTGAAACTTGACGGGTCGCTCGGACACTCGATGACATGTAGCACACTGAAAAAGTTTTATCCAGCTTTTACGAAAGGTACCAACGGGATTCTTTTTTAGACTCCACAGTATCCGTCCGTCTTGTGTTTTTATACGGAACCCATCGTGTGCGAGTCCAACTCGATCTTCGCCAGTTTTTTAATGGACCTTGTAATACCCCTTCTGCAAACCTTGGTTGCATCAATATTTAATCATCCCCTCTGAGGGACCCAAAAAACTATTATTAGAAGCAGTGTTCTGTTATTGGGGGCATAGGGAAGTATATTGAAACCATGTTTGTTGTTGCACACAACGTTCCGGATGATCGGTATTTGTAAGCCGCAGGCTCTTACCGCAAAGTAGAGTATCTTCAATAACATTGAGCCCAATTACATTAGGTATCTTAACATTAAGTAATAAAGTTGTAATTACATAAACCTTTTACCTTTTTTTAGATAAAATCTGGTAAAAATGTTTCTTTTTAATAGGTATACATCATCCTCTTAGCCTTTTTCTAACTAAGTTAGGGTTGGCTTGCAGTCTAAACGGATGCAGCTGAATACATGGATAATTACATGGAGTTACTGTTGCCTTTCGTCAACATTACGGTGTATCGTTGAGTAAAGGCATGGCAGATAAGATTAGATAAAGATTTAGGAAGAAACGGAACCCCTGTACACTTTATGGTTGATCTGTTTGTCTTTGTCTGTTTGTATGACTGTGGGTCTTTGAAGACCCTTTATCTCGAGAACGCGTAGAGGTATCAAGTTAAAAAAAAGTCATATACTCTAGTTTGCAGTCCCTTGAAGTTTTCGCAGTCAAAAGATATGGCCGTTTATGTCGTATTTTTGTACGGAAACCTCGGTGCGCGATTCCGTCTCGCACTTTGCTGTTTTTTTCTTCCTTATTGTTGTTAAGTAGACATGTGTAATCAATGTAATTGTGTAGTTTGTTGAGTGGCGTTTTAGTTTTACGAGGGTTAAAAAATCGACTCCAAATTGTTGATGGCTGACACAATGATTAATGCGGATATAGTGCCCATCTGGCAGTTACGTATTTCATGTTATTGGTGAAGTTCGAGGAAAACATTACATTTTTACAATAATAATTCTTACTAATATTAGAAAAGCGAAAGTGAGTTTGTTTGTATGTTTGTTGCGTCTTCATGCCTAAATGGCTAAACCGATTTTGATGAGTTTTGGTGCTGAGATAGTTGAGACCCTGGAGACAGACGTGGGCTAACTTTTTTTTTAAAGTGATAAATGAGGAAGAAAGAGGGAAGAAAAAGGAACTCTTAGCTTTGAACTTGGCTTAAATAAGGCGCAAGGGCAAAAACTACAGGTAGCAGAAACCTGCAAATCAGGAAAGGGGAACTGTTTTACCCCGAATTTAACGCGAACGAAGCCGCGAGCAAAAGGTAGTTTGTAAATAAATGAATACGAAAGTTCGTCGCTCCTGGCTTGCTGTAAGGGTACAGAAGATTAAGGGTCATTATCTTCATTGCCCACGCCTGAGTAATTGTTCCTGTCTTTGTGCCCCTCGCCCCTGATCTGCGCGAGTCTTAAACAGGTCTTATCCGCAATCCTCTAAATGGTATTATTTATATTAGATTTGCCTGTTCTAGGAAAGAAGAAGGTACCCAAAATAAGAATAGTTTTTAGGGTTCCATACCTCTAAAGCAAAACACGGAACCCTTCTAGGATCACTTCGTTGTCCGTCTGGATGTCTGTCTTTCAAAACCACCTCGGGAGTGCGTGGAGGTATCGACTTAAAGTTAAAATCATGCATTCAAATCTGTGGTCCCATCAAAAGATATGGCCGTTTATATCGCAAGTTTGTAAGGAACCCTCGGTGCGACAATCCGACTCGTACTTGGCCGGTTTTTTTTAAATAGATACCTGTTAATAACGGTTGCATTATTTTCGGCATAAATTTCGCATAGTTTTTACGAAAACTAAAACAGACATGATAAGCCTGGCAGAGTTGCGGGTTGTTCGAAAAAGATACCGCGGCCCAGAAACATAAAGGGCAAAAGATGGAACATGGGTTTTAGTCAGTATAAGTCTGACACTGCCCCCCGCTCCAATTAACGGGGAAAATTATTCGATGATTTCCCATCCGCAAAAAAAGACATTAAGAGTATTGCAGTGGGTAATAGAAATGACAATAATTTTCAAAGAATCATTTGTATAATTGTGTTTCAGTGTAGCAGTATTGCCTTCATTAATTTTTAAGTGAAGGCAGCCGGTGCATATCGATATAATTAGTAGCTACGGGCTATCAACCACATCGATTACTGTACTTTCGAGAAACAATGGAATGAACTTTTCTTTGTATTCCAGCACTTTGGGCTTTGTTACTTGTTAGAGCTTAACAATGTACGGTCCTGAGTAACATTTATTGTTATAGTATTTCCCTTTTTTTACTACATTACAAAACTTTTATTTATTTTTTACCGATTTCTAAAAGGTATGAGGTTATGGATTCGGTGCAGGTTTTTTATCCTGAGCCGATACCCAACATGTTTGAGAAAAGGTTAGACTAGAACGGCGATTACGTTTTAATATTATTTATTAATTTTTACTTTTGATTTATATTATTTTTTTCCTTTTTCACAGTTTTCTTCTTCTTTTTAACCGACGAAAAAAAGGAGGTTCTCAATACGACCTGTATATATTTTTTTTTCATTGTTATGATACCACTTAAGGGAAGAGAACCCTAAGAGAAGAGACGGCTGCGACATAAGTACTATTGTAACTTACTCGGCCTGCCTCAATTCATGTATGAAACAATGCTTTAGATAAAATAAATATTTTTGTATTGTATTTTGTATGTATCTATATCCTCACATATCTGAGTTTTGGTAAAAGTCGTCGCATAATAAATACTACTATGACTTTTGTAAACATGAAATTGACAGATTCCTACAATTATAGACTGTTTTACCCCACTCTTAGTCTGGTTATTCTGTTATTTTAAACCTATTCGTCTAAAACATAGAAAATGTATAGAATATTTTAAATCAAATTTATAGAAAATATCTACTCGTATTTATTTCCATCACATTATCAGTCAATTTCTTAAAGCTAAAAGAGCGAGATTAATTTGAAATATGTTTTAAAAACTTTCATTTAATTTAAATACAATCTGAAAAAGAATAGTGTGGTCCAACTAACTTTATTGATTTTATCAATTTAGAACCAAAGTAGGCCACCTGTTAATTTAAATAACTGAAATAGATTTGCTTCTGAATTAATACAATGTCGTTTGATAGCTCTGTTCGAAGAATTGTGTTAATGTTTTATAATAATAGAAATTTGGTAGACATTTTTGGCATGCAGACCATGTTTTTGCGGAAAACGTTTTTTTACTGCTTGACCCCCTTCCAGGGGGCGGAGAACAGATCAAATCTTTAGAAGTCGTCTTTAAAATCTTAAAAGAGGTTCTATAACAAAGTAAGGTGTTTTTTACAACTTCCTACGCTTCCCTCGCTCTTACATCCGACATGTTATTTTGGTCCTTTACTTAAAATATTACTTAAAAGTTCAAAAATATTCATTGACTTTGTTTTTCATTCCAAAATACAATGACTTTATCATCAGTATTTTCCCAACTATGCTGGGGTTGGATAACGTTTTTTTTTGCGGATGGGAATTCATCAAATAACTTCCCCTACTCCGGGCGGAGCAAGGGGGAGTATCAGACTTGTACTGACTAAAACCCACCCATGTTAATTCTATTGCCCTTTATGTTCCGGGGCCGCGGTATCGACCCGCAACCCCGGGGGTTGGCTAACGCTTACAGTCTAATCGGATGCAGGTCAATACCAGTATTTTACAAGGAGCGACTACCTATCTGACCTCTACAGCCGTATCGACTGTCAAAGGTCTACAAATCACAGCCGGGACCAACGGCTCAACATGTTTTCCGAGGCACGTAGGGAACTCGGTATGTAATGTATGGCCACCCATCCACGGACCGGCCCAGGCCGGTACATATTTGAAAAATGCTAGAACAAAATTACAAACCATTTGTCAATTTAATAACAATTTATCAACACCATTATCTAATCATAAATTAATTATAATTGCCGTCATCGTTATCTTTAGAACAATGCAAAGTGTTAAATAATTAATTATGTCAATTGCGGCATTTAGCGGAATTAGTACCGGTCTGATTAGGATGCGCGTCGGCCGCCCTAAGTTTATCCGCCCGCCCTGACGTATTATGAGTTCGTGTCTCGAAATCTAATGAAGTTATTAGCGTACATATGTTTAATATATTCGCTTTAAGTGTGCACTTAATATGAATAGCATGCTCTAGTAATATTGTGGTACATGCTGATTAGTTGCACAAACGATAGATAGAATATAGAATGAAACATTATGTGGTCCGTGAAGAGGTGGTTAGCGACGTTTTCTAAATTTGTTTTGTACTATGGGACTAACTTTTCTATACATAAAACTAACTACTACCTGCGACTTCGCCAGCGTAAAAAACACAGTCTGTGGCTCTTAGCAAAATTACCGTTTTCTTCTATCAATTAAAGATTTTTGACATCGGATGAGTTGTTACAGAGGAACATCTAGTCCTACATCCAAACTTCTACGATTTGTACTTTAATAAATTCCATGGCGTCTTAAAAACTCATGACATACCGCTGGTAACATTTCATTTCAGTCAGCATTGAAAAATAAGAGCAAAAGATGGGACAAAATAATGAAAATCGTAATCCAATATTATTACGATTTTCATTATTTATTACCAACAAGTAACAGGTACTTGTTGGTAATAAATGGTCCTGTCTAGTGTCATACGCCCGCTTGTCAGGTAGCATTTGAGTGTCAAAATCGAAAATGCTCAGGATCAAAATTTTTGCTTGCAAATATTCCTAATGTCAGCTCTAAAAGTCTTTTAAATCTCTTTGGTTTTAATGGTCTCTTATTTAAAATACGGAGCCGTAGAAGCCATAAAAATAAACCGTTGATCTATTCAGACTTGACTTAAAAGATAGCTAGGTGTCTGCCTAGTTCACTAGTGTTGTGGGAAAATTCTATACCCATAATATTACAAAGCATTATAACTTCGTTTTTTTATCAACGTGAGTAACACTGGACACACTGGGATACTTTCCTGTATTGTGGGTGCGTTTATAAACATTTGAACTCACGTACACCGACAACCAGACCACGAACAACTAAATCAAATTGCTTTGTATATCCGAACGTGTCTTATTCCAATTTATACTAACTTAGATACGTACGGATTCAGAAATCTATAACTGTAGGATCGAGTTTTGGTACCGAACGAAAAATCGAGAACTGAAACTACCGAACTGTTGGAATATCTCTTAATCTTAAATAAATTAATTTCCTGCCAATCAGTATTCATTCAAAGCTGAATCATTAACTTCCGTTTAATTTAAACGAATAGATTATGAATGAAGTTTCTTAGTAGTGGTATGTAGTATACGTATAGTTTCGTGTATATCTATACGGCGAAATTACCCAGCTACCTACTTCAAAGCCAAATTAGTTCGTGACGAGAGACTTAAGGGATTATTAAATAGTTCTCCTGCTTTAACTCTCGCAGTCTAGAACATTATGAGGTTCTAAAGCAAGGTGGAACGCGCAGGCACAGAATAAATATGAGTATTGCGCAGGGTACATGAAACCTATTTATTAAAGCGAATTTCTCTGTTTTAAACAATGAAAAAATTATTGCAGGTATGAGTCTTAGTCCCTATGTCACATGTCCATGTATAATATGTCCTTTTACGAAATCTTTCCGGCCTTTAGTTACATTTAATAGATATTCAGGTACCAGGTATAACAGGTACTCTCAGTTAGGGTAGTATGTTTGTTTTGTTTGGAAGAGAGAGTTCGTATTTTCTGCACTTTTTTTGCGGATGGGAAATCATCAAATAACTTCCTCCACTCTTGGCGGAGTGGAGGAAGTAATACCGTCAGACTTTTACCGACGAAAGTCCACCCATGTTCTTTCTTTTGCTCCTTATGTTCTGGGGCTGCGGTATCTCGAACAACCCGCATTCCTGGCAGGGTATTTTATACACTGCCATACCGCTCACCCAATTGCGATAAAACTTTGTCATCCGTTTACTTACACTAGCGCGAAGGTTATGATCATGTTATAAATAAAAAAATAACAATAACTCGCTATTGTTATTTTTTTATTTATCCTTATCCTTACTAATATTGTTAAAGCGAAAGTGAGTTTGTTTGTTACCTCTTTACGCCTAAATGGCTAAACCGATTTCGATGAATTTTGGTACAGAGATAGTTGGGACTAAAGAGACGGACATATGCTATATTTTGTTTTAAAAAAGTTGGATATGAGGGAGATAGAGGGATGAAAAAGAAAAACTTAGCATTGCTATTACAAATCAATAAGGCACAAGAGCAAAAACTGCAGGTAGCTGGTACCTGCAAATCTGGAAAGGGGAATTGTGTTACCCCGAATTTAACGCGAGCGAAGCCGCGGGCAAAAGCTTTTATTCCATTAACGACTATTTAGATGATAAGCATAGTTGGTCACTGTGTTGAACTCAAGACGATTATTTTTATTTTTTTCTCCTTCATGTTTTTTCGCCAAATTAGCTTATTGATACGTTACATGTCTTCGTCATGTAATTTTATATTTTACTTTTTTTTGTTTATATACTTGTTTCATTTTGTGTGTTTTTACTTATTGGCATGTGGTTAACTAGTGACCTCGAGCATTGACTGAATATAATTATTTATATTTATCTTTTTATGCTTAGCTTATTTCTTTTGCACTATGGTCCTAGTTTATCACCTGTGACTTCTTCACTGCACGTGTAAGCGGGCACACCCTTTAGACTGGTGAATTTATTATTTAGACTTGGGTATTTTTTTGTTTTTATATATAATTGGTGTTTGCTAGCTGACAAGTGACAATGAATGAATAATTTCTTATTTTTTTTATAATTTTTTGTCATAATATAAATTGTATAAAATCTGGTTCTTCTAACCTGACAGACAGATGTGTTGCTGGGGAGTTTGTTCCGCCACTTCTTCTTCCCAGCTAAAACACTAGGAAGAGGCGAAGGGCAGGGCGTTTTTGTGGGACTGTCTCTTGTAATGTGACGTTTAAAAAGTGCTGATTATCAGCCTAATTTGAATAAATGACTTTTGACTTTTTGACTTTGACTAGTTTAATATAAGGTTTCTCAAGAATGAGTACGCTATAACATTATAATTTGTACATTGCTGGCTTACGTCGTAAACGCCTCATTACTTATAGAGAAGCACAGCATGCACTACATTATGCGCAGATAATAACATATAAACAATTTATTATACAAATAATGCAGATTATGGAAAAAAGAACTATACTATACATTTTTAAAAACAACTATATAAAACTAAATAAATTAAATAAAATTACAATAAAGAACACATTTTAAAATAAATTAGGATAGAATTGTATTAATTGAATAAATTTTTAATTAAGTTAAATTTAATAATAAAAAAAATGATTTTATTGTTGATATAAGAACAAGGAATGACAAATAATAAGCAAGCGCGGCTTTTTTTACAGCTGATACCGATGAGTTAAAGAGGTCAACGACCTCTTCGTGCTCTTTGGATGTAGCATACATTCTCGACAGTGGACAGTGATGCCTCAAGTTGGTATGACATCTAGGCATGCAGAAAAGTCTCCTATTCGTACTTCTTGGCAGATTACGTGGCACATGGAATATCACTCTACTGAGCAAATCGGGACAATCCAGAGAGCCCGTTACTAGCTTTTTAAAGAAAACCAAATCCAGCATGTTCCTGCGTTTCTCCAGCGACTTGGTCTTAAAATACTTAAGTAATTTAGCCGTAGGCGGAAGCTAGTTTGCAGTAAAAACTGCTTACAGTAATTTGAATTCAATATGTTATTCTGTGGTGCATCGATAGTGTAATAATAATATAACCCATAATTGTTATAGTCGCGCCTTATTTCTGAATAGTCTTAATTCATTATGTCAAATAAACGGGCCCGTAGCCGTCCAACAGACCAATGATTATGAAGTGTGACACCTATCCGCTTCCGTACTCTGGAAAGCTCATTAATCTGTCAGTTGGTGTATCAGATCCGCTTGTCAGCTTTGTCTTTGGTCTCCGGGGCGCTTTGGTTAAATTCAGCCATTTTGACAAATTATTCAAATGGAATGTCGCTCTCACACGGCGAGTGAGACGCAGTTCCTGTTTTCATAAAGAAAGTTTATTAGCCAATCCAAAATATCAACCGTCAGTGAAGAGTGTGAATCACATATAACGCCCATGAAACAAAAAAAAGGCGCGTGTTTTCTCGTCATTGCGATATTTTTTTGAGGAACCTTCTAGATACCAAGATATTAAAGTCAAAGTTCCAACTTTTTACTCACACTTTTTCCTTAACAAAATACGCTCACGCTTTGTAATACGTGTATGGTTAGGCAGGGATGTACCTAACAAGTACATCCACATTTCGACAGTTATGATTAACTCCTATATAACATGAGGCGAGTCTATTACTACCGCGGCCCCGGAACATAAAGGGCAAAAGAAGGAGTGGGGGAAGTTATTTGATGATTTCCCATCCGCAAAAAACTATTATTATACTTTTCCTAACAACTCAAATGCTTTGAATGCAGTATAAGCACTACCGTTAATCGGTTTTTTTCTGTCAAAACAAAATAGTAATTTCTCAGCAAAAATTTATACGCTGTGTAAATTAGTTTGATGTACATACTGCATGGTAGGCTTCGTGTAAGGTCTGATAACATCCTGTATATATCATACAGAACAGCAGAATAAATATAACAGCAAGCTTCTGTCTTTCATAAATCATTTTAGGACTAAACACACAATGTCTGATACAGCAATACCCTATCGTCCCAAATCCAGCATTTTCTAATACGCGTCACGTGCCATAACCGGCCAAGGCTATATATTCGCGCAGCTGTACCCGCTGTGGATGCTGCGACGGAGCAAATCCGTATTTATGGACCGCCTCCATTTGTGTCCCGTCGCAGAATCATGGAGCGTGTGGCCGGAAAGTAATGACGTGTCGCTGTCCTCATAAATTGTCTGATAAAAATACAGGGTGTAAAAAACGAACCCCACTGCGGCAGCCTGTCGTCATCCATGCATTGTGAAAATATAGTATAATTACTGGGGACTGGAAAACAACTTTTTTGCTTACGGTAGCACGCAAAACATTATGCTTATGGGTGACTGCATGCACGAGTCGCGGGTTTATTTAAGTGACAGCATTAAACATGTTTTTTTTTAAAAGAATTAAACTCATCCCAGGTACAATCTAAATGAAACATGACAATACCGAGACAAACAAGAGAGTCTCCGCTTCTTCGTGCGTTATTTCAATGCGAGTAATGGTTTATTGCGATGTCTGCGTGTGAGACTCTCTTTTGGTTTATCGCTAGCAGAGGGACCTGCCAGGGCCACTGTCTGGTTGCGGATTGTTCGAAAGAGACACCGCTACTCCGGAACACAAAGGGCAAAAGAAGGAACATGGATGGGTTTTAGTCACTAAAGTCTGACACTCTACCGCTCCGCTCAGAGCGGGGGAAGTCATTTGATGATTTCCCATCTGAAAAAATAGTGTATCGCTTTTGTAAAGCAAATTTTCTGTTCAATTGTGTCGTATGTATATGTCGATAAATGGCTGGAGACGTTGGTTAACGGTTGGTTCACGTCTGCAAAGACAGCGAATGAAACTAATACGTGTGTATAAATGAACAAAGTTCTGTATGCTATATCTAAGCATGTATATGTTTACTTTCCCGTTCATAGAAAGAAATGTTGAAAGCATTTTAAATTTTTCATTTAGAGATGTATTTTTAAATATAACTTTTGTTGTAATAGATAGTCAAGTTGAAAAATCATAAACGAATCATTTAAATTGTTTCTGTTTTGAAATGTTTCATGTTTTTCATCCACTATTTTCATTTATACTTTTATTTGCAGTGGCCATTTTATTAACACTTCCTTTTCGTGTTGTTTTATGAACTTACTTTTGTGAAGATATAAAGTCTAATATTTACTTTAAGAAAATAAATAATTAAGCATTTAGTTGTCATTACACGCTGTAAACGAGTAACTGCAAATTATAAGTTCTTTAAATCCTTACTAATATTATAAAAGCGAGTTTGTTTGTTACGTCTTCACGCTTACATGGCTAAACCGATGTTGATGAATTTTGGTACAGAGATAGTTGGGACCCAGGAGACGGACATAGGCTAAAAAAAATGAGATATGAGGGAGAAAGAGGGAAGAAAAGTGAAAACTTAGCATTGCTATTACAATAAATAAGGCGCTAGGGCAAAAACTACAAGTAGCAGGTACCTGCAAATCAGCAAAAGGGGAACTGTGTTACCCCGAATTAAACGCGAGTACAAAAAGCTAGTAAATAATAAGTTCTTCAGAAATCCGTTATAAATAAAACAACAGACGTATGATAGCGGAACGTAATGTTTTTTTAATTAGTTACTAGGACAAAGCATTTTAACTTACATAAGTTAACTGTAAGTATTAATATTAAGGGTTTACCGTGCGCCATTGTAAATATTAGTTTTCATACTACCTGGTAAAGTCTAATAAACAGTGATAAGAAGTGTAATGTATGCCAGATGTCTCGCATATTGCAGTATATAACCCTGCATATTACATGTGTCACTGCAACTTCTACGAGTAAATAAATAGAGTTCACAATTCCCAGCTCGTCTCAAAAACTACCGAGGTACAGTTTTCACCACACCTAAAAGCATTTTTAAAAGAGTTTTGAAGTGTGAACAATTTGTTAGAGCACCTGAGAAACTTGAGTAATTGCAATTTTTCGATGATACTTCGAAGGAAATATAGCGAGTTGGCACATTTTTGGCAAACATCGGCAAGAAGAAGACTGTTGAAACCATCGGTAAAAGAAAAATATATTGATGATAGAACTGTCAGTTTAAAAATAAAGATGTTAGACGTTGGCTTCTATTAGTAGTCAGCTGGTGAAATTCATCAGTTTGCTTCAACAATATTATGCAGAATCAGTGACTGTTTGAGTTCATTGATTCTTTGACGCGTGCTACGACGCTGGCGAGTTGCCAGGCTGTGAAATGATGAAAGTAGTAGAAACATTTTATAATGCAACTAAAATGTTATTCCTATCCGTCTTGTGAGAACTGCCGAGTTTATTGAATTAGTTAGGTTTATTCACAACATTTGTATTCCGTAGCCGACTTGTAAGATGCTGGCTAGCGCAAACTGGGTGAAGATCCTGTAGGTACCTACACTTTATACGTATTTCTACTTGGAGTGACTCAGCTGAATGTTTCGAGTGCTAATGCGATCTCTGCAACCCGATACCGCCTCACATAGTATTAGGAACACGCTGAAACTTCAACATTTGTTTTTCAGTAAAAGTTAAGCCAAGTTTCTTACGAGTCTTACGAGTTTACACTCGATTTGAGTATATCGATTTCCTAATCGCGGTGTTGAAGCCGCGAGGTGACATAAATTGGAAAATAAACATCCATGTTTTAAGCGTGGGAGGAGACGAGATCTTTATTACAATCGACAAGTTTCACGTTATTCACACGTCGTACACTCTGCCTTGTAGGAGTGGCACGCACTGTACATTATTCTTCCTTTATCTAGCCAGTAACGGCACCTCATTACCTGGGAGAACTTGTAGTACGCTCAGAATATTTTATACTGCAAAATGCCAGCGCTAAGGCAATTTTGTGGAGGTATCGTATGCTGTAAACGTTCTGCTCACTTTTTTACATCAGAAACCTTAGATGGAAAATGAGAAGCTAGTGTATCATAACAGCCACACGGGGCAATTTTCATAGTTAAGCAGAAGTTGCCTAAGTCAGACGTGGATGGGTGACCATTATTACATACCGAGTTCCCTCTGTGACTTTCAAAGTAAAAGTTTATTTAAATACTTAAAAACTACGGACTATGACATTTTCGTCACAGTTTGTTCAAATTCGGCGCTTGCTAGAAACTTTCGGTTTCGGCCTTAACTTCGGCCCATTTAGGCCGAATCCATAGGTGGTCTTTGGTCAAAGCCGAAGCCGAGGCTGCTGCTGCATTAGATATTTCTAATAAGTGAGGTCAAAAACATCTCGCGTCGCCTGTCAGCCCGTAATCAGTCACAATACTAATCCTTTGATCGATTTATTCGTCGCTAGCACGCCGCGCTCTTATCAGTGCAATAACTTATCTGCGATAAGATGAATTGCAGCCACACTTGGCTTATTATTAATAAGGTAGTACCCCAACAAAACTGATGACGTGGTTGGCACAGTGGCTTAGGGAATAACAGCTAAGCTGTGTGTTGCGGTTTCGATACCCGCACAGAACAAGTATTTATGTCACCTACAGATAGTTGCTCCGGATCTGGCTGTTTGTGTATGTGAGTTTAAATTTTTGTAAACACACCCACGATACAGGAGAAATTCTTAGTATTCGTGTATGAAATGCCTACGAGCGTAAAAGTATCACCTAACGATGTAGAGACAAAAATACAAACTAATCAAATCAAAATGTTTTTGAGTATAATTATTTTTCATTTTAAAATAATAACAGTATACCGGACTTTTTGGGACTGTACCTTTTTATAGCTAACTAGCTGTGCCCATGCGTTGCAATGCAATTTTTCTACCCTACCCTACCTACCTATCTTTATTGAATTGCAATAAAGTTCAAATTAAATAAATATATTAAATAAATAATAAAATTAATGCTACATTTTAATTAGAAAACGTTTGTATGGAAAAAAGAAAAGGGCTGTTTTTAGGGTTTTCCCGGCAATTATTCGATTTTTTCTCGCCGTAAAAGCCATCTTTGGACTTTAACGAATATTTAAAAAAAGAATTGGTTAAATTTGTTCCGGCGTTGTTGAGTTATGCGCTTACCAACACATTTTGCGATTAATATTTATATTATAGATAGGTAGATGGATTATATCTGTATACTTATATACAGAACACCAATCAGCTTTGTAGTAGGTACGCACAGTTACGGCTGTTACTTTCTACGGCGTGGCGGAAGATTTATTTTCCGTCACAACACATATTGGTTCGCGTCAAAGCGGCGTTTTACTACGCCTTCCGCTTCCCGATAGCGTATCGACATCCTTCACACGTGAGTTTCTTCATCCTACAATCACGAAACATAACGAGTAAATTCCTTTAATATTTATTTATGCACTCCCCGTTCTCCTCAGGGATTTGTAAGAACTCCGAGATGTTTGTGGAATAACAAACTTACGTTATGAATAATATGTTATCCTTCTTGTAACAAACTGTCAGTCAGGCTTGACGTTGACTGACAGATCTTAGCAGAAGTTTTAACCTCTAATACGAGGTGATAGTTAGCAAGGTCTAGATGTTACAGCCTTAAAGGGTTTGTTTAACAATCTTCCTATCACATCACACTAAAATCATAAGGATGAATGTTTGTGTGTGTAACATACACACGCACACAAACTTGTTACTCGTTCAGTCTCAAACGGTTCAACGGATTTATATGAAACTAGCTGGCGCCCGCAGCTTCGTCCACGTGATATCGAAAAAAAAAAATATCTAAAAAAAATATCCTATGTGTTTTTACAGACTATAATCTACGAAATACGAAAACAATGCTTGTGCAGTCCTTAATTTTTCCTATCATCGACTATGGTGATGTGTGCTACTTTGACCTGAATGCAGAACTCCTCGATAAACTTGACCGTCTTCTAAATAACTGCATTCGATTTGTTTTCAATTTGCGTAAATATGATCATGTCTCTGAACACCGGTCTCTTCTTAAGTGGTTGCCCATACGTCAGCGTAGGGAGCTAAGAGCACTAACTACCTTGTTTTCTTTTCTTGTTTCTCCTACATCCCCTAGTTACCTTGCTCCCCACTTTCAGTATATTTGTGCCAACCACAATAGGAGTCTGCGGTCATCGGAGAACCGTATTCTGCATTGTCCCTCTCACCGCACTGACTTCATTCACCGTTCATTCTTTGTTCAGTCTATTTCGTTGTCGAATGCACTTCCCCAGGAAATCAGGATGGCAACCAACCGTTTAACTTTTAAGCATAAAGTCCGTGAGTTTCTTCGCAGAAAGTCGGCAGTATCGTCACAGCGTTAATGTTTTCCCCATTGTTTGCATTTTTATTTAGTGTATCTATTATTTGATATATATTTATAGTATTTTGTTTTATATGTATAGTATTTTATATATCTATATAGGATATTATAACTGCGAAAGTTTGTGAGGAAGAATGAATGGATGTTTGTTACTCTTTCACGCAATAGCCACTGAACGGATTTGGATGTTTTTTTTTGCAAACAAATAGTTTATAACCTGGATTAACACGTTAGATTCTTTTTAGACCGTAGGCCACTTACCAAACTTTACATGGGCAAAGCCAAGGACATAAGCCAGTCACCGGTTATGTTATTTTTTTTATCGTACAGGCTGTATTTACGATATTAGGTGCAAACAACAAAATTACCTCTTCAAAGGAAATATCAAAACAGAAATATGTTTTTTTTTATTATAGACGCTTAACATTTTTATTTGGTAGAAATGGAAAACAAAATATTGCTTATTTAATGTTATAGCCAGAGGGCGTAGAAATTTATTATATTTCATGAGCATTATAGGAAGATAATATTTACGATTATGTATATTCTTACACAAGCATTGGCAATGTGCTAAAACATGGAACATAAATCACATGGTGTTCTAAATTATGGTAAAAATCTCTCGCATCTCTCATTGTTTAGCGTGATGTCATCTAATCTATTAAATACGTGAAAGCATGCCTATGCAAAATTCGGCCAAGGAATTGCGTTCTCCCATACAAACTTTGCCACCCTCTTTCGCCACCTTATGGGTTGAATTTTGAAAATCCCGTCTTACTGAGCAACTACGTCTTAAAAGAAGCCATGCTTTTAGTTTTAGTAATAGTTTCTAGATTTCGTGATAAGTAAGTCAGTGATTTTCTCTATTACATATACAGATATATATTCGAGACAAGTTTAGTTTTTAAGTATTGTATTTAGGTATGTATAATGTAAATTAAAGTTGCAGCTGCGTTATCTTTTTTACAAAGAAATTGTAAAAAACATTTACCAGTCAATTTTTCTTGGTCTGTCGTTGGACATTTGGCTCGTAATAATTTACAGCTACCCGCAATCTGGCGTTTCTGAATGGCTTGGTTCACGTATAGCTTTCAATTTCCTGAAGCCGCACATCGGAGCTATATAGCGTCGCATGGAAATCACGACTGTGACCATAAATCAAATGTGTGGTGTGTACCGCAGCACCTTCCTATTTCGGTTGTTGGCTATATATATATTGTGTGATAAATCATGTTGCTGTTGAAAAAAAAAAAAAAAAAAAAAAAAAAAAAAAAAAAAAAAAAAAAAAAAAAAGATTCGACGCTCGACCGCGCTCGCGTACAGACGTGCTACCACTCCCGTGCACTGTCTGCCACCCGCCCGCGCCTCTCGTGCCGCCGACCGACCTTCGTAGCGCCCCGCTACGACTGCTACGTGCCGTAGCACCGCTACGCGCCGCCGCCGCCGCCGCTCTCGCGCCCCGCCGCCGCCCGCGTCACCCCGTGTGACGTAGGTTAGTATAGCGCTCGCTACGCGTTTGTGCTAAGCACAGCGCCGAGTGCTACAGCGTTTAATCGACTACGAGTGTTTGTTTACATTCACTTGTAGTCGGTTCAACGTTCGCGCGCCGGTAACTTTGGCCCCTTAAGGGCTAAATCCATCAAATTTTCGGTGGTGCTTGGGGGATACCTCACGGTGCCAACGAACCCAAGTGGGTGCTGACCCAACGCACCCAGCCCACCCCCTTCAGGGGCGGGTAGTCAGTTGGAAGGGCACTGGTCACGCGGCCTTGGGGGGCCTCCTAGCCGCGCCCAGTGTTTAACCCCGTTCTCTTACAGATTGCACCCGGGGCGTCTGGGTGTCTCAACCCCAGCGGCCCGGATCGGTCGCAAGACCCATAGGGCCCCGCTGCACATTGAGATTGGCAGCGGGTTTACAAGCTTAGGGAACACCCTAGGCACTCACCTCCCTGTCCACACCCGGCAGGGAGGGTACTCATCCCCGGGCATTCCCACCCGGGGAGGTAGGACTCTGGCCCCTCAGGCAATCAGACAACTGTGTTGTCGGCAAGTTTGTTCGTGGTTTTCTTCTTGCCGGCTATAACACTAGGAATTCCACAAGGGAGGGTTCGTTTTAGGGGGTTGTCTGCTCGGGGAGCTCACGTCTAACGTGTCTCCTCGAGGGTAGGATAGGAGTATAGGATCTTCTCCCCCCCCCGTCCCCATTCTTCGCCATTATGGCTGTCCGAATAGAGGAAAGAGAGTTTAAGGCTCTCATGTCCCTATTCACAGAAATTATCTCGTCCTCGCAAGAGTTGACAAATAAATTCGGCGACCGCCTAGGGGACTTGTTTTTACGAGCTTTCCCCGCCATGGGCCCGCGTCCCTCTGACCTTGACCTCGAGAGCCCCGCCTCTCCCTCACTCTCGGATCGCAGACCCCCCGCGACTCCGTACAGGGACTTCACCAGCCCCACCCCTTCTCAGCCGGACATTATGTTTTCGGCTCACTCCTCCGACGCTGAGTCCGATGAAGACGTCGACTTCTCGCACGACTCTTCGGACGGGTACGAACTCGTCCAAGGGAAGCGCAAGAAGAAGCGCTCCACCGGGCAAGCCTCAAAGGCCAAGAAGGTCACAGAGGGGCCCAAACAGGGTAACCGCACCCCCCCCGCATCCCCGGCCTCGCAGTCGGCCCGACCCTCCAGCCCAATGGCGACCGAACAGGCCGCCTCCGGCAGCAAAATCAAACCCCCGCCTCCCTTGTTCCTTCACGACAAGGCGAAGTGGACTGACATATCGAAAGAGTGCAATGCACTCAACATAAATTATACTAGTGCCCGTGCCGTCGCGCAGGGCATTAAAATCCAGGTGCCCACGAGCACTGACTTCAGGAGCCTCACCAAGCTCCTACAAAAGGGGAATACCCCCTATCACACATACTCCATTCAGGAGGATAAACCGATACGAGTGGTCATCACCAATGTCCCACTCGAAATCCCCACCAGTGAGCTCAAACAAGACCTTGAGTCACAGGGGGTTCCCGTCACCCACGTCCACCGCATGCACCGACGTGGCGGTAATCCATATAACATGGTCCTTGTCGTCTGTGAACCCACAGAACGCAGGCACCCCATTTTCAAGATCTCAAAGATCTGTGGACTCTCGGGCATTGGGATTGAGAAGCCCCGTAAGAGTGGCATCGTTGGCCAGTGCCACCGATGCCAGCTGTACGGTCACTCTCAGACCAATTGCTTCGGGAAACCCCGTTGTGTCAAGTGCCTGGGCGACCACGGCACCGATGACTGCACCCGCCCCAAAGACCGCACGCTATGTACGGAGCCTCCCAGCTGCGTACTGTGCGGCGAACAAGGCCACACGGCCAATTACAGAGGGTGCAAGAAAGCACCCAAGTCCTCGGCCCCGCGTCTCGAAAAGAGAAGCAAGGCCCGCCAGTTGAGAGAGTGCCCGACCCTCTCTGCCGAGCTCCCTTCGAGCCTCAGCCCTCAGCGCCCCAGTCCCTGGACCGCGCTCAATCACCAGACCCACTTCCCGGCCCTAAGGCCGGCCACTCAGGCTGCGGCGGCCTCAACCGTCCCACCAACCCCGGCCCCAGCGCCCGCACGTACAGCGAGCGCAAGCCCACCCCCACCCACCACGCCTTTCACCCAACACAATGTTATAGCGAGCACTCTAGGAGTGTTCTACACAGAACGCGCCCGTCAATTCAACCAAGCTATCATCGCTACCCGCGGTGACTTGGTTCTCCTTTCTTCCGTCCTCGCTGAGTTCGACGACGTAGCCCAATCCGTCCTCAACCTACCCCACTTTCGAGCGTAGGGACAATAATATCTCGAATCACTACAAACACAGACCGCGATCCGTTCCGGCCTCATCGCAGAGGCCCGCCGCGTTAGTTCGATGTTAAAACTAGAGTCCGACCCTTTGCTATAATAGCCAACCCGCGAGTTGAGCTAGTAGTTTTAAAAGTCCCCAAATAATAACCCGACCTGGCCATTTTCATAGTTCTATCATGACCCTCTAAGCCGAGGCTCGACCCCGCAGGGGGTGCCCTTAGAGTGCGGTCATCGATTTCATCATAGTAGCTTAGAGCCCTGGCCGGGGGCCTTAAATTCTTAAGGTCACCACAGGATAGTCCGGTTGAGCAGATAAAAAACTCGAATATATGAGTTTAGCTGCGAGTGGCCCATTCTAAAAAAAAAAAAAAAAAAAAAAAAAAAAAAAAAAAAAAACATGTTGCTGTTCTAAATATGCTATCAGTAGCTACCAGCAGGTCCATGTGTTCGTTTTAAGCATTGTTATTATCACGTCTGTAGTACTATGTTTAAGTCGAAGGTAATAAGGGATGAGCCTATTAGCATTTATTGTTTTTTTTTTAAATGAACGTTGTCCCACACTAGGAATTTCTCATGTATCGTGGGTGCGTTAACAAACAATACAAACAGCCAGAACCGTAACAACTATTCGTAAGCCATACAAATATTTGTTCCGTGCGGGGATCGAACCCGCGACACGCAGCATAACAGTTCTCAGCCACTGCGCCAACCGTGTCGTCGAAATGACGACTCCATGCTCCTAAGAAATTCCTGGTAGAAAAAACCCAATAACACTTTGTCCCAGCAGGAATCAATACCAGGTGTTTATTATCTCATCAGTCATGATTGAACACTAGCCCAAATATTCAAAAATATTTTTTTTAAACTATAATTCCAATAATAATATATAAGTATTTATAGTTATTAATATTTATATATTTGTTATATATATATATTAATATTCATTTACTAATATCCTTTTTTTTTGTTATCGCACCTACTGTTTTTTGTCTCTGCATCACCCTAAGGTAGACTGGTAGAAAATGCCTAAGGCATTAAGTCCGCCTTTGTAGAGTTTTTTACTTGTGCATAAAGTTTTAATAAATAAATAAATTCCACACAACTAATGCAGGTGGGCTTTTCGTAAGGATGACTAAAATAAATGGCACGTAGCCAACTTTCAGTAGATGTCACTGGTACAGCCTAAAACAAATTCAACAAATAATGTTCACCACCGCAGTAGAAAAATGTATCAAGAAATATTTATAGACCATCTGAAAATAGAACTCTGTAAATGTGCGCCACTAAATATAGACTAACCTTTTTAATGGTAACCTTTGTTAATGGGGAGGAGTATCGGGTGCCAAGACTGGGGGCCATAATGAGAGCGTGACTGGCCTTTACATACGATCCTACCGGTACTTCGGTAACACATGAGCAAAACCAAGGTTGCTGGCCAGTCTTAATTTTTTTGGGATGGGAAATCATCAAATAACTTCCCCGCACTGGACGGAGCGAGGAGGGGTGGGCCAGACTTGTACTAACTAAAACCCACCCATGATCCTTCTATTGCCCTTTATGTTTTGAGGCCGCAGTGTCTCTTTCGAAAAAACCGCAACCCCGGCAAAAGGCAGGCGGTGGCCATGGCAGGCCCGGCCTGTCCTGTGGAATTGACATGATCTTACGATATTTTTGCCAGCCGTACTCCAAATACGTGGATTTGCCTGTTACACAATATAATACAAAAAGCAACCTCAACTCGTATGAGACTGTTTTACGTCCGTCACATCACACCATCACAGGCCCAGTTGAAAATCAGCGTTGGACACTAGTTGCGCGGCAGTTTGCTGAACTGGCAGCCGTGAGACACAATAATTATCTCCTTATTGTGTTTAAGTTATTATTATTTATTAAAATATAATTTTGTTTTTTTTTTGTTTTCGTGGTCTGATGTTGTGTGCATTTGTGGCATGTGCCAAATTAACGTATTTTCTTTGTTTTCTTTTGACGTGATAACGTCTTTAAAATCGTTTTAGTCGGGTGACATGTTCAGAAACTTGTGTCACACCAAAACCTCACGAGCACGATCGCGCCCCACGAGCGCGGTAGCGCTCGTGAGCGCGATCGATCGATCGCGCTCGTGAGGTTTAGTTATCACGTAAACATCTCGATCGTAAACCTACTTTACAAACAACCAATTTTTTGTCTTTCTTTTAACCTTCGTCGTGCTTTGAAAGCACGTGGATGACGTTGCCATATAACTAACAAATATATATTTAACCAAAATATAGTAAGGTCTTCTAAAACTCGACCTACAAAGATATAGGAGTATGACTGCGTTCATCGATATGTTGTCGCAAAATATAGAATGCAGTCGGCGTTCTATATTTTTCGACTGCTCCGTTAGTCTTACGGCGACTGCTGAAAACGGGATCCTGGGTTCGTTTCCCGGGTCGGGCTTAAGGCGCTGTACAAAGCAAACACTTCGTAAAACGTCTAGATTTTCGTCGTAAAGTTAGCCGTATCTGTACATGCCACTAGCCAAAAAAAAATACCGTGTATAGTTCAATACATAAAGAAAAGACTAACAAAAACTGTTTACAAAAATGGTCTAGTACTACGAAAAAAAAATGTTTAAAAAGACCACGAAAAAATATTTTTCGTGTCGAAATTCTCATGTTTTTCAGCGACAACCATCATATTTTTTATATCTATAACAAAGGAAATGTTATGGACTAAAGAGATATCTAAAATTTTTCAAACACGAAACTGTATTTTTTTAATATTCAATTAAAACTGCAAAATGACCTACATTTTGACGGACATGATATTCAAATAAAATCAAACACCGAAATATTTTCGACCTTATTTCTATTCTTTCGATGCAATACTGTCGTGTACTTGAGTCAGACCATGCCCAGTATGCAGCTAGCGTCACTTCCGCGAATACCTAAAGATTAGCTTGTTACCGCGCCTTAAAGTGTGATTGGGTTTTTCCATTAAGAATTACTCTGTAACAGCCCGGAGTTTGGAAGTTTTCAATATGAGACCCCCGACCTTGGAAAGTACATTAATCCGTTGGTCTTGCGCCTGAACTCTTACTGGTCGTGTAGGATTGCTGCCCCATCTGAGGACTATGAGAATGAGGAAACACAGAGTGCAATTGTGCCTGCGCACACACTTGTGCACTATAATATCTCCCTCGCCAAAGGCTAATCGCCGCTGAGATTGGCCGCCGTGACCGAAATACGGTCAGGAGGGGTATATTTTGCTAGTAATGTTTGTTGTTAATCAACTTAATTTTTTTTTGTGCTTATTCGTGTCGATTTTCAAAACTCCCGAGGTTTTTTTAGAAGATTATTCATAAAAGACATTATTTGAGTATTTTATGAATTATTTTTTATAATACATAATATTTTTTCTTCTAATGTATATGGACGATCTAGTGGCAATGAAAAATAAATTCTCGATAAGAATTTTTGTCAGATACTTTTATACCACAACTAAAAGCGCTGAAATAAAAAAAACGGTCTTCCAAAAAAAACTAAAAGTAAGAAGTCCTTTTTTGGCAAAACGGCTGTTTTCCTATTTATGGTTTTTCTAAAACATATAACAAGGAAGACGTTGTGAAGTCTGGTAAAGACAACAGAGCAGGAAGTATAAATTTCCCATCAAGACGCCGCGCCGTCGCCGCCGCAATTCAATTCCATGATTTCCCTGACGCAACTCATTTTGTATCGAAAATCAATTGATTCTAATAAAAAAAAAAACGATATAATATCCGTGATATACCGATCGAATATTTTTATACGTTTTGTTAAAATGTTTTAGAAACTAATTATGATCTACCACCGGGAAACATACGAATAACTAGCTGGCGCCGGCATAATGATAAAAAAATCTTCAGACTATAATCTACCTCTGCTAAATCTGCCAAATTTCATCAAGATCCGTTCAGTAGTTTTTTTTTGTGAAAGAGGATCAAACATACATCCATAATCACAAACTTTCGCATGCGGGCGGGCGCTGTGAGACGACTCCCGGCCACCGTAGACGTAGGCCTATGGAGGGTGAGCAATGGGTAGCTCACCGTCCGTCCATCTATTGACGACAGACGGTGTCGACGGCGTGTTAATGTTCCACGCGCGCCTCAAAGAGATGTCAGCAAAGCAGAGGGGCCTGCCAGGGTCACCGCCTGCCGGGGTGTTGGGTTGTTCGAAATAGATACTACGGCCCCGAACCTAAAGGGCAATAGAAGGAACATGGGTGGGTTTTAGTCAGTACAAGTATGACACTCCCCCCCGCTTAAAAAAATGTGTTATAATATTGTTATCGTTTGAATGTGATTATTAGAATGGCGTGATTTAGAACCATGCATTGTCAAATTTCAGTTCAATTGGAATCCGAAAAGTGTGACAAATTTTACTTTTGTTTTTTTTACACAATTGAATCTAATAAAATCGTGTTAAAAATAGCATTACGATGTTTGTGTACGTAATGGTAAATGCAAAATTGCTGCGGCTTAATAGGTGAGTACATTAAGTGAATGTACCCAGTTACCTACGCAGTCAGTGTTCAGGCAAGCATACAGAACCACTCTGTTACGTGGCTGACAAATTTACGAGACAGGAATACCAAAAGAGAACGTAGTGCCCATTGTACGTGGTACACTAGACGTGTATGGTCGTAAAGTGCTGACTGTTGGATTCATGGACCATTAAAACAACAGTAGCCATAGGAATTCGTATCCTAATTTAACAAAAAATAAGGTCTAATTTACGTTAAGAAATGTTACGATGTACAGTAGACGTGTAATACAAAAAATATCCTTATTATAACTCATCATCTGCCTAGCCTTTTCCCAACTATGTTGGGGTCGGCTTCCAGTCTAACCGGATGCAGCTGAATATCAGTATTTTACATGGAGCGACTGCCTATCTGACCTCCACAACCCAGTTAGTACTGGGTAATACGATACCCCTTGGTAAGACTGGTTGTCAGACTTTCGGGACACTGACTACCTGTAACGACTGTCAAAGATCTACAAATGACAGCCGGGACCAACGGCTTAACGTGCTTTCCGAGGCACGGAGGAAACTCGGTATGTAACGGGTGGTCACCCATCCACAGACCAACCTAGGCAAGCGCGGCTTAACCTAAAGATCGACCCGAGCGGCTACTATTATTTAGCCACGAGCTCCTCCTATATATCCTTATTATAACTAGTGCCAACTAAATGTTTAACTACAGTGCCAATTAGTTGTTCAGAACTGACACAGAACGGATAATAGTCTATCAATAACTGTGTTAATTAGTTCGGATCGAGCCTTAACCATCGCTCGTCCGTAATCCTTGGTTAAACAACGATATTAATCCTATTGACGGTAACTATGTATTTTGATTGCTTTGAGGCTTTAAGCGCTGTGATTCAAACGCGATTTATTCTGCAAGCGCTGAATTCCCGACAAAGTATTCTTGTATTACATCCAATTTCTAGTAAGATGCTTACGAGTATGTTCAATAATATATACTAACATTGAATATCCATCATGTTAAAGCCGATAGAGCCCGGACAATTCTCTGGATTTATTTCATTTGTATTCGGCTCAAGAAAGTGGGACATCTGCTATTATGTAGGCTAACAGAACGAATTTAACAAGCTATTTACAGACGTGACAAATCATTTTGAACCGCCATTTTTCTTGTCAGGGTTTTGATGAAAGGCCCTGGAGTTACTATGTCAAGAGGCTGGTCAGACCCGGCGTTGCATGAAAGTTTTTTAAAGGACTGTCGGTTCAAGAATATTTGCGACTAGCTGACGCCCGCGTGACATCAAAAAAGTGTTCTATGTGTTTTTCCAGACTTTAATTTACCTCTATGCCAAATCTCATAAAGATCCGTTCAGCCGTTTTGACGTAAAAGAGTAACAAATAGCCATACATCCGTACATCCATCCATCGTCACAAACATTCGCATTAATAATACTATATATAGTAGGTTTAGTGCCGCGTTTAGAAAGGGAAGTCGTATGGTGCTGGTCTTCCGCCACCGACGGGGCCTCGGGCGTTCATAGTTAGTACCAAGATAACGAGTAGATTCGGCCAGCTTGATTGTTTAAATAACCCATTAAGACTGTCCTTTGATAACGGGCTTAGCAATGGGGTGTAATGAGCTGATATGATACGCAAACCTGTTTAGAGAGCTTCCTAAATATCTGAGGAACTAGCACGAGTGCGTGGTGTAAATGTAAATTCGTTGTTTTTTTTAATCAATATACAACTGAATAGAATAATATGCACGTATTTTTCTTTACTTAATCAATGAAAAACAGTACTAACTATCCAAGAAAAGTATTAAAATTAATTTCAACTATTACTTGTCGCCAATAATAATATTAAATTCCTACACCCGGATTTTTCACCAGATTTTTTCCTGAAGTAGAAAAGTACTACAGGAAAAAATCCTAGTGTGTGGCAACGTCGTAAAGCGGACGTCAACGAATACAAAGTCGCAGGCAGAAGCTAGAATTTAATATCTTTCAACCAGATCAATTTGCTAGTTCCGACTCTTCTAATGAAAAGCGAAATGATAGAATGTCAAGAAAAGAGCAAGACTTAATTTAATTATGAAATAGCTAGCTCTTAGGGTAGACATTGTGGAAGGTGAGTTACAGCGAATTACCTCGACGACACTTCGTAATGGACGGGCTCTTTTATTACGATATCAATTTGGTTAAGAGGATTGAATTTGAAAAAAACAATTTAATTTTTTCTTTAAAAATTAGTATCTATTGAAAATATTTGAGCAGTCTAGATTTTGAATAGGTCCCGACTGTTAAAGACTAATGTTTTTTTGTATATTATCATGAATACTTAAAACGGGATATTTACGATTTATTAATCATATTGAGTTCCCGATATTTCAGTGCTGTCGCAAAACGCCATGATCACGGATGAACTGAAGTTATTGCGGGTAGTGTTTATAAGCCGACAAAATAATAATCTAACTAAACAAATATTTGGAAAAGCCAAAAATGTGTGAACAATTTAAAGAAATGCTCTAAATGAGTTGGTTAAACAAAGTTGTAATATTTCCTGAAAAGTTAACAAGCTAAGAAAAAGCTCTATCGAGTTGGACGCCGTTATTGCCTGAAAGTTGGCAATGAATCCTCGGCTGTCTAGAATTAAGTCGAAAGCTAAGTTAAACGCTATTACGCCAGAAATAAGGAACGTATTTACTTAACATCGTGTTATTTATTTGGCAATGAGGGCTTGGAGTATCGTTTCATCGCCAATAACTAGTCATGGTGAGTATATTATTGCGTGAATGTGATTACGTACCCTTGAGAGAGCAAACTAATATCGTAATGTGAACAAGTCTTGTGTAGTTTTCTTTAGGAAGGCTTTAGAATATTTTATGGATTGGTTAGGGAAGATAGGTAGCTTATGACATCCGCTATATGGTTGCCAAGTGTATAAAAGAACGGAAAGTGTTCGTCGAAGCGACGAGTGGGGTGAACTTGTCGGCCGCGCGCATGGGTTCGTCGGTAAACTATTGTTGCAGACAATATTTTCAGAAATCAGTACAGTATTCCACAGTCAGCATCAGATAAAGTAATTGCGATTTTAGGGTTCCGTACCTCAAAAGGAAAAAACGAAACCCTTATTGGATCACTTTGTTGTCCGTCTGTCTGTCAAAACCCTTTATCTTGGGAACGCGTCAAGGTATTGAGTTAAAATTTTAACCATATACTTAAGTCTGTAATCTCTTGAAATATTTGAATAATCATATCTCTAAGTCTATGCAGTCCAAAGGCATATATGTCGCAAGTTTGTACGAAACCCTCGGTGTGCAAGTCCGACGCGTACTTGCCCGGTTTATTTTTCTTTACATTGTGCGAAAGTTTTGAATGTTGGAGGAGCTCGTGGCTAATAAATAGTAGCCGCCCGGGTCGATCTTTAGGTTAAGCCGCGCTTGCCTAGGTTGGTCTGTGGATGGGTGACCACCCGTTACATACCGAGTTTCCTCCGTGCCTCGGAAAGCACGTTAAGCCGTTGGTCCCGGCTGTCATTTGTAGATCTTTGACAGTCGTTACAGGTAGTCAGTGTTCCGAAAGTCTGACAACTAGTCTTACCAAGGGGTATCGTATTACCCAGTATTAACTGGGTTGTGGAGGTCAGATAGGCAGTCGCTCCATGTAAAATACTGATATTCAGCTGCATCCGGTTAGACTGGAAGCCGACCCCAACATAGTTGGGAAAAGGCTAGGCAGATGAGATGTGCGAATGTTTTGAACTTAAGGATTTTAAAACAAGTCTAGAAATCAGGAACCCTCCTTTAATTGAAGGCTTTCTTCACAAAAGATATATAAAATGTACCATATAGGTAAGTATACCTAGCTTTTTATTTAACCAGTCCCTAAATAATGACAATCAGATCCAGCTTGTCCCTTTGCTGTCCTCCCCCAGCAACTTCTAAGCCGAGGCTCGTACCCTACAGGGGGTGCCCTTAGCGTGTAGTCGCTTAGTTTGTAAGTTTTTTTCAAGGCATCCACAGAAATCGCCCGTTAAGCAGTCGACAACCTCTTAGGTTGAACTGCGAAATGCAATATTGAAAAAAAACTAGTTTTTTGTTGATTATTCATAAAGTGAGCGTCTTTATGAAGTCTAAAATCAATATTACCGGTATATTCACAGTCGTATGATTCTGTGTATCTTCTTTGGTGGATTCTGTTAACTGAGTTCGAAGCGATAAAGTAAACAATTACTTTATCTATGACAGCTGTAGTTTAATAGCAATCTTATAGTTACGAAAAATTGAGTTCACTATAATTTTGACAAACTTGCCAGTGATTTATTTTTTAGTAAAGGTTCACAGCTTTTGTGTACAGAATATCTTAACCCTTTCGCTGCAAGTGTGAGTGACAATTAATCAATTAAAGAGGAAAACAAGTGATAGCAACCAAACAACAACCTTATTGCTACTAGCTAACTGTTGGTTGATAACTGTTTTTCTCGCTACAAACCGTTTTTATTTTCATGTCAAATTTATTGATAAGATGATTGATATATGATATTGATAATATGATGACATTCCGAAACTACAACGATATTTATTAAAATATTATTCTAAGACTAACTTCAGTCCATTCTTCTTCAAGTCCACAAAGATATCTACTTCAGTACATTACAAAGAAAATAATAGAGCCCTGTATAATTAAACTGTCCATTCACGATTAGCTTTCGTACTTATAAGTAATGACGAAAGTTAAGCTAAGTTAGCGGAGATTCCGGCGAATACCAACATAACTTGAGACATCAGGGTGGCGGTGTTTACTTAGATAAAGTCATCGTCCTGTCTAATTTAAACGTAGTTCCAAATTCCACCGCGTCTCAAGTTATGCTGGTCAAGTAGTATATTTGTGTCGGTAAACGTCCGCCGCCCGAACAATAATTTGCCGACGCCTGCCGTTTAGGGTCGTTCGTTGGTTCTAACATGCATGTTTTCTAACTGGGACGTTTATTTTGTTTTGATAACAACATAAATATAACTATAAAAGCGTAGATAAAACTATGACAGATCCTATTAGGATTTGCACTGACGCTTTCATTATTTTTCAGACACTGATCTACATTAAAGCTGCAGCACTGAATAGACTCTTGCATACTTAAATACTCAATGTATGAAAAGATTTTTTGGTTTACTTTTTTCTTTCATTAAAAAAAGGTTAAAACCAGTTTTAATCATGTTTAGTTTGTCGTTGGTTGGTTGCTCTAACATAAAAACAGCCTCAACCTCAACATTACGAACAGATCTTGACTGTGAACGAACTTAAAGTATAAATGCTGTGTAAAGTACATCGATACACAAACTTTTACCACAGATTCAGAACATTGCTCTAAACCAGACCAGAGAAGTCAGAGAATGATATATGTAAAAGAACAAAACTTTGAACGAAAAAGAGGGGATAAGTTGTAGCACCTGATAACAGAAAGCTACGAACTTGCTACGGGGCTACGAACTTGCTACAGACCTACAACTTTACTACGAATCTACAAACTCGTCACGAAGTCACGACAGTTTCTAAAGAAATTGATTTAAAACTGGTATTCTCGCAAGCCTTTCGGCGAAATTAGCTGGAAATATACGTACCGTCACCGGTTCAGTTTATGTTAAGTAGTTTCAGTATTTCAGGCTGATTACAAAGAACGGCCAAACGCCGTGAGGTGTCGGTTGACTTTATAGATCTATCAAAACGTCTAGTAGATATATTTTTGCGTAGTTTAAGAACTACACGAGGAGATACGATTGTGTTATGATAGATTATAATCCACTGTTAATTAAATTTGAATGCCGTGCTCTCCGAAACAAAGGAAGGAAAATTCATCGTTTTCTTTGTTGTAGTCAAACAGCCTTTTGATCTCATCTTCATACAAAATAACGCAAAGATTTAATAATACATTATAATTGATACAAGAGTAGTAAACGTTTCCATTTAGGTAAGCACGGTAATGCGCCATGATTAACTTTTGTAACAAGTGTCGGATCACCCTTTAATTATCCACTGCGCCCTTTAACTGTTTAATTAAAATCTAAATTAACCTGAACCTGTTTATTTATTCAATGCAATATCAACTTCTATTTGGGGCTTATTTTAGTCCGGTGGTCTCTCGTTAAGTAATTACATTGTTGGCATTATAAATAGCGATAAAAGAAAGATGGATGCCAAAATCTGAAGACCGTTAACCCTGTATTTGATCTACCAAATAATCCGCAATCACTTTCGTCAGGTAGCCACAGATCGACACTAATACTTTGGAGCGATATCGATATGACCTTTTAGTCACTAATATTTTTCTTATCCCACGTAAAGAGGCACTTTCGCTCTAAATAGCACCATTGACGGGTGTTGGAGGCAGGACGCTGCGGCGCGGGAGGGGAGGGGGAGCTAAAAATAGACGACCGCCATAGTGGGACAAGGCCATGCTCTCGGGCGCCTTAACCCGGCCCACAGCTCACAGGTACGGCTTACCAGCATCCTTGTGATTAATCTTGGCGTATTTGCTAGCTCGCTCAAGTGTTGGATTAAACGCACTTTGAGAAAATCTCAAACGGTTCTTGACGATTCGTGTTCCGGGCCCGAGTATTAAAGTAAACATACGAGAATACGATCGCTCGCGTAATCTGGGACGGTAGGCGGTACGATTAACAAACGATGTTATTGTTGCTTGTTTGTTTGTTACGTCGATACGACGTGTATTGACGATGTAATTAAACATGTTGAGGAAAAGTTTTGTGCTTACATGTAGCATAACTTTCTTTTAATTTCAATGTAATTTGGGACTGTTTGGGATATTTCGAGGCGTACTTTTGTGATGTTATCAGGTTTATATTTACTGAGAAGTGACCCGAATCTGAACGGTCTAAAATGTTTATGTTATTCAAAATGTCTTAATTTAAACGGCTTGTCGATCGGATCACTAGGGTTAGGTAGCTACGAAATAGAATTGAGCCCAATACATTCAAGTTTGTCGCAGTAGCTAAATATGGGACGGGAGTGAGTCGAGCGAGCGAAGCTTGGACAGTAATCGGCGAACGCTAAGAACAAGTTGGTTGCAGCACCGATTTGATGAAACGTAACAATTGTTACTCTTATTAAAGGTTATTTGTAGAAACAAAGAAAATGTGTATCGTAAATTCTGTAACTTTATTTCGGCAAACTGAAGCTCAATGAAATATAAATTCAATGAAGCCTTTCTTTTTTTTTTTTGGGGTGGGAAAGCCGTTCAATGGAGCCTTGTTCTAAGAACCGAGAGAAATATGAACTGTTTCCACAATGGAATAATGACATCATAAATTAGTAAGTAACGATATAATTATGAAATAGTTTTCTGTGAAATGAAAATTTATTTTACATATTTCAAAAATAGGCTTATGGATATTGATGGATGACACAAATGAGCGGCTGAGAGCTGGCACTAATGGTGCTCGCATTTTGTTCTCACTGCCTCAAGATTAACGACACTCCACCCTTTTTTAATTATGCAGCTTTTGCGCTAAGAGTGGCTCAGTTTTTTAATTTGTCTCCAACGGCTCTTGGTTAGAAACGTGGAACTTGTAACAAATTAGAAACAAAAGCGAGATTAACTTCATACCTTGAAGTATAAATTATGCCGAGTCGTTCCCGGATAAAAATGTAGGCAGTTTTACAGTATCTCGTAAAACTTCGTTGTCGCATGTCCTATTAAAAGTTGAGGCAAATGTAAAATTTATTTCAATATAGTTTTAACTTTCCTTCCGTGCGAAGTCGTCATTATGAGAACCTCGCGATGATATTGGTACGGAGTGTTTTTTTATGGAAAATCCGAATCGATATAATTAATAGCTACTGGGAAACTGTTTTAGGACCCAATAGTTTTTTTTTAATTTCCAATGTAGTTTGTTATTTATTATTATCTTCTGAACCCTCAGTTGTTGAGGGCTAAAATAAATATGAGTGCAATGATAATTTCACAGGTAATTTTTGTATAAAAATAGAAAAGACGCAATTGCAACCTTGTGCCTGTGTCTCCATTTATTTTCGACTCAAATTAATTGAAGAAATTTAATCGAACCGGCTTTAAAAAAAATTACACGTATAAGGTCTGAATTAAATATTTGTTCACATAATTTGTAGGAGAGATTTTCCTACATGTTCACCTAACATGCAGGAAAATCTCTCGTACAAAAACACTGTATAAACACGTATTCTTTAAACAATGAAAGTTTACCCGTGAGACCTAGACTAACGTCACCTAATTTAAAAACCTGTATCACAAATTGGAACTTTTGTGAACGCGCACTGACGATCAAGTTCGAGATGTATAGTATACCTTGAGGCTTTTAAGAGAGCTGCATTCATGCACTAGATGTGTCTGAGAGGCGATGAATGCCATTTTCGACGGGGAGGTATGAAAAGGAAAAAGAGCTCTGCAAGCACCTGTGTATGTGTTCATTCTTTTGTTCGTCAGAGGGCGGTCGAGAGCACGACGAGGAGTTCGCACGCTCGCCGCGACTAATTTTAGGATACGGTAGATAGGTCCCCAATAATAAACAAGGTGGAAGGGATATAAAAAGAGATCGCTGATACATAATTCAGATACGTATACACGGTGTAAGAGACACCAACACTATAAAGGTTATCACGTATGCAGTACATCCCCAAGAAATAAATTCTTTCAACAGTTATTAAAAAAAACCGGGCAAGTACGAGTCGGACCCGCAAACCGAAGGCTCCGTACAAAACTTGCGACATAAACGGCCATATCTACTGACGGCGTAGACATAGAAAATTGTTTTTTTCAAAGCACAAAGGGACCACAGACTTGAGAATACGGTTTTAATTTAAATTCGATACCTCCACGTGTTACCGATATAAAGGGTGTTGACAGACAGACGGATAACAAACTGATTCAATAAGGGCTCCGTTTTTCTTTTTGAGGTACGGAAAAAAACAGCTGTTTAGCTAAATACTCACAAAATGTAAATATCAACTGTTTTTTTTTTATTAAATTACTGATTAAAAATGTCTATACGGAGCGGTGGTGGAATGATGTACAGAATTCGTGATAACCGTTATAGCGTTGGTGTCCCTTACAAATTGTATACGTATCTGAATTATGTATCAGCTAATTATAATTATATGTCATTGTGTTATAGATTGAAGTGAATTATTGAAAATAAACAATTTAAGAGATGCTGTAACACAATAAAACAATACAATATCTGTTCATGGTTAAATTGCGAAGAGTCTCGACCAATATCTAAGGAGGCTCTCTTTAGGAAGCGGTACTCTTGGACACGGCTCGTATTCTTAAGAGGTTCCTTTCTCTGGAGCCCTAAGCCGGAAGCTTGGAATCTGTTCCTAAATGTCTCTGTTTGTAAATGTTAGAAGTATATGTAAAAATGAATAAACAGAATTTAATAATCAAATTTTAACCCGTACCCTTTCAAAAACGTTTCCGCCACGCTTAATTTTTTGGTCAAGTTCGAGTTATAAGTTGTTACCAAAATAATCAGGTTAACCCATTCAAAATGATTGGATTGCATTATCGCTTCATTGGGTTAGAAACCCTTACACGACGTTACATGTTCGATGAGGGTAACTGAATGAATAACCCATCCAGTTGAGCAACTCAACTCTTAAGCAGGATTCTTCCTGTTCACATATTTTATGCTTACAGGCATGTTTAGACTTATATATAAAGAATGACTTAATAAGTTATTAGCGTACGTGAAAAGAGTTCCCTCCTGAGACATCACCTGCCTAGCCTTTCCCCAACTTTGTTGAATACCAGTATTTTACATGGAGCGACTCTGATCTGACCTCCACAACCCAGTTAGTACTGTGTAATACGATACCCCTTGGTATGACTGGTTGTCAGACTTTCGGGACACTGACTAACTGTAACGACTGTTAAAGATCTACAAATAACAGCCGGGACCAACAGCGTCCTTTCCAAGGCACGGAGGAAACTCGGTATTTAACGGGTGGTCACCCATCCACAGACCAACCTAGATTAGCGCGGCTTAACCTAAAGATCGACCATAGCAGCTGCTATTATTTATCCACGAGCTCCCTCGAGACACGAACCAAATAACATAACATTACACAAAAGAAACCCAGAAAGGTGAAGTAGAGGTGTATCGTATAGTACATCATTATTTTAAATTACCTAAGTTGAGAATCTCAGATTAGGCTTATCATTAGCCAAGAACCACGTAGTTCCAGGTACCTATGTGGTAAGACTGCGGTAACTTTGCAGATACAGCTTCGCAAGAACAATGCATGTATTAGATATGCTTGCACCAAACGTTCTACACCACATTGTGTGCATTGTGCCTTGTTGAATTTATGACCGAACTAGGTTATGCCCGTGGATTCGCCCGTATAGAGGCGGAGGTTTACTATCCCGTGGGATCGATGCAGGTTATAAAATATCGGTGTGTTAAATTTCATGAAAATTCGTTATCAGTTTTTGTGTGAAAGATCAATCCAAATATCCTCACAAAATTTCGCATTTATAACATTAGTTGGTTAGGATAGATAATAATTTGACTTTAAAGAACTTAACACCTTCATATATTTTTAAAAGGCTCAACGAAAATGTTGTGTGTCTAAGGTGTAAAGGAAGGTTTAATGTGAATTGAGAGCAGTATTACACGAGAGCTCATAAGAGAGGATATTTGCTTCCGTGAACGTGTTCTATTTTCAAAATGTCTTTACACTTACATGACAAATAACATTTTGATGTGTCTTTACTTCCGTAACATAAGATATGTTATGGACGTATATCTGCTGCCAAGTAAAACAGTTTCACATAATAGGTATAGTCAGCAAAGGAGATTAATAACCAGGCATCATCAAATGTAGTCGATTATTTTTGACTAACCGATGATCGTTTTCCACTTAAATTTATTTTATTTAACGATATATTTGTTTTCTTTTAAATAGACTTAACTTTATAATAGTACGGTTCGGTACGGTAGACAATAGTACGGTTGTGAGCCTGCTCACTTATCTATGTTTATTATTTTATCTGAAAACTTTCGCGAAAATTAGGTACTGCAAATGTATACAAACCACACCATCTATGATACAAACGATACGGTACTTAAACATTTTTGACGGAATAAATAAACATAACGCCACGTCTACTTCGGGTAAGGTAGAGGTATACATAATAGTACGACTACATCTTTCGAGTAATGAATAAGCCCTGATTAAAAGGAGCTACGTGCCCACTACTGGAAGATTATTGATTGGGAAACCCAATTAAACTATGCCCAACCCGAGAATCAAACTTAGGGTCTCATGGTCAGTAGTCGCACTTGTGACCACTAGGCAGACAACGAGGACGTAATTAATAAACAAAAAGCAAAAAAAAACCGCGAGACTTAGAAGGAGGCTGCATACTTTGACGTACTGACAAACGAAACTTTTGCCACTGAGGCTATGAAGGTTCGACGGCATAAATTGCAGCCTCCGGGAGAGTTACCATCAACAATAGATACGTACTAGCCGCAGTAATTATCCGGTGGGTT
This sequence comes from Ochropleura plecta, assembly GCA_905475445.1. Taxonomy (NCBI): domain Eukaryota; kingdom Metazoa; phylum Arthropoda; class Insecta; order Lepidoptera; family Noctuidae; genus Ochropleura; species Ochropleura plecta. Next base: position 12,980,384 of record FR997723.1, read on the forward strand.
CCGCAGCAAAAGAGCATCTGGGTTGTTGGCGAATGAGGGTTCTCGTTAGCGTGAGGCAATATGCTTTATGTTAATGAGGTGGATGCAAAGTGCAGCGGTAATGAGCCCCCCCTCTCGCCTCCCTGCACTTACTTACCACATGTTACCCACTCATAACTTACCTAATTACAACTGATTAAAGACGTTAATTTAATGTTTCATGTTTTACAGTTAAAGTGTGTGTTATGCGCGTGTTATGCCGAAATCGTAGCGTGATTAAGTTATCGTGTCCATATTATACCTTTTTTTTTTGGGGTGGGAAACCATCAAATAACTTCCCCCGCTCTGGGAGGAGCGGGGGGAATGTCAGACGTGTACCACTGACTAAAACCCACCCATGTTTCTTCTATTGCCCTTTACGTTCCGGGGCCGCGGTATCTCTTTCGAACAACCCGCAACTCCGGTAGGGTCGTATTATCCCTTTACGTATATTTTACCGCATCCCTCGGATATACGTTTTTCCGTGTAATTTATTTATGATCGTTTACAAAACAAGAATCGATTGTTAATAAATATCAGTAACTGAATCAACCACTTTATCGGAAATGTTCGCTACGCGTCAATATTCACAGTTGATTCTCAGTTTTGTTGCGAGAATAAATGCTTCTGTACAAATAAAATTGATTTTTAAAGTGGCTATTGTTTATACATCATTCATTCATTCCTGAGGTTATTGTAAACAAAATAGCGAGGGCGTTAAAAAACGTTTCTACGTTAAAACGGTGGTATAATTTTCAATTGGATTATAGAATGAAACAGAATACCTTGCATAGAGAAAGTAAGAGTCGGTATATTATCCCAAACGTGACGTAGGTAAATTATAGGTATCGCTTTTGGCAATTTTTACGTTCAAATGTTCCAAATTCATTTAAAGCATTTATTAAGACATATTTATTTATAAAATATGAGTATGTTTAAAGATAATAAATATGCAAAGTTGCTACATGTTTTGAAATTTCAGTAATGACGTAAAATTTTTTTTGTTAATCATTTCGTAAATATATTTTATTTTCATTTCCATGTGTTGAAGTTACTTTAGTTAACAAATAAAAACATTAAAAAGTAGCTTAAATTTACAAGAAATGTCGTAAATGTATTGGCGATGCATTTAAAATATATCATTTGGTTAAAAGAAATTTTCAGAGTTGTATTTTAAAGACTCTAGTTGGTAATTGTTTAAGAAGCTAAGTGTTTTTTTTTTATAAATAATTGGCGCCAAACAGAATATACTTTTATGCATCAGTACTGTGCTCGGCCTAACTATTTATAGCCTGTTATTAATACGATGTTTGCGAAACGTAACTTTTTTTTTTTAAATAAGTATTAATTTAGTATTTATATAAATACTAGCTTTTGCCCGCGGCTTCGCTCGCGTTAAATTCGGGGTAACACAGTTCCCCTTTCCTGATTTGCAAGTACCTGCTTCCTGTAGTTTTTGCTCTTGCAACTTATTTATTGTAACAGCAATGCTTAGGTTTCCCTTTTCATCCTTCTTTCTCCCTCATTTCTCAAAGAAAAATATAGCCTCTGTCCGTCTCTAGGGTCCCAACTAACTCTGTACCAAATTCATTAAAATCGGTCTTGCCATTTAGGCGTGAAGACGTAACAAACAAACAAACTCACTTTCGCTTTTATACTGTTTTTTTTTGTTTCCATCAATTTTATCAATTATAGCTTTTACCCGCGACTTCGTCCGCATAAGTATTTTTGTTTTCTCCCGTGTAATGTAACAGTCAGTTGAATAAAAAATCGTATACAAATCAGATCAATAGTTTTGGCGTAATGTGATTCTAGACAGAGTGTTAATGTTGTAGATAGGTAGCTATGTTTGGGTTCCTGTGGGAATGAGATATTTTCCCGAAGTAAAAAGTAGTCTGAATTTTGGTACCTTCCTACCCTATAAGTTATGTAGTGTGATGGAATGTCGCTACGTTTCGATCCAAGTAAAACTGTTAAATAAAGACAGTTGCATCAAAATTTTATCATAAATTCCCTAAATTATGGCGCCTACCTACCCTCTAAGTTAGAAAAGTGATCAAATACTAACGTGAAGTCTTAGTAACACTCAGTTTAAAAAAAAAACATCAAAATCATTTCAGTAGCTATGGCGTCATGCGCTTCTTGACACGATCACGCTAGATTTCCGCAGGAATGAGGTATTTTCCCGCCGTAAAAAATAGCCTGTGTCCGTGCCTAGGATCCTATCTTTAAATTAACCAAGTCTTATAAAAATCCGTTCAGACGTTAAGGCGTGAATGAGGTAAACTTTTAAAACAAACGATTAAAAATCACTAACTTAATTAGTTTTCTGCCTACTGCCTACGCCTTAAGTACGATAGCATGAATATTAATAGCCCATATCCTTTTCTAGGTTACTATCTATCACCTAACTAAATTTCATCAAAATCCGTTTAGCCGTTTAGGCATGATAGAGCAAAAGTCCCAAACGACTAAAAATCACTAACTCAATTTAGTTTTCTGCCTACTGCCTACCCCCTAAGAACGATGGCGTGATTATTTATAGCCTATGACCATTTCTAGGTTATCATCTATCACCATACCAAATTTCATCAAAATCCGTTCAGCCGTTTAGACGTGAAAGAGTAACAGACAGACAGACAGACAGAGTTACTTTCGCATTTATAATATTAGTATGGATAAGGAAGGTAAACTTAAAACATTATCCTTAATTAAATATGGTTTGCATTGCAGCTATCGGTAACTTTAAGACCGAACAATGGGTGCAAAGTTTTATTTAAAAGTTATATTTTTTCCAACTATAATGTTTCCGCTGTAGAATGGTCCGGGTGACATTAGTAAAATGTACCATTCCTCTTCAATCTGGTACATTACCTCGATTTCTGACCATGACTGAAAGCCTTTAAGGCTTACCCTGAACGCCATAGCTGTATAGGACTACCAACAGACATTTTTAGTGATGGGATGTATTTCTATGAAGCGCTAAACATGTATCTTCATTTAATGTCACCCGCACCATGCTACGGCGAAAATAGTAGAAGACTTTTATCAATTGATAAACCTAGGAATTTTGTAAAGTTTACTTTATTCTTAAACTGATCCTTGATATTAATACTGAGGTTTGGTGATGTTAAGCGTTGACTGAAAAACATAATTTTAGTTTTGGCCACGTTAATTTTTAAGTTATTGTTATTTAACCATTTAATTATTAAATATATCGTGTTGTTATTTTGGTTTCATAATTATTTAACCATTTAATTATTGAAGATATCGTGTCGTTATTTCGCTATAATAATTACTTTGATTGTTAGAGTTTGTGGTGACCGTCATCTGCAAAATGATATGTTGACAATATGTTATTTTGGGTAAATCATTTATGCAAATACAAATAGCAGGGGACATTATAGCGTACAACTCATAGAGTATGATTGAAAAAAAAGCTCACAGAAAATTGATTCAGTGACTGCGTAGTAGCAAATACATTGTGTATACTATGGGACTAGAAATTTTATCGGGCTGAATTTATATCAATACAGATTTGAAGAGGCAATTGTTTCTTCCAATGATTTTAACGTTTTACTGAGCAAAAAGAACAAAACATGTTCTCATTTCAAAATATTTTTTAAGAATAATACTGGCTGGAAAAAACAATCCTATCTAAACATCTGCCTCGCTTCAAAAACAGAAATAAAGATTTAAATTATATTAGGCGAGTTTTTTAACTTGTTTCATTTTGCGTCCAGACCAGCTCTTACCGACTTTAAATTACTTTCATTATTTATCTACTTGTCAAGTTAGGACAATGCTGGGACTAAAATATAAATATAATAATTTTAACTTCGGAGTAAAAAGGTAATATGCAAATGATTTCATTCATTTGCATTTTTATATTTGAACACCTTTGTTCATAATTTTATCTCTTCTTTATAAATGTTAAGAAATGTTCCGTTAATAGCGTCCATCTTTCGAACAATATTAGCTACTACACAATCGGTATTACAAAACAACCTAAAAAAGAGCTTTGTTCCAAATCAGTCCCTAGTCTGCGGATATTACGTAATTTTCGCTTTGACAAGTGCTGAAATTGGAAAGAAAAAAGCTGAAAACAATGTAATTTTATTTTCAATTAGTGTGTTCCTTTTGATTTGTGACCTTATTCTAAGGAGGCGGAGTCGAATTGTCTCTGGTTACGAAGATTACGAAGTAATAAAAGCAAAAAGAACTCTTGTACCGGCCGTGCCGCGCGCACCCGTTATGAGCTCCGTCCCTTTCTTTAAAAATTCACCCTAATCCCTTTCTTTTAAAATATAAAGTACGTCTTATTTCAGTTCGGAGAATCTATTCTCCAAGTTTAAATCAAATTAAATGTTATTTAATGAAGTTTCGGGAAGCGTATTTTGTAAAGTCGTTAATGTTCCAAATGTTCCAATTGTGGGCTTATTTGAATAAAGAGTGTCTTTTTAAGGGCATTGTAATCTATTGTTTTGCCATACTTACAAATAGCTGTTGTGTTGCCATTGACACTAGGTAATCGGGGCTAATATTCTCCATTGTTTTGTACAGATAACTAGATAAGGCTTGTGCTTAGGCCTTTTTATTGCGGATGGAAAATCATCAAATAACTTTCCTCGCTCCGGGCGGAGTGAGGGGGAGTGCCAGAATTTTACTGACTAAAACCCACCCATGTACCTACTTTCTTTTGCCCTTTATGTTCAGGGGCTGCGGTATCTTTTTCGAACAACCTGCAGCTCTGCTTTGGCCTAGGAATGATATTATTGGATAAATGACGGCTGACCTAAGTGGTTGACATAGCTGTTTGGCAGAAGTAATAATATTTAGGACGTAATTAAGTAGGACACCCAGTTGACAATCACAACTATTAAGTGAAGATCTTAGAGAAACACTTGATATAGTTGGTGTTTATCTTCCTTACTAGAACATTAAGTAAGTGATTAAAGCCCACAGCTGCCTATAAAGCTAAGATAACGCTTTGTAGGTATTCCCCGAGGCGTCAACGATACAGTGATTTATGATTAGTGGCGCGAAACGAATAACTTATTCCATGATATTTATTCAGGATCTACACTTTGAATATGTTTACTATTCAGACAAAAAAGGATTCTAAAAACACTTGTTTGTTCCGTGATATGCACGAATAGTGCTGTAACTGCCGTGCCAGCGAACAAACAGGGTTTACTGGTCCGTTATCAGAATTTATTCGAATCGAAAGTTTTCGTATAAAAGTTAGTGTTCGTTGTTTTTGAAGGCTATGTTTGTGAGGGCCTGTCGCCGCAGTGTCGCGGCACCTCGCCATTAGTTCCCCACGTCAGTCTCAAGCGCTTGTATGACACATTTCGAGATCACCACTTAAAATGATATAGGGCGTTTTTTAGACCATCGTTTAAATAAATCTGAAACGAACGAGTCTTTTTCAAGCAATATGTCCTCTTTGAAATAGATATACCTACGGTTTTTAAAATGACGATAAAATACCCGATTTCTCGGAAAGAACATTTTCTCTATCTAAAACGTTTCTGGAATAGGGAACGTCTCGGGACAAACGGAACACCTGGCGGTCGTAACTTGCTTGTACAGACGCCTGCACATCAAGCTACTACAATCCGTCAGATTTCTTTGATAGATTTTCGACTTTATTTCTAAAGTATTAGGTTCAAGGTTCATTGGGAAAAATTTACAGTTTCGGGTAGTTTGACCTGCTGGCGTCTGTACATACATTTTGTATCCGGCGGCGGTACAAAATATATTCCTCTTCCTTTTCCTGCTCGTTCGACTGTGATGGTCGCTGCTCACGAATTTCCATGTGTGTTATATTTATGAAATTCATTTTATTTTAAAGGGTAATTTTTAGCCCAAGGGCAGAGATTTCAAAATCTTAATTAGCATACTTACTTTGGCTTAGATATATGGTCTCAATTATACAGATGGAAGTATCGTTAACATATCCAAGATCGAAAAATGGTGAGCGGATTTTGTAAAAAAAAATATGCTTAAAAATTAAACTTAATCGAAGACATGCGCCAATCGCAAATAAGCTTGGGGTAAGGTGGTACTCATTTGATCACAAGTTTTTAACCGACTTCAAAAAAAAGGAGGAGGTTGTCAATTCGTCGGAATCTTTTTTTTTTGTTTTGCTTTTCTATGTATTTTCACCGATTACTCAAAGACGCATGTACCGATGTGCAAAATTCTTTTTTGTTTGATAAGGTATACTTCTTGGTGGTCCCATATCAATTTTATTATTTTTAGTAACAATGGAAAATGAACATTCGATTTAAAATATGTGATATATAACTAATCCGTAACTAAAAATGCTGATATTAAAAACTATTTGTAAAAATTAAAACCGACTTCCAAAAAAAATAACTAAAAAGTGGAACATAACTCTACTTACGGAAGTGACTTTAGTTAATTTCGTTAACTTTTTTTGCCACCGACATCCGGATATAAAGTTTTTCTTTTAACATCTTTAAGAAAACAGCGTTGGTTTTGTTTTCAATCTGAAAGATAGCATAGTTTGAAACGTAAGTCCGTGCTTAATTCAAGGATCAGATCGTTAAGGCAATCAGCGCCAAGGGACTTAAACTTAGTCTATTTTACAACTACAGGATTATTAGTGAACTTTACCAGAAATATAGTTAAGGTAAAACCTTCTAATCCGTGGATTCTCCCTGCCTATTAGTTCAGTAGTTAATTTAAAATGTAAATCCCGTTACAGTCGTTATCATATTTTCATAGCAAATCCGTAGTTATGAGATACTGACCAAACAAGATTAAAACGAGAACGGAAAGCGTTTTGAAACTCATTAATATTATAATAAAGGCGACCGCAAGGCCGCAAGTAGGGAGGGGGACACACACACGTGCGGTTATGATTAGCGGCTGCTTCTACAGTAAAGGACGCGCGCTATGCGGCCATGACTACGACATAGAAAAATTGGAACTGCACATTTTGTTTTTAAGGTTCGTTAGGTACCTCAAAAGAGCATTCTACGCTACTTAGTAAACGATAACGTCAACACATCACAGAACTAAAGCAACGACAATACAAGCAATAACTTACGTCCATATGATAGCAACCAACACCGTCCCTCAAAGATGCAACATTCAATCAATTTCAGCTAAGCAACGAAAACCATCTTCCAATCCGGCTGGTCACCGTTGAAGATCAAGACCAAAACCCTCTAAAGAAGATGTCTCAAAAGATAGCTTTTCCAGCTGGTTGCAAATAGCCCAAGACAGGGACATATGGAAGTCTTTAGAGGAGGCCTTCTCCTTCACTTAAGGAGGGGTTCATGCAAAACTTCAATACTACTCACCATACTTCAAAAATATAGTGAAAATTGTGTAAACAACATCAGTATTTTGTTTAAACTAAGCTGTGTTTTAAGCACGAAATAAAAGGTTTTATTATTATTATTAACTAAAAAATTGAGATGAGAAAGAAAACTAAAACTTATGTGAAATGGAAACAAACATAAATATATTAAGTATATCAACTGTTTTTTTTTAATATTATGTAAACACACAAATGTAAAAGTTTTAGCAACTATTAATGCATGAAATAAAAGACTTTTTTTATTTATTTACCTCAAAAGAAAAAAAAACGGAACCCTTATTGGACCACTTCGTTGTCCGTCTATCTGTTTATCCCCCCTTTAAGTCGGGTACGCGTCGAGGTATATATATACACTCTGTGAAAAAATAGTGCTGTAAAAAAAACAACTCTCTAAGTGTACGCAGTCAAAAGGTGAGTATAGATGTTTATGTCGCAAGTTTCTACGGAACCCTCGGTGCGCGAGAGTCTGTCTCGGTCTAGGTTTTTCCTATTCCTCTGATTTTTAAGAGTTGCAGTGGTTTGAGAATAGTGTGGCAGTATAGACCCAAAAGAAGACTCGCCGCTATTTTGAACAACTGTTCGGATGCCAGCTCAAACGACCATACCAGCTTTCTGGTTTTAAAATTGTGGTGGTGGTCGTGGAGTGCGCTATGGACGAATGTGATAGTCAGTCTGTGAGACATCGGGCAATGTAAAGGTCTGTACATTCACGACCACAGCGTTCGGTCGCCGTTAGTGACAGAAGGCTAAACGTCGTCGGTCCCAGTCGGCGTGTGGTCTAATGGACCGCAACCTTCAGCATTACGCCAGGCTGGGACCGCGCGTGTGGCTGCCGGGCCACATCCTTCCGACACCTGCTACATTATGCATGTGTCTACTTTGTGGCAAGTCTCAGAAACACTGTTTATTCCGATTGTATAATAGTAACAGGTATTTACTTCTATGGATATAAGGAAAGTATAGTGTCGCGGTACATTAAGGTGGCGCTATTTTTCACCTCGTTTTTGGAGCCTCAAACGATAACGTTTTGTCTACTATAAATGTATACTGATTATTTTTTTCTGTACCTTTTGGAACTTATTTATTTTATAGTTATTTGTGAGCTAAAACTTCAAAAGGTCTAACATTTCATTTTTAAAGCTGACGCAGTCATGAAACTTTTTCTAAAATCTTGATTTTACACTATTCATATCCCTACCCTATAGTATCACAAAAAATGGTGAAATACCACTTTTTGACTTATAAAATATAAACTATATTAATGTAAACTTTCGGGTACTGTGCGCAAAAATATCCATTATGAAAATGATTCAGTAGTTTTTGCGTAACAGAGTACCTACCTAACAAACACCCACCCATCCTCACTTTTGCGTTTATTTAGTAGTAAAAGATCTAAAAGCTACGCGTATATGTAAATATAAACCAAGTAAATATATTTTGCTGTTGACGCTCATATTTCCGTAATATGTACGTAACACGTATACCTAGCGTAGATAGACGTACATTATGCGTGAATTTGCGGCATAAATATTTTCGTTGTAGGCAACACAGCATGTTTTTGTATTGAAAAGAAAATACGGATACTAAAAATGTGAAACCTTTGCTTTATGATAAAAAACCAAATCGAGGATGAATTTTATTGTTATACAAATAGTTTTAGACAAAAATAATAGTATCTCCACGGCTTTAAATGCCGTCGAGAAATAACTCTCAGGCATGCTGTGTTCCTCACAATGTTTTCCTTCACCGAACCAAGAGGTAATTACTCGTTTATTCATTTGATTACATATAATTTTCATTATTATATATTATTTCTTACTAAAAACTTAAAAAAAAACATCGCCGTTTATTTATTTTTACACATATCTTTTATATTTTAACATATTTCTCAATTAAAAAAAAAACAAAGAAAACAAAAAAAAATACATTTAAAAATACAAAAAATAGTAGCCCACCCGTATCGGGAACAGGGTTCAAGCTACCGGCAGTGAGGGCATTTCAATAGTGTTAGTGACCATGTCATGTGTATGCAAGTAAGCACTAAAACTTGTAAATCTGACCCCCAATATCTCCGAAGAGGTCTAAAAAACCTTCAGAGGTGTCAAGGGACAACCGGATGGAACGAAGTTATTGTTTATTACGTACAAAAAACTTGTATACACTCAACAAAATAATCGTCACAAGAGTCACAACACCACACTGTTCAATGCGAAATAGTAAGACGAAACGAAAATAACTGGCTTGCTTTCTATGAGAGAGAGAGAGAGAGAGAGAGAGAGAGAGAGAGAGAGAGAGAGAAACACGCGCACGCCGCACGGCTTACAACTATAGCAAAAAGTGTCGTTACAACTTTTGGTCTTAATTTTTTCCGTCTAGCCCCCTTTCGCAACGCGCGATAAGGAACCTCATTGCAAAAATGAAAAAAATATCGCAATGACATTGTTACACCCTTTATACGATGTTATAACAGTACCTACCACTTAACCATCATTGGGGCTAGATACAGTTAAATTCAATCTGGACGTTTATTAGCAGTGTTTTATCTAGGTCTCCTTTTAATCTCTCTTTCACCTGCGCTCGTAAAGTCATTTGTTTCCCTTCTCCGACACCCTTTTGCAGTTTCATTGAAGCAAAATGGGATTAAGAAAGAAAATAGAAAAAGTATTTATTTGACTAGCAGAGGACAAAACAGTAAAACAAAGTATTAAAAAATGTAATGCAACAAATAAAAGAAGAAAAATATAGATTAACTAGCTTCCGTCCGCGACTTCGTCCGCGTGGTAGTTACTTTGGGCTAACGCTAACTTTAATCCTCCTAATCTTTCGTTCCCCTTTTCTTCCCTCTTTCTCCTCCTTTTATCCCTTAAATTAAATTGCCTATGTCCGTCTCCAGGGTCCCAATTATCTCTAATTATATCGTTTGTCATTTATGCGTGTAGGCGTTTGTTACGCCTTCAAAAACACAAACTTATTTTCGCTTTTATAAAAATAAGGATATAATAAATGTAAGGATATAAGACATACATGAAATAAATTAACCCTGTACGAGGCTAAAAAATTACACCCACAATACATCCGCAATAGAAGCTTTTGCGAATAAAAGTGAAAAGAACGATTGCAATCACAAACGTAGGAATGAACAAAAATAGAACGAATGAACATTTCGACTTGTAAAAGGCTAAAGTGGCATTTTATTAGTAGTGGCATGCGGAAGGGTTGTTCGTATTTCTTAGCGAAATAATAAACTTTTCCATTCGATAACCATCGCTAGGAGTTAGGACGTACGAAACGTCGCCGTCGTCAATTACTCGCGGCGTTGCCCTTGACAGTTGAGAATTGACTGCGGAAAACATTGCTTGCATACTGCCGAGTTAGAGGAAAGACTATAAATATAAACAACGTCTGGGGACGCTGCTGTCTCCGGCGTAATGCAAGGGAAACTTATCCAGTTAAACTTTCCCAGCAGTTTGGGCTTGCTGTGTGGCTTCACTTAACATTTTCTTTTGTACCGATCTTAAAGAGAAGATCTGAGTTTGTTTCGGCTGTTTCTTCTCAGAGTAGTCGGGTACGAAACACCGGCCTCATCAAGTTTTAAAAAAAATGACGTGTAAAAGTGTTTGTGAAAACCTACTTGCAAAATAAACATCATTTATCATTAAAAAAAAAAAAAGTACGAACCTGAAATTGTTATAGCGTGACCATTTACGTATTTTGTAGTAAAATAAGGTTTAAATGCAGCTACTTAACTTGTGCAGAAACATTACGTGAATAGCCATTTTCGTAATGTTTCCAGGCACATAAAAGCTTTTTTCTTCCAACTAAAACCTACCTTGCTAAGTACAATATGGTTTAATGAGTGTTATCTATAAATTTTGCTGATGTCCTAAATACTATTCAGGCTACTTTAATCTTCAAGACTATCCATAGATAAATGTAGAACGTTTCCTTTCATTCTTTTCGTTTATAGCCGCCTGAAGACATTAAAAAAGAAATCATTTCGTTTTCTTTTCTCGTTAATTTTGTATATTGTTCCCAAATTACAGAAAAACAATGTTGTTTTTACAATTAAAACACGATTAAAAGACAGTTAGTAGTATTTTAACGGACACAAGCGACAAAAGAAAAATATGAAAGAAAGATTCTCGCTAATGACATGATGCGACAAACGGAACTGTGTGATAGGCCATTTATCACAGCAGTCGGGTGTCGAATCAAGATGACTGCTAGAATTAATTGCACAAATAAATCACGTGCCTGTTCTAGCTATTAAACAATATACCTATTACTGACGTGTTTTAGAATGTAATCATTATTATAGTAAACAATAGATAACTTCCCTTCATATAGTTATTTCGCAGTAAATATTTATCGCTTGTTAGTTTTGTAGGTATGTGCCTAAAGATATATTTGTCGGCTTTCCTCGCTGAAAATTCAGCACAGATATACGAATGTTCTGTTAATTATAAGCGCTGTAATATATAGGGGGTTGCGTTTATAAATCCGGCCTTATAAAACTGGTGTAGACGACAGATAGACATGTTATAAACGTTCCCATTTTGAATAGCACAAAAAAATGTGGGTAATTGTTGTTGAATCTACGCAATAAATAGCGTGTAGCCGCGAGCCAGCCTCGACGCCTCTTGGGAAATTATTGACGTTTTCCGACGAACAAACTGCAATGTCGTTGCCAATCAACATCCACACTTAAGTTTTGTAGATTGTACATTTTGTTTTCATATGCAAAGTACTTCAATTTATTCAGCACGTAAATAAAGTAATGTGGTTTGAATATTCCATACAACAGAGTGGAAGGAAAATTACCAGTCTAATTTATCTATGTGCTCGACAAAAGCTTATAAATGTATTATTTTGCACAAGTTTGTTTAAGTAGCTTTTCATTTAATAGCGGAATTCTTGTTTTAAGTACAATATGAAAAGCAAAGGCAATATCAAAGCCTCATTTAACCCATATGTGTGGAGGTCGAACGGAATTTGGAGCATGTGTACCTCCCCTGGCTTATGTACCACAATTTATTATTTTAGGTGAATTGAGGATCTTTGTAAAGATGAAAAAGTAAAATTTACGAAATTGAGAGTAATGAAAAAAACTGGACACGCCCGTGTAGACTTGCACCCTGAGGGTTCTTATTCCGGATTTAAGGATAAACTTCACTTTGTTTTTTATAGTCTATAAAAACATACTGAAGTTTCTTCCAGTAGATCCAGTAATCGGTCCAGTAGATTACGGAAAGACAGACAAACACACGATTGATTCTAAAAGGGCCCCGTCTTTTCATTCATACCTACGAGCTCTAAAAATGTGAATGTCATCTAATTCAGCGAGTAAATTGAAGTGGCTATCATACGCTAGTCCCACCGCAGAGCGCATTAAGTGTGATAAATGTGAAGATGTGAAAAACTTTGTTCGGACACCCGTTGCAGTGGTGGAATTAAAACAAAAAAGGAAACATAAAACCTTGTAAACTTAGTTGCAGCTGTCTCGCAGTTTATTGTCGAAATTGAAAAATCCTGAAAAATTTCATTCATAACGCAGCGTTTAAAATAATTGACTTTTCAACTTCAAGGTTAATGTGTTTTGAGATGGAAAAAGAATTGGACAATTGCGACTTTTTTCAACACGTTTGTATAATGCTTGTTTTAATGTAAAATTATTTTGCGGCAACGCGTCTGAATGTCAAAATCAAAAGTTTACCTAACAATATAAATAATAAAAACGCATTAAAGATTTTTCTTTTAATTTAATTATATATTACGCGTGAAGACGTGATTTGATAATCATGCTTGAGTTTCTTGCAATCCATTCTCGGCTTCGTTACGCCTTGGTTTGCAAACCCACCTCGAGTGTAATGAAATCCTTTGCCCACTTGTGTCAAAATTTCTACTTTTTTGTCGAGTTAACTGTAGGTATAATTAAGCGCATCAACGAGTGACTGTGCTTGAATGAGGCGGCTCAACGGATACGGATCGATACTGAAGTGATGACCACGCCGACTTTCTGCCGGCTCAAATAGCCGCAACCAGCTGCCGATACCGCGAACATCACTAGTTCTAGTTGCTATGCTCTTACTCAGACGCGGCTACAGTCTTCAGCCATTAAGAACTTTAATTTTGTTAGTCAGGGCAATTTAAGTTTTACCGTCGTTATCATATTTTTCTTTACATTAGCCGTGTAATTTACTTTAGCAGTTGTTTCGTCTTTAACTATGTCATACATTAATGTAAAACTGCTAAGTAAACGCAACTTTTACGTAGGTAGTTATGATCTGTAAGTGCCAAAAGTTCAACGTCGCATGAAAAATGGCTTGAATATAATAGTTCTATTATCCTTACCACTTAAATACATTGTAACTGTGTCGTGCAACACTGTGGAAATTAAGTTATGTGAGTACAGAGTTGGTATATCTACGATGTTGGTGTGTGTTGGGCCCGTACAATTAGACTAACTTCATTATGGTGTTAAGTCACGGAAACCGCAAAATATTGTGTAAGGGGGACAAAGTGGATCGTGATTCTTTTGTGACCGCTCGCTTTTGTCAACGTGGACATAGATTAATGCAACGACAGAGAAACTTCTCGAACAAAATGTGAACCAAACTATTATTTTTACAACGAATAATATTCTTTAAACCGGATAGGTAATAAATTACGCGAACAGTGTCACAACAAAGGTATTGTTTTAAAACTAGCGCACCGTAGTAGCTGTAAGTTTTAATATTGCGTAAGAGCGAGCTGAAACTTTCAGTATTTACCGTAAATATTCACCATTGGAAGTAGGTTATCGCGATAAACTATTTTTTATTGTCATTTGACCTAAAAAACTTTACCGCAATCAGTGTAAAACAAAAATAAAGTGTAATTAAGTTTCCGTGAATATCGTAGCGAGGTGTAGCAATATACAGGGGAGTCGTAATTGTTAGGTGTAGCGGAACCGCCATTCCACTAACGAGTTAAATGAGTTCGCAATTTGCCGATGTATCTGCTTAATTGACATTGCATGTCTTTTTCAGATTTAATCGACGTTTAATGTAGTCGTAGTTACGAGATTATGATGAAACCGCTGACTGCCTAAACAGTTCTATCGAGCCTCTTGTGGTATAACCTTGTGCTCTGAAAAGAGAATGAACCCTCGTGCACCATACGAAGGTTCATTCTCTTTTCAGACCATTAACTTGAATGTCAATATGAATTATAACAACTTACAAACCAAGAAAATGAGCGAGTATTTTCCAATATTTCATTTCAGGAGGCGATAAACTGCTAAGTTTACCTATGAAATATTACCCTAGGAGCACTCGTGGAATGATTCTGTAGAGTGGTCCATATGCTCGAGTTCGTTTCGATGAGATTGCACTGGATGTTTTACGACTATCCTTACTAATATTATAAAAGTGAAAGTGAGTTTGTTTGTTTGTTACCTCTTCACGCTTTAATGGCTAAACCGATTTTGATGAATTTTGGTACAGAGATAGTTGAGAATAAGAGACGGACATAGGCTAATTTTTATTTAAAAAAAGTGGGATATGAGGGAGAACGAGGGAAAAAAGGGAAAACTTAGCGTTGCTATTACAAATCAATCAGGCGCAAGAGCAAAAACTGCAGGTCAGCTTAGTGTGTTATATCGAATTTAACGCGAGCGAAGCCGCGGGCGTAAGCTAGTCGGATTATATTTCTAAGATAAATATTTTTATTTCACATAGGTCTACATGGGCAGTTATAAAACGTCGAGAAAAGATGCACGGTTCGGGTTGGTCGTTTCCTATGGAGAAGAACCGACAAGAAACTCCATGCTTACTCTTTTAAAATCATTTGGTTTTACAATGATGTTGTTACAGCGTTACTACTTAAGTATGAGAGGATAGCGTAGGCCCGAGAATAAGTCATTGCTTACTTTACAGAACGTAAAATAAAATAATACCGTAACAAAGGTTAACACAAGTTAACAATCAGTATGACTGTAATTGTCTTGTTTTTCAACACCAGCTTTGAAAGAATTTTACAGTTTGCGCTTCGTTTTGGCGGTCGCATGACATAAACTCTAAAATATTCCGTTTACTTGTAGAAAATTTATTTTAATTTTCGTGACTGACCCCCAACAACAGCCACATAAAATAGCCTAGCAACAAAGATCTTGAAATTTGAAGGCAAAGATTTAACTTAAATATTTGCGGAGTAAATAAACGCCTTCATGAATAAAACATGGAGCGCAGATTAAAAGCGATAAAACTAGCGCCTGGAAAAGGTACGTTCTATTTGAAAATTAACTTTGGCGAGCGTATTCCGAAACGGTTTGGACATTGCATGAAATTGGATGGTTTAATTCTCGTTTCGAATGGACATGTTTCGAACGCGTTTGCTAATACAGAATAACGAACTTATTAAAAGCTATTAGGCCGATCTAGGTATGTCGCGCTAGTTTCCTGAAAATTTTCGAACGGGATCCCCAATTGCGCGAGCCTCCGATGAATTTCCGGCGGCCGGCTTCACATTTCCGGAAAATGACGAAGCGTTCATATGTGCCGTGGATCTTCCAATGTTAGTAGGGCCCTTCGTGATCCGTTCAACATTTTAGTAAGGATAAATGATAGAGAATATTTCTTGTTGCGGACACTGCCATCAATACTTTGATGCTTAGGCAACTTGCGTAGGTTTGTGCTTTAGTTTTATGATAGTGATTTGTTTTTTCGAAATATGAATTGTTTTTCTTCCAGTATTTATGTAGTTACCGTAAGGAAACCAAAGAATAGATGGATGGATTGTGTAAGGAATGATATGAAAGAGAAAGGAGTAAATGATGCCGTGACGTCAGATAGGGGAGAATGGAAGAAGAAAACATGTTGTGCCGACCTCAAATAGGATGGGACAAAGGCAGGAAAATGATGATTATGATGATTTGTGTAGTTTCCGTATTCTTCAGGGTCATATCTTAGTTAGTTAGGTACCATGAAGTTGATCGTTTTAAAACTGAGTAAATAAAAAAATCAGTACTAAAAGTACTTGATTTTTTTATTTACTGATATCTAAGATTTTCAAGGACGGAAGATATCTACTTTAAAAACCTTAATAGTAGGTAATTATAGTATTGAGTTGTTTGGGGTCCAAACGTTCAGGTTAAAAAGGACTAAGTAGTTTTAAATATACTTTAACTTCATCATTGCAGTTCGGAATCTCACGATGCTTGGTGTCTTTACCTTATATTGTGATTGTCTGGGTATATTAGAAAGAGTATTCGGTATAATATTAGGAACTTGTTTGAAAATATTTATGATGGTAATATCTATAACTTGTTTGTCTTGAAAACTTCCGCGAGCTCAGTGCTGTAAACATGTCAACACGCCACTTTTTATTTCCACCAATAAAACAAGTAGGTACCTATCATCTATTTTCGCGTGAAAGCCGCTCGACATTTAGATTATAAACATGTTACACAACAGATTTATTTTGTTATTTATTGCGTTTCTGAAGTATAAAGCTTACCTATGTTTATCTAGTCCATTCACAACTCTGGTATAGCAGTGCTATTTATTTTATTAAACAGTCTCAGAGGCTGTAATAAAATATCTTTTGAAACGCTACTAGCTGTTTGTGTCTATTTCATCACGATTTACAGTGATGTGCTCACATGTTCTTTACAATTTGATTCACAAACATTACCGCTCGGCGCCGGCGCTATCATTCCTCACGATGTCACGAGTTTCAGAACTAAAACTACCTTATGTGTATAACTTAGAGATAACTTTAGTACAACACTATTACGCAGCACCAACCGGCTTCCTTTAACTTCGTCTTCAAGTAATTGCATTTATTTTGTGTATTTAGTATCCATACGAGGAGAATGTTTGCGTTCATTCAATTTGCAGCGCGAAGCCCCTGAGGGCGGTAATCCCTGGCTTAGGCCTGTTGCGTCCTGCTTTTGATACTCCTCCGCGCATGACGCCGGACTCATCGAAATGTTTTTACTAATGTATGTGGCTTTGTGTGGTCCGGAGCTCATTGTTTGTGGTTTCATAGTTTTTTACGAATAGCTGTTTTAAATGGACGGAGGCTCGGCAATCAATTATTGTTTAAAGCGTTCAAGGAATAACTTGGGATTATAATTGTCATTAAAATAAACAAACAGTTGTAACTGAGGTACTTGTATCATGATTAATTTAGAAAATCCAGGATAAATAGAATCCTTAAAAAAAATCGACTGTATATTTATTGATAATAAATATACAGTCGATTTTTAGAATAGGTGCCGAGAGAACAATGGTGGCATGTGCGAAAGTACAAATCATTTACATAATGAGTGCGTGTAACTCCTCAGTTCAGCCCCCTGCGACCCAGAATACGGGAGTTGCACTTTAATATAGCTCAGTACTGAAGCGAATGCCGGATTTTCTATTCTCGGCCTTGTCTGTCAAGATTTATGTGTTGTGCCCCTTTAGGTTTTTGCAATATCCCGCGGTACACACCGCCGATTTGTTTTCCTTTCGGTTCAGCTTTTACGTCTGTATTTTTAGTTCTAATGAGAGTGTTGAATTGGAGTTGATGAAAGATGTTCTTTCTAGACTGTTCTTTGGGAACTGTCTGTTATTACGTGATGTTTGTGTTCGTGATTTTGTTTTTATTATTTGGCTTTTGTTACCTATCGAATGAAATGGTGTGTATTTATTCAAAAAAATCTTGTAAGACTCCTTCACGTGTTTTTTTTTGTACATATTTTGAAAGTTTGTCTAGAGAAACTGATTCATGAAACAACTTAAATGTCAAACGGCATTGTAAAGGTGGTTAATAAAAGACGCCGATTTTATATTCGGTTAAAAATCTATCGTGTTAAAACAGCAGCGTGCATAAAATATAACCCAGTGAACTATCAGACGGGTATCTATGTCAAGTTCATTTACAGGGAAAGCTGTCTGCGGAGTATTTCCAATAACTTATAAACAGGGCGACGGGAATTACTATTTGTAGCTGTAGCGCTAGCGAGGCAGGTCACGGTTACACTGGAACGGGACTGCATTCAACTGACCCGACATACATATACATATTAGTATGCAAACTTCTTGGAAATGTTTACCTGCTCTTTCAAAGAAATATTCCGTAGTTATCTGTTAGGTTTTAGGTAGGAAATGAATGTTAAATATGTTTCTAAGGTCATTTTTTTTAAAATTTTGTAGCAGTGACGAAACTTTGTCATTGCGGCTGAGGTGGAGTTAAGGCTCGAGCCGCTAGGCGAGTGTATTATAGAGCCGAGAACAGCAGTGCGTAGTAAAATTTTATCAGATAATTTCAACAATGCAATGATCATCTATATACATATAATAAGACTGTAAAAGATCGATTTCTGTACATTGAAGATTTTTATGAAAAATTGTTACAGGGGGTCTTAATTACCGTAATAGAAGCCAAAACAACAATTTTTAAAATTTTTGTCTGTCTGTCTGTCTGTCTGTCTGTTTGTCCGGGCTAATCTCAGAATCTACTGGACCGATTTTGACGGGACTTTTTTTATTTGACTCAGTATCACCTGGAGAGTAAACTGGGATATAAATAATCACGCCGATGAACTTAGGGGGCAGGCAGGAAATTGAATCTCAGAATCTACTAAACCGATTTTAATGGGACTTTCCGGACATAGGCTATTACTTTTTTTTAAAAGAGTGTGATATGAGGGAGAAAGGGGAAACAAACGGGAAAACTTAGCGTTGCTATTACAAATCAATAAGGCGCTACCGAATTTAACGCGAGCGAAGCCGCGGGCAAAAGCTAGTTAATATTATATTTTGCAATAACTTAAAGAAACGATGTGATGGTGTGGTGAGTTATAAAACAAAACATAAGTAGGATTGCTTTTTTAAACTGTATATTGACGTGGTTATATCACTAAATTGGCTCAATATCACCCCCTATGCAAGCAATGCTTCACTTTCAACCCTCATAATGTCACATTGTCCTGTAATGACAGCAATGGCTGGCGAGGCATGTGATCGTTCAATCAAAGGATAAACCCCTCATTTCCGCACCATTATTGATGGCGACTGTTTACGTACGGGAATGTTGTGTCATTTTTCAAACATGATATCGGTTCGTGATGGTTCAGTCTTGCTGAACGAGATGGAAGAAAATCGAATAATCGGGAGCGATCATATATCTCGATTTCCATATCTTTGGCAGGGTTGACTTTTGGTGAAACAATGACATATATCTTGACAATATTGGTATTTAGAAAATACATTAAAATATTAATGAGTGGTAGACGGAACAAGACGAAGCAAATTGTAATCCAATACTTATTACCACTTACCACCGGATGCCGACCTACCTTCGTCGCGTGGTCGGGGCATATCTGACGGACAGGGCCGTCATCTACCCCGGTCGCTCTGGAGAGTGGAACCGGCGAGAGATGTCGTGCGGTGTCCCGCAGGGATCGGTCTTGGGGCCGCTCCTGTGGGACATCGGTTACGACTGGGTGCTGCGCGCCGACCTCCCCAGCGGCGTCAGCGTAGTTTGCTACGCTGACGACACGCTCGTTCTGGCTCAGGGGGGGTCGCACCAGGCGGCGGCCGACATCATGACACGCGGGGTTGCGATAGTCGCAGAGAGGATCCGGCTGCTGGCTCTCGAGGTGGCCTTGCACAAATCCGAGGCCATGGTCTTTCATGGCCGCGGAAACACGCCACCGTCGGGATCCCAGTTGACGGTAGGAGGGGTTCGCATCGGCGTCGGGTCGACGATGAAGTACCTGGGAATCGTCCTCGACAGCCGGTGGAACTTCGTCGAACACTTTCGACGTTTGGCTCCCAAACTCGAGCGGACGGGGGCTGCTTTCAAGCGGCTCCTGCCCAATCTGAGGGGGCCAAACGCCTCCTGCCGTAGGCTCTATGCCGGAGTCGTGCGGTCCATGGCCCTTTACGGGGCCCCGGTATGGGCGCGTTCCTTAGGGCGGCGCGCCGCCCACTACCTGAACGCGCCCCAAAAGGTGGTGGCCATACGGCTTGTCCGGGGCTACCGCACGATCTCCGGCGAGGCAGCGAGCCTCCTTGCCGGACTGCCACCGTGGGATCTGGAGGCGATAGTCCTCGCGCGCCTGTTTGAGTGGCGCGCGGAGGCACTACACCGGGGGGAAAACCCGCTGCCACGGCAAGTTGCCGCTCGGCGGGCAGACCTCCGGTGCGATCTCATGGTGGCATGGAGAGAGCGACTGTCGCAACCCCGTGCAGGGCACGCCACAATAGCGGCGGTAAGTCCCCTCTTTGAGGAGTGGCTAGAGAGGCGTCATGGCGTCCTCACCTACCGCCTGACGCAGGTCCTCACCGGACACGGAAGTTTCGGGAGGTTCCTGCACATCATCAGGCGGGAGGAAACGCCCGGGTGTCACCATTGTGACGATTGCCCGGAGGACACGGTGGAGCACACAGTGGCGATCTGCCCAGCTTGGGCGGAGCACCGCCGTGCCCTCGTGGAGGCGATCGGCGGCGGCGATCTCTCGCGTCCGGCCCTGGTTCAGGCCATGGTCCGGAGCGAGAGGGAATGGGAAGCGGTCACCACCTTCTGCGAAGCAGTAATGCTAGCAAAGGAGGTGGCCGGGCGTTTGAGGGAGAGAACATCTGCCCAACCCAGCCGCCGCGGGAGACGCCCAGGGCGCCGGGCGCCGCGAGACGACTTCCGGCCACCGTAGATGCGGGCCTGTGGACGGTGAGCAATGGGTAGCTCACCGTCCGTCCGTCTATTGACGACAGGCCGTGTCGACGGCGCGTTCGTGTTTCACGCGCGCCTCAAAGAGAGTCAGCAAAGCAGAGGGGCTTGCCAGAGCCTCCGCCTGCCGGGGTTGCGGGTTGTTCGAAAGAGATACCGCGGCCCCGGAACGTAAAGGGCAATAGAAGGAACATGGGTGGGTTTTAGTCAGTACAAGTCTGACATGCCCCCCCGCTCCACCCAGAGCGGGGGAAGTCATTGGATGATTTCCCACCCGAAAAAAAAAAAAAAATACTTATTACCACTTGCTAACAGATCGTTCTGTCTAGTGTTATACGCTCGCTTGTCAGGGAACATTCGTGGGTCAAAATCGAAAATATTTGGCACCAAAATGTCCGATCTGTAAGTCTTTTACATATCTTTGGTATTTAGTTTATTGGTAAGGGAGAAAAATTGTAGGAAAATATCCCACGCGTTATGATAACACCTATAACACTCAGGGAATAACGTTATTTTTACTACTGAAAGAATTTTCGGAATCAGATAATAAATTAAGAAGATTACTTTTTATACCAAGACTAAAAGCGTCGTTCCTGACTCGATTATGTGCATGTGATAATCAGTTAGTGTCTGTTATTTTTCGCTGTGTTTACTTGTTAAGGCGTTGAAAAGTCATATTTTGTACTCTTTGTTAATTGTAATTTAATTTTAATAAATAAATTTATTTCATCTTATATTGTGATGTAATAATTTAATTTAACATGAAATTGTAATAGTTATATGGGCTAATGCCTGAATTGACGACATAGTTGGCGCAGTGGCTTAGAGATCGACTGCTGCGCTGCGTGACGCGGGTTCGATCCCCGCACGGAACAAATATTTGTATGGTCTACAGATAGTTGTTTCGAGTCTGTTTGTGTATGTGAGAATTAATGTTTGTAAATGCACCCACGATACAGGAGAAATTCCTATTGTGGAGCAAGGTTTTTAAAAAAAAACACACACAATTAATAATAAAAATATATGCTAACTCACGAACCTCTTTATTATTTTAGTATAGAAGTATAGAAATTAGCTACAGGGGTTTCATTATATGCCATGTTCGACATTATGTTCAAATGTGCTAGACACTTTTCTGTAAAAACACAACTTTTTCATAAGTAACACGTAAATATTCTGAGGGTAAAAGTACTTTTATCTTAAAATATGTACTCAAGTCAAAGTATCTAATTTAGCAGAGGGCCCAAAGACGAGTTTATCTCAAGCGGAGGTGATTTCTCTTAGAGCCGTTTGTTTCAGAATTAAGTGGTTCAGAACGTGGTCCGGGCTTGTCTTATCCCGTATGTGTTGCCTTTTTATTTTTATTTTTTTGGTGTGGGATATCATCAAATAACTTCCCCCGCTCCGGGCGGAGCGGGGGGGGGGGCGTGTCAGACTCTTACTGACTAAAACCCACCCATGTTCCTTCTATTGCCCTTTACGTTCCTGGGCCGCGGTATCTCTTTCGAACAACCCGCAACCCCGGGATGTGTTGCCCTTGCGTTCGCATGCCGCTAGGAAGTGTGCGTAGGTCTACAAGCATATCTTAGTAAACACTCTCTGTGTTTGGACTGCTAGAATTGCCCAGTAGAGCTTTGTTTAATCTTTCGAGTAAATAACCAAACGTATAAAACTCACTGCTACTCTCATGGTAGTGGAACAACAGAAGCCATGGCACTCTCGTCTCTATTGCGCCCTCGCTTTCGACTCAGGCTGAAATCCCGCAAGCTATAAATGATGTCGGCCTCGTTAATAGACACCTGCCCACGGAAACGGCGGACATTACCCAGATTAATGGCTTTCCTGATAAGTGTTTAGCACTCGGTTAAAATGACAAAACATTGCGTGCTTTCAAGAATTTAACCGTCCGTTATTCCTAAACGTAATCTCGATAAACAGCTGTTTGTGGTGAACTAACTCCATTCCCGAAGTTCGTAAGGTATAATGTGTATCCGTCAAAAAGCAAACCGGAAGTCGTTGGCAACTCCACAAAGGTCGACAGTTGGCATTGAAACGTAAATAAGTGAGATATTGAACCAAACTAGGGCCAAATGTGGCCATAAATTTATGAATGAGCGTCACTGCTCTATATTAACACAGTTTGTAAACTTTGCCGTCAGACAGTTTGAAACTTAGGTTGGAAAAATGGCAATTTAGCTAAAAAGTATGCTTTATATTACTCCTCACATAATGTTTCGCACAGTCGCTTAATGAAAGTTGACCTTAACTTTACTTTTATACAGTAGGTATTTGCGCGCTGGGTTCCCAAATATTATAAATATAGACGAACAAAGAGCTCTTTGCAAATATATGTGACAAGACAACGTTGTAACTTCGAATGACATTTTAAATGAAGCACTCGGTGGAATTGACAGGGTAGAGGAGAAACGTCAATTTAATTTTCTGAATTTTGAAAGGACATTTACACATTTTACTATTTGTTGATACTCACTTATTTTGAATTCTGAATTAAATAAACTTGAATGTTTTTTACCAGCACTTGTAGCAGCCAATTATAAGGAGTGAAAGATAATTTAAATAAGATTTTCTAAAAGATTTGATGGGTCTGAATGTTGATGGACGGAGAGCGAGAGGAATGCCGAAGAAAAGATGGGTGGATTGTATAAAGAATGAAATGAAGGAGAAAGGAGTAAATGATACCGTGACGTCTGATAGAAACGTTGCGCCGAGCCCATATAGAATGGGACAAGGGCAGGAAAATGATGATGATGTTACTTCTTACTAATATTATAAAAGCGAAAGTGAGCTTGCTTGTTTGTTTGTTACGTCTTCACGCCTAAATGGCTAAACCGATTTTGATGAATTTTGGTACAGAGATAGTTGGGACCCTGGAGACGGAAATAAGCTATTTTTAAAAAAAGATTGAGATATGAGGGAGAAAGAGGGAAGAAAAGGGTAGAGAAAGATATTTTTTTTCGATCATCACGCGGGTTAAAGTTAGCATTGACCCAAAGTAACTATACTACGCGGACGAAGTCGCGGGCGGAAGCTAGTCGTTCTATAAATGTGCAAGTTTAAATATTAATTAAAAGTTGTTAAATATGTCAGAATAAAATCCAAATTCCAATTGAGAACACAGTCCAGGCCGCGGCAAAACTGTGATTGTCAGCTATTCTATGAATATTCGCACTTATAAAACTTCGGAATCACAATTTCTCACAAAAGATAGCCAGGCAAGCATATAAGATCTTATTTGGGCGTGGAGCCTCTGGCCATAATCCACAGGGTGCGGGATCTAGGCCGCACTCAAGGGTCGCATTATCACGGTATTATGCTGATGCGTGTCTGAGTTCTCAACGCGCCCGTGACGTCACATTTATGGCAGATTTATACCAATAATTGTACTTCAAAAAGCGGCTTATGTTAAAGCTACGTCTGTGTTTCGTCCCGTAAATACAGGCCACCTATTTGTTACTTAGTGTAATAGCCTTTAGCCATTAAAGGCAAATAACAGTGATTTACAGCATAGAAGTTTCGTATATTTGTTAGTTATTCTAGTAATCCTCATTATAATCCATTAGCTTATATTTATTTATTGGACTCAAGTCTCTGATGTTGTTATTTGTTAACATAATATCGAGACTAAAATACGCCATTAGTACAAGTTTCTATTCACACCAGGATCTATGAAGTATTTAGACAGGGCACTGAAGAGTTGAGAGTAAAATGTATCAGAGGCCCGTGGGCACGAGATCGCGGCGCGCGGCGTTGAAATAAAAATACCCGCTTCACGTGTAATATAGATGATACTGAGTATGCTTGTTGCAAATAATTTAACTAAAATTCAACAAGATAATCTGTATTTTCAATTACAAAATCGCCGACATTTCGTTGCCTTAATGCTACAAACTCATCCTAGGACCTCCGATCAACTTGTCTGAAAATTTATTGAAGTTCGTAAGTGTATTTTCTTTTTAATTTTGTTTTGTTTTTATTTCCTGATAATACTTAAACTTTACACATAAGTTAATCCCTGAGTGGATTATATTATAACTTTGAATCTAATATTCTAGTAACTATTGCACATATCTTTGACAGTATCCTTCAAAAATTTCAAGGCCGCCCTTAATGGACGTCAATGCAGACAGTCTGTCTTGTTGAACGGGCATCAGGTGAACTTTGAACTCCTTCCAAGGTCATTTAACCTTATATAATATGTCAAAAACAATGTCTCGCCGTCTTTCAAGTTTTAACTACTAAATATCTTTTGTGTTTTTATGCTTCAAGGCAAAGGATCACTTTCAGTGCTTCAAAAGAGCGAAAGTTACTCGTCGGGCGTCTCTATCAGAGAGTCACGCGTCGTTGGTTCCGTCGCACTTTTGTTCAGTGACTCGCTGACACTTAGGGAAACGAGCACTGAGGTCGCGACCCATCTACTTTATTTGACAATGATATTTTTGTGTTCATGGTTTACGGCTCGACGAACAAAATTAATTAAAGATGAAATTGAAATGCAATGTCGGAACAAGTTTTCGTAAGCGTCAAAGTAAAACCGATTTTCATTTAAAACGCGTTTGAAAGTATCTAACTTAACCGCGTGAAACATTGTTAGAAGCTGTCACATGGAACCATTCTTACAGACTTTCAAGTCAACTACGAGTGAAAAATAGAATATAAGCAAGAATGGACGGGAGACTGATGTTAAACGCGATATAAAAGTTATCTCGGCCAAGTTAGCTGTTCCAAGTTAAAAGTGCTGTAAGCAGGGCTGTTATCCAATAAAGCTTTCACAACTTTCTTTTTTACGATTCATCAGGGAGTACGCAGTTATGCCGTAATCGTTACAGCCTCTCTGCTACTGTAAAAACGTCAGAAATGCCCCACGCGGCCTTAAATAAATGTCAAATGTCTATGGTACATGCGTTTGTACGCAGGTTTGTATAGTTCGTAAAGTTCATTATGGAAGACAATGTTAGTTAAATGTCAATACAGATTATTCAACTGTCTCTTATCACTTTAATGAGAACTTTAGCAGGCGAAGTTAATGCTTCGAAATAGCTACGAAGTAAGTAACAAACTCAGAAGTATAAACTTCATGTGATTACCAGAATTTAGTGGAACTTTCACACTACTACGACAGTTTAGTTTGTTTACTCTTTTGCAGTTGCTCGCAAAACTACTGTTTACAGATAAAATCTTTTAAAGGAAGAAAAATGTTCAAGTAATAATTGTTTCTTCATTTCTCTGTTGTAATTACGTAACGGAATGTTATTTTTTATTAACTTAAAACTATGGTTAAAACTTAAATTTCTTTGTAATTTATAGAAGCTGTTACTGTACATTTATGCTGAAAAGTATTCTGAATGATTTAGCAATATTCAGTGGAATGAAGGATGTGGTCCAATAAAGAAAATCTATTCTTTTGACTATATACCCATCAGTTTAAAATATTGTGTATATGAATCTAATTTTGATTTTTCTCTCCATAAGGGCCTAACCGAAGGCGCCACTGGTACCTGACTTAACCAACTCATACTTCAAACCTCCTTTGAATATTTCGTCTTCGAGTCTTTTCTTTTTAACTACTTTGTGTAATATCACAAAGCTGATTCACAAAGCTTTTGTGTAATGTTGTCAAGTAACCATTGAACACCACTTTATTCCTTTTCGGGAGCGACGTATTG
This sequence comes from Ochropleura plecta, assembly GCA_905475445.1. NCBI lineage: Eukaryota > Metazoa > Arthropoda > Insecta > Lepidoptera > Noctuidae > Ochropleura > Ochropleura plecta. The sequence goes on from FR997723.1 coordinate 13,007,141, forward strand.
TTGGTTTTGTGATGTGTGCGAACGTTTGGTTGGAAAACGTTTAAAAAAAATACACAGCAACCAATGGCTTTTTTTTGATTGGAAAATCATCAAATGATTCCGGTGTGGGTGAATTGAAAAGGAGTGTCAGAATTGTACTGACACTCCTTTTCAATTCACCCACACCGGAATCATTTGAGCTCCGACAGATAGAGGCACTGACGGGTCCCTCAGATTTGCTTACATCTCTTTGAACGGGCTGTCGACCCGTCGTCGTCGTCCTTGTCGTCATCAGACGGACGGACGTTGAGCTACCTATTGCTCACCACCCGTATGCCTGCGCCTACGGCGGCCGGGAGTTATTCTGTGGGTCCCGACGCCTGGAGCGTTACCCTCGGTGGCTGGGAAAAGTTCGATTACAGGATAGTCCCGTAGAAATTGTAGTGGTTTATAATTATAAGCACACCAAGACGTTCATGGTAAACAAAAACTAAGTCGTAACGCTTTTAATCAAAATGAGTAGGACATTTCGTTTATTGCTACCCACGGCAATGCTACACACAAATCTGTTTCTGCAAATCAGAATTAAACTAGTGTGGTTTTGCTTGTCTCTGAGACCACTCAAACAAGACAAAACCTCGACAACTGATAAAATTATGTATAAGCTAAATGCAAAAACAAAACAATTTTGTATTCATTGCTTTTTTACAAGTGAAGGACAAAGTAAACACAAATAATTCGGTCAAGTGCTAGTCGGACTCGCGCATCGAGGGTTCCGTACAAATTTGTGATATAAACGACCATATATTTTGATTGCGTAGACGTAGAGAGTTGATTTTTTAAGGCTCTCAGGGACCACAGACTTGAGTATGTGGTTTTAATTTTGAGCTCAATACCTGCGCGTTCCCGATATAAAGGGCCTTGATAGACAGACAGACAGACAGACGGACTACAAAGTGATCCTACAAGTGTTTCGTTTTTTTCTTTTGAGGTACGAACCCCTAAAAACGTTCATTAAAAGGTTGGCTTGATAAGAAATTTAACGACACCAATGTTGGATTTCACAAACCGACTACCCGTCATGAATAAAGGGGTAAATGTGTCATTCTGCGGGATGACTTTACGACTATCGCGTGTTAGTTTAGGGTAACTGTAAAAGTTGGTTGGTACCTGGGTAATTTTTACCGGTAAAATTGTCGGAATTTACTGCCCACTTCGATTCTTGTAATGTACTTAATGCTCTGAAAGCTGTAAACGTGAACTGAAAATGTCCGTCTACTTACTTACTGTTGCCTTACAACGTCTCTGCTATTCATGAGGTAGCTACTGAAACTGTTTGAAAATGTAACGTTCAGAAGGTTACAGTAATAAACACGAGCGGGTCTTGCAAGTGGAAAATATTATCTTTGAAATTGCTTCAGGCGAAGGTTCGTTGAAGCAGAAAGTCCTTGTGCTCTTTAAGAATAGTGGCTACCAATATATGATTTATAAATGAAACGTTTAATATAACAGGATTCATAAAAAAAAATTGGAAAGGGTTGGTAGTTAATTTGATTTTGTAAGAAATATGAAATATTGTATTTTTTTGGCTTTGAAGATAACGTTGTTTGCAATTGTTTATGCATATAAACGATATATAGTATGAAAAAAAAAACGGTTAAATTAATGTAAAGCAAAAAAAATGCATCAACGAAAACGAAAAAGAAAAATAAAAAGCCTTTCTTGAGTCTAAATACGCTCCTAAAGTAACGCAAGTATTAATTAAGTTCTCAAAATTTTCCTTTTTAATTAACCTACAAAGGTTAATTAATAAGGAAAATTAAAATTATTATTATTATATTATTGTTAATACTATTTACTTTTGTTGCCTATACAACCTATCTACTCATAATTGTAATAAATCTGACATGACAGAGTAACACCATTGAGGTAAAGCTTTTCATTTAATTTTTGTAAAGCTTTTCATTTATTTCCACAGAGTACGAAATCAGGCAGAGGTAGGTTCGCAGGTAGAGTCTAGACATGGCATCGGCCGGACCAATAAAATTCGTGGCGATGACAGTGCGCTAAGCGTGGATCATTTTCAGTCGTGAACTGCCTTCAATTTAGGACGTATGCTGAAGCTGGCTTCGCTGCACGCACATGCGGATATAGCTTTTTTACAAACAGTTTCTTAATAGTAACCGGCGAAGCAACCTGTGCTCTGTAGTTTTCTCACATGGGTGTTTTCATGGCTTCCATGGATTCTCTGTTAACAGCTTGCAAAATTTGTAGATTAATTATTGACATTTACGAAACAGTGCATTTAAAATTTGCTTAGAGAATCCCCACAGTTGCATGTGTTATAAAACATGGGCATTTATTTTTTTCCATAAAGAGAATACAATTTTTACTTGTTCTGGATGGACCTTATCCCTATGTTTTAAAGAATAATTTTCGGCCGCAGTGTCCGCATAGCGACTGTGCGCACGATACTTCGAAATTGTCGATTGTTCGAAATACAAGACACAATGACATTTGACGACACTGTTGGCGCAGCGGCTGAGCAGTCGACTGCTGCGCTGTGTTTCACGGGTTCGATCCCCGCACGAAACAAATATTTGCATGGCCTACAGATATTATATATTATCTAGCTATTTGTGTATGTGAGTTTAAATATTTGTAAACGCACCCACGATTCAGGGGTAAATTCCTAGTGTGGGGTAAAGTTTAAAAAAAAAGTGAATTATTACTTAAAATATATGAAATTATGTTATATTCCCGGAGTCTGTTTTGGTTTTAACAGCTGTAAACAAATCCGTATTTGGTCCTCGAATCGTCCGCGATTATTTTGTCAGTACCAGTTGGACATACTATTAAGTAGGTCTTATTATTCCATAGAGGGGACGGAATAAATAGGTGCTAAGCTGCCATTAATTTATCGTTATATGTTCACAATTGCGTTTTATCACAACTATGAGTGAACCAGAAACACAGTGAGTGTGAAAACACATCGTAAATATTTACTTTATTAATACTCGTTAAGTATGCTCTCCCGTCAACGTTTATAGCCGCACCAGTGTCAGCTTATTTTTATCTAAACGGGACTCGGTTTCGCAGTATATTCGAGAGAGCGCTCTCGATATTTAAGTATACGTATCGGAGTTAAGTTGGTAACGTTTACCTGTTTGGAACTTCCGCATTAATTAATTCATAAACATCCCCTTTTATTTGGGGTGGGAAATCATCAAACAACTTCTCCCGCTCTGGGCGGAGCGGGGGGGAGTGTCAGACTTTTACTGACTAAAACCCACGTATGTTCCTTCTATTGCCTTTTACGTTCCGGTATCTCGTTCTAACAACCCGCAACCGCGGGTGTACATAAACAGCTAACTTCACCTACATTTCGCTAATTATTTACTGACCTCATGTTGTAAAAGGTGACAGTATTACCATCAACTGGAAACAATTAAGACTTCCTGCTAGTATGAAACTCCTGACGGAAAAAAACCCAATAATACTTTACCCGACCTAGGAACCGAACCCAGAGTGTAGGGTAGTGCTCGTGTGTAACATCCCCGTCGGGATTGATTAAGGAAGCGAAGTACATAACGACCATGTTAAAAAAAAAACTATATTATAAAATCAAATCTCATTCACCTCTACTCGCTCTTTTTCAATTGGCTTGGGAATCGAATTACATTCCACTCTAAAACGGCTCTTCTATTTATCAAGATCAAGTCGTAAACAAAGTGAGATGCAGGTTAGGGGAAACATCTTTCATGGCGATCCACGGTTGGATCAGCTGCGCCACCCGGAGAAAAATTTGCTATGCACCTAAATGGTGCATAGCAAATTTGTCTACCCTAACCCTACTGAATGAGAAAACAATGAATGAGGAGCTCATCGCTAAATAATAAAAGCCGCTCGGGACTCGGATCTATCTTTAGGCTAAGCCGCGCTTGCCTAGGTTGGTCTGTGGATGGGTTACCACCCGTTACATACTGAGTTTCCTCCGTATAAAGCTGAATTTATTGTAGTAGATACATATACTTTTAACAAAACATCGTGCCACTACACACTACACTACAGCTAGCTTTGGTAGTGGTATCTACAGGTCGAACATGAACGACTTACGATTACGGCTGATTACGTAAACTTACATTCGAACTTCGAATCTTGCAAATAATTCGTTCATAAATAACGATTGTTTAAACATTTCACAAAAAAAACCTGGTAACCACGAAACTAGCCGAAAAGATACTCTCCTAATAACATCAATGGATCCAAAAATAACTTAGGTACAGTTGTGATTGTGAGCCATTTTGGTAAACAATAGCTGGGCTAGAGCAGCATTAGGACTACTATCCATTAGGTTAGAAGTATGGGAGTGGCCGACGAAGGTCACAGTCGACACCTGTTATTTATTAGATTTGTTTCGATCCCGGATAATCTCGTTACAGCTGACCCACTGCGCGCGCCCTTGACAAACCCAATGAACGAACGAACATTTTTCGGTTAGTGAAAAATGTTCACGTTACCATTTTGATGGCGCCCTTAATGGTAAGTAATTATATGGGCGTTCATCTGTAACGTTTCAGAGGCCCTGATATGTCATTCCAGTAAAACTCAATAATTTAGAGCTTCCCGGAATAATGTAAATAAAATACGTAAATGTCAAATAATATTATGAAAAACTTGAGAGCTGTCAAGGGACACCCGGATGAAACGAAGTTATTATTTATTATGTACAAAAACCAGTATACACTCAACAGAAATAATCGTCGCGACACCACACTGTTCAATGCGAAATAGAGAGACGAAACGAAAATAACTAGCTTGCTTTCTATGCGAGAGAGAGAGAGACATAAAGAGAAAGACGCGCTTTTTTTTTTTTTTTTTTTGAATGGCATCTCGCAGTTCGACCTAGGAGGTCGTTTACTGCTTAACCGGTCGATCCCTGTGGATGCCTAGAAGTTAAGGCCTCCAGCCAGGGGCAAAAATCTTATATACTAAGCGACTGCACGCTAAGGGCACCCCCTGCGGGGTACGGGCCTCGGCTTAGGTCGTCGCTGGGTGAACACAACAAAGGGACAGGCTGGATCGGATTAATTAGGGGATTTTGATTTACTGGCTCAGCGTCGCGGGCTGGCACTAGCAAAGAGACGGGGGCTTTTAGTTTTACGTCGCGGCGGTCCTCGGCGGCGAGGACGGAAAAACGGTGATCTGTATTTGTATTTCTTAAGAGTACTAGTACGTTTGTCGCTCTCTTGAAGGATGGTGATGGGGTCGTCAGGGACGGAGAGGGTGTGCCTTGGTCGGCGGACTTTACTGATGCGCGACGGCTCGTATTGAGCGGCCGCTGCTATCAGGGGGTTGCTATGTTTAGCATTACTATCTAGAAAACGCTTGAGAAGGCGTTTCATGAACTGGGCTATTGTGGGCACTCTCATGTCGACATGTAAGTTGTCGTTACGGACATAAAAAGGGGCTCCGGTGATTCTACGGAAATAGCGGTTCTGCAGAGTCTGCATCCTGTGTAGGCAGGAGGGTTTGGCGTGGGAAAAGACGACGCAAGCGTACGTCATGATGGGACGTATTACAGCTGTGTATAGTCGCAATTTGCACTTAAGTGACAATTTGCTCTTTCTGTTTGTAAGGAAAAAGAGCCGGCCCATGGCAAAGGCAGCCCGGTTACGAGCTGCTGTGGTGTGGCTCCGAAAGGTGAGGCGATCGTCTAGGATGACGCCTAGGTATTTGGCTTCTCTACCCCAAGGGATAGGTTTGCCATACATGGTTACCGGGCTGGGATGAGTGTCGGGTATTTTACCCGCTTGTTTGGGGAAGAAGAGGACCGCTTGGCTCTTATCGGGATTGACTTCGATTCTCCATCTGTTGAACCACCACCCGAGGGCGGAGGCCGCAGCTTGGAGCTTTCGAGATATGGTTTCGGGGGAACGACCAGTGTAATAAATGGCCGTGTCGTCCGCGAAAAGGGCTAGATGCGCTGAGTTTGACTTTGGAATGTCGCTCGTGAATAGCGTGAAGATGAGGGGGGCGAGCACGGAGCCTTGGGGGACTCCGGCTCGTAAAGGGTGGGGGGATGAGAGGGAATCTCCCATCCGATAACGGAAAGAGCGATTCGACAGGAAGTCTCGTAAGATGAGTACGAGACGGTCCGGCACTCCGAGTTGGTATAGCTTAAATATTAAGCCAGAAAGACGCGCAAGCCGCATGGCTTATAAATACTTATAGCAAAAAATGTCGTTACAACTTTTGGTCTTAATTTTTTCCGTCTAGCCCCCTTTCGCAACCCGCGATAAGGAACTACGTTCCAAAAACTATTGATTTTTATTTTAGAAACAATAACTGTGTTAATACGAACTCATTGAATCTGAAACAAACCGACACCATAAGAGTAGATTGAATTATAATGGCGTACAAGATTGATGACTTTCGTGATTTCAATTTGAATTGAATACAATGTCCTCGGTTTGGGTTTCAAGAGGATATTGGAATCGTTCATATGGATCTGGAAAGCCATTATTCAAGGGGAATACAACTGTATGTTTCGTATTGTACCGTGTTGATAGGTAGGTAGGTGCGGTGGTTGGCGGTTTGCACCCTTGTCTTAAAAACCGTTTGAGCAATTTCTACAAACGAGGTGTCGAGTCATTTGTCAGGTCCAGAGGTGTCCGGCATGATAAAGTGCGGTTAAGCGAATTCTAGTGAGACTTAGACTTGCTAAGCCACTCGTAGAGCAATTTGTTACAAGCTTATGTATGTTCAAGATGAGCCAACTCTATAGAATCCAGTAACTTCATCCAATTTACTTAATGTTGATCTCATGTTTGTATAAAAAGCGATTTTTAGAATCATTCATATGGCTAACTGCCATTTATACCTTTATAGTTTACTAGCTTTTGCCCGCGGCTTCGCTCGCGTTAAATTCGGGGTAACACAGTTCCCCTTGCGCCTTATTGATTTGTAATAGCAACGCTAAGTTTTCCCTTTTCTTCCTTCTTTCTCCCTCACATCCCACTTTTTTTAAATAAAAATTAGCCTATGTCCGTCTCCTGGTTCCCAACTATCTCTGTACCAAAATTCATCAAAATCGGTGTAGCCATTAAAGCGTGAAGAGGTAACAAACAAACAAACAAACTCACTTTCGCCTTTATAATATTACTAGCTTTCGCCCGCGGCTTCGCTCGCGTTAAATTCGGTATAACACACCAAGCAGACCTGCACTTTTTGCTCTTGCGCCTGATTGATTTGTAATAGCAACGCTAAGTTTTCACTTTTTTTCCCTCTTTCTCCCTCACATCCCACTTTTTTCAAAAAAAACGTTAGCCTATGTCCGTCTCCTGGTTCCCAACTATCTCTGTACCAAAATTCAACAAAATCGGTTTAGCCATTAAAGCGTGAAAAGGTAACAAACAAACAAACTCACTTTCGCTTTTATAATATTAGTAAGGATATATATAATATACTATATAGTAAGGATGACCATACACAAATCATGGAAAAAGCAGAATACAAGACTAGTTATTTTGATGGAAACTTCATCGATTATTATGTTAGTGGTAGGACAGTTCGGTTCATCAGTGTTTGCATGAAATATTATGTTAAACGTTTTAAGGTGGTTTGAAAGGTAAAAACTCAAATTATCAAACGATTTCCCATTTATTAAAATGTAGGGTAAGCAATTTCAGTTTAGTTAGAAACTGGGTTTCATCAATAACACTATACGGCCGTTCACACGACACTTTAATGCACGTTATTTGACAGTTAAATGTGGGTTTCACACGCCAACATTTCACTGTTTATTGTTTAAAATAAAGACATGTAATCTCCAGCAATTAACAGTTACCCTAGCACGAAAAAAACCCTGAAACATATTTACAATTAGAAAAAATAAAAAAAACTAATTAAATGAATTACTTGAAATTAAGAGAAAAAGTTATCTTTCTTCCATCCTCAAACAGAACAAGCACAAGAAAAGTATTTCGGTCGAATGAACGATAAATGATTTCTCTTACTTATCTTCTTTTCTCATTAATTTTAAATTCATAGCAAATAACAGGTTATTGTTAGCTACGAAATTGATCGCGACGGTGTTCCCGTAGGCTGGAGGGTAGAAGGACAGGGGCGGCCATTGTTTGCATCTTTTGTTTGTTGCCATGCTGGATCCGGTAATAACGCTCAAGCATTAAAATTCGGGTCAGGCTGTTGACACAAATTTATGAGGGCTGTTAGAAAGGGTAGCCTTGATTCTCCGCATTATCTGTTACACGTTTTTAACAGAAAAATAAAAACGCAACACAGAATATGAACATAATGTGATCATCGGATCAGAATACCTAATGTATTGAGAACAGATAACTCTTCCGTTGCGTAGATTATGCCGGATTGCTTTCGTAATTCAATCTGGACGGGCTGAGAAAAGATGTACATATAATTTGAATAAATCTGAACATTTAGATGGATTCATTATTCAAGAATAATTGGCATCCCCGTCGCCAGGGACAATGGGAGGGTCCCGACTCGAGTGAAATGTAGCAGTGAAACTTTAAATTAAGGAGCCAATCGCGAGCGGACATAAATCCACTTTTTGTCGCTGCTTGATTCAATCCCCTTACCCATAGGTATAAACTATTTCCTAACATTTAACTGTGCAAATCCATTCAGTCGAATATATGGCGGCCCCTTAAATACACAATAGAGATATCGGAGAGATTTATAGGTCACGCAAGCCTTGATTAAAACTCTGTGAATTGTAGTTAGTATGCGAGGGTGGATTTAATCCCACCGCTTTTCAACTGTATATTTTAAGTTATTAAATTAATATCTGAAATTATACATTTCCGCAGCTTTCTAAAGCTCTTGGGATTTTTGTGTTTATAGCACTTGACGTATTTGCACACGCAAATAATTATAATAATTAACAGCATTTCATTAAAGGCTTGTTTATTGTACATAACCAAGTAATTTGACGCCTCAAGTTTGGTTGCGGTGTTTGCCTAGCTTAAACACATTAGCAAGTTGATTGTATGCCTAAGTTTAAGTTTATTGTCGGCGTGGTGTGACGTCATTATTAAAGGACTTAGCTTTAATTAAATAGCTAAGAAACTATTTCGGCAGAATGGCTCTAGCCGAAAGTAAACTATTCGAAAAGTCGTTCAATTTTCATGAAAATTTATGTGCTCTCTTTTCGAAGTTAATGAAGCGATTTAATTTGAATTTTATAATAACTGTACCATATTGCCTTTATGTTATATGTAGTTAATATTTGCTTTATTACACTTTCCGTTTTAACGTTTGTTTATGTGGTGGTAATATTTCATGTGATTTAAAAAGAAAATGAATCATTGGAATGGAAAATACCGATAGTTGTGAAATTTACTACTAGCGTCTGTAGTAAATAAATGAGTTAATCGTTCGTGCAACGCCGTGTGAATTTATCGAGTAAACTTTTGAATCAACTTCATACTGATTTTTTTTTCACTTGACTGACCTGCGGCTCTTGCGTCTTTGCAGGCGAGCACCATACTGTGTCGCACGTCGGGGTTGTCGTCGGCGATGGTTTCTCCGACGGCCACGAAGCGCTCAACGGCGCAGCAGACGGCGGCGCCGACCCGCTGCACGGCGGCCCCGCCGGATGCCCCGGCGGAGGCCTCACCGCGCGACGCCACCAGGCTGCTGATCTGTAACAACAGACGTTGTTCAATCAAAACACTTTTCCAAGTAGGCCAGTCCCAGTCATATGGCAGGCAACAACAAAAAATATCAATTCGTTTCAAAGTCTACAACTGGACATAGGCTCTTAAAAGCAGAGCCACGACACCCTATCTTCCGCTTCTCGCATCCAGTAACTCGTCCCTTACGGGTGCAATTTACAAACGATACCACCACCTTCCAAAACTGTCTTATTGGCTGGATCCTGACCCGAGTAAAACGAAGCAGTAAAGCGTTAATCAACACATTATATCCTCAGCCAGAAATAGGCTCTCTCCCAAGCTATTCCACGCCAGCACCCTGTCCTAAACCTTCCGCATCTAGTCTGTTCCAGCTTCCTAAAGGTCGTCGATGTATAAATCCCACTGGTGTGTGGAGGTGGGGGTATCCCACTTTACGGTTGCTGATAGTCTTCTTCAGGACATTGTCATTAATTTTACTTTTCCAGAAACTTTATGAGTCCTGATGCCTATTGTTTGTACGTACAATTTTGCTGGTAGCTTGTCAGCATAACTCGTACTTCCCTACGAGTCTTAGAAGACATCGTTTTGGGGGTTTAGGTTCGGTATACCCAATACCCACACTTTTGTTTTCTCTACTGCCGTTCTTATGGACCACGGAGCCATTATGAAGCTTTACCTACATTTTAAAATTGGAAATAGTGTGGTTAGTAAAGAAGCGTTATTACCTACGTTAAGAACTTGATATAAGCAAACTTACTAACTGAAATGTGTGTGGGTGTACTTGTAAGGTACTCCTCTGTCTACCTCTTTGGGGAAATTGATATAAAGTGGCACAAGAAAAACTCGATTTCGAAAAATATTTACTTATTTAAAAACATCGTGAACCGTGGTAGGTTCGTTGCCGGTCAGATTTTTATCTAATATATCATTCGAGTTGATTTGACAACTCTCGAGTCGAGGCATCTGGAAAACTACAACAAATTTTGATTTTCGCTCAATTGTTTCATATTCATATACTATTTCACAGCTACGGTGTTAGTGTTATATGGCAAAGACACTTTTTGTCTTTTTGTTTTTCAACTAATATGTTTTCTATGTATACTTAGGTCAGAACGAGTAACTTAATCACTCTGTTCTCTAAATAAAACCTTCAAATGTACTGACACAACAACACACAATCCTAACCACCGCTGGGTCTAGAAGCAAGAAAGCGATTTTTGATAGAAAATCACATGGCTTGCAGATATATGAGTGCAAATCAGATTACACGAAAGAATTAAATCACTTATAACTCTTAATTAGAATTTTCGGATGCGTACATAGGTAGGTATAATAGACCACGAAAACCCTGTTGCCCAAAAAAGTAAAGTTTCAACATTTTTAAGTTGAGGTAAAAATTAAACCGTCTCGTGGTTTCCATTTCCTTAATGAGAAGCTAATGAGGTACTGAAATTGAATAAGGAAAAGTAACCACGTAAGTCCTTGATTCGGCACGCGTCGCAGCCACAGTGCGGTGAAAACTCCCGGGTATAAACATAATAAAATATACCGTATAAAATGGAGGGTAAACAATTTTGCTGCCTACATAACTTGCGGCCGTCTGCAAATAATGTGAGGTTATGCGTTTTAGTAACTTTACTGCTCTAGAAGTTTTTCCTAGATAGCCTCTCTGTAGATCTTACTGAGTGTTATCGTATGACCCAGTGTAAACTGGGTTCTGAAAGTCAGCTAGGCAGTAGCTTCATTTGAAGACGGTGGCTAGTGAGGACACAGACCTCATCATAGTTGGGAAAGATAGCGATATGGTGTAGTCTTAGTAGGTATGCTCGAATCTTAGACCTTTCAGTCGGCCATGAAATCATAAAATGTAGACGAGAAAGGTTGCCAAATATCTTTATTGTTTATATTCGGCATCCACAAGTTAATATCCCTTTAAGTATATATATAAATGATCATTTGACCATTCTCCATTGAGTGCGGTTATAACCTTAGTTGTAACCCCCGTACAAAAGAGAAGGGTGGCTATTTAGATTCGACGCTACATGCTTTCTTTGATCCCTTTCAAGCCGTGAAATTTCAATTCCAATATAATTTTGCCTTGTTTCAATTGTAGTTAACGATATACTTCGAAACATCGATAATTTCTGCCGTCATTTGTTTATGTGAAATGCACGTTAGGTTACTGCATTATTAATGGAGTAAAGACCTTCGCGTAAATAGGGTTTTCTTTGTGTCGAAGCAATGACAGACATTAATTTGTGAACAAAGACTTCAGTAATATAGTGATAATGCGAATATTTTTAAAAAGGTGTGATTACATTCGGTAAATTATGACAAATTTTTCAAAGTTGATTTTTATTAAAGTGGGACACAGCTTTAAAAAAGACACCAAAAGGAACAATGATTATACATGACCAATTTTATCCGAATTCGGGAGGAAGGTTTGACCGTTCTTCCGAAACTTTGTATATGTATCAATGGTGTTCCCGTCTTGTGACTAAAATTCATCGTTCTCTTCAATCCAACCAACAAAGGACGTCGACGACTTCCAAATTTAGTAAAACACAATGTCTATCTAAAGTTAGAAATGTGAAAGGCAGAAAGAGAATCAAAAACCAACCGTACTAAGTAGTAGGCATGCAATCCCCGAAATAAACGATTTATTAGATCATAAATGTTAGATCCGAATGGTGCTTATTTTAAATATCGGATATCGAGGACAATTTGTGGATCGTGAACATGCCTGGTAAACTAATTTGCATAATTATTAAAAGCCCAGGACTGGTATTTTGGCAGTGTCTGGCATCGAAGGTTATACCTCTGATATTTATTGCCATTACGCAAAGCTTCTAGCTTGAAAAGGGTTGTTGGCTAACTCATAATATTAAATCGTCTTAAATACCTATTGCTTTTGTGGGATTCGTTCAGATTAATATATTATGCTGTAAATGTTGGGTCTAGTTGTTGGACGATTCATAGTGACGTTAAGTTGCTACGTCTTTGTTCGCGAGATAAGTGAAACAAGTACAATGTCAACTTCAGTGACTGGAGCGTTACGTAAGCAACTGAAAACTTAATTGTAATCAATGTGTTCCCGATGTGGATGACACCCACTAAGGTTCTTCAGGTCAGACCCGAAAAGATTGTGAATCCGCAAATATCTTCTAAGAAAACTTTACCGTGCTCACTATTATTTACAGGGCATTATTTAACGGTCATAATAAAGTTAAAAATATTTAGCCTGATCTTATAAATACTGAGTAATCAATTTAAAAGTTTGAAACACAATTTCGCGTAACTTTAGTATTCAAATGAATTGTCACATAACTACATGATTAAATTGGTATCTTGATTTTGAAATCAAGTTCTGCCTGTAGTAGACCTTGACCTTCATTTTCCCAAAAGATAACAACGTAAACTGTCTGATAAAAATGTGTACCATAGTAAATGAGTTTGCGTTACGTGCTTAAAAAACTACCTATGAGTTTGAGATATTCAATTAATCGTATTTTGGAAGGTGGTCTGATTGTCGTCGGCCGGGACGCGGGGCGAGACCGTGCCGCGCGAGCTCCGATCAAGGTCGTTCTTGCACGCGAGCTCATAGCCTCCCCGCGCCCACACTACTTGTTGCGCTCGCGTATCTGCAGCGATGGGAGCTGGGCTGGTCGTGCGGGAGCCGGGACCCGGGACGGCCGCGACTAAGCGCCCGCCACCACGTACCTGAGGCTCCCGGCGCGCGAATTCATCGTCATCGGAGAGCGCGTCCATGTCGCGGAGCGCGTGGCGCGCGGGCGGTGGGCGCGCGCTCGGCGGCACGAGTCCGCGGGCGCGCGCACGTGCTCGGTGGCGTGTCGTGCGGCACCGCGCCGCTCCGCCCGCGATCGCCGCGGCACTGACGGACCCGGCGCACATCGATCGCGCCTCCCGCCCGCCCCACGCGCCCCCACCCGCTACGAGTCCACGTGGCCGCCCGCCCCTTGTGCTTACTATGCCACCACAAACTTTCTGCGCAACTTAAGTTAACCTTTTACTTTCTTCTTACATCAATAAACTCGATAAAACGCACGCAGGTAGTTATTCATAATATTATTGAAAAGTTACGTCAAGTTTTGACGAGGTACCAAAACTTATTTATTCGAAACAACCGCCAAGTCCCTGACGCATTAACGCGGCTGCGCGGGCCGAAGCGCAACAGATTGTTGTCGTGGGCGGGAAATTCTAATCGTGGACGTCAAGCCGGCGACGCAATAGAAATTACAGCTTCTACGAAAATAAAAGAACGGTTTTAGTCGCGTACGTAAAAGCGAGGAATATCGTCGATGTAGTCGTCGAGAGCGACGTCACAGAAGTGCCGACGACGCAATCCATCCGCCGCCGGCGAGACGTCACGAGCTCGTCGCCGGAGCGAGCCGGCCACGGCTCCGACCGGGAGGCCTGGGCCTGGCGCTGAGTGCATACCTGCTTGATGAGGGGGAGCAGGGTTCTCTCGATGGAGCGCGTTTTTATGTCCGAGAGGTCGACGTCGGGCAGGCCGGTGGCCGCCATGGCTGGCGCGGGCGCGACTGCGCGTGTGCGCGCGCACCTCGCGGCTGCGCCGCCATTGGCGGACCGCTCGGCGTCACGTGTCCCCCCTCCGCCGCCAGTTCCAGACCCCACTTCCCGCCCGCCGTAAACACGACTGCGTGTTTAGTTTTAAACACACACTCTTACTGGCTTTAAAAACTACAGCTTTACGTGTTTTACTTTGTTTTGATTACGAGCGCCAATACATACATACGTCCACGTGGTGCACGTTTCAACTACATATTATGTTTTTGCACGAACAGTCACTTCAAACCACTGCAGTCGGTAATTTCGTATAGAAAATGAAAATTCAGTGGCTGTACTAAGTACAGTGTGATATTCAACAGGAAATAAATAAAAACCTTTTACTGATGCACAATCTTTATTTTCATATCGTTGACCACCCATATAGACAACTAATTAACTTATTAATAATCATTGGCACATTATCACAAAGGTTGTCAATGATTTTCTATCGATCTATAATTTTACTTACGATAAAACTTCAATATTTTAACTCTCTGTAACTGTGATGGCAATAATGAGTGATTTTTAATCAAAATCACTATTCCGGTGAGATCCTACTTTCGATACACATGATGTAAACACAAGTAGATTATATGATATAATAATACTGATAATTTTCTGATAAATATTACAAGACAAATCTGATTATTATAATAATAATTACCGTCACAAAGTCATAGCAAGATCAGAATAACTTATACACTAAAGTTTCCTTTATAGGCTTTGGTAATTGCTTAATATAGTGAAGACGAGAATAACTTGAAATAAAATATAAACACGTGTAAGTTGGTATAGAATCATAGTTTTTGTGTACCTCAAACTTCTTAAGCTGGTGCTTTTAGAAGCACTTTTAATTTCGAATGAATCCTGAATTCGCGAAAATAGTCAGCTGTTCTGTTGTTATTGGTGTGTTGTGGTGTTCAAGGTATACAAAAACTAAGCTTGTTAAACGAGAGGCTGACAGAAAACTTTATTTCAATACATATCTTCTGACCAAGTGGTTTTTTTTAAATTTATTTTACACTGAATAGGGACTCCGAAAGGATTTGGTCCTTTATTTGTTACCAAGACTATACCATGATGTCTAAAATTGCAAAGAGTTAATCATAACATTCATTCACCCAACATTTCAATAATTTAGAACAAGGCTGCAAGTAAATATTTTTCAGCTAACATTTCAAATGTTTGGTAGTGACTATAATTTAATTTACAACTTTAATGAACAATATAATTAAGGTTTATTTTGGAAAACATTCAAAAACACTTCCTTCATTATTCATGAGTATTTCAGGGGAACATAAACTTAAATAAGAAACAATAATAACCTCTTCTAAATAGTTTAGAGAATGTTTCTCATCAGGACGGCTACATTAACAATTTCCAATAGTTTTATAGTCTACATAAAATTTAAGTGCTCTTAAATATTACTAAATTATGGCTGTGAGGCAAGCACAATCAGTATTGGTTAAAATAGACGGCAACATTGTAGCTACCGGGATATTTGATACTTAATTCTGACGTTAGGGGGAGATCTACATTATGATATACAATGTGTTGAGAAAAACCTAAAATCTCATTTGCATTCTTTAATGGCTCACTGTTTTTTCATCAAAACTGCGGATGTATATTCTGATATTCGACCATCAAATACAATATGTTTTCAAACTTAGATAACTGTAACACTCAAACTACATAACAGAGAAGTTGCGAACACCTTATCTCTGGGAACTAGAGGCTGGACTCGCTTGCTCCTAACTTTCCAAGTCCTGATCTATGTATTGTAGAAGACGCCCATACTGATCTGAGGTCGACGTTTGCACAAAGCTTGCTTGGAGCTGGTGCTGTCTTGTGAGCTGTCCGACATCCAGGGACTTTGACCTGAAGAGTTTCGGACTTTTCTCTTGCGAAGACTTTCTGTTGGTCCTAGGGTGGGTCGCAGCAACTGCTTGAATCTAAAGGGCCCCTCTGTGTAGTCATCGTCAGAGCTAAATATGGGAGTGGCGAGTATTTCGGGCGAATTCCGGAGTATCTTCCGCAAGTCAGACTCAGGGTCGTAGGTAGGGTTGTACGCAAGCCGTGGTGGTGGATCCGATTTTTGAGATTTCCGCACTAACTCGTTGATTTTATTGCTGTGGAATAAATAATCCAAGTTAGTTCTCACAAATAATGGGTGTTCTGTGTGCTTTTTGCACTTCAGTTTCTGGCATCAAGTTGATGCGATTTCATTACATGTTTCTGAATACGAGCGCTACATTTTAGGTATAGGTACCTAAGGCGCACCAATACTGTCTTGAAAGTAGTTTGATTGGTGTCAATCTTAATAAAAAATGATGTATCTACGTTATTAAAGAAAAATCGGACTTTGTCAACTACTGGACAACACAATGCTAGTTGTTGAGGTATTCAAATTACTTAGATGTAAGTTAATGCTACTATGTTAGTGTGTTCGTTCGGGATGACATTGTAAAGATATCATTTCTCACTAAATCTACATTTTAAGCTCTACCTATCCTACAACAAATAGGATCCATACCCTTCGTTTCTGCTGTCCAGAACAAGATACGCATGCGACAGAATGAAAGCGATTAGTTTTGTTCAGGGCCAGAACCTGTTAGGGTCTATTTCCCTGTAATTCCATGGACTCTTGTAATCCGTAGGGCTCCCGTAAGCTGTGGGGTCCCTGTGATCCATAGCGATCCTGTGGTCACTAGGGTCCCTGTAATCCGTAGGGCCTCTGTAATCCGTAGGGCCATGCTCCCTGGCGACCCTTTGACCATTAGATTCGATGTGATCCCTGTCGTATCGATCGTACCTGACTAGTCCACCACACTGTCGGCTGCACGGCAGGTTATTACTCTGCCAGTTGTTTGCCTGGGAATGTCTGTCGTCCTGGTATGCATGACCGTTGCTTGTGGGTTGGTATCTACGAGGAAAGCTCCATATGAATATTTTAACCACTTAAGGGTTCGTGAAAACGGTCAAATAACAATACTTGTTATTGTAATTTTGAATTTGACTGCAATCTGGTGTTTTTTTTATACTTTACGAAATTTTAAGGTTCAAGAAAATGATTCGGGTCTTACGAAATCACGTACTGATTTTTCGTTTGGATGGATTTTTACCTTTTTCTGGTGTGTTTTATCATTAACATAACTTTTGCCGGGTGTTGTGTGAACAGTAAATTTTCACAGGCCGTTTGAAAAATCTTGTCAATGCCAGTGAAAAGGTGGACAACACAAATGACAATTACAAACAATTTTGACTATTATTTACAAAAAAAGACGTCTGAATCATTTAACTATGGCAGTTAATGTGTGGCTTTATGGAACAACGAATCAATCGAAATTTTAATGAAAATGATCATTAAAGTAATGCAACTTGAATTCAAACTCCTTTTTTTATCTTTTGCCGCATCTTTGCAGTTGAATCAATCAAACAATAAATTTTATTTCAGTCTTCTATTCTACCACATAGCAATTTTCTACAGTATGGTGAAGGTTAACAAACCTGGGGGTTTTGATCTCAATATCTTTCTTACAAATCAGCGGTTCATCCCAAGGCCTAGCGGGGCTCTCAAGGAACTCAGGCGACGGACTGCATCAGTTCCGTTACAGTAAGCATGGACAATTACATAAACATGATTATAGTACACGTCAGACAATATAAGAAAATTAAACTTGAGAATTGTCAAGGGACACCCGGATTAATTATGTACAAAAAACCTGTATACACTCAACAAAAATAATCGTCGCGACACCACACTGTTCAATGCGAAGTAGAATGACGAAAAGGAAATAATTGGCTTGCTTTCTATTAGAGAGAGAGAGAGACAGGCAGAGAAGCACGCGCGCGCCGTACAGTTTACAACTATAGCAAAAAACTGACATTTTCATTGGTCTGACTAATTTGGACATGGTCGCTCAAAGATCAATTGCAGATGTGTTGCTATCCTAGATAAAAGGTTGAAATGAGGTGCCATAAGTCCGTAATTATCTACGCTGGCAACCATTTCTGTACATAGCGGCTTTACTTCATCATTAAAATGAAATGTAAAACGGTATTGAAAATTGAAAAAAGCTGGATTTCATAAAGTTTGCCAATTAAGAACGCGATATTCGTGGGCCAGTGAATGAAAATAAACAGTATCATTCCGCCAATGGTGTTTTTTTTTATTGCTAACAAAGCTAAACATGCAAAATACTGCTTGGTTCTCAGAAATAGCGACTGTCTGTTTTTCGATTCACTGGATATTATATTAGGCTGGTTTTCTATCTCTTAACCCTGCGTCTACACCCTATATCAAATTGTAACACATGTTTTAACTATTAGTCCTAGAGTAAGGCCCTCTATTGCATAGCTTTTAACCCAAAACTATAGCCTATAATAATATCGCACACAAACTGGGAAAACTCACAAAAATATAATTTTGCAGGAGACGAAAAAGTACTGATGTATGATGATGTACTGATTGTATGGAAAGTTATGAACATAACATTTATTTTAGATCATAAAATAGGTTGTAAAATACCACTGTATGTAAATTCTGTTGTGTTAGAATAGTTGCGTATGATCACCGAGCATTCGAATACAAGGGTAACAAAAATTTGTACGTTTTTGAGTTGTCTCCGTTTAGATCTAGGTGTGCGATATGCACAGGTAGGTTGCATCGTATGTATCCTCCATACTATAGTTCTAACCGTGTCTTATTAGAATTTATAAGGTCGCTGTTAGAGATTTCGATGTACTGATCTCAAACACAAATGCTGAGCATGACATCCTGTTCGCGATTCCTTGGTCGGACCAAGAGTTATTGGGCTTTCATGATTAACCCCTGATTAGGATTTGTGCCCGATTCTAGCACTAGGTTCGTCCCCTTTTACATAGTTATGCGAAATTTGGATGTACCTACACCTCTGCTTAACCTTTCTGGGTTTACAAGCGTGATTTTGTGTTACAATAGTTACCTAGACAGTCTACTAGCATCTCGCTCCAACTGTGTGGGCTGTCCTCTGACTATTGCTGGCACGAGTGTGAAGCCGGGCGGCTGACGGTACTCGTCAGCTCGCTGCACCTCTATCAGCCGGATCCCAGGCTTGTTGCGACGTAGATTCTTGTGGACCTCCTGGTTTTTATTGTGCACCTGGTGAATAAAGAAGTGTTTGATACATATTAAAAATCGCAATGGACGAGATAAAGACGCAGGTTCTTATTCTTCCTTCGCAGTTAGGGGTTGGTTACCCAAATATCGCATCTTTTTAAAATTCTCTTTCATATCCAGATTTTGAATTATACAGTCATAATAAATTGTAATTGTAAATCCGGTGCAGTGTAGAATGTAACGGCTCTGTTATTTACCTGGTCAGCGAAAGTGTGTAGTTGTGTAGCCCTCTCCTGCACGGAGTAGTGCTGCATGAGGAGCTGTGGCGCAGAAGGCGCGGGGTGCTCGGGGGGCGGGGGGGCGCGTCCCTTCGCCCACTTGCGACGCGCTGTGTAACCACGAAAATCTGTGGAACATTCGTCACTATTCTCATGCTCTGCAACTGCTTAAAGCCAGAATATGTGGGTAGGTAGACTGGTAGAAAATAGCTAAGGCATTAAGTACGCCTTTGTAGAGTGTTTTTTATACACGAGCATAAAGTTTTAATATAGTACATTACGATATGAGTGCGTTAAGATGGTTATAACATGCGAGTCGGAATTTCAGCCCGAGCCGTAGGCGAGGGCGTAATTGAGCCGAGCATGTTATAACCAATACGCACGTATATCGTACGACGTTTTTTAACACATTTGCGAGGAAACAGAAAAAAAAACATTTTAAATAAACTCAATCTGTGAATGCACATTGTTGCTTCCCGCCATTTTAACAGCGAGCTAGCGCTGCCTACTTTCGAATTAGTTCGAAATTTGAATAGCATCAGCGCTAAGCGACAAAACCCTTTATATAAATAAAAAAAAAAGAAAAAGAATAGCAACAGCGCGCTGCTCACTAGCTGGAGACGTGCGGCGGGGCGATCAGTTCCAAATTTAAAATGGCAAATAATACTGTTATGGAATTTGTATGGACTATAACTTAACTATTTGCTTTGATAACACACGCGTTGTTTATGACCCTCTTTACATATTTAAAACCGGTGGAATTACATCAGCTTTACGAGCAAGGGTGTTAAAAAATAAATAAATATGTGGCCAACAATGCATTAAAGCTATTTAACTTGCTTTTCCAGCAACGAAAATCAATAGTGGATGAGCATGCAGGAAACAGAACAGACGTTTGGAACTAAGGCAGCTGGTGCTGATACCTTGCCTTTTCCAACTATGTCAGGGTCGCCTTCCAATCTTAACGAAAGCAGCTGTACACTAGTATTTTCTATCTGATCTTCACATTCCACAACTCAGTTAGTACCGGGTTGTGGAGGTATGTATAGGCATTCAATTAAAAATACGAGTATGTTATTAATTAATATTAATAGTTTTATGCTCCACGATAATTACAAAGTGTATCAATTAACTCCTCTTCAATGCTGTCAGCCGGTAAAGTGCCCAAGAGACAGGCAGCGTAGCCACTGTGTTTGGAAACAGTTAACCTCTAGCGAAGGTAAAAATCAGCGTTTCATATTTTTTACTTTCAAATTCCTATTTAAATAGTTTCAAGAAAACTTCGCCTCTCTTCTCCTTAGTTGCATTATCAATACTTACGACTTTGTATAACAACGGCAGCTTTATTAGTATCAATGTTCTCTTTGTTACCGGAGATAGTTTCATTGGTGTCGCTGTCGTCTGAGGTCATTCGTCTCAAAACCTTTGCCTTCATCATAGCTTTGTTCTTGCTAGGGACACCTGTGCAAGGGAATAACACTTTGTTTTTCATATATAAACAATATTCGAGTTTTTAAACTGACGATATTTGATACGGGAAGAAAACGCAAATCCAGGTAAGAGTAGACCATTTTGTCTGCTTATAAAAACCCAACCGCAATAAGCAGTTATTGCGGTTGGGTTTTTATATATATAAATCTCTGCAGATCTTGGTGTTTGTAACTGCGCCGAAACATCGGAAACTCAATACAAAAAACATGGCAAATATCCCGTTTCAAACGTTATTAATAGTTGATCTATACTGGTCTGGCAAAATTTGACAAAAGAGTGTAATCGACATATAAATAAGAAGTACATCATTTTCCTTTCTTCGTCTGTATGACCTACAGATAACAAATACTCTTTTGTTTTAAAAAGTTTTCCAATTTGTTTGCTTGTTGAAACGAAGCTCACATTTATATATTGAGCTGCATTTTTACTTCGCAACATTTTGATAAATTGGGAATGTAGCTTCATCTTAACTTTTTAGTTTAATAACATATATTTCCATTTCTGCCTATTTTAAGCGAGTTTTATAGCACAAGAGTAAGCGTATGACTGCTGCGCTATAGGTAGCGGGTTCGATCTCTGTACGGAACAAATATTTTTATGGCCTACAGATAGTTGTTCCGGGTCTGGCTGTTTGTGTATGTGAGTGTAAATATTTGCAAAAGCACCCACGGTATAGGAGCTATTTCTAGTATTGGACAACGTTATAAAAAAAAACTACTTTGAGGTAGTCTTTTTGAACTCACCAGACTTATGTTGTTTCCTCTGGCTTTCCTGTTCCTTCTGAAACTCTCTAGCTAGCTGTCTCTGTCTCTCCTGCAGTCCTTGCAGTCGCTTGCGTGTCAGCCAACCGCGCACGTGTCTTTGCAGCGTCAGGACTGATATGGCCATCTGTGCCTTTAATCGTTGGTATGTTCGTCGCGCCAACCAGCCACGGACGCATGCTTGGACTAGCGCTACCTTTCGTATCTGTAAAATAATATAGAAAAAATCTTCATGAGCATTTTACACTGGCTCCATATGTTGGTCCCAAAGTTACCAACAAGTGGTATGAATAGCGTTGGGTTCATCGTTCGAATATCGCATAGATGAGCAATGCTGCCATCAAGGAGACATTTTGGTAAAACTGTCAAAACTTAATTAAATATTGTTTTAGTGGAGACAATAACTCTGGGTAGTCGTTAGGGACAGGTGGATACATTCACATTATCTTGAAATTGTTAGTCTTATTACCTGTTCCTCATAAATCCTAGCTAGGACTTCAACGTGGTAGTATTTCAGGAAGACCTTAGATTTACCAAGCGCCCAGCCATCCATCTTCAACCTTAACAGCAGAAGTCGACAGGAGTCACGGTTAGGTTTCGTTTCCTCGTCGTAACTGAACGCTAGAAAACCATATCTGAAAAGAAAATATAGAGATAACATTATATTAACAAATAAATCGGGGAAAATATTATGTAGGTCAAAAATCCACGAATTTTGCAATCCTTACTATCCTTGCTAATATTATAAAAGCGAAAGTGAGTTTGTTTGTTTGTTACCTCTTCACGCTTTAATGGCTAAACCGATTTTGATGAATTTTGGTACAGAGATAGTTAGGAACCAGGAGACGGACATAGGCTATTTTTTTTTTAAGTTGTTAATGAGGGAGAACGAGTGAAGAAAAGGGAAAACTTAGCGTTGCTATTACAAATCAATAAAGCGCTAGGGGGAAAACTGCAGTACTGTGTTATACCGAATTTAACGCGAGCGAAGCCGCGGGCAAAAGCTAGTACAATATAAGAAAAACATAAATAAATTGAACGTAAACACTTACCTCTTCAAAAAGTCTTCAAACAAAAGTCGGTGGGAAAATCCAGTTTGCCTTATCCTAATGGTCTCCAAGACCCCGGTGTAGCGGAGCTGTTTCAATATTTTCGCCGAATCGAAGTGCTTAGGGGAGCGGGTGTCGTTCGGTTTGAGACAACGCACGAACTGAGGAGTCCCGCTCACCATCTTTTGAAGTAGCTCCATTAGGGAGTATCTGAAGTATGTTGAGACTGTCTGTTGAGCTCGGGACTGGGAGGCCAGACCCCGACTGTTGAAGCGCTCCTGAAAAAAATATTTAGTAAAGGCAACTGAGCAAATCAAGATTTGTAATATCGTTTCTTTCATTTTTAAAGTTACTTAATAATATTTTTAGTTACAAAAAAAAAGTCTCAAAGTTTTTTTTTAGGAATCTTTCAATGAATGTTTCAAAATAACAACTTACCCTAATATCTGGACTTTCCAAACTCCTCGAATCCATGATGTCTCCTTGCAACGGCGAGTACAAATTGCCGGTTTTCGTGATAGGACACTGGAACAGGAACCTTATGATGTCGTATTGACTCTGTCTCATGAGTTGGACTACTTCGGGAGGCAGGAAGTTGCGGTTCTTCTCAAGGAAGCCGTCGGCTTGGTAGACCACGCGACCGGCGAAGTGGTGGACCGCAAAGCAAATAGCGTCTGACTTCGGACGGACGTAGTATTTGCTCTTGATGTTGTTATGGAACTTTTCTGTAAACAGATTATACATTGAATTGCATTGTTGTCTAAGGTAATTCATTTAGCAGAGGGGCCTGCCACGGCCACCGCCTGCCGGGTATGCGGTTTGTTCGAAAGAGATACCGCGGCTCCGGAGCATATAGGGCAAAAGAAAGAACACGGTTGGGTTTAAGTCAGTAAAAGTCTGACACTTCCACCTGTTCCACCAAAAGCGGGGGAATATTTTTAATGGTTTTTCCATCCTTAAAAAAAGAAAAATCGTTTTCTCGTCATAACATTAAGGCAAGTTTGCTGTAGATGCCAATAGGTTGTACGGTTAAAATTAGGCATGAATTTACATGATTTATATTTATCAGAAGAAAACGGTATGAAAAAAATACGATTTAATAAACTTACAAAATTTCAACACTTACCAATAAGAGTTCTATCAGTGGACCTCGGGAACCGGCTCTCCTCATCCAACAACGCCAACATTCCCATAGGCCTGGACAACAGCATATCCAACACGGGCCTGTTGTCAGAGAACTCCACCAGGTCTACGGGCACGCCTTCCGCCATATACTCCTGCTGCTCCCAGGTGAAGATGTGTTGGTTGAAGTAGTACTGGATTTGTTCGTTGGCAATGTTGATGCAAAGCTGTTCGAACGAGTTGTTGTTGAAGTTCTCAAACCCGAAGATGTCTAGGATGCCGATGGAAAGCTGTTCGTTCCTGAAAAGTAATAATGAACATATCATTAGTATGAAATTCTAATTTCCGGGTTCTTCTTCTTTTCCGGGTGATTCTTCGTCTTCACATGCAAGAGGTTTATCCTCTTGCATGTGAAGACGAAGAATATATAATTAACATAATTACAATCTAATTCGGCTTGCATATTTTGAATAGAAATTTAGATAATGTGTCATACAAAAGACTTGGCAGTAATGGACTGAAATCAGCAAAGATATCTAGTATTTTTTTCTAGGCCCAGTCGTTAAGTTAGAAAATCTGTTAGTATTTCTATCAGAATTTTGATGTGTTAGGAATAAATCCAGACTCGGTGCCGCTAATGAGAAATTCCAATATGGTGAAAAAGCCCAATGACACTTGCAAAGACTTGGGAATCGAACCTAAGGGCTGAAACTGCGTTAAACGGACACCCGCGCGGTTTCATACAAAAGCGAACCGACGAGGGGTCCGTCGGCGGTAACACGCGGGGTCCGTCGGCAGTAACACGCGCGGGCTTGTTCAGTTAATAACGCTTGATGAAAAGCTTGTAAAAATGAATTTCGACAGAGGAAGAGTAATTGTGAAAGTGCAATGTCGCTCTATTATATGAGGTCAAGCGAATGAACTCTTTAGGTACCCGTGACAGGGTCCTTCACATACCCACAGACCCCACGCTTGCAGACTCGCGGCGGGTGTCAGTCACGGGTGCCCGTTTAACGCAGTTTCAGCCCTAAGACTACTCTTCGCCGTAGCTCTTGCGAGCATTACACAATCGAGTTGGTCTTCCTACAGAATTCTGCGTATACTTACACATTTGGTCTATTTTGGCACAGCAGCGCATTGATTCTCTCAACAATTCTGTCAAAGGCCCTGGCATACAGGCCCCGGGCAGTGGCGTCCCTGGCGACGGCAGCTTCGGTGGGAGAGCTGTGCCGGGCAATGGTTTCCCCTCGAGCAACCACGCTGCTGCTTGTTAGGCACTCGCGTAGGTCCACTGTCTCCACACCGAGCAGGCAGGACGCTGACAAAATTTTACGGATGAGATTTATGATTTCCCAAAAACCAAATGAGTGTATGTATGAGGTAACGTACTGACAATTATCAAACACAGAAAATACTAAAAATATAAATAAGCGCTGTTTTACGGTGCCCAAGTCAGTCTACTCACCCAATTTTGTACACAGATTTTGTATTAAAAACAGTTTAAGAGGATCTAACATCTTTTACAACAGGGGTTATAAAACTGGATATTTAAAATTATCTACCAAGAGAAATCACGAGAATTTAAGCATAGGTCTTGAAAAAGTCGCCTAGGTACTGTACCTAAGCTAGCGTATCTTCTCTCTTAGTCAGGATTCTTACTTACGACTATGTCTACTGTGATCTCTGCGTAGTCACAGTTTTACCCCTTAGCTGTTTGAATAAAACCTGCTAACAAGACGTCTCACATTTCCTAGTCAAAATGTAAAAGTGATTGACTATCATTAGGAGATGTCATACATTTTCTAACATACGGAGCACGTAACATAAGGAGTCAATGACTTTAACGTCATCTAGACACAGAAAATAAAACAAAATCCAAACAGAAATCTTATCTCCACCATCATTTAAAGTTAAACGGTGTCTCCTCATTATAAAGTCGTAATCTCGTCATTAGTTTACCTCTGCATTGCAAAGAAAGGAGTAAATGATAGCGTGACGGTTGACAGGGGAGAATGAAGGAAAACAAACCAGTTGCGCCGACCCTAAGGAGTAAGAGACAATCGCAAGAACTTTTTTTTTAAATAAACCTTGCCCCACACTAGGAATTTCTCCTGTATCGTTAGTGCGTTTACAAACATTTAATAAACTCACAAACACAAACAGCCAGACCCGAAACAACTATCTGCAGGTCATACAAATATTTGTTCCGTGCGGCAATCGAACCCGTGACACGCTGCGCAGCAGTCGATCGCTCAGCCACTGCGCCAACCGTGCCGTCACGTTAGTTAATCATGGTAAGTTTACCTCTGTGCAATGGTGCGGTGTCGATGATGGTGGCTTTATTGTCGGTGTTGTCTTCACCGGCTGTTTCACCGAACTCGATATCACCCAGGTGCAGGATTGCTGCTAA
Organism: Ochropleura plecta; assembly: GCA_905475445.1. Classification (NCBI taxonomy): domain Eukaryota; kingdom Metazoa; phylum Arthropoda; class Insecta; order Lepidoptera; family Noctuidae; genus Ochropleura; species Ochropleura plecta. The sequence continues at coordinate 13,033,596 of FR997723.1, forward strand.
CATCTTGTAGATGATGAGGACCTCTTCCTCTTGAAAACCGACGACCTGGAAATAGATGAGGGATCACGGTTTTAGATAATTTTTACGTTATCATGCCTTTGTGTTTCCACTGCAGTGTAAGGATGCCAATGATTTTCGTTACTCTTTCTACTTTTCTCTGATGCAATTGCGGATCAATCCGTCAAAAGTAGTCTGTTTAACCCCTTGGCTTCTGTCGTCTTATTTCTTGTTTGGCTTTTCCTAAGACATTTATTTCATAAGTATTTGTTGTAAGTACATCGACAGTCTTCTACTGATTCCGTTCCTATTGTGATGAAGGAACAGGTAATAAATATAAGTTTTTTTGGCATGTTACAGTCCGATTCCGATATCATTCATCGAGGCAACACCACACTGCAGTTTACGAAACCAACGTCACATTATCTCGTACTTTTGTATTGATGATATCATCGACATGAGGAAAGTGTTGACGAAACTAAGTATAATGACACAGCAATATGCTGAGATCATTTGGTCTCGTTCAAGACATCTTTTTTGTTTGCGTTTTTACTTTTAGGTTTTAATATAATTTATTGTCTCATATTGGTATTTCTTTTCATAAAAAGTTTTATTTTGAAACATTTTTGGCTGAATCAATTTGGATTGTCAGTGACACGCTAAAATAATATAAAGATGTTTTATTTCTGACTTTGGTATACATATAATATAAGTAAAAACACAACTTACAATGTATGTTAGTAACACACGATTAAAAGATTTCAATTCATAAATCTTAGAAGAACAAACAAAAATTACCTTAAAAGCTTGGTTAAGTTGTCTCCAGCGATGCACGTTGTGTTCTCTATGCGTGACTGATAAAGGCTGCAGGTAACGATGCCTAGATTTCAGTTGCTCGTCGAGGTAGAACTTCCTCCAGCGACCCTCGCTCTCTAAGCCATCATAGAGATAGTAGAACACGTGGAAGTTGCTTTCACCCCTGAAGATTGTTAAAATTGTATATTTTAGTCGATTATAAAAGAAAAAAAACAGCAAAGCAAGCAGTTCCTATTATAAATCTTGAGACAAAAAAAGTAAAACATATCGCACACCTAGATCTAAACTGAGACAACTCATAATAAGTAATTTAAATAACGAAAAAAAAAATAAAAGCAAAACTTGCAGCGAAATAACTTCACCCATATCAATTTACAAGATTATATTTAATGCTTATTGCTTACAAAACACCGACACTCGGATTTAAATCTCGGTCAATTGGCTCTTACGATTGATTCGGAGTTTTTACGGGTCAGTATAGAAAGTGCCACTTGAACAAAAAAAAATACTAAGTACTTACAAGGCTTGATGCACCACTCTGGACTGTTCAAGAAGATACACCGATATTCTAGCTCCGGATATCCGCCCAACTCTCATCATAGACAAATCTAGATATTTGCCGAAACGAGAGCTGTTTGCGTTGATGCCCGTGCGAGCGTTGCCAAACGCCTCCATTATGGGATTCACTTGTAAGATCTTTTCTTCCAAGTTGCGGTTTTGGGTCTGTAAGAATGAAGTGTGAACTTAATTTGTGCCTGTTGTAGAACATTGTGACAACAGTTAATAATACTGGGAACAATATTATGAAAGTTTTTAAATTCTAAGCTACGGCTAGCTCTACAAAAAATGTTCATAGTGAAAAAAGTGTTACCAGTTATTTGTGGATGCTCGCTTACTTGGGACCTAGACTAAACTGAACCTACCTTCGACAGAAATACAAGTTGTTTCAGCAAAAGGTTTGCAGACTCAGTCTTCCCGGCGCCACTCTCCCCAGATATGACAATGGCTTGGTGCAGCTTCTGATGCATCAGCGCCTGATGCGCCGCGTCCGCCACCGCGTATATGTGCGGCGGGTTGTCCGACCGACACCGACCTTGGTATATCTGTTGAGTCTAGAACAATTAGAATAATTCACATAATAATTGACAGAGAAGCCAAAAAGCTTAGTTTATAACGGAATTTTTACCAATAAAGTTAGATTCCTCATTTAGACATTGCTCATATAGTTATAATAAAGAATGACGTGACTAAAAATCCCGTTTTACATTTTAATCACACGCAAACAGCAAAGCAAACACCGCGTAACCCACACATTAATAATAAAGTCCAAATGCGTGAGGACGAATTAATTAAACACCTTCGTTCTGACCAAGAGAACATATTTTTAATGTTGTGGTTACTTTTTGGCGTCATAAAAATTACCTTTGTGGTGTACATTCCCACGTCTGTAAATGGGTTTACGGCGACCAAAATGTCTCCTATATACGTGTAGATCTGGTTTTGTGTGTATCTTTTCTGAAGTTGTTCTACGATTGCATCTTCAGTTAACACTTCTAGTGTGGCTAAGTCATCGGTGTACATTTTCTCTGGTCGCGCTTTTCGATGAGATTTGAGTTTCCCTCTCTTGGTCGTAGCTTCAGGCGCTCGAGAGCCTCGCCCTTCGGCTCTCTGTCGTTTTATCTCCGCTTGAAGCTCTTTACGGATCTAAAAAAATACAAATTAATTATACCAAACGTTACTAATATTAAGTCATCATAGATTAATCTAGTCTAATCTTACCTTATCCTCAAAGCTACTGACAGCGAGTAGCAGAGGATGTTCCAAAAGTTCTCTCGCGAAAGGTCTCTGATTCATGTCTTTTATCAAACAATCTGCGATGAAGTCCACCAGTTGCGGCGAAAACATTTCAGCGTGGGACAAGGATGGTGGCGGGTTTCGAGGTATCTGGAATAGTGCCCTCATTGGATGCAGGCCTGACAGTGGCGGCTCACCTTCAGCTAATTCTATAGCCGTTATGCCTACTGACCACACATCGCAGCGGCAGTCATAAGATTCGTCCAGCTGTTGTTCGCACGCTATGACCTGCAACCGAAAATAATGCAAAATGACCTTAACCCGCCATTTTAATACGAGATCATTACCTACAGCCACTTTCAAAACGTCACAAGTATTGTATTCGGGGTCACGAATATTGTTTCCATTATGTGGAACAGCATGGCACATAGCACATACTTTTGCAAGTTGATATTTAAAAGAGTCATTGACATTTTACCTCCGGAGCCATCCAGTAAGGAGTGCCGACTGATGTATTTCTTCTTGCAGCTGTAGCAGCCAAGTGTGATGAAACTCCAAAATCAACGAGTTTAACTTCACCATCTTCGGTAAGGAGTATGTTATGCCCTTTGACGTCCCGGTGCATACAGCGGTGAGCGTGTAGATGTGTCAAGGCCCGTACGGTTCCTCGCAACACATACGCAAGTTGTGGTTCGGTGAGACTGCTACCGCGAGCCCGCATTCCCGCGCATAAATCAGTCACCGAACCGCCGGTACAGAGCTGCAAATATAAAGGTCATGTTGATTTATGCCTTTCGCATAAAGCCCGGAATAGGCAGGCTATAAATAAAACGTTTACCGACCTCCATGACGAACCATATTTGGTCGTCATCCGAACACACGCCGCGTTTCAAGAACAGACCGAAAAATTCTGGGATATTTCGATGGCCGGATAAGTCACGAAACACGAGGAATTCCTCTTCTATTTCTTCTATGTTTTCTGTTATGTTTTCCAAAATCTGTAAAAAAATAATAATAAAGAAAACTATCAAATATATTTTCAGAACCGTGATATTCATGAATTGCTATCCAGTCAAGTACGTATGTTCCAAACGAGAGGCGGCAAAGCCGTACCATGTCATGTATTGTTTAGCGGCCTTGACATCAATTCTACATTTGAGATAACATCTATGCAATCAATTACTTGCGTATGCCAACAATACCTCCATAAAAATTCATCGACCTATACTGTATACACAACATTCTCATACATAGTCAGTACTCATACTTTTATACTATTAAGTATGTTAATAACTATTATTTTTATTATGAAAAGTACTTCATTGTAGTAATTACGTGCTTAATCTAAAGAGGCGCAATTTTGAGCAGTTACTTATCAGTAAATTACCGTAATCTTTATTCAAATTAAAGCGTTTAACAACTGCGCCTTAACAGGGAACCCATTACATTGAATTGTTAATAAACTAAAACTTGTAGGGCTTGTGTGACTGCTCGCAGTTTCTCTCGGATTTCACCCGTACGAACGTTTACGAGTGCATGCCCTATAAATGTTGTTGACCTTAGTCGTGTTCATACTAAAATAACATGTGGAAATAATCGTAGGAACCGCGGTTTTATTGACGATAGCTTTAAAATGACGTCAGCTTGTATGAAACCTAAGATAAGGTTAACAACTTTTATAGTGACTAATGCTTATAGGTATCGGTCTGGGATGCCAATAAAAACTTATTTCCTACAGACTATTCGAAATCCTTGTTTATCACGAATAATTAAATTATATCTGTGAGGCTGTTTTGATCTTTAAAGTTGACCTACACTTAAGTTATTATAGTCACAACAAATAATACTACAAAGACACAAGTATATACATATTATACTTAGCAATTCAATCATTCTTCCTCGAACGAACGCTAACAGATGTTAACCTACCTGCTACCTGAAGGTCAAGAGGACTATCTGACGCTGGTCCCCCTGACCTTCGAGCAAGTGACCTATACTAGCTTGGATAGACCGTGGAGACATCGTTGTTTCTATGCGGCATCGACGATATATGTATGATCACTTCTGTGTTCAGTTGCATTGCAGTGTCTGATCAGCATAAAATCCGTACCGTGTTTAGTTGTTAAGATCAGATATGAGGTATTAAGTGGCGAGGCATCACATCAGATCAATCTGTTCAGATTGATTTATGGTTGGAATCCTGACAATATTATATATACATTTTACTGACCTTAACTGCAACCCGTCTGCCAGTCTTCTTGTCCCTAGCACAGTAGACTTCTCCATAAGTACCCTCGCCGATAAGCTCCTGCAGAGTGAACCGGTCCCGAGGGTCGGCTGCCCGGTCCAGCTCCACGTGCTGTGAGAGCCCGCGGTATGCCACGTCGCTTCGCATGGCTCAATACTCGCATTGAGACACCATCTGGAACAAGAGAAAGGTTTCTCATTTGCTTTTACTAGTCGATCCCCCATATCACAAGCATTTAATAGAAAACCGCATCTATATCAGTCAAACCGTTTTGGAAATAAATATGAACTTTGGATTGCGCACAAACACATAACCACACAAACAAACAACCTCTCACCTTTAACGCATATGCATTTATGCATGCTTAGTTCCGTCGTGGGTTATAAATAAATCTGCTCAATATTATTTTTTTCAAATATTAATATTAGAGTGTTATTTTAAAATTATTCTAGATAATATTGAAAACGTTATCGGCTATAATTAAAGCAAAATTAACTAACTTACTCGAGGTAATGAGGCGTAATTAATTGAGTTCGGATATTCGAAAAGTTTCATCAATATCCTGTCTATGAAAATTATAACGTTATCCTACATTTTTACAAGCCAGCACAGTTTCTTAACAGATGTTTACGATGATGTTAAGTAACGTAAATTAACGTGTCTACACCTCTTCTATTTCAATTCGGTTCGGTTATGCATCGATGCCAGTAACACTTTGAGATTTATCAGTTGTTTTACCGCAGTAGTAGTGTCTTTTTTTCTGAATGGCATCTCGCAGTTCAGCCTAGGGGGTTGTCGTCTGCTTAACCGGGAGATTCCTGTGGATGCCTTAAAAATTAAGACTTCCCGTCAGGGCAAAAAACTTACAAACTATGCGACAACACGCTAAGGGCACCCCCTGTGCGGTACGAGCCTCGGCGTAGGGCGTCGTTGAAGGAGGACAGAAAAGGGACAGGCTGGATTTGAGTGATATTATTTGAACTTACTGGCTCAGCAGCGCGGGCTGGCTCTAGGAAGGGACGGGGTAGTAGTGTCCACGTGTAACTAGTATTTATACTGTTTTTACTTCGTTTTCGACATTAGATGAAAAGACATGTTTAGTGATGGGATGCATTGCTATGATGGGTTGTCCTTTACAATGTTCAGAGTAAAGCCTATATACAGTAATGATCGTGAAGTTTCAGATTGAAGAGGAACGGTTCCTTTAACTAATGTCATCCGCACCATACTACAGCGTAAACAGTTCAATAGATATTTAATTCGGAATGATCTTTACCAACTTATGGCCAAGAAGAGATCATCACGCCAATAACTAGGACGCTGAAGGTGGTGGTTTCGAGAACAAAACGTTATCAAGTTGTAGATTCCGATAAATGACTAAAAGTAATAATCCGATGAAATAATATTAGATACACGTCTTGCGTATACGTCAGCAGATTAATGATTCATTCATAGATAGTTGACATGATGGCCACAATCGCGAACAAGTACATTCGATTCGTTTCGTATCGCACAAAATGCATCGTTATGATAAAAAGTCTAGCAACTAACACGTAAAACAGTTGAAACATCCGGTAAGAAATAACTGAAGCGCGGCCGAACCGAACGCATCCGTAGAACTTATTAATGTCTAATAAAAATTAATACTATCTCAACTCTTTTAATTGTCCAACATGTATATGTAAATTTAAGATAGCAACTTTCTACACATTTTTATTATGGATTGATTATAATGTGAGACAACTAGAAAGTGAAATATACAATATTCACTCAATAATACAGCTATGACGCCAACTTAGATAATATATTTATAATATTATATTCTAATTCATGTTAATTCAGACGACGCGACACTTCGTCGACAGATGAAATTTTGCGATAAGCGTGTTTTTTAATACACCATTTATCTGCTTGATTTGCAGACTGAGCATTAAAAAAGTAATGATATTCACAACAAGTAGCTGCTCAGTAAAGAATATTTACTAAGGTGGTTTCTGAAAAAGGAAAGGAACGGCATTAATAAATTGAATATGCCGTTGCATGCGCCATCGCGTGGCGGCGTCATGCGTGCTCGAATGGAGGATGCAGCGCTGCGCGTAGGCAGTTGTCAATAAACTTGCAAGCCAACCACGTGACCAACGTACCACACTTATGACAAGGTTATAACGTATTATACATCGTTCAACTTCACGGATGCCTTATGTAGTTGCTGCATACAATCGTACTCTGCAAAGGCATAGCAGCAGCCTCCCAAAAACAGTAAATGAATCAAAAAAACTTGCGAGGTGTCAAGGGACACCCGGATGAAATGAAGTTATTATTTATTATGTACAAAAAATCTATATACACTCAACAAAAGTAATCTTCGCGACACACCGTTTAATGCGACATACAAATACGAAACGAAAATAACTGGTTTGCTTTCTATGAGAGAGAGAGAGAGAGAGAAACACGCGCACGCCGCACGGCTTACAACTATAGCAAAAAGTGTCGTTACAACTTTTGGTCTTAAGCAGAAAGTGTCGTTACAACTTTTGGTCTTATTTTTTCCGTCTATCCCCATTTCGCAACGCGCGATAAGGAACTACGTTTCAAAAACAAATCGCAATGACAGGAAGACTCTTTCACAAATGTTTAGTGTTTAATAACATACGAGTCATCATTATTTAAAGAAGACATAATATAACAACGATTTCCGTCAAAGTTACCTGCAAGTACATACAATCATCACAACTTTCAAACATAACTTTTAATGCATCTCAGGAACTGTCACATAATACCGCCATATCGGTAACATTACGATATGGTGTAACGAAGACAGAACTTATTAACTTCTTGTTTCTAGTCCACAAGTGTGGTGTCAAATTGGTGTCAACCTTGGTTGGTTCGCCGGTGTGTCGTAATTACCGCTAAAATGAGTCGACAATATTTGAATAGAGCCCACACAAACATTTGCGATTGAGCCAATTTGCACAGAGTAGTGACTTTGCAATATTTCCGACAAATAATATTACCGATGTACGAATAAAACATCTGTATTCATGTATTGTTATTATGACATACCTATACATTTACCTACTCACCTACTTATTTATATTTGTCGATTTGAGTGATCGTTCTTTTGATGTCCCATTACAAATGGCCTGTTTATCAGGCTTATGAACTTAAGTATGATGGATAGGTATGTACATAATACACATAGACGTAAGCTAAATTATCGTTTGTCTCCTGTACAGGTCTCCATATGACGTTATGACATCATGCTTAACTTATGAAGAATATATAGAAGCATAATTATCCTACTATTATTTGTGAGGATGGATGTATGGATGTTTGTTACTCTTTCATGTCAAAACGGCTGAACGGATCTTGATGACATTTGGCACAGAGGTAGATTATAGTCTGGAATAACACAGAGGATACTTTTTTTATCATCACGCGGGTAAGCCGCGGGCGCCAGCTAGTTTCAGTAATATAAGGTAACTAGCTTTTACCCGCGGCTTCGCTCGCGTTAAATTCGGGGTTACACAGTTCCCCTTGCGCCTTATTGATTTGTAATAGCAACGCTAAGTTTTGACTTTTCTTCCCTCTTTCTCCCTGACATCCCACTTTTTAATAAAAAATAGCCTATGTCCGTCTCCTGGTTCCCAACTATCTCTGTACCAAAATTCATCAAAATCGGTGTAGCCATTAAAGCGTGAAGAGGTAACAAACAAACAAACTCACTTTCGCTTTTATAATATTAGTAAGGATGTCAACAAAATGAACTTTGATAACGAATGACTACATCTTAAGTTGGTCACATCAAATTGTCAAGAAACAATCGTATTTGATTTTCAAATACCCGTGATTGTTCATAATTTTAACCCAAAAGGCTGTGGCTACACTTAAGTTTATCCGGCTAATCTGAAGTTTATTTTCACACGCATCTTAAGCCGTAACATATTACACTAAAGTACATGAATATTGATATTTCATCGGAATGGAGACAATCGTCTATTGAGTAGCGTATCTCCAGACATTTATCTTGAGTCTGTAAGATTACCATGGAATCTAGACCACAGTATTGCTTACGCTAGATGTTTATGTGAAAATCATTTGTATATTGTACTGTCTTTATGTTTGGTACAAACAGTTTGTAAATTATTAACATAAGTAATTGATTTTCCGGTGCTCGGTGATGAATTCTACAGTATTAATATTACTGAGCTCACTTTTGTGGTAATTCTCTTTAACAAGGAGATCAACCGGTGACGTCACTGTTTTCCACAAGAATGAGTAAGTACAACAACAAAATATATCACCACATATATTTTGTTATTGTTTGTCATTATTAATGACAACAATTACCGTACCTATAAACCATGTTATTTTGACGAATAAAATAATTATATTTTAACGAATAAATACCTTCCCATTTTTTGGGTTGGGATATCATCTGGTAACTTCTTCTGTTCTGGGCGGAGCGGGGGGGAATGTCAAAGTTGTATTGACCAAAACTCATCCATGTTTCTTCTTTTGCCCTTTGCTATTCGGGACCGCAGTATCTCTTTCGAACAACCCGCAATCCCGGCAGGCAGAGGCCTTGGTGGGCCTCTTTGTTTTGTCGACATCTATATGAGGGGCGCGTGGAATACGAACGAAGACATGGCTAACGTAGTATTTAGTACTAACAGGGATAGGCAGTAGACAAACATTAAACTACGGTTTGTCATTAATTAGAAATTAATATGCATGCTTGACAAAAGATTATAAAATATGCTAAAGTAAGCCATCTATACGAAACGAATTCCGTGGCACAAAAAGTCTCCAGTGTTTAAGAGTACCTAGCATGATTAGAGTATTGACAGTTGATCTATTAACTGCGTAACGTCAGCAATTAGTCAACACAACACATCATAAATGGACATCAAAATGTGTTCGTGTAAAAAGAGGTCTTGCGCAGTGTGACTGACGGCTGCGACTGAAGCTACACTTTCACTGATTGTTTTTGTCACGAAGACAATGTCGCGACGCGCGACGCCCTGGCGAATGCCTGGCGAATGCCTGGCGAGTATTTTGTAATTATAGGGTTTAACACAGTTGTCATGTTAACCACAACTTTTTAGTAACAATCGACATGCGAATAACTTGCACTGTAATCTAGTAATCCAAAAATAAAATCTACTGTTCATTAAGTTTCTTTATCACGCAATAAAAATGTATGGCCACTGCAAAGTAAACTAAGTCCAATAATATAACATCACGCTTGTAATAACTAAAGAGGCAAAGGTGTACCTTATAGCACACCCATATTTTAAGTCCTATTGTCATAAATCTGGCACAAATCCAGGCTCCGTGGTTTATAAAATCCTATCACACTTTGCTTGACACAGGAATCGTACGCGGGAAAAGAACCAGCTTGGGACCATTCGGCCAAGTAGCCAATAAAATAAGATTATTAATTCCAATCAAGAAAGATTATTATTTCTTCTGCTCACACATTTCCGTGTGTACTTAGATACAATTGGCAGTCACAGTCCAGTGGTTACATATGTGAATATGTGCAATGTGCTAATTTGATTCAGTAAATAGGAAATTAGTTGCATGGACTACATAGCTTTTTGAGTTTCTTATTACGTTGGGGACCGCGTGACCGCATGTTTCAACTCTCAATTGTTTGTTTCCATTCCTGCACGTGAACAATAACATTATTGCCAATCTCTTCTAAATCTAGTCCGTTTTTAATTGCAACTTATACAAGCATTAATTAATAAGAAGGAATTTCAGTATGTGTTGAACGATCTCAAGTCATGAGAGGGCGGTGTTTCACATCACTGTTTTAGACACCGAGTTCTCAGATTCAACAGCGAGTATTGTTTTGTATTTAAATTATAGTATTTCCTGTTGGTGCTTACCGCTTTCTATTTTGATAGCTTTATTTGTTAATTCTTAATAATTATGGCTATAGGCGTGCCCCCTATTACTTGGGACATAGCGAAATGTGGGTGTAGATACAATTAGGAAAACCTCTATCTTACCCATTGAAGATTGTATTGTTGATTGTAATATATGTATTTTTATTGACATAGAGCTGTACTTTAAATAATGTATCTATCGATCTCATTACAACCTTGTGGATTCGATATTATTCTAAATAGGTTTGGAACGGTTACACGCGGTCAATAACGGTATAATATCCGATATGGTAGAAAGCAAGCCACAGAATACCTTAAGGAACCTTTTGCCATCGATGCTTTGATTTCTAATCAGGCTTAGGATTACAACGTACTAACCTAAAGATAATCATATTAAATTGCTGCCACTATATAACTGTGGTCTACTTTATGGAACTGGCTGTTTGTTTATGTGAGTTTAAATGTTTGTATACAAACCCACGATACAGGAGAAATTGAAAGCGAGGGGCAAAGTTTTTGAAAAAGAAAAAAACCTTGATAAAACTTCCATGTCTACTCTTCAGCATGAAGTATCACTGACGCAAATGGCACAGCATAACGAATACGTCAGAAACAATTCACTTCCTAAGCTGCAACTATAAAACAAATAATTTGCTATAGTCGAGCATGTGAAAGAGGTGCTCAAAATAATGACGTGCCAAGCCAGTAACGACTGCCATTCCGTTGCGGGAATAAGAGCATTAAGTTTTGGTCCAACGGCCAATGTAAGCTGATAGGCAATTTGAAATATTACCTCCAATAAGTGAGATAGTGAAGACCATTGCCGTGAACCGACATTTCTTTTATAGTGTAGGGTAATCAATTTGATACTCGTAATTGTAGCGAAAGCGTTGAAGAAAATTTTGTTGATATTTTGTTCGAGCCGATTGTATTGCGTCTAATGGCGGTTGCGTGGCATCGCGAATAAAGAATGTAGTTTACAAATTATTAACGTAACGGGTCTTGGGAAATCTTAACTAAATTGCTCTTTGGAATTACTATCTCATTCAGTGCTTTAATAAAATCTATTGGAACTCTACTATTATTCAAAAAACTTTATTTCGAGCGTCATATGGTGTCAGCAACATAGTCCTTAAATTTGACAACGTAGTCCTTTGAGTTCACGGTTGGTGCAGTGGCTAAGCGTTTGACTGCTGCGCTACGTGTCGCGGGTTCGATCCCCGCACGGAACAAATATTTGTATGACCTACAGATAGTTGTTCCGGGTCTGGCTGTTTGCGTATTCGAGTTTAAATGTTTGTAAACGCACCCATGATAGAGGAGTAATTCCTAGTGTGGGCAACATTTCTGCATTTTTTTTAAAGTCCTTTAACCTAGTTTTAGTAAAAAAAAAACACGATACGATGACATATACAAGGTGTAAGATAATAAACGCAGGACCTGTCGGGTGGTGTCTCGGACCATAAAACTAAACAAATTTTGTTCTATGACTTTTGGAAAAAAAAACAGTTTACCCATACATGTTGATCAGCTGATCGCAACAGTTCCTATACAAAGATTGTTTTTTCTTCGAATTTCCAAAACTTGTGGAACTATGGCTGTTCAGTTCCATTAACCCGGGAGGTCTCGCGCTTATTATGTTACACCTTGTATAACTGGCAGCAGTGAACGAAATACGAAACGCGGTCAAAGCCACGAATATTGAATCAACAATATAAGTATTGTAACAAACCTAATCACATTATCTAGTGACCTGGAGTACCTGACCTTTAGACATTGCTAACAAAATGAACAGTGGATTAGACAGACAGTGGATTTAGTTTGTTGATTCAATATTGTAGTACACCGAAGCCTTAGTGGTGCATAATACAATCCTTTCATGGCATTATAGCAGACCTCATAATGTGGGGCCACGGTCGCCGCGCTGACCGACGACGGATGACAGAACGCATGAACGCAAGAATTCAAGCCTACAAAGTGCTGACACGTGCGAAATATAAGGTGACAAAGTACCCATATACGCAGCATTATGCCTTCTGACGGTTATGGTTTCACTAGTTTTTCTCCGCAGCTTCGCTTGTTTTAATTAAGCTAAACATGCCACAAAAAAAAACCTTAAGCAAATTTTAAGTAAAATATTTTTATTAATAAAAAGTGTCTGTGAGTTGAATAAGATATAAATATCTATAATAATAATTCGTAGGTTCATTCCTCCCCAATATGACCATTTCATGAAAAACTCACTTAATGGGGTTAACGAACTTAGCGGGCTGTCTCGATGATTTAAATGATTATAATTCAGTGAACCAATATTGTGAACGGCCAACAAAACGCAAAAAAAGGTCGAAAAAATTGAATTACGCCGACCCTCCTAGCGCTTTCACCTTAAGGGGGCTTAGCTTAGGTATTCGTAAGGTGAGAACAAACACTAAATAAATTGAGGACAACGTTAATTTATGTAATCATGGTTTCCATTGAAACAGCTGCCAATTTTAATTACAAGCCACGTAAATTAACTTATTTTTAATTACAGTTTGTGAGACATAATTAATTCGATTGATTTATAGCTCAGATATCTTTTACGTAAGTAAACTTGATAAGTTAAAACATGTAACATTCCTTGGAAAAGTTATTTGCATTTAAATTGGCAATAGCCACTAACACATACAGATATTGATACGTTATAAGTACCTACGTGTTTCTAAAGTACCACAATAACATGTTTACGACAAATCATACGTAAAACTTACAAAATTGAGATCATTGGCACTTGTGTAATGTGCAATATAGACTCTGTAAAGTTACCAAACTTCCTTGTTTGACAATCGCACCGCTAACACGATGCAAGGAGTTCGTATATCAGAATACTGGCAATTTACAATATAGGTATATCAGTTACATGACCAAATGAAAATGTAAGTCATTCGTGTTTCATTTAACCGAGGAATTGGTACTGCAGTTAACTGATTCAAGGACGATTAGGCTATGTTATATATAAATATGTTTAGCATATAAATATTTTAATTATCTAATATTCTCGTGTCGCGGTGTTTGTTACCAAACTCATCCAAAACGGCTGGAAATTTTGTGAAATTTTGTCCGAATATCGGGCAGGTCTGAGAATCGGCCAACTTCTATTTTTCATACCAATCTCCAGAAAAGGAGCTGAGCAGCGGGTGAAACCTCTGAGCATAGCTAGTATCCTTACTAATATTATAAAAGCGAAAGTGAGTTTGTTTGTTTGTTACCTCTTCACGTCTTAATGGCTAAACCGATTTTGATGATTCTTGGTACAGAGATATTTGGGACCCTGGAGACGGACATAGCCTATTTTTTTTTAAAGTGGGTTATGAGGGAGAATGAGGGAAGAAAAGGGAAAACTTAGCTTTGCTATTACAAATCAATAAGGCAGTGCCTGCCGGCACCGCCTGCTACCGCAGGTACCTGCAAATCAGGAAAGGGGAACTGTGTTACCCCGAATTTAACGCGAGCGAAGCCGCGGGCAAAAGCTAGTTAGTATCTTTATAAACCTCAAAAAAGTTAATGATATTAAAATAATAAATATATATTAACTTGTAGGATTTTTTTATTTCTGTGACTGAAAAGATAGTAGGCCATGAAATAGTGATGGTAGGCACGTTACAATGTAGTTAGTAAAAGAATAATAAACATCTCAGCAGCGATATAATTTAAACAACACTGCCATTGTCTCAAGCGACGAGAGAAAGATAAAACTCAATAACAATCGATCACAAAAAGTAACTAGATCTCACCTGCAACACAATATGATCTTAAAATAATAAATCATTTCTTGTAGGGTGCTGAATTGATTGATGGTAAGAGTCTTGATTCTGACTCTTACCACAATTTCTCCTCGACTGTAATCTTATCCAGTGTTGTCCATCACTGTAGGTCAAAGAGTTCAAAAATTTCTAACGTTTTTTGCAAATTGCTTCGGAAAACTTGATCCTTGAAAGAATCATGATATTTTATATTGTAAAAATACTTATACTATTTTATATAGTAGTCATAATTATACTTTTTTAAATAGTAAAAATACTATATAAGACGGAATGTAACTTGCGTTTGAATGAAAGTAAAACTGGAAAATGTTAACCACTTACTTAATTGATGGAAAAGTTTTGTCTTTTTGTAAAAACATCACACCACAAAAACTTTTTATTGTCAACCATTTTGGGCGTAAGTAACTTGCGCCATCAAATTCAGTTTTACTATCCCATTACTGACCCCGTGGATAGTCATTTTGACACATTCGTAATTGCCGTAGAAGTGTATCTATGTTCCGAAGTATTTTTAAGTTACCATAAAACATGACGGAGTTTCACAAATTATTGCACATTAAGCAGTGTAACTGCTTGACTTTATGTTGACGATTATGTCTAAAACATGGCCGATTTGTAATGGACCCTTCACTTGTTTTTGATGAGCCATAAAGGCGGGAGCCATGGCGAAGTGTTTTAAAGTGCGAGAGATATTTTATTGTTCTTTTTTTTCTAGATAGCTGGTTATTATTTATTGTGATAAAAGTGGTATTTTAATTTAGCCGATTTATCTTATCGTGTGGATAAAATCGCGTAGTAACGCTTATTACTAGTAAAGCGTAGCGGTTGTGCATCGATCATCAGTAACGGTGAGCCACGGACTGGCCGATACCGTGCCATCAACATGCGATATAACTACTAGATATCATATATTCTCGAGATTGGTAATATGAATCGAGAGGGCTCGGTTTCACCGAATGATGTAAGCGTTATTGATAGTAGAAATTGTGGCAGTTCGACCACCGGTAATAAAGCACTGGTTTTCTCATGATTTATGTCCCTTGATTTTTAGTCGATAAATATGTTTTATTGCTATTCTCAGACTTCTTGTCGAGAAAGAATGTTGAACGAAGCACAAAATTAATTGTTTGAGTGAAAAAATATCCGATAATCTTATCTCGAGATTCATCATAAAAAAAGAGTCAGAAATATTATTTGTTATTTAATTCAAATTTAAGTGAAAAGAGCCACTTAGGCTCTTTTCAGCAAACTTGTTTATTCAAATATGTTGGTTTACTTTAGTACTTAAATATACAAATGGTTAATAGCAATATACTATTAGTTCTTTTACTGATGTAATTTTTTTGACGAATGATCTAATTCGTTTATTAGTCATACACGAACTAATATTTTATTTTGTAAATATTGTTAGACTAGCTGGCGCCTGCAGCTTCGCCTGCGTGATGATCGAAAAAAAATCCTATATGTTATTCTAGACTATAATCTACCTCTGTGCCAAATATCATCAAGATCCGGTCCGCCGTTCCGACGTATTTCGTCAAAACGGCGGAATAACAAACATCCATACATCCATCCATCCTCACAAACATTCGCAATTATAATATTAGTAGGATTTAGTGACGCTCGTGCTTTTCTTACTAGCTTGCAAATTCGTTGAGGCTTATCTTCATTATGAATACATTAATAAAAAAAAATATGTAAATAGGCAAAAACGTCGAATTAGGAGTGTCAACCTGCAACTAAATCGGCCCAATGACATCGACCTTGTAGCTTAAAATTACAATAAACATGTTTTTGCAACGAATTATGTTTTATCATGATCTCATATTTGCTTCTTACTTCCGGAATGGTCTCATTCAGCAATTATAATAAACTTATAATAATCAATCGTTCACCTCGAAAAATTCTAGAGACATAGGAAAAAATAGTTTATTAATCATAAAATCAAGATTTATTGGGAATCTTGCGTCATTGATACTTCAATCACAATTTAAACCCGTTAGTTCTATAGGTCATGTAACTGCCTAGCCTTTTCCAAAGCTATGTTGGGGTCGGCGTCTAGTCTAACCGGATGCAATTTTTTCTTTACACAAAACGACTGCCTATCTGACCACAGCTGAAAAAAACGTTTGGTAAGACTGGTAGTCAGACTTTGGGGCTACTGACTGCTAGTAACGACTGGCAAAGATCTTTATCTGACAGCTACCTGACGCACAGCGCGGAGATAATTCGTGTGCATTGATATGATGGTCACTTATCCACGGATCGACTTTGGTTAGCACTTTTCGAGCGGCCTGCATACTTTGCGTTATTATTCGGTCTAGGGATGTTTGTTCTAAAACTTATAGGATAAAACTAATACAAAACATAGATAATTCATTATAATCCTTACTATCCTTACTAATATTATAAAAGCGAAAGTGAGTTTGTTTGTTTCGTCTTCGTCTAAATGGCCAAACCGATTTTGATGAATTTTGGTACAAAGATGGTTGGGACCCCGGAGACGGACATAAAAAAGTGGGATAAGGGGGCAAAAGAGGGAAGAAAATGGGAGAGAAAGATATATTTTTTTTCGATCATCACGCGGTTTGAAGTTAGCGTTAGGCCAAAGTAACTATGCCACGCGGACGAAGTAGCGGACGGGAACTAGTAATATATAGATAGGTACACAAGTAGGTAACTTCCAATAATAAAGAGTTACACTTCCTTCCTCTTTGGGCACATAACAATAAAATCACAATGATACATGATGCACATAAGATTTAACATTATTACTTCAAAATGATCACTCAGGCCGAATGCTTGTTAACGTATATTTACGATCAATATACTACAGTATTTATCTTTATATAATACTGTTTATAATTTTTAACATTCTTGGACCTAATAATAGTGGTTTTAGAAAATAAGTGTGTGTTCGAAAATGATTGTGCAATGTGTTGATCAATTACTACACAAATGTCCTTTTTTCGTATTGTCTGTCGTGTCGTTGAGCTCCTTGAGTTATGAGTCGAGCTACACGATAACTGACAGTTCCACTCAATCTGTGTGGTGCTTACTTATAAAGACTATTTCAGACACTAATCAGCATAGTCCTTATGTAAGTTGACCAAGATTTTTGTCTGGTCCTTAAAAGAGACTATGAGCTCTGAGTTTGTTTCGGCTGTTTCTTCTCAGAGTTGTCGGGTACGAAATACCGGCCTGATCTAGTTTAAAAAAAAAACGACGTGTACTTGCAAAATGAAAATAATTTATCATCAATTGATACAAAATACATGTTGATATTAAACGAGTACTCTAAGTGTGTCAGAGTCATTGGTATATGAACCGTGTGATTGTCCGTTTACAAGCATTACGTGGACAATACCGATCATTGAGCCGCACTTCCTGTTACTCTGTGCACTCATAATAACTATTGGTTTTGGCTTATCAATGGAGCGTTGGCCACCAAATTCATCATTAAGGAAATTAATATTCTCCTGCCCTTGTCCAATTTTTTGGACTTGTCTGTCTCCCTTTTCCAAATTTCTGTATTAAAATATTTTCCACCAGTATTATCTTTCACAGAGTTTTTCATCGTTTCTTCATGGTTTGTGTTGAAAATCCTACTAATATTATAAATGCGAATGTTTGTAAGGATGGAAAGATGGATGTATGGATGTTTGTACTCTTTCACGTCAAAACTGCTGAACGGATCTTCATGAAATTTGACACAGAGGTAGATTATAGTCTGGAATAACACATAGGATCTTGTTTTCCGATCATCACGCGGGCGAAGCCGCGGGTGAGGTGCCCGCGGCTAGTTACTTATAAAGTATCATGCACGATCTTTTCGAAAAAAGTGTTGTACAGAAACACTTTAAGATAAGAGAAGAGACAGATAAGATCTTTCTTTAAACGTTGCTCTGGAAATTTCCCCAGTGATGAAAATACAGCTACGTTTTAAAAAAAATAACTCACATGCACAAACAGACCTGGAACAACTACCTGTAGGCCATAGAAATATTTGTATCGTGCGGGGATCGGGCGATTGGCTGCGAGTGGGGACACGCAGTGCAGCAACCAATCGCTCAATTTCTAAATTGCTACTGTTATCAAGAGTCTAAAAACATGTCCGATTGGTGTTTCCCGATTAGTTCCAACATTGGACTTTAATGTAAGTATCGTTAGATTTTATCTGTATCTCTGCCATACCAGTCGGGAATTACAGGCGTGATGTTGTGTTATATAATTTACACTTATGATTTCTCCCAAGTTCGCACGAATGATTTAATAATGGCAATTTTTAATGCGTGAGAAAGTTCGGAAACCCATTGGCAACTCCAAAAGTTTTAAAGTCTTACGTTTCACTTCGGATGCTGTTTTTATTTCTATTGAGTAAGGTAGGCCATTAGCGTTTGAAAGTTAGAGGAAAATATAATTAAAAGTAGGTACGGAGCTAAGTTTGTATAGAAACAAAAAACTTCTTGAGAAAATCTAGAACGTCGTCGCCAAAAATAAAATCCCTTTGTGTGTTGTGCCTTAACTAATTTGACGACACGGAATAATTTGACGATTTCTATTTCAACAACACAACCTTAAAAGGGGATCAAATGTCAAGATTTCTAAGTTTTTGCCTCCGAAATAAATCGTTGACCCTAATGTTGTTTTAATGGGGATTTTGGTAGACACGATCGCAATGATAGTCGAGCGGTAACCACCTGTCACGAATCGCGATCATGGCTGCATGTATAAAAAATTCTGCACAAGGCCAGAAAATGCTCTTGTTCACCTACCCAATTTAAAATTATTTTTAAACAAATATGAGCTAAATTCTTTTGAAAATTGTTAAAGTTAATATCAATTAAAGTACTATAATTGTACTGACTGTCTTGTTCGTTGTCTCGTTCGTGCAAGCGCAACTCCAAGATGGGTGTAGTGTTATTGGGTTTTTCCATAACGAATTTCTCAGCAGTCACAAAGCCTGGATTTGCCCGGATTTGGATAGGCTCGCTCCTGTTACACGAAATATGGGTGTACCATAACGTACACCTCTGCTTACCACTTCAGGGATTACAGGTGTGATATTTTTTTACTACAATCATGTATGAAATAATATTTTTGAGGAGTTTGTTATTAAGGTTTAAGAACTTTTAACTACATTAATAAAAATAAAATTCACGATTTTGTGTCATTGGTGTAGCGAGAGACAACAGAATACCGTCTGCTTCGATCCATAAATACTCCTTTCGCGTCGTTTACGTTCTTACATTTGGTCATACACGAGTAGCTATGACCGTGAAAAGGCATTTATCGACCGTACCCCGAGACAGAAGGACAAACCAACGAAATTACAGCGATTAGTCTCACGAATGACGTTTGTTGCACTGAAGAGGCTTCGTAATTAGGTGTCTACGGCCGTCACGTGAAACGAAGGTCCGAATGTCACGAACAAGGCTAATCCTTCTCCGTCACCTTGGACACGGAACACGTGGAAACCGTAACTAAAGGCGTGACTATCCTGCTTACAAAAGAAGAAAGTGCTGTATTTGTTAGAAAGAATTTTCCGTTCAATTCGAACAGAGCAGAGATAGGTACCTACTAAATTTAAGATGTATCTGGCAAAATAAAAATCGCCACAAACTAAGTCCTAGCCAACAGTCTAATGCTCTTTTACTACCACTAGAGGACACCTAAATTAATGCTTAAATACATTAGAACATAAACATAAATGATTGACACATAAGTTAATGTCAATGCTTTTTTTATGTTTATAAAAAATATTTTGCAAATAGCTTTGTATTTTACAACAGCATCATAATACTTCAAGCATCATCATCTGCCTAGCCTCTTCCCAACTTACCAGTAATTTAAATTGAGCGGCTGCCTATCAACAACACAGTTAGTACTGGGTAATACTATACCCCTTGGTAAGACTGGTTGTTGGACTTTCGGGACACTGACTACCTGTAACGACTGTCAAAGATCTACAAATGACAACCGGGACTAACAACTTAACGTGCTTTCCGAGGCACGGAGAAAACTCACTATATATCGGGATCACCTATTCACAGACCAGCCTAGTGCGGCTTAACCTTAAGATCGACCTGAGAGGCTGCTATTATTAAGCCACGACTTCTTAAAATATAATCATAATACTTTAAGCATGCAAGCTTAAAATCAGGTCCAAAAGAATTGTTTTAGTTATGTGGATAATACAGTGAGAAAAAAAATATCCAAACACCACGTAAGCGAATTAAATCATGCATGAGAAAATAAAGTATGCTGATTAAGCATAAAGTTGTCTGACCGCTTTCCGAACAAGTCAAACAACTTCTTTCTCTCCAGAAAGTGCAATTCGAGTTTTGAATATATTAAAAAAAAACTTGAGTAATTATTTTGACCCATCAACTTTTTTGTCGATCATAATGTTAGCTAGATTTCGTAATTCCATATTCAAATGTGCATCTGTCTGTTCATCAATAATGCTAACTGTGGTCATCATTACGTATCTTATGTAACTTAGGTCATCAGACGTTATTGTCAGCACAGGTGCTGAAATTGATATTCTTTGAAATTGTAAAGATTTTATATGGACATCCATTATGTTGACCTCACCGCTGAAAGTGATAGTACCTATCGCAAAAACTTGAAGTCATGGTCTCACATCTAATTAATTACAATGGCTTGTTACTTTGCACAAAAGTACAAAGGTACTTACGTAATGAAAAATCGTTATACTATATTTACAAACGGTATCTTTCAGGAGCTAAAGAATGATTAATATCTTCACTAATATTATAGAGACGTTATGTAAAACTGTTCATGTCAATTGTCAGGTTAAGCAGCCATTGCCTGGGTTAGTCTGTGGGACACTGTCCATTTACTCCTCGCTTCGAAAAGCACGTTAAACCGTTGGTCCCGGCTGTCAGTTGTCCATCTAAGGCACTCATTACAAACAGTCAGTGTCCCGAAAGTCTGACAGCCAGTCTTACCAAGGCGTATCGTATTACCCAGCACTTACTAGGTGGTGGAGGTCAGATAGGAAGTCGTTTCATGTGAAAACTTGTATTCAGCTGAATCCGGTGAGACTGGAAGCCAATCCGATCAGGATACTGCCTAACCTTTTCCCAATTATGCTGGGGTCCGAAAGGCACCGCAGATGATGATGTATAAAAGTTTGTAGGTTTGGAAGTAGGGAGTAATCTGAACCTTATGCTCCGTTTCCAAAAGGTCTTTCGTAAATGAGAAGACGCATTAATGCAGCTTCTCATTTCGAGGTTAACCTCGAATAACAGAAATTATTTTAAATGTTCCCTTGAAGTAATTTTCGAACATAATGCGAGCGATGCTGCAGGAAAACCTAGTTTGAGAAATGTCAAATGGAACAACATAACGACCTAATGATACCCAAGAATCGGTTATGGAAAAGATGTGATAAAGTTGCCCCATTTGTCGCATGGAGAAGGTTGGTGAACAGTTTTGCCGACTTGCAAACGGACATAACAACAAAATATTTATCACGACAAAAACGAGAGTGAAATCATTTTGTTTGTCTGGTTAAAATGCTAATAAACGAATATTAGATGCGAGTATCCAATTTCAAAAGCGTCACAGCTTTTGTATTTTTCCGCAAACTTTCTTAATAGCTGCTAGAATGTTTCAGTCAGATTATATAATAGTCTTTAGCGAACTAATAAAAGTGTTAATCAATCATTTTATTTATATTTGACAACTTAACGGATTACTCGAATTCAAATAATACCTATTTACTGTGAATAATTACTAATTAATACATAAAATTAACCCATAGATTACTCCTCGTGGATTATTATAGGCGATCGACACAGTAGGGACACCCGGGTGTTTCCTCCCGCTCGATTATGTGCAGGTACCTCCCAAAAGTTCAGTGTCCGTTGTACCTGTGTCAGACGATAGGTGAGGACGCCGTGGCGCCTCTCCAGCCACTTCTGAAAGAGGGGACTTATCGCCACTACTGTGGCGTGTCCTGCACGGGATTGCGGCAGCCACTCTCTCCATGAGAATTATTATAGGCCTGATGTTATGCTTTTATGTACCAAAAAGTTCTATCTAGGGTAGACACTCAAACACACATTTTAGTTTTGGGGTCAACGCTACACAATCAATAACTGTATTGTTAAACCAGGTGGCCAAATATAATTGTTAGACATGACACCTGCATTGCTTGAATGACCAAAACCTGCTTGAGCCCACGCCTACGCGTAGTTTAACAAAGCTGTATTAAATGTATGCAGGCACGATTTAAAGCAAGTTTTTGTAATAGTGTGATATCATTATGAAAACTCGTGAGAATGTTGCAGTCTAGCTCTTACTTGACTGCGAAGGCTGTGCAATATGTCTGGAGGCATTCAAGGCCTAATAACTAACTGCTGGTTTGATAGTTTTCTGTGAATATAACTATTAAACTATTAAGAAATATAGAAGATCAGAAGTGGAATAATCTTACACAAAATACTGTTATTTGTTGTTAAATATTGTTAAGAAATATGTTGTTCGAACACTAATTATTATTAGAAAATGAACAGGCATTGCTCTTTGTTATTGTGCCAATTTTTATCTTTGAATAAAAATTTTCTATTCTATTTATTAATCAAATGGGCTTACTCAATTTAAATTGTCTGAAGAAGACGAATCAATCAATAAGTGTAATTTGTGAGCGTTTTATCCTATTAGAAAAAAATATTAAATTAAAATGTCGAATAACAATTGATAAAAGTTGCAAAAAAAATCTAGTAGATAAGTACTCCATAAATATTTTTATTAATAAGTCTTCCAACTAACGTATTAGTAATTAATGAAGAGTGTACATTAATTTATTAAACGCACTATCTGATGCCTATCGAGCGTCGCTAAACTCATCTAGTTGAAACGAATAATTGAATGACTGGCTAATGAAGCTGCCATATAAAACGCAACTCTTTTAATTTTCAATCAGTTGTTTTTGCATGTATTGTCTGCCCAGCCTTTTATCAACTATGTTGGAGTAAGTTTCTAGTGTGACTGGGTGCTTATGAATACCAACCCAGTCACTGAATATGGGAAGACTAAGGGCTGTCAGACTTTAGGCCTTCGTACTACCCCGATTTTACAGATGGGAAATCGTCAAATAGCTTTCCCCACTCTAGGCGGAGTGTCAGACTTTTACTGACTAAAACCCATACATGTTCCTTTTTTACCCTTTGTGTTCCGGGGCCGCGGTATCTCTTTCGAACAACCCACAACCCCGACTGCTATCTAAAAATGAAAACCGGGACCGAAGGTGTAACGTGCTTTCCAAGTTACGGAGGAAAGTCGGTATGTAACTAATGGTCACCCATGGTGCTTTACCTTGAATTAATTGACAGAACAAATAAAATAAGATAATATTATTAACACCTAGGAAGAAGTTCAGTCTCACTAGCGCTAGACACAGATATTAACAAAGGTTCCCCTCTAGCCGGATTGGTTCGTTCAGTATTACCACGCTTTGCCTCAATGACAATTCCCAACGCTCGATTGTTGTCTCGTTATTGTTCTATGTCCAAAGTATTCAGTGCATGTATACCACTCAACCATACTGTAGGTGCGCAAGCTATAACTGAATCTACGAGTACACTAGTGAGAATTTAACGATGCGCACACATTTTTAATCGAAGCGTGTTAAACGTTTATTTTATAGAAGTATTTCAATTGTATGCGAGATTATCGAATGAAAATGTATTTCTCCTGAATACAAAATTGTTCCCTATTTATATATTTCTTCTTTTATATAAAATTCTCGTGTCACATAAAGAAAAAGAAGAAAGCAGAGTTTAATTGTGTATAAGAGTTTATTTATGAAGTAATTGATTGAACGATGTTACCGTTATTACAGTCTCATATATTTACCATTTTTGGTGTAAATATTTGCATGTATCTATTCAATTATAATTTAGTTTATTTTCGTTGCTATACTTACTCCTCCGAAACGCCTTGACCAATTTGTAAGAATATGTTTTATCAGGTTTAATTGAGAATCTAGCTACTATCTGAGCCGCGGTTGACACCGCTAGGCACAGCTAGTTACATTATTCTTTATTCCATGGGACTAAAATGTAACTCGCGAAAAGTGGGTGTACAATCTTCTATTAAATAAACCTCTTCGGGGATTACAAGCGTTACAAGTTATTTTACATTTTATCAAAAGCTCATTTAACGCAGTTATACAGGTATTACATCACTATAAAAAAAACAAATGAATAAAAACAAATAATTGTTTGTATAATTTGAATACTTGGCAGAGCTGAAATTGAAAAAAAACCTTTCAATTTGTTGACAACGCAACTTTAGAAAGGAAATCTATTGAAAATTAGTTACATGTAGTTTGCTCAAAGATGTTAACGCAACCAACTTGATGATTGCTTCTGGGTGTTAATAATGCGGTTTTATGATTATATACAAATGTGTAATGTAGACCCTAATACGTCTAGAAACCTCATTTCACCTCATCCAACATGGTAATGTGAGTCTGTGATGTCTAATGATATTTGAAACAGAAATATGTATACACATTTAATGCTCATCTCCATTTTTGTAACCGTTATACAATCATGAAGTATCGTGGAGGTCCGTTACGCGGTCATAAAATATAACGATCGATTCACAAATCAATTGAGATTCACTTAGTTTAAATCAATTGGTCATCATGATCTGCCTAGTCTTTTCACGTCCATGTTTGGGTCGTCTTCTAGCCGACCCGGATGCACCTGAATACCAGTATTTTACAAGCCAATACTGCCTATCTGTCCTCTAAAACATAGCAATAGTATAATTTAATACAATACCTCATAGTAAGACTGGTCACTTTGGATCAATGTTTTTTTTTTTAAGTTTTCCCCACACTAGGAATTTCTCCTGTATCGTGCGTGCGTTTACAAACATTTAAACACAAACAGCCAGACCCGGATCAACTATATGTAGGCCATACAAATATTTGTTCCGTGCGGGGATCGAATCCGCAACACGCAGCGCTGCAGTCGATCGCTCAGCCACTGCGCCAACCGTGTCGTCAAAAAAAATGGTATCAGAGTAGGTAAATAGAAGAAAAAAAACCCGTTTTTAATCTTTGAGTCTTTAACTCCGCGTACCTAATCTAACGCATTCCTATTGCAATTTGCACTATTGTGTTATATTGCATTGTTAGACTCATTATAAAATTACAGCAATTTATATGACTTCACGCGGCTCGAACATAATATTATGTAGGTATTTTAATACAGAATCTTAGTGTTATGATTTACTTACCTAAATGCTTTCGCCATAGAACGTAAATAACAAATGTATAAGTCATTAATGATCGGGAAAACCACACAGGTAGAAACAAAAATAATAACTTACAATTTCGATAAACATCTAGACCAAAACAGGTTCTTTATAAGCAACAGCCACTGCGGAACCGAAAAAAAAAGATTTATTTGTCTGCAAACATTTTCGCAGTATTGTGTAACTACTGATAATATCTTGTTAATCGCAATCGAGTCAAATCGGAATCTGCACAAAACAGCCAGTAACAATGGGACTGTAGATCTTTTCCATAAATTAGAAACTATAGCGATCATGATTCTGCGGTCAACAATGTACCATTTATTGGTCTGTGCATCATCGGCGATCAATTTCAATTGTACACCAATGGCGGCGGTGTTTTCAATTGCTGTTAATTCCTCTCGTAATTTTCTACAAGTATTAGTCTTTGTTCGATTTGCAGTATTATTCAGCAAGGTAGTTGTCCTGTTAACGCTTAAGAGACACAATATGGCCGCTGTAAACATGGATAAGGCCAGTGAACTCTCTCATTCAATAGAGATGCAATAGCTGTAGTCCATTTGATATACGGGACATCCTATCCTACTAATATTATAAATGCGAATGTTTGTAAGGATGGTCGGATGTGTGGATGTTTGTTACTCTTTCACGTCAAAACAGCTGAACGAAACTTGATGAAATTTTGCACAGAGGTAGATTATAGTCTGGAATAACACATAGGATACATAGGATTTTTTTTTTCGATATCAGCAAAGTCGCGGGCGCCAGCTAATTCAAAATATTTCATAAGCTCAGAAAACAATTTTAGAGTAATCATTAAACGCTTTCTGAGTCATTCGAGTTACTATTAAAAAATACGCAACACTGTTGCAGATTGCATTCTTCTCCATAATCCAGACTTAGTAAATGCTAATCAATGAGCGACCACAAAAGTTTTTAAAAACAAAAAAGCAGTTAAAGGTAAGCGGTGGTTATTGAATAAGAAAGCAAGTATCATCAATTACTAATTTATATTAGCCACAGGTGAAACTGTACACTGGCCTTATTTTGGACAAACGTGTGCAAGTACCAGTTACTTTTTGTATGTTAACTCTAATATAAGCAGCTAATGATTTGCTTGAACAATACCTAAGGTTTTATGACAACAACAAATATTTTTCAAGTGTAATTAATGACTTAAGGTCTAAAGAACTGTTCAATAGTTCCGTAGCGAACTCTTCGTCTGCGATTTTTAATTAAAAGTTTAACACTTTTTCAGTCGTACCTTTTTTGTTTGAACTAGATTCTCTTCTTAGTAACCGTGATACCCAATTGAGGGACTTGAATGGACTGCCTATAGAAATGAAGATTCTGTATCTAAAGTGAAAGTTCCTGTACCTTAAAACCGTTTTCATGTTCTGCAGAAAAAGTTATTTGTAGGTGAAACTATAGCAAGAAATTATAGTTTGGTATCACTGAAACCATATTTATGTAAGTTAAGAATAACTATGCCAGCGCTATGTAGGTTTCGACACTGAACGAATTGTTGCTTTAACCTGTCGAGCTGTAGAGAAATCTGTCGAGAACGGGGTCGATATCATGCAATTGTAAGCGCATCACTTCGTCGTTCTGATTGACAACCGGCGTGACGTATCGACGGCGTCACACTTTCCGACCGCGACCAATCCTCGAATTAATAACTTCACCGTGCCGAGTGAAATATGAAACAAATTGAAATGTTTCCCATTGAGTGCGAACACGTCGCGAGTGTCGGCCTGTCGCCATTTCACAATTAGATCCGGAAGAATCTCACCTGCGTTTCAACCACGAGCCGGCACTAATGCCCATCGCTGCGATTGTTCAACAAATTGACAAAAAAATCGTTTAAATAAAAGCGTTTTCTCCAACAAATAACAGTACCATAATTGCTTAGAAACTACTTTTTGGTTGTCGTATTAACGTGATCAAACAAAGCAGCATTCCAATGTAAGCAAATAAACTATTTAAGTACTAACATCCTCAAACGTCCGTACATACATGTTTGTGTTTACGAATTGCAAGTGGCATCATTTGACAATAATAACACAATATATTCTGTATCCTCAAACAAATGAAATGTTCTTGTTTGCGTTTCCGGCACAAATGCACCAGTTGATCGAACAATACCGTGGTTGTTTTATATGAAATCATGCGAAAACGGCACAATGATTTATTATACAAAACACTCCCACGTATGGTAACGTGCGGGACGTAAAAAGTGGGATGAGCATTCAATTGTATCGGTTTGTTCGAGTTTAGTGATCTGCTGAACGCGATGTACGCAGAAGAATCTAGAGAATGCCAGGGTTGTATTGAAACTAGACGTTGCAGAATTTTATTTGAAATTTACCCAAATGATGTAACATTTATTTTGCAATTTAACGAGTAATATTGCTGAAGAATTTGACTGTTACATTGTAATCCGCAAAATATGGTTTCAAAATCATTCCTTTTATAGCAATCTTCAATACTTACAAACCTGCCTTGCCATACTTGTAAACCTTACACGCTTATAGAACGAATTGCGATTTCATGATGTTTCCATAACAAGATTAGGCCTGCATAAATGCTATGCTATGTTGCGAAAATCGCAGTAAGAAAGCATCGCCAACCCTACATCTGCTACACTCCAATGCGGTTTTTATAACGGCAATTATTTGTTTACGCAACTCATACGTGTTAACGTCGAGCCTGTAAATTGCACTTATCTCTTATTTATTACTTGAGTCAAGGTCGTCTAAATGTATTTGAACACTTCTACAAGCAAGTCTTAATCAATCATATTTGAAAAATCTACGTATTTGTTTCTACGTTCTCACTTCGACTTATACCAATTATATTTTGTAGTGATGTTGGTACAATCAAAAAACAAAAAAAATAATAAAAATGAGAAAGTTCTTAACGTTTACCATTATTATTGTCTATCCACCTATATTTTATTTAAAAAGGGGTACATACGTGCACTTATTAAACATGTTTACTGTTTATTCAAATTCTGTTAAAAGTAAATGTGGGACCACTTGGGACAATAACCATAAATACTATTTACCTATTCACGACGACCTCATGCCCGCAATAGTCCTAAGGGATATTACTACCGAGATTAAAATTATCCTATGTTTTATTCCAGGTTATTTATTTATTCGATAAAGGACCTCCAACAAAAGACATACACAAAACATTATTTTATAGTACACAACATACAGTATTGTATTGTTGTACTCGTTCACTAATGGGAGAGCACAGTAAACACACACAAAATACACAGTATGCACAGTAAAATTAACAACAAATAAGTAACTAAGATTTGAGATCAGAAAAATCATTGAAGCATAGGAGAGCATAAATAAAATTAGATTAAAAAATAAAAATGAATTGACATAAACTCATGAAAATATAATTTCTAAGGTTATGAACTATATGTGACTCAGAACATCCAAATCTGTTGATCAGGTTTTGAGTGAAAGAGTAACAAACATCCACACAAACTTTTGCATTTTTAATATTAGTAGCGGCCCACCGGTTTCGCACGGGTGCAATGTAGTTACTAATATTATAATTATAAACCTTGCTCTTGAATCACTGTATCTATTAAAAAAAACCGCATACATAGGGACAGACAGACAGGCGAGGAGCGACTTTGTTTTATACTATGTAGTGATATTTAGTGATTAGGATGTATGATTTCCTTTGTATTAACGTTACAATTATATAGCAATGACGCAGACAATAAAGAAATTTAGTATATGCTTCACTTATCGTGTTGACAACCTCCTTGTTTTTGTCGGTTTAAAATATATAAAAATGCCATAGCCAAGAGAACGCGGAAATCAAGAAAGTTACGTGAAATACTATATCCTGGCAACAAATTATCAACGTTTGATTTGAGTAATGGAATACATACATACATTCAGAAACACCAGACTATCGCCTTGAAGTAATAACGGTTCCTAATTGAATAGTAAAAGAAAACTTTATTACTATAACAATTAGTGTTTCTAATCATTTTTATTATTTATATAAAGGTAACACTTCTACTGGAAGTGTTTATCCGATATCATATTTATAACACCATCGTATAACTTTTTCTTTCTTTATTAATAGGACTAATAAACATTCATGACGCTTAAACTGCTTATTGGCACACATTAACAACAACAATACCAGAACATTATGCTAATATAGTCCTAAGGGAAACCATTAGCAAATATTTGACGGGCCTGTTGGTCTAGTGGTTAGTGGCCCTGACTGCTGAGCCGGAGGTCGTGGGTTCGATTCCCACCCAGGACAAACTTTGTGTGATGAGCATGATTGTTTGTTCTGTGTCTGGGTGTGATTTATCTATAATATGTATGTATTTATAAATTATATAAGTATGTATATCAGTTGTCTGGTTACCATAACACAAGCTCTGCTTAGCTTGGGATCAGATAGCCGTGTGTGAGTTGTCCCAAGATATTTATTTATTTATTTTATTTATTATTTGTTTACAGCGACATCGAAGTTAGCTTGTGGCTAAATAGTAACTGGCGCTCGGCTTGGTCCTGAGGTTAAGATGTGCTTGCCTAGGTTGGCCCGTAGATGAGTGATTTGACATGAAAATATTCTCTATGCATGAAAATATATTACTTGATGAATAGGTAGTTCTTATAACTAGGTACTAAACTAAGTTTAAAAAAAGCCAGTTTCATATTCATAGTAATGACGAAGGTAGTCCACCTTTTTTTTTCAGATAGAAAATCATCAAATAACTTCTCCCGCTTAGAAGTGTCAGATTTTACTGATTAAAACCCATCATGTTCCTTGTTTTGCCCTTTGTGTTTCGGGCAAATCATGTTAGCTGACCACATACCGAGTTTCCTCTGTGCCTCGGAAAGGACGTCATGTCGTTGGTGTCATTTGTAGATCTTTGACAGTCGTTACAGGTAGTCAGTGTACTGAAAGTCTGACAACCAGTCTTATTAAGTAGTATCGTATTACCCAGTTATTAACTGTGTTGTGGTGGTCTGAAGGGCAGTCGCTCCATGTACTCAGGTGAATCCGGTAAGACTGGAAGCCGACCTCAACATAGTTGGGAAAAGGCTAGGCAGATGGTGATACATGGACCAACTGCGTGTGCGAAATTCAATTACTGACTTTTGGGCTTCTGACATCCCGCAACGTGATTTCTGGGTTTTGGACGGTAAAGGAATGTTAATGTTAGTAATGGCTGCTGGGACCACAGAACATATAAAAATGAGGTCCTCTTTATATGTTCTGTGGCTGGGCCGAGGCAGCAGAGGTCTCGAATTGTAACTTGCGAAAATTAAGCAAATGGTAAGAAAATGGGATAGCATCAATAAAACTATAATAAATTTAGAAAGGCAAAAGCATCGTCTTTTAAAATGTCTATGTATGATAGTCCATCTTGATTGATCTAGATTTTTTAAGTACTCAAAGACTTGGGTATGCTCAGTTTGAAACAATGTGGTTTGATTCATAATATAATTGAAAACTTGGATCTTGAAACACCGACCTCATCTAGTTTAAAATAAAAGACGTGTAAAAGTGTTTGTGAAAACCTACTTGCAAAATAAACATCATTTATCATTTGACCACCATCTAATGTGGATTTAAATTGTATTAATTAATTATAATAATTATTTGATAAAACCTCCATAAATTTTGTTTTTACTTTATGGTATTATTATACGTTATTACTCAGCTACCTGTATATTTTATACTACAGTAGTTTTTTATTATTTATATTTTTACTCTATGCTAATTCCCAATCGAATATTCATATCTATTATATTTTATTTTTAGTGTGATTTCCATTCCGATTTTAAACAAACATAAATAAATAGCTATATAACTTATGTCATTCAATTTCCTAAAAGTGAAAACTAATTAAGCAAACATAAAATAATATCATTAAATTTTTGAAGCATTCTCCAGTATCAAACACACTTCCTGCCGGCGTTGTGCGGGTTGTTCGAAAGAGATTCCGCTGCCCCGGAAGCCCGGAACATAAAGCAAAAGAAGAAACATGAGCGGGTTTTAGTCTGTAAAAGTCTGACACTCCCCCCCGTTCCGCCCAGAACGGGGGAAGTTATTTGATGATTTTCCACCCGCAAAAAAAGTATCAAACACCTAAAATTAAAATGAAACACGTAAGAGAAAAACTCACAGAACTGCCTTGACAACTTTCTCATTCATAAAAAATTAAGTAAAAAAGAAATAAACTTAACACCAAACACAAACAATAAACGAACTTACCCGCTAAAAACAATAGGTAGAGTGGCGGCAACTCCGTTCGTATCCTTATGTGGTTTATGAACGGTCCATACAAAGGTATCAATACACATTCACTTTCGGAATTATTTATAACTTTATTGTTCGAAGTATTAAGTTGCCGGCATTTTCACGCGAGAGAAACGCACAGCGGGCGCGCGGTGTCGCGGTTAGACGCATGTGAAATCAGCTGTGGCTTCGTCGCGTCGGCGGCATCGTGCTTGCGGCTAACGGGACGCCCCCCACCGCCCCGACACCCGCATTCTACAGATAAGCACCAGATAACATTATCACCTTGTTTGTTTATGGATTAACTTAGGCACTGGCCGAAATTGCACTTGCGTCGGTACCTACGACAGCGAAATCTGATTCTGAGGTACAATTTTGTCATTCATCTTTATCTATTCCGATAAATTGGGTAAGAAATTCGTGGTAATGCGTGCCTCAATTACGAAATGGATAACGTTTCGATTCGAGTAAAAATAAAAAGATTCATTCACATCGATAAGACCAGTTATTTATTTTTATAGAAATCATTGCTAAGGTAATTATCGTCACGCGGCGAATTTCATAGGTGTGTGTGTTCGTAATAATGACAAACAAGCACAAATCTTTACCATAATGATTATGGTCTTCAGTACTGGTCATTGTGCGATATTTCCGTGTCAATAATTTACTGTTAACTTATTGTTGGTGTATTTCCGTTGTGGAGATTATAGTCAAAAGTGTCATAATATTTATGGTCACGAACTTTCCCCGCTGCAATCGTACACTAGAAACTAAAAACAACTCATATTTTAAGTATTCACTTAATGGCTAATTTAATTTAATTATCAATTTCTAGTCTTATTTATGTGTCTAGTATTGGTTAATCAACATCATATAAGTACTTATATAATCGAATGCAATACAATCACTGCAATTAAGTGTGAATAGAGATGACACAGTTGCTTTCCGTATGAGGTAATTAATATCTTTGGATTGCAAGTAATAAAAACTCATGATAGTTATCTATGCATTTCCCATAGCTAAAATGTTATACTACTACCTACATAGTTCGTACTTTTAGTTTGGGACCTAGTTCATCGAGGTCGATCACGGCAACATCTTTGATTAATGTCGTTAAGATTCACAATCAAAACTAAAACTTACATAAGATCAGTTCTTATAACTAATATTATAGCAGTAACTGTTATTCTATTTATGAATATAACTAAGTAGTTATAAACTGAGTTCGTTTTCACGTGAGCATTTAAAAAGTAATTTCAGAAGTCAATTTAGTACAAAAATGTTAAGGTAAATAAAGTTTAATATCACTTTAAGAAAACACGTCATTTGGTCACTGTTTTATTCTCAGCATGTTTTACTTTCTCTAGAAAGGCCATAAGGATTTAAATACATTCATTCAAATACGGTAAACATTTTAATTCCAATGCTTGCAGACAGTTGCGAAAACCAGTTGAAATATTAAGTACGCTGCAATATGCAGAAAGCTTGGAATGGCGTCCCACAGGGTTTCACCTAACGCCCGACCTAAGTTTAATACAGAATAGCTTCCACCCGCGACTTGCGTGGGTCATCAAAAGTTTATTTTCTTGCCAAGCGGTTATTTTTTGTTAAGTGATTTTCTGTGATCCTTATGATTCCATACTTACCTAACTCATGCAATGTATTCTTTATTTCTTTCATTCATTGACAGTTTGTGATCAGCCTGGTAAATAGTTTTGTCCGATAGTAGGTTTGACCGATTTATTAACATAATATTACCTATAGGTAAATTAATTTAGTTTATTCATACCAATACATATTAATTACATTTTAAAATATTTCTTAATAAAAACGTAAAAATAAAACATTTAAAATACAGAAATAGTAGGTAAATTATATTATTAAAGTATTAATAAAGTCTAGACAAATGTATAAGATAAATCTTAACTGCATTCCAGTGTTATTTCCGTACACATTAATATTAATTTAATAAAAATTAACATTAGTTAATTCTAGAAAGGATATCACGATATTTAATTTTATCCAGGCGATGTAAAGGTATGTAAGGATGTATATTTAGCCATTAAACCGGGCTGTAGTGTGAGAATGTCTTCACATTTACGCACAAACAATGCAAATGGGTATATCTATCCATACTTATAGACATTGCGAAAGTAACTCCGTCTGTCTGTTATATCCTTTCTAACCTTAACGCATGAAAGGATTTAGGATTTAAATGATGATGGTACACAGATACGTACCATGATCTCGTGGTTAATAAGTTCCGGTGGGATTACTTCCGATTTTTACGCGACCGGTTGCAGGCAAAAGCTATGTAGTTTAAAATGAACATAGAACTTTCCAAATCAACCCGATTTAGTCAAAACACCGATCTATTGTCAAGAACGACTGCTCCTCATCATTCCAATTAGTTGTTACAAA
This sequence comes from Ochropleura plecta, assembly GCA_905475445.1. Classification (NCBI taxonomy): domain Eukaryota; kingdom Metazoa; phylum Arthropoda; class Insecta; order Lepidoptera; family Noctuidae; genus Ochropleura; species Ochropleura plecta. The sequence continues at coordinate 13,068,173 of FR997723.1, forward strand.
TCGATTCTCCGATTGATTAAATAATAGTCGATTGTTAACTTCATCAGGGTTAGATGAATTGACCGAGCCATGTGATTCAGGTTTATGTTCCTTGTTGAAAGCTTTTGTTATGTGCCTAAATCTATATGAAGTGTTATTGGCTACGGCTCTTGAATATATTTTTTGTATTTTATCACCATGAACTTTGGAGTTATATCTACTTTCTATGTCATCTTTTCCTCAATTAGTTGTTTTTCTACGAAATTTTGAAATAGTCGTGTTGCGTAAAGTTTGGTAGAGAATAACAGGTAGGTAAAATATCCACGAATGGTAAGGCTGTTCGTCATTTACAACCTTATTCCAGATGAAAAGCGGCCAGCTATAATCTTGCGGGCGATAGTCTAAAGCTGCTCGATACAAGCGACGCATAAAAAATTTCTAGCGCAATTTCAGTGGCAGTTTGATATTATCTTACCTAAGTAAGTAAACTTAGTCGTGAGGCAAATGTCAGGAGAATTGGCGAGACGCGTGCAGCGTGCTAGTAAAAGACGAAGTCCTTTTAGGGTACCGCCGTATTAGAGTAACGGAATACATCTGCAGACGTGATTCATATAATTTCCTTATATAGATTAGAAATGAGACTAGAAATCTATAAACGGGAACAAGGTTTATCATGCGTATTTGTATGTTACAAGTAGTTGGGCCAACTAAACTAGTTTTAGAATTGTCTCCCTCTATAAAATAAGCAATAGCATTCCATATAATACTGTTGTAATAAATGTTCTGAATAGTGTTTTTCATTTTGATTACATCGCTGGAAGTGTTGCAATACACAACGAATTAAACATCGCTGATGACATCATTTTAGGTGTTTTGCCGGTAGGACATGAATCACTAAGTAGGAATTCTATTATAATTGACGATTTCATTTCGACTGTAAAACAAAACAAACTACATGCAAAACGACTCGTTTGCATAATTCTTTATATGTATACTAGCTTTTTCCCGCGGCTTCGCTCGCGTTAAATTCGGAGTAACACAGTTCCCCTTTCCCTGATTTGCATGTACCTACTACCTGTAGTTTTTGCCCTTGCGCCTTATTCATTGTAATAGCAAAGCTGAGTTTTCCCTTTTCATCCCTCTTTCTCCCTCATTTTTCACGTTTTTCAACTATCTCTGTACCAACATTCATCAAAATCGGTTTAGCCATTTAGGCGTGAAGACGTAACAAACAAACAAACAAACTCACTTTCGCTTTTACAATATTAAGTAAGAATTAAGCTGCATGAATATCTCACGAGTGTTTAAGTACAGAACCACACAAAGAGTAGGTTCTAAAAAGGTTTTTGTTGCATTGCCTGCGGCTGAGATGTTATCTGAGTAGTCACCTTGATCTTACACGAAACTGTAGACCGCAGCGCTTGACCTCCGCCGCCGGCTCCTTTCTGTTCAACCGAGTACTAAAACTTCTCTTAGGAACAAGTTACAATTGATTTTTGACAATGTACCTTGGATGTTGTAAAATGAGTCATGGTCCCCCTGACAATATGACGAGGTTATAGTAATATTTGTTTATGCTAAGTTCAAATAAGTATAAGAAAACGTGAGCAAGGTGCAATTTAAAGACTAATATCTAAAATCTATGACAGTTTTTGCTGTCTTTTCTAATACAATTGGTAAATGTGATTTCCATCAGTTTTACTCCATCTTTTTTTTAATCGAAGGAACAGTTTTGAAAATTTCCTTTTACATTTAAACCAATGAACTTTTTCTTTATAAAACATTAGTATTGGTATTGAGTACATAAGTCTTTTAGTATAGGTTGATTTCACAATATATGTATATTTTTCTCCACGGCTTTTCTAGGGCACAACAATGTAGCTCCATCCGTTTGAAAATTGTACTATAGGTAACAATTTTATAGAAACTCTGAACTAGAAACTAACCGACAATATAAAACCAGTGTTCAATTTTCACCGCAAACAACTTATTTTATCTGCACGACAAGTTAAAGATAGCCCGTTAGGCATTATTGAACAGTTTGATAATAGAGGAACAATGCTATCGCATGCAAATTATAAAACAATTGCGATACTGAAGGTAAAATAGTAGTCGGAATGCTTTCTAAAGACTTTAATAGCTTTAGTGCATCTATACCTGATATTTGCTTGGTGGTGTCGTTGATATCCGAAATAACGCACAGTCTTCTCAACTTGAAGCCAGTCTTTAGTCTTGCCGGGGTTGCGGGTTGTTCGACATCGAGAGATACAGCGGCCCCGGAACATAAATAGCAAAAGAAGTAACATGGGTGGGTTTTAGTCAGTACAAGTCTGACACTCCCCCTCGCTCCGCCCAGAGCGGGGGAAGTTATTTCATGATTTCCCATCTGCATAAAAGCAGTCTTTAGTCCATCTCTGAAAAAACATAATTATAATTTGGATCTCTTCGAAGTTGGAGTGAGTCGGTTTTTTTCTAGGCAAACGTGCTTTACACTAGGCCGCATCATCGCTTCACATCGGCAAAACGCAAGCCTATTTAGTATTAAGCAAAAATGGTTTTCATATACCTAAGGTTAGATATACGTAGATAGACTGTATAAAGGATGACATGGCCAAGAAAGAGGTGACTGCTGAGATTACTAGTAATTGAGAAGTATGGAAGAAGTCGAAATGCTGCGTTGACCCCAAATATTATAAGGAAACAAGGAAACAAGCAGAAACATGATGGTGATGGTTAAAACCAATTATTTACCATTTATTTGCATAAATGATTGTATGTCTGTCTTAAGACCAAATCACCATATTATCCCTAAAGATTACTTCCGGTATAATATTTTCTTCTGAAAGTTTTTACAGCGTTTTCAGTTACAAATCTAAATTACTCGCACCAATAAAACCAACATGGACAAGAAAATATTTAGGACTTATCAAACAAACAGTCATTGTTTAGCATTACTCTTGTTAAATATGTGGGGCAATCGTTTAATCAAGTGCAGTTTTTAGGCAACTTTTATACCCCTCCTTCACCAAATCGAATCATTATATACATTCAACACTTATTCTAATAGCAACTAAAGAGATATAAACCCGTATTCGCTATCACTAAAGGACACGTAAAAAAATGCCTAAACAAATCGCATTTTCAACGCTTCGCCAAACGCCCACAGCTGACATTATTATGATAATTTAATTAGGCATTTTGTTTGAGTATCGCTTAGAGTCTGTGAAAACCGGCGAACGACCATTACCAAAGATATTACGATGTTGGTTAAGAGCAGGTATGTTCAATATCAATTACCTATTTAATCATAATTTAAACGGTATTGCGTGATTGGAATTTATTTTCTTTCGAAATCAATCGTGCAAGAAGCGGATTCGAGTAGCTCGTTGGTGGGAGGCACACCATCACCTATTGAATGTTGGGAAATAAGTCAAGTGGGTATGCCTTTTTGTCGGTATTGTTATTTCGATATTATATTGTGTATATTGTAAAACATACTTTTCGTCTTGAATTGGAAAAGCACGTGAAGCAGTTGGTCCCGGCTGGCAATTGTAGACCTTTGACAGTCGTTACATATAGGTAGTTAGTGGCCCGACAGTCTGACAACCAGTCTTACCAATTGGTAGGTATCTTATTACCCAGTACTAAGTGGGTTGTGGAGGTCAGATAGACAGTCGCTCTGTGTCCTCAGTTGCGAACATTTTACTTAAATCGTTTGCAACAAGCACAATCTTCTGGGGTTCAAGACCAACTGTCGATACCTTCTCGAAAAAAAATATTGGTCAGCTAGTTACTTATCGCGGTTACGATACGATACGTCTGCATTAAACCCTTAAATATAACCACCACGGGGTGCGGGCGGTAATGCGGGCCTGTGGACGGTGAGGAATGGGTAGCTCAACGTTCGTCCGTTTATTGACGACAGGCCGTGTGGACGGCGCGTTAGTTTTCCACTCGCGCCTCAAAGAGATGCAAGCAAAGCAGAGGGGCCTGCCAGGGTTGCGGGTTGTTCGAAAGAGATACCGCGGCCCTGGAACATAAATGACAATAGAAGGAACATGGGTGGGTTTTTGTCAGCACAAGCCTGACACTCCCCTCCCCCCCCGCTCTGCAAAGTGCGGGAGAAGTTATTTGATGATTTTTCATCCGCATAAAAAGGGATCCTCTTAAGGCAAAGGTGCTCATTTAGACGGGATTTTTCTAATTTCCACCCTTAAGGTTATGGCAATTCCTTGGCCGGATTGACTTTTGCATAGGCATTCTTTCACAAAATTTATAGACTATTTTAAATTATGGCATAGCGTGATAGCGTAGCAGTTCCATCTGCTGCTCAGCTCCTTAGTGTCGTCAAAATAATAAGCTGAGCAGCGGGTGAAACTGCAGGGCACAGCTAGTCCTAACTAATATTTTAAAAGCTAAAGTGAGTTAGTTTGTTTGTTACGTCTTCACGCCTAAATGGCCAATTTTGATGAAGTTTGGTACAGAGATAGTTGGGACCCTGGAGACAGACATAGGCTATATTTTTTTTTAAAGTGAGAAAAGGGGAAAAAGGAGAGGGAAAGTTCTTTTTTAGATCACCACGCGGGATAAAGTTAGCGTAAGCCCAAAGTAACTATGCCACGCGGATGAAGTCGCGGGCGGAAGCTAGTTATGTATAAAGATGCAAAGGTGTCGCTGCGTCGGAATGACACACAGTGCGAAAATGTACTTTCCCTACAAGTCGTAGAGGTCAGGCGGCAGACGCAGTCATATCGAAGGTAACAACTAACACGTTATAAATTTAAAACATATACATTTATAAAAGTCATACTAGTAGTTGTCTGCGACTTCATTCGCTGAGTTTTTTTCAGAATCTTCGCGAATGTGTACTCGTTGTTAGGTAAATTCATTGTTCAAAAACGCGACAAATCAACAAATATGTTTTCAAATAGAGATACATTACCGATGATAACTAAAAATGCATGGGTAGCTGAAAGGATGGGAGGTAATGGGTTGTGAAGGAAGTAGGGGAAGAACGAAATAACGGTGGATGTACCATGAGAAAGATGATATGGCTAGAGACGGAGCATGAGATAACGACTTATAGAAGTTGAAGACATACTGCGCCGATCCTAATTTCATTGGGATAAGGGCAGGAGAATAATATAGATTGGCATAAAACCGGCCAAAAGCGAGTCAGACTCGCGCATCGAAGGTTCCGTACAGACATGCGAAATAAACAGCCATATATTTTGACTGTGTAGACTTAGATGGTTGAATTTTTGGTATGGTAGAGTTGAAAATAATTTCAACTCGATGACTCCTCCACGCGTTCTTGAGATAAACTTGTTCGGGGTCTGGCTGTTTGTGTATACTGGAGTAGTTCCTAGTGTTGGCCAACGTTTTTTCTTTAAAAAAAATGTCTTGACAGACAGACAGTCAGACGGACAACAAAGTGATCCAATAAGGGATCTGTTTTTTCGTTTTGAGGTACGGAACCCTAAAAGGACCGAGTTTGGTACTCTTCTTGCATGGTACTACATAATAATGACATAGATATAATGCAATTTCATCAAGCTTATCTCTTGTCTTCAAATAATAACAGACATTAATGAAGGTTAAAAAGACACACATGCTTAATATTAAAGCTGCCACTTGTTCGAACAACAACTTATTGAAAGTGAATAGAAACGGAGTTTCCTATATAATTATCTCTGTAGTCTCCCTAGTGCTGTAATCATGCCATTACACGACACACACACGCCTCACATATAACACAGCTGTTTGTGGCCACGAAACAAATCGCCATCATTTGTCATACACGGTTGTCGGTGAGCGAATTTCTCTGCTACCTTTATTACATCATTGTTTATGTGTGTGCACTATTTCTAGTATAGACCACGGCAAAAAGTAGGCAATATTAATAAGTGCAACTATATTGTCTACTTGTCGATCTCTTTTCCACGATTCCTGTATATTATTATTACACACATACACGTCTCCTGTGTATTGAAACTGGAGTGTCATTCAATCGTGGAAAAGAGATGGAGCTATACAAGGTGATTTCAGTGCGTTACTTTGAGGCCTTTAGCCGTGATTTTTCATACCTCAAAGGTTTTCAAGCAATATTTTTAGGAGTCTTATACTTATTTCATAATGATATAATGTTTAAGAACTAAAACATCTTAAGATACTCTCTCTACGCTCCCGATCTCAGCTCTATGCAGTATGGCTTAACAATCGGGTTTGGTTGAAAATAAATTGAGTGTAGCAGCTAGAATAAAATAAATAAATCTATTCATCATGCTTATAAATCACTTTACAGCTGCACAGCGTCTGAAATGGTGCGAAAATAGAAATATTAAATTTAAAAAAATGTGAAACAAACGACATAAAGGTTCACCTTTCAGTTTTTTTTTGTCACATTTTCATGGTCTTCCAGACCATATGCTCAGTTGAATTTTCAAGAGAAAGCAACGTAAACTTAAAGCCTATCTCCGCGGGAATTAGATTAACCCTCGACACATGATATTCAATTAATGAATGCGTATGCGCAAAGCACAGATGTAGTAGCGCTCTTCATTACCGTACTCATTGACCGATAGGACGACAATCCGTCTAGACCGGAGAGAGACCAGGCATACAATCGAGTTAACATGTTTACCAAGCTACGGAGCTAACACAACTTCAACTCTACTAACGCATTGACCGACGTGGTTATCAAACCCAGAACATGCTCATCAGTTGCACGTACAGCTCTTGTACACATTCGCTGAAGTACACACACTGTAAAGACCAACAAGCGTCGAACTTTGCGGTATTGGGCCAGGCTTTGAAGATTGTGTACCTACCAGCTTATCGTCACTAATGAACATAGAGGCTTTTTGGCTCTGCTCTCGACATAGTTGAGTGTGGCTAGATGGTATTTGCTTGACCCATCCTAAAGGTGAGAACACACTCTACGACGGACCGGACTTGAGTGTTATCTAAGTCTACCTTTTTACCGCGCAGTTCCACTCGCATTCCCGTAGTCACTGACACTACTGCTCAGCTATTAGTATTACTATATAAGGAAAGTCCAGAAGCTACTCAAGCTTGAAGTAACGCTACACCTTATTTAGGATACCAATGTTTTATCCGCAGTTGAGTTCTCAAACGAAATATATTTGCATGCCATCTTTGCAAAACGAGTACCAAGTGAAGCGTGAGAATGTTCCGTTACATACCTGCATACTCATACACCTGACCGTTTCTAAACACAACACCGATTCCATAAATTGATTACTTAGATATTTCGAGAAAAAAAGAGTAGCCTGTCAAAAAGCCGGCGTAAAATAGTCTCTGACTGGTATCCCAGAGACAGTAAAACGCAATAGAGGACGTGAACAAATGAGGTGGGAGGATGACCTCAAACTAACAGCTGGTCATCTATGGAGAAGAGTAGCAAGAGATAGAACCCAGTGGAAATTGTTAGAGGAGGCCTTTGCCAAGAGGCACACTGAACTACGGGACATCTTATGAACATAAGAATTAAAACTTGTTGTAAAATGTGTAACCTTATAGGTAGTTCAGAATAAAAGGCTTATTATAGCCTTGTCAACGTGCCATTTTATGAAGCCTATCTGGTTACTTACAAGACGTTACGCCTGTAATCCTCGAAGGGTTAGGTGAAGTGTACTTATCGGTACACTTACAACTAAAATTATGTTTCTCATACAGTACAGTCTCCTAAAGTACTCATTACCTACCAACATGCGCAGAGGCTGCAGATGCTGCGGTGGATGCTACTACCCTTGCATCTCAATACAGCTCCTGTACGTGTCGTTCTGTGGAAACAAATACCTATTTAAAAACTTATAATAGAGAGCGAGTATATTACCATCAACCGGGGAAAACTTCAGACTCCTTGACAGGTACGCAAAAATTAAATTTCAAATTTAAAAAAAAAAAGCTGGCACTCTGTAGGAATTTCTTCTGTATCGTGGGCGCGTTTACAAACATTTAAACTCACAAACAGCCAGACCCGGAACATTTATCTGTAGGTCATACAAATATTTGTACCGTGTGGGGATCGAACCTGTAACACGCAGCGCAGCCGTCGATCGCTCAGCCACTGCGCCAACCGTATCGTCATTTACCTATATAAGGGCATGAGGTCCTTTATTAGGGTCCTAAGTTCGATTTCCAGGCTCAGCAGGTGTGCTTGCAAGCACTAGACCAACAAGACCGTCTCAGCTAAACATGACAAGGAAACTTATAACTTTGGTAATAGACTACTAACAATCTACGTATCAAGTAGCACCATGTGCTGGCTACCATCACTCATCATAAGAGGCGCAAATTAATGGATTCATCGATTAGTACGCATTCAACATGGTTAACTAGTATTATGGTGTAATAATTCATTTCACACCGTTCCATTTCCGCAAATGTATGCGGAACGCGGAAAACTAACGTTCAGGAGGAGATCATGGTTAAATAATAATAGACGCTCGGGTCAATCTTCAGGTTAAGCCTAGGTTGGTCTGTGGATGTGAGCACTCATTACGTACCGAGTTTCCTCCGTGCCTCGGAAAGCACGTAAAGCCAAATGTCCCTGCCGTCATTTGTAGATATTTGAAAGTCGTTACAGGTGGTCAGTGGCCCGAAAATCTGAAACTAGTCTTACGAAGACGTAATTACCTAGTAATAACTGGGTTGTGGAAGTGAGGTAGGCAGACGCTCCATGTAAACTAGGATTCAGCTGTATCTGGTAATGCTGGAAGTCGGCCCTAATACAGTTCGGAAAATAGCAGCTAGCACTAGCACAGCTAGGCAGATAACGGTTAATAAATCAAATTCAGCTTAAAATTGTAGCTATAAGGCTAGACTAAGACAAAAAATAAATCACGATGCGTAATGTTCCAAGTGTTGGAATGCAAAGCCACTCTCCATTTCGCCATACCTAATAATATAATAGTAGCTAAGTATTATTATCATAAGTAAAAATCCTTTTATAGGTATCCCACTTGAAGATATCTCACAGAAGAAATGGACCACCTTTGATCTCTATGACTCAACACTGGCATCTGTACAAGTGCTTCGTAAGTGTGCGTTCCATTTGGTAAGCTGATAACGTTGTTTGGTACGGCGGTTTGTGCATGTGAATTTAAATATCGTCTTAAAAAAAACAGCCTTATAAAGGTGTGGTACCTATCTAAATAAGATTGTTTTTTTAAGACGACGGGTTTTCAACTTTTCCAAATACAAACAAAGAACCACATAAACTAGTTGGAACGGGTTAGGTTGATGATGGTAATGGTAGTTACCCATCTTGATGGCGAAAAAAAAATTTGAAATGACGAAGGCGAAATCTTAAACAGCTGTTTTCGTCACTTAAACGGTATTAATCATTTACTAAGTAGAACAATGTTAGACAATAACACGGCCATTATGAAAAGCAGATACAAATGGGGTGGCATAAGATAAGTTCTCGCACCGCTATCGACACGAGGCTGTGGGAAATTGGAAACGCCAGCGAGATGCGTGTTGGCAGCAGCCATTGTTTTAGCGAGGTAGGTCGAAGTGCCTGAGGTTCTGCATCTTTGTTGCAAGATGCATATTGAAGTTAATCTTTTATTCATTTTGTATGAATACAAGATCCTTTTTACTGAAGGGGTCTGTGTCTAAGCAGAGGGGATATAATGGCTGATACTACAAATGAGCAACTTGATGTTTTTGTTGTATTGAGTAAACATAAGAGGGTTAGTAGAGAAGAACAAGATGCGTTGATGCGTGCAATTTATAAAAACCGACCAATTACCTTTTTGCAAAAAAAAAAAATATTTATATTTATTATCGAATTAATTTTTCTTTCCGCAAAAAGGTGATTGGTCGGTTTTATTTTAGTGTAAAGAATTCTAAAAAAATTATACAAAAAAAAATTAATTGTTATTTAAAAAAAAGCGTACCTTAATATTATTAACAAGTGGTAAAAAAACATTGTTAATTAACAAAACGGTTTTTTAGCAATAAAATTTTTTTAGGATCGTTTTTTATCTTAAAATTCATAATTTTTTACGAGGAATCTATTTTCAAAAAAAAAATTCTTTTATCTTATAAAATAATCTATTTGTTTATAACAATTTTATAAACAAAAAGAATTAAAATTTATAAAAAAAAATTTTTAGGTAGCTTTTATTGATAGAAAAACGAATGATCATCGACATTGGAAAAAAAATAATTCTTGTAGTATTTATTTAAATATTTAATTTGCCGCCTAGGTAATTTGTTAATAACAAATCAAAAATTAACAATTTTTTAATTTACTCAACGGAAATCCTTTCTTTAATCTTTGAAGAATAGCTCCACGAAAGGAAAAAAATTTGATATTTCTGGTTTAACAATTATGCAACTTGCAATGTTTATAGCCCAGTCGGAAGAAATTGTTAATTAATTTATGGATAACATTTTATAAAATCGCGATAAAAATATTTTTTCTACGGTATTTCATTCTTTAATTTGTCCTGTACATGTCTGAATTTTTTCAAATTTTAATATCAACATTTAGTATGTTTAAATAATATTTTTCATTAAAGCGCTCGAAGGGGGCGTGGCTTGCGGAAACCCGAGTACCCGTTTTCAGGCGTATTTTCAGCTCCCTGTAAAATTTTTAATATAGGTCCTACAATTTCGCGAGTTGGGAGTTTTTTTTAGGAAATTTTCTCCTCTTTTTGAATCTTTTTTCAAAATCAAAATATATCAAATAGTTTTCGGGATATATCCCTTTGTTTTTGTTTACTAATTTGTTAATAACTTTTGCAACTTTTTTGAGCGGGTCTTGAATTTTTTCAAAAACTTTCTAGATGCGATCCCGAATCGAATGAGCCCTCAACCATATTTTTCCGAGACTTTTAAAAAGTTTTGACTAAAAAAGCACTTGTTGACTAGACTACTACTTTGTTTTCTCTGGTAGACTGGTAGAAAATGCCCAAGGCATAAAGTCCGCCTTTGCACAGTGTTTTTTTATACATGAGCATAAAGTTTCAATAAGTGGATATTAAAAAAGATCTGTGTAAAATCTTTGGTTCACAATAAAGTACATAATATCTACCTATTTAAATTCTAAAATTGCACCATAAAAGCTCAATTTGAGAACACTTACGTGTAGACTCTGACGCTCCGTGAAAGAAAGCAAACTTTTCTAATATTTAAAAACCAGATTCTTACGCATGGCGTGGTTGGTTAACTGAAATTACACACATGTTTCATATTAATAGGAGCAGCTAGTACTTTATGGTAAGCAGCGCATCTGGTTTATAATCTCACTATACTTGTAATCCGGGAATTACAGAGCACTATAATTTATCGGTAATTTGCAAACTTTGAGCGTCATATGGAGCGCAAAGTGGTACTGGTTTAATTGCCACATTACAGATTCGACCTGACATTAATGAGATTGACTTAAAAACTGGTATAGCTGATGATTTAATGTTTTTACACCCATATGTGAACTTGTTCTTATCGACGCTGGTAAACAGACTATTGTTGAGTGTAATAATTCTTCTTTTTTTCTTTGGTTTCCTTTGCATTTTGATCTACCTGATACATGTCATAACCCCGTTGTAACCGTGAATGTTGATTATATGTATGGCTTTCGCGGTTTTTCTCATATATTAATTAGCAAGCCATGTGCAAAGAAATGCCGTGTTTATGTAAAAACGACATGCAATTATGCATAATGAGGTGGAAAATGTTATGTGCCTCCATTCACGCTATCTATAATTGCACAGAATTATGTTATCTATGGTATTTAGAAGGTAGTGCTATTGAGCAGGCAAATATTAAATCCTAAATTAGATCATTAGGATTTTATATCTTCCTGATTGTAACTAAGTACAATAACAAACTGCGATCTCTAATCCATTGTCCAATTATTTTCATTGCCATCCTCAATTTGTTTGTGTATCGCCACAGCATATCTTTTTTTTCCAAACTTACTTCTTTATTAATTGACATCTCAGCAGTGCCCTTTCTTCTAACCTTATGCTTCATACAGTCCATCCATATTGTATCTTTGGTCGACAATATGGCATCGCATGCGTCCGTTAATTGCAGTCGTCCTACACAGGAACGATTCATCACCGGAATTGTACCGACTGATCATGGTTAAGTACCTAGTGACTATGCTATGGCATAACAACATTACCTACTAAAGCAAGAAGTAGTTACGTTTTAGAAGGAACTCAATTAACACTAAGTATAGTTGTTCAAAAGATGAATTTCCTTTAAATGGTAATGAAACTAGAAAACGAACAACTAGCTTATGGTAAACCATTTCATCATTACGACTTAAGTAAATCGGAAAACAAATTAATAGCAAAAAGCTGATGGTTTTCAACTTTCTTCTGATTTTATTTCTTTATAAATTTACTAGCTTTCGCCCGCGGCTTCGCTCGCGTTAAATTCGGTATAACACACCAAGCAGACCTGCAGTTTTTGCTCTTGCGCCTGATTGATTTGTAATAGCAACGCTAAGTTTTCCCTTTTTTTCCCTCTTTCTCCCTCACATCCCACTTTTTTCAAAAAAAAGCTAGCCTATGTCCGTCTCCTGGTTCCCAACTATCTCTGTACCAAAATTCATCAAAATCGGTTTAGCCATTAAAGCGTGAAGAGGTAACAAACAAACAAACTCACTTTCGCTTTTATAATATTAGTAAGGATTAATGACAGTATTTTACTGAGTTATGATGATGGAAACTTGCTGTGAATATATGCTAAATACCAAATAGTCTAGTAGGAATTGAAATTATATTTTTGCAAAATCCTGCTCCACAAAAATACCTAACGTCAGTGTCGATCCACTTTCTAGTAGTACTCGATGCCTTTTCTTCCTTATAATTCACATTATGGTGACCGTGATACTTTGAATGATGTAATAACCAAGAGTTTGTAAAAAAAACAGATTTTAAAGAGTGTCTATGAAGATTCTTGCTCATTCTTCTCCATAAGCTTTGGTATGGCTAACTACAGTACTTTCACAGTTATTATGCCTTATGACTGGGACTGCTGGGACTAGCTTCATTTTATTGTTGCCTTGGTACTTACTTTATTGCTACTGTTGGTTTGATAAAAAACCATTAATTTCATTTATCTCTTGCTTGCTACCCACGCAATGACATGATTTGCGTGGGTTTTTGACCTAATTCACAACATTGTTTGTGTTATGATTTAAAACTGTAGATGCACTTTTTGCTAATCTGGTTTATAGCTCAAAAAAATAATAGATTTATCTCAATACTAGCTTCCGCCCGCGGACTAGGCTCTATGCCGGAGTCGTGCGGTCCATAGCCCTTTACGGGGCCCCGGTATGGGCGCGTTCTTTAGGGCGGCACGCCGCCCACTACCCGAACGCGCCCCAAAAGGTGGTAGCCATACGGCCGATCCGAGGATACCGCACGATCTCCGGCGAGGCAGCGAGCCTCCTTTCCGGATTGCCACCGTGGGATCTGGAGGCGATAGTGCTCGCGCGCCTGTTTGAGTGGCGCGCGGAGGCACTACACCGGGGGGAAACTCCGCTACCGCGGCAAATTGCCGCTCAGCCGACAGACTTTCGGTGCGATCTCATGGTGGCATGGAGCAGGGCACGCCACAATAGTGGCGGTAAGTCCCCTCTTTGAGGAGTGGCTGGAGAGGCGTCATGGCGTCCTCACCTACCGCCTGACGCAGGTCCTCACCGGACACGGAAGTTTCGGGAGGTTCCTGCACATCATCGGGCGGGAGGAAACGCCCGGATGTCACCATTGTGACGATCGCCCGGAGGACACAATGGAGCACACAGTGGCGGTCTGCCCAGCTTGGGCGGAGCACCGCCGTGCCCTCGTGGAGGCGATCGGCGGCGGCGATCTCTCGCGTCCGGCCCTGGTTCAGGCTATGGTCCGGAGCGAGAGGGAATGGGAAGCGGTCACCTCCTTCTGCGAAGCAGTAATGCTAGCAAAGGAGGTGGCTGGGCGTTTGAGGGAGAGAACATCCAGCCAACCCAGCCGCCGAGGGAGACGCCTCGGGCGCCCGATTCCCAGCCACCGTAGATGCGGGCCTGTGGACGGTGAGCAATGGGTAGCTCACCGTCTGTCCGTCGATTGACGACAGGCCGTGTCGACGACGGCGCGTTCGTGTTTCACGCGCGCCTCGAAGAGATGTCAGCAAAGCAGAGGGGCTTGCCAGAGCCTCCGCCTGCCGGGGCTGCGGGTTGTTCGAAAGAGATACCGCGGCCCCGGAACTTAAAGGGCAACAGAAGGAACATGGGTGGGTTTTAGTCAGTACAAGTCTGACATGCCCCCCCGCTCCGCCCAGAGCGGGGGAAGTCATTGGATGATTTCCCACCCGAAAAAAAAAATAAAAAAAACCCAGCAGTGAGTTGTATAGTACTTATGCTTGACAAAAATACATGGACAACTAGTCTTATTCTCTTTTTTATTATGCCTTGTGGGTAGAATCGTTGAAAATGTTTAAAGGCGGTAGCTAAAAAGAATCTTGTGGTTTTGCTGTTCGAACAAGTAGTGCCTTTTTTTTTCGGATGGGAAATCATCAATCATCATCAAACAACCCGCAACCCCGGCAGGCGGAGGCCCTGGCAAGCCCCTCTGCTTTGCTGACTCTCTTTGAGGCGCGCGTGAAAAACGAACGCGCCGTCGACACGGCCTGTCGTCAATAGACGGGCAGACGGTGAGCTACCCATTGCTCACCGTCCACAGGCCCGCATCTACGGTGGCCGGGAGTCGTCTCGCGGCGCCCGGCGGCGGCGCCCTGGGTGTCTCCCGCGGCGGCTGGGTTGGCCTGATGTTCTCTCCCTCAAACGCCCGGCCTCCTCCTTTGCTAGCATTACTGCTTCGCAGAAGGAGGTGACCGCTTCCCTCTCGCTCCGGACCACAGCCTCAACCAGGGCCGGACGCGAGAGATCGCCGCCGCCGATCGCCTCCACGAGGGCACGGTGGTGCTCCGTCCAAGCTGGGCAGATCGCCACTGTGTGCTCCACCGTGTCCTCCGGACGATCGTCACAATGGTGACACCCGGGCGTTTCCTCCCGCCTGATGATGTGCAGGAACCTCCCGAAACTTCCGTGTCCGGTGAGGACCTGCGTCAGGCGGTAGGTGAGGAAACAAGTAGTGCCTTCACATAAAGATAAACCTGTTCATTTTGTAAAAACATGAGTGAACAATTATACAGGTTTTAGAAAATGAATTGAGATCAGGGCCTCAGATTTGGTACATTTAAGCATACATAAACAGCGCCTCTTATCTGACCATGTGATCAAAATTGGAACTACGTCAGAACTGCGATGGTAGCGACACGACAAGTAATATTTGAACTGTCTGAATACGGGTCCTATGTACAATGCCATCTATCGGTCACATGCAGTAGGCTTTTAAGGAAACACAACTCTGTACGCTTCCTGGTAATACTCATAGATGTCTATCCCACAAATTATGGTTTTGAAAATAAAAATGAGTTACTATAAAACACAAGTAGTTTTTTTTTAAACTGACATGATAGACAAAATTTATCATTGTTTTTTTTTTTTTTTTTGTAGCCTATACTAATATTTGTAAAACCTGTTCACCCAGTAGAAGTTAGGTACGAGGCGAGGGAACAAAGAAACGAAACATACAGATCAACACAAAACTCTCGTTTTGGACGCGAGTAAAATATCGTATATTAAACGTTCTTCAAACCATATCGAAGAATGATTGAGGAATCAGCAAACCATTCTCAATAACCGTGGTCCAACTTTAAGTAAAATGCATGAGAAAAGCACATTAAAATGGTTTATAACTCGTTGCAGTTTTTTAGAAATACAGTCTTTTCATGGTTATTTTATTTCACATAGATTTATACGCTCCTTTAAAGCAAAAAGGATATTTTACCTTTGTATTCGGGAAATAAGGTTTCTATTAGACTGCAGCTGTCAGACGTAAAACTGTGAATGGACTGTACGTAGTCAGCGACTTGGAACGCAGACCACTTTGCACCAGCATGGTTATTAACTTATAAATCATCCAGCCGGTGCTATTTGTTTTATTTAATTTACACAAATTACGCGTAAGTACATACTGATGCAATTTCATAAAATCTCATAGTCAATTAGATTTCGAAATAAGATTAATGGTCATATTAATGATGTCTAAATCTAAATGCACTTAATCTGAATGTTGATGGGTGGAGAAGGAGAGGAAGGCCAAAGAAAAGATGGATGGATTGAGTAAAGAATGATATAAAGGAGTATATGATGCCGTGACGTCTGATAGAAGAGAATGGAAGAAGAAAACGTGTTGTGCCGACCCCAAATAGAATGGGACAAGGGCAGGAAAATATGATGTTCGAATTAAAATTCGGTGTCATAATCATATTTATTCATTGAACTAGTTTTTTCTATGTTAGCAGCCGAACTTTCTTTATTCTTTTGGAAGCCAGCATTGCTTTAATGTCCGTCCGTACCATCATCAGGCCAAAAAGACTTTGCAGAATAAACCGCATCTGGTTCGATTGGACGCAGATCCTGACATCGTTTGGGAAAAGGCTAGGCAGTTCATTAGTCAAAGGGAATTATTCATCTAATAGTAAAACATCTATGCAAATATACAATTTTTATTTAATTTTTATTATTTTTTATAAAACTACTGGAATGTTGCTTACTACATTGCTCTTATAGTGCCACAAAGACTAGATATCAAATACACAATATTTATTCGAATTATTATTTCCTTTACTTACTTTACATAACATCACGCTTGTAATCCCAGCACGGTTAGGCAGAGGTGTACCTAATAGTAGAACCACATTTAGCTAGTTTTGTTTTAAGTCCAATGTGAAACAATGTGTGTGTGTGTGTGGAGTGAGCCTATTGTCATCAACCGAACATTAATACAGACTCCTTATCTGATACAGAGAAGTTCCTGATAAAAAAACCCTATAACACTTTCCCCGACGTGGGTATCGAACCCAGAACCTCATGCTTAGCAGACCCGCTTTTGATCATTAGACCAACGAGGCAGTCAGGTATTTACATATTGTAAGTTTTTTTTTCTTAAATAAATACAATATTGTTAATTACTGTGCACCTTAGTAAGGTTGTGCCACAAATACACTAAACGCCGTGAGAGTAGATATTATAAAACTCAAAAATATGAGATGCATGAGAAGAGCTTTCCTGAGCGCTGTCCAGATTATAATTAATCGTCTGGCGCACCTTGGTATCTGCTGGCACTCGGTAACGCAGAGCCTAGCTGACCAGTCTTCTCACGTCTTTCTCAATCAAGAGCACTATCCAGAGCAACTATATAACCAGAATTCCTAATTTCCACCAACAGTTACTCTTAGACTCGCCCACAACGTCATTTATCTGAGCCAGCCTTCACCGTCATTTTCGTTAACATTGACGGTTTTTCAGTAGATAAAGCATTGGGAATTTTCCCAACTGCCCCACGTCGCGATGTTACATTATTTATGTCCAAAAAACCACCGGGACCACAATCAACTGAGGTCACAAATACCACCCAAAATATAGCAGTGCCATTTTGGCAAAGCCTAATGTTACTGATATCCACTTCCCGTGACTAAAAAAACTGTATCGAAATGAAAACCACAGATGCCGGAAACTTCTGTATATTAATGCCCTAATCAACCATTCAAACTTGGTTGCACATCCAACTACCATGACCGCGACATCATGAATCAGCAGAATTAGAATTGGAGAGAGACAGAGTACTAACGATGATGAAGTGTCAGTGAAATAATGGACAGAGGTGGAAAGTTTATTTCTGTTTCATGATGCGAAACAAGCCGCATCTTTCAAAAGCGGCCGATGACAGCTTGGTTAATATCCTCATCATACCTTTATTAGTTTAATCATTAGTAACCTGTGCCTCGAAACAGTGATTCTTTGTACGCAACACTGCTCAATATAGTGGCACAGTTTACGCTAATGTCAAACCAACTGAAGCTCTATTTAGGCGCAGGTTCAATCTCGCTAAAGCAAACTAGTAGCACTTCTCTGAGAACATAGACGAAAAGCTTCATTCCTACGAACCGTCGAACCATAGCGTCATTCATAACTAGGTCCCTCAAAAATTGTGCTAGTAGCTTTCCGAGATCTACCCAGAGGGTGTTGCTCCCAATATATCCCCGGTCTATGTCTATGAAACGACTTCAACTATACCAGAACCTTCGCTGTGAGATGCTCTAGATAACGTATACATGACCAGAAATACAAAAATAAAATGTGGTCCACCCTCCGAAAGTCCAACGGCGACCTGAACCCAAATCGCCGAATGAAGCACATACTGTTAATCAGATTACTCATCAAATTCTGTTAAATAATAAACAGTCAAACAAGTTCCGCAAGAGCAAAACACAGCAAATCTGCATTATCAATATTAGCAAACCTTTTACGCTATCTGGTATTATTGCTCATAGAATGCAGCTGCATGTGGAACAACAAAAAATCTTGCCCAGTTGCGTTAACGTAGTTGCTTGCCCTTTAACTCTTGTCTCAGGGACACAAAACTCACTAAGCAATCGAGAAGATGATAGCGCTCCTCAAACCTGGAATGTCTTCAACGGAACCATAAAATAAATTCCAATTCCCCTCCTCTGTCACACATTCAAACTGTTTGAACGGCTTGTACCGACACTACAATTCTAAACATGACAAAAAGTGCTACAGCGACATCTATGCAACCACTGAAAACTAACTGCCAATTCCTACATCGCGTAAGCAAAATATATCCGCGAGTTAAGACGTTTTACAAGCACCCGACAACAGCTGTCGGGCAGACACGATACCCGTCCCCTCCCTTTACTATTGGGGATAAAGAGCTTTAAAACCCTGTTCTTCATACCCCTTAAGGCTAATCCACAACCTTCTTCAACCTCTGATTAACCCTGAGCTGATCACAGAACAAACTGGTAATCGGTCTGGAAAATCATACACCGGGCATGTCCTTCGCCTCACTCAGTATAATAATATCGAGAATGGGAAGATATTCGATGATTTCCCATCCGCAAAAAATAAGGCTCATAAAAAATTAAATGGCACATTTTTAAGAACGTGTTACCTCATGCGAGTGTCCTAGCTCCTATTTTATATTTTTTATTTAATATATATCAACGTTTAGCCCATAACAATCAAAACCGAAACGTTTCCGATCTGGCCATAGCTACAAGGACTACAAACTTCGAGGATGCTGAAATAATTGAAGTGCTCAGAATAATCTCAGTAGTTACTATGAGAACAATTATTATGAGCTTTAAGGGCCAATTACTCCAAAACTCAATTTTTCGCATTCTACCTTAAAAACGACCGGCAAACAGAACTCTTAAAAATTAAATAGTTCGACGCGGACATTGAACATAAAGTAACCCCGTCAATTTGGAAGCCACTCTAGACAAGTCACACACCTACAACCATCACTGCAATAAGATCAAGGTAAAGGCAGTCCGCAATAACATATTACGTCGACTAACATTACCTAGGGCGCCTCGGGAGATTGATAGGTGGGCTGTTCTTCTGAAAAGCATAAAAAGCAGACAAACAAACGTCACAATATGGAGACACCAAGAGGCAGACTGACGAGTCGGAAGGGCTTCCTAAGGTCTACTAATTCATTCGTTGACAACAGCTGGGCTAGTGAGGTTAAAAAAGTTGTGACACCTCGAAATCCCTGTCTGATACGTTATGACGAACTTGCGGCCAAGCTCCCAGCTTTGCCCACCTGTAAGAACGTTAACCGATTTAAAAACTAAGTGGGCCGCTGCAGATACAAGAAATTCCGGTGGATGTGGATGAAGCAAGGAGCGGCTGCGGTACCTCAACACAAACTACGGTTCGACTCCTGTCCTGCTTAATGTATCAGTCTACCTGCACTTTCAGGTTCCTGCCTGAAGCCACGACTAATGCCATCGAAGTGGCAGAGATCTGGGCAAAACTAACTTGACCATAAAAAGGGAATCATCGATACGACGAAGAATAAAAACTCAATTTTAAGTAGCCATGGACTTACTTGTCATTTCTTTTTCAAAGGAAACGAACAATTTGAACTGTTCATTAATAGCTTTTAACTTTACATAGTTATTTCGACGGTTCCTACGTACATAAAGACATGTCGAAAATGGCATTTTTTTATTGTATCATTGGCTTTAGATTATCTATGCGCACATGCTGACATACGATTTTTATTTTAATTTCATTTATTAACATACCTTGTTTTAGAAATCATATAAGAGAACAAGTCCTATAAATACAACGAATAAGTGTCGTAGAAACGATCATCTCTCAGTTTTTCTAAGAAAACGTGAAAAAATTAAATATTTATGTGTAAATAGCATCATAAAGCTCTTAAAACTGTTAAAATATTGTAGAAAGAAAATATTTCTAATTGCTAATAGAATTATTTCTAGGGCGTGTTGAACACAAATTACGCTCTCCTGTAAACCTCGGTTTTTGACTTAACCTTATGTACGTAGGGACCGTCGATTTATACGTGTACCTAGGTTTATACAAAATACATATTTTGAGTTGTCAGAACACACCCCAAGCCCTCTAATATCCGGGTTGCGGGTTGTTCAAAAGAGATGCCACGGCCCACGGCCCCGGAACATTAAAGGCAAAACAAGGAACATGGGTCGGTATGCCCCCCAAGGTATTTGATGATTACTAGTCCGTAAAAAATGCCCTCTAATAAATGGGACTTAAAAAACTTAGCGTACTATTAGATACACCAGTGCCCACCCTTCGGTGATGTTATTTAAATACAATGACTCTATTTGAATCCCACAAGAAAATAATATAAATGAATCAATTCGGTTTCCTTTTACTATCGGGACAAGGTAGGCGGAACTGTCTTATACCAATATTCAAATCATAGAAACTCATGTGGTGAAAAGAAAAATATTCAGGATTCTTATACATAGCGGATTTTCCCGCTCCAAGGCCGAGGACCTGAAAATATAGCAATATGTCAGATTTTCTTAGTCAGTATTTCGTATTTCGCTATTTCATATCGCGAATGCAAAGGAAAGGTACTTTCAATATCTAAGAACGGAGGTATCGAATCGGAGGATGATTACAGAATTAAAAGTCACTAAAGTGGTAGCTAATATCGGACCACAGAATTCTTTCTGATGTCTATGGCCAGGACCAATAAGCATAATATCATCAATACAATGTGATAAGGCACCGACAGAATTAAAGAACAAAATAAAACCTTTTATACAACTGTGAATACATGTTTGTATCTCTACTATTAACCGTTGAGGAGTTCATGTTAAGTCATGGCTGTCTTAAAAGATAGATAGATAGAATATTCTTTAATATGTACACCATACAAGTAACAAGAACAACACTAGACAAGCTTATAAATAGGGTGACACAATGGGCGGTCTTATCGCTAAAAGCGATCTTTTCAAGACAACCTTTAAAAATGTATTGCTACCAGAATCAAAGGTGAGTAAAAAAGAAACAGTTCAATGTATTGAGGGAATTGCTACCCTACCATGACGTCTTAAAGCAGAACTTGAGGGAAAGAGACAGAGCTATACAGGGTGTCTAGCACCATCTCTTTCTCACACAGGAATAAGAACTGCTAGAAGATGTCATGGTAACCCTACTGGTTCTGTTATAAGTTTTGACCAATATATTGTATACTAACTAACAAGGTGAGCTAAATAAAAACTTATATAAAGGAAAATAAGGTTACTTAGGGACTAAACCAAAGGCTAAACGAAAGGCTCTCCGTATCAAAATGACCTTTATAATAAAAAAAAAACTCATCAAGTGCTAATTGAACTCGCGCACCTAAGGTTCCGAACAAACTTATATGTACCTAATCAACGTACCGAACATGGTATTAAAATACAAGCTTAGCTTACATAGGTCGCAGTTACTGCAATTAAGTTTGTTATCACATTTTTTTGGTGATACTTCAACAAACATACGATTTTATTTTTTTTTTCCTTATAATGGTACTCTATGCCGAGTCTATGCCATTGATTCTTGCAATATTTCATGATTACAAGTCAACGTGAAGTATTATTAGATCATCATTCCCTCTGTGAATGTATGGGAAAGGCAACAAAATCAGCAATATCTGTTATAATTATACTTTAAGTACTATTTTTCAATTACAAGTTTGTTAGTCATAGTGTACCTCTCCACTAGTTTCCCTGAAGACCCCGCTGGGGATATTTCTCAAAGTTTTGAAACTTGACAGAACATTGTCCCTGGACAGATTGTGGCCGAGCTTGCGAGACTGGAAAAAAAGTTAAATATCATTCAAACAAAATAAAAGTAACTGCAACATTATAAATATGAGATTTATTTAAAAAAATATGTATCAAGTTTTATTAAAATGTTGCTTAACCTGTTGCAATAACTATTTCATGTAAAACAGTTTTGCAAAACAAAAAGTAACTGCCAAACAAACACTTAGTAGACGGAAAAAAAATTACTGCTTGCTTGCTGCTGAGTCGGTGATTTTTATTTAATTCACCGACTTTTGGGAGTTTTTTTTGTTTTGTTTTTTTAGTTGTGATATGATGGTATCTCACACAAATTCTTATCGAGTATTCCTTGTTGTTGGCTACTTGAAATAAAACAGATTTTAGAGGACTTGTTCGGCTTATAATCGAGTAGTTCAAAGCAGTTTAAGACCGAAAACTCATCGCTGCTCACGGAGAGGCTACGCACATACGTCAAGCTTTGCTTTACAAGAAAATGTATGTAATCGTGTACAATGCAACCCACGGACACGTCATGCATGAATTGACGCCATTGGTACACGTGTGGTTTGCTCGAAAATCGCGCTCACGTTGCTCAACGCTGTACACGCCATGCACGCTGTGCACGTACAACACGGATGCATATGCTCAGTGCTGCGCTACAGTCGTACGCATTCATGTATAGCGTGCTGCAGTGGAAACGCAAACCCACGTGGTCAAAAACATGAACCGAGGCAGCTAAAATGCGCCGCGTGCCCGTGCACAGCATGCGCAGATTACGTGAACCCTATATTTCTTCTCTTATACTTACATAAACTCCACGCCATTTTGCCATAATAGCCAGAAACCACAGAATGCCACCTGCTAAGCTACCTCTTACATCTTATTTCTTTTGCCCTATCCACGTTCATACATCTGGTCACACAAGCACGCCGTACTTTGGACCTTACCTAGACTCCTTAAATACTTACATCATAGAAAGTCGGACCGCTACATCCTTGGCCAGAGCTACATAAGCGTGTTCCTAAATTATTAGAAACGGGATGGAAAATGCTTAATTTTGTTGTTATTTGTGATGGAATAATGGTGTGGACAGCCATTTTGTAGATGAATGCCATTACTGTGTAGTTGATTTTAGTCAATGGCAAGTAAAATTTTACTGCATTTTTAGAAAAAATAAATACTGTATCGAGACGTGCCCGGAATCGTAAAAGTTATTTTTTTCTCATAACGTTTCACTTTTTTTTTAAACTGTTAATTTGTGGTGATATGCCATCTTCAAGAACTCAAGTTAATGGAGCCCTGGTTGCAGCAATATTCTTTAAAGAGAGTAGGTTATACCATGCTCTTTTGCAGCGGACCAAAATATAATGAAGAAGAACTTAAACAATGTGACAATGACAGACACTGACAATCAAAGATAACAATATAGATGGTAATATAATTAAAAAAATATATATATATATCATAGATTTAGCACATAGGTACGTTTATATAATACCGGAGTACTCTGCAGGGACACCTACACCGACTTTAACCTCTCCGGTTAACTGTAGTATGTATGGATAGACGAGAAAACAAGCATCGTATTGTTAAGTTCTATGCAGAGGTGCCTGCCAGGGCCAATGCCTGCCGAGGTTGCGGGTTATTCGAAAAAGATACCGGACCCCGGAACACAAAGAGAAGGAACATGGATGGGTTTTAGCCAGTAAAAGTCTGACACTCCCTTCCGCTCCGCCCAGAACGGGAGAAGTTATTTGATGATTTCTCATCCAAAAAAAAAGCATTAAGTCCTATAGCTGCATCCCTTTCGTAAGTGATATGAAGGATGTTCGTGAGTCCATTTGTAGCACAAGACATTTGTGGCTTTATTCTTTCGTGTTTTCTGCTGCAAAATAAATAATTCCCTCACCGTCTCAGTAAACGATTGACTAGTAACTTAAACGTAGTGATAGACCGTCACCTTAACAATTTAATGGTACATCTAAATAGTTTTTATTGAAATTACAAGTTACAACCTAATCAGATCCTATTGGTCAGATTCGATGTGAATAACTTAACTTCATGCAAGTAATTCTAAAAAATCCTTAATTCTGATTAATGTGCGTTAACTTACCTTTAACTTACACTAATGGGCGGTTAGGTAAATTATCCCTCATCTCTTTAATAACCTATTGTCTATGGCCCGCCTTAGTGGGTTTATTACACAGACATTACTTTATAAAAAAAGCCAACCATAGACGAGTTTACAAATGACCCAACCAACAGGCTGGCAGAAATTGGACCACTATACTTAAAGGGCTCCCCATACCACCATTTGAAAAACGTAAATGACACGGCCGGAATTGGTATAGAGCTGTGCCCGAACCAAAAATATTCATGTACATTGATGTACAGTACGTCATTTTAAAGCTTACATGCAGGGCTTTACAATCAGTTATGTTTTATGATCAGAGAATAGGCGAGAGACACTATAAATAGGAAACAAAATTAGCGCCTTGACAATTTGAATAGCAATGATCAAAAATTCAGTGTTTTATAGGCGTAACAAAACGAGAAAGACTATTCAGACGCCAATTAGTAAATGGGACTATGCTATTCATAAAAAGGAACTAATTCCACGAGGAAGGCCAAACATGCGTTGGTACGATGATATCATACAAACAGCTATCGTGCTATTCTACTAGAAAACAGCGTCGAGCTTAGCGCTGCCGCAGCGTCAAGTTTCATAGAGAGTCGTCTGGAGTCATCGCTGCCATTAAAGCTCAACAAGAGTGAAATTAATAATAGTGTAATGTAAGTGATATAATAGTAACGTAGTGTGAAATGGTTCCGGAAATCCAGGTTCATTTTCCTGTAGTACTTCAAACTAATTGTCGATTGGCTCGCATCCATCAGAAATGAGATAATGATTGCAGACTTATCCTCTGATTCTGTAAGGATGTTTGTCATTAAAAATGACAATCATCTTTGCCTTTTAAATAAATAGAAATTTTGCAGACAGTTTAATAATTGTGTTTTTTTTTCTCTGGATACCCACATACATTTGTAAAACGTAACTTAAACTAGCAAGTCCAATAAGCACAACAGAATATTAATATTAGAAGCGTAAACGATAGTTTGTCGTTTAGTTTCAATAGTAACAAAGTAAAATAAACAAAGTAAAAAAATCAACGCAAGACGACAATGTAAATTACAATGCAATGTCAGAATATAAAACCACACAATCAATGAACAAACATATATTTTTTGCATTTTCTCTCGCCTATTTTTGAGAAATGTGATTAATGCGATTATTTTTTATTTATTTCAAAAGGAATTTTAATATATATTAATCATTACTGTGCATTATCAGGGCAGGATCCGGCCATGTCCTTTCAAACTGTTTTGTAGGGAGCCCCTTAAATGTGCAGATCGATATGGCAAACTTGTTACTTTTTATTTGTTGTGTTTTCCCGGACATGTGTGTCATCTATGGAAGTCGGTTGTATAGAGGTTTTGCGTGCACATTTAAAACTGTAATGTACTCGTGCCTATAGAGCCAAGCTGTACACGACACAAAGTACCTACCGTGCAAAATCAAGTAATCCAAATGTACAAAATACGGCTCCGCCGGGTCGGGTCGGGGAGCTGCATCTGGTTACACTAGAAGCAGACCCCAACATTGTTTGGGAAATTGATTGGCAGATGATTATTCAAAGGAATGTTTTTTGACAAATAAAACATTGAGTGATGGATACAATATTTATTGGAATTACATAATTATATTGATACGTCGGGGCGCAAAGGACAATTGAGCGTAAATTGACCTTACTTAATGTTTCAAGCTTTATTGATCTGTTTTATTCTTCATAGCGAGATTTGATAAAAAATGACCCAAAGTAACAAGGTTTGAATATAAAATTTGGCTGTCTAAAAAAATATTTTTGACTTCACAGTGATTCATAGCTGTAAAGCTAAGTCTTATAAGTTATGCATTAAAAATATCCTAACGATCTCAAATAAAAACTACGTAATTTTAATCACGCACACTAGCAATCTTGATGACTTTTACTACCAGAAAATAAAAAAAGACTAATCTCCTATCTCTTCCGTTTATGGCAATAAAGTACAACTTTCAAAACAATACTTCAAAAACGGGCTTTTCCATTTGTGCGTTATTAAAACATAGATGGAAAAAAGACAACATTATATTTTCTAGAAGCCAATGTCAATTAGACAATAAGGTGAAACCAAATTCATAGATAAATGATTCTAATAGGACGTTTTTTGTGTTCGTAAAGATGAGGAAAAAAGGTTAAAAAAATATAAATGCTCGCAACTTTTTTAATTTTCATATAAAAAAGGGGGTGGTAGGAACTTCTAAAAATTCCTGAATAAAATCTTAAAATACATCGATTTGTACCCGGAATACGTAATTCAACAACTTTTAAAAGTCATACTTCTTTCAAGATTTTTACGGATCCAAATGAGATGCCAAGAGAAATCATTTCATGTGACCACACTTGTTTAAATCGTTCAAGCCTTTTAGGGTACAGAAGCCCTAGCATGATCGTGTGGTGTAAACGAAACGTAAATACTATGGTTTATTTGTATATATTCTTTTAAATGTCCATGTGAACTGAGAGTTCGCAAAATAACACACTGGTATTAAAATAAAATCGTAGGATTTAGTAGTAGACTTAAAACGATTGTAGAACTAATCTTTGAATTTGTAATAAAATATACCCATTAAAAAATACAGCCCTTAAAGTGCGGTCCCTCAGACCTCAAAGAGCATCTGCCAGATCTCGGAAAGTATCTAAAAATTAAAATATTGTATATAGATATTTACTGATTAGCAGACCACAAAGCATCTACGATAAAAAATATATAGCGACTGTTAAGTCGTTATGTACTTATTTTGACCTCAATCCACGCAAGAAAAAAAACATATTAGTGAATATTACCGAATTAAGTAAAAAAAAATTAAGCTAATATCATAGAATCAAATAAATAATGTTATCTTAGCTAAGAGGTAAGAAATACACAATTTAAGATACCTACCTATTATATAATAGAAACTTAAAAAAAAAAATCTAAAATATGAGTCTTATTAAAACTTTGTGTAGAAAGATGAAAATATTAATATTTTTTTTATTCTAGTAATTAACAAAAAAATGTTTAATTTGATTCGGTTATATTCACTAAAATATTTATCTCTCATGTGTGACATAAGGTAGCATAATTTAGTTGTTAAATTTTTTGTTGTAATTTTTATTTCATCTTTGATGCCTTGCGGTCAGTGAATGCCTTTACGAATTCTTAACTAAATGTTGAAATAGTCACAATATTTTAATTTTTCAGATACTTTCCGAAATCTGGCTGATAGTCTATGTAGATTGACGGATCGCACATTAAGGGCTGTAGTTTTTAATATATTTTATTACAAATTCACAGATTTGTTCTACAATTATTTTATGAAAATATATTAATCCAAACCCAAAAAAATTGAAAGGGAGTCGTTTGTATGGACATGTAATAAGCAGGGACGAAGCACATGTGACTAAAAGAGTGATGGATCTGAATTTTTCCTTTTTTTATTTCATTTATTTCTCAAACAATTTTTGTGTATTTTATACAATATTACTCGCCAAACTTTACGTTTGATGGCGAGATGCGCTCTTTTCATATAAATACACGTAAACCTTATACTATTTTAACAAAATAAATACTAAATGAATTTAAAAAAATTAAAACACAAATTAAAAACTGTCAGAATTTGCTTTTCAACAAAAAAAAACGCGCTTGTTTGTTGTTGCTAGTTTGTTTTTGATGGACGGAGTGCGACAGGAAGGTCAAAGAAAAGATGGATGGATTGTGTAAGGAATGATATGAAGGAGAAAGGAGTAAATGATGCCGTGACTAACTTTTTTTTTAAAGTGAGAAATGAGGGAGAAAAAGGGAAAACTTAGCTTTGCTATTACTATAAATAAGGCGCTAGGGCAAAGACTACAAGTAGCAGGTGCCTGCAAATCAGCAAAAGGGGAACTGTGTTACCCCGAATTAAACGCGAACGAAGCCGCGGGCAAAAGCTAGTGATGATATAAATCCATTACCAGTACCAGTGTGGTCAGTCAGTTCACACGCACATATTATTTTTCAGGTGCACGGTGTTCGGTGCGGTAAATTAAAAACGTATTAATATCTATCTATGTATGGAATACTGATTTTGCTTGTTACAAATGATTGAATTAAAATGCAATAAGATTTATTGATTAAAAAAAATCATCGTATTTACATTACGTTTACACCACACTCGTCCTAGGGCCTCAGGGAATGCCGAAGTAACTGTATGTTACCATAAAGAAATAGTATTTTTTTCTAAGGCACGAACGCCAATTTTTTTACTATTTTCTCCACACCTCTAGAAACTGAATAAAAAAGTTTCATAAAAATCCGTTCAGATTTTAAGTTACATCTTTTGGGTATTTTGTGTCTAATTGCACTTGGCTACTATTATTCAACCTTGATCATGCATCAGCATCTTTCGAAATTTGAATAGTAATAGAAACCATGGAAATATGAAAAAGTCTCTATGGCACAAACTGTTCAGATTTCGCCTTAAACATTAGCTTTACAACCTTAAAAATAATTCAGTCTCATTTTTTTTTAATTTTTAGTTTTTTTTGGGCGTAAAGGACAACTTAATTCTGTAACTATCAACCTAGACGAACCTACGATATAATCACCAAAAATCCGCTACATTTTGAGCATAAACTTAGTACTTAGATCACTCTGTTAAAGCAAAGTAATAAAGGAATTATAAACCATTTTTTTTTAAAGCGTACGTTTTTCCTTTACATCCCTAAAGTATTCATATTTTTATTATATGTTTTGTAAAACTAGTAATATTTTTTTTGCTTTGGTCTGTTTGTACCGAAAATACTAGATATCTTTCTACTATCGGTTTTTTTTAATGACAGCAAACTGTTTCAAGGTTGGGCTAAAGTGACATTAAACTCTCGAGATTAGAATGTAATTGAATATTGTAAAAACCAAATATTTTTGAAAGAGTAACCATGGAGTCCCGTGCTATTTGTTCTCCATAGGAAACTATCAATTCGAATATGATGTATTTATTTATTTAATTAAGGCTCTTACGGCGTTTATGATTTTAGATGATGACAGGAAATATTCACAGACAGTTTATTTTTAGATATAATTTTGTCCTGTTTATGATCAGTTAATATTTATGATTTAAGAACTTTTTGAAACTACGCACAGCGTTGCGCGTAGTGTGTTTGGTTAACGCGCCTCTGCATCGCTACTTTTGGCCGTTTGTCGTACCTACTATCCATTCAGCACCGCTTCTGAATCGCGCTTACTTCACCATAACAGCGTCGCATAATCGTGATTAGGTGAGCGAAGGTACCACCGAAAGCATCGTGATATTTTGGCTTCACTGTATTGCTGTACCTTCATTGAATCGCCACTAAATCGTTACCAAAAAGTTCTCGATAGGGACCGCAATAAACATCGAGATATCCCTATCTGTAAATAAATCCATAAACTATAAGTAAATCAATTCGGTTTCCTTTTACTATCGGGACAAGGTAGGCGGTACTGTCGTAATCCAATGTTCAAATCATAAAAGCTCATGTGGTGAAAGGAAAAATATTCAGGATTCTGATATACAGCGCATTTTGCCGCTCCAAGGCCCAGCACCTGAAAATATAGAAATTTGTCAGTATTTGTCACTATTTCGTATTCCTCGGTGAAAGACAAAGCGCTGATTTGAGCTCATAGTGCGAATGCAAAGGTTCTTCAATAACTAAGTAACTCAATTGGTCGATAAACATAAAGGTCAGGATTCTGGTTATATCGGCACTGTCAAGACCAATAAGTGTATCATCAATACAATGCAATAAGGTGCCAACAGACCTAGAGGTTAAAAGAAAAAGAAGGATTTACCTTCGTTTTCCTCTTTCTTACCAGACCAGAGGCAAATAAGCTACCCAGGTGCACTCCGTAAAAATATGAACAAGGGGCGTTGAGAATAAAAAGAGATATCCTACAATTATGTGTTACAAACCTATGCTTGAAAACCCTAGAGTTTCCAATAGCGTTTGTTTGTCTTAGATAAATACCTCTCCATGTGTTGGCCTGAAGACGCCGGATGGAATATCACCCAAAGTCGGGAAACATGGCTGGACATTGTCTGAAGATGGATTGTGACCTAGTTTTCGACACTGAAATAAAAAAAAAGTTAAATATCATGAACCAACAATCCATACAGGAATTGTGCCTACTTTATGGTAATAGGCTCACCCCATATAACATTGGATTTGACTGCTCCGTTGGTCTCGCGGGCGCAAGCGCGACTGCTGAGCATTTTCCATTAGGAATTTCTCAGTAAAAGCACGGGGTTTGAAAGATGGCGATATAGTACCCCCGTGCCTCGGAAAGAAAGAAAGAAAAAGTATTTATTTGACTCGCACAGGACAAAACAGTGAACAAATTATAAAAAAAGCAATAAAACAAAAGTACTTTGAGACGTTGGTGCTACACCTGATCTCTCCCCGGTCGAGTCGGAAAGCCGTTCCATCGGACTTTGAGAGTGAAGGAACAGAGAGTGCACCTGTGCCTGCGCATACACTTGTGCACTATAAGATCACCTGCACCCATGACCAATCTCCGTTGACATTGGCCACCGAGACCGAAAAACTGTCAGGAGAACTATACATTGGATTCTTATGTATAGTTCTCCTGACTGGCTAGTAGGCGAAACGGGGATTATAAGATATTATGTAATGTAAAAGTAAATAAAATAAATAATTATGTTATTTATTATACAATAATATCAAATTATAAAAAATAACCGCTTAGCCTGTTAGATGCAGGGATGCGGAGGAATTAGGATAATGTTATGAGGATAGATTTGACTGTGAATAGGGATGTGTACAAGAGTGGAGGAAGACTAAATAACGATGGGGGGACTATTTGAAAGATGATATAGCGAGGAAGGCGGTGTCTGATAAGATAACGACTAATAGAGAAGTAGGAAAAATAAGACAAGCTGCGCCGAGCCTGAATAATCTTTACTAATATTATAAAAGCGAAAGTGAGTTTGTATGTTTGTTACGTCTTCACGCCTAAATGGCCAAACAGATTTTAATGAATTTTAGTACAGAGATAATTGGGACCCTGGAAACGGAGATAGGCTAAAAAAAGGAAGAAAAAGGGGAGAAAGAGGGAAGAAAAAGGGAGAGAAAAATAACTTTTTTCGATCATCACACGGGTTAGAGTTAGCTCTAAGTAAATATGCCACGCGGACAAAGTCGCGGGCGGATGCTAGTATATGGTTAGGGCAGGAGAATGATGAACCTGTTGCAATAAATGTTTCATGTAGAAAATTCACCTGAGATATGTTTAAGGTTGCGCCACAGAAGCAGAGCGCTGCCGAGCGCATCGTCTCGCTGGTGTAGCGTCTATAGAAAAATGAGCTTTTACATCTATCAAATAGCTGATGAATAGATGTGGCACAACCAATCATCATTGCCATCATCATCTGCGTAGCCGTGTCATAAGTATGTCGATTGAAGCTTCGTGTAACAACATTATTTTTTCCCATGGACAGAAATCACTTTTTAGGCCTTATCCTTTATCTTTATCCTTACATACTCCTTTTCCACATCGAGGTGCGTGTTTAAGATGCATAAATTAAATTATTTATTTATAAAATGAAAATGTGAAGGGGTGGGATCCTGATGTCCTGTAACACAAGCCTCGAGCTTAACTTAGGCACCAGTCTCCCACAATATGTATATACTAAGCTGAATTATGTATTAATGTCGAATTTGAACAATGTAAAACAAATAATAATTTATGTATGTTGGGGTGAGAAAATAAATAAAAAAGATATACCACCCTGGTTGCCAGTACTATGCACCATACCTTTCTGAACAACTTGGAAAATTCTCTACTCGTATTAATACTTACGTCATACATGGTCACAGGGAAAGAGCTACCTCCATCTGTTCCGCCACTGTTAAATGAGCGTGTTCTTAACTTATTAGAAATGGAAACAGAGGTTAATTTTGTTACAGTTTGTGAATGAATGATAGAACGGACAACATTTTTGGAGATTGATGCCATTGCTGTTCACTCGTTTAATCTAGTCAATTTCAGCTAAGAGATCAGGAAAATGGTACTGCATTTTTAGAATAAAATATTTTGGGAGGAGCGCGGAATTGCTATGGCTTATTTTTACTCAAAACATTTTGCTATTTTTTTATACAAATTATTTCGTGAAAGTGTCCATCAATATGACATCTTTCAGGACTACCAAAGAGAAATTCTTATAGAACTACAGTGAGTGGAGCCTTTTCATTAAGTTAAAAGTAGAATACATAGACCAAAACTGATTTTTTTACACTATGGGTGTAAAAAGATACTTTTGTTTCTCTGTGTCCGAACCGTCTTTTTTACATTTTAGACCAAAAAAAATAAACAGAAAATGTGACAATACACGAAACGACGGATTAACACGTTAGCTGCGGCACCAATTTTTGCATACTTTCCGTTCCTGCGGCACGAGGTATAATCGGCCCGTACCGTGACCAGACGTTAGGGCGACACGCGGTCTATTAGACCCCACCTCCTTTTACAGACTAAAATCCATTTTCTGGCGCGAAATCAAAGATAAATGAGAATTTTGGTCCTTATTGATATAGACAGTGAATTGATGAACCCTAATCTACCGTCGCCCCGGGATCTGATGGCTAGTTTAGGAATTATTAGCAAAACAAAATATGGGATCTTATACACCTCGTAACGCACTGAAATAGGGCAAATTTTCGCTGCGATTAGTGATGGGAAAAATAATATCGACGTTTTTAAACTGTCTTAACTACGCAAGACTTGACCGATTTTGATCAATTATATCTCATTAGATCGTTTTAAGGGCAAAACCTGGCAAAACAACACAAAGCTATCAAAGGATACATTTTTTTTTAAATAATCTAAATTGTGCTTGAAGGCGCCATAAAGAAAAAAAAACCGGCCAAGTGCGAGTCGGACTCGCGCACGAAGCGTTCCATTCTATACCATTAAGAGGCACCTATTACAGACTTATTATTGGAAAATAATGGATTACGGTTTATGCATAAGGTTTATCTTTCTATTTGTATATGAAAATCTTAATGCGGTTCACAGAATAGAAAAAAAAGGCAACCAGAAGTAGAAAAGAAACTGTCCTATTTATTCTGCCTCGGGCTTTAAAAATACAATTATGTGCTCTCCAATCGACGTGATGCACAACACTGGTCGCGGGAAGCTCGCGTTGAGTGCGGTACGAGGTCAGGGGGGATATGGGACGTTTTAGCCTCGTTCCGCACTGCATTAAAATTATATTAATTCAGTGCGGCACGAGGCCTAAGACATCCGGTACCAAGGTAGGTACACCACCGAGTCCGGAACCATTAGTGATCTCAAATATATATTTATCTCTTTCCTACACTGGACCAAACCAAAGCTATGCCATTCGCACGACAGAGAAATTCACTTTTTTGCTTGCCGCACCACAGGGAAGTTGCATCAGGGGTGATTTAGGCCTCGCTTCGCACTTAACGTGTTAAACAGATCAGATACCGGCACGGTTCTTAAGCGCTCGGCGGAAGACTGGGGATCGCTTTGCAAATCGTACACTTTTGTACGACAAATAAAATGCACAGCCGTTTATTATTTATTTTTTCTAAGTTACCTACGTAATTACTTACTGGTTCTATGATTGAAAGAAAGATTAAATAATGATTTATTAAATTGAGAATTGGAAATTGAGATCAAAGAAGTAGGTAATTAAAAGTATTTCGAATTTAAAATTATAACTTAGTTCTTGTAGTTTGCGAAAAATTACAAAAAAAAACTACTACGTACCTACTTACTTTTTTTTGTTAACATTTTTGACCGCAATTTTCATTTGTTCATTAATGAAATGAAAAACATTTTTTCACAAAAAAGAAAATATATTTTATAAAAATTATAAACTATACCCTCCGTAGTCGGGTGACGTCGTGACAAAACGTTACAGTGATATAGGAGTGACACATTCCATTAAATCACTATCCACTAGTTGGCATTTCATCATCATCTTCCTCGTCGTCATCACCATCAGTGAAGTCACTATCACTATCGGAGTCGGCATTAACTCAAATAATCAATTCCTCTGTTAAAGTATCCTCACTATATTCTATGCCGTTTTCTGTTAACCAGGCCTATAGTTCAATTTTTTTGCCATTTGATGTTGGTGCCGGGTAATCTACAGAAACACATGCTCCAGTACAGTAGTATGAAAAGAAACAACATGCATTATTTTCAAACATTATGAACCATAGGTACCAGTCGGACATGCAAGCGGTTATACTTACCTACACTGTGGAATATTGAAATGGGGCATCAAGGGCGGGTGGGTACCTCAACATTTGCAGTTACAGGAAAAACGGATTGCAGAGACTAAAGTTATATCCACATTTACGGGCTATAAATATGTATATCGGTGTGATGTAGGTACATGAATTCGTTCACAAACGTTAGTCCCCAAGACATCGACTTCAGGCCGATTTTAACAATTTAATAAAAAAAGGTTTGAAAATGGATGGGTTCCCTTACCGATCCAGGTTAAACTACGCTTGCCAAGGTTTGGAAATGGATGGGTTCCCTTTCTGATCTAGGTCTAACTACTCATGCCAAGGCTTGGAAATTGGTGGGTATCCTTTCCGACGCATGTTAAGCCCCCCTTATCAAGGTTTGGAAATGGATGGGTTCCCTTTCTGCTCTAAGTTAAGCAACGCTTGCGTTTTTACATACGTCTTGCTAATCAAAGTTAACCAAAAGAGACATTGCGTTTTTGGCCTTTAATATCTGTTTTCGTCCATTTATTGTTTTCTATACCTACATATAATTAAATTTTTAAATATTTCTTAAAAACAAAAAATAAAAAACATTTAAAAATGTAAAAATAGTAGCCCACCGGTATCGGGAACAGCGTCCAAGCTACAGGGCTCCAGAGAAAGGAACCTCCTAACAATACGAGCCGTATCCAGGAGTACCGCTTTCTGTATAAAGCCCTTGATCCAGCTGCCTAACGAGAGCCTCCTCAGGTATTGGTCGAGGCTCTTGGCAATTAAGCCATTAGCAGCGGAGCGGGGGGGAGTGTCAGACTTCTAAAACCCACCCATGTTACTTCTACTGCCCTTTATGTTCCAGGGCCGCGGTATCTCTTTCGAACATCCCGCAACCCCGGCAGGCGGTGGCCCTGGCAGGCCCCTCTGCTTGCTGACATCTTTTTAAGGCGCGCGTAGAACACTAACGCGCCATCGACACGGCCTGTCGTCAGTAGACGGATGGACGGTGAGCTACCCATTGCCCACCGTCCACAGGCCCGCATCATTTAAAATTAACAGCGTTTATGTGTGCCCAAATTTGCATATTAATTTTCCATATTATACCAAAATCGAATCTGACCTTTATTTGTTACAGCCAAAAGTTAACATATAACCAGAATGATGGACGGCTCCAACGTAATTTGGCAATTGCGAAAAGAAGACAGAAAAACTAGACGTAGAGATTAAAATACTAAAACTTTAGTGAGCTAACAAGGAAAATAATTGCAAAATTTAAATTTAATTAGTATGAAGTATTGATAGGGCATTTTTGCTTTCAAACAATCAACGATTTGGAATGGGCAACTACAGTACTTTCACAGGTTATTATGCCTTGTGACCGGGACCGTAGCTTCATCATTTTGTTTCTTGACATTCTAAAGTGCCTGTAATTGTCTAATTGAAATAAATGTTGAAATTGAATTTCTTTCAGTTGTTGTAAAATAAAACATGTTTTCATAATTTGTTCATTTTATTTTTGTCTAATTTATCATACAAAATCCAATTTTGCTCCTACTCTTGATCCACCAGTGTAAACTGAAAATAAAGAACTTTGATGTACCTAGTGATAAATGTAATGACAATAAAGGAAAACGCCTCTCGTAGTCCATGTTTTAGGTACTCTTCATTTATTGGTATAACGTAATTACATCATCATTCAATTATTACGACTATAAGTAACTAGCTTTTGCCCGCGGCTTTGCTCGCGTTAAAAAAATGTCTATGTCTGTCTCCACGGTCTCAACTATCTCTGTACCAAAATTTATGAAAATCGGTTTAGCCATTTAGGCGTGAAGACGTAACAAACAAACTCACTTTCTCTTTTATAATATTATAGTAAGGATACTAGTGAGTATTCTTACTATAATAAGTGTATTAAGATATTCCGCAATCAATATTTCTCTTTCCATAGAAATATTCATTTCATCAGCATTACTACTGGCACTGCCTCTGCATCAGGAATTTCCATATCTGGAGGTAAATCTGCTAAATTCTATGAACAACAGATGTTGTGGAGCACTGCTGTAGCTAATATTACATCATCAGCTCGTAAGAGACTCAGGCGTAAAGTCAAAGCGACAGCAAATCGCCGTCTCCAAATTCTGAAACATCTAAAACCAAATAATTACGAATTACTAACCCACTGCAATTTAATAACTACATTATTAATAGTGACATCCAAAAACAATACTATTTAGGTACAAATTTACAACATTACAAGACTATATCTAATATATAAAATTCTCGTGTCACAGTGTTAGTTACCATACTCCTCCGAAACGGCTCGACCGATTCTTATGATTTTTTTTATGCATATTCAGTAAGTCTGAGAATCGGCCAACATTTATTTTTCATACCCCTAAGTGAGCAGCGGGTGAAACCGCAGAACACAGCTAGTGTTATATATTTTTAAACCTAAGTGTGATGTATGTAGTTTAATAATTAGTTTTAGTGGGTCCTTAGTTACATTTAGTTTAATGCCGTTTATGCAAGTCAGTCTGCGAATATACGCTGTGCTATTAACACCTTGTTTGATTTCGTGTCGAGCGGTTTTGCAGCACGAATTCTAGATTTAGATTGTGAGTGATTTAGATTTACCCCCGCAATATATGTATTTGTCATTAAGGAAGGGTTGGCAATTTCATATAAAACATATGAAATTGCCAACCCTCACATATCTACCTTTCAATGCAATTTCTTGTTCGGGTATGCGCTTCATTGTACAATATTTTGGCTTTGTGTTTGCGGGTGGTGGTAAAAGGTAAGGCTTCAGAGGATACCTACGCACAATCCCCAAGCAACCATTTGTTGCCAAAATAATCCACTCTGTCTTTGTGCTGAAAATAAATAATACTTCATTTATATATAAATACCCCAAATGAATGGGTCAAGGGCAGGAAAATGCCTTCCTTCCACTTGACACCACCAAAACGACACCACCGGTGGTGTCGTATGGAATCTCCAGTCCATATGACACCACCCTAGTGATGTCCAGAAACGGTTTTTGACAAACAGCTCCCAAATCATTATTTTAAGTTATCTATAGTTAAACGATAATTAATAAAACAGAGTTTATAAAATATTATTTTTTTATTTAAGTGTAGTAAGTAGTTATGTTGGTATTAAAGAACGGACCGGAAAACTAGTCTTCCAGCATGTCAACAATTGTTGTTACGTGCTTGTAATAGGCCTTAATGAACTTTTCTTTTAGTGTTTCTTTTCCGGGAAAAAAACTTTCAGCCAACAATTTTGCTGTAGGTATTTAATACAATCTGAGCATCACTCAAATGGTCCGTTTGGGTACAAGTATCCTTCATATTTTGTTCCGTTTGCGTTTTCACGGACATATAAATGTCTGTCTGGTGGGGCGTCGTCATGTCTACACTCTACAAAATACTCTTGAGTATCCTGCATTTCAAACACATCATCGGGCGAGAGTTGGTATTTAGGTTGTGAACTCAAAATTGATTGACTCTCCATACTTTCTAAATTATGTTTTGAACAATGTCAAGACGACCATTTGAGTGACAGATAAATATAAACTTTGTCAAATGACGTACCTCATTATTGAAACTGCTTGAACTTAATTGGAGTTTTCATATCAACAACTTTGTATGTGACCTCACTAATAGTCGGTGGTGTCATATGAACTAGAGATTCCATACGACACCAACGGTGGTGTATTGTGTTTTGTAAGATATTTACCGAGATCTAGCTGATCGTCAACAAACCAATTAGTAAACAAATAGTGGATTGTTAATAATTATATCGAAACGTGTGCGTTCTCAAATATACGCGGATGAAGTCGCGGGCAAAATATTAAATAAAGTATAATAGGACTGTTTACATTTTGTTTTATTGTGTGGTCACTCTGCTTCATCTATTTTCATAGGATTAAAAAAGTAATATTATCTCAGCTAAGAGGTAAAAAATACACAATTTTAGAGATCTATTATTTAGTAGAAACTTACTACTAAAAGTTAAGTACATTATAGTGTACGATATTCCTCTCGTCTAGCAGCTAGCACATGCATTTTTACCACGGACCAGTTTTAATTATCGCTATCTTCAAAGTGCTTCGATATTTTTGCTCCATTTCATTTTACAAAATGTTTTAACTTTTACTAAATCTTTATGTCGAAAAAGAACGGTTTTATTAATTTGATCAGTAACATTCACTACCTTTGTTATGTGGACTGAGGGACCACAGTTCAATCGTATTTTCTTTTTTAATCTTTAATGCTTTGTGGTCTGTTATTTAGTAAATATCTTTACAAATTATTTTCTAAATTTCTGTATTCACAAAACCTTCTTTTTTAAGAAACTTTCCGAGATCTGGCTGATCGTCTGTTAGAACTGAGGGACCACACTTTATGGGTTGTAGTTTCTAATATATTTGTTTACAAATTCCCAGATTCGTTCTACAATTGTTTTAGGACTACTACTAAATCCTACGATTTTCATTTCGCCAATTCCCAGTGTGGTCCCTCAGTTCACACGCACATGTTAATTCAACAAATTCGTATAGATACATGTTGCATTTGCCCCTCATTAGTCTTTAAAGGTGCTCCCTCGGGAGCATTCGCGTGTAATGTAAAGGTGTGTCCAAACATTGAGCAGCAAGAGCGCGGCAGCAACACGCGGCATTTGTAGGACACATTTCTGCCGCGCTCTAGTTTGGACAAAGCCAACGAATGTTTGCGCGGCAGTACTGCGCGGCACAACCAAGATATGCCGCGGCCCGCGCGCTTCAGTTGGCATCAGAACTAAAATCGCATCGCGGTCGCATGTGTCGTAGCTCTGCTTATTATTAAAAAATTGCGTAAAAGAGCTAAGA
Organism: Ochropleura plecta; assembly: GCA_905475445.1. Lineage (NCBI taxonomy): Eukaryota > Metazoa > Arthropoda > Insecta > Lepidoptera > Noctuidae > Ochropleura > Ochropleura plecta. The sequence continues at coordinate 13,107,641 of FR997723.1, forward strand.
CGAAACATATTTTAACGAGGAAATGCTGGATGAAACCACTTTTTCAACGGAGGTTACAGAATATTGAGTCAATCAATTATGAAATTAATTACCTAGTCCATTGAAATGTTACATTTTTAGGCCTTACCTTGCGTTTTTTAGAGGACGCAATTTTATTTTTTTGATGTGTAGGGGGGGTCAGTGTAAAGCTAAAAACAAGTTTGTGGGGTCGCTACCCTTGTCCCACGGCCCCATCTTGAAAATAGAGGTTGAAATGGTTTTTACGATATATCTCTTAAACTATTAATTTGATAAAAAAAAATTGTCAACATTTTTTGTTGCAAATTAAATTCTCTACAACTTTGGTCCAGTAACTTTTTGTCGTAGAACTATAAATAAAAAAGTTATAAGCGAAAATCTTCAGAAATTTCAGAAAAAAAAATATTTTTAGATGTAATTTTTTTTTTCATTTTACGAAAAAATTATATCTGACCATTTTTGTAGATCGTTTTTTGAGGAACAACTTTTAGTCGCAACATTTTTATATATTCCTTCTGTCGAGGATCCCATAACTCTTTAAAAGATCCATACATTACAATTAAACGAATCGATGTTTCGTTGTCCATGTTTGTGCGCAGAAATACGTCTAAACACAATTACTGCCGAATGTTTACTAAGAATGTTCGCGCGCGGCAGGTAGCCAGAAGCGTTCGCGCGCGGCAGTCGTCTAATCACAGCGCGGCGGGCCGCGCGCGGCAGCCGCGCTCGATTGCCGCTCGATATTTGGACACACCTTAACGTTAAGGAATATATAAAAATGTTGCGACTAAAAGTTGTTCCTCAAAAAACGATCTACAAAAATGGTCAGATATAATTTTTTCGTAAAATAATAAAAAAAAATTACATCTAAAAATATTTTTTTTTTCTGGAATTTCTGAAGATTTTCGCTTATAACTTTTTTATTTATAGTTCTACGACAAAAAGTTACTGGACCAAAGTTGTAGAGAATTTAATTTGCAACAAAAAATGTTAACAATTTTTTTTTATCAAATAAATAGTTTAAGAGATATATCGTAAAAACCATTTCAACCCCTGTTTTCAAGATGGCGACCGTGGGACAAGGGTTGCGACCCCACAAACTTGTTTTTAGTTTTACATTGACCCCCCCTACACATCAAAAAAATAAAATTGCGTCCTCTAAAAACGCAAGGTAAGGCCTAAAAAATGTAACATTTCAATGGACTAGGTAATTAATTTCATAATTGATTGACTCAATATTCTGTAAACTCCGTTGAAAAAGTGGTTTCATCCAGCATTTCCTCGTTAAAATATGTTTCTTCTTAGCTCTTTTACGCAATTTTTTAATAATAAGCAGAGCCACGACACATGCGACCGCTTTCATTTTAGTTCTGATGCCAACTGAAGCGCGCGGCATATCTTGGTTGTGCCGCGCAGTACTGCCGCGCAAACATTAGTTGGCTTTGTCCAAACTAGAGCGCGGCAGAAATGTGTCCTACAAATGCCGCGTGTTGCTGCCGCGCTCTTGCTGCTCAATGTTTGGACACACCTTTACAGATTTGAGCATTACATCAATGAAGGAGGAGAACCGAGCATTACAATGCGCACCGTGTAATGATACAATGTGTAATATCTTGATACAACTTGTAACATCAATGAATTTAACTTTAATTTAAATGAATTTATTTTTTTCCGCACTCAGCATAATATAACGACCGCTTCGTCTGACATCTGAAATGCTCAAAGTCGAATCAATATGTTACATTACACGCAAATGCTAGTTAGTCAGTGAGGTATTATTGTAATGTAATGCTCAAAGTCGAATCTATATGTTACATTACACTCAAATGTTCGTTTTAGTCAGGGAGGTATTATTGTAATGTAATGCTCAAAGTCGAATCTATAATGTTACAATACACGTGAATGCTCCCGGTGAGGGAGCACCTTAAGGTTCATTTAAATTAAAAACAAAATACAAATAAACATTTAATGTTTGCGGATTATTTTGCACTTTTTCTTAAGCTTTCAGAGAATCAGTGAGCATGGGATTAAACGCGTTCAGCAAAGCTTCATCACCAACATAGGTAAGCCAGCTGCTGGACCGCCGCTCGTCATCGCGCCTCCCTCTCTCGGCGCAGAACAACCTGTACAACATTCGGGCGTCAACAGTTTCATTATTTCGCGAGGTCTCTGTGTACCGTGTGACTGCACGTGGCGTCCAGAAGCTCCTTGCGTGCCACTGGAGCCGCCACCGCCCCTCAGTGGGTTGCGGCCTGGTTGGATGCCAGCCGGAGCCTCGAAACAGTCCGCTTTACACGGAAGGTCCCACACGCAGGGCGGTGGTGGCTGCCAGTGTACACAACCAGGTCTAGTACATGGCTCTTCTTTAGGAACATTCGATTTCGAAGGATCACGAATGCGACCGCCAGGTCCGACGACCTTCTTCTCAGAAGGTGATAATACTTTTTTGTCGAAGCTTTTCATTATTTGATTCATTGTATTTTCATCGAACGCAAATACTGAAGACTGCATACTTTGCATGCCAGACACGGCCCTACAATTGCAAGAGCACGGACCAGGCGCACGACTATTTGGTGGAGGATTTGGTACAGTTTTCACTGAAGCCGCGCCGCCAGTGCATATGCATGTATGTGTTTTCGCGCCGCTACTTACAGGGGCTTGGGTGGGTACAACAGTTTGATGTTTCGCTCCACTACTGGATGCTTGTGTAGGAACAACGAATTTAGTTGGACACTTACAGCATTTATTGCCTCTATCCATACCAGCACCTGCATCAGGAACGATACCCTTCAGTTCGCAGACAATAAATCGTTTTCCGCCGGATCCCGAATCTGCTGGACCACCAGAGCCTCCACCGCCCTGAGCTCCCGTATGAGCTGCCAGTGCAGCCGGGTCGGCGAGACCGCGTGCGCGCGCCAACTGACTCGGCGCGCACAGCGGGTCGGGCAGGACCAGGCACGCGGGCTCGCCACCGCACCCTGTGCGGCGACAGTCGTGCTGGAGCCCGTTTCGTTTGATACAATGGCAACTGTAGTACATGATGCCCCCACGCAACTCACGACTCTTGGTTCGCTTCAACTGATTTTCCTTTTCACCCTTTGTATTTTGGCCGTCCTCCACCACTCTACTAGGACCTCCATCCGTAGGCTTACCTCTCTGTAAAAGCAAATCTTTTGTTAATTCAACTGCTACTTGGGAAAGGTAAGTCTGTCCGCCGTGAGTGATTGAATAGTTTTATTATTTACCGAAATTCTAGACAGGACAGAGACAAGAGGACGACACGAAAAGGCCTTCATCAAAGGGCATCACTACCACTGTGATACAAGGTCGAAGTCGCTGAAGCGCGTGACGTAGGTCTTGCCGGGTGGTGGGCGGCGCACACACGGCGGACAGCACGGGCACGGCCGCGGGCAGCAGCAGTTGGCCCGGCACAGGTACCGAATAGAGCCCTGCTGGAAGAACTGGCAATCTTGCAGTCCATTGCGCTTGAACGCAGATCGCGGTAGACACTGTAGCTGAACATCGACATTGCTATTAGATTTCTTATCACGCATCATTTTATATTATTAAAAGTTCAGAGAGTCGTAACTTACCGGGGGACCACAGTCTTCGTATTTGTAACAAACCATAGGACCACACGGAGAACACCTAAAACAATGGTTCAAAGGTTATTCGAAAGGTTTAGTACAATGTAGCATTTTACTTACTACTACGAATTATACTTACATCTTGAAAGTTATACGGATAGACTTAACGGATACAAGTTATATAGGCCCGCTAATCGAATTTGAACAGCGGGGAGGAAGGGTTTTTAATTATTTTAATGTTTTTTAAGATTTTATATTTTAGTTACATAGAAATATTACAAGAATTTAGTTGGATATCTTATTTTATGAAAATTTACAAAATTTTTATTAAAAAAGGTACATCTAAACTAGGCGAAGTGAAAATCTCTTCTGTCAATATGTTTTTTTGTTTTGTCAAGATTCTGTTCTTTTTTTTCATCTTTAGAATATTCTGTTTGAAGATGAGCCAGTTCTAATTTGAAAAATGTTTCATATTTGATGAACACATTGTATTAAGGTGTTCTAACACGTGCAACTCTTGCCTAGTTTCTGGAAGTTGGTTTTTATCGGACATTGTCGTTATCGACTTGTTGCCATTGCCGTAAATTGCTTGATGCTTTGTCACGTCACCATCCAGCCCTTGTTACCACGGTCGTAATTTGCAAATACTGCTCAATTCTTCAGCATGTGGATTAGCACAATGCGTTATGCAAGCAACTCGCGATGGTTCGCAAACAGGTGCCGGCAGAACAGAACACAGCGGACTATTCTGGCAACCAGTCCTACGACAGTCGTACTGCAGTCCATTTCTTCGGAGACAGAAACAATCGGTAGAGAGGATACCTCCTCTTAGTTCACGACTTTTACACCCGCGGAGAGATTTCCCCGTGCTCAAAGATGCACAAAACATACGTTCCTTGGTTTTGTCAGTAGATTTATGGTCCCACTTCCCACCCTTGCCTTCTTTAGGTTCTGCTGTATTTTTACATTTAAGATTCGCTTTGGTATAATTAATAGCTTTGTTGAATCCGTTTTTATCGAACACGTAGAGTATACAGTCTTGGTTACGTTTTTCAGTTTTTGGAGGAAACGTACATTCTTCAGAACCAACACGTTTTATGTTTGACTTGGCTTGGTTCGAATAGGAAACTCTATTCTCGCTTTTGTTGTCCGGTTTGTGAAGCTTAAGGATTGTAGAATTTTTATTACTTAGTGGCTTTTTATTTTTAACACAACATGGAAATACAATGCCGAGTTCTCTAGGATCCTCTGGTGGCGGTGGTAAGTCACCCAACTCAAAGCACGATATGTCGCCATCGTACTCTATACAGATAACCTTCGCTTTAGCAGGTTTGATGCAGCCATCGTCTTCGTAAAAATGAAGCCCCATTTTTTTGTAAGTCAATAAATTTGTGCTTCACAATCATAAACCCATACCAAAGTATTCAAAATTTCCTGTAGGCATTTTAGTAGTTAGTTAGCATTTTTTTTATGAAACGTGTTCATATTTTGTTAGTTAATAGAAAAACACACCTACTAAAATAAAAAAAATATAAATGATTGATTAAGCTCGACCACCTAGTTTTCCCGCATAATCGGAACTCTTTTTTGTTTAAAATATTTTAACCTACAATAATCATTACTGTCAACTTATAAACCACATTTAAGAAATAAATGGCTCTTTGTGTTTTATTTCTCTGTTCAAATGCCAGCCGAAGTGTTTTCTAGAAAGCCGTTTCTTGAAAAGCGCAGTACTATTAAATCGCTTGCGTGGTACACACATATTATAATAAAAACTTCCAAAAAAACTTCTTAATATAAAAAAAAATCCCACTAAAAAAAATTTTGATTTTCCACACCACAGCTTAACGATTCTGTTAGTTTATCTTGACCAATTTTTAGGCTCTTTTTAAGGTACTCATTGCCTATCCATAGAATCAAAATGTGAGTATAAAATCATTGATTCAAGTTTAAGGATTCAAGAGGTTTCCTGTTAACTAGCTAAAAGGATTCGTATAGTAAAAGATTCAACTAGTTTATCACGCAAAACGTTTCACAGGTGCGGAGGCTGCGGATGTTGCGGTGGCTGCTGCGGTGGATGTTGCTGCCCTTGCATTACGATCTACACTTGCTGTACGAAGATTTGCTAGAAGCACCGAGTGTAGCGCTGTTTCACGCAGACAAGCCATGGTGTCTCCGTCGCAGATATCGCACTCGACTCCTTCGATGTTTGTCACTTCCGTGCCGTTTTGTGGAAATAAACTACTATAAATAAGCGTACTTATTGTATTATTTCTATCAATTCGACGTATACACATGCACTCGCAGGGCAGGGCCACGTCTCTCTACGTTATACACATGCACTCGCAGGGCCTCGTCTCTCTACGTTATACACATACACATGCACTTGCGCAGGGCCACGTCTCCTACGTTATACACATGCACTCGGAGGGCCACTTCTGTCTACGTTATACACAAATGCACTCGCAGGGCCACGTCTGTCTACGCTATACACTGCACTCGGAGGGCCACGTCTCTCTACGTTATACACATGCAATTGGAGGGCCACGTCTCTCTACGTTATACACATGCACTCGCAGGGCCACGTCTCTACGTTATATACATGCACTCGCAGGGCCACGTCTCTCTAAATTATATACATGCACTCGGAAGGCCACGTGTCTCTATGTTATACACATGCACTCGGAGGGCCACGTCTCTCTACGTTATACACATGCACTCGCAGGGCCACGTCTCTAAGTTATATACATGCACTCGCAGGGCCACGTCTCTCTAAATTATATACATGCACTCGGAGGGCCACATCTCTCTATGTTTTACACATGCACTCGGAGGGCCATGTCTCTCTACGTTATTATACACATGCACTCGGAGGGCCACGTCTCTCTACGTTATACACATGCACTCGCAGGGCCACGTCTCTCTACGTTATATACATGCACTCGGAGGGCCACGTCTCTACGTTATATACATGCACTCGCAGGGCCACGTCTCTCTACGTTATACACATGCACTCGGAGGGCCACGTCTCTCTACGTTATACACATGCACTCGGAGGGCCACGTCTCTCTACGTTATTATACACATGCACTCGGAGGGCCACGTCTCTCTACGTTATACACATGCACTCGCAGGGCCACGTCTCTCTATGTTATACACATGCACTCGCAGAGCCACGTCTCTCTACGTTAAATACATGCACTCTCAGGGCCACGTCTCTCTACGTTAAATACATGCACTCGCAGGGCCACGTCTATCTACGTTATACACATGCACTCGCAGGGCCACGTCTCTCTACGTTATACACATGCACTCGCAGGGCCACGTCTCTCTACGCTATACACATGCACTCGCAGGGCCACGTCTCTCTACGTTATACACATGCACTCGGAGGGCCACGTCTCTCTACGTTATACACATTCACTCGCAGGGCCACGTCTCTACGTTATATACATGCACTCGCAGGGCCACGTCTCTCTACGTTATACACATGCACTCGGAGGGCCACGTCTCTCTACGTTATACACATGCACTCGGAGGGCCACGTCTCTCTACGTTATTATACACATGCACTCGGAGGGCCACGTCTCTCTACGTTATACACATGCACTCGCAGGGCCACGTCTCTCTATGTTATACACATGCACTCGCAGAGCCACGTCTCTCTACGTTAAATACATGCACTCTCGGGGCCACGTCTCTCTACGTTAAATACATGCACTCGCAGGGCCACGTCTATCTACGTTATACACATGCACTCGCAGGGCCACGTCTCTCTACGTTATACACATGCACTCGCAGGGCCACGTCTCTCTACGCTATACACATGCACTCGCAGGGCCACGTCTCTCTACGTTATACACATGCACTCGGAGGGCCACGTCTCTCTACGTAAAGGCTCCTACACACAGTGCCAGCCAGGCCGCCGCGCACCTGGCGGAATTCAAAGCCGCCGGCTTTGCTACACAAAGGAGCCGCCGGCATGGCCACCGGGGTGTGCCGGCGGGTAAGGCCCGGCGCCCATTATCGGCATCGGCACGACTGAGGATTTTAGGTGGCAAATAGCAATATACTTTAACGTAATGGCAATAAAGTAGAAATTTCCATTATATATGGTCGTAATAACAAAAATACCGCTTCGGTATGCTTGAGGCTGCTGTATCGGCAGTCTTGAGAATGCTTCGGCATTCTTCGGTACGCCGACGGCGCCGAGGCAATATATACGTATATATAAAGCGCCATTTACATGATGCAAGTTTGTTGCCTGTTGCATACAATAAAATTGAAGCAATAAATTACTTGCATGGTCTAAACAGAACGTACCATTTAGATCTATTGCGCAAGTATTGCTTGACAAAATTTTCTTAGTATAAACAGCACATACAAAAATTTCTTAGGCGATTCTTGCATTCAATTCGACGACACGGTTGGCGCAGTGGCTGAGCGATCGACTGCTGCGCTGCGTGTCGCGGGTTCGATTCCCGCACGGAACAAATATTTGTATGACCTGCAGATAGTTGTTTCGGGTCTGGCTGTTTGTGTATGTGAGTTTAAATGTTTGTAAACGCACCCACGATACAGGAGAAACCCTAGTGTGGGGAAAGGTTTTTTTTTTAAATTGGTTTTCTCTTCATTTGCCAACATGAGTGCAGTAAGTGAAGGTGTGTTAATCGTTGCTGCTCTTCAAACGATTTCTCAATATTTCTTATTGAGACAAGAAATATTGAGAAATCGTCGTAAAAAGAGGTGTTGGATCAGAAAATGGATAGCAAGAAGAGGAGTTCTCGGAGCGTCTAACAACCTTTGTGTAGAATTACAAATAGAAAATGAAGATATTACTACACCCTTCCAAAAATTAGGTACTTTAAAAACGCTGGAAATAATGTATAACACAAGATAACCCTATGAAAATAAAATAAAATGACGATAAATGAAAATGGCGGCCACTTTTGTAGGAGGTCATGCTAATTCTGCAGGTATCCAGTCAGGCAGCCCAGCCGGCACAACCATACCGTACCGCACCAAGAAAGCCATGCCTCTGCAGTAGAGGCTTGCTTTAGTTAGACGGACAAGGATTCCGTACACATCGGGGCTCTAAAATATTGACACTCAAAAGTATTGATTAGATAACAAAAAAAAGTAGTAGGGGAGACCTTTGCGTAGCAGTAAGCTGTCTACCTATTAAAAAACAGAGCGGCCAAATGCGAGTCGGACTCACGCACCAAGGTTCCGTACAAACTGACGACATAAACGGTCATATCTTTTCTCTACGTAGACTTAGAGGGTTGATTAAATATTTGGGTTGTTATTTATTATGAGGTACGGAGCCCTAAAAAGTATTTTTAAATAGTGTATCTCTCTTTTTCTCAACAGATTTTGTGAAGGCCTCCTTTAAAGTAGTCACAGACGATCGAACTTGGTCCGGAGCGTACCACGAACATGGTGCGTTTCGAACCGAATCCGATCGTGTGTCGCACGGTGCGGCGGACATTATTATTATTAATATCGGTACGGCTGGTTCGGAGCGCTTGCACATCGAACGCGGTGCGTTCCGTACCGATTCGATCGTGTGGACGGCGGACCGAACCACATGTCGGTTTAGTCGCTATTGTGCCACCGTACGTGCAACACGTCGCAGCGTGTTCACAGACATGGATTCGGAGCGACGCCAAGAAGACATCGTAATTACGGAGAAAAGAGCGATTATAGAGCTGTTGAAGTTATATAAAGACTTTCCATGTTTGTGGAATACCGCGCATAGCCTTTATTGTAATAAAGATGCACGCAATCAAGCATTTGAAATACTTTTAGAAAAATGGAAGACATATTACCCCCTTGCGACTATTACCGATATTAAGAAAAAAATAGAAAATCTCAGAGCTGCCTATAGTTATAAGTGAGTGATGCTTCGGAACTCATTCGAAGATATATACGAAAATCTTTATCATCGAGATCTTTAATGAGATTCATAAATATGACTGTACCGTTGTCTGTTTCTGAGATAAAACTTTGCCCATTCTTTTCTTCTTTTTCGTTGGTTATGTAATGGCGATGTAGCAACGATAGTTGCCGCAACTAATGCAACTTTGGCCTGTTTTGATAGAATAGGCGGCATGTCGAGGAGACGTCGTGTTCACGCAATGCTAGCACAATACGACTGGTAGGTTCGGTCCGCCGTCCACACGATCGAATCGGTACGGAACGCACCGCGTTCGATGTGCAAGCGCTCCGAACCAGCCGTACCGATATTAATAATAATAATGTCCGCCGCACCGTGCGACACACGATCGGATTCGGTTCGAAACGCACCATGTTCGTGGTACGCTCCGGACCAAGTTCGATCGTCTGTGACTACTTATAAATTGCACACCCATATTATTTTTTAACCAGAAAATAAAATATTTATAAAAATAATGAGGAGGTCGTATGACTTAAATGTTCGACCCCTTTCGGGGCCAGTACCGAGCCAGCGGAGGTTTGAATGTCGAGCCCCTGAAGGGGTCCGTACCGAACTATACGGTTAAATGACCTTCCAACACTTGAATGAAAAATTTGACAACGCAAATACGTGCAATACTTGAAGCAACCCGCCAATGAATTGTACACGTACATACTACAACTCTCTGTTTAGACAAGTCAAAACTTGAAAGCAATAATCTCCATAACATAATTGTATTGGTCTAAACAAAAGACATTTGCAATTATTTCTTGTCAAGGCTTGCATTCAATAATTGCGTTCATTTTTAGGGTTCCGTACCTCATAATAAATAACAACCCAAATATTTACCTCATAATTAATAACAAAATGCTGTAAATTGATGAAAAACTAGCTGTGCCCAGCGGTTTCACCCGCTGAGGTTTAGGGGTATGAAAAATAGATGTTAGCCGATTCTCAGACCTACCCAATATGTACCCAAAGTTTCATAAGAATCGGTCGAGCCGTTATGGAGGAGTACGGTAACTAACATTGTGACACGGAAATTTTATATATTAGATCTTGAATTTCATGACAATTCACGTCACCCCACCGATTCAGCTGATGTGTCATGTGTCAAAATCCTGTCGTGCAGAGTGGTTAAAGAGTTTATTATTTAAAAAAACCGGCCAAGAGCGTGTCGGGCCACGCTCAGTGTAGGGTTCCGTAGTTTATTTTTTTGTTTGAAAAAAGATACGTTCAGGATAATAAAATATGTAAACGAAGTTAAAAAAAATGCTTGCTACGATTATACTACAAAAATTATTTTGTACAACTTTTTGTCTTTTTTGTACAAAAACTGTTGTGTCAATCAAGTTCAAAATGATTTTCATAGAAAGTCCTTATAAAGTTCTACTTTTCAGATTTTTTTCATATTTTCTAAACTTATGGTTCAAAAGTTAGAGGGGGGGGGACACATTGTTTTTTACTTTTGGAGCGATTATTTCCGAAATTATAGACATTATCAAAAAATGATTTTAGTAAACCCCTATTCATTTTTAAATACCTTTCCAACAATATATCACACGTTAGGGTTGAAATTAAAAAAAAAAACACTTCCCACTTTACATATAGGGTGGCTACCCTAATAAAACATTTTTTTCCAATTTTTATTTTACCACTTTGTCGGCGTGATTGATATACATATTGGTACCAAATTTCAGCTTTCTAGTGCTAACGGTCACAGAGATTAAGCGAGGACGGACGGACGGACGGACAGACAGACATGGCGAAACTATAAGGGTTCCTAGTTGACTATGGAACCCTAAAAATGAGTCAAAAAGTGTTAAAGTTTGGTTCTGCTGACTTAATAAAGTTTATTGAAATTTATCGCAGTCATGAGTGTTTGTGGGACACTGAAAATGTGAATTACAAGGATCGTGGTGCACGTGGTGCTGCACTAGTAGCATTTGTACAAGAATTTGGAGTGGACGGTTTGGGACCTAAGTGTAAGCTTTTGATAATAATTTCGTTTCTAAATATGTAGAACAATTTAATTTGTAAGAGGTTTTATATCAAAACAATATAAAACCTCCTTTAAGAAGAATTGAGTCTGTGTTTTTTTTTATGAAATTGTTGGGCGGTTGTGTTTTGTCTTTTTTTCGGCGGCAGTCGAAGTGAAATGAAAATTGTATTCGTGAATTATTAAGTAGGATAAATAAGTTTCTGATTGATGTTAAGGATTATTTATTTCTTTTGAAGCCTTCTGATCTATTATTCTTATATAAGGAAATTACAAACAAAATAAAAAACTTAAGAACGCAGTATCATGCGGAAAGGAAAAAGATAAAAGATACAATGACCACTGGTTCCGGTACTGCTGATATTTACAAGTCCAAACTTTCTTGGTATAATTTAATGGATTCTTTTTTAAGGAAAACTTCTGAACACAGAGAAACAACATCGAATATGGTAAGTATGTATTTATGTAATTTTTTTAAAGTACAGTCAAGAGCATAATGTTATAAAGGTGAAGCTTCTTTTTCATCAAAAAATGGCACTGTCTAGCCAAGGTACAGCACCATCATTGTTAAAGTAATGACAATAATTATCATGGATTCTTATAGCTTCCCTTGTACTATTCCTGTTGTTCTGTGATGTTATATTTTCAAAAGCTCCGGCTGAAGCATTTTGTCTCCAAGTTCCAAGACGAAGACCACTCCTTTGAAATTCTTCGTCTATAAAACCTGGTGGGGTGTAAGACGCAGGAGAAGTTTTCCTAAGCCAGTTGTGTAATGCGCATGATGTTTTCACAATGACATCTACCTTGTCTATACTTGTAGTGATTGACTTTTCGAAAATTCGAAATCGGGATGTTAAAACTCCGAAAGCATTTTCAACGATTCTCCTACATCTACACAATCTGTAGTTATAGATTTTTTGTTCTCTACTTGAATCGTTACGGCGAGGATATGGTTTCATCAGATAAGGTTTTAAAGGAAACGCTTCATCTCCGACAAGTACTGCAATTACTTGGCAAATTTATGGTATTCTCTTCAATAGCCTTCTTTAAAGTACAATTATTAAATATTCCTCCATCAGAGTTTCTACCCTTTGCTCCTATGTCAATGTATGTAAAACAATAGTCGTGATCAACACAAGCTAGTAACACAATACTAAATGTACTTTTATAATTAAAAAAGTCTGATCCCGTGCCAGGGGGACATTTTACGTTTATATGCCTTCCATCAATGGCACCAACGCAGTTGGGAAAATTCCATCTTATAAAAAAGCCCCTTTTTATTTGATTCCATTTCTCTTCAGATCTTGGCACCTGTAAAATAATGAAATAAATGTATGTTTTCAGAATGACATGTCCCTGGCATCACAAGAAATCGTTTTCGAATATATTGAAACTGAAAATACAGAAAATATTGAAAATGTTGCAAATTCAAATATAAAAGTCCTAGATGATGTAACGTTTTCAATGCCTAAAAAAACAAAAAAAGCAGGTTACATAGAATCGGCCTTAAATAAACTGGATAATATTGAAAAAATAGCAAGGCTTGAAAAAAAAGACGATGATTTGGACAATTTCGGAAAATATGTTGCGTCTTCGTTACGAACTTTGAATACCGAAAATAGCATACATGCTCTGGACGAAATACAAGCAATATTATCAAAATATAAACTGCAAAATCTTAGAGAAAAAGAAGACAAAATTCTACTCCAATACCAGAATCCCCGTATTCGAAACAAGGCAACGAAGGCACATGGTGGAACTTAAATATCTGATTCCGCAGTTTATATTTTGATAATAAATAAATATTGTTTGTATTTCGATCTGAGCATAAATAGCAATAAACAATTTGTAATTAAACTGCTGAAAATATATGATTCTATTATAAAAACTATTTTCTTTTGAACTTACCTTTATAAAATCTTCTAATACAGAGTAAATAGCTTCAAGTACTTCAACCAAGAATGTACTTATGGTACACTTAAGTACTCTAAATAATTGTGACAGTGTACCAAACGAATCTCCAGTTGCCAAATATTTTAATGCTATTTCTAGTTTTGTTCGAGCAGGAATAGCATTACGCATTGTTGTATTTTGCCTTTGTATAGAAGAACCAATTTTACCTAATAAATAATAAAACTGGGTTCTGTTCACACGAAACATGTTCTTAAAGTCATCTTCATTTTCTATTTGTAATTCTACACAAAGGTTGTTAGACGCTCGGAGAACTCCTCTTCTTGCTATCCATTTTCTGATCCAACACCTCTTTTTACGACGATTTCTCAATATTTCTTGTCTCAGAAGAGCAGCAACGATTAACACACCTTCACTTACTGCACTCATGTTGGCAAATGAAGGGAAAACCAATTGAATGCAAGAATCGCCTAAGAAATTATTGTATGTGCTGTTTACACTAAGAAAGTTTTGTCAAGCAAAACTTGCGCAATAGATCAAAATGGTACGTTCTGTTTAGACCATGCAAGTAATTTATTGCTTCAATTTTATTGCATGCAACAGGCAACAAACTTGCATCATGTAAATGGCGCTTAAGGCCTGGCGCCCATTATCGGCATCGGCACGACTGGCACTGTGTGTAGGAGCCTTTATACACATGCACTCGGAGGGCCACGTCTCTCTACGTTATACACATGCACTCGGAGGGCCACGTCTCTCTACGTTATACACATGCACTCGGAGGGCCACGTCTTTCTACGTTATACACATGCACTCGGAGGGCCACGTCTCTCTACGTTATACACATGCACTCGGAGGGCCACGTCTCTCTACGTTATACACATGCACTCGGAGGGCCACGTCTCTCTACGTTATACACATGCAGTCGGAGGGCCACGTCTCTCTACGTTATACACATGCACTCTCAGGGCCACGTCTCTCTACGTTATACACATGCACTCGGAGGGCCACGTCTCTCTACGTAATACACATGCACTCGGAGGGCCACGTCTCTCTACGTTATACACATGCACTCGGAGGGCCACGTCTCTCTACGTTATACACATGCACTCGGAGAGCCACGTCTCTCTACGTTATAAACATGCACTCGGAGGGCCACGTCTCTCTACGTTATACACATGCACTCGGAGGGCCACGTCTCTCTACGTTATACACATGTACTCGGAGGGCCACGTCTCTCTACGTTATACATATGCACTCTGAGGGCCACGTCTCTCGACGTTTACACATGCGTTCGGAGGGCCACGTATCTTCACGTAAACACACCCTGTCCACGATTATTGAAATGCAGTTTGCAGACCAAGGGCTGCAAACTATGTAAAACTAAGCTTAGCTCTTGGTCTGCAACCCATACACTGATGGCAAAACACGATGTCCGTAAGGACTGAGGAGCCACATCAAATTTTTGTGTTTTGTGGACTGAGGGACCACAGTTCAGTCGTATTTTCTTTTTTAATCTTTAATGCTTTGTGGTCTGTTATTTAGTAAATATCTTTACAAATTCTTTACTAAATTTCTGTATTCACAAAACCTTCTTTTTTAAGATACTTTCCGAGATCTGACTGATCGTGTGTTAGAACTGAGGATTGGAGAGACCACACTTTATGGGTTGTAGTTTTTAATATATTTGTTTACAAATTCCCAGATTCGTTCTACAATTGTTTTAAGACTACTACTAAATCCTACGATTTTCATTTCGCCAATTCCCAGTGTGGTCCCTCAGTTCACACGCACATCATTTTGGAGGTACCTTACAAATTAATATTTCACTTAAGTACCTACAATAATATGTATTTAGTAACAAAACATTCATTAGCGGTGTCCATTCATTTGATGCCAAATCATTTTTTTCTGATCGACTTTCTTTTCATTCATTAACAAAAATAAAATTCAAATTTGTAAAAAATTGAAGAAAGATGGGGATGGGAGATGCTAAGCGATGCTGTATCCATCGGTGAAAATTCGAATAAAGTAGATTTGATAAACATATTTTGCTTAAATTCGGTCATTTATTTGTTGAGCATGGCTTGTAAATAAAGCAGACATTTCAAGAAATATTAAACTCATACTCAGAAGATTTAATCTCCCAATATATTAAACTTCTATCAGATTCTGCTTCTACTGACGGTGATATACACAAAATGACAACCCAAATTGGCGAGCTGTATTTTGATACTACAGTAAATAGTAGCCACTGTGAAATTGCTTGTAACGTGTCTTACATTTTTGAACACGTAGCCTTGAAGTACCAGTAAAAAAATACTAATGAATCGTGCTATTTTATCCCAGTATCCAGGCCCATCGCATTTTTGCCTTTGAATTTGTACATAATTTCTGTTTTTGGCATCCAAGGTTAGGCAGAAGATGCAACTTTAATCGCCGAAGAAAAAACCAACTGTACGTTTTGTAACAACCAAACTGTGTGTAAATATACTCTCTCAAGCAAAGTTTCATATGAACTGAATGGTTGTGAAAAGTTTAGAGTGAGAGAAATACGAGAATTTGTAATGTTTTCGAATAAACCATATAAATTAGTAGGTGCTATAATAGAATTTATTCCTGCAATTATCGAAACTGGCACAGGCCACCACAAATGTCACCAAATCAATCAATCAATCAATCTGACACCGAAAGATGAGATACTGTTACGATGATTACGATTTTAAAATTCGTATAAGTACTATTCAGCCAATATTCTCTTATTCTACAACTTATAGCGAAATTGATTGCTAAATAACCAAATACGACAGTACAATACAAACACAGTACAATACGAACAGTACGATAGGTATAATCTTTTATGAAAATATAAATTACTTAACCTGGTTTCATTAATTCGAGTATAATATGGTCACCCTACACACAGAATTTACAAGAAAGTAGTAAAGTATTGTTTTTTCAGAATCCAAAATATGTACATTACTGAACTGTGCAGATATATTTAGCAGACATTTCTGCTAAATGTTAGTATCTCTGGCTTTTTTTTTTTTTTCAGGTGGGAAATCATCCAATGACTTCCCCCGCTCTGGGCGGAACGGGGGGGCATGTCAGACTTGTACTGACTAAAGGTCTCTGCACACAGCGGGCGCGGCGCGGCGGGACGGGACGGCAACGCGACACTGAGCAGTTGTAATGTACTAGATATTACGGACGACGCCACACAGAGCCGTCCCGCTCGACGCTACCGTAACCGTCGCGCCACGCCGCCGCTGCGCCGAGCGGGAATACAAGTCAGAAGCGGCGGGGACGGGCGCGGCGGGACGCGAGCGCAGCGCCCTCAGGACGCCGACGCTTTGTGTTGTTTGATTTACGTATGTAGTAGTCACACTGCCGGCGGGGCGTGAACACGTCGCGTCGGACGGTACGGAGCGTGAATGTGATTTTGTATCGATTTACAAAAATGGATGTCGAAAAATTAGTCGAATGTGTTCGTGCTCACGTATGTTTGTACGATTTGGGCCATAGGCAGTATAAAAACACTGTTCTTAAAAATGAATGGGCGCGGCGGGACGGGACGTGATCGCGCCCGCAGTGTGACCGATGCCGCCACGCCAGCGCAGCGTCGCCGCCCCGCCACGCCGCGCCCCGCCACGCCACGCCGGCTGTGTGCAGAGACCTTAAAACCCACCTATGTTCCTTCTATTGCCCTTTACGTTCCGGGGCCGCGGTATCTCTTTCGAACAACCCGCAACCCCGGCAGGCAGAGGCCCTGGCAAGCCCCTCTGCAGTATCTCTGGCTTTAGATTCCGTTGAGATCTCAGGTGGCTACAGTCAAACTTATATAATTAGAACGTCAGGATTGAGGAGCCAAAGAAAATGTGTTCATATACAAATTTTTTTTTTACTATTTCGTTTATTAATTATTAATTTCGTTTTACTATTTTACTCCTATACTGCAAAAACAAACAAGACCTGCTAAATGATCAACATGTCGAATATATTTAATTGATCGCTCACATCCAATAGAAATTCACTTCTTGAGTTTAGATTGAGGAGCCATATAAAAAGTATTGTATTTTCTTTCGTTTTAGAGCTACAAGAGAAAATTTTTAGACGGTAATATGCAAAATTGCCACTAAATGATACAAAATTTTCATAAAAACGAGTTCCAGGTGGCTCCTCAATTCAGACGTTTAGAATGAGGACCACTTTTGCATTAAAATAACTTGTGATATATTTTGCTGCTAAATCTAGAATTTGTGCTGCAAAATAAGCTACATTGCTGCTAAATAATGGTGAGATCAGATTTTAAAAATTTGATGTGGCTCCTCAATCCTTACGGACATAAAACACGGACAGGTTGAGCAGTAAGCCAGTGAATCAACACAACTGCTCGTGCAGTCAGTCCAAAGCCCTCACAGCAAGAAGCCCTCACAGCACGAAGCCCTCACAGCACGAAGCCCTCACAGCACGAAGCCCTCACAGCACGAAGCCCTCACAGCACGAAGCCCTCACAGCACGAAGCCCTCACAGCACGAAGCCCTCACAGCACGAAGCCCTCACAGCACGAAGCCCTCACAGCACGAAGCCCTCACAGCACGAAGCCCTCACAGCACGAAGCCCTCACAGCACGAAGCCCTCACAGCACGATGCCCTCACAGCACGATGCCCTCACAGCACGAAGCCCTCACAGCACGAAGCCCTCACAGCACGAAGCCCTCACAGCACGAAGCCCTCACAGCACGAAGCCCTCACAGCACGATGCCCTCACAGCACGATGCCCTCACAGCACGAAGCCCTCACAGCACGAAGCCCTCACAGCACGAAGCCCTCACAGCACGAAGCCCTCACAGCACGAAGCCCTCACAGCACGAAGCCCTCACAGCACGAAGCCCTCACAGCACGAAGCCCTCACAGCACGAAGCCCTCACAGCACGAAGCCCTCACAGCACGAAGCCCTCACAGCACGAAGCCCTCACAGCACGAAGCCCTCACAGCACGAAGCCCTCACAGCACGAAGCCCTCACAGCACGAAGCCCTCACAGCACGAAGCCCTCACAGCACGAAGCCCTCACAGCACGAAGCCCTCACAGCACGAAGCCCTCACAGCACGAAGCCCTCACAGCACGAAGCCCTCACAGCACGAAGCCCTCACAGCACGAAGCCCTCACAGCACGAAGCCCTCACAGCACGAAGCCCTCACAGCACGAAGCCCTCACAACACGAAGCCCTCACAGCAAGTGTAGCATAGCGCCGTAGCGTGAACAACCCGTTCAGTAACTTTTCTGGACCATGAGCAGAAATAAAATGAGCAAATAAAATTCGTTAAAACTTTTATTGAACGCCACTGTTGTTTACAGCACAATGTGTCACGGCACTGGTGGACGCTTACTGGCACGGCACTCCCGTCACGCTGAGAGTAGACGTCATATCTCAGCATCCCCGGAGAACTCGTTGCTTGCGACCCATGCGATGTTTTACACACGATCAACAAATCTTCGTGCAGCACGTGTGAATAGTTATCCTGGGACAACCACATCCGCAGCAGCCGCCGCAGCAACCGCCACAGCACCCGCCGCAACAACCACCGCAACAACCGCCGCAACCGCCGCAGCCGCCGCAGCAGCCTCCGCATCCACCACAACCACCGCACCTGGAAATTCATACAAATAAATTTAGACACCGAAAGCCCAATATCTTCCAACATTGACTTTCGCAATTTTGGCCAAGAAATCTAGCAAATATCCACCTGGATGTGAAAAGACTTCACAGCAATTTCAGTCCACGCTAGGGCCGGCGCACAGCGCAGAGCATGCCCGCGAAGTTTTCTAAACGAGTGATACATAAGGACTATTTCTACCTGAGAAATCGCATCCCCGCGGTAACCGCGAGTTTGCTCAAAAATACGCTAGTCTGCATACTCGACACGTCGTCGTTGCGTTAATTGATTTTAGATATTATTTCAATGAGGACAATGTCGTAATAAGTTTGACAGTGAACAATGCTTACGCTGCGCTCTGGCATATGTGCGCCGGCCCCTAGTCCAGACTAGGTATATAGTCAAACTAAGCATTTGACAGCTAATTCCTGTAGGAAACTTTGCAAATAGTCGCCCCGGTTGTGAAAGTCCTGGTCCTTGAACCACACCACGATTAACCCAAGTCACTTAGCGTGAAACGAATACAACGTTAAATTTAGATGGGCTACTCTTTTGAGAGTCGAAACTGACATGGGACGACGTCAAGCTCAAGGTCAGTTTGCAGGCGATGCCGTTCATGCTGCATCAACAACGCTAGTCTTGGGGGTCGTTCAAAAACCATATTTACCTTCAATATGCGATTATGTACTTACATTTTGAGGAGTAGTTTGATATATCTATAGCAAAAATTAATAGTAAAGCTTCACCGACGGTGATATTTTCCAACAAAGGCGAATGGATTATTTTTAGTATCTAGATTTTTCAATGTTTTTCTTAGAAGATACTGTTTTTATATTTTAAGCGTATTTTATACTTTTTTTCTTAATTTTTAAATTAGATGTGTAATGCACGGAAGATTTGTAAAAACTGATTTTTGATTGACACAGTCGTACAACATCGCTTTTACTATTTGTTCTAGAAGATATTTCAAAAAGATTACCAAAAATTATAAACGGCCAATATATTTGAGTAAAAAAGGTCAAGTTCGTATGTGTATCTAGCTATAGGTTGCTTGCAAAATGATGAGACAAGCCGGCACAAATCGTTGCAATAAAATTACTAGATACATACCTGAGAATGACTGGATAAAATAAGGGGAAACTTGTAGCTTCTAGAATGACATATGAGAAGAAAAATCGGTTCAAGTGTGAGTCGGACTCGCGCACAGAGAGTTCCATCAAAACTTCGACATAAATGGCCATATCTTTTGACTGCTTAGATTTAAAGGGTTGTTTTTTTCAGTTCTAAGGGACTACAGATTTGAGTATAAAGTTTTAATTTCAACTCGTAACCTCCTCGCGTCCGCGTCCCCGAGATAAATGGTCTTGACAGACAGACAGACGGACACCAAAGTGATCCTATAAGGGTTTCGTTTTTTCGGAGCAGAGAATGCGTTGAAAACTTACTTACTCAACCAACTCTTGGGCTGGTTGTCCTTTTGCAGGTCTCAGTGTCAATTGAGCTGTCACCAGAAACGCTCGCATTGTTTGGAGAAAATGCATTATTTAAAACTAGCTTTTGCCCGCGGCTTCGCTCGTGTTAAATTCGGGGTAACACAGTTCCCCTTGCGCCTTATTGATTTGTAATAGCAACGCTAAGTTTTCCCTTTTCTTCCCTCTTTCTCCCTCATTTCTCATTTTTTTAAAAAAAAGAGTTAGCCTATGTCCGTCTCCTGGTTCCCAACTATCTCTGTACCAAAATTCATCAAAATCAGTTCAGCCGTTAAAGCGTGAAGAGGTAACAAACAAATAAACAAACTCACTTACGATTTTATAATATTATAGTATATAGTATAGTACATAGTATTGTATATAGTATAGTATAGTAAGGATGACACTTTGTGTCATCAAGTCTGCAGAAATTACTACGGTCGATAAAAACAACTACAAAAGTCATCGGTAAGTAACAATATTTCATCAGCTATGTGAGATATTTCGTAAATCAATTTTATATTTATCCAACATCTGACGTTTGACGTCAGTGTTGACATTTCATAAACTTAAAACTCTGGAGCCCGTACCGCCGCCAGCTTAAACCCTGTTCTCTATACCGGTAAGCTAAAATTTTTTACATCTTTTTTTAATTGATTTTTTTTTAAATCCTGCGATATATACGATACTTGATTAAAAAAAGTTACGACTATCACTTGCACAATTTAATTATCCAGATGCGAAATATCTAGGTGTCTTAGCTGTTAGATCTCGTTTTGTATCAACTTGCGACTTTATAGTTGCAACACAAATATAAAGAGAGACAACGGGTCTCTAGAGTCTAAATGATTACTCATTTATGTGTAAAGTGTAAGTGTAAACAAAGTGAAAGTTTGTGAGGAACAAACATACTTACATACTAAGTATGTTTGTTGCTCTTTCACGCAAAAACTACTGAATAGATTTTGATGAAACTTCACAACAATATATCAAAATAACACATAGGCTACAATTCATAAAGATATATTGTATGTTCTATCACCACGCGAGTGAAACTGCGGGGCGCAGCTGGTGATTTCATAATTACTGGCCAGTACGAGTTTTTTTTTTATTCATAGAAAATTATACATGACATCTTTCAAAAAAATTACACAAAATTAATAAATTCGATGTGAAAATACAGAAAATCCAAAGAAATAATTTTTAATAATTTAAAAAGTTAAATATCAAGCAAAACAATGTGCCAGCCACTTCAATGCTTACCGAGTTACAAGGAGCCCCCTACTTTTATCCCCTGCATCCCTATCAGAGTAAGTTAGACAATCATACTCCCATGCATGTTCCAAGCATTTTCCATAGCGACTCTGCACTTACGAGAAGGCCTAAGGTTCGTAACCTGTCGTGTTGACGGCGCGTTCGTGTTCCTCGCGCGCCTTAAGGAGATGTCAGCAAAGCAGTGGGCCTGCCACCGTTTGCCGGGGTTGCGGGTTGTTCAAAAGAGATACCGCGGCCTCGAAACATAAAGGTCAGAAGAAGGAACATGGGTGGCCAGTAAAAGTCCGGTATTCCTCCCCCCCGCTCTGCCTAGAGCGGGGGAAGTTATTTGATGATTCCCCACCCACCAAAAGTCGTTCGAAACCTGACCTACTTTATTTCATCATCAATCTGTCACAAAACGATGAAAAAAAAACAACTAAAACCAAACAATCGGAGATGGGACGTCCCGCCAACCCATACTCGGTCCGCGTGGTAGATTACAGCACGCCTCCCTCTCACAGACAGGTGTCCCAGTAGTGGAAACACAGGCATTATAGGCGTTATCAATAAGTTTAGTCGATCATAGCCAAAGAGATTTATATTAAAGAGCGGAACATTACGAAGATTTTCGTATTGTGTAATAACTAGTAAAACCATTTTTTCGAAATATGTTAGAAGTTCAGACGGTTAACCGTCGTACTGTTTCCGTAAAATGCCGAGATTTGATTACTAGCTGCGCCCGATTGAAATAAATATTTAGCATTTATGAGTCTTTGCTGGTATGAAATCCGTCTATAATTCTGGTAATCCTAAGCAGTAAATAAAAAAATGGGTCAAACTTGTCTCCATATTTAGTGAACGCCTATAAAAACATTGTTGTCGTTGATCCCGGCTGTCATTGGCATGACCATTAACAGTCTTAACTGGTGGTAGTAGCCCGGAAGTCTGACGATCAGTCTTACTAAAGGGAATCGTATTACCCTGTACTAACTTGGTTGTTGTAAAGGTCAGACACGCCTTCACGGAAAGTAAAATACCGGGAGTCAGCTGTCTTAGGTTAGACTGGAACCGATCCCAACCTAGTGAAGAAATGGCTTGGCAGATGATGGTTGGATCCAGCTTGAAAGATAGAATAGTTTTCAGCCCAATTGGTGGCACTGTGTGAAGCAGGGGCTAGTCTCTAATGCATGTAAGTATTTATGTGTATCAACAATTAAATTTAAGCATACTTCTCCCAGGGCCCACCATGTCTGCCATGTGGTATGGACAACTGGACGGTTCGCCGGCCTCTGATCGTGCACGACAGCACCTTCGACTACAGACCCACTAGTTGGCCTGGCATGGTGCTCAACAACCAAGACAAGAAAGTGCGGTATCAACTTATCAATTACGAAGGGCCGGTATGTACACACAATTTTACTAATATGAATATTTTAGAAAAACCTGCCTTATTAGAAATTTCTCCTGTATCTTGGGTGCGTTTATAAATATTTAAACTCACGTTCACAAACAGCCAAACCCGAAACAATGATTTATAGGCCATACAAATATTTATTCCGTTTGGGGATATAACCCACGACACGTAGCGCAGCAGTCAAAGCTCAGCCACTGCGCCAACCGTTCCGACACGATTACAGATGTAGTGTTGCTCCACAATTGATGGCCTACTTGATATCGTGTCCTGCCTGTGCTGTTGTTTGCACATCACAGGTGCTTGCGAGCACTACTGAAAGCGCGAAATTTTAAGCTAGTCTCAATTTAGATTGTCATCGAAAACCTAAGAAGAAGAATATTACAGAAGAGGTAAAGTTTGAGTTTAGGAGGTAATCTCAGAAACTCCTCATCCAATTTCAGACCATAGAATGCGATTTCCACGCGGTCAAGTACCGGGTAGAAGCTTATTCGAAATACAAATATTTGAAAAATATTAGTCGCTAAAAACCAAAGGGATTTTCCGTGCGTGCAGTTTTTGATCAGGCGTTTAAAAATAGATTGTGTACCTAACTACTTCACATCGAACGGTGCGTTCACACAGCAGGCCCATTTTATCGTATACTTTTTTATTCGGTGATGGTGGATGTATTTGTATGACTGATTGTGTGTGAAACACATGGCAACACTGATCCGTTTTATCGGACCGAAGATGCGCGGGGCACGTGAACTTTGCATCCAGTAGCGACGAATTCGTTTAAACGAACTCTAGGTGAACTTACTCTGGACTTTCACACGCTCCGTTTGCCGGACGGACACGTATACGCACCCCGTGGCTGGCTGGTTAATATAAATACTAACAACAGCCATTGAAATTTACTAGTTTTCCTCGTTCCAAGTAAAAATTAAAAATGTTCTCACATACGCCTTATAAAACGGTTTAGGTTGGTCGTTTCCTACAGAGAAAAACCGGCAAGATACGCCGTGTTTTTTATATTAGCGTCAGGTTAAATAGCTTTACTCGTGGCTAAACAATAGCAGCCGCTCGGGTCGATCTTTAGATTAAGCCGCGCTTGCGTAGGTTGGTCTGCGGATGGTTTACTACCCGTTACATACCGAGTTTCCACCGTGGCTCGGAAAGCACGTTAAACCGTTGGGCCCGGCTGTGATTTGTAGATCTTTGACAGTCGTTACAGGTAGTCAGTGTTACTAAAGTCTGACAACCAGTCTTACCAAGGGGTATCGTATTACCCAGTACTAACTGGGTTGTGATGATCTGATAGGCAGTCGCTCCATGTAAAAATACTGATTTTCAACTGCATCCGGTTAGACTGGAAGCCGACCCCAACATAGTTGGGAAAAGGCTAGGCAGATGATGAGGTTAATTAGCTTTACAGTTAGCTTCACACTAGTCGAATTCGACGCTATTGTTCGATCAAATCCGTGGCTATAATAGAGTGATTCCATCCAATCGATGATTGAGCAATTTGTTTACATTTTCATCAAGAACTTTTGTAGCAAAGACAGAATTATTTGCATAGTAAAGTTATCATTTTTTGGCCAAGGCCCAAATACTCATATGGTTGCTATCAGTGCCAGCTTTCAGGGAGGCGGAACTTGTGAAAAAGAACTCAAACGTTATAAATATAGGTATTGGCATACCAAGCTTAAACATTGCACGTTATTAATGATTGTTACTTTTCCATACGCACCTGAACGCGCAAAGAAATCAATTGTAAACAATTCTTCAGTCTGCTTTGTTTATCTGGCCTCCAGATTCTTTCGACATCCTTCATGGTCGTAGAATACGATAGTACGTAACGTATTATAAGAATCAACATGTTTCTTATTTTGAAATATATATTTTTTTAATTTTCCAGGTTCAGCCGCATTATCCGACGTGCGCTCCTTCATACAACAATGCCTGCTGTAGATAAATCTGGTAAAAAAATAGAATTGTCTAAAATATCATACACTCGTAGGGAGTTGCTAGTTCTATTAAAAAAAAACCCTCGTTCTGACGCAGTCGCGGAACAAGAACAAGCTTCTGTCATAAACATACCATGTCTATAGTCATACAAGATAGAAAGCAGCCACTTAAGTACTAGTGACAATTTTTCTACTTGCTCGGTTTTCTATCTGAGCGGTCTGTGTTACACAAACATTTTTTTTAAATAAGCCTGTACTGTCCTATTGCTTGGCAAAGGCTTCCCCGATTCCTTTCCAACTTTCGCTGTTTTGCAATCTCTGGCACTAAGTTCTCAATCAGTCAGGAAAGTCCAAATTGTTAGCATAAAGTTATGAGTGCAGGGTGCACACCAAAGAGGTAGTCCGTCGTAAAACAGGCACACAAAAAAAAAACTTGGCTTATTTTGAAAATGGAAGTGTCAATGTAGGGCTAGACTGTCACAATGACAGTTTGTATAAATCTTTCAATCTTAATTTAGAGATCAAAATTTTATCAAGTGAAATTTCATAAAGGATTTGTAAATAACAAAATCTGCAAAAATGTGTGACCGCATGGGTGTTATTGGCAGATTGCAATCAGTTATGTCCGCAATTCAGTGAGTTCTACACACCAGTTATTTTATTAATCTTGAATTATCAATTTGGATTTTAACATCTGTATCAATTCATTACACAGCTTCAAAATTTTTATTTTTTTGACTTAAATGGTACCTTGGTACCGTATTTTCTAGGAGTGTGAGACCCACCCTAGGATTTTTAAACCTAATTTTCCATGACAGTTCCTCGAGTTTTGTGAGTAGCAGATTCACTGTAAGCGCTAAAGACCTTACCCCGTCTAAAGCATCTGATACAACCCACGATAAATCTAAAAAAAACTAAACTTTACAAGATTGCTATTTTTGTTAAATAATACATGTTTATTAGGAGTAATTAAGAGTTTTTGTAACTAAGGCAGTTTTTATGGGCTTTATCCTAAAACTAGCCTTGGACCCCAATTACATCTGGCAGCTTAAAACCTGCCGGGGGATTCATTGAAAGGAATGCGAATAGTTTTCTACATTGATAAGAGCTAGGTCAAGCCTTTACCAAATACCGTATCGCCAGCGCGTTCGTGTTCCACGCGTGCGTCAAACAGATGTCAGCAAAGCAGAAGGGCCTACCAAGGCCGCGGCCTGCCGGGGTGGTTACGGTTCTAAAAAAATACCCAAAAAGGAACTTGAAAAAAACGCCCCCTCCCCAAAATCCTGGTTATTTGGCACTACTGAACATCGATGTTAATTGCTCTTATATTCTTCCAGAGGCTGCGGCGGCTGCCGAGCACCCTGCTGCGGTTCACCATGCCGGCCGTGCTGCGGAGGAAGCTCTCTCGTCACAGTTTACAGTCAAGTAGCACATATCCAGTGACGCGCCACTGCGCTCGCGATCACTTACTAAGTGATATAACTTTCATTGTCAATAGTTTCAGTCAGTCAGAGCGTTCCGAAATCAAAGTTCACCAGTCACCGTATCGCATTAGATTTTTTGGGGAATGGTTAAGAACAGTAGTATGAAACCACGTTTGCAGCTTTGAAATATAACATAACATAAGCCCTGTAATCCCCGAAGGGTTAGACTGAGGTCCCATTACGCCAGTTATGTTTAAGCTCCATGAAATTCAGGGCGAGCCTATTGCCATCAACCGGGCTCAGAACCTCACTCCGTGGCTGCTACTCAAAAATTTCTGTAGGAAAAATTCAGTAATATCCGGGGGAATCAAACCCTAGACCTAATGCTCAGCAGTCGCAATTACTAGACCACGAGGCATACCTGTGCTAACTGCGTGGTATTTTAATGACTCGTAATTTTTGGACTAGCAAAATGTTCTGGCTTAACTTCTTCTTATATATAAAGCTCTCGTGTCACAGTTTAGTTGCCATACTCCTCCGAAACGACTTGACTGATTTTTATGAAAATTTTATTGTATATTCTGAAAAACGGGCGTAATCTATTTTTTATACGCCTAAGTGATAAGGTTGTTCTCAAGAAAAAGATTTGAGAGGAGCTGAGCAGCGAATGAAACCGCTGGGCATAGCTAGTAACTTAAAAAAATGTATCCTTTTGAAAAAGACAATCAGTATTTTTTTAAGTAGACAATTGCTTTGTTCTTACACTTCTGGGAGTGTATGTCCTGCTCTGCGACTATAAATGTAACCTGTTGTATTTTCCTCTACAGATGCCGTGTTAGCTGTGGGCCAGCCGCCAAAGCCTGTTGCAGCATTCGACAAAGCAGTCATTGAAATCGGCTATCATTGAAACCAATGGGAGGCTGAGAAAACATTTCAAGTAACAAGCAAGTCCATTAGTCTGGTGAAAGTTTTGTACCGTCATGTAATAATTGACTCTGGTTGTATTATGTAAAAGTGGTAATAAAAATTGTTATATTAAGTTTTGGTCTTATTTTCGGCTGTCCCTGTCTCTCGTTGATTTAGAACTCAGTTCACTACAAACTGCTGTTGAAATCCTTACTAATATTATAAGAACGAAAGTGAGTTTTTTTGTCACGTATTCACGCCTAAAGCTAGCTAAGCTAGCTTTGCTATTACAATAAATAAGGCGCAAGGGCAAAAACTACAGGTATCAGGTACCTGCAAATCAGGAAAGGGGAACTGTGTTACCTCGAATTTAACACGAGCGAAGCCGCGGCCAAAAGTTAGTATTAAATGAAAACAAAGTATACAGTGAAGAGTACTTTTATTTATTATAAAGAAACTTTTTAAATTGTTTTTTATTTTGCGGGTTAGTGGAAGCAAAAGTAAGCCATAAAACAGGCTGGTATGAAAAATGTAGTTGAATTTAGAACCCAATGTTAATTTATTAATAACTAGCTGCGCCGTGCATAGCCTATGTGTTATTCTAGGAAGAAAACTTATAAAATTTCACCTAATTCATTCCAGACTTTACAGCGTAAAAGAGTAACAAACATACACACACACAATCACTAATAGTGTAATTCAGTTTATTTATGACATTTCTATTTAAAAAACAATAATATTATATAAAAAAAAACAAAAGAAAAACAATCGCCGCCGACCACAGTTCAACCAATGGGAGAGAAATAACAGAAAAGTAAACACCGTCTATTACTCCCGGAAATGTGTCCAGCAGGACACAATAATAATTATTAATAATCACGACTTTAGAAGCAAATAGGTCGTCGACGATATTAGGTACACTTTTTATTGACATTCAAAAGTGCCTGTAATGGTCTAATTGATATAAATGCTTTAAGTTTGAGTCGATATAATTTATCAAGAGCTTGGGGTGAAGCCAATCTTTCCGCAGATGCCTAAATACTTGATATGAATAACTAGCTGTGCCCAGCTGTTTCGCCCGCTACTCACCTTCTAAGTGTCGTATCGCAATATTCGCAATGTTATATAGTCTATTAATTACGTGAAAGAATGCTTGTAGTTTCAGAAATTTCATGATGAGTGCGTCAGTGATTTTCCCTTTTATAAATATAGATATAAGATGAAAGGCAGACATCCGTTTTTTTCTGCATACAATAGCTAGAAACTATTATAATTATCATGTTGACGCGCTAGTTTTCTAACCAAAAGCTCTTCATCAACAGTATAGGTGTACCGAGAACATAGAAGACCTGACCTGAGTAATATACATTAATTAATTCCATATTAAAGAGAGTAGCGTTAGAAAATCAACTCGATTTAAAAAAAAGGAATAGATTTCCAATAAAACATGTAGGTATTTTTTGAAAAACATTAAATAAAATATTATTATACAATGGAAAATTGTATGGTACAATATTTAGACTGTGTCCTAAAATTGCGAACACTTAGCGGCTGACTGACTATGATCAGCGAATCGGTCGTAATATCCAGCGAGCGGTGAACTATAGAAAACCGCAAAGCGCTGGCGAACTCTTACGCTGATAAGGCAAGCTCAGTTGCTATCAGTGCACTGAAAAGGGTGAGAGGTGTTCGATTTAGATGGAGGCTTTTTAACAGAACCTCACCGCCCGCCGTCTCTTACAAATTTCGCCCGAAATTTAATACGTATCCGCCAGGCACTGAAGGGCAGGAATCTACCGAATCGGAGGCGAGACTTGAGGAGATGTCTTGTAATTTTTTATTAACAATGGAGACGAACAGAGACATGTGAGGAGTGTTGCGAGCGCCGTCCGTTCGGTGAGTGAGGCGTACAATGAATGATGCATATCTTTCTTCTCCGCTTTACATCTCCGATAGTCTCCGATTTGGCGGAGTCCAGGCCTTATATATGTAAGTAGTTAACAAGCGGAACGCCGTTAACTGCGGACAAAGCGCACTGCACCGAAAAAAAATATACCTATAAGAACTAATAGCGAAGTGAATTGGAAGCAAACAGTCGGCCGCTCACTGTTTGCGGACAGCCTAAATTCTATTCTTCGCCTTACTAGATTTTTTTGCAAAATCTATTACTAACCCAATAATCTCGAAGGCCTTACGATGTTTATAAATAGGAGCGCATTCCATGTATCATTTTCATTTGGCTAACCTACCCATCTTTTATCAAAATTTTCAAGTAAATAAATAAGTTAAAATGCCTAACTGTTGTCCTTCACCATGTCCGCCAATGAATTGCTGTCCTCCGTCGAATATGTATTGTGGACCCAGTGCGCCGATGGTGTGCGAGACCAAGTGTCCGCCTACGCCTAGATGTTACGCAGTCAACCCTTGCATCAACATCTACAGTTGCAACACGCAGATTATGTAACCTTACAAGCAGACTATGTTACCGTAAGTGAAGAAAACTGAAAAACGTCAGTGAAAATAGTGTTGTGAACAAAATAAATTCATTTAGGATACATTTACAGACTTTTATTCATCCGATCCGCCCTGTATCACGTAAGTTCTATCTCTGATAAGTCTTTCTGATCAAAGTGTGGTCCTATACAGTAAAACAAAACTGATCTAACTAATCTTTACTTGATCTTTTTTACCCAAGTAAGCTGGGAGGTTTTCAGTGAGAAGTACATTGAAACTCAAATTGTTTGGTAGGAGTATACACAGGCAAAATCCATCAAATGAGTAAGAATATCTCGAATCAAATACCCACTAGATTTTCGGCCTCGGAGAGCGAATATATTTTATAAGCCCCCTAGATTTCTAGAAGGCCGTAATGCCACGGCCTCCAAGATTTTCAAGCCTTTGTGTTATATACATAGTAACATAATTTTATTATTTTCAATATAACTATAAAATGCATAGGTTGTCAAATAAAAGTCACATTTTACTATAATATTTTTATTCAAATCTATCACCAACGTTACTTCAAAAATATATCACATAACCATTCAACATGGCACAGACTACACTCCATATAAGAAAGCAAACTTTTCCTAAATAAGAGGAACAGGCACTGCATGCCAGCAACAAGATTGAGGGCCCTGAAAAGAAAAATAAACAGTTAGAATATCTATTAACAAGGTTCTTCATGAAAATAAACAATAGACGCGACATGCGTACCTGTCTCACGTAGTTTTCAACTTTATACCGTATGTTAGGGGAGGTCCTTGTGAAACACTCGGCGGGCAAACCTGTCTTTCTACAGTGGAACAGACTGTCATGAACTATTAGTGGTCGGCGACGTGTGACCGGATCAAGTTCACAGTGCGGGCAACAGCTGCGGCATATAGGCAGGCACGGGTAGGGGCAAGGAGGAGGTCGTGGGCAGATAGGTCGCTGCTTAGGTATGATAGGCGGAGGACACTGCGGGTTACAGCACGGCAGTACTGGCTGATAACATGGTGTTGGTTCTGGGCACCGACAGACCTGTGAGTAAATAAATAAAGAATTGCTAAATACTGATATCATCAGACTTCTTAAACTGTGCTACTTATAACATTAATATAAATTTTGGTAGTCTAATAAAAAGGAAAATCACCGGCGGCGGGTCACAACAAGGTGGTGGTGGGCAGCATGGTAGTACAGGTGGGCAACAGACAGGTGGTGGAGGAGGAGGTGGACATGGTTCTGGACAAGGACACCTGCGAGGTCTGCAAGGTGGCAATATTGGCACAATAGGCGGCACTATGTCAGGTATCACGGGCGCCGGACATTGCCGGAACACCGGGCAACATCTGCATGGTGGACACGGCGTGCACGGCACCGGCGGCGGGCAGCACGGTTGACAGCACGGGCATGGTGGTGGACACGAGTGACAGCATGGCCCCGTACCACAAGGCAAAATTGCTGGGCAGGTCGGGCAAAAAGTACAAGCGCACATCTTCAAAGATTATGTTTTATTTTATCACTTAAAATTTAGTTTTTTAGTTTGTTATAATTTTATTTCATTTTTAGGACTTTTCCTGTCTTTTCTCAGGTGACAATAATTTTGATGTCTAAATTCTTTTTATGTCAAGAAGTACGAGAAGCTGCCAGCCAGATAGAGTGGTCGACAAAGAGTCTGTATGACAACTGGCGCCAGTATCGCCCAGCGTCGCTGATAGGTTAACGGAAACATCAAGTTCTTAAAAGTACTGTCCTTTCCTATCTCCAACAGCTGCAATCTAGTAGGAATTATATTTTAACAAGAATAAAGATCACAGGATGGATCATCAACACAAAATCATTTCAATTTCTAGCTTGCTAAGTTCTATTCATCATTTGTTGGATTCCAGCGGGGTGAAATCCGTTTTTTGACAAAGTTCCATTAACATAAATGGTAAGCTATGCTCACTCTATCAAGCCATCGGATAATTGATATAATTTTGTGTATAATTTTAACCCTTTTTTTTTCTTTAATAAAAAACGGCCCCACACTAGGAATTTCTCCTGTATCCTGGGTGCGTTCACAACTATCCGTGGACCATACAAATATTTGTTCCGTGCTGGGAGGAACCCGCAACACGCAGCTGCAGCAGTCGATCGCTCAGCCACTGTGCCAATCGTGTCGCAGTCGCAAGTCGCAACTTAGAACTCTTAAGATAAAAACTTCTTGTAAAATAATAGGTGTCATAGAAACCGATGAAAAAATTTGAAACAAAATAATCTATCACAAGTCACCAAGCATTGCTACGGCGTATTTTTAATGAAATTTTAAGTTATATTTTAATAAAACATAAAAAACGTAAAATCAAAATGAGTGCTCCTTTCTACAGTTTCGATCCTTGCGTGGCCACGGGGCAACCTTGCGGATCCAACTACCCGTACTCCACGAAGCCTTGTATCGCCTCGTGCAACGACCTCAGGCCTTGTTCCGTGTGCCCGGGGGGCGGGTGCTCCCCGTGTCCGGCGCCGGTGCGGCCGTGCCCGGCCCCCTGCCCGCCGTGTCCGGTCTTGCCATGTCTGCCGCCCTGCCCTCCTTGTGATAAGGTATATCCAGCATGCATTTTCTTTTTCGTATGGGAAATCATCAAATGACTTCTCCCGCTCTGGACGGAGCGCCCCTAAGATGACCCACTGACCGGAGTATCAGACTTGTACTGACTAAAACCCATCCATGTTCCTTCTTTTGCCCTTTTTAGCTTCGGGGCCGCGGTAACTCTTTCAAACCAACCCGCACCACTCACAAAAACTATTTTCTTAGCGCATCTGTCACACAAACAACCTTGACTTCTGATTTTAGTAAAATTATTCCCCTTTGGCTTCACATCATACTTGGCACTCTGACAAAATACTTTTATATTTTTCAGTATTATTTCTAGACTAAACTTAAAAAAAACACACATTTTATTTGTAGCCTATGACTCCGGTGCCGAGACCAATGCCTCTTTGTGAAACGGTTGCGATTCCTTGCTGCCGGCCGAATCGATGCAAGGCATGCCCATGTTACTGCTGTACAGAGCCCGGAGTATGCTGCCCCAAGAGATGCAGTTACCCAGGAGTGCCTGTTTGCGGCTGTGGCTGTTGTGGACCCTGTATGCCCGTTTGGTAGTGGAGTGCTGTAAAACTAGTGGAGTCTTTGTTGTGTAAGAATACACGTTTCTACATAACTGTTCTTTTATTTCGTTTTGGAATACTATGTACAGTCTTAGTGCTCTTAGTGCTTGCTGAAAATATAAAATAGTATGGATTTATGGTGGTCATAGGTACACCTCTAATCTCCGCAAGGCGGAGGACATCTATGAAAATTACAAATTACAACCTCAAGCAAAATTAAAGTGAAGCTAGCTACTGAGAGCACAATGTACACACGACGCAGGTCAACCTATTCAAAACGATTATAACCTGATCTCTCGAATACGGATTGCACACCGTAGCAGGGATCAGGTTAAAATGGTCTTGTGTAGGTTAATTTGCAGTCGTGTGTACAATAATCGTGTATTGCAAACAGCACCACTGAATGTATCCTATTTTTTTGGCAACTACATCTCCCTTGTTCTAATACAAAATAAACAAATCAATTAATAAAAATCAATTCATCATACGAAAGCTAGATCACGACCATAAATTTAAATGATATCTATCAGATTTTATTTTCCTCTAGAAATAGTTATTTGTTATACAAGAGTGCAAAGTTAGAATCCTGAGCGTAGCGAGGGAATCAAAAGAGCACGAGGTGAAAAATCTTTGCACTCGAGTGCAACACGTAACTTTTCATTCCACCTCAGCGAGGAAATGACTAAATGCAAAAAAAAAACGTTTACAATCACAAGATAGGTACACTTTTATTTCAGTTTAGGTATTAATTACTACATAATGACAGGTAAGTATTACAGAATAATCTTTAAATTATAACAAAATAATAGTAAGGTATAATTAAGAAAATTTTCAAGTAACGTTGCTACAGTTATTTAAATTGAGTGTAATATTTTTGTTTGGTACTGTAATATTGGTGTTAGTCACTTGTGTACTGTTTTTCGGTAAACTATCTGTCATACTTAATAGTTGTACCGATTCATCGGATTCCCTTGGCGTGAATATTGGAAAGAGAGGGAAATGGTTAGGTGTTTCATAACGGCTTATTTTTGATGTAGAAGGGCCAGTCCAAGGATCCGATTGAGGCTTTTTCAGTGTAATGGCTCCTACGATGCCTTCACATATTTTAGACTTATTTTGGATGGAATCCTCTATGTATCCCTCTACAACTGCATTGGACTTCCAGCCTCCGTGGCGCTTAAGGGACAGGAGATCAGCTCCGGAATCAGCCAAAAGTGTGGCTGAAGTTTGTCGGAAACAATGACCCGTGTACAACAGGGGTTCTGGAAGTTCAAGAAATGTTGCTATTTCTCGTGGGATACTGCCAATTTTATTAGTACCCATAGGCTGTCTAACACACTTTCCATTGCGATACTGTAGAAAAAATCGATTGATTAGAGTGTTAGGCGGGCGTAAGGCTTGATATTTCTCAACAATAGTTACGTATTCCTTGCGAATGACGAAGTTGCGGTCTCTTTTTGTCTTTGTATTAGGTAAATTAATTAATAGTAAGTCATCTGAATGTTTCTCAATGTTTTTGACATTAAGTTGTGTTAGTTCATTAGTTCGACATGCTCCGTTTATTCCAATAATAAGAACAACCTGTAACGTAAAGAGTATTGTAGTAGATAAATGAATAAAATTGATATGAACGCATAATTATGCCTATCAACATCTACTAAGTATACTATTTAATTGAGATTAATTTATTTAAGTAGATACTGAATGTGCAACTGACTTACTTTTGCCACCAAATATACGGAATCGGGTGCTTCGTTAAGAAACTTTTCAACATCAGATACTGTGAAAACTTTCGATTTTTTTGGTTGATGACCAGATGAGGCTCTTTTTAAAAATGCCACTAATTTAGGATAGGTATCGATATGTATGTCTTTTTTCATCTTTATTGTTGCTTTTAGCATCGAATACGTACTCCATAGAGTGCTTACTTTCTTGTTCTCGGATAATTCTATAAAATATGCCAGCAAAACGTTTTCTGAGAAAGTTTTGGCTCCTTTTGCTAGTCGCCACGTGTTGAACATATCGTACTGTTTTAAATACTTCTCGCGTGATTGTTGAGGGAGAAAGCTCATTTGCGCATTATTAACAGTTTCAGTCAATTCTGTTGGCGTCAAACAAACTTCCTCGTCGCTAGAATCACTCATTTTAGTTTTTTCACTTGTTTTCAAGTTTCTTGTTTTTAATATAAAAGTAGTCACAGACGATCGAACTTGGTCCGGAGCGTACCACGAACATGGTGCGTTTCGAACCGAATCCGATCGTGTGTCGCACGGTGCGGCGGACATTATTATTATTAAAAGTAGTCACAGACGATCGAACTTGGTCCGGAGCGTACCACGAACCGTACGGTGCGGTCTACACAACAGACGATCGCACCAGACTCCGAACCTACCAGTCGTATTGTGCTAGCATTGCGTGAACACGTCTCCTCGACATGCCGCCTATTCTATCAAAACAGGCCAAAGTTGCATTAGTTGCGGCAACTATCGTTGCTACATCGCCATTACATAACCAACGAAAAAGAAGAAAAGAATGGGCAGTTTTATCTCAGAAACAGACAACGGTACAGTCATATGAATCTCATTAAAGATCTCGATGATAAAGATTTTCGTATATATCTTCGAATAAGTTCCGAAGCATTTAATGAATTGTTGGATCTTGTGAAATCACTTATAACTATAGGCAGCTCTGAGATTTTCTATTTTTTTCTTAATATCGGTAATAGTCGCAAGGGGGTAATATGTCTTCCATTTTTCTAAAAGTATTTCAAATGCTTGATTGCGTGCATCTTTATTACAATAAAGGCTATGCGCGGTATTCCACAAACATGGAAAGTCTTTATATAACTCCAACAGCTCTATAATCGCGCGGTATTCCAAAATAGCGACTAAACCGACATGTGGTTCGGTCCGCCGCGGCGGACCGAACCACATGTCGGTTTAGTAGCTATTGTGCCACCGTACGTGCAACACGTCGCAGCGTGTTCACAGACATGGATTCGGAGCGACGCCAAGAAGACATCGTTAGTACCGAGAAAAGAGCGATTATAGAGCTGTTGGAGTTATATAAAGACTTTCCATGTTTGTGGAATACCGCGCATAGCCTTTATTGTAATAAAGATGCACGCAATCAAGCATTTGAAATACTTTTAGAAAAATGGAAGACATATTACCCCCTTGCGACTATTACCGATATTAAGAAAAAAATAGAAAATCTCAGAGCTGCCTATAGTTATAAGTGATTTCACAAGATCCAACAATTCATTAAATGCTTCGGAACTTATTCGAAGATATATACGAAAATCTTTATCATCGAGATCTTTAATGAGATTCATATGACTGTACCGTTGTCTGTTTCTGAGATAAAACTGCCCATTCTTTTCTTCTTTTTCGTTGGTTATGTAATGGCGATGTAGCAACGATAGTTGCCGCAACTAATGCAACTTTGGCCTGTTTTGATAGAATAGGCGGCATGTCGAGGAGACGTGTTCACGCAATGCTAGCACAATACCGACTGGTAGGTTCGGAGTCTGGTGCGATCGTCTGTTGTGTAGACCGCACCGTACGGTTCGTGGTACGTTCCGAACCAAGTTCGATCGTCTGTGACTACTTTAAGGTTTAACAATGACGTGAAAAAATGCCGCGTAAAGAACCGCGTACAAAGCAAATTGAAAAAACACCAAGATGGTTCTGAGTCTGAGTTTTTAACAAATTAAAAAAAAGTTGTATGATATATTCGGCACCATAGAGGTAGCAGTAAATCGGTTTAATGTTTTTTTTAATTCACAAACTTAGTGCACACGATGTTCTAAATTCAATTTACTTTATCCTCTAGAGAATAAAAACGGCTTTTCCACTCAGATATTGAAGATTAAAAATACTCTTTCCGAGATGGTGGGATGAAATAGTAGATTATTAACCAAGGGGATAAAGCAGTGTCTTCTGTCGCGGGTGACGATTTAAATCGCGAGCGTAACGAAGGACTCGTGGTTTACTCCCGAGCGTAGCGAGGGTGTTAAAAACTTAAATCACGAGCGAAGCGAGGGATTTAAGATGAGTCCTGAGTGTAGCGAGGGATTTAAGTTCACCCAAGACTAAGACAGCTTTATCACCGAGGAAAATACTGTACTTTTCGTACCATTTGCGAAAAAATGAACACAATAATAATATGAGATAATTAACATCGTAACGTATTTTTAGAACATTAACTTATTTATTAAAATAAATTAAAATAAACTTTACGTTTATGTATTTGAAGAAAACAAAATCGCGGCAAATTCCTAGACCAATATTTTTTGTCGGAAAAGCAAAGGCATCAAGCTCATACGGCCTCGTCGGTTTTCGTAATTTTATTTAATTTAATAATCATAACTGCATATTAAATGCGTATTCCTTTTTCAAAAAGATGTATAATGTTTTATAATTATATAAACTCACTGGTGTAAACACAGATGTAATTCAGTATAAATTTCGGTAAGTATTCCAAATTTAAATCACATTCTCCCCCTAGAGGATGAATGAAATTCAGTACAATTTTCTTTCCCTGTTTTTAACAGATTGAAAATGACTATTGTTTTGTTCGCTTTTTGTGGCATAGAATGTCACTTTTTTGAGCAAGTGGTACGAAAAAGATTTTTTCGTACCACGAACATAACAATAGTCATTTTTAATCTGTTAAAAACAGGGAAAGAATGTTGTACTGAATTTCATTCATCCTCTAGGGGGAGAATGTGATTTTTTGGAATGCTTAGCGAAATTTATACTGAACTAAGTACATCTGTGTTTACACCATTGAGTTTGTATATAAAGCATTATACATATTTTAGAAAAAGGAATACGCATTTATTATGCAGTTATGATTATTAAATAAAATTACGAAAACTGACGAGGCCGTATGAGCTTGATACCTTTACTTTTACGACAAAAAAATGTTAGTCAAGGAATTTGCCGCGTTTATGTTTTCTTCAAATACATAAACATTAAGTTAATTTTAATTTATTTTTATAAATAAGTTAATGTTCTAAAAATACGTTACGATGTTACATAATTATCTCATATTATTATTGTGTTAATTTTTTCGCAAATGGTACGAAAAGTAGAGTATTTTCCTCGGTGATAAAGCTGTCTTAGTCTTGGGTGAATTTAAATCCCTCGCTACACTCAGGACTCGTCTTAAATCCCTCGCTTCGCTCGTGATTTAAGTTTTTATCACCCTCGCTACGCTCGGGAGTAAACTTCGGGTCCTTCGTTACACTCGTGATTTAAATTGTCACCCGCGACGGAAGACACTGCTTTATCCCCTTGGTTAATAATCTACTATTATTTACTGACATTATTTTATTGTCAACTGCATACTGTCAAATTATATTACTACTAGCTTTTGCCCGCGGCTTCACTCGCGTTAAAATCGGGATAACACAGTTCCCTTTTCCTGATTTGCAGGTACACACGACGACATATCAACCTATACAAAACCAGTTTATGCTAATCTCTCAACAACGGATCGTACACCGTGGATTTCCCGTACGATGAGAGATCCGCATAAACTGGTTTAGTACAGGTTGATGTGTCATCGTGTGTACCTGCTACCTGTAGTTTTTGCCCTTGCGCATTATTTATTGTAATTTCTTCCCACATCCAAAAAAGTTATTTTTCCGTCTCCAGGGTCCTAACTATCTCTGTACCAAAATTCATCAAAATCGGTTAAGCCATTAAGGCGTGAAGACGTAACAAACTTAATTTAAAATATATAGTAAGGATAACAATCCAAAACAACAATGATTTAAAATGAAAATGTCTTCTGACGTTTCCGAAGTTCATTTTACTTTTAAAGGTACTTGCGTGGGTCTTGGTTTACAGCGGAAGCGACTTCATTTTTGTAAAGTACACCTTTAAACAGTTTAAAATGAAGTCGCTTCCGCTGTATGTTCGCTTATATTTTCTAAACTCAATACTTTACACAATGAATTATGATGCATTATGAAGCGATTCAAGAGGTAGGTTTTTATGTGTACGTACATATTATTATAGTAGGTACAGAAAAATCGAAAACTTCAAAGATTTATAATCAAATCAAATCATTTATTTCAATTAGACCATTACAGGCACTTTTGAATGTTAAGAAACAAAATGAATCTACAGTCCCGGTCACAAGGCATAACTTGTGAAAGTACTGTAGTTGCCCATTCCAAAGCGTTGATCTCTATGGAGAAGAATGGGCAAGAAACTCCATGGACACTCTTTTAAATTATAATATTTTTACAAAATCTTATTTACATCATT
Organism: Ochropleura plecta; assembly: GCA_905475445.1. NCBI lineage: Eukaryota > Metazoa > Arthropoda > Insecta > Lepidoptera > Noctuidae > Ochropleura > Ochropleura plecta. Next base: position 13,147,081 of record FR997723.1, read on the forward strand.
CATGTTGAGATTATACAAATATGTGAGAACGATGTAGAAAGACGTGCACAGTAAGAGCGTCCAGAGTAAATTATTTTAAATCTAAATAAGTTAAAAATGAACCGTGGTAGCTAAAAAATGACCAGTCCCAACTGACAGCGCCCGTTCACGAACATGACGTATGGATCAGCCCCATTCAGCTCGACCATTTTGAAGGGAGCTAAATGACCCGACACACCCGCCACCATCAGCGAGACATTTAAGTGAGCATGACACTATCAACCACCAGGGCTTCGTCAAGTCAATGATAATACAATAGCACTCACATAGAGAATTGATTCTATACATTGCAAAGATAGTTTGACGGGCCTGTTGGTCTAGTGGTTAGTGGCCCTGACTGCTGAGCCGGAGGTCGTGGGTTCGATTCCCACCCAGGACAAACTTTGTGTGATGAGCATGATTGTTTGTTCTGTGTCTGGGTGTGATTTATCTATAATATGTATGTATTTATAAATTATATAAGTATGTATATCAGTTGTCTGGTTACCATAACACAAGCTCTGCTTAGCTTGGGATCAGATAGCCATGAGTGAGTTGTCCCAAGATATTTATTATTTTATTAATCTTCTGCAGCTTCCACTATAGCTTCGGATACTAATCAATGAGTTTACCCCTATGCTTGTGGAGCAGGACCAGCATTGAGCCAAGCATTTTTATCATCAATAAAATCCCCCAACTTATAATATGCTTGCCTACATAGTGTGCGTTTAATACAATATTTAAATTTCGTTTCATTCAGTTGAAGAATGTGGGGAGGTATTTTATTGTAGCATTTCAAACAGTACCCCATGAAAGATGAGTCTACTTTAGCTAACCTGAAACCTGGTTGAACTAATTGGTCCCTATGTAACAAATATATTTTTGTGCGCTTAAATCGCGCTTAATCGACGGCTTCATCCCAAATTATTGTCGAGCAAAATTTTCGTGAAAGCATTGGATAGAACAGTGCATGATTTGCGCAGCAAACACTCCCCAATGTGCAATTTTGTTATCGGGTGACTTTAGTCAAATTCCACCAAGTGTGACTAGAGGAACACGGGCTGATGAACAAATTCCTTATTTAAAAAATCTTCTCTTGTGCCACACGTGAACTGAAACTTTAAACAAACCGTGAGAAGAGACTTTTTTCAGAGATCTAAGAGAGGCAGGGAGTAATCTCTGGAACTACTGAACCGATTCTGAAAATGATTTTCAAAGGGAAGCCACGTTATTCGTGAGTGTACCACATAGTTTTTGTGGCTATCACGCTGCGAGCTACGGGGGCTAAGTAGGGAGGTAAGTCTCTACGGTACATGGGTATCTCCGCGCGGGGAAAAGTGAGTGATTGCTATAAGTATTACAGACATCGAGGCTTCGAAAACGGTTCTTAGTTATGGCTGTGCTCAGTTCTAAAATTATGGCTCGCATTACATATCATAGAGTGTTCAAAGCTTTAAAAAGAAAAATGTTCCTCATTCAAACCAAACGGGTTTGACATTCATTTCTGTCACATCATTTCTATGAAAAACGTCTAAATTCTAAAAATCCTTAAAAAATCCTAAAACCTATAAAAAATTAGAAAAATTGTTATACAAACCCATAAAAAGTACGGTAAGTATTTATTCACTTAGTTTATAAATTTATTCCAACATGGTTTTTATCATAATATGACCAGAAAAATAGACCTATATCTGGCTTGTACTCGCTCAGACCTTGAACGAATAGGTAGGAACTCTGCAATAGGTGGAACAAGGCTGCCAAAGCTCCTGCCGGGGTTGCGGTTTGTTCTAAAGAGATACCGCGGCCTCGGAACATAAAGGACAAAAGAAGAAACATAGATTGGTTTTAGTTAGTAAAAGTCTGATACTCCCCCCGCTCCGCCCAGAGCGAGGGTACTTATTTGGTGGTTTCCCATCCGCAAAAAAGGCTGCCAAAGTTGATGATGGTAATGATGATGGCAAGACATATCAGTTTAATGAGAATAGCTTAAGACCGCGTTATACGTATGCTTAGCTCAGCGAAATCCCATACGAAGTCCCATTGGCTTAAATGATAAATATAAATTCAGCTATTGAATTTTAAACTTCACTATTTCTTACGCCATCTTGAAACAATGACGTCACAGAACACTAATGGCGCGACAACACGTTTCGCGCATATCTACATACATACTTCGTATAGTAATACAATGTTATGTCTGTTTTAACGCTTAGTCAGAGCTCTATCTAGATACTAAACTAGGCTGAGACTACTGACCGCATTTCAATGTCAGCACATTTAATTCCAGGCATTACAATCAGGCCAAGTTTCTGTGTTTAATTTGATATTTTGGCTACTGATAACTTGGTAGACGAGTAGCTTCTTTTTGTGGTGTACTATAGCTTCTGCTTGCAACCCGCAAGCAAACCGTTGCGTTTATCTTTTTTACAGACTACTTTGATAAGTTATATTCTGATAAATGATGGCTTATGACGCAATTCTAAATGTTATCTATATTATTGTGAAGTTTCAATCCGTTCAGTAGTGTTTGCGTTACTGACCAACAAAGTTCCATCTGTCATCACAAACTTCTGCTTTTATTATATTAGTAAGAGTAATATTTTGAAAGGCACACTGGATTAGCAAAAAAGACATTTGTTCTTAAAAAAAACGTATTCTAAAATACAAGACAAAATTGTTTAACAGAAATGAAACAATTATGAACGTCTTATTTAATCCGCATTTGCCTAGCCTTTTCCCTACTATATTGGGGTCGTCCAGTCAAACTGAATACAATACCCATGTCTGTCCTCCACCAACTACTAACTAAAACCACTTAGCAAGACTGGTTGTCCGACTTTCGGCCTTAATAACACTACTTTGTTACAGATAATCCAAAAAATCTTTTCAATTGCAAATCCAACCACGCAGATTTACGATTCATAAGAATGTCTGTGTTTCCACGTGGGTACGAATGCTGCCGACCTCCAGCGAGGTTCGGCACCGTGAAGGGAGAGTACAGCATCTACTATAAAAGGCCGCGGTGCGGACAACCAAGGCCGCAGCCGTTCCAGAGGGAATGCGCCTGCTATTACTGGGGATGTCCTAGCAATGCACCTGTTGAGAGGTAAATAGTACACTAATAAAGTTCACACGACGGCAGGTCAACCTATTCTAAACTGTTATAACCTGATCTCTCTACTACGGATCGCTCACCTTAGTAAAGGGATCAGATTAAAATGGTTGTGTATAGGTTGATGTGCCGTCGTGTGTACTTAGTTATTGACATAGTTATATATACAGGGTGTAAACGGACCCTTCTCAAAGCCGTTAATCATGTATTATGTACATTAAACTAAGTAACTCTACGCAAAAGTCATTGCTGAGAAACGACTTTTTTGCGGGTGAAATATCGCTTACTGGTAGAACTAAATGTTTCGCATTCAAAACATTGCGCTGACGCTTCCATCAGCAATGACAATGCTTCCTTTGCATAAGTACGCAGGTCGGGAAGGCATTAAAAGTTAAGTTTTAATATTAAAACTTAGATTTTAAAGTAAACTCTCCGTAACTAGTAGAAGCTAGAACAATAACAATATCGCAATGAGAGAACAAAGCTGAAACCCTGGTTTCAAATTTATTAAGAATACTTTTACACCCTTTATTTTATAATTTGTAAAACAACGGTTTTGTGGAGACCATCGCTGTGTAGGGAATTAGTAACAACAAGTAGCTCATCCGTATTTGTCGAAAGATAAAATATAAAAGTTATGTCTTCGGCTTATTTCTCCTGTAATGCTTTCGGAGTATCATCAGAAATTAGAGGAATAAACAGGTGAGCCAGTAAACGCATTGAAACATTTTAATGGACAGTCAAAGATTTACAGGCATGCAAAATTTTGAAACTGATCGTTAAAGAAGATTAGTGCGGCACTGCGGTTGTAATGTAATGGCCCGTTTAAGATTAGTAAAGTTAAATAGGTTGCTCATTGTTCAAAGACAAATAACAGTTTAAAATACAGGTGATTTGTGTGTATTTTGAAATAATATCATTACAGAATTAGATTCTTGTCTTCATTGAACCTTTCCGAAAGTTTCGCTAATACTAATACCATACTATGGAGGATTTTAGATGGTAAAGGTGGGTCCCATTGTTGCATAAACATTAATTTTGGAAAGCCTTTCTTATTTCACCGTTATCAAAACAAGACTTTTATGAAAATGAGGTCTCAAACAACTCATACTCAATCAAGTGAAAGAAAGAAAACGATCCACACTTACACGAACGAAATAACCTGAATATTTTTTTTCCCAGACCGTGCTGCTACGACTTCCCGTGCAAGGCCCACTGCTTCAACCACGGCGCCTGCACGAGGCCAAGCGGAAGGTACGCGCGCACCGTGTGGTACCCTGGCGAATGCAATCCCTGCGTGCCTCCCTGCCAGGCCTTTACCTGTCCCAACCCACCCTACCATCCTTGCTGCTACCACACTTGCAACAAACACGTCTGATAACATTATCATTCTGTTATCGAAGGCTTTTACAAGGATCAGGAATGAGAAGACGACTGATTAGTAATTTTTTTCCAATTATATTGGAGCCTGTCTTCAGTCTACTTCCTTGAAGATCGAAAGAAAAATGTGATAAATGTTTATAATGGGATGTCCTAAGACAGCCTGCGAAATAATAATTTTTCTTACGATTTGAAAAAAGAAAACTTTTCTGGATTCAGCTGAATACCAACATTTCACTTGGAGAGACTGCTTATCTGACCTATATAACCGTAACTGGTGAACTCGTCCCTTTGGTAAGAGTCGCTGTCAAACTTTCGGGTGTCTCACTTCCCGTTACAACTGTCAAAGAACCACCTTAATGACAGCCGCCGATTAATGATTCAAATCCTTGTTTTGGAGCTAGAAAAGAAAGATTATGAAATTATTGCAAGTTCTAAGGAAGATCTTGCAATAAATGTATTCTTTATAAATCCTTGCTTCAAAGCTGTCGCGAAAGCTTTGGATTCAAGGTACAATGATCGTTTTTCGTGAGTTTGTGGAAGAGCAGTGGTGAAGTCATTTTTGTCCATCGTAAACTGTACAGTATTGTCCAATAAATTACATCAGTATTTTTTACTTTGCGTTTTTTTAAGTTAGTTGTTCATCAGTCTAAAATCCACTACAACAAAAATAACAAAATCAATTTTAAAAAAAAATTGACAACAAAAAAGATGACAATGAATAAAGTTTTGCATAAAGATCATCTATGTCATAATCGTGAGAAATGCATAAGTTTTATATTTGACATTCATTGCGGCGGTCTTTTAAGAAAAAATGTAAAGGAAACCCCCAGTGGTGTGGTTGTGATGTCGTTTTAAACACAGGAAAGCTTTCGTTCTTTTAGTTTTAGTTTCACTGGCACACAGTGAGCAAAGACCTTCAAAATTTCCAATGTAGCATTTTCTTGACGCACCCCGAAATAGTCCAGTACACGTTCAGGGCTTGTCTCTATTATTCTTTCTCCAAATTTTATACTTTTAAACAGAAAAAAATAATCTTGAATAGGTTCTAACCAGTTCGAACTTCTGTGAGACCTGTTAATTGTCCAATCATGGTAAAATCAGTGCAATTATGACCTTTGTAGACGAGCTCAAATGCTAACAAGCGTTAGACGGTAATGTGCAAGTAATTGGTTGTTTCGCCTAAATTAAAGAATTAGTGACATTGATTACATACGAATATGCAAAACAATAATGCATGTACTTCAATAACCTGTTTATAAACTTCTAATGCTATTCTGGCACGTGAGCACTCCTCCCACGTCTTCTCCACACTGAGCTGGGCTTCCGACACTAGTGGTTTTCGCGCGCTTTTCGCGATCACTTGCCTTTGTCGGTTTTGGCTACAGCGTACGCTACATCGTCAAATTCAGTGCACAAAACTGTCGCGTTCTTGTGAAATAATTTGTTACATAGTCTGTTAAATTTTTCTTTGTTTCTATACGCGAATGTTCGCCACAAGATGTCATTTGTGTTTGCTCTACTAATTTTCAGTATTATTGGTAAGTTTTTGTTAATATTATTCCACTGATTTTAATTATTTTTATATTTTATTATTCAGGTTTTTCTTGATACAACTTAGAGGCCCTACCGTGTAGAATTATAAAGTGCTTGCTATTTAATTAAATCTTATCGAATCATCCTGATATATTGTTTATAAAAATATTAGTCATTCATCTTTTATCACTCACTCATAATAATCAGGAAGTTACTGTTGCCGTTACTTTGATTGCTATTAATAAAGCGCTACTAATAACTCATCATAAATAAATATAAATATAACATTAAACTGTCTGAATTGATTAAAAAATAACAAAAATGAACGAACACTTTCTGAAACGAAGATAATAATTACATTATGGCGTTTGTTGACTTATAAATTGTCTAAAAGAAAAATGAAATCTTATTTGATTAGCACAATGTGTGTCTTTGTTTATAAACAGGGAGTCATGATCATAAATACATCAGAGACTGTGAGTTATCAGATAATGTGTCACCATGTATCATCTAAACGGTCTTTATTTATTAAGGTAAATGGTGACATTCTGCTTATTTCTTATTTTCGTTTTTCATTTGAAAAACACAAACAATGTTACTGCTCTTTCTTCCAAGAACAAGCGTAACTTATCGTCGGAATTCTTGCTACTTGTAATCTACAAAATAAACACCTAAAACGCAAGCTACATTTTTTTATTATATATATCTCCACCCACTGGTCCCCGCGTCTCAGCCAAATGACTAGACAACATTTCAAAATTAATCATTATACCGCCTCCATTCGTATACATTTCCCGCTGGTCAAGTTCAGGGTAGAATACATTAAGAGGAGCATAATTATTATCATTTCAGATTGTAGATAACAGCGCAGAATGTAGGTCGACATTATGTGCATGATGTCATTGGAAATCTTTTTGGTAAATTTGCATGTCTTCGAAAAATGAGTAGGTATGCGCAAACAAGAGTTTTTACATTGTAGCAAACTATTGCTATGGCGACTAGTCATATCATTAAAGTCTAAATATCTCACAAAAGGGATAGGTAAAACTACATACCTATTATCTTTTTCGACGTGTCGAGGACTCTCATTTTTAGCTTTGATCAGAAATTTGCCTCACCGACGCTGTTGGTAGTGACTTCGGACAAGTCACTCACCCACGGTGCAGCAGAGACAGTATTGAAGGTATTCAATAACAATCGTGGATAACTTTTTGAAGAAGAATAATACGTAAACGACCATTAGACAACAAGCTGGTTAAAGACCGTAGGGCCTTGGAAATAATGAAATAATTGGCTGGATCAAGCCTCCTGCTATTAGGCACAGATATAGATCAGCTACTTTACTGATTAATACTGAATCACAAATTCAAACTCAAAGCATTTATTTCAATTAGACCGTTACAGGCAATTTTGAATGTTATAAAAACAAAAAAGATGCTGCTACAGTCCCAAGACCATAATAACTTGTGAAAGTACTGTAGTTGCCCATTTAAGCGCAGATCAAATAAGGGACAATGAAATATTATGAAGTACAAACAACTCCAAATGGAAATACTCTACAAAAAAAGTCTCTCTAATCCAATGACTGGTCGAAGTCTGTTGATACATAAGTAGAAACTATTCACATGTTTTTATACGTTAGCTAAAATCAACTACTTATAAGATACAAGTTGTCGATAACTGCTTAGAATATCTACGATCGATTAACACGAAGAGCGAAGCAAACAACTTAACGGAATCATACTTTTAGATCATCAACTATTATTTTATACATGACATCATTTCAAAGAGATGTAGGGAAACAATAATTATTAAGTACTAGCTTTTGCACGCGGATTCGCTCGCGTTAAATTCGGGGTAACATAGTTCCCCTTTCCTGCTTTGCAGGTACCTGCTACTTATAGTTTTTGCCCTTACGCCTTATTTATTATAACAGCAAAGCTAAGTTATATACCTATGTCTGTCTCCAGGGTCCCAACTATATCTCTGTACCAAAATTCATCAAAATCGGTTTAACCATTTAGGCGTGAAGACGTAACAAACCAACATACAAACTCCCTTTCGCTTTCATAATATTAGTAAGGATTCGAATGACAATATTAAAGCAAAATGAAATGTACTCATGGAACATTTTACAAACGATTTGCATGCAATGTGTACGTAATTTTATTATTTTAAAATCTCAATAGCTTCCTAATACTACAACAGCTTATTTTGCATGTATTTACTTATTAATAAGTTTCTATATGGTAATAGATTATTAATTGACTAATTAGAATGACGCTGTAACTGATTTTATACGCCCATCATAATTGGATTTTATGTCTTACAAACAAGCTGAAACTACAGAACGATGTGTACTTTTCGGGTCGTCCACGTTTATACAAATGGTCCTAGTCATACACGCACGGCGGTTGTAAGTACTATGCACCCGGGGGTCTATTCTCTAAATCTGTAAACGAAGATATGGCCCGTTCGAAACTAGTTCGATACTTCGAAATGAACCGTACTCTCTATTATATTCGATTCTCATGAATACGGTTTTAAAAATATGTCGGGACTAGTAAGGGACAACTGACTAATCGGGTTGTCATTCATTTTTAGTTCGGGTCACTGACTAATCTTATGTCCATCGGAGTAGGAAGCAACCGTAACTTTGCCTAAAATTACGGTTTTTGTGTTTAGAGATAAACACGAAATCCGAAGTTTCCGTAGTAGTTTCTGGATTAGGGGGGGGGGGGGGGGCTTTGCCTAGGAGTGGAAAAGACGTGGTTAATTTTAAACAATGGCTCTTCTATCTTTACAATAGTGTTTACAAGTAACATTCCTAGTGTGGGGAAAAGTTAAAAAAAAAACGCAATTCGAGGTGGCGCACGAATGACTAATGAAGAGATGAGGTAGGAATTTGCCGCCTGCCGGGGTTGCGGGTTATTCGAAAGAGATACCGCGACCCCGGAACGGAAAGGGCAATAGAAGGAACATGGGTGGGTTTTAGCCAGTACAAGTCTGACACTTCCCCCCCCCGCTCCGTCCAGAGCGGGGGAAGTTATTTGATGATTTCCCACCCCAAAAAGAAAGGTAGGAAATTGCCCAGATTATATATATCCACGACTATTGACAAAAAATGTGGTACTATTCTAGCACACTGACATTCTTTTTATTAAAAAAAAGGTCACTATTTTAAAAAAAAACGGCTTGCTAACCTTTCATAGACTTCTTTATCGTCTTGCCCCTATAGAGGCTCATATTCTTTTTACTTAATACTTGTTAATACGTTGGTTTTACTTTCCTGAGTCAATAAAAAAAACCTTTGAGCTTTTACGTGGTGATAAGACCCAGCAGTGGGTCAAGTCGGGCTGTGGATTATAAAAAGGTAGTGAGATAGATCTGTTTGATATTTATAAGCAAAACATAAAGCTCTATTTGTAAATATCTAATGATGAATGTTTTACTTTGATTGCCGAAATGATGGCAACTAACCTACCCTAAATCCCTACACCTATTAACATTATCATCTTCTTGCCCTGTCACGTGTTATTTGGGGTCGGGGCAACTCCTTTTTTCCATTTTCCCTTTCAATCGTCAAGCTATAATTTACTCCGCGGTTGCGGGTTGTTCGAAAGAGATACCGCGGCTCTGGAACGTAAAGGGCAATAGAATCAACATGGGTGGGTTTTAGTCAGTACAAGTCTGACACTCCCTCCTGCTTCGCCGCAAAAAAAAGCTTACTGCTTTTTAGAGTTCCGTACATCAAAAGGAAAAAAAACGGAACCCTTATTGGATCACTTTGTTGTCCGTATGTCCGTCAAGACCCGTGGTCAAGACGTAGACGTACGTGGAGGTATCGATATGAAATTACCGTATACTTAACTCCGTGGACCCTATTGTCTGCGCAGGCAAAAAATATGGCTGAACAGCCATATTTTGAACATATAGCAAGTTTGTAGTTGCCTCACAAAATCCATCCGTATTTTGTCTTCCTCACCTTTCGGAATATTATAACAAAATCACAACTTCGGTTAAAATTGTGCTTAAAGTGAACAAGAAGGGGTCAAAGATGGGTTATGTCAAACCGCCTCTCAAGTTACTACAAGCTTTTAGAAACTCCTTAAAGAGCTGTTAGCCGAAGTTTCAATGGTTTGATAAATTACTAGAAGGAACATTATAGATAGCGGTCCCACAATTGTGACGTCAATAATTTTAGCGCTGTACGGGTGGCCAATAAGTAGGTAATTGATTGCACCAGACCACTTACAAACTGCTTTGCAATGTCTGAGATTGTTTTATTGCTTTGTGCGTATTTCTGATGTCATTGGCGATTCGTATCATTTATTAACTGGTGATTGTCTAAAGCTGATTGACCTCCCACATAGAAACCAATGAACCATCCTTGGGACAACAGAAATTATAAGAATGTAATATTATATCATACGTAACATCCCCGAAAGCTTAGGCAGCGCGGTGTGCCTAATAGCATTGGTCTACTATTGGCCAGTATTGTTGAAGTCACCATCAACTGGGAAAATCCCAAAAATACTTTGCCCGACGCGGGAATCGAACCCAGGGCCATCACGCTCAGCAGCAGTGCTTGCGTCCAATTTAGAAATCAACCCTAAATGTCGACATTCTACTGGTTGTGTAAACACATAAGCAGTAGGATTTTAGATATCCATTTAGGAGGATAGGAAATGTGGGAGTTTCCTCAACATCAAAATGGCCAAGCATAGGTGAATGTTTTTAACGCGCTGTGAATGCTATTCTAGATTAGACTAACGAAGCATAGATAGCGTCCACAGATAAGTATCAGGTAGTACTAGACCATCTCATCTGACTGTAATAAGAAGCGCACGATACCCAGACTTATACCAGGAGAGGCCAAAGCGAGAGAAGTTAGCTTATTTTTCTCCAATTCACCGCGGGGACTTTTGGTTTTATTATCCTTCCACAGTTGATGATAGAAACTAACATTTATAAGACCCAGCAAAATAGGTTAATCATAGGCTACTTGTATTTTTTGTACAGAACGGAGATTGTTGGGCATTCTTCAGCATAAATAGATACAAGTATAGTTTTTGTAATGAAAAGTCACCTTTCATTAGGTAGAAGGACTGATGGTGTAGTTTGGTTTATTCCTAACCGATTCCAGTGACCACGTCATTGCACATAATATCAAACAAAAATCATAATGTAGGTACCTGCAATTGCAATGGAATGTGGGACTGGTGCCAGATACTTTATGTAGTTTATATCTCTTCTTGATTGTACAATGACTCCAGCATATTTTGGAAAGTAGTTAAATATTCGGCCATTTAGGTAGTCTAGTCAAGCGAGACTCGAGGATTTAAACCTATGGTCATTCAAAGTTTCATTGGGTTTTTTTTTTTGGGTGGGAATCATCAAAAATTTTCACCCCGGGAGTGTCAGACTTTTACTGACTAAAACCTACCCATGTTCCTTATATGAGGCCCTTTACGTTCCAGGGCCGCGGTATCTCTTTCGAACAACCCGCAACCCTGGTAGGCGGAGGCCCTGGCAAGCCCTTCTGCTTTGCTGACATCTCTTTGAGGTGCGCGTGAAACACTAACGCTCCGTCGACACGGCCTGTCAATAGACGAACGACGGTGAACTACCCATTGCTCACCGTCCACAGGCCCGCATCTACGGTGGCCGGGAGTCGTCTCGCGGCGGCTGGGTTGGTTTGAGGTTCTCTCCCTCAAACGCCCGGCAAAAGTTTCATTGGGTTTACATAGCAGTCCCATCGCCTTCTTCGAAGTTCATTGTCCTTTTGATATTTTTAATTGAAAATCGATCTTTTTTAAAAAAGGAAGTGTTTTTTTCCAATTGAAGTTCAAAAGATAGAAAATAATCTAGTAGTTAACATTTTTATGTTCTTTTTTCTAGGATCACTACAAGCCCGCCAGCCGGATATAGACATCAACAGGTTAGTCAACTGACGTCAAGTTTTGGCACCACTCTTCAATTTTAAAAGTAGTTATTTTTTTAATCACATTCGCTGTTTCACTCTAAAAGTACCTTCAAACCGGTTTTTCATGCGTACGAGGAACTACGCATCATCGTAAATAACTGCATATCAAAACATGGATAAGTGCCTGTCAAATATTCCATCTAGAAAAGCTAACATTGGGCTTGCTGAAATAGCAACCATACGTCAATTCTATTCCTATAGCATACCTGACTAGCTAAACAGATTACAAGCTCTAGTTCTCATGTTGTGAAAACCTCGATGGTTCTCTTTGCGTAAATATTTAACATTTTGAGATGAAACCTTGACGAAACACGTACCAACTTTTTCTTTGCAGTCGTCATTAGCAAATTCGCACTTCACACACTAGTCATAAGTGTATGTATTGAAATTTATATGTTTTCTCTGATTTTCAGAATAAAACTTTTACCGAAAGAAGGATATCACAGCCGTTCATCAAATTATCACAGTCGCCGTTCTATACTAACTGATCACAACAAGAGAAATGATCATGACTATTATAGTAGCCGGGTCTCCAAGTTACGGTCGCCGATGCACGTTCGGTACGATACCCCATCACTTACCCAAGAGAAGACGGGTAAAGTATACCAACCAAGAGAAGACCCGCGGCTCTTCTATCAGTCTGATGCATATATTAAAGAAACTAATAGGAAGAACTTAAACAATGAAGTATCGTCCATTTATATTGGACGAGAAGTGGTGCGGGCGGATGAAGTGAACCGCAGGAGATCGCTGCCAATTCGTTTCAGAGATAACGAGTTTAACAGCATCAATGAAGGTTAGTGTCATTAGAAACACATTTTCCGTAATTACTTTTTATTTTAGGGTTAAGAGCAAGTACTTCATATTTGAAAATGTTTGCAGATATCTGCGTACGATGTCCACCTGACAGAACGTTGATCGCCAAACCTGGTGTAGATCGTGCCAAGTTACAATATCCCCGGATATTGTCCTGTTCGGGAAGAAAAGCACCCAGGCATGTCCGTTTCATCCACATGTACGGTCCTAAATTCGGGTCCGTTCTGAAAGAAGGCTCCCACATGGTCGTCGGTCGGATAACGCATAAAGAAGAAGTGAGTTTATTTTTGTAAGTGAATATTGCGCTGATACAAATCTTCACATCTTTCAACAATAACTTTGTTTTCGCGTTCCAGATTCTCCAAACATGCAAAATGCAGATACATGTATTGGTCCAGACTTGTTCTGTACCCAAATACTTAGTGCCTCATTGTAAAGGTGAAAATAAAACGTGCAATTTTACATGCCGCGATTCTAAAGCTGAATTGCGAGGACAAAAGACTCTAACATGTGGTGACGATATGAGGTGGTCGGGACATTTGCCCGTTTGTAGCGGTAAGTCATTAATCATTGCGCGCACTTTGTATAATTTATAGGATACACTACGGTTACATCTATTAGAAAAACAAAGGGAATAAGTATGTATGTGGTATGAATAGTGCCGCCGAGTCATAACAGTCGTGGGACATTTTATATGTTCTTTTATCACCATGATTCATACCGCGTGCACTTCACATATTGCAACAATTATTATGAATGTTTGCGTGTTTAAAAGCAAATCTTACTAATAAACGAAGCCAAAATACTATCTTAGTGGCAGCCAAATGCCTATTAAATATCTGCAACAAATAAGTATTTATTATAATTATGAATTTGCCTTCCTGTAGGGCCTGCCAAAACACAAAACCATGTCGTATGACTAAAAAACCAAATAATATGTAGGATGCTGCCGGTGTTGGCCAAAATTTAATTAAGTACAAGATAGATTTATTTCGAATTTTATCCGACTATGGCGAAGCAAAATAAGGGTTTTTTTGGGTTGGGAATTAATCAAATAACTTCCCCCGCTCTGGGTGGAGCGGGGGGGGGGGAGTGTCAGACTTGTACTGACTAAAACCCACCCATGTTCCTTCTATTGCCCTATAAGTTCCGGGGCCGCGGTATCTCTTTCGAACAACCCGCAACCCCGGCAAAGCAAAATAAGGGTTAGATATGATTTGACCGGTGTGTGTGTATGTTCATCTGTTCCCTTATAACTTCTAAACTGCTTTTTGATTATATTGAGGTATCGATGGTAGCGTTTTGACCTCCCGCTGGTGACTATGTGACGGATTAAATTAAATATGGGGCCCTCTGGGTGGATAAAGTCTTGAACTAAGTATTTTTGTAATCAATTTTGCCGTTTTGGGTATTAAATGAAATGGCTTAATTAGCACATTTCAAATATGTTAAAAAAATCTGATCCCAAAATAATATTAATAAAAAGAAACTAACAATTTCGTTACGGTCCTGTGTAGGTCTGACCATCTGACAACCTGTCTGATCATTTGAACACCTGACCTTTTGCCCGTCTGTCCGATTCATAACGATCGATTCAGCACCTAATAGGTGCGTGTATGTGTGTTATAATTATCATAATTAAATTATGAGTGTGAAACTATGGCTATGGATATTGAGCGGGTCCAATTTAATCAAATGTTATTACAACGACGTATTTACCTAGGTAGAGGACATATGAGTAGATCTCTTTTCGTATTGGTACAAGGTTGTTCTATTTGCAATCTTGCCCATTTCCCATTCTGCAGTATGGCTATAAACACGAACTGCTGAAATTTCTCGGTGTGCTCTCCCACACGGAAAGGAATGCGACTTTGTTATTTTCCAGTATTTACAAATACCTATCTCTATGCATTTCAGCTCGCACGTGGTGTCACCCGCCGTCGCCTCCAGAATCTGGGAGAGTGAGTTGCAAAGGAGTGACGTCACCGAATGGCTGGGGGCTCAATGAGGGGTCTAGTTGCCGGGTGAGATGCGCGCGCGGTTGGAAATGGAGCTCTCGATCCAGCGCTATCTGCCGACGAGGTGGTTGGACCTACGACCTAGGATGTGTACCGAAGCGCACCAAATAGTTTTTAATGTTTATTATTTGTCTATTTTGATAATCTAAAAATGTGACCTTATTAGTGGACTTTGGGTTGCTGTCCGTACCTACAAAGGGATCAATGTGTGTGCCATTATAACTAAGTGTAATTGCTAATTGCTACATATGTTATCTACTAAATGATTTAAGTTTTTCTCATTTAATATTGGTCAAGTCAGAATAACATAAGTTCTTAATTGTGATAGTTTCAATTTAACATTATGTATTTGTTTATACTAAATATGTGTTTTATTTAATTATTCATTAGCGGTCAAACTTAAGGCCATTTAACTTAAGGTCATTTTGATGTGCACCTAGATTTGTTTAGCATGTTCACTCCTGGGTAAGGCCGCCTTCACACTTCTGACCATGTATGTCTTCTAGTTATAACGGAACATTTTAACGCCACCTCCTTTGCCCTGGCTGGAGGCCTTAATTTTAAGGCATTCACAGATGATGATTTTTACAATACTAGCTTTTGCCCTCGGCTTCGATCGCATTAAATTCGGGGTAACACGGTTCTCCTTTCCTGATTTGCAGGTACCTGCTACCTGTAGTTTTTGCCCTTGCGCCTTATTTATTGTAATAGCAAAGCTAAGTTTCCCTTTTCTTCCCTCTTTCTCCCTCATTTCTAACTTTTATTGAAAAAATAAAATAGCCTATGTCCTTCTCCAGGGCCGATTTTGATGAATTTTGGTACAGAGATAGTTGGCTCTGTACCAAAATTCATCAAAATCGGTTTAGCCATTTAGGCGTGAAGAGGTAAAAAACAAACTCACTTTCGCTTTTCTAATATTAGTAAGGATTATGATAGCTTCCGCGTGCAACGACCAGATATATAGTCATACTAGCTGCACTTTGCGGTTTCACCCGCTCAGGTCAGGATAAAAACTATGTGTATACCTAAGACATAGTCAGCCAGCCAGCCAGCCACGCTAATCGAAATCGGTCGAGATGTTTGAGCGTTGAGGCTTAATAAATACACACACACATTTAAACTTCCGCCTTTACCATATTAATAAGAGTGTGGTTTTGAACTCTATGGTTTGTGGTATATTGACGGTTTAATAAAAATCTACGAAATTAATTACACTAGCAACAACCCCGTTGTGGGAAGTAATATTATTTGTGAGATGTGTTGAAAGATTCTGGTAACGCGCCAAACACTCTTTGTTTAAAAAATTACAACTCTGTGGCATTTTTTCAGGCTGGCAATTAGACTGAAGTTCGTTCAGAAGTATCAGCTACGATGATAGTTCCTTGACCAAAACCAGTTGTTTATTCCTATCAAAAATATCAAACAATATCATTCTACAAAGTTCAAGATAATTTAATTTCAATAATAATATTTTATATCAATTTGAAAAAATTTTCTTCGTTTTTAACACTTTTTCCACATGTCTAGTTTTCCGAACGAAATATTTTCAAAAATAGAATCCAGTGTGACGTTTGCGGCCGTTAAATGTTTTGAGTTCGTCAACTGGATTGTTGGAAGAAAAAAAACAATAATTTAGCTAATCGTTCTGTCTGTTGGTTAAAATGATTAGTTTGTTATATTAAACAGAAGTATCGGATTATATTGAGTACATCGTGTCTGTTATATTTAGAAATCACAATGGGAACCAATACAAGTAAACCCACTAGTAATAATGAAGCACCAACTATTGCTGTTGCTAAGAATGAGTTGGAGGTTCCAGACATATGTAATAACTCTGATCCTCGATCTCCGACACCAGAAATATCACGGACTCCGCTTCAGGTATATGAATATACTTACATAAACTATAAATAGCACAAGAATTCCACCGCTTTTTTTGTTACGTTTGAAATGTCTGGTCTTTTTTACTGCATGCCATACATTTACTAATTTAATGCGTTTCTCTTTCAGAATAAGTCCACTGGTAAACACAATATCACTAAAAACGTTGACCTGAGGAAGACTTTCGAAAATGGTAATGGTGAAGAGAAATTGATACACAATAATCCTATACTCTCTGCTGTGATAAAGAACCATTTGCAATCTTATGACCCGCGCTCTCCTACGCAGGATTTTGAACGCACTCCTATTATAATTTCGACAAAGACTGATGAAACAACTAATGAAAAGAGATTGTTAAGACAACAAAGTGATAACTGTGCCAGTCCAGTGTTGAACTCTGAAATTGACGACAATTACGACAGCTGTGCTGAAGCATGTGAAAAGACCCCAGATTTTGTGGTATCCCGGAATTTGTGTGAGGGATTCCTCAATATAACTTTAGATGATACACTAAAAGAACCTGAACAGCCCTTAGGATCATCCACAGCTTCTCATGAAGCATTAGAAAATAACATATCAAGCGAAGGTAACCATAAACCAAAGTTTTTGGAAACTAACTTTGAGTATGTTGATTATGAGGATAAATTTGAAGATAGTGAGGAAAATATCAATAGTATTGAAGATACTGACATGAATGAGGATGATAATGATGGCCCAGTTTTTCAGACCCTTGATGATGATCCTCGGTCACCATCAATAGGGATTGAGAGAACACCAATAGTTGTACCTAAAGTTGACAAGGACTCAAATGTTGAAACTATGTCTGATGATACTTTGATCAAAGTCTTACAGAGCACTAATGCTGAACTTCGTCAAACTGGTCCTAAGGCAGACAAAAATGTTGATGGGCTGCTTATATATGAAGATGAAGAAACAAATCTTAACGAGACACCGAAGAAGACAAAGTCTGCAAGTAACAGCGGCTCAAGAACTCCACTGTCATGTATGAAGAACAAGGGAGATGTAGGCCATACACGGTCTAAATCAGCCAATACTGTGTATGATCCAAAAAACCAAAAGATTGGATCCAAAGTTCCTAAAAGAGTGTCACATATTCCACGATTGAAGTGTTTATCTAAGCAGCCGACTTTGATACCTGCAGGGAGCAGTGTTTCTTTGAAAAACATTTCTAAAGCTGTTGCAATAGGTGGAGATTGTGAAAATACACCTCCCCATTCACATCGCGATCGCTGGGACAAAGACAACAGTATTGTACTTTGAAATTGAGTTTTAGTAACCAACATCAGCAAGAATGCTGTAGGATATTCTTAAAACTTTGAAATTGTTTTATACATGTTTACTATTATGTTTATTGTGAAATGTAACTTTTGAATAACATTGCTCGGAATTCATAATTTCTTGTATTGACATCATGCTTTGCTTTATTGTTTGAAATTAGTTTTAACAATAATTGTTACTGTCTACAATAAGTAATTCTTGACTCTCAATAAAAGAAACATTATCTCATATTGTTATCTTTTTCCTAGCAGTAATTGTATTGATAGACTTGAAATAAATATTTTTAGAAAACATTTATGTATCATTTTTACATAATACCTTTCTGGTAAGTATACCCCAATATATCACTTCACTGCAATAGACTTTCGCCTTAATTTTTTTTTGTCAATGGACATTCATCCACAGCAACACACCTGGGGCCTAAGTCTGCTATTACAATAGTGTCAGAATGGTCGATCACTGATCGCATTCTGGTTAATTTTGACAAGTTTGGTTTACTCTACTACATACTAAACTTGTCAAAATCAACCATTATGCGATCAGTGATCGACCATTCTGACACTATTGTAATAGCAGACTTAGGCCCCTGTAATCTATGAAGATGAAGAGGTGTACATAATGTAAGCTTGTTATTTGTTTCAATGCAACATGAAGTTACAAGTGTATACGTGACGCGCAACATCGCTAGTTCCTCTGGAAACTTGTTTTCAGAGATCATGCGTAGAAAGAGATCGTGCTAAACAGAAGTGGCGCGTTACCGCTCAGCATTATGTCATACATGATGCATAATCGCAAGACGACGCCTTATGGATACACAGCTTATTGCTAACTCCAGACTTGCTGCAATCAGGCGGGAGGACACGGTGGAGCACACTGACAATCTACCCTGCTTGGGGACAGCACTGCTGTGTGCTCGTAGCTGGTTCGTCCATGGTCAGGAGCGTGAGGGAACGGGAAGCAGTCACCTCCTGCGAAACAGTTATGCTAGCGAGGCGGCTGGACGTTTGAGGAAGTGATCCTGGACACGTCCCAACCGCCGCGAGAGTAGCTCAGTGCGTCGGGAGTCACATGAGTCAACAGGTGACTCCCGGCTACCATAGACGCGGGTCTGTGAGCAATAAGTAGCTCACTTTCCGTCCGTCCAGTGACGACAGGCCGCATCCACGACGCGTTCGTTCGCCAGCAAATGTAAAGGTCTCGTCAGGGCTTCTGCCTTCTGAGGCTGCGAGTTTAGCAGTTGAGCCCCGGAACACCGTCCTTCCTTGTTCTAAAAAAAAAGTCAGCCGCTGGCGTCAATGGATAAGGGCGATGACCTCTCAGTTAGTAGCAATGTTCTTTCATAGTGATATCAGAGAAGTGGCGTCGTGGACGTGTGATGGCACAGCTGCAATGACATTATGCAAGTGTTCCCAATTAGCATTGGTACCATATTATTTAAAGGTTTAATACAATAAAATTAAAACAGACATTATTCAATCAATAAATTTATTTTCTATACTGACAACACTTAATACATACAATCTTCGTTAAATTAAAATTGCAAACGCAAAAAATTCTTCTGGAATAAATAATAGGTAAATTCATAAATAATAAAGATTATTATGCAAATCACAATAGAATTTCATGTACATAGCAGTAGGTATAGCGTTGCTAGCTCTTGGAATGGTTTAAAATTGAACACCAAAAATATGGAGATGGTTAGATAGTTATACAAAAATAAGCCCCATAAAATATAACACTAATGTAGAATGTCACCACATCCAAAATCTATATCATGGGTTTTGAGGTGATACATTCTACCTGACGAGTATTTTAATTAGATTAGTAATAATACTAAGAAAATAATATAGTTGAGTAGACTCTTTCAGCAAGTAGTTCCTTTAAAATCCTCGAAGAACAGCTAAAATCAAAAAAACATAAGGAATAATGTTATTTACGTTGCATAAACATCAACAACTATTCAGTAACGTCCAACCAAACTACAAAATGTTAGTTAAATGAACTACAGTACAAATCGTATTAATTTATGACCTAACATCAAGAACTGAGGTCTAAGATCTACTTTAAGTATCTATTTAAAAATCTTGAGTACTATTTTAATAAAGATAAATTGAGAGATAAGACAATGGCAATAACTCTGCCTTTGTACAGTGTTTTTATACAAGTGCATATTTTTTTAAATAAATAAAATGCAAATCCTTTTTGGTGCAATATTCTTTGTTAGAAATAATAATATGCATTACACAATATTTAATGCACTACCATTAATTTTCTAAGAACACGTAATTGATTTGCAGAATGTTAGCAATTTGCTTACTTCTAATATTTATAGTAGGCGACATTGTATGTATTAAAAATTTGGCACGAAAAATAGTGTGTCCAGGAGAATTCTAATGACTAAAACGAAATAATTAAATATTGCAATTGTCAATATAAGTTATACAAGCTATTATTACGGAATGTCTTTTAGAGGATAAAATTATATTGCACGGGAGTTTTACTGTAACATAAAACCGTTTTATCAAGACTTAAGTGTAACATTATCTCGAAATATGGTTATGTATGATTTTGGTCTGAGATTCTTTAAATGTAATTAAGTTTTTTTTTAATTAAATGCATGCTGACAATAATAATAACAAGTCATTTCATATCAGTATTATAAAAAACACGCCATATAAATTTGAAGTAAATCATTTACAATAAATGGTAAAGCTTACATTTTCGTCCATAGGTACAAGGGCCAACAATAGACAATGAAAAAGTCTTTTATATAGTAACCATAATCACACAAAATATTTAGAATTCGGTATTTCTATAAATCCTACAAGAAATAAATAGGTACATCCAAAATTTAAACATTTAAAGCATTTTGAAGCTTCACTAAGATCGGAATATGTATTTATTACTCCATAAATATTATGCTATTTACCTATCTATCAAAGAGTCAGAACGCGAAATTTATTGACCATTTGCAAAAATAGACACTGCTTTACGTGATTGTTTTCTAACATTTATAACATCTAATAGCCTTGAACAACAATCACTATAAGCAACTTCTAAACATCTAAAATCAGTTTGAATTGAATCTCTTGAAGTTCACCATTTCATGGTTTTACAATACTGTGTACTTAAACATTTAATAGGAGGTAGTTTCTCATAGATTTGATTTTAAACCATGTTACAATATGTATATTATATGCTTATGTTTATTGGGGCCATAATTTAGTGTTAAACACACAACTAACACCAATAAGTTTAAATATCAAAAACAGGATAACATTTATGCTTATCTATGTATCCCACGGATAATATCATGCTTCATGCACAGGTTGCTCACTTCTCATCCCCATTTTTCTCCTCATCTGTTGAATAATGTTAGTGAAATAATTAACACACCTCACTTCCAAAAAGGTTATGGCTAACAAAATTATTGTATTAGTAAAATAATATGGAAAAATAACCATGCAATTATAGATTTTAATGACTTGAAATTAAACCTAGTTATTGTTCAACTTTGTAGTTAAAATCAATATAATTGTTTGTTATTTTTTTTTTTAACAGTAGTCAGGTAGTAAATACTGTACTCATCTAGTTTAAAAAAAAAATGTTAGAGTCTTTAAAAGCTATTTGCAAAATAGACATCACTAATCATTTATGAATACACTTCCTTAATAATTGAGCGGTTAGGTTAGTGAAGTGCTTCAATATCTTTAAACTTACTATCAGTATTCTTAAGTGATATTATTATACAAGGAAAGGTTAATAGATAAGGCATTTTAAGTGCTTTGTTTTGTGTAAAGTTAATGAAGTTTTTAGATTTCTTAATTAGATAACTTGAAAACTACATAGAGGTGTTAGAAAATTAAACAGGAATTTATCTTTGGGTAATGTTTGGGAAAATAACACCAATCAATAAAGCCAGTCTTCATGATTTAAACACTTCATGAAGTTGTTTTGAACACAAAACAAAACAAGATATGAATAAACATACCCATTCATTTTATTCAACATAACTGATCAACAGGCCGAGTCACAGTCTTATTTACAGTATGTTATTTTTAGTTGTTTTTCAAGAAAACCAATTGTCATACAAATAAAATACACAAACCTCGCTCTTTCTCCTCCATGTTTTGAGATATAAATTCACGCAGCTCTGAGTATGCCTTGTCCAAATTGTCATTGAGAATTGTGATGTGGAAGTTGCCTGGCTCTTGACCTGGAATCATTGCATCAGATGTGTTATATTTTTAACACTGATTGTAAACATATTTTTATTCATTGATAATAACATGAATTGCGTAAGCAACACATGTATGTATTATGATTCTTGAAAACAATTAATTATACACTTGTGTTATCATGAAACTGTTTCTTGAAAAAGTGAAGAAAATTATTTTGAGACTTAAACTATTCCAATCTTTTTATATGGATTTCTTTTATTTTGATTTTAACAAAAAAAAATATTCCTTTAAAATTTTTATTTAAAATCGTAAAGCTTATGTTATGTCACAATATATAGTACCCAGGTGCAAAAACAATGTTTTCAAAAGCTTAAATTTATAAAAAAAAAATGTTTAATTACTTTGGAATGGTTTGTTTTTTATTGTCAAATTGTAATGGATTTTGTAAAAAACCCAACATACATAGCCCATAGACCCTTTATAGAATTACTGATTGATGAAAATAAGTAAAGATTAAAGAGTATGTATGGATAGTATCAAGTAGTATTCAGTTGTTTCTTTCTCTATGAAATTAGTGTGGTCAGGAAAAACCCCTTACCATATTTAATTTCTTTGCGAGCTGTCTCCAACCTCTTCATCAGAGCCTCCTCCTGCTCAGTGTTGCGTGCACGCAGTCGTCTCTCTAACTCCTCAATGGAAGGTGGCATCACAAACACCAGCAGTGGGTCGAGATCAGTTTTCTTCACTTGCTTGACTCCTTCAATCTCAATGTCTAGGACACAGATTCTTCCCGAGAAACATACATCATTCACCGCTTGTTTACTGAAAATTTCAAAATTATTTTTGTTAATAGGTCAAATAAAAATATTTTGCATAGTGAGCATTATATTTTGATTTCTGGTAACCAATTAGAATAGGGGCTTGAGCCGATGCAGTGACGAGTATTAACTGAGAAGAAAACAGAGATATTGCAGTAAATGCAATTAACAAAACAATGACTTTATGAATAAGAACACCTCATCGTTGGCAACATGCCAATGTGCCCAAAACAACAAGCACATGGTCAAGAGAGATTCTTCACAAAACAATTTCACTAACCTGGTTCCATACATGTTGCCACTGAAAGTTGCGGTTTCTAAAAACTCTCCTTTTGCTATAGCAGCGCTCATGTCCTCTTTGTTTGTAAAGTGGTAATGCACACCATTTTTCTCGCCAGGACGTGGACCTCTTGTAGTATGCGACACACTAAACCCGAATTTATCCGGGAACTCTTTCAGAAGTCGCTTTAGCAACGTACTCTTACCCGACCCCGAAGGTCCACAAAGAACCAAAGGACGAGGACCTTTCTGCACCATTTTTGAGAAAACTAAGAACAAATAAAATATTATTGTTACAAAAGCCGCATAGGTTAATGTTGAATGGATATCTAAACAAATATCTTACATCTTATTAGAAACGTCGTGGAAAATGTTAATAGAACCTATTAGCTTAGAGCTCTCCGAGAAAATCGACCCGGCTATAATTTAATATTGGTACGAATACGAAATCAGTACACATGTATAACGCGCAGTGCACAGAATGTTATGTCAAAAGGCAAAATAGTTTCGTGCGTAAAACGAAACCTACATTGGCATAAAGCAGATTTATGTGTACTCAAAAGAAAAAACGGAACGTCAAGGTTTATTATTTTAAGTTTTGTACAAATACGGATACCTAAGAACTGTTCAAGCCCCACCCGTCCCTTGTTAGAGCCAGCCCGCGCTGCTGAGCCAGTAATTTCCAATCAGTCCATAAATAATATCACTCAGATCCAACCTGTCCCATTGCTGTCCTCCCTCAGCGACGCCCTAAGCCGAAGCTCGTACCCCACAGGGGGTGCCCTTAGTGTGTAGTCGCTTAGTTTGTAAGTTTTTTGCCCTGGCTGGAGGTCTTAATTTTTAAGGCATCCACAGGTTTCGCCCGGTCAAGCAGTTAACAAACACCTAGGTTGAACTGCGAGATGCCATTCAGAAAAAGAAAAAACTGTTCAAGTCTAGTCGGCACCTAGTATATTATACGCCGTACACCCATTAACTTATCCACGTCACGTTTGAGTGTCGGTGTTTGGCATGGGTTTCTTGCAGCATATTTAGGTTTAAACGAGGCCAGTTTCATGCCAATACAGCTACCAGCTACTAACCAAAACATCTATGACGTTGGAAGTGGCTTCGTAAAGCTCTTTCAAAATGGATCTCAAACCAAACCAGCCGCCGCGGAAGACGCTACGAGCTCCCGGCCACCGTAGAAGCGGGTCTGTGGAACGTGAGCAATGGGTAGCTCACATATATATACGGAGGGGTACCCACCTCCCATAATGATGACTCGTTAAGTATAATTTTGATCTAAATGCTTTGCCATGTATAATTAAGATAAGTATTAATTTATTTTTAATTTAATTATCGTGTATTTTTGTTTTTTTTTTGGTATATTGTATAATTTGGTGTATATAATGCATAGGACACGTCTGTAAAGGTGCTATAATATATATTAGTGGTAAATAAATAAATAATAAATAAATATGTCCGACTTTTGACGATAGCATTAACGGCGAGTTCATTAGCAAAGCAAAGACGCCTACCACGGCCAATGCCTGCTGGGGTTCCGGGTTGTCCGATACAGCGGCCCCGGAGCACAAAGGGCAATGGAAGGAAACATGGATGGGTTTTTCTCTGATTGGGGGAACTTATCTGATGATTTCCAATCCGAAAAAAATGCTATTCTATTCTATTCTATTTTTGATGAATGGCAATTGAAGCCGATGTCGACTATTCTGCCAATGTCGAAAGTGAAATGGAACGGCAAGTGAGTGTTCTAAGAAGTAAAAATAAATAAAAACTGTTAACATAAATAAAAAATCTTCGGTTGATACAGTTGGACTTGTTGGGTTAGTAGCAGACTGAAACAAACAAAAAATAAATAATAAATAAATATTATAATTGTTAAAACATACATGTATATGTACACAACAACACAGACAGGGTATTTGATGAACCGGCTTATAGTTTTATACTGTTGTGGCGGATGAAAATCATCAACGCCACAAGCAGTTCGGAGGAAGGATATGTTAAAAGGGACGGAAAATTAATCGGGAGGGGGATTTTGAGTTTAGGGAGGCGGCTATATAAATCAAGAGGTGGGATGTTGTCTGAGCATTCAAAGAAGATGTGGTCTAGAGTACCCTCTCCTAACCCACACTCGCAGAGAGAGGAGTCACGTGCATGTATTTTATGCAAAAAAACGGGAGTGCAACAGAAACCTAATCTGATTCTGCATAGGACGGATGTAACGGTTTTAGAAACCTTTTTGAACCCGTAGAACCAAGGTTTTGGTTTAATGGTTGGTTGCACTGCGTAATAAAACCTGCCCTTTTTCCTACCAGTAACGTTCCACTGTTCCTGCCATGCAGATTGGAGTTTAATTTTTGGCAAGTTCAGTAAGTCATATCCCTGGTGAGTGTTGTAGGAGAGATCAGCTGTTGTTGAAGAACAGGCGTCTTTAGCCAAAGTATCAGCACATTCATTGCCCTTAATACCACAATGACTGGGAATCCAAACTAGCTGAACGTCTTTTTGATTACCAGCGCAAGTAAATAACGACTTTTTAATTTTTAAAATAAGTGAGCTGTGCAATTTACTCTTGAAAGGGTTTTGGACTAAGGCTTGCAAGCTACTAAGAGAGTCAGTGAAAATAACGGCTTTGTCAATATTGTGGTGTGACTCTATGAAAAGGCATGCTTCTAATAAAGCCACACACTCACCCGTAAATACAGAAGACTCTTTAGGGCATTTAAACTGTAAAATAATTCTGGAGTTTTGGTAGTATACCGCAGCTCCAGTGTAACTGAGGTCAGTAAATTTAGAGGCATCTGTAAAAAATCGTTGAAACTTAGACCATCGCTCTCCCACCACTGCATTGAAGGTCGAGTTTGCCGAGGGAGACTTTTTAGAAATGCCAATATCAAAATATATTTTAGGAGTGAAACAAAGGACTTCATAGGCAAAGTTAAAAAGGGGTAGTCTAGGATACTTAACGATTGGACATTCTAAATTTTGGAGTTGGCGAAACGTTTTTAAAATTAAGGGGAATTCTTTATGTTTCCAGAATTTTGAGCTTCTGCATAGGGCGTCTAACTCGTTCAATTTTGCTATAAGAGGATGGGAAGATCTAGATAATACTCTAGACAAAAAACGGGAGGCTAGATATTGCCGTCTTAGGGCCAAGGGAGGTTCAGCACACTCAACCTGCAATGCATTAACGGGTGTCGACTTCATGCAACCAGAGATGATCCGGAGGGACTTGGACTGAAGTCGGTCAAGCCCAGACAGAGCCCCTTTGTTGCATGGAACTAAGTGAAACGTACCGTAGTCCAAAACGCTACGAATTAGAGCGTTATAAACTAATTTCATGGTGTAGGGGTGGGCCCCCCACCATACACCCGCAAGAACTTTTAAAATCGAGATAACCTTCTCACATTTGTTTTTCAGTGAATTTATATGGTGTTTACCGGTTAATTTTGCATCTAGAGTAACGCCTAAAAATTTAACTTTATTTACTACTGGAATATCATTGCCTGAAATGTCCACTGAAATGGATGGAACCAGTCTTTTACGAGAGAATACCATCGCCGAACTCTTCGGTGCGGATAGAGCCAGACCATGGCTCAAAAGCCACTGGTTCAAAGAGTCCAGAGAGAGGCATAGGGATGACGCTGCGTCTATGGCGGAAGAATCTGTCACATACAAAACTAAGTCGTCTGCGTATTGCAGGATATGACAGTTACTATTTAAGCAGGTTCCCATATCGACTGTATATAGATTGTAGAGGAGAGGACTGAGGACGAAACCTTGTGGGAGGCCTTTCCAAGTCTGCCTTTTATCGAAATCCTCTCCCTGAACTCTCAGAACCAATGATCGAGACATGATAAGTCCACATATACATTCGATCATCTTAGCCGGAAGACTCAGCTGGTGCAGTTTCTGCCTGAGAACGGGAAGAAGAACGTTGTCGTATGCGGAGGAGATATCTAGGAAGGCGGCAACAACGGACTCGTTTTTAGAAAACGCTAAACGTATATCCGTAACTAAAACGCCGATACTGTCCATTGTACTGAGACCTTTCCTAAAACCAAATTGGTAGTTCGGCAGTAATTCTCTTGATTCAACTATCCATTCTAGTCTGTTTTTAATCAAATGTTCCAGTAGTTTAGCCAAGACTGAAGCCAGAGCAATTGGTCTGTATCCATTCGGATCGTCTACATGCTTGCCTGGTTTCAACAGAGGGATGACAATTTGTACCTTCCATTGGTCAGGGACCCAACCATGGTTATAACAAACGTTTAAAATGTTTAAAAAATAAAGTTTAGCCTTATTTCCAGAATGACTGATAAAAGAATATGGCACACCATCAATGCCTGGAGCTGAGTCCCGGACATGACTGAGTACCACATTCATCTCTTCCAAGGTAAATGGCGCATCAAAAGGGTCCACAGATATATTATCTGAGGGTACAACAAGACATTCAGAAGGAAGAGGAACATAGGGTGGCGCGATTTTGTCGAAAAAACTTTCAGCTGTTTCCCTAGTGATTGGTGAGGAAGTTGATGGAGAGCAACCACGTCTAAACCGGTTAACGTTCTTCCACACTACTGAAATTGGGGTGGAGGGAGATAAAGACGTGCAAAATTTAACCCAACCTGAACGTTTCTTCCTACGGAGAAGACGTTTGGATCTAGCATTTACTTGTAGGTATTCCAGCATGTTTTCCGTAGTCATCTCACCATTGTAGTGTTCTTCGGCATTGTTTCTTGACCTAACTGCCAAAGTGCACTCTTGATCCCACCATGGAGGCGAGGGGATTTTGTTTCGGGCACTATTTTTCAGTGGGAAGCAAGAATCCGCACTAGAGGTAATGGCCGCAACAAAGCCTTCATAACAACTCTCAACATGGTAGTGACCAGAAGAATCTGGCAAACTTGAATTTAAATTTGGAAGAATACTGATTTTCTCATCCATTACTGAGACAAACTTAGACCAATCTGGTTTGGATAAATTATATTTCAGAAGTGGAGGTGAAGTTTTTTCTAAATAGGTCTTATTAAGTAATGAAATAACAATAGGATAATGGTCACTACCATGCGATAGGGTTGTACACTCCCAATGGGTTGAAGCAGCCAACTCAACTGAGCAAAATGTCAAATCCACACAGCTCTTTTGTTGTCCAGGAGGAGATCTGCGTGTTGGGGAGCCATTATTTAGAATACAGAGATCTAGGTCGTCCAAAATGTCCACCAAAGCTACACCAAAGGCATCACAGCGTTCGGATCCCCATCTGGAATGGTGACAGTTGAAGTCGCCCATGACCAATATTGGTCCCTGGACGTTGGTGAAAATGTTTTGTAGTATAACCAAAAAGTCACGATGAGGATGAGCTATATAAATTGAGAAGACTGTGATACCTTCCACCCTTCCTGCTGCAATACTCATATCACCCATAAGTGAAGGAAGGGGTAGGGGAGAAAGTGGAACCTTATTGTTCACAAAGAGAGCAGATCCTCCGTAGCCATCAGATCTGTCACATCGTAGTATGTTGAAGTGTGGTATACGAAAGCTAAGACTTGGGATAAGCCAGGTCTCAGCTATAGAACAAGCCAATGGCTTGTACTTATTTAGAAGGAATATGAGGTCGTGCTTCTTATGCCACACGCTCCTCACATTCCACTGAAGGAAAACTTGGCGAGCCGCCATTTCTAATGCTTGAAAGAAGAGTAATAAGTTGATCGGCGACGTTGGACGGTGATTGTGATAAATTAGAAGGGGAAGAGATAAGAGTTGGTAAGAGTTTTACAAGAAGTTCAATTATAGAAATAGTGTTATTAGAGTTGTCATTGTTATTGTTAAGAGCACAGCCATTAGGCTGTGAAAATTGGGGATTATAAACAATCTGCTGATGAGCAGCTTTGTCGTAGGACGGGGAAAGAGGGGCATGTGACTTGGGCTTCAAAATAACAGTCTTGCGGTATGACTGAGTAATCGGAGCCTTGGCGGCATTAGCATAATTGCGAGATGCTGTTGGGATAATTTTGCTAGCTTCAGCATAAGGCATCGATTTCTCAGCCATCATTGTCTTGATAGCCTTCTGCCTACCATACTCGGGGCATGACCTGCTATTGGCAAAGTGACTCCCCGAGCAAAGTATACAAAAAGCCTCTTGCTCAGTAGTGTTGCAGCCATCACCAGGGTGATCATGGCCACACTTACTGCATCGTGGATTAGACCTGCACAAATTAGCCACATGTCCAAATCTGCAGCATTTGCGGCATTGGATTGTGGGGAAGATGTATTGCTGAACAGTGAGGGATGTGTAACAGCAGTATATCCGTGGTGGTAAGACTTGGCCATCAAAAGTGATGACGCAAGTTTCCGTGGGTTTCCACTCAGTCACACCGTCTTTAAATATTTTCCTATTAATGCGGCGGATCTTTAGAATTGGTCCGCATCCTGAGGGAACAGATAAATAGGTGATGGCCTCTTCTTCACTGATATCAGAAGGGACACCAGTAACTACACCCATCCTGGTAATGTTAAATGTTGGGATTGTAACTGAATACCCGAACTTTGCCAACAAACTATTTACTAAAAATGAGTTAGCATCCTGAGGGGATACAAATTCAACGGACACGCGGTTACGGCCAACTCTCTTAACACCACCACGAACAATGTTAGCAATGTTGTTAGTGATCAAAAACTTTCCAAAGTTCACAGGGTGTAACGTGGTCCCAGAGTTTGGTTGGGTTTCCAATCGAGTAACATGGACTAGATATGGGGATTTATCCATGACCGAGTACTTGGTACGACCGATTTGGCTTCTGGATTGCTTGCTAGGAGGGGATGGTGACGATATTTCTTCATTACCGGGACGTTTACGTGAGTTTTGAGGACGAGATACATCCATCTCGGCGACACTACAGACAACATCCGCGAACTGAGACAAAGGGTTCGGAGTCTTCGGAGTAAATAATGATGGGGAAATTGGGATATCAGGAGGGTCAGGGTCTGGTGGTTTATTCAGCTCCATCTTGGATGTTAATTAGATAAAAACACCACTCACCTGTTTACAAACACAATGACAACACAATTATACAGAAACAAGTCACAAATATATCAACAATCACACAAAAACAGCTAAAAATCTCTAGACACAAGTGCTATCCAGGACGCCCGTGGCAAGAATCCCGAA
This sequence comes from Ochropleura plecta, assembly GCA_905475445.1. Lineage (NCBI taxonomy): Eukaryota > Metazoa > Arthropoda > Insecta > Lepidoptera > Noctuidae > Ochropleura > Ochropleura plecta. The sequence continues at coordinate 13,177,582 of FR997723.1, forward strand.
AAAAATGCTCTTTCAAAATGAAGTCTTCAATGACGCATAACAGTAAGTAATGGGTTTGGACATCTGTTTCCTTTTTGTTTATTATAAGAAAATTTGACTATAACTCATATTCGCATTCTTAAAGTAGTCACAGACGATCGAACTTGGTCCGGAGCGTACCACGAACCGTACGGTGCGGTCTACACAACAGACGATCGCACCAGACTCCGAACCTACCAGTCGTATTGTGCTAGCATTGCGTGAACACGTCTCCTCGACATGCCGCCTATTCTATCAAAACAGGCCAAAGTTGCATTAGTTGCGGCCACTATCGTTGCTACATCGCCATTACATAACCAACGAAAAAGAAGAAAAGAATGGGCAAAGTTTTATCTCAGAAACAGACAACGGTACAGTCATATTTATGAATCTCATTAAAGATCTCGATGATAAAGATTTTCGTATATATCTTCGAATGAGTTCCGAAGCATTTGTTGAATTGTTGGATCTTGTGAAATCACTTATAACTATAGGCAGCTCTGAGATTTTCTATTTTTTTCTTAATATCGGTAATAGTCGCAAGGGGGTAATATGTCTTCCATTTTTCTAAAAGTATTTCAAATGCTTGATTGCGTGCATCTTTATTACAATAAAGGCTATGCGCGGTATTCCACAAACATGGAAAGTCTTTATATAACTCCAACAGCTCTATAATCGCTCTTTTCTCCGTAATAACGATGTCTTCTTGGCGTCGCTCCGAATCCATGTCTGTGAACACGCTGCGACGTGTTGCACAGGGGGTGGCAACTGCTATACATTTTAATTTCTTGCTTTTCAACGCCACCTATCTACGGGCACATAAACTAAAAATGAACAGTGTTGCCAGCAAATACCCCATGAAGCAATTGGTAGTATAGTTTAGTAGAAATTTAAGCGTATCATCTTGAATTTTGATCTATTGCGAGTTATTTATTAATTATAGTTTTTTGTTTAATTTTTAAAAGTGGTCTGATCATATTTTTTTATAATATTTTGTTCATATTGTTCAAAAAAGAAACAATTAGTAGAATTTACAAATATTATGTGACCAGACAGGGTGACAATGACATTTCATTGCAAAAATATCTGCGGTTGCGCATGTTTTTGTAATTATTTCGTTTGCTTCCTAATTTTGAGTGTAATTTACGTCGAGTTTAGTTTACTCCGTATTTACTACAAATCTGAGAAGATAAACGTTCCTATCGTGTATCTACTTTCTAAATCACGTCGAGTTGAGCCCCCTGTGTTCCTCCGTGATTTATTCAACAAAACAGCTTAGGCCCTCCGTAAATAGGAGTTTGGACCATATTATTTAAGTGTTTTGTGTATCAATAACAATGTCTCGAAACAAGTGTTGTGTGCCCGGCTGCCAAGTCGTCAAAAATGACGGTAAGTAAATCGTGCCGTTTGAAATATTCAATGTACAATTTTAACGTCTTTACTATTTTTTGTTAGACATTTGTGTATGGGTAAAGAACATGATACTCTTTGCGTGGTTCAAAGCAATGCCAATAGTCCTGTTCAAAAATATAGTTTTTAGATTTTTGTTTGTTTGTCCGGGCTAAATTCAAAAAGTACTGCAAAGATATCATTCAAATTTTGCATGGATATTGTTGGGTCAGCACATAATCTATATATTATATGTATTATCACACTATCACCTTTGTGGGATGAATAATGAACTCATATCTATTCACCTAACTGAATCTATCTGTTTCGGTCGTAAAACTAGTTTCGGTCGGACACTACTTATAGCTAATAATAGGGAAACATTGTACTAGGTACCTACATACAAAAAAAAATTGATAAAGATTATCACTTGACAATGGCTGTAGAACATTTTTAGTGATATGCAACAATTAAGTTATAAGTATTCATTTTATATTTTAAATAAATGTCATAATAAAACAATTTTTGTTCTATTTCAGGTATTCCTCTACATCGCTTTCCAAATCCAAAATCCAATCTTGAGAAATACATGATATGGGTTTCAAAGATTGGCGGTCTACATCTGCTGCAGGATGAGAAATATGTTTACAACAATCTGAGAGTATGCCGTAAACATTTCAGAGCGGTCTACCTCTACCCAAACCACCAGCTTTGTAAATTAGCAATTCCAGAACTACAACTATCAGGTAAATTGTTATTCTCGTCACAGATTTTTAGAAATTGTTATTCCGATGGCCATAATATCTCGTGTATCCCATAAGGTTTGGTCGCGGGTTCAATTTCTGACCCAGAACAAACTGAGTGATGAGCATGATTGTTTGTTCTGTCTGGGTATAATTTATACAAGGTTAGTTTTTGTTTATGCGAAATCTGAATATAGTTTGTCTAAATAAGGAACTGAATCAATTCCAATATTATTACACCATATTATATTTTCCCTTCGCGACGCTGGAGTGGTGTTTTTGAACGGACAACTTTTTCATGATACAGTTTTGTAATTTTGCACACAGATTCTTTGTTTATATTGGTTACTTTTTTTTTTAATGTTTTTTATGGAGAAGTCACTAATGTTTAGTAGAAATATAAATGTAATACGGAAGCTGCATCTGCCAACAAACTACTTTACAGTTTGGCAGAGGTAATATTTTTATTGTAATGGTGGCTACAGACGTACAGTTTTAACAGTGAGATTTAACTGTACAGTCGAACTATACAGTTAAATTGTTACGTGTGTAGGCAAAACTGAAAACTGAACAGTTGAACTGTAAGCCAACACACGTAACGATTTAACTATACAGTTCGACTGTACCATAACAGTTGTAAAAACAAAAATAAACGCTTTTTAATTTTTTTTTAAATAAAAATACTGGACATCGGCTTTCGCATAAACAACAAAAAATAAGGTTGTATATAATAATGTGCTTACATATTTATAAATTGTATAAGTATGTTTATCAGTTGTCTGATTACCATAACACAAGCCCTGCTTAGTCCGTCCGTCCGTATTTCACAGCCAATTTTTTCCGAAACTATAAGAGCTATACTGTTGAAACTTGGTCAGTAGATGTATTCTGTGAACCGCATTAAGATTTTTACACAAACAGAAAAAAAAACAATAAATTTTGGGGTTCCCCATACTTAGAACTGAAACTCCAAAATTTTTTTTTCATCAAACTCATACGTGTGGGGTATCTATGGATAGGTCTTTAAAAATAATATTGAGGTTTCTCTTATGTAATTTTTTTCTAAACTGAATAGTTTGCGCGAGAGACACTTCCAAAGTGGTAAAATGTGTCCCCCCCCCCCCCCTGTAACTTCTAACATAAGAGAATGATAAAACAAACACGTCATAAACTGTAACAAGATTTCTTTACCTACAAATAGTATGTACGGAACCCTCGGTGCGCGAGTCCGACTCGCACTGGGCCGGTTTTTTAATTTATTCATTTATTGCTTACAGCTCAGGAACAAGAAAAAGTACCTGAAAACGTTCCATCCACATCTGCATCGCAGGCTCAAGTAATTATGGATGTAGATATACAAATGGATCAACATGGAATACGAGAAAACCATCCTTCAACGGCTTCAACATCTTCTGTACAATCCAATGTTATAAGTGTTGATCTAATCCCAGTAACTAGACCTCGCCTACATCATACTAGCATAGGTAAGATCTTGCATAATACTTAAAGTTGTTGTATTACATTTTCACAGGCAGCACCAAGAATTTGGGTAGCAGTTTTCGGTTATTTTATCAGTAACTAGCTGTTCCCCACAGTTTCTTCATCAGCGTTATGTTAGTCTTTGGTTAGTGTTAATAGTGTAACTAATGCAGCTTTCTTTCACATATATAGATTAAATTATCATACACATATGTATATAAACTGACGCCTTCTCATGTGAGTAGGCAGAAACTACTAAACGCCACCTGCTACAAACATATTTCTTTGAGTTTACATTAATACATCGAATGATATATTTATTTGCAAGAATATAGGCAGTTTACAAGTTCTTATGATCTATATTCGGCATTTCAGCCGTACAAATATTTAGTTTTTACATTTTAGTTAAGGCATACAGTTAATATTAGTTTTTAATAATAATTACATCATTTAGATCTAAATAACACAATTCAGACAATAAAATATTAAATAATAAAAATGTTTCAATATTAAAGTTAAAGTCAATATGAATGTCATAATAATTATAATAAAGGTTTTACATTTTATATTCAAAATATTCTAATAGCTTTCTATTAAATTCCAAATCTGTAGCACTTCTAAATTTTTCAGCTAGGTGGTTATATATTTTCACAGCCATGGTATAGAAATTCTTGTTGCAAACTTTTAGTCTATTATGCGGGACTATTAGTGGTTTTTGTACTATTTTCCCTTTTGTCTTGGTCTTTTTATCTTTTTCAAAAAGCGAGTAATTATTTCTTACAAATTTGCAGATTTCAAATATATACAGAGATGGGCGGGTCAATAGCTTTTGTTTAATAAATACAGGTTTACTAGAGTCTGTCCACTTGAGTTTGAAAATTGACCTTACACACTTCTTTTGGGCTACGAATGCCCTCTGGGCAGTGGCATCTGTTGAATTCCCCCATATAATTATTCCATATCTTAAAACAGAACAAACATGACTATGGTACACTAACAAGGCTGTTCGAATGTCTGTTAAAGTTTTCATCATCATCTGTACATCTGTTGTTTGTATATTTATAATTATATTAAACATTTTATTATTGTAATTTCAGAGTTTACCAGACTGCCTGGAACTTCAAAATGCAAGAAACATTGCAAAAATCCAAAACAAATTCAGTCTTACAACATGAGAATGACCCCCAAAAGGATCACGAAGACAAAAGCTTTCCAGATTGTAGCTAGAAACTTAAAAGATGAGAATGCAAAAACTTTTTTTCTTATGCAAGTCAAGCAAGCTGGGAAACGTCATGAGAGAGGAAGAAGATTTACCACAGAGGAGAAAGTATTGGCTCTGTCTTTATATAAGCCGTCACCTAAAGCCTACAGGATTATGCGCAAGTTTTGCATTTTACCCAGCAGACGAACTTTGCAGAATGTATTATATAAAGTGAAACTGGGTCCTGGTTACAATCAAAGGATTTTTAATCACCTGAAAGAGGTTGTCGAAAAAATGCCCCAGATACAGAGATACTGTTCGTTGGTGTTTGATGAAATGGCCATTGCCCCATCATGTTCCTACAACAAAACCAGAGATAGTATTGAAGGCTTTGTAGATGATGGTGACCAAAAAGAAGACAAGTTTTGTGACCATGTGTTAGTATTTATGATAAGAGGTATTGTCAAGACATATAAACAACCTGTCTATTACACCTATTCTGCTGGTACAACTAAGACATTATCCTTAAAAAAACAAATCATAGATGTCATCACAAGACTACAAGAAGCTGGTCTTAAAGTTGTAGCCACTATTTGTGACCAAGGTACAACCAACGTTGCTGCAATTAATAGTTTAATTAAAGACACTAAATCCTCATATTTAAGAAAAGATGTCGAATATAAAGAAGGCTTCTTCGAAGTTAATGAAGATAAAATTTATTTCCTACATGATCCTCCACATCTCTTGAAGTGCATTAGGAATAATTTGCTTTGCAAAAATTTAAATTATGTTATGGACGGCAAAGCACAAACCGCAAAATGGAGCCATATCCAAAAATTATTTGAGAGGCCACCTAACTACAAAGGGTCTAAAATAGTGCAAAAATTAACATCCCAGCACGTTATGCCCAACCACATACCGAAAATGAGGGTTAAGCACTGTGCACAAGTGTTCAGCCATTCTGTTGGAACTGCGTTGGGATTTATGACTGGTATGTACCCTTACCATTGTTTTGAAAGTAAATTTTGTGAATTACTTATTAGACACCTTTTTAGTGATAATTTATTATAAAAAATAGATGCCTATCCATTTTCTTTTAATACAGGGTTGAAAGTTTCAATGGGTCATAAGAAAACTACTTTAAATCGTTTCGATAAATGATTTTACTTAAGGGGAAAATTTCTTTATTTTTAAAAGGAAACAAATTGGCATTCAATGATTTTTTTTAATTTCGCTTGCTACACTCAGGAATCGAAGAGGCTTAAATCCGAAAAAGTAACACTGTATTTTTACGCCGTCAGACGTTTGGGTCATTCAGAAGGACCAAATCTCTCTAACAAACATGGTTAAGTAAATTAAAGGAAAACAATTTATCTGAAGAATATTATTCCAATTAAACGACGATTAAATTCGCCCTTTGATATCAAAAGTAAAAAAACTTCATGGTTTTCCTCTAATTTAATTTACCTACTATGTTTGAAAGATTTGATCCCTATGAATGACCCTATCAATAGATGTCATAAAAGTGCAGGATGTTGTTTTTTCCGTTTTTAGCCAGTTCGATTCTAGGGTGTGATATATTTCTAAAATCTTTGAATGCAGTTTTATTTATATTAAAAATAAAGAAATGTTTGTTTTAAGGTAAATAGTCTTAACGATTTAAAATATTTTCTTCCAGGACCCATTAAAACTTTCAACCCAGAATAGTCTGATAGCTTTTGTGAACAACAAACCATAACTACAAATGGAATGTTTCTTAATTTTCAGAAATGGGAGTAATGCCAGAAGAATGCACTCAAACTGCAGATTTACTATTATTCTTCGACAAATTATTTGATAGTATGAATTGTGGGAGTTTCGAATTTGTACCAGGAAAACCATTTAGATCCGCTGTTAAAGATAATTCGGCTCATCATGAGCTCTGGAATGTCAGTTTGCCTGTCTTAAAATCAATGAAATTTGATACTCCAAGATATGTGCCATCATTGATGGGTTGGGTAAAAACCATAGAAAATATTAGGAAATTGGTCAAATTCCTTCATGAAAAAGGTATGAAAGCCATATTGTTGCGTAGATTAAATCAAGATGCCCTCGAAAATTTCTTTGGAGCCATAAGAGCCCATGGGTATGCAAATATCATGCCAAATTGCGCGTCCTTTGAAGCCTCGTATAAGACATTATTATTAAATAATTTAACATCAAAACACTCTGTAGGTGCAAATTGCGAGGCTGACAATGACTTTTGTTTAGATTCTTTAAAATATTTTTTACTTGACGAGGACGTGCAAATTAGCAACGAGGGCATCAATGTTGTGGATTATGAGCATATGTACATAGAGCACGTAGACACAACGTCAGTGATCAATAAAAAAGATAAAGGAAATATAGAAAAATGCGCAGCAATAGGCTATTGCAGTGGGTGGTTAGCACGCCAAGCGAAAAGCAAAGTTTACAAAAAATGTCAAACATGCTTCAAATCCATGGAAACTGATTATACTGAAAATTTCCATGGATTTATAAAAGTAAAAGAATATGATAGCAAAAGATGGCTGTGCTATCCTACAAGGTGTTTGTTTGACTTTTTTGCATAAGTGGAAAACATAACTTTTAGCATTTTAAAAGCATCACCTTTAAAAATTAATATAGCTGAATATATAAAATTGGTAGTAACAATTAATATTGATGTTAATTTTGTGACGTGCGAGACGCACAAAGATCGTTTAATCGAATATTTGATTAATAAAAGCATTTCTTTTTTTATAAATATTTGGTGCAAAGAAGTCAACCACCTCCTCACTGGCAAGGCTTTAGAGTATGATAAGGATGACCAATTTAAAAAAAAAGCCCATGATCACTATAAAAACAATAGAGGTCGGAAACGACTAAGGCAAACTGGCATTGCAGTTAGTGTTTAGTTGTATAAGCTGTGTAAAGTTTTGTTTTACCCAATAAATATGAACATTAAAGATTTATACTTGTTTTATTATCCTGAAAACAACAAGATTAGTGTACTAGCCAATTAGCTTTGCATTGTACCAAGTAGAATAATGTAGATTGGTTGAAAATTCTGCTGTAATTATAATCAACCTAAAACATTCAAATTTAGATTCTATAATCAAGTCTAGAATCTAGTTTGAAAAAAATTTTTGGGTTGATTTTACTACAACAGAATTTTCAACCAATCTACATTATTTTACTTGGTACAATACAGCTATAGATACATATAGGTACCTACCTACCTACCCACGTTCACAGAAGTATAGTGTATGTCCTCGTAACTAGATGGCGCTGCCTACGAAATCTTTAAGTTGCCAGTCTATCTCAGTATATATATAGTAGTCTATGCTATTGTGCCACCGTACGTGCAACACCATAGACTACTATATATATACTGAGATAGACTGGCAACTTAAAGATTTCGTAGGCAGCGCCATCTAGTTACGAGGACATACACTATACTTCTGTGAACGTGGGTAGGTAGGTAGGTACCTATATGTATCTATAGCTGTATTGTACCAAGTAAAATAATGTAGATTGGTTGAAAATTCTGTTGTAGTAAAATCAACCCAAAAATTTTTTTCAAACTAGATTCTAGACTTGATTATAGAATCTAAATTTGAATGTTTTAGGTTGATTATAATTACAGCAGAATTTTCAACCAATCTACATTATTCTACTTGGTACAATGCAAAGCTAATTGGCTAGTACACTAATCTTGTTGTTTTCAGGATAATAAAACAAGTATAAATCTTTAATGTTCATATTTATTGGGTAAAACAAAACTTTACACAGCTTATACAACTAAACACTAACTGCAATGCCAGTTTGCCTTAGTCGTTTCCGACCTCTATTGTTTTTATAGTGATCATGGGCTTTTTTTTTAAATTGGTCATCCTTATCATACTCTAAAGCCTTGCCAGTGAGGAGGTGGTTGACTTCTTTGCACCAAATATTTATAAAAAAAGAAATGCTTTTATTAATCAAATATTCGATTAAACGATCTTTGTGCGTCTCGCACGTCACAAAATTAACATCAATATTAATTGTTACTACCAATTTTATATATTCAGCTATATTAATTTTTAAAGGTGATGCTTTTAAAATGCTAAAAGTTATGTTTTCCACTTATGCAAAAAAGTCAAACAAACACCTTGTAGGATAGCACAGCCATCTTTTGCTATCATATTCTTTTACTTTTATAAATCCATGGAAATTTTCAGTATAATCAGTTTCCATGGATTTGAAGCATGTTTGACATTTTTTGTAAACTTTGCTTTTCGCTTGGCGTGCTAACCACCCACTGCAATAGCCTATTGCTGCGCATTTTTCTATATTTCCTTTATCTTTTTTATTGATCACTGACGTTGTGTCTACGTGCTCTATGTACATATGCTCATAATCCACAACATTGATGCCCTCGTTGCTAATTTGCACGTCCTCGTCAAGTAAAAAATATTTTAAAGAATCTAAACAAAAGTCATTGTCAGCCTCGCAATTTGCACCTACAGAGTGTTTTGATGTTAAATTATTTAATAATAATGTCTTATACGAGGCTTCAAAGGACGCGCAATTTGGCATGATATTTGCATACCCATGGGCTCTTATGGCTCCAAAGAAATTTTCGAGGGCATCTTGATTTAATCTACGCAACAATATGGCTTTCATACCTTTTTCATGAAGGAATTTGACCAATTTCCTAATATTTTCTATGGTTTTTACCCAACCCATCAATGATGGCACATATCTTGGAGTATCAAATTTCATTGATTTTAAGACAGGCAAACTGACATTCCAGAGCTCATGATGAGCCGAATTATCTTTAACAGCGGATCTAAATGGTTTTCCTGGTACAAATTCGAAACTCCCACAATTCATACTATCAAATAATTTGTCGAAGAATAATAGTAAATCTGCAGTTTGAGTGCATTCTTCTGGCATTACTCCCATTTCTGAAAATTAAGAAACATTCCATTTGTAGTTATGGTTTGTTGTTCACAAAAGCTATCAGACTATTCTGGGTTGAAAGTTTTAATGGGTCCTGGAAGAAAATATTTTAAATCGTTAAGACTATTTACCTTAAAACAAACATTTCTTTATTTTTAATATAAATAAAACTGCATTCAAAGATTTTAGAAATATATCACACCCTAGAATCGAACTGGCTAAAAACGGAAAAAACAACATCCTGCACTTTTATGACATCTATTGATAGGGTCATTCATAGGGATCAAATCTTTCAAACATAGTAGGTAAATTAAATTAGAGGAAAACCATGAAGTTTTTTTACTTTTGATATCAAAGGGCGAATTTAATCGTCGTTTAATTGGAATAATATTCTTCAGATAAATTGTTTTCCTTTAATTTACTTAACCATGTTTGTTAGAGAGATTTGGTCCTTCTGAATGACCCAAACGTCTGACGGCGTAAAAATACAGTGTTACTTTTTCGGATTTAAGCCTCTTCGATTCCTGAGTGTAGCAAGCGAAATTAAAAAAAATCATTGAATGCCAATTTGTTTCCTTTTAAAAATAAAGAAATTTTCCCCTTAAGTAAAATCATTTATCGAAACGATTTAAAGTAGTTTTCTTATGACCCATTGAAACTTTCAACCCTGTATTAAAAGAAAATGGATAGGCATCTATTTTTTATAATAAATTATCACTAAAAAGGTGTCTAATAAGTAATTCACAAAATTTACTTTCAAAACAATGGTAAGGGTACATACCAGTCATAAATCCCAACGCAGTTCCAACAGAATGGCTGAACACTTGTGCACAGTGCTTAACCCTCATTTTCGGTATGTGGTTGGGCATAACGTGCTGGGATGTTAATTTTTGCACTATTTTAGACCCTTTGTAGTTAGGTGGCCTCTCAAATAATTTTTGGATATGGCTCCATTTTGCGGTTTGTGCTTTGCCGTCCATAACATAATTTAAATTTTTGCAAAGCAAATTATTCCTAATGCACTTCAAGAGATGTGGAGGATCATGTAGGAAATAAATTTTTTCTTCATTAACTTCGAAGAAGCCTTCTTTATATTCGACATCTTTTCTTAAATATGAGGATTTAGTGTCTTTAATTAAACTATTAATTGCAGCAACGTTGGTTGTACCTTGGTCACAAATAGTGGCTACAACTTTAAGACCAGCTTCTTGTAGTCTTGTGATGACATCTATGATTTGTTTTTTTAAGGATAATGTCTTAGTTGTACCAGCAGAATAGGTGTAATAGACAGGTTGTTTATATGTCTTGACAATACCTCTTATCATAAATACTAACACATGGTCACAAAACTTGTCTTCTTTTTGGTCACCATCATCTACAAAGCCTTCAATACTATCTCTGGTTTTGTTGTAGGAACATGATGGGGCAATGGCCATTTCATCAAACACCAACGAACAGTATCTCTGTATCTGGGGCATTTTTTCGACAACCTCTTTCAGGTGATTAAAAATCCTTTGATTGTAACCAGGACCCAGTTTCACTTTATATAATACATTCTGCAAAGTTCGTCTGCTGGGTAAAATGCAAAACTTGCGCATAATCCTGTAGGCTTTAGGTGACGGCTTATATAAAGACAGAGCCAATACTTTCTCCTCTGTGGTAAATCTTCTTCCTCTCTCATGACGTTTCCCAGCTTGCTTGACTTGCATAAGAAAAAAAGTTTTTGCATTCTCATCTTTTAAGTTTCTAGCTACAATCTGGAAAGCTTTTGTCTTCGTGATCCTTTTGGGGGTCATTCTCATGTTGTAAGACTGAATTTGTTTTGGATTTTTGCAATGTTTCTTGCATTTTGAAGTTCCAGGCAGTCTGGTAAACTCTGAAATTACAATAATAAAATGTTTAATATAATTATAAATATACAAACAACAGATGTACAGATGATGATGAAAACTTTAACAGACATTCGAACAGCCTTGTTAGTGTACCATAGTCATGTTTGTTCTGTTTTAAGATATGGAATAATTATATGGGGGAATTCAACAGATGCCACTGCCCAGAGGGCATTCGTAGCCCAAAAGAAGTGTGTAAGGTCAATTTTCAAACTCAAGTGGACAGACTCTAGTAAACCTGTATTTATTAAACAAAAGCTATTGACCCGCCCATCTCTGTATATATTTGAAATCTGCAAATTTGTAAGAAATAATTACTCGCTTTTTGAAAAAGATAAAAAGACCAAGACAAAAGGGAAAATAGTACAAAAACCACTAATAGTCCCGCATAATAGACTAAAAGTTTGCAACAAGAATTTCTATACCATGGCTGTGAAAATATATAACCACCTAGCTGAAAAATTTAGAAGTGCTACAGATTTGGAATTTAATAGAAAGCTATTAGAATATTTTGAATATAAAATGTAAAACCTTTATTATAATTATTATGACATTCATATTGACTTTAACTTTAATATTGAAACATTTTTATTATTTAATATTTTATTGTCTGAATTGTGTTATTTAGATCTAAATGATGTAATTATTATTAAAAACTAATATTAACTGTATGCCTTAACTAAAATGTAAAAACTAAATATTTGTACGGCTGAAATGCCGAATATAGATCATAAGAACTTGTAAACTGCCTATATTCTTGCAAATAAATATATCATTCGATGTATTAATGTAAACTCAAAGAAATATGTTTGTAGCAGGTGGCGTTTAGTAGTTTCTGCCTACTCACATGAGAAGGCGTCAGTTTATATACATATGTGTATGATAATTTAATCTATATATGTGAAAGAAAGCTGCATTAGTTACACTATTAACACTAACCAAAGACTAACATAACGCTGATGAAGAAACTGTGGGGAACAGCTAGTTACTGATAAAATAACCGAAAACTGCTACCCAAATTCTTGGTGCTGCCTGTGAAAATGTAATACAACAACTTTAAGTATTATGCAAGATCTTACCTATGCTAGTATGATGTAGGCGAGGTCTAGTTACTGGGATTAGATCAACACTTATAACATTGGATTGTACAGAAGATGTTGAAGCCGTTGAAGGATGGTTTTCTCGTATTCCATGTTGATCCATTTGTATATCTACATCCATAATTACTTGAGCCTGCGATGCAGATGTGGATGGAACGTTTTCAGGTACTTTTTCTTGTTCCTGAGCTGTAAGCAATAAATGAATAAATTAAAAAACCGGCCCAGTGCGAGTCGGACTCGCGCACCGAGGGTTCCGTACATACTATTTGTAGGTAAAGAAATCTTGTTACAGTTTATGACGTGTTTGTTTTATCATTCTCTTATGTTAGAAGTTACAGGGGGGGGGGGGGGACACATTTTACCACTTTGGAAGTGTCTCTCGCGCAAACTATTCAGTTTAGAAAAAAATTACATAAGAGAAACCTCAATATTATTTTTAAAGACCTATCCATAGATACCCCACACGTATGAGTTTGATGAAAAAAAAATTTTGGAGTTTCAGTTCTAAGTATGGGGAACCCCAAAATTTATTGTTTTTTTTTCTGTTTGTGTAAAAATCTTAATGCGGTTCACAGAATACATCTACTGACCAAGTTTCAACAGTATAGCTCTTATAGTTTCGGAAAAAATTGGCTGTGAAATACGGACGGACGGACTAAGCAGGGCTTGTGTTATGGTAATCAGACAACTGATAAACATACTTATACAATTTATAAATATGTAAGCACATTATTATATACAACCTTATTTTTTGTTGTTTATGCGAAAGCCGATGTCCAGTATTTTTATTTAAAAAAAAATTAAAAAGCGTTTATTTTTGTTTTTACAACTGTTATGGTACAGTCGAACTGTATAGTTAAATCGTTACGTGTGTTGGCTTACAGTTCAACTGTTCAGTTTTCAGTTTTGCCTACACACGTAACAATTTAACTGTATAGTTCGACTGTACAGTTAAATCTCACTGTTAAAACTGTACGTCTGTAGCCACCATTACAATAAAAATATTACCTCTGCCAAACTGTAAAGTAGTTTGTTGGCAGATGCAGCTTCCGTATTACATTTATATTTCTACTAAACATTAGTGACTTCTCCATAAAAAACATTAAAAAAAAAAGTAACCAATATAAACAAAGAATCTGTGTGCAAAATTACAAAACTGTATCATGAAAAAGTTGTCCGTTCAAAAACACCACTCCAGCGTCGCGAAGGGAAAATATAATATGGTGTAATAATATTGGAATTGATTCAGTTCCTTATTTAGACAAACTATATTCAGATTTCGCATAAACAAAAACTAACCTTGTATAAATTATACCCAGACAGAACAAACAATCATGCTCATCACTCAGTTTGTTCTGGGTCAGAAATTGAACCCGCGACCAAACCTTATGGGATACACGAGATATTATGGCCATCGGAATAACAATTTCTAAAAATCTGTGACGAGAATAACAATTTACCTGATAGTTGTAGTTCTGGAATTGCTAATTTACAAAGCTGGTGGTTTGGGTAGAGGTAGACCGCTCTGAAATGTTTACGGCATACTCTCAGATTGTTGTAAACATATTTCTCATCCTGCAGCAGATGTAGACCGCCAATCTTTGAAACCCATATCATGTATTTCTCAAGATTGGATTTTGGATTTGGAAAGCGATGTAGAGGAATACCTGAAATAGAACAAAAATTGTTTTATTATGACATTTATTTAAAATATAAAATGAATACTTATAACTTAATTGTTGCATATCACTAAAAATGTTCTACAGCCATTGTCAAGTGATAATCTTTATCAATTTTTTTTTGTATGTAGGTACCTAGTACAATGTTTCCCTATTATTAGCTATAAGTAGTGTCCGACCGAAACTAGTTTTACGACCGAAACAGATAGATTCAGTTAGGTGAATAGATATGAGTTCATTATTCATCCCACAAAGGTGATAGTGTGATAATACATATAATATATAGATTATGTGCTGACCCAACAATATCCATGCAAAATTTGAATGATATCTTTGCAGTACTTTTTGAATTTAGCCCGGACAAACAAACAAAAATCTAAAAACTATATTTTTGAACAGGACTATTGGCATTGCTTTGAACCACGCAAAGAGTATCATGTTCTTTACCCATACACAAATGTCTAACAAAAAATAGTAAAGACGTTAAAATTGTACATTGAATATTTCAAACGGCACGATTTACTTACCGTCATTTTTGACGACTTGGCAGCCGGGCACACAACACTTGTTTCGAGACATTGTTATTGATACACAAAACACTTAAATAATATGGTCCAAACTCCTATTTACGGAGGGCCTAAGCTGTTTTGTTGAATAAATCACGGAGGAACACAGGGGGCTCAACTCGACGTGATTTAGAAAGTAGATACACGATAGGAACGTTTATCTTCTCAGATTTGTAGTAAATACGGAGTAAACTAAACTCGACGTAAATTACACTCAAAATTAGGAAGCAAACGAAATAATTACAAAAACATGCGCAACCGCAGATATTTTTGCAATGAAATGTCATTGTCACCCTGTCTGGTCACATAATATTTGTAAATTCTACTAATTGTTTCTTTTTTGAACAATATGAACAAAATATTATAAAAAAATATGATCAGACCACTTTTAAAAATTAAACAAAAAACTATAATTAATAAATAACTCGCAATAGATCAAAATTCAAGATGATACGCTTAAATTTCTACTAAACTATACTACCAATTGCTTCATGGGGTATTTGCTGGCAACACTGTTCATTTTTAGTTTATGTGCCCGTAGATAGGTGGCGTTGAAAAGCAAGAAATTAAAATGTATAGCAGTTGCCACCCCCTGCACAATAGCGACTAAACCGACATGTGGTTCGGTCCGCCGTCCACACGATCGAATCGGTACGGAACGCACCGCGTTCGATGTGCAAGCGCTCCGAACCAGCCGTACCGATATTAATAATAATAATGTCCGCCGCACCGTGCGACACACGATCGGATTCGGTTCGAAACGCACCATGTTCGTGGTACGCTCCGGACCAAGTTCGATCGTCTGTGACTACTTATAATCTTTATTATGGAATCTCTAAAATACTGCTATAATAAATAATAATTAAAACGAATGAATTTAAAATATGAGTTCCTACGGTTATTCCGTTGAAACTTTAACTCTCTACACAGAAAGTTGAGAATATCATCCAAAACCGCATAGACAAAAGTAAAGGGTCAAGAATTGTGCGGAAATTGAAATCAATTTAAAGTACTTTAGATTAGTGTAATCAAAAAACTAGTGCAAATCATTTTATAAAACCGTTTTTGGACATTAACTGTACAAATTATATTTTTTTAATTGTCTAAAGTGTACATTTTTTGGAGTTTATTTTTTTAGTTTTTTGCATGACTTTCCGGATATGGTCATGGCCCAATCAGCACAAAACAATTTTAACCAATCACAGTGAACCATAGTAAATAGACTGCATGTTTTTTTTAAAAAGTGGCCGTTATATTTGAGTGGAATTCAGCGAGTCAAGCATCAATCGCTTTACACTTAAATTTAAAACTGAAACTCGAAGTGGCCGAACAGCTGGATGTGAATTAACTACTGTACGCAGAAACTAGGATCTGCCCGAGACGGTTTATTAAATTGCGTACGGGCTAAACAAGGAAAAACGTCGTTATGGAAATCCAGATGAGGAGACACCGAACGGTGAGGAATTTTCGTTACATTATGAAGCTAACTGATTCTTGTGTTTGAATTTATTCATAATGGTGTGTTCACTAAAATTTTAGGCGCAGATCCAGGACCAGGAAAACATTTATGCCATCAAGGGTAAGGCTAACGTGGCGATTCCTACCAAAAAACAAGGATTGACCGTTCGAGGAGCTTTGGGGGATATCAACACAAACGTTCAACCGCAGCGTGAAATTGGTGGTAAAGTAGCTGTAGCTGCTGCGGAGTTTGAGAAGAAAAGCCGGGCTGCTGTTAAAAGGTAAGAAATAATATGATTTATTAGCCTAACCCACATTATTATTTTGTTCATTCATCAGCTGGTTTATTTTCTTTGTTGTTTTATTTTCATTATGTTATGTTGGGCGCGAAAAGATGATACTGTGCTAAATTGCCTTTTGCAATTTGCAGTTACTGTTAAAACTTCAATTTACTTTAAATGGGTAGATATTTTTTCATGTAGGTAGAAGTAAAAATGTTTTTGATTCAAGTAATTACAGCCATGTGCAGTCGAAAGTGGATACTGGCTTGGCTGCCAAGGCTGCAGCGGTGCAGCCGTCATCTAGGCCTCCCCTGCGCCGTGAGGAAAGTACTGTTGGTCTTGCCTCTAGAGCCGCTGCACGCAACAGGGTAAGTTTTCTGGAACTTTTTTGTTTGTCTCTGAAATCCAATATATTTGCACAATTCTTGATATGAAATATTATTCAGAGTGTCAGCTTCTGTAATTGGTTTCAATAGATTTTTCTCTTACTAAATTATCAAATAAAACTTTCAATGACCATGAACTACTTAGTAGCTGGAGTAGGTCAGAGGGTTATTGAGAGTCCTCAGTATCTTTGTGGATACTGAAGTCTAGGAGCCTAAGTGAATGCAACTGCAGATGACCCTATCTGCTTTCTTCATTTATTATTTCATCATCCAAAACCCATGTTGGTATGATTGAAATTGAATAATAATATTTCCTAACTTGTAAGCATTATAATGAGGCCATTTGTGTTAATCACTTGCTTGTGATAAAGATGTGACTTCTATGTAACACCACATGGTGTTTTATAGTTAAAATCATGAGAGATACACTTTAACACTACTGTTAATACCTTCAAAAGCTTTTTACACTATAACTAATATTCATGATATTTTAAGGGATAATATATTTCTTCAATTACCATGTTGATGAAAAATATGTCAATCCAGCTACCATCTAACATTATTCTACTTAGTTTATATCAGAAAAACCATTTGTAGGCTATCCTGAAAGATGCCCAGAACAAGCCAGCTGAGCTGAAAGAATCCATAAACATTTACGTTCAGACAAAGAAAGTTCAAGAAATTAAGAAGACATCCAAGCTGCCAACGCTAAAAGAAAATAAAGAAATCAAAGCTTTGAAACCAATCTTAAAAGAATCAACTGAATCACTTGGAAAGTTAAAAATTGAAGAGGGTTACGAGAAGACTTCAATCATTGACATAAAAAAGGTTGAAAGATATGCAGCCTTATTGAATAATGACCTCAATACAACTCCTCAACTCCCCAATGACATTGAAGATATTGATGCTGGAGACAATAATAGCCCACTGCTGATGTCCATTTATATTAAGGATATTTACAAATATTTGACGGAGTTAGAAGAAAAGTACCCTATTGAGTCTGACCATTTGAGGAAACAGGTTTGTTTATATATATTTTATTTTGCTTAAGAACTTTATGAAAGTTGTGTTCAGTTCAATTCTATGTCAACTTTATACATTCTCATTAATATTCAATCATTTTAAGTTTTTATCATGTTTTTCCCTTCCAGACTGTGATTACGGGTAAGATGAGGGCAACACTCATTGATTGGCTTGTGGAGGTACAGAGACAGTTCTCTTTAGTGCTGGAGACGTTCCATTTGACTGTTGGAATCATTGATCGATATTTACAGGTAATTTATTGTCTTCTATTTTTTATGCACAAAGTAGGCTTAGTAAGTGTGTGATATGATATTGTGCAGAATGGTTTAATTATGTAAAGACAATGTCATGGCGATTGTTTTTTAGACTTGCTACAATAGTTAACTGCTTTAATTCCAAGTAGTTATAAATGAACATGATACAAAGACACATCAAAGCTGTTTGCCTGACAGATACTGTTCTGCCTTCAGTTGAATTTTTCCTTTTTTAGAAAAATGTCTGCCAAACTTTGAATTTCTCTTGTATTGTGGGACAATCATTTAAACACACATATACAAACAGCTAGGCCTGGAACAATTATCTATAGGCCATGCAAATATTTCTTCCATGTGGGAGTGTACCCTTTGTGGGCAGTCCATTATGTTTACATACTGAAGGTGTTTAGTGTCTTCTTGGTTGGTATTCACCTTCATTGCTGGACTTAAAACCCTAACATATTTAGGAAAATTTATCAAAAGTCTTATTTATCAAAAGTCTTAAATTACGCAACTGCGCTTGACACACCATAACAAGCCTTGTGGAACTCTTTATTTGCAAGTAGAATGTCAGGTCAATTCTACCAGTTAATTTTCATTTTTTACATTTCATACCTTGATAAAACTAATCAATTGGTTACTAACAGGCGGTACCAAACGTTCAACGGAATCAGCTGCAGCTCGTCGGCGTGACGGCGATGTTTATTGCTAGCAAGTACGAAGAGATCTACTCACCCGACGTCGGCGACTTCGTGTATGTGACCGACAACGCTTACTCTAAAGCTGATGTCTTCCAGTGCGAGAGGGACATCATGTCCAAACTTGGCTTCTGCCTTGCTCGACCTATTCCACTCAGCTTTTTGAGAAGGTATGATTTAACTCAACTTAGTAAACAGCCTCTAAGATCCTCTTACCTGTACTTAGCCATATTATACTACATATCTATGGACTCAGCCACCCCCACCTGTAAGCATTGCCTTGTGTGGTCTCTCATAAAAGTCTAGTTATAATAATCTGTCTTCATAATTATTTTTGTTTACCAAAAAGGGTGTTGACAGCAATCCTATCTTTCCAGGTTTGTAAAAGCTGCACATGGGACATCAAAGAATCACCACTTAGCCAAATACTTCGTTGATCTATGCCTCGTCGAGTACACGATGGCCCACTACCGGCCATCAGAACTAGCCGCCGCTGCAATTTGCCTGTCCCTGTACCTGCTTTCGAGCAAGAGGCTCGAAGAGGTATGGACACCCACACTCTCCTACTACTCAGGTTACTCCCTAAAACACATTGACCCTATCATCAGGAAACTAGCCAAAATTGTCATTAATGTAGACAACTCAAAATATAGGGCAGTGTACAACAAATACTTAGACACATCCTTAGCCAAAGTATCCAGCCTGCACCAGCTGAGAAGCGAAACTATTTATGAGCTGGCTAAGATGCCATCAAGCTCCTAGGTTTATGCAAAAGGTTTTCTTTGTGTGCAAGTGTAAACAGTATGTTATGTCAAGTGACGCATTATGATTGTATTGACGATGTTTTATATGCGTACTGTGGCAAAGGACTGAATTTGATATAAGGTTTGTTTTAGGTACCTGGTTTGTTTGCTAGTTTTAATTTAGAAATAGTTTAATTTTTAGATGTAATTTTGTATTAATGAGACTAATTAAATGTTATTGACAATGTAGTAATATTATGTGTATTTATGTATGTCTCCACTATTTCTGAACAAAAATCTTGTTTTTGATTTATATTTATGAAAAGTGTTTATGTGGCCTATCAAATGTGCTACATGAAGAAACAGAACATTGTAATTTTCTATTATACTGACATTTTAATTTATTGAGATTTCTAAAATCTCGTCCATTTTAACTAGGGATTGATAAAAAATCTTTGTGGTTTTTAAAACGTAACAAACGAAGCAAATGTGTAGTTCTTTTTACGAAACCGTAACACAATATTTTCTCTAAAAAGTGACGTAATGGTATTGATGTTAAAGTAGTAAATACAATTATGACTAATAAATTCAATCGCCATATTTTTAATCTAATTTTGGGAAACTAGAATAATATATTCTAATAATTCGCGGGTAGCCAAAGTATGATACTTGTATGTTCGTGTTGTTGACTAATATTTGGCCGACTTCTAATGCTCTTTGTATTTGACTTTTTTTTTATTTAAATGTAAGTTTCTATAATGTATTGTGATTGATAGAATATTTTGATTGAATGTAATTTGATATCCTGTGATTAGAATATATGAGGTAATTGTTGATAATAAATCGATGTTTATAATACCTTTTTTTTTACTTGTTGTTCTGGTGGTCCCAATCATGAGGTTCTAGATTCTTCTTTTAGAATTCGGCACCCTACGATTATAAATGCGAAGTTTGTGAGCGTGGGTGGATGTTTGTTAATCTTTCACTCAAAAACTACTGAACCGATTTGTACGAAATTCGGTATCCTGGTGTAAGTGGGTGAAGCCGCCGCATGTAATGCATAGGTAAAAAGTAATAATACACAATGTTCTTTTTCGACAATAGACTTGTAGTGTAGTTAGGCTGTAGTAGTAGGTATTTCTTGAAGTCCAAGTCCTGAATGGATCATCAAGGCTTGTTCATGACGCCGGCGCTAGCTTCGGTTCAACTTTGCCCCGGTTTCACCGTAGCTAGGCCCGGCGCGTATGACCATCTATGATCGCAAACAAAATCTCGGGAAAAACTGGGCATATAAATTTACAGGGCTATTCCGTCGATAATAAAAGATTTGCCACAAGGCCAAGAATAAAATTTAGATATCTCGATCAACCCTGGGGTTGTGGGTTGGTAAGGTAATCCTTAATATAATAACCCTACTACCCTTAATATAAAAAGCAAAAAAGAGCTTTTTTGCTGACATCTATAAGGCGCTCGTGGAACATTAACACGCCCGCCGTCGACATTGCTTTAAAACAATGTAGGCCCTAGACATGCCTTTTGCTCCGATAATACTCTTGATAACTTTGAGAAAACGCAAAAAAAGTAGAATGAAACGGTCACTTCAAATGTACTGGGGCCTTAGTCTGCTATTACAATGGTGTCAGAATGGTCGATCACTGATCGCATAATGGTTGATTTTGACAAGTTTAGTATGTAGTAGATTACCAAACTTGTCAAAATCAACCATTATGCGATCAGTGATCGACCATTCTGACACTATTGTAATAGCAGACTAAGGCCTCTGGTATAATAATAGATTTCCATAATCGTTTGAGATAAACCAAAGTTTTCTAAAATGTCGCTTTTCTACTGGGAAACTCAATTCTACTTGAAGTAAATATAATCATCACTAGCTGGCGCCCGCGGCTTTGCCCGCGTGATATCAAATAAAAAGTATCCTATGTATTATTCCAAACTATAATCTACCTCTGTGCCAAATTTCATCAAGATCCGTAGAGCCGTTT
The DNA here is from genome assembly GCA_905475445.1 of Ochropleura plecta. NCBI lineage: Eukaryota > Metazoa > Arthropoda > Insecta > Lepidoptera > Noctuidae > Ochropleura > Ochropleura plecta. Next base: position 13,199,436 of record FR997723.1, read on the forward strand.
TGCCGTTTTTATCCATCCTCACAAACATTCGCATTTATAATATTAGTAGGATCATCTCGCCTATAATCCCCGAAGTGTTAGGCAGAGGTGTATCTAATAATACATCCATATTTTGCCGCCATATTTCAATCTAGACTCCGTGGCTGCTACTGAGAAACTCCCGCTGAAAAACCCAAAAACGCTTCGCCCAACCTGGAAATCGAGCCCAAGACCTCATGCTCTGCCGGGGTTGCGGGTTGTTCGAAAGAGATACCGCGGCCCCGGAACGTAAAGGGCAATGGAAGGAACATGGGTGGGTTTTAGTCAGTACAAGTCTGACACTCCCCCCCCCCGCTCCGGAAGATATTTGATGATTTCCCACCCAAAAAGAAGACCTCATTCTCAGCAGTCGCACTTGCGACCACTAGACCAAGGAGGCGGTGAAAGGTAAACAGTTTGGGATAAGTATCATTTATAAACCTACTAGCTGCGCCCCGCGGTTTCAGTCGCGTGGTGATTGTGTTATTCTGATATGTAAGCTATATTATTGTGAAGTTTCATCAAAATCCATTCAGTAGTTTTGACGTGAAAGAGCAACAAACATCCTCACAAACTTTCACTTTTATAATATTAGTAGGATAACTGTTTGTTAAAAACCAAGAAACGTTCCAAATAAAGTGTGTAACACTTTACTCATACTGTAACATTGCCACAAAGTGCTTCGTAAATATGCGTGCACTAACTTTCCCGCCAAAAACAGCGATCCTATAATAAAAGTTCCTAGAATAACGTCTGTTCGTTTTATTTTAATTTTGTAAATTCTTTCTGTCAGTTAATGTTGGCGACTCCAAGAAGATTCTTATGAAGTTTTAAATTTAATCGATGCCCTGATTTAATAGGAAATGAGAGCAAAGATTTCCTGGGCTTAATCTGTGATCTTTTGACGTCCCGGCAAGAGGAACAAAATTGACAGGTCTCATTAAAGTTGGACAGTTTCTAATGGTGAAGTAGAAGCATAGAGTACTATTATATAGATGAAAAGTAGAAGATATTAAAGATGATTGCTTCAACACCGAAAGTTTATAGTAGCTTTTTATAGCTCTCATTAAACAGTTGTTTTATAAATTTGAAGTGTAGCAAGGTTCTTCGAATTAGCTTTGTATTTGGTGCTGTTGATATTTTTAAATCTGAGGTTGCTGCTGGTTTCACATTTAATTGGTTTCTTTCTACTAGGGTTTTTTACTATTATTCAACCTGAAAGTGGGTACAATAATGGTACATACTTAGGTGGATAAGGGTTAATGCCACAAGGCATTATTTAACTTTGAATTTGGTGATAAGGTACAAATATAATATTATTACAAAAAAAAAAAAAAATTTTTTTTCGAAACAATATATTCATGTGTCGATATATCTACTAATACATACCTATCAAATAAAATAATAAATATACATACAGATTAAATTTATCAAGTTGGTGTGGATAGCCAAATCCGAAACTGCAAGAAATAGCGAAAATTACTCAAAGAAATTTATAAGTTATATTTTATTATTATTTTTAAGCATCATTGGATTTTTAAAAATCAATATTCGTAGCCAAGAATCGAAATGTCTTGATTTTGGAAAAGAAACACATTCTATATTTTAACACCATACGATAATGTCGCTAATAAGGATCAATTTCTGGGAAGTAATGACATAAGGCCGTACGCCCAAAAAAAATATCGACAAACCTTAATAATTACTATGACTAGACTTCTAATAGAGAGCTATTTAGTCTGACTTAGTTAATGGTTTTCAGGTCAACTGCAGAGTTGAAGAATTAATTGATTTAAGACTTATGATTGGTTGATTGATTTACCTATGTCGCAGGATAATTGAATAATGCAAATTCTACAATTTTTGCAAAAAACCCATCTGTTTAGAAACTAGAGAAAACTTCACTACTGATATATTTATTTGTGCACAACAAAACTATTGCACAATTAATTGAAACATACATAATATTTTGATTGGCTAATCTAGGAATCAATTTATAAATTATGCCTCGGTTAAGTTGCTTTTTTTTATTAAGTAGGTATCTAAGTAGGTACCTACTTGCTTAGTAAATAATACCATTTAATTATTTATTTATGTAAGGGACCGCAATGCCCGATTTAAGTTAATGTAGGTATCTGAGGCTCGTTTGTTAGGCAATATTCTATACCTACCATTTAACAAAAAAGTAGTGTAAAACACATTTTTTAAATGCTAGTGCTGTGGTGTGTCCTGTGTGCTATGTCCAGTGTTGGCGGACAGCCGGTCGTGCTCGGACACAGCGTTTTCCGCAGCGCAGCCCTCTCTCCGCAAATTCGAAGAATTTATTAACGCTTGGCGGTTAGCCGAATCGTTTTTGTTTCCCCTTTTTTCACTGACCGTACTCCTGCTGCAGCGAGACCAGTGTAAAAACAGAAAAATCTGAACGTTTTTTTTTTATTTAAAACCGTTTTCTTTTTGCAAGCTTTCACGAGTTCGTTCGTTCGTATGTTGGTAATGGCGTATGCAGATGATATTAGCTTTTATTAGTAAGAATTTATTATTTTACTAATTACTAACACAAAGAAGTGCATTGAAATGGAAACAAAATAAAAACAGCTACACACTCTTTTAATAGTCTGAACTGCTAACAGGAATAGTCATGTAAAGTTATTAACAGAATTTATAGTAAAGGTAAGTGCCAATTGCTACAAGCTCGTAGTAAAGCGTCATGGCCAATAAACAGCGCAGTTATCTAGTTGGTGGCGGATTGTTAATGCAATAGCCGGTCCATGTTGTTGCATTTTTGCAACAAGCGCGCGGCGAAATGTATGCACATAGTCGTTGTAATGCCGCGAAAGCCTGTCTCGTAAATATTTCGCACACGCAATTTACAGCTTTGGGAATCCTCTTAACGGAATACAGGGGCAGTTAGTGAGCCGGGGTATTTATAATTTTAACGACGACCACACTGAACCGCTATTGTTCTTTAGATTACTGCTGGAATACCTACGCACTTATTTGTGCCGTTAAAATATTTTCTTTTAACAGTTGTACTGCGTCGGTAAGGGCTATTGAATACTGACTTAACTATTTTTCCTTGTATGTTTTTTTTAGGCATGGAAAACCTTTCAAAATGTTTCACGTGAACTTCCAAATGACACAGATTTTAAAATAATGAGCGATTCGAACCATTTCACAAAACCAATTGCGTCCTAAGTTCGAATTTTCTACTGAAACTAATATCAAAGTAAATAGAGGGGAAGTAGGTTATCTCCGGCCCAATTCGCGATATAATTGCCTACTGTCATAGGGTTGTCACTTTTAGCTAAATTTTAATTCAGTACCTATAAATTGGCAAGGGTCGAGAAGTTGTATTTTTTATTTTCTGGGTACAGGGTTTGTCAGGCCTCTCTAATTTGTACTATCACAAATTCATTAGTTTAAAGCCCAGCCCTGTCAAAGATCTCATAATAGTCAATAAAATTCAACAATGGTTTTCCTATCAAATATAGAAATGTATTTAAGATACAGAGCAGCATTATTTATAATAACAAAAGATAAAATAAACCGCCACGGAGCGGCACAAACTACGCCGCACGTAGGTACTGTCGCTTTGACCTGCCGTGACCTTGTTGCGCGCCGTATGATTTCGTATGCCTACTAAGTGTCCAACTCGTAACCTTTTATTAATATTTTTGGGACAAAATATAACATGGTGTAAAAACTATTGGAATCGATTCAGTTACTTATTCTGAACAAACTATATTCAGGTTTCGCATATACTAAAAATAATGTTGTATATAATTTAAAATTAGTCAATAACTTATTTTTAATTACGATTTCATAACTGTGGGTAGTTAGGTACTTAGTTAATATACCTACAATACTGAGAAATCGGCACAACTAAACGTAAACAAAGCAATAGCGGTAAATCAGTTGACAGATCAAAAGTACAAACATTCTAGTGGGAAAGTAGACCTACCTACCTACCTACTTCGCGATAACTCGCGGTACTTCTTAGCGATAAGACCGCCATTGTAACCATAGATTTAACATCTTTTTGTAAAACAGTTTTGTTTCGTAGATTTTGGTGTGCAATAAAGTATATTCTATTCTATTCTATTCTACTTCCTCTGTGTGATAGAAAACTAATATGCTAATACAACAAAAAGAAGTCAGTAGGTAGGTAGGTATCTCATTATGAAGTAAAAAATTGAATTATGCTAGAATAAGTGAGTAGCTTACCTTTCCTGTTCAATAGGTAATTTGAACTGAGACAATTCTGGAATTGATGAATTATTAAGACACCCAAACACACAGCAATACTTTCTCCCGCGGTTATCAGACATTTTTTATTCGTTTAGCGGTGCCGAAAAGCCGTGACGCGCGAACCTCGTGCAGTGTTAGCCCCGACTGGCGCAGCGCGAAAGGAGCCGAGATTTTGTTTAGTGTGCGTGCGGCGACGCATAGATACTACGGCGCACACATACAAGCCGCGCGCTACGCGTTTGTATGAAGTTATCGTACTTCCCCTCTTTATACTATGCTAATATGTTTCTGTCCGCCCGTGTCTAGTATATGGACTCTATGGTCATGCAACGTGACGTATCGTTGATCTTGTAATAAATAGTCACTATAACATTTTAAGGTAATTTTCATCGTCACAACGCTATCTCAAATGATCACAAACAACACTAACAAACAATGAAATGAAAAATACAAAAGTACAAACTTCTAGAACTGTAGATATCAGCTTAAATATCCCGGCGTTAGTTTTGTCTGGTAACAAAATGTTTCATATTATTGTCGTGTTATACTTTTCTACTTAACGTCGAGTCGCAAGTGTGTTGGAGTCTCGGTGTCTCCAAGTAACGGTGCTTCCGTTGTTTCGCCAACTTTTAACGAGTTTGTCGGACACGGCTGGAAGTGCAGAAGTGGCGCCGCCGACGGAGTGCTGGCGAGACTTCACACTCACATATGTTACAGCCTGTAGATTGGCGACAGATATTTTCTTATTTTTAGACGAAATATTTTTAACACTACTGCTTGACGGTTGCTGTTAAACATGAGGGTTCTGGCCGAGTCCGGTTTTTTCTATCAGGCATTTAGACAAAGTCTCGATTTGTGCCCGGTCGACGGCAATAGGGTTTCTCCTTATCACATACACACATTACTATTAGGGAAATTACTTAACCCTTCGGGAGGCCGGTTGACTCCAGAGGGGCCTGCCGGGGCCACCCTCTGCCGGGATTGTGGGTTGTTCGAATGAGATATCGCGGCCCCGGAACATAAAGGGAAATAGAAGGAACATGGGTGGGTTTTAGTCAGTACAAGTCTGACATTCCCCCCCGCTCCGCCCAGAGCTGGGGAAGTTCAACAAAAAAAAAAAAGAAAAAATATGGTCGGTTGACTCCTCATTTCTTTAAGTTTATGGTTATCTCAAGTTTTGATACGAATGATTGGTGCTTTCAAATCTGATGGTACTGCAGCAGCAATATTCCCATAACGATGTTATCGATTTGCTGAAGGGTTTATTGACATTCAACGTAATATTATTTTTGTTATAGGTAGGCACTACCTGTTTACGATATTTTCCATTGAATTGATCGTGTGGTGTAAGTCATAAGTTATGAACGATGTTTAAAGGTATTTTTATTTCCGTTGCTGAGTCTAATTATTAAATGATCATCATCTTAAATTCATTTATTCGTAAGGAATGACATGAAGGAGAAGGGAGTTAATGATGCCGTGACGTCTGATAGGGGAGAATGGAAGAAGAAAACGTGTTGCGCCGATCCCAAATAGAATGCAACAAGGGCAGGAAAATGATGATGATCTTAAATTTATTTATTCGGTGACGGACAACGCATAGCTTAAACCGCTTCGTTAAGAAACACCAGGTTTTGCACCTTAGCCATGTAATGAAGGGATAAGGAAGAAGTTTTGAAAACGTATCCCCGATTAAAATTATGATCAAATAGGCGATAAAAGTGAGAACGGTTGTCTCATTATTTTTGGAGTCGTAAAAACCAATCGGGTTTTCGCTTCGAAAATATTTATTTACTTACTAGCTGCTGTTTCACCCGCGTAGCCGGGCTAAATATTAAGTTATATGTTAAGCTAGGGTATAAGCTATCCACTTGCCATATGGCATTTAAATCCGTTAAGCCGTTTGAGAGTGAAGGAGTAACAAACATACATACATCTGTATGTTTGTTACACCTTTTTTTCACCTTTTTTTGAAAGTTTGTATACAGGTATGTACCTGTATACAAACTTTCACCTTTTTAGCCCGTAAAAGCCTATATGTAAACATAAATATAGTAAATACATAACATGACGCCTGTAGTCACCGAAGGGTTAAGCAGAGGTGTATGTAATAGTACCTATCTACATCTAAATTTTCTACAGATCTTAAGTACGGTGAAATAAGGAGCGAGCCTATAAATAGCCTTAGAAAATACTTACATACTCAATTTACATGTTGTAAGTACACCCCATATGCAGAGGGGCTTGCCAGGGCCTCCGCCGGCCGGGGTTGCGGGTTGTTCGAAAGAGATACCGCAGCCCCGGAACGCAAAGGGCAATAGAAGGTACCTACATGGGTGGCTTTTAGTCAGTAAAAGTCTGACACTTCCCCCCAGAGCGGGGAAACTTATTTGATGATTTCCCACGCCAAAAAAAAAGTACACCCCATATCAATCAATCCATCAAATCAATCATACGTCATTAATTCAAATTAGGCAATCAGTAATTTTTGAACGTTAACATTACAAAAGACAAAACACCCGACTTGACAAACTCTATCTTAGAGTATAAACTTCCTAGAGCAGCCTTAAACGCTCACTACTCAAACACAAAGAACTTTCTCGATTTAAATTGTCTCTCTTCAAACTTCACAGCGATATATCAAGTCAGCACAACGCATCCATGCCACCTACAGTTGGTTTATGCAAATCACCTTTGTCTATCGCTCAAAGCAGTTCACTTACTGCGATCACCAATCCTGCCGGACCGTGGGTAGCACTTAAAACCTGCCGTTAAAAGGGGCACCGTTCAAAACCGGCGTATAAATAACGCAACCAACAGCATTTACGTTAGCGACGATATTTTACGACATTCTTTCATTCTACCATTTCCAAATTCAATTGGAATGTACATAGGTATGTGTTTCAAAAGTTTTTGCAGAATTGCTGAAAATATCTGTAGTGAATTTGAGAGTGAATTATTGTGTGACGTTTGTTGCTTAAGTAACTAATAGTAAGTATATTAAGTATTGACTGCCCAGCTGTTTTACTCGCTGTATATTGTCTACTAGCTTTTGCCCGCGGCTTCGCTCGCGTTAAATTCGGGGTAACACAGTTCCCCTTTCCTGATTTACACCTGGTACCTGTAGTTTTTGCCCTTGCGCCTTATTTATTGTAATAGCAATGCTAAGTTTTCTCTTTTCTTCCCTCTTTCTCCCTCATAACTCAAACTTTTTTTTTAAATATAGCCTATGTCCGTCTCCAGGGTCTGTACCAAAATTCATCAAAATCGGTTAAGCTATTTAGGCGTGAAGACGTAACAAACAAACAAACTCACTTTCGCTTTTATAATATTATAGTAAGGATTAATCTCGTGAAAGAATGCCTTTACAAAATTTCAAGTCAATCCGTCTAAGGAATTGCGTTCTCCCATACAAACTTTACCAACCTTTTTCACCTCCTTAGGGGTTGAATAAATATAGATCTAAGATGAAAGGCAGACATCCGTTTTTTTCTGCATACAATAGCAAAAAACTATTAGATCATGTTAACATAGATTAATCCCCACTAAATAGTAGATGCGCTACTTTTCTACTAGGTACTCGTAGATGAGTTCACTAGTTTTATTCCATCAGATATTTTGTCAGTTACAACCACAGAGTCTGGGTTTTTCCGACCCCTGTTACATGAGATTTAAACGGTGTGCAATTAGAAATCCCTCTGTCTTCGGGGATTACAGGCGTGTTATGTTATGTTTCATTTACTGTAATCTTAAAAGGTAATCGTAAAGTAATGTAACCATAATTAGGATTACCATTAAAATGTAACTGGTAATCCTAATTATCACCCTAATTTTTATTTTAATATTATAAATGCGGAAGTATGTTTATTTGTTGACCTTTTCACGCCTAAACCACTGAATCGATCAACCTGAAATTTTGCATATACTTTGTCAGGTGTAGGTACTGAAACGAACATAGCGTACCTTTGATCCCGAAAAAAGTACTATTTCCAAGAGTAATAACAATGTTCTAATGATAGCCAGCGCGCGACGTGTCTATCGAATCATGATTGAAAGAGCAAGCAGAGTACAACCCGACTTTCGAAATTACCGCAAGCAAAGCCGCGGGTAAACGCTAGTATTGAAATAATGCCTACTTGAACAGTTAAATAGGAACTTGGGAGTACTGGTACCTACGTATCATGTATATGAAAGTTAATACCAATCGATTAAACTGTGATTTATCACCAAACTGAGGCGAAGTACAAAAAGAGTGATATTTTTATATTCATTTACATCTATGTTCATAGTATTTGGGAAAATAAATTAAACTGTTTGTTTGGCAACTATAATGCGCTTTTGATACGTAGAACAAACTTCTATTTTCTTTTGTAGTCTGTACGATAGAAATATGCAGTAGGCGTGAATTATGCTGTATTTTACACCATAGACGGTGGCGTTGCGACGGCAAAATGAAACGTTTTGAATTTATGGCTAATAGGAGCTTTTTGTAAACCTATGATATAGTTTAAAGCAAGCTACATTCAAACAGATAAATTGTGATTGTTTTTCGGTTTTCTCAGTGATGAAATTCTTCAGTTTATAACTATGCACATGGAATTTGAACCACTTCGGAGTGGATGTACGGATTAACACATTTAGCAAATCGAAAATGCTATATAGATATAATTATAGAATACTACTTTGTACTTTGTTTCACCCCCTGCTCTGCTCAAGTGTTGTAGCGTGAAGGTTTCCTCAATAATTCGTCAACATTGAAATATTTTTTCAAATTGCACCTGTAGGCCCTGAGATTAGCGATTTCGACCAAACAAAATCTACAGCTTTTATAAACCTTTTATAATATTATTAAATATACTTTATTGTAAGTACATAACTTTAAACTTATGGTATTTTACCATTTAAACGTTAAGCTTTTTAAATACATAAATGAACCATAACATTTCTGCTCAATGCAAGCAAGACAATGATTTCAAAACGACAATCATCATCCGACCAGTATCGTATTCAGACGAAAACGTTTGAGCGCACTGTTTGTTGTGAAAGGGCCAACCGGATGAGTGGGTGTCGTAAAAACCGCCCCAAATGGGGTGAAAACTGTCGACGTGCGCCTGATCCCGGGTCGGGATCGCGAGTGACGAGCCGTGTCGATATCGAACATTCGAGAAACATGCCCTGGGTTTAAGTGAATATTGGGGGCTGTTCACGGTAATTTGATGATTGGTTGAAGAATAGGAAGTTGATAACGTAAACATACATAGCACCTTGAACTTATGGGAGCCTAGTAATTTTAGTTGGTTAATTAATAAAAACGGATTTAGCTTGGAATACCAAATAAGTAGTCTTTACTTAATATAGTATTAACGACATGGTTTGTCGGTTTTTTTCATGGTCGTTATTCGATGTGAGCTTAATGTTATAAAGTGCTACTACCTAGTGTTTTTAATCATTTTCTCAATAACAAACTTTTGTTGAAAGCCTACGAATAAACCGTAATCGATTATTATCGCTAAAATGTTCCAGTAAAATTATCGTTATAATCACTACACGTTACAAAGCTCTAACCGGATGCTATCAGCTCTTATTAAGCAGCTTATTTTATTAGCAGCGTGGCTTTAAATCAGCTTGTCGGGAACAGGTAGAGCAACCATCACCCCCCACACGTTTGGTAATAACTCTCCTTTGGTTTGATTCGCTCTCCTATAAAGATTACTGCTTAGGGATTTGAAGATACTCTTTTGTAAAGTTTATGCGTCGAATGAAGGACATACTGAGTTTACAGAAAGGTCAGGGGCGTAGTACATGTATGATCGTGGACGAGGTGAGCGGAGTGCGTGAAGATCGTAGTATAGTCGGTGTCCTGTAATGTATGCCTGCCCCCATGAGAAAAAGGCGTCAGTTAATAGGTATATGTTCACATTGAATGAGTGTACTTTTGACACACGAATGTGACAAAACATTTTTGGTTTTTTTAACCGACGAAAAAAAGGAGGTTCTCAATTCGACATGTATATATATATATATATTTTTAATGTATTTCCACGCATAACTTTTAATCTTAAAAAACATTATTAATGTGAGTGCAAATGCGTATACAATTTAATGACGTATTCAAATCGATATTACCTACATCTAATTAATACTCAGTTATAGACACTTCAAGAAATTATTTTTTATTGTTTTGTCTCAGCTTGAATAGTACCAAGGACGAAAAATTCAAAGAAAAAGTAAAAAAAAAACTTAAAAGTCTTTTTTCCCCAACGTATGAAGGCGTAATACCTCATGTAAAACTCCGGAAGAAATCGAATTTCCCTGTTTCCACATGAAAGTTGTAGCACATAAACAAGATGAGTGGATTTACAACGTGATAAATAAATTCCCTTGTCAGGGTGAGACCTTGGTGTGAAGTCTGCGTCAGCGTCACCCAGGGTCGGGCTGATTGCCCCATCTGTCAGTACAAGACCGTAGGGCTGCGAATAAAATAAGAGGCAAATTATTGACCCTTATTGATGGGAGGTGCGCTTCGGCAGAAACGTCAGAACGGGGTATTGTTTATAGTAAGAATAAATAGAGGTAAGGCTGTGGCGGGTTTGAAATAGGGTTTGGGGTGGAGGTCGATTTCTGCTAATTTTGCATTTTGTTAATGATGTAGTTGCTCCACGAATTCCAAACTTTAATTTAATTAATTAAAATGCACTTTGTAATAAATAACACACTGGTAGTACACTAAGGGTTAGGCAGTGAAACTCAAACCAACCCAGCCGCCGAGGGAGACGCCACGGGCGTCGGGCGCCACGAGATAACTCCCGGCCACCGTAGATGCGGGCCTGTGGACGGTGAACAATGGGTAGCTCACCGTCCGTCTGTCTATTGACGACAGGCCGTGTCGACGACGCGTTAGTGTTCCACGCGCGCCTCAAAGAGACCTCAGCAAAGCAGGTGAGCTGTTTAGGTTAAGACATTCATATTTTAGATACTACTAGCTTTTGACCGCGGCTTCGCTCGCGTTAAATTCGGTATAACACAGTACCTGCTACCTGCAGTTTTTGCCCTTGCGCCTTATTGATTTGTAATAGCAACACTAAGTTTTCCCTTTTCTTCCCTCGTTCTCCCTCATATCCCACTTTTTTTAATAAAAATTTACCTATGTCCTTCTCCTGGTTCCCAACTATCTCTGTACCAAAATTCATCAAAATCGGTTTAGCCATTAAAGCGTGAAGAGGTAACAAACAAACAAACTCACTTTCGCTTTTATAATATTAAGTAAGGATTCTCTTCCTGTTCTCACACACTACTGTCTACGTTTGTAGTAATTTGTTTTGAAATAAGCTGTGCCTTTGTACTCTATGTTTTTTATGATGTTTTCCTGTTGTCTTCTTCTGTGTGTAGATAAATTATTATCTAGAACACTTTGTGGGATCTGGGAATCGAACCACATACTGAGCAGTCGCTTTTGACCACTAGACCAACAAAGCAGTTATTTTAATCATTCTCCACCTTATTTCCTGGTCGATGAATATTCATGAACCTGTTAGCAAAGCCTTATTTTTATTACTGCTTCAGGGACTTTCAGGCCTTATTGAAAATTCTTTTGTCTGGCACACGCAACTGCATATAAACTCAGCCAGAAGCCATCAACGTGCCTCTAAGCCATAACATTAAGTGGCAGACCGAATCAGTTAAGTATTGTTCGACAGAAACTCTCTTTCCAAAGCGAGCGATAAAATTACCTATTGTCGATGCACATTGCAGTAAAGCCCACATTAAACTGAAAGCGATTCTAAATGCGTCGCGTAAAACGGAGCAATACGACAGGCAGCCGACCGCATTGTTTTTTTTAGGGTTCGCGACCGTACAATAGAACCCTTTACCTGTAAGTGTTTGAAAGGTTATTCACGGTCAAAATGTTATATGCCCACGTATGTCGTACTCCACCCTCTTATGTATCATGAATACATTATATAAGCTTTAACTTCAGTAAAATTTAATATTAGACATAATAAGGGTTTTGTAAACGAGCTGTGTGGCAATTTCGGTACAATAAAGTATATTCTATTTATCATTTATCTATCTAAGGATTAAAACTTCTGGAAACTAGAAGCGTTATTTAAAACAATTTGACTAAGCGTTTCTCTCGTCAGTGTCGCGCAAAAGTCATCTTTGGTAGGTAAAACTTAGAGGAGTAGATAGAACCATGTCCAAGTCCAGCACGTGCTAAGTAACGTTCATAGATCTCGACCTTACCAATAGCCTATTTTGAGTTTTGCATTTCTGTAAGCAACCTAAACAAAAAAAAAACCCGGCCCATTGTGAGTCGAACTCGCGCACCAACGGTTCCGTACTTTTTGACTGCATAGACTTAAAGGGTTGATTTTATCAGACAGCATAAAGAGACCAAAGGCTTTAAGTAGGTATATGGTTTTAACTTCAAGTCGATACCTCCATGGGTTCCCGGGATAAAGGGTCTTGGCAGACAGACAGACAGACGGACAACAAAGTGATCCAATAAGGAGTTTCGTTTTTTCCTTTTGAGGTACGGAACCCACAATATTTTTAAGTTATCAAATAATTTGCATTTTTTTATACGGAACTATCCACCGTGCTATCGTCGCACTCTTGTCGGTATTATTTACTTTATGGTTCTACGTGTAACCAGTTCCGATGTGTCGCGCTCGATGAGCACGTGCTCAGGATAATACGGGCACCGATGTCTGTCTGCACTGGTTAACAACTTCGGCTGAGTGCTTGAATTTTATGCCGAAGACTATATTTTGCTACGGTCGGTGTTTCGTAGCAACTGTCGTAGCAAATGTCGTAGTAACCATCGTAGCATCTTGTCTAGTAGCCAGCATTAAAGTGGCTTTTTAGCAAGTGTTTAAGATGCTACAGATTTGTTTAGGTCTGACCAGTGTGTACTGTAGTCAGACTGTGTAGCACGCCTTTTTTACGGATGGGAAATCATCAAATAACTTCCCCTACTCTTAGTGTCAGACTTTTACTGACTAAAGCCCGCTCATGTTCCTTCTTTTGCGCTTTATGTTCCGGGTTCGCGGTATCTCTTTCAAACAACCCGCATCTCCGGTTGTAGCACGTTTCAATAATAATAATTTCATATTTTCTTAGCAAAACTTGCGTAGCACGAGTATTCGTCGCACGACGTGTCGTGGCACAAGGTTTTGAAGCGTGTAACTGTTTTTTCTAGCTAGTCTATATATATGACAAAGTTGTATGTTCTTCCTATTTCAAAAACATAAAGAATCGAGTAATTTGAATTCACCTTCTTCCAAGATCTTTACATTAATCCTGTTGCCCGCTTATTTCAGTTTAGGTACTTTATACAGAAATATTTTATGATTTTCTTCCCAACTGGAAGTAAAAATACAAAAAAAAAACTTTTTTACGTTCACATTACTTTGAATTTGGTGTCATGAAACAGGTGTTAGCATGCAATAAACTTGCTATAAATAAACTTTTGCTTTCTGACGTTATGATTGCGAGTTTCAAGATGCCGAATCATTATTTGTAATAGTGTCAAAATAAAGTTGGTTTTAACATGCTTTTATTAGGTTTGTTTGTAACTATATATGTGTAAATGATATGATGGAAAAAAAATATAGTAAATTTGACCAACTTTTTCAAATGCTCTGAATTAAATATATAAATATATTCTAATGAAGGTTTTCTGAGAAGAGATTGAAATGACGTCATTATCGAGCGTGTTTTTAGGTTGCCGTTACCTCAAAAGGAAATAATAATTAAAACCATTTACTCAAATCTAAAGGTCCCTTTGTGCTGTGAAAAAAAAGAATAAATTTAAACAACCACCTTTTAAGTCTACTCAGTCAAAAGATATAGTCGTTTATGTCACAATTTGGTACGGAACCCTTGGTGCGCGAATCTGACTCGCTCTTGGCCGTTTTTTTAGGTTTTCAAATACATTGTTTTGTTACTTTGTAAAGTATAAATAACTTTTATAGTTAAACTAAAATATTACAACAAAACAACAAAAAAAAACTCACTTAACACTAGAAAGTTACCTTTTTTTCTAGCCTCGTCTGTCCTGTGCTGTCCCACTTATGGGCAATAGCCTCCCTCCACATCTTCCACCTCTCACAAAACGGCGCGTTCTCCTTCCAGCTGCCCTACCATGAGTACCATGACGTCTTAAAGCAGAACTTATTCCACTGAGGGAAAGAGACAGAGCTATACAGGGTGTCTAGCACCATCTCTTTCCCTCAGTGGAATAAGTTCTGATTTAAGACGTCATGGTAGGCCTACAGGTCTGCTGGAACCTATCTATCGTACCGCAATTACGTTTGTGGTCTGCTTTTAATTACTTACATTTTTTTTCAAAATTTAAAACCCCTCCCAAGTATGTCATATAAACTCGTGTCAATATCTTTTTATAAAAATATATATACGAGTATGATCAGAGGTTCTCAGCGGGACTCTCGCGTCAATTGCTGAATCCCATCCGGTTCCGGGCTGCCGGCAGTGTACTTCCGGTTTAGATTCATAACTCCGATGCTTAGAACATTGTCGGCACCCATCTGTAAAATACGAGCGCACTCCACAAATATTTATGTTGCTAGTTTTCTTTGTTTGGCGAATTATTAGGTGCATTGGAAGCGTTTGTTTTTTTTATGGGAATTCGCTGTAGGTTTTATCGCCTTTGGGTAGATGTTACGATGTCTATTGCTATTTATAAAATAAAAATGTAAGGGGGTGGGATCCTGGTGTCCTGAAACGCAAGCCTTGAGCTTAACTTAGGCACGAGTTTCTCACAATACATATTTTTGAATTATGTAGTAATGTCGAATTTGAACGATGTAAAAAAAAAATTGTGGTGAGAAAATAAATGAAAATATAAACTTGGTCATATTTTGTAGAATTACAGCATAACATCGCGCGTGTTATCTCCGAAGGGTGAGGCAGTGGTGTGCCACAGTCAGCAGAGCGGCCTGTCAGGGCCACTGCATGTTGGGGTTGTCGGTTGTGGTGGCAATAGAAGGAACATGGATGGGTTTTAGTCAGTAAAAGTCGGACATTTAGAGCGGGGAATGTTATAAAAAAAATTGTATCACAGTAACTCAATATTACGCCAATTATGTTTAAGTCCGATGCGAGCCTAATGTAAATAATCGCGCACAAACGAGACCTTGTAAGAAATTCTTAAATAAAAAGTCAACAGTCAGGGAGTCAAACCCAGGATCTCAAAGGAATCAATAAATACCGAAAAGAGTTTGCAGCGTTGAGTGGGTAAGTCTTGTTTTTTTTTTGTTGATAGATTATTTTACTCTCTGTATTTTTCATATTTAAACAAGAAGCAAATTAAGATAAAATAAAATAAGTAGTCCTTAACTACTTTCATATTCACTCCATTTCATTTTTAACTTGGACATTTTTATTTATAAGTTGCGAAAATAAATTCCACCGTAACATTTAGTTGAGGATAGAATAGAAAGCTGCCTACCTACTAAGTATTTGTTTTGAGGGAACAGGTAGCGAGCGAGCTTCAACTACTTAAAAGTTGTGTTGCAAATGAACCGTTACAAAAATGAACGCTCCTTTGGGCCCTATTTGCAGCGCGGAGTATCCAGTGGTTTTCGACAGCGATTTTTACGTGAAAACGAATAATTTTCATGGGAGATGCATTTTTATGATCTTAAGTTGTGATCTTGTTTATCTACCTAACTGTGTTGCTCGAAGACGTAATAAAACAATGTCTGCGGTTATAATCAATCAACTGTTAAATACAAAATACTTGCGCCACCTAGTTACCCCCAATCCAGGGCTCTATATAAGCTTTCTATTTTCATCTAAATCCGATAACGATCAGTCTGACCGCAAAGGAGTAACAAACATACATACAAAATTTCACCTTCACAATATTACGAGTAGTGTTATTATTCAACACAAAATATTTCTGTCAATGTGCAGTAAGAGAATATCAAACAAGTTTATCAGGGGATAACGGTACAGCAAACAAGGAAAAGTGATTACTGGAGTGGCAACGTGTAATCGCTACGCTAAGACGTTTCGAGAGGCTCCCGCTAAACCCCGGATCGGCGACGCACCGGTTCCGATCCCAGAAGTCACTTTTAAGCCATTACTTACTTGCTTGTTTTCGATTTGTTTTTTCCTGCGAAAAAAGACAACGCGGAATACAAGCGGGACTAACTTTCGGGCAATCAGCAAGCTCAACTTCGGGAAGGGTTAAATCAAAGGGTTCCGCTTTTATGAAGACTTATTTCAGACTTACCTTGAAGTTGAAATTAGATTTAATCTGGCTCGAAGCTTTAGGATTGAATTTTGTAAACAATTTGGAATACCTCTACAACTTCCAGGCTTTGTTGGAATACCATTGGGAAGTCGGGATCCGGTTGTTTAGAAATTCCTTTGAAATGAATTCGTACTCATATGAGGTCGACTTTTGTAAATACGCAGGCCAGTTCATGTTCAATGGGCATAAAGTATATGTGATGTTTATTTAATTGAGTTTATTTGGCATTTGTTTAGGGTCAGAGAGATTGTTGCGTTTATTGACACATAGTATACATGGTTAGGCCACTTTTTAACAGTACAATAAAAAGTGTTTGCTTTTAAAGTAAAATGTTTTCGATGTTAATATTTGAAGTTGACACAAGGTCCGTTATATTGTTACACTGTGGGTTTTAATATGAATTTTATTAGTGGCCTACCAAACGTTTCGGGCGTGTTTAATGAATACACCAGAACTCTATAAAAGCTGACCAGTGGGTTTCACCACGTTAAAACAGAATTGTTTTTATTGTTTGCGATCAGAGTATGTATCAACGAACTATATAAATACTTAAAATTTAATACTTTTGTAATTGCAAAGCATTCAAATAAACTAGTAACATTGTACCCACTTTTATTTATAAAAACCTGTGTTGAGAAGGAGGCGACGCGACGTGGCGTCTCGGAGAGGTCTGCAGAGCGAGGTCGGCCCACAATAGTCCTGAGGCCGGATGTATGTTTCGCTTTGTATCGAGGCTTTTAAGTTCTGACGCCGATCACTGATACCGACTGAAAAAAGGTAGAGGAACTGCATAGGGTGAACTAAAAATAAAATCTTGTGATTTGTATAGGACCTGTGTTTTTTTTTGTTGAGACTCACGTAAAAACAAGTTACCTTCTAAGTTATACTGTTAAATAAACCAATGACTCACATACAACTCTTCAGTGCAGCTCGTAAATTATACACTAAACAGCTTTTAGGAAATGGGTGAATAAACATAGAGTGGTTACCTACTTTTCGCTTTTAACTGTACATGATGCTCTTCATTGATGTTGCAGTGACACGCTACTTTATGGCACTGCCACAAAAAGTACAGTATCTACATTGAATTTTAAAAACCACTCGTTCAAATAGATCGACCACAAATATTCCACGATCCTCGTGTGTTGACGCAAAACCGTTCAAAAGTGAACAGAAAAATAGAAAGAATATTTCTTATAATGTCGGTGTTTTTGCGGACGGTGCTCCAAAGGGCCGCATATGATCGCCCACGTTACGTACACTTTCATACCGTCAGTATTTTTCCACGGCAGGTATGTACTCCTTTGTGATCGCTCGCTTCGGGACCACACTTCTTCCTTTCATTGTCCAGATCGCCGCTCAAGTAGGAAATCGATGACATGTACCGAATATTACGTGTTATTGAAAAGAACATCGCCTCGTTGCTCCGCATCATACTGACGTTTTATTTTTACTTGCTCCCCAAGCACATACATCCTTATTTCTTTAGTGTGGTTCAATAAGTAGATACAATAATTAATTTCATACTAAAAGCTTTAAGATTATACGATTTACATAGAAACGAGAGTATCAAAGAAGTAACGTTTCCATTTCAAATTATGCTAATGTTAATAGAAATGCGAGTCCCTTTTTTGCAAACATCCTACAATGGAAGAAAATATGCTGACGAGATCACGGACGCGCATGAAATGATTTCTAAACAATATTTTTTTTCAGAATAAAAAATAGAGGTAAAAGCTAATTACCCCTTCGGAGTCTTTACCGGTTCAAGTGTTCCACCATCAAATCGCATGAATCGCTCGTATTTATGGTGGAGGGGGAAGGGAAAATGACGTGCTGAATTAAGCCAGCATTTTTTCTAAGTGGGCTGTAAACGGGCTGCTTTCACCCATACATATTGAAGTGTCGTATATTTTACGATCCATCCCGCTCGAGGGTACTTCCCCGGACGCAATGGGCGAACATCCGTATCGAGTGGACAAAATTACCTTCATCGTGTTTTACAAGTTTAATCGGCTTACTGATTTTGTTATACTGTTTTAGTAATACAGCTTCACTAACGAGATTTATTTATTGAATTTTATTTCTCAGAAAATATAGAAATGTAGAATGTTTTCGTGATAAATTATCTAGAAAATTGACAATTCCTTTCCATCATTTGTAATTTTAGTGCTCTAATCTAACGTTGGTTCGTCTTGCTGTACACAATACACGATTGCCTATCAAACTACTCACCATATTGATCCTATAATTAGTTATTTGTTATTTCGGGTTCAGAAAACGTTCTAATCTACAACATCCCATTTTATTTACGAAAACTCAAGTGATCCTTTTTGTATAAAACAGAATAACTGTAAGCCTTTATTAACAGATTAGAAACAATTGTTCCACGACATAAAGATCATTATTTTTGTTTGCGTCCGTGTGAAGTAGCCAAAGTCCGTTAATTTAAATTATACGAGCGAATTCATGAGACGGGACGTTTCTTCGGCGGACATGCAAACAATTAATTACCGAGAATATTAATGCCCCGCATTAGTCAGGGGTAGAGCCGTGTCAGCGGACCCTCGGACTCGCATCGCTGTCCGCAGCTTAACCACAAGCCTACGGATCGCCCAGTTTAACTTGATCCAACATGGCGGCGCTGCTTGTGACAGCAAACGTCAACGGAACGTCAAATTCAGTACATTTTAATTTAGTTCGTTATTTAAGCGTATGCCTAGATAAAGTGGCCGGTGTCCAATATTTAAATTGTCGGTAAATATTGCTGCAGTATATAACCTGATTAGATCCTTGTTGTGTGGTGCTGCGGTTCGAGTAAGTTATAGTGCGCCTTTGTAAGGATTTCGTTGTCAATATTTAAATGATAGTTATGGCTGTATTGCTGGAATCGGTTTCCATTGTGTGCTTGTAGATAATATGAAGCATTTTACGTATAATTTCAATGGTATAAAGATAAAATATTTAAAACTTGATTGTTTATTTTCAAATGTACTGGAAAAGGATCATCTTGACCTTTTTTACAGGGTTTTGACGTTAGATGTAGCCGTTCCATTACGCGTCGCCCTAGGAACACAAGATTCGGACTGCGCTCCCACAAACTGTGTCGACGAACGAATAATTTATATTTTTTATAATTACTCAAAAATGTTCACCAAAACATTATTTTTATTACTAATGTGTATAGTCATTGGGCTGCTGGCAGTTGCTGCTGCAGTCAACTGCTGTCAGTCATGAAGTGGGCTGCCGCTGTGAGTAGTGTATGGCGTTCCGGGACACGCGTTACTGACTACCCGTACCAATGTACCCGATATCCGTACACACCTTTTTTTTCGGTTGGGAAATCATCAAATGACTTCCCCCGCTCGGAGCGCCCCCCGGAGCCCCCCGGAGCGGGGGGGCATGTCAGACTTTTACTGACTAAAACCCACCCATGTTCCTTCTATTGGCCTTTACGTTCCGGGGCCACGGTATCCCTTTCGAACAACCTGCAACCCCGGCAGGATCCGTACACACCTTAGGACGACTAAAATTACACAGTGTATAACTGTAAAATACGTTCAGTAGTTTGTGTGAAAGAGTATCTCATACATAGATCCTCGAACTTTGACGTTTATAAAGTAAGAAGACAATATTAACTTTATCGTTTAACATGGACCTTTTTTCAACTTAGTCTTCTTCTCTTCTTACTCTTTTTGACTAAATCCCACCCATGTTCATTCTATTGCCCTTTACGTTTCGGGGCCACGGTATCTCTTTCGAACAACCCGCAACCCCGGCAGGCGGTGGCCCTGGCAGGCCCCTCTGCTTTGCTGACATCTCTTTGAGGCGCACGTGTGGAACACTGGATTATGTGCAGGATTCTCCCGAAACTTCCGTGTGCGGTGAGGACCTGCGTCAGGCGGTGGGTGAGGACGCCATGGCGCCTCTTCAGCCACTCCTCAAAGAGGGGCGTACCCTGCACGGGTTTGCGACAGTCGCTCTCTCCATGCCACCATGATAACATGGACTCTGAAAATGTATTTTAATTGAAATGGTTTATAAATATTTTAGTTTCATTCAATAAGCAGGTCTTTGAGATTTTATTAATACCTTGGATATATTAAAATAATATAATAATCCAACAGATTTAAACACAGCTATCAAAATCACTATTCAGAGCCCTTTGAAACTTAAAAGCTTAGCGTTTTATTGCGCTTCATAAAATTCATTCGGCTAACCAAAGTGGAATATTTGACGTCAATAAAATTGTTGTTTAAAACAATTTTTGGATTGTCGTCTGCCAATCAAAGGCAGTACAAAGCAGGGGCCCCAGGGCTTTGGCATAGGGCTGTCGCAATGGAGTTATAAATATGAAGAGATTTATTTGCTCCTAAACGTATTTTCATTACGTACAAGGTGTCCTTCACATAGCCGTCAAACCGAGCATTCTCTATATCAAAATATGTAACTTTACAAAAAATACTGGGAAACAATGGAAAGATTTAAAATCAAAAACGTGTAAAAAAAGTCTTTTCCCGAAACTGAGTACAAGTTTTGAACAAAAAGTACGGTGATGATCATCGTATTTTTTAAGCTATTCCATAGAGGATGGAGAACTTTACACCTCTAAAAACTATTATAATTATACGATGTAAAGGTCAACGATGTGTAAACTGTTTCATATTATTGTGTAATTTGGCTATGTGAGGGAGTATGTAAAGGTCTCGAAGGGCAACTCCTGTCGGCCTCCATTGCCTACGCCTGTAAATATAAGCTATTCTTCAATAAGTCTAAAAAGCCTAATGCACTCCTACGCCGAAAACTCAAGGCATTTATTTATGAGCGTGTGAACTGAGGGACCACACTGGTATTTCGCCAAATAAATCAGATTTTCAGTAAATACCTTTACGAATTCTTTGCTAAATGTTTACAGTCATAATACCATTAAATTTTAGTAGATCTGGGTGATGGTCTGTGTGGACTGAAGGATCGCACTTCAAGGGCTGTTTTTAAGTTATGGCCAATTTCACCTGACTTCACACAAGCGTAAATCCAGCTTATAACTTTGTAACCGAAGCTACGCAGCTTAAGATTCGTTAGAATTTAAAATATTTTAGTAGATGTTATGTTTACAAATTCCCAGATATGTTCTTAAATTGTTTTAAAACAACTGAGGAGGTGAAGAACAAAACCTCACTTTTCCATTTAAAACAAAAATGTTTTTTTTAGTGGATGTGCAAAATGATGTTAAATAGAATAAAGCAAATAAGTAAAACCTTATCAAAAACACTTCTTCACCTCTCAAATTTTCATTATTACTAAATCATACTCTTTTTGCGAAATACTAGTGTGGCCGCTCAGTTCACACGCACATTGTCATAACAGGACGCAGCTCAGTGTGCTAGAGTGTATAAGAAGAGGCACGCGGCCTCCCGCCAGCGAGTGCATGAGAAGAGGCACGCGGCCTCCCACCAGTGAGTGCATGAGAAGAGGCACGCGGCCTCCCACCAGTGAGTGCATGAGAAGAGGCACGCGGCCTCCCCCGCCAGTGAGTGGATGCGAAGAGGCATGCGGCCTCCCGGCCAGTGAGCGCATGAGAAGAGGCACGCGGCCTCCCGCCAGTGAGTGCATGAGAAGAGGCACGCGGCCCCCCGCCAGTGAGTGTATAAGAAGAGGCACGCGGCCTCCCGCCAGTGAGTGCATGAGAAGAGGCACGCGCCCCCCCATCAGTGAGTGTTTGAGAAGAGGCACGCGGCCCTCCCGCCAGTGAGTGTATAAAGGTGTGTCCAAACATTGAGCAGCAAGAGCGCGGCAGCAACACGCGGCATTTGTAGGACACATTTCTGCCGCGCTCTAGTTTGGACAAAGCCAACTAATGTTTGCGCGGCAGTACTGCGCGGCACAACCAAGATATGCCGCGCGCTTCAGTTGGCATCAGAACTAAAATGAAAGCGGTCGCATGTGTCGTAGCTCTGCTTATTATTAAAAAAATGCGTAAAAGAGCTAAGAAGAAACATATTTTAACGAGGAAATGCTGGATGAAACCACTTTTTCAACGGAGGTTACAGAATATTGAGTCAATCAATTATGAAATTAATTACCTAGTCCATTGATATGTTAAATTTTTTAGGCCTTACCTTGCGTTTTTTAGAGGACGCAATTTTATTTTTTTGATGTGTAGGGGGGGTCAGTGTAAAGCTAAAAACAAGTTTGTGGGGTCGCTACCCTTGTCCCACGGCCCCATCTTGAAAATAGATGTGCGTGTGAACTGAGGGACCACACTGGGAATTGGCGAAATGAAAATCGTAGGATTTAGTAGTAGTCTTAAAA
Organism: Ochropleura plecta; assembly: GCA_905475445.1. Classification (NCBI taxonomy): domain Eukaryota; kingdom Metazoa; phylum Arthropoda; class Insecta; order Lepidoptera; family Noctuidae; genus Ochropleura; species Ochropleura plecta. Next base: position 13,222,297 of record FR997723.1, read on the forward strand.
CAATTGTAGAACGAATCTGGGAATTTGTAAACAAATATATTAGAAACTACAACCCATAAAGTGTGGTCCCTCAGTTCTAACAGACGATCAGCCAGATCTCGGAAAGTATCTTAAAAAAGAAGGTTTTGTGAATACAGAAATTTAGTAAATAATTTGTAAAGATATTTACTAAATAACAGACCACAAAGCATTAAAGATTAAAAAAGAAAATACGACTGAACTGTGGTCCCTCAGTCCACATAACAAAGGTAGTGAATGTTACTGAACAAATTAATAAAACCGTTCTTTTTCGACATAAAGATTTAGTAAAAGTCTTAAAACATTTTGTAAAACGAAATGGAGCAAAAATATCGAAGCACTTTGAAGATAGCGATAATTAAAACTGGTCCCTCAGTTTTCTCCTCCACTGACATAATGCGTGTGCTAGCTGCTAGACGAAAGGAATATCGCACACTCTAGTGTACTTAACTTTTAGTAGTAAGTTTCTACTAAATAATAGATATCTAAAATTGTGTGTTTTATACCTGTTAGCTGAGATAATATTAGGTACTTTTTAATCCTATGAAAATAGATGGAGCAGGGTGACCACACAATAAAACAAAATGTAAACAGTCCTATTATATGTACTTTATTTAATATTTTGCCCGCGACTTCATCCGCGTATATTTGAGAACGCACAGGTTTCGATATAATTATTAACAATCCACTATTTGTTTACTAATAGGTTTTGCAGCGCTCGCCAGAATAACTCTGAGATGGCAGTGTTTTTTCCTACTATCTTGACAACTATCTTTATACTTTTGAAAATTCACACAATATCTTTATAAGTAAATATAGCTGTGCCCGTGACTATTTCCGCGTAGACTTTGTTAGTTGAGTATGGTAAAATAAATCGAACTATCTAAAATTTTGCGCCTCAGAGCTTCCCTGTAAACAATATTTGTTGTAGTTTTGTTTTGTGGCAGTAAAATAAATTGATGCTCAGGAGTTCGATTGTCCGACTCGTGATAGCCCAACGTACAGTTGCCCACGGGTAATAATCTTTCCACTTTATATATAAGTGTAGAAATGCTTATTTAGACGAAACGAAATAAAAGATTGAAAGGCTGCCTCGTTGGTCTAGTGGTCGCAAGCGCGACTGCTGAGCATGAGCTCTTGGGTTCGATTCCCAGTCGGGCAAAATGTTATTGCATTTTTCCATTAGGAATTTCTCTGAAGCAGCTACGGACTCTGGATTTGTGCCCAGTTGATGGTAATAGCCTCCTATTATATGGGCCTTAAACATAACTGGTGAAATGTGGGTGTTCTATTAAGTACACCTCTGCCTAACCTTTCAGGGATTACTGGCGTGGTGTTATGAAAACTAGACTGACGGTTAGTTTAATGCTACATTACATGGCTTACGTGTATTTAGTAAAAACTAGATTATAAAATTAACGAATCACTTGTTTTAATACTTATGTCAGTACGAACAATTTTGAAATAATGATCATCATAGCAAAAGCAGCATCATAGGAATCAACATCGATGAAGAAAACAGGAACTGTACTACTTGTGATGACCAACTTAATTTCAAGTACGAGCTTTCAAAAATAATATCATTCGATTTGAATGGTATTGATAAAAATTCACTTACTAATGTTCCTGTTACCATAACAGCAAAGACCAAAACTTACAAAATCATGGGCGCATCTGAATTCATACCAGCATAAATTCCAGGTGGGCTTGGCCATACCGATGTCTCTGTTTTATGAATGAACGTTTCTTTTGCTATGATGATCAATATCTCAAACTTATTGAAAGTACTGACCAGCAAATATACTTACATTCATAAAGCTACATTCAAATGTCAATTCCTTAAAAGTATTTATTTATTTTATTTTTGTATTATAGTATGTGATTCTTTGATTTTGTAATCTACTTTTTACTAAATAGACATAAGCCATTTAATATAGCATTAAATTAACCGTACAATTTTGTTTTCGTTTCGACTAAATAATCATTTATTTAATAAAGTATAATAAGACTGTTTACATTTTGTTTTATTGTGTGGTCACCCTGCTCCATCTATTTTCATAGGATTAAAAAGTACCTAATATTATCTCAGCTAACAGGTATAAAACACACAATTTTAGATATCTATTATTTAGTAGAAACTTACTACTAAAAGTTAAGTACACTAGAGTGTGCGATATTCCTTTCGTCTAGCAGCTAGCACACGCATTATGTCAGTGGAGGAGAAAACTGAGGGACCAGTTTTAATTATCGCTATCTTCAAAGTGCTTCGATATTTTTGCTCCATTTCGTTTTACAAAATGTTTTAAGACTTTTACTAAATCTTTATGTCGAAAAAGAACGGTTTTATTAATTTGTTCAGTAACATTCACTACCTTTGTTATGTGGACTGAGGGACCACAGTTCAGTCGTATTTTCTTTTTTAATCTTTAATGCTTTGTGGTCTGTTATTTAGTAAATATCTTTACAAATTATTTACTAAATTTCTGTATTCACAAAACCTTCTTTTTTAAGATACTTTCCGAGATCTGGCTGATCGTCTGTTAGAACTGAGGGACCACACTTTATGGGTTGTAGTTTCTAATATATTTGTTTACAAATTCCCAGATTCGTTCTACAATTGTTTTAAGACTACTACTAAATCCTACGATTTTCATTTCGCCAATTCCCAGTGTGGTCCCTCAGTTCACACGCACATGAAAATAGAGGTTGAAATGGTTTTTACGATATATCTCTTAAACTATTTATTTGATAAAAAAAAATTGTTAACATTTTTTGTTGCAAATTAAATTCTCTACAACTTTGGTCTAGTAACTTTTTGTCGTAGAACTATAAATAAAAAAGTTATAAGCGAAAATCTTCAGAAATTCCAGAAAAAAAAAATATTTTTAGATGTAATTTTTTTTTATCATTTTACGAAAAAATTATATCTGACCATTTTTGTAGATCGTTTTTTGAGGAACAACTTTTAGTCGCAACATTTTTATATATTCCTTCTGTCGAGGATCCCATAACTCTTTAAAAGATCCATACATTTCAATTAAACGAATCGATGTTTCGTTGTCCATGTTTGTGCGCAGAAATACGTCCAAACACAATTACTGCCGAATGTTTACTAAGAATGTTCGCGCGCGGCAGGTAGCCAGAAACGTTCGCGCGCGGCAGTCGTCTAATCACAGCGCGGCGGGCCGCGCGCGGCAGCCGCGCTCGATTGCCGCTCGATATTTGGACACACCTTTAGAGGCACGCGGCCTCCCGACAGTGAGCGCATGAGAAGAGGCACGCGGCCTCCCGCCAGTGAGCGCATGAGAAGAGGCACGCGGCCTCCCGCGCCAGTGAGCGCATGAGAAGAGGCACGCGGCCTCCCTCCAGTGAGCGCATGAGAAGAGGCACGCGGCCTCCCTCCAGTGAGCGCATGAGAAGAGGCACGCGGCCTCCCGCCAGTGAGCGCATGAGAAGAGGCACGCGGCCTCCCGCCAGTGAACGCATGAGAAGAGGCACGCGGCCTCCCGCCAGTGAGCGCATGAGAAGAGGCACGCGGCCTCCCGCCAGTGAGTGCATGAGAAGAGGCACGCGGCCTCCCGCCAGTGAGTGCATGAGAAGAGGCACGCGGCCTCCCGCCAGTGAGTGCATGAGGAGAGGCACGCGGCCTCCCGCCAGTGAGTGCATGAGGAGAGGCACGCGGCCTCCCGCCAGTGAGTGCATGAGAAGAGGCACGCGGCCTCCCACCAGTGAGTGCATGAGAAGAGGCACGCGGCCTCCCACCAGTGAGTGCATGAGAAGAGGCACGCGGCCTCCCGCCAGTGAGTGCATGAGAAGAGGCACGCGGCCTCCCGCCAGTGAGTGCATGAGAAGAGGCACGCGGCCTCCCGCCAGTGAGTGCATGAGAAGAGGCACGCGGCCTCCCGCCAGTGAGTGCATGAGAAGAGGCACGCGGCCTCCCGCCAGTGAGTGCATGAGAAGAGGCACGCGGCCTCCCGCCAGCGAGTGCATGAGAAGAGGCACGCGGCCTCCCGCCAGCGAGTGCATGAGAAGAGGCACGCGGCCTCCCGCCAGCGAGTGCATGAGAAGAGGCACGCGGCCTCCCGCCAGCGAGTGCACGAGAAGAGGCACGCGGCCTCCCGCCCGTGAGTGGATGCGAAGAGGCACGCGGCCTCCCGCCCGTGAGTGGATGCGAAGAGGCACGCGGCCTCCCGCCCGTGAGTGGATGCGAAGAGGCACGCGGCCTCCCGCCCGTGAGTGGATGCGAAGAGGCACGCGGCCTCCCGCCCGTGAGTGGATGCGAAGAGGCACGCGGCCTCCCGCCCGTGAGTGGATGCGAAGAGGCACGCGGCCTCCCGCCCGTGAGTGGATGCGAAGAGGCACGCGGCCTCCCGCCCGTGAGTGGATGCGAAGAGGCACGCGGCCTCCCGCCCGTGAGTGGATGCGAAAAGGCACGCGGCCTCCCGCCCGTGAGTGGATGCGAAGAGGCACGCGGCCTCCCGCCCGTGAGTGGGATGCGAAGAGGCACGCGGCCTCCCGCCCGTGAGTGGATGCGAAGAGGCACGCGGCCTCCCGCCCGTGAGTGGATGCGAAGAGGCACGCGGCCTCCCGCCCGTGAGTGGATGCGAAGAGGCACGCGGCCTCCCGCCCGTGAGTGGATGCGAAGAGGCACGCGGCCTCCCGCCCGTGAGTGGATGCGAAGAGGCACGCGGCCTCCCGCCCGTGAGTGAATAAAGTTACGAATTTACAACAGAAAAACGAACAGGTACGCTTATTTATAGTAGTTTATTCCCACAAAACGGCACGGAAGTGACAAACATCGAAGGAGTCGAGTGCGCATGTTCGACGGAGACACCATGGCTTGTCTGCGTGGAATTGCGCTACTCTGTGCCACTAGCAAATCTTCGTACAGCAGGTGTAGATCGTGATGCAAGGGCAGCAGCATCCACCGCAGCAGCCACCGCAACATCCGCAGCCTCCGCACCTGAAAAAGAAAAAATCATTAAGTTGGCGGCGCTAGGACACTACTAAGTAACCGATCCGAAGACAGTTTTATGACAGCTTTATGAAACTCTTGAAGGTAAATAAATTTAAGTCTCGCTTAGACTATTTTTGCACTTACATGTTTATTTTATTGCAAGGTAACGAGTACTTAAGAAGTCTAAAATAGGTCGTAAGTAGATGAATCTAAAGTTGTGGAAAATCACAATTTTTTAATAATTAATTTTAGAAAGATTAAAGAGTTTTTTTGGGAGTTTTTATAATGTGTACCACGCAAGCGATTTGATTGTACTACCCGTTTGAAGAAACGGCCTTCTACAAAACACCTCGGGTACCGTTTGAAAATAGAAGTCAAAAAAATAAATGCCTTTTTTATATTTAAAATGTGAATTATGGGTTGACAGTTACAATAAAACCGCATCAAAATATTCTTAAAAACAAAAAAGAGTTCATATTGAAACTAGGTCAAGCTAAAGGCCAGCGCACATAGACGGATGGCGGGGTTTTTTGACACCAACTTAATTTCATACTTATCTACATAATGTAAAGATGTAAGATGTAGATTCTTAATTCAGAGACCAAGCACGGACCATCAAAAGGATCTCTCTGTAGTATTAAAGAACTCGCTGGATGAAACCGCGGCAGAATGTGACGACATCCGGCGAGATGCGGCCACATGCGGCAGAAGGAAACGGCTTTGTTACGTCGGATATGAAAGCATGCGATCGTAGTGATGTATGTATGTATGGAAGTAATGGTAGCAGTGAGAACAGTGGTGGCGGACTCTGTTAGGGTGCAATAATGGGTGAGAAGCAGCGACAGCGGGGATGCACTCTGCGGGGCATTTAAAACGTAGTATGCCGCAGAATGCCAACAATTTGTTGAAATGTGAATAAAAACAAGAATGTCTTTTCCGAAATTCTTTAAGTTGCATATCCAGGCCAGAATAACTATACTTGCTAAACACGTTAATGCATGTATGCACATTTTGACTGTACAGGGAAACCTTCACATTTATACTGTCTATGGCGGCTTTAAAGGTGTACTAATAATTTGGTTTGACTTTGCCATGCCATACATCCAGTACTGTGCCAGCGGCCACTGATACCATCGCTAGGACATCTTCCTAGATGGCCTCTCCCGCCGTCTGCTGGTATCATCAACGGCCTAGCCTTTTCATAGTATTATTGGGGTAGGTTCGGTCTTACCGCATGCTGCTGATAGAGTGACTACCTATCTGACCTCAACAACCCAGTTAATACTGGGTAATACGCTAAGTCTGCTGGTATACGCTGGGCTTAATAAAGACACTTCAATATTTTTTTGATAAATACTCTTTTCTGATTATCAAAAAAATAAAATTGAAAAATAATGCGTCTGCATACGTCAGTGTCAACTAGCATTTTTGCCCTAAATTTATTTGCCGTTTCACCTTTTTTTATATGTTTTCACATGAAATCCTTGTTGCAGATTAGGGTGGCCTACTTATATGTTATTGAGGGTTTAGGATAGCAATTGCTGGTGCAATCTTGTCAAGTTTATGAGATTTTTCAGTGATCCACCATTAAGTCGTATCCTGGAGCGATGAGCATGAAAATAGCCATCTGAGCTCAGTCACGTTGTCACAGCGTTGCAGGCGCCAACACTCACCTGCGCCTTTTCACGCAACTTAGGCGAAAGCGGGCGCGGGCACGTGTCAGGGGTTTTCGTTTTTTTTTGGGTTTTGACACGTGCACCCGAATCATGTACCCGCGTGAGTTTTAGCTTACGCCCTTATAGAGCTGCTGATACTATTTTTAATACATAGATACATGCGGTCGTGCTGTGCGTGTTGCAAGCGCAACTAGTGAGCATAAACTGCGTTCGATTTCCATATCGGACAGTGTTTGGGGAGGATCCAGTTTTATCCTATTGACTTATTAATCTCTACTTTAGGCTTCAGAGATTAGCTGGAACAATTATTGCCAAAAAAGAAAGAAAAATGAATAAAACAGGCAACCAGTTAACAGCGTTATCCTTAGGACGATCAGTGTTTGACGACGACAAGTAACGTTATAAGGGTGGAAGTACATAGACAAACGTTGAGGGTGTGTGCCAGCTTGATAACGTGTATGTAATCCGATAAAATATACCTATTGGCTGCCACGATGCCTCGTTATTTGTAATTACTACTATATTGCGGGTGTTACGTTTTTGTTATGGTTTAGGTATGCTCTACTTGGTGAAAGAGTGTTCTAGGATAGATTTACATTATTTACATTATTATGCGTCCATATTAGTATACGATAGTTTACATTATCTGGTAATTTACAAAAATTTCAGTAGCAGTTGTCGACTTATTAACCGAAAATAAAATAAAGGATACCAATTCGACACATTTTTTTTAAACTACTGAATATGTTGGAACTTTGCCCTTCAACGAAACTCAAAGCATTTATTTCAATTATACCAATATAGTAATCTTTTCAATGTCAAGTTACAAAATGTTGAAGCTACAGTCCAAGTGATAAGTCATGGGGCTGTAGTTGCCCATTCCAAAGCGTTGATTGCTGTGGGGAAGAATAGCCATGAAACTCTTTTAAATCATAATATTTTTATCAGACCATGGTTACATCATTCATGATGATTTCATCAGATTAAACAATTATGTGAGAACAATATGTCCTTGACTGGAAGGTATGGTCCAGAAAAAGATACATGTGATGTGGAGGTTAAGTACATTTGCTTTACTTACACAGTACTATTTTTTTTTAGTAAACTATTCAATACCACCCAATATAGTTATCCGTTAATGGCTATATCGCTTACGAAGCTGAGAGATTAGACGTTAAATTTAGATGACCATCAATCTAAGCAGTTGGTCCAAGAGGATTTGTCCTCCAATCACTCAAATTATGGATAAAGCACATTATCGTGTTAATTCAGGAGCAGTTATATGTATATACTCTTAGCAACATTGACAAGTCCTTTTCTCTTGCTGTATTTATTGTAATTATTACTAAGTAGTATTTTGAAGTCTACACTATTAAGAAATAGGTTTTTTTTAAAAGTAGCAAATTGTTATTCCGCGAAATCAATCGCTTCTGGTTTTTGCTGACTGTAAACAAATATAAGTGCTTTTGACTGTACATTATAACATCATGTAAGCTGAGGGCGAACATATAGTTGCCCCCTTGATAGACAGGTTATTTTTCTCATATTCCCCATTGATTCCCTTCTTCACCACTATTCTCTTATTTCATTTCACTTTGAAATTATATCCTGAGAGAAAAGTGACTAGGTACTTTTATTGTGCTATAGGTGACTTTAACTTTAATTTATTATGCCAAACTTGTATTAGGTCTACCGGAAATGGAACCGGCGAGAACAGTTAGATTACTGTCAAACTTAATTGATGAACATTTAATTGTACCTACCTACTCATTTGCCATCACGCAGTTCTATCGATGCACAGCCACCACGTGTTCAAACATCATTCCGAACTTTAAAAAATACTGTGTCGTCAAAAGTGCAATACCTACACGGTCAATAACGAACGTATGGGACATCTGTTTTTAGTAATCGATAAAAAACATTTAATTCGTGCCGATGATTGAACTATACAAGGCGACCTGTATACTTCAATAATTCAACATTTTTAATAATATGGTATACTAGCTTTTGCCCGCGGCTTCGCTCGCGTTAAATTCGGTAGCGCCTTATTGATTTGTAATAGCAACGCTAAGTTTTCCCGTTTCTTCCCTCTTTCTCCCTCACATCCCACTTTTTTCAAAAAAATATTAGCTTATGTCCGTCTCCTGGTTCCCAACTATCTCTGTACCAAAATTCATCAAAATTGGTTTAGCCATTAAAGCGTGAAGAGGTAACAAACAAACAAACAAACTCACTTTCGCTTTTATAATATTAGTAAGGATACTATTGAGTCAAACCACATACTTATTATCTAAAACGTATACTTAGAAAAAAATTGCAGTCTTTATTAGCTAAAATCGTTACAATTATTTCTGAAAATGAAATTAGATGTAGGTATGTACATTTTTGAAGAACTTTTCTCGAGTATCAGATAAAACTGGCTCATTAGTATTTTCAGTCCACAATGCCCGGTCAAGACGTTAGGGCGGAGTTCAAATGTCTTAAATGTTTGTGGGTCCAACCGGGCCTTTCCACCATGTGTGACCGCGGATTAAACGTTTGCCACAATAAAATGTGAATGGAGTGTGTATCATAAAACCTAACTAGCTTTCGCCCGCGGCTTCGCTCGCGTTAAATTCGGTATAACACACCAAGCAGACCTGTAGTTTTTGCTCTTGCGCCTGATTGATTTGTAATAGCAACGCTAAGTTTTCCCTTTTCTTCCCTCGTTCTCCCTCATATCCCACTTTTTTTAAATAAAAATTAGCCTATGTCCGTCTCCTGGTTCCCAACTATCTCTGTACCAAAATTCATCAAAATCGGTTTAGCCATTAAAGCGTGAAGAGGTAACAAACAAACAAACAAATAAACAAACAAACAAACTCACTTTCGCTTTTATAATATTATATATAATATATATATATATATAATATATACATATATATATATAATATATATATAGTAAGGAAGTAAGGATAGTAAGGATTACAAAAGTTTGGGATTAGAATTTGTAGCTAGTTTTAAGAAAAGAGTTAAATAAAAAAAATATAAGTCATTTTGTGTTGTATTTATTTGTGTTGTTGTAAGAAAGTAACATAATATAAAAGTGTTTAAAATTATAAGCATCTCCCCAAGTTACCTCTTTTTTGCGGATGGGTTATCATCAAATAACTTCCACAGCTTATTTATCTCTTTTGCTGACTGTATATACTGGTTACCCCTTTTTTAAAATAGCTTCCCCCCGCTCTGGGCGTAGCTGTGTCTGACACTCCCCTTGTCAGACTTTTACTGACTAACACACACCCATGTTCCCTCTTTTGCCTTTTATGTTCCGGGGCCGCGGTATCTCTTTCGAACAACCCGCAACCCCTGCAGGCGGTGGCCCTGGCAGGCCCCTCTGCTTTGCTGATATGTTTCCAACTTACCCATAACCCTATAGGTAAATTGGAAGCCTTACAACTATTAGAGGAATATAAAAAACTAATTCTAGCATCAATAAACTGAATTAAGTGAGATAAAACTATTAATCTAGCGATTGTGGTTGTAATTTTAACAAAACATGACAAACTAAAATAGAGAGATGTTTAAATCAAAGTTCTTTTTACACTTAGAATTTAAAATAAAATGAATGATAGTCGTTGTAACTGTGGTCTATGGTTGACTAGAATCAATCAATCAACTCAGCATATTGCAGTCCGGTCCACTACCGCAGTGACCATGCAGAGCTAGCGGATTGGTCAATGCGACCGTGGACTCGAATATAATCATCGTTATTAGGATTCACATACTATATTTCAATATACGGTTATGCAGAATCAGATAAAACGTAACATAACAATGCAACATCACGTCTAATCCCAGTGGGGATGAACAAAGATGTACGTCATAGTACACTCACATTTCGCCATTAATTTTTAGATATTACATAGTAAAATGCTTCTAAAAATTTTTTCATGGTAAATCATGATAATGCTTCGCCCGACCTGAGAATCGAACCCAGGACCTCATGATGAGTGCGAGTCGGACTCGCGCACGAAGTATTCCGTACCATTATCTATAAAAACGGTTAACAAATAAATATTAAATATTTAAGGGACTCCCAGACAACAAGTATGGGAGGCCCTTAAATAATTATTTTATTCTGTTCTTTAGTATTTTTTGTTATAGAGGCAACAGAAATATATCATCTGTGAAAATTTCAACTGTCTAACTAACACGGTTCATGAGATGCAGCCTGGTGACAGACGGACAGACAGACGGTGTCTTAGTAATAGGGTCCTGATTTAGCTTTTTTGTATGTAACCTTAAACACGGTTCATGAGATATAGCCTAGTGACAGACGGACGGACAGCGGAGTCTTAGTAATAGGGTCCTGCCTTTGGGTACGGATCCTTAAAAATACACCTGTTTACCCAATATCCAGCAACAAGCATGTAGTGCTCTCAAAGTCAGACAGATGTGTGCACATTACGCCAACTATGTTGATAGGGGCTGAGCCCATTGCAATCCGTCCGTTTATTGACGACAGACCGCGTCGACGGCGCGTTTGTGTTTCACGCGCGCCTCAAAAAGATGTCAGCAAAGCAGAGGGGCTTGCCAGAACCTCCGTCTGCCAGGGTTGCGGGTTGTTCGAAAGAGATACCGCGGCCCCGGTACATAAAGGGCAATAGAAGGAACATGGGTGGGTTTTAGTCAGTAAAAGTCTGACAGGCACCCCCCGCTCCGCCCAGAGCGGGGGAAGTTATTTGATTATTTCCCACCCAAAAAAAAAATCCCATAGCAATCAACCGGGCGCAAATCAGACTCCAAGTTTAAGAAATTTTTTAATGAACAAATTTCAAAACACTCAGGTATAAGGCTGTCTACATAACGTTCTTTTATAAAACTAGTACAAATATAAAACACAAAATTATGCTAATAGTATATACTAAACCTAATTTTAATAGTGAAAATGTTGCCATTAGCCTAATCGTGGTTATCGAGTTGCCAATCCCTGCATAAATTCATTTTTGAATAGGCTAATTTGGTAGCTGTTTCTGAACGTTTATTTGAATTTTAGACGATGCTTTTTTAACCTAAATTGTACAACATAATTGTCAATGGTCAAGGTATTTTAAAATTAATTTTAATTAGTAATTAAGTTGTATTCAGGTGTAATTATATGTGAAATAGTATTTTAAATGCGTAAATGACCAGGAAAAGTTGTTTTCGTGCATACTAATGAAGTTTTTGGTTACACGACATTACCGGTAACCTATAATCAACAGCTGATGTTCTAAACTTGGATTCATACGGAGATTCACGGGGAGTATTTGTTAACTTTTATTTTCTATAATAGCACACAATCTTGATCGATCGTCCCATTAAACTTTTAACAAGTTATGCCGGTTTTAGTTTTGTTTTATTAAGTAATTTTAGTACCCTGTATTGGTTCTAAATCACTTTGTTGACATTGTGTGTTGTACATGTAAATCTTAAAACAATTTAAAACTTGGCTACTCGATTCTTTTATATTAATTTGATGTAACTATTGTGTTTATAAAATATGCATGGATGTCTAGTAATACTTATTTAAATAATTTGAGTTGAATTCTATATAGCCTACCCACTTTTTGAAAAGTGATTCCCTAACATAATTAAAGCATATGTATTAAAGCAATAAAATTGAATATTCAGCTAGAAAATCAACAATTATTATAAAAATATAGCATCCCACCTCATTTCATGATTGCAACATAAACATACTTACTTAATTTTTTCTATTTCCACTGTATTCTCCCTGTCATCTCTAAACTTTACTTTATTGTTTTTATACTAGTAGTTCTCACCGTTTCTTTATTTCTAAATTTCAGTAACTCATCCCGAAACCATGCCTGTTATGACCCGTAAAGCTACTGCTCAGGATTTGGAACTTAAATTGAGAACGGCCCTCCAAGAACTAAAGGACTCAAAACTACAATGTCAACAATTGTTAAAGGAGATAGAGGACAGTGAGGAGGAAGTCGTTAACATTAACACCAAAAACTCAAGTCTGAAACGGGAGCTTGTAGTATTACATCAGCAATATCTGGATGTTGTTGATGAACGGGATAAATTAAGGGTGGTCACGGATGGGTTTAACAACTGTAGCATCTTGTATGAGGAAGCGTTATGTAAAATTAGGGACTTAGAGGAGGAATTAATCCATGCTAATGTAAGAATTCATAAATTGCAAAAGGAAAACGAACATTCTCAGGTTAAAAAAACTGACCATTTATACAATGAATTATTTAAAACAAATTGTAACCCTCATTCCATTGTAACAATAGACCTTACAGAGGACTCATTATTGAAACAAAATCACAGCCATATTGTTAGTCAAAATAAAATAAAAAAGTATGCAAGATTGAATAAAATCATTAATAAATGTAATAAATACAAGAAGCAACAAAAACACTGTTCCAAAAATATTCAACTAAGGAAAGAACGTGTTTCTCTTATCAATAAATTAGATAACTATCAGATTAAACTAGAAGATAGTATAAATATTTATGAAATAGACACTCAACGCTTGCAATCTGAAATAGAGGGTCTGAATAATTCACTTACGTTTTTATATAATAAATATGAAAGCTCGAAAAACCAAATAAAAGAGCATATTCTTGCTACAAATGAGTTGGTGGATAAAGTTGACTTGCTGACTCTCAAAAACAATCAGTGTACTTGTCAGAGTAAACCCAGCCTTCTGACAGATGCTTTCCAGCCTGAGGTAACGGAGGACCCGTCCCAAGCTGCTAGTGCTCAGGACCGTATCATCCATCAAGATACAATACCTGACATTACACTTCATGATTCAGAAGTAGTACAGCCTGTGATTAGTAGTTTTGTAACATCCAATAGTAATGATTGCTATAATTCAGTTATGTTCTCTGATAGTTTAGGTAGAGGGTTTGGTAAATTAATCAGTAATAACCTGAGTTATTGTACCCAAAATTATTGTGTACCAGGGTCAACCTATAAACAGGTAATGGCATCGGTGACAAAGAATGTTTGTAATCCTAATACCACAATTACTATTTGTGTTGGTAATAGTTCAAAGATTAAAAAGGAAGAGATCACCGACTGTGTGTCAGAATTGTTAAAGTTAAACTGTAGTAAAATCATATTGTGTGCATTTCCATATTTTAAAAATGTAAGTCATAGAAAGAACAATTATATACACATGCTTAATAAACATGTGCACTTTTTAGTAGGTCATTATAGTGACAAACTTGTATATTTTGATATCAACAGTTTTGTTGATAAAGTTAAGTCGACTCGGGGTATGGTGTATCTACCTATTAGATGTAGACACAAAATAGCTAGGCTATTAGCTTTTAGTATTAACTCAGACATAGGTGGTATGTCTAAGTTTAGTTTTATTATTAACACTGCAACTATTAGTAATTCTACTAATATACCTTTTTACAAGGAAGGCGGGGAAGTCTTGGGGCTCACTCCGGCTCATTTAAACTAGTTAGTAAGACAACAGAAGATACCAATAACTTCAATGTTATACTAGACAACAACAAGGTACCTTCTTGCTCCCAAATATTTAATTGTGTAAAAGGGGCTAAGCAGAATTCCTTGAATATATTCCATCAAAACATTCAAGGTTTTTCTTCTAAGTTACTGGAAATTGAGTTGTTTTTAGAAAAAACGATGTTTGATATTGTTTGTTTCACCGAACATTGGCTAAAAGACTATGAAATGCTAATTAATTATGAAAATTATAGAGTGGGTAGTTGCTTTAACCGGAAATCTAAGTTGCGTGGGGGATCACTAATCTTAGTTAAAAATTGTATTAAATGTAAGACTCGTAATGATATAGTTGATCTTTCGGTTGAAAACAGCATTGAATTGTCTTGTGTTGAGCTAGATAAGCATGTAATAGTGTGCGTTTATAGACCCCCAAATTATCTAAATTACTCTATTTTTGAATCAGTAATGGAAGATGCTTTAGCAAAACTTGTAACTGGTAATAAACCAATAATTATCTGTGGTGACTTTAATGTCAATATCTTAGAGGAAAATGCAAATAGCAGTAGATTTTTAAGTCTCTTTAAATCGTTTAATTTGTCAAATGTGTTTTCAGAACCAACCCGAATTACCACAAACACCGCTACGTGTATTGATAATGTGTTTTGTTGCTGCGACTATTTAGATAAATTCATTGTTAATTACCTTCCTTCAGATCATAGCGGCCAGTACGTTACTTTCGCGTCCAACATAAAAATTCAAAAAATTCAAATACAGACTAGACAAATGGCAGCCAGCAACTTAGATAGATTTAATAATAATTTAATTAGCAAGTTAAGTTTTCCGGGCCATATAAACAATGTAAATAAATGGTATGATGAATTCTTTTCAGTAGTGCACACAGAGTTCAATAATACATTAAAAATAAAAACAAAAACTATTTGCCAAAAGTTTATTTTCAGTGATTGGGCTACACAAGGTATTAGGAAAAGTAGGGAACGATTGTTTGAGCTGTATGGCCTTAAGCCTTACATCAACACAAAAACTTTTAATGAATATGTTGCCACTTATTCGAAAATTTTTAAAAACTCTTGTAAAGTTGCCAAATCCTTATTCATTAGCAACAAAATTAAATCAGCCGATGATAAAATAAAAACGGTTTGGAAAATAATCAACAATGAAACAAATAGAAATAAAAAAACAAGAAATGATTTTACGTTAGAAACCTCACGTGGCCTCGTGAGCAATAATAATGACATTGCTCAGGAATTTGTAAATTTCTTTACCAATATCCCACATAAGACTACAGAGACCTTAAATTCCTCGCCCTTGCTATCTAAGGATTTATTAAAGGCGAACGTTCCAGCCTGCCCGATTCAATTTGAATTTAAGCATATAAACCCCTTATCAGTCATTAAAGCTTTTAAGCAAATCAAGGTCAAATTAACCGAAGATCTCTGGGGTATGTCCATCAAAGCTTGTACCGCCATTATTGAGACTATAGCACCGTATTTAGCCTTAATATTTAATTTGTGCGTGGATCAAGGGGTTTTCCCGGATCTAATGAAATACAGCAAGGTAATACCGCTTTTTAAATCCGGGGACAGTAAAGACACTAACAACTATAGGCCCGTATCCGTTTTGCCAGTTCTCAGCAAGGTGTTTGAAAAGATAATGCTAAATCAATTGCTCAACCATTTTAACACCAATAAAATCTTACATGAAAAGCAGTATGGTTTCACCAAAGGACGTTGTACGACTGACGCCGGTGTCACCTTAATGAAACACATATTTACTGCGTGGGAAGAGGCACAAGATGCAATAGGAATCTTCTGTGACCTTACGAAGGCATTTGATTGCGTTAATCATGAAACCCTGCTTTTAAAACTTGAGCATTACGGTTTAGATAAACTTGCGCTCAGTTTAGTAAAATCGTATTTAAATGATAGACAGCAACAAGTTCAAATTAATGGCGTTAATTCAATGGGTTTAAAAGTTAAAATGGGTGTACCACAAGGTTCTATATTGGGCCCTTTCCTCTTTTTAGTATATATTAATGATCTACCCCATTTATTTGAAAATCAACCCCAAATGGTGTTGTTCGCTGATGACACTTCTTTAATATTTAAGGTAAATAGACGTACCACGAATCTTGACGACCTAAATAACGCCCTATTGCAGGTCCATAATTGGTTTACTGCTAATAACTTAGTATTGAATGGAAAAAAAACGAAATGCATAAGATTCGCTCTACCAAACGTCAAAAGTAGTGATTGTGACATAGTATTAAATCAAGAGAAACTAGAATTTGTCAATAAAACTGTTTTCTTAGGTATCACACTCGACTCGAGGCTACAATGGGGTCCTCATTTAACATCTCTTGCAGGACGGTTGAGTTCAGCAGCATATGCTGTAAGAAAAATCCGTCAATTTACTGATGTAGATACCGCGCGACTAGTCTATTTTAGTTATTTTCATAGTATAATGTCATACGGTATTTTACTTTGGGGACGGGCTGCAGACATTGAGTCTATATTTATTCTGCAGAAAAGAGCCATCAGAGCCATGTATAATCTACGTAGGCGCGATTCTCTAAGAGAACTGTTTAAAAAAATTAACATCATGACAGTACCTTGTCAATACATCTATGAAAACATCATGTACGTTAGGAAAAATCTGCATCTATTTAGTAAGAGAAGTGACAGACATCACTATAATACTAGAAATAGGGACCAACTGGTTCAGCCAGGTTTCAGGCTAGCTAAGGTAGACTCCTCTTTTATGGGGTACTGTTTAAAATGTTACAATAAAATACCTCCACACATCCTACAACTGAATGAATCGAAGTTTAAATCTTGTATTAAACGCACACTATGTAGGCAAGCATACTATAAGTTGGGGGATTACATTAATGATATAAATGCTTGGCTCAATGCCGGTCCTGCTCCACAACCATAGGGGCAAATTAATTAATCAGCGTCTGAAGTTATTGTGGCAGCTGAAGAAGATTGTAAGACTATCTTTGCATTGTATAGACTCAATTTCCTAATATTGTATAATTGTAATGCCCATGTGTGAGTACTATGTAATTTTATTGACTCGACGGTTGCCCTGGTGGTTGAGAGATTGTCATGCTCACTTAAATGTCTCGCTGATGGTGGCGGGTGTGTCGGGTCATTTAGCTCCCTTCAAAATGGTCGAGCTGAATGGGGCTGATCCATACGTCATGTTCGTGAACGGGCGCTGTCAGTTGGGACTGGTCATCTCTTAGCTACCACGGTTTGTTTTAATTCATCTATTAAACTCTTGCTAATTATTGCTTTTACTCTGGACGCTCTAAATGTGCTCGTTTTTCTACATCGTTCTCACATTATGTATAATCTCAACATGAATGATGTATCCATGATTTTATAAAATATTATGATTTAAAAGAGTGTCCATGGAGTTTCTTGCCCATTCTTCTCCATAGAGATCTACGCTTTGGAATGGGCAACTACAGTACTTTCATAAGTTATTATGTCTTGTGACTGGGACTGTAGCAGCATCATTTTTTTGTTCTTGTTTTTATGACATTCAAAAGTGCCTGTAATGGTCTAATTGAAATAAATGCTTTGAGTTTGAGTTTGAGTTTGAATGCATAGAAACACCGAGTTCGGAACATGATAAGGAAAAAAATGGAACCCTTATAGGATCATTATGTTGTCTGTCTGTCTGTCAAGACCCTTTATGTGGGGAACCAGTTTACACAGACAAAAATTTTTTTTTTTAAACTTTGTCCCACTTAAGGAATTTTTCCTGTATCGTGGGTGCGTTTAAAAACATTTAAAATCACATACACAAACAGCCAGATCCGAAACGACTACCTGTAGGTTGTACAAATATTTGTTCCGTGCGGGGATTGAACCCGCAAGACGCAGCGCAGGAGTCGATCGTTCAGCCACTGCACCAACCGTGTCGTATATGCGTGGTGCGTATATGGCTGTTTATGTCGTAAATTGACCCTAAGAGCTCGATTTGTATTTGGTCGGATTTTTTCAATACGGTACCTCCTTTTTTTTTTCTTGGGGTGGGGAATCATCAAATAACTTCCCCCGCTCTGGGCGGAGCGGGGGGCGTGTCAGACTTTTACTGACTAAAACCCACCCATGTTCCTTCTATTGCCCTTTACGTTCCGGGGCCGCGGTATCTCTTTCGAACAACCCGCAACCCCGGCAGGCGGAGGCTCTGGCAAGCCCCTCTGCTTTGCTGACATCTCTTTGAGGCGCGCGTGAAACACGAACGCGCCGTCGACACGGCCTGTCGTCAATAGACGGACGGACGGTGAGCTACCCATTGCTCACCAAACGCCAAACGTCGGAAGTGCTCCACGAAATTCCACCGGCTGTTGAGGAAAATTCCCAGGTACTTCATCGTCGACCCGACGCCGATGCAAACGCTTCCTACCGTCAGCTGGGAACCCGACGGTGGCGTATTCCCGCGGCCATGAAAGGCCATGGCCTCGGATTTGTGCAAGGCCACCTCGAGACCCAGTAGCCGGATCCTCTCCGTGACTATCGCAACCCCGCGTGTCATATTGTCGGCCACCGCCTGGTACGACCCCCCTGAGCCAGAACGAGCGTGTCGTCAGCGTAGCAAACTACGCTGACGCCGCTGGGGAGGTCGGCGCGCAGCACCCAGTCGTAACCGATGTCCCACGGAGGAGCGGCCCCAAGACCAATCCCTGTGGGACACCGCACGATATCTCTTGCCGGTTCCACTCTCCAGAGCGACCGGGGTAGATGACGGCCCTGTCCGTCAGATATGCATACGGTTCTTCCTTCAACTTCGAATTTTCAACATAAAATTAATAGGTACAACTAGTAAAGCCAGACACAGGACGGTCTTATGTACATAAGTCTATGTATTTAGTTCGTTGTGGTCGGCTTCTGTTCAAGCTGTGTTTAGAACCATTAGCTCCTCGCCGTATCTATCATTCTGACTGAATTGCGCCGCAATTTTCTGTTTAGACTGTTAGAGTATTTTATTTTTACTGTCTGATTTAAAGAAAAGCAGTGTTAGTATAAAATAATGCTGTTGTATTGGTTATTAGCTTTAACGAGCGGTTTCACTCACTGGTCATCTACTAATTGTCGTAGCGTAATGTCATATGGTCTATGTTACTTCCTAATAATTTAGCTTTTTATTAGTGAAGAAATTGTTAAAATAGTTCCAGTAGTTCCAGAGCCTGTTCCGAACAAACAAGCAAAACAATCTTTCCGTCCAGGTTTCCTCATGATGTTTTCCTTTACTGACGTCTGTGATGTCTTAGATTAAGTTTAGTAGAAAGTACATAATATGTATTTTCTACTAAACTTAATTAAATAAAATAAAAAAATAATAATTCATATTATGAATTGCAGAAGTCACACTGGTACCCGGATTTGAACTTTCAACCTCATGTATAAGAGGCGAGACGAACCTCTGCAATAAGTTTGAAATTTGCAACCTGTATTGAGCAAGCGTGGTGATCAATGCTCGTGCCTTCTCTATATGAGAAAAGGCCTTTGCCCAGTAGCGGGACTGTTATAGGCTTTTATTACCTTACTTAATATTATATTTAAATGCGAATGTTAGTGAGGATGGATGGATGTATTTTACTCTTTCACGTCAAAACGGGCTGAACGGATCTTGATGAAATTTGACACTGAGGTAGATTATGGTGTGGAATAACACATAGGATACTTTTTTTTTCGATATCTCGCGAGCGAAGACACGGGCGCCAGCTAGTTATTTATATTTGGTTTGTAAAAATGGTTTCTCATATTTATGTATTATATATATTTGATACTTGTAGGTAGTATTTAATTTATCTCCCGAAAATTAAAATGAGGCGTAAAGTTTTTTTTCGAAAGTGCTTTATATTAAATCCAAACCAATACCACACAGACATTCGGTAGAACCGCTTAATGAATTCCGAATTCGTAGTCAGCCTCGTTCGGCGGAGGAGCGGTTTTCTATCAGCCATTCATAATTCGTCTAATCGTTACGTGCTTTGTGATCCAGTTGGCTCGTAATATGAACAGTGACCGTTGCCATTTCTCCGCAGCCACCGCGTTTTGAGTCACAGCTTCAATTTCAAACGTTTGATGTGTTTAATTACTTTGTTTGTTCTTGTTCAGCCTCCGATGCTGGCCGCGGTCGCCCTAAGTCGAAAACGTTTCCAAAACTGTTAGCATTCGAAAATTAAACGTTACCCACGTCAAAGTGAGTAAATAGTTTTATGTTTACAACGAAATAATTAAAGCTTTGCCACTGAAGAGGTAAGTGTCAGATGCCGATATTTCGGTAATTGATTGTTAATCAACCTATGGCTTTTGTCATAGACAGGGAGTGGGAAGGTGGGTTAACCTGTAATGTTACACGTAAAAGCCACTCTGCGCAGACTAATTTATAACTTATCACGTTTCAAGGGAATAATGTCAAATATATTTTATGATGGACGAAATTTACTTTATTATAAACGAAAATTAAAATGCTTGTGTAAAGCTTTATCAAACCACAGATCATTTTATATTTACAGCTCGGTATGCTATGAAGAACATAGACATGGTATTGTAAGAGATATTTACTATGTTGACATTTCAGTGTGGTTTATTCGCCCCAAGTTTTGCGAAAGTTCGACCACACTATGTATTCAACGTAACTGTTCGACATTTCTATAGAGTATAGACATTATTTAGTAAATAATCACTGAAACGGTTAATTTTAAAGTAACGCCAGGGTCGGGTGTTCCACAAGGACGAGCCTTGGGTCCACAATATATCTTGTGGGCAGGCAACCGCGATTTGACTGACGGCGCACTCTGAAAGGACATTTATCAGTCTCACTAGCGGGTTACACTAAACCAAACAACAATGAATTCTCATTGACAAATTGTCTTGGCATTTCTTGTTCTACGGTCCTTTCTTTTGACTAATAGACGCTTAAGACTAAGGTGAGGTTAGCTTGTGTTTGGATACAGGATACAACGCTCCTTCTTCCTGGCCACACACACAATAGTGTACACGGAAATCTTATAACGTATTCCTGCATTAATTTCATTACTACAAATGAACTTCATACATAAAATAAAAGCGCGCTGTCCACCAAAACATTTAATTTGCAAAACCTAAGTGGCTAACACAGCGGTGTAATGTAATGTGCGCGGCGACGGTAGGACGTCCCGGTCCGTCGCGACGTCCGTCTAACCGGACCTTAGCCGCATTCGTTGAATGTAAGCCACTTATGAAAATTAATGTAAAGCAAGGATAAACCAAAGCCTATTTTCTGCGCGAAGTAAAGCGGGCGGTTACAAATTGCTTTGGGCAAAGCGTAAATTTTAATTTTATCTCTAATACCCAAATGAGTACCGTGACTCGACATAATAAATGTACACTTCCCACGTTAGCTGCGGTCGATTCGTGTGCCGCGTTTGTCTGCACAACGCGTTAACACATAGCCCGCTTGTGAATCACATGCCGAATCGCCTACTGTGCCCATAATTATGTGAATGGCTCGGATTTGTGTGCGGTGTGAGCAGAAAGCTAAGCAATGTATAATAAGCAATTAAATTATAAAGACTGAGTGTTTATTTGTCTTTGTTTAAACTTTCTGTCCCTTGCATTTATTTGTATAAATACTTCAATCCGTGTAAAAAGTCTTAACCTGCCTCAATAGAAAATAAAAACGCCGTCACAGAACGCTACTTTTAACTTGATAAATTCAATGAGTCTATTTATAGATTTTAGCAAAGATGTTTGTATTATTTCTGCTCCTGTGAGGAGGTATCATTGGCATGTTTTCATCTCGTTATCAGCGGTTGCACGGTTCACTCCACTCAGGTGGGGCCACCTGTTTTCATCCTTTTGTCCGCCTCGGTGATAATGGCATGTTCGCGGTTCGTCTGCTTCACTGCACCGCGCCTGCTAGGGTTTAATAAGAATTACACCATTTAGTGGTAATAGTTTAAATTCAGAAGTTATATTTTCAGGGAATATCGAAACTAAGAAGAATTTGCTACAACAAAATGAAATAGTGAAAAGGGTCTGCTAGAGTAATCAAACGTATTTTTTAGCATTTGTGTGAACAGAAATTTTCCTTTGAATTCTTTTTTTGATTTTGACCTCATCTTTTAATTTGACCCAATAAAGACGAACGTTTCACACGTCGCGGTAACAATGTAAACGAAATTTAAATAAGCGTTCGAATCGCCGCGTTCCGTACTCCTTAGCTCGGCTCGCCGATCTGTGTGCTAGTCACGGCGGGACAGTTTATTTCAACTTCTCAACTTGTTCCGCGCCTTCGAATGGGGCATAATTTTCATAAGAAACGCGCCGCTGCGCCCCGACACAAAAATTAGATTCATCAGCCTTCCGGGCACATTTGGCTCGAAACATTCTCGAAGCTACCAATTCGATTCGAGTTCGTAACGAGCGCGTGAACAATGTGATGTTAACTTTTGTTACTTTGCATTTTGCTTTGTAAGTATTAATGTTGGGACTGTAGTATGTAGGTACGATTCGGATGTGTGTGTTATGTAAATGATCCGTTATTTGAGCTCAGGCAGATGATCGACTTTTGCTTATTGAAGTTTGGCGAGAACGTAATCACATAACATCATGCCTTTAATCCACGAAGGGTAAGACAGTAAAGTAACTAATAGTATATATACATTTGGGGATGATGGAAGAAACGAAACCGGGCAAGAACGAGTTGGACTCGCCGAAGATTCCGTACAAACTTGCGATACAAATGGCCATATCTTTTGACTGCATAGACTTAGATTTTTCCACAACTCCAAGGGACCACAAAAAAAAAAAAAAAAAAAAAAAAAAAAAAAAAAAAAAAAAAAAAAATGTTTATTTCATCACTTTTGAAAACAACTTTGTTAGGTTTGGAGTCACCTTTTAAGCAAAGATTTGCTTGTATTAGGTGGTTCCGCTCCTCCATTTTAAAATACTCATACAGTGTGAGAAATACACAAAAATAAAATAAAAAGTAAAGGTTAATAATTGACGACTAATAATACTAATAATTAAAGACTAATAATAAAAACATTTATAATCTAAATAAGTTATCTATATAAGTTATAACGCACAGGGTTTAGAATATGTATGTGAGTATGTGTGTGTTTGTGTAGGTGTGAGATGTGTTATGTGTGGTGTGGTTGTGTGTTTAAGTTTGCAATTTATGTGTGTTTCTAAGTTATGTGATCTTATGTAGGATATCCTCTGTTTCTTCGTAACTTTTGCTGTTGAGCCATTCGGTAAGTGTTTTTTTGCAGTCACGGTATGTCATAGAGTAGATCGCACATTGTTCATTGAGGAAATTATAAATACGGGACGACTGTTTAACATATTGCCTTGTAGCAAATGTAGTTTTTACTGGATTATCTTCTGCTACTTTATTCTTCCTCCTCGAGTGTGTCTTAGAAGTAATGAAAGGAAGAGACTTATGTTTTTTTAGTGCAATCTGCAGGACATAGAGTTTCCTTACAGACAAAAGGTTCGAGGCTAAGTATAAACTTTCGGTGGAGAATCTAAGTGGCTTAAAGTACATGACTTTTAGTAAAGCCCTCTGCGCCCTCTCCAGCTCCAAAAAATTTGTTTTTGTTGCCCCTCCCCAAATAGGCAAACAGTACATCAATATAGATTGACCTAAAGATATATAAATTTGCCGTATTAAATCTTTAGTAGTTACGTGGCGAAGAGATTTGAAAGTCCAGATTAATTTTCTAACTCTGTTCATTATTAGTTCTAAGTGCAAGTGCCACGATAGCCTTTGATCAAGAATGACACCAAGATATTTAGTACTAGTTACTTTATTGATTTTTAAACAAGAGCAGGTGGTGTTAGTGGAGCTAGAGCAGGTATGGATTTTAATCTGGAGATCTTGTGATGGCTGGGTACGGTTATATATGGAAAAACAGATGTAGTTAGTCTTAGAAATATTTAAAGTTAAAAGGTTCCGATCGAGCCAGGTAGCTATTGTAGACAAACCCCGTTCAGCAATGCGACCAACGCTGTCCCATGTTTCTCCCGAGAAAACAATTGCTGTATCGTCAGCATAAGAGAATATGTGAGCTCCTTCGAGACTCATGTTACATAGGCTATTTATATAGATGAGAAACAACGGAGGCCCCAGTACACTACCTTGTCCCACTCCGTAAGTGACTATTTCTTCAGAACTAGTGATTGATCCTATTTTTACAACGTACCTACGCTCACTTAGGTATTCTTCAAAAAGTTTAAGTGGTACCCCTCTTATACCAATGCCTTCTAGCCTTTCTAATAGCGTGGGGACGGAGACGGTGTCGAAGGCTTTTTTGATGTCTAGAAAGACGGCTAAGCACTTATTTCGATTGTCCACTTTTTCTGTGACGATAGATGTCAGCGCCAGTACTGCATCTTCCGTAGACTTTCCTTGTCTAAAGCCAAACTGTGAGGGTGAAATAATTTTATTTTGTGATAAGTATTTCGTTAAGCGTTGATTAATTATTCTTTCGATAATTTTAGACAGGGACGGGAGGACAGATATCGGCCTATAGTTAGATGGATCAGCTTTGTTACCACTCTTATACACAGGTGTTATAACGGCTTGTTTCAGGGCAGTGGGGAAGCTTCCTTGTTCAAAACACAGGTTAATAAGGTGTGAAATTACTGGTGAAATAATGACTTTGGCAGCTTTTAAAAAACTTACGGGGATTTGGTCCCAGCCGGTTGCACTGTCGGACTTTAAGCTCATAATTACGGTGGCTACTTCGTCAGGGTCAGAATTGAGTAGTACAAACGATGAGACCGGCGGATTCGGAACATTCGTATGTATATTAGAGTCGGTATTAGCCTGTCTCTCTGGATTTCTTATTATTTCGTCAGCGAGCTGCTTACCTATGGTAGAGAAGTATTTATTTACTTTATTTGCAGCCTCGTGGGGGGTAGCAGCTGATTCCAGTAAGTCTGTGTTTGTTGTCTTAGGTGATTTTCGTTGGGAGATATTATTTATTGTTTGCCATAGTTTTTTAGTGTTTTTGTGTGTCTTATATAGCTGTTCGCGATCGTATTTACGTTTTTACCACAGACTTGATTATATGGTTTTAATTTCAACTCGATACTTTTACGCATTTCCGAGATACAGGGTGTTGACAGGCAGACAGACGGACAACAATTTGATTTTATAAGGGTTCCGTTTTTTCCTTTTGAGATACGGAATCCTAAAAACGTGTTGCGTCGAACCAATGTAACATAGGATAAGAGCAGGAAGTTTCTGCTTCTATATTCAATACAAGCTGTCGTTTTACATCCTCGTCCAATTCAGGTAACCAAAACAAATTCACGCGGCTTGCTAGGATATTTTGATTTGACATTTGTTACAAATCTTTTTAGTGATTACTTGCAATAAAAGTACGCTTAATCGACCATATTACGTTGTAACAGGGCAACAGTCATTACCGTATCTCACGAAGTTTACACCTGAATTTTTTTTTTTGATAAAAATATGCTTTCCATAATCTATCTATCTATCTTCTATCTACTTATAACACAAAAACGCTTTCATACACAAACAAACGCAAACGTTTAGTCGAAGATTTGATTCTAAACCATGGCGCAAGCGCACCTTCTCGCACCGTCTGACAAATTTAAACTACAAAAAAGCCAGCGTACATTTTTATTTATGACTTTAACGACCACCTCCAGAATTTCGACGATAATGCAAAACTGCACCTTGTATACTTAAATAAAGCTCACCAACACTACCGAACTTCTTTAATTTGTCAAAACTAAGGAATGAAGCAAAGAAACATCTGCAGTATTTACGCTACCTATTAAAGATATTTAAAAGATTTATAGAGCGGACATTGAAAATATTTTCATACAAACTTAAAATTATTATTTAATATTATTAATGATCCCTAAAATTTTTAATTTTGACATACGAATGCTACCTGACACCGTTTATCACTGGGAAATATTTGAATGTCTTTGACTCCACCAAACAATTTGATTGATCCTCGCCTATGCAGGAGTTACAATTCCTATCGCATTTCAAATTTATACAAGCATCTTAAATTGCGATTATGTGGCATAACCATAAACCTCTCAGGCTTCTTTATGTCGGAATAATTTGCAGTCTGTATATTTTATTTCAGCAATATTTTTTCGAATATCAAGAGTGCGCGGAACAGCTAAAACAGTTTCATCAACGCTTAATATCGGTAATGTATGACGATCGTTTGTATAATTTTTTATTGCTCGCATTCTTTGAGAACTTTTTTCATTTTTACTTTGGTTGTAAGTATATGGGAAGGATGCTGGATAGTATTTTATAATCTCTTTTTTTTGTTTGTTTTAATATAAAATTCTTCTAAGTCTGTTGCTTGTTCAAATGCTCAAGCGTAAAGACCTCAGCTACAGATAAACTAGAACATAAAATGTCAAGGTCCGCCAGTTAATTTACTTTCGAAAACTTTAATTCGACGAACTTTTGCAAACAAATATTTATAGTTTAAATAAGCAAATCACAACGCGAGACATTGAATAGAAAGCGGCGTTCGGGACGCAAACATAATTTACTTATCTCACGCGAGACCAGAAAGTTTCGTTCAAACAAATAATATAGGTTTCCATCGGTGCGGGGAGCACCTGGGCGGCACTACGATCGGTGTGTCCCCAGGGAAATAAAAACTTTGTCGCACGTCGCTTGTCCTAAAGCCTTCTTACTGTCTCCCGCTCCACGACACGTTCACCGATTTGCTACCGACGTACAGTTTATAGCTTTGATTCTCAACGACACACTACGTTTACGATATTGTTTCGCATTACTGCCGCGTAAAACGGCGCGTAAAAACGTTAGCGGAATAGAGCACCGAATTGAATAACCCAAACTTAAGTGCTTATCGTATTTCCGGACGCGAATATAATCAGATTTTGAGATATCCATTTCAAAGTTTTGTTATTCAAATTGTTTAAACTAAGCTGTAATATAAGTACATTTCCGCAAACGTGTGAAAGAATTAACGTCTGAAATCCTAGATTCTAAAGTCGGAAATTCTTGAAATGACTTCGCTAATATTACTAGTGTTGAAAGTTTCCGTCGTCCCAAGTTCGATAACTGCCAGGATCTCAGCAGGAATTTTTAAATTAATTCAAAGGAAAAATAAAATTAACGAAGTTCGCGAAGATTAAATTATATCCGTCGTAATTTGTGTCAAGAAAGTTGGGATGTTGATTGTGGCATCACGTTCTTTTTGTACCTATCGGTAATAGTGAGTTCTGTTATATAATTTGGAAAATAGAAAGAGAATATCGTTATCAATTTTTCTTTGCTACGTCAAACGATCATAAAGCCGAGAGCAATATCGAAAAACTTTGCTTAGCCCAATTTCCCAAAGGTTTACAATCCATGCTTACGTGTGTATGCTGTAAGTACACATATACGTACTTACACATGTACTTGTATACACATGTATCGGTAAGTACGCGTTCTCTTCACTCAACTGATCTATGAACTTTAGTTTCGTCTCCCTTTCACTCCGCAGAATCTATAAAATCTTTGAATAAACATTTGCTTTCTTTGCCCTTTTGCACTCGTAAAAGGAGTCTGAGAAACTCGCCTAAACTTATTTAAACTTTTACCCTAGGAAATCCTTTTCACAAGCACTTTAAATGTAGAATAGAATATGTATTAGAGAATAGAAAAAGGTAACGTGGAATTGGTTTTTATTTTAAGATAAACTTGGTTTGATATCCACGATCGTTATAAGAACTATATTATTTTTTCGGATGTTTTTAAAGTTTTCAAAATATTATTCTGCTCTGTATATGTATACAGTTAGGCAAGTTTCACTTCCATATCACGGTTGATCTGTAAGCTTGTAACAGACCAGTAAGTAGTTCGTAAAGATATATTGATAAGGGTTAACATAAACACTCTCCAATAACGTCTATCGTGTAGATCAGCTTTACAGTTTTCAAAGGGTTTGAAGTTAAAGTTCGCCCCGAGGTATTTCTCGGATCATCAAGACGGTTTTCCAATTTTAACTTTGCTTTAACCAAGCAGTGGTAGCGATTTTCGAATTATCTTCCCGCTTTGGCGGGCTCATCAAAATCTGTTTATCTTTCAAAGCTTCTGTCTACAGAGGTTGCTACTTTTTTATTTTTTTTATTCGGATATTACATTCTACTTTACATACTAGCAGCATGGATTATTAGCTGATTATTTTTTGTGCGAGTTTAACTTTTCAAGGGTTTTATTAGAGAAGTGGGTCACTGAAGGTTTTGCTGTTGGAATTTTGAATTTAATTACGATTCTTGTAAGAATACTTTGTTATAATATGCTTGTGTAGTATAACATCGTTCACTTCAACCATAACATTCGCGTTCTGTGTTGTTTATGGTTATCTTTCTCTGATGATTCAGGTTATCGACGTTTGTATTGTCATGTTCTTAACCATTGGTTTTAGCAGTCTGACAATGATTATATTTATAACATTTTGTTTTATTGCGAAGTCCTTACTAATATTATAAAAGCGAAAGTGAGTTTGTTTGTTTACGTTTTGTTTGTTACGTCTTCACGCCTAAATGGCTAAACCGATTTTGATGAATTTTGGTACAGAGATAGGTGGGACCCTGGAGACGATAATAGGCTAATTTTAAAAAAAAGTTTGATCTATGAGGGAGAAAGAGGGAAGAAAAGGGAGAACTTAAACATTGCTATTTCAATCAATAAGGCGCTTGGGCAAAACTACAGGGAGCCGGTACCTGTAAATCAGGAAAGGGGAACTGTGTTACCCCAAATTTAACGCGAGCGAAGCCGCGGGCAAAAGCTAGTATTTGATAAATTAATTCAAATATTCATTTTTATTGTTTCCGCATGGTGTCCCTAATACTTCTATTGTTCATTTAATTGTCCATGAAGTTATTTTTGAAATTCACACGTAGTTTATATTTGTTTATAAGACAGATATTATTTCCATTCCATAAAATGTAGTTATTGTTTCCTGCAGTTTAGATAAAAACAATATGAAGGAGTCGCCTCATGTTACAATGTATTCACACTATGAATGCACTTTATTTACTTAGCTGGAAACTTCTGTTAGTTATGATTCATGTTATCTAACTTATTGGGTCGGCTTCCAGTCTAACCGGATTCAGCTGAATACCAGTATTTTACATGGAGTGACTGCCTTTGACTTCCGCAACCCGGTTAGTATTGGGTAATACGATACCCCTTGGTAAGACTGGTTGTCAGACTTTCAGGACACTGATTATCTGTAACGATTGTCCAAGAATAGATAGATACATTACTCCGTTTTCAATTTGCACGCCGAAATTATAGGCAGAATAAGAGATCAATTATGTCTACTTGTCAACTTTCTGTACCTTATTAGCGCAAATAAATGATTTTGAATTTGAATTTTAAAGATCTTCAATTGACAGTCGGGACTAACAGCTGAACGTGTTTCAACTAACTAATTCTTCCCAATAATCATTAATTGTTAAATACTTACCTTTTGTTATTAATATTAAACTAATGTGTCGTAGCCCCAAATCATGCAGGGTCAACGTACTTGTCTTTCATAGATGATTTTCTATGATAATCAGTTATGAAATTACAGTTCAAGAAGTAAGCAACCTTTTGCAAAATAAACAGATTCCAATTCCGTACAAAGGTTTATTCGCAAGCTGTGCCGTAATTCTACATTGCTGAAAAGATGCAAATCACAAGAAATTGTCCAAGAACCACGCGGAAGTGAATTGTTTTAAATTCACTCCAAAGATTTATTCATTAAACGATTCGAAGTCGCAAACAATAGGGAATAAACATGAGATATAATAAATTCTAGTGGCTGTTTGTAACGTGATTTTGGTTGGTTCATCATAGTGGAAGACGGAGATGGTAGACATACATATACTGCCTCGTTGCTCCAGCTGTCGCAAGCGCAGCTGCTGAGTGTAGTGCTGGGTTCCAAGGTCGGGAAAACTATTATTAGGTTTTTCCATCAGAAATTCTTAGTGGCAACCACGGAGTCCCTTTTTTGTGCACGGTTGATGGCAATAAACTTTTACACGGGATTTGAACATAACTAGTGAAATGTGTTTGCGGTATTAGGTAGGTACACCTCTGCTCAAACCGTAGGGGATCAGGCGTGATGTGATAACATTAGATTACTTAAAAATTTCAACATCCCTTGAGACCCTTTTTAGATTTGTCTCGGTAAACGCAGATGGTCACGAACTTTTTTTTAAATGTAAGGAACATTAAAAAATGTGTTAAAAGTGTTGGACTTGAGAATTATCTGGAGTCGAACGTGATTTTTAGAATCGTAATCAGGGTTTTATTTTAGGAATACCGCTAATTACTTTACAATTAGTGGTACACACGACGACACGTTAACTTAAACAAAATCAGTTGTGCAGATCTCATAATCAACTAGCATAAAAATATTTTTCACGCAAACCTATTTTGACAAAATTTTAACAGCTTAGATCCTAAAATTAAATTTTGGATTGCAAAAATCCTGTAAGCTGTAGTGTACAACTTTTTATCAGTCTTTTACACAGGTTATTTCTAATAAAAAAGTTAAAAGCAGACGCAAGTAAATGAAGACTGGTTCACATTAAAAAATAGTCCAAAATTTTAAATCTAAACCTAGAGTGAGTTGACTTAGATTACGAATCAATGCATGTTGGATGGTGTAAGTTGGATCCGTGTGTCATTGTTTAGAGATCTCGGGAACGTCGCCGGAGTCAATATGCGGAACATTTCCTATTACACGCCCACTTCTTTCCGTGAACGAATCCGATCTATATAGAGTGATTGTTTCGAAGACTGAGTTTGTGCGGGCATGCCAAGTAAGTTGAGTTTTTGAAATTCTTTTGTGTGTACAATCTTCAAAAACTCAATCTGTCCAAAAAAAGGAGTTATACGTTTTTAGGGTTCATGAATGTGTGTTTCTTTTTACGTAAAGTATCTTAAGTTCTTCTGCAAGATTTAGACTGCTAGATGGCGTTTGACGTTTTCATGGTTCATGTATATATGTTTCTTGAAATAACAAAGCGAATTATTGGTTTCCCCAAAACAAATATGAAATGGTATGGACACCGCAGCTTATAAGTTTCAATGAGTTTTTCTAAAGTATCGTAAAAATGATTCTAAATTCACACTATTTGTTAGTCATGTCAATCCCATTATACAGATATGTTTAATGGCAAAACATATGGTGCTACTAATCAACATGCATTTTGTGAAAAATATTGCAAAAATAGTCTGCCAAGTATTTTATATTAGAAGACCAGCACTGACTCAGTCACAGTGTAACAACGTCACTATATAAATCTGGCAATATTTTTATTCCAACACAATTTGTAATGGAAGCGACACGCGGAGACAAGAGAGCAAGGCAAGGGCGGGGGTGAAGGGGCGGGGTGGTGGCGAAATTACTTGCAAATTCCATTTACAAAGTCGGCGGCCTGGCGTCAAAAGAAGCTGGTGGCTGTCTGCTTCGAGAGCTGACTAGTTACCTAGATTGTGGTCATGTCATTGATAATCTGGTTTGTTGTGTAGGTACTACGACTGATTTTAAGAAAATTGTTGGAAGATAGTTAACACATGTCGTTCGGGTTTTGTTGAAGGATATTTTACTTGAAAAAAACTTGTTTTGTATGTTAAAAAAAAATGTGCAGTTATGAACAATAAAGTAGGAAAATAACTAAATCTTGCGTATCAATTATCTTAGCATATCAATAATGTATAATTATAAGAAAAGAAGAGTCAATTGAGGTCCGTTTTATCGTTAAGATATTTATTATCATAGTTAATTATTAATAATTCAAAAGTGTGTCCTGGTACAACCAACAATATACTTAATAAAAAAAACCAGATTGTGAAAACCTCTAAAAATCATCATAAGTTTTCAAGTTAAAAAGAAAACACCCAAAAATAAAAAAACAGTCCCGAAAATTAATTCGAACTTACAAAAAAGTTCCCAAACAAACTTATATAGCTATACAGACTTCAAATCCCGTACAAAAACATGACCAGAACTTTCGTGTTTTCCATGTTTGTGGTATGATTACCAATGGCGTTGGGTGGTGAGCTGCCCACCGATTGGTATGTAAGTTACGAGGCGTTACCGCGAACTTAGCTCATTACCAGTGCTACGCGTTAAGAATGACAATGGAGAGAATTTTTACTTCATTCTTCGTCTCTTGTTAGGTTAGCTTCTAGACGTGAACGGGCAGAGCAAGAGACCCGACTCTTGCAACTGCCATATTGAATTTTTCGCCTCAGCATTAGACCGGTGTGCTTTGTTCTTGTTTCAGCTTAAAAAGTAACCGACTTCGGCTCGGGTGTCACGTAAACAATGTTGCTGCAACACGTTGTGACGTCACATACGCTGAAATAATAGTATTTTCATTGTGTGGTGGACGCAGAGGGTTATTCCCTAAGTACGTTATTGTTTGTATATGAATAAGGTTGTTTTTGTCTTGTTTGGAATTGTAAAAGCGGTCAGTTTAGTTTAAATGTTTTTTTTTATAATTATACATTTGATTTTGCTTTGCTTTAAAGAACTTTTGGCTTACGCTTACACTTTTACGCAACTGATAATTAAATGCTATGATTTTTGCGTCGTCGTTGGTCTAGTGATCGCTAGGTCGACAGCTGAGTTGAGATCCTGGGTTCGACTCCCGGATTGGGTAAAGTGTTATTGGGTTTTTAACGGCTCTAGCCTGTATTTGTGCTCGGTTGATATAAAACACACCACAACTACCTAACTTTTCGGGGATTACAGACGTGATATTATTTTATGCTAGTTTTTGATGAATTTCTATGGCCTTCGTTAAGTTTGTTGTTACATAGTAGGTATACTTTTATTCTGTTAGAACGTTCACCATCTCACTAGCCTATCACCAACTACGTCAGCGTCGGCTTCGCAGTCTAACCTAATTTTATATGGAGTGCCTGCTTATCTAGCCTCCACAATCAAGTTAGCTTTTTGGTCACTGACTCAACTGTCAAAGATTTATAATTGTCAGCCGAAACCAACAGAAACTCGGTACGCAATGGTTGGAGGCCCATCCATGCAAGGCAAGCGCGGCTTAACTTGCAGATCGACACGAGCGGCTGTTATTTATTATTTAGCAACGAACTCATCACTCGGTATAATTCTAAATAGTGATTCCAGTATTTACGTAAATGTATTCCAAGTAGTATATACTTCTCAAATCACAAAACACAAATTTGGAGTGGATATATTTTTATCTTTCTTTGTATTGGTATGTACTTAACGAATACAAAGAAAGATAAAAATATATCCACTCCAAATTTGTAATATGCTCTAACATTGAAAGCGATGCCTTACTATCTTCCCCGATCCAACACTTAGATGGAAGCATCGTTATTGGCAGTATCTATTCCAAGACTTGTCACAAACCTTTGGCCTATGAATAATTTACACGACCGCCGCGACCGCAAAGTGTTTATTGTGATAGCGCGCCTGGCTTCACAACCGCAGTCTCATGTGAAATAAAACACCTAGATTCTTCCTCTCAATCTTTCGAGGTACGTCTACGGAAACATTTCAAGCAAAAAGATCGTATGCGCTTCAAAGAAACTTCCGAAAATGAATTATATTTACCGGGAACTAAGTCCGACTCTATGGAACTTTTCTACATCGCTCTCGGGTCGTCGTTTCCTGTATGAAGTCGAGAGTGTAAGGAGTCGTGCCGTCGGATTAGGATAACGCATTTAGCGTCGAATGTTATGGGAATAAGGTCGATAATTATTTGCGGTTGGCAGTCACGTTTGCCGTGAGAGCCGGAATCGAGGGAAGGCGGCAGTAAATAACAAGCGAGATCGGATTATTTCGATAAGATCGTAAAATGAAACAAGGCGCGCCTCGACGGGACGTTTTCTTTTTGAATATGTTACACGTTAGTTACATTGCCCACGTACGGATGTAAAATGTGAAAGTTTGACTTGGCTCATTTTCCCGTGTCTTACAGTTGCGCTTTTGGCACTGAATATATTTCTGATATTAGATTCGGGTTTAAGTTATTGGAATGGTTTAACTTTATTTTATGAGTAGGATAGGTGCGAAGGAAAGATATTTGACGGGCCTGTTGGTCTAGTGGTTAGTGGCCCTGACTGCTGAGCCGGAGGTCGTGGGTTCGATTCCCACCCAGGATAAACTTTGTGTGATGAGCATGATTGTTTGTTTTGTGCCTGGGTGTGATTTATCTATAATATGTATGTATTTATAAATTATATAAGTATGTATATCAGTTGTCTGGTTACCATAACACAAGCTCTGCTTAGCTTGGGATCAGATAGCCGTGTGTGAGTTGTCCCAAGATATTTATTTATTTATTAGTTAATTTCAATTTAGGAGTTATTCGACGATGAATCTCAACGCAATTAAACAACTTCAAATGTTAGGAGGGTTTTTACTTAGCTGAATTTTTTCAGAATGTTTGAAGAGGATATTTTTCTTTGGTAACAAGATAGTTGGAACGTTTTAAAATAGTCGTTTGTTACAAGTGGAATGTGGAGTACGGAGACAACCCTGCGAGCGCGGCCGTGCATTGTCCGGCAGTGTGGGCAGTAGCGGGCAGTGGCGGGCAGCGCAGGGCAGCGGCGGGCATGTGGAAGCACGCGCGGTGGGTCAGGAGCGTCCGGGTGCAATCTTATTTTTCCGGGCGGCTCGCTGGCTCTCTGCCGGCGGCTTATTGCCTACGTGCCAGCGGGCCGGTCGCGCTCCCGTCATATTATTCTATCGAGCGGCTATCGGTTGCGCCCACACGACCGATATTAGTATACCCGACGCTGCCTTCTCCAGATATTGCTCTGGATCGTAAATAAAACTGCCACCGCGGTAAACCACCCGCGCTCGGTACGAAACCTCCACTTATCACCTTAAGAAGACTCGGGTTGAGTACGCCGGCGGAAGCAGATATTGATATTTTCACAATTTCAGATTTATTTACAAGATTTGAATACGAAAGCTGTTCGTAAAGTATTCTGTAGACGTGTAAAAAAGTGAAGTGCGGCGTTGTTTGATTTGTAGATAGACATTATTTGGCAGATTTTTTTGGTCAAATATTGTAAGAAACTAAGAAACGACACCTCCACATTTATGACGAAACTTGTTTATCACAATTACGCAAACAATAACGTAATAAGGGCGTCCGCAGCCGGCGTTATTGTCGCCAGCGAATGTCGCCGCGGAGAGTTGTCGGAAAAAGTGAAAGTTTTTATCTGTGCGGTCCCCGGCCGCCCGTTCTCATTTCCACGGAGCCGCTCTTGATCGCAATCGGCTCCTGCAGGGTTGAGCTGTGTACACTTAACCATCGGATAATTGCTGATCAGCAGATACCTCGCGTACACCAACGCAAACATATCGATTTATTGTTAGTTTGCTTTTTTATTCTGTGGATTTCTGTTGGTATGACTATGAAGTTAGTCAAAATATAATATGAATATAAAGATTTTTAATGCTTTCCGAATTTATCAATTAATTAAAAATTACGCCATTAATACACGTAGATTAAACACTTATTTGTAAAATAAACACAGTTCATATTTCAACAAAACTTTCCAAAGTAAACTGATAGCATCGGAGAGGAAATAAGCAACCCTATCTGCCAGGAATGGAAGACAAAGAAAAAAAATGGTGTACACTCAGGGGGACGATACGTCAAAAAATTATGTGACCCAAGCACTGGCAGTGTGGCAGTGACGGTTAAGGGTGTGATGAAGCGTCACTGCGTTCGCACTCAGCCGTGCAGTCGACTGCAGTGGCATATCGCGCGCTATGGCGCCTCTGGGGACACTTCTCCAGCGTCTCATTTTCGTATCGTATTTTCTTTTAGTTGTTTTTATTATGAGGAATTTTTGTTGATTGAGCGACCTTTTATTTATTTTATTTGACAACTTTTTGATTTACTTTGTATTTTTGACCTTGTTGGTTTTATGTCTGCTGTAAGATACTTCGTCATTGCAGTGGTCATGGGATTTGTGTGTATGTTGTGATTTTACTAAAAGCGATCCAATGTGAACCCAGTTTCAGTGTAAAATAAACTTTTGTTGTTGATAGTTGGATTCCTTGTATTCCACATCTTTTATTTATGATATGTTTAAAGTTATTCTGTTTATTTTTATCTAAGTATATTTTAACTTAGATAAAAATAATCAAACATTTTATGAACATAATTTCTTTATAATGAAACACATTTTCTAGTTGGTATAAACGATCGGTGTGATCGATTTGTAGTAAAATCTACAGATAGCGCGAGTACAATGAGTTGCCAATATTTTTCACTCTCTTAGGAAGGCGACATTTTTCGGACTAAATTATTACTACCTATTGAAATATGGATACACCTCTGGCTAACCTAATCGTGGTGTACAAGCGTGATATTATGTTATGAGAGTTTATATCATTGACCTTATTATATTAATCTCTCTTTTCTATCTATCTTTTTTGCGGATATGAAATCATCCAATAAATTTCCCTACTCTGGGCGGTTGTCAGATTTTTACTGACTAAAACCCACCCGTGTTCTTTCTTTTGCTCTTTATGTTCCGGGGCCGCGGTATCTTTTTCAAACAACCCGCAACCCCTGCGGTATAGCTCGTATTGATACGAGATAAAAATATAGAATGGATATAATAATTATGTTGTGTTCACTCTTCAGGTTTATCAGATAAGTACGACTTTTCATCAACATCAACACCTGCCTAGCCTTTTTCTGTTGGAGTCGACTTTCACTCTAAGTATGCAGCTGGTTGCTAGAATCTACATAGAGCGACTTTTGACGCTCATGTAACTTGAAATATATAGTATAGCCTCTCAAAGCCACAGGAACAGCCAGTATAATACATTCCCATTAGCACAAGCGGGAGGAGTGCCCTAAAAGGACATATACTGACCTTTTTGGCGCTGTCCCCTCAAAAGGTCACGTGTTTTGCGCTCGCAACTAACACGCATTATGTTAATGCATGTGTATGAAAAAGCTAAATTATTAGGATCGCTTTCTTTGTAGATTTTACCTGTCTCATTCAGCACGACTAAGAGTGAAGACACAATATCTTTTTTCGCTTGGGAAATCATCAAATAATTCACCCCGTTCTGGGTGGAGCGGGGGAGAGTACCAGATTCTTACTGAATAAAACCCATCTATGATGGTCACCGCTTCCATATCACATCGCTGCGCGGAGCCGACAACGCATTGTGTGGCATCACTTTAAATATATTTACTTAGCACCATAATGTGGTAACACTACGGTTTTTCTGGTTAGCCCCCTTTCCATATAATTGTTACACCTGATTAGTTCCAAAAACACTCACTGGCGCTGTTGCAATTTTATGTACAAATTCGATGGCGATATGATAATGCTTACTTTGGTGTTTCCATTCGCATATCATTGGTATACAATAGAAGGAACATGGGTGGGTTTTAGCCAGTACAAGTCTGCCACTCTCCCCCGGTCCGCCCAGAGCAGGGGGAAGTTATTTGATGATTTCCCATACCCAAAAAAAAATTACTGAAGTGTCTGCCCCGCTGTTCACAGCCAGTCCAGTCTGGTCGGATTGATGGCACCATTACTGATATAATTCTTAATATATTATCTGTTAAAATAAAATTGCACAGAATACCACCTCGTCTCTTAATCATGGTCTCTCTAGTCAAGATATTTAGCAAAACTTACCCAACTCACTCAAACAGCAAGCTCAAAGTAAAAATTCAAAAAAAGAATGAAACCATCTTATTCCATTACTATTCCGGCTTCCGAAGTAGAAAGAAGGCTGATTCAATTTTATTAGCGCTTCGCGTTAGTGGTTTCGGCTTGTCGGCACGGGCCCCTAATAAAATGAGCCGAGGTAACGGCGTGTTTGCGCCCGGGAGATGACAGATACGGCACGGACAGGGCCGCCGCCGCACCGCCCGTACCCCGCCGGTCTTATAAACTAGCGTACACACCACACCTACTAAACAGACTGAAAAACTGAATTTATATAGTGTTTGAGCTATGAGCTTTGGATGTGCGAATCAACAGTGAATTTTTCGGTGAAAATTGAACTTGTCATGTTTTGAATAGGGTCGAACATACAACATAATTCGTGTGTAGTAATGTCTATTTGTGCTTGGTGAACATATTTTTCTGACCACTTCACAGAAGTGTTGCAAGTCAAAAATTTGCATTGTAGTCAAATGTAAGCACAATAAAACAACATATATTTCTTTAAGGATTAAATAATTCCAAGGATAAGTTTTTGTTCACAAGAAGAAAATCGCAGAAGGCTGCTCACATAGAAAATGATTTATTCATGTTTATCGAAGAACTTCTACCATAGATTTCGTTTCTCTGTAAAGCGAGTAAAACTAGCCCCAGAACCTCGTATTTCATACCGCTGTTGTTTATAAATCAACAGTTTAATATCATTAAGCGGCTACGCCTAGTAAGCTTAAAAACTTTTCAGTTTTAATTCGCCCGTGAGAGATTTTAATTTAGCGAGAAACTGTTTCCTCGAACTTGTTGTAATGTATTCATATATTTACAAAATACTGACATCCAGCCCGCTGGGGCGCGTTTTTCGAACGTCAGTTCCATGAATAGTCTGAAATGAACGAGATTTTCTACTTCCTTGAATTTTCGATTAGTTCTTCGAAGCTGAAGACAATTTATATGAATTATATTATTTGAGTAAGTAGAGTTTCTTTTCATTACCTAATTAGTATGAAAGTTATTAGAATTGCGTAATGAGTAATAATGAAAACGATAAAAACTGCTACTTTAATTATTTGTAGCGTCTCATGCATGAGAAACAATGTGACTTTTTCAATTCAATGTATTTTCTAAAGTTTATCTATGACATCACAGACAGTGAAGGTAACATCGTAAGGAAACTTGGACTAATAAATAATTAATATAAGATGAAATCGCCAACCCGTCTTGAGCACGCGTGGAAATCAATGCTCGTGCCTTTTCTGTATAAAAACAGGCCTTTGCCCGGCAGTGGGACAGTTATAGGCTAGTATTATACTATATAAAAAACACAGCAACGCTTACTCAAAACTGCATAATTGGTTAAAAGGGAAATCTAATTCATTTCAGATATTTACAAACTAGGGTTTGTAAATTCGCGTTTTTTATTCGACGCTAGAAGGAGAGAGCATTACTTTGCAATGCAGTGACATTTTTCTTTATGAACTCTCCCGCCCTGTTTTTATTAATTCCTACTCCCCGGTTCCAAATAAAAGCTTTAAAGAAAATGTTTTCATAATTTAAACCATTTTATATCCAGACTTATGCTCGGTTTGCGCGATATTTCCGTAATGATTTTTTAGTTTGAACTGAATCAGTTCTTATGTAGTCATTGCAGGTATCTAAAGAGATGCAAGACCGTTTTATGTTTATACCTATCAGTAATATTAGTCTACTGTACATCGGCAGGCCAACATGAACTGCTACGATTCCAATGATGGCCAGAATAATATAGGTAACAATGCTAGGCCGTTCCAAGTAGACACTGATATCTTTCAACATGGCGTCATTGTTGTCTCCAGCCGCATTCTGGCTCTTCCTTTTAAAAAGTTGACCGACACATTATATTATTGAGGTAGTTCTGCTTAAATAAAATGTTATAAAACTGAATCTCTAGTCAAACTTCAAATAATCAATCCCCTTGTCATAGTCCCCAGGTTCATAAGGGTGTTTTCATAGGAATCAAACACATGTGTAAGTGCTATTTATTATGTGAACAAGTTATTATAGAATAAACGTATATGAGATTTAGTGCAAACTCAGCATTCAATTTGTAGCTCTTATTATGGGAAAATTTCCTGAAATTTTATTGATTGATTGAATATGTAAACACTTACCAAAATTCAAAACCGATTTTCTCGTAAAAAAAACAGCTTTTACTGTGACATTTTAATTTGATTCGTAATATAATGGCTTCCAGTATAATATGTTCGTGAAATTATATAACGTTAATCAATACAGTAGGGGCAAATTGCTTTCAAATTATTGTAAGTGTGTTAATGTTATTGGTCGTAACTGTACATACGTGCTAAAAAAAACAGTCAATCAAATTCAAAATATTTTTATTTCAGGCCTACATGGGCATTTATAAAACGTCGAGAAAAGGTACACGGTTCGGGTTGGTCGTTTCCTATGGAGAAGAACCGGCAAGAAAATCCGTGGTTGTTTTTTTAGAATCCTTACTAATATTATAAAAGCGAAAGTGAGTTTGTTTGTTTGTTACGCCTTAATGGCTAAACCGATTTTGATGAATTTTAGTACAGAGATAGTTGGGACCCTGGAGACGGACATAGGTTTTTTTTTAAAAAGAGTGAGAAATAAGGGAGAAAGAGGGAAAAAAACGGAAAACTTAGCATTGCTATTACAATGAATCAGGCGCTAGGGCAAAAACTAGGATTATATAATATTCGTACACTTCACAATGACCGTGAAAACCAAAATTCAGTGTACTTGCTTTATTTGGATTGATATAAATATCCTGACACGATAAATGAGGAAACCGGTTTAGCTTAGGATCAACTAGTAGGGACTATAATCGGCTATTCCTCTAATGCTTTAATAAGCATTTACAGCGATTCCTAAGATAAACTTCCACATACTCTTCAGATTTTAAACCAGTTCTTGGAGAACCGGGGTAGCGGGTTGTTCGAAAGAGATACCGCGGCCTCGGAACATAAAGGGCAAAAAAGAACATGGATGGGTTTTACTCAGTAAAAGTCTGACACTCCCCCCCGGTCCGCCCAAAGCGGGGTAAGATATTTGATGATCCGCAAAAAGAAATGAATTCCCCGTAGTATATTAGTTGTGGTTGTTATATATTTGTGTAAAACTACCGATTCAAGCCGTTGTAATTATGGCAAATGGCCCTCAGGATAGTTTAGGTGGAAGTTCATTTGTGTAAATATCTTGGGGTTGCAATTTCGAGGACAAGTAGGTAGGTTGGGTGCCATGGGTGTGTTGTATGGACTTTGCACGAGAACTGTGTTGTTGTCTAATATAAACCACATTAGTCTGAATAGCAGAAGGATTATTTTGTTCGAATACATTTTTTTCTTCTATCAAATCCTTTCCTTACTAATATTTGTTTGTTTGTTACCTCTTCACGCTTTAATGGCTAAACCGATTTTGATGAATTTTGGTACAGAGATAGTTGGGAACCAGGAGACGGACATAGGCTATTTTATTATTTAATATTAGTTATTTTTTTAAAAAGAGTTTAAAAAGTTATAGTTTATTAGTTATTTTTAAAAAAAGAGTGGGATATGAGGGAGAAAGAGGGAATAAGGCACTACCGAATTTAACGCGAGCGAAGCCGCGGGCAAAAGCTAGTAAATTATATGCAAAAAAAAATTTTTCATGTATATTAGGTATCTTTCTTATAACAATCATTATGTTGCGTTGGTTGTCGTGTTAGTCGCAAGCGCGAGTACCGAGAATGAGGTCCTCCTGGGTTCAATTCGCAGGTTGGGTTTTTCCATAAAAAATGTTGTCATTAGCAGCCACAGAGCCTGTATTTGTACCCATTTTATAAAAAATAGTCTACCCGTATTATATGGAACTTAAAAATACTGGCAAAATGTGGGTGTAGAATCACAAGCAATAACATGTTAACACTTACCAAAATTCGAAAGAGATTTCCTCCTGTATTGATTAGCGTTTAACGCTTCCACGAACATAGTATTTTAGAAGCCATACTTTTACGTAATAAGTCTTATCTCAAAATAGAAACCGATTTAATTTACGATAAAATCGCTTTTAACTATACTATAATTCTGATTTTTACTTTTAGTAGTACTGGCGTTATATTATTGTATTTTTTAAATTGTAAAATTTTGTATCTATTAGTTTTATATTTATTTATTTTTGAATGTGTGTGTAAATCTTTATTATGGTTTTCTAATATGGGCCTGGACCCGAATTAAACGATTTTGAATTTGAGTTTCCTTTTCAAAAATTATGATTCATAGATTAATTAAACATATAAATCCACAATGCGTACTAAGCGTAACTATTAACTTTAAAAACAACACCGACGGTCTCAAAAAAAAATAACGTTACAAAAAACTGCCATTTTAAAACGAAAGTTATTCTACTAAAAACGGCTTTGTTCTGTTTAGCAAAATTCGCGTAAATATAAAGGGACGTTATTGCATCGTTACAACAATTTTATTATTATATCTTTAGGAAGCTAATCAATTTGCATCTGTATACACGTCAGAGTTAATGACCGTAAAAGCCCATTGAAT
Source organism: Ochropleura plecta (assembly GCA_905475445.1). Lineage (NCBI taxonomy): Eukaryota > Metazoa > Arthropoda > Insecta > Lepidoptera > Noctuidae > Ochropleura > Ochropleura plecta. The sequence continues at coordinate 13,264,734 of FR997723.1, forward strand.
GAAAAAAACCGTTCCCAAATCGGTGTTACATGAATGAGGGTCATGAAGCTAAATTCAATTTGTGATATATTTGTACCTGTGAATTGTTTACGGTTTTAGACACATTGTGTGTTTTAGACCTACCGTAGGCTAACGAAGCTCTTGCTGCGGGTTTTAGTGAACCTAACTAATGGAATGGTGGGAAAATGAATGGCATAACAGCACTGTTGATTGGCTTTGGGTTTTTCATTATATTTTATGATCAATTTAAAATTACTTGGCACATTTTTTTAGCCAATTTCATTATACGTTTGCTACTATCTAGACTCATTTGATTCTCAGATTTAAAAACTACCTACTACCATTACTGGCACGACTATTATCACCAAAAGGCTTAAATAGTGGTCTCGTAAAAGCTGAGAAAGAAAAACAACTAAAATATCTCGACTTGGCACACGAGGTTGTCGAGATGTGGATTGTGAACTTGGCTATCATTGTGTCGATTGCCGTAATGGCGAATGGCTTGATTGCCAAGAGCCTCGACATATATCTATCGAAGTTCTTCTTAGGTGGTTGGATCCAAGGCCTCGTTACAGCCCGCATTGTGAAGAGGTTCCTGTCTCTGGAACCCTAACCACCGGTAGCTTGGACCATGCTTCCGATACCAGCGGAAACCTAAACACTCTCTGTTTAAAGATTTTAATGCCAATAGCCTTTTCACCTCGTATAGGCACCAGGAAAACATAAGTGGCGGCAAGTTTAATGGACAGGCAAGTGACCGCGGAGATACTACCAATAGATAAACTCAATAAATCAATCCTATGGCAGTGATAGGTTTGTTCGCATGGTTACACGTTATTAGGGGATTTAAATGGAACGACACTCTGTAAATATCTGTTATACATAGCATCACATCGCACCTAAATAAATCTCTGAAGGGTTAGCCAGGGGTGTGTCTAATAGTACACCTTCATTTTGACAGTTTTCTTTAAGTCCCATGTTATTTATAGAGGGCTAGCCTTTTCATGGTAGTGGGAAAGAAATGGTTCCTTGTTTTATTTTTTACTAGCTTTTGCCCGCGGCTTCGCTCGCGTTAAATTGGGGTTTAACACAGTTCCCCTTTCGGTTTTGCAGGTACCTGCTACCTGTAGTTTTTGCCCTTGCGCCTTATTTATTGTAATAGTAAAGCTAAGTTTTCCTTTTCTTCCATCTTTCTCACGCATTTGTCACTTTAAAAAAAATAGCCTACGTCCGTTTTCAGGATGACGACTATCTCTGTACTAAAATTCATCAAAATCGGTTTAGCCATATAGGCGTGAAGACGTAACAAACAAACAAACTCACTTTCGCTTTTACAATATTAGTAAGGATTTCTCATCCGAAATGAAGTGGTCTCTTTGCTTCGGCTTGAAAACTGGGTAGAATTTTTCATCCTCTTCACGAATTATTTGTTTTCAAATGGTGATATCTGGATCTCTCACTTGTAATATAACTTTTATTGCTGTCTTTGTTGGTAACTTTGACCTTTTCAAAGACAACGTGCTAATGAAGTATTACTAACACAGATGTATTAGTATGTAAACTAAGTTCAAGGTATTTGTCTTTGGGTCTATGCAACCTTTCAACAAACTAACCTGATTTCACGATATGACAGCTTAAAATCATAAGTATAAAACTTGAATTTAAAACGCCACAGCTGTACAAAAATGCTAATATTTTCATCACAGACTATTGTAGCAAGACTTGTGATTGTAAGTCTTATACGAGCTCCTATACGTATATATTACCATAAACCGCGCTTAGTCAACAGGATTTGTGATCGGTACAACTAGTGCACTGTTGTCGATACGTGACTATTACTAAAACTGACTATTATGGGTAGATTATTCTTATATTTAATTTAACAACCTTGATTTGACTGTCTCGTTGCTCTTGTGGTCGTTACTGCTAAGGATCGGGTCCTATGTTCAATTTGAAATAAGGTAATAATGATAATAAGTTAGAGCAAAGAGTTATTGGGCTTTTGAATTTGCCAGTAACAGTTAGTCCAGTCCTCACTACGTCGGACTTACATACATAACTGACGAAATATAGGTAAACAAGTACACCTCGGTTTTTTTTTCGGATAGCTAATTATTAATTTATATTATAAATAACTTCCTCCGCTCTGGGCGGAGCGGGGGTAGTGTCAGACTTTTACTGACTAAAACTCACCCATGTTCCTTCTTTTGCCTTTGATGTTCCGGGACCGCGATATCTTTTTCAAACACCTGCAACCCCGGCAGGCGATGACCCTGGCAGGCCCCTCTAAAGTGCATCTCTGCTTGTGGAGATTATGGGCGCAATAAGTATGTACCCTGACATACAGCCTCGTAAGTCTGACACACACATAAGACCAATTCCCATTCCTCAATTCTATTTAAGCAATAGTACAATTTAATTTCATTTAATTATTTGAATTATACCACAGATCCATAAAATTATTAGTTTAATCTTAAACTACTGTTAGTGAAGTGACAATGTACAGCAGCAATAATTGCCCAAAATCAAGTTGTTTGTACCAAAACTAGCTTTTGCCCGCGGCTTCGCTCGCGTTAAATTCGGGGTAACACAGTTCCCCTTTCCTGATTTGTAGGTACCTGCTACCTATAGTTTTTGCCCTTGCGCCTTATTAATTTTAATAGCACAGCTAAGTTTTCCCTTTTCTTCTCACTTTCTCCTTTAACACTCACTTAAAAAAATTGCCTATGTCCGTCTCCAGGGTCCCAACTATCTCTGTACCAAAATTCATCAAAATTGATTTAGCCATTAAGGCGTGAAGACGTAACAAACAAACTCACTTTCGCTTTTATAATATTAGTAAGGATAAATATTGGCAGTCTTCACAAATTAGTGTTATGAAATTTGTTGAAAGTTGTAAATTCTTGTGATTGAGTTTAATAGGATATTGTTGGCTGATTCGGTTTGATTGTTGGAGCAATTTACTTGTTCGATGGCGAAAAGAATGATTATAAAGTTGATTAGACCACGAAGTTTCTTTTGTGGTAATTTGAAAAGGGCAGGAGGTTGGTGTAGGTTTATTTTTGTTAAGGTCACGCCTTCGTCGAGTGGAGGTAAAAGAAAACATGGACAAAGGTAGAGGTGTATTTATTGAACACGGTTTAATGAACGGTTATAAGAGTTTTATTATTCCCCATTCCGAGCTACCATTTACCATTATTTTCTTAGTCATAGCCGTTGAGGATTTAATAATCTTTCCACTAATACAGACTTAATCTTGCGTAATGTAGGTACACCTAACCTCTCGGTAATTTTAGGTGTACCGTTACCATTAAAGCTAAAAGACTAGTGTTCAATCGAAAGAAATACATTTCATTCCTTTTTTTAATACAAAAAAAAGTCTAGGACGAGCTAATTATGTAAATAAAAATATCCAAGAAAGAAGTTTACATTTTCTTTATTGAAAATCACGTGGAATACAGTTGTTTATCGGGGACCATTTGCAAATCATTTTACCCGCTTAGGACAATATATAAGGTGTAAGGTAAATTTTGTGTCTGTAATAAAAAATAAAATTCTGTGTATCGTAATTCTTCTTCTCCTTAATGGCTTGATCAGATTTCTTTTTTTGTAGTTTGGCTATCTTTGTTTGCTTTAATTGTACCCAGTCACTGTAGCTTTTGTACACATCTAGAAAAGACATTACAATGTATGTTGAGTTTACTCGTATTTAGGGTTCCGTACCGTTTGTCTGTCAAGACCCCTTATCTCGGGAACGCGTGGAGGTATCGTGTTAAACCATATTATATTATACTTATGTCTGTGGTCCATTAAAAGCGTCAAAATCAACCTTCTAAGTCTACAGAGTAAACCCTGGGTGCGGGAGTCAGACTTGCAATTGGCCAGTTTTTTTTTGTGACGAGCTCTATTAGTATCACTCATAGATACATTATAAAAAAAAAGTCTATGGTCCCTTGAAGCTGTGAAGAAATCAAATCCTTCTCAGTCTATGCAGTCAAAAGAGGCCGTTCACGTCCCAAGTTTGTACGGAACCCTCAGTGCTCGAGTCCGACTCGTACTTGACTGGTTTTTAAGAGTTTTTATAGGTTCACGAGTAAAACTTCAAGTTCAAAGTCACCATTTGCTTCAGAAAGAGGTTTGTATTTTACACAATATGATTTGAATAGCTTCTAGAAGTTTCGTGACCATCGTCCACTATTGCAATATCAAGTTATAACTTAGTGTCGAATGCTGCACTAGTTGCAGTAACTTCTACATCTTATTTATATACATGCTCTATTTTAATTAAGTTTTCTTCCGACTCAACTTTGAATATTAACAAGTTCTTTAGCTCTGTTTTTCTTGAGTAGCATTCAGCCAATAAAGTTTAATTCATATGAATTTTAAGTGTTATGAATGTTGCAATCTGTTTTATTTTGTGATGAAAGTTTGATTTTGTTTTTACTACGAGGAGGTTATTTTCTGTTAATGAATAGGCACGGTAACTAGTTTCTAAAAACTTAAGAACTAACGACTGGTACTCGTTGCGTTTAATCGTTTTAAATCACTCTGTGAAAAGAGTTTTCGACACAAAAGTTTGTAACCACTATTAGGTTCGACTAAATAGATACTGAATAGATTTTAACTGACATACACAAACAGCCAGACCCAGAATAACTATCTATATAATATTTGTTCCGTGCGGGCATCGAACCCGCGACACGTAGCGCAGTAGTCGATTGCTCATCCACTGCGCCAAACGTGTCGTCGGAACTACTGTTAAGATTGTCGTTTTTGTTTTGGTATTTTTAAATGAATTTATTAGTTTATAGATATATTTTTTTTACCCCATCACAATGTTTGTTAAATTTAACCCAAAGGTTGACTGGTTTAAAATGCCTTATGGTAAGGTAAGTCCGCTTAAGTACTACTATTGTACATGAAGTTTAAATAAATAAATAGAGTTTGTGCTCATATACCCTTTTCTGTACCATGTCTTTATGACACGAACGTACAAAACGTTTTAATAAAACGACAGTTAAAACATATCAAAAACATAAATTCCCTTGATTTATCTCCTTATATAAACGTATCAAACTCAACGTCGACGATAGTTGTAAAATAACTGAGGTATAATGCTTCGCCTAACACGTCTCGGCAGAAATAATACCGAGTGCCGAGTGCCGAGGCCGAAGACGAATTGATTCGACAACTTAATGACTCATTCAAGAAGTCATAAAGTCGGCGGCATCTCACTGCTTAATATAGCGGCGTTGCAAGAAACAATTAGACAAGCGGCACAATCATCCCAGAGGTGGTAGGGAGGAGTCACAGGGACAATTTTTTTGGATGTGGTATCTTTCATGGAGCTAAGATATACAAATTTTTAGATAACTTTCTCCAAAGATTGGTCAATTAAGTAACTTGTCTTTGCTGTCCACCGTTTGTTATTAATCAAATTACTAACACTGATAGATTAATATCAACTACTACTTTATCATTCACTGAGGTTTTATCGTTACAAAAAAACAACGGTTATTTGTAATTTATTTCCTAAGAATTATGCAGGATCGCTACGAGACGTAGCAACTGCGTAGCGCTTTGCTACGCCAGCTACGCTTTCGTACCAATAATCTAATCACCTGTGCCATTCCACGGTGTCGGTCAATGAGCTGTTTAAGCATAACCATGACCTGTTACCATTTCTCAACTATCTTATTACTTTTAAATATACACAAGGGTGGTTGGTAAGTGGAAGTTCATTTACACCTATCAACCTTACGAATACCGTGAATAAGGGATGAGAAACAAGATAAATCAAATGAATGAGACAATAATCGAAATGAAATGACTGTAATTGGGACATGGAATGACAGGGACGGTCCCGGTAACTAAGTCCCGAGTAAACGGTGTTCCATACAATTATGTGGAAGTATCCTATAGGGAATGTGCGGGTATGAATTACAACCGTGGAAAGGAGGAACAATAATTTGGCGAATTAATGTGATTTTTATACACTTGCAGCTTGCTTGTTTTGAACGGAACGTAATTATGTTCCTATCCTGAAACTTTCATGATTTTTAGGGTTTCGTATTTCAAAAGGGAAACAATTGAACACTTACAGGATCACTTTGTTGTCTGTCTGTCTGTTTGTTCTTTCCGTCAAGACTCTTCATCACGGGAACGCGTAGAAGTATCAAGTTGAAATAGATTTTATAGATTGAAAAAAATAACCCTCCAAGTCTACGCAGCTAAAAGATACGACTTATGTCCCAAGTTTGTACTTATTTTTACTCCACATTTGTTTTTTCACTTAACGTCGCCTTGGTATGTTTATACACAATCCGCATTAGGTACTCACAAATAGATCCTCCAAATACTTAACAACTTTCTAAGTTTGAAATATACCACAGGGCGTCGAGTGGTCGACAGACTGCAAATGTTTTGTTTTATTTTTAAACACGTCTCACTATGATATGATATTATATTATAGCAAGAAAGGAGGTTACAGATGAAATGTTGAGTAATAGAAGAGTATGGAAGAAGACATGCTACTAATATTATAAAAGCGAAAGTGAGTTTGTTTGTTTGTTACTTCTTCACGCCTAAATGGCTAAACCGATTTTGATGACTTTTGGTACAGAGATGGTTGAGACCCTGGAGACGGACAAAGGCTAATTTAATTGGATGATTTCCCACCTGAAAAAAATAAATAAAAAAAAAGGCTAAAGTTGTCAGAAATGAGCGATGAATGAATTTTCCCTTTTCTTCCCTCTTTCTTACCATTACAATAAATAAGGCGCAAGGGCAAAAACTACAGGTAGCAGGTACTAGCAAATCAGAAAAGGGGAACTGTGTTACCCCGAATTTAACGCAAGCAAAGTCGGGCAAAAGCTAGTTTAGGATAAGGGAGAGCAAGAGATGATAATGGTGATAGACATAAATATGAACTTTGAAAATGTTAAATCTCGTCCCTTATGTCCTCAAAGGGATGTTTTAAAGAGGCTGCTTTCCTTATACTTTTTAAATTGTAACTTATCACAAATATTTTTATCTTCCTACTCGTTGTGCTGGCAACGTGTCGAATGGCGTGTAATACTGCTCGCATAAATCGTGGAGACACCGTGACGAGTCGAGGCGCACTTACGCGCGGAATGAGACACATATACGTTCTGTGCGCCTCGCAAGCGCTAAAATTTCCTTTTAATTGTGTCGCCGTGAACGTACGACATCACCCTGTTACCCAATACGGATAGGTGTTGCTGTTCGTATGATTATATTTAGAGAAGGTACTCTATCTCTATCATAAATTAAAGCTGTTGATGTTGCTGTTGTCGCAGAGGGGCCTGCCAGGGCCTCCGCCTGCCCGGGTTGCGGGTTGTTCGAAAGAGATACCGCGGCCCCGGAACGTAAAGGGCAATAGAAGGAACAGAAGTGGGTTTTAGTCAGTACAAGTCTGACACTCCCCCCCGCCCAGAGCGGGGGAAGTTATTTGGTGATTTCCCATCCGCAAAAAAAAGCTGTTGCTTTCCAAGGTTTGTCCAACCATGGAGTTTCTTGCCGGTTCTTCTCCATAGGAAACTACCAACCCGAACCGTGCATCTTTTCTCGACGTTTTATAAGTGCCCATGTAGGCCTATGTAAAATAAAAATATTTTGATTGATTGATTGATTGTCCGTGGATGGGTGATCGTCCATTACATACCGAGTCACCTCCGTACCTCAGATAACATGTTAAAACTTTGGCCCTGGCTGTCATTTGTAGATCTTTCACTCTCGTTTCAGGTAGTCAGTGTCCAGAAAGTATGACAACCAGTTTTACCAAGGGGTATCGTGTTGTAGAGATCTGATTATCAGTCGCTCCATGTAAAATACTGAGATTCAGCTGCAACCGGTTAGACTGGAAGCTGACCCCATCATAATTGGGAAATGGTTAGGCAGATGAAGAAGTGCTGTGCGTTGTGAGCTCAACAGTTTAGAACCGCGGGACAAATATGGTAATTTTTGTTTTTAAATGTTCCCTTCTTATTCGTTCCGTCTAGCCTGAAGTAGGTAGATTTCATGGAATTAAAAATTACTAGTGTTATTTATTTGGGAGTCGGGACAGGAGAAAGTTTGGTAGAGGTTTTGGTGGGATAGTTTTTAACATTAACTTTAATATAAAAGCCTATTTTCATTATGTTATTTGGTTTACGAAAATTTCTGGACTTAAAGAGGACGAAAATTTCTGGACTTTCCTGACCTTAAAGTTGTTCTACAAGTACTTCACAGGAAACGTCGCGGTTTGGCGGCGTCTATGATCTATTGAAAAACCAGTTTCTCAAATTCTTTAATACAATTTGTAAAACGGACTGTCCTGCGTTTTTCACGTTACTTCACGCAATCAAAAGTGTTTCCTTTCTTTCGTTATAATAGCAGCATACTGCTATACTTTTTGGACAGGATAGTCACGGAGTTTGGTGTTTTACCCGGTTAACGATAAAAGGTTCGCCTCCTATAACATGGGACTTACACCTCCGGATTACAAGGCTTGATGTATCTCTCAAGCCTTTTGCTAACCATGTTAGGATCAGCTTCCAATCTAGTCGGATGCTGCTAAATATTTTACATGGATCTCTCCATGCTTATCTGACCACAGCCCAAGTAGTAGCTGATACTAGTGGGTGCTGTTTTGTACAAGATGATTGGTTAAACGAAGGCAATGTTATAGGAGAATGAAATAATACTATAGAGTGAATACACGTAGAACTTTTGCTAAGGAACTAATTATATAATACTATCTGGCGCCCGCGGCTTCGCCCGCATGATATCGAAAAAATAACAGTTATTCCAGACCATAATCTACCTCTGTGTAAATTTCATCAAGATCCGTTCAGCCGCTTTGACGTGAATGAGTAACAAACATCAATACATCTATTCAAACAACCTCACAAACATTCGAATTTATAATATTAGTAGGATGACAAAAAAATCTGCTGATGTTTAAACATTTTGTGGATGTGTGTTTTTTTTCTGTCTGTATTTTAATTGTTTAATGATGGCGCATTCTTCTCGCGACGTCATAGTCGTTCCCATAACAAACGTTGTTTAATTTTCATGAGTACTACACACCCTTAAAGTATTCCATACAGATTAAACTGAGAAAGATTTTAAAAACTTACCCAGTTTGATTTGTATGATAATTTTTCGGCCAAGAAGACGGCACTTATGAGTCAGCAATCTACACAACCCGAACGGAGTAGGTACCCATAAAGATAGTGATTTCTATGTTGAGTCGTTGAGATAGGAAGCTCTACGACTCGGCATTCATCACAGCTACAACACTAGCACACCAATATCAATTAACACCATCTAAGAGAAACACTTAGACACTACTTTTATGTCCACTTTGTATTTAAAGTGTTCCAGCATACTCGCAATAACGCAGTATAACAGTCTTGCACAATATTCAAATTAAATTGCATCTTTGCCAAAACTAGCGGGAAAATGGCGTCGGTTACATTAATATACAATAGAGTTTCTGACCCTCCTTGTCGTGGCTGGCTCTTTGTTTTTATAGGTTGTTGAATAAGCATTAACTAAGTAATTTGAGGGGCAGGTAGGTACGAATTGCGGCACGTTTAGGACCTTTTTATGTGTCTATGGAAACGATATTAGCGTAGCATAGAACGATTGCAACTATATTATGTGTTTAGACTTTGACTTACATATGTTATTGAAATAGTTTTATTAATTCGTACACAGAAATTTTCCACATAAAATACTAGACGCTAATTGAATGCTAGATGAAATGTAGAAAATCTACTTCGCTGGCAGTATCTCTTTTTATAATTTATTGCATTAATAGTGAATACCTAAGTTAAAACTGAACAATAGCAGTGTTTTACATTTAAAAATTGCAGTTCACAAATCCATCATCATCTTATATTTTAGACGAAATATTTTTAACACAGCTGCTTGGCTGCCTCGTTGGTAATGGTGGCTGATGAACATGAGGGTCCCGGCCGAGTCCGGATTTTTCCATCAGGCATTTCTCAGTAGCATCCTAGCAGCCACAAAGTCTCGATCTGTGCCCGGTCGACGGCAATAGGGTTTCTCCTTATTACATACACACACAGGGACTTAACATAGCTCGGCAAAAGTTTTTCTACAGTTAAGTAAATTACATAACCCTTCGGGAGGCCGGTTGACTCCAGAGGGGCCTGCCAGGGCCACCCCCTTCCGGGGTAGCGGGTTGTTCGAAAGAGATACCGCGGCCCCGGAACATATAGGGCAATAGAAGGAACTTGAGTGGGTTATAGTCAGTATAAGTCTGGCACTCCCCCCGATCCGCCCAGAGCAGGGGTAGTTATTTGGTGATTTCCCGTCCGCCAAAAAACACCCTATACGTTGAATGCTTCTCGAGTCGTACTTCACTCGTTTAAAGACTATAATAAAATATATCGTGTTTCTACGGTTCACTCAATTGCTTGCTGATTATTGACATAATTTGGCTAATTATGCAATGTAATACGCATCATTTCAATTCGTCCTTTCCAACCAACACTATGAACGCATTTAGTGAGCAATATCAATTAATTTTGCTAATGACATCGGGCAGATATTAATGCATCAAATCAAAGCAAATGAATGCCTTCCTCTATTTTGCCGTGCCAAATATACACACGGTGCCCTGAAATTATATTGCTAATAGTCGACATGCGATGACCGGGCAGGCAGAGCCGGGAAGCGAGTAGAGCGGGGTAGGTATTCAGCAATGAGGGCTATAGGCTCACATCAATAGCAAATGCAATTAGTTTGAGTGCACCGTTTTTGATGTAGTGGGCGAGTGCCGACAGACAGGCGCTCGTGTGTGTGTGTGGAGAGCTATCCGATATAAATAATCCACAACGTTAATCGTACACACGAGTAGTTGATTTAAAGCTGAACAAAATTGGTTGTCTGACTCTCTGGAGTTGTGGTCGCGTTATCCCCCGTTCACCCGCACGGATACACTAACCTACTATTAATTAAATTGTTATGTAGTGTGTAGATTATTTGGATGGAATTTGTATTATTATCGAAACTTGAAAATATTTTGGGTAACTTAGCTGATAAGATTATTAAATTAATCGTTTAGTTATAGTCTTATTTTTGATTGAATTTTGGTCATGGCGGGTAATCTAAGAGGAGTTAAGACATCAATGTAAGAAATAAGGTGTACAACACTATTAGTGTCACCACAAACACAGATGATCTCACTGAGGGGGTTCCTCAGGGTAGCGTTCTGTCTCCTCTTCTTTTTTTAAATTTTCAGTGTGATCTCTATAATTATATGCAGATGACTTTCAGCTTTACTGGGATTTTATGGTAGATGATGCGGACTCTGCCATTGCTGCTATGGATCATGGCCTGACTGGTATCAACACTTGGGCTAAGTCATTCGATTTGCAAATTAACCCAACTAAATCTGTAATAAATAAATCTCAGGTCATGATTATAGGCAGCCGATTTGTTCTTACTGCGGCTGTAGTTGCGTATTTGATGCTTGTGGCTTGATGGTGTTTGCATTGATTATACAGATACTGCTAAAGATCTTAGTGTAATTGTTGACTCCAATTAGTCGTGGCGCGTTCAATTCAATAAGGACAGACGTAAGGCATTCTTCTCTACATTCGCTGAAATGCCTTCAGAGCCTGCCTTTGAACAATTTTCTTTTGGCGAAAACCCTTATCCAGCCGATCATAGATTACGCCGACTCCTGCAACCTTGATGCTACTGAGGAATTTTTAAATAAGCTTGATCCCCTGCAAAATTTATGTAATCGTTTTGTTTTTGGTCTCCGTGAATATGATTACGACTCCCATCTTCGCAAAGAACTCCAGTGGCTCCCAATCCGGCTTCGCAGGAACACTCGGATCCTTTGTCTCCTCTTCAATATCCTACACAACCCTTCCTACATGCGTGAACTTTTTTCCTATATCCGCCCTAGCGACACACCGTGTAGATCGCGCCTTAGATCCCTACTCAAATCCCACTCTCACAAATCCAGTTATTCTTCGTATTCCTTTTCAGTACATGTTTTCAGGTTGTGGAACTCACTTTCGCCTAGCATTTGTGATTTAAAGACCATTTCACTATTCAAAAACACAGTGAAAAGGCAACACCTGTCCACTTAATCGTAAAGTATGTATTAATACATTACAAATACATTATGTATTAATACAAGTATTTATTAATATTTATTTAAATGTGTAAATTTATAACAGGTAACACTATCGTCTACATTACGTTCTCATATCGCCTTACGCAGGTCTGCTGGCAGAAATTATTTAAGAAATAAGCAGTACCTTTGCCCTCAAATTTTATGTGATTTTTGTTCCTTGTCTTGTCTACTGTGGGTGAATAAATTGTAGAATAAATAAAAGAACTCACTATTGCTTCACTATATCATCATATTAATTCATATTCTCACTATATCATATTCTCATAGTTTGATGGAATGGCAACACTGAAACTGAGAAATTGGTACGTAATGTTATCATTACGTATAATTCCCAGGTCGGGGTAAGTGTTATTCGGTTTTATAACCAAATAATACTTCTCTCAACCTGAGAAATGAACCCAGGACTCGATGCTCAGTAATTTCCTCTGTATGACCTACAGGGATCACTTTTAAGTCTTAAGTCTTGAAAATGTATGGGGTATCTTATAATAAATACACGCTGTACATTTATGGACGCTCGCAAACATTTTGGCGTGTCGAATTGCTGGTCGGTGGAGGGCAAGATAGTCATCATCACGAGCGACGGCAAGCGACACAAGATAGAAACTTCGGGTGAACTACGAGCTCTGGTTTCGCGGTTCCCCAAAACCTCTAGTGACTCGGGTATTGCTGTGCAGTCTGTTGGTCGTACTTCGCCTCAGAGCGCGAGCTCAACCGAAGTTACCGCTACACCTTCTAGAGGCTTAAGGAAGGCGCGCCGGCGCAATTAATCTGGGATTGTTGCTTGCCAACGTTATCTTTTCTACTATTGTCTGCCGCCGGTACTTTTAACATTCCGTGTCCTCTGTATCACCTTCACAGTATTGTTTTTTTTTTTTATTCTGTATCGCTAACATTCTTTCTAGATCTTGTCGGTATGATAAATATATAAAACTCTTTTTACGTATGTCACTGTCATAATGACATGACAATGTCATTTTTTGACGTGTAGCGTTCCATTCCGGTCTGGCGGTAATGACTGTTTGTTTGCATTGTGGTTGTGTTTCGTTTCACGTTAATTCTTTATGTCCTTTTTCTTATTATATTTTTTTTTCTTTCTCTTTAAACACTCCAGTGAGTTAGGGTGGTTGTCTTTTAAGCAATCAGCCGTATATTAAATTTTAATTTGTAGTTTTAGTTTCTGTTATTTTTGTATTTAGTTTTTAATATTTATATATATATTTATCTATGAATATTCCTTCTGATTTGAATGACAGTTTTTTTTCCTGTTCGTCCTCAACTTGTAGCTTTGTTAGTGTGGACAGTGAGCTTCCGCTTCATACCTTGCGTGACAACATATCCTCTCTTTTTTCTAATTATCCTAGCAATCTGCACATAGCTCATATTAATGCTCAGAGTGTTCCTGCTCACTACTCCGATCTTTTGGCATCCTTTAGCAGTGGTCATCTTGATGCACTTCTAATATCTGAGACCTTCCTTAAGCCCTCTCTCCTTTCCTCGCAGTATACACTTCCTGGTTTTGTTCTGGTCAGAAATGACAGAATTGGCAAGGGTGGTGGTGGTGTCGCTATTTATTTACGTGCTGATATACCGTACAAAATTGTATGTTCGTCTCCTTCGCAGTACTCTGGGTCGGCTGAATCATTGTTCCTAGAGATTGTCTTAAATCACACGAAAGTTTTGCTAGCTGTCTTCTACTCTCCCAACCTTCTTATAAACTACTTTGACTCTTTAGAATCCTCGCTCAATAATCTTTGCCCGGCGTACGATCACATCATCTTAATGGGCGATTTCAACACTTGTTTAATTAAAAATGATTCTCGTTCACATAAACTCCGTTCGCTTTTATCTTCTTTCAATCTTGATATTCTACCTCTTTCTGCGACCCATAACTTCCCTAATTGCACGCCTTCTCTTCTTGACCTAATGATTGTATCTTCACCTCACAACGTTGCTGAGTTTGGGCAGCTCACTGCAACCTTTTCGTATCATGATCTTGTTTATCTCTCCTATCGTATCCGACCTCCTAAACGTAAACCTCGTTTCTGTTCACTAAGATGTTTTAATAGTGTGGATCTTGACTATTTGAAGCGAGATGCTAGCGATATAGACTGGTCACTCGTTATCGATAGCACCAGTGTCGACGAAAAGGTTAAAATATTTAATGAGAAGATATTACATATTTATGACAAACATGCTCCTCTTAAGCGAATTAAAGTTAGGCATAATCCTGCACCGTGGATGACTACTGCCATTAGGGATGCAATTGCTCGTAAGGACAAGGCTAAGAGTAGATTAAAGCGTAGACCGACGGAACATAACCTCGTTCACTTTAAAGCTTTGCGTAACCGCTGCAATCGTCTGTGTCGAGATGCAAAGAGACGTTATTTCCATGAATCTCTTATTGATCGGAACACTTCTGATGTCTGGAGATTCTTAAAATCTGTTGGTATTGGCAAATCTCCAACAAACACTTGTAAAGACGTTGACTTGAGCGCTCTTAATAAACACTTTTCCCTTCCACCTGTTTCTCTGGATCCTAATGTTAAAGCTTCCACTTTGCTTGAGCTTTCTAACTTACCGTTACCTAATTGTTCACTTTTCAATTTCAACCCTGTGTCTGAAGACGAAGTGAAAAAATCTCTTCTTTCTATTTCCTCCTCTGCCGTGGGCCAAGATAATTTGTGTTCGAGAATGATAGTACCTATTATTACACAGTTGCTCCCTATTCTTACTCACATTGTTAATTTTTCCTTATTCTCTGGCATATTTCCCTCAGCCTGGAAACGGGCTCGTATAATACCGCTTCCTAAAATTACCAACCCTACTTCGTTTTCTGATTTCAGACCCATCTCCATTCTTCCTTTCCTTTCTAAAGTTCTCGAACACATTGCCCATGGTCAAGTTTCCAGATATCTATCTTCTAACGCTCTTATTTCCTCTTTCCAATCTGGCTTCCGTACTGGGCACAGTACTGTTACTGCGCTCCTGAAGGTTACTGACGACATCCGCTGGGCTATGGACAATAAATCACTCACTTTGCTAGTTTTACTTGACTTCAGTTGCGCATTCAACTCAGTGGATTTCGACATCCTTCTTGGGATCCTGCAGTCTCTTAACTTTTCTGCCTCTGCGTTATCCTGGTTTGACTCATACCTTCGGGGTCGCTCTCAGTGTGTCCGCCAAGAAGAGATTTTCTCTGATTGGTGTGAACTCACTGCTGGTGTTCCCCAGGGTGGCATTCTTTCTCCACTCCTTTTCTCTGTCTTTATAAATTCTGTTACCAAGGTTATCACCTCCAGCTTCCATCTCTACGCAGATGATTTGCAGCTTTATCATCATTTCTTGTTAGCTGATGCGGAGTCGGCTGTCCTTGCCATTAATCGTGACCTGGCCAGCATCAACGAGTGGGCTAAGTCTTATGGCTTATTGATCAACCCCACCAAGTCCAAGGCTATGATCATAGGCAGCCGACATTATCGTACCGCACTTGACGTTTCATCATTAACACCTCTGTCCCTTGGTGGCTCGTCTATTGCTTTCTCTGAAACCGCAAAGGACCTTGGTGTCGTTATTGATAGTAATCTGTCATGGCAAGCTCAAGTGAATGAGGTTAGTCGTAAGGTGCACTTTTCTTTCCACTCGCTAAAATCTTTACAGAGCTTTTTGCCCTTTAAAACCAAAATTTACCTAGCTCAAACTCTGATTCAGCCGATCATTGATTACGCAGATGCCTGCTATCTAGATGCCACTGAGGAGCTTTTAAACAAACTTGAGCGTTTGCAAAACATTTGCATCCGCTTTGTTTTTGGGCTAAGGAAATTCGACCATGTCTCTCAATTCCGCAAGGAACTAAAGTGGCTACCTATTCGCCTTCGCAGAAACACTCGAATATTATGCCTTTTATTCAACATCCTCTACAACCCTGCATATCCCATTTACCTACGAGACCGTTTTTCTTTTACCCGTCCTCCTGACGCTTTGTGTAGATCGCATTTGCGTCATCATCTCAATTTCCCTTCCCATAAAACCGACTTTTATTCCTACTCCTTCTCTGTCCATGCAGTGCGTTTGTGGAACTCACTTCCGGCTAACATTTGTGGCGCTAAAACTATCTCTGTTTTTAAAAAACTGGTCAAAGAACACTACCTCTCCTCTATAGTTTGATATTTTGTATATATTTTAGATATATATTAAGTATTTTAGTTTGTATATATGTAAACATGTATTTTTTTTTTTTATTTCTATTAGTATGTAAGTTTTCTTTACTGATAAAGTTTTGTTTATTTAAGTTAGTGCTTAAGTTGTTTTGTTTTTTACACACTGTGTCTACGTGTTTATTTTTTTCCATCTGTCCTATCGCAGGTCTGCTGGAAGAGATTTCTTTATGAAATAAGCAGTACCTTTGTGCTCTTTTTTCCTTATGTACTTTTTTATAAATTGTTCTGTGTGTACATAAATAAATAAATAAATAAATAAATAAATGTAAAATGTTAATGTTACATGTTGCGATGCCAAAAACTCAAAGCGAGTAATAAACATGGCACTCTTGCAATGAATATTTATTTCACATGAAAGCATTTACTGCAATTTATTTATTAAGTATTATATATAATAATACGATGTACACAAATAATGTAACAAAATTAAAAGAAAAAATGTGCACCGTCTGGCGCGACGGTCATCGTAAAAGTCGACACCGAAATACGACACGTTCATATCTGCAGAAAAAGTAGTCTGTTGTTAAACTTGCACTCACAATGTGTATAAAAATAAAAGCTGTGTGGCCCGAGTGTTTGCAATAGATATTATTCTTTAGCTGTTTGGTTTTCTCAGAAGCAGCCATATACTCTGGATTTGTGCCCGGTTGATGGAAATTGCCTCATACGTTATTACATGAGACTGGCAAAATGTGGGTGTACTGTATATATTATATACATGTTTTAATAGGTAAACCTCTGCCAGACCCTTTGGGGATAACAGGCGTGATGCTGTGATATTATTATTAATTTATTCATTTCAGGAAAATTTCCCATAATGAGAGCTACAAACTATACAATACATTACACATCCTTAAGATTGTAATCTTTTTTTGGTTTTTGCTTTAAATATATATGTAAGTGAAAGTATTAATTTTTCATCTTAGAGATAAATGACATGGCCAGAATGGGTATAGAGCTATGCCCTAACAAAAAAATATTCATGTACATTGATGTACAGTACGTCATTTTAAAGCTTACATGCAGGGCTTTACAATCGTTTATGATTTATGATCAGAGAATAGGCGAGAGTCACTATAAATAGAAAACAAAAATAGCGCCTTGACAATTTGAATAGCAATGATGAAATATTCAGAGTTTTATAGGCGTAACAAAACGAGGAAGACTATTCAGACGCCATTTAGTACTAGACTAGGCTATTCATAAAAGGAACTAATTCCACAAGGAAGGCCGATATCATGCAAACAGTTATCGTGCTAAATCTACAAGAAAACAGCGTCGAGATTACCGCTGCTGCAGTGTTAAGTTTTATAGAGACTCGGCTGGAGTCGTCGCTGCGATCAAAACTCACTACAAGAGTGAAATGCATAGTAGTGTAATGTAAATGATATAATAGTAAAGTAGTGTGAAATGTTAGAGACAGTTTAATAAACGTGTTTTTTTTCTCTGGATACCCACATATTTGTAAAACGTAACTTAAACTAACAAGTCTAATAAGGTACAGCAGAATATTAATATTAGTAAATGATAGTTTGTGGTCTAGTTTCAATAGTAACAAATTACGATAATACGTGATAAAATCAACGCAAGACGACAATGTGTGAAATGTCAATCAGTGCAATGTCAGAATATAAAACCACACAATCGACGAACAAACATATATTTTTTTGCATTTTCTCTCGCCTATTTTAGGGAAATGTAATTAATGGGATTATTTTTTATTTATTTCAAAAGGATTTTTCATATATTAATCAGTACTGTGCATTATCAGGGCAGGAGCCGCCAGTGATAAAATCAACGCAAGACGACAATGTAAATGTCAATCAATACAATGTCAGGATATAAAACCACATAATCAATGAACAAACATATTTTTTTTTGCATTTTCTCTCGCCTATTTTAGGGAAATATAATTATTGGGATTATTTTTTATTTATTTCAAAAGGAATTTTCATATATAAATCATTACTGTGCATTATCAGGGCAGGATCTGGCCAGCTCATCATTTGACTAGTTTTTGTTCCAGGCAAATTGGTCAGCTGAATACCAGTGTATTCTAAAGAGCTACTTTATGTTTGAAATGTATCGTTCATTTACTAGGTAACATGATACTTTTTAGTAAGACTGGCTTTTCATGCAGCAATGCTTGCTAAGTGACAGTCAAGGGGACTGATTTTCTTTTTGAACAGTTGATGGCAATCGTCTCATGCCTTATAACATGGAGAGACATTAAAGAAAACTGTGTTGATGTCTGCTTTACCCTTCAGGAATCCTAGCCGTGATATTTTGTTATATTTGCTACATACAACAATTGACTTTTTCCACCTCTCGAATATTTCAACTTAGATTACATAAAGAGGCTGAAAAAAATATATATGCCGCGCTTAATTGGCACGCTGTTGAGCTGTTCATCAAGTCTGGTTTTAATTCTATTAATTAACAAGGCGTCAGTTCGAGTCGAGAGTTATGTTGAAAAGCAAAATATTTGCACCCTGAAAATCTGTCGATGTATGCTCGTTGATTTACGATTTCATTAGTTTCGTGCCTCGACGAGACTGGGACAATACATGTGTTTACTGATTGCGACGATTATGTGAATGCCAGTAGTAACTCTGCCTTGATAATGTAAGAGATTGGGTGCAAATGAGATGTGCACCTATTAGTCCGTATTAGGAGACTACTAACAAATTAGGACCGTAATGAATGGGTGATGTGAATTAGGAGTGCTGGATTGAATTAGGGTCTGATAAAGGCTGTGTTGAGAGGTTTATTGATTTAACCGTGTTGTAGTTAATGCTGTGATAATAAGAACGTGTGTTGGCATTGAGTTGGTGATTGATTTAAATCACAGTAATCTCAAATTTATATTAAACTAGCTTTTGCCCGCGGCTTCGTTCGCGTTAAATTCGGGGTAACACAGTTCCCCTTGCGCCTTATTGATTTGTAATAGCAACGCTAAGTTTTCCCATTTCTTCCCTTTTTCTCCCTCACTTTAAATGAAAAAGTAGCCTATGTCCGTCTCCTGGTTCCCAACTATCTCTGTACCAAAATTCATCAAAATCGGTTAAGCCATTAAAGCGTGAAGAGGTAACCAACAAACAAACAAACTTAATAATAATAATAACAGAAGACACAACAACGACGAGGAAGAGGACGGCCACCAGCGGGCTTGAGATCTAGGAGCCAACAGGCCCCGATCAGGGTCCCCGCTGTCGGTGGAAATGTGTCGCGCATGCGATGGACTTCGTCAATCAACGCGAATGTCATGCGCGCATATTATGGGTCTACAGAGGGGGGAACTAACCTCACTGCGTACCGTGTTAGGATGCTGTCTCTGTTCCAGGACCTAGAACCAACCATCAACGTCTCGGCCCAACGACTGTCGGATCAGGTGCGGGTCATTCAACGCAATCACATGTTGGACGACGCCGCGCTTGATAGGCTGCGCTCAGAAGTACTGAGCAACCGTATCATCTTGACTACGCCACAAACCGCGATGCAAGCGTCAGTAATTGACGGGATGCAACCGCGTTCCGACCCCGCTGTCGTAGAGGAGGATGATAGGGTTGCTACGGTAAGTAGCCAGTGCAACGAACGATTGAGGAGCGCACTGGAGGATGCGCTTCGCGACTATCGATCCACTCCCGCCGAACTTAGACCCCGATTACCACGGTTACCCATGCATAAAAAAAATAGGGCGCTGGTGTGTGCCCTGGACTCGCAGCTCAAGAATTTATTCGAAAGTAGCGAGGATCTCGTTGATACGCACTCGATCCTATACTGTGGGGCTGTTGCGGTATGTCGTTTAACTAACGTCAAATTTCCAAGTTGTGACGTAGCTACTCGTCCAAAACCATCCGTACCAGCCTGGCAGTGCAGGATCGAGCGGCGTATCAACGAGGCCAGGGTACTCATCGGTAAACTATACTGCTTCAGGGAGGGCAATACAAGACTACGTGTGATGCGCTTTGTGAGACGGGCATTCTCGGGGACTGGAATCAGTCCTCAAGAATATATGTCTCGTACCACAGAGCGCATCGACTTCCTGAAGCAAAAAGTTTATGCATGGGCAAACCGTATTCGGCGGTATAAGCGGCGGGTTGATCGGTATTCGCAAAATCGCATGTTCCGGAGCGATGAGAGGTGGGTATACAGAGCTTGGGAGCGACCCGAACAAAGTGTGACTGACGTGTGCCGCCCGGATGATGTAGCCACGAGTTCTTTCTGGCACAGCATCTGGTCGGTGCCTGTCTGTCATACTGAGGCTGACTGGATGCGTGATGTTGAGCGTGTGTGTGAAACTATTCCAGAAATTGAGCCAATCTTAATAACATCTTTAGATATAGCCAGTGCAGTTCGTCCGTTACCGAACTGGAAGTCTCCAGGACCGGATGGACTGCACAACTTTTGGCTCAAGTGGCTCAGTAGTTCACACACTCGCCTGGCATCTCAATTTCAGTCTTGCCTTGAGTCCGGGTCTCTGCCACAGTTTTTAACAACAGGCGTTACCCACCTGCTCTATAAGTCAGGTAGTCCCGCGGAACCCAAGAATTATAGGCCGATCACGTGTTTATCGACGGTCTATAAAGTTCTTACGTCCATTTTGAGAGCGAAAATTAATTCACACATAGACAACAATTCAATTATGTCTGCCTCTCAGAATGGATGTAGGAACGGGTCTCGCGGTACTAAGGAGTTACTCCTCATTGACATGGCCATTAGCCAACAGGTTCGTCGATCCCGCAAGGATTTGTCGACATGTTGGATAGATTATAAGAAGGCCTACGACTCAGTGCCACATACATGGCTCAAGAGGGTGCTGGAGTTGTACAAGATAGATGCAACCCTACGCGCCTTTCTTGAGTCGTGTATGGGGCAATGGAGGACGGTCCTTCGATATCCAGGATGTAGACAAATCCAGGGAAACGATGAGCCTGTGTGGATTAAACGGGGAATATTTCAGGGCGACAGTTTGAGTCCACTTTGGTTCTGTCTAGCCCTGAATCCTCTAAGCACATTGCTGGAGAATTCGGGTTTAGGCTATCGGTTGAGAAGAGGTGGTCAGGTCATATCTCACCTCCTTTACATGGATGATCTGAAACTCTTTGCTCCCAACAAATTGCGACTGATGGAGCTACTGAAAGTAACTGAAACTTTTAGTAACGCCATCAGGATGGAATTTGGTGTGGACAAATGTGCAGTCATGTATGTGAAGCGAGGGGAGATTATGGAATCCGAGGGAATTCAACTCTCGGATTCCATACACCTCAGATCCCTTTCCTCATCCGAAAGCTATAAGTATTTGGGTATGTCGGAAGCGTTAGGCATTAACGTAGCTGACATGAAGCAATTGTTGAGGGAGCGTTTCTTTGGTCGCCTGAAGAAGGTATTAAAAAGCCTTCTTTCGGGCGGGAACAAGGTGCGCGCCTTCAACAGTTGGGTCATGCCGGTTATAATGTACTCTTTTGGCATACTCAAATGGACTCAGACTGAACTCGATGCCCTGGATAGGAGAGTCCGTACACTGCTGACTGGAAATCGGATGCATCACCCACGATCATCAGTGATGAGACTGTACATCCCACGGAAGTGTGGGGGTCGAGGCTTTTTAAACGCGAAGACCCTCCATAACCGAGAGGTGTGCAGTCTCAGGGAATATTTTTTAAAAACTGACGTGGGTATGCACCGAGATGTAGTCGCAGTGGACAAGGGACTCACCCCGCTGTCCATGGCTAAAGAGAATTGGCGCAAACCTGTAGTACTTACTACCGATGACCGCAAGGTAGTATGGCAAGGTAAGGAGCTTCACGGGCGCTTCTACAAGGCTCTTCATGGGCCCGATGTAGATTTTCTGGCGTCCGTGTCCTGGCTACGATTCGGTGACCTATTTGGGGAAACTGAAGGTTTTGTCTGTGCGATTATGGACGAAGTTATGTTGACGAATAACTACCGGAAATATATAATGAAGGATGGGACGGTTGACGTGTGTCGGGCATGCCACCGTCCTGGTGAGTCCATCAGACATATTATTTCTGGTTGTTCTCGTCTAGCTAACAGCGAGTACTTGCATAGACACAACCAAGTGGCCAGGATTATTCATCAGCAACTTGCCTTGAAATATAATCTTGTTGAATCTGAGGTACCGTACTACAAGTATGTGCCCGACCCAGTTCTCGAGAAAGACCATGTTACGCTGCACTGGGATCGGTCTATCATTACTGACAGGACTATTGTCGCCAATAAACCTGACATAGTGGTGATAGACCGATCAGCGCGCCGCGTAATGATAATCGATGTTACCATCCCACATGACGAGAACCTCGTGAAAGCTGAGAAAGAAAAACAACTAAAATATCTTGACTTGGCACACGAGGTTGTTGACATGTGGAATGTGAACTCGGCTATTATTGTGCCGATTGTCGTAACGGCCAATGGCTTAATTGCCAAAAGCCTCGACGAACATCTGTCGAAGCTCTCCTTAGGTGGTTGGATCAAGGGCCTGATTCAGAAGGCAGTACTCCTCGATACGGCCCGCATTGTGAGGAGGTTCCTTTCTCTGGAGCCCTAACCACCGGTAGCTTGGACCCTGCTCCCGTTACCGGCGGAAACCTATTTTTATATTTTTAAATGTTTTTTTTAATTTTTTTTTCTAAGAAATATTTAAAAATGTAAGTATAAGATGTAATGTAAATAAAGGAGAAAATAATAACTTCTTGGCCCGACTGTCAAAGTGACATGACGTGTTTTCTTCACTACAATAAATTTTAATCATTTTTACAAATAATTATACACCGAAACCTACAGAAACCAGTTAAAGTAAACCGATAAATACCCATATTAATAAAATGAAAAGAAGAAAACGCATTTTTACAATGAATGTTAACACGTCGATATGCTGACCAGACGCCGGGCCCAGGAACAGAAGGCACTCCCACCATCTCCGGGCTCGCCGCTCAGCTCCGCCTCGCAGCCGCCGGGACGCGCTACACGCGTGAGCGCCGTGTCGCCGGTTGCTGCAGTTGCGTCGAGCTCGAGCGACGAGTTTTTCTCCCCGCCGTCGTCACCACCACCGCCAACACGACAACGACGAGGAAGAGGACGGCCACCAGCGGGCTTGGGATCTAGGAGCCAACAGGCTCCGATCAGGGTCCCCGCTGTCGGTGGAAATGTGTCGCGCATGCGATGGACTTCGTCAATCAACGCGAATGTCATGCGCGCATATTATGGGTCTACAGAGGGGGGAACTAACCTCACTGCGTACCGTGTTAGGATGCTGTCTCTGTTCCAGGACCTAGAACCAACCATCAACGTCTCGGCCCAACGACTGTCGGATCAGGTGCGGGTCATTCAACGCAATCACATGTTGGACGACGCCGCGCTTGATAGGCTGCGCTCAGAAGTACTGAGCAACCGTATCATCTTGACTACGCCACAAACCGCGATGCAAGCGTCAGTAATTGACGGGATGCAACCGCGTTCCGACCCCGCTGTCGTAGAGGAGGATGATAGGGTTGCTACGGTAAGTAGCCAGTGCAACGAACGATTGAGGAGCGCACTGGAGGATGCGCTTCGCGACTATCGATCCACTCCCGCCGAACTTAGACCCCGATTACCACGGTTACCCATGCATAAAAAAAATAGGGCGCTGGTGTGTGCCCTGGACTCGCAGCTCAAGAATTTATTCGAAAGTAGCGAGGATCTCGTTGATACGCACTCGATCCTGTACTGTGGGGCTGTTGCGGTATATCGTTTAGCTAACGTCAAATTTCCAAGTTGTGACGTAGCTACTCGACCAAAACCATCCGTACCAGCCTGGCAGTGCAGGATCGAGCGGCGTATCGACGAGGCCAGGGTACTCATCGGTAAACTATACTGCTTCAGGGAGGGCAATACAAGACCACGTGTGATGCGCTTTGTGAGACGGGCATTCTCGGGGACTGGAATCAGTCCTCAAGAATATATGTCTCGTACCACAGAGCGCATCGACTTCTTGAAGCAAAAAGTTTATGCATGGGCAAACCGTATTCGGCGGTATAAGCGGCGGGTTGATCGGTATTCGCAAAATCGCATGTTCCGGAGCGATGAGAGGTGGGTATACAGAGCTTGGGAGCGACCCGAACAAAGTGTGACTGACGTGTGCCGCCCGGATGATGTAGCCACGAGTTCTTTCTGACACAGCATCTGGTCGGTGCCTGTCTGTCATACTGAGGCTGACTGGATGCGTGATGTTGAGCGTGTGTGTGAAACTATTCCAGAAATGGAGCCAATCTTAATAACATCTTTAGATATAGCCAGTGCAGTTCGTCCGTTACCGAATTGGAAGTCTCCAGGACCGGATGGACTGCACAACTTTTGGCTCAAGTGGCTCAGTAGTTCACACACTCGCCTGGCATCTCAATTTCAGTCTTGCCTTGAGTCCGGGTCTCTGCCACAGTTTTTAACAACAGGCGTTACCCACCTGCTCTATAAGTCAGGTAGTCCCGCGGAACCCAAGAATTATAGGCCAAACACGTGTTTATCGACGGTCTATAAAGTTCTTACGTCCATTTTGAGAGCGAAAATTAATTCACACATAGACAACAATTCAATTATGTCTGCCTCTCAGAATGGATGTAGGAACGGGTCTCGCGGTACTAAGGAGTTACTCCTCATTGACATGGCCATTAGCCAACAGGTTCGTCGATCCCGCAAGGATTTGTCGACATGTTGGATAGATTATAAGAAGGCCTACGACTCAGTGCCACATACATGGCTCAAGAGGGTGCTGGAGTTGTACAAGATAGATGCAACCCTACGCGCCTTTCTTGAGTCGTGTATGGGGCAATGGAGGACGGTCCTTCGATATCCAGGATGTAGACAAATCCAGGGAAACGATGAGCCTGTGTGGATTAAACGGGGAATATTTCAGGGCGACAGTTTGAGTCCACTTTGGTTCTGTCTAGCCCTGAATCCTCTAAGCACATTGCTGGAGGATTCGGGTTTAGGCTATCGGTTGAGAAGAGGTGGTCAGGTCATATCTCACCTCCTTTACATGGATGATCTGAAACTCTTTGCTCCCAACAAATTGCGACTGATGGAGCTACTGAAAGTAACTGAAACTTTTAGTAACGCCATCAGGATGGAATTTGGTGTGGACAAATGTGCAGTTATGTATGTGAAGCGAGGGGAGATTATGGAATCCGAGGGAATTCAACTATCGGATTCCATACACCTCAGATCCCTTTCCTCATCCGAAAGCTATAAGTATTTGGGTATGTCGGAAGCGTTAGGCATTAACGTAACTGACATGAAGCAATTGTTGAGGGAGCGTTTCTTTGGTCGCCTGAAGAAGGTATTAAAAAGCCTTCTTTCGGGCGGGAACAAGGTGCGCGCCTTCAACAGTTGGGTCATGCCGGTTATAATGTACTCTTTCGGCATACTCAAATGGACTCAGACTGAACTCGATGCCCTGGATAGGAGAGTCCGTACACTGCTGACTGGAAATCGGATGCATCACCCACGATCATCAGTGATGAGACTGTACATCCCACGGAAGTGTGGGGGTCGAGGCTTTTTAAACGCGAAGACCCTCCATAACCGAGAGGTGTGCAGTCTCAGGGAATATTTTTTAAAAACCGACGTGGGTATGCACCGAGATGTAGTCGCAGTGGACAAGGGACTCACCCCGCTGTCCATGGCTAAAGAGAATTGGCGCAAACCTGTAGTACTTACTACCGATGACCGCAAGGTAGTATGGCAAGGTAAGGAGCTTCACGGGCGCTTCTACAAGGCTCTTCATGGGCCCGATGTAGATTTTCTGGCGTCCGTGTCCTGGCTACGATTCGGTGACCTATTTGGGGAAACTGAAGGTTTTGTCTGTGCGATTATGGACGAAGTTATGTTGACGAATAACTACCGGAAATATATAATGAAGGATGGGACGGTTGACGTGTGTCGGGCATGCCACCGTCCTGGTGAGTCCATCAGACATATTATTTCTGGTTGTTCTCGTCTAGCTAACAGCGAGTACTTGCATAGACACAACCAAGTGGCCAGGATTATTCATCAGCAACTTGCCTTGAAATATAATCTTGTTGAATCTGAGGTACCGTACTACAAGTATGTGCCCGACCCAGTTCTCGAGAAAGACCATGTTACGCTGTACTGGGATCGGTCTATCATTACTGACAGGACTATTGTCGCCAATAAACCTGACATAGTGGTGATAGACCGATCAGCGAGCCGCGTAATGATAATCGATGTTACCATCCCACATGACGAGAACCTCGTGAAAGCTGAGAAAGAAAAACAACTAAAATATCTTGACTTGGCACACGAGGTTGTTGACATGTGGAATGTGAACTCGGCTATTATTGTGCCGATTGTCGTAACGGCCAATGGCTTAATTGCCAAGAGCCTCGACGAACATCTGTCGAAGCTCTCCTTAGGTGGTTGGATCAAGGGCCTGATTCAGAAGGCAGTACTCCTCGATACGGCCCGCATTGTGAGGAGGTTCCTGTCTCTGGGGCCCTAACCACCGGTAGCTTGGACCCTGCTCCCGTTACCGGCGGAAACCTATTTTTATATTTTTAAATGTTTTTTTAATTTTTTTTTTCTAAGAAATATTTAAAAATGTAAGTATAAGATGTAATGTAAATAAAGAAGATAAATAATAATAACCGATACCGGTGGGCTACTATTTTTATATTTTTAAATGTTTTTTTTTTGTTTTTACAGCTTAAGACGCGCAAGTACAACTTCTTAGGCAATGCATTGTGAACTACAAGGTTAGAACTTAAAAAATATACATTTGATTAAACTACAATAGATGTCTCGTCATCATTCAAATCATCACACATGAATAATTCTTTTAATCAAATTCAATATTAACACATCTCTTTCACAATTCTCTAAGGGGAATCAAATTCGTATGCGGGTTGTTCGAGATACCCCGGCCCAGAACATAAAAGGGCAAAAGAAGGAACAAGAGTTTTAGTCAGTAAAAGTCCGACGCTCCTCCACGCTCCGCCCTGAGCGTTAGAAATTAATTGATGATTTCCCATAAGTAAAAAATTTTTTTTTTTTAATTTTTAATGGTTTTTGTGCTGCTGTTATTTGCCTGATTATGAGGTCGTCGATACACAAACAAAAACAATAACAGTGTTATTAAGTTTCTAACGAAAAGGCAAAAGGAGGGTGTAAGGATCGCAGCAGGTGGTGTTCTGTGGTTTAAAGTGCGTTTTTGATCTGTGTATGGTTGGAGTCTTGTAAAATTATAATGATTTAAAAGAGTGTCCATGGATTTTCTTGCCCATTCTTTTCCATAGAAATCAACAATTTAGAATGGTCAATTACAGTAATTTCACAAGTTATTTTGCATTGTGTCTGGGACTGTAGCTTTTTTTTTGTTTCTTGACATTCAAAAGTGCCTATAATGGTCTAATTGAAATAAATGCTTTGAGTTTGAGTTTAAGTCTAACCGGCTGCAACAAAACATTACAATTTACATAGAGAAACTGCCAATCTTACTTCCACACTCCAGTACATGCGTTTTAAGAAATCAAAAGACATAAATTGTCTCCCACTCTTTGTTGGACGCACAATGTTTAAAATTTGTTTTACAAATGAGGTATCAAGTCCAATAATAACGTTGATCACTTTGATACCAGCTCTGGAGCGAGTCCAAGAGGAAAAATAAGTTTCCTTAAGTTTAAGCCGTGCCAACAAAACTGTTGTTATTAGGGTTTTTAATCTAATGTTCCGTGTTTTCTTCTTATTCATGACTTTGATCTTTCTTTATTTTTTTTGTGTATTTTAATATCTCCAATTTAATACTATGGGTGAAATAATTTAATTATTGGTTTGGCTCGTGTTATTTGGGTTTTCCACCAGTTTTTTTTGAGTAGCAGTCATTATAAAATAAATAATAAAAAATAATCAGTCATTATAAAATAAATAATAAAAAATAATCCCCGCACGGAACAAATATTTATATTAGTTACAGGTAGTTGTTTCGGGTCTGGCTGTTTGTGAATGTGAGTTTAAATGTTTGTTAAAGCACCCACGTTACAGGAGAAATTCCTCGTGTGGGGTAACGTTTTTAAGAAAAAAATGCAGTGTTGGTGTTTTGTTTTTTGTTGGGACATATACCTCTGCATAACCACTAAGGATTAAAAGCGTGATGCTGTTCTAATTTGTTAATTTTAGTAATGATTACGTAAAAATGATGAATCGTGAGCCTGATGGTTGGCCAGTGCAGTCGATGAGAATGTCTACCAGTAAAAATCATAGATTACTATAATAACGAGGAATCAATTACCTTACCAACTCCTCCAGAGTGTTTCTAGGCAGTCACCGTTAAGAATTCGCAAGTCTTTTTTGAAATTTAAAAATCTTCATATAAAAAACAAGAGCGAGACGACTCGCTCACCGAGGGTTCCGTACAAACTTGCGACATAAACAGCCATATCTTTTGACTGCGTAGACTCAGAGGGTTGATTTTTTACAGTACAAAGGGACCACGAGACAACTTCAACTCGATACCTCCACGCGTTCCCGAGATAAAGGGTCTAGACGGACATACGGACAGACAAACGGATAAAAAAGTGTACCAATAAGGGTTCCGTTCTTTTACGAAACCCTAAAACACAAATAAAATAGTGCAAGATTGTATATATGATATTATCTATTCTTTATTCGTTTGACTCGCATGTTAAAAAAAATACTTACATACTTTCACACGTCTGTAAAAAAAAACAATTTACCATAACTCGCTCTCTCCCCAAATAATTTTAGACAATATTCGTAGTGTAGATTGATTGCGTTTTCCACATGCGTCATCGCATAGAAAATATTGCGAATGGGTAATTGGATATACGCTATACGTCGGTCGCACTCGACGCCCGGCGGCGCCTGCCGTTGACGGCTGGTGACAAATAATATGACGGACGATGAATACTTGCACCTATTGG
The DNA here is from genome assembly GCA_905475445.1 of Ochropleura plecta. Classification (NCBI taxonomy): domain Eukaryota; kingdom Metazoa; phylum Arthropoda; class Insecta; order Lepidoptera; family Noctuidae; genus Ochropleura; species Ochropleura plecta. The sequence goes on from FR997723.1 coordinate 13,294,088, forward strand.
TTTAAATGCAATTTCATATCGAGCACTTACGCCAACATGTTTTTGGACGAACAGTGAGCTCTCGACAAAAATGATGATCGATTATTCGGTAACAGACAACAGTGATAAAATTGAGCAACTAAAATAAAGAACCACGTATCCATTTTTCAAATGGAAATTTTATTGGAATAAAACATAAAAACGAGTGATCATAAACTAACGGAACGACACGAAAGTTTCTTTGTAAACGTTCGTACGTATTTTTTGTGTCATGCAATTTTTCGCTTGTTTCACATACATATCGTTTTTAAAAGATAAACACAGTGATATGCACGAGATAAAAATAGATCAAATCCAGCTTGCAAACAGAAAAGCTGCTTCGTAGCCAAGTTGCAATATATGGCAGTGGTACATTTGGTAATTTCCGTAATTTCGGAATGTGGATTTGTACGTTTGAGACGGTCTAGTCAATTCTGATCTGTTGCCGACTACAAATGCGAAACAGTTACCTGTGATTACTTATTGTGATTGTTTTTTAGGAATATCAGTTAGTAGCTAGTTTAATTATTATATTCTCATTTATCATACGTTAAATATTAATCATCAAACGGCTCGACAGATGAGGCTGTTCTTTTTGTGTTGATAATCATTAAAACTCAAACTCAAAGCATTTATTTCAATTAGACCAAAAAATGTCAAAAAACAAAAAGATGAAGCTACGGTCCCAGTCACAAGGCATGATAACTTGTGAAAGTACGGTACTTTCCAGTTGCCCATTCCAGAGCGTTTTATCTCTACGTAGAAAATTGGACAAGAAACTCCATGGACATTCTTTTTATAAAATCATGGTTACATATTATCTGCACCCGTGCTAAGCCAAGGCGGGTCGCTAGTTTTGAATAAAAACGATTATGCTTATCATCGCTTCCTATAATTATATTACCCTTCGAACATGAATATCTAGTAATTATAAATATTAAGGATATTTAAATCTAAATTAAGTCGTTTCTAAAAAAATAAAATAAACAAAACACGAACATGGATTTGATCTGGTGCTCTGAACGCAAATACCATGAAAGCAGCCCAGCTGTGGCATAATATAATTTAAATGAAGACAAAATCTCCGTAAAACATGGCATTGCTATTTAAATACGTTATTTAATATTCTGTCTGAAATTCGTAGCGTATGAATTTACTTAGTTGCCTGTGAGGCTTGCAAGAGCTGTAGCTGTACAGAATAATAGTTAAGCAAACTTGCATATGAAAAAAAAACAAAGTTAAATCTTCTGTCTGTTGTAAGTCTACTTTACTCAAAGTTGGTCTTTACCCCTATTTAGCTAGCCCTGCGTTATTATTTTTTATTTTACGCGTGTGTAACCACGGGCAGAGATTTGTACTTATTTTTTTTTATAACCTTGCGTCGCGGTGCGTTTACAAATGTTTAAACTCACCAACAGGTTGTGGAGGTCAGATAAAAATACGCTCTATGTAAAATAATCTAATATATAAAATTCTCGTGTCACAGTTTTCGTTCCCATACTCCTCCGAAACGGCTGGACCGATTTAAACGAAATTTTGTGTACATATCGGGTAGGTCTGAGAATCGGCCAACATCTATTTTTCATACCCCTAACTGAGCAGCGGGTGAAACCGCTGGGCACAGCTAGTGGTATTATATATATTTCTGGTTAGACTAGAAACCGACCCCAACATAGTAGGGGAAAAGACTAGGCAGATGATGATACATAAATAACTAGGCCCAGAACAATTGCCTGTGGGTCATACAAATATTTGTTCCATGCGAGAATAAAACCCGCAACGCAGCGTAGCAGCCAATTGTTCAGCTACTGCGACAACCGTGCCACCGACGTTGATTGACTATGCACTGATTCATTGAAGTTAATGTGGTACATTTTCATGAGAACCGTGTCTGAAAATCAGATAAGAGTTCCGCGAAGAAAGAAGGTCGCTTGGTGTAAACCTCATCTTACGATCAGACGGACTGATAAAAACATTACTATTTAAATTCTACCAAGAAAATAGTTTGGTACACTCCAACCTTCTTCATCCAGTGTGTCGCTATCACACCGTTACGAAAATAGTCCTCGTACACTTAAGGCTAGGTGAGGCGGAGACGATTGAATCGAATATTCGCGGGGCTCGGCATTGCGACCTCGGTTGCACAGAATAAAAAAGCTACAGAAGGCTAGACAAAGGAACAGTTTACGCTAAGTTAGCTTAAGAAAAAAAAGGTCAAAGGTCGATAGTTTGACTAAGGAAAATGCGTGGACTTGGACACGCATTGACTTTCAGTGTATGTGGCATGTTGGCGTCTTTGATGTGTAGAGTTCACAATAATAATTGGCGTCTGTTGTCATCACAACAGACGCCAATTATTATTGTGAAGAAGGCTGACTGTGAACAACAACCTAAAACATCTTTTAGGTTGTTGTTCACAGTCAGCCTTCTGAACCTATTTATTCTGTGACGGTTCCTTTACGAGACTTCCAACTCGATTTCGGAATTCGGATATTATAAAGGTTAGGTTAGTTGGTCCAACTTGGTAGAACGTATTTTTAAATCGAGTGTTCTGGCGAATACATCGAATTTGGATGTTGTTAAATGTATTGAAATCGCGTAGGACAGTTGAATCTGAAGATGGTGAGTAGGTATGTACCTTATATTGTTTAGGTAGCATTCTAAGTGCTGATGTAGTTTTTCATATTATAACTGTCCTTCAAATCCTTCCGTAAAATATATATTTTACTTTCCAGTTGCCACTTTCCAACAACTAGTATCATACATACAAAATACAAATATGGAAATAAGTCATACATAATTAACTCCACATTATCTCTCAACTGAGCGCAAGCTTCCATTTAATTACATAACTTTGACGTTCAGAGCCAGTTTCATCCGTTACAAGAAGCGAAATCAAACAACAGACTTCACATTCGCGGATAGATTCGCCACTGACGTCACTACAAAGCCATTCAATTTTTCCCACAAAACAGAAGCTAGAATAAAGTTGATTACCGTACGAGCCGGCCCAGTTTACAGAGGCGAGTTTTTTTTTGTGGAGGCCCTTTATCGCGGACACTTTACCCACGACCACAGTGGGGTAGTTGAATAGTGCTTCAACGTTTTATTTTTCAAGCTCGCACAGTAAAATGTTTTGAAAGGACCGATTTCACTTTACGTCGGCGGTGTACCCCGCCCGCATGTCTCCGACTGCTATTGTAAAAGCAACTACAATCGTGCATTATTGTTTCGACGTCGTACCTGCACCTTTTTTATTTCAGTTTTCATGAAAAACCGTATCTTTACACGGTTGAGTTATGGTGATGAAATTAAACTGGAGCTTTTAGTCGAACGTTTTGTTCGTTTCTTCGTAACGATATCGCACTATATCTACTTTTATAGAGTATATTATTTTTAAGGCGTTTCTCATCTCGGTAATGGATAGCACATCTGTAATATTTCTGCTTATTTCTCACTTGTCATCTGGTTCAGTTTGGAATATAGGAAATTGGATTGAGCCACCTACCGAGACACATTTCGGGAAATGGTCGATGTAAGTGCTAAGACAATGTCTTCATATTAAATTGCGTTGAGTGAGTAACATGCGACACCTGTAAAGTTCTACATACGTATACGTTTACACGTTACGGACTTCTATAATACTCGAATCGCTAAAGATCTTAGGACAATTGCATCAGCCGTTTTAACCCTTTATAATCAAAGCCCCTACCGTAAAGAGTAAAGAGCTATGCTTGGAGTGTTCCTATGACATCGAATCAGAAATTAAGAGATCCGTATGAGAACTTAAGTTGCCAACATAACTCGCCGAATACCGAAGAAACTGAAGTGGCAACGAGCTCGATATATATATAGCCCGAAAAATTGATGGCCAATGGTGGAAATAAGGTTCTCGAGTGGTAGCCGCGCTTCGGAAAACGCAGCATGGGACCGCCTCCCACCAGGTGGACGGATGACGTGGTGGATGTTGTGGGTAGATGCTGTTTGCAGACGTCTCAATAACGCGCTCTGTGGCAGAATTAAGGCGAGCCCTATGACCAGGAGTAGATGTACCCAAGCTGAAATATGATGAACTTTATTTGATGACACAAATGTGTGTTTTGTTTTGTGCCGAATATGTTTTGACGTTTTGTCTACGCAAAGAGATTATATACCTACTTTTTCACCGGGGACCATAGCGTGACCACTTATCACGCATTTCCATCCAAAATAAACATGTCTGCAAAATATCTCATTCGGGAACTGGGAAACGGGTTAAATTTGACTTATTTTTTTTTCTTAAGATTTTTAGTTACTGGTGAAGTTAATAAAAGCGTGTTAAAAAGCAATTTCGTCAGAGTAATGTTATAGAGGTCCATAAAATTATTTTCACTGAAGCAGGAAGAAATCGGATATTTTAATTGAATTCTCAAGATATATTTTATTCTCCTATTTCTCCTATTCAAAATGGCTACTGCGTCAACTGAATCACTTTTAACGGCTGCATTAAAGAGCGGGATTCATTCCGCAATATGCGTAACGCGCCAATTTATGCAGATTAAAGGAGCTGTAACTAAACGCAGAGTCGGGTGTAAACTGGGGGATATTTTCTCATGTTCGACAGATTATAATTAAGCCTAGCTCTATTACATAACGATGTTACGAGTATTCCTGTTATTCCACTGCGTATTTAGCTAATATCACCAATACTCAAACAACAAGCATGAATTCTCCCTTACAATTCCACGATACTCAATTGAGTAATTATCGCAACGAATTGCTTGAAACTCGATAAATACTCGTTACAGTACAATCACTGAAAAACTCATTTTGGTGGAAAACAAAGGAGCGTATCAGCTGCCTATCAAACCATTTATGCCGTAAGTCATTGAATAAAATGCTCATACCAGAATCAATTTAAATCCTAACGTCAAAGGTAAATTGGTGGCGGTTGAAACGTTGTTGATTTTGAGGAGAATTCAATGTTATGGTTAGTCGAAAAGGCTAGTTGGTTTGTGGTGTCGTCAGATACTTTGATTGGTTTGTGGTGGCGTAGTACGATACATACATTTTGTAGTACAATAATAATGATATTGCATCTATCCACTGAGCAGTTGGTTGTTAATGTATTTTTAAAATTAATTATTCCATGAAATCCGTGGTTCTCAGTCAAAATACATTGGTATGTGGAATTAATATTTGTTGAATGTGTTATCAGATATCCTTACATCCGACAAACGAGGCAGTTTATCATAAAAATAAAGAAAGAAAGTTTGAGTCTTTTCCAAAGTCAGTTACACTATCCTTACCAATATTATAAAAGCGAAAGTGAGTTTGTTTGTTTGTTTGTGACCTCTTCACGCTTTAATGGCTAAACCGATTTTGATCAATTTTGGCACAGAGGTAGTTGGGAATCAAGAGACGGACATAGGCTATTTAAAAAAAAAGTGCGATGTGTGGGAGAAAGATGGAAGAAAAGGGAAAACTTAGCGTTGCTATTACAAATCAATAAGGCGCAAGGGGAAATGTGTTACCCCGAATTAAACGCGAGCGAAGCCGCGTGCAAAACTAGTACTACATAAAGAAAGATGGTGTATAGTACAATAGTATTCGCTTCTCCCTGTGTGCGTTTAGACTACGGGTACACTGCAAATCATTAGCAGGATAGAGACGGCTGCGGCCGACCACACTCGCTGTTTGCATTTGTAATTAATACACTGTTTGTATTTCTGATTTACGATAGCGTCCGTTGTGCACTCCTAATGTGTTAATAGCTTAGAAAATTAACATTCAAATTTATATGCAAAGTTGTTATACTTCTTCTTCTATAATGCGTGGTTGGTGCCTAACTTGGTGTCAGAGTTTTTATGGGCCTCTGACTTAGCTAAACATGCCATCTATAAATATCTCTCATGCATAATTTTCTTACAGATAGTCAGTGTTCCGATGATCGACAATCTGTCTTACCAAGGGTTATCGTGTTAAAGTACAAACTGTGTTGTGTCAGATGGCAGTCGTTCTATATAAAATACTGGTATTCAGTTACAGCTCGTTTAGACTGGCAGCTGACTCCAAAATAGTTAGGAAAGGTAGCCATTTCCTGGTAAGCAGGCAGACAGGCATGCTGATTTTCTCTCAATGTTTGTCGTCACCGATGCAAGTGATATTCACATCACACTAGTATTATAAACACGAAAGATTATATATGTGTTTGTTGACACTCCTTCACGCTCAAATGGCTACACAAATTTGATGAAATTTGGTATGAGGCTAGCTTTATCCCGGCCTGTGAAACCGCGAGGCGTTGCTAGTTATAAAATACGCACATGAATCCGAATAATCAAAGCTGCGTGCCTTGAGTTCGGATTGGAGATCTATGATTGTAGACTGTCGGTTGCACCAGTAGGCTGTCAGTGCTATATATTGCTATACTGATTGAAACACAGTGTTATTGAGAAAATGAATTTATACTGATAAAGTTCGCATTGACAGGAAATCCGAAGCCCGAAAGTCTGACAGTTACTCAACTCAATAACCAGGGTACCCATCATATTATTCTGTATCTGGATTATAGAAGTCAGATAAGCTGCTCCATGAAAAATACTGCCATTCAGCGGCATCCAATTACGATTATCGATCAATTAGATAAGGTATCCTGATATTCTTAATCTATTTATATAACAAAGAAAATCACCTACTCACTCATCATGAAATCTCGCAAGTGGTAGGAGTCTTTTTTTTTTCCGGGTGGGAAATCATCCAATGGCTTCCCCCGCTCTCGCGGAGCGGGGGGGCATGTCAGACTTGTACTGACTAAAACCCACCCATGTTCCTTCTATTGCCCTTTACGTTCCGGGGCCGCGGTATCTCTTTCGAACAACCCGCAACCCCGGCAGGCGGAGGCCCTGGCAAGCCCCTCTGCTTTGCTGACTCTATTTGAGGCGCGCGTGAAACACGAACGCGCCGTCGATACGGCCTGTCGTCAATAGACGGACAGACGGTGAGCTACCCATTGCTTACCGTCCACAGGCCCGCATCTACGGTGGCCGGGACTCGTCTCGCGACGCCCGGCGCCCTGGGCGTCTCCCGCGGCGGCTGGGTTGGCCTGATGTTCTTTCCCTCAAACGCCCGGCCACCTCGTTTGCTAGCATTACTGCTTCGCAGAAGGTGATGACCGCTTCCCATTCCCGCTCGCTCCGGACCATGGACTGAACCAGGGCCGGACTTGAGAGATCGCCGCCGCCGATCGCCTCTACGAGGGCACGGCGGTGCTCCGCCCAAGCTGGGCAGACCGCCACTGTGTGCTTAGTGGTAGGAGTCTCACATTTAAATCTTGCAATTTGCTGTCTGTTCGCTTTTCATTATGCACTTAGTATTAAAACAGCACAAGCACGGTGACAATACTAACGATATACTAACGATGTTGTATGCACGTCTAATGCAACCCCCAAACGAGTCTTTGTGGAATGATTTTCTCATTGTTAGGCATTTTAGACTAAATAGAAAACCAAGTATTGATAAGTTAAACTACACACATCAAAAGTATCTAGGGATCAACATATACACACATCAAAAGTATCTAGGGATCAACATATGTTTTTGCAATAACTTTTCTCCTGATTGATATTAATTAAAATTTTCTTTAAGGATTCATCAAATAAAGTGTTTTCGTTTGTCACAATAACGATAAACCAAGTCACCTTTGCATTAATAAAGAAATTTGCCATTTTCCTAATAAAGGGATTTTTGACATTTGAACCACTAACATTAAAGTTCGAAAAAAAGACTGAAATAACAGTTTTCTTTAAAATTTTATTGGGTAACTTAAACAATTAATAATCCGTGTTTCTACCGCGAACACTAACAACACAAGAACATCGGTTTGGCATACTCAAAATGAGTTCATCCAAATCACGCTGTGGAATGGCCGCCCATGTTCGTTGCAACAACAAAAAAAGGTGTTCTTGCGACTGGATACCCTCCATATTCGGCAGAGCTCTTCTCTGTAGCATATCCCATGCCTGCTCAATCGGGTTCAAGTCTGGCGACTGAGCAGGCCAGGGCAGGACATTGATGTTAGCTGCGGCGAGAGTCTGTCTTACAACTCTTGCGGTGTGCGGTCGTGCATGATAATGCATTAACTGAAATAAGGGACCGATTTGCACTTGTAGAGGAACGATGACGTCTGATACAATCGTCTCAGCATAAATTTGAGCGTTGAGGTTGCCTCTGATCCAAATCAACTCAGTTCTTCCGCCGATCCAAATACCCGCCCATACCATGATGGTTCCACCACTATAAGGATGGACTTCCTGGCAGGATTTTAATCGCTGTTGGCGTCCAGGGGTTCTCCAGTGTCGTATACGTCTTGTATCCGGTCTCATACCAAAACGAGACTCATCAGAAAAGCACACGAAACGCCATTGTTCTTCTGCCCAATTTCTGTGTTCAAGAGCCCATTGATATCGAATCCTACGATTGTGCATTGCTATAGGTGGTACCCGTAGCGGTCTTCGGGAATGAAGGTTCACTTCATGCAAGCGGTTTCTGACTGTTTGGTCGCTAATTAAGTTCCCTGAAGAGTGATGAAGCCTCACGGCTAACATCATGGCGGTTATTGTTGGAGCTCTTCGGGTTAAGATTTGAATGTATCGGTCTTGTCTCCGTGTGGTGCAGCGATACCGTCCTCCATGGCGCTCAGCCACGGTACCAGTGCTTCGGTAACGTGTCCAAAGTCGACTGATAACACTCTGACTTGTATTCAGAGCTAAAGCTACAGTACGTTGCCGGGAACCAGCTTCTATCATTCCCACGGCTCTGAGCATTTCTTCCCTGCTTAAATGACGTCGCCGCTCCATAATAACGTTGGTTTTAATCAGTAGTAGGGAAACAGTAGCACTAATAATGTCTTCAATGCGTTGTATGTTTTTATAGGGAAAATATTGACAGCTTATTTTCATCTTTTACTCGAATTTGATTGAGAGTTCCTGATTCAAATTATGAAATGCACCAAAAAGGATCCATAAACTTTATAAAATCATAAATTTATTACAAAGCCACATCTCAATCTCAAGAAATCCGCATAAAAATGCTTGATCCCTAGACACTTTTGATGTGTGTATTATAGCTGTCAAAAAGCAATAGTTAAATTGTTTCAAACCTTAACTTGTGCACAAAAAGAAGATCTACTTGTTGTCTGCAAATAAACCGCAAACTTTACTTTTGTGTAAGTTTTCATTTTTTTATAAGTTTTAATTTACTTACTGTTATAGTATCTATTTTAAATAAGTATTAATGCTCTTCATAGCATGCAACACAGGTCCAACCTAGTCCAGGCAAATAAGTAACTGTGATCTATTGATTGTTAAGATGTTTAATTATACAGCGTGTTGTTTTGCATCCTCGTCCAATTCAAGGACGTAACTATGCTAATGATTCTCGACCCGAATCAATAATAAAATAAGTAGGTTTTTTTTTTTTACTTTTTTCTTATTTTCAGAAATCGGTAAGTGCACACAGGTGCGTGCATGCCGCTGTATGATACGTATGCGCCGACGCTCACGCACACTGTTCTGTGTGTTCTGTAGGTGATTCTCTACTTTTGAAGTGAAATATTCTGTAATACTGTTAAATTTAAACACACAGAGACAGATCATAAAAGCGCCGTATATTATTATTGATCAGGTACCGTAATTTTCATTGATTATTTATGACTTTTACTAGCACCTCCTAAATTTTGACGAGGATGCAAATCAACGTATTGTATACTAGCTTCCGCCCGCGACTTCGTCCGCGTGGCATAGTTACTTTGGGCTAACGCTAACTTTAACCCGCGTGATGATCGAAAAAAATATATCTTTCTCTTCCCTTTTTTTCCCCCTTTCTTCACCTTTTCTCACTTTTTTTAGCCTATGTCCGTCTCCAGGGTTCCAAATACCTCTTTGGCCAACTGTACCAAAATTAATCAAAATCGGTTTAGCCATTTAGGTGTGAAGACGTAACAAACAAACTCACTTTCGCTTTTATAATATTAGTAAGGATGTGCCCCCTTTTTTTATAAATACTATTTTCATTCTTATAACATTGTTATCTGCCTAGCTTTTTCCCTACGTTGGGATTGGCTCCCAGTCTAACCGGGTGCAACTGAATATCAGTATTTTTTCAGCAACTACCCACCTATTCTCATTCATAAATAATTTTCACATCATATAAAAAATAGTTCATATAATGTACCCATGTATTTTGTAGATGGGTATCGTGGTAAATGGAAAATTAAAATTTACTATGTAGATTTAGCACGCGCTTAACACAAAGTAGGGTTAGCGAGAATTCAAACTTGAACACGCCGCGCAAGGGAATGCTAACTTTAGTTGATTCAAACTGGATACATTTATCTGAAATGTAGCAGGAAAAGTTCAAAACTGTACAAAGTTATTTTAGTACACTTAGGTACTAATTAAACATTTACCAATTAATAAGTTGTTCATTTACATACTAGCCCATACTCAATCTACAAAGATAGAATATTATTTCTAAGTTTGTGATTTCCGAAACAACCTTCCAACCTTCGTTCAAGCGGTGTGGTTTGTGTCCATTTGGCACGTTGGCTACACTGCCTGTAGGTCTGTCTCTTACACCAAATCCAACAGCAAGTATGGAAAGAACGAATTGGAAGTGTATTCCATTTGTCCTACAAAAAAAAATCAATTTTGTCGTTCCTGTTCTTTATTACAAAAATATCTAATTAATCACATCAGCAACACAGTAATATTGTACAAAACATGTCTGTTTCATACGAGAAATTGTTTAAATGAGTTGTACAAACAACTTTGATACTTAACGCAGTGTATAAAAGGTTGTTAGATGGCGTCACTGGCGTTGCGTAGCCTCTCCGTATAATAAAGAAAACCGCAAGAAAATTGAACTCGTGGTTAAGTTATAAGTGAACAAAATGTACGTGCACAGACCTTGTTTTATAAGTGAGTTTATAATGTACAACATGTGTTTGTTGTCGCTGAAATTGCGGGCTACGGTCGGTTCTTTCAGTTAAAATTTGGACGATTTGGTACGATGTATAAACAAAATATTGGTCTTGGACACTTGAAAAACTATGGACATTTAAGTAGGTATCTAATATGTATGGTGTGCTGCAATCTACTTTCAATAATAAATAGTTCTGTTTAAACTCTATTGCGGTTCGGAAGTTGGCTGCAGGTGACGGTATGGGTGGATTTGAGGGTTCAAACTTTGTGGCGTGTCGGAAGTAAGCTGCGGATAACTGTTTGCGCGGATATAACGTTTTAACATGTACGATAGCTCGGAAGCCAGCTGCGGATGACGGTTTGCGCGGATATAACGTTTTAACATGTATGATAGCTCGGAAGCCAGCTGCGGATGACGTTTTGCGCGGATATAACGTTTTAACATGTATGATAGCTCGGAAGCCAGCTGCGGATGACGGTTTGTGCGGATATAACGTTTTAACATGTATGATAGCTCGGAAGCTAGTTGCGGATGACGGTATGCACGGATATAACGTTTCAAAATGTACGATATCTCGGAAGCTAGCTACGGATGACGGTATGCGCGGATATAACGGTTCAATCTTTATGTTTGTTCGGAACATTCAATGTAAAGCAGATCAATTTTATGTATAAGCGATGCGCAGAGGACGTACCGTCATTTCTGTATAATACTAACATACTTAATCACATCGTTTTTAAGTTTGCACTACTAACGTCATATGGACTTGTATCATTACTGTGTGTTTGGTCTAAAATAAATATTTTCTATTTCAATAATGCGCAGACCTTCACGTGCAGTTAACTTCCGAACCACCATTAATCTGGAACAGAACTATACAACATACAACGCTCTAGTTTTAAGTCACCTGACTCATCATCATAGTTTTAGCTGCAAGATATCTATTGCTAGACATAGGTGGGAGGCCTATGTCTAGCAGTGGATATAAAAGCCATATTTAAGTAACCATATCGACCGGTCCTTTGCAGCTTCTATCGGTTCCGCGGCTTTCACCAGATCATTGATTGTTGCATCTTCTGGTAGGTTATTACTTAAAAACCACACGAGCAAGTCTAACCTACAATAAAGCCTGATGAAATTAATGATGGCTGCGGAGCCATATCACAAACAATCGCCCTCGTCTTGTATAACTCCTCCTGTACCTTGAGGGACCACAGCATAAAAGTGGCAAAGTTGTGGTCAAAGCTTATTAAACTTGTTTATGGGAGTCATCGAAACGAAGAAAATGAAGACCTACAAAACTGCTGAAAAATACAAACAGGAATAAGCTCGAAATCACGGAACATAATGAAATACTGACAAAGGAGTACTCCACACAACGAGTCCTGAGGGGTGTGTCTTGCTCATTTTCGTTTCGTGAAAAATGTTGAGCCTCCCTTACCGCTGAGTCCCTAAGTCAGCTTCACGAACCCGGGGCGTGGTGTCTGTTCGACGTACAATTTGCATTTTTAGCGAAAGTACGACGCACGTCTTGTGCAGACGGATTGTGCGGGAGACGAATGATCCCGGAACGTGGATCGACACCGATGTTTACGAGATTTTTTTAAATATCGTTTAACGTCATTTGACGGGAGGCCGTTTGATTTGGTGTGGGTGTTTGGATATTCATTGATTTTTTAGGTTGGTGTTTTGTATTTGAATTTTCTTGAAATTGTTAGCCTGCCTGCAGTTTTCGTTTAATAATCTTCCTTTCTTTCATGGCTGTCAAAGTGAGTTTGTTTGTTTGTTACGTCTTTTCGCCTAAATGACTAAACCGATTTTGATGCATTTTGGTACTGAGATAGTTGAGACCTTGGAATCGTAAATAGGCTTTTAAAAAAAAATAGAAATGAGGAAGAAAGAGAGAAGAAAAGCAGCAGGTACCTGCAAATCAGAAAAGGGGTTCATGATTTGCAGGTACCTGCTGCTTTTTTTAATTGTGTTACCCGAATTTAATGCTAGTTTTTTATAAAAGTTTACTTAAAAAAAAGAGAACATGGCTGAACTCTTGTTGCTCTAGTGATCTCAAGCGCCAGCTGCTGAGCATGATGAGCAAAGTGTTTCTTTTTACATCAGGAATGCTCAACAGCGACCTAGTCTGAATACCAGTATTTAACATGGGGCGATTAAGAAACTGTGTTTTTACGGTTATGTACCTCAAAAAGAAAAAAATGGAACCCTTATTGGATCACTTTGTTCTCCGTCTGTCTGTCAAGACCCTTTATTTCGAGAACCCGTGTAGGTTTCGGGTTGAAATTAAAACCATATACTCAACTTTGTGATCGCTTTGTGCTGTAAAAAATTGAAATCAATCCTCTAAATCGACGCAGTGAATAAATATGGTTTGTTTATATCACAAGTTGGTGCGGAACCCTCGATGCGCGAGTCTTACTCGCAATTAGCCGGTATTTTTCATTACAACATGGGTCTTATCTGGGATGGTATTTTGAATTTAGTCAAGTGTTTACAAATTAATGCTTGTGACTGTACATCTCTACCTAATCCTGGTACAATATAACATTACAAATGTGTAAACATATATCCACCCGCATTACCAAATACTAATACTAAAATTTTAAAATAATATTTCATCTCACGTTGTTTAAAAGCAATAAAAATCCAAAAACTTAGTTTAGCTGGAAAAGTTGAGCTGTGCTTCAGCTTCGGGCGTTCGAGCGAACGCACCCAAGCCAACAAGGAATAGGCGTGTGCGGAATGCATAATCAAGCAGGAGATTAAAAACTACAAAACCTTGTCAATAGCAGCCAACACTTGACACTGTTGAGTGTTGCGGGTTGTGGAATCCACGCTTGGACATCCCTTACTAATGGACTGGTGTACCTTGCAGACATGACTGTGGACACCAACCGATACCACGTTTAGTATTTGCATGAAAGCGTCCGTGTCTGTGGACTGTTCGTAAAGATTTCATCGAATCATAAATATAGTCTCCTACTTTTTTGAAGAACAATATGTTGGAGGTGACTTTTTATTTAATCCATTTTTGGGATCTTGTACCTCAAAAAGAAAAAAAACCCTAATTGGATCACTTTGTTGTCTGTCTTTTTGTCTGTCAAGAACTTATATCTCGGGAACACGTGAAGGTATCGAGTTGAAATTATTTCTTGGTCCCTTTGTGCTGTGAAAAAATCAACCTTCTAAGTCTACGCAGTCAAAAGATATGGTCCCTTGTTTTACCTGCCTAGAACGGTATAAAAAGTAATTTCAATATCTGCATTCAAATTTCATCCAAATTTGTTAACCTGTTAGTTGAGCATGAAGAAGTACCAAATGTAACTGTTACTGTAAGCCCACATAACTAACCACACTGGGCAAACGACTTCCCAAGACTTTCAGTTCTTTCGATCCAGAGCTAAGAAGGACCGGTCATTGGTTCTGTCCAGCTCGTCTTGCTACCTTCTACGAGGTTTGCTGCGTCGAGTTCTGGCTGTGGCAGGGCGCCACGAAGTGGTTATTTTGGGCATAGCCCATGGCTTATTGGGCATACGACAGACAAGGCCAGCCCAGTCAAACTTTTACTTATCAGATTTTTCAGCAACGTCAGTGATTTGAGATTTTTTAATTATTTTTTTATTATTGTGATTCTATTCTAAAATATAATTTCACTTCAAACATTATTTGACGCTTTCCAGTTTCTAACTATATTTGAACTCTCACTAATCTTCCGTGACTGTTAGGATTTCACAACAATAACAAATCATGATGACTCAGATGATGACGGGCCTGTTGGTCTAGTGGTTAGTGGCCCTGACTGCTGAGCCGGAGGTCGTGGGTTCGATTCCCACTCAGGACAAACTTTGTGTGATGAGCATGATTGTTTGTTCTGTGTCTGGGTGTGATTTATCTTTAATATGTATGTATTTATAAATTATATAAGTATGTATATCAGTTGTCTGGTTACCATAACACAAGCTCTGCTTAGCTTGGGATCAGATAAACGTGTGTGAGTTGTCCCAAGATATTTATATTTATAATATTGCAATCGATTGAATCTTAATGCTATCGGATCTCACGCCAATTTAGTGGCATTACTTATTATTGCTTACGGAACTGTTCTCAACGTTTCCAAGAACATAGACCCAATTTAACCCGTCAAGAAGAATACGAATGAATTATGATGTTCAAACTGAACTTTAATATTCCACTATAAGGGCAAGACTCCCGGGCATTTTGATCATATGAATTTTTAATCTGCTGGCCGTCAAAAAACGTGGCACAGAAATAGTCGCTCGCCTCGATACCATTAATGTAAGTGCATGCTTCCTGTATCGAGCCATCTCTCTTAGTCAATATTACGATATGAAACTTCAAATGCTTCTCTTTACCTTTTGTATGTTGTATTTTGATATTAATATGCAAATATCTGTTTTTTTCTGTTGACAGCGAATTTTTTGACGCCCGTAATTATTTGACCATTTTTAAACTTGTACTTTTTCCGTTAATCTGTATTTGTAGTTTGTAAATAATAGTTGGTTTTAAGGATGAAGAATAAAGTCGTTGATTTGATTTGGCGATTATTATATGTGCGACGTGCACGCGTATATTGTATAGTCAATTCTCTGATTATAATTAATATTAATGATATGCCATAACTAACGAGGAGGCTACATTATTGATATCACGTGATTAGTTCTGGACTACGACAAGATGGTAAAGTAATATTTATTGGGATAAGAACTTGACCAACAACGTACCTAAAAGAGTGATGGGTCTGAATGTTGATGAACGGAGAGCAAGAGGAAGGTCAAAGTAAAGATGGATGGATTGTGTAAGAAATGATATGAAAAAGAAAGAAGTAATTGATGCCGTGACGTCTGATAGGGGAGAATGGAAGAAGAAAACGTGTTGCGCCGACCTCGAATAGAATAGGGCAAAAGCAGGAAATCGATGATGAAGAACTTGACCAACAGTTGCCTTAGTATTTCATATTTGTAAAAGGAAGCTGCTGTTTAAATTAAATAGTTGCAAAATAAAATTGACAATAATTTCAAGTTATATTAGTTACCAAGCGCTACTGGTAACAAAACTATTCAACTGAAACCATCTCAACGTGCCTGAAATGCAAAACGGTATAATTAATTATAATTGGGTCATTTCTTTTCTCAAGTAAACACGTATATGTACATTTATTTACGAGAAAGCAATATAATAAGCATATTTCAAGCGGGCTGGCGTCTCAGGTGTTCCCGCATCTACATATTGAAAGGAGTGTGATCAGAATCGAGATGCAGTTTTATTGTCACTCCCGCCGAGTAAAGCTATGAAATTTTATTGCTTTCTTTAAAATTTTCACGGAATTCACACACGTTACTGCCGTGCAAACGTACCGGCAATAACTATCGTATCGAGCGAACGAGATGCTTTACAAAATGACTTCTTTGACACCTAATATGACAGTTTACATGAAACATGAAACAAAATATGTGGAATTTACGACCCCCCGAATAAGGATGTATGTAAAACCATATTTTACACGTCGGGGATGGTTGATGTTAACTTAAAGTAAAATGCCTCTAAATTCGGGAAGGAAGTTTTGTGTTGTCACATGAGCACAAGGAAGAAATGTTTAATATTTTGTTAAATATAGGTTAACAAACGGAGACAGAAAGCACACTTAAAAAGCACGCACAACAATGTAATATGCTAAAGCTTACTTATACAACCGAAGACTCTTAATGAAAATTCAAAATTACTG
Source organism: Ochropleura plecta (assembly GCA_905475445.1). Classification (NCBI taxonomy): domain Eukaryota; kingdom Metazoa; phylum Arthropoda; class Insecta; order Lepidoptera; family Noctuidae; genus Ochropleura; species Ochropleura plecta. The sequence continues at coordinate 13,310,823 of FR997723.1, forward strand.
CCAACTATCATATTGACAACTAGACACAATTACAGAAATCATCAGAACTGGCTCTAATATCGGTAAAGTGAGTTCTACTTTCGAAATAATTCTTTTACCACATAAGAAAGTCCATGGATGGAGTTTCTTTACTGTCCTTTCCCATAGACATTTAAAATGTAACAATCTGACATTGTTTGTAAAATGGTTTTTACCATAACCAAAAACACTTTGACTAAATTCTCTGGTCCCAGTCATGTAAGGTGTAGGTACGCCTTACAACAAATTACATAACAACAATACATTGTCACATTATTAATACCATGTCTTACAGTGAATAAATCGCAAATTCGATCGTGTTTCATGTACAATATTAACCCGCGAACGAAAGAGGAAATGAGCGTCTGTATCTAAGGATTCACACGCGAATGGGCCTCGGTGCAGATTGTTAGGAAATGTGGCGTAACTAACGCAGCTAATGTCGTATGAAAGGGGCGCTATTGCTTTATCTCAATCGCGGATTCGTGTGTCGTGGCCTTTAGGGAGCGGGGTGATTGGTAGTAGGATGTGTGACTTTTGATCTATTAGCTACGGGATTATGAGTTTGTTGGTAAAGTGGGAAATGGTGGTTGTGTTAGTGAATCTGTATTTGTTCGAGCTGTCAGAACGTAGAGATGAATTGATAGATATTTATTTACGAGTGACGATAACAAGGTATGCTATAATAGATGTTAGAATTTTTATAATTATGCGCCTTTTTTTGCTGATCGGAAATCATCAAAAAACTTCTCCCTCTCTGGCCGGAGCGTGGGGTAGTGTCTGACTTTTACTGACTAAAACCCACTAATACTCCGTCTTTTGCCATGTATGTTCCAGGGCCGCGGTATCTCTTTCGAACAACCCGCAACCCCGGCAGGCATCATTACATGGCTGGCGCACTCTATCAAGTAAGTCACACGACTGAACAGTTTAAATACTAACTAGTTTATTTGCAGTTTTCCAGCGAAAAATATTTGCCATTGCTTCCAAAACATTTTATAAAAGAGGAAAAAAAATGTTGTAAAAAAAGTTAACCCTGTGTTGAAACATTTATCAAGTTTAATTAAACGTTACGATAAACATTGTTCAACACATAAATCAACACTATTTAAAACACATGCAAAACCGTAATCATTTACAAAAGTGATATACTACCTAATATGAATATCTGCGAACACGATGCATCAATTAAGTAATCTTTGACCAGTGAGGCCCGCCCGACGGCCATACATCAATCAGCCTGGCCGTGACGAGGCTGCAATCAAATAAAATTTAACTCAAAAGCCGTAAGCTCTCACATATAAGCTGTTTATTGCGTTCATATAGAGCACTCTTTTGTTATTAAATGTACCTTCATTCGTTTCGTGAAATTGTTTATTTGTCAATTATGGTAATTTTATATTCGATGAATAGTTGAGGTATTAACTTACGAGGAAATAATTAGTGGATGGTACTGAACACGTGTCTTATTCTTATTAATATTATAAAAGCAAAAGTGAGTTTGCTTGTTATATCTTTACGCCTTAATGGCTAAACCGATTTTGATGAATTTTGGTACAGAGATAGTTGGGACCCTGAAAACGGACATAGGCTATTTTATTTTTTTAAAGTGGGAAGTTAGTTAGGAGAAAGAGGGAAGGAAAGGGAAAACTTAGCCTTGCTATTACAATCAATAAGACGCAAGGGTAAAAACTACAGGTAGCAGGTACCTGAAAATCAGAAAAAGGGAACTGAGGTACCCCGAATTTAACGCAAGCAAAGCAGCGGGCAAAAGCTAGTATACATATAACATCACGCCTGAAATTCCTGAAGGGTTAGGCAGAGGACCAACTGGTCATAGCTACATGTCACCAGTTGTCTTAAGTCCCAAGTAATAGGGAGCTTGCTATCGACCAGGCACAAATACTTTTAGAAATGTTTAGTATATTTTCTGCAAAGCGTAAGCTAGCAAGTAGGTGCCAGAGGTGGTAAGATGCTCAGGGGACATCAGAAGCGTATGTATCCAGTAGTAGAATCTTTCATCTTTTTTTTAGGATGGGAATTCATCAAATCACTTCTCCCGCTCTAGATAGACCGAAAGGGAGTGTCGGACTTTTTCTGACTAAAACCCATCCGTGTTCCTCCTTTTCGCCTTTGTGTTCCGGGGCCACGGTATCTATCGGTATCTCTTTCGAACAACCCGAAACCCTGGCAGGTACAGGCCCTCACGGGCCCCGTCTGTTTTGCTGACACCTCTTTGAGGCGCGCGGGGACCTCAGAGATGACCGGCAGCATACTGGTCATGTGCTGCCGAAAATTGACAGAAAACTGAGTTTAATTACGTAAATATGTTTCTTGACAAAAATATGGCAAAGGCCTACACAATAATATTTCAAAAAAAAATGGAATGAAAATAATTAAGTAAATTATTTACTAAATATACCTTTTTAAAATTAATGTAACGCAATAAAGCACAAATTGACGTATTAACACCAAAACAAGCATTTCGAAAAAATAATACCTGTTGTCAAATCTCACGACATTTCTAGAGGGAGAAAGGATCTCGAAAAAACAAAACCCCTTATTAATATTTCCCCTTGTAACTGGCAAGTATAGCTTATTAAAACCTCTGTGTATGGTTCATTTGTTTGAAACAATATCAGGAAGTAGCCGTGGGCAAGGATACGGGCATCCGTCTAATCAGGTACCTTACATCAACTACCTTAATTGTTCGAAAGGTAACTGGGACCCAGGAAGGTAGGTCCCTTTAACTTAATACCTCATAGTTAACATATTCCAGTTCACATGTTACTTGAAAGTTTGGTTGTAAGTTGTTTTTGCTTCGTAAGGAAGTTTTCTTTAGTATTTGAGGGTACCTTACGTACATTGAGAAGGATGAAATCATGGAATTATAAACTTTTTAATTCTTGATTTCAGTGAGTATTAGATTAACAATACAGGTTGATTTAGTTTCTATATGTTAAAAAAATTACTTCTTTTTATTTCGTTTATTAAAAAAAAATGCTTTACTTTTTTCATTATTATTTTCACATCAGCCATTTAACAAAATGATTTTGGTCAAAAAACCTTTTTTCATACATTCATTGAATTTGTTTTGATTTTTAGAGTATTCTTATTTCTCACAGTTTCACTTTTTCGTTTGACCCTGCAATCCTCTGCTGAAATCTCAACGGAGAAAGCAGCCGTACCAATATTTATACATGAGAAGAGTAGAAACATAAAAATACGGTCGATCATAGAACCTCCTCCTTTTTTTAAGGTTGGTTAAAAATGATTCTTTCTTTTCGTTAAAACTTATGTGTAAAACACAAGGAATATTTAACAACATTGTCCCTACGTGGAAAATGGTGCGTGCAAAATTGGTTGGCTTATATTTCAGCGGAGTCTACATACTCGTATAGCAATAAGGAAAAAACGCATGATGCTCGTATCGGTAAGCACACCTACGAGTTATTTACCTTTGTGTTCGTAGACAATTTTAGGCTGAATTTTTAACTGCAAATTCTAGTGGTAGATATTGGATATGTTACGTATGGTCTTTTTTAAAAGGTATCATTTCACTAATAGATAAGGTCTCTGTAGATGCCAATTTACAGTAGCTATTGCTTATAAATGGACCGCTTTGATTTGGTTATATTAATTTTTATATTTTTAAGTAATTATATAATAAAATAAAAAGTGGAAAATAACTTTACTTCCGGAAGTATCACATAATTTTTATCGAGTACTCATTTTCCATTGTTACTAAAAGATTAGCAGATCATCCATATAGATATAGAGAAAAAAGTATGTATTATACGTCTATATTTTTTTCTATTTTATGAGTTTTCGTCATAACTCATAAACTACCTAATTACCTAATTGATATGGGACCACTTGGGAAGTATTATCCAACAAAAAAAAAAAAGAATTTTGCAAATCGGTCCAGGCGTCTTTGAGTAATCGGTGATCATACATAAAAAAATATTCATACGAATTGAGAACCACCTTATTTTTTTGAAGTTGGTTAAAAATACTGGACAGCTGCGTCTGGTTAGACTGGAAGACAACCTCAATATAGTTGGGAAAAGGCTAAGCAGGTGGATGATTTTTAGACAATTATAACTCAACATGTTAATGTGGACGAAGCAAAAACAGTGTACAAGGATCCTACTACGATCCTTAAAATTAATTACTTGTCTTATTGATTAATTAAATCTCCTTATTTAAATTATGAGATTTTTAAACAATGCATCAATTTTATCGAAGACTTTTTTATTAAGATTTACCAATGTTTTTTAAAACAATAGCAATTCTTGAAAAATGTTCTGAAACTTAGTGTTTGAACTTAGATAGGGTTGGTGTAGACTTTTATGACATCATTTTGGGATAAACAATGAGTACTTGCTTTATCCCGACCGAGACCAAGTTTCATTAACAACGCAAGCTTAGATATAACCATAGGTACTACATCTTTATAGCTAGATTTAATTACAATGATTGGATAGCATTCTAGATAGAATTCACCGTGGTTTAGTCCTTTCGAAGTACTAGTTAATAGAGAGCGAATTTATTGAAATCAAAAATCACTAATCCAGACTTCGTGGCAGTAACATAAAAATTCTTGATGGAAAAAAACTCAAGAATATTTTGCTTAATCTGGGAGTCGAACCTAGGACCCCATTCTCAGTCTCGCTTGCGACCACAAGACCAGCGAAATAGTTCTCTATTGAGAACTGTAAGAAAAGAAGATGTAAAATTACACTGTAAATATAACCAGTCAGGTTATATTTACAGTGTAATTTTTCATCTGGTGTAGAACCAAGAACTCCTACCATAATCCGTAAATACAAAGCCGAATCAAAACACAAAGCGAATGATTCACGCCTATTAAGTTCATTCAATTTGTGTCTGTAATCGACAAAGTCGCCATCCATCGAGCAGTGCGCATCACTGGTTTAAAATGTATTGGTTGTTCTGAATTATCGTCATATGTCAGCGTGCTGTCGAGGGCAGGCCGTGAGAGATCGGATGGGTAAGAGTGAAGCCACACGGGCATTGCCGATCCGTTGCGTCATCATGACGCTATGGTTTCACTAATGATGTTACTATTCAACATTGCTGAATCTTCGCGAGACAGTCAGCAACACTAAGGCGTTGCTCGCGTCTCTCGTAGCGCTAGGTTGGATCGAATGATATTCCCTCCCGTACGCAAAATACGCGCCTTACACGTGGAGTTGCGGACACCTACCCGTTTTACAATACAAAACAATAATTGCTGAAACCATACGTTTCACGTTTTGATACAACATCTCAGCGTCATATATTTTTTTGGATATTATATAAAATATACTGCTTGGCACCGCAATACTATCGTTCATTTTCCTCCGCTTCGTCTACTTCGCCCTTTTTATTATTATTGTTGTTGTTGGTTGAGAATAACTTCTCCAGCTCGCAGCTGAACGGAAGACAGTGTCAGACTTGTACTGACTAAAACCTATCCATGTTTCTTCTTTTGCCTGTGTGTTCCGGGGCCGCGGTATGTTTTTCGAACAATCCGCAACCGCGTGTGCGCGTGCGCTTGGAACACGAACGCACCGTCGACACGGCGTCTCCGTCGCCTTGGGTCCGAAACACTGACGTTCCGTCACTGCATGCCATTTCAATACAACTTGTAAACTTAAAAAGGCTGTCGGTTGCTTAACTGAGTTATCCTGTCAGTGCTTCCAGCAAGGGATGGAAACTTTAAAAGTAAGTGACTACACGCTAAGGGCATTCCCTGTGGGGTACGGACCTCGGCCGGGGTGATAACAAAGTACATGCTGAATCAGTTTTAAATGCACTGTGTGGTATGTAACTCTGGTTAGCTGATGCCACACGGGCGATGCCGTTGCGTTGATGCAACGCTGCAAATGCAACGGAGCGCGACACGTCGCAGCAGTCGTGTGGCGCTCATTTGACGAAAACACTCATGACGCAGTGCATTGGCAACGCCCGTGTGGCATCAGCCTTATGATTGTATGTAGAACGACGCCGTCAGTAATACGGGTTGCTGTGCTATCTCAAGTACACCTGTACCGGTGTGAGTAATGCCTTGGTGTTGTGGAGTCCATCAAGTCTTTATGTCTATAGCGTTAATAATTTGGATTTGAAAAGAAATTCTGCTACTGAACTATATTATAAATACATAACATAATTACATCAAGTCAGTACTATCAAACTCAAATTATTTATTTCAATTAGACCGTTACAGGCACTTTTGAAAGTCAAAACAAAAAGATGAAGCTACAGTCCCAGTCACAATGCATAATAACATGTGAAAGTACCGTAGTTGCCTCTCCAAAGGGTTGGGTAGAAGTGAACTTAATAGTGCACCGATATTACCACTTCTTTAAGTCTCATGTGAAGTCTGACTACCAGTATAACTAACTTATTACTCAAATATTGATTGGGTTGTGCAGGCTATCCAGTCAGACGGTTATCTGGTTAAACTGGAAGCTAACTACAACAAAGTTGAGGAAAGGTTAGTGATAATATTCGAATTTCATGTAAAAGTGGGCAAGCCTCCTTTTTTCAGCCTTGGGCGTAGCGGGGAGGAGTGTCAGACTTGTACTGACTAAAACCCAACCATATTCCTTCTATTGCTCTTTACGTTCCGGGGCCGCGGTATCTCTTTCGAACAATCCGCAACCCTGACACAACCCGGAACCCCGGAGGGCTAGCCTACTGCCATCAACTGATAACAATCCAGCCATAACTGGGTAATTCGATAATCTTTGGTAAGATAGGTTGTCAGACTTTCGAGCCACTGACTACCAGTAACGACTGTCAAAGATCTACAAATGACAGCCGGGAGCAATAGCTTATCGTGCTTTCCGAAGCACGGTGGGAACTCGGTATGTAATGGGCAGTCACCCCCGTGCAGGGCACGCTACAGTAGTGGCGGTAAGTCCCCCTTTTGAGGAGTGGCTGGAGAGAAAAAAAATGAATAGGTAATCAAAGCCCCTATCCACGAACCAACCTAGACAAGCACGGCTTAACCTCAAGATCGACCCGAGAGACAGTTATTATTTAGCCTCAAGTTCTCCTCTCCTCTCAAATTTACCAAAATAGTGTAACGTACCATATTATACATGTTACAATAAATTGCTGTTTCTTTCGTCGTAGCTTTATTGAACCACGTCAGCCATCTATCTCGTCATAGTGAGCTCCGGACAAAGGCCATGCAACCATAGTAGTACACGGATTGGTGGGATGAATTCCGCCGGTGCCTTGTATGCTCTGTGTACATAATTTGATAAAGAGACAGAGAATTATTTTGTCTTTAATTTTTCATGGTAATTCTAATAATCCTACTAATATTATATATGCGAATAATTTTGAGCATGGCTGGATGGATGTTTGTTAGTTTTTCTTTCTCACACATATACTTTATAATAACCGGGATTAGCACATAGGCTAATAGCATAATTTTACCCGGCACTATGTTCCTTCCTTGTTCCCACGTCGACGGGCAGAGCCGCAAGAGAACAGCAAGTGTCAAAAACAGTTTCTGCGGCTGGCACTTTTTATTACAGATTCGGTTCATCAAAACTTAACTTCTAGAAAAAAAACCCGACAAAAAAAACTTATGTGTGCTTCCACCCCATTTTGGAGCGTTTTATTTCGTATCTATCAAAAATATTTAAAATCCTAGATTGTTTAGAATAAAAAATCAGGTCAGCAAAGCAGAGGGGCTTGCCAGCGCCATAGCCTGCTGGGGTTGCGGGTTGTTCGGAATACAAAAGGCAAAAGAAGGAACATGGGTGGGTTTTAGTCAGATAAAGTCTGACATTTCTCTGAAGTTATTTGATGATTTCCCATACGAAAAAAAGGGGCGTGTTACCCAATAGTTTGAGTCAGCGCAAATCGGCACAGACCGACATCAAAATTGAAAACTTCTAATTGCACTAGTTCTTCGCCTACTTACTTGATTCAGACTATCGATATAATTAACGGAACTATATTATACATACCTACCATTTCAACATCATGCTTATAATCTTCCAAAAGAGTTTAACAGAAGCGTACCTTTTTTTTTTTTTTTTTTCGGGTGGGAAATCATCCAATGACTTCCCCCGCTCTGGGTGGAGCGGGGGGGCATGTCAGACTTGTACTGACTAAAACCCACCCATGTTCCTTCTATTGCCCTTTACGTTCCGGGGCCGCGGTATCTCTTTCGGACAACCCGCAACCCCGGCAGGCGGAGGCTCTGGCAAGCCCCTCTGCTTTGCTGACTCTCTTTGAGGCGCGCGTGAAACACGAACGCGCCGTCGACACGGCCTGTCGTCAATCGACGGACGGACGGTGAACTACCCATTGCTCACCGCCCACAGGCCCGCATCTACGGTGGCCGGAAGTCGTCTCGCGGCGCCCGGCGCCCTGGGCGTCTCCCGCGGCGGCTGGGTTGGGCAGATGTTCTCTCGAGAAGCGTACCTTATATTGCACCAACATTGCGCAACTAATCAAATCTTTGTCTTAGTCACCATATTTATTAGACACTATCTTAAAATTATGTAAATCATGAGGTAATCAATAAATTATTTCAACTATTTAAAAATATAATCCTTACTAATATTTAAGCAAAAGTGAGTTTGTTTGTTACGTCTTCACGCCTAGATGGCTCAACCGATTTTGATGAATTTTGGTACAGAGGTAGTTTTTTTTTTTGAACAAAAAAAAGCTATCTTATAATCAAATATCTTATGATTATCTTAGTTGGGACCCTGGAGACGGCTTTGTTTTTAAAGTGAGAAAAGAGGAATTTTTCGTTTATCATGCAGGTTAAACTTAGCGTTAGCCCAAAGTAACTATGCCACGCGGACGAAGTCGCGGGCGGAAGCTAGTTTGTAAATAAATTAAAATGGTAAAATGTCTGGAAACAATTCGTTCGGTAAACCTCGAACTGTGTCGAGCCGACCCGATCATGATTCAACAAGAACAGATACCGAACGATGATTACCAAACGGCACGACTTTAAAGTAGGCAGAAAATGTGTCGTGATTGCTTCAGGTTGTCTTTGTGGTTCAACTAATATTACGGTTTGGATGTGCCGACCCGACCAACTGCCTAAACTACCCCTTAACTAAATGTCAATAGAACTAGAGAGAGCTTTTGCGATGTACCCACTTATAACAGTGTTCACGTAAATCCGAATTGCATTTTTCATATTTATTTAATTCATCAAGAGCACAGCAATGTTTTGTAATTCGTAATTTTTACTTGCATATGAAATTGTTTTACTTGCATATGAATAGTATTGCAGGCGGGAGGAAAGTGCTGCATCCTAAAATCCCAACATAAATGTACATTTTTTTTCGCGGATTTATAACTAAATATTTAAAATAACATTTAATGTCATGGATTTCCGCAAAGTAACGCATAAAGCATGTTTTTTATGACTAATTTCTGACAGATTTATATTACAGGTATGAAAAAAGATACAGATATGATGGTATCCTACAAATTCTTTTTGAGTTTTCATTTTTCATTGCTACTAAGAGACATTAGCATATACATTATAAAAAAGTGAATTGTAGAAGATAACTCATAAATTACTCAAGCAATATAGATAAAATTCTTATGGGAGTATACCCCTTTGGCCCACAGTTGACGAAGGAATCGCGTAACAAACATACAAAAAAAAACAGTCGAATTGAAAACCTCCACATTTTTTAAGTCGGTTAAAAATGTATGGATCCGATAACAGAGGCTTCGTGATTATTGGACAAAACAATAACTCATCCAAAGAGCAAATACTATTTGGGACACTAATTTGTAATATTTTGTAACAATTACGGCACTGCCCCAGTAGAGCATTAAAATATTTATGTTTTAATTACGAGTACAAATATTGTAGATGCCATGCCAGATTACCCCGAAAGTCATTTCTACCAAGAGAGTTCGCTTGGCATTTCTAAACACTTTGGTCCAATTGAATAGCAAGTATCGAGTTCCAGTCGATCGGTTTCTGATAGCGCGGTATCAGTTATTTTTGCCGTGATCGGATCTCGCCCAATCTTTGTGGTCGGTCGATTCGACTGGTCCTTCGTATACGGTTATTTGAATCCCCTTTCTAAGCGACTTCCTTTTCTGTGAGTGTCAGGTAATTATCTGTGTGGCATTCCAATTTTACGATCGAACGGTTAATTCAGTTTAAATCTCTTCGTCTAATACGTACTCGGTTGTAGGCACTGCCTAATCCCAGTCCCTCTGAGCCAGTTTCCGAGTCTCAAGCGAGCGAGCCTAACATGGAGTAGGACTCTTTATTTTCGTTCATATTCAATTTTCAAAGTGCTTTGATAAAAATGTTCTACTTTTCTGAAGCTGACTAATTAGAATTTTAAATCTTATTCAAACGTACGTGCGCTTGGAGTTTAGTCGTGCAGTTTTTCATAATTAGTGGCACTGACTTCTTTTTTGGGCGCCGAATCTAAAACTGCATTTCAAATTAACCTTTATTATATTTTCTATAGTAATAAAATTTTATTAAAAAATTAAACATGTTAAATGATTTCCGTATCCGTCTCCATTAAATGGAATCGCCGTATCAGTAAATAAAGTTCGGTGCCAACTCATCAGCCGCAGTGGGCTGGGATCTGATAAAAGTTGTCGGAAACTTTCTTTTGCGATATCGCCACCTTCGTCATGTAAATTGGACAAGTTGTGGCCGACACTGATGCTTGTTTCATTGGTAAATATAGATTAGCTCTTAATCTGACCGATTCTCGCACGAAATTGTTTCCGCATGAACGGGGTTCGGTCCGCGGGACAGGGTTGTTCGGGTCAAGTAGCTTTTGTAATACTTGCGCAGGTAGAAGAGCTGGCATGGCCATCGAAGGTCACTCAATTATAATGTTAATTATGTTTCCGTATCTACAATAGAACAGTTCTCTTTTTAATAATGACTTATATAAAAAAGTGACTCATAATCGTGAGAAAGTTCAACAATTTTCTCCTAAACGAACGCTTTTTTCATATTTAATTTAATATTTTACAAACTCAAATGAAAAAGCTGTTTAGCGGATCAGTATTCGATTTTCATCCAAGTAAAAAGTTCGACTAAATCTCGCTATAATAAAGCGTACATGCCTAAAGCGCTCGATTGCCTTTAACGGATTCAAAGTTTTTATTGAAACGAAGCAGATCCAAAAAGTAAACAACTGCGGATACTTTTATCCTTTTCAACCCGGTTAACCCGTAAACCATCTCAGTTTAAGGAGGCATTAAATCGCAACTCAAACAAGAACCGTTACACTGAAGTTAACTCACATATTGCTTTGTGTCACGAACGCTAAAGCGAACCGAGTATAGTTGAAGAGATGCGAAGTTGGAGTGAGATGGGGGATGCCAGCTAAGAGAATGGGTGTGGAGGGTGTAAAAGGAGAAAAACTACATCGCTAAAAGTGAATGCGGTCGAAAGCCGCGCTTATTTTCAGCGCTAAGTGCATGGATTTTTTCAAGTGAAGCCATGAGCATGCTAGCTAGCTATGCGAGCGTCGCGCCGTCATACCTATGGCTTGCAGTACGCAGTTGCCGCCGACAAAAGAACTGTTTATACCGCCGTATATTTCTATGGCACACTCCTTCCAATTACGTTGTGAGGACTTATTGTCGAAGTGTCTGCTGCGACTTCACTTAGTCGTTAAACGATCTGTTAGCTTTTGAGGATAAAACAACTGTAAGATCTCATAATTTTCTCACTGATATTTTCAATCTAGTAAAAGACTAACTGCTACATACTGGTTTTAGTATTTGATAGAGAACTTGTCAAAACATATTAAGCCTAGTTTAAAATCTACAAATGAGCTTGTAGATCTTTTTCAGTCATTACAGTTACTCAGTAGCCAAAGTCTGACATCCATTCTTACCAAAGAGTATCGTATTATTCAGTACTAACTGGGTTGTCCAGGTCAGATAGGCAGTCGCTCCGAGTAAATTATTTAGTAGTCTCCGGTAAGACTGGAAGCCTACCCCAACACAGTTCGGAAAACGCGAGGTAGATGATGATCTAGTGTCATGAAAACAATAAACGATTTTTACAAAAAATAGAAGATTTTAATGCGCTTGTGCCAAATACAGTCACTTTTATCATATAACACTGACTTTGATACCTTTATAGTCCGGGGTTGTGGGTTGTTCCAAAGAGATAGCGCGGCCCCAGAACATAAAGGGCAAAAGAAGGAACGTGGATAGGTTTTGGTCAGTAAAAGCCTGAAGCCCCCCCCACTCCATCCAGAGCGGGGGAAGTGTGATGATTCCCCATCCCCAAAAAAAATAACTCTATAGTACTTACAATAACATTACATTACAGGTAAAATGTTTCATACCTTATTAAAATCAAGCACAACCGATCTGGTTAATTACACTAATGCACCGCGGTCCGTAACCAATGACATCGGATAATAATGCTTTTAAAGTTCGCATTGAACGCCTAATTGACGGTTTATTAAAGTGGTTCGCTTTTACCCACCACTCTGTTTTAGGACTAAAATACTTCAGTAATACCAAATACGAATACAAAAAGCTAACAATAGTAGGTATTTATTTGTCTTCGTGATAAGAGAAATAAACAAAAATAGGTATTTGAAATAGCACATGACAAAACAATAATACTTTTTTAATTTCAGCCTTTTTAATTGTAGCATGATAGTATCTCATACAAATTCTTAACGAGTATTCCTTTTTTATTGCTATAGAGATATTGGCATATCATCCATTTAGATTAGAAGAATAAACATGTATTAGAAGTTAGAAGATAACTCATAAATTACCCAAGCTATATAAATACAATTAAAAAAGAATTTAAATCGGCCCACAAACGACGGCGAAATCGCGTAACAAAAAAAAACACACACACACACAGTCGAATGGAACCTCCTCCTTTTTTTGAAATCAGTTAAATAAATGTAACAAATAAAACAAAAACAAAAATAGAACATAAGACTTATGTACATGAAATAAATTAGACCAGCTGTAGGAGACCAAAAAGGTCCTTGTAGGCTTAACACTTATTTATAAAACAATCAAACCGCATAATTATGTTAAGTTTCCAAAGAGTAGCTATTTTTTCTTTTTATACAACACGTTCAATGAAAAAACAAAAATTGTCCTTGCTCCAACTAGTAAGATATCCGTTCACTTGCCAGCCTATCTTCTAAATTAGAAGCGGAAACCAACAGGTTGCTTATTTAAAATGTGCTTCAAGAAGTTAATTAGATGAGGGAGACCAGCCAAGTTTAATTTGTTCAAAGGAATTCGTGACATTGCCAAAAAAGTCATTATCAATGTTTTTAAGCCCCCACCTCGAACGTTTTCTTAGAAAAAAATAAGCTTCCTATCATTTATTTAGGGCAATGGAATACTGAAGAGTGGCTTCTAAATACTGCTCTGTATTATATCTGACTAGCTTTTGCCCACGGCTTCGCTCGCGTTAAATTTAGGGTAACACAGTTCCCCTTTCCTGATTTCCAGGTACCTGCTACTTGAAGTTTTTGCCCTTGCACCTTATTTATTGTAATAGCAATGCTAAGTTTTCCCTTTTCTTCCCTCTTTCTCCCTCATATCTCACTCTAAAAGAAAAAAGTTAGCCTATGTCCGTCTTCAGGGTTTCAACTATCTCTGTACCAAAAATCATCAAAATCGGTTTAGACATTAAGGCGTAAAGAGGTAACAAACACACAAACTCACTTTCGCTTTTATAATATTAGTAAGGCAAAAAACCACGCCTATAATCCCCAGTGAGTTAGGCAGTGGTGTAGCTGATAGTACACCCACATTTTGTCATTTATCAATTCCCATGTGATAGAGGGCGACACTATATCTATCACCCTACTGCTACTTCTTCTCTTTATGTAGACCTCGCTTCTTGGGGGGGTTTGGTTTCCGCACTTAGTCTTTCCATTTGGAACATTGTGCCCTACTGCTACTGAGAAATTTCTTATAGAAGTATCCAATAAAATTTTACACGACCTGGAAATCAGTCGCGTTTGCGACTAATATACCAACGAAGTGGTTTTGTTAATTATCTTTGCCTTACACCTCGAGGATAATAAACGGCACGGTTGGCGCAGTGGCTGAGCGATCGACTGCTGTCGCTGTGTGCTGTGTGATCTCGGAACAAATATTTGTATGACCTACCGGATAGTTGTTTCGGGTCTGGCTGTTTGTGTACATGTGAGTTTAAATGTTTGTAAACGCACCCCAGAATACAAGAAAAAATCTTAGTGTGGCGCAACGTTTTTAATTTAAAAAAAAAACAGCCGTCATATTACTTTATGTGTTTTTCTGAAAGAACTGCACAGCAGTCCGCAAGAGTAAATTACTCTGGCCAGTCTCAGAAATTTTGCGTTTAATAGACTGCAGTATAAAAGCATGACAGCATGCTATAAAGGGTGTAAAAGGTCTCTAAATGAGACCTAAAGGCTCGTTTTCTCCCCATTATTGCGATATTTTTTTGTTTTAGACCATACCTGGGTAACTTCCAGTTAGTTCTATTGGAGTAGAAATTGCAACATTTTCACATTTCTTTGTTCTTATTAGTTATTCTTGTTTGTTGTTAAAACTTTACTTTAAAGATTTCCCCGACCCCCCCTACTAAACAATGCATCTATAAGGATGATGTTTGAATAGGCTAGTATCCAAAAAAAAAAATAAGTCCGTCTTTTAGATTATTCAAAAATAAGGGACACGTATTTTTGAATCATCTAAAAGACGGACTAAATAGAATGTTATTACTTTGACCCTGGAAACTACCCTATTAAGTTCTACCGTAAAATGCAATACCCCAAAAAGAAAAGTCGTTTCCCCTCAATATTTTTTGCGTTTTGAGCTACTTAGTTTGATGTATAGAATGCATAGTTGACGGCTTCGTGAAGTTAGCATACACCCTGTATCCCTGGCCCTCTCATTTCCTTAGCTGTCTGTTAAAGCCTTGAGCTGAGGAGGAAGCAATTTATTTCTTACTACTGGCGCCAGCGGCTTCGCCAGCGTCATATCTAAAAAAAAAAAATATGTTATTCCAGACCATAATCTACCTCTCTGCCAAATTTCATCAAGATCCGTTCAGCCGATTTGACGTAAAAGAGTAACAAACATCAATACATCCATATATCCATCCATCCTCACAAACATTTGCATTTATAACATTAGTAGGACTTGTTAGACACTTATAGATAAAGAAAAAGACAAAATCTGGTCTACTTCCTTATTTATACATGTTGTAAACTAAAGTCGCTTTTGGTGTTTGTCTTTGTGATTACGATGTTTTTCTAAACTAATGAACGCATTTGATGCTGTTTCCATCATTACATGTACTAAATTGATCAGAATTGAAAAATTGGCCGCTTCTGCTAGCCAAATTATTTTACGAAGATATGACATGTGTGGCACTAGAATAAGTTGTTTAGTTTTACTCAAAACATTAAAAACTCATACTTTATGCTTGCAACTCACAACTAAGATTGCTTTTAAATTTTCATGCATCAAATTTTTATTTGCAAGTGATGTTGATGCCGAAGAAAGTTTCCATGTCATCATCATAATTATGCCTAATTTTTTTCCGATGGGGATGAAGCGACTGCCTATTACCCAGTAAGTACTGGGTAATACGAAACCCCTTGGTAAGACTGGTTGTCAGACTTTCAGATCCCAAACTACCTGCAGCGATTGTGAAGGATCTACTAATAAAAGCTAGTTCCAACGGCTCAGCGTGAAGATCGACCCAAGCTGCAACATGGGATCGTTAAGCCTGTGTTAAAATAGTAATATTTAGAGCCATTCTCCTTAACGAACCCATGTCTAATTAAAAAATTACAAGCAAAAATAAATCCTTATTTTGATTCTGTGAACTACTGATTGATAACGTAATGTGTTATAAAATGTACGCGCAAAATTAATGGCAGCTTTTGAGCATGATGAAACGTATTGGTTCATCGTTGTTATTATTAAGTCCGTTATTGTTTGTTCCTATGTCATATATTAATTAGTTAATTAATTTGTGAATATTGAATCTTAAGCGCACGTCGCATTGTATCTTGTATGTTTTTTTATATAATGTGGAAAATGTTGTTGGTTATTCATTTACTCATCTTATAGCTGTAATTTTGTGCAATACTGTAATGTGTAACCGATTGTTTTCCAAAAAATTAAAAATAAAATAAAATAATCTTTTTACTGACCATGTACACATGACAAATTTTTTTTATTTTTTCTTCAGAAAAATAGGCTATCAGGCGCTTTCATTAGTTAATGAAAGACACTAATAAATATAAATCGTCTTCCATTCGTCTGCGAGCACTCGGCTGTTTTGTTAGCGTATTGCCAGCAGACTATGCTGCACTTTGCAAGCCTCTGGACGGTGAGCAGTGGGTAGCTAACCGTCCGTCCGTCAAGTGACGACAGGTTGTGTCGACTGCGCGTTCAAAGAAATGTCAGCAAAGCAGATGGGCTCGTCAAGGCCACTGTCTGCCAGGGCTGCAGGTTCTTTGAAACAGTTACCGCGGCCCCAGAATACAAAGGGCAAAACGAGGAGCATGGATGGCTTTTAGTTAGTACAAGCCTAACACTTCCTTCCGCTCCACTCAGAGCAGGAGAAGTCATTTGGTAATTTCCCATCCGAGAAGATAGAAAATGCTCTGAGCTTGAAAACATTCAGCCGAAGCTACCTGCTGCTTTTGTCACGTCAATAAAACTAGTCAGTTTAGTACTACCCAGTTAGTACGGCTGAACGCACGTCAAACTAAAACTTAAAAATTTCCAAGCTCACTGCTGCCAAATATAAAATCTGTCGAGGTAAATTGATCCCACAGACATGTTTCACACAGCACTGTGATAACTTCATAACTAGTATTGGGCAACTTAAAAAAAAATTGCTTCATATAAATAATATTTTCTATAATTAACATGTTTCTTCTAAAAACGTCGTTAATCTTATCATAGAGTTCAGTGCTTAGCTTTGCAGTCGAACACTATGAGGGGCATAAAATTTAGTCGTAGCTTCTTTCTGTGGAACTTCATGTTAAATGTAATAATAATTCAATTACTGTGATTGCACAACATATTTGTACATTTTCTTGCAATAATATTTGATTTGAAAAGTGTTTCTATATACGTTCCGTTTCCATTCGGTCGGAACTTTAATGAAAACCTTAATAAAAAAAAACTATTCTTTTTTTATTGCGGTTTACAGTTTCAATACCAACCAGTTTTTAGACTTTCCTTTCGTACCCACCCTTTTTGTCCGTGTTCTCAAAAAGATTCAATTATCTTCCAAATAAGAAAACATAATTTTAAAACTGTATCGTTCAACATTGTACCACTTTATCGGCCATAACAATACAATTTCGTCGTTTAAGGTAAATAAAAATAACGTGTTTTTGACATTCATAACGTTATTGTAGGCGAATGTGGAAGGGCCGCACCTGGGCCCGCCAACAATGGGCCCGCACAATACCCCCACGAAGTAAACTGAATAACTTTATTTAAGAACACAATAAACCACTTTTTACTAGAAAAGGTCTGAATTGTGTAATGCTATCGTGTGGGTCGGATAGGTGAAAAAAAAAAGAAAATAAAAACCTAAGGCAATTTTTTGCGTGTTTTTGAAGAAGTTCTATTAGAATACTTGCGTTCTTTACAGATTATTCTTAAGTACCTACATTGCTTTATTTAATTCCACGCTGGGATGCTTTTAGGTAGATCAATATTGTTGGGTATTCGATTACAATCTTGAAGATATAGGTAAATTATATTAAAGATATTTCAGTTTTCTCAGTTATTTCCTTTGACGGGAATGGTATACCTTAGATAACATCTAGCCTGTATTTCCTCGAATGGTTAGGCAGAGAGCCACATTTCGTCAGATGACATGTTTTTTTTTGTTGTCATATCTAATAGGAGACGAGCCTATACCGTCGCTCGGGCACCAACCCTTACTCGAAGTGAAATTCCTAATTTAACCAACCCAATAACCGTGCTTTATGAAATCGAACCCAGATCCCCATGATCAACAATAGCATTTGCGACTACTAGCTTAGCTTATTGCATTGGCTTATATTTATTTTGAAGATGAACCTCGATATATGATATAGGCACGTTTTATTTAACTAGTTACCTTGTACAATGATTTTTAGACCAGAGCTCTTCTATTTTACCATTATATTACCGAGGAGTTGTTGGAAAGTTGAGAAGAATCGGCGTTACTTCGCCATTCGTCGATATAGAGTTGAAGCGGAAAACAAAAGCCAATCGAGCACTTTGCCACTCATTGGAAATACATCAGTAGCGAGGCACGGCCGTGACTGGGTTTCAGTTACCTACAATGATGATGATGATTTGATGGCGTTTTCGACTGAAGAATATAAGAACTTTCATTGTTTCTTTCAGAATACGATATTAAGTGCCCATCTTTTAGCTGCTCTCGATTGATCTATGAAGCTCCTACTGAGCAGGTTTATCTTGCTTGGACCAATTGGGTCCAGGGTCTGTTGAAAGGTTTGGCAACTAAATGCCAGGTGGGAGATTTCATGAAAGGTGTGAAATATTGATCTAAACGATACACCAGTAACTGTAGTAAACAGAACATCTTATTACATTTTTACAAATAGACTTTCAGATATTTTTGAAAGTAGAGAAAAATAATACACCTCTTTAACTGTAATTCGGTCTCACCGCTCGGATCCATCTTCAGGTTACGCTGGCTGATACGTGGATGGGTGACCACCTATTACATATTATCCTGCCGTCCCGCCCGACTATCCTTACTAATATTATAAAAGCGAAAGTGCGTTTGTTTGTTACCTCTTCACGCTTTAATGGCTAAACCGATTTTGATGAATTTTGGTACAGAGATAGTTGGGAACCAGGAGACGGACATAGACACAATCTCACAAAAGTGGGATATGAGGGAGAACGAGGGAAGAAAAGGGAAAATTTAGCGTTGCTATTACAAATCAATAAGGCGCAAGGGCAAAACTGTACTGTGTTATACCGAATTTAACGCGAGCGAAGCCGCGGACTAAAGCTAGTAATTTATAAATCTTAACAGTCGTTACAACCAGTCTTCCCAAGAGGAATCTTATTACTCGGTACTAACTAGGTTGTGAATGTTGAATAGGCAGACGTTCCATTTAATAAAAAATAGTGGTATTCAGATGCATCTCTGTAAGACTGAAAGTCAACTCCATCGTAGCTAGATAAAGGCTAAAAAGACGATAAAACGCGTTGAACCTGTTTTACATAAGAAGGTATTGTCTTAGCTAGCTTATCAAAGTGTTTCTTTATAAAATTCAATTATTCCAATATTGTAAACATAAAATTCGAGTTAAACTTCGAGTTAATGGAAATTTCTTAAAATAAGCTGACAACTAAAATTAGTTTAGAGTGCTCCATTTTGTAGAAATAATTTGTGTCTAAAACAGATCTCTGTAATTCCATAGCAGATATCATAAGAAGCCTTTTTTTGTGGATGTGAAATTATCAAATAACTTTTCCGCTCTGGGCGGAGTGGGGGGCAGCGTCAGACTGCTACTGACTAAAACCCACCCATGTTCCTTCTTTTGCCCTTTATATGGCAGGTCTGGTAAGCGTCTCTGCTATCATAATAAGCTTAAGACGGTGTTATTGCTTGACGACCCTGTTCTTTGCTGCAATTCTCCTGGCGGGCAGTGTAAGTTGACAGGTATCATTATATCTTCGAATTTTTATTACTACATTCAAGTCTCCTCACAATATTTTCTTTCACCGTTTTCAGAGCCATCTCCATAGTTAGCTCTATCATATTTCGTACACAAATCCGATTACAGCATATAATATAATCTAGTCTCCAGACAAAGGGTCGTGTCATCTTATAGCTGAGGCTCGTTCGTCCACTTCATTAAGACATGAATTATGAATGGAGGGCATTACCATCCGTCTGGAGAGTACGTAACTATGACCACCATTGTTATGCAGATTGTGGCTGGACGTTGGCGTACAACCACCCTCCAATATGAGATGTTTGCAAACAAATATACATCGATAATAAACGCTTGTTACTAATTGTTCTTGGGTATGCAAATTGTGATCGTCGTTGGTGTTCAAGTTTGAAAGCCCTTGTCTTGTTTAAGTGAGTTTAGTTGTGTAAAGAGTTCAGTGCATTGACACTTTTAGAGAGAGGTTTTATTGCTGTAGTTTGATGGAAGGGTCTTATGGGGTCAGAAGGAGAATTAATCATTTTACCGCAAATAGGCGAAGGCTAAGTCAAATCATTACCTACCTTCTTTAATTTTAGACAATGACGATATGTGGGATCTCTATAATTATATATTTTTCACATTCCCAATCTTGGCGCATTACCATAAACATTTTAGATCTTAACCTTGTAGTATTAGCGTGCAATATCGTTATTTTAAGTATTTCCCTCGAGGAGACGTGTCTCCTGCTTCTGTTCACATTTGGCATGCTGGAGCAATTATTAATGAAATAAGTTAATAAAGATTTGTTTTAATAATTAAATATATACAGTTTTGTATGAAAACAGTTGATGCCAAAAGCTATCTAAGATAAACCAATGCTTAAAACCGAGGAAGGCGTTAAAATGAAATGGAGACTGCTTTGAATACCGCCAACCAAGACCGAAGTTGCTATTTCGCGCAGTTAGAATAAACACTACACACACCTTAATGTAGATAGTTCAGTGAGTTTACAGCACGATTTAATGTCAAAACGACCACATTAACATTTCGTATGCAGTGAAAGTCCCCTCTGTAACCTATATATTCCATTGAATGCGAAACTAGACAACTTTTCGCAATAGTGAAAAGCTGCGGAGTTGGAACAAAGAGTTAAAAACAGTTGTTTCTCAAAACCTGCAGTTTACTACTTTTAACTTTACAGATGGTAGTGACTCAATTGAAATACGTGATGAGGTTTAGATATAGTTTTATTGGTTTTTAAAAGAAGAAAGAAAGAAGAAACGCACTTTTTTGTCGATGGGAAATCTTCAAATAACTTCCCCCGCTCTGGGCGGAGCGGGGGAAGTGTCAGACTTGTACTGACTAAAACCCATCCGTGTTTCTTCCACTGCCTTTTATGTTCTAGGACCGCGGTATCTCTTTCGAACAACCCGTAACCCCGGCAGGCGGTGGCTCTGGCAGGCCCCTCTACTTTGCTGATATTTCTTTGAGGCGCGTGTGGAACATTAACACGCCGTTCACACGGCCTGTCGTCAAAAAACGGACAGACGGTGAGCTAGTGGTGACTTTAGTTTAACTTTTGACGATACGGTTGGCGCAGTGGTCGACTGCTGCGGTGCGTCGGGTTCGATCCCTGCACGGAACAAATATTTGTATGGCCTACAGATAGTTGTTCCGGGTCTGGCTGTATGTAAATTTAAATGTTTATAAGCGCTCTCACGATACAGGAGAAATTCCTAGTGTGGGGCAATGATTAAAAACAAGACGAGACATTTAGAAACCATCCTTGTGATATTGAAACTTATTTCTTTCTAGATTACTTTCTGTCAAGTCACTTTTTTCAGCCGAGTGGAGCTTCAAAACCTAAATACAACTACAAGTTCTGAAAATCTGTAGAATCGCAGTAGGTAACAAGTTACTTACTCAGTAAACAATACTACGAGGGTCACGGCAGAGTTATGTAGGAATATGCAAGGTAAGTGAATGTGCACCATTAAAATCAATTTCATCACGAATCTTTTTATGAAAATAGTTTAAAGCTTGATGAGTCAATACGCGAAAACTTAGTTCGCTTTCATATTCCATTCTTTGTATCACTCAAGTGAAGTTTAACACATGATTTGTCAAAACAAATCTTGATAAACATGAAAATAGTCGTGAGGTTCTTCTCCATGGAGGCAATGATTTCACGAAAGCCAAAACAACTTGTTCTGGTATTGTGTAGTGAGATTTTCTCACTCAAATTCGATTCCCAGTATTGAATCATGGAAAAAATCTTCCAGGGGAATACAACCAAACCAAACAATACCACACACCTTTGTACCTTACGCATTATTTACGCGCCTAAAACTACCCTTGGCCACTGGGGGATACGCAAAAATGTCACAAGAAAAGTCTATTCCCATCTATTACGCTGTATATGTAGGTAGATGTCCCAGCACTTAAAATGCAAACTGTGGCATCCAAATCGTGATACACAAGGGAGTTCCGGGAACAGAAATGTACCTATGTACGTTCCCGATATTGTGTGACCAGAACAAAGATCACTGAATATCAGTCGTAGAACTAAACTTCGGCTTTGACAGACTGGACAATGACTTCAAAGGAAATCTCAGTAAGGACGTACCATTAATAAAATGGTGCCTTCTGTGTGGTAGTGTGCCCTCTTTGAGGGCTATTTGATGTCCACTAGATAGGTGTAGCTAAAAGCTTTTGAGTTGTTTTAAGAACAAGGATTTTTATGTAGTAGGTACTAAATAAATTAAAATAATTTCTGAGTTTATGAAGTTTTCTTTCATGGCAATATAATTACATTCGGATCGAGCTTAAGGTTGGCACCTTGCTTAGGTTAGAACCAAGTTTCCTCCGGCTGTCATTTGTAGATTTTCAAAGATCTACAAAAGACAGCCAGCCCTACCTAAGGGTAATGAATTACCCAGTGCTAAATGGTCTGTGGAAGTCAGATTGGCAGCCGCTTCATATAAAATGCTGATATTCAGCTGCATCCTCTTAGACTGGCAGCTGACTCCAACATAGTTGGGAAAAGGCTTGGTAGATCGTAATATATTTTGTTGTTTTGTCTTAAACTGTATTCAAATACCTTAAACATTATTAATTTATTCAAATCATTTATTCATATTTTTTATTCAGACTGTGCTGTCCCACTGAAAAGTTTCCCGCAATTCTTTCAGGGCTTAAAGATACATAAAAATCTTTAATTCACTGATCAGCGTAACATTTAATTAACAATAAGTATGAAGTTGGCTGTTATGTAGGATGTTTGTGTATATGAGTTTAATTGTTTGTTAACGCACCCACTTAGCCACGACACAGGAGAAATTTCTAGTGTGGGGGTAACGTTTTTTTTAATAAAAAATAAATAAAAGTTTTATAAAAACTGCCAGTCTGTCAAATTCACTACCGGATTCTCTGTTCCCTGATCATTATAATCTTGATCTCTTCAAATTTCGAGTGAATCGATTTCTCCGTGGCAACCGTCCTCCATCATAGGCAGCATCATCGCTTCACATCAGGCGCGTTGCAGCCAAACGTAATACAACAAAGCTGAGATTTTTTGAGTACTCATTACCCACTAAGCTTCATTATAGGATGTAAGTTTGTATGGAAGTTCGTCACTTTAGAAATCTCTATTGAGCACGAATAAAACTGTATAAATTTTAACATTTACATCCAACGCCGCACATTCAACCCGTTTCTACGTTACCATATTTATTCAATGAAAGTTCAGCAAATTACATAGTAATACAGGACCACTGTTCCTAGTAGACAAGTTTCTATCCCACTTCATATACGGTACCTACGGTTGCCGCAATGAAAATAACAAAGCCTCAGGTAATTTCGCTAATGCAAGTGGTTACACCCTATCTACAACGCTCTTACAGAGGCTTCGCCCGAAGGTACCTATTAAGAGGGTCGACACACGCCCGGGATATTGTCAGACCTTCGCCGCTATATTTTGACTAAGTGTTAATATTAAGGGGCTGAAAGATAGTTAGTACGAATGGTCTAAGAAATTTGGAACGGATGGAGTAGCCTGTTAAAGTAATTATAAGCATACCTTTACATCACCAAAATTGTCTCCATTTGTGGCAATTCTGGTTAATAGAAGAGAAAAACGATTCAAAAGTTTTACTTCGTTTATATTTGTTTCGCAGGCAATATCATACATTTACATAAGGCCAATAAGTAAAGAAACACTGGCTACTTGATACACAATCCTTGACCAGTTCGACAAAAAAGTACAACACAACACCTCCGCGTAAAATATGACTACGAAACTCCCACTTAGTTTATTAGATACAGTTTACAAATTATTTTTCATAAATTCAACAATATTAAAAACGTTAACAATTTACAAAATTTTCCCTATATTTTATAGCATTTCAGATTTACATACACTTTCATAAATACAGCTATAAAATTTAATAGATAACAAATTATATAAATGAGCAAATAAAGTTCTAACGTTTATAACCGCTTAGCTACGTTATATTATGTACATATACATTAACAATTTATTATTTTAAGTTTTAGATATACAATTATTATGACACTGAGTAGTTTTATGCGCGCGCGTCGCAACATAAACAACTGAATTTTACTGAAAAATATAGTACAACAGCAAGAAGATATTTTAGTATGAAAAATAAAATGAATGAAGTACACACAATACGTTAAAATTCCAACAGTATTGTAAACTCAATAATATTATTTCCATACATTATAAAGGATTTACATTGTTAATACAAGCCGACATTTGATGAAATGCTAATGGCTATTATGTAGTTATACTTATTTACTGTTCGTTCACCATTGGCTTTAAAATGTACTATAACTAGTACCATAGTCTTTAACCTAACTGATAAACACTGTCTTACGTCCAATTAGTAAGATACAGACACTTCTATTTGCCAAACGTTGCTGAGCCATGCACAATTTTAAGACAAGCACAGAAGAATTAGTTCAATTATGTCATACGTGTGGAACTGTATACGTGACGAATTACTTTGAGATTATATCTTAACAAAGGTTTACGAAGTACAAAATTGATAATATTACTGGCTGATTCGTTTATATTTGCCGTGGTAGAGTTTTTTATTCATCATTCTGTTTGGAAATGGTAGTTACAAGTATAATCCCGGATGTTGTGTCATGAAATGGCTTACATCGCTCTAGTGATATTTTAGCGACTACCAAAAAGCATGCAGACACCAAATACGTTTAACACAAGTATCTAGTTAGGTAAACGTAGCGGGGTAATATGGATAATTCGTAAAGCACGTATCGTAGTAGTTGGACTAGTTGGCCTTTCATTTTGGTGGTTTAACAACAATAATATCGTTATTAAACAGTCGACGTATTCTGAGTTATAAAGCGGCAAATAAAAAAATGGGAATATGATTGGAATAGTCTGACGCAATTAGTATGGCATCTCTAGCCTTCAATCTCACTCAGGTATGACGCGTTACAAAAAAACAACTGACGACCGAACGACTGTTATAAAAAATCAACGACTAACTTTTCCGATATTTTCAGAGTCTTAACTTTGCGCATGGCTTCAAGTAAAAGTTTAGCATGTGGCGAGGGCTAAGGTCGTTATTAAAAAGGTAGCGCTCACGGTGAGAGCGGAGGCGGCTGCGGCGGCTGGCCCGCCTCCGCCTAAGAAGCTGGCATCTTCTTCCCTGGGTCCACCTTCTCGAAGCGGACCTTGGAGGCTGGAGCGAACGTCGTTCGTCTCTTCGATTGAGTTGTAGTCGCGATCGTCGTCGTCGCGTTTTCGGTTTGGCAACTCCATTTCTATATCACATGGGGAAACGGTCAAATTAGTTTGTGAATCCATCATCTTCAAGGAAAATATAGATAGAGTTTACATTATGATAAAGGTTAATATTAAATACAAAACAAAATATACAAGCCTCACTAATTTAGCTGCGTAGATATTGAAATGCTGAACAGAATAGCGTTTTTTTACCATTAACCTTTCTGATATACGGTGTAAAATGGGTCATAATATGCGACATGTATAATAAATCTCAGCCTGTTACAAATTAACATCGTGCTCTAACGTTCAGATTTCAGGATGACAGAAACAGATATTACAGTAGTCCCAAATGTCTTTGAAACAATCCTGCCAGAACAACATAGTCTATGGCCTACAATCACTTCTTGCCTTTCAAAGTTCCATTGACAATACAAAGACGGTATGACGCCTCCTTTGTCTAATCTCTATAACTTACCGTATAACCTTATGTTGCCTTCGGCGTCGCCTATAGAGTTCTTGGATATGCACTTGTAGCCTCCGAGGTCACTCCGTTGAATGTTCCGGATAACGAGGCGCATCTGTACGCTGTACGCAGAACTGTTGATCTCCGTCATCTGGTATTTGTCGTTTGAAATTATCATTTCTCCTGGAAAAGAAAGGGTGTTTATTTGTCTGGCAAGTACTTTCGGTCTAGGCATACTTTATGTTAATCGTCAGTATTTTCATATTAAGTAACTATAGTTTTACTTTATGCATTGGAATAGTGTGACACGCAATAACTGCAGTGTTTGTTATTGTGCACCTCATTTTTATTAAGGAAGTTTTGCGGAAACGTGTTTTTTTATAATTATATTTGTATCAAATTGTAAATATTCTTAAAAAAGAATAGAAATATTAAAACATCATTGAACTAAACAATTTCTAACAAATTCATTAAAATGAAATTAAAAACGCTTTACACTCAACAAATTATTTAAACGTTCTATCGCAGAACAAACTATTAATTACGTTTACATGGCGCCAAAGTCTTTGGTTACAGTTGATACAGTCATTTGTTTCACCGCCCTTTATTCGATAGGCACAAGCCTTTCCGTCCATTTATATTCGGCCACTTCCGACCATTGTCCGCCCGATATCGAATTGAAATATTGTTTCGGCATGTCGTGTGCGGAACAATACACTATATGCCCACATAATGTATCTACTTTGCAGTATGTGCTAACAGCATTCAGTTAAAATAATATTCAATTTCGTCCCATCCCCCGTATGCAATGTCAACAAGCAAATGTTGATTTTCGACCAAGTGTTAACATTATTCGTTCGTGTTCAATTTGTCAGTCGGAAAGCTTAATGTACTTCACAAAACAATAGTAATTACAAGGATAAACTGCCGCTTTGCGATTGTTAATCCATTAATAGTGGTGTATGTCGCGACTGAATCATGGTTTTGGGGTATGTTGTTTGCCAATCAAAATGTGGGGCTTTGTTATGAATATTGCCTATTCATTTGTTTATGGGATTGATCCGGTATTCAGTGTGATGCGAATCGATTTCTATGTTATTATTAGTTTGGTCGAGGATTGCAATCATAAATGGAGAAGATATTTATTTACTAAAACTGAATCCAAGTGACAGCTTCAGATTAGAGGGAAAGAAACCTCGCATTTTCTTATTAAATTACATTCACGAACTTAACAAACACAGCCATATCTCACCTAAGTCGAAGAAAAATACTACGAATTACCTGTTATTTTAGTAGTCTTTTTAGCGTGTCACTCAAGGACTTATGCACATCCAATTTAGAAAATACCTTTCTTAGAGCCTTATTGACTGGAGTGTAACCAACCCTAGGTCAATGATATCGAAAACGTGCTGAATAAAAAATAAAGTCATTCTGCAGGATTTGTGCCTAGAAAATCCGTGAATCCAGTGAAAACAATCGGGTGTGCGGATCTAAACACAGTCGACGTTTTGAATAATAGATGCGATGCGCGCTGGTGTTTTTGATCTGAGCTATACATGCCTACTGTACTGCCTATTTATATTACTTCAGTTTATTGATAATGGGTTTTCAGTGCACACTGAAATTATGATTGAAGTTTCTGAATAAGGTATTTATAAAAAATCGTACTGCATTATTGAGGACGTAAAAAAGAAAGTTAGTTGTATTTACCAAGTGTGGCGTATTAGTACGGAGAGACCAGAGGGTTTTTTAGATAGTAAATATTAAAAAAAACTTACAAATAAGTCTTTCTTTGAAAGTGTTCCTTAGCGTATATTTGCTGTGTCGAATATTCTTTGAAACTAATATTTATTTTTTAAGTAACTACCTTTAGATGCATCTGAAACTGAATGCCAGTATTCTACATGGAATGACTGATCTGATGACCTATCTGACCTTCATTACCCAGAAACTGTCACTAATGCGCCTTGGTAAGATTAGCTGTATTTTACATGGACCGACTGCCTATCTGACCTCCACATCCCAGTGCTGAGTAATACAATACTCCTTGTTAAGACTGGTTGTCATTCATTCGAGCCACTGAAAACCTGTAACGACTGTCTAAGTCTTAGACAGTCATAATAGGTAGTCATTATTTGTTGAACTTAGACTCTACTACTCGTCTCGACTTAGACTAAGATTAAAAAATGATAGTCGGGGTCAACGGCTTAACTTATTAAAGTCTGCATGTAATGGGTGGTCACCCATCCACGAACCAACCTAGGCAAGCGCGGCTTAGCCTAAAGATCGACCCGAGCGGCACCTATTGTTTATCCACAAACTATGCAGATAAGGATGGTTAAATTAAATTAATTAATTTCAATAATCAGAAAAACGGAAATCCATATTGTTAGAAGCGTACGCTTATATCTAGTGTTAGTACATACATAAATAAAAACAAATTGAGTTTGAGTAACTTTGTACAGAAGATGAAAAAACAAATATCGTAATAATATACTAAGACAGTTTCTCAAGATGGCTGGATGGACGTTTGTTACTCTTTCACGCAAAAACTACGTAACAAATTTAGATGAAATTTGTCACGTAATAACGTTATTTGGGTTCACACAGGTTATAATAATCGGGATATCACATGGTCTACTTTTTATCCCGGTCTAGCGGTTGAGCCTCAAGGCAGGTAGTTGTTAATAAAGAAAATGATCAAAATGCGTGAGTAGATATTGTATACAGAGATTTCGTGGAATATAAGTCGCAAGCTACAATATTACCGTGGACCGTGGCGGGTCGCGATGCCTCGTTCAGTTTACATTAAAAATTGCTTGCATTCTTCTTGCCTCGTTTTATTTTGTGGGCGGCTGTTTATTTTTTATTGCCAGCCAGTGACCATGGCTTTTTGGTATGAAATTGAAATTTTGGTTATAGGCATTTTAATTATAGAATGTACTTTGGTTGTTATCTTTTCTTGTATTCTATGCTATGTGGATTTGGGTTTTAACTGAAATAGAGCTGTTGGATTTTGTTTGTCGATGTTTAATACTACAGATTATGATTAAAAACTTATACCTACTGCTGGATTAAAATAACGGTTAGGCCAAGAGAAGCAAAAGTACCTGAAGTAAACATTTTATGCGCTTTACACAGTAACAGATGAAACTTATATTAATTTATAATATAAGTTTCATCTGTTACTGTGTTAAAAATAAACGTTTATGTCAATTTGACTTTCTTTCCGATTGAGCTTCCTTTAGTTTGGATGGCAATGCATGGTGAGCTAATAGACGCCTTTCTTAATGCCTGTTGCATAAGCAAAGAGGTTTTACATGTACTTTTTTTCAATAATTGGTGGATTGTAGTGACCTGACCAAGTGAACCATGCCATGTTTTCGAAACATAACATACTAGCTTCGCTCGCGTGATGAAATAAAAAAGCATCATCAAGTATTCTATGTGTTATTCCAGACTATAATCTACCTCTGTGTCAAATTTCATCAAGATCCGTTCAGCCGTTTTGACGTGAAAGAGTAACAAACATCCATACATTCATCCATCCATCCTCAGAAACATTCCCATTTATAATATTATAGTAGGATATGCAAATTTAAGTTCAATCAATAAACGTGTGTCAGAATAGTTAAATAAGGCTATCTTTGCATTCTTATCTCAGTTTTGTTCTGACAAAAACACCTTCGATTTACCAAAACTTTTGAGACTTGCTTTGTCGCTACAATAAGTTTGCTGTATTCGGTTTTGAAAGAGAAATAGAGTTCAATCTTGATATCACAAAATCTCTCATTCAATATTCAGTGACTAGACCAACTTGGCAGTACGTAATATAATGCGGTGAGTTCGACGTCGCCGCCGACTTGATGTGATCGTTAATCACGCCATAAGACGCCGAGCTCTATTACACACTGATACTCCCACTCGACGGTTGATCTCACTTCAATTGACGGTAGACTTCATTTGAGGGTTCAACTTTATTAGAAGGCGTGATACTTGTTTTGGGTAGGCTAACTTTGGTAACTACAAAACTGACCCAAAGCAATTGCTACACACATTCGATTTCTGTTCGATCGGAAAATTCATTCGACATGTACTAATACGTATGCATTTTAATAATTTTGAAAGCGACTTTCGACTGACGACTGACGATCTTTTTTTAAACACATGTTACCAACATGAAATTTTAATCAATACAGTAGGAGAAAATCATTTTGAAGAGTTGCTAAGTCATTACATATGACACAAGTGACTGTACGTCTACGTCCCACCCGTCCCTTGCTAGAGTCAGCCCGCGTTGCTGAGCCAGCTGGCCTCGGTATCTCTTTGGAACAACCTGCAACTCCGGCAGAAAGTGACTCTGGCGAGCCTCTCTGCTTTACTGACATCTTTTTTAGGCGTTCGTGGAACACGAACGCGCTGTCGACACGGCCTGTCGCAACTAGACGGATGGTGAGCTACCTATTGCTCACCGTCCACAGACCCGTGTCTACGGTGGCCGGGATTCATCACGTGGAGGCAGTCCCCTGACAATAAGATAGAAAGAACAATACCCAAGGAATGTAAACAAAGTGTTTTCATGATTATATATTATTCCCCCGCGAAGGGTAAAGGTGTCGCTCTAATCATGAAATGGCATTAATTTATTACTGGGGTGAGTTCACTGCATTAGTTTAGTTCGAAATAAACTTTATTTATACGCTATTGCAGCTGTTGTATGTGCCTTCAGCCATTTTGTTTTTGCGGTCAGATCTGAAGAACTGTTTTAACGTTTGAATTAGATATGAAAGAAATATGCATACATAATTTCAAAACTACATAGCTCTTTGATGAACCAAAAAATGTGTTAGAATTAAATTTTTTTTAGGGGTAACTGTTTTCAAACGTCAGCTCTTTCGCTGAAGTGCTCTACCGAGCTACACTCATTTTTTGTCAGTTAATTTAAGGTTCAATATTTGTAGAGTGAGCTTTTTTAGTGTTCCGTACTTCATAATGAAAAAACGGAACCTTTATATGATCACTTTATTATCCGTCTGTCTGTCAAGAACCTTTTATGCTCAGAAACGCGTGGAGGTATCAAGTTGAAATTAAAACCATATACTCGATTCTACGATCCCTTAGAGCTGCGAAATCAACCCTTTAAATCTACGCAGTCAAAAGATATGATTGTTTATGTCGCAAGTTTGTACGGACCCTCGATATGCGAGTCCAACTTGCACTTGGCTGTTTTTTTTTTTAATTTATCACAAGCATTCACGGACTAGGAACTATTTTATTTGGACTAAAAGTGAAGTAAGTCGAGTAATAATTGCAACATGCCATCTCTCTAAAACTATTCACACCTAATTCACAAGCATAAATTAATTTCCTTAATTGTTCAAAACTGCTTCACACCGAACTGAAATTGGAGCTTGAATACTAGCATACTATTACTCCTGAGGCGCTATCATACGTTAGAACTCAACACATTACTGTTGTAATATTGTACTTGTCTCACAAAGCAAATGGTAGCAAAACATCAGATGTTATTACTGCTCTGAACACAGTTTAACTGCTAAGATTGAGAATAAATCTTTGTTTGTTACAAGTCAACTTGGGAATTGTACTGTGTGTCTATATCTTCTTAGTCAGATATTAATGAATTGAAGGGAACTTTGGAGACAACCCTAGTAATGTGTGCATAGAGGTATATGCCAGTAATAAAAAGTCTGCTATGGTAAGGAGTTGTCTACTACGTACCTTATAATTTTCTAGTAAATATTGCGACCGGTGTAAAATAAAGTTCGGATTTGACGACACGGAACAAATACTTGTATGGCCTACAGATAATTGTTCCGGGTCTGGCTGTTTGTGTATGTGATTTTTAATGTTTGTAAACGCACCCACGATACAGGAGAAATTCGTAGTGTTGGTTTAAAAAAAAGTTGGGAAAACCTAGGCTTAATTAATTTAATTGAACTAAACAATATCCAACTAAGCTATCGACTAATAGCATCACAATCACAATAGATTCATTAATAACTGCGGTCAAAGCCGAAGACATTGAGATATGTCAAGAGACGTGGTTTTGGTACTCGACCCGGTGACCACAAATCTGCGGCGGCCGGCCCGCTCTGATGCAACTGACACCTCTTCGGTGGCCAGCCGCCACTGACACGCCCTCTTTTGTTTATTGTTGACAACTTTGTTAATTAATTATTGTCAGTTTACAGCTTTCTATTGAAGGCGTATCGAATGGCACTGAATAGATGGATATCTTGAAGAGCTGGATAAAGATTAATTGTCAATTGGTTGCATAGTTTTGTTTGTATTGATATTGTTTTTGTGATTGGGTAATGTTTTGCTTGCTTTATTTTGCTGTCTATTTTTCTTTGCCAATTCAACTCCGAAAGTCCGAATGTGTATAACAATGTAAGGATTTTATTCATCGCAGAATTAAAACGAACAATGATCTATAAATTGGAACGAAAATGCTCCGTTAAAAGCTCCATCGGAAAATAACCTATACATCACGACAATAAAGTAAGCAATTTTATTTAAATAAAACCCGATTGAAATTACAACAAAAAGTTGTCGCAAAGCCTGGCTGCGAATGGCGGACACTCCCATTCCATGTCCGGTGCGGCCGGCACGCCGCTTGTCCCATCTCGTCACGCCCGTGTATTACCTAATTTAATTTGTAGTCCCCGCAATTTATGGGCCGCAGAAGAGCCGTCTACCCCCTCTGTTTGTTAGTAACGGCCCAGACATATGTGCCGTACCGTACGTCACTTCAGCATTTGATTGTTAATTGCTTAAAAAGTTTTGCAGTTGACAAGCAATGGCTTTAAAATTCACAAAGTTGTAGACTAACAATGCTAAAACTCAAAATTTGCATAAAAAATCCAATAAAATACGCTTTATGATCGTGCATACAAAAAATATTGAATATTATCAAAATAATGAATATTAATATGTCATAATGAATATTTAAATGTGCAAATGTGTAAGGGCGCGGGAGATCAAAAGCGTGAACTTGGAAATGCGATCTTTTGAAAACAGATTTTTGCTGTAGATCTAGATGTAGAGCCTATGTTATCGGAATTCCTATTATAACTAGCTACGTGTTTTCATTTGATCGGGATAGAAAACTGAAACTGCATAAATCCGGGGCGGTTTAGTTTCGGCGAGTAATATTTGAAATTGAATTTAGATTTGTACGAATATTGTGGTACGTACGTGAGAGTAAATATTGTGACTGTAGCCTAAAGCAATTTGAAGCGGGCGGGCCAGCGGTCTTTGTTGCATATCGGGCGGTAATAGAATTTGGTCCGCTTTTTGCGCGGCTGGTCGCTTCGACCGCGTAATAGCGAGCTCGGTTGCCTTTGTAACTGCATCTAAATCTGCCTGTACTATGCGTCGGCCTGGTTAGGGTATAACCAATTATTTCGTAGTACCCCAATAGGTTACGGATTAGGGGCGTGTTTGTTTCTTTTGAAGATTTTGAGGAAGATCTCTAACTATTTCCTTTGTTGTTTATATGAGTTTTTGAAGTACTCTGTATTATATACTTCCGACAAATTTGATAACCAGTCTTACCAAGAGGTATCGCATAACCCAGTACTAACAGGGTCGTGGAGTTTAGATAGGCAGTCGCTTCATGTAAAATACTAGTATTCAGTTGCATCCGGTTAGAATGGACACCCCAACATTGTTGCATTATGCAGTAAGCAGAAATCGTGGTATATTATCTTTACTAATATTAAAAATGCGAATGTGTGTTTTGCGAAAAAATAGCCCCGGTTTCACTTGCGTGGTGATAAACCAACCGCGGGGCACAGCTAGTATTTAATATAAAATACCACGATCGAATTTAATATAAAATACTTGCGCGAAAATCTTGAATATCAAGAGTTGTCTCGTTCTATTATACCTGAAGATTCTCACCCGTGTTCCAAGCAATTATACAAAATGAGGCGCAGTTCTAAACTAAATTCCTATGAATATGTAACTTCAAATAGAATAGAACAATTACATTAGGAAACTCACGACGATCCTAAGAGCAGGTGAAATGTGGAAATGGTGTGAACTACAAGTGCATCAAACTTTTTCCAACTCGCTTTCTTCATGTTTTGAAAACATTAAACTTACTATTTCTGTTCATTTTGACTATTATTAATTGTCCGGTGTCCCATTCAATTATTATTACCATCACCAAAAAACATTTCGAAATCTCCATTTCCAAGAATCTAACTTTCAGCAAACTGTGACTGCACTCGCATTGGACCGCATAAACTGTTCGATTAGATCAACAAAAAATATAAGTTTAAAGACCGCATTGCGAAAAAGTTTTGTTCGTTTTATCGGGCTTTGGTCGAGGACCGTTCACACATGTCGCGGCATGCGGTGCGGTGGCGGGCGGTAGATGACTGCGAACGGCACAGGACGGCTCGGGATGCCGCCGGACGGTCCACAACCCGTAAATCCATTCCTAACTCGACTTTAGTGGCCGGCCGTTGTCCGCCGACCGTGCCGGCTGTTTGTTGCAACGCATTATCCACTTGAAAACTGGCGCTTTGACTAAAACGCATTTCGGCATGTTGGAATCCAAAATTGCGTTGGTCTGTCTTCAACGCAATAAAAGTGAAAAATAATACTGATAACGTTTCTTTTTTAATTCCAGCGTGTTTGCTGTCTGTCTCGGCTAATGTCAATTTACTGCGTTCTATTTCATAAACATTGCAAAATTATACAAATGCCAGCACTGCATTGTCAGTTTTATGAATATTTGGATTTACGAGGGCGTGTGCGGGCGTTGGGTCAGTTTTGTTCAAGTCGCGACATAATCTCTGACATTTGATCTTTATTTCTTTCATCTACATACGTAAAACAAACGTAAAGTAAATATTGAGCTTATCTCTGGCTCATCTCCCGCCGTTCCTCTCCGAGTGCTTTTGTCCATCTGTCACCCAAGCACTAAATAAGCAACTTTTATCCTGAGGGTGTCATTTTAATGAGAAATAATGAAGTTCCCGACCTCTCTGATGTTTTGTTAGGTTAAGAGCCTTATTTGTATTAGTTAGCACGTGTTTTTATATAGGTATTTCACAGGTTATATTTCACTGTGTCCAATTTAGTTCGCCTTTTGACGGTGTGTATTTATGTTAACCGGCCGTCCTAATAATGTTGAAATGGCTTTTTGAGTCGTTATTTCGACAAATAGTAGAGGCACCGTAATAACATTGAGAATGAATTAGGTTAGCTTAAATAGCGTATTTATTTAACGTAAAATTCGAGAGTAACTACATAAGAAACGTGTTTATTTTTATATCAATCACAACTAGGCAATTTTCTCTTGTTTTTCTATCAGAACGAAACTAATACAATCCTAGACAATAAACAAGGTCCATTTATTAATTCGTAGCACGGCAATATTTTACGTTGTCATCGTCGCTATAATTATGAGGTCGTTAATAAGCCGTAACATAGGCGCCATATAATCAAAGTAAAAATAAATCTTTGCGAAATGAAAAACGGACATGAAATAACCGCATATTTTTTCCCTTTAAATACGTCCATAAAAAGGCAATAACTTGTAAGCAAGCACTAGCCCCTGTGGCCTGTCAAAGAGGATAGTAGGAACATGAATAACGGTCGTTTTAATGACTGCTTTAACGCTTTCAATGTGCTTTATGAATAATGAAATTAGTTGCTTATTCCGTTCTCGAGGTTCGTGCTTAGTACTTAATAGAGTTTATGAGTTGCGGCGCTCGTAAACATCTTTAGAACACAATCAGAGATTATACTAATTATAGCTTGTGTTAACTGATTCTAAACGGTACTAGCGAAGCGTGAATATAAGGATGAAAGTTATCGATCACCTGTTAATATTTTTCATCTGTTTTATGACCTTTTGTTTAACTTACTTTGTTAGTTGATTAGTATGAGGCGCTTGTGGCTTAGTAATAGCAGCCGCCCAGGACGATCTTTAGGTTAAAAGCTGCGCTTACCTAGGTTGCTCAATGGATGGGTGACAGACCCGTTACATATCGAGCTGTTGGTTCCGGCTGTCATTTTGAGATCTTTGACAGTCGTTATAGGTATTTAGTGTCCCGAAAGTCTGACAAGCAGACTTACCAAGGCGTATCGTATTACTCAGTACTAACTGGGTTGTGGATGTTAGATAGGCAGTCGCTCTGACTGGAAGCCAACTCAACACTGTCGGAAAAAGGCTAGGAAATGATGATGATGATAATAGTTGTTTAGTATACATTGGCCTAATCTTGCAACTGAAAAGATTTCAACAAGAAACAGCTGAAAATTTTAGCACACTTTTGGTTCTGGTGACATTACATTTTTGTGACAGACATGACTTATCCTGCAGTCAGGGTCACTCACGAAAGAACTCCTCAACTATTAAAAGGCGAACAGGAATCTATGTACACACGACGGCAGGTCAACCTACTCTAAACTATTATAACCTGATACGCAATCGCTCACCGTAGTAGTAGAGATCAGGTTAAAATGGTTTTTTGTAGGTTGATGTGCCGTCGTGTGTACACGCTTTCAATATTTGTAGATAAACCCATTTTTCTTTTTTAAAGCTTGTTTTTTAGTTTAAAAAAGGTTTACCTTTTCATAGATTTTAACTTGACAACTAGTGTTACCAAAAGGCATGAAAAAAGCGTTTCCTTGGCGGCATCTTCAGTCATCATGGCGTAATACTTAAGAATATTCTGTAATGTCCAGTAAATATGTAAATTGTAACGTCACGACTGTAACTCCCAAACAGTTAAGCAGACGTGGAAGTGGTAGTACTCCCTCATTACGCTAGCCATGGTCAAGTACTACACGATAGCTTCTTAACGTTTGCGTGCTTTTAACCTTTTTTTTTGACGGCACGGTTGGCGCAGTGGCTGAGCGATCGACTGCTGCGTAGTGTCGCGGTTTCGATCCCCACACGGAACAAATATTTGAATGACCTACAAGTAGTTGTTTCGGTCTGGCTGTTTGTTTACATGTGTTTAAATATTTATAAACGCACCCACGATACAGGAGGAATTCCTAGTGTGGAGCAACGTATAAAAAAAACTTTCCGCCTCCATCTTATCCTTGCTCTGACTCTTCAATATGTAGGACAAAGTTAGCAGACTAATGTTGAGTGTTTCTTTGTAGTCTCTACTACTTTGTGCTAAGTCGCCTTGGTGACTGTCCAACTTTGGACACCATAAAACTGGACACCAAGAGATTTATTCAACCTTTTTATTCAACTTCGCCTTTTGGGTGTATATACCAACTTTAAGCCGTTTATGTTTGAGTTAATTTCATTTATTATTTTCATGTAGGTGAAATCTAATAAGTTGGTGTTTAAAATGAGTGGGTGATGTATTTCTAGGAAATTTGATTGAACATTTTTCAGTTTTTTTCAGTTTTCAGGAATTGTACAGGTCAAGCGCCTTGGGATTCTGTCAAAAGGATTTACTAAAGGATCTTGTTGCCAGTTAAAGTGTTTCAAATACCATTTTGCTCTCAAATGACGTTGGTTTTGGGGCGCGTCAAAATGTGCTACGTGTTAAAAATTATGTTGGCATTGTATTGTTTTCGTTGTTGCATGGTGCAGGTGACATTAGATGACAAGACATGTTTAGTGATAGGGTAAAGGTACAGCAGTCATGATCGTTAATAGCAGTAACATTCCAGATTGAAGAGGAACGGTTCATCTAATTAATATCATTCGCACCATGCTATAGCAAAATCGGTATAGTTCCGTTTTTAGCCGCGCTCGAAGAGATCCGTTTACATAATCCTATTAATATTATAAATGCGAATGTTTGTGGGGATGGATGGATGTATGGATGTTTGTTACTCTTTCAGATTAAAACGGCTGAATGGATCTTGATGAAATTTGGCACAAAGGTATGGTCTGGAATAATAGGATTTTTTTTTAGATATCAGCAGGCGAATCCGCGGGCGCAAGCTAGTATAAAAATAATTTCATAGTACTGTTTTTTTTAACTTTAGGAGTATGTAAAACAGGGTGTAGGTATAGTTCCTCAATAAACCATAGAAAAGGCAGGATCCTCAGACCAGACGGGTGCTGTGTGGTGTGTGGACTACTGCCAAACAGTTGTTGTCTGGTTTTCCTATTATATTATGGTTATAACTATTATTGTGAATTTGATTTAGGGTCATTAACTTTATAGCTTTTACCTGAAGAGTAAATGTGACTTTTTGCAAAGCGAAAGCAAAGTGTCCACACAAAAACTGTTAAAATGACGAACTTATTCGTAAGATACAAACTGGCGATTGAAAAACCGGCCCTTAAAATATTGATAGATACTGTGGTGGTGATCAAACAAAAGTTTTTGTTATTGCGAGTCATTGTTAATCAACTTTTTATCATTCTACCGCCTGTTGTGCATATTTTCGTGTCATCTACGCAAGCGATTCATAATTTCGTGACTTTCGCTAATGTCTTGTTGACTCTGAGCGCTTAGGCGTAGCACCCGTTATCTAAGCGTCGAGAGTTCGAATCCAGCAATTATACTCCTCGTCTTTTTGTAATTATTGTATCGTTTGGACGATTGATTGTGTACGTAAAAAATGTCTAACTGTGATACTTGTGGATTACCAGTTAAACAAAATGAAAAATTGGCTTGTTATAACTGCGTTAAATTATATCATCACCTATGCGTTAAAATGAGTGCTACTGCGTTCAAAAGACTTAGTAAAGCTGCGCGTTCTAAGTGGCTCTGTCCGACCTGTTTATCTGAACATGGTGAGCCGAACGTATTGACATCTGAGATTACTGGCGATAGCTCTGAAGGTGATGATAATGAGATCAGCAACATACGAGTTGTCATACGGGAGGAAATTCGGAATACATTGCGTATTGAAGTGAAATATTTGATTAGCGAGCTTAGATCCGAAATGAACGAGTTAAGGAAGGAGATTGAGGAATTGAAGTTATCTGGATCCTTTGACATCTCTCAGGTTAGCGAATTAAAAACTGAACTCCAGGGTGTGCAACGTGAGAACATGGAACTTCGTTCTCAGAACTCTGATATGCAAAAAACTATGACTCAGATGAAAGCGCAATTAAATTCTCTTTATCAGAATATGCGTGAGGCGAATCTGGAAATACACGGCTTACCTGAGAATAAGAATGAAATGTTACCGTCCATTGTAACACAATTGTCTAACGTTGTGTCATATGCCCTGAAAGACAGCGATATTATGAAGTGCGTTAGAGTGGCCAGTATGAACAATAATAAGTCTCGCCCGCGTTCTGTAATAGTGAAGCTGCGTAGTCCTAGATGTCGTGATGAATTTTATTCCGCAATAACTAGATATAATAAATCTCACTCTGAGGATAAATTGAACACTAGTGTTTTGGGTTATGGCGGTAGCAGGGAGCCTATTTATGTATCTGAGCACCTTTCTCCGACATACAAATCTTTACATGCTGCTGCACGTCTTAAAGCCAAAGAAAAGTCTTATAAGTTTGTCTGGGTTCGCTATGGTAAAATTTTTGTGTGTAAAACGGAAAATTCGGGTACCATTTTAATTAAGGATGAACAGAGTTTAGATAAAATTGTATAGTTATTTGTTTACTTCCTACTTGTCATGTTTACTTTCTATTTAGTTTAATGAATAGCATTTCCATTTTTTATCAGAATGTGAGAGGAATTAAAACGAAGTCACACGAAATCCTAATGTCAATTTTATGTTCAGACTACGACATAATATGTCTGACCGAAACGTGGTTAGATGAATCGTTCTTATCATCTGAATACATTGATCAGAGATACACTGTTGTACGCCGTGACCGTAGTGCACAGTTTAAAGATATGTACTCTAAAAGTTATGGTGGTGGGTTATTGGTAGCTATAAGTAATAAATTTAATTTTGTTAATAAAACCGAGTGGCAAACCTCCGTTGAGGACATGTGGTTATGTATTAGTGCTGGTGGCGTCTGTATGAATATATGTGTTGTGTATTTACCGTCTTATATACCTTGCCATATATTTGTCCAATTCTTAGCCAGGGCTGAAGAAATCTGTTTGCGCTATACGGATAGAACTAGTTTGATTATTGGTGATTTTAATCTTCCTAGTTTAAACTGGCTTGAATCTTCTGATCCTTTCCTAGGGATTAGTGACCCGAAGTGTTTAGCTTTAAAAGATTTCTTAAACATCACCGGATTTGTTCAAATGAATGATATTTGCAATGAGAATGGTAATATCCTAGACCTTATCTTGGTGGATGAGAACTCCTGTCTGTCTGTTTCTTGTGCACCCCCCATCAGTAAACCAGATGTGCATCATCCACCGCTAGAAATAGCCCTTACTAAAACTTCAACTTCAAATTTGAAACTTAATACTTTGCAGTCTAAATATATTTTCTTTAAAACAGACTATGAAGCATGTGTTTGTGATCTGCGTAAGGTAAATTGGGAGGATTATTGTCATTTGAGTTGTAATGATTATGTTCTGAAATTTTATAATATACTATGGGAAAATATTGATAAATATACGCCGAAGGGTAAACCTAAGATGAATGATTATCCAGTTTGGTTCTCAGGTCCGTTAATCAAACTTCTTAAAGAAAAACACAAATACAGGATACGTTTTAAAAGGTTCAAAAACCCACGGGACTATGATACTTTTGTTTCCCTACGGATGCGAGCTTGGAGGGCTATGGATGACTGTTTTAAAGTTTATATAGATAGAATTGAGAGTGAATTGAAAACAAATGTTAAAGCATTTTGGCGCTATATTAAGTCCAAAAAAACTTTTAAAGGTGTTCCTAACCAGGTCTCGTGGGGCGATCGTGTTGGTGAAGGTGGTAGTGGTATAGCTGATCTGTTTGCTGACTATTTTTCATCTGTATACGGCGTTAGTCAACAGCCTAGTAGCTTGTCTCCTGGTCACTCTTCGTCCAATTACAGTTTGTACTCTGTTGACATTACTGATATTGATGTTAGAGATAGTATCAAAAAGTTAGATCTCAATAAAGGAGCTGGTCCGGATGGACTTCCTCCTATTTTTATCCGTCTCTGCATGGATGCTCTTATTGTACCACTGCGGATAATCTACAATAAATCCCTTAAGGAAGGTATATTTCCTGATTTATGGAAAATCTCACACGTTATCCCTGTACATAAATCTGGTAGTATGAATGATGTTACTAACTATAGACCAATTTCTATAATATCACATTTTGCTAAGATATTTGAGGGTCTTATATACAATGTAGTTTACTCTCACGTCCGTCATATAATTAGTTCGAAGCAACATGGTTTTGTGTCTAATCGTTCGACTATGTCTAACTTACTTATTTACACTACTTTTATCGGTAATGCCTTTGAAGCTAGGGGCCAGGTTGATGCTGTTTACACAGATTTTGCAAAAGCATTTGATCGTGTTGATCACTTAATTCTTTTTATGAAATTGAACTGCGCTGGCATTCATGGCTCTCTGTTGCGGTGGTTCGAGAGTTATTTAATTAATCGTTCTCAATTGGTTACCTTGGCTGGATATGAATCAGTACCTTTTTCTCCTGGCTCTGGGGTTCCACAGGGTTCTAAGCTGGGCCCTTTGCTTTTCTTGATATTTTTAAACGATCTTTTAGATTTATTGAACTGTAATTGTTTAGCCTACGCTGACGACTTAAAAATATATTGTAGGATATCGGACTTGAGTGATTGTATAAGGCTTCAAAAAGATCTTGATGTCCTTCAACAATGGTGTTTCAATAACAAAATGACACTCAATGTTAAAAAATGCCAGACAATTACATTCACGAATAAAGTAAATTATATTAGATATGATTATCATTTGGCTGGTTCATTACTGAGCAGAGTTTCTGTCATCCGTGATCTAGGTGTACTCTTCGATACATCCCTATCCTTCCGCGATCATTTAGATTATATTGTTGCTAAGGCTAAAAAAATGCTTGGCTTTATAATCCGTATGTCAAAACCTTTTCGCAATTATAGTAGTATTATTCTCCTATATAATGCATTGGTAAGGAGCTCACTGGAGTATTGTTCCGCTATTTGGTCTCCTTTTTATTCTAGTTATACAAATAATGTTGAGTCTGTTCAGGCCCGTTTCGTTAGGTATCTTTGTATGAAGAATGGGATCCGAAAATCTATACCTGATTATCATGATAGGTTAAAGCATTTTAGATTAATTAGCTTAAAGGAAAGACGTAATCACTCTGACTTACTCACTT
This sequence comes from Ochropleura plecta, assembly GCA_905475445.1. Classification (NCBI taxonomy): domain Eukaryota; kingdom Metazoa; phylum Arthropoda; class Insecta; order Lepidoptera; family Noctuidae; genus Ochropleura; species Ochropleura plecta. The sequence continues at coordinate 13,352,995 of FR997723.1, forward strand.
TACACAAAATTATTAACGGTTCCATGAATGCGCAATTAATTACCTTTTTTAACTTTAGGACTAGCCTACGTAGCAAGCGACATCATCGCATTTTTCAATTGCCTAAATCTACCCTAAATACCACCTTTAATAGTCCCCTGACACGTATGGCAAGGCTATATAATGATCGGTCCAACTTGACGGATTTCCCTATTGATGTTTTCTCAATGAGTTTCGCTACGTACAGACGTTCCCTATATAAACAGTGTGAACCATGAGTGTTTGTTTATCTTGTATTGTTTTTTATTTTTAATTGTACTAGTTTTGGATCTATTTGACACAATTTTTGTTATATAATCCTGTCTCTAATATTTATCATGTTATATGTCATGCATACCTGTTATTTGCATGGTTACTGAAATGCAGTTTTTATATGTTAGTTATTTTCTATTTCTTTGTATGTAACCGTGCTGTTGGTGTGCTTATTATAAATAAATAAATAAATAAATAAATAGAAGTTTTTCATTTGTGTGATAGATGGCTCTGCCTTCTTCTTCTTTTTGAACAATTTTGCAGTGAGACTTTTTATATTACCGCTACAACATTTATAGGCCTAAGAAATCAGTGTTATTTGATGGCTATACAAATCTGACTAGGTTTAAATAGAAACCTTTATGCTCAAGGTAAAGTTTGTGATAAGTCTGGGTACTAAGCTTGCGCCATTAATCATACTTAAAGGTTAATAGAGTAAAATGTAATGTGCCTAACTAATTAGTAGCTTTTAGTTTGATAAAAATAAAGGAATAAAAGAGACAAAATGACGTATGAGTTGACAAAGGAGCCTGGCTAGGGAATAATATACCGTCAGGGAAATTAATTGTAAAGTAAATTTATATCCTACGTCAATAAGCTGTGCTCTAGCAATTTTGATTTAAGTTGGTAGTTAAATCATTATAATGTACTAATCTAAACTTGCGTTAAGTACTGTTTAAACTTTCCCAAAAATGGCAACAAAAAAGGGCCCTACCAGAATCAAAAGGTCGACATCATTTTGTTCCATAACTAGCGACGCACTCCAGCTTCGCACGGTAATGCAATATAGATACTAATTTAATAGATATGAACCTTCCTCTTGAATAATTCTATCTATTGCTGAAAACTGCATTAAAATCTGTTGAGAAGTTTAAAAGATCTAAATGATCAGATAGCGTAAGCGATTTCATTTTAAACTATGTAAACTAATTTGTACGTAATTGTTGCATGTCAACTAAAAAATAGAAAATGCAGGGTAAAACATATTCTCACCGTTCTCTCTGGTCCAATAGTTGATGGCTTTAGGTGAAGCTTCGACGTGGCACTGAAGAGTTACGTCGGTGCCCGTCGGAGCACCCACCAGCTGGTTCGGTACTTGCACCAATGGATGAACTGGGAACAAAAGCGTAACACATTAAAGTCAATCGTGAAAGGACACACATGAAGAGCGGTACAGACACCACTTTGTATTTTTTTTTTGTTTAAAAAATCGTTGCCCCACACTAGGAATTTCTCCTGTATCGTGGGTGCGTTTACAAACACTTAAATTCACATTCACAAACATCCAGACCCGGAACAACTAACTGTAGGCCATACAAATATTTGTTCCGTGCGGGGATCGAACCCGCGACACGCAGCGTAGCAGTCGATCGCTCAGCCGCTGCGCCAACCGTGTCGTCAAAATTGAAACCTTAATGTGCGTACTGACCACGATTATTGTTATACTAATCTTTTGTCACCATTATGACGCGTAGAGTAAGGTTGTAAATTGAAAATAATATGTTTATGTGACTACGCCGCGTATGAGCACTTTTTAAGGGTGTTATTTTTTATTTATTTTTTTAACTATTCTACTACACATTGAATTAAATAAAGGTATGGTGAAACCTTATAAAATGCACAATTAATTGAATTAAAAAGAGCTGTTATCGCTGAAAACACAGAGATGTTTGACGCCAACGATTATTTTTGTGAAGCAACTTCCAATTTTTTTTTTATTGGGAATACTGACCTATATTTTCCTATTCTATTCTGTGAAAACCCTTCTCTGTCCAGAGTACTTTTACGTCGGTTATTTTCTTTGCAATACGTCATACTCAACTATAAAGGAAACCAATTTTTTGTAAATATTGAGGCAAAACCTCGCCTTCAAGAAGACACTTGAACGGATAAAAATGACCCAAGACATGGACTGAAGTGTCACCTTGCGCCGGGGCGCCCTGCGGACTCTCCGTCCGCATTCCGGCCCATTGTGCTGCTCGACGAGGTGGGCAAGCTCTTTGAAAGAGTAATTGCAAACCGCCTCGTCGGGCACCTTGTGGGGACGGGGCCGGATCTTGCGGAACACCAGTATGGTTTCCGCAAGGGGCGCTCTACGGTGGATGCCATCATGCGCGTGAGAGCCCTCACGACGGGGGCTGCAGTGTCCAGGGGTGGGGTTGTCGTGGCGGTGTCTCTCGACATCGCCAACGCGTTTAACACCATGCCTTGGGGCTGCATCAGGGAGGCACTCCAATACCACCGGATGCCGACCTATCTTCGTCGTGTGGTCGGGGCATATCTGATGGACAGGGCCGTCATATACCCCGGTCGCTCTGGAGAGTGGAACCGGCGAGAGATGTCGTGCGGTGTCCCACAGGGATCGGTCTTGGGGCCGCTCCTGTGGGACATCGGTTACGACTGGGTGCTGCGCGCCGACCTCCCCAGCGGCACGCTCACGCGACACGCTCGTTCTGGCTCAGGGGGGGTCGCACCAGGCGGCGGCCGACATCATGACACGCGGGGTTGCGATAGTCGCAGAGAGGATCCGGCTGCTGGGTCTCGAGGTGGCCTTGCACAAATCCGAGGCCATGGTCTTTCATGGCCGCGGAAACACGCCACCGTCGGGATCCCAGTTGACGGTAGGAGGGGTTCGCATCGGCGTCGGGTCGACGATGAAGTACCTGGGAATCGTCCTCGACAGCCGGTGGAACTTTGTCGAACATTTCCGACGTTTGGCTCCCAAGCTCGAGCGGACGGGGGCTGCTTTCAAGCGGCTCCTGCCCAATCTGAGGGGGCCAAACGCCTCCTGCCGTAGGCTCTATGCCGGAGTCGTGCGGTCCATGGCCCTTTACGGGGCCCCGGTATGGGCGCGTTCTTTAGGGCGGCGCGCCGCCCACTACCTGAACGCGCCCCAAAAGGTGGTGGCCATACGGCTTGTCCGGGGCTACCGCACGATCTCCGGCGAGGCAGCAAGCCTCCTTGCCGGACTGCCACCGTGGGATCTGGAGGCGATAGTCCTCGCGCGCCTGTTTGAATGGCGCGCGGAGGCACTACACCGGGGGGAAAACCCGCTGCCACGGCAAGTTGCCGCTCGGCGGGCAGACCTCCGGTGCGATCTCATGGTGGCATGGAGAGAGCGACTGTCGCAACCCCGTGCAGGGCACGCCACAATAGCGGCGGTAAGTCCCCTCTTTGAGGAGTGGCTGGAGAGGCGTCATGGCGTCCTCACCTACCGCCTGACGCAGGTCCTCACCGGACACGGAAGTTTCGGGAGGTTCCTGCACATCATCGGGCGGGAGGAAGCGCCCGGGTGTAACCATTGTGACGATCGCCCGGAGGACACGGTGGAGCACACAGTGGCGGTCTGCCCAGCTTGGGCGGAGCACCGCCGTGCCCTCGTGGAGGCGATCGGCGGCGGAGATCTCTCGCGTCCGGCCCTGGTTCAGGCCATGGTCCGGAGCGAGAGGGAATGGGAAGCGGCCACCACCTTCTGCGAAGCAGTAATGCTAGCAAAGGAGGTGGCCGGGCGTTTGAGGGAGAGAACATCTGCCCAACCCAGCCGCCGCGGGAGACGCCCAGGGCGCCGGGCGCCGCGAGACGACTTCCGGCCACCGTAGATGCGGGCCTGTGGACGGTGAGCAATGGGTAGCTCACAGTCCGTCCGTCGATTGACGACAGGCCGTGTCGACGGCGCGTTCGTGTTTCACGCGCGCCTCAAAGAGAGTCAGCAAAGCAGAGGGGCTTGCCAGAGCCTCCGCCTGCCGGGGTTGCGGGTTGTTCGAAAGAGATACCGCGGCCCCGGAACGTAAAGGGCAATAGAAGGAACATGGGTGGGTTTTAGTCAGTACAAGTCTGACATGCCCCCCCGCTCCACCCAGAGCGGGGGAAGTCATAGGATGATTTCCCACCCGAAAAAAAAAAAAAAAAAAGTGTCACCTTGCGAAGTTAACGATCTATAACTTAAACATTTGGCAAAGCAACACTATAAAGTACTATAACCTAGACAATTGTTTTGTTTGTGTTAATTGTCATCCTCAGTATAATTAAACCGTTGAAAAAAAGATAGTTTCAAAACATTTAAACAAAAACAAGAACCGCTTATGTGAAGATTCCCTTTTTAGGGTTCCGTAGTCAACTAGGAACCCTTATAGTTTCGCCATGTCTGTCTGTCCGTCCGTCCGTCCGTCCGTCCTCGCTTAATCTCTGTGACCGTTAGCACTAGAAAGCTGAAATTTGGTACCAATATGTATATCAATCACGCCGACAAAGTGGTAAAATATAAATTGGAAAAAAATGTTTTATTAGGGTAGCCACCCTATATGTAAAGTGGGAAGTGTTTTTTTTTTTAATTTCAACCCTAACGTATGATAAATATTGTTGGAAAGGTATTTAAAAATGAATAGGGGTTTACTGAAATCATTTTTTGATAATGTCAATAATTTCGGAAATAATCGCTCCAAAAGTAAAAAACAACCCCCCTAACTTTTGAACCATAAGTTTAGAAAATATGAAAAAAATCTGAAAAGTAGAACTTTATAAGGACTTTCTAGGAAAATCATTTTGAACTTGATTGACACAACAGTTTTTGTACAAAAAAGACAAAAAGTTGTATAATTTTGTACAACTTTTTGTCTTTTTTGTACAAAAACTGTTGGAGCGCCTACCGCGGAACGTGCAACATTGCACGCTCCTCCACCTTTAAACTCATAAGTGGGAACACTTATTGTGACGGACGGGAAACTACGGAACCCTATACTGAGCGTGGCCCGACACGCTCTTGGCCGGTTTTTATAAAAACTATAAAATTATAGTCTGTGATTAATTCATTTAAATAAAATCTTACGTTGCCTAGATGTCTTGCTTTTTGCGCGTAATTGTACTCACATCTACAACCAGGATTAACGTTGATAGTCAATATTTCTTGATGCGGTCGAATTTATTTGTCATTAAAATGTAATATCCAAAGATCTATGTTAGTTATCTCTCACTTCTCTCAATAATAAGAAACATTGAATGGAGTTAATACTAATCATAATAACTTGGTCAGACACTGATCAGATAATCTTAATATAGTTGAAGACTTTAAAATTTGTTCTAAGTTTGTTTAGAAAGATTTTAAAACACTACTTTTCTTATCATGTAATTTATGCTAACTAAATAATATTTTCGAGAATATTAAAAAAGATGTAAATTGTAAACATTAATAACATTGATAAAATCGCAGCTACTATTATAAGAAACATGTACTACAGCGAAATTAAATTTATTTTTTACGCTCATCGACTATATTTGCGTGGCTAAATAGTAACAGCTGCTCGGGTCGATATTTATTAGTTTTTCAAAAAGCTTTAGTTCCACTTCAAGTATTTTTTTGTTACAGTGGCATGCAGAAAGATTTCAATAAAACTATCACTTTTTAATATGAGAAACGATGTTTATTGAACCAAACTGTTGTCAGTTCTAGTTGTGTGTTTACCCTTTTTTCATCAAATGATCTCTCCCGCTATGGACTGTGTGAAAGGAAGTGTCAGACTTGTAATGACTAAAACCCATCCATGTTCCTTCTTTTGCCCTTTGTGTTCCGGGGCCTCAGAATCTCTTTCGAACAACCAGCAACCCCAGCAGAAAGTGCGGACCCCTCTGCTTTACTGACATCTCTCAGAGGCGCGTGTCGTCACTAGACGGATGGACGGTGAGCCACCCATTGCTCACTATCCATAGACCTGCGTTTACGGTGGCCTAGAGTAATATCGCGGTCACGACGCTCCGAGCGACTCCCGCGCCGGCTGGGTTATATTGAGGTTTTTTCTCTCAAACATCCAGCCACCATCCAACCTCCATCGCTAGCATACCTGCTTTGCAGAAGGAGGTGGCTGCTTCCCATTTCCCACTCGTTCCATATCATAGACTGAAAAAGGCCGGACGCGAGAGGTTGCCTTCGCTGATCGTACTTTACCCGGACACAGGGGTGCTCCACCCTATTGGGGCAGACCGATTAAAATTTGTAGGAAAACTAAATAAATTAATCCTAATGTAAAAAGTGTAATCTAAAAATCGAAACATGAAAAATGTACACTTGAAACAAAATGACGTTTTTGTTATATTTTATGATAATTAGGGGAATATCGTTACGTCTGTGTAGTTTCCTAATCTTATTTATAGCCAGCAAGAAAATATAATTACCAAATAGTTTTGTTCACCACGAAATATTCCATAAACATCACATAACCACCTAGTGAGTGGTTTCATTCACATTTTTGTAACATTACATTCTATTTTCGCCTTCCGCTTATAAATACGCATTCAAAGCCTTTTGCATTTGGCGTGGTATGCATACGCCCGGCACATTCGGCTTACTTGCATCGTTTCTGAACATGTTATTTTATATTTATAACTTTTCGCACTAATAAAGGGGAATGTGCCAACGAAATGCTTGTGTGTGCGAATGCAAAGTTGAATTTTAGTGTTTGATAAACATGTTACTGTACTGTAAACCCGCGGGCAGAAAATAGTATACAGTAGACAACATTATTTTTGGTGAATTTTGTTCAGAAAATATATAGACTCCTTTCTCCCAAACAATCTAGGCCATTTAATGATTGTCTGGGAAAGATACTCGAGAAGCGATAAGACCGACAATTGTATTTTTATGCTTTCATTACGGGATTCCATTGTTAAATTTGGTAACTAACTTTTACTCATCAGAAGTGTTCATTTTGTTAGGTTGTAATGAATATTCTTTTTATGGTACTCTGTAACATTATTATAGAGCCAACCGCCCATCAGCTATAACACTTAATATAAACATAATAAGCCTATAGACCCACTGTTGGGATATATGCTTACTCTTTTATTAGCGGTTGTAAGTCACTTGCCAAAATCGCATATGGCAGCGTACCGCAAGTATTAAAAAAAATGCACCCCGCGTGCGTGTGTTTGCAATTCATCTCTTCCTAAACAACTTGACCGATTTTGATGATGTTATTGTGTACTTATGGGGACACTTTAGATGGCACTGCTGTCAAAGTACGAAATCTACACGGACGAAGAGCTAGTCCATTCTGAAAACGAATGTACGGGCTAAAAGTTTTTATTTTAATTTCCAGGAATGCACTGTATGTATACATACATAAATATTTATCTAAGTTGCAGGCAATAATGCAAAGGGCAGGGCCACAGTTCAAAATTAACTACAATTACATATAAAATCATTCATTTACCCCGTCAGTCAACTACACCATGACGTTATATTACTAACTGTAGTTAATGAAACGTTCGGGTTAATAAATGAAATGACGTTAATTTATTGCGACTGCATTAGTTTCGAATAAACTTTTACGTCCATGTGCACGTTCAACATGATACGATCTAATCTGTTCCGCTAATGAGTTATGGTTTCGACTATCCAGTTGCGAATATGTAAATTGAGTGTGTTTCGTACTCGGCTTTAGCTTTTCAAGATATTTTATTTGCTAAAAAAACAACACTTGAATCTCGGACGACGACACAACCTTAAAAGCCTTGAAAATTAAGTTTTAAATAATAAAACTTAACAGTTTGTGTTATTACAGACTTTTAAAAATCCTTTGTAATTTTATTAAATTCAAATATGATTAAATGAATATGTCTAAAACTATTCTGCTTCGCAACAGTGTAGGTACTACGCACTGCTACGATACTGTGGCTGCAGAAGTCGACAAAGTAGTTTTAAGATCTGTCTGTAGTCTTTTAACATGTGAAGTTTATGATAGCTTATGGCAAGACAGGAGCACGAGAAGTTTGTGTGCACCACATCAGTTCCCCTAAAATTATGAGTTAGTTGGCAACTTGTGATATTGTTGACAGTGCGCAGTGCACCGCTATCGCCACGGCGGCTTCGCGTCGCTCGCGCACTCTATTTGCTCGCTGCGCTCCGCCACTTTAGTAAAACTCGCCTGCGTCTGTCAGGTGTTTACACTGAATATCATACCGCTTGGCTGCATTACTTCTGTTTGCATTAACTATTTAACGGACTAGATGTTAGCACGCAATTAAAGTACAGTTTCAGAGAAGGTTAGTTCGCAGCGAGCATTCATGTTTTTATAGTGATGACGGTAATCCAACGCAAACTCCAGCTTAGAACGAAATTCATTATAACTTTGAAAACGGTATTTACTCATCTGTACCACTCAAAATATTAAGTCGCAAAAGGACTATTACAATGCTTTTATTCGAATCAAAAGATGTTTCGCAATTAACAAAGGCCCTGATTCGAAAAGATACCAAAAGGTTGAAATGTTGGAACGAGAGCGCCAACTTGTTCTTAAAGCGAACGGATTATTTCGAAAATGTAAACAATCGCACCAGCATCCCCAAAAGTCTATTTAGGGTGAATTAAGGAAAACGGAATTTTCTTCCACGACCTTAGATCGGAGCTTATTTGCGGTTATTCTCTTTGACCGTCGTTAAGTTCCTTTGGACGGCTTTTACGAGTTTGAGTGGCCAATTTAGCGAACAAAATCTGAACGATCAGAATTTTTGTTCTAATTAATAACTCCAAGAGGCTACGAGGGTAGCCTTTGCTTATTAAATAAAGCGGAATAATGAACAGTCGAGATGTTAATCTAATTGCAATTGCGTTTTATTCACTTGTATTAAATAAGAGTTGAAGCGGAGCAATATTTTATGTTGAAGTTATATCGTGTGTGCTGAGTGCGCAGCATATAACTTAAAGAACGTGATTAAGCAATCCCTAACTGTATAAGTAGATAGGAATTCTCGCAGCAATCAAAAGTTAGGGGAGTCTTCTCGGGAAGGATTCCGCGCGGAATTCTTGAAGTGACAGTTTGATTAACCGAGCGGCGCACACGCTTTCGCCGTTTTCGGATTTCTTGGCGTTTTGTAGCTATTACCTGTTTTAGTTGACTTTGGAATTTCTTGAGCTGCAGTTCCAACCTAACAATCCTTACAAATACGTTGCATTCACTACGCTATCTGAACGCAGACAAACTTATAAATCAGGGCGAGCTCGGAATTAACACTACAGGAGAAAATATATCCTAAAATTAATTATCCTTAACTGCTGGATCCTCTTTGCAAATTGATCGCGATTTGTTCACTTCGTTTGGCGTGTTTCTTTTTCTCTAAACTCAATTTACCGTCGACCCGGCTCCAGTGAATCAACTAAAAGAAACTCATCGCGTTACGTGGCACTTACTGCTACAAATGAATTGCTTCACTTTTGCTTCTAAAACAGTGTTTTTTATGTACCTTGGCGGCCGCAAGTCCACCCAGCCCGCTGTTATCATTCGTTTTCGGGGGGAGGAAATTTAAATTAAATATTTGAGAGCGTTAATTTTGTCTCCTCATCGAGCGAACGCGACGCATTCTTTGTGAAGTAATTAAACTGAGTGGAAGGGTTTCAGACGGCAGTAGTTTGTTTGTTCGCTTGAAATTGCGTTTCCTATGAAGTGAATTTCTCTCGGTTGTCGTCAAGCGACGTTGGCTTTTATTTGTTTTATAGATACGAGATATGAAATGTCAAGTATCTGAAATGTATATTTATAGAGTGTAATGTGAGTCGCTTACGAGTATTTGAGTTGCCATAAATGGCTCGGCTCCCTCAATTGAGGTATTTGATGTTACTCGGATTCTAAATAAGTTGGTGAGTTATTTAGTAGGTTCGTTCGTATTCCAATCAGAATGTTTACACCGGACTGCAATAACAGAATGCAAATACGTAGTGGACAACGCGTCAGAGCGTCCAGTGACCCGGTAACTGTGTGAAAAACTTTTATAGGCGCGACATTGAAGCGAAACGCGAGAGAACCAGACACTGGAACTGGAATTATACTATTATTACCTTTGCGTCTTTTACGGTTATTGTCTGGGCTTGAAGTGGTAATACAAAGTAAGAAACCATAACAATTCTGTTTCTATAAGTAGGGATAGAGTTCTTGTTTAGTGCCTGAAGGAAATCTTACATAGATGGATACAAAATATTTAGCAACTACGTAATACATTTTTAAATGGCTTTTGAGGAAATACTATTATTATCCTACGAAATACAGCTCGAGTACCCTAGCGGGTGGTGGCATAGCCCAACCGATGGAAATTCCTGAATCAACAGATAAAAAACTCAATAGATCATTTAATAAAATAGTCGATAATTTATACAAAAAGATAACACAATTTAGCATGGAATGTTTACCTGACAGCTTTGGTGATTGAAGGCTTTGTTTGATCATTGTAATAATAAAAACCCTTTTATAAATTTTCAATGAACGTTGATGGATCGCTGCAAATACATACATTATACAACAGTAGCTTTTATTCACTGGGTTTTGTATGGAGCTAGTTATTTTGTTAAAAATTTTAACAAAAAAATAACGTATTTAAAAATTGATTTAACAATTTTAAAAACACCGAATCGATCTTCAGGTTTATCATTATATTTATCATAATTACATTATTCTGTTCAATATTTTCGTAAATGTTTGTAAATCTGTACTAAAATATTGTATATAAGCAAGCAAATCCATTGATTTCAAATAGACCAAGTTACAGGAATTGACAAATATGAAGTTATAATCTAGGCGTGAGGCATAAAAACTCAGAGGTGGCTGCCAGGGCCACTGCCTGTTGCGGGATGTTTGAAAGAGATACTGCGCCAGATAAAACAAAGGGCTAAAGAAGGAACATGGATGGGTTTTTGGCCAGTAAAAATGTGACACACTCTCCCGCTCCGTTTAGAGCGGGAGAAACTATTGAATGATTTCCCATACAAAAAAAGGCATATTCTGAGTTTTTATGCCAGAGTAGCGGGTTGTTGGAAAAAGATACCGCGGCCTCGAAACACAAAGAGCAAAAGAAGGAACACCTGACAATTCCTTCCGCTCTGACCAGAGCGGGAGAAGTTATTTGATGATTACCTATCCAAACAAAATGCATAATAACTCCTACAGGACCAGTTTACCCATTCCATTTTTAATCTCTATAAAAAATAATGGTTAAGAAATCCATGCATACTTTTTTAAAACAAAATTATCCTTAGTCACATCACATAATACATCACACTTTTACTACACTATCACTCTCACAATAATCAAGCCTTACGTAATTGTTCTCCCGAACATGGTCCTCATAGTCATTTGTGCCGAACATTCCTTTGGGGATAATGCTATAATGAACTCGGCGGATGTGCAATCATGACAATGTTATTAGTTCACAGGTGACTTCTGTTTCTTCATGAGACCGGGTTATTCACTGTTCGCTGATATTAGTTTTCATTAGGAGATACTTTAAAGGATTCGCTGAAGTTGATATTTTCTCCATGCGTAATATGGTGAAAGAGCTGAGTTAATGTTTGTAAAGTAAGTTTTATTTACTACTTGCTGTGTCCAGGTTTCACCCGCTGCTCAGGTCCCCTTTACCATTTAGAGGTATGAAAAATAGATGTTGGCCAATTCTCATACCTACTCGATATGCACACAAAATTTCATACAAATCGGTCTAGTCGTTTTGTAGGAGTTTGGTGATAAACACCGGGACACGAGAATTCCATACACGTATATTAGGAGATAATCCAAGATCCATCGAATCTGAAATGTTAGATTACAGGCTGCATTAGTTTAGTTCTTTCAATCTACAATACTACCTGTGACTTTGCCTCGAAAAAAATATGTTCATCTGATTTTTTTAAACAATAATACGTGGTTTACGCGTTACATTCAAACTCTACTTAACAAAGTCGGTTTACTAACACTATTTATGACCCAAAAACCGCTGGACCGATTATTATGATTTTTGATGATTACATTTGTCTCCGCCCTGAATAGCAGAATAACTATTTAAAAAAAAATAAGAAAACAGAAATGAGTTTTATTTGTATTTTTTTAGTTTGACGACATTTATTTTGCAGTATTATAATAGTAGAGTAAGTTAAGCAAACGAATTTTTAATACAAACTAAGAAAAAAAACTGAACTCATTCCAAAAAACTTAACATTAATACAAAATAGTTACATTGTCATCGGTTTTCAGATTCATGACCTGATCAGCGTGAATTCCCAGTAGCATAACACTATCCATGCAAATGGAAATGGGCGTATGCACCTGTGCGGCACACTATAATTCCAGCAGTGATTTTGCGATCGGCATGCGAATACGAACGGTTGATCCGGCCAGATAGGAGATTAATTTGTCTGAGTGCTGGCCCTATCTAAACATAGTTGCAGTTTTTTTTTTCTTTCTCTGTAATGTATTGTGTCTCTCGAAACGTTAATATTTGTAAAACTCGTCGGTGTTTGAAGAAAAGTATTCCCGGTTAAGAAGTGGCGTGTTTTGTTGGTTGGATTAGATTTAGAACCTGTTTCGTTATAAAAATGTAACTATTTTGTTATGGATGTTAAGTTCCTTTCTAATATGTATCAAAGTAACTAGAAAACAACGTACTCGTAGCACCGTTTGTAGCAAACATTTATTGTCTACTACGCCGTAGACGTGCTAGTACGTAGCACATCTACGACGTAGCGTAGCTTGTTTTTGGTAATATAATTTTAGGTATTATACTTGTGTTAATATAAGAAATAATACCATATATACCATAAGACTACAACAAATAAAACCAGTGATTATGCAACAAAACATTTCATATCTCCCAAAAGCGATAATACACATCGCACAAAATATTGTAACTCAAATTTATCAGACGCTTTCATCTATAATTGAAAACGGTACTAAAACTAAATTTCAATAGTCAACGGGGCAGTAACTTTCTACGCTTTGGTGCGAGTAATTCGGATGCAAGACACGCACCGAAGATGATACGTGATAACACGAAAATCTCCCAATTGCTTACGTGTTCGAGCCGGCGGGGCCGGTGTGCTACAGTCACGGAGTAGTAAGCAAATGGAGTGTAAACTTGATAGATTTCGCATTAAAATATGTCTATATTGGCAGTGGAAACAAAATATTTAAATGTTTTTATGTTTCAGTATAATATTTTCTGTGTTTCGATCGAGTATTTTCTATGTTTTGATGCGATAACTCATATCACGAGGTCGAGCGCACAATATTATAAAAAAATCGAAGGTAGAATTTCACAATTTTTTTAATGATATATGTTTTGTAAAACCACAAGCTTTGTTTAAATGAGCCAAATGAGCACTCTGTTGACTCTCTACTCCGTGTGTTAAGTTGAGAACTTGAGACCACCGGAGCATTGAATAACTCCTGGTTATAAATTAGGACGATCGTTTGATAAGTGAGTTCGCAACGTAACGCTTTTTGCTCGTGCTTTACGCAAGCGAGTAGACTTTATCGATGATTGAATTGATACACGTCGTGAATGCGTAATCGGATTGGGTCGCAGTGAGTTGGGTTAGAAAATTAATTTTCAGGTGATTTTTTGCGTGATTGATTTGGTTGCTGCGTCCTCTACTGCTGCAGATCAGTTATTTTGAAAGCGGATTTATTGTACCCTATTTTATTACATAAAATAAATTAGTCTTTTATCAATTCTGAAGTAGGTACTGCTTCTACATCAATAAAACATTATGGTTTAATGCACAGATCACTTCATCATCTGCTTAGCCTTTTCCTATGTTGGGGGCGGCTTACAGTCTAACCCGATACAGTTGAAATACCAGTTTTTAACCTGGATAGACTGCCTTTCTGTCCGCCTCAACCCAGCCTGTACTGGGTAATACGATACCCCTTGGTAAGACTGGTTGTCAGACTTTCGGGACACTGACTATCTATAACGACTGTCAAGATCTACAAACAACAGTCGGGACCAACAGCTTAACGTGCTTTCCGAGGCACGGAGGAAACTCGGTATGTACCGACTGGTCACCCATCCACAAATCGACCCGAGCAGCTGCTATTATTTATCCAAACTACAAATAAAAACACATACCTTTAAATACTTTAACATCTCCTTACATGATGTTATAACACCCGTGCTACACTACAGACGCAAAATAACAATAATAACTCATTTCACTTCTCTGCGTTCCAGCTACATTTGTCTCTCGTAGTATCAGTAACCTTATCTGTAATGAATACTTACAGTGTACATGCAGCATAATTCTCTTGCTGACGGAGGGGGGCACACCGTTGGCTGCGATGCAGAGGTATGCGCCCATCTCGGAGCGCGTCACTTTCGTTAGGTTGACTATTTCTCCTTCCAAGGAGGTTACTGTGGAAAAAAAACGAACATTTTAAACGACTTGTACGTTATATTTAAACCTATTTTTATTCGCGGTATGGTCGTAGATTATCCCACGTTTTCAAAAACCTATGACACTTGTGAATAATGTAGCATTCTATTGGTGAAAGAATTTTCAAAATCGGTTCAGTACTTCAAGAGAGTAATAAATAATCCTTCAAACAAACTCACAAACTTTACTTTTTAATTATTTGTAAAATGGTAGGTATCCATTATAATTACAATAATATATGGAATAATAATTATTATTAAATACCATAGTGCTAAATTCTATACCAGTCTGCATTTTTATATGTGTATTTTTTTGTATGTATGTTTATTTTTAAGAAGGATCATTTACAATTTTCCTCCATAACGCATCCAACTTTCCTCTCGCAGGTCTAGAAATAAGCAGTACCTTTGTGCTCTTTTGTCTTAATGTAATGGCTTATCAAGTATTTTGTGTGTGCATGAATAAGTAAATAGATAGTGCAATAGCTAAATATATTTTTCAGCTCTCGGTGCTCGGCGTTAAAAACCGAACAGTGTTTTTTTACTTTTATTAAGACACTCTTCACCACTATTTGATGTTGAAACTAGAAAAAAAAACTGAATCAGTCTCAGGTACTTAAACTCTCATGAATCATCGCAACACGATTGCCTAGCATGATAATATTTTAACATAAATCGCTAAGGTTTACAGTGATAAAATACATACTGATTTTATTGAAAAACCACGTTGACGGTTGACATCACTACCGCATGCTACGGCGTGTTAAGCCAAGTCAGAGGCTAGTAGACAGCATAAAAACTCTAACACCGAGTTATGCACATGATGAAGATCCTCATATATTGCCACTTATGCGGAGCGCATTTGTTTTTATTGATTGTTGGATATGCAAGCAGCCGCAACACACACATGATTATCTTTTCTTTTTTTGTTTTCTTTGTTTGACTTTGTGTGCACTTGTGGCATGTGACAAATGTTTTTTTTTTTAAGTGAAACTTTTATTACATCGTCTCAAACTTTTTCGTCTGTGTGTTGCATGTCGCGTGACGGTCGGCCGCGGAGTAAAAACGTCTCAATGTCTATAATGTGAAAAAATGTTTCACTTTTTTCTGTCTGTTTATTCTGTCCCCACTACATTATTAATACTACCATCCCTGTTATCACCGAAAGGTTAGGCAGAGGTGTACCCAAAAGTACACCCACATTACGCCAGTTAGGTTTTTAAATCCTGTTTAATTGAGGGCGAGCCATCATTTAGGTACAAAACAATCCTCGTGTTAAAAAAACGCTCCTATGGACGAGGGATTACCGTATGTTTTATACAAAAAACCGTTGCCCCACACTAGGAATTTCTCGTGTATTGTGGATGCGTTTACGAACATTTAAACTCATCTACAAAAACCGCCAGACCCGAAACACTACCGAACCGAAACGAACTATCTCCAGGTCATACAAATATTTATTTGACAGTGGGTATAACAAAACACCTCCCCAGTAAGTTTAAAACAGATTGAAAGAAAAGCAGTGAAGAAATCAGAGCATTTAGTTCAGTTCATTCAATCCCTGAAGCCTGACTTGGAAATAAATGAGTCTGATTTACGTTCCAACAAATCGGAGATGGAAGAAGCACCTTAGGTTAGGTTATTTTAAATCCCAAAAGAAAAGAAATTGAATAAAATGTGTTCTTATTTGGTAACTGTTAAGTTGTAGTATATACGTACAAATGATAGGTAAAATCATACCCCGATAATAAATATTACGTGCCTAACATCACTTTGTATCAAGAAAGTGGTTATTAGTTATCTTTTCAGAACAAGTCTTTATAGTGAAAAATATAAAAAAGTAAAGTGCTGACAAAATATTTATTTCAAATTGAAGCTATAACTTAATTTTATTTATCTTCTATCTTGTTAGTAAAATAACCTTTCTAATCTTAGTTCAATTTGAAATAGAATATCTCTAAATACACCTTTTATTTTTATTTATTTTATAAAATAGTAACTAAAAAAGGTATTTATATACCTAATCTAAATAAAAATATATTGAACACTTTATAGACTAGAACTAAGAAAGTGTGAAAACAAAAGCAGAGTGTACCTATCCAATACAAAACAAAATGGTACATCCACCATACCTACAAACACACACCGAAATTGCCAAAGCAAAGACTCACGAAAACGGTTTTGAGCACTATCTATCGAAGTGCTTACATTACATTCCACCAGTAACTGTTGGAAAACACTTGTGAACCGCCAAAAGTTGACGGGTTATGTAAACAACTGCCGTTAGTGGTTCGAACTCGAGCTGTTTTCCTGACACCTTGCGCGAATGGCGGCCAAGTACGTTTACACCCATTATTCAAACAAGAGGATAAAAAGCTAGGGCAATATTTTCCGAAGGAGCTGTATACCGTTGATGGTTTAAAGTGTAGAGCTCTCGGTGCCGGGACGACGCTTCGTTAGCAAACAATGCGCGCACAGGGCAGGCTGTTGAATCGCCAGACGTTATTGCAGTTTACATTTATTTGGAACTAAAAATTGTTGTTGCTTTTTATTAAGCTTGAAGCTAATTAGTTTTCTGATCTTGTGTTTTTATTTTACATAAAACAACTTCATATGTTAAAGGGTGAAAATTGATAAACTAAATTTGGTTACGCTTTTGACAATTTAAACGTGAAAGATAAAATATAGCTTTTTATCTTAACCACGAATGGTGGTAGTTAAGTAGGTGTTCAAGTATTACAAAATAAAACAATAAACGCTTTTAAAAGATATCACAAAATAATTGAAATAAATATTTAACTAGTTCGCTCACTACTCCACAGATTGTTGTGCTGTCTTCGAAGCGGACCGTTGAATAAACTTGGCCTGTCGATGTGTCATAAGTCAAGTGACGCTTGAGCCCCACGGACCCCTAGAGGTTTTGCCACAGACACGAAATATTTTAAAGAATCCTTTGAAAATGTTCTTCAGAATAGTTTATCAAGAATTTCTTTATTTTTTTCTTCTTTTTGACTGGTTTGAATTAAATGGCATTAGCGTAACCAGAAAAGATCATAAATAATTAATGAGAAAAATATAAAACGGCGCTTTCTGTGACATTGTGACCCAACTAAGAAATAAATCGGTATTAATTATTGAAATGTTGCCTCAACATTTACCAATAAAATAACTGATAAAAGGAATTTCAATTTATTACATTTCAGATTCAAAGTTAATTTCAAAGTTGTCTAATAATATTGGCACTAATCGCGTCGTCGCTAAACTCTACGGTAAAGGCGACAAAAGTCCAGTACTTGGGTAAAGTGTCCTCGAGTAAAATGGAAAACCAACATTTTCTCATCACTCCTTGTTCCAAAGTTATAATTTTAATTATGAATTCGAAACGTTCTGTACTGAGTGGGTAATTATTTATTTTGTATTAGGGTGGGTGTACCACCCTTCTAAGAGACGTACTTTAATTTAATAAGCAGAACGATGGCACTTAGTGGACTTTCTATTAATTGGTGTGATCACTAGAAACTTTTGTCTGAACTGTGCAAATAATTGTTATGAAATCTAACACTATCGCTGAACAACTTACTCGATAATTGGGATTAACAATTATGGATACCGTAGAACGTAGTCGTATCTGTTTCAAACTTTGTGGTGCTGATGAAAAGCGTCGAATGGAAGGATGGTGGAGTTAATTTGCATCAGTCTACGACTAAGTTTTCACCATTCATTCGCTTATCTGCATAATTTGGTGTTGAACATGAAACAAATAGGCACGCGACACGCCGTTGTCACCACGAACATGTTTTATGCGAAACAATAAAGGGCAAATTTTGAATAATACCCTATTGTTAGCGACGCTGTTTTCTGTCGCCGCTATCATTATTATTACCTACACAACATAGGACGTATTTCGTTCTTCTCGGATTTACTAAAATGTGATTGTCTCGAGATTTTCACATTTATATTCAAAACAAAGCGGACCGCTAATGTGTTTAACTATCATGAGATTTATAAAATTCTTCGTTCAAAATAATTCAAAGAAAGGTAAAGGTAATGAAATTATATCAAAGGATTTCCAAAAACAAAAGGAATAGAACTACAGTAAAATGGTTTTTGTGTTTTAATAGATAACGAGGTAATTGACTTATAATTATGGTTTCACATACCCGCGTCACGCCAAAGCTATTAGTTACGTACATCGATGCAGCAATATCATATATCATGGCAATATTAAATTCTTGCACTTAAATTTGATTTATATTATACGGTCGAAGTTGCCCCTCATTCGGAGATAACAAATTGGAAAGTGGCCGCGCTAGTCATTAAAAAACTATATTTGTCTTGGCCGGCCTCAAACTTTCCTCGTTAGAATACTCTTGAAGAACCATAGGCCTCAGTAATGGATAGCTTGTATTGTTTTCTGTTCAGATTTATGGAGGTAACTTGTAACGGCTTCTTTAATTAGACTTCTTCACTCAAATTGATGATTGTTATTGATGTTAGTTAATTTAAAATTGGTTGAGCCGGGTTTCACGTCGCCGCTCGTTCAATTACCGATAATTTGGTAAGTTCGTGGCTTTTGTGTTTTGCTAGTGTATTGACAATCACTTTATACTTTTGTATTTCGTTCTATTTAATTTTTAGCAAGTCTCATCAAAAAGGATTAACTGATCTTATATTAACAGATATCTCCATACCATTAAAAAAATAAAACTTAATGATTTATTCTAAAAAAGCACAGTCTAATAGTTGGCACTCAATACAGCACCTAATTGCAGGCATACATTGACACTAATTTCAAACGTACAGAATTGAAAAGGTCTAAGTGTGCTCTAATCTTAGCTAGTATTGAAGTGCTCCGCTCGTTGTGAAAGTCATTACCGGTAGTACTTTGTTAGCTTAATGAATTGACTGATGGCAAGAGGAGGTCTGAACAGTGGTAGGGTTAAGTGGGACCTGCTGATTAATCACCCTGTCAGTACAGTTTCCAATTGCCACTCGTCACGAATTCCCCTTGTGCTGGCATAATTTTTGTACTTACTTTCCCATAGCGCAATCCAATTGTATTTTATTTATTGCAAAGCTGCAATTCGAATTCCAAAAATAAGCCGTTATGTTTCAATTTCATAAATGGAACGGATGTTTGAAAAGTCGTCGGTCGATTAATTTTATTGCCATATCAAAAATAAAATTGCATAAAATATTTTTTTCTAATGGAAACTGTTTTATTGTTTTAACTCTGTGGTTAATTTGGGGGCTCAGTTATAACCCTTTATCCAGCTTTTATTTGACCGAGTGCAGAGATGAGTAGGTAAGTAATTATTCCCGGACCGTCTCGAGATTGTAATCCGGTGGGATTAGGAAGGGCGGTGTGAATGGTAATAGGAGTTCCTGAGGTGCTGCGGTGTGATTTACTGCTAAGATTCAATAGTGAATATTTTAAGCTCTGATTTATTTGTTAGTCGTTCCTTAGAAGTTGTTGAAATCTTTCAACATGGTTTGGTATTCAAACATTCATTATCTTGATACTTAAAAAAAAACTAGTTTTCTAGCTCTCCAGTTTTAAAGATATACGGGCAACTAAAATCCATCACCCAATAACATAACATAACTTTTTAATAACTTAGCTTAACCTTTACAAAAAAAATTAACCATCAATTTTCCTTTGTATTCTACAAAAAATCTTAAACTTCAAAGCGTTCAGCAACTAAACTCAGGTAAAACTTTGACTCTCGTCATTATATTTGCAAGTAATGCTTCTAAAACTAATGTGCTTAACGACATTTTAAGCTGGAATAGTTTAGAGGTGGATAATACAGAAACTGGGTTAGGTTAAGCTCTGCCTGGTGCTGCTCCACAGTTTGAGGAGGGTCGACCTCGTCCAACTTATATGAACCTTTGAACTCAGCCTGCATTTTCATGCATTATTATAGTTTTAATCGAAAATACATACTTAAATAGCGCAACCGCTTTTGTAATACCTGGCTGGATAACGGGTTTTTAAAGATTTTAGTTATTTGGAAACTAATATTGTTTTGTAAAAGTGAACGAGTTTAATATTTTTTTAAACCTTTTGTATTGAGCAGATTATTGAAATCAAAACTAGTTTTGGTGTTCCGGCTTTGAGTAGTTATTTTATTTTGAACTTGATGTCTATTTTTTTATTGATGTAGCAATATTGTAGATAAAGAGATGTTTTATGAACAGTATTATTATTTACGTACTTTTTCTTGAATAAATATTTAGAAATTATGAAAAATGTTTGACACTTAGGTATTCTGTTCCACAAACGTCTTCATTATTTTACAGTCGAACTTTGCGAATCTATTTTAATTAAAATGAACTGCAATCACAACGTCAGCCCTCTCTCTTAGTGTGAGTTTAACGATGGATTAGTCAGGAGTTATCGTGTTAAGAGCCCTTAAGTTCCCTCATAGTAGTAAATGATACGCCTATAGCACGCAAACGGCAGTGACCTTAGTAGAACGTAAATTTTGCTTGAATTCGCTAACAAAATAGTATTTTGAATCGGGTGTTTACTATTTGCCCTTAAGTACACGTCGTTCCTTGTTGTTTCTTTTTTACGTATAGCATATACATACGTCCCCATCTATATCACGTTATTTGTGACTAACCTGGTGTCAGAATTTCTACATATGCCACTCATGGGTCTAACAAGCTAATATGCTTTTGAGAATAATCTCTCTTTTTTTCTTTCGCTTTTTTTACTCACGATGATTACCTTCACCGAGGTAAGTGATAATTATACAATAGGTACGTCCATGAATCCGAAAAAACAGATATTGGGTTTGAATTCGGGACCTATGATTTTGCAGTCCGACGGTTACACCTTTAGGCTATGACTAATATGCTGTCTTAGGGCTATATTTCACCGGGACACCATGGCCGCGCAACCAGTGCGCCACCGTGGTGTCCGTAAGCTACCAAACTAGACACCATACAGACACCAGAGTCTCCACACCACACCGAGACAGTATCAAAATGGACCTTGAAGAGACAGCACTACTGCTGAACGAGGGAGAGAGTTCAAGAGAAAAAAGAAACAGTGGTGGGTTCATCCTTATTAAGCCCATCGCTGTAAGATAGGCCAATTCGTCAACATATACGACGATCTAAGAAGATATCCGTATAAGTTTTTTTAGCTATGTGAGGATATCCGTGAGGTTCTTTGATGACTTTGTGTGAAAATGATTTCTTGAAGCAAAACAATATTAAGAAAATCAATCAGTCCTGAAGAAAAGTTGTTGTGGCGGCGCAACCAGTAACATTCTGTGCACGCGTCCGAGTTGGTCGCGCCGCCAAATTGGTTGCGCGACCAAATGGACACCAGGTGAGTAACTCTCTATAGAGCTGTATACATTTTGTTGGTAGCGGCGCGGCGGCGACTGGTTGCGCCGCCATGGTGTCCCGGTGAAATATAGCCCTTAATATAATGTACTATTCTATATTTATGTTGATTTAATATTAAGTCATATTTTAGAGATTTCCCTAAGTCGTTACAATCATGAATAACTCTCAGAAAATATTTAAAACTGGCGATTTAAGTTTGGCCCTTCTTCTTCTGGACTAGAACTAAGCAACGTGTACATAATTATGAGTAGTTAGCATATATGCTATACCCAAGTAATAAGTAACATCACCCCAGTAGAGAAATACAATTTTTTGACAGTTCCACAATTCCAATAATAATTGCAACTCACAATTCCAATACCTTAAATTTGTATTAATAGTGCACAAGTAAGAGTATTTGGTTGGAACAAACCAAATACAAATTTAAGGTATTGGAATTGTGAGTTGCAATTGGAATTTTAAGCAATGGCAATCCCATTATATTTTATTCTTTCCTTCATCCATTTTATTTTAACTTTTAAAACTTTTTTAGAATAATATAATTGTTGGTTCGAAAATACAACTATCCTATAGCATGTTGGTTAATTTTTGGGGTTCCGTATCTCAACCTAAGAAAAGGAACCCTTATAGGATAACTTTGTTGTCCGTCTATCTGTCTGTCTGTCCGTCTTTCTATCAAGACTCTTAATCTCGAAAACGTGTGGAGGTTTCGAGTTAAAATTAAAACCATATACTCAAACCTGTAGTCCCTTTGTGAAAAAAAAATGTAAATATCAGCCCTTTTAGCCTACGCAGTCAAAAGATATGGCCGTTTATACGGGACCCTCGGTGCGCGATCCGACTCGAACATTATACCACTCATAGATATGGATATAATCTCAAAATAAGTAAATACTGTGTGTTAAACGTAAATTTTTAATTATAAAATCGTTCGAATTCACGCTGTATATTCACTGCGAGCTCATGTTTGTGCCTCAAGTGCGACGTTCCACTTCACGTTTGGTTCCGTGCAACCATACTTTTGTTCCACATTGTTCACAGTAATATAATGATCATCCTACTAATATTATACAAGCGAAGTGAGTTTGTTTGTTACGTCTTCACGCCTAAATGGCCAAACCGATTTTGAAGAATTTTGGTACAGAGATAGTTGGGACCCTGGAGACGGACATAAACTTAAAAAAAGTGAGGAAAAGGTAAGAAAGAGGGAAGAAGAAAGGGGAGAGAAAGATATATTTTTTTCAATCACACGGATTAAAGTTAGCGTTAGTCCAAAGTAACTATGCCACGCGGACGAAGTCGCGGGCGGAAGCTAGTAGCTTTATAATCGATCGAAAGCTCAAACGAGACATTACAGTTTAATTAATTTAAAATCAGGCCTTTTAGTAACGAATATTAATTGGTTCAAATGTTGACAACGCTTGTTGACGTCATAGTGTTATTTGATCAATTGTATCGTAATAGGATATAATCATTTTCAATATGAACTGCTTGTGTGCTCAAACATTGCATAATTATAAATTGCAGTAGTTTGTTAATACAAAAACATGCTGTTTTGTAAAACAAAACAATTGAAAGTTATTTTTGGTTTGATTTAAAATAAGAAGTTTAAGAATCGAACTACTAATTAAATG
Source organism: Ochropleura plecta (assembly GCA_905475445.1). NCBI lineage: Eukaryota > Metazoa > Arthropoda > Insecta > Lepidoptera > Noctuidae > Ochropleura > Ochropleura plecta. The sequence continues at coordinate 13,376,466 of FR997723.1, forward strand.
TTCACACTTTAAATAATTTGTCTGAAACAGTAAACATATTGAGTCTGTGTTAATTGTTTGATTGCGTCAAAAATTTGATTTTTTTGTTTTCGAAACCTAGATTTTCAAGTGGCCAGTTACTTTAATTCCCAACTTACATGAATAAATTGAAATAAAAAAATATTTGTTTGTGTTTAAAATCTTTTTTATGATTGTTAAATGATGTCGTGATTTATGTAGTTTCAATGAGTTTGGATGTGAGGAGCTCGTAGCTAAATAATAACAGCCGCTAGGATCGATCTTTTGGTTAAACCATGCTTGCCTAGGTCTGTGAATGGGTGATCACCGAGTTTCTCCGCGCCTTGGAAAGCACGCGAAACCGTTGGTCCCGGCTGTCCTTTGTAGATCTTTGACAGTCGTTACCCAGTAGAAGTTATCTTATTACCCAGTTCTAACTGGGTTGTGGAGATCAGATAGGCAGTCGCTCCATGTAAAAATACTGGTATTCAGCTGTATCCGGTGAAGACTGGAAGCCGACCCCAACATAGTTAGGAAACGTCTAGGCAGATGATAATGATTGTTTGGTTTATATCGTGGGTACTTTTTTTGTCTATGTTCAATATTATATAATTGCATGTATTTTTTTTATTAATTTGCAATCTATAATTATGGCGAAATGTGTCCTGCACGAAAACGCTTTTGTACCATATTTTATGCAAATAAATATAAATAGTAAGTATATTTATTTGCTGCAGGCTTTCTAAGCTAGTTTTGAAAATCAAACTGCAGATTTCATGGGTGTTGGGTGCTAATAGACTAGTACAACTTCGCGTATTAGTTACCGACTTACGCTTAGGGATGAATTAAACTCAACCGAGGAGTTTCTACTCAGCCTCGGTACATGTGTGTATCAATATGCTGGTAGCCGTATTTAATGGCAACATATTGAATTTATAGATTACAACGGAGCTAGCTGTATTGAGTTACTAGTCTATTAATGCCTAGATGCAATATTCTATAGAACCGTCAAGATGTATGGCATTAACCATATGGATTGACTTGTTAGTCTCAAGAGTGCGTAAATATTAGGTTGAGTGGGTTATGTAATTTCTGCCTAATCATGAATCAATACATCATAAGTATATAAAACTTGCTGTGTTGCACGGTTTCACTCGCCTCTTTAGTTGCTGCCCTGCTCCCACGGATAGTGGCGTGATGCTGTATAGCCTATTTTACTTCCTGATAATTTAGCTTCTTTTAAGTGATAAAATTGTTAAAAGCGGTCAAGTAGTTTTGTAGCCTATACAAACAAATCTTTCCTCTTCATAATATTAGTATAGAAGATGGACACAATAGTGTAAATCCGTGAAGGGTTAAGCAGAGGTGTCTTATATATACTACACCCATTCATATGTTACAATGGTTTTTTTCAAGCCCGTTACAATGATGATAATTATACCCCCGCTTTCCCTTATTTTTATAACAAGCCGTTTATTAACTTGCACTGTTCGTATTTTGTCCGCCATCTTTCAACCACTTGTTGGTATTTGAGTGAGCTAAAGTTACGCACACCTCAGAGGGGCCTGCTTGGGCCACCGCCTGCTGGGGTTGCGGGTTGTTCGAAAGAGATACTGCGGCCCCGGAACGTAGAGGACAATAGAAGGAACATGGGTGGGTTTTAGTCAGTACAAGTTTGAGACTCCTGAAGTTATTTGATGATTTCCAAAGTTATGCGCACCTTTAGTTTTGGTGACAGTACATTTTTATGACAGACATGACTAGATCCTGCAGCCAGCATCGCATCCCCACGAACGAACTCCTTAACAGCTAAAGGCGCAGATGCAAGACTTGTATACGCGTTCAATGTGGTTAAATAAACCTCCTTTTCGTTTGTTTAAAAGCTTGATTTTTAGGGTTCCGTACCTCAACAGTAAAAAATGGAAGTCTTATCACTTTTTTGTTCGTCTGTCTGTCTAGACTCTTTACCTCGAAAATGCTTGGAGGTATCAAGTTTAAATTAATATACTGAGATGAGGAGCTGTAGAAAAAACAACCGAAAAACATTACGCAATCAAAAGATATCGCCGTTTATGTCGCATTACCCGTTGATTTGCAAAGGAAACCAAAATCCATAAGGTACTTCCCGTTGACCTAGAAGCATGAAATTTGGCAAGAAGCAATATTATAGTACTCTATAATATTCTGTACCAGAATATATACCTGTATGCTTCTGTACCAGTAAAGGAAAAAATCCAAAATTTTTAAATTTGTGGATACATCACAAAAAATGTGATTATAAAAAATACCGTTTGTACGGTTTTTGGTTGAATCTCGGTGCAGGAGTCCGACTCGCTCTTGGCCGTTTTTTGTAATTAAGGATAGTTAAAAATGACCATCTCAAATCATATCCACCCATCCATCTCTCGTATGAACCGTATGAAAATCTAAATGTTTATAGGATCAGATTAAAAAACAATAGAAAATATAAGTACCTTTCGTCTTTCCCTGAGGTCCACCTCTTGAAATGATGTCTCCTCCATCTTCTCGACGCCATACAATCTTGGGAGGAGGGTACCCTCTGGCTTTGCAGACCAGTTTGGCGGAACCTCCTTCTGGTACCATCATGTCTCCAGACGTCTCTTCATAGATTATGTCTGGAGGGATTACTACTTCCAAAAATGCTGTCTGAAATAATATCAAACATTTGATACCGGAAACTAATTAAAGATGAAAAAAAAACCATGAAATAAGGAGTAAAAATACGCGGGATTGCTGGTTATTCCGGGGTTGCGGGTTGTTCGAAACTGCCGTCGAAATACCGCGGCCCCGGAACACAAAGGGCAACAGAAGGAACACGTGTGGTTTTTAGTCAGTACAAGTCTGAGACTCCTTCCACTCCGCCCAGAACGGAGGAAGTTATTTGATGATTTCCCATACGCAAAAAAGAAATAAAAATACAAAGTTATACTCTCTATAATTTTACTGTCACAAGTATCCAGTGAAATTAACGATATTTATTTCAACACATATTATTAAGTTGATTTAAGAATTGCATGTGCTTGCACTCGTATTAATCGTTTTTCTGATTTCAGAGTCAATACTCTTTTGGAAAGTTGACACCATTATACGGGTGAGAAGCCCGATAAGGCCGTTCACGAACCAATACAAGAGTTGTTTCGAAACTACCCGCAGTTCTTTTTAAAGAGTAACACGGTATATGGAACAGAAGTACCAAAAAATACTCAATCACACACATGTTCTGAATAAAATCGCGAGAATGTAACATTTCAGTGGTGTAAAATTGGCAGCACTTTACCTGCATTTTCATTGGGTCAGTGTTAACTTGGCACATATATTGTCCTCTGTCCTCCCGTTTCACCCCTCTAATGTTTAGCGTCCAAGTGTTGTAGTCATTGTGCGTAACGCTCAGCCGCGCGTTGTTCGTGATCACGTGCTCGTGGATCGCCAGGATCGCCTTCGTGTCCGCTTTGATCCACGCTACCTACCCCGCGAACATCCCGCGCGAACAGACGTCAGCAAAATTGTACGCCCAAAGTGTGCATGGAGGAAAGAACATCGTAAGTACAACGTAAAATAAAAATAAAGTGATACAAACGCCACATTCCTGTCACGATAATCTGTTAAACGTATGATGTTTTGTTTGTAAACGATGAAGACTTTCAACGAACAAGTCTAATTACAAGCGAATGCGTCCCAAGAGGCAGTCACGACAACGATGCTCGAGCCGGCAACACTATCTTGTTGCGAGCGCTGCGCAAAATGCTCTCGGAATTTTTAATTACATTTTCGTCTGGTCTCCGGCATGAGGCGGGCTGCGGGCGCACTGAAAACGCCCTCGCTTCACCCGCTTTACCAAAAACGTCGACATCGCAATAGAAGCTAATTTCCTGCATAGCGCGTAACAAAAAAATACGAACAGAAATACGGCGTTTGTACTTGGCTACGATACGCGACGCCCGCGTATTATAACTTTATTATTGAAAATATTATTTGGTGCGATGTTTTTCTTCGTAATTCCTGTCGAATGTGAGCGTAAGTACTTCAATTCAATGGTCCCATTGAAAGAGTTATATGGGTATCAGCCTTTTCATGTTCCTGCTAAAGTTGGCAGTCAAAATATTTTTCACAAGAGAGCATGCTACACACTCAATGCTCGTTTTTCCCTGAATTTATTATTTTTATATTAACATATGTAATATAGAGAAAGTGCAAGAAGAAGTGCACTAATAGAGGTGCGACTTAGAAAGTGTTCTACAATCGTATAGTGCTTGTGCAACTCTATTTAGTCACTAATTAGGTGCCTAGGAACTACATTCAGAACAAATATAACTAAAACATCGGAGTGCTTGAACACAATAATAGTTTTGTAGCAACAGCCTTACAATTCTCGCATTTTGCTTTATCTGCGTTATTGAAATGAGCGAAGAAAGGATTGCAGAGCTGTTGAACGATGTAATTTCAGACTCAAAATGTCTCAGAAATGACATCGCGTTATCACACAAGAAATAAATGGGTATAAAATAAGATATATTTACCAAAATTTGAACTCATCCATACCAGCGGTGCATATCGAAGATGTGTTTAAAATCTTTTGATTATTTGTGTGTTATGTATTGAGATTGTATTTGTGGTGTTTGAATCTTATACAGTTTTTTTCATGAATGTCTATTTCGACTTTACCAACTTATCTAGACTATATGTATATTCCAGTCTATTTGTATAATTTATGAATTAGTATTATATTATTCTAACAAACGAACCGCGACTTATAACCTCTACAATTGTTTTGTTACTTAATTTTTAGCGGAACAACTCAATTGGCGGTTATTCCTTATACAGCCACCGTGTTGATACGATTTTCATCTCACATAGGTACACGTGGGAATTGTTTAGAAACACATGCGAAGATGTTATTAGTCTTGTGTAATTACTTACGCGGGATCGATACAGAAAGCAAATATGTATCGATACGAATCGATAGTCGTGTAGAATCGAGTGACCTGAGCTAACGGCCCCAGTGAGACTATTATCGAATCTTGTTTCTCGTAGAGGAAAGATTCATGGAAGTATTTATTTGTGGGTTTATTACACGAGCGAGCTTTTGTTGTTATGCCTAACATGGTGTTTTGATACATATAACGGAGGCTCATAATTATCTTCTGTGACCATTATTAATTTAATAAAAATGCTATGCAAAATAATTGAATAAAGATAATTTTATTTTCAGCACATGTTTGAGGTTTTTAATGGAGCGCTAATTAAATAACTTAAAAATGCCAAAAAAATAATAAAAAAAAAACACAATTTGGTTGCAGGCTATTGAGTTTACTCAAGCCACGATTTATCGCATACGATACTGTATCGTATATCATAATGATAGTGTACTGGATTAACTCCCGGGACAGTTTGAGAGCACCGCCTCTCGAAATGATTGAACGGGGACCGAGGGGGTTTGTCCTGGCTTTATTTTAATTTCCTAAAGTGACTGTTTTGCAACGTAAATTCCTTGGACTAAAGTGGTCCCGTCATAGTGGGGTGCGGTTTTTGTTACGACAATGATTGACTGAAAACTGTCCGACGTGCATCGCTCAATTAAATTATCTTTCCAACTAAAAGGTCGCGTAAAGTGCATTTCGTTAAAAAAAGCATGCTCAAAACTTGTGTTCCAAAATAAACGGAATTGTGCATTAGTGTTTAAAATCCAAGAATAGTTCTCGAAACGTTCGTTCACTGTTGCATAAATCACTGTTTTTATCACATTCTTGGATCTTAGTTTCTATGTGCAAGTGTTGGTGTCTAATGCAGTTGTGCACACTGTGCCAACACTACGACTATGTGGACAAACTTACAGTAGTTTTGTGCAAATATAGTACCGTGTGACTCTATTCTAGGATAGAGAGAGGTTCTATAAAGTGGTGCTGTGAGTCTCGAAGAGTGCTGAAGAAAGTGCATTGAAGGTAGTGTGCTAAGAAGTGTGGAAGTGGTGCAAGGACTATTTGTTGAGATCTATAATTTTTATGTGCTATTTTGAGTTTTTTTTTCAAGTGTTCAATCTTGAATAAAGATTTTTCATCAATATTTAGAGTAAGTTTAGAAACAAATATAAAAATCAGACCGAGGATCACTTATATTACTTACTACTTGTTAAGAGAATTTTAAAACCAAAACTCCAAGTAAAAATCTAATGAGAACAGAAACATGCCTCATAGAAAAAAAAGTTATACCTAGTAGAGAGAGGTCATTCACTAGAAAATAAAAACATTAGTCACGACATTAAAAAAAGAAATGGAACTCGTACACATTCGTTCAGGAAATATTTTTTCTATAATTTTCCAGAAATTTATATAGATATCTGAGTATTAATAAATTATAGATCTCATAGTACAAGTGCTGTGACGGTGCTCCACTAGGGCTAGCTGTAATGAGTCAGTTTGATACACACCCTGGCTGTGGCGGAGTCGCCACTCACCCTGTAACCGCCCAGGTTATTGACGACGCAGGTGAACATCGCGTCCCTGCCCTGTGCGATGGTCACGTTCTCCAAGGGGTATAGGAAGTCCGGCTCCAGACCTAGTGCTGGAAGAAAAAGACATTGTTAGTCTGGCCCTTGAATAAGTAATAACGTGTAGAACGTAACAGCAATTATGAGTTTGGGGTGTCATACCCACCCCAAACAGGGGGGCGGGAAGCATCAATTAAAAAAAAATCTTAACCAAATCAGGTATGGCGGCAATCTCAGTTCAGCTCAGTGACAACGGCCCTAATGTACTAGTCATCGTGCCTGAAAACCCAGCCAGGCGCGTTAATTTGTATATATTCTTTCATCACTAAACAAGACACAAGAGGCAAGTTTTACTATCGAAACAATAACGATGTGGTCATGTCAGTATCTTATGACAGTTTTACAACACGAAATTAATGTTCCTGCACTAGATTCCGCCGATGAAATTTGAAATACTAAATTAAATGAAAGTTTTTTCTTCATTCAATATGTACATATTCGCATTGTGAGATTGGGAGTGGGATTAAAAATGAATAGCTGAGAAATCTTGAAAAGAAGAGTAAAAGATTTGTTTGAAATAAACCACCGTTAGTGAATATTAAAAAAAAAAAACTAAAATTTTAACAGAGTTGTTCCATAATAACAGTCTGTTTCATTGAACAGTACTAAACTATTTCTGCGTTTGCTAGCTTTTACATGAACTTTCCTTTTGCAATCAAAACCGTAACTGCCAGTTATTGAAATATTTCTGAAATTCTAAAACTCTGTGTTTGCCTACAAGTTGTTTGTATGATAGAAAAAAAAAACTGAAAAACGGCACTAGTATTAGTTTTCCGCACTAGCAAACTTTTCGAATTTCGGTGAAATTTTTCAAATTGTAACGATTCGATTAGGACTTTCCACAGAAAATTCAGTTATTTACTTGACTTAAGTTATAATGCTAAATCGAAAATAGACTAAGCTCAATATTTTTCAGACTTTCAAACTCGTTTTGAAGCCACAGTTGAATTCTCGGTAGTCTCAAAGCAAATAGGAATGCCGTTTTTATACGCAAAGAAAGTTATAAGCTTTCACAGTCGAGCCGTTTCTCCTGAGATTAAGCTAACCTAGGATTTACAATGCTGGTTTTCCAACATACTTTAGTACATTATTTCCTAGATTCTAACTTTTATGTGAGACCTAATAAAATGGAGTCGTGAGTTTCTTTATAGGGTGTTTCTTTAAATGTTGATCATTGGATACTGACGCTTGTAAGTATTTGAAGTTCACCAGTAAACTCACATTTAAATGCTACATGAAATAATAAAAAAAAACAGTGGAGGAGTTTAATTTTAAGTTGGATTGCGAGCAATCTGTTGGATTTTTAGCATTATGCGAGATGATTGAACAAACAGAAATTGGTCATAATTACTTTATTTTTAAATTCTTCTACTATTACTTTAGACGTATGTGCACGTTTAATAACATCGTTCCCACAAAAATACATAATCTCGATATGAATACTCATGAACTGTAACTACTGTGTTGTAAAAACGTTATGATTAAAAAAAGTATCCGTGGAGTTTCTTGCCCATTTTTATCCATAGAGATCTACGTTTTGGAATGGGTACTGCGGCAATTTCAAATGGGTACTGCGGTAAGTTATTATGCCATGTGACTGGGACTGTAGCTTCATGTTTTTGTTTTTGACATTCAAAAGTGCCTGTAACGACTAATTGAAATGAAAGATTTGAGTTTGAGTTCATTAAAATGCACTTGGTCGATATACCGTCTTGTCGTACTAAGCGCTTTTCCTCAACTTTTATTGTGCGCACGGCCAAGGTGTGGAACTCTCTGCCGGCTTCTGTCAAAAAATCAAAAAAATCAAAATCAAAATATTTTTATTTTACATAGGCCTACATGGGCACTTATAAAACGTCGAGAAAAGATGCACGGTTCGGGTTGGTCGTTTCCTATGGAGAAGAACCGGCAAGAAACTCCATGGTTACTCTTTTAAAATCATTTAGTTTTACAATGTTGTTGTTGTTACAGCGTTAGCACTTAAGTATGAGAGGACAGCGTAGGCCCGACAATAAGTCATTGCTTACTTTACAAAAAGTAAAATAAAATAATACGTTAACAAAAGTTAACAAGCGTCTAAGAATCTACAAGGCCAACCATGTCCACTCATTCACAACTAATAGGTAGAAAAGAATCTATACAAAAGTAAAAAAATAAATAAAAAAATATTGCAAAAACAAAATAATGACTAAAAGACGAGTCACACCACACAGATGTTGCTATCAGTACTGTAACTATTCAGAACAAGGGTGATATAAATATGTGATTTGACAACTATTGCAAAAAAAAAAACAAAATGATTAAAGAGATCACACAAATAAATAAGATTGAGAATAGTTAGAGACATCCACAAATTTGTGCTGATTATAGCTACCAGGGAAGCCGCATGCGCAGAAGGAACTATAGCCAAACTTCTTTATCTTCAACGTAGTCCTTGATTTTGTAATATGCGTTTTTAATAAGGACACGTTTTATGTAGTTTTTAAACTTTCTGTGTTCCCTACCACATACGACCCGTCTGCCTTCAAAACAAGAGTTAATAGGCATCTTCTGGGCTCGCTCGCTCCATCGTAGACCTCATCTGTCGCTTACCATCAGGCGAGATCGAGGTCAAGAGTGAGTTCATTATAAATAAAAAAAAAAAAAAAAAAAGTTCTTTAAAATAATTCGACTGACATTCTCAGGGTTAAAAAGAATATCAATCTTGTCCATGCCCCTACTCGATTCGATTCGAACACAGTTCGTTACTTCGAGAAACTCTTTGTATATTGTATATGATTGTCAAGTCACATACTAATATGACTTGGAAATAACGCCTTACATTTTACTTACCTATTTTAGACTAAATGTTCGAACATGACCTGTTTAATAATGAGTAAACGTTTTGAATTATTATTCAGCCTTGGAAGTTTGTTTTTAGGAATACGTGAGAAATCTTGATATTGTGAATTATTTCTTATGTGTGTGTGTATCATAAAACCAAGAGTAAAGGAAAGGGAGGGAGACTTTATATCTGTCTTTACAGAATGACTTAGTATCCGTACCATACCTCAAAATAATAATAATTCATTAAGATTATATTTCTTATTATAAACACACAGAATACTTCTTTTCGTTCTCCCACAAAAAAAGTTTTTTGGTTTTCCCAAAAAAAAGTTTGCAGAATGCTTTATTAATATTTAATTTAACACAAAATGTTAAAAGGGTTTGACCGAAAATAAAGGCAAAAGAAGTAACTTGATCGTGTTTTATTAAACAATAATTTGTTTTGAAAGACATTAAATTAGGTTTGACAAAAAGGCTTATGAATATTGATAAAATTTATTAAAAGCAGGGAACATTTCGTTAACAGGAAGATCGAATTTCAACTTTATTGGCATTGTGATTATTTTTTAATATAGTGCCTCAAAACAGAACAGGAAAAGCAATAGAAGAGAATAAACAGAAAACCATTTTATTCAGCTATATAATACAGCTAAACAATACTAACAACAAAACATTAAAAATAAAATTTCACAATATTGTCTATTACTCAAACGCTGAATACCTGGGTGAACAAACTAAGTGCATAAACTTTACTATTTTGCAGTGTATCATAGTCAATGTTTGATGCTCAATGTATCTACGATATTACTATTCTCTGTTGCCTTGAATCCTACAGAACTCAACTCCCAGAGGTATGCAGGAGACCTTCTAACTCAGTCCAGAACAACTTCGGGCACAGATCTTGGAATCAGAAACGAATCGTTCACAGAATTTAAAGCATAGCAAAATACTCGTTATTCTTCAGAATGTTTAGAATGATATACGTAAGTTCCGCATAAAAATGTCTCCCTTAGCGCCGTAGGTATTGTCCCGAGCGAATGGATGCCCGGTGCTGGAGGCGTCAATATTCTACGTGACCAGTTACTTGTGTCGGCCACGGAAACATGTGTCGGAAGTGAAGACTATCTGTTTGCTCATAGAATGGCGATCGCACTGTTGAATTATTCCCGTCTACATACACGACAGGAAACGGATTACATGGTGCATTCGATCCGTTTATGTTTTCGGGTACAACGATCTGCCGTTGTGTGTGTGTGTGTGTGTTTTTAACTGAATAATTTTCTAAACAATTCAAATTACAAAGCGTCAGAAGTCCGCACTTGGAGTCTGTCAACGAGGTATGGAGCGAAGTATACTGGGTGTCTTCTTACGGACCGCATCAGAAACTCCAAAAGTTGCTCCACAACCCAAACAGCTAATGCTGGCCTCACAGCTGCTAGGTTTAACTGGGTTGTTTATGCAGGAGGAGCAATGACTACTCAGTGGACACCAAAATGCAAAAAACGACAATGTGGTATACCCAGAAGAAGATGGCGGGATGAGCTGGAATCTTTTACAAAGAATTGGCTTACAATCACACTAAACCACGAAAAGAGTGGGACAATATAGGCTTAAAATAATAAATAATAGCATAATGGCCCATTCATACATATATACATGTTAGTACAATTCTGCTAACATAATTGAACGACTTAACTAAATTCGTAGATCGAAACACGTTCAAAATATCTCTTTAGACATAATATTGACACTACTACTATTTAAGACTTCAATAACAACACAATCTACAAGCAATTTACGTACACAGGCTCCACAGTAACTCGATTTTCGCATTCGACTACAATTTGCACTGAAAGATAAGCTCTTTATGTTTTCCTTTCATTAACAGATCGGGAAAACACATCGCTGGGTCCAATAAATTTCAATACATAACGGAGTTAAATTCATTTCGGCCCTTATTTGTTCACGTCCATGTGTGGCAAACGGAATGGGTCAATTGAAGCACCAGAGCTAATGTCGCCAGACTAAATGTCGTCGATATACACAAGCCTTTCCCGTTCTATATTGGGAACACACAAAATGTCGGCTAGCTTCACCGTCGTGTTAACATCCCGCATTTAAATTTTCAAATATTCATTGGCAATTAAAATATAATTAACTGCGAAAAGCGAGTTCAGGCAAATGTACAATTGTAGGCGGTAATTGTTCAATAAAATATGAATTAATACGGTCAAACGTAAAATTATTTCATACTTCTGTAAGTCGGATTGAATACTACAATTAATAGCGGCTATAAGCACATGATTGTTTAGCCAGCGCATTCGTATTATGTTGAAATGCAGACAAAGTTCTTGGAATAAGTGGAAATGATTCAACGATCTCGTAGTGAATATCAAATGTCCGAATCGTATAGACGATCGAAAAGTAAATAGAGTTGGATTTGTATAGGTCGGGAGATCGCACTGCCAGTAACCGGCCAATGCTGGCGTCGATACCAGCTGAAATCGTAAGTACCGGCCCGACCAACTGATATTTGTAAATTCTATGGTAATCCGACTGTGAGCCTAATCCTACTTTCCATTCAAAGCGGTTGAAATAAATTCTAAAAACAATAGACAGTTATTTGGATGTTGCGTTCATTGGGAGCGGGTACAAAGGACCCCTTGTGTATTATCTGCGCATCGGTATCGTCTGCAATAGTATAATAATCGCATGTATGGTTCTAATTTGTGAAATTAATCCTGTTACGTATTTTGGTACGGTATGTGAGTACTTGTGCCACTGCGAACAGTTTCCTAACACGGTTTCGTACTTTCAGCTTGATTCGGAGTTGGTACACCTAACAACTCTTGGCCAAAAGTCCTACGGCTTAATTGGACGATTTTCTGCATGGAGATTTGATATACAGCGTCTCAAAACTTGAGGCAAACAGGTAGTTAAGATTTTGCCAGCATTATGTTTGAAATGTATTGACATAGTACGTTATACGCTACGAGTAAGTTAATATCTAAAACTAGAATAATTTGGGGTATGAAGTCTCTGTGGATTTAAAGAGGTTTCTGTCTATAAAGTTCTTGTTAGTTCAAAACTAAAGTTAGGTAGTCACTTCCAAACTCAGCCTACACCTAGGTACTGAATTATCGAACCCATTTAATTTCATGTTCTAAAACCCGTGGGCGACACATGAATAAGTTATAATAAAGCGTAACACACAACAAACAAATCCTTAGCCTTTCTAGAACGTGCAATAAAGTCGAATATTAATCACTTACGCGAGCAAGCACGTAGCACAGCTATAAGATCTGATATACGGCATTAGAGTTAGGCAGGCGCTTCATTTGCAATTTGGTTCAGTGATTTTGTTGGAGCTCTCCACTGAGCGAACGCTGCCCGTGAATTATGCCTATTGTTGTTGTTCCAATGGCAAAGGATGCATTACTGTGCCTTGTTCGGGAGATATTCGACGTCCTTTTACAGAAATTGCTTTTAAAATGTCCCTATTCATAGTATTCAGTGTATTAATTTGACTTACTGAGGTGTTTTTTTTTCTTATTTTTATTATGGTATAATGTTTTGTGTTTGTTTTCTAAACAAATATGTATTAATATCGCGGAATGAGTTTTAAACAGTCAATAATAAAATAAATAGAACTAATCCAACAGTCATTAAATGATCCTTCAAGAGAAGTGTATTTTTTATCGCTGGTCGCTTTCATAAATTACGCTAAAAACTAAGGAAAAAATAGAGAAAGGATGTCTCATGGCGAAACATCAATTTTCTTAATACTTCCGTAATTTTCCCAGTGGGTAAAAAACAACTTGTCCCAAAAACAACTTTTTGAGTTGAGTTGAGCTATTTTTATATTGGGTTTATTGATTATTTGAATAGATTAATTATAAAGGAAGCGAAACGGCTCGCTTACACCACGTATTTCACGTTTAATATTTTTAAAACATCACTGTTATTTTAAAACTATTGACAGAAACCGTTTGATGTTGTAGGTAAATATAGTTAGCATTCTACCCATTAAGCAATTTGGTGTAAACGGTCCTAAATCTTTAAACCTTTCATATAAAATGTAGGATTTACGTTAAAACTAACTATGGGAGAGCTTATTTCACATATTGACCTGATGCATGCGAAAGGTGAAAGGAGGATGTATGCTTTTGTCTCCCCCCTTAGCAAACAGCCGATGTATGTATCTATTTCATATAACGACAAAACATTTAAATACTCGGTACAGGTATTTCCAACTGCCATTAGCTTTACAAGAAAACCTTTCCTTATTCCAAAAATAAAACCGTTCAAGTACTACCTACTTACGAAATAATACGTAAGCAATATGTCAAGAGGGGATCAAATTAACATCCTCAATAAATTACACGAACAATCAGTTACGTTCGATACATTTGTTCAAGGGACCTCGAACGGGGCCCTAGACTAGGGATCATGAACCTTTTTGCATCTGCGTGACAACAGCGGAAAAAAATACATATTTTGGCTATAACATTCCGTTATCTGAAGTTAGGCAAAATAAATCATTACATTGCTTGCCCATAAAAAAATAAGTTTTGTTTCAAATAACCACATTTTTTAATAATTATGGTAAACTAATCAAAAATTCAAAACGTAGTGGGTATATTTTATCTAGTAAATCCAGTCCCATAAACATGCATAACGTAAGATGATAACATATTTAATAAAAGCAGACGTTGATTTTGCATTCTGATAAGTAAAAACTAAACTTAAAAAAACAAAGGATTTATTCTTCAATATTTTCCAGACGTCAAACTTGGCACACATCCCAAAAGTTCGCCATCCCTGTCGTAGACGAATCGACTTATGATATCACTGAGTGGATCAGTGGGTAAATCGCCCATTGTCGTTGAGGGGAATCCGATTCCCGCCACTTACGACTGTCGACGGATCTCAATCAGAGGTTATCTCTAACAACTTGATAAGTACTGACGGCAGATTAGATTTCTAACTTGAGTTCCTTTTACGAGTTTTACGTTTCTTCTTTTTATTACGGGTGTCTGGAATGAAATCGTGCGTTCAGTTAGTTCAGGAATTAAATATTAGTTGATATTTTTTGTGGACACTACTGGTAAATTATACTACCTAACAAATTTATTACATGTATTTTTTTCGGATGGTGATTGTTGAGAACAGTGTGAAGGTCTCGAAGATGGTTCGATTCTCGACAGTGATATCATCAAATAACTTCTCCCGCTCTGGGCGGATTGGAATGGAGTGTCAGACTTGGACTGACTAAAACCATCCATGTTACCTACTTCTTTTGACCTTTATGTTTCCAGGCCGTGGTATCTCTTTCGAACAACCCGCAGTTCGGGCAGACATTATTTTATTTATTTATTTATTTGTAAAACATGGGAGACTTACAGCTAAAACAAACAGATTAAAGACAGTACATTAGTCGGAAAGCCAATTACAGGTCTCCACTTATAGCAGATTTATGCCTTGAACTGATTATTTGTTAATGAGCATCTTCAAAAGTTTACATGAAATTGTATGAAAAACGATGTTTGCCAACTCATATACTGTTTTAGTTTTATACTTATCTCCTTTTCCATCCAGCGTTATTCGAACATAGCAACATCATCCGCAATAAAAGTTGAGACAGGCCAGTGGCACACAAACAATACATCTAAACAGACGTGCCATCAGATCTCGTATACTCGTTTCTTGGTTTGCAAAACAAATATTTTCTTAGACATATTTGAAGTCGTTACGAACAAGTTAGACGGCCGGTCTACGGCCCGAGTGCAATTCGCGCCACTAGACTCGCACTCCGGATTTGTTTGCTCCAACTAGTTAAATGTTGGCCCAAACTTTATTTCGGACGTCGAAGTCTCTGAGATGTTGTACCCTTGTTATTGTTGTTCAAGTATATTTAGAGAGGTTCCGAGGTACCGTTACAAACAAACATTCGTCTGACTTATTCATTATTCATATGAAACTGCTATAGTTCCCATTTGGGGATCGTTTGACTTACAGTTGCTTTAAAATAGTTTTCTTTGTATTTTAGTTGATTTCGTTTTCTTTTTTAAATAAAAGTATTTAGGAATATAGGTGTCATAAATTAAGTATAGTCGTAAATAGGTGTTAGCTGACCCACCCTACAAGCGATCGAATTTTAACCCTGTTCTTATAACATTAAGAGTTATTTAATTTGTATAACTTTATTTGAATACGGCGACTACTTGATGAACAAAAACAATATAATACAGACACTCGAAAATGATCTTTAACACGTTGGCATTGAGAATTTATGAAGAACAGAACAAGACATAATCTGGCGCAATTTGTGACTCCAACATGGACACTGGTGAGAGGAAGTGATGCTTGCTGGAACACAGTGTGAGTTATGCGAAATCGCTTGCAACAAATTATGGAATAAGACGGTCCTCCACTTCGCTACTAAGCCAGCATCTGTAGTCAGTAAAACTTACGTGCAGTGTGTGTGTTAAATAAACTGTTTAATAAATACTTGTAAAAAATCTATAAATTTGGTAAAATATGTATTTAGTGCTATTCTCACATATATTTTATAAGTAAGTGTGCAGTTAATACGGTGATGTCATTGTTATAAAATAGAAATATATATTATATTCCTAAACATTCAATTTGTAAAATGATCACAAAGTGACAATTCATAATACTAACTGCGTCTGTGACATTTTTTTTAATGTAATTTATATATTATAATCCAATTATAATTCTGCTAAAGCGGCCATTTTAGACCACCTGATCAAAACAAAAGTTAAAGCAGTATTGTGATTGTGTGGTCAGTTTTTAGCAAACTTTTAGCTCTATAAATATCTATGTTCAATATGTTTTTACTCTAAAGCAAATAATCTGTGTGAACTAAGCTGAGCAGAACAAACAAAATGAACGCAAACATCTCCTAAGGAAAATTGTTAACTAGAGAAAAATAAATTAAAGATCGACAGTAAGCAATAACGGAGAAACAATGTGGGGGGAACCAAGAATTCTGGTTTGGGGTTTCAGAGAGCTCATTCGAAGTAAGGAAATTCTTTAACAACATTGTTTCTAAATTAAAACAATCTCATAATTGCACATTCTCCAACTTCTTTGATGCAGTGTAGGTATGGTTCTGGGGGGTGGAGGGGGTGGAATGGGGGTGTTTGCCCGGGGTAAGTTTGAGGCGAAGTTAAGCCGATTAAGTGTCATTTCCGGCGCGGAACTAGCACTGTTCATTAAATATTTCGAGTGACTTAATTGCTGAGGTCGGTCGTCTACCAAGTTTTGATGTGAACAGATTTAGTCCTACTATTCTTTGCCCATTTTAAAAATGAATTCAGAATTTTATGCGTATTTTACTTTGTTTTAAGTTTGTTTTTAGCTTGATTAAAATAATAATTACGGATAAATGTATTATGGGGTACGTATCAAACTCCCGAATTTTAAAATACCGATAGACGAAATCCCGATAATTGAAACGCCGAATGGTTGTTTGGTCGAAAGTTTAAAATCCCGAAGTACAAAATCCCGAAATTGCCCCCGTTTCCGAGAAAAACGGGATTTCGTCTATCGGTATTTTAAACGGATGGCATTTAAAAGTACTTCAATTTATTCCCATTTCATTTACCTAATTTTACCTGTGTTCCACCAAATATACTGAATGTGCACCAAAATATGTTAATTAAAATATGTCATAACGAGAATCAGCGCACTACAATAAAAAAGTGTTATATCTTTATCCATTTTCTATTAATGCAAGTCGTTACTGGCGTAGGGGGTCACAGTTTTAACCTAACCTAACCTACGCATTTTTTTAACATTCAGGAAAGAATATTTGGTGCACGATCAGTATTTTTGGTGAACACAAAAATATTATCCCTTTTAAACTACTAAAAGGATATTAATGCAGCTTTCAACAATAGTTAAGAGCGATTCCAGGATGGTTTTTATGTATAACTAGCCGTGCCCAGCATCGTTGCAAAGTACTTTTTACTACTTTACTATACCATCGGTATTTCGTCCATTCGGGATTTCGTCTTTTCGGGCATTTGAACATCGGTATTTTGTGTTTCGATATAACGACTATCGGCATTTAAAACTTTCGGTATTTTGAATTTCGGTGTTTTGGACGTCGGTATTTCAATCATAGGTATTATGAACTTTCGGGATTTTGATACGTACCCGTATTATGAGATGCGCTGATAGTGTTCATTAATTAATGTTATGTTCATACGTTTCAGATTTTAACCATTCGTACCAAGGTCTGTTTATTTAAGTTCGTAAACATATAGTTTTCAAAAGAGGAAGGAGTAAATGATGCCGTGACGTCTGACAGGGGAGAATAGAAGACGAAAACGTGTTGCGCCGACCCCAAATAGAATGGATCAAGGGCAGGAAAATGATAATGATGAAACATATAGACTTAAAAAAAAAAAAGAATAATAATTAAAAATGTAGGTAAATAGCGGGCCTGAAAATGAATGAACGAAAAATAATGATGAAAAATAGTTAGCGGAATAAGTAACAAACTATCCGAAAGCTAACAGTTTACACATTTTCCTACTTTATTTTCTACAGTTTGTAAACTGACGGTAGAAAATGGGTTAATTAATGGTTTTCCGAGTGGACGCGAAACAATTTGTCTGCAACTTTTGCGCCATTGCTCTCTATGAGCCTGAAATATTGTTGTTGTTTATGATCTTTGGCAGTTTATTAACGTCACAGAAAACTTCAGTAAACTGTTATAGAATCAACCACTTTTTAACAAATAGTTAGTGAAACAAAGTTTTTTCAAACATTTTGATGCATTTTTAAACGTGCTTTTTTATGATTTTGTTGAGCTTTCGTAATAATGATAGAAATATATTGATTTTTTTAAGTATCTCCAGCGCACCTGAATAATTTGAGTTCAAATGATTTTGTTTTCATCAATTTTCATTAACAAAACTCTAGATGGGCAATTTGTTACCTTGTAAAAAACCTTCCGTAAAACAGAAATCCCAACATTATTTTCAAACCGTGTCCAAAAACGACACTTAAAGAATAAAAAACTTGAAGCTATTTCAGCGTTAACCTCTCTCGATAAATATTTCCCTCTTTGTGTAAACACACGGATACGACGAGCCAGTGCGGGCACAAAGTCCATTACAGTCAATTCGTCTAGACGAGGCACGTGTTGAAACTATTCTCACGGGTAAACGAATTACCTGCTCTATATAAATAAAAGAAACTGCCCGTGGAACAAAACCGTATAACAATTAAAGTAAGAAAGAATAAAAATTGTAATATTTATGGCCGTGACTGTACTTTGTTGACATTAGTCGTCATTTATTATTTACAGAGCCGACCATTTTGCTAGTTCTTTTAACATTTTCAATAGCAAGGGATTATTTTTGGCGATTGCTTTTTTGGTTTTGATCGTTTTTTGGGTGCGTGATCATTCGCGAAACTGGGATCATGGTGTAAGTTGATGTTTGCTGAAACTACGCACGCACCAACACCGCAAAAATTTAATTAAATTCGTGATATACTTCTTGGAAGGCTCGCGAGCCATATGCATTTGAGATAGTATAATGTACTGTTTCGCCATAACGTGTGGATACAAAAAAAATACAAGAATAAAACCAACCACCAAATAAAAAGGATTCAATGACTCAGCAAAGTTTGTGGGATAGAAATTGAGGGTGAACATGAACAAATGCGATATTATGGGGCGAGAGGAGGTAAACCCAGACAAAAGTTATATAAATATAAACAAGCCGACGATACTGTCCGTGAACGCATTACGGACCTTTCTATCCTTGCGGGTCGAATTTCGAGAAATCTTTGCTTAGGGAGCGCTAACAGAGGAAAATATTTCCTTCAATACTGATAGAGGTGTATTTATGATTCTGAATATTGAAAGATAAAGAATATATTTTATTTCGTTAATAACGTTAGTTATTTTAAAAACCCAACAGTGAAGTTAATTTTTGCTACTCAATTATGCCACATAAACGCACGCCTCGCCTTTTT
Organism: Ochropleura plecta; assembly: GCA_905475445.1. NCBI lineage: Eukaryota > Metazoa > Arthropoda > Insecta > Lepidoptera > Noctuidae > Ochropleura > Ochropleura plecta. Next base: position 13,395,874 of record FR997723.1, read on the forward strand.
TCCACGAAGATTGGTTACTGCTTTAATCTTTACTAATATTATAAAAGCGAAAGTGTCTTTGTTTGTTTGTTACGTCTTCACGCCTAAATGGCTAAACCGATATTGATGAATTTTGATACAGAGATAGTTGAGACCCTGGAGACGGACATGGGCTGTTTTTAAAAAAAAGTATGTAATGAGGAAGAAAGAGGGCAGGAAAGGAAAACTTAGCTTTGCTATTACAATAAATAAGGCGCAAGGGCAAAAACTACAGGTAGCAGGTACCTGCAAATCAGGAAAGGGGAACTGTGTTACTTCGAATTTAACGCGAGCGAAGCCGCGGGCAAAAACTAGTATTTTATAAAAGTAATAATACCTCTTCTACGTATTAATTTGCAAGTATAAAAATCAAGGTTTTCTGAAAAACTTTTCCGAAGCGGTAAGCATTTCATTTTAAAAAATCTTGTCTTGCAACTTTTGTACAATGGGTGGGTACGATAATAATTCAAGAGCCGCAAAGTGAATTTTAATGCGACTTTGATCCAATTACAAGAGACTTTGTTATCAATTACGTTAGCTGTACCTACCTATATTCTGAGAGGTCAATGTAATCGAGAAACGAAACAAGAAAAAATAAACGTTTGTGCTCTGTGGTAACCTGTAAAAGGACTCGGGTACAGAGACTACAAAAATATGATATTAAAAATATACTTTTTCATGAGTTGCTCCTCCTGGTCTTTGCTTAAGGTTTTTTCGACAGCGGTATTTCGGTGGCTATTATTTTTTCAACACTTACGACTATTTTCCAATTAAAATAGGTGTGTCCCAGCAGTGAGAACGTTATAGGCAGATTTTAATATGCTTTTAAAACTGTTTATTTATGTTTTTATATCAACATGTTTTTGATACAAACACGAAAAAAAAAGAACCGGCCAAGTGCGAGTCGGACTCGCGCATCGAGAGTTCCGTACAAGTTTGCGATATACACGGCCATATCCTCTGACTGCGCAGACTTAGAGGGTTAATTTTTCACAACTTTAAGGGACCACAGATTCAATTATGTAGTTTTTTTTCCACTTGACAGACAGACAGACTGACAACAAAGTGAAGAAATATTTTAAGAAGTATATATTTTTTTCAAGATACGGAACCCTAAAAAGACTTAAATTTAATCATCCCTATGCTTCAGTAGGTCACAAATAGACCCCGCTAGATAAGTTTTAACAAAACAGCATTAATATAAGGTTTAATCGTGATATATAAATCCTACCCTTCTGATTATTAGCAAAATTGGCTTACAGAGAAAATGATGTGTTGCCAGACGAACACGTGATTCGTGTTAGCCACATATTTATCGATAACAAACCAATTTGCTCTCTATTATTGTGTTAGTGACTACGCAGGGTTGCCAAACTTCGGTGATTATTTATATGAAAGGATTTTTTGTTCTTGCAACTCGGTGGCAGATTTTTCTTGGCGTTATTGGATTATTTTCTGAATGGAACACATACAGTACTAGCTTATTTAATTTTATGTATTAATAAGACGTTTGTCATGGTTTTTACTCGTCACATTTGTATGAATAGAACCAAAATTATTAGATATGTTAAACATCTTTACATTTATGGAAATAATCTAATAATTCACTTTTAAAATACACATTGAAACATCGATGGGCGATGCAGGTTCAGCAATTTTCTTTTCAATATTTTCCAACATCGATATATTTGATAAAGCCACTGTCTTTGTTGATGTATTATAATTATCAATTACCCTGTGTATATTAAATCATACATATTGGTGGAAGCCAATTTAATACATGCGAAATTGCAGCTATCAAGTTCAGACAGGTAATTGAGGTGAATAAATTTGGAAGTTCCCAGCTTTAGTGAGAGCAGCAGTCGATGTATTTTCGACAGACGGGCTGAGAAATTCAATTTAATTCAGTTGAAGTAGTGTCAAATAACACAGTTTGGTAATTTCACAAAAAAACGTACATTTAGAAATAGTTATTCTAAAGTCGAAACTAAACGCAATTAGCTGTCAAAATTCCATAACAATAATGACACTGACAGCTCTTGAACGCATTTTAAACGTGCTGAACTGCTGACTGCGTTCAGTTTATAAGTGAAGTGCGCCCTGCGTTCCGCAAAAAAACGTTGAAATGTGGTCTTCATACTATCGGTTTTGAAGATCTGTATCTTCAAAACCAATAGTATCGAACATCTTATCACAATATAAGTGCTAACATATGACGTCACAAATACGGACACACGGTTTCGATCGGCGAGGCTCACTTTTTCAATATCCCGTACCTAATGGCCGTCAGATGGCAAGTTGGGCAAAGTGATGCTATCAAAAAGCGATAGGCTGCGGTTTCCCGCGGTTATCGGGCCACTTTGCTCCTCCCTACGACGTGGGTCCACTCGACATGCCGTACGCGGGTTCACACAATTCGAAATGAATTTAGTGGCTATAGTTTGGTTTATTAGTTATGTTTCTGTTGTAAAGAAAAAAAGGTTGGGGAATAAAAAGGTTGCGTTCCTACTATTGTTAAATTCTGATTAAACCTTTCTTTTTTTTGTTTTGATTTAGATATTGGTGTGATGCAGCCATAGTTTTTGTATTTAGATAACTATTGCTTTGATAAAACCTGCGATCGACACATAAAGACTTTAAACTAAGTTCAAACAAAATACCTAATATTTCCAAGGTCTTTTTTAATTTTCTTATAAATCATAATACAAAAACTTAGTCATAAAATATTTTTTGCAATAAAACAAAATACTAATAAACGTTTAACAAATGAAAATTCCACGTTTTCAACGCAGGTACAATTTTGCTCGCGTATTATTTTAGTATGCGTGAAAGGCGCGCCACCGAAAAAGTTATAAGGCCAGGATTGTTTGAAAAATATTCTCATAATCTCATTGTTTCTCAGATTAACGTTGTTACACTTCTGTTTATTAACAAAGCGCTTTTAATTTGAGTTAATTGTATTTGCTACGGCACATGATTAGCGAGGGTTTGTTTTTCATGCAAGGTGTAATTTGGGGTTTTTTCAGCTGTCTGACATTTTAAAAATAATTACTCTTTTGCTTCATTGAGATCGTTTAAGGACTTAAGATTTGGAATTTATGCAACACAGAAAATAAAAGCAGAGTTTGATCGTAATATTTTTTTTAAGTTTGAAAATGTTCACCATTTTTAAAACAAAACCATGATAGAGCGTCGTTCATAGACACCTCGGAACAAAAAATAACATTAATTCTATCCAAACTGTATTAAGCAAATTCCCTTTCAATTTATCATCGACAACCAGATCAGCGCCTCTAAAATGTAACGATACCACCAGATAATACAATTTTCCCGTTTCTTTTGCATAACAGAGGAGCAGCATTTTAGACGTCCGTTTGCATTGTTATTCAGTCGACGGAGGCACAGCGGCGCACGCTCCGGAGCTTATCGTCGGCCCCCAGCCGTTGTAAATTAAATAAATATACACCTAATGAGCGGAAATACAATGCATGACTAAGCTGAATAATTACTTCATCTTCCTATTCACGAATTTTCTTCATCACGACAAAAACTTGTCCAAAACACAGACTGTTGCCACATTATTTAGATAAAGTCAGAAACTATTTATAACTAAAAAAATATGTAAATTTATTCGATGTTCATCCGTGAATCTCATTTTTAAAGTTCGAGTAGAATGTATACGGAAGCTATGCTATTATTTATTACTTTCCGTTAGCTTGACTTCAGTAATTTTATTCAAAATAGAGAGAATATGAAAAATGTAAGGGGTTCATAGTCACCCCACTGCGTAGGAAGGAAGTTATGATTGAGGGTGACTTTATGCGATTTGATTACTTGTAAGCTTTTAGACGGATTACAAAGATTTCTTTTGCCTGTTTTTCTTTTATCTTAGGCTCAGAAATCAAGGTTGTACGAATTGTACTTAAGAAGCCGTGTAGCAATAAAATCTAGATTTATTTGTTTCAGTGAAATAGTGTTTGATGGTGATTTATTTCTAGCTCTACTTCTTGCAGAAAATATGCTAGAAGTCATCCAGTCAACCTCCGTTACAACATTTAAACACGTTTGGACGAAAACATAAACACATCCATGCAGCTGTTAAACATAAGCATATGCCACACGAACAAAAGCCCCACACTTATACCAAAGAGAAATAAAAGAACTAAAGTAAAAATCTATTCACTGTTAAAATCGATACCGCTATCAAAATGCACCCGAGCTACCGTTCAAAGGCTCGTCCGCCCGACCGCCTCAAAGGATGTTCCACGAAACAAGCCGTACGTTCCCACTCAGATCAATGTACAGGGGTATAGAGGCTCCTCTTTCCTACAATCATGAGCACTTGGCACAAAACACATCCTTTCTTATCCCTCTGTGCGGACGTTTATCGAGTTCTTTTTTGTTCTGAGCCGCCATGTTTTTGTTTTTGGAATTTGGAACTGATTATCTACGTCATTTGTTTTTTTGCTGAATTTGGTCAAGAGTTTTTACATTACGGTATAGTTCATGTTGCGAAAATACCCTGATTACAAACGGTAATGTTTTTACTTTTTCGTATTATTTCTTAAAACTGAAAAAAAACCGTTACATGCTACAAAATACATTTACAGCTAGCCAAAGATACGGCAGGTAGGTGCCAATAATAATGAAAATGAACAATTGTTATTTTATCTTATATTTTTTAAAACGAAAAATATAATTGTTTCATATGAATGAAACGGCGATCTATTCGCATCTGTTAAACAAGGAAAAACGTCGCGATAAAAGCAAACATTGATGGACGTGTCAAACAAAAATATGCAAAGCTTGGAATTGAAGGGAAACAGGCAATTGTTTGATAAAATTATTGTAACAAATCTAATGAATGGAGATATTTTGACTGTTTTCATTTTTAACAAGAAATAACTTCGAAGCAAATAAAAGAAGAAACTGTTATTTAACAAATGTAAGAAACTAGAATACCTTTTTACGTTAGATTAGTTTTATTTTATGAAGCAGCGTGACGTATGCATGACAAAGAAAATATATTAATGCAAGTTTGGCAGTCTGAATAATCATGCGTAATCACCTGGGAAAAACAGTTATGGTAAACTCAAAATTCGCAGCCAATAATGAGAGAGTTTTATAACTGACTAGTTTTTGCCCACGGCTTCGCTCCCGTTAAATTCGGGGTAACACAGTTCCCCTTTCCTGATTTTGTTTGGTAAATGTTACTGTCAAGATCGAATAAAAAACGCTTTGTAGCAACAAAGCGTGGGAAAACCGAAGTAGGTTAGTTAAATTATTAAAATACAATTTATGCTTTCTTGCTTTTATTGGTACGTCGTATAATACATCATATAACTTAAAATATTATAACAAAACAGTTTACTTAAATTATTATCTGGTTAAGTGAATGGATAACTCTAGGATCTACTCTTATAATAAACTTTCGCTTAACAAATCTTCAAATATTAAGAATTGTCTTAAACCAATTTACCACATTTTTCTCTTAAGCATTCTAATATCAGATTACACTCAAAAGGCCAACCGCAGAAAAAGGAATATACAAAAAAAAGCTTTAATAAAATAAACCGTTAAAGAAAAGATGATATTTGATCACATTAATCGAACATTCAAAGTATTTGTCTTTTGGCTCTGAACCCGTCCCACTTGCGAAGGGAGAGCGTTCGAGAATTTCAATTTAGGAGAAGAATGTGCCGACATAACGTGTGGCCCGAGATATTTTGATAGGACATGTTCTCCGTGAATAAATTTCTTTCCTCATATTAAAAGTTTTTAAGCGGTTTTATTTATTATCAATCTGTGGCCGGCGATGTTATAGTTGGAGGCGAAATTGATTTTTCGCTAACAGAATGTTTTAATTATTTTTAAACATGCAGCTTCAAGATAAATTCTGCAATGGGTTATTAAAAATACATTAAAGTGAATTGTCTCGTTTAAAATATATATTTTTAGGGAGCAATTTTGAATTAAAATTCAATTTTAATCTACTTTAAAGACAACGATCTTTTTGCTTTTATCCCTGTAATAACAAGCAGACAAAAAAGCGTTATTGTATAAGAGTGAATCTACTTCAAATATGTTTATAGACTACTATGTGCTTATAGTTGTCTATTTACAAGAATCACACAAAGTACCTACCTACCATAGATATCCGGTTGGAATTTTCAATTTGATCATGGAACGCGACCGCAAGTAAAGAACAAAACGTAGAAATCTGCATGTACTCGTAGCGAACGCACGCCGTCTGCCTCCTACTGGGCGCTTATTTTCGTTGGATCCCAGTTTTTGATCCCACTTTAATATTTTTGGCGTTGGATCCCACAAAACATTATTATATATTTCCGTTGAATCCCAAATTTGAAAAATACTAAAAAAATACGTTTTATTGCCACTGAATCCCAAAAACTATTTCCGTTGGATCCCAGATGTTTAAAAACATCTGAATGCGGGTACATCCAACTACAAAATCACAATAATATTGTAAGGCGAAATTTTGTATGTATGTTTGTTATTCCAACACGCTCAAACTTCTAGACTGATTTGGATGAAATTTGGGTATGTGGATAGGTTATGTTAGAATAACGGGTGCCTGCCGTTTTTCCGAAAAGATTTGGACAAAATTTCATAACCCAAACAAATTATAGGAACCGGGAACTAGGTTTGGTTAGGTTAAAACTGTGACCTCCTACGCACGAGCCGAGCGAGCGGAGCGAGCGGTGCCGCGGCAGCGGCCGGCGAGTGCCACAAACGACTTGCATTTATAGAAAAAAGAGATTGTTTTTAGTTGTTTACCCGGAACTGAACTATTTAGATTAGGATAATTACTTATTTACAAAAAAAAGGTTAGGTTAAAACTGTGACCTGTGTGCCAGAAACGGCCAAATTATATAAAAAAAAAAATGGAAAAATTATGACGGCAGTATTTTTTTTTGAGCTTAGAGGCGCTTGTTTTGAAGGCGTTCATATTTATTTATTTATAAACATCACAAATAAACCTGATCATTTTTAACTCATGCCAGTCTAGTACTATTTGGAGTACATCATTTGTCTCATTTATTCCCCAGTGGCAACAATCCTAAAAAATCCAAAATACACACACGGTGTTTTTGAAATCCTTACTAATATCCTTACTAATATTATAAAAGCGAAAGTGAGTTTGTTTGTTTGTTTATTTGTTTGTTTGTTTGTTACCTCTTCACGCTTTAATGGCTAAACCGATTTTGATGAATTTTGGTACAGAGATAGTTGGGAACCAGGAGACGGACATAGGCTAATTTTTATTTAAAAAAAGTGGGATATGAGGAAGAACGAGGGAAGAAAAGGGAAAACTTAGCGTTGCTATTACAAATCAATCAGGCGCAAGAGCAAAAACTGAAGGTCTGCTTGGTGTGTTATACCGAATTTAAAGCGAGCGAAGCCGCGGGCGAAAGCTAGTATTTAATAAAAGTAAATCACTTTTCTTCTGAAATGTACACATGTTGTCATAAAATGGGATTCAATGGTAATATCAAATGGGACCCATCGTTTATACCTAAAAAATGGGATCAAAAACTGGGATCCAACGAAAATAAATCCTACTGGGTTAGTTCCCGATTTATTGTATCAATTTTGTATAAAGCCAGTAGGTGAAATAAGCGCGAAGAAATATGTGCCAGCTCGCGCTTTTCACCTCCCCACTGCAGTAGACAATAGAAAAGAATTTAAAAAAGGAACTTATTTTACTAGGATATTTCGGAAGATTCCCAGCTTCTCTGAGTAATTGGGTAGGCTTTCAAAATTGATTAAGGCTTTTCAAAATACTTCTGGCTAAACAATCATAACAATGGGAAAAATATTTGAAATACGATTAGAACTATTTGTGTTAAGCCGGCGATGTCTTTCAATGTTATTTCGTTTGTCAAGCTGAGATCACTAGCACAAAATATAATAGGAGGTCCCCTCGCTCACACGCAGTCGTTCAGTACGATAATTTACTGTATTATTTATTCCGAGATCATTAATGGTAGATCATACAGGATTTGTTATTAAATTCGTGAACGTAAAATGCTGACGTGTGATCAGTTCTACCATCAAATATTGCTTTTGTTTGCTTTTTGATGCTTACAAATTTGTAATTGAATAATATTGTGACGGGGCTTTATGACAATATACTTGTACTTGTTCACATCCTAGTATAACACATTACCTTCAACATGACATGAATTAAACTTTAAACTTACGTAATTAAATATTTGTATGGCCAATAGCTAGTTGTTCCGGGTCTGGCTATTTGTCTATTTGTGTGTGTGAGTTTAAAAGTTTTTCAACACACAGATACTGTAAAAAATCTAAGTAAAGGGCAAAGTTTAAAAAAAATATAACACAAAAAGACGTCACCACCCAAAAGTAAATTACAACAAAGTAAAATTGCTATAGAACAGGACTTAAAAATAAACTAACACAATAGAAGATAAGTCTGTTTTCATAAACCATATCAAATTCATTACGACAATAAAGTCCCAAATGTATTTACGAGGGATCATGTCATGAATAAATTTTGTCAACAGAAAGTTTGATCTGCGTAAAATGGCTGCGGTAACTTAGACAATGGTTCGAAAAACAGAGATTTTGACTTGTTTTACATGACGTGACTTCATGCTTACATTCCCCGAGGGAGTTGGCAAAGGAGCAAGTAAAGATTTTGTTAAATAGGTCCTGACAAATTGTTTATCGGTTGTGGACAAAGTGCACTGACAGGTACTTAAATGTCTGAAGTCAAAAATTAATTCCGCGTGAATAGAGAGAGATATATCATATGGGTTTACAAATCCCCTTAACGAAACCGAATCACATTTTTTCCTTGAAATTGCAATATTATTAGCCTCTACCTGAGAACCCTTTAATTACGGAGATATTGCGGATCGAAAATACCGCGTCGTCACAAGTTTTTTGAAGAAGTAAATATTTTATTTTTAGATTTCCGTTCTTCAAAAGGAAAAAACGGAACCCTTATAGGATCACTTTGTTGACCGTCTGGCTGTCAAGATCTCTTGAAATTAAAACCCTATACTCAAGTTTGTGATCCCTTTGTGCTGTGAAAAAATCAACCCTCTGTGTCAAAGCAGTCAAAAGATATTGCCGTTTATTTCGCAACTTTGCCCGCGCTTGGCAGGTTTGTATCTTTACTATTAATACCACCACGAACTACTAAATTTATTCATCATTACAATGGTTTGAGTGTGTTTCACTGAATCCTACCTTAAACGCAGATATTTTTTGTCCCAAAATAAAAAAATAAACTCTTTTCTCAGTATTTTTTCTTGTGTATAGTTACTTAGTTTCTCTAATATTTGGCAATTTATATTTTAAAGAGAATGACACAAATTGAGATTTTGAGTTGCTAACTGAGAATTTCCTGATGATAATTTCTTAACGATCGACGATCGACGACGCGACGTCGAGAAAAGGAGCACGATTCGAGTTGGTAGTTTGCTATGGAGAAGAACCGGGAAGAAACTCTATGGTTACTTTTTTAAAATCATTTTGTTTCACAATGTTGTTGTTAAGTGTTAGTACTTAAGTATACCTACAATTTCTTTCACGTTTTTGCATTGATGTGATACTGCTCGATAATTGAGATGTATTGGCCGTTTGCACTAACAGCACAATGCATTCAGAAAATATATGACATCCTGCAGAAATATTCGAAATTCATCTATCGCTTTTATGAGTTTCGTTTCATCGTATTTTTGGTTGCGGGATAGCGTGTTGGCGAGATTTGTAGTTTTCATCGTGTTAAGTGCCTGTTATTGAGCCTTTTGACTTTGCATAACGTTGTGCAAAGTCAAAATTAACAAATATTATAAAGAGGAAAGATTTTTTTGTTTGTTCATTTGTACTGAATGGGCTCCAAAACTGCTGAACCAATTTTAACTATTTACACGGTTCCGTGCCTCAAAAGGAAAAAAACGGAACCCTTATTAGATCACTTTGTTGTCCGTCTGCCTGTCAGGGAGGATCTCGGCAACGCGTGGAGGTATCAAACAAAAATCATATACTCAGCTCTGTAGTCCCTTTATGTTGTGAAAACTCAACCCTATAACTCTACAAAGTCAAAAGATATGGCTAGGGTTACCGAGGGTTAAACTTGTGACTTTATGTTACAAGTTTGCACGGAACCCTCGGTGCTCAAATCTGACTCGCTCTTGGCCGGTTTTTTTTTAAATATAAAGCTAAATTATCAGGAAGTAACATAGGCTATTTAACATCACGATACGATACTTAGAAGCAGAGCGGCGAATGAAACTGCTGGGCTGGGATACTCATATAAAGTACTTTTTGTAGTTTTTTGTCTAGTGTTTAGTAATTTATGACTTTGATCCGAAAATATGAATATTATCAACATACGTTTATATAATAAAAACAATGTATGCAAAATACTCAAGTGGCTCCCAATTCGACTTCGCCGGAACTCTCGAATATTGAGTTTGCTTTTTAACATCCTTCATAATCCTAAAACGCCCTTCTATCTGCGGGAACGCTTTTCCTAATTGCCGTCCTTCTGACGCTCCTTGTAGAACGCATCTTAGGAATCTCCTCAAACCCCCTCCCCACTCTACCGACTTCTACTCCTACTCCTTTACTGTTCACGCTGTGCGGTTGTGGAATTCGCTTCCGCCTGACATTAGGGACTGCCAAACTGTTTCAGTTTTTAAGAGAAGAGTAAAAGAACATTATCTTTCTATTTCACCATAGTTGCATAGGTATTTATTATTTTATTTTATTTTATATTGTATTTATGTTATATATTTGTCTTTGTACTTGTATGTATGTTTGTTTATTATTATATTGTATTTAGTCATTATTTGCTCATGTTTTTATGTATTTTTTTTCCTCTTTTTTTTAAGCACTGTGTCTATATCTCTTTTTATTTACTCTCCTTTTGCAGGTATGCTGGAAGAGATTTCTATAGAAATAAGCATTACCTTTGTACCTGTTTTCTGTTCCTGGTTTTTATTTTCCTGTATTCAGTGTGTATGTACATAAATCGTTAAATAAATAATAAAGTTCACTTACTATTTCACTTAAAGTGGACTTTTTTATTATCGTTTAAATCATCTTGATTTAATTTCAGTAGTATTCACACCTGGATTATTGTAAAAATGTTTAACAACAAAAAACTACTACACGAAAATACGAAATTTTGCTAGTGATTGGAAAATAATCCCGTTTGGCCTCAAAAATCATAGTAGCAGAATCCCGTGGTTGACACAATTCCCACGGGTATGATATCCGGCTGACGTGTCCCATGTTTTTCTTTAATTTTAACCAACGTGTGCTTTTATGGGTGAAATAGTAAAACTTAGTTAGATTTTGATGCCAAGTATGATTTTTAAAATAAACATTTTGCACTAAAACTGGTATTGACTTGGAGCGAAAACTTTGTGTAAGAAAGTTTAACACGTTGGAAATAAATTATCAACATAATTTTCGTTTTTTAATTTTATTATTTTGATGTGACATTGTATGATATCATTCATTTAGTTTTGTTACTAATTATTTATTATATTTGTATATTGTGTATGTTAGGACTATGTAGGTCATATCTTTTTTTTTATTGTTTTTGACGATTATCTGGCAGTATGAGTATAAGCGACCTTCACAAAATAATGTTCATTTTTTTGGTATTTTTCGTCGTGTCGTTGAGCTCCTTGAGTTATGAGTTGAGTTATAGGATAACTGACAAATGCTTGCACTGACTAGAAAGGTCTACTCAAATCTGTGTAGTGTTTTCTTATTAAGACTATTTCAGATACTAATCTTCATGGTCTTCATGTAAGTTGACCATAAATTCTGTCTGGACCTTAAAAGAGACAATGACCTCTGAGATTGTTCCGGCTGTTTCTTCTTAGAGTAGTCGGGTTCGAAACACCAGACTAATCAATTATAAAAAAACGACGTATAAAAATGTTTGCAAAAACCAACTTGACAAATAAACGTCATCAACATTTAAAAATAAAATAATAAATAAAAACAACAACGCTACATGTTGTTGTTGTAACTGCAATTTCAACCATAAAAACAAACATATGATTGAAATTCATAAGATGAAAGATCCACTAAAATTCTTGTCAATTCCAAGGGACCAAGAAAGATGTCCCCTATCCATATGGCCCAATCGACGTAAGGGTCGTTTTTAGTTTTACGGCGACACAACATATACAAACAGTTAATAAAAATCGTAGCTCCCCAAATACCCCCCTGCGTGACCCAATCGCCTCACACATAACATTTTTACAACACATAAATTCCCTACTCATATTTTCCAGTTTAGTTACATTATAAAAATAACATGTAGTAAAATATTACTAGGATTACCCCCCAGCTTTGCTCGCAGTTTAAGTGTCAATAGAGATTTTACATTGCGAATTTATCATGTCGTCATTTGCAATCAAATCTGTTTGTTTTAGTTTCCGTAGTTTTTGGAATGGATTTTGTATGTTGTGTCGTTTGATGTACTCTTAAGTGTACAAAATCATAATTAAGTACTCAACGTTTAATTCAAATATTTGTAACAATTGAAATGCATATGGGAGTATAGACTAAACTTTTCTCAAAACACGTAAAAAAAGTTCCAAATTATACAAGTCTTTTTATCTATCTACACTATTTTACGTAAAATGGGTGATTCCACTCTCCATTGGGTTATGATTTGGTTTTATAGCTCCATTTGTCTCCACATACATCAAAAGACTGTTCTAACGGTTAACAAAAATGATTTATGTTATTGTAACTGTTTCCGAACTTTTCTGTCTCCTCAGTTTTATAACATCAAATTGATGAGATGAATAACTCTATAAAGTCTACAGTCAAACCCTTGATTCAGCAGTCTAATGATCCGTCTTATATTGTTATTTATTTATATGAAAAATGTATTTTCTTCAAATATGACTCACATGCAAGGTGTCACCCGTTAACTGTTTTCACTTTCATTTCTAAAAACAAACCCAAAAAAGTATCCATCCCATAATTACCGCAAAGTTTCCCACGTAATCACAGCTGATTATAAAAGCGATCAAACAAGAAAGTTTCGTTACAATAAATAAACAAAGCTTCGGGGGTGGTTCGCAGTAGATAAAACCCTTATGGGCGTCGGACGACAAGTGATGACGGTCACGTTTTTAATCACCCCGGTCTCATCCGCGACGTGTCAGGGGGAGTTGTATACTTGGAGTTGGCTTGTTCATTGAGAGCTTTAGCGTGCCTAATTATTTGCGACGTGAGGTGGCTCGAATAATATCTTCTGGGGAAGTAGGAACTATTTTACGAGAGCAACTGTAAGCAGTGTTTTTTGGGGCCAATAATGAATTTTGTAAAGTTTCCTAAAAATTACTTTTAAAACTTAATTTTGTGTCTTGGAAAAGCTCAAAATCAGTTTGATCATATTTTTGATCTGGGGGTCCAAGCAAAATCTGAAAAGCATCGAGGTTTGTTCTGATCTAGGATCCGAATTACTCTGAATAAACCGTATGGAATGTTATGATTTCTAGTATATTTTCTTAGCGAAATTTATTTATTGTATCCAATTATTATAGGCCTATACATGGACATAAGAAGGCATCATTGGCCCATACACTTCAGTCATTGGCCAGTTGGTCAGCAAGCGTGCACCACGGGCGTGTTTGTCTCGACGCAAGGAGTAACAAGAGAACTATGTTTTTGTAAGTTGTCAGCAGTCATAAAAGCATGGCGTTTGAAAACTGAAATACATGTTTTTTTACAAATCATAGTCACTTCTCTAAAAAACGATTTTATTAAAACTTCAGAACTGTGAAAAATAAATTGTGTGAACTGAATCATTTTCAAATGGCCTTTTCATGTTCGTACCTTTTAACAACGAATTCAATCGGTTCACCTCGACTTCATTTAATTTCACTAAACTAGCATAGGTTGACACAAACTATTTTGCTACCCGCGTCCTTTATCCCTTGGTCACCTTTGTCAACACCCCAACGTCCCTCTATTTTTAGCCCACACAGGACAGATATTTTTTTAATATTTATTTTTTATTGTGTGTAGGACATTTTGTGGACACAGTATTTGTCGTTTACTTATATCCTTCGTTCCGAACGAAAATCACGAACTGGAAAATAGAAACTATAACTATTTGTTCAGTATTTATTGAACAAGGCCCTAATATTATTTTGGTTTCATTGTGTTTTGTTTGTTTGTCGACGATTGAATGAAGATTTGTGAGGCATCGAGTGAACAATTCTCAAAATATTTTTAGAGTTTATTTAACAGCTCGTAGCTGTCCGTTAGCATAGTCGTAGCACACATCTTGTTAATATGAAATGACATAGATCGTTATTATCTAGTTACGGTTTTTGATGAGTAGACGTATAATAGAGGTCTAGAATACGAAGACATGCTACGCCGACCCCAAATAAATTGGAATAAGGGCAGGATAGTTAGGAAGTGTGATGAGATGATTGTATTTATTTTAAAACGTAATTCATTAATTGAACTTTGCCGCGTAGGCTCTTATAGAAAACGAATTGACGACACGGTCGGCGCAGTGGCTAAGCGTTTGACTGCTGCGCTACATGTCGCGGGTTTTATTCCCGCACGGAACAAATATTTGTATGACCTACAGATAGTTGTTCCGAGTCTGGCTGTTTGTGTATGAGAGTTTAAATATTTGTAAACGCACCCACGATACATGAGAAATTCCCAGTGTGGTGCAAAGTTTAAAAAAAGAATTATCAATCTTGACAAAAATAACTTTATACCTAAACCCAATACCAAAACTCAATTAACAGCTTATGTAAAAAATACTTATAAGCAAAAAAAGCCTTTATCGAGAAAATATGTTGTTTACTTAATAACTTAGCAGAAAATCCAGGGCAGCTTAGCTTGCGTTGGCCGGCAATAGGAAAACATAATGCCATAATGTGGTGGCAACGATCGGGCTCATCTGTTGCAGGTCCGATAATCGTGCAACTAAATGAGTTCTAGACTTGAAACTGTGCCCAGGGAACATATTATAGAGTAGACGATGGAATTTAGACTTTATTTGCGCAACTGAGAATGGTAAAAAGCTAAGCAGGTGATGAGAGTGCTAGGAATGTTGATAATAACAAAAATAGCAGTCCCGATACGACGAGGTACACCTCGTCAAATTACCAAATTACCACTTTACACTACAGTGTTAAATAGTGATTTGGTTAGTGGTGATTTGTTGGCAGATACATAACATTTTTTTTTTGGGTGGGATATCATCAAATAACTTCCCCCGCTCTGGGCGGAGCGGGGGGGGAGTGTCAGACTTGTACTGACTAAAACCCACCCATGTTCCTTCTATTGCCCTTTACGTTCCGGGGCCGCGGTATCTCCTTCGAACAACCCGCAACCCCGGCAGGCGGAGGCCCTGGCAGGCCCCTCTGCTTTGCTGATATCTCTTTGAGGCGCGCGTGAAACACTAACGCGCCGTCGATACGGCCTGTCGTCAATAGACGGAAGGGTCAAGCAGAGGTGTTCCTACAAGTTTTCCAGTTATGTTTTAGTCCCTCGGGTCTCGACCCCTAGAGTTTATTGACCTTTAACTGGGTTCAGAATTAGGTTCGGGGCTGCTTATATGAAATTCCGAAAGGAAAAACCCACCAGCACCAAATATTGCAATAATAGTCATGTATTGTTGACATAGATATTTTATGAATATTAATAAATTCAATTTGCAAGCATCTGTATTTTTATTTAAATTTTAGGGTTATTTCCCGTCGTTATGTTGACATACATTCCTTTTTGATGGCATTCTGACATTTATGTTTCAACATACTTTTTTATGCAAAATATTTGATACAATGACTATGGCGAACTCTTCTATATATGCATCCTATATGTTAACACATTATGCAATATTGATTTATTTTTATTTAACTTTAATATCAATTCACATCTTAATATTCATAAACTACAGGAAATTACTAAATTAAGACTAAAACTAAGTTCATACATACATATATACAATTACTGCAATAGGACACTTAAACTTCAAAGTACTCCTCCGCATCGCTGTCACCCAGAATCGTGCCCGGATGACAGCATTGCCACGTTGAATGGCAATGGTTTTCTTTGGCCAAAGAACAAAACCCTCTGGTTACACGTTAACCAGTTGGCGAGAGATTTCCTTAAAAAGGAGCCTCATGACCCGAACGTTTCAATCCCAGACGGTTCAAAACTATAGCTACCAATAAGGTTACAGTATTTGTGCCACTTGAAGGTCTCAGTAGCAGTTCCCGCACAAGCCACTGTGCTTGAAACGGGAGATGGCCGAAGGGTATCAATTCAGGTTGCGTCCCACACTAGAGGCCTACCCACCTACCAAGGCACTACCGTTATTCCGTCTGGTCTCTTCCCACTGACACGTAATACGCCATTTGCTTCAAAATCGCTGGTACGCCAGCGGTGGCTAGAGCTCAATAAGTCGGTGATGCTGCCGTGCAGTGACACATGGCCTCCTGTAGCAGGACAGGACGTGGTGTCCAGGGCTGTCGACAGCTTTCCCACAGTGATACTAATGCGGAACAACACATGGTGCGAATAAGCGTAGCAACTCATTAGTCACTCTGACCAGTAGCATCAGTTGGTACTCCATAGCTACAGAATTTTACTCTCAGAGTAAAATTACAAATCATCAAGAAGAAAACCAAAATTAAAAATGCACACATGGCCTACAGAACTTTGAAATGGCGTTGGACGGGACATAATAAAAATGGACTAAGGTAGTAAGTAACGGAATGGTATCCAAGAGATGGAAAAAGAAATAGAGGCAGACCAATCAAAAGATGGGAATATGACCTAAAGAAAATAGCTGGCCCGGTATGGAGCCGGTTAGCAAGAGACAGAAATTCGTGGAAATCTTTAGAGGAGGCCTTTGTCGACAGACAAGCTGTTCTACAAAAACCGAAAATTGTAATACAAGTTTGAATTAATTAAGTAAACCAATTTAGTTTTAAGAAGCATGTATTAACCTATTGTAAGGAAATTAACAGCAATAAAGGCTATTTTATTTTATTTTTATTTATTTATTAGCTACAGAAGAAAAAAAAAACATGATGCCATTTAAGCATCATGTTTTTTTTTGTAACGAAACAATGATATCTTTAACGCTTCACTGTACTGTGTCAGTTGTTTGCCCCAACTTCCGCGACGAAATTAGATTTAAATTCCCCCATGTTCAGGGTGTGTTCGCTCAATCTCGATATGAACTACGAGCAATTTCTCAAGCAACTGTTCTGTCAGTTGTGACGCGTCGCGGAGTCAAGAGGCTAATAAATAAAACTGCTCCCCTTTCTCCAATTTTACATAAAAACCGTCTCATCCGCAATCTGCATGTTTATGAGCGAATATTCTATAAACAAGTCGGAAGTCGCGGCTTATGGTGTATGTCGGGGACAGCAATATACAGAATTGCATGCAAATAAGATAAGGGTAATAAATACGAGCCCCGCTCTTTGTAGTTGTGTTTTGTTTTCTTCTAATGTTGCGTTTCTCTAATATATTCGATAAATCTTTTTGAAATTGATATTGGTCTGGATTCGGAATAGTAATGGAATCTCTTCATTACGTAGACGATAGTATTATTTTTTTGTTAATGCATTAAGCTTGTAGATTATCATAATCAAGACTTTTATACCTGCTGTACTCGACTTTCATTATAGTTGCGTTAATTTAAATAATATATACTTAAACATACACAAATGTCAAAACCAGTAATAAAAATGTAGGCAAACAAGCAAAAACCTTTCTCAATTTTATAGAGCATAGCCATTAAAAATGATAAAATTCAGAGTTGACACAAACATTATTTTAGGGATATTTTGGGGTCCGTCAGTAAATCACTGGGGAAGGATTACTCATCGACGATGTCCAAACAAAACGGCTCATTGACTTGCTGATTAATTGCAAGGAGACCCGCGGTGACATTCCAATGTAGCGAAATATGCAAAGAAATAAATACGCCCTAATTGTCTAATGACTTGGAAGCTTTGTATTGAACTCCTCTGCTTTTATGTTGTACTAGTACTTTGCCGGTTTAAATTATTTTATAAATTACTAAGATATATGATAACTAATCGTAAAATCGTCTGAGTTAAATGTATGTGGTATTTATTTAAATCAAACACGACCCACGCTAAAGCAGCTATATCTGGGAGTAAGTACTTACATAAAAGTGAGATATGAATTTGAATAGTATTAAAAGAGCTTTCTGGAGAGAATAAAAATATTACATCTACCGACAACATTATTTTGTGTTAACACGTAGTTGTCATTCCGAGTTGCCAACGCGAGTGCGTCGTGTTTCACATAAGTGGGGATTTGGCAAAAAGGTGGTAATAAGGTATGCAAGCCCTCTTTCCTTTGTCGGCCACTCGCTCGCAACGTGACGTGAATCACCACACGAGATTCGCTAACTCTATGCGAAGAATCCGGGAGGTGAAATGTAGACGACACAATTCGTAAAAGTGTTTACTCATTCATACGTTTCGAAGCTAAGCTTCTACGTCGATCGGCGACTATCTCTGGAATTCGGTCCGGGATTGTGGAGAGGTAAAGCGGCGTTCTATTCCGTAAATAATGCGAGTGCTGGGGCTATTCTCATTTATTATAGAAACTCAAATTTGTATCATAGTAAAGGTAAAAGGCGCGTGTATACGGGCGGGGTCGAACGGCCGCATCATTGTGCGGGCAGGCCGCGGGCGCGCGATTACAATGCCGCCGCTGTGACATTTTCGCTAATGGTTCCAGGGTAGGCACAATAAAACGACAATACGACAGGAGATAAGGTGGCAAGTGAAAATTTTGGAACGAGATTAATTCAATTCCGACGCGGCTTGTGCCTACTCGCTAAGACACTCTCGATCTATGTGAGTTTAGTTTCGGAGCAAATACTTCATGTTAAACAGAAATAACTTTGTTTAGATATTTAAAACACTGTAATAATTAATATCAAAACCTAAAACCTTTTATTACTTTAAAGTTTATTAATACCTTAATAGAAAATTAACGTAGGATGTGTAAGTAGACAGACCTTCACAAGTTGCTGTCTTGCATTGATTCAGCCGTCTATTATAAGCCATTTTAGATGTTAGTCTAGGTGGTCGTAGTCTGTAATGATAATATAGCGTTGCCCGCAAATTAACTGCTAAGCCAAATCCCTAAATCTCAACTGAGATATGAGAGTTAGACTCAGCATCGAGTTTTCATTATCAATGTTGGTCCAATGGGCTGCTGAGCCGAGGTCTTGCGTTTATTAAGTTACACGTATTAATGTACAACGTATACTTCCAGAGTACTCCTGGACTACGAAACTACAATTTTATTCTACAAGTTTTGGAAATACGCATAAAAATATATTTTAGGGCTCCTTACCTAAAAAGGAAAAAATGGAACGCTTTTCGGATGTTTTATTGTCTCTCTGACTGTCAAGCAGTACCCTTTATCTTGGGAACGCATGGAGGTATAAAGTTGAAATTAAAACCATAAACTCAAGAAACTACACTCGTGAAAAAATCAACTCTCTGAATCTACACAGTCAAAAGATATGGCCGTTTATATCGCAAATTTGTACGGAACCCTCGTTGCGTGAGTCTCGACTCACACTTAGCCAGATTTTTAAAGGAAATGACACGATTAGGTCGGGCAAAGCTTTACTGTATTTTTTCATCAAGAATTTCTTAAAACAGCCTAAGACCTCGATATTTGTGTTAGTTAGATAGCAATAGGACTGGTCCCTATTAACTGGCGAAATTTGGGTTAACTATTAGGCAGATTTCTGTCCAATCCTTAGGGATTTATTGGCATGATAATAAGTTATTTAGTTGTAAAACAATCCGTTATTATAACTAGGCGATTTACTGAATTCAATCAAATAAATATACAAATCCGATCATTCGATCCGATCATCCGGTCCAGGATCCCCCGGATTATTGCCACTTAAATTTTATTAATTAGCTATTGTACTAGAATTGCATGACATGATAAATACAATAAAATGATGTAATTGAAATAGCCAATATTTTGCTCATATTGATTAAATACATATATTTTTTGTGAATACATTCCCATGCGATGCTTTTTCGAAAAAAAAACTGCAATAAAAGGCCAATCGGATATTTTTTTATTTCGTAATGTATAGTTACTCATTTATCCTCATAAGAGCCTCCATGAAAAGGCAAATAACAGCAATTAACACACGACACGGGCATCCGTGAATCCCTTTCTCTATTTTGACCTCTCAACGGTTTTTCAATGAGGATACCGACACCGTTCTGAGCCCTGAAAGGGTAGTCTACGTTACTCTACGGCGCTTTTATATTTTCATCAACGTCAAATGAATTGCTTCAATGTGACTACAAAAAATCCATTTGCAAAATGTCTCACCGGATTTATTTACGCGAACATTAAATACTGTTTTTATGTACACACTTTGAGGGTATAAAGGGGCCGCTTGATGATGTAGTTAATTAATATTGCCTTTTGCCCTGAAAAGGAAATTCTTAGAATATTTCTCTAGGTATTCATAGAGGTTTCAAGAGGAAGCCATGTTTTTTAGGAATGTTTGAAAGTATTTTAAATATCGTTTCGGTTCTTTACTTAACAACAAAAAAAAAGACAAGAAAGAAATATTATTAAACTAAGAACGGCTATAAAAAAAAAAGTTTTTTTTTTAAATAAATTTCTGGTGTTCCACTGCTGGGCAACGGGCTCCCCATAACCTTTTGGCCTCTAGAACTCTACGGCCAATTACTCATAAACAATGCTAAGTCGCACATTACCTGAACGCGCCCCAAAAGGTGGCAGCCATTAGAGTAATCCAGCCGAGCCACTACCCGATCTCCGGCAAGATGGCGAACCCCCTTGCCAGATTGCCACCGTGGGATCTGAGGCGATAGCCCTCACGCATTTGTGGCGCGCGGAGGCACTACTCAGGAGGGAAACTCCGTTGCCACCTCAAATCAGCAGATTTTCCCCCAGGTGCGCAAGGACTATCGCTTTCAGATCTCATGGTAGCAATCCGGTAAGGAGGCGGAGAACACAGTGGATTACACTATGGTGATCTGCCCCGTTTCGATTTAGCACCGCTGTGTCCTCATAGAGACGATCGGCAGCGGCGACTTCTCACGTCCGGCTCTGGTCAGGGCATGGTCCGCAGCGAGAGATAATGGGAAGCGGTCACCTTCTTCTGCGAAGCAGTTATGCTAGCGAAGGAGGTGGCTGGACGTTTGAGGGAGAAAACCTCAAACCAACCCAGTCACCGCGGGAGACGCTCCGAGCTCCGGCTCAAAAATCAACAACTTCCATTCAAATTCTTCATTTAGCCTCTTTCGAGAAAAATCTTCCATAAAGTCGTTTATATTAGCGATTTAGGCTATAAATTACTTGGCATTTAATCAGTATAATAATAAGAATTTAATTCAGTGTAGTAAAGAGTACTCTAACTACCCTACACTACCTACATTAAAACACAGACCAATCTTTGATTGTCTGTTGCTTTCAGATATTATACTACAGTGATATTACTAATAAAGTTTTTGTTTTTAGTGCAGTTATGTCTTATTCTATTACAAATGATGTATAAAAGCAAGAATAGTCCAGTGTGTCCGTCTAGACGTCATAAATGTCGCCTTTACTATTATGTCCGTTTCCACTTAAAGCAATGTCTTCAAGTAGTAACTTTCAACGTTTCTACTATAAATAAACAATAAGTTTTCATGTACATGCAGGTGAGGACAAGTTTTTTTTTAATGAAATCAAACCATTTTTTTTAATTTGGATTATACTATTTTGCACTTACGACTATTGAGTAGGTATAAAATAAAAAAAGGCTCATATTTCATGGAAGTATTAAATAGATCTCGATTTTTAAATTTTAAACTGAAGACTTTGAGATACTAATTCTAAGTAGTTTTGCCTTACTAAATATATTTTAAGTTTTTATACACTAATTTAGTTTCTAGAAAATGTTGTAGGATCTAAGTTATTTTTTAAGTAGGTTTGTCAACGGTATTACATACATATTTATTTTATACTAGCTGTACCCAGTGATTTCACCCGTTGCTCAGGTCCTAAGTACCGTACCGTGATGTTAAAACTAAGCTAGTTAAGCCTAATTTACTTCCAAATAATTTTGCTTTCTATTAGCGAAAAATGTTTAAAATTGGTTCAGTAGTTTCGGAGCTTATTCAGTTCAAATAAAAAATATCTCCATACAACATTACTATAATCAATGATTCTACTTCTTAAAACAATAAATGAAACAACCACCCCACCTACCATTGGTATACTCCAAAATAATAAAACAATCAGACCTATGCAACAAAAAAAAAAACTCATTCCACTAATTCCTAGATTATTTTGAGACCACAATTCCATAACCGTTACAGTGTAAAGTACAATAGTTTAGTATTATGAAGCGTTCTACGCTAACGCAGCGAAAGCTTGCACTTTGTTAAATGAGAGCGAGTCCGAAACAAAGCGCCGTGAACACGGGCCCGAAACGTCACGTAAAGGTCCCTATACACGTTACCACGAACCAAATACGCACGAATTGAGCTCTATAGCTCAAAGAGTATTGTGGTGCTCCGAGAATCCTGTGTCCGGTAGGTTCCGATTAGTTGATTGAAACCGCACATTGCATATCAATCTGTTAACATCCATTGTTTGTCCTTTCCCTCATCTGCTCTATTTGATATAGAATCACAGACTACCCGTTACCAGGAATCGTTCGATCTACGAATTGAATAGAATCATACATAAAAGGTTCTAGATGCCCAAAGTGCGCAGACGACCTATAAAAAAGTCCCAAATATCAAAAAATCATTCAACCCGGATTATTGTTACAAATGCTGAAAGGTATGAATCATTTAGCGTTATTTATGTTTACTTTTTAAATGTACTACCGTATTACTATCGTGTCTAATACAAAGAGATAAAGATTTCTTTAGAAATAAGCATTACCTTTGTACCTACCTGTTTTCTGCTCCTGTCTTTTATTTTTCTCTATTCAGTGTGTACATAAATCGTTAAATAAATAAATAAAAAAAACCGCGCGTAGTTTTTTATTTCACGGAAACGTCTGCAGCTACCTTTACGCCTCGCTGTTGAGTTTAGGCTTTGACAACCCACACGTTGTCCTACACAAACAGATTCCCTTACCGCGATTTACTGAATATTACGAGATACGACTGACGTGGGGTGTAAAAATGAGAAAGGATATGATAGTTTGCTTGTTTGTGGAGTAAGGCCTGAAGAATGGTCCCATGTAAAAAGGGTCTTAGTTATCGGTTAGGTTATGTACAGACGCCTGCACATCAAGCTAATACAATCTGTCAGATTTCTTTGATAGATTTTCGACTTTATTTCTAAAGTATTAGGTTCAAGGTTCATTGGGAAAAATTGACAGTTTCGGGTAGCTTGACCTGCTGGCGTCTGTACCTACCTAATGTGTTTTGGAGGCCAATGAATCTTATATCCGTATAGTTTTGTTTCCCATAAAATAATGTATACTACTTTTGTTTTCCATAATCTTCCCCCCTGATAATATTTACTTGCGCTAAAATCATCTATATCTATACTTATAATAAATCTGTAGAGAGGTCAATTCTGTACATGAAATATATTTCCAAAATAACTATCAGGTGGTGATTAGTGATCGATACTGATGCCAAAAATGCAATCAGTAATATTTTTGTCTGTCTGTCTGTCTGTATGTCTGTATGTTCGTTATAGAAACAAAAACTACTCGACGGATTTTAACGAAACTTGGTACAATTATTCTTCATACTCCTGGGCAGGTTATAGTATACTTTTCATCACGCTACGATCAATAGGAGCAGAGCAGTGAAGGGAAATGTTGGGAAAACGGGAGAAGTTACTCCATTTTTTAAGCTTCCGTCGCGTGTGTAGCCTTAATGGTTAAAGCTACACAGAAATCATATATGACGGAAATGTTCTCCTTAAAATTATATAAAAAATATTCTACGACAGCATATGTCTATCTTTAATGGTTGACTCACAATAACACGTGTAACTCCCGATAGCTAAGCAGTTCGGTGCTTTCTGATTATATTTGTCTACTCTTACGTTTATACCACTCTCACTCATCTCTTATTAAAAACAGTCAACATTATTACCTATTCAATAAAAAAAGAATTATATAAATCTGTAAAAAACACCAAGTTATACATGAAATACGCTAATAAGCCATCGCGCTTGAATACTGAATCATGCCATAAGGATTATTTTTGTGTGCGCTCGACGCGGCTACCGTAATATTTGGCTGTTGATGAGAATAGACGTTCAGAGTTTTCGACCTTATTGACAGACAATGCTTATCAGCGCGACTTTTTTAGGGTTCCGTAGTCAACTAGGAACCCTTATAGTTTCGCCATGTCTGTCTGTCCGTCCGTCCGTCCGTCCGTCCTCGCTTAATCTCTGTGACCGTTAGCACTAGAAAGCTGAAATTTGGTACCAATATGTATATCAATCACGCAGACAAAGTGGTAAAATAAAAATTGGAAAAAATGTTTTATTAGGGTAGCCACCCTATATGTAAAGTGGGAAGTGATTTTTTTTTTTAATTTCAACCCTAACGTGTGATATATTGTTGGAAAGGTATTTAAAAATGAATAGGGGTTTACTAAAATCATTTTTTGATAATGTCAATAATTTCGGAAATAATCGCTCCAAAAGTAAAAAACAATGTGTCCCCCCCCCTCTAACTTTTGAACCATAAGTTTAGAAAATATGAAAAAAATCTGAAAAGTAGAACTTTCTAAGGACTTTCTAGGAAAATCATTTTGAACTTGATTGACACACAGTTTTTGTACAAAAAGTTGTATTTTGTACAACTTTTTGTCTTTTTTGTACAAAAACTGTTGGAGCGCCTACCGCGGAACGTGCAACATTGCACGCTCCTCCACCTTTAAACTCATAGGTGGGAACACTTATTGTGACGGACGGGAAACTACGGAACCCTACACTGAGCGTGGCTCGACACGCTCTTGGCCGGTTTTTTAGATTTCTTTTGTTGTTATTTTATAAAATAGGTATTAGTTATTTTGTTTTTTTTTTAAATATTCGTTTAAATTACAAATTATTGATAGTTTACATTTTATTTGTTTTTAGGTGAAGTAGTAGTAGGTACGCATAGGTTTTTACATACCGAGTTTTGGCTAATTTATGTTCAGTTTTTTTGACGTGATAACGTCTTTAAAATCGTTTTAGTCGGGTGACATGTTCAGAAACTTGTGTCACACCAAAACCTCACAAGCGACATTTCATAAAGATGGTAGCGCCATCTGTTACTTGGCTCGAAAAAAAAACTTTAAATTAGTACTTAATTTCATTTTAGATGTCACTACTGGTGATAACTTATATCACCAATAAGACGTTATCACGTAAACATGTCGATCGTAAACCTACTTTACAAACAACCAATTTTTTTTATATTAAGTAGGTAAAAGCGTAGGTACTTTTATTAATTATAGTTATAGGTATTATTGGTTAAAGTAGTTATAGGTTTTTATTTTTAAGTGAAGATAGATAGTAATGGACAGGCGTTTTAGCTTTATTTTCATTTCTTTTTTTGTTTCAAGTTGTACTTATCTACATAATTTTCTGGGTAGGTATAGTTCTATTAGAATTATTTAGTTTTAGTATAGGTTCTTATAGATAATAATAATTATACTTAGGCATAATTAGATATAATTTAGTACGTAAGTACCTACCTATTTAAATTATTTTTGGGTTATTAGACTTAGTTTAGGTACTTACCTATATATATTTAAGAATTTTATTTTGGATTTAAGGATTTATTTAGGATCAGTTTTATTATTTAAGTGGGCACTTGGATTTTTGAAGTGTAAGGTAGCTATAGTTAGGACCTCTAACGTAACTTATTTTGTTAGGTATCTAACTAATTGCCTTTCAATTATTTTCATTAATCCTTACTAATATTATAAAAGCGACAGTGAGTTTGTTTGTTACAGCTTCACGCCTAAATGACCGAACCGATTTTGATGAATTAGACATAGGCAATTTTTTTTTAAAGTGACAAATGTGGGAGGAAGAGTAAACAAAAGGGGAGAGAAATATACTTTTTTTTCGATCATCCCGCCGTTTAAAGATAGCGTTAGCCCAAAGTAACTCTGCCACGCGGACGAAGTCGCGGGCGGAAGCTAGTGTATAATAAAAATTACGCTTGTCATATCAACGTATTGGTCATAACTTTAATTTGCCATAAAACAACATTCGTTACTATAAGTAATACCTTACATAATCGATACTTGACATAAGCAACATATAATTTAATTTAGAAACGTCATTAACTTGTGTGGTCTGCAACCAAAAGATTTATGACAGCAAAAAATCTTTGGACAACTAGCAGTTAGTCTCAATCGAAACGGTTAGGTTAAATCGTTGCCCCACACTAGGAATTTCTCCTGTATCGTGGGTGTGTTTACAAACATTTAAACACACATACACAGACAGCCAGACCCGGAACAACTATTGTAGGCCATACAAATGTTCGTTCCGTGCGGGAATAGAACCCGTAACACGTAGCGCAGCAGTCGATCGCTCAACCACTGCGCCAACTGTGTCGTCATTTTAACACGAGCATAACATCAAAATTTATGTGCTTGTACTGCGCTGGCATTGCTGTGCTGTGCTAGTTGTGCTAGCTGTGAAACAAATGAATATTATTGGGAATAAAAGTAATGGAAACGACATTTTAAAAAATGATAAAAATAGCAAATAACATGGATTAAAATCACTATGATAATTGATCAGTTATGACCAATGAAATTAGAGAAAATGATTGCATGTAATTTCACAGTTATGAAAACTGAAGCGTTATTTCTAATGAAATTATGACAAATGCAATTTAAATTTTAAATTATGGCAAACATTACTGAACCCATAATTATGCCTTTTCGTAAACGGACGCTAACTGAGGAAAGGAGATGGAAAAATAGCTTTTTGACACACTCACTTGGATGTGATTCACTGGTACAATGTACAGAGCATATGCTCATTGTAAAAAAAAAATACAAATAATTTCCGAGGTCAATCCGAGAAGATCATTGTATACAATGATCTTATCTAAAATGACTATCAAATTTAGCTACATTTGCAAGTCAGACAAAGTTAAATGAGTAACAATTCAAAAACCAATGTTTGAATGAAAAATGTGTGAGATTTTTTACTTACTATAACGCAATAGCTCATTGAACTTGATAGCAACTTTCATACAAAAATTAAACCCGCCATCCAAAGGCAACAAGTTACAACAATTTATTAAAAATAAAAAATAAATTCTAATAGAAAGTTTTGACGTGCGCAGCTTTAAATGAGGAATGTTGTAATATGTGTTGAACATGTAAAAACTGCCCCTCACATTTTTTTATGTATGTTGTAATTTAAAATCTGAGATGCTTTTAAAATATATATCGGATCCTTATTTTAAAAATAGTTAATCATGGTAAATAATCTCATTATTTTTACTAAAATGTGTTATTAAAAATGATAAAAGATTCCACGACAGTATATGATTGGTTTTTTTTCAATGAAAAATTATTGTTAGCTTAATATAGAAATCAATAATTATTACATAAGAAATGTCAGAAGTTTTATAATAACGTGTCATTTAAATGTTCGGTCATTTATTAATAACATTTTTCTATTTAAAAAATAAATTTAATTCTTAATGATATCAGGAAGTTGATTGTACAGTACCGAACTCATGCCTAAAATACTTCTGCTTGCTAGTGCTGAATGGTTGAAAAAAAGTAACAAAGAAATTATACTAACAGGTATTAACTATAAACTTACATGGTCATGATTCACTGATAACAGGTTTTAATAAATAAAAAGTGTTTTTAAAATCACTTTTTATTTATTTAAACTTCATGTACAACAGTTTTCATGGGTGGACTTAATATACCTTATCAGTGTCTTCGGGCAGATTCTCTACTAGTCAAACTTTCTTTCTTCTTTAAAAAAAAAAACAAAATTATAAAAACGATGACTTGTAATTGGGAGTTATTATAAATAGTGGCTCTTCACACATAGTATTTTGGTCATCCTCTACTCGTATATCCACATTCATACTAAAAATTCGCATTACAACTTTTTTTTGTCTTTGCATCATGTGTCTATAACGTAATAATGATATTGTATGCACGTCTAATGCAACCTCAAAACACGTCTTTGTGGTTAGATTTTTCTCATTTTTAGGCCCATTTTTGTATAATAGATTAAAAAGAAAACAAAGTATATTAAATAAGTTAAACTATATAGCTGTAATAAAAAACAATAAATGAATTGTTTCAAACTTTAACTTATGCACAGACAGAACATCTATTTGTTGTCTGCGAAAAAATCGCTTACTCTACTTTTGTGTAAGTTTTCATTTTGGCAGCCTAATTTATGTTACTGTTGATTAATTAATTTATTTTAAATAATTATTAATGCTCTCTATAGACTGAACCACAGGTCCAACCTAGTTCAGGCAAAAAAGCAATTGTGCTCTAATGTCATATTGTTATTTTATTGTATATGTACCCCCTTTTATAATATAATAATTAATTTTACTATTTACTAGCTTCCGCCCGCGACTTCGTCCGCGTGGCATAGTTACTTTGGGCTAAAGCTAGCTTTAACCAGCGTGATGATCGAAAAAAATTATCTTTTTCTCCCCTTAACTTCTCTCTTTCTCCG
This sequence comes from Ochropleura plecta, assembly GCA_905475445.1. Classification (NCBI taxonomy): domain Eukaryota; kingdom Metazoa; phylum Arthropoda; class Insecta; order Lepidoptera; family Noctuidae; genus Ochropleura; species Ochropleura plecta. The sequence goes on from FR997723.1 coordinate 13,424,662, forward strand.
CCTTATATCGTTTTTTTTTTAATTAGCTTATACCCGTCTCCAGGGTCCCAACTATCTCTGTACCAAAATTCAAAAAAATCGGCTGGGCCATTTAGGCGAGAAGACGTGACAAACAAACAAACTCACTTTCGCTTTTATAATATTAGTAAGGATTATAATCGATTACGACATACCTTCAGCTGTCAAAAATTTTACTTACCCAAAAATAAAATATTAAGCAAACCGTTTAGGCCACTCTCTAATAGGAGAAACCGGTAAAACCGTTCTAAAAATAGAATAAAGCGCAGCATTGTCAGTTGTTTACCGTCCCACGGTAATTTTAGGAGTCAACTCCGGGAAATAACCTGGTGTAGTGGCCTCGGGCTATGAGCGAACAATCTGTCACTACAAAGTAATGCTGCAATTTTTGAAACAAGCGCTTTTGAGATACTTTTAAAAAAAAAGAAAATGAAGGTTAACAAATTGGTACATTAGTTTGTTTGATACTTTTAAAGGTTGAAGGATTTACACTTTCTGTCAAGGAAATGTTGACGGCATGGTTGGCGCAGTGGTTGAGCGATCGACTGCTGCACTGCGTGTCGCGGGGTCGATTCCCGCACGGAACAAATATTTGTATGACCTACACGTAGTTGTTTCGGGTCTGGTTGTTTGTGTATGTGAGTTAAAATGTTTGTAAACGCACCCACGATACAGGAGAAATTCCTAGTGTGGGGCAACGTTTTCTTTTTTTGATTTATGATATTAAAATGTTGCAGACTCACAACAGTCAACAGTCCTTATCATTCCCTCCCCCTTTCTCAATTTATTTGGAGATGGCTTAGTATGTGTTCTTATTTCATACATTTCTATTACTTGTCATCTTATCAAATACCTCTTATCTAGCCATATTATTCTTCACACAAACCATCCATTGTTGCTTTCTCTTAGACTCATTCACATTCATACTTATAACAGTCCTGAAGACGTTTTCCTCATTCCATACCAAAACAAATGATACTTCAGCCATGAAGCGTCAAAAAAAATCGTTCGAAATGATACCTACCATAAAATCGAAATAAGTTCCAAGCATTATGCTTGTAATTTTGTTTGCTATACTAATCGCGTGATATTGAAAAATACTATCCTATGTGTTATCCCAGACTATATAATCTACCTTTGTGCCAAATTTCATCAAGATCCGTTCAGCCGTTTTGACGTGAAAGAGCAACAAAAATCCATACATCCATCCATCCATCCTCACAAACATTCGCATTTATAATATTAGTAGGATAAATTAATTAAAAAAAACTCACCAATAAAATTGACATGTAAAACAGCCAATACAAGAAGGCGCGCGAGCGGGCCGCCCTGCGCGTGCGTTCCCATTTTTCTTCAGCGAGTCACTGCCCGGTGCTGCCATCTGCCGCCGCTATCCAATCTCGACACCCACTTTAGTCTTCTCATTTTGAACACTAGTAAACGCAGTTCCACATCTGATGGGTCAGCGGTATCTGTAAAAAAAGTAAATATTGTAGCAGAAAATATCACGATTTTGTTATTTAGTATTGTTTTTTAGGTTATGTTATCAGTTATTATGTGGGAAGTAGTACAGTTTGATAAAAAAGTATAATTATATTTTAAATTGTACTGTATTCTGAAGAGTTATATTTTTTATTTATTTTTTATCATAATTAATGACATAATGCAGTTTGTTTGCGATAATTATTGATTACCGTAGAGTACTGGAATTATTTTTTCTAATACGTCTAATAGTTTCTACTAAGTTGAAGACTAAGGTCTTATAACAAAAGAAGAAAAAAATAAAGATAACGTACAAATACCCTTTAGTTTGGCAGACCGAATCAATTACACATACCGGTGCGACAAGTGGGATAGTATGATTATTTGTATAACCTACATTTGAACACTTTTTCCTTTTCTTTTTGTAGAGAAAAATATTTCTGGTTAAAATAGCCCTTCCTACCAATATTACAAATGCGAATGTTTGTGAAGATGGATGGAATTATGGATGTTTGTTACTCTTCACGCAAAAACTACTGAATGGATTTTAAGGCGCGGCAATAAGCTAATCTTTAGGTATTCGCGGAAGTGACGCTAGCTGCATACTAGGCATGGTCTGACACAAGTACACGACAGTATTGCATCGAAAGAATAGAAATAAGGTCGAAAATATTTCGGTGTTTGATTTTATTTGAATATCATGTCCGCCAAAATGTAGGTAATTTTGCAGTTTTTATTGAATATAAAAAAAATACAGCTCCGTGTTTGAAAAATTTTAGATATCTCTTTAGTCTATACAATTTTCTTTGTTAAAGATATAAAAAATATGATGGTTGTCGCTGAAAAAATTGAGAATTTCGAGACAAAAAAATTTTTTTCTTGGTCTTTTTAAACATTTTCTTTTTCGTAGTACTAGACCACTTTTGTAAATTTATTTTGTTTAACTCTTTACTTTATGTATTGAACTAGGTATACACGGTAATTTTATTTGGCTAGTGGCATGTACAGATACGGCTAATTTTGCGACGAAAAACTAGACGTTTTACGAAGTGTTTGCTTTGTACAGCGCCTTAATGAAACTTTACAATAATATAGCTTATACATCAGAGTTATTCTGATGTATAAGCTATATTATTGTAAAGTTTACATAGGCTACAATTTATAAAGATATATTATATATTGACCACCACGCGAGTGAAACCGCGGGGCGCAGGTAGTTTCAAATATAATCCTTTCGTCTTTAATTCCATCCGTAACCAAATGTTTGCTCATTGGCTTGCATCGAACTATGAGTAAATTCGATGAACGCAGTATTTTATTCATCAAAATCAAAATATATCCTAACCTAACAATAAATTCCGGTATCTATGCACGAACTCGCAGGGGTAGTAAAATATTCGTATTTTTATTCGCATTCGGTGGAGCACCACAGAAACAGTCGAATGTTATCTAAAATATGAGTGAATGTGAGAGTACGTGCGGTTGGTTCTAAAAGAATTTGATATCAAAGATTCGAGGCAGCACAAACACGGACCTCGGGCCTCCCCACCTAAGGAATTAGGGGTCGTGGAAGAGCCATTATTGGGGTGTCAAAGTGTATTATAACATGTTTTCTTACGTGTAAGGATGTTTACTGACGTTCAAACCGGGTTCAAGTATAGAAAAGTATTTCAGAATGTAACTTGCTTGTCAGTTGAGGTCTTATAGATCATTACAAGTTTGATGCCATTTCGGACGTCAGGTTATAAAGAATTGTTGGGTTAACAATTTATTTGATGGCTTCTAGCATACTTCGGTTTGCTGTGTTTCTCAATTAGACGATTTATTCAATGATTCAAAAATATTAGTAACACTTGATCTCTTAACTGTACATTTAAATTAGATTGATAAGCTGATTCATCGTCAACAAAAGTGATAATAGTGCTGAAATCTTTCGACCATCAAAGGGCTATGATCGCAGAGGGGCTTGCCAGGGCCTCCGCCTGCCGGGGTTGCGGGTTGTTCGAAAGAGATACCGCGGCCCCGGAACGTAAAGGGCAATAGAAGGAACATGAGTCGGTTTTAGTCCCTTTATGTTTTTTATTTATGTATCTCTTTCGAACAACCTGCAATTTTTTTTAAACGTTGTCCCGTACTTGGAAGTTCTCCTGTATCGTGGGTGTATTTACAAATATTTAAACTCACATACACAAACAGCCAGACCGAAACAACTTCACATCTGCAGGATTATTTTTCATGGAGCGAATGCCTTTCTGACCTCCACAACTCAGTTAGTACTGGGTAATACGATACCCCTTGGTAAGACTGGTTGTCAGAATTTCCTACAATCGCATGTTGACAAAAATATGCCTTGATATTTATGAGCGAGCCTATTGGCCATCAAACTGACTTGAATCCGGAATCTGAGCCGCGACTGGGTTAAAAAAGACCCTGTTAACATCATTTTATAATTCTACAAGAAGGGACAGTTTGTAAGTTTGAATATAGAAGGTAATCTCCGAAACTGCTCACCCGATTACAAAAAAAAATTCACTGTTGAATATTTTTATTAGTCGTGAACGAAGTCGCAGGAAAAAGCTAGTATAAAATAAAAATAATTCCGCAAAATCTCTTCCAGGGAATCGTTACAACAGTACTCCACATAACATAATCACAAAATGGATACATACGGTGGTGTCTTTTGGCCTCTGATTCTGTTACCAGACCGCACATTACATCACATAGTTAGCTAATGGAATATTTTTATAAGCCCCTTTTTAGACTGTGTGGTTTATCTTAACGTTTTTATGTTTAGCTATGATTTTGGCATTTTTTGTTTAGCAAATGAGGTTTAATCACCGTTTAACAATGTTGTTATTATTAAAAGCAATATTATTCTTTAGTCAAAAACAAAACAGTTTGGTTTGTAGATAAAATAATTAAATATGACAAATTTTGTACTGTTACCCAGAGATCACATCTTAGGTATTTATGTAAACAAAAATCATGTTTTTTAAGGTTTAACCTTTTAAAAAATAATCCTACTAATATTATGTCCTATTTATTTTACTTCTAACTAGCTTACTAATCACACTAACATTAGAAAAGGCGAAAATTTGTGAAAATGCATGGATATTTGTTAAACGTTTACGCAAAAACCACTAAATATGATTTGATAAAAATTTTAACCGACTTCAAATCAAGGAGGTTCTCAATTCGACCCTATGTATTAAAAAGTTTTTTATTCACACAGATAAAGGGTAACGTGGGTTAACACAAACAATAATTTCATCCCGGTAACATGCCTCGGGATAAATTTTGTCGTCTAGGCGGGTGAAGCCGCAAATATCAGCTGGTTTGATATAAATAAATAAATAAATAAATAAATATCTTGGGACAACTCACACACGGCTATCTGATCCAGTAACCAGACAACTGATATACATACTTATATAATTTATAAATACATACATATTATAGATAAATCACACCCAGACACAGAACAAACAATCATGCTTATCACACAAAGTTTGTCCTGGGTGGGAATCGAACCCACGACCTCCGGCTCAGCAGTCAGGGCCACTAACCACTAGACCAACAGGCCCGTCAAAAATGCACGGTGGTGACAGAAATTATCGTGATGACACTGGCATATCCTAGCCAAAAACTCCCGGACATGTAACATCTACATACGAACGCACGGTAATCGCTATGTGGTGAATAACAGCCCCATCGTAGATCGTTAAATGGAGGTCTGTGTCTCATTAGTGATATCATTATAGACTGATTATGCCTAAGCTTTACCATTATTGTAATGTTTAGTAAATGGATCCTTTATCTGCTTTTTTTTGTGGTTCCTGTTGTGATGATTTGGACTCTTTCCTTGACTCAACTAGATCTTACTTAATAATATTATAAATGCGAATGTTTGTGAGGATATGGATGTTTGTTACTCTTTCACGTCTAAACGGCTTAAAGGATCTAGTTGAAATTTGGTTAAAGAGGTAGATTATAGTCTGGAATAACACTTAAGATACTTTGTTTTTCAATCATCACGCAGGTGAAGCCGCGGGCACCAGCTAGTATAAGATTAATTGAAAACGTATACGCTCACAAAAGCCATTATATTATTGGCTTTAATTGTCGTAGTGCCAAATAAAAGATTAAAAAACTCACACAAAAATCGCCACTATAAGCAAGCAATAATCGATTCAAAACAAGCAGCTTGGCAATGACAAATCGCCGGAACGCACCGCAGCCGCGTTTGAACCGCGATAACGTTGTGATCGCCATCGGAAGTTGTAATTAATGCTAGCAAGCGTTATGCGTTTCCTTTACGCCCTTCTGTATGTTCGACGACAGTGTGCCTTTGTGTATATTCGTTTATGCGGTTTTGGAAGTAAATAGTTCGAATATTTCAAACTTAAACACATTGAGTCACTCACATACATGCCAGTAATTTGGAAATAAGTAGCGTGTTTTTATTTTTTGAAACGAAGTTCCTTATCGCGCGTTGCGAAAGGGGGCTAGGCGAAAAAATTAAAACCGTTGTAACGACACTTTTTGCTATAGTTAAATAATAAATATCTTGGGACAACTCACACACGGCTATCTGATCCCAAGCTAAGCAGAGCTTGTGTTATGGTAACCAGACAACTGATATACATACTTATATAATTTATAAATACATACATATTATAGATAAATCACACCCAGACACAGAACAAACAATCATGCTCATCACACAAAGTTTGTCCTGGGTGGGAATCGAACCCACGACCTCCGGCTCAGCAGTCAGGGCCACTAACCACTAGACCAACAGGCCCGTCAAATATAGTAATAGTTGTAAGCCGTGCGGCGTGCGCGTGTTTTTCTGTTTATCTCTCTCTCTCTCTCATAGATAGCAAGCCAGTTATTTTCGTTTCGTCTTTCTATTTCGCATTGAACAGTGTGGTGTCGCGACGATTATTTTTGTTGAGTAGGGAAAACATCGTCATATTTTTTCCTAACTACTTGGGGTATGGCTACCAGTCTTACAGGATTCAGCTTAATACCAGTACTTTACATGGAGCGACTGCCTATCTGACCTCCACATCTCAGTTAGCACTGACTACCTGTAACGACTGTCAAATATCTACAACTCACAGCTGGGATTAACATGCTTTCCGAGACATTATAAGAACTCGATATGTAATGAGTGTTCACCACACACTAACCTAGGCAAGGCTGGTTCGACCTGAAAATGGCTACTTTTTAGCCACGAGCTCCTCTAGATTATATTTTCCATTATATAAAATACTAGCTTTTGCCCGCGGCTTCGCTCGCGTAAAATTCGGTATAACACAGTACCTGCTACCTGCAGTTTCTGCCCTTGCGCCTTCTTGATTTGTAATAACAACGCTAAGTTTTCCATTTTCTTCCCTCGTTCTAAAAAAAAAGTGTGATGAGGGATCACACTTTTTTTTTTTAATAAAAAAAATTCCGTCCGTCTACCGTCTTCTGGTTTCCAACTATCTCTGTACTAAAATTCATCAAAATCGGTTCAGCCATTAAAGCGTGAAGAGGTAACAAACAAACAAACTCACTTTCGCTTTTATAATATTAGTGAGGATTTGGGTCGAGTTTAGTGCTAACTACGCTACATAACGAACGTCGATAACACGTTTGATTGAAGCATCGTAGGACTCGTGTGTGTGTTTGCAAGTGTATCAATGCGAGCCACCGACTACACAGTATTCCCTCTTCCAATGGAAAGCATTCCCAGTTTGTATGAGCTAACAAATCGTTCAGTAGGATTACTGGCTATTCCGAAATGATGTTCTTGGCAATAGGATTTTAGGTAACTGACTGTGTACGGTTTGCGTGAGTTACCAGATATATGAAAGTGAATAACGATTATAGAGAATATCATGTCAGGTAGCTGTCTATAGTTCTTACTCCTGTGGCAGAATTTGAATTTACTTACGTTTGCTAGGTTTTTTTTTGCGGATGGTAAATCATCAAATATCTTCCCCCGCTCTGGGCGGACTGGAGGGGAGTGTAAGATTTGTACTAACTAATACCCACCCATGTTCCTTCTTTTGCCCTTTATTTTCGGGGCCACGGTATCTCTTTCGAACAACCCGCAAACAATCTCGGTAGGCGGTGGCCCTGGCAAGCCCCTCTGCTTTGCTGACATCTATTTGAGGCGCGCGTGGAACACTAACGGGCCATCGACACGGTAATGTGTATGGTAGGCTGTGTTTCTGTTACATTGCTTTATTGGCTAAACACAACATCTTTTTTTTTGTAAAATTTTCTATAATAAATAGTATAGCATTTTTAATCGTTTGTCTTGGCATTGACATTAATAAGGGGGGATGAAGCGCATGTGACTCAAAGAGTGATAGAAATGAATGTTAATGGATGGAGAGTGAGAGGAAGGCCAAAGAAAAGATGGGTGGATTGTGGAAGGAATGATATGAAGGTGAAAGATGTCTGATAGGGGAGAATGGAAGAAGAAAACGTGTTGCATCGACCCCAAATAGAATGGGCAAGGGCAGAAAAATGATGATGATGTTTTTGTAAAAGAAAATGCAGTCAAAAATAATGGTTCTTATGTTTGAATTTGGTGTTCGAAGTTGTTTTTTTTGGGCATCTTATTGTAGTTTTCGCGTCTTCTTCTCACTTGGTGCAATCTAAATATTCTACAACTCTCTCTCTCTCTTTACTGTCTTCTGTTGTTACCTACGTCTGTTCTGGTTTATGATAACCCAAGATTGCGTGAAAATAAGTGCGTTTATTGTACCCATTACTTGCGACTACATTTGTGGGTTAAAGCTGTAAACTTACGCGTCACGGCACACTGAATTATTTCAATTCGCAACCGGTTCAAATTGTTTCTAACTAACTTTAAGATTGTTTCACTTGATTAGTTTTTGCGAAGAAAGTAAGTAGTAGAAAGGTTTAACACAAAAGGAAATATTAAGTTCTTGAAAAGAAAATTATTCTTAAATGTATGAACGTAAGAACATTTGTTAGCAAAAGGTTGACTTTCGAAAAAAAAATGTGAATGATTGTGTGCAAATAAAAGAGTAACTGAAAAGGAATTTTACTTATATATTTTTATTGCATTGTGTAATTTATAATAAAATTGTAATAATGGGTCGATTACCTGCAGTAAATGAATTTAATTTAATTTTTAACATGAGATCCGTAAAACACAATGCAGTCGCCACTGATTGCTATGATGCAATGAGGTAAAATACTCGATTCGAAAATAATATTTCTCATATTCATAAACAGTCATAGACTGATACAAATTGTGTTGGTCGCAAAAATAAAAACCGATTTTTTTTTTTGCTTTTAGCTGTGCCGCAGTATTATACCTTTGCAGCTCTCTTTGTTTCTTTTTGTAAAACTGTTTAACCAAAACTGTTCTAAAATAAACGCTTGTTTTTCGTAGTTGTATTTTCAATTAAAATTTATTAGAATTTACCATATAAATTTTAATGTAATTTTCACGCGTTTTGCTGGGTTTAAACCAATAGAGAGTAGCAAATATAATGAATTCAATTGATCAGCACAATTAAAAGAGTACACGTAGTCGGTCTTGTACTTAAACATTAGCTGCTTCCGTTATCGAAGCATCATGATATTATGTAAATCGGGGTCAAGTGACCCCAGCATAGTTGGAAAAGGCCAAGCATCTGGTGATGATAAAGTTATGAATTAGACCTTTACTACTTGACTAGACGTTATGTCACCCTATTAAGAATAAACAGGAATGGTACAGAACGACATCCCTGAATGGCTGAATTACATTAGTGTAAGTAATTTAAAAACCACGAAAACCCAAATCGAAATTCAAACAATGAATGTTTCGTTAATACGTAACATTTATCAAACGTTAATCAGTTCATACTTAGCAATATTAACAACTGGAAATCAAAACGATTGCAATTCCATTTAAATCATCAATGTGGGAGTTGACACAATATGCTCAAATTAATGATCACGCGACTGAAAACACATTTTGCTTTCGTCAGATTGGCAGTTCGAGCTCATTTGGAGAGCGGCAATTATAAACCGGCGTAATCAGTGAATGGTCGGCGTATCGAACTCGGATAGGGGTTCAGAAAAAGTATCGATAGTTGTGTTGTATCGATACTCAAATATTATGGATTCTAGTGCGATGCACACATATACATGTAACTGATAACTTGTATGTGTGGTGTTAACTGTTTTTTATAAGTTGGTAATAAAATAGAATAGAAAAATACTTTATTGTACCTACACCAAAATTGAAACATAATAATTGTTTTACAGAAATTGCTAATTCTATGGTTATAACCGTGGTCTTATCGCTGATAGAGATATCTTCCAGGCAACCTTTGGATGAAATGTGTAAATATACAAATATAATATAAATAAATACCTTTTCAATACATATTTTTATACCTAATACTTTTCAAACTACATTTGGCAGTATTAAAGCATTACACGATGCTTAGTCTATCTTATGATGACAATAACGTTATAATGCCGATAGTCCTTTCCTAAAGATTGTTTTTAAAAAAACTATTTGACAAAAAATCACTGTCGTTTATCTTAACAACTTTTTGGCTCAAGTCATTTCTGTAGACTTTGTATTGATTATCTATATTTATCAGTGATACTTGAATTCCGGAGGAGCTCGTGGCTAAATAATATTAGCCGCTCGGGTCGATCTTTAGGTTAAGCCGCGCTTGCCTAGGTTGATCTGTGGATGGGTAACCGTCCGTTACATACAGAGTTTCCTCCGTGCCTCGGAAAGCACGATAAGCCGTTGGTCCCGACTGTCATTTGTAGATCTTTGATAGTCGTTACAGGTAGTTAGTGTTCCGAAAGCCTGACAACCAGTCTTACCTAAGGGGTATCGTATTACCCAGTATTAACTGGGTTGTGGAAGTCTGATAGGCAGTCGCTCCATGTAAAATACTGATATTCAGCTGCATCCGGTTAGACTGGCTGCCGAGCCCAACATAGTTGGGAAAAGGCTAGGCAGATGATGACTTGAATTCCGAAGCCAAAACAGAATCGTTACTATAAAATAAATGCGTCGAATATCGATAGTTTTCATACGATTCCAATCCCTAGTATTGGCCGGAGAGAATCCTTTGACCAGTCGTATTTAGTGATGCATTTTCTATACATAACTTACTGAAACCATGTAAGCTTATGCCTACTTTCTGATGCGTATGAGGCTTGGTATAAAGGTTATTATGCAGCTCCTGGCCGTTTGAAAGCTCTGTATTGTATTATATGAATGTAGAATAGAAAATCGTGGGTTGGAACGTGGTAAGAATAGAAATATTGAATGAGAGGGAAAGTGGTTTTAGTTGTTGGCTCATATGATAACGAATGACTTTAATTGAAAACGTTGTACTCTGCTTTTACATATTAACCGATTTTTTGTACCTTATTCTTTCTTTTTTTACACGTTTTAAAAAAAATACTTATATACTTCACGAATTCAAAAATAGACGCTGCAAGGAACTTGGTACAAGTTGAGGTATGAACTGTCTAATAATTATCGATATTTCTCCAAATTTCATACTGAAGTGAACCATTTTCAGTCATTGTAATTACTGTTAAAGTTCTCGTTTTTATTTATTTTTTAAATGTATTTATTAGTTTATTTGATATGTATATGTGTATTAGTATCCGTATAAAAATATACTTTTTTCGTTAACAAATAGTTTTAGATATATGTTTATTATATATTTTATATATTTTTTGTACCCTATCACAATGTTGTCGTATTTTACCCAAAGGTTGACTGGTAGAGAATGCCTTATGGCATTAAGTCCGCCTATGTACCACTATTGTACATGAAGTTTAAATAAATAAATAAATAAATTTACGGATTATTTAGAAAAAGGTTTTTTTTTTAAATAATACCACTCGACATTTTCGGGGCTGTTTGAGAACCAGTATTTGTGGATTTCAATGAAACTTTTATAATACAAATTTAATACGCTATTCTAGGTGTTTCCGTCAGCGGTTACCACGCTGCGATGCCATACATGTGTAGGTACTTCTAGGTCTATCATTTGAGTTCTTTATTATTTAACCTTTTGAGCGCTGTTGTCACATATATGTGACAAGGAAGCGCGGGCTCTGGACGCCAATGACACAAATACGGGACAAAAATGTACGTAAAATTAGTGTCTCGGCGTGGAGGACACTCGCGTAGGTTTATGCTCTGGCGTTGAAAAGGTTAAGATGGAATGAATCATATGAAAACAGAAAAAAATACAAGTTGAGCAGATTTATTACTTATAGATTTTTCAAGGCAAAATGTATGCGCGGTTTCACTAGCACAAAAGACATATCTGGGACAGTGGACTAGAAGACAGTGGCAGTTATTTTCCTCCTGCACCTTTTTAATAGTGACCATAATATCAGGTAGGTGTACACCCAAATAATTCCGACTTAACGTAATCACCTACTATTTCCTACGTTCATCAGCTTACCAACATTCCGTCCGCTGTTATTGCCTTATCCGTACCGTATTTGCGTGTCATTCGTCAGAGGCGTCCTGTAATTAATGCGGACATGGACAGCGTCGGCCTAATGAATAGCGGGTGTACCGTGTCGCACAAAAACTGGACCGTCACACAACACGCGGTTGGTATCGGCCGGTGAGGCGCGGCTCACTGTTGGCGGGTAAAACGTCGATGTGAGAGCCTTTAATTTTTTATGGCGTTTGATTAGGTATTGGAATTCTGTTGAGGAGAATAATGTATTGAATTGGACGTAAAAAGTTGGTATGAACTTGGAAGTACAAATTGTCACTTGGAGTAAACCCGACTAATAAATGCACAACTTAACACGCTTCACCTGTAATTAATTAAAAAAAAACTTAAAAGTCAAATTTGTCCCACGTCCCGGTTGAGCTGAAACTTGGATGACAATGCATGTAAGATTCGTGAGGAGATTCTAAGTGACGTCAAAGATGGCGAACAAATTTTGTATTATGCATGGAAAATAATACAAAAGACGTGTTTTTTTTTTAAACTAAAATATGGTTCAGGCCACTATTGAAATTACCAAACCTAACTATTGTTATAAAACAGATTTACTTTTTTATTTACACACTTTTTGAAGACACAAGGCATTCTGTACCCTTCAACCTTAAAGCTACAAAATAAATAATGAATTTATTTTATAAATGTCTGATAGGGGAGAATGGAAGAAGAAAACGTGTTGCGCCGACCCCAAATAGAATAGGACAAGGGCAGGAAAATGATGATGATGATTTTATAAATGCAGGTATCATCGGATATACCAATGGACGACTAATAAAATATTTTTTTATTAATTTGAACTCAAACTCACTCTCGCTGTCCGCTGACACCAGTTTTTTTTTTCGATTGGGATATCATCCAATAACTTCTCCCACTCTGAGCGCATGCATGTTCCTTCTTTTACCCTTTCTGTTCTAGGGCCTCGAAATCTCTTTCGAACAACCCGCAACCGCGGCAGGCAAAGGCCCTGGCAGGCCCCTCTGCATTGCTGCCAACTTTATGAGGCGGGGGTGGAGCACGAACGCGGCGTCGACACGGCATGTCGTCACTAGACTGACAGACGGTGAGCCCATTTCTCACCATCCACAGACCCGCAGTCCGCTAACACTGCGTCCGACACTTAACTGAAGCGTTGCCATAAGCTGCGTACGAAATTCTAGATGTCAAAATGATAGGCACATATTGACGGTTATTGATTTCACCCGGACACTGACCGAACGCTGCAAATTTATCTACGGAGAAACAACAAAGTATCACCTTTTAAATATAAAGTCCGCGTTTTTTTTTACATACGATGATACTTTTTTAACAAGCATGACATTCATAGGTAAACTGAACCGGTTATTAAAGTTTTTCAGTTCAATTTTTTGCAGAGGAGGTTGTAGTTAACAAGGCTCTTTTTCGTGAACATTATTGTTAGCATGATGTGAAAACGGAAAATACCTACATGTAAAAATAACAGAACATTTTAAAATAAGTTGCTTGTTTGTGTCGGTGCAAATAAGCAATTATTATTAATTTTTATTTGTAATAACTACATAATGAAACGGATTATTTGCGTTCTACGAATTATGTAAAACGCGACTGTTTGTATTTTCTATAATTTATTTTTAATTGATGCCTTGATTGAGGTTTGTATGAAATACAGTAAATTTTTTGACTGTTTCATTTCAATTTTGTGGTACTAAAACAAGTTTAAACAAAGGTGTATTATTGGGTGGTCACAGCAGTGGTTGATTCTTTCAGTCACATGGGAAATGAACCGTACAATTCTCTTCTCTTTATTGGTAGAAAACCTCGGTGGACAGTCCAGGGTCAAAGCCATGATAGTGATCGTAAAAAAAAAACTAAATTGATATCAGATACTCCTAGTTTGAACTTAATATGAGATGCAGAACATTAACGAACGACTAATTAGGCTCTACACGGGTAATTTTCTGTACAAATGATTTTTTTGTACCTAGGTCAAAAAAGCTTCGCGGGAATTTTGATTTCGATGCTAAAAATCCAGTACCCTAAAAATTTTACTTTAACTTTACTTCTTAATTTAACCCTCGGATTCAACATGATTGAATCCGAGGGTTAAATTAAGAAGTATCTAGAATAAAATGGATTGTACTATTACCGAAGCAAATCTAGTTACCTTTACTTTTGCAAAGATAACTAAAATACGGACTCACTCCAGATTTTAAGTGTTGACAAAATTATGAATCCTCCGAGACATGAATGAATAACAAAGAGAGATAATATTTCATTCTCTATCTCTCGAGACCTCACTGCTGTAAGTTTTTTAAGTTATTAACTTTGGTCCTTTTTCTGTCTCTGTATTTAGGACGTTAGGTATTTACTGTTTACCAAAGAGGTTTGGTGTGGAAAGTGAATGGCCTAATTTTATTGCTAAACTTTGGAAATACCTGTGTTCAACTAAAACACAAAAAAATTATATAAAAGTTGAGATATTAACAGTCATCCTGAAAAGGCGACTGTATCAGTTACAGTTCAATCAAAACTCGGGTATTTCAATTAAAATTAAAACGAAAAGTTATATTATCTTTACGCACGGGTATCGGGTGATTTAATTACCCTCTGTAATTTCAAAGTAATGACATGTTACCCGTTTAACATTGCTCACCTCAAGTTTGCTTGTTTAAAAGCCGCAAGAGTCGGATAACGGCAGGTAGCCGGACCACTAAAACAAATATTGCCCTTTTACAGCCAAGGGCAAAAACAGTAGTGCCTGTGAAGGTCTCACTGGACCCCTTAATTTTTATTAGCCCAACATCGTGTATTAAATATATGTGAGAGATGTTCACGTTTCGAACAAACCACGCTATTTTGTATCCGGACGTTTTGTTCAAATAATAATTTATTATTCAGTAATGTTTGCGATATTTTAAAATTCAACAAAAAATGTTGCTGTCACGTTGTTTTTACGAACGGAAATACGTGGTCTGATTATTTTATTTTATGCACAAAAATAATATGAATTGAACGGAAAATGTGTTAAAAGATGACTTGAAGTTGTAAAATTACGTACGGCGTAGCATTGGTGTCGTAGACGGCTACGCTTCGTAGCAAACGCATGCGTTTCTTAGCGTAGCAACTTCGTACAGATTGCTTAAAAAAATATTTTTAAGGTTCTGAAAAGGAAAAAACGGAACCCTTATTCTCTATGATCACTTTGCTGTCCGTATATCTGTGTATCTGTATGTCTGTCTGTCAAGACCCTTATCTCAGGAACACGTGGAGGTATCGAGTTGAAATTATAAACCATTAAACACCAATAAAAAAAAACGATATACTCAACTCTATGGTTCCTATCAACCCTCTAAGTTTACGCAGTCAAAAGATAGCCGTTTATGCCGCAAATTTGTACTGAACCCTCAGTGCGCGAGTCTGACTAGCTCTTGGACGGTTTTTTTTTAAACAACATGCATACACCATATCATACATACCATGTCTATAGACAAATTGTTTTTTTTACCTATAAGTCTGCCAAGATTGGTACTTATTATACGCCAGGGACTTAACTCAGTGAAACAGAATTTTATGAATATTTGTGAAACGAAAATATTAAGAGAAAGAAATACTTGGCTTAAGTTGGCATAACACCAACTTGAAGCAATCCTTTGTTTTGTTTCTTATTTCCTTTGTTCACTACGAGTATTTATCCCCGTTTAATTGTCTAGGAAAGAGTTAAGATTTTTTAAATACCTTTTTTACATTTGAATGACATTTATTTATTGGTTCTCTTTTTACCCTTTTTTTGTTTTACTGTCTTTTGACTGAAGTTAGGTATAAAATAGCTCAGGTTAATGATTGTACTAAACACATTTACTTAGTCAAAATCACAAGGTAGTTGTTCAAAAAAATTATTTCTTTTAAAACATAAAATTAGTTTTCATGATCTGTCTGTGTGATCGAGTTGTTCTTCAAAACGACTCGACGCATTTGATACTGTTTTCAACATGACTAAGAATATTAATTCCAGAACTTGCATACTATAAAGAAGAGTTACGTGGTGCCAAAATTGTAAAAACCACGCGCAGAAGAGAAAACAGAAAAAACAACTAAAAACGTATTTATTGCTGGTGTTCAGTAGTGGCTTTTAACATAGGATTTTAGCACCGAATATAAGTAGAACGGCTCGCTTACACAGCACCCATAGCCCAATTTAAAAATCCCTCATACATTTCGGTCACGCCGTAACATATCTTCCTCACTCCATAACGGAACGCGTATTACCGCGAACAGCTGCGGTAATTGAGGCTCATATGCTGGCCTCCATTATAAAGACCGTAGCCTCTAAATACTATATAGAATAGAAAATTTACAGCTCTATATAAATCAGCGTATAAGTATTCCTCTTTATAATTTATGGGAGCCTAGTACCCCGTTGTTGGGGGTAATGGATGCCCCCGCAGATATCAGCGTGGCCGTCTTTAAATTACTCACTATTGCGGAAGCATTGGCTCTGCCGTGACTACAAATCCACTTAAGTGTACTTCTCACACTATTTAGATAAGCGCTCCTAATAAAAATCGCCCTTACTTGTAATTGATTTTAATTGTATCCTGTTGTTGAGATTGTGTCTCGAAGAATGATTGGCTTGGGGTTTTTGTGATAAAAAATATCTGTGTTAAAGCTGTTTGTGAGTATGGTACTGTAAAGATTGTATTTCTTTTAGCAGACCTTAAAACTTGCAGGCTATTTTGTTATGACGTGACGGTTGAAAGTTCGAAGTATTGAAATATTATGAAGAAGAAAATATGAGCGTAGGTTTTTTAGTATGTGACATATAATGGTAAAATGAAGTTGATTGAAAATACAGTTTTAAGTCTTCTTCGTCTTTCTTCTATTACAAATAAACATCCCTACACTATACTCAAGCTACCACTACCACAGATTCTTTAAATTTATTTAATTATATAGGTAGGTACTTAATTTTATAAATGCGAAAGTTTGGATGGATGGATGGCACAAATATAGATTGTAGTCTGGAATAGCACAAAAACTGTTTTGTTCGGAAGTACAATGCCATGGGCACTTTCCGTAGTCCAGGTGGGCGAAGCCGCGAGTATAACTATATCAGCAGACAAAGTCTACTGAACACATTTACCGGGATAAACATCATATATGCTAATCGAAGTTATAAACTAAATGTGTGCTACAAAAATCTATTCGTTTTTGCATGAATGAGTAACAAACATCCAAACATGCATCTTTCACATTTAGAATATTATAGAAGGAAGTAAAATAATTTCATGAAAGGTTTAGTTAATTTAATAAAGTTGCCTATGTACTTAATTTTTTACTACTTTTAAATACTTCCTTAGGTATGTAGTATTAACCAATATAAATATAACATACGTCTCTTCAAATATTGACTGCATAATTTAGGTAATGGGTACTTGGATGCTTGTTTACCATCATCATTTTCATTTGCCTAGCCATGTTGGAGTCGGACTCCAGTCTTACCGGATGCAGCTGATTACCAGTATTTTACATGGAGCGACTGCCTATTTGCCTTTTTATATAAAAAATATATAATTACAAAAAAAAAGTATTTTATTTAAAAGTATCCTAGCAGTAGTTAATTATTAAAATAGAAATTTGAGTATGATAATAAATAAATTCAAGATATAATTTCACAAGATAGTCTTTCAATTTATGTTATTAAACAAAATGAAATTATTTTTCTTCTAAAATATATCAATAAAAATGTTATTAAATTTTCATAACATTCAAAATATTTTTTCTTAAAACAGTCGTTATTCTTTCCTCCCTAGTTCTTATTAGTGCCCTTTGTAAGACTGGTTGTCAGACTAAACTAGTTTACTATCATTGCATTATTTTTGCAAAAAATGGTATGGTCCCACACTGTAAACTACAGCTGTCATAATTTTCTTGAGTGGAGAGCTGCGAATTGTTTTCGAAACATATTTGTTTAAATAATATTCAATTGACCAAACAATACAAAAGTAACCTGAACTCTAATAATATTTTTTATCACCTCGCAATTTTAATTATTTTTGGGATTAAGTTCATATTTAAATTATTTTAAAACAAGATTATCATGTCATTGTTTCTGTTTAAATATCTACTGTTTTTCTCATACTCTCTATATATCCCATACTACTCATAATACTTATATATTTTTTAATGTTTCTAAGTTATGAAAAAATTTCATGAATGGAACTACACTATCCCACAGTGATAGTATTTAAAATGTTCTCTTGCTATATTTTCGACCATAACCCGAAAGAGACCGCGGGAAAAACAAATCTACAATAAATATTTAAATCCATGTACGAAAATAAACGTACCAAACATGGAATAACCTACATTTCATAATAATTCCATGGAATAACGAGATGTCAGTTTTATAATGCTTGTCAGACTTAGAAACATGCTCGTTAATTATAAGTAAAGGGGTAAGCACTGTGTCTCGGTAAAGAAGCACATAAAGACTATGTTAACAAAAACTCTCTTAATGAGAATGAGAAATACAAAAATAATACCAGAACAGAAATATAGGAAAAGATACAATGTTTTTTTTTTTTATAAAAAGCTCCTAAAAATTCTGTACACAGGAATTCATACAGAAAATGAATAGAATATTAAATTATGTTGGTCCGCATTTTGTAAAACTGACGGAACTCCTTGTTAAGCTTTCAAGAAGCTTTTAAGTTAATGAACAACTTATTAAAAAACATCTATTGACTTTTACACTGGTTGTTTTTGATAGAATTTGATCAACGTTTATTAATAAAACAGTGGATGTTGGTAATTTTGATCGATAAGCTGAAAGTCTGACGTAAAAGAGTACGATATTTTTATAATAGTTCTGTTTTTTTTTTCAGTAAATTATTTATTTATACTGTTTTTCGTTCTACTAAAAATAATACAGATTAATAAATAAATAAAATAAATAAATATCTTGGGACAACTCACACACGGCTATCTGATCCCAAGCTAAGCAGAGCTTGTGTTATGGTAACCAGACAACTGATATACATACTTATATAATTTATAAATACATACATATTATAGATAAATCACACCCAGACACAGAACAAACAATCCTGCTCATCACACAAAGTTTGTCCTGGGTGGGAATCGAACCCACGACCTTCGGCTCAGCAGTCAGGGCCACTAACCACTAGACCAACAGGCCCGTCATAGATTATTTTATTTTAGACTAGCTGCGCCCCGTGGTTTCACTCGCGTGGTGATAGAATCTACAATATATCTGTATAAATTGTAGCCAATGTGTTATTCTGATGTATAAGCTATATTTTTGTAAAGTTTCATTAAAATCCATTGATGTAGTTTTTGTGTGAAAGAGTAACAAACATTCATTTATTATGCATCTATCCATACGAACTTTCGCGCTTATAATATTATAGTAGGATAGGATGCCGAAACGTAAAAAAAAATCTTAATCGTGTGGTTAATGACATCAGGATATGTCAAAGTTTTTATGCCACCCATTGGCCTCTGACTTGGCTTTACATGTCGTCTAGAAATATCTCTTAGGTACACTGGTTCCCGGGGTTGAGGGTTGTTCGAAAGAGATACCGCGGCCCCGGAACATATATCGCAAAATAAGGAACATGGGTGCGGAAAAGTCAGTAAAAGACTGAAGTTCCCCCTGTCTTGCCTAGAGTGGGGGAAGATATTTGATGATTGTCCATTCGTAAAAAAGGCACACTGGTTTCCTTACGATGTTTTTCTTCTCTAAAGTAAATAATAATATTAATACTTCGACCTAAAGCCTTTTTTCTCAATATTAATTCAGAAAATAAATAAGTTTCATCGATTTCCAAATATTTCTTGTCTATTCTTATTTTATTAGTTGTCATAAAATTTTACCAGTTACGTTATATTGAAACAGGATAAATAAGGTGATCTTCTTTTAATTTATAATAGTTTTTCTTATTATGCAAAACTGTTAAATACTAGTCTCTACTACCTGTAAGCTTTTCAGAAAAAAATATTCAAATTTAAGCGTTTTATTTATTGAAACATTAATTGAACGCTACGATTAAAAATTAATAATTCAATTAGCATACATTTCTTATCGTATTGCGTATAATTGTTTTGTTTAAAATATTTATTGACAACATGGCACAGTAATGTTTTTCCGAAAGTCAAATAAATTGTATCAATATAATGAAGCACTCCAAAATATTTTATACAATTTTATATGTCCAACCGGTCAATTTAACGATTTTATAAATCTTTAATTCGAGCCATTTCTGGTTGGAAAATTCGAGTTTCATTGGGGAGAGCAATTGGCAACTTTATTTATTGCCCCGCTCGGCCCGCGGCGTTGCCCGTGAAAACGTACTTTATCCCTTTTACCTCGCTTAAGGGGCGATTTGGAAAAATCCCTAAGTGGGTACCTACGTCACTGGCAGGGCAATCCTACAACAATTTTGTTTGGCACGGCGTACATTTTATAAACGTTAGCCCTAATTTTAGTTCCAGTATTTTTGGTTATTTTATTGTTCCCTGTACCTCCATTGGAATTTATTTTCTTGCTCTATTATCGTTCTGGGTCCAGAATGGGTTGCTGCATAATTATACACTTAATTAGAAGAGCAGTCATGCCTGAACTTCCTTTACTCTGTAAACTTACAGCACAAACATTCAGGCATAATTAATGAGTTTAAACCACTTCATTTACTTATTCTTACGTACAAGTTTCTATAGTTGAAGCCTTAAAATGTCAAATTATTAATTCAAGCTTGACTCAAACTTTCTCATTTGCGATATGGAAATAAAAGTAATAATTTGAAATTATACTCGTGTGTTAAAAGAGTTTTATTTACTTTTGTAAATTCTTCTTCAGCTGCGTAAATAATGTAAATAACGGCGTATGAGTACGTTTTGCGTGACAGTTCAATCACAATTTTTTAAACGTAGCATATATGATATATTATTCAAACTAACATTGGTCAGCTAACACTCACCTAAAGAAGTTCAGTCAAACGAAACAATACTTCTGTAACTCGTCATAGCTCATAGAGCAGATCTGTAATAAATAAACGTGCGGTTGTCATCCTCGCCACACTCACTGAACATGAAATCCACTCAAACCTGTTCGGTTTAATTAACAAATCATTTGTTTACGGGCATTACTCTCCTCGTTCACTTCTGTTGATCCGGTAAAGTTATATTAAATTTTGTGGAAGTTGAACACGAAAGTTTTGTGTTTATTCTCGCGGCACACAAACAGGAAGTAAGTTCGTCGTGTGCAGTGGCAAGTTGTGCGGTGGCGCGACACAGCCCCGGCGCGCGGCCCGTTTCGCACTGACTTGCTTCGTACGACACACGGAGCGACCAGCCGACTTGAGAGCGATGCCGGTGCGATTCATGCGCGGATCACTGGGTAGGAGGAGTCTTTGAACAAAACCACGCCTACCAAGGAGCTACACATTTCTTTTTCAATATGTGTAATTCAATTTCGCTTATGTCTTCGCTGGGAAAGTTGATGCCCCGTTGTCGTTGAACGCGATGTTTTTATGTAAACTGTAATGTAGTTCGCGAACCGAGTCGGCCCGTGATGCTACGCTCCGTGTGATTTTCCCTTTTCTTTTTTGTTGGCAATTTCACGTGCTGTTGCTTGTTCATATGTAGAGGAATAATAATAAAAATTGGGCAACTTTGTTAGATAAGAACTAGTGGTTTGCAATGCTCTGATATGTATGCAATCTTTTGAAACTTTTAATCGTTTCTGCTTTTCATAAATTACACAGAAAAATATTACTTTCTTGTAAATGTACTTCAAACCTAATGATGAAAAATAATAAAAAAAAACTTTGTATCTATCAACAAATTTACCAAGCAGTCTTTATCGTTGCATAAAACAATAATGTACGGTAAGCTAAACCACAACAGTAATATCGTATTAATTCCTCCGCACAACAGAATCCCATCTCGCCACGACGAAGTTCCTCAACGCTTTGGACTGTAAAGGAATTCACTAAATTATAACAGTAAATTAAGCGTAGTTTCATTTGTGTTACCAAGTGAATTATGCGCTGGTATCTTAGTTCTGTCACCACCTAAGTTACTACGGTTCAAAATTAATACAGTGCCATAAGCCAGCTCTAATACCGCGCGTCCTGGGGCTTCTATTTACCGTATCAAATTTTAAGAAGACATGCAATCCAACCCCAGCCTAATCTACATAAAAATAGAGTTTAAAATTCAGTTGTAACTCTAAATGTACATAAGCTTTTATGTGTGCATTCAATCATTATTAAGTGTACACCTATTTGTTTAGTGTCGTATGTAACGAGATACTAATGACGACTGACATCTATAAACTAAATTGCGCTATATGATATTAGCACCTGGCTTCATAATAATTTACTTGAGAAATGGCTAAGAGTTGAAATGAGATTGCCGGGGTGTTCATATTGAAACTTCTAAAGTAAACGATGGAGGAAAGTCTGAATATTTAAAATCTACAAAAGGAGTAGTGTTTACTTAAGTTTTTGCAGCTTCGTCGTTCGTGTTTGGAGAATTTGATTTTTACTAGTACGAAGATACTAGTAAAAATCAAATTAGGGTTTTTTTCAAAAAGTAGGGTTTTTTTCAAAAAAAAAAATCGACAATGTTATAATATAGCGAAAGTGAGTTAGTTTGTTTGTTACGTCTTCACGCCTAAATGGCTGAACCGATTTTGATGAATTTTGGTACAAAAATAGTTGACACCCTGGATACGGACATAGGCATTTTTTTAAGTGATAAACGAGGGAGAAGAGAAGAAAACGGAAAACTTAGCGTTGCTATACAATAAATAAGGCGCAAGGGCAAAAACTGCAAGTAGCAGGTAACTGCAGCAAATCAGGAAAGGGGAACTGTTTTACCCCGAATTTAACCCGCACGAAGCCGCAGGCACAAGCCTGCTTAACTTCCGCCATTTTTTTAGGGTTCTGTATCTCAATAGGAAAAAAACAGACCCCTTATAGGATCACTTTGCTGTCTGCCTATTTCCTTGTCAAGACCCTCTATCTGAGGAACTTATGGATTTCAATTCGATACCGGGAGGTAATAAAACGAATTGTAATTAAAACCGTATGCTCAAGTCTGTGGTTTCTTAGAGTTGTGAAAAACTCTCTAAATCTACGCAGTTATAAGATTTGGCCGTTTATTTTGCGAGTTTGTACGGAACTCTTTTGTACCCGTTTGTACGGAGTGCGACTTGCACTTGGGCCTTTTTTTACTTGTACTAAGAAATACCTAGATGTTTAATCAACACTATGTAGTAAACGCGGGTCGGTGGCAAAAATCGGTGAAACAAACAGAAGCACCGACTTCTGGAATTAAATTTACTTTCCACCTTTTAGATTGATTATGATAGAGATGGAGGATCTCACAAATTCTTATCGAATATTACTTTTCCATTGCTACTAACTAACTACTATAAGCACTACATCACATATAGTACAGAAAAAAGCATTATTCTCGTAGAAGATAACTCATAAACCACAATGTACACACGACAGCAGGTCATCCTATTCTAAACTATTATAACCTGATCTCTCTACTACGGATCGCACTCCGTAGTAGAGAGATCAGTGTACATAGATAAAATTGGTATGGGACCCTTTAGGGTTATAGGACCCATTCGATCATAAAAGAATTGAAAATCGACCCAAAATTGACGGAGATATCCCGTGACAAACATACAAAAAGAAAACAGTCGAATTGAGAACCTCTTCCTTTTATTGAAGTAGGTTAAAAACAAGTATTGCATGAGGCAAATTCTTCTAAAGCGAAAAAAAGGAAGTTGGAAGCACATTTACGTACAAAAATATTCTAACCCCCGATTCAAACCGTACGGACAAGGACGGACGTGCAGACGGCGGAACCTTTGTAGTAAACACTTAAAAAATATTGATAGAGAAATGTTATTACTCCTTAGACGAATATTTAAATGATAAACATAAATAATTACAAAAATGTATTAAAAAAAGTAATAATTTTCATAAAGTTTAGGCTTAATAAATTAAATATATTAATAGTTAATAATAGTAATCACAGAAATTAAAGACATGTTTAAATAAATTTATAATATAGGAATGCAGAAATAATTAATAAAATAAGGATATAATAATAATTAATAATAATAATCACAGAAATTAAAGACATGTTTAAATAAATTTATAATATAGGAATGCAAAAATATTTAATAAAACAACAACAATAAATTACATCCATAAAATAACACCTGAATTGTCTGATGATAAATCTTCTTCACAAAAATAGCAACTATTTAATAAAACAGAGCTTCCTCTCCTCTACCCTTTTGCTGTGCCCTACAGGGTCCATAATGATCTCTTTATTATAAAAACTACCACCTAAGTACACATTATGGTAAAGCAATAAATATATTGAGTATTGAGTATTAAGATCCCGTTGTTACCTTTTGAGTATGGAACCATAAGATAAATAGACAAATCATTTATTTATGCAACAAAAGACAACCGACAAATATATTTTTTTCAAAACCTTACGTTATTATTTCCACGGTATAGCTACGATTTTTTTGTTGTACAAATTATAAATATTACAAATAAAACGAATAAGTAAATGAAAGTTACACTTTAGAAAAATGTAATAAAAAAAAATTATGATATTTTTTTAAAAAGAATGAGCATTGCCACAATGTAGACAAAAGTTCTTGATTTCGTCATAGCAATCGGAATTACAGGGATCAATGACCGTTTCACAAGTTTTTTTTAATATTATCATTTTTAATATTATTATATATTTTTAATTATCGCGTTGTCCCCGTACTATTCAATGTACTCACCAGTACAATGTTTTAAGTGCGTTACCCCTAACGCAAAACTTGTTTTTTAACCCCCAAAAAAAGTAATTCCCAACAATAATTTCTGTGTGTGTACACTTGGTTTTATGTATATATGTATTGTCTGGCAGCTTTTTGATGGGTTTAATTACACTATGTATGTCATATGTCACATATTTATATTTCCTAATCTGTTTTGCTCATGTATCAATTGTAGGAATTATCAAGAAAGGCAGAAAAATGCTGCAACACCAATTTACTGTAATACGTTAAGATGTTGTTGAAACAGTCTCGAAATATTTTTCTAAAACTAAGGAGTTATCACTTATCACACAACAACGCCCAAATGCGGTCTAGCGACGCTTACCGACTCTCCGCGGGGCGCATACTACAAAGAGTGTCGTGAGTGAATCGCGTAAAATCACTTACCAACATTTTGCAGTAGCTTACCCTCACAAAAAATCCTGGCCAAATGTGAGTTGAACTCTCACACCGAGGGTTCCGTACTATCTTGCGACATAATCATCATCTGCCTAGCCTTTTCCCAACTATGTTGGGGTCGGCTTCCAGTCTAACCGGATGCAGCTGAATATCAGTATTTTACAAAAGAAAATTTACGCAGTCAAAAGATCTGGCCGTATCTTTTGACTGCATAAATTTAAAAAGTTGGTTTTTTAACAGCTTCAAGGGACCATAGAATTAGGTATATGATTTTAATTTCAATAATGGGTATTGACAGACATGACATACATCTTCTAATATATAAAATTCTCGTGTCATACTCCTCCGAAACGCCTCGACCAATTCTTATGAAATTTTATATGCATATTCAGTAGGTCTGAGAATCGGCCAACATCTATTTTTCATACCCCTAAGTGAGCAGCGGGTGAAACCGCTGGGCACAGCTAGTAATAATATATAGAATGATAGACAACAAAGTGATCCTATTAAGGTTCCGTTTTTTCATTTTGGAGTAAGGATCCCTAAACAAATCTCTAAAACATTTTTTTTTTATTTATTACTCTAAGATTTATCCAAAGGTACTCATTACAAATTATTCATCGTTGAGTAGGTCGCAATCAAATGACAAAGGAAATAATTTGACTACATTCTGCGTCCAATCCTTAATCTATTCGTAGCATACCACATCATACTAAAACTCCGTACTTGAAAGAGCACTTTGAACCGTTTTGATGTAAGCTTTGAATTCGTAGATCTTTATCAGTCGTTCCAGTTGTCAAACCTATAAACCACCCATATGGTGTTACCACACGTTGGTAAGCCTTAGGTTAACCAGTTCATATAGGCCAGGTTGTATTTGTCTTCGAGGAAATCCTTACTAATATTATAAAAGCGGAAGTGAGTTTGTTTGTAACGTCTTCACGCCTAAATGGCTAAACCGATTTTGATGAATTTTTGTACAGAGATAGTTGAGACCCTGGAGACGGACTTAGGCTATTCTTTTTTTTAAGTTAGAAATGAAAGAGAAAGAGGGAAGAAAAGAGAAAACTTAGCTTTGCTATTACAATAAAAAGGCGCAAGGGCAAAAACTACAGATAGCAGGTACCTGCAAATCAGGAAAGGGGAACTTTGTTACCCCAATTTAACGCGAGCAAAGCCGCGGGCAAAAGCTAGTAACATATAATTTCAGCTACATCCAGTTAGACTAGAAGCACAACATAGTTTGGAAAAAGCTAACCAGACGATGAGTCAGAATATAAGATTTTACCTTCTTGAAAACAAACCACTACATCTCACTAAACGGAACAGACAATTTTATGAATCCTCTCGCCTCTCTTTACCGTAAAACAAACAAGACGAACAGGTAACCAACTATTTATGAAGCAAATGAATCATAAAAAGCAAAACCTACCGTAAAAGCGTAGTTTTTAAACTGAGCTAGTTTTAAAATCAAGCTAACGTTTAAAACTCGACAAAAAATGCAACAACACTTTAACGGCTCAAGTTTTTCATACGGCTGTTGGTGGGGGTAAGTCCGATGTAATCCTGGCAAGTTTGCTAGATCGTCCCGGGGTAAAGGAAGCAAAAGCAGAAAGGAGGCCGATAGTCGGTCGCTCCCCCGGGCCTCGTTTGAACCGGAGCGATTTCGCGGCCGTTCTTATGATTAAGTCAACTCTGGTGGGATTCCGAATCGAGCCTCACTAGACGGTATTCCGATGATTCAACTGGCGGAAATATTACTTCGTCAAACGAGTTTATTGATTTTGATGGAGAGTTTTTTTATTTGCTATTTCGAACTTGAGTTTAGTTGAATGGTGTATCAAATATCAAAATTATTCTGTGTACACTTATGTACACAACAGATATAAATATACATGGTAAAACATGCGGTAGGTACGTAAACTTATGATATTAATGATACGTTCCTTAGAAAAGTATACTTGAAATACAAGATATTTCTTGACGGTGAGACAGTCAAAAATACTATAGTTATGAGGATATGAAATGCCTTGTTTGTTGGTACCAGGAGTTGGCTTTACCAGTCTAGCCTTCCCAAGTCTCTTTCTCATTAAGGGGTATGAAAAATAAAAGTTGCACACAAAATTTCGCATAAATCGGTCCAGCCATTTCGGAGGAGTTTGGTAACAAATACCGCGACACGAGAATTGTATTTATCAGAATAACCAATTGACAGTGTTGCTGATTGTCATAGGATACTATGTTTTATGGGATAGATCCTACGCTAGGCTAGAAATTTAATTTTTATTTCTTTTTATCATAATTCATCATTTTCCTGCCCTTGTCCCATTCTACTTGGAGTCGGCGCAACACGTTTTCTTCTTCCATTCTCCTCTATCAGACGTCACGGCATCATTTACTTCTTTCTCCTTCATATCATTCCTTACACAACCAATCCATCTTTTCTTTGGCCTTCCTCTCGCTCTCCGTCCATCAACAATCCGATCCATCACTCTTTTAGTCACATGTGCTTCATCCATTTGTGTGTGTCCATACCAAGACAAACGACTCCCTTTCATTTTTTTCTGTAATAGGCGCAACTTTCAAACTTCCTCTATTATAATCATTCCTCACTTTATCCATTTTTTATTTGAATTGCAAGT
This sequence comes from Ochropleura plecta, assembly GCA_905475445.1. NCBI lineage: Eukaryota > Metazoa > Arthropoda > Insecta > Lepidoptera > Noctuidae > Ochropleura > Ochropleura plecta. The sequence continues at coordinate 13,452,603 of FR997723.1, forward strand.
TTAGATAAATTCTTTCAATATACTTAGGTACAATTCAAATAAGTACAAAATACTTAAATTATCATACAATTTGTTAAAGTAGTTGAGTAGTTCGTTGTACGACTTTCAAATTACGCTGTTACTTTGTAACAAATTACGCCATCTTTTTCCAATACTCGTTTTTACAAATACGAGTACTGACTGAAGATTTTATTACAGAATATCTAGATAATGAAATGAACATAAATAAACTTTATTATAGAGCGAAACAGGAAAATACAATAAAGGGGAAGGAGTCTTCCATTTGAACGGAAAGTTGTTTTATATTAGGCAAATTTTCTTTATTTACATTTAGGCAAAGAGAAAACTTCACCTGTACTCTCGCGACAGTATATTCAATGGTTTATGAATGACTTGTTCAGGATCTTTTTACTGTTGAATAAGTTGTATCTCTACTTGTATTCAATGTAATTATGTAGGATTATTTCTTGGCTTATATAAATTTATGCATCTATCATTATAACTATGTCAAAAATTATATGAAAAGAATGTAAATGTCTCATGAGATGTTGAGTATCGATAAAGAATCAGTATGAGGTATTCCATGAAGCACACCCAATCGAAGCACATCCAGACGAAGCACACCTGAAGTATTCCACTTAGCATACCTCGTCAGTATGACAAGATATTTTATAGCAAGAACGAGCTCTACATTATAACATTCTTAATGTAACTACCTATGTCTAATAAATGAATAAATGATTATGATTATGCCGACCCCAAATAAATAGGATAAATGTAGGAGAATGATGATGATATAAATTGTGCTTGCTATCTACCTACGAATGAAACTTAACATTGGTAGATCCTAGTTTGATTCACAATAATGTGACCGCCTTGTGAACCAAGTGAAACTAGTGGTCGCAAGCGTGACTGTTGAGTAAGAGGTACTGGGTTCGATTACACAAAAAGTTCTGTTCATTTTTTCCATTCAGAAATTGCCCAGTAACAGCCACAAAGTCTGGACGTCACAAAGTTAGTGCCCAGTTGATGGCAATAGGCTCGCCCCCTATTACTTGGGTGGGACTTAAATACATAACTGGTAAAATGAGGGTGTACTATTCTGTACTCTTCGGAGATTACAAATATGATGTGATGTTATATTATTAAATAAATAGGCTTGTGAACATTTATAGGTCAACGCGAAGGGAGTTAAGAAAAAAGTTGCCTGAGTGGTTGAAATCTCATATGACGAAACTCAGAAAATAGTGGAGTCGTAATCAGGTCAAATATATACACACCATTAAACCCAACACACACACACACCAACATGTAAACACACTTTCACACCCCAGCACTCACACATACCTACACTCACAATCTAACATCCCTCAAAATACACAACTGCATGTCTGGAACAATATTGTTCGCCTTATGTTAACGGGCGTTGATAGTTGCAACACACTTTTTACTTTTACAGCTATCATCGTTTTTCACCTTTGTGTCCATGTGTTTTTGTGTTCGAAAATAAACCTTTTTTATTATTTTTTATTATATGCCATACATAAAGAATAGTTATTTGCTTAAAATTATTTAGAAAAAAGTGCAAGATAATCTCAAATACTTACTGTAACATTTACTGTTTTGCTAGTCCTTTCGTTTCATCTTTCTCTTTCCGCTCATCTCAGTAATTCCATCAACAGACTCTCACCATAAATTGAATTCGATAAGACTCGTCAACTAGTCGAGCCACTTAATTTATTAGTCGTCATTATGATTAATTTAAAAATGTTCAGAGTGAAATTATAACCAGATAATATTTTTCGTTCATCAAACAACTCCCAAGGGCTATCCGTTAATTGGTTTCATGTCGTTGTAATATCCACTAGTTTATTTTAATGAACGAAATTAATTTTCAGTTTTCATTCATAATATTTCATGCAAGTTTTGGTGTAGAAGTTGGATGGATGACTCTTAAACTTCGGAGTTTGTGGTCTGTGTGGTCACCGCTGTTTGGCCAGCTCAAGAACATACGAACGTTGAATTAGTCTGTTTTGCGGAGACTGTGAAAATTATTCCTTTTAGAACTGGCAGCATTGTGGTAACAAGATTGCCTTGATATGGGCAAAGGAAATAACCTTATTCACGAGTATTTTCTAAAAATATAACAACCAATTCTGAAGATGTCTGATTTTCAGATTTAATTTTCTAGATCGATCCAGGTATTATTTTTTCTTGGAATTTTAATGAGGGTTGGTTAGTCGCCTACGCTACAACCTTACTCAAACCTTTTATCTTTTATTCAATCTTTTAGTAAATCAAACCTTAATTTTTATAGGAAGTTGATTGAAAGGTCATAAACTTTTTCGTTTATTCTGTTGTGGGAAGTGAATTTAACAAAGCTTTAAGGTAATTAAGGCAGAAGCTGGATTATATTTAAGCACCCAACATCCATTAACTAAACAAAAACCATATTTAAAACAAAATGTCGAACTGTATAAATTTTAAATGTCCTTCTATTGTCGCCCATCGTGTTTAAGCGAGTTTCTTGAACAATAGCGAGTTGGGTCGCCTTGCCTTAACGTACAGATCTTATTGTTTAGAGGAATACGCGGTTTCGGCTCAGTATTGTTGTTATCTATGCGTCCGACCTCCTTTTGGGTAGAAATTAAAATAATAATGCGTGTTACATGTTCATATTATCACTGTTTCTTCTTTATCTCACTTCATTAGGTACTTCTTTAATTATGTGTAAACGTGGTGACAGTTGTAGAAGAATAGAGATTTAAGTTTTGATGGAATCGAAAGGAAAGTTAATTCACTTCTTGCTTTGCCAAGAATTGTTGTTAAAACGTGACAGCAACAAAGAATGTTGTATTTTAATATTAGATTTGTTGTTATTTTTTTCAGACTATATCTCGAAAAGAGCTTGGGCATACCACAAATCATTCGAGCTATTTTTGCAGTTATCAAGCTAAGCTATTGTTGATAAACCAGTTAGAATGTCCAACAAGTAGATATTGTCTTAAAAAGCAGATGTCTTATGACTGAAAAAGACAGTTCCAACAAAATCCATTCACCCCGATAATTATTGCATAGTGATTGCTGCATGCATGTAAAGTTAATTATCGTCTGCAACATATTTACGACATGGCGTTGGTTGTCGCTTAATTTAGCGGTTTCCATGCCACTGAGTAATTAAACGATTGTTTGCCATTTTGCGATAATTGATGTTGCTGTGTTTGATTTGCACTAATTATCTTTCACGCATTAAATTATTAATTCAGTTGTTTTGTGTTTTACGATAGTTAATTTGGTTATGTGTAATTCGTGGCGACTAAGTTCATTTGGAAAATTGAGGGAGTTTCGAAATGTGAAGTGGCAACATTTTGTTGTTAATTTTTCTGCTGGTGACGATTTCTATTTTTAAACCTTGCTCTGATTTATTAGATTTTACTGGCAGCCGGATGTTGTCCTACGAGAACTTTACACGATTTTGGGATATATATAGATATGGGAAGTTAAGCTAGTTGTAATTTACCATTATCAAATCGGGGAATATGCCATTTTTTTCTTTTTTCCATCTGCATAATTCTTGTTGCAGACATCAAGTCTTTATTTCGCGACTGCAAACACTATATTACATATTTGTTAGCGTCAGTTCAAACCTGATCTAAATAATATCTGAAGTTGCCATTACTTTTCAAATGGCTAAATCACGAAACTGCGACCACGCCGAACGATCGAGTACCTCAAAATACCTTTAACCGCCATCAAAGAAAAGTATACAAGGTTGAGATTTTTATTATTTGCTGAAAGTCGAGTATACGGAAATTATAATATGTGTGTTTGTTGTACTATGTTCGTTGGTATAGTAGTTGTAGGCACGATTACTGATCCTGTGGGTTAATAGCAGTAGTCTCGTGCCCTATTACTTAAAACAGGTTAAATGTGGGTACAATTCGAGACACTTTAACCTAACTCTTCGGGGAACAGGCGAGATATTATGGTGTGTTGTGTATGGTCCTGAAGTAATCAATTACTCTATTTTGTGGTATAGTTGTTTTTTTTTCTTATTTTAGGGATTGCTGAAGTGAATGTAGTTTATGTTCATGTATCGTCTTGTATTATTTTCTGAACAGCTTTAGTTTGGGAAATTCTTTAATAAGCATGTATTGGAACAACATTTTAAATTGGATTAGCATCATATCGTTGCAAAATGGATGCAAGAATGGATGTTATGGTGGTGTATATAGAGCGAATAGTTTTTATCCGTGATTAATTTCGCAAAATTATTGTCACTTTTAGAGTTCCCAATAGTTGATTGGTTCACATAACAGTGTTACACTAACATAAAAATACATCTATTTCCAAAGAACAGTTTCCTTCGGCGCCACCATAGTTCAAATAAAACCTATTTAATAGAATAAAAAGTGTATTGCTTTCCTTTTGAATGTAATTTCAAGCTTGGGGGAGCATGCCAGCATTTTTAAACGGCAGGATTGCGATCCTCGCGAATACGTACATATATTAAAATCAACTTGCGTTTTGGTCTCATTCGTCTCATAATTTTATTTGCTGGTAGCAAAAATGCGCTTGGCTGGAATTCTTATTTGAAAAACATAATATTTTCCTTTTGTTTACATTTGGTGCTGAAGTTACTGAAAGGAGTTTTTATTGTTTTTTATTCGTTTCCTTGTCATAATTCTGTCTGCTTAACAAATACGTAATATCTGTTAGTAGTAAGGTTTGCTTGTGTTTGTGAGTTTATATGTTTGTTATTCATATGTTTGTTAGCGATTGTTTCTTGTTGTGCATCGTTATCGCTAAAAAAACATACCAGCTGCCGTGATGGCCCAAAGGTTAAGGTTAGGCCTCTCATGCATGAGGTTGTGGGTTCAAATCCTGGCCAGTACCAATGTGACTTTTTCAATTCATATGTACTTTCTTAAGTTTATATCTAATACATCACTGACATCGGTGAAGAAAAACACCTTGAGGAAACCTGGACTTAAAATTAATATTGGTCGAAACGGAAAAAATATACATGTAATATTTCAATTTTATTTGTATGTATGTTTATTCTATACTGGTATAATTAAAATAATGTTTGATTAAGTTACAGTTTTATTTTTATTTTTTTCACCCTGTGTCTACGTTTCTTGTCAGTTTGTCCAATCGCAGGTCTGCTGGAAAAGATATCTAAATGAAATAGTCGGTACCTTTATGGTCTTTTGTCTATATGTATTTGTCATAATATGATATTTGTATGTAGGTACATAAATGAATTAAATAAAAATACATCAAATGCATTTGCTTAATTTATATTTTTTCCACTGCTTTTTCTTGTTAATTACTAATTATTTACAGAAAAAAACCATTCAAGCTAATTATCTATCCTTCCCGTCTTTCATTAGTCTCATAAAATAATTAGATAAACAAGAACAAACTTTGAAACTTTCCATAGCCCTATCTCCGTAATCTTTCAACAATGTATTTAATATTTGCACAGAAGAATGCCTGGCGTAGAGAGCTGGCTTTAGTTTTTGTTACAAACCTCCTTCTACGCTTTAGTTACGCAAGTTGCATTATTAGTTTTCAACTTCACGAGTTTAGAATTTTCGGGTGAGTTTAGCTCGCTCAAATTAAATGTATAGTTCAATATTGGCGCTTTTTATTTGAACTTCAGTTTGGAGCTAATCTAAAGTTTTAATCACGCTTCTGGAATAAGCAATCCTTTCTTGCTCATTGGTTCGGATGGTAAATACTTTTTCGATTAATTTAAACTCGTTGAATTTTTTTATGCTTGTTTTTAGAGGTCCGTATCTGAAAAGGAAAAAGTGGATCCCTTTTTCATTTTAAATAAATAAAAACATTATTTTCAGGCATCTTAAGCCCATAGATAAATACCTTACAGACAATCATATATACCGCTAATACAATAAAATTTGTGTTAGTAAATAAATCCTTAACAACTATGTTAGTAACACTTCACTGCACTATGTCACTGCGCGTTCATGTGGCACTTGTCCGAGGAAGCGCTGGAACACCACTCCCTGCGGCCAAAAGTCCTCTTCCAAGGCGAGGTGCAGATAATACGTCGGTACTCGCAGCACAAACGCCATAAAGTTGACGTTGCGACGCGACTCCAACAACTGATCTCAAAAAAAACCCCACGCATGTTCCTGAGCGGAATGGAATCTTTAGAGTACCTATCACTTTCTTGTCCGTCTGTCTCTTTTTCTATTAAATCCCTTTATCTCAAAAACGCGTTAAGGTATTGAGTTGAATGCTAACCATTTTCTCAATCTGTGATTGCTTGGAACTGTGAAAAATCGACGCTAAGTCTACTCAGTCAAAAGATGTGGTAGTTCATGTCGCATGTTTCTACGGAACCCTTGGTGCGCGATTCCGGCTCGCTACTTGGAAGGTTTTTTTTTCTGGTGCAAAATAAATGTAGAAATAATATTACTAAAAAATACTGGCCCGATATTGCATTGTTTGTGTCGCCTACATGCAATCAAAGTTTCTACGTTTTGGTAATTTATCGTGCTGCTAGGTATTCATGACTGAATCCGTGTAATTTCCTATCTCTGAAGTAGTAAGATACTCTAAGAGTTGTAGTTCTTAAAATAATGTAGGTTAGACTAAAATTCCGACATCTTTGAATGTAGTAGTTTATTTAACTACTGTAATACGTTTTAAGCTTGAAATGTTCAAGTTTGAAGTATTTTTTTTACGCCAATGGCATGGTTGTTTGCATTTTATGTTGATAGAGGTAAAGAGTATTTAGCTAATTATTATCAGTCAATCCTTCAGGTAAAGCCGCCCTAGCGTAGATTCGTCTTTGGACTACCCAAGTATGCTCTGGCCCTTGGAAAGCACGTGAAGCCGTGGGTCTGGGTTGTGACCAATCTTTGTCAGTCACACCTTCAACGACGGATTCATCCTAGTCTGTGGCCTGAAAGTCGGACAACCAAGGAGTATTGTATTACCCAATTCTAACTGGGTTGTGGAGGTCAAAATTAAATAACCAATCACGCTCCATGTAGAATACTGACTGAACTGAAACAGAACCAACATAGTTGAGAAAAAACAAAATGAGACTTAAAAAGAATTGTGTTTTACTGATTAAATGACAGACGTATAGTGAGATATCTTCTCAGTTACTTATTGATGGCCCATCTTATAAAGAACCATCAACTACTTAACGATGACAGCTTGCACTTAAAAATCACGACTATAAATTGACGAAATGCCCTCTAAAATAGAGAGGTGCCGGAAGCAAGCAATATAACTATCTATCGAAACTGCACTTGAGGCCTTGTGCCTCATACAAGGAGGTGCCCCGACGCAATTAACTTGATTTATTCCCGGCGTTTACTTATTCAGTGCTACGGTTAGTACGCCCAGGGAACACGCAACTACATTTTAAAAATACTGGTTCTAACTTTCACAACCTGCCTCGCGAATCTCCACCTTATGTCGGTACATTTTGAGGTGTTAAAGCTGTTTTGAAGAGAAATATTTAAGACGCAAAGTTTCATGCAAACTGTCTTGAGTTCAGAATATCTTTTGCATGTAACAGTAAACATTTTTTAGAAGCTCTTGATTTAGATTTAGTGGGTTGCATTATTATTGTACGTCGGTACGAATATGATAACAGTGTTTTGCTGACTTCGTTCTGGATTGAGCACTTGTAAAATTCACCTTGAATTTGCTTTAGATTTTCTGAATATTCACTTTCAGACGAGTGGAACATGTAGCGTTACTAATATAATACAATAGTCTGTACCCAACCCGCGTTTTTAACAAAATGCTTCTCCATAAAAGGCAAAAAAACAGAACAAAATAACAAGCAATAAGCAAGAAGAAATAAGCAGATTACAATAACGAGATAATAAGAGAGCCTTAACAACTCAGCGAAGTAAACTTAACTACCGTGCTGCAGCTATTATGAACTAATTCTCTAGAAAGAAAGCCTTTGGCGGATCTAGGGGTGGGTCCGGAGGGCCATTAAAAAGGTGTGAGAGTGCGCGCTACGCCTCGAGTGAATTTGTCAGACGAGACGTCGTGAAATTAACACTAGGCGAACATAAGTCACCGGGAGACAGTGCTGCGCCTTAGCCTTAGGCGGTTATCGATATCTCGGATTTAGTAAATTTTATCGGCTAAATTCGGTGAGAAAATGACTGCTGCGGAGAAACACTTAAGTAATGAAAAACATGATTGTGAATACAGTAAGCAAGATTTTGTTGGTATTTTCCTATAGAATGTGGATAGAATTGGTTAGAAAATATTCAATAGTAAATTATAAGCTTGTTAGAATTCAAAACAATGAATCCACCAATATCGTATATTTAAATGTTAAAGTTTGTCTGCTTGTGTTTATGTATGTTACCTGTTCACAACTAAATGGCTTTGTTTGCATGGCGTCTTTTACAGAAATACAAATTGTTCTATGTTTAACGCATAGGAGCGATCTGTCCTTTCTTCTAAGTCTGTTCAGTATTTTTTTAGTGATTGAGTAACAAACATGCAAACCAAACGAACATTTATAAAATTAATAGGATCAGAATGATCCAAGCACAAAAAAGAACTTTAAACATAATCACTAATATCTAATCTATCGCACAAAATATACAAAAACACCGATATTTAAGATAATCTGTATTCAGCACTTCTCTAAACACGTTTGGGATGTAGCAATAATTGCTGCGACGTTCACAACCTAGATGTTATTAAGTTGAACATTACAACAGCTATGCAGCTCACTCCGATGCAGTACCCCACTTTTCTCTGGAACCCAAGTACCCGAAGTCCCGAAGAAGCGATAAAGTATTATGAGATGAAATTATTAAGCTACTTCGTTTGAGGCGGTCTCGGATTTATTAAGGTTGGAATTTTGTTGGCGTTTCTTATTTCTCTTTATTTACGTAAAGAAATAAATAATATCATTTCTTCTGGATATTGGATGTACACTTGTTCTAACCATTTGAAGAAAATAATGTAACTGGCATTGGCACTGGTAAAGAAAGAAAATACACTTTTTTTTTTAAATACGGAAATTTTCTTTGGAAAGTATATTTTATTTCTTTTTATTTTATTTATTTGGCTCACCAGCAATTGAATATACATTTACCAGGTTAGGAAATACATCGTATAAACTTATAGACTAGTGTACCAACTTCTTACAGGTAATCCCATCATGCGTTTCATTAATTTTGATTGAAGCTTGAATTTTTATAGTACTTGAAACAGGCATGTACGTGAACGAAACAAAAATACTATGTCAGGAAGCTATCAGGTAGTGTGCTGTTAGTTATCCCTAATGACTAGTTTCACTGAAGTTAACTCAGTGAACTCAGTGAAACTAGTGCAACACCCACCTAGTTTACAGTATAAACATTATAATTAAATTAGTTTCCCTTAGTACGCGTTGAAAGTTGAAAGTAAAAATAAAACACAAACCTAATCACTAGAAAGTTCAATAGGTGCTCTTGTTTTCCATCGTGAGCCATGACAACAGTGGAATGGAGACGACATTCGTTATTTTATTTTTGATAAAAGTTTACGAAGGAAAGTATTTATACAATACCTACCACACATAGTATTGAAATGCTCCGAGATATTTGATTAGTGTTGGTTCGGTAATGGTCCAAAATAGTAGATAAAATAAAATACTGATAGGAAATTTTATCTTACTTAGGTGGAACAATTCACACGCAATTATTTTCATCGTATTTTTTTTCAAACTAGAGAAAGTCAATTAAGTTACAGTATATATCAGTCTTTAGGGAACAAAATAAGGACACAGGAAAATTAATTTCAGAAAAAGTGAATATTTTAATCTTTTTAAAAGTCGACTCCACAGTTGTCGTATTCAAACATCTGTAAAAACTTGGTTCATTTGGTCGAATGCATTGAGAATTTTAATACTTTCCTTTATCTTGAACTCTACTTGTTAGGACCTTATCCGGTGCCTACTAAGTTCCTTTATTTTATTACCATTTCAATTCTTTGAGGTACTTATACATTTTAATAATTATTATGTTCTGTCTGGTTTTATTTATAAAGTATATAATAACACACCAGTAACCTATAAAAGGCCAGACAGAGGTGTACCTAACGATAGCTAACCACATTTCGTTTGGTTTTTTTTCTCAATCTATTTTTGTGCTTTTATACAATATTACTCGCCAAACTTTACGTTTGATGGCGAGATGCGCTCTTTTATTTTAATGTGTATTTATAATAAAAGAGCGCATCTCGCCATCAAAAATTTCAATTTTTAATTTTTAAAATTTCAATTTAGTATTTGTTTAAAATAGTATAAGGTTTATACACATAAACCTTATACTATTTTAAACAAATACTAAATTGAAATTTTAAAAATTAAAACAAATAAATAAAAAACTAACAGAATTTGCTTCTCAACAAACAAAACGCGGGTGAGGCTGCAGTCGCAACCTCTAAGTAACCTTGTCGAGAAGCAAACTCTTCAGTTTTGATCCTAATGGAACACCATAGACTACCTATAGTGCTGTCTCTCCTCCTCCCTTAAATCCATTCAAAGGTTGTCTTGAAAACATCGCTTTTAGCGATAAGACCGCCCATTGTGTCACTCTGGTGTACATTGTATTGTGTGATGGAACGGTTGGCGTAGTGGCTGAGCGATTGACTGTTGCGCTGCGTGTCGCGGGTTCGATTCTCGCACGGAACAAATAAATTTGTATTGCCTACAAATAGTTGTTTCGGGTCTGACTGTTTGTGTATGTGAGTTTAAATGTTTGTACCCACGATACGGTAGAAATCCCTAATGTTTGGTTCAAAATCAAAATCAAAATCAAAATGTTTTTATTTTACATAGGCCTACATGGGCACTTATAAAACGTCGAGAAAAGATGCACGGTTCGGGTTGGTCGTTTCCTATGGAGAAGAACCGGCAAGAAACTCCATGGTTACTCTTTTAAAATCATTTAGTTTTACAATGTTGTTGTTGTTACAGCGTTAGCACTTAAGTATGAGAGGACAGCGTAGGCCCGACAATAAGTCATTGCTTACTTTACAAAAAGTAAAATAAAATAATACGTTAACAAAAGTTAACAAGCGTCTAAGAATCTACAAGGCCAACCATGTCCACTCATTCACAACTAATAGGTAGAAAAGAATCTATACAAAAGTAAAAAAATAAATAAAAAAAATATTGCAAAAACAAAATAATAACTAAAAGACGAGTCACACAGATGTTGCTATCAGTACTGTAACTATTCAGAACAAGGGTGATATAAATATGTGATTTGACAACTATTGAAAAAAAAAAAAAACAAAATGATTAAAGAGATCACACAAATAAATAAGATTGAGAATAGTTAGAGACATCCACAAATTTGTGCTGATTATAGCTACCAGGGAAGCCGCATGCGCAGAAGGAACTATAGCCAAACTTCTTTATCTTCAACGTAGTCCTTGATTTTGTAATATGCGTTTTTAATAAGGACACGTTTTATGTAGTTTTTGAACTTTCCATCTGTCAGTTCTATAACTGATTTTGGCAACTTGTTATAAAAGCGTATACTGTTTATTAGAAATGACTTGCTAGTTTTTGTTAAAATCTTTTTGGTAAAATCTTTTTTCAAAAAAAAAAACAATAACTAAATAAAATGTCCCGGATCAGGGGCGAGCCTATTGCTACAAGCCAGGCAACCAGACTACCTGGATGCAATTGAGAAATTCCTGATGAAGATATCATAACACTTTGCCCATCGATTCCAGGAACATTTTCTCAGCAGTTGCATTTTCGACCACTTTTCGACAGTCTAGGAAGCGAGCGAGGCTGATGATATTATATAGTGCGTGTTAAATAATGAATATAATAGGACTTAGACGCGCACCGAAGGTTCCGTACAAACTTGCGACATAAACGGCCATATCCTAAGACTCCGTAGAGTTAGAGGGTTCATTTTTTCACAGGTCAAAGGGAACACAGAGTTAAGTAAATGGTTTAGTTTCAATATGATACACGTTTCCGAGATAAAGGGTTTTGATAGACAGACAGACGGACAACAAAGTGATCCAATAAGGTTTCTGTTTTTTTTCCTTTTGAAATACGGGACCCACCGGCAATGTTGTTCTATAATCTGATATAGGACAACAGTTCAAACTTGTCATCTATCTTACATTTCCCTGTTTGTGCTTCGTATAGGTAAGTTTGCAGTCCAAAGATCAACAGCTCCATCTTGTGTAACTTGGGTACGATTCAGATTACTCAAGTTGTTCTGATTTTCAAGGAAACAAACTAATAGCTTCACGCTCAACCATGATTGTCTTTATCTCTGCTGTATGCAGTAACAATGCCATCTACAACATTTGAAAAACTACTTTCATTGAACAATTCATTTTACGTAGATGGCGCTACGCTTTCGTAGCCCCACAGTAGCAGGCTACGACGCTTCGTAGTCGTGGCGTAGCACTGAGGTTTCAACTTGATGTATTGTGAAAGTTTGTCTATAGATGGCGCTAGTAAACGGTCGCGCATCTTTTTTAGTCTGAAGAAGGCACTGCGTACACGGTACAATATATTTTTTTAATGTTGTGTTAGTGTACGGTTAAAGATATCCCCGAAAGATGTCGCTATTTCTCAGCTAAGATTAAAATTTTAAATATAATATTAATGCAATTATTGCTGAAAACCTCTGATGAGTAATAACGCGTTTCCTCTATTTGTTTTACTGTGTTTTAAAATGCCTTAGTTTTAATTATCTGGAATCAGTACAAAAAAAATATAAGAGTACAAATTACGGAACCACCTAGTAATTATTGTCATAATTGTTTTTACCGGTCCATACTATAGGTACTCCTCTGCTAACTCTTCTAGGGTGACAGATGTGATATAATGTTGTTGATTAATTTCATATTTCCCTCATCGATGAAATGCGGGGACTCTGGTAAACCTCAACCTGTTATCACAGGGTTAATGCACATTATTGTTCGAAATGAAAACATTGCATGTTACAAAATAATTGTAATTAATATACTGTACTAAACGTAGTGAACAAAATGACAGAAACTTAACAATGAACTCGACCTTTGATTATAGACCTCCAAGGATAGACCCTTGGAGGTCTATGTATGGCAAGTGGTAGCCATAGGCTGATCCGGGGCAACCGCATGATCTCCGGCGAGACGGCGAGCCTCCTTGCTGAATTGCCACTGTGGGATCAGGGGGTGATAGTCATCGCGCACCTGTGTCAATAGCGCGTGGAGGCACCGTACCGAGGGGAAAATCCACTGCCGCGGCAAATTGCCGCTGAGCGTACAGACCTTCCGTGCGATCTCGTGGTGGCATGGAGAGTGACTGTCGCAACTCCGTGTAGGGCACGCCATAATAATGGCGTCAAGGCCCCTCTTGAGGAGTATCTGGAAAGGTGCCACGGCGTCCGCATCTACCACCTGATGCAGGTCCTTGCGGGACACGGGAATTTCGGGAGGTTCCTGCTCATAATTGGGCGGGAAGAAACGCTCGGGTGTTACTACTATAACAATCGCCCGAAGGACACGCTAGAGAACACAGTGGCGTCTGTCCAGCTTGGACGGAGCACCGCCGTGCCCTCGTGGAGGCAATCGGCGGCGGTGATCTCTCACGTCCCTGGTTCAGTCCATGGTCTGTAGGGAGAAGGAATAGGACGTTGTTATCTCCTTCTGCGAAGCAGTTATACTAGCGAAGGAGGTGGCCGGACGTTTGCCGGAGAGAACCTCAAACCAACCCAGAAGCCGCAGGAGACGCTTGAACGTGTAGGAATTGCGCTTTTGTAGGAAACAGCAGATTTTGTTTATAAATTATAAAATAAAAATACCAGCCTTTTACTTCCCCACAGCTGGGCAGAGGTCTCTTCTCAAACAAAGAAGGCGCCAGCATTGATCATCGCGCTTACTCAAGACAGCTTGACGATTTAGACTTATATGAATCATTAGTCCAGGTTTCCTTACGATATTTTCCTTCACCAATTTCTGTGATGACCAAGATTAACTTAGAAAAGTACATATGAATTGAGACCGTCACATTTGTACTTGCTCGGACCAAGACCTTGCTCACAACCTCTTGCTTGAGAGGCGGGGTCTTAATCTCTGGGCCATCACGACAATCCGATGAAAAACTTCTATAAATGGAGTACTAATTACTTACTTGGTAACCGTTTGTGCGTTAGTGTCACTTACATTCAATAAAAAATGTTTTATTGAATAATATACAAAGTACTTTTGCAAGGAAATAGCCTGCACGTGCAGTCTGCTTTAAATTAAACTATAAATATAACAGAATATTTTTAAAAATATCAAGAAATATAATATTAAAATATCGAATAAATACGACAATAGTATCGAGCGTGCATTACTTCGCGCAAGTGATTCATGTCTGTAGAGAATAGAAATACTCCTAGCTGAACAGAAACACCTCCTATTTGCAATCCATTTAGTATACACCGTATTTAAGCAATTTTAAACCTTGTTGCTTAGTAATAAGATTGTTTCGTGTGGTAGAGTAAAGTTTGTATGTTCCTACACACGCTCTCGTTTCACGTATACGTGCTGAGTTCCGTAAAGTTCCCGCGTCTTGTTACCACGCGTTTGGCAGATTGGATTTGTTTCTCCGCATGCTAATATGCTAGGTACGTGCGGACTCGGATTAGCGCTAGGAGACAAAAAATGTCCCCTCGTTTGTATATTTTAGGAACATAAATACGTTTAATATAACGTTTGTTTGAGTCTGCCTCTCGTTTCAAAAACAATTGTGCCGTCTCGCCGAGTTTTATGTCCACAACTGATATTTTAATAAATGTACTGTGTTAAGTCTGATAAAACCAGGCCTTTGAGTAGCTTCTATTTTTTGTTAAATATTCCGTTACGTAACGGCTTTATTTCAATTCACTGTTTTAACCTAACCACGTGTGAGCAATAAATACAATTGCCGAGGAATTCTGTTCGGTTTAATTGTTTCGCATTCGGGGTTCTAATGAGTTAGTGCTACGTTATCTTATATAATAATTGATTTTAGTGTGTGTTGTTTAGTTCTTACGTAAATGAGCTGATTTCACAACATCACTGTCGATTATCTACACTTATTTCATTTAAAAATGAAATTATAATACTTAATTTATTAAGTATCTATTTCTTTTAGCCAGACTCAATTTGCCGGAGAGAATCCAATTTTAAAATATATAAGCACCAAACTTTTGTGCCCAAGAATTTTCATGGTAGGCAACAATTTAATCAAATTATCGTTACCTAATATTCCCTCACCGCAATAACCACTGAGTTCAAGGTGAAGACAACCTACTTACGATCCGTAAAACCACAGAACTACATCGCTCCCTCGAATCCTCGTATTTTCAATTCCAATAAACGTATACTCATAGGTAAACATATTTTCTGTCGTACACGTTAGTGAATATCTCATTTGCCATCATTTCTGGGCCACTGGTTCGATACCCAATTTGATAAGCTTGTATGCTAACTTGGGGGCTCATATATTTATAACTTTGACAAGTTTAATTGAATTCTTCGTGTTTTTGGTTCGAATATTAAAGTACGATTCGAAGTTTAAAATTATGAGCTTTAAATAAAACCAGCTAGCTTCATTCTCGAATGAAATGTTGAGAAAGCTCTTCATACCAATGTGTATTGTATTTCAGGTGGATAGAGTAGAATATATTAAAAACCAAAATTGAAACACAACTGTTTAACAAAATTGCTAATTCCTAACCATCTAATTCTTCTACAGTGGTAGTGGAATGTGTACTTCAGAATATTTTCGCCATTCATTGAAAGAATCGGCCATGTTGGGTATCGTATTACCCAGTATTAACTGGGATGTGGAGGTCAGATAGGCAGTCGCTCCATATAAAATACTGGTATTCAGTTGCATCTGGTTAGACTGGAAGCCGACCCCAACATGGTTGGGAAAAGGCTAGGCTGATGATGATTGAAAGCATCAGCTGTTCCTCTGAGTGTCTTGTTCGTAGAGTGGTCGCAAACACAACGGCTGAGCATAACGTTCGGTAATTTTCAGGTTAAATTCGGGGTAACATAGTTGCCCTTTCCTGATTTGCAGGTACCTGCTACCTGTAGTTTTTCCCTTGCACCTTATTTATTATAATAGCAATGCTAAGTTTTCCCTTATCTTCCCTGTTTCTCCCTCATTTCTCACTTTTTTAAAAATAAGTTGGCATATGTCCGTCTCCAGAGTCTCAACTATCTCTACCAAAATTCATCAAAATCGGTTTAGCCACGTAGGCGTGAAGACGAAACAAACAAACTCACTTTTGCTTTTATAATATTAAGTAAGGAAGTAGGAATAAGTAAACCAACTGCATAATTACACAAATGTATACCTATTATCATAATTATTGATGTGTCTTAAAAGTAATTACACAAATCAAAGGCATGCATGACATTGGTATGATGTTTCTTTATTTTTGAGACAACAATAATGTATAATAAGTTATTATAATCTATTTTTAATATTTTTTGTAAGGTATAAAAGTGAATACATAGATAACTAAATACTTTACTCGGTAATATTATAATTATAATATTACTAACATTAATAAGATTGAAATTCCTCAATAGTTGAATCATTGAAGTTATTCATCAGGAAGTGCCTGCAAATTTCATATAAAAAAGGTCGACGAAACTGTTTAACTTCCCCCGCTCTAGGTGGAGCGGGGGGGAGTGTCAGACTTGTACTGACTAAGACATGTTGCTTCTATTGCCCATTCCTCTTCCATTCTATGTTGTTCCGGGGCCGCGGTACCTCTTTCGAACAACCCGCAACCCCGGCAGGATTATACAGCCTTGCCATACGTGTTAGGGTACTATTGAATGTGGTATTGAGAGTTGAAGTGGGTATAAAAAAATATCTATCAGGTGTACCTCTGCTTACCCTTTCGGCAATTCCAAGCGTTATGTTATGTTAAGATGCTTACAAGCTACATTGGTTTTGTTTCTCTTCATATCATTACTAATATTATAAAAGCGAAAGTGAGTTTGTTTGTTTGTTACGTCTTCGCGCCTAAATGGCTAAATCGATTTTAATGATTTTTGGTACAGAGATAGTTGGAACCCTCGAGACGGACACAGGCTCATATCTCAATATTTTTTTTAAAAAAAGATTGAGATATGAGGGAGAAAGAGGGAAGAAAAGGGAAAACTTCGCATTGCTGTTACAATAAATAAGGCGCAATGGCAAAAACTATAGGTAGCAAGTACCTGTAAATCAGGAAAGGGGAACTGTGTTACCCCGAATTAAACGCGAGCGAAACCGCAGGCATAAGCTAGTTATAGTATAAGAAAATAACGGAATTGTTCGAATTTGTTATCAAAACAGGTGATATGTTATCATTTTCGCACTGAACTTCTGAAATCTCATCACGTATGGTTCTACGTGACTGACGAAGGGATAGTCTGCCTTCGGGGGTAACTTTCCCATCCTTTGCGGAAAAGGCGCATGGTTAACATGGTACCAAATTATATAAATAATATTTCATCCTTCACTCCAGGGAAGTACCTGTTTAGGGATTCTTTTCTTTTAAGCCTTTTTTATTTCGTTGGCATAGTTGTGTGATACATCAGCCGTATTCGTCAACTTGGGTTTCTATACTTTTATAATAATAATAGCCTTTTATTTACGAATTTTGTTTCTACAACTTTACATTATAACCATTTTTAGTGTTTCAGACCTCAAAAGGAAAAAACGGAACCCTTATTGGATCACTTTGTGGTCCGTCGGTCTGTCTGTCTGTAAAACCCCTTATCTTGGGAACGCGTGGAGGTTTCGAGTTGAAATAAAACCCTATACTCAACTCTGTGGTTCCTTTAGGCTTTGAAATAATCAACCCTCTAAGTCTATGCAATCAAAAGATATGACTGTTTATGTCGCAAGTTTGTACGGAACTTTGGAACCTTTACTTTGTGCGCGAGTCAGAGTTGCTCATGCCCCCTTATTTTTATTAATAAGTTATCACGTAATTCAGTGTGCCTTTTGCCTCCTCTAATAGTTGACATTATGCCCTGTCCAGTGATACCGTTGTTCAGAGTGATCCCGAGTTTAGTTTTGGTGCAATTTGCTGCTTACTCCATTGGTTTTCTGGCAGCGAAGCATATTTCCTATAACATATACTGTTAAAAATATTAGCTAAAGTATCATCAACATCATCAGAAATCTAGCGCGAGATAAAGATCTACCCGATTGCACGTGATTAAGCTCGATTCTCGCTAACTGTCAACCGTTTGTTTGTTTGTTGCCGGGGTTGCGGGTTGTTCGAAAGAGATACCACGGCCCTGAAACATAAAGCGCAAAAGAAAGACAATAGGTGGGTTTTAGTCGGTAAAAGTCTGACACTCCACCCAGCTCTGCCCAGAGCATGAGAAGTTATTTCATGATTTCCCATCTAAGAAAAAAAGGTCCTTTGTTAATTGTCGGTTTTCACACAAAAACTCGTCACACATCAGTTCTATGTCTACTAAAACTGGCCCACCTTCAGTAAGCCGTGGTAAAAATAAAAGAAAATCGGTAGGCTGTCAATGCGGCTGACTATACAGGGAGCGCTGAACTAATTGGAACGAACGCGTGGTTATACAGCCTATAGAGTACTGGAATATCCAAAAGAATGCACCAGCACAAAACCTTATGTCATCGTGCTTGTAATCCTAATGCAGAGATGGCGAACCAAGGGCACGCGTGCCAATGATGGCACACAACACAACGATTTGGGCACACAAACAATTTTAATCATATTTTTATGTTCCTATCATTTTTTAACTTGCCGGAGCGATTCATTATTTTCAGAGATGAATAAAATTAATTCGCTTAGAAACCGTTTAGCAATGACTCTACTAGTCAGTAAAAAAGTTTCGAATTGATAGTAATTATTTTCCTAATACAATCACTTAATAAAAAATATATGATGGGACGTCTGTGGCCTCATTCATTATTTAGGTAAAATGGCACGTTGTTCCTTCAAGGTTCGCCACCCCTGTCCTAATGGGTTAGACAAAGGTGCACCTAATATTACATCCCATGCAATATTACGTCCCATGTTATAGGAGGTGAGTCTGTTGCCGTCAACCGGGCACAAATCCTGACTCCATGGCTACATTACTTACAAAATTTATAAATCTTAAAAGTAGTGCAAATAACGAAACCAAGTACGCAAGTTAATTTATTAATTTGATTTAAAAACTTACGCGGCATATCTAAATGCCTTTGTTCCACTATTTCTCGCGTAACACGTTGTAAATCTGAAAAGGTTGGTTGCAACTGTATAATTGCTTCGGAGATTTATAGTCCTTATTGCTGTGGTATTAAGTCTAAAATCAGAGGAACGTGCTAAAGGAATGCTGTAAGGGTATGTTTTGACTGTACATTTGAAGTGATACGGCGTTTGAATTGCAGCTGTATTCGCAATGTTACGACAAGTGATTCGGGTCAGTAGTGCATACGAGCTTCGGTACTGCAGTTGATTGATAGTTACTAATGACAATTACATCGTGTGTTGTGCTTTTGGGCAGCTGTAAGCGGAACCGGTAACTACAGCCACAGTAAGTACTCGAACACCACTCGACGTGCTCGCTTTTAGGTAACATTTGATTATAGGTTTGTTCACAGGTTCCAGTGATCTACCGGGTCTTTGTGGTAAGCTTTAACGTTTATGCAGAACTGTTGTGTTTCCTAGATGACAATACATTTTTTTTAATGCGATAATTAGGGTCGAAGAGAAAAATATGGCTGTACTTTCTCAACGAATACAAATGGGGGACAAACGGATAATTAATAACACAGGTGCAATACGGTCTATAAGACGTCTCCCTTTTAAAGTGTGTGATCAGCCATTTATGAGACAAAAACACGGTACATGTTTCACAATTGATTAAAAAAATGCATTGATTGTTATTTCAAAAACATAATTGATTAAAATTATAAAATGAAAAATTAAATTATAATATTAAAATTCCAAGGATGGATGGATTTAAAAGCGTTTAACTGCATCCAGTTGAACAGGCAGTCAATCCCAACATAGTTAGGCAAAGCAGATATGCAAATTGATGAATTCATATATCACCGTTATATTAACCCTAGATCACTAACCTTCGTCAAAACGACGACGAGGAGTTAAAAAAAGTGGTATAAATGTGGAGTGCGTCGTCGTACGCATTTCAAATTCCAGCTTATCTCAGTCGACCCGCAGCTCGCGCGGCCCACGGGTTAATTTTTTATGTAGTAGCCCTGTGCTCGCCGTTCCAGCCACCATGAGTCGTCAAATCGACGAAGGTTAGTATTAACGTAGTAACATATTATTCTTGCAGAATTATTTTTTATTATTTTTTCATGTTACAATTATTTCGGTGTTTTGTAAACTTTGTACTTAATTTGCCTACATTGTAATAAGTACCTACATTATTTTAATTTGAATATATTTTTATTTTAGATACGATTCGTCAGCTGTTATTTGATGATAATAGTGACGAAGAAACTACTCTGAGAGTAAGAAAGAAGACCACCTTGAGGCTGATCCGGATCCAAAAAGCCCACGATGGTCGAGTTTTACACTCAATCTAAGAGCGGAGTAGATATCTTGGACCAAATGTGTTCTCTCGCTTCTTGCAGTAGACAAACTCGACATCATCATCTGCCTAGCCTTTTCCCAACTATGTTGGGGTCGGCTTCCAGTCTAACCGGATGCAGCTGAATATCAGTATTTTACATGGAGCGACTGCCTATCTGACCTCCAGAACCCAGTTAGTACTGGGTAATACGATAACCCTTGGTATGACTGGTTGTCAGACTTTCGGAACACTGACTACCTGTAACGACTGTCAAAGATCTACAAATGACAGCCGGGACCAACGGCTTAACGTGCTTTCCGAGGCACGGAGGAAACTCGGTATGTAACGGGTGGTCACCCATCCACAGACCAACCTAGGCAAGCTCGGCTTAACCTTAAGATCGACCCGAGCGGCTGCTATCATTTAGCCACGAGCTCGACAAACTCGACGTTGGCCTTTATGTATATTTTACGAAATACTAACTACATTGCACTTATAAATAGTTATGTTATAAATGTAACCAATACTTTAGAGGAAACCAAAAAAACTTCATCGAGGCGTGAGTACTTCAAAACTCAGCTTCAAAAATTAGTCGAGCCAAACATGCAAAAAAGATTAAAATTTCCGACTCTTCAAACGGGGCTACGGGACTCAATAACATTGATTTTGAATATGCCAGGAACCAGTAGTTCTACTAATTGTACACATGAGACTGATCAAAGAGAAGAAGCAGTTAGTCTTCCCATCGCCAAAAAAATAAAAAAAAATGCAATTTGCCCTTCCGCAAGGCGGAGAATGACAAAGAGTGGTTGCACTAAGTGCAACAAACCCTTGTGTGGCGAACACAAATTTGACATTTGTCACAAATGTATTAATTAATAGATTTTTTTATAAAATATTTCTTTCTTATGTTTATTTTATTTCTTAATTTTAATATATTAATGTTTTTTTGAGTCTTTGTTTTTTTAGTTACTAAGATTTTAAGCATTTAAAAAACAAAAATGTGTACAGGAGTAAAATTTTCGGGTCTCAATTAGAAGACTGTCAAAGTAATTAAAACGTGATTTTAGTGAATAAAAATGTTATAACTATGTTATCAAATGATTATTGTAATAAATAAATAAATCACATTGTATATTTTATTTCAAAAACCCTTACAAGCCTCCCTTTTACATGGCGTAGCCGAAACGACGAAGGTTAGTAATAAGCGTTGAAAAATAAGGTTAGTGATCTTGGGTTAATAATATTAATTTAAACTCGACCAACACTTGAGGAAGGCTCTCGTTATACGGCTGCATCAAGGGTTTCATACAGAAAGCGGTACTCCTGGACACGGCTCGTATCGCTAGGAGCTTTCTCTCTCTGGGCACTGCCTGCCGGTAGCTTGGACCCTGTTCCCGATACCAGTGGGCTACCATTTTTTGTATTTCTAAATGTTTTCTTTGATTTTTTTAAATATCAACTTATTAATTCGATTGCACATTCAAAGATTTATGCAAACTTTTATCGAAGAAATGGCAGCTGTCGATTGAGACGCACGTATACAATATATCACAGCCTTACCGTCGCAATATGCAAGCGTCGACTGCACGAGCGTGTAAATTGTTAAAGTTGGAGGGTGGTTGCAATTTTCGCAGCTGTATAAAATATTGTCAAGCGCAATAGCGGACATGGGCGCGAAGCGATGGATGCGCTCTCTTTGGCTTTTTGGCACGTATCTACCGATCGCGACACACAGATATTGGTTTTGATATGACTAGGGCTAAGTTTGGTTGCTGGTTTGTGATATTTTTTGACCTACTGGCGCGAGACTTCCAAAAGGAGGTTATCAATTCGTCTCTATTTTTTTTTCTTGTGTGTATTTTCTGCGATGTTTTCGCCAATTATTAACCAAATTGGAGGTTTTTTTTTTAAAGAATATTTTTTAAAGTAATTCCTTTTAAATTTGATTAAAATCTAATGCTTATCTAAGGAAATATACTATGGAACTCTTCAATGACGGACAGTAAATCTCTCTTGATTTCAGTGTTTTGTTTTGTGACAGCACTTTTTGTGTTCATGATGAGATTTGTTTTTTTTACACCATAGACGCAGGTCTGTGGACTGTGAGCAATGGGTAGCACATGGTCCGTCTGCCTAGTGGCTACCGGCTGTTTGGATGGTGCGTTCCTATTCTACGTGTGCCTCAAAGTGTTATCAGGAAAGCAGAGGGGCCTGCCAGGGCCACTGCCTGGGGGTTGTTCGAAAGAGATACCGCGGCCCCGGAACACAAAGGGCTAAAGAAGGAATACGGCTGGCTTTTAGTCAGTAAAAGTCTGGCATTCCCTTCCACTCCGAGCGAGAGAAGTTATTTGATGATTTCGCATCCAAAAAGAAAATAGTGTACTGGAATAGAATTAGGATTTTTAAGTGAAACGAACCCCATGTGATTTTTTGTACACAAATAAATAATGAAACTTAGATATAGTCCTAGTTTTAATTTTAAAAAAAGTGTTATTATTTAGCAATTTAGTAAACTTCTAGTATACTCACTCATGATATACATAGTTATAACTTTCCTATAGGAACGATGTTGTGTTCATAGTGGCTGCAGGTACATTGGTGACACAGATAAATGAGTTTCTGAGTACATAGCCACAGATAAAATAGGCCAGTGTTATGACTATATTTGTATAGAACTCTGTTTTGAAAATAGTGTGTACCTGCTTAGATATATCTAAAACTTGAAATTACCTTTGCAGTACTCCGTGCTTACTTCCTGAAAAACTAAGAGAAAAATCAGTCAAGTGAAAATTATATTTAAATAAACCTTTAACATGATGGATGGATGTTTATTCTGAAAAATAATCCAGAAAACATGTTTAATTTTCGATAGGTATTTGTATTCACTTTGTCGTATCTGACGACTTAGCCGCCTTAGAAAACCCTTACCCCTATAATATACTACTACTACAAAAAATACTATAATAAAAATTAAGACAAATAATATATTTATAAATAGTTTATAAAAACAATAAACTTCAAAACTTCATCATCTGCCTCAGCCTTTCCCAACTATGTTGGGGTCGGCTTCCAGTCCTACCGGATTCATTCATTATTTGTACACGGAGCAACTGCCTATCTAACCTCCACAACCCACTTAATAACTGGGTAATATGATACTCCTTTGTGACTTCAAAACTCCCTAATTAACAAAAATAAACCGGCTATGTGCGAGTCGAAATCGCGCACCGCGGGTTCCGTACAATCTTGCGACATAAACGGCTATATCTTTTGAGACTTAAAGGGTTGATATTTTTCCCGGCCCCAAGGGATTACGGAGACTTGAGTATATGGTAATTTCGACTCGTTACCTCCACGCGTTCCCGACATAAAGTGTTTTTGCAGACAAACAGACTGACAGACGAACAACAAAGTGATCGTATGAAGGTTCCTTTTTTACCTTTTGAGGTACGGAACCCTAAAAAGCTAATGACTTCTTCCCATCATTATTTTTAACACAATTCCACGCAACGCCTGCCGTTAATATTCTTTAACACGATTAATTTTTACAGCACTTAACTTTCTTTCAAAATTAATTATCCTTTACGTCGTAATTGAACGCCGCACCATTACATTCATCGTTAAGTAAAATGTTATTTTTTTTCCAAGAATTTGCGTCATTTTCCCTTATTCTTACTTTTTGGACTGAGTGACAAAAGTAGGGAACCAACGGACAAAGGGAATTCATATTTATAAAGAAGCGCACTATCATAAGCCCCTAGTTACAAATTCATATTCAATAGAGTAATGGGAAAACGGAAAAATTCAAAGGTTTTTTTTTTAAAAACCTACTTACATTATTTTTAGTTTACAATCACTATGACAGCCTCTCGCTTGTAATGCCTAGAGGGTTAGAATACCTAATAGCAACCCTCATTTCAAACTTCAAATAAAAAAAAATATAGTTTTTTTTTTAAACCTTAATACTATTTAATTTATTTTTTACTAGCTTCCGTCCGCGACGTCCTCGTGGCTTTTTTAGGCTAACCAACTTTAACCCGCGTGATGATCGAAAAAAAATATATTTCTCTCCCCGCTTCTTCCCTCTTTTTCCCCCTTTTCTCACTTTCTTTAGCCTATGCCCGTCTCCAGGGTCCCAACATCTCTGTACCAAAATTCATTAAAATCGGTTTGCCCATTCAGGCGTGAAGACGTAACAAACAAACAAATCACTTTCGCTTTTGTAATATTAGTAAGGATAAGAAGTCATTTAAGTATTTAAAATATTGATGTATGCTGTTTTGACTTCCGTACGTTTTAAACACGGGTTGACCACTGAAAACCAGTGCTGTGCTGTGGGCTCCCATGGTACAGCATCATGCTGAGTGATGACCTACCTGTCGCAGTCACGACGTGCAAGTTATTTTTATTTTGTCCCATAAATGTATTTGTAAATGTTTGTGATGCTTTGCATGTATAATGTTTTTTTTTTTTGTTATTTTGTGTGCTTTTCGTTTTTTCTTTCTTTCTTTTAATTTTACCAGTCAAACTGACTGAGAAATTTGTGGTGAAAAAGTCACTTTGTTCGGCCTGGGAATGAACGAAGCCAGGTTCTCGTGCTCAGCAATCGTGCTTGTCACAACTAGACTGACGAAGCAGTCCAAATTATAAACCTTACCTTGCATGTAATTACTAATTCTCAATGGTTAATAATTGCTATTAGGTACTATGTCTTATTCATAAACATCCCTGCCTAATTATGGTTATTATGACTAATTAGATGAATCACTTATCTTAGACATTGATTAAATTAATTACTTATACAAGATGGTTAGGTATTCCTGTAGGAATATTAGGTAGTTAGAACATAAGGTGTAGGTTACAATAACCATAACGAATCGGAAAGATTCTTGTTCTTCATTTCTTGTCTTTCTTTTGCGATAACTTTTTTGTCGACGGTACCTGGGAACCTTTTGGTACGCATATATTCATGAAGGTCAAAGTTCCCACTTTTTGACTCTTTTTAGGGTTCCTCATTAGGAAAAAAGGAACCTTTATAGTACCACTACGTTGCCCGTCTACCTGTCTGTTTGTCAAAACCCTTAATCTTAGAAACGCATGGAGGTATCGAGTTGAAATGAAACCATATTTAAATCATAAAAAATAATAAAAAATTAAATTTTATAACATAAACATTGAAATACCCGTACTAACCTATCGTCATCAGCTGACTATCACTACAAAGTTTTGAGCGCATTGTGTACTACTTCAAACCGTGCTTTTCTACTTCAAAAAAAAAACCGGCCAAGAGCGTGTCGGGCCACGCTCAGTGTAGGGTTCCGTAGTTTCCCGTCCGTCACAATAAGTGTTCCCACTTATGAGTTTAAAGGTGGAGGAGGAAATTATTTTGTACAACTTTTTGTCTTTTTTGTACAAAAACTGTTGTGTCAATCAAGTTCAAAATAATTTTGATAGAAAGTCCTTATAAAGTTCTACTTTTCAGATTTTTTTCATATTTTCTAAACTTATGGTTCAAAAGTTAGAGGGGGGGGGACACATTGATTTTTACTTTTGGAGCGATTATTTCCGAAATTATAGACATTATCAAAAAATGGTTTTAGTAAACCCCTATTCATTTTTAAATACCTTTCCAACAATATATCACACGTTAGGGTTGAAATTAAAAAAAAAATCACTTCCCACTTTACATATAGGGTGGCTACCCTAATAAAACATTTTTTTCCAATTTTTATTTTACCACTTTGTCGGCGTGATTGATATACATATTGGTACCAAATTTCAGCTTTCTAGTGCTAACGGTCACAGAGATTAAGCGAGGACGGACGGACGGACGGACAGACAGACATGGCGAAACTATAAGGGTTCCTAGTTGACTACGGAACCCTAAAAAGGCGTTTCCCCTGTCATTTATGCAAATTGTGACTTAAGTTTGATATACAGAATACTTAGATGTCGGTTTCATGGAGGTTCCGTTTACAACCCGTATGCCAGTAGTACCAGAATTCTATCTCCTAGAATTTCATTCTACAATACCATAGAGGTCCGAACTCCAAATAGTTTAAACTACTTACCAACTGGATATTAGGTACAGCTGTCAGATTTAGGCAAACAATTGCGTCGCTCGTTTGTTCTGAAACGTAAATCCGCTCCGTTCCTCACATTAGTTCAATCCCGATGAATTGGAGTGGTTATTGTTTTTTTTTTTTGTTATTTTGTGTGCTTTTCGTTTTTTCTTTCTTTCTTTTAATTTTACCAGTCAAACTGACTGAGAAATTTGTGGTGAAAAAGTCACTTTGTTCGGCCTGGGAATGAACGAAGCCAGGTTCTCGTGCTCAGCAATCGTGCTTGTCACAACTAGACTGACGAAGCAGTCCAAATTATAAACCTTACCTTGCATGTAATTACTAATTCTCAATGGTTAATAATTGCTATTAGGTACTATGTCTTATTCATAAACATCCCTGCCTAATTATGGTTATTATGACTAATTAGATGAATCACTTATCTTAGACATTGATTAAATTAATTACTTATACAAGATGGTTAGGTATTCCTGTAGGAATATTAGGTAGTTAGAACATAAGGTGTAGGTTACAATAACCATAACGAATCGGAAAGATTCTTGTTCTTCATTTCTTGTCTTTCTTTTGCGATAACTTTTTTGTCGACGGTACCTGGGAACCTTTTGGTACGCATATATTCATGAAGGTCAAAGTTCCCACTTTTTGACTCTTTTTAGGGTTCCTCATTAGGAAAAAAGGAACCTTTATAGTACCACTACGTTGCCCGTCTACCTGTCTGTTTGTCAAAACCCTTAATCTTAGAAACGCATGGAGGTATCGAGTTGAAATGAAACCATATTTAAATCATAAAAAATAATAAAAAATTAAATTTTATAACATAAACATTGAAATACCCGTACTAACCTATCGTCATCAGCTGACTATCACTACAAAGTTTTGAGCGCATTGTGTACTACTTCAAACCGTGCTTTTCTACTCCAAAAAAAAAACCGGCCAAGAGCGTGTCGGGCCACGCTCAGTGTAGGGTTCCGTAGTTTCCCGTCCGTCACAATAAGTGTTCCCACTTATGAGTTTAAAGGTGGAGGAGGAAATTATTTTGTACAACTTTTTGTCTTTTTTGTACAAAAACTGTTGTGTCAATCAAGTTCAAAATAATTTTGATAGAAAGTCCTTATAAAGTTCTACTTTTCAGATTTTTTTCATATTTTCTAAACTTATGGTTCAAAAGTTAGAGGGGGGGGGACACATTGATTTTTACTTTTGGAGCGATTATTTCCGAAATTATAGACATTATCAAAAAATGGTTTTAGTAAACCCCTATTCATTTTTAAATACCTTTCCAACAATATATCACACGTTAGGGTTGAAATTAAAAAAAAAATCACTTCCCACTTTACATATAGGGTGGCTACCCTAATAAAACATTTTTTTCCAATTTTTATTTTACCACTTTGTCGGCGTGATTGATATACATATTGGTACCAAATTTCAGCTTTCTAGTGCTAACGGTCACAGAGATTAAGCGAGGACGGACGGACGGACGGACAGACAGACATGGCGAAACTATAAGGGTTCCTAGTTGACTACGGAACCCTAAAAAGGCGTTTCCCCTGTCATTTATGCAAATTGTGACTTAAGTTTGATATACAGAATACTTAGATGTCGGTTTCATGGAGGTTCCGTTTACAACCCGTATGCCAGTAGTACCAGAATTCTATCTCCTAGAATTTCATTCTACAATACCATAGAGGTCCGAACTCCAAATAGTTTAAACTACTTACCAACTGGATATTAGGTACAGCTGTCAGATTTAGGCAAACAATTGCGTCGCTCGTTTGTTCTGAAACGTAAATCCGCTCCGTTCCTCACATTAGTTCAATCCCGATGAATTGGAGCACTTGCTTCAATACAGTTGGATTTCATTGGAGCCTTGCATTGTGTAACGCCTACCTAAAGTTGTGCACTTCTGAGAGAATTCGAAACAGGATCCGCAAACCTTCGGTCGGGATATTTGCAAGACTTTTAATACATGGTGATGTATTTATGTGGTTGCAATCTTAGAATGGGTGTAAACACTCACATAAGCAAGTAACTATTCTTGCATTTGTTTGGTAAAATTTTATAATATAAGACATAATAATGAGAAGGGAGGAAGCGTATGTGACTGAAGAGTGATGAATCTGAATGTGGATGGAAGGAGAGGCAGAGAAAGGCCAATGAAAACATGGATTAATCCATCCATGTTTTCATTGGCCTTTCTGCGTTTCCAAGTTGTAAGGAATGATATGAAGGACAAAAGAGTTAATGATGCCGTGACGTCTGACAGGAGAAAATGGAAGAAGAAAACGCATTGCGCTGACCCCAAATAGAATGGGACAAGGGCAGGAAAATGAAATAAATGTTGTAATTTAAAGGAAAAATACTTTTCATCGTTTCTAGTCTTTCCAACAACATCCGATCATGACGTATAGATACTTATTACAAGTATTGTTCAATCTCGGAAATAAATGACTACAATAACTTCTTGTACGAACTACTATTCCTATTAGCACATAGATGAGCACTAACAATATATGAACGGTTAATTTATTTACTACATCAAGAATGTTTGTCGGTCTATTCAAGATTATGAACAAATCGACACACAAATGCTCCGTAAATATTTCATAACAATGACTAATAAAAAGGAACAAGAAACAAATTACGTAATTTCTCTTTATGTATACAAAATGAGCTCGAACTTGCTCAAATTGGCCGTTAAACACACTAAAACAATTTGGTATGAAGGCGGGAACCTTATTAGAAGGTTTAATCTGGGAGGCGACTGAAAGCGAAGTATACTTCGTTTAATTTTTGAATGAATCTTTAAGCAACCTCCATCTTCTTTGGGAGACAAATTAGTATCTTAATGTTACAATTAAAACCTATATGCTCGACATGTACCAAGAAATAGGTTAGTATACCGTGTTAAAACAAAGAGTTCCGTTAATAAATGTCATAATTATTGTCGTATAATTATGTCCGGATTTTTTATGGCTGTTATCATTTAACATACGGGTACTTTTTTTTTGGGGTAGGAAATCATCTAATAACTTCCCCCGCTCTGGGGGGAGCGGAGGGGCGTATCAGTTTACTGACTAAAACCCACCCATGTTCCTTCTATTGCCCTTTACGTTCCGGGGCCGCGGTATCTCTTTCGAATAACCCGCAACCCCGGCAGGCGGAGGCCCTGGCAAGCCCCTCTGCTTTCATCTCTTTGAGGCGCGCGTGAAACACGAACGCGCCGTCAACACGGCCTGTCGTCAATAGACGGACGGACTGTGAGCTACCCATTGCTCACCGTCCACAGGCCCACATCTACGGTGGCCGGGAGTCGGCTCGCGGCGCCCAGCGCCCGGGGTATCTCCCGCGGCGGCTGGCTTGGTTTGAGGTTCTTTCCCTCAAACGCCCGGCCTCCTCCTTCACTAGCATGATTGCTTCGCAGAAGGAGGTGACCGCTTCCCATTCCCTCTCGCTCCGGACCATGGACTGAACCAGGGCCGGACGCGAGAGATCGCCGCCACCGAACACCTCTACGAGGACACGGCGGTGCTCCGCCCAAGCTGGGCTGACCGCCACTGTGTGCTCCACCATGTCCTCCGGGCGATCGTCACAATGGTGACACCCGGGCGTTTCCTCCCGCCCAATTATGTGCAGGAACCTCCCGAAAACATACGGGTACTTCGGTGATCAATAGTCCACTAACTGCAGTCAGCAGATTGGTAGCGCAGATGAATCCTTGGCCGGCACCCCGGCAGGATCAGTTTGCCGGGTATGCAATGTATGTTTGGTTGTTTGAAACAGACACCGCGGCCCCAAAACACAAAGGGTGAAAGAATCTGCCCAGGGCGGGAAAAGTTATTTGATGATTTCCCATCCGGAATAGAAAAAAAGGGTGCACTTCTTCACTTCGACCTTTATCGGGATGACTTACCTTGACTTAATAATAATGCTTAACAATAAGGCAAACTAGAAAAATACCAGCCAAGTGAGACTTGAACTCGCGCACCGAGAGTTCCATAGAAATTTGCGACATAAACGGCCATATCTTTTGACTGAGTAGACTTAGATGGTTGATTTTTACAGCTTTAAAGAACCACAGCCTCGAGTAATTAATTTAAACTCGATACCTTCACGCATTCTCAAGGTAAAGGTTCTTGACAGACAGACAGAAAGAGAAATAAATCATTTTCATTAGTGCATAGACTGCAAATACAAGTGCTGCAGAACTGTTCCATCTTGCAAAAGACAAAAAGAAATTTCATGATTAGCAACCTTATTGAAGAAGACACAAGAGAGTAGCTCAAAGTAACACTAATGGTTTACAATAAAACCAACACCTCACCAATTCTTCGATAGAGAACTTCAAAGTATCTTTAACCTTGTAAAGCGATTCTCCAGACCACAATATGCAAACTCATTGTGTTCAGCCTACACGAAGCGATGTGAGCGTCGTAGGTAAGCGGTGTGAGCGATGTAAGCGGCGCGAGCGGTGTTCAATAGGTGTATGTCTTTGAGAGCGCCGCCCGGGGCACTCGGCGAGCCTTTTAACACGTAATTGCGTTAATATGTCCCGACGTACGACACCTACAAAATTAGATGAACCCGCGCTGTACTTTGATTATGTTTCTTTTTGTTCAGATTGTGTTTTGTCGAAGCTGACGTATGGTGGAATGCGTGTTACATATTTAATCCTACGGTTGGCAACATTTTTAGAGAACAGGGAAAGTAATAAGAGTATGTAATTTTAGTAATTCGTTTCTTTTTTGCCATAGGGCCTAGTGGGCATAGTGGCTTTGGCCATTACGTTTTAGATACTAACGATACAGTAACCTCAAATTGGATATGATGATAATTTTGGTGTGGTTTGAAAACTATCGATGTGACTGTTTGAAGTCACATCGATAGTTTAACATTAAATAGTATTAACATTATATTTGGTAAAATTAAAATTGAAAACTAGGTACAAGAAGTGGTTGTGACTCTAAAATAACTGGCAAAATGTAGAAGTACTTTTAGGCATACCTTTGCGTAACACTTACGAATATAAATAACTAGCTGGCACCCGCGGTTTCGCTCGCGTCATGTTTGAAAAAAGTACCCTATAACACATAGGGTACTTTTTTCAAATATGACGCGAGCGAAACCTTTCTATTCTAGACTATAATCCATTCTAGACTATAATTCTAGACTCTAATCTACCTCTGTGCCAAATTTCATCAAGATTTTTTTCATATCACAAAATAATGCAATATTTGTAACATAATCTAACTTTCTAACAAACTTATAAATCAACTAGCTTTTGCCCGTGGCTTCGCTCGCGTTAAATTCGGGGTAACACAGTTTCCCTTTCTTCGTTTTTGCCCTTGCGCCAAATTTATTGTAATAGCAATGCTAAGTTTTCCCTTTTCTTCCCCCTTTCTCCCTCATATCTCAATCTTTAAAAAAAAATAGCCCATGTCCGTCTCCAAGGTCCCAACTATCTCTGTACTGTTTGTACTGTGTACTGTTTCTCCTCCTATAAATCCATCCAAAGGTTGTCTTGAAAAGATCGCTTTTCGCGATAAGACCGCCCATTGTGTCGCCCTATTTATAAGTTGTTTAATGTTATTCTTGTTATTTGTATGGTGTACATAATAAAGAATATTCTATCTATCTATCTGTACCAAAATTCATCAAAATCGGTTTAGACTTTCAGGCCTGAAGACGTAACAAACAAACAAACAAACTCACTTTCGCTTCTATAATATTAGAAAGGATTCTACTGACAGTACCAAGGTGCTCATCACATGTAACATAACATCACGCCTGTAAACCTGGACAGATGAAGCAGAGGTGCATGGTATCAGTACACCAACATTTCGCCAGTAATGACATCACTCTTCATAAACTATTACTGGGAAAAAACCCGCAGGTTTTCTGTACTGACTGAGCGGGACGGATTAGGAATGCTCGTTGCGATATGTACGCCTGCCAATAATGAAACAAGTGAATAAAACATTGAAAATGAAACTAGTTTATCTGCCTAGCCTTTTCCCAACTATGCTGGGGTCGGCTTCCAGTCTAACCGGATGCAACTGAGTAACAGTAATTTACATGGAACGACCGTCGATTTAACCTCCACAACCCAGTTAATACTGGGTAAAAGGATACCCCTTGGTAAGACTGTTTGTCAGACATTCGCGACTAATTATCAGTAACGACTGTCAAAGATCTACAAATGACAGCCGGGACCAACAGCTTAACATGCTTTCCGAGGAACGGAGGTAATTTCGTATGTATCGGGTGGTCACCAATCTATAGACCAACCTAGGCAAGCGCGGTTTAACCTTAAGGTTAAGCCAACCGGCAGCCTAGCAATCACTATGGCTACTATTGTTTAGCCACGAGCTCCTTACAAGCATCCATATTTGTATTTAAGAGAAAATGAGAAAGAAGTCTTACTAAGACGGTATACCGGCAAAGAAGAAATAAAGAGTTCCTCCGAAGTTAAAACAATCCTATCATTCTACTAAGTCCACATCAATATGTCGACTATCGATTTAGCCGACGTTGCCGCTGCTGTTGACATACCCCATCGTTCAATGCAATGTCGTAGGCCTGCACCGAGCAGCCAGTATTTTCATTTTCGATTTGCTGCCTCTAAGAGATAGCACATTGGTTAGTAATTGAACCACGGACGTCTTTGATATATCGACTCTTTTATCGTATTGGACGGACGCAATAACAGACCCTTGATTGCTTCCAAGTGGACTCGGAAGATTGATTATTTTCTCCTTACTCCGTCCGTGTCTCCTTTGTTTTATATACATTGTCGTATATAGTTTTAATTTTACCTTTATGAAGAAATGTCTGGAAGATAGAGTGAACAGCGCTTTTAACTAAGACTTTAGTTCGTGATAGATTGCATATTTGTGTTTGATGGTTATGCGTTGGCAATTTTAGATTGCTGCGACATTCAACAATAACACATAATGTTAATAGAAAATATTATATTTTTAAGGTAACGAAGTCAGCCTTTAAAATAAGTTTTTAAAGAATATTTTAACTGATGATATAATTTTTTGCCCAAGTCCGCCTTTGTACAATGTTCTCGTTACTTGTGCATGAAGTTTTAATAAATAAATAAATTTTATTGATTTAATAATTGTCGTCACGTTAAAATTAACACGTTAATTCATTTTTAATGCTAATTTTTTCCAAAGCTTAAACCAAAATAATTAGATTACCCCACATCGCAGCTTTGCCTGAAACATCACGACAACTCGCATTCTCAGAATATTTGAATATTCAAAACGTTAAAGTATATTTTTTTAAAGACATCCTAAACAAAGGTTTTCCTTTAGGACGTGTGTTATTCTGTCCCTAAATGGGTATTGCAAAAACCGGCAAACATTAATGTGAATATATTGTCGGCGAAGCATTTCGTCCGTTCGCACTGGCCAAAGCTCATAAATAAACAAAACTGGATGCTCTGTCGAAAAGTTCTGTAAAAAAAAACTCAAAAACGTGAAATTTACAACCGGGAATTCAGTGGAGTTTTAATTAACCTTACAATGGATTGGCGCGAGAACAAACTGTGCCATACGTGTGCCGTCTAAATATTAGTTAGACTAGAAGTTAGTATATTGGCAGTTAGTATTGTAACGACGGGGCAATTAAAACTTTTGTTTGTTTGTTACTTATGTCTTTGATTGCAGTACGCGATTAAAAGACCTCGTCAATTCACAAGGTTAATATTGTGGACAGTGATGTTATAGACTAGTTGTTTAAAGTAAAATTGTATCTTTCTAGCTTCCGCCCGCGACTTCGTTCGCGTGGCATACTTACTTTGGGCTAACGCTAACATTAACCCGCGTGATGATCTAACAAAAATTATCTTTTTTCCCCTTTTCTTTCCTCTTTCTCCCCTTGTCTCACTTTTTTTAAAATAGCCTATATCCGTCTCCAGGGTCCCAAATGTCCCTGTACTAAAATTCTTTAAAATCGGTTAGGCCATTTAGTCGTGAAGACGTAACAAACAAAATCACTTTCGCTTGTATAATATTAAGTAAGGATTAGCAGTTGGTTTTCTATTGCAAAATTATCTTATTAATAGCCAGTCACTATAGGTAGACAGAATGTTCACCTACGTCTAGCAAAAGTAATGACGATACAAGCAGGTCTCCATCTTTTCTTCTCATTACATTCATTATTGTTCGTGGGATGTTTCTCCATTACAGTAAGTTACCTATGCCTCTATTACATAATCTAGGTTATATATATTTAACTTCGTATTAGGATGCTTACGTGTCAGAATTCAGGGTAAAGGAACTGAATTTAGGGTAAGGTTTTCGGTAGATTCCTAGGTATTTCATGTCATGAATACAAGACCTTTATTATAATTTGGTAATAGGCGATATTATGTTTAATTCAATTCAATTCAATTATTTATTGCATCTCACATGTGTTTTACAAGGTCTTAGAAAAAAAAATACAGTTTACATGGACATTGTCGGGCACAACATTTTTTTTAAATAAGAAGAAAAGTCTAAATAATTAACGTAAAATATAAATTAATAAATCATTATAAGTATCAATGTCGCAGGTAAATTAGAAAAAATATCGGGTAGATTCAATAATAAATCAATACATTATGTCAATTTGATACAATAATAATCCAATACATTATTCAATACAAAATTTGTGTACAAGACTTCTGTTGCATGAGAATTCACACGCCACAAAGAAAATTGATTTCCCCTACCATTATTTCACCCTTCAAAAAACTCCATGAAAATACTTTTTTCAACAAAATTAAACAAGGCAGCCACGGTGTATTAACCTAACGTCTATGTATAACCAAAAAGTTTATTTGTTTGTGAACTTAGCGCCTGATTTGCATACATAGCAACAAAACACGGCCGTCTCGTGTGCGAGTGTGAAAATGGGAAAGTTCCTTCTGTATAATGAAGATGAGGGAAGACGGGTAATCCGCCACATCGGGAGAAACTTGGGACAAACCGCAAGTCGGGCTTCTTCCAACTTGACTTGTGAGAGTTGCCACTTATTTTTCAGGCGTGTGGATACGTGATATGTGTTGTTATCTAATTTAAGTTGTAGTTATGTGTTGCTGATTTTTAAACTTTTCTAGAGAACCAAGTGGCGTAAATATAGTTTACCTTTAGGTATATTTTGAGCCGTTTGGGGTTGTTAACTCTGGGACCGTTGAGTTCTTGTGCTTACCTGCCTTTTTATAAAGATTTCGAAACGTTTAGCTGGCACTTCCCGTGACGCTAGGGCTGACTTTTACCTTGGCCAGAAATTAGGCGTTGCCATACAGCGTGGAAACGCCGCCAGTCTCTTGGCGACATTAATAGTTGACAGCGTTTAGAATGAATTTTTTTATGCTATATTTTAGTTTATTTATTACGTACAGTAGGTTATTTTAATTTATTGTTGTATTGGTTTTAAACAGAATTAAAAATATATTACGCTTATATGTCCTGTATTATACAACTATATGTAGGTACTGTTTATTTATGCACGTGTCTTAATTCAATGTTAGACGAACGCTTGCCAATGCCGTCCTGTGGATGGGTTGCTGTCCATTAACATACTAGATCCTTCGAAGCCTGTCAAAAAGTCTTGGTTTTGTAGATCTGATTGTGTCGTGATGAAAATTAATCAAACAGGCACTTTACGTCGGAATAGGCAACCACGTAAACTATTATTTTTGCAAAGTTCGATAATTCACTGCTAAAACATTTTTGTTTTTAATGCCTCAAAATTCACGATAACGTTGTAGAGTTTTGAGATTTCTGAGTTATTTTAAAAAGATTAGCAAATTCCAACAGTTATTATGTTTTCAGTGAAAATCAACTTACCACTCAGAATAGTTACCTTCAAAACACACATTTTAGTTCAAATAGATTCGCTGAACTGTGAAAATGGTGTCAACTGACAAAACATCAGAATGCAACATTTGTTCCGAAACCACATTACAAAACACAGAGTGTCGATTCAAACAACATGTTTAGAATAATAATTTATTTGTTTATTTATAATGTCATGTTCTATCTAGCGATTCAGTTCCAAAGATCACAAAAATGTTTGGTTACATAGTTTTTTTGGGAAAGATTATTATATTAGGTTTTCTAAATAAAATAAATGTCTGGACACTATTAATAACGCCCATATTATTTTCTTTCCCACTGGTGAACGATACGTGGAATAAAATAGTCAACAAACAACGTTATTTTGACGTTGATTAAAATAATCATGAACGTAATACGTTCATTATTATTTTGTTCCACATTCACTTCAAAGAAGAGGTTATTCCACAAACAACGTTTTGGTCAATAATGCTAATTATAACAATTTTTAAATACACTATTAATGGACTTTAGTGATATAATATTTTGTCCTCTTTTTATATAAATATTCCTTTAATTGCGTTGTAAAATTGTTGTTACTAGGTGTAATCTTTTAGCATAAGGTACACCCAGTAAAAGAGTTAAGTGTGCAGGCATGATTTTTCTGTGCTTTTTCAACTCCACATACTGTTGGGGTGTTTGACAGAGGGCTGAAGGTCAAAATGAAAAGCTGTCATTGATTGATAAATTAGCCGAATATGTATTAAATTAACATCACAACGAAAAACTTGCTTGCGTCAATCTTTTTGAAAGTT
Source organism: Ochropleura plecta (assembly GCA_905475445.1). Classification (NCBI taxonomy): domain Eukaryota; kingdom Metazoa; phylum Arthropoda; class Insecta; order Lepidoptera; family Noctuidae; genus Ochropleura; species Ochropleura plecta. The sequence goes on from FR997723.1 coordinate 13,489,917, forward strand.
TTTTAGAAATACAACTCTTTAAAATATATATTTCCTAATATTCTATCCATAATTCAATCTAATCACGTGGTTTGCGTCATCTGAACTGCCTGCACACACAGCTCTTTTGCTGTCTGTAAGTTTGTATAGATAACAACAGGTACATTTTGTGTTAATTTAATGGATAAATTTATGTATTAAAAAGGCTTCAATGTAAGTACAGTCAGGAAAAGAGGTAAGGAACCAGGCGAGTCAGATATATGTAGTTGGATTTTTTTAAGAAAGCAATGGACTTTTTCCAACTCAAATTTGACGAGTGTATGTGGAGCCTGGTGACTTATCTTTTTTACTGACTATACATGTGGAATTATTGTTGCTTAGAGTATGATAACATTTATTTATAGTGTGTATCTGAGAAGTGACATATTTCAGGATGTCCCATCAAACTAAACGTCTTTCTCCATGACACCAAAATCGTACTCGTAAAAAAATATTCAGCTATCCCATTCATTTGAGTCGAGTAGGTCTTAATATTCTGCCTAACCCTTCCCCAACTATATTGAGATCAGTTTTCAGTCTACACGGATGCATCTGAATACCATAATTTACTTAAAGCAACCCTTACCTGCATTACCCAGTTATTACTGGAAACTACGATACCACTTAAGTTGGTCCATGGGGGGCGGGGAGGGGGGGGGGGGGGTGATCACTCATTACAACTTCGAAAAAAAACATCCATTAAAAATTGTCTATGCACGATTAATAAATACCATAGACACACAGTATTAGAGTGTCGGCTGCTGGCCAGCATTTGTGTAATCCTTACTAATATTATAAAAGCGAAAGTGAGATTGTTTGTTTGTTACGTCTTCACGCCTAAATGGCCAAACCGATTTTGATGAATTTTGAAACAGAGATAGTTGGGACCCGTGAGACGGACATAGGCTATTTCTTTTAAAAAAAAAGTGAAAAATGAGGGAGAAAGAGGGAAGAAAAGGGAAAACTTAGCATTGCTATTACAATAAATAAGGCGCTAGGGCTAAAACTACAGGTAGCAGGTACCTGCAAATCAGGAAAGGGGAACTGTGTTATCCCGAATTTAACGCGGGCGAAGCCGCGGGCAAAAGCTAGTGATTAATAAATAATCATTTAAATAAAGAGGAGTAAGTCGTGTTACTGAAAAACCACCCATTACAAAACGAGTTCGTTTTTAAGTAAAGCCGTCGTCATTTGTAGATCTTTGATAGTCCATTATAATTTAAATTTATTCACCCAGTCAAGGTCAAATCAAGCCAAGGGGTGTCGTATTAGCCAGTATTAACTGGGTCATGGAGGTTACACAGACAGTTGCTCCATGTTAAAAGCTGGTATTCAGGTGCATGCGTTTAGACTCTGGAAACCGACCCCAACATCATGATGCCATCGGTTATTCTCAAAGAAAAAAAAACTTGGAGAAATTTGTGCAGTTCAATGTGATGTTCTAGAACACATTCTTAAATATTACACCTTTCTAGCACACATTGTATTACTTTTTATTTCAATTTGTGGCAGAGAATACAAACTAGTGTTTAAATATCATAATACGGTTTTTTAGATGAGAGGAATTAAGGTTAAATGTGATTGTCTTTTTTATATAGTCGTCTTTATCTTGCAAATAAAATATTTAAGAACTAACAATGTATTTAATAAGTAACAGCATTTTATTGTTGGTTCAAGAGATATTACTTTTTCCATCACGTTATCAAAGGTTATACACAACTGTGCAACCCCTTTTGGAATACAGGCGTGATGTCATGATGTGTAATGTTAAAACTTATTGAATACTTAAATATACCAGGTTACGTATGCAATATCTATATATTACGAGATCAAGAAATCCGAACACATTTTAGTTTTAATGTCATGTTCGTGAACAGGCGTGAATAGTAAATTGTGGCTCATTTGAATTATTTTTTAACTGTCTCTTTGTATTTACTATGGATACTTTTAACGAGCACATCTTGCTACATAATTCTCACAAAATTTACCTTTTGTTTTTTTTTTTCATCATAAATGATGTAGCTAAGGTTTTGTAACAATATTTTGATTTTAAAGAGTGTCTATGTCTATATATCTTCTCCATAGATATATATGCTTTAGAATGGACAACTACAGTACTTTTACAGTTATTATGCCTAGTGACTGGGACTGTAGCTTTATTTTATTATTGTCATTATTTCCACCGTCCAAAAGCGACATGTAACTGGCCTACTTGAAAAAAATACTTTTGATTTAATTTTAATGAACTAATAAGAAGTGAAAAATGCATTGGTATTATTTACTTTTTATTCGTATAAGCTGTTTGAAACTTAATGAACTGATTGCCTGTCAGTATAGCTATAGACTCATTTTCTATTTGTCTTTTTTTCCTCTTAACGGATAATTGCATTCGAGATTATGAGCAACTTTTACTTTGGGGTTAATCCTGTAATCGTAAAACACGGCACGTGACGACACAGTTGGCGCAGTGGCTGAGCGATCGACTGCTCCGCTGCGCGGGCTGTCGCGGGTTCGACGAATATTTGTAAGGCGTACAGATAGTTGTTAAGGGTCTGGCAGTTTGTGTGTGTGAGTTTAATGTTTGTAAACGCAACCACGAAACAGGAGCATATCCTTGTGTGGTCAATGTTTTTTTATAAAAAAAAAACAGATCAGCCTGATCGCTTTTTTTCGGATCGGAAATCATCAAATGACTCCTGCCACCCTGGACAAAACAGAAGAGAGTGTCATACGGACTTAAACACATCTTTGTGCCTTCTTTTGCCCTTTGTGTTACGTGGCAACGGTATCTCTTTCAAACCAACCCACAGCCCTAAAATAGTTGTCAAAGGCTGACCATTGACAACTATTTTAAACCAATTTAAGCGTTGGCCCCTTAGTAAATGTGGCTTATACCTACAGATGAATAGAGAAAAGAGGTGTAAAGCTACCAAAATTAAGCTCCTATAATCTTGCCCTAATTATATATGTTGCAGTCAAAACTCTTAACCAGTCAAAAGTACTATTGACTAGCAAAAACAGTCAAAAGTACTTTTGACCGTATGCTTTAGTCAATAGTACTTTTGACTAAAATAACAGTTAAAAGTACTTTTGCCCAATGAAGCTGGTTAAAAGTACTTTTGACTAAGTGATTCCGTCAAAAGTGGTTTTGACTGGTTGTATCAGTCAAAACTCTTAAAAAGATTGTAATGCCTCCTAATCTAAATAGTTCAGTTCCGGCATAACTAACTAAAAACAATCTCTTTTTTCTATAAATGCAGGTCGTTTCGTAGGAGGTCACAGTTTTAACCTAACCTAACCTAGTGTTAGTTAATAGTGCTTTTGACTGATGCTTTATTGCAGTTAAAACTACTTTTGACGAAGAGCGTCAGTCAATAGTACTTTTAACCGCAAATTTGCAGTCAAAAGTACTAAAAACCAATATTTTTTAGTCAAAACCACTTTTGACCAACCTGTTCAGTCAAAAGTGCTTTTGACTAATTTTGCTAGTCAATAGTACTTTTGACTAGTTAAAAGTTTTGACTGCATCATATACACCAAAAAATGCATCACGTGTAAATCATTAATAAAAAGTAATAATTAATTCCGCTGAGAACGGTGACGCGTGGTGCCATCTGTCAGAGGAGTAATTAACTACCGGCGCACTGTGATTTATTGAACTAACATCCTCCAACGTAAGTAATTCTTGATGCATGTAATTGCGTAATGGCCAATAATTAATGTAGTTTTACACAGAAGAGAAGTGCGTTATATAAGTATTTGGGTATGGCGGAAGCGTTAGGCATTAACGTAGCTGACATGAAGCAATTGTTGAAGGAGCGTTTCTTTGGTCGCCTGAAGAAGGTATTAAATAGCCTTCTGTCCGGCGGGAACAAGGTGCGCGCTTTCAACAGTTGGGTCATGCCGGTTCTAATGTACTCTTTCGGCATACTCAAATGGACGCAGACTGAACTCGATGCCCTGGATAGGAGAGTCCGTACACTGCTGACTGCAAATCGGATGCATCACCCACGATCATCGGTGATGAGACTGTACATCCCACGGAAGTGTGGGGGTCGAGGCTTTTTAAACGCAAAGACCCTCCACAACCGAGAGGTGTGCAGTCTCAGGGAATATTTTTTAAAAACCGACGTGGGTATGCACCGAGATGTAGTCGCAGTGGACAAGGGACTCACCCCGCTGTCCATGGCTAAAGAGAATTGGCGCAAACCTGTAGTACTTACTACCGATGACCGCAAGGAAGTATGGCAAGGTAAGGAGCTTCACGGGCGCTTCTACAAGGCTCTTCATGGGCCCGATGTAGATTTTCTAGCGTCCGTGTCTTGGCTACGATTCGGTGACCTATTTGGGGAAACTGAAGGTTTTGTCTGTGCGATTATGGACGAAGTTATGTTGACGAACAACTATCGGAAGTATATTATGAAGGACGGGACGGTTGACGTGTGTCGGGCATGCCACCGTCCGGGTGAGTCCATCAGACATATTATTTCTAGTTGTTCTCGTCTAGCTAACGGCGAGTACTTGCACAGGCACAACCAAGTAGCCAAGATTATTCATCAGCAACTTGCCTTGAAATATAATCTTGTGGAATCTGAGGTACCGTACTACAAGTATGTGCCCGACCCAGTTCTCGAGAAAGACCATGTCACGCTGTACTGGGATCGGTCTATCATTACTGACAGGACTATTGTCGCCAATAAGCCTGACATAGTGGTGATAGACCGATCAGCGCGCCGCGCAATGATAATCGATGTTACCATCCCGCATGACGAGAACCTCGTGAAAGCAGAGAAAGAAAAACAACTAAAATATCTTGACTTGGCACACGAGGTTGTCGACATGTGGAATGTAAACTCGGCTATCATTGTGCCGATTGTCGTAACGGCTAATGGTTTGATTGCCAAGAGCCTCGACGAACACCTGTCGAAGCTCTCCTTAGGCGGTTGGATCAAGGGCCTGATTCAGAAGGCAGTACTCCTCGATACGGCTCGCATTGTGAGGAGGTTCCTGTCTCTGGAGCCCTAACCACCGGTAGCTTGGACCCTGCTCCCGATACTGGTGGACCACTATTTTTATATTTTTAAATATTTGTTTTGTTATTTTTTTTAGGAAATATGTATTTAAAAATGTAAAAATGAGAAGAAAAAAAAATAAAGAGGAAAAGAATATTTAAAAAAATTAAAACCTAACCCACCACCGTTTAGGTGGCCACGAACTTTCGACTATTTTTTGCCTGAAGAATCGTATGTAATACTGTCGATTAACAGTTGATCGCTGACGGTTCACACCGTGCTGACGAATACTTCCATTTGCTACCGTGACAAAGTTATCAAAGGGAGAGCTCGGTCCGGGGTTGCGGGTTGGTCGAAAGAGGTACCGCGGCCCCGGAACATAAAGGGCAGTAGAAGGAACATGGGTGGGTTTGAGTCAAAACAAGTCTGATACTCGCCTCCGCTCCGCCCAGAGCGGGGCAAGTTATTTGATGATTTCCCAAACTAAACAAAAAAAAAGGGAGTGCCCGGTCAGCGACGCTTTGAATGCGTCGACACGTTGGTTTATAATGCGTTGCAGGGTTGACGAGTAGAATTCTTCCTGAGAGACTCTCTCTTGCAACCAAGTATACTAGCGAGTTTTACGTTGCCAAGGCTAAGTGAAAAAACTATCCATATTTGTTGCTGATGCTCATTGATCAACTACTCGTTTGTACAAGACTTGTTTTTCTACCGCAGTTTATGTTGGTTTCAACTTCACTAAAATTACTGAATTTTTGGCATTACGGACAGAATTTTTATATTTGGATTTGATGTGGATACAATTGAAAATACAAATTTTGTGACATCTTCGATGTTTGCAGTTTTATTCACACACAAGTTTCTTAAGAGCACGGTTATTTTTAGACTGAGTACTGAGCTCCTAAAACACAATGATAATGATCATTTGACGAGCATATTCAACTAGAGATGGCCTTAGTTAATTAGGTTTATAAGTAACGAAGGTAACAAATGTCATTGCAGATGTAAATATTGATTTAACTTACCTTAACAAACCAGAAGAAAACATTTTTACCATAAAAAACTATGCGCACAATTCTCAATAAAATTATTATCTACCGCCTCAGCATAATGTTTGCAATTGAGAATTTATTTAAAATAAAATAAAGCAAACAAAGTCTCGCACCGTACACTGCGGAGCACGGTTGTGTTGAACCTACCGTCGATTCGTGTGTTAAAGGCAATGGCCTCGTCTATTGTGAAGTGTCCGAACTGTAATGTGGTGATCGATGAACTGTTGGCGTTTCTCTCCAACGTAATCGATTATATGGATGAAGACAGTATACACCAGCTAGTGACATCGTCGTTCAACGTAGAAAGCATTTCAAAGGCAAAATGTTTGCTTTTTGAATCCATACCTACTGCAAGAAAAATGCCGTTGAGGCGTAAAGATGGGAAGAAAAGAATGTCTCGAGACCTGGATGACATAATTGGACTCTTGAAAGGAATGGATGCCGAGATCTTCCCTGTGTTCGTGGCAAAGGATTTACATAAGGTGCCTAGTGTGAGTTTCGATCATATTGACTGCACTCGTTTGCTTAAGGATATAGCGAAACTTCGGAACGAAGTCAGTGTCTTACAAGAAAACGCCGTAACAAAGGAGACGCTAGACGCGTTTAAAAAGGACTTGAGACACGCGTCTATTATTGTTGACAGCAATCCATCTAATACATTTGTCAATAAAAGGAGAGGAGCGTGTCTGCAAGAGAGCTACTATGAACTGTGCAGCGGCCCTGTAGGCTTGCAGTATGTTCCTATTAAGTCAAATAATGCGTCGTCATCGTCGTCGGCCGGAGCGAAACACCACTCAACACCTACAAACAATTTATCGTCGCCCGCAAGCGAGCAGCCTATCTCTTTTCAACGCGAGCAATCGAAAGGGATGGATATAAACGCTAGCGGTGTGAGCGAGAGCAGCAATGGTTCCAGTCCTAGACGCGGCGGCGAGAGCGGGACAACGATGGGCGCTGAGGCCCCGCAACGAGGTACCGTGGGTGCAAGTGTACTGGATAGTGAAATCGTGTGCGCGCGCGCTTCGGTCAACAAATCGGTTATATTGCCCAGCGTAAATTCGAAAACAGCTGTTATTACTATGTCGCCTTCTGTGTTATTAAATAAGAATGACCGTCAGGTTGCTAAGGACTGCTCACAGGTAACTAAGGAGAATTCTGAATGGCAAGTTGTTCAGTCAAAAACTGCCAGGAGGTATAAACTTATCGGTCAAAAAGGCCGGGCGTCTACAGCGCCGGACGGCAAGTTTAAAGCGGCTGACATAAAGGTACCTTTGTTTATTTCGAACGTCTCTAAGGATACTTGTGAGCAGGACATTGTTAGCTACATAAGAGATAAGACCGGCGAGGTTGTGTCATTGAAAATGATAAAAATGAAACCAAATCGCAAATATAACGCATATAAGTTATTTGTTTCAAAGGGTAATTTGCATTTATTTCTAAATGACGACTTCTGGCCTGATGGCATTACGTTTCGGCGTTTCGTGCATTTCATGTACGGCCCGTCCATGAAACAAGGAGATTGTAATGTTAAAGTTTAAGTTAGGTACATAATGGATAATCGCCAAATAATATGTAATAATTGTAAGTTTATTAGTTTTAATTGTAAAAATTTTAAAACTTCCATAGAAGATGTGAGAAAATTATGTAAGTCTGCGAATGTAATCTGTCTCCAGGAGACGTGGTTACTTAATCACGACCTTCCGCTGCTGGGTACTGTATCACCTGATTTTCAGCACATAGGTAAGAGTTCAGTAGATAGCGGCGAATTACTGGTAGGTAGACCATATGGTGGTGTGGCCATACTATGGCAAAAGGGCATTTTTGATAGTGTTTCTGTTATAAATTGTCATAGTGACAGACTGTTAGCTATCAAGGCTACTATAGGTGGTCGCTCCATACTAGTTTTTTGTGTGTACATGCCAGTGAAAGCGAGAGAGAACTTGCCTATTTTCACGGATATTCTTAGTGAAATCAGCTCAATTGAAGAAGGTAATGATGCGCAAACTGTTGTTATTTTAGGAGATTTAAATGCGCAACCTGGCCAATTATTCTATAGGGAGCTTAATAGTTTTTGCACGGATAGATCTTGGGTGTGCGCCGACATAGAATTTTTAGGCATTGATTCTAATACGTGTACCTATTTTGACACATTTCATCGTAAGGGCAGTTGGTTGGACCATTGCATTGTCTCACAAGCTGCGTGGCAATCGACAGTTAACGTCGGAATAATTGAAGATATTTTTGTTTCTGACCATCTGCCTATATTTATAGAGTGTAATTTGGGGTCAATTAGTCCTATCGCCGCGATTCAGAGTACATCGCGCAGTGCTGTAAGCTGGGGGGAGAGAGATGAGGCTCAGATTAGTGAATATCGAGATCTATGTAATAAGGGTCTGCGAGAAATTGACTTCCCCACTGAATTTGAGACGTGTAGCTTCGGGCTTTGTGCTTTGTCTGATCATAGGCTAGTCTTGGATAAAATGTATAAGACTTTTGTAGAAATATTGAGTGATGCGGCGGCACAATCTAAAACTAATGTAAGACTTAAACGGAATAATAAGCGGGTGTGCGGCTGGAATGAAAATGTGAGGATTGCGCATCGGGAGGCTAGGTTACGCTACCAAGGTTGGGTGATTCTGGGCAGACCAAGTACTGGCTCCGCTTACGACTTGATGGTCGAATCGCGTAAAATGTTTAAAGGACGACTAAAATGGTGTCAGAAGCACCAGGATCAACTTAGAATGGACGTAATGGCTAAGCAAAGAGCCGAAAAAGATTTCACCAAATTTTGGAAGTCCACTAGTAGGCTTGATGTTAAGCCTGGCCTCCCTGCGAATGTTGATGGAAGAAGTGACCCGGTGGATATAGCTAATTTGTTCAGGGAGCACTTTAAAGTGCGCTCTCCTCTGGGCCCTTTGACCACTAAGCGAGATGGTGAGCCCAGCGTGGCGGGCGAGGAACCATTACTTAAATTTACAGTGAAGCAACTTAAAAAAGTTATAGACAGTATGCGTAGAGGTAAATCTCCTGGCCACGATGGGCTCAGTATTGAGCACCTAAAATATGCTGGTGTACACGTGCCGAGGGTCCTGTCCATGTTCTTCAATATGTGCATTACTCATACTTACTTACCGGATGACTTGATGAAAACTACTGTGGTGCCCATAGTGAAGAATAGGACAGGAGACATATCGGACAAAGAGAACTATCGCCCGATCTCTCTCGCGACAACGGTAGCCAAGGTATTGGATAGTGTGCTTGAATCTTGTCTGGATAAGTACATACAGATACACGACGCTCAGTTCGGGTTTAGACCTGGACTGTCAACTGAAAGCGCGATTCTGGCTCTCAAGCACACTGTCCAGTACTACACAGAACGGAAGACTCCGGTGTACGCCTGTTTTTTGGATCTCTCCAAGGCCTTCGATCTTGTTTCGTATGAAGTGCTTTGGAGAAAGATGGAAGACAGAGGTATACCGGCAGAAATATTGAAAATATTTCAATACTGGTACTCGAATCAGGCTAATTGTGTTAGGTGGTCAAACAGCCTTTCGGAATCATACAGGTTGGAATGCGGGGTGAGACAGGGGGGGTTGTCCTCGCCAAAGCTGTTCAATCTGTATGTGAATGACCTCTTAGTCGAGCTCAGCGGCATGCGTGTTGGTTGCCGAGTGGGGGGTGTTTGTGTGAACAACATCAGCTACGCGGACGATATGGTGGTGCTGGGCCCGACTGCGAGGTCAATCAGGGAAATGCTGAAGGTGTGTGAGAAATACGCCGCATCACATGGTCTGATGTATAATGTAAGAAAAACCGAGTTCATGGTCTTTAAGGCCGCCGGCAAGCGCACAGACACCATGTCTACAATTACTTTGAACGGTGCTAATGTTAAGCAGGTGACCAAGTTCAAATATCTGGGCCATATACTTGTCGACGACCTAAAGGACGATGACGACGTGGAGAGGGAGCGCAGGGCGTTGGCGGTCCGAGGGAACATGTTGGCGCGCAGATTTTTTCGTTGTACCGATCAGGTCAAAATAACATTATTTAAAGCGTACTGTCAAGGCCTGTACACGGGAAGTCTGTGGTTCAACTGTTCTCGAGGGACGCTAAGCGCCTTGCGCGTCCAATATAACAATGTTTTCAGGATGATGTTGAAACTCCCTCGTTTCTGTAGTGCCTCGGGGATGTTTGCCCAATCGGGTACAGATGGCTTCCATGCTATCATCAGGAAAAAGGTGGCATCGCTTGTGAGGAGGATTCGGGGGAGTGACAATAGCATCCTGAAAGTCGTGGCTGAGGACCCGAGAGCTCCTGTGCTGAGGCATCTCATGCGGAATCATTGTCCTCATGAAATGCCTCGTAAGTACATGACTCATTAATTATTAAGAATAGAAATCCAATTGGTTACTAATCCTAGTGTATAAGGTGTTTACTAACAAAAATGGTTCCTATGTTGTCCGAAATAAAGAATTATTATTATTATTATTATTAAAGAAAGAAAGATTAAACAAGAGGTTAAACATTCAAAAGCAAACTGTAAGAGACAAAATAAAACCCACAACACATGGTATGGTGTGATAATTTTAAATATTCAGAAAAGTATTGTCACCGACATCCATTCAGAGTTGTATCCGCCACGGATTCCCATTTAAAGCCGCATTTACATTAATAAAAAATCCTGTCCGTCGGTGTGCGACAAGCCTTTCATGTGCTTACTTTTTGGTATGAAATTCTTTTGAAAATGTAGATACATAAAGTTATGGTTAAGTGAGCCTTTTTGTTTTGGGGTGGGAAATCATAAAATAACTTCCCCAGGGGAGTTTCAGACTTTTACTGACTAAAACGCACCCATGTTCCTTCTATTGCCCTTTACGTTCCGGGGCCGCGGTATCTCTTTCGAACAACCCGCAACCACGGCAGGGTTAAGTGAGCCTTATATTGAAAAAAAAACAGAGTTTTATATGTTTGAATATTACCTTTTGTTCATATATTTAGGGAAGCAGTTATTATAAGTAGGTATGGGACGATAAAAGAAAATGAAGCTTAAAAAGAGAAAAACAAAAATTTGGAATCGTCTTTAAGTTAAATCATCATAATAACATAATAAAAAATTAACTAAAACCTAAATGCATCACTGTTAGTGTCGTCGTTAGGAATGGAGATCAAATATTACGTTCTATTCACAAAACTTGTTCTAAGGTTCCATATCTACTTTAATTATTTAAACTGTAGTTGTATTGATGATTTATTTCAAGTTCTTTTTTTAATTAACAATTTACGCGATCTTTTGTTTTTCGATGACAAAAAGGAACAGTGGCAATTCGGGCATAATCCATCTAAAATAATAGATCACAAATACTTCGAGGACAAAATAATGCAAAATAAACTCAACTAGATCACCAAATAAATGTCTTAAATTTCACTGTATTCACAAACCAACGTAGTGTTATTATATATGTGCAAATTAAAATCGTAATCGAATTATTAACATTTTCCAATAGTGAAAAGTTTGGACAGCTAGAATGTAGCTATCACATACCGAAAATGTTGGGCTATTTTATTATACTTCTAACAATCTGATTTCACGTTATAACACACGTAACCGGGTAACGGGTATAGATTTTATAATATTCGATTATAACGGTTAATAATATAATGTACCGATATCGCATCAATGGAATATTAATTTCCATAGCTACGGAACTCTCTCATCAATATCAATTTCGTATCCACTTCAAAACGTTCAATTAATTATGTTTGAAGGCGCTAAAATCTTGCATCAAATAACTTACAATATACTGGAATGAATACCGAAGTATTGTTTGGTTAACATTGTAAACATCCATACATAGTAATAACAGCTAACACAAATATTTTTCTACGTATAATCTAGTACTACAATAATTCCTATCGAAAGAATACAGTTTATTATAAAAGGAAAATGCATGCAGCATTTGTTGTTCCCAAACTCTTCTATTTCGAATTTGTTAATAATTTTGCGAACTTTATTGCTAAGCTTTTGTTCTGTTGTCGAGGGATAATGGATTGTCCTGTTCCTAGTTACATTTTCATGTTTGTATGCATTTGAATGTCTGTCTGTTGTGTATGTGGCGATATCTCGTTCATCTTCATCATCGGAGCTGTCAGCAGAACCGAATTGGTTGTCAGGCCCCTCGATAGGTGTTGAGTACTTGTACTCTTCTCTTTTGTACGCTGGACTAGTGTTCTTTACTGTGGGTCCCGGAATTTCTGTGGATGAATACACGAATATAGTCTCTATCATTAATATCGTAAGGAACGTTTTAGGAATTTAATATAAGTTGGGCTAGTTGTTTTAATTAAGCAAGCTGTGTCGATGTTCAGTAATTACACTTGCACTTTGTTTTAGTCCACTCCTAGTTAGTTGTTCATTTGAAATTTCAGTATAGAAGTACGTTGAAAACAAGTGTTCTGTTCAACCTTAGGTGGGTATTTCTTTTAGGGGCATTAAACAAAAGGAGATTTTGTCAAAATACCTACTTGTTACAATAAACATTACTTTATGGTAATTCTTCTTTTCTCTTGCTTTTTGTGCTACTAATTTTTTTTATTAAACTTTAAAAAATCTTTTTATGGGTAAGTTTTAGGGTACCATTTTTTTAAAAGGACATTGAGTTCAGCTCTTAATTACTTAAAAATCCATAACTATATGCATGGTGGACTGCATCAATAGGGAATATTACGCAAACCTCGGCGCAGAGGGCGCCACTAGCACATGCAGTAAACAAACCGTCATGTGCGCAATCGCGTATCCAGATATTCTGTGAAAATATGTCAAAGTGTTAATTATTTTGGAATAACTTACCTATCTGTACTTTAATTATATATATTATGGCGTCCTACGGCCATTTACGTCTCGGCAAAAAACTTTTTACTGCTTACGCTAGTGCTGCGCCCTTGCGCCAGAATTTTGCAGTAATATCCCCTATTGGGTAAACCAGTAACATTAAAAAAAAACTTTTCCCACTCTAGATAATTTTCCTTTAAAGTAGGTACGCTTACAAATATTTAAATTCACATCAACAAATATCTGGCAAAAACCTACCCAAAACAAAGATCTACCTAGGCCTTGGCCTCACTAAAATTTATTCCATACGGGGATCGAACCTGCAAGACGCAGCGCAGCAGTCGGTCCCCAGCCACTGCGCCAACTGAGCCGTCAAAATAACCGTAACACTTCAAGCAGAAAGTACAGAGGCGGACTTAATGCCATAAGCATTTTCTACAAGTCAACCGCCGTATTATTATTTTTTCAAATGGGATACCCAATTGATGCAGCGTACTAGTTTTCTACTTAAAACTAAAGTAATTTTTTTGCAGAAGAGTTCACATAATTATGCTTACCGTATAATCTAATGACGCTGTCGACTTCCCCGAGTGAGTTCTTGGAGACACACCTGTACCCGCCTACGTCAGCAGACGTCAGCCGTCGCACCGTCAGCGCCATGCGGCTCTCAAACGAGCTGATGACGGTGTTCACCACCTCATACTTACTTGATGATATCACCATCTCATCTGTGGAAAGGTAATAGTTGTCACTAATAATATTATTAAGATATTATTAGTTAATTCAGCTATCATTGTACCGATAGTCATATCTACCAATGGCTTAATTGCGAAGAGCCTCGGCCAATACCTAAGGAGGCTTTTGTTAGGCAGCTGGATCAAGGGCTTGATACAGAAAGCGGTACTCCTGGACACGGCTCGTATCGTTAGGAGGACCTCTCTCTGGAGCCCTGACTGCCGGTAGCTTGGACCCTGTTCCCGATACCGGTGGGCTACAATTTTTTGTTTGCATTTTTTACAATGTTTTTTTTTTATAAGAAATATCTAAAAATATGTAAGAAAATGAATAAACGAAATTATTAAGAGATTTAGTTTGGATATAAAGGGTTATTTTTAGAACTGCTAATCCGATTCTGAAAATTCTTTCACTAATAAGAAGCGCATTATTCCCAAGTGTAATTTATAGACAAAGGTTATATATTAATAAGTTATATACGTGGGTGGATAATGAAAACTAGTTGACCCGGCAGACGTTGTTTTGTCTTTTCTGGATGCTGACAATAGCATAATGTACCAGTTCCAAATGTGAATCAGCCCACACAAACATACTCGTACACAAAATCATTATAATAAGTCTAGCCTTTGAGGAAAAATTTAGTGACACACATACTTACAGAAGAAATATAAATATTGAGATAACATCACGTGTATGAATGTATGTATTGAAGGGCGAAGTGAGCCGTAAAGTGTGGGTGTACTTCCCACACTTTATAGCTTACTTCGCTTTAAGTCCCATGTAATAGGGGTGAGCCTAATGCCATCAACTGGGCACAGATCTAGACTTAGTTATCAGCATTATCATTATTTCAGTCACTCAAATAATAATAATATGTCTGCACTACAAATTAGAAGCTATTTTTGCCTATTCAAACGTCACTATTGTTGCAAAAGCAATCAGATCGATTTCTGTGTATTATAATTTAATGTCATGTTCTGAACATAAATAAATTATACAAACTCTTCTCGTGGTAAGAAACAATGTGATCCTTGTTTAAAATAATGGTAAATATTCCAAACTAATTTAGAACGCAAAAAAGAAGCCTTAATAGTACCTAAAGCCGTGACGCAAACTTTAACATTATTCACAGCAAAGTCTAAGAAACTTAGGGCAATAAACTGTTGAATATAAAAAGAAAACAGATTCAAATAATACAATTTCACTATCTTAGAGCAAAGCAAAATAGTTTACTATAAACTTTTTCTTTCAGTTCAGCGTGAAGAACTCATAAAAAGAATTATTATGTCTTCAGTTTTCTTTTACTTGACACTCCATTTTCATGAATATTTTTCGCGAGTATAAGAAAGCTACACAGTTTTCATATAATAATCTATTATACCGAATTACACGCAACCGTGGTTTTGTTGAAATATGATACAGTGCCGAGATCCTAGTTATTATTCCGAAATACATTTGAATTGTGAGACAAAATACGTGTGTTATTTCGTGAAAAATGCGAAATCCCCTTAGCTCGCTTACATTTATATTGAATCCAGCTGTGGCAAACTAAAGTGTTTACCAGATAAGGTAAACAACGTCCCAGTTGTCCCTCACAAAATTCCGTTGCAGGGGAAACGATATTTTTCAAGAAGCTCCAAATCGCCGACATTTCCTGGTGGACCCCTTTAGAGAGGTGGCCCAAACAATCCCTACATTGCGGTACGTAAGTATGTCGTTCGCCGCCTCGGAGCTGGGTAAGCCTCTACCGCCTGTTGTCCGCAAATGATAAAGCGACTAGCTTTCTTTCGAAAACACTGCATCGCCGCCGTCCTGTTAAACACTCTCTCAACCGCTCCGTTTTATTAGAACCATTAAAATATCCCTGCACTATTTACACCGCCCAAAATATTTACACAATATTTAACATCACAATTTAGAAAGGCATTAATTTAAGCTTCGTCGCCCGCCATGAACTTTATAAGGAAACGATAACACCAGTAACGCCTTTCTTAATCTTCATTCCGATCGAAACTTCGGTTTGTTTACTCTCCAGTGTGCTTCGACTTTACGACGTGCGCCGAAGATGGCCTTCGGAGGAAATTACTCGACAATCTCGAAGTCTACTCGTTTCATTATAACAAGAAATTTCATCTCAATTAATGTCTAAAATAACACTGTAACACTCTTAATTACGCTCGAGTGAGGCCTGCTTAATTAACACTTACATGTCAGCCACCCTAACATAGATTGATGACAAACGAAAATGACGATCCTGTAGTGTTACCCTTTGGGGCTGGTTTTGGAAGCGAGCCGAAGCGAAAGCGCCAGTCATTGGGCGCAAGTTGGCGGCCTAACAAAGGGCTGTGTACACCGCCGGTCCACAATACCCCATGGATCATAACGCAGACGTAAAACAACTTGTGACCTTAATGCGTTTTAATAATTAGCCCTCGACGCTGTGTCAATCGTAGACTGCCTCTTCAAAATAAATATACCGAGTTTGTTTTGGCAAACAAACTTGTATATTCAAGTTACTGCGACCACTGTTACTAAAGACAGATTTATATGCAAACCACAATTTTGTGAACATTTCAATGTTACTAATGTATTTTGTAAGGAGAACGCGAACTGCTCTTTACTTGTATTCTCGTACTGAAGTCGCAAATTAACTGAACAAGTCCTTGAAACCCGTTAAAGCCTTGAAAGTTAGCATCATGCTCTTGACTGGTTTCCTTTGTGTCAGTCACTCGGCGCTCTCGTACATAAAACGAGCATACTACGTACTGTCTCTCTCTACAACTTTATAAAACAAATGCATTTCCACTGGGTGTTTTGCACTACTTGTAAAACATGTATTATGTTTTCCAACTTCATAGTTAGATAATATTGAGTTGTGTGAATGGCAAGAGAATAGTATCGAGCTTTCGACAGAAGTTATTATGACTGTTACTGGTCTCCCATGAGGTTCTCAGAGAGCATGTCCGTAGCCACGTAATGGACTAAGCGAACAAAGCACTCGTGTGCTAAAGGCGACCACAAACCATGGCTGGTAATGAAATTATGTGTAACAAAGGGGCTACTTATTGCTGAGATACGGCTAACGGGTAAACGTGTGAACATAGATCTATCGCAAATTAAATTAAACTTCTATGTTAAAGCCAAGGTTTTAAGTTCAAGACGAACGAAGAATTGAAGACGTGTTTCAGTGCTCACACCGCAAATCTTAAAAGGATCAGTATGACTGTTTTAACCTTACATGTTGCACTTTCAAAGGTGAATTTTAAAATTACATAGACAAACTCTTTGGACTATGTTTGTTAAAACTCAAAAAGTCTTCATTCACCTTAACACAAAATAAAAAAAAGAACTGAAATAAAAAAGACGAGCCACTTTTTTTTTGTTTCCTAATGTCATTCACAACAAAGACAAGAAACCTTATTTGTCAATCTATTTTCATACAACATATATCTATGAAAGCTTATCTACAGAACACTCAGATGATTTATCACGTTCACATTTGTCTGAGACTGAAATAGAAGGTCTGGCAATATTAGTGAAACTTAATTAATATAGTTAGGGACTGCTAATGTACTTGATGTACTTCTAAATTAGTATTGTGTAACTCTTTGCATACGTTAGTGGTACTTGATGGAATGAATATGCCTTTATGAAACAACAACTGATATTAATTTTGGAGCTTTTGAAGTAGTCTGGTTGAAAGTTGAAGTTATCGGGTGTATTAGTTGCAAGTCAGCGTTGGTAGTGAAAATAGCTTGTTATGTAATGTTTTAATGTTCATTCGACCTTGCGGGTTACATATGCCGGAAAGTATTAGAAGTACCAAAGAGCTTATTAAAAATAATAAAGGGTGTAAAAATATCTGTAACGAAATCGAAAGACACTTGTTTTGGGACATTCCTAGGAAACTTTTAATATTTTTTGTTTAAAAGAATTAGAAAGTTAAATTACAATTACGGAGATATTGGGCTTTTAATGTCATAACTTAGCTTTTAATGCTCTACTAACCCTGTTCTATTGAATACATCCAAAACCAATTGGTTTCTCAGCAATAATTGCTGCCGATCATTACTTAATTGAATGTACAGAATGCTCGGTTGACAGCTACGTGAAGGGTCAGTTTATACCTTGTATATTGAGAAATACTTGTGTTTATAGAACAGTCAAGTTTAAGTAAAGCACAGCCCAGACACCCACGCTAGTAAGAAATCCAATATTCATCAAAATTTCATAAACAGAAAAATCCCGGAACATAAAAAAAAAACTTCTCCCTTTATTACGTCATACATTCCCGCTGCGAATGAGAGCCAAGCATAATGTGGAACTTAAAATTTCCAGAAGCTCAAAACCCAGTCCCATTGAAAATTAACCCGTAAATTTCGCGCGACAAGTGCCGAATGGGGAACTTTGCGAAACCGCCGACGGCTCTGTGCGGGGGCGGGAACGAATGAACGAACGAACGGAACGAAGTAACAGCCACGAGCTCCATCCAGCTCATTACTCCTCTGTGTGAATGGAAACTGATTTTGATACGTCATATTTGTGGGCAATCTGAGTGTAGTTAAGTTACTATAGTGTGTGCGCTACCACGTTTAGGGTGTTAGAAGGAGTTCGATTGTTGTCGGGAGAACTTCAATGGGTTTGAATTAATTGTGGGAGTATTTAATTAAATAATTATGTTCGTCTTCACCACATACTAGTTGTACATTATTCAAATCAGACTCAGAAATCAGAGAAAAAGGATCAGAATTCTTGTCCTTGTTTAAATTTAAACTTATAATCCATATTTTCCAACAATACTGTTAAATGTTAGCGGGATGTCGCTCTAAGCCAAAAATTTTACACAAGTTTCTTCTAGCTCGGCTATAGTTGCTAAATGTTTTGTGTACAGAGATTGTTTTACAATAGCACAGAAGAAATTTTTCAAACGACGGTATTTAATTATGAAAATTTAATACCGTCGGTTGAAAAATTTCTTCAGTTCAACTGAAAAGCACGCGAAAAATACACTACCTAGATATGCCAAGAATATCAATCAATTAATAACTTTATTTTCAGGTATCGAAGGCCCATAGATACAATACATAAAACAATTATAAAAGTACAATAATAAACTGATACTTTATGAAAAACATTTACAACTATTAATTACGTATGGTCGGTGACGTATTGTAATGAGTCGAGG
Organism: Ochropleura plecta; assembly: GCA_905475445.1. NCBI lineage: Eukaryota > Metazoa > Arthropoda > Insecta > Lepidoptera > Noctuidae > Ochropleura > Ochropleura plecta. Next base: position 13,508,748 of record FR997723.1, read on the forward strand.
TGTCATGTAGCCTTCCGCGAAAACGCCGATAACCTGCGGCTTACATTCCTCGTTCATAAAAGTTTCAAGCTGGTGATTATTATATAAATAAGTATTAGAGACGTTAGGGAATTTTCCTACGCCATTGTTTTGCCGTGTTCACAACTGCCAATAACATGTTGCACATTCTTCCGCGAAGTCAGGATTACTGTTCACAAGCCACTGATTCCGAATGTACAGAATTATAAAAACAATTCCGATCTCTGTTTCCAAGCTAAGATAAATATACGACGCAACATTTATTTGCTTGACGCGCTATCATTCTTCTCTTATAACATAATAATATGATTTTTGACTTCCACATTACACCTTCAACGCCAGATACCTTATTATCAAACGGAATTGCGGAGAAGAATTTATTGTTTTATTACGAACCTGTTTTACTTTGGTTTATTTTACGCCCGGATAAGTGTTAATGGATTTTTCACTGTGGATATCATGTGGGCTTTTATTATGATACCGGAGGTAATGTTTTCTACTTTTCAATGTGGAACACATTTGGTTTATACGACTGTGTTACGAGCTCTTGGTCGCGTGACGAAGCCGATTATTGAACCAGGATCTTTGTATGGGAAACGCGAATCAAATTATGCTATCGACTCGTTTATAAAGCGATATGTCATAGTATGTATGTTCTGTCTTGGGGGGTTGTGGGACTACCAGATGACGTCACGTAATCTCCACATTTCTTATGTCATCATTCTACGCGTTTCATGTATTGTCGTGTCGACTAGTAGGTTGCATAACAAGCATCAATGCCAGATGGTTTTAGCATTGTTGGATGGCTGATACTGGCGTGGATTTTTCATAGTTCAGATTTGTTTTTGTTGTATAACATAAGCTGAAACTTTCTACCTATTTGATTTATAAAAAAACTATTGCTTGTTGTTACTTTTTTTATTAAAGTCATCTTCTGTAACTTTAAAACAACATAGCTTCAAATTTCATTCCCGTAAAATGGTATTGGAAACCATCTAAGTACCTGATATTTGAAGACAATTACACTAGCAAAGTTCATCATCTACCTAGCCTAACTTAGCTATGTTGAGGACGGCTTTCAGTCTAACTAGATGCAGCTGAATACCAGTGTTTACTTATTTAAAGTGATACAAAAGTGAAGAGCTGGATGTCCTAATTAATCTTTGGCAAGATATACAAACGACTCAAGAATGAGCTTAGACTTAGATAATTACTAGCTTTTGCCCGCGGCTTCGCTCGTGTTAAATTCGGGGTAACACAGTTCCCCTTTCCTTTTTTGCAGGTACTTGCTACCTGTAGTTCTTGCTCTTGCGCCTTATTTATTGTAATAGCAAAGCTTAGTTTTCCCTTTTCTTCCCTTTTTCTCCCTCAATTCTTACTTAAAAAAAAATTGCCTATGTCCGTCTATACTAAACTATCTCTATACCAAAATTCAATAAAAATCAGTTTAGCCATTTAGGTGTGAAGACGTAACAAACAACCATACAAACAAACAAACTCACTTTCGCTTTTATAATATTAGTAAGGATTCCCATTATTTTTTTCGCACCTGTAGTTAAACAATTATGTGACAGCGACGGGAACGGTTGCCAGACAACGTGCTTTGGAACGTTTATAGATCTCGGCGTAAGACTCCAGAAATTTTAACATTAGATAATTTAAGAATTTCTGTGACATCTCGTAAATAAAACTCCTGAACACAATCACTAACTGATAAAGACCACTCGAATGACAACTCTTAATATCAGTAGCACATAAAAAGATTTATGTGAAAACTCTGTAAAGAATTTTATATGAAATTCAGGAGAATCCTGCAGAGACGGAGGCCTTCCACACCTCATACATGGCAATATGAATAAAATATGGATTCATCAGTTGAATAAACGAACAGTTCGTGCTCGAATAACGTTGTTCGCACGGAGTGTGTAATGATCACTTGAGTTCCGTCAAATATCCCATGTTCGAGGGTACGTCTTTGAATCATTGTCAATCTGGGTGAGATTTTTAAGGTGATTGCTCGTGCGTTATATGTTTTCATAGCCGTTTTTATGAGGTTGTGTTAGTGTTGGAAATATACAACACATTACCTTAATACATTACCTTAAAAATACATTACCTTAAAAATAGTGTTGTGGTTTACGAACATGTATGATTAAAGTCAACATTATTTATTTCTAAAAAATGCAACGAAGTGCTTTTTTTGCGGATATGAAATCATCAAATAACTTCTATAAACTCTCCTTTTTTGCGTTGGGAAATCATCAAAAAACTTCCCCCGCTCTGGGCGGAGCGGGGAGGAGTGTCAGGCTTTTACTGGCTAAAACCCACCTACTTTCCTCCTTTTGTCCGTTATATTCAGGGGCCGCAGTATCTCTTTCAAACAACCCGCAACCCTGACAGGGCAACGTAGTGCTACTATCATAACAAGTCATAGTCAAGTATTATTTCGAGCAGTGCACGATTTTAAAAAGCGGTAGATTTTTATTCCTAATCAGAGACGGGACAGAGGTTTTAACTTTTAAATAATTCTTCTTAACGATGTTTTATAAAATCACAATTCTGCTTTTACTTCTTTTGAATGAAAGTCAGATTCCCGTCCGCAAAACTCTTTTTTTTTCTACCAGTACTTTTGTGCTTTTAATGTCCCCTTCCAATTTTGTAATACGTATAAACACTGGTATACAAACAGTATTTGTAGTCCCGTAGCTGTACCAGTAAGTCGTCGGTCGACTCGGCCGCTTAAGCAGAAACTTACCGAATCAAAAGCTAGACTGGAGTTGCTGGAATGTTTGCGCTGCCAGTTAACTTGGCGTGTTGCCTTCAGACTTATGCTAAGATAACTAGATCGGTATATGTCGTGTTTAGTGTTAATGTATATTTAGGGTTTTGTGCGATACCTATGCTTGATTTTGCGGGAGTTTTTTAGAAAGTTGCTGGTTGTTATTTTATGTAGGTTTTATTTAGGTTAAAACTGAAAATTTTAAAGCTTTAGTGACTATAATTTAACTATTGACAACAACACAAAAAGCTATAAATCTTTACAATGTTTTTTTTCTGTCGTTATTTTTGTCTTATTTTTCTTCTAATATTATATTTTACATAACTACCTACAGACGTAAAGTGTGGCCTGAATTACTATTTACACTACGTGAACAAGTAGACACAGTATTATCTCACTTTCAGCGTGTAGAACTTAAGTGTCGTCATAAACTCTACTACGCTGAACACAGAACAGCCTTCGGGTAACACTGCCATAACCTCCACGCACTTAACGTTATTTTTGTAATAGTTATTTTAAAAACACTGAACTACATAAAAGTTAATGGCATCGTCGGCAATATCGTCCGTCCATCCCTAAGTGATAAATTATTAAAAGCATTGTTGGACGTTCACGAAGAGTCGTAAATGGTCGTGTCCAGTCGTTCGGAACTAACGAGCATTGTCTTATTTCAACACAATAGGTCACTTTTCTTAAGACTTAAACCCGACGCACTCGTAAATTAAAACTTAATATCTCATTACTTGCAAGCGTTACCCCGCCCCGGTTTGGCTTGAGCCAAAAAACTTCAATTACATGCAGACTTTCTTTATTTCACCTCGTATTTTTGCCTTAAACTTTTTTTTTGCGGTCCCGTTGTGTATCAATGTTATTGCATTTTCTTTTGATGGTCATCTCAATCTCTGGTCTCTTTGTTTTCTCTTTCCGCGTCTGTCTAATGAGCTATTAAGTTTCTGCGTTTAAATTTTTTCATTGGTTATTTTTTTTTGTGTGAAAGTTGGTAAGAAACGGTGCCAGGCGATAAAATGACGGAAAGTTGCGAATGCGAAGATTTTTCCATCGTTTTAATGACGTTTCAGAAAAAAACCATGCGGGCTGATTCGAAAGAGGTACCGCGGCCCCGGAATACAAAAAGTAATTCAAGGAACATGGATGATGGAGGTTTTAGTCAATACAAGTTTGACACTCCCTTCCAAGACAAGAGAGAGAGGAGTTGATGATTTTTAAGCCGCAAAAAAGAGAAACTAAGTCTTAACTTTTTCTGAGCAAAGCAAAAGTAATATAAATAGCGTAACAAGCATAACAACCCAATTAACCATTGAAAATGACCGTTATTAAATGTACTTAATTACCAGCTTTTTCACAAAAGCAAAAAGGCCACTCAGCGAAGTTACTATCAAAATAAATCTTGGCTGTAATTAGCAACATTTCCTAAGTGATGTCGTGCTAAATTACTAGTGCAATTGCGATTAAACTCAGCGTTTTAGAGGTCACTTGCGTGCCGTTGCCATAGTAACCGAGGATCGTGGTCCCTAAGGAACACTAAGCCGAGCTGGACACGACACCACTGTCTTAGTAACAGAGCACAATCTGTGTTATTTAACGACTTCAGATACAGTTTGTAAATAAATATTTTTTTAGGTTTTTGGCGTTGTTTTCCCATGGGGAGTCTGTAAACGTAAAACGTATACATATTTTAGGGGTAATACTGAGGATTATGGTTGACGTTTCGCTCTACATAATTTTTCATGAGTAGGTATACACGGCGGCAAGTCAACCTATTCTAAACCATTTTAACCTGATATCTCTACTATGGTGTGCGATTCGTAGTAGAGAGATCAGGTTATAATAGTTTAGAATAAGTTGACCTGCCGTCGTGTATACAAAAAACATACAAATACATAAAATTTGTAAGTACTAAGCACTGGTTCTTTTATTAGAACTTATGTAAGTTATCATAAAAAAAGTATTTCAATTATTGTTCATTTACGATTGTTAACTTTGGTTAATTCGGTATTATCTTTGATATGGTGCTTGTAGCAAAGTTTATATGTTTATGGGGCATACGGGGCTAACCTGTAAGAAATTGATACAGTAACCTGAGGTTATGATAGGTAATTACTAAAAATATTTACAGGGTAAACAATTGTTGGCTGGCCAAAAAAGAAAAAAATACCTATCATTTAACCAACTATGTTGGGGTCAGTGAAGTCTAACCCGACACAGCTGAATCCTTTCTAATATTATAAAAGCGAAAGTGAGTTTGTTTGTTTGTTACGTCTTCACGCCTTTATGGCTAAAACGATTTTGATGAATTTTGGTACAGAGATAGTTGGGACTTTGGAGACGTTCGTCTCCAGAGTATAGGCTAACTTTTTTTAAAAAAACTGGGAAATGAGTGAGAAAGAGGAAAGAAAAGGGAAAACTTAGCATTGCTATTACAATAAATAAGGCGCAAGGGCAAAAACTAGAGGTAGCAGGTACCTGCAATCAGAAAAGGGAACGTGTTACCCCGAATTTAACGCGAGCGAAGCCGCGCACAAAAGCTAGTACAGTTATAAAGACGTAAAAACCTAATTATATTAATTTATTTCTGAAAACTTTGTGCACAAGTAAAATACTGTACAAAGGCGGACTTAGGCGTTTTCTACCAGTCTACCTTAGGGTGATGCTATATTTGCTTACATTTAAATATATATTGTGTACCATTTCTTTGAAAATGTGTAAAAATAATAGCATAGTCAACCGAAGTGTAGCACCGTAGGCCCATGCTACGCTGTACGAAGAATTCACTAGTCATTATTTCACAAAAGGTTAGTGTTGCCATAAATTAGAAAGCTATATTCTAGTCCCTAGTAACATTATTGTTACGACTCCAAATTAATCATGTCCACAAGCTCTAAACAAAGCAACACTGACAGCCACGTGTGCATTTGCAAAATTTAGCTCAGCATTTGTGTATTTATTACGAAACAAATGCACAGCGGAAAATTTTTGGGTTGGTGTGTGGTAACAAATAAATGTATGCTACTAAAACATGACAAGTAGAAAGGTTAAACCCTTTCTTAAAAAAAGATCACAAATAGGTGTTCAAAAGTCAGCATCATCGTTTTTGAGTAATTAATAGACCTTATATAAACCTCATTTTAAACACTATTTATTTTAACATACGCTGCCATTTTCCAAATAATTATTCTTATAATTCAAACTAATACAATGTCAACATTTAACCGTTTTTACAACTCAAACGAAACATTTCGAAAACAAAGTTAACAAAAACCTTTTCTAATTATTTGAATTATTCGGTAACAGTTTCAGTTAGGTAACGCAGTTAAAACCTTCAGAAAATTAAATAAAACTGGTTAAACAATGAAAATCAAAGTAAATTTTCATTGCTGTGGTTTTAAAGCTTCAGTCTTGCGGACTTCGCAAAAAATATTAACAGGCACGCAACTTGGTTAAATGGACTATAAAGGTGAAATAATTTTCTTGATAAAATTACTTTACGAGATAAGAGGGTATTTGGAGAAATACTTACTTGAATCTCTGACCCAGTAGTTGATAGACTTGGGCGAAGACTCGACGTAGCACTCTATGGTGACGTCAGTGCCCAGCGGAGCACCCACCAGCTGATTGGGCACTTGAATCACCGGGTGAACTAAACAAAAAACCAGTCATAATTTAGATATTTATTTACAAGTCACAGAATACGAAAAAACAAACACATTGCACAATGCAGAGAGCCAAATTTGGGAGAATTGTCAAAGAAATGTAGACTAATAATATTAAAGTTAAATCTTGCATAAAAGCAAAATGTCCGCCCGAGTTGACGCGTAGACACAAACAGTCCCTTACAGCCAGAAAATAATTAAAAGCTACTACTCGCTGACATTAAATAACACCATTAATAAAAAGAAACCTCTGAAAGTTACCGAGATAAACAACAATTACTACGAATTTGGGAAGGTCCTCTATTTCGTCCTTAGAATGAGACTGGTCTTATAACATTTTTTTCTGGGAACAAAAATATCGACTTTTAGGAAACTTAATTGCTACTTTAGCATTGTTATTTCTTATCAAAGAAACATGGGTTTATTTGAGACTCTTATGGGCTGTTTTGATTGTTCGTGGTACTCAAATAAATAAACAAGGGTTAGCTGTCAAAAGAACCACAGATCTAGACAAGTCAGGGCAACGTAAAAAACAGTTTTTTTTAACTTTGTCCCACACTAGGAATTTCTCCTTTACCGTGGCTGCATTTACAAACATTAAAACTCACATACACATACAGCCAGACCCGAAATAACTTCTTGTAGGTCATACAAATATTTGATCCGTGCAGGGATCGAACCCTCGACACGTACGGTTGATACGATACGGTTGGCCACAGCGCCAACCGTATCGTTGAAATTATGAAGTTTCCTCAAAGTATGCAAAACCTACTTACAATGTACTTTGATAGTGATCCTCTTGCTTACTGAGGGCGGCACTCCGTTACTCGCTATGCACAGATATGCACCCATATCCGACCGAGATATTTTTGTCAGAGTCAACACCTCTTTCTCGTACATCGCAACTATATGGAAAATATAATCTAAATAAATAACTGAACTCCGAAGATTTGGTGAATGGAATAAATGAAATATTCATATTATATTACTCAGTTATGTAAGCTCTTTACAGGGAAATGTAAATGTCAAGAGAGCATATACAATTTTGAAGAATGTCACATATTTTTTTGTGTTGAGATATTTTGGCTTATTGTAACAAAATATGTTTGGGGTGAGTTCTGTTTTACTTATGACTATCACAGTTTTAATTGTTCACGACATAGTTTAGGTAACAAGTACAATCTATTATGATATAATAACGCGAAAACACAAAGTATTGATCCAAAAGATTGAGAGAAGAAAATGCTTGCATTGATTAATCGAGATTAGATCGTTATTTTCCCATGTGTTTGATCTACATACCTTTAGTTTTTCCACCGTTAGGATCCCTGATAACAATATCAGCGCCATCTTCTCTCCTCCACAGAACACGAGGCTCCGGCATACCTCTCGCGCGGCAGGCAACTTTGGCTGTACCACCTTCTGGCACCATTATGTCTCCAGAAGTCTCTTCGGGTATGAAGTCTGGTGGAATCACCACTTCTAGGTAACCCATCTGGTAGAAAAAATGCAGGAGAAAAATAAAGGGAACGTTTTCAACAAAATCTGCTATATTTTTTATTATCCCTGTCGATAAAATTCATGAATATATTAATTGGTTGAAATCTTGTTAATATAACAGAAACCTGATTCAACAAAAAAAAAACGTAGTGGGTAATAAAACACTAACTTTAAAGAATTCAAAACTTTGAAAATCACAACAATCATAGAGAAATTTAACACGAAAGATCTTTATTGTATAATTAATTTACACCAACGAGCGTACCAAACAATGCGAAACAATTATCGAAAGTAGGTACAGTCAAGTGGCGTCACGTCGTGTCAAAGTCGGAGTCGAAACCTCGAGCGCTGTCGCCGCTGGCGATTTATGTCGTTATCAGCTCCGGGTATAAATTACAGCGCAGCGCAATAATTTAGGTGCACCATGCACGAATCATTACCCGCTGCGTCCCTCGCCTCGCTCCCGTCTGCGTGGCTTAATTCACTTTATCTCCCCAATGTTTATTTTAACTGCAATTTAATTTTCTCTGATATGCTGCGCCAATTTATTCCTTACAGGGTACCATTGCTCTTTTTATATAAATTACACGATAAGATATCAACTAAAACAGTTTCAATCTAATTGGTCATGAAGACAGTTAAGCTGGCTTGTAATAGGGCACGCCACAATAGTGGCGGTAAGTCCCCTCTTTGAGGAGTGGCTGGAGAGGCGTCATGGCGTCCTCACCAACCGCCTGACGCAGGTCCTCACCGGACACGGAAGTTTCGGGAGGTTCCTGCACATCATCGGGCGGGAGGAAACGCACGGGTGTCACCATTGTGACGATCGCCCGGAGGACACGGTGGAGCACACAGTGGCGGTCTGCCCAGCTTGGGCGGAGCACCGCCGTGTCCTCGTAGAGGCGATCGGCGGCGGCGATCTCTCGCGTCCGGCCCTGGTTCAGTCTATGGTCCGGGGCGAGAGGGAATGGGAAGCGGTCACCACCTTCTGCGAAGCAGTAATGCTAGCAAAGGAGGTGGCCGGGCGTTTGAGGGAGAGAACCTCAAACCAACCCAGCCGCCGCGGGAGACGCCCCGGGCGCCCGGCGCCGTGACACGACTCCCGGCCACCGTAGATGCGGGCCTGTGGACGGTGAGCAATGGGTAGCTCACCGTCCGTCCGTCTATTGACGACAGGCCGTGTCGAAGGCGTGTTCGTGTTTCACGCGCGCCTCAAAGAGAGTCAGCAAAGCAGAGGGGCTTGGCAGAGCCTCCGACTGCCGGGGTTGCGGGTTGTTCGAAAGAGATACCGCGGCCCCGGAACGTAAAGGGCAATAGAAGGAACATGGGTGGATTTTAGTCAGTAAAAGTCTGACATGCCCCCGCGCTCCGCCCAGAGCGGGGGAAGTCATTTGATGATTTCCCACCCGATAAAAAAGCTGGCTTGTAATTAATATGGTATTGAAAAAATGGGACACGTAGAAAAGTAAAAAGCCGGCCAAGAGCGAATCAGAGTCGCGCAACAAGAATTCGGTACAAAATGGTAACATAAACAGCCATATCTTTTGAATGCGTAGACTTAAAGATTTAATTTAGTTTATGGTTTCAATTTCAACTCGATACCTCTACGCGTTTTCAAGTTAACAGGTTTTGACAGACAGGCAGACAGACGGACAACAAAGTGATCCAGTAAGGGTTTTTCCTTTTGAGGGTCGGAACCCTAAAATAGACGGCTCGTATTGCCCTGAAGTACACAGTCGTTGGAATAATTTAATATCTTTTTTTTAATATCTTGGAACAACTCACACACGGCTATCTGATCCCAAGCTAAGCAGAGCTTGTGTTATGGTAACCAGACAACTGATATACATACTTATATAATTTATAAATACATACATATTATAGATAAATCACAACCAGACACAGAACAAACAATCATGCTCATCACACAAAGTTTGTCCTGGGTGGGAATCGAACCCACGACCTCCGGCTCAGCAGTCAGGGCCACTGACCACTAGACCAACAGGCCCGCCATTTGCCATTTTGTTAACTACAGATTTATAGTATGATATGGATGATGAACAAAATCCTCGTCATATTCCCCTCCTACTGACATATCACATAATGGATTTTACGCGCATGCAGTTCTACAAACAGTGGTGGTAATCTTGGTCGGGATGCCACTAGCGTATTCGGAGATATGTTTGGCTCTGTACACGAATTGCAATATATTCGCCATGTGGAATTTCTTCCCGCTGTTTCGGAACGTAGGATATGGCACATAATTTTTGACATTCCAGAAGTGTTTAGACTTGTAAGTGTTAAGTTCTTATTATTTAAATTTTGGTGTATTCATGTTATTCAATTTTAGATATACTTTTTTTTGCGGATGGGAAATCAACAAATAATTTTCCGTGTTCTGGGTGGTTCGGAAGGCAGTGTCAAACTTTTGGCGAGTAAAACTCACCCATGTTCCTTCTTTTGCCCTTTACGTTCCCGGATCGCGGTATCTCTTTCGAACAATCCGCAACCCCGGCAGACTGTGGCCCACTTAATTGGTAGATGTTGTTAAAACACCATCACTAGAGGGTTTCTATCAGGGGGTCTAAAATGGCCACTTTAGTAGAATCATAATAGGATAATAATTTGAATTACGACAAAGTTCGTAAAATAGGCCCAAAGTGACATTTCACAACATTAACTGCATCAGTGACTATTTAAAAAAAAAACGAAATTCATATTATAATCCTATTATGATTCTGCTAGAGCTGCCACTTTAAGGGTGTTAAAGTACCCTTAACAAACAACATTGGAAACCTTGTTACGGAGATGTTACGGGTTCAAAGTTTTTTTTAGGACCAAGGTTTTCGACCCCCGTACTATACAAATGCATCCATCAGCACAATGTATTAAGTGTGTCCGTAACATTGATTTCTAACTCAAAACGTAAATTTTCACCCCAAAAAAAAAAACGTTCCCCACAAAAACTTGTGCATAGAGTTACTTAGTTTGCTGTACAGAACGCATAATTGACGGCTTTGTGAATTTACACCCTGTATTAGTTTGTCTTAACACAAGAAGCTGCTAAAAAAGTTGGAGGCCTGGGGACATGATATTGTATACTAGTAGGAAAATGTTTATGCCTTAAATAATAACGAAAGAAGTTTTGTACCGACAAGGTCGCATACGTTGCAGCGTGGCGAAGAAAGGGGATAGCGTAGAGTCACTGTGTGGCAGTTATCTTAAAGCGCTATGTTCATAAGTTTATTAAGTTATTGCTCACCGTACCTGGCTTTTCATAGGGTCCGTATTGATCTGGCACATGTATTGACCCCGGTCCTCCTCCTGGACGTTTCTAATGTGTAAATTCCAAACGGTCTGACCGTTATGCGACACTCCTACACGGTGATTGTTTGTTATTACGTGAACATGGATCGCTTGGATCGCTTTAGTATCTGCTTTTACCCATCCGACCTGCAAATTGTAATTGAGTTTTTAATTAAGAGAATAATTAAGATTTTAATGTATTTTTCCTTGTGGTATACTTACTCTGTATCCGCCTAAGTTTTGCACTAGACATCTAAAGGTAGCATCACGACCTATTGGTACGGTTAAATTCATCAAGGGCTCTGCGAACTCCGGCTGGAACGCTTGACCTGAAATTGTTCTAAATTGTAACTAATTATGCTACACTGGATTGCATTATTAACATTTATATTTCTGTTACCCTATCATATTTCTTCGTAAAGTTGCGTTCAATACATTTATCTATTTATTTTCAAAATTGATACGAAATATAATTTCGTTTATTCATTTTATACTAATAGATTACATATTTAAATCTTTTATAAAAAGAGACATTTAAAAATACAAAAAAAATATTATTGTGAAAATTCAGTTCACTTATTTAAAATAAAATAGGTGCCACCTTTCCAAATTCGTATTTCATTTGAATCAATTTTCCTAGATCTGAAAATTATCGAAAGTATTTTCTATGCATCACTCACCAACAAGTTTTGAGTCCAGTCCTAACATGAAAATGGCTAGAAGGTATATGGACCACCACCAGGGCTGCTGCATATTTCCGGCCGCGCCGACCGACTCTGCTTTCAAGCAAAGCCTTTGTCTCCCATGGGACCCTGCAACCAAAAAACATATTGAAATGGAACTTTTATTTTTGCAAACGTGTGTATATTTTTCTGTATGAGTTGTGTCGCTTAGTTAATATCCTATTAATATTATAAATGCGAATGTTTGTGAGAATGGATGGATGTATGGACGTTTGTTACTCTTTCACGTCAAAATGGCTGAACGGATCTTGATGAAATTTGGCACATAGGTAGATTATTTTTTTTCGATATGTGGTGGGCGAAGATGCGGGCGCCAACTAGTTCTTTTATAATACTTTTTTTTTCTTTTTACTGATTGTTTGTGAATGTGCGTACATTGTAGGCCTTGTAAATTGTTAAATTTTGGACAATGTTTTATCTTTTTCTACGTTTTTATAAAATAAACAACGAATTGTAGTCAAGCCTACTGTCCTCATATAAAATACTAACACTGTAACATAATAACATTGTAAAACCAAATGATTTAAAAAAGTACCTAATCATGGAGTTTCTTGCAGATTTTTTTCCATAAAAAACGACTAAGCGTATGTGAAATAACATATTTTGAATTTGATTATTCTAGTATTCATCTTTTTTAATCATTACCATTTACACATACAAATACAGAGATGATAAATGTTTTCCAACAACACGCTCCTGATCATGTCATTGAAGCACCAATATGTATAATCACTTACCATTCAAAGGTATAATTAGTTTAAACAAACAGTAAAAAAACAGCCGAATACTCAACCTAACCTATTAAGAAGGTTAAAATAAAGAAAATTGCTGCTTATTTTCTTAACAGAGTGAAAGCAATGTGATTTTACTGAAAACTCAATTGTTGCTACTTGATGTGATATGATAATAATAATTAATTTATGATCATTAATAATCAGATCAAAGTCAGTCGTTGTAATCCACTATTGCCCGGAGGACACGTGTGGTGGATTACGGGGCACCGCTGTGTCTACAGCAGAGGGGCTTGCGAGTTGTTCGAAAGAGATACCATGGCCCGGAACACTAAGGGCAAAAGAGGGAACACAGATAGGTTTTAGTCAGTAAAAGTCAGACTATCAACCCCCCCCCCTCCGCCGGGTGAAGTTATTTGATGATTTCCCACCCAAAAAAAATCAGTCATCCACCAGCTTCTGCATTAATCGCTGATCACCCCGATATGAAAAACGCGTGCGTTTCTGTGTGTACAATCATAATCAAACATCCAAAACAAAACAACCATCCACAAATAGAATTCGATTCTCTCGCCTATGGCATTAAAACATTCTCCAAACACAATCTCTCCATTGATTTATAATATAAACATCGAGCCAATCTTTTTATGGCTTCTATTAATATCTTAACGATACCATTTACAGGGATACGGCTAAAAAGTCGCTGCTCCATAACCGCTGAGATGTTTATGTTACGATACATCACATCAACATAAAACGGGAGAGGTAATATAAACATTTTGATGGCGTATTGTCACTCTATTCGCGGCAATTATGATGCGAGTGACATGAAGAGAGAATTTCTCAAGGTTTGCGAACCCTTCGAAGTTCGACCCCACGCTTCAATAATGATTCGTTGTTACGACTATTTCTGTTTATCGGAGTCGTTCGTATGAGCATGTTTGAGCATCATAACAACGGGAGAGCGTGTGAAATGAGCACGGATGCGATCGAGCACCGGTAACTACTTTTCCGCGAAGATATAATGTTTGAGAAAAAAAAAACAGTTTGCCGACACCCTCGTATTGATATGAACGGTGTTATTTGAGTGTGCATTTAGATAAAAATGTATGGCTTTTTTTCGGTCGAGTGTTTTGAGATATCGTTTTGAAAGCTATAGATTTCTCATAAGCGGAGCATTTGCTACAAACAGTAGTATCTACAGGCTTTTCTTGCGGATGGGAAGTCATCAAATAACTTCCCCCGCTCTGGGTGGAGCTGGGGGAGTGTCAAACTTGTACTGACTAAAACCCACCCATGTTCCTTCTATTGCCCTTAACGTTCCGGGGCCGCGGTATCTTTTTCGAACAACCCGCAACCCCAGCAGGCGGAGGCCCTGGCAGGCTCCTCTGCTTTGCTGACATCTCTTTGAGGCGCGCATCAAACACTAACGCGCCGGCCGTCAATAGACGGACGGACGGTGAGCTACCCATTGCTCACCGTCCACAGGCCCGCATCTACGGTGGCCGGGAGTCGTCAAGTAACAAAATGAAGATACAGTCCCGGTCACAAGGTATAATAACTTGTGAAAGTATAAGTAAATAAGTAGTTGCCCATTCCAAAGCGTAGATCTCTATGGAGAAATTTTATTTTAAATTAGAATATTATTACAAAATCGTATTTACATCATTCAGGTCAGGTTGAGTGAGACAGAATAGTATACGTGTTGTATGTATTATTTGACAATAGTATCTAACAATAACATTTTTGATTTTTCAAGGTTTTCAATTTCAGATATAATTTACATAACTAATGTCTCTATCCCTTTATCACTCCTTTTATTCAAAGAAATATAATAGAAAGTCACAAACAATTAATTTAACAAAGCGCCAAACACGGCCTTGTATTAGAATTGGCATCGATTTTAATCAGAAAACGTAATGAAACACGAAATATCTAAATAAACAAGGTAAACGTTGCGAAACGTGACAGCCGGGTCACTAGAACATCCCTGTCGAAGAATAATCCCGGTCTCAATTGTAATTGGCAACATGGCAACATCGCAACATGTTAAACACAACGCTTTGTTTGAAAACGGCTAATATTGTGTTCAGGAATGATATTTTACGTTCTAATTAATTAAAATTAAGGTTTATTTTTAGATTTTATCAGTCGCGAATGGTGCAATTTTTGTTTATTGATTGATTAACCGATTTTTGAGATTTACATCAATGTGATTATTACACGTCGAGTATTTTAAAACTACTTTTCCTTTTCTTCCCTCTTTCTCCCTCATTTCTCAATTAAAAAAAAAATCTATATCCGTAACCAATGTCTCAACTATCTCTGTACCAAAAATCATCAAAATCGGTTTAGCCATTTAGGTGTGGGAGAAAGAGGGAAGAACAGGGAAAATTTTGCTTTGCTATTACAATATATAAGGCGCTAGGACAAAAACTACAAATCAGGAGAGTGGAACTGTGTTACCCTGAATTAAACGCGAGCGAAGCCGCGGGCTAAAGCTAGTATAACATAATTATTATAAAATTACGAGTTTGAGTACAACCGCCGGATTCATTCGAAAAGAAAAAGTGCCTAAAAGTTATAAATATGAACGTCGTTATTTGGACATTAAGAAATTACTATAAATCGATCTATCTATATTTCTCGATATTTTTTTATTCAAAAATACAAATACCGTTTGGCACAACTAAACCAATCAATATATTATGTAGCTGGTAATTAGGTACACACGCGCAGAAAATTCAATTACATTTACCGGCTATGACAGACCGTAAGATTAACTACTTCGTAACACAATCAAGTCACTTGGCTAACTAAAGTCAATCAGTTTCTTTGACTAAAGTAACAAACAGCTGTCATAATTTCTAGGCCTTGCTTTGTTCTGTATTGTCTTTGCCGACCTGTCTCAGAATACCAACTTGCTAGTCAGGGCAAAGTTTGCAAACGCTCTGTCGGAAATTTCATACTCCGACCGGCCGGCAAACTCAACTCTATACCCTAAACATTTATATTAAGTAGATTTACTGCGAACGCGTTACTTAAAGTACTGCTTGAATAATGCTCAGGTATTTTGAAGTTTAATGTGTGGATCTGTAAAATGGTTGAATTATAACGTAGGACAGCTGAGACTAAATTTGAAACAAGGTTAAATGTTGAAAGTACCTAAATTTGCAAAATAACTTCAAATGGGTTTCTATGTTTAATTAATTGATTTATGTATGTCCTAATAAGATGCTTCACATTTGCTTATGTATACTAGAGATGCCACGAATATTCGGCAACTATTCGGTATTCGGCCTATTCGGCCACTTTTTTGCTATTCAAAGCAAATTTTGTAAAAAAAAAGACACGTTATTTTACTCAAAATAATGTATTTATTTCGTAATTACAACATTTTAGTAGTTAAAATTAATCAGTGGTAAGTTGTGATGGATAAAATCGAGCTTTTCAGCATTTTTCAGCGCGAACGCACCGAGAAAAACAGGTTGTGACTTGTCTTATTCCAGCTAACGCGCCACCACCAAGCATAAACTTCGCGCCGAATATTCGGCGTTTCGGCCAACAGTGTTGCCGAATATTCGGTATTCGGCCAATTCACTATTCGTGGCATCTCTAATGTATACAGCGTGTACCAGAAAGGTGTGGTAAATATTTAAGGGCGGGATTCAGGCCAACATTCTGAACAACGTTTTCTATGGACCAGCTGTTTTTTCCGCGATTATCATGGTGTTCCCATAAATAAAGTTGTTTTTTTTTTGTACACGCTACACATATTACTACGTAAAAAAGTATATATTTTGTATCACTTTGAAGCACATTGCATGCAAGAGTTCACAGACGTAGGTAAGATAAATTAAAATATTTACGAATTACTGTCGATTGTCGACCACTAGGCGACCTTAAACCCAAACAACTCACTATCGTCAAACTATCATTGATTTTCTACCTGTGAGCTACCTACCTTTTACCAACTCCTCTATAATCTGAAATCACCTCTGAAGACAGAGCTATGATAGACGGAAGAGCTAAATCATGTAACGTAAGTTAGATAAAATTCTTATATTTTTAAGAGGAGATTTAGGCTTCGATCTGTAAACGTTGTGTGATGTGCGATTATGATAAATTAGTTTAGACCTTAATGGTCTAACCCAATCCTTACTATCCTTACTAATATTATAAAAGCGAAAGTGAGTTTGTTTGTTTGTCACGTCTTCACGCCTACATGGCTAAACCGATTTTGATGAATTTTGGTACAGAGATAGTTGGGACCCTGGAGACGGAGGCCTAGGCCTAGGCTATTTTTTTAAAAAAAGATTGAGATATGAGGGAGAAAGAGGGAAGAAAAGGGACAACTTAGCTTTGCTATTACAATAAATAAGGCGCAAGGGCAAAAACTACAGGTAGCAGGTACCTGCAAATCACGAAAGAGGAACTGTGTTACCCCGAATTCAACGCGAGCGAAGCCGCGGGCTAAAGCTAGTTTATCATAATCGCACAATATCAAACTACAAAATAATGCAAGAAAAACGTTATGATTAAATTTTTATAGAGCTCTTTAAGCACGAAGCAATGCCTATGGCATTAAACTCGCTTGGGCTTGATGCCATCGGCATTTTCTACCGGTCAGCATTTACCAGGGTCATCAGTTATCACCTTGGTAAAGTATGATGACCAGGGTTCTAAAGAAACTAATAATGAAAGACACACATAGGTGTATTACAAGATTTAATTGTTATCTAAAGTTACCAGTCCAGATTATGTGACTAAATGATCACCTTAATAGCTATAAATGAATGAGTGCTTATAAATTGTCGAAATAGAAGGAAAGTAGGCAATTTGTACTAAGTATGTGCAAAAAGGTCTTTAAAAAACACAAAAAGAGATCTTCAAGGCAGGGACAAGAAACGCCAGGCCGTGCGCTATGCCCTGAGACCATCTGGTTTCTTGATGGCCGTGGCAAATATGTCGCTATTATCCCACAATAAGTCAATATTATCCCACAATAAGTCAATATTACGCCTTATGTATCGTGTCCATATATTAATCCCCGTTACTAAGATGCCTGGGCGATATGAGCGTGTCCGCAAGCTGAGGACAAAGAGAACAATCAGCCTTGCAAAAACATCTCCAATAGACAGCCTACACTTCTTTAAAAGGACACAAGCACTTACCCCGTTACTTCCGCATACAAACTCATAATAAATATTGTACCAACGATCACTATGATGGTGTTTCAAAATTCTGTAGTAATTGCAAGCAAGGATACCCTTAATTTCCGAAATCTTGTAATTTAATCACGGAGCAACCGTTGGCTTTTTCTTTTCTTTTTTTTCCGACTAACATCCATTAAATTGTTCTACTGCCACCCTCATTAGTCAACAGTATAAAATGTGTGAAATTATAGATTTTGATGAACCTAGTAACGCTATCTAAGGCTGGACCTGGTAATTAGATCACATGGATCATTAAAAAGGTTGAGATACAAACAAGTTGTTAACTGTTAATTTTTTTTTTTTTTACCGATATACCAGTGAGTTGGGGTGGTTTTTTTTCTAATTGAAGGAAAACCGTTATTTGTGATTTTAGTATTTTTCTTTTATTTTTGTACTTATATTTTTTTTTTTCCAATATTTATTTTAGTTACATTATTTTTTTTTTTGTATTTTTTTTTATATATAAATATTATATATTAATACATAATATGGATAACATCGCTGACCTTAATGACAGCTTTTTCTCATGCTCTTCTTCTTCTAGTTTTGCTAGTGCGGACAGTGACCCCTCTTTACCACTTACTTTACATGATAAAATTTCTACCCTTTTTTCTAATGACCCTAAGAATTTGCATATAGCGCACATTAACGCCCAGAGTGTTCCTGCTCACTATTCTGGTCTTCTGGCATCCTTTAACAGTGCTCACGTGGATGCTCTGTTGATTTCGGAATCCTTTTTGAAGCCTTCTCTTCTCTCTACTCAATATTCTCTCCCTGGCTTCGTCTTGATTCGTAACGACAGGACTGGCAAAGGTGGAGGAGGTGTTGCCATGTACTTGCGTGCTGATTTACCTTTTAGGGTGGTTAGCTCATCTCCATCATCATACTCTGTATCGGCTGAATACTTGTTTGTTGAAATTTCTGTTCACCACACTAAAATTTTGCTTGCGGTACTCTATAGTCCTAACTTGCATATTGACTACTTCGAGTCCCTAGATTCCACTCTCACTGATCTTTGCCCCTTGTATGAGCACGTAATTTTAATGGGTGATTTTAACACTTGTCTGATTAAAAACGACACTCGCTCTCTTAAACTCCTCTCTCTCTTGTCTTCTTTTAATCTGCAAGTATTGCCTCTCTCCGCTACTCACTATTTTCCTAATTGTTCACCTTCTTTTCTAGATCTTATGATTGTTTCTTCCCCTAATAACGTTTCATACCATGGGCAACTTACTGCTACTTTTTCTTACCATGATCTCATTTATCTTTCGTATCGCATCCGTGTTCCCAAGCGTAAGGCTCAGCTTCTATATCTGGAGGCGTTGCAGCGTGATGCCGACAGTCTTGACTGGTCTCCTCTCGTCGAGATTGACGGTATTGATGGTAAGGTGGATTTTCTTAACTCGACTGTTCTTGGTTTGTATGACCGGCATGCACCTATCCGTCGTGTCAAAGTTAAACATAACCCAGCACCATGGATGACGCAACAAATTAAGGAGCTAATGGCACGCAGGGATAAAGCTAAGAGTAGATATAAGCGTAGACCATCAGAGCTAAATCTCTCTTGTTACAAAGCGTTACGTAATCGGTGCAGTCGTCAGTGTCAAGACGCTAAGAGACGCTTTTTCCATGACCAACTCGCCAATCGCAGTTCTGCTGATGTATGGAAATTCCTTAAGTCCGTTGGCGTAGGCAAATTACCTGCCAATCAGTGTAAAGGTGTGGATCTCAATGACCTTAATAAGCATTTTTCTCACCTTCCTTTTTCTCTTGATCCATGTGTCAAAGCTGCAACGCTGGAGAGCCTCTCCAGATTGCCGTTACCTAACTGTTCTCCATTTAATCTGGATTATGTTACTGAGGATGACGTTAAGAAGTCTGTTCTCGCGATAACTTCGTCGGCAGTCGGCACTGATAAGTTGTGTTCAAGAATGATAACTCTCTCTCTTCCCTCTCTACTTCCAGTTCTTACCTTCATCTTCAATCACTCTCTTACGTCTTGCTCTTTTCCGTCTGTTTGGAAACAGGCTCACATTATACCTTTACCTAAAACTAACAATCCATCTTTACTGTCACACTATAGACCAATTTCTATTCTTCCATTTCTCTCTAAAGTCTTTGAGCACATAGTTCATAGACAGTTAAAATTTTTCTTGGAATCCAATTCTTTAATATCACCTTTTCAGTCTGGTTTCCGTTCAGGTCATAGCACTGTAACTGCACTTCTAAAAGTAACTGACGACATCCGCTGGGCTATGGAAAATAAGTCCCTTACTGTTCTTGTTTTACTTGACTTTAGTAGCGCATTCAACTCGGTAGATTTCGATATTTTACTAGGTATCCTCAAAGCCATAAATTTCTCTTCTTCCGCCTTGGCCTGGTTCAACTCTTATCTCCGGGGACGCTCTCAGTGTGTTCGCCTTGAAGAGTCCTTTTCTGATTGGTGTAGCCTCACTGAGGGTGTTTCTCAGGGAAGCGTTCTCTCTCCTCTCCTTTTTTCTATTTTTATTAACTTTGTTACTAGTGTTATCTCTTCTAGTTTCCATCTTTACGCAGACGACTTGCAACTTTACCGTCATTTTACTGTAGCTGATGCGGGCTCTGCTATTGCTGCTATGAATCGAGACCTGGCTGAAATCAGCGCATGGGCTAAGTCATTCGGCTTGCAAATAAATCCGTCTAAATCTCAGGCCATGATCATAGGCAGCAGATTCATTCGCAATGCGGCAGTCGTTACATCACTGTTGCCGTTATACCTCGATGGTGTTCGCATTGACTATACTGATACAGCCAAAGATCTGGGTATCCTTATTGATTCAAATCTCTCATGGCGGGCTCAAGTCAATGAGGTCAGCCGTAAGGTACATTTCTCTTTCCATTCGCTGAAATGCCTTCAGAGTCTCCTGCCTTTGAAAACTAAAATTACGTTAGCGCAAACTCTTATTGAGCCGATTATAGATTATGCCGATGCCTGTTACATGGATGCTACTGAGGAGCTATTAAACAAGCTTGAGCGCTTGCAAAACTTAGGTATTCGCTTTGTTTTTGGTCTTCGGAAGTATGACCATGTTTCTCACCTTCGCAAAGAACTCAAGTGGCTCCCTATCCGCCTTCGCAGGAACACCCGGATGCTATGTCTCCTTTTTAATATCTTACATAACCCGTCCTATCCTTCCTACCTGCGTGAGCGTTTTACTTACGCTCGCCCTCGGGACACCCCCTGTACATCGCACCTCAGATCCCTCCTTAAATCCCTTCCTCATAAAACTAGTTACTATTCCTATTCCTTCTCCATCCATGCCGTAAGATTGTGGAACTCACTCCCGCCTAGCATTAGAGACTTGAAAAGCATTTCTTTATTTAAAATTAGATTAAAAGAGCATTACCTTTCCTCCCAGTTGTGAATATTTATAATATTGTATTTACATATCTGTTTATGTATTTTTGTGTTATGTATGTAATACAGTTAAATATTATTATGCTTATATGTGTACTTATATTTAGGTTAAGACATTCTTATTTTAGTTACTATTCTCTTCCTGTTCTCACACACTATTGTCTACGTTTCTTTCTTCATATTTCCTCTCGCAGGCTTGCTGGTACAGCAGCGGAACAGAAGGGCGTGACGTACCGCGACGTTCTCGCCAAGGCAAAGGCGGCGGTGAATCTGGAGGAGTTGGGGATCACCGGGGGGCTCCGGCTACGTGTCACCGCGACGGGGGCCCGAATGCTAGAGATCCCCGGTGCCGCCAGTGGCCCGTCTGCAGACGCTTTGGCTGAAAAGCTCAGGGCGTCCCTTGATGCGGACGAGGCCCGAGTGTCCAGGCCTGTCACGTGCGCAAGCCTGCGCATTTCAGGCCTGGACGACTCTGTGGTGGAAGAAGAGGTGGTGGCTGCCGTCGTCAGGACTGGTGGGTGCCCTGCCGACCAGGTGAAGGCAGTGGGCTCCGTACGTCCTGACTACGAGGGCATGCGAACCGTGACGGTTAGCTGCCCCGTGACGGCGGCCAAAAAGATTGTGGAGGGCCGAAGGCTCCTGGTGGGCTGGGTCTCCGCGCAGGTAAAACTGCTGGAGCCCAGACCTCTGAGGTGCTTCCGCTGTCACGTGGGTCACCACGTGGCAGTCAAGTGCTCGGAGGTGGACCGCAGCCGACTGTGCTTCCGCTGCGGTCAGCCCGGTCACAAGGCCGCGACTTGCGACGCCGCGCCGCACTGCGACGCATGTGCGACGGCGGCCAAGCCGGCCGATCACCGGGCGGGTGGCAAAGCCTGCGCACCACCCGCCAAAACCAGGGGCAGGGGTAGGTCTTCCGCAACGACCACCACCACCAACGCCGCCGCCACAGCCGTCGCCGCTGGCGCCGCTGCTGCTGCAGCTAGCACTGCCGCCGCTGACGCCACAGCGGCGGCAGCCGGGCCATCAGAGGGGGCCCAGGAGGGGGCTGTAATGGAGTGCCAATAACGGCCCCATTACGCCTCCTCCAGGCGAATATCAACCACTGCGCCTGCGCTCAGGATCTCTTGCTCCAGAGCATGGCGCAGTGGTCGATTCATATCGCCGTGGTCGCTGAGCCGTACTTTGTCCTCCCCAGGGACGACTGGGTTGAGGACCTGAGCGGCTCAGTGACCATAATTTCGTCGGCCGCCGCCGGTACCCCGTCCTTCGAGGGTGTCAGGAAGGGTCAGGGGTGCGTCGCAGCACGGTTCGGGGATATAGTCGTAGTGGGTGTCTACTTCTCCCCGAGCCGAACTCTCGCCGAGTTTCACAACTCTCTGAGGGAGTTGACCGTCGTCGTCGGTAACTGCTCCCTCCCCGTGCTAGTGCTCGGGGACTTCAACGCCAAGAACTTGGCTTGGGGTTCTCGCTGCACGGATGTGCGGGGAAGGATGGTGGAGGACTGGGCACTGGAGACAGGCCTGGTCGTCCTAAATCGGGGTTCTGTTCCCACGTGTGTGCGGATGCGGGGCGAGTCGGTGGTGGACATTTCGTTCGCTAGCCCCGCTCTGTCGCCGCGTGTCGTCGACTGGCGCGTCATGGAGGAGGTGGAGACCTACTCCGATCACCGGTACATCCGGCTCGACGTCTCCACCCAGACCTCCAGCGCGCCGGTCCTACAGGCCCCGAGTGGTCCGCGGTGGGCGCTGAAACAGCTGGACCGGGAGCTCCTCCTGGAAGCCTCAATCGTGCAGGCCTGGGTGTCATCACCGGACAGGCCTGCCGACACCAACCACGAGGCGGACTGGTTCCAGGAGGCCATGTCTGAGATCTGTGACGTGGCAATGCCCCGAGTCCGGTCTGGAAGCGCCCGGCGTCAGGTGTACTGGTGGTCGCGCGAGCTGACGGCACTGCGAGAGGCATGCGTCGCTGCGCGACACCTGTACGCCAGGCACCGCAGGCGCCGCATTCGAGCACCGGATGCGGCAACCATCGAGGCGGAGCTGTATGAGGGGTACAGAGCGGCGAAGACCGCCCTCCTAGAAGGTGTCTTGCGGGCCAAGGATCTGGCCCGCGAGGAGATGCTGGAGTCTCTGGACGGGGATCCGTGGGGGCGCCCATACAAGATGGTGCGGGATAAACTCCGCACCAGGGCCCCCCCGCTGACGCAGAGTCTCCGGCCCCAACTAGTTGAGGATGTGGTGAGCGCTCTGTTCCCTTCGCGAGGGGAGCATGCTCCTCCGCCCATGGCTCCGCCGCTTGCGGTGCCACAAGCGGACCACGAGGACAACGACGACGACGACGTTCCGGAGGTGACTGGGGTAGATCTGAGAGCGGCGGTGGGCAGGCTGAAAGCCAAAAACACCGCCCCGGGACCCGATGGCTTGCATGGCAAAGCCTGGGTCCTGGCCCTGGAGGCTCTCGGGCCCCGACTACTAGGGCTCCTAAGCGCGTGCTTGGAGAGAGGCCAGTTCCCACTTCGGTGGAAGACGGGGAAACTGGTCCTCATACAGAAGCCGGGGCGCCCTGCGGACTCTCCGTCCGCATTCCGGCCCATTGTGCTGCTCGACGAGGTGGGCAAGCTCTTTGAAAGAGTAATTGCAAACCGCCTCGTCGGGCACCTTGTGGGGACGGGGCCGGATCTTGCGGAACACCAGTATGGTTTCCGCAAGGGGCGCTCGACGGTGGACGCCATCATGCGCGTGAGAGCCCTCACGACGGGGGCTGCAGTGTCCAGGGGTGGGGTAGTCGTGGCGGTGTCTCTCGACATCGCCAACGCGTTCAACTCCATGCCTTGGGGCTGCATCAGGGAGGCACTCCAAAACCATCGGATGCCGACCTATCTTCGTCGTGTGGTCGGGGCATATCTGACGGACAGGGCCGTCATATACCCCGGTCGCTCTGGAGAGTGGAACCGGCGAGAGATGTCGTGCGGTGTCCCGCAGGGATCGGTCTTGGGGCCGCTCCTGTGGGACATCGGTTACGACTGGGTGCTGCGCGCCGACCTCCCCAGCGGCGTCAGCGTAGTTTGCTATGCTGACGCGGGGTTCGCATCGGCGTCGGGTCGACGATGAAGTACCTGGGAATCGTCCTCGACAGCCGGTGGAACTTCGTCGAACATTTCCGACGTTTGGCTCCCAAGCTCGAGCGGACGGGGGCTGCTTTCAAGCGGCTCCTGCCCAATCTGAGGGGGCCAAACGCCTCCTGCCGTAGGCTCTATGCCGGAGTCGTGCGGTCCATGGCCCTCTACGGGGCCCCGGTATGGGCGCGTTCTTTAGGGCGGCGCGCCGCCCACTACCTGAACGCGCCCCAAAAGGTGGTGGCCATACGGCTTGTCCGGGGCTACCGCACGATCTCCGGCGAGGCAGCGAGCCTCCTTGCCGGACTGCCACCGTGGGATCTGGAGGCGATAGTCCTCGCGCGCCTGTTTGAGTGGCGCGCGGAGGCACTACACCAGGGGGAAAACCCGCTGCCACGGCAAGTTGCCGCTCGGCGGGCAGACCTCCGGTGCGATCTCATGGTGGCATGGAGAGAGCGACTGTCGCAACCCCGTGCAGGGCACGCCACAATAGCGGCGGTAAGTCCCCTCTTTGAGGAGTGGCTGGAGAGGCGTCATGGCGTCCTCACCTACCGCCTGACGCAGGTCCTCACCGGACACGGAAGTTTCGGGAGGTTCCTGCACATCATCGGGCGGGAGGAAGCGCCCGGGTGTCACCATTGTGACGATCGCCCGGAGGACACGGTGGAGCACACAGTGGCGGTCTGCCCAGCTTGGGCGGAGCACCGCCGTGCCCTCGTGGAGGTGATCGGCGGCGGCGATCTCTCGCGTCCGGCCCTGGTTCAGGCCATGGTCCGGAGCGAGAGGGAATGGGAAGCGGTCACCACCTTCTGCGAAGCAGTAATGCTAGCAAAGGAGGTGGCCGGGCGATTGAGGGAGAGAACATCTGCCCAACCCAGCCGCCGCAGGAGACGCCCAGGGCGCCGGGCGCCGCGAGACGACTTCCGGCCACCGTAGATGCGGGCCTGTGGACGGTGAGCAATGGGTAGCTCACCGTCCGTCCGTCGATTGACGACAGGCCGTGTCGACGGCGCGTTCGTGTTTCACGCGCGCCTCAAAGAGAGTCAGCAAAGCAGAGGGGCTTGCCAGAGCCTCCGCCTGCCGGGGTTGCGGGTTGTTCGAAAGAGATACCGCGGCCCCGGAACGTAAAGGGCAATAGAAGGAACATGGGTGGGTTTTAGTCAGTACAAGTCTGACATGCCCCCCCGCTCCACCCAGAGCGGGGGAAGTCATTGGATGATTTCCCAACCGAAAAAAAAAAAAAAAAATTATTAAATAAATAAATAAACAAGTGGTACATTGAAGAGATCATATATCTGAGACAATGAGGGCTGGCCTATTCTTTTGCAATCAGTATTGCCATTCAATAAAGAGTGCTGCCAGCCATTGACAGCGATGTGAACGACTTTTTTGACGCTTTGTAATTCTTTTCTCTTTTTGATTTTAGTTTATTTGTGCTTGGTTGTTGTCAATAGGGTCGCTTTCTATTTATTGATTAAAACTTTATTCACATATGCCTGGGGCTTTCTTTACTAGTTTTTCTAAGGGTGTTGTTCAATATTTTAATAAAAAAATCAAGTTTATATTTAAACTAGCTTTTGCCCGCGGCTTCGCTCGTGTTAAATTCGGCGTAACATAATTCCCCTTTCCTGATTTGCAGGTATCTGCTACTTGTACTTTTTGCACTAGCGCCTTATTTATTGTAATAGCAATGCAAATTTTTCCCTTTTCTTCCTTCTGCCTATGTCCGTCTTCAGGGTCTAAACTATCTCTGTACCAAAATTCATCAAAATCGGTTTAAACATTTAGGCGTGAAGACGTAACAAACAAACTCACTTTCGCTTTTATCATATTAGTAAGGATTATAACAACATACATTTAAGCAAAGCAATTACTGAGTAACGTATATAGATCTCAGCCTCTGAGTTGTTTCATAACTGAGAAAAAATCTTATGCAGTTCAAGGAGCCTACGATCTTCCATTCTAATCTTGTTTGTTAAAAGTTTTGTTGTCATCGCATTTCCTCGAGCAACAAACAAAAGCTTTTAGGTACTTAGTATGTATGTAGCTATAGAGAGTGGAGTTTAGAGATGAGGCTGTAAGAGCAGGTACTATAACCGATTTAGTTACAGGAAAATGGTCTTAGGAGACAATTCGTATCTCTTGGAGAAATATAGGATTTTGGAAAAAGTATGCAGTCAGAAAATTGCCTTTTTTCACACCTCTCTAACTACTTCTCATATATTCACCCTGTATTTTCATCCAAACCCTACGTTTTTAAATTCAGATGTCTCCACTGACATATTTAATATTCATCATAGATAGTTTGTTGATAGAAAGAAGTAAAAAGAACTGCTGTAAAGTCTGTCGGCATCGTTATACATTTTTTTTTTAAACAAAATTTTATTAGAAAACTAGCTGTGCCCCGCGGTTTCACTTGCGTGGTGATAGAATCCTTACTTAATATTATAAAAGCGAAAGTGAGTTTGTTTGTTTGTTACCTCTTCACGCTTTAATGGCTAAACCGATTTTGATGAATTTTGGTACAGAGATAGTTGGGAACCAGGAGACGAACATAGGCTATTTTTTATTAAAAAAGTGGGATATGAGGGAGAACGAGGGAAGAAAAGGGAAAACTTAGCGTTGCTATTACAAACCAATCAGGCGCAAGAGCAAAAACTGCAAGTCTGCTTGGTGTGTTATACCGAATATAACGCGAGCGAAGCCGCGGGCGAAAGCTAGCAATATATCTTTATGAATTGTTTCTGATATGTAAGCTATATTATTGTAAAGTTTCATTAAAATCCATTCAGTATTTTTGGCGTGAAAGAGTAACAAATATCCATACAAACTTTGGCGTTTATAATATTATTAATTAAAGTAGAATTATCATCATTGATAGTTGATAAACGTAGAAGTAGAACAGTTGATAAAAGCTTATAAAAATAAACCTGTTCCGGAATACTCATTTTTAATATTATGCCATTCATAATTTAACTAGATTTTTGACATTAATTATTTACCTTTTAAATAAAATTCTCGTGTTGCGGAGTTTGTTATCAAACTCCTCCGAAAAGGCTGAACCGATATGTATGTAATTTTGTGTGCATATCGGGTAGGTTTGAGAATCGACCAAAATCTACCTATTGTTCATACCCCTAAGTGATAACGGGGATCTGAGCAGTGAAACCGCTGGGCACAGTTAATATTACTATAACTGCGAGGTGACAAATTGAGATTAATATTATATTAATATAATACACTAGAAAAATACATACAGCTATACAGATTTAAAAAATCACAAGGAGTCTGTTAAGGAAATCAATAATAACGTCCGTTTTTGTGTTTTTTTATTTTGCTTTATTTTCTTCTAGATTTTTCTACATCTTCCGGTTATTTTATTGTGCCTTTTTAAAATTTAAGGAAATATTTATCTAAGATTTAATATTGTTTAACTAATAATTAATGAGTAACGACATGTATTTCCTGATAAGAAAATTTTAATATGATATGTAAAATTCAGTAAATTAACTTATTTGATTATTGTCGAAATTATACTTAAAAGGTCTTGCAAGAAAACATATAAATCTGTTTTTATTAATTTGTTTAGAGTCTTATTTCAGATGCAGCTGAATAGCAGTACTTTAATTATTTGAGCTAATTATTTGAGATAAGAGAAACTTAGTCTTACCAAGAGATATCCTGTAACGTTTTTTCTTTCTTTTTTTTCTTTTGTTTAAACGTTGCCCCACACTAGGAATTTCTCCGGTATCGTGGGTGCGTTTACAAACATATAAACTCACATACACAAACAGCCAGACCCGAAACAAAGGCCTATCGCACCAACAGATTTGAACTTACATTATGATTAAATTACCTTATGGCAATTTCTTCGGGTATTTATTTCTCTTTATTTTTTTTATTTCGGGTCGTGGGTTCGAACCCTGAAAGGAGCGATTCTTTTTGCCATCACTACTTGTGAGCCATTATACGCTACAACCAAAAATGCTAAGACATAGATTTCGAACACCTCGCATTTCCTTTCATAGAGAAGAGTCCTGTGTTCGTCCAGTCAGCTTAATATATCCTCCTTTGTTATGAAGTGATAGTGGATATTAATTTCGCGAATAAGTTTTTACAAACACTTTTACGCGTGACTACTCTGAAAAAGATCTAAGATAGTCTCTTTATGGACCTGTCCATACAAAAATCTTGGTCAACTTACATGAAGAAAATGCAGATAAGTGTCTGTGACACTTATCCGCATAGACAATTAAAATTATTAAAAAAAAAACACATTTGAGTGGACCTGTCCCGTCAGCGCAAGCATTTGTCAGTTATCGTGTAGTATGACTCATAACTCGCGGAGCGAAAAAAGAGGACTAGCTGATTATGGTTGTTCCATGAGTAAATTACGATTTCAGACCTAAATGCAAGTCATAAACCTACACAAACGTTGTAAAACTAACCATGCTGGACAAAGTTTAACAACCAAACATCAAGGATGAACGAGTTCCTAGAAATAAACTATGAAAAGTGGGCGCTAATAAGTACTAATCAAGTACAAATAGCTTTACAGAAGTACCGGTGAAAACCTTTTAATTAACAACAAAAGTGTTAAAACTACTGTTGACCTACTCCGGAAATAAATATTTACAGAGTTTCTAGGTATTTGTGTGAAAGGAACAAATACCTCCAGTTTACTTTTCTTATTCCACCAGTTCATAGAATGAGCTATTAATCGATTAATTATATTATGCCATATCTGCTTCGCCCAAATTTCCAATACAGATAACCTATGGCTCGGGTTACGAGTTGTTCGAAAGAAATACCGCAGCCCTGGAACACAAAAGGCTAAAGAAGGAACATGGGTGAGTTTTTGTCAGTACAAGTAACATCCAGACCCGGAGAAGTTTATGATGATTACCCATCCAAAAACGAAGAGAATTTTACCTTTATAATAATTTAGTAATTACTAGCTGTGCCCGCGAACTCAATCACGTGACCGTGTATTTTTTTGTTTTTCTAGCAAAATGTTACAAGATGGTAACGGGATGTTGTAGTACATTCTTAACATCCTTTATAACAGGGGTGCACAAACGTGTATGCTTCTCCTTCTTGTTTGTTTGTTACGTCTTCACACCTAAATGGCTAAACCGATTTTGATGAATTTTGGTATAGAGATAGTTGGGAAAAAAAGTGAGTAAAGGTGGAGAAAGAGGAAAGAAAAAGGGAGAGAAACTTATCTTTTTTTTCAATCATCACGCTGGTTAAAGTTGCGTTAGCCCAAAGTAACTTTGCCACGCGGACGAAGTCGCGGGTGGAAGTTAGTTAACTATAAAGAGGTATTTGTTTCTAAAAACAAACTACAGTTTTCGAACATAACGGGAGTGACACCGCAGACAAAAGCTAGTTTAAAATATTTCTTTTACTAAATACTTGCTAGAAAAGACTTGAATATTTGGACAATTATTTGTTGAGTAAGTAACCTACCTAGATACCTGGAATTTTGTATACATTTTCCGTGATTTAATTATTATTTCAGACTAAATCCATAATATTTAATAACCCAATTATTATGGTTGGTTCGGCACAACAATTGGGTTCAAATTGTTTCATAAATTCGATAGCATTATATTTATAAAGTTGTTCTAGAGATTTTAGAATTCTATTAATAGTACAAGCTTAAGTTTATTAAGTAAGTTATCCAGATTTAGTAAGGTAATGTGAAATACTGATTAATTAAATTCTTGGAGTGTTGTCAAAGGAAACCGAATAATTAGATTAATTTTCTCAATCACACACAATCAATTTAATTATTTGCCGTACTTAATTAGTTTGAAAGTTAATTTAATTGAAGTACATATTTACTTGCTATGCTGTTATTTGTACGTTTTTAAAAAAATAAGTAAAGAAAAATCTATAAAAAAAATATATATAATTGAGAATCATGCAGTACCTTAAAATTTATATTAATAAACATAACTACAATTTAAAAAAAAATATCCACAGACAATTCCACTATCAAAAATAAATACGAACAGAACAGAAAATAAGAAATAATATTGACAGTAAAAATAAAAGACCGAAAAACTAAAAAAGAAAACCTTACCTCAGCAAGTCAATCAACAGCAAAAGGCCAATCAAAAGTCTTTAGAATAATCCAGAAACTTTATCTCTTCCCGCATAATATGGTGCGGTACTCCCGTTGTTTGGCCAAAGTTTGCAGAACGCGTGTGAAGTTTCCCGGCCTCCGGGGAGCGCAGTCGTGCGCTCGACGCAGGGCCACGACACACACTGAACCAATTGTTCATTCAGACCTCCACTCTGTCGTTATTCTTACGCAGATGTCCGTATGATCGTGGCAGATATGGAGTCGATAAGATCCCTCGAAAAATTCGAACAGCCTTTCTTCTCTATATAAATTCGCCGCTATTTTGATTTTACTTAATATTTTGAATCAACAGCGGTGTTTTCTCTTAGGAGTTTGTTGATAAATTTCATAAATCTTTTCCTTTATTAATAATAATAAGCGTAGGTGGGTTTTCGTTTTGATTATTAAACTTTGTGCAGTAATTAAGCGTTTTGATTGATTGTTTAGAGTTTAAGGAAACTAGAAGAAGATTAAATACTTATTAAAACAAAACAGATCTTTGGTATTGTATTTGTTTTGATCGTGTGTAACTTGATTTTTAGTGACAATAGTTTAACTATGTTTTTTTTTATAATTATTAAAACAACACACTATCTACGCCTTTACTAAGCTTAATAAATATCAGTTTTTTCACACACATCATGGAACCTAAACTAACACTGAAGTGACTACCATGAATTACTTTCATCTGCGGTAGTCTCATTATTGCAGGTGTCCACATACTGCAGTGGCTATAGCTATTCACTACTGCAAGATATCCCTGCTTTGCCTGCGTAGGTAAATATCCTAAGAAAAATGTAACAAAAAAAAAAAACTAAGTCGTAGATTAGAAGACAAAAAGAATTATTCCACTAATTTAAAATCCCACTTTAACTGCATAATAATGAGGAATCGAAATCCAATTTGAGTTACACCAGTTCAACTTACGAAGCCACTTAATGAAACCGAGATAGAATAATTAGCCACTTTCCGCTAATTTCCAAGTTATTAATTGGGACGTTAGAAAGGGCCGTCATCTGGCCGGGGAGCTATCTTGAGCTATGTGTGACGTTCTAAACGGCTTCCATTGTGTCAAGACAAAAGCTCATTAGGGAATAAGCTGGATTCAAACGAGGATACGCCGAAAGAACGGCGAAAGCGGTTCACCATACATTGATTTTGTTTGTGGTTGTTTTTATGCTTTCTGATTAGTACCTAAGGGTTGATGGGAACTGCCGGGGTTGCGGGTTGTTCGAAAGAGATACCGCGGCCCCGAAATGTAAAGGGCAATAGAAGGAACATGGGTGGGTTTTAGTCACTAAAAGTCTGACACTCCCCCCCGCTCTGCGAGAGAGCGCAGAGCGGGGGAAGTTATTTGATGATTTCCCACTCCAAAAGCATATGTTTAATATTTAGAAAAAAAAAGTTAATGAAAAGGATATTACCTAACTGTTTTTGTATCAAAATTTTATCAATTTCAACTTCATCTAGTCTCAGGCAGGTCTGGCTTTGGTGGAGGTGTGGACGGTTTTCGCGCATTTTAAGAAACAAAATCTCTGTTTAATTAGTGCCAAGGCGTCATAAATTTCTTACTGGTTCGCTTCTCGAGGGCGCAATGTACGCAATACCTTCGTATACCAGTTTATTTAGTTCTTCATCGTAACTAACTTTGATGTATAAGACTAATGGAGTCCCTTCTTAAATGCTAGGCTTTTCTATTTAAGTCGTCGTTACTCCTTTGTATGAATCGACATCGACAAACGATACTACCTACTTTTGATGAAGCTAAAAACGCACGCACCTAAAAATAATCCTGCTTGCAATGATTGTATAGTATAGGTTAATCCAGAGACTGTTGTTCTGCGCTATTTCTCTTTTGCCAACTAATAAAGTAGATTTAAAAAGTTTCCCAATTGCCTTTCTTGTTTCACCTATCGATTGACCTGCCACCCTAGATCAGTTTTTTGATCCAGGGAACCTCTTCCTGAACCGAATTCCTGACTACGGTCCTGATTGTACATTTCCTACGTATATTTATCTTACATACCATTTTCAAGCTTTTTAGGTGCCGTTTTAAGACAAGCTCGTTCGCTAGAACCGGAAGCTGAAAAGATCAGATCATGATCTGAACTGATCTTTTTAGCTTTCAGCCTGCTCGCTGTCTAGTCAACGGATTTTGATAGGATCCTAATCATAATTAAGACAATAATATTTCATGTATAGTAAAGACAATTTGAAGTTTAATCAAATGCGCGAAGCAAAGACGAGTCGCAGACACTTAACTGATACATTTATTTTGTGAGTGGCATCTCCCAGTTCAACCTCGGAGGTTGTCGTCTGCTTAACCGAGCAGTTCCTGTGGATGCCAGGGCAAAAATTTATAAACTACTCATACAAATTTTAACCACAAAACATTTGTAAGTTCAGTACAACTGTTGTGATTGAAACACTAACTTTTGTTTTCTAGAATGCGCAAGGCAAAATTCTTACATTCTTGATTTGCACCGAGCTAAAATGTAGGGGCTACTACAAATACTATAATTGCGCCGTAAATTATTTATACTTAATAAAATATTCTAGACGGCGTTTTACGCAGGGAATTAATAGAGCAAATCAAAATATTTGAATGGTTAGGTAGGTATACCGCGCGATAATTTTGTAGAAAGCAATTGACTAGTTCATGCAGGTGGAGAGTAGTCTGATATGGATTCGCTTGACAGTTTGTAGGTATTTTAATAAATTATGCAAAAGACTTAAAAAACAATCATCATGCCAGTTAGGTTTGTGCAAAAGGCATGAAAATCAATTTCAAATTCAATCACAATTTCAGCCATACAGGTCAATCTTTAGCTATACGAATATTTAAAGAGGCAAAGTTTGTGAGTTTACTTGTAGGAAGTAATATCTTGTACAACTGGACCGATTCTGTGAATTCTGTAATAACTGACACTTAAAAATAATGTGGCTTAAATTATCATTGATATCCTATGCTATCTTTCGGTTGTTACCGTGGTACAATTTTCGATTTAAACGCGAATAAAATCGCGGGTTAAAGCCACTGGTTAAATAACTCTTGCCAAGGGTCCCCACAGACATAAGAAGATACAGTGTTTCGGAAAGACCATTAAACCATTGTTCCACAAAATTTTTAAACTTTCGACTTTTATTGTTATCAACTTATCAGAATTGGGTTAAATAACATACAATATTAAACTTTGGTAATTAGACATAGGCTTTATTGTTTTTCAGATGGGAAATCATCAAATAACTTCTGCCGCTTTGGGCGGAGCGGAACGGATTGTCAGAATTTTACTGACTAAAACTCGTCCATGTTCCTTTTTTTGCCCTTTATGTTCCGGGGCCGCGGTATCTGTTTCGAACAACCCGTAACCCTGGAAAACAGTAGCTCTGGCCATGGCGGGCCCCTTTGCCAGACAATTAGTTTCACTCTAACCAGTTAATCAAAAATCTGTGTCGAAAGTAAGTAGATACTTTCTTTGTCATTAAATAACGTTCTTACTCCAACATCTGTTTTAACCGAAATTGAGGTGCCAAAGTCTGCTTTTGATTAAACTTTTATGTTCTCTTTTATAACGAATAAAATGCAGGCGGATGCCTCGAAGAGGTGTTCGGTCGGTAAGGAATCTTGTGGTGATTTTATCAATATCGAAGATAATTTAAAACGATAAGTCTGATGGCTTTCAAGGATTTATGTCTATCGAAATCAGGATTTGGTGTAATGGGTTTTTTAATACCAATAAATAAAAGAAAGCAGCAAAATTTGTTCGTCATTGTTTTCTTCTGAACAAGGTATGTGGCTTTATATTGCTTCGCGATTGGTCGATACTGACGAGATTTGTGATAAATAACGGGATGTTAGTTGTTAAATCATCACTAGATAAATGATAATTATAAATTAAAAATAAAATCAATCAGTTTTTAAGCTGTCCGACCTCAAAAGGAAATATCGAAACCCTTATAGGATCACGTTTTTGTCCGTTTGTGTGTCTGTTAAGACCCTTCATCCCGAGAATGTGTTGAGGTATCTAGTTGATATTTAAACCGTTTATTTAAGTCAATGTTCTCTTAGAACTGTAAATTAACCCTCTAAGAGTACGCTGTTGTACGAGTTTGTATGAATTTGAACCTCAGCCGTTGCACTAGTGGTTTTGACTAAAAACCCATCCATGTTCCTTCATTTTTTCTATGTGATTTGGGGCCGCAGTATCTCTTTTGAACAACCCGCTACCCTGGAAGGTTCAAAATGGGCTGGAGAGTTTGTTTGTTGTTAAATTGGAAGGGGAGAAGATCAGAAAGCTTGATTCTAGATTGCAAAATGTTATTTTTTAGGAGGGCCAGTTTGTTCTCAACCATAAGAAAGGGTCAGGTCAGTAGCAAGTTTAGAAATGAGTTGTACTGTACGTGTACACCATCACGGGAGAACATGCAGTTGCGCTAAGGCCATGGCTTATTTATTTCAGGTGGTTACGCTTGCATGGATGATGATGTCCTTGGCTCTTAACTGCATAGATACAGAGAGGAATTAGTCAGTAGGAGATCTTACTTCATTCCAGGATAAAACACAAAAAAGAACAGGTATTGAGAAAGACGCCAATTATACCAAAAATATCTATAATTAAAAAAAACAGAGAAGGTTAACGCCTCCTACGATATTGAAGCTACATTTCTTGATAAACTTACGTAAGCACGATTACCACCCACCTCAAAATCACAAAACATAACATTCTCAAGAAACAAGAACGCGAAATCTGCCTTCAAACAGAACACTTGAGAAATAAGAACCTTAATTATGATAAAAGCTCTCAAATTACTCATTTTATTAAATTATGAAGATATAAAACCGTACTTGGTGCACGTTACGGGAACAAGGCTTTACTCTTTGTTCCGCTGAAGTTTTCGAGAAGAAGTTTCGACACATGTCTTGGAAGTCTTGCGATCCACAGATCTACAGATCCACGGATCCGCGTCTCTACATGTCTCGAAACGAATTGTGTTATGAAGATTTGGGAAACTAGTTTTGTACGTACATTTTTAATGCTAAGTGTTAATTAAATATGTAATACAGGCACTATACTCTTTTCGCTGTAGCATAGTGCGAGTGGCATTTGTTGAATGAACCGTTCCTCTTAAATTTAGAAAGTTAACGCGAATATCATAACCGCAAAAGATTACCTACCATAGTAATTTGACGGCACGGTTGGCGCAGTGGCTGAGTGATTGACTGCTGCGCTGCGTGTAGCGGGTTTGATCCCCGCACGAAACAAAAATATTTGTATGACCTACAAATAGTTGTTTCGGGTCTGGCTGTTTGTGTATTTGAGTTTAAATGTTTGTAAACGCACCCATGATATAGGAGAAATTACTAGAGTGGGGCAACGTTTAAAAAAAATACATCCCAGTGGAATGTATTACTATGGTATGACATTCGATGAAAATACCTGTTTAGTGATGACTGAACATGTATTTTCATCTAATGTCCCCCGCTTCAGCGAAAAGAATATAGTACACCGTCTTAGTAGATTGTACAGTAATTTTCTCCCACTGTTTCTGTAAATTGATTGTATTTTAAACAATGCTGACATGAAACAAATGAAGAAATAACATCAAAATTCTAAATCACGCAATCAAAGTTTTCTACGACTTAAATAGTATGAAGGGTACGAAAGTACCCTTAATGTAGCCGAAAGGCGCTGGTTCTACCCGTCACTGGAATATTTTTAGGGTTCCGTACCACAAAAGAAAAAATAGGAACCCTTATAGAATCACTTTGTTGTCCGTCTGTCTGTCAAGACCCTTTATCTCGGGAACGCGTGGAGGTATCGAGTTAAAATACTCAAGTATGTGGTCCCTTGGAGGTGTGAAAAACAACCGTCCAAGTCTACGAAATCAAAAGATATGGCAATTTATATCGCAAGTTTGTACGGGACCCTCGGTGCGTGACTCCATACCTAGATCCTATATGAATAATTTTGAATCGTCAAAAATATATAGTATTAGAATACTAAACGAGTTATTCAAAGGCGCTATTAAAAGTTAAGTAACGATTGCCGCCTCTTTATTAACCTCAGATAATATGTTTTAACATGTCCCGACTTTCCCAATAAACCCATTTTTTTTGCGGATTTAAAATCATCAAATAACTTCCTCTGGGCGGAGCGGGGAGAAGCAGGGCTGAGCCGGGCGGAGTGTCAGACTTTTACGGACTAAAACCCACCCATGTGGGTTGTGTTCCTTCTTTTGCCCTTTATGTCCCGAGTCGCGGTGACTCTTCCTTCGAACAACCCGCAACCCCGGCAAACAACCTGTAACTCCGGCTACAACCCGCAACCCCGGCAACCCAATAAACCCCTAACTCCTTCTTTTCTCGTCCTAATCATTGCATCAATTGCTCAAGACAATTGAAATTAAATCATTCGGTATTAATAGTTAGTATCGATATAAATGCCTGCACTAAACTAACCCATTACGCGTCACTACCTTCGGTATGCACGTAGCTTCATCGAACCGACTCAGCCGTACGCCCTACGAACGCATGAATAGCAGACCACTACAACGGATATCGCATGTAAGAACAATTAAACCCAGCAACGGGAATTACCTCTCCCACGGATGATATCAAATGAAAATGTTACCATATATCTTTAACACTCTCATATATAAAACAGAATGCTCAGGCTGAACTTGATTCACTGTTTCCCGCCGTCCAACTCCAGATTGTGCGCCGCAACACCACAACTTCCTGCTTCCGGTGGCAATGCTGCGCCTGCGCTGTGCGTAACAACGCCCGGATGTGACGTCACGGCATGTCACTTCCGCATAGTGCTACGCCCCATTTAAAATAAGAACAACTGCTGTGATACATCCACGAAAATTAAAAGGAAGAAAATGATGGAAAATTTATGTTTTGTTACAAAACCAAACCAAACATTACATATTTAGGACTCAATGGTGCAATATTGACTGACACTAATCCCACATAGTAAAAATCCCTGTTTCACCTTTTTACAACACACCAGGTGCCTTAGTCTGCTATTACAATAGTGTCAGAATGGTCGATCACTGATCGCATAATGGTTAATTTTGACAAGTTTGGTAATCTACTACATACTAAACTTGTCAAAATTAACCATTATGCGATCAGTGATCGACCATTCTGACACTATTGTAATAGCAGACTTAGGTTTGAAAGGTTAGGTTGAAGTGTTTTTTTATACCTTACGTATAGAACACATTTTGCCAGTCATGATTAAGTCCTATGTAATAGGGGCTATTGCCATCAACCGCTACTAAGAAATGTGTGATAGAAAAATACAATAACACTTATCCGGACCCGAGAGTCAAACCCAGGAGCACTCAGCGCTCGCATGCAACCATTATATCACCGAAACGTTTCAACTTTTTCCCCCTGAAAAAGTAAAACTCATCCAAGATACTCAAAATATCTCCTCACATATATCAGTAACAAGCACACACGGCGAGTACATTTAAATATTTAAAAATGAAACTGAGTGTTTAACGTAGCCCGAAATTCGGGTAAATCTTCCTTTCCGGCCGCAACGTACTGCGGCGGCCATTTTCTACCCTACCACTCTAATCTAAGCGGACACGTTCTTAAAAATATTAATATTGCACGGACCTTGCTTTTTAAATTATTATATTAAGTTCTAGCCAGCAATGCTGTTTTAATTTCACTAAAATGTACGCGTTGGATAACTTAGTTGAATGAGCCTACTTTTATGTACAAGAAATAAATGTTTCGGTTATTTTGTTTTGCAATTGCAGATCTTTGACAGCGTAACGGCTGTCTAAAATGAATAACTTATTTTTTAAACAACTTGATTAGACACAAAAAACGAACAAATGCCACTTTTGACAGGACGATCACTGTGCTGACGCCTTGTAGTGTGGACAGTATTATAGCAAGATGGCGTCGATGGTGACGTCATGCATGACGTCAAGAAATCGTTGATGGGCGCGCTCACGTCTTGATGATGTTGGCGCGACTCGGAACGCAGTGTTAGTCAGTGATCCGAAAGCATGGGGGGCAGATAGGCAGTCTAGAATTGGAATATCCTACAGGATGAATTTTAGTAAATATTTATGTGTATCATGTGTTATTCCAGGCTATAATCTACCTCTGTGCCAAATTTCATCAAGATCCGTTCAGCATTTTTGTGGTGTAAGAGTAACAAACATCCATACATCCATACTCACAAACATTCGCATTTGTTTGTAGTTGGATACAACACAAGAAAATCTTTTACAGAGTGAATCTTTTTAAGAAAGAATCACACAGGTTTGAGTGTACCTGTCTAGTCAGTGCAAGTATTTGTCAGTTATCGTGTAGCTCGACTCATAACTCAAGAAGCTCAATGACACGACAAACCATACCAAAAAAGGACATTTGTGTAGGTCGCTTGTATACAATACCAAGACAATCGTTTAAAAAAAAATAACCCACATGGTCTTCACGTCTCGAATAGTTCCACAATATGTCTAAGAAAGATTACCCCGCAAAAACATTTCTTTTTTCACTCTTAATACGAACATATTTTTTCTAAAAAAAAGAAAAGAAGGTTTTAAAAAAAGAAAAGAAGGTTTTAAATAAGATCTTATTTTAAAGAAATTAAGTGAGCCATGCCACGAGACTGTAAATTATTGCGAACCGTTTTTTTTTCGTTTAACAGACTGATTTATTGTTAAATATTTCTATCCCGAAGTGAAAATATCTCAACGAACGTTAAGAAATATTATTTTTATTCATACTTGGGATTGTGGAGAATTTTCGTTACTGACACATGAAAATATAGTTCTGTAGGGTAGGCAGATATATTGTTGTGCAAGAACTTGGTAGTATCCAGTTTTATTAGTTTAATTTTACGGCAGTGGGTGTCAACTGTTTATTTGGTGTAGTTGTAAATGTCAAGCGAGTGAAATGGGTTCAAGTTAGGGTTGCAAACAATGAAATTGTGTTTTTTAGGTCACGCTGTGTACTCATTTTTTAAACATCATAATAACAATACCTTACCTTGTTGTTGCCTTACTGTATTTGAAAAACTACTTCGTTTTTGGAGAAACGGTTCAGCCAGTTGCTAAAATCACTGGCTATTATATACTAATGGCGCCCGCGGCTTCACCTGCGTGATATTGAACAAAAAAATATCCCATGTATTACTCCAGACTATAATCTACCTCTGTGCCAAATTTCATTAAGATCCATTCAGCCATTTTGACGTGAAACATCCATACAAACATTCGCATTTATAATATTATAGTAGTTGGATATTAGCAGGATTTAAATTTAAATCCTTACTTCCTTACTAATATTATAAAAGCGAAAGTGAGTTTGTTTGTTTGTTTGTTTGTTACCTCTTCACGCTTTAATGGCTAAACCGATTTGAATGAATTTTGGTACAGAGATAGTTGGGAACCAGGAGACGGACATAGGCTAATTTTTATTTTTAAAAAGTGGGATATAAGGGAGAACGAGGGAAGAAAAGGGAAAACTTAGCGTTGCTATTACAAATCCATCAGGCGCAAGAGCAAAAACTGCAGGTCTACTTGGTGTGTTATACCGAATTTAACGCGAGCGAAGCCGCGGGCGAAAGCTAGTTAATGTATAAATTTAAAACAAACCCAGAAAATTCATGCAGCAGTGTATAGTTACATTTTATCAAGAAGTGCTATATAATAGGGCGCGAGCTTGTCACCATCCAGGCAAGTATTCAGACTCTGCTACTGAGAATTCCTTCCACTTTCCCTGAAACATTATTGAAGTCTGTATAAAGCCTACTCACTACTAACCCAATTCAGATACTTTTCACACACTTATGTATTTTATAGCAGATATTGCAAGCAATACCATATTTTTAGTTTTTTATTTTAATTTGTTTGTATGGAGGTTAAAATATTATTCGCGACAAATGTGACTTTAATAAAAAAAATGTGGCTGTCTGCTCTAACATTTTTGTGCAACGATCGAAATTTGAAAAAAAAGAACATACTTTTTTATCAAATCAAATATACAACCTGTGTTCTATTTTCAACCTGAAAACTTTATTCTCCGTGCCGTGGCTAAAAAGAAAATAAATACAAGGCAAGCTCCTGTTGACCATGACTATCTATATTATAGGTCTTGGAAGGAAAGAAGCGCGCGATATTTATGATAATATCCTAGACAAAAGGAGTTCTACACGAGGAGGATGTATGTGCCTTATTTATATACTAGATTTTATACAGAATGCTTGTATACATTGTTGTATTATCGCGTGTAATCACGCAAGCGTATGTGGAAATAAAACTAAGTGGTGCTAATAATATCAAAGTTTTGTTTCAACACATAGGTACATAGGTCGGTACATTGGGTTCTACTATTTGGGACTGGTTGATGGCAATCACTGGTGAAACGTGGGTGTAGGTTTGCCTAACTGGGAATCTTACCCGTGACGTAACATCACGGGTGAGATTCCCTACATACTACATTTTCATGTCTGTCTATTAGTCGTTTTATATATGTATAGAATTCATCACGGGTTCTAATGCGAAACTTGTAAATACGCAGATGCCGTGTGTTCAAATTAGAGCTCAAAATTCATTCAGCCACCCAATTAGTGTTCTCATGTAATATCTTTAGACAGTATAAACAATGAGCTGTCATTCTTTGGCAGTTGCATAAAAATACAAAAAATGTCTATGACACGGCAAATAATTTAGGATGTTAATTTAATAAATAATGAAGTTCCTCGAGTATATGTTTTTAAAAATAATAAGCTTAACCGAGGACGATATATCGGTGGACGATGTAATTTTATGAGATTGATTTGAAAGAATAGTTTCCTTTTATACTATTTTTATTATATTATTTTTATACTATAATGTTTATATTATTTTTACCATATGTTAATATTATTTATACCGTATATTTATATTGTACTGTATTACTACTTGAAACTGTACCTACTGTATTTTTCTTCCATGGATTGTTAAGCTCACACAAACCCCGTTGAACAGTTTTGTGATAAAACTAGCTTCACCCCGCGGTTTCAAAAATTAAGTAGGCATATATTATAGGATACTATACTTACAAATCTTCCCCTTGAATAATTCTATCTTTTGTCGAAAACGACATTCAAATCCGTTGAGTAGTTTAAAAGATCTAAGCGAAAAGACAGCAAAAGCGACTTCATTTTTGTACTATGTAAAGATTATAAGCACGAAATTTTTAGTTAAACTCACAATATAGAAATAAAGAAGTTTAAACATTTCTATAAAGGAGCGCTGTAAAGAGGTAATTTGTTA
Organism: Ochropleura plecta; assembly: GCA_905475445.1. NCBI lineage: Eukaryota > Metazoa > Arthropoda > Insecta > Lepidoptera > Noctuidae > Ochropleura > Ochropleura plecta. Next base: position 13,550,658 of record FR997723.1, read on the forward strand.
ATGGTGCGGCCGCAAATCTGCCGCTATCTGATGCCACAACCCGCCTTTTCGAAACAAGTAAACTCCTTGCGGTTTCCTTTTTTTTCTAAATAATGTTCGCGAGTCGCCTTGTTTAGTACCCCTTTCACGATAAGAACTCTTAAAAAGATATTAAGGGCTTTTAAAGAAATTGTCTCCTTGGATTCGCTAAAGACTGTGCTTAGCCTTCATCCAATTTGGTAATAGGCACGGAATTTTAAATGGTGTCATTATATTTATGAAATTGTGTAAATAATGGACTAAATTGCCGTAATTATGTGGTTTCGGACTAAGGTATGAAAAGGATTTAGATGGCGTTTAACCGACTTAATTAAAGGAGGAGGTTCTCAATTCGTTGGAATCTTTTTTTATGTATGTTCACCGATTACTCAAAGACGCCTGGACCGATTTGCAAAATCCTTTTTTTTTGCTTGATAACTTTTTTTTGTTTATTATTATTTATATTGCTTAAGTAGTTTATGAGTTATCATCTATAATACATAATTACATTTTTTAACTGTCTAGATATGGATGATCTGCTAATCTTTTAGTATCGATAAAAAATGTGACATATTCATACCATATATTATATACATGTTATACCATGACTAAAAATGCTGAAATAAAAAAACCTTTTTTGTACAAAATAAAACCGACTTTCAAAAAAAAACTTCCGGAAGTCGGTGGCAAAAAAGTCAACTAAACCAACACCGGAAGTCACCGACACCGGAAGTAAAGGTATTTACACCTTTAAGTGATAAAATGGCAATGAAAAAAAAATTGCTTATGTGAGCCGTACCTAATTCACCACGCAGATCCAGTAAGGACTGATGGATGATGGGTGGATGGTGACTGCATACTTTTATTTTAATTTTATTGTCATGATTATATTAAATGAAAAGGTTAGCTGAGAAGAATACGAAAAATAATTTTATTTCTCGTATTCTTGTCAGCAAGAATAAGCGAAGTAAAATGATACAGCAAATGCTGTCATTGTAAAGCGTTTTTTTACTACTTAGAATATTTTATTTATTACTAACTGGCGCCCGTGTCTTCGCTCGCGTGATGATCGAAAAAAAGTATCCTATGTGTTATTTCAGAATTATTTATAATTCACACCGAAAATCAGTTCAAAAATTTTTATAAAAACAAGGGACCACTATCTACAAGGGAAGATGCGTTCTTTCTCACCACCTGTCATCACTTCATGAGAGCAATGTGTTACTCCATTTTGTTTACAAGTTGTTCGCTCCTAATAACTTCGGGCGAGCACATACGGTTCCTACGGTTCAAAGCTAGTTTGTGTGGATATTTTTTTTAATAACTACTACCGGTTAGGCCAGAACAGACTAAAGACTGAGAATAAAAGTTTATAATGGCAACATCTTGTTATGTCACATAGAAGAAAAATAGATGTAAAAAAAAGATATCTCAAAAACCTCATATCTCATGTACCTACCTGTATTTTTAATTTTCATAATTGCCTTAGAAAAAATTAATCAATTCATATTTCACTTAGAAAAAAAGCAATAAATGGAATCGAATATTTAATTTTATGAACAGTGGTGAAACTTGGCTAACAATAAGTTAAAGTTTTTGCATTTTTTTTGTTCAAATCAACCAGCTAAATTAATTTTACAAAACAAGCTTCAAAGTGTGGCGTTACTTTTGACCACAAAAAACGGCACGTACACATAGCGACATCAAGCTTTAAATTACCAGTATAACATAGCCTCTCTTTGAACAGATATCCCGTTCAATGAGAGATCTGCAACTGGTTTTGTATGGCTTGATGGGTCGTCGTGTGTACGACACGGTGTGAGAACCATAACACAAACATACTTAGCCATGAGCCATAACCGGCATTTGTTTATTTTAGCAACTTGTTGCCACACTGGCTCGTTTGAAGGAAAACAAACAAAACGCATTTTGATCCGTTAGTTTTAATATTTAGGTTAGAATCTATTTATTGAAAGGGGTGTTACAAAAATTATGGATTTCATAACATGTTTTTTTTAGAGCGATTCCTTTTGGGGGATGTTCAAAGTTCACAACTTAATCAATAACAATTAGGCAATATTTGTGATGCAACTGAGCTTCATTTCCTGAACTGGGCCTATTTGGCAGTGCCGTCAGACACACAATATAATCTGTTTACATTTAAGTATTTCGTGTAGTGCGCGCTTGTGGCGTGTGGCAAATAAAAATCGGTTTTTATTCTTTCGTTTCGTGTCATCAAGAACTGCGATCATAAATTCATGAGTCGAATTAATTAAAATCATGCATCACTGTGGAGGAATCATCATGCATCTTTGTGTCAATTCGCGAAACAAATTTCATCTGTTTTATAAAGTGAAACGCTTTAAGTTGCATTTAAAACGGTATTTTATTTTCGGCCTTCGGCGCGGTTTGTAGTGACAAAATCTCCGTGGAGCAGTTATAAAATGAATACTCGACTTACTCGACTAATATTATAAAAGCGAAAGTGAGTTTGTTTGTTACCTCTTCACGATTTAATGGCTAAACCGATTTTGATGAATTTTGGTACAGAGATAGTTAGGAACCAGGAGACGGACATAGGCTATTATTTTTTTAAAAAGAGTGGGATATGAGGGAGAAAGAGGGAAGAAACGGGAAAACTTAGCGTTGCTATTGCAAATCAATAAGGCGCTACCGAATTTAACGCGAGCGAAGCCGCGGGCAAAAGCTAGTACTCGATAAAAATGATGTGATATATCATTATAACATAACTAAACATGCTGGAATAAAAAACTTTTTTGTGAAAGATAAAGAAAAATAACTTTACTTCCGGAATTCGGTCACTTTTGTTGGAAGTAAAGTTATTTTCCACTTTTTTTTTTGGAAGTCGGTTTTATCTTTCACAAAAAAGTTTCCTAAAGTGAGCATAATAATCTATGCCGGACCGAACTTAAGCTTTATATAAGATAAAAAGCTGTCTGGAGAGAAGGAGCTAGATTGAATGGATTTGTTTTATGTGAGAGTAAATTAAGATGTTTGTTCACCCCCTCTTGGGAATTACAGGCATGTAATTATGATATGTTATGCGAATGATCATATTATTAATTTGGCATATTAAGACCTTGCTGATGTGTTGCAACCGAAATCAAATACGTGAAAAAAATATTTACCAAAGTCACATTTCAATTTAAAAATAAGAAATCCTTAACATATAAAACTGAGCAATTACCTACACATTCTACTATTCGATTTTGTCCTTTGGCCATTCCTGTAGTTGTTCTCTGCTAGCTAATTTTATCGTAATCAAGATATGCCACGACATTTTTTTTTGAGGTCTTTCTCTGAAGTTGTCTTCCGGATAATCATGTCGGCGCCTTGAGAGTTAGGCCTCCAGCCAGGGCAAAAAGGGCATCACTGGGGGAGGACAAGATCTGCGGCGCTGCGACAACGCAATGCTGTAACGCGCGACAAAACACGCCTGTCTGTAGGAGCCTTAAGTCCGTATACGAAAATACGTACCCGGAAGAAAGAAGCTACTTCGTATTAAAATATTAATATTTGTGATGATATGTATGTTCAATGTATTTTTTTATTATTTTGTATGCTTGTCGTAATAGCGACGAATAAATATGTTTTCTTTCTTTATTAAATTCTGATTCATGAGTTTTGAAAACACATCGGGAGGAAGGAAAACTGTCCAATCGTTGTCATTATTTTACAGTTCACAACAGTTTCGGATTAGCCACCTAGCAAGAATAGCAATTGCTACGGGTCCCGTGCAGAATGGGCCCTACTGGAACTTTAACCAACATCAACTATTTTTTTAACATAAGATGGCCGTTCTTCTCTGGTAGATCAAAGGCAACTCGATATAATTAGCTACGGGCCCCACGCTTGCTTAATCCGACATTGTCCGCAAATGATATGGAGTAGGAAACGACCATCGACCTTCGGCCGAAAATATGGAAATCGTGCTTAGAGAGTAGACTAGTCCCTCCAGATCCAACCCACTTCTCTCATAATAGTGAATGAAAATATCGTAAAGAAACGGCATGGTCTACGCCCAAAATATATGAAAACCTGTGACATTAGCTTCCAACTTGCACTGGGCCTGTTTGGTGCGCTGGATTACTGCCCAATCTCAGTTAATGAGTGGAGACCTGTATTCCAACAATGGGAATCAGATAGACTGATTTCGTCTTACGTGTTAGTTAAAGCACAAGCAAGGAGTATGCTAGGGTTGTAGCAGGTGACTTTTTGTGGTTTCTGCCGACCCCCTTTGAGAAAAAGTCGTGAGCTTATGTGTGTAGGTATCTAAATCAAAAGTAACTATCGGTAACAAGACTTATTACTTACAAAAGCACGGGCACGTATTATGTTATAATTTAATAAAGCGTAGGAGACACCCCCGCAGCCGCCAAAGAAAATTGAATCATAATTACAGGCAGGTAGGTACCTAAGTGGGCATTTTTCGCGATGAATTAAAGGAGACGCTTCCGACGTTCCTTTCATGATTTTTGGAGCGAAATAAGTACCTGTTCCTTTACATAGCGTTTTGTCAACATTTCTGCATGTTTTGAAGATTTATTATCCTTGTATTTTCGTTTTGAGCGTGTGATCTCCCACTGAGAATGTTAAAGTCATCTTTTTTTTCTTGTCCGGACTTAGATGGTTTTCACTGATCGGTGTTGGCTAGTTTTCTATAATTTTAAACTAAAATTTTATGAGATAGAATTATAGAAAAGTAGCCGTCCACCGTTGTTTTGTTTTTCAAATGGGAAATCATCAAAAAGCTTCTACTAACTACTAAAAACCATCCATGTTCTTTTGCCCTTTGTGTTTCGGGGCCGCGGAATTACTTTCGAACAACCCACAACTCTTTGAGGCGCGCGTGAAACACGGACTTTGCACGTTATTAAATCTATTCTCAAATTAGGAAGATCTTGACGGGCCTGGTGGTCTAGTGGTTAGTGGCCCTGACTGCTGAGCCGGAGGTCGTGGGTTCGATTCCCACCCAGGACAAACTTTGTGTGATGAGCATGATTGTTTGTTCTGTGTCTGGGTGTGATTTATCTATAATATGAATGTATTTATAAAATATATAAGTATGTATATCAGTTGTCTGGTTACCATAACACAAGCTCTGCTTAGCTTGGGATCAGATGACCGTGTGTGAGTTGTCCCAAAATATTTATTTATCTAAGTTGACCTGATGTAACCGATCTTGGAAAATATGCGTTGTTATTCATAAAATAATTACTTAAATTAATACAAAATATTTCGTATCAAAATAATTACCTATATCCTTACTTCCTTACTAATATTATAAAAGCGAAAGTGAGTTTGTTTGTTTATTTGTTTGTTTGTTACCTCTTCACGCTTTAATGGCTAAACCGATGTTGATGAATTTTGGTACAGAGATAGTTGGGAACCAGGAGACGGACATAGGCTAATTTTTATTTTTTTAAAATGGGATATGAGGGAGAACGAGGGAAGAAAAGGGAAAACTTAGCGTTGCTATTACAAATCAATCAGGCGCAAGAGCAAAAATTGCAGGTCTGCTTGGTGTGTTATATCGAATTTAACGCGAGCGAAGCCGCGGGCGAAAGCTAGTAATGTATAAAAGAGACAGTCAAGACCAATTGAACACATTCCATAATTTAATTGTTTATTTGAAAATCGAAACATTTCGAAAAAGTTAATTTGTATTATTTCATAGTAAATATATTTTTTGGGTAGTGGAGAGCAGTCAGATAGGAAGTTGCTCCCAGTCTTACCGGATACAGCTGAATTCCATATAATATGATAAAACTAAAAGATAAGGTAAGGTACCTAAAGGTAAGACTGGGAGCCAGCCTTAATAAAGTTTTTAAAAGGCTAGTCAAATTATAAGACCATAAATCCAATTTCAAATAGAGATTTTCACGTTAAAATTAAACTACCTTAATCAACAGAAAATCAAGTGAAAGTAGGTCAATTGAAAGTAGGTAAGTGCCTCAGGAATCTCAAAAAGTTTTCTAACTGGGCTTAAGTAACTGACGAAGCAGACCCTCGCGTAGTTCTATGTAATCAAGACGAGTTTACACGATATATATGTATATGTACCGTTCATACTTGAATCACCCAGAATGCCACGTCAAAGCCAGAGATGTGTTCCCAGCACAGATTAGCTACTCCTCCAGAGTGTGAAATCTGATTATGTAGCGATGTGAGTAATCGAACCTCTGGTATACACATTACTCTGTCATCAATGGCATTTAATTTAGTGCATAGATTCGTGATTAAATCTACCGAAGCTGCAGCTGACTATTAATCAGCATGTTACAAAGTAGGTAGTTTACATGTGAAAATGTCTTTTTTCGAAATTGACATTTTCACATGTAAATAAAAACATAACTATCAGTCCTGTTATTCTATAATGGTTAGGCCGATAATCTACATTTTGCCAGTCATTTTGAGTTCTATGTATGGTCTGTTGGAATCATCCGTTAACAAATATAAACCACTGTCTGCTACTGAGAAATTCTAGTTGGAAAAACAGTGCTCGGCTTGGGAATTGAACCCGACCTCATGTAAACACATGTTCAACAGTGGCCAGACGTCATAGGCATCGGTAGGTTTAAAGTCATGTTCGTGAACGGGCGCTGTCAGTTGGACTGGTCATTTTTTTAGCTACCACGGTCATTTTTAATTTATTTAGATTTTAAATTGAATTTTGCTTTTTATTTACTCTGGACGCTCTTACTGTGCACGTCTTTCTACATCGTTCTCACATATTTGTATAATCTCAACATGAATGGTGTAAATACGATTTCGTAAAAATATTATAATTGAAAAGAGTGTCCATGAAGTTTCTTGCCCATTCTTCTCCATAGAGATCAACGCTTTGGAATGGGCAACTACAGTACTTTCACAAGTTATTGTGCCTTGTGACCGGGGCTGTAGATTCATTTTGTTTCTTGATATTCAAAAGTGCCTGTAATGGTCTAATTGAAATAAATGATTTGATTTGATTTGAAAGAGTGAAGAAGAAGAAGGACGCAATTGAATTTAAAGCGCGGTATGGCAATGGCGTCAATTGCGTTCTCATATGTCCGTTGTGTGTTCCGAGTTTTTTGGCCAAAGTTGGATATGATAGATAAATAGATAATAGCGCTTCACACCAAAGCTCTCGACAACCACACAAACTCAAACGGTTTATTTGAATGAGACCATTATAGGTACTGTTAAACGTTTTAAAAACAAAAAAAATGCTACTACAAATCCAGTCACAAGACTTAATAACTTGTAGTTGCCCATTCGAAAGTGTCTCTATGGAGAAGAACGGGCAAGAAACTACATGCACACTCTTTTAAATTATAATATTTTTACAAAATTATGGTTAAAATATTGAATTAATATATATGTGATTTAGGTGTCTAGAAAGCTATCGGCTAGATGGCATCATTGTCACCATCTTTAAGTTCATTGAACCAACAGAGTTCATTTTAATATTTTAAGTATACTGTTATCCCCTTTATGAGCATGACCATTTTACCTGCTGATATAACCTTTTTTACGAACGGGAAATCATCTAATAACTTCCCCCACTCTGGGCGCAGCGGAGGGAATGTCAGATTTTTACTGACAAAACCCACCCATGTTCCTTCTTTTGCAATTTATGTTCTGGGGCCGCTGTATCTTATTCGAACAACTCGCAACCCTGGCAGGCAATAGCCCTGGCAAGCCCCTCTGACCCTATATAAGCTACCTTTTAATTATGTGTATAACACCTTCAAAAATTCTACTCTTAGATTTTATTTAATCTTAATCTCAGTACAAACAATCTATTCAAAAATATTTGAATGAAAACGTTTAATTTCAATTAGTTAAGTTGTAAGCGACGTTCCAGTCGTAGTTTTTGCATTTAATTTCAGCTTGCCATAATGAGGTTGAGAAGTGCATATTTCATAGCAGCAAGGCTCGGAGGGCGTTAAGTGGGGTATTTTATTGGCTTATTATACAATATTCTAAGCTAAAAATCGTGGAAAGAGTACGTTTTTAATTGGGCAGTGAGCTCGCGTGGTGCTGACGCGAGGATTATTCATGGCCGCTTCAGAGCCAACCGTTCCGTCGCGCCGCCGTTATTCTGCGCGGATTTTTTATGATCGCTTCGGCCTTTTTAGCCCGTTTTAACTTTTACTGATATATAGCAACTTCTTCTTAGGTTTCTGGTCTAATGGGCAGTATTGAACGTTTATTTAGTGTGGTAGTGTGCTAGAGTTTGTTAAAGAAGTAAAAGTTCTTTTAGAATATCCTACTAATATTATAAATGAGAATGTTTGTGAGGATGTATGGATGTTTGTTACTCTTTCACGTCAAAACGGCTGAACGGATCTGGATGAAATTTGACACAGAGGTAGAATATGGTTTGGAATAACACATAGGATACTTTTTATCGATATCACACCGGCAAAGCCGCGGGCGCCAGCTAGTTTTTTAACATAACATTACGCTCGTAATCTCTGAAGGGTTAAACAGAGATGTACCTAAAAGTACAACTACATTTGGCCAGTTTTATCTAATTCACATGTAATAGGGGGCGAGGCTATTGCCATCAATCAAACACAAATCCAGACTCCGTAGCTGCTACTGAGAAATTCCTGATAACAAAAAAAAACCCAATAACAATTTACCTTACCCAGGAACCGAACCCTCTTGGTCAGCACTCGGTCAGTCAAAATCGGGATGTTTACCGTGCTTACTATTGTGTCCATGGACAAACGCGCCTGCAACAGTCATAAAAAAATAGAAAACATGGCAAATATCCCAATTTTAGTTTTAATAATAGACCATATGTTTGACCCTATCAGTTAAAAATCTTTTTATGCTTTTGTTTACTCTAGAAAAATTGTATTTAAAAAAAAAAAAAAAGTTGCCCCACACTAGGAATTTCTCCTGTATCGTGGGTGCATTTACAAACATTTAAACACACATACACAAACAGCCAGACCCGGAACAACTATCAGTAGGCCATACAAATATTTGTTGCGTGCGGGAAACGAACCCGCGACACGCAGCGCGGCAGTCGATTGCTCAGCCACTGCGCCAACCGTGTCGTCATAACATATTTAAAACATCGTGTGTATTTTACTTATGTTATTAACTAATAAATAAATAACTAATAAATTATGCAAATGTGTATATTATGTAGGTACTTATGAACCTATCTCAAATGAAACAGTACGAAATATTCCAATTCTGTCTACTTCAATCAATTAATAATATTGCGAGCTTTGTCGGTCTCGGTGTATTTCAATTTGTTGTGGTTTTTCAACATTCACGAATTGATTTCGACGCAAAATACGCTGTCGTTGGCAATTTACACAATACCTTTTTAGCGAATTAGGGCGAAATGTTTCAATATTATGTTGATGAATATAAATGTGTTATTTATTGGGATCGACAAACATTTCTGTGTGCTTTTTTAACGTGGTCCGTTTGTATAGTCGACGACTAATGTGGTAGTGCACTTTTATACAGGGTGTAAAAAGACTGGTCATCAACTACGCTAACTTCTGAGTCGCCATAAAGTTTGATCAGGACTAAGTTTTTCTTTGCGGATGGTAAATCATCAAATAACTTCCCCCGCTTTGGACGGAGCGGGGGGAGAGTCAGACTTTTACGGACTAAAAACCACCCATGTTCCTTCTTTTGCCTTTTATGTTCTGGGGCCTCGGTATCTCTTTCGAACAACCCGCTTCTCCGGTAGGCGGTGTTCCTGGTAGCCCCACTGCTTTGCTGCCATACCTATGAGGCGCACATGGAACACGAACTATTTCTATTTAGCTTCGCTATTTGTGCAATATTTTGACCAAATAATTTACCTAGTATAAATTATTTGGTCGAAATACGTCTGCGTAGACGTATTTATGATACGCATCTATGCGGATGTATAGACCGGGACAAAAGCTGTGTGTATAAGCTTATGTGTTAATTCAGGCTGTAAGCTATCTTGATACCAAAGAAGATCGGCACTTTCAGTGTCGCTCTATTTGTGAAACGATCATAAACGAAATTGTATGCATTTTATAGATCGAGGACAGTAGTTTATTTTCCCACTTAAATTGTTTTTTTTTTTTGTGGGAAAGGAGAGAAAAGGTATAAATAAAGATTTTGTTAAATCAGAAGTAGAAGTAGCAATAACTAAACAGAACACAGGGTGTCGCAGAAGTCATTGCCATTTTCAGTAGAATATTACTCATTAGTAGAATATTAATGTTGGCTGGATGGTTAAAAACTAACAATCACTTTACTATGACATTATGAACACCTTTTTAATAGACATTAATACGAGTGCATTGTACCAATATTAACCATAAACTAACTATATTTTCAAGTAATTAAAGAAAACAACATAATTGGTTGTTTTATAGTTTTTACCTGGCAACATTAACCACATTTTTGACAACTGTCATTTGTGAGCTGTCAGTGTCACAGTCGTCAAACATAAACAAACATATTATTTTCATTTGCGATCCGTTTACCTAGTTATATATGCTGTATCGACCCCTAATATTATAACTTCATGTTAATTGTTACTTTGTTACGCGCCTTAGGCGGCCGGAGCTGACACAGCATTCACGGTAGCGCCGGGATGTTATGGCTAACGCCTGGCGACACGCATCCGTAGAGATAAGGACTTAGACTAAGAACATTGTATTAGCTTTAGTTAGAATACCAGACAGTCTTAAATAAAACCTCTTCGTGTCAAGACTCCTGTCGTTTGTTTTTTTAAAAACCTTCGGCAGTGCCTCCGGGATTTAACTGGCGCAGCCGGTAGGATATCCGCTTTCTAAAGGCTGTATTCGAGTACACAAAAATCGGTCTCGCGCGCGGCTTCGGGTATCCTCGAACCAAATAAATAAGTTTACCACGTGTGGCGCCGAAGGTTCCTGTCCACGGCACGAGCAGCTCTACGGGAAGGCATGGGATCGAGCAGACTGTAAGTAGACCTTTTTACTATCCTGTCTCGTCCTTGTTATTTCCTGTGTTGCTCCTGTAGGACTTATTGCGTAACTTTTAAACTAAAATCGTTGAAAGTTATTTGACTTCTGCACAAAATTGGCAGGCCTATTTTTAAGTATAATTTTATAATATAAAGTGTTTAAGTAAACTAATTTGATTAAAATGCCGGATCAAGTCGGAGTAACTGTCCAAATGATCCCTAAAGATATTTTAAGTTTAATTCCTAAGTTTGATGGTGACAAAAGTATACTAAATTTGTTTATAAAGAAAAGTGAATATATTTTAAGAAATTTTAACGGCCCTAATAGTGCTGTTCAGACTACTTATAACTTCCATGCTATCACTAGTAGATTGTGTGGTAGAGCAGCGGCTCTATTAAGTGAAAGAGAGGATATAAACACATGGGACCAACTAAAATCTATTTTGATTCAACATTTTGGCGACCCCAGATCAGAGGACTGCGTGGCAATTGAGCTAGAAAATTTAAAAATAAAATCTAATGAAACTTATCTGGAATTCTGTAACAGAATTCAGCAAATACGCAGCACTCTGATCTCCAAGGTCAATTTGCTCGCTAATGAGGAAATGAAAGCAGCAAAAATGGTAATTTACAATAACTTGTCTCTTAACGTGTTTTTATATAATCTGCCAGAGGATTTAATTAGAATCGTAAGACTCAAAAGTTGCACAAGCTTAGAAAGTGCACTCAGTGTCGTAATGGAAGAGGTCAATTTTCAATTTCAGTATAACGCAAAAAATAAAAGTAATACTAAAACAGCCCAGCCTCCTCCGAATACTAACCATCAAGGTTTTAAATTCCAACCTCCAATGAGACCTTATGTTCCAGCCGCAAATAATTTCGGTTATCCGGTTAACCAAAACTTTAAGTTTGGAGTTCCGCATCCGCCCCAAAATAATTTTAGGTCGGGTTTCAATAACAACTATAGATTTGGTGTACCTAACCAAACGTATCCCAAACCGGGTATGCAACAGCCTCAAGGCTATACACCAGTGTACATTTCAGGCGGTCCGCCGAATCAGAACAATTTTAAATTTGGTATCGGACCTCAACAAGGATCTAGACCTCAACTTAATAACGCGCAGAATAGACCCAATCTTAATCCACCAAACCAGCAATTCAAATTTGGTATACCGCCGCAATATCAACCACAACGTAATTTACCCCAGCCACAATACACTGATGTGTCCATGCGCACTGTCCGCCCTCTTAGAAATAATATGATTAAAAATAACTCCGATGACGAGAATACGCTTCACTTGTATAATAATAATAATGAAACGCAAGTAGTCCAAGACCTGGATTTCCAACCTGACTACGTAAACTGTGCAAATAATGTACACCTTACTGATAGTTACGAACACACCGCCTATGACAATAATTTCTACTTCGAAAATGTGGAGCCTATTTCCAACGAGACTACAAACCAAGAAGAATACGTAAAATTTTCCTATGATAGCCTCGGGAAACGATCACCCGAAGTAATCAATTTAAATTGCAATAGTATAAATCGATCACCATACATCTATATTCCAGAAATTAATGCCCGTCTAATGATTGATACCGGAAGTACACGAAGCTTTATTAGCCCAGGAAAAGTCGATCAATACTTTTCTGCCTACAAATATTACGAACCATTTGAAGTTATCAGTACACATGCACGTAGCTCACACGACCAAGTTATAGACATACCCTTACTGAAAACCTTCAAAAGTTTCCTCAAACACAAATTCTATGTTTACGATGTCGATAGCCGATACGACGGATTAATAGGTTCGGACCTATTAAAAATGTTAGATGCAACAATAGACATGAAGACGCAAATTTTAAAAACACGAGATACAGAAATACCTATAGTATACAGCCTCACATGTGAAATCACTTTAGACCCTCGGACTGAAACAACAGTAAATGTACTTACCAACCAAGACAATAACACATCCTTACAGGGTAACGTAGGTGATACTGAAAGACCTGATAGTCCAATATCAATATCGGACTCTTCAGAAACATTGACTGCCTCGTCACCTTCAGACATTAGGTCATCTTATCCAGTCCGAGCATCTTCCTCCAACACCCTCACAGCGGATTCATTACCTGAAACAATACACTCAGCACGAGATATCGATACAAACGGCATCCCTATCCTAGATGAAGCTGTAGACACGAAGCCCCATCAAGTTCTTGTTTTTACCTGGAACAGAAATCAATTATCAGTAAAAGACTCATCACGTGATAAACAAAAAATTTTTGAGATACACTTACCTGTAGATAATCCACACTTAGTAAAACAATTCCTTCTGGAATACATACAACCTAAAATAAAATATTTCTTTTATTTTGAGGATCAAATACACCGTAGCCAGTTTACAGACGCTGTTATTAAACTGTTTAAAAAGGATACTGTTAAAATTTACGAATGCACTAAAAGAGTTATATATGTAGAGGACGAAGACGAACAACGTTCAGTCGTACTTACCTACCATCATGGTAAAACCAGCCATCGCGGCATCAAGGAAACTCTCATGAAAATAAAGCGAAACTACTTCTGGAAAAATATGGACGTAACTGTTGCCACGGTAATAAATTCATGTGAAACCTGTAAAAAACTAAAATACGATCGTAAACCCTTGAAACCAGTATTACAGTTAACACAAACACAAACGAAACCCTTTGCTGAAATATTCATAGACCTTTTCTCAGTAGAAGGGAAATACTTTTTGACGATTATAGACGCTTTCAGCAAATTAGGACAGGCTTTCATACTCTCAAACCGATCCACTCCTGAAGTAGTCCGTGCATTAATTAAATATTTCTCGTTCTATGGCGTACCAAACCGGATAAGTGCCGATCCTGGAACCGAATTCAACAATACCTTGTTTAAAGAAACACTTCAATTTTATAAAATTGATCTGCACATAGGTACAGCACATAACCCTAATTCTATGGGTTTAATAGAACGCTTCCACTCAACCATCTTAGAAATATATCGTATCGCAAAATATGAGCACCTAATTACTGATGCTGCCGATGTAATGACGTACGCGATTATGTCCTACAATCAAACTATACATTCGACAACAGGTCTTACGCCTTTTGAAGTTGTTTTTGGACACACCGATTCGAATAGCACCTTCGCAGTTAACTTTAATAAACAATATACGCAACAATTAGTTAACGATCACATGAAGCGAACTAAGTATCTCTACCACTACTTAACGGATAAAATAATAGCAAACAAAGAAAAGGTCAAAGAAAAGCGTGATGGTGAAACATCGTTCGATATACAAGAAGGAGACACTGTATTCATAAAAGGAGTAAACATTAGACGAAGTAAAGACAAACCTCGTTTTCAAAAAGCACAAGTATCAGGCGAAATCGTTAGGAACATTTGTCCTGTTAAAATAAATAATCGTGACACAAAAGTGACACTTAAGGACATTAAACGACCTCCACAGGTTCCTCCTCGTGCTCCTGGCCCTGACCTCCAGGATACACACCCTTCAACTTCAAAGGATAGATAAGAACCCTGGCGTATTGATTCTGAAACAAGGTCAAGCTAGCGTAAGTTACAATAAGTGGACTATTATTAAGGTTTTAGATTTAAGTTTGATTCATGAGGATTTAGAATCTAATATTAAAAGATATGCAAACTTTAATGAATATATACAGAAACATTTAGGAAATGACACCTCGAATTATCAGCTGTTTGATGTAAAACTCCAAACGGATTACGTTATGAACAGTAGCATAGAAAAATTTAAGCAGTTAGCCCCATCGATGAGGATTAAACGTGGAATTCTAAACCCTCTAGGATCTATTATTAAGATTATTACCGGTAACTTAGACAATGACGACGCTAGCAGATATGATAACATGATTGATAATATAAAAACACGTCAGGATGCATTAGCAAACAAGGTAACGCTTATAACAGAAATTTCTAAAGCTTTAGTTAAAATAACGAACTCTACTAAAAACAATTTCATTAAAATTGAAGAAGAAATTTGGGAAATAACAAAATTAATTAATCAGAATAGCATTAACATTACCACACATAACTTTGTAAATATCTATAATCTATTTTTACACAATTTTCAACTATTGTACAGTCGACTGAATGAGATTGAAATTTCCATCACATTCAGTAAATTAAAAATATTACACCAGTCTCTGATAAAGTCTGATGAGTTGTTCAAATCATTAAAGTTCATAGAAAAATCTAATAAACTAATGTATGAAGTAAGCTATGATAACTTAGTTAAGTTGGAACAGTGTATCGAAATAAAAGCTTATTCGAAGGGAAGTCAAATAACGTTCATTTTAGAAATACCTATAATCAAAGATGAAATATATACGTACTACAGAGCAATCCCCATACCTATTACCAATCATTTTAACCAGACCACAATCATAATTCCCAAATACCCCTACCTCTTAGTAAAAGGGTCCGAAATAGTCTCGCTCTCCCAGCCTTGCTACGAACTCTACGGGGCGAAGTTCCTGTGCTACGAGGACGAGTCCCAGCTGCCAATGGAAGACACCTGCATAACCGCATTAATGAGATTCTCCCATAACACAAACTCCTGTTATCCCGTACCAGTTGAAATTCAAACTCTTAAAATACAACCTGTGGGGAAAAGGCGTTGGATTATCTATAGTAGAGCCGAAACTATACTATCAGAGATCTGCAATAACGAGATAACGAAAGAAGAAATAAAAGGTACTTACTCTCTTACCTTGGATGGACACTGCGATGTCAAGATAGGTAGAGTTACCCTAAGATCTAATCAAACTACAACAAGTAATATCGACTCTTCGAAATTACCAATTGTCAATCTTCCTGATGTAACACCCATCGAGCCACACCTGCAACGCAAGCCTATCAATTTGGAGACTAGTGATTTAACAAATCTGCAACACCTAAATAACTTATTGGAAGTTAGTAGAAGTGAAGTGAAAATCGACAGTGAAAAGTCAATTAACGTGAAAAGTGTTAGCGTCGGCACTCTAGTGTTATATATTATTATAGTTTTAAGCATTCCTGTATTCATAGCTCGTAAGTACGAAAAAAACATAAAAAAATGTTTGTGCCGAAATGATCGGAGTGACAATGATCATCCCAATGATAATCATCCCTCCGATAATTTCGAACTTATGGGGGGAGGAGTTATATATGCTGTATCGACCCCTAATATTATAACTTCATGTTAATTGTTACTTTGTTACGCGCCTTAGGCGGCCGGAGCTGACACAGCATTCACGGTAGCGCCGGGATGTTATGGCTAACGCCTGGCGACACGCATCCGTAGAGATAAGGACTTAGACTAAGAACATTGTATTAGCTTTAGTTAGAATACCAGACAGTCTTAAATAAAACCTCTTCGTGTCAAGACTCCTGTCGTTTGTTTTTTTAAAAACCTTCGGCAGTGCCTCCGGGATTTAACTACCTAGCATTTGTTATTTGTTTGTTTTCTAACTCATTACATTAAACATAAATGAGTAAAGAAAACTGTACTGATGAAGAACAATAACTTGCTACAATCATTTCACAGTGGATACAGCACCGTCAAGTAAATATATTTTCTTGTCTTTTTAAAAACATTTTCTTATTACATATTTCTGTTGTTATGATTATTGAATGCATGAATTATTGTTTTAGCTTATTCCTTCTGATGAAGCATGTGGGCCATGTTGGCTACGAGCTCATAGAATATTGCATTGCAACACTAACACCCAAAACTCTCAGTTTAACACTGCTGCTTCAGAAGATATGTCTGTTTCCCCACACCAAAGCTCTCAACATGAGGAGATTGAAGATTGCTGTGTGAACTGTGACAAAAAGCTGCTGTCTGCAGAAAATAGCATGGTCTGTCTTTTGAAAGTGATCATTTTATGAGAGTTATAAAGCTGTGGACATGTCCTAAAAACGTAAGTTACAGGCTATTATTTTTATAATTTCTTAACTATATTAGTAAGTAAAAGTCGAAAATTCAAAGAGAAATAAATTGTAAATACTTTCTTTTTAGATTATGGACACCGATTATGTGTGCCACAACTGCTGGGAGCTTGTGAACCACCAGGTTTTATCAGAAATTGAAATTCCAGAAGAAAATACAGTGCCACACTGGAAACCAGGAAATACCACAGCAGCAATACATTACACTGCCAAACGTTCAACGAGCTGCTGACACTAAAAGGCATTGCTTGTTCCCTGACTGCAGGAATCTGGAGCGATACCATATTCCAGCCATAATTTATATATGGGTGCTGAGTTACAGCAACTTTTACATACCCAGATGTGCAAAGATAGGCGGTTACCACATGGGTAGAAACATGTTTGGTAAATTGTACATATCCGAAAACGCTGTAGACCATTTTAATCATTCTCAAATCGAGGATATGGTTTTCATATTATCACTACGGTTGTTGCTCTCATGTAATGTAGCCCAGGTACCATAATAGAATGGTACCTGGGCTACAGTCACCAGGACAATATAACTCCACCTGCACAGTTTCTTAATCAAGTCTTACTCCGGCTAGATTCATAAATAATTGTAAAATATGCATAAACAATTGTAAAAAAAGTGATTGTTTCATTTTATAAAACAACATCCTTATTACTATTACCTGCCTACCTCATAGATACCTATACATAACTAACAACATTATATCAATCACCAACCTGATGCTTCACTCAATTGCTGGACTAGGTTTCTCCTAAAGCACGGCATTAATACATTCCTATATACAGAGATGACAAACAAGCACGATTCGCCTGATGTTCCAGCAACATCCGAAGGCATAAATAACCTGTTGGTTTAGATAACAACCTACTGTAGGTTACACGTACATCCTATACGTTTCGCCTCAAAGGAAAAGCGCTATTAAACTACTATTATTCTTTAAATGTGTAGATAAGTACCTACTTTGCATTCTAAAATGAATTCATCTGCTCAATAATCAATACACCTATCTCAGGTCAACTAAAAAAAGATCTGAGATAGCTATATTATTACACGTTTCACAACACATAACCTAACCTTTATGGTAAATATTTAAAAGGATTTTCTGTCAAAACCCCACTACAAAAAAATATGCTATGATTATACTTTATGTTATTAGGCCTTAGATCTATCTCTTTCGGGTGTTTATACTAATGTACGCGAAGTATAAATGCGACACTCAAAGTACATGGGGTTTTGCCAATCTTCTTTGATGCAATTTCGTTTGGGCGTTATTGAATAACAAATAAACAAACATATACATACATATAAACTGTTGCCTTTTTTAATATTAGTGTGATGCATAAATAAATGAGGGTATACAGAAGCTACAGAACGACTCTGGCTGTTCTTTAAATACTTCTTGATTAATAATATCTTGATTAATATATGACGGGCCTGTTGGTCTAGTGGTTAGTGGCCCTGACTGCTGAGCCGGAGGTCGTGGGTTCGATTCCCACCCAGGACAAACTTTGTGTGATGAGCATGATTGTTTGTTCTGTGTCTGGGTGTGATTTATCTATAATATGTATGTATTTATAAATTATATAAGTATGTATATCAGTTGTCTGGTTACCATAACACAAGCTCTGCTTAGCTTGGGATCAGATAGCCGTGTGTGAGTTGTCCCAAGATATTTTATTTATATTTATTTATTTAATATTTTGTGAGCTAAACCCACAGACATTCTACTTTAAATTACATATTTATATCATTCCAACTAATATTATAAATGCGAAATTTTGTGAGTATGGGTGTATGTTTGATTCCTTTCACGAAAAAACTACTGAACGGATCTTGATGTAATTTGGCACAGAGGTAGATTATAGTCTGGAATAACACATAGGGTACTTTTTTATCAATACCCGGGCGAAACCGCGGGCGTCGGCTAGTAAAATTTATAAACGTGAAAGTTTGTATGGATGTTTGTTACTCTTTTACGTAAACACTACTGAATGGAGTTTAATAAAACTATACAATAATATAACTTAATAACATGAATAAAACATAGGCTACAATTCATAAAGATATATTGTATACTAGCTTCGCTCGCGTTAATTTCGGGGTAACACAGTCCCCTTTCCTGATTTGCAGGTACCTGCTACCTGCAGTTTTTGCCCTTGCGCCTCATTGGATTGTAATAGCAAAGCTAAGTTTTCCCTTTTCTTTCCTATTTCTCCCACATAAAACACTTTAAAAAAAATAGAGACAAACAGTACCTAACCTATGTCCGTCTCCTGGGTCCCAACAATCTCTTTACCAAAATTCATCAAAATCGGTTCAGCCATTAAGGCGTGAAGAGGTAACAAACAAACTCACTTTCGCCTTTATAATATTAGTAAGGATATAAGTAAGGATTCTATCACCACGCGAGTGAAACTGCGGGGCGCATCTAGTCAGTTATAATAAACAAATACAAAAGTCCTGTAAGTAATACCTTCAAAAGTGTACAAAATAGATCAATTGAGTTAATAGGATAACTTACACCCAAGGGGGCGCTAAATATTTATCAAAATCGCGTTTAGATAATTTCTGTTTTGCCCGGGGTGCGGGTGGTAATAAATTAACTGAAAACAGAAATAATATTTTAGAAATAACAAGTAAACCATGAATGCACACCAATAGTCATTAAAAATGATTCTATAGGATTTTAGTTTAGTTTTTTTTTTATATATAAAGCGTTGCACCTCACTAGGAATTTCTCCTGTATCGTGGGTGCGTTCACAAACATTTAATCTCACACACATATACAAATATTTGTTCCGTGCCCGTCTCAAATCCGAGACACTCAACTCAAAAAACTCAACTGAAATTAGTTTCCACTCGAGATCGAAGTAAAAAAACTATTCTTTGTCTTGACAAAAAGACAAATAAAAATTTCATTAACATTCGACCTTATTGCAATTTTACAAGACCTTTTTCTTGCGGATAGTAAATCTTCAAATAATTTGTCAGACTTGTACTGACTAAAACCCACCCATGTTCCTATTATTGCCCTTTACGTCCAAGGGCCGCGGTATCTCTTTCGAACAACCTGCAACCCCGGCAGGCAGAATAAATAAATAAAATATATAGGACCTCAGAAAAAGATTCAGAGATACCCCAAAAATAATGCAAATAAAACATGTCAACATAAACCATGTTGGAGCTGATACTCATATGATTTCACATAATATTTCAAACAACGAGCTCTGCGGTGTGGCAGGCTAATTTAGCGTTCCAAGCCAACGGGCCGCGTCAGGCTGAATTTAAACATTTCTTCTAGATCCTGCCAGAGGGCGCGCGGAATCTATTTCACGCACATTACGTCCATGACTTATGAGTTATTACAGCCGTAAAGCTCAGCACACATCACTCCATTTACTCAGATTTTTAATATAATTTAGACGGCATTTTAGATGTTTTGTAGCGCGCCCTACAAGTTAGGAGAGGTTTTTGCTAAGTTATTTGTTAATTGACATTATTCAGAAGTGAAATCAATATTATTGATTATCTTACGTGTAGTACGTAAGATATTCAATAATATTGATTTCTTCATTTTAGGGTTCCGTATCTTAATAGGAAAAAACGAAACCCTTATTGGATCGCTTTGTTATCCGTCTGTCTGTCTATCTGCCTGTCGAGTTGAAATTAAAACCATATACTCAAGTCTGTAGTCCTTTAGAATTGTGGAAAAATCATATTATTATCTCTAAGTCTACGCAATCAAAAGATATGACCGTTTACGTCGCAAGTTTGTACGGAACTCACGGTATGTGAGTCCGACTAGAACTTGCCCGGTTTTTTTTGTCATCTAATGCACCATGATTCATAATATAGAGCCTACACACCAAAACCGACCATTTCTGGGCTCGAAATACCTATTTTCATCCTATAGAAAGACTAAATATCACAATCTCTTGAAAAGTATTCCGAAGAGCTGCTAAAGCAACAATTTACACGAGGTTTTGGGGATAATAATAGAAAAGGGATCACCAAAGTAGCACGTGTAAGAATTAATGTTTATTTTTTATCTTATCTTTGTCCTCTAAGTTTGTCTAATGGTTTTCCTGTGGAATAACATCTGTCCTTTTAATCCCCAAAAGGTTAAGCAGAGGTGTACCTAATAGCAAACACAAGCCTAATTAGTCCTTACTAATATTTATAAAAGCAAAAGTGAGTTTGTTTGTTTGTTACGTCATCACGCCTAAATGGCAAAACCGATTTTGATGAATTTTGGCACAGACATAGTTGGAACCCTAAAGAAGGACATAAGCTACTTTTTGTCTCTTTCTAATCCCTCACTTTCCTAAAATGGGGGGTTGAAGTTTGTATGGAGCATTTCGCAATTTTCAAGGTAGAAAGCAAAAAAATAGTATGCGAACTATTTGTCACTAACAAAAACATCGTGCATAATTTTTTTCAGATATCTGCCCCCAACCCCTTAAAAGAGGGGGAGAAATGTTAAATGGGAGTCTTCGCTTCTCTCTAAAAATCGGCACACACACTGTTACCAACGAAAAATACCTGCAAATCAGGAAAGAGGAACCGTGTTACCTCGATTTTAACGCGAGCAAAGCCGCGGCAAAAAGCTAGTTTAGTATAAAAAATACCCAAAATTCGCCAGTTGTACTATGTAGTACTGTGTAAGGGGGCGTATCTGTTGCCCTTAACCAACTAAGAAGTATGGTTGGTCACTGAAATTCTTGATTGAAAATCCCAACCACTACTTGTCTGACTTGAGAATCGAACAACGAACCTCATGCACAACTATAGCTCTTAAGACCACTAGACCAAAAAGCTTGTCAGTTGCTTAGTGTGTGAAAAAAAAAGTATCGCATAGGTAGTGAATTTTAATAATTTATCTTTATGAAAGGGTCATGAGAGAAACGCAGATTTAAGACGCTCTCGGGCATCATCGATTCCTTCTACCCCAATCACTTAATTAGGGTAGGTAGACTATCTGTGATAAATGGAACAGTGGTGGTACAACTGTACATCTTACACTAAATGTTGTCTTGGGTATACTAAACTAACATTTCTAAGTAATTAATTCTTGTCCATTTCAGATGAAATGGAGTAAACAAACTGTAATAATTTTTAAGTGGTGCTTGCTGATGATTGTGTCTTTTCAGTACGGTTTGTATCTACGTAGAAAGATTTTGTAAGTAATATTACACTAATCACCAAAAAGGCATACTTATCACCATCATCAACCTAATTTTTTCCAAATATATTAGCCGGCTTCCAGTCTAACCAGATTTACCTGAATTCCAATATTTTTGGGTGTGCTAATTTGTTTAATTTCCTTCACAAAGATAAGCACAAAAAATATTGTAATATTCATAATTGTAAGTTTTGATCTTTTCCTTCTGCTAAATTGACAGGCAACTCAAATTTAATTGACAGTATCAGAAAGCCTCAAAAAACTCGTTAAAGTGAAGTCAACAGCCCAAAATTCGTACAAAAAGATATGGTGCTACCCAGTTCCTGTTTTATCATCTGGGCAGTTGCTCCATGAAAAACTCTTGTCCTATGTAAAATTCCCATTTATGCACCTAGTTGGGAAAAGATTAGGCAAATAATGAGAACCATACCATTTTTTCTCTACTACACACACTGTCCAGTAGTGGGCGACCTTTATAAATGTATGTGATGTGTCTAAATGCCCATGGGTCAATCTAAGTTAGTCTACTTTACTTTTTATGTTCTTTTTTTTCTGTTTGATGTATTTTTTGTATTAATTCCTGTATTTTGTCTTTTGCTGCATCACATAAATGATTTATCTATCTATCTACTATATTTTTTTTTCGACTCTGTACCTTAGCGTGCATCAAAAGATTGGATCCAAAACCGACAAGCTATCAGGCTCCAAGCTATTACTTTACGAACTGCAATCACTTCCACGGATACCACAATCCTGAAAAATCAACCTTTCCCACTCAGGAAATAGACACAAAATAAGAAAACTACGAGAAAAAACTAGTTTATACTTCCGTAAGCTTTTATTTTTGCGTCGTAAACTTAATCTGTTTACTCACTACTAAGTGTACCTATTGAAAGATTTAATAAGTGAGTTAAGTTTAAGTGTGGAGATTACCTTTTTCGATAGCACTGGAGTGTGATATTATATCGTCTTTGACTAGACTACATGGCGACAGTAGGAGGAATGACCAGTCAATGGTGGTTGTAACATGACGAGAGAGAGTCGAGACATACGGGGTGATTATCAGAAATTGTAAACAGGGAAAATTTTCTTTGGTCGGTTCGAAAAAGGTTTTAGTTTACCTTTTTTGCGAATTTTAGAATTGCCAGTAAACATAAACGTTTCAATAAGGGTTAAAATCTTTCTATTTATATCTACTTTGTCAGTGCTTATGGCTTAAGACTGAAATTAATAGATATTAGTTCTCTAACACACGGCATTTCTGTCTCGAGAACTGTATAATTATAGCAATAATAATCAAGTGTCATAATAAGATTATTTTATTAAATGATAAAAACGAATTCGTTTTTAACGCAAATTAAATGCGATGCTGAAAACACCAAACAAAAACACCTAGTGAGAATTGTTCCGATGTATTGAACCCAAAATAACAGGTCAAACAGTGGGAAGTGCGCTCGACTCGACGTCGACATCGAAATATTGTCCGTTACCATATAAATACAATATTATGACAGTGACTAATTTCAAATACAGTTTTATTCAATATCTACTTAAGCTAACCATTGAATTCTAAGAAAACGTATCTATATCTCCTAAAAGTTTTTCTTTCATTAAATAATTTTCTTAGTAAAGTTATTTTATATAGGGAGGATATTTGTGGATGTGTGACACAAGAAGTGTGTGGGTTTTCACTTGGCGGAAATTACTTTTTAAAGTAACAACAAATGTCTTTTAACCCTATTTTAAGTTTTTTGAGGAAGGCTTTGTTTACTTACTAACTTAATAATGAAACCTAATTTCAAGTAATAAAGATTGCGAACGTAAATTAACATAAGTTGGTACCCACAACTTGAGCAAACTTCAGTAAGAATTAGAAAACTCAGCTGGATATTTAAAACCCTCAGACATATTGTTCCAACTAAAATGGTAAGCGGTACTAACCGCCTCAGAAATCTTCTAAATGAAATATATATGGCACTTGCCCAGTCTGTGCTCCTATATTGTATTCCAATCTGGGGTGGAGCTGCAAAAACAAAGTTCATAGAAGTAGAACGAGCTCAGCGTGCATTAATAAAAATAATGTATTTTAAGAATAAAAGGTTCTCCACGGAAAGCTTATATCAAATAAGTGACTTACTATCTGTAAGGAAATTGTATATAACCCAAACCATACTAAAAAAACATAAAACCGTACCATATAACCCTAACGAAAACCTTAGAAGGAGAAAAGATTTAGCTGAACTTGTTCCCCAAACAAAAACTAGATTTGCATGCAACCAATATAATAAACGTTCTGCTCAACTTTATAATAAAATTAATAAACATGTCACTATATATAACAAACAATCCCACGACTGTAAAAAAAGTATAACAAACTGGATAAAACCACTTACCTATGAAGAAACCGAAGCACTCCTGGAGCATTTTGAGTAGCTGAAATATACACTATAATAAATGTAGCCTGACCTAACCTAGAACGCCGCAATACAAACACACCACATACCACACCACATCACATCACATCACACCACACCACACCACACCACACCACACTACACCACACCACACCACACCACACCTCACACCACACCACATCACATCACACCTCTCACACCACACATACCTTACACAAAACACCATGCACTACGCCACACACCTTACCACATCACAAGCCCCACTGCATTACTCACCTCACATACACTGCACTCCTTACTATACCACATTAGTTTTATATTCTTTGATAGTTATTGGTGATAAACCGTTTTATGCAGTTCAAGTTAAAAATAGATTAACTTAACTATTATTTCTTATTTAGTTTTGGAATTCTCTTTATAGATTTGTACTTTGAAAACTTAAAATGTAAAAATTGTTTAACATTGCATATTTACCCTTACGGTAGACTGTACTTACAGCTAGTACAGTGTACAAATGTTGTAAGAAAGAGCGGAACCTACTAATACAGGTATTGTTTGCCTAAAAGTAGGCTCCAAACACGTAACCATGTAATGACATATTTATGGAAACAATAAACTATTTTGTATTGTATTTGTATTTTGTATAAGTGTTATTAATGCCAAACTTGTCTTTTTATTCGAATCAGGTGACAACCAAAATGTTTATACAGATAAACTATATCCGTGATTTATGCCCAAGATACAGTCGGAACTATAAATATTATATAAAATATCTAAACAATAAACATCTTCACATAAAAGATTCCATTTACTTGGATACATAAATCATAACTCTATAAGGTTTCTGGCATGAAAATCTATCGAATAATGTTAGTCTATTATAACTAGTGTCTCATATCAGGCCGAGTGTTCATACTCGATGTTCCAATAAAGTTTTGTCAGGGGATCTTTGCCGGCACATAATAAAGTATTACAAAAGCCAAAGACCGTCATTGTTGCTGGTACTTCAATCCCCGACGCGTTGGCGCGTTTAAACGAGCCAGTTGACTCGACTAGCCTGGATTTTTTTTTGAAGTAACGTCTGGTCTTATAAAAGTGACGAGAATGGCAAATTTTAGTCGATACACAGTTTTTATGTGAGCAAGTTGATTAACATTTTAAAGATTCAGAGGAACTATTGGTGTAAATGAGAGCAGTTGTGATTGTAATAAGTATTTAATTAATATATTTTTCGTAAAACTTTTCCATATGTTTTTTATATTACCTTGAAATACTTTGGGCCATTTCAATAAAAAAAAATATATTCAATAAAACCGCATGCCACTTTTTCAACGAGAAACAAAATGTAGAGCATTGAAAATATCTCTAGTGTCTTGTCAATTGTTGAATATTTAGCAAAAACCATAATAAAATCTTACATTTAAATTTCTACAAGTGACTTTGGTAGATAAAGTTAGCAAAATTTTAACTAAATGCACTGCAAGTGATTATTGAAAAAGAGTTCATGCAATTTTTGATTTGCTAGAAATGTAAAAAATGCATTTTTATTATTAAGCCATTTGATGGTAATGGCTTCGCATCGCCTCGAATGACATTGAACTTAAACTTATCACACATGTCTAATTTTTTTTAGCTTCGTTCATAAATCTATCATGTAATTAAATTACTACTTAAAACATTGGAATTTTTAACTTACGTATTGATGAATTGATTACGATATAAATGTAGGGTTTATTGCAGCATAGTAATACTATGCTGCAAATATTATTCTTTGCTTTGTAGTTCACACAGAAAAATTTTGGATCTCAACATAATATCACTGGTGATAAGTGGGGCAATAGGTAAAATCCTGTCTAACTAACCATTCGGGGAAACTAATCTTAGCGTGATAATGTTTTTTGTTAACAATTTTAGAGCTGGGCTCTTTTTTTGCGTATGAGCAATCATCGGAGTTTTACGGTCTAAAACGGTAAAACCCACCCATGTTCCTTCTTTTGGCCTTCATGTTCCGGGGCCGCAGTAACTTTTTCAAACAACCTGCAACCCCGGGACAAACCGCAACCCCGGAGCTGGACTCTTGGCCTTAGCGTACGCATTAACGTTTTGGTAATCTTTGGAACGTGGATCCGTCTAATCTCGATATACTGCTATAACGTGGGTCCACGACAAAACGATATCATGCGTGTTTTTAAAGACTACTGCATAAAAGTTGTTTAAATCGTGACTCCAACTTGAGTAAGGTACTGAAGATCGAGTTTTGAAATCCTTCTAAATGTAAATACGTATTACTACTTTAGGGTGAGATTTGCTCACCCAATGAATGTTATCGTGACAAAATGTTTTGAGTTGCTTCGTTTGTACTTTTTATCATTCAGTATTTTTTACCGGTTCTTCGTCCCTGTCGAAGAAATTTATCGTATATTTTGTTGGTAATATTATGATACAGCTTGCCAAAAATTCAAAATCGGATGAATAGTTTTGAAGTTGTCCGTTAAAAGTTTATATATGTGGAACTAGCTTTTGCCCGCGGCTTCGCTCGCGTTAAATTCGGGGTAACACAGTTCCCCTTGCACCTTATTGATTTGTAATAGCAACGCTAAGTTTTCCCTTTTCTTCCCTCTTTTTCCCTCACATCCCACTTTTTTTTTTAATTAGCCTATGTCCGTCTCCTGGTTCCCAACTATCTCTGTACCTAAATTCATCAAAATCGGTTTAGCCATTAAAGCGTGAAGAGGTAACAAACAAACAAACTCACTTTCGCTTTTATAATATTAGTAAGGATTGTGGATGTAGGTGATAATCATACTAACTAATATTTCTTCTTTATAATATTAGTGTAGATTTGATTATATAAAACATACACATTTAAAAACAAAAGGCGCGAAATTGTTATAAAAATTACTCGCCTAAAAATCTCCGAAACAGGCAAGTAGCAAAATCAATGGCAACGCTCCCCGAAGGGTACAGATAAGGTTTTATGAGCTCGCCACGTCGTTTCTGTGCGGGAACAGCGAATGTGCACTACATAGGTTTGTACAGAAAACCAATTACCTTCTCTTTTGTTTAGTATTTGATTGTTGTTTTATGCCCCTTCTATTATAATGAGAAACAAAAGAACGCTTAAAAAGTAACGCCCTCTCATGACGGTAGATGGTATGAAGTGGGTTTAGTTGTGTGTTTATATTTTATCTCAACTTTATTAGACAAGTTGTTTGAGTAAACTAAGCTGAATCCTACACTTTTCTTATTTTTATTACCTTCTAGATGTTTTTAAGGGTAGTTATATTAGAATGACAAGAAACAGGAATATTTCAGTGTTTAGTTGCGTAAAATATTATTTTACGTTATTTTGACTTTGCTGGCAAGAAAAACCGTTTTTTTTTTTAAATTAAAAAACAAATGGTCGATATAAAGTTAACCTTATGTTACAATATGTAAAGAACTACTGATCCCTACCAACTTTGCACTGTGACAGATTCTTATAGAAACTTTCAACAACTCTTATTTCACCCGCTCCAGGGTTAAATTTCCAAAAGTATTTTCTTAGCTCACCTTGATTGGTTTATAGTTTCAATAATATATTCCGGATACCTTAATTACTAAACAAATTATTATTAAATTTAATGAAATTTCTGGTTGTTATTTGTCTATATTTTATCTTGATTTCTTGTTGACGACTTGTCCGCTGTGATTAGAAGGAAGGTTTTTTACATTGGATTTATTTGAGTATTCGAAGCAACAAAAAACAATAATTCGGGTATCATCTTAAAACACATTAACGTATTACAAAAAAAAAACAGTCGAATTGAGAACCTCCTTCTTTTTTTTGAAGTTGGTTAGGACCTCGTCGGTTAGGACACAATTGTAAAATTTAACAATCTAAACAAGCACTCTGTTTCAATAACTTGACGGACAGTCACAGAGGTCTGAAACTCGAACGAGATTTTAGACGTCAAAATAGCCATTATAGAATTTGATGACGGAAACAGAAGTTTGGAGTTGTTTTCAATAGTTTGACTAAAGGCTCGCTACCTAAATAATTGGTAAATACATCTGAATAATTGGTAAAATCAAATGTATATATTTTTTTTAAATATTGGTAAAAAAGGTAAACCTTACATTTAAAGCTAAGATTATTTATAATTTAATAACTAGCTTAAATAATACGTATTAAAATTAGTTCAAAATAAACTATGAAAACTATGTATTCATCTCAACATTTTTTAAACTAAGTAGATAAGTATAATATTTATTTTCATATCCACATAATGGGCATGCATAACAAATATATAGTCTTCTATGTTTGGGAGTCCGTAATATCGGTTTTAGAATAACGAAGCTTATCATGCATTGTTATACAAACAGCACAACCGAAAACCGGAATGTGAGTCAAATTAAAGTTAGTTATAGGCGAACCAAATGAAAGTATGTTATATTTTTTTTAAAGTATTGTATACTAGTTGTGCCCTGAGATTTCACCCACTATTCAGCTTCTCAGTATTGTAGCGTAATGATCTATACAGTTAGGTAAATAGCCTAATTTACTTCCTGATAATTAAGCTTTCTACTGTCGATAAAATAGTCAAAATCGGTCAAGTAGTTTCAGAGCCTTTTCGGTACAAACAAACAATTTTTTCCTCTTGTAATATTAATAAGCATATCTATACTACTAAAGTGCATCTGATGGACCTTAATTTCACTCTGAAATTGACAAATCACGAAAAAGGCCCTTTTTGCGTCCCCTAAACGAACTTTGCACATACGCGTCCAGTATTTCGACACACGTCTGCCTGTTATTTTGCGTCGGACACATAGGTCGTCGGGTAAATTACATAACTTACCTAAGTTATACAGCGCCCGTCATATTGGCACTGTTAAATTAATTTAAAAACTTAAGGGGATCCCAGTGCTACAACGTTTTATAAAATGACCTAACAGTGGATCATTCACGGGCTGATTTGATGATGATAATGTTGACTGTCAATGTAATATGTGTAATATAGCAAAGTAAATACAAACCTGTTTTTACCGATCTTATTGTATAGTTAAGCCTAGTTTTTGTCTAAAAACTGTGTAGTATATTGCACAGTCATTAAGAATACGGTCACCAAAGAGAAGCAGATCTTTTTAAGGTAATAATTTTTAGTTATACGAAAAAATATGTATTTATAGACAATAACTCAAAAACTAGCAATATAAATAAAATTGATATGGATGGTTTTATTTCATTTTTATTTATATTGCTAGTTTTTCTCCTCCTTTCAAACAAAAAAATAATTATGTAAATCGACACAGAGTTGGCGGAGTAAACGGTGAACATCCATAAATAGAAAAAATGCTGCCGAACATAGAACCTCCTCCTTTTTTGAAGTCGGTTAAAAATGTAAGCTATTCAGCAAATCTGTCATTACCTGTTGAGGTTTTGTTGAATGATGGGAAAGCGATTTTACGGCAGGCCCATACTGAAATGAAGCGGTCATACCGTTTAATTTCTCCGGACTCTTTCGAGAACAAATGGGCCGCAGTAGCTCATGAAGAAGATAGTAATGAAGGAGGATCCCTTCTGAGCAGTCTGATCGATTGAAAATCCACCAATCAAATGAATTAACATCGAGTATTCCGTGCCAAATAGTAAACAACCAATAAGCGGGCACTAAACGACAGTCAACCAGCAGTGTTCATTATTGTAATGTTATTCGCCGTTCGAATACAATTTGTGAACTCCGCCACTTCACATCTCGTTCGGTCATCGGTCCTTTTTAGGGTTCCGTAGTCAACTAGGAACCCTTATAGTTTCGCCATGTCTGTCTGTCCGTCCGTCCGTCCGTCCGTCCTCGCTTAATCTCTGTGACCGTTAGCACTAGAAAGCTGAAATTTGGTACCAATATGTATATCAATCACGCCGACAAAGTGGTAAAATAAAAATTGGAAAAAAATGTTTTATTAGGGTAGCCACCCTATATGTAAAGTGGGAAGTGATTTTTTTTTTAATTTCAACCCTAACGTGTGATATATTGTTGGAAAGGTATTTAAAAATGAATAGGGGTTTACTAAAATCATTTTTTGATAATGTCAATAATTTCGGAAATAATCGCTCCAAAAGTAAAAAACAATGTGTCCCCCCCCTCTAACTTTTGAACCATAAGTTTAGAAAATATGAAAAAAATCTGAAAAGTAGAACTTTATAAGGACTTTCTAGGAAAATTATTTTGAACTTGATTGACACAACAGTTTTTGTACAAAAAGACAAAAAGTTGTACAAAATAATTTCTGGACTAAGTTTGTAGTATAATCGTATATGCAACCATTTTTTTTAACTTCGTTTACATATTTTATTATCCTGAACGTATCTTTTTTTAAACAAAAAAAGAATTATTGAAATCGGTTCTCGCAATCCAAAATTACCACCGAAAACTACTTGCACGTCTTTGTATTAATTAGTAACCCAATTCCCCGAGAGATGGCGCTGTAGGTACTTATTACATTGGATCGGGTATTACCGAATTGTTCGGTTGGTCTCTCCTTGGCATTGGCGGTATCTTATAACTACATAAAACTTCTATCAAGAACATGCTAAGGCAATTTAGAACAAAACTAAAATTCATTTTTTTAACACCATCAAAATGTTAAGGTAAAAACCAGTTCATAAATGGTTCGATAGATGGCGTTGCGTAATGACGTCATTTTTTTAAAAGTCGATGTTAAGATTTTCCGTGCTTTCATGACCTACCGTGGTAAAGAACACTTATTGTGACGGACGGGAAACTACGGAACCCTACACCGAGCGTGGCCTGATACGCTCTTGGCCGGTTTTTTTGCGCATGGGAACTCATCAAATAACTTCCCCTACTCTGGGCGAGCTTTGAGCTTTTGAGCTTTGAGCTTTTATTGACTAAAACTCACCCCTGTTCCTTCTTTTGCCCTTATGTTGCGGGGCCGAACTGAAACAAACCGCAATCCCGGAACAACCCGCAATGTTCATAAGAAGAGATTATTTTTTCTTTTAAAAACGTTGTCCCATACAAGTAATTCTCCTGTATCGTGGGTGCGTTTACAAACATTTAAATTAACATACACAAACAGCCAAACCCGAAATAACTACCTGTAGACTTTACAAATATTTGTTCCGTGCGGGAATCGAACCCGCGACACGCAGCGCAGCAGTCAATCACTCAGCCAGCCTAGTCATCATCTGCCAAGTCCCAATAAAATACCCATTTTACCAATTTTACCATTTTACAATTTTTTAAAGACTGGTTGTCAGACCTTCAGAACACTGACTACCTGTAACGACAGTCAAAGATCTAAAAATGACAGCTGGGACCAAAGGCTTAACGTGCTTTCCAAGGAACGGAGGATTCGACTCAACTCGGTATGTAACGGGTGGTCACCCATCCACAGACCAACCTAGGCAAGCGCGGCTTATCCTAAAGATCGACCCGACCGGCTGCTATTATTTAGCCACGAGCTCCTCGCCGACAGCCAACCGTTGCCAAATATAAATACCTACACCTTTGCTAACAAAAAAACGTCAAGAGCCTATGCAAGTTTGGTAAAATACCCCACCAATGTCCACTACACAGGCATAAATATACAAAACAAATCACCACTTTAACAAAAAGTGTTCGTACTTTATGACGCAGAAAATACTGGCGAATACTGCTGACACAGAACAGTGGTAATCTATAATTCTCTGTGTAAACGCGTAACGTCAATGGACGATTTAAATAAATCCACTAGTTATCGCTCGAGCGTTCTCTTGCGCTTATCATGCAACTAGCGATTGCAATTGATGAATTCATAATTGCGTTTCACTTTTGATAACCTTTTCGCGTGCTAGATAAATAGCTATGTTTGTATCTATTAACATTATGTTCTATTTTTGTTTATTATGAAATGTTATCAGTTGTGTTTCAGGTTTCTGTTGTAACAAACGGTATTGAGTTGGACTTTGACATTGATCATCGTTTAAATTGAGGCAACAAAGATGCCTCAATATAAAGTTAAGTTTTTAATCGTGTGTTAAGTTATCCCGTATTATGAGAACTTATGCTTAATAAATAAAAAAGAAGATTTAAGTTATATGCAGGAAACTTTTCAAAAAGTCATCCCGATTAAGTACTTGGTTTTATAAAAAAAAAAAAACAAAGCTTTCGTTATGGAACACGTAGTAATTATGATACACTTATTCAACGATGAAACTTTTCTGTCCAGTCAAGCCTCTGCACTGTAGGAAATAATGTAATTTCATCACATCGGGCACAAACGATAATTGCGTAGAATTCACAACTCAGCAATCAGCACCAGCAATTGCGAGTCGCGGTCGCAAGTAACGTGATGGGTCCCCGGCGGCGCAGCGTCGGCGGGGTTACGCGGCGAACGTGTCACTTCAGCACCAGTAATGGAATTCTCATGCTCGCCCCGCTCACGGTTTTGCGGCGCTAGTAATACATACTTTAAATTTGCACCGGTATCGCCCGCGAGCGCTCCTACAAGAAACTTTTCACAACTTTAAAGGGATCTAAATGGGCCTTATTTAAAACTTTATCTGTGTATAAAACGAGTGACGAAAAAGACGCTGTGACGCTTTGGTTTTTATGTTTCTCTAGTCTTCTTGTTATAGGAGAAGAAAAAAGAAACTTGCGAAGAAATAAACATCGTCAAACTTAGCCTTTTTTACCTACAAATGAAATTGTTATATTTATTTATAATCCAAGAATTTTTATAGAAATACACTTTTAAATCAAACTGAAATGGAGCAAATATAATTATTTGTGTTATATCTCAGATACGTATTTTACTGAACAATCGATGGAAGATTAATTTGATTAAGTATCTAGGTTAGTCTGCAGTTGGGTGACCACCCACTTTTTAAATTCTAGAGTGTCCTCTTATAAACACATAGTTTATTTTCTTAAACTAGACAGGTAAGAAACACTGGCCTCATCTTTACAAAGGAAATATAATTAATCATATAAGATCACAAAGTATAGACAATTTGTTACGTACACACATTTTAAATAATGTTTTTATTACATATGTAATATTCTCATATTACGGAAGAGATTAGCTCGTCTGTTCTTAGTCAGAACCACGGTGTGTTCGATAATAATTAACAGTTAGATCCTAAATGGGATTGTGGAGATGAGCCTTTAAATGATAAATTATGCTTCCACACCTGTGACAGTACAACCGAAATATACCCACTGCCGTAGACCCGTATTAATGTCAATGATGGTTTAAGGTATCACTGTCTACTCTATGGATTTCAAGAACAAAAATTATACTGTAGACAAAAACTGGCCCATTTTTTTTCACCCAAAACCTGTTAATGGGTCAATTACTTATCATTATAATTATAGTTAGGTACATGGAATAAGGCGAGCCATAAAAAGAACATCATCATTATCACTTCTTAAAATAATCAAAACTTGTAAACGAATTTAGCTACCACCAATATTATACGTGCAAACGAAAAAATTGCCAAAAAATAATCCCATTAATTACTTAAAGACGTTTCGAATAGAAGTGGAAATTTAAAAATGTAACAACATTTTCTGCAGCAGCTGGAATGTTTGCGGCTGATTGGATTTGTTTCGTTTTCCATTCAGAAGCTCCTGAGTTCCAATGGCTAGCGAATGCTCGTTTTCAGTAAAACACTACGGTTAACCATTGACTGCGAGCGTTCCACAATATGCAGCTCTTTTTATCCCCTTCCGTTTATTTATTTTTTGTTTCTTTTAAGCACTCATTTATTTAGAGGCGTACTGGATTCCCACGTTTCTTTTTAGGCGTAGTAATAAATTTTTATCTTTTCTCAATTTGTGTGAATAATTTTGTCGGCTAATGAACAGTGGGGTTGATTATGTATACGTTCAGTAATTTATTGCCAGGGGGTAATAAACGTTCGGTTGTTGAACTGGGCAACTAATTCCCGGCAGATATAAAGCAATGATATATACCCTGTTTAATTACTGGGCCCTCAGCGCAACAGGGGAGAGCCGTAAAAATTTGTTCCCGGTTAGTTGCGGCGTGACCCACTTTTGGGAAACGCATTGTCTTTGATACGAATGAATAAATAAGATATACATATTATTGTTTCTTAGTGACATATCAACTAAGACAATAAACTTTGCCGCTTTGAGAACAAAAGCAAAAAGCTCAAAATCACAAAAAAAAATAAAATTCCAATGGACAAAATTAAAGACGGATAAATAAGTAGGTATTTAAAAAAACATACGTATGCAGCCTACTGACAGTCACACATAAGAAAATACTTTCATCCTACACCAGTGCCTATCCAAAAAAATCGTATCTAAGCATTTCAATTAAATCTTGAGAGGTTTCTTTAGGAATGCTTTCTCGTTTAGACAAAGGAGTTACAAAGCCGTTTCAGGTAATTAATCCCTGTGGAATTCTTTCAGCAACCAGTCAAGGAAAATAATCACAATTCACTACTTACTTTGACAAAAGATTAAACATTTCTCTTCTCGTTAAGAAATTGCGTAATATTTATTACTCGCCTCTGTTATTATTTTATTTGTAGAAGTTTTTTTTTATTCTGTAAACGCTTTCTGTTTGATTGGTTATTTTATTTTTAAACTTAATACAACATTTATTTTCATCATAAATTCAGCCCTTGCGAACAAATTCTATTCAGCGTAGAACTTAACCGTTCCTGTATTTTGTTATCGTTTAAGGGTTGCAGTTTTATATAAAAAACGGTTTTTTTCTGTCTATGCGTGTTATGTCTTTTGTAGAAAGAACCACATAAGTTTGAGTGGACCTGTCAAGTCCTACATCGCCACACATGGCCCTCACATTAACATTAATCATGTTCCTGTCTTGCCATTTAAGTTTCCGCATTTTATGTTTTTTTTATAGGGTACATTTACTTGTTGGATAGCATAACATCCAAAAGGAATCGAACCTAAGACCTCATGCTCACTAGCTAGTACTTCGACGAGGCTTTTATTCATCATGGTTTTCTTAATAAGCATCTTTAAACATCCACACTACAACTTGCTATCGTTCTTTACTTGTATCACAAAAGTCGAATTAGAAAAATCAAGTGAGGCTTACGTCGAAAGTAGTGAAAAGTTCGCAGGGAGCGGGCGATGCCTCGCCTGTGCAAATTTAAACAGACAAGCACGATAGCGGCCCGGCCGAGCACGAGAATTCCATTTACCTGGCCGAAACGTCTAGGTCTTAGCCTTTAAACACTGAAGCCACAAAAAAAAGGCTATATTTTTCTACTATAAAGTCTTAGTACGGGAGCACTTTTGGATACATAACCTAACATCATGACTAATCCCCGTGAGATTAGACAGGCGCGTAGATAGTAGTCAACACCTATTTTTTGCCATAGAGCACGATCTTATTGTCAAATACCGGGCTCAGTTATTCGTGAATATGAATCACGGTTGCTATTACATTGATTAAAAAACGTTACGTTTGTAACTTTTCATAATTATTACAATACGAACTAAAGAGGGGGTTCAAAAATAAAACTTTAGAAACATTATCCAACAACAGTTACAATCCTATATCGTAGTGAACAATGATACATTCGTAAACTAAGGAGTGTTATACACAAGTTCGAGTTGGTTTGATTCGCCACAAAATCGAATTCATTCATTCGTTCATTTACATTTTTTAAATACATTACAGGTTGTCCTGTAATTTTTGGCTTTTATAGAATTGTGCCAGGTGCCAGGTTTGGGTCGGCTAAACATGATTCCAGCGATAGTAGACGCCAATCTGGTTTTACCGAGCGGCACAAAGCCGATGAATAGGGAATATATTGCTGTTATTGTTGCCGGTTGGTATTATTATTAAACAGAGAACGGACAACCCAAAACAGTATATAACTAAAATCTGTCACGCAAGCCAAGCTAACAAAGCTTGGTTTGCCTTTTTTCTTTTTGCGGGTGAGAAATGATCAAATAACTGCCAACGTTCTGGTTCTTCGGAGCGGGGGGAAATGTTTGAAAAATCGGCAACAAGGTGGTGGCTCTGGTCGGCCCCTCTGCTTTGCTGACATCTCTTTGAGGTGCGCGTGGAACACGAATGTGGGGTCGACATGGCTTGGCGTGTCCTTAATGTAAGATTACTGAACAGTTACCCATCGTCTTGCTTTAGTTTGCCGCGTTATTGACCCGGCGTGCCACTGTATGTAACACCCCTAACTATCCTCCATTCGGCCATAACTCCCCAAGTATTTACGTCAGCACTAACATCGAGACTGTTACCAACTGTTTTCACGTCGCCACTCAGTAGATACCTTTTAAACCAGAAAATGGATGCCACAGAGAAGTTATAAAAAGAAATACGACATTCTCCCGTCTCTGTTTATTACTGTACATTAGTTATACAGCTTCCGTAGTGTCGTCTCGGCATGAAATGGAACTAATGAGATTTTGATGTTTTTTTGACTATGCTTTTATTTTTCTTGGAAACATTAAGATGTTTCGAGGCCACGTGAGGACACTAGTTGCGAATTTCACTGAGAGAGATAGTGGACTTTGTTTGAAAATGATTGATAGTTTTTTTGTTACGTATAGGAGAACTAGACAATGTTCGGAAACCTCGTCTGCTTGTCTGCGTTTTTGACTATCTCGAGTAGTTGCAAGCGCGATTGCTTAACATGAGATCCTTCCGAGGTCCGAGGTTCGATTCCCGGGTTCTGCAATGTGCTATTGGCAGCCCTGGAGTCTGGCTTCATCCCTAGTAATAGCAAAACGCTCGGCCCTATTATAATAATAAAGCTTTATTTAATTTTACATTCCACATTACAAATTACAAAATGAATAAACTAGTAGTAGTTAATTAAACCAGTATAAGTAAATAGAATTCGCTTAAACTAAATTAGATTGCATTATGTTCAGACTAGCTATTGCCCGCGGCTTTGCTCGCATTAAATTCGGGGTAACACAGTTGCCCTTTCCTGATTTGCAGGTACCTGCTACCTGTAGTTTTGCCCTTGCGCCTTATTTATTGTAATAGCAAAGCTAAGTTTTTTCCTTTTCTTCCCTCTTTCTCCCTAAAAAATAGTCTATGTCCGTCTCCAACTATCTCTGTACCAAAATTTATCAAAATCACTTTAGCCATTTAGGCGTGAAGACGTAACAAACAAACAAACTCACTTTCGCATTTATAATATTGGTAAGGATTAAGTTAGTTCATTTTGGTTATTATTTTGTGGTTGCACCAGCACTTAAACATAACTTCCGAATTGTGTGTATACTTTAAGGTACACCTCTATCTAACCCAACGGGGATAACATGCGTTATATGTTATAATATGTATGTGTGAATATTAGCAATTTTTTTTCGCTTTAGAAATGGTCTGGTGCTTATGGTGCAACATGGGATGTATCATAGAGTTCGCGTAAGTAATAATAACACTTAGTTATCTAATCATGTATATTGACTTGACTCGCGAGGTTGTCGACATGTGGGATGTGGACTCAGCGATCATTGTGCCGATATTCGTTACAAATAATGGCTTAAGGATGCCAAGAGCCCTGACCAACACCTGAGGAGGCTTTCGTTAGACGGGATCAAGGTTTTGATACAGAAGCGGTATACTGCTTGTACAGTTAGGAGCTTCCTCTCTCTGGAACCCTGACTGCTGGTGGCTCGGAATGTCCTTATCCAACAGAAAATCTGCAACACCGTAATATACTCTGTCTACTAGAAAATTCCGAAGTTTTTTTTTTGAAAATTGTCATGTTGTTGTCTTTCCAACTACTTGGTATTTTATTATAAATCACCGGTGCCATGCAACAGACACTTTTGCGCATCAGTGTTGTTTTAGCACTGTGGATACACAGTACACAGCCTACTCTTGTCGCGCCTATTCCTTGGAAATACGTCAGCCATTCGTGCGAAGCGATCCGGGTTTGACTTTACAAACACTGCCATTTCTAAAATGTACAAACATGGTAGGGTTAATATTTTGTATTGTTTAAAATATGGGACGCAGCTATCTGTACTTTGCAATTTAAAAATAGACCGTATGCATCTTTTTTGTGCCTTAAATACAGTTTCTTTTTCAGTTGAGTTGCCCCAAAAAATAACTCCGTATCGCAGATGGCATTCGACTATACCATAGTACGCCGCCGTGAGGAGTGCGTCTCGGTTTACAATAGCCGCTAAAGTATGGAGGAGTAATAAAGTAAAAGACAAACAATATTGTGCATCGAAATTTATTTATTAAATAAATGTCTTAATGTGTCGAACCCAAATGGGCACAGTTAATATTGTGAGGACTGAAAATTTAATGTTTATTGGCTTTGTGCAATTTCAGGAACGACCTCATAATAAAATATTGTGTGGCTGCAATAAATTCCTAGTAAGCGCAGACTGAATGTTGTTAAAACCTACAGGCTTTTGAATGACATAACGTTATTATTTCGTGTGTTCTTGGGAAGACAGTAAAATGTTAAATGATATTTCCATTAAATAAGTAATAGCCTCTTTTCCACAATAGGGCTCAGCAAGTTGAATAGCACTGTATCTTACGACTAATTTTGGGACAGTACAGCTCACGTAATTTTTATTTGAACGGATAACGGATGCGGTAAACAGGTAACAATTTCACCTGAGCTGTATTCTGATCAAACAGAAAAAGACTGATGATGTTACCGAAAATTGTCACGTAAGTCTTAAACAATAAGGTCCATATAATAAGTCCAGCAAAAAGTCATTATATTTTATTTATTATTATATACTTTTACAAAACTCGTGGCATATTGCCACTTTGCCAATCTACCCTTTAAAGAATGCCTGCCGGGGTTGCGGGTTTTTCGAAAGAAATACCGCCCCCGCCCTCGGAACATAATGGGCAAAAAGAGAAACATGGGTGGGTTTAAGTTAGTACAAGTCTGACACTCCCCCCAGATCGGGTGAAGTTATTTGATTATTTCCCATCCGCAAAAAAGAAAAACGTCAAAAATTAAAACAAAATGTAAACGATTGACGAAAACTCCATACTGTCCGTGGTATAATTATTGTTTCGTCTATCTATTGTACTAGTATTAAGTTAATATATCTTACCTTATTCCTCTAATTTAATACTAACAAGCTCATTAATCACTCATCATTATGCGGATGAAAGATGATCGTAGCGTTTTACTTTCTTTCAAGTTTGTTTTGTTTCAAGTTGGGGCGCGTATTAATAGGTTTATGTAATATCTTATGAATTGATGGAGAGATTTTTAATTACTTGAATTAGGGCATAGAATAACTGTGTAAAGGATAATATGGCATGAAAGAAGGTGAGGAGCAATGGAGAAAGCTTGGGAGAAGAAGACGAGCATGGAAAATTTTTTGGTGTTAGGCCAAAAACTAGGTGATTACTTAGCCTTTTTTATAATACTACTAGCTTTTGCCCGCGGCTTCGCTCGTGTTAAATTCAGGGTAACACAGTTCTCCTTTCCTGATTTGCAGGTACCTGCTACCTGTAGTTTTTGCCCTTGCGCCTTATTGATTGTAATAGCAAAGCTAAGTTTTCCCTTTTCTACCCTCTTTCTCCCTCATTTCCCACTTTGAAAAAATAGCCTATGTCCGTCTTAAGGGCCCCAACTATCTCTGTACCAAAATTGGATTAGATATTAAGGCGTGAAAACGTAACAAACAAACATACAAACAAACTCACTTTCATTTTTTTAAATTAGTAAGGATTTAGGTAGTATATATGTAAGTTTGACGTTGTTAAAGTTAAAGGTTTTTTTATACGAATATACGTTTGCCTTAAGATTCGCTGGGAAAATGAATATAGCTTGAACTATTTCCTCGTCGTTGCCATAGTTACGTGATATTGAATCCCATCGAATCATTGATTGCGTTATCACTACGACTGTGTTACACATTATAAGCTTACAGGTCATTGAACTGGAATGTAGCGCATTATCAAACTCCTAGACGCCACCATAGGTCGGTAAGTGTAGGTACATGGGTAACTAAATAACTTACATGTATTCAACTTCATCTGTGTTTGAAACTCTTTTGATCGATTTCATAAAAGAAGGTTCTATGTACGACCGTTTTTTTTTAATTGCTTGGGTAATCCGAAATATGAGTTATCTATAATAATTATTTTTTTTAGTGTCTATATGGATGATCTGCTAAAATTTTAGTAAAAATGGAAAATGAATACTCGATGAATAAAAAAGTGAGATATCATCATACCATGACTAAACATGTTCAAATGACGACACGATTGGCGCAGTGGCTGAGCGATCGATTGCTGCGATGCGTGTCGTGGGTTCGATCCCCGCACGGAACAAATATTTGTATGGCCTACAGATAGCTGTTCCGGGTCTGACTGTTTGTGTATGTGAGTTTAAATGTTTGTGTAAACGCACGTGCAACGTTTGTGGTAAGGTTTTTTTTAAAAAAAAAAGATTTTTTGTTTATTGCTGCTTTTCATGGAAACAGTACCTAGGTACTGCACAACTACCTTATTAGTCTTGTTCCCAGGTTGGGTTTTTGCTTTTCCAGTATATCATTATATACTGGAAAAGCACCTAGTAGAAAAACCTAATAAGACGTTGGCATACCCAAGAATCGAACTCAAGACCTCATGCCAAGTGACGACTGGCCGTGTCGACAGCGCGTTCGTGTTCCACGCGCCCCTTAAAGAGATGTCAGCAAGTAGATGGGACTGCCAACAATGAGCGACAAATATTACGGACGCTTTCATCATAAGGAAAGATCCATTTCTTGCTAAGGTACTGAATGTATGTGGGTGTCTTTCAAACAAAGTACTTTTGAATACACTCGAGTGTACTGTATGCAAAAGTACTTTTTATGAAAGACAAGGCACGACACGTCAGGTAATTAATTTCCAACTTGCATATAATATAGCAATTTATATTCTGCACACTACGTGTTTTGTTTTGCGTTCGTCCAACATCGCCCTCTGTGCAAGAGCTTTATAAATTATTTAGAACTCTCAATGAAATTATTAAAATGCTGCACAGTGCTCCGAAATATGTTAGTTTAATACCCACGCGTCAGCGTCCCGAACTAATATTTTGCTTTTTAATCAAAAACTATGTTTTTGTTAGGATTGTTTTTTAAAGTTTTTGCTATGTTATAAAAACTCGGGGTTATTCAGTTCAAGTTGTTGCTATTGTAAAAAAAAAGCATTCTTAAAAGAAAATAAATCAGTCACTCACTCCTGACTTGGACTTTTCGTGCATATTAATAGATCTCATACTATAACAGGTGGCAAAATTGTTCAGAAAGTTTTTTTTTTTTTTACTATATACACCTTTTTTGACATTTTTGTAACAAAATTTACGATTCTAAACGTATTTCTTTGCTGGATGTATAGAAATTAATAATAAGTGCCCCATTGGGCAAAGGCCTCTTCTCATACAGAGAAGGCAGGAGCATTGATCAACACGCTTGCTCAAGACGAGTTCGCGATTTTAAACCTATATTCATTGTAAGTCCAGGTTACCACACGAAGTTTGCCTTCACCTATGTTTGTGATGTTATAGATAAATATTAAAAATGTACATACGATTTGAAGAAGTCATATTAGCAGTAGGTACTTGCTCCAAACCTCATACATAAGTGGTGAGCGGTTAAACCTCTAGCCCATTACGACACTTTTTCTTAGCTAGAACATAACTTAAAATCAAGCCTGGAATACCCGGCTAACCCATAGTTGCTATACTGCCGACTCTATTGCCAACAATCAGATAATGAGCCAGACACTGGATCACCACTGAGAAATTCTCGAAGAAAACATCCAATAACATTCCACTCAATCTGGAAATCAAAACCCGTACCTCGTGCTTACAACAAGACCAACTAGTTGTTTATTTGAATGAAACAGAAACAAGTTTATCATAAGAAAAGCAAGCGTATGCAAGCAGGTACTACAGGCACTCAAAAGCAAACAGAATGATACAATTAGCTTTCAACTTGAATTTTCCTAGCGTTTGTATTATAAAATGTGGTTAATTTGCAGTTGCCGTTTTATTTTAAAAACATTGCAAGCTTCAAAAACTCTTGTAAGATTCAATTGTAGTGTTAGTGGTTAAATACACTAATTGCATAATTATATAGCTTCATGAATACGCATACACATAGCTCTACAGTCATATAGGTAATTTATTTTTTAACTGCATGTTACCTGCATCAAGTGTTTTACTGTGCTATACTTATAATTTTCCTGTTTTATCCTTACTAATATTTTAAAAGCGAAAGTAAAATTGTGTGTTTGTTACCTCTTCACGCCTTACTGGCCTTAATTTTGGTACAGAGATACTTGGGACCCAGGAGACGGACATAGGCTACTTTAAAAAAAAAGTAATATATGAGGGACAAAGAGGGAAGAAAAGGAAAAACTTAGCTTTGCTATTACAAATCAATAAGGCGCAA
This sequence comes from Ochropleura plecta, assembly GCA_905475445.1. Classification (NCBI taxonomy): domain Eukaryota; kingdom Metazoa; phylum Arthropoda; class Insecta; order Lepidoptera; family Noctuidae; genus Ochropleura; species Ochropleura plecta. The sequence goes on from FR997723.1 coordinate 13,593,647, forward strand.
GGGTAAAAACTGCAGGTAGCAGGTACCTGCAAATCAAGAAAGGGGAACTGTGTTACCCTGAATTTGCCGCGGGCAAAAGTTAGTCTTCGATGAAATTACAACCTTCCCAGATTTCCAATTTAACAGATAGAATGTAATCTTGTCATCAGTAGTTTTATATATTTTAAACCGTTTTCCCACAAACCAACTTTAAAAAACTTGTTTACGATTATCAACACCGATAATAGAGGAGACAAAAAGAGTAGTTAGGATAATTAAGGATCGTAGCAAATGGCTGAACAATTTTCTGTTTAACTGTTATCCTTATCCTTACTTCCTTACTAATATTATAAAAGCGAAAGTGAGTTTGTTTGTTTGTTTGTTACCTCTTCACGCTTTAATGACTACACCGATTTTGATGAATTTTGGTACAGAGATAGTTGGGAACCAGGAGACGGACATAGGCTTTTAAAAAAGTGGGATGTGAGGGAGAAAGAGGGAAGAAAAGGGAAAACTTAGCGTTGCTATTACAAATCAATAAGGCGCAAGAGGAACTGTGTTACCCCGAATTTAACGCGAGCGAAGCCGCGGGCAAAAGCTAGTAATGTATACAGTTAGTTAACTCTCAAAATAAATAAAATATATCATCCAAAAATATTCAACCATTTCCGCAATTTCCTCTACGATTCATCTGTCTAAACCTAACCTAAATCGGAGCATACTAGCAGAGCATTGTGGCCGAAGAAACAATATGCCCGCTGTTTACAAACCGCCGGCTTATTTCGTGTGATCCACCCTCTCTCTAACACAATACTTTACTGTGGAAACAGTGACGTCATCTGCAGGGATGTGTTTTACATAGCTGCATAATATTATGTTATTTTAAATGGAGATATTATAGTCCTTAACGTAAGAATTTGAAAGAAAAATAGGCGCGTAGTTATCGTATGGATGGCAATAATATCAGTTTTTAAAGATTAATAAGACTTAAAAAACCTAGTTTAAAAATAAACAAAGAATAGCGTTAAACTAAAATTTGTCCTCAACGCTATTAATTGGCAATGTTCCTAAGAGACTGGCCACGTTGCCACGTTATGGCAACGCTTAGCCTCTGGCTAAAGTAAAAGCCAGTCCTTGGGTCACGAAAAGTGTAAACTAACTATGTTTATAAAGTAAATACGAAATCAATCATTTGAAGGCCTACTCTCTATATATTCTCGGCAAATCTCATCCAGTTGCTAGCAGCCACCTAACGAAGATTGTCGTTCCACCGAGCCTGAAAGCGTTAGACCTTACCGATTTAGTATTTGACTACATATCATCAAGTATTTTATCACCGAAGGGGTAAGAAGAGGGTGTACTTGATATTAACTGTTCTCTTACATCATCCTACTAATGTTATAAATGCGAATGTTTGTGAGGGTGTATGGATGTATGGATGTTTGTTACTCTTTGACGTCAAAACGGCTGAACGGATCTTGATGAAATTTGGTACAGATATAGATTATGGTCTGGAATAACACATAGGATACTTTTTTTTGACTAATATAATAAATGCGAATGTTTGTGGGGATGGATGAATGGATGTTTGTTACTCTTTTATGTCAAAACGGCAGAACGGATCTTGATGAAATTTGGCACAAAGCTAGATAATAGTCTGTAATAACACATATGATATTTTTTTCGATATCAAGCGGGCAAAACCGCGGGCGCCAGCTAGTGGAGTCATATTTTTATCACAGTGATAAAGCCAGTCATCACTGCCAAGATATGTATAAGTACCTATGTACCTATCCTTAAACATAGCTGTCTTGGATATTCAATAGACTTCAAGCAGAAAACGGCTTACTCAGTCCAACAAAATAAAGAAACAAGTCTTAAGAGAAGTGCCAGCTTATTAAAACCAGTATTTTTAATAATAGCAAACGGTGTAATATGGAAACAAAGAGCGAAATACACAAAATTGTGGGCGCTGGCGTAATCCCTGTATCTTGGGTGAAAATAGGAAAAGAACCCCTCCTGATTCACGCGAAGCCGGGAATGAATTTATTTAGCCACGGTGAAATTAAACACAAATATATTCATAATGCACTCTGAATGTAAGCGGGTTTCGCTGTTCCTGAAATTTATAAGTTGGTGTTTTTTTTGCGGGTGTTATGCATGATTGCTCTGCTTGAGCAAAAAGGAGTTTGGGAGAGCCGATCGAGATATTATGCATGCCATAAAAAAATAAGATAGGTAATGTTAATAAAATATGTGGGAGGCTAAATATTACATAATATCTCGCCTGTAATACCCGTATGGTTAGGCAGAGATGTGACTTATACACCCACATTTCGTCAGTTATGCTTCAGTCCCCTGTAATAGGAGACGAGAATATTGCCATTGAGTAGGCACAAATCCATGCTCTCAGCTCACTTTGCCAAACCTGGGGATCAAATTTAGAGCCTCGTAATCGCGCCTTTTTTTGCGGGTTGGAAATCATCAAATAACTTTCCCCGCTCTAGGCGTACCCGGATGTGTCAGACTTGTACGGACTAGAACCCACCCATGTTCCTTCTATTGCCCATTATGTTCCGGGGCCGCGGTATCTCTTTCGAACAACCCGCAACCCCGACAGGCGGTGGTCCTTCCAGGCCCCTCTACTTTGCTGACATCTCTTTGAGGCGCGCGTGGAACACTAACGCGCCGCCGTCGTCAACCCAGCCTGTAGTCAAAAGACGGACGGACGGTGAACTACCCATTGCTCACCGTCCACAAGCCCGCATCTACGGTGGCCGGGAATCGTCTTGCGGCGGCTGGGTTGGTTTGAGGTTCTCTTCCTCAACAGTCGCGCCTGTGAACACAATCCCGACGAGGCATAAAAACTGTATTATAAAAAAAAAGTTGGAGTTTAAGTATCTTGGTGGTTTCGGGATATGATCTAGAGCCGTGTCAACGTGCTCCTCAGAGAGATATCAGCAAAGCAGAGGGATTCAGAATGTTATCGCTGGTAATTATGGTGATGCCTTGATTGAAGTGAACAATGGAACATAGCTGATCTACTACAGTATGAAGGCGATCCAAATCTCGGTCGAAAGTCTAAACTGCTTTTTTTCTTATTCTTGTTTGTCAATATGTACTTAGATTGATTTATTGTGGAAGTTGATTGTGTGGTTATTTTTTGAATAACATATAAACCAAAGAAATTTGATAGAAAATTCTTTAGAAATATTTGCGTTTTATCGTACATTGACGTTGCTACAATAATCGCAAGGATTTGGATTACGATAATATTTATAATAACTAAAAATCCGCTTCCTCGAGTTATAAGTCGAGGTACACAATAACTGACAAATGCTTGCACTGACTGGACAGGACCATTCATGTAATTCTTTCTTTTTTTGTGATTTGATTGTGATTTATTTTGATGTGTGGTTCTTTGTTCTGATATCTCTGAAAACGTGTTATTGCTTCAACTACTCTTTTGGGTCGATGTTGGTATCACTTCAACGTTCATTGATGGTTACTAATTACTTTAATAAAGAATTAGAGTCTTCAAATCATTTTAGTAGCATCTTTTCGGGTCGTGAGCGACAAAAATCAGCCAAGAGCGAGCCAGACTCGCGCACCGAGGGTTCCGTACAAATTTGCGACATAAACAGCCATATCTATTGACTGCGTACACTTATAGGGTAGATTTTTTCACATCACAAAGGGGCCTCAGTTGTGTATATGGTTTTAATTCTAACCCGCTACCTCCTTGCGTTCCCGGGATAATAGTCTTGACATACAGACAGACGGACGACAAAGTGATCCAATAAGGGCTTCGCATTTTCCTTTTGAGGAACGGTACTGTATGAGGTTTTATACCTTAACCAAACCGAATGCAGGCTGGTTGGCCATGACATTCCAATACTCAGGTCATTTAAGAATAAAGAAGAAGTTGTAAGCCGAGTCATAAAGTACCATACATAATTTACATTTTATACAGGGCAATTCCGCATACGTGATGAAATCCACACGATATTAAAAATACCCTTACAAAGTTGTCAATCACTGGTTATCCATTATTCAGAAAAATAATTTTATTTAAGTGATTTGAGCCCGATTTGATGGCAATAACTCACTTCTACTCTACAAGTGTTAAAAACCTGGCAAAATATGAGTTTACTGGAAAGAGAGTGCCTATCCCTTCGAGGTAAGCAGACGTGATGCTGGGTTTTGTCTTATAATCCAAACGATCTACCACAAGTTTACATCTAAGACCTAATTTACTAGTGTTATGTTAGAACTAAAACCGTTGTTTCCCATTTTCTAGACACAAGTGGGTAAAATGGGTTGTTACGGTACGGTAGAGGAGCAATAGACCTAGGATATTGTCATGACTTGCTTTGTATGCGGAGGTTATGTTGGAGGAATTGTCGCCTTGTCAAAGCATCTGTCCCACTACCTTCGCGACAACGAAGCGAAATGCTATTGAGAATTCCTCATTCAAGAAACGTATAACCGGTACAAAGATTGTTAGTACCATTTTCTTATTAGAGCGTGTCAATGAGAATCTAAATTTATTTGGACAAAACTTAGCAACGAATTCGCTTTTAGAAGCGTCCTAAGTTTCTGAAATGCGCAGAGGGGGGCCTGCCAGGGCCACCGCCTGCCAGGATTGCGGGTTGTTCGAATGAGATACCGCGGCCCCGGAACGTAAAGGGCAAAAGAAGGAACATGGGTGGGTTTTAGTCAGTACAAGTTTGACAGTCCACCCCGCTCCGCCCAGAGCGCGGGAAGTTATTTGATGATTTCCCATCCGCAAAAGAAAAAAAAAGCTTGCAAAATTTGCAAACAACAGCACAGGCCGGGCACGATATTGGTCCCATCGTTTGTTGGACGAACCCCACATTTACACTCCAGAGATTGCGGTTTGTTCGAAAAAGATACCGTGGCCCCAGAAGACAAAAGAAGGAACATGGATGGGTTTTCGTCAGTAAAAGTCTGGCACTGCCTTTTGCTCCATCCCGAGCTGGAGAAATGATTTGATGATTTGACGGGCCTGTTTGTCTAGTGGTTAGTGGCCCTGACTGCTGAGCCGGAGGTCGTGGGTTCGATTCCCACCCAGGACAAACTTTGTGTGATGAGCAGGATTGTTTGTTCTGTGTCTGGGTGTGATTTATCTATAATATGTATGTATTTATAAATTATATAAGTATGTATATCAGTTGTCTGGTTACCATAACACAAGCTCTGCTTAGCTTGGGATTAGATAGCTGTGTGTGAGTTGTCCCAAGATATTTATTTATTTATTTATTTTATTTCCCATCCGGAAAAAGGCCGGAGTCGTCGATGAATCCCCACCTGAATAGGGTTTCTTTGTCAGTAAAGAAATAATACATAAATAGTTGATCGACAAGCAGAACTTTGTTAAACATACAGCTTGTTTTTGGCAGCTAGCTCTGCTCGCTTCTTTCTATTCGCCACCAGTGGTACAGGTTCCTTAGTGCCTTAAGTTTATCTTTGTTAGTAAATAATAATGTATAGGAGAGGCTTTCATAACATAGAAGTACGAATAGTATAGTTTCTAGAGTGTTTAGTTGAGTATACTGTCAGTCTCTATGTTACTCGTATTTGTTCAAGACTGGAGTGATGATTTTAGGAAAATTTACAAAAATAACAGTCAATACAACACCATGCTTATAATCTCCAAAAAGATAGGCATTAATGCTATAGAGGTGCCGCGAGTCGACTCCTGGCCACCGTAGTCGCGGGTCTGTGGACGGTACAATGGAGTGATGGGCAGCTCACCGTTTGTTCGTCTAGTGACGATAGGCCGTGTTGACGGCGCGTTCGTGTTAGACACCCGTATCAAAGAAATGTTAGCAAAGCATAGAACCCTCCCAGGGCCGCAACCTGCCGAGGTTGTGGGTTGTTCGAAAAAGATACCGCGGCCATGGAACACATAAGGCAAAAAAACAAATATGGATCGGTTTAATCAGTAAAAGTCTGAATCACTCCTTGGGGGCCTCTGCCCAGCAGTGGGATGACATATCTTAAATTTAAAAAAGACGTATGTATTTTTAGCAGATTAGATCCAATTCCTGTCCATAACGCGAGCAAAGTGACGGGCAAATGCTAGTATGACATATTTTCATCAAATCCTTTCCAAAAGTTCGAGGTGTTTCCAAGATGAATCTTTTCATCTCGTATGCGTGTCGTTGACCGTCTGGCTGCGACACGGCGCGACGTACGCACGGCGTGGCATCTGCATTATACATGAGGTATTTTGGGAGAGATCCCTCTTTTTAACACTATTGATAGGCAGTTGTTATCATGTCTGAGATTCGTATAGTGTCTTGAGTAAAACTCTGGCTTCGGACACCTTCGAATAAAAAAACGCCTTCCGCCATTGCACATTGGGCTAAAGTTATCAAGCAAGCGGCAAGGATTAAAAAAAAAAACAGTATTACAATTTTTTTAAAAGATTTGTGATGTAATTTGAAATGTGTAAGTTTGTATTTTTTTATATTTATTAATAACAATCAATTTACACATGATATAACAAAAAAAAAAACCATTGATTTGACTGAAAATTTTTGTGTAATTTATAAAAAACTTTGTATCAAAGAAAAATTTGAAAATCCACTAAAAATTGCAACGTGTGAAGCCAGGATGGGTCGCTAGCTAATAATTTAAATGGTAATAAGTCAACGTACGGCGAGGGAGAGGACACGACTAAAATACCTAATTCAATTACCGGAGCACTGAAACCTGCATTCTGAAACCACAAAAGGAAAACTTGCTAATAGAACAAAAAACAACGGATAAAAATAAAACAACATTTGACAACGCATCTAAAAAGCGTCATTCCATTTAATTCCTTTGGTATTTACGACCACACAAAGAATTTCCTTACAACAGGGATTAGCGTTATCTAATGCTAAACCTGGCTTTAAGTAATTCTACCTTCTTACTTTATCTTAGCCTATTTCTGTTTCAAGGAAGCCGTCAATTTTCAGCATTTCTATAATTGATGAAAAAAATAATGTAAACTTTATTTCAAAAACAAAACCTTGTTTTTGCAAAAAAGTTTTTACTTCCCATTTTTTTTAATCGAATATTCATGTTCCATGGATACCATAAGATTAGCAGATCATCCATATACACATAGAAGAAAAAAAAATCATAGACGATAACTCATAAACTACCCAAGCAATATAAATTAAATTGATATGGAACCACCTCGCAAGTATACCCTATAATACAAAAAAGGAATTTAGCAAATCGGTCCGGGCGTACACAAAAAAAAGATTCTGACGAATTGAGACTCTTTCTTGACTCCTCTTTTTTTTAAAGTCGGTTAAAAAGAGGCGTATTACTGGATGGCCAATGTTTTCTAAAAAATCTCCTTCAACTATTCACGCCGAATGAACTGCTGATGATTCTAGATTCTCATTTAGCTACTACCAGCCAGTCTGCGGAGATTATAGCTCCACCAAGCCTGAACACATAACTCCACTCAAGAACAAGTCTTCGATTCTCTCATCTGTCATCGATTCTAGTACGAAAATATAGCCAGTCTATTTCATACTTATTCTATTCTGCGAAATTATTAAAATTGCTCAATCGGAAACTGAAAAGTGTGTACGCATTACAGATATTTCATAAAAACAAATGACTGGTACAGTAAATTAATTTTAATTGAATATTATTGTTATAACGTTATAAGACGAAGTTAGCCGCAGTGACAAGTACCGGTTTAGCGATGCGCTGTAAATTTCATGTATTTTAGACGTCGGCGTCGTCTATGCAAATGTTGACATGAGACGAGTCTACGGCAGACATTACATTAACGGTACTGACCACAGCTTCACCCAGCTGTACACAAGTAACTGGCACTAGTGTAATAATTAAATTGGGTTGGATGAACTGACATTTTCAGTGCATTTCTGTGAACTTTTGACTATTTTCGTATCATAACGTCACGAATATTAACTAACTTTTTTTTGTAACTAAAGAACTTCTTTTGAACAATTGACCAGGACTTGTTTTAAAAAAAAAAACATTGCCTACTTCCATTTTCGTTTTTCATACTTGAAAAGCGAAATATCATCCTTATTAGTTGTACACACGACGGCACATCGACCTATACAAAACCATTTTAACCTGATCTCTCTACTACGGTGTGCGATCCGTATTTCTCTCCGTAGTAGAGAGATCAGGTTATAATAGTTAGGAACAGGTTGACCTGCCGTCGTGTGTACAATACAACCAATTGAATAAATGGGACTATTTCTCGCCTATTTTTAAGCTCAATGAATTTCCATGAAGACTTGTTACTAGGCCAGACCTGAGTTAGGACATGATCTTTTCCCTACTCTGTAACTTCAGTTCGGCACGATACGTTTTTTCCTCAAAATCCTCTGTCAACCTTTACATTATCTTTTACTTCTTTTTCTTTCATAACATTCCTTACAAACTCTATCCATCGTTTTCTTGCTTTTCCTCTCCCTCTTTGCTACCTGAATCAGGACAAGAAGTACTTTTAATAGTAGTAGTTCGTTCCTATGGTATAATTTTCGACTTCCACATTTCCACACTTCCGCGGGAAAACTCACAGGCAAAACGGCTAACTACATATTATTTGAACAATCTTGATAATCATTTTCCAGAAACGAAACCTTTCCATATTGACATGTCTTTACTACAATAGGTAAATTTATACTTTAACTAATTAGTGAACATGTGATATAGCTTATCGGTATCATGATACAGTTATGTAGATTTTGATGTAAGATCCCGTAACAATAGGGTTTGAAAGTATGTTGCGATGATCTTTTTATTAAACGACTTCAAAAAAATAGGAGGTTCTCATTTTGATTATAATGTCGTTATTTAGGATTAAACAAAACATACAATCTTCTCCTTGAAGTTAACTCAGTAGTTCGGTGTTGTTTTTACGAAACTTCATACTGCCGACCTCTTCTATTCGTTGCCAAAACGAAACGACAACGTAGCGATACTCAACTCGATGACTGATCGACTACTCGTATGATCAAGTAGCAAAAGGCAATCACCGAGCTTACCCCAAGGTGTCGCTAGGTTTTCGGTTAGGAATCGTCCTGCTTATGTCATGTCATTTGTCCGCCTCCATCCCACGTTGCTGTGCCCGACAATTATAGGGCATAATTAATGTGGACAGTCCACATCCTTACTAATATTATAAAAGCGAAAGTGAGTTTGTTTGTTACGTCTTCACGCCTTAATGGCTAAACCGATTTTGATAAATTTTGGTACTGAGATAGTTGGGACCCAGAAGACAGACTTAGGCAAATATTTTTTTTTAATGTGGGAAATGAGTGAGAACGAGGGAAGAAAAGGGAAAACTTAGCTTTGCTATTACCTACAATCAATAAGGCGCAAGAGCAAAAGCAACAGGTACCTGCAAAATCAGGAATGGGGAACTGTATTACCCCGAATTTAACGCGAGCGAAGCCGCGGGCAAAAGCTAGTTAACTGTATCTTCAATTCATTACATTTGTCCTGCGGTAAGCGAGATGTCGTTCAGTATCGCCATAGTGAATCACCATCTACAAAACCAGACTTACCCGTACACAACACAACACCAAGAGTAAAGAGTGATCTGCCTTTCCGATTATTATTGATGGTACCATAGTCTACGCTCCCATTGTCTTCTAGCGGGGGTTTCCCTCAGTTTAAAATCAGCTTAACGCAATTCTCACATGGGTTGGGTAGTAAATAACACAAAAAAAAACGTTATAAACTTGACTGTAATTAACAAGTAACTCAGACGCACATCCACAGCGTTATACAATTTATTAGACTAGAGAGATATTATACAAAATTTACAAATTATTACCTACTCACTAACAAATTAAGTCTTCTTTTCAACAATGCTAGTTTTCTAAACTTAATATTCATCATTGCATTTCATTTTATATCTACGTAAACGAAGGAATCATTTTATTGTTCTATAGTATATCACTCATTGACAGTCATTTTATCAACTATTTTTTTAAACCTAATATAACATGCTAGAATTCTATGAAAATGTAGGCAAAATGGTACAATTACTTATCGCTAGACATGTTCAATTGCCAAAAATCGGGTGTAAATTCATGCTCCAGGCTCGAAGAAACACCATAAGGAATAACTTTCCGACGTCATGCATTGTGTACTTGCACAATGCATGACGTCGGGATCAAACCCAGGACTGCTCCACTTTCAATGGTCACACTTGCAACTACCACATTAGCAGGTATTTAACCTTATAGTAACGATTTAGTCAAACATATAACCTAATCACCTTCTCTACTCGACAGTTAAAAATAAGTACAATATAACTGTTTTTTTTTTTTTTTTTTTTTTTTTTTTTTATTTATAATGAACTCACTCTTGACCTCGATCTCGCCTGATGGTAAGCGACAGATGAGGTCTACGATGGAGCGAGCGAGCCCAGAAGATGCCTATTAACTCTTGTTTTGAAGGCAGACGGGTCGTATGTGGTAGGGAACACAGAAGCTGGCAGAGAGTTCCACACCTTGGCCGTGCGCACAATAAAAGTTGAGGAAAAGCGCTTAGTACGACAAGACGGTATATCGACCAAGTGCGGGTGGTACCCTGCCGTTCGTCTGGTAGCCCGGTAGTAAAACGGAGATGGTGGGATCAGGTCATGGAGCTCCAGCGCACACTCTCCGAAGTACAATCTGTAGAAAACCGACAAGCTGGCAACGTTACGCCTATGCGCCAGGCTGTGAAGCTTGGACACAAGCATCTCATCGCCTATGAGCCTTTTGGCCCTGCGTTCCACCGAGTCGAGTGCAGCGAGCTGGTATTTTGCCGAGCCATCCCACAGGTGGCTGCAATACTCCATACAGGAACGGACCTGTGCTTTATACAAGTTACAAAGCTGTCCCGGCGTGAAGCATCGCCTCACCTTATTTAGGATGCCCAGCTTTTTAGCTGCAGTCTGTGCTTTTGACTCGATACTACGGAATCCTTTGTCGTTTTGGCTCTTCTTATAAAACTATACTTCTGCCTTTCCTGGCATAAGAGTGCAAAGCACTAGAGAGTATTTCCAAATGCTTAACATTTTAGTTCCACCTACAAAGTAATCAGTCCCTATGTTTGTGCTTGTTCCGCGTCTAACTTTTTCTGTCTTCGTTCTTTCAAGAGCAAGTATATCATATCAGGGACCCATGCGACGAGGAGTATGACTAAGAGGATATTTTGCGCTGTTATGCATGTCACGTAGCTTCCAGAGTAATCTCTTATCCATCCGAGGAAATATCCAACTGGAGGTACAATCAAACCCATGGTCAACATCCCGAGGCCGACGGCTGCGGGCACTTGATCCATCCTGCAGTTCTCAGAGATCGCAATGTTCCTCGCAACGATGATCATACTCCTACCAACACCGTAGAGACAAGACATGACGATCAACACTTCAATGTTTGTTTGATATGCCAAGACTGAAAAGAAAATTGTTTGTTAGTAACCGAATCAACTAATAGATACGGGTATGACCGTTAAGGTGAATATGCTTATCGAAGATCAAATTCCAATAGATAATAGTTTTATCATGGACGTATAATTTTTCCATTTTTCTTGGACAGGTTTTAAGTGGTTAAGATATATGTTAGATTAGCTACTTGAAAAGATAAGTGTGTGACGTACTTTGCCTGACGACGATGAGCCACGTGCTTGTCATGATGAGCATCCATCTGGCTTTTATCTTGTATTTGTCCTGGAATATTGGCAGGATCAAACGGCCTGCTATATCTGCACCAGCGACTGCTGACATGCAGTTTGCAGTCTGCTGCTTATCCATCGACGCTGCTTTCTGTAAAACAATGATATTATAAATAAATCCTGTTCGAATAGTTTCATACACCATTTGGTGACACGGTTAGCGCAGTGGCTGAGTGATTGACTGCTGTGCTGCGTGTTTATTTGTATGACCTACGGGTAGTTGTCCCGGGTCTGGCTATTTATGTATGTGAGTTTAAATGTTTGTAAACGCACCCACGATACAGGAGAAATTCCTAGTGTGGCAAAGTTAAAAAAATACATGTAAATGAACTCTTCACGCAGCCGATAGCCGCTTACGAAGGATTCTATCATCAAGCATAGTTACTCGATAGAAAAAGTATTTTTGGGAACGGACTTGTTTCATGGTGTGTAAAATTACGTTTTACGCTTTAGGACTCAATGTAATGCACACAAAACATTATCCTTATAGATGCATTGAGTAGAACAAGGGTCATGAAGATAATTAAAGTAAAGTTATTATTATTTTTTTAAGTTATATTGTAACTTTGGCCTCCAATATCTCTGTTCTGCAAGTTCCTAGGTACGGTTCAGAAACAAAAAAAAAACCGCAAAAATGGAGAAAACCAATGCCTTCCGTAGAATTTTGACTATGATGTTACGGACTTAGGCATGGCTTAAATTAGTTCATATTTTGTTAAATGTTGGACTTTGTTTGTACCGGTTTAGTATTATTATATTATCGTAATGTTTATGTTCAGAATGCATTTTAGCAATCAATTATATTTCATATCTTTAAAGCCGGCACGTGTCTGTCATAAAGAAACAGACAGCAATTGTTTTCTAAACAAGTAATAATATGTCATTATCAGGTAAATTCCATCTTGTCTGCTTATATCAACCTGGTACCCTACATGGTTGGTAAAATGATTCACAGCAACTATTGACACAGTGATGATCACAGTTCTACTGGATGGATCTTCAGTTATTAGATAAAACGTAGAGAAGTCTATAAATATTGATAAGGCAGTGATTAAATAAGAATTACTTCATATCAGCGTTGTAATCGAATTATTACAGCGTGCACGTGCACAGGTGTGAGCATACTTGAAACCGTGGAACACGAGTAATAGCGTGATATTTATTACATTTTTTTTAAACGTAGCCCCACACTTGGAGTTTCTCCTGTATCGTGGGTGTGTTCACAAACATTTAAACTCACATAAACCAACAGCCAGACTCGGAACAAATATCTGTAGTCCATACAAATATTTGTTCCGTGCGGGGATCGAACCCGCGACACGCAGCGCAACAGTCGATCGCTCAGCCACTGCGCCAATCGTGTCGTAAAATATGTGCCTTTTCTGGGTAAGAAGAAGTCTTTGTTGTAGCTTAGGCCCTATTCAACTAACCAACTATTCATTATTGAGCCAACTCTTCTCTGGCCGGGGTTGCGGGTTATTCGAAAGAGATATCGCGGCCCCGGAACGTAAAGGGCAATAGACGGAACATGGGTGGGTTTTAGTCAGTATAAGTCTGACACACCCCCCCGCTCCGCCCAGAGCGGGGGAAGTTATTTGATGATTTTCCAACCCAAAAAAAGCCCTATACTAAGCTGATGATTATAAATATGCCTCATTAGTTTAGTGGTAGCAAACGCGACTACTGAGCATTAGGCCCTAGATTCGATAGAGGTCAATGTATTATTTGGTAAATAGCAGAGTCCGAATCTGGATTTGTGCTCAATTGATGGCGATAAACATGCCTACTATTACGTGGGACTCAAAACATAATAGCAAAATGTGTTATATCTCTGACCAGCCCTTTTTCCCCGCTCTGGGCGTCGCAGGGGGAGTGTAAGATTTTTTTATGACTTAATTCCCATCCATGTTCCTTCTTTTGCCCCTATGTTCCGGGGCCGTGGTATCTCTTTCGAACAACCCGCAAGCCCGGAAAGCGTTTCTCGTATCTCTTTTTAGGCGAGCTTGGAACAGGAACACACCGTCCAGACAGCCTGTTGTCCCTAGACGGACGGACGGTGAGTTACCGACTGCTCACCGTCCACAAAATCCGCATCTACGGTGGTCTCTACACAAACGTAGGGAATAACAGGCATTATGACGGGCCTGTTGGTCTAGTGGTTAGTGGCCCTGACTGCTGAGCCGGAGGTCGTGGGTTCGATTCCCACCCAGGACAAACTTTGTGTGATGAGCATGATTGTTTGTTCTGTGTCTGGGTGTGATTTATCTATAATATGTATGTATTTATGAATTATATAAGTATGTATATCAGTTGTCTGGTCAGGTTACCATAACACAAGCTCTGCTTAGCTTGGGATCAGATAGCCGTGTGTGAGTTGTCCCAAGATATTTATTTATATATTATTATATTATGATTGTAAACAAAACTTCACGTTTGTAATCCTTGAAGAGATAGGCATAAGATTACCCAGTACGCTCACATTTAAATAGTTTTGTTTTAAGTCTCTTGTAGATATGCGCTTGTAAATATTTGGGGGTGAGCTGGTTATATATATACTCTATTGTCATCAGTTTACCGTGGGGAATGACGACCTAAAAGAGGTAACTTGGTCAGACAAGATGGGGAAGGCAGACGAAAGAGTGCTGCACGAAAGAGGCCAAAGTCTAGTGATAGACTGCAAAGGGCTGTGTTAATTGAGTGGTTTACTTGATATCAAGTGTGACAACGAACCATTATGTATCAAAACGTCCGTCAATTCACCTTCTGAGTTTTGTTTTGTTGGAAAACTATGAGTAACATAATTACAATGAACTCATTGTTTATAACATTAATTGAATGAATGAATCCATTGGTGCGGATCACATTAATAAATGTGTACGTAAGTATTAATAAAAAAAACTCCCGCATTCCGTACAAACTTGCAACATAAACAGCCATATCTTTTACAGCACAAAGGGATCACTGAGTTGAGTACATGGTCTTAATTTCAACTCGAAACATCCACGCGTTCTCAAGATAAAGAGTCTTGACAGACAGACGGACAACATACTGATCCGATAAGGGTTCCATTTTTCCCTGTCAAAAATTCCCAGTAAATTGAAACTCAATTTGTACACATAATACGTCATAAAGTTGCAATTGTCATCACTTTACTGTCAAATTGACAGATAGTTTATAACGGGGCAACGTTTTATTAAAAAAAATAAAGAAAAGTAACATTCAGCCGTATGGCACAAACGAAATTTTTATAACATTGTATGATGATTATCAGATTATTAACGTCATCAACAATTGATTCAGAAAATATGTTTACCTGAAGGAAGAATGGGAATAGCATACTGAAGTTCTGTATGGAAGTGACAGCTAGGGCTGTGCCGATCACAATGTTAAGAAACCGCATATTTGACAGAAGGGAGATTCCGAACAGATCGTACAGTTTGCTCAGCACGTTCTGCTTCTGTGGTGACGGTGACACGTGAGAAGGTCCTGAAACAAAAGAAAGTCGGATTGTAGTGAAACACTAGCTGTATATCTATACCATGTCATATAAACCAAACATGTGCACCAAATTCCAGCTCAATTGGAAACCGGATAGGATGTCAAATTTAACTTCAAAGATTTTTTTACATAGTAACAGGCTTATAAAACAGTGTTAAAAATCAAAACTACTTCTTGTAGGTGCAGTAAAATCAAATAAAGCATACACATGTCCTCTTTAGAAAGCCTGTGATTTGAAGATCTTTGACAGTCGTTATGGGTTGTCAGGATCCCGAACGTGTGACAACCAGTCTCACTAAGGGTTTTCGTGTTACCCAGTAATTGGGAAGTGGATCAGTGGTCAGATAGGCAGTTTCTTCGTACAAAATACCAGTAATAAGTTGCATTTAGTTATACCGGTGACGGACCCACACAACTCATTATAAAATGTCGAATTAATTCAAATAATTATTATTTATTTATTTAATGTGTGATTTTTGTTGAATAGGTTTACTATAGGCTATTCCTACTATACCTACTTTTTTATATAATATAGGGGTGTTTATTTGTTCTGTGTTGTTTTGTACCTGTGTTGTTTGCAAACATATTGTAGATTATATGATGTTAATTAAATATAGTAACACTGCAACGTACACATTTTCAGTGCGAATACAGGTGGTTTTATCATTACCACATAAACTTTGGAGTGTTTTGAAAGAACCGATAGTGATGTCGATAAAACTATTATTAGAAAACTTACTATCAAAGTATTTGTTTACTACATAGGTACCTAGAAGGCTAAGCTTTGATAAGTGGTTCAATAAAACTTCATTAAAAAACAACAAATTCCAGGAAATAAGATCGCCTATTCCTTCATAACATCTTTTTTTTTTTAAAGAATACGATATGAAAAATATTTTTTCAACTAATGAATTAATTAAATAAAAAAAAATGTCATGATTTAAATATACTCATAGTGCATCTTTATTTGATACATAAAGATTTGATAATTTAGATAAGATTGTTTTGGTCTAGACTCTTATAATACTGCTTAAGTCCTAAACAGTATCGAACAACCCGCAATTCTTTAAAGCTTTAGGGAAATAAGTATCTAATTGAGTAATTCCTAAAAAAATGTCACATTGTGTTCCAGTAACTTAACTTCAGACAGGAGTTGACCAAAAAATAAAGAATGTTAGACTTTTAAATAAACACAAAAACATTGCTTAACTTACCATTTAGACCATTTGCGTCTGATTTATTTATTTTTCCACCATTTAGTTCTTTATTACTCAGCGTTTTTTTGGTCTCCCAGTTTTCTTTGCCATTAGCTTGATTCTGTGCGTCACCGTTAGATTGAGATATTTTTCGTACAACTGCATCTTTGGGTTTTTCTTGTAGTAGATGGAGATTTTCATCCACCGGTACTTCTTCTTCGACTTCCTTCATGTGCCATTCAACTGGTTGTATTAACATCGTTCCGGCAATCTATAATAGTAAAAGGTATTTAACACTGAATATTTATATAGGTAATTACCAGCTGTATCCAGCAGTTTACTGAACAGAGCCACCTTTATCACTTAGAGGTATGAAAAATAGATTACAACCGATTCTAAGAACCAACGAATATACATATAAAATATTATAAAAATCGATCAACCGGTTTCAAATCAAATCAAATCAAAATATTTTTATTTTACATAGGCCTACATGGGCACTTATAAAACGTCGAGAAAAGATGCACGGTTCGGGTTGGTCGTTTCCTATGGAGAAGAACCGGCAAGAAACTCCATGGTTACTCTTTTAAAATCATTTAGTTTTACAATGTTGTTGTTGTTACAGCGTTAGCACTTAAGTATGAGAGGACAGCGTAGGCCCGACAATAAGTCATTGCTTACTTTACAAAAAGTAAAATAAAATAATACGTTAACAAAAGTTAACAAGCGTCTAAGAATCTACAAGGCCAACCATGTCCACTCATTCACAACGAATAGGTATAAAAGAATCTATACAAGAGTAAAAAAAATAAAAATAAAATAAAACAATATTGCAAAAACAAAATAATAACTAAAAGACGAGTCACACAGATGTTGCTATCAGTACTGTAACTATTCAGAACAAGGGTGATATAAATATGTGATTTGACAACTATTGCAAAAAAAAAACAAAATGATTAAAGAGATCACAAAAATAAATAAGATTGAGAATAGTTAGAGACATCCACAAATTTGTGCTGATTATAGCTACCAGGGAGGCCGCATGCGCAGAAGGAACTATAGCCAAACTTCTTTATCTTCAACGTAGTCCTTGATTTTGTAATATGCGTTTTTAATAAGGACACGTTTTATGTAGTTTTTAAACTTTCCATCTGTCAGTTCTATAACTGATTTTGGCAACTTGTTATAAAAGCGTATACTGTTTATTAGAAATGACTTGCTAGTTTTTGATAATCTAAATTTAGGAATTACAATTTCGTGTTTACTGCGTGTATTAATATTGTGGTAGTCGCTCCTAATTTTGAAAAGCCCCCGATTTTTACGGACATACAATATACATTCTAAGATATAAAGTGAAGGCAGAGTCAGTATATCGATCTCTTTAAATTTTTCTCTGAGGGACTCGCGAGGACCCATTTTATAGAACGCGGAGGAGTTTTCGGAGGAGTATGGCAACTAAAATTGTACTAAATTTTATATATGAGAATAAAGGTAGGGTAAGCTAACCACACTATCCCCAAACCACTGCAGACCGTGGAAGCTAGAATCAACAGTGGCGATTACCAGAAAAGCTATAAGAAGCTCAGCGAAGTCTAATAATTAATAATTATACATATTTAACTGTCTTGCATTCCGCAGCGGAATTAATCAGAAAAAAATAGCAGAGGAATAGGAAAACAAATAAATAATAGATTAACAAAATAAATTACATCGTCAGTTGCTACATTATAGACGGAAGATAAGTTTCCAACGTAAACAAGTAATAAAATAGTCACTAACCCCGTGTAAACTCAGAGACGAGAGCAGTAAGCAAGCGCCGCGGAACCCGAAATGTTCCAAGAGGTACCTCACTAAGTGCGGCATTAGGGTCTGTCCCACACCTGTGCCCACGTTAGCGAGCCCCACTGCACGGCTTTTCTTTAGCTTGAAGTAGCTATTAATAGCCACAAATGACGAGTTTTGGATGAAACCCAAACCCACACCTGGAACAAGCATAATAGATGAGTTGTTTTACCAAATAATACGGAATTTGGGTGGTAAAACCCATGGCCGTGGTTGGATATGGGCCATTCTAAATATTAATGAATGGGTTTACGAACTATTATGGTTATGTATTTGGGTCAAAGTATCATAATATAAAGTTTGTTTTATTAAAAAAAATCTAGTATCAGCTTGTTAAAACACAAAAAAAACACACACATTCACATTTTTTCAGCACATTATTGCCAAGAAATATTAGGTACAACACAAAACACTTTTCTTCATTTAAAACAGCTCCAAGCCTAAACATTTCCACAATACCGCATTATGCTAAACAATAAACATAGAACAACAAACAAGACAGTCTTACCTAATAGGACGCCGTAAGTTAACACCAAGTGCCAGATATTTGTCGAAAATCCGCTGAAGAAAATTCCGGCAGTACAGAAACACGCTCCAGTTACCGCTACAAATCTTGTTGATGTCAACTTGACTACGGCCCCGGCTATTGGGCCGCCGAAATTTGTGACGAACAACATTGTGCTCATTACAATGGCTGCGCCTTGAGTCCTGTGTCCCATTGCCTCTAACGCGTCTCCGTACAGTAAACTGAATAATGACAGCATTGATTGGTTGAAAATCTGTAAGGGAGAGTTGGGTCAGTGATTATAATTTGATTCTTCCCTATTACAGAACTGGTGAAATTTGGCTATTACAGGTACGATGACATATTACAATATTTCACGTATACCGTAAACCCCGGCATTACGCCTACAAATCTCACGATAGTTATTCAGTAAAATATCTTGTTAATAGCTTAATAGCCGAGCTTGACTGCCTTGTTGGTCTTCACACACATTCGCGACTGCTACTGTGTGGTCCAGGGACGATTTTCGAGTCAGTCAAAAAGTGCTATTGTTTTTTATTTTGTTTGTTTTTTTTGTAGTACCCTGGAGTTTGGAAGTACGTGAAACACGGATTGACGTGGGACGTATCAGATTACTATCTCTTCGTACTATGCAGGTACACTCTCCGTTTACTCGCTTAAAGTAACGGAGAGCTTACCTGTGTCTGCGCACATCTTGTACACCATAATGGTTATAACACGCGCCGAAGGCTACTCTCCGTTAAGATTTTGCCAATGCCAAACTGTCAATGCCGAGATATTCGCTAATCCAAGGAGGATTAGCCAATTTCCGTATCACAGTTAACCTATAAATGGCACATGATATCAGATAGCAGTGGCACTATGTAGGGATTGTTCAGTTTTGATTTATTCATATAGAAAACTCAACGCAATTAACGCAAATAGTGTCTGTCAATGGAATTCTACAGTTACTAGTCGGAATTTTGCTAAACTATAGTCAAGCATTTGGACTTCCAGGATTTTTGCGTAAAATTAGGCACCTATGCATTATCAACTTTGCGTTATACGTAAACAATGTTGACATTTATGTCACGTTATCACGACATGAAGTGCAAAAAATTCGTTCCTAATATAACTGTTATTTTATCTGTCAGCCAATCGATATCTGGTACTGATAAGTTAGTAGCTTCCCTAATGTGGGGTAATGTTATAAATTAAAAGGCCTTCTGCTAAAGATAATGTTCAAGTATATCCTGTTGTTGTTTTTGTATTATATTTATAGACGTATGATTGACATTTAGAGCTTATTAAATGACATTTACAGACGACGGCACATCAACCTACACTAAACCATTATAACCTGATCTCTCTGCTACGGTGTGCGATCCGTAGTAGAGAGATCAGGTTATAGTGGTTTCGCGTAGGTTGATGTGCCGTCGTGTGAACAAGGTATCGTAACATGGATAATTGAAAAATATTGAACGATTCATCATCTGCCTAGCCTTTTCCCAAATATGCTGGTTTCGGCTTCCAGTCTTGCCGGATGCAGCTGAATTCACGTATTTTACATGGAGCAACTGCCTATCTGACCTCCACAACCCAGTTAGTACCGGGTAATACGATACCCGCTGGTAAGGTGGTTGTCAGACTTTCGGGACACTGACTACCTGTAATGACTGACAAAGATCTACAAACGAAAATCGGGACCAACAGCTTAACGTGCTTTCCGAGGCCTAGAGGAAAGTCAGTTTGTAACGAGTTATCACCTATCCACAGACCAACCTAGGTAAGCTCGGCTTAACCTAAAGATCGACCTGAGCAATTGCTATTATTGAGCTATTAGTGATTTATTGAGGATCTCAATCCTCACCAAAAATGAAAATATCGAACGATTGGTATACAAACATAAATAATGCAAAGCAAACGCTTGTGAATATGTTGTGTTGAGCTAAACGTTTACAGGCTGTTGTTTTTTATGAGACGTAATGGCACACAAATATACTTACATTAGACATGGCGGTCCCTAATAAAACCATCCACCCCCATCCTCCATCGGGTGGTACTAATTTGATTACTTTCCGAGTCTTTGGGGATGCCACCAACGCATTCTTTTCCGTCGCCATTTTTATTTGGTATTGTTTGTTTTCAATAAATTAGCTTAACATAATTTGATTTGAAATGTTTCTCCTGATTTCTGTAACAAAAATAAAAGGTTTTAAAATATGCAATAAGTAGAATCTAAAAAAACCAAGAATATAAAAAAGTATACCACACTAGGATTAAAAATTTTGAAACAAAAGTCATGTACGCCTAAAATAGTGGCTATCCAGCTAATTGACAGATAAGCACAATTAGTTTGAAGTATAAGATGCCAATTTCCCCACTTGATACAATCTAATGTTAAGCGTGTCACTTGAAATACATTAACATGCGCCCAATGACATAATTAAAAGTTTTGAGTGCATCAAGTAGTATCTAATTGATAATTATCTAGTCACGCCTACATTATAATGTAAACAACCCAAAAAAATGATTTACGGAAAGCTATTCTATTGCCAAATGCAATAGGATGTGGTTTGACAAGCAGGGTGAAATACCGGAAGTTTTGACCACGTGTTGATCATTTACAAAGCAATCACAATCTTCACAAACCTGTATTTGTGTAGGTAAATAAAAGTTGCGTAGTTTGCTCAAAAGATACCCATCTTAGTTCAGTTACGTCGTTTTACGAGTGGGGTGTGTCTGATATGAAAGTGTTAAAATTAGATCGAGTTCGCACTTGCGACCTTTTTATCTTGTGTCAATAGTAATAACGGAATTATACAGTTTTTTGCCCTATTTCAGTTTGTGCTAAGGAAAACAAAAGTAAATTGTTGCTTTGTTTTTGTAATGAGTTTTAACGATGTTCATCGTGTGGGGTCGTTGATAAACAATTGATTATTGCATCTTTCCGTAAGTAATGTCAACTGAGGTGCATGATTTTTTGATAAAAAGCTACATTTATCTACCTCCGTGAACTTATTACACAATTTGGTGTAACCTGCTGAAACCAGTCACACTAAGTATCGGTCGATTTTTTTGCGGTTTTTTTAAACCACTTATTCGTAATTAATTACGTCAACAACAAGTTTATTTTGACGCCAATGACGCATATTACAAATGTGTACCTTCATACCTGAAACCTGCTTAAACATGCATGCATAGACAAGAAAAATCGAACTACGCTGTCTAGAGTATGAATTAATTCTAGGGGTGATATCTAGTATTTAGGGCAAAAGATAAAGTCTAATGATATTATACCATCAATCAAAACTATCTCTAAATAAGTACTATCTAAAATGTATCTACAGAATAACAGGTCAAAGCCCTTTCGCACGTTCCTCAGAAAGATTTGACGTATGAACATTATTATTATGTAAATAAACAAGTTTAAAAAATAACATATTATGTAGTAGGTATTGTGACTTGTGTAATCTTTATCTTGGAACCAATGTTCAGTGCCATTTGGAGTATGATGTTATTGCAAACAAATGTTGCGACCCGTTTGATTTTAAATAGTTGGCATGATTGACCTTTCCTTATTTTTTGAGATAGTAAAATTGATAGGTATTATATTAACTGATGAAAATTAGGGCCTGTTGGTCTAGTGGTTAGTGGCCCTGACTGCTGAGCCGGAGGTCGTGGGTTCGATTCCCACCCAGGACAAACTTTGTGTGATGAGCATGATTGTTTGTTCTGTGTCTGGGTGTGATTTATCTATAATATGTATGTATTTATAAATTATATAAGTATGTATATCAGTTGTCTGGTTACCATAACACAAGCTCTGCTTAGCTTGGGATCAGATAGCCGTGTGTGAGTTGTCCCAAGATATTCATTTATTTATTTATTTAATAATAATAATAATCATGAAGAGCAAAGAAATATTTCATATTGTTGTTAAAGGAGAGAGGTAGTGCTTTTTGACCATAGTTTTAAAAATAGACAAGGTTTGAGCGCTCCTTACAGACACGGGCAAGTCATTCCATAGTCGTACAGCTTGAACTGTAAAGGATTTATCATAGAAGCCAGTAGAATGTAGTTGAATCTCCAGTCTCAGGTTTTTCGATGACCTCAGATATCTATTATGTGTGTCATGAAGGATCTATCTGACATCTTTAACATGAGTCAGTCGTAGGTAAAACGATACTCTTGTCAAGACTGGTTTTCAGACTGTTGTGCCACTGACTAACTGAAACGACTGTCAAAGGTCTATAAATGGGAGTAGATACCATCGTCTAAACGTGCTTTTTGAGACACAGAAGATACTTTGTACGTAATTTATCCATGGACCAACCTACACCAAGGTTGACGCAGTGGTTGAGCGATAAACTGCTGCGCCGAGTGTCGCGGGTTCGATCCCCGCACGGAACTAATCTTTGTATGACCAATGGTTTGAGTGTTTGTGTACCCACGTTAGTTTAAATGTTTGTAAACGCACCCACGATACAGTAAAAATACCAAGTGTAGGGCTACGTTTGGCAGCCTAAAACGGTGAAGCTTCACCTAGAAATCGAAACGAGCGGTTATAATTAACTAACCACGAGCCCCACAAAAATGTGCCAAAAAAGTACATAAAACTATGGAATTTAAGAGTGGTACCTACACGCTCTATGCTCAACACAAATCTCATTCTAACTTATAAGTCTTCGAAGAAAACCGACAGACACCGCCGAACCGAGAGAAAAGGAAAAATATGAAAATGTTATTCCTCTTACGACCCCGAAAATGTAAAATATCCAGTAAGGATAAAGCTGTATAAAGATTTTTTGTTTTTTCCAAGAACACAGTCCTACATTGATAACGTGGTATCTACATATTTTGCGTTTACGTACGTATGACGCATTTTTAAAGGCCTTCTTTTTCGGCCGTAGTTATTGCTGAAACTTCCGCCTTTGGGAAACTATTGTTTGGCACTTTGAACTTTGTGTTGATGCAATACAGTGCTGTGTTGTTTATTTTTGTATCGTTGTTTGGGGCGTAGAGTATAATAATCTTTTCTAAAAATAGAAGACTGCTGTTTTAGATTATTGGGTATTTTAATTTTGATTCATTGAGAACAAGTGGTTTAAAATATACTCTACAGTCTTTACGAAATTTACTAAACTAACTTAGGGACTAATATCACGCGCGTGGTTTCCAAAGAGCATAGGTAGGCCTAACCTAACCATAACCCACAGTTCGCCAGTTAAAGTTTATGTAATATGGGGCAAGCCTATTGCCATTTTTGCTTTTGAGTTTTGTTGAACAAAATATTTTAAACCATTTACGTGGACGGGAATGATGCAAAATTTGAGACAACATTTTAAATGGTTTAATAATAATGACAGAGGTAGATTATGGTTTGAAAGCAATTTGTATTACTTAGTTAAGACATTCAATATTAGGTTTATAAAATAATCATGGAAAATTTTGGAATGTATTTTGAGGAAACTCATGAAATTAATAACCATGCTGTAAAATTACGTGGCGGTAAACGACGTTTAGAGCACTATTTTTAAACTTTCAATGTTTTAAGATACTTAACGATTTCTGTATTTTGTTACATAGGACATATTAAAAGATATAATAATATGTTTTTAAACCATGTTTTAATCATTAAAATTATTAATCAGAGACAAAAAATTGAAGAACACAATTTTTTTATTATTTTGAAAATCCACCCTTTTACTCTGGACACTCTTAATGTGCACTTTTAACCAAATCGTTCTTACAGATTCGTATAATCTGAACATGAATGATGTAAACATGATCTTGTAAAATTATTTTGATTTAAAAGAGTGTCCATGGAGTTTCTTGCCCATTTTTCTTCATAGAGATCAACGCTTTGGAATGGGCAACTACAGTACTTTCACAAGTTATTTTGCATTGTGTTTGGGACTGTAGCTTATTTTTTTGTTTCTTGGCATTCAAAAGTGTCTTATTGAAATAAATGCTTTGAGTTTGCCATAATTGCAGTGCATTTTTTCCTGCAGCTTTTTATGCACTATTAATATTATACGCGCAGATGGCTAATCTTCGTTGAGATTGGCTGCCGTGGCCGAATACGGTCAGGAGGGCTCTATTGCCATCAACCAAACGGATCAGATCCACTACCACGTTGTCCTACCGGTAGCAAGCATGACTTTTGAGCAGTGTGGTCCGGGACTCAACTCACGAGCTGGGCAAAGTGTGATTGGGTTTTGAAGTAAGTAAATTTTAAGTACCTGAATTAAATTTATTTTATTAGATAAAGAGTTCTTCTCTGTAAAAAAGATGAAATAATATACACATGTCAGTCTACTACAATGTTTAGTTCATACGTAAATCTTCCTGTTTACTATCGAGTGATCTTAATTACTTCAATAAATTAATTTTGTTTATCAATTCTTGAAATTACAACTACAGTGGTTAATTAGACGTATATTCATTAAAAGTCGTACCTACACGTGTTTGGCTCCTGAAATACAGGTATTAAATATCTAGCTCTGGAGACAGGGTTTCATAAACTTAAAAACTATGTTGTGCAAATAACGAGTTAAGGACGCGTTTGCAAAATTGATAGGCATAGAATCGAACTACTACATTGACAAAGTCACACACACTAAAGTAGGCACGGAAATATTAGTCAAGTGAACTCATTTTGATACATTGAATAGTTTTTTTTCGTAATTCTTCGTACCATCAAAAAATATTTCATATTTTTGAGATATTATGAGACCTTACCTCCGGACTTGACGGAGTGACTTGAAGGTGTACTTCGGTGACTGCTACTGGAACTCCTCGACAGATTGAACTAGATGTGTGGAGTTTGGGCTCATTTTGTTAGTTATGATGAGACCTTACCTCTGGACTTGATGGAGTGACCTGAAGGTCTACTTTGGTGACTGCTACTGGAACTCCTCGACGGATTGAACTAGATGTGTCGAGTTTGGGCTCATTTTGTTAGTTATGATGAGACCTTACCTCTGGACTTGATGGAGTGACCTGAAGGTCTACTTCGGTGACTGCTACTGGAACTCCTCGACGGATGAAACTAGATATGTCGAGTTTGGGCTCATTTTGTTAGTTATGATGAGACCTTTCCTCCGGACTTGATGGAGTGACCTGAAGGTCTACTTCGGTGACTGCTACTGGAACTCCTCGACGGATTGAACTAGATGTGTCGAGTTTGGGCTCATTTTGTTAGTTATGATGAGACCTTACCTCTGGACTTGATGGAGTGACCTGAAGGTCTACTTCGGTGACTGCTACTGGAACTCCTCGACGGATGAAACTAGATATGTCGAGTTTGGGCTCATTTTGTTAGTTATGATGAGACCTTCCTTCCGGACTTGATGGAGTGACCTGAAGGTCTACTTCGGTGACTGCTACTGGAACTCCTCGACGGATTGAACTAGATGTGTCGAGTTTGGGCTCATTTTGTTAGTTATGATGAGACCTTACCTCTGGACTTGATGGAGTGACCTGAAGGTCTACTTCGGTGACTGCTACTGGAACTCCTCGACGGATTGAACTAGATGTGTCGAGTTTAGGCTCGTTTTGTTAGTTATGATGAGACCTTACCTCTGGACTTGATGGAGTGACCTGAAGGTCTACTTCGGTGACTGCTACTGGAACTCCTCGACGGATTGAACTAGATGTGTAGAGTTTGGGCTCATTTTGTTAGTTATGATAAAACCTTGCCTCCAGACTTGATGGAGTGACCTGAAGGTCTACTTTGGTGACTGCTACTGGAACTCTTCGACGGATCGAACTAGATGTGTAGAGATTGTGCTCGTTTTGTTAGTTATGATGAGACCTTACCTCCGGACTTGATGGAGTGACCTGAAGGTCTACTTCGGTGACTGCTACTGGAACTCTTCGACGGATTGAACTAGATGTGTAGAGATTGTGCTCGTTTTGTTAGTTATGACGAGACCTTACCACTGGACTTGATGGAGTGACCTGAAGGTCTACTTCGGTGACTGCTACTGGAACTCTTCGACGGATCGAACTAGATGTGTCGAGTTTGGGCTCGTTTTATAAGTTATGATGAAACCTTGCCTCCAGACTTGATGGAGTGACCTGAAGGTCTACTTCGGTGACTGCTACTGGAACTCTTCGACGGATCGAACTAGATGTGTAGAGATTGTGCTCGTTTTGTTAGTTATGATGAGACCTTACCTCCGGACTTGATGGAGTGACCTGAAGGTCTACTTCGGTGACTGCTACTGGAACTCTTCGACGGATCGAACTAGATGTGTCGAGTTTGGGCTCGTTTTATAAGTTACTAGCTTTTGCCCGCGGCTTCGCTCGCGTTAAATTCGGGGTAACACAATTTCCCTTGCGCCTTATTGATTTGTAATAGCAACACTAAGGTTTCCCTTTTCTTTCCTCTTTCTCCCACACATTCCACTTTTTTTAAAAAAAATAGCCTATGTCCGTCTCCTGGTTCCCAACTCTCTCTGTAGCAAAATTCATCAAAATCGGTTTAGCCATTAAAGCGTGAAGAGGTAACAAACAAACAAACTCACTTTCGCTTTTATAATATTAGTAAGGATAGTAAGGATGATGAAACCTTGCCTCCAGACTTGATGGAGTGACCTGAAGGTCTACTTCGGTGACTGCTGCTACTGGAACTCTTCGACGGATCGAACTAGATGTGTCGAGTTTGGGCTCGTTTTATAAGTTATGATGAAACCTTGCCTCCTGACTTGATGGAGTGAACTGAAGGTCTACTTCGGTGACTGCTACTGGAACTCCTCGACGGATCGAACAAGATGTGTCGAGTTTGGGCTCGTTTTGTTAGTTATGATGAGAGCTTACCTCAAGACTTGATGGAGTGACCTGAAGGTCTACTTCGGTGGCTGCTACTGGAACTCCTCGACGGATCGAACTAGATGTGTCGAGATTGGGCTCGTTTTGTTACTTATGATGAGACCTTACCTCCGGACTTGATGGAGTGACCTGAAGGTCTACTTCGGTGACTGCTACTGGAACTCTTCGACGGGTCGAACTAGATGTGTCGAGTTTGGGCTCGTTTTGTTAGTTATGATGAAACCTTGCCTCCAGACTTGATGGAGTGACCTGAAGGTCTACTTCGGTGACTGCTACTGGAACTCCTCGACGGATTGAACTAGATGTGTCGAGTTTGGGCTCATTTTGTTAGTTATGATGAGACCTTACCTCTGGACTTGATGGAGTGACCTGAAGGTCTACTTCGGTGACTGCTACTGGAACTCTTTGACGGATCGAACTAGATGTGTCGAGTTTGGGCTCGATTTGTTAGTTATGATGAGACCTTACCTCCGGACTTGATGAACTAGATGACAGGAACTCCTCGACGGATTGAACTAGATGTGACGAGTTTAGACTCGTTTTGTTAGTTATGATGAGACCCTATCTGCAGACTTGACGGAGTGACCGATACACTGACATGAGGATGTACAGACGCCATTATAATGATGTGTTTGCCTCTTTAGTTCAAAAGCATTCAAAACAGTACACGTTTAGACCCAGCGCACACCGCTGAGGTAAGATCACGTCATAACTAACAAAACGAGCCCAAACTCGACACATCTAGTTCAATCCGTCGAGGAGTTCCAGTAGCAGTCACCGAAGTAGACCTTCAGGTCACTCCATCAAGTCCCGAGGGAAGGTCTCATCATAAGTAACAAAACGAGCCCAATCTCAACACATCTAGTTCAATCCGTTAAGGAGTTCCAGTAGCAGTCACCGAAGTAGACCTTCAGGTTACTCCATCAAGTCCGGAGGTAGGATCTTATCATAACTAACAAAACGAGCCCAAACTCGACACATCTAGTTCAATCCGTCAATGAGTTCCAGTAGCAGTCACCAAAGTAGACCTTCAGGTTACTCCATCAAGTCCGGAGGTAAGCTCTTATCATAACTAACAAAACGAGCCCAAACTCGACACATCTAGTTCGATCCGTCGAGGAGTTCCAGTAGCAGCCACTGAAGTAGACCTTCAGGTCAGTCCATCAAGTCCGCAGGTAAGGTCTCATCATAAGTAACAAAACGAGCCCAATCTCAACACATCTAGTTCAATCCATTGAGGAGTTCCAGTAGCAGTCACCGAAGTAGACCTTCAGGTCACTCCATCAAGTACGGAGGTAAGCTCTCATCATAACTAACAAAACGAGCCCAAACTCGACACATCTAGTTCAATCCGTCGAGGAGTTCCAGTAGCAGTCACCGAAGTAGACCTTCAGGTTACTCCATCAAGTCCGGAGGTAAGATCTTATCATAACTAACAAAACGAGCCCAAACTCGACACATCTAGTTCGATCCGTCGAGGAGTTCCAGTAGCAGTCACCGAAGTAGACCTTCAGGTCACTCCATCAAGTCCGGAGGTAAGGTCTCATCATAAGTAACAAAACGAGCCCAATCTCAACACATCTAGTTCAATCCGTCGAGGAGTTCCAGTAGCAGTCACCGAAGTAGACCTTCAGGTTACTCCATCAAGTCCGGAGGTAAGATCTTATCATAACTAACAAAACGAGCCCAAACTCAACACATCTAGTTCGATCCGTCGAGGAGTTCCAGTAGCAGTCACCGAAGTAGACCTTCAGGTCACTCCATCAAGTCCGGAGGTAAGGTTTCGTCATAACTAACAAAACGAGCCCAAACTCGACACATCTAGTTTGATTCGTCAAAGAGTTCTAGTAGCAGTCACCGAAGTAGAACTTCAGATCACTCCAACAAGTTCTTGACCAATAAGCATTTGTTTTAGCGAAATAAAATATTGTCATTTATAAAAATCTTATCTTGTCAAGTATCAAATTTGATTTATCCAATATTTCGTATTTATACAGCGATCTTTTCAACACAAACTGCTTCTGACAGGCGATACAGCGTCCACTCACAACGGCAGCCGAGTGCGGATTGAGATTTCATTCGGAATGTTTGTGCAATAAATCAAAACAGGAACAAAAAATAAAATAACCCTTATTGCAATCTGTTAAGATTCACCCATAATAGCAAAATATATGGAAAAATAAGTTTCTTATTTTATTTTTTGTGCGAGTATTTATGACACTGCGACATAATTTGTTTTCCTAGATTTAAAAAAGACTATATTTTCCTACTTGTAGTATTTTTAGAAATCTTAAAATGTGTTTTTAGTAGAACAAAAAATGTACCTAAACACAACCCGGTATCGAAAAAATTGTGGTTAATGGCAACGGCCGATCGTTTTTACAGTATCAAAAACTATTATTAACAAGAAAACAGTTTCCTCCGTTTAAAGCTAAAGAACCAATCTATTTGTGGTAGTTATAAGTTACATTTGATTTGGTTCAGTTTAGTCATAAAATGTACCAAAAAACAGCATAATTTCGTCCGAATTGTAAATGCGCCCTTAAAACAGAAAACTATACAATACTAGCTTTTGCCCGCGGCTTTGCTCGCACTAAATTCGGGGTAACACAGTTCCCCTTTCCTGATTTGCGGGTACCTGCTACCTGTAGTTTTTGCCCTTGCGCCTTAATTATTGTAATAGCAAAGCTGAGCTTTCCCTTTTCGTCCTTCTTTCTCCCTCATGTCTCACTTTCAAAATAAAAATAGCCTATGTTCGTCTCCAGGATCCCAACTATCCCTGTACCAATGTTCATCAAAATCCGTTTAGCCATTTAGGTGTGAAGACGTAACAAACAAAGAATCAAACAACCCCACTTTCGCTTTCATAATATTAGTAAGGATAGTTATTTTCATTAAAAAAATGGATTTTCAATTATTCAAAATATTCCAAAAGAGCTTCGTCATATATCACTCAGTTAGCTAGTGATTGGGGCACAAAGAAACGGATTGTATTTATAATGTCAATAAGCATGTACTTCATTAAAGGTGTGATTATTATTATATTGGCTATAAAGATATAAAACCAACGTCAGAGTTATAACAAGCATGATTCATTGATCATAAATCATTCCTGTTATATACTAAGATTGACAAAAACTAGGAAAATAACTGAGTCATTAGTTTCTTCTTCTGGTTATGTTAGGTATCAAAGGCAAATAGTATCTAATAATACAATAAACAGTATTGTTCACGCTCAACAAATTAAGTAGAAATTTACACTCAACCGCAAAGCTAAAGTTGTTCTTTACAGTATCTTCTGATGAATAACAAATTTACGGCTGCAATTTGCGTATATATATATATGTATTAGCCTTGTTTAAACCAATTTTCGTTTAAGGTTTCTTATACGCACTACAAACTTAATTTTTTACTTTAGAAATTAGAGGGATAATTTTTTAAGAACTTAGAAACAAAGATCTTACAACCGTTTACTTGAGAAAAACACGTACAAAAGAAGACAAAACGAGATTTTAAGACCTATCGGAAGACACTCCACACAGTTATGTACAAAGATTTTTTTTCAACCCTCAATTGCGTGTATAGTGAGGGTGAGGGCCACCCCTATATATTTATCCTACTTACTAATATTATAAAAGCGAAAGTGAGTTTGTTTCTTCACGCCTAAATGACCAAACCGATTTTGATGAATATTGGTACAAAGATAGTTGGGACCCTGGAAACGGACATAGGTTAATTAAAAGTGAGAAAAGGGGGTGAAAGAGGAGAGAAAGATATTAATTATTTTTCAATCATTACGCGGGTTAAAGTTAGCGTTAGCCCAAAGTAACTATGCCATGCGGACGAAGTCGCGGGCGTAAGGTAGTATCTTATAATCCTTATTCTTACTAATATTATAAAAGCGAAAGTGAGTTTGTTACCTCTTCACGCTTAAATGGCTAAAGCGATTTTGATGAATTTTGGTACGGAGATAGTTGGGAGCCTGGAGACGGACATAGGCTATTTTTTTTAAATAATAGTGATTAATGAGGGAGAAAGAGGGGAAAAAAGGGAAAACTTAGCATTGCTATTACAATAAATAAGGCGCTAGGGCAAAAACTACAGGTGGCAGGTACCAAATCAGGAAAGGGGAACTGTCTTTTCCCGAATTTAACATGGGCGAAGCCGCGGGTGAAAGCTAGTTTCAAATATTATAATAGTCTCGGAGTAAAATGCCTGTGACATACGAACGACAGACGGTCAGGGCGACCCACAGGGGCCTGTTTGAAACGTATTAGTT
Organism: Ochropleura plecta; assembly: GCA_905475445.1. Classification (NCBI taxonomy): domain Eukaryota; kingdom Metazoa; phylum Arthropoda; class Insecta; order Lepidoptera; family Noctuidae; genus Ochropleura; species Ochropleura plecta. The sequence goes on from FR997723.1 coordinate 13,625,526, forward strand.
TTTATGAACTCTATTTCTAGAAACTATTATCACTTACTGGCTTTAAGCATGTCACAAAGAGGCTTTTTTTTCTAGCCCACTCTCCCAGTTAATGGAAGTTATTTCCTCGACGTAGTGTTTTGAAAATTGTTTTTTTACAGAAAATGACCTGCGTTTTCAGCAGCAATAAGATTTTGTGTTCATTACTTTGGAATCTTTCTAAATTCGTACCTAATTGTGATTTTATTACAATCTTGATGCCAACATAACATGATTTTTAAGTTCAAATATGAAAATTTTGGAAACCTGGTAAGAGATGACCTGAAGGATGATATCGACCTGGAAACATGCTCGCAGGTTTTCTCGTTGTTCAATAAATATTAAAATAGCCCTTTTAAGGCACATTACACATAGCTGAATACGGGGACACTGTGGCTCAGATATACCCAAAAGGCTTGCAATACTTTTCGTTTGTAATTTAACAACGCGTTCAGGGTTTTGTTACTACTAGCGCATTAAGGATGTTTCGCACCGTTAATTTTGATGCAGTATAGCATTAAAAATCCACCTCGTTGCAGGTTTCATGACAGTCCTAAAGGATCCTGCACTCGACAGCCGTCCACGCAGACAGCCCGCTTGTACGTACGCTGGTCGATGGAACCAGATCGCTGTTAATCATTGTACTAACACGGGCTTAGGGTTTTTTTGCCAACACAGTGGATGCGTGTTGTCTAAATAAATAAATTGTCTGTATATATACCTATATAAGTGTGAGTCGGAATCGCACACCAAGGGTTCCGTACAAACTTGCGATAACGGACATTTATTTTGACTCATGGTTGATTTTTCCACAACTTCAAAGGACCACAGACTTGAGTTTATGGTTTTAATTTTAACCCGATGCCTTCACGCATTCCCGAAATGAAGGGTTTTGACAGACCAACAGACAGAGAGACAGACGATGACGACTGACAGACAAAGTGATCAATTAAGGGTTCCGTTTTTTGTTTTAAGGTACGGAACCCTAAGAAGCACCAAAAGAATAATCTTCTAAAAATATATCAATTGGTGCAGAATGCAATGAATTCGATTCGTTGCAGTTGTTATAAAAGTACCTATACAATTGTCATAAATGCATTGTAATAACAACAACGTGCATTTAACATGACCTTGACCAGGGACTTATTGAGTGTTCACACTCGCGCACTAGGTTATCATTAGTAGATTATTTAAATAACTGAGTTTTTTTTAAACGTATACACTTGGAATTTCTCCTTTATCATGCGTGCGTTTACAAACATTTAACAACGGAACAACTACATGTAGGTCATACAAATATTTCTTCCGTACGGGGATCAAACCCGCGACACGCAACACAGCAGTTAATCGCTCAGCCACTGCACCAACCTTGCCGTCAGTTGTAGGTAATGTAGTTAAATAATATCAGCCGGTAAGATATGGCCTGCGGATGGGTGACCACCCATTACGTACCTAGTTTTCCGTGCCTTCCGGCTGTCATTTAGAAATATATGAAAGTCGTTACAAGTGGTCAGTGGACGAAAGTCTAACATCCAGTTCTACCAAGGGATGCGATACGTATTAAACAGTACTAACTCTAACTGGGTAGTTGAGGTTAGATAGACAGATGCTTCATGTGAAATACTGGTATTCAGCTGCATTGATTTTTTGAACGTCAACACTGCAACAGACAGTCTCCCAAAACACTCGCCACCTAGGAAGGCGAGCGGAACAAACTCCCTAGCAACACATCTGTCTGTTAGGTTCAAAGAATCAGATTATTTACAAAATCATTGTTCACAAGATAAATTTAAGAATTCATTAATTTATTGTCACCAACTATATAAAATAAATATATTACCAAACTTAGTGGGTAAAAGGCTAGGCAGTTGAGGTTTTGGCATAAAGAGTAATTGACGTTGTATTGGCTAGACAGCGAATGCTAAAGACTTTTATAAAAAACATAAAGATAAACATAAAATGCCTAGTTTAAATTGCAGGAAGTTTCTGGAAAAGAATATTTCAAATAAACCAACAATGTAATATTAATAGACACCACAGCTGGGGAAAACCTAACCATACATTAATTTCGTGCAAATAGGGAAAAGTCATCCAAACTAAACCATAAAACATACCCATAGATATTACAAAAAAATCATCTAAATACCTCATCATATTTTAACTTAGATATTTAGAGGAACACTTAATGTTTTGCCGAAAAGTCCTCGGTCATCTTCGTTTGCGCTCGCGCCACCTTTCAGTAAGTACCAACCAGACAGATGACGGAACGTGTAAGATATATGTATGTACATATATACACGATTTTGACGGCACGGTTGGCGCAGTGGCTAAGCGAGCTGCTGCGTGTCGCGGGTTCGATTCCCGACGGAACAAACATTTATATGGCCTACAAATAGTTCTTTCGGGTCTGGCTATTTGTGTATGTGAGTTAAATGTTTGTAAACGCACCCACGATACAAGAGAAATTTCTAGTGAGGGACATCGTATAAAAAAAGGAAAATCCCTATAACTCTCTCTTTCAATCGCGTATATTTACTACTGATTAATATTATAAATGCGAGCGTGTGTGTGATGTTTGGATGTATGAATGAATGAATGGATGTTTGTTACTCTGTCACGCAAAAATTACTAAACGGATTTGGATAACAGATAGTTTAAAAACTGGTTTACACATAGGCTACTTTTGATCCCGGAAATTTCCGAACTTCACGCTTGCAACGCCGCGGGCATGAGCTAGTTAAAAACATTTCATGCTATGCTGAAATTGTGTTTTTCAGCCAAGCCATTGAAAAACTGTACATCTGTAGCATGTGTTAGCGTGACGCACATAACTTATCGTATCGCAGTATTGAATTGTTCTTAGTACCTATGCTCTGACGAGGATAATGGAAACTCTTTTAGTATATTTATTATAAATTACGTTATATACAATGTGTCCGGTCACGGACTAGTGATATTCTATGTACTTATATAACAAACATTCTAGTACTCAAATGATTGATTTAAAAAAAACTACAATTTTTTTCACATAATAGGTAGTTTACAAAACTTTCGTTGATTTGCATATTTTTTGGACTTTAATTTTGTTTTCTAAAGTTACGAAAATGTAAGCTCATCATTTCTTAATTTAAACAAAAGACCATATTGCTGCCCTCTGAATAAACCTATTGTCTTCTCAGTAAGACCAGCACTTTGAGAGATATGATTATTTTTTGTACACGCATAGAGTATTTCTCAAAATGGCTGCCAAAAAGCGGGGAAGTGAATTAGACCCAAGTGTGTAGCGAAATAGTATATTAAAAAACTCGTTACATAAGTATCTAGAATATCGCTGGTTAATAACCGGACACAATGTTTATATAAATTCGTTTTTATGAATGAGCTGTATAGATATTGGTAAGCCATATACCACGAATTGACGCAACGGAATCCAATCTAAAGTCGTCACCATCAAACAATACTCTGCCTGCGTCATATCCTGCCACAAAGTATCAATGACAACACAAACTAAGAGAAAAATGCTGTTGACTTACGCTCCCTTTTAATTGCATTGTTTTACATTACTTTATTTACCACCTAATAATGAAACGGTAGACGAAATATTGGCGGGCCAACAGCCCTGGATAGATGACATCCAGAAGATCGCGGGAAAGACCTGGTGGAAACTTGCGCAGAGAGTCTTCCAGAATAAGATATGAAGAATAGTTAAATGGGAGGAGGCCTATACTAAGCAGAGGTACAACCTATATATAGATAGATACCTATAGATAGATAATGATGATGAGAAGAAATCGGACTACATACAATAAAAAATACCAATATGTGCATTTTTGCAATATGTGCATGGACTAAAAAGGGCCGAAATATGCATTGAAAAGTGAAATGTAGATAAAAATGCTATGTATTATTCAAAATTACTTTAATTTTAACAATATATTTGTTTTTTTTTTTTTTAATTTTAACAACCAGTTCTAGTTCTTGTGACACTAGAGATTTTAATAATTAGGTATATTCCTAAACGTGACCACTTTACTTCAGTGACGTTAGAACTTTAAAAAAAAACAGAACCATCTTTAGACAGGCTTTGGCCAGTGTTGCTCGTTGATTTATGCATAATCTAATCTCCAGAGTGCGCGCAAGTAAACTCTGCGCGCATCTGGTTGCATGGGTCAAGAAAAAAACCCTTTCAGCACTTCTAACTACTTTCGGCATAATAATTACGATTAATTATTTTGAAAACGAATAAAACCATACTATGTCAAAATTGATTAAAAAGTGCTAGCAGGTTTTTTTCACGCCACCTGTCTCGCTCCGAGTTATCTTGATCACACTCTAATTATGATTTATACAACACTTTGAAAGTTTTAAAATATAACAGTTACTGTTACTAATATTGCACTATAAAGTAATATCATGAGACTAAAAATAAATTGAATTGTGAATGCGACCGCATGTTACCAGGACGATGAGTTAATGGTTTCGGTGAAATTTGAGTTACTGAGACAAAAAAATAAAAATATTTTATAAGTACCTGTCTGCCGTGTGTGTGCCGTTACGTAATTTAATACGTCCTCTATAAACAGCTGTGTTAAAGTTAAGGTATATTAATATATTATCAGCTGCTGTGAAATTTTGTATCTACTCGAAAATGAAATAAAAAATGGGTAGGAGGAACTGTCACACAGTATACAATTTATATTTCAATGAAAAATAAGTCAACACTGTTAAATAATCTTTTACCCAATTCAAATGATAATGGGGGTAAGTATATTCTGAAAAGACAAGTGAAATACAGATGTGGTAACTGAAGGCACGGTTGACGCAATGGCTGAGCGATTGACTGCTGCGCTACGTGTTGCAGGTTCGATCCCCGCACTGAACAAATATTTGTATGACCTACAGGTAGTTGTTTCGGGTGTAGCTGTTTGTTTATGTGAGTTTAAATGTTTGTAAACGCACCCTCAATACAGGAGAAATTCCTAGTGTTGGGTTTTTTTTTTAAACTGTTTGATAAAAAAGATTGCAATAGGCAACTGTCATGAGAGAGGTCACTGTTGTCCACAGGTCTGATATTTTTTTTTTGTTTTTAATATAGATGACAAATATCGGGAACAGAGTCAAAGCTTCTCGCCGTGAGGGTTCAAGACGAAGAACCTAATAACAATACCAGCTATGTCCAGAAGTTCAGTTTTCTAAATCACGCCTTTGATCCAGCTGCCAAACGAGAGCCTCTATTTGAAATTGTTTACATGTTCAAAAAAAAACAATTTTGTTCTGAACAAGCCACCGGACATTGCTATTTTTGTCCTACAGCTAATTATACCCGAGATAATCTCACTAAGAGAATTGAACCAACAGACCATGGTTCCCGTAGCTAACTTTAATACTATTGTGTCTAGAAACTTTGTTATTAAAAATATATTGCGTCCTGTTTGCTATGGTATATTTTTCAAACTGCGGGTTTTGTGTTGGTATATAAATAGAGTAAACCTATAAGATTTGCTAGCGGTTTTGCTTACATTTTGGTACTAAACTATCTAATAGAACAACGAATAAAATTAAAAACATAAAAAAGGCCTTCTATTAAAAGAAACACCACATATTCTTGGAATTAATAAATAAAAATAAAAAGTGTAAACATTTTCTTCTTACAAAACTTACTTAGAAAACTGATCGGAAATTAGCTTATTAAAGTTCAAAAATCGGAGCCAAAAACCTCATATTGCAAAAATGCACATTTAATTACATAGTTTTTTTTAAGTTATTTTTTTAATTTTGATGTTTAAATCTGTTAGAGGAAGGCGCCGATATGTCATGTACTCTATCTTTTAAAGGAAAATATAATTTTGTATAATGTTTTAGAATAGAATAAATGAATCGTACCCTCATTGGTGGTAATAAATAATCATTAACTTTTTTATTTATTTTTAATTTGATACAAAGTCGAATCTTGGAATGAAAATACAGGCAAATGCTACCGGTGAGGACGCTTCCTAATGTTCTAACCTAGGTCATGGTTTCATTACTTGCCGAATTTCTTTGAAGTCTCCTCAGTCTGAAAAGGTTACAAACAGACCAAGCGGAACAGATGTACTTTATCATCTTCTTTATATAGTATAAAATGAAATTGCATCCGCTATCTGTTCGCTTAAACTGCTCAACGGATTTTAATGCAGATTTTAGCAATAGATAGAGTAATTCAAAAGGAGGGTTCTAGTGTATAATATCACAATCTACGTGGGTGAAAAGGCGGGCTGCAGCAAGATTATTAAATTAGTATTTATCGTTTTAGTTACATAATAAATTAAAGTATAGAAAAGCGGTTTAGTACTTGCTAATATTTCAAATCTTTTTTGGAGAGGTCTTGTGTTTGCTATCGTTGAAAAAAACAACGACTTTTTCCGTAAAATGGTTAGGTTACTTTACACAAAAAAATATTACAATTAAAATGGAAAAGTTTGTGATGTTGTTTAACGATATGTTCGTTATACTCTCACGTAAAAAAGGATATCAGTTAAATTTTACAATAATTGCATATACGTCAAAATAACACAAAAAAATAAAGATATTGTGTTAAACAAATATAAGTACCTACGCGGACAAAGCCGCGGGCGCAACCTAGTTGAAGAATATCCAGTTTCCGATATTATTAGAATCATTTGTTTATCTTTTGCTTACATCATTTATAAAATACTAATTTCAAAAGTATCACAGTTAGCATAATTGTTTAAGAATTGCATTCGTTCACTGTTGATTAGGACATTTTGTTTGTTTGTTGTTTGTCATCTATGAACAAAATACTGTATGCATACGCACGCGTAAATCTAATCGTATTCTATATTTCTATACTAATATTCTAAGAAGGTAAAGTTTATGAGTTTCTGAGGTTTAACATGTTCCTTCTTTTGCCCTTTATGTTCCGGGGCCGCGGTATCTCTTTCGAACAACCCGCAATCCCGGCAGGCAGTAGCCCTAGCCAGGCCCCTCTGCTTCTGACGATGTCTTTGATGCGCATGTGGAACACGAACGTACTCTCGATTCGGCCTGTCGTCAATAGACGGACGGATAGTGAGCTACATCCACAGACCTGCGTCTACGCTGGCCGGGAGTCGTCTCACGACGCGGTGACGCTCGACTATATTATTATGAGATCCGTTTATACTGGTTATGTGCAGCTTGATTGGTCGGCGCACCAGTGACAGGAAAGAGAAGTACGAAAACAATACACCATAAGGGCGTCACATAACTAAAACATTTAGAATAATTGCCAGTGCTTATAAAAATATAAATGAAAGTTATGTTCGCTGACAATGGGAGCAATTTGTTTGGCTAACAATCTGCAATGATTATAGAAGACAGAAGATACAATTCTTTGTATATGTTTTCTTATAAAAATGCGTGTAAGTAGGTATTATGCTTCTTTCCACAGATCTCATTACTATCATGAGTTTATCTTCAGGTATTTGATCTAAAGGATATCTCAATGACGTGACGGTACTACTGTCTTGCGCAAGAGTACGCTGGACTCCAACTGTGTGTGCAAGTCAGGCAGTCAGGTCATCCTGTCACAATCCACTGCAGAATACAGATCTCTCCTAATCCCTGTCCTACTCATTTTTATTCAGTCTAACCATATTTGTAAGTTTCTCTCTTCGTCTACCCGGTTCCTATGCTACGCTTGCCGAAACGCCTGCGCCACTCTCATGCCTTATCAAAATTTTGTGTCAGATCAGCATGTCTTACATACGTCTCATCCTAAGAGTCAACCCCTGAGTTGCAAATACGCCAATTCAAAATTTTAACAAAAAGCCTAGAAGGAAAGATCGTCTGCATAGTTTTTTTTTATATATTACGTCTACATCGACATTTACTATTAATTGATTGATTACTTTATGATCGATTTACATTATTTTTATCGTATTTAATCTAGGGAGAAATCGTGGGAAAAGATAGCTAGTACATAAGTACATGTCCTAGGTATATTACGAGAAATAGTCGTCAACAAGATAAAAAAAATAGTATGAAGTACTTAGTCAAAGTATTTTATCATTTACGCTATCGGTCTTGTTACTAAAGTAAATCCATATCAGGAACATACAAAACCTTCTTGCGAATTTATAATTTATAGCTTAGCCAGCAATCATGATAATGGCACTTAGGCAAAGTAGATATAATTTCTTCACGTCAATGACACATGGTAGATAAACAGCTGATACGGCGTATGTAGTTCTTATAATCCACAAAAAAGAAATGAAAGTAAAAACGACATGCTTTCTAAAGGATATAACAGAAGCTCGTTACTAGTTGAATTAAAAAGTGGTATTGTGCAAAAATAGACTCTATGACCTTTGTATTTGGTCGATTTAGATTTTACGCGCCATACCGCGTTGTCGGAAACGCATTTCGCGCGTGACGATACGGTTCACAATGTACAGTTAGCGCCAATTTTCGACTGCGAATGAATCGTTATAAACACTCATGTTTCGTCATAATACGTACTTTATATGAATAAATTTTGGGCCATTAAAAATACAAATATTCATTAGTCGTTTAATATTCGTTCGCCATAATGTATTGGAAACGGGATATCAATATCGAGAACTCTCATTAAATAGTTAACATGGTATATATTCCGTTTCAATTGTTAATAATGCCAATCAGTTTATAAAGTTTCAAATAATCATAGTTTACGTTTATTTTTAAACTTATGAATCACGAGTTTCATAATATTCGGTCATATTAAATCAATTCATGTATTACTAACTGGCGCCCTCGGTTCGCCCGCGTGATATCGAAAAAAAAAGTATCTTATGTGTTTTTTCTGACCATAATCTACCTCTGTCCCAAATTTCATCAAGATCTGTTTAGACGTTTTGACGTGAAAGAGTAACAAACATCCATACATCCATCCATCCTCACAAACATTTGCATTTATAATATTAGTTTTAGTAAAATTTAAACCTGCCGCAATACTTTTTGCATCTTTGGATTACTTTCGTGAAAATCTAAGTAATGTTATTGTGTCAATCTAAGGTAGGTGTAACATGTGCAAATATTGTTATCGCAACTAGGTCAATCTGTTTGTTTACTATGTATTTCGCAATCCACACACAAAATTTCCTGATATAATAAAACCTAATCTTTTAAACTGAAACATTAAACCTATTTTCTTCAATATTATTTTTACTGGCGACTAAAAATAAAAAGAACACAATAAAAAGAAAAAAAATGTCCCTTACCTACTCTCACAGTTAGTTCTAAATTCAAAAAATTGTATCACGAGTAACAATGGTCCGATCAACAAGTTCGCAACCGTCACTGAGTCATCAGCTGTTTTCTTCACGAGTATACGACCGTTCACTGTGGCTGCACTAACATCAATGAACATTGACATCGTATATCATTAAGCGAGTGAACGCGATAGTACTCGATGCTACCTATAGTTTATCAGGACTGTTGCTAAGTATCCGTGGAGTGTTCAGTAGCAAAGAGTATGTCTGATCAACATGTGATTCTCTATTAACCACAGAAAAAATGTGACAACGTCAATACTATTATTGTTATTTCACTTCTGCTTTTGCAGTACAGTGACCTTTATTTCTGTTGTTATAAGGTGTATGTCAAAGTTAATATTATTGTTAAACAACTGTAGGTGTGTCCTTCTCCTCTTCCCCAAAGTAACTTCACTAGGTAGGTCTCACAGTAATCTTTAGGAGCATAGTATTCAGTAAATACTATGACGTATTTATATCTACAATACGCTGGATTGAAGTCAGGGTTCCCTAGCTGTTTGAACGAAAAAAAACATTATTGGATGGAAAACTACGCTCAAAAATAATTGTCTCGTCCCGTTGCTTCCTTGATTACACTCATTTTGGTTTTTTGGTGTCTGTGTCGTGTTATCAAGTAATTTTGATCAAAAAACTGCTACAAGTGTTTTTTTTTTGTTGGACCAGTTCGTGTAAGTGCACGAAAGTGCCGCTTGTTGTTACCGGTTTTGTGATAAAATTTGGAGGCGATGATATATTAGGCAGCGGGTTAGTTCGAAAGAGATACCGCAGCTCTGGAACGTAAAGGGAAAAATAAACTAAGCGACTTCCAAAAAAAAAAAACAAAAAAGTGGGTTTGTTTTTAATTTACTTTTTTGACACTGACTTCCGGAAATGAAGTTGTTTGCCACTTTTAAGATTTTTTTTGAAAGTCGTTTCCTTTTTTTGCAAAACGTTTTTTACTTCACCATTTTTAGTTATGGTATAAATATAAAATGGATACTCGGTAAAAAATCACACATTTTTTTACCAAGTATCCATTTAATATTTTATATAACATATTATATTATAGATGATACCTCAAAAACAAGTAAAATAAATAAAATTGACATGAGTCTACCTCAGAAGAAGGGAGGAGGAATTGTGAAAATCGGTCCACAGTTAGCAGAGTAATGGGTGAACAAACATAAAATAGGTTGAACATAGAATCTTCTCCATTTTTGAAGTTGATTAAAGAAGGAACATGAATGGGCTTAAGTCAGTACAAGTCTGACACTCTATCCCGCTCTTCCCAGAACGGGTGGTGTCACTTCATGTTTACTTATCCGAAAAAAAGGCGATGAGATAATATTATGTACTCATAATATATTCATACTGTAGTTATAATATCAACCTAGCCACATAGACAGACGGCGGAATGGAATTCAATAAAACATTGTTTCACGTTTAAGTATACGGAGTTTACATTATCATAAATACGGAGCTGTACTTGATATTTTAACTAATTAGAGATTGAAACCATACACGAATTTCTTTGCGGGAAATATTCTAAATGTTAACAAAATAATGTTCCTTTTTAGATAGCTAATTGTTTTAACAGGAAAATCATGTAAAAACAATATTATCATGCTTTTTATCCCCTAAGTGTTACCCGGGGTTGTTGGGTTGAGCGGAAGAGATACCGCGGACCCGGAACAGTAGGGGCAAAAGAAGGGACATGAGTGGGTTTTAGTCAGTACAAATCTGACACTCCTCTCCGCGCCGCTCAGAGCAGGCGAAATTATTTGATGATTTCCCATACGCAAAAAATAAAAAGGTATCCCACAGTTCATTATTTATGTATGCTATTTATGAGTGTTATTGATACTAACTTTATATACATAGGTGTAAAAATTAAAAAAAAAAAACTTGGAATAACACATTCAACTTCCAACAAAGGAATAAATTCTCCCATACATGATATTGCTCCGATCAAAACTACAAATTAAATTACATTAATTTACGATAAAACTGTTGTAATTAATCATGTTTTTATGACATAATAAGACAGTTGTGTATAACGATTGATATCAGCCCAGCTGTTTATGACAGGAAGGCGTAATTATGAAATGTTGTGTAGTAATAAACAGTATCGGGAGTTATCATGTTTTTATGACACGACAATGTCCAATAGTCTACTTGTATGCAATTGCAATTATTACGCTACCTTTAACAAAGTAGTGGGCTGCGTGGAATGTAGACCCGATCAAGAAGGATGTTGGTGAGAGATGAGATGTCTATGTTATGTTCTTGCTGTTTATAAATGATAGTCCGTTGGGTATGATACAGGTTTATTGGTAAGAGACACACAGGAGATGTATTGGGTTCTACATCATGACATGAAGTGTCGCGGAGCGCCGCCGACCACAGATAATACATTTACTAGTGAAGACCATATTAGTAACATACTAAATAGTGATGTTACAACATCCCCCTTGTTGAGTTCAAATTAGACCCCTGACTGACAATTAATATAAGTGCTATGCTATTTAATTTTATACAAGACAACATGCTTAATTATACTTATAGTTACTTAAACTTTACTTATGACTCTATTTATAATTTAACTTAATCCATTTCTTCAATTAACCTTCTGGTAGGTTTTACAATACGACCTGACCTAGTTGTTACATTTGAGGATTGCTGAGATGAGGATTCTTGATGCCTAGACTCCTGTCTGTCACCTTCCTCTCCCCTTTGTGACGAGTTGGATTGCATGGGAGGGTTAGCACAATTATGAGAATATTTATGTCTTAAGTGTATTCTATTCCTCCTATACCTAACTCCATTGACATCCTCAACAACATATGATCTATTATTTGACAATCTTTGCTTAACAATAGCTTGTTCCCAGTTGCTACTTGGGTTTCTCTTAAAATAGACATGATCATTATGATGTAACATAGACATTGACTTGGCATTTTTATTGTAGTATTTTGACTTATTTTTATCATTTTTCTTGACAGACTCTTTGTAATCTTTAAATGTTACCACTTTTGGCTTCAACTTCTTATATGATGTTGGAATGTTATCTCTTAAGTTCCTAGACATGAGTAACTGTGCTGGTGATGAAAAATTATTTTTACCTGTATTTCTGTATTGTAACAATGCTATGTATGGATCTGATCCATTTTCTTTGCATTTTCTTAGCATGTTTTTTATGATTTTGACTGAACTCTCTGCTTGTCCATTAGACTGTGAATGATATGGGCTAGTTACAATATGTTCTATGTCCCATTCTTCCATAAAATTTTTAAAATCAACTGACTGAAAAGGAGGTCCACCATCTGATACCAGTGACAATGGTATTCCATGACGAGCAAATATGGACTTTAAATGAGTTATTACATTTTTTGATGTACTGTTGTTATTTAATAATGCAATTTCTATAAATTTTGAATAATAATCAGTGACAATTAAATATACTAAGCTATCGAAATGCATTAAATCAATACCGACTTGTTGCCATGGATATTTGCTTATTTCATAATTCTGTAGTGGTTCCTTTTGGTTACATGGTTTGAATTTTGCACATACTAGACATTGTTCTACTAAATTCTTAATATCACTAGACATATTTGGCCAATAAAGAGATTCTTTAGCTAAGTTTAGACATTTATTTATACCTTGGTGACCTTTGTGAATTTTTACTAACATTTCTTTATGCATTGACTGTGGTACTATTAATTTTGAGCCTTTGAATACTAAATCTCTAATTTTATGGATTTCTCCTTGTATATTCCAGAATGGTTTTATTAATGGACTGACACTATTTTTGGTTTTTGGCCAACCTTCATTGTAATACTTTATTAATAGCTGCAGGGTTTCATCTTTCTTAGTTTCCTGAGCCAATTTTGTGCTATATTCATCTGTAATTGCTAAGTTAGCATACATTAGATTGACATGACAAGACATTTCTGATTCATTTTCAGGCCTATAATGTTCTTTCAAAGCTGCTCTTGACAATGTGTCTGATATGAACATTTCTTTGCCTGGGACATGTATAACTTCTAAATCATATTTTTGACAAGTTAACATCATACGCTGTAATCTAGCTGGGACATCATGTAATGGTTTTTTAAATAGATAGACTAAAGGTTTGTGATCAGTATGAACTGTGACTCTATTACCATATACATATTGGTGAAATTTTTCACAACCAAATTGAATTGCTAGCAGCTCCTTCTCTATTTGAGCATACCTTTCTTGCGTTTCAGTTAAGGTTTTTGAACTGTATGCTATTGGTTTATTTTTCTGTAAAATGACTGCGCCTAACGCTGACTTTGACGAATCGACTGACAGGACTAATGGAATCTTGGGATTATAATGAGCTAAAACTGGTGAATTTGTGATTTCATCTTTCAGTTTCCTCAGACATTGACTATGATTCTCATCCCAAGTCCAGACTGAATCTTTTTTCAAAAGATTTCTTAATATTTGTGTTTTTTCTGACAGGTTACTTATAAAAGGTCCTAGGTAGTTTATCATACCTAGTATTCTCTGTAACTCTTTGACATTTTGTGGTGTAGGCATGTTGACAATTGCTTTGACCTTCTCGAGATCTGCCCTTGCACCATGTTTACTGAAGACATAACCTAAAAAACATACTTCTGACAGTGAAAATTTACACTTTGACTTGTTAAATTTTAAATTGACTTGACGAGCTCTTTGCATGACTTTGTGTAATCTTTCATTATGAACTGACTCATTTGGTCCATAGACTAAGATGTCATCGATGAATATAAGTACGCCTTCTATGTCACCAAATAGATTCATCATGACTCTTTGAAATATTTCAGACGAGGCATTTATGCCATAGGGTAATCTTAAATACTTATATCTACCAAATGGTGTTTGAAAAGTACATAATTCTGAACTATATTCATCTAAACGTAGCATCCAAAACCCTGAAAATGCATCTAAATGAGAAAAACATACAGCCCCTTCGAGCTGAGACCTAATCTCATCAATTGACTTGAGTGGATAATGTTCCCTCATGATATTTTTATTTAAATTTCTGGGATCAAGACAAATTCGTAACTGACCTGAACTTTTTACTGTTACAACGACTGAATTAACCCACTCTGTAGGTTTTGTAACCTTTACTATGACTTGCATTTTCTCCATGCGATCCAACTCCTCACGCAGTTTCCCTTGTAATGCGAATGGGACTTTCCTGGGCGGATCCACACATGGTACTGCATCAGGCTTGAGTTTCAGATGACAGACTGGAGGCAGACAGCCAAGACCCTGGAATACATCATTATATTGTGTATGAATTTGCTCACAAAAGTCTTGTTTTGACACTGAAAAGACACGTTTTATTATACCTAACTTTTCACAAATTGGGAGACCAAGGACATTTGGACACTCTATATCTGGTATAATAAACATTATGTTTTCAACAATGTTCTTATTGTTTAAGCAAAAATTACAACTTAAGTTGACTTTGCCTAAAATCGGAATGGATTTTCCACCAAATCCTGTGACATTTACTTGACATTTGACAAGTGACAATTTTGACAGCTTATTTTGACTTTTAACATTTTTAAATGTTTGTTTTGACATTATGTTGACATCTGCTCCTGAGTCTATAATGCATTTGACTTTGGTATCTCCTACCAATAAGCTAATTTGCCACGACTGCTTTGAGTGATTCAAAGTATTGACGACTGATGATCCATTTTGTGACTGACTGGACGACTGTGCCTTATTGTGAAATCCCTCAGACATGTGACTGATTTCATCATTGAGACTCTGACATTTTTTCTTTTGACTATTTGACTGGACATTGGATCTCTCAGACATGACATTTTTTTCATACATGTGATATGAATTGGGACTCTGACTATTTGACTGGATAAAAAATTTATCCGACATGTAATTGTTTTCATACATGTGATATGAATTGGGACTCTGACTATTTGACTGGATAATAAATCTATCCGACATGTAATTGTTTTCATACATGTGATATGAATTGGGACTCTGACTATTTGACTGGATAATAAATCTATCCGACATGTAATTGTTTTCATACATGTGATATGAATTGGGACTCTGACTATTTGACTGGATAATAAATCTCTCCGACATGTCACTTTTCTCATCATAGGGATGGATGGATGGATGTGATGTCTTACTGTGTGTCTGTGTGTTCCTGTGTCTCTGACTGAGTGACTGACTGTGAGAATGACTATTATGACTGTGACCATTATGACTTTGACTATTCAGCATACCTACGAAATAATCTTGACTACCATTATCTGAATTAAACGATTGCAACTGACTGACTTTTTTATTTTTGTGACAAAATTTAGCAAAATGATTGTAAGATTTACATGACCTGCATTGAACTCCTTGAGCTGGACACTTGTAGCGATGAGACTGCCCACAGCGGCTACATGTCTTCGAGCTGCCTGAAGCTGAAGGTGACTCGCGACTGCCTGAAGCTGGCTTGCGACTGCTTGAAGCTGACTTGCAACTGGAAGCTCGCTGTCGACGATCTCCTCGACTACGGCTCCTCCGACTGAGATGCATGACGTTTTCTGACGTTCGTTGACTGGCGATGCTGCTTCCTTTGACTATTTTCTCAGCATCTTGCTGTGCGACTATGAGCGTCCTCGCTAGCTCTTGCATTCTCTGATATGTTAAGTCATGTTCTTGCAGTAACCTTTGACGCACATGTGACAAGTCCAAATTGAGGTTTGCAATGAAAATATCTTTGATGAGCGATTCCCTGAGCGTGCCAAACTCACATTCTCTGCTTCTATTCTCCAAATCCGTGAGGAATTCGTCGATGCTTTCGGATTTTTCCTGCTTGCGTGTGAAGAATAGATACCTGCACATGGTCACGTTTCTTCTTGGCTCGAAGAATTTGTCGAATTTCGATTTGACTTCGTCAAGCGTGCTCTTGTCTATTTTGAGGTTAAATGAGTTAAATATATTGAGACCTCGTTCTCCAATGCAATGTAACAGAATTGCGATTTTCCGTTTCTCGCTTGACTTATCTAGACCTGTGGCTAACAAATATAACTCAAGTTGTTGCCACCATCTTTTCCACGTTTCAGCGTTATTGTTCGTGGTATCTGACGAAATATTTAATTGCTTCACACGTGTTTGAAAATTTGTCTCACCATCATGGCTGACGTCCGCTTGGTCCGGCATTTTCTTCGACGACCTCGACTTTTTCTTGAATGATTCTTCTTAAACCACTTCTGACACCATGTTATGTTCTTGCTGTTTATAAATGATAGTCCGTTGGGTATGATACAGGTTTATTGGTAAGAGACACACAGGAGATGTATTGGGTTCTACATCATGACATGAAGTGTCGCGGAGCGCCGCCGACCACAGATAATACATTTACTAGTGAAGACCATATTAGTAACATACTAAATAGTGATGTTACAACAGTCTACAACCGCATTGATTGTAGACATCTCATATGTGGTTGTGATCCTCAGCAGTAAGACAACGTCAAAGAAGAGGAAAAACAAAAGTGTATTTTTGGCATTATAACAAAAATATGACAATGCTTAAATTGCCAAACAGACTTTAGCTCAGCATAATGTGAAATGGCAAAGATTTAACCTAACGCTGGTCAGCTGTCACGCGTTCGAATATTAAACACCCAGGGAAGTAAAGTGTTTTACGTCAGCTAATATAGAGTTTTTGCCGGTCTCCTCGAGCGCCACCAGGTGAGCGAAGCCGGCCGCCTTGGTCTTGAGCTACGGTGTCTCTTTCGAACAACCCGCAAGGCTCAACTGTCAACTGTCTTGCAGACGCTTATAGACTACCATGTTATCCTTCGTTTAATTTTTTATAACATCCCAGAGTACTGATTTGTTTCCATTCAATGACAAGAGGATTGCCCCTAAGACATAACTCAAACATAACTAAAGAAACGTGGGTGTACTACTTACACTACTGCCTGCCCCTTTGGGGAAATACAGGACGGTGTGATGTGCCTCAAAAAGTCCCACTTTGTTATGGTTATAGCAAGTTGGCTACGTTCCACTTATTTTATTAAGTACCTAACTTTAAAGTAACCCCAAGCTGCTCCATCTTCTATGCCACACAAGGGACGTGGGCTTGACTTGCGAATACACAACTAAGTTGGTATAAGATGCATAGAACGTTTTTTAAACTGCATTGTTAACTTAATCATAAGTATCTTCTAATTCTTACTAGTGAAGGTTTTTACACCTAACCTAACCTATTGTTGATTTGTGAAGTTATTATTAACTATCACAAATCAGGCAGACATCACTAAAGTTCTCAGAAGATTTAATTAAAAACAAAACATAAAAAGAAGTGGAAATTCCTTTGAAATTGACAGAATGCTTAAGACAAATATTCATTCGAAATACTTTCAAACAGAAATATCGAGTATATCAACTACTTATCATTCAACGCGAGTCGTAAGGGTCAACCGAGAGAAATTGCCCAGAATTGCACCCGCGGGCAAAGGGTTAAACTACCTATGAAATACTTTATCAACGTGTTACATTGAGTCTGTATCATTTCACATGTATGGCAAAAAAAAACTTATTTTTTGCAGTTGCATTTACATGTGGCTAATTGTAAGAAATGGAGACCCGTTGCTTATGGCCCAGATTTCGAGTTGTGCGTCGTAGATTCATAACCAGGCAAGTGCTTTGCAGAAGAGCCTGCCAAGGCCGCCTGCCGGGGCTGTGGGTTGTTCGAAAGAAATAAAGGGCAAAAGAAGGAACATGGATAGGTTTTAGTTGGTACAAGTCTGACACTCCCTCCTCCACTCCGACCAGAGCGGGGGAAGTTATTTGATGATTTTCTATCCACAAAATTAGTCAGGTACTTTAGTTTTGTAAATAGGACATCACCTGCTCTGCCCTCAAAACGATGAATGAAATCAGGTTCATTTTTTTGCGGATTGGAAATCATTAAATAACTTCCCCAGCTCTGGGTTGAGCGTGGGGGAGTGTCAGACTTGTACTGACTAAAACCCACCCATGTTCCTTCTAATGCCTCCTTTATGTTCCGAGGCCGCGGTATCTCTTTCGAACAACCCGCAACTCCGGCAGGCGGTGGCCCTGGCAGGCCCGTCTGCAGGCCGAGAGGTTCTAAAACCAAACATCAAAAGTCCAACAAAATTTGGTACTAGCCCATTGTAACTTCTCATCATTTGCCTAGCCTTTTCCCAACTTTTCTGAAGGCGGCTTCCGATCTAACCGGATGAAAATGTATTTAAGTTTCAGTATTTTACGTCAATCAGTCTCTCCAAGTAAGACACCAGTATTCCGTTTAGAAGGCCTATGCTTTAGTCAAAGAACATTACCACTCCTCTATACTTTGATATTTTGTTTATATAATTTTAGAATTTATAAACGTTTATCTTTTTTAATTTTATTAGTATGTGTGTTTATTCAATTTTGTTATATTTATGTTTGTTTAATTTAAAGCTTAATTTATTTTTACAAACACTGTGTCTCCGTCTCTTGTCAATCTTGTCCTATAGCAAAAGTGCTGGAAAAGTCTGTATGTATTTTTTCATAATATGCGTTTTGTATGGACATAAATAAAAAAAAAATAAGGTCGTCTCGAGTCTAAGCCCAGTTAGTGTTGAGAAATACGAGACCTCTTGGTGAGACTGCTGTATCAGACATCGTGATTTGAGACTGACTTGTTGACTGTTTCATTTTCACTACGCTGTCACTAAATATCTGTTTACAAATTTCATATAATTTCTGTTTTTATATAAGCTCTAACAGACTCTATGACTTTAGTCACAAATTTACAATTTCAAGGCTTTACATGGCAACCCATTTTTGAGTTAAAAATTCTAAAAGTATACGACTTCACAACAAAATAAAACTAAGTTTAAGTATTTCTTGGGGTTTACACAGTACGTCGGAAGAGCAGACAAAGTTTGTGATCATGGCTAGTGGTCACGAACGCCATAAAAGACAGGAAAAGTTTTCAAATATATAAAATGTAAACAAAGGCATCTGCGAAACTTTTTAGAATATAGTCTTATTAAATAACGAATGTATTTGAGAGACAATAAAACTACGTAGATAGTTTAATATTAGAGACCTGAATTAATGAACGAAATAAATCCTACCCGTCATACAAAGAGCTTCCCCATGAATTCTACTTGTTTTTTTTTTTTTGAGACTCAAGAAAACAGAATCATATACCTATGCAACATTAGTGACTATTTCATTTCATGTATGGAATGCTCAATTTTTAGGGATCCGTACCTCAAAAGGAAAAAACGGAAACTTTATTGGATCATTTTGTAATCCATCTGCCTGTCTGTCAAGGCCCGTTATCTCGGGACGCGTGCAGGTATCGAGTTGAAATTAAAACCATATAATTATTACTCAACTCCCTTTGTGTTGTGAGAAAAAAGCAACCGTCTAAGTCTACGCAGTCTAACGACATGGCGGTTTATGCCGCATGTTTAAAACCCTCGTTGCACGAGTCTGACTCGCTCTTGGCTGGTTTTTTTCATGATTACAATCATGAAAAAAACCAGCTAAGCATAAGGCTTCTTTAGAAAAAGTCCTGCAGTACATTATCATATTCATATTATTTTTCATTATATTTCATTAGCCTGTCTTTTTAAAATGGCCTAAACGGCCTTTGTTGTGAATGATGTCTTTTGTCATATTAGGGTCGTGATAGACTATTCTAAAAATACTGGTATTCAGCTGCATGCAGGATTGACTGCAAGCTGCATTTTACATGGCGCGACTGCATATCTGGCGTACACAATACAGTTACTGGGTAATCGATTATGATACTTGGTCTAAATGGTCGCTGTGTATTTCGCTTCCTTATAATATATGATACATAAATCAAAGTTTACTAATAAAAATATTTCAACAAATACACAACGGATGAATCAGATTGTAACAGTTTCGTAAAGTATAACTTTCACAATAATAACGATTGTGTATCAAACAAATACTTTTGAATATCAATGTTTTTACTGCTCATAATATTATCACAAAGAGACCAATTACAACATTCGTCGTAGTTATGACTCAGCGGCAATTCTCGGTACATTCATCATTTTATGAGCATGTTTGAGCACATTGTGCTAGACTATGACGTAGCGTAGACTATCAAGATCAAGGTAAACGTAGACCTAGTTAGCATGTATGCATAATTAGATGTATAGCTT
The DNA here is from genome assembly GCA_905475445.1 of Ochropleura plecta. NCBI lineage: Eukaryota > Metazoa > Arthropoda > Insecta > Lepidoptera > Noctuidae > Ochropleura > Ochropleura plecta. The sequence continues at coordinate 13,646,025 of FR997723.1, forward strand.
TAAGATACAGAGATAAGTATAAGATAAGATAATTTGTTTATTTGTCCAAAACATGTAAGTAATAGATCCAAAGTATGTAAATAAATCTATCTTTCGTACTTGGAGGAGATCATAGTTAACTAATAACAGCTGCACGAGGCGATCGCAAAGTTGATATGTAGATGGGTTACCACAGCAAGTTTCCTACATGCTTTGGTTAACACGTTAAGCAATTGGTCTTGTTATTTGTCGATCTATGCCAGCTACGGGGTTTTTGAGGATACTGGAATTCATCTGCATCTGGTTAGACTGGTCCCTAAATTAATATGAAAAAGGCAAAACAGATGATGATATCTTCCGTATACACGATTGTATTATTATTCTTCTAAATATTTATTTTTGATATTATTATTTTTTTAAATATTTATTTTCTAAATCCTTTTTTCTTGCTATCGAACCTACTGTGTTTTGTCTCTGCATCACCCTAAGGTAGACTGGTAGAAAATTCCTAAGGCATTAAGTCCTTTGTACAGTTTTTACTTGTGCAAAAAGTTTTACACTTCCCGTGACCCAAAGGCTGGCTTTTACTTTGGCCAGAGGCTTAGCGTTGCCAATGTTGCCATACAACGTGGCAACGCGGCCAGTCTCTTGGGGACATTGCCAACTGACAGCGTTGAGGACGATTTTTTTGACGCTATTTTTTAATTTATTTATAAGTTGTGTAGTATTTTTAAAAAGTTTTAATAAATATTTACTTCAACTTCCACCTCTCTCTTAAATTTGGACTCCGACTATGTCTACTATCCTTTAACTATAAAAGGTATGGTGTTTTATAGTCGCAAGCATTATTCCTGGGATTGCCAGGTAAAGAGTGTTATTAGTTTTTCTACTAGGTGTCCCGGAACTTAGAAGTCGTATTGCCATCCATACAGCGGCCGAAGAGTGAGGGAAAGGTAAGTGCACATATGTTTGCATACACTTGTGCACTATAGTTGACTCGTCTCCGCTGAGATTGGCAGCCGTAAACAAGAACGGTCAGAAAGTCTATAATAGTTTTATTCCATACATCGGTATTATAGAAGATAATTTTTCAGCAATTATAATAAACAACATAACTGCAAGTTTTAGATCGCGCTTTATGAACGGATGCTAAAGTCCAATGTGAAAAATTAAGATAAGGAGCCTTTCGGGTCGAATTTCTAATGTAGACAAAAAGTTTAAAATCGGCCAAGTGCGAGTTGGACTCGCGCAACGAGGGTTCCGTATAAACCTGTGACATAAATGGCCATAATTATCTTTTGACTACGTTGACTTAGAAAGTTGTTTTTTCACAGCTCTAAGGGACTTTAGACATGAGTATATGGTTTTAATTTTAACTCGAAAGCGTTCTGGAGATACACTTAACAGACAGACGGAAAATAAGTTTAAGAATAGCTAGAGACATAAACATTTTTGTTCCGTTTTTGAGCTGCGAGGGACGTCGCATGCGTTGAAAGAATTTTAGCCAAACTTTTTTGTCTTCAACGTAGCCCTTATTCTTTTTAATTTGCTAACAAGTTAGGAGACGTTGCACATAAAACTCTCACTCAAAGCATTTATTTCAATTAGACCATGACAGGCACTTTTGAATGTAAAAAAAAAAGAATGAAGCTACAGTCCTACACGCAATGCATTATAACTTGTGAGAGAACTGTAGTTTCCCATTCCAAAGCATTAATCCGTATGCAGAAGAATGGGCAAGAAACTTCATGGACACTCTTATAAATCTTAATCATCTTGCCAACAACCTGGCACACATCCCGACTCCTTGGCAGCTCTTTGAGAACCCAATTACACTTTGCTAGACCCAGACCTCTTGCTCGACCAAAGAGGTAGACGCAAACGTCATCATCGTTTTCCTGCCCATGTCCCATTCTATTTGGGGTCGGCGTAACACGTTTTCTTCTTCCATTCTCCCCTATCAGACGTCACGGCATCATTTACTCCTTTCTCATTCATATCATTCCTTACACAGTCCATCCATTTTTTCTTTGGCAGATCCCGCAAACAGATAAATCGAAATATAATAGCATATACAAAATTTCACTAAGATTTTTAGTATTTATCTTGAAAAATCGATTGATATTGTGGGCTTTGCTGCATCTTGGGTTTTCCCGTACGGGACAAACACAAATACAACATGCAATTAGTTAAGTACACAATAAAAATTACTCTGCCTACACTTTCGTGGAATCCCCGCCTGGGAAGTACAGCTTGAATCCTTAAGATCCACCGACAATCTGCGTACTCCAGAGCTTTAGGTTCAAAACTCACATCTCAATCAGCTGGTGGCGAGAATATCTATGCCCGCTTACATGTGCATTGTGCAATGAAGAAAACACAGATGATAAACCAGGACCATAGTACAAAAAAAGAAGCTAAACATAAAAGGAATCCTTACTAATATTATAAAAGCGAAAGTGAGTTTATTTGTTCGTTACGTCTTCACAGCTAAATGGCTAAACCGATTTTAATGAATTTTGGTACAGAGATAGTTGAGACTCTGGAGACGGACATAGGCTAAATATAAATTTAAAAAAAGTGAGGTATTCGGGAGAAAGAGTAAAGAAAAGGGAAAAGATAGCTTTGCTATTACAATAAATAAGGCGCAAGGGCAAAAACTACAGGTACCTGCTACCTGTAGTTTTTTATTATTTGCAGATGCAAATCAGGAAAAGGGAACTGTGTTACCCCGAATTTAACGCAAGTAAAGCCTCGGGCGAAAGCTAGTTACTAATAACTGTAACAAAAACCTGGTCAACAAGACGACCACGAAGTCACAAGTCACAGAAATGGAACCCAGAGCGTGATTCTCAGCAGTCGCGATTACGACCACTAGATGGACGAGTCGATCATATAAAAATAATAATCAAATTGCGTATTTTATTGTTTTTAGTAGTCTAATCTACGAGGTTGTTTTATATATTGATAGTAAGTGGATCATGACAACAAGCCGTGATATCTCTACGAAGAAAAAATATGTTGTTTTGACATGACATTAATCTTTGTATTTTTTTTATCGCTTAGAATTTAAATCCTAATAGTATTGTTGGAACCGGTTTAACTACCAAGGTACCGGCGTACGTCAGAGGTAACATATCCTGTTTATGCGGGTCAAAACCTAAGTCAGAATCCTCCTGCCCTTATCCCATGTTACTTGGGGACACACACTTAAAGTCCACTTAGAACCATTCTTTTCAATTTGGTCAGAAAATAACAAAACAAAAAACGTTAACTTTTGCGCGCAAATAGAATAGTAGCCCATCTGCAAGAGTAGTTGCGTGCATAGTGGTCTTCCAGGGCCACTGCCTGCCGGCGTTGCGTTCAGAAGAGATACCGCGGCCCCGGAACATAAAGGGCATAACTTCTTATGCCCTTTATGTTTAGCCCATGTTTCTTCAAACATGGGGTGTTTTAGTCAGTAAAAGTCTGACACTCCCTCCGCTCCGCCTAGAGCGGAGGAAGTTATTTGATGTTTTCTCTTTCGCAAAAAAAAGAGTAGTGGCGTATAGAAAAGTAACTCCTGGTCTCTTTTTTCATTAAAACCTTGCAATGTGCTAGGCCAGGTTAAGGTCAAAGTTTTGCTCCCGATATACAAGCGCGAAGGCGAACAGAGTGAGAAGACCAATCCAGTAGACCTACTAGACTAGTCTTCTTGGTCTACTCGCCATGTTTTGTCAGCGTTGTACTAGAAATTGGTTAATAAGGCACGTTATTGTTAGCCAAAAATACTTACTACAATGATATCACTGATCATATCTCTTAGGCAGGCGCCATGGACGTAATTTGCGTTGATCATGATAAAGTCGATGCGTCAATAATTTTTCGCAATTGTGACCGCTAGCGTAATCCAGTATTTCATCATTTTAAAATTTTGATATCAAAATTACGTAATATTCGACAGCTCTTTGCGATATTGCTCACCCTTGTTTTTTTTTGGTGTGGGGAATCATCAAATAGCTTCCCTCGCTCTGGGCGGAGCGGGGGGGAGTGTCAGACTTGTACTGACTAAAACCCACCCATGTTCCTTCTATTTCCCTTTACGTTCCGGGGCCGCGGTATCTCTTTCGAGCAACCCCAACAACAACCCACTGGAGGCCCTGGCAGACCCCTCTGCTTTGCTGGAATCTCTTTGAGGTGCGCGTGAAACACTAACGCGCCGTCGACATGGCCTATCGTCAATAGACAGACGGACGGTAAGCTATATTGCTCACCCTTAACATGCACTCTTAACTAACACTCATATTTCAGCATTTATGTTTGAGTTCCAAGTATTAGAGAGGAGTAGAAGGGGGAAGAGGAGCCTATGTCTATTGAAAAAAACTCATTATCTTATTCCTACGGTCTTAACAGAAACTTAGGGGTTCGAAAAACTGACACCCGGTTTTACCAATAGATATCGTGTTTTCCAGCAGCAACCACAGTTGGGAAACGGCGGGAACAGTGACCGCAAAAGCGACTGCTGAATATATGAGGTCCTGCATTTTGATTCCTAGGTCGAATAAAATGGTATTGGTTTTTAGGGTTCCGTACATCCAAAGGGAAAGCGGATACCTTATTGTATCACTTTGTTGTCCGACTGTTTGTCCAGACCCTTTATCTCGGCAACGTGTAAAGCTTTAGAGTTGAAATTAAAACCATATACTCAAATTTGTGGTCTCTTAGGTGCTCTGAAAAATTCAACCGTCTAAATAAATACATACATAAATAAAAATGGCTAATTATGTCGCAAATTTATACGGAACTTTCGGTACGCTAGTTCTACTCGCTCTTGGTCGGTGTTTTTTTAATGTTTGTGTTTTTTTAACCTACAACAATTTTACGCTTCTGCATAGCTATTCGGAGATTACCGGCGCGATGTTGTTATTGCTTTTCTTATCAACACAACATCAGCTGTGACCTAATTATTCCGTAGCTTGATTGTTTAAAATCAAATGCATTTGCTTGTGTCGTAAGTATCAACAAATAGTCCAAGAGTGCACGTTTAGTATTTTAACTTTCCACACGTATTCTTTAAACATTGGTAGTCTTAAAACTTTGAATACATAATGTGAGTGCAACTGACACTATTAAATACTTTTTTTAGAATCCTTACTAATATTATAAAAGCGAAAGTGAGTTTGTTTGTCTGTTACGTCTTCACGCCTAAATGGCTAAACCGATTTTGATGAATTTTGGTACAGAGATAGTTGGGATCCTGGAGACGGACATAGGCTAACTTTTTTTTTAAAGTGAGAAATGAGGGAAAAAGAGGGAAGGAAAGGGAAAACTTAGCTTTTCTATTACAATAAATAAGGCGCTAGGGCAAAAACTACAAGTAGCATGTACCTGCAAATCAAGAAAGGGGAACTGTGTTACCCAGAATTAAACGCGAGCGAAGCCGCGGGCAAAAGTTAGTACTAAAATAAGTGTTTATTTTGACAGCAACTTGTTTGATGGGACCACCATCGACTCGCTGTCCATAAAATTTAAGTTGAGGAGGTATTCAAGTTATATACAACACAGTTGATTTTCGATGACCACACCTTTTTGGTGCACACCTTAGAGGACTAGAAGAATATGAGGAGGCACAAAAAAGCTTTTTTTTTAGTGTCTATTTTTCCCGTTACATTTTCTTACAACGCTGTTTTAGTATAAATCCAATCACATTGTGTTTGCACAAAAACCAACACTAAATGACAAATTTACTAGTCACACGTTTTTTTCCAAGATTATGACGTAGTTTGTGCAGGTCAGTACATTGTTTTCGTTCTAAAATAGTAATCTTTTGTTTGTAGAAACATGTGGGTTAAGCCATTTTGGCTAGATAGCCTCATTATTAATTCATTAATAAGTCGCAAAAGTTCTCTTTTTATCATAATCCATCTGTATGTTACAAACATAACTATTAATCGGTCAAAAGAAGTATTGACCATTTTAATATCAACTTTCTAATACAATATTTACTATACAGACATATAATCATAAGATGGGGTCCGAGTACCCTTCTAGTTTTTCTCAAAATCGCCAAATATTGGTCGACTACTCTCGTGACCAGAGGGCTGGGCTATTTCTTGGCCAAAGAATCAGCATTGCCATCCAACGTGAAACATCCAAAAAGATATACCCCATTAAAGTTACGTTAAACGTCACGCGTTGCTGCATTTTTTCGCAACAAATGACGTCTCACGTAACTTAATGGGCTATATCTTAGTAATTTTTGGTCTTATTTACAAATTTAACCCTCGGCATGCCTGGTAGGGTCTGTCAGACCCACCACGGCAGAAAAACCGTTGTATTTTATTCAAATTTGAATTCTGAGTACACCCGCAAGCTGTAGCTGGCCGTTACGAACTACTCAATCCTTTCCGCCCGCTACCTCAGTCCGGGACGCGTTCCCACAACGAAAAGACTTGTTTAAAGTGCTCTCTCTACTTGTAATTCATAATAATTGTTAACAAAAAGCTCAAAGCTTAATTTTATGTTTAAAACGAACAAATTTTCATTAAAAATTTAAAAAATAAAGATCGTTGATTTGTAAAACGATTTTTATGTCTAATCCTAATATTAGTATGTAATTTCATTCTAAAACAAATATTTTTATTTATTTACTGCAATATGTATATGAAATAGTGATCCAAAACTGGGTCTGACAGACCCACCAGGCATACCGCGTCACTTCTCGCCACCAGGCATACCGAGGGTTAAAAATATGTGTCCCTTATTTTTGAATAATCTAAAAGACGGACTAAATAGAATGTAATTACTTTGACCATGGAAACTACCCTATTTAATACACAAAGCCATACGCTGCATGGCCGGCGAGCTATGCTCTATCCTCTGGGGAGGAGTGTCAGACTTGTACTGACTGAAACCCACCCATGTTCTTTCTATTGCCCTTTACGTTCCTGGGCCGCGGTATCTCTTTCGAACAACCCGCAACCCCGGAATTGGGAAGGCTAAGATCAAATTGGGAAGTCGACCCAGCAGTAGTATGATACAGACTAACAGAAACAGTAATGCGATTGCTGCCGTTTGATTTCTGTAGATGGATGACTACCCTTCACATACCGAGTTTCCTCCGTTTGATAGTCGTTACAAGAGGCAGTGCCCCGAAACTCGGACCACCAGTTTTACCCAGGGGTATCGTATTACCCAGTACTAACTGGGCTGTGAAGGTCAGATATGCAGTCGGTCCATGTAAAATACCGGTATTCAGCTGCATCCGGTAAGACTGGAAGCCGACCTCAACATAGTTGGAAACACTAGGCAGATGATAGTGAGTTTATTATTATTTTATGTTGTGTATTTTATCTATGTGCATCTATTGTCTAAAACCAAAATTATTGATTGATCAATCTATGTATTCCCAAGTACAAGTCACAACTATGGACTAATATTTATCAGAAGAAAAACAGTGGATTATTTCCAACTTTTTGCCCTTGACCACTTATCGCTAGTTTAACGATAAGATATCAAAAATACACAATCTGATGTTAAGTCACTTTAAGAAATCAAGTATCGTATCTACGTTGTAAAATACTTTTTGTATAATTAGTCGTTATCTAAAAATATATTTTGGTAATTTTCCATTGTGATGTAATAGCGTAGTAAGTGCATGGTCCCTTGAATTCTCGTTGAAGACCATATTTTTAACCGACTTCAAAAAGGAGGGGGTTCTAAGTTCGACTACATTTTCGGTATACTTTTTTTGTATGTTCACCGAATACTCCGCCAACTGTGGACCGATTTTCATAATCCTTTTTGTTTCGAAGGGTATATTTCCGAGGCGGTCCCATATTAATTTTATTTATATTGCTTGGGTAATTTATGAGTTATCGTATTTGATACTGGCTGGCGCCCGCGGCTTCGCCCGCGTGTTATCGGCAAAAAAAAATATTATTCCAGACTATAACCTACCTCTGTGTGTATTTCATCAATATCCATTCAGCCGTTTTGACGTAAAAGAGTAACAAACATCCATACATCCTCACAAACATTCGCATTTTTAATATTATATTCGCATTTATAATATTAGTACCTAGGATTATAGTAGTACTAGCTTTTGCCCGCGGCTTCGCTCGCGTTAAATTCGGGGTAACACAGTTCCCCTTGCGCCTTATTGATTTGTAATAGCAACGCTAAGTTTTTCCTTTTCTTCCCTCTTTCTCCCTCACATCCCACTTGTTTCAAAAAAATATTGTGCCTCCTCATATTCTTCTAGTCCTCTAAGGTGTGCACCAAAAAGGTGTGGTCATCGAAAATCAACTGTGTTGTATATAACTTGAATACCTCCTCAACTTAAATTTTATGGACAGCGAGTCGATGGTGGTCCCATCAAACAAGTTGCTGTCAAAATAAACACTTATTTTAGTACTAACTTTTGCCCGCGGCTTCGCTCGCGTTTAATTCTGGGTAACACAGTTCCCCTTTCTTGATTTGCAGGTACATGCTACTTGTAGTTTTTGCCCTAGCGCCTTATTTATTGTAATAGAAAAGCTAAGTTTTCCCTTTCCTTCCCTCTTTTTCCCTCATTTCTCACTTTAAAAAAAAAGTTAGCCTATGTCCGTCTCCTGGTTCCCAACTATCTCTGTACCAAAATTCATCAAAATCGGTTTAGCCATTGAAGCGTGAAGAGGTAACAAACAAACTCACTTTCGCTTTTATAATATTAGTAAGGAAGTACGGATTATTATAGGAAGAGGATATATTTTTACTTCTTTTTCTATATGGATGGTCTGCTAATCTATTATTAACAATGGAAAATGAATACTCAATAAAAAAATATGTGAAATATCATCATGTCATAACTAAAAATGCTGAAATAAAAAATCATTTTAACTACCCTGTCCAATGAAAATTATTTCTTAAGAAGAACCTTAGGCAGGCGCCTACTAGTAATGTTTGAAGTAGGTCTTCAATATTCTCTTGCATTGTCAAGTTAAAATAATTACCTGGTAATTACTTATGCAAACATTTCATGCAATAGACAAGAATTTAAACGAAGAAAGAATGTTAAACAAAGCAAAGCTATTAATTATAACCTCTGAAAGTTCTAACTCCAAACAATTTGACGGCATGGTTGGCCCAGTGTTGGCAGACTGCTGCGCTGCGTATCGCGGGTTCGATCCCTGCTCGGGATAAATATTGGTATGACCTACAAGTTGATGTTCGGGTCTGGCTGTTTGTGTATGTGGGATTAAATAGTTGTAAAAGCACCCACGATACAGGAGAAATTCCTAATATGGGGCAATTTAAAAAAAAAAACTACAGAATACAAAATCGTGTCTTAAAAATGACTTTTGCTTTGGTTTGTTTATAGGTACGGGTGCCATAGCCATCCGCATTCATACTTAATATTTTTATTTTAAAATAACAAGTAATAAACTTGGCGTTGTCTACTTACCTACTGTCTAACCCCATGAGAAAATGGTCGTGTTATATGTACGTATGTTGAACTTTAACATTGTGTAAGATATCAAAAGAATGCGGATTTTATAAATCCGGTATCAACCATAATAAAAACAATAATCAGATAATACAACGAAGTCACTTTTTCAACTTCAGTTGTTTTTTACGTTAACGCACATGTTTAAGTTAAAGAACAAGAGCATAAAAAGTCACCTCTTAATTAATTACGTGAGTGTTCGATCGTATATACTTTCTCAAAATTTTCTGTGGGCGGAGTGGAAGGGAGTGTCAAAATTGCACTGATTAAAACCATCCATGTTCCTGCTTTTGCCTTTTGTGTTTTTTGACTTCTTCTCGCGGTATCTCTTTCGAACAACCCGCAACCCCGGCAGACAGTGGCCCTGACGGGCATCTCTACTGAGAGAACTGTTTTGTGTTTGTCCGAAACGTTGTTTTTTTTTAGGAATGGCATCTCGCAGTTCAACCTAGGAGGTTGTTGTCTTCATAACCGGGCGATTCCTGTGGATGCCTTAAAATTAATACCTCCAACCAGGGCAAAAAACTTACAAACTAAGCAACTACACGCTAAGGGCACCCCCTGTCGGGTACGAGCCTCGGCTTAGGGCGTCGCTGAGGGAGGACAGCCAAGGGATAGGCTGGATCTGAGTGATATTACTTAGGGGCTGGTTTGAACTTACTGGCGCAGCAGCGCAGGCTGGCTATAATAGCAAGGGACGGGTGGGGCTGTTACCGGGACGTCGTCGCGACGAGCCTCGTCGGCGAGGACGGAATGAAACCGAAACGTTGAAGATTTCAGTTATTATATATACGTACGTGTTATTATATATACGTATGTCTGTAATTTGGACATTCTCCTTCGAATTCATTTAAGAGAAAAGAGGTTTTTAAAAAAAGGTAATGCATATGTGCCAAACCTTCATGTGTTTTATTTAGTAATACGTTGTCCATTCATCATGTCATACCACCCAGAGGGTTGGCTGAGGTATAGAAGTTACTCACAGCCACCAATTTTTAACAAGGCCTATTTAACGAAGTTAGCATAATTATTATCTTTAATTTCAACAACATAGCTCTATACATAACATAAAACTAATATCTTAACATTACAAAATATTATGATAAAGACAATTTATTATTATATCGCGCGTGGAACAAAGCGTGTATTTCAAAATATTTACTATTACAATGAACAATAACTTACTCTTTAGTCAGTCGATCAAAAACTTAACATAATATCACGCTTGTTATCCCCGAAAGGTAATGAGGTTGTGCCAAATAGGTATTACACCTAGATAGGTGACACCTAGGTAGGTTATTTATTTATTTATTTATTTATTTAACACTTCAAGTACAAAGTACAGAGGCGGACTTAATGCCATAGGCATTTTCTACCAGTCAACCTTTGGGTGATGCAGAGACAAACAGTGGTAGGTGTAAACAAAAAATTAAAAAAGAAAAAAAATATCTTATATAGATATATAAAATACTATACATATAAAACAAAATACTATAAATATATATCAAATAATAGATACACTAAATAAAAATACAAACAATGGGGAAAACATTAACGCTGTGACGATACTGCCGACTTTCTGCGAAGAAACTCACGAACTTTATGCTTAAAAGTTAAACGGTTGGTTGCCATCCTGATTTCCTGGGGAAGTGCATTCCACAACGAAATAGACTGGACAAAGAATGAACGGTGAATGAAGTCAGTGCGGTGAGAGGGACAATGCAGAATACGGTTCTCCGATGACCGCAGACTCCTATTGTGGTTGGCACAAATATACTGAAAGTGGGGAGCAAGGTAACTAGGGGATGTAGGAGAAACAAGATAAGAAAACAAGGTAGTTAGTGCTCTTAGCTCCCTACGCTGACGTATGGGCAACCACTTAAGAAGAGCCCGGTGTTCAGAGACATGATCATATTTACGCAAATTGAAAACAAATCGAATGCAGTTATTTAGAAGACGGTCAAGTTTATCGAGGAGTTCTGCATTCAGGTCAAAGTAGCACACATCACCATAGTCGATGATAGGAAAAATTAAGGACTGCACAAGCATTGTTTTCGTATTCGACGGCAAAAAGTTTCTCAAGCGATACAGAGCCCGCAACGTACCAGTAACCTTTTGACTGACACGTGCAATTTGAGTGTACCATTTCATAGTACTGTCAATATATAAGCCAAGATCTTTTACATCAGAGCTGTAAGGGACGACCGTACCGTCGAAAAGAACCGGCGGCAAGATCGTGCCATCCAACTTACTAAGGCTGCGAGAACTACCGATAATAATCGCCTGACATTTATTGGGGTTTACTGCCACACCAAATTTATCGGACCAGGTTTGTATAGCTATCAGGTTCCTGTTTATGACATCGATCAAACCCGGTAATTCATCAACCCTCCCCTGACAGTACAACTGCAAGTCATCGGCATACAGATGATACGCACACTGAAGCTCAGAAGTTAGTAAATTTATAAAAGTAGAAAAGAGAAGAGGAGAAAGAATACCGCCTTGAGGAACACCAGTTTCCAAGTCACACCAACATGATGAGGAATCTCCAACATGAACAGACTGCTGGCGTTCCTGAAGGTAAGAGGAGAACCATTCCAGTGCTCCGGGAGAGACCATAATATGGGATAAAATGGCTAGAAGGATGTCATGACTAACAGTATTGAAGGCATTCGAGAAATCGACCAGTACTAGTACAGTTACCTTGGTGTCTTCCAGTCCTGCCCTAATATCGCCAGTCACTTTGAGGAGGGCAGAAATAGTGCTATGCCCTGGCCTGAACCCAGATTGAAGAGGGCTTATAAGCGAGTTCCGATGGACAAAATTTGAAAACTGCTTGTGTACACAGGCCTCAAGCACTTTGGATAGAAAGGGAAGGATCGATATTGGACGGAAATGGATAGGAAGAGAGGGATTAGGAACTTTGGGTAGAGGACGAACATAAGCTTTGCGCCACAGGGAAGGAAACACACCAGTGAATAAGGAAAAATTTACAATGTGGGTAATCGCAGGCAGGAGTTCATCCAAAATAGTTGTGATCATACTACGGGTGATATTATCACAACCCACTGCCTTCGATTTAATAGCAAGAATGATCTTATTTATCTCTCCCGGTTCAACTGGAGCGAAGCAAAAGTGACTAATCTGTGGACGCGTTAGACCAGAAATTATTGACAAAGTTTGTAACTTGGTTGAGCTATCCATGGTGGTAGTCGTAGAGAAATGACGGTTAAGCTCGTCCAAGTCACACGAGTTTGGAAGGTCTAAATGTCGCGGTTTACCGATACCCAGAGTTCCAAGAAATTTCCAAATATCGGCAGAAGATGAAGAATTTATACTATCTAGAATATGGCGGCGTTTACCGTTGCGTATCATCTGGTTGCATCTATTCCTTGCAGCCTTATATGAAGCCCAATTCTCATCAGAACGATCTCTCTTAAATTTACGAAATGCTCTGTCTCTACGTCGCATCGCCATTCGTATACCTATCGTCATCCATGGAGCAGGAGGACGTTTAAGTCTTACCTTTTTGATGGGAGCATGGATGTCGTAGAGGTTGACCACGATATCATTAAATATTGTAACCTTATCATCAACAAACTGGGCTTCCAACATAGGCTCCCAATCAATTACAGCTGCGTCCTTCTTAAGCTCCTCAACATTCATACGCGCAAAACAACGCCTGTACAGAACCTTGGGAATAGGTTTAGGAGGTTTCAAAATATATGAAAGGAAAATCATGTCGTGATGAGAAAAACCAGGAGCATCATGTTGACCGTGAGAGGATACGAGAGAAGGATTCGAGGTAAGGATGAGATCGAGCCAGGAATCATCGCCGACAGTGTTATGATGGGTAGGTAGGTTATATATTATATTGTAAAACTTAATGTAACTACCATCAAAACAACCTGTTTAGCGAATCGTACCTCCGCTTTTTTTTCATATTATATAGGTAAACATATATTTAACAAATAAATACATGTATGTATTTATTTATTTATTTGAATAATAAACCATTTTTATATTTGTGATATTGCTATCGGCTCCATTGTAACCATGGAATCAGCAATTTCTGAAAAACAGTTGTGTTTCAATTTTTATAAAGTATTGTATTGTATAGTATAACGGGCTGATGTCCGCAACTCCACGTCTGAGGTATATTCTATTCTACACTCACTTTTCGTTACAAGTTATGTTTCATTCCTGTGTGTAATAAATAGGGAGTGAATTTCTGAAATAATAAGACCCGATCGAGTCGATCTCTAGGTTAACTCCGTGCCTAGGTTACTCCATGATTGGTTGACCAACCTTTACAGACCAAGTTCCCTCCGTGCCTCTGAAATCATGTTATGCTATTGGGCTCGGTTGTCGTTTGTAGTTCTTGGATAGTCGTTACAGGTTGTCAGTAGCCCGAAATCTGATAACCAGCAATCCACAGGTCATCGTATTAATTATCTAGTACTAACATGTTGTGGAGGTCAGATAAGCAGTAAATCCTAGTATTCACCTGCATCCAGTTACATTGGAAGACGACTCCAACTTAGTTGGAAAAAACCTACGATAGTCTGACAGACCGCTCCACCCTCCTCGGGGCGGGGGACATCTGTCATCATCTATTAATCTCTTAGATTAAGACCCAAAAGTTGTTAAGCGTGCATACGCCTCACTGGACGCCTACTGTAGGAAATCGCTAGGTAGACTGTTGCGAAAGTGGTGTGACGATCTGGTCTTATATGCGGGGTGAACATGGCCAGATATCTCTTAGAATATTTTGCAAATTGTTACTATTGGCTCGTCTATCTCATTATAGAGAGCGATTCGATTAGAACACCTTTGAGGTATATCACCAATGACCAAGAATCACTAAGTTTTCATAACACTTGCGGACTGCTATTTTCAAATACTTCCCAATGTGGGAACTAATGTAGGTACTTACTTGGTTTTCAATAGGACTCCTTGGTTGACATAAGGACTCCTTTATGACGTCAATGAATAGGTACATTAGAGGAGAGCAGTACATATGAGACTTTATCAATTTTAAATAGACTGTCGTGCTGAATAACGTATAGATTCAGCACTAATTTGATTTTAATCGAAACTAAAACTGGTCGAGGAGTCGTCTAAAAAATATGAAATACTAGCTTTCACCCGCGACTTCGTCGGCGTGGCATAGTTACTTCGGGCTAACGCTAACTTAACGCTAACGAAAAAATAATATCTTTCTCTCCCCTTTTCTTGCCCATTTCTCCCCCTTTTCTCACTTTTTTTTAAATTAGATTATTTCCGTCTCCAGGGTCCCAACTATCTCTGAACCAACATTCATCAAAATCAAAATCGGTTCGGCCATTTAGTCGTGAAGACGTAACAAACAAACTCACTTTCGCTTTTATAATATTAGTAAGGTTTTAAAAGAAATGTATTTAAAATTATATGACAAATATAACATTTTAGGAAGATTATTGACTGAAATTAAACGGAACATGAAATCTAATCTTATTTAAGTTCATGTTGATCGGGGAGTGGATGTCTGAAACAGAACAGTGTAATACTATGATCACTCACGTCGTTATTCATCTAAGCATGCAAATTTAATCAAATTAGAACACATAACTCGTCAATTGATAAAGACCACCCAAACTCTAACTTTATCAATGTCAGTGAAGCAAATCTCACAATCGTAAAGATAAATAAAAGGGGCATTCCTGAGTACAGGATAGCAAATTTGTGAAACATTTATTCAGAATGTGTTCAGGGTCGATCGTACGAAGATAAACCGAGGCAATTTCGAGCAGCCAAGAAGCCGTTAGTTGGTGAAAGCACGGCGACGCAGCGAGTACGGAGTTACTAAGAAAGGGATGTGCTTCGTGACAAGACCCAAATTAACGAGGCCGGCTCCGCTTGAAATTTACATGGGTATGCATGTTGCGCTCCTAGATAGTGCTGTACCGGCAACGGGATTTAGTGCCACAAATAGTTTCCAAACTCCGGATCTAAGCGAGCTACTTGCATAAGGAACTGTAATTAAAGAAGACTCGAATGAACTGTGACCGGGCTTTAATTGTATAGAGCGTTTTCCTTAATTTGTACGAACAATGTTCTTACGAACAGATGTAACTGTTCTAGTTGTTTGTTGCGTTCTTAAGCGGGTTATTGATGTTTATTCATGTTTTGGTTATTAGGTACTTATTCGTTAATTGCGCACATCCTTTAAATTTTTAGTAAATTGATTGAATTGATTTAAAACTTTTTACTAATGACCGTTCTTACAGGTTGAAACTCCTGATCTGAACATCGAACCCAGTAGCTAATGTAGTGTAATGAAGCTTGCAGCTACTAGAATAGGATACAATATTAACAACGTCGTAATGGTAACTTAATTTAAACCAAAAATCGTAACTCACTCCTGAATCCTTACTAATATTATAAAAGCGAAAGTGAGTTTGTTACGTCTTCACGCCTAAATGGCCAAACCGATTTTGGTGAATTTTGGTACAGAGATAGTTGGGACCCTGGAGACGGACATAGGCTATTTTTTTAAGTGAGGAGAAAGAGGGAAGAGATGGGAAATCTTAGCTTTGCTATTACAATAAATTAGGCGCAAGGGCAAAAACTACAGGTAGCAGGTACCTGCAAATCAGGAAAGGGGAACTGTGTTACCCCGAATTTAACGCGAGCGAAGCTGCGGGAAAAAGCTAGTATTGTATAAAGACGATTTTGATGAATTTTGTCACAAAGATAGTTGGAAACGGACATTGTCTAAAAAAAGTGAGAAAAGAGGGAGAAAGAGGGAAGAAAAGGGGAAAGAAAAAATTTTTTTTTCGATCATCACGCGGGTTAAAGTTAGCGTTAACCCAAAGTAACTATGCCACGCGTACGAAGTCACGAGCGGAAGCTAGTTTAATATAATAAAACCAATCATTGAAACGGCAATATTTATATTTCTGTTACGTACTCAATGATCATGAACGAACATTTTCTTAGCAGCAAAACAAGCCGGCTGCGGTCACGTTCAAGGAACCGATAAAAATAAGTTACATCTATCTGTTAGCAACAAACTTGGTCGCGGCCCATTTAGCAATTCAGCAGGATACGAAAATCGGCCAAGTTTAATTAAAATTAACTTAACTTGCGATTTATTTCGCTATCAGTAGGAATCGATAATTTATTCCTTCAGTTTGGAGTGTGTACGGTGTAGTTGTAGGCTATTCGAATGCAGTTACAGGCTCCAGCCTCGCATACTGTAACACATAGCTCCGCAAAGCGCTTAGCACGGAATTCGATTCAACTAATGCCGCCTAATCCTGGCCGGTGGCACACAAATGGCACAGGGTGCATTCCGAAAGGCTATGTGCAATTTGCAGTTGGTGATTGATGATAATCCCCGGCGCAGATGCGGCGACAAAACAATGCACTCGCCACGTCTGCAGAGCTGGTACAATTTTTCTGGGCGCGTCGATTGTCCCTATCAATTTTCTTTGTCGTTTAGATGGACGGTGATACTGATATTGGAAATGAAGTTTTCTTTCTTGTTTGTTTTTTGAGTAAATTGAAACATTATTCGTAGAACTTTTTTTATTATTATATTATTGTACTTGACTTAATTGAGATATAATTGAAATGCCAGGTGACATCTAAATACGTAAATAAAAGCGTGCTTTCATAGTCCTTTATTTTAGCGTCGATAAACTGAAAATCCTAGAGTACTTTTTGATCAAAAAATAGTCTTATAGTATTTATTTGATGTAGTCACAAATCCAATTTATTAACTAGACATATATTTTACAAGACCCCTTTCAAACAAAAATACCTAAACCAAATTCAAAGCTTTTTGATGCCACAGAATATATACACTTCAAACTAATGACACCTCTCTTTTTGAACGGGAGTTACAAACATGATTAAGTTCACTTGCTAAATCACTTTACTGCAGATACTTAAAGCGTCAATTTATTATCAAAATCCGAGTAGGTTTTGATAATAAACCTTACCACTCCTTACTTTTGGACTATTATAATACGCAATAAAAATCTGCTGTTTTATTCTAAATAAATCCCCGTCAGTTCCGGTGTGTAGTGCGGCGAGGCGGAACGGGGGGCGGAAGGTACGCCTTCGGAAGCAGGATGGTGTAAGATAAAGAGAACATTTCCTATGGCACGTCTGGGGAGATTTAGCAACATTCTGTAACGCCTTCTTTAATGCGCCAAGCTAAGTGAAATTCAGTTTTTTATACGAATTTAGTTCTGAATGTGGTTATTTTAACGAGATTCTTTTGATAATGATTTGACTGTAAAAGTGGGTTATGTCTTGAATAATCGTCGAGACTGACTGATTGGACACTAAATCTGATTAAAAAGACAAAGGAACCTTCCTTGTCTTGAACTATATTGTCACTAAATTACTATTATCCCGCCTCAACTCGTTAAATTCAAACCGTTACACATTCTGCTCCTGGGGCCTTAGTCTGCTATTATTGACACCATTGTAATAGCAGACTAAGGCCCCTGATCTGTCTCCGCTCGTGTCGGATTGCTATTATGAATGAATGAATGAATAAAATTATACTGGACTGGTTAGTGAGAAAAGTGAGAGCACACCTTTGATTACGTAAATACCTGAGTATTATAATAATACCTGCATGGCTATAAAATCGGCCGTCTTAACCGAAAACTGTCACAATTACAAAATGTCTTTCGTGTATATAGATACATGAAAAGTATCTCATTATTCATAGTAATTTTAATGTACTAGAGCCTATGGGGTCAATCGAATTGATTGCCACAATAATTAATTAAAATAATTGCCTGATGGGCTAAATAAAAACAATGAAGCCAGCAAACCACGCAAGCCATTTTGGCTCTATGCGTTCTGAATCCAAAAAAGAGCTGTTAAATGCTTAACATTTAACAGCTCTTTCATATATTTCATTTTTTGCTTGACTTCACGTACACATATAAATCTCATAACATACTGAAGCCCTTATCTTTCGGGAGTAGGTAGATACCACAGATATCACCTACAATGATCCGTATAGTTATATACATGATTTACGTAGGATAGAAGTACTGCTTACCTGATATTTCAATAATGACCTAATTGAGATATCAGGTACATTCTAGTAATATGGAATTAAATGTTTCTAAAATAAACTCATACCACTAACGTAAATTGTCCAATTAACCAGATATTAATAATGCTCACAATCCATAAAGTACATTCTGTCTATAATTTAGCAATTACATACACAATTAAGTCATAATCAATAGCTTTGCATTAATTAGTTAATATTAGCACGTTATATCATATCTATTACCGGAGATAAGTCTAGACTTAGCCCTATAATATTTCAAAAGGGCTATTAACGGCTTTGTAGTGCAGTATAAAGGGGAGACTCAAAACCTATGATCTGCTTGCTTTTTTCCGATCATATTGGCAGATGCAGTTTAGCCAAGCCGTGTCGTTGGCGCGTTCGTGTTCCACGCGCGCCTCAAAAAGATGTCAGAAAATTGGAGGGGCCTGCCAAGGACACCGCCTGTTGAGGTTGAGGGTTGCTCGAAAGAGATACCGCGGCTCCGGAACATAAAGGGCAATAGAAAGAACATGGGTGGGTTGTAGTCAGTACAAGTCTGACACTCCCCGCTCCGCCTAGAACGGGGAAAATATTTGATGATTTCCCATCGGCAAAAAAATGCCTTAAAATAAATTATCTACTACAGCATTAAAGGGCGCACAAGGCTATCCTACCGGTAAAAAACCGGCCAAGTACGAGTCGGATTCAATGACACTAGCAATAAGTGATTACAGATGTATCAAGCATACTAAAAAAGTTTGTAGAACAAAGGAATTGTGTAGTGTGTTGTCTTTTTGTTTGTTAATGAATTACATTCATCATCTGCCTAGCCTTTTCCCGACTATGCTGGGGTCGGTTTTCAGCCTTACCGGATGCAGCTGAATACCAGTATTTCCTCTATAACCCAGTTAGTACTGGGTAATACGATACTCATTGGTTAGACTGGTTGTCAGACTATTGGGACATTGACTACCTATAATGACTGTCAAAGATCTACAAATGACAGCCAGGACCAACAGTTTCACGTGGTTGTCGAGGCTCGGAGGAAATTCTGTATGTAACGGGTAACCCATCCACAGAGCAACCAAGCAAGGCAAGCGCGGCTTTACGTAAAGATCGACCTGAGTGACTGCTGTTATGTGGCCACGAGCTTTTCGAGCTAACTTATTAATAAAATTAACACGATAAAAAAAAACTATCATCAAAAACCGAACACAAAGACAGCCATTTTATCTTTTACCAATTATGTAATCCAAGTAGATTTAATTGTCTTATTTAGCCAGACAGCAAGGTAATCCTTCGTCTTATTTCTAAATACTTTCGGCATTTAGTAATTAAGTTGCTACATCCAATAATAAATTATCCCACAACAATATTCGTTTCTTCCAACTGAAACTTTAATGCAATTTTCTCTCAAACAAAACAATTTTGAACAATTAGTTTCGAATTTAAGCGAAATCTAAAGTTGGTAGTAGTCGACCGTAGTTGGCGACTTATTCGGTGAACAATACCATTATAAACGTGGGTTCTTGATATTGACAAAAGCTCTTTTCATTTTATTTCTCTACATTTTCAATTTTTTGAAAAGCTATTAGTATATATACGATTTAAACATCTTCTATTTTCTTTTTTTGCTTTGTTTATTCCCTGTGCCGTGGATTGAAACCGTCAGATACTACAGGTAGGTATTATTTGAAGCCAAAATGTTGCATGAATAACATCGTAATAGTTTTTATACAACACTGTAACGTTGATTACAGGTAATGACATCAACAAAATTGTGCGTGAATTATTTGAAAAAAAAACAGCTGCACCATACGTTTCTACGTTTTGTATGAATTAACTTCAATTCCACTTTTATTTTTTTAATGTTTCCCCACCCTGGTTTTCCCGTTTCGTAGGTTTGTTTACTAACACTTAACTGACATACACAAAGAGAAAAAGAATTGTTTCGTGCTGGGATCGAACCGCAACACGCAGCGCAGCAGTCAATCGCCAACCGTGCCATTACTAACCGATGAAAGTACAAGCGTCGACGACCATACTCTCTGTATTTATCACAAAATATCTTCACGCCCCCGATTTCATTTTTTTTGCACTCGTAATCGGCGTCCGTATATGACTAAATGTATGAACGTGGACAAAATAGAAGGCGTGTATAACTATCGTTCCTTAGTTTCTAAATACCCAAAAGAAAGCGCCAGTTTATCTATTAACATTTCTACCTTCCCTTTCGAGGAAGATTGGTGTGAATTCTCGTTATTAAGATATCTATTGTTGATACAAGGATGACCGATAAGAGCAACACGAAAGATAAAACTCATCCGCTGTCAATCACTTCTCATTCAAATGATGAGTAAATCCCTAACTATATCCGTATAAAAACGTCAGCGCTGAATACAGCTGTAAGCTAAGCAATAGGCATCGATTGACGTACTTACCTAAAATAGAGTTCTTAACTAATAACTTAACTTAACTAATATATGACATTGTTTTCTATCAGACTTAACTGCTTGGTCTAGCAGTCGTGACTACGGAGCGTGAGGTACGATTTCCGGGTCGGGCAAATTGCTGTTATGTTTTTCCATCAGGACTTTCTTAGTATCCATGGACCAGTATCCAGTTAGTGGCAATAGGCTCGCTCTGTGTTTCATGGGACTAAAACAAAACTGGCGAAATATGGGGGTGCTAATAGGTACACCTCTTTTTAAATCCTTAGGGATTGCAATAAAAATAAATTTTCGTATTTTTTTTTAATAGGCACACCCAAATAATAAGAATGAGAGCCCATTCCGCACATACTGCAATCATCTCGATTTTCAAAAATGTCTTTTTTTTGGTCTTGTACTGACTAAAACCCACCCATATTCCTTCTTTTGCACTTTATGCTCCGGAGCCGCGGTATCTATTAAGAAAAACCCGCAACCCTGGCAGGGTGGCCCTGGTAGTGTCCAATATATTGGAGTCTTGCAAGGATAGGTAGTATTTTAACCAAAAGACTTTGTATACTATGTGGACGTCTGACAGGAAAGAATGAGAGAAGAAAACGTGAGTGAAATGAGACGAGGGAAGGACGATGATGATGACTCACTTTTGATAATCTTTTTGTCATTGTTGGCAGAATGATAGTTCGTAAGCGTTGATATGGCGTCGTTAGGTATTTGTTTGCCTAGAAGTAATCTATACACTCGCAATTTGAACAGTTCGAAAACTCGCAGATTACAATATTATTAAATACAGCAACGTCACTTCTAAAAAAACATCTATCACTTACCAGATGTCCTGTGTTTTGAATCATATATTCTCACTATAGAACCACTAGTATAGCCAACTAACAAAAACGGCAACTTTGAAGAAGTAGACCAAAAAGTTTTCGAAACTACATATCGATTTTTGGCACTAATCTAAGCCGTGTCTTACAGACAGCATTACATTGGCAGCCGGCCATTACAGATAGCCAGACGTTGAATTGCCAGTCATCAAGAAGCGATCTGTCCGGACTTAGGAACTACTGATCTAATTTAGCTGCTATTTACTGAGATAGATGTGCCTCTATTCGTTCTAGTTATGTTCTTCGATGCAGGGTTTCTGTTCATTTACTTTTTATATAATTTTGACTTATATTTTACACGTTTACTTGTATTATCTACTCAATGAAGCTAGCAATTCAAAGTTTTTTTTCTTGAAAACAAACACAAAACTACAATCCGGGGTTGCGGGTTGTTCGAAAGAGATACTGCAGCTCCGGAACAGAAAAGGCAAAAGAAGGAACATAGATGGGTTTTAGTCAGTAAAAGTCTGACACTTCCCCTCGCCGCTTTGCCCAGAGCGGGAGAAGTTATTTAATGATTTCCCAGCTATTAATGATTATTTAATTTGTGACCGCAGCAAATAAATAGCCTAGCCTTTTTCCAACTAAGTTACGGTCGGTTTCCACTCTTACCAGGTTCATCTAACTTCCAGTATTTGTCTTGGGAAGACTGGCTATCTGACCTCCACAACCCATTTAACAACAAATACGATACTACTTGGTAAGACTGGTAGCAAATAAATCGACTTATAGAATTCAAATAAAAGATAATAATACAACCCGTCAAAACTCTTCTAGTGCCGGGACAAATAACCGAACCTGCAATACGACGGCACGGTTAGCGCAGTGCCTGAGCGATTGACTGCTGTGCTGCGTGTTGCGGGTTAGATCCCCGCACGGAGCAAAAATATTTGTATGGCCTACAAATAGTTGTTTTGCGTCTGGCTCTTTGCGTATGTAAGTTTAAATATTTGTAAACGCACCCACGATATAGGAGAAATTCCTAGTGTGAGGCAACGTTTTTAAAAAAAAGAAAAATATCAAATATATTTGAAACTAGCTTTCGCCCGCGGCTTCGCTCGCGTTAAATTCGGTATAACACACCAAGCAGACCTGTAGTTTGTAATAGCAACGCTAAGTTTTCCCTTTTCTTCCCTCATATCCCACTGTTTTTAAATAAAAATTAGCCTATGTCCGTCTCCTGGTTCCCAACTATCTCTGTACCAAAATTCATCAAAATCGGTTTAGCCATTAAAGCGTGAAGAGGTAACAAACAAACAAACAAACTCACTTTCGCTTTTATAATATTAGTAAGTAAGTAAGTAAGGATTAGTGACGACATAGGCTATCACTGTAGAGATGATCTATTGCAAATAATGTAATGAGTTTATAATTGAGTCATTCTTTAAGGTTAGATTTTTTTTATTTCTAACTTAAAGCCTGGCGCTGGTAATTTCGCCCGGAAGAAGCTCGTGGCTAAATAATAGCAGACGCTTGGGTCGACCTTTAGGTTAAGCTTCCCTAGGTTGTTCTATGGATGGGTACCGAGTTTCTGCCGTGCCTCGGAAAGCATGTTAAGCTGTTGGACCAGCTGTCATTTGTGGATCTTTGACAGTCGTTACAGGTAGTCAGTATCCCAAAAGTTTGACAACCAGTCTTTCCAAGGGTTATCGTATTACACAGTACTAGCTGGGTTGTGGAGGTCAGATAGACAGTCGTTTTATGTAAATTACTGGTATTCAGTTGCATCCGGTAAGCCGGCCCCAACATAGTTGAGAAAAGGCTAGGCAGATGAAGATGGTAAATTCGCCATAAACTATGCAAATGTATCTAGTAATATACCATATTCCGCTTTTTTACGCGTGGTATGATTAGTACATTTCCGTACTTTTGTTTTTAGTCTAGACGCTTTGCCGTTCGTACGGCGCAAATTTTCGCTGCAGCGAATTTCATGCCACGCTGTTTAGTACCTACACATTCTATTCACAGAGCATCATATCACTCTCAGCATATATTGTTACGTCACTTGCCTTTTATTTTTTGGAAACGAGTATGAATGGTGTCAGTTCCGGAACGGAATCGGTTGGAATACTGTCATTGTTTTATCTCGTATAGCGTGAAACTATTTTATCGCAGGGATATAGGGATAAGCGTACTGATATCGGCTAAATACGTGGATTAGCTATATATATATTCATGAGTGCGTAGTGGTTACTTTAAAATATGCAACTAGTGCCCACTTCCCATTGATCAAATTATAAAATCTTCTTTTACGATGTATACATTTTGCTACTTCGTGCTTCCAGGCAATTTCTTCAAATAACTTCCCCCGCTCTGAGCGGACCGAGGGGAGTGTCAATCTTTTACTAAGTAAAACCCACCCATGTTCCATCTTTTGTCCTTTATGTTCCGGGGCCGCGGTATTTCTTTCAAACTACCCGCAACCTCGACAGGGGGTGGCCCTGACAGTCCCTTCTGCTTTGCTGACATCTCTTTGAGGCGCGCGTGGAATAGAAATCATCAGGTACAATTAAAACTAAAACCAATAAGAGATTATTTTTTATTTAATCTAGATTTAACATATTTTGTCTAGACATACCTTTAAGCAAAGATAGTCAGTTGAGTCAGTAGTTATATAAATGTACACGGTTACCTAGAATACATTAACGTATTCATAAATCAGTCACGATTTCTTGTCATAGGTACCGAGAAACAAACTTTAATACCTAGAATCACTAATCATAAAGAAGAACTAACGTAACCGCCTTTAAAAACAGTATTTCACGTCTTTACACCAGACCATCAGCTTTCTGCCAGTTGGCTTTCTTCCATTCCTAAATGACAGACGTCACGGCATCATTTACTCCTATTTACGATCATATCATTCTTTACTAAATCCATCTATTTTTTCTTTGGCCTTCCTCTTCCTCTCCATCCATCAACCGCTCATCATCATCTCCATCGCTCTCGTAGTCACATGCGTTTCATCTTTTTTTTATACGTACATAATAAGGCAAATGATTCTATTTTCCTCTTTAACTTCAGGGCAGCCGTGGGCAGCAAGTTAAGTTGGTAATTACACCAAAATAAGTCATAAATATCTACAACCAAAAGTTGCCCTATCATATAACAGCTGTAGCTCTTTTTATGGCAGCAAGGGGGGCTATTACTGCAGTTGAGTATAAACGCAAAAGACCCGGCGCTCTTTTGAACGCCTATTGATGTAGACAGGTGCGTTGTTCAGTTGTTATCCAACTTTTTCAAAGACGAACTTCGCAGACAGAGTGCGGTATCAGTGCGTCTCTTTTTTTTTTCAAACCTTCATTTGCATTTTGCTGCGCAAAAAGGCTTTGTGTTGAAATTTTAAAAGTATTTGGTTTTCTTTGAAATCAATGTTAACTTGTCCAATGAACTTAAACACAAAATGTTTATTTTTGCAGCTGTCGATTATTCCTCGAAATTAAGTTTTTAAATACAAACGTGAATTTTTAGTTATTCAGTTATGCTCTTTGACGATTTTAGATAATGTCTACTACACCGTTTTTTAAGAACTTTTGGCTGTCAAAATAATATTTGATATTATTTAAATCTAGAAGTTTGAACGTTTCTTTGTCCACACATTAAACTCGTCCAAGTATCTGTCTCGAATCCCATTACAATTGATACTAACATTTAAAAAAATAGTAGCTGTAGTAGACATAATCTAAAATCGTCAACTCACTTTAAATCATTTGTAAAAACAGTTATCGTTACAGAATACTTGAGCCAAGCTCACAAATGTACAGTTATTGCTTTGTGAGGGATATCCTTAGTTGATGAGTCTGTTAGAATACAATAAATAGATACAATAATCATGCGCTCATACTATGGGGCTACAGAGGGAGGAAACAACCTGACCGCGTAATGATTAACTAAGTTAGTTTATAATTGGTGAACTGGTTTATTTTATATAAAATAGATTTAATTATTTTTAAGACTATACACTTTGTATTCTATACACTCGATTATTTTTATGATTAGTTGTAAGGAATTATAAATAAATGATTAATAGGTGATAAAAATATATGTGCAATTCTGCCAGCATATTTAAGATGGGCAGAATATTTACAAATTTTACCAAATCCATCATCATCATCAAATTAGTGCAAAATGCCATGTAGATTGGTTCAGTAGTTACCCTATATAAATTTTCGTTTATTTATTTCCAAACATTTATTTTTACATATTTCTTACATATAAAAAAATCATTTAAAAATATAAAAAAGCTTGGCAGGTGTTAAGGGACACCCGGATGGAACGAAATTATTATTAAAAAAAAACATCGCGACACCACACCGGTCAATGCGAAATAGAAAGACGAAACGAAAATAACTGACTTGCTTTCTATGGGAGAGAGAGAGAGAGACAGACAAGAACTCGCGCACGTTTTTTTCCGTGTCTTTTTCCGTCTAGCCTTTCACAACGCGCGATAAGGACCTTCGTTCCCAAAATAATAGTCCACCAGCATCGGGAACAAGGTCCAAGGAACCTCTAACAATACGCGCCGTGTCCAGAAGTACTGGTTTCTGAACCTAGCCATTGATCCAGCTATATAAATTATTATTATACTTTTTCATTTGACAACCAGTCTTATCTAGGGATAATTGCCCAGTACTAACTTGGTTGCGTAAGTTGAATAGTCAGTCGTCTCATGTAGAGTAAACATTCAGCTGCAACTGGTAAGACTGAAAGCGGGCTCCACAAAACTTGAAAAAGCAATTAGCACATTATCGTTTTACCAGTAATTTATTCTAGGACTTGTAGTGAAAATCTTATTTGAAATTTACTTCAGATGAACTTTCAGTCACGTTCATTACATCATTTTAATTCCCAACAAGAAATCTTATTTTTAACGTTCAATTTTCTTTTAAAACTGGCCCGAATTCTTAGAATGATTGCCATTGTGAGTTGGAACAATGAAGAAAGCTCAAAAAAGTTTACAATCAACCGTGATGTGATTGTTTAAGTACGCGATAGGAACAACTTTTTTC
Source organism: Ochropleura plecta (assembly GCA_905475445.1). Lineage (NCBI taxonomy): Eukaryota > Metazoa > Arthropoda > Insecta > Lepidoptera > Noctuidae > Ochropleura > Ochropleura plecta. The sequence continues at coordinate 13,672,877 of FR997723.1, forward strand.
GTACTTGATTTTATTGCGAAAAATCTCGAGATTTTTACATTAATGAGAGTCGGTTACAATTTCGTAGAAAGGAGACAAAATGGAAACATTAAAATATCGTGTCTTGATGTTTTATTTAATGAAAATTTGAGTTTTAGTTTTTACTTAAATATTGTAGTTTTTTTTTTAATTTTTTGTCTATATTTTTGTTATTTAATAGATTTTTGCAACTGTATGAATGCAATTTGCAGAACCCGAAAAGATATTAAGCTTATTTTAAACATTGTAGTCTTCATCAACGACTTATGTAAAACCAAAATCCTTTCGTGATAAAAAAAATATTCATTATAAACACACAAATAACGTAAGACATATTATAAATTTAATCATTAATTGTAGCTTTATGAAATGATCTGGGTGACAATCATCATATTATTATATAGTATTATATCGATTACTTATAATAAAGTATTGTAAACTACACTAATCAACCAGGCATCAGCTGAATCACAAAAAAAGTGTAATCCTGTTAATACTGAACTCCGATTCAATTAACTTATTTTTATCTGTCCTCCCCAGTCTCTTGAACTCCTAACAAATCGTTTGTGGTCTATTGGCAGTGCTAATCTTGAGGTCCTTCTAGTTCAGTGCTGTCAGTCGCATGGCACTACTCGGTGATTGGTGCAAGTGTACATTGTAGTTAACTGCCTGGGCTACGCTCCGAAATTTAGTGCCGTCGCGTCGTTACGATATTTAGATGTATACTAGCTGTTCCCAGCGGTTTCACCCACTACTTAACTCCCAACTTTTGTTGCGTGATGTTATACAGCCGATAGCTGGGTATACAGACCAAACTGTTAGAAAGAAACTACTGTGAAATTCATGCAATCCTGGTAGTTTTGTCAATTTGTTGGCTCTACCAAGAACTTGCATCCACAGATCGAACTGTTGGAATTAATACCACCGTGAATTCATACAAGCCTAGTACTTTAATCATAACTCCTTCAAATCTGTCGAGCCGTTTAAATGGAGTTCAGTGACATACACACGTACAGCAGAATTATATACCTATAAAGATATATCTCGTGGAGGGAGATTCTGTAGAAGCTGGTGTAGTTACAGATTCTGTACTGGTATTGGGGAGTTTTTTGGTTAATGTTCCCCAGTGACATATTTGCAGAAAGTCATGGAAGATGGAAGTAAAAGACATGCTGCGCGCGCAGATTTCGATAAAAGGTGAAGAATTATGGAGTTAATAAAAAAAAAAAAAAAATTGTCACCCCTCTAAATAAGTATTAAGAAAAGAATATTTCATCTATTATAATGATCAATTTGTTTTCAATTAATGAGAATTACAGTGCCACGCATTGCGGAGATAATAAAAACAAATACCAAAATTCCAACATCGATCGTCCAAAATTATACAAACAAATGTGAAAAATAAAACATAAAATGTTGAAAACTGAATCATGTTGTTGACTTACATAGCTTTGTGTTACTATATGAAATAAATAAACAACAACACTGAAATAAACGAAGTAATAAGTCACATGTTTTATTTTTCCTATTTATCAAGCTCAATAATTTAGCAGCAGACTAGAAAGCTAGAGTACTTTAACAACTATAGTACTTTCACAGTTATTATGCCTTGTGACTGAGACTGTAGCTGAATTTTATTTTTGTCAATGTTTTGACAGTTCAAAAGTGCCTGTAACTGTGAAATAAATGATTTAGTTTTTTTTTTGTTTTTAGTGGTCGTCGCTACGATTTCCATCAATTGCACTGCGTACATTACTGACAAGTACCCATTCTTAAAACTTTTCTAACCATGCAATCTTTTGGTACGAATATATTTAACTAGCTGTGCCTATCTGTTTCACCTGCTGCTCAGCTCTTTAGTGAAGTGATTTTTTATAGTCGATTAATTTCATGAAAGAATGCCTATGTACAATGTCAAGTCAATTCGGTCAAAGAACGCGTTCGTTCCTACAAATACATAAAACAAGATGTTCTCTTTTATATATAGAGGCTTATTTTTTTATCAACTTCTTATCCTATTAGTAAATTTTATATTATTAAATGTTTTTCTTCGTTCAAATTGGTCTACCAAAATTGGAACGCACCGAATTGAGCTCCTCCAGTTAGCACCAATAATAAAATTGTAGATAAATGAATAGGTTAGGCCCAAGATCGCTGACGTCACAGCTTCCACAGAGGGTGTGGGATTGTTGACACACTGGTGCTCTCGCGTCTCGTGCACTTACTTAGAAATTTATGTTAGCTGTGTGTGTGCAATCTGCATAAATGTTGGTGACTTTGGTCTGTGGATTTTGAGTTTGTACAGGTTGTATTTCAGCGATGGGGGCCTTCATGGTGAAGGGTACCGTAATATATGTTCTATACATATATAAAAGTTTGTTTGTGTGCTGCACGTCATAATGTTGGGCCATGTAGTTTGAACGCATGACTTCTAATCAGCATTTTGAACCTACTTATAAATAAATAAAATAACTAAGTGGAAAATGTAATCCTTACTAATAGTTATACGAGTAAAAGCGAAAGTAAGTTTGTTTGTTTCGTCTTCACGCCTAAATGGCCAAACCGATTTAGATGACACGATTTTACAGAGATAGTTGGGACCCTGGAGATGGACGTAGGCTAAAAAAAGTGAGAAAAAGGGGAGAGAGAGGGAAGAAAATTTGAGAGAAAGTTTTTTTTCGATCATCACGCGGGTTTAAGTTAGCGTTAGCCCAAAGTAAGTCACGCGCACGAAGTCGTGGGAGGAAGTTAGTTTTTAATAAAACTGATCGCCTCGTAGGTCGAGTGGCCGCAAGCGCAAATTGCTGATCGTGAGGTCTTGGGTTCTGCAGCTCCCAGGTCGAGCAAAGTATTTTTGAGTTTTTTTTTCCAGAAATATTGTCAATATTTATAGTTGGCATTCTTATTCAAAATCATGAACGGATCGGTCGACATTCCTGAGCTGTTAAGCAAAATAGGACTACGCGTACCGTGCACATTTCTACGTCAATTTCATCTACCTCATACACCAGCGGCAAGAACCTCGTATAGAGGGAACTCATTTCTTATAAGAGCCTGTCGAGTTTGTAACGAAACCTGCCAGGAAGTCGACATTGACCACTTCATTGGCAGCATCCGTAAACTTAAAAAAACTTTGTGCAACCACTTTTTTTCCTAATATAAATACATATTTTATTTTGTAAAAATCTTTTTTGAAAAAGTTTATTTGTGACTACCTATATTTATAAGAAAAATTAAGAAGTAATAAAGTATTGTTTGTTATATAAGTGCAATTATGAGCCTACTATTGTTTATACCATCGTAATATATATATAGGTATTAACTATAAGTGGAAATTTGTAATTGGCGTTCAGCCACATAAAACTGTAATTACTTATTCAATAATAGGAGCTATAAGTTTCCCAAACTTAATAAAATAAAATAAAATAGCTGTCACAGAGTCTGGATTTGGGCCCGGTTGAGGTTTATTTTTAAATTGATATTTCTGTCTAACCTTTGAGGGATCGTGTGACAGGTTGTGTGTTGTGTTTATATATGTATATATCTTACTCCTAGACAAAGGAATTTCCAATTAACAGTTATAAAGATTAAAGTTATCAAAGAAACTAAGTATTTCACAATGTTCCCTTGAAGTCTGGAGAGCGCCTGTATTAAGATTTCTCTTATCGCTTGGAAACAACATTTAGGCATAACCACTTAACAAACTTCGTCAAATTACATTTTAAATACTAGCTATCTGTTGTTTCCAGGGTTGTACTCAGTTCTGAAAAACTTGTGCTTTTTATATTTCGAACAAAAGCGGCGGTAATAACTCCCCTCCTTACTTCGAGCATAGACAACTGAAACAACTCTATGTATAGACTTCTTGGACGAAGTCCATTGACGTCCACGAAGGTGTGTAGTGTTGGAAACTTTTTAAAGGAAAAACTTTTGCGTACCGGTCGGATAGAAGTCCTTGGTATTAAAAAAAATCTTTGATGTTCGGACAGGTGTATATTCATATAACTTGTAGGCGTGTATTGTTTTGTAAAGATAGCGCTTTGGAGAGCCAATGATAATATGTGTTTGTTTACAATCTAATCTTAAAACTGAATAAAAACAAAATACTTACCAATAGTAGAATCTTAATTCGATAATAAATAATGCGAAAAGCAGATAGCAAACTATTTATTATACGCTTCATAGTATTTGAACTGTACTTGAGCAAATAGTCTGACGTTATTAGAAATTAAACACTTGAATCCTTCATATGGCTAATAGGGTCGTGCGTCAGCTCGTCCCAAAACAAACTCGGACTATTGGGCCGAGTTGACGAATTTAAAAATTAATATTTATTTCGTTCATCATCTCGTCCCACTTCATTTTTCTTAAATATTTTAAGTTGGTTTGGTACAGTCCAAACCAAAACTTTTCACAATATAGGTACGAGTAAATAAAAGCCAAGAATTTAGGAAATCAACATTTATATAAGTAACTAGCTGTGCCCAGCGGTTTCACCCGCTGAGGTTTAGGGGTATGAAAAATAGATGTTAGCCGATTCTCAGACCTACCCAATATGAACCCAAAATTTCATAAGAATCGGTCGAGCCGTTTTGGAGGAGTACGGTAACTAACATTGTGACACGGAAATTTTATATATTAAATAATAAAAATCAAAGTTAGCAGGTACATTTAAATTGCTTTTTATAAATCACAGTTATCTATCACTAATCAGATCTATTCATAATTATTAAGTACAGACATACTTAGTTTAATATTGCGATATTAAGGCGATACGCACATACGTGCGCCCCCATTGGAAAAAAAATCATCACTCATCTATCACACATAATCAGTCTGATTTACTACTTACTAACAATAAATTGTAAAGTCAGCCTTTATTTACTATAGTTAAGCCATTACCAACATGCAAACAGTGTCTTAAACTACTCAAAACAAAATAAGGGACACGAGGTATTTTGTCTGTACCATGAAAATAATAAAACCAATATATATTTTTTGTCTCCATAACGAAAACTAATGTTGTTTTTACCATGTAAGTAGACCAAAAAATTTATTCAAATAATCATGATTAAAAAGTTTATTTGCTTTTGAAAGAAAAAACACATTTTAGGTTAAAAATAAAACAATGTAAAGTTACTGAAAACAAAAGAAAATACTCCATGCTCATCTTTTAGTAACGGGTATGCCCCCCTCGTTTAGCTACGCACTCCTGAAGCCTGGAGTGTATGCTCTCAATCAAATGCCTGACATTTTCCATTGGAATCTCTTCCCAGGCCCTTTTAACAGCGTTGGTGAGTTGCTGTTTGGTTGTGGATTTCCTGATCACCGTCTCTAACTCTTCGTTTCAACTGATCCCACATGTGCTCTATTGCATTTAAGTCCGGACTGTTCGCCCGCCACGGCAAAACTTGAATTTGAGAGGCTTCCAGTACAAACCGAGTCGCTTGAGCCGTGTGTGCACGAGTACGCTATTCGCTGGGTAGAGAGAGCTTGACCTTCACCTCTCTCCTTAGTTTGACGTCCATGTGCAGTGTAACACACTAGCGCTAACAGACGTCATTTTAATTTTTTTTGTCTTATTAAAGAAGTTAAAAAAAATCACAGACACTTTTCTTCCTGACTGTTCTTGACGTTTAGCTATATGTTAATATTTAACAGAATTTAGAATGGGACGAGATAACGAACGAAAAGAATATTAATTTTGAATTTCGTTAACTCGGCCCAATGGTCCGAGTTTGTTTTGGGACGAGCTGACGCACGAGCCGGCTAATAGTATTTTTTTTAAATGTATTTTATTTATGTGTTTTTTTCTGACATGGAATTCCCTTTACAGCCTTTAAAGTAAAGTTACCCATGCCAGCTTTTTTCTCATTTTGATAATCATACTAATATTATAGGAAGAATAATTTATTACCAAAGAATTACATAGAATGGGTTGATTTCCTGTAACTCACACTGGAATACCCTGGGTCGCGAGATCCAGGCTCCTTCGTACAAAGCACAGCCTGTCAGGGCTACCGCCGGGATTGTAGATTGTTCGAAAGAGATACCGCGGCCCTGGAACATAAAGGGAACATAAAGAAGGAACATGGGTGGGTTTCAGTCAGTACAAGCCTGACACTCCGCCTCGCTCCGCCCAGAGCGGGGGAAGTTTTTTGATGATTCCACGTCCGCAAAAAAGGCTCCTTTGTTAATCATATTGTTTTAATGGTCGTGTTATGTTATCACAATTAGTTAAAATTCAGTGCTTTAATCTAATTAAAAAAAATACAAAACAATCACATTACCTTACTAAGCAAGTTTTGTGTGGTGTTTAGAAAGTGTGACTGTGTGTATTAGCTGTGAGTGTGAAAACTTATGTTTAATGTTTAAATATTTATAAAATACTAGCTTTCGCCCGCGGCTTCGCTCGCGTTAAATTCGGTATAACACACCAAGCAGACCTGTAGTTTTTGCTCTTGCGCCTGATTGATTTGTAATAGCAACGCTAAGATTTCCCTTTTCTTCCCTCGTTCTCCCTCATATCCCATTTTTTTTAATAAAAATTAGCCTATGTCCGTCTCCTGGTTCCCAACTATCTCTGTACCAAAATTCATCAAAATCGGTTTAGCCATTAAAGCGTGAAGAGGTAACAAACAAACAAACAAACAAACAAACTCACTTTCGCTTTTATAATATTAGTAAGGAAGTAAGGATGTTTGTGTGACCTTTTGATGTGCGTAATTATAAAAACGAAAGTTTGTAGGTATGTGTGTTTGTTACTCCTTCACGCTCAAGCGGCTTAACGGATTTAGATGAAATTCGGTATCAAGATAGCTTATATTCTGAATTACATTTTATCACGGTCTACGAGAGTGTAACCCCCGGCCGCAGCTAGTTTATAAGAAATCAATGCACCTTTTAATTTGCGACACAAAATTAAGATCTCTATTCTCACAGATTAAACACTAAACACTACGAACTTTCGATGCGTTTTTGTTTAAACAGTTTTAAGCACGTGCATTGTTCAGCAATTTTTAAACTTTAATCATTATTACTGTGGATAATTATAAGTTGTCACGTGGTAAGACTGCGGTTCAAACTTCAATTCTACATAATTAAATCATCGTGGGTGAATTTTGCTCACTTCTAATCTTAGAAATTGCTCACGATTCTTGTGGTTAAAACATACGTCATTACAGTAGCAATATTAAAATAATTGCCAATTCCAACTACTGTATTTGAAAGGCGAGAACACAATAACATCAATGCATTTTATTAACAATTCAATGTATCATAAAGTAGCGGTTGTACAGTAAAAGTTGGGAACACACGTAATATCCTAGTGTGTTGGAGACGTAACGTTATTGCGTTATAAAAGTATAAGAATCCCTTGTGAGTGCACTTGGAGTTGAGTTTAACTTGTGAACGATCCGCAAGTATGAACCAGACCTTAGTACCACGTTTGGAGTTGTTTGCCAACTACAATATGTGAATTTATTGGAAATTATTATTAGATGTGCTTCAATTGTTTCTTTGTAAGTATCTGGGTACTAAAAAAAACTAGGATAAGTATTATGAAGAGAAAACATTATTTTGTATATAAAGTAGGTAGAAAAAGCGGATGGAGCTCATAGCTGTGGGAGAATGTTTTGAAATAAATAAAAAGTAGTATTTCTATAAATAATCTATGATATTATCAAAAGCGGCTAGCACATTTAGGTACATGCATGCTGTCATGCACTGACATATCAGTTACGTCATAATGTTACGAACAGCTGCAGAATAGTTACTGACAGCGAAGAGATTCGATTATATTTCATTTTAACACCGTTGCTGTGCCCTAAATGGTCCATATATATGTACTTTAGCTTTAAGCCCTACACACAATATGGTACGCAAATAAATGAATGTTAACTTTTTAGTCTAGTTTTTTATGATGCGAAATCTAAACCCACCCTGCTTTTTTGCGGATGGGAACTTCGCCCGCTATTGTCAGACTTCTACTGACTAAAACCCATCCATGTTCCATCTATTGCCCTTTATGTTCCGAGGCCGCGGTATCTCTTTCGAACAACCCGCAACCCCGGATCTATACCTACCCTTGTTCCTTCTATTGCCCTGTGATCTAAGTAAAGAAAAGTTTATTTGTCAGAATATAGTATTTACAAAAGATGTTACAGTTATTACAGACTCATATATTCTACCATTTCTGGTGTACAAATATTTGCATTTTTTCTAAATTAAATTATAATTAAAACATCAGAGACAACTAAAACAAACAACTAAAAAAATACACAACACTATTTTTTCATAACTAAAGTTTTTTTTTTATAAATTATATTTATTTTCATTGAGGTACTTTACATTGTAATGTTGAATTTCTCGTTTGAACGAGTTTAAATTGAGGCATTTTAGCTTATTTGGTAATTTATTATGAATACGAATCGCCATACAGTACGAGTTACTCTTATACATTTTGGTTCGTTGGTAGGGAACGTACAATTTATCAGGATATCTACAACTTCGGTTAGTAACACTTATGTTTTTTAAAAAGAAATTTGGATGTTTGAAGATGAACAAACAAGTTTCATAAATGTACAAACTAGGAAGTGGTAAAATGCGATGTTTTTTGAATAACGGTACACAGCTGTCTAAGTATTCTGCTCCGCTAATTGCTCTCACACAGTTTTTTTGTGCCCTGAATGCTCTGATTAGATCAACCGAGTTACCCCATATGACTATTCCATAACGCAACACTAAGGAAACATATCCATGATAATATGCACAAAGGGTAGCGTTGAATGTGGCATAGTCTATTTGGTACGTATACGTAACTGTTTAGCTTTTAGCATGTTTTTTCTATATGTTGCTTCCAAGTACAATGTTTGTCTATAATTAGACCTAAAAATGCCGTTGAATCTACTTTTTATACAGTTTTATCATTTTGAGTTACATTTATAGCTCTCACATTACTATTATAAGTCTGAAATTGGATGAGTTTAGTTTTATTGATATTCACATTTAAATTGTTATTATCTAGCCATTCCTTTACAGTTTTCAAAGCATTATTTACTTCATCTTCATATGAATTGATTTCATTGTTGTGGACGAGTAAAATTGTATCGTCTGCCTAATTACTACTAGGCAAACGATACAACTTTACTTTTCCACTGCAATGAGTCTGCAGTGAATTTAGTATTAGCCTTTCTATTAGTTTGTTGGCTGTGATTCGATTTTGGTACATACGCACTCAAAATATTGAGTTTGTTTTTCAATGAAAATTTTCGCTGTACTTTGAAAAACAAAATATTCAGTCTTTGATGTTGAAAAGGGTCGTAAAGCTGATTGGAGTTCATTGGCTACTTATTAATTTATTAATAAGTAAATTCATTTCATTTTGTCAGTTTATTAAAATAATGCTTGTTAATATTATTCAGAATACAAAAATATTTACTTATATTTGAATTCAACAGCAATAACCACTTCAATTTGATTATCAAAATGATTTAAATAAATTTAATTTAATAAGTTTTGAATTTATGTCGTCATAAGGTCGGGAATCACAGCAAACATTGTTTTTGATTAATTATCAAGATACTACTATTAGTTATTTTATTTGAATAAATGAATACTAGTTCATGTACCCCTTAGTAAAGCTAATAAATAAAGCACAACACAAATAAAGTATCATGTTCTGCCTAGACTTTTCGTCCTTATAGACTTCCATTTTGACCAAAACCAGCTGAAATAAATATTTTACATGGAACGAATGATTGTCAAATGATTTGAGGTGTTTAGCTGACCACCATAACCCAGTTAGTACCGGGTAATACGATACTCCTTGGTAAGACTGGTTCTCAAACTTTCGGACCACTGACTACCTGTAACGACTGTCATGGTTCTTCAAATGATATTCTGGACAGTTCAACGTCAGGTCAGGAGTGTGAGACTTTTACTGACTAAAACCCACCCATGTTCTTTCTTTTACCCTTTATATTCCGGGGCCGCGGTATCTCTTTTGAACAACCAGCAACCCCGGATTGTATAGGCCCTAAGCAACTGCTGAGAAATTAAGCAAAGTTTGTTTTGGTACACCTGAACCTTAACATTTGACAATAAGTTGTTAGTGCTATGTTCTAACCATACCACATTATACATATCTGCATGCTTGTTAATAAGCCAATAGTTTCATGAAATCCCGTAACTCGATTATATCAATAGGTACAAATCGCACCACTAAGACGATTGAATCGCCAAACACATTGGTACTAATCTGCATAAATACCCCAAAAGGGAGGGCATAATGGTATCTTGTTGAACCAACTATTAAGACGTACGGTGAGCTGCATCAATTGGGTACCATAGTTGTATTAAATTAACTTTTAAATGGGGTTACCCACACAGTCAGACTTTCACTCTTTATCGTGTGATTAGTGCCTAACCTAGTTTTAATGCCGCCCATGGAACTCTGACTTGGCTTAACATGCTGTCGATAAATATTTCCCAGACATGCTTGTTTCCTCAGAATGTTTTCCTTCACCGAAACGAGTAGCGGGAGGGAGTTTCAGACTTTTACTGACTAAAACCCACCGATATTCCTTCTTTTGCCCTTTATGTTTCGGGGCCACGGTATTTCTTTCGAACAACCTGCAACAAATATTGCAACTTGCACTACATTTTCAACTAATTATTGATTTAATTCTAAAATTAATTGCATGTGTTTGCATCTGTGGATTTTTAATAAAAAGATCCTACTATTTCTGTCTTCATTTGCACTGCACTGGTCTCGTATGAACCGCCTGAAACACTTACATGTAGTGTGTTTACGCTTCAATCCTGATCCATAGGATTAACAATAGTCTATTAATTTAGTGCAACTGGTCTCAGATGGTGTGAACCGGCCGTCCATTACTCGCAAAGCTGAGGATAACTCTATAATATTGCGTCGCATTGCCATAATGCAGTGCATATTACTTATCATTAGGCACAAGCCAGGTAGATCCGGTAATTAGTTTGCCCAATGAGGGTATAATTGTCCGTAGTACATTAGCTATGGGCGATTAAATAAATACTGCGATATTAGGTGTTTGCGGGTTCGCGTTGATTCAATTTTGGAGGTGGGAAATTAGATTTTGTGATAGCTTAGTTGTGTGTGACTGTTATAGTACATATATAATGTTTACTTACATGGAGTACTTTTCATAAAATAATTATTACTTCGTTTATTCATTTATACATATATTTAACTATCTGGCGCCCGAGGCTTCGCTGTGATATCGAAAAAAAATATCCCATGTGTTATTCCAGACTATAATCTATCTCTGTGCCAAATTTCATCAAGATCCGTGAAGCAGTTTCGGCGTGAAAGAGTAACAAACAGCAATACATCCTCACAAACAGTCGCATTTATAAAATTAGTAGGATATAAGGACAATTGTTAGTACTACTCTTTCGTTTATTTTCTTTTTTTTAATTAAAACCATATACCCTAGCTTATGGTCTCTTTGTGTTGTGAAAAATATCAACCATTCTCTAAGTCTACGCAGTCAAAGATATGGCCGTTTTATGTCGCATGTTTGTACAGAACCCTCGATGAGCGCCTGACTCGCTCTTGTCCGTTTTTTTGTAAATAATACTCTCATTGTTTTTCCTTTGTCAATCCTTACTACATACTATACTTACTATATTACTATTTACTATATACTATATATATCCTTACTAATATTATAAAAGCGAAAGTGAGTTTGTTTGTTTGTTTGTTTGTTTGTTTGTTTGTTTGTTTGTTTGTTACCTCTTCACGCTTTAATGGCCTAACCGATTTTGATGAATATTGGTACAGAGATAGTTGGGAACCAGGAGACGGACATAGGCTAATTTTTATTTTAAAAAAGTGGGATATGAGGGAGAACGAGGGAAGAAAAGGGAAAACTTAGCGTTGCTATTACAAATCAATCAGGCGCAAGAGCAAAAACTGCAGGTCTGCTTAGTGTGTTAATATCGAATTTAACGCGAGCGAAGCCGCGGGCGAAAGCTAGTAATATTATAAAAGCGAAAGTGAGTTTGTTTGTTTGTTTGTTTGTTTGTTACCTCTTCACGCTTTAATGGCTACACCGATTTTGATGAATTTTGGTACAGAGACAGTTGGGAACCAGGAGATGGACATAGGCTAACTTTTATTTTAAAAAAGTGGGATGTGAGGAAGAAAGAGGGAAGAAAAGGGAAAACTTAGCGTTGCTATTACAAATCAATAAGGCGCAAGAGGAACTGTGTTACCCCGAATTTAACGCGAGCGAAGCCGCGGGCAAAAGCTAGTTTATTATAAATGCGAGCAAAGCCTTGAAAATATAAATTTAGTCATATCAGTAGGTATGTCTCCGACTGAAAATTGACGTATTTTAGTTGGTGGTATGCTATGTGAGGAATATGAGAAGAAATGAGGATAAATATTAAAGAAAGATGAGTCATGAGTCTTTTATTAAATAACCTAACATTTTCAGTTCGTATAGGCAATAGAATAGAAAAGGGTAATAGAAGGAACATGGTTCTGACAACCAGTCTCCCCAAGGGGTATCGCATTACCTAGTACTAACTGGGTTGTAGAGGTCAGATAGGCAGTCGCTCCATGTAAAATATTGATATTCAGCTGCATCCGGTAAGACTGGAAGCCGTCCCCAACATAGTTGGGAAAAGGCTAGGCAGATGATGATGATGAGAAGAAACATGGGTGGGTTTTAGTCAGTACCTACAAGTCTGGCCCTCCACCCCGTCTCCGCCCAGAGCGGGGGGAAATATTTGATGATTTCCGATCCACAAAAATAAACTAAATCTTTACCATACCGCCAACTTTGAAATGCCTATGTTTTATTTTCATTAATATTATTTTAGAAGAACCAAATATAAACATTCAAAAAGAACATCTGAATCTTAACTAAAAGAGTTCAAATTATACTACATAAGATGTAGCCAAAGATTTGTTTCAAAACTGGGTAACATATCAAATCAGGGACATAAAGTATAAAGTTTGCCTACGTTTCACCGCACTGCAGTCCGGAAGAATAAAGTCTCCACAACTGAATCTTTATTTTAACTTTCAAATAATCGTTTCTTTTTTGTAGGTCTTAAAATGAAAATGTATTAGGTAAGGATAATCCCCAATTTTGAATTATGTATTAACTGGTCAGCGCAAATAACGTATACCTAATTAGCTACATGAAGCTTGTAATTAGCAAAATGTTAAGCCTACGCACGATATTTTAGTTTTTTTTAGTCTGTAGCTTTCTTTCAAAATAAAATGAATGAATAAATAAAAATAAAGTATATAAGAATGTAACGATTAATATATTCGATAGAAGTTTTATAGATCAGTTTGTCACCAACGAAAAAAATGGTACATAGTCTTTTTGCTTACACAAAGAGATTTTAAAAAGTCTCGCACAAAACAAAACGTGTCCAAATTATAACAACTTAGTGTCACTTTATTGATTATGACGTATGGTTACAAAAATAATAAATATCTAGATAATAAGCTTACTTTGTTTATAAAAATAATAGCATGAAAACTTCATAAAAAAACATTTATAAAAGAAATTTATGAATTACTAGCTTTTGCCCGCGGCTTCGTTCGCGTTAACATCGGGGTAACACAGTTCCCCTTTCATGATTTGCAGGTACCTGCTACCTGTAGTTTTTGCCTTATTTATTGTAATACCAAAGCTAAGTTTTCCCTTTTCTTCCCTCTTTCTCCCTCATTTCTCACTTTAAAAAAATATAGCCTATGTCCGTCTCCAGGGTCCCAACTATCTCTGTACTAAAACTCATCAAAATCGGTTTAGCCATTTAGGCGTGAAGACTTAACAAACAAACAAACTCACTTTCGCTTTTATAATATTAGTAAAGGTTGCCACAAACTAATTTAACATTGTTAACAATACATCAGGATTTTTTTAGTTGCAGCCTCTTAGTCTGCATTTGTGCCCGTTTGGTGGCAATATACTCGTTCGTTATAACATGAGACTTGAACAAAGATTACTGGCGAAATATGTATAGCACGTATAGCACCATTAGATGACCTCTATCTGACTCTACGGGGATTACAAGCGTGATGTTATGTCGACTTATACTTTTAAAGTTTCGGCATTTCTCATTCCCGTTTTTAACAAAAACTTTGTTTGATTCACGCAAAACAGAACAGATTAAATTACGCATGCAGACATTTCTTTTCCGAAAAACCAACTTGACTAAACAACCCTACTCCTAAGTAATATGTTAAAATGTCAAGTGTAGCAAGTGGATACATATTTTTTGTTGTTAAAATCCTTACTAATATTATAAAAGCGAAAGTGAGTTTGTTTGTTTGTTACGTCTTCACGACTAAATGGCTAAACCGATTTTGATAAATTTTGGCACAGAGATAGTTGGGACCCTGGAGGCGGACATAGGCTTTTTTTAAATGATAAATGAGGGAAGAAAAGGGAAAACTTAGCTTTGCTATTACAATAAATAAGGCGCAAGGGCAAAACTACAGGTAGCATTTACCTGCAAATTAGGAAAGGGGAACTGTGTTACCCCGAATTTAACGCGAGCGAAGCCGTGGGCAAAAGCTAGTAAATAAATAAAACACAAGGCACTTCTTTACGGGAAGTCTCAAGCTCCATCAGTATTCCGTGCAACGTTCGACGGGAGGAAACAAATTCCCAAAATTGAATTTTGGGAAACGAGTTGAATGCGACACGGCGTTGTACACAAACTCGAAAAACGAAACGAGATTTTTATCATTTTAACAATGACTTTTATGATTGTTTTGTTTGAATTCGACAAGCTTGTAGCTCAATAATAACAGCTTCACGGTTTGATTTTCAAGGTTAAGCAGGGCCTTTTATGGATGCGTGAGCATCATTATAGTTACCGTATTTCCCCTTAAGCAACCGGTCTCATATTTCGCAGTTTGAATTAATTTATTTCTAAAGATTATCAATCACTTGTACAGAAATAAATACTAAACTATCTAATGAATAAGTACATGTTTGTAGCCCAGGAGTAGCAGAAGCTTGTAGTGTTAACAATTAGTTCGAAATAGGAAGGTTTTTGACAAAAGTAATGTATTGTCTACCGCCGTGCAGCGCGTTATAGCGGTCACTTGTATTTTTTTTGTTTATGTGCTTGAAATATTAGGGCTCGTTCACACTACAGGCAAAAGTAGTTAGTTATATTATATTTGCTTATCTTAATCTAATTTGCTATTATTACTCTTAACTTCTGCTCGTGAAAAGCATCAGCATCATCTTCATCACAAGCACAAGTTAAGAGTTGGATGTCTTTACCTTCGTCTTTGTTTTTACGTATTTACAAGAATAAAACACCAAAATTGGTGTATTGCTTAATAATAGAAACTAGCTGACGCCCGCGGCTTCCACCGCCTGATATCGAAAAAAAGTATCCTATGTTGTATTCCAGACTATAATCTACCTCTGTGTCAAATTTCATCAAGATCCGTTTAGCCGTTTTGACTTGAAAGAGTACCAAACATCCATACATCCATCCATCCTCACAAACATTCGCATTTATAATATTAAGTAGGAAGTAGGATAATAGGACTTCAAACTTGACACTCGTCAGATGACATTTAGTATCCTTAATCCTTCTCTAAGTGAAATGGGTTCAAGTATTTTTATTAAAAAGCCAGATTTTTTTAATTTTTAGTGTTTAAAATAGCAAACTAAGGTTTAGAAACCTAAAATCTTGAAATGGTTTCGGAATCAACATAGGTCAACTCAGTAACAGCTACAAAACTTGGATATTTGCTCAAATTAATTATTGAAACATAGCTGTCAAAATGTAGGTGTACTCTAAAGTACATCTCTGCCAGGTACAACTACCAAGTAATTATTTGTTTATTTAATAATGTAATACTGCTATAATTATACTGCCTTAATTATAAGGTTAGATAAATAAAACAAAGACATGAGAAAAATGCTACTAAAAATCTTCCATCCCGAAATTAAATAAAGGGCAATGTTATTAGTCCCTGAAAGAAAACTTAATAAGCTTATATATTTTTAGATCTTCGAAAGGCAAAGATATTTTTTAAGACGGAGACAAATTGAAGGTTGGCATAGAAACCGAAAAGTGTTGATCGGTAAAAATAATATTGCATTCTTTTACGAGGTTATTTAACACGATTGTGAAATGATACTATAAAAGGTGCATTTTTTATTAATCATTTGGTTTTTTTATTAAAAAACCGAGCAAGTGCGAGTCTGGCTCGCGCACTGAGGGTTCCGTACCAACTTGCGCAATAAACAGCTTTTGACTGTGATTTTACACAGCTTAAAGGAGTATACTGACTTGACTATTAGTTTTAATTTCAACTTGATACCTTCACGCGTTCCCAAGAAAAAGGTCTAGACAGACGGACAACAAATTGATCTTATAAGGTTTCCGTTTTTTTTACTTTTGAGGCGCAGAACCTTAAAAAGCACCAACTGTTTGTTTACAATGATTATTAGGTATAGGTTTCAAAGCCTTAAATAATCAATTAAAACTAAGGTAGGTAATTGGTAAATAATAATATACGCGGTTTATTTACTTGTTTTTTATTTATTTGACAGTATACCAGAGAGTGTGAGCGAGCGCCGTAGTTTGAGAAATAAAATCATCGAATAAACGCTTGCGTTTGGTCGTCTGTATAAAAGCACAATTCAATAGCGCATAGATTAAAAAAAAACGCTTGTCGTTTGGCGGCGTTGCAACATTGTATGGCAACGCTTAGCCAATGACGGAGAAATAGACCAGCGCTTGGTCCTTGGGATAGGTAAAGAATGATGAATAAACCACAGATCAGCTACGTTCCCAATTGTAGGGACTTCAGTCATCGTCGACTTCTCTATGTGAGACGGACCAAGCCGTAATCAACCAAACAAGATTTCACATGTTTTAGGCGCCTGGATTCGAACTAATGACCTGCAGTTTGTGAATATGAGCTGTCGCCACAGCCATCATAGCTCAATTAAACTATATAAGACTTTAATACCATATGAACCTGTTGAAAGCTCACAAACATGGAGACAGTCTATTCCCAAATGGTAACATTAGTAGTATGTTAAAGTTACCTTAATGACTCTCGAAGTTTGGCACTCGTGGTCAGATTAAACTTATACTAAGTATAATATTTAAAAGTTATTTGAAGTGCTAATTGGTTATGTTTTAATAAAAGCGTGACGTCAGCTAAATGAATTGCAAAAACAAATTCATTACTAACTTAAACTATCCATTTATTTAATTTAATTGCCAATGCATTGCCATTCTCTGATAACTGTATAAAATGGCCATGACACGGCAAAGAGTAAAGTGTCGTATTTTTTTTAAGACGTTGGCCCACACCTGGTTTTTTTCCATTATCGTGGATTCGTTTACAAACATTTAAACTTACAAACACAAACGGTCAGACCCGGAACAGCTACCTGTCGGTTACAATAAATTTTTGTTCCATGTGAGGATCAAACCCGCGACACGCAGTGCAGCAGCCAGTCGCCACTGCGCCAACCGTGCCGTGCAATTTGATCAACAATTATCAATTTGGAAAAAGATCCAAACGTTCAATGCCGAATCGCGTAGTTTTTTTGCAAATATAAATCCACATTAGTTACTTTTGTAGGTTAATTTGTTTGTTTAAATAAAATCCAAAAATAAACGCCATCAGTGTGTCAATGGAAATTTCCACTAACGCGACCTCTTTAGTTAATGCTAGCAGATTTTAGATAAAATTAAGCACAGATAAACATTTTATTTTACAATAACGTAAACACTGATGCGAAATGTTATCAAATATATATCATAATATGTATATCGTTTTGTCGATGTCATTCCAGTCTAAACATTGTACAACAGTAATTTTATCTTTTAGAATCTATCATTAACTATACTTTAGTCGTGTCTGCTAAGTTTTGTTTTTGCTGGATTCAATTCCGTATTGAGCTGAATGTTATTTAATTGATGAATGTGTAGAAGCTACATTAGCTGTTATTGAACAGCCGACATAATTATCTCAAATTTTTTTTATTTATATCACATTCTAATAATACATATATCAAGTCGTACTTCATAATATTTTATTTCTAAGTTAATTTTTATATTCATATAATTTTTTTTAAGGTAATTTAATATCACACAATTTAATTTATTTTTATGTTAATATTATAGTGTTATTTTATTTGTAAACTTTTTGCTGTCACTATGGTGAATGCTGCCTATATCTGTAATAGGCATACATACCAGCACTTTTGTATTATTGCATAGTTCCTTGTAAGTTTGTAGTATGTATTGCTGTTAGCATACCAAATAAATAAGACTGAACTTAGTTCGATTTGTGTACAGTAAGTTGTCAATACGCTCGCCCCCTATTACTTGAAACTATTAACACTTATTTATATTTATTGTGACCGATAAATATTAATAAGTGTTAATCTGTATACATAATAACTAGCTAACTGGAATGCAAGCGTGAGGTACCTACTGTTGATACATATATTTGGACCACATCCAATTCATCTTCCCAATTTTTTTCTATCTTGAACCCCACTAACATAAAATCAATGTATGTCCGGCCCCTGTTTGACCCCAAAACTTAATGTTAAGTGGGATGGGGGTCATTGTAAGCCCCGTTTAAACTTTCATATCTTTCGCTGAATGCAAAGATTTGCTTGCTCAGCTATGATGCGCTCGCTATTACCAACCATATAAAAACCGGATGTGGGTATCTTAAAGCTGCATATGCAATTTTGCGCTAACAGTTTTATGTTCAAGTGTTTTCACTCTGACCTACCAAATTGTCCCGCAGTGCAGTGTGACAAACTTAAAAAGGGTAATGTCCATTTTGTCTTACTAAACGGTTTTGTGGAATAAGCGAATATTGGTAACATTGGATACGAGCGAAGATTTTTTGTAATTCTCATTATGTTAAAAAATACTGGAACTAACTTAAAATCTAACCTTTGTTTAAAGTTTGGATTTTTGATTTTGATGTTTCCTGCATTAAATCAAGCACCAATGTAAAAGCCTCAACAAAATACTGAAACAAGGACTTATCAGAGAGATACAAGTGAACTTAGCTAATCTTATTCAACTATACACAGAGAAGGACAAGAAAAAATCAAGGTATTAAGTCTTACGAGTTTAAGTCGTGGATAAGTCGGTACGGGCATTAAATTCTAGTCTTTGTGCAATTTAACTACTGCAGCTGAAAGTATAATGCCTTGAAAGTGATTTCACACAGTTTAGCTCCTAAGCTACGTGAAGGTATTAGTGAATTGGGGTGTATTCATGTTTTCTAATTTTAAACTGAGGTTTAAAAAAAGAATATAAAGAAGTATTTATTGGGACACGCATAAAAGATAATTGGAGCAACAAGATGATAATACACAAACGTAGTTGCAGCCCAGTTTTCAGCATTAGACAAAGAGCAGTTATCACAATTTTTTTTCCATGTGTGTACGTACCCTATTCCAAACAAGTTTATAACTGTAAGTGTAAATGCGCCCAGTAATCAAATTTTTTTATCTTTCTAACACTTTTTCAACCCTATCCGAGAGAAAGCTTGTCATCCCACACAACTTGCGAGGTCAACTAGGAGAATGGCCCATTGTGGTGACCATTCCGAGGCTAGCGACCTATTACGGCCTGTTCACTGCTGTATTGCAATTCCAACCCTAAAATGTAACGGCTTTCTACTGTATATATCGGTCAAGTGGTTTTAACTTTCGTAGAAACGTAAACTATTGAAGACAGTTAGGTCAAAGTTACTTTAGAGGGATCTAATTACTTACTCGTAGAGATTTCTACGTTACGTAATAGTGCCTTTTTGCAGAAGACCTGACCAAGCAATGAACTGTATTAGTTTGAACGGAATAAGTGTTTCTTTTTTCTTTTATAATTCTGCATTGTGACTGACGCAACTTTCCTTCAATTGCACATTACTTTTTATAAGTTAAAAACCACAATAATAATTAAAAAGGTTTTGCTTTACTACTACACCTGAGTACCTGAGGTCCTGGAGTTGATTCTGGAGCGGTCTTTCTGGATTTTCCAAACAGAATTTTTTCTGTAACAGCCACATAGTCAGATTTGTAGTCCGGTTGATCACCACCTAAATAGTCAGTTTAATGGTCCTATAACTCTTACCATTAGGCGTTCTGCCTGTGATAGTGTGCGGGGTCACCGCGGTTGGTGGATACATTTGAATACTAGGGTCTCTGACATGATGGGGTTGCCACGCCATCACCATTTGAGAGCCATGGTGATGAATTAACTTACAGAAATTATTGTGCTGCTCTATATTCAAAATCACTGAACCAAAACTACTCTCAAAGCCGCAGGTGAACCAAAAATTTAGAGAAAATTTAAAGTCCCAAATTTCGTTCAAATTTCACCGTGTATGTACCACGTTTTGGTCTAATACTGACCACGAATAGCATTACTATACTCACAAATTGATATTCAACCAGCAATGCACGGCCGTGCGTTGAAATATAAACAGTGGGAACGTTGCCTTATTTCAAACTGAACTTTGGTTTCCGATTCATAAACTCTGTTGCGAATTTCATTACAAGACCATGCTTTTACAGTCTGATTGGACTTTATGTTGACGTTTTATTAGCAGATATTGTGGTATACGTGTCTCTATAATTATACACAAAGGGTTTAAAAGTACCCTTAACAAAACTCGCATTTTCCCCATTATTGCAATATAAGCTGAGGCCCGCGGCTTCACCCGCGTCATATTGAAAAAAAGTGTCCTGTGTGTTATTTCAGACTATAATCTACCTCTGTGTCAAATTTCATCAAGATCCGTTTAGCCGTTTTGACGTGAAAGAGTAACAAACATCCATTCATCCTCACAAACATTCGCATTTATAATATTAGTAGGATTTTTTTTGTTCTAGACCATACCTGGGAATGTTTTAATTACGGAAATTTTGGAGGTCAAAGCTCCATTATATTGCCATTTTTTTTATAAAAAAAACCGATCATGCGCGCCCTTCGGTTTGTTTAGGGTTGGTTTATACCATATATTTCAGGGAATAAAGTAAAGAGTTGAGGTTTTAGAAGATACGATATGAGTAAGCAGACTGTATGTATGGATCGTCACTTGCTTCCGTGTCTGGTCACCTCTATTGACAATCATTTTTATCGACTCATTGATGTACCTACTAGTTTTGACATTAATTTTGTATTTTAATATTTAAATTTATAATAAAACTAGTTGGCGCCCGCGCATCGCGCACATGATATCGAAATAAAAGTATCCTATGTGTTATTCCAGACCATAATCTACCTCTGTGCCAAATTTCATCAAGAGCCGTTCATACGTTTTGACGTGAAAGAGTAACATAATATTAGTAAGATAGCTGGCGCCCGCGGCTTCGCCCGTGTGATATCGGAAGAAAAGTATCCTATGTATTATTCCAGACCATAATCTACCTCTGCGCCAAATTTATCAAGATCTGTTCAACCGTTTTGACGTGAAAGAGTAACAAACATCTATACATCGATACATCCATCCAAACATCCTCACAAACATATATATTTATAATATTAGTAGGAAGAAGGATCATAACATCTGTAATGCCCGAAAAATTAGGTAGAGATGTAACCAATATATAGGAAACACACTTCAGCAGCTATGTATAAGGCCATGTTATAGCGAGCCTATTTACATCAGTCGGCCAGGAATACCAATTTTCAGATTTCGTGGCTACTAGTGAGAAGACCTTTGAAAACCCAGTAACCATTTACCCGACCAGAAATCAAAATTAGGACCACAATAACGACCCACCATATTTTACAAAAACAAGTAAAATAATTACATGTTTATTAAAACATATTTAAGTAACATTACTTTTTTATAAACACGTAATTATTATGTTTATAAAAAAATAACAATATGTAATTTATTATGTAGGCTATGCACGTGACTAAACTCAACTCCTCTCTAGACTCGATAGATGGCGCCAGTGTTGAAATCCAGAAAGAATAGGACAACTTCTGTAGAGCCAGCAAAATTATTTAAATAATTTGCATTCGTTCTCAGCTTATTGAAATCCAGTTTTGAACACAAGTCTCCTAAATGCTGTTCAACCATAATTCTGTTTTACTGACTCTACTTATCACGTTGGTCGCTCAAGTGTAGTTTTAACCGCCTATTAATTGTGTATACTGTATAGGCTTCATATAACGCTATGGCCTTTTCGCAGAGCAGCAAACTGAGTTGCTGCACTACTTATCATTATTCAGCGCAGAGCTGCAATATCAGGCGGTATCTTTAGCACGCAGCTTTGAGAAACGTCCCTCTATATATAGAACCGTTTCTATATAATGGGTGAAGACTTTGGAAAATGTTAGTTGGAACTGATAGGAATATTATCTTCATACTTTATCTGATGGACTTGTAAGTAAATACTGCAGTGCTTGAATCTTTCGACAGCTATAAGGTTAATTTGTGATTCAATTAAGGGGCTACTTGCAAAAGCAACGTTATGCTAAATGATGACAGTTGTAATTTGAATCATCAGAATCGTCCTAGCTTTTTCCATATAACGCATGAATTTGGAGTTAGTACTTAATTTGTACGTTGTACAAGATATCGTAACCAGTAGTGGAGGCTCCCCTCCCCCCCGCTACTGGTATCGGTGTTTTGCTAACAATCAGACTTATGCTTACTAAACCCCATCCATGTTCCTTCTTTTGCCCTTTGTGTTCCGGGGTCGCGGTATTTCTTTCGAACAAGCCAGACTAGCTGCCAGGTCCAAAAATAGAATGAATATAATTTACTAAACGATAATTAAATTGTTGAATGACGCAAAAAACGCGGGAAATTTCGACGAATTTATGAGTAACGTTTTAGCGAGGTAGGCCTTCAGAAAAACGGAGATTTTACCACTAAACCGATAGCTACACCGTATAAAGTCCCCCCGTGGGTACTTAAGACACTTGTGGCATTTTGTCATATGTTCCCCCGTAAGAACTTAACGATATTCAACGGGTTAATTCCTTGACTAAAAAAAAAATGTGAAACTCGAGCATTCTATCCGCGATATTTGACACAAGATCACAATTGTTGATGATCTTCTTTTCCTGCGATGGATGTAAATGGTTAAAACCAGTTTGAAGATCTGCGAAGTAAAGCAGCACTTGCCTGATCAATCTGTTGTTAGGCTGTTGGCAGGTCCTTAGGTGTTGCTCCTTTGGTGCTGCCACTCTGCTCCTTAGGTGTTGCCACTTTGAAAGCATGTTTAGCCGGCGGCGTCTCGGTGGTCATACTGCGTTGACACCTGTTATGGGCAGCTTAAGCTAGTAAAAGCCTGTTTGAGGTTTCGATGTTAGGTACCTAGAAGATGATGATTGAAAGGCGTAATACACTCCCAACTTCAGACACTTACTTAAAAAAAATGAATGAAAAGGAACGTTTATCTGCTTCGTGAGGAAGCGTGGCATAAGTTCTTAAACCAAAAGAAATATATATATTTAATCGGAAAATAAATTCTATGAATGGTGGTTGCGAGCGATTGCGTTGCATGATAAACTCTATGCAAGTGACTCAGCAGAACATCAATACCAAAGATATTGCCCTCGCTCTTATATTCCAAAATTGAAAGCTGGGATCGGCTCGGCCGACTAATAAGCTATATTGCTACCGCTTAGTTGGCCCATCTCTATGGGTTTACGCATGCATCCTATTCACTCTATACTTCATACAGCACACAACTTTGTATGTCAAAAATTACCTCCCACATTCTTAAACCACTAGCCAAAAGTATGCCTAACGAATTTTAATTACTCCAAACTAAACGACGAAAGTAATTAGGAAAATTACAGCACGTACATAAGCTTATGGTCTTAAAAGTTATAATAGAAAGAGCACTTTGTCATGTCAAGCTTTTAGCAGCCTCTTTAATTTCTCTTTGTGCAGTAAATGAAGACATTAAATCGTTTACGTCAGAGCATAATGAGAGAAAGTAAATGAATCAGGACCTCCTCCACGTACCTACAATGTGAGTTTAATGAATTGATGTAATATTAGGGCCTGGAGTGTTGTTTACATAATAATGTTCCTTTGTGTATATGACCTTCATATTTTAGATGGGAATTGAGATATGTGTCGTGTTTTTCAGTACATAAATCACAGCAAATAACTTAGGGTAGTAGCGTCCTGTCGGGATTGTGGGTTGTTCGAAAGAGATACCGCGGCCCCGGAACATAAAGGGCAAAAGCAGGAATATGGGTGGGTTTTAGTCACTAAAAGTGACTAAACTATCCCCTGTTCCACCCAGGGTGGGGGAAGTTATTTGATGATTTCCCATCCGTAGAAAAAATGGTAGTAGCGTCTCCTATAGGTATTTTTTTTATAAAAGGAACAAGACAAAGCTCTGCCAAGACTAAAGTCCTTATTTTGTGTTAAAATAACACATAATATCACACTGTAATTCCCAAAAGGCTTAGGCAGAGGTGTACCTATAGTACACCCACATTTCATCAGTTTCGTTCAAGTCACTTGTAATAAAATACTGCCGAAATGAAAATATAATTGATACTCGTTTTTTTTTTTTGTGTAAAATACTCATGCATTGAGAATAAATATTGTTGCTTAACCATTATGTAAACATAATTAATTGCTTCAAATAAAGTATATAATGATTCCATTTTCAACAAATGAGTTAGCGAGCAAAGCCCTTAAAATACAAATTGTAAGCCGTTGAAACCACACTCTTAAAAGTGTAAGTTTTAAAATAAATAGAATTTTAAAACGCTTAAAACGTTAGTATGCTAATCATTCAATTTTATCCTGAATTATATTCTGCCTCACAACTCGGTCAAGCCCGCGTTGTATAACAAACTACACAGAGGATTTTAATGTTTACACCATCACATCGAACCTAGGTCTAAATCGAGATAACTCAAAAAAGTTTACTTTTAAGGAGACGAAAAAATCGTATTACGTTTTGTATGGTACATACAGTACACAACGTTATTTATTAATATAGTTTAAAGTAAAAATAAATTAAACATTAATTTAGTTATTTTAATATAAAATTACTAAATTAAATTAATTAATTAAATAATTTGTAATGTAGTTTTTTGTAATGTTACGCAAAATATTTTCAGTATTAAATAGTTTTACTTAAATTAAAAGTCTTTTGGGTATTTATCCGGAGGACAGCGATGTGGAGTACCTCGACACTTAAACTTATTGTTTATTTAGCTAGTGAGTTTATTTTTTGTAAATAAATAAGTTTTGAATAATTTTTCTTCAAATAAAGGTCTATATAATGTATGTTATAAATGACGGTATTTGTACCAGGGATTTCTTACCAAAATTTAAAAATAAACTTCCGATAGATTTAGAGATTAAAATCAGTGTTTGTTAAATCCTAAAGCATTGTGTCCGTAGTTCTTGTATCAAAGCCTGAGCTCTACCCTAGATTCAATTTTAAGAATTTGCTCCAGTCGCTGTTCGCATCCTGAATACCAATGAGTTCCATGTTATGAGTAGTGCTTTCTAAGTATTGTTCAACGCGTTATTTTAATCTATGGCTTAACTTTATGAAATTTTATTAAAAATTGTTTGCGATATTCAATAGTGGTTTAGATTTTTGATAAAATAAATTTTGTTGTGGGACCTGATATCTTTCTACGAAAAAAAAAAACAAAAAATGCTTTGTTTAAAAGTTTCAACTTACTTTGATAGCGTAGTTTTCTTATATGTCTATCACCAGTTTAAGATGGGTATATCCATACTAGTAATAACAATGTTTTTATAGGTAAAAAATGTTTAGTGGGTTTGTATGTGGGTGGATCCTTGGAAATTTTGATCCGATTCCGATAATTCTTTCACTAACTAGAAGTAACATTATCCCCGAGTGCCACAGACTATATTTAAAATGTTACCGTAGGCTTATTATCGTAACAGAAGCGAAGCCGCAAGCAAAAACTGATACCCCATAGAGACAAAATTCTAAAGCATCCGGGGTTGCGGGTTGTTCGAAAGAGATACGGCGGCTCCGGAAAAAGTCTAACTCTTCCCAGCTCCGCCCACGGCGGGGGAAGCTATTTAATGATATCTCCTCCAAAAACACATAAATAAAACCATTGTATCACACACAAACAAAAAACATATATCGAAATAGCCAAAACACAATACAAATAAAAACTGTTAGTAACGCAATCACAGCGACTCGTTCATAATTGAAACATGTCAACAAGTCTTTGATGTTTTGGAAGCTAGATGGCTGTCTTTGTCCAGGCTGATGGACAGATACGTCAGTTGAATGTATACGTTCATCGGCGTCATGTCAGCTCTGTCCATACTCGATAGTTCGCATTCAATTTCCGTCGGTGCTATGTGCGAATACCGTGCCAGACAGCAGCGTATTATCGACTGAAACGTATGAAGATTTTGATAGCGTTGCGATTTACTGACGTTGTTTTTGGTGTAAAATGAACAGTGGAATGACATTTGTTTGGTATATAATTAAAGTATTGATTAATTTGTATGTTGAAGATATTATTGCAAAGAAGTTGTTTGTTTTTTTTTTGTTTTTTATTAAAAACGTTGCCCCACACTAGGACTTTCTCCTGTATCGTGGGTACGTTTACAATCATTTAAAATCACATACACAAACAGCCAGACCCGAAACAACTTTTTGTAGGCCATACAAATATTTGTTCCGTGCGGGAATCGAACCCGCGACACGCGACAGTTGTGATTATAATTGGTTACTTTCTTTGCTACGTTATGTGTAAATCTTCGAGTTAAGTGATAATTATCGAAAGCATGTAGGTACATAATAAATTAATTTAATTAAATTTTATAAAACACTAGTTTACGCCCGCTACTTTGTCCGCGTGCTATAGTTACTTTGGGCTAACTGTCGAAAAAAATTAGGGTATCTTTCTCTCCCCTTTTTTCCCTCTGTCTCCCTCTTTTCTCACTTTTTTTTAAATTAGCCTTTGTCCGTCTCCAGGGTCCCAACTATCTCTGTACCAAAATTCATCAAAATCGGTTGCGTGAAGAAGTAACAAACAAACAAACTTACTTTCGCTTTTATAATATTAGTAAGGATTATAAGATTTTAAGGTTTCATTTAAAATGTTTCAAAAGTAGTGTTACAGTTGTGATTGATAACTTATCAGTCACTAGCTTTTTTAGCGCTCGCGTTAAATTCGGGGTAACACAGTTCCCCTTTCCTGATTTGCGGGTACCTGCTACCTGTAGTTTTTGCAATAGCAGAGCTAAGTTTTCCTTTTTCTTCTCTCTTTCTCCCTCATTGTTCACTCTTTTTTTTTAAAAAAAAAGCTAGCAGGTCCGTCTCCAGAGTCCCAACTATCTCTGTACCGAAATTCATCAAAATCGGTTTGGTCTTTTAGGCGTGAAGACGTAACAAACCAACAAACAAACTCACTTTCGCTTTTATGAGATTAAGAAGGATTTTTCTATTTAGTGACTAGACAATAGTGAAAATGTAACTGCATCAAAATATTGCTCTTGTTAAGCTCTTCTACATTTAATCGGTCACTCTGTATACTAGAATTCTGAGAGTAACTCGGCATTCTGTTATGTAATTGAATAACACAAAGTTATATAACGAGTAGGTATGAGTATAACAAATTCAATGCTCATCTATATTAATATTATAATTGCAAAAGTTTTTGATGCAAGAATGTTTGTTAGCCAATCACGCCAAATTGGCTGAACTAATATGGATTTTCAGCACAGAGATTTTACATTGGCAGATTTTAGTCTTAAATAGCACATAGGCTATTGAATTACATTTTAGGATAGGTAGGTACCTCAAAAGGAAAAAACGGTACCCTTATAGGATCATTTTGGATCACTTTGTCGTCCGTCTTCCTGTCTGTCTGTCTGACCTGACCCTTTATTTCGAAAACACATGTAGTAACTAAAAACTCTAGTCTGAGGTCTTTTGGAGCTTTGAAAACATCCAAACATCAACCACCTAAGTCAAAAAATATAGCCGTTTGTGTTACAAGTTTGTCCGGAGTCCTACTCACACTTGGCCGGTTTTTTTTTACCCCGAAAAAACACAGAATTACAACGCGAACAAGTTGCCAGCAACAGTTTTCAAAAAATTATAAATACGAATGTTTTTGAGGATTGATGTTGATGAATGTTTTTGTTACTCTTTCACGTCAAAACGGCAGAAGGGATCTTGATAAAAGGACATAGCCAGTATTGGGCTAAAGTATGTACAGAAATGATATGTATATTAAAAAAAAGATTTTTTACTGATTAAAAATAACATGTAACAATAACAACTTTCTACTGGAATGAGCTAAAAATTATAATTTTAAGTATGGTTTTTAATTTAATGTTCGTCTAAAACTAGCTCCGTAAACAAGCTGTCAGGTCATTTTAAGATCGTTCTAAAACTAGTAGTTCTAAAGAAGTTATTAAAAAACGATATCTATTTTGTTTTAGCATCTGTCATGGACATTATAATCATGTATAAACCAAAAAGGACATTTGATGAAATTATTTTTGTTTTAGTAATAGTTATTTATTTATTTTACAAAAAATAAAAATCGTGTTTCGGGCGACTGTATCAAAACGAAAAAATATCGATGTTTGTCGAATTGTCAATGTCACGTCACTCTCATCAAGTCCTGTCATTCGTTTTCGTTCACGTGCCTAATTCCTTTTTTGTGCTATGCAATAATATGCTAATAGTAACACACAACTATGTTTTAAAACAATTCAACCAATGTGTATATTTGATTATGGTGTTTAAAATACATTTTGGCAATAAATACAATTCTTACCATCTGCATCTACCACCTTACCTAGTGACCCAAAAACTTATTTTCTTCCTAATTCCCATAAAATTTTGAAAAAATCTTTCTGTTATTAATATGTACGTATTTTATGTATATAAACAACATATAAATGGTTACTGTTCACATTTGGCCCAACGATGTATGGATTTCTGGCGATCTCCTTTGGCACAGAGGTAGATTATAGTCTAGAATAACACATAGGATACTTGTTTTTTCGACATCACGCGGGCGAAGCCGCGGGCGCCAGGTAGTACTTTATAAATGTTATTGGCGTATTATAATTTGAAGAAAACCAATCAGTTCTAAAGCAATTTCTCTTGTGGTTACTCTAAGTGATATCTTAGTCTATAAATACCCGCTGAAGGATTTCGACGAAACAGGTCTGTAGTAACAAAATTAATTTAAATATTTCGATGAATATTAAAGGAGGTAGCCCACTTTACTATTACGTACAAGTTTAGTTTGTATTCAATACTGATTTAGAAATTATACTCAACAAAATGAATTGAAGAGCTCGTGGCTGAACTGCCGCTTGAGTGAATCAAATCAAATAAATAAAAAATATTTTTATTTCAAATAGACCTACATGGGCACTTATAAAACGTTCAGAAAAGGGGCACGGCTCGGGTTGGTCGTTGCCTATGAATAAGAACCGCCAAGAAACTCTATGGTTACTCTTTGGTTTTACAATGTTGTTGTTACAGCGTTAGAACTTAAGTTTGAGAGGACAACGTAGGCCCGACAATAAGTCATTTCTTACTTCATAAAACGTAAAATAAGATAAAAAGATAGCAAGCGGCTAAGAATCTACAAGGCCTTTGATTGATCTTGAAATTAGCCACGCTTGCCTAGGTTGTTTCTTGAACAACAAACCATCAATTACATAGCGAGTTTCCTCCATGTTTTGGAAAACACGTTAGCATAGGCCCTAGCTGTCGTTACAAGTAGATAGTGGCTCAAAAGTCTGACGACCAGTCTTACCAAGAAGTATCGTATTACCCAGTTATTAACTAGGTTACGGAGGTCAGAGTCAGTCTCTCCATGTAGAATACTTTTATTCACCTGAATCCGGTAAGACTGCAAGCTGAATCCATAATTCGGAAACGGCTAGGCAGATGATGACTCTAAAACATTAATTAAGTTACATTTTGTCGGTATTTCGAAATTGGTTGAGAGAAGCTTATGCGATAAATTTCCATGTATACCATAAATTTCATTAAACTTTTAAGTAAAAATTATTACCTCGTGCCTGCCTTTAATACCATAATATCAAAGGCTCATAAAATGTATTCGTGTAAATACTTTTTAGACAGCAGCTAACTGATGTTTTGGTGCATATCGTGTTATCACGAAATTTTGTAATAAAATTGTATATTTTGATTTTTCAAGGTTCGTTCAAGGTAGAATTCCCATTCGAGCCGTTAGGCGTGGGTGTTATGGAGCCGATAGCAGCAGTGTCCACGTGATTCAAACGACGTATTTTCTCATTATTCGCGATGAAACTATGGTTAATTTGCTTTTTTCTCTACGTTTTGCCTTCCCAGGCTTATAAAGAAGCAAATGTATGAATTCGCTTAACAGCCAGCTAAATTAAAATTAAGTAATTCATTTTTTTCCAATGACAATAATAATAATCGTCTTCTACGATGTCCTACTCATCGCTTTGGTTTCCTTAAATATTCCTTCTCTGTCCAGGCGGTTTTCCTGTGGAATGCGCTCCCTCTGAATATCAGGACGGCTACCAGTCGGTTTACATTTAAGGTAAAAGTTCGCGAACACTTACGTAAGAAGTTGGCAGACTCTTCTCAAAATTAAAAAGTTGTCAGTGTTTCATTATATTTAGTAGTTTTTACCTCTCTTTACTTTTTTATATTATCTATGTATGTATATATGTATTTATTATTAATAAAATTGATATTTCTTGTCACATTGCACCTACTATGTCTTTGTCTCTGCATCACCCTAAGGTTGACTGGTAGAAAATGCCCAAGGCATTAAGTCCGCCTTTGTACAATGTTTTTGTTACTTGTGCATGAAGTTTTAATAAATAAATAAATGACAATTTCCTCACTTGAATCAAAAGGTTTAACTAAAGGGGTAACTAATTTATTCCACTTGGTTAGCCAACGGGTTTTTTTTTTCTAATCGAATTGGCCAGTGTCCTTTTATAATTTCAATAAAATTAAATACAAAGAAACTTGTACCTTACGAATAGCTCGCTCAAGGTATGTCTTGGCGTAAAAACAACAAGAATTGTATACCTACCCATTTGAATAGACTTACTAATTAGCTATGACAACATTCCCTTAAAAAAAACAACTTTTTAAAGTAACAGCCCAAAAAACAACTTCATTTACACAAGCCAAAAATATCCCGACCAAAGTTTAGCTACTTAAATTATTATGTTGACCTCAAAATAAGTGATCCCGGCCGCTAATAGGCATCATGGCGAAGTTTCTTACAAAAGCAGAAAACTTTCGGTCGGAAGCCACGTTTCTAAGCAGCAAAAGATTCCCGAACTATCAGGAACTTTCAATAATCCCGTAAGTCGATTGTAGCCAAACTTATTTGGGGAGACGAGTGCGTATAGCCGTTTTAGATAAAGTAACATCTGGTTTATGGAGTTCCCTGAACATATATTTTGTATTTTCACGCACGTTTTCCCTATGATGTGAGTAGAAGTTTGTGAACTTCTATTCTTGATGATGGCTTTGTTATAGTATATGAAAAGTTGTTTCATAGAAAAGGATTGCACTTCTTTTTAGACTGCTATATTTATTTTCAAAATGTATTTTATGTTAGAAGTTCCTAGCAATGGTTATTTTTGCTATTTCCAACTATTCAATATTGTCTTCGGTTCAATTCCCAGCTTAAGTTAGGTCGGGCAAAGTGTTATTGGGTTTTTCATAAGGATTTTGTTAATACAACTGAGTCTAGAATAGTGCTCGGTTGATGGTAATAAGCGTTCACGATGTTTATTTCTCATAATTATGAAAAAACCACAAAAAATGGAATAAAATTAATTAATTAAAATAGTCACTATACATCACGTTAAATATTTTTGTGTATTTATTTTCAGTATAGAAGTACACACCGATAGAATATACCAAAAACTGACGTTTTACTTGTAATACACGAAATAATAATATTACGTCCTTAGTCCATATAATATTATAACTGGGGTAATCCTCGATCAATCATGTAGCTGCACATGTGTAGACTAGGCTAAGTCTAGAACTAACTTAGGATTAACATAAATAATATCTCTAGACCGGGAGCAAGGCTATCCCTAAGGGTTACAAACAAAAACTAACTTGAAAACTCTTGCTTTATACTAGAAAAGCTGCGTATTTTTTGTAAATGTATGTATGTAAGGAAGAATAAGGAACTATTCAGTAACGCAAATAGTTTATATCCTGGTAGCCGACGATACCATTTATATAAATATTTAACTGTCTCGGTTGGCCAAGTAGTCGTATGCAAATTTTCATCGGAAATTTCTTATTTTCCTTGATTACGCAAACCATAATTGTATAGCTACTCTGTAAATATTTAAGGCATACCTTAATCTCAGATTACTTTAACATTATTTTTTACGTATAAGCAGTCATAAACGTAATAATACAAAAATAATAATTAGTAAGCAGGTACATTGAAAAATTTGGGCCCCACGCTAGGATACCATGTGTCTTGAAGTCGTCTCTTTCATCACATTTCAAGAATATTAAAATGATGTGTTCATATTAAATTATTAATAGATTGATGAAAGTATTAAATGATTAAAATAATTAAAAACAACTAATGAAAAGATTAATACTTAATACATTATCAATAATTAGCAATCATTAACAAAATATTAAATTAACTATTGGTTAACTATGTAAAATTTAATTATTAAAATAATAAACGAAAATATTTTAATTTTAATTCTTAGTAGCAGGGGTCTGAGGTAAGGCACGCCACAATAGTAGTGGTAAGTCCCCTCTTTAAGGAGTGGCTGGAGAGGCGTCATGGCGTCCTCACCTACCGCCTGACGCAGGTCCTCACCGGACACGGAAGTTTCGGGAGGTTCCTACACTTAATCGGGCGGGAGGAAACGCTTGGGTGTCACCATTGTGACGATCGCCCGGAGGACACGGTGGAGCACACAGTGGCGGTCTGCCCAGCTTGGGCGGAGCACCACCGTGCCCTCGTAGAGGCGATCGGCGGTGGCGATCTCTCGCGTCCGGTCCTGGTTCAGTCCATGGTCCAGAGCGAAAGGGAATGGGAAGCGGTCACGTCCTTTTGCGAAGCAGTAATGCTAGTAAAGAAGGTGGCCGGGCGTTTGAGAGAGAGAACCTCAAACCAACCCAGCCGCCGCGGGAGACGCCCCGGGCGCCGGGCGCCGCGAGACGACTCCCGGCCACCGTAGATGCGGGCCTGTGGACGTTGAGCATTGGGTAGCTCACCGTCCGTCCGTCTATTGACGACAGGCCATATCGACGGCGCGTTCGTGTTTCACGCGCACCTCAAAGAGATGTCAGCAAAGCAGAGGGGCTTACCAGAGCCTCCGCCTGCCGGGGTTGCGGGTTGTTCGAAAGAGATACCGCGGCCCCCGGAACGTAAAGGGCAATAGAAGGAACATGGGTGGGTTTTAGTCAGTAAAAGTCTGACACCCCCCCCCCCCGCTCCGCCCAGTGCGGGGAAGTTATTTAATGATTTCCCACCCCAAAAAAAAGGGGTCTGAGGTCATGGCGTGGGCAAGTTGAGGGCAATAGGTTCACCCAAATGGCGAAATGTGGGAGTAGCTAAATCACGAGGTTAACCTCTGCTCTGCTCATCCATTACGGGTTACAAGCGTTATGTAATGTTATGTCATTGGCAACATTGTTGCCGGGCTGCGGGTAAGTTTGAAAGAGATACCGTGGCCTTGGAACAAAGAGGGCAATAGAAGTACCATAAGGGTATTAGTTCGCTCTGCCCAGAGTTGGAGAAGTCATTTGATGAATTCCCACTCGAAAGAAACAAAGGTTGTATGCGATATGAAAATATGTTGTGCAACTTATGATGACCACAAATACTCTGCAGCTTATTCTATGGCAAAAACATGTTTTACAAAACACAAAAAAAAAAAACAAGAAATAAATTAGAAAAAATATTGTGCATCTGTTTCTCAAGGTATTAAAGGCACTGAAAAAGATCAAGATATATTCTTTAAATGCGAATCTGTCTTTGTGTGAAAAGCTAGTTTTATTTTAAAAGGGTTATTAAAATAGAGAGGAAAATACGCGTGGTTTTATGCTTGTGATAAGAATTTGTCTCTTCTCTCTCGTAGAGGAAACGGCGCCAAATGAAATCTTTTACAACGATCTGTTAATTTAAAAAGATGGCAATCTCTGTATGAAGATATTGGTGAGGTCTTTTGTAATGTGTTTTCTCTTATGAGTGGTTCTTTTTTTTGTCTGAAATAGAGTCTTTTAATTAAAAAATAATGTTGTATTAAACAACTTAAATATACAGCGTAGTACAACAGCTCCCACATTCATATAAGTTATGAATGCGTCAACATTATTTTTTCTATTGTCATTACAAAAATTATTTCTTTTCAAAAAATCGATTGACAGGACTTTTCTGAATTAATTAATTAAATTTACGGTACATCATTTATTTATTATTTTTTAAAATTATTTATTTAATAATCTAAGGATGTCAATAGTAAAACCAACAGCAAAGACATTTACGTAACTTTCTTTTCAACTAACTTGCTTGCTAGCTTGTTTTTGCTGTGTGTCTTGCATTCAGTGTATTTGAGATAGATTTCTATCTATTAGGTATGATGAACATTTTTTTTTTCTAGCCACAGACAAAAATGTTTCAGATTTCCTTTGAACCTTTTAAAGGAAATTGGACCTTAGGGAAGTATCACACTATATAACCTAAAAGTTGGCGTTTGACGTGTGAAGGCTTTTTATTGAACGCCAAGCTTGCTTCTGGAAAACTCTAGATGAAAATATAGCAAAACGAGAGTTGGCGCGGTTGAAAATTCGATAGAAAAACAATGATATATGATATGCTCATGCAAAACTGTCATCTAGAAAGTACTATTTTACACTATTGACCTTCGCGACTTTTCAAGAGTAAGTGAAAAGAGCGGGTAACAAAAGTATTTCACGAAAACTGGGTCTTATTGCAATAAGATTAGGTTCAAAATGCAATTTATTTCACCCGCGTGCTTTTTTTTATTTATCGCAAAAAGAGCTTTAATTTTTTCTGATTTTATCACGGATAACAATAAACTATTCGCAAGGGTTTTTTTTTTGTAAATTCACATAATTATTTAATATTATTACTTTTATTTAAACCCCTCTACTGTTCAATGCATCGTTTCGAGTTCATTGAGGCCTGCTAAAAAACGTGTTCACCCCTAAAAATGTTATTTCACATCAACAATTTTTGCATTAAGTTACTTAAATTAATGAACAGAATGTTTTATAGGTTCATTATGATGATGGTCCGTTTACACCTTGCATACAGATTAAAAAAAATAAAAGTAGTTAAAAAAATATATAAAACAAATAGATATATAAAACTACTGTAAATCTTTTCACCCTTGTTTATGTCCCAAGACACAAACAGCTCTACTTTCTCATTTCCCGATACTATTTGAACTCAAGGCACCTTAACTGAAAAAGCTTGTTTCGCTACTACACTTATGATATTCTGTACTGCTGAAGACCGCAACACTACTGAACAAACCGGATTTTCAATTTCCTTTCCGGACCAAACACTTTCCTTGAGAGAATATTTTTTATACTTTCACTCTACAGTGTACTTGGTATCTATGTACGTATTTTATGTGTGTGGGTGGTTAAATGTACACATGAGTGAGATTCCTATTTTGAGCCGTTTTTTATTTACTGTCTTTTAACGAACCCACATGTAATGTTCTTTTTATATATTCTCTCAATATGATAAAGGTCATGTTTATTTTACTGTGGTTATTGTTAGGCGCGTCGCCTACACGACCAACAGTCGAGGCGCAGTCGAGGCGCGGGCGCATTAGGCGCGTCGCCTACACGACCAACAGTCGAGGCGCAGTCGAGGCGCGGGCGCATTAGGCGCGTCGCCCACAAGATCAACAGTCGAGGCGCAGTCGAGGCGCTCGACCTCTGCGCCTCGACTGTTGGTCGTGTGGGCGACGCGCCTTAGGTAGTGTAACACTAATTGGGTGAGTCAAAGGCTTAAATTAAAATGTATAGAAGGAATATTTTACTTAGATTAAAAATAAAAATATTTTTTCATAGCAAACCTTTTTATTTGATACTCATGTCATTGAAACCCTTAAACGTACACACGACGGCACATCAACCTATTCTAAACTATTATAGCCTGATCTCTCTTCTACAGATCGCACACCGTAGTAGATAGATCAGTAGTGTGTACGTTGGATTTAAAAATGACGTCACTTAGCTAACCTATCATCCAAACTAAAAACGTAGGTATGCAAAATTGCAGTTCAATCAAAAATCGAAAAGTGGGTCAAATTTTACATCTAAGATTTTAAATAACTTTCAATATTTTATTACTAAGTGCACTCCTCATTTCCTTAATTAAAAAAGGTCGCTAGTTAAGAAATGACCATAAGATCTTTGGATGGGTAGCTCATCGTCCGTCTGTCCAGTGACGACAGGCCGTGTCGACGGCGTGTTAGTGTTGGAACACTAACGCCTCAAAGTGATGTCAGCAAAGCAGAGGGGCCTGCCAAGCTCACCGCCTGCCAGAGTTGCGCGTTGTTCGAAAGAGATACCGGGGCCCCGAAACATAAAGGGCAATAAAAGGAACACGGGTGAGCTTTAGTCAATACAAGTCTGACACACCCCCTGCTCCGCCCAGAGCGGGGGAAGTTATTTGTTGATTTCACATCTGCAAATAAAAAAAACGTCTTTGAACGCAACTATCCCAGAAATGACGGAGAAAAAACATATTCTCAGGAGTGAAACAACATAGGATTAATAAGTGAAATGAAATATACCTTAGTATTAAAAATATAATATAGCGAGTTCACCTTTGCGTTGAAGCGTACGAATTTAAGCAAGTAAAGGTACCATTAAAATAGCTTATAACCAATATTCATGAAGAGTCAATTAGATATAACAAAAGAGATGTCAGAATGATAAAAAAACTGGGCAAGAGAGTCAGATTTGTGCACCGGTTTCAGAGCACAAAGGGACCACAGAGTTGAGTACATGATTGTTATTTCAACGCGATACCTCTTCGCGTCCCCGAGATGAAAGGTCTTGACAGACAGACAGACGGACAATAAAGGTTCCGTACCTCAAAAAGAAAAACAGAACCGCATAAACATTGGAAAATAAATATAATAAAGTAAAGTAATTACTTGAAAACGTATTCTCCCAAGTCATAATGAAAGATTAAAAGTTGAATAACCCCAATAGCTCAATAAATACGGGCTTTTCGAACAACACATTCAGTTCATGAGCAGTCAACAAGCTTTATGCTCTTAATTCCCAGATCAGTGCGAAATACGACCTAAAACCCTGGAATTCTGGAACATTCATTACGCTTCCGTGGAAACTAAATATTATCAAACTATTTAATATGATTGCTTTAATAGTTGAATAATTATAGTGAAAAGGATCTTCAAAGTAGTACGTTATTTATCAAGAGGTTTATGTACCTAGGTATATTCAATATGAATTGAAAATATGTACCAACTTTGATTTAATAAAATAAAACACGGAGTATTTAATAAAGTATTTGAAATATTTATGCCGCTGCTTAGAAAACTTGCTATTAGGTTAAACTATCTCTTTTTTTCATTCTGATCACTTCAATAAAACGACGGTGACGTTTCGTTACTAAATATATAAACGTCATACAAATGCCATGTAATCAAACGTGCGTTTATACTGCATATTACGTGACGCCATAACATACCATCCTTTCTATGTCTTAACATTCGAACGCTTACTCATTTAAATATAAAAAAGGATATAATCCAGAAATATCTTAAAAACTCACCTTAACAACCCTTGTGATTTTAGCACACTACTACAACAATTAACTAATTATTCAACAGTTATAAAACAACAATAACGCCCACAAAACCAATCCAAAGTCAATTTCTAAACATAAGGCCACAACATCCCGTTAAGCTTAAATTAGTGAAATAGTAAAATAGTGTTGTACGAAATTAAGCAAGTTCATAATGAATATTTATTGCTTTAATACGAACCAGCTGGGCACCAGGAACTGGCGAACAATCGGGCTTGCATACGGGAATTGCCACGATAAGTGGCATTTTTTATTGCTGCAACTCGTGTACACACTTCCACAGAAAGTAATCGAAGTTGTGGAAATGAAAAAGTGATAACTTATGAGTTTTGGTGGTTGTATAACAATAGATTTGATCTAAAAAAAGTGTCCATGGTATTCTTTGGTCATTCTTCTTTAGAGATTTGGATTTGGAACCGAGGCAACCACAGTTCTTCCAAAGTTTTTAACCTACTTCAAACCTTCGACTTCGTTCTTTGGAGCAGTGAAAAGGCAAGTTTTTTTTATACATTATTTTCTATTAATAATCGAATAAACACCAAAAACTCACATAATAACATAGTCAATGCAGAATTTGACACTCTTTTCAGTCCGTAAATATTCTCTATGTATTGCCGCTGCCGCCGCACTCTTTAGAGCCTAGTCCTCCATAAAATTGAATCTTAAGATACCCTTATCCCGACGTGACCAAAGTACGTTTATTGTCCCACGTAAACAAAACACCTAACCTTTTTGTAATATTAATACTTACATTTGCAAAGGAACCACGTAGAATATTTTTGTATTTTTTATTGTAAGCTTTAATTTATAGCGAATCCTTTTATGAATGGGTGTTAGAAAATAAGCATAAATATAAACACATATCTAAATGTACAATTCGATAAAAATTGAACACATTCAAAAGGAATGTTTATCATTTAATTTTAAAACTGAAACTTGTATCAATTTCTTCACTCCGTAATAACCTTGTTAAAAAGAAGTTATAACACTAGAATTAAAATTACAATAACTAATAATTCTAAATGACAATATCCTATTTCAAAAGATTCTGTACTCTGCGCGCGTGACCAACATCGGAGCTAAAGCCGCCATCTTTTAAAAAAAAAACCATAGATAATCTCACAAATTTTACCAACAGTCTCTTAACAATGTCATTTAACTGCAAAAAAAGCATACAGCACTGTATCGATGATCACATAAGTCACATAAATACTACATCGATATATTTTCCCTTAAATTTACCTCTTGCTTTTTGCTTTCCCCATTGTCCCATAGGCACGCCACTACAAAGTCGGAGCGTTGAGACAACTGTCTGGTTTGTACTCCTAAATAAACGGAGCACTACTATTAAACCGTAGAAAATCAACAACAATAGACTATAGAGTGTAGTACTTTCCTAGAATCAATTTGTTTATGACTGTCGCTGTGCTGCAGTGGTGTGACAGTTATTTTAATTCTTAAATAAACCTTTAATATATTGCGCAATCTGAAGTAAAATAAGAATAGTTTGTTACATTTTAGTACCATCTTCGGTTTTCTTTATTGTTTTCGATAGGCATTTTTTATCTTTGGTAGAACATAGTTTTAGGTAAGATTTTAACATAAATAATTATGTATTTGGTTATAAAAACCTACATCATATAAAGCGATTCCAATTACTTAGTATCTATGAAATCATAATATTTATAAGATTTGCGTCTCGAAAACTGTTAAGATTAAGACGTACTTATATGAGAAAGTACTTTACAATATTAATTTGCAAAACAGATATTTTTTTCATACTTTTAATTCAAAACCTTTCAGTAACCAAAAGAAGTTTCCAAATACAGAAAAGAAAGACTATTTTCTCGAAGATATGAAAACTTTTTAGTTTGCGCCTTTAAAATATATTACACAACTATTAAAACGAATTTTCAGGTCTTACAATAGTTGTTAATGCTATTAGTACTGCAATTGTTGTGTTATTGCGTAGAAAGGGTGATAAAATCAGCTGACTTTAATGGTCCCGGCCTAGACTAGGTCAAGACAGAATACAAAGGTCCCTTTGAAAATCTTTGTAAAAGAAAAAAGTGAACATTCTATATACTAAATGTTTTAAGATTTCACTTCAGTTGTTCTTTTGTGGTTCTACTTTAATCTTTTTAGAAGAGAAAACATTATTTGCTTTGATACCAATGACTGTATGAGTGTATTAAAATAATTAATGCTGCAATCAATTATTGTAAATTGAATTCGTTTTTAATATCTGTTTTTATGACCGCATTATTTATTTAAATTACAAAACGGATTTTGATGGGGCTTTCATCACCATTAGCGAATTAATTCCGAAAGGTGTAAAATATATTTAAATATAACTTACATGTAATAAAGTTTCCATGTTCTATTAAGTTTCAAATAATCAACAATGCATTTTTTGTACAGCTTTTCATCTGGTAAACGGAAAATTGGAACCAGGATTTAATTTGTAACAGAAGGTAAATATGAAATTTAAAATGTAAAAACAAAAATGAAGAATATAAAAATAATAACTATTTGCTACAAAACTTGTACCCAAAAAACTGGTAAAAATAATACACTAATTTTCTATATGGCCCTGGTATTAAATCTGTATTTGAATATAAAATGTTAAACCTTCTAATGTTTGA
This sequence comes from Ochropleura plecta, assembly GCA_905475445.1. Taxonomy (NCBI): domain Eukaryota; kingdom Metazoa; phylum Arthropoda; class Insecta; order Lepidoptera; family Noctuidae; genus Ochropleura; species Ochropleura plecta. The sequence continues at coordinate 13,713,424 of FR997723.1, forward strand.
ATTCCGAATAAAATCCCCACCTTATAAAGATACTCCAACTTACTACAAAGGAATGTCCACTGTACTTCTGTGCGCCTGGTACCTAAGTCGTATATTCTAGCGAAGACATTGCAATACGTTTGTTTGTTCCGGACCGTATCTTCCTTTTTATAAGATGTCTTCAAGACGCAGGAGTTACGGGTCGGTACACCTTGTGAAGTTCTCAATTGTTTAAAAGCTCTGTATTGGCTTTTTAAGTGTAAAGCTTATGTCATAGTATATTTGTTTTTTAGTTTTTGGTCTTGTATCAATATTAAATGATCCATTTGTAATAATATCAAGGATCACTGTCATTTATGTGGTTAATTCATAAAGTATTTTTTTCTTCCAAACAGGATGTTAATTAAATATCAAAATAACCATCGTCTTATACAGCGTGTTCCAGAATGGTGCAGTGATATTTCAAGGTGTGATTCAGACCAACCACACTGAACGATTATCTCATACATTTGGGTCGGTTAGGTATTGGAGTTTCGTACTGGAGAGCGTTTTTTCTTTTCGTAATTTCGATTGTGCATGCATGCAGAAATTTGTTTAGTTTTGTGGCTTCACACCCTTAAAATAGACACCACACCTTTTTGGTACACGTTCAATTCACTGTTTAGATATCTATCTATGACAACTACAGACTTATTTTTAGGTAACAGAATCTTGCACCTACTGTGTTTTGTCTCCGCATCACTATATGTCGGCCTGGAAGAAAATGTCTGAAACATTAAATCCGCCTTTATAAATTTCTTACTTGTGCATAAAGCTTTAATAAATAAATAAATATTTAATTTCCTCTCTCCCACAATAACGGAACAACGTCTAAAATAGAGCCATAAACAAAACCACACAGACGCTTTATAACTGAGGACCATAATAAAATTTGATGACCTCACACGAACCCTGAGGTACAGACAAGCACATTCCATTGTGGAGTGTATGCACTTATGTGCGCAATAGTACGCGAATGTCCGTTAGATCACAGTTCGGTTTTGTGATTCCTCACATTGTCCGGGCAATGCCACCGACATGAATCTGAATGACATTTGGACTGCGGGTCATTTGCTTCTCAGTTAGAATTGTTAGTCTTGCTCTTTTGCTTATGTTAAGTTACTATTACTTTGTTTTTACGGTTTCGTATCCAAAAGGAATAAACAAAACACTTATTGGATAACTTTGTTGTTCATCTGCTTTTCTGTTAAGACCATTTATCTCAGGAATTCGTGGAGGTTCAAGTCGAAATTAAAATCATATACTAAACTCTGTGTTCCCTTTGTGTTGTAAAAAAATCAACCGTAACTATAAGTCTACGCAGTCTAAAGATATGGCTGTTTATATCGCAAGTTTCTACGGAACCCTCGGTGCGCGATTCTGACTCGCTCTTGGCCGGCTTTTTAAACAATGCTGCTCCGCACAATTAACAGGACATGTTGAACCGCGTTACTGAGTTCATCTGAGTCTTTTCATGTCTCGAAAGCCGGGAAATTTCAAAAATTCCGGAAGCCCAAGAGCTATAAACACAAAGATTACCAAAATAAAGCAAAATGTTTTAGAAAAGCTGTCAGTTACAGGGCATAAGTATGTCAGCGACACGCCGGCCATAGCCTTAAGATATATTATTTAAAAAAAAAACAAGCTACTCTACTTGACCCCGGGAACTTGCACGGAATAATAATTAGCTAACACGTTACGTTTAGATCTGTCTTGGTAAAACAATAATTGTCGTAATTTCGTAGTACATAGTAAATTATGAAAGTAATTTTTTTAATAAATAGGTAATTGAAAGTTTTCTACTTAGTATAAAGTATGTAAAATTAAATAGTTTATACAGATTAGATTCATATGTCAAAATAGGTATTTTTAGAATTAATGTTTTAGATATTCATTTATGTAATGCGATTACAATATCAGACGTCATCCAAATAAATGAGTTTAATAGTAATTTATGTATTTTTAAGCAATCGTTCCATAAAAAATATCGATATTCAGCTGTAGCTGTGAAAATGTCTCCTTTGTGTTAGTAGAATTTCAGTTAGTACGAAACAAAGCAGTCAAACCTATAAATAATAATTACAAACAATACTGGCCAATAATAACCCACAAATTACTTGACACCACCTCCTTGATTACCAATAAAGAGTCTATTAAGAAAGCAATCATGGCCGACTGTCAGTCTTCCAATGACTGTCCGTGATGAGCCAATGGTCTCAATGTCACGATAAATAGCCGGTAATACACTTAGGTGGGACGAGGATGCCGTAATAGCGAGGGGCGTAATGTGATTTGCTAGTTCTCTATTACCTTAATTCTCCACAAGTATTCGTCCAACAAAGGAGGTATCTTAATATAATATCGAGTAGCGAGGAGTCTATGAGCATACGCGGTGTTCTGAATTTGAATGGAGTTCGAAAATTTGTAGGTGTTCCGAACGTTGTTGCGTAATGAAAATGTAATGACCAAATTCAGTGCCTTTTATTTTTTGCGGCCACGAACTAAACTGCCTTTAAATATAACAAAGGCATAAGGCATAGTGTTACTAACAGTTTGCTCGGAACTCAGTTCGGAATGATTTTTACGTTGGTTCATATGAGCTATGTAAATACGAAACTACTGGTAGTAGAGCAAAGGAACTTTTTATTTGGAAATGAATAAAACAGCAGCATTTATTTTCCAAAGAGCTTTGGCCGATTACTGATATGCCTTTTCCCAGATAGTTTGAGGTTGACTTTCAGTCTTACCGGATTCTGAATTATCTCTGCATACTATTATTTTACATGGAGTAAATGCCTCCCCAACCTTCAACTAGGTAACACGATAATACGATACCACTTGATAAGACTGGTTGCCAGACTTTCCGACACTGACTACCTGTAACGGCTGTCAGAGATCTACAAATGACAGCCGGGAACAAAGGCTTAACGTGCTGTCACTTTTTCTTGTTTTGTCCAGTGCGAGTCAAGGTTATTATTTTTTTTCCTTCTTTCCGAGACAGCAGGAAACTTGGTATATAGTAGGTGGTTCTCATCCACAGATCAACTAATGCAAGCACGGCTTAACCTAAAGATCAACCGACCTATACCTACACATTTGCTGTTTATCAGCGTCTGATTGGATTAAACACTGGTTACTAGTTCCGAAATGTGTAGCGTAAAGTTGTACGTAGAGCCACAAGTTCCGTAGTGTAATCGGTAGTTGTGGTTAACCAATCAAGCTCGCGCTCAATCCGTGGGAGCATGTTATAGACGTGTACATAAATAAACACCTGCTTTCATATTTGGGGTTTGTGTTGGTTAAAGTTGCATGAATGAAGGCATAATCGTAGCATACATAGCCTTTTGCCTACAAAAGGCTATGTATGCTACGATTATGCCTGTAAAAAGAAAGTTTTTTTTTTCGGGGTATATAATGGCATTCAAAAAAAAAACATACAAAATACCAGACAACCTGTAGTGTAGTAATGCCTGGCGATGGTTTTCAACTGGACCTGTTCGGCAAAAATTCAAATCTTCATTTGCATTTCTTCTTTGTTTTAACTTTATGTCTTGGGCACTTGAATGTCACGGTCAGAAGAGCCCTGTACCTGAGGACAATGAGCAATGGGTAGCTCATCGTACGTCCATCCAATGATGACAGGTCGTCTGAAGGCAGAGAGGCCTGCCATGGCCACCACCTGCCGGGGCTGTGGGTTGTTCGAAACAGATACCGCGTCTTTAAAACAGGAACATAAAGGGCAAAAAAGGAACATAGGTGCGTTTTAATCAGTAAAAATCTGAGTCCCGCCGCTTCGCGCAGAGCGCGGGAAGTTATTTGATGATATCCAATCCGCACAAAAAAGGAGAGTGCTGTAAGTGAACTTTTGTCAAATTATGTACGAAAATTGTATACAAAAAGCAAGATTCCAAATATGAAAATGTTCAAAAAAAAATATACTGCGCTATACTTATCTAAAATGGCTTAGACCGTACTTCTCATTGGTTACCATAAACGAAAAATGCTCCGTAGCTAGCCATTGTTTTGAAAAATCTGACATAAAATAATCACATCAATAGCCACTTTCTAAACTTGATTAAAAGCAAATTAGTTAAGCGTTCGCAGTTTTATAGGTAATCACGTTGAAACTGATAACTTCTTTACCAGCCACGTCTTAGAAAAGAGGTGAAGTTTTAAAACATATTATATACTATATATCGGGAGTGCATCAAATAATGCGGGAGGCTACCTCATCCCAAGCACCATATTAACCTATTTTACTCACTTGCCTCTTATGAGTTTCTCGGTAACTTTAACAAGTAATATTACCAGCTTTTTAAGCTCATTTTCCCTGACAATGTGACCTTATTAGGTTCTAGTGGCTTAATTTGGTTCTGTGTCAATAATACACACACATGTTATTAGGAAGGTTTTCTCGTTTTCGCTCCTTTTAAGATTGTTGCTTACGTTGGTTATATTAAAAGCGTAATAGGCCTTTGTATATTTTTTGAGTTACTGACTTCCGACCTTAAAAAATATACGAAAGCCTATTTCGCTTGAAAATTATGAGTTGTTAAATGCAGTAAGCGCTAGGTAAGTAAGTGCTAATAGGATGAATGAGAAAGATTGTACTTAGCGGTATTGAGAATGTTTATCTGGATGTGTGATGTGAAAAGAATGGATATAGTAAGGAATGTGTATATTAGAGGAAGGTTGAATGTGGCGCCAGTTACAAAATAGTTGAAAAGAAATCGCCTCTCTTGGTGTGTGATGAACTTAAATGTCGACTGATAGAGAGTAAAAGAAGATCAAAGAAACGATAGATGGATTGTGTGAGGAATGATATGAAATAAATTGGAATATAGGATAGCGTGATGGGAGATTAGAAACAAAAAAGTCATGTTGTGGCAACCCAAGCAACATGGGACAAAAACTAAAAGATGATGATGATGGATATCATTTTTTTTGTTCCCACAAAGAAGTTCATTTTTAAGAAAAAAAAAATACAATGTTTGAACCGAGTCATTCACCGACCCGTACTGCGCCTGCATGGTGGTTGACGAACCACTCCAACTCACAGAGAGAAGCGTAAATGTCCTAGCAGTAATACATTTTACTGTAGGCTGACTAGCTTAAGCCCAGAGGTTCGCCCGCAGAGCGTTGTATAACTGTCCTATGTGTTAACCCCGGTTATAAACTATCCGTGTACAAAATATTATCCTTATCCATTTAGTCTTTTTGGGCGTGAAAGAGTAACAAACATCCATCCTTACAAACTTTCGCACTTGTAATATTATTGTTCTACTATCTTTGGATAGCAAAATAGTTAGTAAGCGTAGATGATCATTGTTTACAACATCTACACCTAACTCACACTCTTAACTTTTTCAAAAAGGACAGTTGTTGTCAGCTTATAAGGTGGCTTTATAAAATCAATAAGGCTTAAAATTTTAGCCACGTGGATTTCTGGCCAAGGCCATTGTGGGGATTAAAGTAAGAAATATAATCTTAAGTCGGTATATAGTAAAGTATTTCGTTTCAAAAAGGCTTTAAATGAATGAACTCCTTCATAGGGATTTAGATTTCTAGGTATTCCATGGATTTCTCAAAGCTTATTTTTCCTCCTGTTTAGAATTTTTTGGTATAAAAGAAATGCTTTCCTAGGAAAGCCTTTTTCTTATCATTAAGAAAATTCTGAAAAGTGTGAGTTTTGTTTTTCGCCTTAAAAGCCGAAGATATATTTTTATTCGAATATTTCTTTTTTATTTAAATTTTGTACATTTTTTTTCGTGTACAAGCTTACCACATTACCAAACCACTGCAACTTTGAAAGCCAAAATCAACTACGGTAACCAAATGAAAGCGCCAAGTAGTTGTGTTTCTTCAGTTCAATATGAGGATCACAGATGAGGTAAATTTTAGTTTGTAGTCAATTTGATAAACAAAAGGTTTTTTTAAGTTTAAATATTTTTCTACTAGATTCCATCTTCGGTTTAACCTGCGTGCGTAAGTACATTTTTCTATTTATATGTCGTACGTCTTGACGTCGTACACTCACCACGTGAGTGAAACCGCGGGACGCAGCTAGCTGATAGATAGAGTAGCAAAATTGCAAGATTTCATTGAATTTAAAGATACTCCGAATATTTACTCGACCTCATTGATCCGAACCACCACGTGTCAATATCATGGCCTTCGCTATCAGCCGTCGATCGCCATCTTAAGTGCACTTCACAGCGCCGTCACTCATGTCATGTTGCTAACACGCCTGATATTGACATCAACATGCGTTATGATTATGATACGTGCTTGGGATCAGTAGCTGCTAGTTTGTGCCTGTTATGATTTCGTAGATTTTGTTGCACTCCTTCACTTACTATTTATTGTAAGTGAAGGAGTGCAACTACGTGATACTATCGTCTATAATTTACTTTTTATGATCTGTGCATTTCGTTTGTTGGAGATCCTAAATGATATATGTCTCAGCATTGGCGAAATGTGGTTATACTTAAATACCTAGGTAATCTTCTGCCTAACCCTGTAAGAAGAAGAGACGTTATGTTATATTATTATTTCATGTAGGTGCCTCTATCGTGTGATCAGAAAACGCGAACAAGTGTTTATAAGCAGAAGAATGAGCTCGCACATCCCTCTTAGAACCATAGATTTAATTGGCAGTACTATCCAAGCACACTTAGTTTAAGATCTATTTATAGTAATAATAAAAATCAGACAATTCTACTCAAATGTCAATCAAACATTTAATTGGTGAGTTGAGCATTTGTGCTGAAACAAATGCCGTTCCAGCGTTTCGTTGGTCGGATGAATTTAAGGATTTAAATATTAGGTTAATACTCTATGGTAATTTACTATAGCGCATGGGAATGTTTAGACTGTGCATTTAAAACATTTTCTTTTAAATTGTTATTGGGTAACTTTAAAAAAGTCGCGTATAGGCCTGCAATGTTATAAAGATAATCATCTTGGAATGGTTATTTATTGTTTTTTTTAATTCAACATCCATTCTCCACCATTTTCCGTAACTACATACTTTTCAGAATTTGACATGCTTTCCTCAAGATGCGTGTTTCAAACTTACAAAGCTCAAATTCATCTGACTACAAGATATAACCTCATCATCATCATTTTCCTGCCCTTGTCCCATTCTATTGTCTTCTATTGGGGTCGGCACAACACGTTTTCTTCTTCCATTCTCCCCTATCAGACGTCACGGCATTATTTACTCCTTTCTCCTTCATATCATTCTTTACACAATCCAACCATCTTTTCTTTGTCCTTCCTCTCGCTCTCCGTCCATCGACATTCAGTTCCATCACTTTTGGTAAGACTGGTAGTCAGACTTTTGGGCCACTAACTATATGAAACAACTGTCAGCGATCTACAAATGACATTCGGGACCAATAGCTTAACGTGCTTTCCAAAGCAAGTAGAAAACTCGGGTATGAAACTGTGGTTACCCATCTACAGACCAACCTAGGGAAGGGCGGCTTAACATAAAGGCCGAGTTGTTATTCTTTCATTGTTAAAACAAATCCTACTACTTTCAAGCAAAACCATAAATAATCAAGAATATTCCCATCTTCTCTTTCACTGTTCATAAACCCTAACGGTAACGAGTTGGTACATCTTATCTTTCCATTTGGTTATCATTACTATGTAATGGCAATACAAAATATTATAACATTGCTTGTAATATTCAATTTCCCTCGAGTTTAGGCTATCAAGTCGGTCTAGGTTGTAAAATATTCGCACTAAACCTTAGTTTGACAAAGAGGGGTTGTGACAATTTTCTAAGAAAATGGCTGTTGTGCAGACTACAAAGTTTTTTGTAATATTTGATATGGTTTTGTGAAACATAGTTTCATCTATGGCTATGGCTTTGTTGTCAAGGGCTTAGGGTATTTGGCCAAGAGGACTCCTTGCGACATAGAGGCATCATTTGGTGTGGCATTTGCAACGTTCTGTATCGATGCTCATTTCTGTTTGCATTGCGATTGAAACGCAACAGCTTCGTGGCTGCGTGGCCAAAGGTACACAACCAGTGACTATAGTAGTTGCGGTCAATTTGCATTTGCATCGCGGCCGTATCATTTCAATACACCATGGGCTATCGCCAAATAGTCCTGTTAAACAGGTGCTAAAATATTGAACCAGTCACTACGAAGCAGCAGGCTTGGCAACAAAAAACTTAATAACACAATTTTATTAATTAATAGTATAGTAACGTTGATTGGTAGATAAAAGAAGGAGTAGAAGAGCTCGTGGTTAAATAATAGCAGCCGCTCAGGTCGATCTTAAGTTAAACCGCGCCTGCCTAGATTGGTCTGTGGATGGGTGACCACCCATTACATACCGAGTTTCCTTCGTGCCTGGGAAAACACGTTAAACTGTTGGTCCCGGCAGACATTTGTAGATCTTTGTCAGTCGTGACAGGTAGCCAGCGTGCCGTCGCGAATGTATGGATGTATGGATATTTGTTACTCTTTCACGTCAAAACGGCTGAACGGATCTTAATGAAATTTAGCACAGAGGTAGATTACAGTCTTGAATAACACATAAGATGCTTTTTTTTTCGATATCATGTGTGCAAAGCCGTGAGCGCCAGCTAGTGATAAATAAATATTGAAATTGAATTATTAAAAGTAATAAGTATTCTTAATTCATATTTTATCTTATAATTTACACTTTGAAATTATTATAAAGAAAAAAGTATGTTTAAAAAAATAAGTGACCATTAACTATTATTATTTCTTTTGAAAATTTACATACGTCAATGATAAAGTACCTACTTCAAAGCAAAAATAAAAGAAAACACAAAAACATAAAACGTAAGGGTATCCTTTTATCTGAATCTTAGCAGGAACCAAATAATCTAACAAGACTAGTAAAAAACACTTATTTCACCAATAAAATTACTAAGCTATACATAACCCAGTTATAGGCACCGTTAGAACGTGTATCGACGGCGCGCGGTCGGGCCAGTAACGTGATTTCCCAAATCGGACATCTCTCGCTTTGAGTGCTCTTCAAACGCTCACTCGGTAAAAGGCATATCTCCGATGCGCACTCAGCCACCGCCCCTTGAAAACGTGATACCCTAATGTACACATAGCTTAACTAACCTAAATACTATGTACAGGTAATTAGAAGACAGAAAAGTTTCAATAGATTAGATGAAATATCCAGAACGAGTTCAATGGTATCTAAAAATAACATAAAACGATTCGTTCGTTGCTAGAATTTTCATACCTGCTATAAAGTAGGTGCAGTGTTTTTTTTGTGAAAACCAAGGATACCTTCCGGATAGGCAAGGATTTACGCTTGACGGATTGCGGTCCAATAAATTGGCAACTTGCGCGTATATATTTCTGGCTCTTTGTAAGGCAACGGAATCACAGCCAACCTTTGTGGAGTATAAAGTTCGTATTCCATCTCTCTCTGTTTATTGAACTTTAACAGCTCAAGTAGTTCTTAATTTCGAATGAAAGGAAGTTGCGACCTCCTTTTGAAACCTATTAATAGATAGTACCCAATCCTTTTCAATGGAAAGTTTACTTTATCGTCTGGAGTTTGGGGATTTTATATGTATCGAAACTCTGTTTACCTACACTATTATTACTTCAGCTTACGATCAGTAATAAACACTTCAAATACATTTAGATAACCTGTTTTTGTGTTTCATTATTACTACAAATTTTAAACTTACTTTACTGTCTCCGATACGACCGTTTATCAATTACACTTTATATGGCGATGAGAATGCCCCATTACTTGCACGTATAATAATTATCTACATTCCAGGCTAACACGGTAACAATTAGTGGTGCTAATTGTTCGTCAACACACTAGGGAAGCATGTCAACCCACTATGACGTAATAAAAACATAAGGTGCAAGCACAAAACGCTGACATCTTAACTATTTTGACTGCTGGGGCCAAGTAAATGGGTTAATGAAGGAGAAAATTACGTCATCCATCTTAGTTGGATTCCTCTTAGCATCGCCGTGCCCGGCTTAATTCACTTCATTAATGTTTTTTTTCTCTCCCAGCGTTTTTTGCTACTGTACGAAAAAACAAAGATAAGCTGAAAAAATAACAACTCCATAAATGAGATTTGTTGACGTTTCTTTCTCATCTCGTTTTGTATCACATTTTAAGATATATTTTTGCGTGTATTTTTTTATAATGAGGAGATTGATGCGGGTAATAGAACGTGGAGATTAAAAACGACTATTAAGTTAAATCTAGATGATAGTTCATGGTCTAGTGCTTTCAGAACTGCTTTGAATATAATTAATGTTTCTGATAAGGGAAACATTTTATTAATGTAGGCGAGCAAAATTTAAGAAGGATCTTGAGTCTCAAATTAGCCTCTATCGTCACAAGTTGCTATTCTTAGCTCAGAATTGTTAGGGATGGACAGAAATCTCATATTATTATTAGCACTTGACATTTTTGGATATTTACCATGTTTGTGATTTATTTCGAGTTTCCGACTTAAATGGAGGTCCCTATGTAATATTCACTGTACAAGTTTCTGCAAGAAACCTTTTCTTATTATTATTTTATTCAGATATTTCGGCGATGTTGCAAACGCCATGATCACGGATGAACTAAAGTTTTAAGTTATAGTAAATATCCCGTTTCAAGTGTTAATATAACAATGTTAGTGTTAAATTTAGGTAGGTGGGTAGGTTATTGTGTGATATTATGTATTTTTTATTTATTTATAAATACGTGTAAAAACTTGTTTCTTGGCCAATTATTACCTTTTATACGTGATATAATATAAAGCGGCGGACTTAATGGCAATGGCATTATCTATCGATAAAGCATACCTTAATACTTAATAAAAAAAACTTAAAACATTTATTGTTTCACAAATTTTCAATACAAAATAATCTGTAACTTCAGTGTCTACTCTCAAATTATATATTGAGTAATTTACTTATAAAAAAAGTTTTTTAGTTTCTATGCTATTACGCTGATGGTTTATTTTAACGCTCTATTTTCAAATATATAAATTGATTTAAACCAATCTAAATATACAAGACTTATTTAAAACATACCTGGAATCCATATAAAATGCTTACCCGAGTGAAAATACGGTAGTATTTAGGAAACTCGGGGAAAATAAAAGCAATTTTACCAGAGAAATTCTTTTGTACACGTGAAAGTAAATTATGTGAAATATAGTATCATAATTTTGAAAAACACAATCAAGAATATCCGTTTTGCGATCAAAAGATAAAAATAAAAAGCTGTTATTTCGGTGTCCAAAAATAAAACTTTAAATTCAAATTCATGTGCTGAGTTTTTCACGAGTTATATAGTTAAAAACTTTGAATCGATTTTGAAAAAAAAGAATCTAAAAATAAACTCAACCATTGATTTAAATTGTCATAAAGACACTTCTGAACGTGAAACCTTACACAGAAGTAGAATTAATTCTAGTTACCTATTCGCTACGGTAGTTTCGTATGGAGAAGAATGGGTAAGAATGGGCAATAACACCTACTTGGTAAAATTCCTATTAAGAAACAAAAGGGGACAACCTCTATTAACACTCACATCTCTGACGTCCCAACAGATATCACTAGGTGATAACGATACAACTAAGGTGACGGAGTGTGGGCATGACATGAAGCGTCGGCCGACCATCACCCTGTTATATATGGGGGATAGCTGAGATCACAACACATGAAGGGCGTGGCTTCTCGCAATTAAGCCGATGACCCACTGGTGAATCTACAAAGTGGACGACCGTATACGACGTTGATATTTAGACAGGCGTAGGGTTATGAGAGCTAAATTGTTTGATAGCAACACCAACGATGACCAAGTTGGTGGTGGTCATTTAAAGGAAGAAAGATTCTGTTTCGAATATGTTTGGAGGCGGACGAGTGCAGATAATCGAGAGAGTTAATCTATACTTAAATACTTATAATATTATATGACTTTTTTATTTTTAAACTATTGTTTTTTATTTAAAAATAATGTAACCTTCATAAATAATTAATGTATGTGAGATTGTAGAGAAAATCTCTGGATTTACTGCACCAATTCTGAAAATCCTCTTACCAATAGAAAATCATATTGTTTGTGAATGTCATAGGTTATTATTGCGAGTAAAGGGGGCTGAGCAGTAAACCCTTAATGCTCAGCCCCCGTAAGTGACTACAGGAACCTCGGTAAACTGTATGGTCAAAAGCTACTATAATTAGTTATCAGATACTTTATTCTGAGCTATTAAGCTAAGTTATTTCATTACGTCGTTAGTCGGTTCATCCCAAAATGTCGGGACATTGAAATCATCTTCTCCTTACCGCCCTTGTCCCATGTGAGTTGGCGTCAGCGCTACACATTTTTTCATCCATTCTCCTTTGTCAACTGTCACTCTATTATTTACTATTTCTTCAAGTTAAAATCAGTTTATTTAACCCACCTGAAATTAAAATGATCATTTTTAATCCACAGACCAATCTAACAACCCTAGCATTGCTCCTGAAATTTTGATATCGGAAAATGTTGCCATAAGCAATATTGTTTGCGTATCAAATACGTATTTACGCTCGTTTTCCTTTCAGCGGGCAACATTCCAAGAGAAGACACGGCCTGTGCCGGCTACTTGAATTGAAGATCGTGATTATGGAACGGTACGTTTAGGTTGCATTGCATTTTACTTCTAAAGTTTTTTATATTTCATTTTTAACTGACTTTTAAATAAGAAGGAGATTTTGTATTCTACCAGCACCTTTTTTAAGTTTGTCGGTGATTTTGTTTGTTTCATTGACTTTCCTTTTTGCCTTTGACTTTCGAAAGTAAAGTTTTTTCATTATTTTTTTGTGTTTTTCATGAAGTTGTTATTTTTTTGGAAAATATTTTGTTTTCTCTATCTTTGTGAAAACGTAAATGCTTATTGGTCGCAAAAATCTTTTACTTTATGAATAACATTAACATTTTTTTCTGACAAGAGGAGTTTAAAAACGAGGATGGAGAAGTAGAAGAAGACTATAAACAAAAATATTGCTTTCAGTTAGAATATAATGTCAAAATATGGAGAAACAGCTGAAAAACAAGAATGGAAGTAAACGACGAGTAGATAATGGGGTCGGTTCCCGGGCAATATAGGCATAGACAGGAAGATGATGATGCCTTTCCCAGATCAAGATTATCAAAGTTGAAAATGATTTGCTTATATGCAGCTGTTGTTTATCGTGTTCTATCCTTCTCTTTCAGTCAAAATCGTTATTTGCTAGAGCGAGAAACAGATAAATAAGTGAAACATAAGTCACATCACGCATTGTAATCCCCGAAGGGTTAGGCTGTAGCGTAGCTAATATGTGGTAGAGCCACATTTCGCCAATAATTTTGGTTCAATGTAATTGGGAGAGAGCCTATTGCCATTAACCGGACAAAAAAAATGCACGGCTGCCACTAAAAATCCAATAACACGTTACCCAACGTGGGAATTGAGCCTAAAACGCCATGCTCAGTAGTTGCGCTTACGTCCACAGAACCGACGACGCTGAAATGATAAGTTAAACTGAACACAAAACCTCTTAATAATCAAACCAAGACACAAATTAAGATACAACACTATCTAAGATGACTGTTATTCGTTTTCGATGAATATTCAACGCGTAAGCCGGATAGTTCGTTAACGTCCGAACATCTCGGCACGGCACTTATCCGGCACATTCTGGACCCGGTGGCCTTATCTCCGGGTATGCAGATGCCGCCGGCTGCTAGATCGACATGAACGAATGATAGTAAAGGCATAGAGTATTGGAGTGTTTTCTGCTTACGTAACTATGTCTAATTAACACCTTCGGTGACATGGGTATCTTTTTGGCACACAGTATGTATCCAAAAGTATACACATCTTTCTACTCGGTAAAGGTTTGTGTATCTTTTAGGCATCAATGAGGCAGTTAAATTACGTTTTCATTTAATATGATGATCCAATCCAATCTAACATGAGGCGGGGGCATAATCTAGGTGGGGCACGTCACAATAGTGGCGATAAGTCCTGTGTTTGAGGAGTGGCTGGAAAGGCGCCACGGCGTCCCCACCTACCGGCTGACGCAGGTCTTCACCGGAGAGAGAAGTTTTGGGAGGTTCCTGCACATACTCAGGACGAGGAGAAAACGCCCGGGTGTCACCACTGTGACGATCGCCTGGAGGACACGGTGGATGATATTTTGGGAGTCTGCCAAGCTTAGGCGAAGCGCAGGCGGCGAACGCCTAAACAGCTGTCAGCAAAGCCGAGGGGCCTGCCAGGGCCACCGCCTGCCAGGGTTGCGGGTTGTTCGAAAGAGATACGCCCCGGAACATAAAGGTCAAAAGAAAAAACATGAGCGGGTGTTAGACATTGAAAGTCTGACAATCCCCGCCACCCCGCCCAGAGCGGGGGAAGTTGTTTGATGATTTCCCATCTGTAAAAAAGGGCAGAAGGTTGATAAACAGTAATGAGTTTCTATTCGTACTTATCTTTAAGCGGTATACGTTAAATAATAATCTCATGTAATATCGGTAGATACTTCAGTCAAAATACACCTACAATAAAATTTATATGAATTTTTCAACGACAATAATTTTGTGTATTCTTTATCTATTTTTAGCCGCTTATTCATTTGACCTTATCATAGAGTAACGGCTCTCGGAGTTGAGGTTAAATAATATTGGCCATATATGTCGATCTTTTAGGTTAAGTTGCTTGCCAAGGTCGTTTCTTTGACGGGCGACCCGACCATCCATTCATATCAAGTTCCAGCTGTGCCTCAAAAACCAGGTAAAACTGTCAGGCCACACTAACATTTATAGATCTTTAACAGTTGTTACGGGTAGTCTGAGGCTGGATAGTTTTACAACCAGACTTATCACCCTAACGACATCCAATAAAAATAAATAAATTACCAAGATCATATTTGATATAGAAAACTAGCTGTGCCCAGCGGTTTCACCTGCTGCCCTGGTCCCCTTCTAGAGAGGGCTATCCTTATCACTTAGGGGTATACAAAATATATTATTACCTAATTAGTGAATAATTGTTAAGAAAACTGACAAGCACTGTTTAAAAGAAGAAACCACTGTCTCTTTATTTTTCAAAAATAGTTTAGACGAAAGAAAAATATTTCAAGAAGTATCAAGATAGCAAAAATATTTTCTATCTCAGCACTGAAACTGACGTTTCATCTAATCCTCAGATAAGTCTGTCTCATCCAGTAGGTATGTTTGACATCGACGTTTCTATTTTTTCAATAACCTAACCTAAAACTCCCATTTGTAATTGGATTGAAATCTACAAAAAAAATTACAGTTTTTCTTGGTACAGACGCAGGCGATTCCCAAAAAATATTTTTGTTTGTTTTGTCGTATAGATTACAAAGGGCAGAAATAAAACACAAAATATGTTTTTACTTTTTATTTAAGTAACAGGTTTTTTATTATTATTGTTGTTACATCTATATATTTTCTAAACACACCGATTGATATTAAACTTACAGCTATAACAAACTACTTTACTCTACATCCTAAAACAAAATCACTAAAAACTTTTTCTGTGTGACAAAAGTCAGTGAAAGATAATGCTCCGGCGATTCTATCACGGTGTATGCCCGATATCGCTAATCCGATTTCAAGTCGGACCCGCCCGTCCGTTCGGAACATCCGTACAAAGAACTTCCATTAACTGACAAAAAAAACCCTTGAAACGTTTTACCTTAACACCTTTCGCTGGCACCGCCACATCTCACCTAGTCTGTGACAATAAAGCCTCATTTAGACGATACAATTTTCTTGAACATTCAAGTGCCATTATTGAATGCAATAAATGAAGTGCATTAATTGCCCTACAAGAATTGTACGCAACTGTTTACACGTGGATACAAGTAAAAAAATTGAACGCAATTATTGAATGCAAGTCTTGACAAGAAATAGTTGCAAATGTCTTTTGTTTAGACCAATACAATTATGTTATGGAGATTATTGCTTTCAAGTTTTGACTTGTCTAAACAGAGAGTTGTATGTACGTGTACAATTCATTGGCGGGTTGCTTCAAGTATTGCACGTATTTGCGTTGTCAAATTTTTCATTCAAGTGTTGGAAGGTCATGTAACCGTACGTATAGTTCGGTACGGACCCCTTCAGGAGCTCTCTCTCTCTCTTCTACTGGCCCCGAAAGGGGTCGAACATTTAAGTCATACGACCTCCTCATTATTTTTATAAATATTTTATTTTCTGGTTTAAAAATAAAATGGGTGTGCAATGAAGGCCTTCACAAAATCTGTTGAGAAAAAGAGAGATACACTATTTAAAAATCCTTTTACGGTTCCGTACCTCATAATAAATAACAACCCAAATATTTAATGGATAATATTTTTGTGTTCACCAAAAATACTGATCGTGCACCAAATATACTTTTCTGAATGTTTAAAAAATGCGTAGGTTAGGTTAGGTTAAAACTGTGACCCCCTACGCACGAGCCGAGCGAGCGGAGCGAACGGTGCCGCATATTTAATCAACCCTCTAAGTCTACGTAGAGAAATGTCGTCAGTTTGTACGGACCCTTGGTGCGTGAGTCCGACTCGTATTTGGCCGCTCTGTTTTTAATAGGCAGACAGCTTACTGCTACGCAAAGGTCTCCCCTACAACTTTTTTTTTGTTATCTAATCCTTACTTTTAAGTGTCAATATTTTAGAGCCCCGATGTGTACGGAGTCCTTGTCCGTCTAAAACAAGGCGTAGAGCCTTGTTTCAGCCATGCCTCTGCAGTAGTGCAGAGGCATGGATTTCTTGGTGCGGTACGGTATGGTTGTGCCGGCTGGGCTGCCTGACTGGATACCTACAGAATTAGCATGACCTCCTACAAAAGTGGCCGCCATTTTCATTTATCGTCATTTTATTTTATTTTCATAGGGTTATCTTGTGTTATTTTCAGCGTTTTTAAAGTACCTAATTTTTGGAAGGGTGTAGTAATATCTTCATTTTCTATTTGTAATTCTACACTAAGGTTGTTAGACGCTCCGAGAACTCCTCTTCTTGCTATCCATTTTCTGATCCAACACCTCTTTTTACGACGATTTCTCAATATTTCTTGTCTCAGAAGAGCAGCAACGATTAACACACCTTCACTTACTGCACTCATGTTGGCAAATGAAGTGAAAACCAATTGAATGCAAGAATCGCCTAAGAAATTATTGTATGTGCTGTTTACACTACGAAAGTTTTGTCAAGCAAAACTTGCGCAATAGATCAAAATGGTACGTTCTGTTTAGACCATGCAAGTAATTTATTGCTTCAATTTTATTGTATGCAACAGGCAACAAACTTGCATCATGTAAATGGCGCTTAAAGCTTATCGATGCAAGTGCTGTGTAACCAAACCTTTATTTTTATTCGCGGTTTTTTGAACGTTCATTTGTTTGGCGCGCATGTTTAGAATGCGGTTCAAATAGCATTGCTCTAGTATTGTGTTTAAGTTTCGTTTTGGAGTTAGCAGATGAGAAAATAACATTGATTTTTCGTGAAAATTCAACGTTTTGCTGTAGTGAAAACTTAAAAATGTTATGGTTATTATTCAGATGTTCACATTTTATATAGAAAGGTTGAAATGTTTTTTTATAGCTATTTTGACGGCACGGTTGGCGCAGCGGCTGAGCGATCGACTGCTGCGCTGCGTGTCGCGGGTTCGATTCCCGCATGGAACAAATATATTTGTATGACCTGCAGATAGTTGTTTCGGGTCTGGCTATTTGTGTATGTGAGTTTAAATGTTTGTAAACGCACCCATATCGTAACCTAACGTTTTAAAAAAAACGAATACCAGAGTGATTAGTCGCTTCTTGTTGTGCGTAAAAAATCTAATAAAAACGACCATATCTACTTGAAAACTGTAGAAAAACAAGATCTTCTATAACATAAACACAGCTTATACCTTTAGTGATTAAAACTTTGTGAATTACAATTCAAACTTTTATAACAATAACCCTTCCGGCTATCTGCTAGCTCTGTAAGACCCAGGATGTAATTAATCGACATAAAACTAAGTACCCATTACAAAAGAAGCGATCTAAAAATTGTAGCTCATTTTATATGAGCACGATCATTGTAGTGAGCAACGGCTGGCGTTCTGAGATTTTCGGATAATATGGATAATCCTCGCTACTCGAAATGAAGCTACCGGGGAGCCTTTGCTGTTCATCCGACTCGAAAATTATTTATTCATTACCCTGTTTATGACTATGATTATGTTGTTATGTTAATACCATAATAACCGTAATGTTCAGCATGCTGTATTAATGAGAGTAAAGCTTTTGTTTATTATTTGTAGCCGTCGAGGGTTATGTTCTCTACCCCTTTTAATGTTTACGGCGATTTAAGGTGACGTCTTCCTGCTGTGAGGCCATCAAAAATATTGATGTTCGTTTTAGTTGCGTATCGTATCTATCGTATCTCTATCAACAGACTCTTAAATTCCGATTGGAGAATGCGGTACTTATTTATACTTAACAAAAATCTTATACCTACCTTTTCCCAACTATGTTGGGGTCGGCTTCCAATCTTGCCGGATGCAGCTAAATATTTTACATGGAGCGACTGCCTCTACAACCCAGTTAGTACTGGGTAATCCGGTACCCCTTGGTAAGACTGGTTGTCAGACTTTCAGAACACTGAGTACCTGTAACGACTGTCAAAGATCTACTAATAGCCGGGACCAACAGCTTAACGTGCTTTCCGAGGCACGAAAGAAACTGGGTATGCAACGGGTGGTCAACCATTCACAGACCAACCTAGGCAAGCGCGGCTTAACCTAATGATTGACCTGAGTAGCTGCTTATACCTAACAATCCCTCCTACTTCCTACTAATATTATAAATGCGAATGTTTGTATGGATGTCTGTTACTCTTTCACGTCAAAACGGCTAAACGAAACTTGATGAAATTTGGAACATAGGTAGATTATGGTCTCAAATAATACATAGGATATTTTAATTTAATATCACGCAGGCAAAACCGCGGGTGCCAGCTAGTACTAACATAAATGTAATTTACAAACGAAAAAACAGAATAAAATACTAAAGTTAAAAACTACTATTTATAAATACGTTAAGAATAGAATGTAAGGGATGAAAAACTAATAAATAAATAAAATCGATAGCGAATGTGTATAAATATGTTTTTCCGAAACTTCAGCTACGCGAACTCCGCTCAAAAAGCCTAAACGTGTGCAGGTGACATGCATGTTTACCTCACAATTTTTTTTTGCGGATGTGAAGTCATCAAATAATAGGGTAGTGTCAAAATTTTACTGACTAAATCCACCCATGTTCCTTTTTTGTCCTTTATATTCCGGGGCCGCGGTATTTCCTTCGAACAACCCGCAACCCCGGTTATACATAAACAGCTAACTTCAGTCTCCGTCAGAATGAACGGTCACTAGGCGTATTTCACGTTGAATTTATGCCCAACAATTGCTTCCCTATTGCTTCTATTTGCTTCCTATTCTCAAACATTTGCTTCCATCGTGTTCTAGAAGAAAAAAAACATTTTAAGGGTGACCGTTCATTCTGACGTCAGGACGGCCGGTCACTGAGTCGTAGAGTCCCTGATGAATAGAAATATGGTAATTCACGGAGGGCATTAATTACTTCCCGTTTGCTTCTCTCAATGTTATACAACGATAATACTGTGACTATCACGGCAACAAAGATATCGACAAAAGTGTTGTTTATCAATATCTTTAGCGCCTGACAAAAAACAAAAGCAAATCTCTTATTTTACATTGCAGTTATGCTTTGTGTAGGCGATAAATCCTATCGTATTGTACCGGTGGCTTACAGCGAAATGTTTATAAAAAGAAGTCCCTATGGCATTTAGTGACAAAAATCAGGAAATGTAATAAACACCCTTAAAGATAATATTTCAATTCAAAAGGAGTGTGTATATCTAAATACATATATATATATAAATAACTAGGTACATTAGACACTCCCTTTATATTTATATACAGCGAGTTGTTTTGCATCCTCGCCAAATTCAAGGACGTAACTATGCTAATGATTCTCGACCCAAATCGATAATAAAATAAGTAGTAAGTATTTTTTTTTTACTTTTTTCGTATTTTCGGAAATCGGTAAGTGAACACTACACTCGGACAATCTGCTCCTAGCTTTACGCGCATTACGTATGCGCCGACGCTCACGCACACTGTTCTGTTTGTTCTGTAGGTGATTCTGTACTTTTGAAGTATTTTTGGAGATATTCTGTAATACTGTTAAATTTAAACAGACAAAGACAGATCATAAAAGCACCGTATATTATTATTGATCAGGTACCGTAATTTTAATTGATTATTTATGACTTTTATTTGCACTTTCTAAATTTTTTGGCGAGTATGCAAATCAACAGATTGTATATATATATATATCTCACGATATCACGCGTGAACGGCTGGACCAATTTCGCTCATTCTTTTTTTTAATATTTGTTGAAATCCAAAAAGGGTTTAGAAAAAAAAAAGCTTAAGGCAGTAAAGGTTTTTGTGTAGTTTAGGTAGGTAGGATAGGCAGGGTAGGTAGGGTACTTAGGTAGAAAGGTAGAAAAATTACATTGCAACGCAGGGCATGGCTAGTTCAACAATAAAGAGTAGAAAGAAAATACATATGTGACAACAGTTTATTTTTTTATGTACATAATACAATGTGGTACCACCTTCTTATTACTCCTTACAACTCTCTTACACAAATCATCGTAACATTCCCATACATTTCTGCGCCTAATATGCGCTTTATAGTGACCAATCGTACCACTAGCAGGCGGAACAAATTCAATTATCGAAAGCAATTCAAATTCGTCATTCTGTAAAAACAACCTTGGAGGCGCTTCATGTACAAAAATGAGTTCATCCAGTATTTCAAAACTTATGAGATTCCTCAACTTCAATTCAAACGACATGACACCATCACATGAAAGCTGACGGCATTGAATCATTTCTATATTGTCGATGAGTGAACTCGCAGCTTCTTGAAAATGAGCTACACTTTTATCATGCAAACGTAACACAGACACTTTCCTAGTTACTTTATTTTTAGAACAGTCCAAGTTTGTACATGACATTTTTTCATCCGCACTGTAGAGGCAGCAGTCAATAAGAATTTTATCAAAAATATATAGAACATTGCATGAACAATCTACTTCAGTCACATCTCCTTTTTGAAAGTTTTTAAAATATGTTTTAGCGATAGATGATCTAATTCTATATGCTTCTTTACCGCTGTTTTTATCACTCATTGTTCTTATTAGCTGACATAGCATATGGTCACTTCCCTGTATTGTCGGAGTTATGCTAGATCCATCAGTGTATGCCGTAGCTAATGCTTGACAGACGGAGTCCAGTGCACAAGTATTTGTTGTAGTTACAATCTCTTTGCCAGTTTTGAATCTGGCTCCATTCGAAAGCAGAAATACTTTCTTTCTCGCTTCACTGGTTTGTTTTTTACGTTTAAGGCTCAATATACCCAGACCTCTCCAATTCTCTACCAAACTTGGATGATCTGAGAAAATAGAATCATCTGTAAACTCCAACATCTTTTTTACTTTTTCTTTGGTTACCTTAGCTGTTTTTTTTGTAATACTTAAGTTACTGTTCGCGATCTTCAACTCACCAGTCAAAAATGCGAAATGTTTGATAATAAATTCATCTATACGTAACCTTTGAGATTTTGTTCCGATTTGAAAAAGTAGTTTTTTTAGGGTTCTAAAATAAGATTCCACATTCGAAGATGTAGGTCTGTCTATTTTAGATTTGTACAGATTTTTCATCACATTGGACCATAAAGGAAACTGGTTCATCAAACGTGATAAGACATTAATAAATCCTGGGAAGTAGTATACATTTTCATGACTCCCAAATTCATTGTCATCACTAAGAGAAATGATATTTTTTTCAGCCTCAATTTTTTCATAAAACCATGATGGAAGTTTTTCACCAGGTACAGTTATGTTTCCACGTTTTTTTCCACTGTGGCATTTTAAAGAATCTTGAAATACTGAATTACTTAGATCTTCAATATTTGTATTGAATTTATCATTCTCATTAATTTCGATCTCCGTGTCGTTAACACCGAAGGCACTCAAATTTTTAAGTCTGCTTTTGGCGCTTTCACATCTTGTCATGATGCCGTCATTATTCACACCATCTCGTTGATTTAAACATACAATAATCAAATCTGAAATAATATCTTTTGCTTTCAAATAATCAACAGAGTTTTTAAGTTCAATGAGACACTTTATATAAAAAAAATTAACTCTGTTGTCGGTATATTTAAAACATGACAAACGAAATAAAATTTTTATGAAATGACTTGTGTCAATTCGAATGTAACACATATCATTAGCTTCTTGACCTTCCTCTAATAGTCTGTAGGAATCTTCAACATATTTAGCAGTAGAATCCCATTTAGTGAAAGCCTTTACTGCTGCTCCAATTAATGCAGAGGAATCGTCTAAGTTAATTTCATCAGGAACGGGATTACATTTGCTCCACGCCTGTAGCCATTGATGGATTGTATCTATTGTCTGGCTTTCGGATATCATCTGAGAGACTGGAACCGAGCTGTTGTTTTCCTGGGTTTTCATCATTAACACATATAGAAATAAATGTTTAGTCACTAACATCTTGTTATTTGGACCTAATTCCTTAAAGATGCTACCAGTAGCATCAACACTGAGAACTAATCTGTCAGATTTTTTAATTTTTTTGCAACAGACTTCCTGGATGTTTGTCCAGTAATATATGCAAAATGGGTACAGAGAGATATGCTTAATAACATCTTTGTATGGCGTGACACGAGTCATTACCCACAAAGATAGCACTGGATTTGTATCGTAATGTAAACTCTGTTTCTCTTCGTGTTTAATTTGCCTTAAGCAGCCAACTGTTGGCATATGGGGTGGTTCAGAGTCATCAGGTTCCATTATTTCATTTGCTAATTTGTTGCGATATATTATTGCAAATTCGTGTTTTAGTTCAGCGGACATTTCTATGCGCTGGGCTGGTGATAATTTTATTTTATTCTTAGAAATGTGTCTGAAAGATGAATCAATATTTGTAACAGAACACACACATCGAGCTATTTTATCAACCGGCCAGGAAATCACCACATTTATCGCTGATTTGCATTGTTTGCATAAACCTTTGCAAGTAATTTTATCTGCATGTTTTATAGAATAACGGTTGAAAATCCATAAACACGGGCTTTTTAAATATTTCCATATTTGCTCTCGCAATAGAGGAGCCCACATATGTTTCGGTAAACGATATTTCTGTTTAATAACAGCCCTTGCGTTTTGAGAAACTATTAATTGTTTTGTTAATGGTTGAATTTTGTTCCATTGGTACAAATCAATCATAAAATCAAACTTAATTGAATTGTTTGCTGAGTATTTTTTATTTTTTGCTGTACCGCTACTAATGTTCTTACTTTCTAGAGTTTTCGTTGCATCGAAAAAGTAATTGAAATTCTTCTTCAGAGATAGTAAAAGTCCTTTTTCGGTAATAGGGCTCGATAACATACATTTTATTTCTTTAAACACGGGATCACTTGCTGGTGGAAGATTATCAGGATCACAGAAAACATTTTTATACAGTAAAAACGCTTTCCTTTGTTCTTCCAAGGGCACAACAAATTTTCTTCCCTTTGTCATTGTGAAGAAAAAACTATATTAACTATTATATTATATAATAATAGATCACAAGGGTTAAAAAAAAACAATCAGAAACTACTATTTATTCTACTTAATAATCACGAATACACTTTTTAAAATACAAAAAAGACACAACCGCCAAACCAATTCATAAAAAAACTTGACGTTTACCAGACTATAGGTCCGTTTTTTTTATAAAAGAAAAAAGATACAGACTCAATCCTTCTTAGAGGAGGTTTTATATTATTTTGATATAAAGCCTCTTACAAATTAAATTGTTCTACATATTTCGTAACGAAATTATTATCAAAAGCTTACACTATATTTAAACTATCAGAACACGCCAGATATAAACAGTGATAACATAAACATGAACCAATGATAACATAGAGTAACAAAGTTATAACAAATGATTGAAGCAAATAATATACGGTGCTTTTATGATCTGTCTTTGTCTGTTTAAATTTAACAGTATTACAGAATATCTCCAAAAATACTTCAAAAGTACAGAATCACCTACAGAACAAACAGAACAGTGTGCGTGAGCGTCGGCGCATACGTAATGCGCGTAAAGCTAGGAGCAGATTGTCCGAGTGTAGTGTTCACTTACCGATTTCCGAAAATACGAAAAAAGTAAAAAAAAAATACTTACTACTTATTTTATTATCGATTTGGGTCGAGAATCATTAGCATAGTTACGTCCTTGAATTTGGCGAGGATGCAAAACAACTCGCTGTATATAAATATAAAGGGAGTGTCTAATGTACCTAGTTATTTATATATATATATGTATTTAGATAACACACTCCTTTTGAATTGAAATATTATCTTTAAGGGTGTTTATTACATTTCCTGATTTTTGTCACTAAATGCCATAGGGACTTCTTTTTATAAACATTTCGCTGTAAGCCACCGGTACAATACGATAGGATTTATCGCCTACACAAAGCATAACTGCAATGTAAAATAAGAGATTTGCTTTTGTTTTTTGTCAGGCGCTAAAGATATTGATAAACAACACTTTTGTCGATATCTTTGTTGCCGTGATAGTCACAGTATTATCGTTGTATAACATTGAGAGAAGCAAACGGGAAGTAATTAATGCCCTCCGTGAATTACCATATTTCTATTCATCAGGGACTCTACGACTCAGTGACCGGCCGTCCTGACGTCAGAATGAACGGTCACCCTTAAAATGTTTTTTTTCTTCTAGAACACGATGGAAGCAAATGTTTGAGAATAGGAAGCAAATAGAAGCAATAGGGAAGCAATTGTTGGGCATAAATTCAACGTGAAATACGCCTAGTGACCGTTCATTCTGACGGAGACTAACTTCACCTATATTTCGCTAATTATTTACTGACCTCATGTCGTAAAAGGTGACAGTATTACCATCAACTGGAAACAATTAAGACTTCCTGCTAGTATGAAACTCCTGACGGAAAAAACCCAATAATACTTTACCCGACCTAGGAACCGAACCCAGAGGTACACGCTCAGCCATAGTGCTCGTCATTAATAGATTAACGAGGCAAATAGATATATCTGTCGGAATTTCTTAATGAAAGTAAATAGTCAAAGAGTTCAAATACTATAGAAATCTTGACCTAGTTTGTCTCGTTTACATTGACCTGTATAACGCGAACTAAGTATCATCTGCTTAGATTTTTGCCATCTTTGTTGGGGTCCTAGTCGGCTTCTGGTATAACCAGTATTTTATATCGGGCGATTGTCTATCTAAACTCCACAATCCTATTCGTGTGAAGTAATAAAGCAATAAAGCTAATGAGTATTAATATGATCCCCTTTGATAAATATCTATGCTAACAGCCAACTCAAACCGTTTTGATCAGAAAATAAATGGCCAAAACACAATTTGATCTCCAACCATACATTGGGTAGCTATCACACGCTCCACGAACCGTTATGCTGTTCGTACATGATCGGGGGTACTTCAAAACGCCGAGCACGAAAGCACACAGTCACAATTGGAACTCATAATGATAAGTGGGAAAAGCAAACGGATCGAGACCGCAGCGTTCTATCATGAAGCAATAATATTGAACTCTCAGAAGTACCGATCCACAATATCTACTTATTATATGCCTTTTTGTTCTTGTCTTGGGATCAGAAGTCTGAACATTTATTACTGTCTTATTGCTTGTGGAGAGCTTCAGGCCGCGGGGCCAACAAGCAGTTATTATGTTGGGACTGGTGAAAAATGAGCAAGAAAAGATTTTTGCATTCTGCAACGCCATGGAACACTTTAAAATTTCAATCCGCATAACGATTAAACAAACATTTTCGTTCTTCTGTTTTTAAACTCGAAGTTGTTTCTAATGATCTTCTTAGAGTGGTTTTAATACTTGCAGATTTTATTTTTTATTAAACTTAATTCACTACATGGATTTCATTTCGAGAGATATCTTTAATGAGGTTTGTAAAGTAACGTGTAGAAACAAAGAGAGGCAGCTGTGAAGCCGGTTTGTGTATGAAAATGATAGTGACACGTATGTTATTCATACTGTGCCACATAAACGGATTTAATGCCACACAACATTCTCTTCCCACAAACTATTTGATATGGTACAAAAAACCATATTTATTTCGAAAATTAATACATTGTATATTTTATCCTGACCTGATAAAATATTGATGTGCAATTGTTTCGAGTCGCAAAAGTCGACTGCCCTGTCAATGAACCGAGATGAATAAACGCTGTGGGTTGACGACCTGTAATGTTCACACTTACGATATTATCGACAAATGCATTGTTTTATAAGCTTACATTGAGATTTATTTATTTATTTAAACTTCATGTACAATAGTGGTAAATAGGCGGACTTAATGCCATAAATAAGGTATTCTCTACCAGTCAATATTTAGGTAAAATACGACAATATTAGGGTATAGGGTACAAAAATTATATAAAATATATATATCTAAAACCATTTGTTTACGAAAACGTATATTTTTATACAGAAACTAATACAGATATATACATATCAAATAAACTAATAAAAGCATTTAAAAAAAAACGAGAACTTTAACAGTAATTACCATGACTTTTAATTGGAAGATTCATTTAAAAATACAAAAATCTTGAAAAACTCAAACAAAGTCTTTTTGTAGGGATATGATTTATGTTGGTACTCACTAGCTATAATAATATTACTCACATAGGCAAAGATTGGCAAGAATTTATCCACTACACTTGGCTTGTAGCCAGGGTAATAATAATTGTTGTCATTAATTTTACAATACCATATGTTAATACAAGGTTCTTGGTTAATGGCGCGTTATATTTTGAGCACAATATTTTCCACAAATAATATGAAATATATTCCTTTAATAGCTGGCGCCCGCGGCTTTGCCCGCGTGTTATCGGAAAAAAGTATCCTAAGTGTTATTCCAGATTATAATTTACCTTTGTGCCAAATTTCTTAAAGATCCGTTGAGCCGTTATGATGTGAAAGAGTAACAAACATCCATACATCCATCCATCCTCACAAACATTCACATTTATAATATTAGTAGGATATAAACGGAATATAAACATATATTACACACCATGTTTTAGTAGTTACAAATTGGTGCAAGATAAATCCTCAATTTAATAGGAGAAGCTGTATAACCAGTGTCTCAAAATAGGTTCTCTGTGCGTTACATAATATACCTACAGTCGCAACATTGCATACAAGCATAATTACAAAACTATATGTTCCTGTATACAGATACATTACGTATTAACTTTAATACTATTGCCATAAATGTGAAAGTAACTATGTTTGTTTATATGTCGCATTTTCACGACAAAACGGCTGATCAGATCGTAATGAAATTTAGCACTGCGATAGATTTCAATTTGGGAATGAACATATCATCACGCTATTAACTTTAGGGGGTGAGCACGCGGGCCTATGGCCGGTGAGCTATGGGTAGCTCACCGCCCGTTCGTCTATTGAGACAGGCCGTGTCGACGGCGCGTTAGTGTTCCACGCGCGCCTTAAAGAGTTGTCAGCGAAAGAGGTCCCTACAAGGGCTACCGCCTGCTGGGGTTGCGGGTTGTTCGTTTAGTCAGTACAAGTTTGTGACTCTCTTCCGCTCCACTCAAAGCGGGAGAACTCATTAGATGATTTGCCATTCGAAAAAGAGGGGGTGAGCAAAATGGCATTATATCCATATTACTCAACTGTTTGACATCTGACAACTGTCATGAAATACATTAGAATAGAACGACTATTTGGCAAGTCAAATTGCGACATTACCGCGTATGAAACCGCGGGCTACACCTAGTATGTATAGAAGTCTGCAACATAAGGGAGCCAATAAACAAAACACGATACTTTATTGTTAGGTTCGAAAGTATCGCGGCGCAAAAAAGATTCCTCGGTGTTATGCCATAATGCGTATAAAGGTACATTTGGTAAGGATTTATGAAGAAGGCCTCGCCTGGTTTATGATGACAATGGGGCGCCGCCCCAAGCACCACCTCATTTCCTCACTGAAAGTTATAAAAACATATTGAAAATGAGATTCCCGCACTGGAAGACCTAGCGAATGTTATCTTGTTTTGTGATTTGCCTGTTTTTATGTACGCCTTCGAGGAAAATAAACGTATTTTAGAGAAAGATCTTTTAGAATATACTGAGTAAATGTTGTCATCCCTTATATTACTCCTTTTCTTTTTTGTCACCCTCGGATGTATTATGTTTGGAGCACGTGTTTATTAAGAGTTTTAAGCATACTTTCGGTGTCGTTATAATTAATTAGAACGACTTAAGTAGGAACGTGAAAATGTCGTATAATTTGGTTAACAAGTTTGTTTACGCGCATAACTTGCCATTTAGCTAAAGCTCGCTCACCGTGCCTGGATCTAATTATATCGTGTAGGTAAAGCAAACTTATGTCATTTTAGGCTTTTAGCAGCATGCTATCACATTCTCTTTCTGGAACATTATGGGGAAAGTTATGAGTACTTTAAATAATAACCTTTATGAGTTGCATGCAAATTTAAGCGCCGCTTACGCCCAACAAACTTGCATTATAAGGTATGGCTACACTGAATAGATTGCTTCAGAAAATAACAACTTTAGAGAAAAAATCTCACCTCACATTTTCCAGATCCGAGTTCTCGCAAGATCCCAATCTGCTATCAAGAGTCTAAGAAGAAGAATTAAACTTCATTTAAAAGTGAGAAAAGAGCTGCCAATTAACAATATGACACTAAAGCAAGTTAAAAAGAGCGGGCGGAAGACAAAGCTCCCGTTACGCCCGTTATCCGTGCGAAAGCTCACAAGTTGCTGTTGTCTGTTGAGTACCACTATGTACAGGCAAAGATTGTCTTGTCAAGAGCCGGCGCTCAGTGCTACGCGCCCCTTCGAACAGGGCGGACGCTACGCCGCGCTCGTAGAACACCTCTCGTAGTCTCGTAGCGAACACACGTCTACGAAAACTTTCATCTTCAATCGTAACTTTATAAAATTATAAATCGGTTTCTGAGTTGGTTTATTGATTCGTAATTGTAGTGATTTATGAATTGAATTGCAAGTGGACAACTTTTTCTATTAGGATTCGTAAGTATTTTGATTGTTATTTATTAATAAATAGTAACATATTCGGTGCTTTAGATTTAAGATAATATTACTTGCATGATAATCCATTTTAAAATTATTTAGCAAAAAAAACCTTTGTCAAATCGTCTCTTTCAAGCGACTTACTGTATTCGTGGGTGTATTAAACATAAAACGTCTTGAAATTAAATCTTTCCTCAAAAGATAAGGTAACATAATTAAATTAGGTAGTCTTCCGCGATCTAGCCCCAACATTTCTATTCACTCGTGTCATAATAAACAAAGAGGAGCCCCGATCATGGCGACGAGCGCTCACAGTTTTATTCGAGCATCCTTTGTTTTCTATTCACCGTATTGTCAAAATCGCTTTACGTTGCCAGTACAAGATAAAAGGGAAAAATAATTAGTAAAACGCTTTGTAGACTTAGCTTTAGAAGTACCTTTTCTTCTTAACTAATACCCTCGAGTTTTACGTCCGTTCCTGTCTTTTCGATCCTTCAATGGTCGTGTGTGCCTCTGAAAGGGGCTTAGGCACTTGTGTATTCATTGTAAAAAAAATAAAGTACGGTAAGTAGAATAGAATGTTAAAAATCTATGTGCTTGTTTACAACCCGTTGATCAAAAGTATTAAATCTTTTTCGTCTCGTATTGATGACTAAAATTTTGTCTGTCAAGTACGTAGTGACCTAAGTAGCTCTGTTGTTGGTCTCTTAAAGTTCTAGAGTGTGAAGTTGCACAACAGGCAGTAGACATATGTTGGTAAAATGTATTGAGGTAGAATCTCGGTACCACGTATGCGAGCGGACTCCGCATAGCTAGCTGAATTTTGGGCCAAATTATATAACAATTTTAATTTGCCATCGAAACGCTAGTAAGAAGAATAAGTTACTCCTATGAAAGTTTCATAAATTTCCGCACTACCTAGTTCTAAGTATTCTTACTGTTTAAATAAAATCCCACCAATATTTTAAACGAGGAACCCTTACAAATATCTGTCACAAAACACGAAAATGTCTTGTATTAAATATTAATTACTACGGAATCAGTCACAAGAAAGACGTAAATAAATCAAGTAATAAATTAAATTAAGCCGCTCGCTGGAATAAACTAATAACACGTGGTATTATTTGATGTAATGCTATTTCAAAACATAATTATTGAAAACATGGTTATAGATTTAATGTTGGCATTACTCATACTAAGAGGTATGGTATTATTAAGTCCTAACTGGGTTGTGGACGTCAGATAGGCAGTTATCATCATCATAATCTCCCCGCCCTCTCCAACTATGTTGGAGTCGGCTTCCAGTCTAACCGAATATAACTGACTACCCTCAAAGTACAGAGCAAACTGCTCCTTGATAAATGTTTAAACAGACCCTTTATAGTAGCATATTGTTAAAGTCATCATCTGCTTATTGGGGTCGTATTTCAATCTAATTGAATGCAGCTGAATACCAGTTTCTAACAAGGACCAACTGCCTACCTGTCTTTCGCAATCCATTTAGTAGTAAGCAATACGATATCCCTTGGTACGAGTTGTTGTTAGATTTTCCTGACACTGACCATCTGTAACAACTGTTAAAAACCTACAAATGACAGTTTTTTAGGGTTCCGTAGTCAACTAGGAACCCTTATAGTTTCGCCATGTCTGTCTGTCCGTCCCTCCGTGCGTCCGTCCGTCCTCGCTTAATCTCTGTGACCGTTAGCACTAGAAAGCTGAAATTTGGTACCAATATGTATATCAATCACGCCGACAAAGTGGTAAAATAAAAATTGGAAAAAAATGTTTTATTAGGGTAGCCACCCTATATGTAAAGTGGGAAGTGATTTTTTTTTTAATTTCAACCCTAACGTGTGATATATTGTTGGAAAGGTATTTAAAAATGAATAGACTAAAATAATTTTTTGATAATGTCAATAATTTCGGAAATAATCGCTCCAAAAGTAAAAAACAATGTGTCCCCCCCCTCTAACTTTTGAACCATAAGCTTAGAAAATATGAAAAAAATATGAAAAGTAGAACTTTATAAGGACTTTCTATGAAAATTATTTTGAACTTGATTGACACAACAGTTTTTGTACAAAAAAGACAAAAAGTTGTACAAAATAATTTCTGGACTAAGTTTGTAGTATAATCGTATATGCAAGCATTTTTTTAACTTCGTTTACATATTTTATTATCCTGAACGTATTTTTTTTCAAACAAAAAAAGAATTATTGAAATCGGTTCTCGCAATCCAAAATTACCTCCTTGCAGGTCTTTGTAACCCAATTCCCCGAGAGATGGCGCTGTAGGTACTTATTACATTGGTCCGGGTATTACCGAATTGTTCGGTTGGTCTCTCCTTGGCATTGGCGGTATCTTATAACTACATAAAACTGCTATCAAGAACATGCTAAGGCAATTTAGAACAAAACTAAAATTCATTTTTTTAACACCATCAAAATGTTAAGGTAAAAACCAGTTCATAAATGGTTCGATAGATGACGTTGCGTAATGACGTCATTTTTTTAAAAGTCGATGTTAAGATTTTCCGTGCTTTCATGACCTACCGTGGTAAAGAACACTTATTGTGACGGACGGGAAACTACGGAACCCTACACTGAGCGTGGCCCGTCACGCTCTTGGCCGGTTTTTTTTTGTTTTGGCAGTAGGGGGAAATCCCCGCAGACACCTCGACTGCCTCACAGATTGTGAGACAGTCGACGTAGTGTCGGACTCGAACCGACTAAAACCACTCCTGCCCGGCTCGTGCCCCTCTGACATTATTGTCAGAGACCTTGTCTGACTTGGGTATTTAATTTAACTGCTTTTTGTTTGTTTTTTATTAAATTTTGAAAAAGTTTTCTTTACAAATGACAGTCCGTAGCTTAACGTGCTTTCTGAGGCACGGAGGAAACCCCGAATTTCACGGGTCAAACATCCACAGATTAACTTAGATAAGCATAGCTTAACCTAAAGATAGACCCAACTTGGGTCTATTGGCTGTTATTATTTACCCAAGAGCTCCACATTATTAAAGTCATCTTGAATAAAAACCAGGCTAGAGCGAGACAGATTCGCGCACCGAGAGTTCCATACCGCGCATACGAGCGGCATAAAGAGCCATATCTTTTGACTGTGTAGATTAAGAGAGTTGATTTTTGCACAACACAAGGGAACACAGAGTATATGGTGTTGTGTGTCTTAAATTTCAACCCGATACCTCAACGCCTTCCGAGATAAAGGGTCTTCGCAGACAGACAGACAGACGGACGGACAACAGAGAGATCTAATAAGGATTCCTCTTATTCCTTTTGAGGTACAGCGCCCTAAATATGACAACTGAATAAAATAATTAGTATTCAATATGACCGATCTAAGTCCTTCACAATGCCCGAAATTATTATTAAGGAATGTAGTGGTTTACAATTAGGTGAATTACACATTTCTGACATTTATTTAAAGTTCGTTAAGTAATCAGGGTAGTAGATTCGTGAGTTATTCGTTTGTTATTGAAACTAGCCGGAGCTGTGTTTATAGTGTAAATAAACCACAAAGGACGGTTTTGCACGTAGATGACTGAAGTCCCGGTATTTTGAACTAAAGTAGAGAACAAATTCAAACAGTCAGTTCAGTCATTTATAACATTATTTTGTAGTAAATAGTTTGACTATTGTGGTAGGTAAGTAACATTTAACCTTTTATAAATAAATATGCCGTGTACTCGACGGAATTTCCCATCTGTAATTATAACGTTCTTCTATAGAAAACTTCATCTCTTACAAATTAAATCATTTAGGGGATTTATTTTCCGAAAATCTTCACAAACCCAAAACCTACACGTTTCGACAATAAAAAAAATACTTAAGGAATCTCGGTGGAGTTTTTTTTATTCATAAAGTTCAAACCTTGCGTAGGTACCGCAGAAAATTTAAATGTCACAAACTTATGTAAATCGAGTTTATAAATACGCGCAACGTGAACTTATCGTAATAACAAACGATTGTACAATTTAAATACTTATGCCACACGTGATGTTAACTAAATTTGAAGAGCTTTCTATATCTATATGTAATACAGAAAAAGTCTTAATAGACCCTCACAAAGCCGTTAACAAGATCTTCAATACACCAAGCTAAGTTACTCTCCACATATATCGATGTTGCTGGGAATTGTCATAGTTTTAGTGAAAAATCACTTTAATCGGTAAAGATCAAAATCACGCAATCAAAACATTATGCTATTGGGTTTATCCATATTACATGTAAAGACTTGTACTAAAAAAACTTGTGAAAAAGTTGGAATTTCAACTTTTAGGCATGGTCGGCATGGTGACATAAAAAAACGAAGAGAACAAGAGTATTGTAGCTATGCTAAGGGTACTTTTATCCTACTTAATATTATAAATGCGAATGTTTGTGAGGATGGATGAATAGATGTATGGATGTTTGTTACTCTTTCAAGTACTACTTTTTTTCGATATTACACGGGCGAAGCCGCGGGCGCCAGCTAATACTCAATATATACATACATATAGCATTCATTTCATTAAGCCTGTATTCCCGAAAGGTTAGGTAGAGGTAAAACCTTATTGTGTACCTCATGTTTAAGTTCCATTATAATTTCACATATAATGTATTTAGATTCATATACCTAAATCTACATAAAGCTATAATAATCTGTTAAAATCAATTTAACCGGATCAGCAATTAAGAAACTTCCTACTACTTACATACTAAATACTAAACCGCTAAAGATACACAATAGATGTTTGATCGCATTACACATCTCTAAATTTACTAATACTTAGTTAAGAAATTACTTACACGTGACTGAAGTTACGGTAAATTTACACGTGTAATAATAATATAGTCTACTAGCTTCCGCCCGCGACTTCGTCCGCGTGGCATAGTTACTTTAAACTAACGCTAACTTTAAATCACGTGATGATCGAAAAAAAATAATCTTTCTCTTCCGTTTCTTCCCTATTTCTCCCCTTTTTCTCATTTTTTTTAACCTTTGCCTGTCTCCAGGGTCCCAATTGTCTCTGTAAAAAAAATACCAACTTTCCCCATGCCTCAGAACAATCACACACACACACACTCCTCACATCAAATCGTTGGTCCCAGCTGTCATTTGTTTATCTTTGACAGTAGTCGCCAGTGGCTTGAAGTTTTTACAACCAGTCTTACCGTTATGAGTAAGCATTTAACAACTGGCTAATTAGTTGTTAAATGGGTTGTAGAGGTCAGATTGGCAGTCGCTCCATGTGAAATACTGGTAGTCAGCTGAATCCGATAAAACTGGAAGCCGACCCCAACATACTTGGAAAATGGCTAAGTAGATGATAACTAACAAACAGACATATAGGTATTAAGATCACTAATTTAGGTGCAAACGCCTAAAATATTATATATTTAGTGTCTAAATAAACGTTTTTAGTACAAAATATGTGTTTAGAGGACCGATTACATCACACACCTTCAACACAGTATTGTTAGTGAATCGCTTTACGACAAGTACGTTAACGAACTTACACCTGTCTTACAAGCGAACGCGGCCTCGCGGCGGCGGTGTGCAGTCTTGCGGTAATTTAGGCAACAACGTCTAACCGTCTATAGTCGAAGTAAAGCTGTTTATTGGCGGCGGTATTTCCACAAAGCTAGCGATTGTTACACGAGTTTTACTTTGTATTTAACCACTTTGGTGCTACATACCTGGCTAAAGAAGAGATTTTTTCAAATCTTAGAAAAGACCTTCACTCTTTTCAATGCATAAAATATGTCAAAAGTTTATAATGATAAAATAAATAAGGTAAATAAATATTTTTCAGTTTTATTGTTATCAAACACACAACTTTTACAAATAACAAACCCACGAGCTTATCTGGCATCTGTCACAATTAGTTGTTACAGTTGATGTCTTGATTTATTCTTTACAATTTAAAAAATGTCTGAAAGTAAAATTCTCATTTTACGCGTGCATCAAAGTTATACAATTTTATAGCAATATTAAACTGAAGCCAACAAATTGTTTTACTGTAGTTTCGGCTATGAGACTGTTCAAGTACTTCCTATGGTCGTGTGCATATTCAACGACCAAAGTTTTGTGTTCATGGCAGTTTTGACGATCTCTAGCCGGCTATTCTTGGGCCTTACTTACGTCAACCCGGACACTCTTCGTCCAAAACACTTATCCTACATAATTTTAGGTCCTTACATATGAAATTGGCGTTTTGTATGGAAGGAACAAAAAGTCGAATATTTTTTAATATAATATATTTAATTAATCAAAGTATGAACCATTGTTTTCAATGCACTTTTGCCATCTTATAGGTAGTTCATTGATCCCTTTACTAAAAAAACCAGTCGGACGGGAATCAATAAAATCTTTGAAGGCGATTTGGACTGCCCCATCGGAGTTGAATTTTTTCCCTTGCAAAAAGTTATCCAAATTGCGAAAAAAATGGTAATCTGTTAGAGCAAGGTCCGGGGAGTACGGAGGATGTCTAAGACATTCCAATTCAAGCTCTTCTAATTTGGTAGCCGTCTGTTGCGCAGTGTGTGGTCTGGCGTTGTCGTGAAGCAGCAGTGGCGTGGAGCGATTGACCAGCCTTGGTTGTTTAGCCGCTAGCTTTTCCATCATGGTTTGTAATTGCTGACAATAGACATCAGCTGTAATAGTCTGGCCAGATTTGAGAAAACTGTAATGAACAATACCGGCACTAGTCCACCAAACGCTTACAAGTAACTTTTTTGGGGTTAATTTTCGCTTGGGGCAGGATTTGGCTGGCTGGCCAGGATCCAACCATTGCGCTGAGCGCTTCCGATTATCGTAAAGAATCCATTTTTCATCACAGGTAATGATTCGGTTTAAAATACCTTCATTGTTGTGCCGGTTCAGTAATGTAACGCAGCAGTCGACGCGCTATTGCCGGTTTGCTTCAGTCAATTCGTGAGGTACCCACCTTTCAAGCTTTTTAATCTTCCCAATTTGCTTCAAGTGAATTAAAACAGTTTTATCACTAACATCGAAGCCTGCAGCTAACTCGGACGTGGTTTGCGATGGGTCCGCTTCCACAATAGCCTTCAAATCTCCATTATCAACTTGGGTCTCAGGCCGTCCACGGGGCTTGTTCTGCAGGTCGAAATTTCCAGAACGAAAACGTTGGAACCAAAAACGAACTGTGTTTTCTTTTGCAACATGACCGCCATACACATCATTCACCCTTCGAGTCGTTTCCGCAGCACTAGTGCCACGGCGGAACTCGTACTCGTAAATAATGCGATATTTTAAATTTTCCATTTTGTAAAATGAGTGACGCAAACAGAAAAAACAGAAGAAAAAAAACAAATGAATGACGGTCATCGAAGCACAAATACATGAGTAAATAGCTGTACAAATTTGAATTTGGAATTCCTTACCAAAGAGGAGAAATTCGTGATTAAAGTGGCCAGTACGAAAAACGCCAATTTCATATGTAAGGACCTAATATATTAAGAATGGACTTTCTAAGCCTAAA
This sequence comes from Ochropleura plecta, assembly GCA_905475445.1. NCBI lineage: Eukaryota > Metazoa > Arthropoda > Insecta > Lepidoptera > Noctuidae > Ochropleura > Ochropleura plecta. Next base: position 13,750,230 of record FR997723.1, read on the forward strand.
ATTAAAAATATATATAAATGTTCATTTTAAAGTGTGTGTGAGGCTTTTCTCTAGATACCGCGGCCCGGAACGTAAAGGGCAACAGAAGGAACATGGGTGGGTTTTAGTCAGTAAAAGTCTGACATGCCCCCCCGCTCCGTCCAGAGCGGGGGAAGTCATTAGATGATTGCCCACCCGAAAAAAAAGGCTTTTCTCTACAGTACTTTCAAGTTATTTTGTCTTGTGACTGGGACTGTAGTTGCATCTTTTTTTGTTTTTATGGCATCCAAAAGTGCTTGAAATCTAATTGAAATAAATGTTTTGAGTTTTACCTAGGAGCAAAGCAGACTAGAAAATATCTTTATACATTAATTTATCATTAGTCGTTAGTTTTCGTATTTGTACTTCATGAAGCTTTGTTATTATGTGCTATAAGAACTCCGTAAAGGAGCTTCTTTGTTGTACTTCTTAGACGACAATTTCTTTAAGTCTGATTTAACGACTCGCTGCAATGTAAAGGACTACAGTTTTACAGAGAAGTAAGTAAGGATATTGATCACCACAGTAGCTCATTGCGTGTTATTTTTTTAAGCTGTTGATTAAAGTTTCCCTTCGATACTTTTAAACAATTTTTAATTATATTTATACAAAAAATATAGATTTTACACAATTGGTATTATGCTTAACCTATTTTTACACAATATCAGCTGGCGTTCCTCAATAAACAAAATAGCAACAAAACTTCTTTGTTCGCTATTACAGCGTCCTCATAACATGCAAAATTCTACCAAACACACACACAAATACACTATTATGCCAAATAAACCCTTATAATAAACAACATAAGAATTAAATCAGCACTGATATATCAGTTACAAGCAGCCAGTTACTTCTTTGATTAGTTCCATGTGTACCCTGAAAGTTAGAACCACGTTCCCCTTAAGTAATTACCTACCGATCAATTCTGAGCCACGAAGGATAAACATAGGTAGGATAGGTACATGGGGAACGCAATACAAAAGGTTACACTGGGATTCGAAGAACGTTTTGTCGATTTTCACTTTGATTTAGAAAGTGGTTCAGTTCAATTTTGATTTGACTTTTATCTGATAATAGTAAAGCAATGATAAGTTGGGAGAAGTGGCGTTCGGGTCGATATTTAGGTTAAGCGGCGCTTGCATTGGCTGGTCTGTAGATAGGTGACCACTTTTTAAGGAAAGCACGTTGATTGATTCGTCTTACAAAAAGGTATTGGATTATCGATAATCCCCAGTACTAGTTAGTACTACAACAACGTTGGGTTGTGGAGGTCACATGGGCATTTCAATTAGACTGGAAACCAAGGCCAAGTTGGTTAAAATCTAAGCGGATTATAAGTTAGTAACTTTTAGTGAGCAATGGGTAGCTAACCGTCCGTCCGTTTATTGACGACAGGCCGTGTCGACGGCGCGTTCGTGTTCCACGCGCGCCTCAAAGAGATGTAGCAAAGCAGAGGGGCCTACAGGGCCGCCGCCTGCAGGGGTTGCGGGTTGATCGAAAGGCATACCGCTGTCCCGGAACGTAAAGGGCAATAGAAGGAACATGGGTGGGTTTTAGTCAGTACAAGTTTGACACTCCACCCAGAGCGGGGGAAGTTATTTGATGATTACCCATCCGCAAAATAAAACAGTTGTCTGTTAAAAATATCATCATGACATTCATGATCAGCTCAACAAGTTAATATTGCTGCAACTTTATGAAAATTATGCTTTTACATGTTCAACTAAAGAACAAGAAAATAGAACCTAAATAAATTCTTCCATCATAAATTATATCTGTCCCTGTCATTCTACGAACAAAAAAAAAACTACAAACAAAAAGCCACACCTACCGCATAACGCATTCTCATACAAGCCACTTTCGCTGTCACAGCCGCCATTACATACACGGAACCAACGTTGGAACCAATATGAATATTTGTCCTGTTGCGGAAACCGTACTCTTTACCAAGCACTGGGCGAACACTCGATAGGAGAAATTTTCTGACGGAAGAACTCAATAACAGTAGCGGACCTGAGCCATTCAGTATTTGCTTGATTTGATGCCTATATGGTGATAAATATACGTACCGAATTCTATGCAAATCCGTTTTTCCATATTATGCAATTTGCATATAATGTTTTTTTTTTATTAAAACAGTGCATATTTAAGTTAAAATCAGCATATCGATGATTTTTTGGGCATATTTCCTTTAATATGATTTGTATCTAACTGGAAAAAAGTAACAAGGGTGGTACCATAGACTATTAATATTATAAACAATGTTTAATTTCTAAGATATATATACATGGCGAGCAGGGCAAGCCTATTGCCACTAACCGGGCTCAAATTCAGATTCCGTGGCTGCTACTGAGGAGTTCCAGTTGTAAAAATCCAAATACAATTTGCCTGACTTGTAAATCGAACCCTGTGGCGCTTGTGACTATTCAATCAACCAGACAGTCTTTTCTATCGTTTATGGAAAATTGGTTAGTCTAAGGCCCTCAGTTATCTATTAATTACTTGCTCTCACAGTTGGTGAGGTTTCTATAGATAAACGGCTCCCTACATATTATGAGGGTAAAGATAACAAAACCCTTCCGGATTTTACTTCCAAGAAAAGGACGTTAATACATCCATCTCCAAAAAACATATTTCAGGCATTCTGTAGAGTGTAGATGGAAGAGGACACGAGAAAGAGGTAAAAACAAAGTCTTAAGTTAGTTCCCATTCAATTGCAACTTATTTCGATCATAACCATCCTTACTAATATTATAAAAGCGAAAGTGAGTTTGTTTGTTTGTTACGTCTTCACGCCTACATACATGGCTAAACCGATTTTGATGAATTTTGGTACAGAGATAGTTTAAACCCTAGAGACGGGCATAGGCTAACTTTTTTTATGTGAAATTAGGCAGAAAGAGGGAAGAAAAGGGAAAACTAAGCTTTGCTTTTACAATGAATAAGGCGCTAGGGCAAAAACTACAAGTAGCAGGTACCTGCAAATCAGGAAAGGAGAACTGTGTTACCTCAAATTAAACGCGAGCGAAGCCGCGGCAAAAACCTAGAATATTAAAAACAACTAAGATTAAAAAAGCGTACAAAGGATCTATGTGCGTCACCAATATTTGAACACCCCTACTCGTGTCAACGTCAATCGAATGGTAAAAGATTCATACCCAGCATACACTACCTACAGGACAAGCTGTTGTTTTGCCTAAACTGACAAGAACGTCATGGGCACAGCCGTATGTTTGGTCACCCACTGTGCAGTACAAAGCAAGCCTACTGTGATCGAAGCAAACAAAAAAAAAATGGTAAAAAGACTACGAAGAATGAAATGTTAAAACATTTGCTTTGGATTTTTGTTGGGGCACTTGTTCTATTTTTAAACTAGCTTTTAAAATGTTTCCTTTTTAATCTTTGAGTCTATGATAAATGCGTTTATACTTCTTTATTCAATTTTATTATGAATTAAAACATCATAGACGACTTTGGTATGTCCGATGACTTATCTAACTTATTAAGCTCTGTCAAAATCTCAAATCTCATTAAAATATTTTTTTGATATTTTAGGGTTCCGTCTGCGGTCCTGCGTGAAAACCCAAACCTCAAAGTCTACGCAGTCAAAAGATTTCGTTGTTTATGACGCAACTTTGTACGGAATCATCTGACTCGCTTTTGGTCGGTTTTTCTGCTGACCCGTCTATCTCCCATTTTCAATGATGCAATACACTGACCGTACTTTACATCAAACCTGTTTTAAACCAAGCCTATAACATTAAAACGCTGACATCAAACGAAAAAAATAAATAAGAATTGTCGTGATGTATACAAAACATTATACACTGTGCAGTCCACGTAAACCAACTCCATTATCTTTAAAACTTACTTCACTACTCTCAGGAGCAGCCAATTATTGTATTTCTTTCTATTACCAAGACTTTGCCAGACAATAGAAAGTATAAAACTTCTCTAGGAAATTACATCTACGTGTAACGACAGACAACAGTTGCGGACTTGAACATGTCCCATTTTTATTAATAGCAGAAGAAATATATGTTTTTTTTTTACTTTTAAAATTTGTGATGTGTGAGTTTTTACTATTATAAATCTTATGTATTATGATTGCGAAAGTTTGTATCATGGATGTTTGGTACACTACGTCTATACTCACTTTATACGATTTGGACAAACTTTTGACGTAAAATATGTTATTCTGATGTACAAAGCAGTAATATACATAAGAAGAACACATAAGCTACAGTGAAAATAAAAATGTATACGGGCGAAGTCGCGGGTGGGAGGTAAAACTTTAACAAAAAATATTTTTGTACCAATATAGGTTTTGAAGACCAAACTTGTCCCTAAATAATCTTGAATAGTTAATATTCCGCTATTATGTTACAGTAACTATTCAAATTTTCCTAAACCTCTAGAAGTCTTTCACTATATTTTTATAAACATTTTCTTTTTCAAAAATCCCCAAAAAGCTGCTTTCTACAACAAATATTACTAAAACCATTCGCGACAAAAAATATCCCGCAAACGCCGATACGAACAGCACTAGACGTATAAACCCGGGATAGAGTCCCGGGATGGCACCCCGGGATACCTCCCCGGAAGGGATGCGTGTTTGGCTCGTAGATAACTGAAGAAAGTGTCGAAGGGTCCGTCTACGTCGTCACACACTATCTGCCGCCTCACAGTCATTAACGGCAGTGTTGTTGTCCGAACTTATTATCGTTTAATTTATGACCACACATTACCGCTTAAGGCGCCATTAAGCCGCTCCGGGAAAGACCCCGGGAATAAATAAACCGGGAAAGTTCACATGATGAACACCCTTAACTCGTTTCGCTGTCGGCACGTGCAATCGTTAATTTTCTCCGTCACAGATCATAAACTGTTTATTGTTTTCTATTAGCCGTCGAAAGTTTCATAATTTATTTTAATGGTTGTTTCTAGAGATACCTACAAAGTGCTCTCTCTCTATTATCATTTTTATGGCGAATAAAACTTATACCTGATTAGTTACAGACACGTAAAAAGGTGTATTGTGCTCAATATTGAGATAATTTTAGTACCTACTCGTTCAGTCTGATTCTGTGTGGAACAGTCTCAACGAGTATTAGAATTTTCTTCTCATCTTTTAACCTTCTTAAAGATCCGAACTTAAAAAAAAGAAACAGGATCCTTATAGGATCATTAAGTTGTCCATCTGTCTGTCAAGACATTTTATCTCAGGAACGCATGGAGTTATATAGTTAAAATTCAAACCATATACTCAAGTCTGTGAACCCTTTAAGCAGTGAAAAAATCAATACCCTATTACTACGCGGTCTAAAGATATAGCTGTTTATGTCGCACTTGGTCGGTATTTTTTTACTAGCTGGCGCAGGCGACTTCGCCCACGTGATATAGAAAAAAATATATACTACTTATGTGTTATTCCAGACTATAATCTACCTCTGTGCCAAATTTCATCAACGTTGTTTTGACGTGAAAGAGTGACAAGCATCCATACATCCATCCATCCTCACAAACATTCGCAATTATAATATTAGTAGGAAAATGTCAGAAGTTTTTAGCGATTCGTTTTCCGAATGAAACACTGAAAATAGTTATTTTCCTGTCCGATTCTAGTTGGGGTCGGGGCAACACGATTTCTTCTTCCATTGTCCCCTATCAGACGTCACAGCATCATTTACTCCTTTCTCCTTCATATCATTCCTTACACAATCCATCTATCTTTTCTTTGGCCTTCCTCTCGCTCTCCGTCCATCAACATTCAACAACAAAAAAACATGATAATAATATAGACTCTATAATAATTTTGATCGGTCTGAGATTAGCTTTAACTTTAGTCGATAACATGATCCAAAGGCCACTAACAACAAATCAACGCTATACCAAAATAATATGAAAGTCTAAACATAGTTATTTCTACTTTATAAATATCAAAGAGCCATAACAGAAACGCTACTTCGAGCCTTCTACTTGGTATTTTATTATATCAATCAAAATCGGGCATTACACCCAATATCGATAATCTTCTATAGCGTTATCGGTAAATCAAGAGCTCATAGAAATTCAAATGTTTTCTAGAACTAACTTTCCAATACAGTTTTTTGTATAGCAAAAACGTAATATATTAACGCGTAACGTACGCGTTTCTCTGAAGGGAGCAGCAGAGGCACTATACGTCGCACATGTTTCACCAGTTTTGCTTTACTTCACGTAATAGGAGACGTGTTTATTGTCATCAGCGGTGCAAATTCAGTTTGCGGGTGACGTTGAGTGTCGATTCCTGAGGATCTAATAAAATTGACTTTTATGTCCTATCTGTAATCTGTAATTAAGATTATGGTTATATTAGCTTCCGCCCGCAACTTCATCCGCGTGGCATAGTAACTTTGGGCTAACGTTAACTTTAACCTGCGTGATGATCGTCAAAAAATATCTTTCTCTCCCCTTCTCTTCCTTCTTTCTCCCCTTTTTCTCACTTTTTTGAGAAAAAAAAGTTAGCCTATGTCCGTCTCCGGGGTCCCAACTATCTCTGTACCAAAATTCATCAAAATCGGTTTAGCCATTTAAGCGTGAAAATGGAACAAACAAATAAACTCACTTTCACTTCTATAATATTAGTAAGGATAAGATTAGATAAGTTCATTTGGATATCTAATAAGTCCTTGTTTCAGTATTTTATTGAGGCTTTTATATTGGCATTAATATTAGTAAGGATGTAGCCTGGGAAGCCCGCGAAATTCTTACGATTTTCGGGTTTAGTACCTGAAAAGGAAAAAACGGAACACTTACTGCATCACTTTGTTGTCCTTCTGTCTGTCTATCAAAACCCTTTATCTTAGAAACGCGTAGAGCGTTTTGAGTTGAAATTAAAACTATATAATTATGAGTATATAGTTTGTCTGTTTTTTACTCTGTGGTCCCTTTGTGCTGTGATAAAATCAACCCTCAAAGATTTCGTAGTCAAAAGATATGGCGGTTTATTGACACATGGTAGTAGTAAAAATTGTGGATTTTTAGTCGGTTAGAGTCCTACAGAACCTTTCTCTTGCCCTAGACGGATGGTTTTTATATTAAAAAAGAGTCGAACTTGCGCACCGTACAAACTTGTTTAGTAACTAATGACAGTACAGAACATTGCTCTAACGAAAAGATAAATTGTATTGAAGGACAAACTTAACTGACTTTTATGTGATGCTTCTGCAAATTTCCGATTATCGGATTGTTCCCTTAATTAGTGCTCAATGAGCACTAGTTAAAAACCAATATGCTTTTTGGCAAATTTCATGATTCTAGGTCAAAGGGAAGTACCCGTTTCATTATTCCTGCTAATGTATGGAAAATGCGACATTACAGGTCATACCGTTTGATTGCATAGACTTAGAAGGAAGGGAATTTATCAGATCCGCGAGGCCGCAAACCTCAGTCTTTAGTAAGAACTTCAATTCGATACCTACACGCGCTCCCGAGATAAAGAGTTTTGACAGACAGACGCATAACAAAGTTTAGAAGGGCTTTTTTTTTCCTTTTGAGGTACGAACCCCGAAAAAGCGTTATGGTAGCTGTACACTTTGACCGAGACACTCCAGGCGGGGCGAGTGTTGAAGTGTATAGCGATAGTCTACCATCGGAGCTCCTGACTTGACTGTACAGTGTACACCTTGACTGTTTTTTTTTACTTTTAAATACGTTGCTCCACACTAGGAATTTCTCCTATATCGTGGGCGCGTTTACAAACATTTAAACCCACATACACAAATAGCCAGACCCGAAATAACTACTTGTAAGTCATACAAATATTTGTTCCATGCGGGGATCGAACCCGCGACACACAGAGCAGCAGTCGATTGCGCAATCAGTGCGCCGACCATGCCGTCAAATTGTAAATACTGTTTGAATATAGTTGAAGAAACACGTTACGCTTTGACTGTGATTTTACCACTTCTCGACGCCATCTTGACACCCAACTTGTTCACAGAAACATTCGAATCAAAATAATTGTACGATGCAAAAGTCTATTTACAATTTTATTCCCATCATGCACACTAAACCACATAAACGGATGACAATCGTTACTAAACTCGCACTCAAATAAAAGACAGTCGCAAGACAACATAGGAGGCGTTTCTAATCTCTAATGGTACAGACAAACAAACAACTCACATGGCCACATGGTCACTGTTTCGTACAGAGGAAAAACTTCGTATATTGCGTTTCTCCTAATACACAATGTGCCAATTTTATCAGGCAAACTGACAATGAGTTTTTCCATCAGGAATTCTCCAGTAACAATCACAGGCTGCGTCTGGATTTGTGCTTGATTGAAGGCAGTAGCGTCCCCCCAAACATTACTGGATTTTTTTGTGGGTGAACTATTAAGTATACATCTACAACAACAATCAACCTATACCTTCGGGGTTTAAAAGCGTGAAAAAAAATATCACTACATTGTTTAAAACAAAGTCGCTTCACGATGTCTGTCTGTCCCTTTATATTGATGCGGTTTTTTACAGTTACAGTGATTCAAGATAATAGTTTATATCTAGTATATTACTCAATTAGTATCTATACCCGTGCGAAGCCGGGATGGATCGCTAGTATAAAATAACTTGTAAAAATAAACTTCAAATATAGGAATATCACTCTCTCTCTCCTTCGTTAACAGAAAAATAAGAAATTCATTCTTGTTATGGCGTAAAATCAACATATTGCCTGTGCATTCAATTTACTTTGTAACAAAACTGCATTTAATAATTGAATACGTTTAATTACCAACGAGTATATACGTGTCAATATTATAAAAACGGTTTCAGACTAGCGCATTTCGTATCGGCTTGCACGTACACGCGCTTATACTTAATAGAGTAATCCTGGGATAAGCGATTCGTTTATACGAGCGAATAATACGCACATTAATGCTCGGACGAGTCTCAACACAAAAAACGCGAGTAAAATACGCTAGTCTGAAACCGCCTTAAAACCGATGTGTGTGTTTAAATCTATCTATCATATTGATATTTTATAACAGGTATTAAAATTAAGAATATAATAATTTGTTGTCCTGGTAAATGAATAGTGCAGACAAAGTCACGCGTAGAACTAGTAAGGAAACAATTTTGAATTGAGCAATTTATCATTATATTAAAAGGGCCGCCATTGTAACTCAATAAAAATGGCACAGTGTGTAATCACACAAAGCAGAGCCCCACAAAAACTTGGGAGTCTGACAAACGATGCCGACTCTCCCCTTAATAGGAAGTTAATTGAATTACTTACTCCATAGAGGATAGTGGGCATCCTTTGGAAGAGCTTCTGATAGAAGGGTACAATAATATTTTGGGTTCAATTACGTATCAATTTATTTAGTCACAATATATTCGACTCGTAACAGGTATAAACAGATTCTGATGTATGAACGGTAGACGAGATGATTACTCGGTGTTGCGGGTTGTTTGAAAGAGATACCGCGGCCCTGGAACATAAAAGGCAAAATAAGGAACATGGGTGGACTGTCAGTGCAAGTTAAAATCAAAAACCACAATATCCTTTGAGTTTTCAAAGGACGTTGCGGAATTTGTTCCGCCACTTCTTCCCAGCTAAAACACTAGGAAGTGGCAATGGGTTGGCGTTTTGGGGGACTGTCTTGTGTAATGACGCTCAAAAAGTGCTGATCATCAGCCTAGTTTTAATAAATGACTTTTGATTTTGATTTTTAATGGACTCAAGTTTGACACTCCCCCCGCTCCCCACTCCCCACCCCAAAGCGGGAAAACTTATTTGATGAATACCAATCCGCAAAAAAAGACGAGATGATGACTTGTATGAAAGGATCTTAGCAGATGGCAGTGTGTAGTTTTGTACATTCATGTATATTCTTGACGGCACGGCTGGTGCAGTGGTGCGATCGACTGCTGCGCTGCGTGTCATGGGTTCTATCCCCGTACGGAACAAATATTTGTATGAACTATAGGTAGTTGTTTCGGGTCTAGCTGTTTGTGTACCTATGTGATTTTAAGTGTGATGGCACCCACGACACATCACCAACATTATGAATACCATTACTTACCATATTGTACGCACTAGCCACAATTGTGTGTCATCTATAAAAAAAAATGCGACCTGTGTAAAATCTAAATATATAAAAGAAAGTGTTAGTTGCACTATTTATAACCCAAGAACGGCTGAACCGATTTAACTGAAAATTGGTGGGGAGGTAGCTTAGAACCAGGAGACGGATATAATTTTTACTTTTTTACAAAATTAGATAAGGTAAATAGGGTAGGATATTAGGTGCATTGCAACGCATGGCACAACTTGTAAGCAGGTACTTGCAAGGTTTAGGAATTGTATTTTGCAATCAAATATTTTAGATAAGTAATAAGACGAATCTAACTACAAATACAACAGTGTAGGTAGGTTACTTTTTCAGAAACAAATTGCCTTTAAAAGGTCAACACCATTGAATTTATGTTGATAAATAATTTGGTTATTATCAACTGGTTAAATCATGGCCAATATACTTGATCACTTTAGGTACTAGATGTCTTGACTTGATTAAGACGGGTAGATAGCACACTGAAAAATTCTCTGTGGAAAAACACTCCCAAGATACAGGTTTTTTTACCTAGTTTCGGAGACAGCTGTCTCTGACTTCTAGCTCGTAATTTGCCTTAAGTGATATTTAGACACTAAATTTTTGTGTATTTATATGGTATATTATTGTATATTATTTTTCAAAACTATAAAAACATTGACTGTACTTAAATAATAAATAAATAAATAAATATCTTGGGACAACTCACACACGGCTGTCTGATCCCAAGCTAAGCAGAGCTTGTGTTATGGTAACCAGACAACTGATATACATACTTATATAATTTATAAATACATACATATTATAGATAAATCACACCCAGACACAGAACAAACAATCATGATCATCACACAAAGTTTGTCCTGGGTGGGAATCGAACCCACGACCTCCGGCTCAGCAGTCAGGGCCACTAACCACTAGACCAACAGGCCCGTCATATACTACATATATGTAGTATACTTATCAGACGTTAGTTCCGAAAATCTATTCTCACCACACTTGATAACCAAAGATTAAATAAGCTGTAGTCTCACCTTATTCTTACTTAAAGACCCACGCATCACGGCCGAATAAGTACATTCACAGAAGAAAAATAACCAAAACCACATGTAATACTCTGAGAGAGACGACACGTAACGCCACCTGTCGTGTTAAACATGAGTTACCGACCCGCCGACTGACACCGCATAAAGAGAGATTAAGGATCCCTGTTCACTCCTAAAGGGGTATCAAGAGCCTTTGTACATAAGGAATACGCAAGATCTTTGCCAATCTTTGGAACGATGGGCTTGTGGGAATCAGAACTGAGGTGTGTTGTCATATAGTTAAGGACGTAAGGAGTTAGTCTGTAAGGCAAGATCTGTCCAGGGTTAAGACCTAGTCTGTTGAGACTGATAGATGAAAGAAATGTCACGTTCGTGTATCAAGGTGTGATCTGCGCATGAGAGCCGTGAACAGGCTATCCTACGGAACGGTATTGTTTTTCATCGTATTCTATCATATTTCGCTTATTTTTTTATATTTATAGCAGCTATTAAATTCGATTTGCAAACGAAAACGTTGCCCCACACTAGGAATTTCTCCTGTGTCGTGGGTGCATTTACAATTATTTAAACTCACATACACAAATAGCCATACCCGGAACAACTATCTGGATGTCATACAAATATTTGTTCAGTGCGGGGATCGAACCCGTGACACGTAGCGCAGTAGTCAAACGCTTAGCCAGCCACTGCGTCAAAGATAATCATAAGATTATATATATTAAGTATTTCTTAAGCGTAATGTCAATTCAATAGGTTTTCACTTTTCGTTCGATCGTCGTAATTGCTGTTAGAATCACAGTTCGTCTAAGCACTCCCAGATAAACAAATATTTGGTACGTTTATAAAAAAATGGTTTCCAAACTGGTCGTAGTACCAAATTCAAATATACCGGTTTAAATACCACCCATAAAAGATAAAATCCTAACATTTACGTACTTCTGAACAGGGTCCTATCAAACTGTTTAGGTATTCCTTTAAAAGGTAAGGTAGGTAAATATAGCACATACATCCCTCCATACACATCCTTATTGACCTCCATAGAGTAAGGGTTTTGCGATAAAGAACGATCTCTTGGGATAATGCATGCATATAGTCACTTGACAGGGTATGATGATCGCATGGCGTGTTATCAGTATTAAGGGACACAGCAGCTGTCCAAACAAATGATATTTTGGCTAAATTATCAAGGTATATTAAATTTTGCAGTACCTAGTAGGTATTTCTAACTGTCGTGATAGCCGAGAGGTTAAGCGCCTCGCCTCTCATGTATGGGGTTGTGAGATCAAATCCGGGTTAGTACCAAGGACTTTTTCAATTTATATGTAACTAGCTTTTGCCCGCGGCTTCGCTCGCGTTAAATTCGGGGTAACACAGTTCCCTTTGCGCCTTATTGATTTGTAATAGCAACGCTAAGTTTTCCCTTTTCTTCCCTGTTTCTCCCTCACATCCCACTTTAAAAAAAATAATAGCCTATGTCCGTCTCCTGGTTCCCAACTATCTCTGTACCAAAATTCATCAAAATCGGTTTAGCCATTAAAGCGTGAAGAGGTAACAAACAAACTCACTTTCGCTTTTATAATATTAAGTAAAGATTTCTAAAGTGTATCTAAGAAATCATACACATCGGTGAAGGAAAACATCGTGAGTAAACCTGAACTTACAATTAACTAGCTGTTGCCCGCGGCTTTGCTCGGGTTTAAATTCGGGGTAACACAGTTCCCTTTTCCTGATTTGCAGGTACCTAAAAAAAAAAACAAACAAACTCACTTTCGCTTTTATAATATTAGTAAGGATATAAGTCTGAAATCGCCAACCCGTCTTGAGCAAGCGTGATGATCAATACTCGTACCTTCTCTATATGAGAAGAGGCCTTTGCCTAGCACTGGGACAGTTACAGGCTGGTATATTATATTAGGTATTCCTATTGGGTACACTTCCGCCTAACCCTTCGAGGATTATAGGCTTGATGTTATATTATTTAATATCTGGGGGCACGGCAGTGCCCCCACCAAGTCGAGCAAAAAAGCGTCACGGCCGTACCATCCTTTTCTCAAAGCAATTCAGACCATTTTCGACCCCCTGTATTCATATTTTAAGAAAATATTATGATAAACTTTATGGCATCGCTTCCTTGCGAGCTCCACAGAAAACATTACACAATGCTGTTTTCGATCAAATATGTTGTTGCGTGTGTAGACCGCGTGACGGCAGGCAAGTATACATCCGCATAAAGTATGGTCATGGTGTGATAAAATAGATAGAAGTTTTCAATTACTCTTTATGGAGCTGAAGAATTACGATGTGAAGATGGTACTAGCTTTCGACTGTCCGGTTCAGAGTAGAAGGTTATTATTTTTAAATAAAAGCTACTGTGTATAATTTATCGTAAACTATCGAATCGCTCTGGCTTTGTACGGGTGCAATGTAGAAACTAATCTACTAATAATATGTATAAAACCTTCTTCTTGAATCACTCTATCTATTAAAAAATATTAATTATAAAAAAGGACATAAATCAAAAATGAGATCATAACTAATTATACAAAATAAAGGAAAACATAGTAACATCAAATATGGTTAAAGATTATTAAAGGAAAACGTACTAATATAATAATATGGTTAAAGACTATAAACAAGGATAGGCGGACGATGATGACTATTTGATTTTATTCAATATTGAGATTTAGAGATGGGCCTGCGGCTACACAATTAAGGTCAAGGTTATGTAAGCTATGAACGCCGAGGTCAATCCATGGATGGGTAATCTTTCACCCCTCTAAGTATTTGATAACCGGCTGTCATTTGTAGATCATTCAAAGTCAAAGTCAACGTTATTTATTTGTTAAACATAGGTAATTATGGTATAAAATTTTTTGTAGTTTCACTATGTTTTGCCTTGCAGGCGTACAAATTAATTACAAGAAATAACAAATGCTAGGTAGTAGTAGGGTAAAACCGTTTCATATACAAAATAGAATAACGAATAGATCGGACAGTTCTATTTTATGTTTTATCCTCTAAAAACTCATTAATAGTATGCCTTTCAAGCAAGATTTTTTATAGATTAGATTTAAAATGCTTTGTTGTGGTTATACTTTTTACGTTTTTTGAAATTTATCAAAATTTATGCTATTTCTTTGAAATTCGTTAGTTAGAGCCTTGAAAATATCACTACCATTTTACCATGACATATAAGTGTTACCCGCATTGAGATTTCAGTTATCCCGGATATTTTAGAACTCCATCGACAAATAGAATTAGTAGATATATAGTGCTTTTCCGAACACGATCCTTTCTGCATACTTAACGAGAAAACTGTTGCCAAACACTAAAAGCTATTTCTTGAGCACGTTGCTTACTTTGCTTAGTGATAACACCAGTAATACTTACTTTAAAGGCCCGATTTTTGTCGCATCAATGGAACTGCTGAAATAAATGTATTTTGTTATTAAAAGATTTTTTAGGGTTTTTTGTAAAAACCCTAAAAAAGTAAAAAATAACTTTCCTTCCTTAAGTTGGTTACAAAAGATATTAGTAGGCCATCTAATTGACATAGAAGAAATAAAATGTATAATAGTCGTTGTTCGATATTATTAACATTTTTAATAGCTTCACCAAATTTAAACTAATCATAAAGTAATATTTGAACCACTTCCCGGAGTCTGACTTAGCTGAAATTTTGCACACGTGTTTAGTTTGAATGACAATGCATGATTAAATAGGCTACGTGATTCTAATCTTCTAATTATAAAAAGTAGGTATAAGATGACTGGCACAAAACACAGGAAAAACTTTCATAAACACGAAGACTACAATGATGAATTATTAATCTATGGTTCATGGATAGCATAAAGGCTTTTGGGAAAATAACAAGAGACTGAAATCACCAATCCTTTACACTTTCTCGCTTCAACGACTCAATTTTGGAGAAGTCATCGATCAGTAGGTATACTATTTTCGTTGTAGCATGGTGCGGGTGACATTAGATGAAAATATATATTTAACGCTTCATACATTCCATCACTAAACATGTCTGTGGGTAGTCCTACACGGCTATGATATTTAGGGTAAAGCCTTAAACGTTTTCAGTCATATTCAGAAATCGAGGAAACGTTCCAGATTGAAGAGGAATGGTACATTTTACTAATGTCACCCGGACCATGCAGCACCGAAAACAGTATAGTTAAAATGTTCTCTACGTAAGAACAGCCATATACTCTGTCAACCACTTCTCAATAAATTCTAGATTAAATATTCAGGGAAAAAAAACTTTTAAACCGCTTTAAAATTGATTGCTTGTACTATACACCCACTTGAACAATCAAAGTCCGTTTTAATAGCAAATAAACTCCTCAACTAATCAATTTTAATTGAAAGTCAAACTTGTCAAAGAGCTTTATATTTTGTCTGTGAAGAGTTCATTATTAATTTTTCGTGACTGGTTTGTACGTTGTATTGTTAATTACAGGTATTGATAATAGTGCTATATCGAGCAAATCAAGTATATTGACTTGGCTCGCGAGGTTGTCGACATGTGGGATGTGGACTCAGCGATCATTATGCCGATAGTCATTTCTGCCAATGGCTTAATTGCCAAAAGCCTCGACCAATACCTGAGGAGGCTCTCGTTAGGCAGCTGGATCAAGGGCTTGATACAGAAACGAACCTCCTTTCCCTGACCCTGTTCCCGATACCGGTGGGCTACTATTTTTTTATATGTTTTTGACGGGCCTGTTGGTCTAGTGGTTAGTGGCCCTGACTGCTGAGCCGGAGGTCGTGGGTTCGATTCCCACCCAGGACAAACTTTGTGTGATGAGCATGATTGTTTGTTCTGTGTCTGGGTGTAATTTATCTATAATACTATATGTATGTATTTATAAATCATATAAGTATGTATATCAGTTGTCTGGTTACCATAACACAAGCTCTGCTTAGCTTGGGATCAGATAGCCGTGTGTGAGTTATCCCAAGATATTTATTTATTTTATATTTTTAAATGTTTTTTATTTGTTTTAATAAGGAAATATTTAAAAATTAAAAGTTATATGTGAATAAATTTGTAATCCCCAAACAGTTAGGCCGAGGTTTACATAGCGTTGGTATATCTACAATTCGCCGGTTATGTTATTCGACGGTGAGAGGTCTCGGAGAGCTGTTAAAAGTGTGTGAGGTCTATGCTAGTACACATGGGCTTATATACAATGTCCAAAAAACCGAATATATGGTCTTTAGGGCCGTCGGTGGATGCCCCGAGTATTCACATCATATTACCCTAAATGGCTTGTGCATAAATCGTGTAACGAAGTTTAAATACCTGGGGCATTTAATTACCGAGGGTCTTGAAGATGATATGGATATTGAGAGGGAGCGCAGGGCCTTGGCGGTGAGAGGTAACATGCTGGCCCGCAGATTTGCCCGCTGCTCTGAACAGGTTAAAATAACATTATTTCAAGCTTATTGTCAAAGCTTTTATACGGGAAATCTGTGGGTCAGTCACACCAAAAGATCGCTGGAGGTCCTGCGTGTCCAATACAACAACATCTTCAGAATGTTGTTGGGGTTGCCTCGCTTCTGTAGTGCATCGGGGATGTTTGCGCTGTACCGCACTGATGGTTTTCATGCAGTCATCCGCAAGAAAACTGTATCCCTGATCTGCAGAATGCGTGGCAGCTGCAATGGAATTCTGAGGACTGTTGCAGATAGGATGTCTTCTCCACTATGGAGATGTCTTATCGAACGTGTAATTTAATGTTTTTGAATGTAACCTTAATTGTAGTTTGATTATTATTGGAGATATTTAATTTGATTCAAGACAATTTAATTTAATCTAATTTATATTAATCAAATTTAATTTAATTCAATTTATTTATTTTAAACTAATCTAATTTATTTTGTCTAATCTAATTTAAATGAAATTTAATTCTATTTAATTTAATAAATCTAATCTAATTTAATTTAATATAATTTTAATTTAATGTATATAATTTAATTCAATTTAATTTAATCATATTAATTTAATTTATTTGTGATTTCAGTTTTAATTGGGTTGCATGTTTGATTTGATTTTTGTTTATTTTATTTTTGCTTTAATGTGTCTTTAATATGGATCGAGTTATCCGAAATAAATGAATTTAAATTTTTTGAATGTTTGTTTTGTCATTATTGCAATATTTCTGTTAATTGCAAAACATTTTTTCCTTTTATTATTCAAAACACATTTTCTTACACTTGACACAACAAAAACATACGGACAAAAAACCATCGCGTAGCATGCATTCCTACGACTTTGTTCCATTTATATTATTCGATTTATCTCAAATGTGGGTAGATATGATAAACAACGCAACGACTTTAGTCTTTTCATATTCTGATGATTCTCATTTAAAAACTTATTTGCACCTTGTCAAAAACAATTAAATCCTTACTATATATACCTTATTTTACCTTATTATACTATATATACCTTATTTTTGTTTTTGTTTTTTTTATAAATTTTATGTCTAATTTTAACTTCAACGCATGGCTTAAGCCAAAAAATTTTGTACGCCACTCCTGGATGGCAAAACATGTAGCAACTTTGCAAATTTTATCATCTTTATACACACTCATGTTTTACAAAATAAATATATCTTTATATTTTATTTTTATTTTATTATTATCTTTATAATATTATAAAAGCGAAAGTGAGTTTGTTTGTTTGTTTGTTACCTCATCACGCTTTAATGGCTAAACCGATTTTGATGAATTTTGGTACAAACAGAGATAGTTGGGAACCAGGAGACGGACATAGGCTATTTTTTTTTAAAAAGTGGGATGTGAGGGAGAAAGAGGGAAGAAAAGGGAAAACTTAGCGTTGCTATTACAAATCAATAAGGCGCAAGGGGAACTGTGTTACCCCGAATTTAACGCGAGCGAAGCCGCGGGCAAAAGCTAGTAAAATATAAATCTACGTATGTAATTTTTACTCTTAATACATTTACGGCGTATTATTTCACACTC
The DNA here is from genome assembly GCA_905475445.1 of Ochropleura plecta. Classification (NCBI taxonomy): domain Eukaryota; kingdom Metazoa; phylum Arthropoda; class Insecta; order Lepidoptera; family Noctuidae; genus Ochropleura; species Ochropleura plecta. The sequence goes on from FR997723.1 coordinate 13,768,392, forward strand.
GTGCATTTTTTTGCTTTTTCCTGGAAAGCTTTTGAAAAACAGTTTATTTACCACGAGAGTTCATCAGAGCATTATTTAAAATTAAATCCTTGCAAGGGTTTGTATGTGTGTACTTCTTTTTTTTATTTACTTTAGTGAGCCGTCTCTGTTTGCACGTTTATTTCGATTTAATAAATGATTAATATAATGGACCAAAACTTACCAATATTATTAACTAGCTTTTGCCCGCGGCTTCGCTCGCATTAAATTCGGGGTAACACAGTTCCCCTTTCCTGATTTACAGGTACCTGTTTACCCTTGCGCCTTATTTATTGTAATATCAATGCTAAGTTTTCCCTTTTTTTTCCTCTTTCTCCCTCATATCTCAATATTTTAGCCTATGTCCGTCTCCAAGGTCCCAACTATCTCTGTACCAAAATTCATCTAAATCAGTTGAGACATTTAAACGTAAAGTACCTCTTCACAAACAAACTCACTTTCGCTTTTATAATATTAGTAAGGATGTGAAAGTTTGTAAGGAAGTATGGACGGATGTTCGTTAATCTTTCACGTAAAAACTACAGAACAGATTTGGATAAAAACTTACACACATTTAGTTTATAATCTGTACTACCACTTAAAATACTTTGAATCCCATAAGTAATAGTGTAAGTAAACTTAAAACTAGTCTTTTATTATCAAGAAAAATCCAGAGTAAATTATTTAAATTATGGTAATAACAACATCAGTAACCGGTGGATATTCGTGGCTGTCTGTACCTTTCCATACGGCGTTCCCAAAAAAATACCCAGATTTTAAAGTTTCAAGACACTTTTCACATTGAGATGCCATAAATTGTCGTGATTAAATAATGCAAGTTAACTAAAAAGTAGGCGCAGAACAATGAGCAAAATCACTACATAATGCATTCCCCTTTTTGTTTTGTTTTTGCAAACTAAATGCTTTTTTCGCTTGAAAACGTAGCCGTTCTATGCCAGCGCTAGATAATAAATAGCTGCGATTAACCGCAGCTTGTCTTAGCTAAAATAAACTTGGGCTTTTAATAATGAAGTCTTTATTTTGAGATCATAAGTTACTTACATTGTATAAGTAATTAAAATAGCTCGTTTTTTATTTAGAAACGTATACTATTGTAAATATTAATAAATTAATGCAATCTTTATCTTATTGAATACATTTTGTGATATGATATTTATTTTTATTTTGGTCTAAATAATCACATTTTTACAAGTTTTTTTTTAACTTGCAATGTTTCTAATAAATAAAATTCTCACGTCACGGTGTTTGCTACCAAACTCCTCCAGAACGGTTTTACCGATTCGCATGCAGTTTTGTGTGCATATCGTGTAGATCTGAAAATTGGCGAACATCTATTATTTTTCATACTCCTAAGTGATAAGGGTGGCCTGAGCAGCGGGTGAAACCACTGGGCACAGCTTGTCTAAATATATAAAACGAAAATCACTGACTCACTTATCACGAAATCTCAGACAATATAAGTTGTTAGGAGTTCCAAATTTTGTATAGGGGATACTTTTAGGACATAAATGTGCTTTCTAAGACAGGATTTCCCCAAATTCAACTTTTATGGGGTAAAACACCAGGACACGCCACAATAGTGGCGGTAAGTCCCCTCTTTGAGGAGTGGCTGGAGAGGCGTCGTGGCTTCCTCACCTACCACCTGACGCATGTCCTCACCGGACAAGGAAGTTTCGGGAGGTTCCTGCACATAATCGGGCGGGAGAAAACGCCCGGATATCACCATTGTGACGATCGCCCGGAGGACACGGTGGAACACACAGTGGCGGTCTGCCCAGCTTGGGCGGCGATCTCTTGCATCCGGCCCTGGTTCAGTCCACGGTCCGGAGTGAGACGGAATGGGAAGCGGTCACCTCCTTCTGCGAAGCAGTCATGCTAGCGAAGGAGGTGGCCGGGCGTTTGAGGGAGAGAACCTCAAACCAACCCAGCCGCCACAGGAGACGCCCCGGGCTCCGGGCGCCGGGCGCCGCGAGACGACTCCCGGCTACCGTAGATGCGGGCCTGTAGACGGTGAGCAATGGGTAGCTTACCGTCCGTCCGTCTATTGACGACAGGCCGTAACGACGGCGGGTTCGTGTTTCACGCGCGCCTCAAAGAGATGTCAGCAAAGCAGAGGGGCTTGCCAGAGCCTCCGCCTGCCGGGGTTGCGGGTTGTTCGAAAGAGACAAAGCGGCCCCGGAACTTACAGGGCAAAAGAAGGAACATGGGTGGGTTTTAGTTTTTTGACACGCCCCCCCCGCTCCGCCCAGAGCGGGGGCAGTTATTTGATGATTTCCCAACCCAAAAAGGGGTATAACACTCACCACCTGTCGGGGTAGCGGGTTGTTCGAAAGAGATACCGCGGCCTTGGAACATAAAGGGCAGTACAAGGAACATGGGTGGATTTTAGTCAGTACAATACAAGTCTCACAGGGATCGAGGGTCTTATCTAAACTACGCAACTTTTTAAAATAAAAACATTTGCGGGATTTAGGTACTTATTTAACATCCCATTTAAAAACTAAAACATAATGAATGTTTCACTTATTTTTAAATAAATATTTTTTATATTCATTTATGTGGAAATAAGTAAGAAAATCAGATTATCCTGCGGTAGGTTATTTTTATTTATGAAATATATATAAGATATAATATGAAAAAGATCTTATTTTCTGGTTTTTTAAACTTATTAAGTGAAACCTGTCAGACGCTTTCAGTGAGAGATTAAAACATATTATAACCCTTTGTTATAACCTAAACCATAAAGGCACCCACCTAATTTTTAATACTTAGAGTACAGCGGAAGAAAATTCACAGGATCATTACGGAAGGGGTCAAATTCTAAATTCTACCGACAGATCTGACATTAAACATGAGTATGTTTGACATGTTTCTATTTACCTAGAGCGCGTTCCACAAACAAAAACGCCCTCAAACACGTAAATAACAAAGTCGCTTTTGGTACAAAAGAAACACATATGAGCAAAAAAAAGGTTGTGTTACAAAAATATACTCTGTGTTGTGGAATTTAGATTCGATATCCAATGTCTGAGGTCGGTGATCCGAACAGGTACTTATAGAAAGAGTTTCAATACACTGTGGCGTTTCTTCCGTGGGCAGTAAGGTACAATTTGCCGCGGAAAGGTATAGAAGATTACCTAGACAGGCGGACGACGATAAGCGCCGAGTCGTTATAGAGGTTGTCGGAGACCCTCAAAATATAAACATGGTCCAGATGTCGCAGATAAGCGAAGAGAGCTTTTTGGCCTAATGGCAGATTACTTGAGTCGAATATGTTATGTACGCCCCCTCATATCATGACTTATTGAATGGAAAATTCCTGAAGATCTGATAAGGACGGTCGCTTTTGACGCTCTAAATATATTCATCAATAGTACTCAATTCTTCAAATAGGTCATCGGAATAATTTTCATCGCGTAGATTATTCACATTCTAGAATCATCTATTATTGGCTTCCACAAAGCATTTATTTAATCAATTTTGAATTAAACCGTTCGGATAGATTTTCGCTTACATTGGTTAATTTAAAATAATGATTTACTTTCCAATTTTAATAAATACATCCAGTATTTATTGTTAAGTAGCAGATAATTATGAACGCTTTTTACATACATAAACTGAAACCTTTTTCCTATGGGGGGAGGCAGACACTTCAGAACGCTACTAGCCGGGATCCTTACTTATTTGACTTCGAAAACTGATTGTTATTTTTTATAAAATAATACCCCAATATTATTTTATATTACATAACATAACACTTGTCGATCTGTAATCCTGAAATTAAGATCGAGTCTTTAATGTTCTTATTTTAAAAGCTATGCCCAAAATCTCAAAAGGAAACTGAAAACTATTCATTTGGGTGTAATTTTATACAGCTAACTTAGTTCCTTAAAAGATAAAAAAGCGCTGTTAAAAATACACCAAAACGGTGAGTAAAACTGCACATTAAAACGTCATTTTTATCTCAACGAGACTTGTAACACCTTTTATATTATGCACACAGCCTGTATTCGTGACGTCACTGCACAGACGTTGTTCGTCTAAAACAATGTAACACATTTTGTTTGTTTTGTTACGTTCATTACGTTATTCATGAAGCGCCATGTTGGTTTTATAAATCAATGCTTTGTATACTTTTAATTTGTACTTATTTCAAGGTGATAACACGTGTTTTACGTTTTATAACCTTAAAATTAAATCCTATAGAATTTACTCTTGATTTAAAAGAAATATTAATTTGTTATTATATCAAAGACATGCGTAATTTTAAAAAGGTTGCGTTGTGTTTAAAAAAAACTGTTTATTATATTTCCACCGCTTTTCAGTAATCCTAATCACAAGAGTAAAAATAAACTGGGACTGTTTTTTTTATTTATTAAACACTTTAAGCACACAAGGTGTACCGATGTCAGTCTACCCAACATCAGCCAATTTTAGAAAACAAATAGCAAACAACAATACTGAAACACAGGTCAACATCACTCTGCCCCTAACGATATTTATTCTCCTAATCTTTATAGATACTTCAAGAACCGATCATATGAAAAGCGTTTTGGTTACTCAATTAAATATTTAAAGGCTTGCGAATCACATTTTTACGCGCAATGCCAGCCATCCAGGCTCCATCTGTTTTATTTTGATATCTTTGTAATCCTCCTTTTTCTAAATATCCTATTTCTACCAAATTATAAATACGAAAGTGTGTGAGATTTTAAAGTATGAATTATTTTTACGGTTACTCTTTCACGCAAAAACTGATTTTGATGAAATTCCTCACACATATACTGTATAACCCGGATTAGCAAATAAGCTACTTCTTATCCCGATACTATCGTCCTTTGGAATAAATTTTGTCATCCACACCGGCGAAGCCACTAGCAATAGCTAGTTTTAAATAAGTGTTAATCTCTTTTTTATTATAAGCCAGTAACTTCTGAAATGCCCATGGAGGTTACATCTCTACAATATATACAGATAACATTTCAGTATCATCATATCACCAAACAAATATCCGGCACTGAACATTGTCCTTTCAACACCAGGAACAATGGACGGTCACCGGGGATATTGCTGTAATCAACATGATTGGCACAGGAATTAGCTATCTTATCGTGCATATTATTGTGGGATGTTTCATAACGAAAATATGTTTAAAATACAGTAAGATAGGGAGAAATATAATAAATATGGTTTGTTTTACTTAAAATAATTTGAAAATAAACTTCCATGTGGAAAAACACAATTATTAAGTAAAGCTTTCGCTTCGCCCAAAAACTGTCAATTTAAACATTTACAAAATATAAAGAATAAATTACTTATGCTTACACAATTATTATTATATCAACTAAAATTGTCTGCAAAACAAAAATAATTATTAATTTGTCACCCATTTTTTTGCGGTTTTGACATCATCAAATAACATCCCCGGAGGGAGTGTCAGGCTTGTACTGACTATAACCCACCCATGTTCCTTCTATTGCCCTTTATGTTCCGAGGCCGCGGTACCTCTTTCGAACAACCCCAGGGCCCTGGGTGGCCTCTCTGCTTTGCTGACATCTCATTGAGGCGCGCATGGAACACTAACGCGCCGTCGACACGGCCTGTCGTCAATAGACGGACGGTGAGCAACAATTTGTCACAGTCATTCAATTTGTGTCAGTTGACGCTATGTTTTTTATAGCTTTTTCAAATCCAGGTTTTATATTATATAATTATGTATATTTCATAGCAAATGGAGATTGGCTTTTTTAACTCTGTTGTTTTGCCTCTAATCAAGAGTTTTTTTTGTTTTTCAGTAATCAGTTGCCATTACAGTTCTTATTATCCAATTTGTTCCAATTGAAAATTCTATGACCTGAAGATATTTTGGTTCTTTGATAAAATCACATTTTCTCATGAAAAATAACGACGATGACGATGACGACAGAAAGACTACGATGTGCTTATACACATAATAATTCTTCTACTTAATTATAATATACGAGTATTGCTCTGATATCTGATAATCATCATCATATCAGCCTATGGATAGCCCTTGCTAAACGTACTTTAGGCATCAACTAACTTCTGCCTCAGCCTGCCGTCTAGAGCCGCTTGCAACCAGCGAGTCAACGAACATTCACCACGTCGTCCACCTGGCTGTCCCACGCACCGTTTACCTATACGCGGAGACCACTCAATAACCTTTAACCACCTTTACCCATCGACCCATTGTCACAATGTCAATATACGTATATTCCCTGTACACGCTCGTCCCGGGATATTCTCAGCAGCATCTAATTACATGAGACAAGCCAACGAATACATAGAAAAGTAGCTCATTCTGCAGAAAATATAAACAGTTCAAGAAGAAAATTCAAAACTTTACTTGATTTTCAGTTCAACATCGACATTTTCCACAACGTTTATACAAACAAATTAAACATTTGTCTGTTAAAACGTTGAAGAAAATGAACGAGATACTTAAAACTGTAGAACAATATAACAATTTAAAAATCAACCACAAATTAAAAACATTCTCTCTCACAAACTCACTGTAAAAATTGCAGCGGTACACTATATAATTCTTCTTTCTTTGTTACACAAAAAAAAACATACAAACGACCTAGGAGCGCAAATTTTCTTTTAGTTAGCAAAAGCAACAGGATGATACTGTATTCAATATGGTTGACAAAGAATTCATACTTCCCGCGCAACTTGTACGGTTCCCTGTACTAATTAGGTTGGCTAATGAATACAGGGGGTTCATCCGTAGTTGTCTGGGTAATTAACAGCTGAGATAGAAAATATTAATATTTATAAGACCCAGGGGTGGAGAAGGAAATTTTCGCGAGTATATGTTCCGCTCAAAGTGTCGCGTTGAATTTTACATACTCATTACACACCTAATAAACAGGGTGTTTGTATTCCATTTCCGTGTTTTGTGTGATAAAAGTGTGTGTTTAATTCATTTGATTAACGGCTTCATGTCCCCTCTAAGTAAAAATAATTGTAATTTACTGCGTCTGCGTCCCAGGCTCCCGTAAATTAATAATCATTATGTGGTTATTTGAAATGAGTGCAATATATTTAGGTAATAAAAATCCTATTACAGCAGGGGCTTATATGTTGACTTTATTTGAAAAAAGGTGCTGATTCTTGACTAAAAGCTTATTTTTTACGTAAAAGATTTCAGAATTTTACTCTGGACGCTTTTACTGTACGCGTCTTTTTACATCGTTCTCACATATTTGTATTTTTCAACATGAATGTTGTAAATGCGAATGCGAATTTTGTAATCCTTACTAATATTATAAAAGCGAAAGTGAGTTTGTTTGTTACGTCTTCACGCCTTAATGGCTAAACTGATTTTGATGAATTTTGGTACAGAGATAGTTTTTTTAAAAAGATTGAGATATGAGGGAGAAAGAGGGAATAAGGGAAAACTTAGCATTGCTATTACAATCAATAAAGCGCAAGTGCAAAAATGACTGGTAACAGATACCTGCAAATCAGGAAAGGGGAACTGTGTTACCCCGAATTTAACGCGAGCTAAGCCGCGGGCAAAAGTTAGTATTATTATAATTTAAAAGAGTGTCCATAGAGTTTCTTGCCCATTCTTCTCCATAGAGATCAACGGATGGAATGGGCAACTACAGTGCTTTCACAAGTTATTATGCTTTGTGACCGGGACTGTAGCTTCAACATTTTGTTTCTGACATTCAAAAGTGCCTGTAATGCTCTAATTGAAATAAATGCTTTTGAGTTTTTTGAATAATTTACATTTGATATTATTAAATTATAAATTAAATGTATCTGTTCCAGTCTCGGTGTTTAACTTAACATTAATATGTAACGCACAACGTTACCCTTTACCGTATCTCCAAAGGTAAATTAGCTCGGGTTAAAAAGAGGTCTACCGCAGTAATTCAGTGGGGTCGGATTTCAATCCACAAGCCTTTGATCGGGAGTTAAAGCCGACGTTTGGTAATTGTCGCTACTTTAATGAAGAAGACATAAAGATACATTTGCGGTTTTTCGGTTTAAACGACTTTTTGTGAACTTTGAAGGAGCTCGTGGCTAAATAATAATAGCCGGTCGGGTTTATATTTAGGTTAAGCCGCGCTTGCCTAGGTTGGTTTGTGGATGGGTGACCATAATAAAACGTTAAGCTGTTGGTCCCGGCTGTCATTTGTAGATCTTTGACAGGATTTGGTACATATAGTCAGTTTCCCGAAAGTGTGTCAACCAGTCTTCCAAGGGGTATCGTATTATCTAGTACTGACTGAGTTGTGGAGGTGAGTGGCAAAAAAGTCAAGGAAACAAACAAAAGTCACCGACTTGGAAGTCGGTTATTTGCACTTTCAAGTAATCGGTAGAACGATGCCAACATTTTAAAATCATCATACATTAGATCGCATGATGGTATATTCCGATTCGATGGAATAATTCAGGGTTGCGGGTTGTTCGAAAGAGATACCGTGGCCTCAGAACACAATGAGCAAAATAAGGAACATGGATGGTTGTTGGAAGTCAGTGAAATCTGACACTCCCTCCCGCTCCAGAATGAGAAAATTATTTGATTTCAAATATTGATTAAACAAAATGAAAATAATCGCATGTTGTCAAAAAAATAAAAAGTGCTGCCAATATCGCACGTCTCGATATTGTGAGCACTTTTTATATCGTGACCATATGGCCAGTCAACACAATTTTTTTATTGCTTTGGGTGCATCCGGTTTGACTGAAAGTTGACCCCAGCATATTTGAAAAGGGCTAGGCTGATTATGATGTGCGTCTCCGTGGGCGTTTAAATGGAGAAAAAGACCATTATATTATGATTGACTTATCGATTAGCAATAAAAGTAAATTCATAAGCTAGATTATTCTTAAATAGGCTAGTTTTTATGATTTATTTTATTCTAGATAAAATAATTATAATTCGTTCTTAAATGATGAAACAATAGAAAAATGATAGTTATATTCTTGCTTGTAGAAGTACTTGACTTGATAAGTCTTTATCAATTCTCATATTATTTCAATAAGTAGCTGTAAACATAACTTACGTCTATCATATATTATATGGATCTACAGATCTAGTAATATTTATGTAAAATATATATAGACACGTCATTAAAACAAATTATTATAATGTATGTTCGGAGTAAGATCCAATTAAGGTTACTCAATAATAATTCAAATCTAAAATGTCTAATTAATATCTAATAAGTTAAGGTAATTAAAGTCTGTGAAAACAATTGAAGGAAAACTAAAAGGTCTTCTAACCTTCAGTGACATTTCATTATTATGCCCTTGATTAATAAACAACTAATTATATAACACCATGTTAACTTCGAACATTAATTGGGTTTTCAACTGAATGAGACGAAATTTAAATCGACAACAAACGCATACTATGTAGGCAAGCATATTATAAGTTGGGGGATTATATTGATGATAAAAATGCTTGGCTCAATGCTGGTCCTGCTACACAAGCATAGGGGTAAACTCATTGATTAGTATCCGAAGTTATAGTGGAAGCTGCAGAAGATTGTCAGACTATCTTTGCAATGTATAGAATCAATTCTCTAGTATTGTATAATTATTAAGCCCATATGTGAGTGCTATGTATTATCATTGACTTGTCGAAGCCCTGGTGGTTGATAGTGTCATGCTCACTTAAATGTCTCGCTGATGGTGGCGGGTGTGTCGGGTCATTTAGCTCCCTTCAAAATGGTCGAGCTGAATGGGGCTGATCATACGTGTAGCGTATAATAAATACCGACACGCTTAGTGGTAGGGCGAGCGGTGGCGGGAGCGCGCTCAGTCATATTAATGGACTGAGCGCTCACTCGCTTCTGGTCCGCCGTGCTAGTAAGACGTGCTCATTGGAGACAGACTGTTGTTTAATTTAACATACCTAACACCCTAATAGTGTAACCTGTACAAGTGGCGACCCTGCCAGGATTACATAAGTGTAAGGTATGTACCAAAATTCAAAACATATTGTGAATAAAGAGGTAAATCAGTGACTAATCAGTTTTTATTCATTGAGATGTTCCATGTAGCCCATAACTGGGTTTTAAAATGAATTAATTACTTACTTTTAATCTGGGTACGTAATTATTAAATTGTTACGTAATTATTGAAATAAAATAACGAATTTAAATATAATTTTGGTTATGACACAATAATTAAAACGATTGGCTTATTTAGCTTACGTATGCTATTATTTTAGAAACCAGCATTCTAATTAATTTACGTAATTTGTGTGCTTTGAGATCACAAAAGGAATATTTCAAGATAAATCTGATTTTGTTACTTGGTTGATGAAAGTCGTTGACAGAACAAAACTATCAAAGGTGTTAATTAATAATTTGAATGTCAGTGTTTTCGAAGTAGCTATTGTTACAATACACGATTTCATAAATATTATGAATAATAATAAATTATTTATTGGCATAAACAAGTTAATACATATTTGTGAATCACTGGTGCCTGTGGTGGGTATTGAAACACCTGTATCACCGGTCACCGGGTATTATATTATAAAATCTTATTCATTAGACAAACTTTATGAGAACTTATGGCTTACTTACCTGTATACAGTATAACACTAAATATGTTTTTCTTTTATATAATTTTTACATACACAACAATATAGTAATATAGTTACAATAACTTGATAAGTGTGAGTGTAACTGATATTAAATAACTCACTGTAGTTTATTATGTTATTTTACTTTTGTTCTGTCAACAAAAACGTGGTTATTAGAGGTAGTTTGGGTAACCAAACAGTACCTAAATGGTCTTGTAAAATAAGATCAAGGGAAGTTCGATGAAAATCGGAACGGTACCTATAAAGGAAGTAATTCCTTAGAGAGGTAGTTTGGGTAACCAAACAGTACCTAAATGGTCTTGTAAAATAAGATCAAGGGAAGTTCGATGAAAATCGGAACGGTACCTATAAAGGAAGTCATTCCTTATAGAGGTAGTTTGGGTAACCAAACAGTACCTAAATGGTCTTGTAAAATAAGATCAAGGGAAGTTCGATGAAAATCGGAACGGTACCTATAAAGGAAGTAATTCCTTAGAGAGGTAGTTTGGGTAACCAAACAGTACCTAAATGGTCTTGTAAAATAAGATCAAGGGAAGTTCGATGAAAATCGGAACGGTACCTACAAAGGAAATAATTCTTTCAAGAGGTAGTTTGGGTAACCAAACAGTACCTAAATGATCTTGTGAAATAAGATCAAGGGAAGTTCGATGAAAATCGGAACGGTACCTATAATGGAAGTAATTCCGTCGAGAAAAAAAAAAAAAAAAAAAAAACAATGTCGACGGTCCCTGCGTGCATGAGGACATGTCGAAAATGGCATTTTATTATTGTATCATCGGCTTTAGATTATAAATTATCTATGCCTACATGCTGAACTTGTTTTTATTCAATAAAGCAAACTTACAACCTTGCACAATTCAACTTACTTACAAATAAGCAGTAGAGGTAGTAGACACTTTTTGTCGGTACTCATTATAGATGGTTGTTAACACAGAACTGATTCACTCTGTTCCCCCCGTACTAGTATAAACTGTATTACAGTGGAACAGTTTTCCTCGCTATGTTATTTTATTTATGGTAGCAGACTTGTGACAAAATAATTACTTATTAGTTGAAATAATTAATACATACGATTTTTATTTAACTTATTTACCGTGTTTTAGAAATCGTATAAGACGTATAAAAAGTATTATAAATACAACGAATAAGTGTCGTATAAATGGTCATCTATAAGTTTTTCAAAAAAAAAAAAACGTGGAAAAAATAAAATACCTATGTACGTAGGAACCGTCGAAATACACCTACCGCCACTAGACTCGAGCGTGCGCCTGAGTTGTACTTGATCGCTACTAATGTAGCAACGTCAAAAAAAAAAAAAAAAAAAAAAAACGGAACGGATTGCGATGTTCGCATCTGTGTACATATGATATGAGAGCCAATCGAGCTATCATTAGGGAAAAGCATCCTTTGCCCACTATGGAACGAAGCGACGAGGCCGAACATAGCACAGGCTTACAAAATATGTCTTACGGGTTTTAAAAGATAACAATGTTCTGCTAAACGAATCAAAACGCGCTTAATAAAAACCCTTTAAAATAAAAGCTCTGGATTGTTCAAACTGAATTATACACAAATTTAACGTTATTCATTTTGAAACTTTCATGCATTAGAAAAAAGGAAAATTAATGACTGAATTAACGTTTTAAATAATGCGCTAGGCATGTGAACGTCGTGGGAATTTAAAAATGTACTTTGTTTATTGTATTTTCCTTTGAAAACATGGCGTCGGTAATTACTAAGCGAAGGCTATGTTTTTATCAAAGTAAAGTAAGATGGCTGATTGTCTAGTCAATAAACTGTTTTAGTTGACATAAAATCACGCGTATAATCTCTGGAGGGTTAAGCAGAGGTCAAACTCAAAGCATTTATTACGATTAGACCTTTACAGGCATATTGAATGTCATGAAAATAAAAAGGATTGTGCTACAGTCCCAATCACGAGACATAGTAGCTTGTGAAAAATTAAATACTGTAGTTGCCATTCCAAAGCGCAGATCTCTGTGGAGATGAATGGGCAGAGGGCTCCGTGAACGCTCTTTTAAATCATAATATTTTTACAAAATCATGGATATATCATTCATGTTGAGATTATGCATACATGTGAGAACGATGTACAAAAACGAGCACATTAAGAGCGTCCAGAGTAAAAGCAAAAACAAGAGTTTAATAGATGAATGAACGAATTAATTTAAACAAAACCGTGGCGGCTAATAGTCGACTGTCAGTGCCCGTTCATGAACATGACGGCAGCCCCGTTCAACCATTTTGAAGGGAACTAAATGACCCGATACTGATAGAATCGTTGCGAGTGCCAACAGTAATTGGAAGGTACAAAGCTTCTTAGGGCTAGTATATTATGTAGGAAAATGGATCCCTTATTCAGCTTCATAGACCGAATCCTTGCGCGAACTTTTAAGACTAAAACTAGGCAAAGATACGGATATCATCTCTTATTGGCACGATGAACAAACACAAGCTTTTGATGATGATAATAGGGTAGATGACACCACCAATCATTTGACATACTTTTTATGAGCTGTCAAAACGCGATTCCCCCATAGATTTTGTATGGGACTCGCAAACGATGACGTCACTAAGTTGTCAAGTCAATGACGCAACTATTTATTGATTTAAAAGCAACTAAAAATCGAATTTTAAAGTTATTTTGAAATTAATGCAGTTCTCAGGTCTAGAATAACGTGTTCTTTCAGAAAAATTGTGTCTTTAAATTATTGGTTAATGGTGTCAGCTACCCAATTATTTATACTTGGTAGTTGATCAATATCATCCTGTAGCAATTACTTTGCGTGAATAAAGGCAAGCCTGTGAGGGAGATTCAGAGCTAAAGTTAGTCAGGAATGAAATATAGAACAATAGTTGGGCGAATTGTATATCCATTAAATTGGACGAATTGGCTATCCATTAAATTGGACGCATTGGCTATCCATTAAATTGGACGCATGGCTATCCATTGGCGCATTCTTGTGGCCAAAGCCACCCGGGCATTGTAGCCATGAAAATGAGACTACGTTCCAAAGTGGACAGTGATGGTGAACATTGTAGAGATTACTTTGGATAAGCCAAACCAAAAAGGTGAACTGACATCCAAATTCAAATTAGGTCACAATTGCAAAGGCGTTTCACAGGGCAATATTTTAGGCCCACCCTTTTTTATATATATCAATGACCTGACAAAAGTAACTGATGATCCTTGCGTAGTCTTTGCAGACGATATGTCCGTAACCATTCCTAAAAATGAAGTAAACTTTAAATGAGGAAATCAATAGTAATGTGAGCAAAGTATTAACTAAAAAAAAAAAGAAACTTTAACCTCTAGAGCCCCAGCGGCACAAAAACGTGCCAGTAAACAAGTATTACCGTTGAGCCCCGCTGGCACAAATTCGTGCCACCAAACCTCGATCGATTGAAAACTGTATTTGTAGTAAAGACAAGTCTTAAAATCAGATTACACATACGATAAGAATCCGCCCGGCGGTGCTTGACGGATAGTTGACGTAAATAATGGGGGTCCTTGAGAGGTTAAACCCAACATAGAAAAACCTAATATGTCCAATTTTGTAACAATAATTGGAATAAAATAAATTTGAACATCAATTATAAAGATAAAAGTATACAACAATCAGATAGTATGACTTTTCTTGGGACAGATCTAGATCATAAATGTTCCTGGATTAGTCATATTGACAAGATATGTGAAAAGCTCAGTAAAAAAAGAGGGGGAAAGAAAAGGGAATGTTTAGCTTTGCTATTACAATAAATAAGGCGCAAGGGTAAACACTAGTATGTGTGTGGCAGCTGTATGTAGCATGGTCGCGAGTGTCCAGTGCCCGAAATCTATATTTATCAGCACCAAATGGAAAGACATTCAATATAGTTTACAGTAGCGTCCTAAAATAATGCTGTTACTCACATTTATTATTCAAGTACAAATATTATTAGTAAATTAAAGTACATATATTAGGCTAGTAGTAGATATAAACAAATGAAAACCTTTAACATAGACTCTGCACACTCCAAGCTTAAAGAGGTATTTTCTTGGTTAGGTGCACCCGTAAGCGTTACCGCTGATCATGGTCGGCAGTTTGTTAGTTCAATTTGAAAGTTTTTGTAAAGAATTTGGTATCCAGTTGTTCCAAACAGAAATTTCCAAATGTCGAAGTTAAGAGGCAGAACTGTTTGATTCTTTATAAGCAATTTATTGTGAATGAGTGGACATTGTTGGCCTTGTAGATTCTTAGACGCTTGTTAACTTATTATTTTATTTTGCGTTTTATAAAGCAAGCAATGACTTATTGCCTGGCCTACGCTGTCCTCTCATATCTAAGTACTAACGCTGTAACAACCACATTGTAAAACCAAATGATTTTAAAAGAGTGACTATGGAGTTTCTTGCCGGTTCTTCTCCATAGGAAACGACCAACCCGAACCGTGCACCTTTTCTCGAATGTTATTTATAAGTGCCCATGTAGGCCAATGTGACATAAAAATATTTTGATTTTGACTAAAAACATAGATACTGCAAAGAAAAGAAAATGCAGATAGCAAGAGGAAAGCAACAGAATCTAGGAAAGATATTGGGAAAAAAGTATATGTTGAGAATACAATAAAGAAAACAAGTTATCCACCACATTCAAGGATACGACACACATTGGTGAATAAATAGTGGACAGCGGTTGCGCAGAAATATAGTAAAGAAAGTGGGAAGTTTGACCAAATAAGGATAATAAGCTTTCAGAAAATAGCGATACCGCCTGTAACAACGTGTGTGACGAAAATGAATAAGTGATTGTTTAACGGAATATTATTAAAATTATTTGATGATTATTCTTGAAATAAACTCATTTGTATGTTATTATATTTATACGAAATTATGCTATTTTTAAAATTTTGTAAAAGGTAGATGTAGCGTATAATAAATACCGACACGCTTAGTGGTAGGGCGAGCGGTGGCGGGAGCGCGCTCAGTCATATTAATGGACTGAGCGCTCACTCGCTTCTGGTCCGCCGTGCTAGTAAGACGTGCTCATTGGAGACAGACTGTTGTTTAATTTAACATACCTAACACCCTAATAGTGTAACCTGTACAATACGTACCACGGTTCATTTTTAACTTATTTAGATTTAAAATTAAATTTTGCTTTTTACTTACTCTGGACGCTCTTACTGTGCACGTCTTTCTGCATCGTTCCTACATATTTGTATAATCTCAACATGAATGATGTAAATACGATTTAGTAAAAATATTATAATTTAAAAGAGTGTCCATGGAGTTTCTTGCCCATTCTTCTTCATAGAGATCAACGCTTTGGAATGGGCAACTACAGTACTTTCACAAGTTATTATGCCTTGTGACCGGGACTGTAGATTAATTTTGTTTCTTGACATTCAAAAGTGCCTGTAATGAATTGAAATAAATGGTTTGATTTGATTTGATTGATTTGATTTGATTTCTCTACAGCCATTATGTTTTGTCGAGTAGTTACGTCTCTCAAGCGTATACAGCATGTTGCAAAGTTTTTCATTTTTGAGGCCCTAGTACGAATTTGCGATATAAACTTTTAAGGTAAATACGTCGATTTTTAATCGAAAATAGAACTACATAATATAAAAAAATCATGTATAAATATTAATTAAAGTTTTTAATTAAATTCTTTGAAACAGCAGGATATGAATTTATCCCTTAAATTTTGAAAAAAAATGTGAAAAAGTATTTGTAATAATAAGAAACCAGCCAAGACCGAGTCAGACTCGCGCACCGAGAGTTCCGTACAAACTTAAACAGCCATATGTTTTGATTGCGTAGACTTAGAGCATTGATTTTTAAAAGCACAGATGTGTTTTTCATTTTAACTCGATACCTTCAAGCGTTCCCATGATAAAGGGTCAAAGAAAAAGTGATCCAATGAGATGACCGTTTTTTTTTTGAGGTACGGTTCTCTAAAAACGCATTATTAGTTATTTATATACCACACACTCGTGCTGTGCCTCTGCTAGTGAACTAGGTACCACATAAAAAGTTCACTAAATGAAAATGATCACAATATAAGACATTATTATAAAAAAAAACAAATAGGATACATCGGTGTTAGTAACTTTTTCTTTTTTTAAAGTAAAAAAAACGTTGCCCCACACTAAGAATTTCGCCTGTATCGTGGGTGCGTTTACAAACATTTAAACTCACATACACAAACAGCCAGACCCGGAACAACTATCTGTAGGCCATACAAATATTCGTTCCGTGCGGGAATCGAACCCGTGACATGCAGGGCAGCAGGCGATCGCTCAGTCACTGCGCCAATCGTGTCGTTAACTATATTTTTTTTATGTACACACAAAACACATATGATGGAAAAAATACATACACAAAAGAGCACAAAGGTACTGCTTATTTCATTTAGCAATCTCTTCCAGCAGACCTGCGATAGGACAGATACGTAAGACACAGTGTGTAGAATATCAAATTAAGCACTAACTTAAATAAACATAACTATATTAATATAGAAAAACATACGTACTAATAAAATTAAAACTGTTTTATTTTTTACAAATATTTTTTAACACTTTAAGACTATTGCTCAAATAAACGTAGGCAAACAAATAACATTACTTAGGTAACTTAAAATAAAACCAATTTTTCCAACATTGAGAGCTTTTTACACCTCCTGGGGTCGGTAAACCCGGAACGTGGACGAAATAAAAATTAAACAATAAACGCGAAATAATCCCCAAAGGCAGTTATGTATTACGAAATATATTAACAGTCGGCAAAGACATGAAAAAAATATTCAAACAGGATTACCTACATATAATATATTTCGGTTGAAAATTTGTTTCACTTGTTCACAAACCTATAATTGGCCTACAAATAGTTGTTTCGGGTCAGGCTGTTTGTGTATGGGAGTTTAAATGTTTGTAAACGCACCCACGATACAGGAGAAATTCCTAGTGTGAATAAAAGTTTTTATAAAGAAAATATACAATGTGTCCGGTCACGGACTAGCGATATTCTATGTTCTTATATAACAAACATTTTAGTACTCAAAATTGATTGAAACAAAAAGCTACCACTATTTTTCACAAAAAAAGTTTACAAAATTTTCGTTGATTTGCATATTTTTTGGACTTTAATTTTGTTTTCTAAAGTTACGAAAATGTAAGCTCATCATTTCTTAATTTAAACGATAGACAATATTGTTGCCCTCTGAATAAACCTATTTTCGTCTCAGAAAGACCAAAGCTATGAGAGATATAATTATTTTTTGTACACGCATAGAGAATATCTCAAAATGGCTGCCAAAATGCAGGGAAGTGAATTAGACCCGTGTAAGTGTGTATCGTAATAGTATATTAAAACACTCGTTACATAAGTATCTAGAATATCGCTAGTCCATGACCGGACACATTGTATACATATATAATGTTGATAAGAAATTGTATAAAATCTTGTTCTTCTAACCTGACAGACAGAAGAGTTGTTAAGGAGTTTGTTCCGCCACTTCTTCTTCTCAGCTAAAACACTAAGAATTGACGAAAGGCGCGTTTTGGGTGTCTCTTGAAATGTTGACCGTGCTAATTTTCAGCCGATTTTTTGATTTTGATATATTATAACATACTACCTTCTGCATATAAATTTTATCCTACTAATCCTACGTCCTACTAAGTATTACTGATATTATAAATGCGAATGTTGATGAAATTTGGCACAGAGGTCTGAAAACACATAGGATATTTTTTTTGCGATCATCACGCGGGTGAAGCCGCGGGCGCCAGCTAGTAATAAATAAAGTAAAAAGGCATTGTAAGTGGCTTGTGGCTTAAAGACTTGTAAATCGAAGAACCTTTCTGAATTAAAAGGTACCTACTAAACTTTACTTATGAATTAAAGAGTCGTCTGAAAAGTCACCGAAAGTTAGTATATTCCCTAGTCAATTTCCTTTAACTTAATAATAAGGATGGAAAAATATTTCCAGACCACCTCTTTATCAAGGGCGCCCCTAAAATACTTACTCTGAACTATTTGAATAAAAGATGTTTCAGACTGCCTAATTTTCAATTATGTATGTAGATACAACTTTATTCTTCAGCTGTTTGTTACTGTGATCAAATTTAAAGGTAAAAGGTCACATTTATCTAAAAACTCTTGGAAAATCTAGTTTAAAAATAAAGTGGTTTTAAAGATTAAAACATGACGGCACGGTTGGCGCAGTGGTTGAGCGATTGATTGCTGCGCTGCGTGTCGCGGGTTTGATTGCCGCACGGAAAAGATATTTGTAAGGCCTACAGGTTTCGGGTCTGGCTGTTTGTGTATGTCAGTTTTAATGTAAACCGAACCCACGATACAGAAAAAAATCCTAGTGTGAGGCAATGTTTTTTTTTTTAATAGAAATAATTGTGTATGGTCGTAGCACATTTCCCATATTTTTAACAAACTCTATTCGAGAAATCGGCCACGCATAAATGAAGCGAGAACATGCAATTTATCTCGAAACATATACGTATAAATAAACTTATGAAACTTAACTGCTCAACATAAAATGCCATGCTGTTAAATGTGATTTTATTTTTATTGCGCCAACAAAAACAAATCGTTTTATGTCCAGATTTAAATTTCAGTATTCCGCCGAGCGCTGAATATCCCAACTGTAATAAGGCGATGTTTTTATTACAGTGGGCCCTTCTAATAAGCGGACACTGGCTGTTTGTTCACAAACAATCATCCCATTTTGTAATTTTACACCTATATCCGCTAGCTAACGAAACAAAATTACACCGACTAAATAAATTGAAAAAACAAGACATTTCCACGGTTGCTTATAGAAATCTTTATTGAATTTTTTCTACAAACAGAATGTAGCGTATCTGAAATTTATATAAAAAAAATAACACATTTTCAAGAAAGAATCACTACAAAGAGGAAAACTGATCCGCTTAGGAAGAGGCGCTAAAATTCATCATCTGTATATTTATGGCAATCGTTTATGTAATTCCTTAGAATTTCTTCAAGAATTCTAATTGTTTTAATTAACCCAAGCAAACAAAACGACCTCAATCTGTTTACTTACCGCAAAACTTTTCATAATAAAACGCTTCTTGCATTCTCGAATATTCTAAAGCAAAGATCCGAGGAATTAGGGTAAAGGTAATTAAATGCGACATAAACACCGAGCTGGGCATGTATTATAACTGCATTATCCGATAAATATTCATGAGAGCCGAACTTCCAGTAGGTATGGTGACGAATTCACCGACTTATCCGCCGCATCAAGTTTGCGCCATGAATATGTAGCCGCATCAAGGCACAGACTAAAATAAGGGTTCATATTATAACGATCAATTACCCCAGATATCTATGTACCTAGCAGTTGTACACTCATTCGCAAAATTTTCTCAAAGACGTTGGTAAGGATCCATGGTGGACATTTATCCACATTGGACCGTCCGTACACTTCGTTATTTTTCTTTGTTCTCCAGTAAAGACGCCAAGATACTAGTAGAATGTTAGTCTTTATGGAGTGTCCGTAAAGACTAGCATCGCAGGTTGGTTATTTGAGCCGGATTAACTGCGTCAAGCGTCGACAAAGGAGATCGAATATTATGCATTATCTCGTCCAATAACTAGGAGTATTAGCTCAAAGTAACTTAGTAACAGTGTAACGTGTGGGACCTTTTGTTATTACACAATTTGTATTGGATCGGTAATTAAGCTACAAGGTACACATAGGTAGAAAATTATCCGCATAACTCTTAGTCTATTTTATAGATTAAGATTAGCTCGCCCGCAAGACGAAGTATCGCTTAAATAAAAATCAATATCGCAATCGGTTGTGAGTTTCTTCTTACAGTCCATTTGCTCTAAGAACGTAGTGCTTTCTCAAAGGGATCTTTCGGCCCTTATTTCGAGATCCTTTAGGACCACACTTGAAGAACGGCACGCCGCCTTTAGGGCCCCGCTTCCGCCCTCCGAGAAATGCCCGAGATAAGAGAGACGTTTTGGCGCCATTCATGTTTATGGCAGGGCAAATGGCCCTAGAATACTGCGTACTTATTATAAACAAGTACCTATATACAATATATTTAAAAGCGCTTCGAGAGATATTGAAAAATCGTATTTGTTCAAAGCGAATATACTTCTCACCGATACGAGAATATGATGTTAGAGGTATTCCAATGCGATATTTCTCTGAGTACTAATTCATTTTAAATCATTTCGATTATGCACCTGAATCTGCTTGATGACTTAATAAAAGATGTAAAACTATCTTTTATACATGATGCTTGAACTAGACGCTCGGCGAAAAAGAAAAATCTTTTTCATCGTACAATCCGTAAATGTTAATAGAATTTGAGGTCGCAAAAACTAGCGATGTCTAGTCTACGCAGAATCCGTCGTTATTTCAAGTGTGAAGGGATGGGACGTGGCGGTATTACTTTATTTTACAAAATGTAGTCTTCGTAAAATTTTATGAGGACCGTTTTTGGAGGGGGAGCTCGAGCCAGCGATCATTAACATCACACCTATACGGGGTCCTGTGTTACGCCGGTACAGTTTTCGCCAAAGCCGTTGATTCCAATTACACGCTTAACTGTTAATATTGTTCTATTAGAACTTTAGAAGCTATACCTTCTAATTCCGGTTCGCATTGTAACGATATTAAAATCCTAACTGACAAGCCTTGCTGTAATTGTGACGTATTAGTGAACATTATATTACACAAAAGAGTCTTATTAAATAACACCGAAGGTATAACGGACCCTTATCAATTAGCATGACATTTTTGACTGTTAAGAGTATGAAAACAATCGTCTAAACCAAACAATAAGAACCAAATACGCATTCATTAAAAATGATGGGCACAGTGCCGAAACGTTGTTAACTGTCGACGCATCGTACGCGAGCAGTAACTGAAATAAACAAGCCACATTGAACGTGTCCGTAGCGTACAAAAAGTAGAAATTGGAATAGAGGTAGAGGTCCGCACTCCGTAGGCCGTCAGGCAGAGTTTAGGCGCGTCCTCTGGGGCACTTGCCAAACAAAGTTTTTGTTTTATCAAACTGGTAATTCTCATTTTTTGTTTTATTGCCCCAAAGCTCTGGAGATTTATAGCTAACCACTTTGCATTAATTTCGCATTCATTACAGATCTCCTGAATATTGGACGTTATTTTTTTTTTGCAACGAAATTCAGTGTAAATTACAGGAAAATTATGTACAATGTTTATTCAGAGTGCGTTCTGAATATTGTTGTAAATTAATCCGTGCATAACGCTATAACGGTTCTTGCATTAGCGCTTTGTATTTCTTACAATAAAATTATACAAATTACTCAAACGCGGGAGGAAGGAAGAATTCAAAATATCGCTTATGCCGTGCTCTGTAAAAATCGAGTACTTACCTAAAAAGTTTCAAGCATTTTAAGATCTCGAAGTAGTCGAGCAATTTCATTAAAAAGTACATTTTAACGTCGGTACCCCACAGAGAATGTACTCACATGTTTTTGTTAAAACGCGAATAAATATTAACGGCTTGTTAAGAGTGTACTTAGTTCTAATTTGTTGGGACATTAAAATAGTTCAAAGTTAAGTAAAACAAAGGAGTTAAGGTCACATACATGTCGTATTCTCTTGAGTTCGGCGGAAACCGCACATAGCTTAAGTGAACCATTAATGAAGATTAATTGTTGACGACGACGCTCACTACACACCATACACACTACGTAAATGTTAGAATAGATATGTGCTTGTATATATATGCTGTACCATAGCTGAGAAAATGACATTAAATAGAACATGATTTTGATCCATTAATCATCATCATCATACTGGTAAAAGCAGGGCTTACATTACTTCCCTTTTATGAAGGTGACCACTAGACCATGGACATACGTGATATATAAAATGATTAATCATAATTTTTTTTTTATTTTTGCCAAAAGCAAAACATTGCCCTTTTATGGCTGAAAGGACCAAATCGTGTTAACGTATTCACCACGCCCGATGCAATAATGGTCTTTTTAGCTTCGCGGCTATCTAGTCGTGAATTGAAATTAGTTTTCGAATCAAATCGTATATTTAGTGACGTGGTTTATTTGTCAATGATTGAAATGTGTGACATCAAAATTGTATTATAAAGCTGTACATTCGATATAGTTTCGTATTCGATTCGTTTTGATTGCACAACATATTGTGTTCAGATTACCGCTTAATATAACCAGCATATTATATGATATTATTGTGACCTTTTAAACTTACAACATAGATCAATTTACCTTATGGTTAATTAATTTTGTCTAACCCTTAGCTGTAATAATTGAGAAACTATTTTCTACCTCGCTACATTTAATATTAAGTATCTGTGTACGAACAGGTACATTTGCAAAAAGTTGCCTGATCACCAAAAAAAAAACACCATTTCGGTAAACAAATATACTAGAATTAATAGACAAAGTTACTCACGTAACGTATGCAGTTTAATTCAAACAGAACATTTAAAAAATCTACTTTCTACATGCAGGAAACAGCTATTGTCCCAATTAAAGTATTCAAATTTTTATTTGTTGTCCAAAGCGTGTTGAACAATTAAACTATCAGAGTTTTGTACAGCATAAAACCAGCGAGAGCGATTTAGACTCGCGCACCAAGGGTTCCGTTCAAATTTGCGACATAAACAGCTATACTTTTTGACTGGGTAGACTTAGAAAGTTGATTTTTCACAGCACAATGGACCACAGATTTCAGTATATGGTATTAATTTCAACACGATACTTTCACGCGTTTCTGAGATAGAGGGTCTTGACAGACAGACAGACAGGCAGACGGACAACAAAGTAAACCAATAAGTGTTCCGTTTTTTGTTTTTGAGGTACGGAACCTTAAAAACAGGTTTAAAATATAAACAATCGTAGACAGAATTCGAAATAAACTGTTCTCGCCTTGTCTTGAATTGTGAGACATATCGAACAGGACGAGCGTAATGCAATGGATTTCAAAGATTTCGGACCAGATAAATCCGAAATCTTGAAGGAATTTAAGGCAGCATATTTTTTTATTGCAAACTGAAAATGATCATGTTGTCGATATAATGAATTAACAACTGTATTACAAAATATTAAGGTGTATTTTGTGACCAGACTTTTTTTGCGGAGACTGGGCGGAGCGGGGGCAAGTGTCAGACTTGTACTAACTAACATCCACCCATGTTCCTTCTTTTGCCTTTTATGTTCCGAGGCCGCGGTATCTCTTTCGAACAACCCGCAACCCCGAAACAACCCGCAAAACAAAACCAGACTTAACCTTTAATTAGTAAGATTTATTATTTGAAATTAGTGCTTATCAAAGTCTAGAGAATAAAATAGCATTAAATAAAGACTCAACATCATCTGCAAACTTACTAGCACTAATTATTTTAATCAGCAACATTCGATTAGAGTGGAAGTTGGCATTGCTAGGCTAAGCAGATGCTGATAAAGTCCTTTTCTCTAACCTCAGCTACAAAGCTAAAAAGCGTGCAAGAAATCAGGCTTTCTGGGCGTTGCTAAGACAAATCTATAGACAGCATCGGTCTATTTAGTCCGGTGGAAATCCAAGTTCCAAGTTCTTTTAAGGCGATTTTGCTTAGCCAAATTATTTGAGAAAAAGATTACTATTTGATTTATAAAGGTGTTTTGTTTGAAAATGTTTTCTTAAGTGTATAAATACATATTAAGCTTTTAATGAAAATCGTCTGTGAGATCGTTTAATCCACGCATTAGATATCCATTCAGTTTTCATGCTCATATAAATAATTCATTCTGGATTTGTTGTGTCTCCACATTATGTTTTTTTTTAAACTTCGATGTTTCTTCAGGTAATAAAACCCGCACAAAGCAAGGGCGGGTCTCTAGTTATGTTTAAATTAATGTCTTCGATGTAAACTAACATTATTACGCATTGTTGATTTGGTCGACAACATCCGTTTAAGGGCTGATTCTACCCCTGATATAGTACAACGTATGAATATACATGACTTAGGGAATAATCCCTTTTCCTTTTGATGTCACTATAGTTATTCCAAGCGTTATTATGACAAAGATTTCTGCTTGAGATATTTTTTATGTTGATTAGGTCGATTTTCCATTTTCATCATTTGCCTAGCTGTTTCCCAATTGTGTTGGTCGAGTTCCCTTCATTATTTAATTTATTTATTTGTCAGATCAGTACAATCCAGTATCGTTAGTAAATACATACACCACTTACAAACTAATGATAGAACATAACTAATTACTTTAGTCAATTCGTAACATGTCAAAGCTAAATAAAACATACACATACAAAATAATTACCATTTTGAAACTTGTACATATTATAATTATTAATTTATGTATTTTTGTAGATTGTAAATAATATACTCTTCCCCATTTTAGTTTATTGCCAATTTCTATCAATCGGTAACCAAAATAAGGTAAACGGCAATGTAGGTCAATCTTTCCAAGCTCTATTTTCCTTAAAACGGGATAATATACAACAAACTGCTAAACGGTTCCATACAAAAGAGTTATCCGAGTACTCGTGCCTCCAAACACCGTTATTCTGGAGACTCGTTCGCTTATCGCCAGGAAGTGTCGAGTAGTTCCCATTGTATCCTATAATAGTCGTAATCGACTACTGAGCCCGCGGCTAACGACTCTTTGATTAGAACTAACCATTAACACATTTCGCTCTTGGCGAGAATTGCTTGAGAAACGTTTTGATCGTAGCTATGTGTTCTGAAACTCTAATCAACTTGTAAGGACGAATACGTTGATTTATAACTATGTTATCTAATCTTGCTAGAATGTGAAGGCTTGGTGATATATTTATAGATGTTACTATAGCCACGGAGCATGGATTTAAGCCCGGTTCATGGCAATGGGATCGTCTCTATTACTTGGGGCTTCTTTTTTTGGCGGAGCGGGGGGGGGGGGAGTGTCAGACTTGTAGGTACTGACTAAAAACTCGCCCATGTTCCTTCTTATGCTCTTTAAGTTCTATGCTCTCTATTGTTTCGCGGTAACTCTTCCGAACAACCCGCAAAACTGGCAGGCGGTGGCCCTAGCAGGCCCCTCTGATTACTTGAAGCTTAACATAAATGGCAATGTGTGTAGTATTAGATACACCTCTGCCTAACCCTTCGGGGATTACAAGCGTGATATTATATTTTATTATTGTGTACAGATAAAAAGTACCTTCATTTTTGCGAAAGAGCTCTCAATATTATTATGGACTTAATCCATTTTCGTGATTTTCCGTTTTCAATAAGTTATTATTACATCGTTAACGGTTGTAACATACAGCGATAACTAAATACAATTAATGATGTGTTTATGTGAACTGGGCGTGTCGTGGCAGATTTCTTATGTAGATTAAAGTAAATATTTACTTACGTTGAAATTATAAAAGCAATTTATTTGACGTAGCATAATGAAATCTGCTTTAATAAGGTTGTATTTACATTAGGGGTATTGTTTAAGTTAACCTTTCGAGTTTACGTCCGTATAATAAGATTCTAACAGTTCTTACTGGTATGCCCGTTGGTCATGAGACAAAATGTCATTGTTGTCAGTGGCTTATTCAGTGAGCTTTTTTTTTCGAATCATCAAATAACTCTCTCCTGCTCTGGGCGGAGCGGGAGGGAGAGTCAGATTTTAACTGACTAAAACCCTTCCATGTTCCTTCTATAGCCCTTTGTTCCGGGCTGCAGTATTTTTTTCTAACCACCCGCAAAGCAGTGGCACTTGGCTCTTTGCTGATAATTTTGGAGGGGTGCGTGGAACACAATCACTCCGTCGACACGGCAAGGAGCATTAAAATTATGAGCTTTCAAAGATCCATATCAAGTTACTATTACTATTTGAGAGTTAAAATCATGAGATAGAAATGAAACCACTGGACTTTTGTTTCAAGAAAAATTACTGTAACACGTTTGACTGATTCTGACTTCATCTGAAAAGTGTCAAGTTTGAAGATTCTATTACAAAACAGTAAACGAAAAATTTCTTCAGCGTAGTCAGTGACGTCATCAATTGCGAAAACTATTTACATACTAAAATCAAAAATAATTATATCGGTTTATTTTTTTCTCAAATACGTTGAACCTTTTTCTAACTACCCACTTTAGAATCGGCTTTCAACCTGATCGAATGGAGCTGAGCTACCAGTATTTACATGCCTTCCTATCTAATTTCAACAACTTAAGGTTGAACGGCATGGTTGGCGCAGTGGCTGAGCGATCAGCTGCTGCTCTGCATGTCGCGGGTTCGATTTAAAAAAAAACAAATATTTATATATAAATACATATAATATACATTTAAAATAATAATCATCAAGAGCAAAGAAGTATTTAATATTTTGTTTAAGGAGAGAGGTAGTGCTTTTTGACCAGACTTTTAAAGTGGACTGAGTTTAATAATATATAAATACATAATGATTTAAAATAATAATCATCAAGAGCAAAGAAGTATTTAATATTTTGTTTAAGGAGAGAGATAGTGCTTTTTGACCAGAATTTCAAAAGTGGACAGAAGCTGAGCGCTCCTTACAGACATGGGCAGGGCATTCCATAGCCTGCTTGAACTGTAGAGGATTTATCGTAGAAGCTAGTAGAATGCACCCGATCTCCAGTCTCAGGTTTTCCGATGACCTCAGATATCTATTATGTGTGTCATGACAACATGTATGTGTGTTATTATTAAGATATGCTTACCCACCCCTTATATTATTAATAATAATAATACTCCTAACATGTAGGCCTAACGAAAACATATATCGAAAACTGATCACTCAGCCTATATATGAAAACACTAGCAAGCGAGTGAGCAAAATAAATAGTAAACATGGTAAATATCCACAAGTCAGCTTGAACATGTACACTTCCTAATACTATACTATAAACTGATAACTCCAATCTAAGACAGAAATTACCCGACCGGTAACTATTTGCCCTCTGCTTTTGTTAAACTCGATTTATTGTACCTGGCAGCCATGATGCAATAGCAACAATGCCCTGACTACAATAAGAAAGCATGTTTGTTGTTTTTATTATTGTTACTAGCTATTGCCAGCGCGTTTGCTCGCGTGAAATTCGGGGTAACACAGTTCCCCTTTCCTGATTTGCAGGTACCTGCTAGCTGCAGTTTTTGCCCTTGCGCCTTATTGATTTGTAATAGCAAAGCTAAGTTTTTCCTTTTCTTTCCTCTTTCTCCCTCATATCCCATTTTTTTTAAATTGCCTATTTTTCCCAACTGTCTCTGTACCAAAATTCATCAAAATCGCTTCAGCCATTAAGGCGTGAAGAGGTAACAAACAAACAAACTCACTTTCGCTTTTATAATATTAAGTAAGGATTACCATTATGTAAAAATGTTGGTAAACCTGTAATTGACAACTGTATAAGTCCAATACTGTAATTTTTATTTTTTAAGATATGTTTATACAGAAGCTGTTGGTGACCTTTTTAATAAATAAATATTTGGAAGATCGTTTGTCTTGTAATAAAATCTGATCATTACTCCAATATAATATTCACACACAATATGTTAATATTCACAACGCAACTGTTTGAAAATATTGATAACCGACAACAAACAGACGCGGTTTACACGGACTTTCAAAAAGCATTCGATAAAGTGGATCATAGATTGCTGCTCAATAAAATTGCGTTCAACGGTAACAGGGGTGATCTCTTGCGCTGGTTTTTGTCCTACATAACTAATAGAACCCAGAAGGTTGTGGTCAATGGTTTCGAATCTAGCTGTATTCAAGTCACATAAGGAGTGCCTCAAGGCTCAATTTTAGGACCATTATTATTTATACTGTTTACAAATGACATAAAATATTGCTTTCAAAATTCAAAATTTCTCTTATACGATGATGATTTAAAAGTTTTCAAACAAATTTCAAAAGAACAAGACTGTGTAGAATTCCAGCGCGATCTAGATCGTTTCTCGGACTATTGTTCTTACAATAAACTATACCTTAGCTTACCTAAGTGTCATAATATAACGTTCACCAAGAAAAAAAATATCATACATTTCAACTATAAACTTGCTGATAGCGTTATTAAGAAAGTTAGTAGTGTTCGTGATCTTGGTGTGCAGTTGGACTCGAAGCTTCACCTAGATATTCATGTTGACAACATTGTCAAAAAGGCATATCAGATGTTTGGCTTTGTAATGAGAGCATCTAGAGATTTTCATCGTCCGTCCACCTTCTTGCATCTATATAAATCCATAATTAGGCCGCAATTAGAATACGCAGTGCCGATCTGGAATCCTTATTATGCGAAATACATTGAATCTATTGAATTAATCCAACGTAAGTACCTTCGTGCTATGCAATTTAGATGTTACCGGAAGAAAAAATCATACCAATCCTCCTTAAACAGTACGACCTGCTTACATTACAGTCAAGACGCCTCCTCCTTGAGACAATGACTTTATTCAGTGTATGCCGAAACAAGTTTGATTGCCCTGACTTAGTGACTGGTTTGTGTTACCTGGTTCCTCGAACAGTGCATGGACGGGAAGTGCGCACGAGGCGACTGTTTGCTACGGGCTTTTGCAAATCCAAGGCTGGTTTGCGTTCACCCTTATACCGTCTAGTCGACACTTACAATACTCGTTTCAGTGAAATAGACATATTGTTCGTGAACAGATGTAAATTTAAAAATGATTTAATTAAAATTCTAATGGATCGGCAGTAGATTTTATAGGTTTTGCATGCTTTTTTGAATGTATAGGCTAGATTTACATGATACATTACGTAGGTACAAATATTGTTTACTTTCTTTCTTTTTGTTTGTTTCTGTGAATATTGGTTATGCTTTCTTTTAATTTGTTAACGTTAATTTAGCCCTGTTACAGTTTAACGTTTGCTAACAGTTTGCATTATGTCATAGAGTAATCTGTGGAAAATGTTGTGGGTAGTATATTTGTTAATTTTAATGTTAAGTCAACACTTTTTTTATGCTTAATGTACTACTGTTTGTTTTCCCAAATGTAATGAATAAATAAATAAATAATTAAAATCTAATACTACCTACACTACTACTACCAGCACCTACTAATGTAAAACTTTTTGGTTAAAAAAATAAAGTTTTTTTTTTTTGTATAAGTACGTTGTCTGTTAATAGCTATTCTGTAGGTTGCAGCTGAACTCCTTCATAAATTTGAAGTTTGACAAGTTAGAAATAAGAAAGAAAATAAGTTTATTGTCAAATAAACTTATTTTGTTTTTTATTTCTATACATGCCAAAAGTGCGTACAATATTAAACAACAAAAAAACAAGGGACCACAGACTTGAGGATATGGTTTTAATATCAACTTGATAATCCCACGCGTTCCTGAGATAAAGTGTCTTGACAGACGGACAGCAAAGTGATTTAATAAGGGATCCGTTTCTTCCTTTTGCGGTACGGAACCCTAGTAACAACATACATTCAAAATTAAAAAAAAAACTTCTAAATTCAAAAAGACGAGAACAATATATAAGTATAACAACTTTTGAAAATATAACAACTCTGCCCGAACAAATCTGTGAATAAGTTTAAATTCAGAAGCAATAAAACTACAAGCACGGGTACCTAAGCCCCATCTGTCGCGACGAGCAATAATATTTAATCCACTTAAACGTCCCTTATAGACGAAACCCATTACATTACGTCCCTTATTACACTGCATCGAACAAACCACACGTATAAACTATAACATTGTTGCAAATCCTAGCACCAAATCACTTCAGCGTCTAGTGGAGCTTGTGGAAATCATTTATCTAAAAGCGTCTCCCTTCTGCTATCAAAACTAAATCAAGTAGGGTGAGGAACATAAACTCGACCGCCCTTGCAGTTAGATAAAATGTAAAGGGAAGTTTGATTCACTTGGCTCATGTGACATTCCACGTAGGAGGCCCGTCCACCTCCCGAGGCCTCGTAACGACCTCTTTACCCAGCTATCTCTATTTGACTGCGATTCATATCTCCAGCTGGAGGACACTTAGTCGAACATTATTGGAAAACTCAAACCTAGTCAGAATCTATACATAATATAAAATCTAAGGAATCGAATTTTATTCAGTTCGTATTAGACACTCAGAGGTTTTTCTTCGAAGTTTAGATCTCTGGCAACTTCTCTTTCATAAAACGCTTCCCAGAATTTTAATAATTCGGCACATTTTATCAGCACTTTGGGTGTACAAAAAACTTTGACGTTACCGTATTGCATTAATTACTATCTGTATTCCGCAAATGAGTGCTACGTAATTGCCACTTATACTTCTGCTGAGAGGTATAATCATTTGTGACGATTCTTAATTACTTAATTCCCGATTAACTTCTTAATTACCGTCGGCGTCGGCATGCGAATGGAGCCCTGAAAAAAGTCGTTTGAGCACGTCTTAGCGGGCAAATATTGTCGGTGGCCTCCTCTTAGAAGGTTCATCTCGAGATAAGCGTCGGTGAGACGAGGAGGCCAGCATCTGGGCCGGTAATTAAGCGCATCTGCCTACGTTCAATTTTGGAACGCTGGATGAGTTGCCCCGCGCTCCTTCGGGTCCATTTGGGAGGGTAAGAGCAAATTGCTAAACTTTCAATTAAAGAGTTGTTATTCAAACCGCTTCCAGTTCCTCGATGGAATTATATTTTATTTCACAACGAAAACTCTTATTGGTACTTGTTTAACACCCTGCTTAGCGTAGTTAAATATTTATCCAAAAAAAACGGTGGATTTATTAACAATTACGTTTTCAAAATTCTCCATTCCGGTTGCGTACAGTTGCTTTCAGTTCTAGTTTGATTATTTCTTATTTTGGTTCTAATTAGAAATAACTTTTTTTTAAGGTGAACTTAAAGACTTCGGAACAAGGAAGCATTAAATTATTTCTTGGTATAACTATAAAACAAGACATTTATTTATTGGTATTTCAGTCCAAAGTAATCCTCACGGACAAACATAATAACAGAAGCTGTCAAAATCTAAATTTAGTTGGACATAAACATTTTGTTCGCCGTCAGAAACAATGTTAGCTCGCCGTGAAATCTTTTGCCTTTGACGTTACTTAGAAATCTGAAATTGTGTGTCTGTGATGTTAGTCCTACAATTGAACGTCATATTTCTTTTATCTCCGACACCTACTACAGGAAGATATGGAATTATATAATGTAACTTTTGATAGAACAAAAAATAGCTACTCATTTTTGCCCGCGGTTTTTTCCGCGTGGAGGTTTAATAGTACTACTCACTGTACTGTGTGTACTACAATGAGATGTGTGGGTCATAAATTAATGAATAAGGTAACTATCAATAGATACAACAGTCCTAAGCAGTCACATAATTTGACGAGGTGGAAAATTGTAAGGATCAATAATTGGGTCGGGTTGAATGTGTGACCATTTCACCAAATAGTTCCTTACCTCTGCGTTACTTTATTGAGCCGTGGTTTCTCTTCTCAGGTAGACCAAAAGTTCAATGCCTTAATAGGAGGTAATTTTACAGAAAGGAATCATCGAACTTTTCTTGTCATTTATTTATTTACATACATATTTTTTTATATTTTTACATATTTTTTATAAAAAACAAAAAAAAAACATTTTTCATCGAATTATTGTTACGATTGCTGTAAATTGGCATACATACTAATATTACAAATGTGCAAATAGCAGCTGTTTGTCTGTTTTTCACACCCTTAACAAGTAAATTAATTTGGAAAAAATTAAAAAGAAAAAAAAATGGGCACATTGATAGACGATATGACGTAAGTTGGGATATGGCGGACCTATTTCAACCTAGCAATATGGGCAACTGGACATAGTTTTAGTCCAGGAGACAATTAACACTGGGTTTACTACTTCTTAGGAGGTAGCCTGTGCTCCATCAGTTGGAACATTAGAGTTGCTTCTATCCTTTTCTTACGTTTAGAACCGTCATTTGTTAAAGCGAGAAACGCATGCGTGTATTCAAAGCGTATTCGCGTGTAAGGATTCCTGCTCTGTTTCTCAGAAGAACAGAATAGGAACAGCGAAATATGCTAAAATGGAAGATAAATGACTAAATGAGCTTGGGATCCACGATTTGATTCCCAGGTCGGGCACTGTCATTTCCGTTACAAATATATCAGTAGCAGCAACAGAGGTTGAATTAATGCGGTTTTGATGGCAATAAGCTGATCCCTTATAATACTTACAGCTCAGCTTAACCCTTCAAAGTTTACAAGCGTGATATTATGTTATGTTACATCAAAGAACTCTCAACAAAGCCCGCTCCTTACATAGAGGCCAGTAGGGTCACCATGACGTCTTGAAGCATTACTTCCATTGTGAGAAAGAGATGGCGCTAGAGATCCTGTATAGCTCTGTCTCTTTCTCTCACTGGAATAAGTACTGTTTTAAGACGTCATGGTAGGGAAGCTGTGCTCCAGAGGTGGGCACATTATGGGCTGGTTATGCTAATTATATTGTTTGTTCCAGTAAAAGCAAGCCGTACCGCGCTTTCGGCTCGATGTGCGTCCGCCGCGCGAGGAGGGAGCATGCTGGTGCACCTCGTAATACTTAGCACCGCCTTCGCGGCAGCCAACACCGGGAAACACGGTATGTACTTATACTGTCTGTCTTTCAATCAATCATCTCAACTTTTCGCAGACCGCTCTGGTGTTCGTATCTTGACGGACTCATCTTCAGTCTTAAGGTAGTGTGGTTGCCGTGTCGACGGCGCGTTAGTGTTCCACGTGCACCTCGAAGAGATGTCAGCAAACCCTGGGCTTGCCAGGGCCACCGCCTGCCGGGGTTGCGGGTTGTTCGAAAGAGATACCGCGGCCCCGGAACATAAAGAGCTAATAATAGAAGGAACATGGATGGGTTTTACTCAGTACGAGTCTGTCTCCCGCTCCGCCCAGAGCGAGGGAAGTTATTTGATGATTTCCCACCCGCAAAAGAAAAGGTAGTGTAGCTCAAAACGCTTGCACATACATTCTCCATCATTGAAAACCATTTATATGTTAGTGTGTTGTGGATTTAAAATAACGACTCTAAGCTAACCGCGAATTGTCATCCAAACTAAATGTGTAAGCAAATTTTCGTCTCAATCGCCTGTGAAAATAATAAAATTCGGTTTTACAAACATTGCAAGTTACATAAAAGCTTATACAAATATAATATATTTAGTAACGAGAAATTAAATCGACTTTAACTTCATAAAATATGTTTGTATAAACTTCCTATTATACACATGAAAATATTGCCCTCCTAACAAAAAATCTAACGGAAATATCCGCTAGCTTGAAAGAGATTTCCGCGAAAAATAAACAAATGCATTGACGCGACCCTCGCAGAGATTCATCTTTCTACATGTACATTATGTAGTAGGACCCCTCGACTTAATCTACGTAAATGTTATAATATAATACACCCTACAACAATCTGTGGGGTGAAAAACGGGGAAAAATTTAAAACTTTTTCTCACTAGCAACCCCATTGCAGATGGATGTGAATAATAAGAAACATTCGTTCGGTTAAAGTAAACATTTTGGTTGGAATAATACCATAAAAACACATAACACTTTGCTGAAGCTATTTTAAGCCTTAAGAACTGGATAAAGTAACATGTTTGTGACTATTTTCTATTGCCATACAGCAACAAATATTTAAATGAAAAATATCTTTCGCCCATGTTTATAAAAATCACGGCCGCGGTTGACATTGCATGGATGGGTTTACAGGTCCGGTTGAAAACCAGCGTCGGAAACTAGCTGCCTGCTAATTCGCTAAGTTGGGCTTATTTTTCGCAATCACGAGATAATATATAGTACTAGCTTCCGCTCGCGACTTCGTCCGCGTGGCATAGTTACTTTGGGTTAACGCTAACTTTAACCCGCGTGATGATCATAAAAAAAAATATCTTTCTCTCCCCTTTTCTTCCCTCTTTCTCCCCTTTAAAATAAAATTAGCCTATGTCCGTCTCCGGAGTTTCAACTATATTTGTATCAAAATTCATCAAAATCGGTTAGGCCATTTAGGCGTGAAGACGTAACAAACAAACTCACTTTCGCTTTTACAATATTAGTAAGGTTTTCTGTTTAATGTTGTGCGCAGTTGTGGTGTGAGCCAAATAAAATGATTTTCTTCGAAAAAATGTATGCCTTAATCTACATTTGTGCCAAATTCTATCGATAATCGGTCAGCCATTATGGCATGAAGAGATCACAGAAAGACAAGATTACTTTCGCATTTACAATTATAAAATTAATACTAATTACATTTTGTTAAAAGCTTGGTTGACATGTTGATCTAGTGTTCACATAGCCACTGCTGAACTTGAGGGCTTGGATTCAATTTACGGGTCGAACAAAGCGTTATTGGGTTTCACTATCCAAAAATTCACAGTGTCAGCCAGGGAGTCTGAATATGTGCCGATTAATAGCGCTGGGGTTGCGGGTTGCTAGAAAAAGATACCGCGGCTCCGAAACATAAAAGGCAAAAGAAGGAACATGGGTGGGTTTTAGTCAGTACAAGTTTGACACTTCCCCCGCTGATGAAATCCAATCCACAAAAAAAAAACTAGAATAGTTTAAGTGTAACCTAAGCTTCGACTATCCTTTAGAGGATTACAAGATGATGTTATGGTGACATTATTAAAAAAAAAACCATGACCGAGAAGTTGTCTATGTTGTACCTAAAATACTCCTTCGAACTAAAACCTCTGACAAGTCAGAAGTCACACATTCCTCGCCTCACAAATTAACGTGAGGACTGTTATAGTCAACGGCTATTGTTGAACGTAGGCCTCCATAAAGTGCTTGACGAACAGTCCCCACTCTCATTAAGGCACGGGGAAAATTTGACATAATTAAAACAGGGTCAATGGCCGCATTACAAATCCCTTGCCCCGTTTTCTTGTATAATGTGTGATTATACAGGGTGCAAAAAATGTGGGCGCGAAATTTTAATTGAGCAATAAGGAGGGTGGAGGATGAAGATTTTTCGGCAGAACGGATTTTTTAAGAACGTTTTTGTATTTTTAGTGTTCCGTATCTCAAAAGGGAAAATCGGAACCTTTATAGGATCACTTTGTATATCTGTCTGTCACGACTCTTTACCTCGGGAACAGTGGAGGCATCGAGTTGAAACTTAAACCATATACTCAAATTTGTGGTCTACACAGTCAAAAGATATAGCTGTTCATGTTGCAAGTTTGTGCGGAACCTTCAGTGTTCGAGTCTGACTCGCACTTAGTCAGGTTTTTGTGCATATTTCGTCTTTTCAGTGCATATTTTAGTGCATATAATCCAAATTACGTGTCCTACCATTCATTTCCTTAAAAATAGTCTAATCACCTATCAGCAAGGCCTTCCCTATCAAACAAAGCGCGATAAGTTAAAATAGCTATTATTCCGTAAAACGGGAACAACACAACAATATTCATTGAAAACGTGTTTTCTTTATCGCGATCGGAATTCGGGTCACCTCGCGAAGCCTGCAGCCTGAAAGTTTTACAGTTTTGTTGTATCAGTTATGAAAGCGAAACGTTTCCGGTCTACCTGAACTTTTACTAACTGTTAAGTAACTTTAGCCGAGTTTGTAGGCGAAAGAAATGAACATGACTAATATGTAGGTAGCTAGGTATAATAAATAGGTCATAAATATTCTATCTTTTTCGTGTGATTAGCCGGAGATTAATAGGAGAGCAGAGATTTGGCTTAACACGCCGTCGTGAAATATCTCTCAGGCACACAATCTTTTGCTTCATCGAAACTAGTTATCTTACTACTATTATAAATGCGAATGTTTGTGAGGATGGATGGATGGATGTGTATGGATGTTTGTTACTCTTTCACGTCAAAACGGCTGAACGGATCTTGGCTTAAATTTGGCACAGAGGTAGATTATAGTCTGGAATAGCACATAGGATTTTTTTCGACATTATGCGGGCGAAGCCGCGGGCGCCATCTAGTAATAAAATAAAACCATAATTAATTAAGAATAATGTTTGCGTAGTAAGATAGTAATGGTTGAATTTATGGATGTAAGATTATACTTGTATGCCTATAAAATCGCTTTTCGGATTTCACTGTGTAGTGGTGTTGTTTTTGATACGACTTTCAAAGTATTTGAAGCATGTAATACATTAATGGGGAAAGGGGGATGCCTTTGCACAGATGTGGGACGAAAAATCTAACAATAAAAAGATTAATATGAAACTTATTTGAAAATACTTTTTGACGACACGGTTGGCGCAGTGGGTAAGCAATCGACTGCTACGCTGCGTGTCCCGGGTTCAATCGCCGCACGAAACAAATATTTGTAAGACCTACAGGTAGTTTTTCGGGTCTGGCTGTTTGTGTATGTGGGTTTAAATTGGGTTTGTAAATGCACCTACGATATAGGAGAAATTCCTAGTGCGGTGCAACGTTTTTTTTAAAAAAAATAGAGATGTTTTCTTTTAAGCATAAAAATCGTGCAAATCACAGGCGACTCAATAGTGACTCGATTCTCAAAACTTGCAAATCAAATCAATCAAAACCTCAAATGCTGCCGCTGGAGCAATACTACTAGTCTTAGGCGAAGTTATCATTTTGAGGTATTGGAAAACGAAAACAGCATAAAAAAGAAAAACCCACCGAAAACTGCGGGTGCGGTTCAGTCGATAAAAAAATATAGACCTAAAACAAACCCACATAAGGTCGAATACAAACATCACAGAGAATACCAGGGGACATAAATGTCCCCTATTGACATGCAGCCACTCACGACTACTCACGAGGTAAGATGCATTATCGCAACGGAACTCGAATATCGAATATCACGGAATTCAAATGCGTCTCGATATCTGAGCAAAGTGCCTAACAACAACCAAGGGGCCGACTTATGTTCACAGGCCGTCGTTATCAAACTGTCAAACTACATTATAAGCTTGTTTACGCCAGTGTCATCTCCATAAATATACACCAAACTTCTTACTACCATCTTGATACAATTACGTCTTCATGGGCCAAGTTTAGTACTCGGATTATACTATTCAAAAACATCTTTAAGGCCAAATAGAATAACATTAAGACTCAGCCGCCGTTGTTTGCAAATAATAAGAAAACAGACTTGGTAAGTTAAAAAATTTCGCGTAAAATTTGCATAAACCTCGTGGAGCCCTGTTCACTTTTCTCTACTTTCGTTTTTTATATCATCTCTTATACCGTTCGTCCCTAACTCATTTTATAACAATATCTTATTAAGTGTTTCATAAAATACTTTGAAAGAAAAAGTTTAATAATAATTGTTAATGGTGTTGCTGAATGTGCTGTAGTGTGAGTGGAATATTTTGTGGCAATGGTTTTTTTTACCGATCCGTCAGTTTACCGATTTCCCGACATCCCTTGCTCACCCTCGTACATTTATCTCCGCAGAAAAAATCCCAGTGTAAATGTTCCGTCCGAAGCCACCCTCATATATATTAAGTAGGTTATGTTATATATGTTGATGGAACACGTGTTATTTCACCGTGAGCCCGTGAGATCAAACATAATCGTGATGTATAATATCAGCTCTAGTTTCAGTTTATTTGGAAACAGAAATGCGCGTGAATAGGGAACAATTTTCTAAAGACCATAAATAGAATTAAGCGTATTGTCTTGAACAAAGTTTGTAGCGTCTACACGCGAGTAATAATTCCCCTCAGTTCACTGTTTATACCGTAAGTCTGAATTGGGATTATATAAGCCGGTTTGTTTATATGAAAATTAAACCAACACACAAATTCGATTTTAGAAACATAAGTCGACGTTGACAAAAATTCTACGAGAACTTACTTAAAAAGTGTGAAAAAGATTTATTTTGCGATGAGACTTCATTAAAACTTGCCAAACTTTACCGACATAGACAACTTGGATACGCCAAAAAAAAAAGATTAAAACACAAATAGAAATAAAGACGTAAGCTGTGTTAAGTAAAAAAGATATCGAAGACCGCAATAATAAAACAATTGCTGATACAAAGATACGTAACTCGCTAAAAGGAAAAAGTATAGGTATGTATGAGAGCTAACGGAGCATTGCCTTTGTGAACTTAGAACTGAATCCCTAGAGGTTTATGTCTTTTCGGATCAGAAGGCTTACGGGAGGACGCGCGAAGAAAACTCCTTTGCTTCATAAATATTTACTTTATGAAATAACGCGCCCCGAGCACAGCTTAGCCTTACATACTGGCTGGGACCAGGTGATAACTGGCAAATGACAAAAAACACTCTTTTGGCTCATACGCGTCTTCTATTAGAAAATAATAATGCGTAAAGGAATATTTTCTGGTAGTCGAATATGGCGGCTATGCGTATCGACATCAGTGTATTGTGGTTACTTCGTAGGTAATGTAGGTATTGGTCACACGAAAATATCATTATTGTTGCTCGACTACAGAGAAAAAACAAAGGAAGCATTTAAGGGCGCTCTTAAGCAGAACAGCCAAAGGGTAATAGCCAATAGGATTTTGTACCTCAAACGGAAAACACCTATAATCCCTTATAGGATCACTTTGATGTCCGTCTGTCTGGATGTCTATCTGCCTGTCAAGACCCTTTATTTCAGGAACGCGTGTAAGTATCAAGTTGAAATTATAACTAAATACTCAACTCAAATTCTGTGGTCCTTTAGAGCTGTCAAAATCAACCCTCTAAGTGTACGCAGTCAAAAGATATAGCCGTTTTCGTCCCAAGTTTCGATGGAACCTTCGGTGGGCTTGCACTTGGCCGGTTTTCTGTCAAACTTTACTCTTAACTACTAGGTTTTTTTTTAA
Source organism: Ochropleura plecta (assembly GCA_905475445.1). Taxonomy (NCBI): domain Eukaryota; kingdom Metazoa; phylum Arthropoda; class Insecta; order Lepidoptera; family Noctuidae; genus Ochropleura; species Ochropleura plecta. The sequence goes on from FR997723.1 coordinate 13,807,826, forward strand.
ATCGTTAGTTACTGATAAAGCCATAATAAAAGCGTGTTGAAAACACAAATTGATTACCTTCAGGTACAAACAGTCGGATACGTAAGGTAAGTCCATACATTGACTACTTTTATTGACAATAACGATGCGTGACTCACCTTAACCAAACAAACCTGACATACGACAAAACTTTAAATTAATAAACAAAATACTATGTGAAGAAAAAAAAGTAATTTAAAGTTTCTCGCTTAGGCCATTAATTCAAGTTTTGTTAGAATTCACAACTTTTTTGGCTCGAATACTTTTCTTACATACGCCAATGTTTTCCACACCTGCAGAAATTCTATTACAAACGAGAAAGTCCAAACATCCATCATTACTTTGTCACGTGTATGTTAGCTTTTGCTTTAACTTATAAGAAGGGCATTGTTGTCGAGGCAGTGGCGCTTGGGTCGATCTTGAGGTGAAGCTGCGCTTGTTTAGGTTGGTGCGTGGATGGGTGACCACCTATTGCGAGTACATACCGAGTTTCCTCTGTGCGTCAGAAAGCACGTCTAGCCAAGATCCCGGCTGTCAGTTCAGATCATTACTGTTATTTGTTTGTTTTTGACGATTATCTGGCAGTTTGAGCACTATAAGCGACCTACACAAATATCCTTTTTTTGGTATTGTGCGTCGTGTCGTTGAGCTCCTTCAGTTATGAGTCGAGCTACACGACAACTGACAAATGCTTCACTGACTGGACGTGGACAGGTCCACTAAATCTGTGTGGTGCTTTCTTAAAAAGATCATTTCAGACACTAATCTGCCTAGTCCTCACATAAGTTGACCAAGATTTTTGTCTGGACCTTAAAAGAGACTATGACCTCTGAAATTGTTTCGGCTGTTCTGTTCTAAGAGTATTCGGATACGAAACACCTGCATCAACTAGTTGTAAAATCCTACTTGCAAAATAAACATAATTTATCATTTAGATCTTTGATAGACCTTACAGGTGGTCAGTGGCTATTAAGTCTGACAACCAGTCTTACAAAGCAGTATCGTATACCCCAGTAACTGGATTGGGGAGGTCAGATAAGCAGTCGCTTCTTGTAAAAACTGGCATTCAGCTGAATCCTGATGATGATCGTTGTTGTGGTAGGTCTGGAAAACGTTAGAGTGTCAATCTGTACTGATTCTGGCCTGATTGGCGGTAGAATACGAAACAGAGGGAAATCGATGATTATGGGAAAACCGGTCCGTTAGCTCCCCAGTTTCCGATTGGCCAAAAATTTTGCATTCATGTTTAATCTGGATGACAATGCACCGGTTCCAGAGATAAAGAGTCTTGACAGATAGACGGACAACAATTTGAGCCAAAAAGGGTTCCGTCTTAACTCTAAAAATGTAGAAATGTCTGACACAAAATAAGACACATTCAAATTATTACAACATACATTTATACACTATAATGTTTATTATTAATTGAGATGCTTGAAATGACACAATGCTTTCGAAGAAGGAAATGCTGATGTCTACAAAACGGCAACCCATTCATTTCAAGTGTAGCTTAACCCCTGATATCTGCAGTTACACATGGTCAAACAATTCTACAACGTCAGAACTCTCTATGCTAAGCCAATAGAAATAGATGAATGCAGAGTCACGACCTGCAAATATTTCTATTTGAATACCGAGGTCGAAATATTTAGGATTTGTATCAGTTATTGGATTCCCCATTTTTGTGATACAATATTGGAAAAGCATCATATTTTTGTTGGCTTAAAAATCGGCAATCAACTTTTGTCTGAGTAAAAACTGTTATATTATACGAATTGACGACATAACACAACATCACGCCGGTAATCCCCAAAGGATTAGGCATAGCTGTATCTTATAGTACACCCACAAGTCCTATACAACATTATTTTTAGTATATGCGAAACCTGAATATAGTTTGTTTAGAATAAGTAACTGAATCGATTCCAATCATTTTTACACCATGTTATATTTTTTCCCAAAAATATTTAAAAAAGTTTATAATATGGACACCATGCGACACTAAGTACCTATTCGCAAGCGCTACCCTACACTTGACCATTACGACAGTCCAAAGCCTGCCAGACAGTGTGATGTAAAATGTATCACCAGTTAATTACCTACAATACAAACTGAAACATTATTATTATCAATGAAAGCAAGGCGCGCGGCGCGGGGACGCCGCCGCCGCCGCCGTGCGCCGTTGGTGACAGTGTATTTGTACGGATATCCAGGTAACATAACAAGCTTATAACTTTGTGGTTTTTCATGATACAGTTTTGAAATTTTGTGCATAGATTCTTTATATAAAAATACTGGACAGGTGTTTCGGCTTTCGCATAAACTAAAATTAATGTTGTATATGTGGGGGACGAGCTAATTGCTATCCAACGATATCCAGACATATTCGTAATGGAAAAAACCTAGTAATACTCAGTAGATATGATGATCAGCAGTCGCTCTTGCAACCACCAAAGCTTTCAATTTTACATCTCTAGTAGACCTATTTTATCATCATCACCTTACTGCAGTTCATTACTTTCAGCTGATCCATTAAGACCATCCAATCCCCAAGGCACACTTGTAAATAATAAAAGAAACCGTCACATTACGTCCACTCAATTCCGATCCACAAAAAATTAATTGTGCGATCATCAGCTATGAGATAATACAATATTCAACGAACGCGGCATGAGCGATGGAGAGCCAACGACGTGTAAATCATTCATCCAACTGAACGCAGCCGACGTTCACATGAGCATACATCTGTGGCCAATGCAATACGCCACTGAAAAGTTACATCCAATTAGCAGAAACCGATGATGCGCGTACTCTATACACCCGCTGAATTTGACAACTGCTGTCATAGTTTAAATTTCGAAATACCTTACGACCCGTTTATTTAAAGCCCAGTGCCGGCCAATGGGAATGCGCAAAAGTTTTGTTTTTTTGTTGTTGTTTTAATTGTTTGGTGCCAGCTTGTTAGTGATTACTAGTTAGGAAAACAGTGTGCAAGTTACAATTGACTTTTTGCTGTGTTTGAAAATAGTGTTCGTTTTTTATTAATTGCATGTGTAGTTTTGCTCATTTATACACTTTATATTTATAAATAAACTAACATATTTACAAATATTATAAATATGTACATATTTTTCGGCTGGAGCCAGGACTTGGTGAAGGCAAGTGGCCTCATGAGGTCATCCGGGCAGGACCTTGACCGATTCTCGGACATGTTGTATCAAAAACCTCAGTATATTGTTGATAACTGATTTATTAATACAAAATTACAATCAACTAATCGTTTCACTAATAAACTTTCACAATAAATTGTATTTATGACTCAGGTGTGATCCGCATCACAATTCCGAGGTGTTGACACTGCGACTGCTTCGGTAAAACTGACTTGTGCCCGCTAGCGCGCCGCCTTATATTACTCGTCCCCCACCTCGCCTGACTCATGGAGTGGTACGATGATGTCACATTGCGCACGTGCACGACGCACGTGCGCCGTTGCAGCTGTGTTTGTCTTCTCAGCGCCGACACGGCCATTCTGCACAAAGGTCGCCCTCGACCTTAAACAAAGAAAAACTGCGCAGAATATCAAGGTTCAACTATGTCACACATTACAAACGTAAGGAGGCTCCCGTCCTCATCTCACATACGATACACATTGGGAAGTAAGGAGGCCCCTGTCCTCAACTTACGGATAAAGCATACTTGCAAACATAAGGAGGCCCCTGTCCTCAACTTACGTCCAGTACATACCACAAAGTAAGGAGGCCCCTGTCCTCAACTTACACTCAACACACATACTTGCAAACATAAGGAGGCCCCTGTCCTCAACTTACGTCCAGTATACACCACAAAGTAAGGAGGCCCCTGTCCTCAACTTACACTCAACACACATACTGCAACCATAAGGAGGCCCCTGTCCTCAACTTACGTCCAGTATATACCACAAAGTAAGGAGGCCCCTGTCCTCAACTTACGCTCAACACACATACTGCAACCATAAGGAGGCCCCTGTCCTCAACTTACGTCCAGTATATATCACAAAGTAAGGAGGCCCCTGTCCTCAACTTACGTTTAATACATATCGCAAAGTAAGGAGGCCCCTGTCCTCAACTTACGTCCAATATATATTGCAAAAATAAGGAGGCAACTGTCCTTAAGTTATATTATGAACAAGTTATGCAATACTTTTAGAACAGTTATGGAGTAATGAAGTTTTTTACCTTTACTACTGTAGACTTTCCTCCAGAAGTTGAGTCGAAGTTAGCAATAAGACTGCCAAGACTGACAGAGTTGGACGGTGTAGTCTGTCTACACTCGGTTGTTCCGCTAGTTACTAGTTAGCTGCACCCCTTCTACGAGCGTGTCCAAGCGCGCGCGCGAAGACGAATTCTTAGATGGCGCTGTTTGCATTGTGCCATCAATCCACGACACGGCCATCCCTGACTAGCACCCGTCCTCGGATGTAGTTCCTGTGGACAAAATATGCTCAAAGAGTAATCTAGCTCGGCTTTCCTGCCAATAAAAACAAAAGGTATCTGGGTACAGTTATCAACTTTAATGGTTTTACTATGCCCTGTCACAGTACTCCCTGCTCCACATAATTCATTGAAAAGAAATCCGATCAACAAGTTACAAAACAAAGTATCTAACAATTTTATTACTTTTTATCATAGTTCATAAGCAACGCATACTCAAATCTAATTCTCGAGAAACTTTGTGATCGGGGATCTCCCTCACACGATCATGAAGGTATTTGTATATTTGCTTAGAGTCAAGCGCCTTTAGTCGGTATCTATCCCCGTCTAACACTTCAATGATCTCGAATGGGCCTTTGAATTTAGGAACTAATTTTGTTGGAGTCTTTTCCCTCAATTTAATTAAAATAATCATTAACAACTAATTTAGAAACGTGAACCTTATTTTTATGAAATCGTTTTTATCGTAATTAGCATTTTTTTTTTTTTTGTAAAATTCTGTGTCGCATGCCCTCTCATCTCATCTAAATTAACGTCAGTCACGTCATTATCAACGGTCACTACGCCAAGAGGACGTGCTACCCTACGATCATTAACTCAAAAGGGCCAGATTCAGTCACCCTATTAATAGTGGAGTAAATGGCCAACTGAACCTCTCCCAATGGTTCCTGCCAAGAGCCGTCACGACTAGTCTTTACAGCTGTCAACATAATTTTAACATAATCTTTGATGAGAGAGCATTCGGCACCAGAATCGTAAAAATGGATACGACTCACCAGAATTCATCAGCGTACCGCTGGCATTACTGACTTGCTGTACCACCATCACAGAATGCTGCAAAGCTACTGGCGTTAATACCTCCTCCCGCTCCTCGGCCAAATTAACCCTCTCAGCCTCATCTGCCATCCTCCCGAAGCAGGACGACTCAACATGTCCAGTCCCGCCACAGCAATTACCCCCGGGCTCCGGACGCTCTGCGCGGCTCAAGGACTCGCTGGAACCAACGGCCCAAGACCGCCCGACCGCGTCCTCCCACCGCCCCTGCCACAATGTGCCCGTACATGTCCTGGCTTAGTCACAATAAATGAGACCACAAGAGCCATTGTAGCGAAGGGCTGCCCTCTAGGGGGCGTCCTCTCGCCCCTACTATGGAACCTAATAGCGGATAGCCTAATCCGATGCCTAAACGCCGAAGGCTTTTACACCATAGGCTACGCCGACGACATCGCTACCTGATGCGCCAAGCCCTAAGAATAATGGAAAAATGGTACGAAGAATACGAGCTAACCGTAAACCCCTCCAAAACCGAACTAGTCCTTTTTACTAGAAGAGGAAACTGACAACACTACAGCTGCCGATTTTCTTCGGCACCACGCTAAGCCTAGCAACTGAAACCAAGTACCTGGTCGTTTATCTGGACAAACAACTAAATTGGGCAACACACTGACTATATCACCACCAAAGCTAGCATATCCCTATAGCAGTACAAAAGACTACTCGGCAGGAATTGGGGTATAAGCCCCAAAATTATGCACAGGCTGTACCCCACAGTCATCAGACCCATAATAACATACGGCTGATAATGATGGCCCAGAACAGAACTGAGCACGACCCAAAAAGACCTAGAAAAACTGCAACGCCTTGCCCGTGTAGCGATCACCAGTAGCATGGGAAACCGCACGAACAGCAGCCCTACAAACAATGCTAGGGCTCTCGCCCCTACATCTCACGGTACAGGAGGAAGCGGCTCTTGCGGCTTCAGACTAGAAGTCTCTGGCACACTGAGTAATGACTCCAGGATAAAGCACACCAAAATCAAAGCAGGAGCCGTCTAAAGGCAACCTCTGTAAGCAGCACCGACCGATAAGATCACCAAGATACATTGCCTCCAAAAACATTACGACATACAGCTCACGGAGGAACCATGAGAATACACGGGATCAAACAAACTGAGAATATAATACAGATGGCTCGAAAACCAGAACGGGAACAAGGGTTGGGGTCTTCTCCTACGACCTAAACATTAAAATTTCTAAACCACTCGGAACGCTCAACACAGTCTACCAGGCTGAATGTATGGGCATTATTCAGGCCGTCGTAGCCATCGAGGCCAGAGGAGTCGCGGACACCAACAACCGAATACTCTCCGACAGTGCCTCTGTTCTTCAGTCCCTAAACAATAGCTGCTTCAACACAGCTCTAATATACGAATGCCACAACCTACTAGAACGAATGACCGCACACAACCGCAATACATTAACCTTACAATGGATCAAAGGACACAGTGGCTCCCTAGGCAACGACGCAGCGAATGAACTCGTCAGACGGGCGTCCATCTCTCCAGCACTAGGACCGGAGCCAATTGAACCCATCCTTTTCAGCCAGATACGCAGCTGGCTGAAGGAACACACCTTTTCGAATGTACAGGAATCACTGAAATCCGGAAAGTGACACTGGATATACTAGGGTCACTTGCGGACGCCCTCAAGAACCCATCTGCTTCTGGAAGGAGGTGGGCTGGCTAGAGTATGCGTAGAGTAGCGGCCATCAGGTGCATGGCATACGCACAATGGTCCATTGCAAGGACTAGGTGTGGAAACCGGACCCCCCTCCAAGAAGCGGAGTCCACATGAAGAAAAAGAAGATGTCCTGCTTCCTACACCCAAAACAAAGCATATGACCGTCTCCAATGCTTCTCAATCCCGGTCGCTTTGCAGGGGTTTCATCCCGTCGAAGCTCTCGTTGTTCGACTGCAGCCGCCACCGAAACCAATTCGGGAACTGAGGAACATTAACCAGACAACAAACGCAATCTAAGGAACTCATCGTTGACGCAGCCAATCATGGCCCCCACAGCATCCTCGTCCTTGTCACCATCAATGACCCGTCTCCAGACAGGGGCCCGGTTGTCGCCAAAGGCACCGGTACCCTCCTCCATGTGAGCACTCGGAGCCGAGGAAGCTCCGAGGTCCATCCCGCTTCTGATTTCGGCTGGAGCCAGGACTTGGTGAAGGCAAGTGGCCTCATGAGGTCATCCGGGCAGGACCTTGACCGATTCTCGGACATGTTGTATCAAAAACCTCAGTATATTGTTGATAACTGATTTATTAATACAAAATTACAATCAACTAATCGTTTCACTAATAAACTTTCACAATAAATTGTATTTATGACTCAGGTGTGATCCGCATCACAATTCCGAGGTGTTGACACTGCGACTGCTTCGGTAAAACTGACTTGTGCCCGCTAGCGCGCCGCCTTATATTACTCGTCCCCCACCTCGCCTGACTCATGGAGTGGTACGATGATGTCACATTGCGCACGTGCACGACGCACGTGCGCCGTTGCAGCTGTGTTTGTCTTCTCAGCGCCGACATATTTTATAACGTATCCATGCTTGGCTTTTGAGAAAATAAGTGGGCCTTAGTCCTTTACGAGGGCCTACTGCGGGTTGACCAGTAGGTACATGTTTATTTTGCTTTGTACCTACTTTAACGCATATTTTTTGTACTGCACTGCAAATTGAGAGCTCTTCGTTATACGAATAACTAGCTAAATAATGAGGGCGAAAATAAAAAATAAACGCAGGCGGCTGCGCTATCTCCACTAGCAATGAACGTTCAAGAGGTCGATTCATATGAAAAATGTTTTTATCTATGAAAGTGTCTCTGTGATCTAAGTGACTTGTTATTTTGGTCATTAAGTGAAAATGGCCGATAAAACTTCGCAATGGCTATTTATTTACTATTGAAAAGTTTTATCTGTATTAATAGTTTTTTTTTTTCGTGTGGTTGGATCTAACCTGGTGTCAGCTGGCTTGTGCCGTCCAAAAATATCTCTAAGGCGTGTTAGGTTTCCTAAAGATGTTATCCTTCTCTGAAATAAATGATAATTATAAAATACACGCAAAGAATCCGAGGTGTTTACCTTATTTTTGCGGATGAGAAATCATCAGTGTCAGACTAAAACCCACCCATGTTCTTACTTTTGCCCTTTATGTTCCGAGGCCGCGGTATCTCTTTCGAACAACCTGCAACCCCGGATGTGTCCAAACTCGAACCCTTTGACTTGGCAGTACAACGGTCACACCACTAGGCTATCATTGTAATAGTTGATATTAACTTTAATATCACGACTGTATAATGGGGTACGGATAGAGACACAAAATATTGTAGATATTTGGCGTACCTATTCTGTCTCGAAGAATCAAAATGAAGATGGAACGACCTTGCCACTTCAGTTCTTTCCCAAGTCGATATAGGTAGTACAAAGTGAAAGAATGTGAATGTTTCTTCAACTTACAACATAAAAATCTTTTGTCTGGGAACTAGCGCTTTACCTTAGATGAAGTTAACCCACATCACCAAGCAAGACGGTGGTCAAAGAAAAGCCAATTCTGAAAATAAAATCTGATAAAGGATCAACTCGGACCCTACCGTAAGGCAAACAAAGAAGGGAGAAGCTAATAAATAATAATAAGTCACTCCTACCAACTTTAACCTAATGTGGGCACACAAAAATCTTCGCACACTTTTTACCGAACGAATTGTAACAAGTTTTTTCATCCGCAGCTAACAAAAGGAATAGTAAAAGCAAGTGAATTAAAGCTAAAATAGAGTCAACAAAGAAAAACATAGAATAAGTGCAGGCTACAGTCCGCTGGTTGAAAATGTCAATAATTATAGTGGACATTAGCCATAACGGGGCACACAACCGCAAAGCAGTTATTTCCTCTGAAAAACAGAAACTAGTTTTAAAAGTGGTAATTGTGGAATAGTGGCAAGCACAGGATTTTATTCTTGAACCTCTAAATAAATTGTATGAAACGAAAGGACTCTTTTAGAAACGAAGGTTTATTACGGAGCTGTTTTCGAATTTTAAGTCTAGTGAATGTTTTGACCAATCAATACTGACTCTGAGCAAATGAAATGTAATGTATTTTAATTCATCATCATTCATCCATGACCGACGTAATGTTGATTCTTTGTTCTTATTCATAATACTAAACTCATTTTAATACATATACGTTTTTTATTTATATTTTACACTCATTGTTTACATTTTTAAATATTGTTTAAAAAATATATATTAAAAAAAAAAACATAAAAATAGGTCGGCCGGTATCGAGAGCAGGGCTATCGGTGGTAAGGGATCCAGAGATATGAGTATGAATGAATAATATTGTAAAGAAGCAAAGTTTCTGAGGTTGTAGGAGGTAATTTCTGGATCTACTGAACTGATGTTGAAGAGGAGCCACGTTATTTAAGAGTATTATATCACGCTGCAAGCTACGAAAGCTGAGCAAAGTATAGGTAAGTGACTACGGGAACGCGGGTCAAACCGCGTGGGGAAAAGCTAGTTTCTGATAAATATATGAACGCACACACATTTTTAAAGATTGTGTTAACTAACAATTTATTAATTAAGCTCGTGGAAAATAATAACTGCTGCTCGAGTCGACCTTGGGAGTATGCCGCCCTTGCCTAAGTTGGTCCGTGGATGTATGACCACCATATATCGAGTTTTCGTACACCGGAAAGCTGGTTAAGCTGTTGGTGGGAACAACAGCTTACTATGTTTAAGCTGTCTTTTGTAGATCTTTCATAGTCTTTACAGGTAGTCAGTGACTCAAAAGTCTAACAATCAGTCTTAATACCAAGTGTTTTCAATTCAAACAATCTTATTTTTTATCTTATCTCTATAGTCGCCTTCCAGGAATAAATGACCAAAATATTCCACAATATTACTACTAGGAGGGAGAAGCCTAATCGTACAAAAACAATATGCATATAAATTTTCACTTCCACTAAAAATATTCTCCAAGAATTCTCTCATACGAGCCCCGTAAGCCTTTACGGGTAACACACAAAACAACGTAACGGGCAAACGTTATTACATTGTGTTCCACACGAAAATATATGTTGTACCTTTACTTATTTTAACATAAAAAGAACCAACGAATCTATTTGGTCATACAATGTTTCGACGCAAATCAAAGTTAAGAATTACACACTAAAAACTATATTAAAATTATGTATTTTTGAGAGATTTATAAACCCTTTTATTCTGATAAACCATTCGACAAACTTAAAGGAATTGCATTTTTATGAAGACACAAAAAGGCAGAGGCAGCAAAAATCGGCCATTTTAGTTTTTGTGATTTTGATTGAAACACCATTTCACTCTCACGACAAATCTAACGACACGTCCTGAGCTAAGTCCATCAAACCGTTTAGACTACAGAGCGTACCAAAGAAATATACATACATGTACATATATGTTCCTCGAACAATATTACCCTCTTTCTGGTGCAGTCAGGTAATAATTGGGCTTCTATGTAATTTTATTTGTCTAATACTTCGCCACTCTTACGGCATCGTTCATGGTAGATGTCGCATTGACAGGTTTTTTGTGACTGTGCTGGAAAATAGGTTAGAAGAATAGTTTAAATTGCATGTTCGTGAACGCCACAGTTCAGTTTTTTTTTAATTGACATTTTTGGTTTTACTCTGGATGCTTTTAATGTGCAGGTCTTTTTACGTCGTTTTCACATATTTGTTTAGTCTCAACAAGAGTAATGTAAATATGATCTTGTAAAAACTTTATAATTTAAAAGAGTGTCCATGGAGTGTTACTACAGTACTTTCATACGTTATTTTGCCTTGTGACTGGGCCTGTAGCTTTATGATTTTGTTTCTAAACATTCAAAAGTGCCTGTAATGGTCTAATTGAAATAAATTCCTTCAGTTTGAGTTTGCTGAACTGTGTAGTACCATCTGATCCAAAAATATGACGTATGTAGTTACGATTACTTACTCAAAGGACCAACATTGGCACGAGTCTTTTAAAGAAGATCACATGACCAGGGACTATATCAATCTTTTTTCAGGAAGGAAAAGTTGAAGCTAGACAGGATGTATAGCTATTTTGATTTGATTCGGACTTTCTATTAAATAATTGCACATCTTTAATTCCACAGCAGTTTTAAGAATAGCTTAAATAATAGATAATATTTAAAAAAGTAAATGTACAACCATCCCTCTGAACGTTCTCTAAAAAATATACTTAAGGAAAAACGGAAAATAATTTCGTCAGTACTAAAACAACATCAAATTAATTAATGATAAATAAATTAAAATGTTCAAATTGTGAACAATTCATTAACCTAATTACGAATTTATAACCAGTACCGGAAGCTACTGTTTCAGTAAATTGTAATTGTGGGTTTTCAATTTGAAGAGTCTGTTATAACCTGAAATTTAAATAGTATCCGTAAATTGTAGCGGGCAGAAATTGAATACCTATAGTTATTGAGAAATAGTACATAACTTTACCGTATTTCGGTATCATACTTCAACGATCACAGATGTATGAGATGTGGCATGCTGCGCCGAGACCTAATAAATTGGGATAAGTCTAACAGGTTCATGATATAATAAAACTAAAGAATAATATTAGAAATGCAAATGTTTGTGAAGATGGATGGATGTATGGATGTTTGTTTCTCTTCCACGTCAAAACGGCTGAACGGATCTTGATGAAATTTGGCACAGAGGTAGATTTTAGTCTGGAATAACACAGAAGATACTTTATTTTCGATAACACCCGGGCGAAGCCACGGTCGCCAGCTATCCTGTTTCGTACTAATATCTTACTTTCTACTTATAATATTGTAAATGCAAATTTTTTTGTGAGGATAGTTGGATAGATGTATGGATGTCAAAACGGCTGAACGTCTACGTACAACGTATAGTCTGGAATAACATATGGGTTACTTTTTTTTCGACATCACGCGGGCGAAGCTGCGGGCGCCAGCTAGTATAATATATTGTATGAAGGATAATACGTGTAGAAAGGAGGTAACTGTGATGACGTACTTGTCATCACAACAGTCAGTATGGAAGAAGGAAACATGCAGCACCGACCACATATAAATTGGAATGAGGACAGGAGAATTATGCAGATAAAAAGATACTGATGACGACGTTGCCAATAAAAGACGTGAAAACAAAAGTCACCAAGACCTTTCATAGCCTACACCAGAAGGATCAAAATTGCATGAACAAAACTAACTTCGTAGAACTCTTTCTTTAATCAAAGAATTAACTCATTAAAACCCTTGCAAGTCTAAAAACTAGGAACAAACCGAATCATAGAACCCAAATTACCATGCAGACAAAGTTGGTCTCCCAAGAATTAATATAAAATATCAGTGTCGCAGTGATCTTCGACACAAATTAAAACTTTCAGCTGTGAGCGGCAAAGACGTGGCCCCGACGAATTGCGCCGCTTCTGTGACGCTTTAATTGCGCCTTCTAGCGCTCGTTTACATTTATTACTACCATTGAAAAACTCTCTTGTAACGATGAATACTCCGTGCGGAGGAAAATATAAAATATTTTTTTTAAACTAACCTTGTTTTGACCTAGGAGACACTTTTTGTTCGTGTTATTTTCTTGGTAATGTTGTAACTTCGGTATAGAGTAAATTAGTTTGTTATTTTTTTAAGAACGTGACAGGTTTCTATTAAAATGAGGTGATATTTTATTTAGTTTTTGTACTTGTGAATGTAATATCACTTAACAAGATTATGAAGACCTCACGACCAAGTAGGAGATTATGTAGGTCTCATACCACTAGCCCAAAAGTTAGGATTATTTTGAGTACATAAACTAAATTTAAGTCTTTGATCTACTCATAAATTATGGTCCTAATGATGAGATAAATGTCACTCAAACCCAGATTTATTTCCATTTTTTAAATCGCTACCTAAAATATCTATGTACTTATATAAGACGAGTGTTTCTACCATCCTGTGTTTTGGTCCGTAAAAACTACTTTAAGTGCATTGCAACTTGTATGCGAACACTACAACGGAGCACAATTCCCGCCATCGACGTTTGCAAATGGCGCGTGACGGTAAACACTTAATGTTGGCAAAGTTTTTCTAGACGTATAGCAAATTAGTATAATGGAACGGTTAACTAATAAATGTATGTAGCTTGAAAGCTTTTCTAGGATAGAACAATGGAGTCATTAATTATGATTACCAAACTAAACATTGCCCTTTGTTTTAATATTTAAAGAAGCAAGTAAAACTGCCAACGTTTGTTTCTCCGAACCGAACCGAACGGTTCTTTAAGTTAAATCAAATTATACAGATCGATTGTAACAAATACTATTAAGAATGTTCCGGAGTAGGTTTGCAAAGGAAGCAATCCGACAGAAAGGAAAAACGGGCCGCGTTATTCTGCAAACAATACGGAGCCAGAAGGTTTAATCTCTATGAGGTACAAATCGCTCGTTATGTAAATTGAATCTCTTGCAAATTTGAATAGCTTTCATAAGCCAATTCCTTCTGAATAAAAACAATAGAATACTCTTTCAACGTTTTAGATATTTCTCGAGGAGGAATTTATCTCGGATCATTAATTATTCAGCGTCGTATCTAGTTAGGGTACGATAACATCGTCTTTTTCGTCGAAGGAGCATGCCCATTTTTGGGTCTTTACTCATTTTAGGACAGAAACCCTTGGTACATGTTACTTTCGTATTTACATTATTTGCCTCTTAGGTTTCGGTATTTCTAGGATTTTTCATGTTTTATCAATTCTCAATCTACTAGGTTTGAGGCTACCAAAATACGTGACGTCAAGTTATTTTTGCTGACAGTCACGTTTTTTCTAGGACAACGAAACTTAAATTATAAGAAAATGACTAGAAGAACTAAGCAAATATTTAATTCAATTGATATCGTTAATCAAGATTGTGTTCGACAGATTACAACCGTCAATCTTCTGGATCCCCTATTTTTCTGCTTGTTACCAGAGTCCACTATGATACTTAGTTACGATGAAGCTTTTCACTTCCCTCTAATTAGACTTTCCCCTCCAATGACGAAACATTTTTTCAAAACAGGTGTAGCATCCTTACTAATATTATAAAAGCGAAAGTGAGTTTGTTTGTTTGTTTACCTCTTCACGCTTTAATGGCTACACCGATTTTGATGAATTTTGGTACAGAGATAGTTGGGAACCAGGAGACGGACATAAGCTATTTTTTTTTTAATGTGGTATGTGAGGGAGAAAGAGGGAAGTAAAGGGAAAACTTAGCGTTGCTATTACAAATCAATAAGGCGCAAGGGGAACTGTGTTACCCCGAATTTAACGCGAGCGAAGCCGCGGGCAAAAGCTAGTTTTACCATAAAGACTCAGAACATGGTTCATTGAAAATTGTTTCTATACTATTAATTAATTTATGAATTATAAATAGGAATAATGCACAAACATGAAAAATTAAACTTAATTAATTAATTTTGACATTCTTGTAATTTACTTAATTTTGAAATTCCTGCAATTTGAGCAAATTAATACAATTGTCATTCAATCAATAAAAAACATGGCACATCCAAAATTTTACATGGTGAATGTAGGCGAAGTATGAAGTACTGTGTCTATTGTATTTTAAGATCTGTAAGCACCATATTTCATGCCAATAAATGATTTATAAATAAAATAATAAATAAATAAATATGCATAGAAGTGGTATAAGATAATTATAATGTAATAATAATACAAACTTATTACTGTGCAACTGCTGGGGAAAAGCCTCTTTTCAAACAAAGAAAATAAATAAAAAGAAATGATACATAGCTGGACTTAAAGCCACAATGTATTCTCTCACAGCATAAGTAAGGCGAAGAGGCAATAGGCCGGGCATATTAGCCGTAAAACCGATAATAATCATTCATGGTAATGTGTTTTTCAATGAAAATCATGGCAGTGATCTGTCTAGGACGGCTTATGTGAGTGAGTTAAATTGTAAAGGTACGATTGAAGAGGCCATGGTCCAGATTTACTTCGAACTCTTCGCTAAAAGAATTAAATAAAAATAGTCTTCTTCATAGACTATTTGGTCACGTTGGCCAATATCATAATATATATCACAATATCATAGATTAAGTACTCCAACAGGAGACACTGTGTACACAGATAGAGGTGAACTTATTGTTATCCATTCTTATTGCCTGATGGGTTGGCAATCTGACTCGACCCGAGAGAGATCAAGCACAGAAAGAACCGCTTTTCACAGAGAATCATGTCTCCAACTTCTAAACTCCTAATGAAAATCTAAAAATACTTCGCCAGATCCAGGTATTGAACTGAAGACCCCACGCACAGCACTCGCACTTGTGACCACGAAAAGACCAAATACCAGCTTCTATTTCGTCTGGAATCTGTTGTCGCGATTATGTCATTAAAGTAACCAAGTGAAATTCGCAGATCCCTGGAAATCCCTTAATCGCTTCGTATACTTCCCGAAAATCGCTTCAAAGAGAATACTGTGCCTCAACATATTAAACCGTTCTTAATATGGCTTAAAAATTGCAATATCGCATAAAGAATGCATTAATGGGCTCCCTTGCTTTGTTTGAGCGCTGTTCAATAATCTGATTTAATAAGCTAATTCATTAAAACATAATGTGCGAGAGTAAAATATTTTTTTAAAAACAACATTGGCATAAATGAAATCGCATTTTTCCAGGATGTGTGTGTCTTTTGTTTTTTACTTATAATGTATTTTTCTGTCAATATTTATACGATATTTTAGTTAGTGATATGTGTGTTTCAATGTTAAATTAGGATTTCCGTTAATACCCATATTTAAGAGAAAATCACTGACTCATCATAGAATCTCAAACAGTCTCAAATTATGTAATTATCAATATAATTATCATCGGGGATCCTTTTAGGATATAGGTCTCTCGTATATCTCTTTCGAACAACCCGCAACCCCGGCAGGCGGTGGCTTTTGCATAGCCATTCTTTCATGAAATTAATAAACTATAAAACATCGCGCTACGACGCTAAAAAACTGAACAGCAAGTGAAACCGATGGGCACAGTTAGTACCTTATAGACACGTTCTTACAGTTATCCAAAGCTGTCATATTAAGTTTAATTTTTAAAATAAACCCAAAAAGTATCAAGATGATTTTAACAAGCAGTAGTGATTAGGTTCGAGAAACCTCATGTTATGATCAAGCTTAAACTAGTATTTCAGTTGAATAACTTACAACAGCAAGTCTACCTGTCTCTGATTTCATGTACATTCAGTAGAGAACCGACACTAAATTGGTTCCATTCACGGTTGAATGAGAAGATCAAATGCAGTCAGGACGAGGTATTTTCTCCCGTTTCACTGCAATTACTCAACACAGTACAGCGTTGAAACTATAATTTTTGCTTTGTGAAGCTGAAACTACTCCAGTGATGTTGAGAACCATTTACTGACCCTACTGTGAATGTTACTCTCATTAGTTTGCAAAATTTTGGCTAATTGTTATATGTTTGTAATGGGTTTGAGAGTAACAAGTTCGTTCAGCACTCGCCACAATGACTTTAAAATTATACAGGGTGAGATTACAATGACTGGTGAAACAATCTTTTGAGCTGACTTGATATTTTACATCTACTAACTCTTAGGTATATTCTCGGAAAATAAATCACACAGTACAGCAAACGACTTTACAAAATATAACAAGATTTTAATCCAAGCTGTATACCTACACAGCATGTTCAATTTTCCTTGTTAAAAACTCCGACTACATTTTTTCTTAATAGACGTCTGGTTCTGCAATTAAAAAAAGGTCCAAACAGCTGAAATTACGACACTTCATTATAAAAAGTAAGAAAAAGTGGGCAGTTACGATACTGTTGTCTCAAGATCCAGAGATACAGGCTCGAGCAATAAAAATGAACAAAACAGAGTTGTTGTGCTTCACAATGACGGGGCTAGACACGGTGTCAAGTGCAGAAAATTATGTCCATTCATCCGGCGCTCGCGAGGATTATAAAACGAGGTCGCATCTTCAGCATCTGACTCCAACTGACGACAGTTTTAAACGTTTTCAACATGACGTAAGCCCGGTAATTAATGTTTGTTCCTAGATATTGTTTACTATACTTTATGTTGGGAAAGTTGAGGGGGATTGGTGTTTGACTTGAACTGTCACGTATGGAAGGAATTTCCGTTATTACGAAAATCATGAATGTCTACTTTTAGGCCGTAGACACCAGAAAAAATATATTCTCTATTTCTGGGGTTCAAACCGCGGTTTACATAATGATTTATTTTACATTAGGTTCCAAAAACAATGTTCCGTTTCATTATGTCGATATATAATGTCGTTATATCGAGGGTCTCGAACAAAAAGGTACGTAAAAAGTCTACCTTTAATATACGATCGACTTGTTCCTGAACATTGATACGGTACATCGTCCTTTCACCTAAACTTGATAACCAACCCATTCCCAACTTATTGGTACAAAGAAACGTAAATATTCTTGAATAAATATTTAAAATATGAATGTAACAAATGATACGTAAATGAAAGATTCATCTAGATTGCAGACATAGGTAAGCCAACATTGAAATCCCACATGCTTGAAAATAACTATGCTAAATTTCCACGTAATTATTAAAAAAAACTATGAAAATAACGCATCACAATTTTCGCATAATGTTTCCGTAGCGAACACATTGAAAATAACGTGACAATTACGTTTTTATTTAAGACCAACATGAATATTACTCTCAACAAAACTGCGAAGGAAAATATAGTGAGGAACTCGGCATGTCATTAAACAGATAATTTAAGGACATGTGATATCCATTAACAATCACTACAGGCAGTAGTCTGAAAATCTGACACTGGTTGACACCACGTTACCAAGGTATATCATATTACCCAGTACTAATTGGGTTGTGGAGGTCTGTCTGGTAGACAGTCGGGGCATGTAAAATGTACCTGGATAACCCAATATAGTTAGGAAAAGGCTAGGCAGATATCCATCAACCCACACGCACACTGTGTTCAAAACCAGCGTCGAATACCAGTTGCCCGGCAATTTGCTGAACTAGGCCTATTTGGCACAGCCATAAGATACATAATAATTATCACCTTTTTGTGTTTAGATCTAATTTTTATTTTATTTCGTTTTCTTTCATTGTTTAATGTTGGGTGCACTTGTCAAATAAATAAATAAAAATTTTATTGTCTAAAGAAAAGTTTTTTTTTACATTTATTTTATGTGAAAAATGTCCCCTATGCTAGTTATTAATCCTGTATTATAGAAGAGATCCATTCGTCTATTACTACAATTTACCAGAATTTCAAATAAACTTATTTTCTTTCTTTCTTTGTTAGATCACAGATTCTTATAGAGAGGAAGTCTTTGTTCCATCAGTGTGGATATACTAGCCTGATGCATTTTACGTAAATTACGCGGCGTAATTTCGGCGTGACTTAAAAATTTTCACGTCGAACTTTCATCGAATAATTTCGACTGGTGTGTCGTTCCACTTGTTCAGATAAAAGATTCGCCGATACTGTCGAACTTTAAGAAAAAGTTAATTCGCATTAAAAGTAAAAATCGGATAATTCGGAAAGAAGGTTCGAGTGCCGAGGCCAGAGTAAGAAGAGTCTGGATAATGTCCTCTGGCACTAATTAAAACTTTGGGAACAGCGGGAAAAAGGGTTGAGAAATTATGGCATTTCGCGGATAGTAATGACGCTGTGGTCTTATTTAATTTCCACAGTTTTTCTTCTAGCGGTCTCAAATGAGTTTGCATTCAGCAGATGTTCCGGATATACCTAGTAATTTTTTCAAATAATATGTTTTTTTTTTATTTTTCTAAAATATTATAGCTGGCAATATTCTTAATAAATTAGTTTGTGACAAAAGTCATAAAATTAAAAATGATTTTAATTTAAGCAGAACTGGCAAACGCATATTGCTCTTATTTTGAGAAGCAAATAAACAAAAACTAGACTTGTGAAATAAATATTAACTTATTATTATAATTTAAACAATACCTATACCTAAATAAACTGACTATGGAATGTTATCTCACTTATTTCGCCATAGAAAAATTCATAGAAAAAATCGTAATAAAAAAAAATAAACATAATTAGGACTTTTTTATAAAACGTTACGGACACCCAATTAATTTTGATTTATATCCGAGTGAAATCTGTTCAATCAAAGCGAAACTAGCGTAAACGTATTTATAGCATGAGCTGCTGATTTTGTTTTTTTCTGAGCTCCAAAGGAAGTGGCGTATTAATTAATTCCCTCATCAATCATTTGCCGCCTTCTCTTGAACCCGACGTCACTCGCATTGTGAGGAGTGAACAGGACCACGCAAAAATAAAATGGCTACCTACGAGTGCCTTGCTTCACTTTTTTTTTTCTTTTAGTTATAATTACTATGACTAAGGATTTACTTATCAAAGTGAGCTCTGTTATTTCTTTTCATTTCGAAGTAATTACAGTTTAGGATTTGCCTTTGCCCGCCGCTCGGCGAAAAAGGTTGTTTATTTTTTTACTGGTACTCCGGTAATGGCGAGACTAAGGGTAGGCATAAATTATGTTAGATGCTTCGTATTATTAAGTAAGGAGGTTGTATAGGGGTACATAACGCTTTTCTTTCAAGGTACATTGATTCTTTTTATTTATTAAGAATTCTTTTTATTTTTAATCAATTCTTAATTTGAATGGAATTATTTCGTGCGATGAAAAACATAAATAACTTCTTTAATACCTACCCATTTGTTAAGAGCCAGCCATTTTCCATGCCAATTAGCTGCAACCTCTACCTCCTTTGAGACGTGCATTATTACATACACAATACGCTTATATATACGAGGGCCTTATAACATACGGGCTTGCTCGAATATTGTTATATCTATATTATAATGTTAGGGTGATAAGACCCGGGGTTGCGGGTTGTTCGAAAGAGATACCGCGGCCCCGGAACGTAGAGGACAATAGAAGGAACATGGGTGGGTTTTAGTCAGTAAAAGTCTGACAACCAACAAATAACTTCCCCCGCTCTGGGCGGAGCGGGGGGCGCTCCGCCCAGAGCGGGGGAAGTTATTTGATGATATCCCACACCAAAAAATAAAAAAAATTGTTTGTTAGTTTTTTTTCTGAAATGAAAAAGCGAATGTAACTTAATTTTTTTTTATTATTTATCTTAATATTGTAATTGGTACTTAGCTTCCTTTATAGGGACTGATTTAGTCTCATATTCATTTTATAAGTAAATCCTAAATCAGGCGCTGGTATGACATAGGAAGCACTTGCTTTCCAGCAATATTTTAACGAGATAAAATGACTTAGTAAGCAGAAATCAATATGGGCACAGTTTCGAAAACAAACTTCACTCGAATCTCGATGTTTAAACAAAACATTAAATACTCCTCGCCATGATTTTAAAACAAATCAAGATCCTACGAAGCGCTACAAATTACGAAGTCGTTATTGCTTAAAGGAAAATTAATTTCCATCGAACGCTACATAAACATAGTCATAGCAACTTTCTTCTGACTCAACATCCCGTCTAGTAACTGGACAGACAGAACGAAAACGTTTGCTATTTGAACGCAATCTTTCGACATCCTGTCGAGTCGCCATCGACGCAATTAAGCACAGGAAGACCCCTAATGACATCACACCCCCAATCTTTCCGTGTACACTTGTACCCCACTGTGCAGCCGTTAACAATACTTGTGATCGCAGATAATACGCCATTTTCTTTCTATTATGTCGTTACTAATTGGGTACGAAGGAGTATTTATGTTTTATTAACAACGATATTTCCTTTTGTCGATTTTCTTTTGTTTAGAGTCGTGTTCGAGAACGCTTTACATTTGAATTAAGAATATTCGCTTATTTTCGTTGGATCCCAGTTTTTGATCCCACTTTAATATTTTTGGCGTTGGATCCCACAAAACATTATTATATATTTCCGTTGAATCCCAAATTTGAAAAATACTAAAAAAATACGTTTTATTGCCATTGAATCCCAAAAACTATTTCCGTTGGATCCCAGATGTTTAAAAACATCTGAATACATCCAACAACAACATCACAATAATATTTTAAGGCGAAATTTTGTATGTATGTTTGTTATTCCAACACGCTCAAACTTCTAGACTGATTTGGATGAAATTTGGGTATGTGGATAGGTTATGTTAGAATAACGGGTGCCTGCCGTTTTTCCGAAAAGATTTGGACAAAATTTCATTACCCAAACAAATTATAGGAACCGGGAACTAGGTTTGGTTAGGTTAAAACTGTGACCTCCTACGACTACATTTTTGCCACAAACGACTTGCATTTATAGAAAAAAGAGATTGTTTTTAGTTGTTTACCCGGAACTGAACTATTTAGATTAGGATAATTACTTATTTACAAAAAAAAGGTTAGGTTAAAACTGTGACCTGTGTGCCAGAAACGGCCACATTATATAAAAAAAAATATGGAAAAATTATGACGGCAGTATTTTTTTTTTGAGCTTAGAGGCGCTTGTTTTGAAGGCGTTCATATTTATTTATTTATAAACATCACAAATAAACCTGATCATTTTTAACTCATGCCAGTCTAGTACTATTTGGAGTACATCATTTGTCTCATTTATTCCCCAGTGGCAACAATCCTAAAAATTCCAAAATACACACACGGTGTTTTTGAAATCCTTACTAATATTATAAAAGCGAAAGTGAGTTTGTTTGTTTGTTTGTTTGTTACCTCTTCACGCTTTAATGGCTAAACCGATTTTGATGAATTTTGGTACAGAGATAGTTGGGAACCAGGAGACGGACATAGGCTAATTTTTATTTTTAAAAAGTGGGATATGAGGGAGAACGAGGGAAGAAAAGGGAAAACTTAGCGTTGCTATTACAAATCAATCAGGCGCAAGAGCAAAAACTGTAGGTCTGCTTGGTGTGTTATACCGAATTTAACGCGAGCGAAGCCGCGGGCGAAAGCTAGTATTTAATAAAAGTAAATCACTTTTCTTCTGAAATGTACACATGTTGTCATAAAATGGGATTCAATGGTAATATCAAATGGGACCCATCGTTAATACCTAAAAAAAGGGGTCAAAAACTGGGATCCAACGAAAATAAATCAGAATATTAGGGTATTTTGTGAAGATGTAGACTAATTACGTACGCGACACGTTGTTATATTATACTGAAGTATCTAACTGTGTTAGATTTCCACAACTAGTCTATGTCTTCGACAATTGGAACAAACCTTTTTTCGATATTATAAAATTCTAGAATAAGAATTTGATATTGTTCTATTTATACGTTTTGTCTGTGGATTAAAGATTAATATTGAACCCTGTATAAAGTTCAGCAAGATATTGTCTATTTGAACTCACCAAACTTTTGGCTGAGGAAAGATTTTTCATTTAAAACTGTTGTTTCAATTATTATAATGACTGTAAACTCCGTAACTTTATTGTTTCAATAAACACGGGTCGGAATTCACGAAACCTCGTTCAACAAATTACTGAAAACAGATAAAGTTACTCGAAAACGTTTAATTTTTCGTATTTTCTTCTTGATTATAGCCATTTTTGGCCTTTTGTCCTCAAAAATTGACGGAACTTTCAAATTTGAATATAAAACTGACGTATTTTTTTGCAAAAAAGTGAAACAAAAAAATTTTTGATGATTTTAGAAAAAATAATTAAAAAAACAGAACTTTTAAAAATGTCTAAAGGTAACTTAATTAAGAATCTGTCAGAACACGTTGTTATGACCTGGCTGTAATTAAAGCCGTCTGCTAAGTTTAAAAACAATTTCATTAACTCTTGCAAAATCTCAACTGGATGAAAATGACAATCATTTTCTAAAAGCGAATTTATTTTTATTCTCATTAAAAAGTTAGTTTGTTTATAAAAGTAATTATATTAGAACGTTTAAAATTAATGAGTTATGAAGAAGACCAAGGAAACTATAATATAACAGGGACGAACGAAGAAAAATAAACGTATCTCGCCGTCTCCGAGTAATATGGGACAAGAGCAGAAAGATGCTGATGAAATGTATTAAAAGAGATGTTTGGATACCTTTATAAGGCAGCTAATAAGGCTTTTAGTTATCTTTCCCGCATATAGTTGATAGATCGGATGCAAAGATAGGATCAGTAATTCCATATCAGTATATGGATTTAGGTAATGTGAACAATATTCCGCCTGCCTCGAGGTAGCCCGTGTTATCAGTAAAAGATACAAAAATCTAAAGTGAAATTCTTCCTTTCCGACAAAAGGCCATTGTACTTTATATAAATATCGTACATAAGTATACGATTTGCTTCATAAAAAATGAATTATGACACATTTTATAGATGTTAACACGCTATTAAGGATAAATACTATTTTTAAAGGACATGTTCGTAAATATAAGAAGCACTTTTTGAAGGGACAGGAAATTCGGGCGCCTTTTAGGAGCCATATAACCTCGAACAAAATATACACCCTCGAAATAGTATGGACGACAGATAGAAAAGAAGGCGCAATACTGCTGGTCATGTATTTTTTAAATGTCTTTAGCACCCCAAAAAATGTCTCGAGAAAAAATAATAAATCTGCGATGTACCGCCTTTTAAGGGGGGTGGTGGGGCTATGCATCACCTCAACTGGTAATAAACCCGAAGCAGACGATCCTACTCCATTCTTTTTTTTCAATAACCCTCAGCTTGTTTGAAACTTTGAGTATTATTACACTCTTTTGAAAATAAAAAAGGAATGACGGCTCTAAGGGTTTACTGTTCATCGTTACGAGTACCTAATCTTTATAGGTGTTGTAGATGGTTGATGTGGGCAGAATAGAAATGGAATAGGTGTTAAAATGATATGTTTCTTGTTTCTATTTTATGGTTGCCGCTTTGATTTATGGATTTGAGTCCGCGAGGGTATTTTTAGTAGCTCTTGATATATATTTTGCTTTGAAGAAAAATGTTATTTTTCTACGGCGAATAAGATTTGATAGCGAGACTTATTTGTATGTTGTACCTAGTTTTGCAATGTCCAGACTTAGGTATGTTATTTTTAAGATAATATTATCCATGGGAAGTAACATAATTAGTAGATATTTCTTATAGTGCTTTTACTGCCAAAAATACGACTAAACATGAAAAAAGAAAAGATATCCCTACTTCTATGCTACACCGTTGCCAGGTAAACAGCTCTTGTACAAACTAACGGCTTTACTCAAGAAATCTCATTACAACCCTGATTGATTCTCCTAAGTAGGTACTCAAGCAAAAACAAGACTTGGAAAAGGGTAGTGCGTTTGATACAACCATCAAAACAAATTATATTAAGGCGAGAAAGTGGGATTCTTCGTCACGCGATCTCTAATGGTGTAATAAACTTAGGAGAAAGAAAACTTGCCAATGCCGCGGCAGCCGCGCGCTCTTTTGCGTATTTATTAACTCTGCCACTATAACGAGAGCCGCAGCCCCTTATTCCTATTACAATTCTTTTGAAGGAATCTTCAAAGCCGGCAATCGTTACAGCTCCATGTTAGTGGTTGTGTTTTGGAATCTGTGTGCGCTAAAGTCGTCACGCGCAGCCGCTGATGAGCCGTAGACGTGATATCACTCACTCGAACGTGACTCTCGTTTTATTTGAGATCTCTCGCCTGAAGCTTAGTTTCACTAAATATATACCGAGAATTTTACAATGATTTTTCACTGATTTGTATTCAAACCATCGCAGCCCATAAAAAGTAATGTAAACATTATCTTTAAAGCTAAGTACTAAATGTTTTAAGCTAAATCTAAAATATGAACTCGAGTAAGCTGTCGTTCAAAGTTTGTTTTACAATCTCCGTAAACTTTTTTTATTTGTGGCTTTACGGGAAATTTATTGCAAAACAATTCTAACCATCTCAGCTTAAGCAGTATGCTACCTACTTTTAGGTTTTCTTCAATTAGGAGATTTAAGAGTAATTACAAAAATGAGAAATGGGAAAAGTTCTTTCTTGTGGCCATCGAGTTTTGGCCAATTTTTTTAATGAAGTCCGAAATGACTGCCTTTTTTGTCATGAAAAATTAATTTCCCCTCTTAATTTCTAAATACAAAAAGGTCTTTTGAAATGAATTTGTTAATAAGTGAACATTGTTACCATAAACTTGTTATTTTTATAAAATTTCAGTCAATTTACATTTTCAAATATTAGTCCTCATGAATAACAAAGAATGCTTATCTTGATTAAAGTGTGGGTAACAAATACTTTATATGACTGGTGGTTTTCATATTAATTGGGATTAAGCCTTAGGTATTTGGCCTGCCAGAGAATAATGTATTACCGACGTTTTAGTTAATTAAGTCGGCGCCAACTTAAGTTTTAAGCGTTCATTTCTATAATACCGAAGGGAATATAGGCGGACTCTATTAACTGTGTTTGCAAACTAAACGATTTGATATTGAGATTGAGACCTTAATAACCTGAAGGCAAACATGTTACTCATTCTGTTTACACATAGGTAAAGTGTTCGAATCTTTGGTTAGCTTTATTAATACATTAAACAGTTTAATAGATTCAATGTGAGGGTATTCTGGTGGAAATAAATAAACGAACACAACCTTCTTTGAACCTCAAAAAGGAGGAGCTTCTCAATTTGACTTGTGTTTTTTTTTTGTATGTTTGTTACGCGATATCTCCGTCGATTGTGAGCCAATTTTTAAAATTCTTTTTCTAATCTATAGGTTATACTTACCTACTCTCGAAAAATATGACTTTCGTTTATATTGAAAAATACTTAAGTATTTTATAAGATACCTTTAATAGTATATATTCTTTTTCTAATGTATATATGACGATATTCAAATATCTCTTAATAGAAATCCTTACTAATATTATAAAAGCGAAAGTGAGTTTGTTTGTTTGTTTGTTTGTTACCTCTTCACGCTTTAATGGCTAAACCGATTTTGATGAATTTTGGTACAGAGATAGTTGGGAACCAGGAGACGGACATAGGCTATTATTTTTTAAAAAAGAGTGGGATATGAGGGAGAAAGAGGGAAAAAACGGGAAAATTTAGCGTTGCTATTACAAATCAATAAGGCGCTACCGAATTTAACGCGAGCGAAGCCGCGGGCAAAAGCTAGTAAAAAATAAATACACGATAAGAATTTGTATGAGGTACCATAACCACAACTAAAAAGGATGAAATAAAAAACAAAAGTCACTGACTTCCAGAAGTAAATTTAATTTCCGTCTTTTTAGTATTAAAAGATAAACTCATAAATATTTGTGTTTTTTTTACATTATTTTTACAGGGATATCATAATACAGAGATTACTATTGAAGTAAAGAGTTATTTCAGAATTGAACCACAGTACGAAATAATATATCATGTCCTTAGTCTTGCCACATTTATATTTATATCCGGAACGTTAGGTTTGCAAATGGGGTTCAACATTTTAGTACCGATTGAATATCGATGTGAAGATAAGATATATTGTATGTATCCAAAATCATCAGGATTGTCTCAGTAGCAGCTACGGAGTTTGAATAGCGCTAAGTTGTTGATTTTAATATATATATATATATATATATGTAAATATATATTATATTCTAGTTAATCCTACGGCACGGTTGACGCAGTGGCTGAGCAATTAACTGCTGCGCTAGGTTTCGCGAGTTCGATCCCCACACGGAACAAATATTTGCATGGCCTACAAATATTTTTTTCGGGTCTGGCTGTTTGTGAACATATGTGAGTTTAAATGTGTGTAAACGCACCCAAAATACAGGAAAAATACCTAATAAATATATGCTCGCACTATTACATGTGAAAATTAATGTGTGCAACTATCAGGTACAACTATGCTATGATTTTATGTTAAGACTGCGAAATTCAACATCTTGACTTATTGTATGTTGAACACTGACTTTACTATATGCGAACTTCTTTGACTCATCCTTTTTGAATAGTCTGGATTGCTTCATCTAGAACTCATAATTTATGGCTTTTTTTTTGGGTGGGAAATCATCAAATAACTTCTCCCGCTCTGGGCGGAGCGGGGGGGAGTGTCAGACTTTTACTGAATAAAACCCACCCATGTTCCTTCTATTGCCCTTTACGTTTCGGGGCCGCGGTATCTCTTTCGAACAACCCGCAACCCCGGCAGGCGGAGGCTCTGGCAAGCCCCTCTGCTTTGCTGACATCTCTTTGAGGCGCGCGTGAAACACAAACGCGCCGCGCCGACACGTCCTGTCGTCAATAGACGGACGGACGGTGAGCTACCCATTGCTCACCGTCCACAGGCCAGAATCTACGGTGGCAGGGAGTCGTCTCGCGGCGCCTGGCGCCCGGATGGTCTCCCGCGGCGGCTGGGTTGGCTTGAGTTTCTCTCCTTCAAACGCCAGGCCACCTCTTTCGCTTCGCAGAAGGAAGTGAGCACTTCCCATTACCTCTCGCTCCGGACCATGGACTGAACCAGGGCCGGAGGCGAGAGATGGCCACCTCCGATCGCCTCTACGAGGACGCGACGGTGCTCCACCCAAGCTGGGCAGACCGCCACTGTGTGCTCCACCGTGTCCTCCGGGCGATCGTCACAATTGTGACACCCGGGCGTTTCCTCCCGCCCGATTATGTGCAGGAAACTCCCGAAACCCGAAGCCATGACGCCTCTCCAGCCACTCCTCAAAGAGGGGACTTACCGCCACAATTGTGGCGTGCCCTGCACGGGGTTGCAACAGTCGCTCTCTCCATGCTACCATGAGATCGCACCGGAGGTCTGTCTGCTGAGAGGCAATTTGCCGCGGTAGCGGAATAATTTATGGCTAGAATGGTAATGAATATTTTTGAGCAGTTACAGCATTGTTGCTAGTCTGTATCATTTGAGACATTTTTCATCTGTGTGGTGCCAATTAATCCACATATTGTGTGATTAGCAACACCTGCACGTGTTCACCTTTTATACGATTGTTGAAATGGTAACCTTTGTTTAATCGAATCCACAAAAAAGTATGGTTATTTTATCGAAAAACTAAACAAATTCAGTCTTTAAAAAAATTACCAAAAGGCTTCCAATTATAGCTCTCTTGAAATTAAGAAGGTCGTAATTAACGAAATGTAGCGTCGGGCTCTCATTATAAATATAAAAAACAGCCTCTCCAAGGGTTTTATTATTATTATTTATTATTTAACACTTCAAGCACAAAGTACAGAGGCGGACTTAATGCCATAGGCATTTTCTACCAGTCAACCTTCGGGTGATGCAGAGACAAACAGTGGTAGGTGTAAATAAGAAATAAAATAATTAAGTAATTATAAGTTTATACTATATAGATATATAAAATACTATAAATATAAAATAAAATACTATAAATATATATCAAAGTATAGATACACAGATACACAAAATAAAAAACACAACTTAAGGTTTTCTTAACATTTAAATTAAGTTCATAAAATCATTACGGACATGGCTGTATTCCCTGAAGAGACAGGCTAAGCGTGTTGTTGTCAAGTTTCCAGGTGGTACCTTTTCCGAGGTTGCCAATTGTTGGAAAAAGATACCGCGGCCCCCCGCCCCGTTGATGGTTTACCCACTACATACCGAGTATTCTCCGTTCCTCGGAAAGCATGTTAAAACGTTGATCCCGGTTGTCATTTGTATATATTTGACAGTTGTTATAGACAGACAAACATATGCCCCAGAACCTAAAATTCCAAGACCATATGACCTCCACAACTGTGACTGGGCATGTCATGTTGATTCCATAACATCCACTACCTTCTCAAAAAAATGACCTATGTCCTAACATTGGGATATTGGTTGAGTTTTTCTGTCTAGAATGTTTGGATTACAATACACAAAACAGTTTATAATTCACAAATAATAATAGGAATAAAATACAGCATTAATTCCAACAAATAATTATAGTTCTAGAGCACCGTACAATCTCAAAATGAGTAGTTAAATTACGAAGAAACCCACTAGCGGCACTACTTAACCTGTCGGGGCTGCGGGTTGGTTGGAAAGAGATACCGCGGCCGCGGAACAAAAGTTCAAAAGGAAGAACATGGATGGGTTCTATCTAGACAGTACAAGTCTGACACTCCTTTCCGATCCGCTCACAGGTGAAGGAGTTTTATTCGATGATATCCCATTAAAAAAAAAACACTTACTTAAAACTAAAAACAAACAATTTTCATATTTAACCTACTTAAAAAGAAGAGGTTCTATGTTCGACCGTTTTTTAAATATGTTCACCGATTACTCCGCCAACTGTGGAGCGATTTTCAAAATTCTTTTTCTGTTTGAAAGGGTTCTTTACTTCCGAGGTGGTCCCATATTGATTTTATTTATATTGCTTGGGTTGTTTAGGAGTTATCGTCTATCCTTACTAATATTATAAATGCGAAAGTAAGTTTGTTTGTTACGTCTTCACGCTTCAATGGCAACACCGATTTTGATTAATTTTGATACAGAGATAGTCGGGACGAAAGAAGTGGGAAAAGGGGGAGAAAGAGGGAAGAAAAAGGTAGAGAAAGAATTTTTTTTCGATCATCACGCGGGTTAAAGTTAGCGTTAGCCTTAAGTAACTATGCCACGCGGACTAAGTCGCGGGCGGAAGCTAGTGATACATACTTTTTTCTTTTATTTCTTTATATGGAAGATCTGCTAATCTTTTAGTAAAAATTTGAAATTAATACTCAATAAAAAATTATGCGATATATCGTCATGCTATAAAAAAAGAATATACAAGACTTTATTGCAAAAAAAAAAGACTTCCCAAAAAAGTACCACGAAGCCACCTTCCTGAGGTCGGTGGCTTTTCTCTGTTTCGTTGACTTTTTTGCCACCGACTTCCAGCAGTAAAGTTATTTTCCACTTTTAAGTTTTTCTTCACGTGCCGTGTCCAACGATGGTGATGAAATGAGTATATTAGAGGAAGTTTGAAAGTTGCGCCTGTTACTGAAAAAAATAAAGGGAGTCGTTTGTCTTGTTATGGACATGTAATGAGGAGGGACGAAGCGCATGTGATTAAAAGAGTGATATATCTGAAAGTTGATGGACGGAGAGCGAGAAGAAGGCCAAATAAAAGATGGATGAATTGTGTAAGGAATGATATATGAAGGAGAAAGGAGTAAATCATGCCGTGACGTCTGATAGGGGAGAATGGAAGAAGAAAACGTGTTGCGCCAAATAGAAAGGGACAAAGACAGGAAAATTATGATGTCTCCAACGATGGCGATGGTATTAAAAATCTACTCCAATAGTCGTTATGGATAGAGGTCACTGGCCCACCTTTTCCGAAGAACTTTAAAATTCAGGTAACATAGTAACAGAAGTCCGAGTCTAGATAAAACTGATGGACAGACAAAGGTTAGACAACAAAGCAAGATTAATAGAGCCACTGAAAGACCTCGAAACGCTAAAACGACATAAATTATGCATAGAAAGGTAACCCTTTTTCATCTCTTGAAGCTTAGGTAACACGTGAATATTGTATCCTGTAGGATACAGTTAAGCTTACGTTAGAAAAACATCACGAGAAATTATAAATATTTTATCAGACATATCACGGAGTTACGTGATTAATTTTCAAGTTGTTTTTGTTAGATGCTAGTACGTGAAATATCTTGAGTTTATTTGCGTTGTGTTATTGGTTTTAATAATAATATCAGCCTTTAAGTGTCCTACTGCTGGGGTGTGGTCTCTTCTCATACAGGTGAGGCACAACATTATAATTATGATTTGTTTATTGATATATTTTACACTAGCTTCCGCCCGCGACTACGTTCGTGTGGCATAGTTACTTTGGGCTAACGCTAACTTTAACCCGTTGGATGATCTAAAACACTCCTTTTCTTTCCTCTTTCTCCCCCTATTCTCACTTTTTTTTAGCCTATGTCCGTCTCCAGGGTCCCAACTATATGTGTACAAAATTCATCAAAATCGGATTGACCATTTAGGCGTGAAGACGTAACAAACAAACTTACTTTCGCTTTTATAATATTAGTAAGGATTTAATATCACAGCTTCAGAAAGATTTTTTTAATTTACCTTAAGCGTACAATAAAAGTGCTGGTGGCATGCTGTAGTGGTTTTCACCAAAATGAAACTCCATACCACTTGTAGTCCCGGGGTTCGAAGGTTCCCCGAGTTGTTCGAAAGAGACATCGCGGCCCCGAAACATAAAGGACAAAAGAAAGAACATGGGTGAGTTTTAGTCAGTAAAAGTCTGACACTCCCCCCCCGCTCCGGGGAAGTTATTTGATGATTTCCCATTTGCCAAAGCATACTACTTGTAGATTTATAAGATTCTACACGAATAAAAAAATTAACAAACGTCTATTTAAGTAAGTAATACTGTCCACAAATTAGGAATACTCGAATTTTTGCTTCAATCACGATATTTGATTTTATTTGACGATATTTCATTTAATGAAACCTCATAATACTTAGAAAATTAATTAGAATCGTGTTACAATCATTTAAATTTATTTCATACAAGCTTTTGCCCGCGGCTTCGCTCGCGTTAAATTCGGGGTAACACAGTTCCCCTTTCCTGATTTGCAGGTACCTGTTACCTGTAGTGTTTATACTTGCGCCTTATTTATTGTAATAGCAAAGCTAAGTTGTGCCGTTTCTTCCCTCTTCTCTCCTTCATTTCTCACTTAAAAAAAATAACCTATGTCCGTTTCCAGGGTCTCAAATATCTCCGTACCAAATTTCATTAAAACCGATTGAGCCATTTAGGCGTGAAGACGTAACAAACAAACATATAAACAAACTCACTTTCGCTTTTATAAGTAGGGATAACATAACATCTTACTTGTAATCCTCGAAAGGTTGGGCAGGAGTATACATAAAAGCAAATTTACATTTCCCCAGTTATAACCCCCAAGCCCTAAGCCGAAGTCCGTACCCCACAGGGGGTGCCCTTAGCGAGCGGTAATTTATTTTTTAACTTAGTTTGTAAGCCCTGACTGGGGGCCTTATTGAGGTTACCACAGGATAGACCGGTTAAGCAGTAGAACAACTCGAGTGAGTTGAACTGCAAGTGGCCCTTCCTAAAAAAAAAACCCAGTTATATTTAGTCCCATGTTATAAATAGACTGCGAGCTTATTGCCTGCAACTGATCAGAAATCCAGACTCCGTAACTGCTACTAAGATATTCATGGTAAATCCTAATAACACTTTACATGATACTAAAATCGAACCCAGAACTTCATGCTTAGCAATCGCGCTTGCCACCGCTATAGCAACGAGCCAGTAATTTCATACATGACTGCAAAATACATACCCATAGATATAGATGCAGAAAGCAATTTATAATAGTGACCAAAAGTGCACAGTAACAGGCAGCATTGCTGAAAATTGCATCCGAGACATTCAGCTTCATGATAAATGGTTCCGTCTGTCTTTAAGAATGTAGCCAGACGGTTAAACTATGGAAGGGACAAGTCATCCATCGTAATAATGTGACGTATCTACCTTTTCATTCCGCTTTAAAGCGCTTTTGATGGGGATATGCAGTTTTATTTTTTACTGGCTGTATGCGGTTTTTGCATTTGAAAATGGAAAAATAAACTGGCCATATACGTTGGACTTGCGCACCTAGGATTCCCTACAAACTATGACTGTATAAACTAAGAGAGTTGATTGTTCTCCAAGTGAAAGTATTTGGTTTTAATTTCAATTCGATACCTCCACGCGTTTCCGAAATAAAAGATCTTAACAGTTAGATGGACAATAAAGTGATCCAATAAGGATTCTGCTTTGTCAGCAAAGCAGAAGGGCTTGCCAGAGCCACCGCCTGCCGGGGTTGCGGGTTGTTCGAAAGAGATACCGCGGCCCCGGAACGTAAAGTGCGATAGAAGGAACATGGGTGGGTTTTAGTCGGTACAAATCTGACACTCCCCTCCGCTCCACCCAGGGCGGAGGAAGTTATTTGATGATTTCCCACCCGAAAAAAAAGTGTTCTGCTTTTCCTTTTGAGGTAAGGAATCCTAAAAACTACAACACTACCGTACTACCTAATACAGAAATTTATTTTTAAACCAAACTTTCTCAAAGTGCAATAAATATATATGAAGATCACAAACCATACTTTCAGTTGCCAATTAAGAGCTCGATGCTATCAAAACGTAGATACATCATCTGCTTGCTTCAGCGCTACAAAAAATAAGAAGCAACTCTTATAATAGCGACGCGAACTTTTTCCTTCGCTACGATTTTACGCAAACTCTGTTGGAATAAATATCACGAAAATTTTATTGAAATTTTCTCACTGCATATTTCATGAGACCTTATTGCGACGCAATTACGTCAGGCTATCAATTAAGTACATTAGTCTGCCGAAAACATATGTAACGTTGCTGTTGTTTAAAAAACGGGTCACAAAACACAAGCTGCGCTGCAACCACATTAATAATTTATCAGCCACATGACGGCTGTTTGCTAATAAAGCGTGGATTCGCGCTGGAAATATTAATAAAAGCAGCTTGCAGCCGGAACTCGGACGGTCGGAACCGGCGCGCGCCGTGCACGTCCAATGACAAATGACCAGCTGAAACTTTCATTTAGTTTACCATTTGAATTAAGCGACCGAAAATCATTATTTAGGATATCCGTTTTTTGACATTTTGGCGTATAATATAAATAGTTGATTATCACGTACCGAATTTTTAGATTTAAAAACTAATCATAAGTTTTAAGCTTTCACGATTTGTGTTTGTTTTTTTTTACCATCCACCCTCATTCTTCAGTCACCCTGCAAGCATGGCGCTTGCAACAGCGTTGTAGTGCTATATCGGGAGCTCACTATAATAGGAAACCACGAAAGAGACCCCATTAGTGACAAAGTATTTTTAAAAGATTTTTTTTTGTTGTGTATTGAATTCAGCAGTCTACAAATTACGAACCGTTTTTTTTGCGGATGGGAGATTATCAACAGACTTCCCCCGCTCTGGGCGGAACGGGGGGGATTGTCAGACTTGTACTAACTAAAACCCACCCATGTTCCTTCTATTGCCCTTTATGTTCCGGGGCCGTGGTATCTCTTTCGAACAACCCACAACCCCGACAGGCGGTGGCCCTGGCAGGCCCCTCTGCTTTGCTGACATCTTTTAGAGGCGCGCGTGGAACACTAACACGCCGTCGACACGGCCTGTCGTCAATAGACGAACGGACGCTACGATAAGCTACCTATTGC
The DNA here is from genome assembly GCA_905475445.1 of Ochropleura plecta. Classification (NCBI taxonomy): domain Eukaryota; kingdom Metazoa; phylum Arthropoda; class Insecta; order Lepidoptera; family Noctuidae; genus Ochropleura; species Ochropleura plecta. The sequence continues at coordinate 13,842,358 of FR997723.1, forward strand.
TCGCGGCCCCCAAGTTATTTGATGGTTCTCCATCCGTTTAAAATAAAAAGTGGTCACTCATGGTGGATTACGGCCTATTCTCAAGAGTAGGCCTTTGTCTCCAACAATAAGAACATTATAGGCTGACTCTATACAAAATACGACATCACACCTGAATGGTTAGGCAGGGGTAGGCTCTTAATGGTAAATCCACATTTCGCTAGATATGTTAAAGTAAGATGCAATGTAATATAGAAGAAGTCGAATATGCCATTTTGAACTGACTATCACGTACAGTGATCTTCATATTGACTTGGCAATACAGTCAATATTCCCCGAATTCAAGCTTTGAATCCCCACTGAATGCTTCTCACAACTACGTGAAATACGTAGAATGTCGTATAAACGTTTCCTAAATGCGGCCTACACTGTCTTTTCGACCAAATATCGATCGACTATAATGGCCACCGACAAACGTTTGATAATGAATAAATGAAATCGAACGCATCTCCCAGTCTCTTTGTATCAACCATCAACGAACATGAGCACTCCATTAAATTTAAACGTTGAATATTAGTTCTGAAAAGCATTTGAAGCCACGATAAGTATCCCATTTGGGGTTAATGATTCTTACTACTGCTAAGTAGTAATGTCGATATTATCGACAGTTTTCCTCTCTATTCTAGGCATTAGCCCGAGATAGTCGGAAACTATTCATTGCAGCTAAGTAGACTGGATGTTAGTTGTATTGTTTTAGAACAAAAGACTTGTTAGAACTAATTGGTAAATTTTATTAGCAGACTGGGAACTAATTGGGAAACTAAAGACTGACAATAAACGCAAGAAAAACTGAAAAAAATGGTCATTTGTTTAAATAATTTTTAGTTTTCTTTCTGTCCTACTAGATTTTTTTGCTAGTAAACAAAGTCCAGAAATAAAAATGTTTTTCACTTCACACTAGTAATTCACGTAGGGTTAGGCAGGAATCAAGGTTCGAAGTAATAATTATCTTGATTTAACCTTCATCTAAATACGAATGCGATTTCCTTTTCCACGTGTACCCATAAGCGGCGACAAGTGTTGTGTTCACTAACTTAATAGTTTTTTTTTACATTTGTCTTTAGTTTTGTCTACTACTATTCCATTTTATAGGACCATAGGAAGAAATATCCTATGTGAACTGAATGCTAGTGCGTTAGAACAAAAAAAAACAAAGTGGACTTAAATCACTTTTTTTAATATCTGAATTATATTAGAAACTTATAAAAAATAATAATTATCACGAAACTTGTAAAAAATAATTATTATCACGATAATTATCAAACAAAATAACTATCACGATAATAATCAAACAAACAATTATCAAAATAATTATATAAAAAAAACAATTAACGAACAAAATAACTATCAAATACAATAATTATCACAATAATTTTTCAAATACTCCATCGATCAATCCATCATCACTGACAGGACTATTGTTGCCAACAAGCCTGATATAGTGGTAGTGGATCGATCAGAGCGGAGCGCAATGATTGTTGACATAACAGTCCCGCATGATGAGAACCTCGTGAAAGCCGAGAAAGATAAGCAAATCAAGTATATTGACTTGGCTCGTGAGGTTGTCGACTTGTGGGATGTGGACTCGGCGATCATTGTGCCGATAGTCGTATCTGCCAATGACTTAATTGCCAAGAGCCTCGACCAACACCTGAGGAGGCTCTTGTTAGGCAGCTCGATCAAGGGCTTGATACAGCTAGCGGTACTCCTGGACACGGCTCGTATTGTTAGAAGGTTCCTTTCTCTGGAGCCCTGACTGCCGGTAGCTTGGACCCTGTTCCCAATACCGGTGGTCTACAATTTTTATATATTTTTTTTGTTTTTGATAAAAAATATGTATGCAAATAAATAAATGACAATTCAAATACAATAATTATCACGATAGTGATCAACAAAATATTAACACGATAATTTTAACAAAATAATTATCACAATAATTATTTAAAAAAAAACAATTATCACTATAATGGAGAATGTTACTAGGTTTGCCAAATCGCTTGAAATGTTGTCTCAGTAAAGCCTGTATGTATACAAACACACTAGTTTTTGTTGTAGTAAAAAAAAACATAGTAGTTTTGATTTTATAGGCATTCAAAGTTTCGAAAAATATCGAGCCCGCTAACAGTCACGTGACCGCTTGTGACGTCATTTCACAATGCGCCGCGCATTGTATTTTTACATTTAGGCACAACACATAATTTCCTAGTATTTAGATTGGACTTTTTTAAAAGTATTTAGTTATAATTTCAACGGTAAGGGCGCGCGACCACGAGCGGTCTGAATGAGCCAGAATGAGCATGTTGTGTGATGACGTCATATCGTAACCGGCAGCCCGCGTCTTGTTTTACTTCTAAATCAGAAACCAATTGACATAATGTAATTCTTTCACTAGTATTTTTTTTATTTGTGACAGAGAATATGGACTGCTAATAATCAAAATTTGTTAACATTCTTCATTATCAAACAAAATAATTATCACGTAAATTATCAAACAAAATAATTATCACGTAGGTAAATTATCAAACAAAATAATTATCACGTAAATTATCAAACAAAATAATTATCAAATACAATAATTATAACGATAATTATCAAACAAAGTAATTTTCTTGTTAATTACGGACTATGGCAGAAGTCCTTCTAGTCACTAGTATTTTTTTTATTTTTGACAGAGAATATGGACTGCTAATAATCAAAATTTGTTAACATTCTTCATTATCAAACAAAATAATTATCACGTAAATTATCAAACAAAATAATTATCAAATACAATAATTATAACGATAATTATCAAACAAAGTAATTTTCTTGTTAATTACGGGCTATGGCAGAAGTCCTTCTAGTCACTAGTATTTTTTTTATAATTACAAAATAAACAAAATAGTTATCACGGAAATTATCAAACAAAATAATTATCACGTAAATTATCAAACAAAATAATTATCGAATACAATAATTATAACGATAATTATCAAACAAAGTAATTTTCTTGTTAATTACGGACTATGGCAGAAGTCCTTCTAGTCATGGAACGAACCAAGTCTATGGGGCGCGTCATTAGTGGTGCAATTTATGACCAGTAGCCATCAGTTGACGAGATCAACTTCTTCTTTAGTCACCAAATGAAACAAACCCATATTTCATAACCAGGTTTATACCCTAGTGAAGGAACAATTTTGTCACTGACAACAATATGGAATTTTCGTATCCAGTCTGTTGTACCGTGTACATACATCGATGGACTAAAATTTTAATTAAGGCTGGTACATTGTATCCGTCTGATACCTTCCCGGGCTGACACAAGCTGGGGGTACTGTATCTACGTAGATTGGATGCGGTTGTTATACATACCATAACATCGCGCCACGAAGGGTTAGGTTGAGGTGTACCTAATATTGCGCCCACGTTTCGCCAGTTATGGGACGTTGGATCCTGAAGTGGATAATAGTATCCAAACTTCGTGGCGACTACTAAAATGTCAAAGTGTTTATTTGGTAGGAAATTAAAAATAACCTGCCTGGAAATCCAACCAGAAGTTCTTCGTATTAGTTAGAAAAAATCGTAAATCAAATTATTATCTTTAAAAATAAATAATATTACTGAATATTTGAATAACCAAGAAAAAACATGCTTCTCGTTTTCTTTTCAGCTAACCTTTATTTGATACCCATAACATGGGAATTAAAAAAAACGATTTTCACTACGCAATGTTTTTGATTCCGCCATTTTTTTTTAAACGTTGCCCCCCACATTTAAAATCACATACACAAACAGCCAGACCCGGAACAACTATCTGTAGGCCATACAAATATTTGTACCGTGCGGGAATCGAACCCGCGACACGCAGCGCGGCAATCGATCGCTCAGCCACTGCGCCAACCGTGTCGTGTGTTAGAATGACGTTCGAATAACCAAGCATTGTCATCCAAGCTTAACATATATGCAACAGTTTAGCTAAATTGAAATCCGAGAAGTGGGTCAAAATTGTCATCAAAGATTTAGTACATAGTTACAAGTGAACCTATATAATTATAAAAACGTGTTGAACTCAAAAACCGAATACCCACTTTCTTTCATAAGAATAATAATATGAGGATTCTTATTTTATTTAAAACTAGCTGTCTTGCGCGGTTTTACCCTCGTCTTTATTTGCTGCTCCTCTCCCGTGGGTAGTAGCGTGATGTTATTTCCCGATAATGTAGCTTCCTATTAGTAAAAAAATGGATAAAATCGGTCCAGGAATTTTGAAGCCTATTCGATACAAACAAACAAATCTTTTCTCTTTATAATATTAAAGTATATATATAGATATGACAACTACACCTGCTAGGTAGTTCGTAATCTTGTTAATTTTTCATAATTCTGGACATTTTAATATCTCACTTCGTGATATTTTCCCCTGAGACATTTATAACCTAAAATTCTTGAGAGTGCGTTGACACCGCTTAGTTCCTTCGGATAAAATACACAAAGCTCCTCAGGGATAGTCCTAAAAATACTTAAGCCTATAGAAACCAAAGATAATTTAAATATTGTTTTTTTTTTTAAACTTTGTCCCCTACTCGGAATATCTCCTGTATCGTGGCTGCGTTTACAAACATTTAAAGTCACATACACAAACAGCCAGAGCGAAACAAACAGTTTATTTACAACAAATTATTTACATAATTTCCTAACTAAAAATATTCACTTTTAAGACCTAAATTCTACATCCAGATATTTACTACCAGCCTGAAAAGTTAGCTTCCCAAAAGGCTATAAAAGCCCAACTTTAAATATTCGTTGCGTTATTTCAGTAGATATTATATTACGAGCCATACTGATTTATCATTCGCGTGATGGTCCACATGGCAAGGCGCTGTCTCTACCGGAAAATATATGGCGTCTTTGAAGCGCAGAAAGATGGGTAATTTCATTGAATTTATGAACGTATCACCGTTGATATTGCGACGTTGAAAATTTGTACGTAAAATTGTGATAAACATTGTATATAATGTTGGATACAGTTAGTTATGTTCATATGTGTTAGTAGAAATTTGAATTGTAATTGGACTGGCGGAAAATATGCATAAAATGATTAATAACTGAAAATTAAGTACCTATTGTCTTCGCAAATATTTTGAGACTAGCTTTTGTCTGCGACTTTGTCCACCTAGATCAGTAGAAGATCTGTAGCTTTTGTTGATGCTACGGAACCCTGCGTGTACGAGGCCGACTCGCACTTAGTTGGTTTTATTTAACATAAATACAGGGTAACTGCTTATTGAACATTTTGAGTACACCATACAGAGGTGGACTTAATTTCATAGACAGTAGCAGGTGCAAATTTGAAATCAATTGTTATGTCATAGAAAACTATATATACTCGTTTATACTTACTTTTAGACTCTCTTTAGTTCTTATATTCGTATTTGTGCCAACCCGGTTAACTTACCTTCTAATTAAATATCATAGGGGCATTATCCTTAACTCATTGAATGTCGTTATGAGCCTACGGGGGCACATAAAGGCATATAAAATTATGCTCTGGCGCGTGAAGAGTTAATCAATATGCTAGCTCGATTAGATTCGAGAGACAATCGCCCGATGTCTGATATTAACACATAATCCCATTGCTACATTATTATATTATGTAATTAATATCGAACAAATGTAGTAACTAACGGCTCTAATATAAGGTTCAACCAAATTGATTCCCTAACATGTATACATGAATTCACGGCCTTTTCCCATGGGGCCAGAAACTACAGAACACCAGATGCTACATATTTTACATGGAACGACTGCCTATCTGACCTCCACAACCCAGTTAACACTGGGTAATACGATACCCTTTGGTAAGACTGGTTGTCAGACTTTCAGGACACTGACTACATGTAACGACTGACAAAAATCTACGGGCGGCCACCCATCGCGCCCAAGCGTGCTTCAACCTGAAAATTGTGATTGGCCCTGTTAGACCCTTGTGCTTTGTTTTCCGGATGGGAAATCATCAAATAACTTCCCCCACTCCGGGCAGAGCGGGGGGGAGTGTCAGACTTGTACTGAGTAAAACCCACCCATGTTCCTTCTTTTGCCCTTTATGTTCAGAGGCCGCGGTAGCTCTTTCAAAAACCCCGCAACCTCGGCAGGTTGTGGCCCTGGCAGACCCTTCTGCTTTGCTAACATCTCTACAAGGCACGTGTGGAACACGAACGCGCCCTCGACACGGCCTGTCGTCACTTGACGGACGGACGGTGAGCTAGCCTTTGCTGACCGTCCACAGACTCGTATCTACGGTGGCCGGGAGTCATCTCGCGGCGCCCGACGCCCGGTGCGTCTCCCCCTGCGGCTGGGTTGGTTTGAGGTTCTCTCCCTCGAACAAGTGCCTTTTGGGTTCGTTAAGAGTACTTTTACAGCCGATATAAAAGATCGGTGGATGTTACGTCTTTGAATGTTTGGTTGTGGGACTTTTTATTCGCTATTATGAGAGCAGTGCTAATGAATATAAATAATTCAAAATAAAATGTTTGCGTCTCACGATATGTTTTAAAATCGGAGGTTCCTTTCTTTAGAGCTGTGACCGCTGGAAGCTTGGACCCTGTTACCGATACCGGTGGGCTGGTAATTTTCCAATGTTTTTTTTTCTGTTTTTATATGGAAATATTTAAAAATGTATAATTATTAATTATTTGTGTTAAAATACTGAAACTGAAACTTATGTCTAACTTTGTCTTTGTGAAGAATTAAATATCAATATTTAAGTTAGAATCATTTAGAAACGTCAACAGAACAATAGTATTTCGTGATCAATAATGTCGATAACTTCTTTTTAAAATGTTGCAACGATGCAAAATTAAACGGTATATTTAATAGTGTAAGAGTTTGATTTATCCACTTTGCAAGGCATGAGTGAAGCGTGTATTATTACCGTATAATAAGAAATCATTCTAATAAAATTAGAGAAAATATTAATTCGATTAGCCTCTCTAAAGATCGGAGTTCAGAGAAAACTTTCGCACTAATCATTATTAATAAGTTCAAAAAGTCACATAAGAATTATGTTATATAATTCGGAAAGTCATAACCTTTACAAAGTTTTAGTATTATCATTGAATTTGAATGAGAAAAAAGTTATCTAGGTGAAATAGGCAAAAAAAAACTTACATAAAAATCTGTCTTTTGCAACTGACAACACAGTCTCTTTAGTGCTAATGCTGTTTTATAATTCGTATGGTATGGCAACCCCATCGTACCTCATTAACTATTTACGTGTAAAGTTTAATTATGTTTCTACTTATTAAGTATCAGAAGTAGAATGATTGATTAGGCATCTTTATCATGCTCATCCTCTTTGCAATCGCCGTTGTAGGGTTTGCTAAAATGTCTTCTATCAATGTAATTATAATTTAAGTTTTCGTGTTTGCTGATTGTAAAGAAAACTATGTATAGCCTACAAAATCCAGAGAGAGCCGATAGGCGGCTGCGATCTCTCGCGTCCGGCCCTGGTTCAGTACATGGTACGGAGCGAGAGGGAATTCGAAGTGGTCACCACCTTTTGCGAAGAAGTTATGCTAGCGAAGAAGGTCGCCGGCAGTCCGTGGATGGTGAGCAATGGGTAGCTTGCCGTCCGTTCGTCAAGTGACGGCAGGACCTGCGAAGGCGACTGCCTGCCAGGGTTGCGAGTTGTTCAAAAAGATACCGCGGCCCCGGAACATAAAAGACAAAAGAAGGAACATAAGTGGGTTTTAGTCAGTAAAAGTCTGACACAGAATGATGGGAAGGTATTCAATGATTTCCCATCCGTAAAAAACCCATAGAATCAACAAAAGCTACTTTCATTCGTAGTATCAATATGAATGTCCACGCAACCTTTTACTAGAACTAAATAGTTTATCAAGAGCACTACGATGAATATACAATAGACTTCATCCATTAATAGTGACCTAACGCAGATACCTAATGTTACCTGAATCATGAATAGAAATTTCTCTCAGACGGACGACTGTTCATGTAGGTACAACTGTTCCCGAAAATAGAACGATTACCGCAGCTGCAGGAAAATGGCCGACTGAGTTTACGCTAAAACGGTAATACAAAAGCAATATCCAACACTTCTAGTGGCACCCACAACAAAAGCAGGATATTTTGTAAACATTTTACTGCGTCCCAGTCTGTGACGATATTGTGGACGCTGTCGTTGCAAAATGGCAGTTTTTACTGCCTTCCACGAGACCGTTTGGTAACGTTACAGCCCGCCATAGTTGTCGTTAGACAGAAATGTACTTTAAATGTAAGACGTTTTTTACTCACACATTTTTTGCCTTCCTTCTCAAGAAATTGGTAGAACAATAAGAAAACTTTTGTAGTTTTAAAACAGACGATGAATTAAGACGCTGCAGCTGAAGCGGAAATAAAGTTAGTTTATAATATTTTAAACGCAATCTGACTTTCACAAAACTGTTGTTATTTTTATGATCAATCGTTAAGAGCGTTTACACTTGAATTCTTCAGCTATTTAGTTTCGTAAACTAAGTATAACTTAAGGAATGGAAAAAGCAAAATTGTGTTTTGAATGTTGGTAAGCAAGCTTTCACACTTTGCCGCCTCTCGGCGCTCGTTAAGGTGGCAAAACATCGTTTTTAGTTCCCTCTACGCACAGTATCTCTGGCCCAACTGCAATTTTCTCACTTAGGAGCCATGGCTATTTGCAAAACGTGTGAAACTTGCCCACTAAAGTTGCACTACAGTTGAATTTTGTTTATGTTTGTAACATGTTAAATTATGCTAGCCTTCAAACTGAGTAACATACCGTTAGTAATTTGAGATAACATTATTAAGAATAAACTAACGTTATAGTTGTTTTGGGTCTGGCTGTTTCTGTATGTGAGTTTAAATGTTTGTTAACGCATCCATGACACAGGAGATATTCCTAGTGTAGGGCAAAGTTAAAAAAAATAATTTTTACAAAAATAATATTTTCTTTATATAAGTTGTGAATTTTAACAATTATTTCATGTGTCGTGTCAAAAGTGTGGCATCTATACCGACTTTAACCTACGTTTTGCACATGAAGATTCTTCATGAAAGAATCTACGAGTATTGGAGTTTGGGTTTCGAGATGGGACCTCTCGACCGTGACAAAATAGGTTTTGATGATCCGATGCTCGCTTTTCGATCCCGAGTATTTTGCTATTCTCGTGACAGAATTATCAGGGCATGTAACAAAATAATCTTTTGAATCAGAGTGCTTTTGCCTTGGTTGTGGGATTTAAATTATGTAAGTACTTGGGTATTATGTGAAAATTTGAATGATATTAAGAAGAAAAAGTGTGTTTATGGAAGTTTGTTTTAACAGGATTTAAAAGCTATAAGAATCCTATTTTGTTGATCCACGAAAAAACTTTTTTTATAACTTTGCCCCCGAGGAAATAATATTACGCTAATATTTTATAATTGTAAATAATAACCACTCTTACTTAACATACCATCTAAGTCAAACAAAATAATTAATTACCAATCGACAACATCGGCACTAAATGACATGCAAACATTTCATTAACACAAATTCATACATGAATTACTAATAATGTCAACGGAATTGTTCCAAACAAGATCGCGGGCGCAGTGGTCTACGGGTCTACATAGTTACTATCACTTGGCAAAGTTATTCGTGTCACTTCACATTTCTGAAGTTGGACCGCGAATAACGGTACAACTTGAAGTGGTTAGTTGACACTTTGTTGCAAGGTCCTAGGTAGGTGCAACTGTTGACGACAGTATCGTCGGCGGCAACTTTGTGGGAAGTCCGATAAGCCACCTACATACCAAACTAATGCAGGCATCACACTCATCAGTTAGACGTGGTACCGCATTGCTTTTGTTTCGTTACTAGGCTTGTAGAGACTCGGTAGCCTTGTTCTATTTAGGTAAGAAAGTTTAGCATAGAAACGGGTGAAGTTTCTAAGATTCAATGTGTTTTAAAGTTTTCTACGTAAATAAAGTTACGACTTTTCCCGAGAGGGTAGGCAGACACAACAGAACGCCACCACCTGCTACCATTCTAATATACTGCCTTATTTTGTTTCGTCCATGTTCATACGTAAGCAGGTCATAAACGTGCGTTGGTGGCTTAAAGTTTTCTCTTTAATCTGACACGGTTACTAACATTAGTATCACATTAACATTATTAACACACACTTGAAACGGGATATTTACCATGTTTGTTTTTTGTTTCGAGCTTCCGATATTTCGGCGATGTTGCAAACGCCATGATCATGGATGAACTGAAGTTATTGCGGGTAGATGTTCATGAGCGGGCAAAACGTCTACCTTTTTCTTATTCGTTTTTTGCGTTCGGTACCACAGAGACCATCACTCACAATTCGATTTTGTTCTCGGCACTCATCGAGATTTTGCGACACACCAAAAAACATCTCCGAAATATCGGAAACTCGAATCAAATAACAAACATGGTAAATATCCCGTTTCAAGTGTTAACAATAAATTTTCGTAAAAACAGTAAATTTTTAAGGTTCCTTACCTCAAAAGGCAAAATAACAAAACTCTTAGTGGATCACTCTGTTGTCGGGAACGCGTAAGGGTAAAAAAGGGGAAATTAAAAACTTATACTCACTGACCTGGCTGACCACAGACTTGGAGTATATGGGTTTAATTTCTTTTGTGTTGTGAAAAAATCTACCTTCTAAGTCTACGCAGTCAAAAGAGATGCTCGTTTATGTCACAAGCTTATCGGGAACCGTCGGTGCGCGACTCTGACTCGTTCTTGGCCGGTTTTAGTGATTTAAGACTATTTATAATTTCAAATAGTAAATATTATATTCTGAGCTTGGCTCATTACATTTGAAAACCACAATGAACAAATTCAGAACTAAAATTTTATTTTATTTTTCCAATGTTCCTCAAATAAAATTATTATTTTCCGTTTGTTGACAGGAGGTATCGAGGTACCAGAGTTTGGGGAGCCCATCACAAATCTGACGGTGCCCATCGGGAGGGACGCAACATTCGAATGTATAGTCGTCAACCTGGGCAACTTTCGGGTAAGCATTTTTACTTTTTTAATCATTTCACAGTAGAAATTTCTCCCGTAACGTAGGTACGTTTACAAACATTTAAACTCACATACACAGACAGCCAGATCCGAAACAACTACCTATAGGTCGTTAGAGAATGCCTAATGGCATTAACTCCACCTATGTACTACTATTGTACATAAAGTTTAAATAAATAGATAAATAGTGTTCGATTGAAGAGGCCTAATGTCTATCAGTAGGGTTGCCACCTTTTTTTTGTCCAAATAAAGTACATTCGATATAAAGGGTAGAAAAATAAAGTACATTTTGTCAATGTAAAGTACTTTTTATCGGATCCCCTTTAAAACGAGAACCATTTGAAAATATTTCTTTCATTACTTTCAGCCAATTTTATAATCTTTACATTCAAAAATAAAATTAAAATAAAATAGATACATATTTTTTCTTTCTGTTCTACGGAAAAATTCTTACAATAAAACTTGGTTCCGTATATTTTATGTCAAGAGTAATCAAATCACGCTAAATAAAGTATTTTCGCGTACTTTATAGTTGGTATAAAGTATAGAGTACAATCACCTGAAATAACGTACAATACTTTATAATAAAGTACGGGTGGCAACCCTATCTATCAGTGATGATAATGTTTCAAACTAGCAAGCGTTAAATATTTTAACACACTCTAGTGATCTGTTGTGACAAATCTTTTTTTTTGCACTTTTTGTAGGTAATTCAGTTCTTTTATTTAATTCTTGGAATATTTTCATTTGTGCGCCAAACATAGATTGCCTGAATGCTTTTCTTTTTGTGGAAAACGAGCGCTATGTTTTTGAATATACGTAAACTCACAATAAAAAGTGATATAATAGGCTAGTTTCCAAAAAAAAATTAGTCCGTCTTTTAGATTATTCAAAAAATAAGGGACACGTATTTTTTTACCTGTAAATTAGATAAAAATGACAAAAATATAGCCTATTAAAGTTACGTGTGACGTTACTCGTTGCGAAAAAATGCAGCAACGAGTGACGTCACACCTAACTTTAATGGGCTAAATAGAATGTAATTACTTTGACCCTGAAAACTACCCTATTAAACATATTTATATTGTGCTATTAAACACCAAAAAAAAAATCTAAGTAATTTCAAATCGCTTTTATTACATCCTTACCAATAACTCGAATGCTTGAATCTTCTGCTCCCGAAAATAAACCAGATAATTTCGACCTTAAATCATAAAATTGGCTAGAAATTTCACTGAATCCTGCTCCAGCCTACAGGTATTTTACTACAGCGAGCTGAATAAGTAATTTAGTTTAAATCAGGCTTTTATTACTTCGAACAATCTATATTAATAGTCAGTAGACAAAAAAAGTTTGTGCCGGCCCTCTGACTACTATACTAGCTTTTGCCCGCGGCTTCGCTCGCGTTAAATTTGGGATAACACAGTTCCCCTTTCGTGATTTGCAGGTACCTGCTACCTGTAGTTTTTGCCTTAGCGCCTTATTTATTATAATAGCAATGCTAAGTTTTCCCTTTTCTTCCCTCTTTCTCCCTAATTTTTCACTCTTTTTTTTAAAATAGCCTATGTCTATCTCCAGGGTCCCAATTATCTCTGTATCAAAATCGGTTTAGCCATTTGGGCATGAAGACGTCACAAACCAACTCACTTTCGCTTTTATAAAATTAGTAAGGATTATAATAAAGTCGAGAGGTTGAATATTAAGTATTTTAGTTAACTTGAGTAGTGGTTTAGGCTAAATAAACTAACGGCAACTGTAAAATTATGAAGTTGAAAAGTTTAACCGCCCCGGTTTAGTTATAAATATATGAACCGCGATAGTGAGCTAGATTGTCAAAACCGCATCGTAAATAGCTTTGTGGTCTATGCTTAGATTTAGTCTTAGCTTAAGCTTTTGTCTCCATGAAATATCAATGAGGATGGCGTGGTAAAAGTGAGCAAGTTATGTGGGCGATCGTTTTGCTTGTGTAACGCAAAAGACGTAGTTTGAAAATTTATAACCAGTAGATAAGGTTGCCTTACTGCCGTTGGACATGCCTTGGTCTTACTCCACAAGGTATCCGACATGCAGGAAAGGAGTTCGATTCCAAGGATGCATCTCTTTCTCTTTTTTACTCAACATAACGCCTATAGGCAGGATGCGTTTGGGTTCACTATGCCGTTGGACGTTTTTAGGCAGCTATATTTGGTGGTCTTAACCAATGCACCTGAAATGCAGGAAAAGACTTCAGCCATCCAAGACCTGGACTTGGAAAGACGATGTAGAATTAAAATTTTTGTTTCTTAAATCATTTTATACTTTTTTTTATTTGTCTGTTTTGACCTGTGCGAGTAAAACAAAACATTTTAACCGTTCGAAACCGCGGGCGCCAGCTATCTTACTAATATTATGTTACTCTTTCACGTCAAAACGGCTGAACGGATTTTAATGAAATTTGGCACAGAGGTAGATTATGGTCTGGAATAACACGTAGGATACTTTTTTTCGCGTCAGCTAGTATCAAATATAGTAACAGCTCTGTCTAACTGTCCCTGAAAACCGGGCACGATATTGTTATAATTTGGTTGAGTATCTTATCACATCCGGTAAAAGTTTGTTTAGCTTACCTTACTCAAAGATCTCGAAAGTTAAAAAGTAACAGCAGTTTACAGCAGAAGGCGCAACCTTAAAAAAATAAATGTAGGTTAGCTACCTAAGGCCGCATGCGTAATTAATAAGTTTTGTTTATGTATAATTTAAGCGAACCCCTTCCTTATTTTAATGTTTGTCTTGACCTAAAAATTAAGCAGATTTAAAAACTGAATACCCTAAAAACTTGGTGCTGCGATTCCAAGCATTTCGGACGGATTTTCGAGAAAAACTCAGTTATAAACCCATAGACAAGATTACAAGTTTCAATTTTTTTTCAACGTTGTCTAATATTTTTGCTCAAGCTTAACTTCAAAGAGGTTAGATAACGAGCTACTGACATAAATATTTTGCAATTTAGCAACTGGTTAATCCCACTTTTATATTTTATGTGATATTATAAATGCGATGTTTGTTAGGATGGATGTTTGTTACTCTTTCGACGGGTCCTACGTATACTGGTGTAACCCGCAAAATAGCAAAATCCGTTTTTTTGCATGTAAAGCCTTAAAATTACCTTATCTTTGTATCCTGTAAAAAATATATTAATTTATCAAGTAATTTCAAAGATACAAACTTGTAAACTGATACAAGTGACATTATTTTCAGCTTCGCAACCGCCTACACTGGTGTAAGTCACTTGCACCAGTGTAGGTAGTCGCTTACGACGCGACGCGTGAGCGCAAGTGTCGTTCGTTCCAGTTTACGCGCTGCGACAGAGTCGAGCGTACGTTAAACACTGGTGTAACTGTGATGCGTCTTAGTTCACGTATTCATCTGTTAAAAATTATTTAGATTTTGTTTGTCTGGAGTAATAGTGATAGGAAGTCACAACAATAAAGCGTTCGCGGGGTCAGTTAATGATAGATTTATTAGAAAACCAGCGGAATCGAAAGACTTCGTCGTTCTGTCAAAAAGATTTGGAATGTTGCATTTTTTTGTTTCTACCTATTAATAGTCGGCGCAAAAAAATCTCCTGAATAGAACCGTCACCTTGATGATAGGGCGGTGTGTGAAGTTCAGCTCGGGTGACCAAAGTATCTTTGCTTCCACGAACTTTGGCCACCCTTCTGGGACCCACTAAAAACCCCGACTGGGATGTCTGCCAGAGGGTTTTAAACTAAGAGGCGAACTTAGGGTTCAAACCTGAAAAAAATCTAAAGGGACAGTGGGAATCGGTGACAAATATTTAAAAAGTGGGTGACCCGCTCGGATAGTAGAGATAATGATTTGCAAAGGAAGTCATGGGGATTTAATAAACATACCTATAATAATCAACAACTTCTTACAACACACAAAATAATCTATTCTGGTTATGTTCTTGTGATGGCATAGTTTATAATGGGTGGTGATGGTTAACATGCTTAAGGAACATTATTCATTTTCAATAGCACAATCCACCTAAACAGATAAGTTTGCGATACTATCAGAATCATTAACCTGTTATAAAAAAACACTGAAATAAAACGTATATAAGCATTTAAAAGTAAGTAATCGTACATAATATTAACAAAAATCAGTTTCATATTCATTGTAGTGCTTTGTGATATCTAAACAATGTTTGTCGTTTGATTACCTGGCGCATACACAAACAAATCTGATGGTTTTCCAACACGGGAACAGGCACCATACAATTGACCATGAGAGAAAAATGGGTTTTCTAGATTAATACCACAAATACATAATGATTGCCCTTGGGACTTATTTATGGTCGTAGCAAAAGCAAGCGTCACTGGCAACTATAGTCGTTTAAACTCAAATGGTACATCAGTCGGAGTCATTGGGATGCGTGGTATCAAAACATCTTCTCCTTTATAATTTCCTTTCAGTATAGTAGCTTCTATCACATTGTTCAGTAATTTTTTTATCGCTAACCGTGTGCCGTTGCAAAAACACGGCTGGTTGATATTTTGCAACATTATTACTAGGTACCGATCCAGCCTTTAATTGAAGATTGTGAAGTGGCAATCCTGGAAAATCCAGCGAGTTTAAAAATTCCGGTGGTTTAATTAACGACATTATCTTGGTTAGTAGCTGAATCGACTGATTTGTATATCCTCAATTCGCCTGTAGTTACAGGAGAATTGAGGATATCCTAAAAAATCGCTAAAGGTTCAAAATTAAAGAACAAGTTTGTTCTTTAATTTTGAACTTTAACTCATATAGGTACATCTATGTTTTTGGAGCCAATATAGCTCGTTCGCTCAACCAATCATGGTTTCTGTAATTTTGAGCAACATCCGGAAACACCTTTTGATTACGTTCATCTTTTGACCGAGTTAACTGACGAAAACTTTGAGGAAAGTCAATGCAGCCAGTCAACATGTCTATAGAAAATTTGCCATTACCAATTTCAATGAGTTGTTTAGGGAATATGTTTCCAGATTGATCATTTTGCAACTCGACACGCATATCACCTTGACATGTTTCCACAAATTGGAGGACTTTAAATATGCATTGAGTTCATCAGCTGGAGTTGATCAAGGAATCTCTGACAATGTTTGACGAAAATCTCTTTTTTGAATAGCAATAGACTTCAAATTGACTTTACATTTAATTTAGAAAACGTTTGTATGGGAAAAAGAAAAAGACTGTTTTTAGGGTTTTCTCGGCAATTATTCGATTTTTTCTCGCCATTAAAACCATCCTTAGACTTCAACGAATCTTAAAAAGAAAAGAATTGGTAAAATTGGTCCAGGCGTTGTTGAGTTATGCGCTTACCAACACATTTTACTATACATTTTATATTATAGAAGATTAATAGAACTAAAGACAGTTTCTACTTATGTTAGGAAGATTAAAGTTTTAGTTTAATTTTTTTTAAATGGCAAGGCCATTGATTTTATTTTTCATTAAAAGTGCCGTAAACATCATAATTATGACACCTATATATTTATATATATGTATAGGCCTGGAAAGTCACTATTTGAAATAAACTTTATTTTGTATTTTTAATGAATTTATTTCAAATCCACACACCCCTTCAAATATTTAAGGTTAATAAGAATGTAGGAAACTGTTGCAAGTGGTTTTCCAGTACTGAGTAAATTGTTGTAAGTGTTTAAAAGTCGATAAAAGAAGATGTTATTATGAATATTCTATCCTTCTATTAATCAATAGATTAGAAAGTGCATGTTCAAAGAGTAAAATCCTTTATTATTCCTTTATTATAAATATAAGCAAGTACACTATAAACTGGTGTAAGTGGTTACTTGTATCAGTTTACCGGTTTTACCAAAGTCAAGAAAACGAGCTACATCAATGCAAGTGATGCTATTTTCCAAAATAAAAAAAAATAAGAAAAACCAATAGTGCAGTTCCTTTCCTTGGAAATTCAAATATAACATATAAAAATTTCAAGTATTTCCATTGGTTTAAGTCAAAGTTACAAGCTTCAGAACCTTTAAACCGCACTCCTGAACATTTGTGTTTTTGCACTTGCACTAGTATACGTAGGACCCGTCGCTTTCACGTCAAAACGGCTGAACGGATCTTGATGAAATTTGGCACAGAGATAAATTATAGTCTGGTTTAACACATAGGATACTTTTTTTAGACCATCACGCGGGCGAAGCCGCGGGCGCTAGTTAATGTTTTATAAATAACACTGCTATCTCTTGTAGTTTCTAAGATTTCGTGATGAGTGCGTCAGTGATTTTCGCTTTAATATAATATAGATACTACCTGTGCCCAGCAGTTTCACCCTCTGATCAGATCCCCCAGGGGTTCGAAAGATAGATGGTTGCCGATTCTCAGACTTACCGAATATTCAGAGCCGTTTCGGAGGAGTATTTAAACGAACATTGTGACACGAGAATTTTATGTATTATATACCTTACATAGTTTTTCTTCAAGTAAAATCGACTTCAAAAACGTGTTTCTTTTGTTTTGATAGGCTTCCTCTCTCTGCTAACCCGGAGGAACAAGCTACTTAATGTACTTATTTTAATTAATTTACTTTACTGATTTACATTATTCAACGCAATGAATTTTGAAGTGTTGTTAAAAGGCCTCGCTTAAGAGAGGCAGGCACAGGCACTCCTTGGTTCTTTTGTGTTATTCCTTGGGGAAATTTTGTCCTTCAAATTCTTGGTATTCAGACAAACCGCTATGGACAAATTCTGGATTACCCGCGAATACCAGACTTTGAGGAGATATTTCTATCTAAATACGTCTGTTATTGTCCGGTGTCCAGGTTAATGTGTGGTGTGTTGGTGTCTAGAGTCAGGTTCGTAGTCCGCAGTCCGTTCTAGTTGGTTTGACTAAACCTTAAAACTGTTTGATATTTTTATTAACTGACACATGACGTATACAAAAAACAACACTTTTAATACATTTATAAAAACAACAACACAACATACATAATACGTCTGGGTGTCACGATTGTGAGGATAGCCTGGAGGACACGGTGGAGCACACAGTGGCGGTCTGCCCAGCTTAGGCGGAGCACCACCGTGTCCTCGTAGAGGCGATTGGCGACAGCGATCTCTCGCGTATATCGAACTCATCAATATGTAATAAATAATACATTTCTGGAACCTTCTCCTCAACTCTAAAATTTTCCAGGTGGGCTGGGTAAAGGCAGACACGAAGGCGATCCAAGCGATTCACGAACACGTGATCACCCACAACCCTCGGGTGTCCGTCTCCCATAGCGACCACAGCACTTGGTACCTGCATATCAAGAACGTGCAAGAAGAAGACAGAGGGCAATACATGTGTCAAATAAATACTGATCCTATGAAGAGTCAGGTGAGTAAGAGAATTCTTTTTTGTTGACATGAACTAGACAACCATAACGTAATATCACGCCTGTGTTATAATTAACACTTGAAACGGGATATTTACCATGTTTGTTATTTTTATTGAGTTTCCGATATTTCGGCGATGTTGCAAACGCCATAATCACGGATGAACAGAAGTTATTGCGGGTGGATGTTTACGAGCAGACAAAACTCAATAAAAATAACAAACATGGTAAATATCCCGTTTCAAGTGTTAATTATAATATTAGTAACCATGTCAGTTTAAAGACTTATATCACGCCTGTGATGTTAAAAAGGTTATCCAGAATTGTATCTGATAGTTTTGTTGTAAGTCTCATGTTATAGAAAGTGAGCTTATTACCATGAAACAAACAAACATCCAAACTCCGGGCTGTACAATACAATGCTGTACAATACAATGCTGTACAATCCTTAGTATCCTTACTAGTATTATAAAACCGAAAGCGAGTTTGTTTGTTTGTTACGTCTTCACGCCTAAATGGCTAAACCGATGTTGATGACGGTCATTTTTTTTAAAGTCAGTAATGAGGGAGAAAGAGGGAAAAAAGGGGAAAATTTAGCTCTGCTATTACAATAAATAAGGCGCAAGGGCAAAAACTACAGGTATAAAACAAATTACCTGTTGTTTTATATTTTAAGTGCCTTTTTCTTAAAACAAAAATTAGTAGAGGTTCAGTGGGCTGCATCAATTGTATATTCCAGTTAGTAGTTCACCAGTCTGGGGTTGTGGAATGTTCTCGAAAGAGATACCGCGGCCGCGAAACATAAAGTGCAAAAGAAGGAATATAGGTGGGTATTAGTCAGTAAAAGTATAACACTGCCCCACGCTCCGCCTAGAGCGGGGGAAGTTACTTGAGAATTTCCCATCCGCAAAAAATGGGGGTAACCAATTGATGCAGGCCACCGTACTTACATACAATACAATCCAAGCCTAAAAAAAACTCCCATGTGTATAATTCAACATCTTTTTTTAACACACCGCAATCCAGATCCTTGTTACAAAGTAATGGACTGCGGTGCGCTGAAAATTCAGGAACAATTTAACGCGAATGCGTCACTCGACGGGATACACTTTAACCGATACACTGACATAAATTGCAACTTATGCGGTAGTGCTTGCATGGAGCTCATGCATTTTTAACCACTTTTAAAGTAGTCAGTTACTACATTAATGAGAAAGGAAATGTGAGAACATTTTCTGTTTTATCAATTATTTGGGTATTCCATAACATCACGCCTTGTAGGTTTAGGCAGAGGTATCTCTATTTTTAAAGGATGGGAAATGAAATAACTTCCCCCGCTCTGGGCAGAGCGGGAGGGAGTGTCAAAATTTTACTGATTAAACCCATCCGTGTTCCTTCTTTTAGTCTTTGTGTTCCGGGGCTATCTCTTTCGACCATACAAGGCAGTGGCCCTGCCAGGCCCGTCTGCTTTATTGACATCTGAGGCGCGCGTGGAACACGAACGCGCCACTAGATGGACGAACTCCCGCCCGATTATGAGTAGGAGGCAGAGGTGTACCGAAGAGTGCCTACACCTCTTAGGCACTGGGCCATTTTGGACATTGCCGTTTTCAGCTCAATGTTTTGAAGGGTACAGATAAGTGCTTATATAAATCCTAACTGTGCCCAACGGTTTCATCTGCTGTACTGAAGAGGGTCACCCTTATCACTTAGAGTACGAGTATGAAAAATAAAATTAATAAATTTTATATGTATGTTTAAAATTTCATTATAATCGGTTAAGACATTTCGGAGAAGTATGGAAACTAAAAATGGGACACGAGAATATTTATTATAAGAATATAAATCTATTTCTGACATAATTATTATCAAGTCGGAAGTCGGATTCGGAAAAATATAAAAAAGCAAGCAGTACCTTAAGCAGTACCTTTGTGCTCTTTTTTCCTTATATACTTTTTATATAATGTTTTGTGTGTACATAAATAAATATATAAATAAAAACAAACTTCATTGAGACCACTTGCTTATGCAGGCATTACATAACATAACGCCTGTAATCCCGTAGGATTAGGCAGAGGTGTAAGTCCACATGTCGCCAGTCATGTTTAAGTCCCATATAATAGGGGGCGACCCTATTGCCAGTATGCATTATATCATGCAGGCATTATACAACGTTATTACCACAGATTACTGTCAAAAATTCTAACCCAGTAACCCTTGCTAATACAACACGCATTCACTCAACACATTTACAGCTAAAAATACCTAATAATAAAGCTACCAAATAGAAAAAGAAAACATTAAAAGAAACCTTCCCTTGTTAGTAATAAAATTCTTAACGCGTTGCCTGACCTGCCGATGGGCATGAGCGCTCCGTGACGTAGATACATCGATAGCATTCAGTACTCTGATTGATTCGCCAAGGATATCTACTTACCGTGAAAGGGAAACGTGATAATGCTCATTTTTCTCATGATAATTTAAAAAGCTAATGACAGTTTTATTGGGTTCGTAAGACTTGTAGAATCTTGCCAGGGTTGCGGGTCCTGTCAGGGTTACGGGTCCTGTCGGGGTTGCGGGTCCTGATGGGGTTGCGGGTCCTGTCGGGGTTGCGGGTCCTGTCGGGGTTGCGGGTCCTGTCGGGGTTGCGGGTCCTGTCCGGTTTGCGAGTTGTTTCGAAAAGATACTGAGGCCCCGGAACATAAAGGGCAATAAAAGAAGCATGGATGGGTTTTAGTCAGTAAAAGTCTGACACTCCCCCCGCTCCGCGCAGAGAGTTATTTGATGATTTTTAATCCATAAAAACGAAATGATTATAATACCCTGTCATGTCTATTTTTATACTAACTCATGAAAGTAGAGGCCAACAATACATATTTAATAGAATATCGATAAAGTTTTACTTAATAGCTAAATGAATAAATAAACTGTAGTAATATAAAATGTACAGTAATATGATTACGGGAAACGCTTCCACAACATTCAAACAAATTAATTAATTGAAGCATTTTATTCTTCCCAGCAACGCGATGTTTCGAACACTTTGCACCATCCGACAAACTTGTTAAATGAAGGAAACGCTAAACTTATTTCAATTCAAATAATTCTTCATTCTTATTAATCTGCAGAAGTCGGAACAAATCTATTATTCAGAATTATAATATTCCCGATGAATTCTATTTTCAGTACAAAGGTTTTTACATGAAAAAGTGCTGTAACACCTTTAAGCTTGAGTAACTTTAACAATAAATGACACTTCTGTTTATTTCTATAACTCACGGATACGTCACATGTTTGACATCCTATTTTTATAATTTAACTAGCTTTTTCCCGCGTCTTCGCTCGCGTTATATTCGGGGTAACACAGTTCCCCTTTCCTGATTTGCAGGTACCTGCTACCTGTAGTTTTTGCCCTTGCGCCTTATTTATTGTAATAGCAATGCCAAGTTTTCCCTTTTCTTCCCACTTTTCTCCCTCATTTCTCACTGTTTAAAAAAAAAATGACTGGGTCCATCTCCAGGGTTCCAACTATCTCTGTACCAAATTCATCAAAATCGGTTTAGCCATTTAGGTGTAAAGACGTAACAAACTCACTGTCGCTTTTACAACATTTGTAAGAATTTCTATCTTTAACATTTAATAATTGTAATCTCGCATATTGTAATTTTTAAATTTTATTTTCTATACAATGTAAATTGTTTTGAAATAAATGACTTATGACTTACATATCTGAAAAGACTTACCAAGTTTACACCAAAATGTGATTACAGCTTCTCGCTAAGCAATGTGAAGTAAATATTCTGTCTTTAGCGATCGGCAAACCGCAAAATTCAGATTTAATTTCATCAACAATGTAAACTATGTTAGGTTTCTCGATAATTAAATGATCCTGTTTTCATTTTCAATGGGCTGTTGATTTATGAATGTTATCCGAACCGGATTTTGTTAATCTAACTAATTTGAACGTTAATTTGATTTTTGTGTTAGGTATGGGCGTTTTATTGAAAAAATATGATGCTTATTTTCATTACACTTCGTATTTAGCAAATCCTACTAATATTATAAATGCGAATGTTTGTGAGGATGGATGGATGTATGGATGTTTGTTACTCTTTCACGTCAAAACGACTGAATGGATCTTGATGAAATTTGGCACAGAGGTAGATTATAGTTTGAAATAACACATAGGATATTTTTAATTCGATATCACGCGGGACAAGCCACAGGTGCCAGCTAGTATATACATACTTACGTTGAAGTGTATGCAAAACTTTTGAAAACGGATTTATCTGCTATCACATTTTCACAGTATTTTTTAGCTATAACATAACATAACGCCTGTTATTCTCAAAGGGTAGGGGTAAGGGGTGTACATACTGGGGTAGCAGGTTGTTCGAAAGAGATACCGCGGCCCCGGAACATAAAGCTCAAAAGAAGGAACATGGGTGGGTTTAAGTTAGTACAAGTCTGATCTGTCCCTCCGCTTCGAACAGAGCGGGGGAAGTTATTCCCATCCACATAAAAAGGGGTGTACCCAATGTGAGTCTAACATTTCTCCAATAAATTCCTAAATATTTTATTACTTATCATTTATTTGAACATTGCTTCATATTTATTTCATATCGTTAATCTGTTCTATTTGGATCTATCACAGTTGGGAAAATGCTAAGCTTATGATGATGACGATGAATAAGGTATTTTCTTTTATTCCTCAGATGGGCTTCCTAGACGTAGTGATACCACCAGACTTCATTCCCGAAGAGACTTCGGGTGACACGATGGTTCCCGAAGGTGGCACAGCGAGGGTCTCATGCAAGGCCCGTGGAGTGCCACCTCCGAGGGTCATGTGGAAAAGAGAAGATGGCATGGAGATTGTTGTACGGGACCAAACTGGGGCCAAAAGCAAAGGTAAAAAATAAGTCCAGAAGTGTTTTTATTCAGTTCTATGTAACTTAAATGTGTTGATTACGTTTTGGTAAGTTATAACAGCCGCATACGTCAATCATCAAGGTTAAGCAGCGCTTGCGAGGGTTGATCTATGGATGGGGGACTACCCATAACATCTCGAGTTTCCTTCCGAACCTCGAATTACACGTTAACAAGTCACCAGTCAATAAACGGGTGTAGTATTTATCATCATCATAATTTCAGCCTATGGAACTCCACTGCTGGACTTAGGCCTCACGACAGTAGTCATTGGGTTGTGGAAGTTAGATAACCAGTCGTTTCTTATAAAATGCTGGTATTCAGCTGCATCCATTAAGACTGGGAGTATAATAAGAAAAAGACTAAGCATGTAAATTTGAAAGTTACATTTCACATTGAGATCTGAAATTGGTGTAGCATAACATTAATAATAAACTTCAACTTTGGACTAGCGACACACTAAGACATTACAGAAGCCGTGTCTACGTTGCGCTCGTATTCCAAGCCCGCCTCAAAGAGATGTCAGCAAAGCAGAGGGGCCTTCTATGGCCACCGCCTGCCGGGGTTTGGGAGTTGGTCAATAGAGATACCACGGCCCCGGAACATTAAGTTAAAAAGAAGGAACCTGGGTGGGTTTTAGACACTAAAAGGCTGGCACTCACCCCGCTCCGCTCCGAGCGGAGGAGTTATTCCATACCTAAAAAATAGGGATACTTCTGTCTAACTCTACAGGGCGTGATGTTATGGAATATATTAATTTTATTGATGAAACAGAAAATGTTCTCACATTTCCTTTCTAATTAATGTAGTAACTGACTTCTTTAAAAGTGGTTAAAATGCATGAGCTCCATGCAAGCACTACCGCATAAGTTGCAATTTATATCAGAGCGGGGGAAGTTATTTGACGATTTCCCATCCGCAAAAAAATAAAGGCTCTACTGAATTAGTCCCTGTATCAGATACCATAGAGATCTGTTTAGAAGTGCTGGCGTGATTGAGTACAAACATCTATCCATCCTAACTTTCGCATTCAGTAATCAAATTTCTGGTTTTATTAATTTAACTGATGTTAATCACACAAATGTTTGAAAAAACATTCAATGACTCACTTGCCCAATTAGTTCCCAACAATGTCTTTCCACATAAATTTAATCCAAGTAAACACATCTCTGGACACCATGTAAGAGCAATGGCAAAGTTTTTTTTTTAATAAACTTTGCCGTTGTAATTTTGAAGGCTATCCATCTTGATTGACAACGCATAGTCTTAACAAACAAATCTTACTAATATTATAAATGCGAGTGTTTGTGAGGATGGATGGATGTTTGTTACTCTTTCACGTCAAAACGACTGAACGGATCTTGATGCAATTTGGCACCGAGGTAGATTATGGTCTGGAATAACCCATAAAACAGTTTTTGTTTTCGATATCACGCGGGCGAACCCGCGGGCGCCAGCTAGTCAGTTATAATTTTCTTCTTTTTAACCCCCGACGCTAAAACGACGGGGTGTTATAAGTTTGACGTGTCTGTGTGTGTAAATGTGTATGTGTCTGTCTGTGGCATCGTAGCTCCCAAACGGATGATCCGATTTTAATGCGGTTTTTTTTGTTTGAAAGGTATATCAGTCGAGAGTGTTCTTAGCTATGTTTGGTGGAAATCGGTTCAGGTCTTCAAGGTCATCAGGTCGTTTGTTAGGTGTGATAGGAATGTTCCACGCTCAGTTTACTTGCGAGCATATGTAGGATCTGACATTTGAAACATTGATGTCTTCTGGAACCACTGAGCTGGTCTGCTGTTAGGGCTCGAAGATAGGAGACGTAACCCTGGACTGCCTTTTAGTAAACCCATCGAGTTTGGGCTCGTTGAATTTGTCTTGACTAGTTCTCTTCATATTTCTAATTGACGAGGACCTGGTGCTGGAAATCTGGAACCTCTGAGCTGGTCTGGTGATAGGGCTCGAAGCTAGGAAATGTAAACCTGGACTGCCTTTTAGTAAACCCATCGAGTTTGGGCTCGTTGAATTTGTCTTGACTAGTTCTCTTCATATTTCTAATTGATGAGGACCTGATGCTGGAAATGGGATGTGGCGGATGAAACCCTGGAATGCTGGAATGAAACGGATAAACCGATTTATATTTTTGCTGAAAATCTAGAATGACCAAAATTTAAAAATAAAACACAAAATTACCCTTAAATGGCAAGAAACATAAAAGAAATTAAATGAAAGAATGAAAAATTAAGGAGCTCCTTTAAAAAGCATAAAATAAAAATTAAATTAAAAATTTAAAAACACCCCCGACCCAAAAAAAGTACGCAATTATTATGACAAAAGGTTAAAAATGCTAAACCCTATAAAAAGCAAAAAAAAACTTTTAACACTACGTAAGTACCAACTAAAGCATGTCAGACTATCTACTCGGGACTTTGTACCACCTTTATGTCGGAGGCATAACCGCTAATTTTGAACTGCAAATGGTTATCTTGGCCTGCTGTTGACCGTACGTATGAAATTTTTGATTAAATTTTGTCGTGTCGGGGGACCGCTTTTTACCTTCAAAAATACTTACCTAAATCAAATGATCAATCACAAAATTCGTATTTTAAAACTAAATATGTACACAACTACACCAAATGATACAACAACACTGGACAAAAAATTAAAACAGACGAATTTACTTGTAAAGAAAGAAGAAGATAAGTAAAGAAAATAATATTTAAATTACAACGAAAATGTTAACGTAAGTAACGAATTCAAAAAAAACTTTATACTCTATCTAAATAAATGATAAACAATAATTTTAATCTTAGGAACGACTCAAAAAATTTGTATGAAAAATTACAATGGGATTGAGGACTTCTTAATGTGAGCTTCTAACGTTAGGCTAATAAATTAGAGCGGTCCCCCGACACGACAAAATTTAATCAAAAATTTCATACGTACTGTCAACAGCAGGCCAAGATAACCATTTGCAGTTCAAAATTAGCGGTTATGCCTCCGACATAAAGGTGGTACAAAGTCCCGAGTAGATAGTCTGACATGCTTTAGTTGGTACTTACGTAGTGTTAAAAGTTTTTTTTTGCTTTTTATAGGGTTTAGCATTTTTAACCTTTTGTCATAATAATTGCGTACTTTTTTTGGGTCGGGGGTGTTTTTAAATTTTTAATTTAATTTTTATTTTATGCTTTTTTTCCATACAAAAACAAAGTCATTCATATAATAGTCGGCGCCTAGTAATAACCCGTAAATTGCAATAAATACGGGTTACACAGTCATCGGTCACGCACGCCGCACTTACTCGGAATCTACTGACATTAGCGTAAAATAATAACGGGTTCATAATATTTGTGAACTCTCTGTACACATATCGAATGTGTGTAGGGAATATATCGAAAGTTTTTGTTTGGAAATGTACAGCACTAGCTGTGCCTACCAGTTTGGCCCACTGTTCAACTCCAGTGTTGTAGCGTCATCTCTCGATAAATGGGCTATCTAACGCTATAATATTTTTTCAATTTAGTCACTGGTCCGAACTAGTCCACTTCAATGCAATGTATGAACCTCATATCTTCAGTTTTCCTAATTCAAAACGCAATACAGATTAGGGCACATAACTAGACATAGACTGGTGAGATAGATGATGTACCTCACAGCTAAGCTGCCGTAATAAATATTGCTTGTGTAGTGATAGTGTGTCATCAATAAAAAGGCACCATTTTTGGGCACAGCCATTAACATCATAGATGTAGAGCACATTCAATCTATACCAATAACAAATTGGACCCACACAAACCAACTTATCTTTTTTACATATGCTAAATAGATAGATGTATCACAAAAGTGTCTTAGTCATTTAAGCGTGTGGCACAGACTACAAAACTGAAAAACATTCTGTATAGGAATAACATCTTGGCTTTTTTCTGTCCTTGTCCCATTCTATTGGGGTCGTCGCAACACGTTTTCTTCTTCCATTCTCCCCTATCAGACGTCACGGCATCATTTACTCCTTTCTCTTTCATATCATTCCTTACACAATCCATCCATCTTTTCTTTGGCCTTCCTCTCGCTCTCCGACCATCAACATTCAGATCCATCACTCTTTAAATCACATGTCCGTCATCCCTCCTCATTACATGTCCATACCAAGACAAATGACTCCATCTTGGACTCAAAAAATAAAAAGTATAAAATACACCCAAAAATAAAACGACAAAAGTTCTAATAAAACATGACAGGTTCATAATAATAAGTTCGGTTATATTTTTAAATATTTGTTTATTATTTTTAGGAAATATGTATTTAAAAATGTAAAAATGAGAGGAAAAAAAAATAAAGAAGATAATAAAAGTTCGGTTACATAGTTGTTATTAATTTTTATATAAATAGTTGACAGGTTACTTCTAATTTTGTATCACAATATCTATAGGTAGCTAGCTATGTTTACTCAAAGCATTCCTTAAGTCGCTCTAGCAGGTCAGTTCTACTAATGTAACTATTTGATGAACGAACCTTGAACCTCGAACTTTGCGATACGATCGTCTGATACCAGTCAAGCAAAAAGCGCGATAAGTCGATTTCGCAGAAATCATAGCAATTACTCACTACCCAATGAGGTAATGTTGACTTTCAGTAACTTTGACCAGGTAATATTGACTTAAGTTGGTCTTCGTTTGACCACTGTGTACAGTCATAAAGGCCATCGTTGGCATTTATATTGCAATCAAATTGAAAGTTGCTTCTCGGAAATGTTGAACAAGTTACTAGTAGCAATTTCTGTTATTAAAATAAATAAGGAATAGTAATTTGCATATTTTTTTTTAAATATCGAATCTAAATGTCAAAACTCAAGAGTTTTTTTTTATCTAATATTTAAGAAAGAGAAGAGAGAGTGTTATATTAGGGATAGGTACACATGCCCCATCAGGAATTACAGGCGCGATAACAATATCTTAATTCATCCTTAAGTTCTTTTTTGAATACCCACAAACCATAGTTAGTAACCACAATTTCTCAGTTGAAGAATCATATTAATATGATCTAATCAATAAAATTAAATCTCGTTTAGCAGCCTACTAACTACATGATACACTTAATTAAAATCAAGTCATCGAAGTTACAACAGTAAAATGAAACTCAATTTAGGCTCAAAATATAACCGAATACCGCTCTTCAAAACCTTGATCGTGAACAATTAAACAAAATTATTAACCAAAGATCAAATTTGAGACTTGATTAAATTGCTAAAGGCGACTCCAAAAGCCTTATAGTAGATGTTATTATAACAATGCTTAGGGTAAATTCCAAGAGAGGTATTGTTTCACAAATTACCGGTGTACAAGGCAATAGGAACCCTCGAACAACGAAGTAATGTAACGATAAAATCAACATTGAGCACGCTACCCGCAAATAGTGATTGAATGCCCGTTTCCATTGGAATAACATTTACTGTATGAGAGATCATTGAACTGATTTATTTCATTATGCTTGAAGAGATTATCTATATTTTGACGCTTGTCTATGCTACCTCGTTTTATTTCTGAACTACGTAATTGAGTATGATGTGGTAGAACATTTATTCCGGATGGTTTGTAGTTTGTACATAGTAGGTACCTACATTATATTAAACTTAGATTTAGTGCTTACATACATTTTCATGTTTTGTCAAGTAATAAAAACTGTACGTAGCAAGGACAAGACGACTAGAAATAATAACTATAATTAGTATGTGAGTTGGCACGTTGAGCTTTCAGTAGTTTCAGACTATTAGAAACGCTGATATCTAAAATTGTGTTCTGCGGATCTGATGTCTTGAATCGCCCTGAAGTTAGAACCTTCAGACCTGCCCAAAATGTCACTCGTAGCTAACTTCGGAGTGGCCATAGAGTGAACAGAGCTACCAACACATCTAGGTACCGGGTCCTGTTTGTACCTACTTACCTAGTTTTTATAAAAATCAAATCATAATTTATTATGTCAGACCTTAATGAGCAATTATTATAAATATCAAAACAATTAAAATGACAAATACTTAAAATTTGAAATAATTAAAAATGTCGAAATAATAAAAAAAAACAAAACAATTCAATGTCAAATAATAAAAATCTCAAACTAATTAAAGTCTCAAAATAATAAAAAATAATTAAAATATATGCACATGGAGCAGCTCTAATATATTTGGATATATATCCAACCATATTAAATACTAGACCCGCTCCTTTTAATAAATCAACCGCTTATTTTATTTACTTACACTTCATGCATCAGTTGTAAAGTGTGATTAGAAGTGGATTTTAAGCCTGAGGCATTGAATTTTTCAGTCAAGCTTAGACTGATACAGACACAGAAAGTGGAAGGGGCAACATTAAATAAAGAAAACTGGAAAGTACAAGAAAAACATTCATTTATCAAGTTTTTAGAAAAAAATACAACTTCACCTTATCTTGTGCTGCTTGTTTCTATATTCCTATATTCTATATAGTTTTTTTCTATTCAGCAAAACCCCTGTTAGCAAAACACTAATAAAATGAATGTCCAAATATCGTAGCGGTTGGAGTTATCGGATAGAAAAATACCGCATTTTGTGGTTGCAATCTGATTGTGGTTTACTGATACATTATATAAACAGTTTAAATTCTTTATGAAGTCTGGTTGATTACATCACGTATTTTAGTCTGTTTTGTAAACGTGTATGTATAATACAAATACAAGCCTATTACTGTTGTGGCGGTCTGCCCAAGCTTGGGCAGAGTACCGCTGTGACTTCGTAGAGGCGATCAGAGAAGCAAGATGGTAAGGAGCGAGAGGGAATGGGAAGCGGTCACGTCCTTCTGCGAAGCAGTCATGCTAGCGAAGGAGGTGGCCGAACGTTTGAAAAAGAGAACCTAAAATCAACCCAGCCACCGCGGGAGACGGTGCTACGAGACGACTCCCGGCCATAGTAGATCCGGGTCTATGGACCTTGAGAAATGGGTACCTCACCTTCACCCTCAAAGAAAGGTATTTTACAGTTGAGTAGGTGTGGGTGGTAGAAACAATGTGTTCCTTAAGTTCCAAGTTACAACTAAAACTATGTGAAATTTCATCCTAAACCATTAAATCGGTTAGGCGACGTGTTCGAGTTTCAAAAATTTACAGTTTCAGATGACTCTAATGTCATCATGACCCTGCACTTGTCACATGTGTACGTCTCTCTCTTCCATTTTTTTTCTTTTCTGTCAACCGTCACGCTACCAGTCCTATTTCCATTCATAACCATTAAAAAAAAACGTTGCCCCACACTAGGAATTTCTCTTTTATCGTTGGTGCGCTTACAAACATTTAAACTCACATACACGGAACAACTACCTGTCAGTCACACAAACATTTGTTCCGTGTGGGGATCGAACCTGCGAAACGCAGGACAGCAGCCAATCGCGTAACTTTCCGTGGTCTTTCTCTCCTTCTCCATCCATGAATACTAATTTCTTTTGTTAAGTTTTTCTATAGCTGTAAGTCTTGCATAGTGTAATAAACAAATAAATATTTATGTATCTCTAGTCTCTTTTAGTTACATGCTATTTGTCCCTCCTGATTTTCATAGAATTCCTATTTATGAGTTCGAAATATACTCAACATCTTTACTAAAAGCGAATACTGCTCTACTATGTACAATATTATAAAAAATGGAGAAAAGTAAAGTGATTGGCTTCAGCAAGGTTTTTGAAGGCTATATAATATTGAGCTAGTCTCCCGAGGGATTTCATTTTACTCAGTCAGTTTTTAGTTTTATTACAGAATTGCTTTAGTACATATATTAATTGTCGCTCGCTCCTTTTCAATAATGTAGATAACAGTTAATAAGACTTTAAGTTAAGCAGTCGCTCTAGCCTTAGTAGACTGGAAACGACCGCCACATAGTTGGGAAAAGGCTAGGCACATAATGATGAGACAGTTAATAAAAGCAGCTCATAACTAACTGTCCCAATACAAATAAAATATATTTTGTCATACCGAGAAGGAACTGCCACGCTTGTGCAAGGCGATTCGGCAATTAGCTTTTTAGTTTCATTAATTTTCCCACTCTGCTTTCAAATATTCAGTAACGAGATTTTCTTTTCGTTTATTTCTGTTACCCTTTAATTAATTATGTTTAGCAAAATTCGTTTTTCGAATTACAGTAGGTAGGTTTGTAGGTCGAATAACAGTAAGCTTATTGTTTTTTCTTTCTTTCTCAATCAAAATTAAATAAACTTACCCTATCGTCCAATGCCGAACATAGGCCAACATTAAACACATGCCTATCCCAAGCTGCGTCACGGCCACCATGACCCCGAATTCCGCATCCTATCTGACCCAGCCGCCCCGACTACTCCAAAATGGCGTCTTCACGCCTAAATGGCTTAACCGATATAGATGAATTTTGGTACAGAGATAGTCGAGACCCTGGAGACGGACATAGGCTACTTTTTGTCTTTTTCCAACCCCCCACTTCTCTAAAATAGGAGGTGGAAGTTTGTATGGAGCATTCCGCAATTTTTAAAGCTGTAAGCTAAAAATTGGTATGCGGACTATTTGTCACCAACAAAAACATTGTGCATCATTTTTTTTTTTTGGAAAACTGCGCCAACCCCTTAAAAGAGGGGATGAAATTTTATATAGGACTTTTCGCAGTTTTCAAGTTGGGAAGCTAAAAATCGGTACACACACCAACTTTCTTTGTTTTTCTTTCTTTTCTTTGTTACCAACGAAAAATACCTGCAAATCAGGAAAGGGGAACAGTGTTACCCCGAACTTAACGCGAGCGAAGCCGCGGGCAAAAGCTAGTTGTTTAATAAATTGCTGGAAAAATATTTCATTTGTCTTAGTTTATTTGAATGGCGCAAGGACTCCATTGTTTTTCTGAATATGTATAATGCGAAAGTCTGTGTGACCGCATTTGTGGGTCCACAATGAGCCGCGCGGTGACTATTCTCGGGATGAGTTTCGCGTCCAGTATTGTTTAAAGTTTGTCGTAATTAGTAGAGTTCTGCCGTTGAATACACTTCTAGGTCTCATTATACGAATAGTGAATAACGTTTGAATAATTTATTGGGACCTGTTTAAAGTGTGTATGGGTCGTGTTACTTGTTTTACCCTCTATGTCTTTATGTAAACTGTAGGCAACAAATCGTACAAACTCCTCAAAGTTCAAAATATTTGATTTCATATCGTAATCGTGTATTATAAGGTCGTAGTCTATATTTCGAAGTAACGAACTAGTACCAAAATATACGACTCTCGACCTCAGTGTTGCCTAAAAGCAACACTTCCTATTTTTGTAATTTTATTTATCCTTACTTATCTATACTATATAATACTATATATACTATATAATATTATAAAGCTGAAGAGTTTGTTTGTTTGTTTGTTTGAACGCGCTAATCTCAGGAAGTACTGGTTCGAATTGAAAAATTCTTTTAGTGTTAGATAGTCCATTTCTTGAGGAAGGCTATAGGCTATATAACATCACGCTACGACCAACAGGTGCTGAGCAGCGTGGGTGAAACCGCGAGGAACAGCTAGTAATATTATAAAAGCGAAAGTGAGTTTGTTTGTTACCTCTTCACGCTTTAATGGCTAACCCGATTTTGTA
Source organism: Ochropleura plecta (assembly GCA_905475445.1). Lineage (NCBI taxonomy): Eukaryota > Metazoa > Arthropoda > Insecta > Lepidoptera > Noctuidae > Ochropleura > Ochropleura plecta. The sequence goes on from FR997723.1 coordinate 13,875,364, forward strand.
CAGAGATAGTTGGGAACCAGGAGACGGACATAGGTTTTTTTTTAAAGTGGGATGTGAGAGAGAAAGGGAGAAGAATAGGGAAAACTTAGCGTTGCTAGCGTTGTAGCTATCACAAATCAATAAGGCGCAAGGGGAACTGTGTTACCCCGAATTTAACGCGAGCGAAGAAAATATTAAAACCCATAGTACGTGCATTTGTTTTTTTTTTGTTCTAATCATCTCCAATCCAAAAACCGGCAAAGAGCAAGCCAGACTCTCAAACGGAGGGTTCCGTACAAACTTGCGACATAAACAGCCATATCTTTTGACTACGTCGACTTAGAGGGTTGTATTTTTCACAGCACAAAGGGGCCACAGAGTTGGAAATATGGTTTTAATTTTAATTCGATACCTCCACGCGTTCCTAGATAAAGGGTCTTGACAGACAGATAGACGGACTACAAAGTGATCCAATAAGGGTTCCGTTTCCGGGGTTGCGGGTTGTTCGAAAGAGATACCGCGGCCCCGGAACGTAAAGGGCAATAGAAGGAACATGGGTGGGTTTTCGTCAGTAAAAATCTGACACTCCCCCCGCCCCCCCCCCCCCCCCCGGGGGAAGTTATTTGATGATTTCCCACCCAAAAAAAAAGGGTTCCGATTATCCTTTTGAGGTACGGAACCCTAAAAATCAAATAAATCCCAATATATGAATCATAAAGGGTTAATGATCTGTTGTATTTATATCTGTAACGTTTGTTACAAGTAAATACGAGAATTGTGAAATCAAACCGGCACGTTATAACCGCTATTTATGATATTTTTGATGTAAATATAAAAAAATGCCTAACGACTTTATAAATGCCACACAGCGCGTAGCGAAGTAAATCAATATCAATTACATTCACCGTATTTCTATGTACTCAAATGAATGAAAACAAAACCTGGACTCAAAATTAACATGCAACATATTTACTAACATACAAATCAAGCTTATTAAACAGCGTGTATACTAAAACAATAAAAAACAACGAACTAACATTTTATCTTGTAAAGTCGTACTTGAATAGTGCAATATATTTTCCCCAATGGTTACCGCTTAAATACAAAGCTGGACGATTAATGTAATTAAATTTTACTGCACATTTTAAGAATTTCAAAGGAAAAAGATATAAATTCTGTGTAAGAGTGTATAACAGTTGTTTTGAACTGTTAAAGAGTTTACACAGTTTTATAGTCAGATAAAACTGCTTGTAATATGATATTTATGGTGTAAATGCAAAAGTTAATTGTTACAGTAGGGTGGGTTAGACTTTATATAACATTTATTTTTGAATAAGAAAAATGAAAAATATAAAAAAAAATTGTAGAAAAATGAATAAACGAAAATAACTAATGGACCCAGCAGATGTTGTCCCGCGCCTTGTACAGCAAATCAAAGGTGATAGCCGCGCCACCTACCGGGTTTTTTTTTTGGGTGGACAATCATCAAATAAATTTCCCCGCTCTGGGCGGAGCGGGAGGGAGTGTCAGACTTTTACTGACTAAAACCCACCCATGTTCCTTCATTGATCTTTACGTTCCGGGGCCGCGGTATATCTTTCGAACAACCCGCAACACCTACCGGGTCTAATTGCCTTTTAAAACTATCCAAATTTTCATTTTCCATTTCCATTTACAAATTGGTCTAGTCGGTTAGGGGGAGTTAGGTGACAAACACACGTACAGAAGAATTATATATTTTTACATGCCTCATTGGTCCAGTGGTCATGTTCAGGAGTTGTGATTCCAACTACTAGAACACTGGCCCTAGGTTTGATTCCTACAGTACTTCACAAGTTATTGTACCTTGTGACCGGGACTGTAGCTTTATCATTTTATTTCTTTACATTCAAAAGTGCATGTAATGGACTAATTGAAATAAATGCTTTGCTTTGAATGAGACTAACATTATGTAACTAAAAGTAGGAGTAGAGTATTCTGGAAAGCGAAAGTAACTCCGTTTATCTGCCTGTCTGTAACTGTTTCATGCTGTAACGTCTAAACGAATTCTGATGAAATAGATATTAGCACACAGGTATAACTTGACCTGGGTAACGTCAGAATGGTTTTTATCCCGGTACTGAATTCCCGAGCGATATTATTTGACCACGTAGCGGGCGAAGCCGCATGCATAAAGGAACTATATTATACGTGTTACTTGTTGCCCCATTAAACCTGAACCATTCGCTATTTCTAGTCATCAGATTTCATCACACTGGTCGCAATGAAAGCCGAATTGAGTTGCGTATTATTGTAAATGACCAAATTTTGTCCTAATGACTAAATTCCAGTCTGTGGTAGAATATTATTAATAACAAATAGGAATAGCATATTATTAAGTGTCTACCGCTATTTAAATTCACAATTAGAATCTATCTGCACACTTCTAATACAGGTTGGGGACCTAAAATGGCTTAAATAGCGTAACGTAATTCATATTTTTATTGTAATAAAAAATAAAAATAATGTTGAAACGGGATATTTACCATTTCATCATAATAAATAGTATACATGGTAAATTGCCCATTACAAAAGTTATAAAAATTATCCTGTAATTATCAATTAGGTAATAATAATAATTACATGATTCATAAAATGGCCTGACAATTTACATTTACTTTCTCTGAAATGTATTTTTTATGTTCATCAATAAATAAACCTTACTATGTAACTGCGTCTAGATGATTCTGCCTAGCGTTTTCCCAATGATGTTAAGCTCGACTTCCAGGCTAATCGAATGCAACTGAATACCTATATTTGAGCTCCACAAGGACGTTAGCTCTAAGTAATACAATAAAGAAAGAAAGAAAGAAAAACTTTTATTTGGGACTCGCACAAAACAAGTAAAACAATAAAAAAAATGAAATAAAATAGTACAGACAAGGTTATTGTCTGTGCGAGGCCAAAAAGGTCCCTGTCTCAGCATAAGCTGCGATATTTTAGGTTTAAAATAACACAGCGCTGGTATTCTGACAGGGCCAGTTAGTGGTATCACGGACACAGAACGGAACACATACTTAAATAAATATTCTTATTAAAGATACAAACATTACAAAATAATAAATAAATGCAAAAGGACAAAAGTATAATTATAACAATACAAACTGGTAAGACTGGTTTTCAGACTTTCGGGCACCTTTCTTGTACGCAAAGGTTAATGACAGCCGGGTCCAACGGGAACATACTTTCCGAGACACAGAGGAGTCTCGATAAATATAAATGATCATGACCCATCCACGGACCTACCTTAGCAAGCGTTGCTTAACCTCGGTGATCGACCCATAGTGCTGTTGTTAGCCACGAGCTTCTCATGAATATTCGCAACACAATACGTGCTTAAATAGATATATATCCTAACACTAAAATGGGAAAAGGAATTTGTTTGTCACATCCTTACGCCTTGCCGGCTGTACAGATTGAGATACAGTTCCCACCATCTTTTTAGGCATGTTACTGTAGACGGTTCATGAGCATCAAATATTTAAATTTTCCTCATGACTGCAGTAATTCCTATGGTTTGACATGTCAGTATTGCGACTAATCCAAATCTACATATCTTTATATACTGTGAGCTGCATTTTTTTACATAATTATAATAATCTTACCATTCATTTTTGTGACGAACTAAACTACAAATAAATTTAAAATACTAATAAAAAAATGTTCTGTTAGCGTCACGATAATATCGTGACGCGATAATACCGGGACTGCGGTATCGAACAACCCGGAACATATTATGTTGTTCGATACCGCAGTCCCGGAACATAGAGAGCAAGAGAAGGAACATGGGTGGGTTTTAGTCAGTAAAAGTCTGACACTCTCCCCCATTCCGTTCAGAGCGGGGGAAATCTTCGTTTTCGGTTGGCGCAGTGGCAGAGCGATCGACTGCTGCGCTGCGTGTCGCGGGTTCGATTCCCGCACGGAACAAATATTTGTATGACCTGCAGACAGTTGTTTCGGGTCTGGCTGTTTGTGTATGTGAATTTGAATGTTTGTAAACGCACCCACGATACAGGAAAATACCTAGAGTGGGGCAACGTTTTTTTTTTTTAAAAAGTTATTTGAAGATTTCCCTTAACTGATTAAACTTAAGAATTACATTACATCGAAAATTCGTCCTCACACAACAATACACATATTCGCCAAAATTACCAGCCCTTTCATCAGGTTTCGATAGACCAAAATTCCCTTTATCAAACGAACGATTTTTTCATACAAATGAAGCAACGTACTAAGATTTTCCTTCAAAATCCTTCACATATTCAATGTATGACACATTTCGAGTTCTGAGCACACACTTAAAGATACCTTACGGTTGAAGTGATACGTTTAACTTTTGTTCACAGTGGTAACTTACCAGGGTGAAGTGCTCAAGCTGACCAAAATATCACGTTCGGAGATGGGCACATACTTATGTATCGCTGGTAATGGGGTCCCTCCTACAGTCAGCAAGAGGATCCACATCAGTGTACACTGTAAGTCGATCTTGATAATGTTTCATATATGTTATCGCCACCCAATTAAACTAGATGAAGTTGTTAAAAGATGTCCTCTTTCAAAACTCTAAGTATCAAGTCGCAACGCAAGTATAGTGAATTCAAAAAGGTCTTGGGGATAATTAAAAACAATTTTGTGTTTATTTGTTCGTAAAATCTTTGGGTTTTTTAGCATTGGAGAGAAATCTTACACAGTAGTACTTGCATTGAATTTAAATAACCAAAAAACTCGACATACGTGATTAGTATTAATATCTAAACAAGCTAAAAAGATAGAGGTACTAGCCATTTATTTTGGTTAGGCTTATAATTTGTTTCACACCTGGTTTCGTGGTTGTGTGTTTCACAAAGGCCTACCCCAATTCATCCCCGTTTCTTCAGTATCGATAAAAAAAATAGTATCTTTAGATATCAAAACTCTCCCGCTTTAAAACCTTCTTATAGGTATTTTCTTTTCATCATTCTTTTGTTTTGTCTAGTTCACCCGGTGATTCAAGTGCCCAATCAGCTGGTGGGTGCTCCGCTGGGCACTGACGTCACCATAGAGTGCTACGTCGAGTCTTCACCCAAGTCTATTAACTACTGGGTTAAGGATCCAGGTAACCTAACTTTGTTACCTAAGAAGAAAATCCAATCTTCACAAAAAGTTTTGAGTAATGAGATTTAGATCAAACTACTTACGAGTAAGTACCTGAGTAAGTAATAAAATATACCTAATTTAAAAGTATATTAAAACATGAATTTATACAGCTGTATATCACAACTGCGACGTCGCGTCGTTCGAATCCAATAACAAGATAAAGTAATTTTAAGATCATGATCATAAAATTATGGTTCTGTAATAAAAGTAAAAGTAAAAAATCATCTTAGATCCCGGATTGAATATAAATACGCTTTAAAAGTTCAACATTCGAATTTTAATACCGTTTGATTAACTCAGCTGGCAGGTAAGGCATCCGCGATAAAAGCGAAACAAATTATAAGGCAGACATAAAACTCCTAGGTGTCTGCACGAAGTTTTTACATTTTTCATAAAACTTCCGCTGTGGAAAGATGAAATTCTAATATTGAATTTGAAAACAAGTGTGTTTTAAGTAGTAAATTGTTCTGCAGGTGAGCTGATCATACCTTCGGAGCACCACGTGATGTCGGTCAGGCAGAAGTCGATGTTCGAAGCCGAAATGACGATGACCATCAAGAACATCCGGAGGGAAGACTTGGGCAGTTACATCTGCGTCGCCAAGAATTCCCTGGGGGATGTCGAGAGCAAGATAAGATTATACGGTACGCTTTCTATTTTAAGAAATTCAATTCCTCCTAACTTTGTTAATTAAACACAATCGGTTCCGCATACCTTAAATATCAGGTTTTGTGGAACCCTACACCAATATTTGCCACAGCAAACGCATATAAAACGTGTTCAATGGCTTTCAAATCTGCATTTCAATTCACGAATACTTTAAATAAATGCAAAATCGAAATTAACTCGGAATATTGAAGTCACGCGTGACGTCACTATTGATCGATTTTTGATCAAACATTTTGTTCGTGTCACAGAGATTCCGGGGAACGATAGACACGCCTACCAGTACCCTGACGTGCGGGCTACCTCGGATGACGAGTACGGAACCAATGCATATGACGACGATGATGAGGACGTCGATAGCATGAAGAGCAACAGAGTACCAGACAGAGCCAACAAATGGTACTCCAACGATGGGAAAGTCGCCGTGACCACAGCTACCGGCGCCTCATCCACAATCACCACAACGACGGCTATCTTCCTGTGTCTAATCAAAAGTCTGCTATAATTATTATAACTGCTACAATAAATGTTTCTTTTTTATCGTTAGCCCTGATGATAATTCAGGTAAATTGTCAACAATCACAGCCTGTAATTACGTTTGATTGGAATAATTTGTGTAGGCATTGTTTCTTTTTTGTTTTTAGAAACGGTGAATCTTGTGTTCCATAGTTTTATTCCATCAGCGTGTAACGTGATAATAACTAGTCTTATAACGTTGTATATAGTTTGTAATAGGCGAATATCCGAACTGTTTGTAAGAATATAAATAATAGTAATTCATTTCCGATACTTACTGTTAAATACATTTACGAAATCGTGTAAGATTTAAGCAAATGTTTATAAATGAATGTGCCATGTATATTGCTATTCTTGAATAGAGACATTTATATTAAAGTTTTTATTGGGCATGGTAAAATTTAATTGTAAATAAATATATTGTATGTAAGCGATAGAGGACATATTTACTTAATGACTTGTTTGAGACATAATATAAAACAGTTAATAGTTGCCGAGTATAAAAGTAACATTTCCCAGTGCTTACACTCCAGCTGCAACTTTGGTAGCAGATACGGTACGTTCTAGTAATGGATTTAATACCTTAAGTCTTTCAACAGTTAAACCAACTTTATGGTATTACGTTCTTGAGATTTGGTCAGTGGTTTATGAAACAGAAATTAATTGAATTCCCGAAGTTGCAGATGAAGTTATTTCCGCGTGTATCTAAATATTGTAGTTGAAAATAATAATGTAACTTCTTCCGAACAATGTACGTTAATATCCTGATCGTTACAAAAAATAATAAAATCAAGGACATGTCACATTGCCTTTTAATTTCATCCCAAAACCTTCGTTTCTCGAGGACTTTAATACCTAATTGAATATTTCACGGCGCTCTATGCTAATGTTGCGAGGGGTGATAAATGGTAATGATATTCTCCGTTATTCTGACTAAAATTCATACGTTTTACAAAATAGAACCATTTCACAACACTAATTGTATTTCAAGTTTTATGCTTTAGAAACTGTAGTTTCATATTCTGGTTCAATTATCATAGTGAGCGAGACTTAGCATACTTTGAAACTTTAATCGAAAATATTTTTAACTTTTTCGTTTATTTTATGAACATAAGTGACAAAATAGATGGTAAAATAAGAGAAAGTCCGAAACTATATATTTTTTGACGTTAGCATACATTTTCTTCTCTAACTTAATGAAATTATATAAAAACACTAACAACAATTAGATTATTCAAAATGTCAGCTACGTGCCAATAATAAAAATATATGCTCAAAATGTCAGTCAATTCAAAACAATTAATTAAAGGCAAGAATTAATAAATAAAATGTCTACATTATAAAAGTCAGTCGTTTACAAATTCGCTAACTAAATAATACACTTTGGCGATCAATCATTGTGAAAGTCTGTTTTGGTATCTTATTGTACAATCTAGGTGCCATTACAAATACATTTTTTTACATAAATTCAGAGAAACGGAGACTTTCAACAGGTTCATTTAAGGATATATTGCCTATTTCTTCTTATTTATTTATATAGAGACTATTATATCTTTAGGGTAATCCTGAAATCATTAATCAGATCGATAGTAATCGACAGTTGGATTATAGCTGGATAATGCTGACGGTCCACGCGAGCGATCCCCTTATCATCCAAGGCGGGAGTGATGAGCCTATTTGTATTCGATCACACGACAGATTGCCCGGGAATCATCCAGCTAATATGGAACACTTGCTGTAATACAAGGTACGTATATAGCGCATGGAACCTTATAAGAAGGTAAATAGAGTTGTAAATAGACTTTTTTTATGAATGGCATATCGCAGTTCAACCTAGGAGGTTGTCGTCTGCTTAACCGGGCGAATCCTGTGGATGCCTTAATATATATTTTTTTTTAAAACATTGCCCCACACTAGGAATTTCTCCTGTATCGTGGGTGCGTTTACAAACATATAAACTCACATACACAAACAGCCAGACCCGAAACAACTATCTGCAGGTCATACAAATATTTGTCCGTGCGGGAATCGAACCCGCGACACGCAGCGCAGCAGTCGATCCCTCAGCCACTGCGCCAACCGTGCCGTCATATTAAGACCTCCAGCCAGGGTAAAAACTTACAAACTAAACGATTACACGCTAAGGGCACCCCTTGCCCACAAGGGGTGCCCTTAGCGTGTAATCGTTTAGTTACAGGCAGGTTAGTTACAGGCCGAGGCTCGTACCCCAGTACGAGCCTCGGCTTAGGGCGTCGCTGACGAAGGACAGCAAGGGACAGGCTGGATCTGAGTGATATTATTTTATGGACTGATTTGAACTTACTAGCTCAGCAGCGCGGGGTGGCTCTTGCAAGGGACGGGTGGAGCAGTTACCGGGACGTCGCGGTCGCGACGGGCCTCGTCGGCGAGGACGGAATTACTGTAAATAGACTGTGTTATGTTGTTCTTTTAAACCATCGATTGATTATTTGGTAAATAAAAAACAATAAAAAATCTTGATTAGAAATTTAAAAGATACACTAGCATCGAAGAAGATTTGTCGATTTTTCGTAGACAGATTTTCCTATTATTAAAAACCTTTAGAAACGACTCTATAAATCGTTCTTAATTATTTACAAATTTCGTAAAAAAAATGAGAATTAAAAAGAAACAATTGTAATGAAAATCGAAGTGCAGACAAAGAAAAATAAAAGTTGCTAAAGTTTTATTATAGATACATATTAAAATAACATATAATAATAAACTAAAAAATAACGTCATAAAATTCGCTGTCAACTGGTAATGTCCCCAAGAGACTGGCCGTGTTGACACGTTGTATGGCAACACTTACAAAAAAAAGGCTTTTTAAGACCCACTCATAGCATAGGCTCAAACGTGGTGATCAGGCAAGATTGATAGGTACGTTAATCCATTGTCAATTGACGTCAGTGGACGGTTACTGATAACAAGCTGTCGATCTATGAAACATTTCGGACATGTCAGGTAATAACGGAACTACCGCTTGTAGGGGAAACATTTATTGGTGATCGAGGCGGCTTAATGCCAGAGCCGCTAGACGAGGGTGTTATAGAGCCGAGAACAGCAACATGCGCCGCCGTTGCTGTAAACAAAAATCCATAGATAAATGAGATAAATGCACGCGTGTGAAATACATTGCATGATGAACCTAATCATAGTGCAATAAGACCCAGTTTTCGACGAAGTTTATTGAAAAAGGAAATACTACTTATGTAAAAATCATATCAAATTGTAGCGCTGTCGTCGTTGGTAATTTTTTCTCAAGCTCGAATTCTTGGATGCTTGCTTTACATAATCGATAACGCATTGATTTGTATATCATCTACTACCAGTTAACTACGCACTACCTACGTACACAAATGTATGTTCGTCTATTGACAAAAGTATTATTTTTTACTTTGCCCCACACTAGGAGTTTCTCCTGTATCGTGGGTGCGTTTACAAACATTTAAACTCACATACACAAACAGCCAGACCCGGAACAATCTGTAGGTCATACAAATATTTTATCCGTGCGGTGATCGAACCCGCGACACGTAGCGCAGCAATCAAACGCTTGGCCACTGCGCCAACCATGTCGTCAAAATGTTGTTCAATCGATTCCGGCTCTATGGTCAAAGCTTTATGCCTGTTTTCACTGATACTAGTTGAGAAGTACCCCGTTAGTCTAGTGGTCGCAAACTGGACTGCTGAGCATCACGTCGATGGCCTAGGTTCGGTTCCTAGATCGGGCAAAGTGTTATTTGGGTATTTCCGTCAGGAATTTCTCAAAAGCCACTTTGAAATCTGTATTAGTACCCGATTGATGGCAATGTACTCGATCCTTATCGCCCTTAAACATAACTAGCGGAATGTTGGTCTACTATTAGATCAGATCTCTACAGGCGTGATGTTGTGTTATGTTAGACGGAAATTAGCGCCTCAATAAAAACGTACTGTATATTTAAGCGCTACGAATGTTGAATGTGCTTTTCTAACATTTAGGCAGTCATTTTCCTGCCCAGTATTTAAGTTTAATTAGTTAACTTTTCACGTGTTTTGAGACTTGGTCAAAAGGAGAATATTCTAATTTTCAAATGATGATATTTTCAATTCACATGGGCTTACATGGGCACGTATAAAACGGCGACCTCGCGTCCGGCCCTGTTTCAGTCCATGAGCTGCGAGAGAGGGAATGGGAAGCGGTCGCCTCCTTCTGCGAAGCAGTCATGCTAGCGAAGGAGGTTGCCGGATGTTTGAGGGAGAGAACTAGAGCTGGGCGTTGAATCAACAAACTGTTTTTTTAACGACTTTTCATTCGTCAACGAGTTAACTGTTATTCATCAATGAAATAACAGGTTGAAAATATTAGGTGTTAATTTACGTCAACATGTCTTTACACATTACTTTATTCATTTCCGAAAAAACTGAAACGTCAACACGTCTTTACACATTACTTTATTCGTTTCCGAAAAAACTGGTTGAAAATATAAGCTGCGTCAACGGCTCAACGTACTCAAAATTAGTCCTAATATTCTTCAATAAACTGTTTACAACAAAACGTTACGTTAACTCATGGAATGGCATAACATTAATAATATTGATTAAACATTAATAATTTAACAGTTTTTTCAACCTGTTGACCATTGATGATTAACAGTTAAATTACGTTAACCATAAAACCGTCAATGACACACGTCTAGAGAGAACCACATACCAACCCAGAACTTCAAAAAAGGTGCACGGTTCAGGTTGGTCGTTTCCTATGAGGAAGATCTGCCAAAAAACTCCATGGTTACTTTTTAAATTCCAGAAAGGACAGCGTAGGCACGACAATAAGTCAGCAATGACTTTAAAAAACGTAAAATGAGATAATAAGTTAAGAAAAGTTAACAAGCGTCTAGGAATGTAAGGCACATTATTTATTTTGGGATCCTGATTAGCTAGTAAGTTCCGCTATATCAAAGCTTATCCCCAGCTTAAACATAACTGACACATTATACTAGGGAATACCTAACACTTTTATAGCATTTTTGTACCGACATGGCCCAAGTTTTATAAGAAGTTCTTATTTCAACTGTAGTTTCGTCATGCTAGCCCACCAAATCGAACACATTAAATAAAACAGCTACCAATTTAGGGCTATTAATATTTAACCGTGGTACTATGTAACTATTATCACAGAGAAATATTAATGGGTACTGGGTTTTTTCCAGTTTTAAACGTCCTTTTGTGAATATTGGAATTTTTTGTCTGTCTCCAGCCGATATGTAGGGCAGTGGAAATTATGTTTTTCCTCGCTGGAACCAAGACAGTTAAAAAAAGTGGGGTTCCATAACAGTACCTATGCTGGTTTCGCTCTCGGATAGATTGGGCGGTATGTACAGCCTTAGCTTAAGCGCGCTATGTGTCAATGCGTAGCTATGGTTTGCAGTGGAGCAATTATTTGAGTAACCATAAATAAAATTGCAAAAAACATTGATTGTATTTTTTTTTGTACAACTAGCAAGTACTTTTATTTATTCATCATATAATTAAATTAATTACTATATTTATACAACCTATAAATAGACACAAACTAATAATAAAAATATATAGGTACAAGTAAAAAATGGAAAGTTACGGGGCGGCAAAAAATTCGTCCGTATCGCAGTCAACAGGTAAAGTGCCCAGAAGGCTGGCAGCATTACCGCGTTGGATGGCAATGCTTATTTTTTGTGCAAAAAACAGGCCAGCCCTCTGGTCTCGAGAACAGTCGACCAACCGCTTGGCGATTTCTCGAAATACTACATGGGCACTCGGACCCCATAGCCCTAGTGTTTCAACCCCAAATGGCTCAAATACATATTAAAAATCAAATTGTGATATTTGCGCCGTTTGAGGTTTTCAGCACCTGCAGCAGCAGCTCCAGCCCAACCCACCGTGCTAGGAAGATGGGATGGTGCAAGGGTGTCGACACAAGTTGCATTCCACACCAAAGATCTACCCAACTTCCATGGCATTATGGTCATATCATCTGGTCTCTTTCCATCGACGCGTACCAAGCCAGTTGGTTCTAAATGATTGTAATTATGTATACCTATTGAATGTGACTACTTATGTGAATATTATTAATTTGATTGAGTCATTATAATTGATACTTGAAATAAATATGAAATGATATCATTATTAAATGGTTTATCTGGGAGTTCATTTAGCTTCATTGAGTCGGCGCCTTTCTGTTGGTCGCCAGTTTTGATTCTGGCTTCCAGGAGTCACAGTGTGGCGGACAAGCTAGTCCATCACGTCTGCTGTTACACTGCGGGTTCGTTTGATAAGAAGTACCGTCGATACATTTTTATATCAAGACGATGAAGAATGTTGTTATTCCAGCCGGGGTTGCGGGTTGTTCGAAAGAGATACCGCGGCCCTAGAACATAAAAGGTAAAAGAAGGAACATGGGTGTAAAACCCACCCTTGTTCCTTCTAAAAAAAGTCTGACATTACCGTCAGTAAAAAAAATATCTGACATTCTCCTCCACCCCGCTCCGCGGTGTGGATTGCCCATCCTCAAAAAAAAAATTTATTGGTCATTACTATACAAACATACCTAACTGTAAAGTCAGCCATACTTTTTTTACTATTAACATGTCACAGAAGCTAATACTTTTCTCTGATTTGATTGAGTTTATTAAAGTTGTGAGGACATGGCCCCTGGCTAAACCGTCGTGTGCATAAATATTGTTATAAAGTTTAGCTTCTGAACTTGTGTTCATATAAAAGGTCTTATAAAAAAACTTTTAAAATCAGTTCTACGATAATATTCCATTTCGAAACATTTCTAAAGCGAGATCTTCTATAAGATTGTTATAATTTGGTCTTATTCATTTGTAAACATCTAAATCTAATAACACAATCTTTCCAGGAATGTTTGTAAAAATCGATGTATAATGAAGTAGCCGGTCACCTTTTTTTTTTTTTTTTTCGGGTGGGAAATCATCCAATGACTTCCCCCGCTCTGGGTGGAGCGGGGGGGCATGTCAGACTTGTACTGACTAAAACCCACCCATGTTCCTTCTATTGCCCTTTACGTTCCGAGGCCGCGGTATCTCTTTCGAACAACCCGCAACCCCGGCAGGCGGAGGCTCTGGCAAGCCCCTCTGCTTTGCTGACTCTCTTTGAGGCGCGCGTGAAACACGAACGCGCCGTCGACACGGCCTGTCGTCAATCGACGGACGGACGGCGAGCTACCCATTGCTCACCGTCCACAGGCCCGCACCTACGGTGGCCGGAAGTCGTCTCGCGGCGCCCGGCGCCATGGGCGTCTCCCGCGGCGGCTGGGTTGGGCAGATGTTCTCTCCCTCAATCGCCCGGCCACCTCCTTACATTACTGCTTCGCAGAAGGTGGTGACCGCTTCCCATTCCCTCTCGCTCCGGACCATGGCCTGAACCAGGGCCGGACGCGAGAGATCTCCGCCGCCGATCGCCTCCACGAGGGCACGGCGGTGCTCCGCCCAAGCTGGGCAGACCGCCACTGTGTGCTCCACCGTGTCCTCCGGGCGATCGTCACAATGGTGACACCCAGGCGCTTCCTCCCGCCCGATGATGTGCAGGAACCTCCCGAAACTTCCGTGTCCGGTGAGGACCTGCGTCAGGCGGTAGGTGAGGACGCCATGACGCCTCTCCAGCCACTCCTCAAAGAGGGGACTTACCGCCGCTATTGTGGCGTGCCCTGCACGGGGTTGCGACAGTCGCTCTCTCCATGCCACCATGAGATCGCACCGGAAGTCTGCCCGCCGAGCGGCAACTTGCCGTGGCAGCGGGTTTTCCCCCCGGTGTAGTGCCTCCGCGCGCCACTCAAACAGGCGCGCGAGGACTATCGCCTCCAGATCCCACGGTGGCAGTCCGGCAAGGAGGCTCGCTGCCTCGCCGGAGATCGTGCGGTAGCCCCGGACAAGCCGTATGGCCACCACCTTTTGGGGCGCGTTCAGGTAGTGGGCGGCGCGCCGCCCTAAAGAACGCGCCCATACCGGGGCCCCGTAAAGGGCCATAGACCGCACGACTCCGGCATAGAGCCTACGGCAGGAGGCGTTTGGCCCCCTCAGATTGGGCAGGAGCCGCTTGAAAGCAGCCCCCGTCCGCTCGAGCTTGGGAGCCAAACGTCGGAAGTGTTCGACGAAGTTCCACCGGCTGTCGAGGACGATTCCTAGGTACTTCATCGTCGACCCGACGCCGATGCGAACCCCTCCTACCGTCAACTGGGATCCCGACGGTGGCGTGTTTCCGCGGCCATGAAAGACCATGGCCTCGGATTTGTGCAAGGCCACCTCGAGACCCAGCAGCCGGATCCTCTCTGCGACTATCGCAACCCCGCGTGTCATGATGTCGGCCGCCGCCTGGTGCGACCCCCCCTGAGCCAGAACGAGCGTGTCGTCAGCGTAGCAAACTACACTGACGCCGCTGGGGAGGTCGGCGCGCAGCACCCAGTCGTAACCGATGTCCCACAGGAGCGGCCCCAGGACCGATCCCTGTGGGACACCGCACGACATCTCTTGCCGGTTCCACTCTCCAGAGCGACCGGGGTATATGACGGCCCTGTCCGTCAGATATGCCCCGACCACACGACGAAGATAGGTCGGCATCCGATGGTATTGGAGTGCCTCCCTGATGCAGCCCCAAGGCATGGTGTTAAACGCGTTGGCGATGTCGAGAGACACCGCCACGACAACCCCACCCCTGGACACTGCAGCCCCCGTCGTGAGGGCTCTCACGCGCATGATGGCGTCCACCGTCGAGCGCCCCTTGCGGAAACCATACTGGTGATCCGCAAGATCCGGCCCCGTCCCCACAAGGTGCCCGACGAGGCGGTTTGCAATTACTCTTTCAAAGAGCTTGCCCACCTCGTCGAGCAGCACAATGGGCCGGAATGCGGACGGAGAGTCCGCAGGGCGCCCAGCCGGTCACCTTGACTTGCCAAATCCATTATAAATAAACAACTTCGGACCCAGGAGAATCTAGAAGTCAATACAAAGTTTTTTTTCATGTGAAACGACATATGTCTCTTTCTGAATTTTGGGCTAATAATACATCAAAAACAAGAGGTTGGACGAATTTACTACGACGATTCAAATAATATACGAAAAAATGCAGGAATACCATAACTTTTTAATAAAAGTAATTAAAAATCCGAAATAACATTTTAAATCACAAGGAATTCTTTCAATAACACACGTTGTGTTCAGGATAATTAATTTAATTAACGTGACAACAAATGCATCAATTTGCGTTATCCAATTAAGTGATGATTTAATTTTAGTATCAAATAAACAGGAGAATTTCATCAGTGGAATCCATCACTGAATAATTCAATGCACACTGAAAGTTAACAATTATTGACAGTTTCGGTAGTAATCGAATTCTGTATATATATAGATATTATACGTATACGTATACGGTAAAGGACATTGGCGAAAATCGACCCATTAGCAGACTGTAATAACGTAAATGTTTTTTTGTTTATTATCATTATTTGTATAAATTACGAATGTCGTTAAAAGGTAGTGGGTGTTTTTATCGTCTTAAACAGTTTTTATGCATCTTTTTAGGGTTCCGTAGTCAACTAGGAACCCTTATAGTTTCGCCATGTCTGTCTGTCCGTCCGTCCGTCCGTCCGTCCTCGCTTAATCTCTGTGACCGTTAGCACTAGAAAGCTGAAATTTGGTACCAATATGTATATCAATCACGCCGACAAAGTGGTGAAATAAAAATTGGAAAAAAATGTTTTATTAGGGTAGCCACCCCTATATGTAAAGTGGGAAGTGATTTTTTTTTTAATTTTAACCCTAACGTGTGATATATTGTTGGAAAGGTATTTAAAAATGAATAGGGGTTTACTAAAATCATTTTTTGATAATGTCTATAATTTCGGAAATAATCGCTCCAAAAGTAAAAAACAATGTGTCCCCCCCCCCCTCTAACTTTTGAACCATAAGTTTAGAAAATATGAAAAAAATCTGAAAAGTAGAACTTTATAAGGACTTTCTAGGAAAATCATTTTGAACTTGATTGACACAACAGTTTTTGTACAAAAAAGACAAAAAGTTGTACAAAATAATTTCTGGACTAAGTTTGTAGTATAATCGTATATGCAACCATTTTTTTTAACTCCGTTTACATATTTTATTATCCTGAACGTATCTTTTTTTAAACAAAAAAAGAATTATTGAAAACGGTTCTCGCAATCCAAAATTACCACCGAAAACTACTTGCACATCTTTGTATTAATTAGTAACCCAATTCCCCGAGAGATGGCGCTGTAGGGACCTATTACATTGGATCGGGTATTACCGAATTGTTCGGTTGGTCTCTCCTTGGCATTGGCGGTATCTTATAACTACATAAAACTTCTATCAAGAACCATGCTAAGGCAATTTAGAACAAAACTAAAATTCATTTTTTTAACACCATCAAAATGTTAAGGTTAAAACCAGTTCATAAATGGTTCGATATATGGCGTTGCGTAATGACGTCATTTTTTTAAAAGTCGATATTAAGATTTTCCGTGCTTTCATGACCTACCGTGGTAAAGAACACTTATTGTGACGGACGGGAAACTACGGAACCCTACACTGAGCGTGGCCTGACACGCTCTTGGCCGGTTTTTATTACTAAGTATCAGACCAATAGGCTGGATGGCAAATTACAATCATCTGCCTAGCCTTCTCCCAACTTTGTCGGGGTCGGCTTCCAGTCTAACCAGATGCAGCTGATAATCAGTATTTTACGTGGAGCGACTGCCTATCTGACCTCCATAACCTAGTTAGCACTGGGTAATAGAATACCCTAGGTAGGCCTGGTTGTCAGACGTTCGGAACACTGACTACCTGTTATGACTGGACAAAGATCTACAAATGACAGCAGGGACCAACAGCTTAACGTGCTTTCTGAGGCACGGAAGAAACTTGGTATGCAATGGGTGGTCACCCATTCACAGACCAACCTAGGCAAACGCGGCTTAGCCTAAATTTTAAATAACCCGAGCAGCTACTATTATTTAGCCACGAGCTCCTCTGGATGGCAAGTAACCAAATGTCAAAAATTATTATTCGTTTTTATATAATATGCCATGTGATACTGATAATTTCGATATCTTTTGAATAAAATAAAATAGTTACACCTATTGGCAGTATTGTTCACAAATTTTTAAACAAAAGAAAACTACTTATACTACATTATATTTCATAATAAACAAATGTTTACTCATAGATAACATTTGACTTTTTTTGTATTCCCAATACAAAAAATGTTAATGTACGCGAGCTCCTCGACAAAATTATACTTAAGATTTTTTTTTCTTTTTTTGGGAAAAATTATATTTTTAAACTTACATGGGTAACTAAAAAGCCTCGAAATTCAAAATGAATATTTTTCAGTTAACACTTTGTTATTGATACCCGTCATTTATTTTTTTGTTTGTGAAAAATATTTCTATCACTGTAATGAATACTTGACTTAGCAACGTCCAACGTCTGTTTGACTTCCAGGAATATCAAAAGTAACCGCTTATTGCTAGAAATCCAACGATCTATTATTAATCTAAGCTATAATTAGACTTCTTAAGGGGTTTTTCATAAAGGTAAGTGATAACAAACAAAAACATCAAATGATGTTTTGCTGGGGATCCCCGCAAAACATCAGGATCCCCTTCGGGATCCCCGTCGTGGAAAAACTTAAAGTAAAATAAAGGAGAATACCAAAAAAAAGCTGTATCTTATTCATTTTTATACATAAATCACTTTTTATTTACTTACTCATTTATTTAAACTTAATGTACAGTAGGTAACATAGGCGCAATTAAACATGGCCCGCGCCATTAAAAATGCGTGGATTTGAGAAAGTGTAATTAAAGGAGTATCAGACTGTATCTATCTATCTCTGTGCCAAATTTCGTCCAGATTCATTCAGACGTTTTGGCGTGATTAAGTAACAAACATTCATCCAAACCCAATATTTAAAAGCTGCCATCGCATATTAAAATGATTTTTCATTTAAAAATATAAAAAAAAATGTAGTCCAGCTTATGGACTACATTTTTTTATATTTTTCGATCTATCAATAAAGTAAGACCATATCCGTCTCACGTTATCTCACAACAATCGCTTTATGTAATTAGCTGTTACCCGCAACTTCGTATCACATTTTGTTAAAAATAAGTTTTTTAGTAAGAAGCTTCCAATTTATTTTTACTAGCTTTCGCCCGCGGCTTCGCTCGCGTTAAATTCGGTATAACACACCAAACAGACCTGCAGTTTTTGCTCTTGCGCCTGATGGATTTGTAATAGCAACGCTAAGTTTTCTCTTTTCTTCCCTCGTTCTCCCTCATATCCCACTTTTTTTAAATAAAAGTTAGCCTATGTCCGTCTCCTGGTTCCCAACTATCTCTGTACCAAAATTCATCAAAATCGGTTTAGCCATTAAAGCGTGAAGAGGTAACAAACAAACTCACTTTCACTTTTATAATATTAGTAAGGATACGTTACTAACTGTGCCCAGCTGTTTCACCCGCTGCTCAGGTCCCCTTCTCACTTAGGGGTTTGAAAGATAGTAGCCTATTCTCAGACTTACTGAATATGCATAAAAAATTTCATAAGAATCGTTCGAGCCGTTTTGGAGGAGTATGGGAACGAACATTGTGAGACAAGAATTTATTTATTAGATGGTCTGCCTTTCGATACCATTACGCATTTTGCTTAATATAAGTTTTGTTAGTGAGGAGGTTCTTGGATTCCATTTTTTGTTTTCATTCGTTACATGATGTCTCCAGTATTAATCCTCTATAATCTGCTTTTCGTTTCTAGGGGTCCACAAACTTGGGTATATTTTTAGTTTTAATTTCAACTCAATACCTGCATGCGTTCTCGAGATTAAGAGTCTTGACAGACAAACGGACGAGAAAGTGATCTTATAAGGGTTCCGCTTTTTCCTTTTGAGGTACGGAACCCTAAAACACAGTTACATTCAATAATATTCGTGTGATGAGCGACCCCGTGCAAATAATTTAGAACACGGGTTTTTTTTTGCGGACGAGAAATCATCAAAAAAACAAAATATTTTTATTTTACATAGGCCTACATGGGCACTTATAAAACGTCGAGAAAAGATGCACGGTTCGGGTTGGTCGTTTCCTATGGAGAAGAACCGGCAAGAAACTCCATGGTTACTCTTTTAAAAGTCAAATAACTTCCGGGGCTCCCCCCATCCATTGTTTTATCGATCTTATTATTAACTAACGATTTTATAAAGAGAACTGTAAAGCCTTTTTTTGCGGATGTGAAATCATCAAATAACTTCCCCTGCTCTGGGCAGAGCGGGGAGGAGTGTAAAACTTTTACTGACTAAAACCACCCATGTTCTTTCTTTTGCCATTTATGTTCCGGGGCTGCGGTATCTCTTTCGAATAACCAGCAACCCCGATTGTACACAGAGTCTTCCACTTATAAAACTATATCGAAACAAATTCATACTACAGTGCTTTCTAAACTCTCCTTGTTCAAAATATTCTCAAGAAAAACACTATTCACCAACTAATTAAGCATCCACTATTTTATCTCTCCACTGCATTGCACCGAAACTGACCTCATTATGTTATTGCTCTTAAGCTCAAAATCTGCTGTATCACGTGGTAAGTAATTGGGCGCAAATTAGCTAAGCCCGAACTGTCAATCACTATAACCCACTTATGTAGAACGGATGAAACGGTCAGGTTGTGTACACTGGCGTGGAGTTACATGGCAACAAATGATTTTTTTTTTTATAAAATAAATAAATATCATTTATTTACAGGCTACATTGGCCCACATTGTGTTTGTGATTATATTATCATTAAAAACTATGATAGTACTTAAAGAACTAAGAAAAAATACAATAGTGTGGGCATACTCAGCCAAGGATAGATTCATCAAAGCTCATGTAAAAAAAACATGTAGCTTGATAAACCCACCCATGGTATTATCCACCCATCCAGCCTTTCGACAAACACCCTCAGAATGCTGTTGGTGCTTCTTCCCACTATGCTCATCATTGACGCTACCTTTTTACGCATTAATGCAAAATAGTCGTCGGTATGCGCATGTGGCTGTATCTATTTTAACATGTCTTGCCTAAGTATCGAGCAATATGGGACAATGTTCTATTTGTAAGTCTAGACGCTATAGGATTCGCTTACTTCTTGAGAAATTAATTTCAGCAGACCTACCAAGGGAGAGAGGATATAGAAACAATTAGGGCAAAATATGTTCATATACTTAACTTAAAATACATTTCATCCATTTTCACATTGCAAAATATTCCAAAACCTCAATCTGTCAAATCAGACACCACGAACATTAATGTTCTAAGATCTTCTGTTGTGATAATCAAAGCAACCGCAATCTATTGATATACAACACAGACGCACACGTAATTGAATCACGAATATGCTCAAAGAACAAGAAGAGTTGAATAATCACCATTATTTTTCGTCGAGACAAAAGGCTCACAAACGCCCTTAATTTGGGCAATCTAAACATAGCAAAGCAAAAGTGATTGATGTCAACATTGCCTACGGCCTCGCCCCGGCCGTGTAACAAGTGTTTCTACGTGACAGTAATCAAGAAGAATGCCGGCATTCTCTTACGGGAAATTGATAAATCAATTTGAATGTACAAGTAATATTGTTAGTAATTATAAGAGTCTGTTTTGAATGGCTTGTTATTAATAACGACACGTTTTGTTGGACTCGTATTTCAAAAAAGGTGGATTTCCATAACAAGTACTTATTTGAGAAGGTGCTATTTTTAAAAAGATATTTGAAATATCCGCAATACAGAAAACCAAACGCCAAGTTACTGTTCATAAAATACCAAACTACTGGAACGAAAATTTAAAATATGAGAGCATAAATACAACGGTCAGTCCCTCTGACTTTTAAATAAAATCCAACCACAAATATTTCTACGCTAAATATTAAATCCATTCTTACTGAAAACAGAAAATCTATTGAATTCAAAACAAAAGTTTGCTATGTGACTGTCCAAATAAAGTTATTTAACAAACTAATTCAAACTATCTATTGTAACAATTGAATTATCTTTAGTTTCGCAGTCCTAATTGTTTATATAGTTCATGAAAATTCAAACAAGTTCCACAGCGCAGGTGGACGGTTGAAACAAAACAATGCGAATGTTACGGGCTTCAAGCTATATCAAACAGTCATTAACACTGCACACGAATTATTCAGTATTCAGCAAACACCGTAGCAATTTTATGTTCATATACACAAAGAGGTTTGATAACTACAAGTGCAGTTGAAGTTTCTTTGTACGCAAACATACATCTATAAACTGATACCTAGACTATAACAGTTTGAGGTGAATTTGCCTGGAGTAACCACAACAGCTTTATAAACTATCTCAATCCTCAACAAAACGCAAAGTTAGGGCTAGTTTTAGCCCAAAGCTGTATAAATGTTCTGTTTCAATTTGCCCACCTCTCGAGTACTTTTGAACTCGTCTCTATAGATGTCCAGCCCAATAGAAGTTTGGTAGTGCAGTTCAATGAATTTGGTTTCAATTGACACTTTGTTTCAAGAGTTTATCGTGCTCAGTTTAAAATGAACCGATTCTAATTAAAATTTTATTGGTGTTATTTTTTACACACTTATGTAATAGTTAGCAAGAAATGCAAGATCAAGCCAACCTAGACTTAGTTTAACTATTATGGCAATTGAAACTAAAGTAGGTACTTAGTTGCTTTATTAAAAGATAATAATTGAAATATAATACCTAATGGTTCCTGAAAGAATATAATTTCGTTGTAAGATGTAGAAAATCAGGAAAGGGGAACTCCCTTTCCTGATTTTCAGGTACCAGCTACCTGCAGTTTTTGCCCCTGCGCCTTATTGATTTGTAATAGCAACGCTAAGTTTTTCCTTTTCTTCCCTCTTTCTCCCGCACATCCCACTTTTTATATATATATATACATATTTTTTTTATATATATTTTTTTTAATGTCTCCTGGTTCCCAAATATCTCTGTACCAGAATTCATCAAAATCGGTTTAGCCATTAAGGCGTGAAGAAGTAAAAAACAAACAAACTCACTTTCGCTTATTAGTAAGGATTACAGCTTACGTAGAACTTGGCCAAAAATTGTGAAGTGAAGTTGATGCTTTTTTACGGATTGTAAATCATCAACCAACTTTCCCCGCACTGGGTGACGCGGGAAGGAGTGTCAGACTTTTACAAATTGAAACAAACTCATGTTCCTTCTTTTGCCCTTTATGTTCCTCTCTCCCTATGTCTTTCGTACCACCCGCCACCCTAGCAGGCAGTGGCCATGGCAGGCTCTTCTGCTGAGGTTGGTGTTTAGAATCACATCATAATATTACCATTTATTGAGCGATAATTGTCAGCGCAACCCTAGAAATATTCCAGTTGAGCTCACCAAATTGGTTCTCCTATTCGTACCCTTAGGAAAACTTTGAAAAGGTACGTGGTTGTACACAAAAGATAGCTCAAAAACAAAATATTCGAGCTGGCATCCCTATTCCCCGGACACTTTATCGACGCAGTATGAATGCATAGAGAGGTTAATGCACTTGTCAATGTCAGTACGTAACACGTTTCAGCCTATCGGACCGTGTCTATGCTTCGCTAGTTGGTTGAAAAATATACAGCGGCGCTATTGTTCGTAGTTTTTATCCAATAGTTTACCGAGGGATGTGTGCTGTGTAACCCTTCATAGTTTGTGTAAGATGTTTGTTTGTTTTCCCGTTTTTTTCGAGAGGCAGTGTAAACGTTCTTCTGTTTTAAATAAAGTTAAAAGATGGAGGGGGATAGTAATACTTGGTGTTATTTTTAGGGTTACTTACTTTAAAAGGAAAAATAGGAACCCTTATTGGATCACTGTGTTGTCCGTCTGTCTGCCAAGACCCTTTATCTCGGGAACGCGTCGACGTATAGAGTTGAAATTTAAACCATACACTCAACTCTGTGAAATCAACCCTGAAAGTCTCCGCAGTCAAAAGATATGGCTGCTTATATTGCAAGTTTTTTTTTTGTTTTTATGACGTCAACTTTGCATAATCATTTACTAAGGGCAGTATTGCAATGTGAGTCAACAAAATATATAACCGTAAAAAAAAACTGACGGAAAACCATTTTACTCAGGTTTGAATAACTAACACGAAAATATTACGATCAAAGTATGTACTTACTTGAAAACACACAACTCACAAAATAAAGTTAAAATAAATTACAAACCGACACCAAAACATTCTATGCGATATTGAGAAACTTTTAATCGAAATGAACTGACGAAAAGCCAAAACGTACTCGCGAAGGTAGAAAACACCTGCGTAGCGAGAATTTGTCTTAATTTGAGGTTACCTACGCGTAATAAGATTAAATTATTTAAGTCTAGATACAAGTACTACTGTTGCTTGCTAAGCAGACTTGAGAAAACCTCATAACGTGACTCAGACTGACTTTAATGAAACAGACATTTTTGGGGAATATCTGTGTCTGACTTGGAGAATGGAAGATTACCAAGCCATGTAGGTTGTGTGAATTTGTAGGTATGAACAGTCAGTAGTACAGTTAGTACTAATTGGTGAATACATATTAGTGCAAAAAAAGAAATGAGATCGAAAATATCGATTGATTGAGAAATAAAGGTTTTCGATATAATCGAGATAAAAAGGTTTTTATTTTGAAATGATAACTTTTTCGTAAAAGTATGGCTTTTAGATAATATGTTCGTGGAAACGTAAAACGTTAATTAATACAGTAGGAGAAAATGACACGGCCGGAATTGCTATAGAGCTGTGCCCTAACAAAAAAAAAATCATGTGCATTGATGTACAGTACGTCATTTTAAAGCTTACATGTAGGGCTTTATAATCGGTTATGTTTTATAATCAGAGAATAGGCGAGAGAATAGTAACATAGTACGATAATACGTGATAAAATCAACGCAAGATGACAATGTAAATGTCAATCAATGCAATGTCAGAATATAAAACCACACAATCAATGAACAAAAATGTTTTATTGCATTTTCTCTCGCCTATTTTAGGGAAATGTTATTAATGCAGTTATTTTTTATTTATTTTAAAAGGAATTTTCATATATTTATCATTACTTACTGTGCATTGTCAGGGCAGGATCCGACCATGTCCTTTACTTTTAAAGTTGCTTCGTGTATACATATTTGTGCTCGTGACTGTACACTGTACAGTCTTGATATGTTCGTACACCAAAACAAGAAGACTACTATAAGTACTATAAACTGACAAAACAAGAAGACTTTTTCTTTTTGGATGGGAAATCATCTAATAACTTTCTCTGCTCTGTGCGGAGCGACGGGTAGTGTCAGACTTTCACTGACTAAAACCTACCCATGTTTCTTTTTTGCACTTTATGTTCCGGTATCCTACTTAATTTTTAGTAGCGACAGTTTGTGAGGATGTATGGATGTTTGTAACTCTTTCATGCAAAAACTACTATACTGATTTTGATGAAATTTCCCCCACGGACAGTGAACAGTGAATACGGAACAGTGACCGTGACAGTGATCTGGATTTACAATTAGGCTATTTTTAATCACGGCACTATATTCCCATTGGATAAAATTCGATGTCCACGCGAGCAAAATAATAAAATTAGACAGCTTATTTCAAAGCTCTACTTTTTAAACACCAATATTCTTTTATCAAAGTCGGCGTTAAGAGTAAACTCTAAATCTAATTTAAAGAGACTTCTCGTTACTCAGCTTCATCCTAAAACATCTGGGATTAACTGTCAGCCCATATCCAGCATGGCGGGCAGGCCGAAATTAAGCGATAACTAATGAAAACCGTAAAACAATGACACTCAAGTCTCCTCGCGCGATTTAAGCTGTCTCGCCGACCGCAGCTGGGTTATTTGGGGCAGAGTTTAAAAACTGTACTTTTCTGCGCATCCACTAAATATCAAGCTTCTGACAGCGCGGGAGCAAAAAATGAGGCGATATTACTTTTGAATATTATGGAACTTGCTTTTGCTCGCGGCTGTGCCCGCTTGATTTAGCGCATTATTCCGAGGGGAACGTACAACGGGTGAGCAAATCTTTGTTTTGGTGTGTAACAAATTTACACTGAAACTTCACGATTCAATGATTACTTATTTATGTTCACTCAAAATACCTAACAGGAAATAACATTAAGAAAAAAAGAGCACAAATGTATTGCTTATTTTTTTAAGACAAGAAAAGACATAAGTATTACAGTTTATAAAAAACAAGAAAACATTTTCATTATATTGTTAACCCTGTTTAACAGCAAACGTCAATTTGATTGACAATTTATGTCAATCAAATTGACATTTTGCACTCAAACAGATTTTAAACCTACTTTTTTCTAATTATTGGTGGATTAACGTGATCGAATGCATTACTTTTTAAACTCAAAATGTAGGTATGCAAAATTTCAGCTTAATCGAACACCGCTTCAAAGATTTTTTGCAAAATGTTACAGCTGAAGCTACTAAAAGCGTGTTAAAAACAGAATAATTTTAATAAGAACTTGAAACAAAAATATACCAATTTAAAAAAAAAAAAACCACAAATATATACACACTAGCCGTGCCCAGACTTTTCACACGCATAGACTGGGATAAAAAATAAGTACGTTCTATCTAGAACTTGTATTTATGTACCAAACTGTTGAAAAGGAACCACTGCAAATTTCATAACCTTAGTTGTTTTATCAAAAGTTAAACTTGCATCTACAAACCAAACTGTTGGAATTAATACCACTGTGAATTTATGCAAACCTAGTAGTATCAATTAATTTGGCCAAGGAATCGCGTTCTCCCATACAAACCTTGCCAAACTATATCAAGCCTAAAAAAAAATGCAAAATCATCAATTAACCACCTACGTCCTTAAAGGATCCCCCCCCCCCATGCAAAAATTAAGACTTCGCATTTGTAGTTTTGAATGAGTGAGTCAGTGATTTTCTCCTTTATATATATAGACAAAAAAAATGTGAATTGTTATCCATATGTTAAAAAGAATTTCATTACAAACAGATATTTACTGAGTTTAGTGGATTAACGACCTTCACTAGAATTCCCTCTGGTTTCATATAATGAAGACTGACATATTAATCAGTATGACTTACGTTATGACAGTTTCCTTTGAGCCACAAAACCAACAAAGCTCAAATGTTACTAATATTGAACTTAGACACTTCATTTACAAACTTGACCGTAGTGTTCATAGCGCAAAGTCAAATTGTGCTTGACCATTAAAGGTCACTAACAATAATTTATTCGTGAACTTCAACCAGCGGTTTTGGTAAGTATTGTTGACAATTCTAGAACTCATTAAGCCTAGGGGACATTAGGGCTCAAGTATACTTACTGGGGGATAAAGCTGTTAGCACACTGATGTTTTACCTCAAATTTGCTGTGAAATAAGATACTCTTCATTCATCCTTTTGTTATGATACTGGAAATTGTAGCGACGGCGGTGTACAAAAGGCATTAAGTTATAAATAGTTTTGTATAATGAGTCCACATGGCCGCAATACTGGTTTACACGGACTGAAAATGGGTCAATCTATTGATAAAGTGCGACTGATAAATATTTATAGTAGTATTTATTTCGCCCAGTGCGTATTGAAATCAATCTAATTAAAAGTGTTCTGTTCTGCCTTGTTCGGATCGGTAGTTTTCTATCGAGAAGAACCGGAAAGAAACTCCACGGTTACTCTTTTAAAATCATTTGGTTTTACAAAACTGTTGTTACAGCGTTAGTATACTATGTATAATGCTGTAAAACTACCAAATTTAGGCTGATTCCCTAATTTTTTTAATCGACATAAAGCTTTTTTTATCATCAGACTAGCCTTTTTCGCTATATGTTAATGCTAGTTTACTTGGAGCGACTCCTATCTGACCTTTATAACCCATATAGAACCTCTTCCTCTCCTTGGTAAGACCTTGTAATCAAAGATTCGGGCTTCTGACTACGCGAATGATAGCTGTTACCAAAGCTTAACGAGTTAGAGCGATGCTAAACGGGCATTTCCAGTGTGTCGTGTGGGTAGTCCAGGGTATGAAAGTTTCAATGGCATCCTGAAATCTAACCCGTCAACATTCAGGTTAGTGATATTTTTCCACTGCTGACTCACACGCCTGTCTTAGATAGTGGACCGTCCAGATGTTTGGCTCTAGATCAGGGAACTGGATGTCCTCTCGTTGTTGTCCACCAACATTTTGAGAGCAGTGTCGATGAAATAATTTACATAAGGTGAAGTAGGTAAAATCGTCACACCCTAAAGACGGCCGTCAGTACCGAAGCAGGCCCAAGAAACGTTGACGTCACGATTTGGTCTCGTTCCTGACTGATTGCCCAGAGAAGTCAAAACACCGAGAGAGTTGAAAAGGAATGGAGAGGCATTTGCTCATTAATGGGACGGAATAGGCTAATCAAAAAGAACGTAGTAGTAG
Source organism: Ochropleura plecta (assembly GCA_905475445.1). Taxonomy (NCBI): domain Eukaryota; kingdom Metazoa; phylum Arthropoda; class Insecta; order Lepidoptera; family Noctuidae; genus Ochropleura; species Ochropleura plecta. The sequence goes on from FR997723.1 coordinate 13,903,208, forward strand.
TAGTAGTTTTTTTTGCGTATGGGAAATCATCAAATAACTTCTCCAGCTCAGGCAGGGGTAGAGTCAGGCATTTACTGCCTAAGAGCCTTCCATGTTTCTTCTTTTGCCCTTTATGTTCCAGAGCCGCGGTATCTCTTTCGAACAACTCGCAACCCGGCAGGCGGTGGCCCTGGCCCCTCTGCTTTGCTGACATCTCTTTGAGGCGCGCGTGGAACACTAACGCGCCGTCAATACGGCCTGTCGTCACTAGACGGGCGAACGGTGAGCTACTCATTGCTCACCGACCACAGACATCCCCACAGAGTACTATAATATAAAAGGAACATCCCGCAGCAGCGGTAGGCGGGAGTGGTCTCGTGAATCTTCGACCTTAGAACTCATAAGTCAAGTTCCAGATGAACATGTTATTATTTCAATTGCAAGACTGTCTATAATTAAAATGAGCCTGCGACAGATAGCTCTATATCACATATGTCCTCCATGATGCAATAAGCTAATTTATATATATTCATTACAGTGAAAAGCTTTTAATTATTAATTAAAATATAGGAATCATTCATGATTCAGTGGTTGCATTAATCATATTAATGAAGAATTATCGTTTGATACTAGCTCAAAATGACGTACGAGTTTACAAAATAATTTATATTATTTATAGATTACGTAAAATGAAAAGTAGAACTATTTTAAAGCTGTAACGTGTCGAAATATTAAAACTAAATTTTTAAAGCTTTGGAAATCACACTTTTATTTATTTAATAAGTGAGTAGATATAACTCTTATGGTTTCGGTTTTAAAGTCTAAACTTCCTTTATTCAGTTTTTCTTACACAAACTTTCCAACACAAAATTTTAGCACCTCCGCACAAGAGTACATTAAAACACAATTTATTCGCACAATCTTAACTAACGTTTAATTAAAACTATTAGGTAGCAACCCTGAAAGTTTTACCACGTGTGATAGCAACGGTCCATCCCTAACTCGCTGCTATATAGATGTGGGTCTTTGATAATTAACATTCTAGAAAGACGGGAACGTGGGGCAGCCCTATCGTACCGTTTACTGATTAGGAACATATTAAACTAGGCGAGTGGAATGTGTTATTGCTAATTGAATAAACTTGATTTGTGTTTACAAGGGTTAGTGACAAGCTGTTCGTTCAATAAAGTGTGGTTTGGTATTGGAAACATGTGTTACGATTTACGAAGGGGTAATTGTTCGGAGGATCTGAAAATTAAGGAAATATGACAAAACAAAATATACTTGGCAATCATTGTATTTAACTTATAGAGTTTTCACTGTAGCATGGTGCGGGCTTATTAGTTGGAAGAACCGTTTCACTTCAATCGGGAACGTCATCCACACCATGCTACAGCGAAAACCGTATAATTAGTTTAAAGAATTAGTAGTATTCACTTCCGAGTGCATTCGTGACCAGATATGAATTAGCAGGTGGCGTTCTGGACTTAATTTCTGCCTACCCCATGGCTTATCGGAAATAGGCGTGAGATTATGTAGGTGTATAAAAGAGCAACCTCTGGTCGATCTTCTTTGTGTATATGTTTGTTTATGTTCAAATGCGTTAGATCAAGCCTTCTGTTCACAAAAGAGCATGGACTTTATTTTTTTTAATTTTGCGCTGCGGGTCGCAGGTTCGATCCCCGTATAGAACAAATATTTCTATGGCCTACAGATAGTTGTTCCGGGTCTGGCTGTTTGTATCTGTTAGTTCAAATCTTTGTAAACGCACCCACGATACAGGAAAAAAAAACAACCGTCATATTTTTTCACGACCTACACTAACTTCACTAATAAAATGTATATAACCCATCATCACTTGACAGGACATATCGACCATAGATAGCTAGAGGCGAACGCCAAATGGGCAAATGAATGTTCAACCTATCAAGGGATACGAAACTATTTTTCACTTTTTATGACACCTCTCTAGACACACACTAAAGATCCTTCAACTTAAAAGATAAATTTCACAGAAACACATAAGGCTGAACAAATTGTAAAACGCAGACAATCAGACAATAATAACATCGACTTAAATGAAACAAAACAAAGCAAAGACAACCGAACTCGTTTTTAATTTCCGTCAAGTTCTTTGTGAGTCGTACCGATGAACTCTCTCATATAATTGAAAATCACTAGTAACCGATTAAATATATGAGTAGTACATTCAATAAAACCAACTGCGGTCCGAAAACAATGATTCATCATTTATATAAAATATTTTAATTGCTTAAAATATTTTTCAATTTTGTAACACATTTCGATTTTGTAATACACCAATATTGGGTCAAATATATTATTATGCGGTCTGGATGTGGCAATTGCAATGTTGAGAGAAATGATTTCATTTTGGTCTCAGTAGTCGCAAGCGCTACTATTGAGCATGAGGTCTTTTTTAGGATTCCGTACCTTAAAAGGAAAAAACAGAACCTTATTGGATCACTTTGTTGTCCGTCTGTCCGTCAAGACCCTTTATCTCAGGAACGCGTAGAGGTATCGAGTTAAAATTGAACCATATACTCAACTCTGTGCCCTCTTTGCGCTGTGAAATCAACCCTCTTAGGCGCGTCGCTCACACGGTTAACAGTCGAGGTGCAGTTGAGGCGCGGGCGCATGAGAGCCACGCCGTAACAAGGTTTTCTTTACAAATGAATACAATACAATACAAATACAAAAAAGTTTATTTTCTCTCTCACATAGAAATATACAAGGAATAATTGACATAATTCAAAGTGTACATCAGTGGATTATAATCTATGTGAGAGACTGGTTTCTGTACTAGGAGACCTGTATGACAGATTACCAGCCTCTCCAGACTCCGGAAGTGGGTAACAGGTAGTAGGTGTACATCATTCCAGATAAGAGAATTTAAAATAAAAAAATTAGGTAAAAACTGGGTAAAAGTGTGTCTGTTGTGAGGATTAATTAGGATTAGTTAGATGAGGGAGTGAGAATCGGGTGTGTGAAAGTGTATATGAGGGTATGTGTGGGGGGGTGAGGGTGTGAGTGTTGTGTGGGAGTGAGTGTTGTGTGGGAGTGAGTGTTGTGTAGGTGTAAATGTGTGTATGTGGGTGTATGTGTGGGTGCGGGTGTATGAGTGTGTGTGGATGTGGATGAGAGTGTGGGTGTTGTCGGGTAGTATGAAGTAAGACTAGGATGGGACTTTAAGTAAATTTTCTGTTTCATCGTAGCTGAGGGACTTTAACCAAGTGGTTAAAGCCCTTTTACAATTGACTTTTGTAAGTGGGTAAATTGCAAGCTTCTTATTTATTTTATTGTAAAGATGTCCACCTAAAAATTCGAAAAATTTGCGTGAGAAAGCAGTGTTTCGCTTGGTTAGCGTATGGCAAACCCTGTGTTTGACTCGCTTGTTAATATTCATTGCTGGATCATACCCTATTAGTGAGTGTTGTTTTAGAACTGTGCACAATATATACAGTTGGCGTACTGTCAACACATCAGAGAGCAAGTAGAGATCCTTAGTAGGAAAGAAGAATGGTAGTGACAGACTTACCTTTAAGACCGCTCTTTGGGCTCTTTCTAGTTTCAGTATGTGTGTCCTACAGGAGCCACCCCATACAGTAACACAGTAGCTTAGGATGGATTGGCATAAGGCCATATATACCATTTTAATGACTTCTTTGTCAGCTATGTGCCTCAGGCTTTTAAAGAAATAGATAAGTTTCCTAGTTCTAGAGGATAGTAAGTCAAGGTGATGTTTGAAGCTTAGTGTACTATCAATCATGACTCCAAGATACTTTATACTAGGAGCCATTTCTAGATGTCTACAGGAACAGAGATGGTTGGAGGAGCAGTAGTGAGCTTTAATGGAGTAGTTTTCTAGAATTGCAGCTGGAGATTTTTTTATGAAAAATGGTATATATTTGGTCTTATCCACGTTAAGGGTAAGGCCATTGTCATTGAGCCATTGTATCACTGTGTTGAATCCAGTTTGAGCAAAGCCGTAAACATCATTCCAAGTGTCACCATGGAAGATCAGTGCTGTGTCATCCGCAAACGTCACGATTTTGCCATTTTGTAGACAAAGATTACACAGATCATTTATGAAGATGAGGAAAAGTGTGGGGCCCAGTACACTGCCCTGAGGGACACCGTAGGATAAAGGTAAGTCCTCACTAGTGGTTTCACCCACTCTTACTCTCTGATGTCTGTCAGTTAGGTAATCCCTAAACAATTCGAGCTGCACACCGCGAATTCCCATGGCATGTAATTTAGTTAATAGGAGTGGAACAGAGACCGTGTCAAAAGCCTTTGCTAAGTCCAAGAATATTGTTAATACTTTATTTTTATGGTCTAGTTTGTTAACTATGTGATCAGTTAATTCGTGAACTGCATCATTTGTCGAGATTCCAGCTCTAAATCCAAATTGAGATCTCGACAGTAGGGATTTGGTTTCAAGATATTTTATTAGACGTTTATTAATAAGTTTTTCGACAAGTTTAGATAGTGTAGGAAGTATAGAGATGGGGCGATAGTTATTGACACAGCCTCTGTCACCACTCTTGTGTATTGGGATCACTTCAGCAAGTTTGAATTCCTTTGGGAAAACGCCTGTGCGGAACATTAGGTTAAAAATGTACGTTAAGGGGGGTACTAGAATGGTGAGGTATCTTTTCAGAAAAGCTCCCGAGATATAGTCACGTCCAGCAGTATTAACCTTCTTTAAATTCAGTATAGTGGGATACAAAGCGAAGGAGAAAGGAGAGGAGTCAGCACATGATGTATTGTTAGGTGTACTGCCGTGATTAATACTTTCAGCAAGGTTCTTCCCTATAGACACAAAAAATCTGTTTATGTTATTGGCTGAGGTAGTGGGGTTTGACGGAGATATAAGATCCATAGCTGGGATTGTTTTTTTATTGGAGTGTGTTATCTTTTTTATGGCGTCCCATAGTTTTTTGTTGGTAGTTTTAGCTGCTTCATTTAATAAACTTTTTTCATATTCTCTTTTTAATTTTTTTAATAACCCGTTGCAAAAATTTCTGTACCTTTTATAAGTGATATTGATGGCTTCATTATTTGGATTTTTTTTGCATTTTATATGGAGTTTATCACGATTCTTCATACACTTTAATAGTCCAGCAGTTATCCAGGGCTTTTTAATCCTCTTGCGATTGGGAACCGTAATGGTGCGTGTGTTAGATTCGATTTTAGATTTTAAGTCATTAACTAGCATAGTTGTAGCTAAATTTGCATCTGATGTTTCATAGATGGAATTGAAACATATATTTTGCATGTCGTTGTCAAGGCCTGTATAGTCAATTTTCCTAGAGATAGATGATTTATTGGGTTGGTTATGTTTTTCTAGCACAAGTATCACACTGTCATGATCAGTAACTGACGTTTCCGCGACATAGCAAAATGCAGGGAAATTACTTTTAAGCATAACGTGGTCTAAACATGTTTTGCTATGTGTTGGTAACTGATGAGCAGGTAGGATGCTGTGTGAAGCTAGAAGGTTCAGGTAGACTAGTGAGTTGGGATCTTTACTGTTAGTAATTATGTCGATATTAATATCTCCAGTGAGTATAATATTTGGGTAGTTTAAGCTGCTTAAAAGGTGATTGAGAGATTCAAGAAAGGGATTAATATTTTTATTGCGGGGGGGTCTGTATATTGCAACTATGATAGTGCTACTGTCTAACTTTATTGTTAGACAGTTGGCATCTTGTAGGTTAGGTTCTGTTATTAGAGGTCTTAAATTGTCTTTAAAGTAAACGATGACCCCTTCATTTTGTGTGATATTATTTTCAGTTCTAGCACTGTCGTAGCCGCTTATAGTTGGAATGTAGTGGGTGTGACGTAGCCAGCACTCAGTAATTATAATAAGGTCCCACTCTGTATTTGATCTTTTAAGGAGGGTTAATAGGCCTGAAAAATTGCAATTAACGCTGCGGATATTTTGATGAATTAATTTTAAACTCAACTGTGGTTTTGAATGGCAGTGCGCAGGCGAGGTGAAGGCGAGGCGGGGACGAGGTGATGGCGAGGCGGAGGCGAGGTGCAGGCACAGGAGGGGCGCTCAAGTGTGCCCAAGCCACGACACCACCGCCATTTTGTCATTTGGTTTCGTGCGTAGCTGCGTTTAGACATAGCCGCCTGCGCCTCGACTCTACGCAGAGACCTATCCTCGCTCGTGCTGCGACGCCGCACCGCCACTGACGCGACGTCGCCTCGACTTACCAGTGAGCGACGCGACTTAGTCTAGCAGTCAAAATATATGGCTGTTTATGTCGCAAGTTTGTATGGAACCCTCGGTGCGGTCTGACTCGCTCTTGGCCGGTTTTTTTTTACCCGAACCATATTACACTTGCATTAACTAGTGATGATGGGGATCTCCTATGAGGTACTGTGAAGGTTCTATAGCATTAAACAAACCCGAGTGCAGGCTGGTTAGCAATGACATTAAGTTGCTCAGGTTGTTTAAATGTGTGTAATAAAATGTAGAATAGAATAGCTTTGGAATGATGTGACATGATTTCTATGTAATTTTATTGACTCGACGGTTGCCCTGGTGGTTGAGAGATTGTCACGCTCACTTAAATGTCTCGTTGATGGTGGCGGGTGTGTCGGGTCATTTAGCTCCCTTCAAAATGGTCGAGCTGAATGGGGCTGATCCATACGTCATGTTCGTGAACGGGCGCTGTCAGTTGGGACTGGTCATCTCTTAGCTACCACGGTTTGTTTTAATTCTTCTATTAAACTCGTGATAATTATTGCTTTTACTCTGGACGCTCTAAATGTGCTCGTTTTTCTACATCGTTCTCACATTATGTATGATCTCAACATAAATGATGTATCCATGATTTTATAAAACATTATGATTTAAAAGAGTGTCCATGGAGTTTCTTGCCCATTCTTCTCCATAGAGATCTACGCTTTGGAATGGGCAACTACAGTACTTTCACAAGTTATTATGTCTTGTGACTGGGACTGTAGCAGCATCATTTTTTTTTGTTCTTGTTTTTTATGACATTCAAAAGTGCCTGTACTGGTCTAATTGAAATAAATGATTTGAGTTTGAGTTTGATTTAGTAGAACTAACAATTTAGTCTTATGTGTTTTATGCTAACCAACCCAGCCACCGCGGAAGACGCTCCGGGCGACGCGAGACCACTCCCGGCCACCGTAGATGCGGGTCTGTGGACGTGTGAAAGATGTCAGCATGGCAGAGGGTCCTGCTAGGGTCACCGCCTGGAGAGGTTGCGGGTTGTTCGAAAGAGATACCGCGGCCCCGGAACAAATAGGGCAAAAGAAGGATAATGGGTGGGTTTTATGTCAGTACAAGTCTATCACTCCCCCAATCCAATGTCTCCTCTTCTGGTTTTCATCATAATCATATTAAGTTAATGTTGCATATAGTTTCCGTAAGTAAATTACCTGCTGGCAAAGGTCAACAATCTGACCAAGTTTAACCTTAACGCAATATCGATTATTTGCAAAGACATCAAGTATGCGACATCCCTAAATATAAGCTTGAAACTCAACACCTTACCGCTTTAAACTCCAACATCTTATACCTATCTAGCATAGACTGGTTCAGTCGCATCAAATATTGATGCCCGCTTTAGCTCCATGCATCAACTAAATAACTTAAACAACCTCTTTACAAACATACTCCAGACAAATTGAATGCAATCGTAAAATAACAAAACACAACGCCAGAAATCCCTGTAGGATAATGCAGGTGTGTACGTGGTGACTTTGGGATATTCGTAATTAAAAGCATATTACACTTTTTTTGCGAAAGGAAAGTCGTCAAATAACTTCCCCCTGCTATGGGCGGAGTGAGGGGAAGTGTCAGACTTGTACTGACTAATATTCACACATATTCCTTCTTTTGCCCTTTACGTTCCAGGGTCGCGGTATCTTTTTCAAACAACCCGCAACCCCGGCAGGCGGTGGCCCTGGCAGGCCCCACAACTTTGCTGAGATCTCTTTGAGGCGTGTAATACGAACGCGCCATCGACATGGCCTGTCGTCACTGGACGGACGGATGATGAACTACCCATTCCTTACCGTCCACAGACAAATTACACACCCTACTTTAACTTACCCATTGAAATTTCGATTTTCGAACAAAACTTTATTTTCAACAAAATGTTACCACAGATATCAGAATGTCTGGTTTAACGATCTGAAATCGTGATAGTTCACGGATCGAAACAGATTGCTAGTCGCGTACCAAGCACCAAAACAACCAGTTCCCAGTTGACTCTTTAAACTTGAACTGACTAACTTTCTTTATACCCCGAACAACTTGAAGAAACCTCTGGAAAGTCTTAGTTTTACTATTTTTTAGAGAAAAACTAAAGAAAATCGCTTTAGTTGCTGGAAATAGTTGTCATAATGTGTGAATCTATTTTGTGGACATTTTAGCAGTCCTGTTTTTGTTTTTAATGATTAAAGAGCTATTTGTATCTCAGGTTTGAATTTCCAATTCAGATGAATACGAATGGCTGCATAATAAGATGTCCCAAACAAAAATGAAAGCTAAAGTTTTTATTATAGCAAAATAAATAGTTTTTCTCTCATATTACAATTCAAACTACGTCGTCAGTTTATTTATTTAAAAGATTTTTCATGCTACAAGTAAATATATTTCGAACTTAAAAAAAAAAAACAAACGAATGTTTCCAAATCCTACAAATGAATATTAATTACAAAAAAAAGCCTCATCAATATCAATCACATTAGTATGCAGCCCTATTGAATTGAGCTCTACTTAATACATCAAACTAGTATAAGTAGATCAAGTTCTAAAACCTAGGAACATACGGCACAGTTGAATGCTATTATTATTAATTCAGTCGAGGGGTGAGAGTTCCCCCGTCAACGTTTGCATCGACTTCTCTTTAACTTTTGCTTTTAGACTGATATTGGTTCATAGAAACACGAAAACTGGAATATTTAAACGAGTACTGTAGCTAGTTTTGCAGCGAAACAGCGTGGTTGAGTTCCAGTGTAATTACTCTGTACTGAACATGGAATATGTCTGCCTTGTCTCCGGTGACAACGTGTCTGTGATGCCTATGGTATTGTACGGTTGCAGTTGCAGATGTCCATCACACAAGCGGTCGAAACTGGCCGCTAGCCATAAAGCGAGTCAAACTCATTGTTGGCGAGCAAAAGACATGCCCACAATAATACTTTAATTTTAATATCTTACTTACCGATGATACTATACGGTGCTAAGACGTTGGCTGAAGTCAGTTTATGGGTGACCAAACAAGAGAAGTTGATACGGGATAAATATCCCGTATCAACTTCCACTACGGTTGAGATTACAAGTTGTTGAGATTCTGCAGGAAAATCCTGGATAAAAACGGCAAAGACTCTATTTTCTTTTTAGCGATCCGTGAAAACCTTGTCTAAACGACACTCAAGTGCATCCCGAAAGCGTCTTACTAAGCTCCACTCAGAGGGCGTAGAATTCCAAAGGGTTTTACAAACACTTATTTTGTACCAAGAATTTTGGTGTGGATGTCAATGAAAACTAATTTCCACCTAAGTGGTACTTAAACAGGATCAAATGGTACGCTGAATGTGTTTGATAAGGGACTCAAAGATATTCTGAAAACAACCAAGTTCATTGCCCTATAATTAAAAACAAAACAAACCTATAACAATTTGGTATGTATACAGCGTGTATTTAATTTTCCCCAATCTGCAAACACGAGACGCGTCTGATATTCTAAATTTAAATTCTCTCCGTATTTATCTAGTAAACAATGTAATTGGTTGGGGCACTACACTCGATTGAAGCTGGAAATGCAGACGCGTGTAATTAAGTCTGTCTCGGGTGCAGGCCTTTTCGAATCACAATGAGTCCGAGTCTCACTCGCTCACGAAGCGCCACACAAAGGCGCGAACTGAACTAATGGCGCGTGCATAATCCGCACAAGTCTCCCATTCACCAGTAACTGGCAAATTTTTCAACGATGATTTACGGACCCGTCTATATCTGACGCTGAACATTTGACAGCCAAATTGTTATGTGCTGTCATTTGATTTATTTATTTACCGCAGTACCAGTGCCCCCGTTAATGGAAAAAGTTTTGAAGTAGTCTATTTTTGGATGGCTTACAAAAGATATTTTAATATCCGTCCTTTGATGTAAATAAAACGAGATTGTATTACAAAGAGTATACAATTAATGCTAACAAATCTTAAAAGTTCGGAGGGATTCTAGGTCGTACAACACAAGTTATTAAATGACAAAGAAAATCCGTTCTGAAGTCGAATGGAAACATACCGAACGAACGAATGGCTGGAAAAGTTATAATTGATGTGTAAATCTGTTATCGCTAAGCCTTCAGATATTGAGTTATAAAACAAGTTGTTAACATAAATTGGAAAAAAATATTGTTGCATGATTTTTTATTACCTGTCGTAAGCTCTTTATTATTATTTGAACGTTCAAGATACATAACAAAATTTTAAAGGCTATTTGCTGTCAAGTAATCTAACGAAATTACATGATGTAAAACGGGATTTACATCGAAATAAATTGAGACCAGTAAAACGAACGCCATTTATAAATAAATCTATCTTCATAATCTTTTCTATTTTGGGTCTCATCTATTGGCTATAGAAGAAAATATTAAATACTTATTTAAGAGTAAAATTTTCTAAATAATATAGTTACTATTTTTTCGTAGTTCCAATGATTTTAAGTTGGTTGGAGATTAATAACTCGCGCAGGAACCAGGACTATTGTTCATTTTACGCGTTTTAGTTATGCGCTAGGCTTATAACTAGTGAGTTTTTTTTAAACCAATTTTGTTTACGGACTAGAAAATATATTGTAAGCCAAGAAAGTTTACTTCAGCATACATCTAAACATACCGCCACGTGGTGCTTTCACAGCCGTATCGCCACAAGAACTTCGTGCTTCTAGAATAGTCTCTCGTAAGTTTATATAAGCAGTGTGTACAGTAAATAAAGGAAACTACTCCGGAGCTAGCCGAGAAACTTCTATTGTTATGACCTACATAATAATAAAGAATGAACGCTTCATGAAAAATACATAAAACGTTATTCATATTGAGAAGCGGCCTACCCTTAACTGGTTACCTAGAATCGGTAACATCGTCCTATTAGATTCCGGCAATATTCATGTTTGCGTGAAGCTGTCAAAGTCACACTGCCCCTTAACTCAATCATGTGTGCTAAAGACGTGAATTTGAAGGCCATTATGTAACCAATGCCTTTTCTTGGCGAAAAACGCTATGGCAACGAAAAGAAAGATAAAGAGCATTTTATGCTTACAGACGCGTGTTTTGAGTGACCTGGGGGTCTAAAATGGTCTAAATAAGAATTACGTTACCATTCGTAAAACCAATATCAACTGCGTCTATGACCATTTTCAGTATTTTAACGTAATTCATAATTATTATCCTATTTTGATTCTGCTAAACTCACCATTTTAGACATCCTACAGAATGCTAGATGTTTGTAAATGTACCTAATGATACCCTAGCCATTTATGCTGGAGTAAATCCTGAAGCGTTTATTTATTTATGCCTCAGCTCGGTGTTTATTTCACTTGTGCTGTAAAATACCAGTGTGTTTGTCACAAAGATATGTAAACACATTGTTACCCTTATTGTTAGTTCAAACCTACCAAATGTAGTAGTGAACAATGAAATAGAACCAGGCGGTCGGGTTTCAAAGGTTTAAGTAATGTGTTCGTGTTAGAACCGCAATTAACGTATGCCCTTCCGGGAGCGCAATAATTAAACAGGAGGGTAGGAACTTGTGTAAACGACAAAAGAACATAACAAACAACATTATGTTGAGATTTTTCACGTAACATAATGGTGCCGATTCTGATAAACCACCAGATTAAATCAGAATAAAATTACCACAGAATAAACATAGATAACGCAAGAGTAACTACTTCGCGTACCACTTCGTGTACACAACTTAGGAAAAAAAATCGCAAGCTGCTACTTTCGAGCTCCGTCTGCATCGATGTGCCACTAGTCGGGCGTCAGATTTCAAATTTAAAATGGTTGATTGCGTTTAATGAATTGTAAAAACGGTCGCTAATCACTAAATAGACGTCACATCACTAAAATATAGTGCAAGAGACGTAATAGTAGGTAGTCAAAAAATGGTGCTTGGTTTTCATACAGATCGTGATACTTGCGTTATAAATGTCAATCTATATCTGTGAAGATTACAATGACATTCCTAGTCACTACTTCTTTTATTTTTCACCATTTTAGTCGCGATTAAAGTAGGGTCGCTCCCATTGGACTTAAATATAACTGGTGAAATGTAAGTATACTATTATGTACACCTCTGCCTAAGTCTTTGAGGATTACAAGCGTGATGTTATGGTTCAAGTCCAACAATTCTCTGAGCTTCCACAGAGGTTTCATTTCTCGTATCTAAAAGGACTGCCCCAGCCGCGACAACTTGCTAATTCCAACAAACTTTGGTTCTACCTCCGACTTTGTCATTCCGGATCATGTCACGTAGAGAAACTCCGAGCATTGCTCTTTCTATAGGTCGTTGAGTGACTTTGGGACTATTCATGAACTCAGGTTCAAGTATGGGAGTTTTACGTGTCACTGCGATTGTTTGAAGGTTTCTGATAAAGAATTAGGCAGTTTTGAAAATAACAAAAATGCCCAATAGCGAGTCAAGAGAAACTTCCGTACAAATTTTGCGACATTTTACGAATGAATGGGAAATACGACATAAACGGCCATATCTTTTGACTGCGTAAACTTAGAGAGTTGATTTTATTACAGCACAAAGGAACCACAGATTTCAGCTTATGGTTTTAGTCTCAACTCGATACCTTCACGCGTTCTCGAGGTAAAGGTTCATGACAGACAAACAAACAGACGGACAACAAAGTGATCCCATAAGGGTTCCTTTTTTTCCTTTTGAAGTACGGAACTCTAAACAACTACAGAAAATTGCCACAGACATAACGCGATAAATTGTGATAACAGATCACAACTTATCGCGTTATGTCTGTGGCAATTTTCCTCTTACGTACTAAAACTATTTACAGTTAGAAGAATTTTGAAACTTTACTTATGTAAAGTTTATGTTTGGATCTTGAAGAAGCCCCTTTCTTGCATCTTCGGTTTATTACTGAATAGATTCCGACAGTTAAGTTCCTAATGATAAATTATACAATAAGAGGTATTGTACAATAAGAGGTTTTTATAAACACTTTTACACGTCTTTTTTTAAACAACGTGGCTGGTATTTCGTACCCGAGACTCCGAGAAGAAACAGCCGAAATACTATTTAAAGATTTCTTTAAAAGGTCTCTTTTAAGGCAAAAATCTTAGTCAACTTACATGAATCGTCTTCCAGATCAATTGTACGCAGCTAAATAAGTCATAATAAATAATAATTATTTTAATTGCATAAGTATAAAACTATAGACAAAACGTAACGGTTTGTTCTGTTTACTCTGTTGTTACAACTTTTTTGTTTTTAGTTTTTTAAGCTGTTCAATTCTAATCCAATGGGAGTCGGACTCGCGTACAAAGGATTCCGTGCAAAGTTTTAGGGTAACGAATGAAAGTACCGAACATTGCTGTAACGAAAAGATAAACTGTATTGAAGAACAACGTTAATGTTGCTGTAGGGAAACACATGCCCTAACACACACCACGAACACCACTTATTTTGTTTAGGTTTTTTTGTAAATTTTATGTCTAATTTTAACTTCAACGCATGGTTAAAGCAAGAAAATTTTGTACGCCATTCCTGGATGGCAAAACATGTAGCAACTTTGCAAATTTTATCATCTTTATACACACTCATGTTTTACAAAATAAATAATTATATCTTTATCTTGATGGCCACATGGCCTATACTAATGTTGTGGTGAGTTTCCCAACTACCATTTAGTTTGTAATCACATTTATTTTGGAATTAACAGTTTTCTGATTTTTCCTAGTGGTCTATAAATATTGCTTAATGCCTAATTTCATCAACCTATAGATGTTGATGCCCTTTGTGAATGGGAAATACGACATAAACGGCCATGTCTTTTGATTGTGCAAACTTAGAGGGTTATCACAGCTGGAGCTGTAGGTACCGTAGAGTCCAGTATTTGGTATTAATTTCAATTCGTTACCTCCACGTACTCTCGATATAAAAAGTCTTAACAGACAGACAGACAGACGGACGGACAGATGTTTGTGAGGATGTATGGATGGATGGACACGTCAAAACGGCTGAACGGCTCTTGATGAAATTTGGCACAGAGGTAGAATAACACATAGGATACTTTTTTTTTCGATATCACGCGGGCGACGCCGCGGGCGCCATCTAGTGATCCTATAAGGGTTCCGTATTTTTCCTTATGACAACCGGTTTGTGTCGATGGCGCGTTCGTGTTCCACGCGCGCTTCAACGAGATGTCAGCAAAGCAGAGGTGCCACACCAGGGCCTGCGTCTGCCGAGGTTGGGGGTTGTTCGAAAGAGACACCACGGCCCCGAAACAAAAAGAAGGAACATGGGTGGGTTTTAGTCAGTAAAGTAAGTAGTTTCTTTCTTCTTTATAGTATACATCAATGACTTACCTGACATTATCTCTAATAAATCTATATTATTCGCGGATGACATCTCTATAATATTAACAGGTGACAAAAATAATAAAAATAGCTTTGACATTGAAATTAATAAAACAGTAGAACTAGTCATAGAGTGGTTAGTACAAAATAACTTACAGGTGAATATCACTAAGACTACCTTTATGCAATTCCAAACCAAAGGATCACAGGCTGCCCCAAAGAATATTTTGTATGAAGGCACACCAATTACCGAATCCACCAATGTAAAATTCTTAGGTCTGACGATGGACAAGTATTTGGACTGGAAAGCGCATGTTCACGAAGTATGTAAGAAAGTGAACACTTTTGTATATGTCCTAAATAGTCTGAGAAACACAGCAACTCAGCAGACGGTTCTACTAGCATATCACGGGTGTGTAGCTTCGGTATTGCGATACGGCCTAATATTATGGGGAAATTCTACAGACTGCTATAGGGCGCTGCTGTCTCAAAAGCGCTGCATAAGAGCTATTGTTGGAATCCCTCCACATGAGTCCTGTAAACCCCATTTTAAAAAATTAAAAATATTACCACTACCCTGTATGTACCTTTTTGAAAGGCGAATGGCAGGGTTGTATGGGAGTTTAGTACCGCTAATAAAATATCGTGTTTTGGATATATTTTTGTTTCAATTGGTAGTCAATACGATAGGCAAGCCCTTTTGAAATTCTTAGATTTTTAGCACCTGGGACCTAAAAGTTATAACCAGTTTTATTTTTGAGGTTATGTCCTAATATTATTACGTGTAGGCACATAAACATTGTTTTGGTGAAAAAGGATATGTTCTAGATAGCTTTAAGAGAGCTTTATCTTTGTAGTGTTTTACTTATCATTAAGTAAGCATATTGACATGAGAATTGTACCTATTCAGTGGGGTGCTTTAGAAGAGAGTTTGATAATGATGAATGATGAAGTGCTGATGGAATTTGAGTGTGGGTAAATAAAACAACTTTGTTTTTACAATTATTTTATTGTTCTTATATATATTTTTTATGAATGGCATCTCGCAGTTCAACCTAGGAGGTTGTCGTCTGCTTAACCGGGCAAATCCTGTGGATGCCTTAAAAATTAAAACCTCCAGCCAGGGTAAAAACTTACAAACTAAGCGACTACACGCTAAGGGCACCCCCTGTGGGGTACGAGCCTCGGCTTAGGGCGTCGCTGAGGGAGGAGAGCAAGGGACAGGCTGGATCTGAGTGATATTATTTATGGACTGATTTAAACTTACTGGCTCAGCAGCGCGAGCTGGCTCTTGCAAGGGACGGGTGGGGCAGTTACCGGGACGTCGCGACGGGCCTCGTCGGCGAGGACGGAATTACGGCGCTTTATGTCTGAATTTACGTAGAGTCAAATCAAAAGTCATTCATTCAAATTAGGCTGATAATCAGCACTTTTTCAACATCACATTACAAGAGACAGTCCCACAAAAACGCCCTGCCCTTCGCCACTTCCTAGTGTTTTAGCTGGGAAGAAGAAGTGGCGGAACAAACTCCCCAGCAACACATCTGTCTGTCAGGTTAGAAGAACCAGATTTTATACAATTCCGTTTCCGACCTAGGGCGGTTAAAAGTTAACCGACATGAGAGTGAAGCTCTCCCTAAAGCCCTAAAAAGCTAACTCCTCGGGTGGGTGGGCCCGGGGGTGTGTAGCCCCCTGTCGGGATTGTGTGACAGGAAGGTGTGTACCTATGGTGTGCCCTAAGCTTGTAAACCCACTGCCAGTCTTATTGTGCAGCGGGGCCCTATGGGTCTTGCGACCGATCCGGGCCACTGGGGTTGGAAACACCCAGACGTCCTGGGTGCAAGCTGAAAGAGAACGGGGTTAAGCAACTGAGCGCGACTAGGAGATCCCCCAAGGCCGCGTGATCAGTGCCCTTCCAATTTGGTCACCCCTGAATGGGGTAGACTCGGTGTATCGGGTCAACACCTCTTGGCTTCGTTGGCACCGTAAGGTTTCCACCAAGAACCACGAAACAGTGGGTTTTCCCAGAGGGGGCAAGTTACGTATCGACAGAATCTCCAAAACGAGAAACACTGTTACAAGAGCTGTCTTGAAAAAGACAGCAATTGTTGCGGGCGTAGTCTGAGACTACGGATGACGTCACGAACCGGGCGAGCACTGAAACAATGGCAGCGGGGGCGAGCAGGTAGAGCACTTCCGTACGTGGCGGCGGTCGGGCAGCGAGTGGGCCCATTCTTATAATTACCTAATCGATTCTTAATATTATTTCATCTAAGAAAGGGGCAGGTCGGGTCATACCTTCATGGCGAGCGTAACTAAGGTACCAAATAATGCTCATAACATGTGAGCAGCATCCCACTGTTCTTAAACCTACAATGCAATTACAGCAATAACTTTTGATTGCGTCCCGACCATTCATATTTGTTTCTGCAACTATGAAAACAAAATAAGTTCTAGCAGAAGAATGGCGGGACTTTATTTTAGCACGAAGCAACATTGGATTTATTCCCTCTAGGCCATGTATTCTCTCTCGAGATACCTCTAATGTATAGACTCCATGAAAACGAAAATGCTCACCCACATAAGAACGAGCCTGGCGAATTTGGTATATACCACAAGCAAATAATATCAATTCTTCCATAGATAACCGCGGAAAGGGGAGGGTTGTCGCATCTATGGGTACAAACCAGGAAGCGCGCCTGTTTAAATTATGTAACCTTACTAATTCAGCTATAGTATTCGTTAAAAACAGGCGCTCAAATATGATCGACACAAACTGGTCTGCATGTATATTATCTGTAAATGGCGGAGTAAACGCATTCAGCAGAGCAGCTGCTATTTTAAAATCTGCCATTAAATTGCGACAACCACGGTTAAAATATTCATGGCGGAATATTTTGAAGTCTCTCTTAAAACGGCCATTCACAGCTTCTACTACCCACCTGTTAATAGTGACACAGCGTGAATGGTTGGCATCAAGAGTAGATAGCTGTATTTGGCCGTCTTCTCTGGTTTCAGGCATATGACCTATGTATCCTTTCTGATGCAGACAATTCATGCAGTCACGAAAACCTCTATCTACAATGAAGATATCGTTTTCGTTATAAAAATCATTAAATTCAGTTTGGTTTTAAATCATTCATTATGGTGGCATCATTTGTAGTGGCACTATATGGTCCGCGTACATCTATAATATATCCATCAGAGGCACAGAGGATAAAAGGCTTTAATAAATTCCTATATTTATGGAGGGAATATGTATCCTTTTGGAACAAGTAATTACTACTTTTCTGTGTATATACACTTCTGGACACATCTATTGGCCCACCTTAGAGTTTAGGTTTCGATGGCCCCTACCGAAATATGATTGCTAGATTGAACAAAAACTGTTGATGCAGTTTTAAACCTGATACATTTTACCATCTTTTTCGATCGTTTTGTTTTAAATTTGAATTCAGAATACCATACGACATGGAGCTACGCCTAACAAGTCGGATATGCGCCTTGTTAAAGGCAATTGATTTTTGAATAAAAAACATGTTTTATCAAATAAAGGTTTAATTTAATAACGCGTGTTGCCTCCATGGGCATCTACCACAGCTCTCATACGATTAGGCATAGAGTTTATCAACCGCTCTATGAAATTTTGAGGGATCATCTCCCATTCCTCTTCTATGGCAGTTTTCAACTCCTGCATCGTCTGGGCAACTGGCTGACGAGCCCTAACACGTCTTTTTAGCTCGTCCCACATGTGCTCAATAGGGTTCATGTCTGGGCTTCTGGCTGGCCAGTCCATAACTGTGATGTTCACATCCCGAAGATATTCCCTGACGATGCCGGCCGCATGGGCTCTTGCATTATCATGCATAAAAAGGAAATTTGGGCCCACATAGTCCGCGTATGGCATCACGTGAGGTTCTAAGCACTTACGAATGTACCTTTCAGCATTTAATGTTGGCAGCCGTGGTCCTGTAACAACCTCAAGTTGAGTTTTGCCGCTCGCGGATATACCGCCCCAGACAGTCCATGAGCCACCGCCATAAGCAACCCTCTCTTCAAAGCAGCATTGTGCGAAACGCTCTCCCTTACGTCGGTAGACCTTCTTCCTTCCATCATTGCCATGTAACTCAATTTTAGACTCATCAGAAAAGAGTACACGGCTCCATTCTTGCTGTGTCCAATTTAAATGACTGCGTGCGAAATGAAGGCGCGCTGTTCGGTGGGCTCGCGTTAGTTTGGGCCCATTAGCTGGCTTGTGTGGTACCATATCGCGTTCTTTTAACCTTCTCCGAACAGTTCGAGCGCTTACAGATACTCCGTGGAAGTCGCGAAGTTGGTTTTGTATCTCAATGGAGGTAAGGTGACGATTTCTCAAGCTGGTCGTCACGATGAATCGATCCTGCCTTTCAGTTGTGACCCGAGATCGTGGCCTTCCTTGGCGACGAACAAAGCCGCCAGTCTCTAGGTACCTCCGATAAACATTTCGGACCGCAGATCGACTTAAATTAAGTTGAGCACTCACGTTTCTTTGGCTGTGTCCGGCCTGAATAAGTGCCACAGCTTGGGCGGCAATTTCAGGTGAAGTATCCATAGATTATTGATAGAACCTCACCTTAATGTTAAGAATAAGTAATGTTTGTTGCAAAACCAAAGATATCAATCACTTTTTCAAGAATTAAATCCAAGTAAACCAATAAAACCTGATTTTCTTAGTATTCGATTGTTTGATATCAACAAACAGGCTCCAAATTGTCTTTTGTTTCTTTAAATTCTGTGTTCGAAATTCAAAAAAAGACTATTGAATGAAATTGTGAATGTGCCAGGTTAAAAACTGCATAAAAACTTTTTGCTCGACCTAATATAAAATTTTAGCTAGGACCAAACGAAACTGAAAATACAAGGTGGGCCAATAGATGAGTCCAGAAGTGTATATATGTTGCATCAGCTATTGTGATTGCAGGTTTTTGATCAGCTGGTGCATAAGGCTCACCAAAAATGTGATCGGCAATGTATGAACTTCTTGCTGCCACTTGCTCCCTTCTTAAATGAGAAAAACCAAGAAATTGTGGAACATAATCAGTTAGCAAAATATTTCTTGCTACAGACATTAATGTCTCTAGGGTCCTTCTTGGAACTTGAAATAGACATGACAATCTGTCCCCTGAATCCCCAGTCCTTAATTTACACAATAAGGCTGTTAATGCAAAACTACCCCGATGCATATTCCTAAGCCTCGGTGTAACATCCAATATATGTTGTTGTTTATTTATGCCTATAAAGTACTGTACTTGGTTATCGGGGTAGTTTTGAATATTCTCATAAGAGATGTTCTTTAACCCTTCCATTAATATAAAAATGATCTCCTCTATGTGTGTGAAAGTAAAGCTATTAAGGCTATAGTCAGCAGTATACAGGTTTTCATAATTAGCGTCCTGTCTATGTAAGGAGCAAATACGAGCTCCTCTTGGTATAAAATATTGATACTTAACTAATACGGCTTGCCTGGTTTCTTCAGGCACAATATTTCGCTCTGGTTCCATGCACTCTTGGAAAATGCAGTGTCTTGGTGTTTCAGCCGCTTTTCTTATATTGGGCAACACAATATGTTGGGGTCTTTCTTCTGGTCCTTCTGGAACATAGAAGCTCAAATCTCGAGCTTGGCCCCAGCAAACTCCACAAACTTCATTCATGGATGACATCTGTAAATGAATAACATTGATGAAATACAAATTAAACACTAAGTTTGATAGACATAAATTGCGCCCATCATGACCAAGCTACAGAATAGTTCTTGACATACAATGATTGGTTTTTACCTTACAGAAAACCTTTACCAAAAATATCTATGTTGTGTTAATATGTGAGAGAGGTTTTTCCATTGTCACATAGCTCTATGTGACAATGGAAAAACCAGTATCCTTTTGTTGATAGTAGAGCCAACATCATGACTGTCCCAGATTTAGCAACATAAAATAGTAATTGTTATTTGCATGACACATTTTTATAAGCTAATTACTATAAATATAATTATTATTTCATATATACCTGCTGGTGCTCCAACAATCGAGCAGTGTTGTCGCGATTCCACTCTTGATCTGATGTTGGGGTGGTTAGACTCTGACCACATACAGCACACATCAAATAGGAATGATCACCCTCTAGATGATCAGGCACAATGGGTAGAATATCTTCATTTGGTGAAACAACCCTTGTTCTTCTAGCTCTTAGCCAACACGGCACACAAGCTTCATCTTCAGAACGAAGCTAAAACAAAAAAATATTATTAAAGAAAAACTTGCATTTAAAAATGCATGGAATACATGCATGCATGGAACAATGTAAATTAACACATAAATAAATATTGTTTTAACACATGCATACATCAAATCAAGATACCTAATTGATAAAAATTATAATAGGCACATGTGGTTTTACCTCTCGTGGTTGGATCCAAGTAGCAACTGTGTTAGCCATTCTTTGTTGTTCTTCATTTGCATCTTCAATCAAAATCCTGCGTCGACTGATCCGTAGTATGGATCGTCCGCATACAACACAAACACTTGGATGGCTCATGCTTCTCCTCGGCATATTATCAGAAGAATGTGAATGAGTAGCTAGCTGCCAGCATGCATGACAAACATGGTCAGCAGATGTTATCTGAAAATAATTAAGTGATTTTGAGTACGCACAACATTGCTTTATATGACTATGACACTCATATTTACAGAGTAATAACTATTATAACAGGCAAGTAAACAATGCATGTAAATCACTTAAGTGTTTGTACATTATATAGGACAAATTGTAAATATTTATACAACCACAACAGTGTTTGTTATTTTTAACCGACTTCAAAAAAGGAGGAGGTTCTCAATTCGACTGTATGTTTTTTTTTTTTTTTTTTTGTGTTTGTTACCTCATAACTCTGGTCTGGGTGAACAGATTTTGATGATTCTTTTTTTATTCGAAAGCTGGTGGTTGTCGTTTGGTCCCATAAAAAAAATATCAAGATCCGGCCAGTAGTTTTTGAGTTATCTTTAATAATGCGTATTAGATTGACTTAGTCTACGTTGATGATATAATTTTAGAGGTTGTCGAAGACAAATGAACAAAAAACGCTATGCACTATGATTTGGAAGGTCATCGCAGTTTTTTGAGGTGATTGTATTTTAATTTGGTGATAGATCTTCAGTGATATACAACGGAACTCTTCAATAAATGACCGCAAATCTGCCGTGATTGCTGCAATCACATGTATAAGTATGGGTTTCGCCAGGGTAGGCAGGCGAGTGGGAGCAGGGTGCCCGTACCCCCTCCCCTCCCCTCACCCAGTCATTAAGAAACATAATCAATCATTAGATCAAGTATCAGCTGTATCCCCTAGGCGATGATGCATATGATTTCTGAATTGGTTTTAAACTAAAGCATAATTTAGATAGTATTAAATACTATAGCGTGATGTGGAACTAAGGCACTTGTCTCACCGGCAACGATTAACGAGTAACGAGTAGAGCTAGAACTAGAAACGAGTTAGCGAGACGTGGGGAGCAAGTGCGTAGTTCCGATATTTGTGTAGCTCGGCTATAAGCGAGTGTGCGAGTGAGGCGGGCGATTACTCGCATCACTCGCTCGCGGCAGTCAAGCGTACAGTCAGTCTTGCGGCCTCATACGCGACCAAATGACATGACCACTGGTTGCTCTCTCGGCGTGATTTCTAATCGCTTGGCGAGTATCGCCGAGTGAGTGTTATCTTTCATAGCTCTTGTCGCTCAGCGACAAACTAGTGAAGCGAGTGCTCGCCGGCAGTGTGAACAGTCAGCGATCAACTGTTTGTATATGCATCTCTTTTATTCACACGGAAAGTATTCTATTGTACGTTTCTTGAGCGAGAAAATAGCCGATAGTTAGTCGTTTTCTCGTCGTTGGTGAGACAACTGCCTAAAGCTTGTATTTAAGACGGGACCTACGCACTAAAAAGCTAAAAATAACCGTGTTTGCGAATTATATCATAAAACTATAACTAAAAATGCTGAAATAAAAAACTTTTTTGCAAAAAATAAAACCGACTTCCAAAAAAAAAAGTGAAAAAAATAACTTTATTTCCGGAAGTCGGTGGCAAAAAAGTCAACGAAACCAACAAAAGCCACCGACTTCCGGAAATAAAGTTATTTTTTTCACTTTTTTTTTTTCAAATACTGTTTAGATTAGTTTTAGTACACACATTTTATTTTAGTATCATACTAAAATAAAATGTGTGTACTAAAACTAATCGGGTATTTAAATGGTAAGGACTACTTTTTAACACTCGTAACTGACTCACTCGTGAGCAAAATGTTATTTGGAAACTACTTACATCTCTAGGATATGTCCACAGCCGAATAGTATTGACGATATCTTCACTCTCATCGGATAAAGCGTGCTTTCTTAACCGGAGCAAGCGAACGCTGCAATTAATGCATTGCAAACTCGACATTTTAATTAAAGCACGTACACACACAGTACAAATTAATAAAGCGTCCTTTCGCGAAATTACTATCAACAGATAGAGTGCGGAGGAGCAGTAGCTCAACTCAACGTAAAAATGACCAGATAATTTGCTATATTGCTCAGATGCAGTTACAAATTACAATCAAATTATAAAACAGAATTGAACAGAGACTCGGCAAGATTTCCGCGGGATTTTCCTATCCTGTCAAAAAAATGATTGCCAATACAAAAAAACTTTGACGGCGAAAATTATTCTTATAATTAAATAGTTAATTATTAAGATTGAATGCAATAATTATTCATTGTAAGGTGTAATGTGTAATAGGTTAATTATATTTACTGTTATTTCTATTTTTAAATAATTATTTATCATTTCGAGCCTCGTGATATTTTACAAATGGCAACTTCTAAAAACATAACCACATTTAGTTGTGTTCAGTTTAAGATTATATTACATTAAATACTTAAATCTTTTAATTGATATAATTCATTAATGCGGTGTTCTAAAAATACTAACGTTACATGAAAATGAATGGTTTAGTTGGTTTAGTTGCCTTAATAAGTGGTACAAATTCTATCACATAACAACAAAAAAAGTATGCGGTACGAATTCTGCCGTTCGCCTTTGTGTATTTGTAAAATCCAACCTTAGCCTATTTGTGAAAGCTCAAGACATCTATCCGAGGGATAAGATATATCCGCGTAATGCAAGACAAGGACAGCGCCTTGTATTAGAACTTATGCCAAAAACAGCAATGTTTAAAAAAACTGTTTTGCGATGTGTGTGAAATTTTTTAATAGATTACCGTTTGACGTACAAGATCTTCCTTTACCAAAATTTAAACTAAAAGAAATACTTTTAAAAAAGATGATCTACTCAATAAATGAATGGCTTCAGAATGAAGGTTAAATAATTGAAATTGTGAAATAATGTTGAATATAAATAATAAATGATGTTTATTTTGCAAGTAGGTTTTCACAAACACTTTTACACGTCTTTTTTTAAAAACTAGATGAGGCCGGTGTTTCGTACCCGACTACTCTGAGAAGAAACAGCCGAAACAAACTCAGAGGTCATAGTCTCTTTTAAAGTCCAGACAAAAAATCTTGGTCAACTTACATGAGGACTATGCAGATTATTGTCTGAAGTGCGGCATTAATAATAATAATAAATAATATCTTGGGACAACTCACACACGGCTATCTGATCCCAAGCTAAGCAGAGCTTGTGTTATGGTAACCAGACAACTGATATACATACTTATATAATTTATAAATACATACATATTATAGATAAATCACACCCAGACACAGAACAAACAATCATGCTCATCACACAAAGTTTGTCCTGGGTGGGAATCGAACCCACGACCTCCGGCTCAGCAGTCAGGGCCACTAACCACTAGACCAACAGGCCCGTCAAATTAGTGTCTGAAGTGGTCTTTTTAAGAAAGCACCACACAGATTGAGTAGACCTGTCCAGTCAGTGCAAGCATTTGTAAGTTATCGTGTAGCTCGACTCATAACCCAAGGAGCTCAACGAAACGACGAACAATACCAAAAAAAGGACATTGGTGAAGGTCCCTAATAGTACTCAACTGCCAGACAATCGTCAAAAACAAAGTAAATAAAAGTTATGATCCACATAGTCCTCACATTCACAATAAACAACTACAGACTAGAAAATATTTACAAAATAAATTAATGAGATCATAATGATCTCATAAAATGTCATAAAAAAAAATTGTAAAATTAAATAATTTTTTTTTTAGAAAATATAAAACAAAGTGAATATCAATGTCAAATCATTAAATATGTTAATGATATAGTATTATAATGATGTAAGCACCGAATAAAACAAAATGTATTGTGCTATAACATCACATGCCCTACCATAGGCTAAATAGAACTTAAGACGACTATGTAACATTATAAAAACACCGAAAATGAATTTGAATTTTAAAAGTCTAAAACTCCACCCTCCACTCCGACCAGAGCAGGGGAACTTGTTTGCTGATTTCCCACCTGCAAAAAACATTGTACGGAACCTTAAAATTTAAAACATTATTCATTTAACAATTTTACAAGAAATCAAATACAAGAATCAAAATACTCAGGGGATAATAACATGACTTACAATAAAATAGTCAAAGACGCAATTAACACAATTAATTATTGTCACTTGAAAGGCCGGTTGTCAAAATGCAAATGCAAAGGAACGAAGCTTGTACACCTTAGTCGTCAACGGTTTACTTAATAAAATAGCTTCTATTCTTCCTTCTAAGAATAATCCCTTTTAATAAGACACCTCCGTTAAAAATACAAGTTTGCATTAGCTATTGTTGTACTCCAAGGAGATTAGAGAAAAATTAAGTTCTCCTGACACCGTTACAGAGTAGAAAATAAAAAAATATATCACCCGACTTATTCTTCAGTACAAACTGTAATTCTAGTAATGTTATAAATGCAAAAGTTTTTGAGGATATTTGGAAAGAAAGAAAACCTACTTTACTTTTTTTTATTTTTCTTTTTTTTATTACTTGGCACACGCCACAAATGCACACAAAGAAAGACAATGCTGTGTTACTCTTTCACGCAAAAAACTACTGAACGTATTTGAATTAAATTTGGTACACAGATGGATTAACACATAGATTACTTTTTTGAACGATCCCGTCAGACAATTAATGCCGATTACCAACGCCGCGGTATGCGTTAATCCTTACTTTCTTACTCCTTACTAATATTATAAAAGCAAAAGTGAGATGGTTTGTTTGTTACGTCTTCACGCCTAAATGGCCGAAAACCGATTTTGATGAATTTTGGTACAAAGATAGTTGGGACCGTGGAGACGGACATATACTAAAAATAAGTGGGATAACGGGGAGAAAGGGGGAAGAAAAGGAGAGAGAAAGATGTTTTTTTCGATCATCACGCGAGTTATAGTTAGCCCAAAGTAACTATGCCACGCGGACGAACGCGGGCGGAAGCTAGTATAATAATAATATTTTTTTTCTTCAATCGAACTTTGAATAGATTTAGACTAAGATGTTTAGGGAACAGAGCAGCCGTCAGTGAATTCCACATATTGGGCAATACGCACAATAAGAAAGAAAGAAATAAAACAAGTTTATTTGGCAGAAGCCATAAATGCACACAGTAATAAAAATAATAAAACTTAATTCTAAACACTAATAAAAATAATGTATATATTATTGTGTGTCTCACGGCTGCGCCAAATAGGCCCAGTTCAGCAAACTGCCCAGCAGCTAGTGCCCGACGCTGGTTTTCAACTGGACCTGATATAATGTGACGAACGTAAAACAGTTCTAAGTGTATAATATGTACTTAAATGAGAGTGTGTACAGCTATAATAAAAAAAAAAGTGTGTGTGTCAGCTCCGACGCACGACTGGAGTTTACTCCTTAAGTACAAAAAAAAAATACGTGTGGCACTCGGGGACTGCCGCGGTAAAGCTATTGCATAGCATTTTTTATCAACTTATGCAATAAATAAAAACAATCTAAATAAAATATTTAAAAAGTACTTCCAATGAAAAGAAGTCGCAAAAAGAAACATTTTTTTTATCAACTTAGACAATAAATAAAAAACTAAATATAATATTTAAAAAGTACTTCCAATGAAAAGAAGTCGCAAAAAGAATAACTAGACCTTGGGTTTGATCCAGCGTAATGTCGATTGACTATCCGATTCTCTACCAAACACGCTATTAGAACACTAGAATCGGGATTGAAATAACTGACCGTATTGTGTAAACGACGTTAGACAAGCCACACCTCCGTGCCCGTCGGAGTTGGTGTGGCTTGGTGCACATGCACTAAAAACGTAACGAGGTCATTCATCAGTAGATTTTACACCTCACATTTTTCTCATACCGGGCGTCTAATATATGAAAATCGATTCTTAAGGAGTAAACTCCAAAAATTATAAATGTGCAAGCATAGTGCTTTGTTCGGATCTACAATAACGATGACGCAATAATGTTGAAAGTCCGTCACTAAGGTAATCTCTACAAAAAAAAATATGCCTTCCAGGAATCCTCAAAGAATAACCAGGGAATTAAATTAATTTGAAACGAGCATCAGCTTTTACTACCTTTTACCGCAGGCAAATTATTATGATATTTTATCGAAAATTCGCCATATTTTCGGTCAAGTTGCGATGCGTAAGACTACCTCGGAAATAATTTAATTCGTTCTCAGAAATCTTGGATACGTAAAGTTTTTACCAAAAAAAGATGGCAAGGCTTTCTTCTTTTTCTTGGTTAGAATCTTTTCTTTTAGGTATGTAAAGTAGGCAACTGTTACAAGGTCAACGCACTCACCTTAAAGAACGGCCAGGGATCACCATCGTCTTAGTTTGAGCCATTATTTCTATGGCACGCCATGCAGAATAGCACACACGGCTTTGCCTCAGGTGAGAACTCCTCACCAAAGGCATTGCCGTGAACAGCGGCCTCGGAATATAAAGGGGAATAGAAGGAACATGGGTGAGTTTTAGTCAGTACAAGTCTGACACTCCCTGATGATTTCCCATTCGCAAAGAAAGGCATAGCCGTGTCGATCCGATGCTTAAACGTGTGTTGTGTGCTTTAAAGGTTTCCTTTAAATTATGGATTTTCAACTTTTATAACCAAGTAGACAATTCAATGATTTTCAGCCCACCACACAATATTGTTTAAATTGCATAATCATTATATACAACTAGCTTTTGCCCGCGGCTTCGCCCGCGTTAAATTCGGTATAACACAGTTCCCCTTTCCTGATTTGCAGGTACCTGCTACCTGTAGTTATTGCCCTAGCGCCTTATTTATTGTAATAGCAATGCTAAGTTTTCCCTTTTATTCCCTCTTTCTCCCTCATTTTTCAGCCTAGCCTATGTCCGTCTCCAGGGTTCCAACTATCTCTGTACAAAAATTCATCAATATCGGTTTAGCCATGTAGGCGTGAAGACGTAACAAACAAACAAACTCACTTTCGCTTTAATAATATTAGTAAGGATTCCACGCCTCCTAAAGCAGATTGTTTAAGGTAGTTCTTTACTCTTGTTATCACGTCAAAGTCAATCAATTTCCTTGCCTTATAATAACTCTATTACTGCTACTGTTTAAGTATATTTGATACTTAGTATAATATAATAAATTGCTTGAAACTTAAAACATTTGCTAAGCTGCTTTGGAAAAAAGCTATGAATTTTTCTGTTGCACTTCTAATGTCAACAACAAAAATACTCGCATTTTTTTTTGTTAAACCTACAACTACAATCGAGCTTTGTTAACAAAAAATATCTTTGTTAAACTAAATGAGCAATATAAAGCGTATTGTTTTTTTTTTTAATATCGTTACTCCGAATCAAAACGATTCATTTAAATATTGAAACAAAAAACAATAAAATTTTAACGGCCAGTAATTATTATTCGGAGTATTCCGGAGTGTGTCGGCGACATTCGTATTTTGAATAGAACCGTTGCGCCCGCCGCCGGCGCTGCGCCGCCTGACGTCCATGTTGCCAACTTTTAATAGAGTTGAAGTGAACGAATCCAATTCGAAACTCTGATAATATGTGATAATATATATTTGGGATTAACACGTCCATTTGATGTTTCGATGCTGTTTCAAAGGAGTTTGATGTTTCAAAACTATATAATTATAACCTATCAGGCGTTTTCCTGTCTTATAGTTTCTGTAGTTGTTGTTAATATTTTTAACTGCGACCGTTCTGTCCCAAAAATATTGTTCGATTATTATTTTAATGGGCGCCTGAGGGTGGACATTGCCTTTAAAGTTGAAGGTTGTGGAACGATCTAATCATGTTCTCAGTGCGATAGTGGTCAAAAAAAAAAGAAAATGCACAAAACAATGAAGGCGAAAGGGGTCATTTGCTCAGCAGTGGGACAAAATAGAAGAAGGCTATGAAAATTCAGTTGTCCCACAACTAATTGCTTGACGCTAACATTAACTAATAAATCAGTACTTATAAATAATAAGACAAAAGTGAACAAAACTTAAGTTAAAATCCGTGAACAAACAAACAAAACACTAGCTATAAAATTATTTAAATAGAATGTCAAATTCTTAAGTTATTTGTTTTCTAAGCATTGCAAATCAGTACTTCTAAATACATAAATACTATGACAAAAGTCAGCAAATATTCTTAAGTTAAAACCTGTGAACAAACAAAATATTTGTATCGCTACGAACAAAGATTTTAACTAGAATAGTTGAAGTAAAGTTATTTGCTTTTTAAGTATTGCAAACCAATGTTGTAACTTTTCCTTCTGATACCATAAAGCCTGCTCACAGCCACCTCTGACCTCATCTGAGAGCAGAAACCATTTTAATGAAACAATACATTAATACCCTCCAACGTAGAAACCATAAATATATAATAAAGTAAAAGCTCAACAAGGAAAACCGCTTCGAACCACAATACGATGTTCTGAAAAGAATAATATGTGTAATCGAATAACCTACATCAAAAGCACATTACAAAAAAGATTACATTACAATTTCACGTCGATGTTACCTTTTGTAATAAGCACAGATAACGATATACAGCCTTCAGACTAACACTTTTCATTACCTACATAATTCTAAATTAATTGTAAATAACGCGCTTTGTTTCGCCGCTTATAAATCTCTTAAAATATGCTTAAGCATCCCAGTTCGCAACGCTGTTCCTATTTGCTTTATTAAATTTTACTCTTAACAGTCTTCAGGAGGGAAATTTATTTCGGTGTCTGTGAGTGCGGGTGTGTTTCATTATTCTTCGTCTAAGCCGCGGATTAGATTAGCAGCCTCTCACGGCGTTTGTTGTCAAGCAATGCATATTACATTAACAGTAAACTAGACTCGTTTCTTTATTTAGATTGTGAGAAATACTCTTGACAGAAATCGTATTCATGAATGCGAATGTAAGTAGGGATTTATTATTGCTGTAGAAATGTCTAATCAAAGAGAACACTAAGGTCTTTCACTGTTTCGTTTTAATTTATTATTTTATATCTCGCGAATGTTTTCGATATTTAGTCATTGCTGAGAAATATTGCCGTGTTATTAAGAGAAAAATACAAAACGTTGACAAGATTACTGTGGCCTGAATTTGACGTACAAAGTCCGATTCTATGAAAAACGTAATATTCCGTTTCAATTATCTTCACGGATTTGCGACATCGAAATCCTGTCACAAAACAAATGACGACTGAGAAATGAAACAAAGACTTTGGAAGTGGGAGTATCTTGGGGAGTTGGGGCCCGAAAGAGTCCCCCGACACATGACGAATATGGGCCAGCGGGGATTATGATAACAAATACCTACACCGCGAACGAAGGGGTCAAACTCACTTTATTTATTGAACAATATCGATATTGAATTTGTTGTCAGCTAACAGATTCCAAAATGGAGGCGCGCGGCGTCATCTTAAAATTAGAAATGAAATAATATGTTTGCCGTTAGCCAACATTTACAAAATTGATCGGTATCACTTTTGGGTTTAAGTTAGCACCTAGCAATCTCCTATTGGGTCTTGTCTAGTAACTAACGGGGGTGCCGTTAGCTACTAGACAAGAGTTTGAACTTTATAGAAAACTAACTTGCGCTATTCCAGACCATAATCTACCTCTGTGCCAAATTTCATCAAGATCCGTTCAGCCGTTTTGACGTGAAAGAGTAACAAACATCCATCCTCACAAACATTCGCTTTTATAATATTAGTAGGATACTCTTTGTAAAAACCTCTTTAATTAAAACATTAAAAAAAATAACAATAGAACATGCAGCTATAATAAATTGAGGATAACAAATCGCATAAAACAAGCACCGGTACCAGGGCAACAAAGCCTTTGGTAGACTGCACTAGTTTTTGACGATAAAACTGTTCTAGAATAATTCCAGGCCAACATCTGTCGCCGGCGGCGAGTTCTATGCTGACGTGATACCTGTCTGACCAACCTATGTAAATTGTAAACCGAGGGCTGTGTCACAGTGTGCAATTATGTACGTAAATAAATTAGCTAGTATTTCGTACTTAAATGTAAGGGATAATTGACTGTTTTTCTCTGAATATTTTATGATACTCTATTACGATCGTGCTGTGACGGGGCGGTGGCGTTCAAAATACTGATACTAAACTGCGTCCAGTTTAGATTATTTTCCGAAACTTTAATCACTTTTGTTCTTACTCCGATTGTATATTAACTCAGCCTACTTAGCAAGAACTACGTCTAAGCGTTATTTACATCTATGTCGTACAACTGATAAACTGCAACTGCGAAACAGAGACAAGAACGTCTCCAATTCAAAACACTTGCCTTGTATAGTTTAAACAAGAAGTAACATTGTAAACGCAAAGCCTTCCGGGTTCCTTTTGGGACCGGCTTAAACCATGAAACTGAACCACTTTTGTGTTACGATATAAAAAAATAACTGAACTTTGTATAAGAACTGTTACTACCAGCTAATTAATAAAGAATGGTACATTTGAAAAAAGAGGTAATGTATTTCGAAAAGCCGTACAGCAAAAGTTTTCCTGAGACACCACACGGTAGTTCTTGTGTTAATATTATTATTACACCTTGTTTTTCGGGTTAGGGCCGATTTTACAATCATTAGACATCTTTTATCTAAAGAGTAAATGTGATGTTTTGACAGATTGTGCTTAGAAAAACTGTCAAAATGACAAACTTATTCGTCGGAAAAAACTTAACTGGTGTTTGTAAAACCGGTCCTAACCGGTCCAGATCGGTGTAACCGAGCCATTAAATTATTTTTCTTGTCAATTGAATATACATATTTATGACGTCATTATAATTTTATTTTTATTACAAAATGTATCTAAATAGATATGGTTTATCTACATAAACCATCCTTATTTAGATAAAAATATGATACATTTTATAACGGTGATTTGACGATCACCTACGTTCGACAAATCACCGTCTGTAATTAAAGTATAATTTAAATGATTATGAACCGTTTCAATTAAAGATAATAATGAAAACCTCATCCAACATACGTAAACAAAAAGTTTAATATTAGCATGCATTTTAAACCTTGCGTGGAATTCTGCATTCATTCCAAATTCAAAAGCGCTTAATTAAAAATAAACTTCATGTCACCTGAAACATGCTCTCTAAAATATTGTGAAAGCTAAATTAACGAAGAGTGGTCAGAAATATTACTAGTTTAGCAGTAGTAGGAATGTAGTGTGTATATTCTACAAGGCCTAGAGATGATGGCTATATAGGCATATATAAAAAGAGAGCAGGCGGTTCCAAAAAATATAAATCGTAATGGAACGATATACGAGCATTAAGTTATGCATGAAAACGTACGATCAATGTTAGTTCTTTCTAATAGTTGGCTCTTTTTTTGCAGATGAGAAATCATACAATTACTTCCCCGCTCTGGGCAGGGCGGCGGGGGGGTGTGTCAGACTTGTACTAACTAAAACTCACACATGTTTTTTTTAATAAATTGAAACTATGTATGTGTGAACCCGGTTAAGCAGACAACTTATCTGCTTAACCGGGCAATTCCTGTGGATGCCTTGAAATTAAGGCCTCTAGCCAGGGACTCACCCATGTTCCTTCTTTTTCCTTTTATGTTCCGGGGCCGCGGTATGTCTTTCGAACAACCCGCAACCGGTAATAGTTAGCCCTCTCCTTTCTTTATCGTGTGGTTAAAAGTACTTAACGCGGTGTAAGAGTTTTTATATCATCTATGGGCCTCTGACTTAGCTTTACATGTCGTCAAAATATCCCTTAGGCATGCTGGCTGCCTCGCGATGTTTTCCTTCACCGCAGCATGATTGACCTTTTTGAAGAAGAAGGAAAGACCATTAATAAAGTCGGTGTTAATTTGGAAAATTCGTGGACAAACCAACCAACCAAAACATGTTCTTTTCACTAATAAGATATGTCTACAAAGGTAAGGTCTAACATTGACACGTACAAGTATTTATTACCGAGACGGTAGGCGGTAAGGTATTAGAACTGCCACGTCGTCGGTGTAAAGCACTTTTGAAACATCAAAAGGAAATTATGTATATTTATTCAATAAACTCTCAAAAAATATTCAGTAAGGTTGCGTGAGAGTAACTGATGCGATTTTATACTCTGTTCTTATTTTCCGTCCCATATTTTTGTTTTCAACTCCACTGAATATTTTTATTACATTTTCTTGTCTCTCAACACGTGAGTTATTTTCGTGTTGGCAGCTGCGGTTTTTACTCTGCTTCCGAAAGCGTTGATCTGCAAAAAGTTATGGACTACTCTCATGTCTTACGTGTGAACGCGTTTTGAAGTGTCACTTTAAACTTATAAAGTAGTAGACAAATGCGGGCGTCGTTATGTAGCTTGAAATGCATAATTATGAACTCTGTTATTTTAGTGGGTTTGTCTTTATTTTTTGACTAGCTTATGCCCGCGGCTTCGCTCGCGTTAAATTCGGGCTAACACAGTTCCCCTTGCGCCTTATTGATTTGTAATAGCAACGCTAAGTTTTCCCTTTTCTTCCCTCTTTCTCCCTCACATCCCACTTTTAAAAAAAATAGCCTATGTCCGTCTCCTGGTTCCCAACTATCTCTGTACCAAACTTCATCAAAATCGGTTTAGCCATTAAAGCGTGAAGAGGTAACAAACAAACAAGCAAACAAACAAACTCACTTTCGCTTTTATAATATTATAAGTAAGGAAGTAAGGATTAGTTTAAGTTTACCGAAGATGATTCGAAGTGACTGCTCAGTGAAGATTTAAAAGGAACAATACGCGTTTAGTTTTCTTATTCATATATTTTCAAAAGCCGAAACATCTGTTGATTAAAATTATTAGACTCACCCACTTTTAAGACAAGTTACTTAAATATACGTGTGTTTTGATATTTGGCGTAACAGTATGCAACGATTATTGTCATCTTTTAACATTTAAACAGCTTAGCTTTAATTTTTTTTATTTAGCTCTACTGTAGTATATTTTAAATGGACTACAAAACAGGAGGAGGTTCTCAATTCGAATATTTTATTTATATTCTTTTTATTAGTTTATTGGTTGTTTGTCACGCGATTCTTTCGTCAATTGTGGGCTGGTTTTCAAAATACTTTCTAAAACATGGGTCTAAAACGAAGGGGTATATTATCAAGCTTATCGATATTACTTCGGCAGTTCAATAGTTATTTTCTATATTACATATTTTTTCTTCATTTATTGTATATGACTGATTTCATAGCACATCATCTTTTTATGAACGTGTGTATGTAAGAATGTATGTGGGATGTCATCGGTCGGTTTTTTAAGTTTATTTTAGCTTTTTTAGTAGTCTAAAAAAGCTAAAATAAACTAAACAAAATCGACTTCCTAAAAAATATCTGAATCTGGAAGTCTGTGAGTTTTGTTTGATTCATCGATTATTAGGCTGTTTACTCAACGAATTAAAGAGAAATTACATTGTTATTTAGTAGTCTAAAAAAGCTAAAATAAACTAAACAAAATCGACTTCCTAAAAAATATCTGAATCTGGAAGTCTGTGAGTTTTGTTTGATTCATCGATTATTAGGCTGTTTACTCAACGAATTAAAGAGGTACTTAATTTAAAAAGTACTTAATTTCGTTAGTTATGAAGTCGTGAAAAAGTCTCTAAATGTACGTGGAATGAAACAATCGCTCCAGGGAAATAATTAAACGGTGGGTTTTTCCTCCTTCCAGTTGTTTTAATACAGATTTGTACAATGGGGAAAACGTAATATAAATTCAGAGAAGTTACCTGGGTTTTGTTCATGAAAAAAACTTAAGTTTTATTATTCGTTTATTAATATGTAACCATAATATTTTAAATAAAAAAAAATTAAATAAAAAGATTTTAAAATATAAAATAGCCCACAACCACCGGTAACGGGAACAGGGTCCAAGCTACCGGCGATCAGGGCTCCAGAGAAAGGAACCTCCTAACGATACGAGCCCTGTCCTGAGTACTGCTTTCTAAATCAAACCCTTGATCCAGCTGCCTAAGGAGATCCTGCTCAGGTATTAGTCGAGACTCTTGGTAAATAAGGCATTGGCTGTAACAACTAACGTCGTAATGCTCGCTGAATCCACATGTTTTTTTTATT
The DNA here is from genome assembly GCA_905475445.1 of Ochropleura plecta. Classification (NCBI taxonomy): domain Eukaryota; kingdom Metazoa; phylum Arthropoda; class Insecta; order Lepidoptera; family Noctuidae; genus Ochropleura; species Ochropleura plecta. The sequence goes on from FR997723.1 coordinate 13,938,416, forward strand.
ATCTTACATTTATATTTTGAAATATGTCTCATAAAATACATATTAACAAAAAAAAACATTTAAAAAGATAAATATTAATTACCTGGGTTATTGTAATACTTAGTAATAAAATGTTCTTGATAGCGATATTATTGCAAACAAAAACAGTCAAAAAGCAACTTCCAAAATGTAGATAAAGTTTAATTACAAAACCGATCATAAAATGTAGGCAATGAAAAAGGTCATCAAAATTATGAATGTCACACAGGTTTTGAGCTTAATTTATATTAATTAGAATTATTTCACACAAATGAGGTTGCAGTATTTAAGTGGATAATTCATTTATTTTAGCGAACAGTGAAATTATTTCGTACTATTATTAAAACAGTGAATGATTGAATGTTTGTGAGTCAATGCTAGTTACTGTCAATACGCTTATTGCCTGGTGCAATATATGTGAACTACTTAATTTAGGACTCTGTCTACCCCTTACAAAAACCCGTGATGTTGTGTTATGAGTTATAGAGGAGCTCGTCGCTAAATAACAACACGAGCTGGGGTCGATCCTAAAATTAAACCGTGCTTGCCTTTGGTTTGTGTATGGGTAACCACCTATTACATTCCGACTTTCCTCCGTTCCTTAAAAAGCACATTAAGCTGTAGGGCCTGTGAGATGTAGGTACTTTCGTAGTTAAATGAAACGACCGTGTGCTCGGAACGCTAGTTTATTACTGCCCCCCGCCACCGCGCTGCGCTCACGGCTGCGTGCGGGACGCGCGTAGGTACAAACATATACATCATTCCTTCACACTTAGCTTTCAAACCTGGTGACAATAATAAAAAGTAAATAATAAAGTATATATATATGATAAGGTAAACAATAAAAATCTTAAAAGTATTTCTTATAATCTATGGTTTTTCTATTAGTACGCTTCGAGCGAGTTGGTGTGGGTGGTGGCGCTGATGGTAAGTCAACGTTGTGTTCAATGGTACTTGAGGACTGATTTCCCTCCGACACAAGAATTTCACCCTGCCCTACTGGCGATAGCGGTGTTACTTCATTATCAGCGGCCATTCCCTCACCCTCGGTTGTCTCACAATCAGTCCATTCCTCCCTGTCACCATCATCAACGACGCATCCCGCCACAGATACGTCACTAGTTCCCGGACTAGTATTGGCAGGCGATGAAGACTGATGTGACACCATATCACCGATATTTATGGTTTTCGTGTCATTGTTGCCCGTGTATTTCATTATTTGGTCCACATGCCTAATACACTGGACATCCAAATCTTTGATATAAATATTAAACATTTTATGACCTATTCTACGTTTTATTACACCCAATTGCCAAGTTTCTTTCCGTGCGCTGTACCATCGGGCCCAAACGACATCACCGATCATAAAAAGTCTTTTCCCGCGCACTGCTGACGAGTAGTCAGCCGAAATTATTGGCTTTGAAGGTAAAATTAAATCAAGACGGGATCGCAAGTTCCTACCAAACATCAACTTAGCTGGCGTTTCCCCGGTGGTACAGTGCACCGCATTCCTGTAATTAAACAAATAGCCTAGTAACAACTCATTAATTTTCAACAGTGGTAAGTCATCTTTTATAATGCATTTTAACATTTTTTTACAAGTTCTGACCGAATTTTCAGCTTGACCGTTACTGGGCGGGTGATAGATGGGTGACGTCATGTATTTAATACCATTAGAACTACAAAATGTCTTGAACTCGACGGAATTAATTTTAACATCGTTATCCGATACCAAAACGTTGGGTATACCAAAGGTTGAAAATAGTTCCTTGAGTTTAATTATTAAGGATTTGGTAGTGGTTCCGTTGTTCATGAATATGCATTCTACCCATTTGCTGAATGAGTCTATAACTACGAGATATACCCTTTGTCCTACCGTCATATAATCAATGTGCACGCGCTGCCAAGGCGCGGAGGCAGCGGGCCAGGGCGCGGGGGGATCACGAGCGGGCGCGGGTCGCACGCTGACACATGTTGTGCAGGACCCTATCCATCGTTCGATGTCGCCGTCGATGCCAGGCCACCACATTCTACTACGGGCGTTACTTTTAGTTTTAGTTATACCTAAATGAGTGTTGTGTAATTCTCGTAACATAGTCTCTTTTAGAGACGACGGAATAACAATTCTATGCCCTCTAAAAAGGCAACCATTCTCATTTTGCAAGTCTGATTTGCACTGAAAAAAAGGTAACACGCTTTTGCACATAATTTTTCGTGGCCAGCCCTTATGCATATACCTAATGACTGTTTGAATCACCGTATCACGCTTTGTAGCCAGCGTTATCTCGCGTATCGTGGTAGCGGGTGACGCTTCATTTAGAAAATTAAGAGCATAAAAAAAATCTACATCATTATCTATCTGATCCGGCTTGTCATTTAAAGGCGCGCGTGAAAAATAATCAGCTACAAGGTTGTTCTCTCCGGATATATACTGCACTACATAATTATAAGCTGACAATTTAATAGCATATCTTTGAAGTCTTAGCGCTGTTGTTACCGGTATGCCTGTCTTATTATTAAATATTGACACTAAGGGCCGATGGTCCGTTTTTAAAATGAATGGCTCACTACGTCCGTACAGATATTGATGGAACTTAGTTACTCCAAATATAATAGCTGTCGCTTCCTTATGTATCTGGCTATAGTTTCGTTCGCTGGACGTAAGCGAACGAGATGCATACGCGAGGGGGCGCTCGTGCGCATCGGCCTCCCCACGCTGCGACAGCACGGCGCCGAGCCCGGCTGGTCCCGCGTCGACTGTCAACACGAGCTGCGCAGTCGGCTCAAAATGAGCTAATACACGCTCCGATGCCAATTCACGACGCACTGCCGCCATCGCCTGCCGCTGCCTATTTCCCCACTCCCAGGGTACATCACTCCGCAACAGCTCGTGCAGAGGGCTTAGCAACGACGAAGCGTTTGGAATAAAATTCCTATAATAGTTAACGACCCCCAGGAATCTCTTCACTTGGGTGACGTTCGTTGGCTCAGGAGCGCTCATAATGGCCTTTACTTTTTCTGGACTGGTCATTAACCCCGCTTTGCTGATCACATAGCCTAAATAAAGTACGCTTTCCTTAAAAAATTCACACTTTTCTTTTTGTAGGCGCAACCCGGCACCGTTTAATTTTCCTAATACTTGTTTTAATCTTTTAACGTGGGTACTCATATCGGGACCCGTAATACATATGTCATCGAGCCATACGCTGACTCCGTCTATTCCGGCCAAAAGAGTTTCCATAGATTTTTGAAAAATAGCCGGTGCGTTAGCTAGCCCGTAAACCAAACGAGTATATTTATATAGACCTTTATGTGTATTAATCGCCGTTAGTTCTTGTGAGGGTTCATCTAAAATAAATTGATTATAAGCATTTTTTAAGTCGATTTTACTGTATAACTGCCCCCCTCCAATCTTGGCAAAAACTTCTTCAATTCTAGGTAGGGGGTATTTTTCAATAATGAGGTCTTTATTTAGTGTCACAGAAAAATCACCCGCGATTCTCACTTTTCCGTTCTCCTTTAATACCGGTACTATCGGAGTGGCATACTGAGCATGATTTATCGACACTAGAATACCTAATTTTACTAATCGCTCTAATTCTTGTTCCACCTTATCTCTTAGGGCGAACGGAACAGTTCGGGGTTTAAAAAATTTTGGCGTTGAATTTTCTTTTAATTGTAGGGTAACTTTAAATTCATTAAATGAACCCAACTCATCCCGCCACAGGTCTGGAAACTGCCCTAATAATTCTCGTACCTTATTATCGGAATTATCGGAACACTCTAATAACTTAATTTCGGTAGTTATAACTAAATTAAAGGCGGACATAAAATCTCTTCCCAATAATGGCGGACCTCCGTTCTTGACTACGAAAATTTTAATATCTTTTTGTATTTTATTATAATTAGCTTTAATGGTAAAAAATCCCAGTGGTGAGATTTTATGTCCGTTATAAAGGCACATATTTACATTACAGTGTTGTATTTGATAACGAGAGAACATTTTTAGGTACATACTTTCTGAAATAACACTACTACCCGATCCGGAATCAAGTTCCATTTGAATTAATTGGTCATCCAAATACAATGTGATTATGAAAGGCTTATCAGCCACGTACCTTATATTAAAATTTTGGCACTCCTCACAACGCGCGTCCTGTGACTGTTTGTCACTGCACTCTTCCTTAGAGTCAATATGGTAAACACACGATGTTTTTTTGTTACCGCACATTTTCTTTAAATGGCCCTTTGACCCACACTTTTGGCACTTATAGCCCTTATAACGACACTTGTTATCACTGTGGTTCGTCATTCCGCAAACTGAGCAGCGATCCTTATCGCGACGAGAAGCCGCGTTCGCGGCGTAGGCGCCGCCTGCGTTCCCGCCGCCACCGCTGCCCGCGTTCCCGCCAAAGCTGCCGCCGGCGTCCGCGCCGCGGCCACGGCTAGCTTGTCCTTGGAATCTGGCGCGGTATACTGGTTCTTCCTTAATAGTCGCGGCCTCGGTACAGGTGCCTAATATGGACTTCGCCTCTTTGGCGCATGCTACCTGCTCTGCCAATTCTATAGCCCGCGATAATGTGAGTGTCGACGGGCTTTGCTCAAACAGCTTGTCGCGTTCTGGACCTGCAGTCAGGCCAAGGACGAAACGATCCCTTAAGTTCGTTTCAAGAGCGGTACCGAAGTCGCAATAAGTTGCCAAACCTCTTAATCGCGCCGCCCATTCTCCTATGGATTCGCCTGATGTCCTGCTGGCACTATAGAAGTTCGCCTTGTCCACGAACGAACACTTTTTTGGCTTGAAATGGCCATCGAGTAAACCAACTAGTTCCGTAAAACATAAATTTTCCAATTCCTTTGGAAATGCGAGGTTAAGCACTAGGCGGTACGTTTCTTCTGTTAGATGGCACAATAAAATCCCACTCTTGTTTTCATCTTCTACACTATTTATTTTTAGGAACTGCGTTAATTTGCCTTTGTGGATTTTCCAATCGCTGGTTTTATGGTCAAAAATAGGCAAATGACCTAAAAACGCGGACATAATTATTGATACGTGGGTACACGTTCGTCCTCGTCGCCAATGAGATGTAGGTACTTTCGTAGTTAAATGAAACGACCGTGTGCTCGGAACGCTAGTTTATTACTGCCCCCCGCCACCGCGCTGCGCTCACGGCTGCGTGCGGGACGCGCGTAGGTACAAACATATACATCAGCCTGGCAGTCATTTGTAGAACTTTGACAGTTAGTTTGTTTGTTTTTTTTTAAACGTTGCCCCACACTAAGAATTTCTCCTGTATCGTGGGTGCGTTTACAAACATTTAAACTCACAAACACAAATAGCCAGACTCGGAACAATTACCTGTAGGCTATACAAATATTTGTTCAGTGCGGGGATCGAACCCGCGACAAGCAGCGCAGCGGTCGATAGCTCAGCCAACCGTGCCGTCAGAGTTGTTAAGGAGGAGGTAAGTTGTCATATTTTGTCACTGACCTGAACGTCTGACCAAGGTGTATCGTGTGCTGGGGTTGCGGGTGGTGCCGGGGTTGCGGGTTGTTCGAAAGAGATACCGCGGCCCCGGAACGCAAAGGGCATAAGAAGGAACATGGGTAGGGTTTAGTCAGTAAAATCTGACACGCCCCTCCGCTCCGCCCAGAGCGGGGCAAGTTATTTGATGATTTCCCACACTAAAAAAAAAGGGGGGTATTGTATTACCCATTACTAACGATCGATTTTGGAGTTCAGATATGTGGTATTCTCATATTCAGCTCTATCCGGTTTGATTGGAACCCGACCCCAACATAGATTGGAAAAGGCTAGGCAGCTATCGATGTTGTGTTACTTGTTAAGCGCGTAAAACCCCAGGTAACAACTAGATATTTATATCATCCACATTATAATATATCCTTCGCACCATCCAAACGTGGTTACAAGAAAAGGAAGACGATAGGGAAAATCTAATAATATCGTGTGTTAAATTCACAAATCGTTCGCGGTTACTATCCGTGAAATTTCTATATAAAAAGGCAAAAGGAAATGTCTGGCATGACTGTCGAAGTTTTCCGAGTCACACCGAATCGAAGGTATCATATTCATGAGATTTTATAGCCTGAAAATGTAAGCAGCTATTGAGACTATTTATGAGATTTCTCAGTGCTTTTTTATCTATTTAAAAGGTTATTTCTTTATATATATATAAACAATTCTGCTGTACGTGTGTTTGTCACTGAACTCCTCCTAAACGGGTAGACCGATTTGAATGATTTTTGAATGGTTTCACAAATCAGCCCGGCAGATGGCGCTGCAGTCGGGTATCTTAGTTATGAATCTATACTTTTTATTTTTATTTTCATTTAATCGATTATAAAATTAATATTACATTAATTAAATAACCTACACGAAAATACAGTAGAACCGTAAATTAAAGCCAGACTAAAATACCTAAAAAAAATCGTACGGAATGTCTTTAAACAAATATTCCAAGCTTTTAGTATCTAGTAAAGGTATACCTTAAACGGGTTTACCCTTATCATTCACCCTCCGATTAGACCCCAATTAATTGTTAACTTTACTCAGACCAATATTTTTTAATGAATTTAATCAAGTCCTTATCGGCTTGTTTCAAGATCTTTGAAGGAACGAATAATCATCAAAGTGTGAAAAATATCTTCAAGGTATGAGGAGGCACATTCTGTCAACTGTCTGAAAAATGATACCTAGGTACCTGCTCTCCGCTCTTTTGGAAACTACTCTGACAATTTTTTTCATATCATGTATATCCTCGCCTGTAATCCCCATAGGGCCCTCCTATGCACCTCTGCTCAGGCCTGATACCTGATGGTACACCCATATTCGCCACTTACATTTATTTCTCACGTAATAGGGGGCGACCAATTTGCTGTCAATTGGTTACGCCAGACTTTGTGGTTACTACTGAGAAATTCCTTATTATAAAACCTAATAAACCTGACAGTAATTTGCCCGGCCCGTAAATCGAACCCGGAACTAGCAGTCGCTTGCGATTAATGAGGCAATAGTTTTTCAAGTTCAACTTTATTTACATAATAACACCACCACCAACTCAACTTCAACTTCTACTACAACTTCTATGAGATTTTCCAAACACTTGGACTACGACACATTCTCATAAGTCAATTTGTCTATAATCATATCCAATTTTATTTCACATTGTGCAGTATTAAAAACATAACCCAAATATTTCCACATCGTCACAATCATTTCCCTTTAAAAAGGCATAGGTATATGTATCCCACCTTAGGTGGGCCGACCCTTATCACGCGCCATCCGATTAGGCTTGGATTAACTGGACAAATGGAATGTGTAATTATCTCAAGCTAACTAATCGGGTTCGACTGTACGCAACGTAACGTGTATTGTTACAAGTAGTGTTACAGATTATTGGTACAAGGTGCTTATTACAGTGAAGTTGTAGGATCAGCTTTTTAAAGAAGAAAGATTCCAGTAATATAAGATTGTGGTCTGTCAACTAATGTGCAAAGAACTCGCATCATGGTATTACAATTTAAAATACAACCAGCACCGTATTATGTAACATACTCTAGCAAAAAGCAATTTCGCAGAAAGTTCCTAATCCGTTGTTTTAAATCTTTGTCATATTTATTTGCGCAACAAAGTAAATTATGCAATGAATTGTCAACTAATGTGTTTCGAATTTACCCCACAGGCTTTCAAAACTGGGTGTTACTATTATACGATTTTATTAAAATTTATCTACCCAAATGATTAATTCAGTAGGTAACATAAAACCAGGTTTTTATGTACCCATTTCATACAACCAACAAGAGTTTAATTAACTTTTGCTTCAAAAAAAAAACTGATCCTTTCAACTGAAATTAATATTGAACATGAATTGCGATTCGTAAACAAACAGGATTTTATATCCTTTTTCTGTATGAATACGTATGAGGTACAGGGTACAGCTTCCCCGTCATTAAGCGTCCATACTGGTTAACAGAAAGCCAATATAAATAAACGAGGATACGGTAATGTTTCCTTTTAATGTACCAACGCGTCACTCATATCGAATGTAAAATTGGTTACGAACGTGGGCGAGTGCGGTAGGCGCCCCAGTCAAGGGCCATCGTCCTACCCGTGAAAATAAACAAAACTGTCGAAACCCAATTCATTTACATCCACACTTCATCCATTAATGATCTATTTAATTGTTTAATTTAACGTCCCGCTGTCGAACACCTTTGTTTCCCGGCTTAATGTGTTACTTTCGTGCTTTTTGTGTTACCCGTAGGGATTTGTCTTTGTTCTATAAAAAGTCTGTCGGTAATGTTATTTAACAAAGCTTTTGTTATCTTTCATTCGATTATTTTAAATATGAATGATAACATCTAGCCGATTTCGGCCACAGTGGCTGCACTAGATAGCTTTATTCTTCTAGGGGGCTCCACGCTCTCAAGTGGCTAGCATATCCATTTTTGACCGAAAAACTCCATAGAGTACAAATAAGAATAAACAAATAACTAATAAGGTTGGATTCATCTATTTCTGAAAACATCTATTTCCGCGAGTCGCCAGAATTTAGTATTCGATGAGCACAACAAAGAGTTTCTCAAACAACAAGCTAAAGTTTGCATTGTGTCAACGCCCTGAATCCCAAATTTGGCGCGAAGTGATGCGACCGCGGGCCCTAGTCACAATTAACTCCGAACATGTTTCAATTTCCACTCTCGACTAAATACTAAATCCTCAGTTAATATTCTAGTTGGAGAACTTGCCGTTTGAGACCCTCGGAATAGTTGCAATTGCTTTGACTCACAGCAGGCTTTAAAGAACAACGGAACCAAGTTGCAGCGTTGAGAAGCCGTGAAACTTATGAAAGAACGATGAGGATTGTGTCGCGTAAATGTTCTTGAACACTATTATGCAAGTTGTTAATTACTGTGAGGCGGATACTAGATGGGATCTTCTTTGAATTCAATCGGATTTGAAAGACAAAGATAACAAATCCTCTTGAATTCGACTTCCAAAGTCAACATGGGCGAGGAGTCGACGCCGAAAAGAAGGCTATTATGATTTCGGCGAAATGTTAAGATGGAGTTCAAGTGGAGCAAGTTGGTAAAGTTAATATCACTCTTTCACAGTCGAATAATTCGGCGCCGCGCGTGTCTTACATTATGGCGACGTTTTTAGATCGGGATTAGGTTTGTATGAGAGGATCGCGATGATTATATAAAATGTATATAGGAATATTCCCTCACTTACTTTGTAGCGGGGTATAAAGATATCAGAGGGTTATAAAATTATGGCTAAGCCAATTATAATAGGGGAAATAATATGCTCTATTTTGCATTATCTTTTCTGTGAGCGGCATCTCCTATCTCCTAAATTCATATTCAAACAGGCAAGTATAAAATATAACGCAGCTGGCTAACCCTTCGGGTCACAAGTGTGATGTCATTTACAATTGATAATGAAATTGAAGTTTTTTTTTAAATGGTCCTATTTAAAATTAGAACCATGTTTATACGATTTTAAATAGGACCATATAACAAAAATAAATCAAATCAGCAACAGCAGGTATGCTAAAATAGATTTTGTTTAAAAGTAAAAATTTTTAACTTTATTACGGTTCCGCCTCAAAACGAAAAAGAAAAGAATTGTAACCCCTTTTTTTTCTTCTTTGGCAACTGTGCCGATGTCGATCGAAACCGTCTGTCTGTCTGTCAAGACCATATACCTGTCTGCCTGCCTGTGGTACCTTAGAGCCGTGCAAAAATCAACCCTCTAAGTCTACGCAGTCAAAAGATATGGCTGTTTATGCCGCAAGCTTCTTCAACCCTCGGTGCGCAAGTCCGTCTCGTACTTGGCCGGTTTTCTTCAGTATTGTGTACATAAACTGTTTAATAAATCAACGTTAGATTAATAAGTAGTCCAGAAAATTGAACCCAGTCAATCCAATACACATTTACACATTGTCTGTGTATTGTATTCTGCAGTTACAGTGTTTTGAATTAACAACGTCCATTCGATTTCTTTTTGCCCGTTACATGGTCCTGCATTCAAACTTTTTGGCCTTTACATAAAAAATCTAAGATATCGTAAGGAAAAAAGCACTGTATTTAACTAAAAGTAAAGGCCTAAAATAGCAAAAGCGGTAACCGAAGATGTTGTGTTTGCGCGTTTTCTAACAAAATGTCTTTCGTAGTTACACTGCATTGGATTCACAAGGTACGATTGTCAGAACACGTTATACTAGGCTAACTAACCAAGAACATGAAACCAAGATTTTCAATTCCCTGCAACGGAGAATCAACACTACACATTCCTTACATGAAAGTTTCCGGTAACAAAGATTCATAAACCTGTTCCGTCCTAAGTCTACAACAGCAGGCAAACATAAATCAGGTACGACATTACTCTTGTTGAACGCACATAAACTTGTTGAAATTATGACGAGCTCAACCTGTGTAATAAGGGGGCCTTTGTTTTACTACTCGATGACACTCCGCGAGGAGACTTGTGCGAACTTTGTGGCGTGGCGTAGGGTTGCTGGCAAGGAATTTTGTTCTTTCTATTTTTAAGTTTTTAATCTTGGAACGAAGAAAGGAGGTTTTTCGGAAGTGTAACGTACAAGTGACTGAATTTTGACCGAAATATATTATTTTTTAAATATTGTTTATGAACTTTTGAACCAATACCAAATCTCACACTCGTTTTTGCGCGTAAATGTGTAGAAAAACGTTTATTGTTGAAATAGATTGTTGTAAAGTATATCTTATAAATTTAAAATTAAAGGCAAAAATAGATTGGCATTCTTAAATGCCGAATAATTTTGAAGCTGCGTAGACCATGCGATCGTAGCACGATGCTACGCCGTAGCACAATGCGACTCGGGTTACGTTTTCCTATTTTGCGCAAACGCAATTTGTCAGTAAACTTTTTCATGATGATTATTTTGCTCCATTCAGTTCATTTCGTAAAACTACTTTGAGGCTTTACAGTTCTCTTCATAAAATCGGTAGTTAATAATGAAATCGATAAAACAATGGCACCAACTCTGAGTGCGCTAGCCAAATCCTTCGCAATGCAGCAGATGGCACAATGAACCAGAAATTCAAGGAATTGCCGTCTCAGCTCCTAATCAATAGCATTTAGTACGACGGAGAATATCGCAGTTTCGAATGTCCGATATTTTAATGACTTAGCTCAAAACTTGAAGAGAAACAATCAATCGGATATCGTTGTTTATTAACAAGAATTTATGAAATACTTTTAACCATATTAAAAACCAAAGAACTTTCAAGTTTATTTAAAGACTCTTTTGACCGTAAACTGAAATGATGAATATACAAAGACAACAGAGTTAAAACGAAAAAAAAGTAGCTCTTTTTACGTTTTACTGCAACAGGAGTGAGTGCCTTATCTTTTAAACTTGTCAGGTCGTAAATGAACGCTGTTGTATACAAGACATATACGTAAGCCAGTAAATAGGAATGAAGCAGGAATGGGAACGTAAACACTGTGTTTAGCAAATATATTAGGTTTTAGACTTTTAGGTGATCCATGTGAGACGCGTCGGGGCACTTAGGTAATTGATCGCTAGGCGAACGCTAACGAAAATGATTATATGGTTTACTAATTATTTACATTTTTGAATTCACGATTATTTATTTTGGCATTGTTTCAAGCTCCATTACAATTTTCATTACGGATAAACAAATAAAACAATTAATGTTTTTGCATTGTTTATTTAACAATAAACATACAAAGCCATACATACTAAAGTAGAATTATTAATATATTATAAAAGTAATTACACAAATCACAGGCATGCATGACATTGGTATAATATCCCCTTTTTGGAGACTATTAAAATTTACAATAGGTAATTATAATGTAGTTTTAATAATTGAAAATATTTTTAAAAGGTTGACAAGTGAAAAGTATGAATTACTAGCTGTGTGCAGCGGTTTCACCCGCTGCTCAGGCCATGTTTATCACTTAGGGGTACGAAAAATAATTGTTGGCCGATTCTCAGACCTACCCAAATCGGTCCAGCCGTTTTGGAGTAATTTGGTAACAAACACCGCGACACGAGAATTTTAAATATTAGATTTATACATTTTTGTGTACATGTTAAATATCCCTTTTCAACAGGTAATTTTAGTATTGGAAACCAATTCAATTTAAAAAAATACAATTTGTCAAAGAACAGTTGTGAGTTGTATTTTTGATGTAGTGTGTCAATTTCTTGAATAATGTCACGTAACTGTAAATAAATAGGTGTTGGAGGTTGCGGTTTGTGTGCGTGGCCCCGGAACATATAAAGGGCAAAATAAGGAACATGGGTGGGTTTTAGTCAGTGCAAGTCTGACACTCCCCCGCTCCACCCAGAGCGGAGGAAGTTATTTCATGATTTCGCATCAGCACAACAAAAAATGTGGTGTGTAGTGTACCTACAAGCATCGCGCGTACTTTTTGATATGGCTACTCATAGTCATTCTCTTGCTCTTATACGCAGTTATTTATGGTCGACGTAGCCTCTTCTTCTTTACTCCTCATTTCATCGGACACCTCTTTTCTTGCCATATCATACGTCACACATTCCATCCATCGTTTCTTTGGCCTTCCTCTACTCCGATACCCATCCACACTTAAAACTTTCCTCATGACATTTTCCTCATTCCTCTGATTGATTTCGTTATTTGACATCGCAACTCATGAACACAAATTTTATACATTGATTATTCTTCGTAAATTAAATATATTATACAACGTGTAACGGAAAGGGTATATACATATCAAGAGCAAGGCTTCTTCAAGGCTTATCAAACGATATCGCAAGGGTTTCAGCTAAATAAAAAAAAAAAAAAAAAAAAAAAAAAAGAAAAAAAAAAGTAAAAAAAAAAAAAAAAGAAAGAAAAAAAAAAAAAAAAGAAGCCGCGCTATTGGTATGTATATACCCTTTCCGTTACATCCTGTATACTTTGTCTAGAATAAAGAGGAAGAGAAAAATCCTGTTGTTACTGTAATCTTACTAATATTATAAATGCGAATGTTTGTGGGATGAATGGATGTTTGTTTCTCTTTCACGTCAAAACGGATGAACGGACTTAAAATGCATTATTTGGAATTCAACTACATTGATTATTTTATTGACGTTATCTAACAGACGATTCTTTAAACATTTTAAGCAATGGATCTTTAAACGTTTTTTGATAAAAGTTTGAGAGCTTAATGGAAGTTTATTCCATTAGCATTCCATTATTGCGAAACACCCTAGATACACAACAATTCCCTAGATACAAAACAACCAAAAAACAGAACTAAAAATGTTCGATGTTAATAACTGAAAATCCTGTCGAGCTACAACGGCAATTATTTTAAAACTAAATATGTAAAACTAAATTACTCCATGAAACAATTTCACAAACAAACCAAAACGTCCACAATATCCAGCAATTTTCGCTGTTAATTCACACTATCCCAGCTATGGTGTAGCAACCGTTTATCTTTGCTGGAAGGTCGCAAGGCGCGGGGTCGTTCGCAGGTCCCAGGATTATCCACAGCCCCTCCCACACCCGGCCTGGACGCAATTAACTCTCGACATGTTTCAATTTACACTCGCAAATACGACCGACAACCACCAGGATACAGCTATAGGGACTAGTATATAGGCTACCATAAATATTCACTAGTTCCTTACTCGCCAACCATTGTGATGTTGTATAGACAAATTCTACGGGATGAGATGTGCGTTTGTTTTTTAACACGTTTTATAAGTTCACCTTTCTAATTATTTAAGAAAATCTTTACTTATATTATTCCATCTGTCCTATCGCAGGTCTGCTGGAAGAGATTTCTTTATGAAATAAGCAGTACCTTTGTGCTCTTTTTTCCTTATGTACTTTTTTATATATTATAATGTTTTGTGTGTACATAAATAAATAAATAAAACCAAAAGTGAGTTTGTTTGTTTGTTACGTCTTCACGTCTAAATGGACAAACCGATCTGGATGAATTTTGAGATAGGTAGTTGGGACCCTGGAGACAACCTATGCTATTTTTTTTTAAAAAAGAGTGAGAAATGAGGGAGAAAGAGGGAAAAAAAGGGAAAACTTAGCTTTGCTATTACAATAAATAAGGCGCTAGGGCAAAAACTACAGGTAGCAGGTACCTGCAAATCAGGAAAGGGGTTCGGTTTCAACAATCATTTGTATCTTAGATAGTCGTTACGGGAAGTCCGTGGCCCGAAACTCTGTCAACCAATCTTACCAAGATGTTTCTTATTATTGGGTTGTGGAGGTCACATAGGCAGTCGATGCATTTAAAATATCAATAGTCAGCTGCACCCAGTAGACTGGAAGCCAAAACCCATATTGTTGGGAATGGCTAGGCATATAATGATATAATATAATATATAGTAAAACTTTTTTTGCGGATGGGAAATCATCAAATAACTCCCCCCGCTCTGGGCGGAGCGAGGGGGAGTGTCGGATTTGTACTGACTAGAACCCATGTTCCTTCTTTTGCCCTTTATCATCATGTATCTCTTTCGAACAACCCGCAACCCCGGTAGGGTATATAGTAAGACTTAAGATACAAAACGTATGTCTTTACGCACATCGATACAATGCACTTAGATATTTCCAACAACACACTCACTCTTACTTACTCTCTGTATTTATCTACCCTAAATGCCTTTCCTTCTTAAAAACAAACATTGTGAACGAAAACCTCAGAAAAAATAAACAGTAAGTTATGAATATTTTTTATCAACTAAAACGTTTATTCTAGCGACGGAAAAGTAAATAAGTGAAAACAAAATAATAAGTGAACACAGTATCAACACCGCAAAATAGTCATGTCCGCACGGAAAGAATAAACGTCTAAGATAACACAAAATAATCTCAACAAGAATAATGTTGTTCCCAGTTTATTTTGTACTTACTCCACTGTTTATTTCAGCACAAAATGGAGTGGGCTGAAAATGGAAATTAGTCGCCTGCTTACTACTTTGAAATCATTTTTTTTTCTATGTGAACGCTGACGGTACGGACTGGATGTGATACTTGAAAATTAGAAAGAACTAGCTGACCCAGCGAACTTCGTACCGCCTTAGCGTAGCTTTGATGCACTACTTTATTTTGTATAGCTGACAGCTGTTGTCCTATCTTAGGTATGAGTACCTATTCAATTTGAACTGGAATCTATAATATCCTCCATATAAAAATGAATCCCTATTTCCCTGGTCTCGCCATAACTGAGAAGGACTTGACATTCATTCAATATGCAAAATTAAATGATTTTTTTTCAATCTTTCAGAGACATTTTCCTAATATTTTTTTCCGTAAGAACCTTCTACAGGGTATTAGAAAACTACAAAAACAAAAATCAGCCAAATCGGTCTAGCCGTTCTCAAGTCCTGGCGTGACAACGGGAAACGGGTTTCATTTTCTAATATATAAAATTCTCGTGTCACAGTTTTCGTTCCCATACTCCTCCGAAACGGCTTGACCGATTCTTATGAAATATATGCATAGTCTGAGAATCGGCCAACATCTATTTTTCATACCCCTAAGTGAGCAGCAGGTGAAACCGCTGGGCACAGCTAGTTATATATATAGATTAGCACCGAATAGTAACCGTTGGAAGTAGTTGAGGGAGACCTTTGCCCAGCAGTGGGAGACTTTGGGCTGGTTATAATAATAATGTCAAAGCTTCATAGCTTTTGCCATTCATGATTCTATGAAATGGCAAACATCACACAAAAAGCAAAGGCAAGTAGTGTTTGTGACTGTGAAAAGCATTTGAACATTCTTCATTCATTCGAAAGATCAATCAAACCAAGTAAGTGGCAAAGTTTAACCCTAAGCTCGATAGATGGCGTTGTGGTCAAAATAGATCGCTATCGTTTGCTCGATTTAGTTGGGTCTCCGACCCCTCCTACTAAAATAAAGCTCAATATTGGTGTTTTATTTGCCACTCTGTATTAGTTTTCCCATTAGTACATCCCGAACTGCCTTTTAAATTCTCAATTCCCGATACTAAACGCAATGGTCCTCATTTTTTTAGGATAAACGCCAACAGGTTTTCCATCACCCGATTACGCACGGTCTTATGCCACTAAATTGTATTATAACAAACATAATTTTTCACATTATACCCTATTACCCGTAATAACGGACATTAACGTGCTTAAGTAATTACGCTCCCCCTCTTTATGAGAGTAGATAGCTACGAAAATATAATCATGAACAAAAATAATTTGCGCCACAAAACTTTAATGGACTCAATTAGCGCTTGCTCCAAATTCTGCAAGTCACGAAATTATTTTTAAATTTAAATGTATGGAAGTGGTAAAGTCCATAGTTTGTTATCCGAGGAAACAGCACACCGGCTAGAATAACACGACGCAAGGTAATCCACACGAGAATAACAATGTTTTCACTTTATTTTCACTTGTTTTTGCCCATTCCCACGAATGCTCCGGGGGGACAAATGGATACGACTGGGACCTTTGCCTTATTTACCGGCTGGTTTTCATAAAAAGTCTTTGCGTGCCAACATTTTTATTCCGACAACATGATTCAAAACTTTGTGAATAATTCTATGATATGAATAATAAATTCAAGCATACGTTTAATTAAGTTAATCGCGTCTGGATAGCTGGATTGGCAAATATAACAGCGTAAACACGTTTTAATTGTTCTATTTTGATAACAATTGGCTTTATTGATAACAGAAAGCGCAGAGGCATAATGGTATCACAGTGAATGTCATCATACAATTAAAATCTTAAATATCGTGTGTATCTATTTCTACACATATTATAAATTAGTGCGGACTTCGTGTAAAACATGAAAACTGTGTGACACGTTTTAATTGTTCTATTTTGATAACAATTGGCTTTATTGATAACAGAAAGCGCAGAGGCATAATGGTATCACAGTGAATGTCATCATACAATTAAAATCTTAAATATCGTGTGTATCTATTTCTATACATATTATAAATTAGTACGGACTTCGTGTAAAACATGAAAACTGTGTGATCGCGTTCTCCGTCTAGACTGTTACGGAATTTAGATGTGATTTTCACGATCAAGTCGATATTTTTAGGCTTATTGGATCACTTTGTTGTCCCTCTGTCTTTCTGTCCCTTTATCTCGAGACCGCAGTCAGAAGATATGGCGGTTTATGTCGCAAGTTTGTACGGAATCCTCGGGACGCGAGTCTGACTAGCGTTTGACCAATTTTTGAAATTGCAAGAGCGGTTGGCTAGTTCACTTGGGTAGGCTGTACAGAAGTACAGAACACCATGTTGTTTCATCATGCTTCGATCCTTACATCCTTTTGATTATTCCACAGATAATCTAATCAAACACCCACGATGTTGACGAATACATTCCACGCATCTGACGTTACCGCAAAACTTTGCAGAGATCGAAGCTGGAGCGGCTCGCTAGTCTATGGTTACTTATTCCATGAGGTTCCGCTTCCGTTGTCAAACACGTGAGTGACGTAATGAACACTCGGTGCGTCTAGTGCTCGTCTGCATCGACGAGACTTCATTCGTACTCGTCAGTCATGCTCACGGCTAACGAACTTTTCACCTCAAAGGAATCTTGTATCACTATACGACGTCATGCCACGATACCACCCATGCAAGGTAGGCCTTTCTGCCGGGAATGGGAAGGTTCCACATAACTTCAAGTCCCTTTCCTATGGGGATAGACAGAACAACCCATTGGTGGTGTTGTGTCCATGTTCATACATCTGGTCTCTTACATGCATGCCGTATGTTGCAAGAACTATGTACTTACTTACCTTTTGTGAAAAGCATCACCAACAATGCAAGTGTAAGTCACTCAAAGGCCTGCAGCCGCCTGCCGTGGTTGCGGGTTGTTCGAAAGAGAGACCGCGGCCCCGGAACATAAAGGGCAGTAGAAGGAACATGGGTGTTCAGTCAGTACAAGTCTGACACTCCAAGTTATTTGATGATTTCCCATCTGCAAAAAAAACCGTCCTGCAGTTTTACCCGTATCTGCCTTATAAATACCTACCATTTAAGAAGACCTGCCCGAAGACCGCACCGCACTGGGCCGCTTTCCGCAGCGACGATAATATGTGTGAAATATCGCGCCAAGTGTGCATTGTGATCCTGACACCCACTTCGCTTTAAAATGGCCAATTTACTATAAAATATTACCTTAGGCAACAATATTTATTCATATATTATTAACGTGCGCTTTGGTATGCCCGGACTGCCTCGTTGTTGCTCGCTAGAGCGACTAGTCAACATGAGGTCCAAGGTTCAATTCCCTATGCAAATTCATAAAAGAACACAGCAACCTGGTTGACGTCCACCCAGCCTCAATATCGACATTTGTCAGACGTCATTAGTATTAATATTTATTAATTACTAGCTATTGCCCGCGGCTTCGATCGCGTTAAATTCGGGGGACACAGTTCCCCTTTCCTGATTTGAAGGCACATGCTACCTGCAGTTTTTGCCCTTGTGCCTTATTGATTTGTAATAGCAAAGCTAACTTTTCTCTTTTCTTCCCTCTTTCTCCCTCAAATCCCACGTTAAAAAAATATATATGTCCGTCTCCTTGGTCCCAACTATCTCTGTACCAAAATTCATCAAAATCGGTTTAGCCATTAAGACGTGAAGAGGTAACAAACAAACAAACTCACTTTCGCTTTTATAATATTAGAAAGAGGGAAGAAAAGGGGAGAGAAAGATATATTTGTTTCGATCATCACGCGGGTTATAGTTAGCGTTAGCCCAAAGTAACTATGCCACGCGGACGAAATCGCGGGCGGAAGCTAGTAATAAATAAATAAATTGGCTCGCCACTATTAATAACTGGCCAAATGTGAGTATACTATTTCGGACACCTCTGCCTAACCATTTGGTGATAACAGGCGTAATTATATGTCAAGCACGCACTATTCGTTGCCATTCTTTGATACATTTTTTTTTAATAATTATTCTTACATCGTTATTATTGTTAAATGTGAGATATAATCCTAATCTGCAAAACAAACTAGCAGACTGTGAATAAACACGTGAACTGGATTGACAAAATTAATTAAAACAAACAATATAATGAAACAGTCTGCTACAAACTGTAATAATGCGAATAAATGTAAGGTAGTTAAATTAACTCTTAAACTAACATTATTTATAGGTGCATACTTCGGTACTTATGACGAATTAACAATTTATAGTATTCTTTACACAATTGGCTGTAATTATATCTTACTAAATAGCGCCCGCGGCTTCACCCGCGTGATATCGAAAAAAAAGTATCCTATGTGTTATTCCAAGAATGAGTAACAAACATCCATACATTCATACATCCATCCTCACTAACATAAATGCATTTATAGTATTAGTAGGATTAACGATTCATAGTATTCTTCACACAGTTCGCTGTAGTTTCCTTTTAATAATTGTATTTTAGTACCTGTTTTTTTTTCTCTTTCGTGGGTTCCTTTTGTTAATTTTGAATCCTTAAAAGAAAATACATGGCTTTAGGGAACATACATACATAGGTAATTTTCCCATAAGCTTTAATAGGTTAAATTCAACGGATATAAATTTTCACACAACCTACTCATGCGAGCGGTGGGCGGTGGGCGGTATGCTGTGTGTGTACATCTCCTCGCCTTTCCTCGCACAGCTTTAGTACATACACCCCAACTCTTACGCATCGCCTGTCCTCTGCGCTAAGCACATCTTCGCTCATGATGGTGGAATCCAGACCTTGCTGCTGAATCTACCTTGCCGCGATTGAAAAACAATAGATAACGATTCACAGTATTTTCAAATGTCTACATAACATACGACAAACCCCCATATCTAAATCAGCTCTCCAGCATTTGGTCTAGGACCCTAAGTAGTCCCTAGGCTCAATCCCAAAGCCATTGCCCTAAATAAATTATTTATAGTACAATTGTTGGCCCTAAACTGTAGTTGAAACTTCAACAACATCAACCAAAATGTAGTTTGGTATTCTAAATTTAGTGGCTAAGATAGAAACGTTAGTATCTAGTAGTTCGTAGGTAATCTAGATAGTTTGAGGAAAACACTAATCAGTTTCATAGTGGTATTACTGGGTAATAAAACAGTTAGTATCGCGAGTTCACGGCGTTAGCTTATCGAAATACAACAAGTTTAAAATATAAAGTATTCTTGTTTTGGATGGGTAATCATCAAATAACTTCCCCCGCTCTCGGCTGAGCGGGATAAACAGGAACTGGCCAACCAGAACCATTTACCTTTTCTCGACGTGACCATCTAGGCTTATGTGAACTCAAATATGCATTTAGTTTTTTTTTTTAAGTAGTATCCTTACTTCCTTACTAATTTTATAAAAGCGAAAGTGAGTTTGTTTGTTTGTTTGTTACCTCTTCACGCTTTTCTTTTAAAAAGTGGGTTTTGAGGGAGAAAGAGGGAAGAAAAGGGAAAACTTAGCGTTGCTATTACAAATCAATAAGGCGCAAGGGGAACTGTGTTACCCCGAATTTAACGCGAGCGAAGCCGCGGGCAAAAGCTAGTAATAAGTATACAGCGTGTTGTTTTGCATCCTCGTCAAATTCAAGGACGTAACTATGCTAATGATTCTCGACCCGAATCGATAATAAAATAATTTTAAAATAATTTTTTGTATTTTCAGAAATCGGTAAGTGCACACAGGTGCGTGCATGCCGCTGTATGATACGTATGCGCCGACGCTCACGCACACTGTTCTGTGTGTTCTGTAGGTGATTCTCTACTTTTGAAGTGAAATATTCTGTAATACTGTTAAATTTAAACACACAGAGACAGATCATAAAAGCGCCGTATATTATTATTGATCAGGTACCGTAATTTTCATTGATTATTTATGACTTTTACTAGCACCTCCTAAATTTTGACGAGGATGCAAATCAACATATTGTATAAACGAACAATGAACGTTTATTTTTGGTAGCATTTATTATTTACAGATTTTACTGCCAGTGCACACACTTCAGTATCGAACTGAATGCATTATTTTACTAGTTAAGTGAGTAATGACATGGGCCATTACCAACATTTACAATTAAATGAGTTCACGATTAATTTAATGTAATAATTATTACTTTATTTACAAGCTTAAATTAACTTTCCGAATCCAACATGAATTAAACATTTTATCGCGATCCAAATAAATGATTAAATACTCTTAAAAACTGAACGGATGTGTAATAATAACCATTAAAATTGTTTGGTTCCCCTCAATTATAACTTTGATGAAATATAACTGGCGTATAACCCTTGTTTGTACATTTCCTCAACCAAAGGTTCCTGGCGTCCCAATCTAATTAGTTAAATCAAACGAAATTCGTTCATTTCTATAGCTTGTTTTCCAAAATCAAGCCCACTAATTTCGAATAATCGTACATGACAACGATACTGACGTGGGGGTCTGATAGTCGAGGACGGTCCCATGTGGACTACCCAACGGTTAAATACCACGTTGTAGCTACAATAAAGGTAACAACGAACAATTTTATTACTCATTTCCTAGCCCAGATTGTTCCGTTAACTGAATTTTATAATTAAAACAAACGAACGCAAATGGGTATCAATAATTATAGATGTAACAAAACAGACATTGGTTGTTTAGGGAATTGAGTACCAATCGAACACACAATAAGAAATAACGAATACAATAAATAACAATATAGCGCCATTATTATTCTGAAGAGACAGTACTAGGGGGTTATGACAGCAAACGTGCGTCCATTATCGGAGAGAGACAGCGGGAGGTAATTATAACAATTATGTGGCACGCAAATCCGTGTCGCGTATGTAGCTCACGTCTAGGCGAAGTACCGGTGGGTCCTACGGGTGGGCCCAACGCCAGTCAGTTAATAATACAATCAGTCAGCGCGGCCTCAGCGGAGGGCCCACTGAGCTTAAACGCGCAAATATGTAAATCTGCGCAGTCCTCCCGCGATACTTACTTACAAACTTTAAAATTAAATTGAGGCCATCCGTGATACTGATAGGTAGTGCATATCCTTTTGTGTAACTTGAAGGTTCGTGGTCTGGTCATTATAAAAAGTTCAAGGGGTATTGAAACTCCACAAGGAGACTGACATTAGTTTAAACATGGTCATAGATCTTTGGTCATGGTCCTAGGTTTTTCTAACGACTTACACAAGTATATGGGTACTTGTACCTAAAATCGCTACAACTCCTGAAATGAAGAATTTACAGTAGGTGCCAGAAAATCACCGAAGTTATAAAGTTCACTATGACCCGAAGAAACACTTTTTTTATATATCTAAAATAAAAAACGAGATGAATACTTTTTTTTGGACGGGAAATCATCAAACAACTTCCCCTGCAATGGGTAGAGCGGGTGAGGGGAGGGTCAGACTTATACTGACTAAAACCCATTCATGTACCTTCTTTTACTCTTTCAAACAACTCGTAACCCCGGTCGGTATCTGGAAGAATTCAATATGGGCATAAAAATATAACATAGAATAGTTGAACTTTACTGTGCACAACAGTTTCACATACACGCCTAAAACGCTGAGAACATTGGATAGTTTGAGTTGGTCGTTTCCTATGAAGAAGAACAGACAAAGAGCTCCATGATTACTTTCTGAACAACAGAAAGCCCAGTATCGGGTCAATAGAGAAGTATTCCTCTATTCTGGTGAAGGCAATGGAGGCTACTCGATGCAACTGCTCATCCTCTTGATATTAATACAAATCAGTGACCTACAAAAGAAAGAAAGATGGCCGATATTATCCACAAATGAAACGAAACGACGAATGCGCCACTCTGATTCCGAAAGTGCGAGAATTAGTTTTCGCATAGAACAGAATACAATAAAGATAGCCCATCAAGAAAGCACCATTCATTTGTGTAGTGAATTAACCATTGTGCCCGTACCTTTGTTATATTATATTAACTATATTAAGATAACGGAAGACAATTATTTCAGTAGATTTATTGATTTCGTAGATTCTTATGAGGGAAATTGTAGTTTGTTGCTCGGAAGTGGGATTTGGGAATTAACCAGCTGGAGGAAGCGGTACCGGGGCTTCGAGCATTGCTTCACTTTTTTTTTTGAATCAGTTAAAAAACTGATTACTACCCAAAAAGCTGATCACTTAGTAACTTATATTTCCTAAATATTTACTTCCCTAAAATATCTGTATGGCCTATAAAACTGATATCTTGGACAAAAAAACAAGCGTTAGTGTCGTAGACAAATATGAACTCTTCTGACGAAAACATTAGCAATAGCACCTTAAAAACAGATTCCTTATTAAAAATCACCATCAAAGCGGCCCTTTCTATAAAAAATAATCAGTACACGAATAAAACAGGTAGCAAAATGTTCAAATTACAAGTAATAAACCCATTATTAGATATGGCAAGATATCAAAAAGCCATAATAACGTAACGTCTAAAGTTGTTGTAAAATTTTATGTTACGACCCTGTTTCAGGCAAAACGAAACTTTTGTTACCGATACCGAAGTTTATGTGTCTCTACAGGTACAGTCACGGGCTTTTGTATGTATACACGTAGCTTTAAGGGACATCCAACGAAAAATACTGAAATATGCGTTTTTCAAAAGGCATCACATATTCCCTAAAAAAAATGATGTTGTCTTCATTCATTTCAATAAACAATATATGAATGAAATATTACTACAAAATTAAAGAGCAGTATTGCATATAATTTTTGGGAATATATTTTCGTATTTCGGATGTCGTCACCTCAATTTTCTTGATTTAATTAACTATAACTGTATAGAATAAAGTTGAATTTATTTTACAAAAAACAAACAATTAATTAAAAATTCAAAATTTGAGTTGAAGACGTCCATCGGTTTCCTAGAAATAATCAACTATAGGAGAGCCCTGTAACTTATCTCTTTTGTAGAATGTACATGTACTTGGGTATATGTATTTACATGTGGAATAAGGAAAAACACGGAACAGCTTGGAAATTATTAACGAAGTTCGGATTTACGTAAATCGGTTAGTAAGTATGTTGTTCTATACTGACTACGTTTTGAACCTTGGGGAGGTTTGTTGCGTTAACGCTTATGATTGATGATCCCGTAACTTTTATTACTTAATATAAACCTCATTTTTTCGGTACTGCTTTTTGTTTGCTGATGGAAAATCATCGAATAACTTCCCCTGCTCTGGGCGGAACGGGGGGGGGGGGTTGGGTCATACTTTTACTGTCTAAAACCCACTCATAAATTCCAAATAAGATCATTGACAAAAACCGGCCAAGAGCGGCTAGGCAGACTCGCGCATCGTGGGTTCCATAAAAACTTGCGACCTCAACTCAATACATCCACGCGTTCCCGAGATAAAGGGGCAAGACAGACAGATAGACGGACAACAAAGTGATCCAATAAGGGTTCCGTTCCTTTGGAATAAAAACCCTTAAAAATGTACTAAACACTCGTTGTAGTTTTTGTACGTATTTTTACTTTCTAGACCATATCAATATTCATTCAATATAAGAAAAGTAGTTCTCTCGTAATAATCACTCTTCGATTACTTTTACAACCAATGGCTTGATTGCCAAGACCCTCGAACCTGAAGAGACTCTCGTTAGGCAGCTGGATCAAGGGCTTGATACAGAAAGCGGTACTCTTGGAAACGACTAGTTTTGTGAGGTTTCTCTCTCTAGAACCCTGACCGGCTGGTAGCTTGAATCCTGCTGCTCTACCATGACGTCTTAAAACAGAACTTATTCCACTGAGGGAAAGAGACAGAGCTATACAGGGTGTCTAGCACCATCTCTTTCTCACACAGGAATAAGAACTGCTATAAGATGTCATGGTAACCCTTCTGTTCCCGATACCAGCGTGCTAATATTTATTTGTAATTTGAAATGTTGTTTAATATTGAAATATTTTAAAATGTAATTAAATTTTAATAACTTTCGTAATCTTAGTTATAAATTTGCTTACGCATAGGTATATTTGAAATTATTTTGAAATAAATCAGGTGACGATAGCATTGAGGTGGATCACTTGCTAATTAAATTCGAAATTAGAAGATGAAAGCCTTTACAAGCTTTTTGTTTTGACACTTCTTAATTATTCACTAATTCTTAGTCTATTTTAATTTAATCATATTTTGCTATGATATTTTGATATTTACCTCCCAAACTTCGTTAAGTTATGAAAATTATAAAGCTCTCTAATATTTACAAATCTATACTTAACTAAAATATTCTTAGTACAATGATATATTATTTCCAAGAGTCTGAATAAAAAAAAAACTCATACAGATATATATTTTTTATTGCGGATGGGAAATCATCAAATTACTTCCCCTGCTCTGATCGAAGAGGAGCGGAGGGGGAGTGTCAGACTTGTACTGACTAAAACCCAACCATGCTCCTTCTGTTGCTCTTTACGTTCCGGGGCCGTGGTATCTCGTTCGAACAACCGGCAACCAATGACCGTGGGCTGATATGATGATGACTATCCATTTCAATATCTAAAATGAATTAATGGCTCAATAATTGAATGAATAGATAATAGGGTAGTTTCCAGGGAGAGTAGTTTCCAATAACATTCTATTTAGTCCGTCTTTTAGATAATTCAAAAATAACACTCGTTCTGAAAAAATGCAGCAACGCGTGACGTCACACTTAACTTTAATGGGTTGTATCTTTGTATGTTTGGTCTAATTTACAAATAAAAAAAGACATGTCCCTTATTTTTTTTAAATCTAAAAGACAGACAATTTCCTTTTTTTGGAAACTATCCTATTTAATGTTTGAAATGTAATGTATGTGGAAGTAAATGAATGTATAATGGAAAATAAGCATCAGTATTTCCATCTCGTCGTATCATGATTCATAGTAGGAACCTCAATGTTCAGTAGTTTTCAATGCTCAACACATCTGTCAAGGTATTAGTCGACAGATGACAACTATTTGTACTTACCTCTCTTGTCCCTAATAGAACCCGATCCCGGTTTTAAAGCCGAGGGGAACAATGTAAATGTAGACACTATTATACCTATTATACGGTATACGTCATGTAGAGACAGACCGTAGGCCCTAGCACGAGTTCACGGCGGTAACGTAACGAAACTTGTCGATTTTTATTGAAAATGAAAATGCAAGCAGTATGTTGTAGCATTTTAGTTAAACTATTTGTAACAAACACAGCGTCATCCATATATATGAATAAATTCTTAACATTATGAAAATATTACAGGTGAAGCGTATGTATTTTTTTCATTTTCAACCGACTTCAAAATAAGGAGTAGGTTCTCAATTCGTTGGAATCTTTTTTATGTATGTTCATCGATTACTCAAAGACGACGACCTGTTGGTTTCGACGGGCCTGTTGGTCTAGTGGTTAGTGGCCCTGACTGCTGAGCCGGAGGTCGTGGGTTCGATTCCCACCCAGGAAAAACTTTGTGTGATGAGCATGATTGTTTGTTCTGTGTCTGGGTGTGATTTATCTATAGTATGTATGTATTTATAAATTATATAAGTATGTATATCAGTTGTCTGGTTACCATAACACAAGCTCTGCTTAGCTTGGGATCAGATAGCCGTGTGTGAGTTGTCCCAACCTATTTAATTTATTTATTTAAAGACGGCTGTACCGATTTGCAAAAATCTTTTTTGTTTAATAGGGTATACTTCCCAGGTGGTCCCATATCAATTTTATTTATATTGCTTAGGTAGTTACTATTAAACTATCGTCTATGACACATTTTTTTTTCTTTAAGTCTATGTGGACGGTCTGCTAATATTTTAGTAACAATGGAAAATGAATACTCGATAAAAATTATATGATATAATGATTTTACCATAACAAAAAATGCTGAAATAAAAAACTTTATTTTAAAATAACTATAGTTTTAGTTTAGTAGTGGAAAATAACTTCCAGAAGTCTGTGATTTTTGTTGGTTTCCTTGCCTTATTTGCCACCGACTTCTGCAAGTAAAGTTATTCTCCACATTATATGTTTTTTTTGGAAGTCGTTTTTATTTTTTTACGATAAAGTTTGCAAAATTCACGTATTTCGTTACGTTAGAGCCGCAAACTCATGCTAGGGCCTCTGAGCACGACCGCGCTGATTAGACGTAACGTAAAGTTCATAAAAAAAAAAGTTTCATAATTTTAGGAAAATATCAATGAATGATAAAGAATGTACTCATTGCAAACAACTTAACTAAAATGCTATAAGATACATAGCTGTATATTTTTTCAAAAATCGATGTATTCACGTTACGTTTACACCGCGCGTTCGTGTTAGGCCCTCTGTTACCGAACGATGAGTCTTCATACGATTTTCGAGAAAAGAATTTCAATTTAATACAACCGTTGTATTTAATACAGAAAGCAAACAAAAAGAAGATAAGCCCATAAAATTCTGAAATTTTTAAAAATAGTTCAGTTTGTATTCGTATTAAAACCACAAAGGCGTTCAATTTTAAAAATAGATCAACGAAAATATCAAAGGCTTGCTGCTGACACATGGCCAGATAAAGCACTCCGGATCCTTATTCTCAATTTGAATTCAAAAAAATCTAGAATTAATTTCTCCAACTTAAATCTTTGAAGTAATCGTTTGAAACATTTGATGTAGGAACGTTTAAAAAGTGCATAATCAGCGCTTGCCAGGAGGCAGTTTGCCAGAATCCTGTAGTGATAAATCTTGAAGGCCTCCATTGAATAGAGACTCGTGCGAATTATTAACGCCCCATTAGTCTTCGCCCAACGTCTTTATTTGTACAGAGAAATCTTATTGAAATGCCTATCTGTTACTCGGAAAATTATAAAGGGCTTATCGGTACGGTGAGCCGAGTTCGGCTTGCCGACTTCAATGTCGTATAAATCAATTTCGTTGTCACAGGCCTTTGTTGTATTTCGAAGTAGGAAAATGCATTTATGATAATAAGGTGCCTGTTATATGCTAAATAGATCGTTTTTAAGTGCAAAAATTATCACAATCTGAATACAAAATTAAAGTGAGCTAATATAGTAATTAGGACCATTCATTATTTTACATACACTTCCGCGTTAATCTAAATTATTAAGAGTCGGCGCAACATATGTTTCTATGCATTTTTAACAGCCAACATCTCATTGACCACTATCTATTTCTAATCAGAATCCAAACCTAATAATTTCTCCAAAACTTTCACATTTCATCATTCCAATTGCTCAAACAATGTAAATCACTGCTAATTACTAAAACGACAACCCGTTCCCTAAATATTTACCTTATTAACCAACAACATAATCACAAACATTTCGGCTGATCGCAAAACCGATATCCTAAATGAACATTTAAAAGTTTGAGACATTAATTTATTTTCGCAAACGCCTAAATACCGGCTGAAGTGGGTGTACCATAGAGTATCGAGGCCGTTTGGCGCCATAACTTATTCCTTACATTATTTATTACCTTAATTTCTAGTAGTCGTTGTAAATAATTTTCAAAGTGAGACCAGCTGGATACTTTTGGATTATAAGGCTCCGAAACTGTTTCGCTGTATTAAGGAAGTTTATCACAAATCATTGCTTGTAGGAAGAGTAAGCCAGGTAGAAAAGCTGCAGGTAATCAAAATATGTAGCAGCAATAGCTATGGCTTTCCTCCATAGGTAGCTTTGCTTATTAAAAGTGTTTAAATACTTAAGAGATTTTTCGTTTGAAGGACCTGTTTTTCTGGGTTGATTCTTCGAATAAAAAAAATACTTACCACTCACTTACTTACTTGCTTACTTCTCATTATTAGTAATTTATTATCAACCCAACCTTACTACAAAAGCAGTGATAGCTTAGTGGTGTGACCGTCGGACTTATTTTTAAAATCTCATTTGCGGTCATGTTTTCGTGAGGAATATGACATCGTAGCAACCAGAGTGGGGCTCCTGTTTCTGTGGTTTAAAAAAAAATGTCACCACGATACTTCTAACCTAAATTTTCTCCGCTTTTTGATCAAATAAATGTGTCAAAACTTGGACAGGTTTTAGTAAAAATACTATCAAAAACTGAAAAATTAATTGTTCAACCCCCAAAAAAATAATAAAACAATGTGAATTTAAAAAGGGTCTTTATAATTTCCGAAATAAAAACGTATTATCCAAACTAATATTATAAATGCGAAAGTAACTCTGTCTGTCTGTCTTTCTATCTGTCTGTCTGTCTTTTCTTCACGCCTATACTACTGAACCGATTTGTGTGAAATTTGGTATAGACATAGTTTGGAACTTGAGAAAGGACATAGGATAGTTTTTATTACAAAAAATAAAAATAAAATAAAATTTATTTCGGTTATACAGCGCCATCTATTGGTCAAAAGTCGGCATCAATTCAGTACTATAAATGTCAAGCTGTTCCTATGCTCCGTAGATAGATGGCGTTGATCGCGCAATGGTGTCATTACACGTGTTCGGTTCATGTTATTGTTTTAATTCATCGGAAAAAAGTAAATAAATAGTAAAAAGGTATGAAAAAAGTTGCGGGAGTACATCTTGAAAAAGACAGTTTCTCCCGTGGACAACTCTACGTTGCGTGATCAAGAGTGTCGAAACCACAAAACCTTTATATTTTTGCAAAGGATGGCAAAACTAAAAACGTGGTATACAGAAATGTTTCGGTGTAAGAAACTTTCATAATCTCTAAAGCCTAAAATATTAGAAAAATTGTCAAGGGAGGAACAGTCTTTTTTCCTTTTGAACTGAAATTGCAAATCAGTAGAATGATGGGAAAATAAGGGAAAAATAACATTTTCGCCTTTTTCGATCGGCAATAACGGCTTTAATGCGCTAAGTGAGTATACATCTCTTAAATTCAAACGCAGAGCTCATTATGTTGATTTTTTAAGAGATCCCTAGAATATCTTTCACATTTCATTTTTGAAGAGATCCCGCGATATCGGGAACTATGTGGGTAAAACCAAAAATCTGCCGGAAGTCACTATTCCACGCGAACGAAGTCGCGGGCAAAAGCTAGTTAAAACATATAAAACCAGCAACACCTGTCAAAATTATTACGTCAAAAACAAAAAAAAAAGTACAAAATTTGAGTTTTATTTTGCAATTTTTTTAATTTTTTATCAGAAAGCATTTATTGTCAAAACCATTTCTTTTTTAAGATATTAAGTACAATGCTTAAAAACCCGCCCAAGAGCGAGTCAGGCTCGCGCACTGTATCGTAAAAACTTGCGTCATAAACGGCCATATGTTTTGACTGCGTAGACTTGGAGGGTTGATTTTTTCACAGCACAAAAGGACCATAGACTAAAGTTTATCATTTTGATTCCAACTCGATACTTTCGCGCGTATCCGAAATAAACGGCCTCGACAGACAGACAGACGGACAACATAGTGACCCAATAAGGGTTCTGTTTTTTCCTTTTGTAGTATGGAACCCTAAAAAATTAAGAGTCTACAGTACTGCATATGCCTTATATAAATGACAAGTCACTGTGAAACCAGGTTAGACAACCACACGCTGAAAAAACAGAAGATCTTACTAAGTCATAAACTACACAAACTCAACAAACCGCCAGTTCTACTAATACTTAATGCTTCAAATTATAGTCGGTCCGTTCTCTGTAGGCACGGGGATGCAGTCCATAAATCCGACCAAATGTTTACCCCAGGGGCTCGTACAGTAACAGGTTGTAAGGTTATAAAATATTTAATAGCAGATACTACTTATAACAAAACGAACCGAATCACGGAAAAAAAACACAACACTATAAAAAAGGAACATCACAGATCTGCGAACTTAAAAAACGAAAAGAAACTAAACACCAACCCATAGTTACGACGAAGAAAACCACAAAAGGAATCATTATGGAGAAAATTGAAACAGAAAATCTATTAAAAGGACGGTCGTTGACCAATAAGAACTACAGACGCACCGCTCCATGTAATTTTGTTTTATAATAATTGAAAAACAACATTTCGTCTCTTATCAAATGAACAAAAACATTATCGTTACGCGCCCAATGTAATTTGGAATAATGTTTTGTGTAATGGGTCTGTTCAACAAAGTAGAGAGAGCGCAGTGGGCTTTTTGCCGAATTTCCCACGCCCCGGCCGCTATTACAAGCAAAGCAATCCACAAAAAGATAAATTGTGAGTGAATTTATTACAGCAGAGTGCTCTCAGCAGGACAGATTTTCTTAAAGAATACTCAGGTACTTGTTTTTTATCGTGTTTTGTTAATTTGTTGAAAAAAAAAATTTGACACGTTTTTTATCTTAGCCACAAATGTTTCGGGGTAGCGTATTTTACTCCACGTTTGTTGTGGCCTTATCCTGATTGATATTTATTCATTTGGGATTATAAATAGAACTGTTATTCGTATTTCTCAGAAACAGTTCTGTTTTATTTAGAAGTATACAATGTTATCACTTAATTACTCATAGATGATTATGTGTTTTTTTAAATACATAGTATCTCTTAAATATTATTACTTTATATACATAGTCATAGTATTTTATTGATAAGGGATTCTTACAAGTCACAGGTTCATAATATTCATTACATTAAAGTTACAAATCAATAAAAAAAAAATGTCAAATCAATAAAAAATGTCAAATTAATAAAAAATGTCAAATCAATAAAAAAATGTCAAATCAATCAAAGATGTCCAAATTAATAAAAAATCAAAATGTCAAACAGGTAGAAATATAACAAATAAAAACAAAAATCTAACACATTAATTCATTTATATAATTATATAATTTATATATTAACACATTTTTTTATATTTCTCTACTCATAGATATTAATAACTAATAGACCCAAATACATTTTTATTTAGCACTAGCTGTGCCCTGTGCACTAGATGTGCGTTGCAATGCATTTTTTCTACCTCTCTACCTACCTACTCTACCTACCATATCTACCTACCCTACCCTACTTATCCCACCTACTCTATCTACCCTACCTACCCTACTTACACAAAAACCTATACTGCCTTAAGCTTTTTTTATTTATTTATTGCTTATATATACAACGTGTAACGGAAAGGGTATATACATATCAAGAGCAAGGCTTCTTCAAGGCTTATCAAACGATATCGCAAGGGTTTCAGCTAAATATAAAAAAAAAAAAAAAAAGAAAAAAAAAAGAAAGAAAAAAAGAAAGAAAGAAAGAAAAGAAAGAAAAAAAAAAAAAAAGAAGCCTCGCTATTGGTATGTATATACCCTTTCCGTTACATCCTGTTGCTTCAACGAATAATTATTTTTAAAAAAAAATTGTAAAATTGGTCCAGGCGTTGTTGAGTTATGGGCTTACAAACACATTTTTATATTATACATAGATAACAATCGAAACACTTCAACTTAAAAACAATTCGCCTTTTAAAAAACATTTAGAAAACGAAAACACACATCGTCTCTCCTAAGCCTGTATCTGTAATACAGTCGTTTGTAGGACCCAAAATTCTTGACTCTCGGCTGCCGCCATATCTACATTAATATTACGCAGGTAAATCTCCAAAAAGGCGTGTTAGATCTGTCACGACACTCCCGACATATTTGACGTGTCCTTGACGACTACCGACTTCTTACATGATGTTTTTACTTACTTCGTATTACAAGATTGTTTTTTTTTTTATAGAAAAACAATTTTGGGTCCTTATATGCTTACTAATATTATAAAAGCGAAAGTGAGTTTGTTTGTTACGTCTTCACGCTTTTCTTTTTGGTACTGAGATATTTGGGACCCTGGAGACGGACATAGATAGGCTTTCTCACATTTTTTTTTAAAAGTGAGAAAGCCTATGTTTAAGCCTAAATGAGTGACATAGAGGACAATGACAATGAGGGAGAAAGAGGGAAGAAAAGGGAAAACTTAGCATTGCTATTACAATCAATAAGGCGCAAGGGTTAAAACTACAGGTAGCAGGTACCTGCAAACCAGGAAAGGGGAACTTTGTTATCCCGAATTTAACGCGACCGAAGCCGCGGTCAAAAGCTAGTTTTTTATTATATAGTAGCTTTTGGTTTGGCTTTACCGGTGAGATAGTCAGAATTCTTGCCAGGAGAACGTTCGACCAGGATGAAAAGGGACTCTTCCGTTGTTGCTGTTCTATCCAAAACCTGGTCATGGTCTACTTATGTGTCTATCAAAATCTGTTTAGCTGTTAAGACGTGAAAAGGTTACAGACAAAACCCACTTTTTGGCAATCGGGTAAAATGACAACGTTACTATCGCATTAATAAAATTTGTTTTGGGTTAGACGTTAATATGGCTACCCACTTTATAGCGCCTAAAATGGGTTAAATTTTCGGCATAACATTAAGTTTTCCGCTTTTCAAATACAGCCTACTTGTGCTTCAGCCACAGAACTACTACCACGCTCCACTGGCTAAGGACGTCACGCCTCGGTTTAAGGCTGCGATCTTTAATGCAACTCATTAGTTTTCAAAATCAAAGTCAAACATTTATATGCAGATAAATATAGTTGTATAATATACTAGCTTTCGCCCGCGGCTTCGCTCGCGTTAAATTTGGTATAACACACCAAGCAGACCTGCAGTTTCTGCTCTTGCGCCTGATTGAATAATAAGTTCTTGCAATAGTTGCCAGTATCCTTACTAATATTACAAAAGCGAAAGTGAGTTTGTTTGTTTGTTACGTCTTCACGCCTTAATGGTTAAACCGATTTTCATGAATTTTGGTACAGAGATAGTTGGGACCCTGGAGACGGACATAGGCTATTTTTTTTAAGTGGTATATGAGGTAGAAAGAGGGAAGAAAAGGAAAAACTTAGCATTGCTATAACAATCAATAAGACGCAAGGGCTAAAACTACAGGTAGCAGGTACCTGCAAATCAGGAAAGGGGAACTTTGTTATCCCGAATTTAACGCGAGCGAAGCCACGGGCAAATGCTAGTAACATATAATCATAACATAATGACATGAAATTTTTTGATATTTATTTAACTATTATAATTTGAATTTAGGGAATTCTTGCATTGTATAGAAGGAATTCTCAATTAACCACCAGCGTAAAGCCCTTCTGAAGCGAACTATTGGAAGCTCTTTAATTTGTTTAGGAATCTTATTATAAATTTCGATACACATAGGAGCTATTCTATGTGTATCGAAATTTATAATAAGATTCGCTAAGCTTCGCCTTTATAATTGCGTTTTCATAGTGAGAGAAAAATGAGTCTAATGGGTATCTAGTCCTGCCGGGGTTGCGGGTTGTTTGAAAAAGATACCGCGGCCCCGGAATGTTGAGGGCAATAGAAGGAACATGGGTGGGTTTTAGTCAGTACAAGTCTGACACTCCCCTCCCGCTCCGCCCAGAGCGGGGGAAGTTATTTGATGACTTTCCACCCAAAAAAGAAATGGGGTATCTCGTATTTAAATTACATTTATCTTCAACTTCCTCTATCTGTGTCCATTTTACTTTTAAATGTAAAATGGAGACAGGAAGTGACTTTTTAGAACCTACTGGCCTCGTTGGTCGAGTGCTCGTAAGCGCGACTGCAGAAAGATGCCCTGAGTTCGAATTACGGGTCGGACAAAATGTTAGTTTTTATTTCTATCAGGAATTTCTCACTAGCAGCCATTGATAGGTATGTGCCCAGTCGATGGCAATATGCTTGCCCCCTATTACATGGAACTTACAACCTATCTGGCGAAATATGAGTGTATTATTAGGTTTACTTCTACCTAGCCTTTTGGGAATTACCTACAGGCGTGATGTTATGATTTGTTAGTTTATTTTTGTATTACAGATAATTTATTCATTTGAAATTCTCGATTTCTTTGCAAGTTTTGCAGTATCTCGATACAACATGCCCTTCGAAATTCAAATCCATGACGTGCGTGTTTTCGTCTTTTACGTCACGTCCTGTCGTTTGAATTTTATTTCCAGCCAGCTAATAATCAGCAAAGCCATTTGTATCAGCCCTAAGCACACAAACAAAACTTTCCTTGCTTTATGGTCCATTCGCCGTGTACTCCCATAACAGGTTACCCCGTTTCTTCCCGCGGGTGCCGTAATAAGACTGAACTGAATTTTTACCTTACACGTACATGTGTGTATAAACGTCATTTATATGAAATGTATACATCGCCGTACAACCTTATATTTTAATAATATTGTAGGCAGTTTCTAAATAATTGCGACCGACAAAGACCTGACCACAGGGACGCCTTTACCAGTAATAATATACTACCTCCCTAGGCCCCAAAGCAATTATAATTACGTCATGAGAATCAACGAGAAACCCAATCGTAATCCAAAACAGAATTTAGTGTTCTCTATCCCACGAAGGATCCAGTGGACATCAATCGCTCCTGTCCTAATAACCGTTTAAATAGCAGAAAGATTTATGGAAAAGCCCAACAAAGGGGCCCTCGATCCGCCTGCGCCGATAAATCTACGCAGAAAATAATACGATCCCCCAGCGATTTGTTCACTGGGACAAAGACTATGTTTTGTCCAATAAAATTAAGGAGCGTTTCATAGCGAAGATCGTGTCACGTCAAGTTGTTTGATCGTAAAGACACTCCTACCGGCCTTAAGTGTTATGGCGGTGAGTTTGCGTACCTCTCCAACAATGTTTAAAGTTTGCTTTTTAAAGAAGTTTTTCTGATGTCACGGTCTTCAACTAGACAAGCGATTTTCTCAATCAATTATCTGTATCGTAGAACTTAGTCTAGATTTTTTTTATTGGATTTTCTTTGTCTTATAATGAAATATCATGAAACATCAATTTAAATTTGAGACTACAATGACTTGTTGGCAATTTATATTTAACCTATCCCTGTCCCTGTTTGCATACTGAATGACATTCAATTTTGGTTTAACTAGCTTTAGCCCGCGACTTTCCTGATTTGCAGGTACCTGCTACCTGTAGTTTTTTCCTTGCGCCTTATTTATTATATGTAATAGCAATGCTAAGATTTCCCTTTTCTTCCCTCTTTCTCCCTCATATCTCAATCTAAAAAAATAGCCTATGTCCGTCTCCAGGGTCCCAACTATCTCTGTACCAAAATTCATCAAAATCGGTGTAGCCATTTAGGCGTGAAGACGTAACAAACAAACTCATTTTCGCTTTTATAATATTATAGTAAGGATATCTTGAACACATAACAGATGGAGACACATGAGATATCATCCTTACTAATATTGTAAAAGCTAAAGTGAGTTTGTTTGTTACCTCTTCACGCTTTAATGGCTAAACCGATTTTGATGAATTTTGGTACAGAGATAGTTGGGAACCAAGAGACATAGGCTAATTATTAATTTTTTTATAAAAGGTGGGATGTGAGGGAGAAAGAGGGAAGGAAAGGGAAAACTTAGCGTTGCTATTACAAATCAATAAGGCGCAAGGGGAACTGTGTTACCCCGAATTTAACGCGAGCGAAGCCGCGGGCAAAAGCTAGTTTATTATAAAGAGCAAAATACCCATGTCTTTTGTTCCTAGGCTAGGTGTACTGTGCAGCCATCGTGGATTCGGTACATCAAACTAAGAAACTCTAAAATTATTGCTGGTATGTGACCTTTTTTTGGTGTAAGAAATTACTGTTATGCTTTATATAACTAAAGCTTATTAAATCACTTTTTTTTGTGAAGTAGGTAATATTTTTTTTGGTGTGAAAAATTATTAATTCACGTTTGGACTCAAAAAAATGTGCTGGTGTTGCAATAAGTATTACCAGTAGGGAAATTTTGACGTCCAATATAACTAAAAGACAATGTATAGTCTAGAACAAAAAAAATATCGCGATGATGCGGATGGGAGAATAAATGCCCTTCGGATTCGTTACGGGTATTTTTGGTAATAAGAAATCTGATTAAGTATAGGTAAGATTTGATTGTTATGTATTTCATACGTGTGATTTGTTCGAATTTACAAGAGATAGGGAAAACTCATACTCGTACATGTGCATAAAGTTTAGCTTTACACGAAAACTTACCGTTTAAATCAACGAAGATAAACGTACAAAGAGCAAACCTGCAAAGCGGTTCCCCAGTGCAGTTCGTGGTTAAGAAAATAAAAGTTGCTCGAACATACATCTACATAACGTAGATATCTGTTACAAATCGAGCCCCACTCACAGCGAACGACAAAAGAGCTGAGACCACCTTTTTTATCTTTCTCTTTTCGCTTGGACGAGCCTCGTGAGTGAAGAAAATTATTGCCTCGCAGAAAAACCTGTGGAGTGAAGGAAGGTCAGGAAACAGCACACAAAGACAAAACTGCCGATTGAGGAGATCGC
The DNA here is from genome assembly GCA_905475445.1 of Ochropleura plecta. NCBI lineage: Eukaryota > Metazoa > Arthropoda > Insecta > Lepidoptera > Noctuidae > Ochropleura > Ochropleura plecta. The sequence continues at coordinate 13,975,701 of FR997723.1, forward strand.
CGAAATAATCACCCAGCGACGGAACCGGAGCAATTTATCTTTATAAATTCCTTTTCTATTTTAAAGACTTTTCTGTGTGTGAAGCCGCGCCGTTGGAAACTATTGTTCTGTGTCACACAAAGACCTAATGTAATGGATGTTTGATATTCGGGTATCAGTCCCCACTTTCACCTATCATTGTGTTAGATCAAATCTAATCACTCCACTCATCTCACTACCTATGCCAAATTTTCAGATTCGCAATTACACACCATCACTCATGTTATTAAATTCTGCGAATTTGGTACAATATTTGAATAGCAAATTGGAGTACACAATCAGGAAAATGGTGCTGGTTTAAAATGAGTAGGTATTTTAAATTTCGTTGAAGTAGAGAGTAATATAGGCATAATTAAGTGTGGCCAACATTTCCCCGGCCGCCTCTAAAAGTAATAATTTCGTGAGAATAGTGGTGCGGCGGAGACCTAATCATGCCTACATGAGCGCGCAGCGATCTCCCATCTACGTCTCATTAAGGCTAGCGCCAGCGTGTAGGGTGAGGCGTACGATTCTCGGCAGTTTAGTAGAAAGCCCCAAGTCGTAATTCGTGGCGGCGAAGGCTGCTAACAGACCGACTGGCGAGCATTATTAACGGACCATTAGCTCTCATTCGACGCTCGCCGGGATCTGCAAGACGCCGCCGCGGCCTATAGACAACTATTTCGAGACTTGGAACGGCGAAAATTGTAAATCCGATAATTGTCGACAGTTTCAGTTCGCGAGACAGGTTTTCTTTGACGTTGTTTGGATATAAAACGATAGGGTATTTACCAAAAATAGTATTTAAGATATTTTCGGCGGGCGGGGCGTATAGTTAATTTTGGAACAAGTCACAATCGTATTTTTTTTTTCGTTACATTCTCTTTCATGTAAGTACAGAATTTTTTAACTCCATCAAGTTAAAAGATTATTTGTAAAACAACACCTTAGAAGCAAAAAACGACACGGTTGGCGCAGTGGCTGAGCGATCGACTGCTAAGCTGCGTGTCGCGGGTTCGATCCCCACACGGAACAAATATTTTTATGTCCTTCATGTAGTTGTTTCGGGTTTGGCTATTTTTGTATGTGAGTTTAAATGTTGGAACCCACGATATGGGAGAAATATCTAGCGAGGGGCAAAGATAAAACAAAAAATAACAGCCGAACATCCCGATGACGATCTTATTCTGTTTTCTCCTAAAGGGTTTCAACGTCAAACCACATGAAGTATGTTTAAAATAAGATTAATTACAGAATAATATCTATGTACATCCACAATGTACATAGTCCCATACATATCTGAAATACAATCTGACATACGTATTCATATGTAACAAATCAACTCCGCGATATCGTGACGACTGCTTATAAGATGCTCCACAAGCTCAGATATATCAGCCGCTGACACGAAAACAAATACAAATCTGTATTCAAACTTCCGTAAACATTATTCCATGAACTCTCAACCGATCCAATATGCATTTCATATGAACAATAAAGAGACGAACCCATTTCCGTCGCAAAACAATTTTACTTCATATTTGTGCGCTGGCAAACTGTGGCAGTCAACAGTAGTTCATGGTACACCGGCGGCTATATTCTGTAACTGCACTAACTTTTATGCAAATACAGAGTGTAATGCAGGAGCACATCCCACCTGGGATCCAACGCTCAACTCCACAGCACACCCCCTCTCACTAATTAACGACCCAACTTTGAACAACAACAATACCTAAAGCCATACCTCATTAGAGATTGTACTTGTGTTTGAAAAATAAACTGTTATCCAACTAAAGTTTAGAAATATCTTTCGGAAAATAAATTGATGAGAAAATTTTGGGGTTGAATTTGTTAGCCTTAGTGCTGACAGACGCGTTTTTGTACCGTTCTTGTGCTACTAAAACCTCGCTCGTTAACACGTCGTAGATTAACGTGACGAACCATGTATTTGATTGGCTGATTTGATCGTTTACGCTCTAAGTTTTACAATAAGTAGTCTACATACTTTTTGAATCCTAGTAATACAATAAGTATCTTAACGAAACCTTGTCTGACCGCTAATAATTCGAGACGAACGGGACATTAGTAATATTATCAGAGATAACCCTACAAATACTTTGGTTATCCTCAGTTAATACTATTAAGGTGAGTAGGTATCTTGATGATATAAAAAATTACATTTTATAGGATTTGGTGTCTATTTATAGTTTTTTTTTAATAAAAGCGACTAATACTACGTGGGTGTCGTTCGCATGGTTAAGTAACTAGTTAAAATCTAAGCCAGTACCAACTGAGTTATGTGATGTACAATACTGGTACTCATCTAGTACGCATCTAGTTAGACTGGAAGCCGACCCCAATAAAGTTGGGAAAAGACTAGACAGAGATAACAATCTTGACAACCTGTTCCTATGACATTTCTCTTTATTAGTCAAATACTCACGTCCAAGTCTCGTTACCAGGAGAATACCTCAAAATAATAAGTACCAACTTAAAGTTTTTGATCCAAATTTCTTCTTTTTTTGGGAACGTTTTACAAAACTTGGCTTAATAATCTATACCGTTATCCATAAGTTGTGATGAAGGGATTATCTTTACGGAACTACCGGCCCCCAAGATACAGGCGCGGCATAGTTTGGGGACCATTGTTTTCTAATTCTGTCAACATAGAACTTGTTACCGATATCCGTTTGTGTTCCACGCGCGCCTAAAGCGATATCAGCAAAGCAGAGGAGCCTGCCGCGGCCAGGGCCACAGCCTACCGGTTTTTCAGGTTGTTCGAAAGAGATACCGTGGCCCCGGAACACAAAGGGCAAAGGAAAGAACTTGGATGGGTTTTAGTTAGTAAAAGTCTGACACGCAGAGAAAGTTATTTGATGAATTCCCATCTGTAAAAGAAAACAGAATAATGCGAGGAAGTAGTAGTAGTGTTAATTGATATAATTATAGTGATGTTCTTTTATATAAAAATACTAGACTAGCTTCCGCCCGCGACTTCATCCGCGTGGCATAGTTACTTTGGACTAACGCTAACTTTGACCTTTAGCGTGATGATCGAAAAAAAAATATCTTTCTCTCCCCTTTTCTTCCCTCTTTCTCCCCCTTTTCTCAATTTTATTAGCCTATGTCCGTTCCCAGGGTCCCAATTATCTCTGTACCAAAATCGGTTTGGCCATTTAGGCTTGAAGATGTAGGTAACAAACAAACAAACTCACTTTCGCTTTTATAATAATAGTAAGGATTATACTTATAAAGCATGTTGCATAAAAATAATAATATGTACCATCTTATATACATATTTCACTAACACACAGATTAGGATCGATCCTACAAGGATAATGCAATCTTTAGGAGGGGTCAATGTTCTGTTCAGAAAATTAACTGGTAGTTGTTGATTGATTGTTCCCCTAGCGTTTTTCTCGGCCAGTGTATACTGACCCTTATTTTGCTATAAACTTGTTTGCGCTCATTAGCAAGTATTAGTTGCTGCAAATCTAATTTAGTTCTTTTTCGATAAACTTATTCTAACGGACTCAACTAAGCAAAGTTTGTTTTGTATCATTATTTTCTTCATAGATTTTATTTCTAACAGCTGTATATTAAGCAATTATCTATAATAAAGATTTAATATGAAAGTCAGTCTTAAGGTTGTCGATATGGTCTGTTACCACTGTACCATCATTTACTGGAAACCATTTCTTGACTCTAATTTGCTTTGGCAGTTGAGAGCATGTTATGCTCACTCAAATGTCTCGCTGATGGTAGCGCGCGTGATCATTTAGTTCTCTTCAAAATGGATGAGTTGAATGATACTGAATTACTGATCCAAGCGTCATGTTCCCCGGGATTGCGGGTTGTTCGAAAGAGATACCGCGGCCCCGGAACGTAAAGGGCAATAGAAGGAACAATGGTAGATTTTGGTCAGTACAAGTCTGGCACTCCCCCTCCGCTCCGCCCAGAACGGGGGAAGTTATTTGATGATTTGCCACACCAAAAAAAAAGCGTCATGTTCCCAATCTGAGGAGGCCAAACACCTGCTTCAGTAGGCTTTACGCTGGACTCGTGCGGTGCATGGCCTTTTAGGGGGTTATGTAACAATATTCTGATGTAAAAGAGTACTTATGGAATTTCTTGCCGCAGATCGAATCTACGAGAATACGGCGGTGCTCTGACCAAGGTGGGCAGACCGCCACAGTCTGCTCCACCGTATTCTCGTGTAATATACCTTTTAACTGGGACTGTAGCTTCATTTTATTGTTGCCATTGTTTCGACAGTTCAAAGGTGACTGTAACTGACCTACTTGAAATAAATACAAGACTTGGCAGTCTGACGCTTATAATGAAGATGACAATTTCATTACCATGACTCATTTAAGTCTCCATTAGAGGGGAACTCTCCGATACTTCCGCCTCGATCCTTGCTGACTATCCGTCTTTTATCAAGACTTCTGCCCGTTTTCGCCAACGCAAAACGGCACCTAAATATGACCGTACTGTTTTATATGCCAAGTTCATCACCCAGCTCCATTGTTTAAAATGTCGCTTAGTTCTAGTTTAACAGTCATTGCACCTGCAAGAAGGAAGAAGTTACCGGTTTATCGTTTTTAAATTGGTCCGGATTTTGTAGCTTGATTTTATCAGAATACTGATGAGAATGACAAAAGGACTTTGTTAGCCATTTTCCTTACGAAAACAATATTACAAAACAGTGCTTATATAAGCTAATGTTGTTCTACTGTCGAGAAAGTTTTGAAAAACGGAATGGCAGTGTTTATTTCACTGCGGATGGGAAATCATCAAATAACTTCCCCCGCTCTGGGCGGAGTGCCAGACTTTTACTCACTAAAACCCACCAATGTTCCTTGTTTTGCCCTTTATATTCCAAGGCTACGGTATCTCTTTCGAATAACTCGCAACACGATACCCCCTGGCAAGATAAAGTGTACGATAAAGAGATAATTCATAAATGAAATATAAATCACCAAGGAATCATTTATCAGATAAATAGGATAATGCATGTAATTTGCTTAATATCAGTACATAGGCAATCTCAATCATATAACGAGGCGCCCCAAACGGGAGCAACCCAATTTACTAGTGTACAAGTTTATTTGCCAACTGTCCTTTGGGTATCATAATAAATGGGAGGACAAATTCCCGACCTTTCTCCTATATTGAAATTTTACTTAGTCAACCATTTGGAAACTTTAATTAGCAGTTATATTTACAATTTTGTTCCGACAAATAAGTTATTTAGTTGCTTATTTTGTTTTTCGTGTACTATTCGTAGTTTTAACCTGTAGAATTTGACGTTTTTTTTTGTTTTTTTCTTACCTCACTAAAACCTAAAGCGGCACTCTTGTATGATCGCTTTATTGTCCGTCTGTCTGCTTGTCTTACTGTCTGTCGAATCCCTTATTTCGGTAACGCGTAGAGGTATCGAGTTGAAAATAAAACCATATACTTAAATCTGTAGTCCCTTAGAATTGTGAAAAAATCAATACTCTATGTCAACACAGTCAAAAGATATTGCCGTTTATGTCGCAAGTTTGTCCTCCACAGCGGCTGCTGAGGAATCCTGCTAAAAACCAAATAACACTCCCAAACTGGGAATCAAACCTAGAAATTGTGCTACATCATCTGCCTAGCCTTTTCCCAACTATGTTGGGGTCGGCCTCCAGTCTAACCGGATGCAGCTGAATATCAGTATTTTACATGGAGCGACTGCCTATCTGACCTCCACAACCCAGTTAATACTGGGCAATACGATACCCCTTGGTAAGACTGGTTGTCAGACTTTCGGAACACTGACTACCTGTAACGACTGTCAAAGATCTACAAATGACAGCCGGGACCAACGGCTTAACGTGCTTTCCGAGGCACGGAGGAAACTCGGTATGTAACGGGTGGTCACCCATCCACAGACCAACCTAGGCAAGCGCGGCTTAACCTAAAGATCGACCCGAGCGGCTGCTATTATTTAGCCACGAGCTCCTCCTTGTGCTACATGAGGAAATATTTACCCCATGTTATTAACCTTAAAGGCAAACCCGTCCAGCGTCCAATCATATTAATACTCGGTCCTAACAAACCTACCGCCGAACTTTCTAATTCATTTGTTTGAGTTTAATTACAGATATTAATCAATTCGGATTCGGAACATATTTGTTTAAAATCATCGAAATTGTAATTTCACTTTGCCAACACCACATAAATATATTATTATTAGCAGATTTCTGGTTTGGTGTTACGGCCAGTAATTAATCTTCGCAGATAATCCATACACTAAGTATATTATCAACGCAAAATGTGTTTGTCTGTCTCTTGCTTTTTTACAACTAAACGACTCAACGGATTTCAATGTAATTTGCCTAACAGGTAGACCATGACCTGGGCTAGGATATACAATACTTTATCCCGGTAGTAAGCTCCTGTGGCATAATTTCCGACCTCTAAAGAAAGGTGAAACCGCGGGGTTAAGCTGGTACCTTATAAATATCGTATTATAGCTACGTACTAAATCTCTAATGTACAGCTTATTCTTGCTCCGTTATATTCCGAGTCAATGCATTATGAAGCAGTCTGAAATGAGTATTCCCTTTAATCCGGCTTAAGGCTCTATTACAGACGGAAGAAAACAAGGGATCAGAATTAAAGAAAAGATTAGTAATTCCCCGTCCGGAGACGCCGAAGTGAAGTGGCGCAAACAATAAATCTTTGGCCGTTTCTTCCGTCCGGCCGCTGCAAAAACGGCACGCGTAATTAATTACCCCACTTGGCCGGTCAGCTTTGGATTCCAATCCCAGCCTTCGACTTTTTTTTTGGTTAACATTAAACTGTGGATGGCTGGGTAATTGATTTGGTCTTAGCTCCCGACTGAATAAACCGATTGTCAATCAAGTTTGCTTGAGGTGGTGTTTAATGACATTCTGGATTGTCAAGTGCCTTGATGCATGGATTAAGGTGACTTGTAAGACTAAACCTCTTTTGAAAGGGCTTTGTTCTTATTTTTTTTTTGGTTTGGAGTATATTACGAAACGAAAATATTCTTTTTTTAAATTGTTTTGTTTTTATTTATTTATGCACACACAATATACGTGACAGGACAATACATAAACACAGAAGAGCATAAAGGTACTGCTTATTTCTTAAGAAATTTCTTCCAGCAGACGAAAACAGCAAAGTTGGAGAGATAGACACAGTGTGTGGAATACACAAAACAGGAATTTTAAAACTATCAATCATATAATAAATATACATACCAATAATACACATATAAAAATAAATACAACGATAGTAGATATGTACAGTATCTAAAATATATAATTATGCAGAATATTACAGTAAAAAGAAGAGGTTATTTTTATAAAACGTTGCCCCTTACTGGGAATTGCTCCTTTACTGTGGGTGCGTTTATAACCTTTGATACTCACATACACAAACAGCCAGACCCGAAACAACTATCTGTAGGTCATACAAATATTTTGTCTGTGCGGTGATCGAAACCTCGACACGCAGCGCAGCCGTGTGTCAAGGTTTTCGAATTGACATCTATTTCATCAATTTACCGATTTTGGACACCCAAAGCTGAATAATAAGAGCTCTACCACTTTCTATTATTGTAAGCTTGCGTCTTCCAACTGCTGGACTAACACCCCATGGCATTTACTTAGTACAGTCAAGAGCCTAAAGTTACTTCTTCTTCCATTACGTGTGATTATTGTCTAATATGGTTTCCGAAATTTTATACCGCCTGTGAGTCTCTGACTTACTCGTATATTTATTTACCGACGAGAAATATCTCTTAGGCACGTTGGTTTTCTCGCCATGTTTACGTTCATTAAAGGAAATGAATATTATATAATACGCACATGAATCCAAAAAGTCAGAGGTGCGTTTCTTGGGACCGCAAAACAAAAAAACTAGCATCCCCCTTAAATTGTTAACTCAACACTCATATTAAGAGATGTCAGATTGGCCTGCCAGGGCCACAGCTTGCCGGGGTTGGAGGTTGTTCGAAAGAGATACCGCGGCCTCAGAACACAAAGAGCAAAAATGGTACATGGATAGGTTTTAGTCAGTAAAAGTCTGAAACTCCGCGACGGCCGGCAATGGAAAGCTTAGCCCAAACACAAACTTACAGTCAGTGTCTCAAATTTAGGCACAGCTTTCAACTCTGGACATTTCTTCAAAGCTTCGCCATCATCTACACCTGCACCAACATCCTCCACCAGCTTCTTATCCCGTCCGCAAAAAAAACAATCATATTTACACAGCTACTAAAAGTTACAAACACCACAAAACAAATGTTACACTACAAGCCAGAACTCAACAGTTTATTAATTTCCATAAAACCGTTAAAGAAAAACGTGTTTCTCTACAAATTACTTTAGAGCAGCATCTGATAGCCAGACGGGGAAAAAAAATATTAAAACATCGTTGAAGTTGGAAATCTCAGTAATGATCTGCAGCGAGATCGCTTTGAATTGTTTTCGTTTTCGCTTCGTCTCGGCTCCGAGGCGTACTGACTTAGTGCTCATACAGACGAGCGGCACTTTGTTGACGACAGATACCACTGCAACCGTCACCACTTTTCGACGGCACTCGGCTGCAGCCGTCGCCGTTTCGCCCGCTCCGCCGATCTATAATAAAGTAATCAATGACTTATTGTCGGGCCTACGCTGTCTTCTTATACTTACCGAACAGAACTGACCGATGAAAAAATTAAAAACTACAACGAACGTGTCCTTATTAAAAAAGCATATTACAAAATAAAGGACTACGTTGAAGAGAAAGAAGTTTATTTTTGTGATCTCTTTAAATCAGTTTATTTTTTGCAATAGTTGTCAAATCTCATGATTTGAGTGAACATTATTGGCCTTGTAGATTCTTAGACACCTGTTAACTTCTTATCTTATTTTACATTTTGTAAAGTAAGCAATGGCTTATTGTCGGGCCTACGCTCTCATACTTAAGTACGACAACATTGTAAAACCAAATGATTTTAAAAGAGTAATCATGGTGTTTATTACCAGTTCTTCTCCAGAGGAAACGACCAACCCGAACCGCGCACCTTTACTCGAGGTTTTATAAGTGCCCATGGAGGCCTGTGTGAAATAAAAATATTTAGTTGTTTTATTTTTATTTATAAAGCAGTCTTGGTCGGCTCTTTTAGTACAATTAGTAATACAACCTCAATGTCATCACTAGAGCTCATTTCGTGGACACGTGATCCTTATGCACTCAGTCGAATAAACAAAATGGCGGACGCGACAGGCCACAACTGCAAACGTCGCCACCCGTCGACAGCCGCCGTCAACGTTTTGCCGCTCGTCTGTATGAGCCCTTAGTGGGACTGAAACACGCTTATCTGTTTTGCTTCCTATCAGCTGCTTCAGTGTTTTGTACACCTTTGACGTCGTTGTAAATTGAATGCTGTTTTATATTTGTTAAGGACGTTTTTCAATTACGTGTGACCAGGAAGCCTAAAATGCGCGCTTTAATATAATATGAATCACTTCAAAGTAAAAATTCATAAATGTATAAACATAGACGAGGCAAAAGGGGTCGTAACAGGTGGAGGTGGTGTTCTATGATTTCTGCCTACCCCCATGGGAAAAAGGCGTGAGTAAGCATGCATTTATTTTTACGGTGTCACGGGTTCGATTCCCACACGGAACAATTATTTGTAAGGCCTACAGATAGTTGTTCCGGGTCTGGCTGTTTGTGTATGTGAGTTTAAATGTTTATAAACGCACCCATGATACAAGAGAAATTCGTAGTCCCCACACTAGGAATTTCTCTTCACGAAACAAACGTCTTTTTTTTTAAATAGAGGACAGGACTGAGTTTAAGAATGTGGGACAAATTTCTTTACTCATTTAATTATCATGATCATCTGCCTAGCCTTTTCCTAACTATGTCGGAGTCAGCTTCCAGTCTTAACGGATTCACCTAAATACCAGTATTTTGCATGGAGCGACTGCCTATCTGACCTCCACAACCCATATTTAACTATCTAACACAATACTCCTAGGTAAGACTGGTTGTCAGACTTTCGAGCCATTGACTACCTGTAACGACTGTCAAAGATTTACAAATGACAGGTGAGACTTAAAAAACATAACACATTAAAAAGAACACGCGGAAGAAACTCGCTATGTAATGGGTGGTTACCCATCCACGAACCAACCTAGGCAAGTGCGGCTTCAGCTCTAGGCTATTAAAGTTAATATTACTACCAAAATCATGGCAAAAAATGTTGGTTGTAATATAAAGCGAGATTTAATTATCTTCTGTCATTATCTGTTGTTGTTAAAACATAAAATTGACTTTCGTTCTATTTCTCGTCGAAATAACAAAAATCTTTCCGTGTAAAGTTCCTAATTAGCTGGAAAAGTTTGTTTACGTAATTAATTTCATAGCTAAGTCGGTAACAATGTGAGAGTACCTACGTACTTTACCAAATGGTTTATTATATATACTTTACTGAGGTACTTTGCTTCGCACATTCAAGTTTTACGTTGATAATCTTATTATCATTTCATTAAAATTGCTCGACATTTAACCATATTCCTAAATAATAACGCAACGACGCTTAACCACACCACAGTTCAAATAACAATATTCTTTCATAAATGCGAAAGTTTGTGAAGACAGATGTATGTATGGATGGATGTTTGTTTGTCTTTCATGCAAAAAAGCCGAACAGGTTTGGATAATTGACAGATTCTTGATAGGTGCAAAAGTGTGTTGGCTGTCTGTCTGTTGGTGCTGGCAGTCATTTGTAGATCATAGAAAGTCGTTAGAGGTAGCCAGTGTCCCGAACTGTTGACAATTAAGGAGTATTTAACACTTCAAGCACAAAGTACAGAGGCGGACTTAATGCCATAGGCATTTTAGTTTTTGAGTATCGTATTACCTAGTTATTAACTGGGTTATGGACTTACTAACTAACTTAAAATACGGGTTTTCAGTGGAATCCGATCCCAATATAGTTAGGAAAAGGCTAAGCTGATGATGAATTCAGATGTTGCTATAACGTATGCGAAAACGCGTATTAATTAGATAATCTTAACAACTTAACCAACATATTTACTTGTCACTAATGAAGTACATCACATAAACTTTATACTAAAACAGTGCGTAATAACATAATATACACCAGGCTCTCATGAAATAACACAGTAATAGAGTATTATAATTGCCTCAGAGAAACACAGGCTGAAAACAATCAAGTTAGTGCAAACACTCCTAGACCAAGACCAGGTTCCAAATAACTAGAGTTTGCGTGTGTATTAACATTAACAATGCAAGCGAATAACAATGATGTTGTACAAATATGAGTCCGTTGACAAAGTTGAAACCTCCAAAAGGGAAACAAACGAAGCCAAACAGAACTAATATTTAAATCCACATGTGAGGTTCATGGATGGGTGACCGTTCCCAGCAAAAACAAAATATATTATTACACAAAGCCTACATGGATTCTAAAACCGTCGTGGAAAGCACGTTAAGACCTTGACCACGGTCGTCATTCGTCAATCTTTGATAATCGCCACAGGTAGCACCCCATAAGCAATCAGTATTTCTAAAGCGTCTCATATTACACAAATAAGCATTAACTGGGATGAGGAAGTCAAATAGGCAGTCGCTGCATAGAAAATACTAGTATACAGCAGCGTCTATTAACACAAGAGGTAGACAGACGACTAAAATAAAGACTCGACGATTCAGTAACATGACGCTTACTACAAAACTATATAGATAGCTATTGATATCAATTATATAATCATGCACTACGATATCTAAGAAGCTTCATATTATGAAATAAATAAAAAGTCATAATTTATCAAACGCAAACTATATAATATTATTATAATTAAGGTTCAGTGCTTAGTTTTAATGTTAGTGCTGATTTCTATTCTTATTATGGTTAGTTCTAACTTAATGATTACTTAATATTGTTAGTTGGTTAGTATTTGTAGCTTAGTTTGACTATCTGCAGTAAATGATGCCGTGACGTCTGATAGGGGAGAATGGAAGAAGAAAACGTGATAAATGATAAATGATGTTTATTTTGCAAGTAGGTTTTCACAAACACTTTTACACGTCATTTTTTTTAAACTAGATGAGGCCGGTGTTTCGTACCCGACTACTCTGAGAAGAAACAGCCGAAACAAACTCAGAGGTCATAGTCTCTTTTAAGGTCCAGACAAAATAATCTTGGTCAACTTACATGAGGACCATGCAGATAGTGTCTGAAATGGTCTTTTTAAGAAAGCACCACACAGATTGAGTGGACCTGTCCAGTCAGTGCAAGCATTTGTCAGTTATCGTGTAGCTCAACTCATAACCCAAGGAGCTCAACGACACGACGAACAATACCAAAAAAAGGACATTTGTGTAGGTCGCTTATAGTACTCAAACTGCCAGACTATCGTCAAAAAACAAAGTAAATAAAAGAAATGATCCACATGGTCTTCACATTCACAATAAACAAATAAAAATACAAAATTAAATTAATGAAATCATAAAATGTCATAAATTAAAATAATAAGGAAAATAAAATGTCACAAATAATAATAATAAAAAGAAATGTAAAAATAAACAAAGTAATGTCAAATTGTATAAAATAAAGGAATAAACAATAAATAGGTGAAACAAAGGAAAATTTTGACACTCACAGAGCAAATTAAATTGGAGCAGCTTAATCCCAAGCCTTTTTATCTTCAAGGTAATGATTCATATTATAGTAAGCTTTCAGATATAGCTTACGTTTTATAAAAGATTTAAATTTATTGAGGCTTAGTGTTTGAATATCGCTTGGTAGTTTATTATAATAACGTATACATTGGCATGTGAACGTACCCCCTATTTTTTTGAGCCTCGTTGCAGGAACAACAAATTTGTGTTTGTTCCTTGTATTTATGTCGTGGATATCACTGTATTTTTTAAACAATTTTATATTTTTATGCGCGTACAAAAGGTTTTCGTAAATAAACTGAGAGGGCACAGTTAGTATGTTAATCTCTTTAAATTTTTCTCTGAGGGAGTGTCTAGGACTTAATTTATACATTGAACGAATTGCCCTCTTTTGCAAAATAAAAATTGTCTGAATATCGGCGGCATGGCCCCACAAGAGAATACCATACGACATCACACTGTGGAAATAACTAAAATAAACTAAACGGGCTGTCCCTAAATCAGTCAAATCACGAATTTTTTTAACGGCGTATGCTGCAGAGCTAAGCTTTTTTGACAACTTATCTATATGAGGGCCCCACTGAAGCTTAGCATCCAAAGTTAAGCCTAAGAACACTGTGTTATCTTCCGGTTTCAACTCTTCATCCTTGATTAGTACACTAGTTTCCACTTGTCTAACATGAGGTAACGTAAACTTAATGCATTTGGTCTTTTTCTCATTTAAAAGTAAATTATTAACGTTAAACCAATTAACGACCTTTGCCAGAGCGCTATTAACATCGTCACTAGCTAGCTGCTGACGTTTTAGTTTAAATAAAAGAGAAGTGTCGTCTGCAAACAACACTACATCATGATTATCCTTTATGAGGTAAGGCAAGTCATTAATATAAATAAGAAACAAAAAAGGGCCAAGAATGGAGCCTTGAGGTACTCCCATGCTTACTACAGATCCGGGAGATCTTTTCCCGTTAACATCAACTCTCTGAATCCTACCACTCAAATATGACGTAAGAAGATTCAGAGAGGCGTTCCGGATTCCGTAGTGGTGTAGTTTTCTGATTAATGTTTTATGGAGAACGCAATCGAAAGCCTTGGACAAATCGCAAAAAATCCCCAAAGCATCGCATTTATCTTCCCAGGCTTTATAAATGTGTCCTAGAAGTTCAACACCGGCATCAGTAGTTGAACGACCCTTTGTAAAACCGAACTGTTTATGATGCAATAACTTATGTTTATTGAAAAATCTTTGCAATTGATCTAAAATTATTTTTTCAAAAATTTTACTAAATGTTGGTAGCACTGAAATTGGTCTATAGTTAGTAGGGTCTGATGTACTACCCGATTTAAACAATGGTATTATTTTACAATTTTTCATTAGATCAGGAAACTCACCACGGTCAATACAATCATTAAATATAACAGCTAATGAAGGAGCTACAATGGTTATAATGGACTTAGCAACGTCCACAGAATGACCCCATAGATCAGCGGTCTTCTTAACATTTAACATATGAAATGTTTTAATTACATCATTACAGTTAACATATTGAAAATTAAATTCGGAATCATTAAATGGAACGTTTTCCTTTAGTAAAGCATCTGCAGCAGCAGGCGACGAGTTTAGCGATTTAGTAGTCGATACAGGAATATCCGCAAAGAAATTTTCAAAAGCTGTAGCAACTTGAGTATCTGATTTTATGATATTATCGCCGATAGCAAGGCTGTAGTCACTATTTCTCTTGCAAGACCTTCCGTGTTGCGCCGACCCCAAATAGAATGGGACAAGGGCAGGAAAATGATGAGTTTGACTATCTGCAAGACTGCAGTGTTCATTTTATTAGCACTTTTTAAATGACTAAATTACATGAGATGGTCCTAAAAAGCCAATCCTTCATATGAAGATCAAAATAGTAGCGAAGCGGCATTTTAGTGATAGTAGGTATCTTAGTTGGCGGATCGGGAAAGTCACCACATGGGACGTTGCCATGATGTTTGCAGGAAGGAGTAATTGGCGTAACAAACTTTTCAGCAACATGCAAGGTGTGGGAAACATTGATAATAGAATCAACTAGCTCTGCCCAGTAGTTTCACTAGCCGGTCGGCACCTAAGTATTGTAGCGTGATGTACAAATTACTAGCTGCGCCCTGCGTTTTAAACAGCGTAGACCGGGATAAAAAGGAAGTAAGATCCATTCAGAACTGGCATGTATAGACCAAACTGTTGGAATGAATACCAAATTGAATTTCATGCAAGCCTAGGCGTTTTATCATGAGTTGGTTCTACCAAGAACTTGTCAGAACAAACCCGTGAATTTGTATCATAAACAATCCAGTCAAAAATTCGCGTTCTCAGATACAAACGTTGCCACCCTTTTTATCTCATTTGCGGATGAATTTCGCAAAGCTTTAGTGAGCATCTCCGTTCCAAAAGGGGGGATCCTTTTATGCAAAATTTCAGACTCTTAACACTTATAGTTCCTGAGATTTCGTGATGAGTGAGTCAGTGAATTTCTCTTTTAAATGTATAGATTACTACACTGGACTAAAACTCTGAAATGATACCTTTAATAAATACCTATCCTCTAAAACAACGGAATGCTTATCACTACTGACCACCAACTGAATATCCAATAGTCAAAATTAACACATCAGCAACTACATTCACAATCAACATCAACCATCTCTCGTCAATTCGAGGTTAAAGAACCTTCCACATTTAAAGCAATTTTCATTAAACATAAAGAAACACTCAAGCATAAAATTTCTTGAAATTCCCTTTGTTGAAAAAGGTATTTTCTCATTCATCGGAAACTCAAACGGCTTTGTAACTAATTACTGCAATGTATTAGTACCATGAATAAAATGCTCCTAATTTAATTTCCTTTATTTAGGTATCTGTAAAATGAGGATACTGGATACGTATATATGTTACGGGATGTATCTGTGACTGGGTCGGCCTTTTGATCTTCAGATGGTCTATCTTTGGAAATTTCTGATCTCAGACTGAAATGAGTCGCTTGGTTGGAGGATATTTCAACTGCTTAGCTTTTTTCCTACTTTGTCATTATTGTATATAAAGAGCTACTCTGGCTCCTACAGCCTATGCAGTTACTAGGGTATGAATTATTGGATTATTGTAATATTTAAATCAATTAAACTTTCATTTACATATTGCCCCTAAAAGATTTTGTGTCTGCATCACCCTAAGCTAGGCTGATAGAAAATTCCCAAGGCATTAAATCAACCTTTGTACGATGTTTTTAACATATCCACAAAGTTTTAAATATAAAGATGGTGAGTTGTTGGTAGAAGTTGTTTAGTTTTTAAATAAATTATTATAACTTTGTAACTGTTCTTTTTAAGGTCTAAAATTATGTAGTTATATCAACAAACAACCTGACAGACAACAGACAACACTGACTTGGAAATTGTGAATAAAGTTATAGGAAACCAAAAATACCTACTGATTTTCTAATTCCCAGATAGCGTAGTCATAGTTATCATCATCATCATCTGCTTAGCCTTTTCCCAACTATGTTGGGGTAGGCTTTCAGTCTAACCACATGCAGCTGAATACCAATATTTTACATGGAGCGACTGTCTTACCTCCACAACCTTACCGGGTTGTGGAGGTAAGAGGCAGTCGCTGTAGTACTGGGTAATACGATATCCTTTGGTAGGACTGGTTGTCAGTCTTTCGGGACACTGACTACCAGTAACGACTGTCGAAGATCTACAAATGACAGTTTTTAATATATATAAACGCCTCTTTTTCTTCTTTGAAGAAAAGATTCCAATAAAACATAGGTACAATGAGACGATAAACTGGCTGTTGCAGAAAGTGGAGGTTATTTAAGTATTAATTGGGCACCTGTTGAGATTCCTGGCTGTGATATAGTAGCGATCTTGTGACCTTTATCCGACTATAAGTATATCATGACTCGGGTTACGGGATTTGGATTAGTTTAAAAATTAATATTATACATAGTACAATATTTAAAACCACTGCCTCGTTGGTCCAGTGGTCGCAAGCGCCAGCGCTGAGCATGAGGTCTTGGTTCGATTCCGGGGTCAGGGAAATTGTGATTGGGTATTTCCATCAGGTTTTTCTCACTAAGAGTAGAATTTGTGCTCGATTGACGGCAATAGGCTAGCCCTATTAACAAGATACTTAAAAAAAACTAAATATTTTTGTACTAAACGGTAGACCTCTGCCCAATCCTTCGGCCATTACAGCCGTTGATATTTAAAACCAATATTTGATAATACCATCGACTAGAGAACGAAGAGTACCTACCAATGCTATTCTTTAGAAGTTATCAAGTCACTGCGGCCAGTCTCTAATTCCTGCCGGGGTTGCGGGTTATTCGAAAGAGATACCCTGGCCCCTGAACATAAAGAGCAATAGAAGGAACATGGGTGGGTTTTAGTTAGTGCAAGTCTGACTTTCCCCCCGCTCCGTCTAGAACCGGGCAAGTTATTTGATGAATTCCCATCCAAAATTACCGACTTCCCGGTTTCCGGTTCCTTTGGAAGACCATGGCTGTCATTATAATCTTCCAACTATTAAAAAATATCTATTAGATCTCGTTTCGTATAGAAAAATGCCTGGCATAAAACAAAATCAAATTATAACAGCATGCATTTATGTAATTTTTTTTTAAACGTTGCCTCTCTCAGTAGGAATTTATCCTGTACCGTGGTTGCGTTTACAAACATTTAAACTACAATACACAAACAGCCAGACCCGAAACAACTACCTGTAGGTCATACAAATATTTGTTCCGTATGGGAATCTAACCAGGGAGGAGCTCGTGGCTAAATAATAGCAGCCGCTCGGGTCGATCTTTAGGTTAAGCCGCGCTTGCCTAGGTTGGTCTGTGGATGGGAGACCACCCGTTACATACCGAGTTTCCTCCGTGCCTCGGAAAGCACGTTAAGCCGTTGGTCCCGGCTGTCATTTGTAGATCTTTGACAGTCGTTACAGGTAGTCAGTGTCCCGAAAGTCTGACAACCAGTTTTACCAAGGGGTATCGTATTACCCAGTACTAACTGGGTTGTGGAGGTTAGATAGGCAGTCGCTCCATATAAAATACTGATATTTAGCTGCATCCGGTTAGACTGGAAGCCAACCCCAACATACTTGGGAAAAGGCTAGGCCGATGATGGGAATCTCACCAGCGACACGCAGCGGAGCAATCGATCGCTCAGCCACTGCGCTAACCGTGTCGTATTTGACATTGATAATGAGAGTTAAATAAGTTGACCAGCATAATCAAAAAATCTAACCCTTAATAAAAAGCGTCTATTTATTTGACGACTAGCTTTCGCCCGCGACTTCGTCCGCGTGACATATTTACTTTGGGCTAACGCTAACTTTAACCCGCGTGATGATCGAAATAAAAATATCTTTGCCCTTTTGCTCACTTTTTTTAGCCTCTGTCCGTCTCCAGGGTCCCAACTATATCTGTACCAAAATTCATCAAAATCGGTTTGGCCATTTAGGCGTGAAGACGTAACAAACAAACAAACTCACTTTCGCTTTTATCATATTAGTAAGGATTTATGCACACACTCAATACAGTAAAGAAGACAAGAACAAAAAAAGGTGAACAAAAGTAATGCTTCTTTCTAAAGAAATCTTATTCAGCATTCCTGCGAAAGAAAAGTTATTAAAAAGAGATGTAGACACAGTTTGTAAAAAGACGAGATTTTTTTTGTTTTTTTGTTAAAAATATATGTCACTGTCCAACACACATCTGCCTACGAGTTAGTACCCCGCAGGCTTGACGGTATGTTAAAATTAAAGGATACTAAATATTACAAATAAATTAACTCACAACTTAAAAAAATATGTACACACGACGGCACATCAACCTACACAAAACCATTTTAACCTGATCTCTACTACGGTGTGCGATCCATAGTAGAGAGATCAGGTTATAATAGTTTAGAACAGGTTGACCCGCCGTCGTGTGTACAATACATACTAACTAAAAAGCCAAGTTCTAATGATTGATCCGATTATGGTTTCGTTTATGGAATGAAATGAAACTAAAAATAAATATTGTGGTGCTTTTTCCTAATTATTCACTTTAATATGTGACAAAGCTTTGAAGATCGTGTGGTTTTTGTATCGTCTGATTATTCGAGGTTTTAACTATTTGTAATAACTGCTGTTTATTTAGAAATAACTGTGTCCTCATTGCGGTGACAGTTTTTTATTTCCAGTCCACAATCAGACATCAAATGATGCGGTCCAACCTTGTTTGTGTTCAAATACACCCGTAATATACTCGTAAATACTAATATAAAAAGCGGCATTACGCTACATATCTATAAAAATACAACCAATTTACGATCCGGCTTAACAACCACCGTTTGACAAACTCATAAGGGTTGGAACGTAGGAAGTGATGAAATATTCAATAGACACAATTCTCGTCATTGATTCGGCGCCTTAATACCTTAGAGGTCGCAAACATTGTCTTTCGAGTGAAAAAATGTGTGGGAGAGTGGGAAAGCAAGTCATCTCGTTTTTATCGCACTCTTTCAGCTGGCTGGGTCGTGTGAATGCGACGAATTTATTGCGATGTACAACCTCCAGTGGAGCGCGAAGAATTAGCCGACAATCAGCCCCGGGGCTTGTGCTAGTGTCATTCTTGGTAGTGCAACCTATTTGTTACAACTTGCTTGTTCGCTTGAAATAAATATTATAAACTGTTTTTAGTCGTCTTTTTTAAGTTGTGTTAAATGTAGATCCAAGTGTTACCCTACGGCGATTTTAAGTTTGTTTCCCAATATACGTATTCAAAATTTATTGCTCAACATTTTATATGTACAGTCAGTAAAAGAAATAAGTAACTAGGTTCCTTAGATACAGTTGAAATTTCCTTAAATACCCATAAATGTTGAACAGTTCATGAAATAAATTTAATTTGAGTAGAGGACGTCCATCGATTCCTAAGAAAGAAAACAACAACAGATATCTGACGAACTGCTGATTGTGCTGATGTTCCAAAAAAGCTTCACCTATTCAAAAACCCGACACAATAAAATGAAAACTAAACTCAATCAAAAATTTGCAAAAAAATAAAAATGTACACACGATTACAAAAAATCGGCTACTAATACCATTACAAGCCAAAGAAATAATTACAAACAAAACTGGCATTGAGACCATGCTTCCCCGCGCTCCGATAGCAACCATTTTGGAAAACCGAAAGCCCGCTTCAATTTTATTTTCACGCCTGCAGTTCGGAGATACGCTGAAACTTTCATCGGGGGCTTTCACTACGCGAGAACGAAACATAAATTGTCGACGGACGGTCCGCAGCCCATGTCTTTATTTTTCAAAAACAATGCACGTATGTTCATTTGTTTTTTTTTTCGACGAATGTTCTTGTGTCTCTTAGTTCCATGTTTAATTTAATTTTCATGGCTTTTTTGTGTTGTAGATTAGCTGGCTTTTTGACAGTCTTAGTTTATATTGAAAAAGTTATTTTGGTTAAATATTGTTAGGTGCTAATTTTGTATACAATTACGGTCAGATATTATTTCAAATGAAAAGTCTTATATTACAAATAGTCGAGTAAATCAATAGGGTGGAAATAAATATGATAGTTTATGAAAATAATAGGTCTTTACCTATGAAATTGCCGTTTTGTATGAAAAAATTTAAACGAATTTTTTCATGTATTTTTTATTTGTATTAATCGAAGTAATCACCCATGCAATCAATGCATCTTTGCCAACGCAGTGGCAGTTTATTGATGCCCTTCTTAAAGAAATCAGCTGGACGGGAGGCAACAAATTCTTCAAAGGCATTTTGTACTGCCTCTCGGGTATTGAATTTTTTTCACGCCAAGAAGTTATCTTTTAAATTCTGAAAAAGTAGTAGTCTGTAGGCGCAAGGTCTGGTGAGTAGGGCGGATGACGGAGAGCTTCCAACCCCAGTTCTTGCAACTTGGAGACCGTCTGCAGTGCAGTATGAGGTCGCGCGTTGTCGTGCAGGAGCAGCGGAGACGAGCGATTGACCAATGCTGTTTGGAGATGTGCCAGCTTCTCCATCATTGTGTTCAGTTCTTCACAGTACACATCTGCAGTAATGCTCACCCCGTTTGGTAAGAAGCTATGATGAATCACACCGGCGCTAGACCACCAATCAGTGACCATCACTTTTCTAGGGGTAAGTTTTCGTTTAAAGCATTGTTTAGGTGCTGAACCAGGATCCAACCAACTTGCTGAGCGCTTGCGGTTATCAAACAGAATCCATTTTTCATCGCAGGTAACAATGCGGTTCAAAATTCCTTCATTTGTGTGTCTGTTGAGCAGTGCAAAGCACGTCTCGACGCGTACTTCGCGCTGGCGATCATTGAGTTCGTGCACCCATTTGTCAAGCTTTTTTACCTTGCCAATTTGACGCAAATGGACCAATATTGTTTTGACGCTAACGTCGAAAGCTGCTGCTAATTCAGCCGTAGATTGTGTATCATCAGCTTCCACAATCGCTTTTAATTCGTCATTGTCGACCAAAGTCTTCGGACGACCGCGAGGTTCATTTTTGAGGTCGAAATTTTCAGAACGGAAGCGAGCAAACCAATAACAGGTGGTGCGTTGGTTTGTAGTGTTAGCTCCGTAAACGTCGTTGATGTTGCGTGCCGCTTGTGCCGCGTTGCTGCCACGACGGTACTCATATTCCATAATTACTCGAATTTTTAACGTATCCATGATGACGAAAAAATTGAAATGCGATGAAAATGTAACACTAATCAATAAACAAATGACTACTTTTGGAAAAAAATAAGCATGTTTTTAAAATAAAATTAATTTGAAATTAGAATTCTTAGCCAAACAAAAATTATTTTGATTTGAAATGGCCAGTACTGCAGAACGGCAATTTCATAGGTAAAGACCTAATATTAAAAAAACGAGCTTATGTAAGGGTACAGAATTTTATTATTCTGGTAACCCTATTTCAAAGTCGATGTCAGTTTGATTGACATAATTCTATGTTGTAACATTGAGATGAAAAATAATGTTGTTCTAATTTGAACGTGTTTTGTTTTGTGCCAGATCTTTTTGTGTACGCAAAGAGATTTTATACCTATTTTTAATAACTGGAAAAATAGAATAACGTGGCATAACTAGCCATGCATTTCTTCCAAACTAACATGTACCTATGCAAAATTTAGCTTAACTGGAAACCGAGGAGTGAGTAAAAATTAACTTCTAAGGTACCAATGAAATTTCATTTATATTTTATTTTGTAACGTTATTTATTTCCTTTATATTGAAAGCAGTTCTGCAAGGGTTGTTGTTTCTTGAAACTACTAATATACTTCAGTAGAAGGAGTTATTAATGTTCTTAGGGAAAGAATATACTTATATGTGTATGTATTTTGAATCAATTTTTTTTTAATATTTGAAAAATAGACTATTTAGTTGTAGATAAAACCTATCACTTAATACTGGATAATACGATACCCTTTGGTAATACTGGTTGTCAAACATTCGAGCCACACACTCCTGTATTGACTGTCAAAAATCTACAAATGAAAGCCGTGGCCTATCCCCTCTTGCATCGTTGGCAATCAAAATATCACGCCATCCATCTCTATTCTTATCCAGCTACCCTGAACTACCCTGAAAAGAACGTCGCTCTATCTAACCAGAGGATGCCCTGGTCTCAACACCACAATATATATTTTTTTTGGGACTGGCAGTTCGCAGGTCAACGATTGAGCATGTTGTCTGCTTAACCAGTCTATCTTGTGGGGCCTTGAGAGTGAGGCTGCCAGCGAGGGGAGTCACATACAGACTTTATTTTTTAATTGGCATCTTGCAGATTAACCAATTAAGCAGCTAACAAACAACGCAAAGCAGAAGGTAGTCTGCTACCTTCCGCGAGCCTTGAAGTTAAGGCCTTCAACCAAGGGCTCCCCAACATTCATCGATTCTACGGCTTATGTATACTGCTTCCCAACAACACAAAACTGGCCAAGAACGTATCGGACTCAAAAATCTTCAGAGTTCAGAGACAGACTTTGATCCAATAAGGATTCCGATTTTTGTTTTTGAGGTACAGAATCCTAAAAAACACACATATACATTTTAAGGAGAATGTGCAGGGGCTCAGGACAACCACGTTATCAGTAACATAGACATCGAACATCAACATGGCCGTACTCCTCCATTAGCACTTGTAATGATACGCCCAGATTGTATCTGGTTGTCGAGATACAACGTAATTACGTTGCTAATGTGTTTTAAACAGTACAATGGATACCTAAGGTGTATGGTTTTGTATGTCACGTGGTAAGTAAGTGTGTAGGAATTGATAGAATCATAACTCATCATCATCTGCCTAGCCTTTTCCCAACTATGTTGGGGTCGGCTTCCTGTCTAACCGGATGCAGCTGAATATCAGTATTTTACATGGAGCGACTGCCTATCTGACCTCCACAACCCAGTTAATACTGGGTAATACGATACCCCTTGGTAAGACTGGTTGTCAGACTTTCGGAACACTGACTACCTTTAACGACTGTCAAAGATCTACAAATGACAGCCGGGACCAACGGCTTAACGTGCTTGTTAACGTGTGTAACGGGTGGTCACCCATCCACAGACCAACCTAGGCAAGCGCGGCTTAACCTAAAGATCGACCCGAGCGGCTACTTGATAGTTATAGGCTAATTGATAGAATCATAACTAATGTAGTATAAAGTTAGTATTTTTGTTTGTGACGCCTTCACGTTTTGATGGATAAATATATTGGGATAGACCATGATCTCGGACTTCCGATGTACATGTTAGCTAAGAAGTGGGCAAAAGCAAATAAAAAGATGCAGCGGACATAATCAAGTTGAAAAAGAAATACCTACCAGTCTACTCGCGGAGATGTCTCCGCGAGTTAAGAATATTTAGGGAAGACCTACTATTACAGTCGGGCAGTCGCCTTTTAGACTTTCAGTTCAACATCCGTCTGGTCAGAGGACCTTCCCATCTCTATGGAAGATGTCAAACTATACACCCTGTTTTTCATATTTCATACCCTAAAATGCGAAGTCTGGTCGGACATGATACCTATAGAAAAGAGTGCCTAAATAAACCTGAGTTAAGAGCTACAAAACTCGTACACAGATTCCAAATCAGCTCGGTAACCACACGGAGTCCCAAACAGGACCAAACTGCAACGCAGTGGGCCCAGAAGGAGATACTTGACCGTCCTCAAAGATTGGACAATAACAGCTATGGTTAATTAGGAGTTAGGAGTGATAGGGGATTCTGGCTTGCAGTGAAAACAAAT
This sequence comes from Ochropleura plecta, assembly GCA_905475445.1. NCBI lineage: Eukaryota > Metazoa > Arthropoda > Insecta > Lepidoptera > Noctuidae > Ochropleura > Ochropleura plecta. The sequence goes on from FR997723.1 coordinate 13,999,735, forward strand.
GGCTGATGACAAAAACGGCAGTGTTCCTGTTGCTAATTTATTTTATTATTTTAACATTCGAATACGTTGGGATATCCCCAAACCCGCGTTTTGAAGTATGGCCCTCTCCTCTAATATCAGGAATACTAATATACAAAAAAAACTCCCTAAATAAATACTTGTGCAGCCAGACTTTTATTACTCCAAAATTACTGTCACTATATCAGACTACAAGACAATATTTTTGCCGCTACTATCTCATTCCAGAAAAAAAAAACGATAAATATATCCACAACAACCCATAAATACTGAAACCGATGGAAATCATCTCGGAAACCTGTTTTCATTGAGTCATAAATCAGATTACACTATGAAAGGCCAAACGACCGCAAGTTACCATTGAATAATGTCTCGTCAACTAAAATAATAGTACTAAAACTAAAATGGCGTACTCATTAATGTCGATTGCTTAAGCCATGTTGTGGATGTTGAGAATAAGTGGCCTTTGAGATAATTTACTAGAAAGATAGTTTTGTTAAATGAAGGAAAATAGATAATGTGCGTGGGTGGGAGAAATGTAGGGGGTATTTACGTCAAGTATTCCCTCTACATTTCTTTTTGAGATATAATCGTATTACACAAATAAAAGTCTTTTATTTTTTAATTCCTATAATAATATATCTAAGGTAAATCTTCGCAGTTGATTAGAAATGATTGACAACCACTCTTACCAACGGATATCGTACTATCTAGTACTAAATGGGTTGTGGTACTACTAAAACTGGTACATCACCTGTACTCGGTTAGACTCAAAGCCGACCTTAAAATAAGTTTTTTTTTGTCTAAACAAAACTGTGCCCCACACTAGGAGTTTCTCCTGTATCGTATGTACGTTTACAAACATATACAAAAAGCCAGACCCGAAACAACTACATGTAAATCATACAAATGTTTGTTCCGTGCGGGGATCGACCCCGCGACACACGGCAATCGTTCGCTCAGCCACTGCGCCAACAGTGTCGTCAAGTTGGAAAAAGGCATTTGAGCAGTTATAGACTAGAAAAATGTTTAAAAAATTATCTATTTGGCGACAGTTTCCTAAATAACCAGTCATTTAACAAAAAGACTTTTATTCTAAACTCCAGCAACACTAATATCGAATCTAACGGTCAATAAAATTCAAAGATATGATCATGAAACTTATTAATGACCTCGAAATACCGTCCAGGGCGGAAAACGTTTGCTTAGAAATGAAACTTATATAAACACGATTTATATACACAGAAATAGTATCTGTGACACGTGATATTATAAAATATTTTGTTATTCCTACTCGCAAATTGCGTGTTTATTCCCAGTTTGATATCTAATAATAGCGAAGCGAAGGAGTATTGCTATTGATTGATACCTGGTTCCAAAAGTAGTATTATCTAATATATAAAATTCTCGTGTCACGGTGTTTGTAACCATACGCCTCCGAAACGGCTCGACCGATTCTTATGATTTTTTTATGCATTTTCAGTAAATCTGAGAATCGGCCAACATCTATTTTTCATACCCCTAAGTGAGCAGCGGGAAACCGCTGGGCACAGCTAGTTATTTGTAAAAATCTGATCATTTCTTTTGACGACTGGACTAAAAATAACAACTTTGTGGCTTCTGTCTTATTACTCAGAAAAGAAGCGCAACTACTTGTTTTTTTTTTGGATGAGAAATCAAACAACTTCTCCCGCTCAAAACGGAAGGGAGTGTCAGACTTTTACTGACTGTAACCTATGCATGTTTCTTTTTTTGCTCTTTGTACCGGGGCCGCAGTATCTTTTTCGAACAACCTGCAACCCGCCGCAGGCGGTTTGTCTCTCCTCTAACATCGTGATTTGCTGACATATTTTTGAGGCAACTACTAGTACTACCCCCTTTTTATTCAAAATTATTTTAGTCTGCATTCAATCCAAATTCTAAGACTGTTCATAAAATATCGCTATCAGCGATAAGACCGCCATTGTACAACCACCCACCAAATAAGTTAAGTAATATTGCAAACGAGTACATAGTGTTACTACAAATGTTAGTATACAATCAAGCATTATTATCTACTGATATTTACACAAAAAAAAACACCGTCCACACCATACCTATCTCTGGTAAAATATGATACAAAACCGTTTAAACCTTGTCTCCAAAAAGTTACAGCAGGTAATCGATCACCCACATTCAAAACCATATAGCTTAGCCCCTTGCATGTTAAGCAGGAGTGTAAGCGACACAGAAAGTACGATACCCGTTGAATTTACCTACGATAATAAGTTATCGATCGTTGCACCTTCCGACACCGCACTCAAGAGAAGACGGGACCGTTTGTTGTGAAATATGTTACAGACATTATCCTTTATACGTAAATTGTAACAAAATGTAGTCTTGTTTACGTTCGTAAACAAGACTACATTTTGTTACAATGGCAACGATAACAGTTCTGTTATCGTTGCCAGTTATAGTTATAATCGTGGTAGAAGTCTTTATTATCATTAGGCAAGTGTCTTATATTATTCCTCGTCATAATCATTTATCATCATTCCAGCCTTTTTTCAAATATCAAAATCAAAATATTTTTATTACACATATACCTACATGGGCACTTATAAAACGTCAAGAAACGTTGCACGGTTCGGGTTGGTCAAACTCAAACTCAAACTCAAATTATTTATTTCAATTAGACCATTACAGGCACTTTTGAATGTCATAAAAACAAGAACAAAAAAAATGATGCTGCTACAGTCCCAGTCACAAGACATAATAACTTGTGAAAGTACTGCAGTTGCCCATTCCAAAGCGTAGATCTCTATGGAGAAGAATGGGCAAGAAACTCCATGGACACTCTTTTAAATCATAATGTTTTACAAAATCATGGACATCATTCATGTTGAGATTATACATAATGTGAGAACGATGTAGCACATTTAGAGCGTCCAGAGTAAAAGCAATAATTAGCACGAGTTTAATAGATGAATTAAAACAAACCGTGGTAGCTAAGAGATGACCAGTCCCAACTGACAGCGCCCGTTCACGAACATGACGTATGGATCAGCCCCATTCAGCTCGACCATTTTGAAGGGAGCTAAATGACCCGACACACCCGCCACCATCAGCGAGACATTTAAGTGAGCATGACAATCTCTCAATCACCAGGGCAACCGTCGAGTCAATAAAATTACATAGAACTCACACATGGGCATTACAATTATACAATATTAGGAAATTGAGTCTATACAATGCAAATATAGTCTTACAATCTTCTTCAGCTGCCACAATAACTTCAGATGCTGATTAATGATTACTTAGTTTGCCCCTATGGTTGTGGAGCAGGACCGGCATTGAGCCAAGCATTTATATCATTAATGTAATCCCCCAACTTATAGTATGCTTGCCTACATAGAGTGCGTTTAATACACGATTTAAACTTCGATTCATTCAGTTGTAGGATGTGTGGAGGTATTTTATTGTAACATTTTAAACAGTACCCCATAAAAGAGGAGTCAACTTTAGCCAGCCTGAAACCTGGCTGAACCAGTTGATCCCTATTTCTAGTATTATAGTGATGTCTGTCACTTCTTTTACTAAATAGATGCAGATTTTTCCTAACGTACATGATGTTTTCATAGATGTATTGACAAGGTACTGTCATGATGTTAATTTTTTTAAACAGTTCTCTTAGAGAATCGCGCCTACGTAGATTATACATGGCTCTGATGGCTCTTTTCTGCAGAATAAATATAGACTCAATGTCTGCAGCCCGTCCCCAAAGTAAAATACCGTATGACATTATACTATGAAAATAACTAAAATAGACTAATCGCGCGGTATCTACATCAGTAAATTGACGGATTTTTCTTACGGCATATGCTGCTGAACTCAAACGTCCTGCAAGAGATGTTAAATGAGGACCCCATTGTAGCCTCGAGTCGAGTGTGATGCCTAAGAAAACAGTTTTATTGACAAATTCTAGTTTCTCTTGATTTAATACTATGTCACAATCACTACTTTTGACGTTTGGTAGAGCGAATCTTATGCATTTCGTTTTTTTTCCATTCAATACTAAGTTATTAGCAGTAAACCAATTATGAACCTGCAATAGGGCGTTATTTAGGTCGTCAAGATTCGTGGTACGTCTATTTACCTTAAATATTAAAGAAGTGTCGTCAGCAAACAACACCATTTGTGGTTGATTTTCGAATAAATGGGGTAGATCATTAATATATACTAAAAAGAGGAAAGGGCCCAATATAGAACCTTGTGGTACACCCATTTTAACTTTTAAACCCATTGAATTAACGCCATTAATTTGAACTTGTTGCTGTCTATCATTTAAATACGATTTTACTAAACTGAGCGCAAGTTTATCTAAACCGTAATGCTCAAGTTTTAAAAGCAGGGTTTCATGATTAACGCAATCAAATGCCTTCGTAAGGTCACAGAAGATTCCTATTGCATCTTGTGCCTCTTCCCACGCAGTAAATATGTGTTTCATTAAGGTGACACCGGCGTCAGTCGTACAACGTCCTTTGGTGAAACCATACTGCTTTTCATGTAAGATTTGATTGGTGTTAAAATGGTTGAGCAATTGATTTAGCATTATCTTTTCAAACACCTTGCTGAGAACTGGCAAAACGGATACGGGCCTATAGTTGTTAGTGTCTTTACTGTCCCCGGATTTAAAAAGTGGTATTACCTTGCTGTATTTCATTAGATCTGGGAAAACCCCTTGATCCACGCACAAATTAAATATTAAGGCTAAATACGGTGCTATAGTCTCAATAATGGCGGTACAAGCTTTGATGGACATACCCCAAAGATCTTCGGTTAATTTGACCTTGATTTGCTTAAAAGCTTTAATAACTGATAAGGGGTTTATATGCTTAAATTCAAATTGAATCGGGCAGGCTGGAACGTTCGCCTTTAATAAATCTTTAGATAGCAAGGGTGAGGAATGTAGGGTCTCTGTAGTCTTATGTGGGATATTGGTAAAGAAATTTACAAATTCCTGAGCAATGTCATTATTATTGCTCACGAGGCCACGTGAGGTTTCTAACGTAAAATCATTTCTTGGTTTTTTATTTCTATTTGTTTCATTGTTGATTATTTTCCAAACCGTTTTTATTTTATCATCGGCTGATTTAATTTTGTTGCTAATGAATAAGGACTTGGCAACTTTACAAGTGTTTTTAAAAATTTTCGAGTAAGTGGCAACATAATCATTAAAAGTTTTTGTGTTGATGTAAGGCTTAAGGCCATACAGCTCAAACAATCGTTCCCTACTCTTCCTAATACCTAGTGTAGCCCAATCACTGAAAATAAACTTTTGGCAAATAGTTTTTGTTTTTATTTTTAAAGTATTATTAAACTCGGTGTGCACTACCGAAAAGAATTCATCATACCATTTATTAACATTGTTTATATGGCCCGGAAAACTTAACTTGCTAATTAAATTATTATTAAATCTAACTAAATCGTCGGTCGTTTCCTATTAGGAAGAACCGGCAAGCAACGCAGTGGTTACTCATAAAATCATTTGGTTTTACAACTTTGAAAATAAGCATAGTATACCTAACTGTATTTCCTTATCGATTTTTGGGCGGCGCAGCATGTCTTCGTCTTTCATGCTTCTCTATAACTCGTGATCTCAGCACTCACATCCCTTCTAGACATTTCTTTCACACACTCCATTCATCTTTGCTTACTCTTGTAGCCATCAACATTTGTACTCAAAACTGCCCTCATGACATTTTCGTCGTATAATATTTATGTGACATTTATTTATTTTACATGTCTTCAGATCAAGAAGATAACTCTCATACCATTATTACTTGTGTCCTCCTTTTATCCCTAACCTCTTCACCAGAATCCAAGTAAACACGAAACTAAAACATCCACATACAAATTACAACATCACTTCTAAATTCGCGGCAACCACAAAGCAAGAACATAAGCTACTACTCTAAGCATTATCAGAAGACATAAGTCAATACACAGGAAAGCAAGTGCACCCGGGTAAGTACTGTCTGCCAGTACTCGCCCGCCACAACGTACCAAGTGAGACGTGAAATTCGGCACTTTGAATTTACGATGCCTCCACACTCGCCTTATACGTACTCTGACCTTTGCTTTATTTTATATTACGTGTACTTTAAAATTGGGAACTTTATTAGTTGGAAACAAGTATAAAACATGACTGGAATGTAAAACTTTTTGGGAAAGTACAGTCGCCAGCTAAAATTCGGGGTTTAATCTATGTATAAAAGAAAATGGTGTTAGTTGCATTATTTATAACTCCAAGAAGGGCTAAACCGATTTGGCTGAAAATTGGTGGAGAGGTAGCTTAGAACAAGGGGACGGACATAGGATAGGACTTTTTATCCCGGTAGGTATGGTAGAGTGGTAAAGGGTGCATTGCAACGCATGCCGGGCACAGATAGCGCTGGAAACTGCTGGTCCGATTTCGAAAATTCTGTCACTAATGCAAGCACGGCAACAACGTTATCCCCGAATGTCATGTCGCATGTGTTTCATGTTTACGTTACCATGCCGTCGAATAATTCCTGACCATAATGTGATCGACGCCGCAAGCAGAAACAAACTAGTACTACTTTCAGCCTATAGCTTGTCACAATCCAGAGAAAATGGTATCTTGCCCTACCTTGCTTCACAACACATAATTCAGCTATGACCAAAGAACTTACAATCCAATGCCCAAAATAAATTTAGTTATTTTAATAATGGAATATTGCGCAAACTAAACTGGTTCCAAAACTCTATTTTCAAGAAATACATTTTCAATATTTCAATACTTATTGATATTGCGGTCAAAAAGAAAAATAATTCCCATTTATTTTATTGCCTTTTCTTAACATCTAAGGTTTTATTGTTAAAACATTCTTTCAATGTTTATTCTTGAGAAATTCCCTGCAGACTCTTTTGTTATCTACCTATTGGTAATACCCACTAAATATGAATTGCGAAACTAATATATTTTCACAGTAATAATAATAACACGGTGTTTTTGTTACGCTGAAAGATATTGATATTATAGCAACCCCAAGAGGTACGTCGCGACCAATAAGAGCGTCCCGCGGTCGCGTTCCGCTACGATACCAATGAGAGGTATTCGCGCGCTCTTTTCCCGCGTTCACGCACCGCGTTGCAACCGTCGGGCGTCTGCGCTGCCAGTCCGTTGCTTCCGCGCCTACTACTCGCACGCGAATATTATAAATCCGAACTTTATGTTTCTTTCTGTGAATGTGTAAAAGGGGAATAAACTATTGTTTCCAGTGCTCAACTTAACTCAAGACTATTATTTCCCGTTCCCCCTGAAACCTCTTCTCATATGTGGCGCTCCAACGTGTTTTTCGTGTGACAGTAGTGCAGTGAACTTTTCTTCTTATGTGAACGTTTTGTAGTGACTAAAATGCCAGTGACAAGGAGTAGAGCGGCCAGTTTGAGTCGGAGAGATGATGCTAACGACGCATTTCCCAACCTCTCACGACCAAACACGCCGCCCGCGCTGCCCGCCATGCAAGATGGCGACGACGCATTCTCTTCGCCGCGCGCCGACGCAAACGCTACGTTCTCTAACGAAAACGTGGCGATGATTATCGCTTCTCTCCAGCGGTCTCAAACTGAAGCATTCAGGGAGTTGCTCACCTCTGTGTCGCGGGCGAATGCATCCACTCCGGAATCACTCACGTCACTAGGGCAGAACACCCTAGCCCGCTGCAAGGCAACATTCTCCGGCCGACCGAAGGAGTCGGTTGAGGCATTTATTGATGCTATTGAGGCATATAGCGACTGCGCGCAAGTTTCGGACTCAAACATCTTACGCGGTTTAGCCTACGTATTTAAAGACGAAGCGGCCACGTGGTGGCAAGGGATAAAATACTCCGTGTCATCATGGCGGGAAACCAAAGAAAACTTAATAAGTGCGTATGGTGACCGCCGACCGCCTCATCGTATATACCTAGAAATATTTGCCTCGCCGCAAGGCAATGAAAACACCGACATCTTCGTAGCACGCGTTCGCGCCATTTTCGCGCGCTTGCCTAAGGGTGATATAACAGAATCGGCTCAAATAGACATGACCTACGGACTTCTCCACAGCCGAATTAGAAAAAGGCTACGAAGAGAAGAGTGTCATAACTTTTACGAATTACTCCGCCTCGCACGGAACTTAGAAGACTCTTACGATGAAAAGAACATCATGACACACACGGCGAGTGAGCGGCGAACACAACCGCCGTCAACATCAACGTCGTGTCCACAATCCGCTGCGCGTGACAACGCCGCCGTTCGTGATAACAGCCGCGCCCCTGCGCGCGATAGCGCCCCTGCACGTACGCACAACTACGGCGCGCCCGGCGCCGCCGCTGCGGCGCAGGGCCAACCTGCTCCGCCCGCCCCTGTTCCAGCCGCGTTTTTTCCTCCGAAGCAGGACTCCTCAAAGAGACAACGGCCTACCTGCGCTTACTGCAGGAAGTTCGGCCACTCTAAGGAGAATTGCCGTAAGTTGCAAGCGTTGCAGATTCCAGGTGAGAGTGATAAAACTATTAAACAACCTAGTGGTCAAAGTTTTTATTCCGTTCAATCTCGCGCGTCTGACTCTATTGATAAAGATGATAATATTATTATGTGTGATAGTGATAACAGTGTTTTATGTCTTAATTCGTATCGCCATGATACAAAAAACTTTTTTCCACAAGAAAATGTGTCTAACTATATTCCACGATCTATAACTAATAATAAGTGCACCTCATTCGATTTTTCTAAAAACAAAAAGAACATTGCCCATATTGATGAGATAAAGAAGAATGGCCAAAAATGTTCTCATAATATTTTTTGTAATAATGTAAAGAAGAATGGCCAAAAATGTTCTCATAATATTTTTTGTAATAATGTAAAGGAGAATGGCCAAAAATGTTCTCGTAATATTTTTTGTAATAATGTAAAGAAGAATGGCCAAAAAAGTTTCACATAATAATTGTTGTAATTATGTAAAGAATGATGGGCAAACATGTGCTCCAAATTTATTTTTTACTAATTTTAAGGATAATTTACATTTATGTTTAACCGATGTATGTTTGTGTAACGATCGTCCGGGACCCTCTACTGGTCGCGATTTACGACCAATTTTTAATATTTCTATATTAGGGTTTACCGGTTCTGCTTTGATAGATACGGCCGCCAAACATTGCATTGCGGGTTATACGCTATATACTCTCCTTCTACGTGAAGGTCATCCCCTCAGCTCTTCGACACGTGAAGTTAAGCTCGCCGACGGTGTAATCCGTACCATGGATGTACTTACCACCACGTTAGACGTGTGCTTAGAGACGGCAGTTATATCGATGCCCTTTCTAATATTTCCCGACTCGACAAATAACGAGACGTTGTTAGGTATCGATTTTATAACCGCCGCGGGAGTAGTAATAGATTTTTTCAAAGAAGTCTGGTATTTCAGCAGCTTTGATACAGTAAAATATAAATTGTACTTCGAACCTACCTCGCGTGACGTGTCCTGCGCCTCGACAGATATACTTAGGGACGATGAAGGTACATGCCTTAAACCAGCTGAGCGACAAGCGCTCGCTGCCGTTCTCTCCAGGCACGCATGCATCTTTAAAGCAGGGGGAGGTCCAACACCGTATGCGGAACACCGCATTGATACAGGTGAGCATCCTCCAATTGCTGTTCCTCCTTACCGATTAAACCCTTCGAAAAAGGAGCTGATGAAAGCTGAAATAGGTAAGATGTTACAAGATGACATTATAGAAGAGTGTGAATCGGCTTGGTGTTCATCGGCGCTGATGGTGCCGAAGTCCAACGGTGGTATTCGCTTCTGCGTCGACTACAGGCGTTTGAATGCAGTCACCAAAGCTGACACATATCCGATGCCACGCATCGACGAGTTACTTCAGAGCACAAAACGGGACTGCTACATGAGTACGCTAGACCTTCGATCCTCATACTGGCAGGTTAGGGTTAGGGAAGTTGACAGGGACAAAACAGCTTTTGTCTGTCCTCTAGGTACTTTTCGATTTAAGAGAATGCCGTTTGGTCTCCGCAACGCGCCAGCCACCTTTCAGCGTCTTATCGATCGTCTCCGATCCTGCTCTGCTTTACAGGATGTAACTCTATTAGCTTATTTAGATGATCTATTGGTTATATCTCAGGGATACCAACAACATCTGCAAGACCTCGAGGCAGTTTTTAAACGTCTGACCGAGTTTAACCTCCATGTAAATAGGGAGAAGTGCGCCTTCGCTCGAGAAAGCGTTAAATATCTCGGTCACGTTATAACACAGAAAGGTGTTTCCACCGACCCAGGGAAGGTGAGCGCTGTCCTCGAGATGATGGTTCCAGGTAATCTGAAACACCTTAGAACCTTTTTACAAACATGCTCGTGGTTCAGAAAATTTATACCTAACTTCTCAAAAGTCGCTGAACCATTGACTCGTTTGACTAAGAAAAGTCAAGTCTGGTCTTGGGGCTCTGAGCAGACCCACGCCTTTAATGAGCTGAAGAGTCTACTGACCACAGCTCCAATACTGGTGCAAGCCGATTTTAATCGTCCCTTCATTCTGCGAACTGACGCAAGTAACTACGCCTTAGGCGCAGTTTTATTACAGGGCGACGACAATGAGGAAAGGCCTATTGAATATGCCAGCCGACTCCTCAATGCAGCTGAACGCAACTATTCTACAACAGAGCGGGAAGCACTCGCTGTAGTGTGGGCGGTTGAGCGTTTTCGTCCTTACCTAGACGGTCAACCAGTCGTGGTTGGAAGTGACCACCAGCCTCTACGTTGGTTGTTATCACTAAAATCACCAGCAGGTAGATTAGTCCGTTGGGCTCTAAAGCTTCAATCTTTTGATATACAATTCCAATATACCCCAGGGAAGGCGAATGTCGTTGCTGACACGCTGAGCAGACCGATATGTTCTAGCGATACAAGCGACAGTTGCGGTGTCTGCTCTGTCATCTGCGATCTACCCGCTAAGACACCTAGTCAGCTTCGCCTAGAACAAACTTCGGACCCTGAAGTGGATAAGATTGTTAAAGAGCTAGAGGGACCTGATGATGTTGCATCTAAAAGATGGTTAGAAAGAGGTTACCTCATGGATCAAGGAGTTCTGTACCGTTACAATCCGGACTCCGAGAGTGAATCTCCTCAACTAGTCATACCTGCCGGTCAAGTCGCAGCTATTTTGAAAGAGTTACATGACTCTCAAACAGCTGGCCATCCAGGCATCAATCGGACATACCAAAAGGTAGCACAGCTATATTATTTCACAGGGATGCGGAGAATAATCACCGATTATGTCTTAGCCTGCATCCACTGCCAGCGGTATAAGGCTAACAACACTAAACCCCCAGGCCTACTCCAGACACCAGTCATGAACCAGCGGAATGAGGTGTTGGCCATAGACTTGTTCGGCCCACTGCCGGAAGGAAACCAGGGGGAGAGGTGGGTCTTTCTTATTGAAGACACTGCTACCCGATGGACAGAGCTGTTTGCGTTAAAGGAAGCAACAGCAGAGGCCTGTGCTCATGTCCTTATCGAAGAATATTTCATGCGGTTTGGTTTACCTCGCAGGATTATTTCGGACAACGGTGTCCAGTTCGTTTCCGCAGTGATGCGACAATGCATGTCAGTGTTAGACATCAAACAAAATTTTGTCCCGCTATATCATCCACAAGCTAACCCTGCCGAGCGAAAAAACCGCGACCTTAAGGCAATGCTGGCCCATCTCGTGGGAGATGACCACATCTCTTGGCCAAAGAAATTACCAGTGATTCGTTTTGCTCTCAATAGCGTAAAATGTCGCACAACGGGCAAGTCACCGGCTTATTTGACATTTGGTAGAGAGATGCGGTCACCCACAGAAGTTGTTCACGACCTTCGTGCCATCAGAGCCAAAGAAAACTTTGTCCCTCAAGTGACCCCCTACCTCGAAAACTTCCTGCATTCACTGTCAGCTGTTCGGGAACGCGTCGAGGTCGAGCAGGATAAGACGAAGCGATACGCCGATGCTTCGCGCCGTCCCTCTGACGCCTTCGAGGTAGGTGATCTAGTCATGTTGAAATCACATTTGTTGAGCAAAGGATCAAAAGACCTCACTTCCAAATTTTACCCTCGCCGAGATGGCCCTTACCAGATTACAAAAAAGGTAAGCCCAACCACTTACATCATCGCGAGCACAGAACAGCCAAATGTAGATTTAGGGAAGTATCATTCCGAAGACCTTACACCTTACCGAGGTAGCGACGATTCCTTACCAAAGCCCGTCAATCCCAAAAGAAATCGTGGACGTCCAGTTAACACTGATGTAGGGAATATACCAGTCCAGGAACGAGGGCGTTCTCCAGAACTGGAGGGGGAGTATATAGCAACCCCAAGAGGTACGTCGGGACCAATAAGAGCGTCCCGCGGTCGCGTTCCGCTACGATACCAATGAGAGGTATTCGCGCGCTCTTTTCCCGCGTTCACGCACCGCGTTGCAACCGTCGGGCGTCTGCGCTGCCAGTCCGTTGCTTCCGCGCCTACTACTCGCACGCGAATATTATAAATCCGAACTTTATGTTTCTTTCTGTGAATGTGTAAAAGGGGAATAAACTATTGTTTCCAGTGCTCAACTTAACTCAAGACTATTATTTCCCGTTCCCCCTGAAACCTCTTCTCATAATATCTATTTTTCATATAAAATGGAGAGACAATTTGCTGGTTGTCTGGTCTCAAATTTTAGAGTCACCCACCTATTTATTTACAGTCTAGCGAGAAATATGCGTAGGTAGATTTTATTCCAACACACAGAATAATACGACTAAGTACGAAAACCTGAATAACTAAGTTTAACAGTTAACATTATATAACATCTGGCACCACTTAAAAGTGTGACACCTGAATGGTCCTGAAAATAGGTCTAAAAAATGTTTATTATTTTATTGTGGTGCGTATTGAACCACATTATCGGATCGTCTGAAACCTGACCTACAAGTTCACCTTCTAAAATAATATTTTTATTATTTATAAGCTTAAAATTGCGAAGTAAAGTACGAAACCTAAATACTTAAGCTTCAGGCACTATTACGTAGTGATAATTCTAAATATAAATCCTACTAATATTATAAATGCGAATGTTTGTGAGGATGTATGGATGTTTGTTACTCTTTCACGTCAAAACGGCTGAAGGGATTTGGCACAGAAGCAGATTTTAGTCTAGAATAACACAGAGGATACTTTTTTTTCGATAACACGCGGGCGAAGCCGCGGGCGCCAGTTAGTACTTTAATAACTCTAAATTTAAATACCTTGTACAGAATAATCTAGGTTCAAGTTTACAGAACAGGAAGAGATATTAAAAGATGCGTAGAAGAACCAAACAGGTGATGTCAAATAAAAAAACTCTTTAATTAAATGTTACACAAAGTTCTTAAACTTAGTAAAACATAAGTCTGTCAAAAAACTTGTAAACTCGTCTAATAAGCTGTCAAAATGGAAAGTCGGGGGCAGATTAATTAATTAAACTATAGCCAGCGTTAGCCTCGTCTGCGGGGTAAGATAAAGGCTATATTTATGTCGCAAGGTGAACCTAATTGTTTTGAACAACATCTTATTAAAGCTGCTTTAGAAAATATGTCTAAATAAGTCATCGACAACCTAGCAAGCCCGAACCCCCGAAGCGTCTTCATTCATTCTTGGGTGAGTTTCAACGTTTGTGTTACAAAACGCGTTTTCGAAAAGTAAATTCTGCTTAACCCAGCTCGATTTACGTCCATTTGATTTCACTAGATACATTTGGTTTGGGTTCACGAAAACCAACTTACCGTAGCATGGAGTTTAAAACTTAAACAGGGTATAATCAGGATCACATTCTTTTAATGAGTTAAACTCTCAAAAACAGAAAACATTAATCCACCAGTTACATTTTTTACAGTGATCTGGAGGCTTACCATCAACTGTTATTGCGATTCAATTGATGACCTAAAATAAACTGTTTTGCTATTTCATACCACAATATCCTTAATACGATCCAGTTTAGGCAACGCCAAATCAAGTCGACAATTGCTTCGCAAACTGTTTTTGTTCATTCATTTTTCATACCATGACGTGACCTATCAACCTGAAAAGGATAGCTAATGTGTCAAAGTAACCAATTCAAAAAAAGTTGCTATTTCTTGGCGTGGAATGAGTCATTTTGTTAATAACTTTATAAAAATTGTGATGATATACGTAATTCAAGGTATTTCAGCCATTATTCGTATTACTTATTAATATAACTTCAAATAATACTAATAAAATTAAGTAAAGAACTCACAACAATTAAAAGAAGGATGGTCATTTCCCACCAGACTACGAAATGATGGCGACCCAACATGCCATATATGAATATGAAAAATACCGGTATTTTTTAAGGTCTTAAAATACACAAGAAACATCTTTTTAAGTAGCCACAAAAAAAGTTATCTATTTATTTTAGTTAGTAGAATAGTTGTTGACTGCAATTGAATACAATTAGTGTGCAGGCATTAAATCAACTAATATACTGATTTTTATTACGGATTCTTGTCATAAAAAATAATTATGTAAGATCAACGTTTTGTTCAACTACGTATAACAGAACGTCATTTGTCATCGACAGGTTACTTAGTCTGTGGACATCGACATGATAAAATGCTATCTGAGGACATGAAAAAAAAAAGTCAAATCCAGCTTCTATAGAAATTTGGCCATTGTTCTTTCAAAACTGACAAAAGTGGAGGTGCGTTCCTAACTCGTCTTAATCAATTTATTTTAACAACAACACTAAGCAAACCTTTTATATTTCTTAATTAAATAATGATATAAACTACTATTATTTAATGAGTACTAAATATGGCGTAATGGTATATAATTTGAAGCTAGAAAACGTAATTTGAAAATGTTTTTGTTGTAATTTTTAAACAGATTAACCATATAAAAATAATAAAGGCATATAAAATTATGCTCTGGCGCGTGAAGAGTTAAGTTTCGAACCGCAACGCATATGGTGCGAGTAAAAAAGACAGACTTATGCAACGTCTGTATAGCGTCATCTCTTTCTCACACCGCGGACCACAGACAAATTTCGATCTTTCATTCAGTCCGTGAGAGATTCAAACTCCTGTCAGCTAAAGGCACTTCATGGTACGAATCTGCGCGATTTAGTTTAGGTACTTATACTGGATTACATCGGAAGTGAATGGTTAACTAAAAGTTGATGGTAGGCCTACTGTCTGTAGTTGCAGATTGTATAGTCAGCAAAAGAGATACCTAAGTAAACAGACTCAGGTCAGACACAGTAGAAATTTTCTTAAGTCTATGTTTTCAGACTCACACACCGATGGTTTTGTACAAACTTGCGACATAAACAGTCATATATTTTGAGGGTTGATTTTTTTCACAACACGAAGTGGCTACAGAGTTGAGTATATGGTTTAATTTCAACTGGATACCTCCACGCGTCCACAAACTAAAGGGTCTTGACAGACAGTCAGAAAGACTGTCAGACGGACAGACGGGCAACAAACTTATCTTATAAGGGCGTTTTATTGAGGTACGTAAACCTAAAACGATATTGATAACAACCAAACATATTATGTAGTATGTTCTTTACTTAGGATGTACCACAAAGGTGCCTTTTACAACTCTTTTAAGCTTTACATACAGCTATATCTCACTAACAACATTTTTTACGGAGTCTATTAAGTCGTAGCCGTTGCTTAGAAAATGAAAAAAAAATCACCACTCCATGAGTCAGGCGAGGTGGGGGACGAGTAATATAAGGCGGCGCGCTAGCGGGCACGAGTCAGTTTTACCGAAGCAGTCGCAGTGTCAACACCTCGGAATTGTGATGCGGATCACACCTGAGTCATAAATACAATTTATTGTGAAAGTTTATTAGTGAAACGATTAGTTGATTGTAATTTTGTATTAATAAATCAGTTATCAACAATATACTGAGGTTTTTGATACAACATGTCCGAGAATCGGTCAAGGTCCTGCCCGGATGACCTCATGAGGCCACTTGCCTTCACCAAGTCCTGGCTCCAGCCGAAATCAGAAGCGGGATGGACCTCGGAGCTTCCTCGGCTCCGAGTGCTCACATGGAGGAGGGTACCGGTGCCTTTGGCGACAACCGGGCCCCTGTCTGGAGACGGGTCATTGATGGTGACAAGGACGGGGATGCTGTGGGGGCCATGATTGGCTGCGTCAACGATGAGTTCCTTAGATTGCGTTTGTTGTCTGGTTAATGTTCCTCAGTTCCCGAATTGGTTTCGGTGGCGGCTGCTGTCGAACAGCGAGAGCTTCGACGGGGTGAAACACCTGCAAAGCGACCGGGATTGGGAAGCATTGGAGACGGTCGTATGCTTTGTTATGGGTGTGGGAAGCAGGACATCTTCTTTTTCTTCATGTGGACTCCGCTTCTTGGGGGGGGGGGTCCGGTTTCCACTCCTAGTCCTTGCAGTGGACCATTGTGCGTATGCCGTGTACCTGGTGGCCGCTACTCTAGCCAGCCCACCTCCTTCCAGAAGCAGATGGGTTCTTGAGGGCGTCCGTCCGCAAGTGACCCTAGTGTACCCAGTGTCACTTTCCGGATTTCAGTGATTCCTGTACATTCGAAAAGGTGTTCCTTCAGCCAGCTGCTTATCTGGCTGAAAGGGATGGGTTCAATTGGCTCCGGTCCTAGTGCTGGAGAGATGGACGCCCGTCTGACGAGTTCATTCGCTGCGTCGTTGCCTAGGGAGCCACTGTGTCCTTGGATCCATTATAAGGTTACTGTATTGCGGTTGTGTGCGGTCATTCGTTCTAGTAGGTTGTGGCATTCGTATATAATATTAGAGCTGTGTTGAAGCAGCTATTGTTTAGGGACTGGAGAACAGAGGTACTGTCGTAGAGTATTCGGATGTTGGTGTCCGCGACTCCACTGGCCTCGATGGCTACGACGGCCTGAATGATGCCCATACATTCAGCCTGTTAGTCTGTGTTGAGCGTTCCGAGAAGTTGGTTTAGAAATTTTAATGTATATGTCGTAGGAGAAGACCCCAACCCTTGTTCCTGTTCTAGTTTTCGAGCCATCTGTATATTTTCTCAGTTTGTTTGGTCCCGAGTATTCTCATGGTTCCTCCGTGATCTGTATGTTGTAATGTTTTTGGAGGCAATGTATCTTGGTGATCTTATCGGTCGGTGCTGCTAACAGGGGTTGCCTTTAGACAGCTCCTGCTTTGATTTTGGTGTGCTTTATCCTGGAGTCATTACTCAGTGTGCCAGAGACTTCTAGTCTGAAGCCGCTTCCTCCTGTACCGCGAGATGTAGGGGCGAGAGCCCTAGCATTGTTTGTAGGGCTGCTGTTAGTGCGGTTCTCATGCTACTGGTGATCGCTACACGGGCAAGGCGTTGCAGTTTTGGGTCGTGCTCAGTTCTGTTCTGGGCCATCATCATCAGCCGTATGTTATTATGGGTCTGATGACTGTGGGGTACAGCCTGTGCATAATTTTGGGGCTTATACCCCAATTCCTGCCGAGTAGTCTTTTGTACTGCTATAGGGATATGCTAGCTTTGGTGGTGATATAGTCCGTGTGTTGCCCAATTTAGTTGTTTGTCCAGATAAACGACCAGGTACTTGGTTTCAGTTGCTAGGCTTAGCGTGGTGCCGAAGAAAATCGGCAGCTGTAGTGTTGTCAGTTTCCTCTTCTAGTAAAAAGGACTAGTTCGGTTTTGGAGGGGTTTACGGTTAGCTCGTATTCTTCGTACCATTTTTCCATTATTCTTAGGGCTTGGCGCATCAGGTAGCGATGTCGTCGGCGTAGCCTATGGTGTAAAAGCCTTCGGCGTTTAGGCATCGGATTAGGCTATCCGCTATTAGGTTCCATAGTAGGGGCGAGAGGACGCCCCCTAGAGGGCAGCCCTTCGCTACAATGGCTCTTGTGGTCTCATTTATTGTGACTAAGCCAGGACATGTACGGGCACATTGTGGCAGGGGCAGTGGAAGGACGCGGTCGGGCGGTTTTGGGCCGGTGGTTCCAGCGAGTCCTTGAGCCGCGCAGAGCGTCCGGAGCCCGAGTGTAATTGCTGTGGCGGGACTGGACATGTTGAGTCGTCCTACTTCGGGAGGATGGCAGATGAGGCTGAGAGGGTTAAATTTATTTGGCCGAGGAGCAGGAGGAGGTATTAACGCCAGTAGCTTTGCGGCATTCTGTGATGGTGGTGCAACACGTCGGTAATCCCAGCGGTACGCTGATGAATTCTGGTGAGTCGTATCCATTTTTATTACGATTCTGGTGCCGAATGCTCTCTCATCAAAGATTATGTTGACAACTGAAAAGACTAGTCGTGACGGCTCTTGGCAGGAACCATTGGGAGAGGTTCAGTTGGCCATTTACTCTACCATTGATAGGGTGACTGAATCTGGCCCTTTTGAGTTAATGATCGGAGGGGTAGCACGTCCTCTTGGCTTAGTGACCGTTGATGATGACGTGACTGACGTTAATTTAGATGAGATGAGAGAGCGTGCGACACAGAATATTGCAAAAATGCTAATTGCGATAAAAATCGATTTTATAAAAATAAGGCTCAGGTTTCTAAGTTAGTTGTTAACGATTATTTAATTGAATTGAGGAAAAGGAATCAAACAAAAAACAAAAGATACTAAATTCAAAGGCCCATTTAAGATCATTGAAGTGTTAGACGGGGATAGATACCTACTAAAAGCGCTTGACTCTAAGCGAATATACAAATACCCTCATGATCGTGTGAGGAAGATCCACGATCACAAAGTTCCTCGAGAATTAGATTTGAGTATGCATTGCTTATGAACTATAATAAAAGTAACAGAATTGTTAGATTTACTTTGTTTTGTAACTTGTTGATCGGATTTCTTTTCAATGAATTATGTGGTGCAGGAAGCACTGTGACAGGGCATTGTAAAACCATTTGAGTTAATAACTGAACCCAGATACCTTTTGTTTCTATTGGCAGGATAGCCGAGCTAGATTACTCTTTGAGCATATTTTGTCCACAGGAACTACACTCGAAGACGGGTGCTAGTCAGGGATGGCCGTGTCGTGGATTGATGGCACAATGCAAACAGCGCCTAAGAATTCGTCTTCGCGCCATGCCGCGCGCGCTCTTGGACACGCTCGTAGAAGGGATGCAGTTAACTAGTAACTAGCGGAACGACCGAGTGTAGACAGACTACACTGTCCAACTCAGTCAGTCTTGGCAGTCTTATTGCTAATTGCAATACCAGAACCAAACGAGAACCGGCTGACTAACGATTCGACTCAACTTCAGGAGGAAGGTCTACAGTAGTAAAGGTAATAAACTTCATTACTCCATAACTGTTCTAAAAGTATTGCATAACTTGTTCATAATATAAGTTGAGGACAATTGCCTCCTTATTTTTGCAATATATATTGGACGTAAGTTGAGGACAGGGGCCTCCTTACTTTGCGATATGTATTAAACGTAAGTTGAGGACAGGGGCCTCCTTACTTTGTAGTACATACTGGACGTAAGTTGAGGACAGGGGCCTCCTTATGGTTGCAGTATGTGTATTGAGTGTAAGTTGAGGACAGGGCCTCCTTACTTTGTGGTGTGTACTGGACGTAAGTTGAGGACAGGGGCCTCCTTATGTTTGCAAGTATGTGTGTTGAGTGTAAGTTGAGGACAGGGGCCTCCTTACTTTGTGGTGTGTACTGGACGTAAGTTGAGGACAGGGGCCTCCTTATGTTTGCAAGTATGTGTAAGTTGAGGACAGGGGCCTCCTTACTTTGTGGTATGTACTGGACGTAAGTTGAGGACAGGGGCCTCCTTATGTTTGCAAGTATGCTTTATCCGTAAGTTGAGGACAGGGGCCTCCTTACTTCCCAATGTGTATCGTATGTAAGATGAGGACAGGAACCTCCTTACGTTTGTAATGTGTGACATAGTTGAACCTTGATATTCTGCGCAGTTTTTCTTTGTTTAAGGTCGAGGGCGACCTTTGTGCAGAATGGCCGTGTCGGCGCGAAAAAAGCAAACACAGCTGTAACAGCGCACGTGCGTTGTGCACGTGCGAATGTGACATCACCGTACCACTCCATGAGTCAGGCGAGGTGGGGGACGAGTAATATAAGGCGGCGCGCTAGCGGGCACGAGTCAGTTTTACCGAAGCAGTCGCAGTGTCAACACCTCGGAATTGTGATGCGGATCACACCTGAGTCATAAATACAATTTATTGTGAAAGTTTATTAGTGAAACGATTAGTTGATTGTAATTTTGTATTAATAAATCAGTTATCAACAATATACTGAGGTTTTTGATACAACATGTCCGAGAATCGGTCAAGGTCCTGCCCGGATGACCTCATGAGGCCACTTGCCTTCACCAAGTCCTGGCTCCAACCGAAAGACATGATTAGAGACTTTCATTTCTGGGGTTCTAAAATGGCCGCATCAGCAGAATCATAATAGGTATTAATATTAATAATATATGATTAGGTAATAATATTTATATGAATTACGTTACCATTCGTAAAATGGTCATAAAGTGACACAATATTAACTGCATCTGTGACCTTTTTGAGAATTTTAATAAATTATAATAATTTATATTCTTAAATATAGGTAATATAATATTAATTAAATATGTAAAAATATAAAAAATATGTATGGAAATGAATAAACGATAATATTCTTAAAATTATTTATTTATTTATACAAACTTTTTTTTGTAAATCAACCATATCTGGCGAGCCTGGTCAGTTAACTCCTTTGCTGACTGTACATGAAGTTTCGATGAATAAATAATTTCAACCGAGTTCAAAGCAGCTATTAAAACATCAAAAATCTCTCAAACGCCTTTTATGAAGAGAGTATGTTTCAGAACATTTTCCCATAAATATGTTTTGAGAAAGATTTCTCAACAGGCGTATTGTTCCTGCCGGGGTTGCGGGTTGTTCGAAAGAGATACCGCGTCAGTACAAGTCTGACATGCCCCCCCGCTCCGCCCAGAGCGTGGGAAGTCATTAGATGATTTCCCACCCGAAAAAAAAGGCGTATTGTTTATTGTGACGAAACTCGTAATTCTGCTGATGGATACTGGGACCTAGTGCATGGTGCAATCATTCTTTTACCATCTGCCCAGCCTATTTCCAACTAAATGGGGGTCAGCTTCCAGTCTAACCGGATGCAGCTGAATACCAGTATTCTACATGGAGCGACTGCCTATCTGACCTCCACAACCCAGTTAGTATACTGGGCAATACGATACCCTTTGGTAAGGCTGGTTTTCAGACTTTCGGGACGCTGACTATCTGTAACGACTGTCAAAGATCTACAAATGACAGCCGGGACCAAAAGCTTAGGCACGGAGGAAACTTTTTTTTTTAAACGTTGCCCCACAATAGGAATTTTTCCTGTATCGTGGGTGCGTTTCAAACATTTAAACTCACATACACAAACAGCAAAACAGTAACTTGGTATATAACGGGTGATCACCTATCCACAGACCAACCTAGGCAAGCGCGGCTTAACCCAAATATCCACCCGAGTGGCTGCTATCATTTAGCCACGAGCTTTTCAACGGTTCAAACATTCTTTATTAAAATATATCACGTTTAGTTGATTTACCGCCTGATTGACTTGCATTCAATGCAAATATGCAAGCTCTGTTTTAACTGTAATTTAGGTTTAGTATTTCGGCCTGATGCAACCCAACACGTACCTCTACCTAAGCGGAATACAAATGTAACACCCGTGTTTCTATTAACCACACGAAATGTATCGCAATTAAATGTACTTACCTATTTACTTAACATAACATCACGCCTGTAGTGCTTGAAGGGCATGCAGAGGTGTGCCACTCATAGTTACTACAGAGGTATGATGAAATAAAATATGACTTTTTACTAAACGCACTTGTCTATTCGAATCACATTCATGATCGATACATGGTCCTTTTAGAAAGATATCCATACTCAGCTTTGTGGGCTGGGGCAGGAGAGTATTCCAAATTCCACTCAAAACTTCACCACTACAGTGGTGTCGGTATGAGCGCAGAGGTTACATGTTTTTAGGCTTAGAAGGTAGAATAGAAGATCTATGATGATGATGATGCTGTCATTTACACCATCACCTTAATCATCGTGGTATAACCCTCGGACTGATTAGCCATAAATTCGAGTTAAATTCATGTGCATGTTGTAAGTATTATAAGTTCTATACGTGAAAACATCGTTCGGAAACCAGCACGCCTGAGAGATATTTCTAGACAGCACGTCCAGTCAAGTCAGATGCGTGTACGTTACTCCAGCAAGAAAGTATCTCCTAGAGTTTTATGAGTAGAACGTATAGTTTGTGCCTTATCTGCTGTAAATGTGCCCCCACTTAAAAAATGTGTGCCCCCTGTCGTTTTGGAAAAAAAACGGAAAAACGATTCTTGCTGGGGTAACGTTTTTCTAGCAGGAAAATTCTAAACGAGTGATCGGAGGGAGAAAAATTGTGCATGGCCAGAGAGCTTATATGTGTGCCAAAATGTGCCCCAAAAAATAAAATCTGTGCCCCTTCAGGTTTTCGAGTTATTGCGTTTCCTGCTGGAGTAACGTTTTGATGAATCGTATATCTCTAAAACCATTGCATGTGCCCCTGTAGAATAAACATACACGAGTAGCTCTTAATATGTGCCCCTTTGTGCCCCAATTAGATTTAAGGAATAATTTATAGTTTTTAAGTTATCGCGGTTTTATCAAAACCCGAAAAAACATCGCAGCGCCTAAATGAGGCAAGGCATAAGTTCACTGAAAACTGTATTCGGTCCTTCTTGGCGCTAATAATAACCATAGAAAGTTTCAAAACTGTTAATGCATGCGTTTTTGAGTAATCTTGCTAAAAGTCAAAACGATGGTGTCACAACTTTGACGGCATAATACAAGGAACTGGCTCAATCTCAGATGTGTAGGTGTAAACCAAAATCATGTGCCTTTAGTCAAAAATATATGGTGAAAATATTGAGCTTGAAATGTTTCGCATTAAGTAAATATAAACAAAAAACCAAATTAAGTAAACAACGGCTGGTTATCCGACCAAAATAAAATAACTACTAAAAAGCGACGGATTCATACATATCGATGACCTTCTTTACTTATCTCACTAACCGGTTCACACGTGTTGTGCCTGAGTACACTGAAGTAGAAAAGTAATAAATAATAAAATAAAGTTGTTATTGGAATATGTTCTACTAGCTGTTTCTATGACCTTACACATGATTAAGTACATTACAAATAGTAGCCTAAGTGCTATTCCAAGGAAAGCTATCTTCTCCATTTTAAATTTCATTAAAATACATCCAGTAATTTATGTGTAAACGAAAGAAATACATCTAGATATTTGCCATTTGTCAGGTCTTTGACCCAAAATTTGATTGGTCCCAATGTTTAAAAAATATATAGTTCATGAAATGTATGATCTACTACTAAAAAGAGGTGGCTCTTTTTGGTATATAAATAAAAAGCCCGCATTTGTCTTTATAATATATATGTATATTTATTGATAAGCCGTAGGTTAGGTAAATTAACAGTAAGTTTTTCATCATTAAGGGGAATGCCCCAACCAGCCAGCGAAATTCAAAATCTCTTGCGTTTTTTGCAATTTGCAGGCCAGTTCTAGCTAGGTTGTATGTTGATTAAAATATTATTCGTAGGAAATATAGGAACAAAATTTAACATTTTTTTTACACAATACTAAACGTATACCTACTTAATACTGATCTGTGATTTTATGTGATGCGAATTTACTAATTATAAGTTAGACTTAGATGAAGAACTGATCTGTGATTTAAATAATAATGATGACCACACAACGTGCAAATTATTTCTAATATTTATACGTAGGAAATTTGATCTGTGATTTGATGCAATAATTACTTTAAGAATTAAAATTAAGGGAAGTAAATAATAATTTCCACATAAACAAGCTGTTTCATTAATATGATAACAATATAACAAGGTGCATTTAATATATTTTTTAATTAGCCCCCAAAACTTTTGAACGCAACTGTACGGACAACAGCTTAGGTATAATACGTCCAATAAAGAAGCTCATC
The DNA here is from genome assembly GCA_905475445.1 of Ochropleura plecta. Classification (NCBI taxonomy): domain Eukaryota; kingdom Metazoa; phylum Arthropoda; class Insecta; order Lepidoptera; family Noctuidae; genus Ochropleura; species Ochropleura plecta. Next base: position 14,023,859 of record FR997723.1, read on the forward strand.
GATATGTATGAATCCATCGCTTTTTAGTAGTCATTTTAATTTGGTCGGATAACCAGCCGTTGTTTACTTAATTTGGTTTTTTGTTTATATTTACTTAATGCGAAACATTTCAAGCTCAATATTTTCACCATATATTTTTGACTAAAGGCACATGATTTTGGTTTACACCTACACATCTGAGATTGAGCCAGTTCCTTGTATTATGGCGTCAAAGTTGTGACACCATCGTTTTGACTTTTAGCAAGATTACTCAAAAACGCATGCATGAACAGTTTTGAAACATTCTATGGTTATTATTAGCGCCAAGAAGGACCGAATACAGTTTTCAGTGAACTTATGCCTTGCCTCATTTAGGTGCTGCGATGTTTTTTCGGGATTTGATAAAACCGCGATAACTTAAAAACTATAAATTATTCCTTAAATCTAATTGGGGCACAAATGGGCACACATTAAGAACTACTCGTGTATGTTTATTCTACAGGGGCACATGCAATGGTTTTAGAGAAATACGATTCATCAAAACGTTACTCCAGCAGGAAACGCAATAACTCGAAAACCTGAAGGGGCACAGATTTTATTTTTTGGGGCACATTTTGGCACACATATAAGCTCTCTGGCCATGCACAATTTTTCTCCCTCCGATCACTCGTTTAGAATTTTCCTGCTAGAAAAACGTTACCCCAGCAAGAATCGTTTTTCCGTTTTTTTTCCAAAACGACAGGGGGCACACATTTTTTAAGTGGGGGCACATTTACAGCAGATAAGGCACAAACTATACGTTCTACTCATATAACTCTAGGAGATACTTTCTTGCTGGAGTAACGTACACGTCAGATGCCTATTATAGGCGGTATAAAAAGTGAAACCAGGTGATGCACTAACTACACGATTAAGAAATAATCCAAGTAGTAAATAGGTAACTTATTACCTAGGTACCTAAGGAGTTATTCTGGCAACGATGCGGGCAAATGCGTTGCTAAAAAGCTTGCTAATAAATAAAAACCTGCCAGACAGACGGGCAGACGGACACACGGATGGACAGCGGAGTCTTAGTAGGTAATAGGGTCCCGTTTTACTCTTTGAGTAGGTACGTAGTATGTACCTAGTACATGCATACTACTATCATACTTCCCATTGCATTTTCCACAGACATGCAAACAAATAATTTGTGTGACCTAGCAAAATTCTATCTTGATCAACCAAACTACTTTAGAAAAAATGACGATATTATCGTTTGTAGTAAAATTTAAAAACACCCCCGACCCAAAAGAAGTACGCAATTATTATGACAAAAAGTTAAAAATGCTAAACCCTATAAAAAGCAAAAAAAAAACTTTTAACACTACGTAAGTACCAACTAAAGCAATTGTCAGACTATCTACTCGGGACTTTGTGCCACCTTTATGTCGGAGGCATAACCGCTAATTTTGAACTGCAAATGGTTATCTTGGCCTGCTGTTGACCGTACGTATGAAATTTTTGATTAAATTTTGTCGTGTCGGGGGACCGCTCTAATTTACTAGCCTAACGTTAGAAGCTCACATTAAGAAGTCCTCAATCCCATTGTCATTTTTCATACAAATTTTTTGAGTCGTTCCTAAGATTGGGGGTTAAAATTATTGTTTATCATTTATTTAGATAGAGTATAAAGTTTTTTTTGAATTCGTTACTTACGTTAACATTTTCGTTGTAATTTAAATATTATTTTGTTTACTTATCTTCTTTCTTTACAAGTAAATCTTGTGAGTCATACTATTCGTCTGTTTTAATTTTTTGTCCAGTGTTGTTGTATCATTTGGTGTAGTTGTGTACATATTTAGTTTTAAAATACGAATTTTGTGATTGATCATTTGATTTAGGTAAGTATTTTTGAAGGTAAAAAGCGGTCCCCCGACACGACAAAATTTAATCAAAAATTTCATACGTACGGTCAACAGCAGGCCAAGATAACCATTAGCCCGTTCACCATACAGTTACCATAGCAGTTCAAAATTAGCGGTTATGCCTCCGACATAAGTGGCACAAAGTCCCGAGTAGATAGTCTGACAATTGCTTTAGTTGGTACTTACGTAGTGTTAAAAGTTTTTTTTTTGCTTTTTATAGGGTTTAGCATTTTTAACCTTTTGTCATAATAATTGCGTACTTCTTTTGGGTCGGGGGTGTTTTTAAATTTTTAATTTAATTTTTATTTTATGCTTTTTAAAGGAGCTCCTTAATTTTTCATTCTTACATTTAATTTCTTTTATGTTTCTTGCCATTTAAGGGTAATTTTGTGTTTTATTTTTAAATTTTGGTCATTCTAGATTTTCAGCAAAGATATAAATCGGTTTATCCGTTTCATTCCGGCATTCCAGGGTTTCATCCGCCACATCCCATTTCCAGCATCAGGTCCTCAACAATTAGAAATATGAAGAGAACTAGTCAAGACAAATTCAACGAGCCCAAACTCGATGGGTTTACTAAAAGGCAGTCCAGGTTTACATTTCCTACCTTCGAGCCCTATCACCAGACCAGCTCAGAGGTTCCAGATTTCCAGCACCAGGTCCTCGTCAATTAGAAACATAAAGGAACTAGTTAAGACAAATTCAACGAGCCCAAACTCGATGGGTTTACTAAAAGGCAGTCCAGGGTTACGTCTCCTATCTTCGAGCCCTAACAGCAGACCAGCTCAGTGGTTCCAGAAGACATCAATGTTTCAAATGTCAGATCCTACATATGCTCGCAAGTAAACTGAGCGTGGAACATTCCTATCACACCTAACAAACGACCTGATGACCTTGAAGACCTGAACCGATTTCCACCAAACATAGCTAAGAACACTCTCGACTGATATACCTTTCAAACAAAAAAAACCGCATTCAAATCGGATCATCCGTTTGGCAGCTACGATGCCACAGACAGACACATACACATTTACACACACACACAGACACGTCAAACTTATAACACCCCGTCGTTTTAGCGTCGGGGGTTAAAAAATCACATTAAACGGACAAATAGCGATAAAGCAGGTAATTTAGATAGGGGAATGGATACAAATGTAAATAAATCTCGTGCTAGCTATAAATTACGGGGCCCATAGGCAACCCCAGCTGTTAATATTGTATCGGTTACTCGACCACCGCTTGTTACTACAATTTGTGATTTAAGTTACAATTATGTCGTTCTGTTTTGGATAATTATTTTTTCCATTTATATCCCCGAAGGGTTAGGCAGTAGTGTATCGAATAGTTCACCTACATATCGACAATTATTGTATAAAAAAACATTTGTTATAATATTAAGTTGCATATTTGCAACATAAGTTAGCCAGTCAGTGTACTTGGTTCAAAAATAGCAGGGCACCAATCCAAACTCCGTGGCTCAACACAGGCCCTCGTGTTCTTGTAAGTAGTCACCTGCCTGTCACTGAGCATGGAGTCGCGTATAAGCGACCGTCCGGCCCTGGTTCAGTCCATGGTTCGGAGCGAGAGGGGAGCTTCCCCCGCTCTGGGCGAAGCGGGGGGCAGTACCAGACTTACAATTTACCTTTTGTAATGACAGGAGACAGGAATAAATAACTAAAAACCATTTTTTTTGCGGATGAGAAAACAAAATAACTGCCCCCGCTCGATTGCCCGATTTGTCCTGACTAAAACCCACCCATGTTTCTTCTTTTACCCTTTACGTTCCGGGGCCGCAGTATCTCTTCCGAACAACCCGCAACGCAGGCAGGCGGCTTTGCTGACATCTATTTGAGGCGCGCGTGGAACGCGAACGTGCCGTTGACCCGGCCTGTCCTCACTAGATGGACGGACGGTGAGCTACCCATTTTTCATCGTCCACAGTACGTTAACACAGCAGTCCGTTTTAAAGGTCCTTTACTCGACAATGGTAGATGTAGTTGTATGAAGGAGTTCACACAAATAACAACACTAATCCGTTTTGCCTGATGGAAGATGCGCGGGGTACACGAACATTGCATCCAGTAGCGACGGATCCGTTAATCAATCCTGTAAAACGGACTCTGCGTGAATGTACATACCCTTAAACAAAATACAAAACGATGTTACATATATATTTGGTTAATATATACCTACACAAGCTTTTCCGAGCACCTTAACTGTATAAAAGGTGTCCGGTTAAGATAATGATCTGTACTGAATATTGTCCCTTTTATGCGGACGGGTACGAAACGGGAGCATACTCGATCGGTATAGATCGGTCGGGCCGGACGCAGCGCATCCAATTTTGCGTGAACATTATCTCTGTTGTTGCAGCATCGTCTCTCTAAAATTGAAATCTATCTCTACAAAATACTGCCTAGTATAAAATACAATTGACGTTTGAGAAGTGAAGTTTAATTACGACATGATACTTAGAACTTTTGTGTAAAGAGAGCAATTGATTCGTGGACAAGTTTAAGTTTTTGACGCTGCTTGAAGTTGATGAAAGTTGAACTATACTAAGAAAGGAAATCTCAATGTAAATCAGAACAATTTAATAACCCTCCTTTCGCTTTCCTGTAATCGCGTAAAAGAGGCAAAAAAAACGAATACGTTTGTTCTGCAAGGAAAACTGAAATGGACTAATAAAACACGACATAAAAATCCAATAAGGATCATAATTTATTTAAAAAATGATATATTACACTTTACAATTGACCGAACTCGTGTTAATGTGGCGGGTCACCCATAATATTCGATAATTTAAAATTTCGAGTATCACAGTTCCTTTTTATGTAATGTTGCTATTATTCCGATAAAGAACATCCAAAATAAACTACACTTTGGTACAAATGTTCACAAAATCGTGTAACAATAACGAACCGTGATGTAAGCGTATAGTTATTATGTTATGATAATAACACCAGTCACGATGTTAATAAAACATTTAAAATTCCAATGGAGTCAATATGCTACAACTTTATATAAATGTCTTCATTAAATTCTTCAGACCCATAAAATGTGTGAACATTCCAGGATACATTATTCTATTAATAATATTTAATATCTATCTCTGTCAGGTTTATCCAGCCACATTAACAGTAGTAGTGACCGATGCATAAAAGCATCCTACACATACATTCCATTGGTAATAACTATAACATTCTATTAATATGTACAACTTTATATACAACATGAAACTCACGATTTTACTGCCACTTTGAATAAGACACATTGTGATAATGATAATAAACCAAATGTTATATTGCTTCATATACATCTCTATGTGTAAGACACAAAAATCAAAATGACAGGAAAACGGTCAGTTTTGGCCGACACAAATTCACGTTCCTTGGTCAACAAACTTCGTAATCAGCAAGTCATGGCTGAATGATGAAAAAATAATAATGAAAAATATGATATCAACATTTTGCTTATGAATGTTAGTTTTCTACTTTAATAAAATTCTTATAAGATTCATACAGATTAACAAGGTATTCTCAGTTTCTTACAAACATAATGAATCGCATACAATATGCAATAACTAACACTCAACAGTGAGTCACACTATCGAGCCTGTGAGATCATTAACATCGCATCTCGTGTTATTACTGTACACTGACGACATGACTACTTACCAGGCGGAATCGCAATACAAAATCATCGAATATGATAACTATGGTAGAATAACAATAACAATCAGAATTTAAACGTACACTGGCTTTGTACCATTTAATTAAACACAGAAACTAATATCATAACAGCACATGCTTGTGTCCATTGCCTTCGATCTACGTTTCGTGATTTTGAACAGCAAATGTGGTCAGTCAATAAAATCACATTGAAATGTCCGCAGAGTTCGCACTTTACTAGCTATGGTTATTAGCGTTACTGTACATCACAGAGTTGTTAACTCTCTTCATACTAACTGAGGCACTGCTTCCGTTTTTCTCTAGTCCCGCTAAAAAGTCTTCCAAAAGCTTGGCGAGGGCCTTACGTTTAAACCTTAACGATTCGTTTATAACTTCGCGTACCACTTCCTTTTTAACGTCCACACCACCTTGTAATTGTTTTAAACTTTCGAACAGTTTCGTGTAATCTGTAAACAAAAAGATATGTTACAAGTTTTTTAAAGGTTATCGCAAAAAACGATAGCGTTTTTATTTAGGTTAGGTTTGAATTTACTACATGAATACCGGCAACGATAAAACTGATAACAGTATCAACTACGAAACGACGTAGAAACGTATTTGTTTATTCAGGAAATACATTTTTATCTGCGTTCTGTTATCGCAAAAACGTGTTATTAGTAAGCGAAACGAAAACGGGGAATCAAAACTTGAAACTATGAGATTAGTTAGAACTGCTTACTGCTTTACTTCTATTGCTTTGCTTGTGGTGTCCAAAATTGCCAAAAGAGCACACTTTCGCTGATGCAGTTCTACGCAGAAGTAACCACACCGTCCATGTACCATCCCTAAGTCGAACTGACGAACATATCATCACACACGGCCCTTGTATTCAATGCTTCTATTCCATGTCGATTCGGAAAGTCGCATGTCTATATAGATCGCTTTCGTAATGCCAAAAAATTATAGATACGACTACTTGAATCGAAATCGTATCAAAGCGTTTTAGTCGATGTTAGATCTGCTTCGTAGTGGTCGAAAACGCGACTGCTGACCATGATGTATTTGATTCGGTCCAAGGTCGGGCAAATATATATTTGATTTTCCTTTAGAAAACTCTTTGTAGCAGACACAGAGTCTGGATTTGTGTCAAAAGGCTCGCCCCTAGTAGATAGGACTTTAAAAAACTGGCAAAAGATGGGTGTGCTATAAGTTACATCACTACCTAACCGTTCTGATATTACAGGCGTGATGTTATATGTTAATGTATCTCTGTTAGCAAAAACGTGTTACAACGTGCCAAACAGTTGCTGACTTTTTGTCAATAGCGATATCAGTGCAATTAATAAAACTATTTATCTTGATGTTTAGCACTGGTCGGTGATTAGCTAGGAAATAATAAAATAATTCATAAGCTTACCTTTGCCGGGTCGTCGAACCGCACGGAAGACTTCCGCCCGTACATCTAGATTGTGCTTTCTTATATCTGCAAGCTCTTTGCGCGTCAGCAGCGGCGGCATCGTCAACTGCAGTTGTTTGTCGTTCTATAACAGAATTCTATGTTAGTAGTGACCTAGTTTGACTGCATGACCTATTCGTCCATGTTTGGTGCATTAAAGCATCACAAACGCATAATTCTGTTTACAGATTATTAGTTTATACAGTATTATACCCATGGTAAAAACAAGAGTTATTTCAGTCTTTATCTTATAAAAACTGGGTCAGATTTGTATGCGAGAACTGCTTAGCCCGTTGCGGTGTTCAAGATAATAGTCTCCGACCGTTTTCGGTCTTTGCAAAAATCTCGGCAATAATAAGCCGATTCAGCATGTATCATAGTGGGCGAGTGTGCACCCAGGTGCAGTGCAAAGTGCGTCGTCGTATGTTCGATACCTTTCGTTTCCTCTTCCGCGAGCGTGCATTGGAGTTGTTCTCGGCGGCGACGCCCTGCAAGATGGCGTTGATCTGCAGCTCCTGCGTGTCGTGCAACACGGGCGGCGCGGGGGGCGCGGGGGGCGCGGGCGGCGCGGGGGGCGCGGGCGGCGCGGGGGGCGCGGGGGGCGCGGGGGGCGCGGCCGGCTCGGGCGGCGGCGGCGGCGACGGCGAGCGCGGCATTTTACTGCCCATTGTCGTGTATGCGTCTGGAAAAAAATGTATAGAATATTATAAATTTTGGGTCGAAATAATATAATTCTATAACATTCCTCGAAAGTGGTTTGATCATAAAGTTCAAATGAATTATGTTGTACAATGATCATTTCATCAAATACCATAGAGCCAGATATTAATGGGTCAGTTTCAAGCATTTTCAAACGTGGGCTCTGAGATACCACACACATTGATCAGTCATAGACCGGGTGGTAAAATCGGATGTTTTTTTTCCTGCTAGGCTATGCCATATCAGGCCCACTTGTGTAGCACGAAATACCCAAAATGCTTCAAATAGTCAACAAAATAGGAGAGACTTGTAATAACATACCTCCATTGAGGAAGGGTTTGACGACAGGCGGTAGGTTGGGCGGCGTGACGGCCGGCGGGGAGGCAGGAGGCGATGCAGGACCCACGGCTGGACCACCAGTGTCCACGTTTGGGGGTTCCTTAAATACAAATATTTAGAAAATACGTAAACATTTAAAATAGAATCTAAAATCCTAATAAAGTTGTTTTAAAAATCTGATATGTGCTTTAGTAAAACAAAGCAGGTAGTGTATACAGTCAATTATAGATATACCAAACTCAGTTACTAGCTCACATAGACGGTCTTTTACGGCAATTTAAGGGACGCCGTTCATCATTCACCAGAATTTGTTTATTTATAACCCTAATGAATCCTGAACAGTGTAACGTAATATGTATAACTTCGTTTTTTTTGTATTTTTCTGTTAACTGCTTCGTGTGTCTATAAATAAATAGGATCGTTTTATGGTACCTCAGGAGGTCTCCCAGACGGCAGGTCGGCAGGCGCGGGCGCCAGCGGCTCGGGCGCGGCGGGCGGCTCGGGCACGCGGCGCGCGCGCACGTGCGGCGGCAGCGGCCCGGCGCGGCGCTTGGGCGGCGCGGCGCGCGGGCCGTCCGCGCCGCGCTTGCCGCCCAGCCCGCCGCCGGCCCCGCGCGGCGCGCCCACCGGGTCCATGTCGGCTTCGTCCACCATCATGCGCTGCAATCGTACCATTTTTAATTAATTTCAATCACTGTCAATTTAGAATAAACCTTAAGAAACAAAACAACTTCCACACTAATCTATAGCTAGTTTATCACAATCGTTAATGTATGTATGGATGTAATTTACATTTGTTTATATAAATTACTTTAATAGATATAATATTTGATCTAAACGGCATACAAATCATTTATACTACCTGACTTCTATATCTATTCAAAAGACCAAAACTATGTTTACAATGATAATAATTTTTTTTTTAAAACGTTGCCCCACACTAGGAATTTCTCCTGTATCGTGGGTGCGTTTACAAACATTTATACACACATACACAAACACCCAGACCCGAAACAACTATCTGCAGGTCATACAAATATTTGTTCCGTGCGGGGATCGAACCCGCGACACACAGCGCAGCAGTCAATCGCTCAACCACTGCGCCAACCGTGTCGAGTATGAGCATCTTGCATGACAACTTCCCCGAAATTTTGCGAGACAGGGCTTCTTGCTAGCAAGCATCCATAAAAAACTTAATCTATAACTTGACTCATGTAAAAACAGTGTATTTACCTTGTCTATCTTAAAGGGGTTGCCAAACATGTGCTGCCGTACAGGCTGCGACTCAATCTCTCGTAGTTGAGGTGTCATTCGCTTGAGATATTCCTGGTAGTTGCCCATCTGAGCGACCGGCATCGAATGTACGCTGTCTTCGTCGACCAGGCGAGTATGCGCTAAAGATGGTTGTAAGAAGTTTGCGCGCATTCGTACCACCTGAAAAGTAAGGGTAATAAATATTAAGTACATTTACATAAGTAAAAGTATAAAAATTATAGACAAAACAGTAAACAGGACCTCCAATCTTATCCTGCAGGCAGAACTGAGGTCGCGACGGGGATAAATACAACTGAAGGAATCAAATGTTGTTCGATCGCGAGTTTCACGAATAAACAAAATTTCGAAATTAGAAGAGATTATACTTTTTTGCTGGAGAGTAGAAGTCTGGGATGGTAAAGTATGTATTGTTCGCATAATCATATTACCAATTCCATAGTAAATAGTCATGTCATACAGCTAGCTAGCTGGTTTACATATGGCACAAAAACATTTTCCCATTAAACCTGTTAAACATGTTGGTGTATGAGAACCAACTTATACTCAGTTGTCTTTCACTCTCAATGTGTAATGAATTATGTAAACAATGGCTCACATACCCAGCCTTATTAGAATACAATGTGGTTATGCTAACAAAAAAAATACTGTGTGTATAATAGAAATTCGTTTTGGAAACTCGCCAAGAAATACCAATAAAAATTCTTGTTTGTGTACAATTTACATGCATTTTGAACATGCTACAAAACTTTATATGTAAATTAAAATATAATACTATACCACACTCATTGCATTTTATTATAAACAGAGTACCTACTTATATTGCCACATGGAACTTTTTTTTTAATGTTCAATCAACTACCAAATGAGATCATCGCCATATGATGCTACTACGGATCTTATTTGTTTTAAGAAGCTACTCTCGATCCCGAATGCCTAAGTAATATACCGCTCTAATCTGTTTGTCGTTTTGGGTGACGTAAAATTTGTTGCTAAATACATTGCCGTCCTTTTCAGCATGACTTATCTAAAGTGCAATTTTACCGAGTAGGTATTTTTATTGTATCCTACACAATAGTTGGGCAAATACTCCTACATTAAGTTTTCATACCTAACCTGTGCTATCTCAAACCAGCCCATGAGTGGTTGAACAGGACACAGAACCAGTGAGGTACCAGCACACAGAACCAGTGAGGTACCAGCACACACACTTCTTTATGGTATTCAGTAAGATTTGAAGAAATTCGTAATATAGAACGCATTCAATGTTAAATTGTTAAAATGAATACGCAATACTATAATCAACTTCTTACCTGATCTAATAAATCTCTTCTTTGAATATCGAAAGGATTTCTATATGTGTGCGTTTGTGTCTTATGTCTGCCTCGCGAGAGCCCAACGACGAAGCCACCGAACTCGTTCAACTGATCTCGAAGTGCTGAGAACTTGTCTTGTAGACACGGATGCGTTGTCAAGTCCTTCCGGAGAGGAGACCGAGGCATTACTCGAACGCTTTCGGCCACCTGAAATGTGATTTAGTAGTTTTATTAACTCGTGCGTGATATACAGTGACGACAACGTAACATGGGTGAATTTTAGTCAGTAAGTCTGGCAATCCTCCCCCTGTTCCGCCCAGAGCGGGGGAAGTTATTTGATGATAACCGAACCGGAAAAAATGTGTATTATTTATTCAATTCCCAACAGGACATTATGTCACTTTTGTTAAATATCTATCCAGATTCCAGTATGTTACTGTATAATCATCATCATCAAATAAACTATTAAAAATTGTTCAGATGCTTGATGCTTTTATTAAATACTAATTGGTAAGAAATTGTTCACTCATGCGTATAATAAGATTGGACAATTAACGCAGATTGGAACATTGATAAATATGAAATGGATACTTTAATTACCTTCTGTGTATTATTGCTGGAAGATTTATTGATGACGTCAGCACAGAGCTTCTCGAATTCAACCTTAGCTTGGTTTTTCAGTCTTTTTAAATAGTTCAACACAGAGAAGCTGAGGGAGTTGTCTTGAGACTCAGGTATCAAACTCTGTAGAAGTTGTGCGGATGCTCCCATTTTCGTCAATGCTCTGCGAAGAGGCTGGAAAAAGAAAGCATTAACTCAAACACAGTTTCGTAATATTTTCTGTTAGTTATTATATGAATATTGGTTTTCCTGTACACCACATGTCACCATAAGGAAAAAAAAGTTTAGTGTACTGCAACTTACCGCAACATAATAAGTCGGCATTCTATCAAGATAGTGCTGAAACGCCAGCTTCCACTCCGCAGTGGGCTTGCAGCGATGAACTTTGAACAGGTCGTCTAGAAGAGGCAGCAACATCGGGTAGTTGTACGGCAAAACGAATAAGTTCACGCAAGTCAAGTTCGTCGACGCTTTCAAGTAGCCAAATGGGTGATTGATCTCTGAGTTCTTACAACCACTGTTGGCTACAAACACCTGGAAATATTATAATGGTGTAACTGTTAGTGCACAGATTCGTTCGTACAAAATTATGTATCATAGCTTTTGTTTAAGGCTGCTTGCACAACCCATAGTCAAAATGTAAAAATATTATGTGCCTGGCATGCGTTGCAATGCAATTTTTCTACCTACCTACCCTACTTACCCTACTTTTTCAAAAGAACCCTTTTCGTAATTAACCAACACAACAACAAAAAAGAATTAGCGAAATCGGTTCAGCTGTTCTGGAGATTTGAGCTTAGCAACAAATTCAAAGATTGATTTTTATATTTTAGAAGATTTCTAAAACATCAATTTACTTTTCAGACACTATCATCCCCTCAAACAATTGACTGAATCATACGATATTGCAAACATCGTATAACCACTTTGCTTGAGTGAATTCAAAGTGGTGTTGCTTGTCATGAAAATTTTCATTAATATGTCAAACTTGGTATTTTTATTTTGTTCTATGGTTTCCCGCCTGCACAGTAAGTTGGTTGAAAAACTGCTTGGGTAAATTTATATACCTAATTGGTGTTTGCTACCTGACATGTGACAATGAATAAAATATTTCTAAAAATTTACCTTTTGATAAATGAAATTGTATAAAACTGGTTTTTGTAACCTGTCAGACAGATTGTTACTGGGGAGTTTGTTCTGCCACTTCTTCCCAGCTAAAACACTAGAAAGTGGCAAAGGACGGCCGTTTTGTAAGACTGTCTCTTGTAACTTGACTTTTGATTTTGAAACGCATTTAGGAATTTATTGTGCAAGCAGGCCTTAAAATAATAATGATGGGCTTCTATTTGGTTTTTGTTGAATAGGTGCGTAGGTACGTGTGAATGAAAGGACAGGTCGCTTAGCACTGGTTGGTTTAATACGACATGGCGCGCGGGTCGCAGCCCGCGCGGACTATACTATACACATATATAACATCCCTCCACCAATAGTTTGCAGCAACTTTGTACTGTTGACTGTATATGCCAATCATTACAATGACTCGTAAAATGTCCACACTGTACTGATCACAAAAAAAAACTGGGCAAGTGCGAGGGGTTCCGAACAAACTTGCGCTATAAACGGCCATCTTTTGAATGCGTAGATTTAGAGGGTTTATGATTTTTTTTACAGCTAGAAGGGACTACAAACTAAAGTATATGTATGTAAACTCGATAACTCCACACGTTCACGAGTTAAAAGGTCTTGACAGACAGACAGACGGATAACAAAGTGATCCTATAAGGAGCCCTAAACATAAGTATTTTGTCGTTTATGTGAACTTTTATGACGGCGGCGGGAAGTCTCATTCCTGGGGCGCCTCGATACTAGCTAATACCCATACGAAAACAAACAATAATGGTAAAATATGCATGGGCTATCTTTAATGAATTATTAAACACTTCATGGAAGTAATTGTTCACATAATCTAGTTAGTCGGAGCGCAATTTACATTTGAGAGTTTGTTTACATTATACAAGGCAACCTACATAGTAAATTAATTTAAATTGGAGTCAATTGCTAATATCTTTGTTTACGAAAATTGCTTGTACAGTCGCGAGCAATAAAATGTATGCACTTCGTTAAATTCAAAAGCAAGACGAGATAAGACATTTTGTGGCTTTCAAAATCTATGTTTGTAAAAACGTTAAATGTCAATCATTGTAGAGGAAAATCCTTTTTGAATCTTGCTAAGTGTTACATATTAGTATTAACCGCTTGTATGAATTACAGACACAATTAATTACGCATTGTGTCTCGCGTAGATCTACGTTCCGGCATACAAGGGGTTAATAAGTGCTCATGACTGTACACACGTCAACACATCAACTTATACAAAACCAGTTTATACAGATCTCTCCACTACGGATCGTGCGCCGTTGATTTCACGTACGTTTAAAGATCCGCATAAAATGGATTTGTAAAGGTTGATTGTCTCGCCGCGTGTACAGAGATTAAAGCCGCTATAATTCTTTACTTTTGAATGTATGATTGATGTTAAATGAGTTTTTATATGTGTATACGTATATATTTTGTAAAACTTCATTGAAAACAAATTTATTTAAATTTTAAGTGACTCCTGCATTCATTTTGTACCGCAGACAAATACTTTATAAATGGGTATAATCAACGGTTATGAATATTCAAAAATATTCGTAAAAACAAACACCTCCTAATTATTTCTTATCTTTACATCACATTTATGCATAAATAGTTATATATGTGTATTTTTCTTACCTGCCAGCAGATGGTAGGCTGTTTCCTGGCCAATATGAACTGCGTCAATGGACTGGGCTCCAACTCGTACTTGTCAAAGGGCAGATTGTCAATCACCATTGGTTCTTGGCTCGAACATGTGAACTTCACCACTGGGTGTGCAGAGCGAGGTGGCTGGAAATTACCAGAAAGAGTATTTTGAGTATCAACATGCCATTAAAATAGTTTTACAGAAAGAGCTCGACATTGTCACATAACATAACATCAAGCTGGTAATCTACCCTGCCGGGGCTGCGGGTTGTTCGAAAGATTCTTCGGCCCCGGAACATAAAGGGCAAAAGAAGAAACAATGGGTAAATGATAAATGATGTTTATTTTGCAAGTAGGTTTTCACAAACACTTTTACACGTCTTTTTTTTACAACTAGATGAGGCCGGTGTTTCGTACCCGACTACTCTGAGAAGAAACAGCCGAAACAAACTCAGAGGTCATAGTCTCTTTTAAAGTCCAGACAAAAAATCTTGGTCAACTTACATGAGGACTATGCAGATTAGTGTCTGAAGTGGTCTTTTTAAGAAAGCACCACACAGATTGAGTAGACCTGTCCAGTCAGTGCAAGCATTTGTCAGTTATCGTGTAGCTCGACTCATAGCCCAAGGAGCTCAACGAAACGACGAACAATACCAAAAAAAGGACATTGGTGAAGGTCCCTAATAGTACTCAACTGCCAGACAATCGTCAAAAACAAACAAAGTAAATAAAAATTATGATCGACATGGTCCTCACATTCACAATAAACAACTACAGACTAGAAAATATGTACAAAATAAATTAATGAGATCATAATGATCTCATAAAATGTCATAATAAAAAAAAATGTAAAATTAAATAAAAAAAAAATAAAAAAAAAAATAAAACAAAGTAAATATCAATGTCAAATATTAAATGTCAGTGTATAGAATAAACAATAAATAATTGAAACAAAGGAAAATTTTGACACTCACTGAGTAAATTAAATTGGAGCAGCTTAATCCCAAGCCTTTTTATCTTCAAGGTAATAATTAATATTATAGTAAGCTTTAAGAGCTAACTTACGTTTTACAAAAACTTTAAATTTATTGAGGCTTAGTGTTTGAACGTCGTTTGGGAGTTTGTTATAAAAACGTATACATTGGCATGTGAACGTACCCCCTATTTTTTTGAGCCTCGTTGCCGGGACAACAAATTTGTGTTTGTTCCTCGTATTTATGTTGTGGATATCACTGTATTTTTTAAACAATTTTATATTTTTATGCGCGTACAAAAGATTTTCGTAAATAAACTGAGAGGGCACAGTAAGTATATTAATTTCTTTAAATTTTTCTCTGAGGGAGTGTCTGGGACTTAATTTATAAATTGAACGAATTGCCCTCTTTTGCAAAATAAAAATTGTCTGAATATCGGCGGCATGACCCCACAAGAGAATACCATACGACATCACACTGTGGAAATAACTAAAATAAACTAAACGGGCTGTCTCTAAATCAGTTAAATCACGAATTTTTCTAACGGCGTATGCTGCAGAGCTTAGTTTTTTTGACAACTTATCTATATGAGGGCCCCACTGAAGCTTAGCATCCAAGGTTAAGCCTAAGAACACTGTGTTATCTTCCGGTTTCAACTCTTCATCCTTGATTACTACACTAGTTTCCACTTGTCTAACATGAGGTAACGTAAACTTAATGCATTTGGTCTTTTTCTCATTTAGAAGTAAATTATTAACGTTAAACCAATTAACGACCTTTGCTAGAGCGCCATTAACATCGTCAGTAGCTAGCTGCTGACGTTTTAGTTTAAATAAAAGAGAAGTGTCGTCTGCAAACAACACTACATCATGATTATCCTTTATGAGGTAAGGCAAGTCATTTATATAAATAAGAAACAAAAAAGGGCCAAGAATTGAGCCTTGTGGTACTCCCATTCTTACTACAGACCCGGGAGATCTTTTCCCGTTAACATCAACTCTCTGAATCCTACCACTCAAATATGACGTAAGAAGATTCAGAGAGGCGTTCCGGATTCCGTAGTGGTGTAGTTTCCTGATTAATGTTTTATGGAGAACGCAATCGAAAGCCTTGGATAAATCGCAAAAAATGCCCAAAGCATCGCATTTATCTTCCCAGGCATTATAAATGTGTCCTAAAAGTTCAACACCTGCATCAGTAGTTGAACGACCCTTTGTAAAACCGAACTGTTTATTATGCAATAACTTATGTTTATTGAAAAATCTTTGCATTTGTTCTAAAATTATTTTTTCAAAAATTTTACTAAATGTTGGTAGCACTGAAATTGGTCTATAGTTAGTTGGGTCTGATGTACTACCCGATTTAAACAATGGTATTATTTTACTATTTTTCATAGGTATATTTTAGTTAGTAAAACCATGGAGTTTCTTGCCGGTTCTTCTCCATAGGAAACGACCAACCCGAACCGTGCATCTTTTCTCGACGTTTTATAAGTGCCCATGTAGGCCCATGTGAAATAAAAATATTTTGATTTTGATTTTTAAAAGCCTGACTCTTCCCCGCTCCAGAGCAGGGTAAGTTATTTGATGATTTCCTATCCATAAAAAAGCTAATAATCTATGAAGAGTTAGGCAGACATGTTTCAGCCACATTTCGCCAGTTGTATTTTTAATCAATTTTTTCAATTATTGGATTCATTAGGTCTAGAAGTCACACACTATAAAGTTACTCATAGAACCATCAAGATAGAATGTATGGTTTGTGGTATGGTATGGTATGTAAACCTGACACAACTTCTTAAGCAAAAATGAAATCGATCTACTTCCCACAACAGTGTAATAGTGTTATAAACACACCTCTAATCTACGGATAGTAGGATTTTGACATAAGTCTCATAGAACTTATGTCAAAATACTACCATCCGTAAGCAAAACGACTCGTTTTTGTTTATTGGAACGGGGCTTTAGTAAAACAAAAGAGGTAGACAAATAGCCATACATTGAAAATGAAAAATATTGAAATCCTAGCTGTCAGTAGATATCCTCCTGGCCAAACATCTTGTTTAAATGCACACACGACGGCAGGTCGACCTATTCTTAACTATTATTACCTGATCTCTCTACTACGGATCGCACACCGTAGTAGAAACATCAGGTTAAAATGGTTTTGTGTAGGTTGATGTGGCGTCGTGTGTACAAACTGCATACATCAACCAATTAATGCCAAGGTCGTGCCCCCGAAAGGCGTAAAAACAGACATACATACATACACTCATTTTATTTCTTTTATGCGCTTAAACTTTGTGCTTTCATGTTTAACGAACATAAAAGTGTTAACTTTTCAAACAAACATTGCCAAGCAATCATTTTCGAGAATCGTGAAGAACGAATGTGAACCAATATTTTCTGAGCAAATGCAAATGTATACAGTTTTAACAGACCGAACATTGTGATCAAAGTGATCTTTGTTTGTTGTTTAATAAGAATATCGATCGACCTTTTGGTCATGGGAAGTATGATAGGTTGCCATACGGTAGTTTTCAACGTTAAATATTCAACACTATAATGATAATTATGTTTTATTTTTAAAAATACGTAAATACACAAGTATAATTTCTTAGAAATTTTCATTATCATAATTGTCGCTCCAACGATAAGATGGTAAAGATTATAGTTGCAACAGAATATAATAACTCTACTCCAGGCGAGTTTACAACCTAAATATTAAAGCAATTATTGCCTTAAATAGACTAGCCAGCTGACTTTTTAATTGTTTGAAATAGTTCGAACTTCATAGTTGTTGTTTAGTTTCAAATTAGATTTCAAACTAAACAACAACTATGAAGGTCAAGCTTATTATCATATCAAGCTTCCAGCCACTAAGAGCCAATTTAATATTAGTAAAGTCAAATTGTTTTGGTAAAGCAAATAAAACGGAGAACTTATTACAAGACAGAAAAAAGAACCAGCCGTGATCTTCATGATTCTCATGCCCTTGGCCTCATCCCAATTTAGCCATGGTCTTTCATCTTCTCTTTGGCTCGTTATCTCATTAAATACTCGATTACTAGGCATATCTTCATATAGACAGTCCTTCCATCGTTTATTTAGTCTTCCCTTACACTTACGAGCCTAGGGGAGACCATATTCTAGATAGGATGATGAAGTGAAAAAGATTGTCGCAATAAACTGGATGCAAACAGCCCAGTCTGGAGAAGACTGGACATCTTTGGAGGGGACCTTCACCTGCAGAGGGGTTTCCATTCATATTTTCACATAAAATTATTTGAAAATATCTAGGCATAAGTTATACATACCAATGTTTGCGCGTTAGGGTCGGATCGGAAGGACTCTGGTATAGGCCAGAAGCCGACAGCAAAGCCTTTCTGCGCGACTGTCCGCGGCACGTAGATGAGGCGGCGGCAGGAGTGCCAAGCTTGAGGGGCACTGGGACCGCTCGGGTTCGGGGTTTGTGTTTGGTACTGGCCGGTGTTGTTCCAACGCTGTAAAAAGCATAAATGTAGTAAGTATTCGCTTTTTTCAGCGCCGCCATTGTCTGTCGACAGACTGACGTATCGTAATCGTAACGTCAGGTATCAAACGTTTTAACAAATCCTCTTTTAGGAATTTCTAAAAAAAAAGTTGACAGCTCCTACTATGGCTCACAAAAAATAATGCCTGACTAAAAAATGTGTTTATTCAATTCGGAATCACGATTGTTTCTTCTAGTGCGAGTCCAACACGCGCACTGAGGGTTCCTTACAAACTTGTGGGTTAAACTGTATTGAAGCAAACTCAACTTTGCCGTATGAAAACTGTTGTTCTCATGTCATGGACATAGATCGAGGTTGGTTTATCAACTGCAATTATAGTTTGTAATCGCCTTTTTTTGTGATGCATCTACAAATTTTAGGTTTACGTATTTTTCCCTTTACTGGTGCTCTATGATATAACGTCTTGCCAAATTACATGGTTTTAAGACAGCGGTAGAACCCTATAGATTTTAATTCCCTTTGCGAATGTATGGGAAATGCAACATAAATGGCCTAGAGACCAGGGCTGTTCAAACCATGGCCCGTTTGGATTATTGCGGCCCGTAAAACCTTTTTTAACCGACTTCAAAAAAAAGTCTGGTTCGGTTACACCGACTACAAAGAGATCTGTAGGTACCCACTGTATATAATATAATAATACTTTATTTTAATTAATAATAGCTTTAACTTAGTTTTCTTAACTTTATTTAAAACGCACTGCGCCTAGCTACTACTAATATTGAGGTTGATGTTGACAGAATTGTAAAAGACAAATTAATGAAAAAGTAGATAATAAAATAACGATATTATTGTTACCAGTATTTTATTTTTATAAATATTTTGCGGCCCACCAATGTATTTAGTCATTTTTATTGGCCCTGGGTCCCATCTAGTTTGGACACCTCTGGCCTAGACCTAAGTATTTGGTATTAATTTCAACTCTATACCACGCGTTCCCAAAATAAAGGGCCGTTCGTTTATATACATATAAAAAAACAGTCATTCCATAAGAGTTCCATTATTTTTCCTTTTGAGGTACGAAACCCTAAAAATAAACAAATCCCAAGTTAAGCAATTATGACTTGAAATAACGATTGCGTACACCTCTTTGTCCTGGTTCTATCTATAGCCCCTGACTTTAGAAGGATTCAATGTATTGTGATGTTCAGAGTTCTAAACGTGACTGATGACGTCACTTTTGCCGTTATTTTTAGAAAAAGAAAATGTTGAAAAGTTCCAGGTTTGTTTATAAAGGAAACCTTGTACAAGCTTTCTCCGCAACATTTGATTTCATAAGTCCTTCTAAAAATATCTTTCGTGGAAAATAGACAAAGGTTTTTCACCTCTGGTATTTTTTTATCTTACGTCATTTTCTTTTGACGACTCTATATTTGTGTTATACGAAAAATTGGTGGGTAATAAATAAAAATTGTATTGAAATCACTTTTATAAAGGAAGCCATCCAAACGAGGTACTTATACTTAATATATTTTACACACTAGCTTCCGCCCGCGACTTCGCCCGCGTGGCATAGTTACTTTGGGCTAACGCTAATTTAACCCGCGTGATGATCGAAAAGAAATTATCTTTCTCTCCCCTTTTCTTCCCCCTTTCACGCCCCCTTATCACACTTAAAAAAAATTTGCTTAGCCTGTGCACCAAAATTTATCAAAATCGGTTTGGCCATTTAGGCGTGAAGACGTAACAAACAAACTCACTTTTTTTATAATATTAGTAAGGATTAGCTCGTTAGCAACAAGATACATAATTCAAAAATTTCGTTTTTTTTTTTTTGGTGAATATAAAATTAACGACATTAATAACGGAATACGTAATATAAACCTTTCATTTTTTGATAAAAGATTTCTTTGAAGTTATTTTAAAAACGCTGTTCTGTATTTTATTTTTATTTATGTCGTTATATTACAAGCATAAAATCTATTCATAGTTTAGGATTACTGCTAAATCATAAGGAAAGTCGTGTGAAGTAATCTTCAACTCCGATTTGGAATATAATTTCGTTATTTCACTTCATGGTTGGTTTCGAAATAGTGACGATATTACATTTTATAGATTAGAAGGTGTGAATAGGGCTTTGCACCCAACACTTGCGTCACAAAGCACTTGCTTATCATTTTACGTAGTATGCGTAACTAAAACAAGTATCATTTACACACTAGGTGAATAATGTCCAAAAGTCAGGAACTTATTAAAACCATTGTCTGTATGGGAAGGCTTTTTGTAACTTAATAAGTTCACTTAGTTTCCAACATCAGCCTGCATTAACGATAATTCAGTTCGTCCAGTGATCCTTTGAGGAGAAGCTCATAATATAAGTTTGCTAGCCAACTAATCTTATTAACACGACTTGAGAATTCTCTATGACTATTGCAGACACGAGAAATGATAAGTTTCTTAGAGAAAAAAAACCGACCAAGTCGGACCTGCCAACCAAGGGTTCCCTACAAATTTGCGACATAAAAGGTTATATATTTTAATTGCGTAGACTTAAATAGTTGAATTTTTCACAGCTACAAGGGACCACAAATTTGAGTATATGATTTTAATTTCATGCCGATATCTCCACGCGTTCCCGAGATGGTCTTGACAGACAACAAAGTGGATGTATAAGGGTTCCTTTTTTTCTTTTTGAGCTACGGAACCCTGAAAAGACACGTCTAGACAAAAACAACTAGGTACTTACTCCATTCCTCTCCCCATCAACCCCCTCCACTTCTTTCTCCCCCTCATGGTTGGCTTCATCTCCTTCGCCCTCTCCTTTGTTGGCCCCTTCTATAGGTGGCGGGTCGGGACCAATCTTCTCGAAGTTAATCACCACACCACTCTGCACTTTCTGAACCAAACTGTCTATGCACTGCATCAACATGCGATGGGAGGTGATGCAGTATGAACGACCTGGAAATGAATGGAGATTCACTGTTTATTCAAGATAAAAATGGTAGGTTGCACCTTCAGACTAATGGACCCCTGGGACTCAGGGTTTACACGACGCACAGGTTGGTTTAATTAATTGATTTTTGGGTTCTACTATAGGTATATCAGTATCCAGTTTCCTTTTATCGTTTTTAGAATTCCGTACCCAATTGGCTAAAAACGAAACCCTTATAGATTCGCCCTGACCGTATGTCACAGCCATTTCACTTAGAGACTATTGACACCATGGGGTTAAAATTTTGAGAATGGATGCCTTCTATGAACCTCTACACAAATATGATGCGATGAGAGTTTATCAAAATAAACATATCGGGATGTCCTCCATACATGCAACTGAGGGTTGAAAACATGTCTTCGTATTTAGCTGTCTATCGATAGTACTTAAATAAAAAAAAAGGTTTCTTATATTTTTTTTCTTCAGTAGATGGTTGATGACATGTTGGCTTCTTCGTATCGTATTTATAAAGTAGAAATTTCCATTTCATTTGAATGAACGTCAAAAATGTTGTTATTTTATTGTCTGATGCTACTGAATCCTGTCAGCGCGAGTCCGACACGCACTTGGCCGGGTTTATTATTTAGTCATGACAATAGCTATTTACTTTTAGGGATTTGATTAGACCTGTGGGTGCAAGAGACGTCGTGTGAAAGATTTTATATCAAGTTCATCGACAAGAACATCAACGAGTCTTAAGTTATAACTTAAGATTTATAATATAAATCTTATCATGTCTTGAAAAAATGTAGAAAGAAAGGATTCGGGAAAAGAGGTTTACAAGAAGTCAAAAACGTATAGAATAACCAGCCGCGTATAAACGGTTAGACTTTAAATGTGTAATTCAAATAGCAGTTTCTTGAAAATAAAGCACAGTGCAAAACCAGTTGTAATGGTGCGAATCAACTGCGCGAATATTGTGGAGCACATTTTTTTCGCGAACATTTTGTACTCGTACTGCGTAGCTGCAGTTCCGCTTCCACCAGCGCTGTGGGTAACTCTAGTTCGCGCACGAAGCAGCACATTTGTAAACGAATATGTTAGTAACCACTATGCCAGTGTTTACTTTATTACACAGATTGACAATTTAATAATATTAAAACTGTGGTCACAACCATTTTAAGAATTTTTATGTGATTCAAATCCAAAATTATGTTTCTAGATCGATTTTAGACCCTCTGTCGTCTGATAAGTATTTGTTTTCATTTTGAGTTTTGAATGTGTTGAATCTTTTGTAAGGAAATTCTCGACACAGACAATGCTTTTCTTTTCGGTACGTTTAGAGGGTCAATTGTGAAGATATTGTATGTGGAGTTGTGTTATAAAAATTATAATAGTCTGTAAAAAAAGTAAGGGTATCGATTTTTATTTTGCTGGTAACCTTTTTTCATAGCAAATGTCAATTTGATTGACATAAAAGTAGGATGTGTTTTGTTTTGTGCCAGTACTTTTTGTGTAGGTACGCAAAGAGATGTTATACCTACTTTTTTTTTAAATAATTGACCGTTGACGTGACCTAGCTCTCCATATCTTGCCTTCAAAACTTAACATGTATGCAAATTTTCAGCTCAATCGGACACTGGGTGTCCCTGGGTCAAATTTAATTAGTAAGATTTTTTGAAACAGCTAGTTATTATTGATTATTGTTGTGTATAACTAAAATAAACGTGTTAAAAAATTACCCCACCACGACTATGCAACTTAAACCCGGGAAATAGAATAGTATACGTGTTACACCATATTAAACAAAAACTACTGATACAATTCCATTAAAATAAAATTTAACAGGAAAACAATCACACAATCTACTTTTATAGGTAATAAAATTAAATCCATAATGGTGTAAGTTTTATTGTTACGTATATTTTGTTCAGGGTAAAGTAAAGTTTATTGCATATTTCCAGTTAATTTATTCATATTCTTAAAAAAAAAACTGTACTGCCTAATGTATATTAAAAGTTGTCAAGCCGTTAAATTAAACCAACAGTCAACTCTGCAGCATAAAATACAATTTATACTTATATCTGAATACATCTACCTTGACTCTAAATGAACAGCACAAAAACTAGTCAAACTGGTTTTCTAAAGGGCTTACTATCCCCTGTTAATATAAAATTTCTACAACCGTTTAAAACTCCTTATATTTTTAGCTTACGATTATCTGTAAAAGAATCTACCCGAAAATTTTAAAGCTCGTACTAATATTGACATAGGTACGAAAGATATCTTGAAAGTTGTTTGTTTACAAAATAATCTTGAATGGGTGTACTTTTAAGATAAATATAGATAAATGTCATATTGATGCAAGTTGGATGGAATGTCACTGTCTAATTTCTGAAAAGGTTAGTTGATTGCAAAATGGTAACTTACCGCCAGTAACTTCACACATTGCGTCGATAGGTGAAGAGTCGGATGGTACTAGTCCAGTGTCCCTCTCGACGGCTGGTGTTCCTGCAAGCCGCAGCACCAACGAAAATAGTCTTTGGTCCCATCGGAATGGCTCGCGCGTCAACTCTGAACCAGGTATTGGACAGTTCATGGGCAAATTGAACTGAAAGAAAGATTTGACAATAATGTTAATGATAATATCTTTGGATTTAGGGAACGGTTTCCACGACCTAATCTAACGAGCGTTAATGTGACCGAAATACGTTCATTGCCACCATTACAAAGAGGGCGTTCAAATTAACGTTTGTAGGCATAGCTAGATGATTGGAAAGCCTGCCATTTTAAGTTTACACACGTACACTTTCCAACTTTTATTTTGATTATAACTAGAGACACACCTAAAGAAGTATTTGGAGAGGAATAATTTGAAAACGCGTCAAAGCCAAACAGCTAGTTACTTTGCTCATCCCTACTCTACGAAGTACGTGACCTGCTCCTGGAGAACCAAAGGATGGTATTACATTGGCCACACCCACGCTGAGGGGTGCTACCCAATTCGGCAATATTCGAAAAGCACGTTTGAAGCATGTCTCACGCTTGGTGCCAACATGCATCCTCACCAAGCGAAGCTCCTAGCTGCGTGGCTTCAGCCGACTCAACGTCGTCGTTTTCATAGACAGACTTGTCGAATTGATTACATGTTTGTTTGATCAACTCATAAGAAGACTGCAATTGAACAAGACAGCAGCGGTTGTAAAGTCGTGGATGGCTGATTTGCCTCGACAGTGAACCACAGACCAAGAGTCGTACTGCGTTGGAAAGTGTGCGTATAGTAACAAAAGACTCCCAAGTTTCTAGTCGTTCATGACTTCAGGACTTGTCTCGACTTGTGACGGATTGTCCGTTCATCTGAGTCATCAAATGTTTCTCTAAATCTAGACACCATTGATATCTAAGTCAGTAAGTATACAATCATAAATGAACTCATAAGTCGGAATAGGTTGTTTTACTGCTAGAGAATACATACATTCCCAAAAACCTGTATTCTTATGCTATTGGCACAGTATTTAAATGAAACACTTGTTGGTGAAATTTGAATAAAGCATGCGCGACCTCCAAACCGCGATGATACTTAGAGTTATGCATGGAACTAAAAACTAGGTTTATATCTTAGGTTCTGCACACACTCAGGTTACTTTTAGCTTAGCGAAGAGATGTCGGTGACTGCTGATCGAGAATACAACAACCATCCTATCGACTGCTATCAATTAGTAACGAACCTTTACTAAAACATTAATTGCAAGAAAGATTCTTTCTATCAAAAAGTTCCAGAAACCAGATTGTCATGTTTTCCTAAATTATGATGCAGTATAGATACTATAATAGATCTATTGAATTAAAAAAAAGAACTGAAAATCGACGCTACGTAAATACGCGATGATCAATGCAGTCGTAGAATCTTAACTAATATTATAAAGAGGAAAGATTTGTTTGTTTGTTAGTATTGAATAGGCTCCAAAACTCATTTTTTTTTCGAATAGGAAGCTACATTACCGGGAAGTAACATAAGCTATACAACGTCACGCTACTACCCACGGGAACGGGGCAGCGACTAAAGACGCGGGTGAAACCGCGCAAGACAGTCTAGTCTTAAATAAGTACGTATTTGTGCACCAGACCTTAACTAAAACGTATGCGCATCATTCATTGCAGATATTTATGACGTCATTAAGTAGGTTACAACAAAAATAATGGAACTTACCGCATCTTAGACAATACAAATAGCTATCAACACCATTATTTTACTATCACCTTTACGGATAGGTTTGTTAATGAAAATGTATGCTAAAGACAAGAACAGATATTTCTGAATTAAATATGAAAGTGCACTACTGTTTTATTAGAGTATTTTCGAGCCATCAAATGGCCACCAAGCTAATAGTATAATCATTTATTAGTTAGGGATTCTCAAAAGCTGAAGGTAATTACTATAATTTAGGCAACTCCCATTTCTAAAACCCTAGCATACTTTACAACAAGATTTGAAACATTACACATATACATGCACCCCTTACACATCAAGAGCTGCTTATATTTATAACTTTTTTTATTTTTATTTTCTATTTTTACAATTGGCTTCTTTTTTTCATTGTTAAAATACCATTTCATTTTCAGGGAAGAGTCAAACAGCTCTGACACAAGTACTATTGTAACTTACTGGGGCTGCCTCAATTTATGTATGAAACAATGTTTGAAATAAAATAAATATTTTTGTTTTTTTTTCCTTTTTCTCATATTTTATTCTATGCAACTTAGTGTTAGTTATAATAGATAGAAAAAGAGGTAACTCCAACAAATTATTTTAAATAATTATTTTTAAAAGTAAGCATCATTATGTGTTTACTTAGCATCCATATGCATGAGAACCATACATCATTAGGTCAATGACAGTTTTAAAAACCAATTCAACACAGCCATAGTTAGATAAGATAATTTGAAAAGCACATCAGTTGTGAAACTTTAGGAATGCATTGTCAGTAGCTGACACCATCAATGGGATGTGGATATGCAAAATGTTTACTTAGAGTTTTTTTTTATTGGGAATTAATAAATGACAAAATGTTTATTTATTCCCAATATAACTTATTTCTATAAAAAAGACAACCATTTTTCTATCTTTTCAAAAGTGTAATTTTGTGGGTTCAATCTTTTTTGTAAATCTATGTCCAATTCATATTAGTGTTGGGCCAAGCTGTACATTATTTACTGGGATGGGTTTCCACCTTAGCAAATGAGGAACTATTTGTTCCTTATGTTTCACATACAAAAGCCTCTTTTTGGCCTAATAATGAAATTAAATAAATGCTTTGAATTATATCTTTAGCCACTCAATAAATATTTCTTTTGGAAAAATATACTGTTGAGACATGCAGTAATGAGGTTCATTGTGCAATCATTTAATTTAGAAAAGAAATTACATTCCACTTGCTACAAAAATAGCAATACTGAACTGAAATATAATTATATACCTTCATAGACTAGCTAGCTACCCTGTGGGGTTTCTTGTGGGTCTTTGGTAACTGGCCTGCTCCCGTAGGTAGAAGCGTGATGTTATATAGCCTTTGTCTACTCAGTAGTAATGTAGCTTTCTAATGATGAATGTTTCAAAGTGGTTGAGTAGTTTTTGGGTTAAATTGTAGCAAACAAACAAACAAATTTTACTTCTTTATAATATTAGTTTAGATAAGCCTTAATGGAACTGCAACTAAGTATTTTTATCAATTTAGTGTATAAGAACACTAACATGATAACAGATATGGGTGAAGTATTGTTTTAAGTACAAAAAAAACTCAAAATTTAAGAACAGAATTTACAATTGTCATAAAATAATAATCACTACCATAAATATGTATTTGAAATGATAGCAAAATTGTAGAACAATTTAAAAAAAATTAGCAACTCACCTCTTCCTGAATGCCAGCATTGCTTGAAAGTTTCCCTCCGTCAGTAATGACAACAATAACAGAAGGTTCAAGGTAGAATGGACATCTTCCTTGGCCATATGTGTCAATCCCAGTCTGCATGCGATTAATGTTTAGAACATCAAAGGCATGTTTCAAGGCTGCACCCATTGTTGTCAAGCCCAGACATTGCAAATTCTTTAATTCATTAATAAATGTTGCAAGATTCTCTTTCCAACCAGCCTGAAAATGAACAATTAGAATAAGTATTCATTATTTGTAAGTACTTCAGGAAATGTACCATATTGATAAATGACTATGGGCACCACCATTATGTTTAACCACAAGCTGCACATGGAGTGCAGTGCAATGCAATACATGATAACACGACATAAATTCAGAGGGCAGGCATATAAGAAGTTAATTGGTTGTGTTGTATGATTCAGTTTGAATTTCCCCCCCAAATCGCCATTTCGTAGTGTGCGGGCTCGACCAATGAGAGTGTGCGACGAGCGCGCAGTAGCGAGCGCTATCGCGGAGGCACAACGGCGGCGGTTCGTCCTGTTTACGTCGTGCTGTCTATTTCAGTAAATTTCGCACTTTCAAAATATGTAAATGTTCTGGATTGCAGATTACGGTGCTTGACATTTAGACACTACCGAACCGGCATTAACACTCACACCTATGCACAAATCACAAGAAAATCTTCGCTAACGTGTTCATTCTGATATACTAACCTTGATGTTCGCGGGTGGTTCTTCGAAAGTTAGAAGCATATACCTGTCGCCTCTGCTTTCGGGGGAACGTTGACGAACCTAAGAAATAAAATTAATCAGTCCAACACACTAACACGCGATAAACAAATCGATCACAAAAACGAGGCGGTTGACGAGTCGATGACACTGCACGTACCTTTACGAACGTTTCCACAGCGCCCTTGGCTACATCGAGCAACGTTGGGCGTCCGCCCAAATAAGCTCTTTGGTTCATAGAGGCTGAAGTATCTATTAGGAAAACTATAATAGTCATCGTGAAAATTGCCTAAATGTCCTTCGAAATACATTAAAATATGCGCACGCTATTATGAACTTAGAACAAAAATGGCCGCTACATCGTACGCCGTCTCGCTGAGAGGCGACCGTCCGACAGCCGCTTCGACGAGCAGCTGAACAAGCTACGCCACGACGAAGACTCCAAAAGTACCACGTGACCTAATCACACGTTCGGAATTTGTCGGCTATGTCCGTTGACTAGCGATGAATGTTGCCATATTAGGATATCTTTTCCCTTTACCTTTAGTAGGTACAATATTTTTATTAAAGCACAAATAAAATTATAATTATTGTGAAATTATTGAAGTGGCCTATTCCAAAGCAATGATCTCAAATGAAGTGAATCAGTCAAGAAACTCCATGAACACTCCTTCAAATGCAAATTGCAAGACAATACATATTCGGGTCGTGCACCAAGGGTTTCGTACCTGGAAAATAAATTTATATTACCATAAATCAAACATGGAGACGTTTTACTGGTACCTTTAAAAATGATAAAATGTGTTTTACAACAATTTCACATTTCCAGACGATAGCATATTTGAGTCAACAATTAATAAAATAATAAAAACCACTTTAAAACCATTTTTTATGTAATTTTAGGAAAATTTTTAAAAAAATATGTTATGTTGTAAAAAGAAAACCACGTTAATTTGATATTGCATGAAAATATTTAATGCTTTTTAAACTAATAGCTCATCGACAATAACACAATTTATGCAATAATAGTATCTATATTACATGCACCTATATGTGAGCCAGTGTTAAGGTATGTAAACGTGAAGGGAGTCATCTAAGTTTCCTGACAAATTTATTTCTTTATTTCGAGGAAATAAACTTTTGTAGCAACACTAATTCTTATTAAGTGCAATTATCTAGTACTGAAACGACTAGTATGCATAAATAAAGTTACAAGTAATTCACTAAATGCTGTGATCATAATGTTAATTCATAATTTGGTACTCTATTATATTCCGCAAAACTACAAAACACATGAAAAAATCATAAAAAGTTCTCAACTTGCAACAAACCACAATCCGCGGCAAATTCAAATACCGAATGAGTAGTGCGGAAAGCATTAACCAAACAGTTTAATCACAAAATATTTCATGACTATACTAAATAAGTATGGTAATTTAGTAAATAATTGAGTAATATTATTTATCTTTTGTTCAGTAAAACTGTCTCGGAATAACTCGACCGCTTAATATTAATAAATTATGGCATTTCTTTGAAAAAATGAAGTGACCCACTTTAACGCCTTCGGATTTATTTATCAAAGGTCGCTGACCTTACATGTATTCCCAGGTCCTATTATATAAAACGTATTTTACCTTATGATTCCTCTGATTTCACGATTGTTTCTCTGTAATCTGAATTATGAAATCTACTTCATTAGAAACGTCTTAATTATGTAGGATTGTCCTCGGCCATATCCCTGGAGACAGTTCCGGCAAACCATTGTTAAGGTACATACACATCATAGGTAAATAATTCTAATAAAACATCCATCTGCCTAGCCTTTCCTCAACTATATTGGGGTCGGTTTCCAGTCTAACCGAAAGCAGCTGAATACCAGCATTTTACGTGGAACGACTGCCTATCTGACACCTACAACCAAAACAAGAAGTTAGTACCTACTGGGTACTTTGATACCCATAGGTAATAGTGGTTAACAGAGTTTCGGGTCACTAACTTCCTGGCAATACCACACCATAGAAATTATGTTTTGCTAGGTTCGAATAGGTCCGAATGAATGCAGGTAATTTCGATCCAAAAGTAAGTTCACCGGTAGGACACCGAATTTGAAAAGATTTCATTAAAATCGTAGAATAGTGATACGACATAATAATTAATTTATGTATGTTAAACATTACAGGGCAAAGAGAGATTTCTCTGAAAACCATATAAAACAGGTAAACTGGACTAACATTTATATTAACTTGACAGCATTTCTACCTCCGTTAGTAGGAATATTATATTTATTACGTAGTTGCGTTGCGGTAGGATAGGATTATATAGGATTATCGGAACCCTGTCTGAATGTCCATCCGTATGTCACAGCCCTTTTACTCGGAGACTATGGCACCACACAGTTGAAATTTGGAGTTTGTGGGCTTCTATGAGCGACTTCGAAAAGTGACGAAAAAAAAGGATGGTTTTATTTTCGTGTTCCTCGGCGTTGGAAGTAGATGAGTTTTGGATATAACATAAGTATTTGTAGTTTTAAAACTAATTGTAGGTGACAAGTATAAAATACAAGATGACGCCCGCGGCTTCGCCCGCGTGGTATCAAAAAAAAAATCCTATGTATTATTCCAGACTAGAATCTACCTCTGTGCAAAATTTCATCAAGATCCGTTCAGCCATTTTGACGTGAAAGAGTAACAAATTCATCCATACATCCATCCTCACAAACATTCGCATTTATGATAATAAATTAATAGGATAACGTTTCAGTCTCGGATATACATTTTTTTGGAATCAGGGTAGAAACTTGACAGTGGGCGCCACTGTCAAGTGTCTGCCCCGGTGTTTGAGATAAATTATGTAAAAAAGCTCCCAAATATAATAACGGTTGGCATTTATCAATATTACCTAATTGCTTTTTCATTTGTTTTGTATGACATCACCTTGAGTTGATTTTGGAACCTATTACTTAGAAACTAAACTTTTTTTTATATGTTGCACTCCGAAGAGTAAAAAAAGTATAAATTAAAATTCGCGACCTTATGTTACCAATAGTCTACTGCGAACTTTAAAGTCTGGTACCCTTGGCTAGTACATACACATGTGTACTGCAACAACTGCCGAGGCACCTCAAGACAACAGTTTAAAATGTTGCGTTCATTTTTGACACAACAAATCTAAAACATTTAAGTCCACAAGTTCGCGCGCCAGTTCACTTGTCATGTGGCTATGTGGCGCCTATTTTTACAAGTCGACGTTGAATCAAGCAGGTTTTTTCGTATGCTAGGTGCAATGAGGAACCATGTGGACCATAACTTTTATTTACTTTGTTTGTTTTTGACGATTGTCTGGCAGTTTGAGTACTATAAGGGACCTACACAAATGTCCTTTTTTTGGTATTGTTCGTCGTTTCGTTGAGCTCCTTGGGTTTTGAGTCGAGCTACACGATAACTGACAAATGCGTGCACTGACTGGACAGGTCCACTCAATCTGTGAAGTGCTTTCTTAAAAAGACCATTTTAGACACTAGTCTGCATAGTCCTCATGTAAGTTGACCAAGATATTTTGTCTGGACCTTAAAAGAGACTATGACCTCTGAGTTTGTTTCGGCTGTTTCTTCTCAGAGTAGTCGGATACGAAACACCGACCTCATCTAGTTTAAAAAAAAGACGTGTAAAAGTGTTTGTGAAAACCTACTTGCAAAATAAACATCATTTATCATGATTTTGTCCCTGAACTGCTGCAGTATCTTTGTTTAACATTAACAAACCAATTTAATTTAGTTTTGCTGTTGAATGTTATTAGATAGATTAATGAGCGTTAAAAATATTCTTATTAGGTATATGGCTTATGGCTTGGTGTTATGGAATCTTTGGTGTGCGGGTCCATGTACATGGTATATACCATGACGTCTTATTACAGTAGGTACTTATTCCAGTGAGGGTAAGAGACAGAGTTATCAATAAATTGTCCTAGCAGTAAGTGTCCTAATCCAAGAACATTTAACTTGCAATTGTGATGATATTATTATCATTCTTAAGAAATTTGGTACTAGTACTAGGAAAACAGTCTATAACGGAAAATTTAAAGGGTGCATGGTGCATTAACTATCTAAATTTACAACTTTTTTGAAGCGCTAAATTTTTAAAATGGTAATTTCAAAATGCGTCAGGTATTTGAAATACCAATAACAAATAACCTATATTTCTAGAATATAAAATGAATAAAAATTAAATACAACCCGAGAGTTGTGATGAAAAATAGGTACAAACTTCTCTTAATGTTTGCCACGGCTCTCTCATAACCATCCACTTAGAAGTCACACAGTCACTACTTCTATATTCTATAGAATAATAATTGTAAATTAAAATTGAGGATTTATCGACATGTTTAAAAAAAAACAGTTAATAATAATCTGACCTTACCCTTTAAAAGGCAATTAAGTAAGTACTATGCTGAGAATACATTTGTTTTACATCTCCCACAAATTCATATCGAGTATTCATTTTCCATTGGTATTATAAGTTAATCATATCATATATTATAAGAAAAAATATGTAGGAAGTAGGTTTATAAGATAACTACCCAAGCCATATAGATAGAATTGAAATGTAACCCCTTCGGGAGTATGTCCTTTCGATTATGAAGAATTTTGAAAATCAGCTCACAATTGACGGAGAAATCGAAAAAAATACAGTCGAATTGGGTGCCTCTTCCTTTTTTGAAGTCGGTTAAAAATGGAACCCGTATAGATTTGCCTTTTTATTCCGAGACTATTGGCACCACATGGTTGACATTTGGAAAGTTAGACCCAAATAAAAAATAATAAATTAAACACATAAGGGGGCTTCCATACAACAAACAATTTTTTTGCCATTTTTCGAGTCCGACTCGAACTTGCCCGTGTTTTTCCTATGATGAGTATGTATTATTTTTGTACCTTATCACAACGTTGTCGAATTTAGCCCAAAGGCTGACTGGTAGAGAATGCCTTGTGACATTAAATCCGCCTTGGTATATCGTGCATAAAGTTCAAATAAACAACAAATTTCGTTTTGCGGTTGAGTGTAATCCATTATAGGGTATTCCATTTGATTTGAATGAAGATTGTTTTCTTTGGTGCCACTTGTTCGCGGGTCCGACTCGCACTGGGCCGGTTTTTATTTTTATTGCTTGATATTGTTCTAGAAGATAACTTTTAAAGTTCCCGCTAGCTGCTCAATCGTGAATTGCCATGCTATTTTTTATATAAATAAAAAAATAAGGAAAGTTACAGTAATACAAGGAGGATGCTAGATTAGAATTAGATTGTGGAAGTATGCTGTTAAGTTTTTATTGCCATAATATGACTCTTTACGCATTTTTTCATTTAATCGCACAGACTACGGTTTCTCGGTCCACTTGTTGGAATGTCTGTAAATTAGAGGATTAACGAAATGCTACGATTAATGTGGCTATCTACTCAGCTCACGAAATTCAATTAATTGTACCATCGATGTCTATCAAAAAAGAATTCAGATCGTCCTTGTTATAAGTCGATTAATTTACCAACTGACAACCTTTTGCAACACTATTAATATAATCAATAAAAGTCAAGTTAGTTAGTCTGTGATCGATGCATTTGTGTTACAGTAACTGTGGACCTCCTGTATAGGTATATTATCACAGAACAATATACTCCTAGCGGAGAAGAATGATAACTCCATATAAAAAAATGTAACCATAGATTTACACGCTGATACTACTAGCGCCACAACAGAATATCACTGTAACTACACCGCGGGCGGCTGGGCGGGAATATTTGAATTTGTATGTATTTTATGGTTTTTAATTTATTTACAGATGGAAACTAGCTGCGGTGGAAAACACGATAACGGATATATTAACTGATACACGCCCGATATCATGATTAGCACCGCATGCTGCTTCCATCTGTGTTGATAATGAAAGAAAAAAGAAACAATAAATAAAAACAATATTTATTTAAAATAAAAATTGGTATAAACAATAATACTTTTAGTTTCTAGCATAGTTTTTAGTCATTTGCAATGTTATGTTATTTTATTTTATGATGAGTAAACAAATTATTGTACGACCAGGAAAACAATAACCATATTACAACCAATTCTTGATATTTACATTTTCAAGACCTAAGTAGATCACAAAACACACCTTTACAATTATATGTTTATCAATACATAATTGTATTAGTAAATGGAAAACAATCTGTTGGCATTGGTCTGTTTTAAAAGGTTACTGGTTGAAAGTAGTTATTTCTTGTTCAGTATAAATAAGTTAAAATGCGAATATATTGCCAATATTGGCATTCAAATGAAATAATATGATTTATGGTAACAAATGTGAAAATTTGTCTGATAAAATAATCACAATATTACATACGACTTTACCCAAGTTTAATTGTACATAATATTATTTATTTTTTAATATTTTCATTTTTCTTTCTAGAGCTTTGTTTTTTCGTCTTCTTCCATAGCCCTATTTTTTAATATAATGGATCTTTTAATACATATAGCAAATGAACTTATTTTTATATGTTCAATGTTTTTTGTTACATGAGTTTCACATTTGTTTAAAAAGTTAAAATCAACACTATTTAATACTATCATGATATTATTTTTTAATTTCTTTTCCCACCCATGATTTTTCAAATAATTATTTATAAATTAGCACACTGCTCTACTGATCTCACTACATTTTTACAAACGTATTGTAATGCATTATTATCCTTGTACTCTCTCAAGCTCGTGAATATGTGAATGGCTTCTTGACCGTCACTTAAAAATGCCTTTCGGCAATCTTGGCATTCATTGTGTCTAAGCTTTTTGAATATGAAGCCACTCACGTATGCACAAGCTTGACTCTCGGGCGTCGCTTCCTCTACAGTGTCAGCTGCATCAGATAACAATTTGTCCAATTCAACAGAAGTATCTAATAGAGTATCTAATGCCTGTTGTGGCTGCTCTTCTTCAAAATTATTTAATAAAAATGCTTTTAAATAATTATTTAAAATTGAGTGGTCTTCTTCACAATTTTTTTTTTGGCCTGAGTGTTTTAAGTTTGTAATAATGGCGGTTTTAATTCCCGCAACAAACTGTTGAATTGTGGGATTCGCATTCGACCCACAACTGTATCTGATACAGCCGAAACAATTTTCTAAAGCATCCTGGTTCAGTCGCCGCGTGGAAATTATTTTGCAAATTTTTCCACAATCTCTCAATTCCATTGAGAGTGTGGACCCATCCATCCTGTGAAGGAGGTTTACCCCTGGCTCCGATATATTTCATAGAAGCTATGAATCTTCGCATAGTATTAAAAAGTTCTATGTGAGGACTATGTGCCGTCATGTTCGTGGAATACTTCTTTCCTCTTCGTAGATCCTTGGTATCAGCATTCACGGCATCGAAGAGATCATCAATTTTTTTTAAAAAACTTGCCGTTACATGGGCCTCCGTCGGAAGATCGCCTGAAAATAATTAATAATAAGTTTTTTAAAAAATCTTCGAGTTTTAAGAGTATGGGCGAAAATGAAATTAATAATCATTCAATCGAATTTCATCAACCGCCATAGACATTAATTATTATAAGTAATAAAATAGTACTAACCTGATGCAATTTTTGATAATATACCAGCTGCAACAGAGTGGCTAAAAATTTGGGCTGCTAGCTTGACCCTTATTTGCTGTTTCACATTTGGATGAATGTGTTGGTCCGTTAAAGCAGGGGCGAACACAAAATTGGGGTTATTTTTGTCCAGATTATAAAATTCTTCTATATGACTCCACTTTGCTGTACCTAAAATAAAAAAATTAAACTTATTTTTAATGTGTTGGTGAACCCAACCCAAGGAGGGTTGAAGTTAGGCAAACAGCTGGTAGTAAAATCTATACCAAATCATAATAAATCATTGGCAAGTATTCTTGGTAAATGGGTAACCTTACAGGGTAAGTAAATCATATAGATTAAAAAAAGATTGAGCTATGTACTCGTAGTCTCACACTAAGTTGTGAACTTGTTTCGTGGGTGACTTACTAAATCAGCAATACTATTGTACTGTAGAATAAAATATATGTATACTATATTTATATATGTACATAAATAAACGTCAAAGACCCAGGTCAATCGGAAAAATATTGTTTTCCGTCATGACAGAAGCCGGGTACTGAGATTGTCAAATCTTCAAGTATACATTTATAGTTTACCTTTTACAGGAATATTATCAGACTGAAAATCTGTAGTACACTCCACATCATGTTTCAGCAATAAATTGCGTGCGCATTTCAGCAGTTGAGGTGGATCCAGAATTGCGACATATTCTTTACCCATATAATTAAAATAAGGTTCTCTTGTAGTTGCGCCCAAGGTTTTGTAAGGTTTTGATGTTAACCGTTGATAGGTCACAAATAGTACCTACAACATTAACTTTTGCATTGATGCACTCGGTTAGTATCTGAAATTATAAATAAATTGGTTAAGTGCATGTCGGGCCACGCACAATGTAAGGTTCCGAACACTAATGTAGGGTCCCTGCACAAGTGTGGCCATAACCAGATCATATTCAATGAAAATTGTTCTTACGAAAATTTGTACCTATACTAAAATAGATTTTGTAAGTTTATTGTTAATTACTTGTTAACTTGTAAAGCCTTCATAACCATGATAGTTTTCCTTTTAAATTCACTATATGCTTTATATCTACGATTTTTAATAATCTAAATAATAATGATTAAATTATTACCTCTTTTAAAATCACTGTCATCCTATCGGCTGTTAGTGCCTGTGTAAATTAAAAAGCAACTGGTTGCTTCCATTTTTTGCGTAACCCAGCCAGCATGAAAACCAGTGCTTTAGATGCCACATCTTGGCTTCTGCCATGATTGCCATGGTCCTGATATCCTAATATCATATCTTGCTTACTGTCGTAAAAGAGATGTTTTCTTATCGACATCTCGTCAAACAACAGCAAGCAAATATTCTCTTCATCCGTGTTACTCTCTGCCATTTTTTTTATTGAGTCAAATATATGCATGTTTATGCCTGGCTTCAAGGGCACTCTATTTAACAGTTTATTTAGGCAGCTTTGGGTTGGTAAGGCGAACATGCGTCTAAGCAATCGATAACAGGCTGGGGATTTTTTATATATAACCAGGGCCATTAATTTCTGGTCTATGGAATATCTTCTTCCTTTTGGCCTTCTAGGGCAATTTTGCAATTGTGATTGTAACAAAGTTATAAAAGAATTGGTCATTTTTAAATTATGGAGGTCTTTTACATTTTCATCTTGACAATTTTTTTCTATGACATTGGTCTTTTTCCCTTTCAGTTGAGTTCTGAGCCTGTTGATAAGTCTTATTTTCTTTTGACAAATTTACATCTTCAACTCACGTGGAGTTAGTTCCTTTTTTTTTGAAACATTCAGTTCTTGCAAAAGTCCATGTTTCTTCCTGAGTCCAACAGTATTCTGAAATCACAACACAATTTTTATTACCTACCATAGCTTAAATCAACAAATTTATTTTTTGCTATTAAAAATAACAGAGAAATTCACCGCTGATCTAAGCATAAACCAGATTGCATATTCAGTGGTGTAATATTTATGAGTTTGCATTATCGTTATGAGGAATAATATTTACACTGTACAGTAATTAATTTGTTAAATATTTTTATGGGGGATTACATATATAAGCCTGATGCCATCTATGAGATGTTAATGTACACATACATGTAACATTCTTAGGATTATAGAAAGTTTAATGTCTGAAATTATTTCAGACTTACTTGTGGTTTTTATCCTTATAGATATGTAAGTATTTAAAAAATAATGTTACCTGTATACTTTCAATGGCAACAAAGGATTGACTGGTGGCCGCAAATTGAATATCAATTGTGGGCTGCTGTTGTATTAAATTGTCAACCGATTTCAATGGCAAAGATGAACCAAAATCTTTTGTTTGCGATACATTCTGAAACAAACATAATAATAATTTTATTTAAAAAGCATACAAGGTTCTTAGGCTTTAATACCAGTGTTTGCCACTTACATGAAAAATGTATCTAACAGGGATATAATTTACTTTTTATATAGAAATAGAAAATAATTTATTTGCAGCACACAGTATATTCAATAATAATGGTAGGTACCTGTTCGATGCTTGACACTTTAGATATATTTTGGAAAGCAACAACTGCTTGTTGGGTTGTTGATATAGCAGGTTCAGTTTTACTTGTCGCATCTTCTATCTCAACTGATGATAGTGGTTGTGATGGACCTGCAATTACTGCTTGCTCAACACTCTGAAATAATAAATAAATATATGTATACGTACAAATTACACAAATTGAGTAAGCCCCAAAGTAAGTTCAAGACTTGTGTTATGGTATACTAACTCAAAGACTATATTTTATAACAAATAAATATATAGATAAACATCCAAGTACCCCAATCAATTTGAAATAGATCATTTTCAATCATGACCGGACCAAGGATCGAACCCGGAACCTCCGGTGTGGCAGTCCAGCATGATAAACATTGGGCCACAGAGGTCGTCACTACAAGTCAGGTGTTTATTACTTTGAAATTTAAATAGGTAGTAAAACATATGACATAATGGTTACCTGGGTAAAAATATTGTCTCTCTTATTTAACAGCTCTTGTACTTCATCTGCATCGGGCACAGCAAATATGCTGAGTTTTTGTCTGCTATTATCATAAAATGCGGAAGTATGAAAATGCCTTCCACATAACACTTTGTTTTTTACATAGAGTGATTGCAGGAACTGTAAGGATGTGCAGTCTTCGTTTGGGTAACAATATTTGGCCCAAGCGCTAGCCCTGGAAATGCAATGAAAATAAATTGTAGTAGAAAAATACAGAAAACAATATACAAATTTCAAGATACCCTCGCATCAGTTTATTAGCTGCTAGTGTCTTCATAAATCTAATATAAATATAAGTCATCCAAATAAGAGAAATATGTATGTAATGCAAACTGATATTTTTAGGCCTCTTTCGACCTATAACGTAACCATAGTACAAGAATAAATTTTTAGTAAGATTTACTTACTTCGTCTTATTCGCCATGCCAGGATTCGGAAACCTGTGATATGACACAGTCATAATTATCTTCGGCGCGAATTTTACCACACTTGGCGCATCTTCTATGGTTGTTCCGATTACTCATGATGGCTTTAGCACCTTTGTCCAATTCGAAAAAGAATAATCAAAAGTTAACAAAACTATGCAAACTTTTTCACGTCCTGTCGTAACACTCTAAGTAAAAACGTCCTTTCGTAAATAAATCTAAAACTATTTAAAACGTCTTTCCGTTGAAAACTAACAATATTTACTTCAATAAAAACTTATAAAAGTTTAAGATTACAATTTAATGCGGAGAGAAACAACATGTATGCACTCGATCGACACAAAAAACCGTAATGGCGGGTATTATATTACTTTCCTCTATGATGGCGGGCGGGAAAATCAAGCAAGTTTTGACATTATCCCAAGTTGTCAATTTGCCGTCAGGTGTTGCCAGATTTTGTTATAATTTTTTATCATAATTGTTTTATATGGTATACAATAGCACTTCCACACATACAAAGGTATGCATGTGTGCAAGAGTCAAATATCGTCTATACAAGACAATAGACCCTGTATATTATTTTACTCTGTGCTGTGGATGGTTCTGTCAACGGTCCGTTGGCAAATGTCAAAATAAATAAAGTGTTCTACTATTTAATTTCGTCTCAGTGCTTTACTTTCAATTTAAATTCCGGTTTATTAACTTGAAACAGTGCACTTTAATATTAATTAGTTTAAATTACTAAATCGTCTTCATTTTTCAATCTGTCATTTTCAATTTTCCAATCATGGAAGAAGTGTTAGAGAAGTTGAATAAAACCAAGTTTGATGGATTGTACAAAAATAAGGACCGAGAATTTGAAAGCCAGGAGGAGAGGCGGAAGGAAACGCTAAACTCCCAAAAAGCGTGAGTTTGATATTCCATTTCATACTATGTGTATTTTATTTTATTCAAAACCTTTCACAAATCACACTTATTATTTTGAATGTTAAATTTAAGAAAAACGCTGTTTTATTATGTACCTACACAAATACCGTGACACATTACGGAGCTTAGTTCAGAATACCTTCTAAACCCATTGTCCAAATGAACAATTGGATACTCCAAGACACCGTTACAATCATGAAACTCGAAGATATATAACCTTTATAGATCTTGGCATTAGTTAAAACTAGTTTTATTGTCTGTTGTCATTTCAGCAACCGTTCAACACTTACGGATACATTTAGAGGAGTCCTTGGTTTAGTAGAAGGGGTGGAAGAATCCAACATCTTCCAAGAGGCAAGGGTGAGATAAATCATTACATAATTAAAAAGACAGATTATGCTAAAGACATGACTTGACATCAACTCTTATAGCATTTGTGCATATACTTAGGGTATGTACAGATTGATCAAGCTATGTAAACCTAGAATAAGTGGATCTCGCATTGTATGAGAAATGTACATAAAGCGAGGCCATGTTAAACTGGAAATGTAAGCTTGATATGTTGCAGTGTGTGACTGGCATACTCGGCGACTCTGTTAAGATTGGTTGCAATTCTTTGATTTTGAATGGGAGAATATTATATAATGGCTGTTGAAGTAATAGATTTAAACTCTAACTCAAGTTATTGGATAATTATTATAATATATTAATGTAAGTTATCAGAATGATTTATTTATTATATCTCTACATAGTTTAAAACAAAGTTGCTATCGCTGTCTGTCTGTTGCTATGTTGTATGTATGCTTAAATCTTTAAAACTACGCAACGGATGTTGATGCGGTTTTTTAATAGGTTGAGTGATTCAAGAGGAAGGTTTATATGTATAATACTTCACACTATGACTCTTAGGAGGTGAGCAGCAGGTGAAACCGCTGGGCGGGTCGCTAGTGTAAAAATATAATTAAATATGAGCCACATTAGCATAGTGGTTTCTTAAGCAACTGCTGAGCGTTGGGTCTTGAGATTGATTTCTTAATTAAAGCACAAGCCATTTCAAACAGTATTAAATTATAATTGACAACTGTATCAACTGCCAAAGACCTCAAGTTGCCTGGCCTGAGATCTTTGACAGTTGTTACAGGTAGTCATTTGCCCCAAAGCCCAAAAGCCAGTTTTGACAAGAGGGATTACCCAGTACTAATTGGGTTGTAGATGCTAGATAGGCAGTCACTCTATGTAAATTACTGGTATTCAAATGCATCCAGTAAGACTGGAATCTGACTCCAACATCTTGCAGATGAATCTTTAGCTGCTGTGGTGATCCTTGACCAAAATATTTCTCATAAAAATGAACTACTTAATTTCAGGTTGCCTATAGGCCACAAATTTATGTTGCTGGTTTCAATAGATGCGCATATAAGGATGTTCTAATGCTGTCAGAATGGATGATAGAAAAGCCACATGATTTCCATGAAAATTGGTATGTCGTACCTTGCCCTAAAGGTATAAGAACATTACTGGTTGCTAGTCAAGTAAGCAACTTTCTACTTTTCACACCACTTCTTTTTCTATTTTGTCAAAGAGCCACTCCTGTTGAATTATTTTTGGACTCCATCGCCATTTTGATTTTTCATCAATGTTGCATGGTCAAACCAAAAAGTTTCGAACCCAAACTCATTTCAACAATAAAAAAATAACCATAGAGTGTAGAATCCATTCAAAATTATTTTCTATCAGTGAAAGAATTTTGTAATTGGAACAGTATTTTCAGAGTTTACATTTAAGCAGTAAGAGAAAGAGCAGAATTTTTTATTATTTGTTTGAACCTTTCCTCTTCCAGAGATACTGAATTCTAATTTATAATTCCAGGGTAGAACCAAACTATATTCCCGTGGTGGTACTCTTATAAGGACACTCCAGTCTGTGTTACCTGGTGGAGGCGTCCAAAATCAGGGACGTAAAAATGGTTGCTGCATTCTGGATGGATTTTTTATACCTAACACGAATACCATGTATATTCTGGATCTACTGGCATGGAACAACCATTTAATGGCTGATGGAGAAGTAAGATTATTTTTTTGACGATTTTTTTTTTGCTAGTAAAACTATAGCATAAGAAATTTGGGACAAAACAAAATACCTTGTCTGTTTTTTTATTCTTAACTAGCTTTTGCCCGCGCCTTCGCTCGCGTTAAATTCGGGGTAACACAGTTCCCCTTTCCTGATTTGCAGGTACCTGCTACCTGTAGCTTTTGCCTTTGCGCCTTATCAAATCTAAGTTTTCCCTTTTCTTCCCTCTTTCTCCCTCAATTCCCACTTTATAAAAAAAAATTAGCCTATGTCCATCTCCAGGGTCTTAACTATGTCTGTACCAATTCATCAAAATCGGTTTAGCCATTTAGGCGTGAAGACGTAACAAACAAACAAACTCACTTTCGCTTTTATAATATTAGTAAATATTAATTTACTTACTGAATATATTACAATTTTATGGTATTATTATTTTATATTATGTTTTATGGTGAAACTAATGAACGTTTTTCGTGAATTCCAGACGGAATTTCGACATTATTGGATGCTTACACAGTATGAAGAAAATCCAGAATTGAGAAAGCACACAAAGGATAATCAATTAAAATTCGAAATTATACCCAAAGAACCATGTGATCCAAAAAGCTTTTCAGAGTAAGTTATGCTTTTCTTGTAGATATTAAATGACGATTACCCAGCCGGTCCTATGGCTAAATTAGATGAAGGCTTTGGTGTTTCTGCCGCTGCCGGGGTTGCGGGTTGTTCGAAAGAGATACCGCGGCCCCGGAACGCAAAGGGCAATAGAAGGAACATAGGTGGGTTTTAGTCAGTACAAGTCTGACATGCCCCCCGCTCCGCCCAGCGCTTCCCCGCGAGCGGGGGAAGTCATTGGATGATTTCCCACCTGAAAAAAAAAAGTCTTTGGAGTTTATAGAGTGTGGTCTCAGGCATGTTTAACAGTTTTACTGTTTGTACAGCAGTGGACTCAGCGGTCATTGTGCCGATAGTCGTATCTGCCAATGGCTTGCCATGAGCCTCAACCTAAGGAGGCTTTAGGCAGCTGGATGAAGGACTTGAACACGGCTCGTATTGTTAGGTTCCTTTCTCTGGAGTCCTTCCGATACCGGCGGGCTACTGTTTTTTGTATTTAAAAAAAAAATACGTAAAAATAAAAATTATACACCATTACCCCCGTTGTATTTTTATATTCGAACAGTCCAGCCAAAGGTTGTCTAGAAGATATCGCTATTAGCGATAAGACCGCCATTATAACCATAGTTTTAGCATTTTATTTTGTAAAACAGTTTTATTTCAATTTTGGTTTCCGTATTAGTCCTTGCAGTGGACCATTGTGCGTAAATGTGTGCAATGAAGTATATTCTATTCTATTATAATCTAATTACAGGTTCATGATGCAAATGCCTCATTTCCCCAATGCTACCCCAAAGCTGGATGGCCTCTTATTTTTTCATAAAAAGGCCCATTACGTGCAAGGGGTAACACCATTAGTGGGGTGGCTATTCCCCTATATGGTACCGGAAGTTTTTGGACCAGGTAAATGAAAACATAAAAATATTTTGTAAGCAGAGTGTTACTCCTCCTATACATATAAGTCCTTATTATAAGTCTTACATGTACTGTCTAGGGATCGCAAGCATTCGATTTAGGAATTTCTCTGTGGCAGCCATGGAGTCTGTATTTGCGCTCGGTTGATGGCAATAGGTTCGTCCCCTATTGCATGAGATTTAAGCATAACTGGCGAGTTGTGGTTTTACTATTATGTACACCTTTGTCTCTGCAGGTTATTTGATGATTTCCCATCCGCTATAAAGCCATTATGTGTGATCATTTATATAACATAACATCATTTTTTTTAAACGTTGCCCCCTCACTAGGAATTTCTTCTGTGTCATGCGTGCGTTTATAAACATTTAAACTCACACACACATTGAGCAACTTTCTCCCTGTGACTACATGTTCAGGTAATCATTAACCTTAGCCTTTTCACAACTATGTTGGGTTCGGCTTTCAGTCTCAATGAATGCAGTTGTATACCAGTATTGCACATTGAGCGACTGCCCAGATACGAGATAGTTTAACAACACGGTTGGCGCAGTGGCTGAGCGATCGACTGTTGCGCTGCGTGTCGCGGGTTCGATCCCCGCACGGAATTAATATTTGTGCGGTCTACAGATATTTGTTCCAGGTCTAGCTGTTTGTGTATGTGATTTTAAATGTTTGTAAACGCACCCACGATACAGGAGAAATTCCTAGAGTGGGGCAACATTTAATAAAAGTCGTTCAGTTGGACGGTTAATTTGATTACATCTTTGAGATAACATCCTCGTATACTTTCGCTTTTGTGATATTTAATTTCTATTCCAGGTATAACAATTAATTTCGGTTATATGCAAGAAAAACCGGCCGACTATATTAACCAAAGAGATTTTATAACTAAATTCCAAAACAATGTACGGCAAAAGAGATTACGGCGGCCAAAGCGCAATAGCCAAATGGATACGACGCCGCCAGCT
The DNA here is from genome assembly GCA_905475445.1 of Ochropleura plecta. Lineage (NCBI taxonomy): Eukaryota > Metazoa > Arthropoda > Insecta > Lepidoptera > Noctuidae > Ochropleura > Ochropleura plecta. The sequence goes on from FR997723.1 coordinate 14,068,542, forward strand.
GATCAAAGTGATCTTGTAAGTATCAAAATCTATGCAAAGGGGCCTGGGAGTGCCACTGCCTGCCGGGGTTGCGGGTTGTTCGAAAGAGATGTCGCGGCCCCGGAACACAAAGGGCAAAAGAAGAGACATGGATGGGTTTTAGTCATTAAAAGTCTGATACTCCCCCTGTTCCGCCCAGAGCAGGAGAATATCTGATGGTTACCCAAACAAAAAAAACCCATCACGCTCTTTATTTGTCCCTGTGTCTTGTGTACCTGACCGAGTGTTTAAACCGGACCCACGATACATCAGAAATTCTTAGTCTAGGGCAACGTTTCGCTTGCATTGTGACAGATTTATATATTACTAACTTTCGCCCGCGATTTCGTCCGCGTGGCAAAAATCTTTCTCGCCCCTTTTCTTCCCACTTTCTCCCCCTTATCCCACTTTTTTTAGCGTATGTCCGTCTCCAGGGTCCCAACTATATCTGTACCAAAATTCATCAAAATCGGTTTGGCCATTTAGGCGTGAAGACGAAACAAGCTCCCTTTCACTTTTATAATATTAGTAAGGATTAGGTGAAGGATTTCGACAAAGGAAGTTGGACCTTATTTCCAGACCAAATGCTCAGAGACACTCACTTTCGCTTTAAGTAATTCATATGATTTTTATTTACAGGTAGTTTTGGAATCACTGGCAGAATCTGGAGCTTTTGATTTTGAAGAAACAGGTGTATTAAACGAAGCGAGCGGCGTAAGCATGGTAGAGTAAGAGAAGCCTACGAGTGGTGCCAAATTATTGACAAAGTACTGGTTTTGAACCAGAACCAATGTTCTTTAGTTTTTTCCTAAAGGAGTCTCGGTGTTGAGTAGCTGCTTAGAGCTATTTCCTAGTCGGTAAGTATATGACACTCCATATCATTAAGGAAGTCTTATGGGGTGAAATCATGGAGTAATTTTCGCCCAGATTTGCTGTGGTTGCATGGCTAGGTTAGGCCTCTGCAGAAAACGGAATGTTTTGTAGATACGATACTAATATCGTTTAGTTCCTGAGGACTCGATATGTTTTCGCTTCTGCGACACCCGTGGTTACTGACTCGTTTTAAGAGTTTTGCCTATTAAAGGTGAAATGTAATTTATGTATACTAAGGTATTTTAGGGTAGATCCAAAATTCATGCAACTATGTTAAGCTGTTTCGGTATGATTGTGTAACGGACAATAAAACAACTGTTGCGTGATCCTTCATATGTGTTATTAATTGTGAGACGCTCAGTGAAAACAGCCCTAATTCACAGGTTGTGGGTTTGAACCTAGTCATTGTAGTCACTCTGTGTCATTTATTGCCTTACTACTGTACTGTACCTCGCTTCGGCCGTTTTAGGCGACTCTCGCACTACACCGCGCCGCTTGTCAGCACGTTTGGGAAGAGGTAGCGTAGCAAATGTGTGAGCAGTGCGCCGCGTGGAGACGCAGTGCGCGCCACTTATAGTACAAGCTGCGACGGAGTGCGATGCAGTGTGATAATCACCTTAGGCCGAATAAAACCAGAGCTAAAGGTTTCTCGCAAGCGTCACAAATTGAACGAACTATTACAAACGCGCTCTCGACGCAGTGGTAGAGGCGACGTCTGTAGGGCAGGAGTCACCCATTTCTAAATGCTTTTCTTTTTGACAATTTACAATGTCATTTTAATCGTCTTGGGTTTTTTTTTTTATAAATAACCAACTTAAGTTTAATAAACTAAACTTTATTTGTATTTATTCATTTTTAACCAATCTTGAACGGATACTTTTAGGGTCATTGAACCATAGTTTGGGGCGACAGACGATTACCGGCTTTGGATTTCGCCGGAAATCGACCTTCAGTCGGACACTATTTAGGGGCCATCCATAAAGTACGTCACATGTAAAGGGGGGGGGAGGGGGTCGACGAAATGTGACATGGTGTGACAAGGGGTGGGGAGGGTCCTAATTTTGTGACATCACATTTCAAATTTAATAAATTGAATCGCGAAATTTGAAAAATTAAATTATTTTTTAGTTTTCTCTAAAAATTAGGTATTTTTAGATGTAAAATTGCAAATTTGAGACGTCACACTAGGGAGGGGTCTAAAAATCATGAAATTCGTGTTACGTACTTTATGGATGGCCCCTTCTCACCTTCTCAAAAACAGTGAAAGAAAACATTGTAAAAAGACTATGTTCAAAAACAAACATAAAATCCAAGACTTTAACTCGTCAATCCGCAGTGGGCCCGGGTGTTTGACTGCGGACCATGCTCTAACATTAAGGAGGCCTGTTTCCCAGCAGACTGTACATAATGACTTAATCAGTCACGCTATGCTTTTTTGCTGCACGTCGTTCGCACAACAATACTTAATGTAATTGAGTCTCACTAGTCAACGCTTGATAAGTTACTATTAGTATGAAATAACTCGTACATTGTTGCCACAGCGGTCATAGAGAAAATATCGCACCGTGATTTCAGTCCCTTAAGAGTATTTTGTACTATTTCTTATTCGTGTGGGTAACAGGGTGCAGCTAAATTATTGTAAAAATAATCTAAACGACGTAACCCTGGTAATGGCTGTTATTGTCCCGGTGATATAATTTTAACTTTTTAATTGTTAACTATTTAATATTAGCCCTATTTGTTTAATTTTAGACATAACCACTGTTGTTATACGCAATATTAGAATGAAGATTATGTAACGCTAAATAGTTCTGATTCAAGTTTCCTTAGTTCCTAATTTGGCTTAGCTTTAACATCTATTGAAGTATTATCCAGAAGCAATGTGATACTGGCTCAACTTTAGGCGATGTAGTTACTTGAATATGAAATAGTAGGGAAATAATAAATGTTAATTGACAACTGCATAATCTCATAGCGTAATACAATGTAGTCAATGTCTAGAAGTAGGTATACTACGCCAACCTGCGGACGCGGTCATAAAACGCGAGAGCGAGATGACACGATACTCGGTGTAGGGCTTTCAGAACTCACAACTATACCAAATATTAACTACCCTACTCGCTTGTTGTATGACCGTGACAGCTACAAATTTTGGTCCATGGTATAGTCCCTTTTGACAATGTGTTGTAGTATAATCCAAACTTCGTAGACGCCGCAGTCATAAAATGCTAGAGCGAGATGACACGAGGCTCAGTGTTGTCAGAAATTCCGTTTATACTATATTATATTCACTATCCTTCTCGTTTGGTTTATGACTGCGATAGCGCGTTGGTTATGGCGTTTGGTATAGTCCTTTTTCCCATTTGCGGGTAAGTTGACACGGCCCGTAAGTTTGGGAAAGCTTATACCTACATACATTTCGGTATCTACCGAAAGTCCAAGCCCATTTTCATTCTCGGTTTACGTATCTACGTATTCCGAGAATGGAAATGGGTTTATTGTGTTTCTGATTCTGATTGATGTCATGCATAGTCCTTTCGTTATAGTAAAGGACTTTTATATATCGTATGAAACCATCTAGTTGTCTGTATAATCAAAACTCTTAAAGTGTCGACTTTTGTTGATAAGTTGAGTGACGTTTTTATTACAGTCCCTTCATACTTATTATTTTACCTCGTGACTTTGCATCACTCAATTTTGGGATTTATTCTTGTATCTTCTTGTATAAAGGTTTGCTTGGTCACAGGTAAAATAATTGTGTAAGACTGTACTTACCACAGTAGGACTAAAATTGTATCATTCGACAATGCCGGATTCACGGTACCGGCCGCATTTAGCAAAAAGTTAAAAACTTTTTGAATAATATTCTTCATAGCTTTAAGTAGCATTGAAGACTTTTTAACTATAAAAATTGTCGACTGATTTCTGAAGACCAGTTTGGCATTATTCGATAAGACCAAATAAGTCTTAAGACTGGTTAGAAATTACGATCCGTATTGGATTTAGGAGGCGGGAAATTTTAGCTAGGCTATGAGAGCCTTTGGATAATTCAGACTTTTTGATGTACCTACCTACTTATTGTCATTAAATGATATCTCATTAAGGAATACTATGTGGTATTATCTGTGTTCATTACTTAATGTATACATAATCTTTTCCATGAAATAAATTTTTGATGTGATTTATTGTTTTATTAATTTCATACAAAAACTCATACCCCATCGCTCCCAAGGCGGTTGGCAGAAACCACAGAACTCCACCTGCTACGATACTTGCACACTTGCTTCGTCCAAGTTCATACATAGTCTTAAACGGACGCCGGTTAATGAGTACTTCGCACTCAGGGTGCTTTGTAAAATAAAGCACAAAGATGGCTGAAGAGTAAGGCAGTGCCCCCATCTTGCAGCTTTAGATGTGGTATCTGTTGCCTTTTAAAAGGTTTCTCTTAATAGTTTTCAGTTGAAGCGAATCCTAAATCTAAAATATTCAGATACTACAAATTATACGTAAAAGTCACAGGAAGTTGCGGGTGGTCCGTGCTGAAACTTTTGAGATCAAAATTGCTAGGTCTGCGCAGCCCTTTAAATTAAACTAAACAAACTTCTATCATAACAAAAATGGGGAAAAGATTTTTTTAACTGACAAAATTTATGCCTTAATAAATATAGAAACGGACATAATATAAGCTCATTAATTTATACGACGTAGAAATAATGAGTGTCAATGTTTTGAATCACGAAGAGCAATAAAATCTTGACGGTTGTTGGCAAACCGTAACTCGAGACATTCTTGGAGAATTAATGATATACAAATAAACGTATGATCGGAAGTACCTACCTACAGACGAAAAATATAGAGATATCGTTCAATAGAACAGTATTGTGATACATCGTCCGCTCACAAATAAATCGTCGGTAGGTAATTTAAAAAAAATTGATTAAGTGCGAGTTCGAGTCGAGGGTTCCGTACAAACTTGCGACATAAACTGCCATATCTCTTGACAGCGTAAACTTAGGCCCGGCGCCCATTATCGGCATCGGCAAGGAAAAGGATCCTTCGGCATCCTACATGCAAGCGCACACTGTCGGAAATTATGCTTTGGCATGCTGCAACGTTCAGGCGTCCTTAAGCATGCCGCACCGTCCTGTAGCTTGCCGAAGCGTCTCATATCGTATACCTTGATTGTGTTGTGTTGTGTGTGAGGCCCGGCTCCCATTATCGGCATCGGCAAGGAAAAGGATCCTTCGGCATCCCGAAGGATGCTGAAGTTTCCCGAAGCATTCTCAAGGCTGCCGATACAGCAGCCTCAAGCATACCGAAGCAGCATTTTTGTTATTACGACCATATTTAATGGAAATTTCTACTTTATTGCCATTATGTTAATGTATATTGCTATTTGCCACCTAAAATCCTCAGTCGTGCCGATGCCGATAATGGGCGCCGGGCCTTAGAGGGTTAATTTGTAACAGCTTCAAGGGAGTATATGGTTTGAATTTCAAAAAGGTTGGACCTGCTCCGCCCAGAGCGATAAAAGAATTTAAATACCTAATATTTATACAATAATACACAAAAAGGAATGTAGGTACACATATGTAGACACACAGACATTCAGAATTATGAATATTATAGTACCTAACTATAATTTTCTTTTTCAAATAAGCAAGTATTTATAATCAAGCAAATTAATGCAATTTCAACTTTCCAATAGCGCGCTCTTTTATTTGGACATTAGGTTCATTGAACTGCTAGTGTTAGCGTAAACGAGCATTATCAACTGAAAGGTAAGAAAACAATATTTCATCCCTTGTAATTTCATTCTGATTTACAACCATCTCTGGATAACGTAGAGAACTGAACCGTGAAAACACGATAAATCGGTATTTGTGAGATATTACGGTGTCCCATAAAATCTGGGAGATTCGGCGCATTTTTAATGGATGACAGTAAGAACGGACAGCTAACTTTGCAGTTTTCGTTTTATAGGGAATCAAGGCGATCACCAGACGACGTTGCTGGTGTTTAGGACTTGGATAGACATGGAAACCCCCCTCCAGCGTAATATGGTATAAGTAGTTGCATTTCCAAACTTTACATTACTTTTCATAGAAGACGTGGCGTTAAGCCTTGTTCTATGTCGCGCCGTCGACATCGTTGAGGCGTTACGATCGCGCAGTTTTTATTTAAAGAATACCGATATGTTTTCATCAGATGTTTCAACGATAATGTCTTGGTTGTAAAGATGTTTTGCGTTAGTGAATCGCACTCCAGATGCTTAACGCCTCGTCTACTCGAACAGCGAGTTTTATGAAATGATGCTGCTGTGTTGGTGCTGCTCGCAACAACAGCATTAATGAAGCCTGTGGAATTTACCGGCAGCGCTTTGTCGAGAGCAGGCCACCAGCCGAACAGTGGCACTTGCCACCTTACCTACTCCGTATTCAGGAACCTTTTTTTTGTCTGCGGATTTAGCGTACGGACTCTTTCCATAAAGAGCCTTTCGAAAGGCGTTCTTTTGCATGAACGGTGGAGCTGGAGTATCAGATTCTAGAGCACTTCGAGGAAATCCGAGTACCAGTACCTACACGACGAGCGGTTGCTGTTTTTGCCGTTAACCACATGGCAAACTCTGCGACGTTAGTCGTCATCCCTACAGGTTTCGGTAGACCCAAGAATAAGTTAACACCTGTGGATTATCAACCCAGGAGAAAATATTGTAGATGAGTGTAGTACACGAGAAAAAAGGTGGTTAGAATAAAAGACGTGATTGACGATTTGTGAGTGATTACTCACCAATGCTGCATAATGCAGGGGTGTCAATGTTACGCAGAACGGCGTTGTGCTTAGAAAAGGATGAGTGAAACTCCAGTTGATATTGGCAAGAACGCTTAAAAAACTGAACCAAAAATCATTACTTAAGCACGCATTTTTAAGAAAATAATAAAAAGAACTTTATGGCATTGGATGTATTCCGGACAGTAATTTTGCATTTTATGTCATAAATAAAACCTAAGAACCTCTTAGACCCGGGGTTGCGGGTTGTTCAAAGAGATACCGCGGCCCCGGAACGTAAAGGGCAATAGAAGGAACATGGGTGGGTTTTAGTCAGTCAAAGTCTGACATGACCGGCAAGCCGCGACCGTCACTTTTTTGGTTTAACAAGTGAAATACTGGTATTAGGATAAACGTTGCCCTATCGACAGTACACTTGGATTCGTCATCCACGACCAGTAAAACTACCTACTGATTGAGTGAACTAACGAAGTAACTAACGAGCTAGTTGACCCAAAATTATTTTAGAAGATAACCTTAAGGGTTTTTCGCCTCCGTATCAGGATTAAAAATGCAATTGAAAGTTTTTTTTTCTATCTTAAATGTAGAAAATACACAAGGTAGGTTTGGATATGGACGAGGGATAGGTACATTAAAGTAAAGTAGTACTTATATTTTTCAATACACTTCCTCGAAAACTATGTATTTCACACGCGTGCTTTTTCTTTTTTATCGCAACGAGAGCTTTCTTTTTTTCTGATTTCACTGCAGCTAACAATAAATAAATTTCTATAGCCGGCGGCGGTCATTTTTTATTTTAGAGCAAGTAGGCGCATATTTTTAAAGCCTTCATGTTGAATGAAAATTGATATAGGTACCTAGTGTTTATCAACAAAATTTCACAAATAAGGAATTTGATGATTTTTTATAAAATAATTTGAAAATTGAAATTTATTTGTGTTCTAACTTCAGCATAAATTGAATTTCTTATTTTTATAGGCTGTTTAGCGCTGTCAATCTGTCATAGCTTCGTTTCTCCTTCATTTTATGGAGATAAAGTATGGGGAAAATCAAATTAAATCATGGTTTCATATTGGTTAATAACAAAAGTAGTTTTTGATCTGTTATTTCATTTCTCTGTAAGTGTATTGAAAAAGGTTGTTTGATTGACGTGAGAATTTGCCACTGCTGTTATCGCCTCTATAACACCCTCGCCCAGCGGCTTGGGCGTTAAATCTGCCTCGGCCGCAACGACGTAGTTTCCTCACTTGAATGAAATTGGTACCTACTATAAACACGCGTAATTATGTCGTATATCCTCTTGAGTGCCCGTGCAACTACAGTACTTTCACAAGTTATTATGCCTTGTGACCGGGACTGTAGATTAGTTTTGTTTCTTGACATTCAAAAGTGCCTGTAATGGTCTAATTGAAATAAATGGTTTTGAATTTTGAATTTTGTTGAGTGGCTTGTCTATATCGAAAAGCTGATCTATGGATTTATGCCTTAGCTACAAGTTATGGCAATTTTACAAGCCACGTTTGGCAACCAGCCAGGATCGTGTCCCGAAGGTACCTGACCGATGACCATCGGCTTTCATAAGAAATGACTGACGATGTTATTTCATAGAGTAAGAATAAATGCAAGCTCACTCAGTTTGGAACTTTTTCCTGGTCGATCGTGTTTCTGCGTCGTCATTTGATATTCGCTTTTATTCTTTTGCAAGTTTTAGGGCTAACTAACAAGTTTCTTAGGAAATAGTTTGAGAGCGAATGAAAAAGGTTGTAATACTTACAAAATAAACGATTGAATTAGACATGTTTCATAATTTAATGTTAAGCCAATATTGTCTTACATCTCGAAGTCAACGGTGACTATTAATTAATCAATATTTTGTGCGATCAATATGAGATCATAAAAAGGCGATTTTAACCTGCAATACACATCTGGGGGCCAATTCTCGATTTTAGCCATTTATCTCGAGTTCGAGATTCAAAGTCTGTCTCTATGTCTATCAAAAATATCTCTATCTCTACCAAAAAATGTCGAAATGAGCAGGATTCCGTATTCTCAGTCAAAATAGAAATAAATCTCGATTTTAGCCATTTATCTCGAGTTCGAGATTCAAAGTCTGTCTCTATGCCTATCAAAAATATCTCTATCTCTACAAAAAATGTCGAAATGAGCAGAATTCCGTATTCTCAGTCAAAATAGAAATAAATTTCACGAAAATGTCGAGTCGAGTGAAGATAATGTTACCATTAGGAACAATCGCACGTTCCATTTTATGTAACTATAAGTGAATTTATGATTTTGTTTTAAAACGCTGACCAAACTTAATTCTTTATGTAAAACGAAACGTTTAGTCTAAAAATAATCAGCTTGACAGTTGAAGAATTTTCAGTTCCTTCAAATCTTTTGAAAATTGTTTTTTGTTTTGTTTACATTTTTATTTAATCTGAAGTTTTTAATTAGGTACTTGTTTCGCTCAAGTCATAACTATCGACGGCGGGATAAATGGGCTGTTGTCGCCGTGAATTAGCCTGTTGCTCGCTATTTTCCAACAACTCCAAGATGAAGATGCTAATAAACTCGTCCAATAAAACAATAAAACACAATGTAACGCAATAACAATCTAACAAAAATTCAACAAACTCACTCAGAAATGACATATCTCTACAATCGACATGTCATCTCTACTGCTCAGAAGCACTCGACATGAACTCGAACGTCAACCTTCGACAAATGTCGAATTCGAGATCCGCAGAATAGCAACTTTTAAAATTTGTCGAAAAAATTACGTCATTAGACATTTTTGTCGAGTTCGACACCATCTCTAAAATCGAGAATTGGCCCCCTGTAGTCAATTGTGTTCTGTTTACAATTTGTTAGGCACTTGAAATTGAACTCAGCCTGCACCAAAATCTAAATTAAATGACTACGGCCCAATTTACTTAAAACACAAGCGTTAAACCCTCAAAGTTTATTTAAAAATAAGCCATATAATAAACATAAACATATATTTTAAGCGTTGTTTGTGCGGTTGGTCTCAGGTGTTTGTGCCACGAATTTATTTCTTGCGAACAAATCTACATAGGTATCTACTTAGTTATAAATTGTATGTTATAACAGCGCACATGACGCTATACCTGTCTTTGAAGAATTATTAGAACGTAAGTACTTGTACGAGAGAGAATACGTAGGTGGTACCCACATATTTACGGTTCAATTAATCACTGATTTTGGACTAATTGAACCAAAATGAGAATTGAAATTTGCTTGTTTAGAATATTAATATAATTACTCAAACCTATGCTTGTTTTATTATAGTCAGAGTTATTGGAGGAACAATGTCTTATTGACTTTGTATCGAGACCTCAAATCATAATTATGTTACGGAGATGTCCCTTTGTCTTTGGCCAAAGACATACCTAATAATAAATATGGATTACCCTACTTATATTATAAAATTGAAACTGAGTTTGTTTGTTTGTTTGTTACGTCTAGAAACTAGTCTAAAGAATGAGAAATTATCCCGCATTTCTCATCTTTTATCCGTTTTCAGGGTTCCTACTATCTTTGTACCAATATTCAGGTAGCAGGTACCTGCAAATCAGGAAAGGGGAACTGTGTTACCCCGAATTTAACGCGAGCGAAGCCGCGGGCAAAAGCTAGTTACATATGTGTTTACAATAATCATGTAAACAGCACGATTTTTTACCAGAATTAACCTTTATACCTACGTAGATAAATAACCTCAATGTTTCCTCAAAATAAACAACTCGATGATTCAGTTAGCAGCTCAGCGGGCAGCCAATCAGAGGCGTCCGAAAACATTCAGTGGCATTGTCATGTTATGAAGAACTTATTAGCAAACCACAACTAGGTCAATGTGATTTTGAGAGCAAATAAACAGTAAACACCTGTAAAGTATACCAATATATTTTGTTGTTACAGTAAAGGGGAGGAATAATGTTACCCTTGCATAAAAACGCTTGCATGCTTTTAGGAGTAATGAAAAATAATGACGTTATTAAACCCTTTTTTATATTAAAAATGGAGCTAATTATATCTCTATTTTTACTTGAACAGTTCCGAACCTTAACCTTTATTTTGTTGTATATCACGTGTCCAAAATACCTATTTTGCGCACTGTGTTAAGGTTCAACTTTTGGCTTTTGTGGTGTGATAAGGAAACATGAAAAACGTTAACTGCAACTATCAAAGTCACTGTGCACTGTAAATGTCACTGCGATGTCATGTGAGAAAGAGAAAGAAGAAAGAGTGTCCATGGAGGTTCTTGTCCATTTTTCTCCATAGAGATCAACGCTTTGGAATGGGCAACTACAGTACTTTCACAAGTTATTATGCCTTGTGACCGGGACTGTAGCTTCATCATTTTGTTCATTTTTGACAGGTGACATTACTGTTTCAAAGGTGACATTACTGTCACCTTTGAATGTCAAAATTTCAATTAGACCATTACTGGTCTAATTAAAATAAATGCTTTGAGTTTGAGATGTCAATACTAAATTAAACTAAGTTTTTAGATATTTCTATAAATATTTAGGGTACTTACTCCATAGTACTCAACTTATCAATTTGCCCTGACGCCCGATAGTAAAGCTTCATATCAATCAGATAAGCCGTTTTTATTCTCTACAAACGAACGGAACTGTCCTCTCATAATATTAGTTCGCGTATGATTGATGATGACTTTACGCCTAACTTAGTAGCTAATATTGAAGTTTATGTGTTCAATAAAACACATAAATTACTCTATTTCACAAAACAATGCATCAAGTGAGCCTTTGAAAAAGTTGTGTGGTAGTAGGTTGCTTTTTTGTAAAGAGTAACTTGGGTTCTTCTTTATAGGAAATGACCAACCCGAACCTTGCACCTTTTCTCTATGTTTTATATGTTCCTATGTAGGCCCTATGTAAAATAAAATATATTTGATTTTGAATTAGGAAAATGTTTAATACTCTAAGAGTACGAACTCTAAGAGAACGTGGAAATTATGAAATGATGAGTAAGGAGTGACGAGTATGGAAGGTGAACAAAAATGCTGTGTCGACCTCAAAAAAATTGGGAAGAACATGCGAATGCAGATAATGAATATAATATTACGGAAGTAGTAAGATTTTGACAGTCACCATTTATTAGAAACCTGAGCATGAGGTTATGGGTTCGTTTCCGGAGTTGGGCAAGTTGCTATTAGATTCTTCCCCTGCCGGGATTGAGGGTTGTTCGAAAGAAATACCGCACCCCAGAACATAAAGGGCAAAAGTAGGAATATGGGTGGGTTTAAGCCAGTAAAATTCTGATACTCCCTTCGCTCCACCTAGACCGCGGGAAATTATTTGATGATTTCCCATCCGCAAAATAGGTTCTTCCATCAGTATGTTCCAGTTAAGGAGTCTGGAGTTATTATTGCATGGTATTTAGAAAGAAAGAAAGAAAATACGTTTATTTGGCATATGCCACAGGTACACTTCTGCGTAACCCTACGGGGATAATAACATATCATAATGCCTGTAATGTTATTGTTAAATCAAAGGCGTGTGCGGTGTGTAGGGCGTTTAATGCGAGACTGAAGTCGGTCGCGTACAGTGGTATATAACAATAGGTCTTATAACTATGCTTAAGTATATCGATAGATACACAACAGTTATGTTGTTATAATGAGCATAGTTTTTCAGATATCACACTAGTAGAAGTTCCGCTAGTTAATTTATCATAGTAGATATAACTAGAACTTAAAGTTCGATGACAGACAATAAAATCTGTAATGTAGCTTTCGTTTATATAAAAACAAAAGAGAGTTTTATAGCTCGTATATATGTATATATACACGCAGCTAAGTGCGGGATACGCCACAAGACGTTTGTGTCAAATTACTCTTTTTATTTCCGCGGTTTTTATTATGGTAATAACGCGAAAACATCTATGAATAATGTTCGGCCCTATATCAAAACGAGGGCGTGAAGTTCTTCGGCCTTTGTTGTTTTTACCTACATGAATTTAGAATAATGGTAATGATAACTGCGTTGGTCTAGTAATACGAAGCGTGACTGCTTCTCTTAAGGCCCTGGTTTCGATATCCATGTCGGGAAAAGTGCTGTTGAGTTTTTCAACCAGGAATTTCTCAGTGGAGCCTGGTTTTTTTTCACGACACTGTTGGCGCAGTGGCTGTCCAATCGACTGCTGCACTGCGTGTCGTGGTTTCGATCCCCGCACGGAACAAATATTTGTATGGCCTACAGAACAGTTCCGGGTTTTGTTTTTTGTGCATGTGAGTTTAAATATTTGTAAACGCACCCATGATACAGGAGAAATTCCTAGTGTGAGGCAACGTTTTATAAAAAAAATATATATATGTCCGTTTGGTGGTAATAGGCTTACATATTAACTTAGTTTTATGTAATAGGGGTACATAAAACTTAAACATAATTTCCGAAATATGGGTGTACCTACTGTTAGGTACACCTCTACCAAGCCCTTCGGGAATTGTAGGCGTGATTACGTTATAATAATGGAATGGTTGGGTACAGTTAGTCTCAAATGATCTTCTTCATGGACGTCATCAAGGCCTTCGAAATCTTTTATTAGTATCTCTAATATCCTTCTAGAGACGGGTTTATAGAGTTCCATTTCCGTACTTCAAAATAAAACGGCACCCTTAATAGGATTACTCTGTTGTCCGTCTGTCTGTCAAGACCCTTTATCTCTAGTACGCGTGGAAGTATCGAGTTTAAATAAAAATCATATACCCAAATGCTCTCTTAGAGCTGTCGAAAAAACAAGTCAACTCAGTCAAAATATATAGCCGTTTATGTCGCAAGTTCATGTCGTCAAGTCGATGGTTATAGTTTTTATATTCGATATTCAATGTAACACCTCTCGACTAGTTCCCGTTTTTAAATAATATGTTGAAAATTTAATTTTCAAAGATTTAGAGGAATTCACAGATCAAGACTGAGATTAGGATGCAACTGTTTTTTATAATAGGTACGGGACTGCCCTTTTGAAAAAAGATTTGAATAAAAGAGACTGGACACTGACTTAATGTAGAAAGGTGTCAAGTACTTCTGGACTAACCTCCATTGCTATACTCAATTTAATTAGGTACCTACTCGATCTTACGTAATTACTTTTACAAACATTTTATACAATAAACAAGAATTAAATCGAAGTAAGAACCGTTAAACAGAACAAATCTATTATTCATAACTTTGGAAGTTTCTAACTTTAAGCAATAACTAAACTAAACTACAGAATAACATCGAGTCATAAAAATACCAAAGAACTTTTTCTCAAGTCATCACTTTGACTTGTTTATAATGGCCTAGGCCTAGGCCTTTCCTCTGTCTTACCGATGTTTGGGAACCTTTAGCGAGATAACAACAATGTCACCGTCTTACTGATTGAAAGAAATCAATTTAATTGCGCATTTCATTTTATTACACTTCCTTTATTAATAAAATCTGTAAAAACAATTAAAAAGAGTTAGGTGTCGTAAAAAATATAAAGTTCTGATGCATGCATGGATTGGCCGGATTGGCTTCTAAGAAATGAATTTCGTGGAACCATTCATTTACTAAATATAAAAATATTAATTTAGTGACACAATCTTGAACATAATACCTATTGTTATTTTAATTTTATTACTTTTAAGAAAGCTTACAGAATAAAAAGTAACAATAGTAAATTTTAAAGTTGTTAATAACAAGCCTCCACAGATATATAACATACTTAATTATCGATTAACTACAGCCTAAAGTTAGAGTTATGTTATTTTTTTATTATTTTACAGAAATAAATGACAAAAACATTTCTTGCTTTATGTTAGGTGAATTAATTAATTTAGTTATATCCTAGAATCATGCTCGCGTTGCGTCCCTCGTGCTCGCAAATAAAAAAGCTCCTCATATTACAGTTGACTTGGGTCAAAAGTCCATTGAAGAACATTGATCCACACTGCGCATTGTCGTCTGCTGTAGGTAGGTAGTTGCCCCACCAAACTTCGGTATCGTTCAATGGTGTACCTAGATAAAAAAAAAACTGTAACTGTAACATAATTCAAATCTTTCAAGCTGGCGGTATTTTTTTTGGCCAAGGAGGCGCATGTTTAAAATTAAGCCTCCATAAAAAAAATATTGCATGTAACAAAAAAAAATGTCATTGATTTGAGTTCTAAATTCAAAATATCTGAATTTATTATTCTTAATATTAGGCTGTTTAGCTGTGTCATACCTTTGTTTCTCTTTCTGTCTAGTCTGAGAAGATGAAACGCGGCGGAAAACAAATTAAATCATAGTTTCATAATGATTAATGACAAAAGTACATTTTGTTCTGTTACTTAATTTCTCCGTAAGTGTACTGAAAAACGTCATTTGATTCACATGAGAATTTGTCACTAGTGTTCTCGACTCAATTATATAAAGTTAAATCCGGTTCGGCCGCAATGACAAAGTTTCCTCACTTAAATCAAAATGTACTAAGTATTAGTACATTCCTCTGCCTAACCCTTAGGGGAATTGGTACACGCGTGATTTTATATCATCTCAAAGATATTGTAGTCGCCAAAACTGATGCACTCGCCCACGTACCTTTAACTGTCCGCCAGCCCTCGTTGAACTTGTTAATAAAGCCAACGTGATACATTCCTCTAAGGTAATCTCCTTCGACTCTTTGTTCCGCTGCAGACTCTGGTAACTGCTCAAGATAACCCGCCTCCATGGGGTTGGTGATCACAGCCAGGTAGGATTGCTCGGCGCTGCACACGGCATAGGCCTCGCTCCACTTTAATGGAGTGGTGTGCAACTTGTAACATTTCCCAAAATCATCGTTGAAAGTGTAGCCTGAAAAGAAAAGAATATGTATAGTACTGGGTGCTACGAAACCCTTTGTAAGACTGGTTAAGACGTCAAAATTGACAGAAGGGACCAGCGGCTGAATGTGCTCTTCGAGATAACTGAACAATCAAAAGTATAATATACAACAATATCGGTGGCAGAGCACACAACTCGTAGAACGGAAGGTTGATTGGTCAGTTGGTTGGATGAGCCCTAGAGTTTCCAAAAGGTGGTAGCCATCAGGCTGATCTGGGGCTACCGCACGATCTCCGGTGAGGCAGCGAGCCTCCTTGCCGGATTGCCACCGTGGGATCTGGAGGCGGTAGTCCTCGCGCGCCTGTATGAGTGGCGTGCGGAGGCACTACACTGGGGGGAAACTCCGCTACCGCGGCAAATTGCCGCTCAGCGGACAGACCTGCGATATCATGGTGGCATGGAGAGAGCGACTGTCGAAATCCCGTGCAGGGCACGCCACAATAGTGGCGGTAAGTCCCCTCTTTGAGGAGTGGCTGGAGAGGCGCCATGGCATCCTCACCTACCGCCTGACGCAAGTTCTCACCGAACACGGAAGTTTCGGAAGGTTCCTGCACATAATCGGACGGGAGGAAACGCCCGGTGTTGTCACCATTGTGACGATCGCCCGGAGGACACAGTGGAGCACACAGTGACGGTCTGCCCAGCTTAGGGCTATCGGCGGCGGCGATCTCTCGCGTCCGGCCCTGGTTCAGTCCATGGTCCGGAGCGAGAGGGAATGGGAAGCGGTCACCTTCTTCTGCGAAGCAATCATGCTAGCAAAGGAGGTGGCCGGGCGTTTGAGGGAGAGAACCTCAAACCAACCGGGCGCCGCGAGACGACTCCCGGCCACGGAACGTAAAGGGCAATAGAAGGAACATGGGTGGGTTTTAGTCAGTACAAGTCTGACATGCCCCCCCGCTCCGCCCAGAGCGGGGGAAGTCATTAGATGATTTCCCACCCGAAAAAAAAAAACCTTTTAAGCGATATTTTGTTCTGTATAACAGTAAGTTAATAGGAGGACGAAGAGACCACGCTCTAAAGATCTACAAATTACAGCCGGGACCAACAGCTTAACGTGCTTACCGAGGCACGAAGGGTACTCGGTATGTTATGGTGGTCACCGATGAACCAGTTTTACCAGTTTAGGCAGACTTAACCTGCAGATTGACCCGAGTGACAATTATTATTTGACCACAAGCTCTTTTCTCATAGACTCGCGGCGCAGAAATCTTTTAACAATCTGTTACGTCATTTTTACTTTCGTTTTTTCTATTTCTTCGGTGGTATGATCACCTATGCTGGCTGGAACTGCTAAAGCCTACTTCCTGCTCCTATTCCTACTTCTAGTTCATAGCTTTCAGCTCTGCGCTGGTGCGTCAGTCAGGACTTGTTTATTTATATTACTTACCTAGTTTGATTTAAGGAAAACTTCAACCTTTAAATGAGCTGATAACATTTACGTAGATACAACATTCACCCAGCTAACACACATACATACCTAACGACATTTTGAACTTTCAATTCAAGATAAGCTAAAACTATAGAGATTATTGTAAAAAGATAACAACGTTCTCCAGCAGAAGCAATTAATTTTGATTTAGTCAAATAATCGTATGAGTACCGGGCTACAAACACTAGTAACCCAATTTTGTATGGCTTGACGAGATAAATTTAAAAATGTGTCAGTCGAAGTGTCAGGCTATTTTGAACCATGGGCGGTGCAAATATAGGTATAAAATCGCCACGCAATATCTAAAATATAAAATTTTCGTGTCACGGTGTTAGTTTTGTGTGCACGAAATTTTGTGTGCATATCGGGTTGGGCTGAGAATCGGCCAACATCTATTTTTCATACCCTTCTCTAGAGAAGGAGCTGAGCAGCCGGTGAAACCGCTGGACACAACTAGTTGTATTATAATAAGACGTTGCCTAGAGACTGTACGATTTTTCGATACCAAGAAGCTACGATGTCAAGTGTGTTTGTATAAAGAGATTAAAACTTACCCGAATCCGACATATTGCAGTTATGATCCCACACCAGTGACTGGAGGGTCTTCTTGCAAATAAATCCATAGTTTCTGTCACATGGATTGTCGTAGAAGGTGCCTCTTAAGTTGAAGGTCACGCAGTCTTCGACACCTGAAACATCGTTCGGCTCGCCTGACGCCCAGTTGTTGTACACCTCTGAGATCAGCTTGTCTAGACAAACGAAATAATCATTATCGTTTTTATGTTAACTACATGACTGGAATCTGCATAATATGTTGTTTTTTTTAAATAACGAAACAAGATAGTTGTTATGATGTTCAAATAGATGTTATACATACTTATATAAGTAATAAACTGGACCTAGTCACAAAATGTCTATTTCGCAAAATCCCTTCTCGGAATTTTTCATTGTATGGTTATCGAAATTGGCGATAAATAGAAAACAATTACAGGTATATGTATTTGTTTTAGTCTTAATTTATTAGTGATTTGATCTAAACAAATCCAACCCAAAGCAAATCTATTACTAAACCATTAAAGATAAATCCCTAACTAACAAATAACTAAAATAATTTAATTTAAACTGATACCGCAGAACTGGAAGAACGCCATTCTACAAAACTGATATTTTGCGACTGAGCAGTAGTTTTGTTTTTAGAAGAAAATAAATTATTTCTTACTGTCAATGGTTTCAAATACTCCATTTGCTGTTAGGGCTGATATCCCTAGATACACTTCCTTGATGCTCGGCTGCGTTTCATGCCAAAACGCTATCACAGCATCTGCTTCACCGTCGTTAACCGGGTAGAACAAACTGGCTCCTTCCAGAGCACACATTCGCTTAGCGCCAGCAAAAGTCTTTGGTATCGTGTGCATTTTATAGAAACCTTGCGACGCTTTTATATAAGTGTAGTCGTTCCGGAAAAACAATTTTTCCCTTTGTCCTTCTACAAAAAGAAAAAAGTATTTTATTGTTACCTGAATGTTGATTTCAATGTGTCAAATCAATAACCCAAGAAAAATCAAGTCTACGCAGTCAAAGATATGGCCGTTTATGTCGCAAGTGTGTACGGAACCGTCAGCGCGACTCCGACTCGTACTTGGCCGGTTTTGTTTTAGGGTTCCGTACCCCAAAAGGAAAAAACGGAACCCTTATTGTATCACTTTGTTTCCAGCTGTCCGCCAATATGTCTTTCTGTGTGTCTGTCAAGACCCTTTACCTCGGGATCGCGTTTAAGTATCGAGTTGAAATTAAAACCATGTACCTACTCAATAGATATAAATTACCGGTATTTGTTATAAGATTTTTTTATAGAACGATTTTTGATTAGATTATAGAACGAAATTAAAAAATACCCAAAGAAGTCTCGATCGTAATTGTTATTCAAAAATCGAAAATCCATGATGGAATTGGACAACATTTAGAAATTACATTTTTATCCTTTTCAGAGGTTTTTGTTGAAATCAAATTTTGAATTCTTATTTATTTTATTCCTTTTCAAATTCAAGTCTTGGTGAGTAAACGCTCTTTATCTATGAACCATTTCCAATTAATCACAAAAAATATTTTAGAAAATCGCAACCTAATTACTAATCGGTTAAACTATCCACAAAATGATTTATTGCTGCGCTTTCTGGCGACTAAACATTATACAAGCCATCTACGTACCATCATCATTTTATAGAAAACCGCATCTAAATCCGTCAAGGCGTTTTGGAGATAAGTGGGAAAATAAGACTGTGCACAAACAAACAACCTCTCACTCTAAACGGATATCCGCCGTTGGTAAAAAATATAAGTATATGTATAATAATGTGAAGCTAAGGGATGTTCCCGTGCGATATCCGACTATAAACCGAAGCTGCGGGTAAAAGCTAGTTAAGTAATATGTGCTAAGAATTAATAAAAAAATAAGCGCTTAAAACATAATTATATGTAAAAGGAGGTACTTACGTGCAAAATCCGAGAACATGTACACTACCAGAAACACTGATAATGTTATAGAAAACATTGTTGTAGTAAATCAAGCCTTGACAATATTTGAACGTGAAATGATTCTTCAAAGTACATTTTTCACTATTTATACAATGAGTTCAAATTACCTACCCAAAAATCATCTTATTTACATGTTTTTTCCCGAAAGTTAAAGTGAACTTTTAAGGGGAAATACCTTTTGATATTAATACTGCCAAAGTGGGAATCGAGTCGAAGTAGCCAATTGCAAAGTGACACCACTGAACTTTAGAATTAATTGGGAATTATTTAGTTAGAGTTCTGTTGGCAGATCGCAAAAACGGATAGATTTGCTCCGTCGGTATGTCAGTCTGTATGTCCGCATGTCACAGCCATTTTCAACACAAATCAAAATTATTATTACTACCCTCGGTGTTATAAGTTTTTAAATGACTAGAAAAAAGGACTAGGATCTATGTTCCACCGATTTTTTTTTTTAAATTTGTGTTCAACGATAACTCCGCCAACTGTAAACCGATTTTCAATTTTTTTTTTCGAATTTATATATTTCCGAGTTGGTCCCATATCAATTTTATTTATATTCCTTGGGTAGTTAATGAGTTATCGTCTATAATATATATTTTTTCTTCTATATCTATGTGGATGTTGTGCTCATTTCTTTAAGTAAGAATGAAAAATGAATAATCGATAAAATATTGTGTGAAATATCATCATACCATAACTAAAAATGCTGAAATAAAAGATATTTTGCAAAAAAAAACCGACTTTTATAAAAAGTTCAGAAGTCGGTGACTCTTTTTTTTGTTTCGTTGACTTTTTTGACACTGGAGAACGTTGGCCTGAAATTAAGCAGAACTAAAACAGAATACTTGTTCTGCAATTTCGGCGGTCTCTCCAGTCCTGTGCCTATAACCATTGCCGGAACGCCTATACCGATCTGCTCCAACTTCCGGTACCTCGAGTCGCTTGTCCAAGTGCATGGCGAAGTAGACCGGGACGTAACGCCCGGTGCGTTACGTCCCGGTCAACGCAGGATGGATGAAATGGCGACAGGTCACTGGAACAACTTGTGACCCACGGATGCCCCTCAAGTTAAAGGGGAAAATATATAAGTCCGTGATTAGACCTGTTGTACTGTATGGGTTAAAATGCTGGGCTGTTAAAAAGGGTGGATGAAAAACGATTGCTTGTAGCGGAGATGAGAATGTTGAGATGGTGGTGGAGTCACAAGAATGGATAAAGTAAGGAATGAATATATTCGAGGAAGTTTGAAAGTTGCGACTGTTACAGCAAGATACAAGGTAAAGAAAGAAAGGATAAATATTTAATTATTCTTAGGATAAAATATTTAATAATTCAACTAGGCTACGGAACCCACAATAGACACTGTGCGTGTTATAAAATGACACGCTATTGGACGATTTCTTTGTGGGATTACCCAGTTTTGTTAAATGATAGCGTCAATCAAGTACGCATTAAAAAAATAAAATAATGATAAGTACATAGATAATGGGTGTCACCGAGGTCACTTTATATACCTTATTTCTTGAGTAACAAAGTTGAAAATAGATGGTCGAAATCAGTAAGCGCGGGAGATATGACCAACAAACTATTAAAAAATCCGGCCAAGAGCGAGTCAGACTCGCGTACCGAAGGTTCCGTACAAACTAGCGACATAAACAGCCGTATCTCCTGATTGCGTAGACTTTTTTTTTCCGCGGATGGGAAATCATCGAATAACTTCCCCCACTCTGGGCGGGCGGGAGTGTCAGACTTGTACTGACTAAAACCCACCCATGTTTCTTCTATTGCCCTTTATGTCCCGGGGATTTGAGTATATGGTAATCACAACTCGTTACCTCCACAGATAATAAGGTTCTTGACAGACAGATAGACAGACGGTCAACAAAGTTTGTCGGCCCGGTTGGCGCAGTGGCTGAGCGATCGCCTGCTGCGCTGCGTGTCGCGGGTTCGATTCTCGCACGGAATAAATATTTGTATGACCTGCAGATAGTTATTTCGAGTCTGGCTGTTTGTGTATGTGAGTTTAAATGTTTGTAAACGTACCCACGATACAGGAGAAATTCCTAGTGTCGGGCAAAATTTTTCAAAAAAAAAAGTGTTTGATTGACCCATTGAATTAATAATTTAAGATTTCATTGTTTTCCTTTCATTTAACTTATGAAGTTTGTTTAAGAGATTTCATCCTTATTGACAATAAAAGTACAGGGTGAACTTTTACAGATTAGTCGGTTCGATTACCGTGCGCAGCAAGCGAATTTTTAAAAATCTTTGAATGCCGTTTTCTTTCTTTTCAAAAATAAAGGAATGTTTTCTTTGAGTAAAATTTTCTATCTAAAGTATTAAGAGTGCTTCCCCTTCAGGTGGCATTACAAAATTCCACCCTGTATATTTGACACTGGTTACAGGAAGTCATTGGCTCAAAGTCTAACAGCCAGTCTTACCAAGGGGTATCGTATTACCCAGTACTAATTGGGCAATGGAGGTCAGATAGGCAGTCTACATCTGGTTAGACTGAAAACCATGATGATGAACCCTTCTGAAATGAAGCATACGCCCATAGTTTTAGTATCTAAATAGTATGTTGAAGTCACAACTGACAGCAACAAAAAACCCAGTATCGACTTCGATGACCTTTGAACCGACGATATCTGCTGTGCCGCTATCTTCTACTGAGAACTAGGTATTCCCCAATTCGTTATAAACAACTTATTAGTTTCAAAACAATCCAATAGGTATCTAATAATGCTTAGGGGGGCTACATGCTAGAGAGCATCCACGGGATGGATAGCACCTATGGTATCCTCACCTACCGCCTTACGCAAGTCCTCACCGGACATTGCAGTTTTGGGAGGTTTCTGCACATAATCGGGCAGGAGAAAACGCCCGGATGTCACCACTATATTTATGCCTTGCATGGGCGTAGCCCCGGATCTAGGGGGGGCTAGCCGGGGTCTATGCCCCGGGCGGCAAGTTCCTAGGGCGGCCAAATTCACACTTTATACAGATGAATGGACAACTCATCATTTACGTACTGAACTTTGACCACAAAGTTGCTTACTGTGACCATATCAACTCGGCCTTTACCTAGACCACGGCACACGAATCACCCGACCGGGTGCGGAGTGAGACACGCTGGATAAACATTATTTTTTGCGAGGCATAGTTCAAAATACGCGCCCGATCGCCGCAGGAATCGCAGATCGCTGCGTTAAGACCCCCCCTGAAAATATTGAATTAAGATCTACTGAACGCAATGGCAAACATTTAACAACTTCTATGTGGTACAGGACGTTGGCTAATTGCCAAAGGGTTAAAAGATCTTGGCTTGTATATTCTAAGTACACTAAACCGTCTTCTGCCGCCACATCTGCATTGTGTTCTACAGGATTTTTTAGTTGGAAAAGTTTCTGAGATATTTAACACGAGGCAACTTAAATGCACAAAGAGTGATTAAGTGGAGAACACGGGTACAAAAAATTAAATCATGCCAGGGTATCTAATGATCAAGACGTTGAGAGTGTAATTCACTCAGAGAAAGATAAATGGAGACAGATCCTGCGTATTGTAATGGATGCTGTATTGTATCTATCCACAAACTGCCTTTCTTTTCGCGGGTCCCACGAAGCTCCTAGCGATCTCATTACACAATGTCCTCAGCCTAGTCAAGGTTCTTGAACTTAATTTCTCTGCTTGCCAAACATAATTCAACTCTTAAGTTTCAATTAGAAAATTTAAAAAGGGACAAGTATTATATTTAAGAAAAACAATACAGAATGAAATAATTGACGTAATGGCAAAAACAGGTAGAAATAGCATTTTAAATGACATCAAAGAAGCTAAATAATACACAATAATATTCGATTGCACTCCAGATGTATCCCATACAGAACAAATGAGCCAAGTAATTCGATACGTAAAAAGAACTGGCGATGTGTGTGAAATAAAAGAAAGTTTCATTGATATTATAGAAGTTGATGGAAAGACAGGAGAGGACATTTGTCAAAAGATTTTAGAAAAATTGGTAGTTGATGATTTAGATATTGGATAATGTCGTGGCCAATCATATGATAAAGCCAGGATTGCAGAAAGGAATGAGCTGTCCGAGATTGTACCGTGCTTGGCTCACTAAATAATAAAGATGACAAAGGCAAAAATAAATATAAGTGGGCGGGGGCGGCATTTTAAAGTTTTTGCCCCGCCTAAACAAAATTAAAGATCCGGGGCTGCATGGGCGGAGCACTGTTGTGTCCTCATCGAGGCGATCGGTAGCGGCGATATAACGCGTCCGGCCCTGTCTCAACCCATGGTCTGGACCAAGAGGGAATGACAAAAAGAATCACCTTCTTTTGCAAAGCAGTCATGCTAGTGAAGGAGATAGCCGGACGTTTGAGGGAGAGAATCTTTGACCAACCCAGCCGCCGCGGGAGAGTCTGGCGCCGCCAGATTACTCCCGGCCGCCGTAGACGCAGTCTGTAAACGGTGAGCAATGGATTGTTCACAAGTTAGAGCAGGGGAAGTTATTTGAAGATTTCACACCCGAAAAAAAATGTAGTTATCTAACATTGCTTAAAATTTTAGCTAAGCTTAGCAACTTCCGGTTATTCAAAAGAGATACCGCGGCCCCGGAACATAAAGGGCAATACAAGGAACTTGAGTGGGTTTTAGTCAGTACAAGTCTGACGCTCCCCCCGCACCGCACCGAGCGGGTGAAGTTATTTGATGATCTCCCATCCGCACACATTTATGATCCGAATAATGCCAACCAGAACATGTGTGCACGTCGTATTATTGTACAGTAAACTAAATAACAATAAGTACGATTACGCGCGAAAAGTATCTATATGAGTGGAAGTGGACAGACCTACTTTATCAGTAAGCGTTCACAGTTCACTTATAGTCGTGCGGCTGTAATACAAATAAATAATAAATAGATGTCGTGAAGTAACAACGATGTACTCTAAAGTTTTGTTTATCTTCCTCGTAGTGTACTTGTTACCAGATTTCTCATGTGAGTATTATGGTGTCAAAATAGTGTAAATTGTAACGCTTATAGCCTAAGCTATCTCAGATCTGATGCTGATCTTTGGAGATATGCAGTGGACGTTCTAAATAATGGACGCGAATCTCTCGTGGTTACTGCAAATTATTAGGTATAGATAGGTTTACAAAACGCCAGTTATGTTTAAGTTACCAGTTACTTGGTATATGTGGACTACGAGAAAGCTTCCGACACTATTGTGACCTAGGCTGTACTTCAATCCGTGGAAAGGTGTCTCGTCGACTGCCAATATGTCGATGTATTTATTTATATTAAGTGTTGAGATGTCAGTGTGAGACCGCAAAAATAACAGTCCAAGTTTAAGAATGGAGTACAAAACCAATCCAACTGCATCGAGGGGTAAGACAGGGAGATGTAATCACTCCGAAACTGTTTACCAAAGTTTTGGAGGACGTTTTTAATATGCTTAATTGGAAAAGACGGGGCAAAAACTTTAACGGTCAGTACATCTCGCACCTGAGGTTAACGGATGACATTGGAAAAATGATAGCTTAGATATCTCTGCAGAAGCTAGGAGGGATGCTGAACAGCCTAAACAATTCTTCAAGACGGGTGACTTTCGGTATGAACTTGATTTAATCCTGACTTGCAATAAGATTACGTTGTCTTTGTTTATCATACCAAACTGTAGTTTATTTAAATAGCAATAAATACTTTTATCATTGTTATTGAGCACCACGTTAACGATGACTTTGTTAGGTATCTAGGGTTATTATTTGTTTACTGTGAATGTGAGGACTATGTGAGTCATTTCTTTTTTTGTTATCCTTTTGGATTTCACGATTGTCTGGTAGTTTGCGTACCCTATTGATTGGGTTCTGTAGGGGCATTTATACGTTATGAAAGAAAAGAAACTTTTGTATACTGAAAAAACCAATTCTGTCTAAATCTTTCTTTCGAATTTAACACTATGAGGATTCGACCGTCATTAACAAAACTACTACAGTACTCTAAGCGACCTACATAAATGTCCTTTCTCTGGAATTGTTCATCGTGTCGTTGAGCTCCTTAAGTTATGATTATGAGTCGAGCCACACGATAACTGACAAATGTTTGCACTGAATGGACCACCTTTCCTTTCTTAAAAAGAACATCTCAGAGAAGAATTTGTATAGTCCTCATGTAAGTTGACCAATATCGTTACAAAAAAAGTGTTTTGCAACCCCAAATAAAAAATAATATATTTTTTATTTGGGGTTGCAAAACACTTTTTTTCTGATATTTATCTGATCTCAAAGTCCCAGTCGGTATTCACTTTTGAATTTGGTGACATCACTTTAAGGTGCGCTTGAAGTGGACGTGTCTATTTTTATATACTATTATTTTAGTTTTTAAACTGACATTGTCACTAACATTATTATATTTTAACACTTTTTTAAGTTTTCGATATTTTGGCGCAGTTGCATACGCAATGATTATGGATAAACTGAAGTTCGCAAGCGGGTATAATTTTTGTAAGCAGACAAAACGGTGTACCCTTCCTGATATTTTTGCGTTCGATACGGAATCGTCGTGAGTGACAGTGGTAGCAGTACCGAGCGCAAAAAACTAATCAGGGAGAGGTTAGATCGTTTTGGTAAATATCCCGTCTTACATATATCTCACATATAACATATAATATTTTACCAGTCTGTTTAATTAGTGATACAAAACAGTCACTACATATGTTGCCATAGAGATATTAAAGATGTTTCAGATAAACAAGCTTGTTCACTGCAACTTAGCTTTTTAATATTAATGATTTGCATACTATGATTTATCGTAGATGGAGAAAGACAACTAGAGACAATCCGAGCGGACTACAATTATATAGAAGCAGTACAGAATTACTACAAGTTTCATACGACGTCAAAGAATTGGCATGAATCCAAGCGAGTGTGTGCTCAGGAAGGAGCCCGTTTGTTCTATCCCGAGGACAGAGATGAAGCCAACGCTGTGATATCGTTGTGGAAACTATATCAGAACTATACTCCGCCGAATGATACATGGGTGTATGTGGGCATTACAGACTTAATAGCTGAAGGAGAATTTGAGACTATTGACGGTAAGTGTATAATTTTAATATTCGGTAAATGCTGATCCGATTAATATTGTATCTATCAAAGTGAAACCGCACAAGACGGAGTTGGTGGGTCATGGCTGCTGTCTTTATACTTTCCACACAATCTAAGAGTGTCAGTAGTGACACAATAAATTTGGTAGCCGGAATTAGTCGGTTAGACTTCACAACAATAACAAAATCTTAGAAGTAAAATTTAAAAAATGAAAAGTTTCATACCTTCATGGCTAGTTTAGATATCAATGACACAATGGTTCACAAAGTGACGTCATTCTAAATCCAATGTGGCGTATACCTAAAGGTGGCGGACTAGTTACTGTTTATACATATTCATGATACGGGTTTCAAATGATAAATTAAATGGTTAGCTGGGAAGAATATGAGAAGCTGCTTCCACTCCACTGCTTCCCTTCTGAAGGGGCCACTCTTATCACTTAGGTGTATTAAAAAAAAAATTAAGACTGATTCTCAGACCTACTGAATACACGTATACAATTTAATAAAAATCGGCTAAGCCATTTCGGAGTACTATGGCAACTAAAACTGTTACATTTAAGAAGATGTTTATTATTATACTTTTAATTTTCTAGGCAAGCCGATCAATGAAGTGTATAACCATTGGAAAGTAAGTCAGCCGGACAATAGCGGCGATGAGGACTGTTTGCATCTGAACCAAGACGGGGAATTAAATGATATCAAATGTAACGCAGAGTACAGCTTTATTTGTAAGATTACCCCTCCGCCACTACAACAGAGCTGCAGCTGCAACAGTCAGAAATCCAACTTAGGTAAGTTTCTATCATTGAATCTGTGACCTTGAATATTCCTAGGAGCTCGATCAAAGCTCTTTCCTCATTTCAGCGAAATACTGAATTATTGTCTAAGTTAATTCATATTGTCATTTTTTCTAACATTAGTAAAAACCCAAGCAAATCTTAAAATTTTTCTTACAATTTGTAAAGTATGTAAGTATGTTCACCCAATGTTCTTTGCATTCCGGGGCCGCGGTATCTCTTTCGAACAACCTGCAACCCCGGCAGGTTTTATTTGGGTATAAGTATTCAATTCTCAAAAAACATCTGAAGAGCATATTAGCGGTGTCATTATATTAATTTTTAAAAGTGCTGTCTTGTCTACAACTTTATTTTAAGAATGAAAATTGGCCCCGAAAAGGCTTATTCGAATCATACCATACCGTTCATTTACTCGTCAAAATTGAAATTTGTATCACCAAAGAAGGTTACAAAAAGCAAGCGAAGAGAACAGCTCCATGGCCGGCCTAATGGTAAACGCTGGATAAATTCAAGTTTATCAGACAAAACTGGTTTTAGCCACAAAAATATGAACTTTTACTCTCATAAATTGACGCTGCAATTATTTCCAATTTGTAGATGAACAAAAGGATGAAAAGTTGTTCCGGAAGGACTACACGTATATAGAATCAGAAAAGAGTTTCTACAAGGTCCACACGATAGCCAAGACTTTTGCTGATGCCAAACGAATGTGTGCACTTGAAGGAGCCAGTTTGTTCTACGCAGAAAACGTTGATGAAGCCACCGCTGTTATATCGTTTTGGAATAGAACTCAGCCTAACATACCGTGGGTGTATGTGGGGCTGACGGACATAATGGCTGAAGGAGTATTCGAAACCGTTGACCGTACGTATACTGGGTGTAACAAATTGGTCATTCATCTCTGGGTAACTATAAAAAAAACTTTAGGGTACCGCCCCTACACGTAAAATGGCAATGCTTTTTCTATCATCTGTGCCTATATTTTATAGGACGTTGGCTACGCCTTTTAAAAAAAATTGGGGGTCAGCGAAAATTATTTTTCTATTCAAGAAACCGTCTACGAAAAATTAATCTGCCCTCCCCTCAATGATGCTTTAAGCGGAGGTCATTTAGTTTGTCATTTGTCTTAGTTTGCAAGCCCTGGCTGCAGTCTTAAATTAATTTGAGTTAACCGCAGGATAGTCCTCCGGTTGAGCAGGATTACATAATTTATCGAGTTTTAACTACGAATGGGCAATTTATAAAAAAAACGACCAACCTTTACAATTTATTGGAAAAGGAAAATTTTGTACAAATTCCGTGAAATCAATTAATATATTTATAGAATCACAAATAGCTCCATTCGGCAATTGTGACGTGTAACTATGGAATCCTACACTGCGCCTGGTATCATTTCCTATACTGTGTCTGTCCACAACACCTGTGGCCCTACTCGCACTTTGCCGGTTTTTTGATAATGCTCGTGGCATTACAAATCAGTTCCGTTTAGGAAACATTAAATTTCACTGAACTTTAAGATTTTATCATCATTATTACCCTGCCAATGCCACGACCATTATTTATTTAATAAGCTGCTTTCAAAATATTATTATTTTTAGGAAGACCAATTACTGAGGTGTACAGCAAATGGTATAAGTTTCAGCCAGACAACACTGATGGTAAAGAGAACTGTGTGCACATGGACCTGCAACGCACTATGAACGACTACCGGTGTGATTCGAAATCAAATTTTATATGTAAGAAGAGTCTTCAGTCACTAAAGTGGCATTTCAACTGCAGTTTGCCTAAACTAGGTATGTTAAATTTCTTTATGGGTGAAATTCAGCGATTGAGTTACTAAATAAGATTTCTCAAACTAAGTTTTTCTTAAGTTCGACTGTGATCCCGATGATGCGCTGTTTGCCGCGGGTTCGATTCTCGTACGTGACAAAATTATCTGTATGGCCTACAGGTTCTGGCAGACCCAGAACCTGTAGTGCTGTTTGTGTATGTGAGTTTAAGTATTTGTAAACGCACCTACTATACTGGAGATATTCCTAGTGTGGTGAAATGTTTCATTTAAATCAAGTGAGAGAGCCGGGCGGCATAAAAGCTCTAACACAAAAAAATAACCATTTGGTTGGTTTGTCTTAACGAAATCCAGTCCCGAGAGTGTGCCGATAATGTGTTGAATAAATTCGTATTTATAATTTATCTGATTGGCCATCACGTAGCAGACATACCGACTTCAGAAAGGTAATCTTGTACGGGGACAGCGGTGTGAGCAAGTACGTAGCGTCGTATTCATATCGTTACTAAAAGGGCACGCCACAATAGTGGTGGTAAGTCCCCTCTTGGAGGAGTGGCTGGAGAGACGCCATGGCGTCCTCACGTACCGCCTGACGGAGGTCCTCACCGGACACGGAAGTTTCGGGAGGTTCCTGCACATAATCGGGAGGGAGGAAACGCCCGGGTGTCACCATGGTGACGATTGTCCGAAGGACACGGTCGAGCACACAGTGGCGGTCTATCCAGCTTGGGCGGAGCACCGCCCCGTGCACTCGTAGCGGCGATCGGCGGCGGCGATCTCTCGCGTCCGGCCCTGATTCAGTCCATGGTCCGGAGTGAGGTAATGGGAAGTAGTCACTTCCTTCTGCGAAGTAGTCATGCTCGTGAAAGAGGTGGCCGGGCGCTTGAGGGAGAGAACCTCAAACCAACTCAGCCGCCGCGAGACGACTCCCGGCCACCGTAGATGCGGGCCTGTGGACGGTGAGCAATGGGTAGCTCTCCGTCCGTCCGTTTATTGACGACAGGCCGTGTCGACGGCGCGTTAGTGTTCCACGAGCGCCTCAGAGAGATGTCAGCAAAGCAGAGGGGCCTGCCAGGGCCACCGCCTGCCGGGGTTGTGGTTTGTTCGAAAGAGATACCGCGGCCCCGGAACATAAAAGGCAATTGAAGGAACATCGGTTGGTTTAGTCAGTACAAGCCTGACACTCCTCCCCGCTCCGCTCAGAGCGGGGGAAGTTATTTGATGATTTCCCATCCGCAAAAAAATAAAACGTTACTAAAATGTGCTTATGACCCTTGAGGCATTACTTGATGTATGGATAACTAGTCAATGCCGCAAACATTCGGATACGAAGACCAGCTCAGTCTTACCGTCGACCAACGACGCTTTTGACAGACCAAACTGTCGACGAACCGTCAAGGCTTAGGTTTTCTTTAATGCAGCATTGTGCATATTTTTCTTTGGCATACTTTGTTCCTTCCATACCGCATAATTTTACAATCTTCAGAAAAAAGAATCTTGTATGCATGACTAATTTACCTGGTCAGCCGTTAATTTTGGCCTACTTGTTGCATTATGCTGTATGTTAACAAGCTTGTTCACTAAAACTTAGAATCAACGGATAGTACACTGAGAGCCAGACGAAATACATTCTTACTCTAAATATTAGCATACCTACGAGTACATCTTTTTATCGTAGATGGACAAAGACAACGAGAGACAATCCGAGCGGACTACAATTATATAGAAGCAGTACAGAATTACTACAAGTTTCATACGACGTCAAAGAATTGGCATGAATCCAAGCGAGTGTGTGCTCAGGAAGGAGCCCGTTTGTTCTATCCCGAGGACAGAGATGAAGCCAACGCTGTGATATCGTTGTGGAAACTATATCAGAACCATACTCCGCCGAATGATACATGGGTGTATGTGGGCATTACAGACTTAATAGCTGAAGGAGAATTTGAGACTATTGACGGTAAGTGTATAATTTTAATATCTGGTTTATGTCGATCCGAATATATTGAGAGGATGATGGCCTTAGCTTAAAACAGAGTAGAGCAGCAGAGAAACAGAGAGTTAGAGTAAAACATGGCTGCTGGCGTTTATATTTCCCACACAACTTAAGCGTAACAGTGAGTGTTAGTAGTAACACTATCACTTTAGACAGCCGTAATTAGCGGTCAGTCAGTTTTCATTTATCTGCGACGTAAGTAAAAAAAATCTTAGAAGTTAAATTTAACCCATTTTTCCCTTTCCGACTGAGCTGAAATGTTACATATATGGTTAGTTTTGATGACACAATGGTCGGTTAAGTGACGTCATTTTAAATCCAATATGGCGTATTCCCAAAGGTAGCGGTCTAGTTACTGTTTATGCATATCTATAATACGGGTTTCAAATGATTAGGTAATTGAATGGTTTTCTTAAAATAATATGAGGAATAGTGTTTTTATAACTATAACTAGCTGGGCCCAGCGGTTTCACCCGCTACTTACTTCCCCTTCTGTTGAGGCCACCACATACCATACCATTTAAGGGTATGAAAACAAGATTACGATCGATTTTCAGACCTACCCAATACACATATAAATTTCATAAAAAAACGGTCGAGACGTTTCGGAGGAGTATGGCAACTAAAACTGTAACAATGTTATATTGACGGCATGGTTGGTGCAGAAGCTGAGCGATTGACTGTTGCGCTGCGTGTTGCGGGTTCGGTTCCCGCACGGAACAAATATTTGTATGGCCTACAGGTAGTTGTTTCGGGTCTGGCTGTTTGTGTATGTTAGTTTAAATGTTTGTAAAAAGCACCCACGATACAGGAGAAATTCCTAGTGTGTGTAGCTTCTTATATATATTTTTTAAACTGTTCCAGTTTAAAAAAAATATATAAGAAGATATTTATTATACTTACGTTTAATTTTCTAGGCAAGTCGATCAATGAAGTGTATAACCATTGGAAGGTAAATCAGCCGGACAATAGCAGCGATGAGGACTGTTTGCATCTGAACCAAGACGGGGAATTAAACGATATCAAATGTAATGCAGAGTACAGCTTTATTTGTAAGATTACCCCTCCACCACTACAACAGAGCTGCAGCTGCAGCAGTCAGAAATCCAACTTAGGTAAGTTTCTATTATTGAATCTGTGACCTTGAATATTCTTAGGAGCTCTATCAAAGCTCTTTCCTCATTTCAGCTGAATGAAATATTGTTTTAGTTAAAACATACTAGCTGGCGCTCGCGGCTTCACTCGCGAGATATCGAAAAGAAATATCCTATGTGTTATTCCAGACTATAATCTACCTTTGCGCCAAATTTCATGAAGATCCGTTCAGCCGTTTTGACGTGAAAGAGTAACAAACATCCATACATGTATACATCCATCCGCCCATCCACACAAAAAATCGCATTTATGATATTAGTGGGAAGTAAGAAGAAGAATATTAGTAGGAAATAGGATAGCTGGCGCCCGCGGCTTCGCTCGGGTGATATCGAAAAAAAAGTCCAAAGTGATATTCCAGACTATAATCTACCTCTATGCCAAATTTCATCAAGATCCGTTCAGCCGTTTTGACGTGAAAGAATAACAAACATCCATACATCTATACATCCATCCATTCTCACAAACATTGGCATTTATAATGTTTTAGTAGGATTGTAATTTGTTTCTAAAATAAGTAAAAAACCAAGAAAATCTTTTAATATTTCTTACAATTTGTAAGGATGTTCACCCAATGCTCTCTGTGTTGCGGGGCCGCGGTATCTCTTTCGAACAACCCGCAACCCCGGCAGGTTTTATTTGGGTATAAGTGTTCAATTGTCAAAAAACATTTATCTGAAGAGCAAATAAGCGGTGTCATTATATTAATTCATTAAAGAGCTGTCTTGCTAGCAATCATATTTCTAAGTTACAATCTGTGGATACAACTTTATTTGAGAATTGAAAAATTGGCTTATTCGAATCATACTGTTAATTTACTCATCACAACTGAGGTAACAAACAAGCAAGCGAAGCGAACAGCTCCATTGTCGGCCTAGTGGTAAACGCTGGATAAATTTGAGTTTATCAGACAAAACTGGTTTAACCGAAAAAATATGAACTACTCTCATAAATTGACGCTGCAATTATTTCTAATTTGTAGATGAACAAAAGAAAGAAAAGATTTTCCGGAAGGACTACACGTATATAGAATCAGAAATGAGTTTCTACAAGGTCCACACGACAGCTAAGACTTTCGCTGATGCCGAACGAATGTGTGCATTTGAAGGAGCCAGTTTGTTCTACGCAGAAAACGTTGATGAAGCCAACGCTGTTATATCGTTTTGGAATAGAACTCAGCCTAACATACCGTGGGTGTATGTGGGGCTGACGGACATAATGGCTGAAGGAGTATTCGAAACCGTTGACCGTACGTACTGAGTGTAGCAAATTAGTCATTCATCTCTGGGTAACTATAAAAAAAAAAACTTTAGGGTACCACTGGCATGGGGCACTGTTTTTTTCTATCATCTATCCCTATATTTTATGGGACATTGGATACGTCTTTTAAAAACATTGGGGGTCTCCGAAAATCATTTTACCATTCAACGACCCTTTGCCAACGAGCCAGCCCGCGACGCTGAGCTGGTAACTTTAAACTCCCCAAATAATAATTCGACCTAGCCTGTCTCAAGCTGCCCTCCCCTCAATGATGCCCTAGGCGGAGGTCATTTAGTTTGTTGTTCGTCTTAGTTTGCAAGCCCTGGCTGCAGCCTTAAATTCATTTGAGTTAACCACGAGATAGTCGTCCGGTTGAGCAGGATTACAACATTTTCGAGTTTAACTGCGAGTGGTCAATTTATAAAAAAAAACGACTAACTTTTACAATTTATTGGAAAAGGAAAATTTTTACAAATTCCGTGAAATCAATTCACATATTCATAGAATCTCAAATTGTGACGTGTAACTATGAAATCCTACCAATTCATCCTATCAATACAATTCCCGCTATGTTGATTCGCGAAACAATTTACATCTGTGGGCCAACTCGCACCTTACCGGTTTTTTGATAATACTCGTGGCATTACAAATCGGTTCTGTTTAGGAAACATTAAATTTCACTGAACTTGATTATTTCCCTGCCAATATCTCAATTTATTTATTAACATGCTTTCAAAAATATTATTATTTTTAGGAAGACTGATCACTGAGGTGTACAGCAAATGGCATAAGTTTCAGCCGGACAATTCAGGTGGTAAAGAGAACTGCGTGCACATGGACCTGCAACGCACTATGAACGACTACCGATGTGATTCGAAATCAAATTTTATATGTAAGAAGAGTCTCCATACACTAGAGTGGAATTGTAACTGCAGTATGCCTAATCTAGGTATGTTAAATCTCATTTTTTTTTTAATGTTGCCCCACACTAGGAATTTCTCCTGTATCGTGGGTGCATTTACAAACATTAAACTCACATACACAAACAGCAAAAAGTATTTGTAAAGGCACCTGCGATACTGGAGATATTTGTAGTGTGGGGAAATGTTTTATTAAAATAAATGTGAGAGGCGTGGGCCGCATAAAAGCTATAAAACAAAAAAAAAAATGGTTCGTTTGAGTTAACGATATCCAAGTACCACGGCCTACGACATAGAGTGTAGATGTTGTCACAAAAAAGCTAAGGAAGTCGGTCTTACAACCGGAAAATAGGAGGAGGTAACACATTTTCAAGAGGTTGAATAAAAAACGGGTATAAACGCAGTTAAGAAGATGAACTTAGTTTCGCTCCACATTATCGGGTTCATATTCATTTGTGAACTCTTAATAAACTGTGTTATTAGATCATCATCACAATGATTTTATGACATGTGTTATATATAATCGTAAATTTATAAATTTACCATCATTTCGCAGACATTGGTGTGGGTTTCAGTTTTACTTAGTTTTAAAAAATATTGTCATTTATTGTAATGTATAACTGTTAAATGTCCGAATAAAGCAAAAAAAAAAAATGCTTCTTGAAACACATTCAGTATGATCGCGTGAATTGTTTAGTATTTATTAAATCAATAATAATCGAAAGAAATGTTTATTTTTTTCAGATTACGTTTTCAATAGAGACATTGGCAAGTGCTACAAGATCCACACAACTCCATTGAATTGGGCCGACGCATATGCAATGTGTCGTGCGGAATATACGTCCCTGGCTGTGATCAACAATCGCATAGAAGCGGATTACCTTGCGCAGTTAGTGAAGTCCATGCCGAGACCGCGTATCAATCAGAAATATCAAAGAGGAATATATCACTTGGGCTTTCATAACAGATTCAACGAAGGCTGGCAGACAGTTGGAGGTGGGTGGCAAATGAGGAGTTCTGAAGTCGAATCACTAAATAAATACGATTTACAACTGTTTTGAGGGCAACTACGTGTCAGGACTGCAGTAGTCTTGTTCGAAGGAGATACCGTGGCATCGGAACACAAAAGGCATGTTCCATACATGGATGAAAATGTATGGGTTTTAGTCAGCAAAAGTGTGATACACCCTTCTTCCCGCTCTACCCAGTGCGGGAGAAGCCATATGATGCTTTCCCATAAAAAAAGGCTACAGTGGTCGCAGTTAGACAACCACAATTAACATAGACGAGAATGAACACTATTGTGTACAGTCTCACGCTAATTCGACCCGTTTTTATTTATAAGATGTGTAGATAATGCCAGACACTCACAACGGCTTATTATACAAGCTGTACTCACTAGGAGTGCCGGACCGTCTCGTGCTAATCTTACGAGACTTTTTGTCGAACCGCACCTTCCGCTATCGCATAGGGGCCTCACTCTCTTCCCCTCATCCTATTAGGGCCGGTGTCGCTCAGGGCTCTTATTCCCCCTCGTGTTCACGCTGTTCACTAGCGATATTCTTAAGAGCAAAAAAGCTCAGTTAGCACTGTTGGCGGATGACCCGGCCATTTACTATACTGGCCGCTGTACAAACGCTATCGCCCGTACCCTCCAGACCTTAGCCGACGTCCTAGGCGATTGGTTCAGGAAATGGAGAATCGAGGTGAATCCCGGTAAAAGTCAGGCGGTTATTTACTCCAAACCACGCTTTAATCCCCCGATCCCCAGTCCGATCACTATGTACGGCAAGCCTATCTCCTGGGAGAAGCAAGCCAAATACTTAGGTGTCATTCTCGACAGCCACCTGTCCTTCGCGGCACATTTCAAAGCGGCTCGTTCGCGCGCTGCCTTTGCTATCTTCTTACTTCTTAATCACGGCAAAAAGCAAATTGTCACTCAAGTGCAAATTACGTTTATACACCGCGGTTATCCGTCCCATCATGACATACGCGTGTGTCGTGTTCCCCACGCCAACCCGGGTTTCCTTCATAAGATGCAGACCTTGCAAAACCGATTCCTTCATAAAATCACGGGAGCCCCTTTTTACGTCCGTAACGATAGTCTACACTTAGACTTAAGAATCCCGTCGTTCAATTCATGAAGCGCCTGAACTGCGAGATGCCATTCATCAAAAAAATGTCAGACACTTCATCTGTCAGTCTTTGTTCACAACAGTGGTGTCTCTAGGCCAGACGAGGTTTCGAGACGAGATTCTCTCGGAGAGTTATCTGCGGGTAGCTTTTTATGTTAATAAAAAACTTGAGAGGAGTCAAGGGACACCTGGATGGAACGAAGTTATTATTTATTATGTACAAAAAGGCTGTATGTATACACTTAACAAAAATAATCGTCGCGACACCACACTGTTCAATGCGAAATAGAAAGACGAAACAAAAATAACTGGCTTGCTTTCTATGAGAGAGAGAAAGAGAGAAAGAGAGACAGACAGAAAAACACGCGCACGCAACTATGGCAAAAATTGTCGTTGCAACTTTTGGTCTTAATTTTTTCCGTGTATCCCCCTTTCGCAACGCGCGATAATGAACTTTGTTCCAATATCTTCAAGTTTAGAAAAAAATCTCTGTTGTATCGGTTGTCATTCAAATCATTGGTTTGATTAATTGTTTTGTTTCTAGGTACACCAATGAGTATAGATGCCGACACTTGGTTCGACCACTACCAGCCTGACGGAAACCTTCATGAGGAGTGCGGCTCAATGTTCTTCAACGGACGTCTGATCAACACCGATTGCAATATGAAGAGCATGTTCATATGTGAACACGATGTAGAAAGTTCGAATTCATTTAACGAAGCTGTAGAAAATACATATTAAAGTGTTTTTTTTAATAAAGTAATAATGAAGATGGAATGTTCAGGTTCTTTCATTTAAACGCATTATGAAGAACGTGTGAGTGCGGGAGTAAACTCATAGTGACCTTTTTTATCCAGAAACAGCGGGGCACAGCTGGTTCTGGCTTTCAAAACTTGTAATAAAAAAGAAAATTTGTGAAATTGGAACTTTGACTCCCAAAATCTCCGTAACCAGAAGATTACCAGGTCCAGAACAAAAATAATGACGGGGACACCAAGTGGCTTTCGTCATCATCATCATCATCATCTTGAAACTGCTACAGTCATCGTAGTCCACTGCTGGCCAACGGAGTCTTTGATAGTACGCCACTCAGCTCAATGCTCGGAAACTCAGCTACTGCCAGCCAACCTGCAGAGATCATTGCTCCACATTACTGTAGTTAAAGTGGTTGAATAAAAAACGAGTACAAAACGAAAAATTGCGGATTTGAAGAAGATATCACATGAATCATCGTGATCTAATCAAACGACGTGATACGCCTTGTGTTTTATTAAGAATAATTATTAATTTAAATGTGGATTTAAAAAAAGTGCTTATTTAAAATACTTCCTACCATATTCAGAGCCTGGCTTTACGTCTTTATTTTCTTGTTCATTCATTTTACATAGAAAAACCACATAAATACAAAACTCCACGAAATATAGAGCGACCTCATGCCTACTATGTATTGCTCACGTTTTCCTTTTACGGCATCGGCGTGTCCCGAACTCAGTTCACGTGGGCAGTTCTTGTATTCAAATGTAGTGGTGACGTTTATTCCGTTTTGAATGAGTTGTGAGTGCATTACGTCAGCTATGAGTAACTAGGTATCATTGAAGGTATTGCGTAGGAGATGGATTACGCAACAGACTATACGCATTTTATGACAAAATAAATGACAGAATATACTAAGATGCCACGAGTAACCACGACGCGACTTGCAGAGCGCGTTACTCGTGCGAATGGAACAAGTGTCGCGCGTGCATGTATAATGATGCAAGTGGCAACGTAAGAGGTCGTGTGCAAGGCAAAAGGACGATGAACGATGAAATCCTTGGCAGTAATCCTCCAGCTGCAAGAAGTACACGACGATACGCCTAGGAGCAAAGCAGGCAGTGGACGGCTTTCTGAAATGATAAAAACGGTTGGCGTATGGTTGAGCCATCGACTGCTGCACTGCGTGTCGTTCCCGCACGGAACAAATATTTGTATGACCGACAGGTAATTGTGTTGTGTTTGTAATCACACCCGATACAAGAGAAATGCATGAGAAATAAAAAATAAAAATCGTCTTCGTTGTTTCGTTGAGGGATCGCGAGCGTCCAACAAAAAAAAAGACGGTGGTTACGAATTTTTCTTTTAAAGTGCTTTTAAATATCTGTTAAGGTAACTAAAATGCTGCAGGATATTTTTTTTTACAAAAAACCTTGCCCCACACTAGGAATTTCTCCTGTATCGTAGGTGCGTTTACAAACATTTGAAGCCACATTCACAAACAGCCAGACCCGGAACAACTATCCGTAGGCCATACAAATATTAGTACCGTGCGGGGATCGAACCCGCGACACGCAGTGCAGCAGTCGATCGCTCAGCCACTGCGCCAACCTGATTGTTTTACTTATGCCTACCCCTTTCAGGAGTAAAGACGTGATGGTATACCAAGCGTGTCGTAGTTAGCCACAGACATATTCACATGCCTGTATAATTAGCTCTTTTGTTAAATATATTTTCACAATACATACTTGATATTTTCCAATTTAACTTTCAGAGCTTGCACGAAACGATATGCAGCTCGTTTATTTTTCATTCGTAAAACTCGAAACGAAGGAATTTTAAAATGCATATGAGAATGGGCGGTTTTTTTATATGCTTGTAGGTTCAAGTGGCAGGTTAGAATGAGAACTTTTACCACATAACATCTTGTGTGTGTGTGTGGAGTTATAGTATAGAGGCCATTCCTACTTATTTATTTTTGATAATTTCGCATCAGATCTGTGAAGCGGTTTAAAAATCTGCTATCCACTACTATTTGTTTCGAACAGTCTCGAGGTAAAATGGATGTGACATCTAACAGACAGTCAGATGGACAGGGCAAATCTTCGTTAATTCGGTTCCTACAAATAACTGTATGTCGCACCATGAATTTATTATAAGACTAGCTTTTGCCCGCGGTTTTGCTCGCGTTAAATTCGGAGTAGCACAGTTCCCCTTTCCTGATTTGCAGGTACCTGCTACCTGTACTTTTTGCCCTTGCAAGGCGCAAGGGCAAAAACTAGATTTAGTATCTATTGTAATAGCAAAGCTAAGTTTTCCCTTTTCTTCCCTCTTTGTTCATCATATCTCACTTTAAAGAAAAATAGCCTATGTCCCGTCTCCAGGGTCCCAACTATCTCTGTACCAAAATTCATCAACATCGGTTTAGCAATTTAGGCGTGAAGACATAACAAACAAACTCACTTTCGCTTTCATAATATTAGTAAGGATTAGGACATTGAATAAAAAGATTATATACTGGACACAATACTTACGACGAGTTGTAGTACAGTTCCTAGACAAGTTATTCGTACGACGGCTAGCAGAGAAGAGAGAGTCGGGCTGCTTCACTAGGCTTCCTTGTCACCTAGCAGGCGGCTCGCGCGAACTTTACTCCTAACTCTGTAGAAGCGCTAACTTCACAGTCAACTTGCGTCTTATTGCCAAAACAGCTCCCCCATTTTCAGACTCATGATTTCTAAACCAAATTTTATTTTTACTGCTTTTATGAGCATTAATACTAAATAATAACGATGCCAATCGATACAATGCTTTACTTTATTAACATCAAATAGTGAAGTTATCAGTATACCGGCTTGCGTATTAAGTTTTAAATCTATATGGGATTTATAATCTTGTTATATGCGAGTACAATTTCTTATCATTCTTGATTTTCCCATATTTGTAACTCAAATGAATCTCTATAGTGAGGTCATACGAGGTCGCTATTAGTCTTTTAAAATGAACAGCAACTTGATATATTGTTTCAATCTCAGCAAATTGAATTTAACACTTTATTTTACAGTGTTCCCAAGTGATGTGCATATAAGTGTGTGTATATAAATAGATATGGTCTGATAACATTATAGCTTGATCTTTGTAAAGGGCTATAATTATCTGGAGTAATGAAGTATGAGCCGCTGATGGTTTCCCATGGGAAGGCGCAGTATGGATAGGCGATAGTTTCATACCATACCCGATTGGAAAAGTTGGCGTTATAGACCGGAACTTTAATGGATGCTGTTCGTTTATGCTGAAAAGTAAAAAAGTAAGCAGTAGGCTGTTTGGGTGAAAATAGAGAAAACGAATTTTCCTGTAATCTTTACTAATATTGGTACAGAGATAGTTGGGACCCTGGAGACGGACAAAGGTTTTTTTTTAAAGTGATATATGAGGGAGAAAGAGGAATGAAAAGGGAAAACTTAGCTTTGCTAATACAATAAATAAGGCGCAAGGGCAAAAACTACAGGTAATTGCAAATCAGGAAAGGGGAACTGTGTTACCCCGAATTTAACGCGAGCGAAGCCGCGGGCAAAAGGCAGTGTATGATATATCCAATTTTCGCCACCGCAAACTTCTGCAACTTTCACCAAAATTGTAAGAGCCGTTTTCGATGAATGAGTATGCGATTATTAGTATACGTAATGTGTGATTATTAATTTATATACTGAATACACGATGGTGGAGGACTGGACTATGGAAACAGACCTGGTTGTCCTAAATTGGGGTTCTGTTCCCACGTGCGTGCGGATACGGAGTAAGTTGATGGTGGACATCTCGTTAGTCAGCCCCGCTTTGTCGCCGCGTGTCGTTGACTGGCATGTCATAGAGGGGTTAAAGTGGTGGTCCACGGTGAGCACTGAACCAGTTGGAAAGGTATGTCCTCCTGTAAGCTACGATCATGCAGGCCTGGGTGTCATCACCGGGCAGGCCCGCCGACCCAAACAATGAGACGTAGTGGTTCCATGTTCAAGATATGTGATGTGGAATTGTTGGAGTTAGAGCTCGACAGAAGCGATTATTGTACAACATCATTTTGCTGTTTATCCTTCATTGCAACCGATGGTGTTAGCATGCCTGTTTAATCCTTCAGGGACATTAGGCGAGATGTTGTAGTTTTATTACCATACAGCATCCCCCGTACCCAGAGTAACGGTACCATCTTGATTGGCCATTGTTTATCACTGTCAAATTAAACTGGAACTGGTGCACACCGCTGCTTAGATATTTTTTGGGTGGGAAATCATCAAAGAACTTCCCCTGCTCTGGGCGGAGCGGGGGGGGGGGGTGTCATACTTGTATTGTATTGACTAAAACTCACCCATGTTCCTTCTATCGCCCTTTACGTTCCGGAGCCGCGGTATCTACCGCTGCTTAGGCTTGAACATAACTGGAGCACAAGTGAAAACTGTAGTAACATCTTTGTTTTACTCTTCGGGAATCATCTGCTTAGCCTTTTTTCAACTTTGTTGGGGTCATTTCCAGTCTAACCGAATGCAGCTAAATACCAGTATTTTACATGAAGCGACTGCCTATCTGATGTCCACAACCCAGTTAGTACTGGGTAATACGGTACCCCTCGGTAAGATTGGTTATCAGACTTTCGGGACACTGACTACCTGTACAGACTGTCAAAGATCTACAATGATAGCCGGGACCAACCGCTTAACCTGCTTTCCGAGGCATAGAGGAAATTCGGTATGTAACGGGTGGTCACCCATCCACAAACCAACTTAAGCAAGCGCGGCTTAACCTAAAGATCGATCCGAGCGGTTGATTTTATTTAGTCACGAGCTCCTCGGTACTCTTCGGGAATGAGGTTATGAAATGATTACTTCGTTGTCTATCGCTAACTGCAGCCGATGGTTGGTGTCGTCCTTCCCCTGGGCTCCGCCGTCTCGATTGGTTATTGTTTCATAATATTACTACACGCCCGATGGGACAACTTCGCGCCAGACAATTTTATCGCTGACGAAACTTTATGTGTGAACAATTCAGTTCTATCATAGCTCTATTGGTTTATGTTAGAAACTTAGGTATGCCTGTAATATATGTAGTTTATTTTTAAGAATTATAAGTATTTAAATTGACATGGTCAGAAACATCATTAATTGTAACATACGAAAAAGTTTCCGATATTTCGGCACAGTAATCCCTCCGGTTCGTTATAAAAAAGTTTCAAGAAATATTATAGTTATGAAAACCAAAACACACTTTCTCGTATTCTTCTCAGCAAACTCTTTCGTTTGAAAATAACTAGTCCGCAATCTTTAGGAGTCCGCCATATTGGATTTAGAATAACGTGACCTAACTGAACTATTGTCACCCTAACATAACATGTATGCAAAATTTCAGCTTAATTGAAATCCGGAAAATAGGTCAAATTTAGTTTTTAAGATTTTTTACATAGTTACAGGTTACCAAAATAAAAATATGTTATAAAGCAAAAAACTTAGCCAGGTAATGGTTGATAATGGTAAAGTTTGTTGTGTAAAAAACAAAGTACCAAGGCGGATTTAATGCCTCAATTTTTGGTTTTGCACTCAATTTCTGCTGAGTATTTGAATATTTTACTGACATCGTTTCATATACTTAACAAAACTCAACAAATTAAACCACACTGATATAAAAAAAATACTTTACAAAAAAAAACATTGAAATTCCTCTGAGATTTTGTAAAAAATATACGATTTTCTATATTAAAAGCATTGGTATAGTAGACGCCATTCCCTAAGATTTGCACATCTTACAATTTCTATTTGTTTATGTAGCAGAAAGTTTCACCCTTTGTGAAGTTTCAATTTAGTGGAGATTGTTGACAAATCTGATGATTCAATTACGGGTATATACTTAGACAACTATATAAATGATAAAGGTACCAACCGATTTCAATAAAAAGCTGCCACAGTTTACTGCAGTATCAGAGGCCCCAGCACGAGTGCGCGACGTAAACGTAAAGTGAAACGTCAACTTAATTTTTTTTAAAAATCGCTTAACATTTTTTTTTATAATTTTAAGTATGTATTAATATTTTATTTATTTAAACTTCATGTACAATAGTGGTACATAGGCGGACTTAATGCCATTAGGCATTCTCTGATAGGGTTATGTGATAGGTCACAAAATTACATAATAAAAATATATAAAACTATTTGTTTCCAAAACTCATATACTTAATATAGATGCTAATACTCATATACATATAATATAAA
This sequence comes from Ochropleura plecta, assembly GCA_905475445.1. NCBI lineage: Eukaryota > Metazoa > Arthropoda > Insecta > Lepidoptera > Noctuidae > Ochropleura > Ochropleura plecta. The sequence continues at coordinate 14,112,228 of FR997723.1, forward strand.
CAAATATATTTAAAAAATAAGAGAAACTTAACAGTAATCACTATGACTTTTAATTGGTAGACGTGCCTAAATAGTGGTTACGAACTTTTCTTTTAAAGTAAAAATGGTTTTTAATATTTGTGAAGGATCCTGATTGTGCTTGTTGCAAATAAGGTAACTAAAATGCTGCAGAATATATTTTTTTTACAAAAAACTTTGCCCCACACTAGGAATGTCTCCTGTATCGTGGGTGCGTTTACAAGTTGAACTCACACACATAAGAGAGCCGGAACCACAATCTGTAGGCCATTTCAATATTCGTTTCGTCCGGGGATCAAACCCGCGACACGCAGCGCAGCAGGCGATCGTCAGCCACTGCCCCAACCATGTCGTCGTATTTTCGATTCAAAAACCGACGTTCAAGTATTTACGTTTATACCACTAACTTGTGCTAGGGAATCAGAATTTGTCTGCACGAGATGGATAGCGTAATTTTCGCATGAAGAGCGGTCTCGATCTCATTTCTCAGGATCCAACTTATCACGCTTTTACCAACTTGCTGGGAGCTCCATTTGCATTAAGTTTATTTCATGTCGCAGTGAAATGTGGTGTCACGCGAATACGCGATACATTCACTTCAGATGATGGATTGGATGGAAACTGATGCTTTTGGAAAAAAGGGTATTGAAAGTAGTTAAAGTCGAAGATTGACCCCAAATAAAATGAGGTAATGGACAGAAGAAGTCCAAAAGAAGTTCCTAGTTCTTTTATTCCTGCCTTTCAGCTGATCTACGTAAGATTTGGTAAGGACTTTTTCCAATTCCTTAATTGAACAAGTTTAATGTGAAAACTTGGCGCCATTCATGATAAACAGATTTCGTATTTATTTTTCTTTAAGTTATAGTGGTGCTGCATGTATGATGGCCCAAAAGTTAAGCGCCTAGCCTCTCATAAGTTTGTGGGTTAAAATCCGGGCAAGTACCAATTTGGCTTTTTCAGTTCATATGTACTTTCTAAAGTTTATATAAGACATCAGAGAAAGTGGAGGAAAACATCGTGAGGAATCCTGGAATTATAATTAACTAAACTAATATTATAAAAGCGAAAGTGAGTTTGTTTATTTGTTTGTTACCTCTTCACGCTTTAATGGCTAAACCGATTTTGATGAATTTTGGTACGGAGATAGTTGGGAACCAGGAGACGGACATAGGCTATATATATATTTTTTTAAAGTGGGATGTGAGGCAGAAAGAGGGAAAACTTAGCGTTGCTATTACAAATCAATAAGGCGCAAGGGGAATTTTTGTGTTACCCCGAATTTAACGCGAGCGAAGCCGCGGGCAAAAGCTAGTAATTAATATAGGACTGAAATCGCCAACCCATCTTGAGCAAGCGCGGTGATCAATGCTCGTGCCCCCTCTGTACGAGAAAAGCCCTTTGCCCAACAGTAGGATAGTTATAGGCTGGTATTATTACTATACTAGCTTTTAGCCGCGGCTTCGCTCGCGTTAAATTCGGGATAAAACAGTTCCCCTTTCCTGATTTGCAGGTACCTGCTACCTGTAGTTTTTGCCCTTGCGCCTTATTGATTGTTATAGCAAAGCTAAGTTTTCCCTTTTCTTCCCTCTTTCTCCCTCATTTCCCACTTTTTTAGACAAAAAATAGCCTATGTCCGTCTCCAGGGTCCCAATTATCTCTGTACCAAAATTAATCAAAATCGGTTTAGCTATTAAGGCGTGAAGACGTAACAAACAAACTCACTTTCGCTTTATAATATTAGTGAGGATTGTTGTCATGATGAGGCCCAGTTTCGCTGGCTACTACATTTCTTTATCATCTGCCTAGCGATTTCCCAACTCTGAATACTATTATTGTGTGTGGAGCAACTGCCACAGATAGGCAATCCACAGCTTAGCTACAAAGCGCTTAGTAACACTAGTTGTCAAACTGTCGGGCTGACTGGCTGCTATATTTCAGACTTAAAAAAAAACAAATCAATAAAAAGCCTTCGAAATGTCGGTGCTTAAGCTAAGAGCTATTTATCTCATAAAAAAAAACAAATAAATTTCGACAATCCCCTTGATTTAAGATGATTGCTTTCTTTCAACTCAATTATTTAAAGTGAATTCAAGTAAATTGAGTTTTAAACTTGTCTGATGTGATTAGGATCCGTCCATACCTAATTAGCTTTGAATTGTAATTTTTTACACTCAATTTAAATTATTAGATGGGCTATTTAAAAATGAGTGTTTTCCAAGTTAGACTGATCTCATTTTCTTCAGTCAAATAATTGATATTACTTGAATTTTAGTTTATTGGTAGAACAACCGCATGAAGATATTCCATCGTTCTTATTTTTAACAACTAAATAACAAACTAGCTAATGATATTTTTTTATTCGACGGCACGAAATCTGGTTCTTCTAACCACAAACAGATGTGTTGCTGGGGAGTTTGTTCCGCCACTTCTTTTTCCCAGCTAAGACACTAGGAAGTGGCGAAGGGCAGGGCGTTTTTGTGCGACGTGTCTTGTAATGTGACCTTCAAAAAGTGCTGATTTTCAGCCTAATTTGAATAAATGACTTTTGATTTTGCACGGTTAGCGCAGTGGCTTAGTGATGGACTAATGCGCTGCGTGTCGCGGGTTCGATCCCTACACGGCACAAATATTTATTTGACCTATAGGTAGTAGTTCTGGGTCTGCCTGTTTGTATATTGAGTTTATATGTTTGTAAACACACCCACGATACAGGAGAAATTCCTAGTGTCGGACAACTTAAAAAAAAAAGAAAAAAAACCTTAGAAGTTTTTGGCCCACTTCCCGGCTTTCGATTGAGCAAAAATTTTGCAAACACGTTTTGTTTGGATAACAATACATGGTTAACTGAGTGACGTCATTCAGTCCAATATGGCGGATTAGTTATTTTTGTATTACCATGGTTTGATGATGGTATCAAAGGAAAAGGTTTGCGGACCAGTATACGAGAACTACAATGACGTCACACTAAAATGACAGTTTTTAATTTTTAAACTTTTTATGTATTTTAGTATTTGGTTAGGTACCTTCATGGATAATTTTTTTTTTTATAACGTTGCCCTACACTAGGAATTTCTCCTGTATCTTGGGCGCGTTTACAAACATTGAAACTCACATACCAACTACCTGTAGGCTATACAAGTATTTGTTCCGTGCGGGGATCGGTGTAAAAAATTGTTTATATTTAAATAAAATGTTAACTCTAGCAAGATTGATGAAATGTTAATTATATCTTCTGGTCGCAGAGAGACAGAGAGTACATAAATATTATGGGCCTCGTTAAAATAGATTGAAACTGAGATTCAACCAAGATTCAGCAGAGATAAACGACTCAATAAAACTCTTATAGCGAGGTTTATTGTTTGCGGAGTTAAATAGTACTAACAAACCTCTATCTCTGACACCGTCTAATATTCAATCATTGGAATAAATAAAAAAGAAATGAGCTAAAAAGATGATAAAGATTGATCGCAGTTCTAGCGGCAATATGACGAACTTTTAGAATTCCTGACGATATCGTTGCTATATATTCAAGCGACGGTAGTTCTTTCACAATTTATTTAGAGTACTGCATTTTCCAGTATAAATTTCTTTTGAAAACTGAAATACTTTCTTTTACCTATTGCAACTGTGAAGACGAAAAAATCCAAAAAAAAAACTCATTGATTTAAAAAACTTTTCTATCAAAAAATAAGTCCCTAACCGATGATGTAGTGTAAGTACATGTTTCCATATTTTTCATATCAGCCCGTAATTATTCATAACAGAGCCTCTCCTACAACGAAAAATCCCGAGGGTTATTGCTATAATTACTGCGCGTGGCGGCCGGATTCGTGATGGCACTATAATATTATTATATCATACACTAGCTTCCGCCCGCGACTTCGTCCGCGTGGCATAGTTACTTTGTTTCTGATATTCAATTTCCTGCCTACCCTCTTAGTCTATTGGCGTGATTATTGCAAGTGATGCTGAGTCAAATAAAAAAAGTCCCATTAAAATCGGCCCAGTAGTTTCCGAGATTCAATTTTCTGCCTACCCCCTTAGTCTATTGGCGTGATTATTTCTATCCTTCTTTACCTTCCAAGTAATGTTGAGTCAAATAAAAAAAAGTCCCATTAAAATCGGTTTAGTAGATTCTGACATTCAATTTCCTGCCTGCCCCCTAAGTTCATCGGCGTGATTATTTATATCCCAGTTTACTCTCCAGGTGATACTGAGTCAAATAAAAAAAGTCCCGTCAAAATCGGTCCAGTAGATTCTGAGATTAGCCCGGACAAACAGACAGACAGACAGACAGACAAAAATTTTAAAAATTGTTGTTTTGGCTTCTATTACGGTAATTAAGACCCCCTGTAACAATTTTTCATAAAAATCTTCAATGTACAGAAATCGATCTTTTACAGTCTTATTATATGTATAGATAAGTTGATCATACGGTTTATTTTCCCATCCCTTACATACATGAGAGATCATTACATCCTTACTAATATTATAAAAGCGAAAGTGAGTTTGTTTGTTTGTTACGTGGCTAAACCGATTTTGATGAATTTTGGTACAGAGATAGTTGGGACTCTGGAGACGGACATAGGCATATTTTTTTAAGTACGGAGAAGGATTGAAGAAAAGTTAAAACTAAGTATTGCTATTACAATCGATAAGGCGCAAGGGCAAAACTACAGGCAGCAGGTACCTGCAAATCAGGAAAGGAGAAGTGTGGTACCCGGATTTAACGCGAGCGAAGCCGCGGGCAAACCTAGTTTATTTAATAAAATTATGCCTGTATTTTTGTAGATTAAAGCTAAAATAAATACTTGAAACTTTTTAAGAAATACGTGCAAGGTTGTACTTAAGCAAGCGGTATTCTCAAATAGAGTCGCAATAAAACTAAGCATTCAATTTTTCCCCGAGCAGGGCTTAGCGAGGAGCACGTTTAATCTGGCAATACTCGACCAAAACCTGGATTTACCCTTGCAACTTTGTGCAAACTTTTATACTCCTCTCATAAACTAAGAACACAGTGAAGAACATTTTTTTGTCCGCTAGACGCGTGTGAATGGAGTTCTATGCGTGAACCGAATTCGTAAGCAGGTGGAGAAACGCTTTTCTTACAAGTGGCTTTATGTCAGATCATATTTCAGCAACTTCTTAAAAGAAAAACTGAATGAGCGTCTTTTTGTATCAGTATGAACATTATTATCTGAACGCTCTCATCTTCTTATCTTGAAGAAAACCAACTGGTTTTTATACTTATTACAACAATGACGTCGTGATAAGTATCTAGATATATTATCTAGGCAACACTCTTACGTAATATCATAACAACGGCCTCGTAAAAGCTATTTTAACGAACGTCTTAGCATCGGGACGGCTGTTTCACCAAGTGAACGACTTTCAAGCAATAAAGCACAAAGAGACGTTTACGCTGGTTTTATTGAAGTTTTTTCTCCGCCACATTTAAGCGACGCGACGTGAAGTTGCGCCCCGCAGGGTGGATCAAGCTGTCAGCGCTAACATTGCGTGAATGGACCCGTTTTGAATAACTCCTCACTCGATGGAACCTCCTTAATCCTTCAGCTTCCAATTTTGACGTAATAGGGATGGCTTTATGCATAATTCTCGAGCGACGATCATTAAAGCTGTCGGATAGCGAAAGCGCGCGGTAATGAACCCCGGAATCGTGCGCTGTTGTCTCTCTCAGCGCTAATTGCTGCACTCTTATTAAGGTCGAGCTGCAACAGTTGAAAAATGCACTCCAAAACACAAAGAGATAGTTTGCATAAGCGCTTTGAGGAAGGATTGTTCGGATGCTTGTTCCACGTTCTAGTATCCAACTAGCAAAGGTTTTCAGATTCAAATTATAGGTCGACAACAATTGACTACCCGTTGATACTTTTCAGAGGAAATAAAATCGTGTTAGACGTTTAAATTGAGTGGAATCGAGGTCGAGTTAAGCCTAGGAGCACGTGATCGGAATATCGGGGGCATTCGTAAGCGAAGCCGTAGACCTCTTGTCGTTCAGGTGTTCGCCAATATACCGGGACTTTTTTGTATGCATTGAGTAGTACGGAGTAGTAGACCTAGATTGTTTATTGCGAACCGTGTGTGTGAATTTCGTTTAACACGAAAAGTTTTGTAATTTAGTAGGTTCGCTTGGATAAAACACCTTTGGTTGATTTAGTTTTAACTATTTTCCAAGAAAGAAAGAAAGCTTAATTCCTCGTAATTTGTTTTTTTCGGAAGATTGTAACGATAGTAAAATCTGGTGAAAATATAACTGAGAAGGGCTTGTATTGTTGTAAGAAATTAGCGAGTTTCTCTCCCGGCCGTGTCGGGCTGTCGGCGCAACGTGTTGATTACTTTTTAATGAATGTTTGATGGGAAAACGGCAATTATTGAGCCTCTTTATCGAAATATTATACCTTCAACAGGGTTTTGTAACTAATGGAAAAAAAAACTCCTTCGATGGATAAAATATTGAGCTTTAAGTATACTGAGGTAAACATAACATGGATATTGTTATTAAATGAAGAACACAGTACCTATCTCTTTTGCGGGTTGTTCGAAAGAGATACCGCGGCCCCGGAGCTTAAAGGGCAAAAGAAAGAACAGGAACATGGGTGGGTTTTATTCAGTAAAAGTCTGACACTTCTTCTCGCTCCACCCAGAGCGGGGGAAGTTATTTAACAAGTAACTATCTCCTTTATATTGATGAAAAGCACAGCGTCATTTTCACAGCGCTTAGCAAATATGTAGTTTATACAATTAATTTACAAAGTTCGGAGAATAAATTCATAGTTAACTCCTTGTTCTCTCTATTTCTTAACAGCGCAGATTTCCAACAATAAAGATAAATTGCAAATGCTTTATGAGTAGGTGCTCAAAAGTATGAACTATTAAAGTTTCTTGTTAATTAAAAACCGAAATGGGGGGGGGAAGAAGTTTTAGGAATACCTCCTGTACCTTAGCATTCACTTCTTTTTTCTCATTATCTATACATTATATTATTATCCATTCCATCCATTATTCTTTGGTCCATGTTTAAGATTATCGCCAGAAAAACCATCTAAAGCTAGGGGACCCGCAATGTCATGTCAATCAATCAAAAGTTGTACATCGATTTTTGTTTTTTTTTAACAGACTCTTCTACCTGATTTGCGGGTTGTTCGCAAGAGATACTGCGACGAACCTAAAGGGCAAAAGATCCTTCTTTTAACCCATTTTTTTACTCATTTTTGTTAGTAAAAGTCTGACACTCCCCTACGCTTCGCCCAAAGCGAGGTAAGTTATTTGATGATTTCCCATCCGCAAAAAAAAACAACAAACGCTATAAAGATAAAGTGCAAATATTTCTCAAAGCTAGAGCGCCTTTTTTAGTGTTCATAGAAAGCTAAAAATGTTTGGAAAAAGCCGCCTCAATCCATCGCTGCTACAGTTCTGCCAGCTAACAGCACCACATACAAGTGGAAGCCTCATTTGAACATACTTTTGAATCATTCCTTTCAAGAATCGTTTGAGGTTTCCGCGAGGCTTAGATGGATAAGATACATGTTTATTAAATATAGTTAGTTATGTTAGACCATAAGGAAAGAGATATATTTTGTTTATAATTAGGTAGGTACTTAGAAATTAAAAGATTTGATGTAAAGTGTTTTTTTTATTAGTTGCATAGGATAGTTGTCATTAAATAAATAAATGTTTGCTGTTCCAATGTTTTGTTGTTATTCTTATCTTAGAAGCATTTGTTCTAAAACGTCTGTTTGATACACTATGAACAAGAATTTTAAGAAGCTTCCAACACGCTGCCATTATGTTTTGTCTGTTTTTCTTCGTCTTTTCCCGTTTAGCTCACATATAAAAAATACATCATCATCTACTTACCCGTTGTCACATTCTATTTGGGGTCGGCGCAACATGTTTTCTTCTTCCATTCTTCCCTGATAAACGTCACGGCAAATATAAACATTTCACAAATACAAAAATACTGTGAATGTAATCCAGAAAAGGTAAAAAAATACCATGATTGTTACGAGTACTTTTATACATAATTCATAGCTAACTTACGCTTTAATTAAGTAGTTTTGGTGAATATTAATAACTTGCTTTAGCTCGCGGCTTCGCTCGCGTTAAATTCGGGAAAACACAGTTCCCCTTTCTCAATTTACAGGTACCTGCTACCTGTAGTTTTTGCCCTTGCGCCTTATTTATTGTTATAGCAATGCTAAGTTTTCCCTTTACTTTCCTCTTTCTCCCTCATATCTCAATCTTTTTTTAAAAAAAGCTTTGCCTTGGCCTATGTGCAATAAGGTTTTATTCCAAGGTCATTTTATACATTCGTTTCCAAATTCCGCTATCTATCAACGTATGCGAAATGTATCCTTCCTTTGTCACGTATTTCGACCAACTTTTGGAAGGCTCGTATTTTTTCGGTGAAAACTATTTGTCTTAGTATATCAGTGACAAAACGTTGCGAGCCCCTGCTCGTTAATCAAACTCTAGGCCGACAAACATTACTGACAAATAGATTTTCTTTTGCAAAATCTTAATAGTAGGTAGGCGTTGAACGGTAAAATGATTGGATATCTTTTCAAGCTTTCATTACAAGTAAGTTCTTTAATATTCTCCGTACATTATTGTGTCGTTATCTTTTTCCCATTTGGTTATATATTTCCCAATGGAAAAATCAGTCATCTTTTAAAGAATAATTATGTTTTCTAGTATTCTTCGAGGTGGTAATGACAATTTTACTAGGAATTGTCCTTTAATTAACTTCAACGCCATTTCTATAAAGGCTATAGATAACCGCAACTGTAAAGTCAAGTCAATTGTCTTCATTCATGATTCTTAATTATAGACTAATATCTCAAATAGCAATTACAGGCACAACCTATTGCCAATCTTTTTTAATTACTAACCTTAAAACAAAGGTACCTACCAACACATGACTAATACCACTTACGTCTCATAAAGGTCAAAATAAATTTCATTCACTGAACTTTATCACGGTCAATGCGCAAAACTGACACATTAAAACGCAAAGCACTGATTCAACCATAAATGCCATAAGTTTTCATAAAAAAAAACCTTTAACACTGGCTTGTTGAATTTTTGTTTAACTTGCAATATATTCAGGGGCGATAAGGTCGTGTATTATTCCAAGCTCCCTTGTTGTTAAGCCCGTGGTCCCACGCAGAGCCCTTTACATGAAAATAGAATATATCCTTAACTCAGCCTCCCAACAGCGGGGTTCTGGCTAAGCAGATTGTCCGAGTAACAAATGAGCCAATTCCAAGGGAAAGGCGATCTTTTAAAAATACTTTTGTGGATTCTCAAACAAAATATTCTCAATTTACCGCTCTAGTGCCATGTAATGGTCGGCTGAAGTACGTGTTTTGCATAATTTAATTACGGTCATCCGTTATAATGTGTGTGAAACTAGTAAATTACGATAATCGTTTGGTTATGCAGGTAGGATTAAAAGGATAGTATCAGTACGAAAATTATGCCTGTGAGAGCACGTTAAGCGCTCTTGTCCTAAGCGTAAAATGTCGCTTATATATGAGTAGGTAAGTACGTTGGTGAGTATAAATTGCATTGTCGAGTTATCCGGAAAAAGTCAGTTCCACTACAATGTTGCGTCGATAAAATCTAAACGACAGTTTATAGGTCCCATACATAGAAGTTGTAGATCCCTTACTCCTGTTCTATGTGACAAATGCGCTTGTTATGTGTCCCCATTGCACCAATAGATAAATCATGGGAACAAGACAGGTCCCCAGTTATCGGTTCGAACGGAATTGCACCCGTCAAAGATTTTACAATGTAAGGTTTTACGATACGTCTTCTGCTCCATTTATCTTTTTAAGATCTCGATAAAATATTGGATGGGATTTGCTTTTGCTGGAATATTGCTTCGTGATTATCAGCTTATTTACATTAAACGACAATGTATATAGCTTATGAAAACTTAATTTGGTTAATGTCAAGATAACCCTGGCTTTTTTTTTAATTTCTTTGCAACTGGACTTTTACGTTCACCTTTTTAGCGTGTCAATGACAATCTAAATTGAGTCGGCCTAAAATTTGACGACGTGATTATTATTCTTTATTTTAGATATCGATAACAACAGGCCTAAAACTTTAATTATTGTGTCGAAAATTGGGCGAAATAGTCGTCTACATTAATCACATAGCCTGTGGTATTTTTGAAAACCCTCTGACCTGCAGGTATTAAGGGACACTGAACATTCCAGCTAGTGGTCCATTCCCAATCAGTTCTTAGTTAAAAGTGGCTTTTAAAATACAAATGGTGTTCTAAACAAATGAATTAATACTTCTCCATTTCGAAACGCATACAACATGACAGGTATTATAGATAGAGAATCCGATGGTATCGGGCAGAAGCACGTACGATTGCTGTAACATGTGACAGCTTGCCGCTATCGCTGGAGTTTTTGTTATTTACAGCGTTGTTTAATGAATGAACAATCTTGTAGAAGGATAACAATGATATGTTAGATATCATGCTTTACCATGTAAACGGCTGAACGGGTATCGATGTTTGGTAAACCAAAACTTAGGATACGACAAAGGGCAACTTCTTTTCTGTTTGTATTATTAAAACAAAAAAAAGTTTTCATTTTTTTTTCTGGTTAGTAAATATGTTCCATTGGGATAATTTTATACATAGACATGGGTGAAGCTAAGGGACTAAGCTAGTTAATCATGGAACGTGTCTTCGTGAACTAATAAGGCTTGCGTCTAGATGCAACTTGCCTGGTGTGAAGAGATGCGGCATAACATGGATCATTTGCCTTGTTACTTACATTGTGTTGATAATAAGTGCTTAGATTTTCCATTATTAAGTCCCTAAACATAGTGCGATTGATTAAGGGGAGGATTACCTTTCCTTAATACGTATAGTTATTGACCGATGAACAAATTCCAGAACAATTTAGGTCACCAATATTCTTCTCACACAACAATGATATGAACTTTCTTCAACACTAAAATGTTTTAAAATATTCGCTTGAAGCGAACAAGGCACGCAGATTAAATATTTTGCCAAGATTCTTTGTCTTAGTAAATTGCATACAATCTTGAAGTTGCTGAACAAACTGAACTTATAATGGGCAATAATTCACGGAGGTACCTGACGTCAGCGTGAGCCAAGAGCTAAAGCCTTAATAAATTGCTTCATATTATTAGGTTGCCGTATTTCATCAGCTTCGAAAGATGTTAACAAGATTTTTGGCATAGATATTTAAGCTCGCAGAGACTTTAAATGTTGTTGGAACCTTTTTCAAGGATATCGAAACTCCTAAAAAATTTTGGTTATGTATTTTATTGGCTTTTGTGAATAATATCCCAATTTTTCTATGAAATTAATGTTTCTGATTAGTAAATAATTAACCAATTAGTACCTGCCGTTCTTTGCCATTTACTTATGAGTCTAAAATTTGGCTAAAACAACTTGTAAACATGTTGACTCTGAAGACCTATTTATTTTGTCGATCCTTCAGACTTGAGTTAGCAAATCAAAACGAATAACTCAAAGCATTGAAACTACATGATCGATTGAGTATTCTCGTAACGACTCAGAAATAGAAGATTTTGGGATAGCTCCTAACTTGACAAACATTTAAACATAATATCATATAATAACGAATTCGAACCCTTTGACATATTTGCATGCACTATGGAAAGTCTTTGTATGAGCGAGCGCTTAGATTGGATTAATTCTTAGGTTTATAATTTAGTAATTTTTATTAGTAGGTACTTTATTAATTTTTTACTTATAATAAGTGATATAACTGTCATGCATGCACATGATCATTAATGATAATCTGTGAACAGCGCTGTGGGCTAAATTACTATTAAGTTATTTATATTTCTTGTTAGTAATCCTTACGAATATTATAAAAGCGAAAGTGAGTTTATTAGTTTATTTTGTTTTCTGTAAATCAGGAAAGGGGAACTGTGTTACCCCGAATTTAACGCGAGAAAAGCCGCGGGCAAAAGCTAGTATAGTCATAAAAAAGTATTGGCTCATAGTTGTACAGTCACGAGTAATATCGTGTATACACTTACCAAAATTTGAAAGCGATTTCCTCCTACCGTATTGATTAACGATTTACGGTTTCAAGAACATAGTATTTTAAAAGCCTTGCTATTACGAAATAAATCTCATTAAAGACTCAGTCTAGCAGAAACCGTTTTTAGGGTTCCGTAACTAAAAAGCATAAAAACGGATCTTTAACGGACTTTTTGGATCACTGTGTTGTCTATCTGTCTGTCAAGACCCTTTATCTCGCTGTGAAATAATTATTATCCCTCTTAGTCTACGCAGTCAAAAGATACGGCTGTTTATGTCGCAAGTTTGTACGGAACCTTCGGTGCGCGAGTCTGATTCGCTCTTAGCCGTTTTCTTTCTAGTTGGTAAGTATAAATTATATATCTGATAAGAGATATTGCTCCTGACTGTATCTAATCCTTATTTCACGAGGATATTGTTTTAATTATGACTGTACGTGAAAAGTAAACTTTAGAAAAAAAAAAGTGTGTGTGTCAGCTCCGACGCACGACTGGAGTTTACTCCTTAAGTACAAAAAAAAAAATATATCACTGACGGACGACAAATTTCATAAAGCGCCATCTAGTAATATTCAACTGTACGACAAACACAATAGGTGCGGTTGCACCAAAGTGGTGCAACTTTGGTGCAACCGCACCTATTGTGTAACGAGGTCATTCATCAGTAGATTTTACACCTCATATTTTTCTCATACCGGGCGCCTTATATATGAAAATCGATTCTTAAGGAGTAAACTCCAAAAATGTTTTATAGGTTTCACCCACGTTCTTTTTGCGTTTTAATCCAGTATTCATTTATAAATGATAATGATAAATGATAAATGATGTTTATTTTGCAAGTAGGTTTTCACAAACACTTTTACACGTCTTTTTTTTAAAACTAGATGAGGCCGGTGTTTCGTACCCGACTACTCTGAGAAGAAACAGCCGAAACAAACTCAGAGGTCATAGTCTCTTTTAAAGTCCAGACAAAAAATCTTGGTCAACTTACATGAGGACTATGCAGATTAGTGTCTGAAGTGGTCTTTTTAAGAAAGCACCACACAGATTGAGTAGACCTGTCCAGTCAGTGCAAGCATTTGTCAGTTATCGTGTAGCTCGACTCATAGCCCAAGGAGCTCAACGAAACGACGAACAATACCAAAAAAAGGACATTGGTGAAGGTCCCTAATAGTACTCAACTGCCAGACAATCGTCAAAAACAAGCAAAGTAAATAAAAATTATGATCGACATGGTCCTCACATTCACAATAAACAACTACAGACTAGAAAATATGTACAAAATAAATTAATGAGATCATAATGATCTCATAAAATGTCATAATAAAAAAAAAAATGTAAAATTAAATAAAAAAAAAATAATAATAAAATATAAAACAAAGTAAATATCAATGTCAAATATTAAATGTCAGTGTATAGAATAAAGGAATAAACAATAAATAATTGAAACAAAGGAAAATTTTGACACTCACTGAGTAAATTAAATTGGAGCAGCTTAATCCCAAGCCTTTTTATCTTCAAGGTAATAATTAATATTATAGTAAGCTTTAAGAGCTAACTTACGTTTTACAAAAACTTTAAATTTATTGAGGCTTAGTGTTTGAACGTCGTTTGGGAGTTTGTTATAAAAACGTATACATTGGCATGTGAACGTACCCCCTATTTTTTTGAGCCTCGTTGCCGGGACAACAAATTTGTGTTTGTTCCTCGTATTTATGTTGTGGATATCACTGTATTTTTTAAACAATTTTATATTTTTATGCGCGTACAAAAGATTTTCGTAAATAAACTGAGAGGGCACAGTAAGTATATTAATTTCTTTAAATTTTTCTCTGAGGGAGTGTCTGGGACTTAATTTATAAATTGAACGAATTGCCCTCTTTTGCAAAATAAAAATTGTCTGAATATCGGCGGCATGACCCCACAAGAGAATACCATACGACATCACACTGTGGAAATAACTAAAATAAACTAAACGGGCTGTCTCTAAATCAGTTAAATCACGAATTTTTCTAACGGCGTATGCTGCAGAGCTTAGTTTTTTTGACAACTTATCTATATGAGGGCCCCACTGAAGCTTAGCATCCAAGGTTAAGCCTAAGAACACTGTGTTATCTTCCGGTTTCAACTCTTCATCCTTGATTACTACACTAGTTTCCACTTGTCTAACATGAGGTAACGTAAACTTAATGCATTTGGTCTTTTTCTCATTTAGAAGTAAATTATTAACGTTAAACCAATTAACGACCTTTGCTAGAGCGCCATTAACATCGTCAGTAGCTAGCTGCTGACGTTTTAGTTTAAATAAAAGAGAAGTGTCGTCTGCAAACAACACTACATCATGATTATCCTTTATGAGGTAAGGCAAGTCATTTATATAAATAAGAAACAAAAAAGGGCCAAGAATTGAGCCTTGTGGTACTCCCATTCTTACTACAGACCCGGGAGATCTTTTCCCGTTAACATCAACTCTCTGAATCCTACCACTCAAATATGACGTAAGAAGATTCAGAGAGGCGTTCCGGATTCCGTAGTGGTGTAGTTTCCTGATTAATGTTTTATGGAGAACGCAATCGAAAGCCTTGGATAAATCGCAAAAAATGCCCAAAGCATCGCATTTATCTTCCCAGGCATTATAAATGTGTCCTAAAAGTTCAACACCTGCATCAGTAGTTGAACGACCCTTTGTAAAACCGAACTGTTTATTATGCAATAACTTATGTTTATTGAAAAATCTTTGCATTTGTTCTAAAATTATTTTTTCAAAAATTTTACTAAATGTTGGTAGCACTGAAATTGGTCTATAGTTAGTTGGGTCTGATGTACTACCCGATTTAAACAATGGTATTATTTTACTATTTTTCATTAGATCAGGAAACTCACCACGGTCAATACAATCATTAAATATAACAGCTAATGAAGGAGCTACAATGGTTATAATGGACTTAGCAACGTCCACAGAATGACCCCATAGATCAGCGGTCTTCTTAACATTTAACATATGAAACGTTTTAATTATATCATTACAATTGACATGTTGAAAATTAAATTCGGAATCATGGAATGGAACGTTTTCTTTTAGTAAAGCATCTGCAGCAGCAGGTGACGAGTCTAGCGATTTAGTAGTCGAAACAGGAATATCCGCAAAGAAATTTTCAAAGGCTGTAGCAACTTGAATATCTGATTTTATAATATTATCGTCGATAGCAAGGCTGTAGTCACCGTTTCGCTTGCAAGACCTTCCTGTTTCGCTATTAATAATGTTCCAAGTGGTTTTAATTACGTTACTACTATTTTTAATTTTTGAACTCAAATAACGTGACTTAGCTATAGTACAAACTTTTTTAAAAACTTTAGAATAATTCTTAACATATAAATTAAATTCTACAGTATTAATACAAATTCTCTCTTCATACAGCTCATATAGCCGTTTTCTACTTTTATGAATACCAATGGTGGCCCAGTCATTGAAAGAAGCGTTATTATTAACCGAAATAGTCTTAGGAACAAAAGTGGTATTAAACTGTGTGCAATACATACTAAAAAAATTGTTATATTGTTGATTGGGGTCATCATTAGTTGACAAAAGTGGTAATTTAGTCGAGAGTTTAATTTTAAAAGTTTCTAGGCGACTTTTAGTTTTTGGGTTAACAATGATATCCTTTTTAGCAATTTTTTTGATAACATTTGGAATTGTGATCAGTTGCCCACAATGATCTGAATCTAATAGGTTAATAATTACTTTGTGGGTTGGTATAATATCTGTATAAATATTATCTAGGCAAGTGGCACTAGTCTGGGTTATTCTAGTGGGCTCCAAAAATTTGTTTTCAAGATTGTATGACTGAAACAGGCTTATAATTTTAGTACTTAACCCAGATTTTTCTAACAAATTAATATTAAAATCACCACAAGTGATTATAGATTTCTTTGTGTTACAAATTTTATACAACACTTCATCCATTATCTTTTCAAAACAATCATACAAACCTGAAGGGGGTCTATACACACTTAATATGATAAACTGCTCCAATTCTATACAGGCTATTTCGATTGTTCTCTCAACAGACATGCTTACAATATCCTTGCGTTCTTTAAATTTGAGCTGATTATTTACCAAGATTAATGCGCCGCCATGTATAGCATTTACTCTACTGAATGAACTACCAACCTGGTGATTACTAAAATTAAAAATTAATTGATGACTTTTGAGCCAATGCTCTGTGATACAAAGAATATCTATGTTGTTACAGTTCAGGAAAAGCCCTACTTCTAATTCTTTGTTCAAAAATCCTTGAATATTTTGATGCACCAGGTTGATACAATCAAAATTCCCAATACTTTCAACTGATTTATTATCTGGCTTCCTTACGTTATTGCAAGAGGCTGCCTCTATTGTCTCAATCTCTAATTTAAATGATGAACTGATTCATTAATTGTGATCAAACTATTGGCTGAGTAACTTGACTGAGTATTGCAATGTTCAATAGAGGCAACTCGCTTAGCCAAATTCTTGGCTGTTATAGTAAAAAAATATGATAGCGACACAGCTACTTGTCTTCTACAATAGTTTGAAAGATAGTACCGATCCACAAAAAATCTATCTTTTGTCAAATAAAAATAGTTACCAACATAGTTATTGATGTCAATCAAATGGATTACATTACTATCAAATGTCAAATTATGTAATGTCTTATTCATATTGTATCGTATGTAATTTTCCTCCTGTGGCAAACTTGTACTGTATGGAAATGTAAACAATACAATTTGTCTTAAATTCAAGCTCGATAAGGTTCTATGATATTGGAGCAATTCTCCTTTGTTCACATTTCCTCTATTACCAATCAAAATTACTAGTATGGTGTCCTTATTAAATTTACATTTAATTATTTCCTTCATTATATGATATAATGAACATCCTGGCATACAGTTGTTTTAGCATTTCGAGAATAAAACACGAATAAACAATGATTTCCCGCGGGAGATAAAAATGACATAAAAACACTACTGTAAAGTTGTCTTTAGAATTAATGAGCAAAAACTCCAACTTAAAGTGTACCTTCTATAAGAATGTACTTTTTTTAGTCTGGCGCTACTTAAGCATAGCTAATTTGTCGCTGAAATACAGCGTCTAGGCGAACGACATAAAATTGTTATTCATGAATGCCATGACAAAACAATCGAACAAAATGATCCATCATTGTGGTCGACGAATAATTAAGGAGTCGATACAGTAGATCACTATTTGATATGTTGGCAATAAACAATAAATGATGACACATTATTAAGAGTACTGAAAAATAGTACTCACTTCGGAGCGCTGTAAAACCTTAGCTATTGACTTACTGAAAAAATGATGCGAATAAAAGTTGTTCCTCAAAAAACGATCTACAAAAATGGTCAGATATCATTTTTTCGTAAAATGATAAAAAAAAATTACATCGAAAAATGTATTGTTTTTTCTGGAATTTCTGAAGATTTTCGCTTATAACTTTTTTATTTATAGTTCTACGACAAAAAGTTACTGAACCAAAGTTGTAGAGAATTTAATTTGCAACAAAAAATAAAGCAATTTTTTTTTTATCAAATAAATAGTTTAAGAGATATATCGTAAAAACCATTTCAACCCCTATTTTTAAGATGGCGGCCGTGGGACAAGGGTTGCGACCCCACAAACTTGTTTTTAGCTTTACACTGACCCCCCCTACACATCAAAAAAATAAAATTACGTCCTCTAAAAAACGCAAGGTAAGGCCTAAAAAATGTAACATTTCAATGGACTACTTGGATTTCATAAGATATAGTTATTTTCCTCCAGTGACAAAAATGATTTTGAATTTAGATCTGTATGCACAGATAACCGTTTATGAACAAACAAGTTTACCTGTATAGAATAAGTTTATAAGTACACTAGCTTCCGCCCGCGACTTAGTCCGCGTGGCATCCCCTTTCCTTCCCTCTTTCTCCCCTTATTTCATTTTTTTTAATAGCCTTTGTTCGTCTCCAGGTTCCCAACTATCTCTGCACCAAAATTCATCAAAATCAGTTTGGCCATTTAGGCGTGAAGACGTAACAAACAAACTCACTTTCGCATAAATATTAGCTTAAAATTAATATTAGCGTAAGGATTACGTATAAACGTCTGGAACACTGCTCTTTCTACCTCCTTCACCTATTTGAAACATTTTATTTTGTAACAGTCAGTATTATATAAAGTATTTTCCTGGCCCAGTTCTTTGAGATAGCAAACAGCTGACTGGCTTGAGATATGGGAGCGGTCAGCACAGAATATGTAATACTTAATATTGTCTCTACAAAACTGAATTCAACAACAAACTGAACAACTTGACGAATTTTATATTGTTCATCGTAATTAAATTTTAGTTGTTTTAAAACAAAATGGGACTACTACTAACTAAAACTACCACTCCAAGCTTTCATTAAAATTAGTTCCACAGAGTAGATGAAAAACCCCGCAAAGAGGACAAGCCGACAGTCTCTCCGGCTGTAAAATAATAAAAAAAAAAACAAAATCATCCAGACGAAATTCGGGCTTTATTTCATTGAATTCGTGCTTTTGTTTAAACAAAAGGTTGGAAAGCCCTCCACAGTCTAACTGAGGGTTGCCACACAAGTTTTTAGGACGGTATGATTCGGCGCAGGACTTTTATACAAAGGTACATGCGAGTCCCATCTCACCTTATTATGTGAAACATAACAACAAACTATTTACAGTATCGGCAACTCTGGACAAAATATGATGAAACATGCAAACATCGTACGTATCTCGAGATCTTTTATTCGATCTTCTCTTGCAGACTGAAATTTGAATGATATCTTCCAGTGTGCCGATATCGAACAAAATCCGATCGGCATTTCCCGGACTGCGCCGAATCAACCTAAAAATGATTCAGCTGTGTTAGAAATCGAACGGAGGTAACCGATCGACACGACGGTGACGAATATGTAGTTATTACTAGGTTAGCTTTGGGCACTCGAATAAAATATGTAGCACCCTCAGGTTTTTACCAAAACAAAAATGTTGAATGTTGGAATGCAATGTGAAGTGGAATTGACTTGCAAAGCAGGCCGCTCAGGGGCCCTGGTGTTGCATGTCAGATTTGCTTGACAACCCTGCAATCAAAACTTGTATGAGGCTGGAGATGTTCATAAGGAGCACATAAGCCGTTTAAGTGTTGCATGTCAAATGCTTGATTCTGTTATCAAATGCTTGAATTTTGGCGATTAGGTGTATTTAAAATCAATGTTTTGCAGAGTTTGAGAAAAAAAATACCTTATTATTAAAAGTAGATCGAAAATTAATTTGGGGAAAGCATTTTCTTGATGTCAATATGAGATACCTTCGATATGCAAAATGTTTTTCTCTTTCAAAGGCTTACCTATATCTGTTTTCACCTACATAAAGCGACACGGAAATAACGCCTAAGAAATATAATTGCATTATTGGAATATCAACTCTCACGTTATTGATTTTGGGTTTCTAAATGCAAACAGAAGCAGGCTGTATAATAGAATGTATTTACCTTGATAGACAAAAAATTAAATCATAGTTTGCCCACAAATCATCCACACATTTTCGTTAGATAAACCTAGCAAAAATAAAATAACACGTCAACTATCTAAAACAAGCTACCAACATAATCATATTACCGGCAGTAGTCGACGTACAAATATGATGGCCGGCATACTTCGGTCCCAGGAGTGGCGGATCCAACTAAACTTGTCGCGGTACATATCAACTGTAGGTGTGCTTACACGGGCAACTTATTGTTGGCAATGGCTGCTACTTAAACTAATCTCGACACTACTAACGGAGATAGTGTGCCTTCTGAGCGGCGGCGCATCACGGTGTTTAAATCTGACATGTTTAAGAGCTCTTTTTCGCGGCCCGCCCCGATGGCGGATCGACGCCGGCTCGGTCGACAGTAATATACACAACCGAAACAAAATCGCATTTTTCATCAGTCGTATACGTGTAGAAACAGAGCGATAATCTTCGAGGATGCTTGTTAATATAATAGTGGATGAGACTATTGGAAGATGTAGAAATATCGTTATTAGAGAAACTTATGTCTACCAGCGGTTTATACAAGCATTATCCAAACACACTCCATATGCGATGTGGAGCAACTTAATAAACTTGATTGACCCATGAGCGACAGTTACTGGCCACTCTTATCAGAAAAATTGCCCGTATGCAAAAAGCTTTATATCGCGTTCATATTTGTGTGTTTGCGCCGATATTGACTTGGTCTAAGTCAATAAATATCCTATTATTGGTCGATGACCTCGGGGTGTAGGACATGTGACTCTCACAGGTTGTGATTTTGAAGAATCTTTGTGAAGATAGAACTTGGCCAGAAAATGGGTTTGCTTTTTTAGCATCAGAAGCCGGTCCGTAAGCAGAAATGTTTATCTTGGTCAGTACTACACCTATCATGTATCAAAAAGTGTTTTCTTAACATCAATCACTAAGAAAATAAAGCGGGAGCAGCTAATATAGACGAAAAGTATCAGGAAAGAGATTGCTTTGCCTTGCTAAGAAAGTTTTGTAATGCAGTTGGGTAGATAGATACTATTATTTTTTGACTTTTATTTAATTTTAAGACTTAAACGATACGTACAAATTGCGGACAGAATCTAAGATAGATTATGGCACAGACCCAACTGTTAGTGTCCGGTGTTCACTGTCAATCGACAAATAGTCCGTACGGGTTTGATCGAATCTAAAGTATTAATGTACATAATTTAAAATTTCTGTTAGCCAACATCGTCCCACGGCTGGGCACAGGCCTTATGACATCCAGTTCTTTCAGTTCAGTTATTTAAAATAGACAGTTATTTTGTCTGTTGGGCCTTGTTTCTACTGAAATTGTTTTACCCTGCAAGATTTCAAAAGCAATCTCTAGATAGGATCTGTATCCTTCGAACACGGTTCTTCAATCATCTGATATCTTTTGAATGTTTTTGATAACTGAAGCAATCTACTCTACACAGACTCCCTAGACTTGTTTCACTGTTTTGTGGATTCGACAAGATTTCCTCAGGACTGAATTGCTGGGCATGACAGGGTTATGAATCTTTACTAATGTTATAAAAGCGAAAGTGAGTTTGTTTGTTTGTTACGGCTTCACGCGTAAATGGCTAAACCGATTTTGATGACTTTTGGTAAAGAGATAGTTGGGACCCTGGAGACGGATCTACAGTTTGTGGCAGAAAGGGTGTGGTCGTATTTAGGGATGTGGTGCAGACTTTGTCCAGTGGATCAACATCGTAATGGCGTGATAAGTGTATTATGATTTGAACAAAATATTATTTACTAGCTGGCACCCGCGGCTTCGCCCGCGTGATATTGAAAAAAAAGTATCCTTTGTATTATTCCAGATTATAATTTACCTCTGTGCCAAATTTCATCAAGATCCGTTCAGCTGTTTCCATCCATCCTCACAAACATTCGCATTTATAATATTATAGTAGGATGGTAGAATATTGGAAGTAGGATTTATAATATTAATAGGATGGTAAAAAACTGAAGAACTTCTCATCTTCTTCGCAGCGAAACTCTATCCTTTGATACCCATATCATGGGAATGCATAAAAAAAACCTGTCCACCATTTTAGATATTTGAAAATGTCACTTAGTTAACTCTTTTTTGTGTGAATTTAAATGTTTGTGTACGCTCACGATACAGGAGGAATTCTTAGTGTCGGACAACGTTTAAAAAAAAAAACACATAATATGGGTCCCATTTAATAAGAGACCTTTATAAGATACACAGCTTAAATTACCTTAAAATGAACTTTATGTGATTGCATCTTTATGGTCGTAATGAGATTTTAATGAACTACCTATTCCCAGAAGTTATATTTCCGAATGTCTAGCAGAGGGCTCCTTCCTGGTGAACTTAATGGCTCCAATAATGGCATGTTTGGGTGTAATAAGTAACAAAGTGATACACTACAAGGTTAAGTACTTTCTTCTTCTATTTTTCGTAGAAAGGTTAAAGGATGCCAGAGCGACGGAAACAGGTTAGAAATAGACGGAACAAGCATAAAACAAACCGGCGAAGAGCGAGTCAGATTCGCGCACCCAGGATTCCGTACAAACTTGCGACATAAACGGTCATAATTACTTTTTGACTGCGTAGACATTAGAAGGTTGATTTTGGCACAAAGGGACCACAGAATAGAGTCTATTGTTTTAATTTCAACTCGATAACTCTACGAGTTCTTGAGATAAAGGGTCTTGACAGACAGCCAGATAGACGGACAGCAAAGTGATTCAATAAGGTTCCATTTTTCCTTTTGAGGTACGAAACCCTTAAAATGACAGGTGTGACATACAATTGCAGCAATATAAAACTTAGAACTTTACCTCTTTGGTCAACTTCGTGGTGCGATGTTCGTACTAATTCGGAAACACGAGAGTAACCGACGCGCATACTTTTTCTTGTTATCTGTACTTGGTTAGCCTCTCGACTTCAATTATTATCAGTAGTATTATAATACATAAATAACAACCCATTGACCAAAAAATAAAAGCATATTTTGGAAGAAAAATTTATTTTATGGTATAAGACGCGATAAAACACAGCTGTGCTTGGGCAGTAATATAAAGTTAAAATGCTCTAGGTTATCGCTGCTGGAGACCAAGCGCCATTTCCACATTGGCTATAGGTTATAATATTTTTACGATTGATTCTCAAAGAGAATAATACTGCTACTAGAATTTCATATGTAATGTTATTCAATCTCTTATAGCAGAGTAGCCGAAACGAATAGAAAATTTTAATGGATTGAAAGTTTAGACATAAAATGGTGCATTTCCAAAATTAAAAAAGGTCATTTCGCAGGTTTTTATAGGGGAGAAAAATAAAACTTTCCAGCATAACTATTTTTATTCTTTAAATTTCATGAAATACTTTTATGCTTATTTATGTAGTTTAATACAAATGTAGTTTGAAAAGTGCAAGTCAGATCTTTTAAAGTTTCAGCTCTCGGACTATTTTACAGAATAATAGCAAACGCGCTAAATTGGTAAAGTGTGAGTACTATGATACACTTCTGTCTAACCTTCGAGAAAATTCAGGGTTCATGTTTTGTTATCCTTACTAATATTATAAAAGCGAAAGTGAGTTTGTTTGTTTGTTACGTCTTCACACCTACATGGCTAAACCGATTTTTATGAATTTTGGTACAGAGATAATTGGGACCCTGGAGACGGACATAGGCTATTTTTGTCTAAAAAAGTTGGAAATGAGGGAGATAGAGAGAAGAAAAGGGAATACTTAGCTTTGCTATTACAAAAAATAAGGCGCTAGGGCAAAAACCACAAGTAGCAGGTACCTGCAAATCAGGAAAGGGGAAGTCTTTTACCCCGAATTAAACGCGAGCGAAGCCGCGGGCAAAAGCTAGTGTAAGTATAAGTGACAGTGCCTACCTAATGTAATATCGATATTTCACGCCTGCAGCGGTACTGTATTGGCAGTATCCACACCCAGTGTTCTTATATACAGTGAGCAGAGTTAATTAATGAACTGTCAGTAGCCCGCTACATCGATATGGCGTTCATGCGTACGGAGGCGTTTCCCCCACACTATTCCCACCTTAGATTCTGATTAGAGTTCCGTGTGGAATGTCTGCTGCAGGATGTTGATGTCCGTTTATTTATTTTGTGTTGAAAAAGCCTGTGTTTTTTCTTTTTCTGAAGCGTTTCAAGTTATCTTGGCAACATTGAGATGTTTTGTGGCATGATCTCGATGTCAAGCTGCTTCTTCATTTGTGTGAAAGTTTCAAACAAATGCACAGTTACACCAGAAAACGTATGCACTTCAGTAATCATTGTCATCTTAGGAAATGCAAACGCGCTTTGATCACCATTTTAATTACTACTTATGTATGTGGATAAGAAGTGATGGTCCAGTTAAGGAAATAAAACATAGATATCTAGAGAATACACTAGTATGTATAACATAGTAAATGTATAAAGTAGTACCTATGTTATCTGACAGCGATTACATTTATGTAAGCTAACGCATGAACAGTAGAGTGCAATATACTGTATGACAATATATACGAGTATCTATCGTAGAAACCGTGATGGCCATCCGGGAGTGCTACAAATCAAATTGGATGGACACGGTCCAACGTTAACGTAATAAAATGGCCGCCCGCGGGAAATACCCATGATGTTCACCATGTAACATGTGATTTTACACATTGTCACTTTGTCACAGCGATTTAATATTTAACTTAAATCACCAGCGTGCAGTGGACATTAAAACAAAGTGAGGCACGAATGAATATGTGATGAGGAAACTGAATCTCCATAATTGTCCTGTTACATAGTTATTCTAAAATGGGACCAGCAAGCGACACCGACAAAATTGCAGCAGGATAAATTCTATAGAATATTTTATTTAAATCCTAAAAGGAAAATAAACATACAAAATTAAATCAAACATTCTGTTCCTGCAAACAATTAAAAATTAACGCAGTGTCATTCAACAATCGCGGGGAGCTGTTCTGACAGGTACGTGAAGCTATAGAAAATATTCGCTTTTTGCTTTTTTGCCAGCAAAGGCTGCGGTGTGCGATAAAACGGGCAATAATTGAATATTGTTCGTGTAGGTAAACATTCCGAATGGCCGTTAATTAACGGAGATAGCTCCCGACACGGACGACTGCTGCCCTCTATTATTTCATTAGCTCACTTTTATTCCTCTTCAGTAGCTGAGGAAGCGGTCTCTGCGAAAGAAAACGATCGACGATAATTGGCTCGAAAAAAAGTTGATTGGAAATGTCAATTGGCTGGGCACCTCGGCTTTCTCACGATTGTGGGCTTAACGCCGCAAAGTAGATATTTTTTTCGGTTAGTCCGTCAATATTGTAAAACGGTTTCGGGGCTGTGAAAGTATAAGTAATTAGAGTTTCTGCTCAATTCGATTACCTTTTAGAGGACGTGCGATTTTTAAATGGGGCTAAAGTTGTCCCTAGCGAAATTTACAAATGAATCCATATAATACCTACCATTGTCATAAGTCACACACATTATTATCACAGCGTAGAGTCATTTTTGTTCGCGATTGTACAGTACAAATGAAAAAAAGTAATATGTAGTGTTGTGTTTATGAATAGAAACAGAGTAGGAAATAACGGTACAGTCGGCTACGACAATCACAGCCTGCTGACAGTCGGCGATACCACGTGTGTGCCGCGACCCGACACTAATACAATATATTGAACACGTCAGCCCAGGAAATAATATAGAATATCGTGAAAGAATTATTCTGGATAACGTAATAAGAAAAGCTCACGACAGCTTATGTAACATTACAGTATTTGGACATGATGATATCAAAATAAGAACTGAAGGGTGCGTCCACCCTTCAATGTTTTTTTAATTTTAGCTTACGTTCACGTTGACCAAGTTCGGAGTGGTTGTATGTAGATTGAAATGCAAAAAAAATCTTACTAAAATTATAATTGCAAATGTTTGTGAGGATGGATGAATGGATGTTTGCACTCTTTCACGTTAAAACAGCTGAACGGATCTTGATGAAATTTGGCACAGAGGTAGATTATAGTCTGGAATAATACATAGTATACTTTTTTTTTTCGATATTTTGATTCGATATAGCCACGGGCGCCAGCTAGTATGTTAATAAATGATTCGCAAAGTTTTTATAGATATTTTGCAAAAGAAGACGGCTTGAATTCTAAATAATTTGCCTTGTTATTTCATTGGATTGGTGTTCTAATGCTTCATCTACTGCCATTAGGTCATTCTAATGGTAAAGTTCGAGTGGACCGAAAAATATGAATTCTCAGCTATTCTGAAGAACATAACTGGAACTGTGTTTGTTTTTTATTTACACTAGTAGTGATAAAATAACTTATTACGTTGAAGGTGTACCTTCAACATGATCATACCTACGTTTAAAACAATTATAGAATAGGCGTTTAAAATCTGGCCAAAAATAAATTAAAAATCATGGCAATTTATTATTTAAATTACTTAAAGTACTTAATGGCAAATTAAGGGCCCACGGAATGTTATAATAATAAAAACAATTTAAGGTTGACTCCTTCTAATTTTAAATTATTTCTGACGTTTTAAATTTCTACCACAAATTCGTGGTCACGAATAAATTTCAGTCATTTTCATTTCATTGTCTAACGCGGCGTACAAACTTGCGACATAAACGGCCATATCTTATGACTGCGTAGCTTTAAAGAGTTGATATTTGCACAACACAAAGGGACCATAGACTTGAGTATATGGCTTAAATTTACTGCTAACTCGATGCCTCCACGCGCTCTTGACAGACAGACGGATGACAAAGTGATCCAATAAGGGTTCCGTTTTTTCCTTTTGATGTACGGAACCGTTAAAGCATTATAAGACCAATCTTGTTCAATGTTAATTTGTAGTAGTTTGAGTTTGGACACCGAACTTAGTTAAATAACTCGTGAACTCAGTGTTATTCCGTCGTGAAGAACAAAGAAGACGTGCGTTTTATACGTCGGGTGGTAATAACAAACACACATTTCGCTTTTTAAAGCTCTAAAAACAATCGGAGTGGAGTGAAAGGGTCAAGGGGCGTAAGTAGTGATAAAGAAAATATATGAGTGCCGTGCCGAGTTGAAACGTTGAGGGAAAGGAACGTTTTTTCACTCAATGCAATAAAGTCGTTAAGTAACGGCTTGGGGTCTGCACCGTCGCCTCTTATAGCAGTACTTTTTTAAAACTGTGTTTTTCTGATTCCAACAATTTACTGCTGAACGGAGTGATGTAGTCACTATATTTCTGTGTTGTACCTATTAAAAAATAGAAATGCAATCATGAATCCCATAGACAGTGACACAGAATGTTTAGTTTAAAGCCTTATTTTAAAGCTTTATATATATAAATATCTGGATACTTTCCAGGTGCCTTTTTTCCCAGCAAAACTATATTAACACCTAATTTAGTGGTCTCATTGTATTTGTGCAACATAGAACAATATATTGTTTTTAAAAACAACGATTTTGCGATGTTGGAAACTTTAAGAATGTACCTTTTTAATGGCAGATCATAGAGGTAAAGAAATGGGGCTACATTGAAACGCTTAGCTCCACTTTCCTACACAGAAGAGGGAAATTGAAGCTATCTATTGTATTCAAATAAATAAAATGTAAGTGTTTGTTTGTAATTTCAAACCGGTTAAGCAGACGACAATCACAAAAAAAAAACAAATCACAGCTTTAACTGAATGTGAACATCAATCACATATTTAAATTTGGTTTGCCCGTCTGTTTTTTCCGGCTAATCTCTGAAACGGGGAAACCGATTCGACAATACTTTTACTGATAGATAGCTGATATTATAAGATTTATAATTATTAAGACAAAAGAGGGTACTGAAAAAAAGCCCTTGAAATTGTTAACAAAAACTGATTGAAAAAGGGAAGTAACATTTATATTAGTAATTATCCTTGCTGATTCGTTTAGTGTAGAATAATAAATAAAATCATAGTGCAGTTTGGTTTAAAATTTAGTTTAAGTTATGATAAGGCTGACTTGAATTTGAGGATACAAGCCTCCAATAAATAAAAGATTTAAAAAAAGAACTATTTCCCGCAAACGAAGGTCACGGGCAACAATTACTAATACTTACAGAGATGGTGGTACGCTCCCTTGCCGTACCAACAGTGCAATGCGAAAAGGTTGTTAGTATTACAAACACGTTTTTTGTTGAAATAGGATTATTTTTGTTGTTACTGATTATGTAAGTCAACTATTATTTTTAGTGCGTAATCTCGTTTTATTCGTAGAGAGATTTCAGTTAGAGAGTTAATTTCGTTAGATTTGGAGTCCCGTTCAGTAATTGACGTTTATTGAGGTTAAACGATGT
Source organism: Ochropleura plecta (assembly GCA_905475445.1). NCBI lineage: Eukaryota > Metazoa > Arthropoda > Insecta > Lepidoptera > Noctuidae > Ochropleura > Ochropleura plecta. The sequence continues at coordinate 14,140,252 of FR997723.1, forward strand.
TAATATTAATAAAGAGTGTTTTTTTATTTGTCTCCAATTTGATTTTATGTCTACGTCAGTTTCAAACCGAAGAGAGGCCTTTTTAGTTTGACAAATAATTCGGGTCTGATGCTCAAGTTTAAAAAGGTTAACTTACTTCCCTTACCTATTCATTGTTTGGGTCCTTCAGTCGGCAGATCACTAGTTCAAGGTTGATTGAGGTAGAATATCATTAACAGTACTTGGGCGAACAAACTCTGCTCGTGTGAAAATAGAGGAAACATTTTTTTGAGATATGAAACCTGGCTAGATCGATTCTTCATCTCTGTAAACAATAAATAATCCTTACATCCCTTACTAATATTATAAAAGCGAAAGTGAGTTTGTTTGTTTGTTACCTCTTCACGCTTTAATGGCTAAACCGATTTTGATGAATTTTGGTACAGAGATATTTGGGAACCAGGAGACGGACATAGGCTATTTTTTTAAAGTGAGTTGTGAGGGAGAAAGAGGGAAGAAAAAGGAAAACTTAGCGTTGTTATTACAAATCAATAAGGCGCAAGGGCAACTGTGTTATCCCGAATTTAACGCGAGCGAAGCCGCGGGCAAATGCTAGTAATATTATAAAAGCGAAAGTGAGTTTGTTTGTTTCTTACCTCAGCACGCTTTAATGGCTAAACCAATTTTGATGAATTTTGGTACAGAGATAGTTGGGAACCAGGAGACGGACATAGGCTATTTTTTTTAAAGTGGGATTTGAAGGAGAAAGAGGGAAGAAAAGGGAAAACTTAGCGTTACTATTGGCGCAAGGGGAACTGGGTTACCCCGAATTTAACGCGATCGAAGCCGCGGGCAAAAGCTAGTAATAATATATAAATATTGCAACTTTCATCGATATTGTGTAGCCGTTTTCGAGAACGTGATTACAAATGTGTATACAAATTAATATCACACAATATCCTTGAACCAAGTGTTAGGAAAAATAAAATGATATTTTTATAAGTACAGAGATGCTATACGAGAAAATAAATAAACAAATAACGAAAACATATTTATTTGGCACAAGCCAAGAGTAACATAAAATAAAAAATAAATAAAAAAACACAAAAAAATAAAAATAGTTGAAGAAAAAATGCGGTGCTTGTGTATTAAACAGTTTCCCTTTATAATAAATATTTCAGTTAAATTAATTACCACAAGACCCGTTTTTTATTCAGAAACCGCAATTCTTTATTAAGCACACCTAATGTAAAGGTAATTTGGTAACGTTAATGTATTCTAAATTCTATATTTAGCTGTGATATAAATGATTTTAGCACGACCATTAATTTGCTTAATTTAATTCTACCAACACTCCGCTAAGCAAATAGAATCTCTAACCTCCAACATTGTGTTTAACTAAACCATTAAAACTCCTCAAAAGAACATTATAGTATTTGTTTCCTAATGGATCCTAAAGGCACTTAAACAATTTGTGAAGACGGAAGATCAGCGAATTACGTTGAAAATGTACGGAGATATTTTCATAAAAGCGTTGTACTATTTTTAAACGTTATGTACACTTCAGTACTCAAGTGTTTTAAGGGTACCCGTTATTGGCTCGTATTTGTACGGAATTGTCGTGCGATTGTCAATAACGGCCCACACACCGCTGTTGCCGACAGTACCATGTACATTCACAATGAAAATATTAAACGTGATTTTAATACTGTTAGGCTGTCACGTTTTTTCCGAATCCATTATTGTGTTTGCGTATTTTTATTAAATTATTCGGTTTTTATTAATTTGATGGAAGTTTTTTGTTTTATATTTATTTCATGATAGTTTTTATGAATCATAAGCCGGTACAGTTTAGTATTTGATTTGTATTAAACTTTAAATATGCAAGTTCCGTGTGAGGAGGAGGTTCTCAATTCGTCGGAATCTTTTATTTTTCATGTATGTTCACCGATTACTCAAAGACGCCTGGACCGATTTGCTAAATTATTTTTGTTTCTTTTCTTTTTGTTTGATAGGGTATAGTTCCCAGGTGGTCCTATATCAATTTTATTTATATTGCTTAGGTAGTTTATGAGTTATCGTCAATAATACATATTTTTTCTCTATTTCTATATAGATGATCTGCTAATCTTTTATTAACAATGGAAAATGAATACTCGATAAAAATTATGTGATATATCATTATAACATAACTAAAAATGTTGAAATAAAAAGGTTATTATCTCAACATTTTTGTAAAAAATGAAACCGAGTTCCAAAAAAGTCAACGAACCCAACAAAAGTCACAGCAATTTTCCACTATTTAGTCAGTTTTATTTTAATACTTAAAAGTTTATGACATTCATGTTTTTTTTTTAATTTTATAGCCGTTGTATATCTTGATGAAATACGCTTGCTGATAAGCGTGATTAATTCGCGGTTATAAAATGCATAACGAAAAACGCGATACATTTTAAAATGAAACACCATTACTGCTGCTTGGTTTACGTCAATATGTTAAAGTATCAAAATTATACTTATTATTTATTATAGGAGAAAACTGCTCCTTCAATTTATTGAAACTTAAATTCTCGATTACATGTAAGTACAACATTAACTAGCAACTCACTTAAAAGCAAGTATTAAATGTGACGATTTAGGATATCCTTACTTCCTTACTAATATTATAAAAGCGAAAGTGTTTGTTTGTTACCTCTTCACGCTGTAATGGCTACACCGATTTTGATGAATTTTGGTACAAAGATAGTTGAGAACCAGGAGACGGACATAGGCTAATTTTTTTTTAAATGTGGGGTGTGAGGGAGAAAGAGTGAAGAAAAGGGAAATCTTAGCGTTGCTATTACAAATCAATAAGGCGCAAGGGGAACTGTGTTACCCCGAATTTAACGCGAGCGAAGCCGCGGGCAAAAGCTAGTTTTTAATAAAAAAATCTGTCTGTAGTAAGTTAGTAGTCAGAATCTGTTTAAAACATTATTTAGGAAAACCTTGTTAATAACCAATCAAATAACATTTAACGGAATATTAATCAAACCACTGTTGTACCAGACACAGCCCAATATAAGGAATCATTACGATGGCACTTAAGTTCACTCAGATCCAGCCTGTATCGATAGCGATACAACATGGTGCTGATATCACGATATTTTGGATCGACAAAAACGAATACGATACAACGCTTGGATCGATAGAAAATTTATAGTATTGAAATGAATGAATTGTATCGTACCAAATCGTATGATTAGACAATTTTAAATCCTTACTAATATTATAAAAGCGAAAGTGAGTTTGTTTTTTTGTTAGCTAGTTTGTTACGTCTTCACGCCTAAATGGCAAAACCGATTTTTATGATTTTTGGTACAGAGATAGTTTTGACCCTGGAGACGGACATAAGCTAGATTTTTTGTCTCTTTCTAACCTCCCACTTCCCTAAAATAGGGAGTGGAACTTTGTATGGAGCATTCCGCAGTTTTCAAGGTAGGAAGCTAAAAATCGGTACACACACTCTTTGTTACCAACGAAAAATACCTGCAAATCAGGAAAGGGAAACTGTGTTACCCCGAATTGAACGCGAGCGAAGCCGCAGGCAAAAGTTAGTAATAAAATATAAGGGGGGCAAACTCAAATGCAATAGGGTCACGTTAGCCATATGCACAACAACCGCTGCGCGAAAATCTCCAATGGGTATTGAAAGAAGGACGTTGCCGCCGAGGCCGGCCCAAAAGGAGGTGGCGAGATATATTATATTATATTTTTGGGGACATTAACGAATAACAAAAAAACAAAAAGAGTACACAGGAGTACAAAAACGTCGTGGTTATGTACTTTCAGAGTGATTAATAAGCATCATACGATATTTGCATCCTAAAGAACGAAACGATACTATTTGATATTGAGAGAATCCGATCGAAGCCATTAAATACGATTCTAGAACCGTATCGTTTAGTTGCTATACGGATCCATTATTGTACAGCCCTAGTAGGTAAGTACTTAGTTCCTTTTGTCAATAGCGTGGCTTAGTGGAGTTACAGTACAATGTAAACAATGATGAGCCAAATTATAAGGCGGTTTTACTATAACAGTATCAAGAAAGAAGGTCGAATACGAAAAAAATGGTGTACTACTGCCACATAAGTAGTTCGTTTCAGGCTATTATTATAATATTCCCACGAGTAGGACACAGATGCCTTCAAAATTTTGTTTCAAGATCAATGTTTTAGTTCACCAGAAAGCTCCCTTTATCCGCTAAAATTAAATGAGACATTGGCCAGGGCAATCAAGTAGACGACCAGAGGTGAAGGCAAGTCCTAATTGGAAAAAAGAACTTAAAATTCACTTCAAATGTAAGTTTAACTGGCAGTAGTAGCAAGCACTAGTTAAGTACCTTTTGGTTAGGAGTTATCTATGGTCTACTACACTATATAGCCATCAAACTATCAAAGAACCTCAATAGTAATATAGATTCTCGTCAACAGACCGATTGTGACTGTTCCCTATGTAACCCTATGAACACTTTTGTACTATGTCTGATGTTTTCATAGAGTTTCGTACAGACGAGCTGATGTTGCAATTGCAGTTTACTTTTGCGGTGAACTGTGTGAAGTGGTATTTCTGTACATTTATCTGTAATGTAAGAAGTTAGTAAGTGGTGTGTCTGCTTGTAATCGCTCTCTGAGGTCCGCCACGTCCATTAGTTGACTGCACGGATAAGACTAAGCATCCTTTGCAGATAATTTTGAATAATTGTTACTGCGTGACCTATGCTCCAGAGATAAACAAAAAGTTTCAACATAAAAATAAAAATGTTGTTTTAATATGAATTATTGCCTGGTTTTTGTAAATGCGTTTCGTTTTTTTTTAAATATAATTACAAACTTTTTTGATTAATTAGTTTTTATTTTTAATCTGGCCATCCTTACTAATATTATAAAAGCGAAAGTGAGTTTGTTTGTTTGTTACCTCTTCACGCTTTAATGGCTAAACCGATTTTGATGAATTTTGGTACAGAGATAGTTGGGAACCAGGAGACGTACATAGGCTATTTTTTTTATTAAAAAAGGGGGATATGAGGGAGAACGAGGGAAGAAAAGGGAAAACTTAGCGTTGCTATTACAAATCAATCAGGCGCAAGAGCAAAAACTGCAGGTTTGCTTGGTGTGTTATACCGAATTTAACGCGAGCGAAGCCGCGGGCGAAAGCTAGTAATAAATACATATAAAAAGAACCGGCCAAGTGCGAGTCAGACTCGCATATACATAAACAGGCATATCTTTTGACTGCGTAGTCTTAAAGGGTTTATTTTTGGGTATTGACAGATAGACAGGCAGACGGGAGACGGACAACAAAATGATCTTATCAGGGTTCCGTTTATTCCTTTTGAGGTACGAAACCCTAATAGCAAGTTAAGGTAAATAATCAAAAGTAGATAGAGCTACATTTTGGAGGTAAATGTTCTCTTTTATGAATATATCTTTCCGTTTTCTTTGTAGAAAATAAAGGAAAAATGAATATAGTAAAGGTGCGAATAACTGTCACTCGACATGCACAGGTACACGTTCGTTATTAAATATTGTGGCAGGCACACAAGTACAAGGGCAGGTATACAGGTACACTTGTACCTACTGACATACACATGTATTTACATATATATATATATATTAATAATACATTTTGAAAATCAATTATTAAGAAAATCAGAACTAAAGATATCGTAACATAGATACAGGAATAATGTATTTTATTTGAGGAAGACTGGCGCTTAAACTAACCCAAGGCTTGTATTTAAGGTCACCAGGACCCCACTAAAATATTTATTAGGAAGAGATAACAAAAGTAGTGCCTGAAATTGCAGTATCTAAACGAATCAGTTTCTAAACCAAATAGGCAGACTAGTTACCAAATCTAGTACTAATTTAAGGGAGTATCGATTGTGTGATTGCGTGCCAGTGTTTGAGCGTGTGTTCATATAAGAGTGTATGTGTGTGATTGTGTGATGTGATCTCAAAAATTAAAATCAAAAGTCATTTATTCAAATTAGGCTGATAATCAGCACTTTTTGAACGTCAAATTACAAGAGACAGCCCCACAAAAACGCCCCGCCCGTCACCCTAGTATTTTAGCTGGGAAGAAAAAGTGGCTCTGATGTACGAGTTATACATACTGCAAAACCTGATAGTTGTTTGTACTTACATACACATATGAGCAAGCGTATAGGCACGAGCGATCATGTGTTATGTCCAACTCGCTAGTTAGGGCTATATTTCACCGGGACACCATGGCCGCGCAACCAGTGCGCCACCGTGGTGTCCGTAAGCTACCAAACTAGACACCATACAGACACCAGAGTCTCCACACCACACTGAGACAGTATCAAAATGGACCTTGAAGAGACAGCACTACTGCTGAACGAGAGAGAGAGTTCAAGAGAAAAAAGAAACAGTGGTGGGTTCATCCTTATTTAGCCCATCGCTGTAAGATAGGACAATTCGTCAACATATACGACGATCTAAGAAGATATCCGGATAAGTTTTTTTAGCTATGTGAGGATGTCCGTGAGGTCCTTTGATGACTTTGTGTGAAAATGATTTGTTGAAGCAAAACAATATTAAGAAAATCAATCAGTCCTGAAGAAAAGTTGTTGTGGCGGCGCAACCAGTAACATTCTGTGCACGCGTCCGAGTTGGTCGCGCCGCCAAATTGGTTGCGCGACCAAATGGACACCAGGTGAGTAACTCTCTATAGAGCTGTATACATTTTGTTGGTAGCGGCGACTGGTTGCGCCGCCATGGTGTCCCGGTGAAATATGGCCCTTAGAATCCACGTGTAAGGTTTAAAAGAATATGCTTTGGTTGTTGTTTGTTTGTTCATTAGTGTTGATAGAATATGAAATTGTATTGTTTTCAAGTATTTGTCGAAGATGTTATGCCTAAAGATGATGGCGATGAATTGATTCATTAGAGTTAGTTTTTTTAAATTTCGATTATTATTATTTTTATGTCAAATATCAATACTGATTTAAAGAATGTCTACTTAATAATTGATTCAACGTAATTTTTATACAAAACTAGCTTTGCCCAGCGGTTACCCCCGACGGTCGGGTTCCCTGCTGAAGAGTGTTTGGAAGAGGGCTTTTATCACGCCTATTTACAAAAGCGGTGACAAAGGAAACGTTGAAAATTATAGGCCCATATCTATTTTGTCCACCTTGTCTAAGCTTTTTGAGGGTCTGGTGCACAGTCACTTATTTCCACACTTAAATCACCTTATTATACCTGAGCAACACGGTTTCGTTAAATTCAAATCCACTACCTCAAACTTAATCATCTTCACTCAATTTCTGTTTGAAAACATGGACATGCGCACTCAAGTTGATGCTGTTTACACTGATTTTCAGAAGGCCTTTGACAAGGTGGACCATAAATTGCTTCTCGATAAAATCGCTTTTAATGGCATAAGAGGCAATTTGCTCAGATGGTTCGCTTCGTATATTTTCCATAGGACTCAAAAGGTCGTCATCAATGGATTCGAGTCTGATTCTGCTGTCGTCAAATCAGGTGTTCCTCAAGGATCCGTTTTAGGTCCACTGCTTTTTATCTTGTTTATAAACGACATAAAATCTTGCATTATTAATTCCAAATTCCTAATGTACGCCGATGATATTAAAATCTACAAGGCCTGTGCGAGTCCTCGGGATTGTATGCTATTACAAGACGACTTACACAGGCTTTCCCAATACTGTCTAGTCAATAAACTACACCTTAGTCTTCCAAAATGTCACTTCATTTCTTTTACTAAAAATAAAAATACTAATAATTTTTCATACACATTGAACAACACACAACTGAAAAAAACTGAGTGCGCGCGTGATCTCGGCGTTCTACTTGATAGCAAATTACATTTAGACTCTCATATCGATAGCATAATTAACAAAGCCTTTCAGATGTATGGCTTTGTCATGCGGTCCTGCAAAGACTTCAAGAAGCCTTCTACTTTTCTTTTCTTATACAAAATACTAATTCGTTCTCAGTTGGAATATGCGATACCCATTTGGTGCCCGTATTATGATAGATACAAGCAAGCTATAGAAATGGTCCAGAAAAAATTTCTTCGTGCTATGCACTACAGGTGCTTCCGTGCAAGGATTCCGTATGCAGATTTGCTAAGCCACCATAGGATATTGAACTTGGATTCTAGACGTTTACTGATTATGGTTATGATGCTGTACGGTATATGCAATAACAAATTTAATTGTACCGAACTCACGAATAGATTGTGTTATGTTGTACCTAGATCTGTTAATCGGCGGGAGGCACGCGCTCCTCGGCTATTCTACACTGCTCGATGTAGAACAAACGCCGGGGTGCGAGCTCCTATCCGCCGACTTTTAGAAACTTATAACTCATTTTTCACAGATTTTGATATTTTCGCGCTGTCGCAATCTAAAGGCGAACGGCAGAATTCGTACCGCATACTTTTTTTGTTGTTTTGTGATAGAATTTGTACCACTTATTAAGGCAACTAAACCATTCATTTTCATGTAACGTTAGTATTTTTAGCACACTGCATTAATGAATTATATCAATTAAAAGATTTAAGAAATTAAATGTAATATCATCTTAAACTGAACGCAACTAAATGTGGTTATGTTTTTAGAAGTTGCCATTTGTAAAATATCACGAGGTTCAAAATGATAAATGATTATTTAAAAATAGAAATAAGAGTAAATAAAATTAACCTATTACACATTATACCTTACAATGAATAATTATTGCATACAATCTTAATTATTAACTATTTAACTATAGGAATTATTTTCGCCATCAAAGTTTTTTTGTGTTGGCAATTTTTTTGACAGGATAGAAAAATCCCGAAAATCTTTTCTTGTGTGTGCTTTGTTGTTTTTTTGGTTTATAGTTTGTAACTGAATCTGAGCAATATGGCAAATTATCTGGCCATTTTTACGTTGAGTTGAACTACTGGTGCTCCGTACTCTATCTGTTGATAGTACTTTCGCGAAAGGACGCTGTATCCGATGAGAGTGAAGATATTGTCAATACTAATCGGCTGTGGGTATATCCTAGAGATGTAAGTAGTTTCCAAATAACATTTTGCGTACGAGTGTGTCAGTTACGTTAAGTTATAACTTTTACGTGTTAAAAAGTAGTCCTTAAAATTTAATCTACGCGATATGATACTAAAATAAAATGTGTATACTAAAACAAATCTAAACATTATTTGAAAAAATAACAAACACTTGTGGTTGTATAAATATTTACATCTTGTCCTATATCCTGTATAAACACTTGAGTGATCGTTTATATGTATTGGTTACTTGCCTGTTATAATAGTTATTACTCTGTTAGTATGACTGTCATAGTGTCATAGTCATATAAAGCAATGTTGTTCACTCAAAATCACTTAATTATTTTCAGATAACACCTGCTGACTTACTCATTCACATTCTTCTGATAATATGCCGAGGAGAAGCATAATAATGCCATCTAAGTGTTTGTGTTGTGTGCGGACAATCCATACTATGAATCAGTTGACGCAGGATTTTGATTAAAGATGCAAATGAAAAGAACAAAGAATGGCTAACACAGTTGCTACATGGATCCAACCACGAGAGGTATAGCATATATCATATACACATATATCTTGATTTGATGTATGTATGTGTTAAAACAATGTAAATTATTTTCCACTAATACCATGCATTTTTAAATGCAAGCTTTTCTTTATTAATAATTTTTATTTTAGCTTCGTTCTGAAGATGAAGCTTATGTACCGTGTTGTCTAAGAGCTAGAAGAACTAGGGTTGTTTCACCAAATAAAAATATTCAACTCATTGTGCCTGATCATCTGGAGGGTGATCATTATGATTTGATGTGTGCTGTATGTGGTCAGTCTATCCACCCCAAAATCAGATCAAGAGTAGAATCGCGACAACACTGCTCGATTGTTGTAGCACCAGCAGGTATATATGAAATAATAATTATATTTAATTTATAGTAATTAGCTTATAAAAATGTGTCATGCAAATGGCAATTACTATTTTATAATGCTAAATCTGGGACAGTCATGATGGCTCTACTATCAACAAAATATACTGGTTTTACCATTTTCACATAGCCCTTCTCTCTCATATTAACACAACATAGATATTTTTGGTAAAGGTTTTCTGTAAGGTGAAAACCAATCATTGGATGTTATAAACTATTCTGTAGCTTGGTCATGATGGGCGCAATTTATGTCTATCAAACTTAGTGTTTAATTTGTATTTCATAAATGTTATTTATTTACAGATGTCATCCATGAATGAAGTTTGTGGAGTTTGCTGGGGCCAAGCTCGAGATTTGAGCTTTTATGTTCCAGAAGAACCAGAAGAAAGATCCCAACATATTGTGTTGCTCAATATAAGAAGAGCGGCTGAAACACCAAGACACTGCATTTTCCATAGAGTGCATGGAACCAGAGCGAAATACTGTGCCTGAAGAAACCAGGCAAGCTGTATTGGTTAAGTATCAATATTTTATACCAAGAGGAGCTCGTATTTGCTCCTTACATAGACAGGACGCTAATTTTATTATGAAAACCTGTATACTGCTGAGTATAGCCTTAATAGCTGTACTTCCACACACATAGAGGAAATAATTTTTATTTTAATGGAAGGGTTAAGTAACATCTCTTATGAGAATATTCAAAACTACTCCGATGACCAAGTACAGTACTTTATAGGCATAAATAAACAACATCAACAAATATTGGATGTTACAACGAGGCTTAGGGATATGCATCGGGATAGTTTTGCATTAACAGCCTTATTGTGTAAATTAAGGACTGGGGATTCAGAGGACAGATTGTCATATCTATTTCAAGTTCCGATAAGGACCCTAGAGACATTAATGTCTGTAGCAATAAATATTTTGCTAACTGATTATGTTCCAGGATTTCTTGGTTTTTCTCATTTAAGAAGGAAGCAAGTGGCAGCAAGAAATTCATACATTGCCGATCACATTTTTGTGAGCCTAATGCACCAGCTGATGAGAGACAATAGCTGATGCAATATAAATATATACACAAAAAAGTAGTAATTACTTATTTCAAAAGGATACGTCATATTCCCTTCATAAATATAGGAATTTATTAAAGCCATTTGTCCTCTGTGCCTCTGATGGATATATTATAGATGTACGCGGACCATATAGTGCCACTACAAATAATGCCACCATAGAGAGATTTATTAAACGAAACTGAATTTAATGATTTTTGTAACTGGATGGGATGCTGCTCACATGTTATGAGCATTATTTGGTACCTTAGTTACGCTTGCCATGAAGATATGACCCGACCTGCCCCTTTCTTAGATAAAATAATATTAAGAATCAATTAGGTAATTATAACAACAATAAAATTAATGTAGGTTCTGCAAAAACAAAGTTGTTTTATTTACCCACACTCAAAACTGCATCAGCACTTCATCATCATCAAACTATTACAGACCACTGCTGGACGTAGGTCTCCTAAAGCACTCTACTGAATAGGTACAGTTCTCATGTCAATTTGCTAACTTAATGATAAGTAAAACACTACAAAGATAGCACCAGCTATCTAGAACATATCGTTTTTCACCAAAACAATGTTTATGTGCTTACACGTAATAATATTTTTAGGACATAACCTCAAAAATAAAACTGGTTATAACTTTTAGGTTCCAAGTCCTAAAAATCTAAGAATTTCAAAAGGGCTTGACTATCGTATTGACTACCAATTTAAACGAAAATATATCCAAAACACGATATTTTATTAGGGGTACTAAACTCCCATACAACCCTGCCGTTCGCCTTTAAAAGACTGGTTTCACAATTTCTTGCAAGTCGCCAATAAATAGATTTCTTTTCTTTTGTCATCGATTTCCTACAACTTGTCTGTATAATATTTATTTTTTAAATGTGTCCTTCTTTATATAACACGCGTTCGTTTTCATACTCCGGTGTCACTCCGTGGACAATAGTGTGGGTTATACATTTTATAAGTTTTGTAATATAAGTACTTTTTGTTAATATTGTAATGTATAACTGTTTTTTGTCCCAAATAAATAAAATAAAAAAAAAAAAAATAAGAGGACCACCCTTATATAATATACGAGTAGATTATGACCGATTTACAGACCTACCGAATAAATAATACATATAAAATATCATCATAAAATCGGTCAAGTTGTTTCGGAGGAGTAATGCAAAAAAGATGGTGACACCAGAATTGTATATTTAAGATTTAATTTATAAGACTACAACCGAGAAAACATGTAAATAAAAATGAAAATCTGAATATTTTAGAGATCAAACATGAAAGGGAACATAATTTGATTTTCACAATCTCATGAAGGTTCCAAATGGAAGACCATTTTAATATTAAATGTGGGGCTGCAATTTTTAAAACATAATTTTATAAAACGTCATTCAGTTGTAGAAGCCACATTAGCATTTTAATTGGATTACTTATAGCCTGAGAAAGCCAGATTAGATTTTACTTGTTAACATCAGCATTTTAGAACTTTGGTCATTTGCATATATAGTATTTCGCCGTTATTCATAAATAAATAATTATACATTTTCTTTATAAAAAAAGATAAACTTGATATTGATAGATTACTTACCCATGTGTTTTACCTAAACGTACATACAATGTCAGATGCAAGGTAATCCCAACCGGCGTGCGTCATAATGCATTACGACATTATGCATATAAACCTGGACTAAGTGAAAGGAGTATGTAATCTTAAGATCTAACTCCATGGGAATAAGGCGCAATTTTATATATTATAGGTATATGAAATTCACGTGATTCTCTTTATCTTCTTTAATTGTTGTTTTTTCTGATTGATTTATTTGTATTATGACAAAAAAGAATGATTTTATATGTACAATTTCGTTATTTTATACTTTCAAATACCGAAGTATCAACGAAATATTCAACCAGTAATAAATCTAGAAACTTAATTACAATGTTAAAATAAACGTGAAAGTTATTAAAAACAATAATGGCTTTACTAAGACCAAGTTATTGTTTAGTCGATTCTACTAATAAACCTACCACAGTCATGTCATAAAAATATTTTTCAGCTAAAATACAATTCATTCAACAAACACATTAATGCTAAAACAACCTTCCACAGTTTATCCTTATTTCTTTTATGACTTTATCCATCGCTTCACGGTGATTATAAAACCCGAAAAACAAAACATTGCGTTTCTTTGTTTGCGGTAAATATTCGCAGCAATGGATGGTCGGTTTTATTGTTTTATATCAGCAGATTATGCCGAATAAATTAAATATAAAAATAATCTGCGCAACGTAGGCTTTAAAGGGTTATTTATTTACTGTTAACCTGTAAAATGTCTATGTTGCACGAATTTTTCACTTGGGTTTTTTTTCTAACTTTTTCATTGGATTATGATCAATGAGATTTAAAAGACATAGGTAGAGCGGATATTGGGATTCTTATAAAAAATTTATTCCGATTTTGACAAACGAATGCTACCTGACAAGCGGGCGAGTGACAATACCGAACCATTTGTTACCTATTATTAATAAAGATACATCCCTTTTTTACAATTAACATTTTATTCAATAGACACACCAAAAAAAAAACGCAATCGTATCTGTCAAACAGACGCTAGTGCCGGGAACGAGACGCGGCGTTTTTAGGGATGTGCTAGACGATTAATTTGACTGTAACAGTAGTAACTTGGATTGGGATTTTCTTCGTGTTATCCCGTCTTCGTAAATGTTATAAGTTAATTTTTAAAGATTATTTTAATTTTTATATAATGGATGTGTTTTAAAAACACATTTTTAATAATAACTGCATGCATGTGAAACCAGACAAAATTTTGGTTTACCCCCTTTTTTACGGATGGGAAATCATCAATTAACTTTCGGAGGGGACTTTTGTCAGACTTTTACTGACCAAAACCCACCCATGTTCATTCTTCTGCTCGTTGTGTTCCGGGGCCGCGGTATCTCTTTTGAACAACCCAAAATGATTTTACCCCGTAAGTTTACATAAGTTTTTTGAGGAGCTCGTGGCTAAATAATAGCAGCCGCTCGGGTCGATCTTTAGGTTAAGCCGCGCTTGCCTAGGTTGGTCTGTGGATGGGTGACCACCCTTTACATACCGAGTTTCCGCCGTGCCTCGGAAAGCACGTTAAGCCGTTGGTCCCGGCTGTCATTTGTAGATCTTTGACAGTCGTTACAGGTAGTCAGTGTTCCGAAAATCTGACAACCAGTCTTACCAAGGGGTATCGCATTATCCAGTACTAACTGGGTAATGCGATATAACTGGGTAGACCTCCACAGGTCAGATAGGCAGTCGCTCCATGTAAAATACTGATATTCAGCTGCATCCGGTTAGACTGGAAGCCGACCCCAACATAGTTGGGAAAAGGCTAGGCAGATGATGATGAAGTTTACATAAGTTTAAATTTACGAACGATTGATTCTTATTATTTCAGTGAGTTATTCATAGCTTAGAGGAGAAGCAATATTTTAAATTACTCATAAATCACTAGCTGGCCGCCCTCAGCTTTGCCGGCGTGATATCGAAAAAAAAGTAACTTATGTGTTATTCCAGAGTATAATGGACCTCTGTGCCAAATTTCATTACGATCTGTTCAGCCTTTTTGACGTGAAAGAGTAACAAACATCCATACATCCATCCTTGCAAACATTCGCATTCATCCTTACTAATATTATAAAAGCGAAAGTGAGCTTGTTTGTTTGTAACGTTTTTACGTCTAAATGACTAAACCGATTTTGATGAATTTTGGTACAGAGATATTTGGGACCCAGGAGACGGACATAGGCTATTTTTTTAAAAAAAGATTAAGATATGAAGGAGAAAGGGGGAAGAAAAGGCAAAACTTAGCATTGCTATTACAATAAATAAGGCGCAAGGACAAAAACTACAGGTAGCAGGTACCTGTAAATCCGAAAAAGGGAACTGTGTTACCCCGAATTTAACGCGAGCGAAGCCGCGGGCAAAAGTTAGTAATATTATAAGTAAGAACTAGGATTGTGTTTTACTTCTGAACCTACGTACATTGTTGTTACTAATGGTTCTTTCGTACCTCTCGCACATAAATACAACACAACAGAGCCTTTAAATAGTCAAATGTCAAAGGAACAGACGCCAGCAGGTCAAGCTACCCGAAACTGACAATTTTACCTAATGAAACTTGAACCTAATACTTTTTAGAAATAAAGTCGAAAATCTATCAAAGAAATCTGACAGATTGTAGTAGCTTGATGTGCAGGCGTCTGTACCAGCCACATTTGAACAAAAATCGGCCAAGTGAGAGTCGGATTCGCACACACAAGGCATTCCATAGCATCAAACAATGCAATAACTATACTTTTAACCCTTTTTTGCGGATGGGAAATCATCAAATAACTTCCCCTGCTCTGGGTGGAGCGGGGGGGAATGTCTGATTGTACTAACTAAAACCCACCCATGTTTCTTCTATTGCCCTTTACGTTCCGGAGCCGCGGTATCTCTTTCGAACAAACCGCAACCCCGGACACTTTTAGCCCTGATTCCAAGTAAATGTAAATTTATACTCAACCGCAAAGCTAAACTTGTTCTACTAGTGTCTTAATGACAAACATAGTTACGGATGCAGGTCCCATATCTCAAAAACTTAACATCAAACCTTGTTCAAAACAATTTTCGTTTTAGGGTTTTTATACATACTACCACTTTTTTACAGAATTGTCCTCCTCTTTACTTTAAATATGAGAGGGAAAACTATTTTTTATGACTTTTGAAGAAAATAACTCATCAACCAAGTACTTGACAAAAAAAGTAAATATGAAACCTCGATATCATTTTAGAAGACCTACCAATAGACACCCCTCATAGTTATTTATTTATTTTTCTAAAAGGCATCAAACCCAATACAAAATCACAAATAAAAATCGAAATAATTAAAAAATACATTTTAAAACAACATTAAAAATATTACCATTCTGAATACAAATTAAATAATATAATTGAATACGACATTAAACAAACAAACAATCTTCTTCTCTTCTTACCTATCTCCGATTTGAATTCCGGTGGACTTCGAGCCAAAAGATGTTTATACCAACATGATGATTAAATACTAAGTTTTTTTTGTATGGTGGTGAGCCACCCTTATTTTTAGTCTAGCGGTTCATAGAAGGCACCGCCTCTCCAAATTTCAAATATGTGGTGTCAATAGTCTTGGAGTAAAATAATGGCTGTGACATACGTACATACTGACGGGCAGGGCAAACCGATAACGGTCCTTTTTTTGCCGTGTGGCAACAGAGCTCTAAAAACAGATCTTTTAAACAGTCAAATGTCAAAGGCACATATGAACAAAAAAGGCACTCGGAGTGTGCAATAACGTCGCCAGTGACGCGTGAGTGCGAATCACTCGTCTCTTAGTTCATCCCTCGCTCCGTTCATGTGTGTCGCGAGTTCTACATCGTTCACTTCATTCCATTCAGTGCCTACGAGTCGTTCACGCGAAACACATTTACCATTTTTATGAATCAGATGATTTTGATGCGCGGTATATGAGTGAGGAAAATTTACCATCAAATATTTGTTGCCGACAACAAAATGGCGGACAGATTTGCGGAAGCCATTCTAAATGTCGCCGGACTTTTTGAGTTTTGACATAAACACACAAAGACCGCGTTTTCAAGTTTCTGTTATGCAATAAGCTCATGAAAGTGCGAAGTTTGTTGAGGAATCTAAAATAACTGAATAGATAACTAAAGTTATTCGCCAGGATGTCGTTAAAAGCTTTAACAAAGAAAAATAACTTTAGCAGAAGAATTTAATAGGTTAAGTTAGACTTGCCCAACTTTACCACAAATTATCTTGGAAATGTATTTGACACTTAAGAACCCTAGCACGAATTTGCAGCGTCAACGTAAGGAAATTCGTTAATTTTTGAACGAAAATGACAATTACAGCTATCCTGTATTTGTATTTAAGTTATTTCCACTAAGTATCATCAATAGATATTAATAAAAAACCGGCCAAGTGCGAGTCGACTCTCGCATCTAAGGTTCCGATCAAACTTGCGACATAAACGGCCATCTTTTTACTGCGTAGACTTAGAGGATTGATTTTTTTACAGCTTCAAGTGGCTACCAATTTAATAACTCCACGCGTTCTTTAGATAAAGGGTCTTGACAGACAGACAGACGGACGACAAAGTAATCAAGGGTTCCAGATTTCCTTTTTTACAACTTTTTACGGTTTTGTACCTGACAGAAACGTAAAATGTTACATTTGAAACGGGTTTCTTGATTTTTGCGTTACAGCCGCAAATTCGTGCGAGGGCCTAAGATGCTATAGATACTTAATGACTCGGTTTAATGTGAGTGGTCGTGAGATATTACACTAATGTTGGAAGTGCTGAATACTTATGAACAAGCTCAGAATAGTAAAAGAAGAAGTAACTCAATATATTTACATAATATAATATAACGCCCATAATTCCCGAAGTGTAAAGCAGAGGATTACCTGCTTTTGATACATATCCTCTCATGTAAAGAGGGTGAGGTGCGAACACGGTACTGTCATTAACGTAGCTAAAATTCCTCAAAGAAAAATCCTATTACAATCTGAGGAATTGAACCTAGGACTTCTTGGCATGTCACCACCAGATCTTTTAAATTACTTTGACACAAATTGTTATAAAGCACGAACTCACTAATGTTACCTACCCATCTTAAAGGAACACAAACTAAGCATCAAGTTTCTACGTCTGTGACAAGCACGTTCGGTGAACCATGACCTTTCAGCTGCAGTGGGTCAATGCTCAACACTGTAGTTCATGATACGTATGCCCCAGTTACCAAGTGCCTGCACAGTACACCTATTTGTACACCAGCTAGCTTTTACGGGTCTATTCTAGTTGCTCTGACGGATACAATGTTAATTAATGTTATTTCTGTTTTATTTTGGTGTTATTGTTTTAATTCGATTTGTTTTTATATGATTAGTTAATAGGTATGAAGGATGCGAATGGGTCCGGCTTCGAACTTCCGCTCTGGGCGGAGCGGGCGGGCTGGCTTTTACAGATTAAACCCACCCATGTTTCTTCTATTGCCCTTTATGTTCCGGGGCCGCGGTATCTCGTCCGAACAACCCGCAACCCCAGCAGGCGGTGGCCCTGGCAGGCCCCTCAGCTTTGCTGACATCTCTTTGAGGCGCGCGTGGAACACGAACGCGCCATCGACACGACCTGTCGTCACGGCACGCACGAAAAATACCCGTACTTACTAATTGAAGCTCTTTTGTAGAAGCTCAAACTGGTATACTGCTGTGCACTGATATTTTTTAATCACAAAATATATTATAAAATTACATATTATACGTTATAGTCAGCTTTCAGTCTTACCGTATGTATTTGGATCCCAATGTTTTACATGGAGAACCTATTTATGACTATCGGACGAATTCCAAAAAAAACTGCAATAGAGAAACACTTTTTAGAAAAAAACATTTTTAGAGACCGATTCAGTTCCTAATTAATGCTCGCGCTGTTCGAAAGAATATATTGCGGCCCCGGAACATAAGGGGCAAAAGAAGGAGCATGGGTGTTGATGATTTACCATCCGAAAAAGAAAAAAAACCTGATTCACGAGATCTGTTGTTATTTGGCTACAACGAAATCATTCGACACGAGATCAAATTGAATAGCCTTTCAGAAACGAAGTAAAACTTGGTACTTTTAGCTCATTCCGAACGTTTGCGTCTACGAGACCAAGCGACAATCAACTCCCGTTTATATACCAACCAAATAGGATTTGACTTAAAACGCTTTCACGCTTCATGTCGTCTGACAGATTTTATTGAATATTGAATGGCATGTTGCTTTAGTATGGTGTCTGGGCGTAAATATGACAGTACTGAGCTTTATGAGTACCTACTGTCTTATTGTATGCAGGGACGCTGACGATACTTTATAGATTTGAACTCTTTCAAAAATTCACTTGGCACCATCTTAAGGTTAAGCCGTGCTTACCTAGGTTGGCTGGTGGGTGGGTGACCACCCATTATAACAAGTTTCTTTTCTACCTCGAAAGCCGGGAAGAGAAGAAACACGCGAAGCCGTTGGTACTAGCTGTCCTAGTTATGAGTAATGTTGATCACTGATTTACATCGAAATATGAACGTATTTTGCATTTTAGCGAATGTTTTTTGCAATTTTTAGGTTAATTTTAAAATATTCAAGGTTTTAATATTTTTTTAATTGTGTCACTTGAATTTTCACAATTGAATCCAGATTCAATACAGATGCAGGCGTACCTAACCGTGACATGCAAAAATATCTTTCAGGCATGCTGGTCCTTACGATTGTACACTTTCACCGAAGCAAGTGATAACCATTTAATACATACATTAACCACTCTGCACGACAGGATTTTGACATATGACACATCAGCTGAATCGGTGGGATGACGCGAATTGTCATGAAATTCAAGATTTTTCATCAATTTACAGCATTCAATTTTGTTATTAAAAATAAATCACAGCGGCTGTTTCATACGATAAGTTTGAGGTTTAAATTTCCAAAAACCTCACAAGGTCGATAAAACGGCGTCAATCTATTGCAAAATGTGTGTAAAATGCATATTACTACACCCTTCCAAAAATTAGGTACTTTAAAAACGCTGGAAATAATGTACATACACAAGATAACCATTTGATAATAACATCGGAAATCTAAAATAAAAACAGTGACATTCCATCTGCATTATTATTTTTGCCATTTTACTTATAAAATAATAAAAAAACACGATACAAATCTCGACAAAAAATACTACAAAAAGTGTTGCAATATGACATTTCTTAGTGCTGACCGTAAAATTAAGTTTCATCATTACGATTAAAAAGTTGCATTCAACCTAATCGATAATCGTAATAGAGTAAACTTTAACAAAAGTTTTGGGACCATTGAGGAATTTACCTATGGAGGTGGCATAATATTCTACTATAGATATTATAGTTGTATCTATGATACCTATTATAAAAGAAAGACATTTTGTCACGTGCTTTTTTATTATGCTATAATTATTTTGTTATGCGCCCAGATTTCAGGTACATTTGCTGTCAAACGGTTTCGCGGTAAAAGATTTTGGCTGTCTTGAATGACGATAAATGAAAATGGCGGCCAATTTTGTAGGTCATGCTAATTCTGTAGGTAGCCAGTCAGGCAGCCCAGCCCAGCAGACACAACCATACCGTACCGCACCTAGAAAGCCATGCCTCCGCAGTAGAGCCTTGTTTTAGACATACAGGGACTCCGTACACAAGTACACATCGGGGCTCTAAAATATTGACACTTAAAAGTATTGGTTGGATAAACAAAATAGAAAGGTATAAGGAGACCTTCAGCCTATTAAAAATAGACCGGCCAAATGCGAGTCGGACTCACGTACCAAGGGTTCCGTACAAACTGACGACATAAACGGTCATATCTTTTCTCTACGTAGACTTGGAGGGTTGTTTTTTTCACAGCTTCAAGGGACCACAGATTTGATATTTGGGTTCTTTTATTTATTATGAGGTACGGAACCCTAAAAAGTATTTTTAAATAGGGTATCTCTCTTTTTTGGAATTTAAGGACTTCTTTAGGAATTTAAAGGAGGCCTTCTCATAAACTTCTCAGGAACTTCTTTAAGAATTTAAAGGAGGCCTCCTTTAAATTCCGCCATTTATATCGGTCTTGCGCCACTTGGATGGGAAATCATCAAATATCCGCTCCTGTTAAACTTTTAACAAAAAGTCGTTGTCGTCTCGCGGCGCCCGACCCCTGTAGCGTCTCCCGCGGTGGCTGGCTTGGTTTGAGGTTCTCTCCTTCAAACATCACCATCTCCTCCGGGACAGAGCGGTGCTCCGCTCAAAAGAGCAGACTGCCTGTGTGCTCCAACGTGTCCTCCGGGCGATAGTCACATTGGTGAAACCTGGATGTTTCCTCCCGCCCGATGATGTGCAGGAACGTTCCGAAACTTTCGTGCCCGGTGAGGATCTGCGTCAGGTGGTAGGTGAGGATGCCGTGGCGCCTCACTCCCCCCCGCTCTGGGCGGAGCGGGGGGGAGTGTCAGACCCGCAACCCCGGTAGGCTCCTGCCGGGATTGCGGGTTGTTCGAAAGAGATACCGCGGCCCCGAGTAAAAGAAGGAACATCGATCGGTGGACATTAGTCAGTAAAAGTCTGACACTCCCCCACGCTTCGCCTAGAGCGGGGGAAGTTATTTGATGATTTCCCACCCCAAAAAAAAACCCCGGTACACGACATCAAGAAAACTCCAGGTACAAAATGGACCCATTTTGAACCTGGAGTTTTCTTGATGTCGTGTACCGGGGTTTTTTTTCCATCTCAATTGTGGTCTCCCTCTAGGCCATTTTTACCCCAAGGCTTCCACTCCAAGAACCCTTTGGCCTACGAGCCATGTTTTAGGAAAGAATGAAAACGCTTTCCAAATAACTAATCCAACCATACTACAAACAATTTTGTCGAACAAATATAATTTATCTTGGCTGATTTTTTTTACTGTGCCTACCAAGATCATAATAAGGGCGTTCTATATTCAACCTTATTTATTTCTATTTGCAATTCACATTCAAATAGTAGGTACAAAATCAAATTATTAATAAAATAGCAAATAAACATTTTAATATAAATTCGAACAGCGAGCGCATTCCTTATTTGAATTTTTATCTGAAAATAAAATTGGCGCGAATTTAGCCATAGATCAGATTCTACTGTTTGTTGTTGAGTCGGTTTTAGTGGCGTAAAAAATATTATTATCAATATTTATAGTATTTTACACGTATTACAAAATTATTCTTATTTTCATCTATCAATTTCTGATATTCTTTAATTTAATTATTCGAGTTGATTGATTTACAAGAAAATAATCGATTGAAATAATCGCATTTACACATCACAAAATAAAAAAAAAAGAAAATGGACGTCATTTTCGAAAGTGAATTTAGTAGTGGTTATGAATATTACGTGTTAATGGTCCTATTATTGCAAATTACGATAAGATCTGGGCATGTTCATGTTATTTATAATATTTGCAATGATATTTGTCTCATTTGTTATAGAATCTATTCGCGTCCGTGTGATATAATGTGGAATGAAAAATGTAAACAAGCACGATTGGCGCGAAACTTCGACTTTAGATTTCAAAATGTATAATTACCACTGCTAATTTAAGTTCAATTACGAATGATTTCTGCACGTAATAAAAGGACACGTTAATCAGGCCCAACAATGTGCAGCATAAATGTCCGAAAACCATTTTTTTATGATTTTTAGCGTCGACCTACACTGCCATCAAAATGGCTATGATCGTAATTTACGCATTTGGATTTTATAAGACTTAATTAAGAAACTTGCTCAATAATTAAAGAACTTTTAATGACGTTTACATATGAGATTTTTATTCTACTATCTTAATGAATGCACACCCATATTATTTTTTACCCAGAAAATAAAATATTTACAAAAATAATGAGGAGGTCGTATGACTTAAATGTTCGACCCCTTTCGGGGCTAGTACCGAGCCAGCGGAGGTTTGAATGTCGAGCCCCCGAAGGGGTCCGTACCGAACTATACGGTTAATACCAAATAATTAAAATTAAAACCCAAACTAGAAACCTATAACTTGGTAGTGACGACGGCTACACCGGTGGGGTATTTGTGCCACGTTCATGATAGCTCTTGGGCATTGTTAAACCATTCGCTAATCAAAGTTTCAATTGGGCCAAGGTTTAATGTAAATGTATTGGAATTAAGCAGTGACATCCAATCAAACATTTATTTATGCCTCATTAACGTGTAATTTCATTCGAATTCAATTCATAGCCTTTTTAGTATGTTTGGTCAGCTGATGTATTGGTAAGATTACTAATGTGTAGTGTCATGTCAGTAGGTCCTAAAGGTACTTATTCATTCTTTTCTAATTGTTAATTCCGGTGTTTTACCAAATAATTGTATAAATTATTACTAATCTGTCTAGGTTTTTTGTTGGGGAACCGATAATTTTATAAAAATGCACTCTGCCTTTGTTACAATCATGGCACCCGCCAAGGCTGTACGCATACTGTTGTAGTTTTAACCATCTTTTAGGCTTATTATTCTGTCTGCGTGTAGAGGTCATAAAGACAGCAGCGGTAATGAACACAGAATATTTATTTATTTATTTGTGGTAGGTGGATAAAATATAAAGACGTTACAAGACAAAACGAGTTATTCGACCAAGCAACTAAAATTAACTAAGTACAAAAACTGTTTTACGATATTATTGATCGAAGGTTTTACGTCACAGACAAAGTTCAAAAAATGTCCTAAAACAACAGGTTCATATCCAACGTGCGCACTGTCTTATTCATAATAATAAATATTTGTCATCGTTTCGCATGAGTTGCCAGTTTTAACCAGCATACACATACTATGGTCGTAATTCATCGTAAAACTACATTCTCTCTGACACACGGATTAAGCTATTTGAAAAACGAGTTCGTTTCCGCATTATATTTTCTGTTCACATATTTCTTTTAGCAAGTGGTTCGCTCACTTTCTTAAACAAGCGGTTCAAGATAACATAATAAAGTAACTGTTTTTCTTGAATACATATTAAATTAATAGTATCACATATCTCATCCAACTTTCCTCTCGCAGGTTTGCTGGAATAAATTTCTAATGAATTAAATAGGACCTTTGTGCTCTTTTGTCTTAATGTAATGTCTTGTCAAGTATTTTGTGTACCATAAACAAATAGTTCTGTGTCTGATTGACTGACAGAAATTCATTATCAGCATCATTTTTATAGTTAAGTCTGATAAGCACAGGGCAGTCTCTTTTTTATACAACTTTTTAGCAGTCTCACGTAAGCTATATGATGGATGTCGTAATAGCGAAAGGTCACGGTCTATTTAGATGAATCTTAGAAGTTAAATGCATGTTTAGTTTGGATCTTAATGCATGGTAAGCTATGTCACGTCATTCTAGTCTTAGAATTATAATCATAAAAGAATAGAAATAATATTTCTTTTCTTTGCGTACACAAAATGTCTGGCACAAAACCAAACACATTGAAATTAAAACAACAACAAAAGACTTTGAATTTTAAAACTATTGTATTTATTTATGTAATCAATCCCAGTCGCCTAGTGTTCCTGAATACCACCAATAGTATTACTTCGGAAACTGAATGAAAAGAAAAACAAATACACTTTCGTACGGCCACAGACTGCTTACAGTTCCTTATCAAAACTTGACTGAAACAAAACACTCGCGAAGAATGAACGGAAATGGAATAATAAGACGTTCCCAGAACTCTAACGTATATTCACGACCACAACATACCTACAAAACGGATAAAGTACAAACACTATCTATCCCAAACATTGCGTAATTAAGTAGCGTTTAACGTTTAACTAACTTTCTAAACTTGTGCGGTAAATACATTATTAGTTGCTAAGGTTAGGAGTAGATGGATAATTAACGCATTATACTGCAGTGATGGTGCGTGTGTGATTTTAGTCATAACATTAATTTCTATATTATAAACTAGCTGTCCTGAGCGGTTTCACCCGCGTCTTTGGATGCTCCTCTCCCGAGGGTAGCAACGTGATGTTACTCAGTAATAACCATATGTATTACCCAAAGAAACACACACACACACAAACACACACACACTTACACGCTCACACCCATTCATACACACACACATTCCACACAAGAGCATGTTTAAATTTAATTTTAAGTAATTTGTGTTTACTTTTTTTCTTTTTTTTACATTTACTATTAGTTTCAGAAACGGGTGAAGATATTGACTTCTGTAACACAAGTCTCACCTAGCTCAGGAGTCAGGGCTTCTTATGATAATGTAACATCTCTTTATGTCAATAAATTTTATTATTATAATGTTTATAATATTTTCTTAAATCGGTCCAGTAGTTTTTGAGTTTATTCGTTACACACACAAATACAAATGTTTCCTCTTTATAATATTAGTGTAAATGTAGATACGGTGGTATATAATAGTAACTGTTTTTTGGCCCACCTCAACGGCTGAACGGATTACGATTAAATTTTGCGCACAAGTAGATTATGACCCGAATCAGAATACAGTTAAAGTTTTTAGTCCATTGGACGGCCCCGTTAGATAATAATAAAAATAGTTTATTGGCAGAAAAAATACAAATTTGACACATAGTAGAAAATTAAAACAAAAATAGTGTGTGAATGATTGGTAATTACAGTCCATCCAAATTTGAGTGATTCAATTTCCAACGTACGACCTTTTTATAGTTCCTATTATTAATGGAATAGTAATTGAAAACTCGCGTCAATCGAACAATGAGTGACAAATAGTGGGGCGCTTTAAACTAACAATAACGTCAGTAATGTGTATGATTAATAACTCCCATGCTTTGATGTCCGGCATTGTATTATTCTGGCATTATATAATAATTGTATCAACAGTAACAGTTACTGCCTCGTTGATCGAATTGTTGCAAGTATAACTACAGTTATACTTTTTCCGGATGGGAAATCATCATATAACTTCCCCCGCTCTGCGCGGAGCGGGGGGAGTGTCAGACTTGTACTGCCTAAACCCCACCCATGGTCCTTCTATTGCCCTTTATGTTCTGGGGCTGCGGTATATCTTACTTATCTTGTCTTACCTCTTACTAATATTATAAATGCGAATGTTTGTGAGGATGTATGGATGTTTGTTACTCTTTCGTTTGACCATTTAGGCGTAAAGGCGTAAGAAACAAACAAACTCCCTTTCGCTTTTATAATATTAAGTAAGGATTAATAAGAAAGTTATAAGAAAACAACTACAACTTAATTCAATGACAAAACTGCCAACTTCTTGTAAATATTTTCACGAATTGATATTATGTGTTATGCGTATTTATGCGTCGCTTACACATAATGTACTGCTACTGAATTATTTTTCGAATACCGTTGTCCGCAGCTAGTTGCGGTCTCCCTGTTATGGGTTCACTGACCCTTTACAATTTTATTACGATAATTGAACATTTTCTAAAACAATTCTCATAACTACAAATACCTCTTTCTCTAATACTGTTACGTGTCAAGTTATAGTTTTGTTTTTAAGTGGCATACCAGCTTTAAGTGGTAGGCGCTTTACATGTTAGAAGTTGATTCCACTGCATTCTCCCGCCTTTTTAGACCGCGGTCGCACGGGTTTTACCATAGAATAGTGGTTTAGACACGTGGTAATCGCTTCGCAGTGGCGCAGTGAATCGTGGTAGGGCCCCGCATAATTTCTCTTTTCATTACTTTTAAACAAACATCATTTGCCTAGTCATTTCTCAACTATTTTGGGGTCAGCTTCTAGTCTTACCGGATTCAGCTGACTACCAGTATTTTACATGGAGTGACTGAATATCTGACCTCCACAACCCATTTGCAAGATACTCCTTGACTGGTTATCAAACTTTCGAGCTACTGACGACCAGTACCTTTCCTGATTTGCAGGTTCCTGCTACCTGTAGTTTTTGCCCTTGCGCCTTATTTATTATAATATTTATTTATTTATTTACCACTAATTTATAGCACCTTTACAGACATATCCAATACGATATTGTAATAGCAAAGCTAAGTTTTCCCTTTTCTTGCCTCTTTCTCCCTCATTTCTCACTTTATAAAAAAAATCCGCCTATGTCCGTCTCCAGGGTCCCAAATATCTCTGTACCAAAATTCATCAAATTCGGTATAGCCATTTAGGCGTGAAGACGTAACAAACAAACAAACAAACTCACTTTCGTATTTATAATATAAGTAAAGATTTACGTTCATTCAAAACAATTGCACATTTTTTTTATCGTTGCGCTACAGTATTCTCCACATTCGGTTGTAAGCTGAGAGTTGAAAATCTGGTAAAAAAACGTACACCAAAGATTGTGTGTACTTGGGTTTATTCAAACAATAAAGTAGCGCCATTCATTTAGCACAGTCCTTCTATAAAACCAAAGAGTTACTTCTTGCCGTTTAAATAGGAATAATTTGCTCTGTCCATTGTACTACTGTTAATTAAAATCTTTGAACAATAGATTTTAATTATTTAAATTAGAAAACTTGGTTTGTTTTAGCGATATTTGAATGTGTTATCTTAATAAAAGCTGGTATGAATGTGACTCTTCAAAAAGTATTTTAAACTTAAAAACTAAGCTCCAAAAATCTGTACAGCATTAAACAAAACAATTAAATACATGCAGTGAAGATTAAAGACAAATATTTATTTTACTTTATTGATCAAATTTTATGATATTTTTTGTCATTTTTAAATATTTTGACTTAGACATTTTTAAAGTGTAATTAATTATACAAATTAATATTATGCAATTGATGCACACCATATTTGTAGGCCTCCTGGCATAACATAGGTACTCTGTCCATCAAGTATAAGATCGGTATTTATTTACCTATGTTAACAAATAACAATAATTTGATTTGATTTGATGATTTAAAAAAGTATGTATGTATCTTTGATCAAATTCAACCCATTAACAAAAATAACCTAACAACGACATCCCAAATCATTTATCCGCACAGTTTTCGTAGCGCGTAGCCCGTAGCTCCGCAGGCACTCGTAGCCACTCGTAGCCACTCGTAGCTCAGTAAGCGCGTGCGGTCCGTGGTCGTCGGCCGTCGCCGCGCCGGTGTCTCGCGACTTCGACTTTGACGTCGACGTCAACTTCACACAGAACATTTACGATTGATCACTTCACACAACTCCATTTAAGTGTTTACTGTTCCTTAGAATTCATTATCACACGTGCTTAAGTAAGTACGAATTTTAAAGATTTGAAAGTAGTTTAGTTATCTAAGTATTTAATTTGCTTAGAAAAGAAAACTATTTAGTTATGTAGTTTAATATATTTACTGTATTTTTTTCTAAATGTTGAAAGTAAATCATGTGTTCTTATGAAAACAGAGGTCAATAGGCTAGAGCCGGATATGACCTCTTAACGGCGAAAAACACTGAATTCTCGAAAGCAAAGATATTTTATCGCACTTTATGGTATTTATTCATAGAAACATATAAATGTTTAACACCCGGTACATTTGCTTTGAGTAAGTATAACTGCTAATGTTAAGTTCGTGCAACTATTTTATTCATAGGTCTTCTTAAAAAAATGAGATGCAATTATTTGAATGATGACGATATTTTTTCTATTTAAAATAACACAATTGAAAATTCCAGCTGAATTTTCATAAATAAATGAAGAATCTATTCCATTGCGTCTTCTGTTCCTATTAAATGTTTTTCATCGCTATATGTATATTGTTACTATTTGGTGACAGACAAAACAGTTGATAAACGACAAGTACGTGCTTCATCAGAATTAAATTATACGTAATAGGCACTTAATCCCGATGATATCCCAAATAACCCGTCTGCCAGGGTAGCGGGTTGTTCGAAAGAGATACCGCGGCCCCGGAACATATAGGGCAAAAAAAGGAACATGGGTGGAATATCCTATCCGCCAAAAAAAAAACTATAACAAAGGAACATCGCATAATGTTTTCCACTTACTGACAGAACCACTGAAAAACATTTTCGTCCTCTTTTATTTTTATTCGAACCCCAAAAATATGTAAAAATAATGTGTGGTACACATAAAAAATCGAGACACAGCTGTGCTAAGAATCGGATGATTTAAAAAGTAGCCCTATGTTTTATGTAAGGGTTACTGAGTTACATAACATCGCGCTTGTAGTCCCCGAGGGTTTAGGTAGAAGTGTGATGCTACACCCATATTTCACCAATTATGTTTTAGTCCCATGTAAAAGAAGGTAATCCTATTGTCATCGAAAAAATAGGTTTTTAAGCAGAGTCTTTGGCTGACTGAGAAAATTTAAAAACTAAATATGTAATGCGTGGCTAAATAATTACGGCCGCTCTGGTCGATCTTTAGGCTAAGCCGCACTTACCTAAATTGTTACACACAATTACGTACCGAGTTTCCCCCGTGTCTTTGAAATACGTCAAGCCGTTGGGCCCGGCTGTCATTTCTAGATCTTTGACAGCCGTTACAGTTTGTCCGTGGCCCGAAAGTCTGACAATCAGTCTTACTAAAGGGTGTCGTGCTACCGCAGAAGGGCAGTCGCTTCATGTAAAATATTGGTACACATCTGCATCCGGTTAGACTGGAAGCCGACTTTAAAAAAAGCTTGGAATGATGATGAATGAAGAAGTCAGATGATCGAAAATAGTAGTTCATCTAAATATATAAATACTAGCTGGCGCCCGCGGCTTCGCCCACGAGATATAGAAAAAAAAACTATGTGTTATTCCAGACTATAATCTACCTCTGTGCCAAATTTCATCAAGATCCGTTCAGCCGTTTTGACGCGAAAGAGTAACAAACATCCATACATCCATCCATCCTCACAAACATTCGTATTTATAATATCAGTAGGATAAAAGAGAAAATCATTGACTCACTCATCACAAAATCTCAGTAATGCAATTGTTAGTCTTTAATTATGTATTGGATCCTTTTAGGACGTAAGTGCTAACTAAAATGAGATTTTGCAAAATTCAAACCCTCATAGGGGGAGAAACAGGTTGCCAAAGCTTGTACGGAACAACGCGATTCACTGGCCGGAATGATTATGATAAAACTACTAGGCTTGCATAAATTCAATCTGGTATTAACTCCAACAGTTTATTCTACACATGTAATTTCTTGGTAGAACCAACTACTAGAATTGCATGAAATTCACGTTGGTATTCATTTCAATAGTTTGTTCTGTACATACAAGTTCTGGATGGGAACTACTTACTTTTTACCTCAGTCTGCGCGGGTGAAACTGCTGGGGACAGCTATAGGCTATATAACATCACGCTTCAATACTTAGTACCTGAGCAGCAGGTAAAACCGCTGCGCACAGCTAGTATAAAGGGCATAAGTTACATAGCAGCTGATTGTTGGTTTTGTATTCAGATCATGATCGACTTTTCTAGACTCTGGCTTTCGTTAAAAACACTGGACGTGATCTCATTTAGGGATGAATGATTAGTTTGGGATCAATCTTCTCCGCTATTCTACTGTATTTGGTAAATAGAGATTTTCGTGTCGATTTTATTCGTTTCGTATCTGACCGGAACTTTCCACTGCTTAACATAGCACATTTAGAGTCTACTTTTATCCTTAGTCATAAGTCTTATCCTGCCAATATTTTTTGATGACTCACCGTTTTTGTGGTTAAATGATCATTTCATAAAAAAAACTGCCAGAATTTTTGTAAAGAAAAATTGACAAAACTTTGAAAATACTAATACATCGATAACTTTACGTCCCTGATATGTCATGTGAGTTTGGTCGAATTCATCCTAAAGCGACGAATACAATAAAAAAAAAGTTATGAAATCACCCAAAATAAACACGTGCGTTTTTTTATACAAGACGAACTCAATTCAAGATTCAGCCAAAGGCATACCTCACAGCTATAGAGTGTTTACGTCAAACATTCGGAATGATGATCGCACTATGTTTTCATTATCACACAAGTGCTTTATTATTTTCTTTTTACCATTAACCTTCAGTCGCCACCGAAGTAATGGCGCCCTCGAGAAAGATTGGGTTGCGTATTTTTATCCGACCACATGGCTCCCTCAATTAATTTAATTATAGGTACACAAACAACACCACGCCACTGTCCTTCCGTGGGATTACAAAACTACTCGTATAGGGACATACAACGCTTAAATTGCTCATTATTTTAATTACTTCTAGGCTATTCTGCAAAAACTAGTTGACTAACTTTATTATTTCGTTACGTCATAGCGTCATGCTTATTAGTACTTAAGGAGTTTGGCAGAGGTGTAACTATAGAACACCCACATTTTGCCAGTTATGACAAACTGAGAAATTCCTGCATTAGCACTTTGTCCTACCTGGGAATCGAAACAAAGATTTCATGATCAGCAATAACGCGTGTGACCTTAAACTACGCGCGCGGTGTTAACGCAACGAAGATGCTCGTGTCACTCAGAATATTTTCATACTAGCTTGCGCCCCCGGCTTCAACCGCGTGATATCGAAAAAAAAGTATCCTATGTGTTATTCCAGACTATAATCTACCTCTGTGTCAAATTTCATCAAGATTGGTTCAGCCGTTTTGACCTGAAAGAGTAACAAACATCCGTACATTCATCCATTCATCCTCACAAACATTTGCATTTATAATATTAGTAGGATTAAAGTAGGGTGCTTGTAAATAATTTAACTAAAATGCTTTTTAATAATTGTATTTCGATTCAATAATCGACGTATTTACTGTACACTCCGCACTCGCACTAGGGCATCAAAACACAAAAGTCATCAATTGAAATTTCGCTAAAAAGACAGCTTCGGAATTTTTTTTGCGGGTCGAAAGTTACATAAAGCAACACAGAATACTTCACATTGAAGCTGGAAAGTAGACTCACTGTGAATACAGAGTCCTAAAAGATGGAGAAGCCGAGAAGTACAGAGTTCGAAAGAAAACTTAAGAATTAAGTTCGAGACTGTAATTTAATACAGAATCTAGCTGATCAAGACCCAAACTTAACTATTAAGGTTGTCAAACATCATATCTGAATGCACATTTCCGAGTTTAAAAAGTTTTGAATCAAAGTCGTAATCCTATCTCATGGAAAATCAATGTCAAAATATTTGTGAAGTAGTTTTAAAACCGATTTAGATTAAGCTAAGAATGTAGAAAAATACGGTATAACACTTTAAGTGCGGTAAAAACTAATAAGGGGATATTCACTGTAAAATATACTGGTACGTTATCATAAAAGTGAAAAATAGAAAAAAAAATGGAGCACTAAACACAATCTAGACTTACGAAAACAGTAATACCTAGGCACAGTTAAATTTGAATGTGAATTTTGTAACCGACACAATTTCTAGAAAAAAAAAGAACTATCGATGACTTGCACACTTTTCTTCGTTTTATTTCTCTTAAATATTCGACATTCCTCGTGCGATATCCACTATGGAAAATTCCCAAGCATTTTCCCCACCTACGTGCCAGTAAAAAGAGACCTATTTCAGTTCAGACACGAATAGGTACTAGAGTGGAAATTTTCCTTCTTTAAACCCGTTTATTTTGTAGATGTCCCGAACCATAAGTCACAAATCAGATTAAAATAATGAAAAAGTAAAGTATCGAGTGTACGTGACTTCGTACTTTCGCCCATTAAGGCGAGGGAGATTTACTTTTTCTTGTTAGGCGTGAATTTCATAGAAATGATTAATATCATGTTCTAGTAATTTTTATTCGAGCACCCGTTTTTCTTTTGAAATCATTTATTTTGCGAATGCGTAAGCTTTCTGCTGTTCCGTGTTTTTGTGGCCTTAATTACTTGTTTAGCTTACGGGATTTTAGTGCTAAAACTTAGTTTGTTAAAACGGCTGAAACACAATAATATCGCATAAAACAAACAAACATGTCTGCCTCCTTAAATAATTTGACCGAAGTAGCAACATATCAGCGGTCAAAAAGAAAATGCCAAATTGCCACATTGTTTTTACACTTGTATAACAATGATCTATCTGCTTGGAGTTTAGATTTGGGTCCGGTTGATGGCAATAGGCTCGCTCCCTATTACGTGGAGCTTAAATATACTGACGAAATGTGGATGTACTGCGGTACACCTCTGCTAAACCCTTAGGAGACGTGCAGCCGTGAAGTTTCGGTAAATTTGTGCAAATAGGTACAAAAACATCTTAACACAGTCACACACTATTTAATTTGCACATAATCTGATGCCAAAGGTCCGCAGTTCAAATACAACTCCGTTAAATTATAGCCGTGAACTCGTTCCTAACACAATTAAACTGAGTTTAAACTGCAGAGGTTGACACCAATTTAAACTGTAATTAGCCCTGGTACAACCTGGAATGTGGACTGTGGTGCACATTATTAATGCACTAACTAATGCAATGAACACAATGGATAGCTTGTATTCTTTATGAGTAATAGAGTAGGCTGGGCTGTGTGTGCTTAGCCTAGTAACAGTTCAACGAATAATAAAGCCATTACTTGCTTGTTTACCAGCATGAAATTGATATACTGCATTCTCCAAAGTTGTAATAAAACGCAGTTTGAGTTCAACAGTAAAGATAATGATAGTAGATATTACAGCATTTATTAGTTAGGATAATTAGTTTTGTCACAAAAACTAATTTTCCATGGAAAAACACACGCCATCTTTTACTGTCTTGACGTTTGACAGTTGTGTGTTATAATTTCTTATCCTGTATAAATATTTGTTCACCATGAATACATGGTAAACATGTTAGCACAACTCTATGTATTTGTAACATTTAGCATATCGCGCCACCTATTCAATAGAACCTGAAGAAAACTAGCAAAATGTGGATGTCTTAAACACCTCTCACCTTTCGGAAATAAACAGGCGTGATTTTATTTTATTTTGATTTATTTGGGAAAACAAACGGTTACACATTACAGTTTTGCACAAAATTACAGCTATAGTTTGAGTAAGTGTATAACCAACAACATTTTATAAAAACAACTAGCCTTCGCCCGCGACTTCCTCCGCGTGGTATGCTTCGTTGCGGGCGAAAGCTAGTTAGTTTGGCCCGCGTGATGATCGAAAAGAAAATCTTTCTCTCCCCTCTTTCTCCTTCTTTTCTCCCTTTTTTTTTATAAAAAAGCCAACTATTTCTGTACCAAAATTCATCAAAATCGGTTAAGCCATTTAGACGTGAAGACGTAACAAACAGACTCACTTTCGTTTTTATAATATTAGTAAGGATTAGTTACAAGATACAATGCGTCCTGCGCTTAAGATTCAATATGCATAACGAACTGTTTAGTTTAAATGTGTTTGAAACTAAACAGGCATGCAAGTTAAAAAGAGACACAGGAAATGACAGTCGGTCCTCCAGTGTAAGAGATGGATTAGAATCAAACAAAAAACAACACTATGTCTAATCCAAAACGGTTTCACGAACAAGGCTCTTTAATTTTCCAATTGGTGTAGCAAAGATGTCAATATTTTTTGTGTGATGGTATAGCATCTAATGTATATTGATTCGATCTACAATTCCGCTTGTGCCTTCGTGGTATGTGAGCAGTTTCTCATTCGATTACGTACATGGTATATTGTTGCTCAATCAGGCTTGTCAAATGTTGTCTGTCACCGGACAACGGACGATCCCCTTACAACTAAAGTCGTATATATGTAGACTGGTGCCTAAATATGTATAAATAAATGTAATGTATATCATTGTATGGAAGGAACGGTGTAATTTTATAAAAAAAAAAGATTTAGTTATAAAGTTATCAGTAAGCAATTATTTTCTGTTCGAACAATTTATCTGCAAAAAAAATTTTAAAATATGAATTGGAATTTTTCAGAGCGATTCTCGAAATGCGATTTTTATCGACAAATGCTTATTGAAAAAAAATGTGAATGTGTTATGAATAAATGTAATTTTACCATTAAAAGAACTGCAGAACCATTCAACTATCTCTACCTAGTTATATTTGTTGAGAATCAAGTATCTTGTCTTCACTAAAATGACAAATAGTGTTGCGGCAATAAGAGGCTTAGCGAAGCGCAGCGAGGCTTGTGAATGAAGTGGAAGGTCGACCATGTTCCTTACATATATGGACAACATATACCATTATATACCTACATATGTATGTGTGGGTGACTAGAGAATAAGATGGATTTAAGTAATATAAGACATAATTTTATTTTAAAGCTCTTTTCTTCGCTTTCATGTTTTCATTTAAAAATATTTCTGTTTAATTTCACATAAAATCACTTGTATGTAGGTAGTTACACAATCATGGTTTAACTGCTTATCAGGAAACGGGAACTGTGTTACCCCGAATTAAACGCGAGCGAAACCGCGGGCATGAGCTAGTATTTCATAAAAAAAAAATTATCAATAACAAATTATAACTTAACAATTCATATTCAATTGTTAATAAATTATATAATAAAAAATAAAAACCAAATTATTGGTAGAAGCAACTTTAACAACTTTATAAGTATGGTGTGGATATAAGGCAATGCGCTGCATGGTTATGCACTTTATTTGATATTTGCTAAGTGTAGAAATATTAAACCTTTTTTTTACAAGAAATATCTGCAACATTAACAAATACATTTTACTTTACGTTCGAAGTAATCGTGGCTGATATTTAGGTCAAGCGGCAATTGCCTAGGTTGCTGTGGATGAGTGACCACCTATTTTGTACCGCGTTTCCTCCGTGTCTCCAAAAGCGCGCTAAGCCGTTGGTTCCAGTTGTTATCTATGGGCCAAAAATCAGTATCGTTTTACCCATACCCAGTAAAAACAGTGTTATTGTGGTGTTCAGCCGACCCCAACATAGTTGAGAATAGGATAGCCAGATGATGGTGCAGACAAAGTTACTTCAGCATTTTTTATTTTTTTAAAACGTTGTCCCATACTAGGATTTCTCCTGTATCGTGGCTGCGTTTACAAACATTTAAACTCACATACACAAACAGCCAGACCCGGAAAAACTAACTGTAAGCCAAAAAAATATTTGTTCCGTGCGGGGATCGAACCCGCAACAAGCAGCGCAGCAGTCGATCGCTCAGTCACTGCACTAACCGTGACGTCAAACACAATTACAACAACTGTTTACAACAATATAGTGCCGATGTATTTAAGGTTTTCGCAACAAGATTATAAATTGCGTTAGCACTATGTGTTTGTGAATATAACGTGCTATTAACATAATAGTTAATCGTACAACACTAACATTTAGCGTCGTTAACGTTTCGAGGGTAATCAGTGACGTCACAATAACAGCCTGTAAATGAGTGACTTTATATAGGATGTTACCGTCTTCAGCCGTGTTGTGAGCATTAATAAATGAAAATTAGTGATAGTTAGTCGCATTAGTAGTTTAAATACTGAGTTCAAACCGTTTAAATTAGGAAGGTTTTATTATTTTGATGTACAATATTCACAAAAAAGCAAAATTAGGGTTCCGTACCACAAAAGGAATCATCGGAACCCTTATAGGATTACTTTGTTCTCCGTCTGTATGTCTGTCAAGACCTTTTACCTCGGGAACGCGTGAAGGTATTGAGGTGCAATTAAAACCAAGTCTGAGTTCCCTTAAAGTGTGAAAAAATAACCGTCTAAGGCTATGCTATAAAAAGATATGGCTATTTATGTAGCAAATTTGTACGGAACCATACAGGCGAGACTCTGACTCGCACTTGGCCGGTTTTTTATACCTTTTTTTGTTGAGATTTATACAATTTATGGTCACAATATGCTGACATATATTTGAGTTACTGCCTCTATCTTCTTCTATCTTCTATAATATAAAAATGAATCGCAAAATGTGTTGGTAAGCGCATAATTTAATAACGCCTTGACCAATTTGACTAGTTATTTTTTTATATATTCGTGGAAATCCAAGGATGGATTTTACGGCGAGAAAAAAAAAGCTTAAGGCAGTAAAGTTTTTGTGTAGTTTAGGTAGGTAGGGTAGGAAAATTGCATTGCAACCGGGGGGCACAGCTTGTTTTTTTATAAAATAAAATGAGGACAGGTCAAAATACAACATACAAAAATAAGTTTTTTTTACAAAAGTCTCATTCTAAATGTTTGTACCTGTAAACGGATCTTTAATTAGAACCATTTATTTTATAAGACGTAATTGCTTCATTATGCTTATTTGACAAATAACGATAAAATTACCCTTTTATTATGAGTGCTTTTTGTTGCTTACTAAGGGACTAAGGACATTTCTTACTCGAAACGACTTTTTTGGGGTTTGAAAAGTCACGTTTACGCTAGATCTTTACGCAGACTTTGGAATCTCACGCACCCAAAACATCGCGTTGATGAATGTGATGAATAGTACGGAGGTTAGGGAGATATTCAAAACTAAGGTTTAACAATAAAATCTTGTCAAAAAGTTGGACCTTTGACCCCCAATATTTCCGTAACTTGAAAGTTCCCAGGTTTGGTCTAGAACAAAATATCGCAGCAGGAATTATTTTATTACACCTTTATTAACATGGAGTACTAGCTGGCGCCCGCGGCTTCGCCCACGTGATATCGAAAAATAAAGTATCCTATGTGTTATTCCAGACTATAATCTACCTCTGTCCCAAATTTCATTAAGATCCGTTCAGCCGTTTTGTCGTAAAAGAGTAACAAACATCCATACTTCGTCACAAACATTCGCATTTATAATATTATTTAAAGTAGGATAGGATGGACTTAAGAATAAAATTAGTTTTAGCTGTAAAGAAGATCCTAACTCCCTGTTTCCAAATACTTATCTACTATTGTATTTACGAGATTTTAATGACAATGGAGGTCATAACATAAAAGTCTATGCATGCTCTAGACTAGAATAAGTACATGATTAATGTGGACATCTGCGTAGGAAATTCATCCTTTTTGTCCAAAACGCACTTTGTGGTCTGTCTATCTGTCAAGACTCTTTATCTCGGGAATGTGTGGAGGTATCAAGTTTAAAACCATATACTGAAGTCTGGTCCTTTGGAGCTGTGAATATCAATCCTATAACTCTACGCAGTCAAAAGATATGGCCTTTTATGTTGCAAGTTTGTACGAAACCATCGGTGCACGAGTACGACTCGCTCTTACACAGTTATTTTTTTAATAAACTACACCTCACACCTACTAGGATTTCTCATGTATTGTGGGTGCGTTTATAAATATTTAAAGTCAAAAACAGTCAGATTCGGAACAAGTACTAGTAGGCCATTCAAAAAATTGTTTTGTGCGAAAATTAAACGCAAAGCAACAATCAAACAAACAGCAGACAATCGTTTAACAACTTTGTCGACCGTACCTTAGTATCAAAACGAGACATGTTCACCTTGATCACCATGGGCAGCGTCCTCCAGCCTTTTTTGTGTATTTTTTCTGCACAAATCCAAACCTCTTCACCCATACTATTTACGTATTTTTTTCAACATTCTCTTTGCCCAAGCTTTTTGAAAAATTGTATACCTAGTTGTCATATCTTGACGGTCACTGCACTTAAATTATACAAATAATGCTGATTCTCGTTTTCAAAATGGCCGCGCAACTTGTGCTCAAATGACATAAATCTCGTGCGACCTCGGCGGCGATTTCTTCAGTCCTTCACTTAGTATCGGCAAACTGAGAAATAAATTGAGACGCCGCGCCGCCGCTGTTTATTTACGCTAAATTATAAAAGCCAAATTGAAATGTTTATATATTTCTAGTAAACCAATACTGGACTTCGGTTAACGAAAGATTTACTTAAGAATTGTTTATAAAGTTTCTCCAAACCAATTTAATATTGAGAGTTATTTTTTTTGCAAAATTCATCTAAGCCTTCGATGTAATTTACGATAGAAATCTTGATTGAATTTCGCCATGGCTAAATGGGACAGCTAAATGACGCTCACCATTTAGTTTGAGCGAAACTTTTTGAAAAATCAATTTTCAAAATAGGTAAATATTTAGCTAAATTATATAATAACCCTTGAATAAACGGGGCGTGCGTGCCAGTGTCAGGAGATAACCCAAAGTGAGTGGCACATTAACATATCTTGCGTCATTTTTCCACGAGGGGGCGTTAGAATCACTTTGGTATATAAGTATAAACGTTATTTTATTATCAGCTGCCCCTTTATATAATGTTTTGAAAGCTCAAAGAAAAATGACTGAGCGGTTTCGTTTGAGGTAAAATGGGTTAAAGAGGTGATTAGGCATTTCCGTGTTTTTTTAACGAAGTTAGTCGGTGAGTATTTCTGTAATGAGTAGTTTGCCTGATGTTATGTTAACTGATTTAATTAATTATGGGCACGTCACTCGTTATACCTTTAATTAATTATTTTTTTGGTTTTTTTGTAGGGCAGTTTCTTTTGGAACTACAAATTCAAGTCTTTTTTAGGGTTGCGTACCTCAAAATTGTATCAATATTGTATTATAAATAAATAAGATCCCAAATATTTGCATTTCATATTGTTATGACTAAGTGTTATGGATCAGTTATTAATAATTTAAGATTTTTTTGATTCGAAACTGTACCAACACTTACTGCGAATAAATTGAATTTGTATTTAAAAGGTAAAACGGAACCCTTATTGGACCACTTTGTTGTCCGTCTGGCTGTCTGGCAAGACCGTAATTATCGAGTTGAAATTAAAATAATATACTCAAGTCGGTGATCTGTGTGCTGTGAAAAAATCAATCCTCTAAAGCCCCGTTCCAATAAACAAAAACGAGTCGTTTTGCTTACGGATGGTAGTATTTTGACATGACGTCTCATAGAACTTATGTCAAAATACTACCATCGGTAAGCAAAACGAGTCGTTTTTTGTTTATTGGACCGGGCGTTAAGTCTATGCAGTCAAAAGATTTGGCTGTTTTTATCGCAAGTTTGTACGGAACCCTCGGTGCGTGAGTCTGCCTCGCTCTTGAAATGGGTTTTTCTTTATTTTATTTTGGGCTCCAAACGAAGCTAAATCATTTAGCATATTATTTTTAAAATCAAATCCACGTCCTCAGGTTGCAAAGCCGAAGGCAGGTACTTAAATAAAACAGGAACAATTTGTATGAAAGGCGATCCGTTTACGTAGGCCGCTACAAAAGCGCCAGCTGACGATCAACTCATTTGCATCTACTGTCAAAACTCGCAGAACGGATCCCGCTTTGCAAATCCGAATATGTATAAATACGAAGGGATGCGATGTAGCGAGGCAACATCCTACATAATATATAAATCATTTTTAACTAACATTAATATTAGATAAGTTTTTATTACTAACAATGTACCTATTTTAATTCAATTACTAATATTTTATAGATTAGAAATAAATGCTTAATAATAAAAGGATATCGAGAACCTCGAGAAAGGCGAGAAAAATAAGCAAATCAAGTAACTTAACTTTGCTCGCGAGTTTGTTGATATGTGGGATGTGGAGTCAGCGATCTAAGTGCCGATAGTCGTATTTGCCAGTGGCTTAGTTGCCAAGAGCTTTGACCAATACCTAAGGAGTATGGCAGCGTTGCCACGTTGTATGCAACATTTAGCCTCTGGCCAAGGTAAAAGCTAGCCCTTGGGTCACGGAAAGCGTCAATTGAGCATCTTAGAAGTTCTTTAAAAAGGTTATGAGCTCTTGGACCCCACGGCTAAAGAGTTTCAACCCCAAAGGGCCCGATAATATAGTTACCACAAAAGTTACTATACTAACACCGCTTGAGGTTCTCCGCAGCCAAAGATCCTATATAATAAGTGTTATTTTATTGTTAACTAGCTTTTGCCCGCGGCTTCGCTCGCGTTAAATTCGGGGTAACACAGTTCTCCTTGCGCCTTATTGATTTCTAATAGCAACGCAAAGTTTTCCCTTTTCTTCCCTCTATCTCCCTCACATCCCACATTTTAAAAAAAAAATAGCCTTTGTACGTCTCCTGGTTCCCAACTATCTCTGTACCAAAATTCATCAAAATCGGTGTAGCCATAAAAGCGTGAAGAGGTAACAAACAAACAAACTCACTTTCGCTTTTGTAATATTACTAGCTTCTGCCCGCGGCTTCGCTCGCGTTAAATTCGGGGTAACACAGTTCCCCTTTCCTGATTTACAGGTACCTGCTACCTGTAGTTTTTGCCCTTGCGCCTTATTTTTTGTAATAGCAATGCCAAGTTTTCCCTTTTCTTCCCTCTTTCTCCCTCATATTTCAATTTTCTCCAGAGTCCCAACTAACTCTGTACCAAAATTCATCAAAATCGGTTTAGCCATTTAAGCGTGAAGATGTAACAAACAAACAAATAAACAAACTCACTTTCGCTTTTATAATATTAGTAAAGTTATAAATAAAATGTTGTCACAAGTCTAACCAAGAGGTGTTGTTTTACCCAGTTCCAATTAGGTAGTGGAGGTGTTAGCGTCTATAATACATTTGATATGTTTTCGGTTTATTAACATGCAACTATACCACTATTTTATTAATTGGCAACACTCAAACAGTGTCCTCTGCCCGGTTCAAAACCAACCAATCACAGAAACGCGCGCATTTCACTATTGAAATGGCGGTAATTGGAAATAACGAACTTTAACAGCCCGGCTAGATAGTTAGTCGTTCGGATTTTTCTGCTAGGGAACATCTTTTAAAATAAGTTGTGAAGTGTGTCGATAAAACCTAAGGTAATATGACATTGTTCTATGATGTATTATGCCTATCTATTTGTGTGCCTATTTGCAATAAAAGTGTTTCTATTGAATCATTTATGGAGTTTTTCTAACAATTCAGAAGTGGGATAGGCGGACTAAGATATTATCTATCCGTCTATCCTAGCCCATACTTTTTCTCATGTACCGTATTTATACATTTTAGTTACTTTCTTTATAATTCTTGGAACTAGGAAAGACTCCATAGATTGGGATTATATGAATACGGCCACGTAAGTTACTCTAATCTCCTACATTAGTAGTTTCATATCTTAATTGCATAACAGCAAAGTCTACCGTCATTAAAGAATGTGAATAATACTTCTTGAATGCATAATACTTTTATGGGTTTTGAAATTCCTTTATTTTTTACATAAACAAAACAGATAAATGACATTCAGATCTATTGTATTGTATTTTATAACGGGCTGGTGCCTGCAACTCCACGTCTGAGGCGCGTATTTAGCGTATGGGTGGGAATATTATTCGATCCACCCCAGCTCCACGAGAAACGTCAGCAGCGCCTTAGTATTGCTGACGATGTCGCGAAGAGTACTCGGGTTACTGAAGTACTTTGCCCTGTATGGGGTAACCTCTGGGCAGTGCAGAAGCACGTGGGCTGCTGTTTCGTCTACCTCCATGCAGGCTCGGCACAATGGGCTGTCTGTGACACCTAAGACAAAGAGGTGTTTATTAAAAGAGCCGTGGCCAGTAATGGCTGCTGTGATTGTGCGCATCTATGGTTTTGTCATCCGAAGCGCCTGTTTAGTGAAGCGGCCGTCGATACTAGGTAGAGCTTCCTTGGCCTGCCTGCACTCGCCGTGGTCCAGCCACAGTTTGTGGTGAGATTCATTCATTCAGACCTAATTCTAAAAGCATTAAAAACAGATATTATTCGATATTTTGTACAGGCTATGGCGCCTTATAAAAATTTAAAAATACAAACAATATGTAATGTAATACTAATACTTATACGTAAAACACATTGTACTGTACAGCGTGATGTTTAGACACATATTCGTAATTTATTACAGTTAATAACTGCATATTTTATACAAGATTGTATAAACCTTTAATTAATTTAACATAGTTTTTACTCGATAATATTAAGTATACCAAGTGCTAATGAGCTACGTAAACTAAGTGAGTGATTCGTTGTAAATCTACCTACATTCCAAACGAATGTCAGTAAAAAGTTCGGTCGTGTTGTCGCATCGCCTTCGTAAGTCAAACAATAGTAAATGACGTGGGAGACGGTATCGATGATAAGTTTCGATATATTTTAAGTTTAAGGAACGGGTTAGACCGATAGAAGAAATAAGTGGGTTATGATGTTTAGGGAAAGTTACCAGATAAAACTCCTTTGTGACTTCTGTAATGAATTATTGTTTTAATGTTTTATGGGATTGTAGTGCCTCTTAAAGCTTGTGTTGCATTTTTGCCAGGGCTACACTCTGGATATGCAAAGCTTGCACAGTTCCACAACATGTAAATATACGTGTGCATTGATCAGTTGTGTTTGGTCCGGGTACTCCCCTGGATACCCAATTGATCTGAAGGCATGTATGTTATAATACAAGCTTACCACCCCTTTATAAGATATATATAAGGTATTATCAGTAGGTACGAAATTGAATAAATTTTGTTTTATTAATATTAACTTTTAAATTATTCGCTTCTAGCCACTCTATAGTTTTTTGAAGAATAATGTTTATTCCTTGTTCATACGTAGATTTATTCTGTCCTTTGATTATAATTGTAGTATCGTCGGTTATCAGGGAAATTATGTAAAGCAAAAACATTGGTGGCCCTAAAATACTGCGCTGCGGCACGCCATATCTATTGAAAATGAAAATTGAACTGATTGTAACGTTTTACTTTGATCATTGTAGTTTGTTACTTCCGCTGATTGTAGTCAGTCAAACAAATTCAATTCAATTATTTATTGCATCTCACATGTGTTTTTTTTTTAATAAATCAAATCGAATCATTTATTTCAATTAGACCATTACAGGCACTTTTGAATGTCAAGAAACAAAATGAATCTACAGTCCCGGTCACAAGGCATAATAACTTGTGAAAGTACTGTAGTTGCCCATTCCAAAGCGTTGATCTCTATGGAGAAGAATGGGCATGAAACTCCATGGACACTCTTTGTTTACCTGAGAACGAAAATATTTCGTGGCGATAGATCTATTTATTAGGTGATACAACTTGATGACAAATATAAATTTTGGTAATATAAATATAGTTCCCTTATGTTAATAAGGGCGAGGGAGCGAAAATGAGTCTGTCTAATAATAGAGAAAGTCACAAACGCCCAAGCTTCAAGAGTAGGGAGTTGCTTCGTAGTAAAACGGAGCAACAATACTCACCCATAATCAGTTATCATACTCGAAGAGTCATGCGTTGAAGTTAAAATTAGACATAAAATTTACAAAAGAACAGAACCATCAATATTAAACATAACTAATAAGCATAAATGTGACACACAATTAAATTTACGAGCAGAGGAGCTCGTGGCTGGATAATAGCAGCCGCTCGGGTCGATCTATAGGTTAAGCCGCGCTTGCCTAGGTTGGTCTGTGGATGGGTGACCACCCGTTGCATACCGAGTTTCCTCCGTGCCTCGGAAAGCACGCAAAGCCGTTGGTCCCGGCTGTCAATTGTAGATCTTTGACAGTCGTAACAGGTAGTCAGTGTTCTGAAAGTCTGACAACCAGTCTTACCAAGGGGTATCGTATTGCCCGGTACTGACTGGGATGTGGAGGTCGGATGGGCAGTCACTCCATGTAGGGTACTGATATTCAGCTGCATCCGGTTAGACTGGAAGCAACCCCAACATAGTTGGGAAAAGGCTGGGCAGATGATGAATTAAATTAACAAGCAATGTCGTAATTGCATTTGCTTTTTAATCATTTAAAAATTCTGATAGGCTGTGGTAACATTTGGTTAAAAGGATTTTTTTTGAGTTATATTCTAAAGACT
This sequence comes from Ochropleura plecta, assembly GCA_905475445.1. Classification (NCBI taxonomy): domain Eukaryota; kingdom Metazoa; phylum Arthropoda; class Insecta; order Lepidoptera; family Noctuidae; genus Ochropleura; species Ochropleura plecta. The sequence continues at coordinate 14,184,525 of FR997723.1, forward strand.
ATTTGGTAATTCTTTAATAAGTTTGGGGATTTTATTATAAATGATTGGCGGCAAAGAAAGATGTTTTCATGCATCAGTGCCATGCTCGGCCAACTGTTTCTAACCTGTTATTATCACGCAAACTGTGAATAGTAACTTCTGTCATTTTTTTTAAATAATTTAGGTTAACTTTGGACAAAATTAGCGACTGCTGCTATTGTTTAATAAAATATCCTATGCCTGGGTGTAGGACAGCATTTTGTCATAAAAACACCAGTTGAATGGTAATAAAGATATTTAATAAAATACCAAAAGCGATTATAGAACTACCTATTAATTTATTTAAATAAAGACTCGGAACATGGCTTATGGAAAAGTTGTTTTTAAAACATTAATGAATTTATGAATTATAAATGGGTAATGCACAATACAATGATAATATATGAAACATGAAAATTAATTAATTTTGACATTCTTGTAATTTAATTAGCTGTGACATTCCTGTAATTTGTCATTTTCGCAATTTTATAAATCTTGACATGCCTGTATTTTTATTTTGACATTTCGTAATTCCTTATTTTGACATTTCGTAATACCTTATTTTGACATTTCGTAATTCCTTATTTTGACATTTCGTAATTCCTTATTTTATTTAATCAGTAAGAAACATGGCACATCAAAAACATTTTGCATACAGGATTTAGTAGGCGAAATATGAAAAACTGTGACTATTTTATTTAAAGATATGTAATCACCATATTTCTTGCAAATAAATGTATTATTATTATTAAATAAGGTTTGCAGCTATCGCTAAATTTTTGCCCGAACATAGCCCTTATGTACATTTTTGGGACTCATAAAACATATCCATAGTGAAAGTTTACCCAAAATATAATCAAATCTCAATATGGAGCCAACAATACCATAGAAGGCAGTAAGAAGCGCATCAGTGCATATTATAATGAGTGCAAGATTATAGATGATATTTATGTTAAGCGTTGACGGAAGAACATAATTTTAGTTTTTGTTGGTTAATTTTCAAATTATTGTTATTTAACCATTTAATTATTGAAGATATCGTGTCATTAATTTCGTTCTCATAATTATCTTTATTGTGAGTTTATGGTGACCGTACTGTCATCAGCAGAAAGTGATATTAGATAATTTGTTATTGTGAGTAAATCGTTTATATAAATATATATAAATGTAATATAAATATATAATTTAAAAATCAGAAGAACGAATCGTTCTTCTTATTTATATATTTCTTCTTTTTCGGTGAAGATGTTTATTTCGGAAATCACGGTGTATTGTTTACTATTTTCTAGGTATCTTTTTATGAGTTCTTGTATATTTCCTCTGATGCCATACGCATCTAGTTTACTAATGAGAACATCATGATTATCGTAATCGAAAGCCTGCGTCATGTCGCAGTAAATTACACAAACTGGTTTCCTTTTGCCTACGTCTGTCATGACATTATTAATGAAATCAAAAATAGCCATATTAATAGTTTTATTTTTGCGAAAACCTTTTTGATATGAGAACTTCGAAATGATGTAAGAACATTTTGTTTTTCTAAGAAATTGTAAATTTGTACTTATATATAAATACTTTAGATAAATTCAAATTCATTTAATTGTCTGAAGATAATCACGAATTAAATGAAATTGTTATTCAGGATAATGTAATGTAATGGTATAATGTAACTGATCCTTTAATGATTTGCCATCAATATTTACCTTCTTTTATTATTTTTTATTTAATTTTACATTTTTTATTATTATTTTTGAATTGTGACATGTTATGATTTCATTATGATCTCATTAATTTAACTTTGTAAATATTTTCTAGTCTGTAGTTATTTATTGTAAATGTAAGGACCATGTGAATTATAACTTTTAGTTACTTTGTGTTTGACGATTGTCTGGCAGTTTGAGTACTATAAGGGACCTACACAAATGTCCTTTTTTTGGTATTGTTCGTCGTGTCGTTGAGCTCCTTGGGTTATGAATCGAGCTACACGATAACTGACAAATGCTGGCACTGACTGGACAGGTCCACTCAATCTGTGTGGTGCTTTCTTAAAAAGACCATTTCAGACACTAATCCGCATAGTCCTCATGTAAGTTGACCAAGACTTTTTGTCTAGACCTTAAAAGAGACTACAACCTCGAGTTTGTTTCGGCTGTTTCTTCTCAGAGTAGTCGGCTACGAAACACCGGCCTCATCTAGTTTAAAAAAGACGTGTAAAAGTGTTTGTGAAAACCTACTCGCAAAATAAACATCACATATCATTTCATTTAACATTTATCACTTGCAATATTGGGATATTGCTATTATCTGAAAACCATGATTAAGTATAATAAATACATTATTTTTAAAATGTGTGTCTTTATAATAATGTGAATCTTTCGAGCTCTTGTATTTTTGTTAAGTAAACATGCTTAAACACAAATGTCGCAAAAACATATTTACCTATTTCTTTAGATAAGTTCATATAAGTATAAGTAAAGTGCAAGTGTTTGTAATAATGATTTATTGTTCGTATACATATTTCGTACAGATATAATTAACAACAAATTTATAAAATTGTAATTGTACTTAGTTTTCAAGTTCACATCATTCTATTGTTTCTATTTTAATTTTCGCGAAGGGACTCGCTTTTCGCAGGATGGCCGAGCTGTTAGCGTCTATAATACATTTGATATGTTTTCGGTTTATTAACATGCAACTATACCACTATTTTATTAATTGGCAACACTCAAACAGTGTCCTCTGCCCGGTTCAAAACCAACCAATCACAGAAACGCGCGCATTTCACTATTGAAATGGCGGTAATTGGAAATAACGAACTTTAACAGCCCGGCTAGATAGTTAGTCGTTCGGATTTTTCTGCTAGGGAACATCTTTTAAAATAAGTTGTGAAGTGTGTCGATAAAACCTAAGGTAATATGACATTGTTCTATGATGTATTATGCGTATCTATTTGTGTGCCTATTTGCAATAAAAGTGTTTCTATTGAATCATTTATGGAGTTTTTCTAACAGAGGTGAGATAGGCAGTTGCTTCATGTAAAATACTGGCGTTAGACTGGAACCCGATTCCAATAGAGGGGAAAAAGCTAGGTAGATGATGATGAAAATGATTTTGTGGTGTAATACTAGCCGCGCCCCGCGGTTTCACTCGCGTGGTGATAGAATATACAATATATCTTTATGAATTGTAGCCTTTGTGTTATTCTGATAGGTAAGCTATATTATTGTGAAGTTTCATTAAAATCCATTCAGTAGTTTTTACGTGAAAGACCACACACAACCATACATACATACCTACATCCTCACAAACTTTCGCTTTTATAATATTAGTAGTATTAAATTTACGACAACTACATATACTGACCGTAGATATGTAGTATTTGAATTTTCCGAAAAGTTTATGATGACAGTCAATTGGCTTAACAGTAAATTGCCTTGCATTAAAGCATGAAAATAATCACTTGCTAAAAAAAACAAAAAAAAAACTTCTCAAAAACGAAAAATTAAGCAACAAAAATAAAGAACTTCACTTGGAAAAGTTCAAAACAACACTTAAAAATTCTATTTCACAAATGGAGGTACCCAGACAGACTGACCGTTGTTCAGATATCATCTTGTAAGCAAACAATGTTACATTTACATAATTAGGTACTGTATTAACGCTATGATTTGGGATAAAAGAGGTTCTACTTAAGATTCTACACGTTTGTAAGAGTCAACTAGGGAATTAGGGCGGAGGGTCGTTGTAAGCGATTGCCTGACTGTTCCCACTTATTTTTATTGGCATATCGTACCTTACGCTTCATTGATACGTGATTCGATTGGTGCTTTTCTTTGATCGCTTTCACACAGTCATAACATGTTCCTAAACATAAGTAGGTACTTACTAATATGTGTTTTATTTGTGCTATAAAAGCATACTTCTAATACATTGTTCCATAATCCGACTAATATTATAAATGCAAATGTTTGTATGTTTGTTACTCTTTCACGTCAAAACGGCTGAACGGATCTTGATGAAATTTGGCACAGAGTAAGATTATGGTCTGGAATAACACAAAGGATATTTTATTTTTGATGACACGCGGGCGAAGCCGGGCGCCAGCTAGTAACTTTAAAAATTACGCACATAAGGCCTGTTTAGACTTTCATTGCATTTTGGTAAATTGAGATGATGCAGATTATACTGTTATCGCTGTAGCATCGTGCAGATGACATAAGATAAACTGTTTCTTTTCAATCTTGAACGTTACCACAATTTATAATCATGACTGAATATTTTACCTGCACCATGAATACCGTAATCGTAAAACATTGAATCAGTTAAAACTGCACTAAATTTAATAAATTGAACCATCCAAAATGTTTTTGTCTAAAAATAAAATAAAATTTTATAGAAAATGAAGCAAAGCGTGATGCGTGTAACGTGCGTCACGCCACATAGAAATGTGGGATGTTTTGCCGTGATGGACAGTCGATATTTTTCTTAGAAAACGGAGTTTGCGTTAAGGTTTTTGTTTTAGTCACCTAAAGTCTCAAATGAAACAACAAACGCAAATATTAAAGACAGTCTCAGCAAAACAATTTGTCCAATCTACAGTGCTTTAATCCTATTTTACGGTCGATGTACACACGACAGCAGGTCAACGTATTCTAAAATATTATAACCTGATCTTTCTACTACGCATCGCACACCGTAGTAGTGAGATCAAGTTAGAATGGTTTTGTGTAGCTTGATGTGCTGTCGTGTGTAACAGCGCTCATACATCGCCTACCATTAGTTATTGGACTTTGATTGCACCCATGACAGTGAGAAAACATGACACGTCAAGTAATTAACCCTAAACCCGCCATGACGCGTTTCCATTATTGAAAAGAGGCTTTAAATCATCATTAGGAAGATCGTAGATAAATACTTCTTTTGTTTTGGTAATTGGAGCAAAAAGGTGTTATGTGTTTTAGTGGTGTGAGCTTTTAGAAGTCGTGTTAGTAAACAATTGATTGTTATCTTACTATGAGCTCCTTTCTAATGTTAGTTAAAAAGGTAAAAGAAAGAGTCAGTTAGCTAATTTACCCTTACGAGGTCACTAACCAAGAACCACTCATAAAAACGTTTTAATAAGAATACATCGTGATTTGAGTTTTGCCAACAATGACTTTCATACGTATAATAAAAATGAATTCATTTTTCATTCTCCATGAATGAAACAGCCGACAGAGCAAATAAGAAAAAGGTACATTTTCACACCGCATACAACAAAAACATAACAAGGGCGAAAAACGTGGGTATGTGCCTCATATATATTTTCACATTTTTCCTTCCATTTACGGAGAAAAGAAGATCATGAAAAGGTACTGACGGCAAAAACGTGTGTACCCACCAAACGCTTTAAGTTACCAACATGTACCTATACATATCTAATACTAACGATTAAATACAGTTCGCTATCCTACTTCCTACTAATATTATAAATGCGTATGTTTGTGAGGATGGCTGGATGGATGTATGTATGGATGTTTGTTACTCTTTCACGTCAAAACGGCTGAACGGATCTTGATGAAATTTGGCACAGAGGTACATTATAGTCTGGAATAACACATAGGGTAGGGTTTTTTCGATATCTCGCGGGTGAAGCTGCGGGTGCCAGCTATTGAATAAAATAAATAAACACATTTAAATTTATTGATTTCTTTCATAAAGATTGCAATTATTTATGAAATATATCATCAGAACTGAAAAAGATGCAAAATTCGGGATGGGGTAAAATGTCTATCTCTATGTAACCTTGATTGAGTCACAGAATGCAGATATGTGAGCAATATCTGATAGTTTCTCCGCAGTCAAACCTAAACAATGAAATAAAAATATGCCTTCCATCGACCGCGTTTGTTTTTAATTCTCGCGAAAATATTTTCGCTTTTGTCGTCTACGCAGGTAAATATTTGTCGCAGCCGTTTCACGCCCTCATGAATTATTAACTGTCCTGCATAGCTTAGCAATATTTGTTTAAGATACCTCAGTATTATTTGGGTTACTGATAAAACTCTTTGCTTCTGCACTCTTTATAAAAAGTATTAAAACAAGATCAAAGACAAAACACATTTGAATATCTTAGAAATGATTTCAAAGGAGGTTGCTTCAAAAGCAACCAACTACGAAAACAAGATAGTAACAGCGACTAATGAAACCACACGTACTTCCAATCGGAAAATTCGATAGGCGGCCGAAAGTTTGGTAATTACTGGTCTCAGAAACCAGACAGGAAAATTGCCTTATAGCTCCCAAGTGGCAATAGCAGCAACTATAAACTATGTGATATTGAAAATTTAGTAAAATATATACAGACACGTCACATGTGAGTTCACCTTACCGTCCCCTGAACCGCAAGGTGACGCCAAAATTTGAAAATGGAATTTACTTCTCCCCGCATAGAGACCGCAGGTTCGAACGTTGAACGCGGTTAACGTCATGAAAAATGTTGCCTATCCTTTTTAATAATGTTTAATTTTCTAATCTGTTTTTGTTTTATTTCCAATCACATAATATAACATAGCAACTAAGTGAATTATTGTCCACGATTGATTTGCTACAGGTTTCCGCTTATTTTGATTCTAATGTAAATTGTGGTGATTCACTACTAAATATCGGACGAAACAGAAAATCGCTAGATAAAAATAAAAAAATTGTATAGTGCAACTTCTTAACAGTTTGGTATTAGTTTAGGTAACGGAAACGTGTTTTGCAAATATTTTCTTTAATTCATAGACTATTAAAATACTTTGGGACTACGTTAAATAGCCATTGACAGCAAACAAAAATCGGGTATACTTGTCCAATCTTGTCATACGTGTAAATAGAGCTTAGTCTAAGACCGAATTCGGGTCAGCGTTAGATAACGGTCGAAAGCGGGCAAAATATGGACCCTTTATGAAACTCCGTGGTCATGAGTATCAGATCCAGTAATTTGGAAAGGATTCCGTTGATAAGGAAGGAATAAATAATGTCTATGACCGCTATAGAACGGCTTAAGGGACGCTCGTTTTTAGTTTGGAATGGTAAAGGACTGATATGTTGATAATGCTGAGGCATCCAAGACAGTTTGCAGGGGTTGCGGGTTGTTCGAAAGAGATACCGCGGCCCCGGAAGATAAAAGGCAAAAGAAAGAAAGAAAGACACCCATGTTCTTTTTAGCCAGTACAAGTGTAACACTCTCCCCCGCTCCGCCCAGAGCGGAGGAAGTTGATAATTTCCATGCGCAAAAAAAAAGCAAAATAGTTTTGTGCAGAATAGAACTGTACTATATAAAGACTGTATTGTCTGCATAGCCAACTAAGTTGTTAAGGTGCATCTGGATTTATGGCTCTAATCTATACCGGAAATGGCAAGGTTTAAATCTCTCAATGAATAATTAATATCTGTTATGTCGGAGGAGCTCGTGGCTAAATAATAGCAGCCGCTCAGGTCGATCTTTAGGTTAAGCCGCACCGGGTTTGACAATCAGTCTTACCATGGTGGTAACGTAATACCCAGTGGTATCTGGGTTGTGGAGGTCAGATAGGCAGTCGCTCCATGTCAAATACTGTATTCAGCTGCATCCGGTAAGACTGGAAGCCGAACCCAACATAGTTGGGAAAAGGCTAGGCAGATGATGTTTGAGTTTATGTATAACCACATGCAACTGAATATTAGTATTTTAGTCGGTCTTCCTATCTGATCCCCACACCCAGTTAGTACTGGCAAAACCCCCTTCCCCCCTGGTAAGGCTGGTTGTCAGACTTTCAGGTCACTGACTATGTACACACGAAGGCAGGTCAAGCTATTTTGAACTATTATAACCTACGGATATAACCTACCTCTCTCCTACAGATCGCACACCGTAGTTGAGACATCAGGTTAAAATGGTTTTGTGTAGGTTGATGTGCCGTCGTGTGAACATAGGTAACGAATGTCTAAGAACTGTAAATAACACGAAACCAATCGGTATGTAATGGGAAGTCACCCGTCTAATTTGGCAAGCGAGTTTTAACCTAAAGATCACCCCAAACGGCATTTACTATTTAGCCACGAGCTCCTCTCCTCGCTCTCTCTCCTCTAGTTACGACCATAACACGATCGAAAATGCGGGCCAAAACTAGTTAGGAAATAAAATAAACTAGGAAAATTCTACATTACATAATAGTTCTTGTCTTAGTTAAAATGATCCATCCTGACATACGAGTCCTATTAAAACCAACGTGTTATTTTGTTTCCTAATTGCTAGTGAGTCGAAACTGCCAAAACAAAATCAGACAAAATTAAAACGGATTTAAATAAGAAATCGGTTATACTTATATTGGCTATGTTTCTTCTACGTGTCGCCAGGGAAATCTGGCGTCTAACCTAAACATAAAAACGAGATATTGGTAATCTATGAAATAAGGTGGAGTTGTCAAAGAAATAAATCTCATGCTTCGGAGATACATACCATCACGCCTGGAATCCCCAAAGAGATAGACAGAGGTGTACCTGAATAGTACACCCATATTTCTCTAGTTATGTTTAAGTGCCATCCTATCCTACTATATAATATTATAAATGCGAATGTTTGTGAGGTTGGATGTATGGATGTTTATTACTCTTTCACGTCAAAACGGCTGAACGGATCTTGATGAAATTTGAAACAGAGGTAAATTACAAAACCAGTTTATGTGGATCGTATGGAAAATCTACGGTGCACGGTGCACAGCAGTTACGTAAATACGACGATTTTATTAAGATTTTTTGCAACAATCACGGCAGTAATCCTTACTAATATTATGAAAGCGAAGTGAGTTTGTTTGTTTGTTACGTCTTCACGCCTAAATGGCTAAACCGATTTTGATGAATTTTGGTACAGATATAGTTGGGACCCTGGAGACGGACAGAGGCTATTATTATTTAAAAAAGAGTGAGAAATGAGGGAAGAAAAGGGAAAATTTAGCTTTGCTATAACAATAAATAAGTCACAAGGGCAAAAACTACAGGTAGCAGGTACCTGCAAATCAGGAAAGGGGAACTGTGTTACCCCGAACTCGCGGGAAAAAGCTAGTTCCTCATAAAATATGAATAAATTATATTATAAACGTATGATTTCAGTTTTAATATTCCTTGTATTGACTTTACGTTTACATCGCGCGCTCATCATGCTAGTACCTCTGAATTTGATTCTATAATATTATTGTTAAAGGAGAACAATGAAAACCCTTCCTTGTTAATTACACCGATAGCAAAACAATCGAAGGGATGTATGTGTATAGTTTATATCGGTACAGAAATATGTCGGTAACATAGATTACACACTTGTGCAGTGGCGAAGAGAAAAGGGATGAAAACGTTTTGTTGTTATACCCGTAAGCATGATAATTTGATATGGGAATATATACTTTAACAACAAGGTTTAAGGGAAATTAACGCGCAAAAATATCGAATAATCACGAAGAATCGTGGATGTGCTAAATTCAGTCCACTGAAGAAATATTTCATAGGTTTGAAAAAACAAGTAAAGACACAATTGGCAAAATGCTAAATCATAACAGACGAAATGTAGGCGCACCTACGATCACGTACACCTCTGTCGGATCCTTTAGAGACTACAGGCGTGAAATGTTATATGTAAGTGATAAAAATACCAAACGATCGAAACAGCTCATTTTTAGGGTTCGCACCTCAAATGGAAAATACGGAATCCTTATTGTATCACTTTGATGTCCGTCTGTTTGTCTGTCAAGACTATTTATATCAGGAACACGTGGAGGTATCGAGTTGAAATTAAAACCATATACTCAAGTCTACAGTCTGTTTATGCTGTGTAAAAATCAACCCTTCAAATTAAATCAAATCATTTATTTCAATTATACCAAAACAGGCACTTTTGAATATCAAGAAACAAAATGAATCTACAGTCCCGGTCACAAGGCATAATAACTTTTGAAAGTACACAAGGCATAATAACTTGTGAAAGTATCAAGTCACCACAGTCAAAAGATAGCAGTTTATGTCGCAAATTTGTACGGAATTCTCGGTGCGCGAGTCTGACTTGCTCATGACAGGTTTTTTTATACTAGTCATATGTATAAAAGAAACCTGTTTTAAATCAAACAGAAAAAAAAATAAGCTAGCAGAAGAAATTAATTCACAAAGCGCAATGTTGATGCTCAAAGCAGAACCATTCCATTCGCATACGATTCAGCACACTTCGATAGAGCTGTTCATTTATCTATGGCAAAGAGGTCAGGGGCGGTAGTGGCGGAATTTTCTTTACACTCCGATGCATATTTCCGAGTCACGGTTCCAAAAAGTGGTTAAATTGCACTGCACATCTGGTAAATCATGTTCTATAATAACCATGTAGAATTAAAAGTGAAGGCAGTGAATATTGCAGAGGGGCCTGCCAGGGCCACCGCCTGCCGGGGTTGCGGATTGTTCGAAAGAGATACCGCGGCCTCGGAACGTAAACGGCAATAGAAGGAACATGGGTGGATTTTAGTCAGTACAAGTTTGACACTCCCTCCCGCTCCGCCCAGAGCGCGGGAAGTTATTTGATGATTTCCCATCCGCAAAAAAAGGCAGTGTTAAAGAATCACGTACACACTCCCCTAGGCTGAGCAGAATTTTAATTGAAATTTTCTGTTGCTATGGTAATATGTATTCCGGTGGATTGCCCGCTAAAATCTGCGAAAAATTGTCCAGTTACTGACAGTTTGGCTGCCATGTATACGCGGATGTAGGTAAAGGGATAACCAATGAAATAGACATGAAGAGTTGTATAAATACTATTTAAATGTTTGTAAGCGCACCCACGATACAGGAGAAATCCTAGTGTGGGGCAACGTTTTTGTAAAAAGAAAACCTTCTGTCTGCTTGTTTTTTTTCCATTACACATTTAGCACATAGATGGAATACGGCCTGTATAAGGACAAAGGATGCTCTTAACCCAAGAAAAGTATTAAAAAAACGCAAAGTTAAGTAAGCTCAGCTTGACAAATTCCTCTTTTTGATAATCAATAGCACCAATGCACCAATTAAATAAATTGGTCTTCCAAATACTTAGAACCGTCAGTAGCTGTGTCTGGGGAACACTAAATTTAATTGCAGCAAAGAATAAAAGACAAAAGAGAAGTAGCATCCAACTTGCAGTCGCCAAAGCAAGGGACCGCTTTGTAGACGAATGTAGTTGGAAAATACTAAACGAGATTTGTAGTCACAGAGTCTGGGGACATGTTCTGATACGAGAACTTTTGATTGGTAACTTTCTAGCAAAGTTGCGTAGATTTTATTCTAGAAATCCATACTTATTTTCTCGCTACGATCTGTATAAGAATAGCCTATAATATAAATATAGCATGATACGTTATATACCACAGAGGCTTATGCCTCTAAGGTCTCCTCTCCTGTTTGTTTGTATGCGGAAGTGGAACAACCGCACCACGCGGGGACAGGGTGGCTTCATAGATTTCACAACAGCCCATACTCATTGTATTTTAAATAGTATAAGCAAAGTGAAAATAGCTATCTATTAGTGACGAACACTTTTGAAGGCTCTTTTTAGGAAACTGAGGAAACTGTTTTAGATTATTTCATTGGTCTTGCAATTGTAATTTTATACAAATCTGTCGAGTGTTGGCAAAGGTGGTCCTGAAACAGACGAATTATCTTGGAGTGTACATTTATGCTTATTCCGACTTTGTATCTGCATTGAAATTCTGGCGAAATGTGAATTTGGACCAGTATTTATTATGCAATTGACTGTAGCTATTCCATGTTTTGTTGGAGAATGTAGACTTGTCAAAATGATATACATTCAACATAACCAACATTTTATGATCTTGAAACGAAGTCCGAACAATAAAAGATTGTAGTTCACGTTTCCAACAAGTAAGTGACCAACCGGCCACATTTAGTGGGTCCGTGAAGCGGCGTACTTTAAACTAGATTAATGATCGGTCGTACCACGTTAAGCTGTCGGTCTCAGCCGACATTAGAGGCGTTTGCCGTCAAAGCGTGTCGGACCCGTAATGCCTGCTGATTACTTGGTCACGAGTAAGTGGGGAATTTTGGGATTACATTTAGTGAGAGCCGTCAAAGCTCCTGCCAGTACTGTGCCCCTGAATACGTATTTTGTCTTCGGTTATATTTATGCGAATATTCATGAAACTCCATTTTATTATGTGCGTTTTAAGCAAATCAGTTGTGAAATTTAGGAGTAAAAATTTTCAGCTTACTGTGAAGATATACCTACTGTAGTTAAATGTATAGACAAAATAAAGATTTGAAATTAACTGCCTACAAAGTTCATGTCAAATCTCTGACTAGCAGTGTAGTTTCAGGTTTGGGCTTAAAATATCATAGTGAGTTTAAATATTATGTGCTGCAGCAGTTTGATAAAAAGGGAATGTGTCATGAATGCTTAACTTGTCAGTTAGTAGTGAAAATACGCAAATGGGGGATTTAAAATTACAACTTGATGATCCATAAAACTGTTTTCATCTCAAAATAGGTGTCTAGCGGGGTTGTGTGGACATAGACAAGAAGCTTTATACTTATTGTGTCATCTTTTATGTCGCCGATCCGTGCTAAGACCGTATGTCTAGAAGCATAAAGTCGTGTATAAAATAAATCGATCCGCTGTCGACAGGAAATTGGATTACATACTTTTCTCTGTTTACCGTTCAATATTTTTATATCTATTTTTATGTTGTGCAAAATTTTATGCACTGTGTGGAATTGAGCTCCCGAAAGACAGTTATCACTATCTGCGTCATTTGTTACAATTTTGCTTAGCAGATGCCAGACTCATAACTTGCAACTTTTTGAAGGAATTTTAAGTGCAGTTGTTATTTTTTTATTGTTTGTGGATGGGTTAAAATGGGAAGAGTCGTAATGGTAACAGATGAATGATAGTGTTAATGAACGATATTTTGCTTTCCTCTTCATAAAATACTTATTTTCAATTAACTTACTTTGTATTGTTAAACGTGAACTTGACTTTGTTTTAGTATTTTTTTTCTTTAAAATACTTGTTAAATGTTCGAGAATCGGAGCCATGATGTGAATTTACGTAAAGAGTTAAAAGTAAAAAAGTTTTGCAAAAAATAAAGATAATATTCCGGCTTCAACTGCCAGTTTCTTATCTTGAACATCTTTGCCGAAGTATTGACCGTTTCAACAACTTTTCTAAAGAAGGATTTAAAAGTTTAAGAATATTCGATGAAAATTGTTAAAAGTTTAAGATAATAACGTTGAAAATTAGTTTTTTGCAGTTCAAACTCTTTCGGTGAATACAGTTTTTTAAATCCTGAAAATCAGTTAGAATGAGAATGAATATTAAATTACATACTTACATTTATATACCTTAAGATATTGAAAACTCATTTTTCCACCCAAAATAACCAACAGACTTAGATAGACACAAGTAAAATTGTTTTGTGTTTATACGTCCAAAGCGACACTAAATTATAGAAATGAAATATGAAATTTAGCGAAAACCAATTTTGGAGAAGCGCCAAATTGATCTGCATTCTAGATTAAAGAGCTATTTCATTTATTGACTCCATATTTGTTAAATGCAATTAAAAAAATGATATTTTAGTGTTTTCATTGCTCAAATATAATAAAATTCGGCGCTGGCCAAAATGTTTACATTGCTATTCCAATACCGTTTCAGCAATTTGTAGCCAAATCGCTCGATTAATTAGACCGATGTTCGTGGTATTGAATTTTGATACATTTCGCTTTGATCATTTGATATTCTTTGATTGATCTAATATCTTGATACATTTATACATACATATTGCAAATTAGAACCGCTTTTCTTTATTTATCTTTTAAATTAAATAAATTTTTGATGCAATTCTCACCTTCATTTAGAAAATTTATTCGGAAAGGAGCAGGAACCTTTAGTTTTAAATTAAATACCTACAATTTTGGTGTTTTGTACGTGCGAGGCATGGGCGCGGGTGACTATAATACTATAATGTTTGTAAATGTGGATGTGGGGATAGTATTCGGAACTACTAATCTATTTCCGAAAATTACTAGTAGCTGCTACTGACAAAGTCCTGACAGAAAAACAATAATACTTTGCCCAACCCGGGATTCGAACTTGGCACCCCATGCTCAGCAGTCGCGCTTACGACCACTAGGCCAACGAGGCTGTGAGTCTTATAGGCTGTATTTAAATACAATACAAATACAAATACAAAATACAAAATGCTTTATTTAGTGTTACAAGTTTTGCACTGCTTAACTAATTTTTGAAGCATCCCTTTAGGCAAAAATAGCCTGTAGTGGGATACTTCGCTCTTCTATAACTTATATGCTATTGTACATACAAAACTACTAAATAATACAAAAAAATTAGAAACAATAATAATAAGAATATAAAAAATGAGAATGAGACAAAAAATAATAATAGTAACAATAAACACCGGTAAGAGTAAAGCATATTTAGGATACTTAATAAAAAGTTGCCAAGTATCGTGTAGAAGGTTTAGTGTAATTGTTATGTGTGAGTGTGGAGTATGTGTGTAGGGTATGTGTGGTGGGTGTGTAAGTGTTTAGAATGTAGTTATACGTTTTATGTCTGAGTGTGTAGTATACGAAGTTGAGTTGACTATGCATTGTCTTGTAGGAGGGCCTCCGTTTCCTCATAATTGAGTATTTTTACCCATTCAGTAACTAGTTTCTTGCAGTCATAAGAAGTTTTTGCGTGTACATTTATATTTTTGTTTATTAAATTGTAAAGTTTAGAGGATCTTTTATTATATTGTCTACTATTAAATTTAGTTTTTATTGAAGGAATTTGGGCTATTACGTCTTTTCTTCTTTTTGATGAAATGGTTGCATTCAATGGTAGCTCTCTGTGTTTCTTCAAGACAGTTTGAACAATATACAGTTTACGCACTGATAGCAAGTCGCTAATCTGATATAATTTCACGGTGGGGTATCTGCTTTTTTTAAAGTACATTATTTTGATCAACGCACGTTGCACTCGTTCCAAATGTAAAAATTGGGATTTAGCTGCACCTCCCCAAATAGGGATGCAATATAATAAAACAGACTGCACCAAAGAAACGTATATCTCCTTTAATAGGTTCCTAGATCTGTTTTCAGAGCTGGTGACTGTATTTGGAATAATGTGTCTCAGTGTCTTAAGGATCCACCCTAACTTCCTAATTCTGTTTGAGACCTGCTCAAGTTGAGGGTACCATGATAACCTTTGGTCAAGAATGACTCCTAGGTACTTGGTTTGTGAGACCTTTTTAATAGCCGGGCACAAACAATTTTTATTATTTGTGTCTCCACAAATGTTCTTGCAGAATATTTTACGTACGTAACGCGAGCAAAACCGTGGGTAAAAGCTAGTCCTACTATGACATTTATTTATAATAATATTATAAATGCGAATGTTTGTGAGGATGGATGTATGGATGTTTGTTACTCTTTCACGTCAAAACGGCTGAACGGATTTTGATGAAATTTGGCACATAGGTAGATTATAGTCTGGAATAACACATAGGATACTTTTTTCGATATATATATATAAAGATAGAAGCCGCGGACGCCAGCTAGTGTTTACTACACTGTGACCTTGGGCAAAATTAGTAGAAGATGCTTAGAAGTTTTGCACTTATCGGATTTTATACAACTTCCTATAAAGTAAAGTCAAAGTTCCGGCGAAGTAAAGTCTGTAAAGGTATAAGTTCCCTGTTTCTATAGAAATTGGAACAGGTCACAAAGATTGAAAAACTTCCGCATGACTTTTATCTTTTTTCGACCTCGGATCGTTTTTATGTCTTCACCACTTTTGGGCTTGTATTGAACGAATAAAGTAAAAGATGAGTGTTTGTACAATAATATAAGTTGAGTGTATTATATTATATTTGAGATACTGTTAGCAAGAACGTGATTATAAATGTTTTTGTAAGGAACTGCGACTTCAGCAGCCGCGGGAGACGACCCGGGCGTCGCGAGACGACTCTCGGTCGCCATAGATGCGGGCTTGTGGACGGTGAGCAATGGGTAGCTCACCGTTCATCCGTCTATTATAGACAGGCCGTGTCGATGGTGCGTTAGTGTTCCACGCACGCCTCAAAGAGATGTCAGCAAAGCTAAGGGGCCTGCCAGGGCCACCGCCTGCGGGTTGCGGGTTGTTTGAAAGAGATACCGCGGCCCCGGAACGTCTACGGCAATAAAAGGATAATGGGTGGGTTTTAGTCAGTACAAGTCCGATACTACCCGCTCCGCTCAGAGCGGGGGAAGTTATTTGATGATTTCCCATCCGCAGAAAAGGAACTGCGATTTGAAGACAAAATGTTGTAATTCCCAGTACTGTGTTAAGAGTTTCGTTGTTGCTAGAGTTAAATAAATTACACATAAAACAGTAAAAACATTTCATAATTTACTGAGGCACGTCTCCTACGCGATTGGCGTCCCATACATGTAAGACGGTACGGTTGGCGCTTTGGCCAAGTAATCGACTGCTGCGCTGCGTGTTGCGTGTCCGAACCCGGCACGAAATAAATATTTTTGTATAGGCTGTTTGTGTATGTGACTTTAAATGTTTGTAAAAGTACCCATGATACAGAAAAAATACCTAATGTGGGGCAAAGTTAAAAAAAAATCAGTAAAAAATATTATAAATACCACCAGTTCCAAATAAAGATAATAATTCATACGTCACATTGACTACACAATATCCTGTTCCGTTTACATAATACAATCAGCGCTTACAAATTCTAGATAGTATACTATCTGAAAAATAACAATAAGCGCCACAAATACATTACCTAGATAAACATAAACCTGAACATAAAAAAGACGTCATCAAATCATATGGTTTATCGTCCAATACCGACGAAACTCGCCCACGATCAGGAATTATCGGCCGAGGTCGGTTAAGCATGCAATCACTGACGCTGAAAACAGAAAATACGCACCTATATAAGCAAACACATCCATTATTAGCAGGACGAAGCTCATTTCGTATTGATAACAGGTCGGCATAAGCCTGAACTAACGGATGACCGTTATCCGAGATATTGGGCGACCGCGGACGCGATACCGAGCTATAGCACAACAAAGCGAAGCTGATACACGAACTAAATAGATACAGAAGCCTCAATATGCAGAGCAAAAAGAGGCGCACGAAGAAAAAAGACGTGAATGGAGATCTCAGACAAATGCTCGCCTGCCGGGGTTGCGGGTTATTCGAAAGTGATACTGCGACCCCGGAACATAAAAGGGCAAAAGAAAAAAAACTTAGGTGAGTTTTATTCAGTAACAGTCTGATACTCCCCCCCCCCCGCTCCGCCCAGAGCGGGTGAAGTTATTTGATGGTTTTG
This sequence comes from Ochropleura plecta, assembly GCA_905475445.1. Lineage (NCBI taxonomy): Eukaryota > Metazoa > Arthropoda > Insecta > Lepidoptera > Noctuidae > Ochropleura > Ochropleura plecta. The sequence goes on from FR997723.1 coordinate 14,201,903, forward strand.
CATCCGCAAAAAAAAAGACAAATGCTCACCGTCCGTTGATCTAGTAAGACGTGGCGCGTTTGTGTTCCACGTGCACCTCAACAAAGAGATGTCAGCAAGCAGAGGGATCAGTCAGGACCACTGCCTGCTGGGTTTTTCGAAAGAGATACCGCGGCCCCGGAACACAAAGGGCAAAAGAAGGAACGTGGATGGGTTTTACTCAGAACAATTCTGAAACTCCCTTCCGCTACGCCTAAAATGTCATTTGATGATTAAAATCCTTAAAAATAAACCGGACGAGTACAAGTCGAACTCGCTCACCAAGACGACATAATATGCGATATAAATTGCCATATCAAAAGATACGAACCCTCAAAACCTAGGCAGTCAAAAGATTGCCTAGATTTAGAGGGTTCATTTTTACAGACTTGAGTATTTGGTTTTAATTTCAACTCGATACCTTCACGTGTTTCCGAGATAAAGACAGGCAGACATACGGACAACAAAGTGAGTGACGGGGGTTCCGTATTTTCTTTTGAGGAACGAAAACCTAAAAGACAAATGGCAATCGTGAGTGCGCTTGCACTTACTGTAAGTAAAACGTGTCTAAATATTATGTGTGCGTGCATATCCACTCTTTGTATAGAACGGACCTTCCTCACTTATCTATTTCATGTCTGATACCTCCGCCCGATAAAGACGCCCTTACGTTAACGTTACTCGTTTTCAAAGACGGTTCATTGATAAGCCGACGCCTCGGTTAAATCGAATAGGGTTATGGATGGGAAAATGTAGCGTAAAAGTGGGCCGATACGGTCAGGTAAATAAATCTGGAAGTTAAACAGACGAAAGTAAAAGCCGATAATTTTGGTTAAAAGTTTCCTAATATAATAAAATGGATTATCAAAATGTTTAATTATGATCAACGCAAATATTAAGCTGTGAAAATCAGTCGACAGACACTGATTTCGTTAGTTTAAATTATATTAACTTAAAATTTAAGTTTAAAGTTGAGCCACTTATAAACTTGCACGAAGTTTGGAGTGTTTTAATTTTAATTTATGGTACTAGCCAACTATGGTAGCTTGAGAACTAGCAGAGAATACCTAGTATATTAAAGGTCATATAAGTTAGGAGTTATTAAAGAAGACGTCGAGGTAACTATTGTTTGAAGTTGTCTTCAAGTTGCGAGTGAGGTTAAGGAAAGGCGAATGAAGATAATTATGAATTTGGAATATAATTTTGGGGTTGATCGTGTTCATCAACTATGCTAACAGAAGAATAGGATTTTCATCATCATCAGCCCACATTCGTATGCTAAATCCCATAATCAAGCTGGAATTACTTACACGCAGAAACAAAGAAATTTTTGTAGTAAAATATCAGTTGGCTCTAATAATGTACACACGACACATCAACCTATACAAAACTAGTTTATGCTGATCTCTCATCGTACGGTAAATCTACGGTGTACGATCCGTAGTTAAAAAATCTGCATAAACTAATATTGATTGATGTGTGTACCTTAAAAATAAAGAAAATGTTCATGATTTTTAACGTAACGTAATTTGATCTCGATTTTAATAATCATTTAGCAAATCTATGAGAATGAGTCTTACGAGTATATAATTCGTACATTAACTAAAAAACTTAAAAAATAATAAAGAAACATCGAAGTTTTGTCAAGTCGTAAAAATCGAATCGCTAGTTTTTCATAAATAAAACTTTTCTACCATAATTGACGAAGCGCTTTAGCAAACAAAGCTATGAAGGCGTGGAAAATCACAACAGCGATGAAAGCGTAGCGTTTGCTTAAACAAACATTTATTGAGGAAATCATACGCATGCTCTGAAATTATCGGAGATTGCCGAGATAATATGATAACTACGTAGTAACTATGGTTTCCCCTAAGATATAATAATATAGTGTTAATGAAACTTAATATTGATTGAAGATTGGATTAAAGAATATAAGTTAGTAAATATGTGCCCTTTTAACTAAGACTCAGCTTGTTTTGGTGTCTTTAAAGTTTTTAAGTCCGCCGTTAATTACCTTTTAGTACTCAAATAATTGTGGTGCCACTTTTATTTTGACTAACTCATACCCGCGGCGTAGTCTGCATGCACTTCGATAATTGTACCCTTGGTTTTATAGCACAAAAGATACCTCCACGTGTTCCCGGATCTTTACAGACAGACAGACGGACAACAAAGTGATACTATAAGGGTTCTGTATTTTGCCTTTTGAGGTACAGGACCTTAAAAGGGGAGTTATCCTTATTAATATTATAAAAGCGAAAGTGAGTTTGTTTGTTACGTCTTCACACCTAAATGGCCAAACCGACTTCGATTAATTTTGTTAGTGAGATAGTTGAAACTCTGGAGACGGACCTAGACTAAAAAAAGTGAGAAAAGGGGAAGAAATAGGGAAGAAAAGAGGAGAGAAAGTTTTTTGTTTTTTGATCATCACGCGGTTTAAAGTTAGCGTTAGCCCAAAGTAACTATGCCACGCGGACGAAGTCGCGGGCGGAAGCTAGTCTTCTATATCTCATTTAACAGAAGGTTTCCAAGTTTGCTCCAGAAAACATTCTCAACATTACCTGATTAACAAATGGCATGCAGCTTCGTTATGTGTCTCTTTACACCCGCCTTTACATTGCCTATGCTGGTCACACTACTTAGTAACAGATGGTGCTGCCCCATTGCATCTTATAACCGTCATAAAAGACGGCTAATCGATATCAGGACGATATACAGCCACACACGACGATATACAATTCAGGACTATTATCGTCTGACATGGCAAATACGGTAATTATCCCCAAATCTCACCAACTGTGACTCAATTGACTGGTACCTGGTATCTTTTTTTTTGTTTTATTATTGCCAGTAACCTAGTGTCAGTTTTTATGCTGTCAATAGGCCTCTAACTGCGCTTTAATTATTTTTTTAAGTGTGCCTGATTTTCCCTTTCCTGGCCAATGGCCTCCTATGTACTTATACTTCCACTTTTCGCGATGTTGCGCCTCTTCCCGCCAATTAACGAGAAAACATCCAAGGCTTCGTTTGTTTTTAGTCATCGCCTGTCGAGGTTGCGGGTTGTTCGAAAGAGGTACTGCGGCCCCGGAACGCAAAGGGCAATAGAAGGAACATGGGTGGATTTTAGTCAGTACAAGTCTGACACTCCCCCTGGGAAGTAATTTGATGATTTCCCATCCACAAAAAAGGTTTCGTTTTACATGCCGTCGAGAAATATTTTTCAGATGATCCCGGTTTGGTTTCCTTACGATGTTTTCCGCAACTACTTATACATATAATACGCACATGAATTCGAAAAAACAGAGGTGTCTTTTTTGGGTTCGAATTCGATAACTATGACTTGGCAGTCCGACAATGATGCCGCCACACTATCACTGTCATCAAAATCCACGTAATCAATAATCTCAATAATGCTTTGAACCTAAATTAAAATGACATTACTGGTATCCATCACCGTTTGCCATTGCGTTAGTATTTCACAAAGTGAGCTCTCTATCAATATACTTCGCCCACGGCAAAATAGGAAAGCTAAATTAGGTGGCCTATTGTCAATTAACTTTGCAATGCATTTGAAAACGTCGTGGGTAATAGTCCGGTCAATTTAGACATTCGAAGTTACCTAAATTCCCACCAAGCTGAGAATCGGTAAGATTGTTTCAAATATCGTTAAAAATAAAATTTGAAAGTTCCCCATCTTTCCCCTGTAAGGAAAAAAAAATATTCAAGGTCAAAGGTAAAAAAAATGAGTTTTTCGCGATTTTCAGCAAAACGGTAAGTTTTATCATAAAAATACTTCAGACAAAAATTGTAGATCATAAAATTATATACAAAAAATTAATTAATACTTTTTTTCTACGAGCCACCGTTTTTGAGATATAACGATTCTAAAAGTTGTAATCGTCTTAATCGAGCCTCGGCTTAGGGCGTCGCTGAGGGACAACAAGGGACAGGCTGGATCTGAGTGATATTACTTTGGGACTGGTTTAGACTTACTGGCTCAGCATCGCGGGCTGGCTCTTGCAATGGACGGGTGGGGCAATTACCGGGACGTCGCGACGGGCCTCGTCAGCGAGGACGGAATGACGGCGCTTTGCGTCTGACTTTTCGAAGGGTACTCGTCTCCCTGCTGCTCTCCTGAAGCAGGGTTATAGCATCGTCAGGAGTGACGAGGGTATGTCGGGGACGACGAATTTTACTTATTCGCGAGGGATCGTATCGAGCGGCCGATGCGATAAGGGGGTTGCGATGTTTTAACGCGGAGTCAATAAAGCGTTTGGAAAGGCGCTTCATGAATTGAACGACGGTGGGGATTCTTAAGTCTAAGTGAAGACTATCGTTACGGACGTAAAAAGGGGCTCCCGTGATTTTACGAAGGAATCGGTTTAGCAAGGTCTGCATCTTATGAAGGAAACGAGGGTTGGGATGGGCAAACACGACACATGCGTATGTCATGAATCATGATGTGACGGATGACCGCGGTGTATAAACGCAATTTGCACTTAAGTGACAGTTTGCTTTTTGCCTGAATTAAAAAGTGAAGCCTACCCATAGCAAAGGCAGCGCGCGAACGAGCCGCTTTGATATGTGCCGCGAAGGACAAGTGGCTGTCGAGAATGACACCTAAGTATTTGGCTTGCTTCTCCCAGGGGATAGGCTTGCCGTACATAGTGATCGGACTGGACCAACTGGCGTTCAAGACTAACAGTATTTCATTTATTATAGCAGGTATAAGACCTAGCCACGCACACAATTGAACAGGGGACAGATGTTTTCTCAAGGTTACGATGGCGTATAAATTAATTGACTGGTTTTCATTTTACCTGATATTCTTATAGTTATAACTTATGTATATTTTATATAAGTAGTGTAAGTTACAATGACCGATGGAAAAATATTTAAACATATATTACAACTATAGATATATACGTGGCGTACTCATGCATATTATGACGATTACAACTTTTAGAATCGTTATATCTCAAAAACGGTGGCTCGTAGGAAAAAAATATTTATTAATTTTTTGTAGATAATTTTATGATCTACAGTTTTTGTCTGAGGTATTTTTATGATAAAACTTACTGTTTTGCTGAAAATCGCGAAAGACCTATTTTTTTTACCTTTGAACTTGAACATTTTTTTTTCCTTACAGGGGAAAGATGGGGAACTTTCAAATTTTGTTTTTAATGATATTTTAAACAATCTTACCGATTTGCAGCTAGGTGGGAATTTATGTAACTTTACTCTTATTTTTTGGTCTAATTTGACCGGACTATAAGTTGTGTTTGTCTGTAAGTAAGTAGATATAGGTTCAACGGTATGCTTTATTTATTGTTAACCTCTTAAGGGGTTATTGCATTGTTATGAGAAACTTTTTACGAAGAAACGAACCCCCTAACCGCCATTAAACCTATAAGGCTCACGCCATGGCCGTGTCAACAACATTCGTGTTCCACGCGCGCCTCAAAGGGATGTCAGCAAAGCAGAGGGGCCGGCCAGGGCTAACGCCTGCGGGGGTTGCGGGTTGTTCGAAAGAAATACCGTGGCCCTCGGATGATAAAAAGTACTCCTCACACTCCCTCTCCCCCTCCGCCAAGAGCGGGAGAAGTTTTTGATGATTTTCCGTCCGCAAAAAAAAGTGAGCCTTTTTTTTGCGGATTTTTCGTGGTTGGTGGCAGCTACCGAAAAAATCCTCCTACGATTCTTAGTCCTTGCTTTAAGAATATTGCTATATTATTAATGATTTACATACAATAAATAAAACATGGTATGATACCACGCCTATAATCCCTTACATCCACATTGGCTAGTTTTTTTAAGTCTCTTTAAGATCCGGGGCCGCGGTATCTTTTTTGACCAACCCGCAACCCCGATAGAAAATAAACTGTAGTAAATAGACTGCCGTGGTGCTTCTGAATCATCTTCCAGAAAATAGACATCCCTAGAATTATTGGCATTCATTTGTTTATCTTCCAATTCATCTTTATAAGCTCCAGCTAGCACGTTGGTACACTAATCTAACTGGCAGTTGAAGGATAAGCAACATGCATGCAAACAATATTGAGTTCTGTTTATTTTAATGAAAATATAAACACACGGGACAAATACTAATCGGACTCGCACGAAGGGTTCCGTAACACCGCGAACCGTACAATATTTTACAGTAACTATTTTTGTATGTTTGCTATTTGGTTTTTTTATTTTTTTTATAGTGGCCGTAGTAATACAGAGTACTAGTGAAAGTTTCAAGTGTCCACCAATCACGGATAAAAATACAGCCCTGTGAACGATTAGATTAGAAAGACAAAGGAATCGTAGTAGAGTTACCCTAAATATCAATTACATTTAAAAGTATCTGTGTATGGTTAAACAATTATTCACGCGAGCGTGTACCAATTTGCATGTCTTTCTAATTACAAACATGTACTGATTGTAATTCCTGATAATTCAGGTTTAAATAACTATTCATAAATTACTACAGTGAATGAATTATTATATTCTGGAAAAGAGAACACGCGAGGTGTAACATTAGACATAAATAATAGCGGAAATGTGACATTATTTAATACGGTTATTACGAAAATCTAGTTCTTTGCACTGAGTTAATGAAAGAAAAATATTAGGTTGACCTACCGTAGCTTGAAATTGCAAATTGGACCTTATTCATTACGGTATTTCAGCCTTCAGCCTGGTTTTCTAGTTTGCTTAAGTCGCAGCACTTGAAAAGTAGTAGCCATCTCCAGCTAAGTTTCTTGGTTCCTCAAAGGCTCACACGAGTACCTTTCATCCTCTTTGCAAACAGTGTGAGAAAATCGCCGGCCATTTCAGAGGGTATTGTAAGAGGTTTTATACCTTAACTAATGCTGGCTGATTGGCCATAACGTTCCAATGCTCAGGTCGTTTTAAATATGGAACTTTGAGAAAAACATAAACGTATGAGAATAGAAGTGTGACATGTAACATAAAATATAATTTAAAACGTAATCTTAAAAATATATATGCGCATTTTATTAAAGTATTCTCACCAAGTCCTCACAGTATCTAGATATTTTAATATCTATCGGACATAGTTTGGTTTGAGAGGGAGAGGAAGGCCAAAGAAAAGATGGATGGATTGTGTACGGAATGATATGAAGGAGAATTGAGTAAATAATGCCGTGACGTCTGACAGGGGAGAATGGAAAAAGAAAACGTGTTGCGCCGACCCCAAATAGAATGGGACAAGGGCAGGAAAATGATGATGATGGTGGACATCATTTTGCCGATACAACAAAATGTTGTTTAGGTGAAGATTTATAGATAACTCTCCACCTCCAGTGTAAAAGTAGTGTGGTTCCACAAACTGTAGGACACTTATAAATAGTCCTTCTGGCCGTTTTCGGCCACGGCAGTCAATCTCAGCGGAGATTAGTCATCTGCGCAGGAGATAATACATTGCATAAGTGTGTGCTCTGGGACAGGTGCACTCTCTGTTCCCTCCCTGTCATAATCTGATGGGATGGTAATCTGACGCGACCGGAGCGAGATCAGGCGTAGGACTAACGGCGTAACGTGCCATATGAGGCACGGGAGTATCTTACCTCTAACTTCCAAACTCCAGGCTGCTATTGTGAAATTCCTAATGGAAACCCAACAACACGTTTTGTTCGACCCAGGAATCGAACCCTGGACCCCGTGCTCAGTAGTCGCAGTTGCTACCACGTTCCAACGGAGCAGTCTAGGGACACTTAACATCGTGTCTTGCCTGTCCTTTTGTTTGTACACTACAGGATCTGATGGACGCTACGGAAAGCGCCGAACTCGTCGCCAAATTTTTGTTCTCATTTAATTTAGATGGCCATTGACGCGCTTTTTTTGCGGTTGAGAAATCATCAAATAACTTCCCCGCTCTAGGTGAAGCGACAGACTTGTACTGACTAAAACCCACCCATGACCCTTCTATTGCCCTTTATGTTCTGGGGCCGCGGTTCCGGTTCGCGGCCCTTCTGCTTTGCTGACATCTCTTTGAGGCGCGCAACACTAACACTAACGCTATTGACATGCTAAGAAGCACATCTATGATAAAAATTTTGTTTTTACTTTCTCTAAATGTGTACTCATAATAAGACTAACCAAATACTGGCCAGTATTATCTAATATACCTACTCGATAGTCGATATATCAAAAACTTTCTATGTAGAAAAGCCACCGCCAACAATATTTATCAAAACTTCGCTAAAAACTTCACGTCAATCAGACAAGCTGTTTTGCATAAAACGGAGAAAAACAAACAAAACAACCGTATATTATATTATGTTGTAGATATATTGAATGGTTGCCAAAATCTTGCTTTAATATCGTATGGATCATTCGCGTATGATTGTTATGGAGAGTAGAGGATCTCCCGTGACTTGGATTGCCTTAAGAATAGACTAATCCTATTATTATAAATAGATATGATATACACACAGAATATTTTATTATAGAGATAGGTTGTTGGTTGGCTCAGTTTCGTATTTTTGTCCGTTGTGCGGATATGTACAATATTTATTCAACGGGTACTTTTAGTTCTTAATTCAATTGTTTGTTTTATTTTAACTTGTATACGTAAATAAATAGAATAGTTAGCTTACTTTCACATACCTATATATCACGCCATTTTTTAGGGACGGGAAATCATCAAATAGCTTCTCCCGCTCTGGAGCGGGGATTGTCAGACTTTTCCTGACTAAAACCCATACACGTTCCTTCTTTTGCCCCTTTATGTTCGTGGGGCCGCTGTATCTCTTTCGAACAACCCGCAATCCCAGCAGGCGGTGGTCCTGGCAGGCCCCTCTGAATATATCAGGCCTCAGTATTTTGATGACTTAGCGTTCAACAAACTTAGCTTTCAAAAGAAGTCGTCTTTGAAAGACACTTATTTAAAAGTAAAAGCGATCGTGACGCAAAAAAAAGTGTAAGGTAATTTACATTCCCTTGCGATTGCAAATACAGTCGCCATAATCGTGCAAAAAAGCTTCTAAGCACTCCAACATTGATGTTTGAATAATACCGCAACTTTTGCGGATAGGATATATCTATAGGATGTTAAATTGATGGATGGCCACCAATCGGTTCACTTTTAAAGTTCGGGAACATTTACTTAAAAAGCTGGCAGATTCGTCTCCAAATTAAATGGTTGTTAGTTTTTCTCCATGTTTTAATGTATTTTTAACTCTCTTTACTTATTTTGTTTTGTATGTATGTCGGTATATAAGTATGCATTGTTATATTTTATTTGTAAATGTTTTCTCGAAAACTTTCTGTTATGCACCCTGCACCTACTATGTTTTCTCTTTGCATCAGCCTAAGGTAGACTGGTAGAAAATGTCCAAGGCATTAAGTCCGAGTTTGTAGTGTTTTTTTTTACATGTGCATTAAGTGTTAATAAATGAATAAAATTAATATTGTCAGTCATCGTTCCTTTTAACACAAATGAAACATTTTCTCCACCTAACTGGTTAAGGTTGGCAAAGAAAGTAAATTATACCGTTTTATAATTCATGTCACGTTGTCTTGTGGTTTTAATCAAGGCGAAAGTTTAGGGGAAGCGTTAATCTACTAATGTTAGGTTAAGGAAGTTGGTAAAGTTCCGAGCAGTATTCAATAGGATTTACTTTTTGTTTCAGATTCTTGTTGGTATGTAATGTGTGGTGGAACTTTGTTTCTTTTTAGAATTATTTTTAATGAAACTTGTGTTTATGGAGTTTTAAAAATATAATTAGAATATTAGGTGCCTTTTTTGCGGATGGGTAATCATCAAATAACTTCCCCCGTTCTGGGTGGAAGTGTCAGACTCTTACTAACTAAAACCCATCTATGTTCGTTATTTTGCCCTTTATGTTCCGAGGCCTCAGTATCTCTTTCGAACAATCCGCAACCCCGGCAGGCGGTGGCCCTGACAGGCCCCTCTACTGATATTAGGTGCCTGGCGGAATGGTTTTTTTCAAGTCCAAAATCAAATAGTAATTTATTCAAATTAGGCTCATATGTTTTTTAAACAACAACAATATTCTTTCCGTTCAAAATGGTACGCCATGGAAAACTCAGATGATTGTGGCGATCATGGGAATGAATAAACACTTTCATGAATGATTAGTCCTCAACGAGTTCTCTAGGTACCTACTCTTTAACTACTGTCTCGACTTCTGGGCAAAAGCCTTCCTAGAAGATAGTGGAGATAGACAGAATGTATACCAAGCTAATAACATGCTAAATTCATTTGCTATACAAACGATTTTCAACTGTTCATTTTATTGCTTACTCTATCACTGCCGTTTGGAAGATAATCTCCCCTTTTCACACAGAGTAATGTGACGTCATCGAATACTAACGTTATTTTTATGTTACTTCGTAAGACAAATGCTCATAATCATGCTAATTAACGTTTAATTTATGTCTTAAAAAGTTTTGGCATGAAGCTTTACCCCACCTAAGTTAATAAGTATGTTATTATGCATGTTACGTATTTTAAGTAAGAAAATGGCAACTTGCTGACGGGAATATAAAGTGACTTAAAATTTACGAGCGAGCGCTCTTAGGTACTGAAAAACTACGAGAAAAATGTAAAAATATAATTGTGTTCCGTTTCGCGAAAGCGAATAGTTTTGTAAACTAATAAACTAGTTCCATTTTATATTTTTCAAATTCAACATTGGAAAACTATTGCGAACTAAAGTTTGATTTCATTGTTTTTTATTTAGCGATAAAAGTGCTGCATTTGGGATTGGAAATAAATAAATCTGTCTGTTTATTTGCAAACTACCTATAGTTGCAGTACTCAAAATGCTTATTTCAATTATAAGTTTAAGTTAATTTATAAAATAATGAATTTACTAAGCGATTTAATCCTTTTAATTCAGTTTCAGGAAGCAAATAGAGCAATAGTTGGGCATTAATGTTATTTAAGACAGTTATAATAGAAACATTAAACAATCTTCATGCAATAGATGTTTTATAGACAGCAAAATCAACGTAATAAAAAACTGTGTTTGCTTATAACCTTTTTTTTGCGGATCATCAAAAATCATCAAATAACTTCCCCAGCTCTGGACGGAGCAGGGAGAAGCATCACACTTGTACTGTGAAACCCGACCATGTTCCTCCTTTTGCACTTTATGTTCCTGGGGCCGCGTTATCTCTTTCAAACAACCCGTAACCGCGGCAGGTACCTTTTTACCTTTATTTTTGTTTTAAACCAAAAAGAAAAGGGATCCTTTTACTGGTTTTACATAGCTCCTTCATTATACTCCTCATTAAATCACCACGAACCCTATTATCAAACGACGCACTACTCCCAGTCTCACGGCGAATTATTTCAAATCCCGTAAATCCTTCTCTACGCACAGAGTATAGAGGTTCCGTGGTTGTGTAGTTAAGTAGGAAGCGCTCATCTAGCCGTAATTAAAATTTTGATACTTTTTTTTCAATTTGCAGATTTAAGTTGGCTTTATATGATTTGCAACCGAAAAATATAAATGTATTTTAAGTATTATTTGGTATACTTAAATGATCAATACAAATGTGTACACGTAGTTGATTGTATAAAATAAATAGTAATTCTTTGGGGTAACAAATACTTTTAAAGTTTTTATTGTCGAAATTGATGAGTTTAAAATTCTGTAAATACAATATTTTTTGCGGTCGCAAATCAATAAATCTTCGAACGGAAAACCTGAAACTGACATGGAAATAAATTGATTGATTTTTTTTAAAACACTCTAGGAATTTCTCCTTTATCGTGTGTGCATTTACAAATATTTAAACTAACATACACAAACAGCCAGACTATCTGTCTGCCATACATATATTTGTTCCGTGCAGAGATCGAATCCGTGACACGCAGCTCAGCAGTGCACCACCAACAGTGTCGTCAAAAATTTTATTTAAATTTCCGATCCCCTGACGTTTTCACCTTAACTTAAAACTGGTGGGAAATTACAAGTTGAGTGGGCTCGTGGCGGAGCGGAGGTACGAACAACCGCCATCATTGCCTATTAACCCCATAATACGTAAAATATGCTAAGGAGCTCGCATTCACGAATAATAGTGGCTTGAATGTTCGTAAAGTTCGCGTAACTCCACCGTATGGCATGTTTGGTACTCGCATTTTGCTAATTTTAGAGGCCAACGTCTTGGGATTCAAATGTAGTCCTTAGTTAAGTTTTTTTTTTTAATTTTAAGCTGCGGTTTATACGTCTTGTACTTTGTTAGATATATTTTTGTTTGTTTCATTTGACTGTTCTTTAGTTAGGTATTTACAGCAAAACTATAAACTGTTGTGACCTCACTGTCAGCGAAAATACTTCTGAAAATAATGAGAGATTGACTAGATGAGCTTAATAAGATTTTTTTTGCGTTAGAAATTATGTCTAATTTATCATTAAAAAAAAAAATCATACAAGTGCGAGTCGAACTCGCACACAGAGAGTTCTATACAAACTGGCGATATAAATGGTCATATATTTTGACTGCGTAAACGTGGAGGTACGATATTTTTTACGCATTCCCGACATAAGGGGTCTTGACAGACAGACAGACAGACGGAAAACAAAGTGATCCAAAAAGGGTTCCGTTTTTTCCTTTTAAGGTACGGACCCCTAAAATAACAATAAAAAAACTGTATACTGCATAGAGATGACATTTATAAACGCCACTCGCTTCGGTCACTATATCCGATTGCCAATTGTACAATCAATTGAACCCGTTTCCGCCAGGCACCGTAATGTCGGCCGAAAATAAAATGCCTTATTTATTTGATCGATTGACAGATTTAGTGGAAGGTGACACATACGTAGTGCCATGCATTATGAGACGAGCTGTAATACAGATTGATGATAGTACCACTGCCTGAAATATCTCTCCACTTTATTACGCTGAGGGTCCAAAATCCGGGCATGCGGGATTTAATATTAGTATCCACTTACATGGAGCGTGATCAACCTTTAAAGGGCATTTTATCCTCTCATGATGTGCCACAATTAAACGATAGGCACGTCTCTAACCTTTGTCTAAGTACGTGAGTTACGCCTATCTGTTATGCGTCGCTTCAATGAGCAGCAAATCTGTCTGTAATGAATCAATCCACCTAAAGGCAGGTTTCACCGTTTGCTGAGATATCTTAGAGAGAAATTGAACAACGCTTACTGAGGCTTATGTAAAGGGCGCTTTATAGCAGAGAAAACTGCTATTTAATGTATGTTTCAGCTCTTGGGGGCCTAAAATGATCTAAAAATGGTAAATTATGAATTTTACGAGCTATAATGTTACTAATATTATTATCCTACTTAGCTGGCGCCCGCGCCTTCGCCCGCGTGACATCGAAAAAAAAGTATCCCATGTGTTATTCCATACTATAATCTACATCTGTGCTAAATTTTATCAAGATCTGTTCAGCCGTTTTGACTTGAAAGAGTAACAAACATCCATACATCTATCCATCCTCACAAAAATTCGCATTTATAATCCTTACTTAATATTATAAAAGCGGAAGTGAGTTTGTTTGTAACGTCTTCATGCCTAAACCGATTTTGATGAATTTTGGTACAGAGATAGTTGGGACCATGGAGACGGACATAGGTTTATTTTTTTTAAAGTTGGAAATGAGGGAGAAAGAAGGAAGAAAAGGGAAAACTTAGCATTGCTATCACAGTCAATAAGGCGCAACCAGGTACCTGCAAATCAGGAAAGGGGAACTGTGTTATCCCGAATTTAGCGCGAGCGAAGCCGCGGGCGAAAGCTAGTATTATATATAGTAGGATTATGATTCTGCTAAAATGGTTATTTGAGGCCCCATAGTTAGTGCAAAAATATTTACATCTTATTTTAAATTCCACAAACGTGGCTATAAACTGGTGATAGTGTAGATAATTCAATAAGTTCAATTGGATTAAAGTGTGGAGTTATCTGTCTGCTCGGTGAGCTTGGCAATATTCAAGGTGTGTTATTATTTGACCTACTTTGTACATACGACTGTGGCGCTGTGAAAATTAAATTCTACAGATACATATTTCCACATATTCTCTCATATTCGGTTTTGTGTTACTTCGGTTTTATTGAACAAGTACGTATTGTTAACAATTATTTTATTTGAAGTTTGTCCCCGTAGAAAAGTATTCTTTGTCTTCTTTTTTTAATCATCTTTACTTTAGCTGTAAAGACCGAGTTTTTTTTACGTACTTAAATATTTAAATTAAATACAATATCCGAGACGCCACATCAACTCTAGCCCTGAAAACAAAACAACAAAATACACAAACAAAGTCAACGAAACAAATTAGTTCTAGGGAAAGTATTTATAAAACCTTAGTTACGCCTCCGCCACTTTAGCGGTAGAAAAATTAACTTTTAACACAGAATAGTTCATTACGCAAACTAACAACTTAGTAATAACTCAGAGTTGCATTATTTAACTTTGAGCAGTGAGTGAAGGCAGTAAAGTTTAATTTTGTAGGGTCAGTAACACTACGTCACCATGTGTGCGTCACAACGGTTATTTGCATGGACTAATCGCCATCTTGCCCCCATCTAAGAGGGGCTCTCCGGGCTAAAGTTATTAGTGCTCTGTCCATCTTAATTCCGCAGGCTCACTGCCCCCGATTTGAACTTGACAACCGTTTACTAACGGTCGCTTAACTATACTCAGCAATTTAAATTTGAAAAAGGAAGCAGAATTTTCTCTGTAGGGTTTCTTAACCCAAAAGGAAAAATATAAACCCTTATAGGATCACTTTGTTGTCCATCTGTCAAGACCCTTTATCTGGGGAATGCGTGGAGATATTGAGTTGAAATTAAAACCGTATATTCTTATCTGTGGTCTCTTAGAGTTGTGAAAAATAATCAATCCTCTAAGTTTACGAAGTCAAACTATATAGCCGTCTATGTCGCAAGTTTGTATAGAAAAATTGGTGCTGGAGCCTGACTCGCACTTGGCTGTTTTTCTATGTTCCAAATGTTTTTGCTAGACATTTTTTGAACTGCCAAACTTTTTGCAGATCAGTTTGTTTCATGCATGAAATCGGATTTTTATATTTGGAACTATTGTTTTCGGTGTTAAAAGATAAATTAACATATGTACACACGAAACGGCACGTCAACCTATTCTAAACTGTTATAACCTGATCTCTCTACTACGGATCGCACACCGTAGTAGAGATTTAATAATTAATAATGTTCATTGGTTTCGTCAATGTTTTATCCGTCTAAAATCAGTCATTGCTTCAAATCTTTTTAAGAGAGTCCATGTCTCATCTGCCTGCCTGGACTCTGTGGAACATGACGTAGACGGCATCAATCAACTTGACATATTTTAAAAAGTCTTACTATTAAGATAAAAGGTTACTACAACCAGACCAATCAGCTAATGAAAGGAAACATTGATAATTATTTGCTCACAAAGTCTGCGAATGAAAAAGTAACCTGAAGGAATTAGGTCACCAGTGTGGTAGTGGATCCACGACGTTTACATTTACGATAATCTTTAAATCTTTCATCAGCCGGTTGTGGAGTGTCTCATTTAATTAAAACCAGATATTTATAAATATCAGTTCGTTTTCAACCTCTTCTATGTATGTACATACACACATGCACTCGTACAAACTATGTAGTTTGTACGAGTGTATGTGGATTTACGTTAAACAAATATGTATATAATGAAAATCACTAGACATACATACATCCATAAAAGTTGAAACAACATACGAGTATAATAAATAATAAATAAATAAATATCTTGGGACAACTCACACACGGCTATCTGATCCCAAGCTAAGCAGAGCTTGTGTTATGGTAACCAGACAACTGATATACATACTTATATAATTTTATAAATACATACATTATTATAGATAAATCACACCCAGACACAGAACAACATCTTTATTGGAGTCGACTTCCAGTCCTACAGGATGCAACTGAATACCAGTACACGGAGCGACTACCTACCAGTAGTTTACTGATCTGACCGGCATAACCTAGTTAGTGTTGGGAAATACAATACCCCTTGGTAAGACTGCTTGTCAGACCTTTGGGACACTGACTACCTGTAACGACTGACAAAGATCTACAAATGACAGCCGGAACCAGCAGCTTAACGTGCTTTCCGAGACACGGAGGAAACTCGGTATGTAACGGGTGGTTATCCATCAACAGAGCAATCTAGGCAAGCGCGGCCTAGACTAAAGATCGAACCGAGCGGTTGCTATTCTTTAGCCACGATTTCCTCATAACAAAAAATAACAAATATTGAAATTGTTAGATTCGTCCCAACGCGACTACGACGATAACGTTTCTGTTTCGTTTTGACACCTCTGACACACAGAATGTCGCATGCTACCTAATAAACGACGTTCATATATGGATATATAAGTGATATATCTCTATTTTACACGAACTTCCAATTTATTTGGACCGGTGAATGGGTTTGTTAAAGGCTGTATTAAGTCCTTTTTATGTGCAAATGTAGGAACACTAGCATGTGGTGGGGTATAACATATCATGGTTCATCAAAGATTCTTATCTTACGATTTAAAGTTTTACGAATACCACTTTGGCGTCGCTAGAAATTCAATAAAACAAAAGCAAGTGACATACGCAATTTTTGTAAAACAGTTGTGTTTGCATTTTTGTGTGCAATAATTTATATTCTATTTTATTCTAGTTCCATTGATCCATATCCTTAGCTAATGTGACTATATATACACCTATATACTACCTCCCTAACTGTCAACCTTATTGTGGTACCCAATCTACCTTTCTATAGCAAAGGCGTTGACTACAGCATTATCATTTTAAGTTCATTAGTTATTGTGGTCAACGGTTGATAGTCAATAATGTGCCCAAGACTAGCTTACTCCAAACTAAATACATAAATATACAAACTGTCACCTTTTTCCCATAGTAGACCACAAAATACTACGAACCTTACATACTTCTTTCGCGTCATTCACATTCATACGTATGGCATGGTCATACATGTAATCCGGTTGCAAATACTACTCACCTGTTGGGGTACCATGACATCATAAAGCCGTACTTATTCTATTGAAGGAAAGAGACAGAACTATGCAGGGTGTCTAGCGCCATCTCTTTTCCACACTGACATGAGTACTGCTTTCAGACGTGATGGTAACCCTACTGGCCTTTCTCAAGAACCTCATAAGTTATAGCTCACTTATACCCACATCTGCTTTGTTAACCTTCTGTTAGTCGCCTTTCACTCACCATCTCAACTTGATCAAACAAACTCTTTTTTATTGTACCTTGATTCTAGCTTGATACAAGTTTAGACTGCATTATTATGCTATAATATTATGCATTATTAGCTAGAATATATCTCGACGATTCCATTTCTGTGAATTAAGAGATAAAGTTGTTACGAAGTTGTATCACTTACGTATTTGAAAAAAAGAAAATAAGTTTATTTAGCACATGCCACAAGAGTAAATAAATATTAAAAAATGTTTAAAAAAAAATTAAGATTAAAACTCAAATCTAAACTCAAACTTCTTAACTTTGGCTGCGCCAAATAGCCCATTTGAGCACGTTAAATCTCATCTTGTAAGAACAGTATCTAATACACAGCTTTGGAAGACTATCCTCACGGTGGTTTTCCTACTTCCTGCTAGCTAAAAAGCTTGTCTAGTTTCTAGAATAAAGTTGCAAGTTACCAATTTAACGGCGCTGAGAAGTTGTCATCGCGCAGTGTCTAGTATTCTAGCCCAACATCCAACAGCATTGCAATACACGGTGAAATACAGCTTTGGAAGTCTATTCTCAAGAGGATTTTCAACTAGAAACAACTAATAACAAATTCTGAGACAAAAGTCTCTCTAGTTTCTAGTACAAAGCTGCCAGGCACCAATTTAACCCGACTGTACCAGGCGCTTCATCTTTTCCGCGCCGAGAGGCCGTCGTCGTCACGTATTTGCGCGTGTTTAATTCACGACTGTCCGAGTCCACGGCGCGGGTTAACGAGTATACCTGCTTCTGACGGAATTCTCTTTCTTTTATATTATTTTCTGAATAGCAGAGCCAGTTGAGTGATTAAATATGCAGAGCGGGGCAGTTTAAGTGCTAATGAACCGTGTGATTCTTGCTTTGTTTATGGCTTGCGGGTTATTTGTTGGTAATCAAGCGGTAGTACTTTTAGAATTGAATAAAAGTTTTTGTTGTAGACTGTACTGTTTTATTTGCATAATTAAACGCGGAGCAGAGTAACACTTCATTTAATTAAGTCTCACTGTTTTTACTTAACTATTTCAAAAAGTTTTTCGTTCAATTCACTATGTATTGTTTTCGCCGCAGTTTTATCTAAACAGG
Source organism: Ochropleura plecta (assembly GCA_905475445.1). Taxonomy (NCBI): domain Eukaryota; kingdom Metazoa; phylum Arthropoda; class Insecta; order Lepidoptera; family Noctuidae; genus Ochropleura; species Ochropleura plecta. The sequence continues at coordinate 14,220,254 of FR997723.1, forward strand.
AAAAAGGAAAACATGTATATTTTACTGAAAGTACTTACGAATTCCCTTGCCCAAAGCTTCGTCTAACAGAGAGAAAACATCGCGGTCGTCCAATTTCGCCTGATCCGTAGCGTGGGTAGGCCTGCATTAGCGTTGCGGCGGGTGGCCCGAAAACCTCACCAAATGAGTACATGCACGGAATCTTTCAAGCCCATTTACGGGCCCACAAATCCTAGAAAAAGTAAAGAGAACTCTTTCCTTTTACGTACGGAGTAAATGCTTCGCTAAGTGCTCGTTTAGATACCTGATCAGCACTTAATGTGTCTTATGATCCGTGAAGGGAGCTTGAAAGCCTGTGTCAATAAAAGTCAAGTATTTTTAAATTACAACGGCTGAGCAATGTCAGAAGGGTTATTCTCGTAAATATAGCATTATCTTTAGATTGATGCGTGGGTTGTGGCCTGTCGCCTACTTTTGACACCTACTGTTATTTATTTGCATAGTAAAGTTACTCAAAGCTCAATGATGACGTCGCTTTGAGATTTGACAAGGCCAGATAGTGATTCTGATTTTTCACAATATTTCCTATCAATATTCGAAGCGTGCAAGTGTTAGAATAATGAGATGAACCGCAACATTTTAAATTAATCCCAAGGGTGCGATGCAATTTCAACTACGTCCATTTTATGTGTACTAATTTCATTCGATAGCGTTTGAGATTTAAAAAGATTGAGTAAGAATGTTTACAGCGCTGTGCACTCAAGCTCAAACTATCGCGTTAACGCGATGAAATATAGCGTATTTTATTATTGGGGCCGCACACTTGCTACTTATTGTACGACTTAGAACTGGCAACAAAATGTAACCAATAAATAGTTTCTGAACCGTTGTTGAGTTTGCAACTTTTTTCCTTTTCATGTAACTACCTATCTACCTTATGAGGAAAATTCTCCCCTACCTACTTAATAAAAAGCGAGTCTTTGTCTATTGACACTTTTTCAATGTTACATTAGAACCCGAGTAGAGGAAGTGAGAACGTTTGGGAAAAATAAACACAAATTTTTGAGACGTCACACAAACGTGTTTGTTACACGTGAAAATAATTTCTTCTTTCAGTAAAATTCTGCACATTTGTACGCCACATACGAAACGAAACACAAATTGGACAATGTGCTCACGTTTCCGTAACCCCATGTTGTTCAGTGTAAACGGGTAGGTCTGAACAACGTACAATGTTTTCACCAGATATTATCTGACGTCTATTCAATGTTGCCATTTACGAAAAGAACCCATATCATCTTGCGTCTGACTGGCGGACGAGAGAAAGGCGTTCGTTTATGATAACCCTTATCACACCACTTTTTCTGTCTGCTAATACTAGAAACTAAACGGTTAAATATATTTTTATTTATTGTTTCAGATGTACGAGAAATTGCTGTAACGTTTGAAATAAGAAAAAATATAACAAGCGTAGTAGACGTGAAATATAAGAGTGCCTATATTTAAAAATAATATAACATCTTTTAATTAAGTGCTAAAGTGTAACGTTTCATTATAATTAATGATATAATGAAAGATGTGTAATTAGGGACTGAAAATCTATGAAGCGAGTGTCGGAATGTGTGTGTATTTAATAAAGAGTGTATCAAAGTGCTATATCTAGGGTGTAATGTTAGATGGTAGGCTATAGTTTAGTGTGAGTGTGTGTGAAAGAGAAGGAAGATGTTGCCGGTGCCTCAGGATCGTATGTCTGGGCGGCGCAGCAGCTCCATCGTCAGTCGGACGCTGCTTGGGCGCAGGGCTTCTGTCTACGTCACCGGCAACCACCAAGATCCTGCCAAGGTAATAGAATATGAGTTTAAGTCTTATCTGATAAGGGAGTGCCCACACACGTAGCGCGTCAGCAACTGTCGTTACAACCTTATAGAATAATGTACAGCTACATTACATGCCAGTATAATCAACGTATCGTATCGATCGACATCCCTGAAACGACACTAAGCGATGTAAGTAACCGATGCCGAATTTTTGTCCTTCCGTTGATTTACTTTTGTAGAATTAATAATGTAATAAATCTCCAATTCTTCAAAATATAAACATTAGTGGCAATGAAAGTTTTATATTCGCCAGTTATCCTACGCTACTGATGTTAACAAACTTCACTGTATCAATAAGTCAATTAAATAATATCAAAGATAAAACTAGAAACTACTCGAAATAAGCTTTAATCTACATGGAAATACGCGTTCCTTATTATCTAACACTGCCAACTAAAATATGAGCGCTCATAGTTTTGTTATCGTCACAATAGCGCCATTTGTGTGAACAATAGCAGGCGCCCGCATAATTCAGAATCGCGAGGGTAGTTTGAGAAACACGGTTTATGTACCAACCATATAGCAAACCATACTTAAACTACTTACCATATAATTCAAAATACACATATTAAACTTAAAATAATGAACTAATACTACTAATAAAACTAATACTTTGTCTACTCAAAATCATAAGTAATTTATTCAAACTAGGCTGATGATCAGCTTCTACAGCACTGCCACTATGTTGTTTAAAATAAGGTCTTGTAGTGAGTTGCAACTCACTCACTTCCCACTTGTTTCTGCGTTTGACTGTACTGTGCTAAGAGTGCTTACTTGATCACTGGCTTGAGTTTTCTCCACGATAACGGCTGTGACGGGTTTCGGTAACAGCTGAGCGGAATTTGCATTATAAATCGGTGGTAACGCCCCAGTGATGTTCCGAGTACGTTCACTTATATACCTACTCGACTTTTACTTCGTCCTTAACCATAATTCCTTAGGCGTACAGTCGCGAGCAATAATATGTACACTCTTACCTCGTTTCCCTACACGTTTCACGAATTAATATTTTATATTATGAAATAAGTCTTATCTCAAAGTAGATTAACCGTTTTTTCACTAGAACTTTGGTAAGTTTATCTATATATGTAATTGGTAGTGACTGTACCAACTACATATGGGTTCGGGTCGCCAAATTTGACATGTTTTTGCAGAACCGGGCGTCAAAATATATGCTGCGTTTTTGCCGCCTGGCCTTTTCCGATTTAGACTGATCTGAACAAGTGTATAGAACTGCTTACGTTCACTACCAGCCAACGGTTAACATTAATCTTCTTTTACCATAATATACGGCTTACTTTTCCCACTGTTGTTTAAAAGCTTCTTCCCGATAAGATAAGAAGGTGCTCACAAACAAAGATAGTAAAAGAGACATCTAGGTACTTTCAAACCCGCAATCTTCAATTGCTTTGTTTAGTTTGCCTGTATTATCCAGCTGTAGGTGTATATTTGGATACACGACTCAATTAGCTAAACGCTTATCAATCTGGATTATAGATGTGACTGTTGCTGCGTGGGTATCCGTTCTGCCTGAATTAGAATTATCTCCCTCTTAATATACTCAGAATACGTCATCATGCTCTTAATTTCTATTTATAGAAGCATCCTCAGCTTAAAAGATCGAAAACATACATCAAAGGATGTGAAAGTAAAAATGATGTAGTCAATCAAGCGTACCTACATTTCTTTATCGCGAACACAACAATGAATAGAGTGGAAAACCTCTATGATAAAGTTCTAAAGATCTTTTTATCGGATAAGAATAGCCCGATAGTATTATAAAAAAACGTAGCTACCATAAATTTTCTTCGCAACTTTTTTTGTATACAACTTTTATAGGCGTATCAAAGAAGTGTGCTATACAGATTTATACGAGTGCTATGAATGATAGTGCTCGCGAAATATAAATGTTTACGAAAAGCGCTACTACTCGTCAGATTTACGAGGGAAATACAGTGTTTTGGAGCCGTTGGCACATAGTTACTGTTCGTGATCGTTTTCAACGATTTTAAGTCAAACTGATTAATGGAAGCGCTGGAAGCTTATTAGTTAGTTAATGCACAAATAAAATAACATATCACATAGCAGATTTATTATTTTATTAGCATCATAATCGCTCTATTATACTCACATTTCCGCAAAGTTTGCATAGCATGAATGCATTACCATTTTCGCGTCACAAATTCCATCACACAATTTGCGTGAAGTTATGGCGTCGTTATGAGCGTGGCTGGCATAGCGATACACAAACAACCAGAGTACACATGAGCTGTGTATTATTACCAGCTTGCGTACGATATTTGTTCGGCGAGGTACCAGTCGCGCCTCTATTCTTCCATTCAACCGACGAACAATGTCTTATTTCGCGAATATGCTAAATTAAAATGCTCGGCATGTATATTCTAGCGAAATTGCAATTTCAGCAGTTTTTGGTAACGGGTTTCTAGTGCATTTTTTTCAGAAATCTTGTTTAACTAAAATCGTCTGTTGATGTCCACAATAAGACAAAATACTCAGAAAAACACCTACAATCTACATTATAAATTGGTCACTGCAACGGTTTAAAATCCAAAAGGTCGGTTGGAAACTGACATAATAATTCAAGTTTTTCCAAAATGTAGTCTTGCTTAAGTAAATAACTCGTGCAGCACAGGTATTCCCGGTACCAAAATAAAATGAGAAATTCTAAACCATGGTTTAGTGTGCACATAACGTTTTCTCGGCGTTTATATAAAATTAAATGGTTTCAAATAGAGTTTTTACATTTAGGATTCCAATTTTCTCGAATGTTTAGCGAAATCGCACAGAAGTGACTGACTCACAGCCATTTTGAAAAGGGTACGAATGGTGTGGAATTAAAATAACTGCTTACTTTGAATATAAACGATGTACCTGGAATTATGGAAGCGAGGAGGGACAGACATTAGAGGTATATTAAGAAGCAGGCACTCGTACTGTTGCTTAAAAAAGTTTGGAGCGTTTGAAGTAGAAAACTTATAAAAATGTATTAGTTTTAGATTTTTTTACTGAGGTGCGTGTTATGTTTTTTACATCTTCTTTTGTTTAGCCTTTTCCCAACTTTATTAGGGTATGCTTCCAGTATTACCGGTTGCAGCTGAATAGTATTTACATGGAGCGACTAGCTATCTGACCGCCAGAACCTACCTTTATGATTTTTTCATATCTTTTTTAAATATAATAGAATTCTATTTACGATAAAAAAATATAAAAAGAAAACTGCAATTAATTCGTATTTGTTCGACTTGGCACTGGACTCAAAGCATGTCATTACAATATTTTAATTTTCAAAAAATTTAGATTTGTTCAAAACCGTTTTTGGTTTTTAAATTATGGTATAAAAATGCACGAGGCCATAAAAATTGCAGCAGTCAACTCATTTGCAAGTCATGAGTATTTTCAAAGCAAACAAGTCGAGAATTCAAACGTGAAAAATAACCTGCAGATTCACTTTTTATGTACCCACATTGGGTTGCACCTTAAAAAAATGGAAATTATGTGCATTACTTAGTTGGTAACATTAAGCTGAATTTTCATAATGTTTTGATACATATGTAAATTGATTGTTTCAATAACATACACAGCACTTTACTAAAGGCTTCTCATTCTACATTGCTCAATATAGCAAATTGATTTGGATTCGAATTATAAATTCATGGGCCGGTCCCAAACGGTTCATGTAAAATTCATAGAACTAATTAAATTAAACAATACGTTGTCAAATATTATCTACATTGTACAACGTTGTGTTAAAAATGACAATGCATGTGGTTACCCAAACCGACCGTCCTTAATTAATCGACACCATTACGTGGAACTTTCAGCAAATATATTTTATTCCCACGCGAATTTCAGCTGTGTAATTTTTCACGAAGTTTTGGTGTACCTCGTGTGATTTCGTTAATTTGTAACAATTAAACGTTTATGAGTATAGATGAGGTGGTTTTTGAGCTGTGTAGCGGGTTAAGAGTTACATTCATAGCAACGTAGGCCTCGTAGCCTAGGTAGGTAGGTTCTATCATCTTGTGCTTCACCATATGCAGCTTTTTGCCAAATGTCTTAGAGTTGGCTTCCAGTATAATATATGGTATGAAGACGTACTGCAAATCAGGTTTCCAAACACCGAGTAACAGGATAACTCGAAACCCCTTAACAACGACTACCTATGTTATAGTGGTCAAACTTTCGAAATTTTGACAGCTGTCACTGCCAGCAATCTACAATTTACAGCCGGGAACAACTCCCGATGCATCTTCCATTATGTGCTACAAAAACTCTACTTTTAACAGATCCACACTATTGCAAAAAATTTAACCCCCTCTCTAAACTTTACAAGCTTTTATCTCCTTCACACAAACGCGAACAGAATCCTATCCTAATTATGCAAAATTTTCGTCGCCGAAAAACAAGAACCTTGGTTCAATAAATCAAAGTGACAAGCGCGTTATCTGAAAGATCTAAGTTTAGCCTTCTTGAAGCGTTTGTCTCTCACATAAACTCCGAACAAGAAGCTGGAGTGTGGGGTAACCAGGGTCACATTACTTGGCCGATACTTTCTCTGTTCATTGACTGGAATAAAAGACTTTTATTGGGTTTTAGATATCCTGTAATGGTTTTTAGTGGATAGGAAAAGGATTTCAGCAAGTTGTTTAGTGAGATAGAGTCTCCATCGAATCGAGTTGGGTGTATTGCCGTCTTTAATTAACTTGTTCATTAGGGAAAGACTGCGGAACTGCGGTTTGCGAATAGTTATATTATTTCTTTTTGACAGTTTTATTTGTGTAATAAGTTATGCCTTGAAGTATTTATTGTTTTAAAACATCTGACCATACTATCAAGAACTCCGTAAATTTCGAAATAAACAGCAATGCTCATTTCTTCCCATTTCTCCATTAGTGTATTGTTTATTTCATAACAAGGAAGAGAGGCAGAAGAAACAGGAAAAAACAACTTTTTTTAAAACAAATAATCTACTCAATTTAGCGACGAGTTCACAACGTATTTTCTCCGAATTATCTAGCGAATAAAGCGGCGATATTCATAATTTGAAGCTAAGTTTTTTTTTTGAACGGGTATTCATTTTGTCGCAGATTATTTAACTTATTTTTTTCTAGGAATAACTTGCGCTTGCGTGTGTTGCAAGTGTTTGCTTGGCAATTGACGCCCGTTTAAAATTTAGGTCATAAAATCATGAGGCACACTTCTCAATCGTGTTTTTTTTCACCTCAACAAACATCTCCTAGAAAAAGACTCACTTAGTTTGCCATGTAAACGGTGAACATGTATATGGGTGTTAATGATTCATGTATATGGGTACAAGATAAACATCTGGCGATACGGAGAATTAATTTCAACCTTCATAAATAAATAATATTAACGAAAACAGCGCTCAATATATTTCTATGCTATTATAGATAAATAGAATATTCTTTAATGTATGTATGTACACTGTACACCATACAAAATACAGGAATCACAGTAAAGAACTTATAAATAGGGTTGTCACCCTACATAATACCGCCCACTGTGTCCAGTGGGCGGTATTATAGTTAAAAGCGATCTTTTCATGACAACCTTTGGATGGATTTAAAGAATGTGGTCTGTGGTGTACCGTTATTTAAAAGAATAACTACATTTATAAAAACAAATACTTTAAATGTTTTTTTTTTCTTTATATTACTCATAAAAAGCAAAGATAAGTTTAATATTGTTGTTAAAGGGGCATTGGGTCATGTAATATATGTCTTTCACCTAGCACAGGAGTCAGAGCCTTCACTAAAAATAAACCACTTCTTGTGTAATAAAGATTATACTTAAAAGAGAAAACCTTTTGACCTTGATTTTATAAAATCAATCAAAATCAAAATATTTTTATTTCACATAGGCCTACATGGGCACTTATAAAACGTCGAGAAAAGGTGCATGGTTGGTCGTTTCCTATATGGAGAAGAACCGGCAAAAAACTCCATGGTTACTCTTTTAAAATCATTTGGTTTTACAATGTTGTTGTTAGAGCGTTAGTACTTAAGTATGAGAGGACAGACTATAGTCCGCTATAGGCCCTACCATAATACGTTAACAAAACTTAACAAGCCAATCTACAAGGCCAACCATGTCCACTCATTCACAACGAAAATAAGTGGAGAAGTTTTGAGCGCGCCTTTCTGATACGGGCAGGGCATTCCATAGCCGCCAATTCCGCCTCAAAGTTTGATTCTATTATAGATTTAAGTGATTATTGTGTTTTGTGAGATGATTGGATGGAGATAAAACTGCATTGATGGGTTATTTTTGTTATATATGTATGTATTACAAAGTAAAAATCTTCAAATTTGAATAAATATTTCAAACAAGAACAATTTTTTCCACCCTTTCTTACCCACAGAAGGAAAAAAAATTATAAGATGTATCCCTTGGCGTACATTGAGGGCAAAAATAGGTTACCTCTGACATTCAATGTAGGCGTGAGATATGTCAATAGTTTATATTAAATAGGTCGGCAGTTGTAAACTCTTCTAGGCCGTGTCCTGAATTAGGCGATTGTCTCATTTAGTTGTGAAAAAGCTGGAACGTTGACTGAAAGTCAACGTTCCAGCTTTTAAAAGCTTTTAAATCTCCGTAACTAGAGAACCAGGTATGGTCATCATTCATGGATAGTAATGATGACATTATTATCCCAATTTATTTAGAGTCGGCGCAGCATGTCTTCCTCTTCCATACTGATATTACTCATTCTTTCAGCAGTCACCTGCTTTCTAGAAATATCGTCCTAAACACAGTCCATCCAACATTTCTTTGGCCCTCATCTACATTCACAATTATACTCAAAATTTTCCTCATTTCTCCGCATCTCATTCCTGTACCTACCTCCGCTATGTTCAGAACAACAACAATATCGCAATGACGATAAGAACCAGTGCTTCTCGGCTTCGTACAGGATTTTTCATTCATCCGTTAGACTGACTAAGCCTACTATCCCATACATTACATTAGAGACATGAATGAAACTAGCGGAATGAGTTTATTACATAATTCAGCTTGTCCCGCAGCCACTTGACACCGCTACCTACATTATTAAACACCCCGAATTGCCTTACACTGTTTAATAATTCATGACTATAGAACCTTACATGATATCGCAGTTTCCGAACGTAATATTATTATGTATGGACTAATTAGTTACGTTTCTTCTAGTCAGCTGAGTTATTATTTGTTTAGGTAAGGGATCGCGCTCTCTATTACATGGGATTTATTTATTTATTTAAGGATCTCCAACAAAGGCTGTACAGGTACACAGATCATGACACGTAAATTATGGACGACAATAATATCATGTAGGTGCACTCTTTCACTTACAGGAGACCACAGCATGTACAATATACCTAATTTAATCTAAAAATAAAAAAAACAAAAACAATTATAAAAAAAAACGAAAAATAACTGTTGAGATTTGATATGACGGCCAAATAGATTACTCCGAAAGTGGTGTTCCACCGACTGATATCCTCACTTGAGGGCACGGGCACAACATAAAGGGCAAAGGGAAGGGAAAAGGAATAACGGGTGGGTTTTCGTCAGTAAAAGTCTGACACTCCCCCCGCTCTGGGAGGAACCGCAAAAAAAAGCATAGCATCGGCCCGGAAGATTGCGCCAAATATTTTGAAACAAGTTTGCTTCACCGATTGCCGGCCGGTTGCCGTTGCTGTGCCGGTGCTTGTGGAAAACGCCAAATCGCTGATGAGGTTGTTTCGTGCACATATCCCATCAGACCGATCCGACGCAGTTTCATCTGTCCAGATCAGTCTATCCAGCTTTAGATATGCGTTACTCAGCTGATTTATGACTTATTTTATAGGTACCTAACATGGAAAGTTACACAAACAGATTTGTTTGTTGAAACTAATGGTAAAGCTGACGTATCAAAATCTCGTTCTGAATATTAATTCGGCTTTCACATGAATTTGTTAGGCCTTATCTTTTGACAGTTAGGTGAATTACATTGTGCGTTGAATATATTTTCTAGTTAGTGTGCTACTTGGCTGATTTTCGTAGATATCTTCTACGATGATTGAAGACTGAATATAATTTCTTTGCTAAAGGCACTTACATTTTGCTGTAGATTTTTAGGTGAGAGAATAAACAAAACTCTTATGAGCACAAACATGTTTCAGATCTTCAGATTTTAGAGATTTACTCAATAAAGTAACCACAAAATCTGTCACCTTAAGCATAACAAGAATTATACCATATGAGAGATACCTACACAATAGCCTGTTTCGCAATAATATCCATTTCCCATTGTACAAAAAATAAGTAAATAAGTCCAACACAATACCACACCCCAAATAACTATGGGCATTTTGCGGAAATTGAACCACAAAAAATATTCCGCGACCTCGGATTCGTAAGCCTTTTAGCCGCTGGTATCAATGAAAAGCCTGAAGAAACAGCAGCACATTAAACAAAAGAAAAAGATTCCTATTACTTTGCTAAACAAAGTAGCGAAACTTGCAAGTGACCGCTTTATTTTACGCGGCGAAATAGACAAGTATTTATAGCCACACTTCCAAAGTGGTTTGTTTCTCTTTAGCCTGGCTTTTTCATTTATTTTCTAAAAAAAAATCTTCACAATGTATTGCTACACAAGACAGACTTAAGAAAAGGAATGTACCATATTATTATTTCGCCAGCGCAAAATGTAACTGGACATTGCATAATGCGGGATTTTTTGCTATAAGCTGTTATCAAATCCACACAGAAGCCAATTGCCCAACCATTTTGACAGTTGAGTTTTCAAAATGCTGTACATGTAGATAAAAGTGGCAGCTTTCCAGACGGTTATTTGTGGCATTTTACCAAAAGTTCTGGTTCCCACTATATCGAAAGTTTGGAACGAAAGATGCAAATTGCAGATACAAATAGAAAACATATTACATATACAATAAATAGAGTGCCACCCCAGCTTCGCACGGGTGCAATGTAGATACTAATACATAATATTATACATATAAACCTTCCTCATGAATCACTCTATTTATTTAAAAACCGCATCGAAATCCGTTGCTTTCAATTCGTCGGAATCGATTTTTTAACGTATGTTCACCGATTATTCAAAAACGCCTGGACAGATTTGCAAAATTCTTTTTTTTGTTTTAATAGGGTGTACTTCCCAGTTGGTCCCATATCAATTATATTTATATTGCTTAGGTAGTTTATAAGTTAGTCTTAAATACATTTTTTTTTGTCTATGTATATGATCTGCTAATCTTTCAATAACAATGGAAAAAAATACTCGATAAAAAATATGTGATATTTCATTATACTTTAACTAAAAATACTGCAATTAAAAGTTTTTAGTAAAAATAAAACCAACTTCCAAAAAAAAACTAAAAAGTGGAAAATAACTTTACTTCCGGAAGTCGGTGGCAAAAAAGTCAACGAAACCAATTAAACCAACTTATTTTCCAATTTTTATTTTTTTTTTGGAAGTCGATTTTATTTTTACAGAAAAGTTTTAAAGACCTATGCATACATAGAGACAGACAGACAACGGGAAGCGACTTTGTTTATACTATGTAGTGACATCACGCCTGTAATTCCTGAGAAGTTAGGCAGAGGTGTACCTAATTATTAGGTTTACTATGTGTACTATTATAGTACACACACATTTCGCCAGTTATATTTATGTCCCACGTAATAAAATATTTTAATATAATTTTTAATTTATTCGGTTCTCTGTCTTCAATCACGGTTTCTGTTTCCTCAAAAATTTAATATGTTTGTATCGGGAATTCTACTTAATTATGGAAACAATATTGTGAATTGATGGGTCGCCCGAAACCTTTTTTAAATTGATTTTGTAACCTTCCCGTCCCACAAAGATTTTTATACGGAAAATGTTAAATGAATATCGATTTATTTATAACATTCCACAGAGATGGCAAAGGTTACATAAATCCCATATTTAGCACTCAAAAGGTCAGATGATTTATAAAACCACCATTTAACATCTGGTTTATGTTTCCTGGTAACCTATAATTACCATTACCCTAATTCTTGCTTTAATAGCAGTTTACCATTTGCGTGATTTAGTGATAGCATTATTATAATATAAGGGCTTTAGTACTTTGTCATGTTTATACGTTTTATTGCGTAAATATTAAAAGAAAATACATACTGGTTAAATTTTTGACCGAAAAACTTGACAACACCCTGTTCAATGCGAAATAGAAAGACGAAACGAAAATAACTGGCTTGCTTTCTATGAGAGAGAGAGAGAGAGAGAGACAGACAGACAAACACGCGCATGCCGCACGGCTTACAATTATGGCAAAAAGTGTCGTTACAACTTTTGGTCTTAAGCAAAAAGTGTCGTTATAACTTTTGATCTTAAGCAAAAGTGTCGTTACAACTTTTGCTCTTAAGCAAAAAGTGTCGTTACAACTTTTGGTCTTATTTTTTTCCGTCTAGGGTAGGTTCCATCCCTTTCGCAACGCGCGATAAGGAACTTCGTTCCAACAAGACCAAGTAACCGCTATCTAATGAGTAAATAGAAAATGGCTGCCAGTCTGTGATCCGTGGTCATTTGAAACTCGATTTAGATGTCTTTAGATATCCATAATAGGTTTCATCAACTGGACAGATCAAAACAAGGTTATGTAGGCAGTCACTCCTCGTAAAATGCTCGTATTCAATTATATCTCGTTAGACGACACGGTTGGCGCAGTGGCTGAGCGATCGACTGCTGCACTGTTTGTCGCGGGTTCGATACCCGCACGGATCAAATATTTGTATGACCTTTGTAGTTGTTTCGGGTATGCTGTTTGTGTATGTGAGATTGAATGTTTGTAAACGCACTCACGATACAGGTTTCATGTCACGTTTTCATTAAAAAGAAAAAAAGACGTCCCGTAATACGAATATTTAGTAGCTAACCCAGACATAGTTAAGTAAAGACTAGGCAGATGGACCTGTCAAAAGGAAGGTCTGTACCTTTATCCTTCATAACAGAAAATGGGATCTACTTATTAGGCAGAAAGTTAAACAAAAACAGCTTATTTGTTAACGCCAAAACAGATTATACTAAGTCCCAACAAATAAGATTTAGTGGCAGAATGTAGTACAAGTAACATGAGAAACATCTTTATCTAAAAGTTAGTTGTCAGACAACGGATACCCGGCGAGAAAGATCGTTTCCGACTTAGGACTAGGCAAGTTTAACCTAAAATTGTCAGCGAACGACATAGGTACATCTAGTTCTAAGTTAGAATCTAGGGGATTTATTGTATAATTCAATTTTAGAAATAGAGATTGGATTTGTCATGTCATTGTATTCTCGTTTTACTTGTTACTAATAATGCCTAACTTTTGGGTACCTACTCAAATCGAAATTATTTTCATAGATAATATTATAGGTTTTTTTTCAATGAATTTAAAATCTCAAGCAGATATATTCATTCGCGTAAGTTGCGCATAATGTTCAGATTGTTTTTAATTTAGATACCCAATTTCAAATTATTTCTCCTACTGATTTCAATCAACATCCCACGGCATTTTTACAAATGGAATATCATCAAATGACTTCTTCCGCTCTGGGCTGAACAGTAGGGAGTGTCAGACTTGTACTGACTAAAAACCTATCCAAGACCCTTTGTGTTCCGGGACCGCGATATCTCTTTTGAATAACCCGTAACCCCGGCAGTCAGTGGTAATGACGAGCCCTTCAGATTTGCCGAGATCACTTTGAGACGCGCGTGGAATGGCCCACGCTAGGCCTGCGTAGTAGATTATGGCCCACTTCTTTTTACAAATAAAAGGTGTCCCTCCTGTGAGAAATGGGCACGTACGGGCAGATTGTCGGCCTCGCTCACCGAGGGTTTCGTACAAATTTGCAACACTTGACTGCGTAGACTTAGAGACATGAGATTTCCACAGCACCAAGAGATCATAGACTTATATGGTTTAAATTTCAACACGATGCTTTCACGTGGCAGACAGACAAAGTGAGTCCAATAAGTGTTCCGTTTTTTCTTTTTGAGGTTTTTGATGGAACCCCTAAAAAACATGAAATAGAAGGCATAATCAAATATTCCCAGCTACATCGCTCTGTAAGTATATACGTCTCCCGTGGGTGCTAAAAGCCTCACGTCACCCGTAACGACGCTTATCGATATGGGGCAGACAAGACATTGTGTCGTGACGTGCGCTACTGCTCTCTATGCAACCACTAATACCGCTTGCGCTGCTTGAATCACTTACGAGATACAACGTCTTTTGTAGGTGTATCTCCGGTGTATCATGAATATATGACCTAATTTTCAATTTATTTCTAGAAACCCACAAGATGTACTAGAATTTTCTATGCTGGTATTGTGTGTAGGTACTCACAATCACACATTTACAAATTCATTATCCTACTTCACTAAGTGTAAAAGTTATCAACACAATTAACTTATTCAAAATATGAAAAAGAAACTGGCAGGCATGTGGGTGGAGTAGCACCGGGGCCTGCCAGGGCCACCGCCTGCCGGGGTTGCGGTTTGTTCGAAAGAGATACCGAGGCCCTGGAACATAAAGGGCACAACATGGAATATGGGTATGTTTTAGTCAGTAAAAGTCTGACACTCCTGGGCTCGGCCAGAGCGGGTGAAGTTATTTGATAACTTTCCATCCGCAAAAATAAATGAATAAAAATGAATGAAAAATAAACTAGTTATTACTGGTGTCATGAATGTACATGCTCATTTAATTAACAATGTTACCTAAATTTGCAAATAAATACTTTTTTGTTTACTACATTTTTAAATATTTATATTAATTCAATCAGCCACAAATGCACCGCTACAAGAGCCATGAATCATTTTACTTCAAAGAACAGTTTACTGCATATGTTACATGTTTTTACCCAACTACGACGAACCCAAAAGTGGGGTAATGTTTTATTAGAGATGCATTGTCGTTGTTTTCCTTGTCTTGGCGCTTCCTTCACGAAACTTGGAGCTTTAAAGTTGTTGTGTTTCAAAATGTTTCTTTGGGAGAATTTTAACTGCGTTTACTATAGCTTATGTAGGTATCTAATATAATTTTGTTATAAGTACCCGAGGATTTCTTAAACAGAGATAAACAGTAATACATATTTATAATAGGAAAATATAGATAGCCATCTCATATCACAGAGAAATATGTAATTATTCAAGCTGAACATCAAAATATATGATTTCGTTGACTCGGTACCGAAGGAACACAGAGTAGGTACAGCTGCAACCCCTTGTTTTTTAAAGCGGATTTGGCTGGACTTTTGAGGAAAAGAACCTCAAACCGTCTTAACCGCCGCGCGAGACTCTCTGGGCGTCGGAAGCCGCGTGACTATTCCCGGCCTCCGGGAAGTCTAGTGACGACAGGCCGTGTCGACAGCGCGTTCGTGTTCCACGCGCGCCTCAAAGATATGTCAGCAAAGCAGAGGGGTCCGGTCAGGGTCAGGGCTAGTTCAAAAGAGATACTGCGGCAACATAAAAAAGAAGGGCAAAAGAAGAAACATAGATGGGTTTTAGCCAGTACAAGTTTTACACTCCCATCCGCTCCGCTTAGAGCAGGAGGGATGATTTCCTATCCGTAAAAAGAAAAGGGTGTTTTATGTGAAAGTAACAATTAATTTGTAAGTGTGATTTAACCAGTATTATTGGTAATGGGCTCTCAAAGCTTTAGCAATTTTAATCGGATAATTAATGGCAAAGTACTTCATAATCGGCAATTAAAAACGATTCAGTGCCAAATAATTGGGCGATACAATTAGGTACTAATACTGCAAAATAATTACATTATTATCTCGGTAAAATAATGTTTAGAAGCAGCTTTCTTATTTTCTATTAAGTTTTCAATATCCTTTCTGCTATTTTTCTCATATTCCCATTTCTTATAAATCTGTGAGGCAGAGCTGCTCCTCCATATAATTCGTTGTTTATTTATTTCGATATCGGATTGACGGCATTTCTCGTCCGTTACCCTTTTTATAGCATCTACGAAACTCATATCTTCGGACCTTTTTCACATTTCGACTTTGAATGGAGTCCAAGATATTTTCTGGTGTTATGGCGTTTCTTATATCGTTATTGTGATAAAGACCGTGTCTTTATTACTAGGTTTATGATCTTTTGTTATTACTTACATGTCTAGGCTTTTTTTCTTTTAGTCGTAACGGTTTGTTGTGACAAAAGACTTTACGTGATAACCTATAAATGTAACTTTGATTTGGGATATTTTATCAATACAGTCTTTGGTTTATGTTCTGATTTTCAAACCCTATTTCATCTATCACCTTCATGACAATTCTTATTCCACATCTGGCTTATAAATAACTTGGCAACCTCATACAGACGCCAGAGCTATTCGCAGCTGAATATTTTCCACCGAATACATTCCCAAAGGTTCTCTCAATACGTTTTTAAGTACAGAACCTGAAAGGCTATGGTAGTCACATTATTTTTAGGCATTCAGCCTACGAAGTCATTAAGTTAGACAGCTTATACAGTATACATTGCCATGAATTGCCGGCTTGTACGTCGGAATGAAAAAGCGGGACTGTGCACAGCCATTCATTTAACTTTCTGGGCTGATTGCAAAAAGTACTGAGTTTATGACAAAAGTTTACCAGAAATATTACCAAAATACCCGGTTTTAGTTAGAACTGTTATATATGGGACATAGCGATGAAACATTATTTCGTTTCGTGGTAGTCAAAGTACTTTTAGTAATAGTGTATTTAAGTTGTAATAGTGTATTTAAGTTGTAATAGTGTATTTAAGTTGTAATAGTGTATTTAAGTTGTAGTAGTGCATTTGCAAACGTATTCTTTAACTATTCATAGGCGGCAAGTTACGAAACATAAAAATATCAAGTTCACACCTAACACCTATCTATAAATGCGATCATTGGATATCTCTCTCCGCTCCCGCATATTTATGTATACCGATACGATAAGAGAGGTATTCGAGATATTTCTATAAGATCGCCAGAGCCATAATATCGACGCTAAGGCCCTCGTAACGCCACCACGTCTGAACGCTTCGCATCACATGCAGATAGATTACTACACATATTGATAATAATCTATTGCAACTACTATAATACGGAATAAGTTTGTGAAATACAAAACTTTGGTAAGTAAAGAAGTGATGAAAACAAAAAAGCACGAAACTGCGTTCTGATTTCCACAAAAAGGGCTTAAAACTGTTTAATTTAAGTAATTGTACTCTTCCGTAATGATACTGATAAGGATACATACAGGAAAGGCATTTTCTT
Source organism: Ochropleura plecta (assembly GCA_905475445.1). Taxonomy (NCBI): domain Eukaryota; kingdom Metazoa; phylum Arthropoda; class Insecta; order Lepidoptera; family Noctuidae; genus Ochropleura; species Ochropleura plecta. The sequence continues at coordinate 14,237,425 of FR997723.1, forward strand.
CCGTCTCCAAAAACTCGCCATATATTTATAATATTTCTGAGTTAGCAACTTTTACAACGAAGATTAAACGTTCAGAAGCAGACGAAGATAACCAAAGCAATTAAAACTAAACTGAAAATAAAGAAAACAATCAGAGCGAACACTGGATAATTTTTAAGCTATCAAACTGTGAATAAGCCTGGAACAGTGGGACAGACAGAGGCGAGTTAAATCGTCGAAGTTGTTGAGACAAACTGTGGCACCCGCCATTCAAAGCTGAGTCGAACAGCGCCGCAACTTTGAATGAAAGCATTCAAAACTTGTGCGGTCACCGCCGCCTTACTGCCGTTACTGCCTTCCTCGCAAAAAATTACATCGTCGACATTTAGAAGGACGGGAAGAAGTTGATATTTCATCTCTGTGTCTCATGAGAATTTTCGTGACACAAAGTAAAAGTTTGTAATAACCTATTACTTCGGGTTAAGTGATTTTACATGGTTACTTTGTGTCGCTTCATCAGTGTTTCGTACAGATTGTAAGTCAGCTTTCTTTGCAAATGTTTGTTTAGCCCATTTACAGTTTTGGCCTTTGATATGAGGACGCACGTAAACGCCACGTCCGGACAACTTCTTAGACTGCTACACATGTTTAGAATTTATGATTAAACTACTGAAAGTGCCCGCGGCTAGTCTCACATTATAGGACAGAAAGCTAATAATGTCCACCCTATTCGTATTTGCGCCGCCCGCTGTTTTTTCTACCGAATTAATTGATGCTGGTATAAATGAATTCGGAAGACAGAACGTTTTATTCAATTTCTTTTATATACAGACGCCTGCACATCAAGCTACAACAATCTGTCAGATTTCTTTTATAGTTTTTCGACTTTATTTCTAAGGTTCAAGGTTCATTGGGAATCATCAAATTTACAGTTTCGGGTAGCTTGACCTGCTGGCGTCTGTACATCAATTAGGTTCCATAGACTTACGTATATCAAAAATATCATCCATTAGTCAACGTTAAGTCAGGGTTTGGCTAAAGTTATAGGTACAAATTGATCCAAAACCCACCTAAAACAAACGATGTCGTTATCCAATATCTCCAACATCACTATCACGTAACACAAAGTGTGTGACCATTAAAATTATGTCATTGTACAACCCAAGTGTCATTGAAAGACATATAGAACGTGCCCGCGAATAGTTTGACAACTATGTCTCAATTAGAGGGGACAGGCTTGCTAACGATTTCCTCAAATATACGTATAATATCATACCCAACAAACTTTAGCTTAATGAGATTGTATATGCAGGCGCTAATTCGTTTAAAGCAGGTGTTTCTCGTGACGAGTTAATTAGTCGAGATAAGCCCCGATACTTTGAGGAAATTCTCCTTTTAATTTTGTAAATGTTGTCTTAAGAAGCAGATAAGTAACTTGCTTCAGGAGATAAATGGATTGTTTAATTTGATGAAATGGCCTTAAGAACAATAACCAGTAATTTAAGGTTAGTGATTGGGGGGATTGGTAATAAAATTACTGAGCGTTATTTAAATACAACTTCGTACATATCATAAAGACCATCGCCCTGGCTGGAGGTATTTCACTTCAAGAATCCACAAGATTTTTCCAGTTAAGCATTCGACAACTTAATAGGATAAAAAGCCAGATGCCAATAAAAAACAAATTATTAAGACCATTTCTTCGTTGAACTTCAAGCAAGTATTTCAAGTGCCCGCAAATATATTTTTATTTTGCGGTATCGTCATTTTAATGCGGTTTATTTTACAATTGAAAAACGCGTAGTTTTAGCCAATCAGAAACAAGCAATGTCTCATCTTATTTAAAGTGTACAAGAATCAAATCATAGTCTGTACCATAACTTAAGTATAATTTTGCAGTCTTTTCACTCTGATGTGGGACTAGTTTTAAAATCACGCGAAACAATCAGCTGTTCATATCAATCGGTACATTTGTATGAACTGTTTTTTAGCTGTGAATAGTTTCTAGTCACCCTTTATATAAGATAGAGAAGATTTTCTGAATAGATGATACGACTTAGATGAATTGAAATAAAGAACTTCAGTCGTCGCCTGAAATGTGAAGCAATAACTGAAAAATAATACTCGTACAGTACAAAACTTATTACAATTTGATTAAACTTCACAACGAACTTAGAAACTCAGCGAAAACCCTGGTACCCGCGGTATTTGGTTTAATAAAAACAAACCTAAAATGGACGGTGGAGAATAGATGATTTTGTTTATGTAAAACTAGCTGTGCCCGCGACTTCGTCCGCGTGGAATAGTATTTTGGGCATCATATTTATTTTTGCAAAAAACCTCCTCAGCTTTATAAATTATAACTGTTACCCACGACTTTGTCCGCGTCTTAGCCCAAGTTCCGGAATTCTGAGAGGATAAACGTTGAGAACGTTCAGGGCTTGATTCCCGTAGTCGGTTCACCAAAGTTCGAGAACTCTGTGAGGCTAAACGTTGAGACCGTTCAGCGCTTGATTCCCGTAGTCGGTTCACCAAAGTTCGAGAACTCTGTGAGGCTAAACGTTGAGAACGTTCAGCGCTTGATTCCCGAGGTCGGTTCACCAAAGTTTGAGAACTCTGTAAGGCTAAACGTTGAGAACGTTCAGCACTTGATTCCCGTAGTCGGTTTATCAAAGTTCGGGAATTTTGTAAGGATAAACGTTCAGCGCTTGATTCCCGTTGACGGTTTGCCGAAGTTCGGAAATTTTGTGAGGCTAGACACTGCGAATGTTCAAGGATCGATTCATTTGCACGGTTTTGTTCACTGATTCCTCGTTGAGTAGCCAATCTATGCATATTTTCATCCTGTGTTTCATTGCTGCGCAAAGCTCGCAGCCGCTTTGCGGTAGCAGTCTGCCGAGAAAGCCGAGTTCTTTTTCTAGGCATTATAGTGACGAAGAAAGATAATAGGAAATGAAAACTTAACCAAACCGTAACTCGTAATCAAGAAAAAACAAACGTAAGGTAATAATTAGGATCCTAATTATTTTTACCTGTATTTGGTACTTACGGAAAACATAAGGTAAACTAACTGTATGCTTAAACTAAAACCTAACCTAATAAGAATAATTATGTAGATGACACCTATTTACAGGTATTATCTACAACATTTTTTTTTAATAATTGTGAAATTATTAGAACCAAAATATTATCCTTAAAAAAACGCCTCTCCCCGACCCGGCGGTCGGGGAGAGGCGTTGTTTGCGGGCGACGCGGAGGGTGGGTGTAGCTCTTCGATTGTTTTAAGGATAATATTTTGGTTCTAATAATTTCACAATTATTAAAAAAAAATGTTGTAGATAATACCTGTAAATAGGTGTCATCTACATAATTATTCTTATCCAGGCGCAGCGTCATGTTTTGCACATCATGCGGCGCGTGTGAATTTTATATCGGAGTTATTTTAAAATTGTAATATCTTCTAAGATGTTCATTGAAATTAAGTGATGTCAAAGACAATTTTGTTCACAATTAAATACTGTTAATCAACAACACATTTATTTGGATAAAGATTAATATTATTATGTTGATACAACGCTAACAAATAATTGGTAATCATGCATTAATTTCGACCAAATTTGATTACCATAAAAACGGTTCTAGTGAGTTAATCTTAAAAGATAGGCATATATTTATTTATTTATTAAAACTTTATGCACAAGTAAAAAAACTGTACAAAGGCGGACTTAATGCCTTAGGCATTTTCTACCAGTCTACCTTAGGGTGATGCAGAGACAAAAACAGTAGGTGCGATAACAGAAAAAAAAGGATATTCGGAAATGAATATTAAAATATATATATATATAACAAATATACATACATAAATATTAATAACTATAAATACTTATATAAATACATAAAACAAAATTATATAAAGTTTAGAGATCGTAACAAGACAACAACCACAGGTTATTTACGAGACGAATCTACCAACTTCTTGTAGATATGTTCACGAACTTTTCTTTTAAAAGTAAACGGACTGATTTCCATCCTGATACTCTGATATACCGTCACGGACATTTTTTTAGATCATTTTAAGAGGAATAATTCTTTAGTACATATTTTTTTGGTATCTTGAACCGTTTTCGCAGCGCACGCAACGGAAGCCCTCAAAGATGGATAATTTTCCCCGTTTTTTCCACATTTTCCATTGTTTCTTCGCTCCTATTAGTCGCAGCGTGATGTTATATAACCTAAAGCCTTCCTCGATAAATGGTCTATTCAACACAAAAAGAATTTTTCAATTCGAACCAGTAGTTTCTGAGATTAGCGCGTTCAAACAAACAAACAAACAAACTCTTCAGCTTTATAATATTATATTATATTATATATTATTATTCTCTTTATTCATTCCTTATACTTACAAATACATTTTTAAATATTTCTTTAAAAAAAATAATAGAAAAACATTTAAAAATATAAAAATAGGTTTCCGCCGGTAACGGGAGCAGGGTCCAAGCTACCGGTGGTTAGGGCTCCAGAGACAGGAACCTCCTCACAATGCGGGCCGTATCGAGGAGTACTGCCTTCTGAATCAGGCCCTTGATCCAACCACCTAAGGAGAGCTTCGACAGATGTTCGTCGAGGCTCTTGGCAATTAAGCCATTGGCCGTTACGACAATCGGCACAATGATAGCCGAGTTCACATTCCACATGTCAACAACCTCGTGTGCCAAGTCAAGATATTTTAGTTGTTTTTCTTTCTCAGCTTTCACGAGGTTCTCGTCATGTGGGATGGTAACATCGATTATCATTACGCGACGCGCTGATCGGTCTATCACCACTATATCAGGTTTATTCGCCACAATAGTCCTGTCAGTAATGATAGACCGATCCCAGTACAGCGTAACATGGTCTTTCTCGAGAACTGGGTCGGGCACATACTTGTAGTACGGTACCTCAGATTCCACAAGATTATATTTCAAGGCAAGTTGCTGATGAATAACCCTGGCTACTTGGTTGTTTGTGCCTATGCAAGTACTCGCTGTTAGCTAGACGAGAACAACCAGAAATAATATGTCTGATGGACTCACCAGGACGGTGGCATCATATTTTCATTCTCTGTTTAACTGCTGCGCAAAGCTCGCAGCCGCTTTGCGGTAACAGTCTGCCGAGAAAGCGGAGTTCTTTTTCTAGGCATTATAGTGACGAAGAAAGAAAATAGGAAATGAAAACTTAACCAAACCGTAACTCGTAATCAAGAAAAAACAAACGTAAGGTTAATAATTTTATTAGGATCCTAATTATTTTACGTTAGTTAACCGTAGTTAGTTAACCTTATATTTTACGTAAGTACCAAATATAGGTAACTATATTTGGTACTTACGTAAAATATAAGGTTAACTAACTGTGTACTTAAACTAAAACCTAACCTAATAAGGGCTGATTTTTTAATAGTCAGATAATTTTTATCTGAGGAATAAAAATAGCAGTTTGACATATTTTCTATAGATGAGCTGTCAAACCGCCATATTTATTCCTCAGATAAAAGTTATCTGACTATTGAATAAACAGCCCTAAGAATAATTATGTAGATGACACCTATTTACAGATATTATCTACAATTTTTTTTTTAATAATTGTGAAATTTATAAAAAAAAATAGCTCATGAGGAGCTCGTGGCTAAATAATAGCAGCCGCTCGGGTCGATCTTTAGGTTAAGCCGCGCTTGCCTAGGTTGGTCTGTGGATGGGTGACCAGTGACCACCCGTTACATACCGAGTTTCCTCCGTGCCTCGGAAAGCACGATAAGCCGTTGAACCCGGCTGTCATTTGTAGATCTTTGACAGTCGTAACAGGTAGTCAGTGTTCGCAAAGTCTGACAACCAGTCTTACCAAGGGGTATCGTATTACCCAGTATTAACTGGTTGTGGAGGTCAGATAGGCAGTCACTCCATGTAAAATACTGATATTCAGCTGCATCCGGTTAGACTGGAAACCGACCCCAACATAGTTGGGAAAAGGCTAGGCAGATGATGAATAATTGTGAAATTATTAGAACCAAAATATTATCCTTGACAATCGTAGAGCTATACCCCCCCTCCGCGTCGCCCGCAAGCAACGCCTCTCCTCGCCCATGCCCAGCGTCATGTTTTGCACATCATGCGGCGCGTGTGAATTTTATATCGGAGTTATTTTAAAATTGTAATATCTTCTAAGATGTTCATTGAAATTAAGTGATGTCAAAGACAATTTTACTCACAATTAAATACTGTTAATCAACAACACATTTATTTGGATAAAGATTATTATTATTATGTTGAAACTACTTGAAACAACTCTAACAAATAATTGGTAATCATGCATTAATTTCGACCAAATTTGATTACCATAAAAACGGTTCTAGTGACTTAATCTTAAAAGATAGACATATACCGTCACGGACATTTTTTTAGATCATTTTAAGAGGAATAATTCTTTTCTACATATTTTTTTGATATCTTGAACCGTTTTCGCAGCGCACGCAACGGAAGCCCTCAAAGATGAATAATTTTCCCCGTTTTTTTCACATTTTCCATTGTTTCTTCGCTCCCATTAGTCGCAGCGTGATGTTATATAGCCTAAAGCCTTCCTCGATAAATGGTCTATTCAACACAAAAAGAATTTTTCAATTCGAACCAGTAGTTCCTGAGATTAGTATATTATATTATATATATTATATTATATTATATATATATATATTAATATAAAGTATAGATTGGAAGGAAAGAGGAAATCGCCATCTAGGTAGACCGCATTGAAGGTAGTATGACGATCTGTCTTATTTGCGGGGAAAACATGGTCAAGGAAAAAATGAAGGTCTTTCAAAATTATTCCGGGGTTGCGGGTTGTCCGAAAGACAGTTCGGCCCCGGAGTATAAAGAACAAAAGAATGAACATGGGTGGGTTTTAGTCAGTAAAAGTCTTACACTCCGCTCCGCCCAGAGCGGGCGAAGTTATTTGACAAAATAGCATCAGCAAAAAAAAGCATTTAAAAAAAACTCAGAAACTACAAGTGTTTAAGGGTCTCAAATTTGACATGGGAGATCCTTTTAAGACGAGATTTTTAAAAGGGACTTACAATCCTAAACAAAATAATAACAGTTAACAGACAACTTTACAATAACTTTAACCCTAAATCTTTGAAGAAAAGGGATCTAGAAATAGGTTTTAGTTGTGTAAACCCTCTTTCAGACATGACTGGAGCGTGGTACAAATCTCTTGGCTTGAGTATTGGGGCGGGGTTAGGTTTTGACGTAGAATATTGAAAGGTCTTTGCTTTGAATACGTTCGGACGTTGTTCTTGTAAAGCCTTCAGACTCTGCAACCCTGAAAATGAAAGGCAACTCTGAAATTCAAAGGTTGTTTGCTGTTTGTAACTAACTGTTCACGTTTTAATAATAAACAAGCGATATAAATAAATATTATGTGGGACCAACTCGGAAGTATACCAGTTTGAAAAAAAAAAGCAGTTGACGGAGTAATCGGAGAATATACATAAAAAATATAGTCAAACATAGAATCTCTTGCTTTTTTGCCCCCACAACTCCAGACCATGCTTCAAGAACGAAGCACGGCCAGCTTGAGGGTGGAACTGCGATGAAATGGCAAATAACACTAAAAATCAGGCAAGTACGAGTTGGAGTCGCACACCGAGGGTTCCGAACAAATTGGCGATATAAATGGCCATATATTTTGACTGTGTGTCTTAGAGTTATGATGATTTTCCACAACTCCAAGTGACTATAAACTTGAGCTTATTGTTTAAATTTCAACTCGATACCTTCTTGCGTAAAGAGTTTGTCAAGACAGATAAATGGACAACAAAGGGGTTCCAATAAGGGTTCCGTTTTTTCTTTTTGAGGTACGGAACCATAAAAACGATAAAAAGGCATCAAAAATCTCCTCCTCAACACAGTCAGATGATAATGAACCCAAGACATTGTAGGAGTTGCCACATTGTATGGCAACATAGCTCCTAGCCAAGGCAAAAGCCAGTCCGGGACGGGAAGCATCAACTAGGCTGGCTGTGAGCACTCGGACCTTACGGCTGAAGGTCAATTTCACACGGCTCGAAAATATAATTTCCACACAAGTTACTTCATTTACACCGCTTGAGGTTCCGTAGCACAATGAACTGTATAGACGTGATGGCGCAAAACTATCAACACATTTCATAAATGTATATTTTGTTTTTTTTTTAATTTTTCATCGATGGGAGTATCTACTACCTAGATATATATGAAGAGGCAGGAGGGCCCTCATCAAAACTCATCTTGTGTGATGTATGTGGGTAGGTGGGTAAGCAGGTGGACGTGAGCAGAAAAATCACAAGTCCTTATTTCAATCACAGTGTTTAATCAGCACAGGGTTTAATAATCGAAATACACAGTCAAATCCACAATGTACAGCCTAAGCAGCACGACTCGAACTTAATTATAACGCTAGATTAAACTATCACTCGGATGCAAAGCGATTCGTCACAAGCGTGGTGTGCGAGCGCCGTCTCGAACAATACTGCTCAGCTGGCAGCCCTCACAACCATCGACAATGACGCTTCGCTAGGCTGACTTTGACAGCTAAAAGTCAACCTGATGTCTGATATTGACGGATGCGCCGTCATATACATTTTGTCAGTTATGTTAAATTTTCATGTAAGAAAAGGTGAGCCTATTGCCAACCCAGGTCCATAAATGCAGGGAAAGTAGAAAAGGGAAAACATAAATGGATGTTTTTTTGAGTAACTTATCCGATCGCATTTTGGTTTGGGTAATATATCCGATCAAGTCTGTGACTCAGAACTTCAGTTATAATAAACAAGATTCCTATTTTATTTATTAAAATGACAAGATAAGTGTTCTTAAAGTTTTCCGTTTTTGTGATTCGACATTATATATAACATTACCACGTCATTCAAAGTTTGATGCTTAAAGCTAGAACTTAAAAGAAAACTTAAGTTATTAAACTTGTGATAAAGTTATATTTCAAGAGCCAATTTACGATTATAAGAAGATTTATGATTTCTTTCACGTTGTTGCCATTTCCTTAAAAACAAAATCTTAATCTCACTAATAACATTAATGCGAAAGTTTGTATAATTATGTCTGTGTATGTTTGTTACTTCTTTGCGCTCCAACGGCTTAATAGATTTGGATAAAAATTTACTATATAGATAGCTTGTACCCCGGATTAACACATAGGCTAGCTATGATTACTTTCTAATACAAGGCGGTGGTTTTAACTCTATGTTTATACTTATTAAAAGATTTACATACCGGGTAAATACTAGCCAACAACATAGACAATGGATGCTTCTTATAGTTAGCCAAGGACAAAATTCAGTGTTGCTAATAAAATTTAAATGTTGATCATTTCCATTTTCAACAGGCTTCTTTTTATCCCGGTCTACACTGGTGAAACCGTGGGAAGCAGCTTGTGAAAAATATTTAGTTTTTGAGCAACAATGTCTACAAAATACAGTGCAACTATCCTGAATATAATAAACAGCCACACTCGAAGCAGTCTAAACCATCAATTTTCATTCTCAATTCTTCTAGATTTTCTTCACCGTGCCGATATTTCGTCTAAAACTAAATAGGCTTCGACTGAAATCTATGGCCTCTTAATAGAAATGTATCATTTTATACTAAGAATCAAATCTATGGAATTATTCAATAATCATTAATTTGGAAGTAAACCTTTAAACAAGTTATTAATTATTGCGCCATCGCCATATTGTTTGATGTTATTCAAAGCCTTTCTATTGTTACAGTCATTATTTCTAAAGAGGAGGCGTTTCCAATCAAATCGAAACCAGTGTTTAATTAATTGAAATAACACGCTCAGTCGTTTCCTATCATTAATTTCTGGTTAAGGGTCTTCGCTCACGGCGCTGTTGTTGAAATCGTGGGTTAGTCGCATTTGCAACAAGCGACAGAAGCAAATCAAACGCGCGGCTAAAACGCGTATTGTGATACTACCTGATGATACAAGAGCTTTACTCTCAAAACACGAAACCTGTAGTTTCAGCCGAAGTAACGGGCGTTACTTACTCTGTATATTTTACGGACATAAGTTTATTTAGGGGACCGAAGTAAAAAATGAATGACAACACGATTTGGTTTCGAGCTACTTTCGAACGGGCCCGTATCTTCATCGACGATCGTAGAAAGTAGACCCTCATAACCGGGTCTTGTGTTTTACGAAAGCGATACCGAGGCCCCGGAACATAAAGGGCAAAAGAAAAAACATGGGTTTTAGTCGGTTAAAGTCTGACACTCCCCGAACACACACTCCCTGAAGTTAGTTGAAGATTAACAATTCGCAAAAAAAAAACATGGTGAATTACACAGCCAGCGACATAAACGCGACTGTATGGCTGCCGTTTTGAGTTAGCATCGCACTCCACCGCTGCAAGAAGTGGCGACGTGTGAGGGCTTCTAACAATAGGGTTTTAAGGCAGAGAGCACAATACATCATCACAGTTTGATGAAATCTTAACCACTGTTGCATGTTCGAAAGTGAGTTTGTCACATCTTAAACCTTAACGGCTGAACGGATTTTTATGAAAGGACTGCGTGCTCTTTATCGTACATCCTACGCAAACCATCATCAGACAATTATACCTATGATATATACTCTTCATTTCATTTTATATAAGTAATTTTCCTATCTGCTCGTTTTATTTATTAGATGGTTCATCACTCTTTGAAAAAAGTGATGTTCTCTTTGAAAACTGCCATGACTACGCTGTGAGCACAGCCTAAAAAAAAGCTTTAAAACCCATAAAATTTGCTTGTTTAATGTACTTAGTATTCAAACTACTATTTCATAATCAAGTTGTAAGTTTTAACTACTTAATTTACAAGCATTGCCGGTATAAAACAAACAATGTAGATGATATACTTATGTACAATGCGCCGTAACTTGCATTTCTTTACAGTCGACGTTAACTTCAAAGTCGATGTCTTTTATGTACACTTTAACGAGTCTGAGTGTGTGTGAAGTTCTAGCTTCATTGTATATATTGCTTGTTCCGTTATACACGAAGTATATAAGTAACTACAGTAAAGAGGATCTAATTAGAAGGAGATTTTATCAACAGAGATCGAGCAAATCCTTCAGCATACAAGTTTAAACTCCGTTATAAACGAACAGAAATAACATTGAAATAGGAAATACTCGTTTCTCCGATAGAGGTCGCGGCGAGAGCTTCGCAGAGCCCGTTCGTGACATCTTACTTGATTTGTGGATTCCAAAGGTTTTAATTGTACGAAATGTAATCTACAATTCATATAACTCGCGAAATGCTACGTCAATGTTGGTACACGGCCTCTCACGGCTATTAATCTCCTGCTTTTAACGTTATCCCTGCCTAACTGTGATTTACTTCAGTTTATTTATTTGAAAAAAAAAACTATTGAAAACGGCGCGCTGTTTTTTTCGGGATTTAGTTATAATGGATTTATAGGCTTCGTGGAATAAATTAAAAGTAAAAAATAAAAATCTATTGCAGTTTTGGTTTCAGGTTCTAAAATGTTAACAGTGAATTGAATCTAAATGAGTTTCTTCTTGACAGAACGTTTCGAGACGAATCTAGAAATTTTAATACTAATCTGAAAAGCAACAAACAGAAAAGTCCGGTAAACGACGAAATAAAATAATTCTAGTTCCCGAGTTTTAATGTAAAAGTAAGTTGGTGGCATCTGGCAAAAATACTATTTTATCACGATTCCGAGGGATAAAATCTCAATTTTGCTAATCGAATCCAAATCGCTTTTATACCTGAAGTAGGAACCTGCCTTTTATAGTATTAATTTCATAGAATGATTAGCAGTCCGATGCTCAATGACCGTAATCTAACGACCGATGGTCACATCTCCGCAAGCCTTGTAACCATTAATGGGTACAGCTGTTCCATTAGTAGATAAAGGATGTGAACCAATCTCCAGCTAGATGGATGACCAGTCATCACTTGGACACACATGACCTAAAAACTGAACCGTTCTAATGTAACATTGAGACATTGCTCAGTAGCCAGTTTTAATACCAATAAAAGCACAAAAGTTTCCGGCTTTATTTCGCAGTCCATTGCGCTAAATTTACATCACCGTAAACGAATGTAATGTGAACGACCGCAATAAAACGCAATGGAAAGCTCAACCTTTTGTTATAATATGTCTCAAGGAAACGAAAATAGAAATACTAAGAAGAACGTGTAATATTGAATTGTTTTGGTACCTAATCTATTTTTGCGTATTTCAATAGGCTGAAATCTTAATAAATAAATGGATTTAAAATGGCTGGACGTTATGAAGATTGTGTAAACAGATGTATAGGGAAGATTAATGAGGTGTTAGTGCTAAAAGCGTTGATGTGTAAGCCGAACTAAGCCAGATGGATGCTAGTACGAATACTATTCTTACACACGCAGTTATTATGATAATATTAAACCCTGCTGCTATTATTATATTGTTGGAGCACTGTCAAGATCAGTGGGCTGAAATAGTGTTGCCTTAGCTTTAAATGAAATGAAAAACTACATACAATTTAGTCTGTAGGTGTAAGACAACCATCTGTTTGAAATTCGAACAGTACCTGTTCGAATTTTCAAAACCAATTGCATTGCGTCCGTAAAAATTTTAATATCTGGTTTCGTCACATTGATTTTCGAACAGAAATAAAAAAAAACATACATAATTAATTGGCTATAATAAACAACTAATACTATGCTTTTATTCCATTTCTCTATTAATTAAAATTACTTCACTATCTTCGTGTATAAGTTAACTGTTTACATCCAAGTACTTTAACAGTTGTTGTCCCATGTGCCTTGTTATTAGTTGTTAGAGTATCATTTATACATAATTATGTATATCATTAATTTTCATAGCACAGAGATAGCTATTAATTAATGGTTATAGTCAGCAGATTTGTTTGAACTAATTCTCAGCGAGTTATCTGATATTGGGAAAGTGAACAGTTAATTTGTCTAAACAATAACAGTATTATTTTTTATTCTGTGGTATTATCATATGGGAAGGTACAAGGAAGGTTGCCATTAAAAAATAAAGGAAAGGTATTTTTTACGATTTCTAACATAAACTCCATAGTGTGGGGTCGTAAAGCAAGATGATGTAGCATGCCCCAAAAAAAAAACGAACTACATTATACAAGTCAATCAACTTTTCTGTGCAGGTGCGAAATCACAGAACGAAGAAGCAACGCCACGTCGTCATACTTTTTTCAGATGGGAAATCATCAAATAATCTTCTCCCACTCTGGACAGTGTCAGACTTTTACTGGCTAAAACCCATCCAGGATCCTTCCTTTGCCCTTTGTGTTCGGGGGCCACGGTATCTCTTTCGATCTACCCGCAACTCTGGTAGGCAGTTGTGGCCCAAGCAGGCCTCTCTGGTTGTAGTGGTCTTACTATACATTTTCAGCATATTTTTAGATAGTAGCCGAACATGACAAGCACTAAAACAAATCGTTTACATTAAAATTCATGTCACCATCGCATTAACTCCATAATATTCATTTTATCGTCGTAATCACGCCTCCCCCTCTAATACCCAAATGCCAGGATATTGTTACGTCCTCTTTACTTCGTTATGTAGGACAATAAATTAGGACGCAATTAAAGTGCCCCTTAGACATTGACTGATATACAACCTCTTTGCAACGTTCACCAGATTGCGTCTACACCGACCGATCTCGAAAAAATGAGCCAGTGAAGCTCCCCCCACAATTTATTAGCCCCTGTGCTAGTAAAATTAACTTTTTCCTTTTTTTAAAAGGCTATTGTGAAATTATACTATCGTTTGTAAGTCCTAAACAAAAGTAATTAGGTCGCCTGTTGCTGTTACCTATTCCCTCAATTTTTCGAGTTTTAGGTCAAACTTCTTTATCTGTAATGTTTTTTATAAAAATCTGTCTTTTGTCTGTTTGTTTATAACTTGGGAATTTATTGTTCTTTCGTTGTTGGTTTCCTTTATTACGGTCGATTTGAGGTTATATTTTTTGAAAAATAGGTCCTTGGAAAACTTTCTAAACGTTGAAAATTTTGCGGCCTTCTTTGATTTTAAAAGTTTGCTACGACCTCTTTGTTGAATTTATCTGTCTTTGCTCTCATTACAAGAATCACAATGGACGTAAATATTAAAACAGCTATTGTTAAGTGTAGGTACACGAGTGGTAGATATTACCTTAAAATGATAACAACACACACCTTTTCACTGAGTGTACAATCGTATTATTTTGATTTCCGTCAATGTATCAGTTTCCTGTCCCAAAAGATATGCGCCAAAAATAGGTTGACAGACGTCAGATGAAGTTTAACTCTGAATTCCATAACACTAAAACAGAAACTACAATGGTTAAGTAATCTTAGGAATTACAGTTTTACTAACAATTTTAAGTGCAGTATAAAAATGCGCTGAGGATGTTGGTGGGGCTGCCTCGGTTTTGCAGCGCTTCGGGCATGTTTGCGGACGCGCGAATAGATGACTTTCATGCCATTATGCGCAAACGATGTGCATCGATGTTGCGGCGATTCAGGGGTAGCCCTAACAGCATTTTAGCTACACTGGCGGACAAGATCGACGGACCATTTATCAGGCTCTGGGCTGGCAGACATGTGCGTGCTCATGTTCATGCAGCCAATTAATGTGTTTTGTTTATTTTAATTATTGATTTAACTATCATAGGCTAAGTTATATACTAACACTATCTGGATCGCTTGGTTTGAAATAAAGATTTTGATTTTGATTTACCTTGCTGTCAGATTTTCGTAGTTGATTCGAGTTCAACTACGAAAATCGAACTAAATATTTCTCATAAAGTACTGTAGCGCAGGTACTTTCAAACCTTACTAAGTCATAAAATATGCATAGGGGCCTGCCAGGACCACTGCCTGTTGGGGTTACGGGTTGTTCAAAAGACTTATCCTAGCCCCGGAACATAAAGGGACAGAACAAGGAGGAGCATGGATGGATTTTACTCAGTAAAAACCTGGCACTCCCCTTCACTCCACGCAGAGCGGGGGAAGTTCTTTCATGATTTCACATCCGAAAAAAAAAACATTAAATTATATCACATAGCTGAAAAGTAATTGCAAATTATAAGATTTCCGAACTGCAACAGCTTCAGTGCACACGAGAAGATTACTTCTGCGTGATTCGTTTTACCCGCACAAAGTTGTCTAACCGCTGGCCTACCGATATTACACCCATTTCACAAGCCTGCCTAGTACAGTCACCAGATAACTGAGTTACAGCCGGACAGTCCACTCGGGACAAGAGTATGAAATCCCGGAATTGTTATTCAATCAGAGCTCTTAGGATACATCAGCAAAGGATCAATATCGTATGCTTATTTTATTACTTTGTTCCTTAATACCTCTGAGCCTTAGAGAGTGTCCCGCTCAACCCGTGCCTAGGGTTCTCAGGTTCGGATTATTAGTAAACTGTAATAAAATCTCTCTCGCCTAACGAGCTAAGCGTCGACGGGATGTTTCCTATAAAATTATTAAGAGCAGGTAATTTGTTGTAAAATGGGTAACGACCAATTTGTTTAAGCGATTCGTGGCTATAACTCCTTAAGTACCAAAAATTATAGTCGGGAATGTCCAGTTTGGCATATTTGTGTGGTGACCCATATGGGTTGCAAGTTAGTTGGTGTACCAACAAGACTGTTTTCAACTCGATAGTTTTCGTTAACTTGCTCATATGAATAAATCAAAACAAGCGGACCTTTGTTTCTATTGAACATTCGATATACCGAAAACGAACCGTTTCTAGTTTACTGATTGTTTTACAAAACAGTTGATTTTAGTTATTTATCGTTTTAGTGTTGAGTTATGGTTATATGTTTTGTTTGTGTGATCACAACTATTTTTATGAAATATGACAAACGACATACAAAAAAAACACTGAAAAGTCGGAAAATAAATTTACTTCCGGAAGTCGGTGGCAAAAAAATCTATGAATCAAACAAAAGTCTCCGACTTTCGGAAGTAAAATTATTATAAGTGATTTTTTGGAAGTCGGTTTTTAAAAAAAAGTCTTTTATTTCAGCCTTTTTATTTGTATCTCACACAAATTCTTATCGAGTAATCATTTGCCATTGCCACTAAGAGATATTAGCATATCGTCCATATTGATTAGAAGGAAAAATACAATTCTAAAAATAATTTCGGCCTACAATCGACAACCGAGAAATTGCGTAACAAAGATACAAAAGAAAATACAGTCGAATTGAGAACCGCCTCCTTTTTTTCGGTTTCAAAATCATCGATTACTTATACATATTCAATTCATTCGTTTCAAATGAATTAAATATTCAATAACACAGCATAAGAAACGTAATATTAGTATCTCAAATAAAACAGAGAGTTTTCTTTTTAAGTTTCTTCTAGAAACATAAAAAAGCACAATCCCATTTACTTCAGTTTCCACGAAATTCTTTTATAAAAGAATGTGAAATTGTGGAAAATACTGTAAGAAAACTGCTACCTATTATGTGTGCTTGGTCTCAAAATAGGAAAAAGAACTTTCTAGTTCTGAATTTATTTAAACTAGACTTCTTACGTATCGAAAGCCGCGCATAAGAAATGACCTCATTACCCATACCCGCGAAAACTATATTTGAGTTATTTAGTCATCCCACTGAAACACCATATTTTTCGGTGATCAAAAGTAGCTCAAGTGTTATTCCAGTTTATAAGCTATCTTGATACCAATTTTCATACAAATCCGTTAAGCCGTTTGAGTCTGAAAGAGTAACAAATATACGCTGTCGCTTTTATAATATTAATATGATAGTGGCATTATCGATTAAAATTCTAGTTCGAAATTAAATGTGAATTCAATTATGTGATTGAAGATTATATTAAATACAAAATAACCGCTATCGTCAGTATTATTAGTGATTTTTTTTGTTGATTTAAAAAACCGGCCAAGAGCGTGTCGGGCCACGCTCAGTGTAGGGTTCCGTAGTTTCCCGTCCGTCACAATAAGTGTTCCCACTTATGAGTTTAAAGGTGGAGGAGGAAATTATTTTGTACAACTTTTTGTCTTTTTTGTACAAAAACTGTTGTGTCAATCAAGTTCAAAATGATTTTCATAGAAAGTCCTTATAAAGTTCTACTTTTCAGATTTTTTTCATATTTTCTAAACTTATGGTTCAAAAGTTAGAGGGGGGGGGACACATTGTTTTTTACTTTTGGAGCGATTATTTTCATAAATTATAGACATTATCAAAAAATGATTTTAGTAAACCCCTATTCATTTTTAAATACCTTTCCAACAATATATCACACATTAGGGTTGAAATTAAAAAAAAAAACACTTCCCACTTTACATATAGGGTGGCTACCCTAATAAAACATTTATTTCCAATTTTTATTTTACCACTTTGTCGGCGTGATTGATATACATATTGGTACCAAATTTCAGTTTTCTAGTGCTAACGGTCACAGAGATTAAGCGAGGACGGACGGACGGACGGACAGACAGACATGGCGAAACTATAAGGGTTCCTAGTTGACTACGGAACCCTAAAAAGGAGGGTGCAATAATAAATCTGCTCATCCAACTAAAGTGGACTAAAGTGATCATTTTTTCTGGCGTATGCCGTAGAATCTATAATTGATTAAAAATAAATCTAATAGTAATTTAAGAAAATGGTGCGATTAAAAATTCGCGAAAATTAAAAAAAAATTGGTTGAAATTCATCTGTGTATTTGGTTTCTATATAGGTAAATTTCAGGAAATCCTTCCTCATAGATAGTTGGATCAAACCAGATCCAACGAGAGTTAGAGACTAGATCAAAGCCAGAGTTTTAACAATGATTTGAGATGATAATGCGAAAAATATGCTAAAGTGAAAAATATTAACTCACTTTTTGTAGCCACTCTAAGGACACAGCAATATTCTGTGAACGACGGCAATCCCTGGATTATTTAAAGATACGATCTAAATAAAAAAATCCAGTTTGTTTTCTACTCACTTCGAGAATTACCATAATTGGTACCTATATAATGCTTTCAAATGTGAAACGTTTGTGTATCCAAGGGCATACGTTAATCCCATTACTTATCAACAGTATCCAGAATTCTCCTGTCTGCGGTATTACACACGAACACCAAATTGCTTTTAATGTTTTCCACACAAAGAGACTTTCTTTTCAAAACCAGCGAAACAGTACCTAGATAT
The DNA here is from genome assembly GCA_905475445.1 of Ochropleura plecta. Classification (NCBI taxonomy): domain Eukaryota; kingdom Metazoa; phylum Arthropoda; class Insecta; order Lepidoptera; family Noctuidae; genus Ochropleura; species Ochropleura plecta. The sequence continues at coordinate 14,255,638 of FR997723.1, forward strand.
CAGATAATGACACTATTTTTAACACAGCTTGATTATAGTAAGGAATGTAAACTAAAGAACAAAAGAAAAATAGTAGATAAATCATACACTAGTGAATACAATAGGTAAGTCTTTTGTGTATAAAAACCATTTTCTTTGATCTTGCTATTATATCGTTCTCAGAAAAAGTGAACAATATACTAAGCAAACGTACTCTATTAACATTGTTTAAGATAAAAAATTAACATAGACACAGGTGTAGTTTGAAAACCATAAAAAATTACGATATGCTAAGAAACCTTGTATTAAAAGTTTAAGACTCCTTGTTTTTTTGCCTTAGGTAATTTTCCCATTATTGGGCAAAACCCTCTCCCATAGACTTCCGCTCTTCTCTCCGAGTGGTTCTCTCCATACAAACTGTCAGAAACGCCTTTAAGTCGTCACACCAGCGTTTTCAAGGCCTCCTTCGGTAATGACGCCTGTTTTTTGTCATACAGTGCGATCCAACTCTTGCCCATCGGTCCCGATGCATTCTGAGACAAGGGAGTACCCAGCGGGCCTGTGGACGGTGAGCAATGGGTAGCTCACCGTCCGTCCGTCTATTGACGACAGGCCGTGTCGACGGCGCGTTAGTGTTCCACGCGCGCCTCAAAGATATGTCAGCAAAGCAGACGGGCCTGCCAGGGCCACCGCCTGCTGGGGTTGCGGGTTGTTCGAAAGAGATACCGCGGCCCCGGAACGTAAAGGGTAATAGAAGGAACATGGGTGGGTTTTAATAAGTGACACTCCCCCCGCTTCGCCCAGAGCGGGGGACGTTATTTGATGATTTCCCATCCACAAAAAAAGAGTGTACCTAACTTATTATATGATTTTTTAATTTAGTCATTCATTTACAAAGAAGGAACAAGCTTGTGTTTGCTTTTTTTTCGTATGGGAAATCATCAAATAAATTCAGACTACTACTGACTAAAATCCATTCATATTCTTTCTTCTTTTGCCCTTTGTATTCCAGGGCCGCGATATCTCTTTCCAACAACCCGCAATTATTGTATGTTTGCTTGCGGTGTGTTTTTTATTTTCTCCTTTATCGTGGGCGCGTTTACAAACATTTAAACTCACTTACACAATCAGCCAGACTCGGAACAACTATCTATAGGTCACACAAATATTTGTTCCGTGCGGGGATCGAACACGCAGTGCAGCACCCGATCGCTCAGCCACTGCGCCAACCGTGTCGTCAAATAAAAAATATTGAAAATAGTTATTGCGTTGCCTAAGCCTGGGCCTGAGCACATTATGGACGGACTACACATACAAGACTAACGACCTCGACTTTCACGACGCTTAACAATAACGTGTTACTAACTCAAATCACCAATGAATTGAGAAAGAACAAATCGAAACGAGAGACAGCTCATGGTCGGGAAGCCATTGAAAGTTTCAGATTTGTATTCGGTCCCATGAAACTTTCAACAACTTCCTGAAAGCCAAAATGTTAAAGGTTACAATTTTATTGAAAGATTTCTGAGAAAAAGCGCTTTCCCCTGCCGAAGCAAACAATGATAAAAACGCTTAGGTAGAGGAGTCCGGCCTCGCAGCGTTCCTAAATCTAAATGGTTTTAAAAAAATAAGCCTAGTTCTGAATTTAGGTATTTTTAAGGATTCCATACCTCAAAAGAAAAAAAGGAACCCTTATAGGATCACTTTGTTGTCCGTCTGTCTATCTGTCTGTCAAGATTTTTCTTGGAATCGCGTGGAGGTGTCGACTTGAAATTAAAACCGTTACTCAAGTCCGTGGTTCCTTGAAGCAGTAAAAAATGAATCCCATAAGTCTACGCAGTCAAAAGATACGGCTGAGTATGTCTCAAGTAAGTACGGAACCTTCGGTGCGCGTGTCCGACTCGCACTTGACTGTTTTTTTTTCTGTTGTTTTGTTAGTGCACATAGATAATGAATCACAACATAGTATAAAACAAAGTCGCTGTCGCTGTCTGTTGCTATGTTGTATGTGAATGCTAAAATCTTTAAAACTACGCAACGGATGTTGATGCGTTTTTTTTAATAGGTAGAGTGATTCAAGAGAAAGGTTTCTATGACTCCTAGGAGGTGAGCAGCGGGTGAAACCGCTGGGCGGGTCGCTAGTTGTTTAATATGAATAAAAAGTACTAAAATAACAAGAAAAATATTTTCCAGTTTTCCCCTTCCTGTTATCATACAATAAAGAAAGATATTGGTGTTCATAACGTGTGTGCGAGTTACACAAATGAAAATGTATGTGAGATAAACGTGTTTGCCTGTGTTTACGTTCACAAGGGCACTTTTGGTAAAATGTATAGAGCCAAACATAGTTGTACCTACCTTTTCATTGGTGTTTTATGTGGTTTTTTTTAGTTGATCGGAAAACCAACACTGGAAAAAGACTAGACTGTCTGCACTTGAACTTTTGTACATAATTATTCATATAAGCACGAGCATTGATCACCACGCTTGCTCAAGACGTGTTGGCGATTTCAGACTTATATAAATTACTAGCTGTGCCCAGCGGTTTCACCAGCTGCTCACTTAGGGGTATGAAAAATAGATGTTGGCCGATTCTCAGACCTACTGAATATGCATATAAAATTTCATAAGAATCGGTCGAGCCGTTTCGGAGGAGTATGGGAACGAAAACTGTGACACGAGAATTTTATATATTAGATAAGTACAGGTTTCCTCGCGATGTTGTCATTCACCGATGTCTCAGATAAACTTTAGAAAGTACATATGAGTTGAAAAATTCACATTGGTACTTGCCAAGATTTGAACCCACAATCTCGTGCATGAGAGGCGAGGCGTTTAACCTCTGGACAATCACTAATTAAGTACATTATGTAATTTTAAACCTATCGCTTCACTACAAATTCTTACCGTTCGTATCTATAGCAAAAAGTATTTAGCCCAGAACTCAGTCACGCGTACTCCGTTGATTGACATCGCATAGGCAATTTAATGGTCTATGGTATTGTTACAATTAATTTGTTCCACATTCAAACAAACTGGTTGGACCTATTTATTAAAAGTAATTTCGTTACAGACATTTTCTTCCATCGGCATCAATAAATATTTTTTTAAAGACTCGGTCTTTATTTGTCGTTTATTTTGGTGAAACGTAAAACTTAAACAAACTTAAGTAACTTGAGCTTTGTTTCCTGTTCTAGGGAAACAATACTTGACTACTGGCCGTTGCTATGTCAGAATAAATTGTTGTGATTACCGATAGAAGCTTTTAGATATCATTAATTGGTCCATTAACTATCTTCAGGCGTACCTGAAGGCGTTTTCAACAGTAAATAAGTTTAATGGTTGGAATTATTGCATCCGGACTGGTCTGTAGAATAGTGCATGTACAAAATATAGTTTTATTAAAAAGTAGGTAATACTTCCACTAGGAAACAGGATATAATTAAACTAAGGAAAATTTGTCATTGTGGTCGATGCGAATTTAACGCCCGAGCCGGATCAAACGACGTTTTTCAATACACTTACGAAGAAATAAATTTACTTTATTGAATTAAAATAAAACAAATTAAATCAATAAAAAGTACTTTCATTGATATTTTTTTTGTTTTTTTAGTTTCCCGCGCTTTGTCTTCTCAGGTTGAAGGAGGAACAAAGGTATGACACCGCTTAAGAAGCTTATAAGTGATATTCTGTTAATAAATACAATTCAATGATTTTATTAAATAAGAAGGCCCCTAATAACATGCCTCTCCTTGATCTTAAAAAAAACTCTGTTTTTTTTCATTATATTAAATCTCTATAGATTTCAACAGTTGTGTATATTATTATCTGTGGTGAAATCATAATGCATGTTGAACCTAATCGTAATGCAATAAGAGCCAGTTTTCGAGGAAGTGTTTTGAAAAAAAAATGTTTTAATTATGTTACTTGAATCTCTTAAAGTACTAGTAGCGCCATCTGTCGATGCTACCCCGAGAACTAATAAGGGAAGTTGGCTATCAAGTTGTGCAGAGACTCTCGAACCTCCCAAAAGCGGAAAAGCCATTCTCCTAGAGGTTTCAATTTATCTCGCTAGGTGTCGTTTATAATGTTGTATTAAAAACCAAGTTCTCGTAGACTTTTTTTTAATTAATTGCATAGTTTAGCTAAGAAGATTGTAAGATTTTTTCTAACGATCCTTTATTTATTAAAATATGGTTCTTTTTTTAAATGCAATACTAAAATCGAATTAGTTTTCCGACCCAGTTTAAAAAATGCTGGAAAAAAAACAACAAAACAAAAATTAAACAGCTGAAGCTTACCATTTCGTGCAGTTAATTATTCATAAAACCATACATTAGTTACTGTTAGGCAATCCAGGTGCACCGATGGACTACACAAGGGTTAATCTACAGGTGCAAGCATTTATAACCCAAACACGAATGGGTACATAGTGCTTGAACTTTTACTGCTAAGCGTGACTCTGACTTTGTATTGTTTCTATTTTGGTCACTGCTGATAAAAATGATACGGTTTCGTTACAAAAAGTAATTTATTCGTCTGTGTGTGAGGTAACTACAAGAATATTTCATTAATTGACTGTGGTTGCTTTGAAACTACTTTGAAACTGTATTATGCATATACCTACTTTTTCGTGTGACATCTGTGTATATTATTTGGAATTATCCAATAAGAACAAATGTACTTCAAGGATGCAATTTATCCTAAGTATGGCTTGTCTTGTGGACTGTCTGTTCCAAATTTTATCGAAATCTATCTAGTCGGTAACAGACATCAGAGAGCGCAAATGCTTGTATTATGTCCTGGGTTCGATTCCTGTATCGGACAAAATGTTATTGGGTTTTCCATCAGGATTTGTGCTTGATTGGTGGCAGTATGCTGGCCTCCTGTTACATGAGATATAAACATAACCAGCGAAATGTATTTGTACTGGTTAGATCTCGAAGACTATCTTATGCCCCGTTCCAAGGGCACGCCACAATAGTGGCGGTAAGTCCCCTCTTTAAGGAGTGGCTGGAGAGGCGTCATGGCGTCCTCACCTACCGCCTGACGCAGGTCCTCACCGGACATGGAAGTTTCGGGAGGTTCCTGCACATCATCGGGCGGGAGGAAGCGCCCGGGTGTCACCATTGTGACGATCGCCCTGAGGACACGGTGGAGCACACAGTGGCGATCTGCCCAGCGTGGGCGGAGCACCGCCGTGCCCTCGTAGAGGCGATCGGCGGCGGCGATCTCTCGCGTCCGGCCCTGGTTCAGGCCATGGTCCGGAGCGAGAGGGAATGGGAAGCGGTCACCACCTTCTGCGAAGCAGTAATGCTAGCAAAGGAGGTGGCCGGGCGTTTGAGGGAGAGAACATCTGCCCAACCCAGCCGCCGCGGGAGACGCCCATGGCGCCGGGCGCCGCGAGACGACTCCCGGCCACCGTCACCGTTCACCGTCCGTCCGTCAATTGACGACAGGCCGTGTCGACGGCGCGTTCGTGTTTCACGCGCGCCTCAAAGAGAGTCAGCAAAGCAGAGGGGCTTGCCAGAGCCTCCGCCTGCCGGGGTTGCGGGTTGTTCGAAAGAGATACCGCGGCCCCGGAACGTAAAGGGCAATAGAAGGAACATGGGTGGGTTTTAGTCAGTACAAGTCTGACATGCCCCCGCTCCACCCAGAGCGGGGGAAGTCATTGGATGATTTCCCACCCGAAAAAAAAAAAAAAAAATGCCCCGTTCCAATAAACAAAAACGACTCGTTTTGCTTATGTGTAAGCAAAACGAGTCGTTTTTGTTTATTGGAACGGGGCATAAGCCTACGCAGTCAAAAGATAGAACCGTTTATATCGCAAGGATGTACGGAACGTACGAGTTGCGCGAGTCCGACTCACAATTGGCCGGTTTTCGTTAAACATTCTCTAATCTTATTTTAATTATAGTATATTATAGTAGAAGGATCATAAAACAGGCCTACATAAATGGGTTCACGGAAAACAATGTAACAACCCTATCATTTTATTGTCACTGTAATATTCGTTTGCGTGTGAGATTCCCTAATTATTACCATAAAGTTAAACACCGACATATTTTATATTCGTACGTATTTCGTCTAGACGACATATTATTACTTTATTTTTTATGATATTCTCTGCAATCTTCATAAAAGGACTAAATTAATTGACATTGTTACTAAGGTACTTTACTATGGTTATGCACGGATTCATTTATAATTATAACATTTGCTTTTATTTCATGTAAACAATACCATATATTTACGATTTCACAGAACATAATTCTTAAGGTGTGTCCAAACATTGAGCAGCAAGAGCGCGGCAGCAACACGCGGCATTTGTAGGACACATTTCTGCCGCGCTCTAGTTAGGACAAAGCCAACGAATGTTTGCGCGGCAGTACTGCGCGGCACAAACAAGATATGCCGCGCGCTTCAGTTGGCATCAGAACTAAAATGAAAGCGGTCGCATGTGTCATAGCTCTGCTTATTATTAAAAAATTGCGTAAAAGAGCTAAGACGAAACATATTTTAACGAGGAAATGCTGGATGAAACCACTTTTTCAACGGAGGTTACAGAATATTGAGTCAATCAATTATGAAATTAATTACCTAGTCCATTGAAATGTTACATTTTTTAGGCCTTACCTTGCGTTTTTTAGAGGACGCAATTTTATTTTTTTGATGTGTAGGGGGGAGTCAGTGTAAAGCTAAAAACAAGTTTGTGGGGTCGCTACCCTTGTCCCACGGCCCCATCTTGAAAATAGAGGTTGAAATGGTTTTTACGATATATCTCTTAAACTATTTATTTGATAAAAAAAAATTGTAAACATTTTTTGTTGCAAATTAAATTCTCTACAACTTTGGTCCAGTAACTTTTTGTCGTAGAACTATAAATAAAAAAGTTATAAGCGAAAAATCTTCAGAAATTCCAGAAAAAAAATTGGTTGTTTGTAAAGTAGGTTTACGATCGAGATGATTACGTGATAACGTCTAGATGAGACGGGAGATCGGTCAGGATCGATCGATCGATCGATCGATCGATCTATCGCGCTCGTGAGGTTTACGTGCGATCGATCGCGCTCGTGAGGTTTATCGCGCTCGTGAGGTTTTGGTGTGACACAAGTTTCTGAACATGTCACCCGACTAAAACGATTTTAAAGACGTTATCACGTCAAAAAAAAATATTTTTAGATGTAATTTTTTTTTATCATTTTACGAAAAAATTATATCTGACCATTTTTGTAGATCGTTTTTTGAGGAACAACTTTTAGTCGCAACATTTTTATATATTCCTTCTGTCGAGGATCCCATAACTCTTTAAAAGATCCATACATTTCAATTAAACGAATCGATGTTTCGTTGTCCATGTTTGTGCGCAGAAATACGTCCAAACACAATTACTGCCGAATGTTTACTAAGAATGTTCGCGCGCGGCAGGTAGCCAGAAGCGTTCGCGCGCGGCTGTCGTCTAATCACAGCGCGGCGGGCCGCGCGCGGTAGCCGCGCTCGATTGCCGCTCGATATTTGGACACACCTTTAGAAAGGTTAGGCAACCTAGCAAAAAAACTTTCTATAGCCAGTTAAATAACGCAAAAAAAAGTGTAGTAATTGAAATCCATAAACAACTATATAACGATATGAAGCACCACTGTTTTCAATTGTGTTATATTTATTATCATATTCGATTGTGCTTTGAATATTTGATTATAGAACCAGTTAAGCTTTACCATGGATATTTCATTCAATGTAATATAGCCCTCGAAATCCAAAATTTAAAACTCAGAGTTTGGCGCGAAGGAGTCTGGCGCTTTCAGTTGCGTCCATCGGTAATTAAAGTTTTTCAACATATATATCTAAAGTAATAAACATCATCATCAATCAGACTCGTGGCTTGAGACAACAGCCAATAAAATAGATTGCGGTCATCAATCTAGATTTTACATCCTCTATTGGAAATATAATTTCTTGTTAGAGATTTGAGTCACAATAACTACCTTGTTTAGACACGTGCAGTCATGACGAATGAGTACCTTACATTTACGCAAAAATAGAACAAAGGTCAAGAAAATAATGATTTACACAAAGCTTAAAAGCGATTTCTCTTAATATGACAATTGCTACTTAGAGAATATCCCTATCTAATGCAAATCGCTTTTGAATCTAGCTTAAATGCATCACTATGATGATCACAATGATGTGATGGATCTGAATGTTAATGGACGGAGAGCAAGAGGAAGGCCAAAGAACAGATGGATAGATTGTGTAAGGAATTAAATGAATGAGAAAGGAGTAAATGATGCCGTGACGATAGGGGAGAATGGAATAAGAAAACGTGTTGCGCCGACCCCAAATAGAATGGGACAAGAGCAGGAAAATAATGATGAAATATGTATGTGTACAAATCGATGTGAACTGTATAAAAGTATCATCAATCACCAGTTAACCTATACAGTTTTATATACACTACAGTTGAAAATTATAACTGTTGAATGTCTGGACAAGGGAAATGAAATATAATGGGATTATTTTGGTGTTACAATGGTGATTACATGTCTGCGAGTTTAGGAACGGGTAAAAAAAGAGCCTTTATAAATATTAACAGAATATACCAATACCTTCTACTGTTTAACAACAAAATCAAAACGCTAACTATCACATTTGTATCTATTTTTCTAATCCTTTCTTCTAGTGTGAATAAAAAGAATTTAAATAAATAAATGGATAATCTGAAGAGAAACTTTGGCCAAGATCTTCTACAGATGTCCTATGACCAAGTAGGTACGCCTCTATTATTTTGCAGGTTCAAGTTTCGTTGAAACAATAGACTCCAGTAAATTCCATTCTCAGTAAAGCTCAATGTTAAACAAAGCACAGTTGTCAGAACTGAAGTGCATATAACTTTAAATTCAAGTGGGTACAGTTTTCAAGTCTCCTTTTGAGGCAAACCGAGCATTCTCGAGTCGTGCTGGCTTCAGCGAATTCAATTCAGTTTGGAGTGCCCGAATACGTCGGACAATTGAAAGAAATACTTAAAAATATTTCGCGAACCACTCGGTAACTCGGCTGCCTTGCGCATGCTTTCTTAAACATGTACGTGCCTGAAACAGAGGTGAGCTAACTTGCGTGCAGTTGACATAAATTCACTGAATATCTGCATGCATTTTATCTGTCTGTTCGCTATTTCTGAAATTTCATTGCTGCGAAATCTTAGATTTTCATATGAAAGATACAATTTATTTTATTCATTGCTTTTGCTCAGCTCATATTGTGATGATATATTTACGCTTTATTTATTCTCATTGTTTTTCCGAAACCCTCGGAACACCTACGCCAAAGTGCTTTCGTAACCTACAGTGTTACGTGTTACCTAGAATTGCTGATCTTGGCAATACCGACGTTCATTGATTGATTACAGGTTTGCTGAAGCATGGCTAACGTTAGGTAATTGTTTGCAGGAACCACCACAACTTGGCTACGATAAGTTACCTACTAGTTGATATAACGTTAAGTATTTAACTGATTTAGAGACAGCCCATTTAGTTTACTTTATTTATTTTCACAATGTAATGACGTATGGTATTCTCTTGTGGGGCCATGCTGCTGATATTTAGACAATTTTGATAGTACAAAAAAGGGCAAAACGTTCATTTTATAAATTAACGCCTAGATACTCCTTCAGAGAAATTTAAAGAGATTTATATACTTAACTGTGTTCTCTCAGTTTATTTACGCGAATAAAAATATAAAGTTGTTTTTAAAAAACACACTTTTCCTGTTGACTGCGATGCGGGCGAATTTTTGACGCCCTGTAATTTACCAATTTTTACTTGTACATATTTTTTTTATTAGTTTGTGTCTATTTATAGTTTTTTTGTAAATAATAATTAATTTAATATACATTCAGTCAAAAAAGTATCGGGAATGGATGATTTGTTTATGGTTCCAAATTAAATTAAAATTATTGTTTTTTTTGTAGTTGTTAGATTGGCACAACTGTTTTCCATTTTGGCGCGGAGTTTGAGTTGCATCTGTTATTTATATTAAATACAGTGCTGGTTTTAGTAATATCATATATAGTGTGTATTGCGAATTTCATAATGGACAAAAATATCGAACAAAGACTTTGTCTTAAATTTTGCATCGCCAATGGAATTTCGTGTTCGGAGTCACTGAAAATGTTACAGAAGGCTTACGGTGAATCGACTTTATCAAAAACTCGTGCTTATGAGTGGTTCAAAGCGTTCAAAAGCGGTCGAGATGTGATGGAAGATTTGCCTCGCTCTGGTAGGCCGTCAACTTCTGCAACTGAAGTTAACATCGCAAAAGTGAAGAAAATAGTGACTGAAAATCCCCATTCAACTCTGAGAGAGATAGCCGCCGAACTTTCTGTATCTCACGAGTCGATCCGTACCATTGTAACTAATCATTTGGGTATGAAACATGTTGCTGCTCGGCTAGTCCCAATAGATCTGAATTTTCTCCAAAAACTCAATCGCATGAAAGTCGCTGAGGACATGCTAGAACGAGTCAGTTCGGACCCAACATTCATGAAACGCATTGTTACTGGTGACGAGACGTGGGTTTACGAGTTTGACATGCAAACTAGTCAACAAGCTTCGGAGTGGCGCCTTCCAACTGAAGCGAAACCGAAAAAACCACGCCAAAGTCGATCAAAAGTCAAAGTCATGTTGACTGTTTTCTTTGACTATCGCGGTGTTGTGCACTCTGAATTCTTACCGGAAGGTCTAACGGTAAATAAAGAATATTATTTGAGCGTTATGCGGCGTTTAAGACAGCAAATTCGACGAAAAAGGCCAGATTTGTGGAAAGAAAATTCTTGGATTTTGCACCACGACAATGCGCCTTCGCACAAGGCTATCATTGTGAACGAATTTTTGACCAAACACTCAACAAATACCATCCAGCAACCACCATATTCACCAGATATGGCTCCTGCTGACTTTTTTCTTTTTCCTAAACTCAAATTACCACTTCGTGGCACCCGTTTTCAATCGATAGAAGACATAAAGGAGAATTCGCGGCGAGAACTGAACTCAATTCCGGAAGCAGCGTTTAAAAAATGTTTTGATGAATGGATTATTCGTTGGCGCAAGTGTATCCTTTCTAAAGGAGCATACTTTGAAGGTGATAAAATAAATTTGGATGAATAACAGACATTTTGTATATTATTGATCTTTTCCCGGTACTTTCTTGACAGAGTAGTATATCTCTATTAAATGTTTAAAAAATAGTTTTATGCACAATATGAATATAAGAAACAAATAATTTTTTTTGTTCCTGCAACGTGTCTCAAAAAAATAGGGGGTACGTTCAGATCCCAATCTATAAATTTTTATAATAAACTACCGAGCCATTATCAACTATTACCTAAGCCTGAATAAATTGAAAATTTTATAAAACGTAATTAGATGTATGAAACCCTATTATAATATTAAGCACTACCTTAAGGATAAAAAGGCTACGAATTAGGCTGCTCCAATTTTATTTATTTATTTAAACTTCATGTACAATAGTGGTACATAGGCGGACTTAATGCCATGAGGCATTCTCTACCAGTCAACCTTTGGGTAAAATACGACAATATTGTGATAGGGTACAAAAATTATATAAAATTTTTATTGTACATACAGAATGTCAGTTTTTTTTAAATTTTATTTCTTTATTTAATATATTTTGACATTTAATGATTTGACGTGAACATTTAGTTTTTTATTTCATTTTAAAATATTTCATTTTTTTTTTTTGTTAATAATTATTATTTTATTGTTGTGAATGTGAGGACCATGGGTATTTTTTTTGTTTGTTTATAACGTTATCTGGCAGTTGGAGTACTATAAGCAACCTACACTACTGTATTTTTTTGGTATTTTTCGTCGTGTCGTTGAGCTCCTTGAGTTACGAGTCGAGCTACACGATAACTGAAAAATTACTTCATTGACTCGATAGGTCCACTCAAATCTGTGCAGTTATTTCATTAAAAGATCATCTCAGACACTAGGCTATGTAGCCTAGTCCTATTTAATCCTCATATAAATTGACCAAGATTTTCATGACGGGCCTGTTGGTCTAGTGGTTAGTGGCCCTGACTGCTGAGCCGGAGGTCGTGGGTTCGATTCCCACCCAGGACAAACTTTGTGTGATGAGCATGATTGTTTGTTCTGTGTCTGGGTGTGATTTATCTATAATATGTATGTATTTATAAATTATATAAGTATGTATATCAGTTGTCTGGTTACCATAACACAAGCTCTGCTTAGCTTGGGATCAGATAGCCGTGTGTGAGTTGTCCCAAGATATTTATTTATTATTATTATTTTGTCTGGACCTTAAAAGAGACCTTAGAGTTTGTTTAAGCTGTTTCTTCTCAGAATAGTCCGGTAAGAAACACCGGTGTCATCTAGTTTAAAAAAAGTGTAAACGTGTTTGTAAAAACCTACTTGCAAAATAAATATCATTTATAATTTATGTATGCTTTCATTATATATTACCAATGAGATAAAACAAATAGGAAATCACACAGACAGCTGCTGATAATATCAGAATTAAAATTTTAAAATAACCAAACAAGCTAATGGATAAAATGAATGTATAAATGATTTTCGACAGCTGTTTGCCTTTCTAAATTGTGATAAGTAATTCCAAAACAAATTCTCGATTCCGTCAGCATTAATACAGTCTGTCACTCATAATTTAACCTTATGTAAATGCTATAAGTGACTCGACGATATATTCAGTGAGTTATGCGAGCGTCCCGGTTTGAAGTATGTGGCGTCAAAATTACGGTAAAGGCTAATTAACTCCAGACCTTTGGCTGTGGTTGTACGTTGATGGCTCCTGAACGCGTAACACGGCCTTCGCGCTTACATATTCAGTTCCCGGCTGACATAATACCATGAAAATTACCCAAACGTACCTTTATAAGTGTGTATACGTAACGAACGCTAACCGCAGTTTTTTGCTGAATTATTTTATATTTCGACCACTCAAAATATAAGTTTAGCACATGCATATGTATAAATATTTAAACTGTAATCTTCTGTACGTAATATGCAAATGAAATGGAAAAACCAATAGGTAAGCAAAATAATAATAAAAAACATTTCATATTCTGCAACGTTTCACGCAGCCGACGAATAATTTGATTTATTGATGTACACGGAACCTGCAAGGATTTACGTATAAATACATATATGGAATTAAAAGGAAAAACAATAACGTTTCCAAAGTATAAGGATACATAACGGTGTTGCATAAGGTCTTTTCAAGTCCATTTTTGTATATAAACTCATTAGTTTAAACGTTATGCATAACAAAACTCGTTAGTGTTGTGACATAACTTATATCTAGAGGCAGAATAAATATGCATTCCCCTTTTTAAAGCCACCTCCAGTAGTCTGTTGTAGATAACTCTCATTGTTCTGATAACGTATCATTTTGGAAGATGGCGCACGATTTGACAGCGCTTAATATTCGCAAACAGCTGGTTTGGCTCTAGATTAAACTTGAACAAAGATGTCACATTGCCGCGGTACTGTTTCGTTAATATACTACTGTAGTTTGTAGAATGATATAGGTACTTCAATACAAGACAAACTTCGGGGAACCGAAACGGTTGGGCCCTGAAATAAATTTAGTCTGTCGTCTTTCGGGAGTTCCGAAAAAACTTTTCGCATTTGTGTTCTTTTTGTTTTGTTTCAGACCAATTTTTTATTCCTATAGTTTTGGGTTTTAGAAATAATTAAGGTAGTATTGCAGAAAATGATCGCATGAAAGGTTCGAGCCAAGTATTATTATACTTTATCAAGATAAGAGTCAACCTCTTAACTTGCTCAAAACGACAATAACATAAATTATAACAAAATAAAAATATAAAACAAATATAATACAAAAATTAAGAAATGAAAAACATTAATAATAAGTGCAATTCCCAGCGCACGCGAACTCAAACCTTTCGTGACCAAACTAAAAACTTGGATTACCAACTTGCTATATAATAAATCGGGCTAACCTATATTGAGTGAAAAATTTACTGATTCAATCTATGTAAAGCGTCAAACTATTCGCATAAGTAATTCAATACGAGTATGAAAACTTTCTGCATTCCACGTTCGATATGTTTTTGCGGGTCAGAGCCCATTCGTCCCCTAAGATTCGCACCCTGTGCCCACTCGTCCCCTGGAACTTTTGAGGGGCCCATTCGTCCCCTGAAGAATATTTATTTTTATTCATTCTTCTAATATAAGTACATGTATATGTGTATACTGCAACTTGGTAGTCCTGGTACAATCGCGCAAAAAAGGGTAAAATAAAAAACATAGTTATTCGGTAGATATCATGTTTATTTGAAATAAGATTAAGTTTAATAAAATTTGTAAATATTTTGCAAAATATATGATAACTATAATATCTTTATGCAGTAAAATAAAACTGTGTAATTATTTAAATAAAATCCCAGTAATAACTGAATTTTAGATTAATTTACATCCAGTGTACAAACAAATAACCAAATATCAATACCAATATAACACCATAAAGTGAATTACCATCAATAATAATACTAATCATATTCCAGGATTCAAATGAGATAATTCGATTCAATCAGTATTGTTTATTTCGTAAGGTGAACTTCATTTAATAAAAGACTAAAGACACATTGAACAGTCTCGTATTCGCAGTCACTTTCAAGAACCAATATGTCATGTCTCTTTTTTCAATGATCTGTTATGATTTATTAAATTAATTCCGTTAATAAACTGTTCACAAGTGTACTATGTTAACGTTTCTTATGTAAAAATAGCTAATTTTATCTCAGGGGACCAATAGGCACCTGAATAGGGGCCGAATCCACAACGTTTATGCTGGGGGACGAATTTTAGGGGACGAATGGGCTCTGACCCGTTTTTGCTACGATGTGATATTCCGAACTGAATTTGAATTTATAAGTTTTATCAATTTTTGAGCGTATTTATTTGGCATTGATTTTAATTTTTTTATTTGCACTTCACATAATATATTGAGATCGTTTTATAACCTACTAGCATCCCGCTTCTTACACTTAGTATTTTTCTATGAAGGAGAAAAGAGGCAAAGGCTTCCTTTCCACCAGCAATGGGACTATAGACTATCATCAAATCATATCATGAAAACTTATTGAAGTCTTTATTGTGAAAACAGCTGTAGGTTTTGAGCATAGTAATCAATAGATCTCACTTGACATGTTTTCCAGACATCCTTTTATCATGGCGCTTGCAACTGCGTCATCGTCAAATATCGGGGTGCTCATAACAACTGGAATAAATAAAAATGCTTAAAAATAATGATGTTTTACACAACACAGCAATGGCAGCAGCATTCTGGGCACTTTTTCTATTGACATGTGTGTATCAAGTTGACATGTCAATAGAAATAGTAAGATGAATTTTTTGACGCCCTGTAATTGTTTTCCCTTTTTGGAACTTGTACACAACAATTATTTCTCGAAGCTCATGAAAAATATTGCGTTACATTACGTATAATATTTTGTACTCTACCCAAGTAACAGATGGCATAGGATAAGCTACCTTTATATCTTCATGTTAATACCATACACGAGTTTGGTTTTATTTTTTAAAGGTTTTCGAAAAGGTTTTAAGGTTACAGTTCATTAGCTCCTAGCAAATATTTAAAACGTTATTGTATCTGTACACTCTGGACTGAGTATTTTTTCTGTCTCTCCCGAGACCTTGGACTCTGTACTCTCTTACTAGATCAGTTGCACTTCTAACCTCCGATGATATGAACGATTACATTAACTTCTACACTCTTCCACGGTGCGTGCGAAACTGCAAGTACGTAAACTCGGGCGAAAAAAGCCGACCTAGACCGGAGAGCATGCGAAGTACACCGAAACAACCCGAGGCTAGACGACCGCTGCTATACATAATCTCTTACTCGGCCTGCCTCGAAGGGCCTCAGTCAGCGTCTATTAAATCAAATCAAATCATTTATTTCAATTAGACCATTACAGGCACTTTTGAATGTCAAGAAACAAAATGAATCTACAGTCCCGGTCACAAGGCATAATAACTTGTGAAAGTACTGTAGTTGCCCATTCCAAAGCGTTGATCTCTATGGAGAAGAATGGGTAAGAAACTCCATGGACACTCTTGTAAATTATAATATTTTTACAACATCGTATTTACATCATTCATGTTGAGATTATACAAATATGTGAGAACGATGTAGAAAGACGTGCACAGTAAGAGCGTCCAGAGTAAATAAAAAGCAAAATTTAATTTTAAATCTAAATAAGTTAAAAATGAACCGTGGTAGTTAAAAAATGACCAGTCCCAACTGACAGCGCCCGTTCACGAACATGACGTTTGGATCAGCCCCATTCAGCTTGACCATTTTGAAGGGAGCTAAATGACCCGACACACCCGCCACCATCAGCGAGACATTTAAGTGAGCATGACACTATCAACCACCAGGGCTTCGTCAAGTCAATGATAATACATAGCACTCACATATGGGCTTAATAATTATACAATACTGGAGAATTGATTCTATACATTGCAAAGATAGTCTTACAATCTTCTGCAGCTTCTACTATAGCTTCGGATACTAATCAATGAGTTTACCCCTATGCTTGTGAAGCAGGACCAGCATTGAGCCAAGCATTTTTATCATCAATATAATCCCCCAACTTATAATATGTTTGCCTACATAGTGTGCGTTTAATACAAGATTTAAATTTCGTTTCATTCAGTTGAAGAATGTGGGGGGGTATTTTATTGTAGCATTTCAAACAGTACCCCATGAAAGATGAGTCTACTTTAGCTAACCTGAAACCTATTATACTTGTGTCTGTCACCTCGTTTACCAAATAGATGCATTTTTTTTCTGACGTACATGATGTTTTCATAGATATATTGACAAGGAACTGTCATGATGTTAATTTCCTTAAACTGTTCTCTTAAAGAATCTCGCCTACGTAGATTATACATGGCTCTAATGGCTCTTTTCTGCAGAATAAATACAGACTCGATGTCTGCAGCCCGTCCCCAAAGTAAAATACCGTATGACATTATACTATGAAAATAACTAAAATAGACTAGCCTTGCGGTATCTACATCAGTAAACTGACGGATTTTTCTGACAGCATATGCTGCTGAACTAAGCCGTCCTGCAAGAGATGTTATATGCGGATCCCATTGTAGCCTTGAATCGAGCGTTATCCCCAGGAAAACAGTTTTATCGACGAATTCTAGTTTCTCTCGATTCAATACTATGTCACAATCACTACTTTTGACGTTTGGCAGAGCAAATCTTATGCACTTGGTTTTTTTTCCCACAAAAATGTTAAATGTGCCCACACCATACCTAGGACGCGCGAACGAGTTTTTTCACTCATTAATAACATGACCAGTGTAGGCCGGCCTTTTATTCTTTTGAAAGTTCTTACGAAGCTAGGCCAGCGTAAGGCCAAAGTGTTGTCCAGTGAAGTGTAACAAGAAACAGTACTAACAAGAATAGACAAGATTTCAATATCTTGTGGTAGACTGTCGAAACCAAACACTTAAGATTAATATATTGGTTCTATTTTCAATTTCATGTTGGATGGCCGCTCATAAATCCACGTTGTATCCGATCTGATACATACAAATGACTGTACTTTGCCAACAAGGCTATGCAGTGAGAACAGAATATGGATACTGTTCCATCAATGTCATATTGGTCCAAAATCATAAGAAATTGTGTTGTGTGGTCTAAAACAACGTAAGAATAACGTTACTGGTCGTTTTTACTGGAAAACTACAAAGACAACTTTTTCATCTTTTTTGAGTTACCTTCTACAATAAATATTTAACTTCTCGCATTTTGATGATATGAAGATGTCTTAGTAACTTCTGGTTCAGTAAAATTTATAAATGACAATAATTTATAAATTTTGCCATTTAAAAATAACCGACTTACAAAAACAAACAAAAAATATGAAAAAGTAATTTACTTTCCGTAGTCGTTGTCAACTAAGCCAATGCAAACAAACACTGACTTCTACAAGTAATTTTTCGCTGTTTTGGAAGCCGGTAAGAATTTTTATTCAAAAATAAATTTTTTATTCTCCTGCGGTTTTGGCTATTAAACATTTATGTCTACGACATCAGAAATTTCAACTAAAACAATTATTTTAATAACTTAAAGTACCTCCAAGTTACCAACGGTTATGGCAAGTACAACAATTACTTGTCTATCACTCCCAAAGGTGTCTAGTTTACGCCACAAGGGTACAGACTTGTTGTATACATTTCAGTTTTAACTCAACTTTTTCAAAATAACACTCAAAAGTACAAAAACAAAGTATTGTGTCAATTGTTTGTGTCTGGAAAACATAAATAGTTTTACATATATTTTATATAATTTTTGTACCCTATCACAATGTTGTTGTATTTTATGACTGCCTTATGGCATTAAGTCCGCCTATGTACTACTATTGTACAAGATGTTTAAAAAAAAACCTGGAAGTTTTTTATTATTTATTTATTTTTTATTCTAAAAGGCCAAAACAAAAATACAAATAAAAATTTAAATAATTACAAAATAATTTTTAAAAAAAACTTTAAAATATCACCATTATGAATACAAATTAAGTACATAATTAACGACATTAAACAAACAAACAATTCCTATTTTCGATTTGAACTCCGGTGGACTTCGAGCCAATGCATGTGGATCTGACTGTTCCAATCCTCACCGACCAATCACCTGCTGAGGGTCGTGCCTCAGCAGGTGATTGGTCGATTTTCGGAGTATGCTGCAGAACGAAGCTATTCGCGTACGAATAACGGCATAAAAGTCCGGCACTCCCGCTTCAGTGAACATTCTCGACGCACTACAGTACCGAAGAAACTTCATTAAAATGCGGTACGCATCGTTGTATTGCACACGCATGGTACTTAATGAAGACCTTTTAAACTTTGTCCAAAGCTGGCATGTGTAAAAACATAGACAATAAGCACGGAACGGTTGTCTTTTTAACGCACGTGCTACAGCGTGAAAATCTGCGCGCAAGCATATTGCACCGAATCGAGAGTGCCCGTCTTTCCCGTTCTATGTCGGCATCATCTGTGAGATCGTCAGTGAGGACGTGGCCCAGATATCGAAACGTTCGTACAACCCTTACTGGTGAACCATAAATTTTAACTTCCGGGACTTTCTCCGGTCCCTTTCCAGCCCTAAATACTAACATCTCTGTTTTCCCGACATTATAAACCATGCAATGAGAGTTGGCATAACGCTCAGATATAGCAACTAGCTGCCTAAGGGCCCTTATTGAGGGGCTCAAGAGGAGCATGTCATCGGCGTAGCTAATATTGTTAAAGCACACGCCGCCTATGTGACAACCAACACCTGGCCTATTCAACTCCCCAATAAGGTCATTCATGTAAATATTAAAAAGGTCCGGAGAAGTCAGCCCACCCTGACGCACGCCACATTTTAATGTGTACCCTCTCGACTGGACGTCGCCCCATCTAACACTGTTAGTTTGGTTTCCGTACCAGTATCGAAGCATACCTACTAAACCCGAGTGAACCTCTGAGTCCCGCAGTTTGCCCCAAAGAATATTATAATTCACCAGGTCAAAAGCGCGACTCAGATCCAGGAAACAAGCATAAATCGAAGTGTTACGACTTTTGTAATAATTTACCGTATACTTCAATGATAATATAGCTAGGTCAGTCGATAAACCAGGGCGGAAACCAAACTGAGCATCTTTAATCTTAAGATTCTTCAACAGTAAGGGCTGCACAAGACGCTCCAACACTTTGCCCAGGACAGTACCAAGGGAGATTGGCCGGTAGTTGGCAGCAGAACTGAGATCCCCTGTCTTATTTTTTTTTAACTGTTACCGTCACTGACTTTATCATTAACACTTGACACGGGAAATTCACCATGTTTATTGTTTTTATTGAGTTCCCGATAATTTGGTGCTGTTGAAACCCCGTGATTACGGACAACCTCCGAAAAACCTCTTAAATCTTATGGCAGGTTAGCCGTGATCATGACATGAAATATCGATAGCTCAATATAATTAATAAAAACCTATCTAATCTTGATGACTGACAATTCTAAAATATTTCCGATTGATACTATGGGTCAAATGAATTGTGATTTAGAAATAATTCTCCAATTTAAACTTTTAACAACAACACACGAACTATAATATTCTACCAATTGTAAGTAATCGCGTATGCGGAATCCACACTCAAACTTTTTCGAAAAATAAACAAAGACAAATGAGAAATGTACCCTGTGTACTTGAAGTCACATTAAAATAAGTCTTCAAAAATCTTCAGAGCTACTTAAGTTCTCAAATTCACGTAATCTTATTAAGCAAATTCTTTTTTGAAATATAATATTGCTTTTAACGCCTGCATTATTGCTTATTTCGTCGAGACAAAGGGATCATAATTGGTATAAAGTTACCAACGCCATGTCTTTTTAATTTTCATAAAACATGGTGCAGTTTTCAATACTTCTTAACCTTTTAGAAAATCAGAATGATAAAAATACCTATGTAAGTATCTATGGTGCCTACTTAAACAAATCTATGGATCATTCTTAATTTTAAGATAAAAAACGGTTAACCTCAAGTAATAGTTTTCATCATTATATTTTCAGCGACTGTCGTAGCGTTTTGTGTGAAAGGATAAAACATGGTTAGTTAAGGAAGATATTCTCGGTCTCTCAGGGCGAAGTCTAAAAACTTTTATTCGCATTTTATGTGGGTCGCCATGCAATTTTTATGCAAGTTGAAGATTAGATTTTATTCTTACACCATTATGTTTCACTTTTCCACTTTACAGGCCGGGATTGCGTCAACCGCGTGTTTGATATTCACGGCACTCTTGCGGACGGAGGTAAGCCGGTATCAATTTGACTGTCACCTTGTTTGTAATATGGGTCAGTAGACACTTGATATGATGGTCATTTAGATACCCTGGAAGGGCACCAAACCAGTTTATCTCAATCAATTTGTTTATTCTTCAACATAATTTTTTTATGAATAAACATCAAAGAATCATTGGGGCTAGTAGACTTTTTTTGCGGATGAGAAATCATCCAAAAACATTCCCCTCTCTAACTCTGTGTGCAGCGGGGGGATTGTCAGGTCTAACTGACTAAAACCCACCTATGTTCCTTCTTTTGCCCTTTATGTTCCGGGCCGCAGTATCTCTTTTGAACTACCCGCAACCCCGGGCTATTAAAGACTTGAATATTGCTTTCATACATATGAGTATGAATTAGAGATGGACCTAATAGCTGAATTGTTTTCGGAGGAGTTCATCAGGAATATACATGGCGTTTCATAAGGGCCAATTTAGTCGCTCGCATTAAATACATCACACAACACTAAAATTCTAAATAATATTCTTAATTCAAATTGCAAATATATAGCTCATTTAAGAATTTGGTTTTAATTAGTAATACTTTGCCTTTTTTTAATTCAAATAATGTTTTTTTGTGATATCCCAGAGAAGAGTTCCATTTTTGAAAACTAATACAAATATGGTTGGATAGTCGGCTTTCCGGACTAGTTGGTACATCTCTAGTACGAACTTACCGGATTGAAAACAATGGAAAACTCCCTAATTCAATTAAACAACAAACCCAATCAATTTTCATTTAGTTGGATGACTGGTTGCATGATGAAGTAGTATATACGGTTGAATAGTTGTATGGCGTGAGGCGGGTGCGGTGGCACATGCAAAATGATTGGCCACCGCCACGTTGGCCCCCGAGGCCACGATTGGGCCTTGATGTTTGATTTACCCGACCTGGTTGCTGGCACCCGTTCCGCATCGTTGGATCACAGCTCACTCTGTTTGCATTGCTTATAACGTTAGTTTGCCCTCTTTCATTATTTCTGATTCAAATGCAAATGTGACCGGTGGCTTCTTTATTTTGGTTTATTGATTTGGGCTTGAAAAAAATCGGTTGATTCCGTATATGTATGAGTAGAATAAAATATAGGTTGGGTAAAATTTGGTTCCAAACATGTTGGTTAAACTTTTAAAAAACACATAACCCTCTTTTTATTTTTCGCCGCAGTCAAATAAAAACTTTTTGTTTTTTTTTTATGTTTCATATTATGTTGGCAACAATATTTATTTCAATCAAAGTGTCCTCACATAGACCCATTAATTAACTATAAAAACTCCCTACGTAGGCGGGTCCTATATTTCACTTGCTGTTAAAAATAAAATCTTCCACGACGCCATTTATAATTCTCAAGTGATTTTGAGATGACAGAGGAAATTAAGAAATTTCCTTGTTCAATGAGATTTTATACAAAATTGGGAGAAGCATTGGGCGTATACGACATTAGACATTGACCTCAATGTCTTAAAATTGTAGAATTAAAGCAAATACAAAATCACTCTGAAGTTTTTGCCAGTGCTTATGTTGTTAACCTAAGCTTTCAATAGGCAAGAAGCTCTTTTCATCCCCTGGAGAAATAGGTTTTCTCGGCCTCTTTTTTATAGTAGAGGAGGGATTTTAAACCCTCTTCATCATACTATAAGGCTTTTAAATTGACTTACTCTGAACAACTAACAGTTGAAGCACCCTAAGTTTATGCTACGTCTTACTTTAACAAAAATAATATTGTATTGGTAAGTCTATTACCAATATAATTGCGTTCTCTTCATGCGGATCACGTTGCCGCTTGCTGTAGGTCAGGACGTAATGGGGCACGTGCGAACTGCGCAATTAGCTCGCTGCGGTATTGGAGTTGGCGTACCAATCGGTCATTGAGCAGAAAATTTAGGAAGGTGGCAAGGATTTTTAAAAGACTAACTTCAATGCTAGTTAGCTGTTTCCAGTAGGTACAGTTTTTATCGGAAAATGATAAATACTTACCTACTTATTAGAATACGAGTGGTCGAGTGGTTTTTTTACCTAGTTGGGGCTCTTACAGTCAAGTCATCCACAGGATCACCCAGTTAAGCAGGCGACAACCTAAGACATGCGAGATTCCTCATAAAAAAAACTGAACAGTCCGTTTTGATTTATATTTTGTTTTTAAAATAACTGGCAAAATTCAACAAGTATCAAAAAATCTTCACGGAATTAATAGATATTAGTTACACTACAGCTAGTAACAAATTTTGTATTCTAAAGCCATGAGCAATTCACTGACGCGGTGTAGAACTGATTTGTGACCGATTAACCGCCGTACAGCACACGCCAATTTGTAAATTACGGCAGTGTCTTATTTGGTGTGAAATGGGATAGTGCTCAATGTCACTTACCACCTATTTACTTATGGATGTATTGTACAGTACAGGATCATGAAGGTTTTTAAAGTAAAGTTATAAATTACTGGCTTCCGCCCGCGACTACGTCCGCGTAGACTAGTTACTTTGGGCTAACGCTAACTTTAACCCGCGTGATGATCGAAAAAAAATATCTTTCTCTCCCCTTTTCTTCTCTCTTTCTCCCCCTTTTCTCACTTTTTTTAGCCTATGTCCGTCATTCACTAAAATCGGTTAGGCCATTTAGGCGTGAAGACGTAACAAATAAACAAACAAACTCACTTTCGCTTAGTAAGTGTAGTAAGGATTTGATTTGATTTAAAATGTTGGAACTTAGACCTTAAATATAAAAAAGCCGACCAAGCGCGAGTCTTACCAAGGGTTCTGTACAGACTTGCGACATAAACAGCCATATACAGAGATAGTTTGGACCCTGGAGACAGACATAGGCTATTTAAAAAAAAAGATTGAAATATGAGGGAGAAAGAGGGAAGAAAAGGGAAAACTTAGCATTGCTATTACAATAAATAAGGCGCAAGGGCAAAAACTATACAGGTAGCAGGTACCTGCAAATCAGGAAAGGGGAACTGTCTTACCCCGAATTCAACGCGAGCGAAGTCGCGGGCATAAGCTCATAATATTATAAAAGCGAAAGTGAGTTTGTTTGTTTGTTACGTCTTCACGCGTAAATGGCTAAATCGATTTTGATGAATTTTGGTACAGAGATAGTTGGGACCCTGGAGACGGACATAGGCTATTTTTTAAAAGTGAGCAATGAGTGAGAAACTGGGAAGAAAAGGGAAAACTTAGCTTTTCTATTACTATAAATAAGACGCAAGGGCAAAAACTACAGGTAGCAGGTACCTGCAAATCAGGAAAGGAGAACTGTGTTACCCCGAATTTAATGCGAGCGAAGCCGCGGGCAAAAGCTAGTATTATATACTCCTATAGTTTCTAAGGACCTTAAACATATTGTAAATATTTTTGTAATTCATTTATTTCAATAAAGAATTTCAATATCAATGTGTGGACATTATTGTTTATCTTATTTAGTAATATTGAACCATGTACCATGTGGACAGATTCGTTAGCAAATAAATTCGACTGTCGTGATTGAGCGCACTGTGCAACCCGCTTGATTGGAATTAGAGTGACGTGTGTGTGCTGCGCTAATAAAAGTACAGTTGGCAACAAGATAACTTTTTTGAATGTACTAAATTGCTTGCGCTGCGTTTGCGCCCACAACTCCCTTGATGTGAAGCGATGATGCGGCCTAGGGATTAGCACGCTAACCTAGAAGAAACTGATTTACTCAAACTTTGAGGAGCTCTAATTCCTTATTTATTTATTTATTTATTTATAATAAGCACACCAACAGCACGGTTACATACAAAGAAATAGAAAATAACTAACATATAAAAACTGCATTTCGGTAACCATGCAAATAACAGGTATGCATGACATATAACATGATAAATATTAGAGACAGGATTATATAACAAAAATTGTGTCAAATAGATCCAAAACTAGTACAATTAAAAATAAAAATTATTATCTTGTGTAATACTGAAAACAAAGTGTCGGGGTGCCTATCAAATAAAAACGACACGGTTGGCGCTGTGGCTGAGCGATCGACTGCTGCGCTGCGTATGGCGGGCTCGAACACTGCACGGAACAAATAATATTTGTATGGCTTACAGATAGTTGTTCCGAAACTGGCTGTTTGTGTATGTGAGTTTAAATTTTTATAAACGCACCCACGATACAGGAGAAATTCCTAATGTGGGGCAAAGTTAAAAAAAAACTTTTTTTTTGTTTTTAAATATGTACCTAACTCTACTCTCCTGGCTACTAGTCTTGGCAGGCAGACTACTGAGCACGAGGAGGTCGACAAAGTGTTCTAAAGAGAATTAGTATTCAACTATAGGTACTAAAATACTACTAACTATTGTTAGGTTTAATTTAAAATGGAAGAAATACTTTATTTTACTGGCAAGCTTAAAAATATATGTTAAAAAGGTAGTTCAGTTTTATTATACCTATTGGCAACACCGAGAACACTCATTTAAAAAAAACACGCGTCAACGCTCTTTTTGGTTCCGGCTGTCATAGGAAATAGACGTACTCTGCACCTGAGTTGAGTGTCAGTGAATATTGGTGTTCTACTGTGATATTACATTAAAAATATTTACTAGTTATTAAAGAATTATTGTTATGGAAGGAATAAAAGATGTGATGGTGTAACGTACATTATTTGGTCTTATTATACAATGGAATTAAATGAATTCATAAAACATTTCGGTGTTTTCTGTCATATACTCTGTCCCTATAATGGCTATTGCAGTTCTAATAGACACATTTATAATACATTCTCATAGAACCCACAATATGCATAGTACACATTTAGTTAAACTAGTTACCTTTTAAGATATTGGAAGTAGAATCCAACACTATGATAAATCCTTTTCAGTTCAAGCTGTACGGCTATGGAGTGCCCTGTCCGTGTCTACAGACAGAAGCGCTCAAACCTTGTCTATTTTTTGAACTATGGTCAAATGCACTACCTCTCTCCTTAAACAACAATATGAAATATTTCTTTGCTCTTCATGATTATTATTTTATATGTTTATTATTTGTATTTATATATGAGTATTTGATTTTTATAAATGTAGGTATTCGTTCGTAAAATGAAACACCACAGACTACCTACAGTACTGTCTCTCCTCCTTTAAATCCATCCAAAGGTTGTCTTGAAAAGATCGCTTTTAGCGATAAGACCGCCCATTGTGTCACCCTATTTATTTATAAGTTGTATTCTGTTATTCTTGTCATTTGTATGGTGTACATAATACAGAATATTCTATCTATCTATCTATCAACACTAAGCCAGTTACCTCGAATTAGTGGGATTTAAACATAACCATTTGGGAAAATACAAGCGTGATGCACGCAACGGACGAAAGCGACATTATTAGCAGGGTTTATTCGCTGTCGGTACCGTCAGATTCAAACAACGTGGTAGGAAGCCAACTACTGTTGCAATGTGCTGAACGACAGTATGTGGTATTTATTTGGGGTAGTCGACGCATGTCTACTTCTGCCAGACTTCTCTGATACTCTTTATTTCAAACAGTAACCTCCTTTCTAGACATGTCATCCTTCAGACAGTCTCACAGTCAAGACAGTATAACTAAGGAATGATGTAAATACGATTTTGTAATAATATTATAATTTAAAAGACTGTCCATACAGTTTCTTGCCCTTTCTTCTCCATAGAGATCAACGCTTTGGAATGAGCAAATACAGTACTTTCACAAGTTATTATGCCTTGTGACCGGGACTGTAGCTTCATTTTGTTACTTGACATTCAAAAGTGCCTGTAATGGTCTTATTGAAAATAAATAAATAATAATTACTTTGAGTTTGGAAAAATATCAAGTCAATGGGACCTACCATATAATATAATAAAATTCCACATCGTTTTAAAGAACACCCTATACGAATATTCAAATCTAAGCTGACTGCGTTATTATTAGAAAACTGCTATTATTGTACTAATTATTTTTTTAAATAATAGAAAAATATGACTTTGTAATTTGTAAGCGTTCACTCGTGTTTTTGTAAAATACCCATATACTAAATTATAATTTTAAAAACAATACAATTAATTTCAATAACTATTTCTGTTGTATTTATTAATGTTATGATATATAATGGGTAGTAATAACAGCTCCGACAATAAAAGAAGAATTGTCCTTACTCAAGATATTTAATGTACTGCCTAAAATACTAACTTTCCGACTATTTTTGTCCAAATAAAAATGACAAAACGACCGAATGAGATACTGATATCTTCGAAACCAAAACATAAATTGTTTATTGCTATAATACTTTTCTACCAGCATAAATTACGTTCTACTGAAAACTATGCTTTGTAATTTTTATCTTTACTTGCCTACTATTAATTCATAAATTACCTTTCATATTTCATAGACTGTGGTGCTAATTTAACTGTAACATTATACTGAAAATATTATTCTGAGTGGTTATACAGAAACTTATAAAATATATAAAAATGTACTTGTAACAATATTTTTTACTTGCATCATATATCATGAATTTTAGTTACCACAGGTACGCTTCGATATTTGTACCTGTCTCAAATATATCTATGTCCCAAAGAGTTACTATTAATACATCTCTAATATTTACAAATGATTACCACCTTCGCTAAGATAGGTTGACGGAGCCCCGCATCGTGGGGCTCCTATTTCCGGATGGTTTAAAAAAATAACCACTACCTTCTAACCTAACCTATCCGAGTCAGGGTACTCTGAGTCGTGGTGTTAACCATAATGAGGATATAATTCAAGTATATTTACCAAACAGTTGAAGTATTTTCATCATTATTGAGAGTTAATAAAAAAATTATAACCAACTATAGAAATTAAAACAGTTCATGCAAATTGTAAAAATATGATTAGTTGACAAAACCTCTATTGTCGGTAACTTAGTAATTTTGTTGCAGGTTCAGTATTCTATCCAGAAGTTTAGTTTTGTTATTCGAAGATCCATTTTTTTAGGACAAATAGCAATTTGAACATGCTCTTATTTGTTGTTAAATTGGATTTTTTTTTCGTTTATTTTTTGGGTTTTTTGTCGGTAATTCATTATAACGCTGGTTAATTAGAATAATAGAAAGCCACAGATCGCTGTAGGTTAATTTGTTTTTCGGAACCATTATTATTTCCCATAAATAATGGTATGTTATATACATGATATTGGTTTTCGATAATAAAGTATTGATTGATGACGGTATGAAAATTTAGAGAAGCTAACAGTAGCTTCTGTAAATTTTACAGAAGCTAATAGTAGCTTCTGTAAATTTTCATGCCGTCTTCTATCAATACTTTATTATAGATGCCGTAAGGTAGAATGTAGCAGAAACCTTCAAGCATGTATCATCTTATACCTGTACCTACATTGTTGTAAATAAATAAATCTGAATCTAAGTCCATCTATCGTTTTGTTTGTATTCCGCTACTCTTATAGCCGTTCACATATATTTGAGTATGTCCTACGTACAAAAATATTGGTATCCTAATACCTAAATCTTTATTGAAATTGAACGGACTTATCTCTTAAAGTTTGAGATTTTGTCTGTTATAAAGCCAATAATCAAAGCGCATATCATTACATAGTCCGGTTGAGCAGCTAACAACCTCATAGGGTGACCTGCATGGGGTTAAGCCACCTTTGCCCCACCCAACCACACCCACGCTAGGTTGGTACGTGGATGGGTGGCAATCCACAACTTTCAGAAGCCACGCCAAGCCGTTGATCCCGGATGCCATTGGTAGATCTTTGACAGTCGTTACAGGTAATTAGTGGCCCAGAAGTCTGACAACCTATCTTACTACGACGTATTGTATTACCCAGTACCTACTAATTGGGTTTTGGAGGACACACAGGTAGTTACATGCTCCAGTAGTCGCTGCATGTTAAATACTGGTATTAAGTAATTTATTTAGATTTTTATATTTAATTTTGTTTTTACTCCGGACGCTCTTACTGTGCACGTCTTTTTACATCGTTCTCACATATTTGTATAATCTCAACACGAATGATGTAAATACGATTTTGTAATAATATTCTAATTTAAAAGTGTGAGACCAATGTTTTGGAATGGGCAACTACAGTACTTTCACAAGTTATTATGTCTTGTGACCGGGACTGTAGCTTTAATTTTTTTTTTTTAATTCAAAAGTGCCTGTAATGGTTAAGCTGAAAACCGACATCAATAAACATAGTTGGGAAAAGGTTAGGGATGATTTTGTTTTTTAGTTGCAACCCGTTAAAATAAAAAACTTACATAGGTAGGTGTGCTTTTGTTCTTTACAACCATCATCTGCCTTACCATTTTCAGGTTCAGCTTCCTGTATCAACCGGATGCAGCTGAATACCAGTATTGTACATTTTCACAAACCACTACTTAATTGTGTTTTAAAAGCTTATTACAAATTAATTCCAACAAATTAATGATTGCTGTTAAGTTTGATGTAATCATTATGTCGTTAATTATATTATGAAAGTTTAATTAATGCACTAAAAATGTATGTGAAATTATTGCAATTAATTGACTATCTGTGAATATCCTTACTAATATTATAAAAGCGAAAGTGAGTTTGTTTGTTACGTCTTCAGGCTAAACCGATTTTGATGAATTTTGGTACAGAGATAGTTGGGACCCTGGAGACGGACATAGGCTAACTAAACTTTTTTTTTTTAAAGTGGAAAATTCGGGAGAAAGAGGGAAGAAAAGGGAAAACTTAGCATTGCTATTACAATAAATAAGGCGCAAGGGCAAAAACTACAGGTAGCAGGCACCTGCAAATCAGGAAAGAGGAACTGTGTTACCCCGAATTTAACGCGAGCGAAGCCGCGGGCAAAAGCACTAGCTCTTGCCCGCGGCTCAATCAAAAAAGCAGTTGCTTTATAAGAACTACTAAGTTGTTATTAAGCAACTGCTTTTTTGATTTGTTGGTAGCAAGTACTACTGCAGAGCACGAGCTCTTTGGTCAGACTAAGCGAACTGCCTAGCCCTTCGGTGAAAACAGCCGCGATGTTATAACATTACATAAAATCACGCCTGTAATACTCGAAGCGTAAGGCAGAGGTGTAAATAATAGTACACCCACTATTCGCCAGTTATGTAAAAGTCCCTTGCAATCAACCGTTCACAAATTTAGACTCCGTGGCAGCTACTGAGAAAGTCTTGATCCCAATAACAACCCAATAACACTTTGCCAGACCCTGGATTCAAACCCTGTACCTAATCCTGTTGCGGGTTGTTTGAAATAGATATCGCGGCCCCGCAACAAAAAGGGCATAAGATGGAACATGGATCGGTTCCAGTCAGTAACGGTCTGACATTCCCCCGGCTCCACCCAGAGCGGGGGAAGTAATTTGATAATGTCCCATTCGCAAAAAAAATGTACCTAATTCAGCAGTCCGGCTTGCGGCCATTAGACCAACGAGGCGGATATGCGTATATGTGTTGTTATAAAGAGAATACTGGCAACACAT
This sequence comes from Ochropleura plecta, assembly GCA_905475445.1. Classification (NCBI taxonomy): domain Eukaryota; kingdom Metazoa; phylum Arthropoda; class Insecta; order Lepidoptera; family Noctuidae; genus Ochropleura; species Ochropleura plecta. Next base: position 14,286,012 of record FR997723.1, read on the forward strand.
AAAAGTTTAAACTCAGCTTTCTGGGAACTAGCTAACACTGAAACATTCGGTGTCAGTGTGAAATTCCTCTATGAATCGCTAAGTTGGTCTAGCAAAGCGAATCCGTCAGTAATTTCGGTGTCATGATATGCTTTTTTTTTAAAGGCATCATGCAGGTCACCCTATGAGGTTGTTAGCTGCTCAACCGGACTATGTAATGATATGCGCTTTGATTATTGGCTTTATAACAGACAAAATCTCAAACTTTAAGAGATAAGTCCGTTCAATTTCAATAAAGATTTAGGTATTAGGATACCAATATTTTTGTACGTAGGACATCTACTCAAATATTTTTGCTAGTTGTGCGGGGTGAAGCGGGGCCCGCGATTGGAGTGCTACACCTCAGTTGCGCCCAGGCAGTCAAAGCGACAGTACGCGCTCGCAGCTCTTCGAGCTCCGACTACGGAAAAATCGTAAGTCAAACTTACTAGAATCATTATTTGTATATATTTAAGCATACCCAATGATATAATAATTTAAGATTAAATAAAATTTTAACGTATCAGGTGACACTTACCAAATAAAAGCATACCTACCTACTATCATGTTAAAATATTTGAAATTTAAATAAATCGGTTAGAAAACAATATCTTTCTTACTATATGAAAACCCTTGTTTCCCGAAATTGTTTACAACGTTAAGTACCTACTATATACTTTATCACAATCAAGAGATTTGCAGTTTAACAATATTATATCTTATGGACTAAGAGCCAGCGGCTGCCAAATCTTCGTTATTTTATAAAGGCTTAGGTTTTGTATGTGCATCCATCCTACAGTGGGTATGAACGATTGACTACTACGAAGTTTGCCTGATGGTTGTTTTGGAGAGTATAAAAAAAATTAACTCAATATTTTTTTTTCTCAGATACCGTTATTTCTACTTTTATATTAAAAACTTTATACCTAGACGGACCACTTTTTATATGACAGCAATCATCGATCTCTTACGAGAGAAAATATATAAACTAACCTATGTGCAAACTTTGAGGGGCTATATCTTCAATGAACATAGAAGTGTTTTGATGATTATATTTTTTATAATTCCGTAAATACGCATAGATATGTATTACAGCCGCGAAGCATAGTTTGTTTAATGTATAGCCTGACACTGGCAAAAAGCTTAAGCGGCTTTTCTTCCAGTTTTTTCATGTAGGATAGACATGAAAAATGCGCCGATATTTTTTTCTAATTAATTGGTTTGTTTGTTTCAGTGTGACAAAATGCGACACAATAGATCCTCAAAAATAATTTCTTTGGTGCCGTCAACCAGTTCTTCCCAGGAGTCAAACCTGAATACGAATAATCATGAGCTGCCTTCTTCCTCTGTGAACGAAAATATCGCTCTGTATGATGTGGATTTTTATAACTGCAGCTCAGACAGCATCCTGGATTTTGATTCAGATGATTCCGTTTTTGATAAAAACTATTTACATATGATATTATTACATATGATACTATTTATATATATTTACATATTACATATTTATATATGATTTCGAAGACTTTCATCAAGCAGTATTGAGCACCAGAACAAATATTACAGTTAAAACAATGAATATTGATGATTTTTGTGACTTTGAAGACTGTTCTTCAAGTTACAAACTACAAAATTCTTCACCTCGGGCTTATTTGTGTGATATGTGTGAAGTAACATTCCTTAGAGGCACCCACTTTATTCGTTATAAGACTGCTTTCTTTAATGAAGAAGAATACTCACTTGACTTTCTGAGAATTAAAAACATAAAATCTGGAATACCACCTCCAAAGCCAAAGAATAAATATAGAGGCATTACTCAAGAGCGCAAGTCAGCAATAATACAAAAACTGACACCCTTAATGCCAGACAACAGAAAATCGTTTTGGTATAACCTACCTGTTGATAAAAATAGTGTTGATCTCGCTGAAGTTTATGAAGACTAAATAAGTTGTAGTGTTAGTTTGATCTCACTATGTTAAGGATGAAGACTGTATTATAAGATTTTCCTTACAACACTGTGATTATTCTTAATATTAAGTGCATATAATAAGTACAACCGTAGACAATTTTTATAATTTTTGTTTTAGAAGAGTTTAAACTTTATGTTGAGAGAGATTTGTAATTGATATTTTTGTAATTCTTTATAAAAAATATAGGTCTGTAGTATTAGTTTGATCTCACTATGTTTAGGATGAAGACTGTATTATAAGATTTTCCTTACAACGCTGTGATTATTTTTAATATTAAGTACATATAATAAGTACAACCTTAGACAATTTTGTTTTAGAATAGTTTAATCTTTATGTTGAGAGAGATTTTTAATTGCTATTTTTGTAATTCTTTATAAAAAATATAGGTCTGATTCTTATACTTTGTGTTTTATTTAATACAACATAATTATCATGTTAAAATTTACGTCAGTTACATTTAACGATATTTTTTAAGGTCATTGAATATTTACATACTCATATTTTTGCTAAGTTGAAAAGCAGCAAATGGCTACTTACGTCTTTTTTATTAAGTTTATTAGAATCTGGTAACCCATTATCCCTAAGTAGGAAAGACATTTAAAAAAATACTAAGTTGAAAGGACGTATCTAGCCAGAAACGTCTTTTCATTGCAGTATCACGTATTTTATTGAATTTTTTTTAATAAAAAGAAACGGAAAAACTAATTTATAAAATACTAAAAAAAATATTTCATTAAAATTTAATATTAATTCATACAGATCCAATTCTAATACAGCTTTTTGCCCCACAAAATAATTATTTCGTTTATTTCCTTTCACACAGCGATTTTTTTAAGTTTTTAAATGTTTAAACATTTTTTTCTCCGTTTCATACTTTATGTAGAAACGTCCTTTTTCGTTATGGCGGCAGTATATTTGAGTAGATGTCCTACGTACAAAAATATTGGTATCCTAATACCTAAATCTTTATTGAAATTGAACGGACTTATCTCTTAAAGTTTGAGATTTTGTCTGTTATAAAGCCAATAATCAAAGCGCATATCATTACATAGTCCGGTTGAGCAGCTAACAACCTCATAGGGTGACCTGCATGATGCCTTTAAAAAAAAAGCATATCATGACACCGAAATTACTGACGGATTCGCTTTGCTAGACCAACTTAGCGATTCATAGAGGAATTTCACACTGACACCGAATGTTTCAGTGTTAGCTAGTTCCCAGAAAGCTGAGTTTAAACTTTTATGTGTTGCCAGTATTCTCTTTATAACAACACATATACGCATATCCGCCTCGTTGGTCTAATGGCCGCAAGCCGGACTGCTGAATTAGGTACATTTTTTTTGCGAATGGGACATTATCAAATTACTTCCCCCGCTCTGGGTGGAGCCGGGGGAATGTCAGACCGTTACTGACTGGAACCGATCCATGTTCCATCTTATGCCCTTTTTGTTGCGGGGCCGCGATATCTATTTCAAACAACCCGCAACAGGATTAGGTACAGGGTTTGAATCCAGGGTCTGGCAAAGTGTTATTGGGTTGTTATTGGGATCAAGACTTTCTCAGTAGCTGCCACGGAGTCTAAATTTGTGAACGGTTGATTGCAAGGGACTTTTACATAACTGGCGAATAGTGGGTGTACTATTATTTACACCTCTGCCTTACGCTTCGAGTATTACAGGCGTGATTTTATGTAATGTTATAACATCGCGGCTGTTTTCACCGAAGGGCTAGGCAGTTCGCTTAGTCTGACCAAAGAGCTCGTGCTCTGCAGTAGTACTTGCTACCAACAAATCAAAAAAGCAGTTGCTTAATAACAACTTAGTAGTTCTTATAAAGCAACTGCTTTTTTGATTGAGCCGCGGGCAAGAGCTAGTGCTTTTGCCCGCGGCTTCGCTCGCGTTAAATTCGGGGTAACACAGTTCCTCTTTCCTGATTTGCAGGTGCCTGCTACCTGTAGTTTTTGCCCTTGCGCCTTATTTATTGTAATAGCAATGCTAAGTTTTCCCTTTTCTTCCCTCTTTCTCCCGAATTTTCCACTTTAAAAAAAAAAAGTTTAGTTAGCCTATGTCCGTCTCCAGGGTCCCAACTATCTCTGTACCAAAATTCATCAAAATCGGTTTAGCCTGAAGACGTAACAAACAAACTCACTTTCGCTTTTATAATATTAGTAAGGATATTCACAGATAGTCAATTAATTGCAATAATTTCACATACATTTTTAGTGCATTAATTAAACTTTCATAATATAATTAACGACATAATGATTACATCAAACTTAACAGCAATCATTAATTTGTTGGAATTAATTTGTAATAAGCTTTTAAAACACAATTAAGTAGTGGTTTGTGAAAATGTACAATACTGGTATTCAGCTGCATCCGGTTGATACAGGAAGCTGAACCTGAAAATGGTAAGGCAGATGATGGTTGTAAAGAACAAAAGCACACCTACCTATGTAAGTTTTTTATTTTAACGGGTTGCAACTAAAAAACAAAATCATCCCTAACCTTTTCCCAACTATGTTTATTGATGTCGGTTTTCAGCTTAACCATTACAGGCACTTTTGAATTAAAAAAAAAAAATTAAAGCTACAGTCCCGGTCACAAGACATAATAACTTGTGAAAGTACTGTAGTTGCCCATTCCAAAACATTGGTCTCACACTTTTAAATTAGAATATTATTACAAAATCGTATTTACATCATTCGTGTTGAGATTATACAAATATGTGAGAACGATGTAAAAAGACGTGCACAGTAAGAGCGTCCGGAGTAAAAACAAAATTAAATATAAAAATCTAAATAAATTACTTAATACCAGTATTTAACATGCAGCGACTACTGGAGCATGTAACTACCTGTGTGTCCTCCAAAACCCAATTAGTAGGTACTGGGTAATACAATACGTCGTAGTAAGATAGGTTGTCAGACTTCTGGGCCACTAATTACCTGTAACGACTGTCAAAGATCTACCAATGGCATCCGGGATCAACGGCTTGGCGTGGCTTCTGAAAGTTGTGGATTGCCACCCATCCACGTACCAACCTAGCGTGGGTGTGGTTGGGTGGGGCAAAGGTGGCTTAACCTCGAAAAAGATCGACCCGAGCGGTTGTTATTATTTAGGGACGACCTCGCCTGCTCCTCCACTCAACAATACTGTAATATAATTTGATATTTATGAAAAATTCCTCGAACATTTCTACTAAATGAGATACTTCTAAACATTTCATAAACAACCTCCTTTTATGTTGATACTCTATGATATAATAGAAGTTGCCGACTTCTGCCAACAGAGACATGTTTGTAACCTCTTTTATTCTGTCGTACTTTCATGTTTTCTAGCGGTGTTTTTCTCGGAAACAGTCTTTTCTAAGAAGAAAAAACAGCAGAATATGGAAGCTTAGTTTTTGTTCACCATAAACCTCTTAAGGGCTAGTTTTACTCATAAATGCTGTGAGACTAACCCAGGAATCGCAAATAAAACAGTTTACCCAAACATTTTGTGAATTATGGATTTTTTTTTTAAGATGTTCTTAGTAATATAACGTTGGTTGTGTTCTGATGAGTAATTCCGGGAAAATTGGATTGGCAATTGAATTATTGTATAAGTTACGTTTGATTATTTCATAGAACAGCATTAATAAAATAAATAAGAAAAAAAACTTACGTAAGTTTTGGTTCAAGCTCATTCAGATTTAAGGACGGGTCTCTTAGGTTAGGAGATAGCTGTATTGTGTAGTTTTAGTATTTAGCCTTGTTTAGAATGAAAATGAAAACATGGTATGGATAGTACAACGAAATAATAGGACACCTCGCATCCAAATGACTACAAATATTTTTATTACTTTTAAGGGATAGACAGACAAGCAAGGCCGCCGCATTGTCGGTGTGGCCACTTAATGTGTGATTCTAGAACACACCTCTCTTCTACATTTTGTAAAAATAGTTTGTGATTGACATGTTACATTGTCAATCTCTCTCTTTTATTTAACTGTAAATCTTCAGCTTACATATACAACACGACACTTAACATGTAATAAGTATCGTCAGTGGGTTACCATACCCATAAAATATACAAACTAAATAACTAATTCACCAGTTTTTTAAATAAAATGTTCTTGGAAGTTCTTTACATAGTAGGTAACTGAGATTTTTGTGTTATATTTATTTCTTATCTTTTTAAATATCGTATGTTTTGACGTGCTTCGTACACGTTTCTGAAAAAAGAAATAAAAACGATTCTCTGTGTCATGTTTATTTGTACTGTCTGTCTGTTCTGATAAATTCGCTGTAAGTCATCTGCAATGATGAGTCAGTTTCTTAAAGTAGTAGGAACTAGAAAAAAATATTTACTGGACAAAATGCCTAGTCATCTTGTTGTGTTCATAAATGTGATTTTGATCACTGACAGATCTGATGTTGACATAAAAATATACATAACTGCTGTATGGCCCGTTAGAACTCAGGTAGGCACGTTACTTTGTTTAATTTTATTAATAGGCAGAGTTATGGAGTATAGAAAAGCTTTGCTCCCTGCAAAACTTTGACACAATTTGATATATACACCTGTATTATATCATATTGTGATAGACTAATAATATTGTATTGTCAAACACAGTATGAGTTTCATAGACACGAAAAAAAGAAGAACAATTATGCCGCTGTCCTTGATACTGCAATGCCAAGCTTTAACACTTAGAAAACATTGCTTAAGTCCCACGTCCAAAGAAAATAAAAATATCCTGTCTTGTAACAAGTCTCATTAGCTGCCATTGCTGTTCATTCAATCAGCGCTCTGTAGAAAACAGCCATATACATGTACTGGAAGCACAAAGTAGTAGCAAATTGTGCACTCCCTGTACAGTCACTTACTAAATGAACAGGGAAGGAAGTGATTTATAAATAATAATTAAATAGATGAAAGCAAAAGTGGTCTTTCTTTTTGTATAAAAGAATATTACTCCACCCTAGTTTCCTGTATCATAGGTGCGTTTACATATATTTAAACACACATACAACGTACCTGAAACAACTGACATACAAAACCCTCGCTATTTGAGTAATCTTCAATTTTTTTTTCAATTGTTTATTAATTTATTACAATTAATAATGGCAAAGAATTTATTTAGAAGAAGAGATTTTAAGAATTTATTTATTTGTATCACATGACGTGGCAATTAGGAGTAGGTTACATTTACTTGTCTATTAGCAAAAGGTTCGAACCTTCTTCGAATGCTAAAACCCGAAAATCTTCTCTTGCTAATTAGGTTGTGTAAAATGTTAGTCTTTCCACGTAATCTAATATTCAGCCGCACCGGGCAATGTAGAGCATGAAGCCGGAGTCAAGATAGCTGCTTTAAGGCTAGAAAACGTAGGTAGTCAGAGATGGCAACTTTACCTTCAAATTAATTTCGAAACAGAGGAATTTCTTTAAAAGCATGCTATTATAAACTGAGTTATAAAAATACGTTATTAAGTCTCTAATTTGTTCCAAAACCTTTTGGAAGAAAAGATGTAAGTGACACTACACTCTTTCTGGCTAGACTAAGCGATCGAGTGGTGGCCAGGGTTTGGCCAAAAAACCAGGGCCGTCATGAAGCTCGTTGGGTCGACAAAACACCTAGATAAGGGATGCAAAGAACCGGGAAGTGTGGCAAAAGTGAGGCCCATACCCAGCAGAAGATGATTCCGGGTTGATATGATTATAGTGATGATGACACCACAAATTTGCATTCAAAGTATGGGGAGGTGCCTAATTTGAGGGGCCGTCACTGCCTACCGAGGCTGCGGGTTGTTGTCGAAAGAGATATTGCTGCCACGAAATACAAAGAGCAAAAGAAGGAACACGGATGGGTTTTAGTCAGTACAAGTCTTATTCTCCCTTCCGCTCCGCCGGGAGGATTATTTGATGATTTCCCATGCGAAAAATAAGAAAGGTAGATCTTCAAAGTTTCTTGATCCATTTGCTTTAAAATATAATAATTTTTACTATTTGTTATTTTTGAAGTATTGTGAGATTGACCAAAGAAGAACTATAACCTGCTTCTACTGCCAATCAGAAGTCCATAAGTGGTGATCAGTGTGATCACTAAGCAAAGGGTAGCCAACTTGCTTTGTTTTAAAATAACTTAAAATTTAAATGTGCTAACTTCTACAGACTGATATTTTTTTCTTTTCAACTGTAGTGTTCCATGATTTTTCATGGAATACTACAGTTTACAGGTCTCAAAATCCTTAAAGTTCACAAAGACACCATTCACCGTCCTCTCCTTGGACTTTGTCTCATCTTGGTGTATAAAAAGGGCGGAATCTCAAACATTAAAATTTTCAAAGGTTTTGACTATCCCTACACAAAAAATCTGTACCATATATCTATGCCACTTAATATTTATTTTTATTCTGTTTTTTTTAGTATTTGTTGTTATAGTGGCAAAAGAAATACATCATCACACGTGAATGTGAAAATTTTGAACTGTTAACAATTTTTATTATCACGGTTCATGAGATACAGACGCAGCCTGATGACAGACGTCCAGACAGGGCAATCTAAGTAACAGATCTAAAAAAACATGTAACACCTACACCCATCATACTAATTAAAGTGAGTAAGATGATTTAATTGAATCCATAAGGTAGGGTAGTAGGCAGTGCCTACCTGCAATGCACGCGCCCGATTGTACACAGTGCATTCACCTCTGCCCAACCCTTTGGAATTTACAGACATGTTTTTATAACATGTTCTGTTCTTGTATAAATAAATGAACATGATCGCATGTGCCTGTACTGAGTAGGGCTGCGACTTGCGTGTTTTCTTAAGAGTTATCATTATGGTGACGTGGGCGGGCCGGTGACGCAAATCACGATAACGGTTCACTCAATTGCTTATTTTAGCTATGTTCTTACTTTTAATTTGAATCTTTTTTGTTTATTTCGGTAAGGGTTTTTTGTTGTATTTTAGTTTAAAACGAACAATTAAAACTTTAAATGTAGTTATTAGATGGTTATGAGTGTACTCTTCAAATGAAAATAGTTTGTTGAATAATTAATTATGTCACTGAACAATAATTTATCGATTTTAGTGAACAATACCCAAATTCATGGTTTAAATTAGCTTCAGGATAATCAGCTTCCACAGCTTGGACCGCAGGTCAATTGCGGTTCTAGAAACTCTAAACCCCCGTTTTGTGTTTCTTTAAAGGCAACTTGAAATACAAATATTATTATATGGTAGCTGTTCTAACATTAAATTAGTGATTCAGTTATAGTACTCGACCTTTAATCATGGGATCTTGGAAATTTATTGTTCATGCGCATGAGTATTGGACTTCATACAGTATACAGACCCGACGCCGACACGATTTACAGTAAAGCATTGAAATGTGAGCCTTTTTTTTTTTTTTTTTTTTTTTTTTTTTTTTTTCGGGTGGGAAATCATCCAATGACTTCCCCCGCTCTGGGTGGAGCGGGGGGGCATGTCAGACTTGTACTGACTAAAACCCACCCATGTTCCTTCTATTGCCCTTTACGTTCCGGGGCCGCGGTATCTCTTTCGAACAACCCGCAACCCCGGCAGGCGGAGGCTCTGGCAAGCCCCTCTGCTTTGCTGACTCTCTTTGAGGCGCGCGTGAAACACGAACGCGCCGTCGACACGGCCTGTCGTCAATCGACGGACGGACGGTGAGCTACCCATTGCTCACCGTCCACAGGCCCGCATCTACGGTGGCCGGAAGTCGTCTCGCGGCGCCCGGCGCCCTGGGCGTCTCCTGCGGCGGCTGGGTTGGGCAGATGTTCTCTCCCTCAATCGCCCGGCCACCTCCTTTGCTAGCATTACTGCTTCGCAGAAGGTGGTGACCGCTTCCCATTCCCTCTCGCTCCGGACCATGGCCTGAACCAGGGCCGGACGCGAGAGATCGCCGCCGCCGATCGCCTCCACGAGGGCACGGCGGTGCTCCGCCCAAGCTGGGCAGACCGCCACTGTGTGCTCCACCGTGTCCTCCGGGCGATCGTCACAATGGTGACACCCGGGCGCTTCCTCCCGCCCGATGATGTGCAGGAACCTCCCGAAACTTCCGTGTCCGGTGAGGACCTGCGTCAGGCGGTAGGTGAGGACGCCATGACGCCTCTCCAGCCACTCCTCAAAGAGGGGACTTACCGCCGCTATTGTGGCGTGCCCTGCACGGGGTTGCGACAGTCGCTCTCTCCATGCCACCATGAGATCGCACCGGAGGTCTGCCCGCCGAGCGGCAACTTGCCGTGGCAGCGGGTTTTCCCCCCGGTGTAGTGCCTCCGCGCGCCACTCAAACAGGCGCGCGAGGACTATCGCCTCCAGATCCCACGGTGGCAGTCCGGCAAGGAGGCTCGCTGCCTCGCCGGAGATCGTGCGGTAGCCCCGGACAAGCCGTATGGCCACCACCTAAATGTGAGCCTTATATCATGTTTCGTACGGTAGAATATTGTACTTTGCAAACGTCTTAACACGGTAAACATCCATAAACTTAAAGGTAACACTCATCCATAACTTCCACTAAACCTTTAGAATGCAAATATCTTTAAAATATACCTCTGTTTTGATAATAACTAAAACAAATGCGAGCATACAACAACAAATGTTCGAGAGAAATCGAATACGCACACATTTGTACATAAATTACGCAATAAAGCTGAAAACACGCAGTCTCGTGCAAGGTTTGCAATGAAAACACGTTTAATCGCACGTTTTCTTAAGGCTACGCTCAGAATACCAAACAATCTGAGGTTTGCAAGATATGGTAAATTGTATCTGTATTCTAAAAACTCGTTTAGCAGATGCTAAACGAATTCAACTTCCAAAATTAGAGTTTATATTTATATATATATAAGCTATAATTTGAGAAGTTTTGAATAGGACGCAATATTATAAATGTTTTTTTCCGTTTAAAAGTTTTTTTTTTAAATTGCAAGTCTGTTCCTTGTTCTAGAAAGTTTTAATCAATAACATTTTAAAACTGATTTCTTTCACTTTACCTTCAATTTAAGATAGCGCCACATTTTCCTCATTTCTATAAAAATATATATAAATATAATTTAATTAGAAAACGATGCCTGCCGCGTTATTGAAATCGTGACATTCTGAAAAATAATATTGCCTCCAAACACGCATCAACACATAATTCAAATAGAAATAAAGAAAAAGAATCAACAACACGCCAGTATTTTTCTTGGCTCGACTTCCTCGAGCGAAGCGTTCGTTTTCCTAATCAGATTATGTAGAAGCGGTATTATGTTGTGATAACATCACTGTCTGTTTATCATAGCGGGTGTGACCGGAGGCCGCGACGGAAGCTCGGTACCACACTCGCAGCAACAGGTAGCTAGTCTTCACTATCACCTGCTTTTTACACCCACTCTGTTTTTGTGATTGTTAACAAACTTTCGTCTGTTTACATTCGCTTCCCAATTACCCTAAAACACTTTTACTTCTTGTTGTTCTTTGAGTCTTAAAGATCAAAGTTCAAAAAGGTTAATTTCAACTTAAAATGTTGACTTAAACTTCGACATTTAAGCTGCAAATAAAAGGTACATGTTCGTGTAAAATTCCGTACTCGTGTTTTTGAATGATCAGCTAATAACCAATTTGTGAAACATATACTCCAATATAAATTAACGTGGAAATGACAAAGAGTAAAGTACAGTACAGAACATATATGTACAAGAATATATAAGCGTTTATTAATGTCTCATTACGGAGCAAAAGCTTATTTCCGCTTTGATGTTTGTATAAGGAGACGAGAAAAATAATCAGAGTGAAACGACGGCTGCAATCACAGTTCATATACTGAAGTGAAACAGACATGACGTCATCCTTCAATATGCAAGCAAACTTATTCTTAATCAAATCCAGATCACATTGGGAAATACTGAATTTATAAATTTGCTGGACAGGGGATGACGAAATCGGTTTCTTGTGATCGCATCGTTTGAAAGTATTACAAGGACACCTGCAAACGTTATTCGCCCACTGAGTTTGTATATGTGGAATAACCTGCTAATGGATGCCTCAGTAAGACTTGGATTTGCAACACGAATCACTATTAGAAATCGTGATGAATCACTTAGGTCTTTCTGACCCCTTCATGAAGTGTACACTGTTTTCTAAACTTCTGAAGAGCTCAAAATTTTAAAGTACTTAAATTTCTAAATAGGTACCGTACCTACGTACTTTTTGAATAAAACTAAAGAATAAACAAATGGTAATTATAAAAGTCCATCTTAACATTATATTACAGTATTGAAAATAACATTTGAAGTAAGTAAGTATGAAACAGCATGGTTTTTTTAGGGATTGGAAATCATCAAATAACTTCCCACGCTCCGGGCAGAGCGGTAGTGTCAGACTTTTTCTGACTAAAACCCATCCGTGTTTCTTCTTTTGCTATGCCGCGATATGTCTTCAAACAACCCGCAACCCCGGCAGGAATCCGTTTGAATAACTATCATAATTATCAAAAGATCTTCGAACCCTGCTATTTATACACACTGTAGTGTTGGGACAACAGAGTGTATTAAAAGCAGGGTTTAATAAAACAATCCGAGAAAACATCTCCCCAGTCTCTTCAGATAAACCTTGTGTCATTAACCACAAACCAGTGTGTGTACCAGACAAACGCATAAACAAAGCAAAGCATTCTCTATAATATACGTCATTTTAACTTTAATTAAGTCAGCGTTGTTTAGAATGAAACACAAACCGAAAATAGGAGGTGTTGTTTGTGTCTTATATTTTTATTTCAAACGAAAAGACAACTTGAGATTTCCCCTGGGACCAACTTCGATGCTCACTGCAAATATTTGACCGCGCCGTCGAACCTTACCATAACCTCTCAAATTTATGTGCATGGGACGAGACATTACTATAAATAACTTCATGTAATTCCAAAGTGTCGTTTTATTTACCTGTTTACAAGTGAAACGATAAACAGGTTAACATAATATTATTGTAAGGCTGAAAGAACACGGAATGTCGAATTATTTGTAACAATGACCTACTTTCAGCTCGTACCGATGTTATCCACCATTTGTAGCGTAATGGAATGCGTTGATAAAAATATTGTTTGTAAATACAATTCGTGTGTGCGATAGAAGTGTGTGTAATTGAAAGGAAAATTGGGTACCTTACCTACATATCAAGTAACTTAGCGTGCACGAGAAACAAAACGCTTCGTGAAAATGTAGATATATTTAGACTTTTTTTCTTTTAACTTACCGTTCATCAGGGTTGAGGATCTTGTCCCATTTTATTGATGTTTTATCCTCTCTTGGCTATAAATTAGTTCGTTTATTTTTGAGGTTTTCTAAAAACATGGTTTCTGAAGATTGGTTCGGTCTACAGTTTTGATCATTTCCACCGACCAGAATATAAGTCAGTTTGGTACCATTAAATACCTATCACGTTAGTATTTATAATAACGTACTTTTAACACTAGCTAATAATGTAGTAGGTCGACTCTGTGAAGCCAACATGTCTTACGTAAGGTAAACATATAAATTCAAGGAAAAGTTAACCTGCATTTTCTGAACATAATTTAATTATACAAAGCTTGACTGAATAATGTTATTACCATGTAAATGTTCTACATAGTAATTAATTAATACTAGTCTTTCGTTTTTTCCTGTCATAACACTAAGCAATAAATGAAATTACATAGCCAAGAGGTCTTGTGGCGAGGAAACGACCTCAAAAAATTAAATTAAGTCGCTTGGGCAAAGTATGTTTGCGGTAAGTAGGTAAATAATATCGTTAAGACTTTACCTTATCCCATTTATCCCCGTCTTTCAAAAAAAAGCTAGGCATTCGCAAGTATCAATAATCAAATTTGACTGCTTTTTTCGATTTAAAAACAATAAAACTACATGTTTATTAATGTATCTTTCTCGTTAAATAAACCAGTGTCATTGAACCTCACACTTGAGTATGCTTATAAAAGGTTGAACCTAACATTCTTTTTTACCTAAACATGAATATTAAAAGCATACACCCAAAAAATAAACAAATTTTGCATGGACTACCTTAATTTAACAGGAAAAAGAAGGTCTTATTACAAGTTCATCTGGACGTAATATCCCGCGAAATAATATTACGTGCCCAAACTAATAAGTCCGAAATGGTCGACTATCGATGTTTTCGCTTTCAACAGGTAGATTCTATCGTGTCTGTTCGTGCTTAAAACGGTACCTACACATGATATAGTAATACCCATTACACGTATGAATACTTAATTGAGCAGTTGTGATTTGAGCTAGCATGCAACATGGCTGTATACATTATACTGAACAATTGTATACAATAATATGTATAGAATGATAGATGAACCTATACATGTATGGTGAACACATGATTCTGCGACACATGAGTAATTAATAATATTATACGCGTTGTTCCCAAGTTTAAATCAAAAGCCATATTCCAAATGTAAGGACATGCATTGCGCAGTGTAGCGCCCAAATTGATAGACACCTCTCGAGTTTTCTGCTTTGAAAATACATTGATGAAGGTACATTGAGTGATTACACGACAATCCACTCTCTCTGTCACAGTCCACTGCTGTCTGCTATATAGGCCTCCTCCAAACTATACCATAATGCTATATATCCCCAGTCTTGTACACTCCATCTGCCCCAAACAAGACAAGGTCGTCGATTCATCTAGCTGAGGGGGCGGGCGTCCGTCGCTATACTTTCACATACAGTACTTCCATTCCAGGAGTCATTTGCTCCTTTGGCCATCGGTCTTTCGACAGACAGGGCCTGCTGTATATAGCCTTCAGTTCAGTTTATTTAAAACTACAGTACTGAAAGAAATTGCCATAAAAACAACGACATTTATGAAAATTTTGCTTACGGTTAAAGTAGACTTTGTGTTTTATGATTCATAGCTCACAATGAAAATACAAGAAAATTTTGCCCAAAGCTACTACTTTTACTCTTTTTTGTGGATGGAAAATCATCAAATAACTTCCCCCACTCCGAGTGTCAGTTTTTACTGACTAAAACCCACCAATGTTCCTTCTTTTGCCCTTTATGTTTAGGGACCGCGGTATCTCTTTCGAACAACCCGCAACCCCGGGTACTTTTACTCTTATTTTAAAGTGTCGCGGATTGAATACTTTTTTATAAATTATTATTTAAAAAAAAATATTATTATTAAGTTTAAATGTTTGTAAACGCACCCACGATACAGATAAAAATCCAAGTGAAAGGCAAGGTGAATTAAAAAAAAGTACTTCAAATTGTTTTACCTTCTTTCATTGGTTTAAAGTAATTGGCTTGTAGGAGCCCGATAGGCCGTCACACCATGTAAAATACTGGTATCCAGCTGCATCTGGTAAGACTGGAAGCGAATCCCAACAAAAAGACAAAAAACGAAAATGGCAAAAGGTTAGATGACATTTTAATCTGTTTAATGCTTAAATGAGTTATTCATTTAACTAATTGAATTGAATAATTCCAGTGTTATTCCACACTTTCCTAGTGATCCCTAAAGAGAAATAGGATCGCAACGTAAATAGAGACACTTAAAGTAAGAAGTATCGTTTCACACCGGCTCCTGTTTTATTTTATCTACGAACGAACGTAAGTCCTTGTATCTCGTACCTTTGCACACAATGAAAGCTATTTTTACACTTTGCTGCACTTTATTTATTCATTCGACGAAGGAATATTTTCTCGTAGTTTATTTAAATAGATTTTTTCTAAGATGTTTACATGGAAAGTGTAGGTGGGGGTGGTTTTAAGCCCACTGTCACTTTGAGTTCGAATAAAAATGTTATTTTAACGCAGGTATTGTTTTGATGAATATAGTGTGCAATTTAGTAAAATATAATAAGTACTTTATAATGACTAAATGATTTAGTGTACTATTACTATGGAATGATATGAAGGAGTAAATGATGCCGTGACGTCAGATAGGGGAGAATTGGAGAAGAAAACGTGTTGCGCCGACCCCAAATAGAAGGGGACAAGGGCAGGAAAATGATGAATGATTTAGTGTACTATGGGTTTCGAAGACATAGCAAAGGATGGAGCAGTTTATCCTTACTCTTTATGTAACAAAAATACGTGCAGAAACTCACGACCTTTCTCATGCTGCTCTATGATCCTGGCGTACTTTTGCTGTTCACGTTCATTAATTAGGTCATACACGTTGATTGTAACCACCTGACCTTTCTTAAGGACCAATTAATGAAATTTTATTCATATTTTAATATGAAAACATTGGTTGAATGTGTAGGTAACTAAATTAAATGTAAATAAGTCATCACTTGAAAATTCATCATCATTTTCCTGCCTTTGTCCCTTGAAAATTAATAATTTAAAAGTATATCGTGTAATTTATAAAAAAGAATGTATTCGATTTTTAAATACCATAACAGTTCATCTGTATGTCTTATATAAAAACTATTTTTTCAATGCCCGTTTTTACATATCTACCTAGATAAAAACACCTATGTTCAGTAAGATCAAGTTAGCCAGCTCTTTATGAAGAATCCTTTCTATTAAACGAAAATGCATTATTATCTTCCTCTTTGATGTTGCTAACAGCTTTAAGGCTGGAACAGATTATGATATGCTATTAAATAACTAATTAATGGTCTGCTGCAGAGTCTAGTATAGTTTGTTAGTTTTTCCAGGAATTTTCCAGTAGTAGCCACGGAGTCAATATTTGTGCCCGTTCGATTTCAATAGACTTGCCCCCATAGATCTTAAACATAACTGGCGAAATGAGGGTTAGGTCACCTCTGCCTAACGCTCCAAAAAATGTAGCCCATGCCAATCTTACTTGTCTTACTTGCTGTTTACTTACTTACTTGCTGTTTAAATTTAAGCTACTAGTTGTGCAACTCGGAACAGGTGGGACCTGGTGACCTGTACTACTGGTGTTACTACCTACCACAAGCACCAGTGATCCACAACCAAAAATTGACAGCTAATGGTTATTTGTGTAAATTTTGTCTGTATTTTTGGCTTGTATTATTATTAATCTAAACAGCGGCGGCCCAAAACTGAGGCAGGAATATGGCGCCTTCAGTAGCATCCATCAATTCCTGCAATGAACAAACAACAGGACATGCTGGACATTATATTCACCACATTAACATTCTAGAGCAGAGGCATGCTGTGCCGACGGTGCGTTTGTGTTCCACGCGCGCCTCAAAGAGATGTTAGCAAAGCATTGGGGCCTACCAGGGCCACTGCCAGCCTGCGTTGCGGGTTGTTTTAAAGAGAAGCTCTTTGTGTTCCGAGGCCATGGTATCTCGGTTTTAGTCAGTAAAAGTCTGACACTCCCTTCGGTTCTGCCCAGAGCGGGATGGTATTTGATTTGGTTATTTGGTTTACCATCCAATAAAAAGGCAGAGTCATTAATGAATCTCAATCTGAGCAGATTTTCCTTCTTGCTAAATAGACTCCGGACCCATGTTGCCCACATGGGTTCGGAGTCTATTTAAAGACTCCAGGTCATCCATGATGTTATGTCATGGTCAGATCATGCTTCAGCTCTTAGATCTACGAAGTAAATGTGTGAATGTGTGTGTGTGTGTGTGTGTCTTCCAATACAATAACTATAAGTGCAGACGTTGTTGTGCCAATTGGAAAAGATGAAAAACAAGACAGATGCACGACCGCTTATCGTCTAGCACCATTTCACTTTACTGTGTATTGACTCTTATATCTTGAGAGAAACGATACACGGCTTATATGTCCCATATAGCGTTTGTATATATGTTTTATTTGATTTTATGTTTACTAAATAATCAAATCGAAAATTGCTTGTAAACAATAGCTTTTTCATGAACTTGTTTATAGTTAAATTCTGTACCACTGCCAGCTTTTATAAACGTAGTGAAAATATTTCTTATTGCAAGCGAAACGACTACGCAAGTGCATCCTGTGATCCTTGAACTTCGTCACTCCCTTTGCTGCATTTTTTTTTGTAAAACTTATTTTCTCTTTTATAAAAGTGCATTGTTAGGGTGTACGTTGCCTACTGCTTAGTTTCTCTAAAAAAAACACAGGTGAAGTATTTTGTCAATCATTACGGTGCGGAGTGCGCGGGCCGCGCGGCCTAAGCGAGTCGCTTGCTACACGCTGCGGCAGTCGCGCGCCAACCGCTACGCCGGGACCCGCACGTTCGTAACACCGTAGCCCCGTAGCGCTACGACGTCTACGGCGTAGCGACCTCAACCAAATTAAAGTGATTAAAGTCGTACTTTGTGAGTTGTTGTAGGTTGCAAATAACTGTAAAAAATATTTGGTCAAAGTTTAAAACTTAATTGTAACTTCGCGGTTTTCAAAAAAGAATATGTTTTGATAAACCTGACCGACAATATTTCTTTAAGTTTTTTTTTTAGATTTAAAAAACTAATTACTATTTCCTTTATTAATATTTCTACACATTTTATACGATAAAAAAGAAATCAACTATTGCTGTTATAAACAGCAAATAAAACCATTATTAACTTTTATGTTCATCATTCATATATTTTAATATTCCATAAGTATATGCATAAATGGATACAAAACTAATTATTCAGCATCTGGCGTATAAATTAATCTGAGCTACAGAAATCTAAACAGAATCCTCAACAATGAATTAGGATTTATTGAGAAGGTCGTTCGGAGGTAATTATCCCAATACAATCGTGACCAGAAAGCTTTATCCTTCTACTATTATTATAATAATCATTTAGATCCGTTAAGCTCACTAAGTATGATTTGATTGGAACACAAACTAATCTTAACCTGTTTTAAAAATTATTTACAAATCAAAACATAAAAATCCATTGTTTTACCACACTTTTATCACGAGGGTAGGTACATACACTCAAATCTTGAATAATAAATCATACAATTAGCCATTCAGCCATACGCATAAATAATTCACATGGACGCAAGATACAGTTCTGAATGGAAGTGGACACTTATCCCGCAAAATCCTCTGTGTGAAGTCACAAGAGGAATTAATCCTGATGCGACATGCTTGCTAAGCTTTCTTTGGTAGAGACTTCCCATAGTTAGAATGTCCCACTAGGAAACAAGTTCTAGGACACCCTTGCCATATACTTATGAAATGTATGCATTTTTGAGTAAATCGATACATACATGGAAAAATAAATGACAAGAACACAGTTAATACCAGATTTTTAACCCAAATATTACGAAAAATCGATCAAAAAGTACCTATATAAAAAACAGTTGTTTTTGTTGTAAAGAAATCTTGATAGTAAATACATTCAAACTAACTTAAAATGCGACAGTGATAAATATCCCGAGTAAATGCATCTTTAAAGCTTATTCAGTAGCTTACTCGTGACATGAATTGTCGAAGTCGTTCGGAAACGAGTTGAGACGATGATTAAAACAGTTGAATGACGGATGTCATGTGACGTCATTGACATGTAGATCGACGTGACAACGGCATGGCGGGGACTATCCGACATCACTCCACCTACCATCATGAGACGGAGCCTTCTGCTGCCTCGGTGAGTTTAACAGCCTTGTGCTTCCA
The DNA here is from genome assembly GCA_905475445.1 of Ochropleura plecta. NCBI lineage: Eukaryota > Metazoa > Arthropoda > Insecta > Lepidoptera > Noctuidae > Ochropleura > Ochropleura plecta. Next base: position 14,305,540 of record FR997723.1, read on the forward strand.
CTGTCTTCTATTTACCTGTAAAGGTGACTTTTGACCACTGTCATACCAGAGGCCTTTATTGTTACTACTTTAAGGTTGCCGGTATATGCTGCTACTGGAAATCTGTCAAAATTACTATGATCTTTAATTTCGTTGACATAAGGTTACTATGGGGTTGCTTTTGTCAGACACCCAATTGTAATAACAAAACGCGACCACGTGACTCTTTTCTATGTAACTTTATGTCAACACTACCAATTACCACCACTCTTCCACTCTTATGTGTATCTAGTATATAACAAGCTTCCTCATCAAATTAAAGAACTTTTAATGGTCAGCTGCTACAAAAGAAGTCCTCCAATTTAAATGTTCTTAGAAAATACCAATTTTGTATCAAACCAAATTTCATGTCCTTGTTTTATTATGATCAAATATGTTATGCTGCTATTATAATAATATTGTAAATACTTTTGTAGCCATATTTATCTGCAAATAAATCTTTGACTTCGACAATACTTCTATAGACAGCAGCCCCTTAAAAGCTACGTTCATTTACAAATCTATGTCATCTTAAACGAACGTTCGCATAATACTCTTCCGAAGGCGCTAGCAACAGCTAACTGCTACTTCCATTATGAATGACAGAGCGAAGCAACACGGTTTTTAAGATACTGCCGCTTGTTGCTTACCAACTGATCCTCTCTATCTCTTTTTCTCAAGAAAAGTTACCTTAACTTCAAGAAATTTGTGATCAAGCTTGTGAGGGAAATTAAGTTGCTACAGAGAACTTCCTTGAGTGGCATTTGTTTTTTTATAAGTAAAACGAAACTTAATGACAAAACATGAACTTGTTATGTCACTCGGATAAAGAATTTAGGAACTCGATTTGTGTAGACTGCGGTTAACTAGCATTCCTTTTAAATGGGAAAATATTATCTTGGTTTAGGGAAGATCCAGAGTTGCGAGTTTTATCGAAAGAGATATCGCGGCCCCGAAACATTAAGGTCAAAGAAAGAAAATGGGTGGGTTGTAGTCAGTAGAAGTTTGACACACCCTCCCCAACTCCGCCTAGAGGAAAGGGGAAGATATTTGATAATTTCCCATCCGCAAAAAAAAGCAAAGATCATACGTGCAAAAACTACTGAAACGTAACACATAAACATGTAATATAATTATGTATATATAGTGGCCCATGACTACTTCTATTATCTATTTACCACTAAACTAGTCTTATTTGAACGAGAGCAAAAGTAACAATCAATCTTTACTCCCCACTTAACGTTGTGTTTTTGTTCAACCTAATCCAAATATTCCCGGATATGTCATAATGTTATTGGGTTTTTTACTAGAAATTTATCTAGCAGCCCGAAGTCGATTTTAATTATTAGTATTATATCAAGTACCTCCACATATTGTTATTCGAATAGTAATGTTAATGAACATTGTGAAGGTTGACATCGTACCGTTAATTTTTATTTTGTTAAGATGTGGGTAATCTTAACAAAATAAAAATTAGCCAAACAGAACAACGAGGATTCCGTAAAAACTTGCGACATAAACGGCCATATCTTTTGATTGCGTAAACTTAGAGAGCTGAACAGCTCCAATGGACAATAGACTTGAGTATGTGGCTTTAATTTCAACTCGATACCTCCACGCGTTCCAGAGACAGGCAGACAGATGGACAACAATTTGATCCTAAAAGAATTACGTTTTTGTCCTTTTAAGGTACGGAACACTAAAAATGCCTGTATCTTAGTTACGTATTTATTCGATAAATTCGTATTGAACAATGTATGTTCTTTTGGAATAAATAAAGAATCTTAAAATACAGACAGAAAGTCTGGATTTGAATTATATTGGGCTAAAACATAACTGTCTTAATTTCGACGTACTATAATGTACGCCTCTGCCTAACCCTTCGGGCGTTAGAGGCGAGATGTTAAGTAAAAAGAAAATGTTCCGAAACCATGCCGATACCAATGTGCCTCAGTGTGTACGGCTAGCAAAGAAGATAAGTAGCCAGATACCGATAGATAGCTGAAAATTGAAATGTAAAAATGAATGTTTTCTAATAAAGTTAATTTATTTTTATTTGATAGAAAACAAACTTCATTAAACCAATTAAATTTAAACGTCCACCGGTTTCTAAGAATAATCAACTATATCTCACGCATTTAGTATTTTTTTTTGTTTTTTTTTTTAAAGTCGCCCCAGACTAGGAATGTTTCGTGGGTGCGTTCATTTAAACTCACATACACAAACAGCCAGACACGAAACAACTATCTGCAGGTCATACAAATTTTTGTTTCGTGCGAGAATCGAACCCGCGACACGCAGCGTAGCAGTTGATCGCTCAGCCACTGCGCCAACCATGCCGTATTTATCTCTTTCACTGACTGTACAAATGCTTGGCAGAGATTCGAGATAATCTAAACATACAATCCAGATATACATATGTTGTGTGATTCTCAGATTCCATTAATGTTTCAAGTTAGATAGCATTGTGAAACGAATTCCTAATCCCGGCTGTCAGTGCTCGAGCTTATTTCGATCTACGTCTGAATGGTTTAAGGTTTGCATACATTAATGCTTAAATCTAGATTTATTTGGACTGTTGAAATAAAATTTTGGATTTTTTCTTAAAGTTTTAAAGCTTACTTAATTTATGGATGCGCTACTGCTGTCAAGGATGACACAGATTAAGGTATGGTTGCAACGCAATCCATTACAAAAAATCATCTTTTTTGATCTTCTCTTCTTTCTTTGGTATGAAACATTGCACATTTAATAAGAGCGAGGATATTGATTTTTTTGGGACGCTAAAAAATAATAAAAGTTTTTCAGTGTCTAGTTTTCATTGTACTCGTAATAAATTATCATATGGATATTGGTTCAATCACGACGATTCATCCTTAGAATTCTTCGCTTAATTAATTAGAAGTTACATGCACTAGCTTTTTCCCGCCTGGTTAACCTTGCTGAAAAGTATGCTACTATGCTAGGGCCTAGCTTTGGTATACAAGTAAAGTTAACATGAATGTCAATTTTCACATAGAGGTCTCTTCAAAGTTGGAGTGAATCGGTTCCTTCTAGGCCGCATCATTCCTTTACAGTAGGCGAGTTGCGGCTAAACGCAAGCCTATTTATTATAATAAGAGTTATTAGATAAAAAGAGTCATATTCTGATTTATAATAAACTAGCTTTTGCCCGCGGCTTCGCTCGCGTTAAGTTCGGGGTAACACAGTTCCCCTTGCGCCTTATTGATTTGTAATAGCAACGGTAAGTTTTCCCTTTTCTTCCCTCTTTCTCCCTCACATCCCACTTTAAAAAAAATAGCCTATGTCCGTCTCCTGGTTCCCAACTATCTCTATATCAAAATTCATCAAAATCTGTGTAGCCATTAAAGCGTGAAGAGGTAACAAACAAACAAACTCACTTTCGCTTTTATTATTAGTAAGGATGCGAATGTGACTCATTTTTGATTAGTACGACCAAAATTATTCACACCTAAAAAGTTAGCTTATCTTCTAGTTTCGCAACTTCTCCTGCTCTCAGCAAATCCCGAAAAGTTTAATTTAATTCAAACTTTGGGTAAAACTTAAATCTAAATGACCCATATATAAAGTCCATAATCATACTTATCTAATTTATAAAATTTTCGTGTCGCGGTGTTTGTTACCAAATTCCTCCGATACGGCTGTACCGACTTGTATGAAATTTTGTGTGAATATCGGGTAGATCTGAGAATCGGTCAACATCTATTTTATTGTTGTTTTAGCTGAGCAGCGGATGAAACCGCTGGGCGCAGCTAGTAATATTACAAAGGCGAAAGTTAGTACGTGTTTGTTACTCCTTCACGCTCAAACTGTTTATCCCATTTGGATGAAATGTGAATATACTATAGATAACTTATACCCTGGATGAATACGTAGATATATAATATACTGGTGTACGCGGAAAAAACAACGGGGCGCCGCTAGTACTCGTATAAAAAATGTAAAATATCTCGTATAAAATAAATATTAAAAGTTGGTATTTCAACAACGAATCTTTTAGTTCCATATTTATTATAAAACCTACGCGATCGACTCGAATGACCTACTAGAATGAAAGTGCAAGTCGACCTTTAACCTCTTCAGGTCAATTCACACCAAAGTTGTAACAACACTGTTCTAGTTCAATGATAAAGCTTTGATACAATTCATTCATAACTTTCCAAAGTGTCGGATCGTCGACGTAGAGGTTCTAAGACTTCTTTTTCTCTCACGGATACCATTTTGTTGACGTATCTTATTTTGATATCTGCATATGTAATAACAAGGTATAATAGCAAATACCTAAATAATTAAAACAAAATAAACATATCTAGAATATATCGCGTCGTTAACAATTCCATTACATCCTTGTCAACATTTCCTACAAGCAATTAAAAACCGAATGATCATAAATAATGTTACTACTGTAGAAAATTATTGTACTTAAAATAATATATTGCTGCGTCAGTATTAACTACATCATATAAAACCTCATTTGCCGCATCCCGCCAGACTCATATAGTACAATACCTCTTAGTGGCGAAAGTCGTAAACTTTTTTACAATGAAGAAATAAAGAATCGAGCTTTTTTTATTGTTATCTCTAAAATTTCACATCAGGAATAAATGGAATCGTCGCCGAGCTTAGAGAAGTCGTCGGATCGTCGCGTTTCGAGTTCATGCAATATCAACCACGCTTCGAAACTTCAGCACTGTCTCTAAGAAAAAAAGACTGAAAAAATATTCCAGTACTTTATTGTGAAACGAGGCCTCATCTGTCTTCTAAAACTTATTGAAAGTGCACTGCAGTATCTGTTGAGGTTTTAAAGCAAAATTCTTGAATACTACGATATATTAGAACAGGAAATTGTATAAGAAAATGGTAGAAATCTTTTCATGAAAAGTCATTTAACCCCTTGTATGTCGGAACGTAGATCTACGCGAGAAACAATGCGTTTTTAATTGTGTCTGTAATTCCGACATACAAACGGTTAAAGAATGTACACATCATTTCTGCAAATAGGTTTATTTACTTTTACCTGTATACTACATACATGTCGAGAAAATGAATGTCCATTTCCTAAAACGCTGCTTCAGCACTAATTTCGATTCAAAACTGATGGATTGCACACACACACACAGTTTTAAGCGGATATTTAAGCTTGAGAATCATTTTAATTTCCCTTTTTTAAAGCCAAGGATTTCTTTTTTAAGTTATAATAAAAAAACAGCCTGTTACCATATACCTAGTCAATTCATGGTAAAAGTTATCGTCTCTTTTTTCAATACTTTCTCCTTCAAAAACTTTTTCTCTGTGTCACATAACAACACCAAACGGACGCTTTAATGACTTCGCAGTAAATACTTAATCCTATTGTTTCTAGGTAAAACAGAGGGGTCAGGGGTCCTTAAAAGAGAATCAATGGTCGAAGCAGCCACGTCGCTTCTTTATAATTCAGTAATGGCTGGCAGGCTTCGCACCTAATTAACACATTTCTTCTGTTTATACGTAAAGTTTTTTCAGTACACTTCCTGGAAAACTGGCTCTTATTGCACTACGATTGGGTTTAACATGCAAAGTATTTCACACGCGTGCTTCTTCTCATTTATTACAACGACGGTTTTTCACTTTTCCTGATTTCACTAAGGATAACATGCTCGCGCATATTAGAAAGCCTTATATTTAATCAAAACTAAATTGTGTTTCCCAACAGAATATCATAAACACGATCATTTATAAAATAATTTGCACAAAACAACAAATTGACATTTATTTGAGTTTAACTTTGTCACTGCTGTTCTCGGCACTATAACACCCTCGCCAAGCGGCTCGGGCGTTGAATCCGCCTCAGCTGCAATGTCAAAGTTTCCTCACTGGAATCACAATGTACTATTTTCTAAACCTTTTAGTGTTCTACTTAATTCAATATTATTTTCGATATTAAAACCAAACAGACGAAAATATTATATAGTTTTATCCACATCTAATCTGAAAAAGACCCACAACATCATTTATGATACGAAATATTCGATATTTCTATTGTACCAATTATTTCTAATAATGTTCATTGTAGCGTGCATGAGCTACCTTTTGATAGAATGTGATTAGAAAACATATTAGTACACGCTCATGGTTTCGATATACAATAATGAGATCGTGATTCCTCTCTTTGTTTCGCACAAAGGAAACAGCCGAGCGTTTCTGAAAGTCCTCCATAAATAAAATATTGTCCCAACACTCTGAAATGTCACCTGGCAAGAACCGCAAATCTAGTGAAAACATTTGTTCCGAACCTGCAGAGTTAGGTTGGCATTTTGACAGTTTTACTTGCTGGCAGTTTAAACCTCAAACTCTACAATTTGGTCTCGTTAAAAAAACGGGTTTATTTTTTTTGATACACCGTTAACTGCAATTTCATTCTTGAGGTACTTTTCAACTGGCAACCACGATCGTCATCTGTTTTTTTTTTGTAAAGTATATTTATTTTAAGTAAGCCCGGTCTCATCGCAAGCTATGATGAACTAGCTTTTGCCCGCGGCTTCGCTCGCTTTAAATTCGGGGTAACGCAGTTCCCCTTTCCTGATTTGTAAGTACCAGCTACCTGTAGTTTTTACCCTTGCGCCTTATTTATTGTAATATCAAAGCTCAGTTTTCCTTTTCCCCCTCTTTCTCCCTCATTTCTCACTTTAAAAAAAATAGCCTATGTCCTTCTCCAGGGTCTCAACTATCTCTGTACCAAAATTCATCAAAATCGGTTTAGCCATTTAGGCGTGAAGACGTAACAAACAAACTCACATTCGCTTTTACAATATTAGTAAGGATTGTTACTTAATATTGCTGTCGCTTAAGGTAGTACAACTGCGGTAGAGCAAATCGACTCGAGAAGATTTGGGGCTTTGCGATTCCATTTTGTGGTCACATGCGTGGTGCAAAAACTTTTTGTATTAACGAGAGTCACCATCCATTCTATTTCTATGAGCATAAAAAGTTATCGTGTGACCGCCCAACACGGAAGTGAGCAGGTATACTCGTATTAAGAAACCCTGGCATAAACCCGTGTCAAGACTTCTTCTCACAGTTCGCCGATCGCTTGACTTTGCAATTCCCTTTTGTGAGGCATGGCTCAACTGAATTTTAATTACATCCCTTTGGCGAGTAGGCTCGCCTTCCTCCCGTCAATTATGTCTTTATGAATTTGTGTCCTTTGTGTAAAATATTTAAGTTAAGAATTCGAACCGTGCGGTGTCGTCGCGTTTTATTGTCACAATATAATGAAAGTTTTAAATACTAAGTTTGTTTTCATGCTTTGTTCTGAATGAAGATTAGGTACTTTTTAACCGAGTCTGTGACTTAGTTATTAATGAAATAATTCACGCCTGTAATTCCAGAAGGGTAAGACCGAGGTGTACCTATAATACACCAACATTTAGCCAGTTTAAGTCCCATGCCATAAACTCGGCACAAATCCAGGTCCTCGTATTCGCCAGTCGCGCTTGCAACACCTAAACCAATGAGACCTTCTCTAGCATTATTTTTTAAAATAAAACTAGACTTAGCCGCTGATCTAGTAAAATGCTAGGATAAAAAAATCTACATAGCAAGCCGTTATTAGGTCGCCCAAGAACCCAGCCGGAGAGTAAGACAAATGTTACACAATCACAATCTTCATGTTTTAGTGAGGTACATCATATGTCTTAGTCGGCAGCACAAACCGCGCATAAAGCCACTTGATGCAAACCATTTATTATACTCCTCCCTAAAATATTGCCTGTGTACGTACTTTAAGTGGTTCCAAAAAGGGCCTAATCTTAGTACTAACTTTCGTCGGTCACGACTTTCTGAAACACGGTTATGTTCCATCAAAAAGGTCTGTGTTATAATAAGTCAATCTTGGAATATATTTCAGCGTTATCGTCCATTAATCATTGCTGGCAACGATAACGAATACAGTCGTAGTTTGAATAAATACGCGCCTTATTTGCCGTTTGTGTTACTTATCTGCCTGTCAAAACCATGCCACACGCAACCGGACTATCGTTTGCGTAAGAAAAACAATTGTGTTTCGTAACTGGTTCATGTCAGGATATAGATATGATACGTCCAAACAGTTTGTCACCATATAAGTACAGTTACTGAATAAAAAATCGTGAATGTAACATTCTGAAAGGAAAGGGAATTTAATATTTAATGCCTCAAAATCCAACTTGATTAAAATATCGAAATAAATGATTACAAATGCATATTTGTGTAGTCAGTACTTTGCACTATGTTAACACGGGTTTTGATTAGGCCCAATTAATTTAAACTTTAAAAGCAAAACCTTAATAAAATTATCTTACAATTATATACATCCTTACAGTTGTCGTTTGAATCAAGTTTTCCGAGAACTCTAAAGAGGTTTAAATCAAGGGTGAAATTATGTATCTCGCTATTTTTGCCGATTGGAAATCCCGTCAAGCAACCGAGTTGTAACTCTCGACCTCTCGAACATCAAGTGCAACATCGATAAAACTTCACTAGCACTGTGTAAATTAGATTTAGAAGCAACCCAATTGTTATACATCAGAAGTAAATTTTGATAAAATCTTACTTTCACGCGCTATAAAACAACTCGTCCATCAATGCACTTCAAAGGAGAAACCATGTGCATTACATAGACATATTTATTTTCATTTTTGAATGAAAAATCACCTATAATTCAATCTGAACACCTTTCATTATGAACCCTAACCCTCTCGGCCAAGGGCTTTGGGATAATTGAACCGAATGAAACGATAATAGTACCTACATCTATTTTCAGCCTCAAGCTACAGGCATGCCTAGTAATAAACTGGGTAACAAAATACACGCTATAATTAAGTGACATGTCACGCGGACATCGCGCCCATATTAAACAACTAGCTGTGCCCGCGACTTCGTCCGCGTGGAATAGTATTTTGGGCATCATATTTATTTTTGCAAACAACCTCCTCAGCTTTATAAATTATAACTGTTACCCACGACTTTGTCCGCGTCTTAGCCCAAGTTCCGGAATTCTGTGAGGATAAACGTTGAGAACGTTCAGCGCTGGATTCCCGTAGTCGGTTCACCAAAGTTCGAGAACTCTGTGAGGCTAAACGTTGAGAACGTTCAGCGCTTGATTCCCGTTCTCGGTTTATCAAAGTTCGAAAATTTTGTAACGATAAACGTTCAGCGCTTGCTTCCCGTTGACGGTTTGCCGAAGTTCGGAAATTTTGTGAGGCTAGATACTGCGAACGTTCAACGATCGATTCATTAGCACGGTTTTGTTCACTGATTCCTCGTTGAGTAGCCAACCTATGCATATTTTCATTCTCTGTTTCACTGCTGCGCAAAGCTCGCAGCCGCTTTGCGGTAACAGTCTGCCGAGAAAGCTGAGTTCTTTTTCTAGGCATTATAGTGACGAAGAAAGAAAATAGGAAATGAAAACTTAACCAAACCGTAACTCGTAATCAAGAAAAAACAAACGTAAGGTTAATAATTAGGATCCTAATTATTGTTACCTGTATTTGGTACCTACTTACGTAAAATATAAGGTTAACTAACTGTGTGCTTAAACTAAAACCTAACCTAATAAGGGCTGATTTTTTAATAGTCAGATAATTTTTATCTGAGGAATAAAAATAGCAGTTTGACATATTTTCTATAGATGAGCTGCCATTTTTATTCCTCAGATAAAAGTTATCTGACTATTGAATAAACAGCCTTAAGAATAATTATGTAGATGACACCTATTTACAGATATTATCTACAATTTTTTTTTAATTATTGTGAAATTTATAAAAAAAAATAGCTCATGAGGAGCTCGTGGCTAAATAATAGCAGCCGCTCGGGTCGATCTTTAGGTTAAGCCGCGCTTGTCTAGGTTGGTCTGTGGATGGGTGACCAGTGACCACCCGTTACATACCGAGTTTCCTCCGTGCCTCGGAACCGGCTGTCATTTGTAGATCTTTGACAGTCGTAACAGGTAGTCAGTGTTCCAAAAGTCTGACAACCAGTCTTACCAAGGGGTATCATATTACCCAGTATTAACTGGTTGTGGAGGTCAGATAGGCAGTCGCTCCATGTAAAATACTGATATTCAGCTGCATCCGGTTAGACTGGAAACCGACCCCAACATAGTTGGGAAAAGGCTAGGCAGATGATGAATAATTGTGAAATTATTAGAACCAAAATATTATCCTTGACAATCATAGAGCTATACCCCCCTCCGCGTCTCCCGCAAGCAACGCCTCTCCTCGCCCATGCCCAGCGTCATGTTTTGCACATCATGCGGCGCGTGTGAATTTTATATCGGAGTTATTTTAAAATTGTAATATCTTCTAAGATGTTCATTGAAATCAAGTGATGTCAAAGACAATTTTGTTCACAATTAAATACTGTTAATCAACAACACATTTATTTGGATAAAGATTATTATTATTATGTTGAAACAACTCTAACAAATAATTGGTAATCATGCATTAATTTTGACCAAATTTGATTACCATAAAAACGGTCCTAGTGACTTAATCTTAAAAGATAGACATATACCGTCACGGACATTTTTTTAGATCATTTCAAGAGAAAAAATTCTTTTCTACATATTTTTTTGATATCTTGAACCGTTTTCGCAGCGCACGCAACGAAAGCCCTCAAAGATGAATAATTTTCCCCGTTTTTTTCACATTTTCCATTGTTTCTTCGCTCCTATTAGTCGCAGCGTGATGTTATATAGCCTAAAGCCTTCCTCGATAAATGGTCTATTCAACACAAAAAGAATTTTTCAATTCGAACCAGTAGTTCCTGAGATTAGCGCGTTCAAACAAACAAACAAACAAACAAACTCTTCAGCTTTATAATATTAGTATAGATGAATATTTATTCGACGGGCCTGTTGGTCTAGTGGTTAGTGGCCCTGACTGCTGAGCCGGAGGTCGTGGGTTCGATTCCCACCCAGGACAAACTTTGTGTGATGAGCATGATTGTTTGTTCTGTGTCTGGGTGTGATTTATCTATAATATGTATGTATTTATAAATTATATAAGTATGTATATCAGTTGTCTGGTTACCATAACACAAGCTCTGCTTAGCTTGGGATCAGATAGCCGTGTGTGAGTTGTCCCAAGATATTTATTTATTTAGTTTCTAGTGTGTCAAACTTTCAGGGGTATTTCATTCGCTATGTGAACAGAATAGGGATTTTTGAAAAAAGTAATGAAAATTGACAATTTATATGTACGACATGCTCGGTCCGATCTTGTCGAGTAAACAATTTTCAACTAAATTCGTTAAGTACTGCTCATAACAAGGCAGCCTTGAACCAATCCTATAATAAGTAAGTACCAACATCACAATACAACTCTGTTGACTTTTTCTAGGAAAGATATACACAGTGTATTTGACCTTTCCTCACAATTTCTATTTTACCATCTCTAGGTGTTGGATTTCAATAAATCTTGTCTGAACATACACTTGTCCGGAAATATATCCGTATATTTCTGCGTTATATGGCCACCGGTTGAAGAGTCGGGTGGTCGAAAATATTTATACCTTTCGTGCTATATCTGTATGTCGATATATTTTTACAGCACTTAATAGCACCCAATTTATTTGTACGTTGACCAATGTGTAACAAAACCACTTTTTAAAATGATTTAAAAGAAAAACAATCTCCCGGCGTGCAACACAAATCAGGGACCTAAATTGGGTACCTATAGCAAACTACGGTACTTAAACTTTCGGATTTCGTGAAAATAAATTGAGTTATACGTCGACCTGCCTTGACCTTAGTAAAACTGATGCCATATTTTTTCTGCGCCATAAAACCATACACCATGGCACTTGTTATATGCTAGCTATAATAATAAAAGGGAATAGATTTTTTTCGGTTGTAATAACCGAATAAACTGACTGGTTTGATAGAAAAAAAATCCGGCCAAGAGGGAGTCAGACTTACGCACCGAAGATTCCGTACTAACTTGCAACATAAACAGCCATATCTTTGGACTGCATAGAGTATAGACTTAGAGAGTTTATGTTTTCACAGCACAAAGGGACTACAGAGTTGAGTATATGGTTTGACTCGATACCTCCACGCGTTCCTGAGATACAGGGTCTTGACAGACAGGTAGACAGACAGACAGACGGACAACAAAGTGATCCAATAAGGGTTCCGTTTTTCCCTTTTGAGGTACGGAATCCTAAAAAATGTATTTTCTTTTTCGAACGTACGTTCTATTGAGTGAGAAACGCGATCGTGTTACTTGATAAATTATGGAATTGATCATTCGCGTGTCCGCAGCTCGAGCGCGTCTCTTTCCACTGTATATATACAGTAATGAATGACAGGCATGTGTTTCTGTCAGCTGTTTATATCAATAGCTACCGCATCGTTACACAATGAATAAACAATATTCCCAACTTCAAAAGATCGGATATTATTTTTCTTATGGAAGAGCATTATGGAAATTGATTCTACGAAAACCAATCGAGTTTACACACGCAGATAGAGACTGATAAATAGTCTCATCTATTTTTGGAACAGCAAAGAACTTCAGACGACATTCCGAGGGTTGAAAAATGACACTAGGACCTGCGACTGACGACCGATCGAAAGTCCCCTGGCTACTAATTACGCTAAGCTTTCATTTATATTTACTTCTGCCGAATTCTCTTCTCGATTTATCGCACCCGACCGAAACAGTGCGTCATTACGTTTTTTTCGCTCGATTTCGTAAATTTGGTCGTGCCCACATACCAAATTGATTACAATATGTACGTATATGTGGCCTAGCGTGAAACCGTCTGATTGAATCTATGTGTTCCTTTTGTGTCTCTGGATAAAGTAAAGACTGTATTGTTTGCTATTTGTTTTTTTGTTATTAAATGTTGTATCGGCAAAGTTGGCCTTCAGATATAAATCAGTTGGCTGAACAATGGGCAAACTTCAGTTTACCCATAGCTTTATTAAAATTAGATGCAGATTTAATGTGAGTTTGAAAGTGTTTAAGCATGGGTAGTAAAGTGAGCCATTATACTAACTGACAGCTATTTGGCGAGCCGCCCAGAGTGTGCCGGGAACAGCGTTAATTATTTCAATGCATGAACGTCTCCTAAATCGAATGGAAAACAAATGAAGTGAAGTTTCAACTTCAATAACTAACAAGTCTTTTAACTTGAAAGAGATTTTTTCCCTGGGGTTCATTGTCAAAATAGTGCTCAAAAGACTAAGTTTAATGTACAGTACTAAGTTGTTGAAAAAAATTTTTTTTAATATACTCTCTTTTGATAAAAAGTAAAGCATTAATTCGTTTCAGGCTTTCTTTAAGGAAAACTTTGAACCAAATATGTCTACATTTTTTGTACCACAAACCATACAAAGATTACAAATGATCCTTCAGATAAAGATGACTAGAATAAAGTCTCTGTTCCCAAATTCTGGCGCTACCAACTGCACTTTTAAATAGAAAAGTAGTTTATAATCCAGAATCTATGATCAAACGTAACTGCTTAGTTAACAGTTTGCATTATTAAACAGATGTGTTTAGAGCTCATACGTGAATTAATGTAAATACGGATTATAGTCGTGGTTCTGATAAAAGATGATAAGCCCCTTTTACGTTTAAAACCATGTGTCACTTGTAATTCCCAAAACGGTCCGCAAAGTGTAATCCCGGTTCGATTCGATATGTTGTTTAAAAGGGATCGGCGATTGTGACAACAAGCATATTTTATATGTATTTCATTTTTGGGGATCCGTATCTAAAAAGGAAATAACGGAACCCTTATAGGATCAGTCCGTCTGTTTGTCTATCTATCTGTCAAGATCCTTTACGTCGGGACCGAATGCAGGTATCGAGTTGAAATAAAAGCATGTAGTCAAGTCTGTGTTCCCTTAGTGCTGTGTCAAAATCAATCCTCTAAGTCTACGCGGTCAAAAGATTTTTATTAAACGTTGCCCCAAACTTTAAATTTCTCCTGTATCGTGGGTGCGTTTGCAAACATTTAAACTCACACACAAACAGCCAGACCCGGAACAGCTATCAGTAGGCCATACAAATATTTGTCGCAACAGTCGATCGCTTAGCCACTGCACCAACCGTGTCGTTAAATGTCGTATGGCCGTTTATGTCGCAAGTTTGTACGGAACAATCGGTGCGCGAGTTCGACTCGCACTTGCTTGGTTTTTTGTTTATTTAGAAACTACGCATTTTGGATTGGTGCCCGGTTGACGAGAATGTGCTCCACATTATATGGTACTCAAACTTATCTGGCGAAATGTGAATGTATAATACTATTTGTTAGTTACACTTCGGTTATACCCTTCGGGGATCACGGATGTTATGTTATGTTGTTTGTTTACTTTACCTCTGGTTGGCTTGATGGATAATAAAGTGTTATTAGTAACAACAACAGCTCATGGAAGAGAATCAAACTACTATTATATCCAACTAGCTTTTGCCCGCGGCTTCGCTCGCGTTAAATTCGGGGTAACACAGGTCCCCTTTCCTGATTTGCAGGTACCTGCTACGTGTAGTTTTTGCCCTTGCGCCTTATTAATTTGTAATAGCAACGCTAAGTTTTTTCTTTTCTTCCTTTCTCCCACATATCCCACTTTTTAAAAAAAAAATAGCCTATGTCCGTCTCCTGGGTTCATTAGCCATTAAGGCGTGAAGAGGTAACAACCAAACAAACAAACTCACTTTCGCTTTTATAATATTAGTAAGGATAGTAAGGAAGTAAGGATAGTAAGGAAGTAAGGATAGTAAGGAAGTAAGGATAGTAAGGAAGTAAGGATAGTAAGGAAGTAAGGAAGTAAGGATAGTAAGGAAGTAAGGATAGTAAGGAAGTAAGGATAGTAAGGAAGTAAGGATAGTAAGGATAGTAAGGATGTACAGGATTATCATCGCCTCAAGTCGAACTTTTTGGGATTTTTAGGGTTCCGTACCTCAAAAGGAAAAAACGGAACCCTTATTGGATCACTTGGTTGTCAGTCTGTGTGTCTGTCTGTTGTCGAGACCCTTTATCTAATAAACCATATACCCAAGTCTATAGTCCCTTTGTGCTGAACAAAAAACCCTCTAAGTCTAGGCAATCAAAAGATGTATGGCCGTTTATGTCGCAAGTTTGTATGGAACTCTCGGCGTACGAGTCTGACTCGCTTTGGCCGTTTTTTTTTCTATGAGATGTTATATCTATCACCAACTGATAGTCCAAATTTCCCTAATCAAAATCAAACTTAACTCTCTACTAAACAAGGTCTTCTTTCCCTTTAGCTGATAACGGAGATCAACGTGCAGCTGGCACTGTTCCGCGACCTGCTCATCCACATCGGACAGCCGCACGACTCGCCCGAACTGCGCGAACGCGTGCGCCG
The DNA here is from genome assembly GCA_905475445.1 of Ochropleura plecta. Classification (NCBI taxonomy): domain Eukaryota; kingdom Metazoa; phylum Arthropoda; class Insecta; order Lepidoptera; family Noctuidae; genus Ochropleura; species Ochropleura plecta. The sequence continues at coordinate 14,320,934 of FR997723.1, forward strand.
ACTGCGCCGCGCATGCGTAGAGGCTACCAAGACCACCAGCACGCTTGTTCTACCTAATTGTAAAAAGTAAGTATGCTTTTTTGTCTATAGATTAATTAGAACTTGAACTTGTATTGGTGTCAGTTCTTCATAAATCACTATAAATCATCTAGTCTCTGGCGAAACTTGTACCGCCATCTACTCATTTTTTAACATATTTTTGAAAAAAATTCATCATTTGAATTAACATTGACAGATTAACCTTTGTCATTGACTCTACAGTCAATTGAATAGTGGACCACGTTTTGCTAAAACGTTGTCTGTAAGTTGACTAATAACGACTTTTTACCTTATAGTTGAATTTATTTATTTAAACAAACCATCAGTACAACACTTCTCTAAGGAATTACCCTTATCAAAAGAACAAAGTAGATTTTATATCGTCGAACAATGCATGGTTATACCCTTCCTTCAATTTCCATTTTCATGAGCAGCAATATAAATCATAGACATTATATTGAAAAAACACCTAGTTCACCGCGCAAGGAGATCTGAAGCCGGTCCTACATCATTGCACATACCGAAGAACGAGTAGAAATTTCCGGTATCTCAATTTGAGAAGGGTTTAACCGTAGTTGTTTATTTATTTGCTGGCACTCTGTCTCTGACAAAATGGCTCCTTTAAATCAATATTGAACGGCGGCTTAACCTCGTAATCTTATAACGTAAATATTAAATTACCGAACGTAGAAAAAAATATTACTGAACGATGCGAGCGTTTGAATCAAATCCCCCTTGTGGCCGCGAAATTTGTGTCTACCGTGAGATTAATGCGCCATCCCAACTAGATAAATGGCTACCCGTTTAACACAAAACAATACACATCGTATTATTCACTATACAGCTCATAAAATAACAATTTTCTCTACATTTTGCCGCTATTTATATGACGGCGTATTCAGCCGAAATTTTGTCTTTAAAATTGGAACTCTTTTGTTCCTGCTTGCTCAGGGATTTCCTGAAACGGCACGGTTTGGCCCCCTGGAGTTTCACCATTCTATTATTCTGCTTTATGTTATATAACACGTTCACCTTAATAGATAAATTGTGTTGTGGGCCTTGTATATACATTGTAGATTTGTAGTACACGTTGACACCGGTCATTTGCATTTCAAAAGGTGAACCAATTCGCCGGCTCTGATGTCAAATCCTAAGAGGAAATAATTATGCGAAAAGAGTTTGCATTGCACTGCAGAAATACAAGAAAATCGAAAATATAACAGATGTTTTCACTATAGACGTCGATGGAGAATTAATATGTTTACGAGTTTTATCCCGATTCGATTTAATTTATTTACTAAGCGGTCTAATAAAAGACCGGTTGGGATTTATAACTTTGTATCAATGAGTTTTACCCGCGGAGTAACGAATTAGGAAACAAGTTGAATTTATTTTTACTGAAGTTGTTGTAATATCGAATGATTGGAAATAAATTGTTACTTTGAACTCTTTGAAGAGTCCTTTAACAAAACCTGTTCAATACTTTTTCATTGAGCAACATTTATTATAAAAGCTGTATTTATTGTAGGATCGTTCAAATGTTAGTAAATCATTGTTTTTGACGTGATAACGTCTTTAAAATCGTTTTAGTCGGGTGACATGTTCAGAAACTTGTGTCACACCAAAACCTCACAAGCGACATTTCATAAAGATGGTAGCGCCATCTGTTACTTGGCTCGAAAAAAAAACTTTAAATTAGTACTTAATTTCATTTTAGATGTCACTACTGGTGATAACTTATATCACCAATAAGACGTTATCACGTAAACATCTCGATCGTAAACCTACTTTACAAACAACCAATTTTTTTTCTTTGGCAATATATTTTCTTCGCCTGCTTAAAGCTGCAGTAACCCTAGGGTTTAGTCCCTAGATAATCTTAAAACAACTGCAGTCTAGAATAAGCTCTCTCAACAACTTAACAACTACTTAGTCGGCCAAGTTTACTTGTTCCTAAACTCCAGTGGCTATCCTAATCCAGCTCAGCATCTTGGACACAAAAAAGTGTCGTTAGATAAGTACTGTACTGGGCAAAATAATCATAAATAACAGTATTAGCTGGAATCTCATTCTCTTGAAACGCCGCATAACATTAGGACATAGTCCTACCAACGTCATGCAAAGTGCTGTACAAATTGTACAAAGCTAGTTAAATTTATGGTCCTGGACTGAAATAAATGTTTAATAATAATAATTAAGGATTATTCATCAGCAACTTGCCTTGAAATATAATCTTGTGGAATCTGAGGTACCGTACTACAAGTATGTGCCCGACCCAGTTCTCGAGAAAGACCATGTCACGCTGTACTGGACAGTACTGGGCAGTGAGCAATGGGTAGTTCACCGTCCGTCCGTCGATTGACGACAGGCCGTGTCGACGGCGCGTTCGTGTTTCACGCGCGCCTCAAAGAGAGTCAGCAGAGCAGAGGGGCTTGCCAGAGCCTCCGCCTGCCGGGGTTGCGGGTTGTTCGAAAGAGATACCGCGGCCCCGGAACGTAAAGGGCAATAGAAGGAACATGGGTGGGTTTTAGTCAGTACAAGTCTGACATGCCCCCCCCGCTCCACCCAGAGCGGGGGAAGTCATTGGACGATTTCCCACCCGAAAAAAAAAAAAAAAAAAAAAACGCTGTACTGGGATGGGTCTATCATTACTGACAGGACTATTGTCGCCAATAAGCCTGACATAGTGGTGATAGACCGATCAGCGCGCCGCGTAATGATAATCGATGTTACCATCCCACATGACGAGAACCTCGTGAAAGCTGAGAAAGATAAACAACTAAAATATCTTGATTTGGCACACGAGGTTGTTGACATGTGGAATGTGAACTCGGCTATCATTGTGCCGATTGTCGTAACGGCCAATGGCTTAATTGCCAAGAGTCTCGACGAACATCTGTCGAAGCTCTCCTTAGGTGGTTGGATCAAGGGCCTGATTCAGAAGGCAGTACTCCTCGATACGGCCCGCATTGTGAGGAGGTTCCTGTCTCTGGAACCCTAACCACCGGTAGCTTGGACCCTGCTCCCGTTACAGGCGGGAACCTATTTTTATATTTTTAAATGTTTTTTTTTATGTGTTTACTAAGAAATATTTAAAAATTTAATTTTGAGATGAGAATTTAATAAAGGAAATAATAATAAAGTAAATTAACTGTGTAAATAGTAAATATAATATTAAGAATCCTTACTAATATTATAAAAGCGAAAGTGAGTTTGTTTGTTTGTTTGTTTGTTACCTCTTCACGCTTTAATGGCTAAACCGATTTCGATGAATTTTGGTACAGAGATAGTTGGGAACCAGGAGACGGACATAGGCTAATTTTTATTTAAAAAAAGTGGGATATGAGGGAGAACGAGGGAAGAAAAGGGAAAACTTAGCGTTGCTATTACAAATCAATCAGGCGCAAGAGCAAAAACTGCAGGTCTGCTTGGTGTGTTATACCGAATTTAACGCGAGCGAAGCCGCGGGCGAAAGCTAGTTATAATATAAGGATTTAGCGAGCCACTGTGTTTTTAAGCAGGGTTTCCACGCAAGCAACTTAATTTTAAGCCATTTTTAATTTGGCATTAATTAACTTTTTTTGTTTCCACATAGTCCTTATTAACTTGTCAAAAATTAAAAACCATTTTAACTACTTAAGTATCGATACCAATACTAGTCTCGATAAATGTTCGGTGTGACACATAGTTTGAATAAGACAACAGGCACAGGGACACAGGTCCCAACTACAGTACCCACGCGATCTGCACAAGCTTAACCCGTTGAGAATTCATGCGTGATGTGTATACAGAGAATATTTCCAACCTTTCAGTCCCACAGTACACACAAAGCAACGTCTAGTTCCAATTCTATATCTCTATCTTACTTCACTCCTCTCCGGATTATTTCATCAAAGCGAGAAGCTATTTAATCTAACTTTCGAATGAACTGAAACTAAACCCAGTGGCACAATCTTGATTACTTTCGATTTCTCCCTACGAAAAATTTTCAGAAATCCAATTCATATTTTGTTTATGGGTTTATTCACGTGAAATGGCCGTTTGAATGCACGTTAGTTTTGGCGCGTTGCGGCGCCCGTAAATCATTTTTGGGGAAGCTCCTAAGGCACTTGACTCAGCGCCGACGATTAGCGGTAAGCGAGTGAGCTAGCAACGTGTGAGTTACAAGCAACGAGGATGTACTACGAATCGTTTCTTTTTTGGGCAATGACCGCGAACCCATGACGGGTGATATACCTACTATGTACTCGCTCGAATGTGTGTTCCAAATAAGAATCACGCGAGTATACTGAGAAGAATACACGCTGCAGGTTTCGTCGCTTCGACAAACGAAAAAACTCGTCAACAGTGTAAAAGGTCAGGAACTATTTATATAGGTCGGTATGTATAAAAAGTTGATAGCTGTCTACAGAAACTAAAGATTGAGGAGGTACCGTGTCGTTCAGCGACAAAAAACGTAGGCGATCGGTAATTGCTTCCTCGCCGGCATCGAGACAGGTGTCCAAGCTTCTAAGTATCTTTATGTAGTGAGTGTAAAGAGCTATTTGTAACACAGGCCAACGAGCGACGGCTGCGCGGAACAGCCCCAGCTGGTGTTGCTGTACTTCATGGCACAACTGCTGCTGAGGGAGCTCGCCAAGTGCCACCGGCTTGTGCAGCTTGTGCCGATGGATATGACCTCCTATTATGGTATGTTGAGCCGTAAAACTAGTTTGTTTATTTACCTAAGCACAAATAGTTTTAATTTTGCTTTGCGTTCGTTTTAAACATAACATTTATTTTTAATAAAATGAAAATTATTTTTTGTTATACCTGTAATATAAAACGCTTTGGTTATAAGTGTGGAAACAAAATACAGTAAATAATTTTCGAAGTTATTTACTGTAGTAAATAACAGTTTCCAATCTTTCTTTCAGTGAACCTGTTGAAAACCGAACTACGCCGATTTTGGCCGAAGCCATAATTTCATCCGTTTCTGCATATAAATTACTTTTGTGTATTACCATACCTACCAGCTGTGTCTACAAAAAAGCCTCTAAGATACCACTGAAAAATAAATTACTTACAGACACACATGTATCTTCATCTAAGTGTGTGGTCGAATATACCACACTATTATTTCCCGCGGGTGTCGTAACAACAGAATAAAGGATTACACCCGTATTAGAAAAATGGCCAGCAACAACCGCTTATATATTAATAACAACATTCTGAACCCAATATATCTGCCAATTGTAGGCATTACTGCGATATCTCCTTAGCAAGATTGTTGTGGCAATTTAGAAGAGGTCATTTGTCGCATAGCTTTAGCCAATAATTACCAAGCTTTACAGGCCATCTCTTAGTATTATCTTCTAGTCTTCTTTTAAGATTTCGAAGAAAAGTTTAGTCTGAAGTGCCCTAAGTATTCGTCTGACGCTCAAAGACCACTGAACCCATACACAATAGTGGCTTTTCTAATAATATTGTTAATTAACAATTCAGAAAAGTTAGATTACATTTTTAGGTTGATCCGTAAAATTTTATAATACTGTTCAGTCTTATAATTATGCTAGAACAAAAAGATATTAGCATAGCAAATGATAACAAAGTTTAAAAATTTCAGAAACATTGTTGGTATTCTCGAATTATAAATTCATTTGTAACAAAAGTTTTTTCTTTTCGCGATGGCTCAGAAAGGAAACGAATTCGCGGAGTATATTAGAAGCAGGTGTTTATCTTCCCTCGCTTAGAGGCAACTGAGGGTAATGGGATGGCAGACAATAAGTGATTCACCTGTCGATTAGATGAAACGACCCGTTTCGGTTGGTCTTAGAGATTTGGCTAACGGTATTGGAAAGCTGTGTATCGGGTATTGGTTTTTAATTCACCTCATTATGTCTGTTTCAATTCTCTATTTTCGCGCAATTTATTAAGGTTTTTGCCCGAACTTACGGCCATTAAAATCTTTATCTTAACGACCGCCCACTTAACGGTCTTAATTGAAATCTTTTTTCGAACACCAAAAGCTACTAGCACTTTCTACCGCAACTAGTTTGAACAACAAAAGTACCATTTTAATAGCGTGCCGCCACGAACAATTGGTGGCAATTAATCACTGCTAAAGACACCAACCGCAATGATCGACTTGGTTTAAAATTTTGGGCAACATTTACCCTGGTTCGGAGCAACATTACCGGTTGGAAGAGTAACAAGATCTAAGATATTTACGGCACAATGCCTTTGAACATTAACAAAAGCGATCGGTGTGATGGTGGTTCGATTGGGACTGTGTCGTTACAAGTAGTCGAGTGCGTGTGTATGAGTACCTACCTGCAGTTGCATTGAAACTCAATCCAGCTTTGCAGACGTTCGTGTTCGTATAAGTTTAATCTCTCCTTTGAAAGCCTATTCACTTAGAATCCGAAGATAATACGGAGTTGGATGTCGTCTGGATTTCGATTCCAATTTTCATTCTAGCTAGTAATACAATATTTACGATTTATTGTTGTTGTAGTACGCAATTGAATTGTGTGCTAGTTTATTTTATGTCATTATTTATTTACAAACAAACTGAACATTATATGTTACAACTGAACATTTTTTTGAAATTGTATAGTATAGTTGGAATAATTTTAGGTGAATGATAATGGCATTAATTTTCTATGCGAAATGGTAGTGTGAGCCCTAAAGGCCGGAACACAAAGGGCAAAAGATAAAACATGGATGGGTTTTAGTCAGTAAAAGTCTGACACTCCCCCTTGCTCCGTCTAGAGCGGGGGAAGACTCATCCCTAAAAAAAGGATATGACTGATGATATTGCAATATTATACCTACGTACGTGGTTTCTTCTTAGGTTTCCTAGTAACATATTGCAAGATCTGAAGAAGTCCGAGAAAACTTACTAAAACGGCAATGGCGTACGTATTAATACGAATGTGTGTGTTGCGATGACCACTACGAAGCTAATTAGCCTGTGATAGCTCTCAAAAACCAAATCATAGTCACTTTAATAAATATTGTTTTCTTTACTGTGCCAGAGATCAAAAAAAGATAATGCACCTTCTTAAAATCTATACTTTTAACATAGGTGCATGATCTTATAAAAAAAAAGAAACTAGAGGAGACTAGAATATACTAGAGGAGACTAGAGTATACTAGAGGAGACTATAGTATACTAAAGGAGAGTAGAAGAGACTAGAGTATACTAGAGAAGACTAGAGTATACTAGAGGAGACTATAGTATACTAAAAGAAGCTAGAGTATACTAGAGGAGACTATAGTAAACTAAAGGAGACTAGAGTATACTAGGGTATGCTAGAGTATACTAAAGTATACTAGGGTATGCTAGAGTATACTAGAGTATACTAATATTTTATTTTTTGTAATATTGTGATCCACTATACTTATTCGTATGTATTTTTTAAAGTTCAGTATCTTCGTTATTTGTTAGCTGACTAAATAAAACAAAAGTATACATTAACTATTATAATTATTGTAGTTACATTTTTTATCATGAAATCTGACCCAGTAGGCCGAGGACTTTTACGACGCCTTTAACAGATTTTTTCCCGCAGAGAATCGGGCGGGTCCGTCAAACTTCGGCAACGTCATTAGCCAAATCTTGCTCTGCAAGCAGATCACCCCTGACTTCAACGCGGAAGAGCTGTGCAGCATCGTAAAGGACACACAGGAGATCACGAAAATAGTCAATGATATACAGGAGTATTTACCTCAACATGAAAATTTGAATCACTTAGGTAAGAGAAACCTGCTACCCTACCATGACGTCTTAAAGCAGAACTTATTTCACTGAGGGAAAGAGACCGAGCTATACAGGGTGTCTAGCCCCTTCTCTTTCCCTCAGTGGGATAAGTTCTGCTTTAAGATGTCATGGTAGGCCTACTGTTTCAAAGATGTAGAACGTTAGATGTTCTGTCACCGTACTATGGTCACGCTTGAAAGTATTTACACTAACATTAGTGGGCTTACGAATCGATTGTTGTAATTTTTGGTATGTATGAGCAAGGCAATCCTAATCAAATAACACGATTGTGAGGAAACAAAAACATGAAATTTTTTGCCTCGGTACCGCGAATCATTAGTACTCGGTATCTTTCCATTTTCTCATATTGTCCTCGGAACGGGGAAGGCTTTATTATAAGATTATGGACAGTGTTTTTTTTTGTGTAGACCTTGATTAGCTCGGTCGTCAAATAGTTTAAAAATACTTATTGTTTAATAATCAAAATATTATACTTTTAAAATTATTTATATACAAGTAATAATTTCAAATGTAGGACAATTTTATGCGTCATAAATATATGTTATACAACCACTTTACAATGTGAACGATCCCGCATAATTTGTTATTCCCAAGCATTCTGTTTTGATTTATAATAATATTCAGAACAACCGTGGAATATACTGCATTTATATTTCGCGGAACATCGTTCTACAGCCATTATTGTTGAAACGATTGTGCTTTTAATTTCGAACTTAAATGCCGGAAGGAGTTTCAGTCTCTGCGGCGTGGCCATTGTTCTTAACACCTCCCGTCGACGCAATACTAAAGTACATTTTGCACTGGCAGGTTAACGTAATACCTATTAACAAAACGAGGAATACTGACCCCTATTAAGTTAAAAGAATTACCAGCACCGCAACACCCCTGCGTGTTGTCGTTGACATTAAGAACACTCGGTAACCAAGTGCGGAAAAATACTCTTTTATACTCCGCTGCGCCGCTAAATATCTACTTACGGAATAAAGCTGTTCCCTCCAACGTAATCTATGTAGTTACAGACTATTAACGCTGAGAAAGCCCTTTCCGTTGAAGTTATGCGCACAACTGGGAAATAACACGCGTATTCAGCGAAGCCATCGCACCGCTAAATGCGAGTTTGTAAGGTGTGTTTTGGTAAGAAAAATAATTTCAGGTTAGGGCTACATTCTCCGCTCATTACAAGAGTAATCAAGTTTTAGGATTTTTTTTATTATGTCTACAAAACTGTGTTTGTACACGGAAAAGTAACTTTGATTTAACTGAATTAATGAACGTTGTGAAAGATTTCACTAACACGATCGCAGCAAATGTATTACGTGACATTCAAACTATCTGGAGCTCTGAACACAAAGAGCGATTTAATATTTTATACGTAATACATTCACAGTCGCACGTAAGTAACTGTCGACGTCTTTTGCAGAGAGCAACATCGCGCTGAAAGGCGACGACGTCAACGGGCTGTGGAGGAGCAAGCGAAGAGGATCCTTGTACAAAGGCATGGGAGTGCTTTGTTGTGTGTCGCGGCCCAACTACCTCTGAGGGTGACAGGTCTCGCCCTCGCGGCGGCAGGCCCCCGAGCAGGCGGCCATCGGCTACACAGCACGCTAGGATGCATGGATGGCTAGAGACTCAAGTCCCACCCACCAGTGACTCAAGTGACAGTGAATGACGCTACGTACCGTGCGCAGAATGGGTCCATTAAATTGTTTAATTAGTAACTGATTAGCGAATTGACATGTTCACAGTGGTTGATTTGAAATCATATTATAATCACATAAATGTAGTTCAATTATAATTAAGTATAATAGTCATGTAAGTACTGCATACATTCATGCATAGAGTTAATTATTATGAATTGCCTGGAATGGGATCAATTGCGTTTAAGTAGTATATAATACAAATAATTAGTATTGTTTTGCACTGTAGGTCATTGCATTGATGGCTGTGTCGTATTTATTATTTCCGTTTTGTATTATTAGGTCAACATTTTTTACGCAGATTTATCTATGATAAATTCTTATTAGGTATTTTTCTATCTTTTGTCTTCTATTTTGCGTATGGTATTTTCCATCCCTCACTACATTATTTATAATATAGAAAACTATCTCGTATGCTGTTAGATATTCAAAATAGCCTAATGTTTTAGTAAGTCCATTCTAGTCGGGTACTTACTATTCTCGTCTTTGTCCTTCGAATTTGTGACATTATTTTCTAGTCATTTTTATTAGACCGTAGATCTATGTAGATCTCATACTTGTAAATATTTTTTTTAATTAAGAAGATTTACCTTTGTGTTATTTTTTTATTAATTTGATAAATATTTTTATTAGATTTAATCATTCTTTTTTATCTCTAAGGGGAGAGCAAAGGTGTACCCCTAGTACATTCACAGCTCTTCTAGTAATGTTATAAGTCCAAGGCTCCAAGGAGACAAGAATTTCTAGTTTTATTTACCAAATATTAGCTTCGAGTACTTATAAAGTTGTGTTTTAATCGATGGCCTAGTCATTGTTGCGTAATTTAATCTTGAATATTCTAGTCAATTACTGTAATAACATGACATTGCTACATTAATTAAATTAAACAGAATTATATATTAAATAATAGAATAACGTAATACTTTGTAAAAGTTATTACAATTTTAAAAACGAGTACACATCATAAAAGAGATCGGGGTTCATGCTTTTTTTTATGCATATGAATAATACCTTGGAGACATATCCACACAACAGACATACATAGGGGAGCATAATGTTATAACATTTTTTTTTAATGGAGAAATAAGGAATGAATATGTTTTCCGTCACATATATGAATACATACTACTATATTCATCACGTCCCGTGTTTGTATGTGCAATAACTCATCGGTACAGCCGTCACAAAATCCTTAGTAACGCAGCACGCATAATATTCTGAAAATGCCGATGTTTTTCTACTTCGTACGTGTCACGTTCGCGCGCTACGTTCATAAACCACAGTCTTCATCTATGGTTCAAATGTTTTTTTATGATGTGTGCTCGGGTTTATGCAACCTTTTTGTACATAAATAATTATATTGTTTTACTTTTAAATATGCCTTCAGTGACACATATTAATCTCATGCAATCTTAGTTTAAAACGTCTTACTATTAAGAATTAAATATACGTTACGCATATGTATCTCAATCATAATTGTATTAGTAAAATGTTGCCTAAATATATCTTTATTAAAAGAATAGTTATTGAATAAGATGTAAAACAATAAGTAATGTTTAACAAGTGGATATTAACTATTATACATCGTACATATTTATTTTAATGTAGTGCACTGCAAACACAGGTACCTAAAATAATTAATTTAAGTAAATTAGTAGTAATCACGCATTTAGAGACACGATAAATAATTAATTTATCAATATGCACACAACACGTAGACAAAAAGTATTCGTTAATTACTTTTCAATACTTCATCTGTTATACTATTAACTCAAATAGCCTAACGGTTAAATTTGTGTAATACACTATTATGATAATCCACTTACTAAAGTGAAGACTGTGATATACTCGTAATATATTAAATTATTATAATAGAAGAAAATAATTATGCATTAGTAAAAATGTAAATGAATTACAACGCAGTTTTAATTACTTTGTGAACCCAGTTTTAGGAGATAATTGTGGATGTACAACTCGTTATAAGGCTTAAACGTAGTCTCGAGAGCCGGGTGGAGCATGGACGGACGTATTAACTTGGCTTAGTGCTGCTACTGATCCTCTTAACTCTACAAAAGCAAATTATATTTTTAAACAAAAGCTAATTTATGCGGCATTGTGTTTATAAGTGGCCTATATGAATATTTGACCAGAATGTGTCAGTTCAGTCATTTCTGAAGTACAAAAATGTATCTGATAGAGTATCGCATTTGTTTCTTTTTCGATTGCAAGCTTTAGAAGAGGACAATGAAGACTATTGGCTGTTTTGCCGCCTAACTAACATATAAAGTAAGTATATAAACATGAACGTAACTTGTAGTAGTTACGTCCAAGTGATAATGAGACATATGAACACATGATTACAAGTTTGAATAGTACACAATAGACACTACTATTATACCATAAAGTTGATTTTATTAACCACTACATAGTGTAAAACAAAGTCGTTTCCTGCTGTCCACTTCAACCGGGCGAAGGCGGGGTGGGTCGCTAGTCGAGATCTAAAATCAACTCCTACTAAACGCAAGGTATTCCACGAAACGGAATACTAACTGAAAACATTACCTTTAGATCAAAGTAAACAACTCCAAACTGCATACATATTTGAAATGTTAAATTTGAGTAATCACATCACCATTGGGTAACTTTGTCCAAAAGTAAGCTAAGGCAGTAGATATAGAGTGTATTCCGCTATATTCTACCCCGAAAGCCAAATAGACTTTAACAGGCAAACCATAAAACCACACAAAAGTTCCGCGGAGTAAAATCTAGTTACAAAACAAACGAGGTTATTTTAAACAACATCATTATAAAGGATTGCCTGGAAATACGACTCGTTTGTCATGAATAAGTACTCTCGTATAAGAGTTGTTTAGATTGGCAGGAAATAAACATCGTAGCTTGAGAGTACCGACCTTGCACTCGGAAACATTGAGAAAGAAATTGCGCTTTTCAAAGTGTGGAAAGGTTAGTTTTTTTTTTTCTTTACGAATGTTTGTGAGAATGTATGTTTGGAATGATTATTGATATTACACAAAATCTACTGAACGGATTTGGATAAAAGGCCAATGTCCAAAATGACCCTGTGCAATAAAAAGTATCAGAATACACGATAGTTAATTGTTTTTTTTTATTAACATTACTAGCTGTATGCCAAAATGTACATTTTATAGGATTTTACGCAACTAATAACATCTACGCCTACTGTTAAGAATACAGGTACCTACCTATATTATCATAATTATATGAATTGTTTCTATGCATTTTAATGTTGCACTTACATGGATGTAAGGCCTAGGCATTCCTGCCGGGGTTTGCGGGTTGTTCCTGCCGGGGTTGCGGGTTGTTCCTGCCGGGGTTGCGGGTTGTTCGAAAGAGATACCGCGGCCCCGGAACGTAAAGGGCAATAGAAGGAACATGGTGGGTTTTAGTCGGTAAAAGTCTGACATGCCCCCCCGCTCCGCCTAGAGCTGGGGAAGTTATTTGATGATTTCCCACCCCAAAAAAAAAGGCATAGGCGTTAGAAAAAAAATGCATAGGTACCTACCTAATTGTCTAGGTAGGTATTAAAAATAGCTAAATGTAAAATAGCTTAAAGATCACTCGGAGCTAAAAAGCATAAGTACCTAATATTCGTTTTTATGGTTCGATTATAACCGATTTTTTTTAATATATCTATGTAGTCTGCGACTAGTTCGCTATAAAATAAGATCATTAAGGAGTTTACTAATGATAGAGAATACACAACATCAATTGGCAAATGATGAATGCTCTTTTGGTCCAGGGCCAACAATGTATGTACGCAGAGCAATGTCCTTTGGCACATAGGAAGTTTATAGTCCCGTTAATCCCAAAGGATACTTTTAGTCCCACTAGAACGATCTTTACGGTAATTATCGAAGTTAACGCGGGCAACATCGCGGAGCCAGTACAAATATATTTCGTTGTTAAATTTATTATTAAACGGACATTGAGTGATCTCTCGCATATCTATGTTTCATCAATATTATGTTGGCATGGCAGTGATTCTCTCCAAGGGAGCTGCTGCTGGTAAATTTGACTTTTTCTCACTATCACGCATGCGACCAATATCTGCAACAGAACAGAATTAAATGATTAAAGGGCTTAAAGTAAAAACCGACCAAGTGCGAAAAACACGGAACATTCATTGTCCATGGTAAAAAACATGTTTCTTAGTGTAAGGGCTAAATATAATTATTTTATTCTGTTTTTTAGTATTTTTTGTAATAACAGCAACAGAAATACATGTGTGAAAATTTCAACTATCTAACTATCACGGTTCATGAGATACAGCTTGTGACTGACGGACGGATAGCGGAGTCTTAGTAACAGGTTCCCGTCTTACTCTTTGGGTAACCTGTAACTGGCATACTTAGAATAAATGCTTTGAAAGGAAGACTCTAAAACCAAGGAGGCCAAATAATACATTTAAAATTTTAAAAATGTATAAAATAGCATCTCTTTCGTCATTCATGAAAGTAGAATTTATTCATTGAACATGACGCTTTTATAGTTACAAGCTAATAACCGCATTGAATGACATGTGAAACAAACCAACTTGTAGAGGAGAACACGCAATGTTCACCATGGGCGTGTCATCAGAGTTTAACACCTGTATGCGTCACACTACAAAAGAACACTCGGCGACTAATCATATTATCCATAAACCAGTTTATGCGGATCTCTCTTTGTACGTGAAATCTATACAAAGCAAAGACATGTTATACTGGTTAAGTATAAGACTTCCAAAATCGACGACAGACCGCAAGCGGCGTTGCTTTAGTGACAACTCCGCTATCATTTTGATTCGGTAGGCAGCGTCACATGAAATACGTCTTGTCACTATTTTACTTACTGCACACTGGTCTAATGGTGCGCAGTGACTGCTCAACCAAAGCGACAGTCGGTTTTGTCGCATCATCTACTAAAGCGTTTCTATTAGAGTCGTGTGGCTACGGTCTGTCATTGCCGCTGCGGTTTACGGTTGCCTTCGGATGTGTATCCTACTACCCTACCCTACTTCCTACTGATATTATAAATGCGAAAGTTTGTGAGAATAGATGTATGTATGTTTGATCCTCTTTCATGAAAAACTACTGAACGGATCTCATCACATGAAATTTGGCACAGAGGTAGATTATAGTCTGGAATAACACATAGGATACTTTTTTATCTTCTAGTCTAGCTAGTCTTCTATATGGTTGGTATGGTATGGTTTTAGATATTGGGGTTCATCTTTTTCACTAGCTTTTAAATATTTCTATGGCCCTAAATGTATTAGATGAATCCACAATGTTTTGAGTAGTGACTTTTTACCCCGATAAAAAGACTTTCCCAATAATGATTTTGCATAGTTACTTAATTTTGTGTACAAAGTGTTTTGTTGACAGTTTCGTCAAAGAACCGTCCTTTCTTTTTTTATCGTAAAAAAAAATCAGACAGGGGGGCAGACTTTTACTGACTAAAATCCATCCATGTTCCTTCTTTAGCTTTTTGTTCCGGGGCCGCGGTATCTCTTTCGAACAACCAGCAACCCCAGGAGATCCTTCCGATCTGTCTCTTCCTTATTTTAGCTCCCCCACATTAACTTTCATACTCACTATCTCCCATTTCCTTGAAGCGTCTTTTTACAATGAATCCTTTATAGCGAAATGGGTCGACTTGCTGGGGTTCCTGTTTCGGTGTTTTGGATGACAACGAGAGGACTTTTGAAATCCTGAATAAAGATAGAAGAGATTTAAAAAAATATTAAATAAAAAACAATCACTATAGAATAGGAAATGGTTTTTCATGGGAATCTATAAAAAAACAACTATATAACCCAACTGAAACAACTTCTGTGAAAAGTTTCGCAAACTTTTAACTTTTCTTGTTACACGATTTTTTCACTTTTTGTTCGATGGCAAATTAATTTAAAAATAAAGTTTTTATTTTTTTCACAATCGCTCCATCAAGACAATCTAACATAGTATAATTTATCCAAATCTGTTCACCCGTTTAGGAGTTATGAAGTCTATGTATACACACTCGTGAAAAACATAACCCTCCTTCTGGGTCGGTTGAGTAAAAATAAACCCAAAAGCAGAATCAAAGTATTCTTAAAAACAACGTGAAGTCACTGTATCACTGATCTTGGTGTGATGAGATGCTGAAATCCTACTCAGCTCAAAATCAGTTTGTATTAAAACTAAGACTTACAAATCATTCAGTGCGTTTTTATTCTTGCTGTTTTTAACAGCTTCGGGATTCAAGACGATGTAAACTTTTGAGTAATTTTCCAAACCAGGAACTTCATCATTTTTGTTTTTATTTCCATAGTATTTTTTTACGTCATCCATATTCAGAGTGGGTGTTAGCCGGTTAGGTTTCAGTCTCTTTTTTGGTTTCTTTTGACGTTCCTCGACAATTTGAGACAATAATTTTTCTAAAGTCAGTTTTTGACCATTATTGTTGTTACCCAGTGCACTGTCATAATTTTTACTGCGGAATAAATAATCGTTCCGACCATGGCTCAGTTTACGCTTGCGATTTGTTGTGCGGTCATTTTTCTTCTTTTCATTAGCAGCAGCTGTTTCTATTAAATCAATAATTCTTGCTTTTGCCAAATGCGTTTTATCTACAAAACTTGATCTGCCTAACTTCCTATCCTCCCCTTTTCCCTTGGAATTGGGAATTTCATAAAAAAAGTCTAAAAGTGCATCTTTTGATTTTTTCTTTGCACGGTTAGTGTCATAATAGTCAGAGTCAGAGTAATAGTCGGAGTCATACTCGGAACTCGTGTAATCGGAACCTGAATAGTCATCGTAAGAACTATGTCGCAGTATGCCTTGTTTATTGGGCTTATCAAGCCGTAGGCGTTGTGCAAGTCTTAAAACTTTAGTTAAATCTAATGCTTGAGCTGGATAACTTCCGACTGGATTTAATAAGCCTATTACTGTTACCAAAGCTGTAAATACAAAATATAAATGTTTAAATTAGGATTAGATTCAAATATGAAATATCCCGTTTTTGTTTTGCTTTACTTTGCACGTCCTCAGAACACTGCAAATGTAACACTTACCTGCAAACCAAATCACGACGCTCGACATTATCAGTAGTGCTCAAACGAAAACCTCATGAAAACATACATTTCGTTATTATCAAACAAGTGCACTATATATTATTTTACACGGCAATTTCCCATTTTCATTTCTCTTATCGTAAATCATAAATTTATGAAATCGTAGCACATTGGTAACTACACGCGATTGAAATATACCTAATGCTTAACACGAGTATTTTTAAAATAAGCATGAAGTATGAAACCGCTTCAGTAAAAAAGCGTTTAAACGTATTGATGATGTAAAAAGAAGATTACTTTAAATTAGGGAGCAGACCGAGTCTGGTTGGCTTGCTACTGCTTGGTGTTACGGTAAGTCCGGTCCTGAAAAGGCTCGCATTCACTTAAATTATTTCCTTTCATTTCACGGAACTGTCTGCATTGCAGCCATTATAAGAACAACTATATTGCTCGACTCGAGAATAGTACTAAATAAAAGTTATGTGTTTGAGTGAGTTGGTAGGAATTAAAATTCAGGAGAAAATAGCTCAGAATGCAGTTTAAATAGTAGAGATACGAAATGTTTTTTTTAGTATTCGTCTTCTTTGGATTGCGTCAAGAATAAGAGGGTGGAATAAATTGTGCGTCAGAGAAATATCACGCATTGTGAGTCGTAAATGTAACTGAACAAGATTTACAGGGATTGTATTTTGACGTAAGGGTGGTTGTACTTTGTTTCGAGTTTGGTATGCAAAGTAAAACAGGGGAAAGGAGCGAAGCGTGGCACCTTGCGTGTTTGTATAATGGGTTTTAGGTAATTTGACCTAACGGGCCTTTGGCATGGAAAACTTGGTTGAAATTAATTATACATACAAATATTCTTAAACGTTTTGATTTCAAAGTGCCAGGGATATATTATAATATTTTTATTTCCAGAAAAAGTCAAAGAAACCTTCTAACTTAGTTACAGAACCTTCTAACTTAATTAAAAGAAGGAACATGGGTAGGTTTTAGTCAGTAAAAGTCTGACACTCCCCGCTCTCCCCGAGTGGTGGAAGTTATTTGATGATTTCCCGTCCGCAAAAATAAAACAAAAGGCTAACCAAACAGCTGATTCTTCCACTATCTATCATAAGGAGCAAATGAAACTTTTTACATGAGATGATTTTCTAGGAAAAATAAACCGAAGGCAAAAACAGACTAAAAATAAGTATTTGTTTTTTTATTTAGATATCCAGTGGCCCTAGCACGAATAAGCGTTGTAAACGTAAAGTAAATACGTCGATTTTTTGTCGAAAACACATTTATCCTAAAGCATTTTCGTTGAATTATTTGCAAGGAGCACAATCGGTATCACGCTTAACTATGAATAAATTCTAAATATTACATTCGGAGCGGGTATTTTTCTTTAGAAATTGACGTATTTATAACAAACTAGCTGGCGCCCGCGGATTTGCCGGCGTGATGATTGAAAAAAAGTCCTATGTGTTATTTCAGATTATAATCTAAATCTGTGCCAAATTACATCAAGATCCGTTAAGCCGTTTTGACGTGAAAGAGTAACACACATCCATACATGCTCACAAACATTCGCATCTATAATATTAGTAGGATAATTCATTATTGATGAATAGTATTTATATTATTGAGTAGTATTTTAAGATGTAATTATATTTTTCATATGTAGATATAAGCAAAGGGGCCAAACTTTTTTCAGATCCATTGACTTTTTCTGTTTTGTTCTTGCACTAGATATATAATATAAATATGTTTAAAATCTGCAGACATAACATCAAGTCTTATCTGTACCTCAATCGCGTCGTTACACGCAGTACCTTATGAGTTAGTTTTTGTTTTGAACTAGACAGAGGTCTACCTACGTAATAGTACACCTCATTTCGCCAGTTACGCTTGAATCTGACATACTAGGGGCGAACCTATTGCCATCAACCGGGCACAGAAGCAGACGTTGTGGTTGCTACTAAAAAATCCCTGATAGAAAAACCTAATTTATTTATTTATTTATTAAGGATCTCCAACAAACGATGTTTACAGATCATATAACTTAAATTATGGACGACAATAGTATCACGTAGGTGCACTCCTTCACTTACAGGAGACCACAGCATGCACAATATATATTTTTTTTAAAACGTTGCCCCACACTAGGGTTTCTCCTGTATCGTGGGTGCGTTTACAATTATAAAACTCACATACACAAACAGCCAGACCCGGAACAACTATCTGTAGGCCATACAAATATTTGTTCCGTGCGGGGATCGAACCTGCGACACGCAGCACAGTAGTTAATCGCTTAGTTACCGCGCCAACCGTGTCGTCGAATTAACTATAATCTAACAAAATAAACATTTATTATATTACTAGCTTCCGCCCGCGACTTCGTCCGCGTGGCATAGTTACTTTGAGCGAACGCTAACTTTAACTCGCGTGATGATCGAAAAAGAAAAATCTTTCTCTCCCCTTTTGTTCCGTCGTTCTCCCCCTATTCCCACTTAAAAAAATGTCCGTGTCCAGGATTCCAACTATCTCTGTAGGTACCAAAATTCATCAAAATCGGTTTTGCTATTTGGGCGTGAAGACGTAACAAACAAACAAACTCACTTTCGCAATTCAGTCCTGCAGTTTCTGATATTCAATTTCCTGCCTACCCTCTTAGTCTATTGGCGTGATTATTGCAAGTGATGCTGAGTCAAATAAAAAAAGTCCCATTAAAATCGGCCCAGTAGTTTCCGAGATTCAATTTTCTGCCTACCCCCTTAGTCTATTGGCGTGATTATTTCTATCCTTCTTTACCTTCCAAGTAATGTTGAGTCAAATAAAAAAAAGTCCCATTAAAATCGGTTTAGTAGATTCTGAGATTCAATTTCCTGCCTGCCCCCTAAGTTCATCGGCGTGATTATTTATATCCCAGTTTACTCTCCAGGTGATACTGAGTCAAATAAAAAAAGTCCCGTCAAAATCGGTCCAGTAGATTCTGAGATTAGCCCGGACAAACAGACAGACAGACAGACAGACAAAAATTTTAAAAATTGTTGTTTTGGCTTCTATTACGGTAATTAAGACCCCCTGTAACAATTTTTCATAAAAATCTTCAATGTACAGAAATCGATCTTTTACAGTCTTATTATATGTATAGATAGAAAGAAAAAATAATAATTTCATTATGCCTCTGCCTGTCTTGGACACTTCGAGGACTACAGGTGTGATGTTATGTGTTATGCTATTTTCATGACTGTAAGGTTGAGACTGTCACCAGATATAAATATTCAACCAATAAAGTCAGATCGGAGCAAATGATGACTTAGGTAATAATACTTAGCGCAAACTTCGTTCTAAGACCGTCGGGTGGCTAGGCAAAGTTTGTTGTGTCACTTCCTCGCCTTCGCTATGCTTTCTGGAAAATACGGCTTCTTTGACAAACAGAAAATTACTTCTACGAATTAATTAAGATAACATTGTAAGTGGTGTTCATTTTGTGTGCCTTTTTTATGGATGGAAAATCCTTCTGTTGGCATTGGCTCAATGTGCTAGGTAGCCATTGCCTAAAAAATTTAAAAAAAACTAAACGGAACGTTTGGGCGACGACCTTTGTTGTAGGAGCCGAGCACGTGACGTTGAAATGAAGATCATTTTGTATTGATTTGATTAAGTCTCTAATACAATAATTCAAGCACTTTTGAAACACCTTCTTTTGCCCTTTATGTTCCGGGGTTGCGGTATTTCTCTCCAAGAACCCGCAACCCGGGTTTTTTAGTGCTTAATTTTAGTTTTTCAAACAGGAAATCGTAGCAAGCTACTATTTTAAGTGCTTTTACAACTTGATACCTACCTTGATAATGTAAATACGTCACTCAATTTGCTCAGGAGACGACAAAAAGTGAATTAAAAATGAATTTAACACTGAAGAAATGTCGTTAAATTATCTGCTCTTCGAATAAAGGAATGAATAAAAAAAAAGCGTGGTTAATATTGTATTACCAACCGCAGTAAAAACGTTCCTCAAAACATACTTGACAGATGTTTTCTTTTCGTAACAAGGATAATATTTCTGAAAAAATAGCAATATAAATATGAAAAATAACAAACATCACGCAACACGAAAGGGCAGTGGCATTGGATATCCTTACTAATATTATAAAAGCGAAAGTGAGTTTGATTGTTACGTCTTTACGCCTAAATGGCTAAACCGATTTTGATGAATTTTGGTACAGAGATTTTGGACATAGGCTATTTATTATAAAGAGGGAAGAAAAGGGAAAACTTAGCTTTGTTATTACAATAAATAAGGCGCAAGGGCAAAAACTACAGGTAGCACCTGCAAATCAGGAAAGGGGAACTGTGTTACCCCGAATTTAAATCGAGCGAAGCCGCGGGCAAAAGCTAGTAAATAATAAAAAGGTATTAAATAAATGTCAAAATCGCAATTTGATGCTGATAATAGTTTTCTAGATTTTAGTTGACTAATGCATTTTCTTTAAGCTTTTAGCAGCGACAGCTTAAAAGTGTTTTTTGATAAATAAAAGATAACAGGACGGTATCCGTTTGAATCACGTCAAAGCATTATATTTATTGGTAATGGAAGAGAACCATTAATATTGTATGTAACTGTAATTGTTACCTATTAAAGGGCTCGGTATATAGCTGGGTATATAACCTACATGAATAAATTATTGTACAACCATTGATATGTAATTTCTTATGTAAACAAATCGTTTCAGGCGTGTTCAATGTCATTATTACAAAACATCAAAATGTGTCAATCTATTCAACGATCTACTATTTTGAATAATTTAACGATAGAGAAATTACGATAACCGCCCATAATGATTGTTAATAGTTTGATGGTGTTTCACAGTTTTTGTAGAATTTATTCGATTTTAGTTTTGAGATTTTTACATTCGTAATACACTTATTATTTGACGACTTCCCATCTGCGAAAGAAAAACCTGAATCATGTAGCGATTTCGTCTTAATAAAACTTGCGAAGCTAATACATTTGCATATTCTATAGTTGACGCGCACCCCAGCTGTTAGATTTCTCAAGCTGAAAATATTTATGTTCATCTAAGTAAGGAGCTATTTTCCTTGACTAATATTAATTAGTACGCTGCTGTAATTGCCAACTGACTTAATTATAAATAGAAGATCTACATTAAGTACGTGACGAAGTACGCCAACACTAATAAGCAAGTTGCCCATTCGATTCGCGTCACAAGGTACACGAATGATTTCAGTTTTCAGTCAAGCCAGACTGACGAACTAACGCGACTCGCAACCAGCCAACCACGGACGAATATGAGCATTTCCACCCCTTGATTTAACTGAAAATATCGCGCTGTTGTAACCGCAGTGTTAGACAAATTTTTATCTGTCAGTATACCCACATTGCACGACCATAACTTGATAGTCTTATTTCCTTACCGGAGATCATTTTCTAGCAAAATATAAAATATAGGATTTACCTATTTACCTAAAATAACTGGCGTAACATAACATGTCGCCTGTATTCCCCAAAGAGACAAGCAACAAGATACGCACTAAACAAATGACATGGGTATTACTTGTTGATGAAATTGAACATTTTTTTTAAAATGGTTTGAGTTTTTTAAGAGTTTGTTTTTTTTGTGCCTGCAATATTTTATAGTCGTGTGCCCATTGAGATAGACCATCATCAAAAAATTACAAAATTTTCATTCTCTGTTTAATCCGTTTAGGGAAAAAATAAACCAGTGTACGGTAGTGCCCGCTTTCATTGCGTTGCACTACACTACAAGAACACTTGTAAAAAATAAACGTATCGAATTGAGAACCTCCTCCCTTTTATCTTTGGTAAGTTATGTTTTTAACTAAATAAATTATGGTCATGGTTACAGAAAGACGCGAAATAAATCACGGCTAAACATTTAGTGGTAATTTTAGCGATTTAATAAGAAATTAGACGGATTGGTTCCTGCCTGTGTCTGTGGTAAAAAAACTTGCTAATCACAAATGGAAGTCGTACGAGTTCACGTGATTTCGAAGCTGGCTCACTTCCGTGGAGGAAGTTACCAATCGTTCTTCTTTATGGTTTGGTCAACGTTATTTAGACAGACCCAAATTTCCTTAATTTACCTTTTTCGTTATATAACAACTAAATGATTAGAGCAATCTATGAGTATTATCTAACCAAGGTATTATTCAATATACTCTCATTTCCATAAAACATTCTTAATTTCTTTTTGCATCAAATGAAAATTTACCAGGACAAATGCCAACCCCAACCTGCTAAAGTCCTTCACATCATCGAAATTGTGATGCACATTAGGTTTTTGGATAACACTTTTTTATTAAATTACTTCTTCTGCTCCGGCTGGTGCGGAAGATAGTGTCAGACTTGTTCTGATTAACACCCATCCATGTTCCTTTATTGCCCTTTGTGTTCCGGGGCCGCGGTATCTCTTAGGAACTAACCCGCAACCCCGGCAGGAACCAGATTGCCTAAGAAATATTTCTAAAGATTTTAGTTCATAAATCTGCTGCACCCGCCTGAATGCGCCATAGTGGTGCAGCACGGCTTTTCACTAATAACCTTCAGAATATTATTGCCGCTCAAAAGTTGCCAGTTAAAAATTACCTAATAATGTCATGTGTATATACTCGATAAACATACTCTGCTGGCACATTAAGTTAATAAAAACATAATATCACACCCATAAATCAAGAAGTGTTTGGCAGAAGTGTACAAAATAATGCATAACCATGTATTATCGCCAGATACGTTTAAGTTCCATGTTATAGCGCCAAGACTATTGCCATCAACCGAGCATATATCCTGCTACTAAGAAATTTCTGATAAATACGTTGCCTGTCCTCAAACCCAAAACCACATGCTCAGTAGTTGCGCTACTAGACCAATGAGGCCTTTAACAACACAAAAAAACAGTAGTAAAACCTTGAAAGCGAATACGTTTTTGTAACAAATGGTTGCAAACGATTACGACTAATTTTAGCACCGTTTGGACTCGCAACTGATTGATTGATTGAGGGATTAATTGATTGAAAGCAATGCTTAATCTAGTGTTACTTATTGTACCGAATGGTTGGTTTCGATGTATTGTAAAGTAATGTGAGAGAAGCATTGAGTTTAACTTATATCCATACCTACGTAACTCGATCCAGAGTACATTGATTTTATACTAATTGCCTGTTCTAGAAAGAGTTTACAATCCATCTTCAACACATAAGGGGAGGGGAGCTGCCGGGGTTGCGGGTTGTTCGAAAGAGATACCGCGGCCCCGGAACGTAAAGGGCAATAAAAGGAACATGGGTGGGTTTTAGTCAGTACAAGTCTGACATGGCCCCCCGCTCCACCCAGAGCGGGGGAAGTCATTGGATGATTTCCCACCCAAAAAAAAAAAGGGGAGGGGAGACGATGCCTAAGAAAAAAAAAGGCTTGCTGGGAAAATCATCGAATGAAGGAGTCATGTGTACGCTCTGGGCGGGTGGAAAGGAGCGTCAGACTTGTACTGACTAAAACCCACCCATGTTCCTTCTATTGCCCTTTACGTTCCGGTGCCGCGGTATCTCATTCGAAACAACCCGCAGCCCCGACAGGAACCAGCAATCCTGAGAGATATTTCTCGACGGCATGTGAAGCCAAGTTAAAGGCCCACGGGTGGGATTAAAACTCTGACACCTGCTTACGCACTAACTACACGAAAATATCTACTTTATGAGATAAAACACTCAAGTAAAAATTTATGTGTGATGATGTTAATGTAGGTTGGTTATATTGTATTAATAAAATATTTCAACTGTTTTGCATTTCAAGAGCGTTCCTCTGTTCTTAACTGGGATATTATGGAGCTCCATAACCGAAGCTATAGGATATCCGTAACCGAAACCGATATAAATGTTTCGGATAGTTTCAGATGAAGGCGGAGTCTGAATTACAGGTTGCGTCAGGTTTTTGTTAGTTATGTCGGCCGAGTCGTCACTTCTTACACAAGCGCATGCTTCTTGCAATCTGTATTGTTTATGATTTGTAATTTACTTTTATAGTTTTAGACATTTAATATCCGTAACCGAAACTAGCGTAAAATCTGAAATAACTGCATATCCGTAACCGTATTTGAAACTGATATTATATTATTATGACACGACACGGTTGGCGCAGTGGCTGAGCGATTGACTGCCACGCTCCGTGTCGTGGGTTCGATCCCCGCACGGAACAAACATTTGTATGGCCTTCAGGTAGTTGTTCCGGGTCTGGCTGTTTGTGTATGTGAGTTTAAATGTTTGCACCCATGAAATAGGAGAAATCCTAGTGTGGGGCAAAGTTTAAAAAAAAACTATTTCCGCAATTTCTTATCCATAACATCCCTTGTTCCTAACTACATTCAAAGTAAAAAGCCTATATAAGGACGTTAACTGTCTCATACACGTTATAGTCAGTCCAATATACAATGTCGCATTTTCACAAACAACATATGACGGAAGCAACACAATTTTAATAAATCACGTAAAGTTATGACTTTGCAACGTGATTATCGCCTACTAAAGCTCGTTATACAACTACGACTTTATTGAGTTCCATTTTGTGAAGCGTGGCCCCGTTGACTTAGTTAATTTGTTCGGAAATAGTTTAATCAAACGTTGCGTCAGATTTGCAGTAATTAAAGAAGGCGACATCGGGCCTCAGCCCGTATATTGCTTCCTCAGATTAACACCAAGCTTCCAGTTAATTTCCTGCCTACAATTCCGGGATGGTTCAATCTCGAAACATCCTTCCAAATCTTAGGGTCGGTTCCGTAAATCATTTAAAGATCCCAGTACATTTTGTGTCATTTCACAGTTGATTCTGGCGTTGATTAACTTCATTAAAGTAATCTCGGGATATTTCCATATGATTTCCCTACCGTCATACCTTAATTATCCCAGTTTTTAGTTGAAGTCAGGAAAATGATCCCTCGGTTCACCGCACTGTATGTTCGCTTTAAATATTAATGAAATACTGGAAATAATTCATTTTAAACCCATAATATTTGAACGCAGCTTGTTGATAAAGTTTATCGTTCGTAGGTTAACCGCACTTTGTATTTAAAATATAACTATTCGTGTTAGTTCAACACTCTGCAGATACAGACAAAGTTTTGAACCGCTAACTCTGTTTAACCGTGCACTTGATGAAAAAATTCATTCTTATGACGCGCGGTAAAGCTTCGCTGGAAAATATGAACTGTAAGAAGACAAACTCCGAAAGTTAAAGCTGCGCTAAGTTCCTATATTCCTCTTATATATCAGAACGAAAACTCTTATAAACAAAGCAAAAACTTCTGAGAAATTCCTTTGAAATATTTCCAACATTGCATAATAGTAGAACAAATGAAAATCAATATCGTAATTCGATCTATGTTTCTGAGATGCCAATTAACTAGCGTATTGTTATTGTTTTCCTGGAAACTATTCCATTCTTAGCTCATTGTGCTTTAATAATAGTTAGTTAGAACAATATCTATTTAAGGTATTTGAATTTAGTTATATTATTGCGTAAACAGATCTTGGTAACACGGTGGCGTGTAAATCCTGCTAAAGACGCGGAGAGTTGTTAATGACGTCGTAATGACGGCCACTGTGGGTACTTCCCTTTAAATATAATTTAGTCATGAATAAGCTTTAAAGGCACCCTCATTTCTATTCAAATATTTGTCCGTTGCTAACTAATCGGCGCCGGTATCTGACACTCCTAATATTTATGTAGATACATTATACAAACAAACAGCTAGACAGAGATAGCTGTTCATTATTATGCCTTGTTGTGTATCACATAAAGTCCAAACTTATTTTCTTTCCATATTATAGACAGTCTCTAAGTTTATCTAACATGCCATAAGCTATTAATCATCTCTCAAAGTTTGGAGAAGTCAAACAAGAGGGTTGCAGACTAGTGGACGCTAGACCAACAACCGGTCAGATATTAATGCACTTTAGCTATCTTTGTACCTAAGTTAAGCTCTGAGATAATGTTTGAAACGTCAACATTCTCTCATAGGGAACTGGCAAGTTTACTACGCTACACTATAGATAAGGAAATTTGGGGATAGTACAAGGTTTTACGCATTACGAATAAAAATGCCGTAGCACCACTCCAAAATGACAAGGCATTTATTATACATAAGGCTCAATTGAACTTATGTATCTCGGGATCAAAAGGTGTACAGGAAATAACTCCGACGGGGTAATAAAACTGTTGTTTCTAAAGAGTCAAGTGGTTGAGAATAGTCACAAAATTAAATTTATACTAATATGCTTTTACCCGTTAGAAGTCTATGACAGATTGATCAAACTTAGGGCAGTATTTAGAAACAAATCTCACTCGTGGTCTTGAGAAAAACTCAGTCTCAACGTAAGACTAGGCTATTAAGATGTTTCTTAATTTAAAAATACAGCATAAAGATCATCTCGGCACTATACCCTGTCGCACCGAATTAATAGACAGTTTGAAATGTGATCTCTATTTAACCACAGAAAACATAAAATCTGTCATATTGATGCTAAAAAGGCCGAATTTCAGCTCAATCGTACACCGAGAAGCGGGTCAAATTTAACTTTAAGATTTTTTACATAGCTACTTAGTTGCAGAAGAAACTAATAAAAGCGTGTTAAAAATCAATTGTAACGTGTTTGATCGATCGACCATTTTGGCTTTTTTTAGGGTTCTGTACCTCAAAAGGAAAAAACAGAACCTTTATGGGATTGAAGGAAGTTTTTTTGTCTGCCTGTCTGTTTGTCTGTCAAGACCCTTTATCTCGGGAACGCGTAGAGGTATCGAGTTGAAATTAAAACCATATACTTAAATCTGAGGTCTCTTGAAGCTGTGAAAAATCAACCCTACCTACCTTAATCTACACAATCAAAGATTTATTTATATGTTTAAGTAGCAAGTTTGTACCCTCGGTTTGCGAGAGCGACTCGCACTTGCCAGGTTTTTTGTCGTCAATTTATCTGAACAAGATTTGTTTGAAAGATTTTTTGTATATTATTTAAATATTTGCAAAATAGTTGATAAAAATAAGAAGAGGAGTTCACTAAAATATTAATAGTAGTTAGTTAGTTCACTAAAAAGTTAATTAAAACAAAATCTCTTACGAACACAACTTTATGTAGATAAATTAGGTTGGGTTCATAAATCTAATTAATCAGACCCTGCATCTCAGAAACAATATTAGCTGCTGGTTAGCAAAGCTAGATTTAATTAATATAACCCTTGCATAAACACTACAAAGTAATTACGAACCTAAAAGTCAACACATTGTAAATCGATAAAGGCTATAAAGTGAAGTCGATTTTCGCGTCTGTCCCTGTGTTGTTTCTCTAAACTACTCAATGTATTTTGATCCGGTTTTCAGTATCATTCACAGAATTCACTACTAGAACTTGCTGTGCCCGGCATGCGTTGCAATGTATCTTTTAAAACTCTACTCTACCTACTTACCTACCCTACGTATGTACCTACCTACCTAAAAAATAGATTATGACCGATTCTCAGACCTACCTAATATAGATATTTCATAAAGATCGGTCAAGCCGTTTCGGAGGAGTATGGCAACTAAAACTGAGACATGAGAATTTTATATAAGACTAGCTGGGCCCAGAGGTTTCGCCCGCTGCTTACCACCCTTATCACTGAGGGGTTTGAAAGATAGATAGTAGCCGATTCTCAGACTTACTGAATTTGCATAAAAAAATATAATATAAGAATCAGTCGAACCGTTTCGGAAGGGTATGGGAACGAACATTGTGACACGAGAATTTTATATATTAGATAACAATTTTATTTGTTTTGAAATGTCATAAAAACTCCGAAATCTTATTTTTAAATCAATTAATTTCGACAACTGTGGGGGTCAAATATCGTTCTTTTTAAAGTGGGTACCTATTAATTTCAAAGATAGAACTTTATTTAAATCTAAAGCTCCGTGTAATCAGATCACGACTCGCGCTAGCCAATAACTGAAAATTGAATATCGGAATCTATCAACGCCATTTGATACCAAGTAGATGGCCAGCTATTTTAGGGTGATCTTGAAAACTAGCTTTTGAATATCTGTTTTCTAGTGAAATGCCCTGATTTAATATACTATATGATCACTGCAAATAAATACTGCATGTCTTATTAGATATAATGTAACTAAGTATCTCTTGACTGTTTTAGTAATACATTATTGTTCATCCAATATCTCTTTGTTATGATAAGAAACATCTTCCCTAAGTAGGTGCGTGGAGAGAATAAAATTCCTTATAGCCAAGATTCCTTATAGCGACGTATTTTTATTTAAATAAACTTCTTTAAAAAAAACCGTTGCCCCACACTATGAGTTTCTCCTGTATCGTGCAAAAAAATTAATTCACATACACCAACAACCAGACTCGGAACAACTATCTGTAGGCTTTACAAATATTTGTTCCGTGTAGGGATCGAACGCGTGACATGCAGCGCAGTAGTCGATCGCTCAGCCACTGCGCCAACCGTGTCGTCATAACTTCTATCACCGTCAACAAGCAAGAGAGAAGAAGAAGTCCACATTAGTTTAAACGTTAATGAGTCGCTCTAGCGAAGTTGGGGATTCGCCTAGTACCTACATTGAAGGTAAGCCATACTAGGAATAATTCAAAAGCTTAAATTGATACCAATACACACAATCCCTAATACAGATCTTACTCAGAGTATTAAGATCAGTGACCGCACTCTGAGACCGGCCGCACCGCAGCACCGCAGCCAATGAGAGTAAGGCAGCCATTACCAAATCATATTGGCGAAGATCCTATTGAAACACCGAATACGACCCATTTATATACTAAGTCACGTATTGAATAAATTATACCATTTAAATCCTGCCGACAGACCTACGTATTTGTCGATTAATATTATCGATTCTATCACATAATGTTACGGATTTTATGAGAAGCTCGTGTCTAAATAATAGCAACCGCTAGGGTCGATGTTTAGGTTAAGCCGCGCTTACCTAGGTTGGTCTGTGGATGGATGACCACCCGTTATATACCGAGTTTCCTTAGTGCCTCGGAAAGCACCTTAGACTATATTGGTCCCGCTGTTATTTGTAGATCTTTAAACTTAGTAAGCCAAGGGGTATCATATTACCCATTACTAACTGGGTTGTGGAGGACACAGATAGGCAGTCGCTCCATGTAACATACTGGTATTCAGCTGCATCCGGTTAGACTGAAAGCCGACCCCAACATAGTTGGGAAAAGTTTAGGTAAAGGATGATCTAAGTATTCATAGAAATTTGAATGACCATGACATGGTAAAATTTTCAATATTTGAACAACTGTTCAGTCCAAAAACTTATATTTTTAAGAATTCACTGACCTTTTCAAAAAGCGAGTCTGAAACTCAAGATTTGTTTCGCGAACTCGTAATTGATGATACTTCACTGTATCGTGGACTAGAAAGAGTTTACAACAGTTTGTGACAGTTTAATGAAAATAAACAATCTTTTAAATGGTTTGGACTTGAAATATAGTCTCTATCTGAACTAAATGAAATATGATATACCAAAAATCACAGCCAACAGTTACTTTAACGTAACTAATCTCGTATTATGGAAGCCAATAAAGTGGAAATATGAAGCCAAACATCTGTTTTGAATCGTTGCTCCAACCGGGGCGGTTCCGCCACGTATATAATTTATTCGACATTTAACGTGGTGGGTGTGTGCTGTGCTAACAAAGTTTACGTTTGCAGCGTCATAGTACTCGACGTCAAACGTCAAGTCAATCTACATTGCTACTGTAAGCTAGTTGACTGAAATTAAACCGATGTTATGTTATGAAGGGATTCAATATTGTGTTCGTTTACTGATAGGTACTTAGCTAAGGGGTCTAACGACCTGCTGCCGAAGTTGCAGGTTGTTCGAAAGAGATACCGTGGCCCCGGTACATAAAGGGCAGTAGAAGGAAAAGGGGTGGGTTTTAGTCAGTACAAGTCTGACTCTCCCCCCCGCTCCGCCCAGAGCGGGGGAAATTATTTGGTGATTTCCCACCCCAAAAAAAGGGGTCTACCAAGGTTGCGGGTTGTTCGAAAGAGATGACGCAGCCCCGGAACATAAAGGGCCAAAGAAGGAATATTGGTGGGTTTTAACCACTACAAGTCTGACACTACCCCCGCTCTGCCCAGACTGGGAGAAATTATGTGATGATAAAAAATATTAAATAAAATAAGGGTTCTAACAAGAACAGTTTCGTCAGACTTTTGAACATTCTTTCTTCAGCATAGAGTTTTACGCTTTGGGATGGGCAACTACAGTACTTTCACAGTAGGTACACGTTGTAGCTTCATCCTTTTGTTTTTGACATCTAAAAGTGGTTTTTGTTTGACTGACACAACTGTGTTGCTACAACACAACCGCCATCTTATTGTTATAAGAATAAAGATGCCTTTTGTTTGACAGTGATGCAATATCAAAATAATATGAATATATGTGTGACAAATGACGTGTGGACCAGAGGTTATCACCTCGCCTCTCATGTATTAGCTTGTGGGTTCAAATCCAAGCAAGTACCAATGTGACTTTATATATTCATAAATACATTCTAAAGTTTATCTTGAACGCCCCATACATTGGTGAAGGAAAACTGCACTTATAATTAATACAGGTCTGAAAACCAACTCGTCTAAAGCAAAGTTGGTGATCAATGCTCGTGCCTTCCTTCTTTGGGAAGAGACGTTTGCCCAGCTGTGGAAGAGGAGGAACAAGAGGTTAAAGACGCTATGATGAGACGATATGCTGTAGGTACCTATACTTCTCACATAGGTAATCTATGGTCCATGGATGGGTTTTAGTCAGTAAAAGTCTGACACTACCCCCCCCCACTCCGCTCCCAAAGCGGGGGAAAAATGTATTTGATGATTTC
Source organism: Ochropleura plecta (assembly GCA_905475445.1). NCBI lineage: Eukaryota > Metazoa > Arthropoda > Insecta > Lepidoptera > Noctuidae > Ochropleura > Ochropleura plecta. Next base: position 14,352,429 of record FR997723.1, read on the forward strand.
ACATCCGAAAAAAAAGGTGCTCAGAACTATGACACTAATGCCAGCTGTATGAAACACAGTTTTTTTTACACATAATTCAACTTACTACAATACATGAGTACGTACTACAAAAACAACTACCTATACAAGAACTATTTACCTACTAAAAAAACGGTAGTGCTCTAAACATAATTCTCGAAGCTTATTAAAGAGATACTCTAATTTAGCACTAAGCTGCACCTCAGTATTGACTTGGGCACAGTAACAGACTCCTGAAAAATACAACTTAATTTAGAAGCTAACCGTACTTTATTTCAAGTTACAGTGCTGTCCCGTCTGAAAATAGCCCCTATTTCTCACCACGTACTGTTGCTGGCGAATAATAAAGTACATAGTCAAATAGGTGACCAGAGTTAAAGGTTTCTTAAGGTTTTTAAAATGTTTAAACACTAAAATCGTAATCAGAGTAATAAGAACGATAATATGGAAAGGTTACCAGAATTTAATAGAATAGGTCATTATTTGTTAAGAATGAACTACACACAATAAGTACATAGAATAAGTTGTTGAATCATATATATAAAAAAAAAACCGGCCAAGAGCAAGTCAGATTATTGCAAGTTAGAGAATTCCGTACAAACTTGCGACATTACTAGCCATATCTTATGACTGCGTAGACTTAAAGGAATTATTTTTTTCACAGTACAAAGAGACAACAGAGTTGAGAATATGGTTTTAATTTTAACTCGATACCTCCACGCGTTTCCGAGATAAGGGGTTTTGATAGGCATACGAACAACAAAGTGATATGTAATCTAATAAGGGATCCGTTTTTTCTTTTTGAGGTACGGAACCCCAAAAAACAGAGATACAAGGAGACAAGTAATGATATGTGTGTACAAAAAATTGCTTGTCTGATAACATGTACTTTTAAACCTGTGGTTTACTATTAATCAACGATAAACAAAGTTCGGCACGTTCCTTAATAATATTACCACCGTTCATTCGTTCCGAAATTTCGTTGGGATGAAGTTTGACATTTAAATTTCTGTTCACAGCAATGCAGGGCGTTGAAAGAACAATTTTGGAAAGAGCTAAGTACTGGTCTGATTGATCCCGTTCTCAAAGGAGATCTTCTACTACCAGGGTGAATTCTCTTAAGCAAAACGGATCTAACAAGAAGTAACTCGTAAGAATGGTAATGAGGAAGTAAACCGTTTGCCTCAGTTGACTTTTGTCTGATTAGCATACAATTAAAAGCCTCTTATAAATATTCTATCTTTATTTACACATCAAAAGATTCGAGCTAATAAATGGTTAGTAATTTATACAAGAAACATCGTCAAAAAATTACTCAGGTGTTACACGAGCCGTATATTTTAATGTTGCATAACTTATTTACCTAATTATCACATAAACATGTTTTTTTTCTCTAAAATAAAACTTTCTACATATAGCCATAAAAATTGAGACAACATTATTCAAAAAAGAAAACTACTTATGTACATTACAGCGTGTGTTAATTACAAATTAACACACGCTGTAATGTACATAAGTAGTTTTTTTTTGTCAACGCAAAACACAAATGTTTAAGAAGTACTCTTAAAGAATGATTTTATTACTTTACAAATTGCACTCGAAGTAATCTGTATAACGTTACAGGCTTGGTTTCCGTGGATCATCTTTCAGGAGCAATAATTTCATCATAGACATGCGGCCCGCGGCATTTCTCGCACACCACTATAAAATTCTGTAAAGGTAAAACAAATATTAGCACGTCAACATTTGTATGAACATAATTTTATAGACTAACAGCCCGACGGTACTTCATATTTCTGTCGAGCCGTGAAAAGGGTCAAATAAACGTGGAAAGTAATGCATCGGTATCTTTTGGGGCTGTGATCAATTGGTCCCTTGCCAACAAGTCGAGCGCAAAAAAAAACTATAAAATGTTCCCGTCGATAGCTCAAACAAAAATATTTGTTTGGACCGACTCGACACTGAATATTTTAAAAATTAAAGTGGAATGCAAATATTAGTTAAGAGCACTTTAACATCTTAAACAGGTCATTGTAGTTGGGAATATTTACAAGATTATATTGAAGTCGTAGCAAATCCATGGCTCGATCGTAATTCTTTTCGGATTTCGGGACGTGCTTCTCCATGAGCTCAACAGTTCTTTTCGCCAAGGCTTCCAATTCAAGAAGACCTTTCGGTTCTGATTGCCGACTGACTCCTCGTCGACCGGTCCTAGCTCCCCAGTTGTGATGAGTCCTCGGGCCTCGAACACTGCCGCGCTCCCCCATGGCTCTAGCAGGCTGTTCACTCGGTTCCGTCAATTTCACCATGACTACACTTTAACAATGATACCTTATCTTCACAGACCCCGTCTTTTAAAGTAATACAAGTAATTAACGAATATTAAGTACTAGTAATTAGCTAATTTAGATGAACGAATTAATTAGCTAATTGATAAAGAATTTTCACAAAGTTAAGAAAACAACAAATATCTGAGTCATCAACACAACAAGGCTTGACCGAATGTGGCGATTGTTTTCTAAAATATGAAAACACCACGTGTTAATGAAAAGGCTGAATAACAATGGACATCCTGGCAGGTCATTTATTGTAAAAAAAATAATAGACAATAGGCTGAATGCGTTGGTTCGTACTGTTGACATCCCCACCAGGGTTAAGTTCCAGGTAGCCATTATTATACTTCATTTGGTGTAAGTGATTAAGCGTGTCAAGTAGTTAGAGATGGTGAAATTGCCAGAAAACGAACCGTACGTGCCTGTAGCGGTGGGGGAGCTTTGGGCAAGCTATCAGAGGAATCGTAACTTGTACGTACACGGCGGTCCCTTCAGACTAATAGAGTTGGAAGAATTCGCGGACATAGCAGCCAGCTGTGTGAGCAACATGTCAAACAATTATCCGAATGTACGTCAAATAGCCATGAATCGACTGCGGCAGCTTTTTAATTTGGTGAGAAGTTTATTTTTATTGCATTTGTTCATATTTCTATCTTAAATACTGTAAAGTTAGTAATACTCACGAGAAACCCAATACCTTCTGTATTATATTAAAGTCTATATCCATTACAATAACAGACACCTTTCCACATGATTGACCGACTCACTGATTATATTATCACCCGACATACTCACTCAGCTGCGTCCAAGGATTAGTTGTGTTATTCATTAGGTATCTAATTAGGAGCTTAACAATCGATTGGGCTACCAAATAGTTTAGATATTTAATCGGTTACCTACACAATGAATTCTGCAACAATGATATCCTTACTATCCTTACTAATATTATAAAAGCGAAAGTGAGTTTGTTTGTTACCTCTTCACGCCTTAATGGCTAAACCGATTTTGATGAATTTTGGTACAGAGATAGTTGGGACCCAGGAGACGGACTTAGGCTATTTTAAAAAAAAGTGGGATATGAGGGAGAAAGAGGGAAAAAAGGGAAAACTTAGCGTTGCTATTACAAATCAATAAGGCGCAAAGACAAAAACTGCAGGCAGCAGGTACCTGCAAATCAGAAAAGGGGAACTGTGTTACCCCGAATTTAACGCGCAAAAGCTAGTTGACTATATTTAAGTGTATTGTCATCCTTTTTGGGTTATCCGTTTCCGTGATGCATTTACAAATTTACGGTTTTTGGAATTTCATTCTACTAGTGCTCTATTATATTGCCTCTTGCCAAATTACATAATTCTAGATTAACAGGAAGTACTCTATAAGTTTTGATTCCTTTTGCGAATGTTTGGAAAATGCGACATTGACGACCATATCTTTTGATTGCGTAGACTTAGACGGTCAATTTTTCAATTGGTCGATACCTTCACGCGTTTTCAACATAAAGGGTCTTGACGGACAGACAGGCAGACGGACGGTTTTTTCATTTTGAGGTACGGATCCCTAAAAACAGAGCTATATTATTTTATTTGTAAAATAAGGCTTGTATATTTTGTTCTAGGAGTTCAAACTTCGCTGTGATGTATGTGGAACGGCCCACTATCAAGACGAAATCAGTGCTCCTGAGCGATAGATCATGATTATTAAAATTAAAAACATAGATACCTGAGTCTACTGGGAAAAAATGGACACCTAAATGGGAAAAACATAATCACCAGATTTATGACTTCATATATTTCGTTCACAGATGAAAGATAAGTCTCATATCTCAAAAACTTAACATCAATGTTATTCAACCGGAACAGTTTGCGTTGAAAGGTTTTTCGCGTTTTGTAATTATTATTTCTTCTTCTCGTACTGTAAATTTTTAAAATACCTCGGAATCATATTTTAAGAGTTAACGATAGGTACCCCACACAATTAAATATGTAGACACGTGGCCCACTCCTATTTATTTATTTAATAATTAGTTATCATATTTGTGTAGTGGAAACGGTTCATAGAAGGCACATACTCTCTAAATTTCAAATTTGTGGTGCCAATAGTGTCAGAATATAATGACTGTAACATACGGACAGACAGACGGACGGGGCAAATATATAAGCGAAACTTTTTTTTAAAAAGGTGCATTATTGGTCCAAGGCCTAGGCCAAGGGGTTGCCGGTGGAGCACACAGTGGCGATCTGCCCAGCTTGGGCGGAGCACTAGCACTGCTAGTGAAGGAGGAGGCCGGGCGTTTGAGGGAGAGAACCTCAAACCAACCCAGCCGCCGCGGGAGACGCCCCGGGCGCCGGGCGCCGCGAGACGACTCCCGGCTACCGTAGATGCGGGCCTGTGGACGGTGAGCAATGGGTAGTTCATCGTCCGTCCGTCTATTGACGACAGGCCGTGTCGACGGCGCGTTCGTGTTTCACGCGCGCCTCAAAGAGATGTCAGCAAAGCAGAGGGGCTTGCCAGAGCCTCCGCCTGCCGGGGTTGCGGGTTGTTCGAAAGAGATACCGCGGCCCCGGAACGTAAAGGGCAATAGAAGGAACATGGGTGGGTTTTAGTCATTACAAGTCTGACACCCACCCATGTTCCTTCTATTGCACTTTATGTTCCGGGGCCGCGGTGGTATCTCTTTTGAACCCGCCACCCCAACTACCGGCAACCCCTTGGACTAGGCCTTGGACCAATTATGCAAATTTAAAAAAAAGTTTCGCTTATATATTTGCCCCGTCCGTCTGTCTGTCCGTATGTTACAGTCATTATATTCTGACACTATTGGAACCACAAATTTGAAATTTAGAGAGTATGTGCCTTCTATGAACCGTTTCCACTACACAAATATGATAACTAATTATTAAATAAATAAATAGGAGTGGGCCACGTGTCTACATATTTAATTGTGTGGGGTACCTATCGTTAACTCTTAAAATATGATTCCGAGGTATTTTAAAAATTTACAGTACGAGAAGCAAAAGTGTCAGACTTTCGCTTACTAAAAAACCCACCTTCCTTTTTTTGCCCTTTATGTTCCGGGGTCGCGGTATATCTTTTGATTAACCCGCAACCCCGGCAGGCGGTGGCCCTGGCAGACTCCTCTAAGTAAACTTAATACTTAGCAATAAATATATGTAGATATGTACATGCTACTGCGAGACTATGAGTACCCAAAGACCCCTAGACTAGTTGGGTCAAGTACATCCCTTACAAATATTTTAGGCGTATGTTCACTTAACTAAACTAGACGGTAAATTGTATAAATCCGCCTTTTCCGTAAGGTTTTTTACGACATTTATTGATATTTTAATCTAACTCAAAATCAAATGCTGAAATAGATGTGATTTCTTGTCTTGTCGTTGTAATTAACATTTTTAATGTAACACTTTTAGTAGACATTTTTTAGTGAACAGCCAAAATATAAAAGTGAAATAAATGAAAAACTTTTCTATAAATAAATACTTGTAATCTTTTTACTATGTAAACACACTATGAAATAGTTACCTAATTTATAATAGTGATGAGTTTGATTTTTCATCAGTAATTTTAGAATCATCATCTTTATAAAAATGAATTTTAACGAAGTGCCGAATCCTAATAAAGGCTTATTTTTTCAAAAGGAGTTTTATTTTATACGCTTGATGAAATAATTAAGAAAAATTGTTAACGTAAGAAACCATCACAGCAAAGAGAAATGTGAGAAATCAAAATGAGGAGAAACGCATTATCTGTTTTGCCGTTTGCTAAATTTATTTGGTTTGGCCGTGGAATAAACAAAGCAATACAATCCTTAGACATTCCTATAAGAATAATTGCAAAAACCGACCATTCATTAATCTGAATGAAGAAGCGATGTTCAGAGAATGCCACTATTGTTTGCTTGTTGATAGATACCGAAAAAAAAGACTCCTAAAATAAATGTTGGCTACGCGGCTACGGCGTAGCTCGCGTAGCTAGTTAGCTACGACTTACAAACCTGGCAGATTTTGAACACTACTTTAATTGAATTGGTTAAAATTTTGATAAGTGAAAAACTAATTTCAGTGAGAACATTTCTACTTTTATTATTAGTTATTTTATCAATATTTGAAAGTACGAAAATTAAATATTCAAAATACATAGTACCTAAAAGTGGTAGATCAAATTAAAATCTAAAATATGTCCAGAAAAGTATATAATTTATGCCGTGTGATGCATATTAATGCGAGCAAAGTAAAACCAAGTCATAAAGGCAGAAACATAATTGTCAATGTTAAGTTTGTGGAGGCTGCCTCACAAAGACGAATTTGAGGCACAAAGAGGCGGCATTACGGCGGCTCCCACAGTAATCCGGATTGAGCCAGCAATTATAATACTTATCCTGTTCGGTATTTCATCTCGCCACAGTAAAGTGTACCCCAAATTGTCCCCGTTTCATTCGCGACAGATAAAAAGAGATCCGGGTTTGAATAAATATATTAATGACTCCTTCATTTCATGAAGAAGAGAACAATGTTTAATATTTCTTATCAAACAGCCGCTTTCTAGATATTTGAAACTGATTACCTGTCAAAATCCAACCTAAAGGTAAATAATTCTTCAACATTCGTGCTTCGACAGGTAGCATAATTAGATTGTTTGAAATTAGTCAGTTCTTGTAAAAAAATCGTTTACTGAATACATTGCATAATCTGCTCACGAAAGTCGGACCCCCAATAATGTTAGTTAGATAATATCTGCACTATAATATATACTAACTAAATATTACGATCTAACCAAGCAACGCGGTATCATGATGATAGAGGCCTATAATCGAACCATAGTTGTTTACCGCCAAAGTTACCCAAGTATCGTTAGGGACGCCATCTAAAGTGACTTGCCAAACAAATACTTATATCTAAAAGCAACGAATATCCAAAAATAACAATTGTTAAGAAAGGCTGTAGTCTCGCCAACAGTCGAAATTGCAGTCTTAAACAAACATAGCGATTTTAGCTCTGAATATAGGAGCTTTAGCCAGAGAATTGCGGCCAGATCCCGGAAATAAACTTGCTAGAGCATCGGCTAAAACCAGCGATGTGACAACCCTAGTAACAGTGGTGTAGTAAAATATTGACATTAGCCTTTAGTTCACCGCGACACCGATACCACGATAAGCTAATGAATTTTCCCTTGAACAAGTCGGCAGGGTGCTGATAAATTAAACTTGTAGTTTAGTAAACAACTTGTTAACAAAGTACGTTACCAGAAATGTTATTGATAAATCATTGAAACTTAGGTCTTAGTTCGATGGCGAACGATATCGAGTCAAGTGGAGACAGAACTTTGGTAATATCACCTGTAAAATGTTACGTAAATGTTCCTCTTTAATCAAGTTACCACTAAGTTGGATTTAAAACCACTCGTAGTATATTTTCGGCTACCTCGTTTTTCTCCCGTCCTCTCTGGCGCTGGTAAGTATTGTTATTAGCCCGTATTTGCTTGCTTGCCAACAAACTACATCAATGCCCAAACTTCGGTTAAAGGAGGTATTCACGTTTTCCGACGGTCAAAGTTGAAGAGGAGTTATGAAAGTACTCGGCAGATAGATAGTGTTTTCATGGAAAAAGAAACGAGTAACTCGTTTTTTTCTATCCCTTTCCATAGACGCAATGAATAATAGTAGTTCATCATCCATTCTATATTTAGTTCCTTTTTCCTGTTTATCTTTGATATAATACTTTTTATACACGTAAAAATTACCTCACCGAAAAAGATGAATCAATGAATTACGAAATTGACGAGAACGGAAAGTCTATAAACACAAATAATCGATACAGGACCCTATCAATCAATCTGGCACCATTTGAAAGGCCGCAAATGAGCAAGAATGAGATTTTTAGACTAAGTAGCAGCAAGCTACTGTAATTATTCTGATAAGCTACCAACTCATCAATCAAAGTTCTTCGGCTGCCGCCGCCGTCTCTTCCAATCTTTAGACTGTAAGCCTTTACTCACTTATAATATATCGTCCTGCCTATGAACACAATGCTTATAATTTAGGTGTTGCCACATAATAAATTAGATTGAATAAATTAGGCCGCGTTTTTAACATAATTTATTTGAATGCAGGATAAAAATAAAAGCACTTGTAATGCAATCATAATTTTATTTCAAAATATAAATTTTAATAACAAATCATAAAACGGGACTTAAGTGGACCATGAACTTTTTATGGGTCTATTATTTTGAGTTTATGTCAAATAAATCACGTGAATGCATAATGTTTCTTAACAGCAGTAAAATATTTAAGACTTTTACCGAAGTATAAAAAGATACGATAAAAGTAAAAACAACATATGCATCTAATCAATAACCGAGACACGCCAGCAATCCCCGAAAAGTTGGACAGAGACGTATGAGAAACTTACCTTTTTTTAGGGTGGGAAGTCATCAAATAACTTCCCCCGCTCTGGGCGTGTGTCAGACTTTTACTGACTAAAACCCACCCATGTTCCTTCTATTGCCCTTTACGTTCCCCGTCCACAGGCCCGCATCTACGGTGGCCGGGAGTCGTCTCGCGGCGCCCGTCGCCCGGGGCGTCTCCCGCGGCAGAAACTTACCTTTACACAATATTTCCATATGATTCTCATATTATTCTTAACAGACCAAACACTTGAACTATTCATAACTACTCTATAGGTACTTAATAATTTTATTTCTTTTACATTTAAATTGTACTGACCTCGTCCTAATAAACTTTTGCTTCGTTTAATTAAACCTTCATGCCTCGCAAAATGTTAAACGCTCAAGTTAAATTAAATTCACCATCGGCATTTCATATTTTGCTCAGAAATAATGTAATTACCTTAAATTAGAAGAGATCTCGAACATTTACGAATTAATTAACCAACTTCAAATAGAGTTGGTGATTTTATTGTATTTGTTAAGTTTGGAAGTAATCACTTGAATGCTCAATTTATTTTCTGTTTTCATTCAATACAAACTGGTAAAGGTAAAGGCCATGCCACATTAACATTTATTAACTTATTCTCGTAACTATTAATGAACAGAGAATATTGTATGTTATTGTTGTATTATTATACATCATTTTATGGCATAGATTGGGATACTACAAGACAACTAAGTAGTTGAAGTTGAGTATTCAAGAGAAAAATCTTGATTGTTAAGATCAACCACTTTCTTCGAATTTTATTGCACATCAAAATGTATATTACCGCTTAGGTCTGGAGAGCTAAAACCTAACCTCTTTTGAAAACCGATGGTGTTTCCAAAAACAGTTGCTTTGTACTAGGTCACACACATTCGTCGAATCGAATTACCGTGCCATCGGACTATGAGAGTGAGAGAACAGACTGCACCTGTGCCTGCTAAGACACTTGTGCACTATACTATCTCCCCACACCGATGGCTAATCTCCGCTGAGATTTGCCACCGTGACTGAAAACGGTCAGGGGCCTTAGTCTGCTATTACAATGGTGTCAGAATGGTCGATCACTGATCGCATAATGGTTGATTTTGACAAGTTTAGTATGTAGTAGATGTCAAAATCAACCATTATGCGATCAGTGATCGACCATTCTGACACTATTGTAATAGCAGACTAAGGCCCCAGGATTATTGTATAACTAGCTTCCGCCCGCGACTTTGTCCGCGTGGCATAGTTACTTTTGGCTAACGCTAACTTTAACACGCGTGATGAACGAAAAAAATTTCTTTCTCTCCCCTTTTCTTCCCTCATTTTTCCCTTATCTCACTATTTAAAAAAAGCTATCCCATCCGTCTCCAGGGTCCCAACTATCTCTGAACCAAAATTCATGAAAATTGGTTTGGCCATTTAGGCGTGAAGACGTAACTAACAAACTCACTTTCGCATTTATAATATTAGTAAGGATGTAAAAAAATATTACAACTTTCTGCAAGTGTGCAAATACTTACGCAGTAACACACTGCCAAGCCTTATCCCAGCTGTTTTAAGTTGGTGTGACTTCCAATCTAACTGGATGCAGCTGGCATTCAAGACAAAGCCAGAAAAAGTTAATAAATTTTGTAAAATGGATCTAACCTGGATTCATCATTCGTATGCGGCATTTTTTTGCAAATAGCCTTTCCAGTCAGCAGCGTTTGTTGGTTCGCCGGACAATGGCGAGCGCAGATGGCTCCCAGCCAACCATGGCATTTCAAGCACCAATGCGTCTTACCACTGAAGAAATATTTACTTTTTGTGCACCTACATACAAACATACATAATATTTTTGTATGTAGGTGTAGGTTTAAAAACCACAGAACGCCACTTACTAAGATCCTAACATACTCTATTTGCCACGTCCTATGAAAAAAGAAAATATGTAGATAAAATGACTAAAATAGTCTGAAGGATTTTAATCTCACTGTCGCCTAGGAAAGTAGCACCTAAATGGATGCTTAAATAAAAGTGAACCTACCGTTAGATTCTCATCGCTCGGCTCTGCATTGAGAATTGAAATTCCAACAGAGCAATAATATTTATACATTTGTTTAGGCATAATTTACAAGCATTAGTCCAGGTTAATACCTCAAACCTCAGACTAACAAGACTTTATAATCGACATGCTTTCAAATATTTCCGATCTTAGTTGTTAAATATTTATAAATCTTCATTTTCTTCGTCGTGTGAATGTTCCCATTATAATTTGTTGGAGATAAATTAATAATGCCGTCTTTTCTATTTGCACTTTTTGAAACCTGCCCAAGGTGACAGAGCTCTGGTCGTTTAAATTCATAAATAACTAGCTTTTGCCCGCGGCTTCGCTCGCGTTAAATTCGGCGTAACACAGTTCCCCTTTCCTGATTTGCAGGTACCTGCAGTTTTTGCCTTTGCGCCTTATTGATTTGTAAAGCTAAGTTTACCCTTTTATTCCCTCTTTCTCCCTCATGTCCCACTTTTAAAAAAAAAAAAAAAAACCTATGTCCGTCTAGGGTCCCAACTATATCTGTACCAAAACTCATTGAAATCGGTTTAGCCATTAAGGCGTGAAGAGGTAACAAACAAACTCACTTTCGCTTTTATAATATTAGTAAGGATATATAAATTAGGACAGTATAAAATAACGCAGGCGATTGAAGTGAAGTGGCACATTCTACCCCACATTACATATCAATCATGGTTGACGCTGTTGTAGCATGACATGGCAAGCAGCAATACTTCTGATGTCATAATATTAGGGTAGGTCCAGCTATGACCAAAGCTACGCGCCCATTTTTTTTCCAATATTTGATAAAGCTGATAATTAAAAAATTCGTATTGTTAAATATTCTTAAAAAATATGTATACATTTCTTTAAAAACATTAGCGTTTTTATTTTCAGTTACACGGAAGTGATGCCTGCCAAACGCAATTGACGACAGAGAATCCCAAAAAAACTGGTCTAATTATGTGAAATGTCAAGCTAAGTATAGTCAGGACCGAGTTACCGGAAGGTCACGAACCTTTTGAATTTATGCGTGTATGTGTATATTACTTACAAAAATACAACTTCACTGTTGATAAGTATGATTTTTAGCTTTCAGTCGCAATTTTGTATTTTTACCTTTCATTTAAGTAGCAGAAAAACACTCGTATCCGGTAAAGCTAGAAAACGACACAGCAAAAAAATGACCCAAGGAAAACCAACTTAAAATGAAAAAGAGTTTTCATTTCACTGCCAGCATTTTTTGCACGTTGCCGCGTTCTAAAAAAAAAACAGACTATGCCTTTTTGACGGAATACTAAATATTACTGTGAAAACTGGCGCGAATCGTGATGTCACTCTTGTTCACATGTGATGCGATCATGTTGTGCCATATAGGTAATTGATGGACGCGTACCATTGGCATTAAACACTATTCGTTTTATTTTTAGATCTAATTCGTGCAGTTGTCTAGTTAAATTTTGAGCTACTGAAATCATCTGCCTAGACCTTTCCCAATAATATTTGGGGTCGACTTCCAGTCTTACCGGATGCAGCTGAATACCAGTATTTTACATGGAGCGACTGCCTATCTGACCTCCACAACCCAATTAGTAGTGGATAATACGATAGAACTTGGTAAGACTGATTGTCAGACTTTCGGGTCACTGACTACCTGTAATGACTGCCAAAGATCTACAAATGAGAGCTGGGACCAACAGCTTAACGTGTTTTACGAGACACGAGGAAAGAAACTGGCTGCTATTATTTAGCAACGACCTCCTCCTAATTTTAAGCTACTGAAAGTATATTTAAAATAAAGCAAATTAAGGTGTAAAAGAGGTTTAACAGAGCAAAAGTATGGTTTTGGTTTTTACCATGATTTTACCGTTACCCCTAAGGATAAGACAGAAAAGTCCATTTCAAAAGATAGCTGAATGACCATCATGATCCAGGGTTGCAGGGTGTTCGAAAGAGATACCGCGACCCCGGAACGTAAAGGGCAATAGAAGGAACATGGGTGGGTTTTAGTCAGAACAAGTTTGACACTACCCCCGCTCCGCCCAGAGCGAAGAAAGTTATTTGATGATTTCCCTTAGTCAAAAAAAAAATACCATCATGATCAGTCTTTTTCAATAACAACCCTCCACCAGATACATCATAACGTAACCAATAACTAGTCACCATAAATATAACAATTAAACCATGGCGTTACATCAAATCATAGAACAATATCTAATATCAGTTTTATAGCAGATATAAAATATTTACAGTCTGTCGGACTTATGATAACTCGTATTTTCGGTTGATTGCCTACTGTCTTCCAGCCTTGGAGAAAAACTTAGGTAAGCTTTTTAGATATTTAAAGGGCAATAACATTCCTTGGGCGTAGAGATGTGTAGCGATGTGGCCACTGTTACTTGGGTATCATAATTTTGTACAGTGCGACAAAACTTAAAGGTTTCTTCGATGACACAACGTTTATATAGAAGTATTAACTTCTAGTTTGTCATATTTATCAATCTTATGTTCACAAATCAATCAATCAACAAGCGACAGTGATTTTCCTAACCTTGTTTTGTCCCGGTACTTAGTATCTAGTTGATATCGTTCCACCAGGTTTATACCAACGGATTGCGGGTTGTTCGAAAAAGATATCGCGTCCCCGGAACATAGGGCACAAACGATCCGTCTTTTCCAACCATGTTCCTACATGGGTGGATTTTAGTCAGTAAAAGTCAGGCACTTCACCCCGCTCCACCCAGAGCGGGGGAAGTTATTTGAACATTTCCCATCCGTAAGAAAAAAAAAGGTGTATGTAAGGTTCCTTCCACTCACAAATCATTAACCGTTCTTGAGTTTGACGGACTGCAGGAGTTCGTTTAAATCAATCGCACATGTTGAAAGTTACGTTGTTGAAACAATGGAACTTCGAATCTGTGTCGTACTGTACACACGTATTTACACTTATTGTTTTCTTCAGTGTACGTAGTTACGCGTTTATGTGTAACATTAGTACGGTGATATTCTCTTGAGTAATTCGTGAAAATTTGTTAGAAGGCTTATGGTTTTTATGGAGCCTTTATTTTTTTATAACAGACAATTTTATTCTGTTCCAAATTGTGTACTTGAACGTTGGAATGTTTTCGTATTTTTTATTTAAATTAGTCACATTTTAACATTTTAATGTACATATTTACTGCAGGTCTCTTGAGAGTTGGTAAAAATAATGTATGCTAAGTTTTACCTACACAATCAGTTTCTCTTTATAAAGGTAGACCTCTCGCGCCTTCCACTTTAGTACGAAATATCTTACTCGTCATTTTTCCTCGGGCATTATTTCATATCTTAACCATTGGAGCATGCCCTTTTTCGTTTCCACAGCGATCACCCAACCAAAAAGAACACGCCACAAAAAAATAAAAAGCTTGGTTATAAAATCCAAACCTAATCAAAACTGACCCAGTTGATTTGTGATTTTAAAGGAAAAAATATTGTAGGTATGATCGAATCTATAAAAAAATAGGTAGGTATCGGGTAAACCGAAGTCCGAAGTGAATAGAGAGGAAAGGATAAGAATTAGACATACACACACAAACATACATACTTACATATGTACAGACGCCTGCACATCAAGCTACTACAATCTGTCAGATTTCTTTGATAGATTTTCGACTTTATTTCTAAAGTATTAGGTTCAAGGTTCATTGGGAAAAATTGACAGTTTCGGGTAGCTTGACCTGCTGGCGTCTGTACATTCTTACGGTTGAAAAACATAACCCTCCTTTTGACAATTGAAAATAATTATTGTATGGTACTAACAAGTACTCTATTTTATATGGGTACTTAATTTTTAGACCTTGCTGGCAACATTATCATATCAATTCAACGTCTTCAAACCCTTTAAAATTTTTGTTTTGTTTTACGGCACTAAAATTTATACAAAATGCCAAGCAAAACTTTATGATAATTATGCCCCATATTTTTGTTAGGTAAACAAAAAGGACAAGGTTTTTAACCTGATAACAAAAACAAAATGACCTGCACTAAACAACCATCAACATTTTGCTACTCCACTTACATCAAACAAGAACTAACAAACCATGGTTCGGCTAGCATTATTTTAGTTCTGCCCACACAAACCACAAGTGTGGGCAAAACTAAAATAATACTGCAACACAAACTTCTGCGATGTTTTTGGTTTAGGAAAACATAACGTGCTGACAGCACTACTCGTAGTAACACAGGTCACAGGTCGAGTTAAATCTCAGCGTTGTTCTAAAATATTCAGGCGTGCCGTGAGTCCGTGGCCCTACCAAACTGCGCTATTTACTTGCAGAACGATCTCATTCGTACTTGGCGGTTTTTCTACGACTTGCCTCTTTTATTTATTAAGCCCTAGTACCTGCGCAAATTATGTACTTACCAGAGTTTATTAACACAATTGAATTGGATGCCTGATTTATAAATAATTCCAAGACACGACTTCGGCTGTAAAAGCATTCGGCTTTAGGGATTGTACGCGGCTATGTTGGAGATCTTCAATGAATGTGGCCTCAACAGTGCGTTTTAATAATAAATGGTGTGTGGTGTGAACGTTCTCGACAAAGATTTAAATACACAAAAACCAAAGCAAGCAAAAGTGATGTCCCTCCGAACGACTTGCGTGGTGAAGAGGCACGTGATTAGTCCACAGATTAAAATTTTGTTTAAACTGTGACCAATCAGAGCGCAAGGCTGGTGACAGTCATAGCAGTGCGTTTACGAGGATTGCAGTTGTAGAGAGCAGCCTGGTGTCGTTTATGGTTATGGGTTCTTCTTAGGCTCAAATAGAAATTAATTTTCTATTACCTGTAAAATTACATTTTTAGATGTTTTTAAATCAATAAATAGATTGAATTGAAATATTAGTGACGTCATACTTTGCCATTGACAGTTTTTCAGGATTGTTTCAAAACCAGTATTGATTAATAAAGTAGGTAATTACTTTGCTTTTACTGCGAACAACCAAGAATAAAGAAATAACAACACCAAAATGTTAAGGTTTCTCTTTTACCGTTAGATCTGAGTTAATGTTACGACTTCATAATGAGTATTTATGAACATCATTATAGGGTAGAGGTGTGTAAGAACTAACACAGTTGCTAAAAACTAACACAGTGCTTAGGTACCTCAGTGGACAGCGACCAACTGACTTACTAACTGAACCGGCTCACAAAAATTTACGTATTCATGAGTATACATATATGAGTATATATATATACATACTTACTGTGTTAGTTTTTAGCAATGTGTACATTGTTACCCTTATAAACCTATTAATAATTATAAATGTAGGTATTATATTTGTTTTTTTTTTTAAGCAGACAAAGAACAGCGAATAGCGAGAGAAAATGTGGATTTGAGTGTTATGGAACAAGTTCGCCTGTCACGCGACCATATAGCAAAAGGATAACATTTTAAACAACTCACCACACAAAAGAAAACTCGAAAAAGAAAAAATTATGAAAAACCTTAACCAAGACAGAATCAAACTGCGAAGCCATCAAATACACCAAAGAAGAAAAGGGCATGTGTGTGGCGTGGTTCTTGTAATTCTGAGCAACCTAGCTCAGAATTCCGAGAACCAATAATACAAAAACTGCATCAAGTGTATTTTTTGCACTAACTGGTGGCATGACAAATGTACAGCATACGACGGCCACGGTAGCTTTAAATTTGTTAATGCTGCGCACTCTTGAGCTGCCTGCACGAACATGCACAACTTATGACTACTTACTTATGCAAGAGTACGCTTTTAGTATTATAACTCATTTCCCTAATATTGTTATTCATAGTTTTTCTTACATGGCAGATAACCCAGTAATAAAGACTGATACTGAATCTAAACGGATCATCATCATCATCATCATCGTTCTCCTGCCCTTATCCCAAGTTATTTGGCGTTGGCGCAGCATGTCTTCTTCTTCCATACTCTATTATTAGTCATTTCATCGGACACCTCCTTTCTTTTTACACAGTCCATCCATCATTTCTTTCGCCATCTCTTCTACTATACCCATCCACATTCATACCCAAAACATTACAAAACGGATTCTTCTTTAAAAAAAAAATTGTGAAAGTGCGCGATCCTGCACACCTACGGGTGTGTGCTGGTAGGTTAGACCATAGCTTCCATTTTAAAACTTATTCAATACTACATAAATTCATTTAATAACTAGCTTTTGCCCGCGGCTTCACTCGCGTTAAATTCGGTGTAACACAGTTCCGATTGCGCCTTATTGATTTGTAATAGCAACGCTACGCTTTTTTAAATAAGCCTGTGTCCGTCTCCTGGTTCCCAACTATCTCTGTACCAAAATTCATCAAAATTGGTTTAGCCATTAAAGCGTGAAGAGGTAACAAACAAACAAACAAACTCACTTTCGCTTTTATAATATTACTAGCTTTTGCCCGCGGCTTCGCTCGCGTTAAATTCGGGGTAACACAGTTCCCCTTGCGCCTTATTGATTTGTAATAGCAACGCTAAGATTTCCCTTTTCTTCCCTCTTTCTCCCTCACATCCCGCTTTTTTTTCAAAAAAGTTAGCCCATGTCCGTCTCCTGGTTCCCAACTATCTCTGTACCAAAATTCATCAAAATCGGTTTAGCCATTAAAGCGTGAAGAGGTAACAAACAAACAAACTCACTTTCGCTTTTATAACATTAGTAAGGATGGTAAGGCTTGTTAGGTGTTCTAGTAGGTACTACTGTATGAAGATGACATCTGCTACACAGATGTGATTGACAAGAACAGGCGATGATAAATTAGAAAATAAGTTATGTGGATATTACGACAGTAGGTAATATGAAAAGGTTGATTTAAGGATTGTTGTACATATGACATAATTATTAAACGTCGGAGTATAGAAAATATATTAGTAATCGTGGCATTAAATCAATTGCTATGCTTCTTGAATAGGAAGGAATTTATACATTTTTCCGGAGGTTTGGACCGGTCCCCTAATAAGTACTATGAGGGAAAAACTTGAAACACACCAAATCTGATTTCCACACGGTCGAAGTCGCGGTAATAACTAGTAAGTACTTATTGTACCTGAGAATAGATAGGTACTATGTTCGAAACCCAAATAGATTTAAAACACATATAGAGTCGACATTAGAAATATTTTTATACAAAAATATTAATCTCGAACATTTTCGATTTTGACACACGAATGCTACCTGACAAGCAAGCGTGTGTAACACTACAGAACGATTTGTTACCAAGTAGTAACAACTATTGGATAACGATTTTCTTCGACTTGTTCAGTCTATCACTCGTAAATATTTTAATGTGTTTGTTTTACCACATCGTGGAACGGTACCATGGTGTTGTAACCCACGTCATAGCATCTGACTAATGATTCAATTACCCTACAAGATGATAATAGCCCACTTTATATTGTCGACATCGCTATGTAGAAAATTAACCCTGACCCCTCGTTACAAATGATCTTCGTTCTCCACTATTCCGGACTTAAGAGACGCAAACAGAGGGTTAGGCTGAATTCAAAAGTAATTTGAAGGGAATTCATGACATTCCGTGAAGTTAATACTTTTATTGTATGTACTTACCTAGTTTATTTATTTAGAAGTTCATAATTTATTTCTCTTTATATTTCGGGGCGAGGACAGTGTTTATACGCACTAGTCGAGATACCCCAAGATCGAATTCAGCACAGTACCAACAGACGTACTTGTGATCACTTGACCGAGTACCTATGCAGTCATAAAAAAAAACAAAAGCAACAAAAGCTTCCGGAAGTCTTTGACCTTTGTTTGTTTTATTGACTTTTTCGTAACCGACATCCGGAAGTTTTTTGTGTTTTTTTTTATAAAGTCGGGATTTTTTTTTTCAAAAAAAATTATGTCCCCTTTTTTTAATTGTGGTATAATGGTATCTCACACAAATTCTTATAGAGTATTAATTTTCTAACGTTACAAAAACTTATTAGCATCATCGACATAGACAGAAACACACAGACAGACATAGACACACCTCCAAAAACGATGTACCTATTACTGAAGATAAGTCATAAACTACCCTAGCATTGCAAATAAAATGTATATGGAACCACAGCAATAGCTTCCTCTATCGAATGAAAAAAAGAATCACGGAGAAATGGATGAAAAATAAAAATTTGCAGCCGAACTTCCGCCCTTTTTTGAAATGGAGACGTCATATACTTTATCATTCTATTTCATGTAGTCACTGTAGGCACTAACTACACGAGAGTCTGGTCTGATTAGGACCAGGCCTAAAATTATGTGCCGCTCATGAAGCCTCTGTCTGGACTATAGACCGCCTTCATTAACGACTCTTAAATGAATGCTTAAAAAAGCGATCTATGGGTTTTTCAAAGCTTTGCTATAATAATAATATCTAGGGTAGCAATTAATTCAAAAGCCAGTTGATACAAACGACCGGATTTTTTCCCTACTAACAGCAATTTAAAGCTAACTTTGGGCGTTAAGTAATAAATTGATTTCTACCAACTATGAAATGGACCTATAACTTTGTAATAGCAAATTGTTTTGTAGGTA
Source organism: Ochropleura plecta (assembly GCA_905475445.1). Taxonomy (NCBI): domain Eukaryota; kingdom Metazoa; phylum Arthropoda; class Insecta; order Lepidoptera; family Noctuidae; genus Ochropleura; species Ochropleura plecta. The sequence goes on from FR997723.1 coordinate 14,371,809, forward strand.
ACATTTACGCAAACATTGTTAATTAAAACAAAACTTAGAGAACTGAAAGCTTGATTTAATTTCCAGTTCAATCTTTATGGCCTTTTTGCGGATGGGAAATCATCAAATAACTTGCCCCGCTCTGGGCGGAGCGATGGGGAGTGTCAGACTTGTACTGACTAAAACCCACCCATGTTCCTTCTATTGCCCTTTATGTTCCGGGGCTGCGGTATCTCTTTCAAACAACCCGCAACCCCGGCTGGAACCTGGCTTTATAAGGTTTAAGGTTCATTGGGAAAAATTGACAGTTTCGGGTAGCTTGACCTGCAGGCGTCTGTACATACCTATGCGCATCCCTACTTACCTGAGTAAAATTATTGTTGAGGGTACAAAATAAGTTATTGCGGTGTTGCTTTAGGTACATTAAGCTCATAATCTTTCACTTGACTATCGTATTCCCATTCTCCTTAGAGAGCCAGTTGTGTTCTATTTACAAAACAGGTAACTTTTATTCCGCCGTACCTAGGCGTGTTTGCATTATGCACGTAAGCTGCTTGTGCGTTGTTGCCTAGGGCTTACCAACATGGCGCATAATAAACTAACAAATTATCTACTTAATTAAAATTAAGCTCAAACGTCTTAGCATGTACCAAAAATAAAAGCGCCTCTTAATAAAAATATATTGTTTCAATTCCTGAATCCTTATTCCTTACTAATATTATAAAAGCGAAATTAGTTTGTTTGTTCGTTTGTTTCCAGGGATTTTCCAGGGTCTCAACTATCGCTGTAACAAAATTCATCAAAATCGATTTAGTCATTTAGGCGTGAAATACGTCTCGTGGAGACGGACATAGGCTAATTTATTTTTAAAGAAAAGTGAGAAATGAGGGAGAAATAGGAAAGAAAAGGGAAAACTTAGGTTTGCTATTACAATAAATAAGACGCAAGGGCAAAAACTACAGTTAGCAGGTACCTGCAAATCAGGAAAGGGGAACTGTGTTACCCCGAATTTAACGCGAGCGAAGACGCGGGCAGAAGCTAGTAAATAATAATATTTAGGCATTCATGTTCTGCCTAGTAGCTTTGCACAAGTCCGAGGCCATGTGCTTCCCCATGGGCCCCGGAATACGCCACCATCGGAATCCCAACTGAAGGTAGGGTCACTGCCTGCCGGGGTTGCGGGTTGTTCAAAAAAGATACTGCGGCCAAAGAAGGAACATAGATGGTTTTAATCAGTACAAGCCTGACACTCCTTTCCGTTTAGCTCAGAGCAGGAGAAGGAGAAGTCATTTGATGGTTTCCCATCCGAAAATAAAAGGCACTTATTCAGGTGTTTCTTAATCTTTGCGAAAATGAGCATAAGAAGCCTTTTCTCAATGGAGTACTTAAAGAAAAAGCCTCCATAGGCCACCTACACCTACACCTCTGCTAACCATTACGTGGAAAACACTTTACCTTCTTATTAATTAAGAAGTTATTGGTTGGATAGTTAGATTAACTTACTATTTGGGCAACAACCGCAAACGAAAGTCAGAAAGTGAAATTGCACAAGTGATTTAGCTTTCTGTCTTATTCTTTACCTAAGTATGTATTTACAAAATAAAATCTTAACGAGTAGCCAAAACCCCGATATACTAGGTATCTGTCTTACTAAAATCAATTAGGAGTAGGTACTGTATAATCCAGTTGCATACGTGGACTGGAGCACAGACTGGAAGCCGTCCCAAACATTATAATTAATGTCTACTTATTTGCAATATTATATAAAAAAGCCGGCCAAGTGCAAGTCGGACTAGCGCACCGAGTTCCGTACAAACTTTAACATAAACGGCCGTGTCTTTTGACTGCGTAGACTTAGAGGATTGATTTTTTTACAGCTCTAAGGGACCACAGACTTGAGTACCTGTACGGTTTTAATTTCAACTCGAAACCTCCACGCGTTCTCGACATAAAGGGTATTGACAGATAGACAGATTAACAGACGGACAACAAAGTGATTCTATAAGGGTTCCGTTTATTCTTTTTGAGCTACGGAACCCTAAAAATATAAAAATAAATAGATTGGATAACCCTTAAAATACGAGAAATTCAGGTTTAACTTCGTATCCAAACTTTAATTGTAAAAGTGGAAATAGAAGCGTAGGTACCTAATGGGATGTCTTACGCAAGCGCGGATCCAGGGGGAGGGTCATGGGGGTCATGACCCCCCCCTGGGCGACAGGCTGGGTCATAGGTGGCCACTGCATTTTTATCTAATTTTATTTATAAACGTAAACAAATTATACGCGAAAGACGCACATAGTCATAATTCTATGCTGTTATTGGTTATATTATAGCTGTTTATAGTGAAAAACATCGAATAAAATTTTATTATTCAATCGGTTCTAAGTTTAGTCGCACAGCGCGGCCGCTGTACTATTTGAGAAAAAAAATATGCACAGAGGTCACACCTAGAAAAGTTTCACTGGGTTGTGTGGTCGCATAAAGATCAATCCCTTTACTGTAAATATTGTGTTTTGTTTGCTAAGTTACTGCACCTGGTGGTGGCACACAATCAAAAACGCTTCTAAAACGACTAGTTATAAATCATCAAATGCTTCCAATGGTTCTTCCATTGGAAACATTTGATGATTTTCTAGGTAACAATGGTGTTCTCCTAACAGACCAGCGACACCAATATCACGAAAGGGCCGTCAAAGCAGGCAAAATCTTTTTATTGACATTCCTTAACCAGAGATTGAGGTAATGAATCAAATTAATAGTCAAAGAATGGCGCAAGTTCATGAGAACGCTTGCGACCAATAGTTTTGTTTTCTTTTCCTTATCTTGTAATCAGTCGTGTTGACTATAAGCAGATGAGGTGTAGTCAGTATGGCTTGTCGGGTGCTAGACAGCTCCCAGCGGAGCCCACCCTTCATTGGACGGGCCTGTTGGTCTAGTGGTTAGTGGCCCTGACTGCTGAGCCGGAGGTCGTGGGTTCGATTCCCACCCAGGACAAACTTTGTGTGATGAGCATGATTGTTTGTTCTGTGTCTGGGTGTGATTTATCTATAATATGTATGTATTTATAAATTATATAAGTATGTATATCAGTTGTCTGGTTACCATAACACAAGCTCTGCTTAGCTTGGGATCAGATAGCCGTGTGTGAGTTGTCCCACGATATTTATTTATTCAATGGAGTCGCCTTCAGAATGACTGTTTTACTAAAAAAAATCACGTCGTTTCTTAAGGCGGCGAAGTGTTTCGGGGATGGTCAGCTGTCCTACAAGCTGATTTGGGTGTTTTATGAGTTTTGATTTATAGCTGGAATGGTTCAAGAAGTAATCAACTCATATGGGGAGTTGATTACTTCTTGAACCATTCCAGCTAGAAGTAATCAACTCATATGGGGAGTTGATTACTTCTTGAACCATTGGTAGGTTAAGAAATTCGTGGATCTCTTTTGTTTTGATAAACCATGGCGCATTTGATATTTGTCTTAGGATATAGTTTTGCGCCCTTTGCATTATCATTATGCTGAGCCCCACAGTACAATACCATAAGTCCAAATAGGTTTCAGCATGACATAGCATATAAGGATCCTTTTGTCCATTGACAGTTTGAGTTTCTTCCCAGTAACCAGTATTATAGGCCCCAGTATTTGAGGTTGATCTGATCTCTTTTTGCTTACACATGCTTCTTCCAAGTGAGTCTGCGGTCCGAATGCATTCCAAGGTGTTTGACAGAGTTCTGATGAGGCAGTTGAGTACCATTTGCGAAGATTCACACTTCACGTGAACCGACTTGGACTCACTAGCTGCGATTCTCCATTTGGCCAGATGTATACAGAAAGTATAACACCGGTCCAAGAACCGACCCTTGAGGCACTCCTGCGTCGATTTTGTGGAAATCTGATGTGCAATCATTTTCTTTGACTTGGAATATTCTGTTAGCTAAGTAGGACTTGAGTGTTCAGAAGTACGTGTGTGGTAATAGGGATTTTATTTAGCATAACAACCCCTTGTACTAAATCCTGTCAAAGGCCTGCTGTATATCCAGTATTATCCAGGAAGGCTGTGGAACAGTATTCCTTGCTTTCAAATTCCTTCCTTATTACTCTTGTCATCCTGTGGACTTGTTCTGTAGTCGCATGTTCTTTACGGCAGCCTAACTGGTGGTCAAGAGCTAATGATTTTTCTTTAAGGACTGTGTTAAGTCTGAAGAAATATTTTTTCAAATAGTTTGGCAGTAAGCTAATTGGTCTATAGGGTGTTACTTTGTGAACCAATTTGCCGGGTTTGTGAGTCATTATGATTGATATGAGACTTTCCACAAATCCGGAAAGTTTCCTACCCGCAGAATGGCATGCTGCATTACGCGATAGCTCTTGCAGTTTTTTTTTTCAATGAGATCAAACCCCGGTGCCTTATTTAAATGTTGTCCATGGATTTGAAGTATTTGACGATTTCTCTCGGTGTAATAGCTTTGAGTGGTAGATCGAGTTGTAAATCGTGGTCGAGAATAAGGTCTACATCTGATTGGTCTTGGTTCAGACTAGCATCGTTTGGTTTTAAAACATGACTGAGGTGGTGTGCAAATACATAAGCCTTTTCTTGTGCGGTTTTTGACAGGTTTCCATCATGTGTCGAAGAAGAGATGGTTTGTGGACATCTGGGGGATCATAGTGTTTGCATGCTCTCCATAGTGAATGGTTTGTGGCTTTTGTAGGTGTTAGACTTTCCAAGCATGTTTCCAGGACGACTTCATTGGCATCATCGTTATAAGGATTTTCTGTTCTTTGGCTGCTTTGTTGAGCGCTATTTTATCGCTTGGATATCTACTAGTGTGCCATACCCGACGGAGTCTGCGAAACGCGACCAATAGTAAAAATGATATTTTTTTGTGGTCGTTAAAATATACCACTCCGAGGCCATCGTGATAATAGTAAATTATTGGATGAAGAATCCTCGGTTGACAGGTGCAACACTAGCCAAGATTGTTGAAAACCTCGGCCTCAAATTCAATGTAGATTTAAATCAGTGTGTGGGCTTATTGCTTCAAATGCAAAAGTTGCAGTACACGAGCTGGCAAAAAAGCATCGCACGCCAAACGTTCCCCGTGCGCCAATCATGCTTTAAACAACTCACTGGCTAAGTCATCCGACGTCATTTCTTGTCGCAATACCTCAGGCACAATGTGAAAACTTGTAGTATTTGCCAATGCGTTTTTTGTGCATTTTGGCGTAAAGAAAGATATTTTTACACACTAAGAAGGGTCAAAGCTTGGCTTAGGGCGTATATGCCAGAAGACCGCCTGACGGGCTTAGCTCTTTTGCACGTGCATAAGTCAATAAATATAGATGACGAAAACCCCACGAAATCTTATCCGTTTAGCGGTTTCAACGTGAAAAATTTACGAAAACACTTTCACGTTCCTTTATAATAGTATAGCTATATCTATCCAAACTAGACTGCGGAGACATGCTTTTTGCGACATGGTGACCCCCCCCTGATAAAAAAGCTGGATCCGCCCTTGGTCTTACGTAACAAAGTGGAATATGAATTGTTGCGAGTTTCTTGTGAAAAGTACTTACCGTTCAAAAATTATGCGAAATAAGACCCTAACTTGGCACATAGATTAATGTAAGCAAAGAAGAAAGATGAATTTATTATTAATAATAAATAAAAAACTATTGAAAGAGATGCATATGGTGGGCATGGATATAGACTATACAAGATGGAGGGACACCGACCCTTCCAGGCTGTTTAATAATATATGTTTGCTCTTGTTTTATATTCCAGGGAATTTTAAAAGAGGGGAAAACCGTTTGTATGGGCTTATCGCCGTTAATTCGATATAGGTTATGATGCTTGGTTTAGCTCTTTCCTTTTGTCGACTAAACTAGTAGGTAGGTACCTAAGTCTTGGAATGTTGTATCATAGTTTGTAATTTCATGATGGACAAAAACATCCAACAAGGACTTGTCTTAATTTGCACACTGTTAAGAAATACAGGTGGCACACTTTCTGGACACAACACCCCTGGCCTCAAAGACCATAATATATTGACTTTTTGCTTCATTATAGGTACTAGAGGCTCAAGTTTCAAAGTACTTGCTTGTAGTCATCAAGACTTGAGCCCATGTCTACAAGCAAGTACCTAGAAGGCGATGAAATAAATTTGGACGATTAACTAACATTTTGTCCAGGGCTCTGAACCGGTTTAAAAAGAGCGGTTAATTTCGATAAAATACCGGTAAATATATCGTTCCTTCATTAACCGGTTAAACAAGTGAACAGTTCATATGTAACCCAAATGATAAAGGTTACCGGTTACATAAGCACAAACGGTTTTGACACCCAAATTAACCGGTTAATTCCGTAATTCGTAAATATTTTTCGTCTATTTTTTTAATACTTCCAACAAGTTATAGTGACATTAATACATTTAGTACCCCAGAAAAAATTAGGAAAAAACAAATGTTTGATCTGAGGACGTCAAATACAACCGGAGAACTTAAATGGTGCGGGTAGATTCATGTTTCGACTTGCTTAGTTTTTTGCGCGCCCGCAAACAAAGCGTCGAGCAAACCTACGCCACACAGTGGGTTGAAAGTATGATTTTAGTGACATAGGGGTCAATTTCGTTTTTTTTTTTGCGTCAGCTTCAATAATAAATATCTCTTGACGTTTTTCTCTAAACTTAACAGTTTGGTAGAAAAATGGGTTTTGTGTTTTTTTTGTATGGAACTGATCTAATAAAATCAAATTTCTGCTAAGTAGCGTTAGATTTTTTTTCACTTTTAGCCATTATGGTAATGCTAATGAGGATCATTAGTTAATAAACCCTCATTAAATAGGAAGCAGAAAAATTAGAAGTTATCTGTTTGTCACTGGTATAAAAACGAATAAGGTGCAGCGGGGCAATCTCGACTGGTAAAACCTAAACCACAACTTTGAAGGTATAAAAATATTAGATGATATAGTTTTATTAAAAATGTAATGTATTGACGCTCCAGAGTCATTATCTGTGTATTATTTTTACAAACTCATATTGAAAAATATTCAATAGATAGGCTTAAAAATGTTTTTTTGTCAAAAAAGGCAAAAATAGTTGTAATTCCCCCTCCGTGGGGCAATTTCAACTATGAATTATAATTTCTCTTCTAGAGCTCTTAGCTTGATGTTAGTCAGTTGCAGAGTTTTTTTATAGGGATGGTAATCTAAATTGAATCTTGTCATTTATGCAGCTAGGCTCATTTTTGAATAAAAACACGTTAAAGGTTTAGTCGGGGTAATTTCGACTGCTCGCCATAGTTAATAGTGATGGGAACGTAATAAAAAAAGTCGATAGATAAACCAATAAATAATTTTGGTCTGCTATCTATTAAAGGTACTATATCTACTCACTAATCATAAATCAAAACTTCATTTTTAGAAAGGAATATGTATTTAAAATAGAACCAGGGCACCCCTCGTCCTAAATCTACAATCGGTCATTTAAACGTTAAGCAATTTTATAATTTAGGACCAAGATTCATCTGTCTTTTTTAGTTTTAAAACAGCAATTAATAATCTAACAAATATAAAAATTAACAAAAGTCATAATAAAAAGTAGGTAATCAACTTAAAACTAATCTTTGAATTCTTAAAAATTAGAAATTGAGAAATCCCTCGAAATGCATCGATTTGAATCGTGTTGCGATCCTGCGAATAGAAAGATTACAATAATATAGCTACAAGTTAAATATTTGTAAAGTATTTACATCGACAAAAGATATCGAAACATGCACATCACTAGTGTTTGTTCATTTCCATATAAAATCTGGTGGGGCAATTTCAACTGCAAAAAAGTTGAAATTAGCCGCCATTACAATCCAGGTGGGGTTATTCAAACTCACACCAAAATGCTGTTAAAACGCAAGTTACAACAGAAAAAAATAGCTAAAAACATGAAATAGGCTTTAATTAAATGTCTTACCTTTGAAAATCTTCGAAAAACACATTAATTACCACTTTTTTTCGCAAAAATGTGAGACACTAATTTGCACGTGCAAACAAGAAAAAGAGAAGAAAACAAAATAGCCGTGTCGATCAAACAGTATTGGGTCTAGCAGTGCCATCTATGTAGGAATTATGAAATCGCTTTTGAGCTATCCGGTCATAGATAGCACTTATTCAAATAAAGTAAAATGTGGAAGTTATTAAGATTAGTTGAAATTTCCCGCTGTCGAGATTGCCCCGCTGCACCTTACTAATTAATATAAAATAAATGTAGCCCACATTTATTTTATATTAATTAGTATTCGTTTATTCGTACTACTTCTAACATCCAGTGATTGTGATCATACCTTTTTGGCTATAATGGAAGGTTTAGTTAATAATTTAGATTTATTTATGATTTTAAGAGAGCAGCTGCACTCATTGTCGAATAGTTCAAACCTTTTCCAATTTCTACAAGAAAAAATTAATGTGTCTGAAGAAAACAGTGCTGAACTCCAAAAAATCTGTACGCGATTTTGTTCAAATATAAATGCAAGGTGGGAGCGAAGTAACCGCACGTTGGCAGAGTTTATTAGAAAAAAAAAATATTTTAAAAAATCAAAAACCCGACTGCGTAAAAAGTGAAACAAACTACACACCTAATAAAACTGAAAAGAGAAAAACAAGTACTGTAATCTGGAACTATGAAGAACAGTCGGGACCCATTATTGGAGTGGGAGCCGTTCCAGATTTTAATGGGTCCCGACTCGACATCATTTTATTTAATAAGTAATTATCCTAATCTTAATAGTTCAGTTCCGGGTAACGGGTAACCTTTGCACACACGATCTTGGGTGATGCTTGCGGAATTTGGTCATTACCATGACCAAAAAAACCGTAGGTTTTTTTAAGTCTGTTTTGGTCCAGTTTATGATGCCGAAAGAATAGGTATATAAGATACATGCGCCGCCGCCCGGACACCGCTGCGGCCGGCCGCATCAATATGTCCCTGCATTTTTAAACTGTAATATCTTCGGAAATATTCATTTAAATTATATGCTGTAAAGGGCCATATTGATCTATATTAAATAGACAATGTATTTAAGGTACTTAATTGGATAAAAATTAATGCTGTATTGTTTAAATACATATGTAAATACATGACGGCCTACATTTTAATTATTTATAAATAAATAGTCACTTGAATCGAAAAGTGATGTAAGAAAACTATTAATGATTTTTAAATACCTATTCAACGATACCCCACTTGACATATTTTGTTGGTTTTAATTTTTTTCATTTTCACAATATGGTGTCTCATGGTTGCCATTTTGTTTTTTTATTAATTTCATATCTTTAGTGACACTCGCAGGACTAAGAGGAATCGATTGACGTGTGAATCATAAAAATCGGCCCAGGCGTTTAGTCTGTATAGTGCTTCAAAGGAACAAACATACATACATACATACATACATAGACTGATGAACACATAACCCTCCTTTGCGGTGCGCAGTCGGGTAAAAATGGGGATTGGTTGGAAAGTGCAATAAGTTGGCCTGCGGGAATAATACCTGAACCTGTTGACACTGAACAAAGAATGTTTGAGGTTTGTGATAAAAAAGATGTTGAAAATCTACCACCATCTACAGCAGAAGATTCAGCATCTACATTTACACCTCGAAAACCTTTCGAAGAATTGAGATCCAGACAAAAACGGAGACGTGTTGATGAAATCAACAAATCGTTTTCAATATCCCCGGAAGAACTGAATGCTACCACAAATGCTAATTTAAGAAATACTGGAAATGAAGATGTAGGAAAAATAATGCATCATTTGTTAAATAACCCAGAAGATTTATAAAAAGGTAAGGAGTGTTTAAGTGCAAAAGTGAAAAGTAATCAATATTCACCCGATAAGGCACTGTCTTTGTTGGTTTCTCTTAAATTAAGTAGATAGCAGTATATAAGTCTAAGAGAGCAGCAAGTAAAAATGGGTCGGACTTATACACTTCTTATTATGAAATTAAGCAAGAAAAGTCACAATGTTACCAAGGAAAAGTAAACGTAACTATAACAAAAGATGGAGCTGCTATTAAACTGCAAGCTTTACTCAACTTGACGGTCTCGAGGCTATTAGATGTGATTGCTTTGGATTTCAGCTCGGCAAAAGATTTAGTGCTTATAAGCAAATGGGGTTTTGATGGAACCTCAGGTCAAAGTAATTACAAACAAAAGACGGAAATAGACTTTGATGATTCAACTATATTCATGGCCAGTCTAGTTCCTGTAAGGCTTCAACAATCTGATGGCACAATTGTTTGGGAAAACGACCGACCCTCATCAGCATTCTATTGCCGTCCGATTATGTTTAAATTTACCAAAGAATTGTTACACAAGTTACACAGTCAACAGTGGTAAGTACAAAAAATTGCATAGAAAAAGAAATAGATGAACTTCAGTCGAATTGAAGTAACGCATAAATTGATCATGACGATGATACACGGCAAAATTACTTCATATTTGTCAGAGACATCATCGTCTGTCTGTGATATTTGCAAAGCAAAACCGTCCGAGATGAACAATTTACCATCAATTGCTCAAAGAGAAAAAAACGAAGATATGTACCATTATGGATTGCCATCTTTACATGCCTGGATAAGAAGCAGAGTGCTTACTTCACATCGGTTAGTATATATTATATTTTTACTACATCCTTTTTCTGCTTCATTTATGTTTAATTTCCTTTTATAAAGTGTCATTCCTCTTTCTTTGCAGCTTATCGTTTGGAGTTTAAAAAATGGAGTTGCAGGGGCGATGATAAAGAAAAAAATATGCTCAAAAAGAGCGCTATACAGCAACAAGCATTTAAGAGTGAAACCGGTTTACTCATTGATATTATCAAGCAAGGAGTAGGCACAACAAATGATGGCAATACTGCTAAAAGATTTTTTAGAGATCCACCAACAACAGCCCGCATAACAGGAATTAGTTTAGAGTTAATTGAAAGGTTTCACGTGATTCTTCAGACTGTGGCATCTGGAGAGCGCGTGGCCCTTACAATTTTTCGAATATTGTAATGATACTGCTAAATTATTATGTTAATTTATATCCATGGTATTTTTTTATTTTATTCTTTTTTTCGGGTTGGAAATCATCTAATGACTTCCCCCGCTCTGGGCGGAGCGGGGGGGCATGTCAGACTTGTACTGACTAAAACCCACCCATGTTCCTTCTGTTGCCCTTTACGTTCCGGGGCCGCGGTATCTCTTTCGAACAACCCGCAACCCCGGCAGGCGGAGGCCCTGGCAAGCCCCTCTGCTTTGCTGACATCTCTTTGAGGCGCGCGTGAAATAAGAACGCGTCGTCGACACTTTCGTCAATCGACGGACGGACGGCGAGCTACCCATTGCTCACCGTCCACAGGCCCGCATCTACGGTGGCCGGGAGTCGTCTCGCGGCGCCCGGCGCCGGGGCGTCTCCCGCGGCGGCTGGGTTGGGTAGATGATCTCTCCCTCAAACGCCCGGCCACCTCCTTTGCTAGCATTACTGCTTCGCAGAAGGAGATGACCGCTTCCCATTCCCTCTCGCTCCGGACCATGGCCTGGACCTGGGCCGGACGCGAGAGATCGCCGCCGCCGATCGCCTCCACGAGGGCACGGTGGTGCTCCGCCCAAGCTGGGCAGACCGCCACAGTGTGCTCCACCGTGTCCTCCAGGCGATCGTCACAATGGTGACACCTGGGCGCTTCCTCCCGCCCGATGATGTTCAGGAACCTCCCGAAACTTCCGTGTCCGGTGAGGAATATCCATGGTATTATACGGCATCCAGTGTTCACAAATTGTTGGTACATGGGGCTGACATAATTAAGCATTTTGGTGCCATACCTGTCGGTAAACTGTCGGAAGAAGCAGGAGAGGCTCGCAATTAAGATTTTTGGAATTACTGAGAGAGCCATTCTAGAAAAGTAAGTAGAACGGCGACAAACGAAGATATAGATACGATAGACCACAAGTCTAAGACCTCAAATGAAAAGACAAATTATGGGTCTCTCTCCAAGAGTCAAAGAGCTTCTGATGAGTTTTCCAACAGAATCCGATTTAGATTTTATTGATGTAAATAATTTACAAGATACTCCTAGCGATAGTGAATAAGATTTTGATAGATTGTAAGTGTACTTATAGATTTTTTTTTTGTAAGTATTAGTGTTGTATATTCTTAGTCCTGATTAGGTGTATTATTGTGTACCTTTACTAAACCTTTACTATGTATCTTTTGTAAGTAGCTTTATTATGTACGTTTTACTACTATTTACCTTTTTCCTAAGTAAGTATACATTTTTACTTAAAAGAGCACATTCGTATCCTCTTTTAAAAATAACATATTATTACGAGTACCTACCAATTTAAGCGTATATGAGATCTTTTAAATGTATTTTTGTTACTGATTAGGAACTTACCTGTATTAATTCGTCTTTTGTCTTACTATTTTATTTTTGTCATTGTATTTCATATTAAAATTGAACTAAAAGAACGTACGAAAATAAAGCTTTTTATTCTATGTATTTTTTTCATTTTTTCAATCATCATTTTTAGGCAGAGTTGCAACTTTATGCAAATATTCATAGCATCAAATGATAGTGAATGACACAAGGTATAAGAAAAATAACGTTGCAAAGCGGGATCTAACGGTACTTAGCAGAAATTTGATTTTATTTGATCCGTTCCATACAAAAAAAAAACAAAATTCATTTTTCTGCCCAAACTATTAAGTTTAGAGAAAAACGTCAAGAGATATTTATTATTGAAGCTGAGTTCTATCGATCCGCATACAGAAAACGCAAAAAAACGAAATTGACGCCTATGTCACTAAAATCATAGTTTCGACCCACACAGTGGCCACTGTGTGGCAGCGACGTTGCGAACTTGCATGCGACTTGATACGACTATTTTGTAACTAAATGACATCGCAACGTCTTGACCGTGCTTGTGAAAGAGGCGGGGGCGGGGGGTGTTCAAATTTGGTATTAACCGGTTAATTTTCACTTTTAAAACCAAAATTCATGAAAAACCGGTTTCTCGCAAAAAACCGGTTAAAACCGGTAAAGTGCAAACCTTAACCTAAATCGATTTCGGTTTGGGGTCAATGACCGTAACCGGTTAAGAATTTCAACCGGTTTCCGACCCCTGATTTTGTCTATTTTGGGTCTTTTCCCGGTACTTTCTAGACAGAGTTATAAGATCCATGCTGTAGAATTCATTACAGAAATTCATACATACGTATCTGATTTACCCTTTCATTTTCATGTTTCGTCAACATGAATAGAAAAGCTGATGCTATTGGATGACCTATTCCGAACTAGGTATAAAAGTAAGAACCTACAAAAAAGACAAAAAAAATAATACTTATTACTACAAGCATTTCCGCATTGTTTTTCTAATCTCTAACAGAACGAATGCATTGTTGATAATGAATGGATACAAATTAGGAAGTTGCTTCCATGTCTAAAACCTTGAGACTTCTTCCTATTTCTGATTGATAGTGATCTGCAGACTGCAGTTAATACTATTTCAGTTTGTATTATAATAAAGCAATACTTCCTTTTTACATCCGATTCTGTGTCGAATGTTCCCGAAAAACAGAGCTGCGTAGGAGTGCCTTCCTACCTACGAAAGGCAATGATTAGGTACTTGAGGCTGTCTTAAAATTAATCCGGAGCGGCGTTTATAGGAATCGCAGTGACTTTGCTACTTGGGAGAGCCTTACACAGAACATATTCATCTTTTGCATTGCTTTACTTTTTAATTTATGACAGTTGGCGCAGTGGCTGAGCAATCGACTGCTGCGCTGCGTGTCGCGGGTTCGATACCCGCATGGAACAAATATTTGTATGTGAGATTGAATGTTTGTAAACGCACCCACGATACAGAAGAAATTCCTAGTGTGGGGCAACGTTTTTTTTTTTTAATAAAATGAGTTTCACCTAGGTACTGAGTGATGTGGTGGCCAGAAACATCATCATCTGCCTAGCCTTTTCCCAACTATGTTGGGGTCGGCTTCCAGTCTAACCGGATGCAGCTGAATATCAGTATTTTAAATGGAGCGTCTGCCTGACCTCCGCATCCCAGTTAGTGCTGGGTAATGCGATACCCCTTGGTAAGACTAGTTGTCAGACTTTCGGAACACTGACTACCTGTAACGACTTTCAAAGATCTACAAATTTAGCCACGAGCTCCACCATAGCTTGCCGGGGGCCAGAAACATAAAATATAAAGGTACTAAATCAGCAGAACAAACTTTTCAGTCGAAACACTACTTGTGCTGGTATTATAGTTTAAAAAATAACTATTAACTCAAATATAAGATAAAAAAAAACTTTTTAAAAAGAAACAATTCCAAAAACAACACTAAAAAGTGGAAATTTATTTTACTTCCGGAAGTCGGTGACTTTTGTTTGTTTCATTAATTTTCTGCAATAAAAATAAAATTGATATGGGACCACCTCGGGTGTAGGTATAGGTACTTACTCTCTCGATTTTAAAAATAATTTTGAAAATCGGCGCCAAATAGAAGGAGAAATCGCATAACAAACATTAAAAAAATACAGTCGAATTGAGAACCTCCTATTTTTGAGTCGATTAAAAAAAAGTCAAGTCAAATAGAGAAATCTTTGGAAGTGTTCTTCTTTCAAGACATACACTCCCGGACTCCTAAATCGAGCCACCTAGCATAATGATTTAGTAAAGTCCATAACTTTAAAAAAATGTATGAATGATCAAAAAGTTTTTATGCAATTTTGTAGCTGGCATATTCAACATTAGGCTCATGTACTATTGTTCTGAATTTGTTTTTTTTTTTAAATGACCTTCAATGACCTAAGTGTTGATTTTGCCATTGTACAGACTAAGACATTTGTTTTAATTTTAAAGAAAAAATGGTTTAGTCAAAAAAATCTATTTATTCAATAACTTGTATTGCCTCCTAAAGCATTAATGACAGCATTCATGCGATTTGGCATCGAATTAATCAATGTTAAAATCACATGTTGAGGGATATTCTCCCATTCTTCTTCGATAGCAGTTTTCAGTTCCTGTAATGTTTGTGGGGCTGGATGGCGAGCTCGAACGCGTCGCTTTAATTCGTCCCACAGGTGCTCAATTGGGTTCATGTCGGGACTTCTTGATGGCCATTCCATTACAGTGATACCAACGTCTTGTCGTCAAATGAAGTTTGGACCTACAAACTCGGCATACGGCATTACATGAGTCTCCAAACATTGGCGTATATAACGGTCAGCATTTAGTGATGGCATCCGAGGCCCAGACACAAACTCAAGTGCAGTTTTGCCTGCGGCGGAAATGCCTCCCCAAACCGTCCACGACCCACCGCCATAACTAACTTTTTCTTCTATGCAACACTGCACGAATCGTTCTCCCTGCCTACGGTAGACCTTCCTCCTTCCATCGTTACCATGAAGCATGATTTTAGTCCCGTCACTAAAGAGCACCTGGCTCCAATTCCTTTGTGTCCAGGGTGAATGTTGGCGCGCAAACTGAAGGCGCGACATTCGGTGAGCACGCTCTAATTTGGGCCCATTGGCTGGCTTATGCGGTCTTAGTCCACGTTCTGCAAGTCTTCTCCTCACAGTACGAGCACTAACAGCTACTCCATGAAAGTCTCGAAGCTGTTCCTGGATCTGGACTGAAGTGAGGTGACGATTTCTCAAACTGGTCGTAACCTTAAATCGATCCTGTCGTTCTGTTGTTACCCGAAGTCGTGGTCCACGTAAACGACGAACATATCCCCCAGTCTCTAAGAACCTGTGGTACACTCTTTGAACAGCGGATCGGCTTATGTGGAGTTGCGTACTCACGTTTCTCTGTCTTAAACCGGACTGAAGAAGAGCCACAGCTTGAGCCGCTACTTCAGGCGAAGTATCCATAACTTCAAACCAGAAACGATAAAAAAATTTACAAAAGCAATTTAGGCACTTTGTCAACCCGTAGATACGAAAAAATCAATAATCTAAGCTCTTAATTTACAGTTTCTATATTGTTCAGGTTTCCTAAACACAACAACAACTACAGCTCTTCATTTGTTTTTCGAGATTACCAATTTAAATTTAGAACCAATTGCATTTCAACTAGGCGACAAATATGCCAGCTACAAAATTGCATAAAAACTTTTTGATCATTCATACAATTTTTTAAAGTTATGGACGTTACTAAATCATAATGCTAGGTGGCTCGATTTAGGAGTCCGGGAGTGTAGATGGCACTATGTACCTACAACAAAAACAAAATAGAATTCTATAGCATAGTAAAAATTTTGCAAACTTAAAAGCTACTACAATATTTTTTTATTTCGTTTAATCACCAAACTAGCACTCACAGAATACGAATAAAATAAGTTTCTGATCTGATCAAACAGTTTAGTCTGTCGCTACCGCAGTGCCATCTACACTACATTAGTTGAAACAATCCAAACACGAACGTAGGCGAACTTGTTATCAATAATATAAGCAAAACTCACTCACAGATAATAAACAATGCAGTTGATTGTTATTTAAAAGATAATATACTAATTATTATGATAAGTTTGATTTTGTTTTAATTAAATTATTAAAATCTAATTAGAATCACAAAGGCTAAATAGCTTCATCATACGCTTACTTGTCTGCTAAAGTAAACGAAACGTCGAGTATTTAAAAAAAAAAGTAAGTGAAGTGAACTAAATAGTGACGGTCGACAGCTCATCGTTACGTTGTTTTCGATGTTATTTTTATAGTTTAAAAATCTTCAAAATTAGTGTAGTGATCTAATTAAACAAACCAAGATGTGGGATCCAACTCATGTTCAAGTTACTATCCAACGGGCTCGAGGACTTTTGATCAAAGGTAAAAACGGTGTGAATAACTGTTTTGTTACAATCGCTCTCGGTAAAGATAAATTCCAAACTTCCGTCAAACACAAAGCGACTCAGAATGTCGAATGGATAGAAGAATGTGAGTTACGAATACCTACGCAGGGAAATACTGCTGAGATTGTTCTAAAGATTTACGATGAAGATTTGCTAAAAGACCATTTACTAGGTCAAGTATCGATTCCGTTAAAAGACCTCGATGTTTACGAGCGGCCAAGAAGCCGTTGGTACACCTTGCAGGGAAAATCTGGTAAAGAAAATGATAAGCCGAGAGGCGAGTTAGAAGTGAAAATTGCTTTCACTGTAAAAGAAGGAAGTTTGACTGATTTGAGTAAAAAAGATAAACATAGGTCTTCTTTGTCTAGTATTGCTCAGAATGTAGGTGGCAGTCTCATGAGCATTGGTAGTATTGAAAAACGTAAAAGCCTTAAAAAGTTTGCTAAAAATCTTGGTTCTAAAATGAACTTAAATAAGAAAGATAAGAAAAGTGACTCATCATCTCTAAGTGGCAGTGTTGGGAACCTCAAGAGTTCAACACTTTCAACCCCTGATCATTCCACACCCAAACGTATGTCAGGAGAAGCTGACCCTGGGGTAATTAGTGAAGATGATGATGAGTTTGCTTTTGATGATTTATCCCATAAAAGCTCTGGTAGCTCACTCAATGTTCAAACTTTACCACGAGGACACAAATACACACCCTCGCCTGTAAATGCTTCATTGGAAAACCTTGGAGGTGGAGAATTTCTGAGAAGATCCACAAGTAGTAACTTGGCAGTGCCAGAAAAACCAGTCCCACAGAAACCTGTGCGTCTGAGCCTTGATACTTTCACTCCTCCTCAATTGCCAGCACAGGTCATTGACAAAAATGATGAGTGGTCACAGAAACTATACTCTAAGCGGAAATCTAACAGTCAATTAGCTATTGATAGAGAAAAGTCTTCAAGTCTAGAAAGAAATAAGAAACTTGACAGTCCAAGTTCTTTAAAAGAGAGACCAAGCCCTAAGTTCTTCAAGAAGTTTGGCAATAATAACAAACAAAAGAAATTATTGGAAGAGCGCATTATTGTTGGGGAAGAGAATATTGCAGAGGAAGATTCTATTAACCCAGCATTCAATAATATCCCTAAATCAATTGTTAAAGACTTTGATGGGAAGTCACGAGAAGACTTGATGGTCATGGTTTATAACTTGCAAAAAGATGTTGAGTATCAGAAAAAGAAGAATAAAGACCTGGAAAATTACCTTGATGAACTGCTTCTCAGAGTAATGGAAACAACACCAAGAATCTTACAGAACCCTTATACTAGAAATAACAGCATGCATATTAGAAACAAATAAGTGTTATGCAAGTGCCTAAAAATTCCAATACATCAATTGCATGATTGCTTAAGATTCATGTGGCATGCCTCATTCTATTCAATATTTGTGTATTACTGATATAATTATTTGAAGAAACTTTCTTTATTCATTATTTAGGTTGCTTTATTAATTATTTAGTAAACATATTAGAATGAACAAGATTTATAATTAGAACTAAAGTTTTTCCGTTATTTAGTAACTATTAGGTAACCACTTGTGTAGCCAGTGACACCTGTATTTAAACTAGTGAGAGAGTTGTGTGTATGAATTATAAAGAAATATAAATCTTAATGCTTGTAAACTTTCACTCCTCTAAAGATCTAATCACATACAAACTTAGTGCCTTATGTATAATAAGTCTGTGATAGATTATTTGGTTGTTTTGTTCATATGAAAGTTTTACCTGACTATCTAATCTAGCATTTCCAAATCTCACGGAACAAGATGATAATCATAATGATTAATAGCCTATGTTACAAACTTACTGCTGGTATTGTATTTATGTAGAAGGTCAGATTCAAACAATTGACGTTTATTAGTCTACAAATTTTAATTGAGTAATCAAAGAATGTGTAACAATTACCCACTGCCATGAAATTTTGTAAAGCAATTTTTAATTCTCATTTTTATACAGAAATTGGACAATTCTAAAGTTTGTGCCAAAGTTATTTACATATTAAAACACACTCCATTTTATAAAATAATAGTCACTTACAATATGGTAGTTGTAATAAAAAGACATTATTTTTAAACATCAAAATGTATTTAAAGATTGTGATATTGACTGTGCAAGATTGTTCATTTAAAAATTAAGAAACATTAACTGGGATAGAAACTATTTATGTGAATTACTTAATTATATCCAACAAGCTTCATTCCTACAAATGTTAATGCTTATTGCTTATCCACACATGGCTGATCTGTCATACAATCTTATGACATGTTAGGTGTGTATGATTCATAAGTATGTATAATAATAAGAATGACTAAGACATTGAATGTCTTGATAGATAGCGCAAACAATTCCTAAGCCTTAACAAAAGTGACTCGAAACACAAGTACCTAAGGAATCCATCCAAATCTAATTCAAGGAGGTTGATCATTATTTATTTGTTAGTGTTAAAATATTTTTCATTTATTTATAGTGGCATTAACATGCATTATATCAAGTATTTTTAGTGCAAATCATATTAACTTTTACATGTAATTCACGTAAATCATATTTATTTTGTAAGAAATGCCTCTGTGCAATAATTAAAGTTAGTGGGTAGATTGTTTTTGTTGATTGATGTCTATACATTTTTATGTTTAACGAACATTGAAGTATTACTTAATAACATAAACATTTATAGATATTTGTAACATTTAAGTTATATTTGATTCTTGTGATCTGAGGAATGTTTAACATAATTTAACAGTGTCATAGACTTATCTATGTAAAATAGGTAGGTATTAGAATAGAAGTTGATTTATTACATATTATTATTTTCCTTTTTATTCATAATGTGATTTTTGTTCAAAAAACAAATGGAACAAATTAACAGTAGATTTTGTGAAGTTAAACTATAAATAACAAGTAAGGCCTTTTATTAGGTACTGAAATTCTTGATAATCGAAAACTAGATGATTATTTATTTAATTATACCGAATAGATAATTTATTTTTATATTAGTTTGAACTACCTACTCTTAAGTTAATTGTATTAAAAAGTTAAGAGGAAAGTATGTTTAAACCACCAGATAAAATGTGTACTTTGTCCAGAAACTAATTTTTTGCAATAAACTTTTTTCCAAATCATGGCTTTTATTTTTACTAGTGTCTTTACATAGTATAAAATGAGGTCACTTCCGCTGTCAGTTCGCTTAAATCTTTTTTACCACTCAACTGATTTTAATGCGGTTTTTAGCAATAGGTAGTGGATTCAAGAGGAAGGTTAAATGTACAATATCCCAGTCTACGTGGATGAAACCGCGGGGTGTAGCTACCTATATAATATAGAAAAGAAAATTGCTGACTCCTCACGAAATCACAGAAACTACAAGTGTTAGGAGTCAAGGAAAATTTTGCACATCCCAAGCAAAATTCAAACCTTAACCTATTTAACGCCATGACCACTTAGGTTGCAATGCAAAACGGTCCCGTGGCTGAGACGCCACCACTAAAGTTGTCTAAACTTCAATCCTTACTAATATTATAAAAGCAAAAGTGAGTTTGTTTGTTTGTTACGTCTTCACGCCTAAATGACTAAACCGATTTTGATGAATTTTGGTACAGCGATAGTTAGGACCCTGGAGACGGACATAGATATGAGTGAGAAAGAGGGGAGAAAAGGGAAAACTTAGCATTGCTATTACAATAAATTAGGCGCTAGAGCAAAAACTATAGGTAGCAGGTACCTACAAAATAGGAAAGGGGAACTGTGTTACCTCGGATTTAACGCGAGCGAAGCCGCGGGCAAAAGCTAGTCAATAATAATCGAAAATATGGTAAGCCTATTCCCATCACTAGGGACCAAGCTTACCACAAATAAATTTTTACTAGGCTTAGCGTCGGGGGTAAAGTAACGTAAAAAGTCGCTGGCGTGCAAAAGATTAAGCGGGTGTGCAAAGTTAGTATAGGAGAATTGAGTTGAAATTTTTATAGGTAGTTGTATACTAGCTTTTGCCCGCGGCTTCGCTCACGTTAAATTCAGGGTAACACATATCCCCTTTCCTAATTTGCAGGTACCTGCTACCTGTAATGTTTACCCTTGCGGCTTATTTATTGTAATAGCAAACCTAAGATTTCCCTTTTCTTTCCTCTTTCTCTCTCATTTATCACTTTAAAAAACCGGCCAAGAGCGTGTCAGGCCACGCTCAGTGTAGGGTTCCGTAGTTTCCCGTCCGTCACAATAAGTGTTCTTTACCACGGTAGGTCATGAAAGCACGGAAAATCTTAACATTGACTTTTAAAAAAATGACGTCATTACGCAACGCCATCTATCGAACCATTTATGAACTGGTTTTTACCTTAACATTTTGATGGTGTTAAAAAAATGAATTTTAGTTTTGTTCTAAATTGCCTTAGCATGTTCTTGATAGAAGTTTTATGTAGTTATAAGATACCGCCAATGCCAAGGAGACCAACCGAACAATTCGGTAATACCCGATCCAATGTAATAAGTACCTACAGCGCCATCTCTCGGGGAATTGGGTTACTAATTTTATTAATACAAAGACGTGCAAGAAGTTTTCGGTGGTAATTTTGGATTGCGAGAACCGATTTCAATAATTCTTTTTTTGTTTGAAAAAAGATACGTTCAGGATAATAAAATATGTAAACGAAGTTAAAAAAAAATGGTTGCATATACGATTATACTACAAACTTAGTCCAGAAATTATTTTGTACAACTTTTTGTCTTTTTTGTACAAAAACTGTTGTGTCAATCAAGTTCAAAATAATTTTCCTAGAAAGTCCTTATAAAGTTCTACTTTTCAGATTTTTTTCATATTTTCTAAACTTATGGTTCAAAAGTTAGAGGGGGGGGACACATTGTTTTTTACTTTTGGAGCGATTATTTCCGAAATTATTGACATTATCAAAAAATGATTTCAGTAAACCCCTATTCATTTTTAAATACCTTTCCAACAATATATCACACGTTAGGGTTGAAATTAAAAAAAAAACACTTCCCACTTTACATATAGGGTGGCTACCCTAATAAAACATTTTTTTCCAATTTTTATTTTACCACTTTGTCGGCGTGATTGATATACATATTGGTACCAAATTTCAGCTTTCTAGTGCTAACGGTCACAGAGATTAAGCGAGGACGGACGGACAGACGGACGGACAGACAGACATGGCGAAACTATAAGGGTTCCTAGTTGACTACGGAACCCTAAAAAAGCCTGTGTCCGTCTCCAGGGTCCCAACTTTCTCTGCACCAAAATTCATCAAAATCGGTTTAGCCATTTAGGCGTGAAAACGTAAAAATCTAACCCACTTTCGCTTTAATAATATTAGTAAGGATAACATCTACGACACTGAGGAGCCGAGGAGAGGGTGAAACAGCTCGTATTATAATAAAAAACTTTATGATTTGAAATGATTTTTAATTTAATAGCAAAAAGCACTTATATGTAACATTTCATTTATGTCGTCGACTTTTGGCTGGTGCGGCGACAGGGGCTGCTGTCGCATAAGCTTTCTGTGACAACTTGTTCATGTAGTAGATTGTTGTTATGGAGAATATCAAACTGTAAATAAGAGTATGCAAGTATAAATTTATATGAAGAGGGCAAATAGAATCATTTGGCATAAAAATACCCTATTTTGTTTCCTAATTCAGCTATTCACACACTTTATACAGGCCCCTACCAAAAAGCAATTTAAAGACGTAACGACGACGACGACGAGACGAATTGAAATACGTCTTTAAATTGCCTTTTTACTAGTTGTTTAAGTACTAAAAATATAAGTTTGCTTAGCACTTGTAAAACTACAAATAGTTTAACCATGTAAGTCACATTTTATCATAATTTGTAGTTCCTCCAAAAAGGAAAAAACAAAATAATATAAAATACAGTATACCATGTAGTGAAGCATATCCTGTGCACCATGCCAGCAGCAATCAATGATATTGTCATAGACAAAACTATTTCTGGTAACTTCAACTGGAAGTTTTTGCCAAACAGTGTTGCTTCTAAGTTACCAATAGCCTGTGATGTCATGTTAAGGATAAATCATAAAAATACATTGATACTAAATACATACATGACATGTGTAAAAATACTAATTATGTGGAGTTTGAAATATTTGGCATACAGCTTACAACAAATAAGGAAAGTGAAACCTAGTCCTTTCACTATTATTGTACCTCTGACTACATCATCACTTTCAGAAATAGAGTACCTAATCTTTATTCATATTACAATAAATAGACAAGTCTGCCAACAAACATAAAGAGGATTCTGATACCAAACACCTTCCTACTATTTGGTCCCTAACTAACAATACAACCTCGAAATTAAAACAAACTCTTATCTTCTATCATACCTTACCCATATGTCCCTCTACAAAGAATCCTAGCCATCCTGCCCCTACTTACTATGTACCACTAATATGAGAACCTCTACATACAGGCTTCATTCAGGGTCCATCTGGAATTTCCTTCATCACCAAATCAAGTGAATTTATGTAAATAAATGCAACAGTAGTGGGTATAGTAAACTATGCTCAATCTCCCCTCTGAGCCCCAAACCATGAAGCCAAAGGGCACCAACAAGAACACTAGAAGGGGCCAAGTTTTGGGCCAACAAAATCTAACACTATTATGATAGTGTGATGGACTAATACTATTTGAGGGCCTGCCTAATTAACCCAGTAATAACCCTTACATCAAAAACCCGTTTTCAATACTATACCAGGTACATACAATGACACATCAAGCGCATTTCCAGTATAATATAGTGCACTTTTTTGATGTTTTATGTTTGGTATGAGTTGTATACCTGCCAAATTACATTGCACAAACACATTTTATTGCTATTCACAATTCTTTTGTCTTAAATGTTAAATTATGGAGGCCTTCCAAGGGGCCCTGGACTACAGCCCAAAAAGCTTATATAGATCCGCCCCTGAGCTACACAAAAAAGTAAAATATTCTCATCACATTATGGCTGTTGTATGAACTGATAGGACTGTACCTATAAAGCTTAGTTGTTATAGTTGTCAGTTTGGATCTTTGCATATCCAATGATATTATATACATATCTACTAACATAAACCTGTGCTAATAAGATATTATCATCGAATAGTTACACAGTCACATCATCGTTAACCAACAGAAGTTTGTAAAAAGGATACAGTAACGAAGAACAAGAACATCAATGAACCAAGATAGCCTCCAAATATTATAGTAACTGGCGATCTTATCAGCACCGGTTTGTACATCTGCATTCCCGAAAATATTAGCAGGGTCAAAATTGATGATAGCACGAAAGACGTGGCACTGTTCACCGCTGAAATAATAGAATTTTAAGTTAAAATATGCATTCACATTATAATAAAGAAGTTTTTAATTTAATCTTAGTAATACTCAACCCATTATGAAGTTTCGCTTATTTTTGGTATTTTACGAAAAGATTTCGGCAGCCAACAACGCCGCATTGAACACAACTTTTGACAGTTTAAGTCCCTGTCAGCCTGTCACTGTCAAAGCAAAACAACGGCTTCGGTTTCGGCAGCTTCGAATACAAGCCATTTAGGCTTTTAATAAAGCAAGAAAACATTTCAATTTTCATGTAAGTCACACATTGCATCATGGAATTATTAAGAATGTATAATTTGTAATTTCGATCAACAGTTGTATTTCTGTACGCAGATAACTAAACAATTACATTTCCGCGTCATGGTCGAAAGCACAAGCTGCAGTCAGTTTGACTTGACAGATGTCCGATAATAACTTGTTATCAAAAGCTAAACAAATTCAAAAACATGACATTCCATTCCATCTTCAAGTTTTTGATAACGATTGATAACAAAAGTAGATGACGATCTCTCTGCGTATCTGAAAATTAATTAGTTAATTGTTACGTAAAAGTTATTAAAATGACACACGTTACAAAAACAATAAACTCCAAATTAGTGAAAGGTTTAATTCGTCGCAGTCTTGTAAGCAAATTATTCATTAGTTTTAAATTCAGTGTGATTTATCATTATTGTATCTTAAATTAACTTTTTACTACTTTTTACTAGTGGAATAAATAATACACAATAAAATGAAATTTTGAAAATACTTGCCCTATCTGATTCTGGTGTGAAAAAATTACCTACATAATTAAAAACTTTTCAGAGTACAACAGTACCACAAATCAGGATCTATGAAGTGGGTCCAAGGGATGGCCTTCAAAATGAATCTAAATTTGTTCCCACCGATATTAAAATAGAACTCATAAATAAACTGGCTGCAGCTGGAATAAAAGACATTGAGTCTGCCAGGTATGTTATTTTTAATTTATTAACTGTCTCTATACTGTCAATGCTTATCTAGCTAATGGGTATGGATAGCTAACCATCACAGAAAAAAAATGCTCTAAGCAAACACTCTATCTGAAGTTTGTTAGTTTTCAAAAATGCATTACTTATATCTTTCTTTAACACCGAAGATTTTAATTTGGATAATGCAGTGACTGATGTTCCCTACTACTTGCAGCATGTTGCCAAGATTTGTTGTAAGGACAGATTTAATTTTTCTCCATTTGCAATTGGTTGTCAGACCATAAGCTTACTTATTTAGCATTTTAACCACTACTTTCACATTCAACAGTTTAACAACTAGTAGATTTGGATGCAAGGTTTGGTGTACCTTATGTTGATGTTTGTACCATTTGATTTCAGACACCACAGATGGCAATTCTAGGTAGTTGCAGATTTCGATGCAAGCTACCACACATTTACTTTTACTCCATTTTAAATCTTATGCAGGCAGAGAATCAGAGAATTCTTAATCTTTTGGATTTGCTAGCTACTCCTCACAATTGTATTTAATTGGTGTAAGGACTGAGTTGTTAATGATTAGCTTGTTATCTAGAGAGTGGCTTCCTACAAGTTCCCATGAACCAATACTGAATGTAGAGATATATTTAGAAATTAAATTAATTATATGCACTAACAAATGAAATCATAGTCATATTTTGTGAAATACATACCGTTGCCGTACAGGTCTAGAGCCTGTCCAAATTAATTTGAAGTTGGCGTAGCATTTCCGTAATTTTCTTTTACTCGTCGTCACTTAAGACGCCTTTCTTCCTTGCCATATCTACCTTCACACAGTCTATCCATCATTCCTAAGTAATACTGGTAGGGTTCTTACTTCATTTTTTTTTTGCACCGTAGGTGAAAAGACGGTACTAGGTATATATCTTTAATATATATAAATCACGTGTCACGTTGTTTGTCCGCGATGGACTCCTAAACTACTTAATCGATTTAAATTAAATTTGCGCACCGTGTGCAGTTTGATCCAACTTAAAAGATAGGGTAGGTAAAAAATAGCCTATGTCCGTCTCCTGGTTCCCAACTATCTCTGTACCAAAATTCATCAAAATCGGTTTAGCCATTAAAGCGTGAAGAGGTAACAAACAAACTCACTTTCGCTTTTATAATATTAGTAAGGAAGTAAGGATGTCATAATATGTCTAAATATCACAATCATAAAAAAATATTCTATAGATATGTATATTCTCCATTCCTGATCAAAAGGTTCAAATCTATATAACAAATCACTAATTTTGTTTTAAATTTCAGTCTTGTACAACAGTTTATTAGCATAAATTTCCATTCGCAACTTGTTACATATTCTAAAATATTCTTCTATTGTTAACTAACCCACTACAGAATATAATTAAGTAGGTATGCATGTGAATTAAGTTACAGTGTGCATGGCTGTTAAAACTTAGATATTTGCATTTATAATTATAGGTCTTGAATCTTCCTTCTAAAGATGTTGCATTAGCAAATGCAATAAGCTTGCAACAATATTTTTAATGTTCCTTCTCACTCTGGTGTACACTGTACCCAAAAGAATTAATTAATGCCTTGCAATAACCCTGGTTTGTCTGAGAATTGCAGAGTTCTTATTTCGACAGTAGGTACCTACCAATCATCATCATTCAACCGAAAGTCAAGTTATGCTGGATATAAGCATACATACCCGAAGTATTCAAACTACTACCAGGCCTTCAGTCCAGCAATGAGTGTTAAATAGAAATAGGCTAAGTAACCACATTTATGATTATCCTAAGAGTTTTTATTTCTACTACTAGCTGGCGCCCGCAGCTTCGCCCGCATGATAACGAAAAAAAAATTCTAGACCATACCATAATTCCAGACCACAATCTACCTCTGTGCGAAATTTCATCAAGATCCTTTCAGCCGTTTTGACGTGAAAGAGTAACAAACATCCATACATCCATCCATCCTCACAAACATTCGCATTTATAATATTAGGTCCTTACTTAGGAAATTGGCGTTTTTCGTACTGGCCACTTTAATCACGAATTTCTCCTCTTTGGTAAGGAATTCCAAATTCAAATTTGTACAGCTATTTACTCATGTATTTCTGCTTCGATGACCGTCATTCATTTGTTTTTTTTCTTCTGTTTTTTCTGTTTGCGTCACTAATTTTACAAAATGGAAAATTTAAAATATCGCATTATTTACGAGTACGAGTTCCGCCGTGGCACTAGTGCTGCGGAAACGACTCGAAGGGTGAATGATGTGTATGGCGGTCATGTTGCAAAAGAAAACACAGTTCGTTTTTGGTTCCAACGTTTTAGTTCTGGAAATTTCGACCTGCAGAACAAGCCCCGTGGACGGCCTGAGACCCAAGTTGATAATGGAGAATTGAAGGCTATTGTGGAAGCGGACCCATCGCAAACCACGTCCGAGTTAGCTGCAGGCTTCGATGTTAGTGATAAAACTGTTTTAATTCACTTGAAGCAAATTGGGAAGATTAAAAAGCTTGAAAGGTGGGTACCTCACGAATTGACTGAAGCAAACCGGCAAACGCGCGTCGACTGCTGCGTTACATTACTGAACCGGCACAACAATGAAGGTATTTTAAACCGAATCATTACCTGTGATGAAAAATGGATTCTTTACGATAATCGGAAGCGCTCAGCGCAATGGTTGGATCCTGGCCAGCCAGCCAAATCCTGCCCCAAGCGAAAATTAACCCCAAAAAAGTTACTTGTAAGCGTTTGGTGGACTAGTGCCGGTATTGTTCATTACAGTTTTCTCAAATCTGGCCAGACTATTACAGCTGATGTCTATTGTCAGCAATTACAAACCATGATGGAAAAGCTAGCGGCTAAACAACCAAGGCTGGTCAATCGCTCCACGCCACTGCTGCTTCACGACAACGCCAGACCACACACTGCGCAACAGACGGCTACCAAATTAGAAGAGCTTGAATTGGAATGTCTTAGACATCCTCCGTACTCCCCGGACCTTGCTCCAACAGATTAAGTACCATTTTTTTCGCAATTTGGATAACTTTTTGCAAGGGAAAAAATTCAACTCCGATGGGGCAGTCCAAATCGCCTTCAAAGATTTTATTGATTCCCGTCCGACTGGTTTTTTTAGTAAAGGGATCAATGAACTACCTATAAGATGGCAAAAGTGCATTGAAAACAATGGTTCATACTTTGATTAATTAAATATATTATATTAAAAAATATTCGACTTTTTGTTCCTTCCATACAAAACGCCAATTTCATATGTAAGGACCTAATATTAGTAAGATAAGATATTTAGCCACTGGCGTGAGAAATGTCTACGTGTGAATAGGGTCATTAGTCGAACATACCTACTTCTTATATATATAGTAGGTACACACGACGACAGATCAACCTATACAAAACCAGTTTAAGCGGATATCTCGTCGTACGGGAAATCTACGGCGTACGATTCGTAGTTGAAAGATCAGCATAAACTGGTTTTGTATAGGTTGATCTGTCGTCGTGTGTACAAGTCGGTAAGCATTGTTATGCGGCTGTCTTGCAATTGCAATCAAAACTTTGCATGTAGCCATCTCATTATTAATTTAATTTATTATTTTACTTACAATAATATGTGTAAATTAGTAATTGAATTATAACAATACTAGCTTCCGCCCGCGATTTCGCCCGCGTGGCATAGTTACTTTGGGGTAATTCTAACTTTAACTAGCGTGATGATCGAAAAAAAAAACTTCTCTCCCCTTTTCTTCCCTTTATATCATTTTTCTTTTTTAAATGCCTATGTCAGTCTCCAGGGTCCCAACTATCTCTGTACCAATATTCATCAAAATCGGTTTGGCCATTTAGGCGTGAAGACGTAACAAACAAACAAACTCACTTTCGCTTTTATAATATTACTAGCTTTTGCCCGCGGCTTCGCTCGCGTTAAATTCGGTAGCGCCTTATTGATTTGTAATAGCAACGCTAAGTTTTCCCGTTTCTTCCCTCTTTCTCCCTCATATCCCACTCTTTAAAAAAAAAATAGCCTATGTCCGTCTCCTGGTTCCCAACTATCTCTGTACCAAAATTCATCAAAATCGGTTTAGCCATTAAAGCGTGAAGAGGTAACAAACAAACAAACTCACTTTCGCTTTTATAATATTAGTAAGGATAAGGATATAATAGTAAGGATAGCAGTTAATGATAATGTTTTTGGTGCTATCTGTCCCTGTAATGGGGAATACCTGGTGTCCACAGGCCACGGCTTAGTTTAGGCACCAGTCCACCACCGAATGAACATTACATGCTTTTTTTTGTGGGTGGGAAATCATCAAATAACTTCTCCCGCCTCTGAGCGGAGCGGGGGGGAGTGTCAGACTTTCACTGACTAAAACCCGCCCATGTTCCTTCTATTGCCCTTTACGTTGCGGGGCCGCGGTATCTCTTTCGAACAACCCGGCAAACATTAGATGCTTACTGCAATATTATTATCTTTTACGTTTTAGCCTATAAGTGTTATTTGTGGACGAAAAATAAAGATTTTTTTATTAAATCTGCACAGCTCTATTATAGGCCAACCTGGACCCGCAATCAGTTAAGAGATTTAATCTGCCGACTATTTTTTTTGTACCCCTTCTTTCGTAGCGACCTATACATAGGCATTGTAATATTAATTTATGACGAGTGGATGTAATCACCTAATTGATTGATTCGCACACTCTTTGAATACGTTCTTAATTAGTTTTTACTTCTTATAAACATAATTAGGTATCCTAGTTACGTTTTGACTGAATAATAAAAATGGACAGTGTCGTAACAACAACGTCAGTACTTATCCAGTTAATCGCTTTATCGACTTGTGTTGCGTTGAGAACTTTCCACGACGACGCAACCATTAAAAACAAATTAACTTTTGTTCTGTTTCCATGTTTTAGTTAATAGTTGATACCTCTATCTAATCCAATCCATTCAGAAAAGAACCTCAATAAACTCCCTAAAAATCCTTTAATCTTGCGCTGCAACCAAACACACCGCTGTGTTTCTACAAACGCACGAGTCTATTTTATTTTACACGTAGGGCGTATTTTTACCGCACAGTCGTTTCATTTAAAAAAAATCGTTTCTGGGTTGTTCGAAAGTAATCGGTACCGCGGTCCCACAACACAAAGGGCAAAAGAAGGAACATGGATGGCTTTTAGTCAGTAAAAGTCTGACATTCCCTTCCGCTCCGCCCATAGGGGGAAGTTATTTGATGATTTACCATCCGAAAAAAAAGGAGTGGGTCTCACGCACCATGTGTGTTGCCGGCCGCAGTCCGGGCGGTGTACAGCGATTGTTCGGTCGCAGCAAAGGGTGAAGTATAGATTAGGCTGAGGCCGCACTACTATTTTTTCAGCAAGCGATTAATCCTACAACCGCAAAACCGCTTGAGACGCACACACCACGATTAAAAATCGCGAAACGACCCGCAGTTCAATGATGGATTTCAAGGTAGCAGTACGTGTTGTTGCTCTGATTTCAAATTTTGTCGCGGTTTTCTTCCCGCGAGCGAGCATTTTGTAGCAAAAAACGGTTTTAAAATCAGTCGCGGGAAAAAACCGCAGGTGCGGCCGCTTGTATTACTTTTCTAGGCACAAATTCACGTGATTAAAAAGCACAGCGGCTTAACCGTAGTGTGGCCTCAGCCTTACTGTCAAGAAAGTACCGGGAAAAGATCAATAGGTACCTAAAACTAAGTTATTCATCCAAATTTATTTTAAGGCATGATCCAATCATCAAAACATTTTTAAAGGGAATTTTTCAGATTGGAGTTCAGCGCGTATTGTCCTTTGTCTTCAACTGAAACGTGTGCCAAAAAGTAGTAATTTGAATTTAGGAAAAGAATTAACGGGGCTGGAGCCATATCTGATGAATAAGGTTGTTGGTCGATGGTATTTGTTGAGATTTTGGTCAAAAATTAGTACACAATAATGGCCTTGTGCGAAGGTTCATTATCCTGATGCAAAATCTAAGAATTTGCTTTCCGCAATGCTGGCCTGTTTTTGTCGAATTTGCTCTCTTAAAAGCTGCATTTAAGAGAGCAAATTCGACAAAAATGTCTCGTCATGCATGTCTCGTTTTAGCATGTCCTCAGCTCAGCAACTCTTATGCGATTGAGTTTTTGGAGTAAATTCAAGTATTATAAGACTAGCCGAGCGGGAACATGTTCCCTACCCAAGTGATTATTTAAAATCGTACGGAACAACTCGAGACACAGAAAGTTCAGTGGCTATATCCATCTTTAATGAGGATATCATCAAACTTTAATGAGGATTATCAGTCACCTGTCACAATTTGTCTTTACTTTTGGGATGTTAATTTCAGTTGAAGACGTTGATAACCTACCAGACCAAGGAAAATATTCTATCCCATCTTGACCGCTTTTGAACGCAAACTCGCCAAAATTTAGTTTGGAACTATAAATATCATTCATTACCGATATTTTTTTGACTAAATGTAGGTATTTCTTTGAACAGTTTTGTGAGTCCAAAATGGGTGAAACAAATGAGCGACGGCGTTGACGTCATGAAGAATGTTCCGAGAGCCCCTGGAGTCAACTACCCAGTGCTCGTGCCTAATCTGAAGGGATATGATACTGCTGTAAGATCTTATTTATCTATCTTGCCAGAGAATACCATGTATATAGTTCACTGGTTTCAGCAAAGGCATCGAAACATTTGACGGTACTGGAGATCAACAATACACCTTTTATATAACTAGACATCACAAATTTAGAAACTAAAACTGATGTCAGAAGCTTTTGATCTATTATACTCATAACAGAGAATTCTAGATGTAGATTTATGTTATAGTTTCTGTAAACATTTGAATGTGGAAGTTTGTGTTTGATTGCACACAGAAACAATGCAACGTTGAAGAAATAGCAATATTCCCGGCTGGTTCCGAAGGTTTCTCTCAAAAGAATCTGAACTGTTCCGTAGAAGAAGGTTTGAAGAGGTTCAAGTTGGTAGCTGAACAGGCTGTGAAGGACGGTCTCAGGGTGCGAGGCTATGTGTCCTGTGTCGTCGGCTGTCCTTATGATGGACCTATACATCCGAAAGGCATTGCCAAGGTGATTTGCAATTCTTTAACTGGCTTTAACAGTAACAATGTACGGAACAGACTATTGTTTCTTAATTATATTCCGTATTCAAGCAGCAGGAACCATTTGTCAAAAGTCACGTCTGACCCTCAAAACGACAAAAAGTCTAAAGATTTTCGTAATTTCGATGGAGGTGTTTTCGACAGTAACATAGTGTTTAAAATCCGTAAAACTGAATTTCCTTTATTAAAAAAAAAGATTTCTGCATTGTAAATAATTTATTACGTCATTCGTAATTTCCATAGCAAAATTACCAACTCACCCAAACGGTATTAACTTTTATGACTATGCTAAAGGAATTCTTATCATACACATGACATCTTGCACCTTGCGTGCGTGTAAACAAACCATTTTGCAGTTCTGAGAATTATTTAATTTCGTATTAACCAGTACTAACTGGGTTTTGGAGGTCAGATAAGCAAGCAGTCGCTATGCAAAATACTAGCATTCAGCTGCATTCGGGTTGACTGGCAGACAAACCTAACATAGCTAGGCAGATGATAATGGTTCTAAATTATTGAAATAAACACATCAGATGAATTCCAAAATGGCGAAGGCTAAGATATAGATAATGTTTGCGTAAATATAAATAAAGAGCAGAAAGACATAAATGGTACATCATTTATGTCTAGTCTGCTCTTTATTTATATATTACTTTTGAAAACAGAATACCACGTATGTAAAATATTCATTTGTTATTCTTGTGATGAATAATGTACATGCACTACTCCAAGTACCTATATAGGTATTCAAAATGACTAGTTGTATAACAATGATTATCGAAATAATCTTCCTGTGATAAATATAACGTGCAATGTAAATATCTAAATGCAATGTATTTCAGGACTAAATATTTGCATAGAACTTAAAATAGTAACGAGTCTGAGCACTAACAGATTTAACAACCCATCGACCAGTTTTCCTTGTTGTTGCCAAGTCAATGAAAAAGTTTATAAACCTGTGTGTATGTGTGTACCCTTTGTAACAGATAACAGAACAGCTGTTCGAGATGGGGTGCTATGAAGTCTCCCTGGGGGACACCATAGGCGTAGGAACTGCGGGGTCTGTCAAACAACTAATGCGAGAAGTTCTGACAGTCGCCAAGCCTGAACAATTGGCACTGCACTTCCACGATACTTACGGACAGGCGCTGTCTAACCTGCTAGCTGGATTAGAGGTACATTTATCTTATTATTTTGTAACTCAAAAGACTGTGATAAGTAGACTGTTATGTTGATTGCCTACTTTTTTTTTGTTTGAATAGAGAGATAAAGAAAGAACTATAATTGTAAAGAATATAAGGTTTACTGATTATTTTAACTACTGGGTACGAGAACCACAACCTGTCGATAATTGGGGAAAGCTTGCCTTATTATACAACTTTTAGCCGAATTATGATGAAATATTAGTATTTATCTTTCCAAAGTGCTTAATGAAACTGGGCAATTATGGGTTTACAATTAATTTAATTTTGTTCAGTCTATATATCTTTAATGATGACGGTGAATAGAGTCTGAGTTTACTGTACATATTTATGTTCGGTCATATAAAAATGAACTGGGGTCAAACGCCAATATAAGACTCAATGAACTCAAGATGAAATATCAGCGTACAAAAATTGTGTGATGAAACCAGGGCAAGTCGCTATGATTGCCGCGGTCTACATAATAATATGTATTGAGTGCTGATTGCCCCACAGTTACAAACAGTTAGATGCCAAACATATTTCCTTATACGATAAATTAATTTCGAAGCTCTACTTTCCTACCTTGCTTGTACTATAACACACATTTTATGTTACTAGCTGTTATTGTCTTTGTGGGTTTATAAATACTTGTCATTCGTCGGTTATATAAATAATACCAATTCTAGAATCTTACTTATCAGACCTCTTCAAGTTTGTTGATTGGCTTACAACAACATCGCTACTATTGTTACTGATAAAATTTATCAGTTCCTATCTAAAACAGCTGGATAAATTTTAAAAGTAAATAAATGTAATGTGGCGTTAACCAGTTTCTTAGCCGCGGCACACCCGCTTGACTTATAGTTACATCATCTGACAAGCCTCTTAACACAACTTGTTTTTGCAGTTCAATATAAAAACTGTGGATTCGTCTATCTCGGGGCTGGGCGGGTGTCCGTACGCGCGCGGGGCGAGCGGAAACCTCGCCACCGAGGACCTGGTGTACTTCCTATACGGCCTGGGAATCAACACACACATAGATCTCGTCAAACTCATCGAGGCGGGACGATACATCTCCAACTATCTCGGCAAACCCACCGAGTCAAAAGTGAACCGTGCAATAGGCGATAGGTTCAAAAATCACAATGATATCGCTAAAATGGCCTCGTGCGATGTTTGACCATGAATAATTACAATCAGAATAAATGTAAACATTCTGAAATTGAAAACAAAGACTCTGCAGCTTATGTACATAATAAAATATATTTTCTTTGTTAGTTTATGTCTCGATAAGTACAATTTATTAGCAATAAATAATATATTTCGATATACTGTTTTTGTATTTTTGCCTTCATCCAGGACATGCCGGTGGTCACGGGCTTTTCGTACATACCTACTGGTTTTATCAATTATCATGCGGAGTGGGTGCGGGTGCGGGCCGGCGGCGCACACGCGCGCACTCGGGCGGCCGCCGCGCAACGAGCTGCTCGCTTATATTGAATTGACCTTATTTATCCGATTTGATCTTGAGCGAGAGGTCGATAAACCTCCGTCGCAGTGCCAGTGTGAACCGAACCCTACGCGCAGTCGGAACCGAAAGCCGGTTTCGCTTTGTTTGTTTTTATGGAACGAGCGTGACAATGAACATGGTAGAAGTGAAGATAAACGACGACGTAAAAGTTGGCGGTAGCAATCCCTGCTTCATCATAGCGGAAGTTGGACAGAACCATCAAGGCGACATCGAAATAGCAAAAAAGTTAATAAAAGCCGCTAAGGTAAGCTACTTTTCAATACAACTGTAGCAGGAAAACATTTGATCGCTTTGTTTACGTTGAAAAACAAAACAAAGGGAACCAACGTTCTCTTTGACGGACTTGTAATAAGTATTCGATAGCGCTTTGTGACAATACACAATAGAGACATAATACTAAACCTTGACTGATCGGTGATCCCATTCCAATCTGTTGGGTTAGCTATGTAGACAGACTTCTGTCATACTGGGATGCATGTCGGTCTACACACGTTTTATCTAACTATTACCTACTTGCCAGCGTGAAGTCACACTCGGGTTCATCGTTTCGTAATCAGTTTTTAAATTACATAGCTTAGCATCCTACTTTCCACGCCTACTTTTAACATTGGATTATATCATAAACATCGTGATATTGTAAAACTTTCCTAGTTATCTGTTTGTACAGATGATGTCATCAAAACAAGACTGCTTAATAAGATTTTCACTATCTCAGTATTGCATAAATGTAGATCTCGAAATATGCACGGATAAAATACAAGCTATCTAGTATAGACTGTTGCGAAATATTTCTTAATTGACATTACAGGATGCAGGTGCCAACTGTGTCAAGTTTCAAAAGACTTGTCTCAACGAGAAATTCACAAAGAAATACTTAGAGAAGCCGTACGATAACCCGAATTCTTGGGGCAAGACTTATGGCGAACATAAAAGACATCTGGAATTCTCGGAGAGTCAGTACAGGGAACTGTTTAAGTATGCGCATGAAATAGGCATATTGTGCACAGCCTCTGCTATGGATATGGTAAGAATCTGCATGTTTTAATTAGTCTTAATTATTGATGGTTCGATACTGGATGAAACTAATTAAGCCAATGCAATATTTCAGTGCCTAGCAATCATATTATTCTTAAGCATTCACATTTACCTACGAATGTACTGGAAAAAATATGTTTACAGACGCTAGATATAGACGCAATGTAAAACTTATTTATATCACTGATAGCCACGCTCATATTTGTTGATTCGCATAGAAGTTACACTAAATATTTGTTGTGTGTTGGCAACATGTAGCCAAACGAAACACTTTCACGCTTCATGCTATAAAATGCATTAATACACGTAGAAAGACATTGCCACACAGACCGGCTAACTGGCATTATTGATTTAACCGAGACATTATTTTTATCATTCATTGATTGTTATAAACATTGACATCTTTATATGAAGTGCAAGTGCATTTATAAAGAAAAAACATAAAGGTAGAATGTACTCGTATATTATAATTTCCCAGCCTCAATAGATATAAACTTAAGGTTGTAGAAAAAGTTCATTAGGGACTGCAAATACATTACTCAACTTTCCACTGAATTCATAACACAGCAGGAACCAATAATATTT
This sequence comes from Ochropleura plecta, assembly GCA_905475445.1. Taxonomy (NCBI): domain Eukaryota; kingdom Metazoa; phylum Arthropoda; class Insecta; order Lepidoptera; family Noctuidae; genus Ochropleura; species Ochropleura plecta. Next base: position 14,408,494 of record FR997723.1, read on the forward strand.
AACCATAAACAACATTTAACTTACGTTTAATAATATTTCAGGTTTCCTTTGACTTTCTCGTCAACATAAAAGCACCATTCATCAAAATTGGTTCTGGTGACTCAAACAACTTATTATTCTTGAAGTACGCCGCCTCCAAGAAGGTGCCTCTCATTATCTCAACGGGGATGGTCGATAAGTCTGCAGTAAAAACGATTTATGATATAATATCTGCTACACATAAGAATTTCTGCCTGCTGCACTGCATATCCGCGTACCCTGTGCCTTATGAAGACTGCAACTTGACTGTGATCCAGGACTATATGAATACGTTTGACATCCCTATTGGATACTCTGGGCAGGAGGTTGGCACTGCAGTAGCGCTGGCTTCAGTCGCTTTGGGAGCTAAGGTTTGTACTTTCATATTTTACTAGCGTTGTGCCAGATGTTATTTCACATCTGCTTAAATGCCGAGGGGCCCGTCTAGGGCACTGCCTGCTGGGCTGCTGGTTGGTTCGGAAGAGATACTGCGGCCCCGGAACACAAAGAGCAAAAGTCGGAAAATGGATGCATTTTAGTCAGTATAAGTCTGACACATCCTTTCGCAGGCAAATCAGCTGGGGAATCAGGCTCATTTGATGATTGCCCAGCCGAAAATAAAAATCGAGTATAACACCGAGCTCGCACCCAAATATTCTTCTAGAAACCCTTGTGCAAAATCCTATTATAATCTCAAAGAAGTCCTAGAAGGGACAGAGAAATAAAGATACTTATTAAGTAGATCTAGCCTAATCCTACATTCAAGTAAGCGATGACTTCCAAACATAATTCAGCCAAACAATTTTACGATCTTTATTTCACACGAAAAATCTTTAAAAACATGTTTTTCTTCCGTGTGTTTGTGTACATTTGCACTTTGTGAGCCGTTCCTCACCTATAGTTATATTGTATAGATAGTGTGTTTAGATAATGAAGTGTGGTTTATCGACAAGATGTCGAAAATATACCCACACATGCGATAACGTTTATAATGATGTTGTTGATACCCGAAATAATGATTACCGTCGAATTCTACTAATACTTTCCTTTGTCTAGCTTTAAATAGTTTTCCAAGTAGACATATGAAAAGCAAAGGCATTTTAAAGGTTTTTATCAAGAATTCTTCAGTAGCAGAAAGCACCAGCTATAGAGTCAGAATTTGTGTCTGGTTAACGGCAATAGCTTCATCTCTAGTACACATAGAAATATAATAAAATGCTTTCTGATATCTATGCTATTAGAATATGAGGCTAAAACATATGTTGTTATTTTATTAGGTTCACCTCTTCGTTAGAGGTCACCGGTCGGGGATTACAGGAATGATGTTACGATATTATGTTACAAAAGACATCCAGGGTTTTAATTATTGGCCGTTATTACTCAAACTGCATACAATCTCTTTGTCTATATGGCCAGTCCGCCGTTAGTGACAAGAGTCTAATGTCGATACTAGATATTTGTTTAGTCTGTTGATTGAAGTGCCTATTGTTATGATATAATGTAGCTTTGTTTATAAACATACAATTGTTTTCTGCAGCAGGTGCTTGAGTGCGAATAGGGCGGATAATACACTACTATATTATCCGCCCTATATATACAATATTTATTTGTGTTGTTCTGGGCACCAGATGCTGTTGTAACATCAAGTATGAAAATTGAAGCGTCTTTGTCGATGACAGTCAATTCTATGACTCTTTAATGGATGATATAACTCCTAGTCAGTTCCGATATTTATATATATTCTCAAGCAAGACTGTAGCGAAATTTTAAGCCGACAGAGGAAAATAATGTGGCATACTCTCAAGCTTAAACCAGGCGGCACTACCGTAGGTAGTTGGGTATTAAATGCCTGGAATCTTTTTTCCACTTCAACTGAAACAGTGTAGGTCAACGCTCCATAATCCTTTCCAAACTTTATCATGACAAGATTATTGTTTCGTTCGTCTAGTGCTCGATTAGAGAGGTACGTATCTCTCTATCGATTATCTGGATGGGGCGGGTTGTCTCAGCGCAGGGGTCTTTATGAGTGTCTGATCTCCTGCCCTGAGGGGAAATATAAGAATCAGTGCCGTTTATATTTGTGTTACTAACAATAGTTTTTAAGTCAGTATGTATACTAACTGTTGGATCAAGATGTCCGTAAAATAAATTGAATTGAATTGAAATTGTTACTGAACCATACTTAGCATAATCTATGTTATTAAACAATTATATTTGTTTCCCTATCCAGGTGTTGGAGAAGCACATAACCCTGGAGAAGACGATGAAGGGAACCGACCACGTGTGTTCCTTGACACCGACAGAGTTCCAGCAACTGGTTCGAGATGTTCGCGTTATTGAGAATGCTCTCGGCACGCCTATCAAGAAAGTTGTCACTTCAGGTTGGTACACCTCTCTATCTTTATCAGTTCAAGAACACTTCATGTACTACATTGCGGTCGGTTCGGTTAGACTAGTTGACAATGATAGCCTTTTAACACTATTAATGACCGCAAACTCAAAGCATCGACTAGTTACAGCCACTTTAAAACTGGCAGTCAAAAAACAAGCGTTTTTTAAGTTTAAATCTGGTCTGAAAAAAAATACTTTAAAAAACAAGTTCTACACATACATGAACGCGTAGACAAACAGGATTAATCATTTGATAAAAGTGTATCGCTACCAAACCGAAAAATACTATAGGCCTTTCACAGGGACTTATTTCACGTCTTACCATGGCAACGCAGTTAATTAAAATTTAGACAATTTAACAATATTCTTTATTTACGTTGTCGAGAAGACGAAGGAGAAGACTGATATTAATTTCCTGAAAAATCCTTCAAATTATGACTGTCGGTTCCATAATTGTTTGTATTGTGTTTTGATGATACGGTTGGCGCAGTGGCTGTGCAATCGACTGCTGCGCTGCGTGGTTCGATCCCCGCACGGAACAAATATTTATATGGCCTACAGATAGTTGTTCCGAGTCTGGCTGTGTATGTAAGTTTAAATGTTTGTAAACGAACCCACAATAAAAGAGAAATTCCTAATGTGGGGCAACGTTTAAAAAAAAAGAAATAATGAAATTGAGGTGCGGCCGTGCGGTTGCCATGCTCCACTAGATAGTTGACAGTCGATGTTATTGATCGGCCGCAATTTAGTTGCACCTGAGTAATGAAGTAATATGAGTTTCGTATTCGTACCTTGCGGAGTCGCCGTGCATTATCTATGCTGGGGTGTAGGTATATCTTGGAGTATGTACGATGTTAGAAATACGTACTAAACCTACTGATCGAAACGAGGTGATCCAACAGACACTAGTCAATATAGCTCACGAAGTAAGTAACCTGAAGTGGCAGTGGGCTGGCCATATAAGCCGTAAAACCGGTGACTGTTGGGGTAGACGTGTTCTTGAGCGAAGACCGCGAATGGGCAAGCGAAAGTATTCAATTCAATATTCTGTTTCATGTTTAAATATTCACATACAATGTAAATTGTTCCCGAATAAATAAATAAAGGTGGGACGCTCTCAGGCTCGGTGGAGGTACAACCTACGCAGAGTGGCTGGTAGCGACTAGATGGGAGTTAACGAAATCTGAGTGAAGTGGTGTGCGATTGAACAGTAGTGGACTGCTGTAGGCTGATAATGAAACATACTGTAGTAGGTACAATTTGTAGTGGTGATAATTAAAAGTGGTCATCCTAGCGGCTAGCCATAATGTTCATACGGATTTGATAAATGAAATCCTACTTTATACATACTTTTACATGTGTCATCCTTACTAATATTATAAAAGCGAAAGTGAGTTTGTTTGTTACGTCTTCACGCCTTAATGGCTAAACCGATTTTGATGAATTTTGGTACAGAGATAGTTGGGAGCCTGCAAACGGACAAAGGCTATTTTTTTATTTTTTTAAAGTGGGTAATGAAGGAGAAAGAGGGAAGAAAAGGGAAAACTTAGCTTTGCTATTACAATCAATAAGGCGCAAGGGCAAAAACTACAGATAGCAGGTACCTGCAAATCAGGAAAGGGGAACTGTATTACCCCTAATTTAACGCGAGCGAAGCCGCGGGCAAAAGCTGGTTGTTTTATATACGTATTTGAGTTCTTAGTAGAAGTACTCTGCCGTAGCTCGTAGTAGTATTCCGATCCGATTATTCTAAATTTCTAACATCTTCCATAATAACTTTGGACATCACACAAAAGCACATTGCCATTTTTTTCGGTCTCGGTAAACGAATATTAGCCTTACCACCACGTTTTACACCTTTGTGGCTAGCTTGCACGACCCTAACTGGTTGAAAACCCCAAAAAACAAAGCTAGAAGAAGTCTATAAGGTATCTTTTTGTTTAATAAATACATAGGACATGATAAATACATTGAGTTTCTTGCCGGTTCTTCTCCATAGGAAACGACCAACCCGAACCGTGCATCTTTTCTCGACGTTTTATAAGTGCCCATGTAGGCCTATGTAAAATAAAAATATTTTGATTTTGATTTCATAATAACATTAAACAGCATGTTTCTAAACCACCTATATTTACTAAGAAACCAGTCGACCTATTGCGCAATGACTAGGCAAACGCAGTGTCATAACCACAGATAATGTATAGCCGACATGTCTCAGGTCTTTCGTCATACAGCTTAAGGGCTCCTACTAGCAACAATGTACCTCTGTACTAAATATTTATCTCGCAGCAGTCAGTAGGTAAATAAAGAAAATACGATTCATTTTATAGCCATCAAATGAATCGTATAACAATCTTATAATACGTATTTTCTTTATTTACTGACAATCGTGGGACGGGTTAATTGAGAACATACGTATTACGTACCAACACTTACTGTAACATACTAAGTAGGTGCCTAGGTAAAAGTTGAATAGGTATCGTATATACATGGACATAAGATTCGTTTTAAAAGGTGTCTCATGTACATATGGTAGATCTATTTCCTAACTTTTGACTTAAAAGATATTTGGTTTGCTACTTAAATACATATACTTAGTAATTTAGTTTGCTTAATTACGTAGATAGAGTCTTTGTTTACATCGTCTTTGTGTCGTTTACAATGATTAGATAAAGAATACCAGCACATGTGGCTTCAGACAATCAGTCTATTAAACTCATAGAGAATAAAACAACAAAACATAACCCAAAGTACCTAGTTATATTTTGCGTTTTAGAAAGGAATGACATCACAATGAAAAGTTACGCATTGCTGTACAAATCATACACAATTGGAAAATTAAAAGAATATGTCCTATCTTATTATTATGAGCCTACACTGAAGGGCAAAGGCCTCCCTTCCCTCCTTCCACTTTTCGCGGTCTAGTGCGATTGTAGACCAATCTTTTGAAAAAGAGCCCAGCTCATCTAAATTATTGTCCTTCTATCTCAATTGAAATTATTAATTAATCTTGATTTCTATCTAACATTCACCCCATTTTTTCTGACAGAGATTCCATGCATCGACAAACTGCAGAAATCCCTCGTGATGGGCTGCACTAAGAACAAAGGCGAGATCCTCTACCCCGGAGACGTCAAAATCAAGGTTGCTGAACCCAAGGGTCTAAACGCCCTACACTTTGAAGAGGTCATATACAAAACACTGGTCTATGACAAGAAGGAGGACGAACCACTTAACCAAGGAGACTTTTGCTAACCATGCTTAAAGTACATAAGAATAACCAATAATTCTAACATAACATATCATTTTATTTAAGTTTCTTCAAACATGTATGGAGGTCTAAACTTATATGTAAACGTTCTACTACTTTCTCCAGAAACAAATTTATTTTTAAGAAAAACAAATTATTATATCTAGTACATAACCATGAGATAACACAGGGAATAAACAGTTATATTTCGAACGATATCGTCGCAAGCACAATGACAGCATAATCATACGAATTTATTTAACGTCTCAAAGTGTAAATTATGTGAATAGATCATAGACTAAGTTAATATTACGATAACATAGACTTAAAGCCCTGTCCTAAATAGTTCATACATATTACAACTATTTTTCTTTATACCAGATTTATTAAAGTTTTACTATTATGAACCGCCTTTTATTTACATTTTCGTGGCTGACTTTGAGATGTATGGACAAGTACATACCTACCTACGCAATGAAAAATACTCTCTTTGACGTCAACGCCCATTCATAAAGTTATTATTGACTCTTTGAATGTTATATCTGTAACGCGAATTTCCTATGGCGTAAACGGACTGCTTTACCGCTCATCTCACAGGTTATGTTTATAGCTATCCGAAAATCACTACAGTGGGTTTGAATTATTTCCTGTCATTTCACCGCAGCGCAGCCAATTCGTCTGATCCAAGATGCGCCGGCGCAGGTTATGCAGTTAGTGCGACACGCTCGCGCTCACGTATCCGGCTTCGATGCGGCGAGATATTCCCTGACGCGTTTTATTAGCAAGTCTGTTTTATTTTTATAGACGGTCAGCAAGCGGGCAGTGGTTCAGCGGTGTGTGGTGTAATAGAACATAAGTGGCTGTGCGGGCGCGCGCGCGGCGTTGGCTCCGTGCCCGCGCCGCCGCCAGTCCCCGGAGCGCCGGCCCGCCCGCCGCCTGCCGCCACGACCCGCACTCCTGCCTATTGCGTATTACATGACCGAGGTTGCGCGACCTACTCCACGAGCGCGATCCTTCGCAAACCTGCTACCACGGAGCTAACGCCGCGAGGCGTTGTCAGAACATACTTCTACTGATACAATCGCGTTTGTGTTTACGCGCCTAGAAAGTCTGAGAATTAGTAGCGAGTTCAGAGCAGCCGATTTAGGTCGCCCGGTTCAGTGCTAGCAGCGAGATATTTTTATTGCCACTGTTGGGTGCAGACGTACGAGCGCCTGAACACGTTGCCGGTTAAATAAATTATTATTTATAGAGTAAAATCGTAAAGTTCATTCCATAAACATTTGCGTGTGTATGTGGTTATTCGTAGTTCCCTTTCGAGTGCGATGCTGTGTTACGAGTGGTGGCATTGAGTGCGTGTGAGACTGTGAGAGGAGGAATGTGACGGAACTGTTTTCGTTAGCGGCATTTAGGTGAAACTTTGACATTTGTAAAGTGCATTTGTGTGTGTTGTGGTGAGAATGCATCACTTGTATCCCCTGGCAAAGGGCGACCCGCTGTGCCCGCTGGGCTTCCACCCGCAGGTGCGCTGGCCGACGCGCTGCAAGCGCTGCTTCCGCGACTACAAAGAGCATGGTGGCGTGCGCAAGAAGGAGGACGACTTCGCGGTGTCCACGCCCAGCCTCTCCACTTGGAACACACCGTCGACACGGTCAGTGTACCTCTCTCTTACCAACCAGTCTTCAGTACCTAACTAGTAATTAGTTCCAGTCATATAATGAGCCAAATATTATCACATGACCAAATTGCCGGATCATCCTAATAGAATTCAATTGAAATTCTAAAGAATACTGAAGGGTCTCATCCAGATTAGACCAAGGCGTTCCTACGTAAACTGTGCACACCGGAAGTCTATTATTTCAAATTTTCAACCCGTAAGTGCTAGTGGGTGGACTTGTTGCGATACTCGACTGTAAAGCTACAAGGAAGATCCGTGAAGTTGCAATAATCACCATGCTCGGCGAAAGGATTGGTCTGCGATAGGTCTAGTGGTCGCAAGCGCGACCGCTGAGTAAGAGGTCCTGGATTCGATTCCCAGCTCGGGAAAAGCTATTGGGTAGATGGTAGATACATGTCAATAGGCTCATCTATAATAACATGGGACTCAAACATAACTGCTAAAATGTGGGTGTAATATTAGGTATACCTCTGCCACTCCCTTCGAAAATTACAGGCGTGGTTATTACTAGAGAGAATGCATGTCTAACTACGCCATCGCCATCATCCTTAGCTAAAACTCTATGCCTATACATAATTATGATTTAGATAGTGACCCACAAACCAAACCAATTCAATAAATATAATTACACAACAAGTTCGAATAAAGACATTGCTAACATAAACACATATATAGGTAGAAATAATACGTTCAGTTAGTAATGGTTAATGTTATGAACGTGTGAAAAATAGCATCAGTTAGCAGATGTACCTTAATAAGATAAAAAACCGTGCAAGTGCGAGTCGGACTAGCGCACCAAGGGTTCTGTAAAAACTTACGACACACGTCGATATCTTTTCATTGAGAGAGTTCTTTTTTCACATCTCTAAGGGACCACAGACTTGGACTTTGAATTCAACTCGATACCTCCACGCGTTCCCGAGATAGACATATACCGGTCTTGACAGACGGACAACAAAGTGATAAATTGACAATAAAGTGAAAGTATAGACTCTAAGGAATATCTATATTTTGAGGTATGGAACCCTAAAAACCGCTAGAAGAAATCATAAAAGTTTTCTATTCGTAACTTACCTAGGCCGGAATATTTAAGCTAGGTAGATTTATGAAATAGGACTCTAGTTAGAACAAAACATATTCCGTATTTATCTTACAAGATAGAACACCTTAAAGCTGTGTTTTGTGTCACTCTACTTGACTGATCAATGACTCACCAGAAGGTTTATCGATTGATCATCAATCTGGGTTCGACGGATGGAAATAACTCTGCCTGGAAATAAGTGCCAGGATTACGCTCTCTTCGCAAAGCCAAAACTACACTAATAACTGTTGAACCATAGACAAATTCCCATGGTCCGTCTCATGAGTAACTAACATTTCTTCTTTCACGCAATCAGACTTTCTGTCTGTTGTCTGTTATGGTACATAAACCAACTTAAACAGTGCTTACAGTGCAACATTTTTCGTTGATGGTTAAAGTAATGTCCGTAGAAAGCTCTAGTTTTGCATGAAAAAGCGCATCCGTTTAGCTATTCCCGGCTGAACGTATGCGTACGCATCTCTGTATATACTTAACTGGTGCTATAAACTTAAGTTTAATTGGGCTAAACAAGAGTTAGTTAGTCCTTAAATCTTGAAACATGTGTATTTCAAGATAACTCCCAGTTATGCTCACTTTAGTGCGAATGTACGCCTCGTAATTTCCACTGCGTTATTTTACTGCTCGCTAATTTTATAGCAGCTAGGTATTTGATTGCTTTATACAATTTGATGAATAATGTCCATGTCTAAGTAATAAAACTAATACTTATAAGTTTTATATATACTGAAACTTAGGCGAAAAGTTTCAGTAGGACGGCAATTAAATGTTCATTACCTTCTAATTTCCTGTTAACCAATAAGAATTCGTATCGGTCAGAAAGATTGTCTCAGCTCATGAGGTAACCATGACCTATAACAAGTATAGTTTTGGCCGGTCTACTTTACTACCTGTCCCTAGTTGATTCTTTCTAATGTTTAACAAAAAAAGATGGCAGAATTCCAAATTCCTGAGCGTTTTTGTGGATTGTTTGTACTGCGCCCGGTTGCTGAAGCTTGACGCATGCCGCCTTCGTGTGTACGTCCATTCTGTCACTATAACTATACGTAGTACCTACATGTACATACCTAGTACGCACAGTATATGATCAAATCACAGTTGTAATCCACGGCAACATAATACACAAATCACTCGAGTCTAATCTCTATTGTGGCAAAGTGCAACGAAAAGGAAGTTGCGAGTCCGCACTCAATATCAATTGCATGATTCATAAAGTCCATGACTGCTAAAAGCTTTCAATTTGATCTGTTTAAGAGATGTTAGCCATGCCGGTTCTTATATGAAGATAGATAAACTCCAGAAGTTTAGTCATCGTAAATAATGTTAGAATAGGTCGTAAAATCATAAATATTTAGATTGAATCAAGAAGATATATCATGTGTACTAGCCTAAATGCTCTAAACGCGATGCTTAGTTTGTCAACATTTACAAACAAAATAGAAATTGTGTATCAAATAAACATCTCTTTGATATTCCAGTAAAGCGATTCCTTGGCTCAGTTTTGGAGATCAAACACATGTAATCACATCTTTCATTTTCGCACGACTTGCTACATATTCCAGAGTTTACCATTAGGCGGATATAGCTTGTTAAATGTACCTATTGAGGTACCTGCGTCAATCAGAGGATTGACGCAAGACACAATACAATACTCAATTCCATTGGCGCCGGGCGCCGCGAGACGACTTCCGGCCACCGTAGATGCGGGCCTGTGGGCGGTGAGCAATGGGTAGTTCACCGTCCGTCCGTCGATTGACGACAGGCCGTGTCGACGGCGCGTTCGTGTTTCACGCGCGCCTCAAGAGAGTCAGCAAAGCAGAGGGGCTTGCCAGAGCCTCCGCCTGCCGGGGTTGCGGGTTGTTCGAAAGAGATACCGCGGCCTCGGAACGTAAAGGGCAACAGAAGGAACATGGGTGGGTTTTAGTCAGTACAAGTCTGACATGCCCCCCCGCTCCACCCAGAGCGGGGGAAGTCATAGGATGATTTCCCACCCGAAAAAAAAAAAAAAAAAAAAATACTCAATTCCATTTCTGGAGTTTAAAAGTTTGTTTAAATTTTTGGGTGGTAATCGCAGAAATGAAGTAGTATTCTTCATACTAAGGTTACATGGGTCGCTTTGCAATAAGAAATATGATAACTTCGTTTCCGCAGTTACCTGATTTTTCTACTGCTTTTGAGTTTTCCCAATATTAGAGGTCATTGCCATTTTCTTAGCCTTTTCCTAACTATGTTGGTGTCGCCTTCCAGTCTAACCGAATGCATATGAATGTAGTATTTTACACTCGAGACTCGCGACTGTCTATCTGAGCTCAACAACCCCAGGTAGTTCTTCACTTTGAGAAGGTAACCTTAAAGAAAATATGAAATATTAAGCCTTCTGAAGAACGGCACAGGCCATATACCAGAAAATGTTGATTTCATATCCATATGGTACGGTATGGTAAGGTATAGCCGGTGGTAGTGACCTCAGCATCTTCCTAGGCCCTAGAGAATGATAAAGTATGATTTGTTGTTTAATAAACATTGTCGTATACAGAAGTCGTGATGAAGACAATGGCGTGGAAGTGGAGAAGGTGGGGCGAGGCTGGGCATCCAGTACCAACCTCAGCACTATCGACACTGCCAAGAAAGACGCCTTCTCCTCAGGTAAGCTATTCCTCATAACATCGAATTAAGAGACCGATTGGCTTTTGCCAGCGGCTTTACGCGCCATATTCGTACAAAATCCCATGAAAACGTAATCTGGATCAATTGTATCCTATGCTCTAACCATGGTTATAGTCGACCTGTGTGCCGAGCGTTTTCGAAATACGTCCAGCTGTTAAGGTGTGGAAATCTGACACAGATGTGCACTCTCTGTTCCCTCACTCTCATAGTCCATTGGGACGACAATTCGCCACACTGGTTGTGTGATCAGGCGCAGGACCAATGCCTTAGCGTGTTTTCCGAGGTCCAGGGATATCTTGCGCCCAACTTCCAAACTCTGGGCTGCTACTGCGAAATTCCTCATGTAACGCGGGAATCGAACCCAGGACTGCTCAGCAGTCGCGATTGCGAGACCTACGAAGCAGTCAAAAAACGAAGTAATAGGAACACAATACGGTTCAGTTGATTTACATACCTAGGTCAAAGAGAATAGAGGGGTTATGTTGTATGGCTTCTAAAAACCAATATTTTTTCTGTGTTCCATAAGAACGGTAGACATAATTGAGATTACGAACAGCCTGTCCAGTACAAAAATCTCATTCCCAAAAAGGTGAATGCAACAACATAATTAGATACGCTGCGCTGCAATTTCATTCCACATAACAAACAAACCTGGCTGACGGCAACAGTAAGCACTAAATAACATATAATAGTTGACTAAATCACTATTGCACGACGCTAGCGCATCTAATGACATAGATGATAGATGACCTGTTCAAACACCTAGATTATAGGCTAGGCAGATTATGTTGTCTATTTTTGCTGTTTTAACCTACTTTTTACCTTATCTTGTCTCGGAGGCTTACACATATATAATTTATTTAGGTCTAAACCTGTATGCTGTAAGCAGCTTCAACAGGCATTTCAGCGGCATCAGTGAACCAATAAACTCTGCAGGAATTTTGGGGATTCGTGGAATTGTTTTCCAAAGTTATTCGCCTGGCGTGTCTATTCTTTTATGTTATTTAGTTAACTACCTACTTACATCAGCCCGAGAGCCACGCATTCGTTTTTAACATTTTTTTTTTGGATTATTTACTGTTTTGGCCATGGATATCTAGCAAGTATCTAAGTTCAATCCATCAAAATAGGAATGATAATAAACTTTGAAACTTATTAATTGGTCAGGCTTTTAAAAAGTGTGTGGACATAGCAAAATGAAATGATAAATGATGTTTATTTTGCAAGTAGGTTTCCACAAACACTTTTACACGTCATTTTTTTTTTTAACTTGATGAGGCCGGTGTTTCTTACCCGACTACTCTGAGAAGAAACAGCCAAAACAAACTCAGAGGTCATAGTCTCTTTTAAGGTCCAGACAAAATAATCTTGGTCAACTTACATGAGGACTATGCAGATAGTGTCTGAAATGGTCTTTTTAAGAAAGAACCACACAGATTGAGTGGACCTGTCATCACCTGTCCAGTCAGTGCAAGCATTTGTCAGTTATCGTGTAGCTCAACTCATAAACCAAGGAGCTCAACGACACGACGAACAATACCAAAAAAAGGACGTTTGTGTAGCCTTCGAGGTGCTGAAAAAATAAATCTTTAAGATGTTATTTAATAAACAGAATTATGTTTTGACAATTTAAATACTAATGTGTAATGAATACCTATTAATTGCCGACGTTAGTACAAGTATTCAGCTCTAACCGGGATTATGGGTTACATGTGAGTTCTGTAATACTTTTGAAAGTTCAACTATCTGCAACAGGACGCATAATACCTAATTGTTAAAAAGAAGAGAAGTCCGTAATAACTGATTGTATTATAGTAGGTCACATGTTCTTTCTTAAAAACAAGCGTTCTAAGGGTACACTTTTCGGGCCTGTGGACGGTGAGCAATGGGTGGCTCACCGTCCGTCCGTCTATTGACGGCAGGCCATGTCGACGGCGCGTTAGTATTCCACGCGCGCCTCAAAGAGACGTCAGCAAAGCAGAGGAGCCTGCCAGGGCCACCGCCTGCCGGGGTTGCGGGTTGTTCGAAAGAGATACTGCAACCCCGGAACGTAAAGGGCAATAGGGTGGGTTTTAGTCAGTACAAGTCTGACACTCCCCCCCGCTCTGCCCAGAGTGGAGGAAGTTATTAGATGATTTGCCATCAGCAAAAAAAAAGGGTACACTTCTGGCCTTCAATTCAGAATATAGTTTTAAAAAATGCTTAACTGCAGCTTACAGTTAAGGTAATTGATTGACTGTTTTCCTATATTACCGCTAGCAACATTACAGTATTGTCTCCGTGACGTATAATAGCGTTATTTTACGGGGGCAATTCGAGTGTACTGCCATATGTAGGTATTTATAAATCTTATCGATCTCATCGAAGTTATAAATGCTAAAATAATCTTTTGTCACATTCTTTAATGCAGTTTTGAGCTTATGCAGCACCTCATCGGCTCACACTTTCTCGCAAATGAAGGCGAACGTGAAGTGAATTGGGTTCTAATAATAGTTGGTCTACCTAATTTAACTTTCCCAATTATATTCATAGTCTATATTTTCCAATATAGACTGATCTAGATCTAGAGCTACTTCACTTTAGAACACTTTTTTCTAGAAACCAAACTACAACTAACCTGTTATCTTCAAAAATAACAGAATTCTGAAAACTCAAAGCAGACTAAGCATATGATGACCTTCTCTTTAGTTCGTTAAAACGAGAACAACGTTAACAAGAAAAAAACAATCCAGACACATCTGAGAAAGCGAGCCAAGACCATAATGATACACCTGTATTAGTCATACATTGGGCTTGAAGCCCACGCTCGCATTTTGATAGTTGCTGTCTTATTTAACCATTTACTTAAAATATTTATAAGAAGCCCCAATATTATAATAATTATGTGAATCTTTGTTACATTTTAAACTCGGCCATGCTTTTACTGTAAAACGAATTTATATGTAGGTAATTGCAGGGCGTTAGTCACACGGTTAAACTATAGAATAATTTAGAATAATTTATTTAAAAAAGTAGATATTACAAAAGTACATTTAGGTGCTGTAGTGTAATTTCTTAAACAATTTTAATTAGCGCTTATAAATAAACTATGACTTAAATATATTAACAGGTGCAAGTAACGAAAATGTCGAATTCAAATGTTAGGTAGCGACCTGCCTGATCTAGGTTTATTTAAACCTGTGTTTCAGGCCATCACTTACATTGCATCATATAATTAGGACAGTAAAAGTTTTGAAATTAAAGTAAATCTATTAACAACTATAACAAAAATCCAATTAGTACAAAAACATTAAAATTAACTTAAGTAAATACGTGCAATTAGATACCAGGGGATAACATATCAAACTAGGACTTCTAGAAGTTTTTCTGTGTCCGTGTAATCAAGTATTGTTAAATAATCTGATAATACAAAATTACATTTCCTATAACTTAGACTATAGAAGTTTAGTTTCTTGTTGAGCCTATTATACAGAAAAGGTCCTAAAAACATATAAAATCGACTAGCAAAAGCATGCCTAGTTTGAGGCATTGTGCAAACTAGGTCCTTCCTTCTCCTACTCTCCTACTATATGACCTGGATAGTGTTTTTGCTGGTCATCAAACCAATGTTGACAATCTACCTGATAGTTATCCACCTATCTTATAAGCCAGAGAAATCACAGGTTATTGCCTTATATGAAAGTGCTAAAAATGATGAATCCGGCTCCACCCAGAACGGGAGTAGTCATTTAATGATATCGTATCCAAAAAAAATAATGAGGTTACATCAGCATCATTGCAAATTGCATTATTGGGATATTACTACGGCGATGCTTTTAATAATCTTGTGGTTATGGCAGTTGATCCAGGTCGATCGTGCTAAATGACTTATTAATTTATTATCTATCATCCAGTCCAGCTTGCTTGATAGAAGCCGTAATACTCAGATAAGACGATTAATATTTTTGCTCATACATCCATCAAATAACAATACATATTGGATGCTATAAAACCGCTTTTATTAGGATAGCAATAAAGTCAGATGATTTTTATGAACGACGATCTTTTAAATTATTACCCAGTTTATTACCTAAATTCGTTACATCTCACACTCTGAATGTCAAGGAATTTTAATTTTAGATTTTCGCTTGTTTGCATTGCTACCCATTTGTTTCTCTGTTAGATAGATTATAAACACATTTTGCGCACGCGCACATTCTATCGATCTACCTACTAATTCTGTTTCGCAGCTTTTAGGGTATATTGGTAACAAGGTATATTGGTAATGTGATAATTCAAGGTAATATACCATTTAAATATTGGTTGATATTATGTTGATTCGACTTTTAAAAGCTGATATTAAACGCAAGACGATTTGAAAGTAGAAAACCAAAGATTAAAGAGCACAAACAGGGACCATTTATCTATTCTATGGTGAGGATACAGCAGACACCAATACATAGAGATGTACAACATGAGTAAACACACAAAATGATCGTACCTACACCATGTATAACATATTTATATACCATTCGCTTTTGCCCGCGGCTTCACTCGCGTTAAATTCGGGGTAACACAGTTTCCTGATTTGCAGGCTAACTGTAGTTTTTGCCCTTGCGCCTTATTTATTGTAATAGCAAAGCTAATTTTTCCCTTTTCCCACTCTTTCTCACTCACTTCTCACTTAAAAAAAATAGCCCATATTCGTCTCCAGGTTCCCATCTATCTCTATACCAAAATTCATCAAAATCGGTTTAGTCATTGAGGCGTGAATACGTAACAAACAAACAAACTCATTTTCGCTTTTATAATATTAGATGGTAAGAAAGGATATTAACATCTACCATTTCCGTCCAGGGTTCACAAGAACCAGTGCATCGTGGACGTCGACGCCGGACCTGGGGGCCAACGAGTCCGACAGCACAAACGCAGTCACCGTCAGTCTGAAGCTGCCCAAGAGAAGGCTCACGGGACCACTGCCATCTTTAGATACGGGGCAAAATCATACTTCAGGTTTGTTTGTCACTCACACATGGTTACGCTTTTTGTTCCCAGTTTTGTATGGAACTCAGCCTAGGCCTTCTCTCTTGAAACTGCGCACACCCACGTTGCGCCAGTTATTATGATTTTATCGTATCGACGCGAAATGGGCGTGTATCAGTCATTAGAAACTTTTAGTCTCTATAATAAAAACGAAAAAAATGTCCCTCTCTTTGGGTTCGGATAATATCGGAACACGAGACTTGACAACGTCGATTACAGGAACATAACAAAGCTCTTAATTGCCTCATATTAGGTACATGGGACTTCTTTCATAACGGAAATTTCACTTTTCCTAACATAGCAAGGCAATGAACCCATAGGTTCCCACTTACAACTACAAAGTCTCCCAGGCCAAAATTAAATGACACTAATCCTTTCTAAAATATCCAAGTTGTTCGTTTCATCATTGATAAAATGTTCAGTAACAATTAAGTTTATTTTGTACACAGACACGGTGACGCTGCGACGACCGTCGCCATCTCCTCCGCCGTCGGCAGCGCCGGTGCAGGCACCTATTACTATAAGCAAGAACGACTCGCTAGCGGAACGCGTGCGAAAGGTAAAACATACCTTATTGATATTACAATACGTCATAGTATGCAGTTATGCACGTGTAACTTCACACCAAAAGCTTTTATTTTGAATATGAAACAATACAAGATTTAAACTCACAAGTATGATATTCATACATGTTTATCTACAAAAGGCCGGCGCGAAAGCAGAGATAACTTCTGCGGTGTGCCCACGCGCAACCCTTTTGGAAAGTTTCCCAACCTTGACACACTTACCTATACGTAGTTACGCATAATTGGGTCAAAAGATGTCGCTTGGGAAATCGTTAAAAATGATGTAGGAAGAATAAACATTTAAAAGCAAAACGCTGAAAATATGTATTTATCACATTATCACGTTAGGATCAACAGTTCGGATGAATTTAGCAACATCAGATTTTCTCTACAAATATTTATAAAGTTAAACTAGTTTAAAAATGTTCTGCCCAAATAACACTATTGTCTTCACCTTGGGTGCATAGACGCGTGAGGTGGAAGTGGGTCAACGATAGAACTGTCTGATCGTTACCGCTGCTGCTCCTAGCGTTCAACCCGAACTGAACGCGATGCGCTTCCCGAAATAAACATAAAAGGTCACCATGAAAGTTAGTGCTTGGCAATGCGCTAGCTTTATAATTAATTGAGGAAATGACCTATTATCTGTTTTCGCTACTTTAAAATATAGGTTTCTATTAATAGCGTATTGCAGATCAATGTTTTGTAACAGAGACCTAATTAATTAGCGATTGAAAAGTCTATTGGAACTAAGGAGTAACGTAAACTGCAAGACCGACATTTTATTTGCTTAACGTATGACGTATTCCCGACGGGACTATTTAAAAATATCATATCCCGTAGTATGTATTTACCTTCTCCAGTTTATAATTATCCACCACTAAAAATATCCACCGGTAATTATTTCCAGATGAATTTAATAAAATCTCAGAATAGTTTTGAAAAGGAATCAAGTATAGAAAAAGAAAAAGAACGAGAGAGGCGAAGTTTATCCAGAAGTAAAGAAGTGCATCAAGAAGAAAAACCTGCCCGGCAGAAAGAAGACAGAAGTTCCACAAAAGACGATGTCAACTTTATGATGCAGGTGACTAAACATTATATGAAATTTTACAGTGTCCTATTTGTTTTTTTAGCTTCTGCTTCTGGATTCAGACAAAACCACAAGGTCTGAAGGAAGTTGCAACAAAGTAGGGTGAAATTAATCGTGTTCAATGGTAACCGAATGAAATAGCATAGGGCAGGAGTTAAAGGTGTGTGATGTAAGAGTATTGCCAGCATTGGACTGCGACATTATGTAATTGTGGTTTTCCAACCTGTTCTTGGCCACGGCGGCCAATCTCAACGGAGACTATCCAACGACGTAGAAGATATTATAGCAAATGTTTCCTAACTAAATATTGACTGGAAAATTTAATAACATTCTTGAAGGTGAAAAGTTCCCGCAACTCATCAGCAAACTCGAAGCCTCCAGCCCGAGGCGGTCCTTCGCGGGAAAAAGACGAGTCTGACGATGACACCAGTACCGTGGGCACCGTCACCACGGAGACTACGCTGGTTGATGTCAACGTTAAGGAGTATCAGGTAAGAGGAGAAACCTCTTTTAAAGAAGTTACCAGGATTTTAGCTGTATGAACTGTTCTTACAGGAGCTTCGTCAAGGAAGGTCCTCCTTATATACTAATACCATAATTTTAAGCTTTAACTGATGCAGCATTTGCCGCGTTCTAGCTTGCGAGGATTAGCGAGCCAGTGTAGTACTAAGTCCAGCTAAATTATTTCGTGTCACATTAGTCTCAAAGCCAAACAAAGCACTTGCCTTGTCTGACATTCCAGATGTCCACAGTTAGCTATGGTATGTCCCGATGATACAAATAGGGCCGCAAGCTTATTTGCCACTTAACACCATTAATGCCCCTTTGAAATACATGTCGTTAGACAAATATTGTGCTTTTCAGAAATGTAACATCAGTAAAACTCCATGTCTGCATCTGTTTGAGAAAATTTGCCAAAACATAACGCACACTAGTTCTAATAATAAGTATATTAGCCCTATCCTGATCTGGTTTGTGGTGTGCGTTGTTACAACAGACGTAAGCATAGCTATCTTTATCACCTCGCACCTGCGAAGTTTCAAGGTCCCACATTATTTGCTTTTCATAATAATTTCAATTGGTTATTGTATTATTTCAGGAGCAAATAGAGAGTTTCAAACAAGAAATGGACACGCTAAGGAAACGCTGTGAAAGAGTCGAGAAAGAAAAAAGTGACATACTGTTACGAAGGTTGGCGAATATTGACTCCGTAAATAAGTACAGCACGGGGCGGTCCTCAGAAGTGTTAAAGTTGCAGCAGAAGGTGAATGAGCTGACGACGCAGAATGAAGATCTGAAGGACGAGAAAAAACATCTCGCTTTGAGAGTTAGAGAAGTTGAAAGTGAACTTGAGGTTAGCATACCAATTTGCAGCCCTAAACAGTATTATTATTTGGTCTACTGAAAGTTTTATTTCATTTCGTCATGTGTCTTTATAAGTGTGCCAGCTCCCTAGAGTAAACGTGGTGATGAATTCTCGTGACATCTTTGTATAGGAGGGGACTGCATTAGAACAATAATAGGCAGGCCAGAACAAAAATATAGCTCAGTCGACCAATAAAACACTTAAATAAACCATCTCCTCGTTGTTTTCCAGTCTCGCCCCTCAGTAGAAGCACAGACCCGTCAAATAGAACAGCTTCGCGCTAAGTTGTTGGCGGCGGAGACGTTGTGCGAGGAGCTGATGGACGAGAACGAAGACATGAAGAAGGAGCTGCGAGACCTCGAGGAGGAAATCGAGGAGATGCAAGATAACTTCAGGTACTATGAACTACCACTACTAGCTAGGATGTGAAAGTAGTTGGAAAAGCTAGAATCATTTAGCGCTGCAATGAATTTGACAAGGGAACGTTGTTGGTAAACCTTGATTTGTTTACTAAAATAAAAATGGCGTTGGTGGTCGATAGTTACATAAAAAAAGTACATGATGTTAATAAAAACACTACATGGCTTTCGAAAGGGACTGCCACACGCTCAGGTAGGAACCGTAGGAACCTGTGCGTGCCAGAGACAATGCTCAACGAGCCGATGGTATTGTAAAACTGTTGTGGTAAAACATTTGGCTTAAGTATTTTACTCTTTGGTGCCAGATTTACGGCCGATCGGGTACTGTATTTTTTTTTTGTTATTGTCGATCTCTAGTTTGTCATAATCCTATTATGAAAGAATTGTATAAGAAATTTAATAAACCGTGGACTATTCTTGTCCTCGTTAGTGTTCATTACAAACCGTGGGTTAAGTTTAACGAGACACGCGGAAGACTTATTTTTGGACGCGACCACGCAGATGTCGTGTGACTAATTTATGAAAACCAAAATACTTTCGCAGCCTACTTGTCTAACGTAACGGCGCGTTGTAATTATTATTCATGCATCAATAAGTATATAGCTGATTAATAACAACCGCACAGTCCGAATGAACGCTAAGCTACACTCGCTGAGGTCAGCACGTCGATGGGTGACCGTACATAACATTTAAAAAAACCCGTGCCTTGGAAAGCCCGATAAACCGTTTGTCTCGGCTGTCTTTGACAGTCGTTACAGTGAGTCAGAGGCCCAAAAGTCTGACTACCAGTCTTACCAAAAGGTATCGTAATACTAAGTAAAAGGTTGCGCCTCGGGTTAGTCTGGAAGCCGACTCTAACATAGTTGGAAAAAGGCTGGGCAGATGATGGTATCAATTTAAGTAGTTAGTAATGCCAAATACGGAGGAGTTAGGAAAGTTTTGAGTATGAATGTGGATGGGTATAGGAGTAGAGGAAGGCCAAAGAAACAATGGGTGGATTGTGTGAAAGATGATATGGTAAGAAAGGACGTGTCCTTTGACGAGAAACAGAGGAGTATAGAGAAGACATGCTGCGCCGACCACAAATAACTTGGGATAAAGGCAAGATAATGATGAATAGTGCAACATTATTAGTAAGACGTAATATAATGAAAAAGTGAGTTCATTGTACTATTGACTTGTAGCCAAAATAGTTTTGGCCGATAATGCGCACATCACTCAAAGATTTCACCTTGGCGCTTCTTTCAAGTCTATAAATTAATAGATTTAGTAAGTACCTACCAATTATTGCTCTAATGTTAGGATAAACGCAAATCATGAGGAGGATTCGGATGAACTTACGCCCGGTTCCAATTAACAAAAAACGATTCGTTTTGCTTACGGATAGTAGTATTTTGACATACGCCTCGTAGAAAATACTACTATCCACAAGCAAAACGAATCGTTTTTTATTTGGAACCGGGGTTTAAGGGGTGCACACGTGTACGAGTCGCCATGATTTGACACAAGCTTTTGTCAAAATCAAATGAAAATTTTGCTGCTCGACTGTGCCTAATTAAGCCATAAATGTGTGTCAGTACGCCCAATGTAAGTAGACACGGCGACACATCAAGCTATACATTTCCAGTAAAACATGGCGTCACTTTGTATAGATTTCCGTATAAACTGGTTTTGTATAGCTTGATTGATTGCCGTGCGTAGGTACTGGCGTAACGTCGACGGTTAAAAACCAAAATTGAATGTGTCTACGAATTCCTCCACATTCCGAACACTGCGCTAAAATTCTGGACATGACGTGTCCTGTAAATCCGGACATATGGCAATACTTACAAAGGTGTACCGCCGCTGTAACTGTATATTGAAACGCTGCTCCTAGGATTATCAATAAGTCTGATAATTTCATAATTCGATTGTTGTTTCGCGTTTCTAGGGAGGACCAAGCAGATGAATACTCGTCACTTAGAAGAGAATTAGAGCAGACCATAAAGAATTGTAGAGTTTTATCGTTTAAGTTAAAAAAGACTGAAAGGAAAGCTGACCAGCTTGAACAAGAGAAAGCTGAACACGAGAAAAAACTTTTAGAGGTATGTATTAAAAGCGACTTAAAAATATGTAATTAGTATTAAAGTAAAAAAAAAAACTCGCATGCCCTTTCATCTGATACCCATAAATAATGAGACTGTAGAAAATAACTAGTCAGACATCTTCGAGAGTCCGTAACATTGGAGTTACAATGATGCAACACTTAACCATGCGTCTACAAGAACCATATAGTATATGGTTAATTATGCAACATTTCAAGGAAAGTGGGTCTAAATAAGACTCGCACAGACTAGGGAAGCATGGCTCAAAAGAGGTTTAAACTCAACAGTAAGTGGTACAAGTGTGACAGTAAGGGTGACGTTGAATACAACTGTGGAAACCCGGGCAGGGTTACAGCAGGCAGGGTTAGGGAGAACATGCAAAACAAGGTTTAAAAAAACAAAGTAAATTATTACAGACATTTACGTCTATTCCCGGACTTGGTCCATAGTGGTTATGCAATAAATCTTAACTAGAACAATGTCAATAAATTACCTGTGTAAATATTTATTTAGTCATAAATCTGTTTCAATCCGGCATGCTGCCAGGTAGCCAATTAAGTCATTTCTGTTTTGGTCGACCTTGCAATAGCTATCAATCATTTTGGAATATGAAATATGATTTCTGGACATACAACTGGCCCAAGCTGTGTCGGTAATTCCTGTCCCTTCTAGAACATAACATAAAATCGGGCTTGTTAAGTCAGACCAACCCAAACCAACCAGTCCCATGTAATAGGGGGCGAGCTTATTACCATGAACTGGTCATCAATCAGTCACACTTTGCCCGACTCGGGTATCGAACCCAGGACCTCATGCTCAACAGTCACGCTTGCGAAGACTCGATCACACCGAGGCAGTTCCTTCGAAGAGGTTCCCTCCAGAAAATACTGTGCATTTATTCCTATTTCCAAGTTTTAATTGGACACAACACTTACAAATATAAACTCAAGCCCAGAGCGGGGGAAGTTATTTTATGATATCCCATCCGCAAAAATAAAAAAAACTTTATCCCATGACGGTACGTAGAAACTACAGAACGCTATCTGCTGATCTGATCTGTTCATGCTAATTTTCTTTCATCCCTTAAAAATAATGTATCATTTGCCAGATAAGCACACGACTGTTTGCTATAGCAATCCTCAGTAAAACTTTAAATTCAGCCATCTTAAGTACTCGTTTTTGAAAGATGTTTTGTAAAGATGCTGCGAACAATTTTTTTTTCTAGATAGTTGGCGGCCAAGACGGCATGCAACGTGAGAACCGCATTAAAGATTTAGAACAAGAAGTGGCGCGGTCTAACGAAGTAGCGTTGAGGCTGCAGCGGGAGCTGTCCGAGGCGAATGCGAAGCTCTCTGCGGCCTCGGGAGCCCCGCCTGCCAACCTTAAGAAGAACCAACTTAACGATGGGGTCAGTTCTATTCAGACTAGTAGCTTGAGCATGAAGTGATATAATACGCGATCTTGCTGCAAATTTGATCATAATTGAATTAGGTAGAGTTTATTTGACTAAACTGCAACGAAATAGTATGTGGATATTAGTTGTAATCAAACAGCGTTGTTTCGTAACCTAAAAATTGCGGAATTTAATAGTGAGGTAAGGCCGGGTTTCATGTTGTTCGAAAGAGATACCGCGGCCCCGGAGCACAAAAAGCAAAAGAAGAAACACAGATAGGTTTTAGTCAGTAAAAGTTTGACAGAAAGAGCGATGGAAGTTATTTGATTTCCCATTCAAAACAAAAAGAAGATAAACCACATTTGAAGTTTCTCTCAATTCTTTTTTAAGTTAAGGAAAAATAATTTTACTTTTTCCGATATCTGTATTGCCATATGGCCCAAGGTTGGTTTTTTTTTTAAATGCGTGGACATTTCATAAAAACTTATGTCATCTTCGGAGGAGTATGGGAACGAACATTTTACACGAGAATTTTATACGACGAACGAACATTTTACGTATTAGATGGGGATTCATGTCGAAGCCGTGCTTAAACAATTATAATTTCATTACTTAGTTTCATTACAACTGATGAAAGAACATTGTGTGTTTATAGAAAGTGTCACGCTCGTCCCTGACCCGCGGCGGCAGCCAGGAGGACCCGGCGCAGCTGCTGCGCGACCTGCAGGACTCGCTGGAGCGTGAGGCCGACCTGCGCGAACAGCTACGGAACGCTGAGGAAGAGGTACCAATCACGAACTAAACAATGACAAGTCTCAGTAGCCTTGCTTTGATCTCTGATATTTCAACACAATGTATGTCGTATTAAGCGATAAAATATGCATCCTTGTGCAAACACGCTAGGTACACCGCAAATAACTCGGTAATATTCACATATGGCAGCAACAAATTTATGCTTGAATTATATGCTTCACCCAATGCTACAGTCGGCTTGGAATGCAGTAAACACGTGCACAAATAGTTACAGTTTAACGATAACTCATCTCTTGTTAACAGTTAAATGCCATTACAACCACTTATTTCTCCAATCATTTAGTTCCACTAGAAAAACAACGCATTCATTAGGGCATTAGCTCTCGTTCGATGGAGGCCAGCTGGCAGGCCGCCAACACATGTCTGACTCAACACCGCGACACTCATATGTATTATTGTATATCATATTGTTGTTCTTTATAAGCCCATGCTGCTTGTCAGTAAAACCAGACAATAAGGAATATTATGTTCAAACAGGCTAGTCGATATCGGCCACGAGTCATCGGCAGAAGGATACGTCCACAACTCATTCCACAATCTCCCCAATCTGATCCTAATTCACCTCAACCACCCATCAAAGATAATGAAATGCTAGAACCGAATACGATCCAACGGATACTTGAAATGCAACTCGCTTTAGAAAAAAGTTTGTCATCTCTAGACAGTAGTCCATCGTCTATTGGTGTTAACCAGATTACTCAATCTCCACAAGATCTCATTATGAGTTACTCTGAGGGTTGCCAAACGGATACCATTTTAGTGCATGATGTGATGACCGACACTAAAAAGATAACTCTCGATTCAATTGTACAAAGTACGATTGATATTTTGGAAATGTACACCCAGACGGACGTAGCATTCATGAAAAATAAATATATGCAAACCGAATTTATGGGGACGAACAATTTTGTTCAAACTGATAAACCGAAACAAAGGCATTCTAGCGTACAGACGGCAGCTAAGCTTTACAACGATAAAGCGCTACAAGCTGTCAATTCTAAAGAATATGTTGATGCTAGCACTGAAACCGTTACAATTAACTATGAGGACAAAAGACTTGACAAAGATCTAGAAATGGACGTGTTAGAAGTCAAGGAAATATTCAGTAGAGATAAATCTGAAAGTCCTCCTCTCACTCCAGACAAAACACCAGAATCTCGCTCACCCTTCCCTTCGACCTTCGTATCAATGTTTAGTCCGTTGGCTGTAAGAATATCCAGTTTAGGTACTTATGACCAGTTTATCAATTTTAAATGTTGGTTTTCTTCATCCTGTACTTTGTCCTTAACAGAATCCTGTACGGTTTGGTTCTTACAGTAATATAGTAAATTAGAATAGATATTCAATAATTATAACTAACGAATATTTGCAGGCAAATAACTTACGTAAAACTGCGTCCCGGGTCGAGGACGACAATGAATCCTTGCTTCTACAGCTGAAGAAAATGGCTACCAAGGCCAGAAGTACGTCAAAATACTTATATTGTGAAAAATCGATTGTGTTTTCTAACATAACACCCTCTCCCGAGAACCAGCGCTCATCAGACCCCGGCTGTGATTCATCATGCTCATTTTGTACTGGACTACTTGCGTAACAATAGCTCATAACATATTACCTTTGTTCCTTGATGTTTACTAACATGCTTGTCTGTGTATTTGAATTACAAGGCGTATTGATGGTAGCCATTTTCTCCAGTCAGAAATAGACCTTGTTAAATCTATTACAATGTTTGGGTTTATAAATTTATCCACCACATTGTTCAACATCCGTACCCGGAACAATGACTCAGTACCATTCAATTTTACTAATTTTTCATCAATAAAACCTTTGCATAATGTACTAAAATATATATAAAGCTTTGTATTTTTGGAGCAAATCATTCACGCATTTTTATAAATAACACAAAAAATTACAAAATTATTTGTAGGTCGTAAGCTGTCACCAACGCCTCCATCAAATAAACTTAATATTGATATCAGTGAGAAGGATGGCAAAACAGATGAAGAGGATCCAGCTGAACTACGACTCTTACTTGAACTTAATGAACAGGTGCTCATACAAAATCTGTATAATCTCTCTTATTCTAAATACAACATTTAATAAACTACTCACTAATTTCAGGAAGCATCAGTTTTACGACGAAAGGTTGAAGAAACGGAACAAGACCGGGATTCCTTGAAAAAGCAAGTCAAAGAACTTACTGATAAAATCGCTAGTCAGCCCAAAACTAATTCAACAGTTACGCTTCGTCGAACAACTAACAATAAGACTAATAACTTAGCAGAAGAAAAA
This sequence comes from Ochropleura plecta, assembly GCA_905475445.1. Lineage (NCBI taxonomy): Eukaryota > Metazoa > Arthropoda > Insecta > Lepidoptera > Noctuidae > Ochropleura > Ochropleura plecta. Next base: position 14,434,642 of record FR997723.1, read on the forward strand.
GTTAAAGTATGTAACCAATTAAATGTAGAAAATAATAACGTTATGTTTTTAGTTGACTAAAACTAAACTTTACCTTTGTAGGTATTAGAAGATGAGATTGATGAATTAAGGAAAAAGCTTATTGAAAAAGAAAGAGACTGCGAGAGGCTACATGCTGAACTTAGTCTTGCCAAAAAACCAAAAGCTTCACTAATCAAGAGCAAGTAAGTATAATTGTGTTCCACCGGTTAAATAATAACTACTGTTATAAGAGCTGAAACAAATAATGATCAACAAGCTAACCAATAAATTATTCCTACTGTAGATCACTCGATGGCGACCAACAGAATGTCGACTTGAAACGACAACTTCAAGTAATAGAACAAGAAGCAAATGTTCTTCGTTCTAAGACACAGAGTTTAGAAGCTGATAATGAAAAGCTACAGTTAGAAAACAAGAAATTACAGGTACCGGATCCCATTTCAGATTATATAATAACTTCCTCAATATTATTTATGTAACGACTTCATTTAACGTATTTTTTATTACAGCTATTGAAAAATGCAAAATCTTTGAAATCAGAAAAATCCGTAGAACAAAGCGCAGCTAAAATAACGCAACTAGAAAAAGAATTAAAAGAAGCCTTAGCCAAATTAAAAGAACTAGAAAATAATAGAGATGATAAGACAGAAAAAAAAGTAAGGTTTGGTGGAGAAATTACTAGCAAGAAAGACACGGATGCGTTGAAAGCAAAGCAGGAAGAGTTAGATAAATTGAATTTGAAATTTAATAAGGTAAACGAATTAGTAGATTAATATTAACCAGTTATTTACGTATAGGAAATTATATCAATACTTACTTATTTTCACAGCTTGAGAAAGAAAAAACCCAATTACAAGTTTCACTGAAGGCATTAAAAGACGACGCTATCAAATCGTTCAGGCCTAGAGTTCCAAAGAAACCTACTGATTTGACTACCAAACTTCAAATGAAAAGAATGGTTGACGATTTAGAAAGTGAAATCGGTAAGGCATATCTAAGTATTCCTACTATGTTAAAAACTACAGTGCAATCATATTATGATATATATTCATAATTCATCTTTGCAGGTGAAATGTATGTAGTCATGAAAAACGCCGGACTCTCCGGCACTGAAATCAACACCAGAGCTCAAATGGAAAAAGATATTGAAGACATTAGATCAAAATTATCTAGAAATGACTCTGAATTTACAAACGAGAAAAATCGACTGCAAAACGAAATAGCTAAACTAAAGGATCTCAATACAAAGTTAGAAACAGATAAAACAGAAATAAACAGCAAGTTAAAAACACTGGAAAAAGACAATAGCAGTATATCTGGTCAAATCAAAACACTGCAAGAAGAAAAGAAGAATTTAGAGTCACAAGTCAGTAAACTTAATAATGATCTAAGTAAGTATCATCCCTTAATTATCAACAACAATGTGTAAAGTGTCATAAAACTGAACTCTTCATCTTTCTTTCAGAAAATGCATCGTCCCTGAATACAACTATGTCTGACTGTATGAAGAAAATAGAGGAACTAAAGAAAGAGATAGATGTAAAAGATAAGGAAATAGAAAAGTTGAAAAAACAAGTAGAAATTGTAAATAAATTAGAACAAGATAAACAAAAGTTGCTCAAAGAGGTTGGTGGATGTTCCATTTACTAATAGCACGTCGCTCGTGGCTAAATAATAGCAGCCGCTCAGGTCGATCTTGCCTAGGTTGGTCTGTGGATGGGTGACCACCCGTTACGCATCCCGCCATACGCGTGAGCGGGACGCCCGAAATCGCGCTTTTCAAGAAAGACTGTTTAAGAAAGACGCAACGCACCAGTTCTACGCCATATTACCACACACGCTGGCTATTCCTTTTTCCGGCCATAGAGCGTTTAGTGAAATCGTACGAAATTTAAAAAAAAATCTTCATCACCACGACTAAACTGTCTGAAGCGGTGAATTTGGTGAATAGGGATTTGGAGCGTATTTCTGGATGGAGTCAGGCTCATGGTCTGAAGGTTAACCCTGCGAAGACTCAGGTCATTGTTGTCGGCAGCCCTAGGCTGCGTTCTAAAATTGATTGGGCGAAGCTGCCTCAGATTGTCTTTGATAATTCCTTACAGCAACTCAGTTAAAGACCTGGGTATTTTTATTGACAAAGACTTATCCTGGGGTTCTCAGTTGCAAGAAGTGTGCCGAAAACTGTTTGCGTCGGCAGGGTCTTTACGCAGACTTCGTAATTTCCTCCCAACTGCCACTAAAACTGCGCTCGCCCAATCCCTTCTTCTCCCAATCCTCGATTATGCTGATACCTGTTATCCAGATCTCACTGTAGTGCAGCTGTAAAAGCTTGAGCGACTCCAAAATGTTTGTATGAGATTCATATTTGGTTTGCGTAAATATGATCATGTTTCAGTGGTTGCCTATCCGTCTTCGCCGGAATGCTCACATTTTATCATTACTTTACAGTATTCTTTTTAATCCAACAACACCCTCATATCTCAAAGAACGTTTCAAGTTCCTTCATGACACACATAGTAGACACTTGAGATCATCGGAGAATTTGAGACTTTTGATGCCTGAACATTCCACAAAATTTTATGACGAGTCTTTCACGGTTCAGGCTGTCCGTTTGTGGAACGAATTGCCGCTGTCAGTAAGACAAGCTCAGTCACTCGTTGCTTTTAAAACCTTAGTTGCAAATCATTATCTTTCCCTTTAATTTTGTTTCTGAATAAATGTTAGACACCTATCCTATTTGTCAACCGTATAATATTATAAAACACATCTTAAATAAATAGATTATATGTATTTATATATTTTGAATAAGTAACTTTATTTTAATTATTTGTGTAGTATTAGCAGTAGGTACACCATTGACTACCCCCTATTGTATTTTAATATTCGTAAAGTCCATCCAAAGGTTGTCTGGAAGATATTGCTATTAGCGATAAGACCGCCATTGTAACCATAGATTTAGCACTTTTTATAAAACAGTTTGTTTTTTCAATTTTTGGTGTACAATAATGTATATTCTATTCTATTCTATTCTAACTTTAGTCCACGTTTTAAAATAAGGGGGTTAGGCGCGTCGCCCACACGACCACTCGACTGTTGGTCGTGTGGGCGACGCGCCTTAGGGTTTGATTGATCTCAGTAATCTGTAGTTTTAATAAAGGATTTTAATAAAAATCTGTTCGATAATTTCATACTAGTCCCGTTTTTTTGCGTTTAAGTCCCGATATTTAAAAAAATGGATCTGGCAAGCCTACGTATTACCCTGTGCTAACTGGGTTAAGGAGGTCAGATAGCAGTCGCTCCATGTAAAATACTGGCATTCAGCTGCATCTGGTAAGACTGGAAGCCGACCCCAACATAGTTGGGAAAAGGCTAGGCAGATGACGTCAGCTAAATATCTTATGTTGTGCTGTTAGTACTGACTGGACATTTCTTCTAGGTTGGAGATAAGGCTAAGAAGATAGGTGAGTTAGAAAAGAAATTCAAAGAAGCAGAGGACAAAAGCAAACGAATTGAAAAACAACTAGCTGTACGTAAAGACAAAGTGGCAAAATTAGAAAAAGAGGTAAGAGATTAGTTTTAACTAAATATAATTACTATTAATTTCATAATGTCGCTCATTTTAAACACATTCTTAATCAAACTTTATTAACATAGCTCACCCAAGAAAAGGAGCAAGCTGAAGTTCTAGCCAACAGTCAGCGTCGTATATCAGTAGACTTTACTAGCGAAAAAGATCAAATGCAGACAAAACTGTTTAAAGCTGAAAGCAAACTTTTAACACTAGAGACAGATCTAAGAGAAATGAAAACAGACTACGATAGCAAAATCACTCATTTGGAGTCAACGATATCTGCTAAAGATATACATATAAAACAACTGGTATTTCGATAAACTGTTTTATAGCCACGCACCAACGCATGTCCCCTTTTTGAGCCAAAATTTTGCCAAATTTGAGTGACCCGTGATGGTTTATAATTCCTAGAAAAGAATAGCAGCAAGCATCTTTACCATTACTTTTAGTATATGCGAAACCTGAATATAGTTTATTCAGAATAAGTAACTGCATCGATTTTGTGAATTGTGCCGCGTGGTGACCCTGTTTTTGTAGGGAGAACCAGGTAACATAATAAGCTTATATCTTGGTGATTTTTATCATGATACAGTTCTGAAATTTTCTACATAGGTTCTTTACATAAAAATACTAGACACGTGTTTCGGGTTTCGCATAAAGTAAAACTAATGTTGTATAAATATTTAGAATTAGAACATAAGCATGTACATATTCGCATTACCCCCTGCCTCTTAGTTTATTCCCTATTTTTCTCTTTGACAATTATTGCATAGAAAACTTTTCTTAAATACAAATTCTGATTGCAGGAGGATGCCCTACGAGATACATCCAACCAGAAATACGACGAAGCGATATCGTCCGTTGAAATGGCACAAATGCAAGATAAACTAGAAAGAACTACAAAAGAGCTTGAAGAAAAACAAGAGGAATTAACAAATGCCAAACGAGAACTGGAAAAGACTGAGAGAGAACTGTCGACAATAAAAGCAGAAATGTCGCAATTGAAGTCCAGTATATCGAAGTTAGAGAATGAGAAGAAAGAACAAGAGAACAAATTACAAGCTGAAAAGAAAGAGTCTGGCTACTGGGAGAGCAAGGCTTCGGAACTGGAAACGGACCTACAGGCACGCATTTAACCACCTAATACTAGATATTTGGATAAATCTCCTGTCTAAATACAATAATACTCAATTGCTTTTTTTATTAGGCCGAACGCAAGAAGCTAGATCGTATGCGCAAAGCTCACGATATAGACATAAAGAATAAAGAAGCAGAGTTAGCTACGCTCAAGGGTAAACTAAAAGTTCTAGAACAATCGTCCGGCGCAGGCGCCAAGAAGATTTCTGATCTTAAACAGGAGTATGAAGAAACAGTTAAAAGTATGTACAGTACTAAACAACTTTAAAGATTGCAACAATCTATGACATGATTATAAATGTACCTAACATATGTTAATTTTCAGAATTAGAGCATTCTCTTGCCGTAGAAAAGGCAGAGTATGATGAGCTGACGGGTAAATACGAAATATTGGAAGAAGAACACGTAGTTACTAAAGCAAGGCTAACGGTCGAGAAAGAGCAGGCACAGGGGTAATTTATATTCTTGTATCTCCTTTTTAGAGTTCCGTACCTCAAAAGGAAAAACCGGCCAAGAGCGTGTCAGGCCACGCTCAGTGTAGGGTTCCGTAGTTTCCCGTCCGTCACAATAAGTGTTCTTTACATCGACTTTTAAAAAAATGACGTCATTACGCAACGCCATCTATCGAACCATTTATGAACTGATTTTTACCTTAACATTTTGATGGTGTTAAAAAAATGAATTTTAGTTTTGTTCTAAATTGCCTTAGCATGTTCTTGATAGAAGTTTTATGTAGTTATAAGATACCGCCAATGCCAAGGAGAGACCAACCGAACAATTCGGTTATACCCGATCCAATGTAATAAGTACCTACAGCGCCATCTCTCGGGGAATTGGGTTACTAATTTTATTAATACAAAGACGTGCAAGAAGTTTTCGGTGGTAATTTTGGATTGCGAGAACCGATTTCAATAATTCTTTTTTTGTTTGAAAAAAGATACGTTCAGGATAATAAAATATGTAAACGAAGTTAAAAAAAATGCTTGCATATAAGATTATACTACAAACTTAGTCCAGAAATTATTTTGTACAACTTTTTGTCTTTTTTGTACAAAAACTGTTGTGTCAATCAAGTTCAAAATAATTTTCCAAGAAAGTCCTTATAAAGTTCTACTTTTCAGATTTTTTTCATATTTTCTAAACTTATGGTTCAAAAGTTAGAGGGGGGGGGACACATTGTTTTTTACTTTTGGAGCGATTATTTCCGAAACTATTGACATTATCAAAAAATGATTTTAGTAAACCCCTATTCATTTTTAAATACCTTTCCAACAATATATCACACGTTTGGGTTGAAATTAAAAAAAAAACACTTCCCACTTTACATATAGGGTGGCTACCCTAATAAAACATTTTTTTCCAATTTTTATTTTACCACTTTGTCGGCGTAATTGATATACATATTGGTACCAAATTTCAGCTTTCTAGTGCTAACGGTCACAGAGATTAAGCGAGGACGGACGGACGGACGGACGGACAGACAGACATGGCGAAACTATAAGGGTTCCTAGTTGACTACGGAACCCTAAAAACGGGACCTTTATAGGATGACTTTCTTGTCCGTCTGTTTGTCTGTCAAGACCTTTTATCTTGGAAACGCGTGGAGGCATCGAATTGAAATTAAAACCATATACTCCACAACCATATAGTCTGTGGTCCCTTCAACCCCTACCTTCTAAGTCTACGCAGTCAAAAAATATGATCAAGTTTGTACGGAACCTTCGCTGCGCGAGTCCGACTCGCACTTCGCCAGTTTCTTTTTACATTTACAACAGAATTCATTTTATTTTCCTTTCAACAGTGAACTAATACACGTTCAAAAAGAATTGAGCGCGGCATTGGCTGAAATTAAAACCCTCCAAGACAACTATGACACGCAATCTTCAGCGTGGACGAAAGAAAAGACTGAACTGCAGGTACATTTCCTCTTTCATTCCATAGCAACTTATATTTCGTTACTATCCCATAGTAATATTTATTTCTATAAAACACAGAGCTCAATATCGTCTCTACAAGACCGATTATGTGGCGGTGGTTGGGAGGTAGAGCGCGCGAGGCTCAATGCTAAGCTTGACCAGAAAGAGCGTGAATTGCGCACTACCCACGACCAGCGAGACGTTCTGCAGCACCATCATGACATGGCTAAGAAAGAGGTAAATACCTGAGAACATCTAAATCATCAATCAATTATAATCAAAATTAATATTTAAAAAAACTTGAGGTGTCAAGGGGCACCCAGATAGAACGAAGTTATTATTTATGATGTACAAAAAACCTGTAAACACTCAACAAAAATAATCGTCGCGACACCAAACTGTTCAATGCGAAATAGAAAGACGAAACGAAAATAACTGGCTTGCTTTCTATGAGAGAGAGAGAGACAGAGAAACACGCGCACGCCGCACGGCTAACAACTATAGCAAAAAGTGTCGTTACAACTTTTGGTCTTAACTTTATAAGGAACTTCGTTCCAAAATGTGAGAGTGAGTTTGTCACTCGCCACGTCATAACGTCTGTACGGTTTTCGGTGAAATGGTACACAGCTGGTAAACCTCGGTATAGCAATGACATAGGATATTTGATATTCCGGTAGTACGTTCCCGTTGTATAATTTCCGACATGACCGGGATCGAAGACACAAGCATAAGTTAGTTTATTATCCGGTGAAAGTAGGATAATCATGGCATATCTCATAAATTTATAAAATTCTTGTGACACAGTTTTGGTTGCCATACTTCTTCGAAACACCTTGATCGATTTTTATGAAATTTGGTAAGTCTGAGAATCGATCGTTATCTATTTTTCATACCCCTTGATGATAAGGATGGCCTGAGCAGCGGATGAGCCCACTGGGCACAGCTAGTAAAGATATAGAATTTACTAATTATGTTTGTTTGCAGTTGGAGGAAGCCAGAAAGAAACTGGAAGACTATGAGCGTGTCTCCAAAGTACACAGGACGTTAACAACAGAAAACGCTGAATTGGAGAAAGAACTGTCATCTCTGAACACAAGACTTGAACAAGCTGACGTATCGCGGAAGAATGAGCTCGCAGAAATGAAGGTCCGGTACGAGGGACAAATGAACACCATGAGAGATGAACTCAAGTCTTTGCATAACCAGGTACAACCATAAATACATACTCTTCCCTTTTTCTATGTGGGTGCCTTTTTTCTATGCGTTTTGTTTTGCTTTAAGTAGAAACTACAGTATGCTTAAATGCTCCTTAAGGATATCCAATAAGGTTTGTGTATATCGTACAAGGGCTACGGTTCCTAAGCTGAGAGTAATTACCGCTGCGGGGGTAAACCTGATATTCTGCAGGGTAATTATAACAGACCAATGTCATTCAATTCAATTCATTCCCTAACTGTGTAATCAAATGGCAAGTCAGAAACCGCGCTTCTACTATAGCGCGCGACAATTACTTTCGAATGGTATGTACGAATTGTACGACTTGCGAGTAGGATTATAATAATTATATAGAGACATTATGTGGTTTTATGAACTTAATATTTTTGTGCAATTTCTATGTCTAATAAAGTCGATTAGAATTTATATGTAAGTATTATATATTATATTTGTGTGTCGATTAGAATTTATATGTTAGTAGTATATTGGTAACGTGTAAGGAGGCGTAAACTAGTTTCCCTAGCTAAATCATAGGGGTGCCAAAATTCTTTACAAATGTCGTCTGGGCGTCGCGCCTAATGCGCCCGCGCCTCGACTGCGCCTCGACTGTTGATCGTGTGGGCGACGCGCCTAAGAACCACTGTCTTAGGGCGTCCCTTCCCGGCATTTCTCGCCTTTTATTGAACCGCTTAATGTGCCCAGAAAAGCTTGAAAGTTAATAACAATCATTGCTTGAGTGAGTGCAAGTGTTAACTTATTTTTTTTAGGTATCGAGGTTCAGGCGAGAAAGAGACAACTATAAGCAAATGTTGGACGCCGCTCAGAAGACGATGACTGAAATGAAGAATGGCGACAAAGGTGCTAGACAACCGAGACTTTCTATATCTAGTACTGATGAAGTAAGTTGGAACTATAAAGGGGTTTTTTTATATATAAAAGAAATAGCACACTATACAACATCTTCGATAGTCTAGTGGTCTAGAGTTCGATTCTCATTCGGGACGACTGCAATTGGGTTGTTCCATCAGGAATATCACAGTACTAGCCCCAGAGTCTGTATTTGTGCCCAGTAGATGCCATAATGTCAAGAGATGGCCGTGTCGACGGCGCGTAAGTGTTCCACGCGCGCCTCAAAAATATAGGAACATAAAGGGCAAAAGAAGTGACATGGGTGGGTTTTAGTCAGTAGCAGTCTGACACTCCCCCCCGCTCCGCCCAGAGAGAGGGAATAAAAAGAAAGGAAAGGTTATTGAATGATTTCCCATACGCAAAAAAAGAGGTAGGTAAGAGATTTGTCCCATATTACATGAGACTAAACTGGCGAAATGTAGGTGTCATGTATATCAATGAGACTTAAATAAAATTAATGTTTTACAGGAGGAGTACCGCAACAAAGTGGCAACACTTGAGCAGCAAACAGCGTGCCTAGAAGACGAACTGTGCGAGGCAAGACTGTTAGCTTCCAAGCTCAACACAGAGCTTATCAGCGAACGGTCTGCAGCTGAAGTTCGCTTCTCCGAAATGCAGTCTAGACTTAACGAGGTTAGCTTGAAGTTATAAATCGTTACTTTCTCTTATGCCATCTTTTCGAGGTGCCTATAAAATCGCTGTTGTTTCCACTAGCAGGTGTCTAATAGTATAGCCTAATTTGTTTCTAACACTCTCAATGTTTTGCCTTATCTGCCTGCCGGGTTGGCAGGAACGAGTCCAAAACGTCACACCAGCGATTTTTGGGCCTTTCTCGATGACGACAACCGTCTTTAAGTACCTTCTAACCTGACTGGTTATTAAAACTTTTCTGAAACGCAACGGAGAAACTTATGAAACCTACTGAATAGATAGATTTTGGTTTAGATTATGTAGTTATATACAGATAAACTCATTCTTTAATTCCATCATCACAGTACGAAGAAGAAAGATTGCTAACATCAGGCAGAGCGCGCGTGGCAGGTCTAGCGACACGTATGGAGCTGGCCTGGCACAAAGAACGTGATGAACAGCAGCGGTTACTGCAAGAGACTTCCACACTCGCCAGGGACCTCAGGCAGACTCTCTTTGAGGTATTATACTATCCTTTCTTGTAGCGCTAACTTACTCATTAGCATTGACTTACTGGGCTTCAGTCGTACGGCAGTAGTCGTCTTTGATGACAACTTAGAACTTTATCGACTGAAGACATTAATCTTTTCAAAATGATGCAGCTATGAGTAACAAAAATTATGCTCTACTAAACCCAGTTTTTTCTACAACTATGTGACTAAGGAAACTGCCCAATTTTCTTTGGGTTCATGATAGAGTTTCTAGAAGAAAATCTGGCACCATATGTCGCTTAACAATAATGTTTCTGTATCCAGATAGAACGAGAAAGAGAGAAGGAGAGGTTAGATATGAAGAGAAGAATAGAACAATTGAAGAGAACAACAGAAGAAGAAACTGAAGAGGCTAAGAAGAAGGTATTGTCAAAATTCTCATTTGAAAAATCACTTGCTGTATTTAACGAGGGACAGGATTTGTTGTATATTTGACAGCCATTGATGAATACTAAGGCGCTGTGCAAACGTGCACTTTTGTGTCTTGTGTGGGATACCTAAAACTGCTACATTGGTAGCCCAATGAAAGATTGATTAAAAACTACAGTTTCCTGTGATGGTAAACCGTGTCGGTAACAAAAAGTGTCTACGTTTGTTTGCGCGGCCTCTAAGACGACAGCTGCTCGAGATAATAAGAAGAGAAAAGGACATTCTTAAAACAAATTCTGTTATGAGCAGAAGATGATGATGATATTGTAATATCTAAAACTAAAAAATAAACCGAAATTCTCTTTAGGTGACGGAATTACAATGTGATCTGCTCGAGTTGCGTGATGCACATGCGAAGCTGCGCACCGCCAACGAGAAGCTACGTCGCGATAAGGAACGACACGATCGCGATCGCGACCAGAACAAACTACTTGTTGGCTCGCTCAAACGTGCGCAGCAGGTAAGTTAAATAAGTATTATAGAAGTAAGTAAGTACGTTTAATAAGTACTTATTATAGAACTTAGGCATTATCAATCATTGTAATTTTTTTTTTACTTTGATAAGTGGTGAGTATTACCCATTTTCATTCAATGTTAAAAGTGTAGGTTAACCCGTTGAATGTCGTTAAGTTCCTCCGGGGAACATACGACAAAATGCCACAAGTGTCTTAAGTACCACGGGGAACTTCATACGGTGTAGCTATCGGTTTAACGGTAAAATCTTCGTTTTTCTGAAGGCCTGCCTCGCTAAAACGTTACTCATAACGGCCCGTTCACGACCTTGCCGCGATGAGCGGCGGCGAAAGCGGCGGCGGCGAGCGGTGAGAACAAAAGTATGAAAATGTTTGAAGCACGCCACGAGTCGCCGCTCATAGCGAAAACACGCGCGGTTTTGTCCGAGCGAATCGCCGTAGCGGCGCGCGGTGCGGGGAGCGGCGGGATCAAAAGTACAAGCGAATGAGTGCGACGCCACGAAACAGAGCGGCGCGGACAGCGGTGTAGGCGGGACGGACTCGGCAGCGAACTTATGAAAAAAATATTTTAGACGATTTTGTGTCGGTAATGGATACCGAGGCGTTTATAACAGAAATTTTAAATCGACCCCCTATAGGGATGTCAGACATCCCCAACACACAATAACATATTTCCTGTTATCTTCGTATAGGTCACGAAATTCGAATTTAAATATCGATCTTTATTAAGTTCGTGCACTTCCTTTCTCATATTAAGAATATCTTGTTTTAAAAATATACTGCTTTCTAAACACAGAAGGGATAATTTCGATAACGCCATTATTTTGAGCACGTTCTGACTACCTAAATCCGTCCGCCTCGGCCGCTGCCGCTCGTCGCTACTGAGAGTACGTGGCGTGTAAAACGCACCGCTTGCCGCCGCCGCGCCGCCCGCCGCGCCGCTCGCCGCTAAGACCGAAGTCGTAAATGGGCTCTAAAACAAACACTAAATTCGTCGAATTATCGCGCGTTCGTTGGGACATTCAAAATCAAAATATTTTTATTTCACATGGGCACTTATAAAACGTCGAGAAAAGACGATTATTCCGAACCTGACCCGCTCGCGGGTTAGGTTAGGAACTTGAAAAAAAGGATAACATTTATTTCGAACGTAACCCTTTTCCTAACCTGACCCGTCGTATCATTCCTATCGTACCCCGAATTTCGAAAAAGATAGGTTTCGCTTCTTTTCTTTTTGGAAATTAAAAGTAGCTATCCTTAACAGATATATGTGACTCTAAGAAGACAAGAGGACACAAATTTATGATATATAGAACAAAACGTGATAAAGGAAACGAAGAAATTACTAATTTGTTTGTTGCATTAATTTATTTTACTTATACGTTTGCCCGGCGTACGTGTACTGTTAGACCTAGGTGCATAGTCCTACGAAGGACACTGCTATAAACTTTAACAGATTACGTTATTTTACACTATTCACCATGCCTTTCCCAGTCATAAGGCAATGGGTTATAAGAAACAAGTCTAACGTCACTCCATAAAAACAGATTTAATGTGTTGTAAGCGGCCCGATACCATCTGATAGTCACATTGTCATTTAAAATCTGTGAAATCAATAAATAAAACATACCCAAAAACAATATTTTTATGATAATGAACAAATCTCCACAACATACAAATTAGTAATTTCTTCGTTCCCTTTATCACGTTTTGTTCTATATATCATAAATTTGTGTCCTCTTGTCTTCTTAGAGTCACATAAAAAGAAAAGAAGCGAAACCTATCTTTTTCGAAATTCGGGTTACGATAGGAATGATACGACGAGTCAGGTTAGGAAGAGGGTTACGTTCGGAATAAATGTTATCCATTTTTCAAGTTCCTAACCTAACCCGCGACCGCCCGGTCGCGGGTCAGGTTCGGAATAATCCAGATAAGATACACAACAAGTTAAGTCAGTTTCAACAGGTTAAGTCGAATTTGCAGGGATGCCTTGATTAATTGTATCAAGTTCAGTAGTCGTTCCTATAAGCAAAACTTGAACAAATTGAGCTTGCAACACACTAGGCATAGTTCTCCGACTTGGCACTGATGCGTCGCTGTACTCAGTACATCTTAACAATGTATTAGATAATAGTTGCATCACATGTGGTTGAAAATTGCTTGACACTTCAAATATTGAGAGTGATAACCCTTCACCATGTATTGTCTTTTGCAGGAAGATGACAGGATAATAACACAGCTTCTAGAAACAATAGACGACCTAATGAAGCAGAGCCCAGAGTTGTTCCGCAATGAACCAGTCAAACCTGAGAAGAACCTGATGACACCAACGCCACCAAGACGGAATAGAGTAAGATAAGAGTCCTCCTTACCCTCCTCCTCCGTATCAATACTCAATTGTTTTGTTGAGAGAGATTTAAAGATATATTTTTTTAACTTGATCATATTAATTTTGTAACGATATAGGATTTATTTTTATTTTCAAGAATCACTTTCGATCATAAAATACTAAAGTTTCGTATAATTGCTATATCTTAGCATTTCACAAATACATTTTAAGCCTGCACATTTTTTCCAGTCTTCCAAATCTCGGTCTCGATCGGCGACGCCAGAGAGCGGCCCGAATGGCGTCGAAGCGGCGTCCACTGCAGCGCGCCTGCGACGCCTTACGGACGAGCTCAGAGCTTCGCGCATTGCTGAGCGGCAACGAAGACACCAGGCCACTGCTAGAAGGTAACCTTACTTCTTCTTTTGCGTAGGGTATTCTTTTACGGAGAGATCACATTTATCGTCAGCTTGAGCCGTTCAGAAAGAGCCTTAATGTCCATATAAAACGTTATCTGCCTCGTTTCTGTTCACCGAGATTCGAAACCTTGCCCAACCAAACGTGGCTCAAGTCGATCGCTCCTTAATCAGCTTTTGACCACTACACCAGCTATATTCTAAAAGCTCGTAAAAGGAACTTAAAAAAAAAAACAGTACTATCAACTCACATCCAGCTCGCCTGTTGAACTTTTGAACCGTATTCTCAGAGCAATGTCGACGGAACCTCGCGACACGCTGTCTGTCTCCCCAGCCACGCGCACTCCGTCCCGAGCACCTTCACTCAAGAAACGCTCCATATCGCTTGAACAGACTACTAAAGACCAAGTAAGTCGCAATATTTTGAAAAACCTTTGTTTAAGTAGATTCAAATAACCTTCTAAAGTATGTTTGGCGCAGTTTTGTCAGCCAATTCTCGTTTTGGTGACAGGATATTATTTTTGCCTCGTTGGTCAAGTGGTCGCAAGGGCAACTGCTGAGCTTAATGTCCTGGGTTCGATTTCCAGGTTGGGCAAAGTGTTATATTTCCATCATTTCTCAGTAGCAGCCGGGGAGTCTGGATTTGAGCCCGGTTGATGGCAATAGACTCGGCCCTGTGGTCTAGTGATATAGGGGGCGAGTTATACATAACTGGCGAAATGTGGGCGTACTATTAGGTACACCTCTACCTAACCCTTTGGAAATTACAGGCGTGATGTTATTAATTTTATCACGATATTAGTATTTTCTTATAATAACATGGGACAAGGGCAGGAAGAAGGTGATGAGTTTATTCCCATATATTTCGAGTCAACGATTTTGTTTTTTACCGACCATAATTTTTTCATTACCAGAGCTTGATATGGAAGTCGGTGGACGAAAGCAGCGTGTCGTCGATGCAGTCGTTAGACGGAGATGCAGATAACAGACTGTTTACAATGCAGCGCGACGCTAGTCTAGACAGGTAGGAACAACTTTCTAGTTACCTATCTATTATTATTATTTTTTACTTAGGTTTTTATGAAATAGCAAAACCTAAGTAAACAAAATGAAAAACAGTGTTTCTAACGATTTCTTCTAAAATAAAAATCATGTCATTTGGTTCAAGTCAAGGGCTATAAATATATAATCAGCACTTTTTGAACGTCAAAGAATACAGTCCTCCATAACGCCCGCTCTTCATAATTTACTAGTATTTTAGCTGAGGAAGAAGTGGAGTAACACAATCGTATTCTGTCTGTGGCCACATATTTAAAAGGGAAGGGGGCACAAGCCGACCTACACTCTCTTTGACATTTCACGTAATTTTTGCAGTCGATTGTCCGGCGGGTCAGCCCAAAGCGAAGTACTTCCCTCCGAAAAGAAGAAAAAGAAGAGTATTTTCGGCAAGTTGAAGAAACTGACCAAGTCCCGTTCGATTGACGACCAAGTAACACATGACAGCACAGAACATGTGGAATTCAGACCTATTGGCACTGTTTCTCAGGTAACGAACAACCTTCCTTTCATACAAAGTTTATAATAAAGTAGACGGTAGTGAATTTATATGAACAAGACCTTATCGTGAAATGGACTTTAAGAGTATGCAGTTTAAGGATTTTTTTTTCAACACTTTACTGTGACACAATACGTTGGTCTTAGTAAAACTGTCCATTTCTTTTAGCCATTAATTTGCTCATTGAATTTAAAAGATAAATTCAGTTTCTTTCTTCATATTTCATCTCGCAGGCCTGTTGGTAGAAATTTCTTTAATAAGCTGTGCCTTTGTACTCTTTGTTTTTTATGATGTTTTCCTGTGTTTTGTCTTGTGTGTACATAAATTATTAAATAAATAAATCTTATTAAACATGCTCATTTGTCACCAGCAGGGTTCGGATTCGGACATGAGTGCAGTGGGTAGTAAACGTGACTTAAGAGGTCGACTATCCGAGATGTTCAGCAGAAAAGGACAAATGTCGCGCACAAACAGGTTTGTTTCATACTATGACCAATATTTTTTTACTGTGACTGCTCAAAATAATGTTTGTGTTTCGAATGTATGTAGGTTGTTCATAGCACCCTGATACAAAGCTATTATGGTAATAAATGATGATTTCGTCATAAACTGTTTAAAGAGTATTTGTTTTTTGACGGCACGGTTGGCGCAGTAGCTGAACGATCGACTGCTGTGCTCTGTCGCTGGTTCGATCCCCGCACGGAACAAATATTTGTATGACCTAGATAGTTGTTTCGGGTCTGGCTGTTTGTGAATATGAGTTTAAAAACGCACTCACGATACAGTAGAAATTAAGTGTAGGGCAAGGTTTTTATAAAAAATAGTGATAATATAATTAAACAATGTCTCTTCTTGTAGCAAAGAGCTAAGTCCGGAGCGTCCGGCGAGTGCGATGGGTGGCATGATGAGCACGTCGTCGCGGCCGCCGCTACGCAACGCTAGCAGCTCCACGCTAACGCGCGCCTCGCCTGCTAAACCGGTACCTTACCATTGTACAGATATACAAACCACTTTATGAGGACCTCTCATTGTACAAGAAATCAATTCAAAGCGAGGCCATGCTATACTGGAAATCTATTGCTTCATGTGTCTCTATGTGTACAAACTTTTTTTCCGACCTATTATTGCTTGGTTTATGTTATGAAGAGTAGTAAGTAGCAATTATATAAACGGCAATAATTTTTATCAATCAAGGCCTTCATACGATAACAAAAATTC
The DNA here is from genome assembly GCA_905475445.1 of Ochropleura plecta. Taxonomy (NCBI): domain Eukaryota; kingdom Metazoa; phylum Arthropoda; class Insecta; order Lepidoptera; family Noctuidae; genus Ochropleura; species Ochropleura plecta. The sequence goes on from FR997723.1 coordinate 14,451,009, forward strand.
TCTTTTTGTTATTGAAGAAATGCTGATATGTTCATTAAGTTTTATTTTCATTTATTTATTTTAATTCGCAGAACGAAATACCCAGGCCAGCGAGCGCCACGCCAGCGGCAAAGAGGAAAGGGAAATAACTGATACTATAAAGATTTCGCTTCATTATAGTGTATTTATCCATTTTCCTATGATTTTTCCACATAGCTTGTAATATCACAATACATATCAATAAAATAAATTATTCTGTATAACTATCGATAGAATACTACCATTCTGCCAGCGTCTAGCTGTCTATTACATTATTGAGTACTTTTAAAAGCTTATTAAGAACTTTAGCCAGTTATCGATAGTTATGCAAGTCTGATTTCCACCGTCACAATATAGTATGCGAACCGTGACGAGACCTTATTCCTTTCGTCCTTAGTGTCCTTGTGAGCATCGCGAGGAGTCGCGTTCCGACGTCTTATCACAAACGTCGAGAATTCGATAGCAGTGCTAATGTTTTAGTTATGTACTTTGTAACTTTATAATAAAGCTGTTGAATCAAACTCTTTCTTATTTCTAATTCATTAAAAAGCGAAATTAAAATAATACGTATTTAACTGAACTTCTATTCAATTTCAATCATTTTTACATTTGACATGAAAGAAAATAATTCTTACAAAAACGAACAACAAAAAAGGACCAAAATAAAGTTGAACCTCATGGTGTGTGTCGCGATGTGGGAGCAGTTGACAAGTGCGGCTAGCTCTGGTCCATCAGGTTGGAGTCCACGCCCGCGCCGCCCACCGAGTCCTTGAGGATGGACTCGAAGATGGGCTGCAGCTCCGGGAACGACTTGATCTGCGTCACGAAGTCCATCAGGTGGGGATTCTTTTCTGTAATAAAGAAAACCATCATATTATTTCTAGTCTGCCACTAGGGTGTGCCAACGTTTTGAAGCGTGTAATAAATTGACGTGATTTTTTACACAGAGATTGGTTATTATTGTGAAGAATACTGCTGAGGCTACTTTTTAGATATTTTTTTTTCTATGGTAATAAACTAAAAAAAACTGTAATTTTATAATGCTGATAGTTTACCTGCTTCTGGTATCTGTAAAAGCGCGGCGGCGGCCCTGAGCGCGGATCTCTTGAGTTCGTCTTGTTTCTCATACTCCTGTTTCACTGAGTTGGCCTTCACTTTCATCGTGCACGTCGCTCTCAGGGGCTCTACTAAACTTTCTAGCCCTGAACACAAAAATATACATAGTTAATTCTCCTTCTCTGAACCAAATGATTACTCGAACCATATGATAAAGATAATATTATACCAGTCGGTGTCTGAATGGAGGGAGTGTTAAACGTATTTAAATATATTCACTAGAAAATTTGTCTGATCCATAGTAAATGTGAAAAGATAATAGCTAAACTTCGAATTGGGATGTTTTTTTGCGACATTTAACCATATTACGGCAGTCATCACGAGGGTTAAGGTACTCATTAACATAGTAATTCAACTTCCCAAGATATAGGCTAATTACAACTTCCAAGTTGCAACTCGATAACCTCAAGCCGTTTCTACTCTCTGTAATAACGTGTTGCAAGCAAACGTACTCTGCAGTACAACAGCGGGACACAGCTGCGCCAGGCGGGCGCACATGAGGTAGGTGAGCATCTTGATGTCGTAGTGGTCGCGCAGCCCGTCCTCCACGTGCCGCAGGAACTCGAACACGTCCAGCCGGTCGAGGCACGTGCCCAGCAACGTGTACATGCACTCGAACGCCGCCTTGCGCAGGTCCAGGCCATCGTCCACTGAGTGCTTGAACGGACCCATCTCTACTTCGCGGATTAGTTCTTTCTGTTGGTAGGAAAAAGGGATGATATTACACAGTCTGAATTTGGTAACATTATGATATTTTTGCTAATGGAGTTTAACACTTGTGTGCAACGTTTATCATAACCGGTGTATGTAGATACAAGTACACTCTAATAGTTTTACTGTCCGATGGGCTTGTAATATGACACAACCGAAAACTTAGCACAAAAAAAATACACTACATAGGATAAAAGTCTTTATGCATCTCTTAACAACTTTCAGCTGTATGTTTGGTCAGGAATAAAATTCGTAGGTTGCACATATTTTACTCATTATTTCATTAAACAAGTAGAACATCTAATCTAATATATAAAATTCTCATGTCACAATGTTCGTTCCCATACCCCTCTGAAACGGTTCGACCGATTCTTATGATTTTTTTATGCATATTCAGTAAGTCTGAGAATCGGCTACTAATCTATTTTTCATACCCCTAAGTGATAAGGGGGACCTGAGCAGCGGGTGAAACCTGGGCACAGCCAGTTAAACTATACATACCTTCACTTTGGTCTCGCTGTAGATGGTAGGCAACACTTGCGGCAGCAGGTCGCGTATGAGCGAGGGTTTGTTGTGCGCGGCTGAGTTGAACGCGACCAGAGCTACGCGCCGCACTCCCAGCTCCGGGTCGCGCAGTGGGACCAACAACTCGGACATGCAGTTGCGGAGAAGTGGGTCGATAGCTTGTGGCTGTGTGAACACGAATAGATTTGTGAGGAATTCAATGAGCGAAGTTTAATGGGGGATTTTCAAAACAGCTCTTTCCTAAACTTATATAACGGTAAACCGGTTCACAGTGCTTCGCCGACCGTCAGTGCATAAATCTGCTGAGCTCGGTAACGTTTGAGTGCACTGACGTATGAGCACGATGCTATTCACTGGACTGCGTTAGAGGGCGCCACATGCCGTACGTCGATCAAAGCGCTATTAAAACAATTGAGCGCATTCACTGCTGTACCAGTTAACACTGCTAACAGTGAGCACTGAATACTACATGCTGATGGTTTATCAATGTATGCACCGTCTGTCGATCAGGCATTAATGTTTCCAAGTTTATCGGGCTGCTACTATGTTATGCCCAGCAATACATTATTGATGAACACTAACCTGATCTGATATCGTGAATTTAACAGCTGTGACAGCGGTTGTCCTTGTGAGTGGCTCAGGCGACTTGAGGAAGTCCTTCAAGTGTGGTAATAAGTCTTGTGGCTCTAGTAGACATAATTTTCCTAAACATTCGGCGACCTGAAAACGAACATTTCATTATTAAACATTGTTAAACAAATATTTTTGGGATATCTCAGGAAGCCAAAAATCTCATATAATTTGATGTTTTATTCAAAACTAGTATTAACCCGCGACTTCTTCCTCGTGGAAGCCTGCCACAGCTTTAAAACATAATAATTTGATATTGCCCCAGAAACATAGTTTGCTACTAGTTTATTTGATCACTACTTTTAGAGATTCCTTCTTTGTTATAATAATTTAGAAAACGAAGATATGTTTACTTACAACGTTGCGAGATCCTTCCTCCGCACACTGACAGTGCTTAGACAGCTGCACCCAGATTTCTGGTATGAAAGGCCTCAAGGCTTCGACACCCTCCGGAGAGCAAGATTCACATGAGATTATCTGCAAAAATAAATGATATAAATACATCTCGAAATCATGGCAAAAAAGTTGTAGTTCATACTGTTTTAATTCAAGAAGGTATAATTTTACTTACACAATTTTGACAATACCATGGGGTCTCATTGCGAAGAAAGAAAAAATAGTTCAAAAAACCCTCAATAGATGGCGTTATGTGTATCGATTTGTTTTTGAAGTTTGTGTAACTGTTTAAATTTGACCATGGAAGAAGTATGTTCTTGTTTTTAAAAATCCCCATAACACAAAAATCAGGAATAATGGGCTCCTAGTTCCAAATTCCATGATTTTTCTAAATAATATTATGGTGTTGGCTCTGGTGAGAACAATTTGTACTACATTGTGGTTAGGTAACTCGTTTACTGTTATTTCTACTAATAGATGGCGTTGTTTTCATTTTCTGAGTTTTACTACACAGCTCAATATTACCATTTACCATACCTATTTTGATATTAGGTCCTTACATATGAAATTGGCGTTTTGTATGGAAGGAACAAAAAGTCGAATATTTTTTAATATAATATATTTAATTAATCAAAGTATGAACCATTGTTTTCAATGCACTTTTGCCATCTTATAGGTAGTTCATTGATCCCTTTACTAAAAAAACCAGTCGGACGGGAATCAATAAAATCTTTGAAGGCGATTTGGACTGCCCCATCGGAGTTGAATTTTTGCCCTTGCAAAAAGTTATCCAAATTGCGAAAAAAATGGTAATCTGTTGGAGCAAGGTCCGGGGAGTACGGAGGATGTCTAAGACATTCCAATTCAAGCTCTTCTAATTTGGTAGCCGTCTGTTGCGCAGTGTGTGGTCTGGCGTTGTCGTGAAGCAGCAGTGGCGTGGAGCGATTGACCAGCCTTGGTTGTTTAGCCGCTAGCTTTTCCATCATGGTTTGTAATTGCTGACAATAGACATCAGCTGTAATAGTCTGGCCAGATTTGAGAAAACTGTAATGAACAATACCGGCACTAGTCCACCAAACGCTTACAAGTAACTTTTTTGGGGTTAATTTTCGCTTGGGGCAGGATTTGGCTGGCTGGCCAGGATCCAACCATTGCGCTGAGCGCTTCCGATTATCGTAAAGAATCCATTTTTCATCACAGGTAATGATTCGGTTTAAAATACCTTCATTGTTGTGCCGGTTCAGTAATGTAACGCAGCAGTCGACGCGCGTTTGCCGGTTTGCTTCAGTCAATTCGTGAGGTACCCACCTTTCAAGCTTTTTAATCTTCCCAATTTGCTTCAAGTGAATTAAAACAGTTTTATCACTAACATCGAAGCCTGCAGCTAACTCGGACGTGGTTTGCGATGGGTCCGCTTCCACAATAGCCTTCAATTCTCCATTATCAACTTGGGTCTCAGGCCGTCCACGGGGCTTGTTCTGCAGGTCGAAATTTCCAGAACGAAAACGTTGGAACCAAAAACGAACTGTGTTTTCTTTTGCAACATGACCGCCATACACATCATTCACCCTTCGAGTCGTTTCCGCAGCACTAGTGCCACGGCGGAACTCGTACTCGTAAATAATGCGATATTTTAAATTTTCCATTTTGTAAAATGAGTGACGCAAACAGAAAAAACAGAAGAAAAAAAACAAATGAATGACGGTCATCGAAGCACAAATACATGAGTAAATAGCTGTACAAATTTGAATTTGGAATTCCTTACCAAAGAGGAGAAATTCGTGATTAAAGTGGCCAGTACGAAAAACGCCAATTTCATATGTAAGGACCTAATAGAATGAAATATTATGAAACACAAACTATACTTATAATAAATCTGTAGAAAGGTAAATTTTGTACATGAAATATATTTCCAAAATAACTATCAGGGGGTGATTAGTGATCGATACTGATGCCAAAAATGCAATCAGTAAAAAATTTTTCTGTCCGTCTGTCTGTATGTTCGTTATAGGAACAAAAACTACTGGACGGATTATATTATTCTTCATACTCCTGGGCAGGTTATAGTATACTTTTCATCACGCTACTAAACGGGAGAAGTTACTGCATTTTTTTAGGCTTCTGTCGCGTGTGCAGCCTACTAGGCGCCTTAACCATTAGGTTAAGGCGCCTTAACCATTAGGTTAAGGCGCCTCCCCGACCAAAAACACCGCTCAAGCCGTTTTTGTGCAGTTTTCTGGAGCTATCTATTTGTTATTTAAAACGAACTAAGTAACAAAAAAATACATTAATTTCTTTGTAATCTTATTTTCTAATGGAAACAAGATTCAAGATTCTCTCTGTAGATTTATTCATATTGAGTACTTAATTATTTAGTTAATCTTCTTACAGCAAAAGCCAGAAATGAGAAATAATTAACAATAACTTGCATCTCCTCGCAAAGTAAACATTGTTTAATTTAGCTACTGACACTAATGGATACACAATTTTATAATGAACATTTTGGTACAAATATTTTTTTCCAAAAACCCAAAACTTTATTTTATATAAGTAGTTTTTTTTCCAAAAAATGGGAATTATTCGCTACTGTTACTCTTGCGCGGCGAAGAGGGAATGAATGCTCAAGGTTATTTGGTTAGGGTACCTACCGCCTTAAAGCTACTCAGAAATCATGTATAACGGAAATATTCTCCTTAAAATTATATTAAAAAATATTTCACGACAGCATATTATGTCTATCTTTTATGGTTGACTCAGAAAAACACGTGTAACTCCCGATAGCAGTTCGGAACTTTCTGAGTATATTTGTCTACTCTTAGGTTTATAGCACACTCACTACTCATCCCTTATTAAAAAAAGTTAACATTATTACCTATTCAATAAGCCACCGCGCGTGAATACTGAATCATGCTATAAGGATTATTTTTGTGTAACGGTCGCCGCGTCTACCGTAATATTTGGCTGTTGATGCGAATAGACGTTCAGAGTGTTCGGCCTTATTGACAGACAATGCTTATCAGCGCGACTTAAAGTCTTTAAATAATTTATTTTTAGATTTCTTTTGTTGCTATTTTATAAAACAGGTACTTATTAGTTATTTTGGTAGTGTTTAAATTAAATAGGTAATCGTTCAAATTACGAATTATTAATAGTTTACATTTAATTTCTTTTTAGGTGAAGTAGTAGTAGGTACGCAAAGATTTTTAGATACCCCGAGTTTTGGTTAATTTATGTTAAGTTTTTTTTTTATATTAAGTAGGTAAAAGCGTAGGTACTTTTATTAATTATTATATTATAGGTATTATTAATTAAGTACAGTATAGTCTAGTCAACAAGTGCTTTTTTAGTCAAAACTTTTTAAAAGGCTCGGAAAAATATGGTTGAGGGCTCATTCGATTCGGGATCGAATCTAGAAAGTTTTTGAAAAAATTCAAGACCCGCTCGAAAAAGTTGCAAAAGTTATTAACAAATTAGTAAACAAAAACAAAGGGGTTTAGTTTTTTTGGTATATCTCGAAAACTATTTGATATATTTTGATTTTGAAAAAAGATTCAAAAAGAGGAGAAAATTTCCTAAAAAAAACTCCCAACTCGCGAAATTGTAGGACCAATATTAAAAAAATTACAGGGAGCTGAAAGTACGCCTGAAAACGGGTACTCGGGTTTCCGCAAGCCACGCCCCCTTCGAGCGCTTTAATGAAAAATATTATTTAAACATATTAAATGTTGCTATTAAAATTTGAAAAAAAGACATGTACAGGACAAATTAAAGAATGAAATGCCGTAGAAAAAATATTTTTATCGCGATTTTATAAAATGTTATCCATAAATTAATTAACAATTTCTTCCGACGGGGCTATAGACATTGCAAGTTGCATAATTGTTAAACCAGAAATCTCAAAATTTTTTCCTCTCGTGGAGCTATTCTTCAAAGATTCAAGAAAGGATTTCCGTCGAGTAAATTAAAAAATTGTTAATTTTCGATTTGTTATTAACAAATTACCTAGGCGGCAAATTAAATATTTAAATAAATGTTACAAGAATTTTTTTTTTTCTAATATCTATAACCATTCGTTTTTCTATCAATAAAAGCTACCTAAAAATATTTTTTTATAAATTTTAGTTCTTTTTGTTTATAAAATTGTTATAAACAAATAAATTATTTATAAGATAATTGAAATTTTTTTTTTTGGACATAGATTCCTCGTAAAAAATTATGAATTTTAAGATAAAAAACGATGCTTAAAAAAATATTTTTATTGCTAAAAAACCGTTTTGTTAATTAACAATTTTTTTTTACCACTTGTTAATAATATTAAGGTACGCTTTTTTTTTAAATATCATTATTTATTATCCTCCTTAATAATCAAAAAAAAAATTCGTTTTTTTATAAATTTTCATTGTTTATTAAATAAACAATTTGTTATAAACAATTAATTTTTCTTTGTATAATTTTTTTAAAACTCTTTACACTAAAATAAAACCGACCAATTACCTTTTTGCGGAAAAAAAAATTATTTCGAAAATAAATATAATTTTTTTTTTTTTGCAAAAAGGTAATTAGTCGGTTTTATTTTAGTGTAAAGAATTCTACAAAAATTATACAAAAAAAAATTAATTGTTTATAACAAATTGTTTATTTAATAAACAATGAAAATTTAAAAAAAAACGATTTTTTTTTTTGATTATTAAGGAGGATAATAAATAATGATATTTAAAAAAAAAGCGTACCTTAATATTATTAACAAGTGGTAAAAAAAAATTGTTAATTAACAAAACGGTTTTTTAGCAATAAAAAAATTTTTTTAAGCATCGTTTTTTATCTTAAAATTCATAATTTTTTACGAGGAATCTATTTCCAAAAAAAAAATTTCAATTATCTTATAAATAATCTATTTGTTTATAACAATTTTATAAACAAAAAGAATTAAAATTTATAAAAAAATATTTTTAGGTAGCTTTTATTGATAGAAAAACGAATGGTTATAGATATTAGAAAAAAAAAATAATTCTTGTAACATTTATTTAAATATTTAATTTGCCGCCTAGGTAATTTGTTAATAACAAATCGAAAATTAACAATTTTTTAATTTACTCGACGGAAATCCTTTCTTGAATCTTTGAAGAATAGCTCCACGAGAGGAAAAAATTTTGAGATTTCTGGTTTAACAATTATGCTACTTGCAATGTCTATAGCCCCGTCGGAAGAAATTGTTAATTAATTTATGGATAACATTTTATAAAATCGCGATAAAAATATTTTTTCTACGGCATTTCATTCTTTAATTTGTCCTGTACATGTCTGATTTTTTTCAAATTTTAATATCAACATTTAATATGTTTAAATAATATTTTTCATTAAAGCGCTCGAAGGGGGCGTGGCTTGCGGAAACCCGAGTACCCGTTTTCAGGCGTACTTTCAGCTCCCTGTAATTTTTTTAATATTGGTCCTACAATTTCGCGAGTTGGGAGTTTTTTTTAGGAAATTTTCTCCTCTTTTTGAATCTTTTTTCAAAATCAAAATATATCAAATAGTTTTCGAGATATACCAAAAAAACTAAACCCCTTTGATTTTGTTTACTAATTTGTTAATAACTTTTGCAATTTTTTCGAGCGGGTCTTGAATTTTTTCAAAAACTTTCTAGATTCGATCCCGAATCGAATGAGCCCTCAACCATATTTTTCCGAGCCTTTTAAAAAGTTTTGACTAAAAAAGCACTTGTTGACTAGACTAAGTAGTGATAGGTTTTTATCACAGTTTTTATTTTTAAGTGATGTAGGTATAGATAGATAGTATTGGACAGGCGTTTTAGCTTTATTTTCATTTCTTTTTTTGTACAAAGCGCAAGGTCATCCCCACTCTATCGTCTAGCGCCCAAGATTCGGGCCGGTAAGTATAAGTACTTACCTACTTTTGTAGTGTACCAACACAATATACAAATATTACTTAGTACCTACTTAGTTAAGTACCTAACAACTTGTAGATAAAATAAAAATATTCTACACACTCTCAGAGTCTGTTAAAAAATAACTCCCTGCTTAAAATCATCTACTTTGCAGCAAATATCATTTCAAGAGCTATTTCGATATTATAATCATCTGCCTAGCCATTTCCCAACTATGTTGGGGTCGGCTTCCAGTCTAACCGGATGCAGCTGAATATCAGTATTTTCTAAGGAGCGACTGCCTATCTAACCTCCACAAGTTGTGGAGGTTAGCTTAGGGTTGTGAATCACAACACAACCCAGTTAGTACCTACTGGGTAATACGATACCCCTTGGCAAGACTGGTTGTCAGACTTTTGGGGACACTGACTACCTGTAACGACTGTCAAAGATCTACAAATGACAGCCGGGACCAACGGCTTAACGTGCTTTCCGAGGCACCGAGGAAACTCGGTATGTAACGGGTGGTCACCCATCCACAGACCAACCTAGGCAAGCGCGGCTTAACCTAAAGATCGACCCAAACGGCTGCTATTAATGGCTATTATTTAGCCACGAGCTCCTCTATTCGCTATTTCGATAATATTATAAATAACTTTGATTGACTTAAATACTTGATAATTATCATAATTTGAACCTAACAAATAATAACTAAGTCTACCGAAAAACATGTAGCTATACCCCACGCACGCCTCAGATAATATAATAGTAGGCATGAAAGAACGTGAATTTATTAATGGCGATTGCCGAGTGACTGACGACGTAAGCTTCAAGGTCAAAGGGTTATTATATAGGTACCTTAGTTTACAGTACAAAAGTACAGTTTGGTTTTATCGCCATCTATTGGTTCTCTGTAACATAAACTGAACATGAGCTATCGCTGCAAGCACCATCTAGCGCCGTTGTGAGTAAAAAAAAATAGCCCGGATAGCCCGGAGAAATCACGAAGTTACGGCGGTCACGTTTCTTTGTATGAGATGGAGTATCTGTACGCTAGTATTATATTATCTGTGACAATACTTACAAAAACAAAGTGCCGAAAATGCAGATAGACTTTACATCTTGGGGAAAAATATAATTAACACAATCATTCTGATCATAAGTGAATGTCTTATCACCAGAAGTATCAAAATAAACTTAAACAAAATCTTACTTACCTCCCTCAAGGAGTGTAACAAAAGGTACTGTCTTTTGGGCTGAGCTTCGATCTCTCCCAGTATGAACGGTAAGAACTCGGGCAGATTGCCCACTGCAACTGAACCGAGGGCGTAGCTCGCGGCTGACTTCACTTCCTCGGATGACGGGGTGAACGAGTTTAGGAGGACCTCCTTCAAGTTCGGGATTGAGCTTAGATCTCTGTAACAAATAGCATCCAAGAACGTCAGTAATTTTATGTGAATACCGTCAGATATTTACGTAACGTGCGTTTCAAGATTGTTTTAGCACAGCTGCTGTATAGAAACATTAACGAGAGAAGCTCTTCATCCTCCAACGAAAAGCGAGAGTCATTTGACTGCGTTGTGTAGGCTGTAAGATTGTTGCCGAGTGTATAAATTATACTTATCCCACAGATAACTTTGTTAGCGCGGTGCAGAATATTAGTTCGATAGATGTAATTATATACATCCTGTTTAGTTACAAAAGAACAAAAAATAACTACATAAATCTTCACTATACTCACAGATGTCGTCCGATCTCAGCGAGCGCTAGTAAAGCGAACATGTGATGCGCGTCGGAGGTGGGCTGCGCGGCGTCACGCAGGAACCCGCGCACTACATCCAACGCATCCGACCCGCCTTCTACCACCACTGCTGCCACGCACTTCGCCAGCGAGTGGAAAGCCTGTGAAGAATTAAGTGTAATCATTGATATCCTTAGTCCGTCAAGTAGAAACGATATTCCCAGCATACATGTTCAGTGTTGCACTACGATGACATTGTGCTGCATTCTTCTTGTGGAGCGCAGTACTATTAGTATTAGACGCCAAGATGTTTTTTCAATACAATTTACCCAATCTTTTTAACAAATATCTACCAGCAGCACCCGCCTGACAATGTAATTCAATCACCAGAAGATTTATTTGGCGCATTTTGTAAAAAATGGAAAATTCTGAATGAATAAGTAAATATCGACAAAATCAAGATGAAGATGACAAAAGATCGATGTTCAACTATACCTGCTTTATATGATGTGCGGAAGCAGTGTGGTCTTGTAGACGATGTACAGGCGCTACGAGCAGAGCTAACAACTCGCGGCGAGAGCAACCTGCCACGTCGGCAGCTACTAGCGCGCTTAGCACTCCAAGCATTGCCTTCAGGGCACCACCTAGGTCATACATACGAGTTTATTCACGTTAAGCTTCGGGTTTGTAACAGCCTTTTAATATTAAATCGAATCGAGTTTAGTAACATTGATATCCAGTCAGTCAGTATTGATATCAGTGACCCGTCTGAAAACCAGTCTTACCGAGAGATATCGTATTATCCAGTACTGAGTTGTGGGGATCAGATAGGCAGTCGTTCTGCCACGGTTTCCCAATGCTAGAGAAAATTCTATCATTTTAAGACTATACTACCTCCCGCTCCCAAGGCACGCTAGTCTCGTCTCGATCACCGAACCTCTACAATCTCGATTATTAGTGTAGCGTCTGCCAGTTTCTATTCAACAGTTGTAACAAGGTCAAACCCGAAATAAACCTAATTATCTCATTCGTTTGTTCGTTCGTTTTTTAAACGTTGTTTACGAGACCCCGTATAACAGCTTCATGTAAATTACTGGTATTCAGTTGCATTCAATTAGTCTGGAAGCCTCGGGCTTAAGACAGAAGCCAAATACTTCGCTAAGTTTGATTCAACAGGAATGGAATGATAATTCGAGGGCATTGTATCATCACAATACTACGACTTGCCGGATTCCTTAAGATTTATTGTGATGTGTAAGTTTGGAAGTTAGTCCATTACAACTGGTTCACAAGTATTGTTTTGAGTTGTGTATGGTGTCTACTAGCTGTGCCCCGGCCCATCGTTTCAGCGATTTTGTTTGTTCGGTTGCTAAGGGTCTAATAAGCTTGATTTTATATTCTTATAACTTTCCTCAGAAATTGAACTATCAAATGCAAAAAGATTTATTCAAATCCGAATGTTCAACAAAAACAACAAAATCTTCACTTTTATTTTACAGAGTGGCGCCGATAATACGACAAAAAATTAAACTGCTTAGGAACATGACGACATTTAGGATGACATTTGTCGTCGTATTGTGGGTGGCACATTGTACTAGTACCTTGCAGCAGCGGCGACTTGGCGAGCGCGAGTATATTGGGCGTGAGCGCGTGGCGCGCGTCGGGCGTGAGCGCGGCCGGGCAGCGCACGCACGCGCCGCGCACCAGCGTCAGCGCCGTCTGCGCGCAGTGCAGGTCCGCCTCGCACACCAGCGCGGGGACCTCCATCAGGACCTACACGTCAACATATTAGTGCTACATAACAACTACGAACCTTACGCAGCACAACTCCACAAACGTCATGTGGACTCAAACTTCAAGTAACTAAAGAGAACCAGTAGTCGTTCGCGGATATGTTTCCTTTTGCACCCCAGAGTTTGTCGAGTAGACATCTACCACAAAGTTATCCCTTTGTGGTAGATGTGAGTATAGGTTCGGGTTGTATGGTGAATGATGATAATCGCACATTCTGAATGCAGTCGTGGTGGTGCTGCATTGTTTATATATTTATATACAGTATGTTAGTTTAAACGAGGGACATATTCAAACCCACAATAGTGCATACTTACATGATACTAATAAAAATATTAACAAAAAAAAAACACTAATAAATAAAAGACAGAACCTTACCAAAAATTTCGCATAAGTCTCGCAACGTGTATATACCCTTGCGCTAGCGACGTGTATATACTATCGCAGAACATGTGTGCATGTCAATGACCTTTAGGTATAATCCATTTTCCCTTCATACTTTAAACCTGACTTAGGACGTCTTTTCGTTAGAATCGGCGCGTAGGTATTTTGCCGCGTGATTTACTTCACTGTTTACAAGTTTACTTTTCTCGCGCTCAGTGTTCATGAGTAATGTATTTTATTGGACAATTACATCAGAAATTAAGGTTATAGGTTTTTTACATATTTGGGACGAGAATCGAATACTGAATACCCTCCCTCAATAAGTCCCTCGTTAAACCTAACATACTGTATATGTTATATTAACTAAATTCTTGTATAACATTTGACCTTCGTGGATGATCGTAAAAAACTAGCTGATTTCATAACATAACTAAGGGCTGTTTTTGTTTTTAATTCACAAAACTGACGTTACCATGGTGATTATAGAAGTGATATCGATTATACACTATCACATACAGATAAAGATATCACTATCCGTATTAATAAGATACAGTTGAACATACCTTACTTAAAAGCTCTATACTAATAGTGTGGCTGTAGTTCTGTACTAAAGTATCCAGAAGGACTAGTGTAGACAATTTCAGGGCTCTTTGATTTTTCCTCAGGAAAGATCCAAGAATTGGTACAACGTCAGACTGAAACAAACAATAATATTAATAGTAATTTGCCAAAGAGCCTCGACCAATACCTAAAGTGGCTCTCGTTAGCCAGCTGGCTTGATTCAGAAAGCGGTACTTTTGGACGTGATCGTGATTGTTAGGAGATTCCTTACTCTGGAGCCCTGACCGCCGGTAACTTGGACCCTGTTCCCGATACCGGTCGGCTACTCTTTTTTGCATTTCAAAATGTTTTTTGTTTTATGTATACTTTGATAAGTATATATAGAAGTAGTGAATATAATATGTGTAAAAAGCAATAAACTAGGGGGGTAATGTTGCTCGCGTCCGTAGGATTTACCACCTTCTCCTAGGCACACCCTACACGTACCCCCCGGGTGGTGCAAAATGAGCGACAACGCCGAGTAACAGGCGGCGGTTAACTAACCTGACTAATGGTGAACCACACGCCAAGAAGGACTAAATCCCTCCTAAAAGAGTGGCCATGGCGCCTTGGGAAAGCGACATGCGTATGCCCCAATTTTAAATATGGAAATATGAGTGATACGAATAATGATTTGTCATGCGATCCGGCTAACCCCCGGCGCTCGCTGGTATCCGGGCCAGCGGGTGGGAAATATGTTACCGAAGACTGCGCGGGAGTAGGCGACCAGGCTCCCGTAACAGTTAATGCTCCTGGCAGCACCACTAAAAAACTAACCCAACAGGCGTTCCACCCAAGCCTATTCCTCACAAGGCCAAGATCGTCCTCAATGGGAAACATCAAGACCACTGACTCAGAGAACTTGCCCACTACATCCTCAGCCAAAAATACCACAGATGTCGGTGCCAACAAAGTCTGCCCTCCTTCCTGGCAAAGAGTACCTACTGACCGTTATCCCAAAAGGAAGAGGCTATCCAACAGCTCAACTCAACCAGAAAAAGTCACCCATACAGCACAAACAGGAATCACGACTGCCAATAGATACAGTGGACTGCCTATAGATTTGACTGATGAACCAACAGAAAATCTATCCACTGATGTTAATAAAAAAGTCAACAAACCACCACCTGTTATTTTATATGGCATAGAAGACTTAACAAAATTAACAGAGCTTTTAAATAAGACTATGCCTAGCAGTGGCTACTCATACAAAGTCATAAACAGAGATCAGCTTAGAGTATTAACGCAATCAACTGAAATATATAAAGACCTCATAGAACTCATTCGGATCAATGGCCTCATTGGTCACACTTTCACACCAAAACAAAACAAATGCTACAGAATAGTAATTAAAAACTTGCACCACACTACTCCTAAAACGGCAATAACAGAAGAAATAGAAAAAACAGGAAATAGGGTACGAGGTGAAATCATTTGTGCAATATCCAGAAAAAACAAAAAACCCTTAAACATGTTCTTTGTAAATATCGAACCTAGCCCTAATAACCGAGAAATAAAAAGTATAGAAAGCATATACCATACGAGAGTTAAGATTGAAGATCCGAGGAAATCAACTGACATTCCACAGTGTACCAGATGCCAACAATATGGACATACCAAAAACAATTGTATGCGACCCTACAGGTGTGTCAAATGCGCAAAAGGACACAAAACCACGGACTGCCCAAAAAAAGATAGGAACACGCCAGCCACTTGTGCCCTCTGCCAAGGTGATCATCCGGCCAATTATAAGGGCTGCCAAGTGTACAAGGAGATTCGCTCACGAAAGATGACTCAAACTGACAACAGGAAAATTCTACTAGAAAAGACGAAGAAGGCCACTAATTCGTTTACACCTCGCCCAGAAGACTTCCCACCTTTAAAACCTCCCAGATTTGCAACAGAACAGTCAATAAATAGCCAGGAAAGAAACACCCCACCTCCATCCGGTAAGATACACAACAACGCAAATACCAGTAACTGGAGTCGAAAAATAGAGAATAAACAATCTCAGCCAACAAGCTCACTAGAGCAAATCATAATAAAACAATCGGAGAAGATAGACATCTTAATTCAACAAATAGGGACCCTAATGGGTCTTATTACGACATTAGTAGCCCAATGTAAAAAATGAAGTTCCTACGCATTGCCGCGTGGAACATAAATGGCTTGTCTCCGAATAAGCAAGAAGTAGAGTTATTCTTAAAGCACAACATGATTGATGTACTATTAATATCTGAAACACATATGACAGACCAAAAAGCGATTAAAATCAAGGGATACAACTTATACTACGCCAATCATCCAGATGGTACTTCACATGCTGGGGCTGCTGTCGTAGTCAAAGAACATATAAGGCACCACGTCAATGGATACTTCACACATGCACACATACAGGCAGCAATAATATCTATAGATGACTGGCAGGGATCATTGAACCTGGCTGGAGTATACTGCCCCCCACGACATCGCATAGATGAACAAATGTTCAGTGACTTCTTCCACACACTTGGTGGCAGATATATTGCAGGGGGAGACTGGAATTCTAAAAACACATTCTGGGGATCCCGTCTGACTACGACAAGAGGCCGTGAACTAAAGAAGGCTATGGATAGTAATGGGCTGAACGTAATATCAACAGGAGAACCAACCTACTGGCCATCAGACTCCAACAAAACTCCAGATCTTATTGATTTCTTTATTACTAAAAGGATGTCAGGACTCTATACAAAAGTCGAATCATGCCTAGATGGGTCATCAGACCATACCCCCGTGATATGCACTTTGAGTACCTCAGTCATCTGTAAAGAGCCACGTGAAACCTTATATAATCATAAAACCGACTGGGTGGCCTTTCGAGATTATATAGATGAAAATCTCAATCTGTGTATACCCCTGAAATCAATAGATGAAATAGAGGACGCTACGTGGTGTGCCACTAGCTTAATACAAAATGCGGCCTGGCTATCAACGCCATACCTAGCTTCTAAGCCACAAAGTCAGGACACTACTCTGGAAATACGAGAAATGATAGCTGCAAAGAGGAGACTGAGACATAGGTGGCACACCAGCAGGAATCGTCAAGACAAAAAGGCACTCAACAAAATGCAAAAAGATCTAAGAGAAATATTGAAAGAAAATGAGAACAGCACTTTGCAAGACAAACTAAAAACTCTATCTCCAAACAAAGCAGAGGACTACTCACTTTGGAAAATTACCAAATCATTAAAAAGGCCAAAGGAACACATGCCTCCACTTAGACAAACAAATGGCGACTGGTCACGAAAACCTCAAGATAAAGCAGAGTTATTTGCTGGTTTCCTAAAGGACGTGTTCAAACCTAATGAACCTGACAATGCGCACACCGAAGAGGAAATAGACAAAATCTTGAACAGTGACCAACAAATGTCTCCACCACTAACACCAGTGACACCGTCAAAAGTCAAAAAGGCTATCATGCATTTGAAACAAAAAAAGGCACCAGGATTTGACCTGATAACGGCAGAAGTTCTCAAACAACTACCAAAAAGAGGCATTGTCCTGCTGACAATACTCTTCAATGCAATGCTAAGACTACATTATTTCCCAGTGTTATGGAAGGTATCAATCATAAACATGGTGGCTAAACCGGGAAAGCCCCCTACAGAGGTATCATCGTACAGACCTATAAGTCTTCTCCCCTTGCTGTCGAAGGTTTTTGAGAAACTGGTTCTGAAACGTCTTTTACCAGTTTTAAAAGAACAGAAAGTTATACCTGAGCACCAGTTCGGTTTTCGCGCAAACCATGGGACTACAGAACAGGTGCACCGAGTAGCTCACACAGTACGACAAGCACTGGAAAGAAAGGAATACTGTTCAGCCGTGTTCCTCGACATTCAGCAAGCCTTTGACCGCGTGTGGCACAAGGGTCTTCTGTATAAGATAAAGCTCCATTTACCAAATACCATATACATGCTGTTAAAGTCTTACTTGCAAAATCGCGTGTTCCAAGTCAAATGTGAAGATAGTCTCTCGTCTATTTGCCCAATAGAAGCAGGAGTGCCACAGGGTTCTGTGTTGGGTCCTGTCTTATACACTGTCTACACCGCTGACCTACCCACCTCAAATGAAGTAGTGACTGCGACTTATGCAGATGACACAGCAGTCCTCTCTTGTAGTAAAGACCCAAACACGGCATCCACGAAACTTCAAGAATGTCTGGACGAAATTGGATTATGGCTGAAAAAGTGGCGAATCCGCGCAAGCCCCGCAAAATCGATGCACATTACGTTTACACTAAAGAGAGGGGACTGTTCCCCAGTGACACTTGACGGTGCCACCTTACCAACTGACAAAACAGTTAAATACTTAGGCATGCACCTAGATAGGAGACTCACCTGGCGAGACCATATAAAAGCCAAAAGAGAACAAGCTAATAAAAAGTTTGGAGATATGTATTGGCTATTGGGCAGGCAATCAACATTAAGTCTGGAAAATAAACTCCTCATATACAAGTGTATCCTAAAACCGATATGGACATACGGCATCCAACTCTGGGGATCAGCGAGTCACTCAAATGTAGAAATCCTTCAGCGCTACCAGAACAAAGTATTGAAGACCTTGGTCAATGCGCCATGGTACACAAGGAACACGGAGGTGCATGAATATCTGGAAATCCCGACAGTTAAAGAGGAAATAGAAAGGTCTTGTGTACCCTACAAACAACGCCTAGAACAACACAGCAATCATCTGGCTACACAGCTCATGCATACAACTGGCTGCTTATACCGGCTGAAAAGAGTGCGATTGGCCTCAATATAAAGGAAATACGAAAAGTTAGGGTTGACACATCACAGGATGTGCACTCTCCAAAAACATTTTATGAATCAACAAATCTGATTAAAGCCACACAAGGCTGATTGTAGATAGAAACCAAAAAAAAAAAAAAAAAAAAAAAAAAGCAATAAACGCAATATACATACTAATATTCTAGTTAAAAAAAAAACATTTCTGTTTTTATTACAATAAAACTGCTGTATTATACACTTACCAAAATAGGTGTCAAGTCAATTCTGAGTGGAGATGCGGCGACCTTGGTAAGAGCTTTCACTGTAGTCAAACGTGTGATTTCATTGCGCAGTCGTTCTAAGAAAATTGGCAGGCAAACGGGAAGCTCGTGCTGCAAAAGAAATCAGTTGCTTAATTTTGTGCATCTTGTTCAAAGAGACAAAGAAAGAGAGAAATCGATATTCCAACATGTTTTATGTTCTCACTCGAACGCATAGGTGCTGTTTTCCAACACTGCATAGTCAATTATGGCGATATATAATAGATCGACGAGCGAAACGATTCAACTGTATTCAATTTTGTAATGAAATTTATCAGAAAAATACAGCAGTCCACTTCCTTCCTTTTCTGGGGATGGTCCTAAAGATACACAGAGTTTGAAAAAAACAACGACATACTTGCAAGTAATCACCAAAATGGCAGAGAAGCTGTCCGCAAGCAGCGATGGCACGCTCCTTAACTTCCTGGTCCATATCCGTAGCTCGCAGCCGCACCAGCGCGCACTGGTACATGGCCGGGATGAACTGTTGCAGCTCCTCGGGAGGAGCCTCCACGGATAACTCGCTCAAGTCGCCGCGCGACAGATCTGAATG
Source organism: Ochropleura plecta (assembly GCA_905475445.1). NCBI lineage: Eukaryota > Metazoa > Arthropoda > Insecta > Lepidoptera > Noctuidae > Ochropleura > Ochropleura plecta. Next base: position 14,470,444 of record FR997723.1, read on the forward strand.
AGGCGGGGTATAAGTGAACATTATGTGCAAAAAAAATACATAATATCCTGTAAAAAAATGTGTGTCACAGCAATTATGTATTATAAAGAGAAAAAAAATGTTTGTTTGTTTGTATCGAATAGGATCCAAAACTACTGAACCGATTTTAATTTTTTTTTTCACTAATAGGAAGCTACATTATCAGGAAGTAACATAGGCTATACAACGGGAGCTGAGTAGCAACTAAAGACGCGGGTGAAACGGCGCAAGACAGCTAGTTAGAAATAAAGAGATGACAGAAAATATCACCTTATGCCATACACAAACATTACTCCCTCAATCAAGTTAAAAAGAATACATGAGCCCTTACCAAGTGGGCGCATAACTTTGACGAGCGTCTGCAGCACTCGCAGCGCCTCTGCGGTGACCTTGTAGAAGGGGTCGTGCACACAGCACAGCACGGCCGGCAGTAGTGCAGCCACGTGCGGCCGCATGGTGGCACCCGGGTGCCCGCGCACGAGGCACACCACGAACACCAGCGTCTCGATCTTCATTGATGATGCTGTGGTCTTATCACTGTTGAATGACCATGATATTTAAACTTATTTTTCGGTACTCTTATCCGGCTACTACCAGTCACCCAATAAAAATCCACTGTCCATCTAATCGAAACCTTCCTTAGGTCTTAGGTGGAGAGCGGATTTTCAAAAGGAAAAAACGTCTGTCAAGACTCTTTATTTCGGGAATGCGTGGAGGTATGGAGTTGAAATTAAAACCATGTACTCAAGTCTATAGTACCTTGGAGCTGTGTAAATTAACCCTCTGAGTCTACGCAGTCAAAATATACGACAGTTTACGTCGCAAGCTTGTACGGAACCCTCGGCGCGCGAGTCCGACTCTCACTTGGCTCTGAAAGCATGCTCCTGACCTCTGAATTTTATCTGAACCTTTTTAAATGTAGTTTTTCGTGTTCTTGACACGCTCCATCAGCCAACCCGGCCCAGCTATCAAGTTTTAAGTGTGAATATTTTTGCTGAGAAACCCTTTTTCAAGTCGTCATACTCAATAGCTCAGGATTGACATCAAAACGTATTCTTTCTTGCAAAATAATTTTCAATTCAATTAAAATCAATAGCCACGTAGAGCCTCACTTGAAGACGGATCGACCTATTTGACTGTTTATTTTTTGTTAAGATCGGTCAAGACAACAGTTTGTTTGCAAGAAAATGTTGATACTCTTATTTTTATTCATTTGATAAAATTCAATCTCCCGAAATCAATTTATCAAATTGCATTTTTGCCAGTTCTGGCTTCGCTCAAGCCAGGGCGGGTGGCTAGTAATAATAATAATTTATTACTCAAAATAACTATACTACAGTAAATAGTTTAAAATGTAGTCGGGTTCGAGACTATAGTAAGTCAGTACTCACGTGAGCGCAGGTGTGAGTGCGCGGATAACTCTGGCGGCATGGTCGGCGAGGCAACCGGGCGCAGCCGTCAGCAACTCGCGCAGTAGTGCCAACGCGCAGCCGCGAGCGCGGACACTCCGCCCGCGGATCACGCGCAATGCGCCGCGGACTACGCCCGAAACCTTTCATTGGAAAAGTTCTTGTATAAGATAGGTTATTATAAATATTTATGTGAAAGAGGTAATATAATAGGGTAGATGACACCATTAACCAATAATTTAAAGACACAATTTTTCTGAAAGAACACGTTATTCTAGACCTGAGAACTCCATTCATTTCAAAATAACTTTAAAATTCGATTTTTAGTTGCTTTTAAATCAATAAATAGTTGCGTCATTGACTTGACAAAATAGTGACGTCATCGTTTGCGAGTCCCATACAAAATCTATGGGGGAATCGCGTTTTGACAGCTCATAAAAAGTATGTCAATTGATTGGTGGTGTCATCTACCCTATTGTCATCCTTGGCGGCAGACGAGAAAGAAATGGAGAGATCAATAAGACTTTTTTAAAAGCGTCATTAAGCTTTTTTTTATATTCTGGAAGCTTTTGCGACACAGAAAGATGCGTTTTGCTTAAATTATTAAAGTAATTCGAAACGAAACAAACTCTCATACAAAACACAGCTTACCCTTTGCAACAACAATGCTTGCGGCGAGTCGGTGGGTACAGTAGTCATGTGTAAAGCCGGTGGTGGACGGGTGGCCCTCAACAAAGCGGTGTACGCGCTCAGAATATCACACTTCACGTTTTCCTCGCGTTCTGAACAGATAGTGAATTAGTGTATCTTTTTTTCATAACCAAAACTTTATTGATCATTAGATCTTATGGAAAAAGTGAGCTATACCTTTGAATCGAGCAATCAAAGCTGGTGAAACAGTCTGGTACATTTCACCAAGAAGTTCGTGACGTGTTGCAATAACTGATTCTAAGCACTTGGCCGCTGCACGCCTCACCTGTGAACAAAATAAATAAGTATTTTATGAGAGATTCTGGTCGTATTTCGGTTATAATTATACTAGATATGGACTCACTTATTAAATAACAAGGATTACAGTTACATCAGAATTTAGATACTTTTGTTAAATCATAAATTTTTCAACAATTAAGTTAAAACATAACCATAGTCCAGGTTGATTTACAAAGGGTTTCTTTTTTTTTGCAGATAGGAAATCAAAACCCATCCATGTTCTTTCGTTTGCCTTTAAGTTCCGGGGCCGCGGTAAGAGATTAAATTACGTGTTAGTTTTATGACAGTAATAACATACCTTCCAAGACATGTCATCATCATCAGAATACTCTTCAGAATCTGATTCTGGTTCAGCATCAGGGGCAAAGGATTCATCTTCCATTTCTTCGTCCTCACCGCCACCTTCTTCCTCCTCATCTTCGTAGTTATAATTAGGATCGTAAGTAATCATTTTTAGGCAGAGGTCGATTATCTGAAGAAAGTAAAGATTTGATAAAAATAGTACATACTCCTTTTGGACTTGATCACTATTTGGTAAAAAGAAGTTAACAAGAGTAACTAAAAAAGAAAAGAGTAAATAAAAATGAATAATATCATTAACTTATTATTATAACATGACTGGTAAAGTTCAAGAGTGAGTCATTCTGTTTATCACTGAACATAATATTTTGAGCATGAAACTGTTCATATTATACCGTAGGGATATGGGGCTGCACTTCTTTCGGACACTTAAGTACAAACGCTTCGAGAGCCTGCAGGCAATGTTCGCGGAGCTCTTCATCTGCATCAGTTGAGTATTCTAGGACCTGGGGTGCCACACGCCACAGCTGCTCACCAAATCTATGACCTGCTTGGCGACTGAAAGATGACAGGTTTTGACTTAACTGTGTTTATTTATTCTATTTAGATTGCCACCTATTTGAATTCTAAATCACAGATACATAAAAAATCATAGACTAAATCATAGACACTAAACAAAAAAAAAACAGTTTCGGCAACAAAAATTAAAATTAAATATAAGTCCATATTCCTTTGAAACCAAAATTTATTTAGGGCTTTTAAAAACAGTCATTAAATAGTGAAAATATATGTAAATTATCTAAGATTGTGTATTCAAGTTACGAATATTCAAAGAGTTATTATGTCATATCTTACCAAATAGATGCAATACACTGTATATGAGTGCGGCTGACACTGGATGATGTGGAAGAACTTAACCCCTCCAGCAGGTGATCAATAAGTTTGTTGTACAGAGACGCATTGCAAGACATGACCAGGTGTGACAATGCAACTATGGTGCGCTTACGGACAGCCTGTATAAATGACCATGTTGTTAGTGTGAGACTACCCATGTAGGGTCACATTTTAGTAACAATTGCTATACAATCTAATGTTTTTTTATATGATCAGATGACTCTAAATGTGCTTTGGTTTGTTTATCAATACACATGTCAAAAGATTAACACAATGAATAATTATTATTAAAATAATGTTTTTTTTGTATCATTTGCTTATCTTGGAATTAAATACATTGTGATTTTTAATGTGGGTTGTGTTCAAGACTTATAACATCTATATTTTATTTCAATACATACTTGGCGTGGTGAGGCGAGTTGTGGCAGTAGTGAATTGAGCAACATTGGGTGAAAGGTAATGAGCAAGCCACCAAACCTGCTCAACAGATCAGCCAGTATGTCTAGAGCCTCAAGTTGTACTGAGACATCTTCTTGCTAAAACATCAAATATTTGTGATAACATTTTGCTTTTACAGGACTACAGTAACATTGAATAAATAAATAATAAATAAATAAATATCTTGGGACAACTCACACACGACTATCTGATCCCAAGCTAAGCAGAGCTTGTGTTATGGTAGCCAGACAACTGATATACATACTTATATATTTTATAAATAAATACATATTATAGATAAATCACACCCAGACACAGAACAAACAATCATGCTCATCACACAAAGTTTGTCCTGGGTGGGAATCGAACCCACGACCTCCGGCTCAGCAGTCAGGGCCACTAACCACTAGACCAACAGGCCCGTCAACATTATTTGCCTACAATCAAAATTGTTCATAAATAATTAAAATATTCGCCACATTTTTCATTTTGGTAAGCTTGATAAACCTAAAGATATTTTGAAGAAAGAGAATCAATGAAATGAAGACATTAAATTGAAAATAGAACTGCTTTTGTTTCTCCTTTTTGAAACTTAATTTATTAATCTTTAAGAATTGTCTCTACTCAGGCTATGCGGGCCAGAAATCAAATTCAAAGCATTTGTGTCAAGTAGGCCAGTTACAAGCACTTTTGAACTGTCAAAGAATGTCAATAACAAAATTAAGCTACACACCCAAATTAAACTACACACCCAGTTATAAAGCATGTTCATAACTGTGAAAGTACTGTAGTTGCCCATTCCAAAGCACAGATCTCTGAATAGAAGAAAAATGTGGCCAAGAAACTTCATGGACACTGTTAAATCAGAATTTAGTTACAAAACCTTGGTTACATCAATCATATCCTACATCATTCTCACATTATGTACCATACATTATGTGAGAATGATGTAGAAAGATATGTATGTTGAATGTGTTCATAGAACAGACAATTCAAATAAGCCGTAGCAGTTGAGAGATGACAAGTCACAACTGACAGTTTCCTGACCTTTCAACACAACCATTTTGAAGAGATTGAATTTATACAGCGCAAAGATGGTTAAAATTAAATGCTTTCAATTTTTGTGCCCCTGTCCTGGTGGAGCAGGCTTTTAAAACATTCTGGTAGGTCAATTTCCATAAAAAAGGAAGCAAAGTTATGAGGAAAAGCTAGTTGTGAATAATAACCAACAAACAAAAGATGAGCAACTTTGACTTTCTATTCACTCCAAAGAAAAATGCACTCTTGAGAAAATAAATAACTCCCCACAGCACTCTATTTTTAAAATATCTAAATATGTAAATTATATATCTTTTTTTATGTTAGCTATGAATGACCAAAACATTTTTTCTGAAATATTATTTTGTTTATAAATTAAAACTTACCTTTTCAATAGCACTGCTGAGTTTTCCAGTAATTTTCTTGCACACATTTGCAGCCAAAGTGTTGGAGCCTAGTGGTAGTTCAGATATGACAGTCTTCAAGCCAATGCTACTGATATCTCGCAGTTGTTCCGTGTCTGAAAGCATGTTTGCACAAAGTGTGTCAACAATGCCTTCTACTTGATACTCCTTCACTTTGTTCACAAGGGGACCGAGACTGTAAAATGTTTTTACAAAATTATAACTTGTCATGATCACAAAAGCTTTTTATATGTGAATCAGTATATATTATGTTGCAAAGCTCACATACCATTTTACAGCTAAATTTTGCACTTCACCGTTCTTGTCTTCGAGGAGACGGAGGAGCATCTTTACGACTTTTCTCTCAGAGTCATCATCAAGCTTTATACTGTCTTTTTGTAATTCAGTCATCAAGTCATTAGTAGCCATGAATCTGAAGTCTTTGTCGTTGGACGTCATCTGGAGAAATTTTGGACAAAAACATTATTGATACGCAATTACGAAACGATTCTACTCAGTGTTATTGTAAGAACGCCGGCTTACCTTCTCCAGAAGATTTGCAATTTGATAGGATACACTAGCCATTTTGTAATGTGTTTAGTCTCCGAAATCACAACAGAAAACTACAAAAGCCAAATAAAGATAAAGTTATCAATTTATCATGAGTAATTGGTGATGAAAAAACATTTGAATGATTATTCGGGAAATAAAAGCGATGAATCGAAAACTTGCTTCGTGGTGCTTCGCTAAAATTGTATAGACAAAATAGGATAAATTTAGGACTTGTCAAAATAGAATCGATTAGACAAAGTATTAATATATAAATCGTATAAAAATCGGACTGATTATCTATTTTTTGCTAAGATTTTATTACACATTTGTATACCTGGAAACAATTCCAGATATACAAATAAAAGGATGAGAGTGTACTATACTTTGAATATTTTTATAAAATTGGTAGTGGTAACTGTATAATCGACTAATAAAGTTAGAAGAGAACCTTAGATGATCAATCTTGCAGCACACTGGCAGTCTGACCTGACAGACAGGATCATCGAAGTAAAACAGATCAGTATTATAAGCAGCTTAAAATTTGCTATGTATAATCAGTTCTATCTTGTAAAAATCAGTTATCAATCCAAGATACTTAGATGAAAAAGAACTATTTTACATACGTAATAACCGTTTATATAAAACGTAGTAAAGTTAGTGTTCTTTCCACAGTATATTTTATATAATGATATTTTAAGATAATCTAACGTTAAATATAAATCGACAAAAACGTAATGGGTTGAACTTTCTTAATCATCTCTAGCAAAAATAGTTCACGGTAAAAATATGTATGATAAATATACATTACAAAAGCGGAAGTGCCACGGAAACTCACGAAATAACCATGCACTTTTTTACAAGTGAGTTGCTACCGTAAAACCAATATGTAGGTATTTACAGAGTTATAAATGTTACAATCATAAATAGCATTTTTTGAGAGCGTGACCTAAAATTGTGAAGACTTCATGGTTGTGACCCGTATGTAGTTTGGTATGTCACAGGACTGGGTTAAAAAGTTTTTGTTAATCCAGGTTACAAACTCGAATCTATTCAGTCACTTTTACGTGAAATAAAAACAAACAAACATCAGTCCATCCATTTTCACATGCGTACTTAGATATGAAAAAGTGTGCATTTTCTCACTGTGTGATTACTCTCACTTTAAAGAATTTTCTGCTCTTACTCATCTTAGATAATAGAGTGGGGACTTTAGTCGAGTTAAAAAAGAATAGCTTAGTATCTGTTAAGAATGTTGTCAATGGATTAGAGACATTTTTCCCTTTATTGAGGGAATACAACTTTCTTTCAGAAATTCATTGCTTTTTTACTTTATTTAAATTGAATGTTAATGAAAAATAAATTAAACTAACTTAACCTTCGGCATACGAGGTGGGGTTATTTTAACCCCAACACTTTTAAATTGCGTTGATTGTATATTTAAACGCAACCAAATAACTTGATTTTCACAGTAGCTGGAGTTTAAATATTGCCGCGTCGAATCACAGCGTTGGATCAGTATTGCGCGCGCCGGCGTCGTGTGTGCACGCGCAAAGTGGTTCCCGGGCGTTTTTAACCCCACGTTGTATGGGACGTCGTAAAAAAAGTTTGTGCCTACTTCTGTGTTTTTCGTTATTTACACTTACAATTAGTGCTTTTTTAATACTTTTTTATTTTTATTATAGGTTCAGCTAGTTAATATGTCTAACAACCTTCAGGATGATCGTATTGCGGCGGCCTTATTGGAAGAAAATGATACTTCGTCGGACGATGAAAACTTTCTTCCTAGCAGTGACGACGAAGCAGATCATATCAGCGAGGCTTCTGAAGTTCGAAGTGATACGGACGTGGAAGATGCTGAAAATAATCTTGAACCATATTTATATGAACGGTTGTTTCAAATGTAATGCCGCGATATGTAAGGAACATGCGAATTTGATGTGTCAAAATTGTACTGATTTAGATAACGAATAATCTCCCTTATATAGCCATAAAGTGCTATTTGTGATTATTTTTATAAAGCCAAATATATCTAGTTTTATATAATAAGTAAAATAATTGTATTAATTTTAAGAAATATTTTTGTTAATTTTTTGTTTTGTCTTAAGATCATTTTGTTAAATTCACGGAAAGGTTATGTGATTTTTAAGTTTTTTTATAATAAATGTTTAATTTAATACATTTTTTATTTTATTCATTAACTTTGTGATGTAGTTATATAAAAAAACTCATTCAAACTTATTGCACTTAGCGCATACATAAAGTAGAGGCAATCCCTTGTGGGGTTAATTTAACCCCACGTTGTATAGGTGAGGATTTTTTTTCACCTCGTATGCCGAAGGTTAAACAAATCAACTTATTTGTTGAATAATTTTTGTACACACATCAGACAAGATTGGAAAAGAACATTTTTGAGTACAAACTAAACTTAGTTTATTCATGGCTTGGTCTTTTTTGTAGGATGTTTTAGTTTAAAACTATATTAGACAGTAAAACTGATAAGACAAATATTCACACGAGCACGAAATGCGACTATATTTCTTAGTAAAATAAACTGAAACAGAGTATAAAATTCATCCTCAGCGCTTTCAAGTTGTCAACTGTTCCTTTCCCCCCAAGTGACTGGCGGTGTTTCCACGTTGTATGGCAACGCTTTCAGAACATTCGATACTTACCTAATGCAGGCAGATGATAATATGTGGTCATGTGGTGGAGCGGTGTCACAGACTGGATAGCTTAGTGGTGTACGCACTGCTGTCTGCGAGTGTGCGTGTGACCTGTGTACTGTCCGTTTCGTCAATAAAACAATGTTATATTTCCGTATTTATTTAATTTCCTGTTTGAAAATAGAATAATAAAAAAAGCATCAATAATTAATAAGTGGGAAATTATTAAGTGTGGGTGAAATTCAGAAACTGGGTCTAGTATCCCTAATTGTAGGCACAATGCTGTATTGTTTTGACGTTTTGACTTTTCGTTTTTTTTTAGGTTAGGTGCGGTTTGTGCACAAGCAAGGATCAGAGAGCATAATTAATTAATAAACAAAACCTATTAAACACGACATAATTTTATGAAGAAGACCAGACAGAAAAATAATGGAGAATCTATTTGTAATAAACAGGTGTGTAAGTCATAGAAGTGATTATTTATTTAGTACTAATATAATTATGAATTATTTACATTTCCTTGACAGATATAGAGATGTTAACGAAGAAGTGGTCGTAGATACAGTAGAACAAGAAGCGAAGCATTTAGAGAAGTTAAAGCAACGGATTGCAGAAAGGAAATCTGCCTATGCAACTAAAAAAACATCTGATGTGATAACCCTCAAACCCCAGAAAGTTGTTGAAGAACCTAAAGAAGATCATGTAGAACTAAACGAAGAAGAAGCAGCCGAGAAAGCTTCAGAGCCAAAAACTGACAACAATATCAATACAATTCAAAGACAAGACAGAAAAAAAACGAAACTTTCCCATGAATTCAAGGTGTTAGGAGTAAATGACTTTGAAAAGAAGACAAAGGTATTTTTCATATCAGTATGTTTACTATGAAAATAATTAATTGGTTGAATGTGGTAACTTGTTCAGGTGGTATGACATTACAACATTTTTCAGGTCTCGAGAGTACTGCCATTCTGGTTATCACACCCATTTAGCATATCAACCAGCTTGAAGTCCTCATCATGCTCTGTAGAGGATCAAGATTGGCTGCACAGTACACTGAAGGCAACATTACTAAGTGAAGGAGTTACTAAATTGTTCCCTGTCCAAGAAAAAGTAGTACCTTTTATTTTGGATGAACACAAATTAACTTATCCATTTTGGCCACATGATATTTGTGTTTCTGCTCCTACTGGCAGTGGAAAAACACTGGCATTTGTCTTGCCAATAGTTCAGGTATGCATTGGTCCCTTTCCTTGTTTATTATGTTTTATTAGAATGATCAATCCTTTTTAGGGTTCCATACCCAAAGGGTAAAACAGGATCCTAAAACCAAGACTCTGTTGTCCATCTGTCTGTCACCAGGCCCATACCTCATGAACAGTGTTAGTTAGACAGTTAGAATTTTCACAGATGATGTATTTCTGTTGCCAATATAATAAATACCTACTAAGAAACAATAAAATAAATATTAAAGGGGCTCCCATAAAATAAACATGATTTTTTTATTGATAATAGAACAAAACCTTAGGTGCAGGAGTCTGTCTCGCACTTCACCAGTTTTTTGTATAGCTAACCACATTTAAACAGTGTGTAACACCAAGGTTATAATCATCAGTCAATGTGTGTTACTGACCATCAAACTTAACAACTTCTTCTATGGGACCAACACAAAAATATATAAAACTAGCTTTTGCTCGTGGCTTCGCTCGCGTTAAATTCGGTAGTGCCTTATTGATTTGTAATAGCAACGCTAAGTTTTCCCGTTTCTTCCCTCTTTCTCCCTCATATCCCACTCTTTTTAAAAAAATAATAGCCTATGTCCGTCTCCTGGTTCCCAACTATCTCTGTACCAAAATTCATCAAAATCGGTTTAGCCATTAAAGTGTGAAGAGGTAACAAACAAACTCACTTTCGCTTTTACAATATTAGTAAGGAAGTAAGGATTTGAATACCTACTTGACATGTATTTCTTTTATGCAACACCCTGAATACTGTAATGCATGATATCTTTACTGCTTTAATCTTTTTTTTAGATTTTAATGAATGAGATTGGGTGCCACATAAGAGCCTTGGTAGTATTACCAGTGCAAGAATTAGCAGCACAAGTAGCAAAGGTCTTTAAAAAGTACTGTATGAAGACAAGACTAAAAGTTGCCTTATTAGGTGGATCCACACCAATGCTTCAGGAACAACAAAACATTGTTAGATACAGTAAGTGTGAAATTAAGTTAATGATAAAACTTAAGATGATACTTTAAAATACACAATTATTTTTATTAATACATCTTGCTTGTAAAATATTTTAATTTTACTGTAGAATTCAAATCAAATCATTTATTTCAATTAGACCATTACAGGCACTTTTGAATGTCAAGAAACAAAATAAATCTACAGTCCCGGTCACAAGGCATAATAACTTGTGAAAGTACTGTAGTTGCCCATTCCAAAGTGTTGATCTCTACGGAGAAGAATGGGCAAAACTCCATGGACACTCTTTTAAATTATAATATTTTTACAAAATCGTATAATTTACATCATTCATGTTGAGATTATACAAATATGTGAGAACGATGTAGAAAGACGTGCACAGTAAGAGCGTCCAGAGTAAATAAAAAGCAAAATTCAATTTAAAATCTAAATTAATTAAAAATGACCGTGGTAGCTAAAAAAATTACCAGTTCCAACTGACAGCGCCCGTTCACGAACATGACGTATGGATCAGCCCCATTCATCTCGACCATTTTGAAGGGAGCTAAATGACCCGACACACCCGCCACCATCAGCGAGACATTTAATTGAGCATGACACTATCAACCACCAGGGCTTTGTCAAGTCAATAGCGCCCTGCACACGTTCAGTTCGGACCGCGCATCTTGGACTGCGTTCCAAACCGCAGTTAGATCTGTACAGTTTGGACTGCAGATGAAGTAAATTACGATTAAAAATGCATTCACGGTTTGGATTGCCGAATAATCTAATTCTAGACAAACGTTCCGAACTGTGCGTGTAAATGATTTTTAAGAGTTGTTCGGATGTTCACGGAACAAACGAATGAACTCTGTGATAGCTTCGACGCTCCAAACCGCCGTTTTTGTAATTTACATTTACACGTGATGGGCGCGTAAAACTGTGAGATATGCGCTTGCATCGACATGCCAGATCGGACTGTTAGAGCAATAGAGCCGCGCATCTACACGTACAGTTCGGAGCGAGGGATGGAACGTGTGCAGGGCGCTAATGATAATACATAGCACTCACATAATTGGGCTTAATAATTATACAATACTAGAGAATTGATTCTATACATTGCAAAGATAGTCTTACAATCTTCTGCAGCTTCCACTATAGCTTTGGATACTAATCAATGAGTTTACTCCTATGCTTGTGGAACAGGACCAGCATTGAGCCAAGCATTTTTATCATCAATATAATCCCCCAACTTATAATATGCTTGCTTACATAGTGTGCGTTTAATACAAGATTTAAATTTCGTTTCTTTTAGTTGCATAATGTGGTGAGGTATTTTATTGTAGCATTTCAAACAGTACCCTTTCATGGGGACTGTTGAGTCTACTTTAGCTAACCTGAAACCCGGCTGAACCAATTAGTCCCTATTTCTAGTATTATACTTGTGTCTATCAGCTTGTTTACTAAATTGATGCAATTTTTTTCTGACTTGACATGATTTTTTCATAGATATATTGACAAGGTACTGTCATGATGTTAATTTCCTTAAACTGTTATCTTAGAGAATCTCGCCTACGTAGATTATAAATGGCTCTAATGACTCTTTTCTGCAGAATAAATACAGACTCGATGTCTGCAGCCCGTCCCCAAAGTAAAATACCGTATGACATTATACTATGGAAATAACTAAAATAGACTAGCCTTGCGGTATCTACATCAGTAAACTGACGGATTTTTCTGACACCATATGCTGCTGAACTAAGCCGTCCTGCAAGAGATGTTATATGCGGATCCCATTGTAGCCTTGAATCGAGCGTTATCCCCAGAAAAACAGTTTTATCGACGAATTCTAGTTTCTCTTGATTCAATACTATGTCACAATCACTACTTTTGACGTTTGGCAGAGCAAATCTTATGCACTTAGTTTTTTTCCCATTTAATACTAAATTATTGGCGGTGAACCAATTATTTACCTGTAACGTTTACGTCGTCTAAATTTGTGGCACGTCTATTTATCTTAAATATTAAAGAGATATCGTCAGCAAACAACACCATTTGTGGTTGGTTTTTAAATAAATGGGGTAGATCATTAATATATACTAAAATGAGTAAGGGACCTAATATAGATCCTTGTGGTACACCCATCTTTACATTTAAACCCATTGAATTGACACCATTTATTTGCACTTGCTGCTGTTTATCATTTAAATATGATTTTACTAAACTAAGCGCAAGTTTCCTTAAACCGTAATGTTCAAGTTTCAAGAGTAGGGCTTCGTGGCTAACGCAATCAAATGCTTTTGAAAGGTCACAAAAGATTCCTATGGTATCCTGTGCCTCTTCCCACGCAGTAAATATGTGTTTTAACAAGGTAACACCAGCGTCAGCCGTACAACATCCTTTGGTGAAACCATACTATTTTTCATGTAAGATCTTATTGGTGTTAAAGTGGTTGAGCATTTGATTTAAGTTTAAGTTAAGCATTACCTTTTCAAACACCGTGGTGAAAACCGACAAAACGGATACGGGTCTATAGTTATTGGTGTCTTTACTATCCCCAGATTTGAAAAGGGGTATAACTATACTGTATTTCATAAGGTCGGGGAAAACTCCTTGGTCCACACACAAATTTAATATTAAGGCGTACGGTGCTATAGTCTCAATAATAGCTTGACAAACTTTAATAGTCATTCCCCAAAGATCTTCGGTTAATTTGATTTTGATTTGCTTGAAAGCTTTAATGATTGCAGTGGGGTTAATATGCTTAAATTGAAACTCAACCGGACACGGTGGAACGTTTGCTCTTAATAAATCAATGGAAAGCAAGGGTGAGGAATTTAATGTTGCAGTAGTTTTAAGTGGGATACTAGTAAAGAAATCTACAAATTCTTGAGCAACTTCGTTTTTAGTGGTTAGAAGACCACGCGAAGACTCTAGTGTGATCTCATTGTTAGATTTTTGATTTCTGTTAGTTTCACTATTGATGATATTCCAAACCGTCTTAATTTTATTATCGGCGGATTTAATCTTGTTGCTAATAAATAAAGATTTTGCTACCTTGCAGGTGTTTTTAAAAAAAATTGAGTAAGTTGCAACATAGTGATTGAAAGTTTCTGAGTTGATGTAAGGCTTAAGGCCGTAAAGCTCAAACAATCGTTCCCTACTTTAAAATGTAAATCTTATACCCTTAGTTGCCCAATCACTAAACATAAACTTTGGGCTAATAGATTTAGTTTTTATTTTTAACGTATCATTGAACTCTGTGTAGACAACCGAAAAGAATTCCTCATAAAATTGATTTACATTTTCAATATTATATCCCGGAGTGCCTAAATTACTAATTAAATTATTATTAAATTTATTCAAATTACTGGGTGTTATTTGTCTAGATTTTATCTGGATTTTTTGTGACGGTGTGTAAGACTCGAAAACGACGGTTAGACCGCTGTGATCAGATGGAAGGTAATTTACAATGGCTTTATTTAAGTAGTCGCAGCAACAAAAGACATTATCAATACATGTAGCAGTGTCTGTAGTAATTCGGGTAGGCTCCGAAAAGACATTTATCAAATTAAATGATTTAAAAAGATGTAAGAATCTACTGATTCTACTTGTATAGATAATGTGTTCTGCAATTGTGACTATTTAGATAAAACTATAGTAAATTGTTTGCCGTCTGATCATAGCGGACAATCAGTAACTTTTAGGTGTAACACTCCTTTGCAAAAACCTTTGCAGATTAAATATCGACCGATAACAACTAGCAAATTAAATAAATATAATATTTCCCTACAGAACAAGTTAAGTGTAATGAGCCAAGATATTGACTATGTAAATATAAATCAATTGTACGATGATTTCTTTTCAATAGTTCACACTGAATTCAATAATACTTTTGAAAAAAAGATAAAAAATGTTTGCCCTAAATATATATTTAGTGATTGGGCAACTAGCGGTATCAGAAAAAGTAGGGAAAGACTTTTTGAGCTGTATGACCTTAAGCCATACATAAACACTGAAACATTTAACAAGTATGTTGCAAAGTATTCAAAAATTTTTAGAAATATTTGCAAGGCTGCCAAAGCCCTGCACATTAGCAACAAGATTAAAACAGCTGAAAATAAAATAAAGACAGTTTGGAAAGTCATTAATAACGAGACTAACAGAAATAAAATACGTGACACTACCTATACATTAGAAACAGCATGTGGTCCTAAAAGCTCAAATCAGGAAGTGGCTCAAGAATTTGTAAATTTCTTTACCGATATACCATTAAAAACTACAGAAGCTCTAAATTCGTCACCTGACGTCTCAATTGCTTTACTTAAGGCGAATGTATCTGGCTGCCCGGCTGAATTTAAATTTAAACATATAAACCCTATTACAGTTATTAAAACTTTCCGGCAAATAAAAATCAAAGTGACCGAAGATCTGTGGGGAATGTCTATCAAAGTCTGTACATCCATAGTTGAGACAGTAGCTCCATACTTAGCCTTAATTTTTAATTTGTGTGTGGACCAAGGAGTTTTTCCTGATTTGATGAAATACAGTAAAGTCATACCTCTTTTCAAGTCCGGGGACAGTAAAGATACGAATAATTATAGACCTGTATCCGTGTTGCCAGTTTTTAGCAAGGTGTTTGAAAAAGTAATGCTTAATCAGATGCTCAATCATTTTAACACCAACAAAATCTTACACGACCAACAGTATGGTTTCACCAAAGGACGTTGTACGACTGACGCCGGTGTAACTCTACTAAAGCACATATTTTCTGCGTGGGAAGAGTCCCAAGACGCCATAGGAGTTTTTTGTGACCTCTCTAAAGCATTTGATTGCGTAAATCACGACACATTACTTTTGAAACTTGAGCATTACGGACTAGGTAATCTTGCTCTTAGTTTGGTAAAATCATATTTGAGTGACAGGCAACAGTTAGTACAAATAAATGGTGTTAATTCACAGGGTTTAAAAGTAAAAATTGGAGTTCCGCAAGGCTCAATATTAGGTCCCTTTCTCTTTCTAGTATACATTAATGATCTACCCTGCTTATTAAAAAATGAGTCTCAAAATTTAGTGTTATTTGCTGATGACACTTCCCTAATTTTTAAGATAAATAGACGGGCCCAAAATCTAGATGGCGTGAATAATGCCCTAATTGAGGTCCATAATTGGTTCACAGCAAACAATTTAGTATTAAATGAAAAAAAGACCAAATGCATAAGATTCGCTTTACCGAATGTTAAAAGTAATGATTGTGATATAGAATTGAATAAAGAGAAACTAGAATTCGTAGATAAAACGGTTTTCCTGGGAATTACGCTTGATTCAGGGCTTCAATGGGGTTCCCATTTAACATCCCTTGCGGCGCGGCTAAGTTCAGCAGCGTATGCTGTTAGAAAAATCCGTCAATTTACTGATGTAGATACCGCGAGACTGGTTTATTTTAGTTACTTTCATAGTATAATGTCTTATGGCATTTTGTTATGGGGACGGGCTGCAGACATCGAGTCTATTTTTATTCTGCAAAAAAGAGCCATCAGAGCCATATATAATCTCCGTAGGCGCGATTCTCTAAGGGAACTGTTTAAGAAAATTAACATCATGACAGTACACTGTCAATACATTTATGAAAACATAATGTACGTAAGAAAAAATCTGCATCTTTTTGGTAAAAGAGGTGACAGACATAATTACAATACCAGAAATAGGAACCAATTAGTTCAGCCGGGCTTCAGACTCGCTAAAGTAGACAAATCTTTCATGGGGTACTGTTTAAGGTGCTATAATAAAATTCCACAAAGTATCCTTGAACTGAGTGAGACGAAATTTAAAACATGCATTAAACGCACAATATGTAAACAAGCATATTATAAGTTGGACGATTATATTACTGACAAAAATGCTTGGCTCAATGTCGGTCCTGCTCCACAAGAACAGGGGCGAATAAATTGATAGCATTCAATAGTATTGTTGGAGCTGCTGAAGATTGTACAACTATCTTTGCATTGTATAGATTCAATTTTTTAGCATTATATAATCGCATAGCCCAAATTGTGTGAGTACTATGTACTACAAAGCTATCATTCAATGGAAACCTACGTCTTTTCTTGACTAATTTGCTCTGGCGGTTGAGAGCATGTCATGCTCACTCAAATGTCTCGCTGATGGTGGCGCGTGTGTCGGATCATTTAGTTCCCTTCAAAATGGTTGAGTTGAATGGTGCTGATCTATGCGTCATGTTCGTGAACGGGCGCTGTCAGTCGTGACTGGTCATCTCTCAGTTGCCACAGCTTTTTTTTTAAATTATGTATTTTTGAAATTCTTTTTCTTTTACTATGGACACTTAATGTGCACGTCTTGCTACATCGTTCTCACATAGTTTTCCACATTAACACGAATGATGTAACCAGGATTTTGTAACAATATTCTGATTTAAAAGAGTGTCCATGGAGTTTCTTGCCCATTCTTCTCCATAGAGATCTACGCTTTGGAATGGGCAACTACAGTACTTTCACAGTTATTATGCCTTGTGTCTGGGACTGTAGCTTCATTTTTATTGTTGTCAATGTTTCGACAGTTCAAAAGTGCCTGTAACTGGCCTACTTGAAATAAATGATTTTGACTTTGACTTGACTTGACTGCTATTTGAATTTATATCTAAAATATTAATATTAAAGTCACCACAGATAACTAGTAATTTATTACCTTTTGCAAGTTTTGCTAAAGCATCTTCCATTACTGACTCAAATACAGAGTAGTTTTGATAATTTGGGGGTCTGTAAACGCACACTTCGACATGCTTATCTAGTTCAACACAAGACATTTAAATATTATGTTCAACCGAAAGATCAATTATATCATTACGAGTTTTAAATTTAATGCCATTTTTAATTAAGATTAGTGAACCCCCACGCATCTTAGATTTGCGGTTAAAGGAACTGCCTACACTGTAATTCTCAAAGTTAATTAACATTTCATGGTCTTTTAGCCAATGTTCGGTGAAACATACAATATCGAACTTGGTTTTTTCTAAAAACAATTCAATCTCTAGTTGTTTCGAAGAGAAACCTTGAATATTTTGATGAAATAATTTCAAGGAATTCTGCTTAACCCCTTTTTTAAATTTAACTGTTTGAGAGCAAGAAGGTAGTGAGTGTAACACTTATGTTATTTATATCTTCTGTTGTCTTACTAGCTAGTTTAAATGAGCCGGAGTGAGCGACAATACTCCCCCGCCTACCTTGTAAAAAGGTATATTAGTATTAGTACTAATAGTCGCAGTGTTAATAATAGAAGAAAACTTCGACTTCGATATTTATGTCCGAGTGAATATTATAAGCTAATAGCCTAGCTATTTTGTGTCTACAACTAGTAGGTAGAAACACATTACCCCGTGTCGACCTAAGTTTATCAACAACATTGTTAGAATGAGAAAAGCATGGGTTTATGTATTTTTTGCTCGATTTCAGCTGAATCATCTGGATGGGTGAGTGAAGTAGATATCATAGTATGTACAGCAGGACGTTTAGTAGAACATCTACAAAACACAGAAGGGTTCTCCCTGAAACATTTGAAATTCTTAGTCATTGATGAAGCCGATCGAATAATGGACCACATACAAAATGACTGGCTCTATCATGTTGATAAACACATCAAGTTGGAGAATGAGCTAATGACTGGACGTCATTCTAACCTTACATGGTCGAGTCTTGTAGAGCAAAAGCCACCACCACACAAATTGCTCTTCTCTGCAACTTTGTCGCAGGATCCCGAAAAGTTAGAACTATGGGGATTGTTCCAACCAAAATTGTTTTCTGCAGCTAAGTCAAATAATTATGAGGATGAAGATCAAATCAGGCTGTATGCTACACCAGAAGAATTATCAGAGCAGTATGTAACATGTGATGCTGAACACAAACCACTCCTCTTGTACCATTTCTTAGCTGATCAAAAGTGGGACAAAGTGTTATGCTTCACTAATGCAGCTGAAGCAGCACATAGATTGGCTGTACTCCTCAACACCTGGGGAAATGGTCAATTCAAGGTAGCTGAACTATCCTCAGCTTTAGACAAATCTACAAGAGAAAGTGTGTTGAAAAAATTCTCACAATCTGAAATCAATGTGTAAGTGTTAACACAAATTAATATTGGAATGTAAAGTGTGCGAGTAATAACTGGAAGCTACAAAATTTCATTTTATAACATTCTTGTTTGCAGCCTAATTGGAACAGATGCTTTAGCAAGAGGTATTGATATCTCGGACTGCAATTACGTCATATCTTATGACCCTCCAAGAAACATCAAAACATATATTCATAGAGTGGGCCGCACAGGACGAGCAGGACGAGTTGGTCACGCTGTTACCATTCTGTTGCAGAATCAAATTAACCAGTTCAAGGTACTATATATGGGTATAAATGTATCCTTCATGAAGCCATGCATTCAGTACATCAAACTAAGTAACTCTACACAAACACATTGTGCTGTCAGAGGCATCTTTTGAATAACTCTCAAAATGTTTATCTCCTTAAATAATATTCTTACTAATATTATAAAAGCGAAAGTGAGTTTGTTTGTTTGTTTGTTACCTCTTCACGCTTTAGTGGCTAAACCGATTTTGATACAGAGATGAATTTTGGTACAGAGATAGTTGGAAACCAGGAGACGGACATAGGCAAATTTTGCAAAGGCAAAAAGTGGGATGTGAGGGAGAAAGAGGGAAGAAAAGGGAAAACTTAGCGTTGCTATTAGAAATCAATAAGGCGTAAGGGGAACTGTGTTACCCCGAATTTAACGCGAGCGAAGCCGCGGGCAAAAGCTAGTGGTGATATAAAATATGCCTACCCTAGTGAAATATGACCAATATTATAGTGTGCAAAGCTTTAATAATTGGTAAATTATGATTACAGGAAATAATACGGGCTGGTGGAAAAGCTGAGCTTCCACAGATAAAAATCGAAGCTGATGTTCTTGATCGTTTAACAAGCAGCTACCAACAAGCAATGAGTGAAACTAAAAGGCAAATTCATGCCGAAATTGATACAAAAGTGAAGAAATCTTTGGAGATTAAGAGAAGATTAAAATCAAAACCGCAGAAGCGAAAGTTTAATACTTGACCGTAGTACGTAGTTGTAAATAAACATAGGCGTTTATAAAATAAATAATTGTATCAAACTATTTTCTTTTTCTTTATTATGTAGAATCGAACGTGTTTGTATCGAAGACAAACTCGCGCTCCATCACTTTAGAGAACAACGCTATAGAAATCCAGTCAATTCGACGATGTATGAAACGTTCATAAAAATTCTTTGCATCAAACATGAAAATACCTTGAATGTCGCTTCGGCTGAGCAGTTAAATGCAGCATCTCCCTTGGTATACCCCCGCCTTTATTTCATAATTTATATATGTAGCGAATAGAACCTTACAACTTGAGGCCTTCTGTGCTTACGGCTTAACTGGGTTGTAGAGGTCAGATAGGCAGCCGCTCCACGCCGGATGTAATTGTTGAAACTTGATCTCTCTACTACGGTGTGCGATCCGTAGTAGAGAGATCAAGTTAAAATGGTTTTATGTGCCGTCGTGTGTAAAATTTTGGTATTCAATTACATCCGGCTAGACTGGAAGCCAATCCTAACGCAGTCGAGAAAAGTTTAGAGGCGACATCGTCATTGTTGACCGAGTCCCCTTATAAAAAGATTTAAGAAAAAGTGATTTAGTATAAAGATACTAAATCACTTTTTTTTTAATCTTTATTTAAGGGGACTCAAAGGGGGGTACAAAAATAACAATTAAGGTCAACCGGGGCAATTGCGTTATAAAAATAGACTACACAGTTTTAAAAAATCATATCACGATAACTGTATTTTTTAACAAAAAATCTTAAATATGAATGTGTATATTAATTATCTGTGTGCAGCATCAGTTAATTCTTTCTTTCTATTAGTAACAGTAAGTACGAGTAACTTAACTTTTTTTTAAAAAGAGGAATTTTAGACGCTTTTTCCCCTATTGGGGTAAAAGCGTCTTCATAAATTAAGTTTTAATCCTGTGACGCTTGAAGGTTGAAATAAATAAGTTTTGCTTCAGTTTAAGTTTTGTATACAAATCTTTCAAAAAATTACAAAAATATTAAATGTACATTACATCCGAAGCGATTTTATAAAAACTGGGAAAATGCGTCTAAAAAAACATTTTTTTTGTAGACGCATTTACCCCCCTGTCAATTCCAGACGTTCTAAACATTTTAATTGTTAAAGCAAAATTAATCGAAACTCATAAAAGCAATATGTACAATTTATAATTTTAATCAATTTCAAGTTATAATTGACAAATATTACAAAGTTTAAATAAAAAAAATGTTTTTATTACCAATGTATGTCTCTATGACCTGTCGAATAAGGTTTTTTTTAAAAAAAAAAAAACAAATACTGAAGATTAAAGCTTGCGAAGCGTGTGCAGTACTGCATCAAATGCTTTAATTTAAACAGCCTTTATTCAACATTACACCGAAATGTGAAGTGAAACCACGGCCACGTAAGTTTCTGATCGATATAATATTGAAAGTTCATTTCTGTATTTATCGATATCAATGGCTCTCAGAAAAACCATTATGTTCGTATGCCAATTTACCTGCAACACAACAAATTCATAACTTCACTATAACAAAAAAAAACATAAAAAGTTTAAAAAATATATTAAGAAAAACAATTTTTTACTTAATCGTTAAAGCTTTAAGAAATAATGTTCATCGCTTAATACAAAAACGTAAACCCCAAAATGTTTAAAATCTCTGATATTGGGGCAAATGCGTCATACAGACGCAATGACCCCACAACAACAGATGCATTTACCCCAATAATCCAGACCTAACTTAAAAAATTGCAATCATCATTTCTCCGTAAATAAAACGATTTCAGTAAAAATAACTATTGGTATAGATAGGCTATAATATAATATTTATGTACATTTCATAATAAAAACAGGAAACCAAGAAAAACTCTGGATTATTAGCGATTTTGATCACTCACCTAACGCTGCACCGCTTGACAAAAATCATGTGAATTTCATTTTGGCCGATATTTTTAATTTGCCAGGTACAACGCCATCTATTGAAAATGTACGATTTGATTTCGTTCAGAATAAACAAAACCAGATGGCGGGAGAAGTTGGTTTTCAAGCAGGTATTAAATTATTTCAATTAAACGCAATTACCCCAAAGACGCAAAAGCCCCGGTTGACCTTATCGTTTTTAGGGTTCCGTAGCCAAATGGCTAAAATGGAATCCATATTGATTCGGTCTGTCAGTCTGTCCCTATGTCACATCCATTTCACTCCGAGACTGCACCATAGTTATGTAAAAAATGCGCAAAGTAGGTATTCTTTATGAACCGCTAAACAAAGTAACTTAGTTCAGTTATGAATAAATTAGGGGGTGGCTCTCCAAACATGTAACTGTGGTTAGAAAAAAAATGCAATTTGTATTATATCCGTGTGGAGTGTCTATCAATATAATTATGATATGAAGGTTCTAAAAAAAATAGGTTTGTTGTATAAAAAACCTCCAACGAAGACTGGTTTGTACAAGGTTTGATATGAGGGCCGTAACTTTGTTTTTCATTAAGATTCTGTTACGGGTAAATTTAGTATTGCGGTTGAGTTTAAAATTCTATTTAATTTGAATGAGAATTTAACATATTGTATTGTTTGTTGCTACGGAACCCTGTGTTGCGACTCTGCCTCGCACTTGACCGGTTTACTTAAGAGCGTGGAAGTGTTGATTTTGACCATTTCTTAGAACCGATATTTTTTCAAAACATTTATTTTTTGCTGGCTTTTACTTTCTTTCTTGATTTGACAGCTATGATATAGCTTAACATGGTGCGAGGTCAGTCCTATTCTCTTTTGCAACCTTTGAGATAAACCTACGTCAGTGTTTGAAACGCATTATAAAGAAGAGGAATTGAAAAGAAAAGTTTGATCGATTTTGCAAGGAATGATGTGAAGGAGTAAAAAATGCCGTGACGTTTAACAAGGGGAGAATAAAACAAGGAAACATGTTGCGCCGACTCCAAACAGAATGGGATAGCGGTAGGAAGATGATGAGTGTTTCAAATGTAATGTAGACGTCTCTATAGCCTATCCCTCCATGATTCCTCTCTATGCTCACCGACCTCTTTTCTTGAGCAAAAGTGTTTTAGTCGATTTCTATATGTGTTACCAGTACAAAAATATAAAAGAATGGCTATTGTCGATGGATTGTTTTGAAGTAAATCTACGTTGGGTACGAAATTTACTAAGTTTCGAAAACAACGAACTCAAGAATTAAAAATCAATAAAACCAAGTTGGTTCAAGTTTACATGATTATTTGGCTCATAATCGGAGCAGTTTAAATAATCATGACAATAACATTATCTCAAGTTATAAAGTTAAATACTTCTTGTAATGTTTCTAACATCGAAGCTAAACTACTTTACCCAAAATTGATACTTTTTGAAAATAACTTACGCGTGAGGTTAGTGAATTTACAAGGAAACAATGAAAACACTCAAGAACCAAGTGGATATCATACATTCGAACAAGAAATTGTGGATAAAATATTACTTGACCACTTTCTGTGGCTTGTTTTCAAGTCTGGTGATATTATAGCAATAGACGTGGTGAAAGGTATTCAAATTAAAGTAACGAATGATACTAACACTGGTTTGAAAATCTGCCAAATTGGAAGGATTGAGAATCATTTGTATTTCATCAGTGAAAGTGGAGATACCTTTATAATACCTTTACATACTTCAGAACTAGTAAAACGATTGGGTGAAAATACGACTGAACTTACTGTGCCTTTTAAGAAGGCCCATGTATCCCACTCAAGTGTTAAGACAAAGTTTGAATTAATATGTGGTTTGAATATGTACATTGAGGAAGGCTCTCTGATGGTCAAGTGCCCAATAACTGGTTTATTGGAAGAAATTTCCACTGGAACAAAATTAAATCAAATTGTCTCATGGAAAGACCAGGCAATATTTGCTAATAAAACTAATATGTGGATTGTTGACTTGAAAGAATCTCAAGTAGTTCATGAATTTGAGAAAACTGAAGCAAATTATTACCCCATTTTCACACACAATGATTTATTTTACTATCTGCTTTGGAGCCAGGACGAGGTAAGCCTATTGTAATACAAAATGTTTATTCAACTTCTGTGGTTTCTGCCTACCCCTAAGGAAAAAGGCTTGAGTTAATGTATGTTCAATTTCATAAAAAAACCTCTTTGGTCTAGCTAGTGGTTGCAAGAGCTATTAGTCCTGGTTTTCATTCCCAGGTTGATCATAGCATTATTGGGTATTTCCTAGCCTAGCTAGCACATAGACTCAAAACATACATAAAACAACAACTTAAAAAAATACTACAATAGGGTATACTGCTACCTTATCCTTTGGAGATACCAGGTGTGATTTTATGTAGTATTTCTTGTTAATTTGTATTTTTCTGACAGTTCTGTAAATTCTTTAAATAGAACTGTGTAAGTATAAATATATTTAAAAAGTCTGAATATTTATTTTTGCCCTTGCAGGTGCAGATCCATTGTGCTGGATTTGCTCAAGCTCCAAATCATGCTGAGAATGCTGACCATTCGGTCAGTTTCAATCAAACACTTACATCTCAAGATACTCTAAAGGCACAACTCAAGAACTTGATTAGCTCCATAACAACAGTTACAAAACCAGGGAGTGTCTTACCTCAGATACAGCCTCTATTTGAGGCCATAGATGATTTTACATTCCTTATTGAAATGACACAGCAACTATGTCAACAAAATATCACATACAAATCATTGTTATACCCTCTTCAAAAGAGAATATTTGCTACAAATGATGATAATCTGATCAATATGGTGAGTGACTTATCAATCAAAATAGATTTGATTGAGTACATTCATTTCACAGGCAATAACTCTTATGAGAATGTCAATATCTTTAACCAGAACTTCAAAGAACTATGTATTACATTTATTTCTAAATATGATTTTGATATTGCATCTATTTGCTGGTTGAAATATTCCCAGTTGAAGTTGTCGGTTACTTCTGATGATGTTGTAAATATTCTTAATGCTATACACACTAGTACCAAATTAGCCTCTATCATTATTTGGTTAAAGAATTTCATTCCATCACTCTTAGAACAAAATCCATTTTACATTGACCTATTTGTCCGGTGGGCTACTGAAAGAGTTTTCATGTTGGAACAGTCAGCTTTTTGGCCAAAGATAGGGTTAAAATTTGTTGAAGAAATAATAGTAATCCTGGAAACATCCCTAAAATCAATTTCTTTAAGACCTATATCAATGGATGACCTTGATATTCTTAAAACAAGAATAACATACATAATGGAATTGAAGGATAAATATAGAATCAATATGTTATTGAATGAGTTTAGCTCACAGAGTCCCAATGAAGTAGCTTTAATAATGTTACGCCGATGTTATACTGAAGATCTGAAAACATTTTTACAAAATTATTTGCCTTCATATGCTATGCAGCATTTATTTGATTTAGACGATATTCTGAGTACATACATTGAGAGTGAAGCAGCAAGCAGTGGTGGTGGAATTGATGGTACACGCCTACAGATTTTATTAGAGTCTTTCCATTCATACAACTATAAACTTGAATGTTTACTACAAGTTTTAAAAGTATTAGATGTTCCATGGAACTCAACTGTACTGGAGTTAGCAGTAACAACTGTAGCCAAAGCTAGCAAAACTTTTACAGTTTCTGATTCAGAAAGACTACTTTCCCAAGAGGTACAAAAAGAAATAAACTATGCAAATGTCAAAGTGGTTTTGAAGAAATATAATTTTCCAATGACATGCACTGATTACATGTTAGTACTACACAAAATTGTGAGTGTTCCAGTAATTGAGTTGGATGATTTGAAAGCAATTACAGGTGTAATGCCTGTTTATTCAAATTATGGCAATGCCCTTTACATTGAAAGATGCCTTCAGGATTGTGAAACTAGGACAGCTTTAAACTACTTCAACAACTTATCATCAAAAGAAAAAAAGTTTTTACTTAAAGCTGTGGTAGCAAAGTATGATCAAATAGTTTGTGGCCCCACTAGCAATGTCACTATTGAAAGAAACTATATTGATTTCATAAAAGGGACACACCTCATAGACGAAATTGAAATAAAAAATATTGAGACATTGTATAATTTCAAAAACTCATACAGTTTGTTACTCAATATGAATGACATTTACAACGAAAGAGCTTGCGAAGAAGCAGTTAATTCTTGGATAAGTCAAGATGGCGCCACTGCTAGCTCTGGTCGAGGTGGAAGTGTTATTCAACTAACACATGCCTGTCAGTCCCAACACTCGGTACTTATGGCCTTATTACGGAGCACTTCCACTTGTCAACAAGTGAGGAAACTTGTTGAATATCTCTTAAGAACATTTTCAACACAAGATGTATCAGTTGAAGACTTCATTGCAATTTTATCACAATTTCAATATGGAGAGAACTGTGATCTATTGTTGAATTCTTACAATGTTCTAATTGAACTAGCTGTTAATTGTAGTGAAGAATATCTGCACAATTTAATAAATCAAATGTCCTTGTTGAACAATCTTATAAATGCCAGTATTATTGTGAAAAACTTATCAATAGCATGGAAATTCCATTATATATTTTTGCCCATTTCCTCAAGTACTGCTATAAACGAAATAATTAATTTCTACAAAAGCATTCAATACCCAGATAGTATTGAAGCAGAATTTTCCAGTATTTACAGCAAATGTGATTTTACTTCTTTGCGGATGGTCTCTAACTGTTTAGCTATCTCTGAAGCCACAATTCCAACATGGCAAGATGACATTTCTGAGATTGCAAAGAGGCTTCTGACTAAAGTTGTTGCATACCAAGAGCTTGATGAAGTATTACTGACGAGTTTATTACTAGTCACGAAAACTTATGAGGATAATTGTGTACTTGAAGTTCTCAGAGGTCAGAATGAATTTTTACCCCATAACATTATCGGGTATCTTTCATTATCTCCAATCCGTCGCACATTCGTTTTAGACAATGAATCAATATGTAAAGAAATAGGAAATTCTGTATCATATCCTCCTCAATACATTCTCAAGTCTAAATTTAACATTAATTTGTCTGATGTTGCTTTACCTGATAACAGCGAAGAAACTTGGGATGTCAAAGTAATACTGTTTTATGTTTTACTACAATACCCTGACACCGGTTTCGACAGACTCGTAGAATTGTGTCGTGCCTTAAACATTTCAACTAACGATGGCTTGTCCCTTCAGTTAATAGCTTTACTGTCAACTTGGGAATTAAAATATAAAATATTAACTGATGATTTGGGGCACCGACAAATATTCCTAGAAAATGACGAAAGATATTTAAATAAATGTTTTGTCGTATGGGATAGTATAGAAAACAGAGAATTTTTAAAAGATGTACTCAACGATTTTTGGAAAAACGGCGAAGTCACTCTACATGGACGTGCGGTTTCCATAAATCCATATTACTATGAAGTTTTTCTGTGTATTTACCGGCTAATATTTGGTACAACTATCGAGGTCAAGAATACAAAAGAATATTTTCTACTACACTTCCTAAAAGAATACAAACGTAGAAGTACTCCCAAACAGTATGAGTATGAACTTTTTTCTGTGAAAGGCATGTTTCCTGAAATTGGTCATTTCAGGTTACCATTTCATCTCTTCATGAGAGACGATATGTGGAGTAATTTAAAATCGGAAATAACGTTAGAAACATACGAGCGCTGGATACCCGCAGTTGCTTTGCTTGCTCTTGACTCAGACGCACAAACAGCAAGAGACATGATTTGTAGCAACGCCGTGAAGCAAACTATGACTTCACGAAAGCATAATGATGATGCAGAATCAGAAACTAAAAATGAACCTTGGCGTTTAATAAGTCAAGAAGAACCTCTATTACGTGCAGCTCATCGATGTGTAAGACACATTGCTAACATGGAATGGGCTGGGGCGTGCCTTTTCTACGTGCTTCAAGGATGTGCACGAGGGGCTGATCAAGTGGCTGCTGCTCATCTGTGCTACCAATTTGCGCAACGTTGGGCTGCCCTACAACCTGGAAATCGAGCTGTTCGACAAATGGAACGACTACATGCTACTTTGTCGACGCGACATGCTTTATACAAAATCGATTGGGCATGCGAAGAGCTCGTTCGTCTCTCTACAGAGCCCGCTCAACTCATCCGTAATTTATACTTACATCCAGATTTCGTCTCAAGAATGAGCCGCCATGATGTAAATCGAGCCGTTAATGAAATTGCAGATAAAAACTGCATAAATGTAAGTTCAATAAGAATACAAATATTAGAAAACATACTAGACAAATCTCACGGCGATAATAAAACTGTTACCGTTTTAAATATAAAAGAGTTAATGACTGCAAAGTATATACTAAAAGCAACATGCCCTAAGATGGGGGCGATATACTTATCGCGTATTGCGTTTGATGATGAGAGTGATAATAACAAGTCGAAAAAATTAAGAGCTCTTCAATGTCTGATGAGTGTAGTGGACTCTGACACTGCCATAAAAGTAGCCAACCGTGAAAGAGATGCTCTGTGGATGTCGCTCTTGGAATTGTTGAGCGTTGTTAGCTTGGAGAGCATTGATATGCCGTGGGTTGCAGCTACATTTACACATGACAAACTGCGTGGACTGGAACAACTGCTTCAAGGTTCTGATGGAAACACAGATGGATTAAGAACAGCCGCTGAACTTGCACGTAAATTTGGTTCGTCGCAAATTATACGCAGTCTTATTCCTCTCCTACTACGAGCAGGTCTTTTTGAAGAAATGATTCCATTATTACTGAAACTTACATCGCAACTAGACAGCGTAATATGCACTGCCTGGCGTGCCGTTATTTTGTCTCCATTCCAACGCGCGGACTACCCAATAACAGAGCGTCAAAGAACTAAGTGCTTAAATGCTATCAATTTATTACCGATCTGTCCCATCATTAAAGACGAAGATTTGGTAGAATTATGGAAAAACTGCGTAAGATGTAAAGTATTTGGATTAGGTTGCTTGATTTTACCATACATGACTTCTCAAACAAGGCAATCATTAATTGAATTACAAAAAATTGACAGAAGAAACCTGATAGCCAGTTTGAAAAATTTACATGCTGATACCTACTTGGTATCTGGTGCAATGCATGTTATTGAGAGAATGGCATCAAGAACATACAGATAATGTGTTTATGAACTTTCTACAGGCTTACTAATTAGTGCCTAGTCGATGCACTGTGCGTTAACGGGGTGTAGTGGCGTGACGAGAGCTCTGTAATTCCCCCCCCCCTGATCGGCGTCAACAAACAACGCCAACTCAAACACTATCTTATGAAACAGTAACTGTGCAATCTCTACCAGTCAAATCAACCAAGTCTTGTATGTACTCAAATGCAATTTAAAAATCCTATAACTACACTACTAAAACTCAAAAATACTCAAGTATGCTAGGTGAGAGAAAAGTATATTCAATAAGTCCAACACCATTAAATGTGACAAATAATTGTTTTATTTACAATACATCTGGTTTTCATGTCTGTCTGTAATGTGACCTATTAAAATTGTTAATTTACTATTTTAGTTAATCTATATATATATTTATTATTTAGTTAGTAAGTTTGTATTATGAACAATCAGCAAAGGCAATAAGTAGCCAGGTTCGTCAGACATCTTCCAACACATTTATTAAATAAAATGTTTCTTTTCTATCATATAACCCTACAATGCATGATTTTTTTTAAATATTATGTGCTACTTTAGGCCTGGATATCGTAAAAAACAGTAAAAAAAATTAAAACTCAATATTTAATGAAAAAATCGGGTTTTTTTAATCGGTTCCACATGTGGCACACTATGCATCAAGCAGTGGCGTAACTACAGGGTGGCAAGTCGGCAAAATGCCACGGGCCCCCAGCTGGAAGGGGCCCCCGGTCAGAGGAGAACCCCAACTCCCAGCATTTATTATTTATCATACATGTTTAGTAAAAAAAGTTTCGTCTTTGATTTTTTTTTTACCTACTGAGTTGCATAAGCAAGTTCAAAAATGTATTAAAAATTCAAAGGATTTGTAAAAAAAAAGTTGTAACCCAGTTTTAGAACGTATCCGATGCCACGCGTGTTGGTATTACTGCGGATGTTCGGGGAATTCCCGCTGTAAGTTTCGGTCAACAGCGCTTTGAGTATACTTACCTACGCGTCCCGACAATTTGACGCTCTCGGGGAATCCCCGATTCAAGTTTGTATATAAGAAAGAGTCCACTATTCTATTATTACGCAAGCTCTCAAGCAGTTAGCTGTTTATTATTGTAAGAATTGGGTGTTTGTTGCAAGTGAGAATATATTTAATAAGTCAATTGGGAAAATAGGTTGACTATGTCTACGCGGTAAGAATTTTATTCTAATATTTAAAATAATTTATAAGATAACAATCATTTTAATTTTTAATCTACCTATAAAAGCACAAATCACTATTTTGATATTTCGTAACTACCAAAACTATTTACCTATGTTCATCGTTCTTTCAATAATTATAAAATTGCACGCTTGAATTAAGCATTGAACAAACTGGTGGACTTTCGTTACATACATTTGTACGGTCGCTTTTTTGGCATTTCTTAGCAATCAGATTTTTCATTTTATAAAAACTATAGTATTATTACAAACTTTTTACGGTGTTGTTTTAGAAAGTATCAGAGTGGAAGCGAAAAACGAAAGCGAAAGAAGGAGTCTGAAGAACAAAACAAAAAGTTACCTAAAATAAGTCAGTACTTTAAGAATGAAGATAGTATATATAGAAGAACAATCAAATGAACAGTGCGTCAGAAGGGCAGAAAATGATGTCGTCATAAGTGGTAATATCGCAGAGCCCGATAACAGTGAATATGATTCAGAGCAACCACAACCCGGTACGAGCAAATCTTCAAACGAATCATTTTTAAATATAGAAAAATTAAAATCTTTACCGTACGTTACTGATAAAGGTAACTTCAAAGAACTCAATGATCAAGTAAAACGGTTTGTGATCGAAAACGGACCCTGTAAACCAAAAGGCTCCTTTTTAAGGGATAGTAACAAAAGATCTTTCTTGGATAGATATTATTACAGTATTTCTAAATCTGGCGTAAAGTTAGAACGTACGTGGCTGTGCTATTCCCTATTGCTGCAAAAAGCATATTGTGAACCATGTTGGTTATTCACAAGTAGGGCATCTAAAAATATACAAAATATTTGGATGGAAGGCTATGATGATTGGAAACATATTGTGGAAGCCATAGAAAGACATGAGACATCGAAAGAACATTTGCATTCATGCTTTGTACATCGACAGTGGCAATTACATGGAACACTAGATGAAGAGCAAGAGTCCATTATCAAGAGAGAAAAAAATTTTTGGCGCCAGGTACTCACTAGACTCCTTGATGTTACTCTAACACTTTCAACTTGTAATTTAGTTTTTCGTGGCCATAGAGAACTGGTATATGCCCACGATTCAGGTCCAAAAGGAATTTTTTTGAGTATTGTTGAGTTATTAGCCAAATACGATCCTATTTTACAAGAGTTGCTAAGCAAACCTAAGGGCCAGATTAAATACTTAAGTCCAAAAATACAAAATGAGCTCATTGCTGTTCTGGTTCAAAAAGTGGAAAATGCTCTGGTAAATGAAATAGTAACCGCACCATTTTATTCCATTTTATTTGATACTACTCAAGATATTTCCAAAACAGATCAATTGTGTGAACTTTACCGTTACTGTATAATCGAGAAAGATGAAAATGGAACTCCAAAGACTCTTGTAATTAAAGAGTCATTTTTAGGATTTCATGAGGTTAAGGATCAAACTGCCTTAGCAATGTCCAAGCAGATAATAAAATCCATAAATGACAAAAGTATTTCTCTCAATAAGTGCCGTGGACAAGGGTACGACGGAGCTAATACCATGAAAGGCACTTATGGCGGAGTTCAAAAACTCATAAGAGATGTAGAGCCAAATGCAGTTTATGTCCATTGTGCTGCTCATAATTTAAATTTGGTGGTAAATGATGCAGTAAAAGAGGTCATA
Organism: Ochropleura plecta; assembly: GCA_905475445.1. NCBI lineage: Eukaryota > Metazoa > Arthropoda > Insecta > Lepidoptera > Noctuidae > Ochropleura > Ochropleura plecta. The sequence goes on from FR997723.1 coordinate 14,502,483, forward strand.
GAAATACAAACATTATTCGAAACTGTGCAACAAATTTATAATTTTTTTGGCCATAGTATTAAACGATGGAATATATTATCTAGTTTTATATCTGACAATAAAGGAGAGACCCGGGTATCATCAAATTCAGTAACATTAAAAACAATGAATCCAACTAGATGGGCAGGACGCTTCGATGCCATGTTTGCTTTAAAAGTTCGGTTTGTTGATGTTCAAAAAGCGCTTACAAAAACTATTTTATTAAATTCCAAAACAGATGAGAGAAATGAAGCTATCTTGCTGAAGAAGAAGATAGAAAACTACAATTTTATTATGTTGTTAGTTTTCCATTGCAAAGTCTTGCAAACTATAGACGCGGCTTCTAAAGCACTTCAGTCTAAAGCCATCGATCTTTCAAATGCTTCAAAGCGTTTACAAGTATGTCTAGAACAACTTGAAAAGTATCGAAATGAATTTGAAGATTTAAAAATGGAGGCAAATAGTATTGCAACGAAATGGTCTATAAACCCTGAATTTCCTAAAACTCGTCAGAGAAAAGTGAAACGTCATTTTGATGAAATTTGTGAGGATGAACGTCTCCAAGATCCTGAAAGCTTGTTTAAAGTGAACGTATTCTATCGTGTATTAGACATAATCATTAATCAACTGAGATCGCGTTTCCTTGGAATGAATGAAATTGTTTCCAATTTCAGTGTCTTGCAACCTGCCACTTTACAAAATTTGAACGATACTGATTTGTTGGAGAAGGCTTTAGCATTTGTCCATCTATATAAAGAAGATATATCCATCTCGTTTTGCAAGGAAATTCTCAGTTTTCGATCCTCTTTTAGACACGAAATAGAAACATCATCTTCTATAAGAGAACTTGCTGACTTATTAATAATAAAAAATCATTTTATATCTTCAAGCTTTCCTGAAGTGTGCACTGCATTTCTATTATTTCTCACCATTCCTGTGACTACGGCTAGTGCCGAGCGATCGTTTTCAAAACTGAAATTGATAAAAACTTATTTAAGAAATTCTATACAAGACAGGTTAAGCAACTTAGCTATTCTATCCATCGAAAATTCTATGGCCCGAAATTTGAACTTTGATGATATCATTACCACTTTTGCTGAACAGAAAGTCCGAAGGAAGGAATTTTAATAATTAACATTTTATATTTTGAACAACTTGTGTGCTTTTAACGATATGATTATTCGGACTGCGTATATCAAATTGCTTTTTTTGTTGTTCAAATCATTTTGACTACTCTATGTGCCCATATCAATAAGATGCTGACTGTACTTTTTTTTTTTTTTTTTTTTATTTGAAATGGGCTTGCTCTTGACCACAATCATGTCTAAGCTATGATGTGGTCTACGATGGAGCGAGCTTACCCAGAAGATGCCTATTCACGTTACTTTTGAAACACCCAGGGTTATAATTAGGTATTTTTATTTTAAAGTGAATTATTAGAAAATCAAGTACCTAAGTATAATTATAAAGTTTGTATGTACCTACTTAACGTAGTGATTTATTATTGTACTCTTACAAGTAAAAGTGTATAAATAAGTATTATAAAATAAAAAAATATTATTATTGTTGGTTCATTTTTTTTAAATTGGGGGGAGGGGCCCATCCGATGAATTTGCCACGGGCCTCGAACGGTATAGTTACGCCACTGGCATCAAGAGTAGAAATTTATCAAAGTATAGAAACTATCTAAGTGAAGACATGAAACTTGTTCTAAAGAGGCTAATAATAATTGAACATGAAAATTACGGAAACAATTCTTTTCCTTATTAAAGCAGAGTTCAACTCTACATTTCTCACAAAATACAAAGGTTTTCCCCTTACATTCAGGGTACTTGCACCTTTGTCGTTTAGAGTTCCATAATGGATAATGCTCAAAACCATCTCGTATGACATCGCGAGGTGGAAGTATCGCTGTATTTGCTTTCATTCTTTTTTTTTTCAATATTCTCATCTGATGTAGCTGACGGGCGCCCCCTTTTCTTATTTATAGATAAACCATACAAACAGAGGCTTTTTGCAAGTTCCAGTTTGAAATTTTTCAGCTGTATAGGTCTTGGCTCACCTTTTTCTTCTTATATTTCAAAATCATATGCTAAACCTCGATCATCACACAGAACAAGCAGCTTATAGCCCCATTTATGTGGCTTGTTTGGAAGGTATTGGCGCAGGATGTTAGAAGCTTTTGTAGCACACATTTGCTCGTCTACTGACAGTGCCTCTCGTTTCGGTATGCTCTGGCATTTCCGTTTCAGGGTTTCCAAAATAGGTCTTATTTTGTGCAAGCGGTCGTGACCTGGAGATCCATTATTGGTTGACTGGAGTTATCATTAAAATTAAGGAATTGACGGATTTTCTCGAAATGATTCAAAGTCATTGTCTCTCGAATCAAAGGTACACCTATTCACATTGCCAGTACATACATACGAATATTGGGCAAAGGTGCCAGGCTCATTAGTAGACAAATACCTAGATATTTTTGTAGCTCAATAGTTGTAATCTGGAATGGTTTAGCTGCGTTTTTTTGTATGCTAAATTTACTCGTTTCTTCTATAATGTGTTAAGTAAATTTTCATCAAAAAAGTGTAAAAAGAATTGCAAAGGGGTTTCGTAATCAATAAATGGTGATTGTAGTTCAGTTTTACCAGTAAATGGAAGAGGTTCTACCTGAAATGTCTTCTTTCTCCAGACGTAATTTCTTTTTTTCGGGTGTGTAGGTATGGGAATTCTTGTGGCGAGAGTGCTATTTGTGGATGGGGCAGTAATTGGACTCGTAGCAGCATTTGAAGAAACTCTGCGTAAAGATGTGGGACAAAAATACCTTGAAGTGCTGGGCTGTGGCGATATTGTCTGAATTTGCGTACTTTCAGTTTGGTTTTGAACTTCATTCCTTTGGCTTGACGATAAGTTCCTTACTTCACTTTCGGAATCAGTAGACTCTTCAAGCTGCTCCGTTATCTGTCGTATTTTTGCTAAATCATCATCACTTTGAGCGTCAGAAAAGTCTAGGTTATCCTCACTATCAGATGGAATCTCTAAAGTTTGCTGAATGACAGCCTCAGACAACCAATTCTTCGACATAGTCTGTAAGAAAAGATACAAGTATGTAGGCAAGAAAAGTAAGCCAATGCATAGAGTTCCACATCGGGAACATAACATGAAAATAACTTTATCAACATCAAAATACAAACTAATTGAAAAAATACACTTACCTCGTAATAGATGACAATCCAACAAAAGTGTAGATATTTTTTTCTATTTCAAAATACTAAATAAGTCAATTTTATGAAATTTCAAACTTCGGCAAACACAGTTTGGTGAAAAGACCGACTGCTCGGACCGAAACTTCGTTCTGTCTTCATCTAACGACATCTATCTAAAATTATATAAGCTAGGATATGAGCAACTGCATCTAGTTTCCTCGTTTTCTCAAAAGATGTCGTTACTCGTTATGAGTTCAGAGTGAGATTAGATTTTGTTAGTTGTGCCACATGTGGCACCATATGCAATGTAGGGATAAATTTAACTATATTCAGAAACATTCATTTCGATTTTTAAAAAACCAACTATCTGATGGGCCTGGTTAATTACTAAATTCAGATTATATAAATTGTCTCTAAATTGAATGTAATTTGGAATATCAACCAACTTTAACCGTTTTGTTTTTTGCATTTCGTTTTATTGTTTTTAAAAACTGTAAATACGGAATACTGGCATTTCTTGTTGTTATCTATAGATGTAGTATCTAACTAAACAGACTAGCTTTACACCACATAATATCTAGCCTCAAGGAATATTCAAAATAAAAAATATATAAAGTAGTGATTTGATTGATTTATTTACACACAGACTTATGCCTATAATATGGATTAGAAGTAAAAGCTAAAGATTTTATATATGAAACAGCTGGACTAACCATCTCAAACAGAGGAGCATATATTCCATGTCTAAGAACCAGCTGTCCTGGAGTTTCATCAGCATTATTTTTCTTACGAGCAAGGTCTACAGTATCATCTCTCAGGAATAAAATTAATAGTGTTGACTTACAATGACTAATTTTAGCTGCTAGATGCATTGGGGTTTGACCTGAAACAATGGATAATATGGTTTATTCTAGGTAAGCCACGGACTGATATAGACTGTTACTGGAGATGTTTAGATTTTTAAGAAATAAAACTAGAAGATCTGTTGGCTTACTTGGTTCAATCTCTGTGAGCATTTACAACCATATGCAGCAGTCATGTCATTGGTCAACTCAACTCAGCCGAAATAATAAGAAACTATTGTTGATATTTGTACTTTTGAATAATCAAAAAATATACAGTTTTTTCCTACCTCCATCGGAAAGAGCCCCTGGATCTGCACCAGCAGCTAACAGTCTTGCAGCAGCCACATAATTATTCCAGTTAGAAGCGGAATGTAAAGCTGTCCACCCAAGCTGTGTTTTGGTATGCACGCTGGCTCCAATACTCAACAAGTAGGATATGACATCGGTATGGTTACTGTATGCTGCTCGGTGAAGTGGTGTGTATCCATCGGCATCTTGTGCATGAACGAGACCCGGCTGTTTCTTTAACAGCTCTCTTAATATACAGATCTCACCATGTTCTGCTGCCCACAAAACATAGTCTATGGGATTGGCTGTAAAGAACATAGGATTCCAGTTATTGTTTTAAATACATATCTATTATCTAGCAAGCATCTACCATGCATATTGTGATACTGATAAACACCTTTTGGATCCTTGACTTCTTCGACATCTTGATCAGTATCGTCCCATCCAGATACAAACATTCCCGAAGTTTCTGGGTTCCTTTTGCATTGCTCTATTTCATCATGTACTTCTGCAAAGCTTTTCACTTCCCTATTCTCATCCTCAGAATCCGACATAATTTAAAATTTTCTATTTGTTTTGACTACAGAAAGAGAGATGGGTACCTAGCGAAAATCAATCACTGCAATCCACTGACAATCAAATCAATCTGTCATTGTCAACTTGACATTGTTGTTTTGCCGTTGCCATTTTAATTCTTTAGTTTTTTTATAGTGATGAAGTTTACAACTTACTTATTATCTCAATGCTCGGGTTTTAAAAAGACCAGTCCCTTAGTGTGCGCAAAGATTTTCACCAGCAAATTGCCATAACAAACCCCAAGAATAGAGGCAACAATCATTTGAATTGGTATGTAATAAGTGCTCATAAAGGGCTGCCGGTCCTGCACATAATCGGGCGGGAGGAAACACGCGGGTGTCACCATTGTGACGTTCGCCCGGAGGACACGGTGGAGCACACAGTGGCGGTCTGCCCAGCATGGGCGGAGCACCGCCGTGCCCTCGTAGAGGCGATCGGCGGCGGTGATCTCTCGCGTCCGGCCCTGGTTCAGTCCATGGTCCGGAGCGAGAGGAAATGGGAAGCGGTCACCTCCTTCTGCAAAGCAGTAATGCTAGCAAAGGAGGTGGCCGGGCATTTGAGGGAGAGAACCTCAAACCAACCCAGCCGTCGCGGGAGACGCCCCGGACGTCGGGCTCCGCGAGACGACTACCGGCCACCGTAGATGCGGGCCTGTGGACGGTGAGCAATGGGTAGCTCACCGTCCGTCCGTCTATCGACGACAGGCCGTGTCGACGAAGCGTTAGTGTTTCACGCGCGCCTCCAAGAGATATCAGCAAAACAGAGAGGCCTGCCAGGGCCTCCGCCTGCCGGGGTTGCGGCTTGTTCGAAAGAGATACCGCGGCCCCGGAACGTAAAGGGCAATAGAAGGAACATGGGTGGGTTTTAGTCAGTACAAGTCTGACACTCCCCCCCGCTCCGCCCAGAGCGGGGGATTAGGAGTTATTTGATGAATTCCCACCCCAAAAAAGGGCCTGCCGGTTACGCTCGTATCGAGCTTCTTATTGCAATTCAACCTACTTATGTCTTAACATAAAATATGAAGACTTGAGGATTAGCGCCTTAGGTGGCGGTGCAAAATTAAAACACTGGCTTACATGTACAGCGATTACAACGGGCGATGCATCTGCAATGTTACGACCCCCTATCCATGTAGGGATTTCCGTGTTCGTTAAATCAATGCAAAGGATTCAAATAAAATATTTACTGATATAAATATTCATCAAGCGTATTACGAATCTAAGATAATCTCGTCATGTTTGGAATTTCCCCACACTAAAGTAACAAACTGAAACTAAACACATCATGTTGCGTGATATGGTTGTTGCAAAAAAAGGTCTTGGTTGTAAATGGAAAACATTATCTTGTTCTGCTGAAGATAAACATGGTCCCTTCGGTATATAAAATGCAGAATTTATACGTTTTATATGAGTCTATTGATTTATTAGAACTTAGTTAAGGAATTAAGATCTCATTTCCATTAGTTTTCTAAAATGGTTGTTCATTAAAACTACCCCTGCTGCTATCTAGCCGAATTAATAGTTTGTGGTTATATTTTTTGGTGACTTTTTGAGTGCCAGTAATTACGGAATTTTAAACTAAATCTCTAAACCATTATGGTACTGTATTGTACTCTGAGCTGAATTGAATAAAAAAATCATGACTATGCAAACACACATACAAACTTTTATATTATAATAAAATACGGTGAATTCCACAGACCTAAAAAGGTGAATTCACTTTTTTATTTTTGTACTATTTTTAGAAGTAAAATACTAAAAACAGCGTATTATTTGAATAACAACACTGACTGTCCGCCATGATTGGAATTTAGAAATAATTTCAACATGGCGCCCGGTTGTTCAGAGTGTGTGTGTGTGAAAGTGCAGTGAAATTATGTTATTATCTAGAATTTTTAGTGATTATTTTAGTGTTTAAGTGAAAAGTGTGTGCTTTAATGCAGTGGTTTTCTTATCATGGCTTTGGATTTACGCCTGCATTCTCCTGCAGGCGCGGAACCTGTTGTTTATACATGGCCCCTCACTTCAGGTCATGGCTCGGTAAGGAAATCGTATATTTTATTATCATGTAGTTAGTTATAGTGACGCTAGTAGGAGTACTAGGTTTCTATTTTCTATTTTTCAATACACTTGCGTTGTTATCAATGGTGATGTAACGAAATTGTTTGAGGCTCGCTACTCCTATTGTACAACAAGTGACTATCCACCACTAAGTACCTGCTCGTGTTTAGTTGAATTTTGGAGTGATCGTTTAAATTATACAATCATATCAATGACGGTTCTTCAATGTTTGAATTTATTTTGTATTGATTTGGGTAATAACAAACAGTTTATCAAATATCTAGACATAGGTAAGCTCTTCTTCACGTCACATGGGTATTGCAGTAGAGTGTATTGACCTCGTGTTTTGTCAAGGTGTCGGCTTTTTTTAGATATGTACACACTGTTGCGTAGTTTTCATTCGTCATTTATTTACATTAAAGACGATTATAGCAATGCGAGGTTCTGATTGTGTTTTACTAAGTTAATGTTGATTTAGTTAGTATTTATTATCTTTGTACAAATGTATCTCTTCTACATAGTGAGAGAAGATAGCTACTTAAATCAATATCATTAATTTAAAAAAAAATGATTTGGTACAATACTTATTTTTACAAACAAATAACTATTAATGTAAACAAGCATACACAATGATTTGATGTGAATAAATTATTTTAACTTCTGCCATTATGAAATTATTGGTCTTTAAACTAAAAAAAACATAACCTGTATATTATAGATCTAATACTATTTATTAATAATAATTTAAAAAATAATTTATTATGGCTAACAATCATTCAAAATGATAAAGTTAGTTAATATGTATTTTTAACTTAATTCACTTCTATTCTGTTACAGCTATTTCAAGGAACATGATGTGGAACTGATTTTAAGTTTTTGATAAGATTTATTTTATTTTTGATACAGACTTATACAAATATAATAGCAGCGTTTTACCTACCAATAAAACGCATATTAATTTACTTACCTTATTCGAAGCTTATTTAATTGAGATAGGCCCTGCGTTTCCCACCATATTTCTATCTCTTTCTAGTACGTCACTTCCGCTTGGCAGTGGCGGGGAGGCTCGTAAAGCGAGACTCGCCATTTTGAATTCATTGAGTCTTATTACCAGGCAGAGATTGACTATAAGCTTCGAATAAGGTAAGTAAATTAATATGCGTTTTATTGGTAGGTAAAACGCTGCTATTAATTTGACTTGACCGTTATTCGAAGCTTATTTAATTGAGACGTGTTTGTTATCGCCTGGTGGAAGTGACGAAGACGCCAATGTGAGGTAGTATAACTGTTAATAATGTACTCTAGATATGGTGTAGTAGAACGTTAAATATCTAAAAATGCATCCACCGGTTCATGTACATACATGATTGATGTAGGCATTGAATAAATAAAACTAAGTGTAAATAATCGAAAATAATGTATTTGATCTAAACAAAAACACCTCTTTGGTGATACCATCATTTTCATTACATAATTACTAATCAACTGGATTAAATAAAGTGGTTACAGAGACGTTACGGTTTACCGTGGGTCTAACCTCACGTTTATAAAATTTGCAAAAGGTATTTTGCGAACGCCAGTTACCCCTAGCAAGAATCTCCTCAAGAGGATAATTATCGACCCAATTTTTTGAGGCCACAGCTGATCGAAAACTCCCAGGGGATGCTTTAATACCGGCTTCGACTAAAAGGGACTTGATCCAGCCCGCAATTAGGGTTTTCGATGCAGGTTTAGGTTCACCTCTTATGTTGATAAATAAATTACTACAATTTGCATCATTTCTACGATTCTCAAGAAGCGAGATTGTATGCTTAGCCCAATAGACCGGATCTAAATTTTTGTTATGTTCATTAGAAATTAACCGCCAACCAGATTGTCTATAATCCACAGAATCAGTTTTTGACCCAAAAACCGGCCAGAAAACTAATACATCATTTTGATTAGAAAAATTATTAGAATCAATTGTGAGCAAAGTTAAATCATGGATTCTTCTCCCAGAGCATAGGAGAAATAAAGAAGCTGTATGTCTCTGCACTTGAAAAATATTATTTTCATCAATACGTTTACTCTCTAAGAAACTAGCAAGATCGTTTATGTTCCAAATCGGGGGCTTGACATGGCTGACCGGTTTATGTAACGCGATAGATTTTAGAACATGTTTTACAAGGACATTTGAGCTTAACTGGCCGGATGTTTCTGGGTTGCAAAGGGTTGCGATCACAGATTTGTGTAACAAAATAGTATTGTACGATAATTGATTTATTAAATGGAGATCAGATAAAAATCTAGCCAAATCGCTGGCTATTGGAATTGAGGGGTTTACCTGGTGCTTTTCGCACCACTTTAGCCATCTCTTCCAAGCAGCGCTATAAACTTTTCGTGTCGAGGGACGCCATGATTTCTCAAGAAGTTCTAATTGAGCTTTATTCCAGGTTGTTAGCATCCCAGACCACCCCCACATTTCCACACTTCCAGGGTCATGTTGTGGACGTTCGGTGGTGGCAGTCCTGTTGTCGTGTCGATCAGGACTTTGTCTAGGTGATACAGCGTAAATGGGGCTGCTAGGGCACGTAACTTGATGTCGGGTCGCCAAAAAACTCGCTCCCATCGTGGAACCACCAGTAGGTATGTTCCCTGGGCTTGATTGAGATAACCTAGGACCTTGGGAATCAGAAAGGGGGGAGGGAACACCCACGCCAGGTTGTAATTCCACGTCTGGGAAAACGCGTCGCAAAACAGGGCTTGATCGTCCTTCTGGTCTAAAGACACGTAATTCGTTACTACATGTGCTCGGTTGGACGCAAATAGGTCGATCAGTGGAACTCCCCATTTGGCAAATATTTTCTTTGTGCATTTTGCAGACAGATGCCACTCTGGAGTTACGCGAAACCTCGACAAGTGATCCGCGTGCCCGTTGTAAATACCTGGTATATAAAAGACGTTCATGTGAATTTGATGGTCCCCCATTATTTGGAAAACTTTGTAGGTTAACTCCAGGAGAGGTGCCGATTTGGTACCGCCCTCGTGACGGAGATATACGACTACTGACTTGTTGTCGCTCTGAATCAAAACAGTCTTGTGTTTCAGGAGCTGATAATGATTTTCCAAAACTTTTAGGATTGCTAACATTTCCTTTTGGTTGCAATGAAGATCTTTCTCGGCTTCTGACCACAGACCCGAGAGAAAAAGATTGTCCAGGCGAGCCCCCCAAGCGATGTCTGACGCATCTGTTGTAAGGAAATGAGAAGGGGGTGGCATGTGTATTGCCGACGGAAGATGACAATTCTGGCTCCACCATATCAGATTGTCTATGGCAGCACGAGGTAGGGTGTGTAATAACCTGTGATCCGACCCCAAGATTGCGTTCAGTAGGTTCAGAAGCGCTCGAAAGTTGAGTCTCCCTTTTGGTACTGCAAAACTGGCAAAATTGAGTAGACCAACTAGGCTTTGAAGCTCTTTGAGTGTTGTGCGTTGCTTCCGTAACAAATGATAAATTTTGTTTGCAAGTCCCGTTAGTTTTTCTTCGGGAAGACGCTTGCAATTTGACCATGGATCCCAATGGATTCCTAGGAACACTAGACTTTTCGACGGTGTGATAATCGACTTTTTGTAATTGATCAGCCAACCTAACGTTTCTAGAGTGTCGAGCACAACCCTCACATGACTCTGAAGCTTGTTTTCGTCCTGGTGAGCGATCAAGAAATCGTCGAGAAAAACTATTATCCTGACACCTCGTTGCCTGAGTGTCTGGGCTATCCAATTTGTAAGCGCAGCAAAAGTCTTGGGCGCTGTGCTTAGGCCAAAAGGTAGGCAGGTCATTTCTAGCAATTCGTTGCGATACATTAGGCGCAGAAACCTTCTGTGGCTGTGAGCAACAGGTAAATGAAAATACGCCTGAGAGAGGTCGATTTTGCATAGCCAATCCTGTGGTTGCAGGAAATCGGGAATGCGATATGCATTTATTAGCTTGAATCGATCTGTTATGATGTAAGAGTTCAGAATTTTCAAATTGAAAATTGGACGATTTGAGCCGTCGCCTTTGGGGACAAGAAACATCGATGACAGGAAGCTTGGCGAAACAATAGTTCGTTTCAGAACTCCCTGTTCTATCATTTTGTTTATAACAGGTGTCATTTCGGCAGATTCTGGAACATTTAGGTTTGTTTCTACAATGTTTGGATGAACAAGTGGAGGCTTCTGGCAAAAAGGTATGCGATACCCTGTTATTATTTTTAGAATGTAATTTGGTGCATTCATTTGTTCCCATTTGTCTCGAAACTGCAGGAGACGGCCCGCTCTGAACGAGTCAATACTTACGTCGTTTGTTGTTATTAGTCTGCTGGGGGGGCGATGATGCGCGTCTCCTCCCATACCTTGGCTGATTATTATGCCGAGCATTTGACTGGTCTCGAAAGTTGCGTTTATTCGGTGCGACCGAATTATATTGAGCAGCGTGAGTATCGTAGCCACTTTGCGGAGGTGGGTTACCGCTGCTATAGCCACCTTGCGTAGGTGGGTTACTGCTAACACATTGCGAATGCGTATTATGTTGGCAAGCATGAGCTGTTTGAGCAAAACCCTGCGAGGGTTTTTTGTAAGGCTTTGGCCCCTGCGGGGGGCCTCTAAACTTCTTTGCATCCACCTGCGAGGTAGATGTCGTATTAGCCTTTTGCAATGGCCAAAAACATTTTCTTACACCGCCAGCTTTTTCTACAGCAGCAGTAAATTTCTCTGCGTTGAACAGGTTGGTACATGTCGGCGGAATTTTCTTTAAATTAGCCTTCATCAAGGGATCCTTTGCCTGTTTAATAACACAGTCTCTCCGCATTTGGAGAATCTCAGCACGATGTCCACAAATGATCTGTAATAGGTCTGAGGAACATTTATTAAAATCCCCTGTGGAAAAAAGGTCATTAACTTTCTGAAGCAAAGTGTCAGAATTTAGTGAGTCACTATTTTTTGCCCAAAGTAACAATTCTTGAAGAGTTCCTTGCAAAACATCTCTTTGTTTGAGTACACACATGGTCAAGGCTGCGAAAGCCTTATCAGCAAACACAAGGTGACGAGGAGACTCATATATTTTGACTTCCTCGTTCATTTCAATGTCTGTATAACCCGGCGAGTGATTGTACAATTTTTGGGTTTCAGAATATCTAATTTCACTCCAGTCACTTTTATCAAGATGTTGCAAGTCACATAGCAACTTCAAATACACTCGGCGTCACAAAAATCGCACCTCCGAAAATTGCAATTTAAATCTGTCCATCCATGAACGCATACATTTCACCCAGTCAATATTGATATCTGCTGAAAGTATATTTAATGACCTCTCAATTAACAACAGTTACATTTCATAAATAACACAATCCTTCACAGCACGAGTCGTTAAACAATTGTTGTGAAAATATGCATTACAGGAGTCACTAATTGCACCACCCTAGAAGAGTATAAAATGGCCGAACTCGGACAAAAATGAGTCATTCGCCATCCAGACTTTGAAGTGAATACATGTGAACAACTCCAGCAAGAAAAACCACCCTGAAAATGGATACCACTGCAGATGAAGCCTCTCAAGTGATTGCACTACTGCAATCAGGGATGCGACAGTGTGATGTTGCTCGGCAACTGAATTTAAGCCGTTTTTCCGTTCGACGAGTGTTCCGACGGTTCCAGGAGACTGGTGGATATATTCGAAGACGTGGATCTGGCAGACAACGCTGTACATCCGAAAGAGACGATCGTTTTATTGTATCAACTTCACTACGCAATCGATTCTGCAATGCTGTTGAAGTGCAACAACAGCTCCAATCAGTACGCAGAACCTCAGTGAGCGTCTCCACGGTTAGAAGAAGGTTACGGGAGAAGAAAATTACTGCCCATAGAGCTGCTACAGGCCCAAAATTGACTGCACAGCATAGGAGAAATCGGTTGCAATTCGCTCGCGACCATGTCGATTGGACAATAGAGCAATGGAGGGCTGTGCTCTTCTCGGATGAGACGAGGGTGTGCCTTTTCTGCAACGATAGGCGTAGAAGAGTGTACAGGAGACAGGGAGAACGATTCGCACAAGCCTGTATAGAGGAAACGGTAGAATACGGGGGTGGTTCGTGCATGTTCTGGGGCGGTATGTCAATCGACGGGAAAACCAATCTTGTGTGCGTTTCTCGGACTGGAGGTGCACGTGGGCAAGGGTCGTTGACTGCTCCTCGGTACATAACAGAGATCCTGGAAGAGCATGTGGTCCCTTATGCGGGTTTTGTTGGCAGTGGGTTCATGTTAATGCATGATAACGCCCGCTGCCACACCGCGTTAATCGTAAGGGATTACTTACAAGAGGTTGGGATCCCTGTTATGAACTGGCCAGCTCGAAGTCCCGATTTGAACCCTATCGAGCACCTTTGGGACGACCTGAAACGGCGAGTGCGGGCCCGAGATCCTGCCCCTAACACTCTTCAAGAGCTCCAAGATGCCGTTATTGAGGAATGGGACAACGTTCCTCAAGAAACGGTCGTAAAATTAATTAGGTCCATGAGGGATCGCATGCAAGCTGTCATTAGAGCAAGGGGGGGTAACACTAGGTTTTAAGTTAATTTTAAAAATTTAATTGTATTTTTTCTGTTGTTAATTGTAATTGTTTGACGTTGTAATAAAACTTATTTTTCTTTATTCACAATTAACCCGTTTTATTTTATGCCTTGATAAATAAAACTGAAAACTCCTTAACTTTTCTGAAAGCTGAATAAATTGCCTTTTAAATGGTGTACCATAGTCATACTCTTACCATAGAATAAATATGGTTTAAATGACTTGGAAGGTGATTTTTGAAAAGGTGCGATTTTTGTGACGCCGAGTGTAGTTCTCGGAAGTATTGGGCATTGTAGGTTCTTTCAGCTTAGTTTCAAAAGTTAAAGTAAATTCTTGATCACCACGTGCACTAAGATTATTAGGTTCACCATCAAACATTTGTTCGTAATGATTTTCACTAACACTGGACATAAGTGAGATGGCATCACAATCTAAATTGGTACTCACGTGTTCACTGGGGCCCTTGCCACCCATTTGCTGACGGAGGGTACGTACCTCCTTAGCTAATTTCCGTAGCTTACGTTTGGAACGACGCTTGCGTTGGCTTTTTCTTTTGTTGCGGCGACTTCTCTTAGGGTTGCCTCCGCTAGACGAGGAGCTATCACTGGAACTTGAGCTACTAGAACTCGAGCTATTAGAACTGTTCGACCGAGCTCGCCGCTTCTGCGGCGAAGAAGGTCCTGGACGAACATCACTAAGCACAACACCACTAGCCTTAACGGCATTATCACACAAATTTTCCATACTGGATATCGAAAGATTAAACTTTTAAAATCAAATAAAACCGTTAGGCTTATTTTCACTTTAAATTTAAATATAATATAATTTTCAAGGTAATGTCGGTAGGACACGACTGTTCGCGGCGGGAAACAAGACGCCAATGAATTCAAAATGGCGAGTCTCGCTTTACGAGCCTCCCCGCCACTGCCAAGCGGAAGTGACGTACTAGAAAGAGATAGAAATATGGTGGGAAACGCAGGGCCTATCTCAATTAAATAAGCTTCGAATAACGGTCAAGTCAAATTAATGTCTTTTTAAACTTATATATATATTATTATGTAAAAAATGCCATGAATAATTGGGAGCTTGCCATTTTAATTATTTTATTACAATGCAAATAGCAATTAATCTAAGTAATATCAATAGAACATGACTCTTTTTAGAATTAGTTACCATTTAACTACCAATTTCTTTTTTTGTTAAATTTAAATTGATTACAAGACCACCCACTTTTCTCCATAAACACCAAAAAAATATTGCAAATATCTTTAGAATAATGAAGAAATTCCATGTGGTGTGCAGCATGTTTTTGCATGGCATCATCAGTTCACAGATGATATTATCATGTTTCCAGAGCATGAAGTGCATTATCTAAATTAAGTAAAGAAATGCACAATTTGTGGTGTAATAAATATAGAATCAGTAGCCTAGTTTATTTATTTAATGAATAGCTGGTTTGAATATATTACAATATTTGATCTATGCCTAATACTAATACATTTGAAAGTCTTCTAACTACAATTGTTGCTACCACATTCATCACGTTCATCTGCAAATGAATGCCATGGCATTGCAAACAGGAAGAAGAAGGTACTTTGATTTAGGGAAAATAGAAATTTGGAACAAATTTCGTAAATAAGGCATTGATCAACTTGTATGAAATGAACAAGTGAGTTACTAATCTGTCACCATAAATCATTGCTGTGCATATTTATGATTTAAATGGAGAAGAAGTTTACTGTAACAGACCCTGAGTATGGTATTAATATTTTCTTTTGCACAATCAAAGATCTATTTCACTACAGTAATATAAAGTAGGCTTATTTGGAACCTCTGAAAATATTTGATTGATTTGTTTTAGAAAAGTAGACAATTTACTTCTTACTACTACAACTGATGTTCATGTCACCAGTGAAATTAATAATCAATCAAATCATTACTTCAAAGTTCCAAATAGGCCCACTTTACAGCACACAAAACAAATGCTTACTTGACTAAAATAAGAAGTAGGTTTTAAAAAAATACTGTTTGCTAAAATTACTATATCTTTGTATTATGTGCAAAAAGCGTTTTTAATATTTTTGGCCTAAACTCTTAAATTTAGTAATATGAAAATTAACAGAATGCATGGATATACATGTAAATCGTATAATATGATAAGTGTTTTGTTTTTAGCAAAAAAAAAATCGAACTTTTGGGTACTTCCATACCACAAATTCAAAATTTCTTTCATTTGTTTCAGGACAAACACGATGGGGCCTTGGAGATAGTAGAAACTATAAGGTACATAAATTTGATGATGTTAAATAAAAAGAACACACCTAGCACTGTAAATCAAAAAACAAAAATAGAGAGTTGTAAAACAAGCGTGTTTCTGAGCACCAGCCAAACTCAGTTTAAAATAGGTCAAACTAAGTAACTATTACTTAGAGATAATAATGAAATAATTACATTGTATTATATTGTATGCCACACAAACTATTAATAAAGTGTTGAGTGCTTATAATTACAAAAAAAAACTAGTTGAAAAAGTTGAAGGTGCACTTCAGAAACGACGCCGTCATAAAACTAGGAAACTTTTCACTTGACCTTGACTGAAATGGTCCTGTGCGTATGTGTACGATAACCATTGTAATTCCGATACATCCAGCGTTGATTATTGTAGTTATTTATTACGTAAGTCCTACAATGATTGTTAAAGTAGGTACTTATTATATTTCCGCCTGCATTGATATGACCTTATCAATTTGTTTGCTCATGTTTAAAAACATACTGGGTTGCGCTTGAGATCACATCACATCACAACAAACATTGTGAAAACGTGTTTGGCACCTACGTTACGCTCCGCTCCTTGGAGCTATAACCGATTTCATGTTAGTAGCATAAAACGGCTAAAGAAAGTATCACGTGAAAGCCTGTAGGATACACGTGTGCGTTGTTTTGAGATCGGAGATAGGAAGCACCTGTCCTGTCGGGCACGAGCCACCGGCGACCATGCGCCGGCACGATATCCACATGTGTACAGACGACTACCTAACATAATGTTATAATATTTAACCGATAAAGGATCTTATTTACCTTACAAGGAAGTATTTAATGTAATATTCTGATATTATGACGACCATTATAGTGCAAATTTGTTTTAGCGATGTGCGTGCCGCTATTCATTTCGGCGCGATGTATTTGCTTTGGTGTGTTCTTTTTAATGCTTAAGCTTAAGGAGCTAGTCCTGGTAGTGTAAGGTTATATAGGTCCTTTGTTTTTGTAAAATGTTTGATTGTACCACAGAATACGTAATATTGATTGTACGAATGTACAGTCAGTGTCTAAAGTATAAACTAGTATTATAATTGGCTTATACAAGTTTATACATATTTGTGAATCCCTGGTGCCTGTGGTAGGTAGTAAAACCAGACCAGTAGGTATGTAGTTAATAAATTAATAAAATAAATATTAATTTATACTCTAATCTAAATTGTAAGCCCAGAATACGATTTTGTGAGATCAAATTGGCTACTTAAATACAGTTGTTAGTTGAACAATTGTTATTTAAATATGTCATCTGTACTGGTTTAAACAAGCCAGATAAAAAAGTGGGCGTATAATTTCACATCATTATTGAATAAATTATTAACAGCTACAGCATCAAATAAATGCTTCGAAACCTTAGTTCCAAACGTATCTAATGTTCGCTGTTATATGAACTTGGTTGGGGTTATCTTATATTAGGATTAAAACCAGAACGAGTCTTGCAGGTCGATTCGGGCTCGAGCAGTCGGGAGCGCGAGAACCTTCACTATGACCTCTTTTTGTCCGGACGCGCTCATTCACCCGTTCGTGACCTTGAAATCGATCCCTATTATTTCGAAATAAGGGCGCGCCTTTACTAAAATGCTTTATATTTCTTCATCTTATAAAATTGCTGTGCATAACTGTTTTGAATGCCGTGGATGCGTGTTACTTACTCATATCACCTATTAAAATGAATTTATTATTTTCGTAAGAATATGTATGAGCCTAATAGTATGTTTTTGTAGTAATATAAAATTATTGTATAGCCTTAATAATCATAACAGAATTTTAAACGAATTCTTTGATATGAGGGGTCAAATCGTGGATGTCAGGTTGCCTGACCTCGTTTAATAATGACACAGCGTTCGTTAAACCTCGTGCTAAAATGGTAGATAATATACAGGGTGGCCTAGCGTTAGAAGTCATATTATTCCCATGTTTCCCATCTCAATAAGTAGGTACATAAAACCGATTAAAACAAATTCGGTGTCCATTGTTATTCGCATTGTCTGAATGAAATTAATATTTGTTAGGTACAAATAAGGTTAGTTGAGTTTATGATAAGAGCTCATTTTATCGCAGAGTCAAATTATCAACAAAATAATGTCTGACGTGGAGACAGCCAACTGCTATCTGTCAAATACACGAGTAGGTACCTACATTACACACAATAGCTGACGTATTGGTAAATACATGTTTAAAATGTGACCACTAGCTATTGCACGTGGTTTTGCCTTTGAAGTATCTCGGTAGACATAATATTACAGTAGATCAAGGTATTTATTTAGCATTAGAACTTCTGCTCTCGTTAAATTCCACTTTAAAATCAAAAGTCAATAGAGTTTTAGACAAGTTATAGAGACCCCATAAATCACAGCCGTCTAGCTTCAGACTTGTATTTGTCGGCGGCCATGACCTTGACCAAACGACTGATAATGTAGAACATAACATACCTACTTCACTTTACAACCTAGGAGTAGAATTGATATTCTATTCGTAACACGATAGTAGGGTTGCCATTGTATTTTATTGACTGATGTTAGTTAGATGGTTCTCTGTAGTTCATTATGTAGGAATATATTATAATAAAATTAAAAAAATACTTGTTTATGTTAAGTAGTACAGTCAGCATCAAAAGTTGATGACCACATTTAGATTTTCAAAATCACTGTACACCGTATTACACCTAAATCGATTAACATGACAAGCGCCAGAAATGAATGATTATCATAAAAGGGCATAAGTAGGTGACCATCACTTTTCAAAAGTCACTAAACAAAGTTGTAGTAACAAAAAGCATAACATTCTTCGTCTTTAAAGTGTCTGAACAAATTTTTGACAAAAATAGCATACCATCGTTTGTCCCTAAAGTCCCTGAACAAAATGAAATATTTTTTGCGTTTTATGTGTGTGTATTTCGGTACGTATATGTGTTTGGTATATAAATTAAGTGGACACATGCAAATCTAAATCACCACCCTTTTACTTATTATCAACAAAATTAAATTAAATGGTTCAATAAATCAACACAGTTAATATATTTTTTTAAATTTCAAAAAAAAACTATCTCTCCAGCACGTGTGACAGCTATAAATCCTATTTCAAACTCGACGTAATACCAATATGAATATTAAATGGCATTATAATATTTAGTTTTGTCACTAAAGCGCAATTGATAACTGACACCATATTCTTCTGCCGTCTTTTGTTTTTAAACCAAAAAAGAAAAAGAGGCGTTGACAGCTGCCCGACATCCTTTTTAGGGTTCCGTAGTCAACTAGGATCTGTATGTGTTCATCGACTTTTGATGCTGACTGTACCTACCTACTTTCAATTAAACGCATTGTTTAACCAGGTTGTCTACCTCCGTACATCGGCCGTGTTATATCTATAGCCCTGTCACAGAAAGCGACTACAACTGACTTTATCAGTTGTAGTCGCTTTCTGTGACAGGGCTATTACACAATTTGTGATGAACCTAAATTTGTCATCACATCATCAACTTTATCCCATTTATTTAGAGTCACTACAGCATGTCTTCTTTTTTAAACTTCTCTATGAATCGTCATTTGAATTAGTGTGGAGATAAGTACCCAGAATCCTAGATAAGTTTCGATTCACAATTTATATTCATGTCTGACAGTACACACAGACTAGGGTCTTGCTATGTTCGTTGCTAATGAAGGTTTCTTTGTTGCAGGTGGGTGTGCGACGACCTGCCGGAGATGAAAGCGGCTCTGGAGAACAACATCTTATGCGACTACGACACCCACTCGTACGACAGCATGAGATCCCTGTGCGACCGTTTCAACCGCGCCATCGACTCCGTCGTCGCTCTGGTGAGATCCTACTTTGTTTAAACTTATCCAAAACAAAATTTCATTAAAACTTAATCGCCAATAGTAATAGTGACATTAGAAATTAACATCAGACACTTTTTGAAAAAAAAAATAGCAATACAATAGGCATCTCTGCTTTAGTAAACATGATTACCGAATCGATTGAAACTTATAAGCACGCATCACGTTTACTGCGTTATACACCTACATACTGACTGCAAAATTGCAACATACTCGAAACGTTATAGCAATGCAACGGGCTCTATTTGAACAAACGGTGTAGTGACCGAACATTGATATCATGCATTATAACAATAGTTAACCGCGATATAAATTGGTTCCTATCATCTATGCGTTACTGACGACGTAATACGTGTATTTACATAGCTGGAAACACTATAAGCTAGTCAGGAAACTGGTTCTTAAAACGGTATCGTCGTAATGATACATAGTTGAAAAATACTTAAAAAGTAGTTCTAAACAATTCATCATACTTACTCATAGTTAAGCCTGCCTAGCTAATTAAAATTTGGTGTTGTCTTTCTAGTGAAAGTAGATACATGGGGATGATACTAAAATATTAGACGAGGACATGGCATTATGACCTCCACGAGTAAAATGCATGAGCATTCGGCAATATCACTATTGGCTTTTTCCCTAGTGGGAGAGTACCTATGTAGCACGAAAAACAATGCAAATTTCACATCAGCCCCGATAAGCGGTTTCGATACAATATTACATCATTAAGAATGAGCGATATCATTCAGGTAGAACAAGTTACCTACACGGAGATGAAAATAAACACAATCTCTGTCGAATAAATAGCTCCCTTGACATTGAACTTCCCACTTAGAAGGATTCTTTATTTGAACGCAATGCTATTATTGTAATCTTATTTAACAAACAGTTACTTACTGTTTATTTTTTGACATGGGAGTTTAGATAAAATAACTTAGTATTTATGGAAACAGTTAAGGTTCCATGTTGCAGCAGCAAATAAATTATGATAAGTACTATTCTCTATTTTCTCAGAATCGTCTGTAATAAAATGGAACGAAGTGTTGCTGTTCTTTAAATACATGTGGTAAACAACGTGTACTCAATACACTTAAAAAAAACAGGACTTTAATGTTACACGCTAAATATGAATGGGCCTCAAAACGACAATTTTAGACATCTTTTTTTTAATTTAAAGGCTGTTCTCTCAGGTACCAAACTATTGTGTAATGTAAGACAGCAAAAAATAACCCGTACCCATTCTACAAAACTGACGAAAAAAAATGTGAGTGCGCAATCGTTTGTGCCAAACCACTTATCAGCTCTTGCCTAGGTTGGTGGTATCGATACAACTTCACTGAATATCTATCTATCTGGTCTTGTATCAACTTAAAAACTTACTTGTTTAACAGGCAAATTACGCTCAGTGTCGCTTACTCAATGTACTCAGGGCTTTTTCACTTACGGAAGCATCATTAATGTCACCTTCGCTATTAATACTCTGTATTAATAATATAATTACTTAATGAGTTCTGCCGGTGACATTCGCACACAATTCCAATAATTTACCTATGCTGTAGAAAAAATAAAAGTACAAATAAAAGTTAATAGATCTTTTTTGTTCGGGTTTTCTGCTGGAAAAATGTCGTGTCTAGTTTCTTCAAGCTTATTGGATTTTCAGTTCCCGGCACTGACTTACTCTGAGTAGAGCGTTGAAAATCTACTGTGCGTTCAAAAAACCTCTCGCTAAAAAGGCGTCCTTGCGAAAGTGGGCTAAGGTACAGAATTCCGTGAGTATTTCCGGACTTTTAGCAGTTTGAAGTCTTCCAATAGCATAGACTTGTCATGGGCTTTAAAAAAGCAGGTGTTACTCACTCCACCTTGTGATACAATCACAACACGTCGGCGTCAACCAAGCAGGTGGAATTTGCGTCAAACACATACATAATACGAATACAACAAAAAAATGCCTCTGTTCAACCCCTGACCTTGTTGAGTTACTTTAAAGCAAGTAGACAAATTAATGTCATAGAATGTCACAGTTCAATATACTCTCGTGACCTTAATAGTTGTGTAAAGTCTAAAAAAACTGGGCATTCTAAGGTTATTCTAAATTCGTGAGACTTACTTGAAAATTCAAATAACTTTCCAGTAATTATTTTAACGCTATGATTACATAACGAATAAAACAAAACCGGAACTCCCACAGATCGTAAATAATAGTATTCTAACCGTAGGTATAAAATACTATTTAACCCTGTTTATCCTATACTGATCTAAAAAGGTAACACGGAAATCAATTATGTATCTCCTTGAAGATGTTTATTTTTGTCGAGCTGCAAACTCTACAGCCAAATGTTGAGTCAGCTAGCTAGAAACAGCGGACATACCGCGTAGTGTAGCATGTGCGAAACGGTGCGGTGAATGTGGGGCAGTGAGGGGCTATAGAGGCGAGGGGGGCGCGGGCTGCAGGAGGGAGACACGAGGGCCAAGATGGCGGCGAGGACGCAACGATCGATGTCCGCAGACGCCGCGCGAGGCTAACTCTATTTATACACGTTGCATACCATTTTCACTATGACATGGAGAATTGCCTACTGAGATTATCTTTCAGAACAAAACAAATGTAACATTTTTGGTATCTATTGTGTAAAAAGATTTAGCTTTTTATGAACTATTTTGGCTCAGAAAATTGTATAAACGAAGAGTGGGTATTGATTTTAAATAAATCTACTAATAAATAAACTATTTATTAGTAGTAATTTTTTTGGGAACATTGCCTAAAAAGATTCGTAGGTATATCAGTAAGTGGTACTAGTACCAATGTATCGAGCAAAAATATTGGAGCTACCTGCTCTTTTGACCTAAAAATTATAGGTGTTTTCATTATAATCGGACAATAATCTGTGTTCACCATCGAATGATTGAATATTGTAATATTTATTCGATATAGGCAAATGTATTTAATTTAAAATACACATTATGACGAAGCAAACTTTTGTTGATTAAATGAGCTAAAACTGGCCTGATACTTTTTTAAATATCTCTAGATTCGCGTAAATATGAAGGCTGACAATTGGCATACTTGTTTTGAACGGCCGTTTTGTAATAATAGAATTATCCTTTGTACGGAGGTGATGTCATTTGTGTTACTTGGTTAGAGGACCAGCATATTGAGAAGCTGAACGTTACGTCCATTCTTCAAACGTGACTCGCATAAATACTGTTACGTCTCATTATTTATCATTATCACCTACCTGTACTATTATTGATCGAAGTGTACTGTAGACTTTAGGTAGGATGAGTTCTTGTGATTATAAAGTACGGAACGAAAAAAGAATAAAAATACGCGATTTGTTTTAATTTTTACCTTACTGTGAAGAACTTCCTGGCTAATGTGCTGTTGAATCTGCTTTGCTGCTGCTGCATTTGTAGCTAAGCTAGTAATAAAAATACCTTTGTAGGTATTTATTTACTATCTTGACATATTGAGTAGGTCATTTAAATATGAACGAACTCTAGTCGCGTGCAGACACCTTTAAGTTCAGTGTAGTGACCTCGGTCACGTTTAAATATATCTTCCAAATGAAATCTTTCTATTAGTTTTGCTCTCAGCGTGAACTCTGATATTCTCATTTGTATTAGTATGAAAAATAATAATAGAGGGAGTCAGGATTAATAAAATTCCATAAAATATGGATTTATTGAAAACGATGTATTTTTTTAACTTATAGGTACTATATTTTTTTGGAATTTGTTATTTTACAGTTTTAACGTAACCGTTATTTTCTGTACTGCGCTGTGTACTGTAATCATCAAAAAATGGTTTTACATATTTGTTATAATTCAATACTCTAATTAAATTAAAATGAGGTGCGGGCCGCACCTCATTTTCCCTGCTATTGATCGGGTAACGCAAATTAACTTACAATATAATTAATTTATTTGATGTTCTTTAACAGTTTATAATGAGTTTACATTAAGTATATTTGGTGAAGAATGAACTGCGAATCGCATTGTTATAGTGAGTGGCTCAGTGCGGGCCACTTGCGGGGGCGTTGACCGCAATATTGAGCGAACGCGAATGTCTCGCGTAGTGTTAATGACCTTTTTTTTCGGCTGCGCCAGCGTCTTCATTCTGGCTATGAGTTTTTTTCTAAACTAGCTTTTAAGCTTTTTTCTATACTTTATTACTGATTATATTATAAAATTCACTAACGTAATATTCTGTGAGTGTTATGATAATTAGTATGTGTATAAATCTCAACTTCCAATATTAGAAGTAATAATGTCTGTGAGTTCTGCAACACAGTGTAAAAACAACACTGAAAATAAAAGGGTGATGAACTGTAGGTGGGTAGGTATTTAATAAACGTTTTAAATATAATAAGCAAAACATCAAATCGCCAGTTGACGACTTTTAAATGTAGTGAATTTAAAAAAATACGAGATTAGGTATATTCACTACATTCGTTTTTAATTTCTTATCATTAGAATTCTCATTAGTTGTAAGATAACACTTCTCTTTTGTTACTAATTGATAAACTCATTAACTTTTCCAAGAAGTGTCATAGACGAACGATAACAGAATTAATTTGGTCAAATCTGATACCATCAGCAACGTCGTAGTAGACTTATGTTTTTTTAATACATTATAACAAATTATTAATAGGCGGAACAACTAGCGATTTGCCTTACCAAGACTGATTCACTGCAAAATGTAACATTATATTAGTAAACGGTATGTTATTGCATGCACTGCGCTGAATTAACGTGGGTCCCGCTTTCTAATTTTCACCGAGTAAGTAGATAGTGAGTGACGCAATGGTTTAGCGCCATATGGACTGTTTGGGCAACGGGCGGGCCTGTGAGAACTGAATAACTGATTGCGTCACTCTTCTCAGATGCAACGCCTAGTCTGTCTGCGTAACGCACATTGTATGTAGATTTACTGATGTGCGTCGTTATTATACTATACTACTTAGTAGTATTGACAGAAGGTTTATGCACTTATTATTTTGTTTTATTGTAAATGGCACAAAAATAATATACACCAGACTAGATTATTATATCCTTACTAATATTATAAAAGCGAAAGTGAGTTTGTTTGTTACCTCTTCACGCTTTAATGGCTAAACCGATCTTGATGAATTTTGGTACAGAGATAGTTGGGAACCAGGAGACAGGACATAGGCTATTTTTTTTTTAAAACTGGGATGTGAGGAAGAAAAGGGAAAACTTAGCGTTGCTATTACAAATCAATAAGGCGCTAGGGGAACTGTGTTACCCCGAATTTAACGCGAGCGAAGCCGCGGGCAAAAGCTAGTAAAAAAGAATGGAACGTTAACATTGTATATATTTTATTATTGTGCGGTTCTGAGGCTACATTATCATAAAAATCTACACAAATCACTAAGGTCGTACAACTTATAACACTGCCTATATTATTAGAACAAAACCTTGCGGAAGTTACGTCAGGTTTCTATAAACGGACACGAAAAAGATTGTTTACATTAGACTTGGTATTGATTTCCCGAGCACGCTTGCCTCCCCTGACCCCATTACCTTCTTCAATTTAACGGGAGCAAATTATGTGGGGTACGCACACCACTTCGTTTACACATTATTTATACCAGTGCAGTGATATTAAAACTTGAGATGAAATAAACAAAGCCTAATAGAACTATAGTTTATTACGCGTACACAAGGTAGTAAAGTAACATTACAATGAACTCACTATAGAAATGTTGTATAAATGCAA
This sequence comes from Ochropleura plecta, assembly GCA_905475445.1. Lineage (NCBI taxonomy): Eukaryota > Metazoa > Arthropoda > Insecta > Lepidoptera > Noctuidae > Ochropleura > Ochropleura plecta. Next base: position 14,527,944 of record FR997723.1, read on the forward strand.
CCAATCGCTCATGCATGACAGTATGACTCCTCTGTGAACATTGTTTTGCTACTTCACAGATACCTATATAGAAAATATTAGAGTAGATTAAATGAAGTAAAGGTACACACAAAATGTAGTTATTGCATAAAATATTAAGTTATATAATAGGTATCAAATGCAAGGTTGTTTTGTGGTTAATTCGATACATCGCTTTATCTTTTATGAATGAATGCATCATACAAAACGTAAACAAATACCTACTTTATAAAAGATTCGACAAGGTCATGCAGGGCCACAGTCGGCAACTCCTCATTCCTAACCATGTTAGTTCGTTCTATTTAGTAACTATAAGACACACAGAGCAAAAAGAACTACAAAATGAACTTAAATTAATGTTACACGAATGTACCTATTAAGTATGCGGTTCGTACCAATCGCAGCTGGACTGAGATAAAACTATTTTGATCGCAAGATAGTTTGATTGGTTTTTTTGCGAGCAGTAAATGCCACATAACTTTAAAATGCGAGAAGTTATTGACCTCAAGCTTTAAGTTCAAATTGGCAGGTACCTACTCTCATGTTGCTACATTTATTAAACCTTGAACCGTGAATTGGACTCAAGGCCATCGACATTGCTCTTAAATGACGCATTTGCCTGTATCGATCGGTCATTTTGCCATGTTCGCAATGTCAAGGCTTGAAGGCAACTTACTATTGTAATAAGCTTACAGTATGATTATCATCTACATATAGGAGTTTTATTACTGCAATGGTGGCCTAGTTGCGTTTCATTGAATGTCATACATTGATCGGCATGCTTCTCTATATCAAAGGAAAACAGACTCCGGAAACAGAATGGAACCTGTTGTGATACGTTTTTTTGCAGATGACTGGTATTCCGAACTCATAAAAAATCAGAAAGATTCATGATTGTCATCAATCGCGTCGACCTTATTTATTATTGAACACGGAACATAAAATTGAAAAACCATCCCAGACTGGGATGCTTGATTAATCGATGGTATGCAAATAATTGTTATTTTTAATTACAGGAAAAAGGCACTTCGTTACCAGCCCAGCGGTTGAACAAGTATCCGTCAAGGGGTTTGCTAAAACACATATTGCAGCAAACATACAACCAAGCTGTGTCTGACCCGGATAAACTCAACCAATATGAACCCTTCTCACCTGAGGTCAGTACTAACGGTTATTTATTACGTAATCCGTATTGTTTATAGCGGCGGTCATTATGTCGTGTTGCCAAGTTTGACCTGAGCTATTAATAGTTGACTTTAAAATATACGAGAGTTTTTGCTCGACAAGGAAATGGAGCGGCATCCTAATTGCGTAACAGTGTCGTAATCGTATTATGTATGTAGCTTCTATTTTGACAATCAGACGAAATCCTGGCGATAGGTGGTTTAGGAAATACGCTTTCCCTACTCAACTTTATTTACGCGTTGATGTTGATTGTTGTAATAATCAATAAAATTAATCAAGAATAGTAAAAGTTTGCCGTTTTCCGTATTCGCAGTAGATTTCAGTTTGATAATTTGTTTTTTTTCGTATGGGAAATCATGATATGACCTGCCTCTCTGGGCGGAGCAGAAGGGAGTGTCAGACTTGTACCGACTCAGTTAGACATTTGAATCTCCAATTTCAGTCTTAATCACAGTGGAATGATTATAATTACACAGCTAATTTTGACAGAATTCACCTTATGTTGCAGCTACCACTAACACAATGGAGCAAGTTTTGTAGGAAGTCAGGAAATTGTCGCGTTATTAGGATACTGTTGTTAATACGAATTATATTTCCTGTTTGTAATTTGTGCTAATATATTTGTATATTTATTATTCCGGCAGGTATACGGCGAAACATCTTACGAGCTGGTATGTCAGATGATAGATCAAATAGATATAACTGCCGACGATGTGTTCGTGGACTTGGGCTCGGGCGTAGGACAGGTGGTCTTACAAATGGCGGCCGCAACACCTTGCCGCGTCTGCCTCGGAGTCGAAAAGGCGGAAGTTCCTAGCAAATATGCCGAGGTAAATATCACCCCAGCATTCTGAAACTATGCAGCAGCAATTCAGCAATCATAAGTTTAATAATATGATAATGTTACTTTTCAGAGTATGGATGGTCACTTTAGAATGTGGATGAGATGGTATGGGAAGAAATTCGGAGAGTATAAATTAATCAAGGGCGACTTTCTACTGGATGAACACAGAGAAAAGATAAATGCAGCGACTATAGTTTTTGTGAATAACTTTGCATTCGGCCCGCACGTGGACCATCAGTTAAAAGAAAGATTTGCTGACTTGAAAGACGGTGCTAAAATCGTATCATCGAAAAGTTTTTGTCCACTTAACTTCAGGATAACGGACAGAAATCTCAGTGACATCGGGACCATCATGCACGTCAGCGAGATGTCTCCACTAAAAGGATCCGTCTCGTGGACGGGGAAGCCAGTCTCTTACTATTTACACATTATAGATAGGACCAAATTGGAGAGATATTTTCAAAGACTGAAAAATCCGAAACTCAAGGTCAGCAAAAGGGTCTGTTCCAATCACTTTACCTTTTATAAGATTAAGATATTTTTTTGTTACTTCTGTTTTCATGATGATTTGACTGTGAAAATAACTTGTTTTCTAAACTTGTGACTGAAAGATAAAGTCTGTAAATTTTAAATGATAATTGATTGCAACAATAGTTTGATTAGTCGGATAGTTTTGACATATCTTATTTAAACAACCAATCGTCATGTTTGTGTGCTATATCAAATGAAATCCATGTGTGCTATGCAGTGGAGAGAGGTAGAAGTATTGTTGTGTGAATAAAGAAAAAAACATTAGGTTTTTCCTATTTGGGTTCCGTAGTTTAACTAATGTTCTGAACTTTGGCCTAACCTAAACTTAATAAGTTTTAAGTAATATAATAATATTGTATTGTATAATAATCCACAATATTTCAGGCGTTTAATCTAAATATTTGTTTTAAATTAAATCAACAGCCTTCAATGAATAAGTTTGGAAGATATGGTGTACCAAGTTATCTAGCTGTTGAGCCTGTTTAACCTGTTCCTTGGCGACTGCTCAATCATAAATTAGTGGCAAGTTACAGATTTCAGTGAGGATTTCTTACGAGAAATATTAGTTTTTACATAGCAATTGTATCCCAAACTATGGACTGTGATTACGGAATCCCATGCACAGGTTTTTAATTATTCCACATAGAGAGGTAGAACTGCTTTTCTGATCAGCTGTTTTGCTTGTGACATGCCATAAAGTTGCTGATTTTCCTTGTTATCCATTTTGTTCTGTTTCATTTACAAGTAGACGTAATTTCCAAGATTCCTAAGTGATGCTTCTCCATTTCGCTCAGTTTTGTGCATCTTCTTATAAATGTGCAGTATAATTCCCCGTTCGCCCGGGCGATTTGTGTAATCGCGCACTAGATTTTCAAGTTTAAATGTATTGCGCCGATCTTTACAGTCCAAGAGAGTTCATATCAGCAGTTTAAAAAAGGACACTGTTCGATTTTCAACTCTCAGCGCTATGAAATGCGTTGTAAAAATCGTCGCGTTTAATAATCACCCGTGCGAACAAGGGCTTAATGTTGTCCCTGTATCAGTACTGTCAAACACTCCGAAACTGTTATTCTGCTTTTTTATTGCTTATCATTGCTTACCTACTGAGATAATGATAAATAATATTAAACAACATATTTAAACATGTGTATAATCTGGTTTCTTTTGTTTATTCTTGGACTTTAAATTCCAACAAATCACGTTGGTTGAAATGGTTATGTAAACCTGTGTTGAGATAGGACTTAACACTAACTGAGCCGAAGCAGACAAAATAAATATTGTCTCTCTTGCTTTTAAATAAGCAAATTTAGTTGTACCCATATTGGAACCGCCTTATGTTCGCGTTGGGCTAGACACACTCTTATCTGAAATGAGTTTGATTAACCAACTAGTTCTCTTATTATTTCCATGATTTTACTTCGACTGTATCTCATTATTGTAAATATGAGCATGTCTACCCGGGAAACTGATTAATCGATATCAGAGTCCTCCAGGTCAACGATTATCTCTATTTCAGCAAACTAGATATTTATCGACGACGTCAAATAATGTAAACACGTGTGGACTATTTAGACGATTACTTTACTGTTGTTGATTTTGTTAGGGCACGCATAACGGATGTGAGGATGGCGAAGGGAGCGGGAAGAGACACCTAAGCGCACCTCCGACGCGCCAATCAACGCCCGACCTGCTCAATGGCAACAGCAACCACAGCACTGGCTCGCTGCCCGAGCGACGACGGAAGGTGGCAAGGCCTAGAGCTGTCAGGTACGCACTATCTAACTCAAGGATTGAAGGGTCTTGGTTAGTTCTCCTGAGTATCCTTACTCCTTACTAATATTATAAAAGCGAAAGTGAGTTTGTTTATTTGTTTGTTACGTCTTCACGCCTAAATGGCTTAACCGATTTTGATGAATTTTGGTACAGATATAGTTGGGACCCTGAAGACTGACATAGGCTAACTTAACTAACTTTTTTTAACAAAAAGATTGAGATATGAGGGAGAAAGAGGAAAGAAAAGGGAAAATTTAGCATTGCTATTACAATAAATAAGGCGCAAGGGCCAAACCTACAGGTAACAGGTACCTGTAATTCAGGAAAGGGGAACTCGGGGTAATACCTCGAATTTAACGCGAGCGAAGCCGCGGGCAAAAGCTAGTTTTCGTATAATTGCGAATTCAAGCAACGTATGCACCGCTGCCTGGTCGACATACCACCTCGCTAGAGTTCACAATGATATGAAAATTATCTAAACGTTACAGTGCTATACTGACGGTAAGTCTCACTGCGTACATGCCGTAATGCTTATAAGTGATAATCGGTACTTTTTTATCGTCAGTACCGTTGCTACGCTTTGACGGACGGCTAAGCGCTGTAACCGGCCTTACGGCCCGTCAGTGGTCTCGAACGTCATAGAGCGAGATCGGTAGAATTGCCAGCTAAAATCGGTATATTTGTACCCAAAATCGATATTTGACAAAAAAAAAATACAATATTCAATAAAATTCGTTAATTTATTAAAAAAAAGACTTACAGACTAATTTGTAACAATCATAATTATTTTTTATACCAATATTCTTTGGCCATAGCCGCAGTCATCTTCGAATTAATTTCAAAATCGTAACAATTAGCTGTATTAAAGAGTCGTTTTGAATGTAATAGACCAGTGATTGATTTAGTAGACAGCCTATTTCGCTGCTTTGTTTTTAGAAGATTATTATGTGAAAATATGCGTTCAACGTTAGCGGATGAATGGGGAAGTGATAAAATATTAAAGATGAAATTAGACAACAATGGAAACATTTGAGTTTCATCGCCACGCTTTAATAAACTTACTTCATCCCAAAATAGTTCTACATCTCTTCTTTCGGTTAGGTACTCACTCTTCAAAGTTAAGAAAATTAATGAAAAAATAAAACCAAATTCCTGTATATATATACTAGACAGGTAAATTCCCGAGCGGGAAGCCCCTTATAACATCGAATTGTAGGACACAAGGGTGTCAAGGGTATTCCCCAAAATATATGAACTACATTCTGAAGGCTTCCCCGTAACATTAAGCATAAATGAAAAGGGTTGCCTACTTAAAAGTGTAAAATCGGTAGAAAAATCGGGGAATTTCCATGTATACTGTGAAATCGTAGAAAAATCGTTATGTTTCGGTATTTCGGTAGAACAGAGCCCATATCGGTAGAAATACCGAAAAATCGGTAGGTTCGAGACCACTGCGGCCCGTTCACGACCTTGCCGCGGTGAGCGGCGGCGAAAGCGGCGGCGGCGAGCGATGAGAACAAAAGTATGAAAATGTATGAAGCACGCCACGAGTCGCCGCTCATAGCGAAAACGCGCGCGGTTTTGTCCGAGCGAATCGCCGTAGCGGCGCGCGGTGCGGGGAGCGGCGGGATCAAAAGTACAAGCGAATGAGTGCGACGCCACGAAACAGGGCGGCGCGGACAGCGGTGTAGGCAGGACGGACTCGGCGGCGAAATAATGAAAAAAATATTTTAGACGATTTTGTGTCGGTAATGGATACCGAGGCGTTTATAACAGAAATTTTAAATTGACCCTCTATACGGATGTCAGACATCCCCAACACACAACAACATATTTTCTGTAATCTTCGTATAGGTCACGAAATGCGCCATTTAAATATCGATCTTTATTAAGTTCGAGCACTCCTTTTCTCATATTAAGAATATCTTGTTTTAAAAATATACTGCTCTCTGAACACAGAAGGGATAATTTTGATAACGCCATTATTTTGAGCACGTTCTGACTGCCTAAATCCGTCCACCTCGGCCGCAGCCGCTCGCCGCTACTGAGAGTACGTGGCGTGTAAAACGCACCGCTTGCCGCCGCCGCGCCGCCCGCCGCGCCGCTCGCCGCTAAGACCGAAGTCGTGAATGGGCTCTTAGGCCTTGCAAATGGGAAACTGCAACTTATACAGGAATGAAATTTTTCTCCAGGGTTCACTTCAACTTTCCACACTGTATGTAGTAAATTAGAATCTGGGAGAGTCAATTTCTTTACTAATGCCAATGACTTAGTGATATAGTAGCCAGAACACGATTTTTTAGAAATTGATAAACCTAAGTCCTATATCATTATAAAACGTTTTTTTGTGACACAGAGGTGAGAACGGTCGGACGGTCGCACGCGCAGCGGTCGCCAAGCGGCGCGTCGTGCGGCGCTCCAGCGACGACAGCGACGAGGAGTCCAGCGGCACGGACGACGCGCCGCCCGCGCCAGAACCCGCGCCGCGCGAGTGGGGCGCGCCCTGGGCCTCGTCCTCCGACTCCAGTGAGTGCGCCAACTACAAAAGCTTTACCATACTGATGTTCGCTCACGTTGCGAGCTTATTGTTTCATCCCCAATGAAAGTACCTTCAATATTTGGTCAAAATAACTTGCGTACAGATCGCAGTCGTCGTCCGGCCAGCAAGCGCAGCGCGAGCGCGGGCGGCGCGCGGCGTCGTGCGGCCCGCGCCAAGCGCCGCCGCGCCGCGCCGGCCGCCATCGCCGGCCTGGACCTGCTGCACTCCACCACGCTGGCCTCCACGCTGCATAACGGCGCCGTGAGTATACTTACGCTTCGCAGGTACCGTACGTCGATAGGGCACCGACCATCTTTTATATTTTTGTTGGTAAAAGACAGATCTGTTGCTCTAAAATTACAACATCTGGTTATGAGTTTTTGTTGATTTGGCACGCGATTTTTAGGATTCACAACATTTCAGTTTTTTAATTATTTAATGCTTGCCTGTACTGTGATATCAGATGTGCGAATTTAATTGGTTTTATCACAGTGCGGGCCTTATTGTACCGCAGCGTTGTTAAGGGGCTCCCTACAAAAAGTTTGAAAATAATATGTTTTTCAACCTTTACCTAGTAGGTACTTTAAAAGGCATCAAAAATCCCATTATGTTATACTTTAATTCATGATCTTCGATTACCATTTTTTTTTTCATATATTGTTAATTGAAATAAATACAGACAATATTAAAAAATTAAATGTTTGTGCATATAGTCAACCTTTTTGACAATATATACCTATCGCTAGAGAATTTAATGATTATATTTTAAGCAGTTTTTTTTTAGTATTAATACATTTTCTTTTAGATAGTTGCTTTTTTAAAAAGGCCAGATTAACCCCAAAGTTTGAAATCGTAATGGCTCTCGTTTTAATATTACTGCAGCATTCACACTGATCATTAATATAAAGCAAAGTTGAGGACTACTTCTAAATTCTAAATTTCACGAATATTCATTTGAAATTCCATTTAGAGGTATCTAAATGGAATTTCAAATGAATAAATTCAATTAAAAACTTCAAACTTCACATTTTGCAGGACGGTCGACGGGGGGGCTTTGTTGTGTTTTAAACCCCTTTGTTCCTCTGAAAACTCAAGCAAACATAGTTATGCAAAATAGAGCATGAATCAAATGATTGCATTAATCTTGTAAGGTTGTCGGTCCGGGGAAATGAGTCAAACAAGTGCCTCCAAAGGAATCTCGTTGATTACTGGCTAATTAATGATTACATTCGTTTATATAGGTCTTGGAATTCTTAAGCACACATACATAAGTCTTACATATTACAATCTTTACGGGAGATTTTTGTTGCCTTTTTAAAGTACTACGTACCATTTCAGAACGTATATTTTTAAACTCTTTTCCCCCTTAACTAGACGCTTCGATCGCTTAGGCTATACATATAATCACTGTGTCCCTTGCAGGTAACGGCACCGCCGCCGGGCTGCGTGGAGCAGCGCCTGTCCGCGCTGGGCGTGCTGCAGCCCGCGTCGCGCCTGCACTCCGAGCTGGACATCCCGCGCGCGCCGCACACGCCCTACAGCCTGCAGCTGCTGCTGGACATGTTCCGCGACCAATACCTCGCCTTCATCACGCGCATGAACACGCCCGAGTACGCGCAGGAGATACGACACCAGATCGAAAAGGAAAAGGTATGATCCGAAATCATCATTCTCCAGCCCAATATAATTGTGGTCGGTTCAGTGTGCTTTCTTTTTCCATGCATCCGTATAACTCGTCATCTCAGCTGTCACCTCCTTTGTAGTCATATCGACGGTCCCTACGTACATAAAGACATGTCGAAAATGGCATTTTTTTATTGTCTTATTGGCTTTAGATTATCTATGCGCACATGCTGACATACGATTTTTATTTATTTACCTTGTTTTAGAAATCGTATAAGAGAACAAGTCTTATAAATACAACGAAGTGTCGTAGAAACGGTCATCTCTCAGTTTTTCTAAGAAAACGTGGAAAAATAAAATATTTTTGTGTAAATGGTATCATAAAGCTCTTAAAACTGTTAAAATATTGTAGAAAGAAAATATTTATTATTGCTCATAGAATTACGCTCTCCTGTAAACCTCGGTTTTTGACTTAACGTTATGTATGTAGGGACCGACGATATCATCCTTCACACAGTCCATTCGGCGTTTCTGCGGTCTTCTCCCTACCCTTATCCACATTCATACTCCAAACTTTTAGTTCCAAATTCTCTTTTCGTTTTTATGCACGTTTTGCTTTATACTTTTTGGTGTTCTTACAAACAGTGTGTGCTTTCTATTAAATATACCATCTACCCGGGAATACCGGTGATGGTTTTTAAAGACGCAATTCCTGTTAGTACCAACACGCGAAAGACGCGCTATATAAATTGAAAATTATGCAGTCTTCTGTCCAGTTTCCATGATTGTTTGTAAAAATTTTTAATTGATGAAATTAAACAACAATTTAAGTACAAAACATTTATTAAGACAGTGCATACTAAGTTTTTTTAACACACTCCTGTTATATATTCCTGTTGCATATAATATTAAGTGAATAAAAGTTTCTTTAAAAATCAAAATAATGTCTGCCTGCTTTATTTATTTATTTATTTTGTTTTTGTTAGAATATACTATTGCATTCTATTTTCGAGCAGATGTAGGAAAGGTTGGGACAATTATTCGTATTAAATGCTATTATCTTTTCAATGACATGGTAAATTTTCGTTCGCCGTCGCAAATATAATCTTCGTGTGTTAAATCTTTAAAATCGATCATATCTATGGCATATAATGAAACAGTAAGCCGTATGTCGTTTGTAAGATCATGTAAAAGTCAGTGTGTATAAATACATTATTTAAACCCAAGTATTCGATACAGGAGAGGAACCAGAAACTGAAGTCGCGTGCGTCTCAGTTAGATAAACAGATCAACGTGCTCATAAGCGACAGTGTTGCTCTGTTAAAGGCGCGCATGAGTGAGCTGGGCATACACGCCAATAACACAGTGGATCTGTTGGCCAAAGCGAAGGAAATTGTGGGGAGACATAAAGAGTTGCAGAGCAAGGCAAGCAAACTGCAAGCGCAGGTACCCATCATGATTTATTTGTGTGTCATAGTATCGTGCATTGAAAACAATCAGCTTTTCTTGTTCCTTCGATGATTATACTGACCGGATACCACCCCTGCTTCTGTCCCTAGGTACTTTCGCTCTTATAGCTCACTATCACTCGGTCATGCACCAGATAGCTAGCCCGCTCTTGGTATCGCGACGGCTTAGACTCATTTTCGAAGAGTACGTACATCACTACAGTTGATAAAAAACGGTACTCATCATTTTCATTATTTATATTCAGTTTTACATTATTTTATATGACCTTTGTTTTCATGCGGATACACCTACTATACGTATTATATCATACCATTCATTATGGTAAATTATTATGTTATTGTTTACATTTTCCTTTTTTATGTCATTGCTTTATTGAATGCTATTTTCATTTTCTATGTACGATATTATGCCAATGGTTTTATTTTAAAGTATGTAATGTTATTTTGATGTATTACGTATTTATTTCATCACACTATTGTCAGCATTTAATTGTAATTTTGTAATTTTTTAGGTGAATAACATTGAAACTGACCAAGCAATGCTCGTCAAACAAAGGACGTTCGAGATAACAGAAAAATATCGCCAGATGGGCCACATACCACCCGACGTTGAGATCACACAGAGCATCGCTCATGATTGTATTCTGAAAGAGATATCGGCTACACTAGCCCACCGGAAAAGGTTACACGCACAGGTTGGACATCTTCAAAACGAAATTATTCAAATAGAGAGATCAAGTGAGCCAAAAGTTGCTCCGCCAACTGTACCGGTTGCTACTGTCAAACCTCATACGGTGAATTCTAAACCCAGGAAATCTCGAGAGCATAGATCAAGGTCTCAAGAGTGGCCTGACGTCCCGGACGTTGGGAAAATAGAAGAACAGAACCCAGAAATTTTAGCTCAAAAGATATTAGAGACTGGGCGTCAAATCGAGGCTGCCAAGACTACGAAGCCGAACATGATAGTAAATGGGTACCCGAGAGAATCGGAGAGGCATGTCGATCACCACCGACACTCGAAGGGCGCGCCGCCTGTACACCGCGCACAGCCGCAGCGTCCGGGCCAGCCGCCGCCCAGCCTCGCGCACAGGCAGTCGCCTGTCAAGCCGCAGAAACCTCTCAGCGTCGTCGGCAAAGTTCAGGAATCGCCGAAAGTGATCAATTTCGAAGACAGACTCAAAAGCATTATAACTTCGGTGCTGAACGAGGACCAGGAACAACGGAAAGCTTCGCGGCCGGCGCAGAGCCACACGTACACTAACGGATACGTGCGATCGGGAGCGCCGCACGGCTCGCACGGGTACCCGCGCGGCGCGGGGCCCGCGGGCGCGCCGGCCTATGGGCGACTGCCGCGCGAGCTGCGGCGCGAGCGCTACCCGTACGAGCGCCGCGACGGACGCCACGCGCACGCCGCGCACGCCGCACACCTGGAGCGCGAGCCCAGCGGCGCGCAGCCCGACTACACGCAGGTGAGGCCCGCCCCCCCCGCGCCTCCGCCCCCGCCCTGTGCCCACAGCTGACCGTGTGTGCCCCTGCAGGTGTCGCCGGCCAAGCTGGCGCTGCGGCGCCACCTGTCGCAGGAGCGCCTGGCCGCGCCCGGCGCGCGCACCATCGGCGACCTCGTCAACGGAGAGATCGAGCGCACGCTCGAGATCTCCAACCAGAGCATAATCAACGCGGCCGTCAACATGAGCGCGCGCTACCACGAGCCCGCCGCGGCTAATCAGCCGCTCGAAGGTAGGTCATCAAGATAGACGATGCATATTTAAACGTTAAAGGAAAATTCAAATGAATTGAATTCACGTCAGAACTGAAACATTTGACTGCAACTCAATCTGAACTAGGTGGTGCTAAATCATTAAAAATATCTTAATAACTAGTTAACTATCCATTCTTTACCACTTCGGTGAATTTATATTTGGACAATTTGCAGGTCTAGCGGCATGTCTACAAGCTCGCGTGCTGGCGTCCGATTACTGGCGCGGCCGCAACGGAACCGGCGCGCCGCCTGGTGCCGACGACGAGCCGCGCCGCCGCACGCCGCCGCCCGACCCGCACTCCAACACCTCCACGCCGCTCGTGGACGAGCTGCCCGACACGCGCCTGCCAGGTACGCGCGACGAGCCCGCCGCGCCTGCGCCTGCGCCCCCTCCTCCGCCCGCGCGCGCAGCCGCACTCACCGCCCGCTCCGTTACAGAGGGCGAGGCCGGCGAGGAGGTGGACGAGAGCAAGTGGCAAGACCGGATAGCTTTCCGGTTCGACCAGATCATATCGTTCGCGTCCACGGCCATGGAGGACAAGCGCCGGCGCTCGGACGAAGCCTGCAACACGTCGCCTGACTCGGGCATCGGCCACGGGGAAGCGGGCGCGACAGCGGCAGCGGGAGCGGCGCGGCAGGCGGGTTCTCCGCCCGCTGCGCACTTCAAGAAGCGCTTCTTCCGGCGCGAGCGCTGGGGCGCGTGGGGCGGCGCCGCGCCCGCCGTGGACTGGGAGCGCCCGCCCATGTGACGCCGCAAGCCCTAGCGCAGCGCCGCGCGCGCGCGCCCCCCGCGCCCCCTGCGCCCCCTGCGCCCCCCGCGCCCCCCGCGCGTCGCACGCTCTAGCGCAATACTGTAACTAGCACTGCCGACAGGGGACGCGAGTACGATAGTATTCTATGTAAATAGGGTCGGTCCCGCCCCGCTCGACCCCTCGGACGTTGACTGTCGATTTTTGTTATTTTTTCGAATATATAATGTAATTATGTATATTATTGAGTTTATTTTACGTTTAAGATGTGTAATTATTTAATGGTAGTTGTATGTCGCCGTTCCGTTCGGTGACGTCGAGACGTTTGCGTCGTGGCGGATTGTATTTCATGTGTTCATTTAGGTCTTAGAGTCTGAAATACATGATTCGGTGACTTTGCAGCGGATCATTCTTGCGCCGGTCGTTTGGTGAATGTTTGTTGTTTTATGTGTTTTGTTTGTCGATGTTACGGAAGCTCTTGTCTGAATAATGTTAATCATTTCTTTGGGAAATCTTAAATTTTTAATAACGTACTTACATATATATATCGAGTTTGTATAGAATAGATCATTATGAATTTTCTTACGTATCGAATTGGAGAAGTATCGCATTAGGAACTCTTTAGTAAATTATAGCGCAATTATCATTATAAAATGTATAGTGAACAATCTCATAATGTCATATTCGAAGCAATGAGGTCGTCTATCGTCCTGTGATACACAAAGCACCATTGTTGATATCTGTTCAGTATCTGTGTGATTACAATAAATTAACTAATGATTACAATAAATTAACTAATTCGTATATTTAAGGACATTACTGTTTTGATTATGACCACATTGGGTAGTTCATTAGATTGTAATGAAAATCAGTTTTATTGCAGAAATCATTAAACTGTGAAGCGCTTAAACAATGGTAACATAGAACATAGCTCTTTAATGTAAATTTTCCCAGAGAAACAACATGGTGCAGTTTAAACATGTAGATATTGCGTAGTATAAATTGACATGCTATTTTTATACGGGATTATTTTAGATAACATTACGACTCATTTCAAACTAAGTGTTATGAAAGTTATACGAAACGAGCATTCGTGCTTCCGCAAATATTTTAATAGGACGGGAGTATTGTGCACATATCGTTCGTGTCCCATTATATAATCAATCGCTGAATAAGAAACAGACAGTTGTTTAAATATGTTTCAAGTTGTCACTATGTCCCGGCAACTATTTGTACTACGCTGCGCTGTTTCCTATGCCACGATATAGAATACATAAATATGTAATCAATATACGGAGTGTTATTGAACTCGGAAGGTAATTCCGTCAAACTGACAGACACCAAGAGAACGTTTCCCTAAACTCGATAATTTTAGGTAACCTCAATTTAAAACTCACGATATTTGTGTACAAACTCAAAAAAACACATAGCATGTATTCGGAAACGAGTAATATTCTTACAAAATGACCTCTGTTATCGTTTATTTCGACAAAATATGCACATAATATAGATATATTGCGTTATACACGTCATAGCTGTAATCATAAAATAACAGGACCAAAGAGTTTCTGGCGACGCGAGACGTGCCTAATTGTATCAATTTTGTCTATGCCCCGAATAAACTTTTTTTGTTATTTATTACTATGTTAACATAGCCTATGCAGCTCGAGAGTTATTATAATCATGGACGATGTAAATCGATTTATTAGTAACATAAAGTAATTTAAAACTGACCAGTCAATTGCAATTCTAGATTATTTCAATGTAATGTTGAAAAAACAACTTCAAATAGCGTATACAAGGAAGGGGATAGCTATCGAAAGTTGAATAGCACTGAGACTTCGTCACGAGTCGGCAACAGTAGCTTAACTTATTGCGAGACCCACTTCATAGTCCATATAAGTCTATAAGAAATGAAGTAATAGTTTATTATGCCTTCAATACACCCCTTCTTTAAAGCTGTGTGCTTTGTATTCTAAAACATATCTGCGTTCCTTTGGGGGTTTATATACAAGTTACTTTGAAAGCATCTGTTTAGGTGATGAGCCACAAGTAACTTAGGAATAAACTTTTTTTCGCTCATGACGATTATCCGCCTCTTAGGAATAAGATTTAACAAAAATAAGCAATTTGTTATGTAATGTGGGTTTCTGAAGTCATTGTTAATATTGTCAAATTGTGAATACGGTTTTATACTTTCAGTTGATAAAGCAATTAATTAAATATTTGTGCGTAATAAGTAACTAAAAACTGTAAAAATGTGATTGTGACGTTAAAGTGTAAGAACCGACTTGTTTCCTAATTAGCCCAATGGCCGTTGCTATTATAAGAGAGTCTAAAAATAGCAGAGGAAAAATACTTGATAAAACCTTGCTACAAATTAGTATTACTTAACATTTTCACATAGAGCACTGTTTTTATACGGGCTCTAATATGGATATTAACTCGCAGATTAAAGCCATCTCTGTTATATTAGCATCAGCCAATGGGAAGTGCAGCCTTATATATTAAAATTTAGACATATGTTTAGAAGTCAGAACATGCATAATGTATTAATATCGGAAAGCTTAGAAATTATATTCGTTTCAGAATAATTAATAGGTAAGTAGATCGTATTCGATAAGCATAACTCGTCGATTAAATTATGTGCACTGACGTAAGAAAATAAATGGTAAAAAAAAACAATTAACGGTATCCAAATTCAATCAACGTTCACAAAAAAACAAAAATTCAAAACACAAGAGAGAATCGAAGAGTTTTTGGAAGAAAGTTGTTCTTTTAGGACCATCAAAGTTTTGTATTAGTTTTATTATTTAATATTATGGCCACGGCCAGTAAGAGAGACGTCAATGAAGTCGGTTCTATTTTTTAAGTTATTTTTGTACAGTATGTTTACTTACTGTGCACGGTGTAATGTTTTATTAGATAAGAAGACTTGAAAAAAAAACATGAGTATTGTACGATTGTAATAGTAAATTACTTGAGCAGTTTTAATCACTTGAGATCGATGAATATTACATTCTGTAAAGCATTGCGAATTTCCAGAAATGTTTATAATACATAGGCGACTCTGGAACAGTTATATCTCCTTATTAAACCATGGTCATGTTTTAAATGAAAAAGGTTCTACGAGTTAATTATAATGTGTCGTTTCATGTATTTTAAACATTGGGGTGCACTGGTTTGATTGTGCCTGAAAAACTCATCAATGCCGCTCCAAACCTCAAAATTATGTATTTGTATATTGATAAGAGTAAGCTTAAAAATCTAATCTGAAGTAGGTACCCATAGTAATATAGTGTAATGTCGGCAATAAAACATCTATTTTGG
Organism: Ochropleura plecta; assembly: GCA_905475445.1. NCBI lineage: Eukaryota > Metazoa > Arthropoda > Insecta > Lepidoptera > Noctuidae > Ochropleura > Ochropleura plecta. Next base: position 14,543,764 of record FR997723.1, read on the forward strand.
TCGGATTAACTCGAAGAGTGATTACATTATTCAGTTATGATTAATTTTATTTTTGATGGGGAATGAGCTAATCTGTGTGACGTTATAGTGTCTAAAATAGTACAAATGAGAAGACTTATCGTCGTAAGCCTCGGACTATTCAACATGCAAATGCTAGGTTTGAGATGTATCCCTGTGTACTAGTTTTATTTTGTACTAAAAGTTAAAAATAAACGAATAATTATAATGTGTTTCTATTATTTGCGCACCTCTAACAATGCAGGTATTCCTCAATTAATGAGTATCTTGGAAAATATTTAGTTGCAGGACACGCGTAACTTACTACGCGTACCAATGTACGCAATATTCGTACACACCTTCAGAATTTTATATTCCGCGGGACTATTTTAATTATTTTCCTGTTTCCGTACCCAAAGGGTCATAATTGCCGATGTTAACCACTCTGGTAATGTCAAGTGAATTGATTGGCTCAGCAGTGTGCACAAAGATTAAATCAAAAACAAGTAGAATCATACATTATGTACAACGTGTCCCAAAATTTAACGATAAGCGGGCGCCAAAAGGTTGACCTGCTCATGAGCACTTAAGGAAAAATAATAAAAAAAATATACCTAAATTTTTTTTTAGTTACAAAATAAATTTAAAAATTCTTTGAAAATTTACACCTTGTATGATATTTTGAACTACCACGGCCACAATTTCTTAAATATTTTTAAGATTTTTTTTGTATCGGATACCTAAGTAGTACTACTATTCACCACAACTCTTAAAAACACCACAATGCTAGCAATTTTTACACAAAAAATTATCAAAATATTTTTTTTCCCTCAAATTTTTAAAGATTTTTACTTTCAGTCTACTTTGACTAATGGTCTTGCAAAAAAAAAGTATGAACACCGCTATGGCAAGTTTTTTTTTTTTTTTTTTTGGTGTGGCACTAGTTGCGTCTTTGTGCCAATTTCGGGTAATAAAAGGTAGGGAAATATTTAAAAAATCGGGGAAATAAGGATTTTGTAGGTTCAGGAAAGGAAATAATTTATTCAATATATATTAGGATAAAAAGGATATAAATAAACATACAAAAAAAACTAAATTTTTATATCATTTTTGAACAAAAATACAGATATCAAATTAAAATATTCAATAGGATTCATTACTAAACAAGATACACAAGTAGGAAGAGGAACATTATGGGAAACAAGAGAACGGAGGAATGATGAACGATCATAACGTGAACAGGAGAAGAATATGTGATCTAAAGTACCAACATCATCTCCACACTCACAAAGATTATTATCCACAATGTGCAACTTAGCTAGGTGGAAAGGAGTACAAACGTGGCCAAGCCGCATACGAATTAACATGCTTGTAATGAGTTTAGAGCATTTTATTTTACAAAACCATGGTTTGGTTGGGATCGAGGGCTGAATTGAAGCATATGCCTTACCCTTTACTTGAGAGCTTTTACTCCAAAGAAGATCCCAGGAATGCCGAAGATAGTCTTTAGGGAGGCTAACAAGATCATGACAGAAATTTTTGTATGGGAAAACGTCACCATTATGCACTGCCTGTTTGGCCAACTGATCAGCTTTTTCGTTTCCTTGGATTCCGGAATGACTTGGAATCCAAGCAAATTGTACCGTGTAGTTTTTTAGTAAACATTTGTGCAACTGTTTTCTAATGTCAAATACAGTAGGGTAAAAGGGTTTCATTTTAAATGTAAATTTTTCGAGAATTTGCAACGCACTTTTAGAGTCGCATAGTATGAGAACATTTTTAAGTTTCGCGATCAAAACATACTCTAATGCCTTGAACAGACCAAAGCATTCTCCAGTGAAGACTGAAGTTTCAGGCGGAAGTTTTACCATCTGTACAACTTTATACTGAGAATGAAATATACCAACTCCCACACAACTGGACCGTGTTTTGGATGAATCCGTAAAGATATAATGACAGTCCATCCAGTTTTCACCGACCGCGGCATTAAATTTTATGTTAGCTCCTGCGTCACTTTTTTCTATGCCGAGATTATAATGTACTACAGGAGAGACAAGTAATGGCTCAAAAATTTTGCACTCAAATATAGGAAGAGTAGGAGAGCTATGAATACTCGATGGTATGGAATTAAACTTCCTGAGGCTTTTAACTAGACACGGAATATCTTTGTGTCGCCAATAGGGTGAAGTTTGTATAAGATTATCCAATTCTAATAATTTTAAGTGAAGCAAATGATCAGAAAACTGCATCGATTTAAATAAAAATCTTTCAGATAGATATTGCCTTCTCAGGTGAAGTGGAGGTTCTCCTACTTCTACCTGCAAGGCATTTAACGGACTTGACTTCATGGCTCCAGAAATGATTCGAAGAGCTTTAGACTGAATGCTATCTAACTTTTGAAGACCTTTTCTGTTACCATCTTCAAGCAAAAACGTTCCATAATCAAGTATACTGCGAATTATTGCATTATATAAAAGTTTAAGACTAAAAGGATGTGCCCCCCACCATACTCCGGAAAGGCACCGCATAATATTAAGTTGACGTTCGCATTTTTCAACCACAAAGTCAAAGTGTTGTTTGCCAGAAAGTTTGTTATCTAAAATTAATCCTAAAAATTTAACATGATTTTTCACAGGAAGACTAATGTTATCATAGGTAACTATTAGAGATTACAATGTAGCATCACTATTATGAGTTCTTAGTCTGTGGTCTTGACTATGGTAACTCTCTCGTATAATGGCGGTTGCGTTGTATAGCGGTATGTGTTGTGTTCAATTAATTAATAAAAGGTTTTTCAAGTAACACTTCCTTTCTCTGGTATCCCATATACTCCAACAGGTTATGGGCCCAGGCATGAAAGATTGAGAGAACCTATTTTGCGAGTTTGATTCGATTAAGTCGCGGTGTAGCAAAGGTTGGAGCCCTACGTAGCCCAAAGAGTATAATAAACGTAGCCCGTGGTTCGAACAAGCAAACAAGAAGTTTAATGGCGGCAGTGGTTTGCGCGGCAATTCTATTTGTGTGAGATTGCGTGCATCTTAACAAAAATGTCGAGCTCGGAGAGTCATAAGACGATCGTTCTTAATGGTCGCAATTGGCAAGCGTGGCGTTTTCAAACAACAATAGTTCTTCGTTCAAAGAAGTTATTGGGAATCGTGACAGGCACTGAAGTGAGGCCTGCGGAAGCTGGTAAAACACAAGAATTATGGGATGAGAGAGAAAATAAAGCCCAAGAGGTGATCGTTACTAGAGTCGAGGAGACAGTGATGACGTATTTGATTTCGTGTTCCAGTAGTCGTGAAATGTGGCAGAAGTTATGTACCTTATATGAACCGGCAACGAGAGTCGGGGTGCATTTGTTGCAACAGAGATTTTTTAATATAAAGTATGAGGACCCAATAGCTGTGTTCATAACGAAGGTTGAGGAGTGTGTTAACCAGTTGGCATCAGCAGGAGAAAAGATATCAGAAAATATGATAACAACAAAGATACTTATGTCATTACCTGACAAATACAAACATTTTGCCTCAGCTTGGGAAAGTATTCCAGAAGAAAAACGGACATTGCAGGAGCTGACAGGCAGGTTGCTAGTTGAAGAGGAGCGCAGTGGCAATGGTGCCATTTCCAGTGCTAGTAGCAGCGGACAGCAAAATTCTGCATTGGTAGCCGGTGCACAGCATACTATAAAGTGCTTTGAGTGTGGTAAAATAGGCCATAAAAGGAGTGAGTGTAGAAATAGAAAGTGTAATAACTGTCACAAGGTGGGTCATTTAATGAAAGACTGTAAGTTTCAGAAAAATAAACCTATTGAGAAAAATATGAAAACCAATTCAAAAACTTCTTTTGTAACAAGAGAGATTCAAGGTAATTTATTAAATTCAAAGAATTTTGTGTTAGATTCAGGGGCAAGTGACCATATGTGTTATATTAAAGAGATGTATTCAGAGTTTTCTGAAATAAATACTAAAAGATTTGTTACAATTGGTAATGGTAATAATTTAGAAGTTTTAGGTATTGGAAAAGTTGATGTGTATGCCTATAATGATTCAGAGTATACTCTGTGTACTTTACATGATGTGTTGTATGTGCCTCAATTAAATGTGAATTTGTTTTCTCTCGGGTCAGCCATTAATAAAGGTCACAAGATGGTTTCAGATTCTAATGGATGTAAGTTTTATAAAAATGGTTCCGTAACTGGTGTAGCTGAGAAATATGATAAAATGTATGTGATGAAATTTAAATTTAGTGATGTAGCTTTGTTAACTTTGACAGATTGGCATAGTAAGATGGCACACCAAAATTATCAGTATGTAAAAGAGTTTTTAGATTTAAAAGGCATAAAATATGAAGGGCAGACTGATCAGTGTTTACCGTGTATCCAGGGAAAACAGCATAGGTTACCCTTTCATCAGAGTAGTAGTAGGTCAGTTGAACCAGGTGAACTCATACACATGGATCTATGCGGTCCAATGGAGGAAGTGTCAATAGGGGGCTCTTCATATTTTCTTTTATTGAAGGATGATTATAGTAGTTACAGATTTGTTTATTTTATCAAGAACAAGTACGAAATTAAAGAGAAAATTGTGGAATTTATAGAGCTGTTTGAAAATGAGTTTAGGCGTAAAATAAAAAGATTTAAGTCAGATAACGGAACAGAGTTTGTGAATAGAGTAGTAGAGAATTTATTTAAGACAAAAGGTATAGTACATGAGTTAACAGTTAGTTATACTCCTGAGCAAAATGGTAGAATTGAGCGTGAGATGCGTACTGTAGTTGAGTCTGCGAGAACAATGATTATTCAGTCTGGTTTAGGGAAAGAACTTTGGGCTGAAGCAGTGAATACAGCGGTGTTTACAATAAATAGGACAGGTAAAAGTAAGGTGAGTGGGAAGACACCGTATGAGTTGTTGTATAATAAGAGTTTTGATGTTACTTTATTGAGAGATTTTGGTTCTAAGGTATGTACACATGTACCTAAACAGCTTAGATTGAAGTGGGACTCTAAGAGTAAATTAGGAGTTTTTGTGGGTTATGGTGATCGTACAAAAGGATACAGAGTGTGGTATTCTAACACAAGAAGAGTAGAAACTCATAGGGATGTTGTATTTATCAAAAACACAAAAGAACTAGTAGAGAACAATATAAGTTCAAGCATTTTACTAACAGATGAAGATGTTATTGTACAAGAACCCCCTCTTGATATAGACAACAGGGAACAGAATCAAGAAGATAAACAAGTGGAGGAAGAAAATAAAGAGATTGAGATAGAAAAATGCAAAGAAGTTGAACAGCACGAAGACGGGCTAGGAAGTAATGTAGAAGATGAAAGATCAAGTGAAGTTGACATGATGGAAGAGTACTTAGAGGAAGAATTCTTAGATGCAGAAGAAGAGACATCTGAAGAAAATACAATTTCTAGAAGTAGAAGGAAAGTGAAGAAGCCTGTATGGACAAAAGATTACGAGATGGCATTGATAGCACAAGGAGAAGAACAATTAACTTATGAAGAAGCTGTTAGTGGAGAACATAAAGAAGAATGGCTAAAAGCAATAGAAGTAGAGTTAGAAGCACTAAACAAAAATAATACATGGAAAGAAGTTAGTTTACCAGAAGGCAAGAAATTAATTGATACTAAGTGGGTATTTAAAATCAAGAAAGAAGGAAATAAAGATCTTTATAAAGCTAGATTAGTTGTAAGAGGCTTTAAGCAAGAAGATAAGTTTGATCACTCGGAGATTTATGCTCCAGTAGCTAAACTACCTACACTGCGGATTTTATTAGCAATAGCTAGTGAATATAACATGGATATTCATCAGATGGATGTCAGAAGTGCATTTTTATATGGGAACATAGAGGAGGAGGTGTTTGTGGAGAAACCAAAAGGTATGAAGAAAGATGGCAAAGTATTGAAATTACAACGGTCTTTGTATGGATTAAAGAAATCTCCAAGATATTGGAATGACAAATTTAATCAATTTATGGTTCAGGAAGGGTTCCAAAGAAACCAGAGTGATTACTGTTTATATTATAAGAAGGATAAGAAGTTCTATATCTTACTTTATGTTGATGATTTGATTTTACTTTGTGAAGATGAACAAGAGATAAAAATATTTAAAGAAGCATTACAAGAAAAATTTGATATGAAAGACTTAGGGAGTAATAATTTAAAATATCTAGGAATAAATATAACTAAGAAGAATGATGTAATTGAGTTAAACCAAGAGCAGTATTTAACGAATTTATTGAAGAAGTATAATATGGAAGGATGTAAGCCTATAGCAACACCCATAGAACAAGGTTTAGTCTTAGAAAAAGAAGTGACTACAGATAAAGAATTGATAAAAAGGTGCAGACAGTTAATAGGAAGTCTCATGTATGCCATGTTAGGAACACGTCCAGATTTGTGTTATGCATTGAGTTATCTAAGTCGTTTTCAATGTTGTGCTAATGAGAGCTTATGGAAGGCATTAAAAAGAATTTTGAGATATATCAAGGGTACTATAGGATTAAAACTAATTTATAGAAAAAGAGTAGATGTGCCGTTAGAAGAGTATACAGATGCTGATTGGGCAGGAGATCAAGGGGATAGGAAATCTACATCAGGGTATATAATTAAAGTTTTTGGTAACATAGTGTCATGGTCTTCTAATAAACAGCAGTGTATATCATTGTCAAGTACAGAATCAGAATATGTAGCATTAGGAAAGGGAATCGCAGAGGGTTGCTGGATTAGGAATTTATTAGGAGAAATAGGAGTTGATTGTAAAAGTTTTATTATAAAAATTGATAATCAGTCTGCAATTCATGTTGCAAAAAAAAAACCCAGAATATCATAAGCGCCTTAAACATATAGATATTAAGTATCATTTTGTGAGACAGAAAGTTGAGAATAAAATTGTATGTTTGGAGTATGTACCTTCAGGGGATCAGCTTGCTGATATATGTACTAAAGGATTATGTAAAGTTACCTTTGTTAAGTTGAGAGAAATGTTGTTCTCTTAGTATTATAAGTTTGGATTTTTTAATTATAGTAGTTTGTAATGTAGAGTCAGTATTGAAGTAATAGTTGCATTGAAGTAATAGTTGCATTGAAGTATTGTGATGAAAGTTAGTTTTATGATTGTGAGTGATGTTTACATTGAGGAAGGGTATTAGAGATTACAATGTAGCATCACTATTATGAGTTCTTAGTCTGTGGTCTTGACTATGGTAACTCTCTCGTATAATGGCGGTTGCGTTGTATAGCGGTATGTGTTGTGTTCAATTAATTAATAAAAGGTTTTTCAAGTAACACTTCCTTTCTCTGGTATCCCATATACTCCAACAGTAACGATTGGGGAAGGAACATTACGTTTTCTTGAAAAAACTACTATAGTACTTTTTTCTATTGAAAGACTTAACCCATTAATTTGCAACCATTGCTGTAAAAGACTTAGGGAGACGGTCAAGGCATTACATGCATCCGAGATGTTATTGTGGGTAGTATAAATTAAAAGGTCATCGGCATATTGTAAAACATCAGCTGATTTTTGTAGGGATGATTCTAGATCATATGTATAAATATTGTAAAGCAATGGTGACAATACTGAACCTTGTGGAAGGCCCTTATACACTGTCCTCGTTATTTTTTGGTCACCGGAAAGAAGAGATATAAATCTGACCGATAACAAATTTATGATAAACCGTATAAGCAGAGTGGGGACGTTTAAATTAATCAGCTTCCGTTTAAGGACAGATATTAGTACGTTATCATACGCGCCTGTTATATCTAGAAATGCGGCAACAACTGACTGGTTTTTTGAAAAAGCTATGCGCAGGTCAGTGGTGAATACACTTAAACTGTCGGTTGTGCTTTTTCCTTTACGAAATCCAAACTGACTGTCTGCTAGTAGTTGATTGCTTTCTATATACCACTCTAGACGATTTTTAACTAGGTGTTCTGCAATTTTGGTAAGAACTGATGATAACGCAATAGGCCGGTATGAGAGGATATCATTTGAATTTTTATTAGGTTTGAGTATCGGCAAGATTTCCTGGGAACGCCAGGATTCTGGAATATTTCCAGAAACCATAACAGAATTAATTATTTGTAAATAGTATGACAATGTATCATCACTGAAATGTGAAAAAAAGGAATACGGAATACCATCTTCTCCTGGGGCCGAGTCTTTTAAACATGTTAATACCCCTTTCAATTCATACATTGAAAAGGGAGAGTTCAAAGACGGATTATTGTCAATATTTAACGAAGTAAAATGAGGGTAAATTTGATCATACTCTGGAGCTGATGCAGGAGCTAGCTTATCAAGAAAACTATTAGTAAGAGATAAAGGTAATTGTGTGAAGGAAGCAGTGTCACTAAAGGCTTTTCTAAATCTTTTGATACTGCGCCAAACTTCTGACGGGCATGTGCTGGGCGATAAAGATATACAGAATGACCTCCATCCTTGAAGTTTTTTATCTCTGAGAAAAATCCGTGTACCATTAATAATTTCCCTAAGGTTGTCCAAATTTTCATCTGACATGTCTTCAGCATATTTTTGTTCAGCTTCCTTTCGCTTCCTTACCGCATCGGAACATGAAGAGTCCCACCATGGAGGCATAGGGATTTTGCCAGAAGGATTTTTTTTACAAGGGAAAACTTGGTCTGCTACTTCTATTACGCACAGCGCTAAAGCCCTAGAGCAATCATTTTCTCCACCCTGAGTAATTTGCGGAAGCTCAGCAACTTTAGCATCAATAAGCGTTTTAAATTTATTCCAGTCTGCGTTCCCTAGTCTATATTTTAATCTAGGGGGCCTTTTCGATAATGTAGTGAAATTCACTGAAGAAGTAATTAACAAAGGAAAATGGTCACTTCCAAAAGTAGAAGAGAAACGGGACCAAGATAAAGATGGAGCCAAACTAGGAGAGCATATAGATAAATCCACAGCACTATCAATTTCACCTACATTAGTCCTTCGAGTAGGTTCACCAGTGTTTATAATACAAAGATTATGATCGTCTATAATTTCTAACAAACGAACCCCCTCTCTTTTTGTCTCACCACTTCCCCAACACTGATGGTGGCAGTTAAAATCGCCCATTACTAAAAATGGTCTATGAAGGGATGACAACATATTGTTAAGTTCTTGTAAGGCATTAATATTAGCAGTAGGAATGTAAATGGAAACATAAGTAGTTTTACCAACAATTACCCCAACAATATCAATATAAGTACATGAATGAAAAGAGACACGAGAAAATGGGGTATTGTTTTTAATTAATATGGCCACACCGCCATATCCATCAGCTCTGTCATTGCGTATACAAACATAACCTGAAATACTGAATAATTGATTACTTTTAATCCAGGTTTCAGATAATGCTACAATGTTTGGTTTAAATTTATTTAATAAGTAAATTAGGTCAGTTTTTTTAGGTATTACTGATCGACAATTCCATTGAATTATTGTGTCCATCTTTAGGGTTTTTGTTTAGTAATAAATTAGTTAAGCGCTCCACGTTGTACGTGTGATGTATGTGGGTATACGTAAATTATGGTTCTCGCTAATTATTATCTAGATGTGGGTAACTGTCAATATGCGATCATGTTATGTACCGAGGGCCAGTCCAAATACAGCTGTAATGCCGGCCATACACGCTACGGTTTACCGGCAAGGTCTACCTGTACAGGCGTACCTGTGCGGGTTGACCGGAATGTGTGTGGGATTAGACCTGTGCAGTCTTTTGAGCCTGCGCAGGTGACCGGCGCAAGATCGAAAATCTATTCTTTCGAGTAATGCCGGCCATACACGCTACGGTTTACCGGCAAGGTCTACCTGTACAGGCGTGCCTGTGCAGGTTGACCGGAATGTGTGTGGGATTAGACCTGTGCAGTCTTTTGAGCCTGCGCAGGTGACCGGCGCAAGATCGAAAATCAATTCTTTCGAGTAACACAGTATGGTGTCCTGTGCGTGTGTGCGTGTACTCCGGTCGCCTGCGCAGGTCGCGTGAGTTGTAAATTAAAGCAAGGCCTAGCAATGCCAGCGCGTCATCGTGCTCATTCGATGACATTGCAAAAGGAACTGAAGACAGCTCCGGAACACCGGAACGTCCCCATACACGCTACCAATGTTCGGTTGACCTGCGCAGGCATACCTGCACAGATGACCTCTCAGGTAGACCGTAGCGTGTATGGCTTACTTAACACAGTACGGTGTCCTGTGCGTGTGTGCGTGTACTCCGGTCGCCTGCGCAGGTCGCGTGAGTTGTAAATTAAAACAAGGCCTAGCAATGCCAGCGCGTCATCGTGCTCATTCGATGACATTGCAAAAGGAACTGAAGACAGCTCCGGAACACCGGAACGTCCCCATACACGCTACCAATGTTCGGTTGACCTGCGCAGGCATACCTGCACAGATGACCTCTCAGGTAGACCGTAGCGTGTATGGCTTGCTTAACGGTGACTAGCAGTTTTATTACGATTTCTATATCCTGCCTTCCCGACGATTCCCTAATATCACAGTGGCGACGAGGATTCACGAATTCAGCGCGTACGTTGTTTAGTGGTAGAAAAACAAGTAAATAATAAAAAAATGTCGATTGGTAAAATCAGTGAGTTCAAAGTGCAATCGGACGACTGGAGCTTGTACGTGGAACGACTTGAAAATTACTTTCTTGTGAACAATATTAAAAGTGAATTACGTGCACCTACATTAATTACAGTAATGGGAGCAGAAAGTTACGAACTATTGGTAAATTTGTGCACACCACATAAACCAAACACAAAAACGTTTGAACAATTAACGGCCATCATGGAAAAACATCTAAAGCCGAAGCCGAGCATTCTCGCCGAACGTTTTAAGTTCCGTCAACGGTCACAAAAAGAGGGCGAAAGTATCGCAGATTATTTAGCAGTTCTGAAGAAGCTGTCGAAAACGTGCGAGTTGGGGGAGTGGCTCGAAGAAAGTATTAGGGATCAGTTTGTTTGTGGAATCAGCAGTGAAGTAATACGGCAGCGGTTATTCGCTGAAGATAAGCTAGTATACGCAAAAGCTTACAGCATGGCCGTGAGCATGGAAGCGGCTGAGAAAAATGCAGCGGCCGTTGTGTGTGACTCAAGGGCAACGGACAAGTTGGACAAAGCTGTGGAGTGTCTAGCGGTGACGTCAACGAGGCGAAGCGCCGGCCGAACGCTAGCGAGGCGGGGTGACGACGGTTCTGTGTCACAGAGCGAGCAACGACGCGCCGCCTGGCGCGTCCCGCGTCTGGTGAAGGGGACATCAGCAGCACCCGCGCCGGTGGAGCGTGTTCGGCAACAACAGCATTGCACCGCATGTGGCAAGCCACATGATACAGCGTCGTGTAAATACAGGCGATACGTGTGTCGTGTGTGCAACCAGCAGGGGCATCTCCAGCGCACGTGCCCGCTGGGCCTCGGACATCACCACGTCGAAGATGTGCGAGACATAGAACTGTTATCGGATGGCGAGTACAGTGATGAGGTAACCATTATAAATTTAAATCACTTGTCTATAGGCCAGTACCCACCAATATATGTGTCATTAAATGTAAACGGTCGGTACATTGATATGGAATGTGATACAGGAAGCGCCGTTTCTTGTATAAACTATGATATGTATAAGAAGTTATTTAGCAATTTAAAAATAAAAGAATGTAAGATAGCTCTGAGATATTACACAGGGGAACAAGTGAGCCCAATAGGTGTTATCAAACCAACAGTTGAATACGAAAATGTTCGTAAAATATTAGACTTGTATGTCATTAAAAATGGTAAAACGGTATTACTCGGTAGACAATGGATGGCTGAATTAAAAATAAGCTTACCCAAGGTAGAATGTAATAGTGTAAGAGTAAATACTTTAAGAAATGAGGAATTTAATGAATCCAATTTCAGTTCCAGATATTATAAAGTGTTTGAGGACGGTTTGGGCCGATACACCGGTGGTACGGTGAGCATTCACGTGCGCCCGGGCGCTCGGCCGGTGTACATGCGCGCGCGCCCGCTGGCGTACGCGCTGCGCGAGCCGGTGGAGCGCGCGCTCGAGCAGCTGGTTCGGGACGGCATCCTCACACCTGTGGACCGTTCGGACTGGGCCACGCCTATTGTTCCGGTGGTAAAAAAAGACGGTACTGTCAGAATATGTGCTGATTATAAATTAACATTAAATAAGGTGATTGAAGTCGATCGTTATCCTTTACCGCGGGTAGAAGATTTATTAGCACGTTTACACGGGGGTAAACGTTTCAGTAAAATCGACTTATCGCAAGCATACGCACAGTTTGAATTGGACGAATCAAAGAAATTTACGGTCATTAATACACATAAAGGTATGTTTATGTATAACAGGTTGGTATACGGTTTGTCGTCTAGCCCGGGAATATTTCAAAAGCATCTCGAACAATTATTCGCCGATTTGCCCAACGTAGGGGTATTTCTAGATGACATTATAATTACCGGGCCAAACACTGAGGTACATATAAACAACTTAAACAAAGTTTTCGATCGCTTGCAATCATACGGTCTAAAAGTAAAAAAAGAAAAATGCGCTTTCTTTGCTGAATCGATAAGTTATCTAGGTCACGTAATTAGTAAAGACGGGGTACATACATGTGTGGAGAAAATAAAAGCAATAGTTGATACACCACCCCCCTCAAATGTGTCTGAGTTGCGGGCGTTCATAGGAATGACGATGTACTAAGTATGCTAAATTTATTAAGAACGTTAGTACTATCCTCTCGCCCTTGTACAACCTGCTAAGAGCCGATGTACCATTCAACTGGTGTAGTAAGTGCGACGAGGCATTCAATACGGTAAAACGCCTTCTAGCTTCTAGTGAAGTTTTGACACATTATTCACCAAATCTACCGCTCGTGTTGACAGCGGACGCAAGCAGTGTGGGGGTCGGCGCGGTGATATCGCACATTACGGAGGAAGGCGAGCGACCAATAGCTTACGCGTCGCGCTCACTGAACGCAGCGGAGCGAGCCTATTCACAAATAGATCGGGAGGCGCTCGCTATAGTTTTCGGTATTAGAAAATACCACCAGTACCTGTACGGGCGAAAGTTTTTACTTAGAACGGATCATAAACCGTTGACATATATTTTCGGGGATAAAGTGGGTATTCCGATCATGGCGGCTTCTCGGTTACAGCGCTGGGCGATATTGTTGGCAGGCTATAATTATGATATTGAGTACGTTTCGTCAAAGAAAAATTGTGCTGACGCTTTGTCGAGGCTACCGCGGTGTAAACAAACTAACACGACTGCGGAAATTACCTACTTAAACTTTGTGGAGGACTTTTTACCCATAACTAATAGTGAAGTTAGGAAGCAATCAGCAAAAGACACAGTAGTGAGTCGGATACTGCTATATGTGCAGTCAGGTTGGCCCTTGGCGTGCCCCGATGATCAATTTAAGCCATACTATATGAGACGCAACGAATTGTATGTTGAGTGCGGCTGTTTAATGTGGGGTTATAGAATGGTAATACCACCGACGTTACGGAAGTATGTACTGAAACAGTTACACACGAGTCATATGGGTATTGTTAAAACAAAAAGTTTAGCCCGTAGTTACGTATGGTGGCCGAACATAGATAGGGACATCGAAGAGCTTTGCGAAAGTTGTGAGACTTGTGCAATAGAGGGCGCCGCTCCGCCGCGAGCTCAGCCCAAGCCCTGGCCCTACTCGACTCAGCCATGGAGTAGGCTACACGTAGATTTCTTAGGGCCGTATCGAGGTAATACTTACATGATTTTGATAGACTCAAGTTCGAAGTGGCTTGAAGTCTTTGAAATGCCACGTACCAACGCGACCCAAGTGATTAAGGTATTACGTAGTACTTTTGCTAGATTCGGCCTGCCGATAGAATTGGTTTCAGATCAGGGCCCCCCATTTACGAGTTCTGAATTTAGTGACTTCTTAAAGAATAACGGTATACGCCAACTTTTTTCGCCAACTTATCACCCTTCTTCTAACGGTGCCGCCGAAAACTCGGTGCGCCTGTGTAAATCGGCTATTAAAAAAGCGTATAGGGATAACAAAGATATCGATGCAGCCCTACAAACTTTTTTACTAAATCACAGGAACACGGTACAGTGTACGACGGGCGAAACACCAGCAATGTTATTGCAACGACGCGCATTACGGACTCGCTTAGATTTGTTACGTAGTGACCGCGCAATAGACGAACGGGTGCGGGCGGCACAACAACGACAGGTGGAGAGTGCTGGTGGGGTAATTCGTGAGCTAGCGCCTCACGATACCGTGTGGACAAGGAACTTTGCTAAGGGGGAGAAGTGGTTGAAAGGTGTGATTGAGGCAAGGGCAGGCACGCGCGAGTACCTGGTGGATAACGGTGACGGTCGACTTACAAGAAAACATGTAGATCACATAAAACGTAGATCACGATTGTCTGACTTTGCATGTGCTGACAGTACAATCTCAGATACGACTACACCTATTTCGACACAGGTACAGGTTGAGGATGCAGTTCTGACACCAGATGTGAGTAGGTCACCTACCGACCGTGCACCTGAGGGTAGTAACGATAAGATAGATGGTGTCTGTGAGCAGCCAGGTATAGTAAGGTCTGAGCATCCATCGTCACCGCCGGAGGGTCGGTCCAGACGAACTCGTAAACCGGTTACTAGATTCGAAGTGTAAAATATTAAGTAGTTTAACTTGGCAAATTGAGTCGTGCTAATTAGTTGTTATTAAATTTGTGTGTTAATTATTGTTAGTTGTAATCACTTAGATATTAAAGATATTGTTAGTTTGTAAGAACTTAGATATTAAGGATATTGTTAGTTTGTAAGAACTTAGATATTAAGGATATTGTTAGTTTGTAAGAACTTAGATATTAAGGATATTGTTAGATAAAAGCGTAGCATTAGATTAAGTGGTGAGGTGTGATGTATGTGGGTATACGTAAATTATGGTTCTCGCTAATTATTATCTAGATGTGGGTAACTGTCAATATGCGATCATGTTATGTACCGAGGGCCAGTCCAAATACAGCTGTAACGGTGACTAGCAGTTTTATTACGATTTCTATATCCTGCCTTCCCGACGATTCCCTAATATCACAGTACGGTTCCAAAGAAATGTTTTTGCATAATAACATTTTTATAAGGTCTATAATAACGTCAACAATTTGCTCATTCTCGTTCTTCTGCAGTTTATTATCGGATTCCTTAGGTAAAGCACACCCATTCACCAAAGATGGGGGTTGAAACTCCATCACAAGGGCGTTATGAGCTGCTCTATCATAACCCTGTACTGATTTGGGAGGAGCTCGCGGTTTCAGGAAGACAGTCTTTTTATGAGATGAAGAAGTTGAGGGTTTAGGTTTTGAGCTGTATATATTATTATTGGTGACAAGGGAATCATGAGATGTACCTGTAGTGAGAACATCTGCATAGGATTTTGAGGTGGCTGGGTGTAATTTACTTGCTTCTGCATATGAAATACATGAATGAGACATAGTATATTTAATGTTTTTTTGCCTCAGAAATTCAGGGCAAGTCTTGTCTGTAGCAAAATGGAATCCAGAACAATTAATACATGATGCAGAATCCTCTTCTAGCGAACATGTTTCACCTAAGTGGTTTTGGCCACATTTAAAACATTTAGGGACAGCTGACCTGCATTGATTTTTTGTATGACCATAACGGCAGCATCGGAAACACTGAATTGTGGGATACACATAAGTCTCTACGGGTAGTGCATTGTAACACATATAAATTCTTTTGGGTAAGGCTTGACCATCAAATGTAATAACAATAGTTTGGGATGGTTTCCATATGGGTGACCCGTTCACTTGGACTTTATAGTTGAGGCGCCTGACTTTCAATATTTCACCAGTACCTATGGGAGTTGAAATATTTTCTCTTACATCATCCTCACTCCATTCAGATGGGATACCTCGGACCAAGCCCATCCGTGTAACATTATAGGTAGGTAAAAAAGCTTTAAATCTGTTCAGAGGCAATAGATTACTACTCATAAATGCGTTAGCAGCAATAGGGTTTGTAAAAGCTACAACACACTTATTCCTACCAATTCTTTTCACACTGCCAGGAACAATATTTTCAAATTTGTTATTTTTAAGAAAATTCCCAAAAGCAATTGGGTGCAGAATGGTGCCACTGTTTTCAGTAGTTGTAATACGCTGAACATGGACTATGTAAGGACCTGTATCAGAGGCCTGGTACTCCTTCCTACCTACACCAACTGATTGACCAGTTTGTATTGCAGGTGGTTCTGACTGAAGGGTTTGAGTGACAGAAATATCGAAGGGTTGAGACTGTGGAACTGATGTATGGTTATTTTTAAGAGTAAGCTCAGATTTAGTATTTAAAATGTTATTAATTTCTGCGCCGGAATTACAAATGCAATTAGTTTCAACAGAAGAGGCTCCCTCAGGGATCGCCCCATGTCTACTCCGTTTTGTTTTATTACAATGTTTACAAATTGTTTTATGTTTATGTGAGCGCCTCTTACGAGAAGCACTGACTTTTCCGGAAGTCGAAGCATCTGTTTCCCTTCCACTTGCTGTGGCTACAGATCCATCAGTGTCCATACCCATGGGCGTAGCCACACTGGGGCAAGCTGGGGCGCTTGCCCCACCCTGGCTCTGACTTATAAAGTGCCTAATTTAAAAAAAAATGTTTTTCTTATACTAACAACAATCATATAATATCCGTAAGAAAGTTACACAAAAAAAATACGTGTGGCACTCGGGGACTGCCGCGGTAAAGCTATTGCATAGCATTTTTTATCAACTTATGCAATAAATAAAAACAATCTAAATAAAATGTTTAAAAAGTACTTCCAATGAGAGGAAGTCGCAAAAAGAAACATTTTTTTATCAACTTAGACAATAAATAAAAAATCTAAATATAATATTTAAAAAGTACTTCCAATTAAAAGAAGTCGCAAAAAGAAAAACAAGACCTTGGGTGGGTATGATCCAGCGTAATGTCGATTGACTATCCGATTCTCTACAAAACACGCTAATAGAACATTAGAATCGGGATTGAAATAACTGACCGTATTGTGTAAACGACGTTAGACAATGCACGGCCTTCAAGCCACACCTCCGTGCCCGTCGGAGTGGGGAGCGTTAGGTTTTTTTTCGTTATGGAATTTCTGGATTCGGTCCCCGCGCTCAAGGCCCGCGATAGAAGCTATACAATAGCTTAAAAATTAGTCGACATAAAAAAAAAGTGCGATCTAAACAAAAAGCGCGCACGATTTACCGAACGGGCAACAAACATAGCGAGTGCAGTTTTTACGCTGGGAATGGCTGGGATGATATTGCATTTCCGAAATCTTGATCAGATCCGCCACTTCCATCTTCTTCAATGCATTAAGTACCGTTTTTTTTTCTTTCCACAAATTATACTATACCACATTTCAGCCTCGCTTGGGAAAGTATCATTTAATTTGTAAAACTTGCAGAAAGCTTCTATTTTTTTTCAAAAACTCGTCGCAGATCATTTGCAATATTTGACATGGGTGCAATTATTTTATACTAGCTTTTGCCCGCGGCTTCGCTCGCGTTAAATTCGGGGTAACACAGCTAGTAGGTACCCCTTTCCTGATTTACAGGTACCTGCGACCCGTAGTTTTTGCCCGTGCGCCTTATTTATTGTAATAGCAATGCTAAGTTTTCTCTTTTCTTCCCTCTTTCTCCCTCATATCTCAATCTTTTTTTTAAAGATTGATATATGAGGGCCTATGTCCGTTTTCAGGGTCCCAACTATCCCTGTACCAAAATTCATCAAAATCGGTTAAGCCATTTAGGCGTGAAGACGTAACAAACAAACACACTCACTTTCGCATTTGTAATATTAGTAAGGATTCTTTGATAATATTGAAAAAAACAGAAGCTTTCTGCAAGTTTTACAAATTAAATGATATTTTCCCAAGCGAGGCTGAAATGTGGTATAATTTGTGGGAAGAAAAGAATACGGAAATTAATGCATTGAAGGAAATGGAAGTGGCGGAACTGATCAAGATTTCGGAAATGCCATTTTATCCCAGCGTAAAATAAATAAATATCTTGGGACAACTCACACACGGCTATCTGATCCCAAGCTAAGCAGAGCTTGTGTTATGGTAACCAGGCAACTGATATACCTACTTATATAATTTATAAATACATACATATTATAGATAAATCACACCCAGACACAGAACAAACAATCATGCTCATCACACAAAGTTTGTCCTGGGTGGGAATTGAACCCACGACCTCCGGCTCAGCAGTCAGGGCCACTAACCACTAGACCAACAGGCCCGTAAAAACTGCGCTCGCTATGTTTCTTGCCCAGCCATGTACGACCTGTACTATAGAGCGATCATTCAGGTGGGTCAAAACGTGGCTTCGCTCAACCATGAGCGAAAATTGTCTAAGCGGCCTGTGTATGCTGTGTGCACAGAACGAGGATCGCCGAATCCAAAAATAAATTTGTAGAAGAAGTGCTAAATAGGTTCTACCTACCAGAACCCACGCTGGCTTCTCTTGAAGTAATATTACTTATAAAGTTAGTTAAAACTTAAATTTATAAACATCGACTATTCTTAAATAAAACTATAATATTATCTATCCTGTGTGTAATTGTTTATTTTCTGTACCTGACAATATAAACCTCTACAGATTAACAAATTGGCATAGGCGCAGAGCTCAATAGGCTCAAGTTACAAAAAAATACCCGGGTAGGGGGGGGATAGGTTGACTGCTGCCCCACCCTGAGCCCAAGGCTGGCTACGCCCATGTCCATACCACTTAAATCTTTGCTTGTAGTATTGGAAATTGTGACATAATTACTTACAGGGGGACTTAAGCCAAGGCCTAAATCCCCCACATCTAAAATAGGCGGGTCGTTCATACAACCCGGGATTCGTCTTGGTAATCCAGTACAAAGGGATAGATATAAATATTTACAAAAACTTACCAATAATCCAGAAAAATCTACACATACATTAAATATACACTACAAAGAAAATATATATTTACATAAAAACCTTAACTGAACCAATTATCTAATAAAAATTAAAATTTAAAAAATGCCGTGAAAAATACACCCGGTCGAACCGAATTTTCCCGCGCTTTTTTTCCTATGGCAAGTTATTTTCAAAGTTGACGCAACTAATCAAGATTCCAAAATAGTGTAATACCCTAAGATAACTAGTCACACACAAAAAAAAATATGCGTACCATTTGTAAACAAGAACCAAATTTCTTAATTGTTCTTGTTGTTAGTAATAAATTTTACTATGTTCCAAAAATGTGTTTGTAATTTTAAAAAATGTGAAATAAAACAATGGTAACTATTTGTGTAATTAATTTATTAAATAATTAACATTAAAGTAAATGTTCGAATTGTTTTCCACCGGCATTAATACAGGCACGACATCGCCTTAAAAACGACCGTTTTATTTTTCGCGCATATCTTCTAGCATTGATATGTGCCGCAGCCTGAGTGATTTTTTGCCGAAGCTCGTCCAATGTCGTAATCGGTTTTGCGTAGATCCTGTCTTAGAGACAACCCCAATAAAAGAAATCCAGGGGGTTTAGGTCGGGTGATCGGGGTGGCCATAAGATAGGACCAAGTCGCCCGATCCAACGCCCCGGATACTCGTGGTCTAGGTATTGTCTCACAGGACGAGCGTAGTGAGCTGGGCAACCATCATTTTGATACCACATATTTTGTAGATCGCTTAAGGGGACGTCTTCTAGTAATTCTTGCAAATCATTTTGTAAAAAGTTCAAATAACTGTCCCCATCCAGGTTTCCTTGTAATTCAAAAGGCCCAATCACTTTTCCATTTAAAATGCCCGTCCATAAGTTGACCTTAAATGGATAGTCCCGTGGTAGTAACGTTTGTACACGTCTGTAATGATATGGGTGCAGCCGGTGACGTTTTAGAATTCGATGTGCTGAACTTTTTGGGATTCCCGTAGCTGCTTCTATGGCACGCACTGAGGTAGTTGAATCAATGTTTATTTCATTGAGAACTTCTTCATCGCATTCCAATCTAGGTCTTCCAGCGTTTCTTCTAGCTGACGGCAAATGACCCTCCGAAAACGCTTGATGCACATTCTTAAATACCCGATAATCTGGATATCTTCGAGCGTTTGGGTACCTTTCTCGATACAATCTGCTAGCAGCGTTGGCAATGCACCGACATTCTCCATAAATGAGGTGCATGTTAGCGTATTCCATCGGCGTGTATGGTTGCGGCATGATAACGCTAAATAGTCCAAAATACACCAAAAGTCCAATTCACAAAACACAGGCACAGTCCAAAATAATGGCAGGTCAGTTCAGTTTGCAGATCACTTATGTCCAGTCCAAAATCGTACACTTATCGCTATCTTTCTCTCTATCTCTCTTATTTTTAAATGTTATCGTACGATTACGGTATTACACCTATTTTTAAAAAGTATCTCATTTTGATCCTAAGGTCCTAGTAAAACACCAAAAAAAAACAAAAAAAAATATTCAATCGTTAAGTGCCATAAAACTGCATTTCAATTTTACAATTTCTATTTTCGCGCGTAAAATCCTAACAAAAACGCTTGACGCCATGTTACTCTGTGGTCATGTAAACAAATGCGCTGTTATTAGTCTTTCTGTTTAGTTGTATATTTCACTATAGTTTATGGTATTATTATATGGTAGTATTTATTTATTCCATGGTATTATTACTATTATTTCAATAAAAATTAAAATGTAAAGTTTTTAAATACAAAAATAGTAATAGTTGCTCAGTTGACAGTTGTCACTTTTTGTACATGACCATTAGTCTAGTCAACAAGTGCTTTTTTAGTCAAAACTTTTTAAAAGGCTCGGAAAAATATGGTTGAGGGCTCATTCGATTCGGGATCGAATCTAGAAAGTTTTTGAAAAAATTCAAGACCCGCTCGAAAAAATTGCAAAAGTTATTAACAAATTAGTAAACAAAAAAAGAGGGGTTTAGTTTTTTTGGTATATCTCGAAAACTATTTGATATATTTTGATTTTGAAAAAGATTCAAAAAGAGGAGGAAATTTCCTAAAAGAAACTCCCAACTCGCGAAATTGTAGGACCAATATTAAAAATTTTACAGGGAGCTGAAAATACGCCTGAAAACGGGTACTCGGGTTTCCGCAAGCCACGCCCCCTTCGAGCGCTTTAATGAAAAATATTATTTAAACATATTAAATGTTGATATTAAAATTTGAAAAAATTCAGACATGTACAGGACAAATTAAGGAATGAAATGCCGTAGAAAAAATATTTTTATCGCGATTTTATAAAATGTTATCCATAAATTAATTAACAATTTCTTCCGACTGGGCTATAAACATTGCAAGTTGCATAATTGTTAAACCAGAAATCTCAATTTTTTTTCCTCTCGTGGAGCTATTCTTCAAATATTAAAGAAAGGATTTCCGTTGAGTAAATTAAAAAATTGTTAATTTTCGATTTGTTATTAACAAATTACCTAGGCGGCAAATTAAATATTTAAATAAATGTTACAAGAATTATTTTTTTTCCAATGTCGATGATCATTCGTTTTTCTATCAATAAAAGCTACCTAAAAATATTTTTTTATAAATTTTAATTCTTTTTGTTTATAAAATTGTTATAAACAAATACATTATTTATAAGATAATTGAAAATTTTTTTTTGGAAATAGATTTCTCGTAAAAAATTATGAATTTTAAGATAAAAAACGATGCTTAAAAAAAATTTTTTATTGCTAAAAAACCGTTTTGTTAATTAACAATTTTTTTTTACCACTTGTTAATAATATTAAGGTACGCTTTTTTTTTTAAATATCATTATTTATTATCCTCCTTAATAATCAAAAAAAAAAATTCGTTTTTTTATAAATTTTCATTGTTTATTAAATAAACAATTTGTTATAAACAATTAATTTTTCTTTGTATAATTTTTTTAGAACTCTTTACACTAAAATAAAACCGACCAATTACCTTTTTGCAAAAAAAAAAAAATATTTATATTTATTTTCGAATTAATTTTATTTTCCGCAAAAAGGTAATTGGTCGGTTTTATTTTAGTGTAAAGAGTTCTAAAAAAATTATACAAAGAAAAATTAATTGTTTATAACAAATTGTTTATTTAATAAACATCGTTTTTTATCTTAAAATTCATAATTTTTTACGAGGAATCTATTTCCAAAAAAAATTTTCAATTATCTTATAAATAATGTATTTGTTTATAACAATTTTATAAACAAAAAGAATTAAAATTTATAAAAAAATATTTTTAGGTAGCTTTTATTGATAGAAAAACGAATGATCATCGACATTGGAAAAAAAATAATTCTTGTAACATTTATTTAAATATTTAATTTGCCGCCTAGGTAATTTGTTAATAACAAATCGAAAATTAACAATTTTTTAATTTACTCAACGGAAATCTTTTCTTTAATATTTGAAGAATAGCTCCACGAGAGGAAAAAAAATTGAGATTTCTGGTTTAACAATTATGCAACTTGCAATGTTTATAGCCCAGTCGGAAGAAATTGTTAATTAATTTATGGATAACATTTTATAAAATCGCGATAAAAATATTTTTTCTACGGCATTTCATTCCTTAATTTGTCCTGTACATGTCTGAATTTTTTCAAATTTTAATATCAACATTTAATATGTTTAAATAATATTTTTCATTAAAGCGCTCGAAGGGGGCGTGGCTTGCGGAAACCCGAGTACCCGTTTTCAGGCGTATTTTCAGCTCCCTGTAAAATTTTTAATATTGGTCCTACAATTTCGCGAGTTGGGAGTTTCTTTTAGGAAATTTCCTCCTCTTTTTGAATCTTTTTTCAAAATCAAAATATATCAAATAGTTTTCGAGATATACCAAAAAAACTAAACCCCTTTTTTTTTGTTTACTAATTTTTTAATAACTTTTGCAATTTTTTCGAGCGGATCTTGAATTTTTTTAAAAACTTTCTAGATTCGATCCCGAATCGAATGAGCCCTCAACCATATTTTTCCGAGCCTTTTAAAAAGTTTTGACTAAAAAAGCACTTGTTGACTAGACTACATTTGACGTAATAATCATGGCGGACACTGTTTCGCTTAGTGAAACAACAGACTAAAAAAAGTGAAAACTTTGAAATCAATTTTATTTATTTAGTTATTTTATTAACTAAATTTAACATTTTCCGACTGCTTATTGCCTAAGCTATCTGAATTGTATATTTTTAGAATTTCTTTCATATAGAGTAAAATACCCTAAAACGTATGACTCATTTTGTGCCTGTAGTAAAAGTGATTTCTAGGAGCAAGAACATTTAAGACATTTGGTTCTTGTTTACAAATGGTATACGCATATTTTTTTGGTGACTAGTTATCTTAGGGAATATATACTATTTTGGAATCTTGATTAGTTGCGTCAACTTTGAAAATAACTTGCCATAGCGGTGTTCATACTTATTTTTTGCAAGACCATGAGTCAAAGTGGACTGAAAGTAAAAATCTTTAAAAATTTGAGGGAAAAAAAATATTTCGATAATTTTTTGTTTGTGTAAAAATTGCTAGCATTGTGGTGTTTTTAAGAGTTGTGGTAAATAGTAGTACTTAGGTATCCGATACAAAAAAAAATCTTAAGCATATTTAAAAAATTGTGGCCGTGGTAGTTCAAAATATCATACAAGGTGTAAATTTTCGAAGAATTTTAAAATTTATTTTGTAACTAAAAAAAAAATTTAAGGATTTTTTTTTTGTTTTACCTTAAGTGCTCATGAGCAGGTCAACCTTTTGGCGCCCGCTTATCGTTGAATTTTGGGACACGTTGTATAAATCTTCGTTCGATGTACAAGATACCGGCACGGATCTTGAGCGCTCGGCGGAAGAGTGGGGATCGCTTTGCACATCGTACACATATGACAAATAAAACGCACGCTCGTTGATTATTTATTTTTTATCTACGTAATTTCTTACTGGTTCTATGGTTGAAAAAATGATTATATAATGATTCATTTAAATTGAGAAATGGAAATTGAGATGAAAGAAGCAGGACGGGCCTGTTGGTCTAGTGGTTAGTGGCCCTGACTGCTGAGCCGGAGGTCGTCGGTTCGATTCCCACCCAGGACAAACTTTGTGTGATGAGCATGATTGTTTGTTCTGTGTCTGGGTGTGATTTATCTATAATATGTATGTATTTATAAATTATATAAATTCAAATTCAAAACCATTTATTTCAATTAGACCATTACAGGCACTTTTGAATGTCAAGAAACAAAATTAATCTACAGTCCCAGTCACAAGGCATAATAACTTGTGAAAGTACTGTAGTTGCCCATTCCAAAGCGTTGATCTCTATGGAGAAGAATGGGCAAAACTCCATGGACACTCTTTTAAATATAAAAATAATATTTTTACAAAATCGTATAATTTACATCATTCATGTTGAGATTATACAAATATGTGAGAACGATGTAGAAAGACGTGCACAGTAAGAGCGTCCAGAGTAAATAAAAAGCAAAATTTAATTTTAAATCTAAATAAGTTAAAAATGAACCGTGGTAGCTAAAAAATGACCAGTCCCAACTGACAGCGCCCGTTCACGAACATGACGTATGGCTCAGCCCCATTCAGCTCGACCATTTTGAAGGGAGCTAAATGACCCGACACACCCGCCACCATCAGCGAGACATTTGAGTGAGCATGACACTATCAACCACCAGGGCTTCGTCAAGTCAATAATAATACATAGCACTCACATATGGGCTTAATAATTATACAATACTAGAGAATTGATTCTATACATTGCAAAGATAGTCTTACAATCTTCTGCAGCTTCCACTATAGCTTCCGATACCAATCAATGAGTTTACCCCTATTCTTGTGGAGCAGGACCAGCATTGAGCCAAGCATTTTTATCATCAATATAATCCCCCAACTTATAATATGCTTGCTTAAATAGTGTGCGTTTAATACAAGATTTAAATTTCGTTTCATTCAGTTGAAGAATGTGGGGAGGTATTTTAATTGTAGCATTTCAAACAGTACCCCATGAAAGATGAGTCTACTTTAGCTAACCTGAAACCTGGTTGAACTAATTGGTCCCTATTTCTAGTATTCACCTCTTTTATTAAAAATATGCAAGTTTTTCCTGACATACATGATGTTTTCATAAATATATTGACAAGGTACTGTCATGATGTTAATATCTTTAAACTGTTCCCTTAAAGAATCTCGCCTACGTAGGTTATATATGTATGTATATCAGTTGTCAGGTTACCATAACACAAGCTCTGATTAGCTTGGGATCAGATAGCCGTGTGTGAGTTGTCCCAAGATATTTATTATTATTTATTTTAATTAACAAGTATTTCTAATTTAAAATTATAACTTAGTTCTTGTAGTTTGTCAAAAAATACAAAAAAAACTACTACGTACCTACCCGATATAAGTCCTCCAGACTATATGTCCCGCATCGCAGAGCGCATCGACTTCCTGAAACAGAAAGTGTATGCATATATCGTCATACCGAAGGTGAATGGACTCGGGAAGTCGAACGAGCATGCGATCCAATACCAGAAATGGGGGTCTTAACAATCAGCCCCCAAGATGTAGCTTGTGCGGTCCGTCCGTTGCCTAATTGGAAATCTCCAGGGCCGGACGGACTGCACAACTTCTGGATAAAGTGGATTCAGAGGTCGCACGTTCGTTTGGCGGCCTTAGAGTCAGGGTCGCTACCCAAGTTTCTGACAACTGGTATAACCCACCTGCTCCATAAATCGGGTAGTACGGCGGAACCCAAAAATTATAGACCAATTACATGTCTTCCGACACTTTATAAAGTTCTTACATCCATTTTGAGAGCTAAAATCACTAAACACATTGATGACAATTCTATCATGTCTGCTTCTCAAAATGGATGTAGGAACGGGTCCCGCGGTACTAAGGAGCTGCTCCTCATTGACATGGCCATTAGCCAACAGGTTCGCCGTTCCCGAAGGCATCTGTCGACATGTTGGATAGACTATAAGAAGGCCTATGACTCCGTGCCACATACATGGCTCATGAGGGTGCTAGAGATGTATAAAGTTGATGCAACTCTGCGCACCTTCCTGAGCTCGTGTATGAGGCAATGGAGTACAGTCCTTCGCTATCCAGGATGTCGGCAGTTCCAGATGAATAGTGAACCGATAAGGATAGAGCGAGGTATATTCCAGGGCGATAGTTTGAGTCCACTTTGGTTCTGCTTAGCCTTGAATCCTCTAAGCACGCTGCTAGAGAATTCAGGTCTTGGCTATCGATTGAGGAGAGGTGGTCAGGTTATATCTCACCTTCTTTACATGGATGACCTGAAACTCTTTGCCCCCAACGATTTGCAGCTGATGGAGCTACTGAAGGTAACTGAAACTTTCAGTAGTGCCATCAGGATGGAATTTGGTGTGGACAAATGTGCGGTCATGCATGTAAAGCGAGGGGAAATTGTGGAATCTGTGGGAACCCAGCTCTCAGATTCCATAAACCTTAGATCCCTCTCAGCAACCGAAACCTATAAGTATTTGGGGATGTCGGAAGCGCTGGGCATCAATGGTGCTGACATGAAGCAATCGTTGAAAGAGCGCTTCTTTGGCCGCCTGAGAAAAGTATTAAATAGTCTTTTATCAGGCGGAAACAAGGTGCGTGCTTTCAACGGTTGGGTCATGCCGGTTTTGATGTACTCTTTCGGCATACTCAAATGGACTCAAACAGAACTGGACACCCTGGATAGGAAGGTCCGTACATTGTTAACGGCATTTCGTATGCATCACCCACGTTCTTCGGTTATGAGACTGTATATCCCACGGAGTTGTGGAGGTCGAGGCTTTTTAAACGCCAAGACTCTCCACAATCGCGAGATATGCAGTCTCAGGGAATATTTCCTAGAAACCGACGTGGGAATGCATCGGGATGTGGTTGCAGTGGACAAAGGCCTCACCCCGCTCTCCTTGGCTAAGGACAACTGGCGCAAACCTGTAGTGCTTGACACTAACGACCGCAGGGAGGTATGGCAGAGTAAGGAGCTTCACGGACGCTTTTTCTGGGCCCTACATGGACCCGATTTAGATCAATCAGCGTCCGTAGCCTGGCTACGTTCCGGGGATCTCTTTAGAGAAACCGAAGGTTTTGTCTGTGCAATTATGGATGAAGTTATGATGACGAATAACTACCGGAGATTTATTGTGAAGGACGGCACGGTTGACATATGTCGGGCATGCCACCGTCCGGGTGAATCAATTCGACAAATTATCTCCGGTTGTTCTCGTCTAGCTAACGGAGAGTACTTACATAGACACAACCTTAATTGTAGCCAGGATTATCCATCAGCAACTTGCTCTAAAATATAATCTTGTGGAATTGGAAGTGCCGTACTACAGGTATGAGCCCGACCCAGTTCTCGAACATGGCAATATTACATTGTACTGGGATCGATCCATCATCACTGACAGGACTATTGTTGCCAACAAGCCTGATATAGTGGTGGTGGATCGATCAGAGCGGCGCGCAATGATTGTTGACATAACAGTCCCGCATGATGAGAACCTCGTGAAAGCCGAGAAAGATAAGCAAATCAAGTATATTGACTTGGCTCGCGAGGTTGTCGATATGTGGGATGTGGACTCAGCGATCATTGTGTCGATAGTCGTTACAGCCAATGGCTTAATTGCCAAGAGCCTCGATCAACACCTGAGAAGGCTCTCGTTAGGCAGCTGGATCAAGGGCTTGATACAGAAAGCGGTACTCCTGGACACGGCTCGTATTGTTAGGAGGTTCCTTTCTCTGGAGCCCTGACCGCCGGTAGCTTGGATCCTGTTCCCGATACCGGTGGGCTACTATTTTTATATTTTTAAAAGTTTTTTTTTTTTTGGTTTTTATTAAGAAATATTTAAAAATGTAATTCTATGTAAAAAAAACAATAAATGAACTTAAAGATCAAATATGCAAAACATTCGGTGTTGGTTCAGCGAAAAAAAGTTGCAGGATGCATCATCGCCGAAATAATTGGCTGCCATGTTGTTTCCCGTTCTGCCTCATTTTTTTTTTATTAAACCGGATTTAATTGAGAAAGTATGGAAATAGTAAGCTTAACAGTGGAAGTTGAAACTGTGCTAGGAAACTTGGCAACACTAGATACAACTGACATTTGAGTATGCCTTGCACAGATGCCTTGCCTTCACTGTCACAGTTGAAAGCACAGCAATCTGAATCTGAAACATCACAGAATTTCTTTCTCTGTGTAAAATTAGCGTTGATTTAAGTAATTACATTAAGAGACTACTAATTATGTATAATATGTAACGACCTATATTCAAAGATTTTTTAGTTTGTGTATATGTCTATGTGTTAGTTTTATGTTTTATTTACGATCTAAACACTGTATATACAAATGAAATGCAATATTCGTGAACTTGCTCAACTGAGCGATCAACCTTGTGTAATTGAAGGGAGATTAAACTATAAAAAGGTTTCCAATGGCGGTTATCGTAATCAGTCAGGTCAGTATAGAAATAGAACCTATTTTAAAGTTATACCAATATACCACCAATTATGTTTACATTTTCCTTAAACTTATTTTGGAATGAGTCATGAAAATTGTCAATTTCATCGTGTAATTTATGCTATAAAAAGAAACATAATGATTTCACTTATAAATACATTTTACAGTCATTGTGTGTGATGTGGCCCTTACAACCTTGTGAATAGATGTTTTATGATGTTGGGGAAATGGGGACTGCCAAACAATGCTATTAAACTATCATAAATTGACATGTCTACTGACATAAAATATCTAACTAAAACAAGAAGAAAAAAAAAAAAAAAAAACATTCACTTATGTAGTAACCACTAGTAGTAAAATGACTTTCTTACTCTTTTTACTACAATTCCAAGATTCCCTTTGAAATTGGCAGAATAGTCGACATCTGCATTGTATGTTGTTTAATAAAAAGTAGAATGGAAAAGATTTCTTACTCAAACTTTGGTTATATTACAGAAAATACTAAATTTTATATTTTAATAATTAATTACAAACACTCTATACACTCCCGTCCTTCTAGTGAATATTTTTTCTATGTTTATTTTTCAGTGTTCAAAGAGAGATGGTTTCGGCTAATAAATAATTATTTATTTTATTTTAAAATAAGTGAAATGGGTAAATTTGACACAAAATGTCCAGCGGGAATGTTTATATTAGAGAATTCTTCAATACAGATGGAACATGGTCAGAGTATACCATTTTCATTTTCAATATCATTTATGTAAGTTTATTATTTTATAAGGGCGGGCATGTTATTAAAACATATTACATTTTTAAATACATAATTCTAAAAAGTGTTCACACTGGTCCTAAAGTATAGCTATCAACTGACATAACATTTATGCTTTTTTATTGTTCTGTAGATTAATTGTTGCCTCAAATATAATTTTTATATAATTACAGAGATGAACCCGAAAAACGACATGTATTTGCTGCCCGTGCTGAAGACAATGTTGTACAGTGGGTCATGAAGTTACGAGAATGCTCATATGAATATCTACGTAACAAGCTTCATGCACTACAGTCTAAAATATTTGCAATCACTGGGAAGGTAATCATTTACACATTCATATCATGATTACGTCTTATAATGAGATTTGAAATACCTTCTTAGTCTTATCTGGAACCTTTAAATGCAAAATTATTGTTAATAAAGATTAGTGATATAGTTTTGTGATAAGAAACTGTTATTGAGTTATCTTTAAGCTTTATAATTTTATTTATCTGTTTGAATAATTGTATGACAATTTTTTCAGGATCCTCTTTTGCTAGTACCAAGAAATGAGGGAGCATGTTTGTGGGCACCTGCAGTACCATTTTCAACAGCACCTGCTTGCACGGTGAATACTAGCTCGTTCAGTTGTCATCTTCACACAAATGGCGCATTCACTCTCGAAAGAAGCAAGTCAGATGTTCAGGCACACAGACATTTCCACTCAGAATACACCAAAAAAGCGACTTTTTATACTGACGACCACAAAACAACTATTGAGAAACGAGAAGATAGTTCCAGTGAAGTGTTCTCTCTTGAGAGAAGTAAAACTGCAGCCCTACTTCCTGGAAGTATGAATCCAATAAATACGTCTATATTTGATAATCGTCCGATGTATTCTAGAACTGCGCCAAGCCCTCCCGTCAGAACGAAACTGTCACCGAGCACTCGGCGAGCTGAAATAAATCAAGAAGTAAAATTATTTACTGAACAAAGTAGGAATTTAAGTAAAAGTGGTATTTTAGATGAAGCACCAATTCCGCCTAGGAGAAAAGTGTCACCCAAAAATTGTGATGTCCAAAATCCAACAATTGAGATTACTAGCAATAATGCCAGCAGAGGCCAAGAAGATCAAAGTGAAGATCTGATTAAATTTTAGTATGCTCTGTTGCTCGAAAGGAATCCCACCTATAAATTAATTAAATTATTTAGCAACTTGCCAATTGTATAGGTAAACCATAAATATAGCTATTGTTTAATCGAACAATTTGAAAATTATTGAGTGTAAATGTTATATATTTTATAAAAAGGAAAATGTGATTTGACAATTTGATTTCATGTTTGTTTTAAATATTCAAAAGAATTTTGCAGTGATAACATTGATTCTTAGACGTATGTAAGAATAATACATCGAGTTTTTATAAATAATATTTTGTAAGTTTTTTATACAATATCTAAAACCAAAAACATAGTTATAATTCACGAAGTTATAGCATTTTTGAGAAGAGCCATTTTTGTATTATTGTAAGATATGTACAAAACAAACTACCTTCATGATGCTATGTCGTATGTTATTCATTAGCAAGACTTAGACATTAGAACAAAGTAATATAGTTACATGTCTGCTTAAATAGTGCTTTTTTTGTAAAATCCTGAATGAGGTGCTGTGTACACAGGCGTCCAATAAATATATTTCATGTAATATTGATGTCCTTTTCTTTTTTTAACTATTGTCCTTTTTAACCGACTTCAAAAAAAGGAGGATGTTTCTGTTTTGTTTGTTAGATCATAACTTTTGACTGGGTAAACCGATATTGATGATTCTTTTTTTATTAGAAAGCTGTCGCTTCCCATGTAGTCCCATTTCAATTATTTATATTGCTTGGGTAGTTATGAGTCTATAATAGTTTTTTTTCTCTATGTCTAGGTATATGAATGATCTGCTCATTTTTTAATAACAATGCAAAATGAATACTCGATAAAAAAATAAGAATATCTCTTATTTTTTTAAAACATAACTAAAAATGCTGAAATAAAAAAATCTTTTTAAAAAAAAAAAAACTTGAGAGGTGTCAAGGGACACCCGGATGGAACGAAGTTATTAGGTATTTATTATGTACAAAAAACCTGTGTACACTCAACAAAAATAATCTTCGCGACACCACACTGTTCAATGCGAAATAGAAAGACGAAATGAAAATAATTGGCTTGCTTTCTATGAGAGAGAGAGAGAGAGAGACAGACCGAGAAACACGCGCACGCCGCACGGCTTACAAATATAGCAAAAAGTGTCGTTACAACTTTTGGGCTTATTTTTTTCCGTCTAGCCCCCTTTCGCAACGCACGATAAGGAAATTCGTTCCATTAAAACCGACTTCCAAAAAAAAAACTAAAAAGTGGATAACAACTTTATTTCCGGAAGTCGGTGGCAAAAAGTCAACGAAACCAACTAAAGTCACCAAAGTTGGTTTTATTTTTTACAAAAAAGTTTTTTTCTGAAGCCTGAAAATGCATAGAATTTTCTGTATTTCGGTAGCGATATCAATCTATAACATTTAGAACAGCTTCGTTAGTCTGCATGCAACGCGCTTAGCGTAGTGCAACGACCATATGGTCGTTGGCGTAGGGCCTTAGATTCCGCTGCCGGATTTATTTATTTAACACTTTAAGCACAAAGTACAGAGGCGGACTTAATGCCATAGGCATTTTCTACCAGTCAACTTTTGGGTGATGCAGAGACAAACAGTGGTTTGTGTAAAACAGTTTTTTTTTTATTAATTTATACTATATAGATAAATAAAATACTATAAATATAAAACAAAATACTATAAATATATATCAAAGAATAGATACACCAAATAAAAATACAAACAATGGGGAAAACATTAACGATGTGAAGATACTGCCGACTTTTTCCGAATAAACTCACGAACTTTTGCTTTTTTTACTTTTTTCAATCTTTTAAACATTAAAAGATAAACGGTTGGTTCCCATCCTGATTTCCTGGGGAAGCGCATTCCATAACGAAATAGACTGGACGAAGAATGATCGGTGAATGAAGTCAGTGCGGTGAGATGGACAATAAAGAATACGGTTCTCCGATGACCGCAGACTCCTATTGTATTGTGGTTGGCACAAATGTACTGAAAGTGGGGAGCAACGTAACTAGGGGATGTAGGAGAAACAAGAAAAGAAAACAAGGTGGTTAATGCTCTTTGCTCCCTACGCTGACGTATGGGCAACCACTTAAGAAGAGACCGGTGCTCGGTACGGATTGCCACGTAGGTACAGACGCCTGCACATCAAGCTACTACAATCTGTCAGATTTCTTTGATAGATTTTCGACTTTATTTCTAAAGTATAAGGTTCAAGGTTCATTGGAAAAAATTGACAGTTTCGGGTAGCTTGACCTGCAGGCGTCTGTACATTTAAAATTACCAACCCAACCGGGGAATGTTGGCTTTTGTAGGGAAGGCCATGCCAATACCAATCGGGACAATCTTTTTGAGTATAACAGTATAACTAAGCTGTTTGTTAAAATGTTGCTATCTCCACTCCTACGTAATTTATGCAGTGTGATAATATGGACTGTTTTCAGCACATTGTCATTTAGGCATAGGCTCTCCGGACATCACACCAAGGCGACTGGAACCAAGTGTATTTGTGCAGTCTGCAACGAAAACGCACTCCTTTTTTAAATGTAAAATTATGGTTTATTCCCGCTGTCCCCGTACACCGTGTCCCCGTCCTACGGGGACAGCGGTACTTCAATTAAATATTTAAAAATACTTCCCGTTGTCCCCGTACACTGTCCCCGTCCTACGGGGACAGCGGTACTTCAATTAAATATTTAAAAATACTTCCCGTTGTCCCCTCCCGAAATTGAGAATTGTCATATCGCAGAAAGTTTATAGTTAGAATCATCTTTGTCGTTATTTGTTGTCATTTATTTTAATTATTTAAATCTTCAAAATAATGTCATTTATTTTAGTTATTATTTAATTGAATTTGAAATAATGTCATTTAATACAATAAGTAATTATAATAATCTAAATAGTTCAGTTCCGTGTAACCTACTAAAAACAATCTCTTTTTTCTATTAATGCAAGTCGTTTCTAGCACTCGCCGGCCGCTGCCGCGGCACCGCTCGCTTCGCTCGCTCGGCTCGTGCGTAGGAGGTCACAGTTTTAACCTAACCTAACCAATGCAGATTTAAGAGGACAACGACTCGTGAAAAGTTTACTTCCCGTTGTCCCCGTTAGCCGAATGTACGTTACGGGGACAATTGGAAATAAATTTAATCACGTCCCGCTGTCCCCGTGACGGGGATATGGCATACGGGGACAACGGGAATATACTAAAATTATTGATTTTACGCTCTGCTCATTAATTATTGGCGTACTTATTAGTTAGTACCCGCATTTATTGTAAGGTGAATTAAAGTGAGCTGTGAGTCTTTAGTTTAGATAGGTACTGTAAGAAACTGGTGGTATTACGTAATTGAAAGAAAATTAAATAGGTACTTTAAAATAATAAATTTTAGTTATACCTACATGTCACTCACTTCTTAAGCCATTCTATTCTCTGTTTTATATTTATTCAAACAACTAGGTGTACGTCATTGAAAACTAGCCTGAACTCGGGTTTGGTCGTGACATCGTCCGTGCTGCCGGTAGTATGTCGCAGCCCTAACAGCATATCGCTATTTAGTTAATTATGTCACAGGTCTACAGGACGAGCGAGCCTATTAGGTAGAGGTACCATTAGCTGAGCATATTATCTTGACATTTGAGTTGCTACTTGCTTTTGACCTCTAGACAAGCGTCGCTAGTGATGCAGTTAAGGTATTCGTCAGTGATTTCTTAATAGTGTCAGTCTTTTAAAAGAGCGTTCACGGTTTTCAATCCGGCTTTACTGATAGGCCACGTTTACGGTGCAGCCGTGTTGATATTTAACGACAGGTGCTATTTTACCCTTCTATGTACAGTTGAAATCAAGTAAAACAAAAAAGAATTAAAAACTATGGTTATTTATTGTGTACATTGCTTTCAAGCTTCATCAACACCTTATCTAAATAACATAAATACATTTAAATTTATCTTATGACGTCCCAGTTAACATAACTATGACGTTGATACATTTGAGGCACTCTTGTTTTAAGGTACATACAATACTTAACTTATTACGTATTATGTAAGTTGTTCAGTCAAGACACTGCTTTGACTACAGTCGACTTGATCCAGTGACAGACTTGTCCGGTCGTTGGCAGAGTCAAAAGTTAGAGATCAGTGACCTAACATAAATTGTAATATTCTTAGACCAAATATCACTTAGAAGACGTGATGTGTATGTAAATAAAAACAATAATAACCCTTGAATACGCTAACTCATTCATATGTAGTTCGAGACACAGCGGGCATCTGATGTTACATCTCAGCTCATATTTCAATCAGAGCCAGTGTGGGCGTTTTTTGCGGACGCTTTCTTGATTCTACCGTTTGTATTGTTTTTATTTTATATTCAGATTGATTGAATTTTTGCGTACCTCTAGGATATTGCTGTAAATTTCAATTATTATTATATTCATATAAATCTTATTATGTAATACGTTACAATATTATTAATGAAAATCGAATTACGCCATTATGCCATACGCAAAATACGCGCCTCGGACATGGAGTTGCGGACACCAGCCCGTTATACAATACAAAATACGCCATTATGAAGAAAGTCAAACATTTAAAAAAATATTTTAATCGAAGACACTGTTTTCATATTATTGTGTGACCCTAAGAGTAAGTATATTTTTTAAATGTTATAAATATCTTATTTAATATAAACTTCAATATAAATAACATTTTATTCGAAGTAGAGCAGGCACTTGATAATCGTGTCTACATAAGCTACAGTCACAAACTTACGTGCACACATCGAACTACCTTATTATTGTATAACTATTACCTTGATTAACATGATAAATGCGAATGTGTTTGAATGTTTATTATCCAAATACGACGAACTACGCAACGAATCTCTGATTGAAACAAACCGTCTATAGGTACTCTATTCTGTATTTGACGTGACAATTAACAGACGCGTATTTGGGATCGGAGATTATTTTTCTCTTAAAACTACAACTAGGTTCTACATACATAGCTATGACGAGATTCGTTTTTATGGAACATAGGTACAACATACATTGCGTAGGCACCATTCATAAGAGTTACGTAGCCCACGTGTCATCCATTAGTTTAGCTCGCCGGAATGCGAAAAGAGGCACTAGTTTCAGGAGCAACTGCGCAATGGGCAGCTCATGTCTGATTGTATCTTGATATCGAGTAGTAGCGCATCACTGCGGTGATGTGACCGTGCTCGGCGCCTGTTAGTTGCCGGCGCCGTAGTCGCGCAGCTCGCGGTTGCCGAGCGGCAGCGTCGGCCTGTAGTTGTGCAGGACCTCCATGGCCTCCACACCGCATGACGCCTCACCGCACTTCAGTTTCCGCATCGATGCCAACTGAAATCCAACCAGTTATGTCATTAGTTAAAAATGTTTTACTAGGGTACGAATTAGTTATTTAATATGTTAAGTGTAATTAGACAGTCTGATAGAACAAGGCTATTATTTTATCTTTTGATTCATATTTTTAAATTTTAGAAAGCAATAAAGCGTTACTGTAATACGAATTACAAAAACATATTCCACCTAACGAGTATTTGGAAAGTAGCTGTTAAAGTAGGTCGTGATCGGACGTCTGCTATTATTTGGTCCGTGGATACTTGAACGCTGTGTGCATCGGAAACCGGCACCTACACTACATATCGTTTAGAAGTGTCTGTTTCGTCATACATTATTCGTAATCGGATTATAAATTTACAAAACACTTCTAAGCATCAAATTAATGACGTAATTATGTGGGCTGTAAGTACCTAAATTTTATGTTTATTTATCTAAGTTTTTGCGTTTCGTTTTTTATTCGTGCTTTGTCATTTATGAACCAATTTAATTTGCAAATAAGGAAATAACCTATAAGTACTTAAAAACGTCCTACTGTAATAAACCCCCTGGCCCTTATAAATATACATCACAATGTATATACATATGTACAAGAGATCCTCTTCAAGATGAGACACAAAAAGTATTTAAAAAAAGAAACCTATAGCAATAGACACCGAACAGAATTCTGTTGTTAGCCTTAAACTTGAACTTCTAAAGTATTTATTTCCAATCACATACCCACACCAGCCATTAGGTATGAGGAAGGAATCTTATTTGTCGTCATCAGGTAGATATCAGCACTTGAACATTATCAGCCTATTAAACACATGTGACGGGGCACCATTATCTAGCAATACAATTAAACTAAACCCTTTTGATACGATGCAATGGTTGTTTGATATGGCTTAGTATCAAACTTGAACTCACTTGTTCAGCGGAGACTTGTACAGGCTGCTTGAACAGGATCCAAGTGACGGACTCGGTGCAAGGGGGCGTGGTGAGCGAGCCTGGATAGGTCCAGTACGCGACTTGCGGCGGGAGCAGCTTCAGCGGGTCTAGGGGGTCGGACAGCGTCACCTTATCGTTCTTATGAGTGATGAACGGTAGCAACCGAATCACTTTGTCCAATTCATCATGCTTCGTACCACACTGTAAAATAATAAACAATCATTTAATTACATTTGACACCCCACTTTTGACATGACTTCGCGGCAGACTACGGAGACGGGGCGGGACCTTAGACTATATAATAGAGAGAGGCCTTTGCCCAGTTGTGGGACAATATAGACTAGCGATAAAAATATTTATTTTATAAAAATGGCTCTTCGCCAGTCTGTTATAAAAGGTAAAATTACAATTTGGGGATTGGCTTAGGTTTAAAGTGAAACAAAAGGAGTACATACTTAAGTAACGAGAAGAAATTTAAGTAACGAGGGAATCTGGCGCCCAAAAACACGCCATCCCGGTCCCCAAATTGCAAACTAAGTAAAAACTTATGTACCTACATTAATAAAACGGACTATTTGAATGTATAATAGTTGTAAAGGAGTGCAGACGGATTGTTCGCATGATTCGCTACACCTATAGTGGCATTGTTAGAAACGTGTTCATGAAGTAAAATTTAAATGAGACTTATTGTATTCAGATTGCGACCTGTTTCCGCGGATTACATTAAGACAGTTGAAGTAGGTAGGCTAGAACTAACTGTAAAGTATTAACGAGACAGGAAAATTATCGAAGTTGGAGGAGTGCCTCGGCGGTCATGTGGTTGCAACTGGAACTGCTGAGCATAAGGTCCTGCAGTTACATTACCGGATGGGTTAACTTATTGGATATTTACAACAGAAATTTCTCAGTACCTAGCAGCAACGGAGTCTAGAATTGTTCCCGGTTGATGGCAATTGGCCCGCACCCTATTTCATGGGACATAAAAACTGTCGAAATGTGGGTGTTACTATCAAGTATAACTCTAAGTAACCCTTCGGGAATTACAGGCGCGATTTTATGTGGCAGAAGTTTTATAGGTATACCTACGTTCACAATAAATTTTTATTCGTTTCTATGCATGCAGCTAAATTTCCTTCCTACTTTAATGACCGTTATGCAACAAACTCATTGACATGTGCACTACATTAGAACACAGTGCAGTTAATAGGATTTCGATGTAAGGCTTCGGTGACATAATCGACTCTCGCGCGAACTGCAATATTAACTTAGCGAAATCGCTTTACAGCATACAGCTGTAGATCTATTTACAGTACAAGCACGTTACAAACTTTATTTAATAATAATTCTTATTAAGTAAGTATTAAGTAAGGAGAAGAAAGGTATGTTAAAGCATTCTCCACCACACAATCAGAAGAACATCAGACAAATGTACACCAGTACCTACACCTAATCGACATCAAAAGTAAATATGAGTTTATGAATATGTCTAATAGAGCAATTAACTAATTGATGGAATGGAAGTTTTAAAATACTGTTAAGTATCTATTTTTCCAGTGATTAACCGGAATAAAATTCTCATAAAATCCAAACATTCGTATAAACTAAGTGATGCTCACGAATCTGAATCCATATTAAGGGCGGTGCATATAAAATGAATTCGAGTGTTTACAAACTCTGCTGTGCAATTGTAAACAGTTAGCTCGAAATAATGTAGCTGTTAGTTTATTTTAAAGTTGTGGTAAATTGTACTCGCTGAGTCACTTCGATACGCATTCACTAAATTGGTTTGTTACCTGTAAAATGTTGCAGCCAACGTTTCTTACATACAGTATGGTACGCGAATAAAGTTACTAGACCAAGAAAGCGACGTGAAATGTTTCGAAATGTTTAAATTTGTCTCTTTGTCATCGTTGTAACGCTCGCTGTGCCGCTGTTCGCTTCGCCAAGAGAAAGTTACTCTGAGTGCGAAAGAACGGCTTGTTATCGCACTCATCTCCCGCTTACAAAAGGTAACCGTGTATGAAATCAATTCACTTTATGTTTTTTAATCTGCTTGTATTGAACTCTAACATGTGGATCAACATTATCGGACGTTTTAGACACATTAGACACGTTTACGACAAGTAATCAAATCCAATGAAGTTGCAGATTGTTCCAATAATAGAAATATTTTAAAGTCTTGCAACTTTCGCGAACGCGAATTTGATTAACTTCACATCTCATACGAAATGAAATTTGAACCTTTGTAAGTAGTATGTACTTAACATTCACTTTCTTTTGATCAAGAGCTGCTGAAATTGTAAGCAGATTCTGAAATTTGCTAAGTGGTAGGTCTAGCGTTAAAATATAAATTAGCTTTTCCATATTCATTATTTTCCTTAAATGATGACCTTTAGGAATAGGTAGGTATGATTTGTTTCATTCATATACATATTTACAAACACATATTGCGTAATATAATTAAAAGAATCGAAACCTATGCACTGTGTATGAATTTAGGAAAAGAGTGCTTAGGTAATCAACCTATTGACTGACTCATTAAGTACTTAACCACTTTTATATGGTACCAAAGTGTAGGTGTAAACATACACAAATACATGTGGCTTATGTTAAGACCACGCAATTTGATGTGTTTAATACCAATAAATATATGCTATTGCAGTCATCCACAGCTGGGTAATAGTCTTCTTTATGTTACGTGAGCAAATTTTTTAATGATGTTATCTTAATTTTTGGGTACCTTGGCAGGTAGGAACATTTATTTCCCACAAATGTCTACTTTTAGAGCGTAGATGGCAATTTCAGTTCCATGCAAAGCCTGGTTTTAAGTCGAATCCAAACCTTCAAGGAGATTTTAAAAGAGATCTTCAGCATTCTCACCATTAGAAATACGCCCAGAACGGCGAGTCCATCAGGTTGTCCGGCGGCCTCTTGGAAGCTGTTGTACTTCGTGGTGTTCCAGTGCACCATGTGCAGTTCTCCGGAGAAAGAGCGGCCGTCTACGGTGTGCTCAGAGCCCTCGCCATTGACTGCGCCCCAGTGGCAGTGCCACTGCTGCAGCTTGTATACGTCGTGCCCGAGAGGCCCACCTCGGAGCTCTGGAAATAAATGGGATATTTGTCAACATAAAGACCATTGCGGTCAATGTCTATGTTGCTAAAAGTGATGATAACACAGACGTAGGTAGGTTCCTCCTTACATTACAGAGTGTGTGCCTACAGCAATTTTCAGTTTCCCAGATCATTGTCATTATGGCCTCCAAGACACTCAATCAGAAGTGTTTGATTTAAGATAAGGCTATTTTCCTAAACTTAGAATTGTAGACTTGAGAAACCTTAAGTTTTAAATTATGCACATTCGCGAGGGGTTGAAATCTGACGTAATCACCAACATTAGGGTGGGGTAGTAAAGTAACCCTTAGTTTTCAGGATATTTTAGTTGCATATGTTTCTATAGGTGTTCACGAATGGCGTGGGACAGGAATGAGTGACACAGTGAGTCATTGCGAGGGATACGCGCGACGCTCGCCGTGTCGATGGAAATGCAAATTGGTCCTCACTTTGCACGAGGACTTGCAACTTCCTTTTACACGTTTATATCATCCGAGTTGTTATCATATCATTCATGTTTATAGCGAACGAGGTACAACGTATGGAGGAACTCAAGGCATTTCCAATTGATGTTAATAGGACATAGAGAATAATTATGTATCATTAAAATGCTCAAAAAATTTGGCAGATACAAAATGAGTTTGCGGTAACCTTGGGTAAGCTGTTTTTTTGTTGAGTCGTTCTGTTCTTATAAATTATATAATAATACAATTTACATAGGTGCCCATTAGTGCTTCCTGAATCGACATACAGTTTAAATTATTAAATGAAGCATTAGGTTTATGTGTAAATAATGTTGCTGAAGGATGTAAACATTTTCATTAATAAGTATCGAGCCTGCATAGTCTCTGGTCATCAACAACAACGTATTAAAAGTGGCTGTTACCACGGACAATCACTACACTGTAGAGACAAATTGGCGTTTGTTGTGTGGTTTTATTAGTATTTGGATAGCTGGTGGACGTCACTGTTCATCATCATGATGTAATCCATTGTTAAATGTAACAAAATAAACAAATCCTTAGTACTAAACTAATAAACAAGGACGGTTTTGTTTAGTTACACGACCGCCCCAAAAAGGAGTGTTATGTTTTTGTGTTTGCTTTTGAAAAAAAGACATCATCATATGGGCCAGCAGGAGGTGTTAGATCACATGATAAAGTCGGTGGGCGATGGGCAATTTGCAGGTTTTATTGCTAAGATTTCAAGAAGCTCAATCTTAACTATTCAGCTAATAGTCGTGTTCGCTATTTATAATGGCGTGTTCATAAGTACAAACTCATCTACCAGTTGTGTTGCTAAACATACCCGAGTCATATCCGTTCTCATCAACCCGCCAGCAGTAGCCAGGGTTGACGATGGAGCGGGGATGGTTGACGGAGTACCGAAACTTGAACGGGGGCGCGCTGCCCCCACTGCTACTCTTCGACGTGTCGATGTCTACGGGGCTCTGTCGGGCGCCACCCGCTTCTGGGAACTTGTCCGTCCATGTTGAAGGACCTAAAAAAAAATTGATGTAAATAAATAGAACCTCCTTTCACGCCGAACTTCTTGGTATTGCATTGTAGTTTGCGGTAGCAATATGGGTTTTCCAATCTGATGAGACTTGAATGTTGTCTTGTCGTGTTTCTACTAAAATGTCGTTTTCCTTAAGTCTAGTGCACCGAGACATTTATACAACAAAACTGTATTTACAGATCAGCTTCGATTATGCCTACTTTTTATCTAACTGTAAACTCGACATTTAAGGGCATTCATTATGCCAAAAACAAACAGTTTAATCGGTCGTCTGTACAATTTTGCTACTACTTAATTTTGCGAGAGAACCCCTCTCGATGATCACGTGAATCATCACAATACTTATATGCAACAACTTACTGGTAATAGCCACCAGTATTCTATGCACAAGTAAAACCACAAAATGACTTGCCAAATTAAAATAATGATTACTCTAAAGTTGCTCAGCAATAAATTATTATCAAAAAAACAGATCAGCGATTAAAATTTCTCCTACCAAAGAGCACACGTTTGAATGAACTAACTGTTGTTTTTTGTTAGCCGACCATTGACACACAAACATAAACATTAGGCCGATTGTCAGCATCCAACTACGATGTAAGTACTGACCAGCTGATCTGATAACTGATGATGACACATTACGATACTGGTTATAAATAGAAGATTTATGTTTTATTTTCTCGTATATTCTTCGAAAGATGATAGCGGTGCTCGGTGCTCAATGAAGGCACTGTCTGTATGTAGCGGAGGCACCGATTACGACGGCCTTTATTAAATGACACGTGACACTACAGGCTACTTCCGGCTAAGAGTACCTAATGTCTTACAAGTTCTTGTGATCGAATTTCTTTCATTGAATTGTACAAAGCGTGATGTAAAATTAGTTACGTGTAGTAGAAAACTAGTAACTTCTGACTGGAACCAACTTTTGACATCACATGAAAGGAAAACAGGTACTTATCTGCTGCAATATTGTGGCGGACATCGTTTTATATCATCGGTTCTGTCTAACCACATTTGATAAAATTATATGCAAGAATTGACAAAATGTAAATGTGTATTTAAAACTTTTACACCTGAGTTAAATTATATGAAACTAATGTTATTATATTCATTTGAAAAAGCCGCGCATTGTTATTTTATTTTGTTTGGAAACGCGTAATAACCTAAAATTGAGAGTCGTTTTGTAAAATAGAAAATTATGTTTTTATGTAAATTATTGAATTTTGATTTAATGTTGTTTTTAAACAAAAGTAAGTACTTACTTATTTATTGCAGCAGATAAAACTGATATTTAACCAGAAACTAATAAATTCTATTTTCAACAACATAACATTTAAAAATAAAACCTCAGGTGTACCTACGCGTTCAAAACGCGTTTATAAAATATGATATTTCAATTCAATGAATTCCTGTCAATTCCTGTTCATTGTTTTAATTTAACTTGGTTAGGCACTAACCACACTAAAAAGAGAGCACAGAAAATAAAACTTAAAAACTCATAATATTTTTATTACATATATGGTAGGTATATGACCCTGATAGTTGTAGAACATGTATGAAATACACTCTGATGCATAATGAAATCAGAGTATGTAATAGCTATGTGTTCTTGCTGCTGAAGTGAAAAGTTTTATGTGTTACCCGAGACCAAGATTATTTGCATCTCGTGTCTTTGAATCTCTAACCACCGTGCAGGATTTTAGAATCCCTCGCTACGCTCGTGAGTCAACCATAGAATTCTTCCTTTGCTCGGGACTCAAAATCAGCACTCGCAGCTAAAATTTACTTTGCTCTCTTGTCTCACAAATTACTATTTATATACTTCAGTGTTTGTGTACGTATTATTTTTGTAAAATCATGGTTCATATTGTGCCTCTTCCTACCTAAGGCTGACACCTTTAAAAAAAACATTATGTAAACTAAACAAAAGAAAAAGAAAGTAGGTACGATTGTGTAATAGCATCTACTTATTAAAATTCTAGAGTCATTCGCAAAGGAATTCCCAAGTTTGGAATAGCTTTCAATTCCTGTTACCATCATTAACAAATGTTATTTTATTAGATTAAGGTATTCCGGTTAATTAATTTTTAGATTGATTTGTTTCATTGTTATGTAATAAACTGGCCATAGACTTAAACATTTCTTTAAAAATTAAACTAATCAAGGTAAGGCTTATGAATAGTAATGTTCGTTAATAATAGACTTATGACCTATGTTTCGATGATAGAAAATATTTCGAAAACAGCCACAAAATGGTAATGAAAACCACGTGTGTGTGGGAACATGTATTGCCGTCATTGTCGCGTCATCAAGCGTCGTTCGTTTACTGCCAAATGGGCGTGTACCTGAGCAATAGCTAACAGTAACTAGTCACCAAAATATTTACAAATGCTTAAGTCTGCAACTCTTTGTAATTACGATAATATGCTAAAAAGCTGATAAAACTGTATATTTTCCGGTTTTCTGTACATATCCAATGAAAGCATGTCAAGCTGTGATTACAAAGAATTTACCGAAACAACAACAAAATCATGTTTTTCGTTAACTTAATTTACATAGGTGTCATAACGTCAACGTGATAGATGAGTGACTACCTCTCGACACACGGGCGAAGCTGACAGTTTGTTTAACTCAACACATTAGTGTTATCTTATCAGGAAGCCGCCGGCCGCCGGTCTACTCAGAAACGCTTACAGAAACATTTTTATAATGATGAATCCCTGTCTTATTTATGACTACCAAGACGTTTTTGTTAAAAGTTTGTTTTCGCTGTAGGATGGGAAAAATATTTATTGAAAAATGAAAATTAAATAACTCATTGCGGAGTGATGCTTTTAAAACGATGGAATGTGTTTGTATGGCAGATTAAATAGATAGGTACTTGAAAACTAATGTTAAGCGACGACTGACGTTCGTCCCACGCTGGTTCCGATGCATTTTGGGACCGTAATCATGAACTTCCTGCGTCTGACACGAGGTTTTAAGAAAGTTTCAATGAAAACATTTACAAACCTAGTTCGCGACTGGTACAACAAATGTTTTTTTTGCTTATTAGTGGCCGTCAATCATGTAACAGTGTGCTTTGGCTAGGTATTTCCGAGTGTTATGCCAAGTTGTATTTGTATGGTGTTATTAATAAATAGCTCTCTCATTGTTAAGCGCATATAAAACGCTGTATGTGTACGCACTAACCACTCTGCACGACAGGATTTTGACATATGACACATCAGCTGAATCGGTGGGGGGTGACGCGAATTGTCATGAAATTCAAGATTTTTCATCAATTTACAGCATTCAATTTTGTTATTAAAAATAAATCACAGCGGCT
Organism: Ochropleura plecta; assembly: GCA_905475445.1. NCBI lineage: Eukaryota > Metazoa > Arthropoda > Insecta > Lepidoptera > Noctuidae > Ochropleura > Ochropleura plecta. The sequence continues at coordinate 14,588,446 of FR997723.1, forward strand.
GTGTCATACGATAAGTTTGAGGTTTATATTTCCAAAAACCTCATAAGGTCGATAAAACGGCGTCAATCTATTGCAAAATGTGTGTAAAATACATATTACTACACCCTTCCAAAAATTAGGTACTTTAAAAACGCTGGAAATAATGTACATACACAAGATAACCATTTGATAATAACATCGGAAATCTAAAATAAGAACAGTGACATTCCATCTGCATTCTTATTTTTGCGCTTTTACATATAAATTAATAAAAAAAACACGATACAAATCTCGACAAAAAATACTACTAAATGTGTTGCAATATGACATTTCTTAGTGCTGACCGTAAAACTAAGTTTATCATTACGATTAAAAAGTTGCATTCAACCTAATCGATAATCGTAATAGAGTAAACTTTAAAAAAAAGTTTTGGGACCATTGAGGAATTTAGCTATGGAGGTGGCATAATATCTACTATAGATATTATAGTTGTACAAATATCTATGACATCGATTATAACAGAAAGACATGCTTTTTTATTATGCTATAATTATTTTGTTATGCGCCCAGATTTGAGGTACATTTGCTGTCAAACGGTTTCGCGGTAAAAGATTTTGGCTGTTTTCTTGAATTACGATAATTAAATGAAAATGGCGGCCAATTATGTAGGTCATGCTAATTCTGTAGGTAGCCAGTCAGGCAGCCCAGCCGGCACAACCATACCGTACCGCACCTAGAAAGCCATGCCTCCGCAGTAGAGCCTTGTTTTAGACATACAGGGACTCCGTACACATCGGGGCTCTAAAATATTGACACTTAAAAGTATTGGTTGGATAAAAAAATTAGAAAGGTATAAGGAAAACTTCAGCCTATTAAAAATAGACCGGCTAAATGCGAGTCGGACTCATGCACCAAGGGTTCCGTACAAACTGACGACAAAAACGGTCATATCTTTTCTCTACGTAGACTTGGAGGGTTTTTTTTCACAGCTTCAAGGGACCACAGTTTTGATATTTGGATTCTGTTATTTATTATGAGGTACGGAACCCTAAAAAGTATTTTTAAATAGTGTATCTCTCTTTTTTGGAATTTAAGGACTTCTTTAGGAATTTGAAGGAGGCCTTCTCATAAACTTCTCAGGAACTTCTTTAGTTCCGAAATTCAAATACCGCCATTTATATCGGTCTTGCGCCACTTGGATGGGAAATCATTAAATATCCGCTCCTGTTAAACTTTTAACAAAAAGTCGTTGTCGTCTCGCGGCGCCCGACCCCTGTAGCGTCTCCCGCGGTGGCTGGCTTGCTTTGAGGTTCTCTCCTTCAAACATCACTATCTCCTCCGGGACAGAGCGTTGCTCCGCTCAAAAGAGCAGACTGCCTGTGTGCTCCAACGTGTCCTCCGGGCGATAGTCACATTGGTGAAACCTGGGTGTTTCCTCCCGCCCGATGATGTGCAGGAACGTCCCGAAACTTTCGTGCCCGGTGAGGATCTTCGTCAGGTGGTAGGTGAGGATGCCGTGGCGCCTCACTTCCCCCGCTCTGGGCGGAGCGGGGGGGAGTGTCAGACCCGCAACCCCGGTAGGGTCCTGCCGGGATTGCGGGTTGTTCGAAAGAGATACCGCGGCCCCGAGTAAAAGAAGGAACATCGATCGGTGGGCATTAGTCAGTAAAAGTCTGACACTCCCCCCCGCTTCGCCTAGAGCGGGGGAAGTTATTTGATGATTTCCCACCCCAAAAAAAACCCCGGTACACGACATCAAGAAAACTCCAGGTAAAAAATGGACCCATTTTGAACCTGGAGTTTTCTTGATGTCGTGTACCGGGGTTTTTTTTCATCTCGATTGTGGTCTCCCTCTAGGCCATTTTTACCCCAAGGCTTCCACTCCAAGAACACTTTGGCCTACGAGCCATGTTTTAGGAAAGAATGAAAACGCTTTCCAAATAACTAATCCAACCATACTACAAACAATTTTGTCGAACAAATATAATTTATCTTGGCTGATTTTTTTTACTGTGCCTACCAAGATCATAATAAGGGCGTTCTATATTCAACCTTATTTATTTCTATTTGCAATTCACATTCAAATAGTAGGTACAAAACCAAATTATTAATAAAATAGCAAATAAACATTTTAATATAAATTCGAACAGCGAGCGCATTCCTTATTTGAATTTTTATCTGAAAATAAAATTGGCGCGAATTTAGCCATAGATCAGATTCTACTGTTTGTTGAGTCGGTTTTAGTGGCGTAAAAAATATTATTATCAATATTTATAGTATTTTACACGTATTACAAAATTACTCTTATTTTCATCTATCAATTTCTGATATTCCTTAATTTAATTATTCGAGTTGATTGATTTACAAGAAAATAATCGATTGAAATAATCGCATTTACACATCACAAATTAAAAAAAAAAGAAATGGACGTCATTTTCGAAAGTGAAATTTAGTAGTGGTTATGAATATTACTTGTTAATGGTCCTATTATTGCAAATTACGATAAGATCTGGGCATGTTCATGTTATTTATAATATTTGCAATGATATTTGTCTCATTTGTTATAGAATCTATTCGCGTCCGTGTGATATAATGTGGAATGAAAAATGTAAACAAGCACGATTGGCGCGAAACTTCGACTTTAGATTTCAAAATGTATCATTACCACTGCTAATTTAAGTTCAATTACGAATGATTTCTGCACGTAATAAAAGGACACGATAATCAGGCCCAACAATGTGGAGCTTATATGTCCGAAAACCATTTTTTTATGATTTTTAGCGTCGACCTACACTGCCATCAAAATGGCTATGATCGTAATTTACGCATTTGGATTTTATAAGACTTAATTAAGAAACTTGCTCAATAATTAAAGAACTTCTAATGACGTTTACATATGAGATTTTTATTCTACTATCATAATGAATGCACACCCATATTATTTTTTACCCAGAAAATAAAATATTTACAAAAATAATGAGGAGGTCGTATGACTTAAATGTTCGACCCCTTTCGGGGCTAGTACCGAGCCAGCGGAGGTTTGAATGTCGAGCCCCCGAAGGGGTCCGTACCGAACTATACGGTTAACATAAGCTCGAAATATTTCAAATCGTGATATGTTATCATTTTATTAGCAGTTTTAATTACTCTATTGTTACTGCTCTTAAATTAATTAGTTAAGGTTATAGAAACAAAAAAAATGCTTAAAAACTAGCATGAATAATAAGAGGCATCTAACGATTCCACCTGTATTTTTTACAGTTGAAGGAACACAAATCAATCGTGAAGGCTGCATGTTCAGTATAAATATCCATAGATAATTTAGCCCACATTGATGGTAGAGTGTTTATGAAAATAAATAATGTACCGGTCATTTTACCAATTGAGCCCACTCGGGTACCGGATGCGCGTGTGTCAATAACAATCGCCAATACCAATATTGATGTTATTTACCTATATAACCGCAATGTATTTATAGTATGGTCTATCTATATTCTAAGTACTTGAGTGTCATCCGTCAATTGAGGGTTCAGTGCACGGATGACATCTATCAGCGTTGGGGAACTGGGGTTCATGTGAGCATGCTAATGATATCGCTGTCGTCCTGCATATCCTTATTACTGCATTTTCAAGTGTAAATTATGCACACTGTTCTATAAAATTAAACAGATATCGTTATTTATATTACGGGAATAAATATTATGTCTGTAGTAGACTGTCTACATCAGGGCGTCATCATAAATAATGTTGCTGTTTTCACAGCTAAGAGCGTTTTTCGTGGAAAGGTTAAGTTCTACCAACGAATTCAAATTTTAATTAATTGTTCGTTATGCGTAGCCAGAATTAAGCTTATCCAAACACCTGATTCATTCATTGCATTTAATTGTAGCGATGACTTAATCATTTTTAATATTTCGTTTATTATTAATCTAAGTTTCGTACATAGGTAAGTAAACGAAGAAAAAAACGCTTATTGTAGATTGTAGCAAAGAGATTGCTATATAATATTAATGAAGATTACGGAACATATTTTCTGTGCGTGGCCCGTATGATCTTTGACCCTTTGTCACATAGGTACTTGATTCTATATTATATTATTCAAATATACCTATTGACCTATTCATGTTTCTGATCTTAAAATCCACTGACCTAAAGTTTAGTGCTATCAAGTAAATATGTAACACGTAGAACATCGCTCCTCTGTTTACGTAAAGCGTGTCTACAAAGTCATGGGTTAAATCATTACTAACTTACTATATTGTTAGAGTAGAATCTATTTTAATCCTACACTTTTCAGTTGAAATTAATTTCACTGCAAAGCATGTTTCAGCCTAAGTTACGATCGCTAGCGGTGCATGTTGAATAAAAACATCTGTTTAAATAAATAAAAACGTTGTACCGAGGTGTAATTATCACGTGTAGGTTACAGTAACCGATAGTTCGATTCCACATGTTATTAATCTTTTCGGTAGAGTAAGTTCATTGAGATAAATTCCAGTGTTTCCTGTTAAAGCGGTGTTTGTTTGAATCGGACGTGTTTACGAGCATATTTTAGTCCTAACGATTTATTTTTTTCTTTTTGTGTAAATATTAGACAAAAACTCTGCTCGTTAATTAAATAATGATTAATCAATCGGCTGAAGTAGCTGCGATTGTGTACGTCACGATGCGTGCTGTCGCCTCCGACCTCGGCGAGACTTATCTCCCGCAGATTTATTTACCCACTTTTACAAGTGCCCTCGGATTGTCGCCTTCACTTGCTCAGTGTGCTCTCTCCCGTATGTACAGACAGCAAAAGAAATAAGTAACCAGGTTCCTCAAATGTAGTTGTTTTTTTCTTCTTAAAAACCGTTGGACGTCTAAAACACAAATTTAATTTATTTAATGAATTGTTTGTTTTGTATCATATACATTTAACTTGATTCGAAAATATTCATGGATTTTTAAGATATCTGACGAGCCTAGTTAGTTATTTATTTTGCTGACTATAGCTACATCTTTTCCTTATAAAACTTCTGTGAGATTTTGGACAGGAAGTTAAATTAATTACAGTACCTTTACCTTTTACAGTAACAGTTCCTTTCTGAGTAATTAGGTTTAACCCTGTGCGGTTGGGGAAGTGGACCTTATGCACCTTATGATGTACGTGAAGTTATTACCTGTCTGAATATCTGTGACTGTGAACGTTTCGTATCTATTGCAGTGTCACGGAGATTTATATCATAATTATAACAAGATAATAGTGTCTGTTGTAAAATCCTTAACAATCCTCACCTCGCTACGGTAATGAACTTCAAGTTGAACTACACAAACACATGAACACATGGTGTGCGTAATAAGATACGTTTATATTTATTTAATTAAAGGCGTTTTTGGTTAAAAAGTGTATTTGTGTGTTATTTTACAATAAGGCAAATTTTAATCTTATTCAAAAAAGGTAGTTAGATTTTTTGCATTTTTATACACAGACAAACAATTCTGGTTCTTTAGGACAATGAATGAGGTAATTAACTTTTATTCCGTACACACACAGGTAGTTGAATTTTAACACTGACACAGCAGACTGTGAAAATATCAGCTACATGTCCTTACGACTTTATGACCCCGAGGTGCGCGCGGCAATTCAAATCATGCGCAAGTGAATTGCGAGTGCGAGGTTCAGAACTTTGTCGTAATTTAGCACGACAACCTAAGATTGTATAATTATTTCCTTATTGAGTTAACAGTTGATAGAAAATATTAACTATTGAGCGATTAACCTTCATTTCCGTAATGGAGCGACACGGACGAGGTCGTCAGAGTACGTCAAGCTTCGGATAGACGAACAAAAACGGCTACCGACAATGTTAATCAAGAGAAACAGTTAACAATAACAATTCGTTCTTAATTCAACACGCATGTTTTTAGAACTATTAACCACTAATTACGTTTCTAGCTCAAGTCTCGAGGAAAAAAGAATCTTTACAGTAACACGTATTTAGTGACAATTGGCTGAGGGACGAATACGCCTCCACTCTCATCATTGTTCAATAATGGCTACTCTGAACTCTAATAACCTAGCATTAGCTACACGCCATCAAACTGCACTATACAGCCTATGTATCATTTACAATTGTACACGTATGTACAGAGTACATCTTCCTGCAGTTTTTTCTACGACGTTTTTTAAGTCAGTGTGTCAGTCAAGCAGCTCTTGATTATGGTAGCAATGTACATACAGGCGGCTCAATTATTACGTTATACTTTTACGGTCTATATTTTTTATACCGTTTCGTTTAACTTACTTTATTTTTAGCATTTCATAATATTTAAAACAATCTTTTGGCTTTTGATATTGATTTGAATTTTTTGTCTCAACTAATGTCAATTATATCAATTTCCTCTCGAAGATTCGTGAACGGGAAAAATCTGGTGCCAAAGCCTCTTGGAAAACAACTTATTTCATAGATCAGTATCTACTAATTTATATTATGTTATCCTGCCAATTCTATTAGATAGTAATGAAAGTGTTGGTAGAGTTAATTATCACTTATTTTGACTGACTGATCTAACTGTTAGCGTGTAGTTCGCGGACATGGTAAACACAATCTTTTTGTTAACCGTCGTTTGTTGTAGTTTAGTCATGTGGAAATATTTTTTGCCCCAAATTTATGGACTAGTGAATTCGATAAAATTAAAGTCAAATAGTATTGATTAACCACGGTACAATAATTGCTGAATAAATAATTGTCATTGACGGTTACAATAAAACGTTAACTGGTTGTGTTGATATTTTTTGTTAGCGTTTTGTAGAATATGGTTTGATTATATAACATAGTTTTGGGATTTTTTTTAATTTTCACGCTACGGTAGTGTGAAAACTAAGAACTTTTGTGAGCCAGCCATTTTCTTAATTCTGAATGATACTCAGTGTAACCATGTATAAACTGTCGCGCAGGCGGTTTAAAATAATGTGCAACAAATGATTCACGATAGGTTATGTTCCAAAATCGAAGTACTCAAATTGACCGTTAGAGCCAAGATGGCTGTAAAATCTTAAGGTTCTAACAAGACAAGAAGAACCATTTCATTGACATCATCTGCGCCAAATTGTCACGTTTCTCGTTTCAGTAACCGTTTTTATATCTAGTTGGCCAATTACTTAGCTGTACGCGAACACAGAGTGCTTAGGTAATGGTGGCTCATTCTGATGAGATGGATCGCATATTTATTAAATGTTTTATTCATCCAATATTAAGATACAGTACCCTATGTCTACGAAGGAGAGGAGGAGGACAAGAAAGCTGTCTATCTGTCTGTTTCTAAGATGCACATTGCACGTGGAATAGTTTCGAGGGCTTTGTACGAAAATACCAAGTGACCTCTTGCATGTGTTTGTCCCTTACACGTGGATGCGTACTATTTCATGTTTTTCTTCAGTATTTACGGTTTTGAATTTATATTCTCAACAGCAGATGTCACTAATCAAGGATGAAGAGTTAAAACCGGAAGATAACACAGTGTTCTTAGGCTTAACTTTGGATGCTAAGCTTCAGTGGGGCCCTCATATAGATAAGTTGTCAAAAAAGCTTAGCTCTGCAGCATACGCCGTTAAAAAAATTCGTGATTTGACTGATTTAGGGACAGCCCGTTTAGTTTATTTTAGTTATTTCCACAGTGTGATGTCGTATGGTATTCTCTTGTGGGGCCATGCCGCCGATATTCAGACAATTTTTATTTTGCAAAAGAGGGCAATTCGTTCAATGTATAAATTAAGTCCTAGACACTCCCTCAGAGAAAAATTTAAAGAGATTAACATACTAACTGTGCCCTCTCAGTTTATTTACGAAAACCTTTTGTACGCGCATAAAAATATAAAATTGTTAAAAAAATACAGTGATATCCACGACATAAATACAAGGAACAAACACAAATTTGTTGTTCCTGCAACGAGGCTCAAAAAAATAGGGGGTACGTTCACATGCCAATGTATACGTTATTATAATAAACTACCAAGCGATATTCAAACACTAAGCCTCAATAAATTTAAATCTTTTATAAAACGTAAGCTATATCTGAAAGCTTACTATAATATGAATCATTACCTTGAAGATAAAAAGGCTTGGGATTAAGCTGCTCCAATTTAATTTGCTCTGTGAGTGTCAAGATTTTCCTTTGTTTCACCTATTTATTGTTTATTCCTTTATTTTATACAATTTGACATTACTTTGTTTATTTTTTTTTATTTTTACATTTCTTTTTATTATTATTATTTGTGACATTTTATTTTCCTTATTATTTTAATTTATGACATTTTATGATTTCATTATGATCTCATTAATTTAATTTTGTATTTTTTTTTTATTTGTTTATTGTGAATGTGAAGACCATGTGGATTATTTCTTTTATTTACTTTGTTTTTTGACGATAGTCTGGCAGTTTGAGTACTATAAGCGACCTACACAAATGTCCTTTTTTTGGTATTGTTCGTCGTGTCGTTGAGCTCCTTGGGTTATGAGTTGAGCTACACGATAACTGACAAATGCTTGCACTGACTGGACAGGTCCACTCAATCTGTGTGGTGCTTTCTTAAAAAGACCATTTCAGACACTATCTGCATGGTCCTCATGTAAGTTGACCAAGATTATTTTGTCTGGACCTTAAAAGAGACTATGACCTCTGAGTTTGTTTCGGCTGTTTCTTCTCAGAGTAGTCGGGTATGAAACACCGGCCTCATCTAGTTTAAAAAAAAATGACGTGCAAAATAAACATCATTTATCATCATTTATCACACATAATAAAACGGAAGCAATAGAATAATTGGTACAATTGAAAGGTTTTCCCGAACAATTTTCACATTCACATTTTCAGGCCAACTTGTCACTCAGGTGGTCAACGAGCATGCGTGTGACCATAAAATTACGAAAAAACGCACACAAACATGATTCAATGAAAATCGAACGTTCGGATGATTGTGATAAGTTTTTAATTTAGATTAACTACAGCTCAATTGGGGCTGTGCTAAATAGAGCGCAGTTTTATCCTTTTCTTTGCAAGGCTATTCTTTCTTTGACGATCCTACTTCTTTTAGAGCAATAACAAGCGCAATTAAAAATATATCAATAATCTGAGTCAGAGACATTAGAATGGCGATTGTGTTCGATCGATTATTGTTATGAAGCAATCGTAACTGTGATCAGGCATAATATCCTCGTTTTAACAGCCTGCGCAATTTCGCAGAACTTGCAGGAAACAAAATCGTATCGCGTTTTAAACGTTTTTTTTAATAACTCCCTGCTTTGTTTCTTTAACGCGTTATTGCGATTTTGTGAAAAACAATGCATACTTTTATGCTTGTGCATAATGCACCATGAACAATTAGTGTTAGGTTTGCATAGATAAGAAGTTGAAGACGGTTTGTAGAACACGTCTGTTAACGACTAATAGATATGCTGAAACACGGATTTACGTTGATACCTACACATGTAAAAATTGGAAACAGAGCGGATTCTTGTACTTTGCAATTACAATTTTATTATTTTCTGAAGAATGGTAAATAGATTTTGTTATTTTTAACTTTAACTAAAAGTTTTTCAGGTAACTTTTACAAACCTAATACCCGTCAAAAACGTTGTGGGTGGTGGACAGCGGCATTGCATCGCACTAGTGCCTAATTAATATTTAGCATCATAACAATTTCAAAATGAGATGCGTCCACTAATGAAGGTAGAAAGCAGAAAAGCCGGTCGGTCTAAATGGTGATGAGTATATTTGCTATTATAAAACTAGTTGATACACGAATTTATTGTGTCTGTTCAGAAGTAACAAACTTTTTCCGTATGATTCCGATGTCTAAACACGATTACGATATTTTATTAATCTGAGATTTTGACTTTTAATGTTATATTTCGGGGTGCCTAACTATAGCGGTAACGTTGAATTCAACACCTTTTAAAAGTTTATTTTATGCGGCATTACACAGTTTCGACATTGAAAGAAACGACGACACCGCGTTGAAGCGGCGTTTAGCGCGCATCGGCAGCGTAGGGCGCGCTTTCGCTGCTGCGTCTCGTAGAGAAATGTATGTCGTAGCAAGAAGCAGCGTAGACGTAGCTTTGTTGCTACGCTAACGTAGCAACGTAGCAAGCAGCACCACTTAGACATTACTTTTTTGGTTGATTTTCAATGTAACAATAACGTTATACATTTTTGCAATCATGCTGCCAAAATCAGGGATTCCCTTATTTTGTACAATAATCTTTTTTATTTCTCTTCTAATAAGTATTTGATTGGTCTTGTTATTTGTTCTAATTAACGTTTCTTACTGAAATAAATTTTAGTTTAGTCCCTAATTGGGTAGGCAGTAACATTATCGCAGTAGTTCAGAATTGTCGGTTTAAGGGCTTTACTCATGAAATTAAATTGTGTTCCCATTTACATTCAATGAACCTTCGTTTAAAAGCAGTACGTAAATACCTGATGTATACTGCAACAGGTTATTTTAAGAAGATATATTAGCTATTCAAGTACTTGAGTAACGGCTAATGGCAAAAAGAATATTTTTCCTTGCTGTGTTTCTGAATGATGGATTGTATAAGGAATGATATGAAGAAGAACGGAGTAAATGATACCGTGACGTCTGACGGGGAGATTGGATGAAAAAAACGTGTTGTGCCGACCCCAAATAGAATGGGATAAAGGTGGTTGATTATGTTGTGGTTTTTCAATCTGTCAGAGGAAATGTCCCGAAAGAAGCTGTATTATAATTATTTTCGTGTTGCTTATGGTCTAGGTGAATAAGTAATTTAGCTAAAAGTAAGCCCGTTTACTTTTGTCTTTTCTAAAGACTATTCAGAAAACCAATTGTAGTTAATTACATGAGTAACCTTTTTTTTATTTTCTCATACTGTGTATTAACCATTGAAAAGATAATAGGAACGTGCTTTAAAATAAGTCTGATTGATGGCTGTCGTTTAAATGTGAAATCGACGAGCATGTGACTACCAGCTAAATTGTAAAACTGTCTTTGAAACAATGTAGCTGTAACGAAACCGAAGGATATAGTGTCGGGCATTTGAACATTTTCGGAAAACATCATGAGACGTTAGACACGGTTAATAAAGCAGCAACCGTGAATGTTTCATGATACTAACGCTACTTAACATAACTATTATATTAGCTCTGTGAAAACTTAGATGTTGTTAGAAAAACCACAATGTGAAGCGTTAAGGCAAAGTACTCGGTACTATTAACGAGTTACGCGACAAACATCGTTACCCACTTGCTGCTTCAATGATTTTGATTGCAGCTCATTTGAAATATTTCTATAATCATTGCCATGTCAGTTGCAATAAACCGATCCTTTGCCGTAATTATTGTTGATTCTCAATAAACATGAAAAATTGACTAGCCTGATGTTTTGAATAACTTTCTTATTCCTAGACCACAGACAGATGTTTGTTATGGTTGTTTATATTTTATCCTTGAGGTAAATAATTAGGTATGTAAATTTTAGCTGTAAAGACCATTTTTTATTTTTTTCCTCATTCTGTCTGTATCAGTTCTGTCTGTTAAAAGTCGAGACTTATACGTATAATTGCGTTGTTTTGTATGTTTTAGGCAGCGAACTGGTTTGCCTCCAGGCTTTTCGCGTGTATTAACAACTACACAAAGAAGGCATATCGTAAAAGGTGTATCGTACCAGTGCAGAAGAAGTTTCATTAGTGGAACCGGCTTACCGTACGGATTTAAGTAGGCCAGCCATCGCCTCACGCGACTCCACCAACTCTTGGCACTATTATCCGATTTTACGTGAAAATATATTTTTTGTTTTACTATTACAAATATTTATCTCGGTTTTCCAGCGGTGTTAACGTGTAGACGCTAAGTTCATGTACGTGTGTATACACTAATTTAAGTCAACAATACGTTATTAGTGGTTTGAATAGCTTTATAAGCAGTTACCTGATTTGCGGTGGAAATGAGAATATGCCATGTAATATAAACTAAGCACGGCTAAATAGTGGTTAGTGGTTTGGTAAATAAGATGGTAATATTCATTCATTGCACCGTTAAATGAAACAAATAGCATAATCACATTCCAAATAATGGTCGGATCATGAAATCAACAGGTGTTTAATATTATGAATGAAGCGAAATTAGATAAAATATGAAGAAGCGCTGAAACCACGTCAATGACAAAGTTATTTAGCTATTCACTGTCATGTTTTATCTTTCCACGGTTATGTACTGATAAATAATACGCTTTGCTCTGATTGCAGCGCAGTGCATAGCGAAAGTATCATCTAATATCAGCTTAACTGTTATCAAAAGTAAACACGGCTACCAGGATGGGAGCCCTTCATGTATCTAATAGATAATAGACAGAATATTTAATTAACTTCCTATTATTTCTCTTAAATATTCACACTTTTCAAAATATTTGCTTATCAACCCGGAACACCACACTTATCAGCAAACACATTTAAGCACCAAATTCAAAAGAAACGTAAACTGATATCAAAAGTTAGCTTTCGGAGTTTTATTTACATGGTGTCACGTGCCTCGATGTAAACAAACCGGTCCGCGCCGCTCGCTGCACTTAACATTGAAGGTGGACTCACCGTTCTTGCCGCTGTATCCCCAGTCGTTTTCTGCCATTGTTGCTGAGATGTTTATCACTGGTGATGATTGCTTCCTTCCTTGCGGTGCGTTGCGCGTCAAGTGTTTCGCGGCGTAATGTATGTCGCGTGTCCGCGGGGTGCACGAGTGAGCGTGGCTAGGTCGTGACTGCGTGCGACTGATCGCAGCGGCTTGTCTTTATAGAAAGCCCGTCGTCGGGTGTGACGCGGAGCGGTCGCGGCGGCGGACGCGGGCGCGGGTTGCGGCGTCGCGGCGCGAGCTCGTCGGACGGGAGGCACAGGCACGCGCGCGCTCCGCCGGCCCACTGCGCGCGCGCCGCCGCGCATGCCGCGCTCCGCCCCACCGTGTGGCTTTCTACCGTGATTCTATTCTACTCGTCATTAGCAATTACTCTATTTACTCGTCAAATATATTTACCACAATATGTCAATGTTAATAATACACCACATTCCCATGCACAAGTGTTTATTGTATAAAGGACCTTGCGCCGTAGCTTTATACTACCGCCCCAATTTTTCAGTGGGCGGCTATAAAATCGACGCCCGGAAAAATCGCACGTCTAGGTGCCCCAAAATATTAATCACATGCGAAAGTATAGTTGAATTATTTTATGCACGATTCAATAGGTATTTGTACAAAATAAATGGTATTGACATTCGAACTAAGTGACCAATGTACTTGATCTTGCATGAAGTAGCCTTGTATTTTTAAAAGACATTTTTTTTTTCTCCAGCAAAACGAGTTGCTTTACCAAAAGATTATAAATCGTCTATATGTTTTGTCTTATCTCGAAATTAATTCAAATATCAGCAGATTAGAAGTAATTTTCACATTTTCCTGATATTTAATTACGAAGTTTCGTCGCGGATTCAGACTGAGCGTGCTTATTGAATTTTCCGACACTCAACATTATCTCGCGGTATACTGTTTCTAAAATGATTATAAGTTTTAAAAACGTAGTAATTTGATATTTTATTGAAATAAAAAAAATATCACACAATATTAGGCCTTTTTCTTAGTGTTTATTACTTAGTAGACAACAGTAGAGTCCGGATTACTTGCTATTTAAAATGGTCGAAATATCTATCATGAATGCTCGTAAAGTCGTAGTATACAATAAAACTACAAAAAAGTTCCAATATTACATATATTGGAACTTTTTTGTAGTTTTATATATATTTATATATATATATATATACAAAACTTTTATTAAAACTAACAAAAAGTTTTAATTTCTAGGCAAGAAGGCGCTCGCTCCTGAATCCTATTTTCTATCAGTGGGCTTTTCTGTATAAATCGACAAAGTTACTCATTGTATGAATTGACAAACAAAAATCTTACATACAGGGTGTAAACCCTTCACGAAGCTGTCAAGCATGCATTCTGTATATTAAACTAAGTAACTCCATACAAAAATTATTACTGTGAAACGATTTTCTTTTGAGGTGATAACTTACGTTTTAGAGAAGAACTCAATGTTACGCATTTAAAACACTGTGCTGATAGGTGCATTTAATATTACGGGGGTCGTGGTGGTTTTTAATGTAAAGATAACATCAAAAACTTGAATTAAAAAAAAACATGATGAAGTTGGAACTTTGACCCTCAATATCTCCGTAACATGACGGTTCCCAAGTAGGTATGGTCTGAAACAAAAAAAAATATCTCAATGTTGGGGAGAACGTGCCTTTCGGCTTCATTACACCCTTTACAGCCGAGATTGAGTGCAATAAAATTCAAATTGTTTTCATGTAACTAACTGAAGTTCCCGGAAATAATCTTGCTGGGTACCCATGACGGTTAGATACAGCTAAGCCCCTAATTACGAACAACCGATTTTAGCTAAATTATACCAAATAGACCTACAACAATAATATTTCCAGTCGCTAGATATCAGTGACTTTTGATTCCAGCCTGAAAAATCATAAAAGCATGTTTCATAAAATATTTTACAAAAATGTTCACACATACTGATGCACAAATGCTGATAACGTTAGGTAAGTTCTAAATCAAAAGGAAGTGTGGAAAAAATTACACATAATTATTTTATTTAGGTTTATTTAATTAAGTATATTATTTAATTTAGGAGATCAGTTAGTATGTACCTTTTGAAGTATATCAGATAGGTATCTACCTATTTGTGTTCACATTCATTTATCCGGAATGCGTCATTATTTTATAGGTAAGGTAATCTTTATGTTTTTACGTTTCAGTAAGTTCTCTGAAATAATGACTAAGTTGTATAGACGAAACGTCGGAATTATGAAATCTGTTATCGCTGGAGCTAATCAAATCATCAGACTAAATTCATATGTTGATAACGGTCGAAACTTTCTAGTCTGTTAAGTATTTCAGCGGATTTCCAAAACAGTCGCTGAGAGTGTGAATTAATTCATATGTATCACGGTTTTCAGGATTTGGATTGATCAGCATTTACTTCTGTGATACACAATATTAGAGAGATATTTTGGGAATTCTTTTTTCCTGAAATCTGACAAATAATTAATCATAGACACCGCCACTGTTGCGTTCATTTTTTTTTAAATTATGTTTCATGATTAGTTATGTTATAAGTTACTAGCTGTGCCCAGCGGTTTCACCCGCTGCTCAGCTCGCTTTCTAGAGAAGGGTTTGAAAAATAGATGTTGACCGATTCTCAGACCTACCCGATATGCACACAAAATTTCGGTCAAATCGGTCCAGCCGTTTCGGAGGAGTATGGTAACTAACACTGTGACACGAGAATTTTATATATTAGATGATATATTATGTTTAATTAAAAACCGTTAAAATATATAAAATTATCTGGTTATGAAAATGTTAATAATTGTGCCGCGAAGGTTGTATTTTCACAAATTATTGTTTTAACATTCTTAAATGATTATTTTAAAACTCATAGTGCTACAAATTAAACGAAAAAAACATAAAATCCAATTAAATAGACGGTCGACCACGCAATGTATTATTTACATAGGCCATTACATTATTTTCAAGGTTATTGGTGGTTTCATTTACAGCGTGTCATCTATATGTATCAAGTTAAAACGTCTTAGCTGCATGTTCCCTTGCGGTTAGCCAGGCGTGACGTCTTGTTTATTTATAAAGTTCATTGAATGCGATATTTTTCCTTTTGAACTGCAGTAATCGTAGAGATATATTGTTAAGGGCAGTAATATTTTGCATTGATTTATATTTGCAGTTACGTGACCTCAGTGATAACCTGCGATCTAGTTTGTCGTGGCTACGCGTCGCGTCGCAACAATACAAATACCTATATTTGGTACCTAGTCACTCAGTAAGTACCTACCTACACAAATTCCTCAAGCTAATGTTTATTCAAATTAAATGACTAGTTGTATTGTTAAGTTTGCAGGTGAAAACCGTCAACGTCAAACGTCACACTTTTGGTCAAGTTCAAATAGAAAACGAACTTTTTCTGCGAATGACAGAAATCAACAAAGGCGAAAATGAAGGAGCAATGTGCAACATAACCACGTGCAACCACTATGTGTCAGGTTCAAACATCAGAATAGTTCATGAATAGTAGTAGGTAGATAATAGAAACAAATCGAAGTGTTCTGGTGTAGATAAAAAATCCATTTTTCTTAATGTATTACAAAACGTTTGGTTCTGTGCTCACCAAAGGGGTTGGCAGTGGTGTATTAAAGTCCTATTGTGATTGAAAATGACTCGAACTGCTTCGTAAGCTTATAGAACCCCAACAGCCAGACTCTGGAGTCGGGCTGGAAATTTCTGCGTAGACAAAAGAGGCATACTTACACAGGACAGTGGTTCACGTTTCGTCGACATGAAAAAGTTCAAAACGATTTATTAAACATTCGATGATTCTGTTAAAAACTGGAATAGAAAGTAAGTAGGTCTTTTAAAATACTGGATTATCCGTAGTTTAACCAGACTGGCAACTGACTGCAACGAACTTGATGGAATTGTGGAAAGTAGGTAGATAATGTACTGCCAAGCACTTGAAGTTAATAAGCGGCAGTGTAAAATAAATGTACGTACATAAACTAACAGCAATGTACTGCATAATGTGTTTACGTGTTAAAAACAAGTCCCAGAAAGGAGACAACGAAAGATGCTCTAAATATCACAAGCAACACTTGGATAAAACTTTTACCAAATAAGATTTATAAATAAAATCAGCATTCGAGAGAGCCTGTTGCTTTAAAACCTTATTTTTAGGATTTCGGAAATTCTGAATCATCGCATCCTTTTCTTTGTGCCTGAAAATACCTACTTAGCTGCATATGAATGTCTTTCTCAGCTTTAGTATGACCTAACTGAATTTGGTTTCAGAATTACATAGGTAGGTAACCTAATTGTTAATTCTAAGGAATTTATGCAACTTAGAAATTGTTTTTAACGCCCTGTAATTTATACTTTTACATATTTTTATACCAATCTGATACCTATATGATCTATTTGTAGTTTATAAATAATATACATAGAAATAACGTTGATGTATTTTATACAAAATCGTTGATTTTACTGACGGATAATGATAACAAAATCAGCAATTTAGGTTCTTGCCTATAGTATGATCGTTAGAATTTTTGGTATTGGTTTGGTTTTAGGAATGTTTCTCAATTCCAGAATTTCCTTCCTACTGTCATATTTATTTATTTATTAAAACTTTATGCACAAGTAAAAAATGTACAAAGGCGGACTTAATGCCTTAGGCATTTTCTACAAGTCTACCTTAGGGTGATGCAGAGATAAAACACAGTAGGTGCGATAGCAGAAGTAGTAATATTAGAAAATAGATATTAAAAAATAATAATATTTATACATATATAAATAACTATAAATACTTATATACATACCTACATACAACAAAATTATATAAAGTTAAGATACTGTAAGAAGACAACAACCACAACTTAATCACGAGACGAATCTACCAACTTCTTGCAAATGTATTCGCGAACTTTCCTTTTAAAAGTAAACGGACTGGTTACCAATTTACCATCCTAATATTCTGAGGGAGCTCATTCCAAAGGAAGACTGCCTGGACGAAGAAAGCAGATTTAATAAAACCAGAGCGGTGAGAAGGACATATCATATGACAGTAGGTAAAAACTATCTAAATCAAACACTAACTACATAAAAGTGTGACAATCTAACCTATAACTATTGGTATAAAATTTTTGGATCCAATTTTATATTTTAAGGTTAAAATAATAAAAAAAAATAATCAAAAAGTTTTGTTTTTTTATTGGCTAAGTTTATCGCCTTTAATGTTTAGTTTCGTTATTGTATTTATTTTGCCTAAGTGCCAATTTTCTCTCAAGTGGTTCTGATATAAATATTTTTGTTAGGCGCTTCAAACTATTGACTGTTTTATTTAATAGATGATATTGCGCTTGGCGAGTATTCCAAATTCCAAGGCACACAAATATTCCAACAAGCAATTTATTGTTCATTGACTACGGCTTTCGTGTAGCCCACTTGCAACTCAGGATAAACAGTACAGCACTTACCAAAGTACCTAAACTACACAACAATCAGCGTTAAAATTTAAATGATACCTACCTACATAATTCTACAAAGGTATATAGCAAAGGTCAGGCGGTAAGTAGTCAGTCCAGTCACCTTGTGTAAATCAACACAATCCCAAATATGGCATTACATACCTACTTCCGGAACTAATCCAACCGATTATTTGCGAAAATTTGGATGAAAAGCAGTATGATGCACAAAGTTTACCTTGATTCGACGGTAGTATGAGTATTCAATATACATTACTCCCAAATGTGCCTATTTATTCACAAACCAATATGCCACGACCAAAATTTCCTTAATGTCTCCAAGTTTTATTTGTAAGGGTTACGAAAATGTTAATGATGTGCGTTTTCCCCCTTTTAAGTGTTTCTATGCGTAATCGTCTCACTACGTAGCATTAAGGTATATTGCTACGCTACGAATATTCATGTAGAAACTTACGTCATAATCAATACTTATTGTTTTTCGTTCATTCAATCTTACCAAACAGGCAAAGCATAAAATGAGGTTATTGTTTTATTTTATAGATCTTTTGTTTCCTTTGGAAATACTGGCAACTTTAGTCATCCCTCTAGTTTACTAGCTTGTTACAATAATTACCATTACAACACGATCATGTGATAGGTAACGTGGATGTTAAGCTGAAGTCAGGAAGACGCCAAAACAGATTTATGAAGACAAGAGGACAGTCGGAGTTAACTGTCAGCAGAACATTGCTTCCTCATAGGTACTTGTAGCTTGTAGCTTGTAGCCTCATTAGACTTTTAATAGGTAATCTTTTATTAATGAAAAGGGGCTCATTTATAGTGTGGTTTTCATTATGGTGGATAGATATAGATACCTGAACTACAGCCTAAATAAGATTGTTTTAGAATCTAACGAGCATTTAGGACAGTCTGTATTGTGTCTGACAGTCAGTAACGCCACACGTCGATACGTTGAATTTAAAATTAAAAATACTCGTTTAATAAATTATATTATTTTCATAATTTGAAGTTTATTCATATCTATATGCTTGGGTGATACCTACTGATGCTTGTTGCAAACAACTAAACTGAAATTCTACAGAATAAAATTATCGTATTATAGATTAATCAATAAATAAGTAAATTTGTCGTAACTTCACTCGATACAATTTTCGACAAATTAGTTTTGTCACCCTGCTGCAGGTACCTTACACACAGCAAAAGAGGCTACCAGGCTCGTCAGACATAGTTGTTATTTTTTAACCGACGAAAAAAAGGAGGTTCTCAATTCGACATGTATATTTTTTTTTTTTTTTTTTTATGTATGACCACGCATAACTTTTTACTGAGACGTCCGATTTGAAAAATTCTTTTTTCATTGGAGAGAGTATATTTCAAAGTTGGTCCCATTTTAAATTGAAAAAAAAATCCGCCCCTAAGGGTGGTAAAATAGGGGTTGATTAATTTTTTTTCATACTAAGTTTGCAATTTTGAACCGATTTTGTTTAAATTTGAAACACATGTGTAGTTCTGATGATAATACGACGTCTAAATGATCTGATGATGGATGATGGAGACAGGAAATACTTGCATTTTGCAAGAGGTCCTCAACAGTTTAAAGCAGCGATATATCGTGTTTCAACTCATTTCATGCACGTTGACGACAACTTTAGACCTAGCTGGAGAATAGCGCTGTTATCGAAGGTCTGACGATGGAGACGGAAGGCTTTTGAAAGAAGTTCTTATCAATTTACCGCCGCTATATTGTGTTTGGGCTCGTTTTATTAACCTTGATGAGGACTTTGAGCCAATCTGGATAATTACTGTCACTGAAGATCTGACGATGGAGACGGAAGGTATTTGCAAGACGTTCTCAACAGTTTACAGCAGCTATATCGTGTTTGGGCTCATTTAATGCACCTTGACGTGATCTTTAGACCTAGCTGAAGAATTACGGTCATGGAAGGTCTGTTGATGGAGACGGCAAGTATTTACTAGACATTCTCAATAGCTTACAGCAGCTGTATTGTGTTTAGGCTCATTTCATGTACCTCGATGAGAACTGTTGATGCCTTGCTGGAGTATGATTGTCATCGAAGCTCTAGCGGTGGAAATGGAAGTCAGTTACAAGAGGTCCCCTACAGTATAACGCCACATGGACTTATTTTCTTGAACTTTATTAAAAACTTTAGACCTTACTGGATTATGCGTGTCATCGACGGACGGATTCCCTTATTTGAAAAAACATAATAAGTGTGTTTTAGCCATTACTGCAAGAATTAGATATCTGTATATGTGCAGTGCATAGTGGGTTAACCTTTCAGTAGCTGCATTTCAGTCAGCGCGCTCATCATGTGGATTAACACCTTATTTGGTCAAAATTTGATAATGATGCTATTGAAATGTAGTCCCAGGTCAATTCATGCTTTATCGAGGGTCGTCCCTTGAAGTTTAAGTAAATTGACGGCCCAGCTTAGAATTACGGGCAACATCATGCGTTCAAAAACATTTCTAGTACGTGTTCTTTTGAAAATTGCAACCAATCGAGGTCTAGCAACACAGTCATTGCTATCACTCTATTTCCTTTGCTTTCATTGTTAACACAATTCTTCAGATTTTTGGTAGGTACTAGAATATCTAGAGGTCTATTTCCAAAGACTCGATAGTGTTTCGAATTCATGGTAGTCATCTTAGTACTTGTCAACCTGTTTGACGGTAAGGAACACTCTTATCGAAGCTCCCATCCCCGAATCCTTCATCTTACGCGTCTGTTCGCCTATCAAAGATTTTTATTAAATATCAAAAGCAACTTATGTGGGTTCAAAATAATAGTTACCAAATATTTAGTAGTGTCGAAGTATACCAAAAAATCGACGAAAAAGGAAATTAGATAGCAAAAGACAATATTTTATTTTAAAAAGCCGAAAAATTTAAAATTTTATACAAATTAGATTAAGTAAAGCAACAACAAATTTGTTGTAAAAGAAAACCAAAAAGAGTAAAATAAAAACTTTTTAACAAAAAATTGAACCGACGAAAAGTGAAAAATAAAAAAACTTTTAGTCTAGCTAAGCTCCAAAGTTAAAGTATGAGATGAATTTTGAGGCGGCGCCAACAAACAATGATCGACGATCAATCAAGTTGTCAACGTATACCATGGTTACGTTATGAAAATCAATAAATAGTTTGTTTGGCGCCGACTTGAAATTCATCTCATACTTTAACTTTGGAGCTTAGCTAGACTAAAAGATTTTTTATTTTTCACTTTTCGTCGGTTCAATTTTTTGTTAAAAAGTTTTTATTTAAATGGATGGACGTGTTCAACTCAAATTTAATTTATTTAATGAACTGTTTATTTTCCATCAAATAAATTTAACTTTATTCGAAAACATTAATGGATTTTTAAGAAAATATTAAGTGTTCCTGACGGGCCTGATTACTTATATCTTTTGTCGGCTGTACATGAGCAGGCGCTACCTACTGTTATTTTGAAGTTAACTTTTTATAAAGTCGTGACGGATTTGGTTTTACGACTGCGTGGGATAAGATCGTTTTTAGTCCATTTACATTTGCACTTGATGATTGATAAAAATATTGCCTCCGTTTTTCCACATAAAATGTTATTTTAAACCACTTGTTATTGCACTTATATAAATTCCCTGAAAATAATAATTGATACATACCTTGTCTGCGTAATGGTTTGTAATTGACTTATAAAAACAATATTTTGTTCAGTCTTCCGCAATAGTTTCAATGGGTAAATAACGAAAACCACCTCAAGGCGTGGCGGCGAGGAAAATACCTATTTTCCTAAGTTCCTTCAGCTCAGAAAAATAAACTGTTTTCCTCGCAGACAAGATTTGACTCACGGTCAAATGTTCAATATAAATAGTTGCTGCCACTAAACGCCAATTAGACATCTTGTAGAAACTTTTATGCCATAACTTCTAAAAAGAGAGCCACATTTTCCGTATTTTTAAGGCATGCATAAATTTAT
The DNA here is from genome assembly GCA_905475445.1 of Ochropleura plecta. Classification (NCBI taxonomy): domain Eukaryota; kingdom Metazoa; phylum Arthropoda; class Insecta; order Lepidoptera; family Noctuidae; genus Ochropleura; species Ochropleura plecta. The sequence goes on from FR997723.1 coordinate 14,610,532, forward strand.
GTTTATGCCTGGATGTCTAAAAGGAACACATGTTAATCTCACGTGGTAGCTGGGTAGCAGTGGATGAAATTGGGATTAAGGTATAATAAATAATAGATAAATATGGGTATGATTTAATCTGTCACCAATTTAATTCATTTTGTGTTTCTTAAATAATAAGGTTTGCCCGCAAAATAGTAGATTTGTCACCAAAATGTAGTCACCAAACAATGTAAAATCAATTCCACAATAAATTACATAAAATCATGGAGATATAGGGTCTAGTACCAAATAATTGTTTTTGTATATATTATAATAGGTTTGTCCTAATAAGCATTTAAGCAAACTAATTGAAAGAGATCACCAATAAACTATATATCTCTTTTTTCTATCAATGCAAGTCGATTCTGGGGAATGGAGTCGTAGGAGGTCACAGTTTTAACCTAACCTAGCCATTTCTGCCATCTGCGCCAAGCGATCGATTTATTTGGTGACAGATCTACCATTCTGAGCACCAAGCTATTATTTAAGTAATAAAACTATTATTATAAGAACGAAGTTTATATTCATGTAATGCACTACAATTTTATTGGTAATCCATCTCATATTTTACACATTATATTAACAATAATTTGGTAATTCATACCTACCTGGGAACACTCTTTGTTTATCTGAGAACGAAAATATTTCGTGGCGATAGATCTATTTATTAGGTGATACAACTTGATGACAAATATAAATTTTTGTGACAAAAAATATAGTTCCCGATAAATATTAATTTTAATTTATTACAAGTTATGTTTAAAAAGTTAGTGGTTTGTTTTAGCTGCGGTACATAAATATTTCGTTTATATTCAGCAACCACAGTACAGTACAGGCTACATACAAGCTCCGAGATTAATCATTACCTTTTTAAAAACATGGTATTAGCTTTTACCTGCAGTTTCTCCCGCTTAAGGCCCGGTCTCCACCAAAGCGAAGAGCGGAGAGGAGATGTGCAAGATTCAACCAATCATAGGAAAGATGAGAGACCTGATTTACATTTAAAGCAATGCGAGTGGTCAGGACGGTCCCGGTTTCCGCCCATCTCCTTTCCGCTCCGGTCAATTCCGCTTTGTTGGAGTCTGGGCCTCCTTAAGGTTGGAAATTATTCCACAGGAACGTAATAACCATAAAACGTATCATGTGTCCTAACCAAGTTCATGGTCAACCTGTGTGCCTTTCAACGAAATGCGTTGGACAATCGAGGCGTCTAAGCTAAGACAGACAGACAGATAGACATACTTTCGTATCCATAACATTAGTATGAATATAATAATAAATCCATGTAATTATGTTAGATTTCTTCCCGGATACAGGCGCATTACTTTCACTCACTTAAGCAGCTTATCATGACGCAGCTAATCCATGTTGTGTTCAAACTATTTCATATTATTATATCAGCAAATAAGTAAGCATCGCGGCCAAAACCTGCAAATAACACAAATCTAATACTTGTAAAGGACCTCATTGCATCTATCGCAATGAGGTCCTTTACAAGTAAGTAAACATATATTTTCAACAATTCTACATAAAAAAGCTCTATTGTTGCATTTATTGGTGTTTTAATAATTACTACATAGGTACGTGTTTATAATCACGATGAAGTGCTGTGAACTCGTCAAGTAAAACATCAGGTACAGGTTAGATCTTTGTTTCCAATTACGTACCCGAACAAGTTGTTGAATAAAAACGTTTTCGCTCCGTTTGATAACTTTAGTGTGTTTGGGAAAATCCTTGTCTAGAATGATTTGTTTTTTTTTTCTATTTCTTCCCCTACGTCACACTCGGTGTTATTGAATGACTTTTTTGTTCACTTTGTGTCCGCCACGTCGGCCTTCGTGTCATCTCACAAGCTGTTGCGTTCAACAAACTTTTATTGTGTATTTGCAAGCTTTCTGTTTGCTTGCCTTTCCTAATTTACGGCACTCTTTATTGTGTTCTCCGAGGCCAAGTCGGAATTACGAAAAAAACACTATTTTTAAACGGAATCCCTTCAGCTCTTTTGCAAACATTATTGAATAACACTTAAAAAGAATCACGTGGTCTGCTACAATCAGTCCAGCCTGTCCTGAGATTTCTTTGAAATGAGCATTAAATTACCTCGTTAGCATAGCTACACGGAACCTGCATAACTACTTTCATGTAAGTATTTCATCGCAGTGATAGCTCGACGAGACAATGATACGACTCGGCAAGAAAATAAATAACTATGTTCATATTCCACTGTCGTTTACTAGTTCTGTTCAGGAAACGGGTAAATAAAAACCTTTGATCGAGTTAAGCATTGGACTTAAGAATAAGCATTGGATTTCCGTAACTAAGAAAACCCGCGTAGATATACGCGGATTTTCTTAGTCACAGATCTTGTTTCTTCCTGTTATAAGAGATTATTTTATGATTAAAGTCCTTTCTTGAGTGCTTTTATCCTCACTTGATAGTTTTACAAAATAATGTGAGAATTCCTCGAGGTAAACTTGCAATACACATTTATGACAGCAATCGTTCTTCTAAGAGAAGTGTATTACGACTCAAACTTAATTATAATGGATATCTAAATAGGTACCTAAGTTGCAAAGTATGGACTGAGTTCTAGATCTAAAGCAGCCATTCAAAGTTTTGCAGCGGAAATAACTTGAACAAGGTAATCCGAGTTGTTGCAACGATTAGCTCGCACGTTAGCGAATAATGAGTTTCATTACCTACTTCACCTAAACAGGATGATGTAGGTTTTTACGAGAATAGAGGTTCGGCAGAAAATAAAATACTGTAAGTGTAAGTAAGCGTATTACACACAAACATGTCATGGTTCGGGTTCGCTTCGGTTAGGGTCCGTTTCCTAAAGGTAAAAAACGAGTCGTTTTTTTAACTAAGTAGTATCGTAGTGCTGAATCCTTTGGGAAACACTCATCGACATCTTGCTGTGAATGTTAATATTAATCATTGGAAATTAGAGAGAATTCGATTTTTTTAAAAACCATTCTGTATAAAGATTTTGCCCTTGCGCCTGATTTATTGTAATAGCAAAGCTAGGTTTTCCCTTTTCTTCCCTCTTACTCCCTAAATCCTCACTTTAAAAAAAACAGCCTATGTCCGTCTCCAGGTTCCCAACTATGTCTGTACCAAAATTAATCAAAATCGGTTTAGCCATTTAGGCGTGAGGAAGTAACAAACAAACTCACTTTCGCTTTTATAATATTCGTAAGAATTTTATTGATATCTAGGTTTTATACATATAGTCACACATAGTCTTAAAAGTCTCAATAATATTTATTAAAGACAACGAGATATTTATTGCCGGTACTGAGGTAAAGTTTTATCTCGAACAAAGGGTAATTTTAATATCAAGGTGGCGTAAACTTTCCTTGTGAACCTTTATTGATAATAATGGTTATTTATAACAACAGAAGCAAGAGGTAGTGCCTAGAAGCGTTTATTTCTCAGTATTAAAGTCGATTTGTTTTTAGGTTTCGTTAACTCAAAAGGAAAAGAGATGGAACCCTTATTGGATTACGATGTTGTCTGTCTGTCTGTCAAGACCCTTTATCTCGGAAACAAGTGAAGGTATCGAGTTGAAACTTAAAAATTGTATAAGTCTGTAGTCCCTTGGAGTTGTGGAAATATCATATCTCTATGTCTACGCAGTCAAAAGATATAGGCGTTTATGTAGCAAGTTTGTACGGAGCGCACTTCATGCACTTCCCTGGTTCTTTTTTTATCCTGTCGGCAAGAGGATTGAGGTAGGTAGGTGCCTTATGTAACATAAATACAATCTAATAACTACTTTTTAAAGTCAGAAAAGAAAAGTGTGAAGATTAATTATTGAAAATGACACTATTTGCCGAAATTGCTAAAAAGAAAGAAAGCTAAATTTAAGAAAGTGGAATCACGAAATTCGCAAGAATGAAGGAGGAGTTATCTTCAGCCAAAAAACTTTATTTGTCATTTATAGACTTCCGGAAACCAATCTATATCAAAGTAATTACCGATCATTTAAAAAAAATCGCAAAATCGTACACGATCGTTACAATTTACTTTGCGTTGTATTTTCCTCTAACTTGCGGAAAATTGGGGGAATTACATACTAAGCGCCTCCCCGGCGTAGAGCGGTTGCTCTAAGCTAGGTTTTCAACTCAAATATAGTATTTTCGAAGCTGTTTTTATTTTTAGGGGTCTAAAAATATAATCTATGGCAAAAAACAAAAGTAGTTATGTGGTAAATTTCAAAATAACCTTTCAAAATAAAAGTAAATTTCACAATGTTAAAAGAAATAAGCAGTTTCTTAATAAAATATATAAGTTTATACTCAAAATTTATATGTTTTTTTTTTCTATCTTGTGTAGACAAGACATGTCTTGTGTGTGTACATAAATTATAAAAAAAAATGGCAATGATGAAATTCGATTCATACCAATATGCATTTTATAAACCTATCACACTCAATAGTAATGTTTTAAGAAAAGATTCATATGCTTGATTACAGTCTAATTTTAAGTTATAAATTCTGAGAAAAACTCAAACTTATAACTTATTAAATTCAAAATGGCCCCTGTCAGCATCCAGCAGCGCGCAATACACGGGCTGTGTGGAGCGAGCTTTAGAAAAAGATTAAGTCTGCGTTCCGTTTTACGCAAAATACTTATAGTAGTTTCGCCTACTATATACCTATTTGCTTTAGGGATATAGTATTTGTCTCCCAATATAGTAAAATACTATATTTATTATAAAGTAGGGTTGGCAACCTTAATCTAAGCGCTAGATAGTAATTGGCGCCAAAATGCCGAATGTGAAAGACAAATACCTACCAATGCAAAATAAAATTTTGTTAGCGCCTTTTCAGAGATTATTTCTTTTAATTAATTATTACAATATTAACAGAGGTAACAGATTTTATTGTTTAGAGACTGATTGAAATTGTCACCGAATACTTATTTAGTTACTTATAGCAGTACCTAAAAGCTTTCCTAATGCTAAAAAAGTGGGAGACCAATTAGATCTACAAATTATATAAATTCAATAATTATTGTTTTTAGAGTTCTGTAGATACTTCAAACGAAAAAAATGGAACCCTTATTGAATCACTTTGTTGGCCGTTTGTCTGTCTGTCAAGACCCTTTATCTCGGAAACGCAATTTGTTTATCGAATTGAAATAAAAACCATATACTCAACTCTGTGGTCCCTGTGTTGTGAAAAAATCAACCCTCTAATCTAAGTCTACGTAGTCGGAAGATATGGCTGTTTTAGTCTAAGTAGTCAAGAAGTGCTTTTTTAGTCAAAACTTTTTAAAAGTCTCGGAAAAATATGGTTGCGGGCTTATTCGATTCGGGATCGCATCTAGAAAGTTTTTGAAAAAATTCAAGACCCGCTCGAAAAAATTTGCAAAAGTTATTAACAAATTAGTAAACAAAAAAAGGGGTTTTGTTTTTTGGGTAAATCTCGAAAACTATTTGAGATACTTATATTAATTTTGAAAAAAAAAACATTCAAAAAGAGGAGGAAATTTCCTAAAAAAAACTCCCAACTCCCGAAATTGTAGGACCAATATTAATATTTTTTACAGGGAGCTGAAAATACGCTCGAAAACGGGTACTCGGGTTTCCGCAAGTCACGCCCCCTTCGAGCGCTTTAATGAAAAATATTATTTAAACATATTAAAAGTTGATATTAAAATTTGAAAAAATTCAGACATATACAGGACAAATTAAAGAATGAAATGCCGTAGAAATTGTTATTTTTTTATCGCGATTTTATAAAGTGTTATCCATTAATTAATTAACAATTTCATCCGACTGGGCTATTAACATTGCAAGTTGCATAATAATAATAATAATTGTTAAACCAGAAATCTCATTTTTTTTTCCTCTCGTGGAGCTATTCTTCAAAGATTAAAGAAAGGATTTCCGTCGAGTAAATTAAAAAAATGTTAATTTTCGATTTGTTATTAACAAATTACCTAGGTGACAAATTAAATATTTAAATAAATGTTACAAGATTTTTTTTTCCAATATCGATGATCATTCGTTTTTCTATCAATAAAAGATACCTAAAAATCATTATTTATAAATTTTATCTACACACACTAAAATAAAACCGACCAAGTACCTTTTTACGGAAAAAAAAATATTTATATTTTTTATCGAATTAATTTTTTTTTTCCTTAAAAAGGTACTTGGTCGGTTTTATTTTAGTTTAAAGAATTAAAAAAATATATACCAAAAAAAAATTAATTGTGTATAACAAATTGTTTATTTAATAAACAATGAAAATTTATAAAAAAACGAAATTTTGTTTTTGATTATTAAGGAGGATAATAAATTATGATTTAAAAAAAAAGAATTGTACCTTGATATTAATAACAAGTGGTAAACAAACGGCATTTGATTCTTTAATTTGTCCTGTATATGTCTGAATTTTTTCAAATTTTAATATCAACATTTAATATGTTTAAATAATATTTCATTAAAGCGCTCGAAGGGGGCGTGGCTTGCGGAAACCCGAGTACCCGTTTTCTGGCGTATTTTAAGCTCCCTGTAAAAAATATTAATATTGGTCCTACAATTTCGGGAGTTGTGAGTTTTTTTTAGGAAATTTCCTCCTCTTTTTGAATGTTTTTTTTTTCAAAATTAATATATCTCAAATAGTTTTCGAGATATACCCAAAAAACGAAACCCCTTTTTTTTGTTTACTAATTTGTTAATAACTTTTGCAATTTTTTCGAGCGGGTCTTGAATTTTTTCAAAAACTTGCTAGATGCGATCCCGAATCGAATGAGCCCTCAACAATATTTTTCTGAGACTTTTAAAAAGTTTTGACTAAAAAAGCACTTGTTGACTACACTATTTTCGCAAGTTTGTACGGAACCCCCGGTGCGCGAGTCTGACTGGCTGCTGGCCATTTTGTATTGTTTTTTTCTACTAATCTAAATTAACTAAATCACTATTTATTTTACATAAAACTAAAGTAGAAAATGAAAGTTTCAACCAAAGGGCGCTGATAGATAATTTCGCCCTACCTTGATCAAGGGCTTTAGAGCCGGCACGCTCTTATGAAGTTACCTACTTATATAAACAGCATAGGTATCATCTATTACATAATCGATTCCTAATACGTCCGTTGATCTACTAAATATGCTAGGCGGACCAACAAAATTTATCTCTTGGCGCTAACAGAATAGCAAATTGGCGTTCAAATTTGAAATAGGTACAAAGATTTATGCACGACCACGAAGTCACGGACGGAAGACAAATCAATCGAAGAATATATTACCGAAAGCAAAGCTTACGTACCGATCTCTTTGTAGGTATCTGCCTATGATTCGTGGTACTGAGTGGCTTTTTAAACCTGTAGAGCAGGGGTCAGCATGTATTTAGTTTTAAGTACGGTCTGGATCATCATCATTTTCCTGCCCTTGTCCCATTCTATTTGGGGTAGGCGCAACACATTTTCTTCTTCTATTCTCCCCTATCAGACGTCATGGCATCATTTACTCCTTTCTCCTTCATAATTAAATAATAAATAAATAACGCTCACGCTCTTCGTCCTTCAACATTCAGATCCATCACTGTTTACATGTCCATACCAAGACAAACAGCTCCCTTTTAATTTTTCTGCAACAGGCGCAACTTTCAAACTTCCTCTAATATACTCATTCCTTACTTTATCTATTCTTGTTACTCCACACATCCATCTCAATATTCTCATCTCCGCTACATGCAATCGTTTTTATCCCCCTTTTTTACAGCGTTAATAAATTAAATTAAGTCCCAAAAAATAAACTCATAATGCTTTGTTCCTATACAGGTTGAATTTTTCAAGTGGGTGGCCAAATCCGAAACTATGAAAAATAACGAAAAACACTCAAGGACTCTTGAGCCTGATTTTGATGAAAACTAAAAGTGCATCATTGGATTTTCGATAAATCTAAATTTTGGCTATTTTGGAATCGAAACTGTTGTTTTTGAAAAAAAAACAACATTCTGCATATTTACATCATTCGGTAGTGTGGTCGGGGTCTTACCCATACCTAAGTGTTGTGATGACTTCCTTGTAAAATAAATACTTACTGGCTTTATATCTATATTCTATCTATTCAGACATAAATGTAGTTGTATACAACTATTATTTAAATTGGGAAGTTGAGTATCTTTTACAAAATTTGGTGTTCCAAACAGTACGCTCCTTGGTCCGTCGGTCGGTTGCCGACCGCTGCTGTAGAGTCACGCCGACTCAACCTTATAATATACTAGCTTTTGCCCGCGGCTTCGCTCGCGTTAAATTCGGGGTAACACAGTTCCCCTTTCCTGATTTACAGGTACTTGCTACCTGTAGTTTTTGCCTTCGCGCCTTATTTATTTTAATAGCAATGCTAAGTTTTCTCTTTTTTTCCCTCATATCTAAATCTTTAAAAAAAAACTAGCCTATGTCCATCTCCTGGGTCCCAACGATCTCTGTACCAAAATTCATCAAAATCGGTTTAGCCATTTAGGCGAGAAGGCGTAACAAACAAACAAACAAACTCACTTTCGCTTTTATAATATAAGTAAGGAAGTAAGGATTTTCTAATCGTTCCGAAAACTTAGCTTCAGATTAAAAGTTCGCTACACATACACACTTTAAAGCTTTGGCAATAAATACCATCGTTTGCGTTTCAGCATCCCCGCCCACCCAATACCTGGATATTATCCAGGCAAACAGTCTCATCCAGAGTCGTATTCTTTCATCAATAAAACGATTCTAACGATCAGATCACAGATGCATTGTGTTTTAAAATTAGGAATTACGTAAACGAATCACAAAAAACGAATGTCAGACTCAATATGTATAGAGGATGGGTAGATAATCTATTTGATTAGAATTAGTTTGTTAGATAAATCTTAAAACCAGTTTTTCCAGTTTGATTTTATTTGAATAATTTATTTATTGAATAGGATGCACAGTAAATACTTAAATATACTACAATTTCCGGTAAAATCTGAATTGGCATTAGATTAAAGCCTTATAAATGTGGAAATGCCCCCGGATTACGAATTTTACAACTTGTATGTAGGTATGTATGCTGTGGATTTATATGTATGTGGGTAAGAATGTAGGTTGGTCGTCGCCAAGCAGGCACTTTACTTCATGTATTTTATTTAAAAAAAACAGGCTGATCTTGGAACCAAAATTGCAAGAAATATGACGTCAACAAAGCCACACTGGGCCCGCGTGGTGTATTCACGACCCATTCCTTCTCACCAAGAGAAGGTCTGAGCACCAACTGTAAGCACGGTATAAGCTGGTCATGCTAAAGCGCACACGCCACGAGTTGCTTGTTCACTGCTGATGAATGTCTTTCTGTGACCAAAGTAGGTACCTACGAATAGGCCTAGCATCACGTCCAACAGACACGTGGTTTTAATATTAATGTGTTTTGTCAATGTCCCTATATTAATTTACACAGAATTACGGACACATATTGTGTGTAAATCGTTCATCTGTTTTTTACAAAGCCTTTTGTCACATTGTTTTGTTCCTATGGAGTGGGCTCCATACACTCGTGTGGTGTTTCGTCAATTACTTGGGGTAATGGAAGGCACGCCCATCATTACGTCTTCGTACCAAGTTATTATCATCATAAAATGGCTAAGAAGACATTACGGCCGCCCCTTCATTACAAACGATGACATTTATTGTGGTGATCGACGACCATGGTTTTTTGTGACGTCAGCAACTGAATCCATTAATTCAATTGTTTGCTTTTTCAGGATTTGGCGTAGGGTACATGTGGCTTAAGCGCGTGTTCCCTAAAACGAGTTAACTTGGCACAGATTGTAAATAAAGCCACTTTATATCCGTAGGCATACACACGAGAACAGAACACACAAGAGACATACAGTGAGTGCATTGAATGTTCAACATACCGATTGTATGCGATTTAATACATTATTTATTTTGTAGTCTACTTACGTTCTCAGATTATGTAAAGATAAAACTAATTCATATGCCTCGTACAAAGTAGGTAAATTCCTCTAAAAATTAGAGTACATAAGTGAACTGATTTTTTGGTACATATTTGCCTCAAAAAGTCCATTGAAATCGTCACGGAACAATTACCATTGGCAAATATCATAAAAGTCGCATCACCTGAGTTGATTAGCATACATTACAGTGTAAACAGCGCATCACGCATGCGAAGCCTGAAGCCACTTCATCACGCCGGACAAAGCGAAGCTACGCCACGTGAAAGCTGTGACACTAATGTATGAACCATAGCAACATACAATGTGTACTTATGTGCCTAATGTTCAATTTATTTCTTAGTATAAACTATAAACTATCAATCTCACAGGACAATACTAGGCGCTGCATACATTAAACGAATCACGACAAAAAAACTAATCAAATAATGCTGCGGCGTACGAATGATTGATTTAAGCCTTTTAAACGAATATAAAAAGATCGTAAAACTAAATGATGAGCAGATTTATGGCTTGTTTCAACTTCAAAAGTTAGTACTTTATTAGAATTTAATTATTTACAGGCAAGAAGCAATGAAAACATAAAATAACTTAATTAAATAAATAAAACTATCACAAATAGATTGAAAGTGTTTATTCAAAGAAACCAGTACGCGATAAAAATACCACGAAACATATAAAATAAAGTAAGTACATTACGAAGGAAATAAATTTTATGGAAACATAAAACTAAAACTTCTTACTCTATGATTTAACAAATACAACTCAGTTGCCCTGTTCATATAAATAGAAAGACTAGTATTTTACTATCGACCACTAAGAATATTTTATTATCTTAAATTTACCCTTAACTTTTAGATCATAACTTATTCTGAATGCTTTATCACAAGCATGCACGACACAAAAGTCGTGCATCTCAAACAGTTTGCAATTTAAATTAACGAAGTACGTTACCTAAAAAATAATACTTTTAATTCCTACTCGTACTAATACTGTAAATCCTAATAAATGCTTCAGAAAGGCACTTGATGCACCACATTCTAACTTAAATAAACTGGACCTAAAACACTATATTTTGGCAAGATTTTATGGTTCTTACAACTATGTTGATGTCTTGCAATACTTTCGAAGGTGCTGCTTCGAAATAAATTGTTAATGATTTTAATTGAATTTATGGACTTTGTTTCTAAAGGGAGATACCCTTTGGAAACAATTTCCAAAGGGTATCTCCTCTTTCTGAACTGTATACTAAATATAATTACTGACAATCAACAGACGATGCTATTTGTGGAGGTAGTGACGTATTAAATTGATTGTCTCCAAGACAAAGACATCCTCTTACAAACTAAACTTTTACCGAAAGTTGTCATTTTAGCAAGTCATTATTTTATGCGAGATGATAAACTTAGTCCCGTAATACAACAATACTATTTTAGATATCAGGCGAAAGTATTATGGGGTTTCTCTTTCTTTTCAGTTTCTGGTTAGGAAGGTCTACGTAATCAATTACTTCCCAGTTGCCTTCCGGTTCTTCTGGCATTTGCGGTGGAAGTGCGGACCGGACGATGGGCACCCCGGAATTGTCCAGGGACAGGTAGGCGCGGATTGCTGCTGCTGCTGCCTCGTCATCAGGGGTGGACAAGGCACGCGCGTTAAACGGGCCGGACACATCCTCGCTTGGAAGCTCCCAGATGTGATACTGTGTTGTCATCTTGAAGTTCTGTAGCAAAAGCATGTGAACAAATAAACTAGAGTCTTCACGTTTTATAGTGACGTGTACGCTGTGTATGATAAACGCCAACATAAATATCGAATAAACTAAGTTGACTAACTGAAGTAAGTCATACTTAGCGTGTCGGCTACGTAGCGTAAAATCCAGAGCCTGTGGACTTATTTAGTCCAATTTAGTATGACGTACATTGAAACCAACGTCACAGCTGTTGAACTTTATACCACAAGCAGACTCATGGGTTAAAAACATTACGGCTTATATAATAAGTGCTGTTGATAACAAAAGACGCCGATGCGAAGATTTGTTAATTTCCTAGGTTAAGACTTCGCGCCTACGCTTTCCGTAGAACCTACCTCTGTAATACTCATATGGTTTTATGTACCAATGTTTTGTGCATGTTAGCACATTATTAAGTTTGTAAAAGGTGGTTTTTAGTGCGTAACATTCAGTTCTAAGGCAAAGTTGTTTACCCCAAAAATAAAGACGTTTCCTAGCAAAATAAAAAATGCTTACAGTTAGGTACTTATTTTGATGAACAGCATGCATGGTTGACGGTTTCGTGAAGGGTTTGATCACATTTTTTTTAACATATCTAAATGTGATATTGTGAACGCGACCCATTGATTTGAAATATCTCCTGAATTGCTCTTTGTTAGAAAGAAAATTTTCATGTTTTTTATTTTATATTCTTTTTACAAATAATAATGCTGTCTTTCGATGAAAATTTTGGTTTGATGACACACTGAATTCGTTTTTAACTTGTTTCTTTATTCCGACGCTCATGTTACGAATAAGATAGGAATTCGATTAATTGGAACAATTCCATTCACTTTAACAAATGGCGGACGTTTATTTTGTTTGTTTTAATCGCTTGTAACACTTCGTTTGTTCCGTTTTTCTTTTTGTCTGAAGCGGCGTTAGTGGGTAATCTATAAGAGAACTTGTCAACTTATGGCAGAATTTAGAAACAAATCTCACTCGTGGTCTTGAGAAAAACTCTGTCAAACCGATGGACCATGCTCTTAAGATGTTTCTTAATTAAAAAATACAGTATCGAGATCTCAGCTCCATACCCAGTCGCACTACATTTGATACGAATTAATAGACAGTTTGAAATGTGATCTCTACCATATCCTGAGACCATCTTAGCGATAGTACCGATATATTAATCCGTAGTGCACGTGACCTATGAGACCGTATATTGTTATATTGCAAATTCCTGGAACGAGGCTACAGCATAAGAAGGAACTGTTTTAAACTCTCACAAAAGTAAACGTATTTTAGAAGTTTATACTAAGCCTAGTGATAATCGTGAATTAATGAATAAGATTTCCACGTTCGCAACAGCATTTTTTTAAATTCTTATTTAAATAAGAATGATATGAGTTTTATCATATCACTGTTCAAACGGTCGCAATATGTCGTGAGAAAACTGAGGGCACTTTAGGAATGAAGTACCGACAACGAGATTAAGATGAGTCATAGCCAATTAAAATATTTATTTGCTTATCTTAATTTTCAATATTGATATCTATTTATAAGCTCTCTTTCTTATTAACGATCACATTAAAATAAAGCATTAAAGTACAACAGACAATCGCACGTGGAAGCCAGATGTGAATGACTTTGTTTATCTTTTTATAATCCTTGAAATGTGAAAATTATATCATTTTTATTTGTAATGTTCTGTGAAGTCCCGTGTAAAATAGATATCATTTTGTACATTTTATTAGATATTAGAAAAATAAATCACTATTAAAATTTGTAAAAACCACTGCCTTTTTAGTTTTGGTATTTCGGTAACACCTACAATTTCTTTTAAAGTATTGATTTTCCATTGCTTCTAAAAGATATCAGCCTCTCATCGTTATATATTTGAAGAAAAAATATGTTATATAGAACTTAACTCATAAACTGCCGAAGCAATACAGATAAAATTGATATGAAATGAAAAGAATCAGCCGAATCAGGTCATTAAAGAATTTTGAAAATCCGCCCACAATTGACGTAGAAATAGCTCAACAAACATACAAAAAATAAATAAAAATACAGTCAATTTGAGAACCTCCTGTTCTCAATTTCACTGTATTTTTATTTATTTTTTGAAACCACAATAATCATAAAAAAAAAACTTGAACAAGCCTATTCCTTAGGGGACACTACTAGGCCCTGTGCTGATTCTTTAATCTGAGCACACACACGCACTGGTCCCCGTTATGGAAGAATAATAATATAATAATAATAAATATCTTGGGACAAATCACACACGGCTATCTGATCCCAAGCTAAGCAGAGCTTGTGTTATGGTAACCAGACAACTGATATACATACTTATATAATTTATATCATCCTACTAATATTATAAATGCGAAATTTTGTGAGTATGGATGTATGTTTGATCCTCTTTTACTAAAAAAACTACAGAACGGATCTTGATGAAATTTGTCACAGAGGTAGATTATAGTCTGAAATAACATATATTATACTTAGGATTCTTGTTTTATCATCACGCGGGCGAAGGCGCGGGCGAAGGCGCGGGTGCAGCTAGTAATTGTAATAAACAGATTTGGTTTTGAACGTTATCTTAAACATTGTTGCAACCGGTAATATAAACGACAATGTAGATTTTGCACAAAACTTCCTTAGTGTACCTATTATGTGTACAATAAACACAGACATTCTAACTAATATTATAAAAGCGAAAGTGAGTTTGTTTGTTTGTTACCTCTTCACGACTAAATGGCTAAACCGATTTTGATGAATTTTGGTACAGAGATGGTTAGAGACGGACATAGGCAATTTTTTTTTTAGGGAGAAAGAGGGAAGAAAAGGGAAAACTTAGCATTGCTATTACAATAAATCAGGCGCAAGGGCAAAAACTACAGGTAGCAGGTACCTGCAAATCAGGAAAGGGGAACCGTGTTACACCGAATTTAACTCTAGTAAAGCCGAGGGCAAAAGCTAGAGAATCCATAATCGAACAATCTTTTAGGATACAATTGAAAACACCAGACACAGATGTGTAACTTAGCGGATGCACAAAAACAAAAACATATGAATGTTTTGTATTAAAAACAATAATTATTTCTGCATTAGATCAAATATTTTTTGCCAAGCTACGAATTTGAGAATATTGAAAACAATGGCCGCTATTAAATGAGACTGTCCAAATATGCTATAATTGCGCAATTTTGGAATTTCGGGCATGTTTAAAGAAGTAACTGATCCATGAAGTCCGAGTTTGGTAGTTATAATTAACATGTTTGTGGAACTTCTTGGGAGACAGTTGAGAGAAAATAATAATATTGACGTACAGGTAACGTAAACTATCGTCAATTAACGACAGCCTTGATAGAGTAGGTACAATGCTTGCCCTCGCCTGCTTCCGTTTGAGGCTTATCTAGGTTCTAATGCACTACATGCGTTATCCGCATATGCTTGTGACACGAGATTTATCATCATACGTAAATTACACGGTTGAGCATCATTCAATTAGAAAAGAACAGGTTGTCAGTATCCATTTTCAATTGTTAACAGAATTAATTTATCGTATTTACAGTTGGCGCAGTAGCTGAGCGATAAGCGGAAAAAATATTTGTATAGGATATAATATACTTGTTACTTGGTTGTTTCGGGTCTGTTTGAGTATGTGAGTTTAAATGTTTGTAAATGCACCTATGGTACAGGTGAAAAAATAGAGTGGGACAACGATTTGTAACAAAAAAAAATACGTGTGGCACTCGGGGACTGCCGCGGTAAAGCTATTGCATAGCATTTTTTATCAACTTATGCAATAAATAAAAACAATCTAAATAAAATATTTAAAAAGTACTTCCAATGAAAAGAAGTCGCAAAAAGAAACATTTTTTTATCAACTTAGACAATAAATAAAAAAATAAATATAATATTTAAAAAGTACTTCCAATGAAAAGAAGTCGCAAAAAGAAAAACAAGACCTTGGGTTTGGTACATACCAAACACGCTATTAGAAAGAATCGGGATTGAAATAACTGACCGCATTGTGTAAACGACGTTAGACAATGCACGGCCTTCAAGCCACACCTCCGTGCCCGTCGGAGTGGGGAGCGTCAGGTTTTTTTTCGTTACGGAATTTCTGGATTCGGTCCCCGCGCTCAAGGCTCGCGATAGAAGCTATGCAATAGCTTAAAAATGTAAGTAAATGATAAGTACTTATTTCGAATCGTGCCGACCGATACACTGAAGGACATTTTCCTTTTCCCGAAGATGCACAAAAAGAAATACTTACCTACTAAGGAGGTGGCTGTAAAATCGGCATGCTATTAAGATAAGCGAACCAGACATGAATGCATAATACTTTACACATAATACAAAGACATTTTAAAAAATATGGTTTTTCATTATTGGCCGCTAAATTGATCCATTTTCTTAAAAACTCTATTTTGGGGGATGAACACAAAGTCTTTACTTTGGTTAACAAATCTAAAGTAAATAGGAGTTAGAGCACCACGAATTAATGAACTGCCGTAAGATTTGTAAAGACACACATAAACAAAATAATGTGTTGTCTCATTTTGACGATCCTCACATGACGAGCGCTCTAAGCACGTGCTTTTTGTGACATTCATCAAAAGTCAACATGTTTTTAAAATCTTACAGCGTCAAATCTTGCAGAGTAACTTGCGTAATTTATCATTGTCCAATTTAAACGTCTAGATAAACCATGACTAATTAGGCCCATAATTTACTACAAATGAGCAAATATCTTTGAATTTCTATGACGCACGGAAGAAAGTCGGAATGAGGCGTATGTTTGACGGTCAAACAACACTGTTAAACAACACTAAGCACTACATAGTGAGTTGTCGTGTGACGTGTGCTTGCAAAATATTATCTTATAATTGACTCCAAGCTTAAGGCGCGGTAACAAGCTAATTTTTAGGTATTCGCGGAAGTGAGGCTAGCTGCATACTGGGCATGGTCTGACACAAGTACACGACAGTATTGCATCGAAAGAATAGAAATAAGGTCGAAAATATTTCGGTGTTTGATTTTATTTGAATATCATGTCCGCCAAAATCCGGCAGAAGGTCATTTTGCAGTTTTAATTGAATATAAAAAAAAATACAGCTCCGTGTTTGAAAAAGTTTAGATATGTCTTTAGTCTTTAACATTTCCTTTGTTATAGATATAAAAAATATGATGGTTGTCGCTGAAAAAATTGAGAATTTCGAGACGAAAAATTTTTTTTCGTGGTCTTTTTAAACATTTTTTTTCGTATTACTAGACCACTTTTGTAAACTGATTTTGTTTAAGTCTTTACTTTATGTATTGAACTTTACACGGTATTTTTTTTTTGGCTAGTGGCATGTACAGATACGGCTAACTTTGCGACGAAAATCTAGACGTTTTACGAAGTGTTTACTTTGTACAGCGCCTTAAGTCGAGTTGCTTCGCGTAGACGTGAGCTTAACCACGCGTGGCGTTGTAGGCCCTAGTGCAGCTACAGCAACAACGCCGCGTCCACATAGGACCTGACCAAACCATATAGCAGCGCTTAGGCAGCGCACGAATGCAGGCTACAACGTATATGCGCGTTGCTACTTTATAGTGTGAGCACGATAATATTTTTTTTAAAGTGAAACTTTTATTAAATCGTCTCAAACATTTTCGTCTGTATGTTGCATGTCGCGTGACGGTCGGCCGCGGAGTAGGGACACAGTAGGGACGTCTAAATGTCTATAATGTGAAAAAACGTTTCACGTTTACCGTGGTTTCATAAAACCACACAATCCTTTTTTATAAAAAAGAACAGGTAAAATATTGAATTCACCTTCTATGTAAAATTGTTTTCAAAATTACGCAAGTCTCTAAAGAAAAATCACGGTAATAATGAAAAATTATCATATCTTGGTGACTGTACGGATATCATAATTACCAACTCGTCTATATCATTAGTGTGATATACTTTAAGAGAGAATAATCACGTGAGATGACTCGGCACTGTTGACAAACACCGCGATTACGACTGCCTAGTGGTACCTAAGAGCCTAGTGCTGTTTATGTGCTTATTAGCCTATTTATAACAAGACAATGCACTATAAAATTAACTAAATGCTCTGCACCTTATATACATTCTTGTAACAATGTTTAGGGCCTTGTTCTTGTTATAGGTTCTTAATGATCCTTGATTAGTGTGATGGGCACAAATATGGAGTTGCAATTTACTTTGGAGAATTCAACACGTGTAAGAACCTGGTAGGGGCACTGATGTAACTAAAGATATTTTGTGGCCGATTCATATACATATTTTTAACCGACTTCAAAAATAGGAGAAGGTTCTCAATTCATCGGTTTTTTTTTGTATTTTCACCGATTACTCAAAGACGCCTGGACCAATTTGCAAAATATTTTTTTTGTTTGATAGGGTATACTTCCCAGGTGGTACCATATCAATTTTATTTATATTTCTTAAGAAGTTTATGAGTTATCGTCTATAATACATTTTATTACATATGTCTTTATGGATGATCTGCTAATCTTTTTAGTAACAATGGAAAATAAATACTCGATAAAAAAAAAGAATTGAAATATCATTATAGGTACCACATAACTAAAAATGCTGAAATGAAAAACTTTTTTGTAAAAAATAAAACCGACGTCAGAAGTTGGATTTATTTTTTACATTTTTTTTTAGTTTTTAAACATTTCGTCACGCCTGCAATCCCCGAATGATAAGACAAAGCACTAATGCCACACAGAAACAGTACTGTCTCTCCTCCTTTAAATCCATCCAAAGGTTGTCTTGAAAAGATCGCTTTTAGCGATATTACCGTCCATTGTGTCACCCTATTTATCAGTTGTTTAGTGTTATTCTTGTAACTTATATGGTAAATAATAATAAAGAATATTCTATCTATCTATCTATCTTATATGCATACAAGCAGCAAATCTTGAAAGTTATTTGTACCACTGTATTGATTAACCTTAACATTTTGGAACCCGTAACAATACAAAACAGGTTTATGCTCAAAATCAAATTATTTAACGAGAATATCACTTTTGAATTTTGCTAATTACGTACAGGCCGTGGCGTGGCTGTACTTACTTGATAGATGATAGTACACACAGACACTCACACGCCTTGCCAGTTATGTTTAAGACCTATGTTATAGAAGGCCAAGAGGCGAACCAGGGACAAATCCAGTCTCCTTGGCTGCTAAATAAAAAATCCTGATGAAAAAACTAGAATAGGTAAATAAACCTTTGCCCGGCCTGGGCATAACCCAAAAGGACAGCAGACACAGCAGTAACTTTTGCGACCAATAGACAAACGCAGCAGACAGGTATAAAGGGATAAATCTGTTGTAAGGTTACGCGTGCACAACAGGCAGATCAATGCACTGTAAATGTTTTGTATCAATATAATGCTTCGTACCATCATATCATACTTATGTACTAAAATGTTGTTGTAAATGTAAAAACCTGTATTGTTGTTTCTACCTACTTAAAAATCAAGGCAGTTGGCGGAAAAAATAGACTTAAATTACGAAAATTATAAATACAATTCTAAGGGTACTGCTTTGCCGGAAGTGCTACGCAGTTAATAACATTTTTCATACAATTATCTTTTTATTGTGTTTAGCGTAGAGTATGTTTATTTATTTTAAAAGGCAGTTGTATTTTACTGCCTTGACCGAATAATATTAGATGACATTACAAACAAAATATGCAGGAACTAAATCTGTGTGCTGATAAGCAGTGGAAATGACGGTTTTCCGTATGATATAGCTTATCAATTTTATCTCAAAATTCAAACAATAGAAGGAACGTGTAGACTTAGATACTGGTAGCGCCATCTATTTCGGTATTTGATAACTACACGTACAGTCATTTCGCAAACTAGAATTTACTGCCTGTAGCTTCGTGCATTACAAATACACTACACCTGCCACTTGATACCATTTCTCACCGTGTGAGGGCGTGGTGATGCTAACGGAAATAGGAGTCACGAATGTTTGTAATTTGATTAATTATTTGGGATTATCTACTAACCAAAGTATACACTAAACCTGACACATAAATAATGGGAAACAATGGGTGTTAAGTAGGTGTACTGCTTCACTCATTTATAGGTTATGACTTAACCGTGCAATCTTTACAGATGGGGGTTCATGGACGGCTGGCTCAAATCTCAAATGCGTATGCGGCGTCTCTCCACAGACAATGGCCCTTCTTCCATCTTGGATGGCATGCCCAATCACCAGCGCACTTGATGATCTACGTACTGCATTCTAGCGGGGCACACGTGGCTGAGTTTTGGGCTAAACACGTCTGAATGTTTTGTCATCCATATGCTAAGAAAAAGATGCCGTAGGCTACATTACATAAGTACGACTGGTCTAAGTCTATGCAAAATTAAACGATTAACTCATAATGGCTACAGGTAGTGCCACTGCAGGTCTAACTGGATAACGATTTAATGAGCCTCTATGACTAACTAAGGCTAAGTAAAGCATTTCTCACCTCAGGAAGACAGTGATGTTGCAGGCAGTAGTAGTCTAGATTTCCATCATTGTGGCACCAGGTTCCGTCCGGGAAGTAAGGGTCTTTTCCAGCATCGTTGAGTTCAACTCGTGGTGCATAGAAACCTCCTCCCGCAGCTCGCCGGCAGAATACCGCGCAACCCATCCACATACGAGCTGGTCAAGTGAAAAGGGAATAAGACTTAGTGGAGAAAAAACCTAGATTCAATAAAACGCCTGACTGCTTAAAATATAAAAGTTCTTTTATAAAACGCTAATTAAATTTGTGTTGAGGTTTAAACGTCGAAAAATATATGGTTAAACAGACCATTATCACTAGAAATAGCGTTTATCAGTAAACCTCTATAACTTAACATAAAAAACAAGAAATCTCTCACTAGGATCATGCGGTGCCTGCAGGCCTCCTCCACGAGGGTCCAAATCAGGCAGAAGTGCTGCATATTCTGCACACTTACGGGATGCCAGTTCACTTGATCCTACACGGGTCTTCTTGCCGCAAACCTGAATTAAAACGAAACATAATAAATTTAACGTGCACTAGTCAATGGTTTACTATCTTCAGATCTGATGGTTTCTCTCATTAGTCTTATTCGATAATGTTCTCAACAAAATAAAAAAAAGTCATTTGACTTACCTACGTTTTTAGGAAATATATTTATTATATACGGAAAAATTAACCTTAGTGTCATCACAAAGCACCACATCATAGGATGCTCCTTGGCATGCGTCACTCGTTGGTTTCGTGCACACTCGTCGTCGCTCGCGAAAGCCTCGGCCTCGCTCGGAACAACCGGACTGGCAGCTAGCCTCTCTCCATGGACTCCAACCGGTGGACGAAGAGTCGCCAGGGCTAGGCTTCGGTAGGGGTGTGCTCGATGTTGGCAGAGTTGCGGCAGGGACACATTCGCCTCCTTGACACCACTGAAGTATCGGTCAGTTATTATGTTTTACAGTAGGTATCGACTATCGATATCAATGCAGGAGTCCCGGTTGGGCGCCATTTTAAGAAATGGCGCCCAACACGGAGCTGAGGTACGCTTTAGAACTCAGTTGTGTTTCTTTTTTTTAAATATAAGATTAATAGCTTATTTCATTTAGCATTGCTTAGAATCGAGACAAAGATCTGACCATATGCATTCCACAAGGCGTGCCCGGCAGCGCGGGCCCTGCGTAGTAGAACCCCGCTCGGTGCGGCGTGCGGCACGCCAGCTGAGCGCAGTGCTGGCGTGCCGGCCCGCTGGGAGACGGAGTAGCATCAGAGTCTCGCAGCAGGATCTTGCATGAAAAAAAAACATTTTAGAACAAATTTAAAAATAACGCTGCAGACAGATTTAGATGCATGTAGGTACTCTGTGTTATTTAATACCATAAATATTTGATAGAAATGTCTTATAATATAAATTGGGCTACATTAGTAGTTCGGCACATACGGTGGGCAAAAGCTCATACATATATGCAGGTGGTAGATGCTGAACGGAGTGTTGACCTGCACAAATCGAATGTAATGATTACTTTCGGTCAGCTTTGTTATTCAAATACTACTATTAAATCGAATATGCAGACCCGAACAAGAGTGCAGCGGCCCGTGAGACCTCCGTTACTCACCTCACACTGCTTCTTCGCACTCCAGATAGCGCCAGGTGCTCCACCAAATCTTTCATGCTGGAGTTCACTAGGTGCGTCCAAGTCATCGGAACCATCAAACAAGCAGGTCGCCCATCTACACATAAATTATAAGGACATTAAGGTGTTTAAAAAAACACAGAAGAAAACGTGATAACATTCACAATACCTATTGTGTGGGTTCTGAGCAGTTAGTTAGCTAGTTTCAAACCACACAGAACTGAAGGCCTAGCGAAGTTATATAATCTGTTTGTATCTGTTCTCTATCTTTGATAGCTTATTGTGCAAATCTAGTGTCGGTGTGAATAGCACACAAATTAATCATTAACCTTAAATAGCAAACGCTCTAATGAACCAAACAAACAGTGTGTATACGAATTTGGCCTATGTAACAACCTAAAAGTAATGGCAGTCTGCAACCTTTTCTCTATCACTACACCAATCGCGTTCAATTATTAGGTTAACGTGGACTTTTAAATAAAGAAACAGGACATGTACTCATTATTTTCTTTTGTTTGTTTGAAATGGATCTACATTTTTGTACTTCTACAGATGCATGGAGTCTAAGCAGAGTAGCTACTGACAACAACATGAAACTCCGAAAAGTTTTGAGACTTGTTAGTGCATTAATATTTTATTTTGTATTTTTGCATACATATTAGCATTAGGGCGAGTATTTTTGCATTTATGCATTGTCAGTATCGTCATGCAGCAACGTTATCACTAAAAGCTCTTATAGGCGGCTTAGATGTGCTGATCGCGTTCAATATAATTGGCGAATATCGGCCTTAGTTTTAAGGTAAAAAACAGAATGTAAAGAAACTATACTGCAAATCAGCAACGACTCTTGCGCTGCACGTTGACCAGGAGGCCTCGCCGTTGGTGCCTCGCGAGGGTGACATGATGTAGCCGTCGCGGGCACAGTTGTTGCCCGTTCCGTCGTGGTGCATGCCCAGGCTGGAAGAGTAAAAATATATTGAACTATTAAACTTAATTAATTGGAAAAAGTCTTGAAGCACTATTAAGGATGATGCTTAAAAATGACATCACGTGAATTATTATTTTGCTCGACATGGCTGAACAAGTTAAATTTTTTCATACGTTATAATTTCATGCTACATTTATTACAAAATCCATAATTCTAAGTAATAAACCGTTTTACGACCCGCATAATTACCATACCAAGATACTACTGGAACGGAATCGATTCCAAGTTAATGACCTCACGGAACATGCTGGTTGAGTAGCGAAAACTGCCAAACGCTCTTAGCAAGCATTAAGAGGGTGGCTTAATGGAATCATACATCATGCAGTGATTACGTTGAGTCAAAACGGCACATTGAGTATTATTGGCCAATATGAGATTAGGAGGAAAGTAAACGGTTAATGACAGACTTGTGTCCAATCTCGTGCGCGAGGATATAAACGGATGTGAAGCCAGCTGAAGGATAGGGGCGGCCGAGCAGGTCGGATGTGCCGAACTCGGACACCACACACGCGTGGGCTGGCAAGCACACGCCACCCACCGGCGCCAGCCCCATCGTCACCCCGTTCCGACGACCGCCTTCCTCCGAGTAGAAGTCCAACCTGGAATAACAAAAGAGGCCGCTATATCTTTAGACGTCATCATTTGATACGACGAAAAGACCCCAAATAATGGCAACAACCCCGACGGAATCTGACAAGTTTTCTGTTGACTTAAAACCTTACACCAACCATGGTAATTAGCTTTTCGAAACCTCGGTATTGCACAATATTTGAAGAATTCATTTGTTTGTGAAGAGTGATTCACCAGGCATTTTTGCAAAATATCAGTGGATCGTGTCCGAAACCACAAATCAAACCACAAGAAAGCACTAACACGTATTTGTACATTTTCAGTGATGCATGCGCATTTTATTTACTTTTAAATACAATAGCAGACTCACCATTTTTTACTGCAAGATGTTAAGTGGGCTTATGATTTTAATAAATGGGTCACGCACTTTTGCTTTGTCTTTGGCAGCAACTCAGTAACTATTGCTTTGAATAAAATCAACAGTTCCTACTCACTCCGCTATTGGTTTTTGTCTATAGTTACCCCGAGAGCAGCAGCGCCATATCCCAATGCTGAGGATCGTCATCATCGTCTACATTCAGTGACCGTTGGTAGGCACAGAATGAGTCGAGCAGACGACCTCGTTCCGCGTTGGCAGACAGGGATGATGGTTGCGAGCGCAGTAGGGTCAGGCGCACCAGAGACAACTGAATGTGGGTGCCAAGGGAGGAGTGCTGGTACAGAGCCTGAACCTGCAAAATCGATTTGACGGTAGGTATAATTTAAACAAGTTTTGTAAGAGCGGGAATAGAAATAAAATTTTGAATGTAATTAAATCTAAGAAAAAAAAATTGGCACTTACCCCATTTACATACGCCAGCAACATATCACGTAGGTCTGACTCGCTGTAGTTGAAGTAAGGATAGAATATTTTGTATGCAGCTGCGTCTAGGAACAAGGCTATCTCGATGGTATAGTTAGGTGGGCCGGGCTTGTATCGTGGTGGAAAAGTGCGAGGTCTGCGCACGCGCGAACGCAGAAAGCGCGCGTCGTCGCCTGGAGGCGCGGGCGGCGGTGCACGCCGGATCACGTGTGCTGTCCGACCGCTGCCGTTCTCCGCCCGCCCACTACCCATAGGCAATGGTCGCACTTCGTAGGTGGAATTGTCCACAACAATCAAACCGTGCTGGAAACAGAAAACGAAATATGCATTTTACCAGCTATCTGCTATGATATCCTATTTAGTAACAAACGACTACTATGATTTTATTAATTCCAGATTTATCAAAGTTATATGTCAAGTCAAGTTACTTTACGATCTAGGCATATTTTTCTAGGTTTGTTAAACAAATAAAAACAATCTAGGTACTTTTCTATCTGTCCAAACTGGTGGCATTTAGGGAGTCTAATGACTTTATTATTTCTATATATACTATTTACTGAGTTAATATTTTGATTTCCACAGTAAAGCAAACTAATTTAAACCTAGTAGAAGCACTGTTTTTAATATATATATCTTACTAAATCAAATAAATTTAATATGTATATCTTCTTATATCTTGGGACAACTCACACACGGCTATCTGATCCCAAGCTAAGCAGAGCTTGTGTTATGGTAACCAGACAACTGATATACATACTTATATAATTTATAAATACATACATATTATAGATAAATCACTCCCAGACACAGAACAAACAATCATGCTCATCACACAAAGTTTGTCCTGGGTGGGAATCGAACCCACGACCTCCGGCTCAGCAGTCAGGGCCACTAACCACTAGACCAACAGGCCCGTCGAAACTATAATATATATATTAATATATATTATATCTGTACTTACAAGAGCGTGATCTCTGCAGGCTGAGAATGCTGCGACCGCATTTGGTCCGGAGTGCTGGAAGTGGCACGTGGGATCCACTGACGACAGTGTCGCCTCCTGACCCTGGTCAGACCATACTCGAAACTCGGGGGAAACAAGGCGACGATTTGGAACCAACTGCAGCTCAAAATTTCTAGAAATAAATGAAGTTCCGTTACACACATACATAGATTTCGTTTGTGTTAAATCCCGATTGAGACGTAATCACTTAGTGTCTAATGTCTTAATGCATTTGCATACGCTTTCTCCAATACCACAAGATTGATTGATCACACGAACATATCTAGCACACTAAGAACAATAACGTTATATCTCAAGGTCAGTCAGTCGGTACGTTCAATGAAACCAGTTTTTCTTCAATACGCGTCGATGTTCAACGAGCACGTTTCGCATAGAAACACACAGTGATCTATATATGTAATATTTAATTCTTTGTCTAGCTTGATGTTTTATAAATGGCGACTGAAAAATCTCATAATGACATGAACTTCTTAAATGAAATAAAGTCTGTTGTTATTAAGAAAAAAATAAAAACAAATAGATTTTTTTTCTTTAATTTTTATATTTTGATCTGGCAGGAGTTACGAATATAAGTACCTTCCGAAAGCGTCAAAGCTGTAGGGCAGCGGGACATCATCTGTAGGCTTATCGGAGGCAAGCTGAGCCTCTCTTGGCAGTAAAGCTGGTAGATACACAACCTGGATATCCGGGCTGTCGTGCACACGTTCCGCATTCGTCCACCAGCCGTTCAGCGGGAGTAAATCCTAAACACGGAATTAAAATATATACCGGGAAGAAAATAACTTATATTAAAATTAGACGTATTATTATGAAATACTAATACAATCAAATTAGACTTGATCATATTGTTGCTACGCCACGAACTACATAAGAAAAAAATCGACAAACAGAAAAAAGCTAAAGAAACAATATCACAGTGCCCTGTGGGTCCTATAAGCCTAGAATCATAGAATGTAAGCTCTGTATATTATACACCAAAGTCTGTGAACAAATATTTCTTGTCAGTTTTCAATTTAGAAAAGATATTGCGCGTATCGATGTTTTCGTAGCACGTTGCTACCGTGCTACGAGAAAACATTAAACGCAATGGTCTTACTTACGGCTACGTAATAAAGTAATTATTTAAGATCTAATACGTAATTACTTAAAGTACCTACTAATATATATATATATACATATACTATACCTATATATATATACTATACCTATACCTACTTATATATATACTATAAAGTACGTACTACTATAAATTAAGGAGGTTGGAGGATGTACATGGCGTAGATGAGCGTTAAATACATTTAACGGTTATCAACGCCACACATCCCTTGCATTGCTTTTCTGTAAAATGTGTGCTGTGTTTCCTTATAAAAAGGTCGCCTGTGGTCCGCGCTACGTAGCAAGTGTAGGTATGTTATGGATGCGCTAAATAAATACTACCTACAGTCAGCGACCCTCGAGCCCCGACATTCTTTCTTGCGTCGCCAGCATTTTTTTTAGAAGGTACATTTCTCCGATTTGTTTCTGGGAAAACCAGTCATACTTGTTATTTGCGTTGAAAAATAATATATAATGATTTCGTTTAAAGTCCATTAGAATTCACGAAGCTACCTTTTTTAATTTGGTGGTGTGCGTCATAATAGATTATCTTTACATAGTATATACTGTTTACTTAGATCTTTTAAACTAGTCAACGGATATTAGTACAGTTTTAATTTCAGTTGCCATAGATAGATTTGTTTAAAAAAAAACGTTGCCCCACACACGTTAATAGATGATTCAAGAGGAAGGTTTATATGTACAATATCTACATTGCACCCATGCGAAGCCGAGGCGAGTCACTAGTAAGAAATATAATAGGTTTATTTAAAACAGCACAAAGAGTAAGAAAACTCACAAGTATTTTATAGAGTAGTAGCGTGCTACATAGGTTAATATGGTATGGCTTCAAAATGGTCGAGCTGAATGGGGCTGATCCATACGTCATGTTCGTGAACGGGCGCTGTCAGTTGGGACTGGTCATTTTTTTAGCTACCACGGTTCATTTTTAACTTATTTAGATTTTAAATTAAATTTTGCTTTTTATTTACTCTGGACGCTCTTACTGTGCACGTCTTTCTACATCGTTCTCACATATTTGTATAATCTCAACATGAATGATGTAAATACAATTTTGTAAAAATATTATAATTTAAAAGAGTGTCCATGGAGTTTCTTGCCCATTCTTCTCCATAGAGATCAACGCTTTGGAATGGGCAACTACAGTACTTTCACAAGTTATTATGCCTTGTGACCGGGACTGTAGATTAGTTTTGTTTCTTGACATTCAAAAGTGCCTGTAATGGTCTAATTGAAATAAATGGTTTTGAATTTGAATTTTGAATTTGAATTTGAATAAATGGGACCAAATTTAATCAAAGCTTGGTAACTTTGTGAGTGATATACCTAATGAAAAGCAAGACAAACGATCAGAAAATAGTCCGTAATAACCTACCATACCAAGAACAGCAAATTAAGGACTTAATTCTCTACTTAGGTACTTAATATTTCTACCTTATTATATACTGATTCAATGTACTTTTAATGTATCTTTAAGAAAGCATAGGTAGCTAGGTACTGAATACTTTAAGTAAGATGATCTTATGATCCTTCATCAAAGAAGCTTTTCATGTAACTTTACTGAACGAAAGCTTAGAAAGACGTCTGAAATACGCTCAACTCAAAGTCAGCATCACAATAAAATTTTCCATAATTATTAGTTTATTGTTTTGCAACAGGATTTATATAGAATGTCTTCAATCTTCCACGACATTAATGTGATAGAAAAACGTTTTTCTAAGTATAACTAAAAAACGTACAAATTTTATTTATATGGACGTTCTAAGCAAAATGAGCAACTCAGTAACGAGCCAGGGGCTCAGGCAGGATCGTTCACTCGTATAAAGGCCGTACCCTGTCGTCACCGGGCCGTGCTCTGACGAGCTTCACTTCAACCGGCTTGTGAATAATGAATAAACAAATAAAACGTGAAATCGATACATAAACAGCTACACGATTCAACCACGATAATTAACAATGGCTGTTACTACGATCGACAACAACCTGTTACTACACGAATTTAAGTAGGTACCTACTTATGCAATAGATCGGCAATAAGCTCAGGGTACCTATTAACTGATTATGTGGCAGTACATCACTTATGTAACAGCCAATTCATAACTTCATTTATCTAAACTTACTATTACCTACTGGGTAAACTTAATGTAAACGTGTTCTGAAATTGCAGTTTTGCTCACTGCGCTGTTTTTGAGAGGGTGATACTGAGCTTATGTCTGTCGCGTAGACCGATCGATGTTTGAATGCGAATGTTCTCTACGCGTCGAGAACCTTTCGCAGCTCCGAGAGCACGATGAACTGTCTGATGTCTTTCGGTCAGGTCAATCGATGGGCAACAAAAGTTCATTTACTTATAAATCCACTTAGTGCCATACTTAAGCTACTTACTAATATGAAATTGTACCTCTGTACACGTGTATTGAATGGCACAAAATAATAAAGCTCTGCGCGACTGTCGCAGCAATTATTTCAACAACACTTAAGTCTGAGTGCTATTGTAAAATTACATATAGATAAATGCATATTATTAAAAAGTGAAACCATGTAATCAACTAAGTAAATGTCAAGCATTGTGACAAATTCAAGTTTTAACAATGAGCTAGACAACTAGGTGCCGCCTGACGGAATGACTCGAGCTATCATTCATTGAAGATTACTCCGCTTCCGTACTTTTTAAAGAGTATATTACAACAATACAATCAATTTGGGTATCAGGCACATAGAAATAATCCGAACAACTGAACAAGGCGATGATAAATGCTGTAACGAAGTAGGTCGAGGAGCAAGGAGCGCATACGGTCGTCTGGTGGGCGCTCTCCATTGTCACGAGCATGTTGCTCCACGTTCTCACACTACTTTTATTGCTCTCATTAATGACTAGACCACACTTTTATTAGACTCGTTAAATAATCGCAATTATAATACGCCACAAAACAAGCCTTGTTTATACATCTATCTAGCACACCATCTTTTTTCAAGTTCACTACTAACTCACGTTACGTTATGGTTAATCGGTTTCGCGGTTCTCGTTTTCAATACAACAATGAATGCATGTTAATCCTTACGTTAACACCAACTGGGTCGACGATCTCTACTAATTCTCTTGTTGACGCTTATTGCCCGCGGCCAATAATTACTGTATCTATTATAATATCATTAGACATTTTATTTGAAACCTTTCAAACAACATCCTAGTTTCTTCCGATACCAGGAACACATTTGTGTAAAAGTCAAGACGAGATAAGTTATCGGTGAAAAGCTTTTGTTAAGTATTTGCTGGTCTGGTTCCATTGTTTTCACAATTGGAATGATTGATGATAGCGGCCTAACAAGCGTCTGACTCAATGAAACTGTAAGTTGTTACTGTAGTTTATTGTTATACCTTTGTATATGTAGTACATTTTAGCATGTCAGTCAAACTTATGGAGAACAGTGAAACCGAAATCAAGTCCACATGAGTCAGCTAAGTGTAGGCTCGATATTAGCGGATGCGAGCGAAGAAAAGGGGAAAGTAAATCTATTTGTTTTTCCTTTTCTTCTACGCGAGACAATGCGCCTTCCTATGAATTAGCGTCTTTGAATAAGACGCAGGGTATAATGGCATCGGTAATTACTTTAATTTTGGCATTCAATTTTATTGTGAGTGTTACGTCGGTATTGTCGGTATGTGCCGATGATGAAAGTTACTGGTATCGATCTCAATTACACGGAGGCTGCGAGCACGTCGCGGCGCCGGGCCACAATCAAGACACGCTATGATTCATCGAGAGCGATTGAAAAACTACTTGACGTTAGCGTTGTGTAACTTTGTACGTGATCCAGTACGCGAAACACCTGCATTTTTATTACGTAACATAATTGTCAAAATAAAATCGTATCGTAAGGCGTTGTTAATGTTCCATAATTTGGTGAAAGTTTTAATAGTTTCGGAAAATGTGCATTGTAGGTAACCCGTTCTTGACGCAACTTTACGTAATCGAGGGCTGAAAAGTAGCGTAAATCTATCAGCACAGACAGAGTTCCACTTAGAAATACAGAAACGTTCTACTAACAAAAGATAGTGAAATCGTGTGTTAGCCCTTTCTTATCTCTTTTAGAGATCTATGTAGACAAGCTATTATATGAAAAAACAAATGAAGATTCCAACTTGGCACCTATTTCTTCATTTTTAGATGAAGGTATGTACGTTGAACCTGAATCGTGACGAATAGGCATAATATTTTAAAACAAAATCCGTCGTATCATGTAAAAGAATATGAGGATCCTGCTGTCATATCATGAAGAATTGTACTCCATTAATCAATTTGAGATCCATTCAGCCCCTGCCGCCTTCGCACATTCCTATAAATCAAGACCGTGTGCCGAGCCCGGACGAATATTAATATTGCGAATTTTCCCTCGTGTATATAATATATCTTCAAGGTAAGGGTTGTTAAGATCAGATTTACGTAGGTAGTTCTAAACCATATTGCTATTTTATCCCTCTATGGCTCTTCTAATGGCTCGCCCTTTAGTCCTGTTTGAGATAACCTTATTTGCGGCCCGATGTTGATCGGTTTCGATCCTTATTAAAATGGAATTTTATTATCTTACGTCGTAATAAAATTCGTCTTTGTAACCTTCAGACCTTTTGGGATAACAAGCATAAGGGTGTAGATTGTTAGTTCCCCACACTGTCTGCGTAGCAACGGTAAAAAACGTGGCTTAAAACTCTTTGTCTCATTTTCCACAAAGTATTCTATTTAGCTGTAACTTTTAAACTAATCCCGCTATTTATTAGTTCTATACTGTTGGTAATTCTCGTAAATTATATGGTTTACACAATAAAGAATATTCTATACATCTATCTAATTATCTCAAAGAAAAAGTCTGAGAGAAAAAGAATAGGGGGAAGTTCATTGAGCTTTTATAAAGTATATCCCACCTATCCTTAACCCTAGCCTTGCCTAATGATATTATTTTTCTAGTAATTCTATTAGGAAATAATTACGCCGTACATAAACACAGACAACATGCAAGAAGTGGTAATAAGACGAGCTAACAGAAGCGTGTCAAGCAGCTTGACACGCTTCTGTTGGCTCTTTTTTGGAGTTTTTAATATTTGTGATATCTATGATAAGACAATTATTACACGACACACACAACTTTTGTGAATCTCCGCAACGTATACATATACTTAGAGTATAATGTACATTGCCCATAATCCTTATCCTTACTTCCTTACTAATATTATAAAAGCGAAAGTGAGGTCCAGGAGACGGACATAGGCTAATTGTTTTAAAAAAAAGTGGGATATGAGGGAGAAAGAGGGAAGAAAAGGGAAAACTTAGCGTTGCTATTACAAATCAATAAGGCGCTAGGGCAAAACTGCAGGTAGCAGGTACTGTGTTATACCGAATTTAACGCGAGCGAAGCCGCGGGCAAAAGCTAGTAATTGTTATAAGTAACCACTAAGAGGAATTTATCAATTTTTCTCATGTTTTGCAATTCTTTTATGCGGAAAATTTTACGTTGCTTCGAAAGAAAAAAAAGCATTCCTTTAGTTGATAACTTTTATAGTTATTTTTAACTTAGTTGAAGTGAATATTATACTATTTAAATATTGCTTGGGATATTTAAGGAAAATTCTATTTCATAATGAGCAGACACGAACCCCTCTGATCACTGAACCATAAAATGTAGCGAAGAGGTACCTAAATGTTAAAATGAAAAAATGGCCGTTTTTCAGAATTCAGACACTTCAAATAAAGGACTGTTGATTGGTTGGTGGACCTTAAGCATGATGTATCTTAGTTTTTACGATCGTTTGATCTTATGGTCTTCTATGTCATTTAAAGAAGCTGTTTTCGGCATGTTTCGTTATTTTCATTTAGAAAATGATGTCAAAGTGCACTACGTAAGTTTGTGGTGTGGTGTTTAGTACTGATATAAAATCAACGTTACTACTTGCTATTAGGTATTTGCTTTCAGAAATTGACTTATTTCTTCAATAGGACGTAGTCGCGTTTTTTTCCTTTTTGACGTGATAACGTCTTTAAAATCGTTTTAGTCGGGTGACATGTTCAGAAACTTGTGTCACACCAAAACCTCACGAGCGCGATCGATCGATCGTCTTATTGGTGATAACTTATATCACCAATAAGACGTTATCACGTAAACATCTCGATCGTAAACCTACTTTACAAACAACCAATTTTTTTTTATTATTTTGTTTATTATTGTAACTTGAATTTTCAGGGCGAAGATGACTTATCTAATACAATATTATGTGACACCAAATATTTTTCATTTTTACACCCGTGCAACTGGGAATAGGCTAGTAGCATCCATATTAAAGAATAACAAGCACACTGTAGGTAAGTAGTATTATAAATCAATAAATAAGATATGAAGGCGCCGCCCGCCCTCGCGGCGAGCAACGGCGAGTACTCACGGGGAACCGCGCAGGCGCACCG
The DNA here is from genome assembly GCA_905475445.1 of Ochropleura plecta. Lineage (NCBI taxonomy): Eukaryota > Metazoa > Arthropoda > Insecta > Lepidoptera > Noctuidae > Ochropleura > Ochropleura plecta. Next base: position 14,643,397 of record FR997723.1, read on the forward strand.
CCGCCGACCACGCACAGCAGCGTTATTAACACTATGGAACTTCTTGAAGCCATGGCTGCCTCACATTGCTGGCCAGCAACAACGCGGTAAGTTACTTATTTAAACTCGGCACACTGCTTATAAACGGCAACTCGGAAGTGGTATGCAGGTGCTTTGAATATCTGAAGCACGCGCGATGCACCGCGAGACTCGAGCGAGCGACCGTCGTTGCGCGCGATTAGAACGCGTACACTTATGAGGCGCCAGCTACCGAATAAGCATTGCGAGCCCCCGAATGAAGTGAACACCTTTCGCACCTCCAAGAGAAAGTCGAAGGAAAGTGCAGATTTTGGCTGTCAAGGCACCGCCCACACGCGTCCCCTGAGGAGCATTGTCGCGAGTCATCCATCACTCGACCTCGCTGACGCTCAGCGGCTTCCGCTAATCAAAACAAATGAACAATATCAAGCGAGGGACGCGGCCAGTAGCACGCCTCACGCCGCACGCAGATCGCGCGCTTCCAACCGATACCCGCCACACTATGACATAATTTCAGTAAACATGTGAACGTGTAAAAGTTAATATCATTCGGTTACTCGAAATTCCACGAGAGCTCGATATTTAAAACTCACACTCAGCTCAAGCGTTTACCTAATTCTACCAATTTATTAAATTCTCGTGTCCTCCGAAACGGCTGGACATATTTGTAAGAAATTTTATGTGCGTATCGGTTAGGTCTGAGAATCGGCCAAAATCCCCCCCTCATACCCCTAACTGGTAACTGGTAAGGGTGGCCTAAACAGCGAGTGAAACTGCTGGCCACAACTTATTTAAAATAGTTTTTCCTTCTAATTTGAAAATATTTAATACAATCCATTACATAATGAGATTGTATTAAATATTTTCTATCTACATATAACTTAACTATTAAGAAACATTTATCAAAATGTAGACCTTATACCTACCCATCCACAACTTAACAGTTATTTTTCCTCAGTGTATAAATGCAAGCGTACTTACCAGGAAAATATCTAACAGAATTTAGGATAAGTTTTCGCAGCGAGGATTTAAGTATAAGTAGGCAAAGTTAAACAGAATTATATTGACTTTGACACACATACATGTTTACTTAGAACTTACGTGAGTCGTAGGATAGGACCCGTCTTTTTAAGCTACATTACTCAAGTTGTATCTTATCATGCTTTCGCTGATATGTGGAAGACAGCCCGCATTCTCTTTATCAGAAAAGGGTCGACTGTGACATGAAATAATTAATCGACACGTGAGTTCATTCATGTGTGTGCCTTTGTATCAAAATTTTGCGTATTAGTTGACTTGTGTACCTATTATGTATTGCAATAATGTCAAATCCCCTTCACACTTTGGAATAGCTTAATTATTATTTATGTAACCCCTTCATAACGTCTAATAACCATAATAATTATTAAGATGCAGCTATTTAAAATGTTGTGTAATGTCAACAAGGGTGTCCGCCCCTCAAGACGACGCGTAGCGCATAGCACTCCGACGAAGGTGCATAACACAACGCCAAATCTTTTCTGCTTATACACATTTTAGCGGTCGATCGATGAAATGATAACGGGCTCTCTGGGTTCTGGTAAATCCTCTATTGATGAGAAAATCATTACCTACACTCCCGCTTTCTAGAAATAAAAACATTTCACAAATTGTCAAACGCACGAAAACTACCTACCGTGAAACTATCAACAGCAAAGAGTACTGTGACTTGCATTTAATTTTGACGTCAAATTTAAGTCGCTGTTAGGTACCTGTTACTGTTACGCCTAACCAAACGTACCAATAAAATAAATAAGCTATCCACTACTTTTGGATAGCTACCATCCTTAAGATGCGGAATGGGAAAAATTGTACATAACAATCTATTCTCACATTAAAAACTCATCCACTTTCAACGACAGATGGGGAGGCTTAGATTTGCAAGATATTGCAAGAATATTTCTCAAAAGAGATCTTCCCGCCAAAGCCGTGTCTTCCCTTTGATTTCAACAATTTGCATTGCTTTCCAACGTGGTCAAATACAATAGAAAAGCAATCAATAAGTATCTATATAAAGTTCAGATATTTTGAAGAAAAGGTTTTATTATTGTAATCTGGAATAGGCACGGGCTGGCAAACAGTCTCTTGTTCACAACAAAAGGTACATTGTTAACCGGAGCTTCCCAAAGAGGTTCATAATGAAAATAATTTAGAAATGTATAAAATCGTATTGATCACTGAAACAACAGGAATACCTTACAGTGTAAGGCTTACACGTACCGTGTACTGTAAGGCTTACACTAACGAACAAGATTGATTGACTGATGTGGTCCTGTATTTGATTCCCAGGTCGGGTAAAATGTTATTGGGTTTTTGTATTCAGGAATTTCTCAATAGCAGCCGAGAGTCTGCATTAGTGCCTGGTTGATGGCATTAGGCTCGCCCCCTATTACATGGAACTTAACCACAACTGGCGAAATGTGGGTTTACTATTGTACACCTCTGCCTAAAGGGGAATGCCCATTCGAGGCCCACAGTGGACAACAGACTAGAGAAAAAATAATTTATGCATAAATTTTAGCATATTAAAATATGTTTTTACTTTCTTCCATTTATGCGCCACTACAATCCACAACAAATTTTTTAAAAAAAGTAAGTTTACTGATAAAATAAACTGTATTTTACTATTTAACGCTAGCAAATATTGCCAGCAGCAAAAATATATTTTGAGTATTACGACTAATGAATCGATTCGAATTGATTTATGAAAAAATATTAGAACCCCAATATCATACCCACGAGACTTTACGGGTATTGTAATTACTTGCTTTAATAAAACCAACCTAAGGAAATATAAAAAAGCAGTCTGTACCCTCAAAAAAAAGAATGAGGATAAAATCAATAATCGGTTTAGAAAAAAATAATCGATTTAATGTTTTTTTTTAATCCGGTTAGACTGGAAGCCGACCCCAACATAGTTGGGAAAAGGCTAGGCAGATGATGGTAGTGACAACACTGAACTGAATTTGATTCTGACACTGACAGTTTGCTTGTTGCTTCTGCCAAATGTGGATGTTTTGATTTGTGAACAAAATAGCAACCTACCAAGTGAATTACTATAATTTTATAAAAATATATTAGGATCATCCCTCCTATTATAATTTAATTACCAAGAATTGACAAAGAGAAGTTTTCTTATTATCTCACACTCAAAGTCATTATTATATGGAAAATAAACCCCAAAATGTTATTTGTTTTTAATATTTCTAAAATAGTGGCGTCAATTTGAATATATTTTTTAGATATCTAATACAGTTAAGGTTTTAAAACAATCAACTTTTATTGTAATATTTGATGTCCACCTTGGGCCTAAGACCCCATGGAGAGTGGGCATTCCCCTTTGATTTTGCCCGCTGCTTCGCTCGCGTTTAATTCGGGGTACACAGTAATTTTTGCCCTAGCGCCTTATTTATTGTAAGAGAAATGCTAAGTTTTCCCTTTCCTTCCCTCTTTCTCCCTCATATCTCAATTTAAAAATAAAAATAGCCTATGTCCGTCTCCAGGGTCCCAACTATCTCTGTACCAAAATTCATCAAATTGGTTTAGCCATTTAGGCGTGAAGACGTAACAAACAAACTCACTTTCGCTTTTATAATATTAGTAAGGATAAGGATTTTTATGTTAGATTGATTGTAGAAAAATCATAACTTCGATAGAAATTTTAATCAAAATGCGTATTTTTTAATTTATTCGTGCGTCCACATCAACCGACTTATAAGTTGCAGGTAGTGGGTTTCCACGGAGGCAGGAAGCCTGGGTAGAAACTGCCTGGGTTAAAACCCACTGCTTTGCGTTATTTATTTCATCAACACTACTCCTTAAACGACGAAGAAAAAACGTCGTGAGGAAACCGGCCTGTCCTAGAACTCATGGTGGATGATAGCTCATTTCCCATGAGAGGGATCTTATAGACATGGAGACAGTGCCCCAGCCATGGGAACCTTAAAGGTGATTACTGATTATGCATCCCCATGCACTGCTGCAAGATTTCCTCGTCTCCGATATAAGATGTTATGCGATCCGCAAAGGTGGTAATTTGTTAAGGGAACTGGCTCCTACATGATTTCACCTGCATGTAGAGGGAAATATTGTACGAGACACAATAGCACGCGCCAAATATGATAAAAGAGAGAATTAGACAGTTTTAGCAGGTGCAGATTAAATGTATCTTGTTCAAAGTTATGATATGATCACTTGATCACCTAATACACTCGAATGTTATTTTATTCTTAAACATAGGATTACGGTAGCATAAAAAAAACGCCCTGGAAAAGGCTATAATGACGCACCGCGTAACCTCAAAACTAAAAACCTTCCAGAAACATCAAGAAAGTATAAAGATGCATATCTATTTATTGAGAACTCATTAGAAATATCATGTAATGGAATAACCACTAGAGAACACTAATGCAGAACTAGGTAGGTAGGTACTATGTATTTTGTTTCATTTCATTATAGTTTATTAAGGCCAAGAATAAATTTTAGCTTTATGCTCAAGACGTCTGACTCCGTGTTGCGGGCGCCGGTAGTTGTCTGCGAACGCAGAATAATATGAACTTACAGCACTCGCACCCGGCCCTTTTATTACGTTATTTGCACACTTGCTAGGCGAAAACAACATACGTACTTAAGGTGACTTGTTGTATGTGCCTGTTAAATAAACATAGAAATTGTGCGTCGCAGTCAGTGAAACTAAGTAAAGGGCATAAATACCTCGAATCGTTAGCATTTTCGCGGGCCCTCGTGTGCTGCACATGTTCGGACTGCGGTGAATCACTACTGAAAAAAAAAACTATCGAGGGACGGCGGAGAACGCGGGTGACGCAGCGGCCGCGAGGCGCAAGTCATTGATCCCTATACAGTCCCGGACGGCCGACGCCATGTCGGAGCCCGCGCACGCCGAGCCGCTCCTCCCGCCGCTCGCGCTCGCCGCGTACGTCGCGTGCGTCGCCGGCGCTGCCGCCCTCGCCAACTGCTCGGTGATCGCCGCGCTCTTCAAAAGCTCACGGAATGGTAAACTAACTTATTTCATTATTACCTTTTCGATAATTCCAGGTCCATTTACCACCTCCTATTATTTTAATACCAAGCGGTTCGTGGACTTTCTTTAGGTATGAATTTATGATAACTAGTAAATATGACCCTAATCTTATTTTTTATACCAACGAACAGTTGAGTCATGTTGATAGTTCATAAAGTAACTTCCTGCATTTTGAATTGCTTTGTATAACAACAATATTATGGTTCTACTTGACTCAATGTAGCCAGTCTGTACGTTCACATTCACATACGACATCACAGTACGTTGTCCCTACAGTTTAGGCCATTAGGTTCATTGACAAGCTTCGTAAGCTTTACACTAATTGACTTGTTTGCATTGGTCTCCTAAATGTTATGTACTATATAAACAAACTGATAATATTTGTTTTCTTTCAGGTTTGCTGACCATCATTTTACAGTTGGCTCTAGCCGACCTTATACTAGGAGCGTCAGTAGGACCCGAGTTGTGGTCTTACAATACCAGATCGTGGCATTTTGGTGAGCATGGCTGCGTAGCCTATCGAGGACTGACCGTGTTTGCGTCGACTGCATCGTCCTATTTAGTGGCTACTATTGCACTACATTCACTCGCCACCATCAACATTGAAGAGAAGGCTATCGCTAAACGTATCAAGAGAAACGCACAGGATGAAGATGAAGAAATAAGATCTTCACGTCACAGTTTAGTCACAAGCAGCGACTCCTCAACTCCGCCAAGAACTATGAACCTAGATTACAGACTGACAGATCGAAGAATCTCAGTGACGCAACCATCAGTGTTTGTTTGGGTACTGGCTATATCATTAAGTATTCCGGAGTTTGTGTTGGCCACAACGGTGCACCTCGACAAAGATGTCATATTATGCACAATTGTCGACACCAGCCAACGTTTGCATATGTACTCAATTCTTGCTGTTTTCAATTTGTTCTTACCACTTATTATTATGAGTATCGCTGGTGTACTTGTTATCATTAAGTTGAGGATAAAGAAAATAATGTCGCAGATTGAATGCTTTGAATCAGTCGCAGCATTGAAATTGTCCCTCTGGCTTATAGTGGTTTACTTTGTGCTGTGTACTCCTAAGTCCTGTTTAACTGCTTATAATATTTACTCCAAATCAATGCAGGGTAATGAAACTTCCTTAATTCAAAATGATGATATGACTACTGTGAATGTAGCAACCAGCAGTACTTACATTATTTCAACTTTAGTTCGGCCACTACTCAGTATATGTTTACTTCCGCGAGTGAGGAAGTCATTTTCTTTCGGATCTTATACCAACACAGACCATGTGTAATATACGAGAATATTATGGAAACGTTCTAAAGTTGCAAATTTAAAATGAGGAGTTATATTTTAAGCGCTGTGTACGTAGCATTTGAACAAGGTTGCATTTGAATGTAAGTGAAAAGTTGTGGTATTTAGGGAGACCAAGGATTAACATGACAATAAACTCGATGGTATGCTATGCAGCGAATATAGTGCGAGAGTAAAAGACAATATTGCTAGTGTTAAATGTGCCATAGCGGATAAGTGAGTGTACCTTTGGGAAATAGTGTATAAGTTCATCTAAATGCACACATAGTTACCTACATAATACATATTATTATAGGTACTCACAACTGGTAATGAACATGATCAACTAACCTACATTGTAACTCATCTTCATGTAATAAATTAGGATAGGTCAAACATGATCCATCATACTCGAAAATACAACTATGTGGGTGCTATCGCTTTCCTTACGGTCCCATTCTAAAAGCTTTTAGTTTTAGAACAGAAAAGAAACCAGATTCAAATACCTACACCAGTTTTTAAAAACAAGTTAAAGTGTAACTAACCTACATAAGTAAAAGTAATTAATAAGACAAGATTTTGGATTCTGTACTTAGTTAATTCATTGCTTGAAGTTAGAACCTACAAAAGTTAAAAATAATAGCTTCGCTTTGTTTAAGGGTTCTTACTTCGTTTAAATTCTTGTCTATTGCATTTTTAAAATGATTGCATAAGTAATTATGTACCTACTTAAGATGAAGTAATTACTTTGACTCGACTACCTATAGGTACGAATGTTATAGTATCTATGAAATTCTTTCAACAAGTTATCCCACACGATTTCAAAAAGGAAGTCAGTAGGTAGGTACCTTTATAAACAATAACAATAAATTGAAAAGTATTTTTTTATTGTTTTCTAATAAAGTTTAAAGCCTACCTACTTTGTTTTTCTAATGCCTACTTTAAGCCCCAACAGTTTGTTATTTGTGCCTGTAGGTACCTATATTATCTTCGTTGGTGAACATGGCTGTGAAGCTAAACTAATTGATTAAACGATTAGCCTACAGAATATCAAGCTATACGTAGAACCTATATCATTTAACGTGGTAGCCAGACAATGTAATGCACTCCGCAAATAAGCGCAACTTGAGGACGACTGGGGTGAGTCTGTCTCGCCCGCACGCCCCCCTCGAAACCTCCCGGGTGATGTCATGCAACAAACACTAACTACTGCTACCAAAGTAGACAAGTTTGTGGGTCATGACTTTATTGATTTGAATAGGTAGTAGGTACCGAACTATTTCGTTAGTCTTACTCATTTTTGTCAAAGGGTCAAGTTGGCAAGTGTCACATGGTTAATGACGTACCGGTGAGTATCGGTACCATTTATGATACCATTAGTCCAAAGATGAGAATATAGAATAAGCGCAATAGCTCATAGGCGAAACATCGGCTTCCCATGCAAAATATCGCATTGGCTTACGAAATTACTATAAAGCGTCTATTTTTATTTGACCCATATCTTAGGTCAAAGTTGTCTAGTCCGTTGGTCTAAATACGAGGTACTTACAGCAAGTATGAAGTATCATGCGCTTATTCCGTCACAAGTCACAACTCTCTTTCCGTAGGTAAGTTTTGGGTAACTGCAATCACATATAACAGGCATGTAGGTAATAAGAGCAGAATCAGATAATCCAATGCAATTACAAATCGCGTCCAGTCCCATATGTGGGTTCTAGAAACCATTTCTACTTACCATATTTTATTTTGACAAAGTTCAAAAACCTGTCAAGTGCACTAAGCATAATATTTCGTTAAGTAAATAGCTAGCATTATTCCGCATAGCATTAACCGACTTAAATCCTTCTTTATTAGGGTTCCGTAGTCAAAATGCGATTCCGTAGACGAAAAGTATTTTTTAGGGTTCCGTAGTCAACTAGGAACCCTTATAGTTTCGCCATGTCTGTCTGTCCGTCCGTCCTCGCTTAATCTCTGTGACCGTTAGCACTAGAAAGCTGAAATTTGGTACCAATATGTATATCAATCACGCCGACAAAGTGGTAAAATAAAAATTGGAAAAAAATGTTTTATTAGGGTAGCCACCCTATATGTAAAGTGGGAAGTGATTTTTTTTTTAATTTCAACCGTAACGTGTGATATATTGTTGGAAAGGTTTTTAAAAATGAATAGGGGTTTACTAAAATCATTTTTTGATAATGTCAATAATTTCGGAAATAATCGCTCTAAAAGTAAAAAACATTGTGTCCCCCCCCCCTCTAACTTTTGAACCATAAGTTTAGAAAATATGAAAAAAATCTGAAAAGTAGAACTTTATAAGGACTTTCTAGGAAAATTATTTTGAACTTGATTGACACAACAGTTTTTGTACAAAAAAGACAAAAAGTTGTACAAAATAATTTCTGGACTAAGTTTGTAGTATAATCGTATATGCAAGCATTTTTTTAACTTCGTTTACATATTTTATTATCCTGAACGTATTTTTTTTCAAACAAAAAAAGAATTATTGAAATCGGTTCTCGCAATCCAAAATTACCTCCTTGCACGTCTTTGTAACCCAATTCCCCGAGAGATGGCGCTGTAGGTACTTATTACATTGGATCGGGTATTACCGAAAAGTCGATGTTAAGATTTTCCGTGCTTTCATGACCTACCGTGGTAAAGAACACTTATTGTGACGGACGGGAAACTACGGAACCCTACACTGAGCGTGGCCCGTCACGCTCTTGGCCGGTTTTTTCATTACTCGTTGTGAAAAAACGCGAAGCTGAACATGAAGCTGCTAAACAGCCTAATATTAAAAATAAGAAATTGAAGTACTACTCTGTCAAGAAAGTACCGGGAAAAGATCAATAATACACAAAATGTCTGTTATTCATCCAAATTTATTTTATCACCTTCAAAGTATGCTCCTTTAGAAATGATACACTTGCGCCAACGAATAATCCATTCATCAAAACATTTTTTAAACGCTGCTTCCGGAATTGAGTTCAGTTCTCGCCGCGAATTCTCCTTTATGTCTTCTATCGATTGAAAACGGGTGCCACGAAGTGGTAATTTGAGTTTAGGAAAAAGAAAAACGTCAGCAGGAGCCATATCTGGTGAATATGGTGGTTGCTGGATGGTATTTGTTGAGTGTTTGGTCAAAAATTCGTTCACAATGATAGCCTTGTGCGAAGGCGCATTGTCGTGGTGCAAAATCCAAGAATTTTCTTTCCACAAATCTGGCCTTTTTCGTCGAATTTGCTCTCTTAAACGCCGCATAACGCTCAAATAATATTCTTTATTTACCGTTAGACCTTCCGGCAATTTAGTAATCTGTGCTTCCGGTAAGAATTCAGAGTGCACAACACCGCGATAGTCAAAGAAAACAGTCAACATGACTTTGACTTTTGATCGACTTTGGCGTGGTTTTTTCGGTTTCGGTTCAGTTGGAAGGCGCCACTCCGAAGCTTGTTGACTAGTTTGCATGTCAAACTCGTAAACCCACGTCTCGTCACCAGTAACAATGCGTTTCATGAATGTTGGGTCCGAACTGACTCGTTCTAGCATGTGCTCAGCGACTTTCATGCGATTGAGTTTTTGGAGAAAATTCAGATCTTTTGGGACTAGCCGAGCAGCAACATGTTTCATACCCAAATGATTAGTTACAATGGTACGGATACGGATCGACTCGTGAGATACAGAAAGTTCGGCGGCTATCTCTCTCAGAGTTGAATGGGGATTTTCAGTCACTATTTTCTTCACTTTTGCGATGTTAACTTCAGTTGCAGACGTTGACGGCCTACCAGAGCGAGGCAAATCTTCCATCACATCTCGACCGCTTTTGAACGCTTTGAACCACTGATAAGCACGAGTTTTTGATAAAGTCGATTCAACGTAAGCCTTCTGTAACATTTTCAGTGACTCCGAACACGAAATTCCATCGGCGATGCAAAATTTAAGACAAACTCTTTGTTCGATATTTTTGTCCATTATGAAATTCGCAATACACACTATAAATTATATTACTAAAACCAGCACTGTATTTAATATATAACAGATGCAACTCAAACTCCGCGCCAAAATGGAAAACAGTTGTGCCAATCTAACAACTACAAAAAAAACAAAATTTTTAATTTGGAACCATAAACAAATCATCCATTCCCGATACTTTTTTGACTGAATGTATTTTTGAATTTAGAACCAAATTAATGTCCATTCTTCGTTTATATAGGATAATTTTATTATTGTTGAAAAACACAATCAAAATATTGATTTTGTCAAAAACATCGGAATGACTGTTATAAAAAAAATACATCGCCGACTATAGAGCAGTTGTTTATCAAAAAATATAAACCCGGATTGCGATAACACGTGTTAAATACATTAGGTACCTACATGTTGAACCTAATCGTAGCGTAGTGCAATAAGAGCCAGTTTTCTATCCATGAATTCATTTACGAACTATTAAGATTTAAAGTGGTAATTTTGCTAGCCAATCGATTGTTTTTGGAGACGTGAAAAAGTTCATGGTAGTAGCATAGGTATAATGAATGTAAAAGAAACCCAATCTAATCTGAGTGGGCTTAAAAGTTAACGAGTCATAGTCGAACTAGTTAAAAAATATGTACTTGGGGAAAGAAAACTTCGTACGCATTCCGCGCACTTATTCTAAGTCGGCACTTTGTGACGTGCATCCAAGGAACCCTACCTATTTATGTCCTTGGCACGTCTATATTTTTGTCACATAGAATAGACTGGTAGTGACATTGAACTTATTCGTTGATTTTATATGTTTACATCTAATTTATAAAATTCTCGTGTCACAATTTTCGTTCCATACTCCTCCGAAACGGCTGGACCGATTTAAACGAAATTTTGTGTACCTACATATCGGGTAGGTCTGAGAATCGGCCAACATCTATTTTTCATACCCTAAGTGAGCAGCGGGTGAAACCGCTGGGCACAGCTAGTATTATATACAGCAGTGTTCCGAATGGTTAAAGTAGGGAAGTAGGTACTTCGATAAGGTAGACTAGGACTAGGTACCTACATTACCAAACTGTAGTTCCGCTTTCATAAGCATAATAATATTATTATATAAAAATATTCATAAGTTTATTCAGTCAGTGCAATGACGGTGCCGTTATTCGTTACTATAGCGGATTATAAAATGCTGTAGGTAAGTAGATATCGCAGTTGTCCGCACAAGCCCTTGGCACATAACATCTAGGGGTGAAAAAATCAAGCGGAACTCAGTAGCGAAGTCAAACAAGAACCAATACCTTCTCTTTTCTACAAAGAAAACAAAAATATTAAAAAAATGCATTCATACCTTTTCAAATACAGCTTGCCTAGACCAGAGACGGAACCAAATCAAATGTGAAGAAAAATACACTTGTCAAGTGTTTTTTTAACAATCGACAGAGAAGATCAAAGTAAAGGAGAAGGATAAATAAAATAGGACATAAAAATAATGATTTCTGTTTACCCTGCCTGCGGTTTTACCAGAGTGAGTGGCCTTATTCGGAACTAACACCGCCATATTATTTTTATCAATGCAATGTCGTACGCAATATGTGCGTACGAGGGTACGAGTATGTGTTGGGTAGGCAGGTAGGTACGTACTTTTTAGGGTTCCGTAGTCAACTAGGAACCCTTATAGTTTCGCCATGTCTGTCTGTCCGTCCGTCCGTCCGTCCTCGCTTAATCTCTGTGACCGTTAGCACTAGAAAGCTGAAATTTGGTACCAATATGTATATCAATCACGCCGACAAAGTGGTAAAATAAAAATTGGAAAAAAATGTTTTATTAGGGTAGCCACCCTATATGTAAAGTGGGAAGTGATTTTTTTTTTAATTTCAACCCTAACGTGTGATATATTGTTGGAAAGGTATTTAAAAATGAATAGGGGTTTACTAAAACCATTTTTTGATGATGTCTATAATTTCGGAAATAATCGCTCCAAAAGTAAAAAACAATGTGTCCCCCCCCCTCTAACTTTTGAACCATAAGTTTAGAAAATATGAAAAAAATCTGAAAAGTAGAACTTTATAAGGACTTTCTATGAAAATCATTTTGAACTTGATTGACACAACAGTTTTTGTACAAAAAAGACAAAAAGTTGTACAAAATAATTTCCTCCTCCACCTTTAGGCTTTAAACTCATAAGTGGGAACACTTATTGTGACGGACGGGAAACTACGGAACCCTACACTGAGCGTGGCCCGACACGCTCTTGGCCGGTTTTTTTGTTGATGTTTTAAGTGCTCCTCGTCGAGACTAGGTATTTTTCTTTCTTTCGTTCGTGTCACTAAAGCCACCTAAAGCCTAGTGTTACCATAAGCTTATATGTGCAGCAGAACACACATTAGCCTATGACAATAGGTACTGATCCTGTTAAGGGTTTTTATAGTGAGTGTTGTTTTCCGTTCATTCATTGGTTCATTCCCATTACTTCGATCGTGGAACTAGTGAGATTTTTTTTTCTCAGTTGTGCGACCGTCGAACTAGTGAGAATTCTTTTCCTCATATGTTCGACCGTCGAAAAAAAATAGATTTAAAAACAGTTCTACTACCACTCCCATGACAAGGTAACTCACCGTTTCCGAGAAAAACGATCTTTTGTTAACTAACCTCAAAACACTCAAATGTTGCTTAAAAGGCCTAGCTCTACTTCTGGATGGTTTAAAAAAAAACAACCACGAAAGAGGTGGCTGGGTCTGTTCGCTCGCTCACTACGACCCCGCCACCTCCTTCTGACCTAAATCTATCCGAGTCGGGGTGCCCCCACGTGTTCGTTGACGGGGTAGTCGACTGCGGGTCCCCTACCTTCAGGGTGGTATAAAAAAAAATTCTCACTAGGTCGACGGTCGAACTGAGAAAAAAAAATCTCACTAGTTCCACGATCGAACTAATGAATCGAAGTAATGGGAATGAACTTTGTTTTCTATGTCAGTGTCCGACTTGGGATTTTACATCCTCTGAAAATTTGCGCTACCTGCGTACCTAGCTCGATTGTCATTTGATATCAAAACAGTTTGAGGAAACTAGATGGTTCCCTGAAAGAAAGCATTTTTTATGGTTGTGTTTCCGAGGGCAGCTGCTGTCTGCGAACCTCACTTTTTTGAACCTGTCGATCGCATATCGGTAAATATTTCGGCTATACACACAACTCATCAACATGGTACTGATTTGTATAGATTTTCCGTACAATGAGCAGTTCAGTTTATAGAATAAAATAAGCCCTTCAAATTGCTGCATGGATCGCCCTCGCCCTTCATTAGGTAGGTACTGTCTTAGGCCGCTATCCCACTGGCGTTTTACGAGCGTCGGCGTCTCTCGAACGTCTGCGCAGCGTCAACGTTGCGCAGACGTTCGAGACGCCGACGCTCGTAAAACGCCAGTGGGATAGCGGCCATACGGTCGTTATGAGGGGGTTGGCGGCCACACTTTCCCAATGGTTTTATTAGTACATACATAATCATAATAAAGACTTTTCTTTCAGGTTGCCACCTGGTCTAATTCATTGGGGACGACTGGGAAAGTTCCGAAAGGAATTTCTGGAAAGTTCGAACATTACATTTACTTTTACTGGCACTCTTCAGAGACACCGATACCATAGATATTTTTAGAGAGATCTTTGTACCTAATAATTTTATGATTTTTGTTTAAAAAAAAATTCCAGTGTCCTTTACATCTAGCTGAACCCACAGCAGTTATTTTCAAGTTTCGAATTTTTAACTAAGGAAATCATCGAGTACTTAGTGTTACCCTTTTATTTATAGGCTTTTTGTAAAAGTTTCAAGTAATTTTAGACAAACATCTTTTGGGGTTAGGTGGCGGTTTATTTAAATATTGGTTCTAAAACTAAAAATTGTATTTAATACAAAAGTTTATTGGTGAAAACATGAAAAATATAATAGATTAATGGCTGATAAAATGCAGCAGAAATGTTACAATATTGGCCTTCACAAAACTATTTCGCTAATAAATGCCTGAAAATTCAGTATGCATGTATATAATCACTAAAGGGCACAACAAAATGGTTAATGTCAACAATTAAAGACTTCCTTTGGTACCTAATATTTTAAATGTTAGACGACATCACAATAACCACGAAAGACACTAACAAGTTTTTTGTGCCCTATTTGATACAGCCATAGTACAGATGAATTTGTTATATTTTACGAAAATCTAAATTTTTATTGGGTCAGTTTTGGGCGTATTTCAACAAATTTTAAATAACTAATAGCATAATTTTAAACAATATTCACCATCATGATCTCCATTTCACTGCGGACATGCGGCGAAAGGAATGTTAATTTGGGGCCGACCAGGCTGTTACGTTTTATTCTATTATGAAAGGAAAACACTTTTAACTTAAGAAACCGTAATTTTAATAACTTAAGTTATAAATATTTATATTCATCGGGTCAGCTCGATATCTGTAATCCAGTGTAAATACAGAAATACAAAACCGTCAAAGATGACACATAACATTTAATTTTAGACGGAACGTGAAGGTCCGCTGCGAACGACATTTTTAACATTTTTTTACAAGCGACGGCTCGCATCAGCGGCGGAGGACCCGCGCCGCGCGGCGTTCTCGAATGTTACTCGTTTTCTTATAAAACACCAATGAGAACAAATGCGTGTGCTGAGAGTGAGCGCGGCGCGAGATTAGTTGTCGCCGCCCTCGGCGGGCTCGTCGCCATCGCCCTGCGTATCTGACGTCCACAGGGTCAGGTTGTCTCGCAGCAACTGCATGATCAGTGTCGAGTCTTTGTACGAGTCTTCATTCAGTGTGTCTAATTCGGCGATCGCGTCATCGAACGCCTGTAAAAACAATGACCAACATTAATTCTCGTCTATCCTAGTATCCTAGAAAATAGAAACAATTTCAAAATATTCATTTTTTTTTTTCATTCCCTTTGTGGGGGAAAATTAACTCTGTATGAATCATATATTAACACTCTGATGCTGGCTGGATCGAGGATTAAGGGTTAATTGCTTTACACACGGCCATGCTTACATAGTTATTAGTTTTTTTTTGGATCAGATTAATTCTAATTTTGAATTACTTTTTTTCTACATGCAAATTGAATAAGGAGAATGCACTAGCAAGAAACTTGACAGTTAGTAAATTACAATTGTGTCATTATTACACACTAATTTTCTCTTTGATTAAAAAACCTGTTTAGCTAAGTGGCACGCTCGCGCAGGGGAGTTGATTATCTCGTAATAGAACACGGAAAAGTTGAGCGCAAGGCCGAGTCTGATGGGGTGGGTCGGTTGCATTTTGGCTTTAGCAATGTCGAATGCTTCCTGGTAGGCCTTCTGCGAGTCCTCCACGACGGCTGGGGACAAGCGAGTACATTAATATGCCTAGCCTGAACTTCCCTTTCGTGCCAGCCAGCACAGAGCCTATGCATAACTGACACTAATAATGACCTGTTTGGCGAGCTGACACGCTTTGTCTGGTGAATTTAATATCTCATAATAGAAGACGGAGAAATTTAACGCCAGACCCAGCCTTATTGGGTGTGTGGGCTGCATTTTCGCCTTGCTGATCTCAAAGGCGTCTTGGTATGCTTTCTGTGAATCCTCTACAACAGCTGTAAGGTAAAGTGATGTTAGCTTCTGAAACTATTGTATAATAAATGTGGTATAATAGTACCTTATAATCATTAATGTAATTATTAATAAAATACAGTTTGAGTCTTATCAGTATTAGTACTTACAATTTCTGGTTTCTCCTGTGGCCACTTCTGCGAGGTACCTATAGTAATCACCCTTCATTTTAAGGTAAAATACTTTACTTTCTGGATTACTAGCTTTAGGAATAAGGTGCTTGTCAAGTAAACCCTGAAACAAACAAAAAATAGATCTTGTTTAGAATACATCAATATTTTTTAATCAGGGGCTTGAAATAATTTACAAAACAGTAAGTAATTATTCGCAGAATGAATACATAAGATTTGAAGACAGGGCAACGAACGAAAACGGGATAGCAGCGCGCGCAATGACGCGGCGCAATACGTCACCCCACCCTCCCCGCCCGCGAAAACTCCGCACCGCGCCCTGCATGCTCTCACGTGCTAACCAACATTATAACGCCCATGATTAACAAAAACGTTATGACTGCGGAGGAAATGACCACGGCTACTGTTCGCTTGCATCACCCCTCAAATTGGCGACGCGCAAATATCATGACGTCATATGCGTAGGAAGGCAGCAACTGACGTTAATCGTACTTAGTTTGGAATAAATTCCTCGGTCCAACGGACTAACACGGTAATGAGGGACTTAGCCTCAGTTATCAGTAGAAACCTGAAAACGCACGTAATAAAGAAGAATTCTCACCAAAACGTCGTAGCAGATTTCTCTGAGCTCCTTTTCTACTTTAACCCTATATTCTTTTGCCATCTGTTGTTTTCTTTCCGAGCCTTCGGTTTTCTGTTCAATGGAGGAGATGACGCGCCATGACGATCGTCGAGCGCCCACCACGTTTTTGTAAGCAACGGAAAGCAGGTTTCTTTCCTCATTGCTCAGCTCGACGCCGGTTTCCGTGACTTCTTTCATCGCGGCCGCCATGTCGTCATATCGTTCAGCCTGCTCCGCCAGCTTGGCGCGTTGCACCAGTTCCTCCTTGTCGACGGACATCGTGGACGATGGGAGAGGATTATTTCACTGATGCCCCTGCAATGAAGTATGAATCACGAATAAACTATTTGAATCGACAGCCAATGACGAATCACTGCGAGCAAATTTTCATCAGAAAGACTAATCGTTAGGCGTCACTTTCACCAAAGCGAATCGCTTATAGGGTATTTGTCATCATGGATGGATGGAAGTCGCACCTTAGGTAGAGGCTCGCGAGCGCACTAGCGCAATATGAAAATTCAACGAAGCTCAAAGAGCGCCTCTCACGCCAAACGCGACATCGACGCGGCGTCCGCTCGGTTTGACAGCATCTCACAGACTCAAGCTACTAGCAGGATAGGCACGCGCCGTGTCGCCGCGCCGCCGCTTGGTCACCGCCACTGCGCCAACAGTATTGATCCGGCGACGCGGGATAAACACTCCAGACGAAATACGACTAGCGCGACGATTGCACACACCCCTCACCCTCGTGTACGTCCCTCCTGCACCGCGCCCGTCCGCCCGGCGCCTACCTCACGCTACCCTTATCTACCTACCTATTGCTTTTTACGCCGCGATTCTCCAGTTACTATGCTATTATAAATATGTCAAGTATATCATCATAATTATGATGTAAGTACTTTGGTAAATATTCCATTACATAAAAGTAAGTGAACTTACTATTATTGTACCCAACCCTCCTCCCCCACAAAATTAAATTTGTTAACTAAACATTGATAGAATGAAATTTACAATAAGCTTCCAATTAACCAAAATTGCATTTTTTTTTTATGAAACTGACTTCTGATTGAGGTAATTTCTTCTTTGCAGATCAAAATAGCCGTTTTGCTTTAGACATGTAGGTAAACTGCTGCATTTTTTTGTATTCCTATCATTATTCATATTTTAGAAGATAATACACAGAAAGTTAATTGGATGGGTTAATAGTAGGTAGTACCCAAAGAATGCAGCTACACACACCTAATAAGCTAACCAAATTCTTCAGATAAAATAAGGGTGGGGTCATGACCCCTGCAATGCCTCCCCCCCCTCCTCTACTCCACCCTAGACACCTATTTTCATAAATTTGCCTATAGCTGATGTAATAGTTAATTATTGTCTGTGAAATAAATATTTAAATTTAATTATAAATTAAATTTCAAAATCCCACCTAGTACAGAGCCAATTGTTTTATTAAAGTTATGATCAATTTATTCCAGTTTTTTTTCTTTATAATTCGCATTATGATTAAATTAAAACACATTGACCAATTAGAGAGGACCAGTTATTATTGCCTTCGTATGAACACCACAGGTATGTATCACACATTGAGTGTGATGTCAATCTTGAAGGGCAATGTGTCATGACAAACATGGCAGTTACAATCAACATCATACAGGAGATTGATACAAAGTAGCAGTATCTTAGTACAAATGAAGAATCGGCATATTAAAATGTCACAAAAAACTCCTGCACATCTAAGCCATTGATAAAACCTCAATTATCACTATCATGTCAAATTACATTCGAGTCTTGCCAAATGTTGTACTTAGCTTGTGGACTCAGCACACAAGCGTTTGAAGACAGCTGATATTTTACTGCTCATTGCCTTGAGTTTTTTTACAGACATTACTGAGGTGATTCTATGACTATATGCAACCCAAGCACGTTATTTTATGTTAATGTGGATGTTAAAAAAACCCAAGCAAGTTATTTTACGTTAATGTGGATGTTAAAAATTTAACTCCTGAAAGTGGCATTAACGTCGATAATATTCTGAGGATGAGGAAAACTATTAACTTAGTGATTAACATAAGCCTTGTAATAATAACAGGTACATTATAGTTAAATCTAGTATCACATACACGAGAGCATTGTGCTGTCGACTCAATGTCACGCACGTGCCTATCTATCTGAAAAGCGATGTGTAAATCGAAGGTAAAGACAATAACGTTAGTTCAAATACTTACCAACCTAATGACGACTTGTACCAAGTTACACAACGTAATTTAAATTAAGTAGGTATTATCAATTTATCACTCAAGAGAAGTGGTGAAAGGAATGACATCCAAGCTTAGTGGGATGTAATTACCTACGTATGGAATATACGATACGTACTGGGAATACCTCCAATGTCCAATGACATTACATAGTTATTGAATTGACCAAGATAACGGCATGACTACGCACGGCGAAATTACGACGCACTAGTGAGATCGCGAGTTCCCTCTATGAATACGCTAAACGTTCGACATGCCCACGCACTCCAAACGGAACTAAATGGATTATAGTTTAAAATATATATCAATTTGCAATCTATCTCTTTGATCCTGTTTAATAATCCAAAAATATAATTCAGTCACGTATGAAGAAAATGTTAAAGAGCTAAAAAACCAACTTACGCGGCCGATGTCGTTGTAAGGAACAAGTTATTACACCTTACGAATTACAACGTACGTAATTAAAGTAACTCTGTTGAGCAGGACATAAATCCCGATTACCAAAATTTAGAATTATGTCTAACCGCACCGCGAAATCGTGTCGCCGGCTCGGGCAAAATGGCTGCTGCACAAGGGGCACTCCTTCTATGCGTCACAGTCACAGATTTGTGAGAAAACGATTTTTAAACATCGACACTTCGTGCGAAACACATATAATTGCATTCACTTAATATAATTTTAATGCACTTACTTGTTGGAAGGGAAAAAAAGTAATTAAACCAGCAAATTACAACACAATATCGGTTTTTGTCTTGCGGTGAACGATATACTACACTGACGGCAGCGGGGCCAGAGGGGAAACAAAAACGGAACAGGGTTCACATTACGAGTCGGCCATCTTGGATTACTATGAAGGAAGCATAGCACGATGGTACGTATTCTGGTTCAAGTAGTCATCGTCGAATGTATTGCGCACTCTTTCTAACACACGGTAAAACAGTGAAACGGATTCACCTGCACAACACTCATTAGGCCACTTTAAGTGGTTACAGGAAGTCGGTGTTCTGGCGCGAATTTTTTGAATGATTAGATAAGAGATTGGCCCGATTTCATAAAACTATGGTCGCAAACCATAGTCCTATTAAAACATCACTGATATTTACGCAAAAGACGTCTTGTTTATGTGTTTAAAATTTTATAGTAGACAATAGTTGTATAAAATTCTACTGCTGAGTCTATTTCTTGATTAACTGACTGAAAAGACTCCTACTTTTTGTGAACAAAGGCGTCTAAGACTTCTAACAAATACAACACCCTTACCCGGCTCCACACGATTTACAATCCTATAATAAGTCTAATATACTGACCAAAAATACAAAATGTATTGATAGGGTGCTTTAGTTGGTTTGCTGTGGGCTTGCAACGATACTTGTAAGCACTTACTCCCGATCCGGTGAATTTTAATAACTTATTGTTTAAATTTTATAAATAAGCAAAAATAAAAGAAATGCATCCACAGGTTTGTGCGTTGGTTTTCAGTTCGAGGCAAATGCATAGTTGTGCGTGCCCGTGTATACCTGCATAGTTTGTCATATTACGGCCTGTAAGAAAAGAGTTACAGTTGATCTTTGCAGTTGGGTAAAAATTGTTGTATTTTTTGCGCCTGTTATTGTGACGAAAATTGCATTGTGTTATTACATTTACTCTGTACGGAAACGGAAAACCAAATTTTCAATTGATTACAGGCAAAGTTTTGAAAAATCGCCTATTAGATATATGGTTTCTTTAATGGACAATTCAGTTTTTTTTGTGAAGACTTCTATTATTGTCTATGCAACTGTCACAACTGTCAGGGTTTCACATGTCACTGAAATTGTACTTTGCTTTGCTGTGTCTGTCAGTGTGTATTGTCACGTTGTTGGTATTATCTTAGAGGTTAAGTATTCTTTAATGCGGTATTTTGCCTTGTGGTTTCTGAAATAATCTGATTTGGTTTATGACAATACATGTCAAAATATCTACACAGTATAAAGTAAAGCAGCAGAATGCCGAAATCAAAAAGAGATAAGAAAGGTGAGAGATATCCTAAATTAAAATGCATTTGAATTACCATGCTGGCTTATTTTTATATATATCGGAAATTTATAGCAAATCTACTACTCATGTTAAGTTAATGACACTCAAGTGTTCGCAAGATATTTTTGTCACCTCTGACAACGAAAATAACAAAGATACATAATGTATACATTATTTTACTTTTACAGTTTCATTAACAAAAACAAACAAGAAAGGATTACTAAATAAACAGAAAATCATAGAAGAAATAAGAAATTCCCTTTCTAAATATGAACATATATTCCTGTTTACTGTTGATAACATGCGTAACACAAAATTAAAAGACTTGCGCAACGAGTGGAAAGATTCGAGATTCTTTTTTGGTAAAAATAAAGTCATGGCTGTTGCACTTGGTAGAACTAAGAGTGATGAAGTTGAAGACCAATTGAACCTGGTAAGTTTAAATCTAGTCAATAATGTTGCACCATGTTTGGATATTCCAATGCAAGTTTTTGTAACATTGTTTATTTTCCAGTTGTCTAAGAGATTAAAGGGCCAATGTGGTTTATTGATGACAAACAAGGATGTACCTGAGGTTCTAGAATGGTTTAAGGAATTCCGTGATGCAGAATATGCTCGTGCAGGATTTGTAGCTACTAAAGATGTGATACTTCCACAAGGTCCCCTTGCTGACTTTTCCCACACAATAGAACCACATCTAAGGCGACTCGGTCTTCCCACATCACTTGAAAGAGGTGTTGTTAATCTTATCAAAGAATATCAGGTATGTACAGTTCCAGCTTATTATTTATACCTTATTGATTTTATGATATCTTAAACATTAATGTTGTTGTTAAAACAGGCCCTTGTATTTTTGATTATAAACCTGGCTATCTCACTCTCTCTTCTGAGATTTAAAAATCTCAGAAGAGAGAGTGAGATAGCCAGGTTCAGCTTATTTTAGAACATTCAGTTTGGGCTACATTTTTGGCGTCTGATAATATAATTAGCTGAAACTTTATACTATACACATCAACTTTAGCTAGCTATCTTTTAGTGACTTGTTTAGTCATGATTGTGAGCCCTTCATGGCCTGAAATTGTTAAAATAACATAAATAAAAACAATGACATGACAACACAGTTAGCGCAGTGGCTGAGTAATCAACAGCTGCGCTGTGTGTTGTGGGTTTGTTCCCCACATGGAACAAATATTTGTATGACCTGCAGATAGTCATTTCGGGTCAGGCTGTTTGTGTATGTGAGTTTAAATGTTTGTACCTACAATACATGAAATATTCTTAGTGTGGGGCAATGATTTTTTTTTGCAATAAAATGCTAGGACCATGGTTGAAGGTTTGGTATCTACTAAAAATTCTGGTTCAGTCACAGTAATAGAAGCAGCAATGGCATTTATACCATTAATTTTATTTCAGGTTTGCAAACAAGGTGCTCCATTAACACCAGAGCAGGCAAGTATATTAAAACTCTTGGGGATACAAATGGCTAAGTTTAAAGTTGTCATAAAGTGTCACTGGACTAAAGGGAAAGGTTTCCACAAAGACCTGGAAATTGCTGATGATGATGACAATGATGATGAAGATGATGAGGAAGAAGATGCCATGGAAGCAGATGAAACATAGTGTTTAGGGACAAAAATAAAATATTTTACATATTATTTCCTGTTTTATTTCAACTCTAGCAGAATGTAAAAACTTAGGATTAAACACTACTACGTTGATAGTATAGCTGGCTTGCTGTTAGCCTTTGTTGTGTTTATTAGGCCTAGTTCATACGTTTTTTAACCGACCTTAAAAAAGAAGGAGTTTCTCTATTCAATCGTTTTTTTTTTGTATGTAACACAATTTCTTTGTTGATTGTGGGCCGATTTACAAAATCCTTACTAATATTATAAAAGCGAAAGTGAGTTTGTTTGTTTGTTATGTCTTAACATGGCTAAATAAATTTTGATGAATTTTGGTACAGAGATAGTTGAGACCCTGGAGACGGACATAGGCTATTTTTTTTTAAGTGAGCAATGAGAAAGAAAACTTAGCTTTGCTATTACAATAAATAAGGCGTAAGGGCAAAAACTACAGGTAGCAGGTACCTGCAAATTAGGAAAGGGGAACTGTGTTACCTCGAATTTAACGCGAGCGAAGCCGCAGGTTAAAGCTAGTCTTTTTATAATTCTAGTTGTTATTAAAAGGGTAATGTAGGTATACATACCTCAATTACCTATTTACTAATTTGGTTAGTTAAATTTTAATGAGCAATGATGTCTACAAAATACAGTCAACCTCATTCGTAAGATAAAGAATTCGAATTTGTATGAGTGCATGTTTGTAATTACTTTAGACTCTAACGGGTTTGGATTAAGGTATGTAGGTAGCTTATACCCTAGACTAATACATAGCTACTTTTTATATGAATCAATCAGCCAATGCTGTATAATCCGCGGGTCGCAGCTTGTAAGTTGTAAGTCATAACATCCAATCCCTCACTGCATTTGGTCAGCCTGAATCGATGGATCTAAATATTTACGGGTTACGCGTCTAAATCATATTTATATTAAACTTGCAACCTGATACTAACTTGTAAAATGTAAATAAATAGAAGATAATTTGAATTTCGCGGGCTACCCTAGCGCTTCTGCATTTTTATTCTTATATATGAGTACATTAGATTTAAAAAAACCGGCCAAGAGCGTGTCGGGCCACGCTCAGTGTAGGGTTCCGTAGTTTCCCGTCCGTCACAATAAGTGTTCTCCCACTTATGAGTTTAAAGGTGGAGGAGCGTGCAATGTTGCACGCTCCGCGGCAGGCAAAAAAAACAAAAAAAAGACTGCCCCACACTATGGATTTCTCCTGTATCGTGGAATCGTTAGCGGTTCGAACTAGCGACACGCAGCGCAGTAATTGACGACACGGTTAGCGCAGTGGCTGAGCGATCGACTGCTGCGCTGCGTGTCGCGGGTTCGATTCCCGTACGGAACAAATATTTGTTTGAGCTACAGGTAGTTGTTTCGGGTCTGGTTGTTTGTTTATGTGAATTTAAATGTTTGTAAACGCACCCACGATAAAGGAGAAATTCCTAGTGTGGGGCAACGTTTTAAGTAAAAAGAAAAATATATACGGATACTTACGAACATAGAAAGTGGAAGTTGGTAAAAATCATTTTTTTTTTTTGGAAAACCGTTCCCTAACTGGCTTCTGATAAGTTGTCTAAAATCCCGACCTGCCACGCAGCATGCAATAGTGCCTACTATGAAACTGGTTGATGGTAAAACTCACTTGTTGAGTATAAAAATGTAGTTTTGATCAGTGGTAGATACTGTAAATTTGTTGTTTTATATCTTGTGTATTTAGAATCTGACAACCACTCTTACCAAGGGGTATCGTATTACCCAGTATTAACTGGGTTGTAGAGGTCAGATAGGCAGTCGCTCCATGCAAAATACTGATATTCAACTGCATCCGGTTAGACTGGAAGCCGACCCCAACACAGTTGGGAAAATCCTAGGCAGGTGGTGATTTAGAATCAGCAGCGATAGTCCATTTTAATTTGTTAGACATTACATCTCATGATTACATACTACAACGCAGAGTATCGTGTAACTTTTTGTCTATTTGCTTTCCTTCTAATCAGAGTCGAATTCCTAGTATATAAATCATTTAAGAATGCTACGAAAAGTTGTCTGACAGTACCTACTGCTGTATAAGAGAGGGAACTAGTGTTTATTTGTAAGTTTATTCTATAAACTCCTTCGTAATCTTATCGGAGTAGGGGTCAGCACACAGCTTATCTCCTTCTTCGTTACCGACTCCTGCGATGACGTGCAGAGATGTGTGAACCGGAGAGGAGCTGCTTAGGAGCTACGGCATATCCTCCGAATCTGTTCGGAGATGCGTAGAGGCTAGACCGCAGCAGGCTACTCACGCTCAGAATAGCGACCGCTGCACACTACTCACGTCTCTTTTCTCTGTCTCACGTCTCCGCTCGGCTGTGCAATTTCAAAACCTAGTATCTGACAAATTTTTAAAAAAGCGCATTTTTTCGACCTTATAGACCACTCTCCAAATACTAGTATAACAAAAACTCCCAAAAATAAGTCAAAAACGAAGTTACACAAAGTCGGAAACCTAGTATCTACAGTAAACGTTTTCAAAATGCTAAAATTACAAGAATAAAACATAGTATCTAACATCAACTATTTTAAAAACCTAGTAGGTAAGTGCTTGTAGTTACTTGGATATAAAATGGTTAATGTAGATACTAAGTCAATGAAATGGTTGAAATAAACGTCAAAACTCCTGCGCAACTTTAGTAAGTGAGAAGAAATCGTTGCAAGTGCGTGTTTTTGTCTCTAAAAATGAGTAAAAATCTGTTTTATAGGTCGAAATTGATTTTGAGTTTTTAAAAGAACAACATGATGAAATTTAAGTACCTACGCTTCATTGTATAACATTGTCAAGATTTTTGGTTTTCCAAGGTTTTTTATGATAAAAGTAACTGGCGAGCATTTGTTGGTAACAGCGAGATTTTGTTTGGTTGAATATGTTATAGGTACATTACACACTAATAAGCAACGTTTTGGTGATAGCATAGCTATATATTTATTACGCTACGTATTTTATCTCAGATTAAATGAAAATACCTCAAGTTTGCCTTCATCAGTTAGCAGTACCTAATAATAATAAATCAATTTATTTCAGGCATGGAAGACCCATACATACTATACACAACTAATACACATTTACTACATACTTTATAAAATTAAAAACTAACTACATATTTTATAAAATTAAAAACTATTGCACACGAGGTGAAGGCTTCGTGTTTCGCTGCGAGTTCGGTATCCTTCCACGAAAACGTCGATACACGTCATACACGACACCCTTGGGCCAAAACTCTCCTTTGAGGAAGGTGTCCAATTGACTAGTCGGCACCCACACCACAAACGACTTAAAATTAGTGTCATGGCGCGACTCCAACTGCACGACTCTCATCAAATGCATGAACAAAATGTATGTATTGCAATCAAAAACATACAAAGGGGAATAATAAAAAACGATAACCCAGACTAATTTTAAGAAAAATGAAATTAGATTCTTCTTTCTACATAAAAATAATAACGATGTCCAGGTACCTATGCCGAAAATTTTATTGAGCACTTTAGGATATAAAAATGATTCAGTTATTACAGAATTAAGCAAAGCAATAAACGTAAACCACTATATAAACTTTAAGGTAAAACAGGGGGGGGGGGGTGTAAAAGCCCAAAATTGCCACAAACGATGTTGAAGCTCAAATTCTTAGTTATAACCCCGCAGTTAGCCATTATCGACAAAGCAATGCACCCAACAGATATCTCTCTAAGACATTGACTGTTGATAACATATTTAGCGACTTTAAAACCAAAAACTCCAATTTCAAGTTGTGTAAAGACATATAGACAGACATTGAATAAGTACTACAAAATTATCATTCAAATGTTTAAGAAGCGATAAATGTGTAGATTATGGGCTGTATGAAGAAAAACGTAGTAGATGAAGGTGCCGACATTCCAGAGGATGTTAAAACTGCATACGAGGATCATAAAGCTAAAGCAAGTAAAGCAATACAAAAGTATCAAGAAGATGCCTCCCTAGAAAAAACTTCCTGTGTGTGTGTTAAAAGTTATGTTGTTACCCGACATGCCTAAAGTCAAAGAACCCTTTTTCTTGAGTAGTATGATAACTTTTAACTTAACAATTGCACCGATCAGAAAGAAAACTAATGTTAATAGTATTTGTGTTCTATGGCATGAAGCCTATTCTGGACGAGACTCTAATGACATGATCGAAAAAGAAAGAGATATTAATCATTTGATATTAGGGTGTGATAATTGCACAGATTAAAATATTTATACTTTAATCACTTGTTACTACCTATAATGAACTCTGGGTTATGCAATTTAGAAAGTTTGACTTTGATAAACATAATTAAAGGACACACTCATATGTCAGCTGATGGAGTTCATGGCAATATAGTGAGGCAGAATAAAAAAAAGATGCTGTGTACGATTTTGAAGACTCTAGGAATGTAAGTTTGGGTTGCAGATCGATTATAGAAGTTATCGTAGTCCAAAAATCGTATGAGTGGGTAAAAAAGAAACGCATACCGCGACGCAATAATGAACTTGATCCCATGAATAATTTTTTGCTTAGTTCTTTGGTTGAAGTAAAATTTGTAAATGGATGCCGCAATATGTTTTCTATGAATGATTATTTTGAATCTCATTTTTCCGAATTGGATTTTCTTGCGAAAAAACACAATCTCTTGACCATGCTAACTTTAAAAAATATTCCGAGAGGCATTAAAGAAAATAAAAAGGAAGGCATATGTAGTAAGAACTTTATTGTACAGCTTATGCCAATGAACAGAATTGAGATAGTAATTCAGTTGATTTAGTTTCTGGTGGGCAATTATTAATAAGCGAATAATTTATAATTATTTGACTGTTTTCAAATATTTTGAGTGATTATTTTTTGATTTTTTACTGTGAACAAATAGTATTTGGTTTCCGATTATCTGTTGCACGACAGGATTTTGACACATGACACATCAGCTGAATCGGTGGGGTGACGCGAATTGTCATGAAATTCAAGATTTTTCATCAATTTACAGCATTCAATTTTGTTATTAAAAATAAATCACAGCGGCTGTTTCATACGATAAGTTTGAGGTTAATATTTCCAAAAACCTCATAAGGTCGATAAAACGGCGTCAATCTATTGCAAAATGTGTGTAAAATACATATTACTACACCCTTCCAAAAATTAGGTACTTTAAAAACGCTGGAAATAATGTACATACACAAGATAACCATTTGATAATAAAATCGGAAATCTAAAATAAAAACAGTGACATTCCATCTGCATTCTTATTTTTTACATATAAATTTATAAAAAAACACGATACAAATCTCGACAAAAAATACTACAAAACGTGTTGCAATATGACATTTCTTAGAGCTGACCGTAATACTAAGTTTCATCATTACGATTAAAAAGTTGCATTCAACCTAATCGATAATCGAAATAGAGTAAACTTTAAAAAAAAGTTTTGGGACCATTGAGGAATTTACCTATGGAGGTGGCATAATATTCTACTATAGATATTATAGTTGTACAAATATCTATGATATCGATTATAAAAGAAAGACATTTTGTCACGTGCTTTTTTATTATGCTATAATTATTTTGTTATGCGCCCAGATTTGAGGTACATTTGCTGTCAAACGGTTTCGCGGTAAAAGATTTTGGCTGTTTTCTTGAATGACGATAAATGAAAATGGCGGCCAATTTTGTAGGTCATGCTAATTCTGTAGGTAGCCAGTCAGGCAGCCCAGCCGGCACAACCATACCGTACCGCACCTAGAAAGCCATGCATGCCTCCGCAGTAGAGCCTTGTTTTAGACATACAGGGACTCCGTACACAAGTACACATCGGGGCTCTAAAATATTGACACTTAAAAGTATTGGTTGGATAAAAAAATTAGAAAGGTATAAGGAGACCTTTGCGTAGCAGTAAGCGGTTCAGCCTATTAAAAATAGACCAGCCAAATGCGAGTCGGACTCACGCACCAAGGGTTCCGTACAAACTGACGACATAAACGGTCATATCTTTTCTCTACGTAGACTGGTTGTTGTTTGGTTGACTGGAGGGTTGTTTTTTTCACAGCTTCAAGGGACCACAGATTTGATATTTGGGTTCTGTTATTTATTATGAGGTGCGGAACCCTAAAAAGTGTTTTTAAATAGTGTCTCTCTTTTTTGGAATTTAAGGACTTCTTTAGGAATTTAAAGGAGGCCTTCTTAAATACACTTCTCAGGAACTTCTTTAGGAATTTAAAGGAGGCCTCCTTAAATTCCTCCATTTATATCGGTCTTGCGCCACTTGGATGGGAAATCATCAAATATCCGCTTCTGTTAAACTTTTAACAAAAAGTCGTTGTCGTCTCGCGGCGCCCGACCCCTGTAGCGTCTCCCGCGGTGGCTGGCTTGGTTTGAGGTTTCCAAATAACTAATGCAACCATACTACAAACAATTTTGTCGAACAAATATAATTTATTTATCTTGGCTGATTTTTTTTACTGTGCCTACCAAGATCATAATAAGGGCGTTCTATATTCAACCTTATTTATTTCTATTTGCAATTCACATTCAAATAGTAGGTACAAAACCAAATTATTAATAAAATAGCAAATAAACATTTTAATATAAATCGAACAGCGAGCGCATTCCTTATTTGATTTTTTATCTGAAAATAAAATTGGCGCGAATTTAGCCATAGATCAGATTCTACTGTTTGTTGTTGAGTCGGTTTTAGTGGCGTAAAAAATATTTTTATCAATATTTATAGTATTTTACACGTATTACAATATTATTCTTATTTTCATCTATCAATTTGTGATATTCCTTAATTTAATCATTCGAGTTGATTGATTTACAAGAAAATAATCGATTGAAATAATCGCATTAACACATCACAAAAGAAAAAAAAAAAGAAATGGACGTCATTTTCTAAAGTGAATTTAGTTAGTAGTGGTTATGAATATTACGTGATAATGGTCCTATTATTGCAAATTACGATAAGATCTGGGCATGTTCATGTTATTTATAATATTTGCAATGATATTTATCTCATTTGTTATAGAATCTATTCGCGTCCGTGTGATATAATGTGGAATGAAAAATGTAAACAAGCACGATTGGCGCGAAACTTCGACTTTAGATTTTAAAATGTATGTATGTAATGCGTCACCACTGCTAATTTAAGTTCAATTACGAATGATTTCTGCACGTAATAAAAGGACACGTTAATCAGGCCCATCAATGTGGAGCTTATATGTCCGAAAACCATTTTTTTATGATTTTTAGCGTCGACCTACACTGCCATCAAAATGGCTATGATCAAAGACTACTATGGCTATGATCGTAATTTACGCACATGGATTTTATAAAGGTTAATTAAGAAACTTGCTCAATAATTAAAGAACTTCTAACGACGTTTACATATGAGATTTTTATTCTACTATCTTAATGAAAGCACACCCATATTATTTTTTAACCAGAAAATAAAATATTTACAAAAATAATGAGGAGGTCGTATAACTTAAATGTTCGACCCCTTTCGGGGCCAGTACCGAGCCAGCGGAGGTTTGAATGTCGAGCCCCCGAAGGGGTCCGTACCGAACTATACGGTTAAAACTGCTTATTAGGTACTGGCCATATTATATTTTATGTTGTTTTATTCAGTTGTTTCTTACTAGGTTTATAAAATTGCATTTAGTTCCTACTCAGTAAATTCAAACCAAAATGAAAACAAAGCAAGTGATCTTACTATGTCTATTAATTTGCGTTTAGCTCAGTATATTTTAGAACTAGATGAAAACAAAGCAAGTGATCTTACTAGGTTTTGAAATTGTCACACTCAAAAAGTTAGGTCTAAGAAAACAATGTTTTTATTAGTAACTGCTCCTCTACGTACATCTTTTGTGATAGCCGTATGAAAACTATTTTTTTTAAAGCCTGTTATGTACCTCAAATTGTGCAAACACTCCCAAGAAGTTACGACTAATATTATTGAAACGGCAAGCTGTCAAAGATATGAAATCGTTTTTCGGCTCTCCTGTAAAATTTGGTTTTATACAGATACTGGGTTCGGATATTTCACAGCCGCGCTATTGCCAAGTGCGGGGGCTGGCACATACAATTAAAAGTCATCTCTCCTCAACAGTTTTTACTAAAGCTAAGACGAGAAGCGTAAATAACGAAATTATATTGGTGGTTTACAATATAATTATCTCGTCGCAGCTTCCGCTTTGGAGGATGAAACTCAAAACGTTATCAATTAAAAAATATATCAACGAAAATATTATGTTCCTCCCACCCTGTAGCTATAAGACTTAACATTTGGGCCACCGTTCGGTATCTAATTCATTGTCCGACAACCTGTAGACAAAGCAAAGATTACGCAAGTGGGTGGCCACGTGCACTGCGTGTGCACAGTTCACGTACCTAAACCTTGTGCACGTGAACATGATTAGAACGTGATGATATGCCGCTGATATGCCTTGCACCTAATTATTGGCATAGATAACTTTAATTACCAGCGAAATAAACAAGACCATTAAAACAATATTTAGTTATTTCTGAAAATATTTATTGTAACAATCACAGAAACAACAATAAATTATTTTAAAAAATATACCAAATTCTAATTCGACATAATATTAACTATTACAAATCAATGTTTCAAAATCATTCAAGAACTGTTGATTACAAAGAATATAATAAATCTATCAGAAGCTAAGCCTCTGCATTTTACGAATGTGTATTGCTTTAACACAAATATAACTTAGCACGTACAAATAGGTAATCACAGTATAAAAATAAAGCATCGTTATCAGTCGACGACATCACAGCTTACATAATCGACGAAACCAAAACTTAACTTGATTCCTTGTAACCTAAATCTGCAAACCATTTACTATCATGTATACACAGTCTTCGCAGAGAATTAATTGTAAATCATATTAATCACCCTCATCAAGACATTACTGCAAAAAGTAAATCAACATTTTACAAAATAATATTCCGCTAGACACATCACAGAACAACAATCATACGTACGTAACACACACGAGATACTACAAGTTAAGCATTTCATATTGTTTTTGGTATTCACTACATTCTAGTTCTCTCTATATTTTAACTAACGGCGTAAGAAACTAAACTCCTACATCTAAAGCAGCCCAAATGAAACTATCATTCCAGCAAAGTCTACGCAA
The DNA here is from genome assembly GCA_905475445.1 of Ochropleura plecta. Taxonomy (NCBI): domain Eukaryota; kingdom Metazoa; phylum Arthropoda; class Insecta; order Lepidoptera; family Noctuidae; genus Ochropleura; species Ochropleura plecta. Next base: position 14,675,244 of record FR997723.1, read on the forward strand.
TACTCTAGTTAAATAATGGAATAACCAAGTTTCAAGTGTTTGCCTTTCCATTTACGTCGTGGAGTTAGCAAAGCCAAGTTAGGCACGTTGATATAATTGAATCTTATGTTCAAAGTAGGAATAAAAGAAGCGACATAGTTTATAGTTGGAAAAAATATCGTAGATGTGTAGAAAGTAGATGATCATATTTTGATCAATGATGTTTGAGCGGCGGTGGGGATATGGGAGGCAACTGGATCTCGAGTAGCGGCTCGCGCCAGAACACGGTCTGCGAGAACTCGTCGCTGGGCTCACACTGCGCCGGCGGGAACACCTGGTCCACCAGCACCGACATGTGGGAGTATCTGCAGGAAAACAATTGTATTGTTATCATCACACTCCCGTAAAACTTGAAGGATTCAGCGGTTTAGAAGCAAAGTTGTAAATCTTTTGAAGAACATTATCATCTTTATTTTCTTGTCATATTTACTTTCTCGGTTGGATACCCGCCGTATAAGAATTGTCTCGGTAAATCTCAAAACGCTTATTTTCTCCCTTTTTTATTTCTGGGAGCCACAACTATCGTCATTGCGAGGTACGTAGTGAAACACTCCTGCTTTACATTGCATCCAAAGATACCGTACTGAAATTTGCCCATGCTCAAGGAATCAATAGAAAGAGTGGTACAAGTTTTTTTTTAATTTTTCACCTAGTTCAGTTTGAAAGTAACAATAATATCAAACAGTCTTCAATAAGATTCAGCTACAAGTGTAGTTAGACAAACACAATGATCAACGATCCTTGACGTGATTTTTTGTAGATATTTGATGTATGAATAATTTTGTGCAAGAAAGTGAAACATTATTATAAGAACCCCGAAGAATCCACAGCACCATGATTATAAACAAAAACCAACACAGGAAAAAGTCAAGACAGATGACATGTCGATGATTGCAAGTTATTTGTCAGTAATATTTTAGTATTCAGCTAGATATGTTATAGAAAATTTTGGTTAAATGAGTTTTAAGATTGTTTTTGAAAATGAATGATATGCGGCCGCAAACGTGATCAAGCCTTACAAGTCATTCCATTCGGCTTACCGGCTTAATATCGTGTGCTCGCTAATCTCATAACTAGACTTATATAATTTTGACACCTAAACCTCGCGCTAGCTAATAACTATTTCTGTTTTCTGTGGTGGGAAGAAATCATCGACCATGTCACTTTGCACGTTGTAACTGAAATAAAAATATAATACTCAGTACAGTGAGTAAAATATGGTGTTAGTGACTAGGCAACGTGAAACAGAACGTGACGAAAGCTTACATAGTGAGAGAATACTTACGTGGATTGGAATGTCTGAGTCAGTTCATGTTTTAGTTCGCCCTTATAATTGATAGTGAAAATTCTCACGATCGGAATGCCAACTGCTTGATATGCGCAAACGTCCTGCAAATTAAAAAAAAATATATATTATTCTGTATCGTAAAAATGTGATTAATCTTCAAGACAAGTAATGATGACTATAATGCAGCCTTTGTGTTCACAGTCCAATACTCACATTAACTCTGTTGCCATAGCCCGCATAGAAGGGGTTCGAGCCTTGCGGGAAGAGCGCCTTGATATCGGCGAGGCACTGGATCTTGAACTCCTCAGGCTTCTTCTCGATGACTTCGCGGTGGAAGGCGCGCAGCAGTGACGTCGGGTTGAGCAGCAGAGGACCGTCCGGCAGGCACACCTCGCCCTGTCTGATCGAGCGGAGGTACTCGCGGGTCACCTGACAACAGACATTATATTATTTATTTAAGATGTAAGAGATCGAATCATACTGCGTTAATATATTTGAGATTTGCTAATAGAATTTTCGTCATAGAGCACGAAATCTGGAGTATCGTGTGGTGAGGTTGTTAATTCAAAATTTGTGGCGGTTAAAATGCAAATAATAATAATGTCGCCATTAAAGTTGACGTGCGGTTGACTGAACACTATTGCTATTATTGGTTTTAATATATCTGTATGTCACACAATGTTACATTTGTTATTTGACAAATGATGAATGGGAACAGTGTTTCTGACAAACAATCCACATCAGACAATAACTTTTGTAGTACTCACCCTCGCTTGTCCGATAGCTCTCGCAGATAAGTACAGCAACTGGTAGCCATTATTCTTGATCTTAGTAAATAGTTGTGCTACGCCAGACTGCGCCCAATCCTTTCCCACCAATGGGAAAATGTGTCCCAGGACATCGGACCTGAACAATGAATCCATTATATTATATCAAATCTTAAAAAAAAAAATATAAATACGATTATGAAATGCGTCATACTTGGTGATTGTCCCATCGATATCTGAGATGACAATCTTATCATCGTACCGCCATCGAAAGACGTTACATTTGCACCGCGTGGTGCCCTGGTACGCTGTGGTCACACTGAACACCATTTCATTCATGCCTTCGCGGAGATTGAGATTTTTCTACAAAGAAAAACATACTATATTAGAAATCTCGTATCTAATAGTAGATAACCTAGTTTAATTGTTCATAAGTTGTGGTCTTACAATTTGTTCCGAAGATAGTCGGAGAGTTTTTCTGAAGGACGAATGTCTGCGACTGGACCTCTTGACTTGTCCGTCTTGATCGGAATCCGACGAGCTGTGGTCATGTCGGTCAACTGTGCACACAAAAAAAAACATAATTATTAAATGTGAACAGAAAACGTTTTTAGAACTTCCAAACTCATTTAACATTAAAATGTCTCTTGTTTTGACGTTGAAATACTGATATATTTTAATTTATTTTGATGTAAGTAAAAATAAAGAAGTAACTTTAAAATTGTATTAGTCTGCTAAAATAATCCTGCTTAGAAAGTTTTAGTAAAATTACGAGTATTTAGGAAATTTAAATTACCTTGATCTTGGGTCTCGACAATCTGTGGTAGTGATTGCGGCCCGTCTTCAAGGAATTCTCTAGAGTCTAACTCTTCAACAATATCTAATTCCCTGGCTTCCTCTGGTTTCTCTTCCATGGAGTTCTGCTTGTCTTCGAGTGGCTCACGAATAGTCACAGTTTTGGGTTCAGTCATCATTTCAATTTGTGCCACGGTTTCTTTTGGCATGACGTCATCTTTGGGAGGCGAAGACTCGGTGCTGAAATATGAAGATTGTGATAAATAGCATAATTAGATTGAGAGAAACCAGTGTTATGCAAGCCAGTATTAAAATACTTTCGGAATTGCAGCAAACTAAAATAAAGATTAACAAATCTGGCCTTACAACTATACCCTGACCAATTTCAATGGAAATGTCAACGGACTTTCGTGAGTGACCGCCCGAGTTTGGTTACGGTACCAAATTGGCTCTTATTAAATCTAAAGTGATCATGATTTTAAGAAAATCACTTGAATGACATTGTCAACTGGAATGTTGGTAAACTTAAGTAAAACCATATTGAAAAAACAAAATGGCGTCATTAGTTCCAACTATGGGCATGCGCCAAACGAAGTGCTCTAATACTCACTGCTTGGCGTCCGAGGTGGAGCGGCGCCAGCTCCACCACGAGTAGCCGCGCGGCTTGGCCGTGCTGTCCGACACGCGCGGCTGGGACTCGTCCTTCTCCGAGCTCTTCTCTAGGGATTCCAGTACACGCTGCAATGGGGAAAGAAAGGATTTCTAAATAAGTTATGATATAAATGCCAATGTAACAATGGAATTTGAACTTAGTCACATATGAAAATGAATGTGGTTTCACAAAACTTGACAATTGTGATGTTAACTGTGAAAGCGCTAGCCTAGCTAGTTCCAAGCATCGTCATTTTATATTTCAAAATAAATTGACGTCATTAATCAGATATCGGCACGGTAGCTACGATCACGCCACGGTATCTGCAATGAACTATGATCGGTCTTTCCCATTATATTGTAAATGAAAGTAGGGTAGGTAGCACTCACGTTGGGCAGCGGTCGCCTGTATGCGAGTAGCGACAGCAGTAGCGGGCCGGCGCTGCGCCACGGCATGGCGCGGCCGCCCAGCCGCACCACCAGGCGCCCCTCCGCGGCTAAGGCTCCGCCCCGCTCACAGAACTCCTCGAACGAAAGCGCTCGAGAAACGCGCTCCTCTTGCACGTACACCCCAACTTGACCCCTGAAGGAAAACGTAGCAATTACAACACATTTCTATTTTCATCTAATTCTTGATTTAATCCCTATTTATTTGGTTTCGGCTCAGCGTGACTTTTTCCACACTTCCACATAGGTATGACTAGCAAGGCGATGCCCTTACTAGTCATATAATTCTTATTTATTTAAATTTTAAGCACATAGTGATTCATAGGCCGACTTCGGAAATCAGGATGGCAATCTTTTAAAATTAAAGTTCGCGAGTGAATTCGTAAAAAAAGTCGGCAGTATCGTCACATCAAAATCAAATCAACTTTTTGATAAATACTTTTAGTAGGTATTTTATTTTATATTTATAGTATTTCATATATCCATTTAGTATTAATTAATGTTTTATTTTCTGTTTTAAGCCTACCATTGTTCGTCTCTGCATCACCCAAAGGTTGACTGGCAAAAAATGCCTGAGGCATTAAGTCCGCCTCTGTACTTTGAGCTTGAAGTGTTAAATAAATACCTACTTAGTACTTTATTTATTGTGACATCTTTCACTCATCATTTTAATTCAAATAATGAACTACCAAATTATCAGAGCAGTCAGGCAAAGGATTGTGTTCAGCAAATTGAAAATCTACATTCATTGTCTGTATATTCCAATCCCGGCAAAATAACTTGGTGAATGTACGAAGCGAGCGTACCAAAGACAACAATGTACAATCACACTTTTATCTGACTTTTCAATTTTCTATTTAGAGAAATAAACTATGTTTGCAAGTGTATATGGGAGTGGGTATATTCTTACTTGGCTAGAAGCTTCTCATCGTCATCAGAGTCCAAAGTAGGAGGCAGCGAAGCGGGTGACTGCGGCAGCGAGGGACCGTTACCGGACTCGTATTCCTCTTCAGTGGGTCCGGCGGTAGGGTGTGTTCCACCTGCCGTACCTGAGACAATGACAAGATGTTATAGATACAACATCTAAGAAGCAGCAGGTTCAGGTATCTTACAAAGTAATAATGAAGTGTCGATTTTAGCAGCTTGTTTCAAGAGTAGCAGGAGTTATTGTTTGACAAATTTTATAAAATTATTGTTCTTCTAACAATTATTGTTCTTGCTGTCATTGTTTGGCTTATATTTTATTGGGTTCTTGTGGCTATGCATTATTTATTATTAAAATTGGTTGTTTGTAAAGTAGGTTTACGATCGAGATGTTTACGTGATAACGTCTTATTGGTGATATAAGTTATCACCAGTAGTGACATCTAAAATGAAATTAAGTACTAATTTAAAGTTTTTTTTTCGAGCCAAGTAACAGATGGCGCTACCATCTTTATGAAATGTCGCTTGTGAGGTTTTGGTGTGACACAAGTTTCTGAACATGTCACCCGACTAAAACGATTTTAAAGACGTTATCACGTCAAAAACAATAATTAACTTAGTTAGCTACATTTATATTGAACTTACAAATGATCTCACCTGATCGATATCTGTCAGCGTGGTGCTTCGGAAAATAGAGATCGGGGTCGACCTGGCCCCGGTCGAGATCGTCCAGGTATACGCCCTCGGAGGGCACGTCGTCGCGCGGCGACATGAAGCGGAACATACCGCTGAGCACCCCGCGCCGGCCGGGCCGCTCCTCGTCCGAGCTCAACGGCTCGGCTGGCGACGCGGGCGCTGAGGCCGCCGCTCCCGGTGCCGCCGCCTCGCCCGCCGCGCGCACGGGCGGCTCGGGCAGCTCGCCCCAGCGCCACGACTGCGCCGCCTTGTCGCCCTGCCGCCCCGCCAGCTCCACCTCCGTGTCCGACTGCACCGGCGTGCCGCTGCGCGAACCTCTGCCATACCAGGACCGATCAGATTAGAACACACGAATGTTGACTAGTCAGAAAACATGGCGGATGCGTGGCCAACGAGGCGAGGATTTAAAATAAATTTTGACCTTAATTAAAAGAACATTTCTTTTTAGATTTTGCTATTAATTAGCCAAGCATCGCTTTCATCGTAAGTGCAAATCGAGGCCGGCCATCCAATTATTAAATAATCATTCGACAATTGCATGCGAGCGACTTGGATACAGCGGACTTACTACTTTAGACTTGACTTGTCTAATTATTTATGAGTTAGTGACTCATCTCCACCCTGACTCATATCTTAAATTAAATTCTTTGATTAATATCTGTTGTTTGTGGCGAAAAAACATAATTGCTATACTTTTATCAAATATTATCTTTTTTCGGTAAAAATAGATTTATTGGATCAAAATTATTCATAGCAATAAGCTTATATACGGATTGTTTACTACCACTAGAATACTTTAAAAACATATAATAATAAGTGATTAAAAGGATGAGGCACGACACGACAAAGTGAGAACATAAATATTTTAATGAAGAAAACACGAAATAGTTTTGTTACGTACTGAGCAGTGCACTACGCTAACTATAATAAAATAATAACGACAAGCTTGGATGCGTACAACTTACGGAGGCTACAACGTTGTTGGTCTCAATAGGACATAGGTGGTTCGTTTAGGTATGAGCAGTAAGTATTGACTACTCTAACGATACAATGAAGTGGGTCGTGCTTATTGCAAGCGTGTGCGTGAACGGATGTTATTCATTATTTATTATTACGCGTTTCTGGGGGCGGCGTGCACCTCAAACGCTGTGTCGGACAACGCCAGCGGGATGCGGTTGTCGCCGTTCAGCTTGAGGTTGGACATCTCTTCACTGAAACGAGGCTTCTAGCTCAACAACGGGTTTGGAACATATCTCACTGGACAATCAAATATCGTCAAGAGTAGAATCACCCGGATGAGACAAGATCAATTATGTAACATGTTGTGATAGTTACCTAAGCGCTGCAGCGTGAACCTCGGTGTCACTGTAGAAGTTGATGTCGGTGACGTTGGGTATGGGCGCGGGCTGCGTCGCGCGCTGCTCGGAGCCCGCGCGGTCCGACTGGCTCGAGATGGAACTCGTCGACGACTTCCTTTGGTGCTTCTTTGAACTTGCTTTTCTAGTCTTCTTCTTTTTCTTTCCATTGCCGCCGTTCGGTTTGACTTCGTCCTGATTGGAAGGCACGGCCTCGATGGGCCGAAAGTCGTTGTGCGCGCTGATCTTCTGCACCACCTGGTGCGCTTCGCTCTCAGCGCCGCCGAGTTGCGTGGCTGCGAATGTTCGCGGTGCGCGGTCTACCTTGTCGGTCGCCTCGTCGAGACCGTCCATTTCAAATAAAGCATCATTGTCATTATTTGCATTGTCCTCTTTGGTGGTATTTTTAGTTATCTTACTTAAGTCAGGTTTCTGCATTGATTGTCCGTCAGCTGTGTATCTGTGGGATAAAAACAACGTTGTTAATGATAATGTAATGGCGACAATGATGAAGCGTGGATAAGTAAGTAATATTATAGTGCAGTTACAATTATCATAATCGCTGGTGTGGATAATGCTAATGTATTGGGAAATTCACTTTCGAACAGTTTGCACGCAATGTAATTGTGGTATTTAACAAACTGTCACTTTCCATTTAAACCATAATAGTTATTTGATGTTGTTGAACGAACATGATCTTCTACGATTAGATATTTAAATCAGGATTCTAATGTTTAAATTTAAACTGAGCGGAGCTGTTATTTATAAACTTATAAATTACCTTCTCTTTGTATAATCAGAAGCTTGTCCATGGTCAGGTTCGACAACGGAGAGCGAGTTCCGCCTCCGAGGCTCGTACAGATCTTCGAAGCGCGCTGCCGGGATGGGCGAGGTGGCCAGGTGCGCCGAGCATTCGGCCTCGTCTTCGCCTACCTCTTCCACGAAGAAGGCCTCCCCCGACTCGCCGAGCTTCATGTGGATGTCCAACGGCTCCCCGTTCAGTTCTAGATCCACCTATTCATCAAAATCGTAGTTGTAGTCTACATTCATTACCACTTTATATTCTTACTTAACATATCAGTTTTTGCAACGCGGTATTTTAATTGCTATGTTTCACAACCTAAAACTGCAAGACAAAAATTGCAAAACGAAAATAGTTGATTTAGATTTTTGGAATACCACAATTCAGCCAAGAATAGTAAAGCTTTTCATGCGTTATTTGAGCTGTAAACCGATTGAGATTTAAAATACTTTTTACATTGTCATCTCATTCATGTAGTGGCCGTTAATACGTTATACAATCTAAACATATACAATATTAGGTACAACTGTATACGACTTCCACGTTTGCGACGTTCAGAGTTACAAGTTATTACATTAAAAATAAAACGGTAATTATAGAATAAAATGGAAATGAGACAATTATTTTATTCCATTTAAAAATTTAGCAGGTGCCCGGTTGAAGAAAATATTTGAGCCAAATTATCTTCAGACTCCTGGTGAGAATTGTGTCTTACTTTGGCATTATTCCAATTTTCACCCGAAACGAGTACCAAGACGCAGATTCTTCAGCTCATTTGGCAATGTATCCTAATATACCATTAAACTATATACCTACTAAAACTATTACAAAAATATTCACTAATGACTTTATTAATAATAGTTATCAATCGTTAATTATCCATACTAGTTATCTTGTGAAGCTTACCAGACATTATTTACACATACATTAAAAATACATTATCTTATTCGTTATTTTACTGTGACTTGTCGGTAAACACGTTGATGTCTAATGTTGTTTGATATTAAAGTACTTAAGTATTTATTTGCAAAATGCGAAAGGTTCACTTTGTACGTGTATTATCAACGAATAATCTTGACTCCGACGCGTGCATAGAGCCGTAAAACTGAGAGAGCATCGAAAAAGAATGTGGACGGAGAGCTCCGTCTACACAGCTAGATTAAAATAAAATTAGTGGACACATTAATATGTGGACGAAAATGTGGCTAGTGGGAGCGGACGGACGACTCATGAAAGCTGAATTTGTCCATCAGGGTGTTTCTAAACTATTAATCACCGTGGCTGGTGATGATTGATTACCGAAGTAGGAGTTCAGTTTACGTTTCAGTAATAGTAGCTATTGTACCAGCGACTGGAGGACGTCCAAGATAGATAATGTGACTAATGGACTGCGAAAAAAAACTAAAACTTTCCTTTCCGTTCTTTTGTCTTTGACCCCACTTTACAATAGGTACGTTTTTTTAGCGGTAGTCTGCGAGATCTCAGGAACTATTTTTCGACTGTCACCAACAGTCCAGCATTTAATATGATTAACTACCTACATAATCACTTAAATATTGTTAGTTTCTTTAACATCACACGTGATGCGCGACTTGAGAGAACATTTCGGTTAACAAGTTTTGACGTGATAACGTCTTTAAAATCGTTTTAGTCGGGTGACATGTTCAGAAACTTGTGTCACAGTTGTCACACCAAAACCTCACAAGCGACATTTCATAAAGATGGTAGCGCCATCTGTTACTTGGCTCGAAAAAAAAACTTTAAATTAGTACTTAATTTCATTTTAGATGTCACTACTGGTGATAACTTATATCACCAATAAGACGTTATCACGTAAACATCTCGATCGTAAACCTACTTTACAAACAACCAATTTTTTTGCTCCGATATTCAAGAGCTAGCGAATAAAAAATCTACTTGTCATTTTGAATGATCGTTACCTACTTATGTATTAGAGAGGCAAGGCATGTCCTCCATGAGACTTTAATAACATCTATAACTGGCTGAGCCAACCTGTTTACATTTTCATAGATGAACTCAGATAATCCTAACACTGCTTTTTGCGGAAAACACTATTTAAACACTTACGTACGATAGATAGCAAACACATAGCCTTATGTAAATGCAAATGAGATTGAAATAATCGGCAACATATTATTGCAAAAACGTTCGTTACGTGCCATATAGAGACAGAAAACACAGAGGTGTGGCATGTCGCTAGGTGTCGCAAGTTTTGGAGATGCTTAGTTGGATGACTGAGTTGAAGGCCAAACAGTCTTTACTCTTGGCGTGGGCATTTTTTACATTCAATGTGCTGCTTCATTTTCCACCGCAACGCAAATGATCCAAATTTTTTCACCGATACCAAGACTGCATAAATTTAATTGCACGACTTGGGAGTCATTTACGTACTTATTTGTTGGTAATTATTTACCTTCATTGTCGCCCGTAAAACAGCTGATACCTACATTACTTACAGCGTGCGCACATAGAGACTCAAAAAGCACAATTCATTCACGTCCCAAATACTATAGTTATAAATAATAATTACGCGACACATTCTTGCAGTCTCCACTTGAGTCAATAAGATCTTTAACCAAAAATGTGCGACTTTGTATGACGTAGACTTTGTGGAAGAATTTGGATTAACAGGAAGTATATAAAACTCCTCCTACGCACGTGTCTGAGAGTAAGCGATAAAATGTCTCTTACAATTTCGCAGAAGTCCTAGAAGTTTATTGTGGGAGAGAGCGAATATCTATCTATTGAAGTAATGAAAGTATCTTACCACTTTGAATCTGGAGCGCAAGACACCGAGCTTCCCAAAGCGCACATGGAAGGGAGAGCACGTGTAGCTGCCGTCCGGCTGCTCCACCACCACCACGTCGATGGCGCCAGTCAGCGTCGCACCGTTGATCTCGTTGTAAAACTCGCGAAAGTTCGCAATGAACTTGCCAATATAGTTCATAGAATACATGGCTGCTGAGTTGTCAGTCTCTCGTTCAACTATATTCTTCACTTCACTTCACTGAATTAACACGGTACTCTAAACCACTTAATGTCTTATAAATTACCCCATCTTGGGGCTGAGATCAAAAAACATTAGGCTTCCTGAAACAATAGAAATAACTATGTGTTAATTACTTACAGCTTGACAAAATTATGGCCAATTAAACCAGGTATAGAACCGGCTAGTCTGAGGTGACTATTGAAACTGTTATTTAATTTATAGTGTTTTTTCCTGTATATATGCAGTAGATATGAAGTGACAAAAACATTATTGTAACGTAGTAGATTGTGATTAGCAACGATGTATCTCAGTGATAAGTGAGTTCTAAATAAAACAATAAATTGAATCATATTCATGGAAATTCATGATTCTTTGTATTTACACGTACCTACATAGGACAGATTAAGAAAACCTTATCTGGTTTAAATACAGATAAATCCCTTATTTATGCGTAATCGAGTATTTCAGTTCACCTTCTGTTGTAGATAAGTGTCAGGTTGATTGTGAAACAACCACGCCACCAGTAATAGTTCTTACAACTCTTCTACTCTTCTTTACAAGTGTCTGACTATATGTATAAACAACAATATCCATTCTAGATTTAGATCTCATCAAGACTATTAAAATCTCGTCCCAATTTTGTGTAATGTAATGTAACTGGAATGGTTTACAACGAAGTTGGTACGTACATGGACATAAATAGCGCAAGTGTTCATTACTAGAGCAGATATGAAGCGGCTTGCTGGGTTCGTGCACTATAACTAAGCATATCTGTACATGCAGAATTACCCAATGTTACATGTTCAATTCGTTTATAAATTAAGATTTCGTAGAAACTATTGAGGTCGCTGACTGACACGGTATTTTTAGCTTATCGTAGTAGTTATTCCGTACTATTTGAAAATTCAGTCGGATTGAGAAAATTTGAATATTTAACAAAATGTTCATCATTTCATTCACTGCTGGGAAGTTACCAAATAAACGATAAAAAAAACAGACAGCACGCGATCACAGCGTGCTTGGAGAAGCGTTAGAAGCTGACGCGTGTTGAGCGACCACGCGCAGGGGACTATGCCCCCAGTATCTGCTTTTACAATGACTAACTGTTAAGAATAGCAAGACAAGACAAGAGAGAAACGATAGCAAATAGCCATAATATTATTAATCATTTGATACCACAATCGGGGAGAAAAGGAGATAAGTTACGGTAATAATTTAAATGTTAAGCTTAATCATTAACTCAAAGTTCAACTGACATGGTTGCTTTGAATGTGTTCAGCTATGAGTGAGGATGTGACAAGCAGATGATACCCGATTCACCGCTTGGTATAAATAGTGATTTCAAAGTGACGCTGTCGCCGGCAGCCACTTGGTGAAGGTTAGATTGCCGGATGGTGAAAATGATAGGGAATTGCCCTCTTCAAAGGTTAGAGGAAGTATACAATACATTTACGTGATGCGTAACCTAAAAAGGTATCAGTTCCTTGTTTTGATAGAAATAAACTGCTTTGCAACATCCGTATTATTCTAGCTCTCTATTTAAGATTTTAAAACGCTCATAATTAGTTGAAATTGCAAAAAATTATGACGCATTAAATTATATTACAATGGCTTACAAAATGAGAAGTTGACCTTGGAAATAGCAAGAAACGTTAATAAAATATTTAGTAGCTTAGTGTTTCAAACACGGTAAATATAAATTATATTTTCAGATGGACAGTGTACCTACAGCACACCAACCAACGCATGAGACAAGGTGGCAGGTGTCCAAGGAGACCTGAATGACGGCTGAACTTATTCTTATGGTAGGTTCACACGCGCGCGTTCAACTCTACATTCAACGTGCACATTCACATTCACGAGCGTGTAAACGGTACGCCCGAGCCCGTGAACGCGCCTGTGAACGTGAATGCCGCGAATCGGGCAAGTGTCGGTTTTTTGGCAAAGTTCAAAGGATGAATGTGCGGGCCCCCGGTGACTGTTTACACGCGCGCGGGCAGTCAGTCTCTCCCGCGCTTTCGCGACGAGTGGATCTTCATTCAACGTTGCTAAGAAAGTCGCTACGAAAAAAATACGAGATTACAACATGGCGGAGTGGTCAAACGAGACAATTTTGACGTTCCTGGAATATTACCAGGAAGAAGAAGTATTAGGGAACCCCGGACATAAATTCCATAAGGACAAGAAAAAAATTCACGATGCTTGGACGAAAATTGGTAGATTACTAAATGTGTCAATCAAGGATTTGAAAACAAAAATAATAGTTTAAAAAAACTAAAAGAACACGCTTTTATAGAAAATCCAACTAAAAATTAGAAAATAAAATCTAATAAATTCGGATTAAGAATAGTGTAAATAAGAAATAAATGTACATTATTGCAAAAAAGCGTGGGGTGCATCTGAAGTGCTTTTTATGATATTATCAAAGTGATGATCCTTCTACTCATCTGTCAATAAATGTTTATAACTATTGACACTATGCACCCAACGCTTTTTTACAACAATGTACATTTATTTCTTATTTACACTATTCTTAATCCGAATTTATTAGATTTTATTTTCTAATTTTTAGTTGGATTTTCTATAAAAGCGTGTTCTTTTAGTTTTTTTAAACTATTATTTATTTTTAATTTTTTAGTTAAATTTTTTAAACTATAAATTATTTAGTTCTATTTGTTAACTATCAACCGCCGTTAATATGTACAAATGTGTTCTGATTGTATCTTGGTTAAGAACACATACTATATATGTATTTAAAGATTTCTATGATGCCAATATAAACAGTGAGACACAGAGGTGTAACCTTATTTACATATACAGTCAGTCAGATTAATGCTTGGGTATGGAATTTTCAATCCGTAACCACTCTACATGATATTATAATCATAGGAGCGAATCTGTTGGCGGCACTGAGAATGAGAATGAGTGTGAACTTTCACTTGATTGTAAATTTTATGGTCTATCTCGTAATTGAATCATTTCATTCAATGCTTCACTGTTGCATGGAGTTCTTCCTGTTCATTTTGAGCAATCAAGTTTTTCAATTCGTATACCGTCCAAGGATCTTCCACGACTAAGTGCCACATAAGCTTGTCCAGCAGCAAACAATCGCGGACCCAAATAAATGACTGCATGATCAACTGTACAACCTTGCATCTTGTGGACGGTCGACGCCCAACTCAGGATTAAGAAATTAATTTTGAAATTTTCGGAGAGGGAACCTGAGAAACGCATGCACGCAAGCATGACCTTGGGTCTGGAGTCGATAAGGTCACCAACTGTTAAGAAGATGAAATTTTCGAAAAGGGAACCTGAGAAACGACTACCGCATCCAAGAAAGGCAGCAGGCACCCAATTTCCCCATTTGTCTGATAAGTTATTGCATCTTGTCCTTATGTAAGTATAATGTATGTCCTATGTAATATATGTCCCGACAAATCTAATACGCATTCTATTATCATTTTATAATCTATTTATAACCGTTCCATAATATATTTATAACCGTGATTTACCAAAAAACACTTCGTATTCACAACAAAACAAAATATTCAGGACAGAAATATCTATTTATTTTGCGGCATATAAAATTAATTAATTAAGAAATTAATTAATCCTGGCGAATCTAATTAGGATAATCGGATATTTTGATCGGATTATTGCATTGTCATCGATCTTTGACAGGTGTGCAAAGTTTGAATTAAATCTGATCGTTCAAAGTAGGACAAAATCGAGCTCAAAGGGGTCGGTTACAAACATACATACATACAAACATACAGGTGAAGCTAATAAAAGCGTGTTAAAAAGGAGACTTGGTACGATTTTTGTGAACTGTTATCATCCACCACCTTCTTTGCAGTCTTTTTCTCCGTCGTTCATAATTTTGTTTCTTTTTCCAATAAAAATAAGTTAAGCCGAAGGATATGGCAGCAACAACATCGAGATCCTCGCTGCTCGCCATTCTGGCACTGACTGACACGACGGCGTGCGTGTGAACAGCTTGAATGTCCGCCGGCCCGGGACGGGCTGCATGCCGGGCAGCCCGCCAGGCAGCCCGCCGGGCTGCACGGCGCGCGTGTGACCGTAGCATTAGTTCCAAGGGCTTGAAGTTCAATGTCTACAGAGATAAACGGCAGACTGCCATTGTAGTTAGGGTCACACACCTTTGCACGGAAATCGGAAATCGTAACCGACCAGAATGTCGGTTGGAAAATGAAATACGTAATGACTTTAAACTGTTTGACATACTTATTGCTTAATAATACTTTCGAGTCCATTGTTTGGTTTAAAAGAAATTGTAGCGTAAATTGGATGATTTGTATTTATACAATTCGCTTCAGTTATAAGGTTTCACGGAACCCATTAAATGGAGCTATTAAAGACTGTTACGATAAAAAGCCGTATGACCGCCACCGCGCCAAGGTTGGACTTGTTTAATTATTTATTGAACACCTCATCAATATTCTATTAGTTTTCGCAAAATAAGTTGAAAGTGTCATTTAAGTTCCTATTTCACTGAATTTGTATTTTCGCTTTATTTCGATTATATTATTAATCAGCTCTATTGTTTTGTACCAACTGCTATCATAATTAATTGGGTTATGTCCGACCACTGACCACTTCCTTTATAGTTAGTCGTTCCAGTTCATATTGTATCATTTTTATAAGGTGTGTACCGAGGAGGTTATCTGTGTGTCTGTACCTAATATAGTAATTAATAATATACGCAAATTTTTTATCAATATTGAAAACTGGAACTCTTTGGCATAAATAAGTTATTCGTGCCACATGATAGTACCTTTGATACTAGGTGTTTGTTTACTTTTATCTCTTCTTAGGTAATCCGAAAACCTAATTCGAATCAACTGAAGCTGCTGACTTTACACGAACGTCATAAGCGGGTCCGGCAAACTGACCTATAGTTCATTCACTTACAACCGAATAACGCATAAGTCACGCGAACGTGTGGAAAACGGATCCAACGTGACTGAGGAAGAAACAACTGTTTATGAAACCTTATCTGTTCGCCAGTCGAGCATACTCCTCACGTGTACGGAGTGACACAGTGGGTGTCGTGACTCCACACTCGTGTTTTAGAACAGGACCACATAATCTACATCAGTAAGTTGAAACACAGATCATACTTAGATAGCAGAGACATACGGGGTTAAATGGACATCCCACGAACAAACGGTTACCTTACCACGTATTGACTACAGAATTCCGAAAATAGAAACTTTTCAGAATTAAGTACTAAGTACGTGTTAGCCATCTGGGTGTAGGTGTCCCATCTACCCTGTATGTATTGAATTATTGATCATGACATGATGCTGAGGGTTACGTTTTGCAATCGATTTAATGACGTGAATGTTATCGTATCTGAACTGCGGGTTTTGACTATCGACTGATGTGTTAGATAATGATATGACAAAATACCATTACCTGATATATGGGTAAATGTGTTTTGGCGTGAATATCACTTGTATGACATAATAAGCGCGTTACAAGGCCATCGTTTTAAGATAGTGATGGTATGAAACTAGAACGTTTTAGTTTACAACTTTATGGAATCAGAAGGCACGACCATAAGATCTTTGGATTTAGAAGACCTATAACGTAGATGATACAATGATACGACTTCACTGTATCAATTCCACGAAAGTCCATTTTAATCATTTTTTACTACACTTCAGGTATTAAATTTATTGCATCAAATACCATTCTGTGCCATTGTTTGCAAAAAAAGGACAGAACAGCTTTTCCAGTCGCTAGTTTGAAAGGCTTGGTAAATAATTGAAAGATACTATGGTTATCACAACTGCGATAATTTAATTATCGACAGACGTACGTTATGTTATTACGTCTTATTTATATGGCATGATCAAATCTGCAAATGAGTTTTATTTTATATTATGTAATACATAAGATGATACCTATTAAGCGCATGTTTTACGACTAAGTAGATGTAGAAGGGAATATCCCGGCAATGGTTAACAAAACGATAAAAACGTTGTTAGACACTCAGTACCAACCTACTATTGCCTGGATCCCCCAAAAAACTGGTGTAAAGGAGGTCAGTCATGCGAGGAGTATCGCAGTGTAAGGAAACGAGTTTCAAAGCCAAGAACGTCGAGGTGAAGGATCGATTCGCGGAGTGTTTGTGCATTTACAGACACTGGACAACAACATTGCTAATAAAACGAAGTATTTGCTTCCTACAAGCTAATATTCCATTCTAGGTATTATGTATGACTCACATGGGTAAACATGCAAGCGGCTAAGAGAAAAACAATGTCGATACAAACAACTATCATTAACTGATACATTACTTAATTCAAACAAACAACAATAATAGCTATGTTGTTTACTAAAATGATTTTTCGATCCTAAAGTCATTTAAGATTGAAAATAATTGATCATTTCAATCATAAATGACTTTAGCATCGGAAGCATCACAAACTATCTGAAAGACGTATTATAAAATAACTCAAAGGTCACGTCCTAAATATAAAATAATTCTATTTAAAAAAAAATGTGAGGAATGCTTACTCTGTCGACCGGCAAGCAAAGTGAAAACATGAAGATTATAAAAGCATGAAGGCCTGTGTGTAAATGAAATAAACATTACAAAACCAACAGTAGTGCTACAGCAATAAGGTAAATACTGGTGATTTACACAAGACCACGAATGTCAAAAAGGATTTAGTTCAGTTACAAATCAATTTAAAAAACAGCCAATTTTAATGCAATTTATCAAAGCGCTGATTAGCATTTGTGAAACAATACTGAAATTAAAAAGGTACGTGCATTATAAATCCATAAACTTCTAAACAATACAAACGTTGTGAAAGCAAAAGCAATTAATTTAAAACAATAATACCTTAGCCAGGAAAAACTGAAGAGGTTATATTTCACTGTCAACTTTCTAAGGCACAAAATGTTTCGTATGTAAATTATAAACAATATACAGTCAGCTGTAATTTTCGTACACAATTTCCGAACACAGGTAAGATTTCGACACGTGTTGCTCGCGCCGACTCTACCAGTAAACTGCCTGTGAGTGGCTGGTGTGAGTGGGCCGATGCGAGAGCGTCCAAGACTCGTCCATGGGCTGACGTTGCGTGACGTAGCTCAGTTGATGATATGATACCGCACTGTACCGCACATATCAGTCATATAACTCACACCACCGACCATGTGCTTTGCTTGCGAACGTTCACTTTGCTTGCTTTACTGAGAACGCTCCCCGCACTGCACTGACAGGCTAGCGCTGGGTCGATCGCGCCACATGGCGTGATGTCGCGCCATCGCCATCGCGGTTACGAAAGTTACTTTACCTCCAAGTTTACGAACACGCAATGCAAAAGGAAATTAATTGTAGATGTTGAACAAGATGCCCAATATGGTAGATCTCAATGAGACTGGCGAATCATCTGAAAGAGATGTTATGTCACAACTTAAGAGAAAATGTGAATGAATAATATAGACGTATGTATGAAGTCCGAGCCTGTTCATAGCTAGGCAGTAATATAATGCTATTTACTTGACCTTGGTTTTCCGAAGTCCGTAAAGAATGATAAAGCAGGTGCTCAATTAACAATATATTTTTGTAGCATTGGTTATAAGACGCTTATTAAAACAAAAGGTAAGTCAATAGTTTGTTTACACAGCGGCTGAAAGTACTTACTCAACTATAGGAATGTAAACAACAATACGTAGGACTATGTCGCAGACTCGCAGCAGTTTAATTTACATCTACATATTTACTGTGCAGCGTACACTCTACTCTATCTGGGTGTTAGTCACACATGTGACCGAAATATCGTAAACAAAAACAATATTTGTTTGTCAGCTACGAAACCCATTGCTTTAGCCAAGATGATCCCACACTGTTCAATATGATTGTCCTATATTTTGTTCTTTTTTTAATATGTTGCTCAATAAAGGCACCACAAAGATGCAAATTTTCTGAACCTGTTTAAACAAACTGTTTTATTCTTTTGGCAAACTGGTATAGCCAGGAAGTGAATATTTTTAGTTTCAATATAAATTTCGGTACATTTAGATTCAGGGTTAACTCTAAGGTCTTTTTTAGTTTTCATAATCTGTGACCGATCGCCATCTTGGACAGGTTACGTAACTAAGTTTGCCCTGATCCACAGCCATAATATCTGAGATTGGAAATACTAAAAAAACAAATTTATAAGCAAATTTTAGCTAGCTGTTGACGAAGAATGCGGAACTACTTAGATGTATGCTTCCAGCAATCAGATAATCTTGCGTATTAATTGTTATCGTATTAGCTTTGGTATTTATATTATAACTACACCTTGCATGATGGAAATCACCTTTCTTTAAACATTTGGGCTATGGATCAGCTCGTTGATACCCTATTTAAGTTGGCTTATAAAAATCCTTTGTTTGATTGTTTGTGACCGGTTAGCATTTTTTTTTAACCAGGACTTGTAACTTTGCGACCAAGAACTGCCTATATACATACGTATCTACTCTACGACAAGCTTCAAAAAGGCACTCGGTTTTTGAATGAATTACCTCTGAAATACTGAAGGAGTCCCACAAAGAGGGGTAGTCTTTCTTACTATAGATACTCATCATGTCTATCACAGATCCTCTATGATCTTTCTGGAAGATGTCACAAATAGTAACGGTTTAATAAGCCTGGAAATCCGGTAAATGCAGCTACATCTTACCAGAATAAATGCTCTATTAGCCATAACAGGATCAGTACTATCGAGTTTATGGGAAAGGGTTTTTCTTTAGGTTTAATTTCACCTGCAAAAAAAACAAGTTGTACCTGATATTACTAATTCTGATTTCGCGAATAACACTCCACCGTAGGACGAGTACATCTAGTTTTCCGCACCATAAGGCAACGCCTAGAAAAGAAGAAGTCTTGTTCAGGAGCCTTCAGTATGGCATAAAGGACTATTATGTACATGATACAAGTAGCAAGCAGCTCCTGGTCTATTTATATTACCTTAGTAATAGTCAATTTCAAGAAGTAGGTACGAGACGAAAGATCCTCTCGTCAGGTGCGTGGCAGGGTTTTCTTACCAGCGACCTCTCACAATGCCCTGATGTATTTCTAGCAACATCCACTGATGCTCATGTTAGCAGCATACTGCACAAACAACTTGACTGGCTCAACAAAAAGGTCAAGTGCACCGAAATAACACCATCACAAAGAAAAACATCTTGATTCAAACTAAGTATTGCGAACATGAAATATTTCAGGTGGGAGACGAAGAAACCAATAAAAAAATTACGCAATATAAAACAAACATGTTTATCTATCAAAATTGTTTTGTTAAGTTGACATTCAAACAGAAATATCTCATTTAGCTTCTAAGTTAGGTTCTTACATAGATACTCTCTATGTGTTTATTGGAGGTGTGGCTGATGTCTATTTATAAGTTACGTACATAGCTTTGATATTAAGCATGCGCATTTAAAACTGAACATTAACATTTAATATAAGTTCAAATTATTAGAAGTAGATGATAGCGACGTAACAAAATACAGCCACCTTATTAGTCTACGAATGGGTGTGTCGTGACGTGTATTTACGACTAGCCGAGAGGACCGATGGCGCCATACGATGCCTGTTGCGTATTATTTAAACCACAAGGTCAGGCTTAACAGGCGGCTTGAAAAAATACTAACTCAAACGAAGTACTTTCAACCGTATATCTAGTGGCCTAAACAATATATTCGCATTTGCAAATTTGCGAAAACCGCGTGCACGCACGCACAAACATTATCGCGCCAGTGGCCTTCGACTTCTTGTAATGCGCATGCCACTGATATTGTGAGACGTAATTTGCGGAAAAACATGTTTTTATTCGAAAGCTGCTTATCAAGATGAGATACACGCCCCCCGGTATTATTTTTATCCCAATTTTTGTCACGATCCTTAGATATTATGTAACTAATTCATGATAGTTGACACTAAGACACGGATATCATACAACAATAGTGTAATACTATTCAATTTAATATCTATTTTTGTGTTGTTGTATTTTCAAGTCTGAGTTATTTATGTGAATAGAGAGATTAAGGCCCGGCGCCCATTATCGGCATCGGCAAGGAAAAGGATCCTTCGCTGGTGCTGATACAGCAGCCTCAAGCATACCGAAGCGGTATTTTTGTTATTACGACCATATAATATAATGTAAATTTCTACTTTATTTCCATTACGTTACTGTATATTGCTAATTGCCACCTAAAATCCTCAGTCGTGCCGATGCCGATAATGGGCGCCGGGCCTAACGGTTCAAATACCTTTATGCCCTTTACTTATTAGTCTAATTAATACACCTGTAGTAATCAGGAATTATGCAACAAGTATCAATTAAGAACAGTATCAAAGCAGAACTTGAAAATAATGGTCCTACTATACAATTATGGGGATCACCCAAGGACAAGCCTTTGGTCGGCTTTGGTATGAATTAGTGCAGTACCGTGCACCTCCTTGTTCATAGCTGTTGAAGTAGTGAAAAAGGTTAACTCTGTCTTAAAACTGAACAGTTTTTATAAGTCTTGATTTGTTTAATCTTTAAACATTATTTCAAAGTAACTATCCTGAACATATTACAACATAATTAGGGGCTAGCTGAATCAAAAGCTGCATTTAAATCTATGAAGTCTCAATTGAGGTGCTTCACAAGGCTCTACATTGTTTCCTATTTTTAATTGATTTGACTACATTATGATATTTGTATGACTTACAGATAATTGATCCGGGTCTGGATGTTTGTGTACGTGAGTTTAAATGTTTGTAAGCGCACCCGCGATACAGGAGAAATTCTAAGTGTGGGGCAACGTTTTAAATATCTAATATATAAAATTTCCGTGTCACAATGTTAGTTACCGTACTCCTCCGAAACGGCTCGACCGATTCTTATGAAATTTTGGGTACATATTGGGTAGGTCTGCGAATCGGCTAACATCTATTTTTCATACCCCTAAACCTCAGCGGGTGAAACCGCTGGGCACATCTAGTATACATATAATATAAACTCGTCGATATGTGCATGCTGCTTGTCTTAAGTCCTGCCCAAACTTCATCACTTACTGAACAATAGAAATCCAAACTCGAGATTTGCCAGCGAGTAATGAAGTGCAGAATAATAGGTGTTAAGCATACAGATCGCTTTAAAAATACCACCCTGCGCTTCATAACTTAGATTGCAGATGTTAGGGAAAAAACCCCAAGCTAAAGTGGGAATGCGTCGCCAGCCTATTCCCACTTTGGCTTGGCTGTTTTTTGCACCCGGAGAGGTGCGCCTAGACCTTCACTCACTGGACGCGATCGCGGAAATCGCCGTCGACGTAGACCGCAGCGAACATGGCCAAATATCGCACAGAATAGAGGTTTGGAAGGAGAAAGGGGAGGTCTTTGCCAAGTAGTGTGACAATTGAGAGGCTAGCAAAAAAATAAAATGGTTAAAAATATAGATCTAATCTCGGCTAAGCTTTCCATTGCCGGCCGTCGAGTTGGGGGTTGATATTTTTTTTACAGAAAGGTTAAATTATTATAAGAACACACGTAAAGTCTCAACATGCGGAGACGCGTACTTTTTGAGAAAAAAAATGTTGAAAATTAATATTTTTGCAGTATTTATATCAATTCCTACCACAGATTATATAGAATTCTCGCTATTGAACGTTTCGTTTCACCAACGGTTAAGTTGTCTTACGTTTGGTAACATTTTATTTTATATAAATTTACGTAAATAATAATATTTTGTACTAGTTTAAATAGTTTTCATGCACACATATATTTAACACTTTATATATAAATTACAGCATTATTTTGGGTTCCCTCTATCTGGCAGAATCTTGATGCTCCGATTTTTTTTGGCATAACACACTTAGCATATTTTTTCTTTAAACGAACATTTTAAAGGCATAAAAAATATTTGGTATAATTATCGTTTGGCATAATGTTTAAAACTTCGAATTAACAATGGCATACTTTTAAGATGGCAGAATTACATTTAGTATAATTACGATTGGCAGAGTTCAAATTTCGCATAATATATTATTTGGTATAATTTCACTTGGCATACTATGCAGACGGCAGTAATGGCTAGGTTAGGTTAGGTTAAAACTGTGACCTCCTACGCACGAGCCGAGCGAGCGAAGCGAGCGGTGCCGCGGCAGCGGCCGGCGAGTGCCAGAAACGACTTGCATTAATAGAAAAAAGAGATTGTTTTAAGTAGGTTACCCGGAACTGAACTAGTTAGATTAGGATAATTACTTATTGAATTCAATGACATTATTTCAAATTCAATTAAACAAAAACTAAAATAAATAACATTATTTTAAAGAAATAGTTAATTAAAATAAATGACAACTTATAATGACAAAGATGAACCTAACTATAAACTTTCTGCGATATGACAATTCTGATGTTTATTGATTATCGATATAAAATATATGCCAAAAGACGATTCTGACTGTGAACTTTCTGCGATATGATGTTTCTACTTTTTAAATATTATGGATTTTAAGTTTATGCCTAGAGATGATTCTGACTTACAAAATTATGAGTTTAGACTGTATGATAAATGAGTGTCTGCTAAACAATATTCTGCGAAGTGAAGTTTATGCCATCCGTTGTTATGCAAAATAAAATTATGACATAAAAAGTTCTGCTATAAAGGGTGGACCCCATTATTTTCAGTACGAAATAAAAAAAAAAATGTTGTGTTTACCGATTTTTGTCGGCTTGTGGAACGAAACGTAAAACTGATGCATAAAATATTTAAAGGGTTTGGCTACTACTACTACTACTTCATAGGAGAAACTGATTGCAATCTGGACTTTAGATATAACCATCCCCTTCGTGGTTATTTTTTTATAAACCACCCAGAAGTAGGAGCCCCGCGAAGCGGGGCTCCGTCGACCAAGCCCACCCTCGGCCATGCATAAAATATTTTAGGGTTTGGCATGGCTGGTAGGTAGTTATGAAACGTGCCATTTATAATTTTTAACTTACTAAAACTGCTATTTACAACTGCCTCTTTAAATCAGTGCCATTTTTTTTGATGAAGGGGGATTCCCCCTTCTGTAGTGGGAGAACCCCCTTCCCCCCTAAGGGGTCCCCCCTGGTTTTTTACACTTACTATTAATTTTAATTCATAAAATGGGAAAAATTTCCTCAGACTTAAAAATTAAAAAAAAAACTCGAAAAGGGGGGGGCTCCGCAACTTTGCCCTTTAAGGGGGGGTATTACCCCCCCCCTCCCCACCCTTAATTCGACGGACGTCAATGGAAAGTCGTACCCAAGAATCTTAATAAGTAAAATGATATAATATTAGATTCAGCTTACAAGAGGCACATTTTCAATTGGATTAACATTGTTAAATCATTTTCCTTTAATGTTAATAATCTATATATGGGTGGTTCTCCAAAATTTGGTTAACTTGGTAGTAGCATCAATTTGCGCATAATATCAAAGAAATATCCAATACTTGAAATTGCTAAACGATGTTATGAAGTCCATTTAGTTCAGTCACTCATTTTGATATTTAACATAATATTCTTTAATCCAAAAAAATACCTGTTTTAATCCAAATATCAGGCCCTAGCCATGTAAGATCTCCCGAATTTAGTATTAATTTCACTGTGATTATATTTCTATAAGAATAATTTGATCAAACTCTATTTAAATTCATTTGCTAATTCATTACTAACATTGTCATTACGATTTAATTATAATAACAATATGTTTCATCACATTATTGCAAGACAAAAAGTGTAAGCGATAAAAAATATCAGGCACTAGTCATTTACAAAATTCAAAAATACGTGGCATCCAAACATATGGCTCTTTCATAACTCACTCAATGCGATAGTATCGGTGTCAAGTTAGTCACAAACACGACCCAAGCCGCGGCAAACATTTTGTTATTAGTGCAGTCGCCGACTAGATGCGGGAACACGCGCTGTGCCAGTCAAGCTCTCAGGCCCTAGGTAAGTTATTTTAAATATAATTAATTACTAATTTATCTCATTACTTATTGTAAATATGAGTATGGTGTGCCTTGTAATTTTGACCGCTTTATGGTTTTGATGATGACTTTAAATAGTGGATTTCATTTGATTTTGTTTCGCTTCGTCAGTCCCTAGACCATCAGGCCCTAGTCGTAATAGTGACTAGGGCCTGACACCACATCTAGGGACTGATAGTCATACTGTGTGATGCATGATTTTAAACATAATACTTGTATTTGTTGTAGAATATGGCGCTTAGAAAGAAAAACACATTGTCTAAAGAGGTAATTGCAAAAAAAATATTGCAAGAAATCATGAAAACATCAATTTGAAGTTCCATGCCCTAAAAAAATGCAAATGTTCTTGATTTTGCAATATATCAACTACACTGACAACAATTTGGTGTGATCGTTACTCGGAAAAATGCTTAGCGAGAACTTGCCAGGACTGCTCGATGAAGATTTTACCAAACAAGGACTTTGATAATAGTATAGACATTGCAGTCAGACAATGATTAAGAGATGTGCAACTCAAAACCTCGTGATTTAGTTATGCAATTAGAAGAGAGTGATCTTCCAAAATTATTCCAACATGAGTAGAACATCGTCCATCAATATTTAATTAGGAAATCTTTGATTTGATTGAAAAGGATGCAGTATAATTCACATGGGATTCTCGGAAAACTACACAACAAAATGCAACCAAGAAATTCAGTCGTATCATTTTGGCGGCTCCAGGATTCAAATTTCTTTGCATACAGTGGTAGTTTACATAAAGAATAAAGTAACGTCTCATTGCACTGTGTCATTAAATTTATCTCACAACGGTAGAGCCATTTGAGCACAATTACAGCCTGTCCTAATGGGATTGCCATCCTCTGTAAAAAAAACCTGCATTTTTAGTGTGACGGTCCTATAGGGTTACAGGACCGTCATCAATTTAAAAAAAAAACGATATTTTGGGTTGCAGACTCCAGGATTTCTATCCACTGACTGTGAAATATACGTGGACTTACCATGAGGCGAGACATGGGAAAGGCGCACCTGATGAAATCGGAGCTACATGCAAACGTACTGCAGTCCAACTCATAAGCTTGTTAGGCTTTGTGGTTGTGCTTCGAGAAAGGTGTCCAAATATACAGACCTCTGTTATCGAAGATGTTGACATAGGATTTAGGAAACGTTAACAAAATGATCAAGGAACATGAGCAAGAGCAGAAACCATTTAAAGGAACTCTATTAGTGCATCAAATTTCGGGTCATATTTATAACCAGCCCTTTAAACGTCTTGAAGTCACTAAGTTGCTTGTAACTTGTGTTAATGTTGATTGTAACCATTATAACATGGAGACTATAACGTACCAAACCAATACACAACGGCTTCAAGTTTCAGATGTGTCCACGAATTCTGATGATGATATGCCGTTAGCAAGTATGAGCCACATTGCGCAGGAAAATGTCTTGATTATGTTCTAGTTTAGTAATTAATGAGGGGAAAAGAATACCGATACGCCGCAATTTGCTCAAAATATGAAAATGAAGATGGAGAGCTGACAGTTACATTCCTTAAAGTTTGCAATGAAGATGGCACAGAGTTTAAAAAGTTCCTAATCTAATGGTCAAGAGAAAATAGTGTATTTTACAAATTAAAAAAAACCCTTTAATGTTTACGAGAAGTGAAACAATTAGGATATTTATCCTAATCACTATTTATTAAATAATCATTATTTGTTAAATAACTAGTACCTCGTGTTTACGAGGTACTAGTATTTTAAACTTGAAATATTTGTGATCTTATAATAATTAATGAAAGTCTGAATATTGTGTTCAAATTATAATTTAGTTACTTAGAAGGCTGATTATTTATAATAATTGTTAATTACTTCAAAAGACTATTAGTTTGTAAGTATTAAACTCAAAGTGAAATTTGATTGTTAAGAAATGTTGATACAGTATCTTCATGTGCATAATTAATCAATAATGTGATTATTTTTGTGATTATAGTTCATAGAACTTAAGAGATAATTAGTTATTACAGTACATTTTGTAATAAAAATGTGATTTTACATTATAAGCGTGTTTGGCGTCAGTCCCTATCTCGTCTCGTCAGTCCCTAGAACACTGTTTTTTAAAAATCATCAATATCTCTAAAAATATCAAGTAAAGTGACTGGCCCTTTTAGATGCAGCAAAGACGATCTTATACTCACAGTATAGAATATAAATTGTTCTGATATTTAACTAAAAACACCACTTTCAAAATTACGTCAAAAGTTAACCAAATTTTGGAGAACCACCCATATATATAAAAATGAAACCCGTTTCCCGTTGTCACGCCATAACTTGAGAACGGCTAGACCGATTTGGCTGAAGTTTTTTAGTTTTCTAATACTCTGTAGAAAGTTCTTACGGAAAAAAAATATTAGGAAAATGTCTCAGAAAGATTGAAAAATTACATTTAATTTTGCATATTTTAAAAAACGTAACGAATGTCAACGTCATTTGTTTTGTTTTAAAGACTAAGAAGTTTGGATGTGACCGAAATGAATTTTCAGATTTAAAATAAAACAGCTGGCGAATTGAAGAATTACAAATCAGATGATTCCGTTACTAATCAAGATGAAGTTGTCAATAATTATCCAATTGAATTTTTAAATTCGCTGGAATTGCCCGGCTTACCACCTCATAATCTGCAATTAAAATCGGATCAGTATTTATTATGTTACGGAACATAAACCAGCCACGTCTGTGTAATGTAATGGCACCCGGCTTGCGGTGAAAAAATTATTGAACAACGTCATCGAAGCCACAATTTTGAAAGGGAAGTACAAAGCCGAAGATGTTTTAATCCCACGCATCCCTATGATACCGAACGACATGCCATTCAAATTTAAACGTTTACAGTTTCCAGTGCGGCTTGCATTTGCAATGTCGATAAATAAATCGCAAGAGCAGTCGCTAAGTGTTTGTGGCATCAACCTAGAAAATCCATGTTTTTCACATGGCCAATTATATGTCGCCTGTTCCCGTGTCGGAAAACCATCGACATTATTTATTTACGCGCCAGAACATAAAACTAAAAATATTGTTTATCAAAAAGCATTAGAATAAACCTCAGAGCAGAGAAGGGTATAGAGGCGCCATATGGGCGTAACCGTGAGTACTCCATATATTGTGCAAAACTAACGTCAATTCAAATAAAGCTATTAATTGCTTTCTAGAGCGCGCGTGGTGTTGAGCTTAGTGTTTACTTCAAAATGCCAAGTTGTTCGGTAGCGATTTATAAAAATATAAGTGGAATTATTAAACCCTATGGAATAAACACAAAAATATATATTGTTTTAATTTAATAAAATTATGAAATAAGTAAAGTCCTTCTCAGTTATGACGAGACCAGGGAAATAGGGATTCATTTTTATATGGTGGATATTATAAATTCCAGTTCAAATTGAATAGGTACTCTACTCATACCTAAGATAGGACAACTGTCAGCTATACAAAATAAAGTAGTGCATCAAAGCTGCGCTAAGGCGGTACGAAGTTCGCCGGGTCAGCTAGTATCTCTATATTAATAGAAAATTAAATGGCCTAGGCATGATTAAAATGTTAATTTATCAAATAATAAACAAATATAAGGTTACTAGTTACCAAGCGTATACTGCATATACAGGGTGTTAACAGACTCCATAAAGCTTCCAACCAAGCATGCTGAACAACAAAATATCTCATTTTATATAATGAAATATCATGATAGAGCTCAATGTAATGCACTCAAAACATTGTGCTGATGAAGGAATTGAACACTACAAGGATAATTTAGGTAACTGTCACAGAGACAAGGTTTTTAACCCTCGGTATGCCTGGTGGGTCTGTCAGACCCAGTTTTGGATCACTATTTCATATACATATTGCAGTAAATAAATAAAAATATTTGTTTTATAATGAAATTACATACTAATATTAGGATTAGACATAAAAATCGTTTTACAAATCAACGATCTTTATTTTTTAAATTTTAAATGAAAATTTGTTCGTTTCAAACATAAAATTAAGCTTTGAGCGTTTTGTTAACAATTATTATGAATTACAAGTAGAGAGAGCACTTTAAACAAGTCTTTTCGTTGTGGGAACGCGTCCCGGAGTGAGGTAGCGGGCGGAAAGCATTGAATGGTTCGTTATGGCCAGCTACAGCTTGCGGGTGTGCTCAGAATTTAAATTTGAATAAAATACAACGGTTTTTCTGCCGTGGTGGGTCTGACAGACCCTACCAGGCATGCCGAGGGTTAAAGTAATGCAATATAATTCAAAACTTATATTAAAAAAAGAGGAAGGAGGCAAAATTTCATACTTCTGTAACTAAAAGATAAGACCAGAAAAAAAAAATTGCAAAAACGGGAAGAACAAATTCCTTTTGGATTTGTTAAGGGTGTTTTTTCACACATTATCTATACTGGTGGTACATTCGTATCTACTCACCAGTTATACAAACTGAAGTCTATTTTTCATAGAGATAGACGGAAATAAAAAAAAAGTTCTTTCCAATGTATAGAAGTAAAAAACTTTTACATTCCAGTATCAAAGCATGTGGTATATAACTTTACAAGTGAGAATATTGTGTTTAATTGTAATTATTGTTATTGTTTGCAGTCCTTTGTTTGGAAATATAGAGAACAAAGAAATGCATACATTAGTTTGCAAGTCATTGTAATTTGTAACTTATTAACCAGAGACTAATTTGTTTCTTCCAGTGCATGATTATGAGTTATTATAACTATGAATAAAATACTAACACTATTTGAGTTTTACTACTAGTTTAATTTTAAGGCTTTCAAATTATTTATCAGATAACTCTTCTCAGTTTAGTCATTGATTTAGTCAGGATCTATGAAACCAATAAATCATTTTTTATAGATTTATTTGGGACTAGCTTTCGCCCGCGGCTTCGCTCGCGTTAAATTCGGTATAACACACCAAGCAGACCTGCAGTTTTTGCTCTTGCGCCTGATTGATTTGTAATAGCAACGCTAAGTTTTCCCTTTTCTTCCCTCGTTCTCCCTCATATCCCACTTTTTTTAAATAAAAATTGGCCTATGTCCGTCTCCTGGTTCCCAACTATCTCTGTACCAAAATTCATCAAAATCGGTTTAGCCATTAAAGCGTGAAGAGGTAACAAACAAACAAACAAACAAATAAACAAACTCACTTTCGCTTTTATAATATTAGTAAGGATTAGTTTAAATATCACAAATGTGTGAGCCCCACTTGCTCCTGGCCTTTTCTTTAATCAATTATATACCTATATTAGGAGTTCCAAACAATGCATACTAAAAATGTGCTTTACTTGTTGCATGTTAAATTATTAAATGATTTCATTGATACCCATTATTGGTGAAAAGTCTTATATGAACCAAAATGTTCTCTTACTTTGTATTTGAAACTCTGTGATTACTTACATACCATACTAAAGAATCAGTTAATTATTAGGAAGTGAAAGTTGGCTTCAATCAATTACAAAAAAATTGTTCACCCTAATTTCAGAGCTTTATTATGTTTCCTTGACTACAGACTCAAGGTGAAAGATGTTCTAGGAGTTCCCAGAAGTATCTTAGTCATTTCTGGTTAGGTTTGGTAATAATGGTTAATGTTAATTCCTAATAATTGTATAAATGTAATTCCGATTATTTTGAAGTCTTAGCCAGTACATGTTCTAACTATTTTTATTTAGCAAATACTAGAGGAGGAGGCTCAATTAAATTGCGGGTAAACCGCAAATCTTACTCATCCTTTGTTCGTCTGTACATAATTATCGCAATTTTCTATGCTTTTGGACGTAGGTTGTAAAATCCACAATCTGCTTTGACTCTAAATAATTCATGTGATTAAACATTAGGCGATCTATGGTGATGCAGGTTTCGCAATTTTAAATAGTATTTTCTTTAAGAACGGCTCAAATATGTTGATGGGTACGAAATCAAATTGAGTTTTACGAACTAGAATAGCACTTACCAAAAACTTCTAACATCGATAAAAACGTTGTACAGTGTAAGGATCAATAACACTACGTACTGCAGAGAAAATAAATTATTTTCGAAGTAGGTACAACCATAAGCTCAAATAGAATAGCAAAGCACAAACAAAAGATACCTACATACAATGTGTTATTTTCCCGTGATTACATTGACATTTAGCAGCTCGGCACTAGAGGTGCATGTTTTTCAAAATGTGTACTCAAAAACTTAGGCGATTTTAATAACGTAGTTCTTTGAATTGACTACTCAGACTAAATAGGCCCTAGAGACATTGTCAGGCATAGGCACATTGGCCATAAGACCATAGACGTTATAGTCAATTAGTATCATTTGCCGAATGCAAATATGCCCTAAAAATTGTCTATTGAGCAAAACCGCAAATGAACTAAAATAGTTTTATTTAGGATGATAACGAATTTTGTTTTTGCCCGTAACGATATAATTATTTATTTATGTAGGTATAGAAAATTTCATGGTGTACACACGAAGACATATCAACCTATACAAAACCAGTTCATACTGATCTCTTAACAACGGATCGTTCACCGTGGATTTCTCGTACGATGAAAAATCCGCTTAAACTGGTTTTGTATAGGTTGATGTGTCGTCGTGTGTACATGCATTTTTTACATTTATAGAATGATAGTTCTATAGTAGATAAGTAGAATGAGTAGGTAATTTCATTCAACTGCCAATTTCATGGCTTTCAAAAATGTTTTTCTGTTTTATTTCAACTAAGTTCTACACCGCTAAAAACACCTACTTACCTTTTATTTTGTATTGAACTGTCATAAGAAAAAGCTTTTGTTTGTTTCATTGACTATTTTGGTACCGACTTTCAGAAGGAAAGCTATTTTCCACTTTTTATTTGTGTTTTTCTGGAAATCAGCATATTTTTTTTTGCAAAAACGATTGTATCTCAGCCTTTCTATTTATATTAAGTATAATAATACCTTACATGAATTCTTATGGAGGACGACGGAAAATGCTGTGGAGTCGATTTGTCCCCGCAGGGTTTTACAGGTTAGTGTGCAGTAGGGTCACCATGATGTCTTCTAACAGTAGACCGTACGTATTCCAGTCTGAGCCAGAGATGGTGCTATTCACCCTGAATAGCTATGCCTCTTTCCCACACTGGAATTACATTAAAACATCATGGAACTCTTTGGAAAGAAGTATTCATTGGAAAAGTATCTAGAAAGATTTTCTGGACCTTTTCGAGCCCAAGATAAGTAGGGATCGCGGTGTAGGCGTGCCAGATACTGCCACTACACTCAAGTAATCGTATAACAAGATTGCGGAAGTCACCTAGCATTTCGCTTAACAAAGCCTAGGCGCTTGGCATCTAATTGATTTATTTGCTAGGGTAGAATTTTGATCTTTAAATGTCGGACATCTTATTGAAAGTCACTCAAATTAACTGTGTGTTTCCAACGTGTACAACGTTGGAAATTAAAATGAAATAAACAGTTAATAACATAATTATGCTCTTTTATTCACATACTTATTGTTATTTAAAAATATAGTTACACATATTATTATTATATTAAGCTTGCAAAAATAAGCGTCGCGT
The DNA here is from genome assembly GCA_905475445.1 of Ochropleura plecta. Lineage (NCBI taxonomy): Eukaryota > Metazoa > Arthropoda > Insecta > Lepidoptera > Noctuidae > Ochropleura > Ochropleura plecta. The sequence continues at coordinate 14,707,637 of FR997723.1, forward strand.
TGATATGCTATGGTAAAAGGGTTTGTGAACGGTCGGAAGCACTTTCTGTCGAGTCAGCAGCGCCATTGGGGATGGGTTCAGGAGTAGCCGATGCTGCTCTGGATGTAATTGCATTCTGACATTTGTTGCGTAACTCAAACACCTGCGTTATTGCGTCACGGAAGCACAGGAAGTTGTAGTCTATCACGCCTGAAATAATAATCATAATAAAGCTGAGAAACAGAACCAACTAAAATAACTCGGCTATCATTGTGACGATTGTCGTTACGGCCAATGGTTCATGGTTAAGAACCTCGACGGTCATCAGTTGAAGCTCTCGTTAGGCGGTTGATTCAAGGGATTTAGAAGGCAGTACTCCTCGATACAGCCCGCATTGTGAGGCAGTTTCTGTCTCTGGAGGCCTAAGCCAAATATAAAAAAATGATATATTGCTCTTTGGTAGTTTGTGAGTTATGGATGATTATATTACCTACTACTTTTAGTAACAATGGAAAATAAATAATCAATAAGAATTTGTGTGAGATTTCATCAAATCGTAATTAAAAATGCTGAAATAAAACCGTCATTGCAAAAAAATATAACAGATACGAAATAATAACACTAAGTGAAGAATGGAAATAATAATAATTATGGTGTGTGGACAGGGGCCTCACCTCACTCCGCTCTCATTGGCTAAAGAAAACTGGCTGGCGCAAACCTGTAGTGCACAGAGTAAAATAATATACCTATGCTGTAGTGCTTGACACTAACCGCCGCGGGGAGGTATGGCAAAGTAAAGAGGTAGTCCCGATGTAGTCCAACTAGCGTCGGTAGCCTAACTATGTTCCGGGGACCGTTTTGTTTGTCCAATCATGTATGATGACGAATAACTACCAGAGACCAATAGCTTAATTGCCAAGAGCCTCGACCAATACCTGAGCAGGAGTCAGGCAGACCTTTCATTATGCAGCTGGATCTACGGCTTAATTTAGAAAGCGGTACTCCTGGATACGGGTCGTATTGTTAGGTTATGTTTAAATGTTTTTTTTAATAACCAACTAGGTATTATGTAAAAATATAAAAAAAATGTGTAAAAATTTAGTTTCTCAATTAATTACAAATTAATTAAAAATACTCGGAATAGTTGGGCCAATAGACAGTTGTGTATGATGTTGTTTCTACATACATTCCGACACAAAGTGAACCTGATGTTGGTGATTCCTTAGAACCATATTTTCAACAATATCGGCCTTCAGCGCGTTCGAGTCCAAAACAATGAATTCCGTAAAACTTAGCAGGAGGAAGCGCGTTATAAACTTGCTTTAGAATATTTTCTATCAAATTACCTTGTTTTTGAAAGTTTTCTTCGCGTAGAATACAAACAAGTGCAAGGAATTTGTTGACCTCACGCAAGTATAAAACAGTACCGTTGTTCAGTTTTATTAAACTTGAGCTTTGACTGTTGAATGTATTCACTTCTGTTTCATCCACCATGCTGAAACAATTCCAAAAAAGGGAAGAATTCCACTTAACAGTCGTTTGTAGAGTTTTAATCCTTACTAATATTATAAAAGCGAAAGTGAGTTTGTGTGTTACCTCTTCACGCCTAAATGGATAAACCGATTTTGATGAATTTTGGTACAGAGATAGTTGGGACCCTGAAGACGGACATGGCTATTTTTAAAAGAGTGAAAAATGAGGGAGAAAGAGGAAAAAAGGAAATTTAGCATTGCTATTACAATCAATAAGGCGCTAGGGCAAAAACTACAGGTGGCAGGTACCTGCAAATCAGGAAAGGGGAACTGTCTTATCCTGTCATTTATAATGCATGAAGGTAGATGATGACAAAAGGTGCTTAAAGGTAAGCTTCAAATTAAGATGATAAATATCTTACCCATAAATACAAGATATATCAATAACCACATCAATCATATCACAGCACAGTTCATAGCTCTGCATATCGACTGGAGAGCTGTCTGTTGCAATGTAGATTTTTGACACCACATCAAAAAGGAATGCTTTCTCTATACCAGAGTTCTAAAAAAAGACAGAAAATATACATTAACCTTTTGAAAGCTAGAGCATAAACGCACGCGCGCGCCCTCCCCTACAAGCCACTCATTTTACCTCAATTTTTGTCATACTTGTGTCGGTGGCGTCCAGGGCACGCGCTTGCTTGTCAAGTATTTTTGACAATGGCATTCAAAAGATTAATAATAAGTTAATTTTTCTCTCTGACTGTGTAAGTCATATAACCATCAAAGCAAAAAGTGTGTGATCTTATTCACTATCTTAACATTAGTTTTTTAACGAGCCATAATTTTTGATTTTACTCACAGATATGAGGATGTTCAGAAGGTTTTCTAAGGTTGGTAGCTGTGGGATTAACTTTTGTACTACTTTACTGAATGCCTCAAATATGGAGTGATCATATATGGAGGTCAGGTGAAACGACAGATGAACATGTTCCAATCCACCTTCCGCCAAGTCTTCGGTTGCTCGGTGGTGAATATCTCTTTGGGATTCCATCTTGTAATCATCATTAAGACCATCAACCTGAAATTATTATGAAGACGTTTGATATTTAACATTCTTATTCACTTCTTTTTCTTATTTTTTACATTTAATATATTTTTTAAAACAAATCTAAATAAACAAAATAAAAAAGCACATGTTTCCGAACACAAAATATGCGCTTGGTCCTGCAGTTGCGTAGACCACCTCGTTATGCTCAGTAGAGCAAGTACCATTACATCTAAGAAAGTTTCGAAATTCCACCCAGTATACTAACTTGGCCTTCTTGGGCAGGCCGCCAAGAAGATGGGTGGACGATATAAAAGCAACATTAGGAGGTGGTTGGCCTATATTAGCCAACAATAGAAAAGCATGGAGAAAATTGGGAGAGGCCTTTGCCAAAGGGCAAACAGACGAAATCAAAACGATGGAACAACAACACAACACAAATAGAAATGTTATAATATAAATTGTTAATGAATTTAATTTTAATGCAAATTTTAATGTAATATTAATTTAATGTAATTTTAATGTGATTTTATATGTAACTTTAATTTTAATGTAATTCTAAATTTAATGTAATTCTTTTTTTAATGAAATGTGTCAAATGTAATTTTTGCGTCTGAATAAAGGCTATTTATTATATTATTATTATTATACTAACTTGGAACTAAGATCGGGGTTTTTTTTTTAACTAATTACAAACTAGGAATGAATGTTTAGTTAGTAGGTTCCTTTATATTAAAACAATCTACAATACAAACTGAGTCATGCTTAATCAAATAGCTGTCCCAGATAATTGAAATAAATACATACAGATGTTGTTATGTAATTAAATCATATACAGTGATAACTGTCCACTGATTGTACTTACTTTATGTATAAATACTTCAAATTTTATGTTACTGTTTACTCTATATGCTTTTGTGACAGTCAGCTGTAACTTTTCCAGAGCATCTTGGTAGTCATCCTGAAATAGATAGTGTCCACATATTCATAAATTGTTTCTTTTCATAATAAATTGACAATGGATGGAGTATATTACCATCAAGGTCTACAGACAGAAGCAGTTAGCAGAGAGGTTTGAAAAGAGAAATGGGAACCTTTGTCTAGCAGTGAGACATAACATCTGACTAGCCTTTTCCATACTATGCTGGGATCGGATTCTAGTCTAACCAGATGCAGCTGAATACCAGTATTTTGCATGTAGCGATATTAGGACATAATATACACTTGAAAAAAAGAAAAAAATATGTACCTGAGCATCTATTACAAACACCAAGGCACCACAGCCACCAAATATTGTGTCAGAATCAAAGGTGGCATCAAAGAAATCAATCTGGCCTGGAAAGTCCCATATTTGAAACTGTACAAAACTACTGTTATTTATGTCATCTTTAACTATTTTATTTGTTGACTCCAGGAATAATGTTTCATTTGGGGACATTTTGTGGAAAACCACTTTCTGAATAGATGACTTTCCAGATCTAAAATTGAAAGAGAAAAATTAAGACAAATTATTAACTTATAATATAAATCATTCACAAGGTTCAATCATGATTGCATAATTATGCTGCAGTTTTAGCAGGTTCTAATTTTGGGCTATACTCACATGATAAAAACTGGCCACATATAGGGTTCCGAAGCACCAAACAAAACAATAACAATATTTTTAATGCTAATTCAAATTAAATAAAACTTCAAATACCTATTAGTCTTACCTATGATAATGAAAAAAAAGGTCATGACTGCAGTTTGATAAAAAAAAAAATCACATAAACTCAATATCAAATGTAGTTCAAACAAATTTTTGTTAGAGGTTTTTTATACATCCTACAGACCTATTTTTTTAGAATTTTCTTCCTTTGTTTTTTAAACAAGAGTATCATCAACCATTGCCTTAAGAAAAAAGTGTTTTAGGCACCTTAATATCATTTATTAAGACCTATTGATAGGCACCCCACACGGTTTTATACATAGAAGTATTTTTTTCAACCGTCAGTTACATGTATGGAGAGCCAACCCTATTGTAATACTTACAAAATTTGTCAATTGTTTTGTTTAGTAGTTCATAGAACACACCTACTCTCTGAATTCCATATATCTGGTGTCAACAGTCTCAGAATAAAATGGCTGTGACATGCAGATAGACAGAATCTATATGGGTGCTGTTTTAGCTATTTGGCTTCAGAACCCTAAAAAATGGATTCTTATAAGAATTAAAAAAAAAATTATGTGAGATAGTTATAATCTGTAATTAGTAAATCCCAGGGCCAATATATCAATCTTACAAATTCGGTGAGGTAAGCCCTATGGTTTACCTACCTCAGCGCATTTTGTTTGCTTGTGCCATTATTTTATATTGATGGTTGTGTAAGACTACTTGTACAAATACCTTCTAAGTCCCATTAAAAGAATTCGTGGTTTGTGATCTTCTTGTAATGAAGTATTGTCGCCCTCCCCATTTTGTTCGAAAGGCCCATAACTGAAGTCCTTGGGGAAAGACCCAACATAACAACTGGGATCGTCTTGATAACTCTGAATCATAAAGTTGATAAAAGCTAAATTGTTGTTTCGTTGTTATTCCAGCCAATATTATAGAAATGGTTCATCCACTTACCATATTAGTAATTATATTACAGAGAAATTATATACAAATAATTATGATTACATATATCCTATTATCTAAATTTATTACGCTTTTAACATTTTTAAAAACACTGCGTATTTATGAACAAAACATGAATGAATATATTTCCAAATGCCCATTGACATTTAACAAAGACAATTTATTGACTTGACACAAATTTAATGACATGACAATAATAACCGCAGATTATAAAAATAAGAAAAAAAATGCATGGCACTAATACTTACTGAAGAAGCTCCGTATTTATGCTTTTTGTGGACAGTAAGAAGGTATAAGCCAAAGAGTTGGCTTAGCTGGATTTAAAGTTAGAAGACCCAGATTAACTTCAGGATTCTCAGATGAACTAATGAGAAGAACCATCAGCAGGTTTGTTTTTTTTTAATTTGCAGGTCAGTGTCAGGTTCTATGTTGATTCAAATATAAAATGCGACCGTAAAAAATATGGCTTTTCCGCACCATTTGCCGGATTACCATCGTGGGATTTGGAGGTGATACACCCGCACGTCCTCGCGCGCCACTCATGCAGGCGCGCGAGGACGTGCGGGTGTATTGCCTCCAAACCGGGGGGAAAATCTGCTGCCACGGCAAATAGCCGTTCAGCGGCTGTCCGCTGGGCTAAGTCCCCTCTTTGAGGAGTGGCTGGAGAGGCACCACGGTGTCATAACTGGGGTATTAGTAAGTTTGTGACATGACCGCTGCAAAGTTACAGGCGCAGCTGAAATCTTAGAGCAGTGGTTTACATACAAGAAGTCTAGCCTGCTCGTTATCATAACAAGGATGTTGTAAGCATTCATCCAAGATGGTGGCCCGCAGGCTTTGAGTGAAGAATCTGCACCGCTTATCTATGGCTGAGGAGAAGCAGTTCACACATGCTTCTTCGTACATCTTCGACGTTAGAAATGAGTCAACCTTGTTGGCATGATAAAAGATTTTTAATACTGAATGCAAAAGGACTTAAAATGACGATATTTCAATATAAAAAGAACCATTTAAAAATATTTTTACTTTTTTTGAAATAACAGCACAAAGTTACAACCGGTCAAAGGTGGTCCCTCAGTCGTGACTGATAGGCATCCATATCACATAACCTAGTTAAATTAAAATTCACAACTGCTTTATATGACTAGTCTCTTTCAACTTCTTTCTTAAAATGTCTTCTCTACATCTTTTCTAACTTATCTACTAAATACTCTAACATATTCAGGCTAAATTCACCATCCTTATTGATTACTTCTAATAGTACCTAGTACTAACTTAATACTTTGTTTATTTTAAAACCCCCTTAAACTTTAAACTTTATTACCTCCTAATAGCTGGGGAGGTAGCGTTGCATTTTTGATGGTGATTTCTGTACGATTAATTTTGATTGAAATTGATAGCTTAGATATGGGCAATAATTGAATCAAGCGTCAGCAGGCGCACCCGGGGTGGATCAAGTGGGAAAAAAAATATTATTATGTCAAAAAATAAAAAACCAAAAGTGTAATCTGGTCGTTTGAAAATTTGAACAGCAATAGTTTAAACAATAATAATAATTATAGAAATAATCAGCAGTAAAGATAATGGTGGGTTGTACGTCAGCAGGTCATATCCGCACATATTAAAAATAATTATCTTTAATTCATTTCTGGTCGAATGAAATTGATACATATTATTCTTTAATTCTTTATGCTATTAAAATAATAAAAAAATGCCTCAGCCGACCTATTGATAGGGGTAAGATCGTCAGCAGGGGGATTATAAGTAACTATTTGTATTATCCAACTGACGACTTTCCCCTCTTCAATCACTATGCTGACTATCTTTTTTGTTTAATATGTTGTTTAAAATACTCTTAATATTAATTTCAAGCGACCAGAAATTGATTTGATTATAAACAATGCCTTTTTTATTGCATATATAATCTATATACTATATGTTAGCTGGCGGACGACTTTCCCCTCTTCAATCACTATGCTGACTATCTTTTTTGTTAAATATGTTGTTAATTTTAATTTAAACAATATATTAAATAAAAAAATAGTCAGCAAAATAATTGAAGAGGGGAAAGTCGTCAGTTGTGCGGATATGACCTGCTGACGTACAACCCACCATTATCTTTACAGCTGATTATTTCTATAATTATTATTATTGTTTAAACTATTGCTGTTCAAATTTTCAAACGACCAGTTTACATTTTTTTTTTACATAATTAAATTTTTTTCCCCACTCGATCCACCCCTTCTGAGCCTGCTGACGTTTAGATTATTAAATAATTATCCATAAAGAATAAGTTCAGATATGAATCAATCGACCAGAAATTATTATGTGAAATGCAACGCTACCTCCCCAGCTATAAGTGCCGCCCTTGACCCCCCGCTCCTACTACGCTGCGCCACTATGTTTGTTCATTTTTATAATCATAAGCTTTATTTTCTTTTTATGTCTTAATTAGTCAATTGATGTCAAATATTAATATGAACAAACAGACACTGATTTGCACTTTTCCAAAAAATTCTGCTGTCACCTCGATCCTAATATTTCATCGAGGGAATCCCATTATTATTTGAAACAAAAGTGTACAGTTTTAATACTATTAAGTAAGTAAAGTATTCGTTAGTAAAAAAAACTAATGAACGGTAACGTGTAACGAAGCATTAGTCTTTGTAGGTATTTAATTTCCGAATGCTTCGTAAATAGATTTTCTTATTATAAGCGTTTCCATTGAGGGTCCCTCAAACCTTTAATCGATTGAAACTATTCGAATGGCAACAATAATTCATACTACTACATACTTACTTACATTACGACTACTAAATTACTCCTGGATATCCTTACTAATATTATAAAAGCGAAAGTGAGTTTGTTTGTTTGTTACCTCTTCACGCTTTAATGGCTACACCGATTTTGATGAGTTTTGGTACAGAGATAGTTGGGAACCAGGAGACGGACATAGGCTAATCTTTTTAAGAAAAAGTGGGATGTGAGGGAGAAAGAGGGAAGAAAAGGGAAAACTTAGCGTTGCTATTTCAAATCAATAAGGCGCAAGGGACGGAAGTGTTACCCCGAATTTAACGCGAGCGAAGCCGCGGGCAAAAGCTAGTCTCAACATAAAAATATGATAAAAATAACATTTTCTAACATGACTAAGTACATTTTTTTAAAAAAGAAAACGTCTATTACAATACAAACTACTTCTAGGCTTTCCACTACAGCAAACAGTGCTAGACGAAGTTCTAGTGGACACTGTTTTTAAAGGAAGTCTCATGGGCGGGGAAATGGCAGTAGTCAGAATATCGGCACTGGCACACGGTACTGGAGCCTGCAGTCGGTGCTCACGATTAGTACGCCGTCTGTCGTAGCGTTGTGCGAACGCCACATTATTCTGTAAAATCGCCAAGCTATCGGTGCGAGCTGGGAACCGTTCTAAATTGTTCGAAACATCACCCACGTCCGCCGTGTCAGTATCTATAATTTCTTTATGGTCTAACAACATACCGATGTTTAGCTTCATGTTAGTAGTACCATCCCTGTATATAAGATATATTGTTGATTGGTTTAATATTTTCAGCGAAAAATGTTCGTTAATCTTCATAGCTTTCATTTTGATCTGATAAGGTTTGAATTTTCGGGATAGTTTCTTGGTCTTCTCTCTTATAAAGTTATCAAATTCTATTGCTAACATTTCTTCATTATCTTCCTTCCTATTCTTTTCAGTGGTTGATCCAAGTTTAAGAATATCAGGATCCTTGTGTGCCATTTGGGTATCTATCATGACTTGCTGTAAGACTGGTGGATCGTTCAATGAATGCCATTGCCAGTGTGAAACGGGGCCGATCGCACGATCAAGCACCACTCCTTCAGTCTGATTGTATTTAAGGCTGAGAAACAATAAATAAATATTTACATCAAAACAACAACAAATACCTTAGCTATCTAAGATGTGAATTAATGCATATAGGTGTCCTAGTGTGAAGGTAATACAAAATAATAATTAATTTTATGGAGTATGTCACCAACCAGAATATCCAAATTAAGAAATTTTAATATCCTCGTGTTAAAATTACTGCTGCACTAGGTACTAGTTTTAGGTACCTACATGTTTAGAAATCACAATTCTTTAAAATTACCTCTAAAGTAATGGATTATATCATGGGTTTGATTTATGGATTGAATTTTTAATGGATATTTTTTAATTAACAACGGTTTTTTTCCATAACATTTTGCAAACAAAAAGCACTCTTGTTCATAGCCGCTATTTTTAAAACAAAATGCAATGGCGGCTGTTGGGTAGGATAAATAATTCAAAGCCCGTTTGTTTGATCTTATGCGTATTTTCGTCGTACTTGCGAGCGAGGAAGCAAGCACCTAAATTACGGCAGTGGCGGAATTACAGCACAAAAGCGCTATAGGCGCCCAGGCCATAATTTGTATGTGCCGAGAGTATTGTATTGTATTGTATAACGGGCTGGTGTCCGCAACTCCACGTCTGAGGCGCGTATTTGGTATAACAGAAGAGAGAGAGAACGAGCTCAAAGATTAAATCTCCGAAATTTTGGTTTATTTTGTCCATTCGTGCAGAAAAAGGGCTGAATGTGTGACAGAAACTTTTAATGAAAATGTAGGAAACAAAAAGTAGCGAAGCGAGCTCGCTAATTCTAAACTCCGCCAGAAGTTACGATAAATGTAAAAATCTCTGAAAAACTAAAAAACTCAAGAGCGAGTAAAGCGAGCTCGACCATTTTTTGCTCAGCTAGCAGATGGGACTAATGGTGTAAGCGGCAGCGCGAAATTCAAATTTTCCTAGGTTTTTTGCATTTTGTAGATCAGTGTCGAGTAGTATTATGAATTGTAACCGGTTTTAATATCAATAAACTGTAATATAATCATTTAAATCATCAATACAATTCTCAAGTTCATTTGTTGAGGTAAAATTAACGTAATAGAGTTGTATTGATGATTTTAATTATTATAAGTTATTACAACTCTTTAGACAAATTAGGCTTCTATTTGTAACGGTCGCAATTTATATTTTAGTTAACATATAACCTGACATTGCTCCGCAAATTGTAAAAAAAAAACATAAAAAAATTGAAATTTCGCGAACTACCCAGGCGCTTCCACAATTAATGCATAAAGATTATGAATTACATAGCTCAGAGAATTCGGAACAACCAAACAAGTATAGCAAGCTTGTTTTTTGTTGCATTCTGTTTCTTTCTGAAGCAGAATTAGGCTGTTCTGAGTATTTTATTATTTCTAAATGTGATGTGAAAGCTATAAACCTGAATAGCTATTCACAATCGTGCCGTGAATCGAAAAAGTCCTACAAACACTATTCACAAATCCGTAATCGGGAATTTTAACATGTCTGCACAACCGTGTTACGGTATGAAGACGTCAATCATACCGACGAAGAACAAATACCTTGTAAAAAAATACAATTTCAATAAACTTCCTCGAAAACTGGCTCTTATTGCACTACGATTAAGTTCAACACGGTATGTATTTCACACACGTGTTTTTTTCTCATTAAGATTCATTTTTCTGTATCATCACGGATAACAATAAAAAAACCGGCCAAGAGCGTGTCGGGCCACGCTCAGTGTAGGGTTCCGTAGTTTCCCGTCCGTCACAATAAGTGTTCCCACTTATGAGTTTAAAGGTGGAGGAGGAAATTATTTTGTACAACTTTTTGTCTTTTTTGTACAAAAACTGTTGTGTCAATCAAGTTCAAAATGATTTTCCTAGAAAGTCCTTATAAAGTTCTACTTTTCAGATTTTTTTCATATTTTCTAAACTTACGGTTCAAAAGTTAGAGGGGGGGGGACACATTGTTTTTTACTTTTGGAGCGATTATTTCCGAAATTATAGACATTATCAAAAAATGATTTTAGTAAACCCCTATTCATTTTTAAATACCTTTCCAACAATATATCACACGTTAGGGTTGAAATTAAAAAAAAATCACTTCCCACTTTACATATAGAGTGGCTACCCTAATAAAACATTTTTTTCCAATTTTTATTTTACCACTTTGTCGGCGTGATTGATATACATATTGGTACCAAATTTCAGCTTTCTAGTGCTAACGGTCACAGAGATTAAGCGAGGACGGACGGACGGACAGACAGACATGGCGAAACTATAAGGGTTCCTAGTTGACTACGGAACCCTAAAAACTGCTCAAATCCCTAAGACCAGCAGTATTTTTATTTTTAGAACAATGAGTTGCTTTTTTTTTCATATTTATTTTAATAAAAAAATGTGTTTATCAATCACAAATAAACATGATCATTTATAAAATATCTAGCTGACCCGGCGAACTTCGTACCTACCGCCTTAGCGTAGCTTTGATGCACTACTTTATTTTGTATAGCTGACAGTTGTCCCATCTTAGGTATGAGTACCTATTCAATTTGAACTGGAATCTCTAATATCCTCCATATAAAAATGAATCCCTATTTCCCTGGTCTCGCCGTAACTGAGAAAGACTTTACTAATTTCATAATTTTACTAAATAAAAAAAATATATATTTATTTTTATAATAGTGTTTATTCCATAGGGTTTCATAATTACACTTATATTTTTACAAATCGCTACCGAACAACTTGGCATTTTGAAGTAAACACTGAGCTCAACACCACGCGCGCTCTAGAAAGCAACTAATAGCCAAAGTAAATACAGGGGAAGTAGGTTATCTCCGGCCCAATTCGCGATATAATTGCCTACTGTCATAGGGTTGTCACTTTTAGCTAAATTTTAATTCAGTACCTATAAATTGGCAAGGGTCGAGAAGTTGTATTTTTTACTTTTATTTTAAAGTGACTAAAATATTATAATTAAACAAAAAACACCGTAAAACAACATTCAAAACTGTCTGTCTACTCTCTGCCTGTCTCTTAGACTATAATCAAATCTGTTGTTATGATTCGAACTTTGCTTTATATGTATATACCTATATAATTTAAAATTAGTCAATAACTTATTTTTAATTACGATTTCATAACTGTGGGTAGTTAGGTACTTAGTTAATATACCTACAATACTGAGAAATCGGCACAACTAAACGTAAACAAAGCAATAGCGGTAAATCAGTTGACAGATCAAAAGTACAAACATTCTAGTGGGAAAGTAGACCTACCTACCTACCTACTTCGCGATAACTCGCGGTACTTCTTAGCGATAAGACCGCCATTGTAACCATAGATTTAACATCTTTTTGTAAAACAGTTTTGTTTCGTAGATTTTGGTGTGCAATAAAGTATATTCTATTCTATTCTATTCTACTTCCTCTGTGTGATAGAAAACTAATATGCTAATACAACAAAAAGAAGTCAGTAGGTAGGTATCTCATTATGAAGTAAAAAATTGAATTATGCTAGAATAAGTGAGTAGCTTACCTTTCCTGTTCAATAGGTAATTTGAACTGAGACAATTCTGGAATTGATGAATTATTAAGACACCCAAACACACAGCAATACTTTCTCCCGCGGTTATCAGACATTTTTTATTCGTTTAGCGGTGCCGAAAAGCCGTGACGCGCGAACCTCGTGCAGTGTTAGCCCCATTATGCAGTCAGGATATTAAAATACTATGAATAACAATAATTAGCAGACCCAATTTGTTCAGTAAAAGTAATAACGCAAAAATGAAATTTGGAATTTTGAAATCGAAAAATTGTGAGATTTCTTTCTAAATGTAATCTATTCTAAATGTTTTTTTTTTTGATAGGGCGTCTCGCAGTTCAGCTCTCTTGAGCTATATCTGCTTAACCGGGCTATATTCTAAATGATACATTCGTACATAATATATTATACAGAAAGTGTTTCAGTATTTTTTTTTAACTACTAACTTCTTGTAAAAAAGTATTCTGCACTGAATTTTTCGGAGAGACTTAAGGTGAAAGCTCCAACCTACCCGCGAAATTCAAATTTTCTTACGTTTTTTGCAATTTTCAGGCCAGTGCTAGGTTGTATGTTCATTAAAATATTATTCGCGGCTGTAAGACGTATGTAGTTATAGAATTATAATCATCAAAATCATCAATACAACGCTCTAAGTTCATAAAGCTGTAGGAAAGACTTTTTCTGTTTTTTTTTTTGTTCCTACGCCTTTATGAACTTGGAGGGTTGTATTGGTGATTTTGATGATTATAATTCTATAACTACATACGTCTTACAGCCGCGAATAATATTTTAATGAACATACAACCTAGCACTGGCCTGAAAATTGCAAAAAACGTAAGAAAATTTGAATTTCGCGGGTAGGTTGGAGCTTTCACCTTAATTAATATTCAATGATGACTTGACATGGGACGAATACTTAGTATTATAATAATAATTGTGGTGAGAAATAAACTATTTTGATTAACATAATATGGTTTTATTTTCTGCAGCCTAATTTGAATACAGTTGAGTTTTGTTAATTTATTTATTAATCCGGTAGGTTTACTCAGTCAATTTAGTAAACGTATTATTACATTGACTATGAGTAAATTATGGGATTAATAAATAAATTAACAAAACTTAGTAAAAACAAGGCTCAAAGCAGGAATGATATATTAAAGACATACAGCTATAGTTATAAACATCGCAGGAAAGTTGCATGTTTGTAGTTACAGATGGCGCTGCTAATCACTTTCCTCCTGAACCCGCCGAGTAAAGCCTCTATACCTATATATAAAAGTACTCTGTGGTTAGCCCCGACTGGCGCACCTCGAAAGGAGCCGAGATTTTGTTTAGTGTGCGTGCGGCGACGCATAGATACTACGGCGCACACATACAAGCCGCGCGCTATGCGTTTGTATGAAGATAACGTACTTCCCCTCTTTATACTATGTAATAGCTTTATTTGAATTGATGTTAGTTTTGCACAATATGGAGTTCTCACGGTTACGCCCATATGGCGCCTCTATACCCTTCTCTGCTCTGAGGTTTATTCTAATACTTTTTGTAAAACAATATTTTTAGTTTTAGTATACATATTTTATTATTATTAAATACATACATTAAAATGAAATCATCACTGGTATTATATTATTAATATTACCGTCAAAGTCGGTACATTTAATAATATTTATCTATAAATAAATATTCCGCGGCGAGTTATTTTCAAAAATTAGTAAATTAGTGCGATAGAATTTAATTAAGTGGTTACTTAATTAAATTCTAAATAATTCGCTCGTAAAGAGCATCGTTTGTTCGGAAATGTGGTTACATTTCCGAACAAACGATGCTCTTTCAATATAGTCTATGGATGTGAATGACGTTGACATTCGTTACGCGCGTTTTTTAAAATATGCAAAATTAAATGTATTTTTTTTTCAATCTTTCTGAGACATTCTCTTGATATTTTTTTCCGTAAGAACCTTCTACAGAGTATTAGATACTTAGCTACAAAAAAAAAAAATCAGCCGAATCGGTCTAGCCGTTCTCAAGTTATGGCGTGACAATGGGAAACGGGTTTCATTTTTATTTAAATATAGTTATTTAAATAGATTTGCTTATAACTACAAATTGATTTATTTGAGATCTAAATCTAAAAATTATTTGAATTTCTTATTTTTAATATTAGCGTAGCATGCCTTTGTTTCTCCTTTAGTAGTTTGGTAGTTTCCCGCAAAGTGCGGGAAAAAATTAAATTAAATCATAGTGTCATATTGATTAATGACAAAAGTACTTTTTGTTCTGTTATTTCATTTCTCCGAAGTGTATTGAAAAACGTCGTTTAATTCACGTGAGAATTTGTCACTGCTGTTCTCGGCTCTATAACGCTCACGCCTGGCGGCTCGTGCGTTAAATCCGCCTCGTCTGGAATGACAAAGTTTCCTCATTTGAATCAAAATGTAGGTACTACCTATTAACACTTTATTTTTTTACCACGTGTTTCTATTAGCTACGATAATGTAACGTATCCTGTTAAACATACCATAAAATGTTTTTTTTTAATAACTCCACATGGATTTGTGAATAGCGTTTTTCCGGTTTGCAGATTGGATTGTGAGAACATAGACTAGTGCCGATTGTCGATTCCGGTACGATTGGATTGTTTATGATTAGCAATGCTGGTTATCGTAATCGAAAGGCAAATCTTCAGGCACATATCGTTGCAGTGCTGCCATACAAGTATTGGCGAACGCGGTATCAACCATGAGCTCCACGAAACGTATGACGAGCCTAATGTTAAAATACGACGACTTCGATGTACAGAACGTGTTGCAAGAATATTATTATTATTATTTATTTATTCTAAAGGCATCAAACCCAATACAAAAACACAAATTAAAAATTATAATACATACAAAAAAAATATCACCATTCTGAATACAAATTACACAATTAAATCGAATATGACATTAAACAAACAAACAATTCCTATTTTCGATTTGAACTCCGGTGGACTTTGAGCCAATGCATTTGGATCGGACTGTTCCAATCCTCACCCACGACCCTCAGCAGGTGATTGGTCGATTTTCGGAGGATGCTGCTGAACGAAGCTATTCGCGAACGAATAACGGCATAAAAGTCCGGCACTCTCCGAACATGCTCGACGCACTACAGTACCGAGGAAACTTCATCAAAATACGGTACGCATCGTTGTATTGCACACGCATGGTACTTAATGCATGTGTAAAAACATAGACAATATGCACGGAACAATGTCTTTTTAACGCACGTGCCACAGCGTGAAAATCTGCGCGCAAGCATATTACACCGAATCGAGAGTGCCCGTCTTTCCCGTTCTATGTCGGCATCATCTGTGAGATCGTCAGTGAGGACGTGGCCCAGATATCGAAACGTTCGTACAACCCTTACTGGTGAACCATAAATTTTAACTTCCGGGACTTTCTCCGGTCCCTTTCCAGCCCTAAATACTAACATCTCTGTTTTCCCGACATTATAAACCATGCCATGAGAGTTAGCATAACGCTCACGGCCCTTATTGAGGGGCTCAAGAGGACCATGTCATCGGCGTAGCTAATATTGTTAAAACATACGCCGCCTATGTGACAACCAACACCTGCCCTATTCAACTCCCCAATAAGGCCATTCAAATAAATATTGAAAAGGTCCGGAGAAGTCAGCCCACCTTGACGCACGCCACATTTTAATGTGTACCCTCTCGACTGGACGTCACCCCATCTAACACTGTTAGTTTGGTTTCCGTACCAGTATTGAAGCATACCTATTAAACCCGAGTGGACTCCTGAGTCCCGCAGTTTGCCCCAAAGAATATTATAATTCACCAGGTCAAAAGCGCGACTCAGATCCAGGAAACAAGCATAAATCGATGTGTTACGACTTTTGTAATAATTTACCGTATAGGTACTTCAATGATAATATAGCTAGGTCAGTCGATAAACCAGGGCGGAAACCAAACTGAGCATCTTTAATCTTAAGATTCTTCAACAGCAAGGGCTGCACAAGACTCTCCAACACTTTGCCTAGGACAGTACCAAGGGAGATTGGCCGGTAGTTGGCAGCAGAACTGAGATCCCCTGTCTTTTTCTTGGTAATTGGTACAACTATCGTTTTCATTAGGGCATCAGGCAGGTACGAGTACCTGATAATAATAATAATAATAATAAAACCTTTTATTTCATGCAAAGTAAAATACAAGTATAGTTTAAAGAAAAAAAAAAAAAAAGAATAAATACTGATGTTGTTTACACGAGTTTCACTATTTTACAAAATGATTAAATATCTGTAGTATTATCTTTAAGTAGGTAAGTAGTATAGAAGTTTTTTGCATGAACCCCTCCTCAAGTGAAGGTGAAGGTCTCCTCTAAAGACTTCCATCTGTCCCTGTCTTGGGCTATTTGCTGCCAGCTGGAACCAGCTATCTTCGTTAGCTCGTCTGCCCATCTCGTGTGGGGTCTGCCTTTGTGGCGTTTGCCAGTTGGACCCTTCCACGCTGTTACCTTGCTGGTCCATCTCTCGTCCTTTAACCTCGCTACGTGCCCAGCCCACTGCCATTTTCGTTTCTTAGCGTACGTTAGAGCATCTGTCGCTTTGGTGGTTTCTCTAATTTTTGTGTGACGGATTTTTTGCATCTTTTTAATATTGAGCATACTTCGTTCTATTCCGCGTTGGCAGGTAGTGATTTTGCTTTTTGTTTTGGATGTATACTTCCAAGTTTGGCATGCGTAGGTTAGACAAGGAAGGAGGCATGACGTCATGATTTTTGTTTTGATATTTGTTGGTATGTTACTTTTGAATATCTCTTTTAAGGACCAGTACTTGTTCCAAGTGTTTTGTACTCTTCTTTCTATTTCTAGTTCATTTTGTTTTCTTTTGAAGCCAATTTGTTTTCCAAGGTAGATGTAGTTTTCTGTATATTTCAAAGTTTCATTGTCAACTGATATTCTTCTCTGTATAGTATTTGTCATGACCATTGTTTTCGAGAGATTCATTTCTAGTCCTATCTGTTTGCTAGCTGTGTTTAGTGAATCAATCGTGTTTTGTAATTGTGTGCTAGATTCAGACAGCAGGACTAAGTCATCTGCGAAGCGTAGGTGGGATAGATACTTGCCATTTATGTTTAATCCTGTCTTTTCCCAGTTAAATCTTTTTATTATTGACTCTAGGATAGATATAAATAATTTTGGGGAAAGCGGGTCGCCTTGTTTCACGCCTCTTCCAATGGAGAACGTAGGACCAGTGGATTCTAGTTTTATTTTTGCCGTACTGTCTTTGTAAATGTTTTTGATTATATCTATATACTCTTGTTCAACTTTTTGAGCTTGCAGGGCGGTCCATATACTTGAATGTGACACGGTGTCAAAAGCTTTTTTATAATCTATAAATGCAATGTAGAGCCCTCTTTGCTTCTCTTGGTATTTTTCTATTATCTGTTCCAGAGTATGTATATGATCGATTGTTGAAAAGCGCTTGCGAAAGCCTGCTTGTTCTATTGGTTGGTTTTCTTCTATTGTGATACTTATTCTTTTGTTGATTATCGAGGAAAACAGTTTGTAGATACATGAGAGTAAGCTTATAGGCCTGTAATTTGTGATATCTTTTGAGTCACCTTTTTTGTAAATTAAAATTATTTCTGACTCTACCCACTGTGATGGTATTTCAGCAGTTTTTAATATAAGGTTAAATAAGTGTGTTAATGGGAGAGTCAGTAGCGGCCAGGCAGCCTTTATAGCTTCGTTTGTAATCCCGTCTGGTCCTGGGCTTTTATCTAGTTTTAGTCTTTTTATTTCTTGTATGACTTCTTTTTCAGTTATTGGTGTTATGTTTTTGCTCTTGTTTGTGTTAATATCACTTGTATTGCCATGGCTGATACACTCGTTTCCTTGTGCCTTATATAGGGTTTTATAGAAATGGGTTGCTACATCTATAATTTCTTTGCGTTTGTTTACGGTTTTGTCTTTGCGGTTTAAGCCATCTATCCAATATTTATTTGTTCTTAGTTCTTTAAAGGCTTTTTTTGAGCTTCCTGCTTTTTCCAAATGTTTTTCGATAGTCTTCGATCTGTAGCATTTGTAGTCATGTTTAATGTATTTACTTATTAGTTTATATAGAGCTGATAGTTCGTTTTTTGTGGCTCGAGTTTTTATCTTAGCGTGCTGTAACTCTTGTCTTCTCTTGATAAGTTCCAGTGTTCGCTCTTTTAGAACTTTGTGGTTACCTTTCAATATTTCGTTAGAGGTTCGAGCGTCCTTTAAGCTCTGGGTTATAGCCTTGGTTAATGTATTGTAGAAAGCCTGTACTGATGTTTTTTCTTGAAGTTTATGTAAATCTTGAAACCGAGATGAGATGTTTTGTTTATAAGATATTATTTCTTGTTCAGTTTTCAGTGCTGAATATCCATTGTTTTTGTACGCTGTGCGTTTTTTCTTCTGCTTTGTGACAGACATTGTTGCTCTAATTGCTCTGTGGTCCGACGGGTAATTCAGGTTTAAAACTTCTATGTTTTGGAAGATGCTTGGTTGATTTGACAGTACGTAGTCAATTTCGTTTTTGTATTTACCATTCGGTGATCGCCAGGTCCATCTTTGGTTTGTTTTTTTATGAAAGAAAGTATTTAAGATGGCAAGTTTGTGTTCTAGGGCGAAATCGATTAGCCTCTGGCCTCTCTGATTTCTTTCACCATACCCGTTTGGTTTCATTATTAGATGATCATCTTTTCTTGGTTGTCCTATTTTCGCGTTAAAATCACCCATTATTATATAGTTCTTGTAAGCTTGGTCTAGGGCTCTATTGACATTCGAGTAGAAGGTGTTAATCTCGTCTTCACACGCTGTTTCTGTCGGTGCGTATATTTGTATAATTGACATGGGCAATCCTTGTATGTTTAAGTTCAATAATGCTACTCTATCATTTATGCCCATGAAACTTTCAATCCAGTTCTTGCGGGTTTTATTTATTATGAAACCGACTCCATGTCTGCCGGGTGTGTGTCCCGTGTGACATAGTATGAAATTAGTATATTCTTCTATCCGGGTGCCCATCCTCCTTATTTCGCACAATCCAACTATGTCGTATTTGATTCTAATGAGTGCTTCGCCAAGTTCCATTAAGCGTTCGTAAGTCGATAATGTTCGGACGTTGTAAGTTACTATGTACAGCTGATCTTTCTTGTTTTTAGTTGAGTTAGGTATTTCTCGGGTTTGTGTCTCTTTTCTTATTATTGAAGAAGTTTGAGATGTTTTCTTTAGAGGGTTTTGGTCTTGATCTTCCACGGTGACCAGCCGGATTGGAAGATGGTTTTCGTTGCTTAGTTGAAATTGATTTAATGTTGCATCGTTGAGGGAGGGGGGTGTTGGTTGCTATGGATGTGAGTTATTGGTTTGGTTCTGTGGTGTGTTGACGTTATCGTTTACTAAGTAGCGTAGAATGCTCGGTTTTATTACTCCTTCTGAGACACTGTTTGATCTGGGTATAGACGGGTTTGATTGTTTTATTTTGTTTTTCTTGATGGGTCTTGTGTTACTATTACCAACTAGTGATTGAGAATTGGGATCTGACTCTGGTGAAGTCATCAGTGTTCTTTTGTTGTTTGGTTTCAGTATAATAAGTTTGTCGTATTTTATCGTGACTTTATTTCCTTTCTCGCGCTCTCTATTTGCTTCTTCCTTTAGTTCTTTCCTTTTTTCTAAAATGTACTTAGGGTAATCTTCGTTGAAATAATATTTGGTGTCTTTTAATAACATTTTTTGCTTGAGAATGCTGATCTTTAAACCAAGGGTAGAAAAAGTTACAATTATGGGTCGGGGTTTATCACCTTTTTTCCCCACTCTCTTTATTTCCTGAATATCTCTACAATCCAATTCAAAGGTCAATTTTTCATTTATGAATTGCAATATATTGTTCTCCAAGTTATGGTAGGATGTCTCGCCCTCTTCAATACCGAAGAAAATTATGTTTCTTTCTCTTGCTTTTTTTTTCCATATATTGAATCCTTTTTTCTTGTTGTTCAACTTTTTCTTTCAAGGTTTGATGTTTTTCTTCCAATATGGTGAATTTCTCTTCTAATTTGTTAGTTATATTTAGTGTTACCTGTTCTGTCACCTTTTCGCCACTTTTCTGAATTTCTATTTTTTGCATGTTCAGTTCTTTTTGAATATTTTGTAAGGCTTTCATAATTTCCTCCATCGTGTCTGTTTTGTTTTGGTACTTGTTGCGCCCTCTAGTAGAATCCGATAGTATTATTTCGTCGCTATAATGAGTAGATCGAACGTAGTGTACTTTTTTCCTAATAGATGGCGCTTTTTCAAAGTTTAGTTTTCTATGACGGATAAGCTAAATTGCAAACTCATCTAGATGTGAGGTTACGTTTTTCCAAAGAATGAGAAAACATTCGCGAACTTTCACTTATTTATACTCCGGCACCTGCCTAGATTAACACTAGTACGATTTAAGTTCCTGGATTTACGAGAATAGACCTCAAAAGTTCGTGGATTGTTGTTTGTATACACTTGTTAGTTTTTTATTGTTTATTAGGTTTTTATGTATTATTCGTTAACTTGGAACTTTTTCTTCACTATATAGTCATATACACTAGTTTATTGTCACTTGTACGATTTTTTATCACTGAAATCACTTTATTTATATTTATAATTACTACTACTTTATTTAAATTCCAATAAAGTCAAAGAGTACCTGATACATAAATTAAAAAGTGTACATAGCTTGACGTGTATGAATTCCCCTGCATGTTCCAGGTGTTCAATGCTCAGGTTATCATGGCCCGCAGATTTGCCACGCTTCATATGCCTAATTACGTCAAAAACATCCTGCGGCGTAAATTGCAACTGCTCACAATCCACACCCTAGGCCAACCCCCGACCACACTCCACCGATGCCTGTGTAGTCAGATCCGAAGGCATAGGCTCAATTTTAAATTTGTTGGCAAACAAATTTGCAATTTGACATGGCTCAAGTAGACCATCTATGGATAACGGTACATTTTGCTTGTGATTTAACTTTTTAGTATTTTGCCAAAAATTCAAATTTTTTTTATTTTTGCAATGTGTAGCTAATATATCCATTTTAATTGATTCTTCATTACGTTGACACCACTTCAATAATAGACGACACTAGAGCATACAAACGTTTACTTGATGGTAAACCAAATGGTCGGATAAGTCGAAGCTGGCCCAAGCTCAGTAGGCCTACCATCAACTTTTAGTTAACCATTCACTTCCGATGTAATCCAGTATAAGTACCTAAACTAAATCGCTCAGATTCGTACCATGAAGTGCCTTTATCTGACAGGAGTTTGAATCTCTCACGGACTGAATGAAAGATCGAAATTTGTATGTGGTCCGCGGTGTGAGAAAGAGATGACGCTATACAGACGTTGCATAAGTCTGTCTCTTTTACTCGCACCATATGCGTTGCGTTTCGAAACTTAATCTGTATAAAATTACAACAAAAACATTTTCAAATTACGTTTTCTAGCTTCAAATTATATACCATTACGCCATATTTAGTACTCATTAAATAATAGTAGTTTATATAATTATTTAATTAAGAAATATATAAGGTTTGCTTATTGTTGTTGTTAAAATAAATTGATTAAGACGAGTTAGGAACGCACCTCCACTCTTGTCAGATTTGACAGCAGTTTTGAAAGAAATGGCCAAACTATAGAAAATGTATTTGACTTTTTTTTTTCACATCCTCAGATAAACCATTTTTTCATGTCGATGTCATTTGTCATCGACAGGTTATTTAGTCTGTACGTAGTTGAACAAAACGTTGAACTTACATAATTTTTTTTTATGACAAGAATCCGTAATAAAAATCAGTATATTAGTTGATTTAATGCCTGCACACTATTGTATTTTAATATAATATTATATATATAAAATAATTGTATTCAATTGCAGTCAACAATCAACTATTCTACTAACTAAAATAAATAGATAACTTTTTTTTGTGGCTACATAAAGAGATGTTTCTTGTGTATTTTAAGACCTTAAAAAATACCGGTATTTTTCATATACTTAAATGGCATGTTGGGACGCCATCATTTCGTAGTTTGGTACGAAATGACAATCCTTCTTTTAATTGTTGTGAGTTCTTTACTTAATTTTATTAGTATTATTTGAAGTTATATTAATTTAATATAACTTTAATAAGTAATACGAATAATGGCTGAAATACCTTGAATTACGTATATTATCACAATTTTTATTAAGTTATTAACAAAACGACTCATTTCACGCCAAGAAATAGCAACTTTTTTTGAATTGGTTACTTTGACACATAAGCTATCCTTTTCAGGTTGATAGGTCACGTCATGGTATGAAAAATGAATGAACGAAAACAGTTTGCGAAGCAATTGTCGACTTGATTTGGCGTTGCCTAAACTGGATCGTATTAAGGATATTGTGGTATGAAATAGCAAAACAGTTTATTTTAGGTCATCAATTGAATCGCAATAACAGTTGATGGTAAGCCTCCAGGTTGGTTGGACAGCGTAGATCAAAATTCAAGAATTATGGTCAAAGCCAGAAATTGGTCATTGTTGAAAAATATAATCGACTCCTGCGGCTGTAAAGCCACATAAATAATTACATGGTGATACACTTTTTAATACTTCATCCAAAAATGATATTTCTAGAACCAGATAATTTTTTTCTGGATTAAATATTGTCCGGACCAGCCGCTTTGTATGAACAATGCTAAAAATATCAGATGGATGTTCGGTAAAAACAAGGGTTGATGAATTTGTACGACGCACGTAGAAAATGCCTCGCATATTGATTTGCTTGTATAGTACCTAATAATTGTATATGTTTTTACAATACACTTCTTTGAAAACTGACTCTTATGATTAGGCTATTAGGCACTACGATTAGGCTCAACTTGTATTTCACACCCGTGCTTTCTTATTTATCACGAGGGCTTTACCTACTTATTTTCTGATTTAACCATATATAAACCAACTATAAACAAAATATAATAAACAAACCCCTATAGCCGGCGGTGTTTTTTTTTTAGAGCAAGTATGCGCATGTTTTTAAGTAGGTACTTGCTTCATTTATTTTTATTAAATAAAAATTAATAAAATAAAAATGTGCGGCCGAAAATCTTAAAAAAAAAACTTAAGAAATTTCACGGCGGCCTAAAACGATCATTAACTGTCATTCCGTGTACTTATTATTGTACAGATTTTTGTTATCCACTGACATGAATCATCAACCAAATGATTGTTAGTAGGTAATAATTACCGTATCTTTCCAGAATGATCAAAGACTATACCATTGCCTAGATAGTCAAAAGTGGCAAGTATCGTAATAGGGTGAGTGCGGCCATTGTCATCGGGCTCCCCGCTGCTGTATATCACAAAACGCTGCTGAGCATTTGTCTCTGAAACACATATAATGATAAAACCTTCACACAATGTTTCGCAACAGTAGGCTAGTCAACTGCCGAGCTGTTGGAACTCCCAAGAAAATTGCAGAGTTCGAGTGAATGTTTGTTCGTTAACATCTCTTTATACTAAATGGCGGTTTATATCCATAGCACTCCCGGAGATTCCCTTACCTTCAGCATCATAATAATCTAGTGCCAGTCGACCACTTCTGTAAAACCAGCGACCTCGTCCATTTTCGTCGAACTCTGCTAGTCTTTCACCGGTGTCGTAAGTCATCAGCCGTTTATTCTTGTTGCGTTCGAACCAGTCAAACTCGGGGTGTGCGGGACGCATACGATAAACATTCATCTAAAATAAAAAGTAAGAAAAATTTAGTTTTAGACTAAACCGAAAAAATAAATATATGCCCGTCATAGCAGCAACCTTAGATTGTAAATAATAATTTAAGGCGGAACTTGTGTATGCGATCAGGTGACATTATGTCGCCCGGGGCCGGTATGTCGACGACTTAGTTGTGTAGATCCCAAAATGCAAACTTTGAGCTACCCGAATGCCACCTGACTTGACCTGACATACCCAATCTGTTTCTGTACGTAGATCCTTTTGAAAACCAAACATAAAAAGACCGATTTTTGTTGGTTGTGTTGCAGCATTTGAAGACCAAAATTACAGCTAGATTTTCTAAAGTCATTCATGTCATACTCCATTGCTCACGTCAGTTTTGTGCAATAATCCAAACAAGACTAGCAGAAAACTGCTCTGTGGGCGTAGCGGTGGGTTCTTCGTTTTTGCGCGTGTGACGAGACGCCGCATGTTCCGTCGGGCTTATCGCAGCGGAACACGCGGAACACAAATTGTCGCGTCGCGGCGATGTCACCTATTAGCTCCGGCGCAAGTAACGTTGCATTTCAATTTTCAAGGAAACGTCCATAAAGATGCTTCTCCGTAAACGCTTTGAATTACATCGCGATGTGTCGCATCCCTGTTAATGATTAACTGCGGTCCTTAGTGCGTCCCCCGCCCTGTCTGTTATGCCTAGCCGGCCGTGACCTAGCTAGTGCGTGGCTGCAACTTACGAGCCAGTTGTAAAATGGCAAAAGTTAGGCACTGAAGTTAAATTACTTCTTCTACTGCTACAAAATTACTTTGTTTATTGTAAAACTTTGCCACCCGTCTTTGACTAAGAACAGTCATTTAAAGCAGTTCTTTGTAAATTATAACCAGGTTATGAAATATCAGTGCCTGTCAGTCACGACTGAAGGATCACCTTTGACCGGTTGTAACTTTTGAGTGGCTTCTTTTACAAACTAAAGGCTTTTTTTGGGGATGGGAAATCGTCATATAACTTCCCACCGCTCTGGGTAGAGTGGAAGGAGTGTCAGACTTTTATCTCTATGTGGCGTGCGTGGAACAAGAACGCGCTGTTGAAACGGCCTGTCGACACTAGACGGACGGACGGTTAGCTATCCATTGCTCACTGTCCACCCACGTCTACGGTGGCCGGGAGTTGTCTCGCGGCAGGCACCCGACGCCCTGAGTGTCTCAAGCGGTAGCTAGTTTAGTTTGAGCTTTGATCCCTCAACCATCCAACCACATCCTTCGCTAGCATTACTGCATCGAAGAATGAGGTGACCGATTCCCATTCCCCTTTCACTCCGTAATATGGACTGAACCAGGTCCGGACGCCAAAGTTAGCCGCCGCCGATCGCCTCTACGAGGTCACAGTAGTGCTCCACCCAAGCGAGCTAAACCGCCACTGTGCGCTCCACTTTGTCCTCCAAGCGATCGTCATAATGTAAACACCCGGGCGTTTCCTCCCGCCCGATTATGTGAACGAACTTCCTGAAACTTCCGTGTCCGTGAGGACCTGGGTCAAACGGTGCAGTCAAGGACTATCGCCTCCACATCCCAGGGTGGCAATAAGGCAAGAAGGCTCGCCGCCTGTCATTATTTCAGCCGCAGCCTGATGCGACACCCCCTGTGTCAGGATAAGCGTGCCGTCAGTGTAGCAGACTAAAACTAAATGCTGGATTTACAATCGTTAGAGAACTTTTTCTACAGCCTGACGAATTAAGGTTAAAATTCAGATGGTCCCTCAATGGAAATGCACACAAATAAAAAATCTCGCAACATTTGAGCACCACTTCATCTCTCGTGTCCGTACTATTAGGGTTTAACCACATCTATCTGCTACATCTGCACGGAATCACATTATTCCACGCTCCATTCCTATGCTGTCGCTCGGAATCGGAGTGCTATAGCACGCAGCAGTATCAACGATGCGATCAAAAGGATGCAGAATCCGTGCTGATAGATGTCGTTCAAGCCTTATAGTCGAGTAGATCCTATCTATTTTAGAAGGTGGTGGTGGTGGAGGTGGAAGGGGATACCTTGGAGCGTTTTTGCAACCTATACGGTAATGTTTTAAATGTTTTTACCTTTCGCACTACTTTTTCTGTAGGTAGCATAGTCCAACCATTTTCAATGAAAGAGCGGTCCGATAAAGCGTACCGAATAACACCTTTAGGAGGTTCCATCTGAAATTATAGCAAGTAGGTTAACTTACATTTACAGAGTTACATAGTTGCGCAACATTTTTCAGCAACGTGATTATAATAATTGTGGGTTGTGGCAGTGTATACTAGGGATTGTGACAATTTTCTTGAAACGCCTGCATCAGACCTTCTTAAAGCGGTCATTCCGCTGAAAGGGTTCAGATTCCAGGTTCCTCCATAGAACTTGAGCCCGACACTCGTTCAAAACGGCATAGAACTGTAGTAGATTAGAAGACGTTTTTCTAATTAAAGGTGGAGTGATGTTATGTGAGTACCTACTTGTTTGTTATTGATAAATAGAATGGTGAGATGGTAGATTTAACTACTGACAAACAGTGAACAAATGCTGCGTCAGTTCAATTATGAGTTTGAACATATCAGATGTATTATTGAAATCGCACCGCACATTCGTATATAACAGTACGAAAATAGCCTAATATTATAAATAACAAAATTCAAATTTTATTTCCCATGATTGGTAGTTCCGTATTAGTGCGTTCAAAAGCTATTCCACTAACAAATTACTCAAGTATACACCATTAAAATTATGTAGTAGGAGTGAAATAAAGCCTGATGTGCAGCCTACCGAACCGGATTTACTACAGTGATTTGCTACAAGTGGTCGCGCAAGCAGTAAATACGAGGGTAATGCACTAACCTCTTTCATATCCTTTTTTGATACTAATCCTAGGACTTGCTTACTTTCGACAAGTTTTGTCGGCTCCACAATTATTTTCATGTCGTCACTAGTTTGAGGTTTCGGTTCCAAAAAAATATCCTTTTGAAACAATATAGGTGCATCTTTCAGTTCCTTATTTTTCTCAAGACGTGGTCTAGATTTTAAAAACTTTTCGCCAATTATAATACCTGATTTCAGTTGTTTTTGTTTCTCATCTAAGCTTAAAATATCTAATTCCAAATCTGAATTAAGGCAAAAAGGACAGAATGCTGAATATTGACCGCTTTTATTATGTACGCATTTATGAGAATTTATAAGAACTATTTCGGAAACCGTCCTTATTGCAGTTTTTATTATTTTTACATTTTTTAACACATCATCTGCGTGGCCTTTTATCAATTTGGTCTGACTGATCCTTAGATCGGCTTCTTTTGCTTTCCGCCGAGCTTCTACTTCTTCCTTTGCCTTTTTTGCCTTTAAATGTTTGGATTTTAATTGTTGTAATTCAGGGCTTGTCTTTTCCTCTTTGCTGTTCTGTTTTAAATCCTCTTGTTTCTTCTCAGAGAATACTTTATCTGCTATCTCCTTATTGCTATCTGTTTTCATCTGACTAGATGAATCCCGTCCCGTCTTTATTGCAGTTTTTATTATTTTAACATCTACTAACACAGCATCTGCGTGTCCTTTTATCATTTTGATCTGACTCATCCTTAGATCGGCTTCTTTTGCTTTCCGCCGAGCTTCTGCTTCTTCCTTTGCATTTGTTGTTTCCTTTAAATGTTTAGATTTTAATTTTTGTAATTCAGGGCTAGTCTTTTCCTCTTTGCTGTTCTCTTTTAAATCCTCTTGTTTCTTCTCAGATAATACTTTATCTGCTATCTGCTTATTGCTATCTGTTTTCATCGGACTAGATGAATCCTGTCTAGTCTTATTTTTTTGTTTAACTTTCTTGGAATTTTCATTATTTTCTTGTTTGGAGGTTTCATCTTTTTTTTGTTTTACTTTCTCGAGTTCGCGTTCCTTAGCGGCCTTTTTCATTAGAGATTTCATTTGTTTGGCTTCTTTTTCTTCTAATTGAACTTTTTTTTTATTTTTTTTCATGCTATGTTCACTAACCGCACGCCCACCTGTTTGATCAAATTCGAATTTTAAGGACGATAAATATACTCACATTACTTTGCACGTATTATGTGAAATATTCTTTCCTTTTGTAATCACAAAAGTTATGCGACAACCGCAACATTGAAAGGTACTGCTAAGCCATGTTGTGATGGAGGCACTACAACGGGGGGAAACTCCGCTACCGTTGCAAATTGCCACTCAACTGACAGACCTCCGGTGCGATCTCATTGTGGCATGGAGAGATCGACTGTCGCAACGCCGTGCAGGGCACGCCACAATAGTGGCGGTAAGTTCCCTCTTTCAGGAGTGGCTGGAGAGGCACCATGGCGTCCTCACCTACCACATGACGAAGGTCCTCACCGGACACGGTAGTTTCGGGAGGTTCCTGCACATAATTGGGCGGGAGGAAACGCCCCGGATGTGACGATCACCCGGAAGACACGGTGGAGCACACAGTAGCGGTTTGCCCAGCTTGGGCGGAGCACCG
Organism: Ochropleura plecta; assembly: GCA_905475445.1. Classification (NCBI taxonomy): domain Eukaryota; kingdom Metazoa; phylum Arthropoda; class Insecta; order Lepidoptera; family Noctuidae; genus Ochropleura; species Ochropleura plecta. Next base: position 14,736,443 of record FR997723.1, read on the forward strand.
CTGTGTCCTCGTAGAGGCGATCGGCGGCGGCGATCTCTCGCATCCGGCCCTGGTTCAGTCCATGGTCCGGAGCGAGAGGGAATGGGAAGCGGTCACCTCCTTCTGAGAAGCAGTCATGCTAGCGAAGGAGGTGGCCGGGCGTTTGAGGGAAAGAACCTCAAACCAACCCAGCTGCCGCGGGAGACGCCCCGGGCACCGGGCGCCGCGAGACGACTCCCGGCCACCGTAGATGCGGGCCTGTGGACGGTGAGCAATGGGTAGCTCACCGTTCATCCGTCTATTGACGACAGGCCGTGTCGACGGCGCGTTTGTGTTCCACGCGCGCCTCAAAGAGATGTCATCAAAGCAGAGGGGCCTGCCAGGGCCACCGCTTGCCGGTGTTGCGGGTTGTTCGAAAGAGATACCGCGATCTCGGAACGTAAAGGGCAACAGAAGGAACATGAGTGAGTTTTAGTCAGTACAAGTCTGATACTCCCCCTCGCTTCCCCAGAGCGGGGAAGTTATTTGATGATTTCCCATCCGCAAAAAAAGCCTGTAACCTAAAATAAGCGCTGCACGATTACGAGCACTTATGTTAAGACACGGAATCAAGAATATTACCCTCTTCTAACATGTCTTTATCATTATATTTATCATCGGTCTTCTCTTCTTCACCGTGACTATATTCTTTCGTTTTGTGTTTTTCCTTTTCCTCCTTCTCCTCCTTGACTTTATTTTCTTGCAAAACTTTTGGTTCCTTGGCTTTTTTAGTAACCACATCTAATGCTGGTTTAAGTTGTTTGGGTTTGTCCTTTACGGTTGGCTCTTTTTGCTCTTCAACGTTATTTTTTTTTTCTTCAAGTTCAACTTTGTCCTGCCTTTTATTTTCTTCGTCTTGTAGATTTTGCTCTCTTCGGGCAAGTTTCTTACTTTGAATTTGTTCAAGTTTTTCCCTTTTTTTTTCATCTCGCACGCGGTATTTTTCTCGAATATCTCTTATAAGATGCGCAGAACTCACACCTTTGGTTTTTTTTTTCTTCTCTATTATTTTTGGAAATGAGAAACTAAAGCTGGGCTTGATAAATTTATCACCAGTTTCTTCGCTTAGACTTTTTGATTTAGTCACTTGTTTTGCTTTTTGAATTTTGTGACTTATTTTGTCTACACTGCGTCGCAAATTTATCTCTCCATCCTGGCTAGATTTGTCGAATTTATTTGGTTTAATATTGGAATCTTGTATGGTCATTTGCGAGGATCTTAATGATCTAAATTGTACTTGCTTATTTGGATCATCGGCATCAATATGAGCGGCACGACCCTGTTTTGATTTTGTTGGTTTTGGTATTTTATTTATATCCGTTTTAGACTCCACATATTTTGCCTTTTTTTCAATCTGGTCCCATAGACTTGTTTTTGGGGTTTCGTATACTTTAGGGCTTTTAGGTACAGAATGTGGAACTTTAGTATCTATTTCTGGTTTCAACATTTGTCTCAAACTAAGGTCATGTCTTTTTTTTAATGCTTCTTTAGCATCCATTAAAACTTTATCTTCGAAGACTTCTTCTTTGTGATCTTTAAAAGAAGATCTTGGGAATTTTACATTTGGCTCCATAATAGATGTGCCTGACTCAGCCAACGAAGGGGCAGGAATTCTCGCATGTACAACTTTGTGCGGTTCTGTAGGTGACTCAGCCAATGAAGGGGCAGAAATTCTCGCATTTACAACTTTGTGCGGTTCTGTAGGTGACTCAGTCAACAAAGGGGCAGAAATTCTTGGATATACAACTTTGTGCGGTTCTGTAGGTTGAATAAAAGCCACAGCTTGCTTTTTATAACCTTCTCCTAAATCAGTTTCACTAATTCCTTTCTTACCTGATTTAAGATTTGTCTGTGATTGAAACATTGGTTGAACATCAGGCTCATGCCTAGAGGGTAAGTTGAGTCTATGACTGATTTGTAAGTCGGAGTAAGTACGACTTTTATTTGTTTTTTTGAACATTGCATCGGTACGAATAAAGCTTATTTTCGGCGGAAATACAATTTTAGCGTATTTTTCTGTGCCTATTGTTTCTTCACCTTCGACGAGTAAGAATTTCTTAACAATTTCGTCACAATCACAAACCAATTTTTCAGTTATTTGTGATTTTTTACGACAGTGGTCGCATATTCCCATAACAATATTTTTATCTATTGATTTTACTTCCTTCATGAGTTTTTGGGCATGCTCAAATGTTTTTCTACATCGTGGGCAACTTATATTTTTCTTTTCTGGAAGCAGTCAAAAATTAAAATCAAAATCATTTATTTCACGTAGGCACTTTTGAACAGTCGAAACATTGACAAAGCGTAGATCTCTATGGAGAAGAATGGGCAAGAAACTCCATGGTCACTCTTTTAAATCAGAATGTTTTTACAAAACCTTGGTAACATCATTCGTGATTTGGTAAACTATGTGTGAAGGATGTAGCACGACGTGCACGTTAAGTGTCCATAGTAAAACAAAAATTAAATAATTCAAATAAGCCGTGGCAACTGAGAGATGACCAGTCACAACTGACAGCGCCCGTTCACGAACATGACGCTTAGATCAGTACCATTTAACGCAACGATTTTGAAGGGATCTAAATGATCCGACACACGCGCCACCAACAGCGAGACATTTAAGTGAGCATGTCATGCTCTCAGCCTCCAGAGCAAATTAGTCAAGAAAAGACGTAGGTTTCCATTAGATGATAGCTTTGTAGTACATAGCACTCACACAATTTAGGCTACATATTATATGATTTTACATATAATGCTAAGAAATTGAATCTATGCAAAGATAATCGTACAATCTTCAGCAGCTCCAACAATACTATTGAATGCTATCAATTTATTCGCCCCTGTTCGTGTGGAGCAGGACCAGCATTGAGCCAAGCGTTTTTGTCAGTAATATAATCGTCCAACTTATAATATAATTATGCTTGTTTACGTACATAGTGTGCTTGTTTACATTTAATGCGTTTTTTTTAATTTCGTCTCATTCAGTTCAATGATACTTAATGGAAGTTTATTATAGCACCTTAAACAGTACCCTATGAAAGATGTGTCTACTTTAGCGAGTCTGAAGCGCGGCTGAACTAATTGGTAATTTTTGGTATTTTAATTATGTCTGTCACCTCTTTTACCAAAAAGATGCAGATTTTTTTTACCTTTATTGATTTCATAGATGTATTGACAGTGTACTGTCATGATGTTAATGTTCTTTCCCTTAGAGAATCGCGAATAAAAATAGACTCGATGTATATGCAACCCGGCCCCATAACAGAATGCCATAAGACATTTAACTATGAAAGTAGCTAAAATAAACCAGTCTCGCGATAATAATATCTACATCAGTAAATTAACGGATTTTTCTAACAGCATACGCTGCTGAACTTAACCGCGTCGCAAGGGATATTAAATGGGAACCCCATTGAAGTCTTGAATCAAAATAACGATCAATAATCAATAGAATAGCGATCAACGCTTTGGATTGGGCAACTACAGTACTTTCACAAGTTATTATGTCTTGTGACCGGGACTGTAGCTTTAACATTTTGTTTTTTTTTTGACATTCAAAAGTGTCTGATTGAAATAAATGATTTTGATTTTGAATCAAGTGTAATTCCCAGGAAAACCGTTTTATCTACAAATTCTAGTTTCTCTTTATCAAATTCTATATCACAATCATTACTTTTATTTAACATTCAAGGAGCTCGTGGCTTAATAAAAGCAGCCGCTCAGGTCGATCTTTAGGTTAAGTGTTTGCCTAGGTTGGTCTGTGGATGGGTGACCACCCATTACATACCGAGTTTCTTTCGTGCCTCGGGAAGCACGTTAAGCTGTTGGTCCCGGCTGTCATTTGTAGATTTTTGACAGTCGTTAGACATAGTCAGTGTCCCGAAAGTCTGACAACCAGTCTTACCAAGAGATATCGTATTACCCAGTACTAACTGGGTTATGGAGGTCAGATAGCAGTCACTCCATGTAAAATACTGGTATGCTGCATCCGGTAAGACTGGAAGCCGACCCCAACATATTTGGGAAAAGGCTAGGCAGATGATGATGACTTTTATTTAACATCGGTAAAGCGAATCTTATGCATTTGGTATTTTTTACATTTAATACTATTTTTGCTGGTGTGTACCAATTATGCACCTCAATTGGGGTATTATTCACGCCATCTAGATTTTGGGCGTCTATTTATCTTAAAAATTTGCGAAGTCAGCAAATAACACTATATTTTGAGACTCGTTTTTTTATTAAAAACGAGTCTCAAAATATGCTTATTAGCAGGGTAGATCATTAATGTATAGTAGAATGAGAAAATGACCCAATATTGGGCCTTGCGGAACTCTGATTTTTACTTTTAAACCCTGTGAATTAACACCATTTATTCGTACTAACTGTTAACCTATTACTCAAATATGATTTTACCAAACTAAGAGCAAGATTACCTAGTCCGTAATGCTCTAGATTCAAAAGTAATGTGTCGTGATTCATGCAATCAAAAGCTTTAGAGAGATTACAAATCCTAAGGTGTGTTGGGACTCTTCCCACGCAGAAAATATGTGCTTTAGTAGAGTTACACCGGCGTCAGTCGTAAAACGTCCTTTGGTGAAACCATAGATCTACTGTTAGTCGTGTAAGATTTTGTTGGTGTTAAAATGATTGAGCATCTGATTAAGCATTACTTTTTGAAACATCTTGCTAAAAACTGGCAACGCGGATACAGGTCTATAATTATTCGTAGAAAAATCTCTTTACCAACATTCCGTTAGAGGTTACGAAATCTCTCCCATCTTCTTCTAAATTATACTCTTCTTAAAGAAAACTTTATAAGGATATACCTAACTTTAATTTTAAACCAATTTGTATTGCTACAATTAAAAATCCATTCAAAAAGTCTAAACATTAAAAATACTGAAGACTTATGGGGGATATCCGTTAAGGTTCTTGCTAATATTATTGACTCAATTGCTCCTGCTCTAACAGGCATATTCAATCAGTGTTTGAATAGCAGCAAGTTTCCTGACTTAATGAAATATAGTAAAGTAGTATCAATTTTCAAATCGGGTTGTAAGAGTAATCCCTCTAACTATAGACCTATATCTGTACTTCCAGCATTAATTAAAATCTATGAAAAAATCATGCTGGACCAGATGTTGTCTCATTTTAACTTAAACGGGATTCTGCATAGTCAACAGTTTGGTTTCACGAAGGGTAGGTCGACAACGGACGCGGGAGTAAAACTCATCAGTCACATTTTGGAATCCTGGGAGCAGTCCCAGGATGCCATTGGCATTTTCTGTGATTTCTCAAAAGCGTTCGACTGCGTCGACCACAACACACTGCTCTGTAAGTTACATCACTACGAAATTCGTGGACGAGCTGCTGATCTTGTTTTTTCATATTTATCAAACAGACAAGTAAATGTTAATGGGGCGACGTCTTCTGGGTCTCTAATGAAGATGTGCGTGCCCCAAGGTTCTATTCTCGGTCCCTTCCTGTTTCTTGTTTGTGTAAATGACCTTCCTTATATGATGGCCAAACTATCGGATATAGTTTTATTTGCTGACGACACTTCGCTAACATTTAAAATAGATAGAAAAAATCCAGACGTTGTTCATGTTAACAAAAGTCCAACCGTTCTATCGAAATAGTTCGCAGCTAACAATCTCTTATTGAATGGGAACAAAACCAAATGTCTAAAGTTTGCCTTAACAAATGTACCACCAACGTGACCTAAATTTAAAACTTGACGGCAAAAATCTTGATGTTATAGCAGAAACTGTATTCTTGGGGATGACTATCGATTCAAAACTGCAATGGGGCGCGCACATAAGAACTCTTTCGGGTAGGCTCAGCTCAGCTGCATATGGAGTAAGGAAAAGAAGGTAGTTAACTGATATAGACACAGCCAGGTTAGTATACTATGCTTATTTTCACAGTATTATGTCCTATGGCGTTCTGGTCTGGGGATCGGCAGCAGACGTCGATTCAGTTTTTATATTACAAAAGAGCGCAGTCCGCACTATCTATAAAATGGGTCCTCGCGAGTCCCTCAGAGAAAAATTTAAAGAGATCGATATACTGACTCTGCCTTCACTTCATATCTTAGAATCTATATTGTATGTCCGTAGAAATCGGGGGCTTTCCAAAATTAGGAGCGACTACCATAATAATACACGCAGTAAACACGAAATTGTAATTCCCAAATTTAGATTAACAAAAAACTAGCAAGTCATTTCTAATAAACAGTATACGCTTTTATAACAAGTTAGTTACAGAACTGACAGATGGAAAGTTTAAACCATACATCAAACGTGTCCTTATTAAAAATGCATATTACAAAATCAAGGACTACGTTGAAGATAAAGAAGTTTGGCTATAGTTCCTTCTGCGCATGCGGCTTTATCGTATTTTTACTGTGTTTCATCATATCAGGGAAAACTCCTTGGTTCACACACAAATTAAAAATTAAGGCTAAGTATGGTACAGCCCATGTCTACGGCACGTAAGTGTTCCACACGCGCCTCAAAGAGATGTCAGCAAAGCAGAAGGGCTTGCCAAGGCCACCGCCTGCCGGAGTTGCAGGTTGTTCGAAAGAGATACAGCGGCCCTGGAACATAAAGGGCAATATAAGGAATATTTAGCCAGTACAAGTCTGACACTTCCCCCCGCTCCGCCCACAGCGGGGGAAGTTATTTGATGATTTCCCATCTGTAAAAAAAGTACAGTTCTTAACTCGTCTATTGGATATCAGAAAATCTTATTCCATCTTTCGCATTTCTTTTACTAAATCCTAAACACATTTTCAAAAAGCTTTAACACCCTTCATAACCCTAACCAACGATGTTGTTCAGAGAATTATTTTAAACTAGCTTTCGCCCGCGGCTTCGCTCGCGTTAAATTCGGTATAACACACCAAGCAGACCTGCAGTTTTTGCTCTTGCGCCTGATTGATTTGTAATAGCAACGCTAAGTTTTCCCTTTTCTTCCCTCGTTCTCCCTCATATCCCACTTTTTTTAAATAAAAATTAGCCTATGTCCTTCTCCTGGTTCCCAACTATCTCTGTACCAAAATTCATCAAAATCGGTTTAGCCATTAAAGCGTGAAGAGGTAACAAACAAACAAACAAACAAATAAACAAACAAACAAACTCACTTTCGCTTTTATAATATTAGTAAGGATTTCATTTAGAATAATAAAAAATATGTGATAGATACTTAGAAGTTGTTGTGATTGTCAAAATTTTCCTTTGTTTCACTTATTTATTGTTTATTCCTTTATTTTATACAATTTGACATTAGACCTACTTTGTTTATTTTTTATTTTTACATTTCTTTTTATTATTATTATTTGTGACATTTTATTTTCCTTATTATTTTAATTTATGACATTTTATGATTTAATTATGATCTCATTAATTTAATTTTGTATTTTTTATTTGTTTATTGTGAATGTGAAGACCATGTGGATCATTTCTTTTATTTACTTTGTTTTTTGACGATAGTCTGGCAGTTTGAGTACTATAAGCGACCTACACAAATGTCCTTTTTTTGGTATTGTTCGTCGTGTGGTTGAGCTCCTTGGGTTATGAGTTGAGCTACACGATAACTGACAAATGCTTGCACTGACTGGACAGGTCCACTCAGTCTGTGTGGTGCTTTCTTAAAAAGACCATTTCAGACACCCTGCATAGTCCTCATGTAAGTTGACCAAGATTATTTTGTCTGGACCTTAAAAGAGACTATGACCTCTGAGTTTGTTTCGGCTGTTTCTTCTCAGAGTAGTCGGGTACGAAACACCGGCCTCATCTAGTTTAAAAAAAATGACGTGTAAAAGTGTTTGTGAAAACCTACTTGCAAAATAAACATCATTTATCATTGGATATTTTAATTTATATTTGTGTTGTGTTAACATTAATCATTATTATGAATGTACTAGCTTTTGCCCGCGGCTTCGCTCGCGATAAATTCGGGGTAACACAGTTCCCCTTTCCTGATTTACAGGTACCTGCTACCTGTAGTTTTTGCCCTTGCACCTTATTTATTGTAATAGCAATGCTAAGTTTTCCCTTTGCTTCACTCTTTTTCTCATATCTCAATCTTTTTTTAAACTCACGACAAAACTACGATTACGAAGAAGTAAATAAGGTACTAACCACACAGTATAACGATCGTCCGAAGCCAATTAAAACCACAAGATTGGGAAAATATATCACAAACAAGAACTGGCCCATCAAAGTCTTTTTTACCAATACAGAAACACAAAACACAATACAAATATACTCAGACTAAACCCCAACTCAAAAGCAATATTTATCTACAATCTATAAAAGGAGATCTTGAAAAACGTAAAGAGGACGGAGAAAAGGATCTAATAATTAAATATATAAAAGGAAAACCTACAATAATTACCGACCTAAAACACGAAAGGGGTACACAATGCAATAGAAAACACACATGCAAACTAAGCCATCACAAAAATTATGAAAACTTACCCTTACACCCATAAAAACGACCCAAAAGTGGGAAACTGGATGAAATAAAGTGCATTGTAAGAGCTATACCTAAAACGACACACTTATTAGTATTCACGGAGACCTGGATTACCTACTTCTGAAGCCGAAGCAAAATTATATCAATCGCCATATTTCAAGCATGTTTACAGCTATAGGAAAACACGTAAAGTATATATAGGCTGTATCGATCTATATACACGATACTATAAAATACTATATATATATTAGCGATAAGACCGCCCATTGTGTCACCCTATATAAAAGTTGTTTAATGTAATTCTTGTTATTTGTATGGTGTACATAATAAAGAATATTCTATCTATCTAAATACGACATAATGGAAAAATTATGCGAAAATGGAAAACACTACTTATGGATATATTTAAATATCCCTAAAGATCGGGGCGATTTATAAACCACTACTATAATCCGTACAGCTGGAGCAGAGAAAAAGAAGAATTGTATCTAGTGACTTTAATATTGATCTCGGCACTACGGCATCGGCACCACATACCTGGGGCCTTAGTCTGTTATTACAATAGTGTCAGAATGGTCGATCACTGATCGCATAATGGTTGATTTTGACAAGTTTAGTATGTAGTAGATTACCAAAATTGACAAAATTAACCATTATGGAAATGGAAATAAAATATTGAACAAAATTAATGGCCTATACGTATATATATATATATAAACTCGTGAAACTTCAACTAAAAAATCTATACTGGATCATGTTTGTACAAACATAAGTAACCACCGCGCACTAAAAGCCTACCCATCTTCCAAGCAAAACAGTAACCACTCATTTAATAACTTCACCATTGAATCATGCTTGTCTGTCCATAAACAAATATTTGGAAATAGGCAGTATAGAGCCACAAATAAAAAAAGAATCAAATACAAAGCAATAAATTATGAAAAGTTGTACAGCGACGCACTAACAGATAATTACATGAATGAAGAAAATAATTACTACAACCTCGAGCACTTTATCACAAAACATATAAAAAACAACAAAATCGATCAGACAAAAATTCTGAATCCTCCTCAAAATGACTGGATAAATCGTAGTATTCTTGATTCAATTAACCTAAGTAACAACCTATGGCAACAGACAAAATCTCAACCAAAAGACGAAGACATATGTAGGTATAACAAATCTTTTCCAAGCAACGCAACAAGACGCAGTGTCACACCTATTTGAACACAAGAAAAAATTCTACTACGATCTATAATCTACATATCAACCGAAAAAGATGTGGGAACTTATTAATAACCTAGCATTAAACAAGATCAAAGAAAGCAGTGCTCCTCCGAAACTATTGTCGAGCTCGAGACCTATGACTGAAGGTAAACTGATATGTGATTTTTCATTCTTCTCATCAATAGGCGAAGAACTAGCTAACGAAATACCCTGTATATATCACGCGAACGACTGTAACACTCTTATGTACGAACACAACCATTCACACGACATATATATACACGATATAAATAATTATGGACAGTATGGAAACTAGGTAGGCTTAGTTGTAGAAATAAATACCTACGCTCCACTGCAGCATTAGGGTTGTCACTCTAAATGTTTTTGAAACTGAACTGTATTTTTTAAACATTTGATTTTGTGTTCTATAGTGATCAAACAATCGAGTTAAAATAACTAGTTTATAAATAAAATTTAAATAGGTAGGTACCTAATCTCATGGCTTCGGTTTATACCAGTAAAAGAAGATCGTTTATAACACGATATACAACAACTTGTGAGCTTTGTCAATATAACATAACCTTTTACAAGTTTTGGCGTGAGCCGCGGAAAGACGAAGAAAACGTTTCGTTCGGACCACATTGTGACGACAATAAATAACTTTAACAAAAAAAAAAAAATGTGCAAATTACTTTTCAATAATATTTATCTTGTTCATGTTATTTTCATATGATAATTGTTTATTTAAGAGTGTGTAAATATTAGAAAAGCTTGCATGAGGCATGAGAGAATTCTAAGTTGAAACGCACAGTACTGGGTTTCAACCCGAAAATGCATGTGACAGTAATTAAAAAACCAATACTTACATAAAAAAAAAAAACTTTATATTTAGTCCGGTCAATTTAGACATTCGAAGCTACATTAATTTACAACAAGCTAAAAATTGGTGAAATCGTTCAATATATAAATAAAATTATCTTCTATACTTATAATAAATCTGTAGAGAGGTCAATTCTGTACATGAAATATATTTCCAAAATAACTATCAGGGGGTGATTAGTGATCGATACTGATGCCAAAAATACAATCAGTAAAATTTTTGTCTGTCTGTCTGTCTGTCCGTCTGTCTGTCTGTCTGTCTCTGGATGTCTGTATGTTCGTTATAGAAACAAAAACTACTCGACGGATTTTAACGAAACTTGGTACAATTATTCTTCATACTCCTGGGCAGGTTATAGTATACTTTTCATCACGCTAAGATCAATAGGAGCAGAGCAGTGAAGGAAAATGTTGGGTAATCGGGAGAAGTTGGTTAAAGTTACACAGAAATCATGTATGACGGAAATGTCCTCCTTAAAATTATATAAAAAAATATCCTACGACAGCATATGTCTATCTTATATGGTTGACTCACAATAACACGTGTAACTCCCGATAACTTAACAGTTCGGAGTTTTTGATTATATTTGTCTACTCTTACGTTTATAACACTCCCACTCATCTCTAATTTAATTAGAGATGAGTGGGAGTTAACAGTTAACATTATTACGTATTCAATAAAAAAAGAATCATATAAATCGGTATACAAACACCAAAGTTATGCATGAAATACGCTAATAAGCCATCGCGCGTGAATACTGAATCTTGCTTTATGGATTATTTTTGTGTAATATTTGGCTGTATAGAGGTTCTGAGTGTTCGACCTTATTGACAGACAATGCTTTCAGTCCGACTTTTAGTCTTCAAATAATTTCTTTTTAGATTTCTTTTGTTGTTATTTTATAAAATAGGTATTAGTTATTTTGGTAGTGTTTAAATATTCGTTCAAATTACAAATTATTCATAATTTACATTTTATTTCTTTTTTGGTGAAGTAGTAGTAGGTACGCACAGATTTTTAGATACCGAGTTTCGGCTAATTTATGTTCAGTTTTTTTTTTAAATTATGTTGGTATAAGCGTAGTTAATTATACTAATTATAGTTATTGGTATTATTAATTATAGGTTTTTATTTTTATGTAAAGTAGGTATAAGTAGATAGTATTGGACAGGCGTTTTAGCTTTATTTTCATTTCATTTTTTGTTACAAGTTGTAGTTACCTAATATTTCTGGGTATAATTCTATTAGGATTATTTAGTTTTAGTACCTATTTTATTTGGTAATTAATAGGTTCTTATAGATAATAGGCATAGGTAATTAGATATATTAAAAAAAAAAAACAAAAAAAATATATATAATTTAGTACGTAAGTACTTAAATTATTTTCAGGTTAATTATAATTATTATTTTTTAATTTATTTAGCTGTAGTTTTATTTAGTTGTTGCTGTAGTGTATTTAGGATCAGTTTTATTGTTTAAGTAGGCACTTGGATTTTTAAGTGTAAGGTAGCTACAGTTAGGACCTCTAACGTAGCTTATTTCGTTAGGTAACTGAATAGGCATTCAGTTACCTTCAGTTATATTCATAAATCCTTACTAATATTATAAAAAGCCACAGTGAGTTTGTTTGTTTGTTACGGCTTCACGCCTAAATGACCGAACCGATTTTGATGCATTTTGGTACAGAGATAGTTGTCCCTGGAGACGGAAATAGGCATTTTTTTTAAAGTGAGGAAAGGGGGAGAATGAGGGAAAAAAGAGGAGAGAAAGATACATCTTTTTCGGGTCATAACGCGGGTTAAAGTTAGCGTTAGCCCAAAGTAACTATGCCACGCGGACGAAGTCGCGGGCGGAAGCTAGTAATATAAATATAATTATGACGATTACAACTTATAAAAACTTTGAATCGTTATATCTCAGAAACGGTGGCTCGTAGGAAAAAAACATTTATTTAGTTTTTCACCAATTTTCAGCTTGTTGTAAATTAATGTAACTTCGCTCTTATTTTTTGGCCTAATTTGACCGGACTAATTACACACTTACAAATTATTTACTGAAAAATACTTTCGTCTGCTACGACATGTTCGGAATGCTTTATTATTATACTTAATAATAAAGCATTCCTGCAACGCGTTTTCTTGATCGGGACTGAATACAACTCTATTGGCATAATTGGTGTAAGCCGTATGTCGCCGGCTTCTTGCTCCGAACATTTTTTTTTCTTAATTGCTGCTTTTCGAAGACCAACACCACTTTCAACCATCAGAATCGCTTCTGCCATATCTTTTTCATTATGAAGACCGTAATCCGTCTTTCTCTTACGGTTTCGCACCATTTTGTCTTAATACCTTGAAATAGTAAAAAATATTATGTTAATTGGGGCTGACTGTTACAGTGTCACACAGTGCCCCGTAACACAGTGCCCCAGAGAGGGTATCCAAATAAAAAAATAAATGAGTATTCTAGGTTATGTTTACAAAAAACTATTCAACGGTAATTTGTAGCTAAATATGTGTGAAATAAAGGAAAACTATCATCTCTTACCTAAATACAATACGTCCGGAAAGAAATTAAAAACTTTGCACTGATTTTTTCGTCGTTTTATCACAATAAAACCTTTTTTGTTTATTATTTTTTAAGCACGTTAAAAATTGCGGCGAGGACAATTGCCTAAAGATGGCTGCTTGTGAGCTTGACAAACATGTGTACCAACTTCATAAAAGTAAAAGACAGGGACGGAGATATGTGCATTGTAACATTGTACCCCGTGTAACACTGTGCCCCACCTGACCCTAGTACCTACGTAGTTTCCGTACTGACCATATTTTTACTGTGATATAACTCTGAGTAAACTCACTGCTGAAGACGAAATTTCTAAAATAATTGAGAACCATAAGTGAGTGGTTTAAATACAATTTACTTACAATAAACACCTCTAAAACAACATACACGATATTCACCGCAAAAAATAAAGTATTATCAGAATTCCCACTTCTTATTATATAAACAATAACACAATTAAAAGATCGAACTACGAAAAATATTTCGGTCTGAGGGTAGATGACAAACTCACTTGGAAACTGCACATCGACCATGTAAAAACTAAATTATTGTCATTACTAGCGTCTTTACGTAAAATTTCAAATTGTATCCCAAGGAAAATGCGTACTATTATTTAGAACTCATTAGTAAAATCACATCTCGAGTACCTTATTGAAATATGGGGATCTACCGCGAAAGCTATCCTGATTCCTTCGCAAAGAACCCAGAACAATATTATAAAAACCTTATACCATTACCACTACCTAACTCCAATCAAAACAATATTCAAAAAACCGAAATTATTAAATCTCACACAACTATAATTATACATACGGGGCCTGCATTCTAAAAAAATAAACATCACAAACAGCATACAATCAAAATTCAAATTATTAAAAAATAAAAACAAATTACTTCGAAGACAAGCTCGGACAAACTACGGTAAATAGACCATATTGTTCGACCCGCACAGCTGTTCAACGATCTACCAAATGACATAATACATAGATTGTAACAATATAAACACACTAAAACACATAAATATTCAAACTAAAACTAAGAAATCATGTAAGTATCTGAAATGCTAATCACCAACACGCATCAGAGGTAACACATATTTATTAAGATAATTTGTATCTCATTGTTAGTGAACCTATGTATTGTTCTTATGAGATTAAATTCCTTAAACCTAAATAAATAAAAATAAATGAATGCTTGGTTACACCTCCCCCCCGCTCTGGGCGGAACGGGGGGGGGGGGGGGGGTCATACTTGTACTGACTAAAACCCATGTTCCTTCTATTGCCCTTTACGTTCCGGGGCCGCGGTATCTCTTTCGAACAACCCGCAAGACCGGCGGGCGATGGCCCTGGCAGGCCCGTTTGCTTTGCTGAAATTTCTTTGAAGCGCGCGTGGAACACTAACGCGCCGTCGACGCACCTTCAGCCTTCCATCATAATTAAAATAAATAAAGTTTTACCAAATTCTGTCATAAACTCAGAAGCTGTTATTTTCACATTTTTCTTATTGTATAAAATAAAGACATCTTCAGGTGGGCTTACTGCGCCTCCAACCGCGTCGCCTAGTCTCATCTGTTGATGTAAAAAGGACATAGTTCACAACAAGACAAGAGGAGTGCTTAACTTAGGTAGTTTATCATAGTCATAAGAATGTAAAGTTTTTTTTACGTGAGCGTAATTCTGAGAATTGTAATTTTAGCCAGCCAAATAATGCAAAGTCGTATATGCGCCGTGAAAGTATTTATAAAAACTAAAGTGGTTGAACCTTTTTCCAACAAAGCTAAGCCAAGCCAAGCCTAGCCCAACAGCAAGACACGATATGTACCTACATTAAACATTTTTTTGATAATAACCACATCTACCGCTATGTAGCTCAGCACATATTTGGTGAAAAGGCAGTCTAGTTTGGTGGACTATTGCGACATTTATATCGAATAACTACCGGTCTACCGATACCGATACCAAGTAATCATAGTTATTCAACTGCTTTTTCATCTTTTATAAAGCGGGAGGTTTTCAATTCGGCTATATTTTTATACCTCATAACTCCGTGAAGGCCGTGATTATTGGCTGGAACTCTTAGTGACAATGGAAAATTAATACTCGACAAGAATTTGTTTGATATAATATCATACCTCAACTCAAATGGCTGAAATAAAAATCTTTTGGTGTCAGCTGTCAGTCTTACCGAATTCAGCCGTGGTACCTATTGATATTTTGCTAGAGCGGCTGAATCTGACCTGCCAAGGCTAGGCATGTTTCGAAAAAAAAATAGTCTAAATTTAGTTTACATCATTCTGGGCCGAGATTCGTTTGAGTAATTTTCGATATTCCTCTTAGGTTCGGATTTGGCCATCTACGTACACTTGAACTTGCACTTCATTTAATAACAAAATTTTGTAATTTAAATATTTGAGTACTAACCAGAGATGATGTACTACCATGGACTTCACGTAGCTTATAACAGTAGAGCAACAAGCCGGAGTCCTTAATATCCAAAAGTTTAAGGAACTCTTTGTACTCCTTGGAGCAGGGACATGTCTGCTCTTCTCTGCAAGTCAGAAAATGTGGAAAGTATTTTATATTTAGAAAAATCTTTGGTGGTCAGAATAGTAACTACTAGCTTCTGCCAGCGGTATGATGGGAAGTTATCGTACAAGAAAATGTTAAAAATTTCCTACGGCACTTCGTTAAAATGTGATTGGACATTAGACAAATAATTTTTAAAATCGGATGAACGTCTTAAAAAACTCATTAAATTCGGGCTGTCTCTTTATAATTATTAGTTAAGAATATACTCACCCTTCGAATACGACCATACCAAAATAAAATGTTGTAATAACTTTACTCAATGAATAAAATTGAAAGCGTTTTTAAAAAACAAGAAAACTTAATCAGAATGAATCCGATCTGAAAAGTTTTTTGTTCTTTTTTGACAGTTTGACAGCACATTGTTTGTAATTATTTCAGGAATGGATTTAATAAGTACCTAGTAGGTACTCTCCACTCTTTATTTGGAATGGGAAATCATCAAATAACTTATCTCGCGCGTGCGAATGCGCTGTCGACATTGTTCGACGTCAGTGGCACCCCGAGGTTTGGTTTGGTTTAGAAATAAGAGCCCTGCGCAGGGTATCAAACTCAAACTCAAAGCTTTTATTTCAATTAGACCATAACGACACTTTTAAATGTCATGAAACAAAAAAATAAAGCTACAGTCCCAGACACAATGCAAAATAACTTGTGAAAGTATTGAAGTTGCCCATTCCAAAGTTAATAAACAATAATATTAAGTCATTTTTTTTGTTTTTATTAAGGCCTCATTAAAAAATTCATCCACGTACGTTACGTACGTTGTATATCTATATATGTATAAAAGAAAGTTGTGTTTGTTACACTATTAATAACTCAAGAACGGCTGATCCGATTTGGCTGAAAATTGGTGAGGAGGTAGCTTAGAGCCAGGAGACGGACATAGGATACTTATCTACATACTTTTCATCCCGGTAAGAGAAGTAGGGTAGGTAGGGTGGGTAGGTTAGTTGGGTAGGTAGGGTAGGTTAATCCTTACTAATATAAAATAATTATTTAAAAAAATAAAAAAACCCGACTGCGTAAAAAGTGAAACAAACTACACCCCTAATAAAAATAGTCTGAAACTATGAAGAACAGTCGGGACCCATTAAAATCTAGAACGGTTCTCGACTGTTCTTCATAGTTTCAGACTACAGTACTTGTTTTTCTCTTTTCAGTTCTATTTTTATTAGGGGTGTAGTTTGTTTCACTTTTTACGCAGTCGGGTTTTTATTTTTTTAAATAATTATTTTATTTTTGACTTTTTAGTTATGAGCATCTCTTGGGTATTCATTATTACTGAGATTATTATTTTTGGATCCACCCTTTATAACAGAACTTTTTATGTCATCATTTTATTTTGCATAACAACAGATAGCATAAACTTCATTTCGCAGAAAATTGTTTAGCAGACACTCATTTATTCAAAACTCATAATTTTGTAAGTCAGAATCATCTCTAGACATAAATTTCATATCCATAATATTTAAAAAGCAGAAACATCATTTCGCAGAAAGTTCACAGTCAGAATCGTCTTTTGGCATATATTTCATATCGATATCATTAAACGGCAGAATTTTCATATCGCAGAAAGTTTATAGTTAGAATCATCTTTATCATTATTTGTTGTCATTTATTTTAATTATTTATTTCTTTAAATAATATCATTTATTTTAACTATTATTTAATTGAATTTGAAATAATGTCATTTAATTTCATAAGTAATCATTATCCTAATGTAAATAGTTCAGTTCCGGGTAAACTACTAAAAACAATCTCATTTTCTATTAAAGCAAGTCGTTACTGGGTAGGCGTAGGGGGTCACAGTTTTAACCTAACCTAACGGGTCCACCCTTTATAGCAGAACTTTTTATGTCATAATTTTATTTTGCATAACAACGGATGGCATAAACTTCACTTCGCAGAAAATTGTTTAGCAGACACTCATTTATCATACAGTCTAAACTCATAATTTTGTACATCATATCGCAGAAAGTTCACAGTCAGAATCGTCTTTTGGCATATATTTTATATCGATAATCATTAAACATCAGAATTGTCATATCGCAGAAAGTTTATAGTTAGGATCATCTTTGTCATTATAAGTTGTCATTTATTTTAATTAATTATTTCTTTAAAATAATGTTATTTATTTTAGTTATTGTTTAATTGAATTTGAAATAATGTTATTGAATTCAATTATCCTAATCTAACTAGTTCAGTTCCGGGTAACCTACTTAAAACAATCTCTTTTTTCTATTAATGCAAGTCGTTTCTGTCTGTTCCGTAGGAGGTCACAGTTTTAACCTAACCTAACCTAGCCATTACTGCCGTCTGCATAGTATGCCAAGTGAAATTATACCAAATAATATATTATGCGAAATTTGAACTCTGCCAATCGTAATTATACTAAATGTAATTCTGCCATCTTAAAAGTATGCCATTGTTAATTCGAAGTTTTAAACATTATGCCAAACGATAATTATACCAAATAAGTTTTATGCCTTTAAAATGTTCGTTTAAAGAAAATTATGCTAAGTGTGTTATGCCAAAAAAAAATCGGAGCATCAAGATTCTGCCAGATAGAGGGAACCCAACCTAACCTACGCATTTTTTTTGAACAAATTAACCTAAATTAGTTGACTCCGGGTAACCTACTAAAAACAATGTCTTTTTTTCTACATAATTCCAAAATTATCTTATTTTTGCCTTAATATGTTTTTGTATACAATTGTAACTCACTGTATCGGTTCACGCCAAAATATTGGAAACTCAAAATAAATACCAAACATGGTAAATATCTGTGCACGACAGACGCCCGAACGGACGGCATGTAATTATACGTTATTTTAGTACATAAGTTATAGAGTATATAAGTCTTAAAGTATATAAGTTTTAGTGTATATAAGTTCTAATAAATGTGTTATTGTGTTGTTTTTTATTGCCACTAGAGGCGCCACTTATAGTATAAGCTTAGGTATAGAGAAAGTTTACCGTAAAGAGAACCGTTTTGTATTTTTTGTAATTTTAAGGTGTAATTAATGATAGAAATACGCAGATTTTTGTAAATAAATAGAGATAAATGTTAGGCAAATAACTAATGTAAATAGAGGTCTTGCCGTAGAAAATGGCCACAAGTAGGTTTTGTGGACAAAATGGTCCCTTGCGCCTGATTGGTCAGAGGTGTGGGCATTAGTGCCGTGTGCAAAATTGTAACACTCTGATTGGTCAGGCGCAGATGAAAATAGGGTATAAAAAGAGGGCCATTTTTTATGGTAGGGCATCTTAAATAATATCACTCAGATCCAGCTTGTCCCTTGCTGTCCCTCAGCGACGCCCTAAGCCGAGGCTCGTACCCCACAGGGGGTGCCCTTAGCGTGTAGTCGCTTAGTTTATAAGTTTATACCCTGGCTGGAGGTCTTAATTTTAAGGCATCCACAGGATTAGCCCGGTTAAGCAGACGACAACCTCCTTGGTTGAACTGCGAGATGCCATTCATAAAAAAAAAAAAAAAAAAAAAATATGGTAGGGCATTCCACAATGAGTATCCAGAGGAAATAATACACGACGAAACTAAGAAGATCTTTTATTTCCCAAGAATAACCAGCGTCCCCACTCTGCTCCAGTCGTCATCCTGCCGCCGTTTTACCCCCGGCTAGCTTCAAGTTAAATAAGCTCCTGAGCGATCCCGTCACGTTCATTAATGGTCCTTCGAGCCGGATCATCAGCCAGCATCAAGAAAAATGGTTTTAACAAGAAGTCAAGACGGGGAACGAAAGAAACTCCGGCAAGAAGAGTTAAGAACACCTGCGGCCATAGAAGAGGCCACGCCAGGGAACTCCTCGACCAACGGCACGTCGAACACCGCTACCGACTCGTCGGGCACTAGCAGCGGAACTAGCAGGTCGACCGCCACGGGGAAAACCACCACTACGACTGAAACAGAAGACACGAGCGCCGCGTCCCACAGAGAAGAAACATCGCAGCGCACGTTGAAACCTACGGACGCCCGGTCAAAATACTCCGGAATGACGCGAAAGAAACAATTAGCAGAATTAAAAGCTAAAGAAAGACTGGCCGAACTGAAGCTCGAACAAGCAAAGGCCGAAATGGAGTTACAACAAGCACGGGTCCAGCGTCTTCAAGCGGAATCAGACACGTCAGAAGATGAAGAAGAGTTGGAAGACGACCTAGCTTCAGTCCGCATAAGCACGTGGTTAAAAGAACCTGAAGCGAGTCGACTACAGCCAACGCGAGAAGAAAAGAAGAAAGAAGAAGACCCCGTCGAAGTAACACCAACACAAGAAGATACACGTCAACCACTAATTGACGTGAATACCCTCGCCGCCGCTCTCTCTCAAGCGGTACGAAGCACAAGGGAACCACCGAAGTACATTCAAGAATTACCGCTCTTCAATGGAAACTGTACAGAATGGCTCGGTTTCAAGACGGCATATGAAGAAACATTGAAGTACTTCACAAGAACAGAAAACTTAGCGCGTATACGTCGAAGCCTACGCGGAACTGCAAAGGAAGCGGTCGGCTGTTTAATAGTAAGCCAACCAGATCCAGAAGTTGTCATCGACGCCCTGCAGAGAAGATTTGGAAGACCAGAAGCACTCATCCACGTCGAGATGGAGAAGCTCAAGTCACTGAACCGGGTCACAGATAACCCTAGAGATCTGTGCATCTTCGCCGGTCGAGTGACGAACATCGTGGGCACCATTGAAGCACTAAGGAAGACACAATACCTTCACAGTCCCGAGATGGCGCGAATAGTAATCGAGAAGCTCACTCCTATATTAAAAAGCAAGTGGTACGACTACGTCACGAAGAAGAAAGAAGATACGCCTGAATTAAAGAAGATCTCCATGTTTTTAAATGAAGAAGCAGACAAGTGCGGCGCCTACGCTCTCCCGGAGTCAACCTACGACGACTCCACGGGAAAAGAGCGAAAGAATAGAAGAACAGAACGCACCTTCGCTACAGAGAAGAGAACATCGGACGAACGCTGCCCGCAGTGCAAACAGAATCACAAACTACCTGACTGCCAGCAGTTCGTTGACCTCGATACAAACTCAAGATGGGAGGTCGCAAAGAAGAACAACATGTGCTACCGCTGTCTTCGAAGCAAACATCGCCGACTACAGTGCAGAGCTCCACCGTGTGGAAAACACGGCTGCACCATGAAACATCACAAGCTACTGCATCATGAGAAGAATCAAGATACGTCGAGCGACCCCGCCAAGGAGACAACAGCACCAGCAGTAGAACTCACACCAACAGTCAAGCCATGTGACCGCCGGCGTGCATACTTGAAGATCGCCCCCGTCATACTCAAGGGGCCACACACCAGCATTGAAACGTATGCACTGCTGGACGAGGGAAGCACAGTCACCCTGGTCGACGCGTCGATAGCTGACGTCATCGGAGCCGACGGACCCACCAACACTATGTGGGTCCAAGGAATCGGCAACGAAGTGAAGCATGACAGCAGCAAGGTCATTAACCTCAGCATAAGGGGAAAGTACGCGGAGGAAGAACACAAGATAGAAGCCGCGCGCACCGTGGAGAGACTGAACTTCACACCGGAAACAGTGTACGACCGCCACCTGGAAGACTGCGAACACCTGATCGACATCAAAGATCAGATCGCCTATCAACGAGCATCACCTAAAGTGCTAATTGGTCAAGATAATTGGCACCTCATAGTATCAAGAAAACTACGCACCGGACGTCGTGACCAGCCAGTTGCCTCCCTCACGCAACTGGGCTGGGTTCTCCATGGCTGTCACAGCTCACTCACAGCCACCGTAGCATTCTGTGGGAAACTCAAAGAAAAAGAAGATGAACAACCGATCGAAGAAACAATCAAGAATTACTTCAAACTCGAATCCTTATGCATCGAACCAAAGAAACCGAAAGAAGATCCTGAACAAAAGGCCATTCAGATCTTAGAAGAAACAAGCAAGAGGCTACCTGACGGAAGATTCGAAACCGGCCTGCTATGGAAAGAGAAGAACTTCCAGATACCAAACAACTACGAAGAAGCCGAGCGACGCCTGCGTTCATTAGAAAAGAAGCTAGATAAAGATGAAGATCTGAAACGAAAATACGAAGAACGAATAGACAACCTATTTCGATCCGGTTATGCAGAGCAAGCACCCGTTCCAGCACCAAAGGGGAAGACGTGGTACCTGCCTCACTTCCCGGTCATTAACCCGGCGAAGCCACACAAACCACCTCGACTGGTTCACGACGCGTCAGCGAAAGCCACCGGCATGTGTCTGAACGACATGCTGCTTCCAGGACCAGACCTGCTGCAATCTCTACCTGGGGTGATTATGCGATTCAGACAACACGCATACGCCGTCAGCGGAGACATCAAAGAAATGTTCATGCAGGTGAAAGTCAGACCAGAAGACAGAGACGCCCTCAGATTCCTGTGGAGAGGCGAACGGCGGGAGGGCAAACCGGAAGAATATCGCATGACATCAGTCATATTCGGATCCACTTCATCACCATGCACCGCTCTATACATCAAGAATAAAAACGCAAGTGAGTTTGCAGCCCTCTACCCAGAAGCAACAGCTGCAATACACAAGAACCACTACATGGATGACTACCTACAGAGCTTCCCCACCATTACGGAAGCGCAACAAACAACAAAGGCAGTCGATCTCATTCACAAAAAGGCAGGGTTCATATTAAATGGGTGGACCTCAAACGACGTAAGAACCATCGAAGACTTCGGCCTACCAGAACAAGACAAGTCAGCCACAGTAAACCTAGGTGGCACGAAAACAGAGAAGACACTCGGGCTGCTCTGGCACGTGAAAGAAGATCACATCGGGTTCAACACCAACACTATGAAGATACCAGCAGAAGTAAAAGAAAACAGGCGCTCTCCCACGAAGCGAGAAGCCCTGAGCATCATAATGGCACTCTTCGACCCACTGGGGTTGATATCACCAATCACCACCCCGGCCAAGAGAATATTTCAAGACACTTGGAGCTACAAAACCGACTGGGACGAAACAATACCTACAGAACTAGAAGATAGGTGGAAAAAGTGGTTGACGTCACTCAGCGTAATAAAACAGCTGAGAATACCGCGGTGTTATGACGTCGAACCCAGTGTCTCAAGACAGCTACACACCTTTGTCGACGCGAGCGAACAGGCGTACGCAGCAGCAGTATACTGGAGAACAGAACGAGCCGACGGCAGTGTACACGTCGCCCTGGCAGCTGCAAAGAGCCGGGTCACACCATTAAAACCTGTGTCCATGCCCAGGCTCGAGCTACAGGCCGCCTTACTAGGTGCGCGCCTCGCACAGACAGTGAAGGAAGAACACGAGTACGAGACAGCGAGCCAGACGTACTGGAGCGATTCACGCACAGCACTAGTGTGGATCCGCTCAGAACCACGTACCTACAAGTCATTCGTGGCTCACCGACTCGCTGAAATAGAAGAAACCACTAAGAAAAACGAGTGGAGATGGCTCTCTTCAAAGGACAACGTAGCGGACGACGCGACGAGAGAAACGCCGGACAACTTCACGACTACTCATAGATGGTTTCAAGGTCCTCCATTCCTGAAAAACCCGGAGTCTCAGTGGCCAAAAGAAGAAAAAGCTGTGCAATACGACACCGGGGAAGAAAGAGAAAAATGTAACCTGCAACAACTGAAGAACATCGGCAGTCAAGTTCCACTTCCACCCATAGAAAAATTCTCCAAGTGGAATCGACTCATCAGAACAACGGCGAGAGTACTACAGTTCATCGACCTCTGCCGACCCAGCCGAAACACAGTCGCAGCCAATAGAAAACGCACAAAGAAAAACAGGGTCAATGACCCCAATTGGCGTGTCATCAAAAGGGCACCAACCCCGACGCGAGCAATAATAAGCTCGCCCAACCACATCAAGCAATACCGCGAGTTACCCGCCACCTACCTAGCAAGGGCGGAACTACTGTGGATAAAGGCGAGTCAAAAGGATAGCTTCGCAGCCGAGATCGATCGCATAACAAAAGGAAACACGCCCGGCCACAACGACCGACTAAGCCAGTTCAGTGTGTACATCGACAACGAAGGTATCGTACGGCTGAAAGGAAGAGTGACCGCGGCCAGAGACATAGAAGAAGACACCTCCAATCCCCCAATATTGGAAGGTAAACATACCTACACACGCTTGTACATAGCCTATGTACATGAAAAGTTACATCACGGCGGCGTGGAAATGGTCGTAAATGAATTACGACAACGACTATGGATTTTAAAAATACGCCCCGCAGTAAGAAACACAGTGAAGAGCTGCCTACCGTGTCGCATAAGAAGAGCGAAGCCATCGATGCCCCTCACGGGCAACCTACCAGCGGCGCGCCTGGCACACCACGCACGGCCATTCACCTTTACCGGACTCGATTATTTCGGGCCAATCGAGGTCACAGTCGCCCGCCACCGAGAGAAGAGGTACGGAGCACTCTTCACATGTATGACCTCCAGGGCAATCCACATAGAAATCGCCCACACACTTAGTGCTGACTCAGCCATATCAGCACTAAGAAGGTTCATGGCCAGAAGAGGATGCCCCAAGGAAATATGGAGCGACAACGCCACCTGCTTCAAAGCAGCTGACAAGGAACTCGGCGAGGCAGCACTCGAAGCTCTACACCACGAGACTACGTGTCACCGCATCAAGTGGAAGTACATCCCACCCTCAGCGCCATTCATAGGAGGCACCTGGGAAAGGATGGTGCGCTCCGTGAAAGAAGCACTGCGCGTCACACTCACTGAAAAATACCCGAGCGACGAGACACTGACAACACTGCTCACCGAAGTCGAAAACACGGTGAACTCACGCCCATTGACCCACGTGTCTGTCGACCACCTGGAACCAGAAGCGCTGACCCCGAACCACATACTCATCGGGCCGAATCCCCATGTTCCGGTACCTGGCCACTTCGAAGAAAACGACGTGACAGCTCGCCAGCAATGGAAGCGAGCCCAGACCTTGGCTGACATGTTCTGGAGAAGATGGGTCAAGGAGTACCTACCCCTACTGCAACACCGGCGGGAGCCCAGCAGCACCGGCACCCAACCTAAAATGGGTGACCTAGTCATCATCTGCGACAGCAACCTACCACGCAACGTATGGCCACGGGGACGCGTCACGCAAGTGTATCCAGGAAGCGACGGAGAGGTACGAGTAGTGGACGTCACCACCAGCAGCGGCCACGTTCTACGTCGTCCCAGCAGGAAGATCGTCGTGCTACCAACGGAGTCGCGGCGTGGCGACGGCGGGAGAATGTGCACGACAGACGCCCGAACGGACGGCATGTAATTATACGTTATTTTAGTACATAAGTTATAGAGTATATAAGTCTTAAAGTATATAAGTTTTAGTGTATATAAGTTCTAATAAATGTGTTATTGTGTTGTTTTTTATTGCCACTAGAGGCGCCACTTATAGTATAAGCTTAGGTATAGAGAAAGTTTACCGTAAAGAGAACCGTTTTGTATTTTTGTAATTTTAAGGTGTAATTAATGATAGAAATACGCAGATTTTTGTAAATAAATAGAGATAAATGTTAGGCAAATAACTAATGTAAATAGAGGTCTTGCCGTAGAAAATGGCCACAAGTAGGTTTTGTGGACAAAATGGTCCCTTGCGCCTGATTGGTCAGAGGTGTGGGCATTAGTGCCGTGTGCAAAATTGTAACACTCTGATTGGTCAGGCGCAGATGAAAATAGGGTATAAAAAGAGGGCCATTTTTTATGGTAGGGCATACCTTAGGTACTCACCTCCCTGTCATACACAATCCCGACAGGGGGGCTACACACCCCCGGGCCCACCCACCCGGGGAGTTAGGATTTTTAGGGCCTTAGGTGAGCTTCACTCATGCCGGTTAACTTTTAACCGCCTTAGGGCTATTTTTCCATTATGGCGTCGGAGAACGCCATATTGGCGTTTCTTCAACGCTTGTTCAAGGATTTGCCTCATTTAGAGGCGAAATATGGCGCCGAACTCGCAGCACTGGAGCGCAATTCCATTGCGCAGTTCAGTGACTGTCTCGACAGCCCGCTCTCGCCGCCGCCTGCCGACAAAGGCAGGCCACTTAGCGAGCTAATCCCGCCGCCGGTGACTCGCCCTTTGTCCGGGCCGACAAAGGGTTCTGAGAAACCGGACCCCGTGAAATCCATTGTTCGCAGTACAATGGTACCGACAAAGGGTTCCAAGAAATCGGACCCCGATAATTCCATTGTTCGTGGAACAATGGCGCCGACACAGGTGTCGTCCGCACCTGAAATTATGGACACGTCATGCCCGGTATCCGATTCCGAGCATGCCGAATTCTCGGATATCACGTCGACATCCGAAGACGAGTACCAACTAGTCGGAAAGGGAAAGAGGAAGAAGGGCAAAAGCTCACAGGCCACCAAGGCCAAAAAAGCTGCCGAAGCGCCCACCTGCCCTCCCTCTCCCCTCCCCTCGACCTCCGCCGCCGCTGCTCATACCAGCCGGCCAGCTAGCCCTAGCGTTGCCCCCGCTGCGACTTCAGCTAAAAAGCTGAAACCTCCTCCTCCGGTCTTTCTTCAAGAGAAAGCCAAATGGACCGACGTGTCCAAGTTGTGTCTGGCTCACAAGATCCAGTACACAAAGGCCACCAACACCCAGCAGGGTATTAAAATAACAGTCCCGTCCGCTTCTGATTACAGGGAGCTGATCCGTCAACTGCGTGGAAGGAACATCGCCTTCCACACCTACACCCTCCCAGAGGAAGCGCCCACCCGTGTGGTGATCAGGCGCGTCCCGAAGGAGATCCCGTCAACCGACATCCTTGAAGACCTCAAGGCCCAGGACATCCCGGTCTTGGCCGTCCACCGCCTTCACAAAGCGAGAGGAGGCGAACAGTACGATATGGTACTGGTCGTCTGCGAACCAGTGGAGGGTCATCATCCTATTTTTAAAATCCGTTCCGTCTGCTCGCTTACAGGCATAGCAGTCGAGAAACCGTACAGGTCCCACGTCATCGGTCAGTGCCACCGATGCCAACTCTACGGGCACAGTCAGAGGAACTGCTACGCGCCTCACAGGTGCGTCAAGTGCCTGGGCGACCACGGCACTGCTGACTGCCCACGACCGAAGGACATCGCTCTCTGCACAGAGCCACCCAGCTGTGTGCTATGCGGCCAGTCCGGACACCCGGCTAACTACCGAGGCTGCCCCAAAGCACCCAAACCATCCTCCTCGAAGTTGGCGAAGCGTGCCCACGCCCGCCAGCAACGTGAAAGCCCCTCTGTGAGGTTTCCCTCCTCGCAGATGCCAGAGCGCCTCAGTCCACAGAGGCCCATCCCATGGACTCAGCAGAGCCACCAGCGAGCGTTCCCAGCTCTCGCTCAGGCTAAGCCCAATACCATTCCCGGGCTCTTAGATGCCCCCGTCCCTCCGCCCATTACTCGCGAAATCGTTCCCGCGCCCTCTCAACTCGCGCCTTCTCAACCCGCGCCCCCTCGTCCCGTGGCCTCCGGCGCCGCGGCCGGACGCGGTAGAAGGAATTACGAGATCATCACCAAGGCCTTTGGTGCTTTTGTCACCGCAGAAGCCGACCGTATGGCAGACGAAATCGAAGCTGCCAATGGTGATGCCGAAACAATGTTACGCATCTGGGAGTCATATCCCACGATCCTCACGAACCTCCGAGAACTTACTTTTAATAAACCTTCCAATGGCTAACAAAAATTTAAGTTGCTTCAAACCCCGTTCCCTCAAGTTAGGTTATTTTAACGCCAACGGCATTAGAGACCAACGTGATGAGATCGCCTCGTTTTTGCGCGACCATCAAATAGACATTCTCCTCATCCAGGAAACCTTCCTCAAGCCTTATCATCGCGACCCGAAAATTGCCAACTATCGCGTAGTTCGCAACGATCGGTTGCGCTGTCACAAAGGCGGTACGTTAATTTATTACAAGAAGGAATTGCACTGCATCCCTCTAGATCCTCCTCCCTTAAAGTCTCTCCTCGAGGTATCCATTTGTCGGCTTGGTATGACCGGTCACCAGCCTATCACCATCGTTTCCGCGTACATTCCTCCCGCTAGTTCATCAGAGGATCATACATCTCTCATGGACGACCTGACTTCCCTATTCGGCTTGAGTGACTCCGTTATCATAGCGGGTGATCTCAACGCCAAGCACCCCGCCTGGAATAGTTCGACGACCAATCCCAGAGGGAGAGCCCTCTTCAACTTAGGTGACAGACTTGACTATGACCCCATCGCGCCTATGGAACCCACTCACTTTCCCCACGACCCCGCGCACCGCGCCGACGTACTCGACTTAGCGCTTCTCAAAAATATCAACCTTAGGTTGCATACTATTGAGACGATTCACGAGCTAGACTCCGATCACCGCCCAGTTTTTCTTCACTTAGTTCCTCGCTCGGGCCCTTCTGACCCCAGCCAGCCCAAACCTGCCCAACTCCAAGTGATAACTGACTGGAGGAAAGTCAGCGAAAAGCTGAACTCCGCCACGTCACCTCACCTGGACGCCATCCCCGATCACATAGTTTCGGTCGCAGACACGACGGCCGCTATCGACTCGTTTACAGAGCACGTTCAATCCATACTAAAGGATTGTTCACGGGAAGTCCCAGCAATGAGTGATCATCGCTGGCGTCTACCCGCTGACGTACGTGATCTGATAACCGAGAAGAACGCGGCCATTCGTGCCTACAGCCATTTTCCCTGCGACGCGAACAAGGCTCACATGCGCTCATTACAGCGTGCTGTAAGGAAATGCACTAGTGAGCATCGTTCGAATCGTTGGGACAATGAGCTCAGCGAACTGGAACCCACCCATCAAGCCTTTTGGCAACTACAGAGAAGAATGCGCGCTACCGAGGAGGCTTCGATGCCCCCGCTCATTCGTCCGGACAAAAGCGTCGCATTCGATGACTCTGAAAAGGCAGAATGCCTAGCCGACAGTTTGGAGTCCCAGTGCTCCCCTAGCTCACAACCGGTCATCAAGCGTCACCTCGACAAGGTGAACGCAGAAGTAGAACGTAGAGCTGCCCTACCTCCCGTAGAAGACCCCGATGATCCTCTGCCCCTCGTCACGCCCGACGAAGTGCAAGACATCATCAAAAGGCTTCAACCACGGAAAGCTCCCGGCTCCGACGGTATCACCAATAGGGTAATTAAACTCCTCCCCGCTCAGCTCATCATCCTTTTGGCGGCCATCTTCAATGGCGCCTTGAGCAACAACTTCTTCCCCCAGATATGGAAAGAGGCCACTGTTATCGGTATCCCCAAGCCAGGCAAGCCCAAGTCTGAGCCCACGAGCTACCGACCCATCAGTCTCCTGAACGCACTCGGCAAAATCTATGAGAGACTTATTTATAAGAGACTCAGAGATTTCGCCGAGACTAAGAGTCTCATTCCCAACGAGCAATTCGGCTTCAGGACCGAACATTCGTGTATCCAACAGGTCCACCGCATCGTCGAACACATGAGCGCTGGCTTCCAGCGCGGGGCGATGACGGGCGTACTATTCTTCGACATAGCGAAAGCTTTCGACAAAGTCTGGCACAACGGCTTATTATACAAGCTGTACGCACTAGGAGTGCCGGACCGTCTCGTGCTCATCTTACGGGACTTTTTGTCGAACCGCACCTTCCGCTATCGCATAGGGGCCTCATTTTCTTCCCCTCATCCTATTAGGGCCGGTGTCCCTCAGGGTTCCGTCTTATCCCCCCTCGTCTTCACGCTGTTCACTAGCGATATTCCCAAGAGCAAAAAAGCTCAGTTAGCTCTGTTCGCGGATGACACGGCCATTTATTATACTGGCCGCTGTACAAACGCTATCGCCCGTACCCTCCAAACCTCAGCCGACGTCCTAGGCGCTTGGTTCAGGAAATGGAGAATCGAGGTGAATCCTGGTAAAAGTCAGGCGGTTATTTACTCCAAACCGCGCTTTAATCCTCCGATCCCCAGTCCGATCTCTATGTACGGCAAGCCTATCCCCTGGGAGAAGCAAGCCAAATACTTAGGTGTCATTCTAGACAGTCACTTGTCCTTCGCGGCACATATCAAAGCGGCTCGTTCGCGCGCTGCCTTTGCTATGGGTAGGCTTCACTTTTTAATTCAGGCAAAAAGCAAATTGTCACTCAAGTGCAAATTGCGTTTATACACCGCGGTCATCCGTCCCATCATGACATACGCATGTGTCGTGTTCGCCCACGCCAACCCGCGTTTCCTTCATAAGATGCAGATCTTGCAAAACCGATTCCTTCGTAAAATCACGGGAGCCCCTTTCTACGTCCGTAACGATAGTCTTCACTTAGACTTAAGAATCCCCACCGTCGTTCAATTCATGAAGCGCCTTACCAAGCGCTTCTTTGACTCCGCGTTAAAACATCGCAACCCCCTTATCGCATCGGCCGCTCGATACGATCCCTCGCGAATAAGTAAAATTCGTCGTCCCCGTCATACCCTCGTCACTCCTGATGATGCTATAACCCTGCTCCAGGAGAGCACGCAGACTAGCACTCTTCGCAAATTCAGACGCAAAGCGCCGTCATTCCGTCCTCGCCGACGAGGCCCGTCGCGACGTCCCGGTAATTGTCCCACCCGTCCCTTGCAAGAGCCAGCCCGCGCTGCTGAGCCAGTAAGTCCAAATCAGCCCTTAAATAATATCACTCAGATCCAGCTTGTCCCTTGCTGTCCCTCAGCGACGCCCTAAGCCGAGGCTCGTACCCCACAGGGGGTGCCCTTAGCGTGTAGTCGCTTAGTTTGTAAGTTTTTACCCTGGCTGGAGGTCTTAATTTTTAAGGCATCCACAGGATTCGCCCGGTTAAGCAGACGACAACCTCCTTGGTTGAACTGCGAGATGCCATTCATAAAAAAAAAAAAAAAAAAAAATATGGTAGGGCATTCCACAATGAGTATCCAGAGGAAATAATACACGACGAAACTAAGAAGATCTTTTATTTCCCAAGAATAACCAGCGTCCCCACTCTGCTCCAGTCGTCATCCTGCCGCCGTTTTACCCCCGGCTAGCTTCAAGTTAAATAAGCTCCTGAGCGATCCCGTCACGTTCAATATCCCGTTTTAACCGTTAATAATAATGTTAGTGACCATGTCAGTTTAAAGACTTATTAGGCATATAAGTCTTTAAACTTAAAGTTATTCTTAATTAAATTAAATATTTGGTATAATAATGCACATCTGCATAGTATGAAAAGTGCAATTATACCAAATACTCGTCGCTCTAAATGAACATTATGCTAAACAATATTATGCGAAATTTGAACGCTGCCAATCGTAATTATACTAAATGTAATTCTGCCATCCTAAAACTATGCAATTGTAAATTCGGAGTTTTAAACATTATGCCAAACGATAATTATATCAAAAAAAAATTATGCCTTTAAAATGTTCGTTTAAAGAAAATTATGCTAAGTGTGTTATGCCAAATAAATTTCGGAGCATCAAGATTCTGCCAGATAGAGGGAGGGGGGGCCATCCCTCTCGCATATTAGATTTTTATTCACCACACGAGGGCCAGGTTAAGCAACCTTTGCCAAGGTTTGGAAATGGATGGGTTACCACAGGGGGCCAGGTTAAGCAACCCTCACCAAGGTTTGGAAATGGATGGGTTACCACAGTGGGCCAGGTTAAGCAACCCTTGCCAAGGTTTGGAAAAGGATGGGTTACTACACGGGGCCAGATTAAGCAACCTTTGCCAAGGTTTGGAAATGGATTGGTTACTACAGGGCCAGGTTAAGCAATGCTTGCCTAGGTTTGAAAATGGATGGGTTACCACAGGGGGCCAGGTTAAGCAACCTTTGCCAAGGTTTGGAAATGGATGGGTTGCCACGGGGGGCTAGGTTAAGCAACTCTCACCAAGGTTTAGAAATGGATGGGTTACCACAGGGGGTCAGGTTAAGCAACCCTTGCCAAGATTTGGAAATGGATGGGTTACCACAGGGAGCCAGGTTTAAGCAATCTTTGCCAAGGTTTGGAAATGGATGGGTTACCACACGGGGCCAGTAATAGAGTTTTATTCAAAGTGCCTTCGATCCTCGAATTCATAAACGATGATGAACACGAAAACGATGTCCTTTTGGTAAGTCCACAATGAAACAGAATAATGATGTTTTCAATGACATATTTAGTTCCTATCACAATCTGTTCTTTTCTGCATATTACTTTTACAAATAATGTCGGTGTTTCACATCTGCCAGGCGTCCCGTGACGGCTCACATTTTTTTTTATCTATAGGTACATTTATTTTGCTCGGCTACCTGGGTAGCCTGAAAGTACTGATAGCACGGGCCTAAGCCAAGTGATTATCAGTTGGGTTTAGAGTTAAAGACTACTAATACTACTAGACTAGTAATAGGTACAATACTGTTTTTTTGTGCTGTAGCTTGAAAGAGAGATGAGGATCCGTTTAAGTGGATATGTTGGTTCGGGTTTTCAGATTCACATTGTAGGAATTTCCTCACCAGTCTACACGTGTTTAGTTTCACTGCCTTCTGAAGCAGGTGGTAGGTGTTTGACGACAGGTTCAGGGAAGTTAAAGACTAGTGAAGTTGTTTTGGTATTACTCGTGTAGTGGACAACACTATAGGGACTATTGTAACTTTTTGAAGATGCCAGAGGCGGGTAATTTCTTCTTTTAATTCGGTATACTTAGATAATTTATCTGCAATAGTAGTTTGTAAGTTGTGTGTATTTGGTACAGCTATGTCTATGAGGTATCCAGTTTTGTTTGTTTTATTTATTAATGTGTGGTCTATTGAAGTGGACGGTTCGGTCAGTAAATATCCCTCGGTCAAAATATAATTTTGTTGAAGCGTTTTCCAGCACAGTTTCGGGGATGTATTTGTAGTAGGGAACTATGGACTCTATAAATTTGTATTGGTGTGCTAGTTTCTGATGTATGATGTTAGCGACTTGGTCGTGTCTATGTTTCTAGTCTGTCTGGGCTATTGATTTACACGCGCCTGTAATGTGCTGGATGGTTTCTGGTGAACTATTGCATTTTCGGCAATATCAGTGCTTAGGTTTTTTATAATGTACTTCCTATAATTTTTAGTCTCAATGACTTGGTCCTGAATTGCAAGCATGAAGCCTTCAGTCTCCGGGAAGAGCTCGCCTCGTTTAAGCCATGCGTTCGACGCCTCCTTGTTGACATTGTTTTGACCTAAATCTTGGTAATGCCTTCCGTGCAAAGATTTCTGGCTCCATTCTAGTAGTTTCGTTTTGTTATCACTTACTTGTTCGTTTATCTTTTAAATTTAGAGGTGAAGATTGATGGTCGCTGTTTGTAATAATTTTGTATAGTGTAGAAGTTCCAGCTTTAGTAAAGAAATATTGTTTTAGTGAGGCGATTTCCTTGTTGTGTAAGTTTAAATTGTCGATAAACCCTCTGTCTCCTTCTTTCCATGGTAATGTTAACCTTTGCACACACAATCTTAAGTGATGCTTGCGGAATTTGGTCATTGCGCTGTAGGTTTTATAAGTCTGTTTTGGTCCAGTTTATGATGCCGAAAGAAGAGGTAAGATACATGCGCCGCCCGCTGCGGCCGGCCGCATCGATATGTCCCTGCATTTTAAACTGTAATATCTTCGGAAATATTCATTTAAATTATATGCTGTAAAGGGCCATATTGATCTATATTAAATGGACAATGTATTAAATGTACTTAATTGGATAAAAATGAATGTTGTATTGTTAAAATACATATTATGTTCATACTTGAAGGCCTAATTTTTAATCATTAATTATTTATAAATAAATAGTCACTCGAATCGAAAAGCGATGAAAGAAAACTGTTAATGATTTTTAAATACCTATTCGACGATACCCCACTTGACATATTTTGTTGGTTTTATTTTTTTTCATTTTCACAATATGGTGTCTCATGGTCGCATTTTGATTTTTTATTAATTTCATGTCTTTAGTGACACTCGCAGGACTAAGAGGAATCGATTGACGTGTGAATCATAAAAATCGGCCCAGGCGTTAAGTCTGTATAGTGCTTCAAAGGAACAAACATACATACATACATACATACATAGACTGATGAACACATTACCCTCCTTTGCGGTGCGCAGTCGGGTAAAAATTGAAATTACTAAAAAAAAAATTCCAACAGTTTGATCTGTGGATTCAAGTTCTTGGTAGAACCAACTGCGTTGAGATAAAACTACTAGGATCGCATGAAAGGGGAATGCCAGGAAAATGCCTGAAATGAACAGCAACTCCCAATAGTGATAAATTCTATTTCGAATAAAATACAACTCATCAATTTATTCTTCAGTTCGTTTAAGTAGGGTATAAAGGTGATTATTATGTCAGTATTTATTTCGATTTCCGTCGTAGCACAGTTCTTCAATGACATTCAAGAACACTCATATTTGACATTACCACTATTTACCGTCTGTGGTCTTTGTTAGACCATCCATCGACAATCAATCAGCAAACCGTAAAGTAGCTTCATAATTAATTATAATAACATATTTTATAAATCTCATAATCTAAGTATGCCAATCAAAATACATAAAATCAAATTATTTTTTAAAACTACAAAAAAGAAAAAAACCTAGGCAGTATGAGATGTGTCCTTTGCCTTTACCGTTTGACAAAACCTTGTGATAATGTTATGACGTTTAATTTTTTCAACTTAAAATTCATTGTTTTGCTTGTGTTACGTTGAGTTATTACGATACTGTGTTTTATATTTATGATATTTTACGACGACTTTGGCCATATTTTAAAGATTTTGAAGATCCATCTGTACATGATACCTATTTTTGAACCCGGACTGATTTTGGATCCGCTTAACACGACGACTTGGCTTTTTGAACACGGACTTTGAACCTGCTATATACGACGAGTCTGCTTGTGTTTTGGACTTGTCCCCCATTTCTTTACAAAAATGGATTCTGTTCATTGCATTAATTGTTATCTCGATATAACACGAATGAGACGTAATCCTTTGTCAATGCAAAATGATGAAGTACGTTGTTTAATACAGCAATGGATAACACCGCAACTTGTAAGTATTATGTTTTGCTGGTTTTGTTTACATTACACGTTAAACACAAATCATCGAGTTATTAATAGTGTATAATGATGAATAAAGTAATAAAATGATTTGTGTTGAATTGTTTTTTCAATCCTTTAGTAACCTTGAGACATAACCTATCTTTTAGCAAAAATATTCTAAACAATGTACCTACTCCCTAGTTTTAGATGATTATTGAAATTGTCATTGAGTTTCGTTCGATTTGAAGGATAAATTGGCGTAGATTTCATTCTTGTCTATTTCAGGCATTTTTTTGTATGGGAGATGGGCATTCCCCAGTGGTATTCTTTTTAACAGTTCGATCTGTATACTTATTTATTTATTTATTTAAGGAAAACAAACAGTAGCACAATAAAAATTAAACATAATATCTTAAATATAACATTTTTAAACAATTATGCTACCCACTACGTTTTCCACAGATTACAATTTATAGAATTTAAAACTAGCTAGTAACAATACAAATACCAAACCTATAACACAATACATTTTTAAACAGACAAATATTATCTTATGTCATACGGTCATAACGAATATCCGGATTTATAAAAGAAAAGGAAAAGGTAAGTATGTGAGCGTATTCAAAAATTATGTATTTATAATTAAATACAATCTTAAGCCGTAAACCGTATAATATATAATATTTTAGATAATTTGCTGGTCCTTTAGAGTTGCTTGGATTTGCCTTTTAAACACGTTCTTACTTAAAAACAGAATGTCAATCGAATGGAATTCATTGTTGTATGTTTCAACCAAACGATGAAGTGGTGAACGCGAGCCAGCGTTGGATTTACAGAAACTAGTAGCAAATAGACGTCGAGTGCGTATCTCACGTACATGAACTGTTCGAGGAACCAGGTAACACAGACTGCGAACTAAGTCCAGACAATCAAAATGATTACGGCACACATTGAAAAGAGTCATAACTTCCAAAAGTTTCCGTCTTGATTTTAAAGTCAGAAGATCATATTTTTTAAGAAGTAGGTGGTATGACATTTTTTTCCGATAACATCTAAAATTCATAGCGCGAAGGTATTTACGTTGTACGAGTTCTAATCTGTCGATATATTTTATGTAGATAGGGTTCCAAATAGGTACTGCAAACTCTAACTGGGGTCTTATTATTGATTTGTATAAGTGCAAAAAAGTAGAAGGTCGTCGAAAATCGCTTGATGATCTCATAACAAAACCAAACATTTGATAGGCCTTATTAACAATTTTATCTATGTGAACATCCAGATGGAGTTTTGAATCTAGCAGAACACCAAGATCACGGAGAGAATCTACTTTACTAATTGACGTATTGGAAAGACGATAGTCAAACTCTGTAATAGTTTTCTTTTTAGTAAATGTTATAACATGACACTTTGGAAGGCTAAGATAGAGTTTATTGGAAGAGCAGTAGTTAGAGAAACGGTCTAAATCTTGCTGGAGCATAATACAGTCGACTTTGTCCGAAATAGTTTTATAGATCTTTAAATCGTCCGCATACAGGAGAAATTTTGAATTTTGAAAACAGTCTTTTATATCATTTATGTATAAAATAAATAATAAAGGACCTAAAATGGAACCTTGTGGTACACCGGAGGTGACCTGAAAAGAGCCAGATTCAAAGCCATTAACAACTACCTTTTGTGTTCTGTTAGTTATATAAGATGTAAACCACCTTAAAAGGTCCCCTCTGATGCCATTGTATGCAATTTTATGAAGCAGTAGTGTGTGGTCAAGTTTATCGAAAGCCTTCTGAAAATCTGTGTAAACTGCATCAACCTGCCGTCTATTATCAAGACTGTCAAATAGTTGGGAAGTGAAAATGAGGAGATTGCTAATGCAAGATCTATCTTTAACGAAGCCATGCTGTTCTTGTATTAAAACACTGCGAATAGCCGGGTATAATCTATTATGTACCAGTCGCTCAAATAATTTAGAAAAAGAAGACAGTATTGAGATAGGTCGATAGGTAGCTACGTCGTGCTTAGAACCACACTTATGAACTGGTACGATATTTGCATGTTTCCAAACTTCAGGGAAAACACCACATGATAAACATCTATTGTACAATATAAGTAGAGGATAGCACAATGTGTCACACGTATTTTTCAAAAAGATTGAAGGAATCCCATCAGGACCGGGACCCTTTGTTGAATCAAGCGATTTTAATTCCTTATGTATTTCATCAAGCGACAGTTGCAGTCTGCATAGGAAAACATCATGGTCAGCACTACTAGATGGTGGTTCCCAAGAGTTATGGTCAAATGTTGAGGGCTCATATGCAGACTGGAAAAATGTAGCAAACAAGTTGCACGTAGTAATAGGATCATTGGATGAAATTTGATTGTACTGAACTGTGGATGGGATTTTATTTGACGTTTTACGGTTTGCAACGTACGTCCAAAATGCTTTAGTATTGGTAGCAACACTGTCTTCAATTGCATTAATATATTTAGTATAGCAAATGTCAACAAGTTTTTTAAATTTTTTTCTATAACTCGAGAATATCTCATAGTCACGTAAATTCCCATACTTCTTCCACTTAACCCAGGCTTGAGTCTTCTTTTTGTTAGTATGTATGAGAGATTTGGTAAACCAATTGGGGAAATTAAAATTTTTTGGTCGACATGTGGGTGTGTGTGAATTTATAATTTTATAAAGTTTTTCATAAAATGTGGAGATGGATTCATTGGGCATTAAGTTATCTAGTAAGACACCCCAATCCACGTCACTAATATCAGAATTTATCTTGTTATAGTTGGCTTTGTGATAATTTAGCTTGACATCAACAGTACATTTAGGAATATGTGTAGGCTGAGAGAAAGAAATGTGTACATAGAAGGCTGGGTGATAGGCATCCACAGGCAAAAGGGGGACATCAGGAGAGAATGTGATTGCATGAATATTACAGAAAAGTAAGTCTAACAGGCGTCCGCTAGAATTGAAAAAACCGTTATATTGTTTGAAAACATGTTGTTCGCAGAAATAAGACAAAACACGAGTTGTATTTGTAAGCTTGTTGTTCGCAGAATATTTCATGTATGACATCTCATTAACCCACGCCAGCGAGGGTAAATTAAAATCACCAGCTATAATTACATTTTCAACGGAAGAGTCGTCACACAGCACTGACAGAGAATTAAGAAAAGTTAAATATATGTCATCAACCGCGTTTGGGGGTATGTAAGTAGCACAAATTATGTGATATTTATTGTTTTTCGCAGGTACCTTAACTATCACATGCTCGGGCAAGATTAACGGGGGCAAAAATGACATACTGGAGGGATTTAGTTCTTTAGATATGGCTATAAGGACGCCACCACCATCCTTTTTATTGGTGAGCGAACGATTACGATCGCATCTAAACACCAAATAACGTTGATCAATAAATTCATTATCAGAAATGTCTGGCGTCAACCAGGTCTCGGTCAAAATAATAACGTCATATGCATGCGACATAATATTTAAGTATAGGGTATTCAGCTTTGTCCTGATTCCTCGACAGTTTTGATAATATATGGATATTTTACTATCATTAATCATTTTTAAAATCTGAGGTTACAAAGAAATAAACAAAAGGCAAACAAAAAAAGTTCACTGTGAAACTCATAACATACATGACATACATCAAACATAACGCATTCGAGTCATATATAAATGCAAGGGTAATATGGAAGAAACCATAAGCACAATGACATTCACTTAGAAACATATAATTAGGGTATTTAACCACTCTGCACGACAGGATTTTGACATATGACACATCAGCTGAATCGGTGGGGGGTGACGCGAATTGTCATGAAATTCAAGATTTTTCATCAATTTACAGCATTCAATTTTGTTATTAAAAATAAATCACAGCGGCTGTGTCATACGATAAGTTTGAGGTTTATATTTCCAAAAACCTCATAAGGTCGATAAAACGGCGTCAATCTATTGCAAAATGTGTGTAAAATACATATTACTACACCCTTCCAAAAATTAGGTACTTTAAAAACGCTGGAAATAATGTACATACACAAGATAACCATTTGATAATAACATCGGAAATCTAAAATAAGAACAGTGACATTCCATCTGCATTCTTATTTTTGCGCTTTTACATATAAATTAATAAAAAAAACACGATACAAATCTCGACAAAAAATACTACTAAATGTGTTGCAATATGACATTTCTTAGTGCTGACCGTAAAACTAAGTTTATCATTACGATTAAAAAGTTGCATTCAACCTAATCGATAATCGTAATAGAGTAAACTTTAAAAAAAAGTTTTGGGACCATTGAGGAATTTAGCTAT
The DNA here is from genome assembly GCA_905475445.1 of Ochropleura plecta. Lineage (NCBI taxonomy): Eukaryota > Metazoa > Arthropoda > Insecta > Lepidoptera > Noctuidae > Ochropleura > Ochropleura plecta. Next base: position 14,775,582 of record FR997723.1, read on the forward strand.
GGAGGTGGCATAATATCTACTATAGATATTATAGTTGTACAAATATCTATGACATCGATTATAACAGAAAGACATGCTTTTTTATTATGCTATAATTATTTTGTTATGCGCCCAGATTTGAGGTACATTTGCTGTCAAACGGTTTCGCGGTAAAAGATTTTGGCTGTTTTCTTGAATTACGATAATTAAATGAAAATGGCGGCCAATTATGTAGGTCATGCTAATTCTGTAGGTAGCCAGTCAGGCAGCCCAGCCGGCACAACCATACCGTACCGCACCTAGAAAGCCATGCCTCCGCAGTAGAGCCTTGTTTTAGACATACAGGGACTCCGTACACATCGGGGCTCTAAAATATTGACACTTAAAAGTATTGGTTGGATAAAAAAATTAGAAAGGTATAAGGAAAACTTCAGCCTATTAAAAATAGACCGGCTAAATGCGAGTCGGACTCATGCACCAAGGGTTCCGTACAAACTGACGACAAAAACGGTCATATCTTTTCTCTACGTAGACTTGGAGGGTTTTTTTTCACAGCTTCAAGGGACCACAGTTTTGATATTTGGATTCTGTTATTTATTATGAGGTACGGAACCCTAAAAAGTATTTTTAAATAGTGTATCTCTCTTTTTTGGAATTTAAGGACTTCTTTAGGAATTTGAAGGAGGCCTTCTCATAAACTTCTCAGGAACTTCTTTAGTTCCGAAATTCAAATACCGCCATTTATATCGGTCTTGCGCCACTTGGATGGGAAATCATTAAATATCCGCTCCTGTTAAACTTTTAACAAAAAGTCGTTGTCGTCTCGCGGCGCCCGACCCCTGTAGCGTCTCCCGCGGTGGCTGGCTTGCTTTGAGGTTCTCTCCTTCAAACATCACTATCTCCTCCGGGACAGAGCGTTGCTCCGCTCAAAAGAGCAGACTGCCTGTGTGCTCCAACGTGTCCTCCGGGCGATAGTCACATTGGTGAAACCTGGGTGTTTCCTCCCGCCCGATGATGTGCAGGAACGTCCCGAAACTTTCGTGCCCGGTGAGGATCTTCGTCAGGTGGTAGGTGAGGATGCCGTGGCGCCTCACTTCCCCCGCTCTGGGCGGAGCGGGGGGGAGTGTCAGACCCGCAACCCCGGTAGGGTCCTGCCGGGATTGCGGGTTGTTCGAAAGAGATACCGCGGCCCCGAGTAAAAGAAGGAACATCGATCGGTGGGCATTAGTCAGTAAAAGTCTGACACTCCCCCCCGCTTCGCCTAGAGCGGGGGAAGTTATTTGATGATTTCCCACCCCAAAAAAAACCCCGGTACACGACATCAAGAAAACTCCAGGTAAAAAATGGACCCATTTTGAACCTGGAGTTTTCTTGATGTCGTGTACCGGGGTTTTTTTTCATCTCGATTGTGGTCTCCCTCTAGGCCATTTTTACCCCAAGGCTTCCACTCCAAGAACACTTTGGCCTACGAGCCATGTTTTAGGAAAGAATGAAAACGCTTTCCAAATAACTAATCCAACCATACTACAAACAATTTTGTCGAACAAATATAATTTATCTTGGCTGATTTTTTTTACTGTGCCTACCAAGATCATAATAAGGGCGTTCTATATTCAACCTTATTTATTTCTATTTGCAATTCACATTCAAATAGTAGGTACAAAACCAAATTATTAATAAAATAGCAAATAAACATTTTAATATAAATTCGAACAGCGAGCGCATTCCTTATTTGAATTTTTATCTGAAAATAAAATTGGCGCGAATTTAGCCATAGATCAGATTCTACTGTTTGTTGAGTCGGTTTTAGTGGCGTAAAAAATATTATTATCAATATTTATAGTATTTTACACGTATTACAAAATTACTCTTATTTTCATCTATCAATTTCTGATATTCCTTAATTTAATTATTCGAGTTGATTGATTTACAAGAAAATAATCGATTGAAATAATCGCATTTACACATCACAAATTAAAAAAAAAAGAAATGGACGTCATTTTCGAAAGTGAAATTTAGTAGTGGTTATGAATATTACTTGTTAATGGTCCTATTATTGCAAATTACGATAAGATCTGGGCATGTTCATGTTATTTATAATATTTGCAATGATATTTGTCTCATTTGTTATAGAATCTATTCGCGTCCGTGTGATATAATGTGGAATGAAAAATGTAAACAAGCACGATTGGCGCGAAACTTCGACTTTAGATTTCAAAATGTATCATTACCACTGCTAATTTAAGTTCAATTACGAATGATTTCTGCACGTAATAAAAGGACACGATAATCAGGCCCAACAATGTGGAGCTTATATGTCCGAAAACCATTTTTTTATGATTTTTAGCGTCGACCTACACTGCCATCAAAATGGCTATGATCGTAATTTACGCATTTGGATTTTATAAGACTTAATTAAGAAACTTGCTCAATAATTAAAGAACTTCTAATGACGTTTACATATGAGATTTTTATTCTACTATCATAATGAATGCACACCCATATTATTTTTTACCCAGAAAATAAAATATTTACAAAAATAATGAGGAGGTCGTATGACTTAAATGTTCGACCCCTTTCGGGGCTAGTACCGAGCCAGCGGAGGTTTGAATGTCGAGCCCCCGAAGGGGTCCGTACCGAACTATACGGTTAAAACAAACCAGAAACACAGAAAACTCACGCAGTACGTTCTCGGTAAATAACACAAATGCGCGGGTACAATGAGAAAAATAACCAAAAGTACAATAACATTCACTTTGAAACATAAAAGTATACTTAAAACAAATCAATGATGAAAGCTCGCGCAGTACGTTAACAGTAAACAATATTAAAAATCTAGAAATATTCAACAGAGTACACAAATGCGAGGGTACAATAAAAATAAAAACCAAAAACACAATAACATTCACTTTAAAATAAAAAAAATTACTTAAGACAAACCAATGCTGAAATGAAAGTTCATGCAGTACTACGTTCTCAGTTATTATCACCAAAAAATAAAAATAATCAAAAGGGCTAATCATAGAAATCTCAAACAACAAAATAAAGATTATTTTCAGAACTCGTTTGTAAGGAGGACTGATTCTAATATAGTACATTAAATTTAATGAGGTATGAAGGTATTGTAAATAGTGAGTTGATATTTTAAGCAAATTAAGCACACAATTCTCAGCAAAAACGTAATAATATGGCCAATAAGCATTTAGCCAGACATTATCATTATGCGATACAGGTATCGCTAGGATAAGGAAACATTGTAAACAGTGCATTATAATTAGCAAAAAAAGCACACAGCTGTCTGCAAAAAAATATGACAACCAAACATTCAACCAGATACTATTATTCGGATACATTTGGAAATAAAGTGATCGCTTGGTCATAAATACCAACAGTGTATTAGGACGAATTATTTGACCTAAACTTATTACAAATATCGTCATCAGAGTAAATCGCAATCGTAGGTGAGTCATCATTCTCCTTGACCAATACAGTGGCATTACGCACCCATACATATTTGAACTTGTATGCTTTGGCAGCGTCACGGCACTTGCGAAATAACTCCTTATTACGTAATGTCAGGTGTTCGTTCATATAGATACGACATTGAGTTCCGGTGAGTCCTATACGATCCGATGTAATACCTTTGGCCAGTCGGTAGGCGCTCAGCACGTTATCACGGAGTAGGCGCGTCGCAAACTTTACAATAACATTCTTGGGACGCGAGTTTTGTGTGTGTGCGTGTGGGACACGATGTATAGCTACTATGTCTCTCTGTGCTATAGGTATGTTAACAGCTGCTGCGATTGACTCCAAGATAACTACTAGGTTTTCGCCACGTTTTTCCGGCAAGTTGCCAATTTCTATGTTGCACTGCCTGGCCTGTTGTTCCAGGCGATCTATTTTATTAGTCAGTGCCAATATGGGTTCAGATGCAGAGGTAACGATCCTCGACTCCATCTCCTTCGTACGCATAACGGTGTCTACAATGCTTGCAGAGTTGAATTCTATCGACGACTTCAAGTCATCGACCACCTTCGATAAATCCAGATGTTTTTTGTTTAAGATTGAAATATCCTTTTTTGTATTCGAAAACTCAGAGCGTAATTCTTTCAACTCTGATTGAATTTGAGAGGAGGTAGTTGCCAAATTATTAAATTCACTTCGGAGGTTACTTATATTGGAGTTAATATTGGCGAATTGGTCTCGTATTTCAGTACGCAGAAAGCTCATTGACCTCTTGAATTCCTCGGAGAGTGCTGAGATATCCCCTCTCAGGTCGCAATCTGGTTGTTTCCTCTTGTAGTTACGCTGAGTTATATTCGGGTCTACGTCGTCTCCCGAGTGTAGATCAGGAACTGATTGGCACTTACTACTTTTCGGTGAGAGCATCATAATGGGAACGTCCAATTCGTCTATAGGCAGCAAAGATATCAGATGATCAGCTGATAAGCACTCTTGTACTTGTTGCGCGCGGGGGTGAAGGGGGTCGCACTCACGCGTCTATCGCTGCACGAAGCAGTAAGAGCGAGATAAAAAGTAAGTGAGAGCGAGATAAAAATATAGTCCGCACTGTTTCCTCGCGGGGGTGAAGAGAGCCGCACTCTCGCGACACGCGCACTTTGACCTTTGCCAAATTATTTAAAACAAATAAGTGTATGACGAAATTGAAGTTTATGTCTTAGTGGCAAGGTTTGATTTTATATGGCACCGAACTACACTATTTTGAGTAAAATTGGCAATGCGTCTGCTCTAGCTAGTTTGCAAAGCTAAACTGAACAACTATACACAGCTATCGGCTGTATAACGTCACGCTACAATAGTTGGGCACTGCTAGCCAGAAGACGGACATAGGATACTATTCATTCCGTTCGACAGTCTTCCCGTGAAGTTAGCTCAATGAATTATTACGCATATCGTTTGATGATTGGTCAAAATGCTGACAAATATTTGCTGCGGTTTCGTCGATTGTTTCAGCAGTATTGCGTCGACATGTATGTCAAAATAGAAACGGAACGTTTAACTTTCATTAGGTTGAACCAAGCCAAACTGCGTTCTGAGGAGTACATCCATCCATTTACGTGATGCAGTTAGTACTGAAGGAAATGCAGCTAATATTGGTCGATTAACTATTCTGCCGACGACGTACATTGGTAGTCCACGTCATATGCATGAATATGCGCAAGATGCAATGACATTATGTTCGTCATTACGGTCGGCCAGATCTATTTGTTACTTTTACCTGTAATCCAAAATGGATAGAAATTATTCAATTGCTGCTTCCCGGACAAACATCAAGTGATAGACACGACATCACAGCACGTATATTCAGGCAAAAAATTCGGTCCCTGATGAACTTCATTGTTAAACAACGCGTCTTTGGAGATACTCGATGCTGGTTGTATTCAATCGAATGGCAAAAGCGAGGCCTGCCGCACGCACATATTCTTATTGGGTTCCCTCTATCTGGCAGAATCTTGATGCTAAGAATTTTTTTTGGCATAACACACTTAGCATAATTTTCTTTAAACGAACATTTTAAAGGCATAAAATTTATTTGGTATAATTATCGTTTGGCATAATGTTTAAAACTTCGAATTAACAATGGTATACTTTTAAGATGGCAGAATTACATTTAGTATAATTACGATTGGCAGAGTTCAAATTTCGCATAATATATTATTTGGTATAATTTCACTTGGCATACTATGCAGACGGCAGTAATGGCTAGGTTAGGTTAGGTTAAAACTGTGACCTCCTACGCACGAGCCGAGCGAGCGAAGCGAGCGGTGCCGCGGCAGCGGCCGGCGAGTGCCAGTAACGACTTGCATTAATAGAAAAAAGAGATTGTTTTGAGTAGGTTACCCGGAACTGAACTAGTTAGATTAGGATAATTGAATTCAATGACATTATTTCAAATTCAATTAAACAATAACTAAAATAAATAACATTATTTTAAAGAAATAATTAATTAAAATAAATGACAACTTATAATGACAAAGATGATCCTAACTATAAACTTTCTGCGATATGACAATTCTGATGTTTAATGATTATCGATATAAAATATATGCCAAAAGACGATTCTGACTGTGAACTTTCTGCGATATGATGTTTCTACTTTTTAAATATTATGGATATTAAGTTTATGCCTAGAGATGATTCTGACTTACAAAATTATGAGTTTAGACTGTATGATAAATGAGTGTCTGCTAAACAATTTTCTGCGAAGTGAAGTTTATGCCATCCGTTGTTATGCAAAATAAAATTATGACATAAAAAGTTCTGCTATAAAGGGTGGACCCATTCTTATTTGGTTAGCAGAAAGAATTCAACCTGACCAAATAGATGATATTATACAGGATGGGCCATAAGGGTGTTGGCGATTTAAATCTTTAATTTCTCGGAAACGCGTGGCGGGAAGCGGCGGGGGGGTATGTTGTTACATAGAATAAAGACAGATAGAAGGTTATCTTCATACAAACGCATTGCGCGCGGCTTGTATGTGTGCGTCGTAGTATCTATGCGTCGCCGCACGCACACTAAACAAAATCTCGACTCCTTTCGCGCTGCGCCAGTCGGGGCTAACACTGCACGAGGTTCGCGCGTCACGGCTTTTCGGCACCGCTAAATGAATCAAAAATGTCTGATAATCGCGGGAGAAAGTATTGCTGTGTGTTTGGGTGTCTTCATAATTCATCAATTCCAGAATTGTCTCTGTTCAGATTACCTAGGTATTGAATTTCGCTCGGTTTATTTTATCTTTTTTTATCACTACATAGTATAAAACAAAGTCGTTATCCGCCGTCTGTCTGTCCCTATGTATGCTTAGGTCTTTAAAACTACGCAACGGATTTTGATGCGGTTTTTAGTAATAGATAGAGTGATTCTTAAGGAAGGTTTTAGTATATAATTTGTTAAGTTTTTGTATTTATTTCTGTGTACATTAACGATATTTGTTGAAGATGTCGGTAAAAAAAATGCTGTCTGGGAGCTTTCAACGAAAACGCTGCCTCAACCATTTAAGATATAACAAAATAATGTATGGTGTAATTGTGTATCTTATATAGGTCCACAGAAAAGTCAGCGGTGATATATGTCTATATCTTAAGGATAACATACTATATCCATTTTAATACTTTAACAAATGGGCAATTATAAAGCGCTAACTTGGAAAGCTATTTACACAAATACAGTATTAATCCTTATCATTTTCGATAGGTTGGTTGGCATGAACATTTCATGAAGATTATTTTTTCCTTTTACATCATGCAGATTAAATAAATACTTTAGGAGATATAGCAAAATCAAAATAACGCGCAACAAAATTAATTTCGTGTGTCGCCGTGACTAGGCTGGCCCGCGCGGGCGGGGTGAGGGAACAAGTCGCTCATCGCTCGAGTGCGCGACCCGAACACGGGCAGACGCGTGAGCACAGAGTAGGTACGTTGAGTTAACAGGTTCCTTACAAACTAAATTCAAATCCTTTATTTGTGAACATAGATACAATAAGATCTAATTACATCAAATATAATAAAACATAGGTTTTATGAAGTTTTATAATACATACCTATTAGTTAGATCCGTACCATTACCTATGGACGGACGGACAGCGAAGACTTAGTAATAGGATTTTTACCCATTGGGGACGTAACCTTAAAATGAAACGTACCTAATTTTATTTATACTTCGATTTTGTTATTTTTGCTATAGGCTGCTTTTTATCAACACACCACGCGGGCGAAGCCGCGGGCGGAAGTTAGTTATAAATAATGCTGCTCTGTATCTTGAATACATTTCTATATTTGATAGGAAAACCATTGTTGAATTTTATTGACTAATAAGAGATGTGTTATCTTTGACAGGGCTGGGCTTTAAACTAATGAATTTGTGATAGTACAAATTAGTGAGGCCTGACAAACCCTGTACCCAGACAATAAAAGTAAAAAATACAACTTCCCGACCCTTGCCAATTTATAGGTACTGAATTAATATTTAGCTAAAAGTGACAACCCTATGACAGTAGGCAATTAAATCGCGGATTGGGCCGGAGTTAACCTACTTCCCCTCTTTATACTATGGTTGTTAGCTGCGCCGCTTCCTGGAAATTTAGTCGCCATGGAGCCGTATACGGGAGCGCAGCACGAAAACAATAAATCAGTGATCACTGCACGACGTTTGTATTCGGTTCTGGTCCGAGACTAATCCCCGGCGCTTGCATGATCGTCCACTTCACAGTCCTCAGCTTGTCGTGTGGGCTGGGATAACGGCAACCGGTATTATTGGGCCATACTTTTTTGAGGAAGAAAGAGGGCAAGCGATGACGGTGAGAGCTAACAATTATTGCTACATGATAACCGACTTTTTGGTGCCAGCTTTGCATGAACTTCAAGGCAATACCTCGAGGATGTGGTTTCAACAGGATGGGGCCACATGTCATACGGCTAGGGCATCCATAGGGCTGCTGAAAAATGTTTTCCCTGGAAAACTCATATCGAAAAGGGGAGATATTGAATGGCCACCACGAAGCCCCGATCTCTCTCCATGCGATTATTTTCTATGGGGCTACCTTAAATCGGTAGTCTACGAGAATAATCTGACCAATTTGGAACAGCTGAAGAGGAATATTATTCAGGAAAGTAACAAAATACCGTGAACAACTTTTCAACGAGTTTTCCAAAATTTGCGACTTCGGTTCCAAGAGTGTCAGGCAGCCGAGGGAAGTCATTTGGACAACATTATTTCTAAGTCTTGAAAATTCCTATGTTTCTACTTTTTAAACATACAAATATATTTTTGTTCTGTTTCGTAGTTATTTTTTAATTGAATATTGAAACCGCCAACACCCTTTTTTTTTTTTTTTTTTTCGGGTGGGAAATCATCCGATGACTTCCCCCGCTCTGGGCGGAGCGGGGGGGCATGTCAGACTTGTACTGACTAAAACCCACCCATGTTCCTTCTATTGCCCTTTACGTTCCGAGGCCGCGGTATCTCTTTCGAACAACCCGCAACCCCGGCAGGCGGAGGCTCTGGCAAGCCCCTCTGCTTTGCTGACTCTCTTTGAGGCACGCGTGAAACACGAACGCGCCGTCGACACGGCCTGTCGTCAATCGACGGACGGACGGTGAGCTACCCATTGCTCACCGCCCACAGGCCCGCATCTACGGTGGCCGGAAGTCGTCTCGCGGCGCCCGGCGCCCTGGGCGTCTTCCGCGGCGGCTGGGTTGGGCAGATGTTCTCTCCCTCAAACGCCCGGCCACCTCCTTTGCTAGCATTACTGCTTCGCAGAAGGTGGTGACCGCTTCCCATTCCCTCTCGCTCCGGACCATGGCCTGAACCAGGTTAATGGACTAATAGCAGAGCTTCGACCAACAACACCTTAGGAGACTCATTGCGCGGCCGGTTCAAGTGCTTGATTCATAAAGCTGAGTACTCCTGAAAAGAGAAACCTCCTCAATTATGCCTTACAACAGGCGTGTAGGCCTACCTTGTGTTTTTGACAATATTTATATACCTAGGTAATTATTAAGAGGAAAGATGAATAAAGAAAGCCTTATTTCTATAACAAAGACTTAACATAATCGTTTTATTGCCTTTTAAATACTTTAAATCTATAGTTAACAAAATAAAATATAATAACAGTAAATAACTAACAAACATACAAATACATTATTTAAAGAAGACGGGTATTATAGTATACATTTTGTGTAGGTTTTCTACTACAGTATCCAGTACAAGACGAAGATCCAGTGGGCATTGTTCTTAAAGGCAGACGCAATGGCGCGGAGGCTGCAGCAGTCAAAGTATCGGCTGCACACGGCTCCGGGGGCCGCAGCCGTCGGGCCTCTCGATTTGAGCGCTGTCTCTCATAGCGTTGTGCGTACGCTACACTACGCTGTAAGCCCGCCAAGCTGTCGGTACGAGCTGGAAACCGCTCTAAGCTGTTCGAAACTTCGCCCACTTCAGCAGTGTCTGTATCCACTATTTCTTGATGGTCTAGTATCATGCCAATGTTTAGTTTCAGATTTGTTGACCCATCTCTATAAATGAGATATACTGTTGCTTGATCTAATATTCTCAGAGAAAAATGTTCGTTAATCTTCAAAGCTTTCATTTTGATCTGAAATGGTTTGAATTTCTGGGATAACTTCTTGCTCTTCTCTTTAATGAAGTTATCGAATTCTATGGCTAACATTTCTTCATTATCTGGATGAGGCTTATTATCGGATGGTGTTCCAAGTTTTATAATTTGAGGATCCTTGTGTGACATTTGGGTATCTATCATGACTTGCTGTAAAACCGGCGGATCATTTAATGTATGCCATTTCCAATGTGAAACGGGACCGATTCCGCGATCAAGTACGACTCCCTCAGTTTGATTGTATTTAAGGCTGAGGAAAAATAAATAAATAAAAGGCTGTACATAAACAAATCTACAAGCTTAGGCTAATACGAGTACTGCACTAGCTTTTTACATCTTTGACTTTGTCACTCGAATCTCTTAAAAGGGAAAACTATAATTGTAAAGGTTCATTTACCGATTTACCGAATCGTGCCGCGCAGACTGTAATGAATTCAATCATAATTAAATGCGTTTACGAAGAACAGATTTTACGTGCGTTTGCTATATGTTACTTACGGGGGAGGCCGCAGTTTACATCGATCGCTACGTCGCACGCGGCTTTCAACGTAGCGGCGCACACAGCGCAGCGTTGCGGCTAGCAAGTTCCTTTAATACTTTGTTCAGGGACAAGTGACTTGTAAAACGTAGCGATAACCTCCACGGAGCGGCGCATCGCTTACACCGCTTCACGTCTCTACTCTCCGTAAACAACAAGTACATTTTTATGGTTTTGTAAACGGAAATAAAAGCGCAACGCACCGCTCAGTGCGCCCCGTCTCGGTAAATTAACCCTAGGGACAAATTAGCGCCGGGAGAAAATAGTTATACGCCATAATGTGCAATTACTGACAACAAAATCTTTTAATTGTCCGACACCGTTTTGAACCCTTACTAATAATATTATAAAAGCTTAAGTGAGTTTGTTTGTTACCTACGTATTCACGCCTAAATGGCAAAACCGATTTTGATGAATTTTGGTACAGACATAGTTGGGACTCTGGAGACGGACAAAGGCTACTTTTTGTCTCTTTCTAATCCCCCACTTCCCTGAAATGGGGGGTTGATGTTTGTTGTTTTTTCAGAAATCTGCCCCCAACCCCTTAAAAGAGGGAGTAAAATTTTATATGGAACTTTACATAGGAAGCTAAAAATCGGTACACACACTCTTTGTTACCAACGAAAAATACCTGCCAATCAGGAAAGAGGAATCGTGTTACTTCGGATTTAACGCGATCGAAGCCGCGGGCAAAAGCTAGTACACGATATTCAAAAGTTGTAAGTGCAACTGTACGTTTGAATATTTCACGTGCTTTCAATGAAAGGCTACTACTCTACTCTGGATTTACTGTTTGAATTATTTAAATTTTCATTTATTTCTTAAATCACGATCAGTTTTAATATTGGTAAACTTTTTAATTTTTAAATTTCATTACACAAGCTTGGTTTTCACGTTTTTATCGCCCAGGCCTACACTAAATACTTTTAAATTTCAGACGAGAATGTTTCTTGTTTCATACTTTTATTTATTTATTTATTTTAGAGCGTTATTTTAGCTGAGATGGGCTGCTATTTAATATGAAATAGTTACCGTATCTTGCCAGAATGATCGAAAACTATTCCATTGCCTAGATAGTCAAAAGTGGCAAGTATCGTAATAGGGTGAGTGCGGCCTCGGTCATCGGGCTCCCCGCTGCTGTATATCACGAAACGCTGCTGAGCATTTGTCTCTGAAATGCATAAAAAGCATAAAAGTTAACCTCTACACAATTTTTTGAAATTCAATATTACATCCACAGACGCTAGGCTAGTCAACTGCCGAGCTGTTGGAACTCCCAAGACAATTATTGCAGAGTGAAAGTGAGTGAATGCTTGTTCGTTAACATCTATACTAAATGGCGGTTTATATCCATAGCACTCCTAGAGATTCCCTTACCTTCAGCATCATAATAATCTAGTGCCAGTCGACCACTTCTGTAAAACAAGCGACCTCGTCCGTTGTCGTCGAACTCTGCTAGTCTTTCACCGGTGTCGTAAGTTATCAATCGTTTGTTCTTGTTGCGTTCGAACCAGTCAAACTCAGGATGTGCCGGACGCATACGATAAACATTCATCTGGAATCAAAGAAGTGCGATATTTATGCACACAAGTTTTAAACAGTAAAACTATGCTAATTTTTAGGATAATTGCTATCCAATCAGCCAATAATTCGTTTTAAAAGTAAAAATCAAAGTATTCTTGCTATTCCTACCGAGCATGCTGCACCTGACTCATTTTAAATATTATAGAGCCTGTAAAAATCTGGTCTACAGCTATTTTTTAACTTTGGTACTATAAAGTGGCAACGGCAAATAACTGAAAAGTTGCGAACTTGTGAGGTAGTTATGGTAAATAAATAGTATGGACATATGGAACGATGAATAGATTGAGGTATGACTGTAGACTGTGAAGGAAGGGGAAGACAAAAAATCCATAATGGACTAGATATTATGAAAGATGATATGACTAGAAAGAGGGGGGGGGGGCTACTAGTTAGATTACCACTTTGCCCCTATCCACCTTTAAGCTACGGATAGTGTACTAGTGTGTTATACTCATTGTTAACTATGATGACATAAGTTTGTATTTACATGCCTTTTTAGTAAGCCCTTAACATACAGTGTCTTGAAAATGTCTAAATTTGCATTTACCTTTCTCACTATTTTTTCTGTTGGTAGCATTGTCCAACCTTTTTCAATGAAGGTGCGGTCAGATAAAGCGTAATGTAAAACCCCTTTACCAGGTTCGACTTCAACCTGAAATTTTGATATCATTTGAGTACCTCTCACCGACGTATTTTTAGGGAGGTATATGGATTTGCTCGCAACTGCCTCTGCGTTGAAATAATGCAGTTTGTTTTATTTTATACAGAAACAGATATTTAATATTTTGACGTGAATTCGCTTTAGCAAGTCGGTGACTTCCACAGGATGCTTTACTGTAGTGTTTCTGTGTTTATAGGCGTAGTAAAGGAGCTTGATCGCTGTTCTCTTTAAAAAGAGGAAAGATACTTTTTAGAACTACATTTTAATTTAATTTTTTCGCCAAAAGCAAAAGGAGATTTGACGGAATCGGTCCAAGTGGCGTCAGTGAATTAGGCCCGTATATTCTTGAAGCTGATTAAAAGAGCATATTTTTAGTACCTCAAAAAGAAAAAACGGAACCCTTATTGGACCACTTTGTTGTCCGTCCGTCTGTTTGTCAGTCTGTCTTGCAAGACCTTTTAGGTATATCGGGAATGCGTGGAGGAATCTAGTTGAAATTAAAATCATATACTAAAGTCTGTAGCCCCTATAAAAATCAAAGTCTACGCAGTCAAGTTATGGCTGGTTATGTTACAAGTTTGGGAGGAACCCTTGGTGCGATAGTCAGACTCGCTCTTGGCCGGTTTTTGTAATGGCACCAAAAAATACGTTCCATGGATTTAAAAAAAATATAAATTGAAGCTCATTTAAAAATGAAAATGTAATAACGGCTGTATTAATTACAAAGTGTGATGGTGATTGGCAAATACACCGTTATAAAGTGTTTTTAGAAGCGGGTTTTTTTTTGTTACAGACAACCAAATCTGTGTCGGGAGGAAAATAGGCCATATAATAAAAATACTCTCAGACCACCCTAAGGTTTTTGATGTGTCAAGAATGGCTCGCTTACATCACATACAAACTAATGCGATCAACTGGATCAAGGTTTTGTATCTCCCGAACTTAGCAAAGAGGTCGTTTTCAACTCCTCCCCTTGTTTTTCACTTCAGCAGCTCAAACATGTCATACAGTAAGCCAAATGCGATTTTGTGAGGTATAGTATCTTTTTATTTAGTTCAATAAAGAGAGTCGCGCATTAGTATTTTCATTGTCATGTTCGGAAACGCGTAAGTACCTAACCTAAAATTAAAAGACATTTGCAACAAAAGATAATTAATTATGTTTTTTAATTAAATAATTTTTAATTTATAATTGTATTTAAACGTAAATAAAATAAATAATTATTGCAGCACGTTAAAAAACTGATTAACCTGTACCTATTTGAAAAATAGGTTGGTTTCAACATTGTTCAGTTTGAAAAATAAAACATCGCGACTGCTGTTTCAGAACGCGCCTATAGGCGTTATTTCAATCTATTCCTGTGATTGCTTAACATAAAAGAAGGAACATGGAATATAAACTTTAGATTTAGAATATCATATTATATGATTCGTTCTAGAACATGAAATACACTTGTTGCTTGACGTGGTCTGAGTAATGTATTTTCTTGCTGCTGTAGTAAAAAGTTGTTTTTCACGAGAGCAAAATTATTAATATCTCGTGCCTCTGAATCTCTCGCCACGCTCAGGATTCTACGTTAGAATCTTTCGCTTGCTCGGGACTCCAAATCAGGACTTGCAGCAAAAAATATCTTTGCTCGCTAGTTGTATTATATAAATTAAAAAAGGTACGTTTTGAATATTTCTACGTATACATATTATATATATCCTTACTAATATTATAAAAGCGAAAGTGAGTTTCTTTGTTTGTTACCTCTTCACGCTTTAATGGCAAAACCGATTTTGATGAATTTTGGTACAGAGATAGTTGGGAACCAGGAGACGGACATAGGGAAATTTTTATTTAAAAAAGTGGGATATGACGGAGAACGAGGGAAGAAAATGGAAAACTTAGCATTGCTATTACAAATAAGGCGCAAGGGCAAAAACTGCAGGTAGCAGGTACTGTGTTTAGTGTTATACCGAATTTAACGCGAGCGAAGCCGCGGGCAAAAGCTAGTGTATATATATATTTGTTGAAAACGTTGTCCCACACTAGGAATTTCTCCTGTATCGTGTGGGTGCGTTTACAAACATTTAAACTCATATACACACAAACAAGTACTGCTACAGTTTGGCAGAGAAGTCCTTTTATTACTTTAGAAAATAGAGGGTCGGGCCACCTTTTTTTAGACTTCAGAAGCAAAATCTCATCAACCATTGACATAAGAAAACGATATATTTTTAAGAGCTTTCGAGAGACACCCCATGTCTACGCACATTTTTCTTTTTTAACTTAAAAATACCCGCAAACCTGGCAGGCGGTAGCCTAGCCTTGGCAGGCTCCTCTGCTTTGCTAACATCTCTATGAGGCGCGCATGGAACACAAACGCGCCGTCGACACTGCCTGTCCTCACTAGACAGACGGACGGTGAGCTACCCATTGCTCACTGTCCACAGAGCCGCATTTACTACGGCCGGGTGTCGTCTCGTGGCGCTTGACGCTCGCGTCGAGTGTCTCCCGCGGCGGTTGGGTTGGTTTGAGATTCTCTCCCTCAATCGTCCGGTCACTGCTAGCATAACTGCTTTGCAGAAGGAGGTGACCGCTTCCCATTCCCTATCGCTCCGGACTATTGACTGAACCAGGGTCGGACGTCAGACTAACGCCGCCGATCGCCTTTACGAGGACACGGTGGTGCCCCCGCCCAAGCTGGGCAGACCGCCACAGTGTGCTCCTCCGTGTCTTCCGAGCAATCGTCACAATGGTGACACCCGGGCGTTTCCTCTCACCTATATGCGGGAACCTCCCGAAACTTCTGTGTCCGGGGAGGACCTGCGTCAGGCGGTAGGCAAGGAAGCCATGGCGCCTCTCCAGCCACACCTCAAAGAGGCGACTTATCGCCACTAGTGTGGCGTGGCGTAACCTCCACGGGGTTACAGCAATCGCTCTCTCCATGCCATCATGAGATATAATTACCCCCTCGTGCACAAAACTTTAGCAATATACGTCCAAGGCGTGTATTTTACGTACGGGTGGGAATATCATTCGATCCACCCCAGCTCCCCGAGTAAGGCCAGCAACACCTCGGTGTTACTGAAGATCTCGCGGAGAGTAACTGGATGGTACGCTGGTGGATTAATATTAGGCCTCTCCCAAGGTCCGCCACAACATCGTATTCTCTGCCAGCCGCATCCAGTCTGCTGTTCCCTGATCTCTCTGTGTCTCTACTTACCGGTTCTGGCAATTGTTTCTTTTTAGACATATTTTATGACAAAATGAATACTTATATATTCAAAACACTTCGCAAGTGATAATATTTTTAATGAAGAAATAGTTAACCAGGAAATCAGGTAAACATTTTGAAAATTTTACTAGAAATTGTACGGTACCTTCTTGTGTATGAGGTAAAATTATGTCAATATTCACAACGTCAAATTTAAATGATTTTCCGATTAGAACAAGCGGCCAGTAT
Source organism: Ochropleura plecta (assembly GCA_905475445.1). Lineage (NCBI taxonomy): Eukaryota > Metazoa > Arthropoda > Insecta > Lepidoptera > Noctuidae > Ochropleura > Ochropleura plecta. The sequence goes on from FR997723.1 coordinate 14,791,933, forward strand.
ATAATAGCACACAGGTTTTTACCAACTTCAAAAAGGATACTACTAATCCGATCACTTTTTAACAGTGCGCGCTACGTAATTTGAATTTCTAGATCAACTGCGCAGGTAGCGCCATGATTAAGACTTTGCACAATGTATTTTTATAACAATATATTTATTTATTTAACTAAATTAAAACTAATTTATATAAAATAAAAACCAGCTCTCTGGTCACACTGGTGTCGACCAGCCGACGAGAAATTTCCTTGAAAAGAAGTCGAACACTTGGGCTGGATTAAACCCACTCGACCCCAAATGGCTCAAAACTGTACCAATTAAGTGACAGTACTTACGCCGTTTGAGGATCTAAGCAGCTGCAGCAGCAGCGCTAGCACAACCCGCCGAGCTTGCAACATGGGGTAGCGCAAGGGTGTATAGGCAGGTTGCCTCCCATAACTAAGGCCTACCCACCTTCGAAGGCATCAGCGTCATGGCGTCTGGTCTCCTCCATCGTCACGCACCAAGCCGTTACGTTTCCGGAGCGAGAGGGAATGTTTCCGGAGCGAGAGGGAATGGGAAGCGGTCACCACCTTCTGCGAAGCAGTAATGCTAGCAAAGGAGGTGGCCGGGCGTTTGAGGGAGAGAACATCTGCCCAACCCAGCCGCCGCGGAAGACGCCCCGGGCGCCGGGCGCCGCGAGACGACTCCCGGCCACCGTAGATGCGGGCCTGTGGACGGTGAGCAATGGGTAGCTCACCGTCCGTCCGTCGATTGACGACAGGCCGTGTCGACGGCGCGTTCGTGTTTCACGCGCGCCTCAAAGAGAGTCAGCAAAGCAGAGGGGCTTGCCAGAGCCTCCGCCTGCCGGGGTTGCGGGTTGTTCGAAAGAGATACCGCGGCCCCGGAACGTAAAGGGCAATAGAAGGAACATGGGTGGGTTTCAGTCAGTACAAGTCTGACATGAAGAGCGGGGGAAGTCATTGGATGATTTCCCACCCGAAAAAAAAAAAAAAAAAAAAAAGCCGTGACGTTCTAAAACCGCTGGTACGCCGCGCCGACGGTGGCAAGAGCTCGACGAATAATGTAGTTGATGCTGGTTAACCGTGCTGTGCGACATGCGCTTCTGTAACAGGACAGGCGATGGTGCCTGAGGTTGTCGACCGACATCGACTAAACTTCTCCGCAGTGACATCGATGTGGAGCAACACAACGAGCGCCTAAGCAAAGGCTTAAAGCGAGCCGAAACGAAACGTCATCCATCTTGTGTGATATTTAATTTCACAAATAATTACGAAACTTTTTAGCTCCCAAATGGGTCGTGGTACTTACAATGAATTCACAATGAAAAAGAGTAAAATAGTAGTAATTTTTTTTTGTTTTTTTTTTTAACATTTTAATATCTATGTACGTTATTTACTAACTACAAATAAGAAAAATATGTGCAAGTCTCAAAATGGGAAAAGAATTACAAGGCGTCAAAAAATTCGTCCACATCGCTGTAAATAGGTGTAAGTGTACAGACGGCTGGCAGAATTTTTGCGAGATTTCGGATACCATGGCCCTCAAATGTTTCAACTCTTAACGGCTCAAACAAGCCACTGCCAATTAAGTAAAATAAATAAAAATGTCTTTTATTATTTGCCAATTAATTTACAAAATAAATTTTATTTTATTGGTTCACCAACAATTGTCCACACTGCTTTTATGCTTAAGGTAACATGCGAAAAGTAATATATTCAACAATCACTTAAAGGCAACACCAACAACACCATCATCTGCCTAGCCTTTTCCCAAGTATGTTGGGGTCGGCTTCCAGTCTAACCAGATGCAGCTGAATATCAGTATTTTATATGGAGCGACTGCCTATCTAACCTCCACAACCCAGTTAGTACTGGGTAATACGATACCCCTTGGTAAGACTGGTTGTCAGACTTTCGGGACACTGACTACCTGTAACGACTGTCAAAGATCTACAAATGACAGCCGGGACCAACGGCTTAACGTGCTTTCCGAGGCACGGAGGAAACTCGGTATGTAACGGGTGGTCACCCATCCACAGACCAACCTAGGCAAGCGCGGCTTAACCTAAAGATCGACCCGAGCGGCTGCTATTATTTAGCCACGAGCTCCTCCTCCTCCTGTTGTTGGCAACACTAACAACACCGCAGGCATAATAATAAGAAATAATAACCCTGTTCCCGATACCGGTGGGCTACTATTTTTTGTATTTTTAAATGTTTCTTTTTTTTATTTTCTATGTGTTTATTAAGAAATACATAATTATTTAAAAATTTAATTAATAAGTATTTAGCTGAACAAAAGAAATAATAAAATTATACATTTCAACATCATTAACAACAATTATAATCAACATTAACATAAATAATATACATACAATTTTCTAATAACTGGGAGCAAGTACCTCTCTCAGGTGTAGGCCTCCTCCAGAGTTTGCCATGTGTCCCTGTTAATTTCTACTGATACACAGTCTCGACCAGCTATGTGTGTAACGTCGTATGCTCATCGTGCAAGTGTTCTACCTCTCTTTCTGTAGCCAGCAGGTCTAGGCCAAAATGTAGCTGGTATAGTCCACCTGTCGTCGGTCAATCTGGCCACATGGCCCGCCCATCTCCATTTTAATGTTTGTGCGTAACTTAGGACATCAATGTGTAGTAGGTATTTTGCGATGTGTGCTTAGTTCAACTTACTCCTTTCCATATTTCTTTGGCTTGTTTTTAATGTACTGCTTGAATTTCCACCTTTGACAAGCGAATGTTAAGGTGGGTAAAAGGCATGAATTATTTTTAATTTTGTAGGGAAATGCTTTACGGTAGTTTTGTGCGCTAAATAAAATTTGGTTTCTTAAATATACCTTTAAAATGTAGTTACTCACAATAATAGTTGAATGTCTTCAAGTTTTATAGGTTACCTAATAGCGGCTGCTTGTCTTTCTTCGTACTTTCGTTTTATTTATAAGCCTACTCTTACCTTCTTGCTCGCATTGTGCATTGTGGCTATCATGTTTTGTTTTGATTATAAGCTAAAAGTACAATATCGTCGGCGAATCTTAGATGGGAAAGGTTCTTTCGTCTGATATTGATTCCCAATTTTTTCCCGTATTTTTGCCTTAAACTGCCTCCAGCACTGCTTTGAAAGGACGAGGCGCAATGGGGTCGCTTTTTCTATTTTTAAACGTTTTCTAATACTACTCTACTGTCTTCCCATGAACGCGTTTCTTTTTTTTTTTATGTCGACGTTTTGACCAAGTAGAGATTGCCGCATGTAATAATGTGTCGAATGCTTTTTGGCAATCAATGAAGGCGATGTATAGTGATCTTTGAAATTCTTTATTTTTTAATAACAGCAGTGTATTAATAAGTAACTGGAAATGTTTAGAGTAGAGTAATGTGTGTGTGGGTGTTTTGTAAGCATATTGTGTGGTGTATGTAGGTACTCTATGATAGAGTAGAAAGAAATGATTCTGTTTCGTCATAAGTTTTATCTAGTAGGAAGGAGTGGACTGCTGATTTACATTCATGATCAGATAAACAATATATTGAAATAATATTTGCATTAATTTTATCATACTTTAACTTTAACCCGCGCGATGATCGAAATAAAATATCTCTCTCTCCCCTTTTCTTCCCTCTTTCCCCCCCATATCTATTTTTTTTAAATAGCCTGTGTCTCCAGGGTCCCAAATATCTCTGTACCAAAATTCATCAAAATCGGTTTGGCCATTTAGGCGTGAAGACGTAACACAAATTTGATTCGTTACGAGCGGTCCCGGTAATATAATGAAGGTCACGCACGGGCCGTGTTAGGATAATAAACATTTTGCGTTCGTTGTTTTTACCTTTAAATTCGTCTTTGCACTCACACGGTGCAATTTCAATACTATTACTACGCTATTATTATATTATCTGTGCTATTACTTATTCTGTGGTACTTACCTACCTACTTAAATAAACTAATATATGAATATTGCACTTACCTTTTCCGCATCATTTGCAGAAACTAAAAATGGTATCGGTACCTGTTCCGTTGTTTGCTCTACTTCTTTGGGCGGTTGGGGAGAATCTGAGAAAAACACTTTTCGATATTTAGGGTCAACTTCTAACTCTTCAGTTTTCTCAGAACTTCGCTTTATTACGATTCTTTCGCCCCTTATAATATCTGTATTTATTTCTACCGGTACATTTAGTTTGTTATCTAAACTTAAAACGTCCAATTCAAATTCAGATGTAAGGCATATTGGGATTATTTCGGTGTCATAATGCTTCCCGAATTTTATTGCAGCTTTTTTTATTTGAACTAACTCTAAAATCATATTATCGAAAGATATTCCTGTCTTAAGTTTTACATCAGCCATTTTTACTTCAAAGGGTTTTCCTTTTTCCTTAGCTTGTTTTTCTGCAATGGCTTGTTTCCTTTCCTTTTCGTCATCTTTTTCTTTTTGTTTCCGTAATTGTGCTATAAGCTTTATTCTCTTTATATTTTCCATAGCATCTTTTTGTCTTTGTAGTTTTTCAATAATTTCTTCTTCAGACATCTCTTTTTGTTTTTCGTCATCCTTCCCTGTTTGTTCGGATTTTTCTTTGCGTTTGTCAGCGTTCTCAGACTCTTTTTGTTCTGCTCCTGATTTCATTTTTTTTAATATCATATTATCGAGAGATGTTCCTGGCTTAAGTTTAATATCAGCCATTTTTACTTCCAACGGTTTTCCTTTTTCTTTAGCTTCTTTTTCTGCAATGGCTTGCTTCCTTTGCTTTTCGTCTTCTTTTTCTTTTTGTTTCTGTAATTGTGCTTTAAGCTTCATTCTCTTTATATTTTCCATAGCATCTTTTTGTCTTTGTAGTTTTTCAATAATTTCCTCTTCAGACATCTCTGTTGGTTTTTCGACATCCTTCCCTTTTTGTTCGGATTTTTCTTTGCGTTTATCAGCGTTTTCTGACTCTTTTTGTTCTGCTCCTGATTTCATTTTTTTAAAAATCATATTGTCGAGAGATGTAGGCTTAAGTTTTATATCAGCCATTTTTACTTCCAACGGTTTTCCTTTTTCTTTAGCTTCTTTTTCTGCAATGGTTTGCCTCCTTTGCTTTTCGTCTTCTTTTTCTTTTTGTTTCTGTAATTGTGCTTTAAGCTTCATTCTCTTTATATTTTCCGTAGCATCTTTTTGTCTTTGTAGTTTTCCATTAATTTCCTCTTCAGGCATCCCTTTTTGTTTTTCGACATCCTTCCCTTTTTGTTCGGATTTTTCTTTGCGTTTGTCAGCGTTTTCTGACTCACTGAATTTATCTTTTTGTTCTGCTCCTAATTTCATTTTTTTAAAACCTTTCTTTGTTGTTTCTTCTTTATTTGACGATTCATTTACGTCTTTCTTTACCTTCTCTGTTGATTCATTATCTATATTACGTTTTGTTTTCAGGGTTTTTAAAGCTTTCGTTACCAGATCATCATCATGACTTTTTGGTTTATGTCTTTCTTTCAGGTCATTTGTTTCACCTTTTTCCACCGGTTCAGATTTTTTCTTAACGCCTTTTTCGGTTTTTTCTAACACTTCCATTTCATCGTTTTTAGATTTCTGCAATTTTTTTTTACTTTTATCACCTTCAGCTTCAGAACCATCTTTTTTAGTTTTTTTCAATATTTTGTCATCTGTTGTTTCATTATCTTTTGTTGTGTGTTTTCCTTTCTGGGCTTTCATAGTTTTCGTTATCAGATCATCATCCATATTTTTTTGTTTAGGTATTTCTTTATGGCCTTTTTTTTTCACCTATTTCTTTAACGCCTTCTTCCTTTTCTTCAAATACTTCATTTTTTCTAGTTTTCTGCAAAACTTTGTCAGTTTTGCCTCCTTCAGGTTTGGAGCTTCCTTTTTTAATTTTCTGCAATACTTCATCAGTTGTATCTTCTTGTTGAAGTTTCGACTTCAAACCTTTTTTAGTTTTCTGCATCGTTTTATCAGTTGTATCTCCTTCAGGCTTAGAACTAATTTTTTCAGTTTTTTGCAACATTTTTTCTTTTTTGCCTCCTTCAGGTTTAGAACTATCTGTTTTAGTCTTCTGCAATACTTCATCAGTTGTATCTCCTTGTTGAAGTTTAGGTTTCAATTCTTTTTTAGTTTTTTGCAAGATTTTTTCCTTTTTATCTCCTTCAGGTTTAGAATTATCTTCTTTATATTTCTGGGAAACTTTGTCTGCTTGTTGAGGTTTAGACTTTAAATCGTGTTTAGGTTTTTGTAAAAGTTCACGAAATTTGTCTTCTTGTTCAGGTTTAGACTGTGTACTCTTTTTTGCTTTGTCTAATTCTTTGTTAATTTTATCACGTTCATTATAACTTATATGTTTATCAATTGTATAGTCAGGTTTTGATTTTGTGTCTCTTTCAATACCCATAGATTTTATTGAAAAAAAGTCTTTTCGCTCCGATTCTGTTAAAATCTCTTCATCTTTTTCAAAAGTTTCTTCTTTTGATTTATCCATTTTAGCGTTGTACTGTGTATTTTCCTCACCGACGAGATATCTAATAAAATCTTCTTCGCTGTATTTTTTGTGTTCGGTTAGTGTTTTTTGCTCTTCTCGCGCAAGTTTTTGCTCTGGTTCTTGATCAAGTTTTTGTAGATGAAGCTTTTCTTGAGCATCTTTTACGAGTTGTGAAGAACTCACATCAAGGATTATTTTTTCCTTTTTTTTTACTTCAGGGAAAAAAAAACTAAATTGGGGTTTTAGAGCGTTTTCTAAAACTTTTTTAGGCTTGAGAGGCTTTTTGTGCCAACTTTTTGATTTTGCCAGCCGCGGATCTGGTTTAACTTTGTGACTAATTTTGTCTACACTACTTTGTAATTGTAACTCTTCATCCGTATAACGGCTATCTTCTAAGTTCTTTAGTCTATTGTGGTAATATTTATCGGCTTTCCTTGCATCATACAAAGAAACTCGTAAGTCCTTTTTTAGAGCTGGTTTATTAATATCCATACCAGACCCATGAGGTTTTATTTCTTCTATTTCCCATGGAGCAATTTTTGGGGTTTCGTATACATTAGGCTTTTTTGATACAAAATTTGGAACTCTAGAATCCGTGTCAAATCTCATCATCTGTCTTAAGCTAAAATCATGTCTTCTTTTCAAAGCTTCTTTAGCATCCATTGAAGGTATATCCTCGAAGATTTTCTCTTGTTCGCGGTGTTTCTTAAGAGAACTTTTTGGTATTTTTGTTACGTCTACAAAAATGCTGCCAGAGTCTATAAAGGACTTGCTTGGAACCATTGTCTCGCTATCGCTTTCAGACGGTCTTAGACTAAAAGGTGTTTCCGTCGGTTCAGGTTCCAAAAAGTTAACAGATTGCGTTTTTTGACCAATTTTTAAATCGTTTTCTTTTATTTCTGTATTTAAATTTGTGTCGGACTTCTGCGTTTCAGAATAAAACATTGGTTGGAAGCCAGGCTCATGTCCAGGTGCTAGTGAGGTGAAACCTTGATTGATTTGTGAGTCTGAGTATGCGCGAGTTTTTGTTTGCTGTGGTTTTATGAGGGTTTGACTTTCTTTAAAAAGACTTCCCATTTTTTGTAAATAAGTTTTAACATTTTTTGTAAGTTCTTCCGTTTGTTCACTGTTAGAAGATTTAAATTTCTTTACAATTTTGTCGCATGCACAAAACCGCTTACTAATAGTTTGAGCTTTTTTACGACAGTGGTTGCAAATGCCCATTATAACCTTCCTATCTATTGAGTTTACTTCTTTAATGAGCTCTTGAGCATGCTCAAAAGTTTTTCTACAACGTGGACAACTTATATTCTCCGTTTCTGAAAACAGTAACATACAAGGTATATTAATTTATGTACATAGTAATGTATTCTCAGTTATCACTATGAATTCTAAATTGCAGTGGGGTGCGCACATTAGAAGCCTTTCGTCTGGTTATAGCAATAATGTTGTGCACTTACTTTAAAAAAAAAGAAAAAATAATGCTGTTTTAGTAGTAGTGACTACTAAAGGCCCGCATCGCACGTATCGGACGTATCGCACGTAACGGATTTTAGTTTGCCTTGTATAAAACCTCATACAACAGCGTCCACTGATCCGCACCGTACGGACAGCTCACCGGCAATACGTACATGCGCTGCGTACCGATGACGTCATACGGAATGCCGATCAGTGGACGCGCGCTCTCTCCGCATCGTCCTTCTAGATTTTTTTACTTGTTCTTCCTCTTCTGCGAATAAACAAGCAATAACGACTTCTTCATCGCTTTCCTCCATTCTCACAAACACTTTCCGCACGTACGATCACTGCAAAAATCCGAATGAACTGGCATCGTCAATCCGTATGCTGGTACTCACCGTCGGTAATCCGTACGCTGCCAATACAGTGGACGCACTGTGAAAAATTTATCCGTTTGATGCGATACGTCCGATGCGTGCGATACCGACAAGTGGACGCTTACCTTAAAACAGCATTTTTTCATTTTTTTAAGCGATTTTCATGATGTTTCAGCATCAAACATAACAACTGATTTCAGTATCGCAGAATCAAAACTTCTTGGACCAGGGACTATGAAGTTTGCTGGATATCCTTGCAAATGCAAATGATTGTTTTTAAAAATACAGTACTTTTCCGAAATATGAAAATGTGGATTATCTCGGCCATATGCTAGGGATCATTTTAGACACCAGGGTATCCAAGATCTCAAACCAACCTAACCGTCGGGGGAAACGATCCGGGCGTCGGGAAACGCGAGACGACGCCCGGCCACTGTAGACGCGGGTCTGTGGATGGTGAGCAACGGTTAGCTCAGCGCCCGTCCGTGTAGTAAGACGACAGGCCGTCTCGTAAGCGCGTTAGTGTTCAAAATTTGTGTTTGTACAGCCTTCTATTCAAACCGGCGGATTTTTATATTTTATTTTTATGTCCCTCTATTTATATATTAAATCTCTCTCGGCACATTTTTCTGATAGAGTGCTCAGTTTGTTTGTATAATAAGTACATAGGTACATGCCCTAGCTAGCCTGATAAGAATTTTGTTATTTCCGAATGACATTCATATAAGTGTTATACTATATATATGTTACTGTAAAAGCTCGAACTACGGTAAATCTTAGGATTTTCCAGTAAAACCTAAAATTTACCGATTAGGAATGGTAAATGTCCATAAAAGTTTGGGATTCGAACTTTTACCATCATTCACATGGTAAATCTTAGGATTTACATTAAAGGAACGGTAAATGTCGAAAAAATCGGGTCCACCCCGGATAGCAAAAACTTCATTTCGCAGAAAATTGTTTGGCAGACATTCATTTAACATACATTCAAAACTCATAATTTTGTAAGTCAGAATCATCACTAGACATATATTTCATATCCATAATATATAAAAGTAGAAACATCATATCGCAGAAAGTTCACAGTCAGAATCGTCTTTTGGCATACCTATATTTCATATCGATAATCATTAAACGGCAGAATTGTGTGTGTGTGTTGTGGCAGAAAGTTTAATTAGCATCATCTTTGTTGTCATTTATTATAATTATTTATTTCTTTGAAATAATGTCATTTAATTCAATAAGTAATTATCCTAATCTAAATAAACTCTTTTGCAAAAAAAACGGGCACTTTAGATTTTTTTCTCTACTTCAATGAAGAACAACAAGAAATAGGTTTTATAAATTTGACGATATATTGGCATGTTATTTGAAGCATCCTGGCATGATTCTTTACGTTCCAAATTTAAAATTTGAAATTAATAAAAGAAAAATAATTATTATTGTGGATTATTTTTCCGACCCAAATATCGACCAATATAATTGCACCATTCGACGTCACGTGGTACAACCTACATGGTATTATTAAGAGTGTGCGAAGTGGGTGGTGGGGAACGGCAAATCGATCGTAGCGCACGACGTGGCAGAAATGTGAATTAATTCTGGGCTGTGATGTGTCAAATTGCTTTATTTTCATAACTTCCTTTATAATTTTAAGTAAAAACGTAAAAATTTGCGATATGGGTCACAGTACATGCTGTGTCGTAAATTGTAAAAACAATGAGAAAAACAGTTCGTGCAAGTTTTATTCGTTTCCAACATCAAAGTGGACATTACAGCAAAGACAAAAATGGATAGCTGCTGTGAAGAGAAAAAAGTAAGAAATTTAACCTAGTACACTATAATAATAAGCGTTCCAAAATTACAGTCCCTTTTTTATTTGTTTTAGTGCTGATGGGTCCCCATGGCACCCAAAACGACATGATTATGCAAAAACGAAATATGATGCGAAATTTCGGGTATGATTTGCAACTGGCGGGAACATTTCTTCGAAATATCTACCTTTAGTATATTTATTTTTGACAAATTGTCGAGTGCTGGGTTTTCCCCACTGCTGTTCGCTGCTTGTTTTTGATAAGCTCTCTTCTGTGTTGATGTAATGTATCAAAGCAGCAACATGCTTACACTTGCCACTTTGGTTGTAAACACAGGCGCACTTAACATTTGTAACAACACGTTCATCATTTATCTGGAATTAAAATAAACAATAAAATAATTAATATAAGTAAGCTGACATGAAGCTAACTCAAATATACTATTTCTATAACTTGATATGTAGGTAGGTATGTACTCACATTTAATGATGTTTTTTAGGGAGTTTGTGTCACAGACGTTTGTCTTATGATCAGAGCTCTTATTAAGAAGCTTTTCCCGTTCGTTCTAAGCTTTTCCACTTCTCTCACATGCTGTGCTAATACTATTTTTTTCCCTTTTTGCTCAGTTTGAGGTTGGAAATGTATTTTATGCTTAATCGATTCAAATCCCGTACGTATTATAATATCCATATTTTTCACGAGGAAGAAAATCGCTAGGTATACACACTCACTTTTTACACAATTTTTTTCAATTTCGTTGAAAAACTAGTCGAAAATCAATATCAAAAAGATATCTTAACATCTAGTTAACATGATTTGAACAGATGACAAGTCCTGAATAGTTGTGGCCACTAGGGGCGCTGTCATCGCGCACACAACGAATACTGAAAATTTTTTGAAAATTTTCTCTGGTCGTTGTTATGCATAAAAAACAAAACATGGTGTAATTCTATTGGCCGACATTTGGGACGGAAAAATAATCCCCCGAATACCACACGAGCTTCAAAATTATCTGGCATTTCCCGATAGGTTCGTTGCAAACAAATGAAGGAGTCAAGTTTTTCTTTTCAGGTTAAAATCACGAGCGCGAAGCGCGAGTGATTTTTCCTGAAAAACTTGACGATTTTTTGAAAATTTTCTCTGGTCGTTGTTATGCATAAAAAACAAAACATGGTGCAATTCTATTGGCCGACATTTGGGACGGAAAAATAATCCCCCGAATACCACACGAGCTTCAAAATTATCTGGCATTTCCCGATAGGTGCCCTGCAAACAAATAAAATCGTCAAGTTTTTCACCTGAAAAGAAAAACTTGACTCCTTCATTTGTTTGCAACGAACCTATCGGAAAATACCCGATAATTTTGAAGCTCTTGTGGTATTATAAGTGATTATTCTAAAATTGCGTGTCTAAAAAATCGTTTCAGCAATTCGCGCCATTAGTAAACTAATGGCGCGAATTGCTGAAACGATTTTTAACTGATAACGATATTTTAAAACTTTTTGGATATTTTCTGCAAATTAAACAATTTAATCTTTCTTTTTACATTAAACCTTTGCGCGACAAAGTGTGCAGACGGGTGCAAAGTTTACATACATTGTTACCCTACATTTTTGTAAACAATCGTGCAACGGGTTAAATACCACTTTTTGATATGAGTGATAAAGTGATAAGGGCCGGTAAAATTATAGCCCTACTTGAAGAAGGTTGTTCGCAAACTTACGTGTCTCACAGCTAAATGTGAGTCGTTCAACTGTCCAGAGGACTTGGCAACGGTACCAAGAGACCGGTTCGGTCAAAAGAAGACCCGGTTCGGGAAGAAAACGATGCACAAAACCAAGAGATGACCGCTTTTTGGTGAGTCAGGCGTTGCGGAATCGTAAGGCGTCAAGTGTGGACCTGAAGAAGAGCCTTGAAGAAGTAAGAGGAGTAGAAGTTAGCTTATGGACGGTCAGGAGGAGACTTTCGGCTGCCAATATCAGGAGTTACCGCCCAGCTCGGGGCCCTAAATTACTCCGTGAGCACCGTGTTGCTCGACTTCAGTTTGCTCGGAACTGTGCTTCATGGACTCTGGAGGACTGGAATAAATTATTGTTTTCTGATGAAGCTAGAATCTCTTTGCGTGGAAAGGACCGACGCCGGCGAGTGCTGCGAAGACCACGGGAACGCTATGCGGAAGTGTGTTTCGAAGAAATCACTCCTTATGGCGGAAGCTCCGTTATGTTTTGGGCAGCAATTAATTTGACGGAGCGTACGGAGTTAGTTTTCATGGAAAATGGAACATTAAATGCACACCGGTACATAATGGAAGTCCTAATTCCATATGCACAACCCACATTGACTGCACTTGGGAAAGATTCCATTTTTATGGACGACAATGCTCGCCCGCACCGTTCTGGCGACGTGGAAGCGTACATGCAAGAAGTTGGGATCCGTCGTTTCGATTGGCCAGCTCGAAGTCCTGACCTCAATCCAATTGAGCATGTCTGGGATGTTCTAAAGAGACGGGTAAGACCAGTGCAACCTGCTCCACAAAACATCAGGGAGCTAAAAAGAGTCATTGCAGAAGAGTGGGAACGTGTTCCTCAAAACGTTATTAAAAACATCGTGGAAAGCATGCCCAGAAGGATATAAGCTGTGATTTTGCCAAGAGGAGGTCACACTCGTTATTAGGTTTTTACATTAGTAACTTTATTTAATTAAAAAAAGTTAAAAAAAAATCTTGTCTTTATTGCCGACCACTTCTTATTGTTTGGGCGTGTACATCGGTTTCAAAGAATCAATCGTTTTTTTTTTTCTTTTAATTGCCCGAATTCACTTCACGCGCATTAATTTACACGATTATAAGTATACAGACTACGTCAAAGAAATAAATTTCATTTAATTAACTCATTTCGACCTTAGAACGTAAATTTCCTTAGGTGCCCGTTTTTTTTGCAAAAGAGTGTAGTTCAGTTCCGGGTAACCTACTAAAAACAATCTCTTTTTTAAATTAATGCAAGTCGTTTCTGCCACTCGCCGGCCGCTGCCGCGGCACCGCTCGTGCGTAGGGTGTCACAGTTTTAACCTAACCTAACCTACCCATTTCTATTTTTTAAGGGGTTAACCTAATCTAAATAGGTAGTTGAGTTCTTCCGGGTAACCTACTAAAAACAATATCTTTTTTTCACTTATAATATCGTCAAGTTTTTCAGGAAAAATCACTCGCGCTTCGCGCTCGTGATTTTTTAACCTGAAAAACTTGACTCCTTCATTTGTTTGCAACGAACCTATCGGGAAATACCCGATAATTTTGAAGCTCGTGTGGTATTCGGGGGATTATTTTTCCGTCCCAAATGTCGGCCAATAGAATTGCACAAACTCCAAATCGACTCATTTTCATGCAAAATCTCCAATTTTCACAATTGAATTCAACCTGTCAGTTTGACGTGTGGTTAATTTGACTGGATCATGTTTTGTTTTTTATGCATAGCAACGACCAGAGAAAATTTTCAAAAAATTATCAGTATAATACCATGTAGGTTGTACCACGTGACGTCGAATGGTGCAATTCTATTGGTCGATATTTGGGTCGGAAAAATAATCACATATAATACCACAAGAACTTCAAAATTATCGGGTATTTTCCGATAGGTTCGTTGCAAACAAATGAAGGAGTCAAGTTTTTCTTTTCAGGTTAAAAAATCACGAGCGCGAAGCGCGAGTGATTTTTCCTGAAAAACTTGACGATTTTATTTGTTTGCAGGGAACCTATCGGGAAATGCCAGATAATTTTGAAGCTCGTGTGGTATTCGGGGGATTATTTTTCCGTCCCAAATGTCGGCCAATAGAATTGCACAAACTCCAAATCGACTCATTTTCATGCAAAATCTCCAATTTTCACAATTGAATTCAACCTGTCAGTTTGACGTGTGGTTAATTTGACTGGATGTTTTGTTTTTTATGCATAACAACGACCAGAGAAAATTTTCAAAAAATTTTCAGTTTATTACCATGTAGGTTGTACCACGTGACGTCGAATGGTGCAATTCTATTAGTCGATATTTGGGTCGGAAAAATAATCTATATTATTCCCAAAAAATCTTATTTTTGCCTTAATATTTTTTGTATAAATTGTAACTCACTGTATCAGTTCACGCCAAAATATTGGAAACTCGAAATAAATTACAAACATGGTAAATACTCCGTTTTAACCGTTAATAATAATGTTAGTGAAGCAGACATGATAGATGACAATTCTATCATGTCTGCTTCTCAGAATGGATGTAGGAACGTGTCCCGTGGTACTAAGGAGCTGCTCCTCATTGATATGGCCATTAGTCAACAGGTTCGCCGTTCCCGAATCTGTCGACATGTTGGATAGACTATAAGAAGGCCTATGACTCCGTGCCACATACATGGCTCATGAGGGTGCTAGAGTTGTATAAAATTGATGCAACTCTGCGCATCTTCCTGATCTCGTGTATGAGGCAATGGAGTACAGTCCTTCGCTATCCAGGATGTCGGCAGATTCAGAGAAATAGTGAACCGATAAGGATAGAGCGAGGTATATTCCAGGGCGATAGTTTGAGTCCACTTTGGTTCTGCTTAGCCTTGAATCCTCTTAGCACGTTGCTGGAGAATTCAGGTCTAGGCTATCGATTGAGGAGAGGTGGTCAGGTTATATCTCACCTTCTTTACATGGATGACCTGAAACTCTTTGCCCCCAACGATTTGCAGCTGATGGAGCTACTGAAGGTAACTGAAACTTTCAGTAGTGCCATCAGGATGGAATTTGGTGTGGACAAATGTGCGGTCATGCATGTAAAGCGAGGGGAAATTGTGGAATCTGTGGGAACCCAGCTTTCAGATTCCATAAACCTTAGATCCCTCTCAGCAACCGAAACCTACAAGTATTTGGGTATGTTGGAAGCGCTGGGCATCAATGTTGCTGACATGAAGCAATCGTTGAAGGACCGCTTCTTTGGCCGCCTGAGAAAAGTATTTAATAGTCTTTTATCAGGCGGGAACAAGGTGCGTGCTTTCAACGGTTGGGTTTTGATGTACTCTTTTGGCATACTCAAATGGACTCAAACAGAACTGGACGCCCTGGATAGGAAGGTCCGTACATTGTTAACGGCATTTCGTATGCATCACCCACCTTCCTCGGTTATGAGACTGTATATCCCGCGGAGGAGGAGGAGGTCGAGGCTTTTTAAACGCTAAGACTCTCCACAATCGCGAGATATGCAGTCTCAGAGAATATTTCCTAGAAACAGACGTGGGAATGCATCGAGATGTGGTTGCAGTGGACAAAGGCCTCACCCCGCTCTCCTTGGCTAAAGAAAACTGGCGCAAACCTGTAGTGCTTGACACTAACGACCGCAAGGAGGTATGGCAGAGTAAGGAGCTTCACGGACGCTTTTTCCGGGCCCTACATGGACCCGATGTAGATCAATCAGCGTCCGTAGCCTGGCTACGTTCCGGGGACCTCTTTGGAGAAACCGAAGGTTTTGTCTGTGCAATCATGGATAAAGTTATAATGACGAATAACTACCGGAGATTTATTGTGAAGGACGGCACGGTCGGTTGACATATGTCGGGCATGCCACCGTCCGGGTGAATCAATTCGTCACATCATCTCTGGTTGTTCTCGCCTTGCTAACGGAGAGTACTTGCATAGACACAACCTTGTAGCCAGGATTATCCATTAGCAACTTGCTCTAAAATACAGCCTTGTGGAATCGGAAGTGCCGTACTATAGGTATGTGCCCGACCCAGTTCTCGAACATGGCAATATCACATTGTACTGGGATCGATCCATCATCACTGACAGGACTATTGTTGCAAGTATTTGTACGCTTCAATGCAAGACATAGATGGACTAACTATATTATGTATTTAAAAACACCTGCTTTAACCTATGTTTACAAATAAACCTTTCTTTTTAATTTTCTAACCTGATATAGTGGTGATGGATCGATCAGAGCGGCGCGCATTGATTGTTGAAATAACGGTCCCAGATGACGAGAACCTTGTGAAAGCCGAAAAAGATACACAAATAAGAAAGAAAGAAAGAAAAACTTTTATTTGGGACTCGCACAAAACAAGTAAAACAATAAAAAAATAAAATAGTACAGACAAGGTTATTGTCTGTGCGAGGCCAAAAATGTCCCTGTCTCAGCATAAGCTGCGATATTTTAGGTTTAAAATAACACAGCGCTGGTATTCTGACAGGGCCAGTTAGTTAGGCCAAATCAAGTAGGTATATTGACTTGGCTCGCGAGGTTGTCGACATGTGGGACGTGGACTCAGCGATCATTGTGCCGATAGTCGTTACAGCCAATGGCTTAATTGCCAAGACCCTCGACCAACACCTGAGAAGGCTCTCGTTAGGCAGCTGGATCAAGGGCTTGGTACAGAAAGCGGTACTCCTGGACACGGCTCGTATTGTTAGGAGGTTCCTTTCTCTGGAGCCCTGACTGCCGGTAGCTTGGACCCTGTTCCCGATAGCGGTGGGCTACTATTTTTATATTTTTAAATGATTTTTGTTTTTCTAAGAAAAATATAAAAAATATGTACACGAATAAATAGATCAGAATGTTAGTGACCATGACAGTTTAAAGACTTATATGCCTATTAAAGTTATTCCTAATGGAATTCTGCCATCTGTACCTATAGTATGAAAAGTGAAATTATACCAAATAATTATGGCTCTACCTACATGAACATTATGCTAAACGATATAATGCTAAATTTGAACTCTGCCAATCGTAATTATACTAAATTTCATTCTGCCATCTTAAAAGTATGCCATTGTTAATTCGGAGTTTTAACATTATGCCAAACGATAATTATATCAATAATTTTTACGCCTTATTCCTAAAACCAACATTTACCAGTCCATATTGGTAAAACCTAGCATGTACTGAATTGGAATGGCAAAAGTTCGAAAAAGTCGTCCCTTTATAATAAATACTTACATTTACAAACTCATGTCGGCAAATCTTAGGTTTTACTGGAAAATCTTAAGATTTACCTTATTTTCCAAGGTAAACTGATTTTAGATAGTTAATGTTAACTAATTTAAGAAAGATCTTTAAGAATCGTAACGTTTTGATGCTTGGTGCTGATTTTGCTGCATAATAATAAAATTACCACATTTAGAATGTGAGATGGTGTTTGAACTCTTTGAAGTAGGTATTAAACTACGACAGAATTAATTCCATGTCACATTTTGAACATATTAAGAATCTTTCACAAAGATAAATAAATTCAAAGTTTTACCTAGTTCTGAAATTAATCTAGAAGTTGTTATTTTCGCTTCTGTTTTATTGTGCAAGATAAATACATCTCGGGATGTGTTTTCGGTGTTTCCAACCGCTCCATCTCCTCTTTTCTGTTGATGTAAAAATATCACATTACTCAATAAAGCCCAAGAAATCATCGAAAGAACTACTTTTTTTATTATTTGTTATTTCGTACGCATACAACCTATCCGCTTTATGGCCGTGGCATGCATGCATGTGGACTTGCGAACACTCTAGCACGAGTTCACGGCGTAAACGTAACGAAATACGTCGAATTTGTGTTGAAAATACAACTAGATATCCTGTAGAATTTTAGTAATTATACTATTTGCAACAAGCACACTCAGTAGGGTCCACCCTTTATAGCAGAACTTTTTATTTCATTTTATTTTGCATAACAACGGATGGCATAAACTTGACTTCGCAGAAAATTGTTTAGCAGACACTCATTTATCATACATTCTAAACTCATAATTTTGTAAGTCAGAATCATCTCTAGGCATAAACTTCATATCCATAATATTTAAAAAGTAGAAACATCATATCGCAGAAAGTTCACAGTCAGAATCGTCTTTTGGCATATATTTTATATCGATAATCATTAAACGGCAGAATTGTCATATCGTAGAAAGTTTATAGTTAGGGTCATCTTTGTCATTATAAGTTGTCATTTATTTTGATTAATTATTTCTTTAAAATAATGTCATTTATTTTAGTTCTTGTTTAATTGAATTTGAAATAATGTCATTGAATTCAATAAGTAATTAGGTATCCAGTATCCTAATCTAAATAGTTCAGTTCCGGGTAACCTACTTAAAACAATCTCTTTTTTCTAATAATGCAAGTCGTTTCTGGCACTCGCCGGCCGCTGCCGCGGCACCGCTCGCTGCGCTCGCTCGGTTCGTGCGTAGGAGGTCACGGTTTTAACCTAACCTAACCTAGCCATTACTGCCGTCAGCATACAGCATAGTAGGTATGCCAAGTGAAATTATACCAAATAATATATTATGCGAAATTTGAACTCTGCAAATCGTAATTATACTATATGTAATTCTGCCATCTTAAAAGTATGCCATTGTTAATTCAAAGTTTTAAACATTATGCCAAACGATAATTATACCAAATAATTATTACGCCTTTAAAATGCTCGTTTAAAGAAAATTATGCTAAGTGTGTTATGCCAAATAAATTTCGGAGCATCGAGATTCTGCCAGAGAGAGGGAACCCCACTCAGTATCATTAAAAGATGAAGAAGTGAAGCGGATATTATATTTTAAAATCGACGTTTTTCGTAACGTGAACGCCACGAATTCGTGCTTCAGCTGCCTGCATTTTGATGACAAGCTGCCAAAGCACGCGTCTATTTACCAGGTGACGCTCTGAGCCATGTTAACCATTTAGGTAAATGAGTCTGGAAATTATACTCCGTGCTATCAATTTTCCATTGAATATGATGGCAGGCCGAGACTATCTTCATTCTTCATATTTTCGACGGCGAAGATGTCGCCTAATCGGCTTAACTCACGAAGGTATTCCGTGAACTGTCTTTAAGAGACTCACTAACTTACAGATTGCGTTCAAGCCTGTCCTGTTTGTCTTCCGGCCAGAAAATATAGATCTTATTCATGCAGCGACTATGACTTGCAGGCTATTGTCATTATAGCGTAGGTAGGTATCGACTATTAACTGAAGATCGCCCCGCTAACGGTCATGTTTTAATGGCCAGCTGGCAAGCCGGCCTTAACATGTGCGCCACATGCACGCATTCAAGACAGGCTAAAGGCTTCGACTTTCAGAAGAATTGAGGCCCCATCACGAGCGCGCGGTGTAAACGTAACGTTATAGGTACTATACAACAATCATATGCAGGAACCTTTGTTAGTGTGAGCGTGACTGACCGAAGGAAATAATACTTCAGAACATGGGTAATTAAATAAGTATCTACTAACATTCTCTGCAGGTGTCTTGTGACAATAGACCACCAAGCCCAGGCCCTTTAGTTCCGCAAGCTTATGGAACGCATGGCACTCAGTGTAGCATGGACATTGTCGTTGTTCATCCACTGCATGAAAGAAAATAGTGTTCCATTACAAGAATTGTGTAACACAATCAAGCTTTAAAAAATTCTGGTCCACTTACTCTCACTGTGCCCTTAATAAGGTAATATTAAATCTAATAGATATTTATCTAAAATCACTAAACTACGCTTTAAAAAAGTAAAGAGATAAATACTTACTTATATCTTATGGATAGGAGGGCCGTCTCGTAGAATAATTTGATTGCCAACATTGATAGTGGCGACATCTATTATCGTACGTATTTATTTACATCTTTTTTAGCAGCAACGTTTAGGTAGGATAATAATGTAGTTACATGCTTTCGATTAGACTCGAGGACTTTCTTTTTACTGATGGGAATACATCAAATAACTTGTCTTGGGGAGGAATGTCAGGCTTGTACTGACTAAAACCCAACCATGTTCTTTCTATTGCCTACCTACCTACACTGTTATCTAAGTATTTTATTCTTATTGCGTTCATGTTTATTTAAAACAGAAGACTTGTTTTCACATAACATTTTACCCAACCAAAGAGTTTTCCTCATTTGTCACTATAGCCTATGTCTGTCTCCAGGGTCCCAACTATCTCTGTTCCAAAATTCATCAAAATCGGTTTAGCCATTAAGGCTAAACACGTCTTTTATTTATTCGTCGTATTTTTTTAAAGTGGGGTATGAGAGAGAAATATGGAAGAGAAGGGAATACTTAGCTTTGCTACTACAATCAATAAGGCGCAAGGGAAACAACTACAGGTAGCAGGTACCTGCAAAACAGGAAAGGGGAACTGTCCTACCCCGACTTTAACGTGAGCCATGCTGCGAGCAATAGCTAGTAAAATAATAAATTAACTACAATATATTTATTACTTCAAATAAGTATAGTTAAATGCTTCAATAGTTATAAAAAAACTGGAAGTGGCCATTAATTTCTGGAAAAAATTAAAGGTTCTTTTGTATAGCTTTGGTACTTGCCATCTTAGGTTTCTTTTAAGATTTTTTTAGCTGGGTAAATAAGCTTTTGGAACCGAAATTGAGATGGCACCACGTGGCACAAAGTTGCGTACTTTTACGAAAGCGGGTCCTAGGTAAAAATGTCAAAACTAGCTTTGTCAGATTGACAATGCACTAGACAGTTGATAAGAGTTGACTAGACCAAAGAGTAAAATAGAAATACCAAAACGCTCTATAGAATTAATTGCACGTCATAGATGCTTAATAAATTGCTTGGATCTTTGGCAGAAGTTTCGTATTAGTTCCATGCTTTAGGGAACTGTAATGTTGTTTTTTTGAGAAAAACTTAAAAATGTCTTTAAACCGAATTATGGATCCCTTCAATAGGCTTTTTAATTACTTAAACAATACTAGAAAATTCATTCTATACAATGTAAGGATAGTATTACAATCATCTGCAGCTTCCACAATAACTTTAGATTCTAATCAATGAGTTTACCCCTATGTTTGTGGAGCAGGACCAACATTGAGCCAAGCATTTTATCTTCAATGAAGTCCAACTTATACCTAATATACTTGCCTACTATAGTGTGCATTTTATACAAGCTTTAAATTTCGTTTCATTCAGTTGTAATATGTGGGGAGGTATTTCATTGTAACATTTTAAACAGTCGGTACCCCATGAAAGATGAGTCTACTTTAGCTAACCTGAAACCTGGGTGAACTAATTGGTCCCTATTTCTAGTACCTATTATACTTATGTCTGTCACCTCTTTTACTAACTTCAACTTTTATTATTATTATATACTAGTTTTTTCCCGCGGCTTCGCTCGCGTTAAATTCGGCTAACACAGTTCCCCTTGCGCCTTATTGATTTGTAATAGCAACGCTAAGTTTTCCCTTTTCTTCCCTCTTTCTCCCTCACATCCCACTTTTAAAAAAAAATATATCGCCTATGTGCGTCGCCTGTTTCCCAACTATCTCTGTACCAAAATTCATCAAAATCGGTTTAGCCATTAAAGCGTGAAGAGGTAACAAACAAACAAACAAACTAACTCACTTTCGCTTTTATAATATTAGTAAGGATTATGATGTTAATATCCTTAAACTGATTCCTTAGAGAATCTCGCCTACGTAGGTTATGCATGGTTCTGATGGGTCATTTCTGCACAATAAAAATAGACTCGATGTCTGCACCCCGTCCCCATTGTACCCTTAAATCGAATTTTATCCCCAAGAAAAGTTTTTCGACGAATTCTAGTTTCTCGATTCAATACTATGTGACACACACTCACTGTTTTTGACATTTGGTAGAGCAATCTTATACACTTCGTTTTTTTTCCAATATAATACTAAATTATAATATTAAAGAAGTATTGTCAAAACAACACTATTTTTGGTTGGTTTTTTAAATAAATAGGGTAGATCATTAACATATTATGTACTAAAAAGAGGAAGGGACCTAATATCGCTCCTTGTGGTACACCTATCTTTAGGTATAGATATTCTTTCGGTTATATCATCAGCCAAACTATTATAATATATGGAATTTCTCAGTAGTCACAGTCTGGATTTCTGCCCAGTTGATGGCAGTAGGCTCATCCTCTATTACATGGGACTTAAACATAGCTGACGAAATGTGGGTGCGCTATTAGATACACCTCTGCACAATCCTTCGGGGATTACAGGCATGATATTATGGAGTTGGCTTGATTTTTGTTGACCTGATACCATCACCTGGTATATGACATCGGAAACTTTTCATCAAAGTAGTATGAAGCTGCATGCAAAACCCAGTTTCAAATAAAGGTGATTACTTTGTGAGCATGGATTCTAATTGTGAAATAATTCATTTACGACCTTATTTTGTATTGCACCTTAAAATTACTGCATGTTGATGATACTGGTCACTTGGAGGACCAGTTTCTTTGGTTACATTATCTTTTTGAAACAGATGTTTCCATGTGAATATTTCGCACAGTTATCACAAACAACTATGAGTATGAATGCTGTTTTGCTTAAACATCATCTTTGTTCTGAACTTCTGGCAAACCAGAAATTAGGGGTGATATTAATTTCCAAATACAGATCACAAAATTCAGTTAACTGTTTATCATATATTCAGTCCAATACTTAATTTAAAATACTTTTAATTCAAAACAAAAATAACAATAACTAATCTTTCTTTCTCTTAAATAAATTTAAAAGTTTTTGGGTAAGCGACACAGGTGTACCCAGAGGCTTCAGAACCAGCTCTTTTGTGCAGATGTT
Organism: Ochropleura plecta; assembly: GCA_905475445.1. Taxonomy (NCBI): domain Eukaryota; kingdom Metazoa; phylum Arthropoda; class Insecta; order Lepidoptera; family Noctuidae; genus Ochropleura; species Ochropleura plecta. The sequence continues at coordinate 14,814,615 of FR997723.1, forward strand.
ATGTAGTGGACCAAATGCAAGTGCTACCACAGTACAGGCAAGGCAGATGACGTTGTATGGCATACTAAAGTCTGGAGTGGGCAATGATACCATAGCACCATTTGTCCTGAACACTATTGGATACCCTGAAAAAATTAAGATAATTAGCCATTAGCAATATGTAAATAGTACCACTGAGCATGCTACTGACAGTAATTATTGTGACATCAGATGCATTACCATGCACCTTGAAGGCTAATAATATATGCCTTTTATTATAATTTCCCATGAAATTATAAAGAAGTAGTAACTTTTGTCACTCTCTGGTAAACATGCAAACTGTATCAGTATTATTAATTTATAGATTAGCATGTTTTATGCTTTATCTAAATCCTTTTAGATTATACAACATTTTAAACATCAGAACTTATAAACTTAAGCAATGAAACATACTTACATATCTTTGATGCATTAACAAAGGAAGCAAATGTAGTGCCTGTTATAGGAACACTAGTGTAATTTCTAGCTGTGGGTAAATTTGCTGAAATTAATGCTGAGCCAATATAGAAGCCATGATTGGCATCAGGAGGATATTCCTGCCACTTCAAGAATACAAATTCAAAGTCAATTGTGATTGTGGTTGTGGATTTTGGAGGCAATTTCATGAGCAGCTCTAAGTGGTATGGCTTCTGCCTGCTACGACCTGGTGAATAGTACTGAGACACAACTAAACTACTTTCAGCTTCACCATTTATTCTTAGTGAACTCAGTTGAATTGGTAACCACCATGGTGCATTCTCTAATACAACCACATTGATAGAAGTCCAGCAATTATTTGTTATCTCTGTCACAATACCTCCAAACTCTTTACCATAACCAAGAATGTAACGGGTAAAGTGCAGAGGTGGAGGTACAGAAACTGGCAAATCTAACTTAGATTTATATTTCACACCTATGTTCATCATTTGACCATCTGGGTTTATGTTATAAACTGCTAGTTTGGTATCACTTCCACCTCTTTGTGACACTATGACATTGTCTGGTGGTGGAGTCAATGTGAAACTCTGTGTGTCATTTGTGGTAACATCAACATAAATCTTGCTATCTGAAGACAGTGGACAGGCTCCAGGCAGACCTTGCCCAAACAGTTTTCTAAATGACCAGTCATTGCTACCTATAATATCATAGTCATAAACAAGACCCACAGTTTGTTTGAACTCTAGTTGAGTCTCCAAGCAATCACTAGATTTACATACTTTTCTTACATGAACTCCAATAGAATGATAGTTAGTGTTGTGGATCATTCTAGAATTAAGCAATGCTGAAAAACCACGACTTGATTCACATGGTAGAAGTTTCTTCCATGGTGTTAGATTTTCAGTGCATACAATCTCTCTGGGTAATGATGCATATCGCAGTTGTGAGGTTACATTTTGACTAGATTTCACTGCTCCCATAGGCCATAAAGCCATTTGAGGTGTTACAGTATTAAAGTTGTCAATGAAATTAAGTGAAGCACAAAAGAGTCCAGACAGTGTAGCACTTAGTTTTTTCCATTGTGTATCTACATCAACCACATCAGGTGAGAACCAGGCATAGAGTTCCGCCCCTGGCGCTGCATCCAATACTGGATATCCCCATTGGTTGTGCTTCCATTGTCCTTCGGTTAAAGTTAGATGGAGCTCCTCGACTTGGAATCGAGATACAACTTCAGCCAATGATCGAGGGGCCAAATGAGAATGAACTAAAAGAAAGGAAACATTGTATTATATCTTTCTCTATTAGAGAATATAGACACAATTTCTTATCAGTAGTAGGTAAATATCCTTACATGAAGATGATTCGCTATTGACTAAAGTGGCAAATTGGAAGTAGCTGTAAAGATGTGTAGGTGGTAGAGGTTTAATATATAATTCTTCTTTAAAGTCATCACAACGAACGCATAGAAAATATGTGAAACAAATAATATAGTACAATAATTTTCGAGGCCCCATTATTATCATATAAGCGTAAGACGTTAATTACATAGGTTATATTTTCGTTATGACAGTACAGTAGCGATGTTGTCAGTTGTCACGTAAAATTGACAATGACAATCATGACAATATAAATGTTGCCATAGACAAAGAACCAGCCATGTATATAAGAGCACTTGTCCGAGTTGTCCGTCCATCCGATTAGCCTCCTGACTGCTCTTGGCAAAATCTATGAGAGAATTATCTATCAGCGACTCAGAGATTATGCCGAGAGAAAGAGCCTCATTCCTAACCAGCAGTTTGGCTTTAGGACGGAACACTCTTGTGTCCAACAAGTGCATCGGATCGTCGAACACGCAAGCGTAGGCTTCCAACGTGGAATGATGACCACTGCTCTATTCTTTGACGTAGCCAAAGCATTTAACAAGGTCTGGCATAATGGCTTATTATTTAAGCTATACCAGCTAGGTGTGCCGGATCGTCTCGTGCTCATCTTACATGACTTCTTGTCGACTCGTTCCTTTCGTTACCGGATGGGAAATGTCCTCTCATCCCCGGAGTCCCACAAGGATCTGTGCTCTCCCCCTAATCTTCACGCTACTAAAAAACCAACTCCCCCTAGCCCGGTTACTATGTACGGCAAACCCTTGGGAAAGGGACGCCAAATACTTAGGTGTGATCCTCGACAATCGCCTCACATTCCGAAACCATACAAAAGCAGCTCGTAACCGGGCCGCCTTTGCCATGGGCCGGCTATTTTTCCTCACAAATAAAAAGAGCAAAGCGTCACTCAAGTGCAAGTTGCTTCTTTATACCGCAGTGATCCGTCCCATCATGACAATCATGACATACGCATGTGTCGTCTTCTCTCACGCCAACCCTGCAGAACTGATTTTTCCGTAGAATCACAGGAGCCCCCTTCTACGTACGTAACGACAATCTACATGTCGATCTCAGAGTGCCCACCATAGCCCAATTCATGACGCCTCCTTAAGCGTTTCCTTGATAGAAATCTCAAATAACATAACACTGTGATCGCAGCAGCCGCTATAAGCCCTGGCGCAAAGTCAGTTAGCAAAGTTCGCCGTCCAAGGCATTCTCTCACCCTCCCCGATGACCCTATCACCATCCTACAAGAGAGCCATAGGAAATCTAGTACACTTCGCAAATGCAAATACAGTCCGCCTTTGCTCGAGCCAGCCCGCTAAATCAAAATAATGGAACTCAGATCCAGCCTGTCCCTTTGCTGTCTGCCCCCAGGGTAGTCCTAAGCCGAGGCCAAATACCCCGCAGGGGTGCCCTTAGCGTGCAGTCGCTTAGTTTATAAGTTTTATGTCCTGTTGTATCCCCTGTCTGGAGGCCTTCAATGCAAGGCATCCACAGAGTTAGCCCGGTTAAGCAGATAACAACCTGATAGGTTGAATACGACGAGGTTGTTGCGAGACGACAAAAAAAAGGTTGGTTTCCGTAGCACCAAATAATATGCAAACAATATTTTAACGCGTATTCATAAATAAACTAACAGAACATAAAAGCTAAATTAGATTATTGTAGGCAGTTTTTTGAAAAGGTCCCACATCCCAATAAGTAAATAAAAAAAACAGGGATATGAAATTTAACAAAAATACATCAGAGTTATAACTAAAACTGATTACGTCGAGTACTTGCAGCTTCATTGTTGTAGGAAACGGCATACAAATTGTATGCCGTTTCCTACAACAATGAAGCGTATGATAACAATTTCATTGTACCTATTTATTGTATGATACAATAAATAGGTACCTACCTATTTATTGTATCATACAATAAATAGGTACAATGATGAAATTGTTATCATACGTTGGTCAATTATTAGTCAGTTTCCCCCACTCGTCAGTTTATTAAGTCTTCATAAAAAGGTGCAGGTTCTCAATTCGTCGGCAATGCCGAATTAATAGATGCCGACTCGGCATCTATTATTTTTATGCATGTTTACCGATTACCCAAAGACGCCTGGACAGATTTGCAAAATTCGATGGCAAAAGAGTCAACGAAACAAACAAAACAAAACTTCCGGAAGTAAAGTTATTTTCCACATTTTAGTTTTATTTATTGGAAGTTGGTTTTATTTTTTACAAAAACGTTTTTTAATTCGACAATTTTGTTGATTCGCTAGTTTCGCCGCGATTTATATTTCACTAGCTTTTGCCCGCGGCTTCGCTCGCGTTAAATTCGGGGTAACACAGTTCCCCTTTCCTCATTTACAGGTACCTACTACCTGTAGTTTTGCCCTTGCGCCTTATTTATTGTAATAGCAAAGCTAAGTTTTCCCATTTCTTACCACTTTCTCCCTCATATCTCAATCTTTTTTAAAAAAATATTCATCATGCACCAAAATTCATCATAATCAGTTTAGCCATTTAGGTGTGAAGACGTAACAAACAAACAAAATCACTTTCGCTTTTATAATATTAGTAAGGATTCTATAAATAACTTTACACACCCTGCAAAATAAAAATAAAAAAATTGTGAATTTGAAGACCGGAGGCCGGAGTCTTCGACTCCGGCCCAAACTAGTTCAAAGACACAAAGTGTGGTGTTAGTCAGTAGGAGTCTGACAGATCCCTTCAAACAAACTATAGTGGAAGATCATTATATGATTCACAAATCTCCTCCCCCTCACTGCATGTAGCTAAAGCAACGACCAGTATGGTCGTTGAGCTAAAGTGAATTATAAAATAAAAAATTCCGAAATAAATATTTTTTATTAAGTATCAAAACACAGGACAGGACCCTGTATCATTTTAGTCTTATACATGACAGTTTTTTTTTTGTAAGTATAATAATTATGAAGCACATTTTGATAATACTTAGTTAGTATTATATTAAGTTAGTTTAAATAAACTAATCCTCACATTGAAACTCATTGAACATTAGCACATTAGTCAGAAGCTGCAAGCGCCATCACTGTAAAACGAACTTCATTTGGATCACGAGCCATGAACTCTTTGCATATCTTAGCAGAATCTTCTAGTAGAGAATCAGGTGTTGTAGGCCCATGGTTCACAGGGAAAGCTTTACTTCCATCCAATTCATACAGAAAACCATCTTTGTGGACAAAAGTAATGAAGTGGTGATTCACAGGCTCTTCAGCATTTGGAGTATTAGTTTGTCCTTCCTGGGCTAGTTCCATATGGGCTTTAATAATCCCTTCACAGTTTTCAAACAGTTTTCCTCGTGAGGGAGCATCCATATCTTTGGCTCCATCTAAGAATGTCTTCATGTGACCATCAGCTAGCTCTATTTTATCAATATTGTTAGCAACACTGTGCACTAGAGCAACAGTGCCACAGGCATTACTTACAAACTGTTTCATATAAAAAATATTGTTGGACACTTCTTGACCTTTAGACAGAATATAGCTTTGTTGTTTTTGTTTATGGGCTTCATAAGCATCAGAAATTGGAAAAAGCAGCATGACAGAGAGTACAGGACGAGGTACCCAGGCTAGCATGTCTGGTTCTAAGCCCATAACATCGACGACACCCCATTGACTAGGTACTCCTAATTTCTGCAGAAACTTATTCATAACCTCAGGATTTGATTCTAATGGGATTAAGGCCGCCATTTCGTTTATTATTTTTTCCTGGAAATATGAACAAGTAGGTTACCGGTATTTCAGCAAGTGCGACACGATCTTAATGTTCGACAACAAAATATATTAAGGTAATATTAACGTACCAATTGCTGGTTTTCTTAATAAAATACAAATCTCAAAAAGTTTGTTTAAATAGAATTAGTCTATTGAAGATTTGAAGCTTTGTGAATTTTGAGGCTATGTTTTGTTTTTGTGTTGTGATTTTGTGATCGTAATCGTACTGGATCTGGATCGTACTCACCTCTATATTATAATACTCTTTGGTACTCACTGACTCACTGACAAGCTCCGCTAGGAGTATATTGTTCTGTGCTGACAAGACAAGACAAAGTCAAAGGTTTTTATTTGTTGGACAAGGACAAGGAGCATAGATAAGTATAATAGTCTAGTCAACAAGTGCTTTTTTAGTCAAAACTTTTTAAAAGTCTCGGAAAAATATGGTTGAGGGCTCATTCGATTCGGGATCGAATCTAGAAAGTTTTTGAAAAAAATCAAGACCCGCTCGAAAAAATTGCAAAAGTTATTAACAAATTAGTAAACAAAAAAAGAGGGGTTTAGTTTTTTTGGTATATCTCGAAAACTATTTGATATATTTTGATTTTGAAAAAAGATTCAAAAAGAGGAGAAAATTTCCTAAAAAAAACTCTCAACTCGCGAAATTGTAGGACCAATATTAAAAATTTTACAGGGAGCTGAAAATACGCCTGAAAACGGGTACTCGGGTTTCCGCAAGCCACGCCCCCTTCGAGCGCTTTAATGAAAGATATTATTTAAACATATTAAATGTTGATATTAAAATTTGAAAAAATTCAGACACGTACAAGACAAATTAAAGAATGAAATGCCGTAGATAAAATATTTTTATCGCGATTTTATAAAATGTTATCCATAAATTAATTAACAATTTCTTCCGACTGGGCTATAAACATTGCAAGTTGCATAATTGTTAAACCAGAAATCTCAATTTTTTTTCCTCTCGTGGAGCTATTCTTCAAAGATTAAAGAAAGGATTTCCGTTGAGTAAATTAAAAAAATGTTAATTTTCGATTTGTTATTAACAAATTACCTAGGTGGCAAATTAAATATTTAAATAAATGTTACAAGAATTATTTTTTTTTCCAATGTCGATGATCATTCGTTTTTCTATCAATAAAAGCTACCTAAAAATATTTTTTTATAAATTTTAATTCTATTTGTTTATAAAATTGTTATAAACAAATAGATTAGTTATAAGATAATAGAATTTTTTTTTTGAAAATAGATTCCTTGTAGAAAATTATGAATTATAAGATAAAAAACGATCCTTAAAAAAAATTTTTTATTGCTAAAAAACCGTTTTGTTAATTAACAATTTTTTTTTACCACTTGTTAATAATATCAAGGTACGCTTTTTTTTTAAATATCATTATTTATTATTCTCTAAGGAGATAAAGATAGGAGGAAAAAAAATTAATTCGATAATAAATATAAATATATATTTTTTTTTGCAAAAAGGTAATTAGTCGGTTTTATTTTAGTATAAAGAATTCTAAAAAAAATATACAAAAAAAAAGTAATTGTTTATAACAAATTGTTTATTTAATAAACAATGAAAATTTATAAAAAAACGAAATTAGTTTTTTTGATTATTAAGGAGAATAATAAATAATGATATTTTAAAAAAAAGCGTACCTTGATATTATTAACAAGTGGTAAAAAAAAATTGTTAATTAACAAAACGGTTTTTTAGCAATAAAAAAATTTTTTTAAGGATCGTTTTTTATCTTATAATTCATAATTTTCTACAAGGAATCTATTTTCAAAAAAAAAATTCTATTATCTTATAACTAATCTATTTGTTTATAACAATTTTATAAACAAATAGAATTAAAATTTATAAAAAAATATTTTTAGGTAGCTTTTATTGATAGAAAAACGAATGATCATCGACATTGGAAAAAAAAATAATTCTTGTAACATTTATTTAAATATTTAATTTGCCACCTAGGTAATTTGTTAATAACAAATCGAAAATTAACATTTTTTTAATTTACTCAACGGAAATCCTTTCTTTAATCTTTGAAGAATAGCTCCACGAGAGGAAAAAAAATTGAGATTTCTGGTTTAACAATTATGCAACTTGCAATGTTTATAGCCCAGTCGGAAGAAATTGTTAATTAATTTATGGATAACATTTTATAAAATCGCGATAAAAATATTTTATCTACGGCATTTCATTCTTTAATTTGTCTTGTACGTGTCTGAATTTTTTCAAATTTTAATATCAACATTTAATATGTTTAAATAATATCTTTCATTAAAGCGCTCGAAGGGGGCGTGGCTTGCGGAAACCCGAGTACCCGTTTTCAGGCGTATTTTCAGCTCCCTGTAAAATTTTTAATATTGGTCCTACAATTTCGCGAGTTGAGAGTTTTTTTTAGGAAATTTTCTCCTCTTTTTGAATCTTTTTTCAAAATCAAAATATATCAAATAGTTTTCGAGATATACCAAAAAAACTAAACCCCTCTTTTTTTGTTTACTAATTTGTTAATAACTTTTGCAATTTTTTCGAGCGGGTCTTGATTTTTTTCAAAAACTTTCTAGATTCGATCCCGAATCGAATGAGCCCTCAACCATATTTTTCCGAGACTTTTAAAAAGTTTTGACTAAAAAAGCACTTGTTGACTAGACTATAAGTACTTACGTAACAACATATGTTAAATAAATGTACGAATAACAAATACAAATAAAGTTAATGCCTTCAAAGAAAGCTTAACACCTATATCTTCAGTGCTTAACACTAGACATTTCTTTTTCTTCAAAATAATAGCTCCAATCAAAAAAAAAATGTTTTCCATATAAAATAAATAAATTAAATTCGACAACATATCATAAACGCGGTAAAAGTTACACAGAAACAACCTTTTCATAAATGGCCCTTACGCCAGGGACCTTTAGCGCCAGGGAGGGTCACATAGTCGTGGTCAGGGTCACAAAAAGTTGTACTGCTGTAGGTATTTCAATAATGGATGTAAGAATGTATTGTATGTACTTAAAAATACCTGTATTCAGGTAACAAAATCATTTTTATACGACACATACAACATTATGTTTAATAATTTTAAGCTATTGCATAGCTTCTATCGCGGGCCTTGAGCGCGGGGACCGAATCCATAAATTCCGTAACGAAAAAAAACCTGACGCTCCCCACTCCGACGGGCACGGAGGTGTGGCTTGAAGGCCGTGCATTGTCTAACGTCGTTTACACAATACGGTCAGTTATTTCTATCCCGATTCTAATGTTCTAATAGCGTGTTTGGTAGAGAATCGGATAGTCAATCGACATTACGCTAGATCAAACCCAAGGTCCTGTTTTTCTTTTTGCGACTTCTTTTCATTGGAAGTACTTTTTAAATATTACACATTTTTACCGCGGCAGTCCCCGAGTGCCACACGTATTTTTTTAATTAGTGGTTCACCTAGGTTCTGTACCTAGCCCAATTATAATAAATTAAAAAGTGTCCGCAAGATGTTCGCGCCACGAACCACGCCCGTTATCACATTTGCCTGTTTTGTCGTGTCAGCAGTCGTTGTCGGTGCCAAGACAGAACGTGACACGACACGATAAACAAATATGTCTCTCTGTCGATATCAAATTGTATGAATCCGATATGCTTCTGGCGTGTCACGACACGTAATTATCCGGTCAATTTAGACATAAAAATAGTGATCAAATAAAGAAAATTCCGACAGAGCCAAATCTTCGTAGAGACCTTAGGTTTACCACAAGGAATAAAGTGTCAAAAGTCCCAATCAGTCCCATGTGCTCTAAGGGACTTATTCGGGGCCCAAGGACAAAATTTTAGGTTTTTTGGATTTTTCTCGAAAACGGTAAGTTTTATCGAAAAAATACTTCAGATTAAAGTTGTAGATCTTAAAATTCTCTATAAAAATAGTCCTTATAATTTTTTCTCTAAGACCCACTATTTCCCAGATATTGCGCTTGTAAGAATCACGTTCTACATAATATGCACACATTTCCACACCACCTGTGAGGTAGTGTTCGGCGCGTTTTTTTTAACGTGGTATCCCCGGTAGGCCTATTCCACGAACCTTTATGACGTTATTTTCAGGAACAATAATTATTTAATAGTATGAAGATTATTGATATGGGTTACTGAGTTTAACTGTCGTTCTAACTTTTTTTATTACTTTAATCTGACTCATACTCTTCGTATTCAACTCCAACAATCATGTTTTCTTCAATTTCTTCTTGTTCTTCTTCTTCTCCTTCCTGTTGATGAATGCTTAGAAATTGTTCAAATGAAGATGAATCAGTTGTCTCTTCATTAAAATCACATGAATCTTCCTCTCTCGTATTTAATTGAACATTTGAGCAAGAGACACCTTGGCAATTGGTACACGCTGGAGAACACTGCAACCCTGCTTTTTTACAGTCACATTTGGCACTACAACCTTTCCTGCAAAGACAGCTTTTGACACATCATCAGAACGATCTTTAGCTAATTTTAAAATGGAATCTTTGAATGTAAGTGTAGTAACTTTAAAAATTTTTCGGCGATAATTCTTCGCTTTCTTCTTTTCTGCTTCTTCATCCGCTTTGTCGCCACAAAATAAGCAGTGTTTTTTAGAACAAAAGCTGGATTCACTTATTCGCGCTCTAGTATGAGGTGGACTTACTTTTGAAGTACTGGCCTGTTCTTCCTCACGTTGTCTTTTTTATGCAGATTGCAGAGATTGAAGTTTTCCGGGTGTATGATTTTCTGCAATCCACGTGAATTGTAAAGTACTTTTGGCTTCTTAAATAATCAGCAAACTCATCACTTCTTGCGACACTTGCATCGATTAAAGTTGGCATTCCACGACTGACCACATCAGTTTCATCTTCAGTCAAAAGTTTATTACAAATAAAGCGAAATTGTGACATTTTTTTTTAATATTGATCAGCACTAACTACAATAGTAGGCGCTTGTATTAAATACGTATAGTCACTCGAACTGCTCGTTCAACACTAAAGGAAGCAGGTATACGTGAACGACACCACACGGACAAAAGAATAGGCAGATGTTATTCAAGGCCAGATGTTATTCAAGTAGAGGGGATTCGGTAAGGGACCGGCGGCGGCGGTCTTTTTAATTAGTTTATTTTCTTAGAATAGTATAATGTATACATAAAAGAGACACGAGTAGGCATTTTTGCTTGCTTAAGTACCTAAATATTTACGTGGCATATGTGTGCATACTATATAGAACATGATTCTTACAAGCGCAGTATTTGGGAAATAGTGGGTCTTAGAGAAAAAATTATAAGGACTATTTTATGGAGAATTTTAAGATCTACAACTTTGCTCTGTGGTACTTTTTCGATAAAACTTACAGTTTTCGAGTAAAATCCAAAAAACCTAAAATTTTGACCTTGGGCCCCGAAACAGTCCCTTTGCGCACATGGGACTGATTGGGACTTTTGACACTTTATTCCTTGTGGTAAACCTAAGGTTTCTACGAAGATTTGGCTCTGTCGAAACATTATTTCAATTGTCTAAATTGACCGGACTATAAGTATGTTTCCGCCTTTACAGGGGTGCGTTCCGGATGAAAATAGTAGGTCTTTAACTATGAAATTGCCGATTTGTATGAAAAAAATTTAAACGAATTTTTTCATGTATTTTTTATTTGTATTAATCGAAGTAATCACCCATGCAATCAATGCATCTTTGCCAACGCAATGGCAGTTTATTGATGCCCTTCTTAAAGAAATCAGCTGGACGGGAGGCGACAAATTCTTCAAAGGCATTTTGTACTGTCTCTCGGGTATTGAATTTTTTTCCCGCCAAGAAGTTATCCAAATTCTGGAAAAAGTAGTAGTCTGTAGGCGCAAGGTTTGGTGAGTAGGGCGGATGACGGAGAGCTTTCAACCCCAGTTCTTGCAACTTGGAGACCGTCTGCTGTGCAGTATGAGGTCGTGCGTTGTCGTGCAGGAGCAGCGGAGACGAGTGATTGACCAATGCTGGTTGGAGATGTGCCAGCTTCTCCATCATTGTGTTCAGTTCTTCACAGTACACATCTGCAGTAATGCTCACCCCATTTGGTAAGAAGCTGTGATGAATCACACCGGCGCTAGACCACCAAACAGAGGCCATCACTTTTCTAGGGGTAAGTTTTCGTTTAGGGCAATGTTTAGGTGCTGAACCAGGATCCAACCAACTTGCTGAGCGCTTGCGGTTATCAAACAGAATCCATTTTTCATCGCAGGTAACAATGCGGTTCAAAATTCCTTCATTTGTGTGTCTGTTGAGCAGTGCAAGGCACGTCTCGACGCGTACTTCGCGCTGGCGATCATTGTTCGTGGGGCACCCATTTGTCAAGCTTTTTTACCTTGCCAATTTGACGCAAATTGACCAATATTGTTTTGACGCTAACGTCGAAAGCTGCTGCTAATTCAGCCGTAGATTGTGTATCATCAGCTTCCACAATCGCCTTTAATTCGTCATTGTCGACCAAAGTCTTCGGACGACCGCGAGGTTCATTTTCCAGGTCGAAATTTCCAGAACGGAAGCGAGCAAACCAATAACAGGTGGTGCGTTGGTTTGTAGTGTTAGCTCCGTAAACGTCGTTGATGTTGCGTGCCGCTTGTGCCGCGTTGCTGCCACGACGGTACATATTCCATAATTACTCGAATTTTTAACGTATCCATGATGACGAAAAAGATTGAAATGCGATGAAAATGTAACACTAATCAATAAACAAATGACTACTTTTGGAAAAAAAAAACATGTTTTTAAAATAAAATTAATTTGAAATTAGAATTCTTAGCCAAACAAAAATTTTTTTGATTTGAAATGGCCAGTACTGCAGAACGGCAATTTCATGTAAAGACCTAATAATATCGCTGACAGCGATGACAGCGTTAAGGCGCTGTACAAAGCAAACACTTCGTAAAACGTCTAGATTTTCGTCGCAAAGTTTGCCGTATCTGTTCATGCCACTAGCCAAAAAAAAATACCGTGTATAGTTCAATACATAAAGTAAAGACTTAAACAAAATCAGTTTACAAAAGTAGTCTAGTACTACGAAAAAAAAATGTTTAAAAAGACCAGGAAAAAAATTTTTCGTCTCGAAATTCTCAATTTTTTCAGCGACAACCATCATATTTTTTTATATAAATGTTATAGACTAAAGAGATATCTAAAATTTTTCAAACACGGAACTGTATTTTTTTAAATATTCAATTAAAACTGCAAAATGACATACATTTTGGCGGACATGATATTCAAATAAAATCAAACACCGAAATATTTTCGACCTTATTTCTATTCTTTCGATGCAGTACTGTCGTGTACTTGTGTCAGACCATGCTCAGTATAAGTTACCGGCACGGTTCTTGAGCGCTGACCTTCACTTGCGCAGAAGTGAGTTATTGGGTCCCTTTGGTGGTATGAAGTGAGCCGCGGGGGCGGGGAAAGTGCAGTGATTGGCCCGTAGCGCATCGCGTCATAGACGTCACTCGGGATTCGTTCTTTTCCTGCTGCATGTACCTCACGACGACGAGTACAATTCCGGCCAATTTAATAGACAACATTTTTAAATTATGTTATTCAAATATTTTATGTAATTTTTTATTAAATATACCGTTGGAATTATTATCAAGGGTGATATTTATCGAAAGCAAAACGGGGAAAAAAATAATGTCAGTTTGTAATTAGCAAAACTATTTTTCATTCAATTATTTTATTTGTACTTGTATCGAAATGTACTATATTCAATAGATAAAGTTTTTATCTACAACAAATAAAATTCGAAGTCAAAAATGCTAACAAAAAAAATACGTAACTAGTAGTTTTTTTTAGTAATTTTTGACAAACTACAAGAACTAAGTTATAATTTTAATTTAGAAATACTTGTTAATTACCTACTTCTTTGATCTCAATTTCCATTTCTCAATTTAATGAATCATTATTTAATCTTTCTTTCAACCATAGAACCAGTAAGAAATTACGTAGGTAACTTAGAAAAAATAAATAATCAACGGGCGTGCGTTTTATTTGCCATATGTGTACGATGCGCAAAGCGATCCCCACCCTTCCGCCGAGCGCTCAAGATCCGTGCCGGTATCTGTATGCAGCTAGCCTCACTTTCGCGAATACCTAAAGATTAGCTTGTTACCGCGCCTTAAGAGGCTTTCCTTGTCAGATATCGGTATTTGTCCAGTCATTATAGTAAGTTCACCTCGGAATTCGAGATACCCAGCTGTAAGTCTGTAAATACTTGTATATGGACACCCTAAAAATTGTCTCAAAACCTACATATATATAGTAGGGTGTACGCAACTATTTCCAGGTCAAAGGTCACAAAAAACGGTTTTTTGCGCTTTTTTTGTAAATATATCATTTCTTGTGGGTTTTTTGCCATTTGTATCTTTATCAATATTGTAGAATACGAAATTCTCTACTTTGTTTATTTTTTTTTTATGCGGTGAACCGTTTTAGAGATGGAGGGCGGAGAGCGCGCGGTCACAGCATCACTTCAGGTCAACCGCTGCCTCCGGTCGAAAACGCGCCATATATGGTTGATGAACTATCGATAAATCAATAGTTATAAATATTTGTCAATTTTTATTAACTATTATATTATATTTTATAATTCTTTTCCTAACCTATCCACTTTTTATACATTTAGTTAACAACACTTACCTGCCCATGTAATTGCAGAATTGTTAATGAAAATATAGGAATTTTATTTGAATTTTAACTCAATTAATATTAATAACGTCTTACATGAAAAAAAAAAACAAAAATATTATGAATCTTTTTATTAAAAAATATCATTCAACACATATTTATTTTTATTAAAAGTAAAAAAATGGAATAAATGGTACAAAAACTACAATTTATAATTTTAATCATCTTCTTCCTCTTCATCGTCGTCTTCCGGCTGCTGGCAAATTTCAAACTGGTCTTCATTATCAGTTCAACGACATTTGTCTCAAGTTCTTCCATGATTTCGTAGTCAAAGGTTCCATCTTCGTTAATGTCGCTCTGATATGGTAGAGCATTGAGACAAGCTTGCCCATTACATTGGCCACAAGCTAAAGAGCATTGCAAACCCGCTTTCCTGCATCCGCATTGCGAACCACAACCACTCTTGCAGTTGCAGAAAATTGTATTTACCAAGTCTTCTGGAGCAGGTGGTAAAATTGTCATGATGGACTCCAGAAAATCGTTTCGCATTGCCCAACCTCTTACCTGGGGTTCCAAATCATGCCCTAACAAAGTTTAAACTTGATAATATACACGTTTGAAATGTTGTGTTGCACTTGTTGGTGGAATATTTGAAAGCTGCTCAGGTTTAATAAGTTTTGTAGACTTGACGTAATGCATAAATAACGAAGATGATCGAGACTTTTCACAGATTTCGGAGCATTATAGACTGCCAATAAGGTTTGAGTTTGAGGTTTGTCCACTCTCTAATAATCTCTAGGACGAACAATTTTCTTCGTCAAATGCTGCAGCTAGTTAATCCAAATTTGTCAGTTTCTCAAAAACTTTTAAAAATGTATTTTTTTTCTCTTTTTGAAAAGCGCAGAAGTTGTGACACAGCCACTGAATGCGTGCAGAAATAAAATATGTGTTTTGGAATGAGGATAGTTTTATCAGAACTTTTAGTCGAGTATATCTCCGTTTTTATATTTCCTTTCCAAACTTTTATAGAAAAATTAATAAGACAGTGTACGCCCAATTAAAATGACAAGTAAATCAATATCTTGTCCTATTATAACTGCAGTTTTTTCAGACTTTGATTCTTCTATTGCAGTTTCAACAAAAGAACATCTGCATCATCTTTGGCTGGCTGTGACCGCGCGTTCTCCGCCCTCTATCTCGAAAACGGTTAACCGCATGAAAAAAAAATCAAACAAAAATTGTAGAGAATTTTGTATTCTACAATATTGAAAAACATGCAAACAGCACAAAACCCATAGGAAATGAGTTATTTACAAAAAAAAACACAAAATACCGATTTTTGTGACCTTTGACCTTGAAATTTAATAGTTGCGTACACCCTACCATAATATTATGTAAGATTTTAGGAAGAACTTTTAGGGTGTGGGTATCTCGAACTCCGAGATTCTTACCTAAATTAAGCTTAAATGACTGGACTAATATTCCCATTTGGAACGGCTCTGATAGTGCTCAGAGCGTGAACACCATTCACAGTTCGAAACAGGGTTCCCAACATTATGGCTTTTAACTCAATAACACGTCAACAGCGATGATGGCGTGACTCGGAACGCAGCGATTGACATACTAGACTGACAGTTTGAGTTTTGACATCACGAGATTCACATGCGAAAATAATGAAAACAAAATGTTATTTTTTTATTACTGTAAAGATCTCTCCTCTTGATCAAATAATTTAAAGGATACCTAGCAATCATACGTTCCACTTTCAATCAAAGTAATTCTCTGGCTACAATCGGCAGAGAATTTTCTGAAAATTATTTATGAAGTGTGTACCTATGTTTGGGAAAAAGAAAGTAATTTTCTATTTTAGTTAAAGTTATTGTGAGATATTAATTACAAAATGGATTCTGAGTTCGTGCACATTTCCACCAGTCTTCGGTTACAGCTTGGTTACGGGATTGGTCATGTATTAAACGATGTCTGTGCAAGTTTATGGTTTACATATTTCTTAGTATTTTTTCATTTAGTACTTGAATTTAGTGCTTCACAATCAGGTAACTTGATGTTGATTGGTCAAGTTATGGATGCTTTATCCACGCCTTTCGTTGGTTATCATTCAGATCACACAGACAATCATATTAGTTCAAAGTATGGTAGGCGGAAACTGTGGCATTTGTTTGGTAAGTGTGTACAGGGTTAGTTAGTTAATTAATAATTAATCTAATTAGTTTATGCAGTGCAAGTGTTAAATAATATTTATATTTCAGGTACTGTCTGTGTTCTGGCATCATTTCCATTCATATTCACAGAATGCATTGGTTGTTCTTCAACACACAAATGGGCACAAATGTACTATTATGCAGCATTTATTGTTATATTCCAAATTGGATGGGCTGCAGTGCAGATATCTCACTTAAGTTTGATTCCAGAGCTTTCAGAAGATGATCACACTCGAACACATTTGACTGCAATCAGGTAATAAGTGAGAAAAATAATTGTTTACTATATTGCAAAAAATCCTTTTCCTTAGTTAGAAAATACCTAAGCAGACAGTGATTGTTAGTAAATTATTTTAGAGAATGTACCAGCACTTCTACATTCATTATTTGTCATAAATGCTTCTTATCACCAACACTAGGCAACACTTAAACAAATACCAAAATAAAATCCAATTGTACTGTTAAATACATTTACATTTGATTGTACTTATACATACAAGAGACTTGGGCAGTAAACAAAGCAAATGAATCTTCAGAATTATTCATTCCAATATTTAGGTGTCACTTAGTGAAAACAGGCATGTCTTAAAGAATATGTAAACAGTTTATGTTTTCTTAATGTTTAAACAGATGTTACCAAAATAAATACTAATTATGTTAATATTTGTATTTCAGATACGGATTCACAGTATTTTCAAATCTATTTGTTTACATTATCACTTGGCTTATATTACATTTGACTGGGGAATGTGATAAGCATGTATGTAAACTAAACTATTTATTTTCTAGTCTTGATTTTAATGGCATGTTTCATTCTCTCTTCCTATTTTTGTTTTATAAATGACTAGCCCGCAGCTTTGCTCGCGTTAAATTTGGGGTAACACAGTTCTGCCGTCGTAAGAAAGAAGGGCACAACTAACATTTTGCAAATATTGAGAAAATCAAGTTTGATTTTTTTTTAGTTTTTATTGAAAATTACACCACTAAACTATGTTTTTCGAAATTTTGTGAATGGCGAAACATGCATTTATATAGTACATATAAGACCATGACCATATTTAATTTTTAATTTAATGCATATAATAGATAAGGGTGATTCTACAAAAGTTGGGTAACTCTTAAGGATATTTTGTTTACTACAGTTATTAAATCAAATCTCTACAAAATCGGGTGTTTATGATAGCTAATCTAATGAATATATTGTTCCAAATCGGGCCAGTCACTTTTTTACGTAGATTGTGAGATATTTAGAAAAAACAGAATTTGACTGCCAGGGGACTGACGAGGGTGACATAGTACTGATAAAAAACACAATTTCTAAAGAATTATAATGGAATTTAATAGAACGTAGTACAAGTCTCTTAGGATTTAATAATGGCACATATTTTTAGGTATTAAAATCATAAAAGCTATTCAAAATAATAATTAATACTTGGAGAAAATACTATCTTAGTCTTCTAAACAGCCTTAGTATTATTTTGAGGTAATTTTACATAACAATATTATGTATTTTTCTATTTATTGTTTACCTATTTCTTAAAGCTGTTGATTCTCCTATTTATAAATGAATAAATCAAGTAAATATAATGAGCTTTGCACCAAAAAATTAGACATAATTATTTAAGATTAAGATTAGAAAACATCTTTTTCCTTAAATTGGTAAATAACTCCCCTAATAACTTCCCTTTTGTTATGAGGTTGGGTACGGGTAGTTTTTTTTTATTATTTGATCCACTGGAACATCTGACACATCTCTTTCATCCAATTTAAACAGTGTGCCATTCTAGTTCCTAACTTTGACGAAAGTCACTCGCAATTCACCGTCTTCATCATCAAACGTCCCCCGCTCTGGGCGAGGGGGGAGTGTCAGACTTGTACTGACTAAAACCCACCCATGTTCCTTCTATTACCCTTTACGTTCCGGGGCCGCGGTATCTCTTTCAAACAACCCGCAACCCCGGCAGGCGGAGGCCCTGGCAGGCCCCTCTGCTTTGTTGACATCTCTTTGAGGCGCGCGTGAAACACTAACGCGCCGTCGACACGGCCTGTCTTCAATAGACGGACGGGCGAACGGTGAGCTACCCATTGCTCACCGTCCACAGGCCCGCATCTACGGTGGCCGGGAGTAGTCTCGCGGCGCCCGACGTCCGGGGCGTCTCCCGCGGCGGCTGGGTAGGTTTGAGGTTCTCTCCCTCAAACGCCCAGCTACCTCTTTTGCTAGCAACACTGCTTCGCAGAAGGAGGTGACCGCTTCAATCCCTCTCGCTCCGAACCATGGACTGAACCAGGGCCGGACGCGACAGATCGCCGCCGCCGATCGCCTCTAGCTCGGGCACGGCGGTGCTCCGCCCCGCGCTGGGCAGACCGCCACTGTGTGCTCCATCGTGTCCTCCGGGCGTGAGACACAATGGTGACAACCGGGCGTTTCCTTCCGCCCGATTATGTGCAGGAACCTCCCGAAATTTCCGTGTCCGGTGAGGACCTGCGTCAGGCGGTAGGTGAGGACGCCATGACGCCTCTCCAGCCACTCCTCAAAGAGGGGACGCACCGCCACTATTGTGGTGTGCCCTGATCCAAATGTACCTAGACTCTATTTATTGCTAAATATAATGATGTTTTTGTTTTTCTTTGTATTCCGCTAATATAATGGGGTCACTTTTAATTCTGGCCAAGCGAGCCTTTTCTTTTTCTCTCTTTTTCTTACTATATTTTCTCTAGTGAATTTGTATTTAACGTGCCGCATGATGTTTTAAACTGAAATATGAAACAGAAATGCTTATACATGGTAGCAATTAACACAAAAGTGCTCTAAAACAAATAAAAACATCAGTACCGTGGAAACACGTCAGTCCTCTGGCGCAATATCTGACAAAAGACTGACGCCAGCGGACTGACAAAAAAGACATTAATTTGAGTTTATAATCAGAACGAATGTTTTTTTTGGTAGTTTCGAATATCAACCAACTACATTTTGACAAATCATAGTTAAATATGTACCTATAAATCAAAATAAACCTCAGCTTATCAAGAAAATAACGACTCACCAAAAGACGGATATTTTGACTGGATCAGCACGTGAATACGACGTAAACTCAACTCTAGCACTGGTACAGCAATGGTGGCCATGAAATGTTGCAGTCCACAAACAACTTCATTACCAACTTTAATATTTAAACAGAGTTTTGATCTTGAGTCGGTGATATTTGGCGAGAATTTTTAATTTAAACAACACACAACGGACTGACGAAAAAAACTAAACACAAAGTTTATTTCTTTTTTTTTCATAGAGTGGTTTATATAACGTTATGAAAGTTGTAGTATACATTACTGTGTACATCACAGATTGTAGAGAATTTAAAAGTTTTCTTAAATCAATGATAATGTTTAATACATAGTCGGTTGATTACTGGTTTTAGGGATTGTGACATGCCAAAGGACTGACATTTTAAGGATTTGTTGTATTTTTTTATTAATTTGTATTTCAAATAAAGAGCTGAAGTTGGGTGGCCATATAAAGGACTTATAATTGTTTGTAAATTAAATGTAATATCAATAAAATATAATAACACTTTGTATCTATCGGCTGATGACATTGAGTTACCCAATTTTTGTATATTCACCCATAATTAGCTTAATTTATTTCATCTTAACATAAAAAATAAGTTAAAAACAATAATATTACGTTTAAAAGGCACAAACAACCAAATGCGCATTTTTAACGTAACATTTTGAGGAAAATTTTATAATGTTACAATGAAAAGGCACATTTATTTAGTTGTGCCTTTTCACTGTAATATTATTAGTATTGATTTATACAGTAAAATATTAGAAATTACTTCTATTTGAATAAAACAAGGTAATTACGAGAAAATCAAACATTTATTTCAAAAAGCTTATAAAAGAATGGAACAATTATTATTAATAAAAATCATCAAGCTAATCTTCCTCACTTGCTGCTTGATCTCGATTGTTTTGTATCCCACTTGGGGATGGTACAGGTTCATCTAAGATCTGAAGGGTTACCATGACATCTTATAGCAGAACTTATTCCACTGAGGGAAAGAGACAGAGCTATACTGTTCCCCTTGCACCTTATTGATTTGTAATAGCAATGCTAAGTTTTCCCTTTTCTTCCCTCTTTCTCCCTCATATTCCACTTAAAAAAATTAGCCTATGTCCGTCTCCTGGTTCCCAACTATCTTTGTACCAAAATTCATCAAAATCGGTTTAGCCATTAAAGCGTGAAGCGGTAACAAACAAACTCACTTTCGCTTTTATAATATTAGTAAGGATTTCATTCAAATTGGGGTCATTATAATCTTATGAAGTGCATAGATTTTTTTTATGTTTTATTTTATTACAGCAAGTGGGACCTTCTGATGCTTGGAAGTTTAGGCATGTTGTCTACATAGTATTGGGAGTTGGAACATTAGCATCAGTTATATTTCACATTTCTGTAACTGAAAAAAACAACTACCGTCATGAGCAGCTCTTAGCGGAAGGTGAAAGTGGCGCCCACTATGATTTCTTACGAAAACCTCTTATGTATCAGGTAAATTGAAAGCAAACATATTGGATAATAAAATTGTAACCCTATTAGCATAAATGTGGAATAATTATGTAACTACATTATACAAATATCTAATGTCTAACATATATTTTGTTATCAGCAAAATTCTAGCACACATAAGATAACAGTTCTAATTAATTGCATGTTTCTATTTATTGTTTGTTCAGAAAATGTAATTGTTTCTAGGTAGCAGGAGTGTACATGTGTACCAGACTTGTGGTGAACATATCCCAGGTGCTGATTCCACTGTATCTGCACCGCACGCTAGGCCTGGCCGCCCGCGCTCTCGCCGCCGTCCCCCTCGCCCTGTACCTCGGCAGTCTGGCCGCTGCCGGAGTCCAGAGGTTGGCACCACGATCCTTCACCCGAAAACTTAATTATTTGACCGGTTCCGCATGCACAATAGCCGGTTTCGTGTGGATTTACCTTGGATCAGATGATGATTACAAAGTATATTTCATTTATGTGGTTGCTGTGTTAATAGGTTAGTACCTACCTACCCACATGTTACATAAATTGTATTATATCTGCCTAAGTACAGTGTAACCATCTTTATCAACGTTTGTATTATAATATTCCATATAAGCAGAAGCACTGTCTATCAAACATTGACATCATTGAGTCATTGTGTCAAACATTGCCTTGATGAGTTTTTTTACCAAATACCTAAAGTAACCACAATGATGTTGTATGAGCTGTATTCACGCACGCTTTCACGCTGTAATAACAGTTATTATTTGTGTATTAGTCACTGTTTTCCTGTGTAATTTCTGTTGTACTGTTGTAGATGTATTGATTTTGCTATTTTCAGGTTTTGGCGGCGCAGTGATGTTGGTGACAAGCCTGGCTCTGACGGCTGACCTGGTTGGCGCTAGGACAGAAGCTTCTGCCTTTGTCTACGGCCTTATGAGTTTCACTGATAAGCTCGCGTGCGGCATTGCTATAGCGAGTATACAAGCATAGTGAGTTCATCTGTGATTCATACTCCAACAGTCCATGTTTTCGTTTTGTAGCCTGGAACACGATTCGCACACAGTACAATTATAGAATGTTATCTAAATACATAATTTTGGTCACGTATTGATAATATTGTTTCCTACTTTCGATAATGAGTGAATGGTTGGGATTATATTCTTTGTTGTGTGGGTTATCAAAACTCGTCGGCTGATGGGTTTTTGAACAAAAACTGCATAAATTACTTGTTACCAAAATCATGGTCAGACTGAGTCTGACTATTATGGAGTTCAATTAACGACCGTCTGACGCAAATATAGAAATCTCAAAACCTGAAACTAATAAATGCTGTAAAATTTAATAAGAATATACTAAGGTTAAGGCTTTCTCCGTTGAAGCTTGCTCGCAGGGCCAGATTAGTGACGTTCTAGTAGGTGTAGCAAATGTGTAAAGCGACAAAAAACGGTCAGGTTTCGTAACTGCACGGCAGGATTTTTATTTACAATTAGGTATTCTAAGTAGTTTATCATCCTGATAGTCTGGCCCTGGTTCGAACTGTTTAAATGTTATCTGCATCTTTAGACAAGGCCATTATAACCCATTCATTGAATGTTTGGTATGTTTGCCATTGCATCCAAGAATTCCAAGATACGGGTACCTACTATAAAATTCAAGGCATTTTCGTGATACGCCCCGCATAATTAAATGACCATACTCATTCGTTAACTTTTCTAACATTTTATGTCACTGTAAAATTCTAGTCTGTAGTTCTAAAATAATAATAGGGTTTAATTGAGCCAACCCTTGATCTCTTATTATTTAGTTAAATGCGTTAAACTAATTCAGCATTCTAAATGTGGTTTATTAGAGTTGAACCTTATCTGGCAGCACAGAATCGTACTAATACGTTGTATGTAAGTATGTAGGTATGTTCCTATCGTTTTCTTTCGTTAAGAACCGTCATTTGCTAGAGCGAGGGGTTATCCATCCAAATAATAAATAGCGATCAATAAGTCCCCCGCTGCGCCCGCTCTGGGCGCAGCGGGGGAAGTTAAAAAAGTTTCAGACTTGTACTGACTAAAACGCACCCATGTTCCTTCTATTGCCCTTTACGTTCCGGGGCCGCGGTAACTCTTTCGAACAACCCGCAACCCCGGCAGGAAAAAGTACCTAATTAATTTTTCGCTTAGGTAGGTACTCAAATCCATAGCGCTCAAGTTATTAATACAGTATGTCATCATCAGTCGCAAAGCTTTTTTTTAATAGCTCGTTTTATAATTCCCCTTTAAAATATACACTCTTTTGCAAAAAAAACGGGCACCTAAGGAAATTTACGTTCTAAGGTCGATTTGAGTTAATTAAATGAAATTTATTTCTTTGACGTAGTCTGTATACTTATAATCGTGTAAATTAATGCGCGTGAAGTGAATTCGGGCAATTAAAAGAAAAAAAAAACGATGGATTCTTTGAAACCGATGTACACGCCCAAAC
The DNA here is from genome assembly GCA_905475445.1 of Ochropleura plecta. Taxonomy (NCBI): domain Eukaryota; kingdom Metazoa; phylum Arthropoda; class Insecta; order Lepidoptera; family Noctuidae; genus Ochropleura; species Ochropleura plecta. Next base: position 14,838,118 of record FR997723.1, read on the forward strand.
AATAAGAAGTGGTCGGCAATAAAGACAAGATTTTTTTTTAACTTTTTTTAATTAAATAAAGTTACTAATGTAAAAACCTAATAACGAGTGTGACCTCCTCTTGGCAAAATCACAGCTTATATCCTTCTGGGCATGCTTTCCACGATGTTTTTAATAACGTTTTGAGGAACACGTTCCCACTCTTCTGCAATGACTCTTTTTAGCTCCCTGATGTTTTGTGGAGCAGGTTGCACTGGTCTTACCCGTCTCTTTAGAACATCCCAGACATGCTCAATTGGATTGAGGTCAGGACTTCGAGCTGGCCAATCTAAACGACGGATCCCAACTTCTTGCATGTACGCTTCCACGTCGCCAGAACGGTGCGGGCGAGCATTGTCGTCCATAAAAATGGAATCTTCCCCAAGTGCAGTCAATGTGGGTTGTGCATATGGAATTTTAGGACTTCCATTATGTACCGGTGTGCATTTAATGTTCCATTTTCCATGAAAACTAACTCCGTACGCTCCGTCAAATTAATTGCTGCCCAAAACATAACGGAGCCTCCGCCATAAGGAGTGATTTCTTCGAAACACACTTCCGCATAGCGTTCCCGTGGTCTTCGCAGCACTCGCCGGCGTCGGTCCTCTCCACACAAAGAGATTCTAGCTTCATCAGAAAACAATACTTTATTCCAGTCCTCCAGAGTCCATGAAGCACAGTTCCGAGCAAACTGAAGTCGAGCAACACGGTGCTCACGGAGTAATTTAGGGCCCCGAGCTGGGCGGTAACTCCTGATATTGGCAGCCAAAAGCCTCCTCCTGACCGTCCACAAGCTAACTTCTACTCCTCTTACTTCTTCAAGGCTCTTCTTCAGGTCCACACTTGACGCCTTACGATTCCGCAACGCCTGACTCACCAAAAATCGGTCATCTCTTGGTTCTGTGCATCGTTTTCTTCCCGAACCGGGTCTTCTTTTGACCGAACCAGTCTCTTGATACCGTTGCCAAGTCCTCTGGACAGTTGAACGACTCACATTTAGCCGCTGAGACACGTAAGTTTGCGAACAACCTTCTTCAAGTAGGGCTATAATTTTACCGGGCCTTATCACTTTATCACTCATATCAAAAAGTGGTATTTAATGTAAAAAGAAAGATTAAATTGTTTAATTTGCAGAAAATATCCAATAAGTTTTAAAATATCGTAATCAGTTAAAAATCGTTTCAGCAATTCGCGCCATTAGTAAAGCAATTTTAGAATAATCCACAATAATCATTATTTTTCTTTTATTAATTTCAAATTTTAAATTTGGAACGTAAAGAATCATGCCAGGATGTTTCAAATAACAGGCCAATATATCGTCAAATTAATAAAACCTATTTCTTGTTCTCATTCATTGAAGTAGAGAAAAAAATCTAAAGTGCCCGTTATTTTTTGCAAAAGAGTTTATATAAATATAAAATATTTTTTCCAGTGCAGACGGCGCGGGTCCGGCATACTACGGCAACGCGCTTGTATGGGTGTGTGGCGTTGCAGCCATCATAGGATTAACACTCACGCTGCTGCTGCCGAACTTCCGAGCCGATGCTTTACCGAATAGTGGTAAGCATTTCGCGTTTATCATTAGAGTTAAAAGTGTTGCCAGTTATGATGCTAGCCTAATGAATGAACCTGTGAGTGTGAATGTCTTTTGTTTGTTGTAATGAGGAGGTTAAGGATAGTAGGTACCTACCCATATTTTGCCAATCATTTTGAAGTCCCGGTATCAGTGAGCGTGCCCATCAACCGAGCATAGCTCGAGGCTGGTTGTCAGACTGTGGGGCTGATTACCTGAGCTAGAGGTTCTGTACATCATTTAGGATTTTTTTGTTTTCTCTACTTTAAGGTGCCAATTAAGTACCTATTTGATTTATTTGGTTTTTATATTTCTCAGTACCAGCCATAGAATCTGAATTTGTGCCTTTGTGATGGCAATAGTCTTGCCCCATATTTCATGGGACTCAAACATAACTAGTACTAACTAATCTGCGTGTATTTTGTACACTTTTGGCTAATCTTTCGAGGATTACAAGAATAGAATATTCTTTGTTATCCTTACTTCCTTACTAATATTATAAAAGCGAAAGTGAGTTTGTTTGTTACCTCTTCACGCTTTAATGGCTAAACCGATTTTGATGAATTTTGGTACAGAGATAGTTGGGAACCAGGAGACGGACATAGGCTATTATTTTATACATACAGTCAAAAAAGTATCGGGAATGGATGATTTGTTTATGGTTCCAAATTAAAATTTTTGTTTTTTTTTGTAGTTGTTAGATTGGCACAACTGTTTTCCATTTTGGCGCGGAGTTTGAGTTGCATCTGTTATTTATATTAAATACAGTGCTGGTTTTAGTAATATCATATATAGTGTGTATTGCGAATTTCATAATGGACAAAAATATCGAACAAAGAGTTTGTCTTAAATTTTGCATCGCCAATGGAATTTCGTGTTCGGAGTCACTGAAAATGTTACAGAAGGCTTACGGTGAAACGACTTTATCAAAAACTCGTGCTTATGAGTGGTTCAAAGCGTTCAAAAGCGGTCGAGATGTGATGGAAGATTTGCCTCGCTCTGGTAGGCCGTCAACGTCTGCAACTGAAGTTAACATCGCAAAAGTGAAGAAAATAGTGACTGAAAATCCCCATTCAACTCTGAGAGAGATAGCCGCCGAACTTTCTGTATCTCACGAGTCGATCCGTACCATTGTAACTAATCATTTGGGTATGAAACATGTTGCTGCTCGGCTAGTCCCAGTAGTTTTGATCAGATCAGCGACTTTCATGCGATTGAGTTTTTACTCAATCGCATGAAAGTCGCTGAGGACTTGCTAGAACGAGTCAGTTCGGACCCAACATTCATGAAACGCATTGTTACTGGTGACGAGACGTGGGTTTACGAGTTTGACATGCAAACTAGTCAACAAGCTTCGGAGTGGCGCCTTCCAACTGAACCGAAACCGAAAAAACCACGCCAAAGTCGATCAAAAGTCAAAGTCATGTTGACTGTTTTCTTTGACTATCGCGGTGTTGTGCACTCTGAATTCTTACCGGAAGGTCTAACGGTAAATAAAGAATATTATTTGAGCGTTATGCGGCGTTTAAGAGAGCAAATTCGACGAAAAAGGCCAGATTTGTGGAAAGAAAATTCTTCGATTTTGCACCACGACAATGCGCCTTCGCACAAGGCTATCATTGTGAACGAATTTTTGACCAAACACTCAACAAATACCATCCGGCAACCACCATATTCACCAGATATGGCTCCTGCTGACTTTTTTCTTTTTCCTAAACTCAAATTACCACTTCGTGGCACCCGTTTTCAATCGATAGAAGACATAAAGGAGAATTCGCGGCGAGAACTGAACTCAATTCCGGAAGCCGCGTTTAAAAAATGTTTTGATGAATGGATTATTCGTTGGCGCAAGTGTATCGTTTCTAAAGGAGCATACTTTGAAGGTGATAAAATAAATTTGGATGAATAACAGACATTTTGTGTATTATTGATCTTTTCCCGGTACTTTCTTGACAGAGTAGTATAAAGAGTGGGATATGAGGGAGAAAGAGGGAAGAAACGGGAAAACTTAGCGTTGCTATTACAAATCAACAAGGCGCTACCGAATTTAACGCGAGCGAAGCCGCGGGCAAAAGCTAGTACACCATACAAAGAAGACGGTGAGATAACACTGCAGGTAGTCTGTGGTGTACCAACTACATATCAATATACATACATACACAAATCAATATAAATATATAATAATCATGTAACAAGAACAGAGAAATCATGTCTCGTCATATTTAAGGAGAGAGGTAGTTATTTTTGACCAGATTTTTTTAAATGGGCAAGTTTGGGGCAAGCCTGAAGTTATGTTATTTATTATTTACAAAATCTTTGATAGGTGTAGCCCCTGCTAATAACGCAATTTGACATCACAGCTGTAATCCTTATTCTACATTATGCTACTAGTATATTAGTTGCAAATAATAATATGGAGGAGAAAGTAGATAAAAAAACTATAAGTATTTTATAATATTTATCACATCATTTTTTTTTTTTTTTTTATTAGTGGTAGGCTCGCGTTTGACCACTATCTCACCTGATGGTAAGTGATGATGTGGTCGACGATGAAGCACGCTTACCTAGAAATAACCTATTCACTCTTGACTTAAAATTTAATTTATTATTTGCATACTGATAATGATATAATAATTATTATTTAATAATGGAATAATTTATAAATGAGAGCATAATATGTTAAGTATAAATACCTAAGTATATTCGTCTTATATAACTGATCGAAAAATATGTTCTATGTTTCAGAAGTTTCGTCAGTAAACAACTCCGATATGAATACAGAAGAACAAGTAACTGCACCAATAGAAAGTTTATGAAGTGAATTTAAGTACTCTGCTGTAGATAGCTAAGTATAGAACAATTATTGATATTATTCACTGTTGACAGGCTGGAAACAAAGTGTAAAAACAACAAATATATAATGTTTTGTTCAATTCAGGCTCTCTCTTCCTCTTAACATTTATAAGCTTATATACAATTGATATTATTAAAATACAAATGTTCTTAAATGTAAAATATAGCCAGTGCTTTGTTAACATTTTGTATCCATTCTCTTTCATACTATGTTGTATGAAGCTAAGTATTAGAACCACTGCACAGCAAGGCAATGAATAGATCTCAAATGACTGCTGTGGTGGTCGTGATCTAGGGGACGTATAGCACAAGTGACAAAGTTTATTTCATTCCATTGACTGTTGTATAATTATTAATTAGTAAAATTTATCAAAAAAATAGGTACATTTTTGAGATTGGGCTTCAGGGCGAAAACCTAATCGGTTTTTAATAAATGTAAGTGCAAAGCGATTGACTTTGGAGAAAAGTATAATCCTGCATTTTTTTTTAATTTTTACCTTTAATGAACATCTTTTGAGCAAACTTAATATCGCCCAAATCTCGTTCTACAAGGTAGTGGCATCAAGACCGCCCTGAAATTACATCTTAAAAATACGTCTTATATTATCTAGATCTCATGAACGCCAGACCTACATCGTTTATAAAAATTGAAACGACGTAACTTAGCAGCTATTTAGCACACCTTTACAGCTTTGTTACTTGATAGGTGATTACGAAAGCCACCACAACCGACATTTCTAAATGTCAAATTAATAATAGTTCTTACTTATTAGCCTACAAGTTGGAGTGTATGAAAACTGGCGGTTACGGGATCTCGAAGATTATAATTAATGCTAACTAACATCAGTAGGTATATATATGTAGGTGTATTTATTACTGTATTCTTTTATGTAGGTACCGTTATTTACGCAGTTTATATGACTTGTTATGTTACTGAAATAAAATATTAATTCCAGAAGCAATCTATTTACAATATATTGAAAATAAATAAAGGAATACCTACTAACCTTTTTCTTTATTTACTTACCTATTTTCTAATATTTATTTAAGAAAATATATTTCACTGCAGGGCAAAGGCCTCCCTTCCATCCTCCCATTTTTTTCTGTCGTTTGCTATTTTGGTCCAATCCTTTTCGTGGAAGTCCAGCTCGTCACGCCATCTCCTTCTGGGCCTACCGCGTCGCGATTACTACGTATTTGAATAATATTTTTTATTATTGAAATAAATATTAATTATTGAAGCAGCAATGTTATGATTTACTATTTTGTTAGGTACTTACTAAAACGTTTAGTAGTACCTGAAGTTTAAGTATTTAGTCCATTCAGTACTTATGTACTCTATAAAAAAATACCCATTTTTAATTGACTATGAAAATGCCTTCTTTTTGAAGTTCCATTTCTAAAAACCATCCTGGCGTAAGAACCTCAAGGTACCTTAATAATATTGTACGACAGTATTCTAATTTATGTTCATTTTGAAATACCTAGTAGGATTATGGAGTTGAGAAAAAATTACGTCACGCGCTGGTAGACTGCCTTACCTCTATTTTTTATTTAAGTTAATATACTTGCGTGGGCAGCGCTCAGCGGTGCGCGACGAATTTGTGTAGCTAGGTACCTACCTAAATAGATGCCAGTCTGTCTGCACCCGCTCGATATATTTTGACCTAACCGCGTAAGTCGTCTGAAGGAGAAAAGAGGTTATTTGACTTCGGAAAATAGTTTTCTTGAGTTTCTTATATTATTTCCTTAGGTACCATAACAAGATTATGAGATCATTTTTTCAAATCTTATGAGTTTATGAGATTACTTGCCAAAATATACTTAAGCCAATTAAGCAGTATATAATTTTTGTAATTAGTTTCAATGGCTTCATTTTGAAAATTGTACTTGTAGCCAATCATTTTTTTTCACTACCTACTTTGAGTTTCATGACTCACAGGATGAAAATCCAACATGACATTTTCCTAAGCCATTAACTTGGTCACACAGAAATGTGTGACAAAGTTAGTTAGTGACATTAGCAGTCCTTGAAGGAATCACTACATTATAAAAAAAAAGACATTACATATATTGACAAATTTATTATGAAGTTTATTTCAAAATAAATACTTTATATTAAGTATCACAAAAGCTTGCATTGCACCTTTTCATATCAATCAATATTATTTTTAAGCTTGGATATAAAGCATAGCTCAATATAAACTACAGCCTGCAAACTGCTGTAGTGTGCTTGAATCTAAACATTGACACATTAGTCAGCAGCTGTCAGTGCCATCACTGTAAAACGCACTTCATTTGGATCACGAGCCATGAACTCCTTGCATATCTTAGCAGAATCTTCGAGTAGAGAATCAGATGTAGTTGAACCGTGGTTCACAGGGAAAGCTTTACGCCCATCCAGTTCATACAGAAAGCCATCTTTGTGAACAAAAGTAATGAAGTGGTGATTCACGGGCTCTTCAGCACTCGGAGTATTAGTTTGTCCTTCCTGGGCTAATTCCTTGTGGGCTTTAATAATATCTTCAGACTTTTCCAATAATTTCCCTCTTGACGGTGCATCCATATCTTTGGCTTCCTTTAGGAAAGATTTCATGTGCCCGTCAGCCAATTCTATTTTATCAGTATTATTTGCAACACTGTGCACAAGAGCAACAGTGCCACAGGCATTACTTATGAACTGTTTCATATAAAAAATATTGTTGGAAACTTCTTGGCCTTTAGACAAAATATCGCTTTCTTCTTTTTGTTTATGTTCTTCATAAGCATCCGAAACTGGGAAGAGGAGCATGACGGAGAGCACAGGACGAGGCACCCAGGACAGCATTTCTGGTTCTAAGCCCATAACATCGACAACACCCCACTGACTAGGTACTCCTAATTTCTGCAGAAACTTGTTCATTACTTCAGGATTTGATTCTAAAGGGATTAAAGTTTCAGTCGCCATTTCCAGTTATTCTGTAAATACGAACAAGAGAGGTTACCGGTATTTCAGTGTAATAAACTAATTGCGATCATTCGCAAATTCTTAAATTATATGAAATTAAAGAATTATTCATACATACCAAAGAATGCTGTTTTCGACACAAAAATATCTCAAACAAAGGCGGACAGACAAGTACGTCTTCGAGAAATTCAAATTATGATGAGTAAACCCCGATCAATACAATCCTTGACAATCTTGAATAGAGATGTCCAGTAAGAAATCGACTAATTTAAAAGTTATTGGAACATTTTTTAATCTTAGTGAAAAACTTAGAGTTTTTGCTCTAAAATGTAAAAGTAATATGCGCATACTGATATTCAGCTGCATCCGGTTAGACTGGAAGCCGACCCCAACATAGTTGGGAAAAGGCTAGGCAGATGACTATGATGAGAGGTAAACAGAACACTATGGGAAATGCATATTCAGACACAGGGACATGCATCCTATTATTCCTATTGCTTTGAACGCACGCGAAGTTAAATGAACCACTAACTGGGCATGACAAAACAACATGACTAAAATGAAAAAGTTATCCGTTTTTTATATTTTTAGTCCAAACCACAACACCATCACGGTAGTCTACCGAATGGGCAAGCAATGCTTTCGAATCAACACATTTGTTTGCGTGATACTACGAATGAATTCGTTTTATAATTACAACGTCTAATCTAAGGTATGGCCAATGTAATTTGGCAGGGGGTTGAGTCCAGTAGTTTCTATTCCAGAGCTGTTTGCTCTATATCTGAAAACCATTTGCAAACTAAATGACAGTAATTTTATAAGATAACAAACATGCTACAACACTATTCGCATTGAAACTTCTCTTTGATGGACACGGACGAAATTATTATAATCAAAATAATGTTTATTTTCTAATTTGATGTATTAAAATGCAATAAAGAAGTGAATATTTAAAATGTGCCCACATATTTAATGAAAAATTACCTGAAGTAATACAATTCAGTCAAGAATCTCGACGAAATGGCAGTTTGTGGGCTAAGAACGTTATTGTTGATCGTCTGTATTTTAGAATTGGTATGTTTTCAATTGAAATTTTGTAAGAATTTACTAAGTTTACTTTTTATTCTAATTCATCAGTAATTTTTCTAATAGCTGTTTTCAAAGTGCCGTATTAGTTTGCCTTGCTTATAGTCTTAAGGTTAGGATGACTTAGATCTTAGAAAACCTAGTGATTGATGTCCTCCATAAGTACCTTGTTGAGTCTGATCATATGATATGATTCATCTATTGTGAGTTATTCCGATTACTAATGCCATTGTTGTTATTACAGATCATCACAATACAGAGACAAGTATTTGATTTCCTGGGATATATGTGGCTGCCAATCATTGCAAACTTTACTAACATACTTTTGATAATATTTGGATCATTTGGAGCAGTTCAGTATATCACGAAATACCTATTAGCAGTAAGTTAATCAGTTATCATTATGGTAGCCTATGATGTTGGAATGACCTACTTTGTTTTTTTGCTTTCACCATGTGTGTGAAAACAACATTACGTAACTAATTCTATGGAGCTAACATAGATTAATACATTCTTTAGAGTTCAAGGGAAAGCTATTTAGTTATTATTTTTATTCTAGTTATTGTTGTCTGGTCACATGTTTAATTCTTCGTGTTCTTGTTTACAATGCTCATTTATTCTAAATAAAATAACTCTCATTATATTTTACTTTGTCCAAATCTTGTAGTTATTATTTTTCATACCCATAATGCTTTAGTAACTGGCTCTTTTAAATTGAAACATTATTGATTATTTAATTTAAAGATGCACAAAATTATGAATAAAATTCTACTGTACAAAATTATAGTAGGTACTTCAAGAAATAGCAATAGATAAACAGCTCTGCTAATGGATTATGTGTCAACATGGGTGCCAGCAGCAGGGTGCAAGAGGGTGCACTTGCACCCCACTGTCAGGAAAGGAAATACATAAAAAAGTTTTTATTTTGAAATATAGTTATGGTGTATTATTTAGAAACTTAGGGCATCTAGGTTGTTGCCCTTGTCAATAAAGTTAGTTTCAGTCTCTTCTCCCTCTATTTCCCTTTGATCAGTGAGTATCCACAGCCTTAGGCTCAAGTCTCCGATGGTCAGATCCGTAGACGGAGTGCTAGGATTACTATGGAAAAATCAAAGTATCCGAAGCAGAAAGCATATACTCATATTCTTGTCTGTATGTGTGAACAAAAACACCTGAGAAAGTAATTTATCTGAGGATATCCTTAAATATTTGAGCATGCTCAGACCTAATGTAAACAGTAATGTCTTTTGCTTTTTGTAAACATTTCTTTATAATTAGGCAGAATTAGCTTAAAATAAAGGACATTTGCTAATTCATTATTTGTTCATACTAATTGTGTCAAAGAATGCAATTTTTTGTTTGGTATTTTTTTGTGATCCCTATTTAATTTTAGTTAACTATGTATAATTAAGAATCAAAATATTGTTAATTGTTACAGTATGCAATATGGAGTTTTATGTGGCTGGTTTGGAACATTTTCCTGATATGCTACTACTTAAATTTGGGATCTTTGAATCGGGTATTTATGTTCAATCATTTTTTTGTTATAACTAATAAATTATAATGTAATATTTTATTAACCATTTCATACACATTTGCAGGACAGTGGCTTGTTATCATTGGGTACAGGCAGTGTAAGTTGGTGGGAGAGCAACGGTTGGGGATGTCAGCCAGTGTGGGATGAAGTGGACGGGCCTGGCACATGGCGGCCCACACGTGTCGAAGGCTGCTTCATGCAGTGGGACCATGTGGAGCTGGGCCAGTCAGCTGTTGCTGCTATCTTTGCTGCCACTGCATTACCTCTCGCGGTAGTCTTGGCTGTTCGATCATTTAAGAAGCAAAAGCCATCAGCAGGTATTATATTTTATTATAGATGCAAATTTAATGATTTTAGGTTTAATAAGACACAAAAATCATACTCACGGGCATATTCTCTTCACAGATAAAGGAACAATGTCGCGCCGTCCAGTGTACACGATTGAGTTGAGTCCCACAGAAACAAACATCAGCGAAACTTCAATGAAACCAATGACACCCCGCCGAGTGAAACGTCGTTCAGGTTCCCGGGGAAATAACTCCTCAGTGCGCAGATCACGTCGATCATACAGAAATGCTGGATATTTATCGTCCAATGCTTCGTTGCCGCGTGAGGCGAGAGCGTCTCGTCCGACGTCAGCACACTCGTCATACTCTAACTTCCACGCGGCGCGACCAGTTTCATATCACACAGCAGAAAGGGAAAACTTTCCTGGTATAGAAGACGGTTATGACCCGCCGCCACCAGTCGAATCTGTTCCTATAGTTACTAATAATAGATATAACACCATAGGACGCAGCAGTATGAAATCTGGCTATGACGTCGTTGGGCCGTACAACGAACCGAACCCACCGAGGAAGTACGAATCGAACATTCCGTCCTATGACAATATCGAACGAAATTATGAGGCGGCGCCAACTTATGACAATAGAGCGGACAATATAAGTCCTTGCGAGTCTCCATCGTACGTGTACGGCGCGTACGGCGAAGGCGCGTGGCAGACGCCGCCGCCGCCCGCGCCGCCCTACAGCGCACGCGCCACGCCGCAGGCGCCCGGCCCTCCCGCTTACCAGCCAACTAACGACCATTATAACTGAATTTAACACCATATCTTACAGTCCTAAATACTTGCAGAGTACTTAAGTGCCTTAGTCTTGTGATGTTATTCGGTAGTCGAAAGTTAAAACATCGAGCCCTTTTAATGTAGCTAGTTATTAAGTTCTGATTTATTTTATATTTAAGAATATCGAAAGAATAATTGCCATCAAGTGGTGTGTTTATGAATGAATTGTAATGTGAATGTGATTTTATACGAATTACTCTAACGGTTTTGAAATGGTTTCAAAATGATTATTTTTAAATTGGGTTTTAAGCGAGGATATTTTAGGTCATTGTTATTACTTTATCGACACATTAGCTTTAATGAAACTGTTAGTGTTAAGTTTCTGCCAGAAATAGATTAGTTTACCATAATATCACAAGAATATTTTAACAAATCTGAGACCAGATCTAGATAATATTGAACACCTGACCATTGATATAACTGCCTACTACTAGCGCAGTTTATACCCAGTGGTTTAGTTAATACTGATGTTTGCACAAGTTTATTTGTATATTCCAGGTGGCATTGTACACCCCTGTATCATTCCAATTTCCGACATTCCTGACGAAAGCTGCAAAGCATAAAATATTATTTTAGAAACATAAGGTATCTATTCTAGTTCAACAGTGTGAATTCAGCAAATTAGATACATAAAGATTGTTTGTGAATGCTTTTTTATTGTTAACTAGCTTTTGCCCGCGGCTTCGCTCGCGTTAAATTCGGTAGCGCCTTATTGATTTGTAATAGCAACGCTAAAGACGGAAGAAACGGGAAAACTCGTTTTTTCCCTCTTTCTCCCTCATATCCCACTCTTTTTAAAAAAATAATAGCCTATGTCCGTTTCCTGGTTCCCAACTATCTCTGTACCAAAATTCATCAAAATCGGTTTAGCCATTAAAGCGTGAAGAGGTAACAAACAAACAAATAAACAAACAAACAAACTCACTTTCGCTTTTATAATATTAGTAAGGATGTGAAAGTACGATGAATTATTTGATACTGTTTACAAGGTTTTAGACTGCCGTCCAATTTCTAATCTAGAATCTCATGATTATCTATATAAAATACGAACTTCGAATATTTCTATGAAATAATCTAATTCAGTAATCAGTCTTGATGATTATGGACCAATTTTGTACCTAGCAATTAATTAGATTTCAACGAGCTTTATTAGGTTAAGAGAATTAAGTTATAGGTTATATTTGAACCAGACTGTCTGGTAATTTTTATACCAAATATACACCTACTAAGGAAATTTGTATTTTATTTGAAAGTTTCCATATCCAGGGTGTAACTTGTAAGTGTAACAGAATAAACGCAAGACCTCTCCTTCCTTTTTCACATATATTTTGATCAGCGAATCGAGTTTGCAGCAACAAAAAACATGTTATTGTTGCTGCAAATTTCAGGAATTCCCTAAAGCTAAGTTTTATAGGAACAGCTGTTGCGTGTCCACAAAATCAAATCATAAACCAAGAACAAATATGTGAGGAGGGTAAAAAAGATACACTAGAGCTGTAGATAATCAAAAGGGCAAACCATCCAATTACTTAACAGAGAGTGCGTAAGTTATGTACTTTTTACATTCCTCATTCACCTTTTTGATAACTCTGTCGTAGTATGCCTTATCTGATCAATGCTTGATGAAATCAAGATTTTTTGTAGTATTGCCTAGTTGAGTATTTTTTTAGAACCTACTGGAAATGCAGCCTGCTTTTATACAGAGGGTTTTAGCAGCGTAAAATCGAGCGAGAAGTAGAAGAAATGGATGGAGGCTTTAGCTCAGCAGTAGGACAAAGGAAGTTAGAAAAAAAATCTTCATATCGAGCATTGGAATTTTATTCTTAACATAAATCTTAACAGACAGATATAAGATCGCAAAAATATATCACAAGGTATTATTAAATACTGGTTCCGTAACAACCAATCAACTAATGGTAATTAGTCTCTTTTAGTAACATTTTATAATTTGTCGACTATATACAGAAATATGATATAAGAAACATTCGTTGACTATTATTACGATTAAAGTTAATGGATTATGAATTTGTTAGTTACATTCAATACAAATGCATCAACATAATATACAAAATCGACAACTAACTTCCAGTTCACGAAGTTTCGAATTAACGAATAAATCAAAACAGATCTTTATTACGACAGACTTCTGAGAAAAAAACATTATTTATAACGTGTAAAGGAGATTCTCTAAATGAAATTCAAAGTTACTAGTGCGGAACCAACATGACATTAAATGCTACGCAATTTATCGTCGTTTAATATCCACGTAAAATTGACTAGTTTCATCATTACAACAACTTTAAAAGCATTAGTCTTCATTCTTACATAAAAATACTCTTTCGCGCTGCTATAGTTAGTCGCACGCTTATTCTACTTGATATGGGTACGGTAAAGGCGCGTGCACACTGTCGTGTCAGATGGGCGGCAGCGTGCGGCGCTCGGCGGGCGACAGCGCGGGGTGCCACACGTCCACGATGAGCACGAGGCGCGTGCCCGTGCCGTTGTGCCACACTTCGTGCTCGAAGCTGTCGTCGAACATCAACGTTTTTCCCAGTTGCCACTGTCTGTGAATAAAAAATATATAGATTTTTCATTATTATAACGATGTTACGAGATGTGAGCCAAAAAGAAACCTGCCTCTAAAATAAACACAAAAAAAGACGGAAAATAAGTTTACTTCCGGAAGTGGGTGTTTTTGCCACTGACTTCGGAACATATACTTATTTTCAGTCTTTTTAGATGTGGTACGTATCATTTCACACAAATTCTTATCGAGTATTAATTTTCCATTGCTACTAAATTATATAAGCATATCATCCATATTCTAAGAAGAAGAATATAATTATGTATTATAGATGATAACTTATAAACTAACAAAACAATATAATTTATATTGCACCCCTTCCGGAGTATACCCTTTCTATTATATTATTAGACGGGCCTGTTGGTCTAGTGGTTAGTGGCCCTGACTGCTGAGCCGGAGGTCGTGGGTTCGATTCCCACCCAGGACAAACTTTGTGTGATGAGCATGATTGTTTGTTCTGTGTCTGGGTGTGATTTATCTATAATATGTATGTATTTATAAATTATATAAGTATGTATATCAGTTGTCTGGTTACCATAACACAAGCTCTGCTTAGCTTGGGATCAGATAGCCGTGTGTGAGTTGTCCCAAGATATATTTTTTTTTTATTTTATTATAAAAATATTTTTTTAAACCGGCCCAGAATTGACGGAGAAATCGCGTAATAACATTAATAATTAAAAAAAAATCGAATTGACAAGCTTCTATTTTTGAAGTCGGTTAAAAACTAAGAAAAGATGATGATGCTGACCAAAAGTTTTTAGAGGATCAATTAAAAATTCCCTATAAAAAAACAAGATGTACCTGGTTTCTTGATCCACTCTTATGTAAGTATCTTTGGTATTGCTGAGACCTAAATGCATTCGTAAGCGGCAGTTAGTGGGTCCGACGTGAGGTCGTATATGTGTTCCGGCCTCCATGGCACTGAACTTAACCTGTCCGCGCCGACAGCCCGCCGCCGCGACCTCAGAGCGCATGATGGAACAAGTTACCGGCGCCCTTGTGCATCTATTTGGAACTTCCTGCCCCCGAACAAACAAGTCCAATTGCGACCATTCGCCTCGCTCTTTCAACCCTTCTTTCTCCTGTTCATATAAAGCTTTGGCAGTTTCTCCTTCCTTCAAAATTTCTTTCCAGGATTTTTCAAGCGCACGAGCTAACTTTGAATATGGAGTTTGCTCTATATCCCACCATGGTTGACTTTTTAGTCTTTCAACATTGTATAGTGAACGTTGTGAGGGGGACAAAAAGTATCCTAGTGCTGCTCCTCGCTTGTGGACTTCATGGGCTTCTGAGAATCGACCCAATAGGAGGAGCGAGTCTCCCAGATGGTAGTAGAACCGGGGTTCGGTCGCGGGTCCGGTGTCTCCCTCCAACGCTTTCTCGAAGGCGTCAACTGCCTCCTCAAGACGGTTATGTTTAGTTTTGAGAACAAAGCCGTGGTAAGCCAGGGCAAAGCGATCTTCAGGCCACTTTTGAAGAGTTTCTTTTATGACCTGTTCTGCGAGGTCAACCCTGAAATAGAAACCATAACTATATTATCTTAAGTATTTTTATAATTATCATTTAGTGTTCAGTGTTATTTATTTATAAAAGCTACCTGTTAGCCATAAGGAAGGACACCGTTAAATTGTTGTGGTAGTCGACAACATCAGGAAATCTTCGAATCAGCAACCTGTAGACGGGTTCCGCACTTAAATAGTTGCCTGAGAACAATCATAAATTACCATTTTATACCATTTTATATTTGCTTCAGAAACGTTACAACAAAAATATTTTTATTAGTGACTAGAATCCTACCTCTAAATCGTATTCTGTCAAGTGTCCGAGTGGCGACCTCGAGTAGCCTCTTGTCGGTAAGACGTTCGTTCATTTTGAGCACGTCCAGGTAAGAAGTGATGGCTTTAGTGAGCAGCCGGTTGTCTCGCCGCGCCTCGGCCTCCGCGTCCGCGGCGCGTGCGAGCAGCCAGCGGGCGCGCGCGCTGCTGGCCAGCTGCTCGGCTCCCGCGCGTTGCTTCGCCGCGCTCCAGCCGCCCTCCGCACGTTAGTACACGATACACTCACACACACGCACACACAACAGCCGCTCACCCGCATACGAGGAAGAAGGAAGCAAATACAACAAAAGATTAAAACTGCACGAGGCTTTGGCAGCAATTAATTTAATTTAGCAGTTAATTTGTTTCCCAATTCGTGTTTCAAGATGAGCAACCGCACCTACTCTAAGGGAGAAGATCATCGGGACAAACCGGGCGGACCGCGCGGGGTGCGGGCGCGGCGCGGGCCCGGCGTGTCCTGACAAGTCGACAGGAAAATGGCACAACGAGCAAAGTATGATGGATGCGAATATTGGATGCAAAAAATTAAAAATAAGTTAGTCGAGCCACTCCTGTAATTTAATTAAATTCATTCGTGAGAATTGTTCTCAATATTCACAAACCTATTCGTTTTAAATTGTTGTTGGTGTATTCGTTGTGATGTTATGAGATGCGAACAAAGCTTTAGGAAAAACAAATTTAAGTAGCATGCTAGTTAAAAAACACATTTACGTGCACTATAATATTTAAGACACAAATCAAACAATTCGGAAATTATATTTTGAGAATACACCAACAATCTATCAAGTTAAATAACGTAAAAAAAATGGTATCGAATCGATACTGTAAGCCTATGTTTTGATATTTTTAGAAATCTTCAACTTGACAAGAGACTCACCTGGCGCAACTCTTCTTCGGCTTGGTCGAGCTGCTGGCGCCAGTAATGGTCACTGGGCTCTCCCGGCCAGTCGTCTTCTATACTGTTCCCACCATCCTCTGAAAATGGAGAATGTTAGGTTTTAAAATTTATCCATAGAAATAGCTTTGTGCAATGGATCGTTAACTCATGAAAATCCGGAGTTATTTTCTAGTCGACTGAAGTTCTCATGTTACAGATATCAATGGATAGCAATATAAATGCTTTATTCTAGAAAATTCTCATGTCTATGATAATTTGTGATATTCTCTTCGCAGGATTGAACTTCTATTGGGACACAAATATTTTTAAAAGAAGTATCGAACCTATTCTAAAAAGAAAAATAGGTACTTAAAATGAGGACTGCAAATAATAAGTATGTACATTCCAAAAATTAATAATTCATATCCACTCACGTTACAGTTAGTTCATGCCAGGGAGTATTAATTGGTTAGAATGATGAAGCCAACAGCGAGTTTACACGAGCAAGCGGGCACGCGCAAACAGTAGTTTTTACTATGTTTTTGTCCGGGACGCTCTGGTTCGGGTAGACGTCCGTATTTAGCTTCAAGACGACTGAGAAGCTCTGCATCATCTACGTCTGATATTTCCTCTTCCTCATCATCTTCCTCTTCTAATTCTTCCTCAATTTGTTCTTCGTCGATTATTTCTACGTCATCAGGTACATCATCATCAGGTTCCGGCGTAGCTGCCTTTTGAACAGGCGCGCTTAGTGCGGCAGGCTCCTTTACTACTTTTTTCACAACTTCTTCCTCTTCCTCTGCTTCTTCATCGTCGCTGTACAGTTCTTTGTCTTTAGTGGGTTCTTTTGCAGGTACATTCTGTGGGTATTTTCTTATATTACGTTTATTTGTAAGCGTTATATAATGTTTTACAGGTTTATAATATCAGTTACTGTCTTACCTTCTTATCGATTACTACTTCATCTTCATTTTCTTCGTCTTCTTCTTCTTCCACATCTTCCTCTTCGCTTTCTTCTTTGTGAGGCGCAGCGGTTTTTAGTACAGAAGAAATCTTTTCATCTAAAATTTCTTCAGATATTGGTTCAATTTCTTCTACAACTTCACTTGGTATTGCTGAAGCACGTAAAACAACTAATTATGAAGGGTTTGAGGTGCCGTTAGTGTATGTAATGTCTGTTAGAAATGTTTCCTACCAGCTGCGGCTTCTTCTTCAGATATGAGAGTCATACGTCGATCAATGACTGGTGTTTCCTCCCTACTAGCGTGCTCGTCACTTGCAGCCGTATCATCTGTTATGGAAATTACATTTCATTTTCTGACTATCATACTGTGAATATACACTGATCTATCCTTAAATGGCTACGTGTCACGGCTAAATAGCTCCATCATTAGAAAGAATATTTAAAACTATTTAGTTTTGCTATGCTAAAAAGTTGAATTGTTTCAAATGTTAAGATTTGGTTGTACTATTTCGCTAATTTAATTGTAACTGGGTAATACATCGTCTAATTGCTGTTAATTTATTACACTTGCCAAATATAAATAGATACGGTTTATTGGAGCAGTTCCAAGTTATAATTATTGGATTCTAATAGGGCAGTAAGCATTTTTATAGCCGCCGTCCCATTTTCATGTAATATAAATAATGCTGTTGTTCTGTTACTACCCAAATAGTAGACAGACTAAAATTTTGAAAGATCACTTTTAACAATTTTGTTGTGTCTTATGATTCTATATAGCATGGCAATTTAAAACAATCATCTATTTTCCCATTTTATTTGAATACCTTTATATTTGGTTGAAAGTGATGATCTCAATATGATTGTTTAGTTAGTAGGTACAGTCCTTTCACAGTTTTTTTACTCCTTACTTTCTACCCGTGTAAGAGCAGTGATCTTTATTCTTGTTGAAATAAGGCTGCTATCGAGATGCTGTCGCTGAAAAACTAAAGTGATCTTTATCTCAGCAACAATAAGGTTGTTGTAAGAGTTAAAATAACTGTGCAAGAGCTGTAGTGTACGCACCGCGCGGGGCAAAGGCGCGGCGCACGACCGCGTGTGTGGCGACGAGCAGCGCGCCGCCCACCACCAGTTTCAGCCACACTGCAACACACGCGGCACTCGCGTTAACCCCTTAGCCATGAGCCACACGCACTGGCCACTGACTCGTGCAGTCGCAATAACTGGCCGAAAGGTAAGCTTAACCAAGTACCCCTAGCGCGAACATCAAGGAAATAACCACAGACTAGCTTACATTACGAATCATAGCATGTGAATCCGGGCAAACGATTGAGAACGCTTAGCAAAGAAATGTGACTACAGCGTAACATAGACCCATGTTGGTTCTAGAGGTACAGGTTATTGCGAGAACACAATGTTCCGTAACCCCTTTACGGTCCAAGCTTGTGTTGAACGATATGCGTGTATTGCTTCGTTAATAAAACATTAGAGGAATGGGTAATACCAATCCACAATTTATTCATTCAAAATTTTGTTTAAGTATGCAAAGGTCGATACGATTTTGCATTTGTGAATCCTTACTTCCTTACTAATATTATAAAAGCGAAAGTGAGTTTGTTTGTTTGTTTGTTTGTTTGTTACCTCTTCACGCTTTAATGGCTAAACCGATTTTGATGAATTTTGGTACAGAGATAGTTGGGAACCAGGAGACGGACATAGGCTAATATTTTTTTGAAAAAAGTGGGATGTGAGGGAGAAAGAGGGAAGAAACGGGAAAACTTAGCGTTGCTATTACAAATCAATAAGGCGCTACCGAATTTAACGCGAGCGAAGCCGCGGGCAAAAGCTAGTCTTTAAATAAAAAGTATGTTCTGCATTTAAATATTTGCGAAACATTCCATGCTCAACATAAATGAAGTCCTTTGTCTTTAAGATATCTTTGGAAACAGAAATAGCGCGCTGAAATGAGAACTGCGAGATTCTATTTTGGTTCTGGGCTAATTGCAGAGCCCTTTTCACCTTCAAGAGTTCCGGATAAGCGTGGAGTTTAAGCTTGTATGCCTTATTTAAATGGAAAACAAACGAACAAGGATTTGCGTGACTTAACTTGGTAATCTTACAGATGGATTCAATAAAAATAAATAACCGGTCAAGTGTTCCGTAGACGATATTATGCGTGTGTGTGCGTTATCGTGTTAAATACCAAATTAAAAAAAAATGTATATTGTGCGAGTAACAGTATAAATGATCTGTAAGCAATCGTTTAACAATTTGATACAATTTAACAGTTCTATACCGATTGAAAAAAAAAATTGTAGAAGAATGTAAAGGGGAATGCCCACTCTCCATGGTGTCCTAGGCCCAAGGTGGACATCAAATATTACAATTAAAGTTGATTATTTTTAAATCTTAACTGTATTAGGTATCTAAAAAATATATTCAAATTGACGCCACTATTTTAGAAATATTTAAAACAAATGATATTTTGGGGTTTATTTTCCATACAATAATGTCTTTGAGTGTGAGATAATAAGAAAACTTCTCTTTGTCAATACTTGGTAATTAAATTATAATAGGAGGGATGATCCTAATACATTTTTATCAAATTATAGCTAAGAGAAAAGCCAGCAGTTCTCATTAAGTAATTCACTTGGTAGGTTGCTATTTTGTTCACAAATTAAAACATCCACATTTGGCGGAAGCAACAAGCGAACTGTCAGTGTCAGAATCAAATTCAGTTCAGTGTTGTCACTACCACGAAAAAAAAACATTAAATCGATTATTTTTTCTAAACCGATTATTGATTTATTATCCTCATTCTTTTTTTTTGAGGGTACAAACTGTTTTTTTTTTATATTTCCTTAAGTTGGTTTTATTATAGCAAGTAATTACAATACCCGTAAAGTCTCGTGGGTATGATATTGGGGTTATTGTATTTTTTCATAAATCGATTCGAATCGATTCATTAGTCGTAAGAACTAAATATTTTTTTGCTGCTGGCAATATATGCTAGTGTTAAATAGGAAAATACAACTTATTTTATCAGTAAACATACTTTTTTTAAAAAATTGTTGTGGATTGTAGTGGCGTATAAATGGAAGAAAGTAAAAACATATATTATTATGTTAAAATTTATACATAAATTATTTTTTCTCTAGTCTGTTGTCCACTGTGGGCCTCGATTGGGCATTCTCCTTTGTTAACCTTTTGAACAACCGCGTGGCCTGGATGCTAACGACACAAATATGTGACACAAAATTAAGGCAAAATTGTAGCATGGCATAGAAGGTACGCGTGCGTATATGCCCTAGCGTTACAAAATAAAGTTTCAAGACACCAAAACATACAACTTATTTTAATCTCGTTTTGAATAACGTTACAAGCATTACAACACAGAAACAAAAAGTACAAACAAATAGAAAAATGAATGAAAATAAGTTACGTATGCGTTTGTGAGTCCCGTGTCATAATAACAAAAAAAAAAAGAAAATAATCTTATCTTAGCACGTCTAAAGCAAATGGGTCGAAATAAAAGAAATTAATTTCAACAACATTTATTTTTACAAAGTTTTATGAAGTAAAATTTCAGTTGTTAGATCTATTGTTATTTTGTAACTTTTTAAACCAAACACTTTGGTTAGTAAAACTGGAAGTCAAATATGCAGTGATAAATGTACATCGTAAAAAATATTTACGCGAAGGAAGTTAGACACAATAGTTACTTCTAAAAATTCTGCGATTTTTAACAACTTTATTCCTTGCAGCTGTCGATATGAGTTAGAGGAAAGACTGAAACTATTCAGGTGATGCAGCAATAAAAGCAAGATAAAAGCATGTTATTAAGGATAATAATTATGGCATGCAGGGTATAATGTTCATCAAATAACTTACTGTGGGAAGCCTGTTCCTGCTCACGTCTCAATTCTTCTTGTTGTTTCTCGTATTCTTCTTCGTCAGCGAGTGTGTCTGCGGGCTTTACTGTAGACGGTTCTTCTTCCACCTAGTGGAAGCGAATTTGTTATTATCTAGAAGTTTTTTTGAGAACTATTCAAAGTATTAGTTGACGCAAAATTGACGACTGTTTACCACTTCCTTGTTTTGAAATTTAACGCTCTCTAGCCAGAATTTTGCTCAAATTCTGGGCCGACTGGATTTAGTATCGACACGCTAAGGTATTAAAAACCTAGAGAGTACACCTGCACCTACCTCAACTAAAGGTTTTCCTTTCGGTACAACAATAGCTTCCACTATGTCGTCAGCATCCAAAAACTCATCGTCTTCAGCCACTTCATCTTCAGCGTCATCTACGTCACCGAGATCTTCGGGAGCTAATTCACTCGATATTTCTGAAAGGAATAAACGGTTTTCAAAAAAAACCGGCCAAGAGCGTGTCGGGCCACGCTCAGTGTAGGATTCCGTAGTTTCCCGTCCGTCACAATAAGTGTTCCCACTTATGAGTTTAAAGGTGGAGGAGCGTGCAATGTTGCACGTTCCGCGGTAGGCGCTCCAACAGTTTTTGTACAAAAAAGACAAAAAGTTGTATTTTGTACAACTTTTTGTCTTTGTTGATGAAAAACTGTTGTGTCAATCAAGTTCAAAATGATTTTCCTAGAAAGTCCTTATAAAGTTCTACTTTTCAGATTGTTTTCATATTTTCTAAACTTATGGTTCAAAAGTTAGAGGGGGGGGGGACACATTGTTTTTTACTTTTGGAGCGATTATTTCCGAAATTATTGACATTATCAAAAAATTATTTTAGTAAACCCCTATTCATTTTTAAATACCTTTCCAACAATATATCACACGTTAGGGTTGAAATTAAAAAAAAAAAAATCACTTCCCACTATACATATAGGGTGGCTACCCTAATAAAACATTTTTTTCCAATTTTTATTTTACCACTTTGTCGGCGTGATTGATATACATATTGGTACCAAATTTCAACTTTCTAGTGCTAACGGTCACAGAGATTAAGCGAGGACGGACGGACGGACGGACGGACAGACAGACAGACAGACATGGCGAAACTATAAGGGTTCCTAGTTGACTACGGAACCCTAAAAACAGAAAGAATAATGATCTTCGAAAACCTTTTTATCGCTCAGAATGAGAGGCGCTTTTATTTAAATTAGTCTGAGTGAGCCATTTTTGTGAATCAATTTATTAAAGTACGTATTGGCGTAATGACGAGCGTTCAGTCGCGGCCACGTTCACAAATTCAGTGGCACCGTTAACACGCATCATCTGCGCGTATAAAATAGTACATAATAAGTACGATGCAGACGCGATGCGAAAGCATGAAAGAAACGCAAAAATCTTACCTGTTGCACGACGATATTCTAATATACATTCAGTCAAAAAAGTATCGGGAATGAATGATTTGTTTATGGTTCCAAATTAAAATTTTTGTTTTTTTTGTAGTTGTTACATTGGCACAACTGTTTTCTATTTTGGCGCGGAGTTTGAGTTGCATCTGTTATTTATATTAAATACAGTGCTGGTTTTAGTAATATCATATATAGTGTGTATTGCGAATTTCATAATGGACAAAAATATCGAACAAAGAGTTTGTCTTAAATTTTGCATCGCCAATGGAATTTCGTGTTCGGAGTCACTGAAAATGTTACAGAAGGCTTACGGTGAATCGACTTTATCAAAAACTCGTGCTTATGAGTGGTTCAAAGCGTTCAAAAGCGGTCGAGATGTGATGGAAGATTTGCCTCGCTCTGGTAGGCCGTCAACGTCTGCAACTGAAGTTAACATCGCAAAAGTGAAGAAAATAGTGACTGAAAATCCCCATTCAACTCTGAGAGAGATAGCCGCCGAACTTTCTGTATCTCACGAGTCGATCCGTACCATTGTAACTAATCATTTGGGTATGAAACATGTTGCTGCTCGGCTAGTCCCAAAAGATCTGAATTTTCTCCAAAAACTCAATCGCATGAAAGTCGCTGAGCACATGCTAGAACGAGTCAGTTCGGACCCAACATTCATGAAACGCATTGTTACTGGTGACGAGACGTGGGTTTACGAGTTTGACATGCAAACTAGTCAACAAGCTTCGGAGTGGCGCCTTCCAACTGAACCGAAACCGAAAAAACCACGCCAAAGTCGATCAAAAGTCAAAGTCATGTTGACTGTTTTCTTTGACTATCGCGGTGTTGTGCACTCTGAATTCTTACCGGAAGGTCTAACGGTAAATAAAGAATATTATTTGAGCGTTATGCGGCGTTTAAGAGAGCAAATTCGACGAAAAAGGCCAGATTTGTGGAAAGAAAATTCTTGGATTTTGCACCACGACAATGCGCCTTCGCACAAGGCTATCATTGTGAACGAATTTTTGACCAAACACTCAACAAATACCATCCAGCAACCACCATATTCACCAGATATGGCTCCTGCTGACTTTTTTCTTTTTCCTAAACTCAAATTACCACTTCGTGGCACCCGTTTTCAATCGATAGAAGACATAAAGGAGAATTCGCGGCGAGAACTGAACTCAATTCCGGAAGCAGCGTTTAAAAAATGTTTTGATGAATGGATTATTCGTTGGCGCAAGTGTATCGTTTCTAAAGGAGCATACTTTGAAGGTGATAAAATAAATTTGGATGAATAACAGACATTTTGTGTATTATTGATCTTTTCCCGGTACTTTCTTGACAGAGTAGTATCATATAAATTCTTTTCTTCATTACCTTCGCTATTGTCGTCTTCCTCTGCTTCGGCTGAAGGTAATTCTTCAGATAACGCATCATCATCAGAAACCTCTTTCTCTAGCCTCTCTATTTCGACTCCTAGATCTTCCACTTCTTCATGTTCTTCTTCTTCCTGTAACATTATTTGTTTGATATCTAAGAAGGCAAGAACGGTTGTGGTAATGTTACAAATTACAACAGTAACAAAACGGTCTACAAATCAAAGTACTGGATTAGACATGTGGACCAGAAGCCGAATACGATAGAAGGTGCCGAAATGTGCTACTTTCTTCGGTTCACCATTATTTGGAAGAAAATTATGTATGCAAGTCTGAAAGTGAGCAGGTTAAATTCTAAGATGACAATATTAAAAGTCTTCATGTCTGAAAGTATGAAACAGACCAAGTTCCAAATGAAAACGCGCCTCTAAACACATACCTACAACTATAAAATGAATCAAGATATACACAAACAAAAGTTAATATAAAACAAAACTAAAACGACAGTAATAAGCCATACTGTAGTCTCGCGATAGATTTGTACAATTTTCCCGGAGGTAATACACGAGAGATGTTGTTATTTGTCATTCCCTAACATAAAGTATTAAAAAAACGCATTGCAACTTTCGTTTCACCAAATAAAATTTTGAAAAATAAAGAAGCTTATAATTGTTAGTGCCAATCAAATCAAAATTGTTTATTGTTGCCAAGCATCACACTTTGCACCTCGTTTTCACGTGTTTCATTGTCATCTAGATCATCGTCTTCATTTTTGTCATCATCATCATTATCATCACCTTCTACATCCCCATTGTCTATACTGTCATTTTTTGCTTCGTTTTGCTCATCATCATCTTCTGCTGAATCGTTTTCATCTACCTTCTGTAGGTCGTCAACATCATCATCATCGTCGTCGTCGCCATCATCATCATCATCGTTTGCGTCATCTTTTTCGTCTTCAGCACTTTTATCATACTTTTCATAACTGTGTTCTTCATTATCATCTTCCTGTTAAAAGTTAAATTAATACAAGGATAGTGAAATGAAAGTATTAAACCATCACAATATCACATGAAATGATTGAAAAGAATCACACCTCATTTGATTTATCTAAATCTTGTTCTTCACTGTTGTCATCATCTTGTTGATTGTGTTCGTCTTCATCATCGTCGTCCTCATCATTATCAGGTTGATCATCAAGTT
The DNA here is from genome assembly GCA_905475445.1 of Ochropleura plecta. NCBI lineage: Eukaryota > Metazoa > Arthropoda > Insecta > Lepidoptera > Noctuidae > Ochropleura > Ochropleura plecta. The sequence continues at coordinate 14,863,412 of FR997723.1, forward strand.
CATCAGCTTCGTTATCATCATCATGGTCATCTACTTCTTGGTTGTCATTATAGTCACCTTCCTCTTCTCCGTCGTCCTCATCTTCGTCATCATCATCTTCATCATTATGATCATCAAGTTCATGTTCATCATCTTCTTCATCATGATCTATTTCTGGACTATGATCATCATGATCTATTTCTTCATCATCCTAGGTCACAATCTTAAGATAAAACACTGCACATCATTGCAGATGAAATTAAAATAAGTTGTTTTTTCCTTTATCTTTAGAAGTAGTAGTGTTACTCAGAAAGATAAATATATTACTTGTAAAACTTCATGAGGTAGATAAATGCCATTTAGAATACCTTCTCATGATTATGAAAGAACAACATTTAAAAATGTACCAAAATACCTTAAATAATAAATGTTTCAGAATGACGAATGTTTCAATCTGAAAACAAAGATCGCTATTTTGAATTCAAACTTATTAATTTAAAACTTACATGGTGTTTCAGTTCTAGAGTATGTTTATCATGATGGTCATCATCAGGTGCATCTTCCAGCCAACCCTCGAGGACTCCTGAATACCGAGACTCCACTGAATTTGCTTCTACTGCAAAGGCATTATAAAATGTAGTATATTAATGTAATTGACAATTAGTGTGTTAATTTATTTCTTAATTGTCAGTTTTTACTTGTTTTGATGTCTGATTATCTATTGATGCTTGACCTTTTTACTGACATAGGTTTTAAGCATTTTTATAATACCTACTAACCAGATATGGACAATGTCTGAAATAATTGATTTGATTTGTTTTAAAATAATATGTCATGGGTTCAGCATCAATTCCTTTTCTCATTTGATTACTTATGATGAGGTAAATCTAATTAAGTGCTTAACTCAATCTATGATTGACAAAAAAAATTGCCATGGCCATAAATTGAAACGACTACACTGTTTAGAGTACCTACCAAAAATGCTAAGGATTTTTTATGCAGTATGATAATACTTACATTCTGAAAGACCTCTGTTTTCTAGTATGATTAGTCCAATAAGAGTTATAAGTACAGCAAGTAATGAGAAGAATATGATCTTGGCACACCAATGTCCACCAGTGCCATGTTCATTAGGAGAATGCATAAACACGTCGCCTTCACCAAGCGCCGCAGCCGTGCCACGAGGCCCTTCTTCTACGCCTAACTCATCTGTAACGCAAATTAAATCCCATTTAAATCTAATTGGTATGCATTCCACATCTCATCACTTACTTATCATACGTTACTGATCATTCCTTACCTTTCTTCCTTTTCTTATCCTTACGTTTCCTTGGCTGCACGTCTCCTGACATGGTTCACAAAGACTGGCGCTCCCGAGGCGACAGAGATCCACTTTATTGTTTCATAACCCTGAGTAAACAATGAACTTGCATTTAATATATGACACGAGTTATACAATTATCCAAATGCGCAATTTTCATGAATAAAGAAATGTTTGGCGCACGATGAAATTTTAAAATAACCTACGTACAAAAGTATGTACCTCCGCAGCTTTCTTCAATTTATTTTAGAATTTTAACCTAAAAATAACCGGCAAAGACAGCTGAGGAGGGAGACAGGGATAGATGAGAACTGACGTTTAGAAATTAAAATGTGTCCACTTATTATGAAATTGGATATTCTTATAAATATTAATTTAAAAAATCATTTGTTTTTACATAAAACTTATATTTGTTTGTAAAATGAACATATCTTTATCTATATACAGGAAATTTTGTTACACCCAGTTCAACAGAAGATTCTATTCATGTTTTCAACAGAAAGTAGAAATAAAAGAATTCTAGAACGAAACAAAATACATCAGTTTTTGACGTTGTGATGTTCCGGTCATTCCGGTGACAACCAAGTGCGATTTTATGGCATTGGGAAATTGTATTTAGTGTATTCTATCTTTTTTACATTCATGGGAATCGTATAAACCTTGCTCTGATATCCTACATTCAAAATTGTTAAAGTCATATACTCTTTTATATACAACAACAAACACCTTCATACCTACTCATATGTAAGCAGGTAGATCGGCTGGTGTTATACCAGGTTTACGAGACTTGACTTATCTACTTTCAAAAGACAGAAACTCGTAGGTATAGGTACGAGTCAAAATGAGTGAAGTAATAGTTTTGTATGATGGTTATTCGGTAATGACGGGAAAAGATCAGATGTCAGCCAATTGCAGTTGTACACTATTAAAAGGGCTTCACAATGTTGTTATAGACACAATGACTGCTTGGGATTCCCAGAAAATAATAAATGGTAAGTACATATCTGTGCAACATGCTTCAGAGGAAACATCCAATTGCTTTTAAATTATTTGTATCCTTTTCTTTTTGTTACAGCATTAGCCGGAAATAATGTAAGGCCAGAAGATGTAAATTATGTTATTTCCACTCATGGACACTCAGATCACATTGGTAATAATAATCTGTTCTTGATGGCAAAACACATAGTTGGCTTCAGTGTTTCATTCCAAGATGAATATCACATGCATCCTTTTGATAAAGGTAATAGTTTTTTACTCCAGACACTTAAGTCAAGTACCACTTGTTTAAAGCTACAATAAAGAAATCTATAGCACCAGATTATCAGTGATCGCATGAAACAAATTGATGACAAAAATAAAAACTCAAATTCAACCATTTGAGTACCTACTTGACTATTTTGATAAAATTACATATACTTATTCTATCAATAAAAAAAAACATATCATACCTTATTTTCAGGTGAAGAGCTCAGAATTGACGAAAATGTGAAAGTGGTTCCTACACCAGGACACACTCTTTCTGATGTCACTGTACTTGTCACATCTAAACAAGCTACAACAGTAGCTATTGTCGGTAAGTAACAAGTGAAACATCACTTTTATGATCTTGACCTAAGGATTCTGGGCTTGCATAAAACTGGTTCAAACCACACACTTCTGATCTGGAACAGTATTTGAGTGAAACTAATTATTATTAGATAAATTCAGAACTTGTCCATTTTCACTATAAAACATGTATTTAAAATTTAACAAATAGAAATTAACATTTTCAGGAGATCTATTTGAAAGATTTGAAGATATTCAAAATCCAAGCATCTGGTTAGAAGCAGGGAGTGAAGATCCAGTACAGCAAATGACGAACAGGGCTAAAGTAGCTGATATAGCCGATTGGATTGTACCCGGACATGGTCCCAAGTTTCAAGTCAATGACCAAATTAGACAGACTTTAAGGAAACAAATTTGCCCTGATACTCCTTCATAAATCAGTGACTTGAAACTTGGGACCAATCTTAAGACTTGTAGTTTTTCTACATTTGTATTTAGATTTTAAATATAATAAGTTCTAAATCAAGGATGTTTTATTATCATAACTTATCATGTGACATTCAGGGTGTATGTTAAGAAATGGACGCTAACCACAAGTCATTAAACATAAGATTTTTTACTCAGTACTTATAGAACTGAGTTGATTCATACAATAGGAAGAACAAATGAAAGTCGAGTTTTAAGGTCAGATTTAATACACATAAAGAAATTTAATATGCTAAGTTTTTAAAACGAAGCAGATTTATTTTACACAAAACAATGAGGACACTAACAATCAGTATAAAATTTTGAAAAATACAGAATTCTTCAACACCTTTTAATCCTGACTATTTGAGATCAAATTAATTTAATCAGTAACATGCTATATGTCATACATAAATAAATACGATGAAAATGATATGAGACGACTAAAAGCAGTTTATTAGAACATTATTAAACGTATTTAAATTTCGAACTTAAAATGCAAAACATGTGAAAATTTACAAGATGAAAACTGAAGTTCCTCTTCATTCTATCAAAACATCTAATTAGAAAAGAATTATAGTTTTAGAAACCGTTTTCGCGTATTATTAATGTCGTCAATACAATCAAGGACACCCACATAAAACAAATCAAAAGAAATTCAACATAATAAGATAAACTACCCTCTCCCAGCAACTTAAATAGAACTGCCCATTTCATGGTCAACAAATAGTTTTATACAAGCAAGACATTCATTTTACAATATTCAGTAAGTAGGTACATAATAGTAGACTAGATTGCTTGACATGAAAGTGTATTAATAGGTGAGTTGGTAAAAGTAAGTGAAGTTTAAAAACGTCGCGCTTTTACAAATGAAGTACGAACTTTTGGTGACGAAGTAAAATAAAGCTATTGCTACATTTAAGAAAAAAAAAAAGTGCTATCCACGCGATTAATTCGGCTAAACGACGACAAAAATAACTTCAAATGAATCTTTTCTTTTTCACTTTCTAATAAGAATGAAATAATATAACTACGTAGAAAATAAATTGCATTACCTATATCGGAAGTGCTTTCTATACGACTTCCGAGTCTAAAACTTTATAATTATTTGCATTGCAGCCATTGATTCGTAATTACTGTATAGGATCAGATCTCACATTCACGTCTCATAATTATCACAATAAAATACAAATTCTTCTAATACAAATCTTAAACTCAGATAGTGAATTCGTGTCAACATTACGTTTTAAGCACACACTGGCCATAACAACTACCCTTAATTTACTAACACTTTAACTGTTTATATTTATCAGAAATATAAACAGTTAAAATCTTATATTTACGCAGAAAAAGTAATGGTTAATATTTATAAGTATAAAAAGTGTGGCACTCAATTTTCCAATGTCGTTATTCATAATCAAAGTAGTCAATTTAAGTATTTAGATGTTGCTACCAGTGATACCTTCCACAGAAATCCTTGTGTCCACCAGTCCTGGCCATAATTGCTGCGTGCAATAATTAAAAAGGAATTTCCTATTAATCATACATTTTTCTATATGCTATTAGAGCAAATTTCATATCACAGCCGTGGATCACTAATGCTACAAAGCTCAAACATGCCCATATCCATTCCGAACGTTAATCGATAGCTGCAACCAAAAAAAGAAAATATATGAAATACTTACAATCAAATACGTATATATAATATTATAAGTAAAATAAATAGAAGTAATATGTGATAGATAGGTAATAACTAAAATATGACGTGAAAAATATACCAGTAATTTTATTTTTCATGTAAATTTAAGATACAAATAAATTGTAGAATCAAATAAAAAATATGGTGACAATCTCATTTTCGTTTATTGCAACATCTCATTGTTTGCGACATGCCAATAAAAATTGGAAGCATAAAGCCTGACAATACCAGCTGACATAGTTACGACGTAGAGGTCCTTGAATACTCAAGATTACAATATGAAGTTTACCTGTGGGTCAATACTCGTAGGAATGGGATGTTGATCATCGATGCACAGGTCTGAATCAGAGTCGGTTCTACGCAGCGAATTATCCTGTAAATACAGAGAGTACTGTTTAACTTACTGTTATAAGATTGGATTATGTTTTATTATAGGGTGGAATCATGGACTCGCCAAAGAACATAATTTTAAATTTGCTGTTCCATGCATTTTGACAGTGGTATCACACTTTAGTAGGAAATAGGTGATTTTTTCGTCTATTATTAATGTACGAAATATTGTTCTTAATTATAACGATGTGTTTGTTTGTGCGGGTGCTATAGAGGGCAGAGGAAGCGAGACATCATTATATATTTGTGACAAGCCTTTTCTTGAACTATGTTAGGGTCGGCTTCCTGTCTAACCAGATGCAGTTAAGTACCATAACTTTACACGGAAAGACGGCCTCCTCACCTACAGACACGTTTGCATAGACACCAACAAAGGCACACACTGCGGTTCGCCTGCAGAATTGTACCAAAAACTGAACTTACCCCCTGTGTATACTGATGAGTAGTTGTGAGTACCCTCGCCAAAGGCCTCATAAAGGCAGGCAGGGTCTCCGTCAGCGGTGGACGCGCATGGGTCAGCAGGGGCTTCAGTAGTTTGGAGTCCACAGCGCCCCAAAGCCGCGCGAGACGAGCCTTCTGCCCGGTAGCTACGTCACCATGATCACGAGGTGTGTCCTAATGTTGCAGAGAGGAAGATTCGATATAATTTTGTATAGACAAGTTATTTGGAAAAATATAATACACAGATACATTATGTATGTACAGTACATAGCCAATAATAATAAATAGATATTCCATATTATCATTATAATTTAATAATCATAATATGGTTTCCATAGATATCATAGAACTTACTGAAATCAATTGTTAGAAAAACAACAAAACGAAAATTTTGTCAATGGCGAGTTTGCAGGTCAAACAGTCACGAAATTTATTGTAAGTACCAATGAGAATTTACAGTTGGCATCAAATGTTTGTGTTATTGTTAATCATTTAGTGGGTTTGTAGTGTCAGCGAATTGCAGATAAACAAAACAACACATTGATACCGTCTGTGAAATTAAGGACACGCTATAAAACTGTACAGGAATTAATTATTAATATGGTACTTGGATAAATAAGTTTTTAAATCATTTATTTAATGGTTTTGTATGTTTTTTTTTTAAGTAAACAGTAAGAAAATATAATAAAGAACAGTTGGCAATAAAAATTACCATATTATAAAGATTTACAGTTCCAAATAGAGTTCTCATCCATCCAAGAACCACTCAAGTTATTCTATTATTTATATCAAATATTGTTTTATTAACATTCACCAAATACATGCATAGATTACTGGATGTATTGTTATTCGCATAATGCTCATGTATTTCATGCATGTGAGTGGTAAACAGTTCCATATAAATAAGAATATAATAAAAAATATGAACATACTTCGATACCGCTTAGTTCCCAAGGCATAATCACTTCCTTCGCTCCATTAGCCCATTTAACTACCATGCGGCCTCTCTAGATATTAAAAGAAACCAAACAAAGCAATAAAGTAAAAGTAAATTTCATGCACGACAAAATACTACATTCAATTTGATCTTTTCATCTGCATTTATTATGCCTTTTCCTCGTTGAAAATTCAAGAATAAAGAAATAGTGATCGTAACTGAAGAAATATTAATTGAAAATTATTATCATAAGTTATCCCAGCCAAGGTGCAATAATGCAAACTGCCCCTAAAACTCTGTTCGTAACTAAGAAAGTTGTTATTTGTATAGATAATAGGTGTAAATACGTAATGTGATACATAAAACCTCTTTGCTTAGTAAGTATGTGTGTTTTAGTAAGACTCGTGCAGAATTTGTAATGCGTGCATGTAATGATTAGTCTTACTGTTGCCCGGTCGCAACTGGCTGGTTGCGTTGAGTCCATGTTACGGAGGCCGAAACCTATGTCAGCGGGCTGAATAACAAAACAGTTTTAGTTACGTGTTAATGGAACGCTAAGGCCAAAACGCCTTTACGGAACAGATAACTTATATGTAAAAGGGGGATATCTATGAAAATACATTCAACTGTAAACAATCCGTTTTTGTCGAACATTAGTTAAAGAAGTTTGGTAGGTACTTTTAGTAACGGTGTTAAGATACAGTTTTGTAAATTCAAAGCTATCCCCATTGTATGACATAGATTGATAGGTACACAAAAAATAACATTGATATAGTGTAACATTTATCTAATGACATGAATGAATCCCTGTAACTAAAAACTATAAATCTTCCACAAATACATTATTCTGTTGATGTGGGTGCTGGTAAGCAAGTAATAGTATTTGAAGAAAATTTAAAATCACCGTATCTCAACCTGTGGAGCTCAAATTTGTTTAGAAAAAAGTAATACGAGGATGAGTAAGTCAGTGTACGCAAAAACTTACTTGAAGGTTATAATAGATAATAAAAAACACCCTTTACCCCATAAACACAGAGCAACGTTAAAAGATTGAGAAACGTAAGCCAAAATGATGTAAAGCGCGATGTGTGAACATCTAAAGCTCCAGTAAAGTGCAAACATAGCGCTATGAATACGTACCGGTCCAGCAGAGTCCGTGGCCTGGTACAGCTGCCACAATAATGTCTCATTAATCACATGCTTGACCGTACCACACGGTTCTAACGTGCCTTATAGTACATACGAGCCAATGATATGTGCGCATGGCTGCCCTACTGTGCTCCAATGACCGCCATTATGTACTCTCTTTATACAAAATATTACTAACTAGAGATCTTGTTTTAATGTTAGTTCTTGTGCATATGTGCTGAATTTACAATTCAGTGTAGTTCTGTTTTGTAAAAGCTTTCAGTCAGTTGTGTTTTTGTTTTAATGAAAAGGACCATTATAAAAATGGTATTTAAAGATTATAAAGACCTATGTGATCTTGGTAATAGTTTGTATAAAATAAATGTATAAAATCAATCATGCCTGATAATGGTCAAAAAACTTAATAAAACGATCAACATATTTTTTTTTGTGATCATCCTTTTCATAAAGACTACAAATGGGAACTTGCGTCGGTTACTTGAAATTCAAATAATTTGTTTTAATATTAATATCGTATGGCAGAAGAAAGGGGAGTTAAAGATTGTTAAAACATAGAAAAAAAGGCACACAGAAAGCAGCAGTTGAAAATAAAAGGGAAAGCAACAAATAAATTACCGCACTCTAAGATATTTTCAAATAAGCTGTTGACGTAGGTAATCCTTTTAAACAGAAACAAGAATGTTGACTGAGAACCCCTTAGCCTGCATTACGTCAAAAAAGAAAAGAAGTGAAAACGTTATGTAGCAGGACGTAAAAGGTTTAACAAATACAAATGTATGTAAATGAACGAAATGCTTACTAGAAAGACTGTTTTGCCGATCGACAGTGTGAGTGTTTCATCTAATTCTAGTAGGAAAAGTGTAATTTCAGCACTACTTTACAAAGTGTTTTGATCAAAGTTTCTAATGCAACCCAAAGTTAATGCACGCTACTATTTACAGGTTGATGTAAAAACTTACGCTTCTGACATCCCTATATGGTAGAGCGTCGTTTTCGTCGTTGCCCGATGATTCGCTGAAAATTATTGGTTAATGTTTGAATTAATTGTCGATGGAACAAAGAAAAGACATAAAATAGTCAATACGGGAACCACCAATATATCACGCGTCCATTTATGAAGGTTAGAGTATTAATAAAAGAAATTAATTACGTAGCATTAGCGTAACCAGCTTATGTTGCCACTATTCCTATAGAGAGGGGGGGGGGGGGGGGGGTCACAGTACAGGCCTCCCCTCCCTGTAGGAGGGAGTGGGCTGTAGGCTGTAATCAACCATTTTGGCTCAGTCCGGGTCGAATCTTTCAGTTTGGGTTCCAGGACCGGACGCCGATATCCCCACGTTGTTGATCACCATTGTTTTTGACGTAGTGATGAAATAAATGACAAAAGTTAATATGAAATTGGGCCCTAAACAGCAGTAAACGGCAGATTGGATTGGAGTGAAGAGTCAGAAGATGGCGGGATGAAATAATTTTTATTTTGAAAAGACTGGTCAACAGAATTTTGAACTTTGGTAGGACCAGTGACAAATGGGGAATAATGATGATAATAATAATGCCAGGTAGGGTTGGAACCGATGACCTACAATTCGTTAGTCAGGGTTGTTACCGCTAGACCACTGCTCTACAAACAATGGAAAACATACCCAGTAGGTATACGTAGATAGGCGAGCGCATGCGTAGCGGCGCCGCCCTGCAGTACCACGGTCGCTATCACGATCAAAGATGTAGTCGTCAACATAGCCTGCCGGGCTTCCGACACTGTGTTACGAATGGCTAGGGCGAAAGACATTGCTCCTCGCAGACCTGTAAGTGAAATAATTTGGAGGGTGACGCAGAAATTCCTCATAATATGACTTCAACTACGACTATAATTATGTCAATGACCACCCTACAGTGACTACCCTTTTACAAGCCCTTTTACAATTTTTATTTACTGACTAGCAGTTTAGAATATAGATGATACTAGCTGCGCTCCGCGGTTTCACTCGCGTGGTGATAGAATATACAATATTTATGAATTGTAGCCTATGTGTTATTCTGATGTATAAGCTACATTACATATTGTAAAGTATTAATAAAATCCGTGCAGTACATTTGGGTAGTAACAAACATCCACACATTCAAACAAACTTTATACATTAGAGTACAAAGTACAAGACTAACAATCAAACGACTGGACACATACATAGTTTAATCCAGTCCTTTGGCAGTCGTTACATTAAGCACCATGTGGCTCTTATTTATTATGGGATAAGGTTTAAATTACAATACCTGAGAAGAACAGCATGTGTTGAAAGTTCATAGGTATCGGTGGTTTTCGTCCTAGATTGAGAAGGAACGACAGTGGGTATATGTTGATGGCGCGCCCGAGGACTGACGTTATCTGTTTCATGGCTAAGGAACATTATGATAGTATAACATGGATAAACGATTTAGATTTTAATACAAGATGTATTCCAAAAACGCGTAAATGTATTCAGTTCATGTTTCCAGAATCACAGCGAATAAATTTTTCGTAAATTACTAAACAAACAGCTGGTTTATACGTACGTTCAATACCAAACATAATATAAAAATACTGTTAGTATAAAAATAATAATTTATGGAAGTGTTTTTATTAAATAATTAAGAAAAAAATTATCTCTAGTGGGGTGGTCTATAATCATGAAATCATAGTTTAACTTGCACTTCATACATCTTGTATGATAGTAGAACGTAGTTTTTAACCGACTTCTACAAAAAGAAGGAGGTTATGTGCAATGGAATGCGAGTTCGATTACAGAACGTAACGAATAATTGTTTCGTCTACATTATAGATAGCAGATGCCTGATTTAAAATACACAAGAAGCAAAATCTAGCCACCTTTTTTATCGGTGTTTTTTAGCTTACAGGAGATTTTTTTATAATGTTTACAAAAACATCCGTATTTATTGAAATATAAACAAATTGATTGATAGAAGTGGCTAGCAGTCTAAACTAGTTTTATAGCTCCAGTTAAAATGAGATATAAATAGACGTACCTAGCTCTTGTAGAATGATAGATATAATGAGGATACGATTATCGAATTGACGCGACACTTGTAACGTCCGAAATATTTTTCACGCCAGTGAGTAAATAAAAATACGTCTTTATCGTCGAAAATTGCTTGCTTATGATTTGACGGGACACTTGTAACGTCCGAAACATTTTTCACGCAAGTGAGTAAATAAATACGTCTTTATGGTTGAAAATTTTTTGCTTATGATTCATAACTCTTGGATAAAACCAGTCTCGAAATGGTTATATTTACATAACAATCTTTTCCGCCTTGCAATAAGTTAGTCCGTCGATAAATGTTAGGTGAGAGGAAAAGGCAATATATTCTATAAAAGAAATGTATTATAGACGATAACTCAAAAACTACCCAATCAATATAATAAAAATGTTATGCGACCACCTCAGAAGTATACTCTTTTGAACGAAAAAAGAATAATTAAAAATCTGTAAACAGTCGGCCCGGAGTAATCGGTGAAAACACAAAAAAGTAGTCGTCCATAGAATCTCCTCCTTTTTTGGTCGGCTAAAAATCAATTTTGACGATTCAGGTAGCGGGTAGTTCATGAGATACCGCGGCACCGGAACACAAAAGAAGGAACATTGATTGGTGAAACAGTAAAAGTCACAGCCCTCCCGCTCCGCCCAGAGCGGGTGAAGGTATTCGATGATTTCCCATCCCCAAATAATACAAAAAAAAGGTTCAGTACGTATTATGGATCTGGTTAGTCATTGCTTATTCAAATTACTCAGAGCAAATCCTAGTGCGGGGCAAAACGTTTAAAAATACCGATTAGGTACTAATCGAGACTCCGGGCTGCGATTGAGCTAACACATTGTAATTTACAACCGTCGTATCGATCGTTATCTTGTCATACAAATTGAAGTAAAATTGAATTCGATATCTTACTATCCGGTTTAAAATAATACTTTGACTTTATCATGGCAGCGATTTGTAGATTAGGTTTGATAAAGTTAAGTGCTGCATTGCGATGCGGAAGTCGATAACCTTATATTTTTTGGGTTCCAATGTTTGACCCATCACGGAGACAATTAGCTCATATATACAGGGTGTAAGCTAACCCTTCTCGAAGCTGTCAACCATGCTAACTGTACATCAAACTAAAAACTCTACGTAAAAAATTTTGCTGAGAAAGAATTTTATTTTTGGGTAAAAAATTACGTTACACGTTAAACTTAATTTTACGAATTTAAACATTGTGCTGGGTGTGATGTTCGGGGGTGGGCGAGGTATTCAAAGTAAAGCCATTTATGATATCAAAATCTTTGATTAAAAAGAAATCATTTTGGTCATGGTTTAGAACAAAAAAATTATCGCAATAATGGGGAGAAAAGGTGCTTTTGTTAAAGGTAATTTAACACCCTTTATGCATTTCTTTATTGAATATGATCGTAGTTGTTTGTGGCCACTTAGGGTAAGCCACAGGAAAAACTAGTTTATAATACAATGCAACGTTTATTTCTCTGCGCAGAAAACATCAGAAGTACTTTATCCTGCTCACGTGTTTATTTTCTTGATGTTTTCCTCGATTATATTTATATAGTCGGGAATATTCTTTGATGACCAGCTGGACTGACTGCGTAGGTTACGACCGTGTTATAGACATTTCATAAGGTTAATACATAATGATTAATGACGGATGTAAATTGAAGGCACGCTTGGCGTAGTGGTTGAGCGATTGACTATTATATAGTATATTAAGGTCCATATATTCGAACCACAAAACGATTCTCAAATTCAAAACTCTACTTGAAGTTTGATTCAACCAATCACATGACTTTAAATTGCTCGATTGAGATGTTCTCGAGTATCGTTCTATAAATAGCAACCTTAGTCTTTAAATCCATTGTCAAAAGGATACAAATCCAGCGATGATAAACCAGGGGTCGAAATGATGCTTAGGGAAGGTGAACATAGACACGCCGATGTAAGTGAAGATGAAGTTCTCGGCCAAGAAGTTCAGGAGCTCGAACAGTTGCTTGGTGCGGTTGCGGGAGTCCGAGGACAGGTTGTTGTACGTGTAGTGAGCCTGGCATATGCCGCAGAATAGGACCGCCACCACACCTGGAGAGAGATAAAGTTTTAATAGAGTCAAAGGTAGACATATAACAATGTTTTTCTAATTTTATGCAGTGTCGACACGAAGAAATTACTTTGTATAAAAATATGCGGTAGAAATCATCTTCAAATTGATACAGAAAAAAAAGTATACAGCCGAGTAAACTTTTTACCAAACGTAGATTATTCTATACTTATTATCTACATATTTATATAAGTACTTACTCTTATATCTATACTTTGTGCAAGTTTCCATATTGGTACTCTAATTTACTATCTGTTAATTTATTTATTTTAATTAAGTATAAATGCTCTATAGCCTAAAACACAGGTCCAACCTAGGTCAAGCAAATAAGTAACTGTTCTCTATTGATTGTTAAGATGTTTTATTTTATTGTTTATATTTTTATAAATAAACGATTTATTATTTATTTATTCGTAACTATATTCGATTGTGTCAACACAGCTGTGTCTTATGCCAACCCGAACACAATGTAATCACCCTGACTTTTTTGATAATTGAAAGATTCAACTCTATCAAAATTAAAACATACTGAGATTGTACCGATATAAGTATAAGATAAAGTTTATATCAGAAAGTGTCTACTTTCAAAATAAAATCTATGGTACCGGTAACCTTTATTTGCGGTATCCGGAACGCAGCGGTGTCTTTACCGCAGAAAGGAAAGAAACTCTTCGACACCATCATTATCACAATCTGAACTAGGTTATTCCGCAATTTGTATACAACTGAGTACTTGGCTTGACTGTTTAACGAAGCGATAAGATGGGACAAAAGATTTCTTTCACCGTTATGCTTTTTGACGACTTTGGCTAGAACCCATGAATAACAATGTTGGTTTTGTTTTATTGTATTACAGGTTTGTAAAGTACCTATTTGTCAGGCGTATATTGTATCATTACATTTGACAACACGAGATATGACGATATTTTTTAAAAGAGTAACCGTTTATTTTCTTGCCGCTTTTTCTCCATAAGGAACGACCAATTTAATCCGTGCGACTATATTCTGGCTTGTCAAGAGTGTTCCATGTAAAAGGTTTATGTGAAATTGATTCTCTTGTCCTTATCCCAATTTATTTAGGCGCAGCATGTTTTCTTCTTCCGTTCTTCTCTACAACTCGTCCTCTTATCAGACACTCTTTAAGTGATCATCTCTTAAGTGGAATATGGTGAAATTTTAATGATGTCGGCTATGATATGGCCCAGTTTGTTGCATTTTACCTATTTATTCCTACAAGTGAAAATGCGACTTAATTACCCGTCATGCAATTTGGATATTCTGTTTAATTTCGTTATATTGGGAACCAACCTAAATAATGCATGCGACTTTTAATGCTTTTTTGTATTAGAAACACGTCAACATTCTGAACTACAAGGTAAAAATGTATTGGCTAGCGAAACCACCGAGATCTTGATATCTAAACACGACAAACCCAAAATAAAAAAGTTTTGTTGATTTTTGGCACAAATTCTGGTCGTATACGTAATAGTAGAATAGTCACATCCAATAATGTCCGTTTTTAGGGTTCCGTACCTCAAAAGGAAAAAACGGAACCCTTATTGGATCACTTTGTTGTCCATCTGTCAAGACCTTTAATCCGAGAACGCGTGTAGGTATTGAGTTGAAATTTAAAACAAACTCAAGTCTGTGGTCCCTTGTAGCTGTGAAAATCAACCCTCCAAGTCTACGTAGTCAATATATATGACTGTTTATGTCGCAAGTTTGAACGGAACCTTCTCGGTGCGCGAGTCCGACTCGCACTTGGCCGGGTTTTTGTTATTGTATAGCTTCACGTGGTTGGACTTTACAATGCGTTGTTGTTAATATTGAACTGTTTTAAACTCTATTTCTCAGTGCTCTTAGTTGAAGTTTCTACTTGAATGTTACACGAATGTTCAGTGTATTCACACGTTTTCTAAACAACACGACATTGGATATTCTTTGTAAGCCTGAGCTGCAGATTCACACCCGCAGTCGTGTGTTGAGTCACAAAACAGTATCATCTTTTATCTATCTTAATTGTATCGCATTTATGTTGAGCAAGAAACATAATGAGAACGAAGTTGCAAATAAAAACAAGTGAAAATCGAAGCTACATTTTCACATCAATACACCAGCAAAATTTTGAAAGATCGCCGCCGAACATTTAGACTAGGAGCTAGTTCTTTTGCATTTCTAACTGACTTGGCATGGACATCTGATGCGGAGAAATGAGGAAAATATCGTTATAAAAAAAGTTTTAAGTATGAATGTGGATGGCTTTATGAGTAGAGGAAGACCAAAGACACGTTGGATGGACTGTGTGAAAGATGATATGGCAAAACAGGAAGTGTCTGATCAAATGATGAGTAATAGACGAGTATGGAAGAATAAGATCTGCTGCGCCGGCCTTAATAATTTGGAATACAATCAATTTTGTAATGAAAACTTTACTGTTTTCGAAATTTAAAAAATTGGCGCAAATGTTAAGCTTGAAATTAAGTAAGATTTATAATGAGACGGATTCTGTGTATTTAAATGTCCCTTTTCACTATCACTGCGGGTCACCTCAAAAACACTATTGAATTTTAAACACTCTGTCTTATTGCCGAAAGTTGAAATTCCAACAGCATTATAATTACCTGTCAACTCGCAGACTTCAGCGATGAGGAAGGCCGCATACGACATCAACACGAAGAGGGCCGACTCGAGCAGCGGCCACTCACGAACGTGAGTGAACTTTGTCATGTACACATTGGTTAAGGAGTCATTTCTTCTAATTAATACACACGCTCTCTCACACATACACATATATATATATATATATATCACCAGGTATAATGTGTGATGTGTGTGTGAGAGTGTAATCCCCCAGGGTAAGGCTGAGGTTAAAAGTTAATCATAGTAAATAATAATAACTATGATTAACTTTTAACCTTAATTATACACGTTAGTACCAAATTCCTGGTTCCATTAACACTAGGCGCAGTTAAATAAATGCACACTCTTAGACTTTCTATGTTCGTCTCAGTGCCCCAGGGTTGAGACGAGCGATTGAGGTGTTACTGAAAACGGGTAATAATGTATTATGTCAGCGTCTTTATTTCGTTAGAATAAGGACGGTTTTTGTTGATCAAGCTCGTAGGAATGCTTAATGATAAATTCACTGAACTCATGGGACACCGTGAGTCACAAAAGTAATTACTGATTAGATGCTAGACAGCGGATGTGTCACGCTCAAGATTTCGGGGTCCGCGGCTGCTCAAGTGGGGATGCGCACGATTCGCACTTGTTATTTACGCTAGCCATGCATGAAAGTCATACACATTCATTAAAATTAAAGCAGACTCGCTTCTGCCAGGGAACTACCAGAATAGCACGTTTCCTATATTATAATATAACACAGTAATGTCCTATTCGTGAACCTAATTTCACCGAAATCGGTATAGCTGCTCTAGTGAAAAAAAATACACACAGACAGAGCTACTTTTATAATACTAGTATCGACCTGCCCCGGTTTCGTACGGGTACAATGTAGACGCTAACATTATCCATGTAAACCTTCCTCTCGAATAACTCTATTAAAAAAACTCTCCTTGGGTTATGAGTTGAGCTACACGATAACTGACAAATGCTTGCACTGACTGGACAGGCCCACTCAATCCGTGTGGTGCTTTCTTAAAAAGACCATTTCAGACACTATCTGCATAGTCCTCATGTAAGTTGACCAAGATTATTTTGTCCTTTGACCTCTGAGTTTGTTTCGGTTGTTTCTTCTCAGAGTAGTCGGGTACGAAACACCGGCCTCATCTAGTTTAAAAAAAAAAAATTACGTGTAAAAGTGTTTGTGAAAACCTACATGCAAAATAAACATCATTTATCAAAAGCCGCAGCAAAATCCGTTGCGTAGTTTTAAAGATTTAAGCATACATAGGGACAGACAGACAGCGGAAAGCGACTTTGTTTTATACTATGTAGTGATAGTGAAGTATATGTAGTATAGATGTTTCCACAAATAATAAATATTAAAAAAAAGGATATCAATGCCGTCAAGCATCCCATAAGAGCGCCAACGAGTAGGGATAAACTGAAGATCCCTATGAAGTCGCCAATCGCTCCCAAGAACGCAGTGATTTCAAATCCGCCATCGTTTGAATACCTCAACTCATAGTTTTGTATAGCTCTGTAACAATACAGGGGAAGATGTAACGATGGACAAGAAAACACACATACGAGTAATCTATTGATAATTATAGTACACAGACTTGGCTATAAAAATGTAGAATTATTTACACAATAGTTTTGCAATGTTTGCTATAAGATATTGCAACAACATTAAACAGACCTGCAACTCTTGTAGATTTTTCTCAAGTATTTTTTATTTTATTTATAAATTCTAAGGACTGTTTATCTTGCGGGATTCCTCGAACTGGGGTGTATTGGTGTAACTATAGTAACCCAGATTTCGCCAGTTTTGTTTATGACTCGTAATAGGGGCGAGCTTATTAGCCTAACTATTAATCTGGCACAAATCCAGAGTCCGGGATTCTACACAATGATTTCAGATAGTAACACTCAATATAATTTTATCCGACCATGGAATCGAACCCCATGCTTAGCAGTGGCGTTTGCAACAACTAGACAGTAAGACATTTTTGTTCAATACTAATTAACACTTTCGCTGCCCAGAACTCAGCGTATTATTATTTTGGACTCATACGCTGAGTTCTGAGCAGCGAAAGTGTTGATTAGTATTGAACAAAAATGTCTTACTGTCTAGTTGTTGCAAACGCCACTGCTAAGCATGGGGTTCGATTCCATGGTCGGATAAAATTATATTGAGTGTTACTATCTGAAATCATTGTGTAGAATCCCGGACTCTACATTGATACTGCAGATTGAAATGCAGACTCTACATTGATACTTTTTGATGACACGGTTGGCGCAGTGGCTGAGCCAACTTCTGTGCTGCGTATTGCGAGTTCGATCCCCGTAAGGAACAAATATTTGTATGACATATGGTATGCTATGGTAGGTATGGTAGTTGTTTCGGGTCTGGCTGTGTGTGTATGTAAGATTAAATGTTTGTAATCATACCCACGATACAGGACAAATTCCTAGTGAGGGGCAAATATTTTTTATTTTAGTTAAAACACCATAATGCGCAGCCCGATTTGGTGAACGAACTAGCGCTTAGCCGATTTAAAGACCTAAACGAATAAGATAAACCTACATGTAGAAATAAATTATAGAGACCAAAGGGGATAAGAATAAACGGCAACATGGCAAGCCGGTGGTATTTGACAGCACGGTTGGCGCAGTGGCTGAGCGATTGGCTGCTGCGTGTCGCGGGTTCGATCCCCGCACGGAACAAAAATTGTATAGCCTACAGGTAGTTGTTCTGGGTCTGTTTAAACGTTTGTAAATACACCAAATACACAGGAAAAAAGTCCTAGTACCCAACAATTATTAAAAAAATAATGCAACTTAAAATCAGTGTCAAAATTCAAATGAAAATCGTTATCATATTTACCCGCTCAGTACTAGAGCCACTGCGTCATTGAGGACACTTTCGCCGAATATCATCGCGTACAGATTCACATCCACCTGTAACAATGTTGACATATTTCTGACGATTGTATGACAATGGGAGACACCTTGAAAAAATAAAGTTAAATACACGTGAATCTGCATATTTGATCAATACGTATACAATGTCACATGGCATCGATAATATCGCTTTATTTGACATTGATATTAATTTATAATAATACCCGTGCATTATTTTCAACGATAAAATAAAAAAAAGCATAGACATTATTTATTCCATGTTTTTTCTAGCACCAGTTTTTGTGCACAATATTTTAAGCACACGATATATTGGACAAATCGATAATATCGAAAGAACTACGTCTCTATTTGATTTATAACATTTTAAACACATTCCCGGGTATTTTTAGGGGTCCGTAACTCAAAAGGTAAACACAGAACCCTTATAGGATCACTTTGTTATCCGTCTGTCTGTCTATCAAGATCTTTTATCTCAGGAACGCATGGAGGTCTCGAGTTGAAATAAACCTTATACGTAAGTTTGTGGTCCCTTAGAGCTGTGAAAAAAAACAACATAAGTCTTCATTGTCAAAAGATAAGGCCGTTAATGTCGCAAGCTTGTGCGGAACCCTCGGTTCGCGAGTCCGATAAGTTTTTAATGCCAGTGGCGTTAAAGACTTAATTACAAATCAGTTCAGTCTTTGCGGCGTGAAAAACTGAAAAAGCTTAGATATATACACTACTTGTAATATTGGTACCGATGAAAGTACATATTGTTGAAGCTATCTTAATTCATAAGTTGATATCTGATACCAGTGTACCTGAAGGGATAAAAACGACCTTACAATAATTAATTATCATTCTTATTATTATACAGTCATTCACAATAATATGAATCATTTAACATAATCTCGTGTATTCCCCACTTATCTATAGCTAGTTAATACTAAAACGTGTTGCTGATCATGTTGATAACCATTGATAATAACCATTAATAAGCTAATACATTTTTAGGATTCTGTACCTCAAATAGAAAAATCAGTAACCTTATAAGATCACTTTGTTATCCGTCTGTCCGTCAAGACCCTTTATCTTGGGAACGCGTGGAGCCTTTGCCCTTGAAGCTGTGAAAAAATTAACCCTCTTCAAAAGATATGGGCTTTTATGTCGCAAGTTTGTAAGGAACCCTTAGTACGCGACTCTACCTCGTACTTGGCCGGTTATCTATGCTTTTCTATTCAAAATAAAATCTTGTAAAAAGATCAAAAGGTTGCACTTGTAATATGATTGACGCCTAAAGAAAGAATCGAAGAAAGGGACTTTCCACTTAAAGAAGCAAGTACTTCTTGCGGCGCCACTTGACTAAACTGAAGCAATACAGTTGGTATATAAGTTATTCAATATTCGGACTTGTTACCTTTCAATGTTATCTACAACTCTACATAGACAGGTATTAAAACTTGTTTAGTTAATGGTTACATTCGATATTTGCATCGACGTTTCTCCGAGAATAGTGCTGTTTTTAGTACATGCATTTTAAATTATATTACAATTCCTGGTTTTACTTGGATATAGAGAATTATCCTACGGGAATATATAATTATTACGTCTTTCATGTGTGATCTTGTCTTATACACATAAGTACACGGAGTTATCATCGCATTTATAATGTTAGTGTGGAACTTTTCCTGTTTGAAACAAGTAAATAAATGATAACGTTACATTACCTTCAATTGCGAGAAAATAGCGAGTACAGTCAGCGGATCGGTGGGTGAGATTAGCGCGCCAAAGTACAAGGTGTCTAGGAAGGTGAAACTCGAGGCAAGTGACGCCGGCATCAGTTGTACGCAGCCGTACATCAGAGACCCAATGACGAGGGCCGACAGCGCCGTGCCGACCATCGCGAACGTCAATATCGCTCCCAGGTTACGGAAGAAATATTTCTGTGAAATTGTAGATCACATTAAGTCGCTAAAAAGTATTCCTACAGCTAGAGCTGACGTTTTTCTTTGAGTGGATTGTGTCCTGACAAAATTCAGAGATTTGTAAAAAAGTCACGACAATAATTTGTAGAAAAGTCACCCAGACTTTTCCCGGTAATTATTATTATTTCCTAATAAATTTAAAAGTAAATATAAGTCTGGGAGGAAGGCTAGAAAGGGTTGTAGGTATTGACTTACGCAAAACTATTAATTAACTTTTAGGTATGTGGTTAACTGTAAATATTTCTGTTAAACCACATTAGTTAGGTATGCTTAATTGCGTAACATTAATGTATTTGCGTATTATAGAAAAACTTGTTTACAATTTTTCCAGTTAAAAAATGATAGTCTATTAATAGGTACCTATTTATTTTACTTAGTTACCAACAAGCTCATGTTTAAGTCATCTTGATTTTGAAACATATTTTAACATATTGATAAAAAAAGGAATGGAATTTAATGGCCTTCTAGGTCATTTATATTATTTTAAGACATTCTTAATCAATACACTTACCCTTTTTAGACAGTATCCAGCATGGAATATGATAGGTGGTAGAATAATGTTAAAAAATATCTCAGGATCAAATGTTGCCTTCAGATCTATCTCATTTTGTTCCACATTTACTATTTCTCCTCTAAAGCTATATGCGTACGTCTTGTTAGGTACAGGAACATCTGTTTATTGACAAAATATAATTTTAGTGCTTGGTTAAAGTTTTAGGAACCTCATCTAAAAAGCTCTCACTATATACTAATAATTTAAAGGGAAAAGTTTTTTGTGTACCAACTACCAAATAGGCTCTGAAACTGCTGGACGGATTTCAACCATACTTTCGTCAATAAAAAGCTATATTATCAGTAATTAACATAGGCTACATAATATCATGCTACAAGACTTAGGAGATGAGCAGCGAGTGAAACTGTTAGGCGCAGCTAGTACAATATAGAACAGTTTATCATTTCTGTGAACCATTCAAGTGAGACACAAAAAAAAACACACAAGGCCATATTGTTTGGCCTACAAGTATGTGACTGATAAAAAAGTTTGAACAAAAACTCTCAAAAAGGTTGATTGTGAAGCTTGTCATCATTTGATTATAATTTTTTCATGGAGAAAAAAACAATGAATTGAATGAAGTCACAGAGCATTTTACTTAATGTAGGTTTTAGAGATGGTTAATATAAACAGCACTAATTTCAAAGATATTTGTACCACTTTAAAATTTATTGTTATACATAAAAGTTTGATACTGAGAAAGGTTTTGTAGGTCATGCAATAATTTTGTTTTATTTCTTTTCAATTGGTATTTGAAGATTACTTCAACAATCATTCAATTATGATATTATCTGACATTATCTAAGATTTTGTGATCTGCATTAACTGACCTATGAAATTTTTCCACACTAACCCAGATAAGAAATGGAATTATCTAAGTTTTATAAATGGTACTTTCCAATGTCTTTTAGTATTCTGTAAATATGATTAAGGAATCAAATGACTAGAAAAAAAGGAAATGCAAAATAGACTTGGGTGTCTTTTAAAGTGCAGTCAATGAAAAACAAGGTGTAACAAAAAGACTAGTATTTCAGTTCAGGCCCCAGAACTTACCTCCTGAAGACATCATTTTATCAGGGAAGTGTAGACGTAGCATGTCAGGTGGTACTGATAAATTGTACTTTGTTTCTGGTGCAGGATGCACATTGATGTAGGTAACTTGGTTTGTACTAGCTGCATAGCGTATTATTGCTCCTACAATTAGACCTGTTAAGGAAAACCTAGGTTTTAAACACATGCTGGTATCTTTACATAGTATTAAATGATATTGCTTCAGCTATCTGTTTGCTTTTGTGGATTTTAATCCAGCTTTTAGCAATAGATAGAGTGATTCAAGAGGAAGGTTCTATATAAAATATTAGTATCTGTGCGAATTGGGGGCGGGTCACTAGTAAATATAAACCAAAGCAGTATGGTCAAAAAATATTGTTTATTCTTACATAAATATCATTAATTGGGATTATTCCTATGAATCAATGATTTTATTAAAGTGGGTAAATGGGTAATCAACTTAATTTGGATCAAAACCACAATGAATTAGATAAATTATCCTGATTTTTCATAGTAGGTACATTATTTCTATGACTCAATTTATAGAGTTTTAGGTACTTCATAATTTGGTAAGAGGTTCAGTATTGTAAAGAGGTAATTAATAGATGTAAGTCACTTTTAGATACATAACTATTATTGTGTAAACAACACTACAAGGAACTGCAATCCAGTCAACCTCACAGAGCCTGGTAGAAATTTTTGTTTCAAATTGAAAAATGATGTAGGAAAAACATAGTATTTCTGTGCAAAAATTAAAATAACAGAGATGACACTTTAATCTCTTGTCATTATTACTTTTTATCCTATTCAATTGGTAGATATGTTGTTATATTAAAATTTTAGATCAGATATCATAATATATCGGTCCCCAAAAAAACACCAGTCAGGGTTAACTGGTTATCAGAATTCCATTCACCAGAGTAAATAGAAACTAAATGACAGATGTACCTACTAACACACAAACAGTAATTTAGCGGCATATAGGTACATAAAGGTAAATAATTTACGTCAAGGTCTCGAGTTTCATATTGTTGAGTGATCACATGACTACTCAGTTATTAAAAAATAACAATGCAAACAATGTAAAAAAAACTTACCATATATAACAGCAAGCCCTGTTTCGTGAAGCCAACTCACTCGACGATGTTTAAATACCCAAATAGTAAGCACAGTCAGCGTAAGTAGACAGGTGTATATTAAAAGATTCAAGCTGTCTATACGATGAAGAAGTGTAGCTTTTGCGTCCAGCGCGATATCTGTTCCAGACCCTTGACATTGTGCCACCAAATATAAAACAATCGACACGAAATTCAAGAAGATATTCATGATTTTTAGTGCAATAAAAATAACGTCGTCACATCACAAATAAGCACGCTCAATTCACACGAGCCACCCTGTTAAACGATCTCAGAACATTCAACAGATACAACAATAGGTATACATAGAAATAAATACGTAGTAACTTCCAAATAATTTTCGTTCTAGAAAAATAGTCGATACATTTTTTCTTCACAAGACAAACCGTACAGACAACCGTGAGTGAGATTTAGAAATAGTAACTGTCAGATCAAAGTGTCAAATAGAAAATGTCAATAAACGCGTTCCGAACTTCACATTTTTAGGTCGTTTAGCATGCTAAAGCTTGCAAATAAGTTTTTCATGTCTTTTTAATTCTTTAAAACGCATTATAATTTAACATTTTGCTATGACGGCAATATTGAGACCTTTATTTTAGAAAAAAATATTCAGGAAATAAGGAACGAAGACAACTTAGTTGTTTGTTCTGGCTTCCGTCCACTATTTGTGACTAATGCTAAACATATTATTTTATGCTGTCATGAACAAACCAAATCGAGAATTGACGTGGTTGGTTGGTGGAACCGATATTTTAGGCGGTTTTATTTAAAACTTCGATCAATAATATATTTTTGATCGAAGGGTTAAAATAAGATTTTACTTAACTCGTTGAGCTTTTTTTTTGATAAGCCCTATCAGACAAAAAATTTACTATCAGCAGCGATCAGTGATTTTGTAACATTACTATTAATATTCGAATCCGGACGCTATATTCGTACCACGCGTTAACCAAAGTTTTATCCTTTTTTAATTGAAATGAAATCGTCAGTCTAGTGTACATGACAACACCAGTACAGAACAATAATACACTACCGTCACACTGGCAATTGGATTGGCATCCACCTAGGTAGGCGTGTGTTTCTAAACACAATTGATGTTTATTGCACCATGGTTTTTGTGGAAAATGGCTGCAACTGATGCCACCATCTTGCATTTTCAATACAATTTCCTCAGTCAATTTCACAAATGTATGATTCTAACAGCGCCCTCTTGCTAACGTCATTCAAGCGTCGACAAGATACTACTTCATGCCTGTCTGGATCTGAGCATTCTGAGCCCAGTGGAAAGCAATAGACTCGCCCTGTACATAGCTGGCAAAATGAGGTTGTATTATACCTAAGGCTGGGGCCACACTACTAAAGCGACAAGCGAAATTTATTTGTTCATATCATCGTGGTCAACGTGTCGCTGTCGCCTTATCAATGTGACCCTGGCCAAGGTACGTACTTACCTACACCTTTGCCTAACCTGATCTGCCTGCCCATTTACAGGCGTGCTCTTTATGTTTTAGTACACCTACTTATTTTTTTTGTATCAGATTTTAGTTAGACATTGAACTCAAGCTAATTAAAGAATACGTCGTAGTATAATATGGTCAGGTTAATTACTTAAGAACTTTCTACATGACTGGAATGTACAGACGCCTGCAGGTCAAGCTACCCGAAACTGTCAATTTTTCCCAATGAAATTTATATTTTAGAAATAAAGTCGAAAATCTATCAAAGAAATCTGACAGATTGTAGTAGCTTGATGTGCAGGCGTCTGTACATTATTTATACTAAATTGTAGGTAAAATATAGTATGTTCCGCATAGTTTGTAGAAGCCAAAGTTCCACCTGTAGCGTTTACGGCGTGGCTCAATCGATCGGTTTCCGGATTATTGCATAATTTAATCACAACTTTGCAACTTGATTGTATGTACGTTTGTGTGGTTAGGTGGGCAGAAATAGATACTGATTTGCAATTAAAACATTTATCCTCAGTAAAGCAAATAAAAACTCAATCCTAATTGACTGAACTTAAAAAAAATCTTATTGTTTATTATTAAAAAAAAATAAGTGCCCATAATGAGGATCTACGGGAAAATCAAAATAACGTTAGTGAAAAAGCTTGCTAATCATTCAAAATGAATACAGCTTTCTTTTAGTTTTGAATGTTTTTGTGTGTAGATAGTTTAAAGCTTGGCTTAACTAAATAACGGATTTTTTATAATACCTACCCACCAAAGTAAAGCCTATCCAATCAAGAACTATAATGACACTTCTCTTGTTTCCGCTTGATTCGCGATTAACGTTCAAAACACCGCAATAAGTAAGACTAGGCGTTAGTTAGATTTTCCGGCTGTTGTCGTTTTATCGTGTGGATGGAATTGCGCCAGCAATTCTGTATAGAATTGTAACTAGGACCAATCAGACCAACCTATAATAACTAACTATCCGTCGGAGGTAGGTAGATACATATGTATAGGTATCTAGGTAATCTGAATGGTCCTAGAATTGACCGAGGTATTTATGGCTGTTCTTATTTTAATTGTAAAGGAGTTTGACATAAGTTCTATGAGACTTATGTCAAAATCTTACTATCCGTATGCAAAATGACGTTGTGGTTGAGGCTTGAGGCTTTTTAAACGCGAAGACCCTCCACAGCCGACAGGTGTGCAGCGTCATGTACCGAGATGTGGTCGCAGAGGACAAGAGACTCACTCAGTTCTCCAAGGCTAAAGAGAACTGGCTCAAACCTATATAAAATGGAAGAAACTCAAAGATTGCTCCAAAGCTTGTCGCGTATGGTTTTTTTCCCTTTTTATACACACATGACCTGCTTTTAAGAACACCCTTTCAGCTGAACATAGTTGTGAAAAGGCTAAGCAGATGAATAAACTCAATGTGTGTTACATAAGTAACTTCAAAACAGACAATACAGTTTATTGCAATTTAATCGGTCTCGATTCCTTCGTGACGCGTTCAGGCGTAATTGCATTTGTTATTTATGTGACAGTACTTTACCTATGTTACTATTATTAGTTTATACCGTACCTAATTATGATAACATTGTATTGTTAACATTACAGAATATGGGCGTCGACATAGTCATGTAGGTACCTAGGTAGGTAAATGGTTTTTATTGAGGTAAATAAACTCAATTTATCCGTGTTTATTTAACACACTTAGGTATTTATTATGCAGGCTTAAATATTAATTGCTGACTAGAAGAGAAGACATTAATTAATCCTGCCTTTATGCCCCAGCACTAATAATTAATTTCGAGGGAAAACAAACAATATTTACATTTTTAAATATCAAACCGACCTCAGGTAACAACTAGGTCATTTCCAACTCAGTACGGTCAAGGAAAAGAACATCTCGGAAAAGGTCATCTCATACAATTATGATAACATAAGCAGGCAAGCATATAATATCTGGGGTATACGACGAGGCAAACGTTGGTCGAGTTGGATTAGCCGCGCCGTGCTTTCGTTACAGTGGCAGCAGGAGACCTGTCGTTGCCGACCGTTGTATGCTCGATAGTCAGCAGCGCAGAGTCCTAGGATGCGGTGATGTCCTTCTGCGAAACTGTTATGTTACAGCTGGAAGTTACAGAAAGCGCAAGCGCAGCAGATGCACTTTATCGGCAAAGGGCGAACGACGCCCTCTTCTACTCCGTAAACAGGTCCAGGGGTGCCCAATCCGAGGACATCCGTCGCCGCTTATCATAAAGGACCCGAAATGATGTCGCGAAGTGTTCCACGGTAGCTTCCCGTAGACGTAACAGGGAGAGTTGTACACCTTACTCCCTCTCAGGACGAGGCCCGTAGGTCAAGCGAGCCTACACTAGACTGGGGTAGCGGATGTCATATTAGATCCCGCTTCTTCCCGACGCAAGTGAGCAAGGGAACACCGGTCTGGTTTTCGTTCCTCTTTCTCCAGTACTGAGAACATCCATTGAGGATTTTCACATCAGGAAAAAAAGACTGGTGGATGTAACTTATAGCTGTATAGCTTTGCTATATAGCTTTGCTATATAGCTGTCACAAATATGTAGGTCACAAAATTTTCAAGGTGTGTCGAGGCCCAGTGCATCTGATATAAAAAAAGATGTTGCGGAAATACACATTAATATGGTAAGAACTTCCTAATAATTTAGAAAGATAAGGTCAACTAGTGACGCAATACCAAACTACCAATCCACACTATAATTTCGCAATCTGTGGTTCTATAAACAATCTAGTAATGTAGACTATTTAGGTCCTGTTTTCTTTACCCATTAGCTTTTGCAAAAAAGGTATTTGGACCTAAACTTTTAGCCCGGGAGACATGGTCTTCCTGGGTATCAAGTTTTGATGAAATCCCTTCAGTCATAAGCTGAAGCCAAACGAGCGTAAATTTTTGAGTTGTGAGTTTCGTAATTTCTGCTGCATTCGGTTTCATACAAAAGTCCTGTTTCATTCACACGGCGACGCAAAATGAGTTGTCTGCCGACTCACACGCATTTTCAGCTAAAGAAGTAGCTACTGTGGTGAAAAATATGACACGTGGTAAATCACCAGGTCATGATGATCTTAGTATCGAGCATTTGCAGAATGCGGGTGTACACCTGCCTAGAGTTTTGGTTTTTTTTTTAACTTGTGTTTAAGCCATGTGTATTTGCCTCCGGAGTTTATGAAGACCATTGTTGTGCCTGTTGTTAAGAACAAGACGGGGGATGTCTCCGACAAGTCCAACTATAGACCGATTTCACTGGCTACAATAGTGGCGAAGGTGCTGGATGGTTTGCTTGATAATCAACTTAGCGGTCTTATTAATTTACATGAGGGCCAATTTCAGGCCTGGGCTCTCCACTGAGACTGCTATTTTGAGACTCAAGCATACTGTGCAGTATTATGTCACTAGGAAAACACCCGTATACGCCTGTTTCTTGGACTTGTCGAAGGCATTTGACCTGGTTTCTTATAAAATTCTATGGGATAAACTTCTAAGATACACTGATACGCCCAGAGAAATTGTAAACATTCTTAGTTTTTGGTATGACAACCAATCTAATTTTGTAAGATGGGGGGGCTCGTATTCTGAAAACTATAATTTGGAGTGTGGTGCTCACACCACACTCCAAATTATAGTTTTCAGAATACCGTGTTCCCGTTCTAACCTCAACGCTGCCATTAGCCGTTGAACAAGTTCCCGCTTTTTGCCTGATAACCTGAGACGTCGTCTTCGGAGTTCGTCTTTTATCTGCGGTACCAGCATTTGGGCTACTTGTTCGTCAGTTAAAACTTCTACGTTGTCCACCATTTCTTGTATTGGTTTTTCACTTAATAAAGGCGTGGAGAGGTCAACCCTCCTTGCCTCAGCAAGGAGGGTTGACCTCTCCACGCCTTTTTAACTTTTATGTTAACGCCCTGATTGAGGAGCTCAGCAGAGCTGCAGTCGGTTGTTCTATAGATGGTATATTTGTAAACAATATCAGCTATGCGGATGATATGGTTCTGCTGAGTCCGTCGGTTAGGGCCGTGCAGTTATTAGTAGATATATGTGAGAGGTACGCGGGGGCCCATGGCCTCAGGTATAATACCAGTAAAAGTGAACTACTTGTTTTTAAGTCTGGGAACGTACCTCAATCCACTCTGCCCGTGAAACTTCAGGGGGTGGCTTTGAAGCGAGTGACGAAGTTCAAGTACCTGGGGCACTGGGTCACCGAGGACCTCTCAGATGATACTGATATTGAGCGGGAACGTAGGGCGTTGGCAATGCGTTGCAACATGATTGCTCGTCGGTTAGCAAAGTGTACAAAGGAAGTTAAGGTTACTTTATTCAAAGCGTACTGTCAAACTTTGTACACCTGCAGCCTATGGGTGAAGTTTACACGTAGATCGCTAGACGCCCTACGTGTCCAGTATAATAATGGTTTTAGGATGCTGTTGGGGCTGCCTCAGGAATGTTCGCCGAGGCTGGAACTGATTGTTTTAAAACAATTGTGCGCAAGCGTATTGCTTCTTTGATGCAACGAGTGCGTGTCAGCGCCAGCAGTTTCCTAAACACTATTATTGAAAGGATGGATTGCCCTCTGGTGCGGTACTGGAACAGTGTTCACACGGGTTCCAGGCCAATAATTTTTAATTTTAGATAAGTCATTTACTAACAGATTATTTTATTTTTAATTTAATTACTAACAATTTATAGATTTTCTTATTTGAAATAAATGCTTAATAATAATTATTCGGACCGAATTGAGTTTGCGGGGGGCGAGGGGGCCGACGTCTCAGGCAGAATTTCTGCGAACGAAATTCTGCGACTCACGACTCACAAAATTACGCTCGTTTGGCCTCACCCTTATAGACTTAAGAAAGCAGCAGAAACTCAGACAGACAGGGTTACTGTAGTGTTTATATTACTGGTATTTACCTATGTTGTTCCTGTCACTTTTTTATTTGCAATAAGTATTATGTATTGCAAAGGTTTTCCTTTTATTTGCAAATGATAGGTTCTTTAATTGGCATCGCACAAAAAATGGTCAGCTTCGCCCAATACCTATGTTCTACGAAATGATTAGTTTAGCGACCGGTTATGTTAATTATGTTATGCCTACGTAATGGACACAAGAGAGGACATGAATTCTAACTATTGAACTCATCAACATCAGAATTTATTTTTTAAGACGAAAATGGTAGGTACTGAGCTTTGATCTATCCCGTAACTAATTGCGCAAATTACGATTGCTAAGCAATTTTGTTATTTATTTATGTAATTCAAAAAAGTTATGATTACACAACCAACTTTATTAAAGCTCTGCAGATCATTTATACTATCTACTATATCGTAATTTTATAGACTTTATACTTAGCATTTGATGCCATAAAAACCTGGGTCTTTATGGAGTAAAAGAAGTTGCCTGCTTTATGGTTTTAGTACAAATAGCGCCAAACAAGTTTTCTCCAATAACGTCAGTTGACGTTGGTTGACGTTGAGAGGCATAATAATTTAACCTAAAAATTAATACTAAGCAACAAACGTCACAAGTTTGAGATAATTTGAATATAATATATGTACGATATTATGTCAAAAAATTATACTTAGTATGTGAAAAAAAACGGACATAATAATAATTTTGCGTTTTGATATTGCGTATTTCGCTCTTTTTAATGTATTTTTTGACAGTGCATAAAATACCTACGATTGACGTTTAGTTATAATGATTAAGTACCTATGGTTGGATGTAGTTTATAGGAAAATCGAGATTCTGTAGCAGATGACGCATTTTCATATGTTACTAGCTTCAAACTTGTTTTGCAAACAAGTTTGGAATACAATGGTGGTTAGCTAGGCCACATCATTTCAACCTTTAAATGATTAAAGGCGTAAAACCTTTGCGTATACAAACAGACACATTTTTTTAAATTGACGTTTACTATGATATAGGGATACCTACCAACATCATAATCAAAATCTATACTTTAAGCGTGTTTTTATAAACTACTAGCTGCGCCTCGCGGTTTCACCCGTGTAAACTGGAATATAAAGTAGCTTCATACAAAATTTTATCTTAATTATTTCAGCCGTCCTAGTGTGAAGGAGTAACAAACATACACACACATACAAACTTTCTCCTTTAAAATATTAGTGTCTTTGATAAAATATAAATATGTCTAGGTCCCTTTGCCGCGATCAGTGTCAGTTGCACTGTCACCGGAAACCTACCGTCGAATTAGTTAGCGAAAAAGTAACACTGAAAGTTGTGTGTGATTTCAGAGGTCGATCTAAAGCAACGAGTTGTATTAAATCTGTTTTTTTTTTAAATTATTTATTAATATTAATTAAAAGACAAGTTTCGAGACGGCTCTGGACATATTCGGCCACATCAATCATAATACATTGAAAAGTTTATTACCTATTTCGGGGTTTTCTATGTACCTTTGTTAGGGTTGCCATCTTTAAAATTTGGAAACCAGGATAAAACGCGTGAAAACCCCGGATTTCTTAGTTCAAAACCCGGACAAGAGTCGAAGTGCGCACGGGGACTGGGAGGACGGTAAAGTGTACATATCACGGGCGGTGCAATTTAATTAATTAAATCGCCCAAATTAATCATGGGGGTTTAAAACTTCAAATTTTAAAAACCCGGACAACAAATGACAACCCTCCCGGACGCTCCCCGGACGCCCTCTGAACTAGG
Organism: Ochropleura plecta; assembly: GCA_905475445.1. NCBI lineage: Eukaryota > Metazoa > Arthropoda > Insecta > Lepidoptera > Noctuidae > Ochropleura > Ochropleura plecta. The sequence goes on from FR997723.1 coordinate 14,894,898, forward strand.
ACAAATCCGGGGAAACCCGGACGGATGGCAACCCTAACCTTTGTAGTACTAAAACTACTAACGTGTGTTTTCTTTTCACCAATTAACCTTTCGGTAAACTTAGTTGTTGATTTGAGGATAATTGGCATGCATATAACGAATACACTCACACTGTCGTATGTTTATTATTAGGGTGATAAAGCGTAGACAGACAAAAGCGACACCTCTTCTATACAAAACATTTGATTAAATGTTTGGTTTTACCACATTGGTCACAGGTAAACTTGATTTTACGCGAAAATTACACCCTCAATCGTTTCGTCACCCTTAATTGTTTTTAATAGGGATGGACCTAATTTCGTACGTATCTAAATAGGCACAGGTAAGTACTTTCATTTTCAATTCGACCTAAAAACAAGTTAAGTGTAGTGCGAAGGGATTTTATTGTGATAAACCGGTCTTGTGAATCAACATGCATTTAAAATACTCGTAATTATGAATGGTTTAACGGGTAAATTCCCTTTCAACTGGTTTTAATATGTAGCGAACAGGAAACATTTATTTCAGTGAACAAAAACATGTTTATTTACAAAAACAGATATCAAATGCCACCAGCTCATTATTTTACGGGGAAGCAAACGTAAGTTTGTGGTTAGGGGGTTTCATTAAATTAATGAAAGTTTCCCTATGCAGTTTTTGAAAACAATTGCACGAAAGGTGGCGTGAAAATACCTTTAGTGTAGTACTCACACATGGAGGGTTCCGTAAAAGAAGCATAAAAAATAACTTTAATGTTTTATGGATTTTACTTTATAATATGCAGTGCGCAAAATTGGATATGAAATTGGAAAATTGAATGTGTGAATGGCTATACGAATAGAGGAACATGAAATAAACGATGGATGGACTGTGTGAACGATGATATTATAGATAGAAAGAAGATGAAATGAAAAAGAGTAATAGAGAAGTATCGAAAGAAGAAAAAGATATGCTGCGCCGCCCCAAATAAATTGGGTACGGGCAAGAGATTGATGACATTTATTTAACTTTAAATCTTTAATACTTATTATAGGTAAAACATACTTTATATTTGTTGTGAGGGATTGTACACATTCTGAAAACAAGTGGTTATGATATGGTCTATGGTTCAAAAGATACATGTCTGTGACAAACCGATAAACGCACGGACAAATAAATAGTAGGAGTAATAGGATCCCGTTGGCTCCATTTGGGAGCCCCAACAAGTTTTGTTATTCCACCTACTTTATGTTATACAAGATTTTGTCTAAAGAAACAAAAATAATTTGAAAAGAGCCTAAATGCTACTCGAGGATAATGAAGCTTCAAAAGGAAGAAAAAAAAAAACAAACCAGTTCACTAGTTCAAGAGATTACTTCCTACAAGCAATCTTACAGATTTTGTCTCTTTACGATATTAATGTAGATGATAAATAAATAAGTATATGGTACATACCCTTACCAGAGGGTACATTACTTCCAGTCTTTTTATTTGATTTCAAACATTATTTGGACGTTTGAACTCCATATTATTTGAACTCCATGACGATAATGAGTTAGATAATAGAGACAAAAAAACATGCTGTTACTTGATACTAATAATTGATGTTTTGTCAAACCCGTTTGCGACCAGAGGTTAATATGCCAATAACCTTACCGGTTTTTTGGCTCTTATCTTAAACAATTTCGCATAATATCTAAACGTATACTTTTTAATGATGTCATCTCATCTGCAGAACATATTATAAAAAAAAATCTTTAGTTTTGTAACCCAAGATTTGTAAAAAACCATATTGACGTAGGACTTCCATCTTTCTGTTGTCTATGTTGTATAGATACGTTATCTACACAGATATCTGATAGAAACAGAGTTTAGTCTATTGCTGGACATAGGCTTTTAAAATTGCACAAAACTAATCTCAACTCTCATCCAACTGCTACCAGCCTAATTGCTGACATCATCATCCACCTAGCCCGAGGACTTTAAATTTTCCTCCCTTCAAGATCATGTCTATTCAACGTTTATAGGTCTTACGGCTAACATGCCAGGTCTATTGCCACTCCAGCTTGTTTGTTCTGTGAGCTATATCGACATATTTGGTTTTCTGCCGGATCAATTCCTTACGGATTTGATCCCTCAGAGAGACTTCAATCTATGCATGATGATTTTAACCTATCTGTTGATCAGCAAGCCTTACTAATATTATAAAAGCTAAAGTGAGTTTGTTTGTTTCTTACGTCTTCACGCCTAAATGGCAAAACCGATTTTGATGAATTTTAAGTACAGAGATAGTTGGACCTTGGAGACGGATATAGGCAAAAAAGTAAGATAAGGGGGAGAAAGAGGGAAGAAAAGGCTAGAAAAGGTGTTTTTTTTTCGATCATCACGCGGGTTAAAGTTAGCCCGAAGTAACTATGCCACGCGGACGGAGTCGCGGGCGGAAGCTAGTTTTTAAAAATATTTACTAGTTAAGAGAGAAATCGTTCCCAGGACCCTCCATTGTGACGGTCACAAGGTCAGTGCATTGAATGTCATGTATATCTGTATGACGCAGACGAGGTAATAGCCTGGGTTAATGACATTGCAAAAAGCGATACCTTGGCCACCTTTTTCACAAAATCTCGTACTCAATAACGTTACGTTAAAGATTTTATTAAATGAAACCAAACTATTAAAACTAAGAACATAGACGCCTGTGTTCTAGGAAAGGTGAGGTAGAGGTGTTTTAGTCCTATGCAATGGTGGACGAGCTTTCATATCCGGACTTCCTATCCTCCGGGCTACTGTACTACTGAGAAATTCACAACAACGGTTTCTCTGATCTGTGTGTATTTAAATAACATAATGAAACTGATTCTCTGTGATTTATAAACACTTTAATTTGGCCTTGTATGCACAAAGGCTGGCGGACGAGCAACTTCTGACATCTAATCGTGAAAAAAGAAATAACTCATGTTTCAATAATAATCACTATTTATCCCCCTATTCATAAACACGAAGGAAACATAAACGTCAGTAATGGCTTCAGAATTGAGCAAAAAACACTAATTTTTTTAAGGAAATAATTTATTCTACATATTCTGTTAGTGTAGTTTGTGCAACTTATACTTAACCTCGTTTATATTTTCTTTTATTTAAAATATTGGTTGTCTTTGTTCGACACAGAAAAACTGCATACTGAATAGATATTGCAGCGCCTATAGACACAATATGAGCTGCACGAAATTGCAAAAGTGGATTCATTAAGCGAAATGACTTTAACCTTATTATGGTAGATCAAACGTCATTTTATCCTTTAAGAAAACAAATATACCTACTTTGGACTTTAAACGGGTTCTATAGTCAGATTCCAGTCTTCTACGAGTTTCATAGACGTCATAAAGACGGCTGACTACGGGACCTTTATCTCAGCCGCGTCTCCGTGGGTACCTTCGTTCTAAGCTGCGCCGACGCACTCAGTGCGCGTTGGATTTTGGCGCGCATTACACGTCCGAACTTAACTTTATTATTTTATTTACGTTAATTTATTAACTTATCCATATTTTAGGCAATGTTGAGAATTCTAAGTTAAATTATTTCCAACTCGCAGTGAAGATTAAGTGATACTTACATATTTTTTTATTTATTTGAATAAGATTTTATTTGGTGATATTTAGAATTATGGAGTTACACAAACTTTTAGTGATATTTGCAGTATTGTGCATTGGGTAAGCATTACAATTTATTTAAAATATTAATCAGGTTACACAGCTTTACAAATTATACAGTTCCTTATGAGGAAAATGCCGATAGACAAGGTATAGTCACGCTTCACGAATTAGCGGTTTATAAATGTAAAGATAATAACTTTTACTAGCACCTTAATTTCACGACATTACTTCATTACTTTCGGTGACGGGAGATTAAAACATTATTTAAGTTAGTTGTTAAGTTATTACTAACCTTTTTTTTCGCATGGGTAACCATGAAATAACTTCCTCCGCTCTGGGTGGAGAGGAAGGGAGTGTCAGACTTTTACTGACTAAAACCCATCCATATGTCTTCTTTTGCCTTATTTTTCGGGGCCGCGGCATCTATTTGGAACAACCCGCAACCCCGGCTGGCAGTGGCCCTGGCAGGCCCCTTTGAGGTAATTACTTACCTGCCAGCTACTTTGAAATCAATATTCACCGCAGGGTTTTTACCAGATTTTTTCCTGTTTCCATAAACAATTAAATACCTTTACTCTTTATGTACCTAGACATGAATAGGTACTGAATTTTACACAAGACTGCCTCCGTCACATCTACAAATCTTGTGTAGGTGTAGGATATATGATGATGAATACAAATGTATTAAAAATGAAAAATAAATAAAGTAGGTACTTAATATGTTTTATCCCAGTATAATCTAACTTTAACTGGCCATTGTTTAAATACAAACTGTAGATTTTAAGATTATTAACTTAAATAATGACAACATTACATGCATTTTTGAGTAAATAATATAATTCATCCGCGTTTCCAAGATCGACGGGATTTATTTCAACAAATTATTCATAAAAGATTGTTTTGTTGAAAACAAAATGTTGAAATGGATTAAGTACTGTCAGAGACTTTAAGAGAGTCCTCTTATTTTGTAAATGGCGTCTCGCAGTTCAACCTATGTCATCTGTATAACGTACAATCCTGTTGCCCTGAGAGTAAGGACTCCAGCCAGGACAAAAAACTTAAAAACTCAGCGTCGGCTGAGGGCGTCACTGGGAGAGGACAGCCAAAGGATAGGCTGGGCTGGATCTGAGTGATGTCATTATTAAGGGACTGTTTTGGAATTACTGGCTCAGCATTGCTTGCAGGCTCTGGCAAGGGAAGGGTAGGGGAGTGTCCTCCGGAATCGTTATGCTCTTATAGTACTAACATCAAACACCAATAGGTAGGTACAGCAGAATTATATCGTTAAAATATTATTAAACAGTGTTTACCAGAAAGACGTAGGTAGGTACTTAGGTAAATTTCCGGTTGTGATTCAGACCATCAAACTGACCATGTTTCTCGGTGGGACACGCTGTATAATAGACCAGTAGAGTTCTTTTTAGGGTTCTGTTCTGGATATTGGATCATTTTGTTGTCCGTCTGTCTGACTGTACGTCTGTTAATACTCTTTACTCAAGAACGCGTAAAGGTATCGAGTTGAAATTAAACCATATTTGTACTCAAATCCGTGGTCCCTTTGTGCTTTGAAAAATCAACAGCCTCTAAATAAACGCATTTAAAAGGTATGGCTGTTTGAAGTTGATGATTAGCTGATGTAGCATGTTTGTACGGAACCCTCTGTGGGCAAGTCTGACTCACTCTTAAATTATTAGGTGACCTTACAGACGTTGACATGTCCCAATCGTTTTTCAAATGGGAGAACAGCGCCACCCACCGGATCCAACTATAGCTTAGATTAGACCATCCAAGTGTCGCCACAAGTAAAATATAATCATCCAAATCAGTAAAGCCATTTAGGAGGAAACGTATTACGAACAAACATTTGAATTTAATAAGTAAAGATTCATTACGCCCGCTTGGCGGTCTATTGTTGTTCTTTAACTGTGTATCTCGTCATCATTATGTTATTATATATTATAAGTAAATATTCACTGAAACACACTGGATTTCAACAGTATTCCACAATGTACCATTACATGAGTGTACTTGTTGAATACTACTATTAAAAAAAATGATGTTGCCAAATACGTAGTAAGGTATTATATAAATTCGTAGACTACGAATGTGTACGGTGAACACAAGGAAAAACCATTAAAATGAGAAAAGAAAAAAATGTGACACTCCGTCTATCAAGTTTTATCTTAATTTCTTGCTGCGATAACGTATGTGTTTTGCATGTTGAATGCAACAAACTATTTGTCTGAAGTAAGAATAAACAACTTTTTGTCACAAATTGTTCAGAATTTAGTCGTTTTCCAATTGTTCAGTCTCTATAGCGGAACTCACTTTAGTAGAAAGGTGAATAATTAAATTTCGAATAAGTTAGTGTCTGAAGTAAGAATAAACAACTTTTTGTCACAAATTGTTCAGAATTTAGTCGTTTTCCAATTGTTCAGTCTCTATAGCGGAACTCACTTTAGTAGAAAGGTGAATAATTAAATTTCGAATAAGTTTTTTTTTTGGTTGAGAAAGTCCCCTGCTTTTTACAAAAACACCACGAATGTATATTGTCGCTCTATCGTCAGTTTGTTTGCCATTGTCAACACTGCTCGAAATGTATCATTAATAGTTTTTTTTTGGTTGAGAAAGTCCCCTGCTTTTTACAAAAACACCACGAATGTATATTGTCGCTCTATCGTCAGTTTGTTTGCCATTGTCAACACTGCTCGAAATGTATCATTACCTTTTCTCTTATTATATAACTTATCAGTATTCCTATGTACTCGAATTGAGATAACAGTAATAATATCATTTAAGTTTTTTTTTGGTTGAGAAAGTCCCCTGCTTTTTACAAAAACACCACGAATGTATATTGTCGCTCTATCGTCAGTTTGTTTGCCATTGTCAACACTGCTCGAAATGTATCATTACCTTTTCTCTTATTATATAACTTATCAGTATTCCTATGTACTCGAATTGAGATAACAGTAATAATATCATTTACGCTTAGTTCAGGATTACTTAGTTTATCTTATCGTAGAAGAAACAATGGTAATAAACAAATCACAAATATATTTAATTCATTCAGCCTGATTAAGTACAGATTTATTTAAGATGTTTAGCTTTGCTTTTGTTATCTCATTATATTTAAAAAGGTAAAATAAAACATTTAGTACCAAAATCTTTTTCTACGTTACACATTATTTGGCAAAGCAGAAGAACCACTCTCTGGTAAGGATGAATGCCCCTCTCCCAGCCTAAATGAAGTAAGAGGAATAGCGTGTGCTTTGACTCAGAAACGCTCGAACGAAAAGCACCGCAAAAATCTGCCCACACCATATCATCATCATCCCTTTGGAATCGAATTAAAAAAAAAACTTCATTCAGACATGCCTTACAAATTGATAAATGCGCTATTCATGACATTATCGACTTGAATCATCCGAGATCCTCATTTCACACTTTTTAAAACATAATCTTTCTGACTTTGCTCTGCATTCAGAATGGAATAAATATTTTTAGTTGGATTTTGATTAACCCCATTAGTTTCGTCGGATACTACTCCAACTCAGGCCGCTCAAGAACTGGTTCTACTTCAATATGGCTTGAGTCAGTGCGTCATGGCTAGATATCTTCACTTAAGTCTATTTGCCGACGAGGGTACCAAAGATCGATCGGGTTCAGGAAGTAAGCGGGCGACATCAGTGCACGATGGCCGCTTCATGATGTCAACCGAAATTTCACTGGAGTTCAGGTTCATCAAAGACTACGTAATGTCCGTGGAGTCACAGTGAGTGGATAGTGCGACAAACACTAGCAGAAAGAGGATTACATTCACACAAGCCTGCCAGTGGTCTGAAATTAACTCCTGCGCATCGCCAAGTGCGGCTTTAGCGATCAGTCTACGTGAGCACGATGTCTCGTGCTCACCTGGAGTGATCGCTCGAACAATGCAAGGTTGGAAGGTCACATACTGCCACAGTAGTCTCCTAGTATCTTCGCGAGGTTGAAATCCCAGTGCTTAATCCTACTGTAGGTACATCTATGGAACGAATTTAAGAGCAGGATTAGGGCCAGGACTCAGCCCGCAGGATATCTCTATAGCTTGAAGGTGGTTATCCAAGATGATTGGGAAGGCATAATAGAAAATAAAATAAAATTAATTCATCAGTTTAGATTGATGAAAAACAGGTTGGCAGCATAAGAGGGCTGGCAAATAAAACGAGCAATTGATTTCATGTTTTTATACCAATTCATGTTTTTCATTCAGGCTGTTTCTTCCTCGAGTCTTTCAAATAAAAAAATAAAAAAACTCAAATTAAACAATTATCTTACATATCGTGTTTTAAAACAAAACCTTAGGGTGGGCCGATTATTTGCACGCAATTACTTAACAAAGTACGTTGAACTGCTGTGATTGGTTTAATGAATTTGTAATGGGCAGCCAATTGCTGCATTTGACTTGACGATACTTTACCCGACGATCGTTTTGGTTCCATGACTATAGTAAGAGGCTGGTCTTCCCCGCCCTGGGGTCTCCTTGTGACATGTAGATAGTCATAGAATGACGTCCTGAAAGATCAAGGTACCTACTTATCATAATAGTGCGTCATGTGATGCGGTTTAGTAATGGGTCAGCCAAACATGCACGTACAAATTGTAAACGTAAATCCTAGCTGGCACGTCATCCCAGGAGGTTGTCGTCTGCTTAACCGGTTAGTGAAAAAGGCCGATTTGACAGGTGCTTAGAAAGACTAAGCGTCTTTAAGCTAGGGGCACTTGTTGGGTACGAGCCTTGGCAGAAGACTGCAAAGGACAGGCCGGATCAGAACAATATCATTATTTTGGGACCCGGAAGCATACTCAATACTTCAGTACCTTAGTTTTTTATGGATGTTACTATAATCGTCTCACCAAGTCTCTTCTGTAATTTTTCGGTGATAAAGTAAATGTTACCATTCTTACCCATCCTTAATTCCAGAGCAAATATATTTAGCGTTTTAACTTTAACAAACATTTGTATCAGCGTATAAAAAATCTATTGTGCGTTTTCATTTTCCACACTTTTAACTGTTTTGTAGGCATAGATAAAACTAACTAAACGAACTCCCTTTTGTCTTTGTACCTAAACCTTGATATATCCATGATTCTAGCCATTTTGATATAATTATAGAACTAATAAATAATGTTATAGATTATTTTCATTAGGTACCTTATGTTTATTGCAAACTTCCTTATGTTTTTAAACATAAACATACATAACTGGTTGTGTGTTGTTTCTAAAAAACAAAAACTATTGCTGGTAATGTTTTGAGTGTTAAACATTATATTTATATAAGAAAGAGGGTTTAATCAATTGGTCTGCTCATAAACTCCCTCAATACTGTCCATGATGTTTCCAACAGTGCCAAAATATCGGGAACTTTAAACACAAAGAAAGAAATATGTAAAAATATAAAAATGTGTAAATATTTTCGTCATCAATTAAAGAAAATATGGATAATATATAATTGTCCCGTAATTAGTTAAAGAAGAAATGCTGACATTCACAATGCAATTTGAGTGTGTAGGTACCTATTTTAAGTTTATGTCAATTTTTGAATTCAGTAACTATGAAACCAAATGTACCTCACACAGAACAACATACAATCCTGCCATCTTTGTATTAAAAGGAGCGTGGAAAAACCACTCGACTTCAAAGTTTCTATTTAATTACATCAAAACTGTCCGATTGATTACTACACCAACCACTTTTACGGAGTATCTAGATTATAAATTTTACCGAGTGCGACCGAATGCGTTTATAATATCCTCTTGGCTTCGGTTTTTCCCCTGACAGTGGGGAACGTCATTAAGATGTTGAAACTGGTAGGGTTGTGGTACTAAAATAAAAATAGAAGTTGCTGCTTCAGGTTGTCTTGACATCCGGGGCTGCGGGTTAGTTTAAAAGAGAAACCGTGGTCCTGATATGAATGGGTTTTATTCAATACAAGTTTGACCTTCTGCTCCGCCTTGGGAGAAGTGATTTGATGAAAAAAGGTTCTTGAGATAGCAGCATTTATTTTTAATATACCCTTGTATATCGTTAGATAAACAACAAATATTGGTATAGATGGAACGGGTTTCACATAAAAGAAGACTGCGTCACGTGGGTGAATAGTGTGTAACAAAAGTAGTGTTATTCTTTGCCCCTAGACGTTTTATGAATCATTCTTATGGGCAAAACTGTCTGTCGAATCTAGGCCAAAATAAGAAAATCTAAAAACTAGCATAACGAGAATCGACATAGCGGGACTAATTACTGTCTATCACTTTTCTTATTAATATTAGTAACTTAGATGTTGTTTGAGCTTCACTGGGATCATACAAAAATTCATATCCCACGCATAGAACATTAATATAATGTTCTGTAACCGCACTATGAACCCATTCCGCTAAATTGGACTAAGCAAGTTTTGGGTTAATGGATCGGTTTATCGCGCCACCTTGAATTAACTGCTACGCTTGTCTTTACCACTTTATACCGCATAAATATGGCTTACTCGGCATTTTATGCCAATTAATGAACCGAAGACAAATATTTACATTTTATTGCATAACTCTAGCCTTTAGTACTATATAATTAGTAATTACCTTTCAAAACCTTGCGCTTTTTATCAATTAGCATTAAATTAATACTGAGTGATTGTCAGGTATTTGTTACAGTAGGTTATCTGGTAATTATAAATGTATTTGGTGTTCCGTAAAATCTCGATACGGTAGGCTTGAAGGTTTTCCTCGCGGAAACCGGGCACCGGGTAGCAACTTCACATTGACAATGACATAGTTCTACCATATATTTTAATGATTCAAGAAAGGGCCTTACCTTTAAAGGTCTTACGCAACTAGCTCAAAGGCATTGAACAAAAGGGAAAGTAAAGTGTTTCGGCGATTAATTTAATTTTTGTAGTGTTTTTATATTCATAGAAGTTATGAATTTTATTGATAAGTGGAGCAAGATTACTTTCATTTATATCAATTTTTCATTGAAAATAGGTGCTGCCTTTTTAAGACTTTTGTTTAGTCTTGTCATATAATAATCTCTCTCCTAGATAAATATTTGTGCCTGCTGGGGTTGCGGTTGTTCGAAAGTAATCCGCGGTGTTTCTTTCCAAACACAAAAAGCAAAATAAGGAATAGGTCAATAAAATTTTAACACTTTGACACTTCCACGCTCCGCCAAGTTATTTGATGATTTATCATCCGAAAAAGAAGTACCTAAATATTTGTACACCTATCGCATTATTTCTTATTTTATCGATAACAATATTTTCGTCAGCTGTCATAACTATTGAAGATTAATCAGTGTGCGATATGGTTTGGCTGGTCGCTATATGCAATAGAAAACTAATATATAACATGACCTTTAATGTAAACTTAATTGAGGGTTATGTTCCATTCAATATCTCTTATGGTAGGTACTTCCATACGTGTATGGAAAAAGGAAGAGACATTATTTGCGCTTACCTCGCAAACCATGTGCGAACTTTGACAATATACAAGGTCGCCAGCCTAGTATATGAAAGTTATTATTCAAATTTAATATTATTGAAAATGACTAAATATTAGCAAAAAAATCCGACCAAGAGCGACCCTATTTACCTCTAAACACGAAGGACAACGGCTTTGTGTACAAAATGAGACCACTTTGGACAGGAAATGTGTGCTTTTTCAATAAACATGGCACAAGTCGAGTTTGATAGAGCAATCATACAAAACTCCATTCATGTGCAACTGTTTTAATACAAGTAGGTGCCATCGTACCAAACTTTACTAAGACCTAAGTTGTGAAATGGTTCAATTGTTTATAATCTTTCTTTTCTTTTTCTTTACAAAAAAAACGTTGCTTCACACTAGGAATTTATCCTGTATCGTGGGTGCGTTTACAAACATTTAAACTCACATCCACAAACAGTCAGACCCGGAACAACTATCTGTAGGCCATACAAATATTTGTTTCGTGCGGGAATCGAACCCGCGACACGCAGCGCAGCAGTCGATCGCTCAGCCACTGCGCCAACCGTGTCGTCAAATAATGTTTATTTATCAACTCTATTGATATAATTGTTGTTTCGGGTCTGGCTGTTTGTGTGTGTGAGTTTAATTGTTTGTGAACGCACTCACGAAACAGGAGAAATAATACTTAGTGTGGGTACTACGTTTTATAAAAAAAAATGCTGTCAATTATTTCGTTTATTCATTTTTATACATATTTTTTTTTTATAAAAAAGTACAGTACAGCCCACTGGTATCGGGACAGGGTCCATTACTGTTACTTATCAAGGTGCGTACCAGATAATGTATGCGCTTCATTACCAATGTCTTCAAAATTGGGAAAAGCCAACGGACCATAATGTTACTTTTCTACATAAACATAAACTCATGCCTCTTTCCCAAAGGGGTAAGCAGAAACTACAGAGCACCACCTGGTACGTGTACTTGTACTGTGGCAAACTTATTTTACTTCGACCAAGTTCGTTAATTACTTTCCTATTTTGAATTTCTATGATAACATAAATTAAGGACTGCTGGTTTCAATTTACAATTCAATTTAGGTAATAGATAAGTGACGAGGTGCAAGCACCGAAAGAAATAAAACTTAATTCAAACGTCACTTCTACAATCTAAGACAGGACAAAACGAAGAGTGTCGAATCTTATACCTTTTCTGGTTTAATTGTGCATGGGATTTACCTTAAAAATATTAAAAACCGTTCTGATATCGGGTTTAACCCTTATTAATCTTTTTACGCTGTAATACAAAGCCATGGTTAAATTAATTAACTAATACTTAATGACTTAATCAGTTTCACATTGCTTCAAACAACATTTACCTCGTGGTGCTTGTAAAATTACATTGTTGTCTATGTGTAGGTATTTACCTAAGTCTATTTGCGTCGACTGATTTAGTAAATGACTCAATAAGGAAAAGAGCAAACATTCAATGAATTTCTTTCTAGCCAATCGTAGATAAGTATTAGTAACGTCGTTTTTATGTTAATTAGCTCGCCAAGTAAAAACTAGGTATTAAAAACGGATCCTGCTACATTTGAAAAAAGAAAAAATTACATTGACCTAAGTTTTTTTCAAGATGTTTGCATTTGTTAGTTTTTTATTTGCTCTGTAGGTAGTTCATTGGACAGGTTATCTGAGGTGAGTGAGGTGAGCCTTGATTACAAACTATTATATTATTATAACTCAATTTAATATTATCAATATCTGATCAATGTTAGGCTTTGTTTACACATAGGTAGATAACAGAACTAATTCTAAAGTCCAATATCCCTTTCTAATCGGAATCCTTTCAGGACAATCTCTACATTGGCGTGTAAAAGCAAAAATTTATTGTTTGTATATTGCGATCTTATTTTGTAAAGCTTATTTTTTCTTCAAAGATTTTAAAGTCTGATTACCGTTCACGTCTTGCTACATCGTTCTAACATAATGCACCATCTCGACATGAATGATGTAACGAAGGCTTTGTAACAATATCCAGATTTCTTCATAGAGATCTACGCTTTGGTTTCGGCTAACATGTAGCCGATACCAAAGCGTAGATCTGTAAAAGTACTGAGTTTTACAGTTATTATGCCTTGTGACAGATCAAAAGTGCCTGTAACTGGCCTACTTGAAATAAATGCTTTTGATTTGATTTGATTAGGGGTTCATGTGCGTATTGTATAATTATTTACACTTGCGATCACGATACCTCAAAAACAACAAAACTTGCGCGATAGATCATATTTCGACAGGATATAAAGCTAAGTCATGGGTGGCATAAAAATTCTGACATCGGTTTTGGACTAACCACACAAAAACGAAAGACAAATGTTTTGTCTAACATTTAAGAAAGATTTGATTTAATCGGGATACAAATAACTGTATTAAAACCTCTGTTAGCCTTGAAAAGGTCCAGGGTTGCTGGTTGTTCGAAAGAGATACCGCGGCCCGGAACGTAAAGGGCAATAGAAAGAACATGGGTGGGTTTTTCCCTTCCCCTGCTCTGCCCAGAGCAGGGAAGTTATTTGTTTATTTCCCATCCGCAAAACAAAATCCTTGAAAAGGTTCTTTTTTGGGTTTATTCAGTCGGATTCCATCCCACTGTTTTTCCAAAAGGCTCGCACCTTTTGGAAAAACCCAAGGTTTCTCCAGATAATTAAATCGTTTGCTTGTATTTAACTTACAGTATACATAATTATGTCAATAATTGTGAGTATATTATATACTAGCTTTTGCCCGCGGCTTCGCTCGCGTTAAATTCGGTAGCGCCTTATTGATTTGTAATAGCAATGCTAAGTTTTCCCGTTTCTTCCCTTATTCTCCCTCATATCCCACTCTTTTAAAAAAAATAATAAAAAAGCCTATGTCCGTCTCCTGGTTCCCAACTATCTCTGTACCAAAATTCATCAAAATCGGTTTAGCCATTAAAGCGTGAAGAGGTAACAAACAAACAAACAAACTCACTTTCGCTTTTATAATATTAGTAAGGATATTGGGTACTGTTTTATCTTTATGGAGATCTACTAATACTTATTTGATTATTAATAGTGCGCAGAAAGTCAGTAAAATTAATAAAATATTCATTTTGATTCATCATTCTCCTGCCCTTGTCCCATGTCACTTGGAATAGATTTAAAAAAAAAAGTTCACTTTTGTGCCCGTCTGTCTGTCTGTCAATACCCTTTATCTCGCTAACTCAAGTCTGTAGTCCCTTGAAGCTGTGAAAGAAACATACATCTAAGTTTACGCGGTCAAAAGATTGGCCGTTTATGTCGCAAGTTTGTACGGAACCCTCGGTGCGTGAGTCCACTTGGCTGGGTTTTTTTTTCAATATCCGATCGTGTCAGACGTCACGCTATCATTACTCCTTATTCTCCCACACATCCAGCCATTTTTTCTTTAGACTTCATCTCCATTCCATTAATCAACATTCATATTAATAACTCCTTTGATCAAATAAATAATCATTTTGATTATATCAAATCAAAATGCAATTACCGACTCATTATTTATTTTGAATTGCCTGATATACTTACATGGTAATAATTCTTTATAAGGTAGTGAATGGTTTTTGAAACAAAAATAATGCCATTAATATATGTTCTTAAGATTATAATCAACGATGCGAAGTAGGTTTTTTAGAACAATACAAAATAAAATTAATATAAATGTTTTTTTTTTATTTTTTTTAACTGTGTTGTAAAAGCGTTGTTTGTATGTAAATTATACTCTGGCAAAACTAGAGAAAAAAAAAGTTGTTTTGTAAAACGCCTTAAGCCTGGTCAAAGTAGGTATACAAGCAAACAGGTATTCAAAGATTCTAGCTCGAAGCAATACCAAAGAAATATAAAATAGTAGATTATTAACCAAGGGGATAAAGCAGTGTCTTCTGTCGTGGGTGACGATTTAAATCGCGAGCGTAACGAAGGACCCGAGGTTTACTCCCGAGCGCAGCGAGGGTGTTAAAAACTTAAATCACGAGCGAAGCGAGGGTTTTAAGACGAGTCCTGAGTGTAGCGAGGGGTTTAAGTTCACCCAAGACTAAGACAGTTTTATCACCGAGGAAAATACTCTACTTTTCGTACCGTTTGCGAAAAAATGAACACAATAATAATATGAGATAATTAACATCGTAACGTATTTTTAGAACGTTAACTTATTTATAAAAATAAATTTAAATAAACTTAACGTTTATGTACCTATTTGAAGAAAACAAAAACGCGGCAAATTCCTAGTAGACTAATATTTTTTTGTCGGAAAAGCAAAGGCATCAAGCTCATACGGCCTCGTCGGTTTTCGTAATTTTATTTAATAATCAAAACCGCATTCCTTTTTCAAAAAGATGAATAACTTTTTTATACACAAACTCAATGGTGTAAATACAGATGTAGTTCAGTTTAAATTTCGGTAAGTATTCCTTTAAATCACATTCTCCCCCTAGAGGATGAATGAAATTCAGTACAATTTTATTTCCCTGTTTATAACATATTAAAAATGACTACATATTGTTATGTTCGCTTTTTGTGGCATAGAATGTCACTTTTTTGAGCAAGTGGTACGAAAAATCTATTTCTATCCAATCATAACAGAAATAACCTTAAAAAAAATATATATGATGCAGAAAGGTCGTACGAGTAGATACATTGTTAAGAACTTAAGATGTCTTAGATAAATAGGTTAGTTGTCTTTATTCGATCTAGACTTAGACGTTAATTAGTAGCATGTTGAATATTACAATAAAGTCCTTGGATTCTAGGTTTCTCGTAGTCAATGGTGTGCAATTGTAAGAAATGATTATACTTTTTTTGGATAGGGAATCATCAAATAACTTCCTTTGGAACGGGGTGGGTTATCAGACTTTTACTGACTAAACCCTTCCATGTACCTTCCATCTCTTCCGAAAAACCCCCAACCCCAGGCAGGCAGTGGCCCTGGCAGTTCCCTCTGCTTTGCTAACATCTCTTTTAGGCTACAGGGCCTGGCGTCGTTAGACGGACGGACGGTGAGATACCCATTGCTCACCGTCCACAGACCCGGGAAGTGGAACTTCTTGACTGTTTAAAGTAGACATAGGTCAACTTTATCTTGTCAGCTGGAAGATGTGAATCAACGTTTGCCCATGCAGCATTCGTTGATGGTAGTATCAGATTTGACTTATATAAATATATATGCAATTTTTTATACTTTATTTATGCCAGAGCAAGATTACGATACAATTGGTATAGCATTATGCGTAATCTTGCTACTTAGGAATCATAATTGGGCAGGATTAAACATATCTTCTGAATCAGAGACAATTCAGAAGAAGAATGTATTTTATCATTCCTCTAACAAATTGTTGTTGTTAGTTGAAATTACACTGTAAATTTTAGCTAGGCTGGTTGTTGCTATATAATTACGCTAAAACTGTGTATGTATAATATGTTTATTATCAAAACTTATAACTTTTATTGTGAGCTCCCAATATTTCGTCAATTTTGCAAGCGTCATGAAATCAGGCAGATCAATCATCCAGCGATCATGGCGCTTGCAACATTATCGAAATATCGGGAGCTCACAATTATTGTAAATCACGGAACATAATATTTATTTAAGTGATTATTATCTGGAGTCAATTTGTTTTTATTAAAATAACTGATAATGCTGGTTAGTTTTCCAACTGCTTCCCGATAATATTTGAAGCCCTATAACATTCCGTGTAAGGAATTTTAACAATATCAATGTCCTTCCACGGATAGTTATTGCGTTTCTAGATCGTTGGAATTAATCGTAGCAAGATTTGAGTCGTGACTTGTCCCTGCTACAATAGGCATATAATATATACCTACTGTATTATTGAATAAGTAATTTTTCATTGACGATAACCATGGTCTTACATATTTTTTGTATCCGCTTCCTACTTTATACAATAGTTGTTGATACTAGAAAATCTGTTAACAGAATAATAACGCACCACCTTAAAAAGTGAAAACTTAATAGTAAATGTTTTGTTCACAGAAATGCTGAAATTCTCAACTTTTCCGGGGGTTTAAAATCAAATTACACATTCCCACATGACTTCCTATTTGGAGTTTCTACAGCAGCTTACCAAATTGAGGGGGGATGGAACGAAGATGGTACGCTATTTGGTTGTGCTCATACTGAACTTTTGAGTTTTCTAACCGAAACAACTATAAACTACAATATTTTCTGTTAACTTTTCAGGAAAATCTGAAAACATATGGGATCACCTAGTACACAACAACAGTACATTCGTGAAAGACGGTTCGAACGGTGATGTAGCAGCAGACTCCTACCATTTTTACAAAAGAGATGTTGAGATGATCCAGGAACTCGGTGTTGACATCTACAGATTTTCTATATCATGGTCGAGGATCTTGCCTACCGGTCTCACAAACAAAATAAATCCTTTGGGTCTCAAATATTACAACAATCTTATTGATGAGTGTTTAAAGCGTAATATTACACCAATGGTGACTATTTACCACTGGGACTTACCGCAGAAACTGCAGGATATTGGTGGATTTAGTAGTTCTCATATTGTTGACTACTTCACAGATTATGCCAAGGTTTTGTTCGAAAATTTCGCTGACAGGGTGCAGTACTGGGTGACTTTCAATGAGCCGATGCAGACATGTCTAGAAGGCTACGGTGGGACGTACCGAGCACCTGCATTGAACCGTCACGGCATTGCTGAATACCTCTGTGCACATAACCTTTTGAAAGCACACGCGAGCGTCTACCATCTTTTCAATAACTACCGTCATATTAGACAAGGTAATGAAGAATTGATGGAATAATCTGTTGACTTGTCACATACATCTTGGCCGCGAAAATATTATTTATGATTTTTTTAAACTTTCAGGCAAAATTGGGCTGTCTTTGGATTCCAACTGGGCTGAGCCAAAAGAAGACACGCCACAAGACAGAGAAGCTGCTGAATTGTACTTAAAAACACATGTAGGTATCATTATCTAAATCAGGTTCTTTTTTGTTGTTTACTAATTTGAGACTACTTAACAACGACCTTCCTATGTAGAAAATGTCATTCGGAAGGATCTTTCAAGGTTAGTTTTCATTGAAATATTAACAGAAAATACT
Source organism: Ochropleura plecta (assembly GCA_905475445.1). Lineage (NCBI taxonomy): Eukaryota > Metazoa > Arthropoda > Insecta > Lepidoptera > Noctuidae > Ochropleura > Ochropleura plecta. The sequence continues at coordinate 14,913,166 of FR997723.1, forward strand.
TACCAATAAAATGTTGTATTCAGTGTTAGTGGAAAGTTATGTCATCCTTTGGTAATGTTGTGTGTTATGTATACAGAGTATTTTTAGATATAATTGTGTAATGTAGCTGTAAGTGATTGCAATTCTAGACTGCAATGGGGATAAGGTTGTTGTTTAATGATATGATAGTTTACTATTAACTTATTTTAGTCCTTATAACCTTCTATGTGAATTAAAATTTGGTTGTTACAAATTCGACAAATAGTTCGTTGTCATTAGTTGTTTTTCGCCGGAGCAACATTTCTTCTTTTTTCATTCTTTTTAGGGCGTTGAGAGTCTTAACTTGTCTGAATTTAATAACTACTTTTCTGCTACCTTCCGTGCTATCAATACATAATGCAACTTGTACTTTGTGTTTCAGTTGGGCTGGTACGCGCACCCGATCTTCTCGAAAGAAGGCAACTACCCTGCCGAACTTATAAAGCTGGTTGACGAGAAGAGTCTACAACAGAACTACACTCGGTCCCGACTGCCCAAGTTCACTCCTGAAGAGGTGAACTACATCAAAGGAACTGCTGACTTCTTCGGGTTGAACCACTACACGACGTACCTCCTGTCCATGGCTGATAAACCAGTAGGAGCTATACCTTCACACGAAAACGATGTTGGAATTATTCGAGTTCAGGATCCGAAGTGGCCATCTGATTCGTCTTCATCGTGGCTAAAGGTGATTGTGCATCTTCTTAATGTAATACTAGTTATTCTCTGGCTTCGCTAGCGTTATAGTCGAAAATAATCTCGAGGGAACGTCCTGTGCATTGCTTAATACCTTCGGGGATTATGTATTTTTCTATTAAGTATTTTCAGAGTTGGTTTAGTAGTCCCAAAGTCCATCCGTATCAAAAAGTTCTACATCAAAGCTTACAAGCTTTGCCGCTTTATATCTCATACCTCCTTCGTCGTAATATAAAACGAGATCTACCTTTACCCGGTTCTTTAATCTTGAAACCAGTTTTTGTACTTGGAACTATAAATATATTTAAAGTTTGCACGATAGTTTGCTGAACCTGGGTCTTAAATTATCTTGGTTTTGTAATAAAGGAGTCCCCGAATATTGAGGCTAGAGGTACCCATGATCATCTTCCCCCAACTTTTTGTCGATTTTTATTGAATTCAAGTTTCCATTACTTGTAATAAACTTCCAAATACAAAAACTGGTTTGGAGAGTACCTTATAGCATTCATATCATGTTTTTATGATGAGATAAAAACAAGTGTCTTTATCTCATTCGATGTAACATTGTACAAAAATAAATATCCCTCTGTAAAATAAGCATTCTGATGACAGAAACAAATCCATTTAATCTTCTGCGAAGATACTCGTGCTTGAGTACCATTGAACTATATGATATGATGGCTATGCAAATTATAAGACTTATCTATTCTATCTTTATATTGCGACTGAAGAAATGCGAGATAACATCTAAATGCGAGAAATATCAAACTAAACTGTATACCTGAACAGTTTTCAAGTATACAGTCTTAGGAAAGATCAAAGAAATATTTGAAACAATGACTCTTTATTTACAATAATGACAACAGTTATTTGCTATTTCGCAACCACAAACAACTATTCATAAACACTTAAATATCGTCTAACTACCGTCTTTTGTTCAGGTGGTGCCTTTCGGCTTCAGACGTCTTCTCAAATGGATAAACAAGACTTACGACAATGTTCCTATAATAGTCACTGAGAATGGCTACGCTGACTTCTCTGGATTAGAGGACAAGGCTCGAGTAGCGTATTATAGCCACTACCTGAACGCTCTGCTTCACGCCATCCACGAAGACAAAGTCAACGTTCATGGTTACTTCGCGTGGAGTCTCATGGATAATTTCGAGTGGGATGACGGTTATGTGTAAGTATAGTTTTGTAATAATTTTTGTCAATCATTAACATCACTGTTCTTCGGTCAAAGGAGTCGTAAGATTCCTCCAGCGTGCAGCGCCTAGATGAAGTGATTAGCAACGATTTTGAACAAGGAATATTTTTTTTTGGATTGAAATTATGCTACTGACAAATTGACAAAGTGATATATTATAGTGATACGGCAAAGTCATTTATAGACGCTGGTACGCTGGTCGACATCGGCTCAGACAGGCCAAAAAAGACAAAATATATATATTGCATTGACGCATGCTTTCGAAAACCCCTATCGATGCTGCTGAAAGTTGTAGAACTACGTATCGTTTTGAAAGTAATTTGCACTTTCCCGTAGGCTAAAAATGAAGAGACGCCAATTTTGCTTGTCTATTCTACAATTTTCTAGGACCCATTTTGGGCTTACAACTGCTTGTTATGATTGACTTTTCATACAACTTGCAACCCTTCTTGGTTGCAAGTATCTTGTGTGAACGTAAAACCTTCGAAGCCCGTAGTAAAAATCGATAAAATGGTAATGACCAGGATAGTAGGAGACTAGGGCTAGCCATTTACTGTCTTCAATCGTTTCAATGAAACCATTTAAAATGGAAACGATTCAATTGTACCTATGTGTGTCACGAAGCAATTCCAATAACTTACATTTTTATATATTGCAAACAACTCAATTAATGGACAGCTTTTAATAGTAATGAACTGCGAAAGTAGTCAATAGCTTAGTTAATTAGGTATAGATAGATATTTGCAGTTCAGAGTTATTTAATGTTGGCTCGATTATAACAACGAACTCAACAACCTTGGGCTAATAACCACGCAATAAATAATAGTGCCTTTATAATGCGAGACTAATTGCAGATGGTTTTATAATTACTATCTCGTTATGGTTTGGAATTCACTGTTAGAACTCAGGGTAATAACAGTAGTGTGTAAAAACGACATCTGTTGACGTTTAAATAAATCAAAATCGTTCCATCTAGAGTTGTGTGGTTGTCGTTCTTTATTATGATACTAGATGGCATTGTCGAATGCATTTAAATATTGTAAGTGCTGTTGAATAACAAGATTTCTTTTGGTTCATAATGATGTCTATTATAGCCTTCCAATCGTATTTATTGGGAATATTTTGAACAGGTAGTCTCTAATCTCATATCCCATTCTCTCTACCCGGTCTGTTGAGGATTGTTAGGGTGTACCTATTCTTAGAGTAGTCGCAAGAGGCATTACGTGTTCGACTTATAGAAGGAGTAAAGGAGGTTCTACTGTCTATTTGTTACTTAATAACGTTGGCTAATTTAGGGAGTACTGCACTGAGTTGTATGTGTGGTAAATTGCTATTGGGTTTTTCCATCACGCATTTCTCACTAGAAGCCACGTAGTCTGTATACGTGCCTATAGCATGGGACTTAAACATAGCTGGTAAAATGTGGGTGTACAACGACGGCACGTCAGCCTATGTGTCTACTACGATGTGCTATCCATAGTAGAGAGATCAGGGTTATAATAGTTTAGAATAGGTTGACCTACCGTCGTCGTGTGTATTATCAAGTACATCTATGCGTAATCCTACGGAGAGTTGTAATTTATGGAGGATCAGAAAACTAATTAAGTGAGGTTTAAAAAGATCTTCTATCAGTTATGTTGAAGGCGGAAACGTTAAACACATATTATTATAGACTTAAAGCTTTTTTCATACTGTTGTAAGTCATTGTATTTAGAAATATAAAACACTAGCTTTTTCTGCGGCTTCGCTCGCGTTAAATTCGGGATAACACAGTTCGCTTTTCCTGATTTGCAGGTACCTGCTACCTGTAGTGTTTGCCCTTGCGCCTTTTTTATTGTAATAGCAAAGTTAAGTTTCCCCATTTTCTTCCCTCTGTCTCCCTCATTTCTCACGTTAAAAAAAGCCTATGTCCGTCTCCAGGGTCTCAACTATCTCTGTACCAAAATTCATCAAAATTGGTTTAGCCATTTAGGCGTGAAGACGTAACAAACAAACAAACAAGCACACAAACAAACTCACTTTCACTTTTATAATATTAGTAAGAATAAGGATTTAACGTTTTGGGCTGATTTTCTATCAAGTTATTGTATCTTCGACGTCCTTGAAAGTCCGTGAACTAACTGCTCCATTGGTCTCGCGATCGCAAGGGCGTCTGTTGAGCTCGGGCCCTGGGTTTAATTCCCGGGTCGGGCAAAAAATATTATTGGGAACCTTTAGAAATTTCTTAGTAACATCCCGGAGTTTGAAAGTTGGTGGTATAATACCGCCCTGCCTAGGGCAACACGTTAAACACACTCTCCGGTCGTGTAGGATTGCCGTACCGTACCATCGAATTATGTGAGTGATGGAACAGAGTGCACCCGCGCACACACTTGTGCACTGCTGAGATTGGTGATACCACCGTGACCGAAAAACGTTCAGAAGGACTATAAGCCCATAAACGTGAATCATATTGTTTTTTTAAATAATTGATCACCTCCAATCTGATCATCTTTAGAAAAACATGTATCATCATGGATTTGCTAATTGATAGATTATATATAATGAAGATTTGATAACTTGGTTTATTACTGCTCATAATGGTGACTTTGGGGTTTCTTATATCGTATTATAAGGGAATTTCCAGGGTGAAACATAACTTTTGCATTGGTGTGCTAAGTATTCCTTGCGGATCTCGGATTTTAATTTTCGTACACATGTACCAAATATAAAAGCGATTTTCTCATGAACGGTTTTAACTTTTTGATAAATTTATATTAGATTAAAATAATAGGTATGGCTTTGTGCAATAATGCAGTTGGTGTCCTTATTGTTAATAAAATAAATAAGACTTATTTCGTAATATATATTATTAATGCGAAAGTTTGTAAGTATGGATGTATGTTTGCTCCTCTTTCACGAAAAAACTACTGAACGGATCTTGATGAAATCTGGCACAGAGGTATATTATAGTCTGGAATAACACATAGGGTACACATATTTTTTATCACCACGCGGGCGAAGCCGCGGGCGCCAGCTAGTACTATAGGTAATAAAATAGGTACAATCGGAGTAAACCAATTTTGAATTTTGGTAAGTGTATACATGTGAACTCGTGACTGTATATGGCTCTACAGACTGTTTTTCTGCAATATTTTGAGTTTTAAATAACCTGTCTTATGAGTTAGACCTTAATACTAAAAGCCATAACCTTCGCCCGCGTGCTGATATTATAAAAATAGTACTTTCTTAACTGAATCCAATCCTCAGTATTCCTGACCTGTCAAAATAGGTACAGCCATTACGGAGATAAGCCAGAACGGACAGACTATTAGTTGTTGTATGATGGTAACTCACACAAATTCTTATGGAGTATACATTTTTCATTGCTACTTAGAGATATTAGCATATAGTCAATATACATTAGATGAAAAAAAATTATAGACGATAACTCATAAATTACTCAAGCAATATAGATAAAACTCAAATGGAACCCCTCGGGAGTATATACCCTTTCGAATAAAAAGAATTTTGAAAATCGGTCCACAATCGAGTGAAAAATCGCGTAACAAACATACAAAAAAACATACAGTCTAATTGAGGATCTCCTCTTTTATAGGCGATATTAAAAAAAAATGTTTTTATTTATGAGTCTAGTAGTACCGTATACTTCCATACGCATTCAGTAAAAAACTGTTACCGATGAAAAATTTCTATGTGTGGTCAGAATGATGTACCTACTGAATTCGTGGTAACTGTTTCAGCAATGTCTTCGACCCTGTATGTCAAGGTACTTTACTTTTGCAAGGCTAAAGAATTCTGCAATAGGCTTATTACAAAAGATGATGAAATATTCATGTCCGTAATCTGAAGCCCTATAGCGATGGATTTCAAAGTTTTAAATTGTGAGGCTTCGTTTCAACATTAGCATTTAAAGGTATTTTTTCTAAAAGTCCAAATCCACTGCTAAATAATTTCATTTAGCTCCAATTTTCTACTAAGTAGAGATATGAGAACGATAAAAATATAACCCAGAAAACCAAACTGATTTGAAAAGATACTTTCTTCTAAAATGGTCCAGCTTAGCCGCTGTTTGCGTCATAAGCCACCTAAATCTGGAACTATTTTTGTCGACCTATATCTCGTACAATTTCTCTTTAATCTAATCAACTTTATAGTCTACGTTTCGGAGGCACGTTCTGTATCAATGTCGTTATCAATATAATTGATGACCTTTATCATATAATTAAAGACTGCTATTTGTTTCATTATTTGTTTATTTTCCTCGTATATTAGATAGTTTAAGACCATCAATTCCACATACATCAAAGAGAATCTTGAAAGCTTATTTTGATAAAATTTCTAGATTGCAGATTGAAGATTCAGAGTAGAACGTAAAATTTTAAGAGCTATTTAATATGCATGTATTGGATTTTCTGCATTCTCTGTTATTTAGTTGGCTTAGCAATAAACTACAGTAGATTTATTCTGGTCATGCAAATATTAGCGAAACTAATTTATCTAAAGCGATAGGGTAGGCTACAATGGAAATCAATGATTCAGTTAATTGGACTTTATTAGCTATTTATTACATAATGTAACTAGCTAGGATCGTAAATTAGGAATTTATTTAAAAGTCTATCTACCTTGTATTAAATCTCAATAAGTTAAATAGTCCAAAAAAGAAATATTTACATCGATCGTTTCCGTTGTCTTTTGGTGAGGAATAAAACTCAAACATCAGTCAGAAATGTCTAATTTCACTCATTTCACAGTTGTAAATGCATTTGCAGGTCCCGCTTCGGTCTGTATCTGGTTGATTTCAAGAGCCCGAACAAGACGAGGACGGCGAAGCAGTCGGCTAAGCTGTACGCGAGCGTGATCCGCTCGCGCGCCCTGCCAGCCAACTACGACCCCGAGGACTTTACCGCCTTCTCCGGCTCCGCCCTCCTAGCTCCCTCCATACTCCCTCTACTGTGCATACACAGGCTACTCTTGTAATAGTGTCCACAATACTTTATAGAAAACTGTACGTTGTTACACTATTCTATGCTATAAGTATATTAAACTTTAAGTATCAATATCCTTAACTGTCATTCCAACTTGCTTGATCCCTTAAAACACATTAAAGTAAAGCTTATGCTAAACTAGTGAGAAGTTATCCGGTGGACGATGTCTCCGGCGTTCAGTACTCGACGGTGGCCAGCTTTTTAGCGTTGTCTCGCGCCACCTCCCTCTTCAGCTGCGCCTGGATGCACGCGAATGACTTGCCCTTCGTCTCAGGCAACATCAAAATCAGGAACACCAGGCCCAGCAAGGAGAAAACGGAGAATCCCCAGAATACTGTGTATATTTCGTATGCGTCTTTGACCACCTGGAATGACAATAGTTTCATATTAGATCAATGATATCGTGACCTATTGCAGTTAGTCTGATTGGATAATTTTATTTAAAAAAGTAGAGCTTGTTTAATAGTTTTAAAACACAATTTTATTTCGTATTTATTGCAGTGACTGTATGTACAAAAATATTTGTAAAATAAATGGGATTTTTGTTAGATGCAGACTTTTCCTTTTATCCGAATTTTCTATTTTGATAACTAATATAATACAGTGAGTATATAGTGGGAATGAATAGCAATCTCACCTGAAATAGTTTTTGAACTGCGAACATGGAGATCCCAGTGTAGATATGTGCGATACAGGAAGCGTACAGCTTGACGTTGGTAGGGAACATCTCTCCTATGATGACGTAAGGGACAGTCGATAACCCGATGGCGTAACACACGATGTAAACGAGCAGGGCAGCTAGAGGCAGCCAGTGAAGATGTGCCACTGCCTCTTTGTTGACGTGATCGAAGTAGAAATATGTTCCGATCGTGCCATTCATAAGCCCTACTCCAAGAGCTGATAGCAACAGAAGAGGCTTCCTTCCAACGCGGTCGACGAGTATTACTGACAAGACACAGGTGGCTACTTGTACGCATCCAAGAATTATAGACTCTTGGTAGGCTTCTATGCCACCGGAGGCGGCGGTTGTATTCCCCACTGCAGTGGTATTGACGGAAGAGGTGGTGTTGAAGATGACCTGCGCGTACGCCACCACGGCGGCGCTGCCACAGAGCTGTTGTATCGTGAACACGCCAAGCGTTATCCACATAGCTTTCCTATTGGTAGCTTCAGAGATCAAGTCCCCCCATGTTCCTCGGTTCTTCATGTCCTCTTGGACATTCAGTTCTATAGTTTTGAGTTCAGTTCGAATGTCACCACTACGTAGATTCCTGAGGGAGCGTTCTGCTCTCTCACTTCGCTCAAACTTTAAGTAGTAGTAAGGAGATTCTGGCAAAAATATGAAGGTGATGACGAAAGTAACGGGCAGGATCAAGTTGATGGCGGCGAGGGTTTGCATCGATACGAACGGGCCGATGCAGTATTGGGCAAGAATTCCGACCTGGAAACAAAACATAAATACATTTATGAGTGTTCTGCTAAGTTTGAATCTTAAACACTATCAAGTTAATGTCAAAGTATCATAAATTGTATTTCCAAAGAGACGATAAAACTTGTTTAGATAACTACAAATATCTAGACACGTTTTTATTACGCCTACGTTTTACTGGCGAATTCGTATGATACCGGGGTTAGTTGACTGTAACCATAAACAATGGTTTTACATCATTATTTGTCAAGATAAGCCAGCTTTAATACGAGTTTACGTGAAGATAAAAATCATTACAATGATTAAGTGGATACAATAGCGACACGTGAATTTCAGATAAATCACAATCAATTTTATTACGAGCTAAGCCGTGTCCAATTAGGATTTGGGTTAGTGATCTGTAGTTCAACAGATTATTTCCAACAAACATCAGTTTTGAATTCATCTGAAACATGATTGTGTACAGGTTTCAAGTTTTATATTAATTGCGGAAACCATGCGCGCTGCGTAATTGAGGTAATGATTCACGGTTTGAGCGCTGTGGCGCGTCTGCTCGTGTGAATGAGAAATAAATTGTTGTCATATAAGATGTTGGTGAATAGCTTTTGATTAAACTTAATGTACGCTGACGATGCTCTATGAACAGCTCTCCAATGTAATTTCCCCCGGTCGTTGTGTCGTGTGGCATCCTCAAGAGTTATTTAATTTTGTATAACTAATAGCTATTAGACATGTACGCACTTATAATGTGTTTTATAGTAATACCACAGGCTTATCACGTGAACATTTTATGACTTGATAAAAAATATGACTAGGTATTTTTATGTTGTGACTGGTTTTACATAAAATTATTTTATTCATATGTAAGTAAGACAGACTAAGTCACATCCTTGCTATCCATCAGTACATATTCTACGGATCCATTTCTAGCAATCCATTTTTTAGAATAATATTGAACCCAACCTAAGAATGAATTCTTTTCACAATAACACCGAAATATATCTCCTATGACGAGGTCAATATTTCCGGATGAGTAGGTATTATGTTTGTCGTCCAATGGACTCTAACAATGGAAACCGTACACCTGTTGGTTGCACAAGTACCTACACATTACACACCGTGCGATTCTACGAATATATCATTTGGAAATCGCATATCTAACTCTCAAAGCAGAAAGCGAGCTTATGAAACGGGCAACAGAGCATGGAATATGTAAATACCCTGCGATAAGGCAGAGCAGGCTCCACGAGACATAATTTATAATTGGAATTGCCTCTTACGCTGCAAAGGATATCGCTCATTAGTTGAACTTATCCAGAGTGAATAATTGCAATGAGATGGCATTACTCAATTATTTCATTGAACTTGAGCAATTGTGCGTCGTTATAGCAGACATTGATCTATCACACAAACGAGCTTCTCTCATGATATTATGATCAGCGTTCTATCAACTTGCATCTCATTCCTTTTATAACTCAATTAAGTGCTTCTCAAATATCTGTGTTCGCCGATGGAACTAAACTGACATATTAAGGGGATGAATAATTTATTAACACCTGACTGGTATTGGTTCATGTTTTTTTAATGTGTGTCTAGATTTAAAACGATTCGTCTCACAGACGAGGTAGTGTGACGATTTCAACAAGCAAGGCACAAACGGGACATTCTGTTCGGTTTGCATCAGAAGTGTGGAATGTGCTGTATTTACTTACTTTATTCATTAACGTGATGAGTGTAGAGAGTGCCCCTCGAACTTGATTGGTGGCGATCTCTCCCGTATACATTGGAGCAACTGTGTAGACGATGCCGTAGCCCAGGCCGGAGAACATGCGCGCCACGTATAGAAGAGCGACAGAGTTGGCTACGATGACCAGCACCCAGCCGAGGATGAAGGGCACCGCTCCGAGGAGCAGCGTCGTCTTCCTGCCGAACCGGTCAGCGAAGTAGGCGGAGGGGATAGGCGTCAGCGCGGAGCACAGGATCATGATGGAGACTATCCATGATCCCTCGTCGGGTGAAGTTGGTATCTTACTCTCAGGTGATTGAAGGTAAGGTAATGTAGGTGAGGGCCAGCCGTAGCAGGTACCCGCTGTTGCGGTGATAAGCGTTGCTGAAATAGAAGGAAAACAATAATTTAGTTTCAGTTGGCATTTATGTAAACTAAATCGCAAACGATGCCAAGAGTGCTAATAGAAATGAACTGCTTTTGGCAATAGCATTGTATGCTAAAGTAATTATATTAGGTAAGAGAATCAACGATAGTTATTGATGATTACATTGCTTATGAAAAGTGCATTGCCCTCTATGAGCTGTTACAAGTAGGTGTTTATCTTAGTACGTTAAGAAATATAAATGTGAAAATGTTGACAGATGAAGATAAAGTCACAGAATACTTTTACACTATGTTCATATAAATATGTCTTTTGTACACAAGTGTACAATATGCGTGCTACAATGATGTCTACGACGCACGAGACCTTGACGCTTATTATCGTGGCTAAACATTTTCCGGACATCGATAACAATCATCAAGTCTTTTAAATTAACCCCATTAGACCGTGCTATTGTTTACTGAAAATTAAGTTGTGACAAGATAATTTAAACCGATCTGTTTTTCAAAGAACCTTGCGTGTCTATAAATTACATCTGAATTAAGTTTTTATAAAAATATTAATGAAGTAACGGGAATGTTTATTAATGAGCGTACGACCTTCCTTTAAGCCAAGCAGAACCTGGCAGGAGGCCAGGGAACCATAAGATTGAAAAGAAGAAGAAATTGCAAATTTTTGTCTACCTTCAACTATACAACTACACTTCTCATCAAAAAATTCGAAACACTTTCGTTTTTATTGTTTTTGTCCTAATTTTTTACAAAAGAGAATTAATTCCATGAAAAAAAAAACATTATTGTGTAGCTGGCAGTTTGGTCATTACAGTAAGAAGAAAAAAATCAAAATTCGAAATTAGAATTTCATTTGTTTATCCTATAAATGAAATTAATCACTGTTTTAAGACAAATGTGTATTTAGGGTTGGAGTACGTTTCTCGTTTAAAAACTAAAAATTAGCGCTTGTCTTTAAACTTTTTGTTTCTTATTTCATTTACTGTACTTTGGGACGTCTGAAAAAACTTTTTTTTCTAAAACATATGGATACTTCGCCCGCAGAAGCCGCCCAAGTGGTGGCATTGCTGGATTCTGTACTTAGTCAGCGTGTTGTGGCTGCAAGATTGCATCTAAGCTTATCATCTGTTCATAGAGTCTACAAACGCTATCGGGAGACTGGTTCGTTCACGCGCCGTTCAGGATCTGGCAGGAATCGGGTCACTTCTGAGCGAGATGATCGATTTATTGTAACAACTTCTTTACGAAATCGACGCCTTAACGCTTTTCAACTGCAGCAGCAGCTTCGCGTTGTACGAAGAGTAGCTGTAAGTGACTCTACAATAAAAAGAAGGTTGAAGGAACGCGGATTGGCACCGCATAAGCCAGCGAATGGGCCGAAATTAACTGCAGACCATCGAAGAGCGCGCCTTAACTTTGCACGCGAGCACCTAACTTGGTCATACCTTCAGTGGAGTAAAGTACTGTTTTCTGATGAGTGTAAAATTATGCTGTATGGTAACGACGGAAGGAACAAGGTCTACAGAAGAGATGGAGAACGTTTTGCACAATGCTGCATTGAAGAAAAGGTCAGCTATGGTGGCGGTTCGTGGACGGTTTGGGGAGGAATCAGCGCCGACGGTAAGACAGAACTTGCCTTTGTGTCTGGGCCACGGCTGCCTGCACTAAACTCTCATCGATACATCGAACAGTGTCTTGAACCTCATGTGATGCCCTATGCACATTTTATTGGCAACGACTTCATATTCATGCACGACAATGCTAGAGCTCACACCGCGGGCGTCGTACGAGATTATCTTACCGAAGTCGGTATCTCCATTATGGTATGGCCAGCAAGAAGCCCGGACATGAATCCCATTGAACATCTATGGGATGAATTAAAGAGACGAATTCGAGCAAGAGATCCAGCCCCAGAAACACTTAGCCAGCTGCAAAATGCAATCCAAGAGGAATGGGATAATATACCACAACATGTGATCGTGACTCTCATCCGATCGATGAAGAACCGTATGGAAGCAGTAATAAGAGCTCGCGGAGGGAATACAAGTTATTAAATAATCGTTTCTTACATTTTTTTTTCATTTACGCGTGTTGTTTTACCCATTTCCTTCATATTCCATACAGGGTAAAAATTACTCATTATACAAAATACGAAACCTATGAAGACTTAATTTGAATTTAGAACATTAACATTAGGATTTAAAAACCTCATACTACTTACTATTAAATGACATTTTACATTTATTCCTAAATATACACATTTTTCTGATAATCCTTATCAAATCATAAACTGCGAGGTGTTTCGATTTTTTTGATGAGAAGTGTATTATTAAATATAAATGATAAAATCCTTACTAATATTATAAAAGCGAAAGTGAGTTTGTTTGTTTGTTTGTTTGTTTGTTACCTCTTCACGCTTTAATGGCTAAACCGATTTTGATGAATTTTGGTACAGAGATAGTTGGGAACCAGGAGACGGACATAGGCTATTATTTTTTTAAAAAGAGTGGGATATGAGGGAGAAAGAGGGAAGAAACGGGAAAACTTAGCGTTGCTATTACAACTCAATAAGGCGCTACCGAATTTAACGCGAGCGAAGCCGCGGGCAAAAGCTAGTTTAATATAAATTGAAAGAGAAACTTGTCAAATCAGAAAGATTCAGATTATAATCACGTATTCACGATTGAATATAACGAGATTGATATGTAAAAGTGCATTTTCTCACATTGAAATCTGCTTGGAAGGTACAAATTGAATACATTAAATCTAAGATTTGTGTTCAGACGTGTAGGTAAAGCGAAAATAGAGCATTATCGGTTTTCTATCTAAATTGGCTTAAGATCGTAATCTGAAAATATTTGTAATATCAAACAATTGTACCCATCGTATTTCCAATTAATTTATAATTAGGGAAGATTAGGATCTCTACATTTCATATTATACCTACTGCAGATAATAAATACATGTTCCATAGATTTCCTTATTTTTGTTGAAATAATAAGGGAAAATAAGTGTGAAAGCGATTACTCATCATAAATATCTTAGGATTAATAAAGTGTGTTAATTGCATATCTTTTGAAAAACTGTATTCATTATAAATTATATAGATTGTCGGACGTTTGATAATTGATAGCTTAATACACAAAATCGTCTTTTATGACTCCTGATAGGTTTAGTATCGTTAATTAATGCCAAGCCAAACACCATTGTAAGGGTACGTTTGGCATGAAAATGGTGAATAAAGACTACAGGATATCCTTTCTCATCCGAGTTTAGCTGGCTCTATTCATCTGATATTTTACGTAGAATATTGAGATCTGAACAACATCATATACCCAGCCTTTTCCCAAGTATGTTGGACTTGGTTTCCAGTGTAACTTGAAACAGCTGAATAGTAGTATTTCACATGGAGTGACTGACAACTTTAACCCAGTTAAGTAATGGATAACGATACCCCTTGGTAAGAATATTAAGGTGATATCTGAACAACAGAGTCTAGAAGAATCAAGACGTACCCAAGAGGCAGTACGTCCTAAGCTCAGAAATTAAGTTAACGCGCACATTGTTCAAACTTCCTGTCAGTGTATTAAAAACAAGTTTGGGAGTGGCGACGCTATCTTGTCTTATCGCGCGCTCGTGGAAACTTCTGACCAATCCAATATAGTCGACACGTTCCTCGACCCTGTGTCTGATAATTAATACGACAGATGCCACAGTTTCATGACAACATGAGATTAGAAAGTTACTACGCCTATTCGCCAAGACGAATATCACTTTTTCCTGTACCGTTGCTTACTACAAATTGGTGAGACGATATTCGTTTTAAATCTTTTACTCATAATTCAAGATATGCTAAAGACAAATTGACCCTGTTTCACTATTATCAGATCTTATTTGAAGTAGGTTTACTGAAGTTGTAAAATACTGTATTATGTTTTCAGAGTGTCTGAAAGTGGGACATCGGTAGATCATAACATTATTTTTATGCAGCAGTTTTGTTTGTTAGATTCGAACTGTTCATTCAATTGAATTTCATTTATCCGTTTAGTAAAGCACCCATTACACGTACTCGAGCCTCGAGTGGCTATCTCACTGCGCAGGTTGTTGAAACTGCTAAATATTTCAGTATATCTGGTGAACGTGCGCTATACGAAATGCAGAAGCGAATACGAGTTTGTACGGTGTACCTAAGTTTAATCACAAATATGTACCTACATAGTTAGTGCAGAACAGAATCAAATTGTGGTCTACGGGCTAAAGTTTACATGGTGGCCGTGTAGTAGTAGCAAGCTAGTGGACCGCCCCACCCACATATAAGTATAATATAGTCCGCGTTTGCGATGATGCTTTTCATGGAATAGACAACAAACACGTGAGTCAGACTGACTCGAGGAAGATAACATTAAAGTATACAACAGAAACTATTTTACGACATGATAAAACTCATGGTGGTGAGCCAGAGAATGCAACATTCAACTAAGAAATGAGTGACAGTCGTTTTGTGATGTAGTAGTTGTAAGGTATATAATAAGGTATCTTTATTACAATATAGTCAGTGTATTCTCGAACCTCATTCGTTTCATTAGTCTCCTAAACACCCTACCTTACAGTTTCCCAGTCTTTGAGATATATTTCAGGAAAGACGTTTGCGTTTTCTGAACGCGGCTGAAATCGTTCGGACGTCAGAAGTGTAAACAGAAGAGCCACAGTGTAGCTGTATAATTTATATGGCAACAGTTTCAGGGAACGAATGTCGAATGCCAGTTGGCACAATCAACGGGTCGTCAATGTATAGTTGTGTACGATTACGTCGGTGTGCTTTACAGTCACGTGTATTTGACTACTTACTGATGACATACATAACTTTTTTATTGAGACTCCTTGTCAATGATACTGTTGTTTATTATTTTTGTTGTTGGCAAGTGACTTTACGATGTTTATGTTTTTGGGCTTTGCATGTTGGTGGGGCACTGGAAATTGTGATACCTTAGGTTTAGAAAAGAATATCACACTTGCAAAGTGCTTTAGTGAAAAACACTTTTCTCCTGAAATTTTAGTGATTTAAATAATTTAATCTGACGATCAATCAGGCAATAACATAATAAAGAATTCGTATCTATGGCAGACATTGAAAAATTAGTCTGGACGTTTGAAAAATCGCTTTTGGTTGTGAGTCGGGTTGAGTTTAAATTAAAATTGAAATAGAATTTATAGACTTGGTACTATTTTTAATAAATTTTAAGAATAATAGGTATGATTAATTTCGTAGTTTGTATATGATACACGAATGAAATTATATTGGTCTACCAGTCGGATTTTTTTATTAATGTAAAGCTTTAGCAGTATACAGTTTACTAATTTATTAATAAAAGGGATTGCATATATTTTTCGAAATTCCTTTATTAATTTTTTTAATTGTCCCTGTGCTTAGGAAAATATCAACAGTTCAATTGGAACAAATAAACTACATGTATTAGTATACTCTCGCACAATCTGCGCGTGTCACCACAAAGTCATCTCGCTTGAAAGCTATTTGGAGATTATGAACCTAATAAAAATGATACATAAGGTATAATTTTAATGAGTGTGGTATAAATGGTTTCGTGTGAGGTGGGCGAGGTCACGGAGCGGGCGGTGCGGGGCGCCGGCGCCGCCACTCCGCTCCGCTCGCCGCGGCCCGCCCGCATCCGAGCGGTGACGCAACGCGCGAACCGTCATACAAAGGCTGCGTTCAAACTACACTCGCATTTAATTTGTATTTTCCTATAGCTAAATATTACAGCTAATTACGCAAAGATATTATACAAGTCACAAATTAACTTCTGTTGACAAAACTGATACCGAAAAGCGGTTGAAGCCTTGTTCGCAAAACCTTATTTAGTTTTTTTGAGACAACAAGTATTAAAAATTACATTCCGCAAAATTCTGTTTCAGGTAATCTGGCACAGCTATGCATAAATCGCTTTCGAGAGAATAAAAGTTGGCAATACTTTTTGGGGACAAATGTAAATATAGCGGATTTATATTTTCGTTGGGGATGTTTCAAGAGGTTGAAAGTGTGGAAACACCAAGTGTGAACGTGTCCTAATTACAACACACATCTCAGAATAACAATAATTGTGAATGTGATATTGTTGTAAGTTGTGTCGTGCGACAATGTGCTCGTTACTGAACTTGTACAAGTAGCGTCGTTTGTGTGAGTGATTGAGCGGCGACTAAGTAGAACAATGGCTTTATTGGACAGCTTTATTTAATGGTAAAAAAATATATCTAGTTGACTAGTCAATTGATCAATTGAATGAACGGAATTATTAAAGGCGTCGCTTGAACTTGGCGTGTTTTATTTATCGCTTGCGTCAATTACGTCCAATGTTGAAAGGAGTTAGATTTAATGTGAATTATGCTCAATGAATTTTAATTATCAATCTCAGCATTTATTTTTAAATTAAGTGGTTGACAATACTCAAGTGGTGTATTTGTCAAAGAGAGGTGTGCCGCTGAAAGTCGTGTGTTTTATACCACTCTTGTGTTGACAGGATGTAGTCAATCTCAATAGTGCTACAACTTCAAAGCAAACTGCTTGTCTTGACATTCACGTTTCGATTATTATAGCTCAACAGCCATCATAATCAAACCGTGACTGTCAAAACATGTAGTGTATCAACATATACTACACGTTTTTATTTTAATCAACACAGAAGCGCTGAGAATTTTGAGATAAAAACATTGAAAAAGCTTTTTCTGCTTGTTAAATTTATTTACATCTTAAATTGTATATTTGTCTCAGTCTTAATTGCATCTCAAAGTAGAAAGGGTAAAAAGAACCTCATTTAAATTCTAGCCTAAAATGATATTGCTCCCGTTCGTGATTGACCTTTAAAATGTTCCATTCGCTAATTTAACCTGTCACCCCGTCACATATTTTGACGCTACTACAGTGTACACTACGGAAATAGGAACGTTGTCTTCTCGGAATAAATCAATTGTCTGTCGACCTATTTCGTTTACTATAAACTTATTTGTCGCAATCGTATAAATGTTATAACTTGAAGTTGAATCAGACCATTGTAGTCATCTTGCGAGATTTTTTATCGTCTGAATGCCAATACCTATTATGCTTCTCCGTATTGAATATTACGATCGGTATCGATAAACAAACTCGTTGTATGGGTAGTAGCACAAAGCACGTTATATTGTAGCCATAAGCAAGACTTCGTGATTGGTCGTCAATATCGATAAGGGAAAATACCGCAATACACATAAACGGTAGAGAGAGCGTGAACGTACCTACAGAATTGTATTTTCATAGAACAATAAATAAATTATCATAAGAATCAGACAAGAAGCGAACCTGGAAGTGGCTATTATTCAGTTCACAGATTGAGAATTTCAATTTCCGTGTCTACCAGGGCTATTACGTAATATTAGGTCATTTAAAAACTTGCTCAGATATATTTAGGAAAATAATTCTATAAATGGAAAATTTGTGATTTGACTTTTGCCATAGATAAAGAAAATTAAAAGCTAAACAGCATGCCGTTGTTTAATTAAGTACCGATTCGTGTTAGATGACGATAACATAATAATAGGTACTTTTTATTATCATGAATTCATAATATAGCGGAAATAACATGCACGGTCGTTAGAGTATTTTAATAATCACCACGTGATACTAACGGTTTAGAGATTGCAGTAAAATGGTTATTATTGTAACAAAAGGAAACTGGCCACCTCTTGACCCGTAATAAAATTATTCTTAGCACTTATGCACTTAAAATAATAATAGTTCCTATATTAGAATGGAATAACATCTCATTCATTGGTATCGGTATATAATAACTATATTACGCACGTGTTGAAAGCACGTGGTGCTCGAACACTATATAGGTAGTTCCAGCTTAGGTTCAAGACCTCTCTGACGTCAGAAGCAGAACAAACCTACTCTACTATACGATGCCGTAGAGATTTCCACGAATAACTTAACTCCCTTTGTCTGAGTATGAATAAAATAAGCGTGCTAATGTTTTTTATCTGCGTGCTTAGTCATAGAACCAAAAAAAGTGACTGATTGGTATTCAGTCATTATGTCTTGACCAACCAAAAAAATACGTTTCTAAACGTAACGTTTCGATATATTAAGCTATTTTTGCACATAAAATGTTGCTGAATTGCAAAACATAACATATGTAGTAAGTGTAGAGTGGGTAATTAGAATGCAATTTTAATTAGGTATGTTCTGCCATTATTTTCGTTCCACGTCGACGTTTTTATAACTTTTGAATTCAATAACCTTGAACAAGTTAAGAACATAAAACCTACTACCCATTTATGTGCTGGCACTGTTATTTTATTCTTTTAGTAGGTGTAGATGCGCTCTATATCTTATTGCAACACGCATTCTTTTTTTAAACACCTGTTTCTCAACGATTTGCAAATGGAAGAAAAACAATGGCGTACCAACCAATTGTTTACCTTCCGTGTTTATTGTTACAACGTTTTCAAAGAAATGGGTTATGGGATTGTTTTGGGAGCTTATTAGCGGGTAACAACCTTTTACCACCAACGTTACTGATTTCATTCATGTATAAAATGCTCGTAGACAAAACAATGTGCGTAATTTTTTGCCTACTTCTAGAAACACATATACTTGCACTGTATACACAGGCTTACATAGTACGAATCGTACGTACGACTAACTGTTTGATCAATAGCGCAAGTCGATCGGCACACAAACAGTGAGTTTATTTATCTTCACTGTTGGTCTGACCACTTTTCCCTAGACCAAACATCGCTCTATCAAAAATCGATTGTATCAACAGCTATATATCAAAAGCTTTATTGCTGGTCAAAGTTTTGCTCAGCTCTGCAACGATTATGCACATATTGAAAAGCGCCTTTAGTTTAGTCGAATTGCATAGACAGTCTATGTCTCACAGACGAACTGAATATAATAAAACACGGAAGAATGCTTGTTAATCAGTTTAACATTTCCTAAATTCTTCTGCATTAATAAAATTGATTGAAAGTTTGAAGTCTTGACAGACAGCATTTATTTAAACATTAGCTTCGTTAGTGACGGCTCGGTGAAGAATTTAACGTAGTAACTTGTAAGATAAAAATTAACGATCCACGATAAAAGAGCAAGTCTTTATTAAGATAACACTGTTACTAATGCAATAGACAATGTATACAGATTGACTATGGTTTGGCTGTTTCAGAAGCGTTTTGTTATTCTAGAACAAAACCTCTGGTAATTAGGAATACCGTTAATACGTCATGGAAATGAAAATTACGTTGTGATCAACATATTATGACAAAATAGTCAAACATTTCAGCTCTGACATCCTTACTAATATTATAAAAGCGAAAGTGAGTTTGTTTGTTTGTTTGTTACCTCTTCACGCTTTAATGGCTACACAGATTTTGATGAATTTTGGTACAGAGATAGTTGGAAACCAGGAGACGGAATTTTTTTTTGATAAAAGTGGGATGTGAGGGAGAAAGAGGGAAGAAAAGGGAAAACTTAGCGTTGCTATTACAAATCAATAAGGCGCAAGGGGAACTGTGTTACCCCGAATTTAACGCGAGCGAAGCCGCGGGCAAAAGCTAGTTAATTATAATTTCGGTATGTGCTTAAAAGACATAGCGATAGACGTTTAGACCGTGCCAGTGACACTAGTCTCGGCCACAAATAGACATATTCCTTTGGAATTTATGGTCGGCATCAGCAATGCATTCACCTGATCCCATCACTAGACACTAATACCATGACTACAGCTGTCAAAACGTGATTTTGGCGCGATCCCACCCAGCCACCCAGGTGTGAATGTTCAGCTATTGATGGATTAACATTGATGTGACGTGACCAGATGATATATGCAAAATCATAGATGCATTATCTAAAGAATGCATGTGGCAATAATGGAACCAGTGTGTGTTTTGTCGATTTTTTTTAACGTTTATTTGTAAGGAGATTTGTTTTTCACTTTGTTTATTTTTCGTTGGCATA
Organism: Ochropleura plecta; assembly: GCA_905475445.1. NCBI lineage: Eukaryota > Metazoa > Arthropoda > Insecta > Lepidoptera > Noctuidae > Ochropleura > Ochropleura plecta. The sequence goes on from FR997723.1 coordinate 14,933,635, forward strand.
AGGTCTACATAATTAGAGGTCATAATTTAAAGTCTACGTATAAAAAGAAGAACTGCGAAAAAAAAACTATTGTATGTTTTTTGATATCGTCGAAAAAGGTGTTTTTGTAAAGCATTGCTAGTTTTTTTATACAAATGCATGTTATTGTTTACATACTTTGTGTATCTAAATACAAGTAATTTAAATAGCCACACGTCATGTGTTCGAAGGTATATCAAATGGCGTGATTGCGAAAGGTGTTTTATAGTCGGAACTTTATATGTTTTTACCTAAGCAACTAAATAAGTTACAACGTGTGTTCGAAATTTTGATTATTCTTACAATGCCGGAATGTTTAAGTAGCATTGTTTTCATATTAGTTTAAGTGTAATTTTATTTATCACCCGAAAATGGGATTGACACACGATAACCTACATAAAAATTGTTTTTACTCAACTTTGCCAAAATGTACTTTCAAAATATAAATAAGAAAATGTATGAAAATATCAAAACAAATTAATTCACATAATATTTTGAAAACAGTTGTTGCAAAACGCGTTCGCCGTTCAATTTCCGCCATCTGTGAGTCATCATTCAAAATAATTATGTTCACGGCGTCAGCACTAAGAGTTATGTATCTCTGGTCTTACGAAAAACAGGGACGCAGAACATTTTATCATTACGTATGATTCCAAGAAGGAGTCTTTGAAGTGTAACAAACAATGGCTGGCTATTGTTTATAAACATGGGCTGTCGTCGCCGCGTCGCCTGCGTTTCCACCGCACTCTCTCCGCGAGTATAAATCGCAGAAAATCGCGATGCAACTGTAAACTATCGGATGTCGATGTCAATGACATACGTGTTTAACTGGAACTGAATGCTTGCGTTTATAGTAAAAGCCCGCTGTTTACCCAAGTATGTATAGCAGCTTATAGCAGTGTTATTTACAAACTTTAGCGGTTTCGCGTGCTCAGACGTCATATGCAATATTTTGGGGTACAAATTGGACTTTCTCAAATGTGTGTGTCATTGTATGAGGGAACGGTAATGTGTTGTTAATGCATGTGATGATTCACTCAATTTGGTAAATTTACGGCTGTGTTTCATTTTGATAGATAAATCAGGAAGCGTCAGTTCTGTATAACGGTAAAGATAAAGATTAGTTCGCAATTAAACAAAGCTAGTTTAATGTTTTTGAGAAAAACGTGTTTCGTACATAAATGTCCATTGAGCCAGAAATATAAATCTACAGTAATATTATATAGAGGAAAGATTTGTATTTTTCTATGTAATGAATAAACTCAAAAACTACTTGATTGATTTCAAAAACTTTTGCCATTAGAAAGCTACATTATCACTGAGTGACATAGGCTATATAACATCACGGTGCTACTCACAGCAACGGGTCAGTAACCAAAGACACGGGTAAAACCGCGCAGGATAGCTAGTTTTCAATAAAGTATAAAACCTAATGCATAACCCATCAACAGTCCCTTGTTATCAGTGGTTCATTAATTAATGCGCGATAATTTCTATTCAAAGCACTAATTGAAAATTGTACTAGGTAACATAAAATGGGCTCATGGTATCGCTTAAATACAATATTTTGAGGTTATTATGGAATATTTATTATTTACACTAACGGCCATAATTATCAGGGTAGCCATATAACAAAATATTGTCCGATAGATACGAGGGTGACCTGTAGGTCTAACTTGAATATCTCGTGTCGAGTTTGATAATGAAATCTGCTCAAGAAGACATTGTATGGGTAGTTAAACGATGTAATTACAGGAAGCCTAGGCTATCAAATACTCCTGACGTTACAACGTTAAATGCACGAAGTTGTCTACAAAGTTTCAGGAACTACCTCAATAAGTCAGTAGTTACCAAGTTAACTAGTTGAGTCGAATCTCAACGATAACAAGAATAATAACTGCAAATGGTTACACTTGCATGCAAAAATACAAAGACAGATCATTGAGCACTTATTAAACAGCCATTATTAAATCACAATAGAATCTAAATGGCTTTTAAGACAATTGGCACGTGGGCAGTGTAATGTAAACGAGATTGGAAGTGAGTCAATTTATTTAATTGTATGTATAAAAATTTCATACTCGATATTTGTTATTTGATATTTCTGTTATTTATTTAGTTCGTCGTCCACATATTTTGGTTGTATGTAAGTAACACGACTCATAAGTTCATAACATCATGGGTTTAAGCCCAGAAGAGTTAGGCAGAGATGTACAAAATAGTATCCCACTAAGCGCCAGTTATATTAAATTTACATATAATAGGGGGCGAGCCTATTATTGCCATCAAGAGGGCACAATTTGAAATTGAAAATTTCATATATAAGTCATTGTAAATAATCTAATTAACGGTATCTACATAATCCTGTGCTCACAGGGTTTGGTTGCATCTTTTATTATGCTCTCTTGTTTGGCGAGAGTGACTAAAGATTTAAAAAAATATCCAATGTTTATAAACTTCACCATTTTTTATAGCTCTACACTGCGACTTTTTGGTTTAATTACTTGCTATGATTTAAGTACAATATGTTTTTAGATCTGTTGTTTCCAAGAACATCAATTATTATTTTTTGTTTCCTTATTCATATAATAATATTTACGATACGGCAATTAAAGAACACGATTCAAAAGTAAAACAACTTGAAGGTAGATATGACAAAGTTATTACTTTATCTACTGACGCAAATTACATACACATGATTATGTACTGCCTATGTAATTACATTGAATTGTTTACAGTCGCCCATATACTTTTAAAACAATCTTGATTGACAGCGATTATTTTAAAGATCGTCTGACTGTTTCGTTAGTGGAGTGCGACTATTGGGAATGATCCTGCATAGCTATTCACAAACAATCCAATCGTAACCGTAATCGACAATCGGCACTTGTCTATGTTCTCGTAATCCAATCGTCAAACCGGCAAAACTCTATTCATAAAACCGTGTAGAGTTTTGTTTTCCCTTCTTTCTTTTGTAGCAAATGGAAATTTGTGGTCGAAAATTTAAAGTGATAAATATATAATTTCACCAGGTATTTGTTTTTTTCGGTATGATTGACGTCTTCATATCGTAACACGGTTGTGCAGACATGTCAAAATCGACCGATTACGGATCTGTGAATAGCGTTTGGATTACATTTTTTATTATACTCACGGCACGATTGCAATCGAGTCGTGAATAGCAATGCTGGAGCCGATACAAGCGAAGTGTTATTGAGTTTTTCAGGAATTTCTCAGTAGCAGCCATAGGCAAAAGGCTGGCTCCCTATACATGGGACTTAAACATAACTAGAGAATTGTGGGTGTACTATATTTATATAGATACACCTCCACCGGTTTTTCAAGTCTTGTGCAAAAGTCTACAGGATATTCAGATTAATCATAATGTAAAGGAAGGCAGATCTAAACATTTGCTAATAGGAAAAAAACCCAATAAAAATCAATTAGTGACGGTGGATATTCCGCACGTTATGTAATTATTTTATGGTGATAGACTTCAGAGGAAACTATTAATGTTTATTATGTTCATTGGCGGTAGAGCTTTGAAACTATTGAAGTAGTTAGTAAGTACCTATGTTCACCTGTTTATTTATAAATAATAGCGGTCGAAAGGTCTAGTAAAACAGTTTCATTTTTGTTGTTTCGCCGTAAAAGATACAGGGACACAAAACTTTGACAGAATAGAGTTCAATTACATAAATTGTATCTTATTTTATTACAAATATTTTCAATATCCATAATTAGTTATAGCTATCTCATTATCTGATGCGTTTTACCTGTTTTTTTGCTCTCTAGCGGTTAAGTTCAAAACATCACTTAGTCCCGGCATGTTTTCTACCTGATACCTCGGCATTCTTGGTATGAATGGAATTCTTCATAGCAGATACAAACTAAGGTTGTAATGGACCCTTCTAGTAAATGTATACAAATAGTTTTAGAGAATGTTCCATTAGCTTTAAGACGTATCGATTAGAGATATCTTCTATATGGATTTAACTCGTTTATTTGATGTTAATGTCATGATAAGTGTCTTATTATGATACATAGAGTTAAGGTACGTAGTTTATGGTACTTTACATTTTAATGAGTAATAAATCATTCGTTAGCGAGATGTAACTGCGTGGTTGGCATCGCTTTCACGATTTCACGACGCTCTAGAAAGACTTACAATCGTAATACGAGAATCACATATGACCAAAACATTTATTTCATTTTTATATTTGAGAAGTTGTATAAATATTCGCCAGAGCATTAACCCTGCGGAAAAATAAATAGTTACCTTTTTGTTCTTGAAAAGAGTTTTTCCTGACGAAAATGATTCCACAGATGAAACGAAATCATTTGAAGCGATGAATGACACGACTCATTCGAATGCCGACTTTGTAACATGTCAATAAATAATGATTGCTTATGATATTTCAGGACAACTATTTAAAAACATCTGTAAATAAGTCTTGTTGGATAGGCAATAATGTTTATAGTTTTACGATACTTTAATTTACCCTGTCGGAAGAGCAGATTGATAACCTATTCACCCACGGTTTGTTGTGGCGAATTAACTATCAAGCGACACAAGCAATTAAGTAAACATATTAGGGGTGCCAGATTTATACCTACTTCTAAAACTATAGCCCATTAAAAATATGACACAAATACGGAAAATCTATGGCGCATTCTTCGTCATAATGCAAATGGTACTATAAAATAAATCTACAGAATGGAACTTGTTCAAGTACATCTGTGATATTATGTAGTTTCATGATTTTCTTTGCACTATGCGCAATTTGACGCCAAGTTTAGAAATAACTTGCACAGGATGTTAATAAACATGAGGCAACTTAAAGACGTTAGGTATTTGTAGGCTATTATGCAACCAATGCATGTTATGCCATGTGTTTATATCCTAAAACTTGTCAACAGTATTGCATAACTATAATTTTTATTTCAGGTCATCATTGCTTGTTCAACTTTCAACGCTTTTCGCTCGAAAACTTCAATTTGAGGAGTTTTAGAACTAAAATCTTTACGGTTTATTCAAAGAATATTGAGACCAGCACGTGTGGCTGGATTGCTATTTCCACGAAATTGTCCTCGAGAAAACCCGAGGCGTATTGCAAGTTCGAGTTTTAAATAAAAGGCAATACATGTTACAAAATAGCATACATGGAACGTGGAACTACGTTACTAACAATGCCAACGGTAATGGGAATGTGTTCTAACTTTACTGATGTTTGGTTCTAGGTACTGACAAGTGACAGCGATATGCCCGTATTATGAGTATAACATTAGGTAGAGTCATTGTTGTCATTAAGGAGTAGAATGGATTGGCACTGCGAATACATGAATGCTACATTAAAAATAGCTTACTGCGTTAACTTGAATATTATATGGTTTTTGGTGAAATCATGCATCGGTGGCTTTCACAAAATAATTTTATAGACTTGGAACAACAGCGACGACCCGAGGTAAGCCAAGGTGGGACAAAATGAAAATGACAGGGATTTACTGAGTATTTACGGGTAATTAAGGATAATAAATGAGTATTTACGTCATCGCCGCGGCTGGCCTGCCGCCGCCGGTCACATACACACGGACACATGGGCGACGCATGCGATAATGATAGGTTAGAAAACGAACTCACCACATAGTGCTGTTCCATATTCCTTCCAATGTGAACGAGTTTTTGCTGTCATCGCAATTCTTGTAGCAAGACTTCTAGTTAATTACCGCGATTTGGAATGAGATTATCTTGAGCACTGAATTTATTTTATATATTAAATATAATAATATTAAATAAAGTAAATTGAATTCATCGTAACGATTATAAATATTAAAAATACGGAGAACTAACTAAATATCACAATAATTATATATATTCGATCTAAATTAAAATTGGGTTTGATAGCAAAACGTTATAACCGATTAGGCTTCATGTTGATGGTTTATGTGTTGTTGGCTTGCTGGTTCATTGCGCGGGAAGGACGCGAGAGTCGTGGTAGCGCGGCGGCGACGAGTGAGTAACTGAACGAAACGGCGCGATACTGAGGCGAACGAACTAATCGCAACGCACCAAGTGGGATGGAATGAGGCAAAACGGCGCGGGCGCACGCTTTTGCTCCTTGTTTATCGGGCGGTGGAGTAGTTCTTGTTGAGATAAGAAGAAGGTCGATAACGCGGCGCGACACGCGGGTGACGCGGTGACGCCGCTGCAACCACGCCGCCAGACACTGCCGTACACTCCGACTCTCCGAATATTTTGTTAAGACAACTTATAAATAGACTCTACAGGACTAAAATAACACTGACAAACATAAGACCCGTGCGATGCACGAGACCAGTTTTATAAACGACTTCTGTCGACGGATAGTAGTCTCTACCTATTATTTGCTTATTTTTAAATAATAGGTCATATCATTATTTTTATTTCCGCTCTGCTGCCCCTTCCGTCGTAGGTACGTAGTTAGAAATAAATGCTACAGAAATAGAAATAATTAATAGTGCTTGTCCAATTGGTGCATTAAATACACATCGGAATAAAAACATGTTAATGGTCTTTGTGAAAACTCAAAAGAAAACATGTGTGTCACACTTGTATTATGCTGACGTGTCGTCGTGACTAATGTGACATAGTGACATAATGTGACACTATGGGACACCATGTGATACTGATACTTGTTTTCAGAAAGTGCGCGCCATAATCATGCCTTTTATCATCCCAGTTTATGGAATGCTCTAAGCATATAAAGAAGGCCGATAACGGATGGTTCTCTTGATAATTGCTCATTTCCGATATAGAAATGAGCAAATTTCTACCATTTGCCACGGCAGTTTTAAAAATAAAAGATTTATTAAAAATGGCTAGTAGGAACTCACGACAATTTTCTGGAATATAATATAATATATTTATGTGTATATAATAAACACGAGACCTTAAAGTTTCACAGGCACACCGAACAATCTCAAATCTCACGGAATGCGAATGAAAGATCTGAGTGACAAAAACAAAATAATGTGACCACAGATAATACGCAAGGTTTTGTAATGTATGCACAGATTGAGAAAGGACAATGGGCAGAATTGGCCCAGCATCCAATAGCGTTTAAATAATTAAACATGTATATATCAAAGATCAAAAATCCACTTACGAATATTTGGTGGCGACTTGTCTCGATTCAGAGCCTTCAGAGCTTTAAATCGTTAGGACGGATCGTTAATTCTGCCCCAGTACTCAAAAGCGTTTAGAAATGTATTAATGAATTGATTAATTAAAGAAGAACATAATCTTAAATTCGGTAAATATGAGCAATTAAGTAAAAGTAAATACTGTTTTGTTATTGTACAAACATTAAATCATATAAGTAGATCATATTATGTTTGTACAATTTCAAAACAGTATTTATTTAAAACTAGCTTTTGCCCGCAGCTTCGCTCGCGTTAAATTCGGTATAACACAGTACCTGCTACCTGCAGTTTTTACTCTTGCGCCTTATTGATTTGTAATAACAACGCTAAGTTTTCCATTTTCTTCCCTCGTTCTCCCTCATATCCCACTTTTTTTTAATAAAAATTATATGAATGCCTATGTCCGTCTCCTGGTTCCCAACTATCTCTGTACCAAAATTCATCAAAATAGGTTTAGCCATTAAAGCGTGAAGAGGTTACAAACAAACAAACAAACAAACTCACTTTCGCTTTTATAATATTAAGTAAGGATATTGACTTCTTTTATTTATTTTCCAGTCAATATTTTCTTATATAATCTTAACTTCGGTGTCCAGCTAACCACCTATTAAGATCAATAACTTCTAACATCAACAGACTGGAAATTGGCGTAAAAGTTGTATTAGTGGCAATAACTCTCTCAAATTAGGTATATCTTAATGATATTGCCCAAGAAATTAAAACTTCGGTGCTCAAATAGGCACCTATTTAGGTCAATAACTTCAGACGGAATACGAATTGGCGAAAGTCGAGTAAGGGTCAAAGGTTCTCATTGAAATATATGTCTAATGATGTATATCTTATTTCTATTGGTTGCCAAGAAAACCTTAATTGACTCCAAATAAAATCTTAACTTCGGTGTCCTACTAGTAACTATTGTGTACCTCCGTATGTCAGTACCTCCGAACGGATTGGGAATTAGCAAAAGTTAAACCAATGGCAAAAGTATTAATTGAAAAGCTCTCTTCAATTAAATATGTTATTGCTACTGGTTACCCAAAAAATTTTACTTCAGTGCTCAAATAGTCACCTATTTAAGTCAACAACTCCGAATGGACCATGATTTGGTCGTACTACTGTAAAAGATTCTCCTTGAGCTTTATTATATTAAGCTTAATGTTTATACAGAGTTTTATATTTCATTAAATCTTAACTTATTTGTCCAACTAGTCAGCTATTTAGGACATTAACTGCGAATTGACAAAAGTCGTGTTAGAGGCAAAGGTTTTGCTTGAGAAGCTCTTTTTATTAATTCTGTATGTCTTATAGCGATTGGACTTCGGGGCAGATGCCTATACTTTAAGGATGCCCATTCTCCTTTCCAAGAAAATATGAAACATGATTTCTTAATAACTGTATCCATTTATGTTAAGGTAAGCTAGGGATCCCATCTGTAGGTGGTAGTCTAAGGGAAGACGAAGAAAAGCATCAGCTTCTTAGACTATAATTCTGATCTCACATGATTTATTTACCGATTATTTTCCCAATATCTCCTATTTGTGATAAATGCAGTAGGATAAAACCAGACAGACAGGACTCACATCTCATTAAACCTAACTTTTTAATCTCTGGCCGTATTGGTTTTTTTATGTTTAACTTACCCAATTGTCAATATTCTCATACATATAAAGTTAAATGGGCCTTTCAACTTATATTGGTGTTTCATCCCTTGCTCTATGTGTTTGCGAACTTCACAATAGCCCATTTTTTGTTCAGAAAGCAATTTGTTTTCAGGGAGAGATCCTAATATCGCAAATTATCGTATTTATATTGTGAAGGACTACAGTTTTTGTCATTTATCTATATTGAAGTTTGAGAATAATTTGTTTCTATTATCGACTCGTAAACGTTTATACAAAGAGTCGGATAAGACCGAAGAGACTGAAATACTAAGAATAAATAAAATATTAATAAATTGTACCTAATACAAATTGAATGTATTAACTGGAATGTAGGCCGGGAGTCGAAGAAATTAGAAATAAGTTTCAGATTTTAATCAGGTTACTCTTTTAGGAACGGTGTTCTAATTGTTGTCTTGCCTAGAAAATTTCCTGTATCTCTTCACTTACCTTTTTTATTTGATATTAATTCTGACGTGGATGTTTCGTGAATATTCAAAGTACTTAGGTCAATTTATTTATACCACCAAGGACATGGACGCGTCCCTTCTTTACAGTTGCCGCAATGCCTTGAAAACTGGAAGCCAATTTAAGTTGTCATAGTAAAAGTACGAATCCTAAGGTCAATACCGAATGTCTAATGAAAGTATTTACATTGTTAGCAAAATTAGACCCAACAAGGTCAACAAAAAACAACAAATTACTGTCTTTATTTACGTTATTTATTCCGTATACGTTTATGCCGAAGCGCTCCGACATTATAATTTAAACAGCGTTAAATCTTACTAGCACATGTACGCTTTTTGGCTTCATTCCATTGATTAGATATATTCGACGCAGAGGACATTCGCTGTTAGGATGCAAGGGCTACAGATGCATGTTTGGCATTAGTGACTTGTTTTGAAACTATTTCTGTAAATAAACATATTCCTGAAACACATTTATGGCATGACGAAACGGTAACGAGTAAATCTTGCAATAGTAACAGAATTACAGTGGTCTAAAATGGCCTCTTTAGCAGAATTATAATGGGATAATAATATGGAATATGTTAAAATTCTTAAAATGGTCACAGTTGCAGTTAATATTGTGAATTGTCACTTTGTGGCCATTTTACGAATGGTTACGTAATGCATAATTATTAACCTATTATGATTCTGCTAAAGCACTAATTTCACACCCCCAGGAAAAAGTATTAATTTTAGGTACGACACTGAAAAATATTCACGACTCTATCGTCGTAACAATCATGGTAGATAAGGTTGACTGGTAGAAAATGCCCAAGGCATTAAGTCCGCCTATGTACAATGTTTTTGTTACTTGTGCATGAAGTTTTAATAAATAAATAACAGATTGCTGTTTTTAACTCATTTTAAAATCGCAAATTTTATTCTTCAAATCACAAAAAATGGAATATTGTTGAAATGATACGATACGATACGCTTTGAATGACGTCTGTTTTCTGTATACGGTTAAGTAATTAACAATATCAAAGTAAAATAATGATGTTAATGTGACGTAAGATTTACTGTTTCTAAAATAATAATTTATGTATTATTCGACATTAGTCATTATGGGAAAATGGTAACCAAGGAGACTTTACATTCTCTAGGCCTCGTGTGGGTATAACTGTTATTTTAGATGCGATTTTCCTGTTTACATTTGCACGATTCGCTTAGGTGTGTTTTAACATAATGCTAGAACATTCCAATACACGATTACTACAACGTTGACGAATGCAATACTTAATAAATCGGCCAAAATAACACGTTGTTGTATCTATTTCTATTTTTTCTAGAATACGTCAGCGAAACAGTTAAACGTTTAATTTTATTATAGTTTATAAATAAAATAAAAAAATAAAATAAAATTCATTTATTTCAGGTAGTAGGTACCTAGTTACCTACACCCATAATTACAATTACAAATTACATAATACAAAAAAAAAAAACAGAAAATAGATACAATTAAGATATTATTATTATTCATTTTTTTATACTTAATAACTGTTTATTATTCTTTCGTTTCTTACTATTATTGCAATTTGAACACCGTAAGGGTATGTAGTGCAGAGCCAACGCTTGCCGGGGTGGCGGGTTGCTCGAAAGAGATACCGCGGGTCCGCAGCCCCGGAACATGTACTTAAAGGACAAAAGAAGGAACACGGGTGGGCTTTAGTCAGTATAAGTCTGACATTCCCTCCGCTCCGCCCAGATCGAGGGAAGTTATTTGGTGATTAAACATCCGCAAAAAAAGGGTAGCTGTAGAAATACTTATCTCCTTTATTTTTGAGTCACCTACAACAACAGTTAGTTATAATTCTATTCTATTCTTGCATAATAACATATTTATCATCCTTACTTCCTTACTAATATTATAAAAGCGAAAGTGAGTTTGTTTGTTTGTTTGTTTGTTACCTCTTCACGCTTTAATGGCTAAACCGATTTTGATGAATTTTGGTACAGAGATAGTTGGGAACCAGGAGACGGACATAGGCAATTTTTTTTTTAAAAAGTGGGATGTGAGGGAGAAAGAGGGGAAAAAAGGGAAAACAGCGTTGCTATTACAAATCAATAAGGCGCAAGGGGAACTGTGTTACCCCGAATTTAACGCGAGCGAAGCCACGGGCAAAAGCTAGTGAAGTAATAAATTAAAGATCGATAAAATTTAAATGTTATTTTGTTGTTATAATGACTATGGTATTTACTTCGGTTTATTAAAAGATTTATGGTGATTCTTTGTTTACAATACAGATTTAATAATCGAACATTCAATAAAGGGGTTATTTAGAAAAAAAACTAAAAAAAAACAATTAATTAATTTTCAAAGTGATCTTGCTATTCTTGATAGCTTTGAAATATTATTTTTGAATATCCAATTAAAAAATTAAACACACATAAAATGCAAAGGTGAAAGTAAGATTCTTGCGAACGGAGACTAGCCACTGAGGCTCCAAAATAGTGTAAAATTACCTACCTGTATGAAGAGTGAAAGCAAGAAGATATGGAAACTTGTCTGAAATGCTTACCTTTCTCTATGATTGATCATAAAAGAGTTGCAGTCGACTATTTAGTTTATGGAAAAATAAAATTAATTTGATTAAGTACTAGAATATATTATTTTCTCTTAATTCATTTATCTTAAATACCATTTTCATATCAATAAGCAGTGATTGTGTAGTTGTATGACCGACAGACTGTCAAGTCTAAAGTTCGAACCCCAGACACGCACCTCACATGCTTCGGTGAAGGAAAATATCGTGAGGAAACCAACATGACTTATTATATTTTTGATGTTAAGCCAAGACAGTGGCCCGTCGACGTCATAAAAACTCTGACACCGGATTAGGCACCTAACCACACTGTAAAGAAGAAGGAGAAGCTGACAGTACGGATGGTGCAGTGGCCGAGCGATCGACTGCTGCGGTGGGTGTTGCGGGTTCGATCACCGCACGGAACAAAATATAGGATCATTGGCGGTATCAATTTTGAAATAACGATAACTGCTTATGAGAAACTTATCGTAAATATCTATGGCCCGTATACAGCTGCTATATAAATGGTCTCTTGACACTGAATATAATAATAGAATGATACTGCTACAATGTTGTGGTTTATTTTTATGACGTACTAAGCCTCGACGTTCTTGAAAGGTGTAATTGGAACAATTTTGTTGTAATTTGCTAATTACTACAGCATCTAAGTATTGGGTTAAGATCGAGATGTTTCTTCACGTTGGCATTTACCTTCGCAGTAACAGTAAGCCTTGATATAAAACAATTGAATTGTAATGTATTTATTCATTTGGGTTATTTGCAAATACTAGAAACTGTAGTAGGCAGATAATAAAGTTACATCAAAAATTACCTTAAACTGTCAAAACGTCTAAAGACTACAAGCAGACTATTTATAATTGCTATCTCAAACCATTTTACTTGAGTGTTCTTATCAAGAGAATCTTATTGTTCATAATTTATTGGATTGAACCATTAATAATTATCAATTTTGAACCTGAAAGATAAAGTTTATTATTGAAAGATAAAGTTTATTATATTACATTTATCTTGTCTACACGGATCATCAATGTAGGTTTAATACCACAAAAGGGAAAAAAAACAAATTATTTGTGGCCTACCTGAAGACTCTACATGAGTGAAATAAAATATGATGTCAGTTTAGCTCATTGGCGCTTGCCTAACACCTATTAATACTTACTGATCCAATCGATTCATACAATTTACGTGGGAAAAAAATGTTATAGTCTATTTATTGATTTTAATTATAAACCTTGTGAATATAGGCATAAGTATTAATACTCTAACATCAATCAATGAATGAAGTGATTAATGGTGCTTTTCTTTGTACAAGAGTTTAATAAAAAAACTGATTTGTATCACGTAAGGAGTTTAAATGGGCCTCAATTACTGTGAATCATTCTGTGTAGGAGTCGGCTCGACTTTGGACTGATCATTTATGTTGAAGACATCATTGTCTTCGCATGTACAAAAAAAGCTCAATAAAGAAGGCCAGTCAAAGTAGATATATTGATAAGTGGAAGTATTTTTTTTAATGTACACACGACAGCACATCAACCTACAAAACCATTTTATCTCTCTACTACGGTGTGCGATCCGTAGTAGAGAGATCAGCTACCATACCATGACGTCTTAAAGCAGAACTTATTCCACTGAGGGAAAGAGACAAAGCTATACAGGGTGTCTAGCACCATCTCTTTCCCTCAGTGGAATAAGTTCTGCTTTAAGACGTCATGGTAGGCCTACAGGTTAATAATAGTTTACAATAGGTTGACCTGCCGTCGTGTGTACAAATTCACGGTCATTATTTTTTTAAGCCTATATTGTTCCACTGTAGGGTAAAGGCCTTCCATCCCTCCTTCCACTTTTAGTGCGACTGTAGGCCAATTATTGTTTGACAAAGAATCTAGCTTGCCCCGCTATCTTCTTTTTGGGCCACTATAACCATTTTGGTATCCATATAGTGGTAAGTCTCGCTCATTGATCCTCCAAAATAAGGCATCATACCAGATAAAAGAAGGAAAAAGAGATTTTTCCGTCGCCAGATAATAGGTAATGCCGTGGAATGTAGACTAGATATATGTAAACACGTGCAGGCAATTGGTACGGTCATTACAAAATTCAGCTGAATCGTGTTTCGGATATCTCTCATGAATGACAAATGTCAATCTAATCTCAGCCACATATATTGAATTTCGTACGATTGAATTCTTTTTATGTATCACGCAGACGTGTGATAAAATCAATTTACACAAAAGATGTGTCGAGGACATGCTCTCGTTTTTACCGAAAATGGGAAAAAAAATCTGCTAGAAATTGCAAGATTATAATTTTGCTTATTATAATTTGGGGTTTTGCATTGTAGCTCTATATACTTACGTACGAAGGATAGGAGCCTTAGAAACTGCGGAGTGGTCGGCCTTGGCAAACTTTTGGGTAGGCTCAATAGACTTGAAACTAATATCTTTGTTAACAAAAGGTCTACTGCTTAGGGAGTTCATTACATAATGGAGTAAGTACGATGTAGGTAGGATCTTGAAAAATTAGACAAGTTATTCCAGCTGTCGGTAAAGAATGTTGGCACCGTCACCCCCGCTTGTCTCTTCTACTCGTAGATACAAAATCGGCGCGTGGGCATTAAGTGATGAAAGGAAATGGAGAATTCAAGAACGACATTAAATGGTCACAAATCTTAGTAACATGTTTAACTGCATCTGTCGTGTACAAACTGGATGGTAATAAGGCCAGGATTGGTTGCTTCCTCCGAAAATCAAGCAATTTGCTTGGTCAGCTTCTGTTTAAGTGAACTATTATTTCATACTAGTTATCGCACGCGGCTCTACCCGCGTGAAGTTCATTTAGTGTCCCACGGGGTCCGTCTTCCGGGAATAAAAGTATTATTTATTTTATTTATTTATTTATTCTAGTGGAATATCTAGTGGTATATCGAGTGGCAGAATATGATGAGACCTTTGTTTATATTTAAGACCATGAAAATGTACCATATTCAGACAATTAAATGAATTTGAATTTATCTTTGTGCACCAACAACAACAACATCCATTATCCAGACATCCATACATCCTCACAAACTTTCGCATTTATAATATAGGTAAGTAGGATGGAGTCGGAGTCTGTAAATAAAACACTCATGACAAAATCATTTATTTTATTAAACATGATAGTATAAAAATGTGACATAGCGCCTTACTGCTATACTTTCTACCACTTGTTCAAATAAAGGTATGATAGTGAACATCCACTCAAACGGAATGTTTACTGATATAACTGAAGTTTAAAATAAATAATCGTGTAATATTCCATTAAACTTTCCATAATCGACAGGGAATTAATGAAAATGACTATCAGCAGCAGTATACTCAGTTGTAAGTTTAAGCGGGGAGAGCAGGTTGCTGGTTTACGATAGTATTGCAATATAACGCGATGTCTACACCATTCCCATAATCATTCGATAAATTAGCTTGCCATTTGGTTTACTAGGGTTTATCCCAATAGGTTTAGAAATAAGGTAAATAGTTATACTCTTTTGGTTAGAGTTCTATTAGGTCCTACCTAATTTTAAATTGTGTTTTTGCGGGAATAGCAACAGATGGACTTTCTTAAGATTTTTTTCTTCTGTTTTTTTGCCATTAAAACCAATGAAAAAGTGTCGCTTTGAGTGATGTAAGTCACCTTTTGTTTAAAATACTTGGAGGTTTGCCCACCTTGTAAGAGACAAAACAATGATATATTAATACCTTTTTCCTGGCCGGAAACATTTGCACGAAATATCATGCCACTGCTGTCAGCCAGTTCTTTGTTAATTTTATGAAGGTATACAGTGATGCATGATTTTTTTGGCGCTTGAATGACAGTGACAGGAGAGCGCTGATAGGAAACATTTTGTGAAATAGGTAGTGTTGATAAAAAGCAACATGGTGGAGTTAGTTCCGAATAAGGCTACGCGCCAAAAAAATCAAACAGTACAATTATAAATGCCAATGTAAAACGGCTTATTACTTTTTCCACAGTGCAAAAAGCTACAGAAGAATGGGAAGAGAAATTGCAGCACACATTGCATCCTGAATTCAGACGGCCATTGCTCGGTAAAGCCAGAAATAAATAGACTAAAGAAACGGATCTTTTACTAACCAGTGCACTACCTAGTTTCTTCAAGTAAACTAGACCCTGGCGAAAAGCCAGAGAACAATAACATGATCACGAAACTAGTAAGCATACCTAATGCTTTGTAAACTAAACATTTTGCTCAGTAATTGTATGGCCGATTTGGGCAGAATTTAAATCAGAACATGAAACAATTCACAGCTGAAACCATAGTCGTAGAAAACAAAATAATCGTTGAGGAAAGAATAAAATAAGCCCACATTAGGGCCTGTCGATAAGAAATATCAAAGGAAACAAAATATAACAATCGGTACATAATGTATAATGCGAATTGCTTCAATCGTTTCTTAGAAGATGTAAAAAAAAGGAACAAACAAACTCGGCAAGGTTTTTTGAATGATTCGCAATTTGAATGAATTAAATTGCGCGCAGTAAGAGTCCACCATCGTTCTAAGGCGGACGCTTAACCTAATCCCGTGCAGATAAAAACTTGAAGCAACTGCATGACCGTGTTATGAAATCCACATCGCAAAATTCTTATGAAACATCGTTATTCAGCATTTAATTTTACATATTTGTCACCGCATGCGCCTCGATCACGTCATTTATAATCAAGATACGGAACGTAAAGTGCGAAGTTCAGTTGCATTTTCACATTTTCTGATATCTTGGCTACCTTGAGACACTAATGGAAACATTTCCACAACAATGTCGAAGAGTATTATTTACTCGTACATTGCCGTCAAAAATGCATATAGTGTGCTTTTGCACAGAGCGGTTCCAAGCACGTTGGAATGTGAACATTGATCACGCGTCCAGCACGTGAAGTCTGCATACGCACACAGCCAAACGAACACACACATCACATGTGCGCCAAATGCCAATGTACGCATTGTTGGCAGCTACGCGTGTGTGAGCGATCTATACAGAGTCACTCACACTAGCACGACCGACGAGCCGGCCATATATTTTCAAATCCGCACGATATTATGAGTATGATTCGGGTCAACTTGACATTATAGGGTGATTTTTTTGTTGACTTTCAGGACGCTTGACAATATTTTAATGTAGGCGGTGCCCGTCAAATATGTATTTTCAGCTTATTTTATTCCGGACTTAAATTTACTCTGGAAGGACATTGACCCGCTCACTTCAGCTGACATCACTGCTTTGCGCGGAGATTTGTCAGTACATTAGCTACTCACTGATACTGGTGGAATCTTTGGATTTGGGTTCACACGTCGTTGATAACCTGCGTTGTTACTAGCCATGACATTATAAACACTAGATATTAGTAATGTTAAAATAATGATTATATTTTAACTTAACATATGTAAAGTTGAAATCTGTAATTCTTGAACACACATTGTTGGTCACGTAACAGTCACCATCCTTTAACATTGTTTGGGATAGTCACCTTCACGCAAGGGTGGGCTAATTGTGAATAGGCAGTGCGTCCATGCGAGCTGGTATTAAGTGGGGTACCTAATTATGTGTTCTCATAGAGTACCTACATAGAGTGAGTCAACAAGTTTGTGACGCGTGGCGAACACACCCACGGAGATAATGTCAAATTAATTAACAAGCCAACGTTATCACCGCCATTATTGTGTACTAATGTTTAACTTTAGAGTGTATTTAACTATAGCAAGCTGGGTTGATGTGTAAAAAGATAAATAATGCTATAAATTGCAGTACAAACACGTAGGTCGTGCGTCAGAGCGGTTGAGTTTGCGATGGGCACAGTCGCTGGTGTCAATATTGTACTGAGATAAGTTGTGCTCCTTAAGAGTGGCACCTGACTTGAGTGTACCAACGTTATTGATTATCTTCATCGAGTAGATGGGAATTAAGAATGAGTGGTGCGAAACTCAGACAGATTTTCCTAGAAATGAATGTTGAGTTGTTGTTGTTGAGTAACAAATATACGCCAGCCAATCCGGCTTGCGTATATTTGTCACTGAAAACTTTTAAGAGTTGACATAAGTAGAATATAATATAACGCTGTTAAATTATTGCAGAAAAACACAAAATGTAAAATCTACTGACGTATTTTTGAAAACGTGCTTGCTTAGTGTTTTTCCATTTTTTATTTTTCCCGTTTTTATCATTCAGCCCATTAGTGAGCTCAAGAAAATGGATAAAATCGAGACACCTTCGAAATTCGAGTGACTTCCATTTCGAAGAACATTTTTTAACTATCTTTGAAAACTTTCATTATGTTTTTGATTGATAGATTTTCATGGAATTTACTAAAACTGTGGTCACGAGCTAATCACGTGACGAGTGACTGGCGCGTCAACTTTAAAGTTGCGTAAAAACAGTAAACATCAATTAATCTGTTATCGGCTAACTACTGTTTATTCTGTGAAAATCAAGTGACCAAATCGTAAAATAAACTTGGTTTCTTGTTAGGTACAAAGTTCTTAGTAAGATCACGTTTTTGAAGAAGAGGAGAATAACAAAACACCAAAAAATAGAACGGGGTATTAGGAGTTCAGTGTCAAGGAGTTATGATACACCCTGATTCGTTTCTCCAAATGCAGCATTTTGTGTGGGTACTAATTAGAACTTTTCTCGTCTATCTTGGAGTCGGTCAGTCTAAGGGGTGAGTATCAGTATCACACAGGGCGACTGCCATTTGACCTCTGCAACCCAATTACTGGGGCCCTGATATACGAAGGTTAGGCCGGTTATCTGACTGTCGGGGCTTTGAATTCTTGTAGAGCCGTAGCTGTGTAGGTATGACAAGGTCCCATGTTTTACGGATGTTATAAACTCTTCGATCAACGAATAAAATATGCACAATCTTATTAGATTGTACTCCATTGAGTACAACACCAAAAGAGATAAAAAACCATGTTTACTTATCTCTTTTTTTTTTATAAAGATTCAAGAATATTTTCGATTATAGTATTTTTTTTTGAAATATAATACACACTTCATTAAATTAATTAATTTTGTGTTGAAGACGTCCATTCGTTTTTGGAAAGAAAACAACTACAAATATCTGTTATCTCTTTTGCCGACTGTACTAACGAAAGAAACATCAGTGCATAATTATTGTGAAGATTAATTTCATCCCTCGAATACAAAGCAGCATCTTCAAAAGCGGTTTTTCAAGAATTTAAGACAAACTCTCGACTTCCTCTCAAGTCGGGAGCTTGTGTCTAAAAAATAACAGAAGCACGGATCGATTTTCAAGGATAAGTAGCGCTTGAGAAGGTCTGGCTGAGGATAGGAGCCTATCACTACATACCGAGTTTCCTCCATGCTTCAGTACGCATGTTAAGCCCAGGCTTAAAAGCGGGCCGAAGCACGGAGAAAACCGAGCTGTCTTCTTCTTCTTCTTCATGTGGACCCCGTTTCTTGGGGTGGTCCGGTTTCCGCACTTAGTCCTTGATAACCGAGCTGTCATTTTTACTTCTTTGACAGATATCACAGGTATTCAAGGGCCTGAAAGACTAACAACAGGTGTTTTCGGGTCCCGTATTACCCAGTACTAACTGTGTTGTGGAGGTCAGATAGACAGTCGATCCAAGTAAAATACTTGTATTCAGCTGCATCCGGTAAAAAGCCGACCTGAATAAATTTGGGAAAAGACTAGGCAGATGATGATGACTCTTTAGCCAAGCGAGAAAATTTATGATGAGAGAGATGAGATGTCAGCAAAGTAGAGGGGCTTGCCAGAGCCTCCGCCTGTCGGTGTTGTGGGTTGTTCGAAAGAGATACCGCGGCCCCGGAACGTAAAGGGCAATAGAAGGAACATGGGTGGGTTTTAGTCAGTAAAAGTCTGACACTCCCCCCGCTCCGCCCAGAGCGGGGGAAGTTATTTGATGATTCCCCACCCCAAAAAAAAAGGACCAACAGTTCATTTTTAGTCAACTTCACTAATGTCTAAAGTAATTTATTCATGTTACCTACCTAAAATTGTACGCTACATTGTTTTTCGCCTGTGCCAGTAAATTATACGTGGCTTTTTGTCCTGTGCTCGACAGCGTAGCAGCAAATAGACGAGAACTGTAACAAAGCTTTGTCCTAACAAAATTAATGTATAGGTGTAGGTGGCTCATTTTGTTAGGCTTTTACGTCCGGTCATCCGGTTTTCTATACCTAATAAAAGTGTTATTTTGTTTATTTTACATTATTACAAATGAAGTTTAATTTTCACTTAAATAAAATGTTTATGTCTTAGTATTTTATTTTCCTGTTGACAGCAATGCGGACGAATTTTTTGACGCCCTGTTATTTTTTTACCATTTTTATACTTGTGCATTTTTTATTATAAGTAAATTATGTTAATTTGTAGTTTGTCTATGTGTTGGTAAAGGAAATATCTCTTTGTTATCAGCTTTCTGTCAGTTGACGGAGATGTTAGAATCATAAGGATGCTCTAATTACATGATAATTTGCTACGGTAAATGAATGAATCAGCACTTTTTATTTAACACAACTTTAAGAATTTTGGTAAGTTGGCGGAAATCGTCAGTGAGTATGAGTATCAGGCATTTGTGGTCTTAATAACAATGGAAATACGTAAAAACGTAGTTGTGGAAATGTTTAGGTAAATCCTCGGTTGGAATAGACAAACATTGCATGTTATGAGACGGAATGCAGACGACAATCCAGGTTGTTAAGACCAGACTTAGATTACACATTGTAAAACGTGTTTAAATGCATAAAGTCAATATGGTTAATAAGAGGTATAAAGTAAGCTGCCTATATCTTACTCTGCATAAATGTAATTTATATGATTATGGAGATTATCATTATTAGTTATTAATTATCTAATAATCATTTCTAAGAGAATTGAGAAAAGAAAAAGGGAGACATCAACATCACCTACACAACAAAATGAAAATGTAGCTGGCGGTACTACCAAAAATATAGTAGCGCCTGCGAAACTTCACCGTACTGACCCATTCGCATACGTAAGGTCTAGATCCCATTCTGTAACTGAAACAACTAAACCAAAAGCATAGGAATCTCGAGACATCGGTAACCGGACAAACACAACAACCATAAGCAAAGAGCACCTTGTAAAGAAAAATCGCCCCACCCCGGCTGGTCACCGTGGGGCAAGAGACCAAACCCCCCTAGGATTTTTCCCTAATAATAAACAAAATACGAAGCAAGAAAGTAAAAAGAGAAATAGCATTTATATATCTACACTCAACACCAGGACACTGAGAACAGACGAATCCTTACAGGAACTGGAATATGCCTTAGGTGCTATAAATTGGGACATTGTTGGCCTGAGTGAAGTAAGAAGAATGGACGAAAAAATCGAACAACATCAAAACTACATCTTCTATCATATAGGACAAACACCTGGCCTACACGGTGTCGGCTTCCTTATAAAAAAATGCTACAGCGAATATATACAATCCTTCATTGGAATATCAGAACGAATTGCACAACTTAATATAACCTTGCCTGGGTATGAAACAATATCAATCATCCAAATATACGCTCCTACAGAGATGGCACCCAAAGACATAAAGGATAAATTCTATGAGGACGTGGACAAGACCCTTGCAGATGCACACAAGGCTGTTATTCTGATGGGAGATTTTAATGGCCAGATTGGCGAAAGGCTAACTAAAGAGGATAGCATACTAGGCCAATTCACCACAGGAAAGAGAAATGATAACGGACGAAGACTGATACAACTGGCGCAGACATATAACCTCAAGATACTAAATAGTTTTTACAAGAAGAGCAAAAATAAAAAATGGACTTGGGTATCCCCTGACGGGAAAGTGAAGAACGAGATAGATTTTATATTATCTAATAAACCCCATTTCTTCAAAGACATAAACATTATTAATAAGCTCAACTTTAACACAAATCATCGAATGGTAAGAGGAGCTATCTACCTAAATGAGATAAAAAAGAGGAGACAGCACAACAATAAAGGAATAACACCATGTCAAATCCCTCAACCCATCCCTGAAAACGTTTTAATAACATTGAAAGATAATTTAATAAACAATAAGTGGGGTGGAAATATACAAGAAAAATATAATATGTTAGAGGAAGCATTACAAAAAATATCTAAAAACCTGTATTTTTCAAAACCCAAGAAAGATAAAATCGGAGACGAAGCCAGACATCTTATCGAAACCAGGAGAACTTTACTGAGAGACAGAAAACAAAATAGAACACAAATAACGCATTTCAGTAAGTAAATAAATGAAGCAATTAGGACACACAGGAAACAAATTAGAAATAAAACTATTCAATACCACATCGAAAAAACGGGAGGCATAAAGAAAGCCCTAAAAGAATTGAGGGAGAATACAAGCTGGATTCCATCCATAAAAAACAAGACATCTAATAAAAAAGAAACAAAACGACCTGAAATTATGGAAATAGCAACAAAATTTTATAGTAAATTATATGATGACAAAGACAACAAGAATGCTTATTACTCACAAGAAGATGACGAGGAAGGGGTTCCCCCAATATTAGAGACCGAAGTAAGAACCGCAATACTATCCCAGAAAAACTACAAAGCTCCCGGAGATGATGGAATAACAAACGAAATTATAAAAGGGTGTGTAGACTACATAATAAATGCTATAACAAACATATATAATGAGATTTTATCTACAGACATAATACCACAACAGTGGACATCCTCGACTATTATATTACTACATAAGAAAGGTGATAGGGCAGAAATAAATAACTATAGACCGATCAGCCTGATCTCCAATCTTTACAAGATATTCGCCAAGATAATATTGAACAGAATTAGCACAATTCTGGACCAAAATCAGCCAAAAGAACAAGCTGGATTCCGAAGCGACTTTTCAACAATGGATCATATTCACGTCGTAAAACAGATTATCCAAAAGTGCAATGAATACGGGAAAATATATTACTTAGCTTTCGTTGATTACAGTAAGGCATTTGACTCTCTAAAACATGCACACATTTGGGATGCTCTACACTCACAAGGAGTACACACGAAATATATAAGGTTAATTAGAAACATTTACAAGGAGTCAACGGCAAAAATCCAGACAGAAAGAAAAAGAGTGCCCTTCAAAATTAAAAAGGGAGTACGCCAAGGTGACCCCCTTTCACCAAAACTATTCTCGGCTGTGCTAGAACATATATTTAGAAAACTCAATTGGGATGCATTTGGGATAAATATAAATGGCGAAAAGCTAAATCACCTTAGATTTGCAGACGACCTGATTTTGCTTAACGAAAACCAACAAGGCTTGGAAATAATGCTAACGCAATTAGATAGAGAAAGCAAGACTGTGGGTTTGTCCATGAATCCAGACAAAACCAAAGTAATGACAAACCATGCAAAGACGCCTATCTTATTAGACACCAACCAAATAGAATATGTTGATGAATATGTATATCTGGGGCAAATTATTGCACCGGAGAACCAGATGCAGAAAGAAATTAACATCAGGATAAGTAAAGCTTGGAAAAGATTTTGGTCCCTGAAGGAAGTAATGAAGAATCCACACATACCCTTAAAGGATAAGACCACTGTGTTTAACTCATGCATATTACCATGTCTAACTTATGGAGCACAAACCTGGGCCCTTACTGGTAAACAGAGTGGAGCACTCAGAGTGTGTCAGAACAAAATGGAGAGGAGCATTCTTAACCTGAAGTTAAGAGATAAAATTAAACTTAAAAGTATGAGAAGAAAGACAAAAATCACGGATGTCACTTACACAGTAAAAAAGCTTAAATGGAACTGGGTAGGCCATATGATGAGAAACAAAAATGACAAATGGACTAAAAAGATAACTGAATGGTACCCACGAGATGGGAAAAGAAAGAAAGGTCGTCAAAAAATGAGATGGGAGGACGATATCAGAAAGGTAGCTGGTACTACATGGCAAAGGAAAACCGCAAACAGAGATACGTGGAAAAGCCTAGGGGAGGCCTATGCCAAACGGCAAACTGATAATACCGTTACCGATGTCGAAGATTAGAAGTATAAGATAAACTATTAATATTACATATAACTTAATTTAATTATTTATGAATAATGTTAAATGCATGAAATTTTACTAGCATAAATTTTAAATAACTGAATTGTACCTAATAAATTGTAATTAAATAAATATATCATTAAATAATTTATTGTAATGTAAGATAATATAGTTACAATTGAAATGTAATATTAATTGTATTAAAATTGAAAATTATATATTACAAGTTATAATTCAATAAAATAATGTAATGAAATAATGTAGAAATGAAATGTATTTATGTAATAATGTCATTATCAGTAATAAAGGCTATTTGAATTTGAATTTGAATCATTTCTCGAAACTTCAAAAATGACTCCATCTAGAATATTACCTATGTGAATCCTTACTAATATTATAAAAGCGAAAGTGAGTTTGTTTGTTTGTTACGTCTTCACGCCTAAATGGCTTACCGATTGAGATGAATTTTGGGACAGATATAGTTGAGACCCTGGAGACGGACATAGGCTAAAAAAAGTGAGAAATGGGGGAAAAAGAGTTAAGAAAAGGGGAGAGAAAGAATTTTTTTTCGACAATCACTCGGTGAACACTGGGCTAACGCTAACTTTATTAGTGTTAGCCCAAAGTAACTATGCCACGCGGACGAAGTCGCGGGCGGAAGCTAGTATATTTTATAGTGCTGTTTTGTAGACATCTCGGGGGAAACTTATGTCCAGCAGTGGATGCGTATACCTGTTAATACCTACCTACTTTTTTCAGATGGGAAATCATCTAATAACTTTCTCCGCCCGGGGCGGAGCATGTCAGACTTTCTGACTGAAACCCATCCATGTGTCTTCTTTTGCCCTTTATGTTCTGAGACCGCGGTGTCTCTTTCGAACAACCCCCAATCCCGGCAGAATACCTACCTACTTAAGAATGATTTGCTTAGAGTGGAGCTTATAAAAATATAGATGTTATCATTTGTTCATACCTAGGGTATTTTTTTTGTTACTAG
The DNA here is from genome assembly GCA_905475445.1 of Ochropleura plecta. Taxonomy (NCBI): domain Eukaryota; kingdom Metazoa; phylum Arthropoda; class Insecta; order Lepidoptera; family Noctuidae; genus Ochropleura; species Ochropleura plecta. Next base: position 14,958,622 of record FR997723.1, read on the forward strand.
ACATAATATCCGCGCAATTACAATATATCACTGTGTCAAATATGAACGCAAGATAAATCACATTATCAAATGGAGCATTATTCAAATACAGAATGTGTTGGTCAATCTGACATGCAACTTACCGCTGGAATAGACTTGTTCTCAAGTGGATGGCTCTAACAGCCGTTGTGTAGGCGACACCCATCCGAAACAAGGCGACAATTTGTAGGATTGGATGCCCAATTAAATGTAGTCAAAGGCGAAAACAAGCCTCGGTTGGCTTGCAATTAGATTAGATTTGTAGTGGGTAGGTAGGTAGATCTATTAGAGCAACACCAGCTACAAGAATGCTGCTTAAGAAATTATTAAAATGTGCAATGATTATTCTTGTACTTATGATATTATATACTGTAGTAAAAGGTACAATTAGGTTACCAAAGAAGGTACTTTCCTTTTGGTCCTTCGAGCCGGATTCCAGCAACTTGGAAGATCTTTTGTGATTTCTGCTTACTCTTAGTTTTAAACAAAAATTGCATCATGTGTTTATTTATCCATCGTCAGTAGCTGGCACCGAACAGCAAATCAAATCATTTATTTCAATTAGACCATTACAGGCACTTTTGAATGTCATGAAAACAAAAAAATGATGCTGCTGCAGTCCCAGTCACACGAGACATAATAACTTGTGAAAATACTGTAGTTGTACAGCAAACTACGCTATGGCACCTTGATTTTCCTCCAGTACAGATGAATAGGAAAACCAAGGTTGGTTATTATGGGAAAATTTCCTGAAATAAATGAATTAATAGTAATTATAAAATTTAAACCACAAAACCAAATTACATTAAGTAAATATCTATGTCCCATTATATTATCAATGACAGCCTTTATTCGTCAGGTTTTATCATTTTTTTTTTAGTTTTTAAACTTATTTTTATTATAAAAAGTATCTAAGTAGATACTTGTTAAAGTAAAACTAAAAAAATTTAGTAACAATGAGCATATCCTATTTTTTTTTTTATTATAAAAGCGAAAGTTTGTGAGGATGTATGTAAGCGTGTTTGTTGCTCTTTTACGCAAAAACTACTGAATGGACTTTGATGAAACTTCACAATAATATAGCTTACATATCAGAATAACACATTGACTACCTATTGTGTGTATTTTATCACCATGCGAGTAAAACTACGGGGATAGTAAATAATAAAATAAATAAAGGATTTAATAAAACATATACTTACTACGGGAAATGTGACGAAGATACATAATTAAACCAACATACCTGTACATAAACCTATGTATTCATGAACATTGGAGTACCTGCGGAGTCATTATACATGTTTGGTACAGACATATCTTGTTACAATAGCGAGCTTGAAGAGGATCGACTTACGTGGGCTAATGAAAATACACACTCACATACAGGGCGTCCCATTGGAATTACCACATGGCTGTTATGAGAAATAGGGAGATGTTCGTTGAGGAAACTTCAGTTTTGGTTAATAGTGAAAACCTTAAACTGCAATGTAGAAAAAAATAAAACCGACTTCCAAAAAACTAAAAAGTGGAAAATAATTTTATTTCCGGAAGTCGGTGGCTTTTGTTGGTTTCGTTGACTTTTTTGCCACCGACTTCCGGAAATAAAATTATTTTCCACTTTTTAGTTTTTTGGAAGTCGGTTTTATTTTTTGCAAAAAAGTTTTTTATTTCAGCATTTTTAGTTTTAGAATTTTTTTTTTCGGGTGGGAAATCACCTAATGACTTCCCCCGCTCTGGGCGGAGCGGGGGGCATGTCAGACTTTTACTGACTAAAACCCACCCATGTTCCTTCTATTGCCCTTTACGTTCCGGGGCCGCGGTATCTCTTTCGAACAACCCGCAATCCCGGCAGGCGGAGGCTCTGGCAAGCCCCTCTGCTTTACTAACATCTCTTTGAGGCGCGCGTGAAACACGAACGCGCCGTCGATACGGCCTGTCGTCAATCGACGGACGGACGGTGAGCTACCCATTGCTCACCGTCCACAGGCCCGCATCTGTGGCCGGGGCCCGAGAGTCGTCTCGCGGCGCCCGGCACCCGGGGCGTCTCCCGCGGCGACTGGGTTGGCTAGATGTTCTCTCCCTCAAACGCCCAGCCACCTCCTTTGCTAGCATTACTGCTTCGCAGAAGGAGATGACCGCTTCCCATTCCCTCTCGCTCCGGACCATGGCCTGAACCAACGCCGGACGCGAGAGATCGCCGCCGCCGATCGCCTCCACGAGGGCACGGCGGTGCTCCGCCCAAGCTCGGCAGACCGCCACTGTGTGCTCCGGGCGATCGTCACAATGGTGACACCCGGGCGTTTGCTCCCGCCCGATTATGTGCAGGAACCTCCCGAAACTTCCGTGTCCGGTGAGGACCTGCGTCAGGCGGTAGGTGAGGACGCCATGACGCCTTTCCAGCCACTCCTCAAAGAGGGGACTTACCGCCACTATTGTGGCGAGCCCTGCACGGGGTTGCGACAGTCGCTCTCTCCATGCCACCATGAGATCGCACCGGTCTGTCCGCTGAGCGGCAATTTGCCGCGGCAGCGGAGTTTCCCCCCGGTGTAGTGCCTCCGCGCGCCACTCAAACAGGCGCGCGAGCACAATCGCCTCCAGATCCCACGGTGGCAATCCGGCAAGGAGGCTCGCTGCCTCGCCGGAGATCGTGCGGTAGCCCCGGATCAGCCGAATGGCTACCACCTTTTAGGTTTAGTTATAGTATTATGATATTACGATAATTCGCAAACACGGATAATTTTAGCTTTTTAGTGCGTAGGTCCCGTCTTAAATACAAGCTTTAGTTCCACATGACGCTATAGTATTAAATACTATCTAAATTATGCTTTAGTTTAAAACCAATTCAGAAATCATATGCATCATCGCCTAGGGGATACAGAGGATACTTGATCTGATGAGCAGGGTGCCCGTACCCCCTGGTACGGGCACCCTGCTCCCACTCGCCTGCCTACCCTGGCGAAACCCATACTTATACATGTGATTGCTGCAATCACGGCAGATTTGCTGTCATTTATTGAAGAGTTCCGTTGTATATCACTAAGAGAGATCTATCACCAAATTAAAATACAATTACCTCAAAAAACTGCGATGACCTTCCAAATCATAGTGCATAGCGATTTTTTTTTGTTCATTTGTCTTCGACAACCTATAAAATTATATCATCAACGTAGACGAAGTCAATCTAATACGCATTATTAAAGATAACTCAAAAACTACTGGCCGGATCTTGATATTTTTTTTATGGGACCAAACGACAACCACCAGCTTTCGAATAAAAAAAGAATCATCAAAATCGGTTTACCCAGACCAGAGTTATGAGGTAACAAAACAAAAAAAAAAAAAAAAAAAAAAAAAAAAAAAAAAAACTCCTTTTTTGAAGTCGGTTAAAAATATACCTAGTTACATGTGGTTCGTAGTTTGAATGGCGTGTATGAGCAGACCAAAGAAAAGGTGATCAGTGTGAAGTTGAAGGAAAAGATGGCGGACTTTGTAGAGGATGATGTAAAAACGTGTTTCTAGGAAATAACGCGATTATATAAGAAAAAAATGCAAAAATAGAAACGATTTCCAAAAAAAGTGGAAAATTAAGTTTATTTTCGGAAAACGGTGACTTTTGTTTGATTTAATCACCGAATCCTACAAGCAAAGTTATTAAAAAAATGTGGAAGTAGGTTTTTTATTTGCTAAAAAGTTGTTTATTTAAGTCTGTTTAGTTGTGGTATGATGGTATCTCATTAATTATCCATTGCTAGATCCACATACATTAGAAGGAAAAATATATATTATAGAAGATAACTCATAAACTACGGAAGTAATATAGATAAAATTAATATGGGATCCTTTCGGGAGCATAACCTATTATAAAAAGTATCTTAAAATCACAATGACGGAGAAATCGCTTAAAAACACAAACTAGATTCGAATTGAGGACCTCCTTCTTTTTTTAAGTCAGTTAAAAAGATTTCCATTTCCAAAAGTTTGACCACATCCTTGTTTATTTTAAACTTTGCCCCACACTAGGAATTTTTCCTGTATCGTGGGTGCGTTTACAAACATTTAAACATACATACACAAACAGCCAGACCACAGTCGATCGCTCGTTGTTGCGTTTATAATGTTATACCCTGTATAGTAATCGTAGTATTAGAAAACGAAGGTGAGACATAATACGCTGATGTAGGCATAGTAGATATGTGTGTGTACTTATTATATAGAATACAACGTAAATAAACTAGCTTTCAATCAATAACCATTCTTCTATATTTCTGTTATTTATTATGCCTTACAAACAAACAATAGGTTTATAATCATGTTTTAATGTACACATAGGTGTGTTATGATTTGCATTGTATAGTTTCTTAGAAAATAGAGATTTATGTCGTTCTAATAAGATTTAGAGTTGGTAGATAGATTTTATTTTATTAGAAATACAACTCAACAAAATTTAAGTAGCTGAAACATGCACAACAAATTGAAGGATTTCTATTAGATGTTGACATAGAAAGATTATGAATACCTAAAATGAAAAGTAATTTGGTCAATTAAATTACATAACCAGCAGGGTTAAGCAGAGGTGTTCCAATAGAACTCACACACAGTTATGTTTAAGCCCCAACGGGCACAAAATCTGACTCTACGGATGGGGAAATCATCAAATTATTTCCTCCGCTCTGGGCGGAGCGGAAGAGAAGTGACACACTTTTACTGACAAAAACCCATCCATGTTCCTTCTTTTGCCCTTATTGTTCTGGGGCCGCGGTATCGCTTTCGAACACCCCGCATCCCCGGCAGGCGGTGGCAATAATTTCCCCTATCTGGGAACAGGGATCTGGCAATGAGGTCTTGGTTGGCTTAGCAGTCCCGCTTGCGACCATAGGACCAACCAGGCAGTCAAATTGAGAGATTGAAAGAATTGAGTTGGTAAATTATGATCTTAAGCAGTATCTCTCAGGACGGCAAAGGGTAGCTCACTGTCCGTCCGTCCAGTGACGACAGGCCGTGTCGACGGCGCGTTCGTGTTCTACGCGTGCCTCAAAGCGATGTCAGCAATGCTGAGCGGCCTGCCGGGGTAGCGGGTGGTTGCAAAGAGATAGCACGGAACATAAAGGGCAAAAGTAGGAACATGGGTGGGTTTTCCGCTGAACTCAAAGGGGTGGAAGTTATTTTATGATTTCCCATTAGCAACAAAAAAAACAGTAGCACTCTTACTCCGTGAATGAGTATAATGTATGTAAAACCGTACATATAGTCAGTAACGTTTGCAAGCATGCTCATTAATAGCCTAGTGGTAGAAACTGGCTCTCGCAGACTCTCACTAGACCGGCGACTTTGAAGTGGTTTAATGAGTTACGATTTATATGTACATAGGTGGGTAATGAGGCGCATCACTAGTTATCAGGGTTGTGCATAATACGTGCTTTGCTTTTAATAAAACACAAGCGTGAGGTCCTTGGTTAAATTCCCGTGTCGGAGAAAGTGTTATTAGGTTTTTCCATCGGGAATTTTCTCAGTAGGTAACAGTCACGGAGCTTTTTTTACGGATATTAAGTCATAAATAACATCCCCCATGGGGGGGAGTGTCAGGCTTGTAGTGACTAAAAATCCACCCATGTTCCTTCATTTGCCCTTTATGTTCCGGGGCCGCGGTATCTCTTTCGAACTTTTCAACGCCTGCAGGCGGTGCACGGTGGGCCTTTAAGGCCACTCTGCTTTGCTGACATCTCTTTGAGGACACGGCCTAGTCACGGAGCCTGGATTTGCTTTTCGCTAAATTTGTCTCAAAAACAGAACAGGCGAAATGTGGGAGTACTATTAGGTACAACTCTGTCCAACCCTTAGGAAATAACAGGCGTAATATTTTGTAATACAATTACAGCCCAACCCTGCTAGTTGTTACCGGTATAAAAACATCCAGTTACGAGGCGTATAAAAACAACAATATTTCGATAATTTCAATGACACATAAACAAATATTAGTATATTCGTAGTATTAATATGTAAACAACAGATATCAGATAATAGGTACATAAGAATTTTCCAGTGATATGTTACGTCCATGAGTTTACTTTTGATATCAATACTATCGAACTTTCTAATACCTATAACTCAATAAAATTATTGTGTGAAGAAACAGGTAAAAACGACCGGTAGATTTCCATGTGGGATTAATTTGATATAGTCCAATATGATTTGTTTATTTAGTTCAACTGATGGCTACGTTTCAAGTGATAAGTTGTGTTAGGGTGCATAAGTATTTTTGTTTTCTTTAATTTATGAATTTATTTTATTGTGGATGTTTTAATGTAATTTAATATTGTTGTAAATGTGATGAAATGTGTGTAACTTACCTGAATAAAAATAATATTTATTTATTTATTATTACCACAATGTTGTGAGTTTAAATTAGCGATAAAATTAATTACAATGAAAGCCTAAAAGCCCTGTCGAACTCCTATAATATCTTCAAATTAAATTCTTTTGGATGGTAAGGAACATAGCTGACCAGCCTTTACAAACTACAGTCGTTGGAAAATTAATGCTGGGGGTCTAAATGGCTGCTTAAGCAGCATCATAATTAGTTAATATTATGAATTAGTTTTATTATTTGACTTTATGAATTTAAACTAATCCGAGACTTGTGATGACTGAACCATAGTACCATTTGAATAAAAAAGCACCTATGTTCTGAACAAGGTCCTCCAAAGACCAAAGTTCACCTGTATTCCAAATAAAAAAAAAAACTGTTCGTAGGTTTGGTAGCGAAAATGTCAAAGTCATACCGCGCATATGGGTACAATACAATATTACAGTTCAAGAAATCTAAAAATGTAAACACTTTAGAGTGACATCATTTTATTTCTCGTACTTATTCCTCTTAGCAAACCCTTTCATTTAATACTTTCATTTTCATTTAATATGGGAAAACATAAAAAAATAATAGTCCGCCAAATTTGGGAATCCGCCATCTTTGAAAGTCCGCCATATTGGATTTAGAGTGACATCTCTTAGCTTGCGTTTAGCATTGGTATCTACGAGTAAACATTTATGCAAAAATCCAGCTTAATCGGGAATTGGGTCAAATCTAAGCTTTGTTACTTATTTACATTGTGTATGTAAAGTTGAGAAAAGTGTAAATAGCATTTCTAACATAATTGAATTACAGACACACAAATCCCTAGTCCTTTGTGTAAAACAGTACAAGTCTACCATGCTCAAACAAACAAGAGAGGTCATCGAACTGCAGATGAAACAGTGCAAGCTTATGCATCCCAAGGCAATAATTAGGATAATGGCAATAGCAAATGGAAAAGACAGAAACGAACTGTTGTAGACAACACTTTAATTAGTAACTGTACAATGTACATTCAACGGTTCGTTCCGAGCTTTTTGTGTTCAGTTTTTCTAGTTGCTAATAGGTGGCTAGATGTAAACATCTAGCCACCTATTAGCAACTAGAAAAACTAGAAAACCCGTAGATTATAAATAATCTACGGGTGTTTTTTTTAGTTTTGGGACAGGCACTGGCCATAATACACCACTGGAGCCCAGTGTGGGTTGGTGGACGTATCTGTTGTAAATCTATACTAATAATTCTTACTAATATTATAAAAGCGAAAGTGAGTTTGTTTGTTACGATTTTGATAAATTTTGGTACAGAGATAGTTGGGACCCTGGAGACAGACATAGGCTAATATAAAAAAAGTGAAAAATGGGGAGATAGAGGGAAGAAAAAAGGAGGGACAGATTTTTTTTTTCGATCATCACGCGGGTTAAAGTTAACGTTAGCCCAAAATCACGCGGACGAAGTCGCGGGCGGAAGCTAGTAAGAGTATAAAGAGGTAAAGTTTGTGATTTTTATTGTTGGAAGTAATCTCTTGAACTATAGAACCAGTAACATTATTCAGAGTCGCTTAGACTTTATTTAAAGATGTTCCCGTGGGATAACAACGTTTTTAACAAAGCTTTTTTTGTCAGTTTGTATGTAGGGGTTTCATTAATGGAAAGCTACATTATTCCCGAGTGTTATCGGCTACATTACAACGTTGCTGTGAGTTAATTTCCGGACATAACAGGAGCGAAGTTACGAGCAAAAGCTAGTCCCAGATAAATACAAAGTAGATAGAAATCGCTTGAAATGTGACGGATAAGTTAATTGGTAAGTACTTGTATGGATGTAAATGGTGAGACAGGTCCAGTTTCATATAGGTATAAGTAGAAACATATGTTTCATTAGACTAGAAATGTTTATTTTTCTTATTGTCATCATGTGCCTGGATTTTTATTAACTATGTTAGGGTCGGCTTCTATCCAATTGATTGATTCTAACTGGATGCAGCTGAATATATTATTTACTATTTGTATTTTATAGATTTTTTGTCATTGAGCAACTGACTACCTGTAGCGACTGTTAATTATTTTATAAATGACAGCAGGGACCAACGGTTTAACGTTCTTCCTCTTTGTATTAAATACTTTATTAATAATGACGATTGGGATCAAAATAAAACTACGAAATTAAAATTTAGTTATCACATTACGTTTTTAATTTTAGAAATATTAACTTAAAATTAAACAGAGATGTTCACAAAACATTGCAATCCGACTTAACAAAATATTTTATTTATTTTTATTGCATAAATGGCACGAGGATCCGTGAGACATTCGGAATGTTTGTATCATCACAATTTATTTATGTATTACAAGGTAATATTTAAATATTTTCATACAACTGACAGCATCAATCAGCGAATTAGATAAAGTAGTGTGTTTATATAACATAGAGTGTTACATCTTTCTGCAAATCACAAATTCCTAGAACTGAACTACTAAATAATGCTGAAAAGTTTGAAAGGTTTCTTAACCCCCTAATGGGTTGAAGGTTTAATTTTATTAAATTCGGGTTAAGTTTCCGTTAGCTTCATAACAAACACGTGTCCTTTATAATCTAGTATTAACCACAATCGTGATTTTGTATTTCGTAGTTTATTTGTATGACCAGTGTGTCATACATGTGTGCGCAACCAATAACGGGTTAACTTTTCACGTACTTACACTTAAATATTACCTTATATTAAATGCTGTGCGGTCTAAGTACGTACAAAATTTTACTTAAAATAACAATATTACCTAGTAACAAATTATTAATAAATAAATATTGTTTTCTTAGTACCACTAAGGTACATAAGTTTAGTGCCGAAAAGGAACTTTAATTATTCAAAGTTAGTTAAGAACGTTTCTATTACGTAATAAAATGCTTTTTGATTCCTAATTATATCACCTATAAATGGTCCTTATTAATCTTGCTTAATTATACGAAATCACAAGGGTTGCATTAAATTGACGGGTCCTAAACGGACTGAAATCTAGAAAGAAACTTTACTACAGTAACACATTTTTTTTTTTTGGTAATAATTAGCAGCCACCTCAAAGCAGTAACTCTACTACACATGCTTTAAAAACTCTAAACGTCTGGATCTGTGCCCGATTGATGGAAATAGGGTCGCCCTCAATTACATGGGACTTAAACATATCTGGCGAAATGTAGGTGCACTATAAGGTACGCCTCTGTCTATCCCTTAGGGGATTAAAGGCATGATGTTATGATATGATTTAAATAGGCAAGTATATTCTACACACCAAAAGTTTATAGCTAAAGTAGTAAAGTTATATGGATTATAATCAAAAAGTATACTTAATACGGAGCAAAGCCGCATCAAAGCGTTACCATTCTCTAAAGATTTCACTACAGCAATATAATCCCAGGCTTAGAGCCGCCAAAATATTCTGCTCTAAACAGCAAACAAGTTTGAGAGAGAAGTTGGCTGCAAAAATATAGCAAATGACCTTATTGAAGTGCACCTGTACTGGCTCTAGCGTTCGAAATTATCTGAGAGCCTTTAAACAAGAAAAATAATAGAAAACCTCTATGTTACACTCCTTCTACAGTCAATTTACCTCTGCTAGTAGCATCGTTTGATCTTTAAGTTCTTAGCACTAAGGTCGTACTTAGGTTGCTACCATAGACCAGAATGTCAAAAATTATAGTGATCTTTATTTTCCTTACGATAAGGTAGCGGTTGGCCTATTGTCGGAGGTAAAATAACTGTGAAAGGCCTGTAGTTATCACTTTACTAGTCTGTGTCAATATGGAAAATACAAAAAAAAAATAGTAGGTATAGTGTCGTACAACCCTTAAATAATCTTTACACAAGAGTGGTTGCGGGGCCCACAGCTGTGCATATGCGAGTTTGTTTTATAAAAAGCTACTTAATAGGCTAAAAGTTAAGGTTCAGTGTTATGCACTCTGGTTTTATTTAGGATTCAATTAGCGAGTTTAAGAGCACTGGAGTAGCTCTAGATATTGATTAGGGTAAAACAAAATATCAAGCTGCAAAGCATGCGGGAACCGCATTTAAATCTATACATTCTAAGCGTATCTACCCTACTCACACATCTTATTCTCGCATCCATACAAAGAGCAATGTAAGAGATTCGATATAACATTCGACTGTTATTTCCAGTCATTAAAGTCCTTTATAAAAATCCCTGTGAATACTAGTCCTTTTGGAACTTGGCGAGAGTTTACAAGAACTTAAATTACAGTAACTTACACATTATGTTTGTACTTGTTTTGTTTTACGGATGTTCTTTATGTATATGTTTAAAGGCACGTTTGAACTACGCTTACAATAAATATCTTTATAATAAATTTGTAATAAATAGTATATTGTGTATTTAGAAAAAATACTTAAGTATCATGTTACAAACTTTACGTAGGCACTTGTTACTTTATGGAGGTAAGTAATGTATCATTATTATTCATTTTGACACATTTTTTTTAATATTTTTACGTATTACTTATTCAAAAATTAGACAAAAATCATTTAAAATACAAAAAATACTAGCCCACCGGTATTGAGAACAGGGTCCAAGCTACCAGCGGCCAGGGTTCTAGACAAAGTAACCTCCTAACAATACGAGCTGTGTCCAAGAGTGCCGCTTTCTGTATCAAGCCCTTGATCCAGATGCCTAACGAGAGCCTCCTTAGGTATTGGTCGAGGCTCTTGGCAATTAAGCCTTTGGCAGATACGACTATCGGCACAATGATCGCTGAGACCATTATAATATATCATTATTATTATTCATCACATACGGATGGTTAAGTAGATGCTCCATGTAATATTGTTGGCACATGTAATACTCATAACAAACTTAATACGAAAACTTACACGAAATGATAGATCATGTCTTCTTTTGCGTTCACAACTGCCAATAAAATAGAGGCAAACGTACCTACATTGCAAAAAAGAAAATGGTAAATTTGTAAATTCGAAACCTGGTCGTAAATGGCGGCTTTCGCAGAATCATAATAGAGTAATAATACGTTTAAATTCTTAAAATGGTCACAGACGCAGTTAATATTGTTAACTGTCACTTGTGACCATTTTGAATTACTTATTACTCATTAATTAAGTAATTCATATTATTAACCTATTATGATTCTGGTTAGGCGGCCATTTTAGAACCCCTGAACTTTCGAGAACGAGAAACCTTAAATTCGTGTCGTAACAATTAAAAGTGAATTCTTTGGTTTTTATAGCTCTTGCTGTAACACTAACAACTGCAATATAACACAACAAAGAAGACAGCCAACAAATTAGGTTCCCTGCGGAATGTCGCCACGTAGCGGACGGAGAATTAAGTACTGCATAACATTATAGCACTATGTATAACAAACGCCTTAAACTGTACACTTTTAAATTACTTACAAAATAGTATAATAATAATGTACTTCGTCACAAAGTGATTTTTACCCTAGCCATGTGATCTTCGCCCTTTTCATACATAACTTTATCGGACGAATACAGTTTCTCTTGTATCGCCGCGAAAGACTGTCCTTTAGTTTCAGGCAGTTGTAATAATATAAATATAACACCGAACACAGACAACACGCCGAAGCCCCAGAAGGCGACATAGTTCCCTAAATTATCCGCCACCACTTGATACAACTTCGTTACCGCGAACGTCATTAACGCCACAAATATCTGGATTACACAGGTCGCCTTTGATTTAATGTTCGTGGGGAATATCTCCGACGTAATCGCAAAAGGCACTGTAGCTAAACCTATGGTGTACGAAAATATAAATATAGGTATCACAACGATAGGAATGAACTTTAAACTGACGAGGTACTCGCTGTTGTTGTGCTTCATGAAGAAGTACGCTCCGATGATGACGTTGGCTAGTCCGACGCCACACGAAGATATTAACAGCAGAGGTTTTCTTCCCAATCTGTCAACTAGCTGCGAGGACATGGCAGATGTGAGAAGCTGCACGGTACCGAATAATATGCAGGACTCCTCAGCTCCCATTCCTCCGTCAGCTGCTCCGAATATCTGCTGCGCATACGATATGATAGCGGTGCTGCCGCAGAACTGTTGAGTGAAGTAAATGCCCATCAGAATGATGAGGCCTCTCCTGTTTCCTCCTACAGTGTACAAGTCTCTCCACCGACTCTTCTCCTTCATGTTCTCTGAAACCAAGCTGCTCATGCTTTCTAATTCTTCTCTGACGTAGCTTCTGCCTCTGAGCTTCTTAAGCGATGACTCAGCTTCTTGTTTCTGTCCCTGCTTGATGTAGTAGTAGGGTGACTCCGGCATGGTGCTGAACGTCACCACGAACAGGATCGGGATAGCGATGTTGAAGCTCGCCAGCCCTAGCATGGACACATATGGCCCGATGCAATACTGAGACAGGATACCAAACTGAAACATATTTATTACAATATTAACATTGGTAAGTTCCAAGTATCATTAATTACAGGAATTATTATTCTCATTTGTTTTAAGATCTAAATCTTTTCTTTGATCTGTTTTAAAGTCATTTTTGTTAGCATATTACGGCTTTATTGGCTTAATTAATTCAAAATGTTCATGGTTGAGACAAAAAAGAAAAATCAAATGCTTAATTCAAATACACGGAAGTAACTAATTTCAACCGTCATTAGAGTTTCAACATCAAAAACAAATTGAAGTAGTTCTTTGAACTACAACCCTTAACACATGCCTTTCATAATATCTCTACAAAGGATGCAATTCCGCACTACAATATACACCTACTGCTTTGTCAAAGGATTCTGAGAGTGCATTAGTTTAATCCTTTCGAATAATTTTCTCAGTAACTTGGTAGTGACATTCTGTGCAAGATACCAAATGTGGACTGTAGACACTTAACTAGCTCTTTTAGATATGTTGGAAATTTAGTAGATATTCTTTATGTGAGGATTATAATTACGACATGGTACTTTCCTGCGTCTATTTTAATTTTTAGGGTTCCGTAAAAGGAAATAATGGAACCCTTACAGAATCAATTTGTTGTCCGTCTGTCTGTCTGTTTGTCTGTCTATCAAGGTCCTGAAGATATCGAGTTGAGATTAAAACCATGAACTCAAGTGTGTGGAACCTTCAGTGCGTGAGTCTGATTCGTACTTGGCCGTTTTTTTTAAAAGCTTTGTATCTAGCTAAAATTTATGAGTAGCATCTGGGTTAAAACTAATTATCATTGAAAAAAAATATTGAGTTTATAATAATATTGTTAAGTAAGCTTATAAATATTCCACGAATATTAAATAACGTAGGGGAAACGAGGTTGATACTAATTAAATTCGTTTGGAAGTTCCACTTATTAACGCTTGCATACAAAGTGACGCTAGATCTTCGGATTATACTTCACATTATCTTCAAGGTTGAAAATACTAGTTTTTAATTAGTCTAGAAGGAGATCAGTGACAAGGATAATCTTTACTTTAATTATAGATCCCAACAGTAAGTCATGCTAATTAAAAAAATAACTTATTAGGTAGCATTTATATTTAGATACATGCAAAAAATAAATACTGCGCCAATTTAAAAGCGGTAAAGTTCATTTTTATTTACTCTGGTAATATTTTATGGGCAATGACGTTTGACATTGCTAATTGATTGATTCTATACAAAAGTTGGCTCAAAATGATTTGTTGGTATAATTATTTCTGTGGGGACATTTTTGGGCAAAACCTCTATTGTTACAAAAAAGGAATGGCAGACACGGCTAAGAATGATTTATTGGTGAGTGACGAGTACGCGAGTTTTATGGCCTGTTATCAAAACGAAATTAACCGTCTGTTTCCAGATAAGAGCTTAAACGTCATAATAAAGGAGTTGTACGACCCAATTAAAAGCAACCATTGTTGACCTTGAGATCGTAATTCGGATAGCAGACTGACCTTCGACATGACAGTGATGAGCGTTGCCATGGCGCCTCTGACGTCATCGGAGGCGATTTCACCGAGATACATGGGCGCGGTGGTATAGGCTATACCGTAGCCGAGGCCTGAGATGAGCCGAGAAGCGTATATCGTCGGCACATTGCCTGCGAACATCACTAGTATCCACCCGATGATGTACGGCACCGAAGCGAGGAGTAATGTCTTCTTTGTGCCGATCCTGTCTGCCAGATACGAGGCAGGAATGGGACTTGCGGCTGAAATGAGAAAAACAATGCAATGATACACACGCAACGTAATGATTCGTTATTGTTTTTGTTCTGTCTAGACCTATCGTAAGCTTAATAACAAGCATAAAAAACATTATACCAAACTTGGGGAATTCTCACATCATCAAAACATTACAACGGAAAAACTTTGTCGAGCGGTTGAAGTGGTGACTGCTATCGTTATTCATATGTTATTAAAAGATAGGAGATCCCAACTGCCCTTGACAAAAACATGACGAAAGCTGTTAATTACCGCTAACGACACCCGCGGGTGAAGAGGGTAGCAAATTACAAATGACGCGGCGTATGGACGGCAAGTGGAAGCGTATATATACTCAATAAAGACCCACTCTTGAGTACCTAATGATGAAGTTATAATTCTATATACTGCAAAATGTAAATCAGCAGTTAACCGCAGTGGTAGCAACTGTTATAAAAATATTTATTCATTTAAATTCCACCATGAATATAAACTTATCTACCGCATTGAGTCACAGTATAAAATACTTCAGCGCGAATCAAGATTCATCAGACATCCGAACATTCTCTTCAGTAGGCACATTTTTATATTATCAACAAAGCTTATCAAGTTACTGACTAAAGCCGACCCCATCATTCGGGATTACCAAACAAGAAGAGAGGGACAGAAACGCGATCGTGTTACGACTCGGATTAATGAGCTGACTAAATATGTAATGCCTTTGGGAAACTTAATTTATCGTGTAATTTGAACTAGATGTTTCCACTTGTCTTCGAGCAAGGTAAGGTAAATACTCGGAGAGCGTCGATATGGACTGCATACGTGAGTGTATTTACTCTTTATAAGCTAATTGGATTTATTTACATCACTCGAGATTGAAAATCACAAGACGTTTAACTTTCTATCGGTGGTGGTCAAAGTCCTTTAAAACAAGGCGTTCGTTGTTTAAAGCACTACAAACATAGAGTTGTTAACCTGGCTTAGATTAGTCATCAGTTCATCACATGATATCAGAAACCGAGATTCAACTATAGTGGTCATGCAAATTTGTGCTATGCGTTCGAAACAAATGAAATCCTGCAACTTCAGAGGCCCTAAAACAGAGGTACGAGTATATCTGATAGATTTCATCTGAACATGAGTCGCTCGTTTAAACTTTTCAAGAGTTAAGCGGTTACTTTTGTGGTCCTCGAACGCCACTTATCCTGCGATTTGACCAGTTTAATCATCTACTACAGTACTGTACCCGTGAAATAAAAAGTACTTATGACAAGAAGAATTGAAATAGTACCTGAACATAATATCATAAGTGAGGCGATCCATGAGCTCTGGTCTGCCGATGTCTGTATGGGTGAGTCTGGGGCCAGCAGGATGGGCAGAGTGGGCGAAGTCCAGCCGACTGTGGTGCCTGCCGCCGCCGTGATCAAGGTAGCTGGAAACATTAGAACCGGACATTGTAAAAAACTTATAATAAGGAGAATTTGTTGTAAAAACCTAAAATCTCGAAATTATAGTTCGAGATTTTAGGATTTTGGGTTGGGTTCGTTTTTACTTTATATACCGAATTAGATTCGGCTTAATACGTCATGACATCGACGGACTCCAAGGTTGAGTAACAGGTCTTAAAAAACGGTATTTTCTTTTGATTTACTCACGTAAAAACCGATTTACGATACCAAAAAAATATGTCAGCTTACGCCATTGTGAATTTCAGGCTTTTTTATATTATCAAGCCAGTATTTCTGAGCTCGGGATGGATCGATGCAAATGTGCCGTATATTGATAAAGCTTATCTAGCAAGGAAAAAGGGTGTAAAAATAAAAACAGCCATTACGGATTATGTTATTTTTACACCTTTCAGTGTTCACCCTAAAGAAATAAAGAGCAATCGGTACATTAGAAGGTAAAGCTAAAGCTTATACTATTTTTATATCCGAAGTAACTATAACAATAGTAGTAATGTGTTAATCTGGAATTCTGGATACCGACGAACTTCTTTTCTATAAAAAATCCGTAATGTGGATTGGAGAAATTTTATTATTTTTAGAAATGACTGAAAGATCATTTCCATTTATAACTAATGGGTACGTTTATAAAAGCTCAGGAAAATATAAATAACAAGACAGAATCAGCGACTGAAAGATAAAAATGTATCGTCACGTTCTATGATACGGGATATTTTTTCATTTTATCGATACTCAGCTGTTTATTTATTAGGAATAATGTAGGTACTCGAAAGCATTGTTGTAAGTTTCAAGATAATATTGAACATGGGCCAGGGTTCTCACTATTATAATTGCTGATTCCATCACAATCCATGTTGGTGCAAGTTCAGTCAGTACAAGGGGTCTTTAAGCTTCAGATTTTCCCAGGTAGGTACTTCAAACGATAATTTCAAACAACATGTTTACATCAAGCTAGAATATTTATTTATTAAAAACAAAGAACTGATACCGAGTTCGTGTCTCCTTTCATAAACATTGAGATACAGCAAATAAACAAACATTCAGATATGCCATTATTGAATGTTTTAACAAAACTATGGCTGTGTTATCTATTCATAATAAAACAATATTCCTGTAAAGACACGACCCATGGTTTTTTTCCCCGCATTATTACCATGTTTGAATAATACAAGCTGAATGTCATTTCTAACGGCATTTATCAGTCATCCTTGTGTTCAGATGAATATATTGTGGCTGTGTTTGTGAGAAAATTGACACAAAGAGCTGAATATAGAGGAGAGAACAATACATAGGCAAGTAAAAGGTAAGTAAAAGCGGGGAAAATGTAAACAGTGTCTATTGAACGGTCGAGCTTAGTAACAGCAGCCGATGTAGTGTCTACTTGAAGGTCCTCTTTTCAAAGCAACAGGATAGGAGTACCATGAATCAAAAGAGCTACGGTTTTTTCAAGAAAAAAGAGTAATTATTTGTGAAAATCTGAGATGAATGGAAGGCGGTTTTTATATAGTGACGAATTTAAAAAAAAAGTAATTTTTCTTTCGAAAGTTGGTGACTTTTGTTTTTCAGAAGTCGGTTAGGTCCAAATTAAACTTTCTTTTTTCTAAATAAGTTTGTCGTTTATGGCAATAAGTATTAAATAAAAACTTTTTAACAAAAAATTGAACCGACGAAAAGTGAAAAATAAAAAATCTTTTAGTCTAGCTAAGCTCCAAAGTTAAAGTATGAGATGAATTTCAAGTCGGCGCCAAACAAACTATTTATTGATTTTCATAACGTAACCATGGTATACGTTGACAACTTGATTGATCGTCGATCATTGTTTGTTGGCGCCGCCTCAAAATTCATCTCATACTTTAACTTTGGAGCTTAGCTAGACTAAAAGTTTTTTTATTTTTCACTTTTCGTCGGTTCAATTTTTTGTTAAAAAGTTTTTATTTTACTCTTTTTGGTTTTCTTTTACAACAAATTTGTTGTTGCTTTACTTAATCTAATTTGTATAAAATTTTAAATTTTTCGGCTTTTTAAAATAAAATATTGTCTTTTGCTATCTAATTTCCTTTTTCGTCGATTTTTTGGTATACTTCGACACTACTAAATATTTGGTAACTATTATTTTGAACCCACATAAGTTGCTTTTGATATTTAATAAAAATCTTTGATAGGCGAACAGACGCGTAAGATGAAGGATTCGGGGATGGGAGCTTCGATAAGAGTGTTCCTTACCGTCAAACAGGTTGACAAGTACTAAGATGACTACCATGAATTCGAAACACTATCGAGTCTTTGGAAATAGACCTCTAGATATTCTAGTACCTACCAAAAATCTGAAGAATTGTGTTAACAATGAAAGCAAAGGAAATAGAGTGATAGCAATGACTGTGTTGCTAGACCTCGATTGGTTGCAATTTTCAAAAGAACACGTACTAGAAATGTTTTTGAACGCATGATGTTGCCCGTAATTCTAAGCTGGGCCGTCAATTTACTTAAACTTCAAGGGACGACCCTCGATAAAGCATGAATTGACCTGGGACTACATTTCAATAGCATCATTATCAAATTTTGACCAAATAAGGTGTTAATCCACATGATGATCGCGCTGACTGAAATGCAGCTACTGAAAGGTTAACCCACTATGCACTGCACATATACAGATATCTAATTCTTGCAGTAATGGCTAAAACACACTTATTATGTTTTTTCAAATAAGGGAATCCGTCCGTCGATGACACGCATAATCCAGTAAGGTCTAAAGTTTTTAATAAAGTTCAAGAAAATAAGTCCATGTGGCGTTATACTGTAGGGGACCTCTTGTAACTGACTTCCATTTCCACCGCTAGAGCTTCGATGACAATCATACTCCAGCAAGGCATCAACAGTTCTCATCGAGGTACATGAAATGAGCCTAAACACAATACAGCTGCTGTAAGCTATTGAGAATGTCTAGTAAATACTTGCCGTCTCCATCAACAGACCTTCCATGACCGTAATTCTCCAGCTAGGTCTAAAGATCACGTCAAGGTGCATTAAATGAGCCCAAACACGATATAGCTGCTGTAAACTGTTGAGAACGTCTTGCAAATACCTTCCGTCTCCATCGTCAGATCTTCAGTGACAGTAATTATCCAGATTGGCTCAAAGTCCTCATCAAGGTTAATAAAACGAGCCCAAACACAATATAGCGGCGGTAAATTGATAAGAACTTCTTTCAAAAGCCTTCCGTCTCCATCGTCAGACCTTCGATAACAGCGCTATTCTCCAGCTAGGTCTAAAGTTGTCGTCAACGTGCATGAAATGAGTTGAAACACGATATATCGCTGCTTTAAACTGTTGAGGACCTCTTGCAAAATGCAAGTATTTCCTGTCTCCATCATCCATCATCAGATCATTTAGACGTCGTATTATCATCAGAACTACACATGTGTTTCAAATTTAAACAAAATCGGTTCAAAATTGCAAACTTAGTATGAAAAAAAATTAATCAACCCCTATTTTACCACCCTTAGGGGCGGATTTTTTTTTTCAATTTAAAATGGGACCAACTTTGAAATATACTCTCTCCAATGAAAAAAGAATTTTTCAAATCGGACGTCTCAGTAAAAAGTTATGCGTGGTCATACATAAAAAAAAAAAAAAAAAAAATATACATATCGAATTGAGAACCTCCTTTTTTTCGTCGGTTAATAAAAATAACATAAATATCAGAACTTTATTGAACAGTTTTCACATTAATATTGTAAGCTGATGCTAATATGTGGATAACACGTCAGAAAACGGTGAATGTTAAACTGAGCTGAAAACAGATTTTATAAAAAAACCTCTGAGTAAAAAAACAGATATAAAATAAGCAATACTAAACGGCTGGAGGCAATAATTTCTTTCTATTTTTATTTAACTGATACGGAGAAATAAGCTTAACGTACACCATTCAAAAATAAAAACCTAGATTTCTAAATATAACTCTTTGCATGTATTTACAGGTGATGCCAAAAATATATGCCTACGTAGTTTGCGCAACCATTCCTGGCAATTACATTCAGTGGAGTATCTGGGTACTGCTAAACGAATACCGGGTACCTACATTAAATTCTAGACAAAAAAATATTCGTTCTTGTAAAAATGGTATTTATTTGTATGCAAGTTTTTGCTGTCTCATTAACTTGTTTTTTTTTTGCAATGATAAACGAGAACTGTCGGTAAATTTATAAAGTATGTTTAATATGTAAAGTAGTGCCTTGTAAAACCAGTTATATGTATTTTTCCTTAACAAATATTTAAATTAGAATTAATAAAGAAATAGTATCTATTCTAAAAACAAAAAAAAAACATTAGGTGTAGTTTTTTATTTACTGAGTTGTATAGTTTAGAACTTTTTTTTGCGATTTGCGCATAATATTAACAAAAACATTCATTCGTTTGAAAATACTGAATTGCTCATCACTATACAAAATAAAAAAATATAATCTGGCCAAATAAAATCAAAATCAAAATATTTTTATTTTACATAGGCCTCCATGGGCACTTATAAAACGTCGAGAAAAGATGCACGGTTCGGGTTGGTCGTTTCCTATGGAGAAGAACCGGCAAGAAACTCCATGGTTACTCTTTTAATAGGACATCATTGACCCGTCCCAAACACAATGCCAGTGTGGTATCCCTTTGCAAGATATGCCTCGCCTTTTTTCCTGCCCATGCTGCACAACCACTTGCACTTATCTTCTCGTCGATGGTTGGGTTGTTTTTTTTATTTTTAATACTGTTTAATTTAATTTTTATTTATTTAAGTATTTAAAATATTTATGTATGCTGTTTTGACTTCCCTACGTTTCCCGGGTTGACCACTGAAAACCAGCGCTGTGCTGTGGGCTCCTATAGCACATCATCATGCTGAGTGCTGCCTTACCTGTCGCAGTCACGACCTGCAAGCTATTTTTATTTTGTCCTATAGATGTACCTATGTATTTGTAAATGTTTGTTATGCTTTGCATGTTTAGTGTTTTTTTTTGTTATTTTGTGTGCTCGTCGTAATTTGCAACAAATAAATATTTCTTTCTTATCAACCATCTCATAAAAATAATATCATCATAATATCACGCTTGTAATCCCCGAAGGGTAACACAGATGTGTGCCTGGTAGGACATCCACATTATACCGGTTATGTTTAAGTTCCATGTATTATGTTATGTCTAATGTGGTGTGTCTATGTCTATGTGTTCCGTCTATTTTTTTAATCTATGATATTTTTTTCTCAGTTTGATATTTTTTTGTGTTAATTCCTATATTGTGTCTTGTTAGACACAATATAGGAAATTAATATAGAAATTAATAGGCACAAATTCGAGCTCGAAAAAAAATGTGTTTCTTATGATTATTTTTCCGACCCAAATATCGACCAATAGAATTGCACCATTCGACGTCACGTGGTACAACCTACATGGTATTATACTGATAATTTTTTGAAAATTTTCTCTGGTCGTTGCTATGCATAAAAAACAAAACATGATCCAGTCAAATTAACCACACGTCAAACTGACAGGTTGAATTCAATTGTGAAAATTGGAGATTTTGCATGAAAATGAGTCGATTTGGAGTTTGTGCAATTCTATTGGCCGACATTTGGGACGGAAAAATAATCCCCCGAATACCACACGAGCTTCAAAATTATCTGGCATTTCCGAATAAATACCCGATAATTTTGAAGCTCTTGTGGTATTATAAGTGAATATTACCAAAGATCTTATAGATTAACTAAATTCTGATAAAAACATCAACTGTTTTAATTCACTTCATTTTAATGTGAACCAAATATGAAAGCAAAATGAAACATAAGACTGTCAAAGGAAGCTATCTGACAAACCATATGCAGTTGCGGAATGAATAGTGCACTTAGCACCAATCGTTTGATAGTCAAACGATTGGTGCTAAGTGCACTATTAGATGCAGAGACGCGACTTCCTGGTACAAATGCATAGGGGACATCACGATAGGTGCGGAAATGACCAGCTGAGCTGCACTATACCCAAAGGAGATTATTACATAGTTCGTAACTTACTTGCATAGTATGAACGTACGTACGGCGCCAATCAAGCTAAACAAAACTAGTTTATGTTTAAACTCTCATTGTAAGGGAAATCCATGCAAAGCGAGGCCATGTTATACTGAAAATGTCTGGCTTGCTGTCTCCGTGTGTACACTAAGCAAAGCCTTACAAACTTAAACTTTCAAACAATTAACTCCCGGAAGGCACTTGCTAGTAGACATGGGGAAAATCGGTTTGCAAAATGACATGATGCACTAGTACTATTTAGTTATTTCAATGTTTTGAAGGGACGTATATTAACTATTACATTAATAAGAAAGGATCTGCAAAAAGTGCACTTAAATACATATATTATGCCATCTGCCTATTTTCTACATAAGTATGCGTCTTTTTAACTTCAATCCCGTTGAAATATACACAGAAACACGTTACTTTGGCTTGTATCATTGTATATTTGTAGCAGAAAAGTTTTTATAGTTTTAATAGTAACTTTTAGTGCCCGATTCCGACTCGTACTTAGCCTGTTTTTCTTTTCAGAACCTAAAAAAATAAATAATAGAAAAACGGTTATAAAAATGCGGCATAGTAATTATTTAGTCCATGCATTTTTCCATCGACATGGGTCGCTGGACAGTCTCTAATGAAGCAATGTGATAGGCGTCAGCTTTTGGCGGGAAAAATATCCATTGTTTCTCCCTCGTTTAGTGACGAAGCTAATAACTCTATATTAAATATCTTGTGTTCATTGTACATTGGTCTTAATTACTTTTTTCATATACAATATTGTCCTTTTTTGGTCTAGTGGTCGCAAGCGGGATTGCTAAGCTGATGCGGTCCTGTGTTCGATTATCAGGTCGGGCAAAAACTCTATAACACTTAGTTATAGAGTTTTTCTCATAAATAATTTTTCAGCCGTATACACGGATTGATCGGATAGATTGGGATTTGTACCCGGTTGATGCCATTAATAGGCTCGCCCCCTATTACTAAAGGCTTAAACATAAATGTCATTTTAACATGTGGATGTCCTCGATGGATGTCCTCCGCCATGGGGCGGCGGTGTCAGACTCCTACTGAGTCTCCCACACGGTGTCCCTACTCGTCACTTCTGGCTGGGGTACGGGCACACAATTGCATTCTACACAATCGCCCCAGCAGTGACGGTTTGCTTGCGGCAAACCTCTTCTCAGGTAAAGGGGAGGAGGGGGCTACTCCCTCTCCCTGCCATTCTATAAGAGAGGCGCGCGGAAACACCACGCGACGCTAGCTCCAGTCTATTTGCTTGGGCAACAGATTTGCCCAAATCCATTGCCAGCAGGCCATTTTATGGGGGCGGAAGAGGGCATCCCTCCTCATTAAGTACAAATCTGCCTTAACCTTACCGTGCTTATTTTTAAATAAAAAGTAAAAGGTGATTGACTGAATAAAAATAAATTGTCATTTCGACGCGGAGTTCGGTCCAAAGGATAATGATCAAATCATGACTAACACGATTTGTAAAGGACAGAAAAGGATTTTCGAATATTTAATTCGAAAGGGTTCACGACCTGGATTTCTTTTATTTCTAACGGGAAGAAATATTTTGCTTATAATCAGGTCTGGAGTCAAATGAAGTAAAAGCAGATTCTTACTTTAAAGCAAACTTATTAACAATAAACGAAATTAAATTAAGCTTTTTTATTGCGAGTATATATTGCAAATCGAAAAAGGATGTTTTATTATAGAGCCTGTTATGCCTGGGCCGCTTTTAAAAGAGGGCAGCAAATTTGCAATATGCAACTAAGTTGCAAAAGATAAATGAGGACGTGCTATCTGTTATTTAAAGCAAGTGATAACTAAACTATGTAGGTATGTGCAGTAATAATATATGGAGTAATAATATATGCAGTTAGTACAGTTAAAGTAACAACAATTGATAGCTATTTTATATCCGCTAAGGTTCTCCTTTTTACTTCCAGGTGTTTTATAATATCCTTTATGTCAGTGCGATAATATTTATTGCCCTTTCAGATAATAAATTCTGCTTGATCACGATTTTTGTCTATTATTACATGGAGGATGGAGCGAAGTATGTAGGAAGTATTTGATCCACCAATGATTTTGAACCATGCGTAATGACCATTTAGGTCATCTATCACGAGGTTCATTGAACTCGGCCAATTGAGATGAAAGTTAGATGATTCAGTTTTTCCACGGACTTTGATCAGTCAATATACAGCATGTACCAGAAAAGTGTGATATTTCAGGGCACATCCTGAAATATTACTGAATCACAATTCAGGTCACCAAAATGAAAACTATCTTCGTGGTCAGACCACAGTAGAAAATGCAATACAAAAATCAGCTTTTAAGTACAAAACTTTAAAGGAAGTACCTATGACATGGAGTTTTAAAGAATAGTAATAGGTATATATGTTTTTTTAAATTTTTGGGAACATAAAAAGGTTAATCCTAACTAGCATTATTTCACTGGTGAGCAAAAGCCTCCCCATGACTGCCACGTCTTTTGATCTAATGATAGTGTAAACTGCAATAAGGTTGACAGAACCATATTTTATTAGGTAGATAGGTCTTTGTTTCAGTAATTTTAAGGGTTCCTAACATCAACAGGAAAATACGGAACCCTATCTCGGAAACGCGTGGAAGTATTGAATTGAAATTAAAAACATATACACAAATTTGTTGCCCTTTAGACCTGTGAATAAATCGACCTTCTATGTCTACGCAGTTAAAAGTTATTGCCGTTTATGTAGCAAGTTAGTACGGAACCGTCGGATAGTGGGACCGACTCGCACTTGGGCTGGATTTTTTGTGGATAATTTTGCTATTGTTTTTATAATGTGCTAGCTTTTGCCCGCGGCTTCGCTCGCGTTAAATTCGGGGTAACACAGTTCCCCTTGCGCCTTATTGATTTGTAATAGCAACGCTAAGTTTTCCCTTTTCTTCCCTCTTTCTCCCTCACATCCCACATTAAAAAAAAAATTGCCTATGTCCGTCTCCTGGTTCCCAACTATCTTTTTACCAAAATTCATCAAAATCGGTTTGGCCATTAAAGCGTGAAGAGGTAACAAACAAACAAACTTACTTTCGCTTTTATAATATTAGTAAGGAGTAAGGATTTTTTCCTTTTATGTGCCACATGGAGATTACTGTTTCAAGCTAAACACTCAAGATGTCAATTTCATATTCAGGCGTTGGGCAAGGCGTTCCAAGAAGTTTTGGCCGCACCCATAGGCGACAAAACATTGCCTAGTTCAGCTGTGTACGTAGTAAAATTGGATGTGCCCATCGATCAAACTTGCTCAAACAGAATTGATCCTATTTCTTGTTCGCACAGTAACAGCTAGGTTCCTACGCACTTTACATAAATTGTATCCACGTATGTTTTTACTTACAAAATACTGACGAAGCGGTAGTTAATAAATGTTTGATAGTAGTCAATGTAAAAACTGTTAAGGCGAACAAAAAATCATTGTCATGCAGAGGCCCAGAGCGGCATTGGACGCGAATTGATTAACATGCATGTGTGTGTGTACGTAGTAGGTATTAAATCGTTTTTATTAGCTAATGGTCTTTAGTCTCGAAGGAAAAGAAGAATACGTATTGTTTATTCGTAGGTATAGTTTCACGGCTCAGATGCTACTTCATCATCCGTGAACCATGTGGCAGGAGGCGAACCTATCGTCATTTATCAAACATTATTTGAGTTTCATATTTTCCTACTAAGCATTTTTGTGAAAGTAACGAATTTCCTTTTTCAGATAGATGGACTCTAGAGAAAAATTGTGCGTTGTTAATCTATCTTCTCAATGATTCTTTGTGTTTTTTTTCTTTTATTTGTCAACTGTTAGTACTTTTAGAAAAAAAACAAAAGTAATAGTATGAACCCTAGTTTAGAAGAAAACTATTGACATTTATTGACAAATATTGAATTTACAAATTCAAATTACCTATTCCCCGCTCTGGGCGGAGCGGGGGAGAGTGTCAGACTTTTACTGCCTAAAACCCACCCATGTTCTTTCTTTTGCCCTTTTTGTTCCAAGGTCGCGGTATCTCTTTCGAACAACCTGCAACAAAGGCTTATGCTTTGTGTAAAGATTACCAATAATGAGAATAATACAACCACGCCACTCCAGGCTCCTTAATAAGAGCGTGGCTTCATGGATATTTATTCAAAGTAAACTTAAAGTGAATCACCTGAAAGTCTTTAACCGAACATCATAATTAGCGTGACTACCAAACGAGCCGCGAAGTGCGAATATCAAAGTGATTGTTATGGAACAAATTGCAAGAAAAATTAATTTTTACGATAATTGTTTTAGTATACCGATTGTTTTCGTAATTTATGAACATAAGTGTTTTTGTGGCGAATATGCTGTTTGTTTTCTACCTTTGTGTATTGTTACAGGGGGTTAAGATAAATAAGAATGTCGTGTGTTGCCATATACAAGGTAGAAGGGACATCGACGCTAAAATGGTTACCACGTATTTTCATCAGTAATTTAAAAAAAAAAAACTACAATAAATTTCAATGTGGTACACAACAATTACGTACGTATTCAATACGAGATAGCCGTTTCAGTATTGGTGTTACACTATACAGGGTGAAAGCGCCCTGAATAGTTTGAATATAATAGTGTGGATTTTTGTTAATGTATATTATTTTTGCAAATCTGAGTCGGTGAAATATGATCTATTAAATATACAGGGTGTAACCTAACCCATTACAAAGTCAACCATGAATTCTGTATAACAAACGAAGTAACTGTACGCTAACCAAATTTTTTTGGGGTGAAAATTGACGCTTTCCGGTTAAGTCCATGCTACGCTCTCAAAGATAGTGCTGGTGAATGCCATCAATAAAATGGGGGTTGGGAAAGTATTCTAAATTAAGCTGTGAAATAAAAAGTGTTTAAAAAAAATACATAAAGTTGGAACCTGACCTTGATCCTTGACCTATATAATTATCTACGTAGCTATGGTCTAGAATAAAAAAAATAGCAATGCATAGAATAGGCTTCGTTAAGGGTAATTTTACCCGGGGTTGCGGGTTGTTCGAAAGAGGTCCCGCGGCCCCAGAACACAAAGGTCAAAAGAAGGAACATGGGTGGGTATCGTTCAATTAAATTTTGACACTACCTTCTGCTCCGCCCAGAGTGGGAGAAGTTATTTGATGATTTATAATCCGGTAAAATAATAGTACTTTTACACCCTTTAAAATTAAATAGTTTGACGAGTAATTACTATTTTATGTACGGAGAACTTTATAATGATAATTTGACTAGGTATGAGGTTGAGGTTAAGCAGATAAACATTAGATAGAGGCACCACGTGATCAATTTGGCAATGTGGTTGTTTGTGTATGTAACTTTAAATGTTTGTAAGCGCACCCACGGTACAGGAGAAATTCCCAAAAAAATAAAGAGAAATTTCCAGTGTCCCCATATAACTTTAATTTTTTTAAATATTATTTACATTGCTCAGAACGATCTAGCGTAGTTGTTGTGTTTTTATTTTCTGGCCAAGATGGCCAGAAAATAAAAACACAACAACTACTATCACTTGCGGTTTTTTAGACCAGTTTTATAGCCCCCCTCCCCTGTGGTGATAAGTTGTGAGGTTTTAGGCTACTCCTCTTACCCCTCCAAGCAAAACGTGTATTTATTATAACTGAAAAAATCTGATCGTTTTATAACTTGTCTTATAAAAACCGACTTCCAAGAAAATAAAACCAAAAAGTGGAAAATAACTTTACTTCCGGAAGTCGGTGGCAAAAAGTCACCGACTACGGTAGTAAAGTAAATTTCCACTTAAAAAAAAAAAAAAACTAAAAAGTTTTTTATTAATACTTGTAAACCTATGTGTACCATTATTTACTTAACTTACTCACGACAAAGTAAATTAAGATTATTGAACAAAATTGTCGTTTTTAAATGATTTTAACTTTTGAAAAAACCAACATGGGTCCGTTCCCATGGTATTTCCAAAAAGAAATAATCATTGGATGTTGACATTCAGAACTTAAATAAACACTTCCGGCATTTTTGTATGCGATAAACGTTTCATGAGGCAGAATGAATTTAAATAACATAGCATACCAGTAACATTACTAATACGGGGTTTTCCGTAGGGAATGTCCCTTAGTAGACCAGCCTGCAGAGCATGAGTCCTACCTCAAAAATTAAATGAGGTCCTAACCTCATTTCTTTGTATCAGTTGGGTGCTGGGTCTATAGAGTAGTTTCCAGGGTCAAAGTAATTACATTCTACTTAATCCGTCTTTAAGATTATTCTAAAATAAGGGACACGTATTTTTTATTTGTTAATTAGACCAAAAATGACAAAGATATAGCCCATTAAAGTTACGCGTGACGTCACTCGTTGCGAAAAAATGCAGCAAAGCGTGACGTCACTCGTTGCGAAAAAATGCAGCAAAGCGTGACGTAACACGTGTGCCTTATTTTTGAATAATCTAAAAGACGGACTAATATTGACTTTTTTGGAAACTAGCCTTTTTCCAGCTCGGGAAAGGTGTTATTGGGTTTTTGATCATGAATTTGTCAGTAACAGCCGCGATGTCTGGTTTTGTTCCCGGTTAAAGGCTATGGGCTCACCCCCTGTTCTATAGGACTAAACCTGAACTGGCAAAATGTGGGTGTACTATGAGGTACAAACCTGCCTTACCTTTGTTGAATAACAGGCGTGATTTGATGCAATGTGTAACTAAGGTACTGTTTTTCATGAATAATTCAGTATATTTATTCCTGCTGAATTTTTCTTTGTGTCTACGTAAATTTCGTATCACAATAGCATAAAAATAATAGGGTAAAAGGTATGAGGAAAAACAGAAAAGATCTAACGCTTTAGTTACCCTGAAGTGAGTTATTCGATTACTTTGTCACACTGAGGCGTAGGCAGATTTTGGTCCTTTTTAGGGTCGCGTACCACAACAGGATAAAAACGGCACCATTATAGGATCATTTTGTTTTCCGTCTGTCTGGCTGTCAAACCTTTAAAAAAAAACGCGTGGAGGTTTCGAGTTGAAATTAAAACCATAATACTCAGAGGTTTGCGGTCCCTTAGAGCTGTGAAAAAATCAACCCTCTAACTTTACACAACTCAAAAGATAATTATGGCTGTTTATGTTGAATTTCCCATATAGGGAATCAAAACGTAAGGGTAGTTTCCATTGTCATGGTATCATGAAATTTGGCAAGAAGCAATATCATAGACCATCAGTAAAGGGACAAATCTGAAAACCTTAAATTTGTAGATGCATCACAAAAAAATGTTATTACAAACTTAATTGCAGTTGGTAAACTAACCGCGACCGTGTGACCGTGTATGGGGACAACAGTTCTCCGAAAGAAAAATTACGTTTGTGTTTCAATGCAGTCTCTCTCAGATCTTTACGCTACGAGCAATGTTCGGTACTTTCGTTTGTTTTCTACAAGTTTTATTTGCGTGAGTCCGGCTCGCTTTTGTCCGGTTTTTAAATAATAATATACGGTTTCTAAGAATATACTCGTAATTCTGATAGAACTTTTTATACTATATTTAGAGTTTAGAATTGATGAATGCAGGGAAGTATAACACATTTTTTAATGCCATACTCTGATTAAATAGTAAGTTAATGTTAAAATATATTTTATTTATACTATTTTATATAAAATGTGTTCTGAATATAGATAAATAAAGAAAAAGTAATAATTTATTAATAAAGTCGCTTTTCATGTCTAAACGGTGTATCCGTGTTGTTCTTCTGAACACCGCTGCGGATTTTTATGTAGTTTCTATCATCATTTAGAGATTATGTCCTGGAAAATTTATGGGTATAACACATTATGACTGACTTATTTAAAAAAAAACGTCGATGTTTGGTTTTGTAAGCAGGAGAGCGAATTGCTAGCTGTCTATAAATAATAATAGTCACCAGCAGGCTATGTGGCGTGACCCTAACTTCGCCCAAGGCTATGTCGCTTCTGAATTGATATAACCGTTTTTAACGTTATTTTTTTTAAGTGTAGAATTTAATTACACGATCCCTTTGTCCGTTTAAAGACGAAAAACCTTGTAATTGTCGTGTAAAGAAAGAAATAAAATGAAAAAGTTAATGCTACAAAAAGATTTGCTCGTTCTTTCTAGTTCTCTTTCTAAAGCAAACGTGCTTAATTTGTTCACTGTCCAGTAGGTTTTAAAGTAGTTCTACGTGTGTTATTATTATTATTACGTTATTTTTTATTTGTGTTTTGACGCTTGGCCATTTAGCCTTAGGTATAAGATAATTTCCATGACGTCAAATTTTATATTTTGTGCTTTCAATAATGTTGTGCAATTTTTTGTATAGACAGAAAACAACTGGCGAAAAATACACAAAGAACCGCAATGTATTGGCAAAGGTTAAAATATTTATTTTCCGTCTCTGTGTATAAATATGTTTAACTTCCTAGCTCCTACTAATATTGTTATCGTGAAAGTTTGTATGTTGTTGTTACTCTTTCACGCTAAAACTACTGAATGGATTTTAGTGAAACTTTACAATAATTTAGCTTATACATCAGAATAACACACAGGATACTAATAATTTCGTGATTCATTATTAATGTTTAATTATTATGGATCCGTAGTATGTGCGTTTTTGAGTTAAATCTTAACAAACAAACAATATGTTTTGACGTGATAACGTCTTTAAAATCGTTTTAGTCGGGTGACATGTTCAGAAACTTGTGTCACACCAAAACCTCACAAGCGACATTTCATAAAGATGGTAGCGCCATCTGTTACTTGGCTCGAAAAAAAAACTTTAAATTAGTACTTAATTTCATTTTAGATGTCACTACTGGTGATAACTTATATCACCAATAAGACGTTATCACGTAAACATCTCGATCGTAAACCTACTTTACAAACAACCAATTTTTTTATTTATTTTAATGTTTTCTTTTTTTTAAATATTAGTTTAGAAGTTTAATTAGATACAAAAAGACTATTGAAAGTAATTATTTACATCGTAAGTAAATTAACATGTAACTATTGCCAATAGGTGTTTCTGTTATCATTACGTTCTCAATTTTAAATGGGGCCATTGGAGTATTTTATTTATAATTGCATGGTACAACTACATTGCACTGGAACCAATAAATTTATTAGTCTTGAAACTTTTTTTCGTAAAATTCCACTGAAATTTTATTTTTTGTGGAAGGCATGCTCAGCGATGTCTTCGAATTTTTTTTACTGGATACGATTTCTCTTTTAATAATTTTGACCATATGGCAGTAGAAATTAAATGGAAAATACAATTGTTTCCGTAAGCTTTTTTTACCCTAGGCCGTGCTGTGCCAATGCTGAGCAGAGAACTTCCCTAAGTCTTCCCTTGTTTCGTCCCACCTGGAACCAACCCTCGCGGTATGCGTCCAGGTGGCGTTACGACCTGGATGTCTAAAATGGCCGCTTAATCAGAATCATAATACCGCCGCGGAAGACGCCCCAGGCTTCGGGTGCCGCGAGAAGACTCTCGGCCACCGTAGATGCGGGCCTGTGGACGGTACTAATGGGTAGCTCACCGTCCGTCCGTCTATTGACGACAGGCCGTGTTGACGGCGCTCTAGTGTTCCACTCGCGCCTCAAAGAGATGTCAGCAAAGCAGAGGGCCCTGCCAGGGCCACCACCTGCCGTTGTTGCGGGTTGTTTGAAAGAGATACCGCGGCCCCGGAACATAAAGGGCTGTAGAAGGAACATGGGTGGGTTTTGGTTAGTACAAGTCTGGCACTCCCCCCCGCTCCGCTCAGAGCGGGGGAAGATGATGAATGATTTTCCGTCCAGCAGAATCATAATTTGTTAATAATATGAGTTACGGTACCATTCCTAAAATGGTCACAATGTGGGCAATTCACAGTATGAACTGCGTCTGTGACCATTTTAAGAATTTTAAGGTAATTCACATTATTATTCTATTATGATTATGCTAAGGCGGCTAAAAAGAGGCAGGTAAAAGGGGGGAAAAGAGGGATTAGCTCGTGTTCTTAAAAAAATAGTTGGGTATACATGCCATGTACACATACATAGTAACAAAAATTGTTTCTACCTAAACATCTATAACGGACATACCATCTAACCGATGTGCCCCAAACCATTTTCTTTAGAAAAGCAACAATGCGAAGTTGGATATAGACCACGAACATCCTACAACACTAAGGAGATGAGCAGCGGATGAATCCGCTAGCCATAGTTAGTATTGGAAGTACAGAACTTGTTTAAAAAAATTACCGAAACTTATTAATTATATTAATTTAAATTAATTAAACAATATTCTGCATAGTTACACTACCATAAACAATGATTATTCTTGAGGAGGACAAATCGATCATAACGATTCCAAGTAGATCGATTTTCATTTGCAATAAACTACTATGTGTACAAATGAATATATTTTTAATTTGTTGCGAACAGTCATGTTTGTAACAAATTATCCTATAATTATTGTTGGTCCAATTACCAGCTGCCCTACCATGACGTCTTAAAACAGAACTTATTCCACTGAGGGAAAGAGACAGAGCTATACAGGGTGTCTAGCACCATCTCTTTCTCACACAGGAATAAGAACTGCTATAAGATGTCATGGTAACCCTTCTGGTCGGGCAAAATGGGTTTTTTAATAAGGGATTTCACAATAGTACTCACGGAGTCTAGCTTTCTGGCTGGTTAACGGCAAAAGGCACGATTCCTATCACATGGGACTTAAAACAAAACTGGTGAAATGTGAGTGTACTATTTTAATACACCTTTTACAAATACCTACGTTGCTATTCTAAATAATCAGATACCTTCTATCACTTTGCTTGGGATCCCGTTCCATTTTCTCGTATGAATCCCAGATATTGAGAAAATGGTTTCGGATTATCCGCGAATTGTTATACTGTTATTAGCTGATATAATTTTTTTCACCACAATAAAATGGTTTAGTAAATTTATTCTTATTCTTATGTCTCTCCAGGGATTGGCATACAAACATTTACAAATAAATAAGGTAAAATTATGTAGAATCAATCATTTAAAGCTTAGTCACAAATCTCGCAAATTCTGCAGTCTAACATTAGGTCATCAAATCTTTAAAATAACACGTGAACCATACGCAGTTTTTTATCGTAAACGCGTAGCAGTTATCAGCTAACAATTCAATAGGCCAGGGTCCTCTATTATCACCGGTATCGTTAAAAGTAAATAAAGGATTATGTCAAGAGGATGGTTACCGGGGACTTGTGTGGTAATATGCCGATCGCATAAGACCATCAATCCGTTGGCATGGTTTTCTTTTTACCAACATACTTTCATGACTTTTTCCCATAGCATAGCATAGCATAGACCATTGCAATTACGCCATTAAATATAAAAAAATACAAGGATGAAACTGCATTCCCAGTCACAAGGCGTATTAACTTGTGAAAGTACTGTAGTTGTCCATTCTAAAGCGTATATCTCTATGGAAAAGAATAGGCATGAGACTCTATGGACACTTTTAAACCAAAATACTCTTTTCGCCACCTCTACATACATCTGGTCAAGTCCTCATACACGCAAGTTGGTAACGAGTTTTACGCAAGTGATTTTACTAATCCAAGTATTTTTACAACAAAAATACTCTGTCGACCTTATTTGCACAGGATTAGGAGTATTAAGATAAGGCTAGATGATGAAAATACTGTTACTGCCTGCATCATTCCACTGCTGGGCAAAGGCCCCTCCACACTGTGATTTGGTAGGATCCAGGGCCAATGACCAAGATTTTAGTCTAGACCTTAAAAGAGACGTATGATCTCTGAGTTTGTTTCGGCTGTTACTTCTCAGAGTAGTCGGGTACGAAATACCGGCCTCAACTATTTCTTAAAAAAAAACAACTTGTAAAGGTGTTTGTAAAAACCTACTTGCAAAATAAACATTATTTATCATTCATCAGTTAGTTGGTTTTATCCAGCACGTACCGCCATCTTCTACGAGGTTTGCCGCGACGCCTTCTGTATGTGTCAGGAATCTAGAAAGTGGCTATTTTTGCCCGGAGCGTATTGGACATGCCGCAGAGGTGGCCAGCCCAGTCTTACTTCAGCTTAGCGAAAAATGAAAATAATCATAAAAATAGTTTCTGTAGCAAATTGCAGAGACTTCAGAGAATCGGGTTAAACTATCCCAGTAAAATACAGTAGTCAGATTGCCTTACTAAACCGTCTATAGGTAGCCCTACAAATTAATTAAGGGCAAAATCAAATGAGTCATATACTTAACTTTGCATTGGTAAATTATTCTATTCTATACATTACGACATAAACTAGCTACCAATTAAATTATTCATAACAAAATATGTTTCTACAGCGGTTAGTAATTTAAAAAGTGGTTAATTTGTTCAATTACTTACTTTTTTAAATACTTCTCTATAAAAATCAATATAAACATATTAAATATAAAAAAAAAACGCCCACTGGTATCGGAAACAGGGTTTATACTACCGGCGCGCGGCGGTCGGGAATCCAGAGAAAAGAACCTCCTAACAATACGAGCCGTGTCCAAGAGTACCGCTTTCTGAACCAAGCCTTTGATCCAGCTGTCTAACGAAGCCTCCTTAGTTATTGGTCGAGGCTCCTAACATTAAGGCCATTGAGTAATACGATTATATCGGAGCAATAATCGCTGACTCAGATTACTTTAATTTTCAACAGTGCAATGGGTCACTTCGTACATACTAACGTGCTATCATTATTATCTCAGCTGTATCAGTGACGATAAAAGATAAGCCTTTATATTGAGATAGTTCAGGTTATGACATCAGTTAATCCATTACAATTGACAGTCTTGACCGTCTTTATATAAAAAATGATTGATGAAAATATTTTAGATTTTGTCAGTTGCAGACTTGGTTCAAGAATTCATAGCTTATCGTTGCTTGTTGTTATTTGTTGCAGGTAGATCAGAAGAATCTGCTTCTAGAAGGAAGGTTATGTATGAATTGACGGCACGGATGCCGCAGTGGCTGAGCGATCAACTGCTAGAACTTTTAGTCTTCATAGACTACATCAGAATTTATAGAAAATCACGAAGGCCAAAAAAATAGCGGTGGGTGAAAAAATTAATAATTCAACAAACTCGAGCAAAGAAATCTGGCAAATTGTTAACAAATGTACAAATCGGTCAAAAGTTATGCAAACAGAATCACTACTACTCAAAGTTGACGGCAAAATAGTTGATAATCCGCAAGAAGTAGCTAACACTTTGGTAAAACTTTTTGGTAACGCAAATAAATGTCTCACCAGCAAAAATACTATTGAGGAAGGGATTTTTTTACTTCAGCAAAGTACACAGCGGGTTGAAAATGAATTTTGTTTAACTCTTACCACTCCAAACGAAATTTGTGACATTGTCAAAAAAATGGGTAATAAACGTTCGTGCGGATATGACGAGATGCCTATATCTGTCATTACAAATCATTTAAATATTCTTGCCGAACCGTTATCTTGCTTCTTTAATAAGTGCATTACTGAGGGAATTTTTCCGGAACAACTAAAAATTGCCAAGATCATACCGATTCATAAAAAAGGCCCAAAGACTGATCCCAAAAATTACAGGCCTATCTCTTTGCTGCCAGCGCTTTCAAAGATATTCGAAAAAATAATCAAATCTCGACTCTTACTTCATATTAACTTAAACAAAGTCCTAAATCGAAGGCAATTTGGATATCAAAAAAATGTTGGCACACAAGACGCTATATATGCTCTTGTTAATGATGTTGTCGATAAAATGAATAATAAAATGAATGTAGCTGGTTTATTTCTAGATTTGAGTTCGGCGTTTGATACTGTTGATCACGATTTACTTATAGCTAAGTTAAGCCACTACGGAGTAAGGGGCAAAGCCTCCCAACTTCTGTTATCCTACCTCAAAAACAGAAAAATGTTTGTAGAAATCAGTGAGGTACAAGATGGTCAACGACAAACGCATAAATCATCGTTTTATAATATAAGTAACGGTGTGCCGCAAGGATCGATACTAGGTCCCATATTGTTTATTTTGTTTACAAATGATTTAATAAATTACATAAATAAAATTCTACCCGACATACAACTTGTGGTTTTTGCGGATGACACGAATGCCATTATTGGGGCAAATGATACAAAAGAACTTGCTGATAAAGTTAATGCCGCTATATCTCACCTGTATTCATGGTTTACTGTAAATAAGTTAAAAATTAATATTGCAAAGACCAAGGTAATTTTATTTAAAACAACTGCCCGAAATAAAGACACTATGACAATACTACTAAATGATGGCAATATTGAACTCGTGAGAGAAATGAAATTCCTGGGAATACACATAGATGACTCATTAAACTGGAAAAAAGAACTAGCCGCTATTGATGCATCTATATCATCCGCGTGTTATGCTTTAAGAACCCTTAGAGACGAAATTGATATTAGGCACTTAAAAATCGTATACCACGCACTCGTTGAATCGAAATTAAGATACAGTATACAATTCTGGGGGAACAGCTATAATTATAATTGTCAACGAGCTTTTGTCCTTCAGAAAAGAGCTATACGTACAATTGTCCGTATCTCACAAAGAGAGAGTTGTCGTCCGCATTTCATAGATTTAAAGATCCTTTCAGTTCCCAGTCTCTACGTTCTAGTCCTTCTGACTAATTTAAAAAAATACATACACGAATATGAGACGAATGAGGAAAGACTAGTCAGGGAGAGCACACGTAGGAAAGACTTGAGAAATAAGATAAGTCCTCATTTTAACATTGTGAAACATAGTTCACAATATCAAGCAGTGCAATTATACAATAGGTTACCACTAGAATTAAAAAGCTTAATCTATACGTCTTCATTTAAAACAAAGCTTCAAGCATTCCTACTGGATAAATGTCTCTACTCCGTTCACGACATGTAATAATGAGGAAAATAAATACGAAAAAGTGAATTTAATTTTAAAATGACATATGTAATAAGCTGACATGAATTCCACAACAATTTTATTTAATAAATTAATTGTATTTTTGTTTTTTTTTATCATGATTTAAAATTGTATTTAATGTGTGATTATAATTTTTGTTGTTAATGTTTAGTTTTGAACTTATGACTTATGATTGTGTTTTTTTTTCTTTTATGCTATTATTATTACTTTTAATTATGTTTGTGATTTCAAATACAATGTAAATTGTTTGTGAATAAAATTGAATTGAATTGAATTGAATTGACTT
Organism: Ochropleura plecta; assembly: GCA_905475445.1. Taxonomy (NCBI): domain Eukaryota; kingdom Metazoa; phylum Arthropoda; class Insecta; order Lepidoptera; family Noctuidae; genus Ochropleura; species Ochropleura plecta. The sequence goes on from FR997723.1 coordinate 14,995,901, forward strand.
AAAGAAAAGGGTGGCCAGAGAAGGTGCTGAGCAGCGGATAAAACCGCTTGGCACAGCTAGTTATAATTAAAAATTGGTACTTGACAATGGTTTGTGAAAGATACACACAAATGAAAGGGTAAAATCAAATCTTTTTTTTTGATAAAATCTGTTAGGCAATCATCTTATCGGGATTATCGAAACGACAGTTTACTTTTATCACTTAACAACCGAAAAGACATGATGAACATCACAAATTTTAAGAAACACTGCTCAATTTCGCCTGGATACAATCTTAATTGATCTGAGTCATATCTTAATAAAAAAGCCATTAGACTATTGAAGTTCCATCTAGATCTGAATAACGTCTAGACAAAAAGAACGTGTAAGAATGCAAACGACACTCTTCATGAGCAGAAACGTTAGAGAAACTGAAACTAACGTTTTTTTTTGTTCTATATAGGCTTGCGTTTAGCCGCTACTTGTGAAGTGATGCGTTTCAGGGTCATAGAGTGTTATTTAAGTAAAAGCCGGATATTTTAATATTTTCTAAATGTAAATAGTATCCAGGTACAGGACAATAAATAGTTAAATTTTATTTATTTTCTCACCACAATGCATATACAATACATGGTTTATAGGGATCAAATGGATACAGTATTTACAATGCATATAATAACATTGTAAAAAGTATGTGGTTGTTGTTCTATATTGTTTTTACACAACCTCATCAATTTTTGCCGACTGTAGCTTACGAATATACCTTGGTTTTTTTTGTTGCTAGTAATAATGAGCTTAAGCCAATTACTTAATGTAGGTGCGTCAATGACAAAAAAACTAGCTTTTAAGCACGCGAAGAATAAGGTTGTTGACGAACTTCCCAACTACATTTATTTAGATAGGATTTGATTTTTTCAACCCCCTACGTTGTTAGTGTTTTGTCATTACTTTTTTATCAAAACTTAAAAAGTACTACGAAGCAAATAGATGTTAGCAAAGTAGAGGGGCCTGCCCTGTCTGCCGGGGTTGCGGGTTGTTCGAAAGAGATACCGCGGCTCCGGAACATGGGGCAATAGAACGGACATGGGTGAACTTTAGTCAGAACAAGTCTGACACTCCCCCCCGCTCCGCCCAGAGCGGGGAATGATGATGCAAGAAACTGAAATTCAGTGGGTATTAAAAATAGTTTTTATTAACTGGCAAGTCATCGGCCGCATGTCGCTGTTTAAAATCAAGATAAAACATGTTGCAACAAGTTTCGGTATCCTAAGGTTTAGACGGGTTTTATGATGTTTTGTATTTTTATTTCCTGTAATCATAACGTTCGATTAGACCTTCATTAAGGCCGAAAACAGGTTGGTAGCAATCATAGAAATATTAAAAACTTCTTACCGATATTTTTGGTAGAAATATAATAGCAAAAATAGTAGTGATTTAGATCTTAATCTAATCGAGGGGAGAGAAAAATTGAATTCTTTTTCTTGGTGGCTTTATGAGGACCACCTCATGTAGACGTGCGAAAAAGTGTCTTTTTCAACCATGAAAAAGACCCTTTTTTGCACGTCACAATTATTATGTTTTAAAACGAGACAAGGTCGATGTTTTTTTTCTCATTATGTTGAGAAGAAACATTATAACAAACTAAGGTAACTCGATATCTTTTCTAGGTCAAAAATAATCCTAAGCTACCATTTAACTAGATTAGTTTATAAGGCGCTTTTTTGGTGCAACTTAATTGAATGAATATTTAAACAATTATTCTGTGTGTTTTTTAGGAGTTTAATATATTACACGGTTGTCATTTGTTTAACTTAAAGATATGGCAATGATGACACGTCGAATTCAAAATGTAAATTTATATTTATTTAACATGTTAATTTATTACATAAACAGTACCTATGGATGTATCATGCTTCCGCGTAACCACTGGGTACTATAATTTCAGTTGTGTACTTAATATAACGACATGTAAACATTACAGTACTTGTGCGACAATGGACAATACTGCCTAATAAATACATCAATGAAGATCCATAAGTGCATGTGTGCAAGTGATTTGTTTCCGTACGTAGGTACCTACGAGTACCATTACCATGGCGCTAAGAAATCGATTAAATAACATGAATAACGATTATCAAGGAAACAGTTAATAGCTCACCGGTATTTGTAACGATGATAGATTATATTTTTGCTTACTAGATTATTATTATCATATGTAGAATTGTTGGCATTTTTGTTATTTCGCTGAAATGCCTGCACAGTTGAGAAGAAAAATGTGTCAAATTGTTTAAGTTACATTCAAGGTAAGGTCATGTGTGGCTTCAAACAACATAACACAAATAAGTACTACAATCACACTAACTTCAGCGAAAAGATAATTCATGACATTAAAATGCGTGAGTGTGTACACTGTGCAAAACTCAGTGTTGCCGGTCGTAATTTACGCGTACCGAAAACATAAATACTAACAAACTATTTTAAATGGCACGCACTGCACACATGATAAATAAAAATAAATTGTACAAACCACTGAGTGCTGTGACATATTCCCTCCACTTGCGGTTGTTGCTCATTGTCGGTGTTGTGGCGCACTTCGCGAACTAACATGAATGTTCTGTGACAGCGCGGCGCAAGCATCGGGGCGCACTGTGTCGCACGGTGAGACTCTGTGACCGGACTGGAGCAGCGTGCGGTGTAGCATGCCGCTGTCGCTCTAATATTACTCGCCACGTGTTGTCCGCGTTTCGTCGTAAGCGTGAATGGTTTGCTGAACGTATCGCCAGTATCGTGCAGACAACACAATAATATAGGCGTTTTGTTGACGGTTTCAGCTGTCAATGTACTTCGTGCAGTCGACCGCAGCGGGGCGCCTCCAACCAGCCTGTGTTGCTAACATAGCTTCAGATACTGCTGTTATTTCACTTTATCATTCGTTGGTGTATGCCAGACAGACAGATGACGCCACAATGTTTGAGTAAAACATCAGAGCGTTAATTTTTGTTGTGTTTTCTGTTTACATGATTATGAGAATGATAATATTTCAATAAGCGTTAAATTGAAATAGTTGAACATGCCAAAGGAGTGGCGAAGGAGTTAGGAACTAATAACAATATTGTTTGTTTATGATTGTTTATTCGTCAATAAGTTTTTTTTTGTATTAGTCTGTATTGTCTTGCACGTTAATAGATGATCAATGATGATGATGATAGATGATGACTTGACATGTTCCTCTTCTGTCCAAAGTCCAACCGCAAGGCTTGCTTTGTCCCGGTTCTGCTGTATTGTTTGAAAGAGTAACCACGGCCCTGGACTAAAAAGGAAGCAACCTGAATGGGTTTTCGTCAGTAAAAGTCTGACACTCCGTTTTGCCCTCAGTGCACAATGCGAGGAGTCATTTGATAAATTCCCGATGCACATAAAAAGCACACAAAAAGAAGGTTTGCCCTGCTGAGTTCTTGAATCATTTTTTTCAGTTCCGTAGCTGATGAAGAGAAGAGTATAATGTCATGAACGATGGATAGATTTATCAACCTCGCCTCATCGAGACAGATACCTTTCGCTTCCTAGCTGTACGCCAACATTGTAAGGACTTCTTCTAGGGTACTGATAAATGGATTGGAGACAGCAGGTTGCCCTGTTTGACACCCTTTGGGATTCTATATTGTAAACCAATCCGTTCTATTTTTATAGTGGCTGTACTGCTGGTATTATAGTTATTTTACTAGTAATAAGAATTGAATTAAATCTTACAAGTAAGTGCTTGAGTAGTTAAAATAGAAGAAGTCAGTGACGTGTTTACAAACATTTTAACTACGCAAGGTTACGACATAACGATATTACAAGCTGTCGTGCAAAGCAACAGCTAAAAATAATCTTATCGCCTGGTTTTTGTGACCGGGAAATGTAGTGTAAGAATATTAATAGCTCGTTGTACGAGTATGAAGATGAAAATGTATTAGTATTTAACACGAGCGGATCGCCTGTTGGCTACGTATGTACTAATTATCATATGGTACAGAGATCTAGTATGTAGGTATATATAAATAGATTGATTGACTGACTCACTACTCTGAACATTGGACTTACGAAATCGAGTGCAAGAATTGTTGTCACTATGACGACGCTTTAGAAGATACCTACTGCTTAATTGTTTACAGTTTCTGACGTAATCACACAATAGGTTAACACAATGAATAATTTATGAATTGGTAATGATAATTTATGTGTTATGCATTCGATCTTAACGGGAATTGAAAAGAAAAAAATATAGGTATCGAAATATATATTTTTTAATTCATCGATATAAAAAATATATATGTATTTAGGATTACTTAAAAAATAAGCAATACGTACTATAAGATTATTTGGTAAATTATTTTTTTCATTTATAATATATTAATGTTGGTAAATAACGCATTCTTCACACATAATGAAAGTACCCGCATATTTTGTTAGAAAAACAAAAGCAGTCCAAATTTAACTGTTTTTATTATTACAAAATAATGGTTTTTTTTTTTTTTTTTGTAAAATAAATGCATTTGTTTGCATATTTTTGTACAGTTTTGCAACGCTTCGCGGTGCATCCAAGATGGCGGATATGTAAAACGCTGGAAACGTTAATTGTAGTTAAATTACTAACTGTCATCGAGTACTATCCTTTGTGTATCCCACTTTTCTTTTTAAGTTCGGCGTTCATTAAGCGCCTTTGTTCTTTGTGCTCGACTCAATTACTTTTCAATAGACTGTTATCAATGGATCTTTTAGTCACTTTAACAATGTACTCTTACTGGTTTAATTTCTTTGGTAGAAGTAGATTGTACCTTTCTACCTGAATTCCCTAAAGTATCTCATAGTAGCGTGGTACTTAGATAATTATCTCTTAGAATTATCTTTCATCTTAAAAAAAACAGTACTTGAAAAAAAAATAATAGTCGAGTATTTGTAACACTATCCATGCAGGCATAAAAAACCGGGGTTGTGAGTTGTTAAAGAGATATTCGCGACCCCGAAACTCAAAGGACAAATGAGGGAATATGGACGGGTTTTTAGTTAGTAAAACTCCATCTCGCTCCACCCAGAGTGGGGACAGTTATTTGATGAATGCCCATCTCTAAAAAAAGACATAAAGAATATAGAAGATGGAAGGGTATGAAAAGCTTGTCAGACCGTCATCAAGTGTTTTGTTTTACACAATTGTATTCACACCATTACTAAATAAAAGGATTATGTAAAGAGACTCTCAGCGACATTTTAAAATTGCATGACCCCAATACTTAAGCTTTGGGCGCAAAGATGTGTAAAGCTTTACGTAAGTTACTTACTGAAGAAGGTATAAAGTTGCTTTGAAACCAAGCCATCTGTTAAATCTCAAGCCGCGAACAAATTGAAGATTTGTTGATCTGATACTTCAAGGTGTCGGAAAGCTAAATTACTATTTGATTTGGTTTTTACAAACTAGGCACATTGTTGAGTAAACAAAAATGTGTTCGAGAGATTATTAAAAACTTAATTATTTGCTCTTTTTTAGGGTTCAGTACCTCAAAAAGAAAAAACGAAACCCTTATTGGATCACTTTGTTGTCCGTCTGTCTTTCAAAACCCTTTATCTAAGGAACGCGTGGAGGTATTTGAAATTAAAAACCATATCGACGGTAAAAAGGCAAAAGGGGTCAAGCGCCACATTTTGCGATCTTAACTTTTTTATTGACCCCAACTCCACTATTTTTTCTCTTTCGAATGGTCATAGTATCGTTTTTCGAACATGAAAAAAAGTCACTTGCACCAAAGAATTATTTGTACTGAATTGCCAAATCGATACTTACCAAAAGTGCTCAAGCGACACCGACTTTACCTTGTTTGGTTGAAGGACCATTTTGTATATTAAGTTTTTGTATCGTCTTGTCATTTGGCATAATTTTAAAAACAATATTAGAAATAAATATGTCGTTTGTATCCATATTCCTTTTATTTCTTTAGTAATAATTTTTCACTTAACACTATTGATAAGAAAATGAAATACTATAACGTCGCTTAACACCAATAGTAAAGATTGTCAACTAAACATAATTGGCGCTTGGCCCCTTTCTTAAATAATTTTATTTTCATTATTTGCATTTGATTCACTCAGTACGCGCGCCAGCGCTGTTGCAAGTGGGTGTATGTTTTGTGTGCGTGAAAGCAAGTTCACGCGTGTTTGAAACGCTATCGCAGTTTTTAACACAGATTAACATTTTATATAAAACATGTCTGCAACGCCCGAAAACGTGAAATTGAGACGTATTTTAGACCGAAAAAGACTGTTGCTAGTACGAAGAAGGTTATTACTAGAGATGCCACGAATATTCGGCAACTATTCGGTATTCGGCCTATTCGGCCACTTTTTTGCTATTCAGTATTCGGCCGAATAGAACGTACTATTCGGCCGAATACCGAATAGCAAATCTTGTAAAAAAAGACACGTTATTTTACTCAAAATAATGTATTTATTTCCAAATTACAACATTTTAGTAGTTAAAATTAATCAGTGGTAAGTTGTGATGGATAAAAACGAGCTTTTCAGTATTTTTCAGCGCGAACGCAACTAGAAAAACAGGTTGTGACTTGTCTTATTCCAGCTAACGCGCCCCCACCAAGCATGTACTTCGCGCCGAATATTCGGCGTTTCGGCCAACAGTGTTGCCGAATATTCGGTATTCGGCCAATTCACTATTCGTGGCATCTCTAGTTATTACTTGATTATAATGATAGCAATAGAGAGGTCGAAGAAATTCAAGATGACGTGATTCCCGTACCGTACCGTACATCATCGGTAAGTTCAACCTCATTTTATTTATTTTATAAAAATAAATTTAACGTTTCTTAGGATAGTTTTTAAAAGAACTGGTAATGTAGGTACGCGTTTCATACATGTTGGATAATTTTATTACGAGAGCAACTTGAAAATGTGTTTTTTTATTTATTGAGATATCTTAACGATATTGGTGTCAAACAAAAAAAGGTCTAGGTATAAAACCATTTTATCCGTTTGAATCATGTAAATCGGTCCACGCGTTTAGGAAATCATTAAGAATTAGTTTAGAACAAATGTAAACAATCATAATTTTTGATGTTTTTGTTCTAAGAACTTTTTAACTAATGCAAAATGTGAAAATATTGTTATTGTATGTAAGTTAATGAGGAATGTTAAACAAAAAGGTATATATCTAGTTAGTATAAAGATTAAAGTTTTGTTTTCAATTGATAATTCCAAATGACGGACTTTAATATTCATTATCATTGTCTATCTACCTAGGTATTTGTCCGTGTAGGTACTTAATCATACGCATCAAACATTGGATAGGTTACGTGGTCAAGTAGGTAGTTAGACGATAAATATTATAGTAGCAACGGGATGGTAATAGCCTAATTAAATATTGGTATTATTAATTTTTCAGACTGACAATCAACTAAAACCAGCGCACATTAACGAAAACCAATTTACGAGTATTCACAAGATCAAAGTGAAATACAGAGTGATCTAAATAATGTGAAGGTATTTCACATGCTTTTAATTTGCTTATGAAATGTGGGTGTGTGTTACGCCTCTGCCTACCCTTTCAGGAAAAATGTCTTGATGCTATGTGTGTATGTTAATTAGCTTGACCTGCACATTCTATTTTGACTTTCACTAACTCGATAGATCTAATTTCGCTGTGCTGAGTTTATGCTTTTTCGGGCTAATCTCAAAAACTACTGTCTTGTATTTCATACGGTTTAACAAATAGAAAGAGGGATTTTGTAGAGGCGTTATATGCTGTAATTTATATTCAGATACTATTTCTAAAGTCGGTCATAAAACATTTGCGTTAAAAGAATAGTTGCCACTACAGAAGCTTGCTTTTAAATGGTACTTTTTAAATTATACTGGTTATAGGGTCAATTTTCTACAATTTTGTTTGTTACGCTATGATAATGGATTTATTTGGCTTGCAGGATAAAGAACAAAATTACGAAGCGAGTCAGAATGATTTGCAGGCAAACGTGGAGATCTTGGAATGGAATGCATGATGAAGTTTTTTTTAAGTCCATGTGCATACATGGACTTAAAAAAACTATGTGACTCTGGAGTAATACCGAGAAGATATCATGAAGAATATCTAAAGATGCCTTACGAAACCGGAAAAAGGGACGAATTGATTGAAACTGATGAAGAGGATGAAGAAGAAAACACTCATTAATAATAATTGTATGAAAAAAGATTGGTTAAAAATTTTTGATTTTCACTTTGTTATTGTAGTAAGAGATAAGTACCTACCAAATTATTGTGGTTTATTTTGGATAAAAATTGTTGATTTTTAATTTTATTAAGAATTAAGTACCAAATTATTGTGGTTTATTTACTCAAATAATGTGATAACATGCTGTTGTAGGTACTAACAGTTAGGTAACTGCTGTTTTTTTTTGGATCTCAGTTTTGTTCCTTGTATTGTTTTAGTTTAATACATAATTTATAGTTCTATTACCTACCTTCTGTGCCAAATATAAAATAATACTGTATTAAGATTATGGTAGCTTAAGCCAAAATCTGAATTAGTTCTATGATCTGTTGTGCCAAATAAAATAAAATATTACTTTATTAACATGAAGCTTAGGCCAAAATCTAAATATTCCAATATTAAATATTGTTACTTGACCCCTCGCAAAGGCGATAAACATGGTAAAAACCTGGAGTCAAACGACATCTATCTTTGAAACTATTGGTTTCAGGCTTATTTTGATGTAAAATTATTAAAGAACATTGTATTTTAGTAAACTTTTCTGAAGATTGTGATGTGATTCAATAAAGCAATAAAGAGATATTTTTTATTAAAACTTTCTTTTTATTCTCCTGAACAATATGATCTGTGGTGCTTGACCCCTTTTGCCTTTTACCCGTCGATATACTCTACTCTGTGGTTCTTTTGTTCTGTGAAAAATCAACCCTCCAAGTCTACACAGTCAAAAGATATAGCTGTTTATGACGCCAGTATGTACGGAACCCTTGCTGAGCGAGTCTGATTTGAAGCACACAGCACGCTTGCGTAGAAGATACACTTAAACCTTAAAGATATCAAGAGTATAATGATCATTGAACAGAACAGACAGTGAATTTCATAGACTGGCGGTTCGCACAATAAATGTACCCTAAAACAAGTGAAACACAATTTTGGGCTAGATTTTGGACAAGAAGACTAAATGATTCTGCCTTTCATTTAAGTCGTCTTGTTCTATATACATAATATATATTTTTTTAACGTTGCCCCACACTAGGAATTTCTTCGTTGGGTGCGTTTACAAACATTAAATCCCACATACACAAACAGCCCTTGGCGTATATTATTATTTATCGTTATTCTGTGTTTAAGTCCGATATAGTTTGAATCAATTTTAAATCATCATCAATTTTAACCTTTTTACCTACTAGACTCCTAGGCCTCTTCGTGTGGTTTACAAAGTTTTCATTGCCTAGACAGACGTCAACTTATAATTTGATTGATGTTGAGATAAAATAACTTTATAATTGCTTCGTTGGTCTAGAGTTCACAAAGGCCACTGCTTTTTTGTTTTTTTTCGAATACGTCAGACTTTTTCTGACTAAAACCCATCCATGTTCTTTTTTGTGGCCCTTTGTGGCCTGGGGTCGGGGTATCGCTTTCGAAAGGCAACTGCCGAGCTTAAGGTCCTCGATTCCCAGGTTGGAGAAGCCGTTATTGGATTGTTCAATCAGCGATTTCTTAGTAGCAGCCAAGAAGTCTTGTTTTTGCTTATGGGTAATCATCAAATAGCTTGCCCCGCTCTAGGTGGAGCGGGGGGGAGTGTCAGACTTGTACTGACTAAAACACACCCAGCGGGGGGGAGTGTCAGACTTGTGCTGATTACAACCCACCCATGTTCCTTCTATTGCCCTTTACGTTCCGGGGCCGTGGTACTTATCTCTTTCGAACAACCCGCACCCCAACCACGGGGTCTGGGTTTGTGTCCAGTTGATGACAATAGGCTCGGCCCCTTTTGCATGGGACTTAAACATAATTGTCGAATCGTGAGTGTACTATGTGGTATCGGTGTAATATTATAAGTAGCGGGTAGACCGCAAATAAACAGTTATTTCTTTTTTGTGTTTGACTTGTACGCTCCTGGAAATATTACTTAAACACAAAGTTCCGGGGCCGTGGTACTTATCTCTTTCGAACAACCCGCACCCCAACCACGGGGTCTGGGTTTGTGTCCAGTTGATGACAATAGGCTCGGCCCCTTTTGCATGGGACTTAAACATAATTGTCGAATCGTGAGTGTACTATGTGGTATCGGTGTAATATTATAAGTAGCGGGTAGACCGCAAATAAACAGTTATTTCGTTTTTGTGTTTCACTTGTACGCTCCTGGAAATATTACTTAAACACAACTGGCGACGAGTAAAAATGCGTAAAATCAACACTAATAGTTTCTGTACAATATTATTTTCAAGTGTCAGTAAAATGCCGATTGGGAAAATGGAAGAATTCGATTTATCGAGCAAAAACACCTAGCTATACCTCTGCAGTACCCTTCGGGGACTTCAGGTGTGATGTTATGTTCCAAAAGTATGAAGGATCGACATTTTTTTTAAAAAAAAAAAACGTTGCGCTAGGTATTTCTCCAGTATCGTGGGTGCGTTTACAAACGTTTAAAGTCACATACACCGAGACCCGAAACAACTATCTCCAGGTCATACAAATATTTGTTCCGTGCAGGAATCGAACCCCCGACACGCAGCGCAGCAGTCGATCGCTCAGTCACTGCGCCAACCGTGTCGTCAACTTTTATTTGTATGATTTACATTTTGTCCGATAAGTACAAATCAAAGCCAATTAATAGCCTTACGATCCCTGTTTAGGATTTGACAAAAAGGTGTTATAGTTCAGGCCCTATCAAATCGACCTTTCTGTAAATAACAGATGAATTAATTCACATAGTTCTGTACTTAGCTGTAATAAACTCGAACCCAACTAGATTACCGATACCTTGACGACTGAATAGGATTAGATACGACCACGTTCTGAATAAATAATAAATTGTGTTGATAAAATCTTGCCTACTATGTTCTACTGAAGGGACGTAAAAGGTAGGCAGTATTTTATAGTTCTTGGTACATTTTTCCAATAGTCTGACAAACAGTCTAACCAAGGGGTATCGTTTTATCTAGTACTAACTGGGTTGTGACTCCATCCTACTTATAATTATATATTAATTATTATTATAAATGCGAATGTTTGTGGGGATGGATGTATGGATGTTTGTTACTCTTTCACGCCAAAACGGCTGAACGGATCTTGATGAAATTTGGCACAGAGGTAGATTGTAGTCTGGCATAACACATGGGATACTTCTTTTTACGATCATCACGCGGGCTAAGCCGCGGGCGCCAGCTGGTAATATTAATTATAATACAATATTAAAAATGCGAATGTTTGTGAGGATGATGGATGTATGGATGTTTGTTACTCTTTCACGTCAAAACGGCTGAACGAATCTTGATAAGATTTGGCACAGAGGTAGATTATAGTTTAGAATAACACATAGGATACTTTTTTTTTATCATCACGCTGGCGAAGCCGCGGCCACCAGCTATTATTCCACATCAACAAAAGGTCATTAATGTATTAAGTGTTACTGAAACCAAACATAGGTTTACTAAGGTTAAGGTTTAAAAATAAAACACGTTCATAAGTACTTACGTTGAATAGCACTCATGTTGTATATTTATTTCTGATTACCTTACCAAGAACATCGTCAGTGTCGTTTAAACCGCGACTTTAATGGGTAATAACCACAACGTTGAAATTAACTCGGAATGGATGAAGAAAAGAATTTTTACAAGGGTGTATTTTTTTGCCGCTTCTTTGATGAAGTGCAGAGTAGGAGGTCTTGTTTCCAATTTTCGAGTCGAGCAAATGTAATGTAATATAATGTAATGCAAAAGCAAAACATTAGGATTACTCCTGTATCGTGGGTGCGTTTACAAATATTTAAACTCACATACACAAACAGCCAGACCCGGAATAACTATCTGTAGGCGATACAAATATTTGTTCCGTGCGGGGATCGAACCCGCGACGGCTGGCTCAGCCACTGCGCCAACCGTGTCGTCAATTGTTATTGAGTTCCATCAGAAATTTCTCGGTGGTAACCATGGTGTCTGCATTTAAGCGCATTTGATGTCAATAGACTGGCCTTCTATAATATGGGACTTAAGGCGCTGAACAAAGCAAACACTTCGTAAAACGTCTAGTTTTTCGTCGCAAAGTTAGCCGTATCTGTACATGCCACTAGCCAAAAAAAAATTACCGTGTATAGTTCAATACATAAAGTAAAGAGTTAAACAAAATAAGTTTACAAAAGTGGTCTAGTTCTACGAAAAAAAAAATGTTTAAAAAGACCAAGAAAAAAAATTTTTCGTCTCGAAATTCTCAATTTTTTCAGCGACAACCATCATATTTTTTATATCTATAACAAAGAAAATTGTATATACTAAAGAGATATCTAAAATTTTTCAAACATTGAGTTGTATTTTTTTTATATTCAATAAAAACTGCAAAATGACCTACATTTTAGCGGACATGATATTCAAATAAAATCAAACACCGAAATATTTTCGACCTTATTTCTATTCTTTCGATGCAATACTGTCGTGTAATTTTTGTGTCAGACCATGCCTAGTATGCAGCTAGCGTCACTTCCGCGAATACCTAAAGATTAGCTTATTGCCGCGCCTTAAACATTATTGTGTATTATTACGTTACGCTTCTGTCTAATACTTTAAGGGTTGAAGGCGTGTTGTTTTTATTAAGTACTAGCTTTTGCCAGCGGCTTCGGTCGCGTTTAATTCGGGGTAACACAGTTCCCCTTTCCTGATTTGCAAGTACCTGTTACCTGTAGTTTTTGCACTTGCGCCTTATTTATTGTAATAGCAATGCTAAGTTTTCCCTTTTCTTCCCTCTTTCTCCCTTAGTTCCCACTTTTAAAAAAAATAGCCTATGTCCGTCTCCAGGGTCCAAACTATCTCTGTACCAAAATTCATCAAAATCGGTTAAGCCATTTAGGCGTGAAGACGTAACAAACAAATAAACAAACTCACTTTCGCTTTTATAATATTAGTATAGTAAGGATTAGTAAGGATTTTGTTCACGGTATGATGTTTTTGTTTTGTCAATTTTCAGGTAATTGTGCATTTACTATGTTGAACGTTGCGTCTTGCTTGTTAGGAAGAAATTATAGTCCACACAGCTGGCGTAAGTTATAGTTGCCATTCTAGAATAATACCATAGCATTGCTATGTTTGAACATCTTTAATTTTTGCATAACTTCTCCCTCATTTTATTGTTCTTCGACATATACTCATTATATTCAATAAATAATAATTATTTGATGAGTAATAACTAGTAAAGTAATAACTAGTTATTACTACTATTTGTAAGTTTTTATGGTTAGCTACTTAATATTGTCATTATTCAATTATTAAGTGAATGTGACGTGTGATGTGACCGTGACGTTTCTTACCTATAAATTATTGAAAAAAATACATAATATAGTTACGGTACACCACCAGATCGCTTATTCCTAATAAAAGTTACATTTAATCTGTCATAAATGATAATACGGCAAACACTTTAAGTTACCAAATACAGGGATCCCATATTTGTCATCATATGCCTAGCGTTTTCCCAACGATGTTGGGGTCGGCTTCCAGTCTAACCGTATGCAGCTGAATATCAGTATTTTTACATGGAGCGACTGCCTATCTGACCTCCACAACCCAGTTAGTACTGGGTAATACGATACCCCTTGGTAAGACTGGCTGTCAGACTTTCGGAACACTGACTACCTGTAACGACTGTCAAAGATCTACAAATGAGCCGGGACCAACGGCTTAGCGTGCTTAGGCACGGAGGAAACTCGGTATGTAACGGGTAGTCACCCATCCACAGACCAACCTAGGCAAGAGCGGCTTAACCTAAAGATCGACCCGAGCGGCTGCTATTATTTAGCCACGAGCTCATATTTGTACATACCAAAATTGAAATGGAACTGTTATAAATATTTTGATCATTCTGTGGTTACAAGGGTGGTGTTATCGCTGATAGCTATATTTTCTAGCCAACCTTTGGATGGACAATATGACCATAAATTTAATATAACGGGGTGTAATTAATGGTGCACCTACTGCTAATACTACAAAAACAATAAAAATAATTTAAAATTTTAACATTATTGCGTAAGACAATTTGATTTGCAACTAAGGTATTAAAAGCAACGAGTGACTGAACTTGTCTTATTCAGTCTCAGTTAGAAATCAGTATAAAAAAAACCAGCCAAGTTTAGGGTTGGTAGGTAGTTTGGTTTTAGCCATTTAGCTACAGAACCCTTAAAAAACGGTACGGTAGAATCAAAATGCTAGCCGACGTAAATGTATTTGATGACCAAGACACGTCTAGAATACTCGGGCAAAGTCACTAAATGTAGATAGTACTTTTTTACGACCCTAGTTCTAAGACACGCATTTCAATATCCTTACTAATATTATAAAAGCGAAAGTGAGTTTGTTTGTTTGTTTGTTTGTTTGTTTGTTTGTTTGTTACCTCTTCACGCTTTAATGGCTAAACCGATTTTGATGAATTTTGGTACAGAGATAGTTGGGAACCAGGAGACGGACATAGGCTATTATTTTTTTTTAAAGAGTGGAATATGAGGGAGAAAGAGGGAAGAAACGGGAAAACTTAGCGTTGCTATTACAAATCAATAAGGCGCTACCGAATTTAACGCGAGCGAAGCCGCGGGCAAAAGCTAGTTTTCAATAAAGTTGATAAGGAATTAGTCTTCTATCTATCCGTTTGATTTGAATGATCATTATGTCATTCAGACTTTAAAATGTGTAGCCTATAGCCCCGTTTTAGGCGGAAAAGGGAGTGTTAGACTTTTAGTGACTAAATCCCAACCATGTTCCTTCTTTTGCCCTTTATGCTCCGGGGCCACGGTTTCTCTTCCAATCAACCTGCATTCCCGGCAGGCAGTGGCCCTGGCAGGCTCCTCTGAAGTACTACTTACAAACACAACAAACAGCGCTATGTATTTAACAACGCCATGTATTTTTACTCTATATATGTAATTTTTATATGGCAAAAAATGCTAACATTTGAAGGAGCACAGTTATATAATAAAATACCCTAACGCATAAGAAACCTATCATCATTCAATGCATTCAAAACTTAGCTTAGCTTGTAGGTACTTAATCGCAAACCGGAAATAAACCGAGTAATGAATGCGTTGAGTGGTGAAGTTTCAGTCAGTATTAATTAGTTTTTAACGGATGTTGTCGAACACAATTTAGTATTTAAGTAATAAATATTTCTCAAGTAAGTGACATGTTATGTTTTTATTGAGAATAAAGATCTTTTAACCTAACTCTCCTCATTGTTATGCACTCAATACCATTAATAGCAACCACGTAAGCGATTTATCTCGTTCCTCACCCACACAACAAACCTTGACTGAAGTGACAACATAACTTAAACATACACAAAATTCTGTTCCAAAATATACGCACCAAGGTCAGACAACCCTGTGTGCATTTGTACATTTATATATATGTATGTAATTGCTTCCTGTGTACATACTATAAAATACATCCTTTATCAGTTTGTTTTTAATAATATATCGTTCAGGGTTGTCTCCATAATTGGCGCGACCGGTTGCGCGCGAGTTTGTGCTCCGATGGTTTTATTGATGCAACTCGTTATGTCAGTCCAAGTGCAAGACGATTAATCAGTACTGACAGAGACGCTCACATGCAGAAAATTGGTTCATATACTGTATATGTAGATATGTTTTATGTTTATTTGAGCGAAGGTTTTATCAGTAAAGGCAAATGTTATTTAGAACTTAAATAGTTATTTTAACCTACCTAGTCACTATTAAAAATACCATCTCAGACACTAATCTGCATAGTCCTCTTGTAATTTGACTAAGATTTTTGTCTGGACCTTTATAGAGACTGACCTCTGAGTTTGTTTTGGCTGTTTCTTTTCAGAGTAGTCGGGTACGAAACATCGGCCTCATTCGGTTTTTTTATAAATCGACTTGTAAAAAACCTACTTGCGAAATAAACATAATTTATCACTAAGGGCACATTTACTTTCATAAAATGCACATTTATCAATACGTAATTAATAGTTGCGTTGATAAGGAAATATTTTCTGCTGTTCTAGATCTTAAAACCTAAAAAAAACACTTGGAAGCGTTACGGATGATTTTATAATATACATAGATAAGAAAATAATGTTACGTAAAACATATCAAAAGACTGATAACTAGCCAAGTACCGCAGCAAAAGAATCTTCTTCAATATTCCATACCTGGTAAAACAAAACACGAAACAAAAATACTTACAATAATGTATTCCCGTCAATACGAACAAGAAAAACAAATACATTTAAGGATTTTACAGATTTGATAAGAAAAACAATTCTTTACGTTGTACTTAAAGTGCTTATCTATTCAAACCAATTCTATCAGATAGTGTAATTCAGAAGTTTACGATGTCATCCAATAAAATAACTGCTGTAGCTCTACGACTCATAAATTTTAGGGACGTTGCAATAGCCGATCCTCCATTTTTATCGGCCGACGTACATCTAAGTAAAGCCGTGGATTTAATACAAAGCTTCGTGCTATTTCTTCACAGGATATTAGCAGAGGTTCAGGAATTATTACATTCCTAGCCGAAAATCAGCTTGAACTTAAAATAGAAGAAAATGTGGGAGACTCTTGAATAGTTATCTAGAGATTAAAAGTTAATAGTAGTAATTGAGTAACTAAGCCAACGTTCAAAAATCAAGTTGGGTCAGTTACCGAATAATTCTATGTGGCAGATACAATAAATCTATGGTTTGTTTCAATAGTGTTTTCCTTAAATCCCTTTAAATGCAAAATAAAACCTGAATTAAAGTGATTAGGTTAATCCTAACAAAATTATCATCAAAGTTTTGAAGGTCCACAAACAAGACCCGACACCAATTGCATTTTTATTAGGTACGTACTCAAATAGGCACTCACGGAGGACGGAGTTATTTCTTCGTAGATTTACGAGTACTAAAGGAACGGATGTCCGTTGAGAGACCCACAGGCTCCTGCGAAGACGGTCGTTTTGAAAGACGACCGTTGTGTACCTGTTTCATACCTACGGATTGAATGGGAATATATCCCATTTTAGACGTGTAAAATATTTGCAAAATGTGCGACTACAACATTTGCGTACAGATTAATGGACAGAAAATGGATTCTGTGAGGAATAATATGAAAGAAAAAGAAGGAAGAAGTTGATAGGGGAGAATGGAAGAATAAAATGAGTTACGCCAGCCCCAAATGTAATGGGACAAGAGAGGGTGATTATGATAGCGTGACGGTTGACAGGGAATGAAAAGACGTGTTCCTTCCAAAGTAACATATGTGATAAAGGGCAGGAAGATTATGATGTTATGAGTATGTTTTTTTATTAAATTCCAACGTAGAAACGCACAATTATATTGAACATTGGCAAGTAGACTAAGAATTTTATTCGTCTTAATTGTTATTTCAACAAGAGATGAGTCAGGTTAATAGTCAGTACATGACATGCAAATGTACTCAAAATGGTGAAATCGTCGCGAGATTACTACACTGCTTGGCGTCCAGTAATAATCTTACGAATTTACGTCATCGCTAGAGTTAAAAATTACATGATAGCCAAGCCAGGCGCTTGGCTATCGTGTAATTTTTAGCGCCACGATATTTAGGCTTTTTATATAATTTAAATGTTACTATTTACATGCTATTTGGATAGATTTCAATTAAATCGTAAAGTAGCTCTGCAGTAGAGGAGGAATATTGTTTGGTTGGCAATTTAATTCAGAATGGGTTTCTCATTTTCTATCGTAATCGTAAAAAGAAAATATGCGTCAAAATTAGGCTAATGGCCACTGCTCAGCATAATGCTATGACGCCATTATGCGAGACAGAAGCACAGCGTACATTGCTTTTAGCTCTGGTTTTCGAAGACGAAACGCGCCTCTTTCGCTAGAATCGTCATTACAGATTCTTGGTTCTGAAAAAGCTACCTAAATTCTACGGTGTAAACCAAGAAATACTTAAATCTTCTAACCGCTGCCGTCACCCTCATTTGCTCGGAAAACCGGCAGGCGATATCGATATCTCTTTTCGCGAACATGCGATCGAAATCTTGACAAACCTGAACAAAATGAACGCGATTGTAGCTTTGGTTAGAACGCGGTGCACACAGATAAAACCATCAGAGCCCGTCAATGTCATTTCCATCAACTCCAATACAAGATAATTGAACTGATCGCGTTTTTATAGTATCAGGTCTAAATAATAAATCAGAAAAGGCTATTAAGGTCACTAAAAGTGAATAAGGCAATTCATACGTTCTATTATCGTGATTATCTCATAAGATCTAGTGTTTTTATTGATAAAAACGGTATGGAAGAATGAGATAATTTTTTTTGATCATAATCTGTATATTAACGTTATACAGGATGTACTTAATGGACTTTAGGAAAAAAACCGATGTATCAGGTTAGATTTAAAGATAGAATTTTAGTTCAGAAAACTCTTGTAACTTAGAAAATATGCAACAAAGGAACAGAAAAAATCCCTAGGGTTTAAGTTCCACGTCTTATCTATTTTGTTGTGGCATCAAGATGCTGAGAGGGTAACGATATTTGTTCTTGAACTATGATGAACTTATTCTGTGTAATCTCAGGGCTTCTGACGCCTTTGGCGATGTGTCAGAGCTAATCATCGCATTTCGAGTGACAGAAACAGTACCAAAACTAAGTTTAATAAATTAATATACTCGTATTTCATATTAAGTCAGCTACACGAAAGCGAGCGTTATTTTTGACGATGCAGTCGTAAAAATACATGCTCATTACTAGATTGTTTGCAAAGTTATTTCTGTTTAACAAACTATATACTACAAATCTTGTTTCTGTATTTAGTTTGTCGTAGATATCGTAAGAGTATATGCATAAATATTCAAAAAATAAGATTAAATAAACCATCTTAATTAAAGAAATTCGGAATTATTTTCTTTAAAAAATCTCTTCCACGGCTTGCTTTCATCATATTGATCCACTGTAAAACATAAAAATATTAGTGTCTCAACGGACTGCTATGATCACAAAGGAGTATTGCGATCAAAAGGTATTTTTATTAACTTAGATGGTGTTATTGAACCCAGTCAAAGAGTATTAATGAATTATATCGTGTTAAGTGTTAAATGAACATAGTTGGCCGATCCTGACTGGTTCCATGAAAGGCGAACCAAACCAAATGGGAATGTGATGAGCAACAAAACTTTTTTGATTTCGAAGAGTGGTGGTTGTGTTGAATTCCTTTGTAATAACATGACATAAAGATCATACAAGGTGTAAGGGATTGAAAATGACATTAATGTCCGTAGCAATACTTTGCGCTAAATAGGGTATGAGGGGGGACATCGACGCGCAAATTGGGACCATGAATTCAGTACATGGTTCAAACTCCCCAGCATTGCTTATTCGTCTGTTCAAAAAATGTTTATCAATTGATGAGCTTTTGCAGTTTATGCGTACATCCTCTATAGAACTATGCCTTGCTATAGGCGATAAAAGCTCTCAAATACACGGAGTTGCCACTTCCTTATTTAGAAGGAAGGCTACAGGATAAGAAGTTTTAATTCGCAAAGAAAATATAGCTCCTTCGTAAATAATTAAGAAGACGTTGGATAGTTTGGTCGAGGCCGCAAGTTTGTTGACGGCAAGTTAGCTCCTTTCGCAGCAGGGGACTGGCAGCTGAATATTAATTCAGCCACAGCTTTCTCTTTACAGAGGTAATTATTTTACTACTATAACGAAGAAGTTGGGAGTAATGGGAGTGACCTGAATGAGGGTCCACATAACTGCTTGAGAGGTCCCATTCAACCTTAGTTATGTGGGATTGTGTTGCGCACAATAATTTGTTTACACACAATAATATAGGTATACTTCCTAAGTTCCTACTCACATGAAATTATTAATATTTCTGCTTTGTCTATTGGTAAAATAAGCGTAGACAGCCGAGGATAGGTACAACATCTTAAGGAGGATACTCTAAGGTAGCTCGCGTAATTCAATTTTTCTTAACAGAGTTTGGACTAGATTATTATTTGTTTGTACTGAATCCCTTGTTGTATTTGAATCACTTGAACATATTAACAATTAATAGTACCCAAAAATTGGACACCTAAACAAGGAAGTATAGGGTACACTGCGTCGTAAGAATTTCTCGGATGCGTGGGACTGTCATTACAAAACATACCCTACAAACATTCCTCTACAGTCGAAACGCCAAGAACGAACATTTTGATTGATTTAAATGAGTACCTACGCTTCTGTTTGCGAGATTAATGTATGCAAATGATTGCAATCCTTACTAATATTATAAAAGCGAAAGTGAGTTTGTATGTTTGTTTTTTATTTAAAAAAAGTGGGATATGAGGGAGAAAGAGGGAAGAAAAGGGAAAGCTTAGCGTTGCTATTACAAATCAATAAGGCGCAAGGGGAACTGTGTTACCCCGAATTTAACGCGAGCGAAGCCGCGGGCAAAAGCTAGTTATGTTTATAAAAACCATGATATAGATAGAGTGATTCAAGAGGAAGGTTCATTATGTAAAATATTAGTATCTGCATTTCACCCGTGCAAAGCCGGGATAAGTCGCTAGTTTATTACATTATATAACCTAGTTTTATTGAACAGATAAAACCTATACTTTAGGACACGTAATGACTATCAAACAGGCTTCTTTTAAGTAAACCTACTAACGCCATAGTAGGTGCCCATTCATTTCAATGATCACCAATTACGTTATCTACCTACCGTTTCAGATAAAATAACAATTTTGCCAAAATGAGCAGACACTGGATACCTAAATAATGATATGGATCAGGGATTTAACCTAATTAGAACCTAAATCGTTGGAGCGTCCATTGATGCGTAAAATTATCCATGATCAGATGAACTTATTGAATACTCATGGATTTTGGAAATGTATTCATGTAGAAAGGGTTAATGTGATGATAATCAAATGTGAACTTAAATCATTGGACAAAAGACTTGATTAGCCGTTTGGTGTGGGTATACCATGTGAAACAAGAGCGAGGCAGGTCCGTACAAAACCGATCGAGGGTTCCGTACAAACTTGCGACATAAACAGCCGTAAGTTTTGCCTGCGTAGACTTAAAGCGTTGATTTTTAACAGCACAAAGAGACCACAGAGTTGAGTATGGTTTTAATTTTTTTCATTTCATCCGATACCTGCACGTGTTCCCGAAATAAGGGTTTTGACAGAGAGACAGACGGACAACAAAGTGATCCAATTAGGGTTCTGTTTTTTTTTCTTTTTAGGTATGGAACCCTATAAACGAGTGAAGTGTTGCTAGGAAAGTTTTGGGAATGAAGCTATGGATATGAATAGAAAGGAAATGACTCCTGAGGTGATGACGAAGTCATCATCTGCCTAGCCTTTTCCCAGCTATGCTGGGGTCGGCTTTCAGTCTAACCGGATGCAGCTGAATATCAGTATTTTACATGGAGCGACTGCCTATCTGACCTCCACAACCCAGTAAGTACTGGGTAATGCGATACCCCTTGGTAAGACTGGTCGTTAGATATTCGGAACACTGAATACCTGATAATACGAAGTATGGAGTAAAAATACGTGATACTTATTTTAATCCATGATGATACGTGACTTGGTAAGGAAACTGAAATGCAAAATTAAAGACGTTTTACCATGTCTTTTGAATACACCCACAATTATATTTATCAATTATTTTTTGTTTGTCAATACAAGCCCTTATTCTGAATTTTCTACTAAATAGATGCTGCAGTTCTGAATTGAATCTTGTTTCGTATTAAGACCTGTGGAACACGTTTTTTTTCAGCCTCCTTGTAATCTTTCACACAATAAGTACATTATCTTTTCTTTAGTCTTCCTCTTTTACATCATCAATTGCCATTTCTATACATCCGTATTTTTACTACTGTTTTAGAAGCAATTATAGAACGAAATCAGCACTTCACGCTTCGCGACTTCACTGCGCCCTATGCTATTATCTCCGGTAGATCGTCGTCAGTCGTAATTACCTCAGTTATGGGACGATTTTTCTTCATCCTACAGTTTCTCGATCTACAATAATTAACTTGAAGCACCAGAGGCCTTCCTTTATTGCATGACATGCCAGTTCGTTTAATTATTTTCGTTTATTATTTTTTACACATATTTTTATATTTTTAACATATTTCTTATATGAAGTATATATAGTAGTCCACCAGAATCGGGAACAGGATCTGAACTATCGGTAGTCAGGGCTTTTGAGAGAAGAACCTCCTAACAATACGCGGCGGCCAAGCCCGCATCTAACGAAGCTATTAGCTATTAAGCCATTGGCCGACACGATTACGAGCACAATGACTGCTGTATTCACGTGCCACAAATCGACAACCTCGCGCGCCAGATTTAGATACTTGAATTGCTTATCTTTCTCTGCTTTTACGAGGTTCTCGTCATACGGGACCGTTATATCAACAATCATTGCGCGACGTTCCAATTGAAATATCACCACAATGTCAGGCTTAGTGGCAACAATAGTCCTATCAGTGCCGATAGATCGATCCCAATACAACGATATATATTACCATCTACGAGAACTGCGAAGTATGGCGTTTCTGACAAGGTCTAAAGTTTGACACCCAGTATACTTCGCTCCGTAGCACGTTGACAGAGTCCAAGTGCGGACTTCTGACGCTTTGTAGGAGATCATGTAATTTGACATTAAATTTGACTTCGTAATATCCCCTTTTTAACCGACTTCAAAAAAGGAGGAGGTTCTCAATTCGACTGTATTTTTTTTTGTGTTTGTTACCTCATAACTCTGGTCTGGGTGAACCGATTTTGATGATTCTTTTTTTATTCGAAAGCTGGTGGTTGTCGTTTGGTCCCATAAAAAATATCAAGATCCGGCCAGTAGTTTTTGAATTATCTTTAATAATGCGTATTAGATTGACTTCGTGTACGTTGATGATATAATTTTAGAGGTTGTCGAAGACAAATAACCAAAAAAAAAACGCTATGCACTAAGATTTGGAAGGTCATCGCAGTTTTTTGAGGTGATTGTATTTTAATTTGGTGATAGATCTTCAGTGATTACAACGGAACTCTTAAATAAATGACAGCAAATCTGCCGTGATTAATGCAATCATATGTATAAGTATGGGTTTCGCCAGGATAGACAGGCGAGTGGGAGCAGGGTGACCGTACCCCTTTCCCAAGAGGTACGAAAAGACTTGATTAGCCGTTTGGTGTGGGTATACCATGTGAAACAAGAGCGAGGCAGGTCCGTACAAAACCGATCGAGGGTTCCGTACAAACTTGCGACATAAACAGCCGTAAGTTTTGCCTGCGTAGACTTAAAGCGTTGATTTTTAACAGCACAAAGAGACCACAGAGTTGAGTATGGTTTTAATTTTTTTCATTTCATCCGATACCTGCACGTGTTCCCGAAATAAGGGTTTTGACAGAGAGACAGACGGACAACAAAGTGATCCAATTAGGGTTCTGTTTTTTTTTCTTTTTAGGTATGGAACCCTATAAACGAGTGAAGTGTTGCTAGGAAAGTTTTGGGAATGAAGCTATGGATATGAATAGAAAGGAAATGACTCCTGAGGTGATGACGAAGTCATCATCTGCCTAGCCTTTTCCCAGCTATGCTGGGGTCGGCTTTCAGTCTAACCGGATGCAGCTGAATATCAGTATTTTACATGGAGCGACTGCCTATCTGACCTCCACAACCCAGTAAGTACTGGGTAATGCGATACCCCTTGGTAAGACTGGTCGTTAGATATTCGGAACACTGAATACCTGATAATACGAAGTATGGAGTAAAAATACGTGATACTTATTTTAATCCATGATGATACGTGACTTGGTAAGGAAACTGAAATGCAAAATTAAAGACGTTTTACCATGTCTTTTGAATACACCCACAATTATATTTATCAATTATTTTTTGTTTGTCAATACAAGCCCTTATTCTGAATTTTCTACTAAATAGATGCTGCAGTTCTGAATTGAATCTTGTTTCGTATTAAGACCTGTGGAACACGTTTTTTTTCAGCCTCCTTGTAATCTTTCACACAATAAGTACATTATCTTTTCTTTAGTCTTCCTCTTTTACATCATCAATTGCCATTTCTATACATCCGTATTTTTACTACTGTTTTAGAAGCAATTATAGAACGAAATCAGCACTTCACGCTTCGCGACTTCACTGCGCCCTATGCTATTATCTCCGGTAGATCGTCGTCAGTCGTAATTACCTCAGTTATGGGACGATTTTTCTTCATCCTACAGTTTCTCGATCTACAATAATTAACTTGAAGCACCAGAGGCCTTCCTTTATTGCATGACATGCCAGTTCGTTTAATTATTTTCGTTTATTATTTTTTACACATATTTTTATATTTTTAACATATTTCTTATATGAAGTATATATAGTAGTCCACCAGAATCGGGAACAGGATCTGAACTATCGGTAGTCAGGGCTTTTGAGAGAAGAACCTCCTAACAATACGCGGCGGCCAAGCCCGCATCTAACGAAGCTATTAGCTATTAAGCCATTGGCCGACACGATTACGAGCACAATGACTGCTGTATTCACGTGCCACAAATCGACAACCTCGCGCGCCAGATTTAGATACTTGAATTGCTTATCTTTCTCTGCTTTTACGAGGTTCTCGTCATACGGGACCGTTATATCAACAATCATTGCGCGACGTTCCAATTGAAATATCACCACAATGTCAGGCTTAGTGGCAACAATAGTCCTATCAGTGCCGATAGATCGATCCCAATACAACGATATATATTACCATCTACGAGAACTGCGAAGTATGGCGTTTCTGACAAGGTCTAAAGTTTGACACCCAGTATACTTCGCTCCGTAGCACGTTGACAGAGTCCAAGTGCGGACTTCTGACGCTTTGTAGGAGATCATGTAATTTGACATTAAATTTGACTTCGTAATATCCCCTTTTTAACCGACTTCAAAAAAGGAGGAGGTTCTCAATTCGACTGTATTTTTTTTTGTGTTTGTTACCTCATAACTCTGGTCTGGGTGAACCGATTTTGATGATTCTTTTTTTATTCGAAAGCTGGTGGTTGTCGTTTGGTCCCATAAAAAATATCAAGATCCGGCCAGTAGTTTTTGAATTATCTTTAATAATGCGTATTAGATTGACTTCGTGTACGTTGATGATATAATTTTAGAGGTTGTCGAAGACAAATAACCAAAAAAAAAACGCTATGCACTAAGATTTGGAAGGTCATCGCAGTTTTTTGAGGTGATTGTATTTTAATTTGGTGATAGATCTTCAGTGATTACAACGGAACTCTTAAATAAATGACAGCAAATCTGCCGTGATTAATGCAATCATATGTATAAGTATGGGTTTCGCCAGGATAGACAGGCGAGTGGGAGCAGGGTGACCGTACCCCTTTCCCAAGAGGTACGAAAAGACTTGATTAGCCGTTTGGTGTGGGTATACCATGTGAAACAAGAGCGAGGCAGGTCCGTACAAAACCGATCGAGGGTTCCGTACAAACTTGCGACATAAACAGCCGTAAGTTTTGCCTGCGTAGACTTAAAGCGTTGATTTTTAACAGCACAAAGAGACCACAGAGTTGAGTATGGTTTTAATTTTTTTCATTTCATCCGATACCTGCACGTGTTCCCGAAATAAGGGTTTTGACAGAGAGACAGACGGACAACAAAGTGATCCAATTAGGGTTCTGTTTTTTTTTCTTTTTAGGTATGGAACCCTATAAACGAGTGAAGTGTTGCTAGGAAAGTTTTGGGAATGAAGCTATGGATATGAATAGAAAGGAAATGACTCCTGAGGTGATGACGAAGTCATCATCTGCCTAGCCTTTTCCCAGCTATGCTGGGGTCGGCTTTCAGTCTAACCGGATGCAGCTGAATATCGGTATTTTACATGGAGCGACTGCCTATCTGACCTCCACAACCCAGTAAGTACTGGGTAATGCGATACCCCTTGGTAAGACTGGTCGTTAGATATTCGGAACACTGAATACCTGATAATACGAAGTATGGAGTAAAAATACGTGATACTTATTTTAATCCATGATGATACGTGACTTGGTAAGGAAACTGAAATGCAAAATTAAAGACGTTTTACCATGTCTTTTGAATACACCCACAATTATATTTATCAATTATTTTTTGTTTGTCAATACAAGCCCTTATTCTGAATTTTCTACTAAATAGATGCTGCAGTTCTGAATTGAATCTTGTTTCGTATTAAGACCTGTGGAACACGTTTTTTTTCAGCCTCCTTGTAATCTTTCACACAATAAGTACATTATCTTTTCTTTAGTCTTCCTCTTTTACATCATCAATTGCCATTTCTATACATCCGTATTTTTACTACTGTTTTAGAAGCAATTATAGAACGAAATCAGCACTTCACGCTTCGCGACTTCACTGCGCCCTATGCTATTATCTCCGGTAGATCGTCGTCAGTCGTAATTACCTCAGTTATGGGACGATTTTTCTTCATCCTACAGTTTCTCGATCTACAATAATTAACTTGAAGCACCAGAGGCCTTCCTTTATTGCATGACATGCCAGTTCGTTTAATTATTTTCGTTTATTATTTTTTACACATATTTTTATATTTTTAACATATTTCTTATATGAAGTATATATAGTAGTCCACCAGAATCGGGAACAGGATCTGAACTATCGGTAGTCAGGGCTTTTGAGAGAAGAACCTCCTAACAATACGCGGCGGCCAAGCCCGCATCTAACGAAGCTATTAGCTATTAAGCCATTGGCCGACACGATTACGAGCACAATGACTGCTGTATTCACGTGCCACAAATCGACAACCTCGCGCGCCAGATTTAGATACTTGAATTGCTTATCTTTCTCTGCTTTTACGAGGTTCTCGTCATACGGGACCGTTATATCAACAATCATTGCGCGACGTTCCAATTGAAATATCACCACAATGTCAGGCTTAGTGGCAACAATAGTCCTATCAGTGCCGATAGATCGATCCCAATACAACGATATATATTACCATCTACGAGAACTGCGAAGTATGGCGTTTCTGACAAGGTCTAAAGTTTGACACCCAGTATACTTCGCTCCGTAGCACGTTGACAGAGTCCAAGTGCGGACTTCTGACGCTTTGTAGGAGATCATGTAATTTGACATTAAATTTGACTTCGTAATATCCCCTTTTTAACCGACTTCAAAAAAGGAGGAGGTTCTCAATTCGACTGTATTTTTTTTTGTGTTTGTTACCTCATAACTCTGGTCTGGGTGAACCGATTTTGATGATTCTTTTTTTATTCGAAAGCTGGTGGTTGTCGTTTGGTCCCATAAAAAATATCAAGATCCGGCCAGTAGTTTTTGAATTATCTTTAATAATGCGTATTAGATTGACTTCGTGTACGTTGATGATATAATTTTAGAGGTTGTCGAAGACAAATAACCAAAAAAAAAACGCTATGCACTAAGATTTGGAAGGTCATCGCAGTTTTTTGAGGTGATTGTATTTTAATTTGGTGATAGATCTTCAGTGATTACAACGGAACTCTTAAATAAATGACAGCAAATCTGCCGTGATTAATGCAATCATATGTATAAGTATGGGTTTCGCCAGGATAGACAGGCGAGTGGGAGCAGGGTGACCGTACCCCTTTCCCACCCCTCACCTAGTCATTAAGAAACATAATCATCAGATCAAGTATCAGCTGTATCCCCTAGGCGATGATGCATATGATTTCTGAATTGGTTTTAAACTAAATCATAAAGATAGATAGTATTTAATACTATAGCGTGATGTGGAACTAAAGCTTGTATTTAAGACGGGACCTATGCACTAATTATTACTATAACTAGAAATGCTAAAATAAAAACTTTTTTGCATCTATCTTTAATTTCCGATTGTCCGATAGCTTTAATTGAATAATAAATATTTTGGTTGCACATAATTATATACTTTGCTAAAGCTGTGCAACCACAGTTTTTATTGTTCACACGAAATTTACCAAAGATTGTGAACTAAGGCACGCGATGAATAAAATAAAAAACTTTTTTGCAAAAAATAAAACCGATTTCCAAAAAAAAAAAAACTAAAAAGTGGAAAATAACTTTATTTCCGGAACTCGGTGGCAAAAAAGTCAACGAAACCAACAAAAGCCA
This sequence comes from Ochropleura plecta, assembly GCA_905475445.1. Classification (NCBI taxonomy): domain Eukaryota; kingdom Metazoa; phylum Arthropoda; class Insecta; order Lepidoptera; family Noctuidae; genus Ochropleura; species Ochropleura plecta. The sequence goes on from FR997723.1 coordinate 15,024,240, forward strand.
CCGACTTTCAATTCAATTAAAGCTATCGGACAATCGGAAATTGAAGATAGATAGATAGAATATTCTTTATTATGTACACCATACAAATGACAAGGATAACAATATACAACTTATAAAAAGGGTGACACAATGGGCGGTCTTATCGCTATTTTAAAAGCAATCTTTTTAAGACAACCTTTGGATGGATTTAAACATTAAACATTGATGAGGAGTTAAATGCAAACCAATTTTTGGTAGGAGTGGCTGGAGAAGCGTAACGGCGTCCTCACCTACCGCCTGACGCAGGTCCTCACCGGACACGGAAGTTTCGGGAGGTTCCTGCACATAATCGGGCGGGAGGAAACGCCCGGATGTCACCATTGTGACGGTCGCCCGGAAGACACGGTGGAGCACACAATGGCGGTCTGCCCAACTTGGGCGGAGCACCGCCGTGACCTCGTAGAGGCGATCGACGGCGGCGATCTCTCGCGTCCGGCCCTGGTTCAGTCCATGGTTCGGAGCGAGAGGGAATGGGAAGCGGTCACCTCCTTCTGCGAAGCAGTAATGCTAGCAAAGGAGGTGGCTGGGCGTCTGAGGGAGAGCACATCAAACCAACCCAGCCGCCGCGGGAGACGCCCCGGGCGTCCGGCGCCGCGAGACGACTCCCCGCCACCGTAGATGCGGGCCTGTGGACGGTGAGCAATGGGTAGCTCACTGTCCGTCCGTCTATTGACGACAGGCCGTGTCGACGGCGCGTTTGTGTTTCACGCGCGCCTCAAAGAGATTTCAGCAAAGCAGAGGGGCTTGCCAGAGCCTCCGCCTGCTGGGGTGGCAGGTTGTTCAAAAGAGATACCGCGGCCCCGGAAGGTAAGGGCAATAGAAGGAACATGGGTGGGTTTTAGTCAGTAAAAGTCTGACACTCCCCCCGCTCCGCCCAGAGCGGGGGAAGTTATTTAATGATTTCCCACCCTAAAAATAAAGCAAATTTTTGGTAAAGCACGCGGAATTAAATAAAAGTAAATTTTTGTACAAAGCATAATAATTTGTGTAATGTAGAATCTGCGATGAGAGATCACCCCCGATGCAAAAGAGTAGTCTAGTGCCTATAACTGCCAACTTTTTTTTTCTGATCATCAAATGACTTCTCCCGCTCTGAGCGAAGAGGAAGGGAGTATAAGACTTGTGCTGACTAAAACCGATCCATGTTCCTTCTTTTGCCTTTTGTGTTCGAGGGCCGCGGTATCTGTTTCGAACAACGACTCAACCCACAACCCCGACAAGCAGCGGCCTGGTGGTCTTTGAGGACATCACATTTATCGTTTACTTCCGCTTATGATCCCTCTAGAGCGGCCATTTTGCCCCTCTTGTAAGAATAAGAATATAAGGTCATGGACAAATCCGTAGGTACCGCAGAAATAAATTTTGCAAATTAAATGAACCATGAATATCGTAATCAATATTATGGAAAAAAAACAGTATCACTAAAAACATATCGGACAAAAAAGAAAACGAAACGTGTTTATGGTTTTTTTTAAATCATTTCACTTTTTGCGGTACAGATTACATAATATTATGAAAATAATCCACCATTTCTGAAAGGTCAGGCAAGGTTAACTCGTTAGGAATTGAATATTCATGACAGGTCTTTTACATGATGATATGCGTTTAATTCTTATTCATAGCAAATTACTAACTTGTTACTGAGAGAACTTGTTTACATCTGGATTTAGTTTAACGAGGTTTACAAAAACATACATAATTACTGATCTGGTGAAAACGAAACAACAGAACTATTTAAACTGTAGCTTGCGGGATGTCCTCCGTGATTTCCATTTGCTAAAAACCGTGAAGGCTTAAAACAATAGAAGTATCAAAGGAGCGTAGACGGGCCGTTTTGTAATGGCCGTTTTTGTAGACAGCAACTACAGTGCGAGAGACATATGTAGGTATATCCTTACTAATATTATAAAAGCGAAAGTGAGTTTGTTTGTTACGTCTTCACGCCTAAATGGCTAAACCGATTTTGATGAATTTTGGTACAGAGATAGTTGGGACCCTGGAGACGGACAAAGGCAATTTTTTTAAATATTGATATATGAGGGAGAAAGAGGGAAGAAAAGGGAGAACTTAGCATTGCTATTACAAAAAATAAGGCGCTAGGGCAAAAACTACAGGTAGCAGGTACCTGTAAATCAGGAAAGGGGAACTGTGTTACCCCAAACTAACGCGAGCGAAGCCACGGGCAAAAGCTAGTAAGTACATAAACTTACGCCTCACAGACTGCCTCGTTAGTTTAGTAGTCGCAAACACGACTGCTGTCAATGGGGTCCTGGGTTCGAATCTCGGGGCGGGCAAATAGTTATTGGGTTTTTCCAAATGGCATATGTAAGTAGCAGACACGGAGGCTGGATTTAAGCCAGGTTGATGGCAATAAGTTCGCCCCCGTTTGCATGGGACACAAACATATAAGTCGGAATGTGGCTTAACTAAAACCTATATATACCATATTTATAATATATAATAGTAAGGTATCGTACTAACCTTAAGTACGATACGTTACTGACAATATTTAGGTATATAGGTATATAGTTATCGTACTTGCAGAGGGGCCTGACTGGGCCACCGCCTGCCGGGGTTGCGGGGTGTTCGAAAGAGATACCGCGGCCCTGGAACATAAAGGGCAATAGAAGAAACATGTGTGGGTTTTAGTCAGTACAAGTCTGACACTCTCCCCCGCTCTGCTCAGACCGAGGAAGTTATATAATGATTTCCCATCAGCAAAAAAAGGTATCGTACTTAAAAATAAACAAAAGACAACGTAAACTTGCCCTTTTCAGTTCCACGTGATTGCTGCGGAACAAACTTCCCCAAACATAGTTATGCAAACCTAATCTTCAAGCAATCTCTCCACAGAGAATAATCTCCGTGACATTATTCAAAATGATTATGATATGTTCTTGAACAACATGTCGTTTAGTGTAATTTTACTAGATAGAGCAAGCTTGAGTTAACGGTTGAGCACAAAATAAATTCTAATGCATCCCAGGCGAGCTGCTCTGCGGCTTTGCGATCTACCCTCGCGCGAACTCGCGGAAATCTTCGCGATATACTCTCACATTGTGAAAACATTATAAGATGACTTTTCACTTTCCAGCCATTGTGTTTGTAAAATCTTAAAACATGCAATTTTATACGTTGAAAGCTTTGATGGTATAGAAACATTATTTTTTGAGACACAATTTCTGTAGCACTCATGTTTATTGCAAGGATTGCTTTGTTCGCGCAGCCGTTCTACATAATAATAAGAGGTTTTAATACGCTACAAAAGTAATACTTAAAGATTCACAAAAAATACCCAGAGGAAATGGCTGAGCTTAGTGTGAAAGACAAGATAGCTTCTAGTTAGCCAGACGTAAGGTTCGAGAGCGACCAAAACAGCACAGGGAATGGCTTATTGTACCATTATGTAACATCAGAACTGTACTGCACACCAAATTACATTAACATTTTTGACGGGACGTTTGGCGCAGTGGCTGAGCGATCGACTGCTGTGCTGCGTGTCGCTGGTTCGATCCCCGCACGGAAAAAATATTTGTATGACCTACAGATAATTGTTTCGGGTTTGGCTGTTTGTGTATGTGAATTTAAATGTCAACGCACCTACGATACAAGATTAATTCTTAGTGTAGGGCAACGTATTTAATGTATGCTTGCGAGTGTTTGCGAACACTCGAACAACGAGCATAGATTAAATGAGCGTGATGCTTTGGTTTCGTTCATCTATGGGAAATTAATTTCCGATATTGATTTGGGTCCGGTTGATGGCACGCCCCTTTTAACATCATATAAACATAACTGGCGAAATATGGGTGCACTGGGTAGGGGCTTTTTTTTGGGGTGGGAAATTTTCAAATAACTTTCCCCCGTTCTAGGCGGAGCGGGGGGAGTGTCAGACTTGTACTGACTGTTGAGTAAGTATCATGATTAGTGTACAAGAAAAGGTATTTATTATTTATTTATGTACACACAAAACATTATATAAAAAAGTACATAAGGAAAAAAGAGCACAAAGGTACTGCTTATTTCATAAAGAAATCTTTTCCAGCAGACCCGCGATAGGACAGATGGAATAAAATAAACACGTAGACACAGTGTGTAAAAATAACAACTAAGCACTAACTTAAATAAACAAAACGTTATCAATATATAAAAACTTACATAGGTACTAATAAAAGTAATAAATATATGTTTACATATATACTCACAATCCAAAAAACTTAATAAATATTATATCTAAAATATATACAAAAAATATCAAAGTATAGAGGAGAGGTAGTGTTCTTTGACCAGTTTTTTTAAATACAGAGATAGTTTTAGCGCCACAAATGTTAGCCGGAAGTGAGTTCCACAAACGTACTGCATGGACAGAGAAGGAGTAGGAATAAAAGTCGGTTTTATGGGAAGGGAAATTGAGATGATGACGCAAGTGCGATCTACACAAAGCGTCAGGAGGACGGGTAAATGAAAAACGGTCACGTAGGTAGCTGGGATATGCAGGGTTATATAGGATGTTGAAAAGAAGGCATAATATTCGAGTGTTCCTGCGAAGGCGAATAGGGAGCCACTTTAGTTCCTTGCGGAATTGAGAGACATGGTCGAATTTCCTTAGTCCAAAAACAAAGCGGATGCAAATGTTTTGCAAACGCTCAAGTTTGATTAAAAGCTCCTCAGTGGCATCTAGATAGCAGGCATCTGCGTAATCAATAATCGGCTGAATCAGAGTTTGAGCAAGGTAAATTTTGGTTTTAAAGGGCAAAAAGCTCTGTGAAAGGTACACAATTTACAAAGCACTTTTTCCAATGTCTTTTTCCATTGGCATAAACCATTCATAATGGATCCCATAGATGGCGCTAGATGTCAGTGGATATTCGGCTCTATTTGGAATTTATGAGCAGTGCGGTCCCACCGGGCTCATAGGGTTTTAATTAAAGTGCTAAACGCTGGCTGCATCTTTTGGGGTCGGGCAGTCTGGCCTTAACCACCATTCTCTTATTTTGCACAACCAGGCTAACTTAATTGAGTTACTTTTTTCAACTACGCCGCCGGCATACAAGCATCTGGAAACACAATTTTATGTGCCTATTCTGAAACTATATTTTCGTTTCTACTGCGAATTTAATTATTTAAAAAGACTTAACTAAATGTGATGCAGTTCGAGGGCAAAGAAAACCTGTTGCTTTGACCGCTGCCTTGTTCTAGAAACTGGTAAGACCTAGGTGTTAATGGAATTAGAGAAGTTATTGCCACTTCATTTCAAATGTAGGTAGGTATCGCTACAATTATTTACGATAGCGATTTTATATTATCTGATACTGATCACGTTGAAGTCAATGCTCTATATTGTGCGAAATTATTGCAGTTTCGTTGACCCCAATCAATAACCTCCTACATACAAACGAATGTATCAGATCTTTTTAGCAAAAGATTATCAAAGATGATAACGTTAAAAATATTCTAAATCTTTTGCATTTATTTTCATTTAAATGCGCATTCGTTTTGTTCCAGTTTGATTAGAATATTGTAGCTTAAATAGGTTCTATGTGATTGATTCGATAATAGCATGATGGCTACCTAGGTGGTGTTCTAGAGCTCAGCTATTGATATTCACAGATGCGGAATAAATGCGTTCCGTATTGAATTAGATACGAATGGGCATTCAAGAGGAACAATGGGCGGTAATCATGTTACTTCGAATTAATGACTTTGGCTACACGTGTAACATGAATGTAGAGTTTTGATATTTAACACACGGTTGTTTCGTAAACAAAGGTTTAACTGCGGTTTCATTAAACCTTCTCCTCATTTCACCCCTCGAGATTAATTCCAAGTTTAAAATCCACGTGCGAATTCTTCGTTTCAAAGTTCGGTTCAAACGAAATTAAACGGACACAATGCCGGCCATTGTTTCTATTCCCCTTTTTCGGGCAATAATGGAGTTTGAAAATAGAAGCGAAGAACAGAAACGTTGGATGCTGTGACTTGACACTTAATTTCGAAGCTAGTGTTGTTTGCAACATGAAGGAATGTGCGACGTCGGGTACCTACAGCGTCTGTCGAACTATTTCCCTGTTCTTAACGTTATTAGAAGAGAAGCAATGCCGTGTATGTTATGGATAGTCTTTTGTAAGACGACGGAAACTTATGTCAAATTGTGCGCATATTGATATTCTCATGAGTGGAAACTTACTGACTAGTTTTGCAAAGCTACAAACTATAAAAAAACACGTAGGTGTTTTTTTACTTTGATATATAAATTATTCCTCGTGTCTATTAACATTTGACTTACATAATGAATGCCATTTTTAAGTTGTTTGTATAATTTTCCACAAACAAGCATTATTATTGATCTGAATATTAATGTTATTTTTTACGGAACTTCTCAAAAAACTACTGTAGGTATGCCTTTATCTTCCATTCCCATAATATACTTGTATACCTACTTTCTAGATATGTATTAGTCTCGCAAGATCCATTTTCCTTACCCAGTACATAATAACTTTGAAGGTAACCAATGCATATATTACAGAACAGTGGCGCTGGATGAAAATGGAGTTTTCATACACGCTGTCAAAATTTACGTGTAAATAAAGCAAATACCAAGCAATGGTGGCCGAAGGTAACAAATCATGCGGCACTATTGTGATGCGATACATTTACGCTTATCTGCCGGCAGCGGCCAGCTAGTATTGTTCCCAACTAATTTAACATCTAGATCTATCAAACGATTATAGATTAGGTTCATCATTGTGTGTCTGTAATATCGAGGCTAAGAGAGATTATAATTTGACGGTATTGATTGCATTTAAGAACAAAGCTAAATCATCTTTAATCACTTTGTTCCAGCACAATCACTAAATAACTAATAGAAAATAGTACAACACCAATATACAAGATATGTTTGCTCTCTAACACCTGAAGTTAGACTGACTCTTGTCTGGAGTCTCAGCCACCAACTGAATGTTATCAACACTATCAGTAGGGCAATACTCAGCAGGCTATTCGACCAAGCAGAGCAACGTACACAGTACGTGTGCTCAATTGATGTGCTAAAATACATTAAGACAGATTATTAACAATAAATAAATGTTTTAATTTCAAACATAATATTAAACTTATTCTAAAATATCAATACACTTTAAATACCTATATTTTACTACTTGATAACTAACACGGATGTAAATAGTTCATGCAACCAATAGCGCCATCTGTCGCTTGTGAAGAGCAGTGTAATTATGAACTTATTTTACAAAATCATTACACATTGAATCATATCCATTCAATGATTCAACCACGTACATCTCAAGATGTAGGTATTCGTTAAAAATATACTTCACAATAAAATAGACTGCCTAGTAAATGGACATGTATGATTCGATCCAAATTCAATAGTCAGAGTAAATGCAAGACGCGCTTCCAGACTACATCGCTTTCGGCAACTAACTTCGTTTGTGCAAACACTCCGGCTAAGAACTCCTTGCCCACTTGGCTCTCGCTTCCACTTGGTTGGCAGAACCTACTAAGTTCTATAAGAATATTCGCTGCCTTTTTAGTGCTCTCAGGCTTAATTAAAAACTTCAACTTAGAGATGCCTTTTCAATTACCGTTAATGATTTTAATCTTTAGAGGACCCCGTAAATTTTTGTTTGAAATTTGGATATGATTCTAAAGAGTGCAGTTATGCGATGAGTAATGAGCAAATTTACTGTAAGGTACATTGAAGAAGACTTAAAGAATTTACAACATTGGTGTCAGGGCTGTTTTTTTGCGGATGGGAAATCGTCAAATAACTTCCGCCGCTCTGGGTAGAGCAGGGGGAGTGTCAGACTTGTACTGACTAAAACCCACCCATGTTTCTTCTATTGCCCTTTACGTTCCGGGGCTGCGGTATCTCTTTCGAACAGCGAGCAGTTTTCAGTGGCCCTGGCAGGCCCCTCTGCTTTGCTGAGCTTCTGCTTCTGCATATATTTGAGGCGCGCGTGGAACTCCAACGCGCCGTCGACACAACCTGTCGTCAATAGACGGACGGACGGTGAGCTATCCATTGCTCACCGTCCAAAGGCCCGCATGGGTCCGGTTGCCGGGAGCTGGGTTGGTTTGAGGTTCTCTCCATCAAACGCCCGGCCACCTCCTTTGCTAGCATGACTAGTCTGCAGTAAGAGGTGACCGCTTTCCATTCCCTCTCGCTCCGGACCATAGACTGAACCAGCGCCGGACGCGAGAGAATCCTTCACGAAACAAATGCATTTATCTATACGTCAAACTTAATTAAGTTTAAAAGCTAAAATATAAAAAAAGAAATAGGTGGAAAACGACTTTTTGGGGGTTAACTACGTTTTGCGAGAGCTCAATGTGACGCTTTCAAAACATTTTGCTGGTGGAGTATATTTTAAATTAAGGTATAATATTAAAAATGTAGATTAAGAAAAAAAAACTAGTGTAAAAGTTGGAATTTTAACGCGGAATTTTTCCGTAATTAGAAAAAAAAAACACATTTACACCAGTTATAGTTTAGGGATGTAGCAGAATTTATATGCAATCTAGTGCTGTAACCTGAAGTTCAGAGCGCCAAAGGACGAGGGCTCTAAGTTTGTTAATTTCACATAGTGGTTGGCATGCAACAAACTTTATCAATCTATGCGTCGCTAACTTTATAATTCGACTCTAGAAACGTCGTGTTCTAGAATGGCTTTAAACAAGATACATAGTTTAAATCTCTCGACAGCTTCTAATTTTCCTTCTTTATCTTTCTTCAAAATAAAAAAAAAACCGGCTAAGAGTGAGTCAGACTTGCGCACCGAAGTTCCGTTCAAATTGCGATATTTACGGTTATATCTTTTGACTGCGTAGATTTAAAGGGTTGTTTTTCACAGCACAAAGTGACCAAAGAGTTGAGTATATGGTTTTAATTTCAACTCGATAACCCCACGCGTTTCCGAGATAAACGGTCTTGACAGACAAACAGACAGACAGACGGACAACAAAGTGATCCAATAAGGGTTCCGTTTTTTCCTTGAGGTACGGACCCGGTACCCTACCCGGTACGGTACCCTAAAAATCTGGAGAACCATTTTAAATTCCTTTTCAGTGCTCGTTTTCTGTAGTGAAAGGCAATCAAAAGGCTAACGGCTTCTTTTTCAAAAGCTGGTACTTAGTTGCTGGAATCGGATAAAATAAAATACTTGAACTGTTTTAAGACTACTGTGGAATGGATGCCCGTTATGTAGTTCTATAGCATTGCATTATTTTTTTGTTTATAATTATGTAGTTAAAAAAATAAAAGCTTGTCCTATATTAAACTTGTATATAACTGTTGAAATATGGGCGTACTATCAGGTACATCTCTTTTTTATTTTTTGCGGATGGGAAATCATCAAATAATTTCCCCCGCTCTGGGGGGTGTCAGACTTTTACTGACTAAAATCCACCCATGTTCCTGCTTTCCGGGCCCCTTCTCCGGGGCTGCTGTGTCTCTTTCGAACAACCCGCAACCCCGGCCGGATCAGGTACACCTCTGCCCTCTGTCTTTCGGTGATTACAGGCGTGATGTTATGGTATTACTAGCTTTTGCCCGCGGCTTCGCTCGCGTTAAATTCGGGGTAACACAGTTTCCTTTTCCTGATTTGCAGGTACCTGCTACCTGTACTTTTTGCCCTTGCGCCTTATTTATTGTAATAGCAATGCTAAGTTTTCCCTTTTCTTCCCTCTGTCTCCCTCATTTTTCACTTAAAAAATAGCCTATGTCCGTCTCCAGGGTCCCAAATATCTCTGTACCAAAATTCATGAAAAGCGATTTAGCCATTAAGGCGTGAAGACGTAACAAACAAACTCACTTTCGCTTTTATAATATTAGTAAGGATATGTTATGAAAATATCCAGGTACATTTTATGGTAAGGTAAGGAGATTGTTATGTGTGCTAATACAATCAATTGTAAATGAAGCCTGTTGAAAAGATATGAACATTGTAAAGCCGTTGTTTGCTAACATTCACGAATCCGCTAAATAGCGACGTATAGAAGAATGCAATAAAGGCGAGATTTACGATACGAACAACTTTACATACGATACCAGTTCTGCTTACGAAAATGGAGTAGGTAGCATATTTGCATAATATTCCTGATACGGAGCCGAGGAAGTATCCCTTTTGCTTGTGTGTGCTTGGAATATTACGACCTTCGCCTTAAAACCGTATAAGCGTTCATATCGACACAAAAAGGTACGATGTTCTCCCACAAGTGGGAATACCGGGATTAGATTAGGCGAGATACGTGATGTGATTAGCGATACGGATTATTTTCTGCTTAATGACGAACATTGGTTAAACTTGGGGCAGCCGCTTCGGAGATTTTGTTTCATATGGAGGTCGGAAAAATGTTATCGGGTTTTGTTATTAGAAAATTCCTGGCGGTAGCTCAGGGCTTGGAATGCACCCGGTAAATGAGCTGGCTCGCCCTTATCAACCTCCATGAACCAACTATGGGGGAAATAGGACACCGCTGCCTACCCTTCGGTGGTATGGGTTATGTACAGTAAGCAAAAGAGACGAGTAACCAGGCTTGTCAAATTCAAAGTCGACGGCACGTCAGTCGCAGTGGCTGAGCGATTGACTGCTGCGCTGCGTGCCGCGGGTCCGATTCCCGCACGGCGCAATATTTGTATTGCCCGGTAGTTGTTTCGGGTCTGGCTGTTTGTGTATGGGATTTTAATGAAATGTTTGAACGCACCCACGATATAGCAGAAGTTCCTAGTGTGAGGCAACTTTTTTTTAATGTTTAGTTATTCTTAAAAACCATTAGTACTCTTCAACTCAAATTTCAATCCTTACTTCCTTACTAATATTATAAAAGCGAAAGTGAGTTTGTTTGTTTGTTTATTTGTTTGTTTGTTTGTTACCTCTTCACGCTTTAATGGCTTAACCGATTTTGATGAATTTTGGTACAGAGATAGTTGGGAACCAGGAGACGGACATAGGCTAATTTTTATTAAAAAAAAGTGGGATATGAGGGAGAACGAGGGAAGAAAAGGGAAAACTTAGCGTTGCTATTACAAATCAGTCAGGCGCAAAAGAAAATACTGCAGGTCTGCTTGGTGTTTTATACCGAATTTAACGCGAGCGAAGCCGCGGGCGAAAGCTAGTAATAATATAATTTGTCAATGTTTTCTATCAAATAAATTTAACTTGGATTTTAAAGTAAATTTCAACTGTATCTGACGAGCCTGGATACTGTTCTCTTTTGTTGACTATACATGGGCTGCACTTGTGTGTCTCCGGGAGAACGCAGGTAGCGACGGAGCCGTCCATTCCCTCACCCGCGGGACTTATTCTCGCAATTTATTTTTCCCTCTGACGTCGAGACTTACATTCGGAATAGTTTTGCCTGTCGCCGATCCCATTTGTATCGTGTGAAGCGTAAACTTTATTCCCTTAGCCATAACAGAGTAGTCAGTCAAGGAAATGTAAAAAGATTTTAAAGTTGTCTTTTCCTTTTGAGTCGTGCTGTTGGATTTACTCCTACATCAACTGTGAAAGCTTCCTGCCTGAGGGATTTAAACCTCATTTTATTTATTTTCTGTTGACATTTAAAGCAACCAATAAACTCAGCGGGACTACGAATAAAGTGGTGATCCTTTTATCAAAATAATTAAAATAGACCAGGTGACATACTTTTAAGCGTATTGTACGTACATTTATCGCAATCGAAAAAAGTGTAAAAAAAGAGGAACAAATTAATTCAGCAAATAAATTGACAGACCCATTTAAAAGCGTTGTTGGATGAAACGAAAAAATGTACTGACATAAATAACAATAAATCTAATAAACCGCTAAGCCGGGCTCAGTACAGCTGGGGGTTGGTAGAAGCGCCACGTCGTGATGGACGACCCGCATTCGTTTCCCGCACACAGATAAGCCTCAGGCGGGGTCTGCCCACCATCTGCTTGCTATGCTAGATTGCCTTTGTCAGTCCAGGCCCGTGAACATTGGGAGCGTACGAACACACTGGAGGTAACTTATCCGTCTAACGCAAGTTCCTAGTTAGTTCTAGTGAGTTTAACGCTTCTGGTACATAGTTGTGTTATTATCAAGTGAGACCGCACTGGAACAAAGGCGCCACCTGCCTGCGAACTGCTTTCAACTTGTCTAACTAATTCAGAATGCCGTATCGTGTCGAAGTTTTGACTTTGGGGTATCAAGTTTCTGTGATTACTCAGCCAGCAACTACCTGCTTCAGTCATTCGGATACAATTTAGTGTCTATTACTACCAAGTGTGACTGTGAACGTCTCGAACGTTCTTGCGATTAAAGTTATCGTTTTGAGTTAAACAGATGTTCAAAGAAAAGGCGAAAAAGGTTGTACCAACTAATTTATAGCTGTAGACGGTAGATAGTCTGGTATCAGGAAGGCAGGTATATATTTCTTAGCGTGACAGTATTATATTGTTCGTGTGATCAGATAATTCGGAAGTGTTTGCTGGCCGGCCGACCACTCGTAAATTTTACCTTTTATGAGCCATTATATTGGCGATAATTCCGCCGGGCGGACCGTTACATGAACATTTTGGACTGGAAAATATCCTACTTTATATCAAACAAACATTGTTATTTCTAAGCGGCCCCACAGTTTTAAAAACATCGCTGTTTATGGTGATTTTAATTAGGAAATGTCCGATACGATTTATTTAAGTGCTTCACACAAAAATTGTTTTTAAGGACGTTATGTTGTTTTTCAACTTATTCTTGGCTGTGTAAAAATACAGCTTATAAACAAAACGGGAAAGCTTCAATATTATTATTCATGCAGTTTATTTAATCGAAATAACGGCGGCGACCAACGCTGACCTATATTTCGATCAAAGAGCAGACCCCTGTCACAACTACACGTATATTTACTTGAAAAATAGACAGCTATTAAAAGCAGTTCTAACAGCATGGGTCTGAAAAATATTTCCTTGTTGCTGCCATTATTGTGAAGGAAAACTTCTCCCAGTAAATTGCGGTCCTAAGAGCCGCCATCAACTACCTAGCTTTTGATGTTTGTCATTCGCGAACTTAACGGAGCAGAATCTATTAAAATCAGAATAGGGCCATTGTTGTATATTTGTTTATACAAATTGTAGGCGAGATCGAAGGTCCAACGGAGGGATTAATAGTCTGGGTCGCTACTACATTTCGCTTTAAGCCTACTATTAAGTGTGCTACTTACCTAAAGTACAATGCCCCAATGTATATTAGAGTCACAATAGTTGGCAGCAAAGCCGTTCGCGTTAGGAGTCTAACAGCAAAATGGTATGGTAATGAGAAAACAGTCGCGCCGGCGGCGATTATTCTAAGATCCGATAATGCCGTCGTTTTTCTTCTATAATCCTGAAAAAGTGATGCAGCCCCGGCATTACGAGAATGGCTACAAAAACGATTCCCTGACTAATATAAATAAAACCTTACGGATTCCTGTTTTAAATCCAATTGTTAAAGCTTCGGTATTGGATTATATTATCAGGTACATACCGACCATTTTATACACAATAATTCTAATAAAAATGTATATTATTATTGTGTATGAAATGTTTCGATTATGTCAAATACCAATAGGACACAGTATAATTTATTAATAGCTTATATTAACGCTTTTCCCAATTCACATATTTCAAAAAAACGTATCGTTTCATAGAATCCTCTAATGTAGTTGTAAAAAGTCGGAATTTATTAGTAAATACAGGAAAATTAGGTCAGCACAATTCCAGCCTTTTTGGTCATGGTCGGTTGAGAAACTAGGACTAAGAGGAAAAAATAAAGCCGAGTAATTAGGTAAGCTTGGGAATTCCATTTAATTCATTGATTAAGTTCATTTCAGTATACACAAGTATTAATGGTTGAAAACTTTCCTTTTACTGTAAAGGCGAAATTAGAAAACTAAAACCTACTCTAAATTGAAATGTTTATTGAGAGTTTTGTAATTAGAATTTGAATGATTTCAATAAACATTACAAAGTAGTTGTTAGTTTCATGTTAATTTATTGACTTCTACAATCCACAATATTAACCGTTAAAATATCGACCTAAAACCTCGTAAGCATAAAAAATCATAGACAATTTTTTTTTTTAGTTTTATAAATAATATAATCTGCTTCCCGATCAATGTAATCTTGATACCTTCAAAGTTCGAGTGAATTGGTTTCTTCTAGGCCGCGTTAAACGCAGGCATATTTAGTATTAAAAAAAAACATTACTCTTTGGTGTCGTAAGCTACAAATTGACAACTAGGTAGTGAGGATATTTGAGACTCGAGGACTATTTAGGAATGCCTGAAAATAAAATATTTTCTAAATACGACTACCTACAATTCTTTTTACAATATTAATTCTACAACTAATGTTCGTGTCACCTGTGAAATAATAAACAATCATATCATTTATTTTCCTACCGGAATCTCAAATAGCCAACACTTGCGGTATCAATATTTACCTAATAGTACAATGTTTGTTGTGATCTTAAGTGCCACTGCAGAGCATATGGTTCTGGGATCTATTGCAGCAGCCACAGAGTCTTGATTTGTACCCGGTCGACGGATACACTTAAACATAACTGGTGAAATGTGTACTATCAGGTATATCTCTGCCGAATCCTTCGAGGGTTACAGGCGCGATAAGATGTCCTGTATAACAAATGAACATCGCAAATGCCTTCAATTATTATTCACAAGCACAACAAATGAAACAGGAAAACCTTGACTAATTTTATGATCATTACTGACAGCCCCTTTCCACTTTATCCTGTGAATTGGCCTCCTAGCTTTTCGGCCATTATTTTTTGTTTTGAACGAACCGCTACGTTTTTCCTTTTTTATTTAAGATAGCTTTGCAAAGAAGCCGACGGCTACGGCCCACATGATGGAAAATGTTTACTTCTGGCCACCTGCAATACCAAGACCTCACAGATAAGCTAAGGTCGCCTTGTTTTAATAGGCTCTCATCATATTGGGACAGAACAAATGACGAAGTAGTTAATTTGATTTGTTATTTTGTTTGTTTTATTTTTTGTAGTGTTAAGATTTAAGTTTTTTTTAATGTACTGTGTACTTGTGGTAAGTGCCAAATGAATCTATTTTCTTCCTTTCTTTATGTATTAGTTTATTATGTCCTTTTAAGCTTAGCCTTCGGTGCCTGAAAATAAAAGTGACTGATTAATTTCTGTATTTCATCTTCTTGTCCGTCCACAACTATATATTTTGATAGATAAGATGTCCATTTATTTACTTTAAACCTTTACTAGACTACCTATCATCCAATTTTCGCACTGTTTGCAATATAAGTAAAGTTTAACAGTAAGTCTCAAACAAATATTTATCCAATTTCTGTAACCTAATTTTCAAATCTGTCGTCAACTTATCTAGTGGCTCTTTTTGTAGACACTTCAAATTGGAACGCGGGTATCTTTATGAGAAATATTGGGCCTAAATATCCTTATATATAATATTATAAAAGCAAAAGTGAATTAGTTTGTTTGCTTGTTACGTCTTCACGCTTAAATGGCTTAACCAATTTTGATGAGTTTTGGTACAGAGCTAGTTGGAGCCCTGGAGACGGACATAGGCTAAAAACAGAGTGAGAAAAAGGGAAGAAAAGAGGAGAGAAAAAATTTTTTTTTCGATCAGCACGCGGGTTAAAGTTAGCGTTAGCTCGACAAAGTCGTGCGCAAAAGCTAGTAGCTTATAAAGCAAGAAAAAGTGTATTAACTCCTTTTCTTTGTTTTTGACTCGCACAAGACAAACAGTTAAAAATAAGGAAAACAATCAAAAATATTAATTATAGAATAAGACATAAGTACATTGTCCATTACTGAGGCCAAAAAGGCCCCTATCTCAATCCGGTGCTGTCAATTAAAAAAAAACCACAGCGCTGGCACACACAGTGTACCACCACTATGTAAACTATTTTGCCACTAATCACCCTGTTCTTACACCGCCTACCAGCAATCTAAACTCAGTTTAACAGTTAAGCTTAAACCAATTTTCGACCACCACTCGACCATAATTTATGCAGATGTCTGTATATACAATATCGGCACATATGTTCACATCGTAATCAAGGCGTATTAGCATATAGCGGAATTGACAAAGGCCTTCTAACCAGTCTCATCAGCTAGTGGATCTCATTTGTACATCAATAATGAACTTGCCATTACGTTTGTTTGAAGTTGGCTTATCAAATGGGCGCTCATTATATTGCTATGGGACATTTAGTTGGTGGGTTTAGTAGTGTTGTCCTTAAGCTTAGGGTTTTAGGGCTGTGTGGCAAAGTTTGTTGGTTATGTGGACCATAAATATGCCGTTTTGTGTTGCAGCCAAAGTTATTACATGTAGTATAGAAATTGTGCCACGTTCGTCATTACGTCGTAGTCATTATGGTACAAGTATATTATTTTCATGACAGTCACGAAGTCAGTATTTGTTGATAGATGTCTTAAGTAATCATAACTGGGGAAATGTACTATTTGGTATCTTTGATATCTTTAAGGTTAATATGGTATTGTGTTAGTAAGCAAAGTAAAGACTCAACGTTTACGTTTAGTCTGGTGTTATAAAGTAAGGACTAGTTTAGGCTCAGTTATTATAGAAAGGATGTTTTTACCGCAACATAAAACTGAAACAATTCTCTTTATGGCAACTAGTTTAGTCATACAAAACTCCATTCGTTTGCGTAAGAATTGAGCCAGTTCCATACCCTTCATTTGGTTCATCGGTCTGAGTACACTCACGTCCCCTACGGCTCTACGATTTAGTGGTTTTAGAGATTTCCAGTTAGTTAATCTCGCCAAACAAAAATGAATCTTAAAAACATAACATCACACCTTAATTTCCCTGAAGAGACTGGTAGTAGTGTATTTTTAATAAGAAAGAAAGACAGAAAAAAATAGAAAGCAAATTGCGTTTATTTAGCATTATTAGAAACAAAAAATCAGGAACACCTTAACAAAATAAAATAAATAATGCCAAAAAGGGCCTCAGCTCAGCATAATGCCAGATGGCAACTCAAGGCCGCCCCACCTAGGGCACTCCACAATAGTGACGGTAAGTCCCCTCTTTGAGGAGTGGCTGGAGAGACGTCATGGCGTCCTCACCTACCGCCTGACGCAGGTCCTTCAGTCCATGGTCCGGGGCGAGAGGGAATGGAAAGCGGTCACTACCTTCTGCGAAACAGTAATGCTAGCAAAGGAGGTGGCCGGGCGTTTGAGGGAGAGAACCTCAAACCAACCCAGCCGCCGCGGGAGGCGCCCCGGGCGCCGGGCGCCGGGCGCCGCGAGACGACTCCCGGCCACCGTAGATGCGGGCCTGTGGACGGTGAGCAATGGGTAGCTCACCGTCCGTCCGTCTATTGACGACAGGCCGTGTCGACGGCGCGTTCGTGTTTCACGTGCACCTCAAAGAGAGTCAGCAAAGCAGAGGGGCTTGCCAGGGCCTCCGCCTGCCGGGGTTGCGGGTTGTTCGAAATAGATACCGCGGCCCCGGAACGTAAAGGGCAATAGAAGGAACATGGGTGGGTTTTAGTCAGTAAAAGTCTGACACACCCCCCCGCACCGCCCAGAGCGGGGAAAGTTATTTGATAATTTCCCAGCCGAAAAAAAAGGCCGCCCCACCTGACGCTGATTTTCAGCTGCTGCCCACGAGTGCCATACGCTCGAAAACATAAACAAACACATAGGTATAAAATTCAGAATTGAAAACAGTTATAAAATTGTTATAAAACAGCCCCTCATTTCACCAGTTATGTTAGGGGGATAGGCTGGCCCATTGATATGAACCGGGAAATATCCAGGTGGCTTCGTGGCTGCTACTAAAAAAACTCTTAAAGAAAAACACTTTGTCTGATCTTGGAACTGAACCAAGACCCTTATGAACAGCATTAGCGCTTATAAACCTATACCAAAGAGAAAAAAGATGAAATCTGACGAAAACCAAAATTAGGTTTTAATTATAAAGGTTCTATTATTAGTTGTTCGTTATAATGAATTAACAATGTAATTTGTCTATAGAATGGACCCGGGTGGACCGCTGTGGTCTACCTAATGACCAGCGCAAGCGTTACGCTTCAATGTACCTTCCGCCACAATCCAATTTATATTTTGTCCTTAAAATAAACAAATTCGGTTCCAGTTTATATGGCTTACCCAATTAAACAATGTGAATTCATCATTATCTCGGTTACGTAGTTCGCTTTTATTACTTCGTGCTTTGATTCCGAACTTAAAATGTTTTTGTAAGTGCAATGTCCCCGTTTCGTGTAGATTTAGTGGTTTCTAAAAACGAAAGAATCAACTACAAAGACCAGCTACTAGTTGACTGTTATAATGTACCTATTTAAACGTTTGTCTAGGAATACCACATTTGTCTGTACACCCAGTTACGTAAAGAAAAAGGGTGTTAATGCCAGTGCACTTCTGTGGAATAGCAGAATTTGAATTATAGCAAAAAATGTAATTCAATTTAAAAATTAAAATATCTTCGTTTGACCGAAAAAATCGTAGACTTGTTTGTGTTTACATTAGTTTTATGGTACATAAAATTTGTTTACTCGTATTTTCGGAAATCCCTAACAGTACAAATATTATGTATGTTGATATCAAATTACAGAAAAAGTGATCTTAAATAACATCCAAAACAAGACAAATATACGTCATTTCACGCTAATAACATTTTGAAGCCAAGTAATCATATGAAATATCTCATCGACCGATGACTTAAGAAAAAAGTATTGTAGGACCCTCAATATCACTTTTTAAGAGCTGTCGATAGATCCCACAGTTATGTCATTGAAATAGTTTTTTCATCCCCCGGTGATATGTATGGCCTATGAAAGCAATGTTGCAACTATGTTGAATACATATCTTTCTCTTGAAATTTGGACTGTGATTTTTACTTTTAAATAAAACTTTATCTAAATACAACAAAAACTTAGGTTATGGCTTGAATTCTATATTGAATTGTGTAATCCAACGAAAATGATGCATGATGAAAGGTGGATCAAAACATATGCGTGAAATCCTTTTAGATAAACATGCATTGATATGAAATCTGTAAATGATGAAAATAACTCAAATAGAGAACAGTCATCTGATCCATAAAATTAATGGTAGACCTTCCTATACAATTGTACTGTTGCTTTTTACGGATAAATTGTCATCAAAATAGGTTATGCACGCGGTTTTGACCACGTAGTAAGTATCCTGTGTTAATCCAGGTTATAAATATCTGTGCCAAAATTTAGCGGTTTTTATACCTAAATCTCCTGTATCGTGGGTGCATTTATAAATATTTAAACTCACCTACAGCCAGACCCGAAACAACTATCTGTAGGCTATACAAATATTTGTTCCGTACTGGGATCGAACCCGTGACATGTAGCGCAGAGGTCAAACGCTTAGCCACTGCGCCAACCGCGTCGTCATTAATAATGCGGTGATAATTAAAACAATAAGGTATTATATAATGTGCAAATGAAGTATTTACGGAGTGTCGACAGTCACGGAGCGACTGGTACATAATTTGAAAGTCGCTCAGAGATTTATGGAACGGGCCATTGGGTGGGAAGAATGTTTTGTGAATCGACATCGAAAATTGGCAATGTGAGGTAGGGCGCCCGCCGCCCCAGGTATGGTGGAGAAATGAGTAAAAATCTCAATTAATAGCCTGTAATTGACGAGGCATATGGTAATGAAGTTCTTCTTAATTAATTTAACAAAGCATAAATTAAACTAATTTGACGACTCAGTTGGCGCAGAGGCTGAGTGATCGACTGCTGCGCTGCGTGTCGCGAGTTCAATCCCCGCACGGAACAAATATTTGTATGACCTACAGGTAGTTGTTTCGGGTCTGGCTGTTAATGTATGTCAGTTTAAATGTTTGTAAACACATCCACGATACAGAAGGAATTCCTAGTGTGGGGCAACGTATTAAAAGACAAATAAAAAGAGACAAAAAAAATAAGTCCTTATACAAGATCGAAAGGCCTCTAACTCAGCATGGTGCTAAGACATTTACAAACCTCTTATATCGCCTATTGAGTATTGAAACTAGGTA
The DNA here is from genome assembly GCA_905475445.1 of Ochropleura plecta. Lineage (NCBI taxonomy): Eukaryota > Metazoa > Arthropoda > Insecta > Lepidoptera > Noctuidae > Ochropleura > Ochropleura plecta. The sequence continues at coordinate 15,044,349 of FR997723.1, forward strand.
ACATATTTTTCAAATCTCACCCATTTATGTTTCCAAAAGAAATCGATGGCACTATTGTCTCTGCAATAGGAATCTGTGGCAGATAGAGCGACATGTAAACGATATAATCAGGGTTCCTTTTATCGTTTTTACGAAAACCATAAAACGAATGCCCATATCAACAACACTGGATCTCAAGTAATCCATTACTCTAAGCATCAAATGAGTCATCATAACTGTGTTAATTTAAGAGAACTATAATAACAAAGTAAGTAAACAGTAGATGACGCACTGAAGGCTTTTAGCTGATATCAAATGTAGGATAAGGTCGCACCTTTTATGTTACAGAGTGTTATACAAATATTTAATGGGTTTCTTATAACCATATTACGACTATTGCCGACAAAAACAGGAAATTTTGGTTTTGAAATAGAACTGTCACGTTTAACTATAGACTTTAGATAAGGTTTTTCATGAATTTGTCACTATTTGTTTAAGAAATATTACTTGATGATCGAATCGATAAACCAAATAAACCAACGAACATTATCGTTAAATAGGGTGTGTACGTTGGGTGGCCGGAAATACAAACTTATTTTCAATTATGTACTAAGATATATTATAAGTTAAAATAGCACTAGTAGTGCCCGGCAAAGCTATTTATCTAACCTACCTCCCTACCTACCCTTTTTTATTTTTTTGCGGATGGGGACATCATCAAATAACTTCCCCTGCTCTAGATGGAGCGGGGGGGATTTGACACATTTGTACTGACTTAACCCACCCATGTTCTTTCTTTTGCCCTTTATGTTCCGGGGCAGCGGTATCTCTTTCAAACAACCCGCAACCCCGGGAGCCGGTGGCCCTGGCGGCTCCTCTGCTAGCTACCTAACTTACCTAATTAACAAAGTGAACGTCGTCAAAGGTGTATCAAACACACCACTTGATTATTCGAATGTTTTAATAGTTATTCTGCTATTCAGCACCGAGACCAATCCATAAAATCAAAAACCATGAAAATTGGTCCAGCCGTTTTCGAGTTATAAGTATTAGAACAAACCCGACTTAGTTTTATAATTTAATATTTGACGGCAACATGCTGTACATAATTCAAGTACGCTTGGAGTAAGTTCGGATTATTCGTTTCGTTGTTTCATAGGAAAATAACAATATTGAAAGATGAAAAGGAGGTCCACTTTCTGTTCAGCCCATTATGCACAACCATCTTTATCTTTTTTTATTTGTTTTTCTCAAATATAATTGTCAAATTAGTACTAAAATCTTCTTCATCTCTGCCAAATTGATGGTTTTAGTCGGACAGGTACCTAAAAGTAGTAAAATATTTAATATACTTAAATTATCCTAAGACCTATATTTTAGTACCTTCTAAGAACGCCATAAAGTATTTTAATGATTGCTGTAAACTGCGGGATATTCGCGAAGTATCCGGTCAAGTGGTACAGTAGCCCGCGCTATTAATGCCCCAATTTGTAGAGTGCTTCAGGCAATTTGAGGGTCTCAAATAATTAAATTATGTCCTTTTCGCAAAATTATCTATGAATAATTTTATTGTAGGATTTGATTATGAAATTTGCGTTTAGCTGGTGATTTATAATTTATGAGGGAATAAGGTAAGGATCTGAAGACGGTTACTGGGGTAGACGTAACGTTTGAACTGTAGTTTGTGTATCGTTCATTTCCAGCAGCAGGTTGCGCAGCAGTCGATCGCTCAGCCACTGCGCCAACCGTGCCATCTTTTTCGAACAACCCGCAACCCCGGCAGGCGGAGGCCCTGGCAAGCCCCTCTGCTTTGCTGACATCTCTTTGAGGCGCCCGTGAAACTCTAACGCACCGTCGCCACGGCCTATCGGCAATAGACGGACGGACGGTGAGCTATCCCGTTTTACCCTTTGGGTACGGAACTCTTAAAACACAAGCGTCAACCTACTTCTCTTTTAATTGTGTTTTATTTTGATTAGTATAAATCGGCGTCGTGGCCCTGAAACCCCTTATCTGTAACATTAGTACGTGCGAGCGCCAGAAAGATAAAAGAAATTTCGAGAAGAAGGGATAACCGAGGAGTGTGTAAGAAAAGACAGAAGGAAAACTTTTGATAAGTATCTAAATAACTTATGATTTACTATGCTGAAAGGAAAATATCGTTCAACAAATATGAGTCCGTTTGAAAAGATTTTTATAATTTACAATAGACATCTCTAGCTCAAATTAATTCACTGATGAAGGTAACTAGATTTTGGCCGGGCGTTGGAGGGAGATAACATTAAGCCAACCCAGCCGCCGCGGGAGACGCCCCGGGCGCCGGGCGCCGCGAGACGACTCCCGGCCACCGTAGATGCGGGCCTGTGGACGTTGAGCAATGGGTAGCTCACCGTCCGTCCGTCTATTGACGACAGGCCGTGTCGACGGCGCGTTCGTGTTTCACGCGCGCCTCAAAGAGATGTCAGCAAAGCAGAGGGGCTTGCCAGAGCCTCCGCCTGCCGGGGTTGCGGGTTGTTCGAAAGAGATACCGCGGCCCCGGAACGTAAAGGGCAATAGAAGGAACATGGGTGGGTTTTAGTCAGTAAAAGTCTGACATGCCCCCCAGAGCGGGGGAAGTTATTTGATGATTTCCCACCCGGAAAAAAAAGGTAACTAGATTTGACAAAACTAAGGTAACTTTTTACCAACGTACAGTATCTATTTGTTAGTTGCCGTGCAACCAAATTATGCTGGCTGGTGTTTAACTCCGGCTTTGATAATAAACACGGAAAAGATGAAGTGGATGAAATTCAACACTGATTTATTCCCATGATGAATGTGTGGTTTTCCTTCCTGCTGTATGTTGTTTGAAGCTTCTGCATTTGTTTGTGCAGTAAGGTTCACTATGTTGGGAAGTCTCGTCATAAATTTGGCGGTTCGGACAGGCGGCTTCCTTCCGTCGACGCATGCGCTCTGCAGTCGGGTTTCACAACTTTTTATTTTAGAATCCCGTAAACCCACACACGCTTCAGTTTTCAGCTAACAAATGAATATTTTAGCTTTATCCATCGCAGTTTTATTCTGTAACCTAGAATGGAACAACTATGTACTAGTTAACTAGTGTTTATTAGTTCGTTCGTTTCGTTCGACCTTACAAGACGAGAGAGACAGAAACTTTATCTTGTATATTTTGCCAGTATATACAAAACATACTTATAGGTATAATACATACAACAACATTACATACATATAATTATAATACATACATCCGAACTCTTAGATATTGAGATGGTCTGTGGTACGGAGTTTCAAAACGAGTCCACCTAACACTGACTTGCCGTCAACTGCAACTACGAACGATGATATTTATAAAATGTGTTCCTTTACATGCTTGCGCCCGCGGTTCGCCCGCATTAAGTTTGACAATTAGAGAGTATCGTAAATGTTATATTAGGTTTAGATTTGACGGCACGGTTGGCGCAGTGGCTGAGCGACGCGATCGACTGCTGCGCTGCGTGTCGCGGGTTCGATTTCCGCACGGAACAAGTATTTGTATCACCTGCAGATAGTTGTTTCGGGTTTGACGTTTAGTGTAGGTATGTGAGTTTTAATATTTGTAAACGCACCCACGATATAGGAGAAATCCCTAGTGTGAGGCAACGTTTTTTTTAAAAAAGAAAAGGAAAAGAAAGAAAAGGTTATTAATTATCTGTGTGTCAAATTTCATCTAAATCCGTTGAGCTGTTTTTGCGTGTAAGAGTAACAAGCATTCAGACATCCATACATCTTGATATCCATTCGCATTTATAATATTAAGAGTTAGAGGGCGGGTAGGATAGAATTTAAATGTATGATTATTTTGAATTGAAAATTATGAAATTACATTCCTGAAAGCTTCAACATAGGTACCTGTTAGCACTATGATTATATTAAATCCATTTCATTTCCCGAAAATTGATGGATTGTAATAAACATCTCTTTCCTGGAAAACCATAAAAAACCAGTAATGGATGACAAAAATCTCATTAAAAAAATGTTGTGTTCGGTTTATTACGCGAGCGCCACCAGCACGGCGGATTAACTAGATAAACTGATATAATATTTTTTATATTCTGATAAACAGCATCAGATTCCTGAAAATATTTTTCAATACAGGATCTATTTGTGCTAGTTCATGGAATTTACTCGAGGAAAATGAAATGAAAGAATAATCCAGCTTAGTTAGGAAGTTTCAGGGATTAATTTAACAAATGCTCGATTTTAATAATTTATCATCGATTTTTGCAATCAACTCGATACATTTTTATCGGGAATTTAACGTTGCCACTTTTAATTGATGGGTAGAATTAAAAAAAATCCCATTTGTGTGTAGTAGTTGATGAATTAGGAGCATGACTGTGATAATACTATTAGCAATTATCATTGTTTGGCCATCATTTACCAAGTCAACCGCTGTTAAATACCCATTGGTCACTACTGGGTGTTCCCCGTGAATTCGGAGCTAAATGATGAACTAATGACAATTTAATGTTTCGTTACTTCATTATTGAAATGCTAACTGACGTCCTAACACGACTGCATTGTAAACGCAACGTAAATACAGCGATTTTAAAACTAAAACTACGGGTAGTTTTTCGTATTTTAGTTTACATCCTTACTAATCCTTACTAATATCCTCACTTCCTTACTATAATATTATAAAAGCGAAAGTGAGTTTGTTTGTTTGTTTGTTACCTCTTCACGCTTTAATGGCTAAACCGATTTTGATGAATTTTGGTACAGAGATAGTTGGGAACCAGGAGACGGACATAGGCTATTATTTTTTTAAAAAGAGTGGGATATGAGAGAGAAAGAGGGAAGAAATGGGAAAACCTAGCGTTGCTATTACAAATCAATAAGGCGCTACCGAATTTAACGCGAGCGAAGCCGCGGGCAAAAGCTAGTAATATTATAAAAGTGAAAGTGAGTTTGTTTGTTTGTTACGTCTTCACGCTTAAATGGCAAAACCGATTTTGATAAATTTTGGTACAGAGATTGTTGGGACCCTGGAGACGGACATAGGCTTTTTTTTAAAAAAAAGATTGAGATATGAGGGAGAAAGAGGGATGAAAAGGGAAAACTTGGCATTGCTATTACAATCAATAAGGCGCAAGGGCAAAAACTACAGGTAGCCGGTACCTGTAAATCAGCAAAGGGGAACTGTGTTACCCCGAATTTAACGCGAGCGAAGCCGCGGGCAAAAGCTAGTATTTTTATAATCTTAAGAATGTATGGACTATGGATGTTGCTGTTGGTACTTAGTGCAAATAATTGCACTAGGCACCAACCAATTGACTAAATTATAATAATAATTGACCTATATACGTTACGTTTACACCGGGAACTCGTACTAGGGCCTCTGACTCAAACTCAAAGCGTTTATTTCAATTAGACCATTACAGACACTTTTGAATGTCAAGAAACAAAATGATGAAGCTACAGTCCCGGTCACAAGGCATAATAACTTGTGAAAGTACTGTAGTTGCCCATTCCAAAGCGTTGATCTCTATGGAGAAGAATTGGCAAGAAACTCCATGGACCCTTTGAAATTATAATAATATTACAAGATTCGTAAAGTAAGTTCATCATTTATGTTGGGATTATACAAATATGTGAGAACGATGTAGAAAATTAGTGTGATTGAAATGTAAGGTAACTAGGTACCGGTAATCACTCACTTCAGTTTCTCAGTAGGTAACAACCAGCAGGAGAGGGGCCAGGGCCATGGGTGGGTTCTAGTCAATACAAGTCTCACACGCCCCCCCGCCCGTCCAGAGCGGGGGAAGTTATTTGATAATTTACCATCCGCAAAAAAAAGTAAGTAAACAACCAGTCACTTACCATGTAACGTTGCAGGTACTGCTTCGTAGAAGTCAGCAGTTTGCATGCACAGGAAACATCCATTAAAAGTTCCAATTGACTTGAACATTGGCACTAGAGTTGGGATTAGTTCCGCGAACTAAATCATTTATCTTTCAAAAGTGTGCTCTTGTACGTTCTTAACAGTTGCAGTTGGTACGTGCTAGCGTTCCGAAACTGTTACTAGTATACAGTATTGGCTTTTACGTAACAGTGTGCTGCAGTGCTAAAGTTGTATTTGTTTTTCATGGGTGTATAAATACCCTAATGAAACCGAAAGGCACTGGTCTCCTCATTACGTTTTTTTTTGTAGTTGAAGAACCTGGGAACCCCCTAGTTATAGAGCTACTAGGGGTCAAAGTTCCACACTTTTCTTGGAATTGAAGTCGTTAATGTTATTATTTCATGATTTATTGAAAGCATCTGTTGGCACACTTTGTTGAGTGCGCTGAGTCCTGCTGTACAACGAGATTTTTCACCCAAAAATATCTAGTAATTAAGTTAATTTTATTTCATGTTAATTTTGTAGTGTTATTTAATTTTGTCACCATGGTGAATGCTGGGTATAACTGTATTAGTCATACCAGCACATTTATATGATTGCATAGTACCTTCTATCTAAGTTTTGGTATGTATGGTGTCAATACACCACATGTATGTATGGTGTAGCTGTGTATGTGTGTAAATAAATAAAACTAGTTTCCCTGCAATGTTTTTAAGATATGTACTTTGTTTGATGTGTAGAATGCTTGATTGACGGCTTCGTGAAAGAGCCTTGTACCACAGTGTAGTAGTTAGTAATATTCCCCGTTCCATAGTAGAGCTGATTGGTAAATAAAGGGAACAAACACTTTATTTACTCCTTTCTCTTTCATATCATTCGTCACACAATTTCATAAAACTAAATAACAGTTATTTTATGAAAATGTTACTAACCAAGTATAAGTACCTACCATATTTTGGTTTCGATTTTATTGCAATTTTTTTTCGTTTTGTTTCATTTTTTTTTGGCAATACAAGATGTTCTGTTTATTTTACACAAAGTTTTACTAAAACACATGGTTTTATACATTTGTAGGTAGACTTACTGAGGAGCTCGTGGCTAAATAAATAGTAGCCGCTCGGGTCGATCTTTAGGTTAAGTTGCGCTTGCCTAGGTTGGTCTGTGGATGGGTGACCACCCGTTACATACCGAGTTTCCTCCGTGCCTCGGAAAGCACGTTAAGCGGTTGGTCCCGGCTGTCATTTGTAGATCTTTGACAGTCGTTACAGGTAGTCAGTGTTCCGAAAGTCTGACAACCAGTCTTACCAAAGGGTATCGTATTACCCAGTATTAACTGGGTTGTGGAGGTCAGATAGGCAGTCGCTCCATGTAAAATACTGATATTCAGCTGCATCCGGTTAGACTGGAAGCCGACCCCAACATAGTTGGGAAAAGGCTAGGCAGATGATGATGTAGGTAGACTTACTGTAAGGTAGACTGCTGAGCAAAAGGTTCGGTAAAAGGTTCGGTTGAGCAGTGTTATTGAGTTTTTCCAACAGAGATTTCTCAGTAGCAGGTAAATAGCAATATAATAGCAAGCAATTGGTGAAATGTGGATGTACTATTAGGTACAACTCTGCCTAATCTTTCCAGAATCACAAGCGTGATAATATGTAGAACAGTTACTTTATTCGCCAACTCTCACGCTGTATGTTCAAGGTACTTTGGCCACTATTAGTATTCTTGTAAGTGTTCCATTCTTAAGAGGCACCTGTTTTTCCTCATAGTCCAATTACAAACGAGACTTTCAGCTTAGTCTTACAAACTTAGGCTTAGCAGCTTTTAGGCTAAGCACGCAACAAAGTGATCCCCTGGGTGTTGCAGATTACCATAGAGCATAGGTTGATGTTGATAGAGTTAAAAACAAAACATTATTTTACGGCACTAAAGGCAAATGGTTTGGTCATCTTTGAAAAACTGTAATTTTTTTAAAGATGACTGCTTACATTTTCAATCACAAGACATAATAACTTGTGAAAGTACTATAGTTGCCCAGTCTTAAGCGTAGATCTCTATGGAGAAGAATGGGCATGAAAATCCATGGACACTTTTTTAAATCATAATATTTTACAAAAACATGGATACATCATTCATGTTGAGATTATACATACGAGTATATGCGAGAACGACGTAGATGTAGAAAAATTAGCGGATTAAAAAGCGCCCAGTCTTTTCTCTTAAGACTGGGCGCACGATAAGTTGTTTTTATGTTCTCTTTTCTTTGATTTTCCTTGTCACAGAAGGCGCTTACTGATAACCAAAGTTTATTACCGTCAGTATTCATTACTCCAAGAGGCTTACATGTTGTTTAAGCTCTTTTATTACGCATTGTCCTGAATAATACAGCATTAATGCTTGTACAATTTCCTTTCTGGGAGAACGGTATTAAACTTGTGTTTGTATCAAGTGGTTCTATTATGTGTTTTGTGTAATGTCGTTACTGATTCATGAGGCATACGTTTATTAAGTCTGTTTATTGTAGTTTGAATTTATTCATGATGGCTGGAAACGTTTTCTTATTGAGTTTAAGATGTGGGTTGCTAGGGATCGTTTTATGTTCCGTTTAAACTGCATAATATCTGAAACATAATGCTTATGTTATACAAACTACTTGTTCACATTAAATACTAATGATTTATCTTTATTCGAACAATGCAAACATCACTCTCCTTTACACTCTCTTCCTTTTTTCTTATCAAATTATTGTTGTTGTATTAGTGTTATCGCATGGTTCTTTATTTTTCAAAGAATCGACTCATTTTTGGGTGCCGTACCTCAAAAGAAAAGGATCTAGTAGGATCACTTTGTTGTCCGTCTGTCTGTCTGTCAAGACCCTTTATCTCGGGAACGCGTAGATAGATAAATAGATAGAATATTCTTTATTATGTACACCATACAAGTAACAAGAATAAAACTAGACAAACTTATAAATAGGGTGACACAATGGGCGGTCTTATCGCTAAAAGCGATCTTTTCAAGACAACCTTTGGATGGATTTAAGAAGAGGAGAACAGTACTGTAGGTAGTCTGTGGCGTAACATTTTTAAAAATTAATTTTCAAACAATAAAAAAAAAATAGAGGTATCGAGTTGAAATCAATACCAAATACTGAGGTCTGAGATCCCTTGTAGCTCCGTAATATCAACGCTCTATGTTTACGTAATCAACACATATGGCCGTTTACGTCCCATTTCCCTGCATTTGCAAAGATAATCAAAATCTGTAGGGTACTTCCCGTAGTATATATAGTAGTATCACGAAATTTTGCAAGAACCAATATCATAGAGTTGTATGGAACTACAAGTTTGTATGGAGCTCTCGATGTGCGAGTCCGACACACACTTGCCAGTTTTTAGGGGTTTTTATCTAAAAAGGAAGAACGGAACCTTTATTGGATCACTTTGCTGTCAGTCTGTCTGTCAAGATCCTTTATCTCGGGAACGCGTGACGTATCAAGCTAAAACCATATACTCAACTCTCCCCTTGTGCTGTAAAAAAATCAACACTCTAATCCAATCATAAGATATGGCTGTTTATGTCGCAAGCTTTTTTTTGAGGACCACTACACAACAACAATTTTATCAAAACACGCATAGTTACACGTGATCTTTCCTCTCTCTAACCCACAAGGGCTGCATGGTGGATTTGATAATCATGGCATCGTGTCACTGGGTCACAGGTAGGGTAGATGCCCCAGTCCCTGTACCTGACATAATCTCTTACTTCGTCCTCACGACACCCTTGGGAGACATTTAGTGCCCGGCAACCACTGTCGGTTGTGCGCCAACCGCTGGGCTTAAAACTTGAACACTTTTTTATACATCGAGACTTTCGGGGCATGAATTAAAGTAGCGTTGTTAACAAAAATAATGGCTATTGAATGCGTTATGTGGTTTAAGGAGGCTTATTTGTTTTTTACGGGTGATAGTTGCTGTTAGAGACGCCATTTGCTATAGAAACTTTTTGGCCTTCGTATATAATACGGTTTATGTACACACTGGATTCAGAAACGAATACAGGAAAAGAAGTAGGTACGTAAGTAGTAGTAAAGAAATCTCTTCCAGCATACGTGCGAAAGGAGATTACCTAAATTAAAAGTGTAAAAAAACAAGAAAAAAAATAATACGTAAAAACAAAGCAAATAACGAATTTAAATACAATTAAAGAATATAAGAACTAAGACAAAATATGCAAAATAAATAAATTCAAAACTAACTTCTTTTTGTAAATTCTTTTACCAGTACACATAGGCCTCATAATACGGAGGAAAAGGCCATTTATTTTAAGTTAAAATAAGTTGCTACCATAGAAATATATATAAAAAAAACTCCTTTCTGATATCTATGGTTGCTACCTAGGTATGCTTTAATGCTGTAACGAGAGAAAAACAAGCAATTAACTCTATCAAAAAGTAACTAGTGTACAAATTAAAAACGGAATAAAAATTCCCATTCGCATACGATACAAAACAATTCAAGTGATAAAATTGAAATACTGAAGTAAAATTGGTTACCGAACAAATAAAAGTCGATAGGTAATTTAACAAAGTTTTACGGCCAAACAGTATATTTCTGGGAATATTATAATTTAACGGAAGCGTAATTGCACCGCGAGGGGATATTTTCACCTTTCTGCCACAGTACCCCGGTTAAGTACTCTATAAATTGAATGCACAACTTTAAAATTGTTACTTTCCGCTCAATAAGGCTTCTTGCAGTCATAAAATATTGCAAACTTGCATATTCCACATTGCTCTGTAAAAACTGATATTGAAATGTTTGTAAATATCAGTAAAAGTTATTTGAGAACGATCTCTGTTAACAAACTGTTGGGAAGTAGATAAATAATCCAATGTATGAGCAATAAACACGGAAGTGACATGGCCTTATCATTTACGAACGTTAAGAGCTCAACTTTGGGACTAATTGTCGTTTGTTTTATTTGGTATTGTTTATTCATAATTCAGGTAGGCGCTTAAAAAGTTCAAACGACACCCTGGCGGTATGACTTTACTTTCACGTTTAAAGATTCCATTTTCTTTTTGAGGGTTGATGGCAATCTAAATTGTCTCAGTGCAGGTCTAAGCTACTAGTTTGGCGCCTTCGGTAGCGTCTATAGCACCAGATAGCAGTGTAGTCTAGTTGTGAAACTGTCGGTTGACTGCCAAGCCATAGTTCTCGAGTTCAAAATCCACCTCTAATTTTTTGGATTCATGTGCGTATTGTATCACTTATTTAAAGGAAAAAATCGTGAGAAAATCAGCATGTTTGAGAGATATTTCTCGACGGCATGTTTAGCCAAGTGCCCATAGGTGGCATAAAAACTCTGACCACCATGTTAGGTATGTGGCTAGGCCACACGATAAAGAAAGAAAGAAGTAGCGTCCAACAGTTTCTATACTAAATGAACAACAGGGCACGCATCACAATATTAAGTGCCTCATCGTTTGTGGAGCAGCAACACATTTACAATCCAGGGCAGAGTCATCAATGAATCTCCAGCTGAGTAGGGTTTCCTTGCCACGACCAAGCTAGGTCCGAAATCTAGGTTATTAGAATTGATCAAGATGCGTGGGGCTCCTAAAATGTACCACTTAATTGCTAAAGGTTACCTTCAACTTAACTACGGGCACTGCCATCTTATCAGTTACAGAAATAATATTAAACCCAAACCTTAATAAATACTTACAAACATTGCTTAAAGTCAAGCTTACCCGAATGTCAAAATAATTATCGTTAAGGAAATCATAAGTCATTACTAACATTGTGCATATTTAGGAGAAAAATATTGAACTAATAATTGGCATGTATCTACTTGCGTAAATACTCTAAAGTAACCTTTCTTGTATTTGCAAGTCTGTATGCGCAAAATCACTGTAAGATCAATCAATTTTTACGCAGCCTACCGCGTCTCGAGTAAATCACTTTACGCGCTTTTTGGCGCACCGAAGCGTTTCCTAGTTGATCTTATCAAGAGCTACGTTCGTATCGATTCTTCTTAAGAGCACGTTTTTATAACATAACGCATTTTGTTTTATTAAAGGTCGACCGTCAAAATTTTTAGGGTTCCATACCTTAGGAGGAAAAACACGAAACCCTTATAGTATCACTTTGTTTTCCGTCTGTCCGTCTGGCTGTTTGTCTGTCTGTCAAGACCCTTTATCTCGGGATTGCGTGGTGGCATCGCTGTAATCAAACCTCTAAGTTTATGCAGTTAAAGGATATGGCCGCTCATGTCGCATGTTTTACGGAACCTTCGGTGCGCGAGTCTGACTCGCACTTGGCCGGTTTTTTTATCTTTGCGAGTTTATATATGGAAGAAACCACTTGATTGCTGCTGCTCCTGATTCAAGGACTTCTATGTACTGTAGAGGTATCCCTCCACACAAAAACTACATGGCATGCAATGAGTTGAATACTTTTTTCTTTTTTATAAAATAGGATCTGATTTTATGACTACAATGTTGATCTATACGGTACGGATGGCACAGTGGCTGAGCGACTGTACAGTTTCGCACCATGCTACATGCTACGTGGATGGGGGGAGGGTGATGCGCTGCGTTATCGCAGCTCCGATGCTACGACATTTGTGCAGTGGTCCATTGCTAGAGGGTCAAAAGACACGTCCTTTTGTGCTGTAACAAGAGAAACAAAAGTAATTAACTTTCTCAAAAAATAGCCAGTGTACAAATTAAAAATGGAATACAAATTCGCATACGATACACAACAAATCAAGTGATAAAATTGAAATACTGAAATAAAATTGGTTACCAAGCAAATAAAAGTCGATAGGTAATTTTACAAAGTTTTATTATCAAACAATATATTTCTGGGAATAAAATAATTTAACGGAAGCGTAATTACACCGCCAGGGATTATTTCACCTTTCCGCCACAGTAAGGCTAAGTAGGTAGGTACTTAATAAATTGAATGCACAACTTTAAAATGGTACACGAAAGATTATTCGGCATACGTTTCTTTCAGCGGTGGCACAATGAAAGCTCCAATGGAACACGTTAATTCCGATTCATTTTGGAAATTGACTGTCGTAATCTACGCCCTGAGGACATGCGTCGTCGCAATTCAAGTGTGGCGTACCATGCGATGATGCACTGCGGCGACGCAACGCAATCCCCCTTAGTGCGTTGCGCGTCGCAATTGCGGTCTCCGCACTGAACAAATATTTGTATGACTTACAGGTAGTTATACCGGGTCTGGCTGTTTATGTAACATGGCAGTTTAAATGTTTGTAAACCCACCCAGAGTGAGATGAACTGTAATTTTAGTCTCAAATATTTATAATTAAAGTCTACGTGCGTTTCATTTGAGTTTCAGTTGATACTAAGTCTTAAAAACAATATTCTTTTCGCTTCTCTTGCTTCTTATAAACTGAAGGTTAGTACAAATACGTATAGTTTGGATGCATTTGAATAAGGCATACAAAAAGGTCATTTAACTCCGCTGCCTCTCTATCTGCCTAGCTGTACCCACATCTCTCTCTCTCTACTAGGTGTTTCTAAATCATAAACTTAGCAAACCTATAATTTAAAGAAATATTATTTCAAAAGTAAAGAAAGCATTTTGTTATTGTTTGTAGCACTAATATCTTACAAAGTGTCAGCTCAACACAATTTACAGTGGCCCGCGTCCCGGCCACAGACAACCAATATTTTCGTTCACGAAAATGTCAAAGAAAATTTTATCGCCCCATAAATGCATGGAATTTTTATAAGAAAATATTTATTGACTTATTTATACAACGCAATGGCCTTCCTCTGAGATCAGTAAATAACGATAGTGACATGTTTCAGAAATTGTATAAAATTCGTTTCAATCTGAATTTGACTTATATTCATTTTTATTTTACACAAGGATTTTATGAGTTTTAGGAAATTAATATTTATGAAGGTAATCGATAAAAGATGTTTGTGCCAAATGAAGTAAAATATATCACTTTATATCTAAAGTTTGTTTCGCTTTTTGTGTAAGGTGAAGTTCAGAAGTGAAAAATCCTTGTAGATAGGGAATCATAAAAGTAGGTACAGGAAATAAGAAATTCATAAAGGTACAGCGGATTTCACTTAGAACGAGTCAAATGCGAGTCGTTTTACACACGTGAATAAACCACGCGATGAAACTTGTGATGTAGGGTAGAATACGAAACAAGCATGTACATAGGTATATGTTTACAAGCTACATAAATGTGTATTAATAATTTCTGCGTTTATTTGCGAAGCCGTGCGCGTTGCGACTTAATTAGCAGCGGCGATATTCAGATAAAACCTAGCATTAACATTCACTTTTTCTACTCCGAGTAACATATAAAATTATCTTGACCGGAACTCCTTTGTTTGAAAATTTCGTCCTTATTACGATGATAGAGAATAATAGTAGAAAAATGTGATATTTATGTGCTAGGTAATATTTAGTGCCCCGTTAAATGTATGACCTATATATTCGGTGTTGGTAGTCGGTCAAGAGAGGTAAGATCGTAAATCAAAAGTTAGCCCGCCGGAGCTGGTCGGCTATTCCTCAATACTTCCCCGGAGAGCACGCACACTACATAAGTAATTCCTGTCTGAATATTTCCTGTGTTTCCTAACAAAAAAATGGCCCACCCTCGAGGCAAAAGTTTCCGTGAAAACGTCGTTTTGAAGATATTGGATTTTTTGGTTACCCGAGACTTATAACTCGCCTCAAGGCTTTATCTATCCTTACTAATATTATAAAAGCGAAAGTGAGTTTGTTTGTTTGTTTGTTTGTTTGTTTGTTACCTCTTCACGCTTTAATGGCTACACCGATTTTGATGAATTTTGGTACAGAGATAGTTGGGAACCAGGAGACGGACATAGGCTAACTTTTATTTAAAAAAAGTGGGATGTGAGGGAAGAAAAGGGAAAACTTAGCGGTGCTATTACAAATCAATAAGGCGCAAGAGGAACTGTGTTACCCCGAATTTAACGCGAGCGAAGCCGCGGGCGAAAGCTAGTTTACGATAAAAGTGATACAGTATACGTAAGTACTTATATGAGTATTATTCAAATTCTGTCCTTTAACTTCCAATTCGTTTCCTTTAGCAAGATAAATGGAAGCTATAAAACTTGTAACGGTAATGTAAGACTAGGATTATCAAAAGACAACTATTTTGAGTAAAGTTAATTAATGAGTACAAAGGAGCCAACGACCGTCGCTGTGGTAATTAATGAACTCATTATCTTTTTTAATTTCACCTTGAGCAGATATTAATGTGGTTTGTACCTGTTTAATGTAAAATTTGCTGAAACTCTCGCGTCAACTCTTTTACGTGTCGAGAAAAGTTCGTTAATAGATGATCGATGGGCTGTCGTGATTCGGAATTTTATCAAAAAAATTCGAGAATATTTTAGGGACGTTAGCGAGAGCCCTCCATCCTCCTTCGTTAGTTATTAAAAAGACTTCATACAGTTTTGTTACTCAAATTGTTGAAGGAGAATCTGACGGCGCCTTTATTGAAATTGGAATTCGGTATCTACCTAAAATATGCAGCTATTTGTCAGGGGTTCCCAATTCTAACTAAAAAGTTAAAATAATTTTTTGTAGTTTTTACAATTCTTTGATAATACACCAAGCATTTTTTAGCAGTATTTTGACTGACGCTAGTAGTCTAACAAAAACTAACAGCGGTTCAGAGACAAGTGGTTTTCAGAAAACGCCATTGATTTGATTTGCGCCGCCCACCAATCGCTCGCTGCCCGTTTGCCAGCGCGGAGAGCACTAGATTTTAACGAGTTTTGCTCCAAGAGTCTCCAACAGCAATTATTATTATCCTCCGTTGTCTTCTGTTAAGTGAATTTCCACTTATAACTTTTAATTGTTCATTTGACAACAGAACTTATGCAAAGAATACACAGTGTTGTCAGAGGTTGTATGCTGCATATGGACCTTCAACTAGAAAATATATCTCTAACATTCTGTTTTTTTTGCGACGTTTTCCTTCACCGAACAAATGATAATTTTACAATACGTCCATGAATCCGAAACAAACTTATGACCTAAAGGCCATATCTTTTGACTGCATAGACTTAGAGGGTGGATTTTTTCACAGCACAAAGGGACCACAACGTTGAGTATATGGTTTCCGCTTTTTCCTTTTGACGTACGAAACCCTAAAACCAGTGCTGCGTGGCTTTTTTTTTCTGGATTGGATATCATTATATAACTTCTCCCGCTCTGGGCGGAGCGGGGGGGAGTGTCAGACTTGTAACTGACTAAAACCCACCCATGTTCCTTCTATTGCCCTTTATGTTCCGGGGCCGCGGTATCTCTTTCGTACAACCCGGTGAACATCCCCGATAGTGCGCGGCTTGGCTTCGAACTCGAGACCTCTGACTTGGCAGTCCGACGGTCACATGGTGGTTGTTTAAAACTATGTTAAGACCCCAACCCCTTTTGAAGTACTGAAGGCCTTTTGTATTAACGCCGTGAAATAGTCAAGTATTTTCAAATACTTTTGCAGAAACGAGTCTGTGGTTAGCGAGAGTTTATAGGGAAAGTTTTCCGATGCGCTGGCACAGCGAAATATTTAACTTGTTAGAAAACCGCACGCGACACCAGCCGTGGAAATGTAAGAATCAATAAGTCGTCTACGTATCTAAAGTTCTAATGTTTTTTTTTACATTTTAAAGACAATGAACCGCTATATCATAAAACGTCTAGGTTTAAGATGAAATCGCCCGATAAGATATAAGCAGACTTAACAGCTCAATGAAATAAGATCGAAGCAAAAGAGTGAACAGGAAAAAGAAAAGAATATTTCAATGTTGCTCAAGTTAAACTGTGTGAAGATCGTTATTATTCACTGTTATTCTTCTCTAAAGGGCAGTAAATAAAAACACAATATTGCAGAGAAAAATTGGTAAAATAAAAATTGTTTTTTTTTTCTGTTTTGTTGGTGTCTTCACTTGTTTACGTGCGAGCGGCGTTTTCAATCCATGTTCAATCAATTTGCATGTGGCCTACATCGACGCTCTTCAGCGACAAACTTCCGAAGGGCTACCCTTTTTATCCTCGAGTTATGTGATTGAACTCATCGGTATTCCTCCCATAGCTTCTCAAGTTTTATACTTAATAAAAGACACGCACACGGTACAACTAATGTGAAGGCTATTTTGTTTTGTAATAACGGTTTTTATTCCAACTAAATAAGTTTAAGAGAGAAATGAAGGACACGCGTCCAAAATGAACGTCGCGTAATAATTTTTATAAGGTTTATTTTAAAATGCTTTTTAGGTGCTCTAGAAGAGAAATGTTTATTAATATCACAGGAAAAGCTCTTTGAAGTCATACGTGGAAGACGACTGCAGGTCTCAAACGCTCGTTATGAAAGGAATATTAGCTGTTTCATATGATAAAACTTACTGAAGTTATACGAGGTAAATATTCGCATATTTATTCTGTCTAGATATACTATAAATTGTATTGATTATGTAGCGGGTAATGTATGTCTCCGTTAAATAAAATATCGCTACCGATATTCATGTTTACCAATCAACTATTTATAAATAAATAAATAAATATCTTGGGACAACTCACACACGGCTATCAGATCCCAAGCTAAGCAGAGCCTTGTGTTATGGTAATCAGACAACTGATATACATACTTATATAATATATAAATACATACATATTATAGATAAATCACACCCAGACACAGAACAAACAATCATGCTCATCACACAAAGTTTGTCCTGGGTGGGAATCGAACCCATGACCTCCGGCTCAGCAGTCAGGGCCACTAACCACTAGACCAACAGGCCCGTCAGCTATTTATGTTATGCTATTTATGTTTACCAATCAACTTGTGACTATTAGTTTGACATTTTTTTTTTAAATATAATGTTGGGACTTTTCCTGGATATAGAAAGTTATGATTCTGCCCGACCTCTCCTTTGTAACAAAAGCTAATGGGGGAAGGGTAAGTAAAGTCACGGAACGGCAAGAAAATACTAAAAAAACAAAGAGAAGATAAACCTTACATGAAGTTATATTTTAGGGGTTTACAAAAATAGAAAGACGGTGGAGCCTGCTCTTGCTGCCAATAAATTTATTAGTTTCCATTTATTATTGCGTTTAAATAATAATGCCTGTGAAGACAGAAAATAATGTCAGCAATCACACTGGCAACAACAACAAACTGTGAAGGCGGCTTCTAACAAAAACTAAAACGATGGATCGATCAAAGGAATAAGTCCCCGTGGCTGTCCGCTTCGGAACTGTAAGCCAGCTTAGACAACAACTCTTAATACTTGAAGAGAAATACTCTATGAACGTACAAAGGTAATAATATCTCGTCTAGGTACATAAACCGCGTACAATTTGCAAAATGGAAAACGAGCCAATTTAAATTTTACGCAACGCTCGCGCTCAAAAACGTTTCCTACGGACACGAATTCCCTTTCTGCGAACGTCATACGAATGAGCGTAAAAAGGAATTACATAGTAAAGCGATGCTTACTCTTTTACGGCCCAAAGATCGGGAAAATAAAGTTCTTTTTATTGCCTTCAGTTTTACAGCCCTGGTAATAGACGAATTCGGTGAACTCAGCGCTTGAAATTCCGTAGTGCAAGTCGGGGCGCGCAATGCACACTACTTCTATCTTATGTTATTGGCGAACACTCTACTGTTTGAGATTGTGGGGTAGATTTTAGTATCAGCAAGTGTAGCTAGTTTATCTAGGTCGGGAATAACTGTTCTGTTGCTTTCTTTCATTGAAGCTTGCAACTTTCTTGACCTTTGCAGCCCTCAATAAGTCCGTTAAGACGATTTTTATTTGCTTACAGAAACATGTAGTTGTTGTTAGGAGTACATACTTATATAAACAATATGTCATTTGGTAATTGTCTAGGTTAAACAAGCTATTTGCTAGCACAATACTACATACAGCATCTTGTGTTTCTGTTATGATTGCACTAAATCATGTAATTACACAAGTTAAACACAGACCACACTTCGTAGTGAACACATCCAGATGTACTAGCTATGATGATTTGAGGAAATGGCTCATTATTCGGTTCGCATGCGACGAGCTAGGTAATGGCGACGCCACTTCAGTAATATGTAACGCCGTTTAGCTCAATAGATTGTTGTCATACATGATGACAGTTCAAGTGATTAAAGTGAATTAAAGAGTGTTAAACAAGTTGATCTTCACGTGCATTAAACGTGATTGTGTGTAAAATTTTGCTAGAAAAATCTAGTCTATAGAAGTATGGGTATAGGACTAATCAAATACACTGGACCATTTAATTTTAAGCAAGCTTCTAATCGATGATCCATATTAAATATTTGTGGAGCCTAAACTTTGGCAAACAGCGGTTGTTGACTCTGTAATAACTAATAACTTATTATTATAGTTTAGTTGGATTTGGGAATAGTATAAGCATAGCAGTACAACAATATTATTTCAAATTATCGAGGCAACTTCACCGAGTGCCCGGGGGCGCTACACTGAAATTAAATTCCAATACTCATTGGTTTCCAACAGACCCGTCATAATCAATACAAGAGGAAATAAGTTTCAGCACAAAGTCGCGGCTAACAGGTCAAAGTTTGTTACTTTCTTCTCTCATAGTTTTATTCTCAGTTTAGTTTTTAATACAGCAGCGGAGAACGAAAAATTAAATTAGGAGTTTTATTTATTTATTTAATGAGGAGCTCGTGGCTAAAAATTAGCAGCCGCTCGGGTCGATCTTTAGGTTAAGCTGTGCTTGCCTAGGTTGTTCTGTGGATGGGTGACCACCCGTTACATACCGAGTTTCCTCCGTGCCTCGGAAAGCACGTTAAGCCGCTGGTCCCGGCTGTCATTTGTAGATCTTTGACAGTCGTTACAGGTAGTCAGTGTTCCGAAAATCTGACAACCAGTCTTACCAAGGGGTATCGCATTACCCAGTACTAACTGGGTTGTGGAGGTCAGATAGGCAGTCGCTCCATGTAAAATACTGATATTCAGCTGCATCCGGTTAGACTGGAAGCCGACCCCAACATATGTAGTTGGGAAAAGGCTAGGCAGATGATGATTTATTTATTTAATACTTTAAGCACACAATGAACAAAGGTGAACTTAATGCCAATGGCATTCTCTACCAGTCAACCTTTGGGCGATGCAGAGATAAACTGTGGTTGGTGCAAAGAGAAACTTGTAAATGTAATAATCATTTAATATTTGGATAAATTCCAATCGTAAACATGACATCCTTGCTAATATTATAAAAGCGAAAGTGAGTTTGTTTGTTACGTCTTCACGCCTAAATGGCTAAACCGATTTTAATGAATTTTAGTACAGAGATAGTTGGGACCCTGGAGACGGACATAGGTTATTTTTTTAAAGTGTAAAATGATGGAGAAAGAGGGAAGAAAGGGGAAAACTTAGCTTTGCTATTACAATCAATAAGGCGCAAGGGCAAAAACTACAGGTAGCCGGTACCTGCAAATCAGGAAAGGGGAACTTTGTTACCCCGAATTTAATACGAGCGAAGCCGCGGGCAAAAGCTAGTATAATATATCCTTCCTAATATTATAAAAGCGAAAGTGAGTTTGTTTGTTTGTTACCTCTTCACGCTTTAATGGCTAAACCGATTTTGATGAATTTTGGTACAGAGATAGTTAGGAACCAGGAGACGGACATAGGCTAATTTAAAAAAGTGGGATGTGAGGGAGAAAGAGGGAAGAACAGGGAAAACTTAGCGTTGCTATTACAAATCAATAAGGCGCAAGGGGAACTGTGTTACCCCGAATTTAACGCGAGCGAAGCCGCGGGCAAAAGCTAGTATCTTATAAAATATAGCTACATATGTAACAAATAAATTAATAGATATATACAAATACATGATTAAAAAAAACTATGAGGAGATTAGCTACGTGAAGGTACTGCCAGCTTCTTGCGAATGTGTTCGCGATTTTTAAGGATAAACGGTTGGTCGATATCTTGATTTCTTGGGGGACCACATTTCATAAAGAGATTGGTTGGACGAAGAAAGTACAGTGTATGAAGTCAGTGCGGTGTGAAGGACATTGAAGAGGACGATAGTCTTAAGAAAGAAAGATTTCTAGAATGGTTATCGCAAATGTATTGAAGTCAAGAAAACAAAAGAAAGTATAAGTATAAGCGTAATATACATATAAGTGTAAGCAGGTATGCTGGAAGAGATTTCTTTAGAAATAAGCATTACCTTTGTACCTATTTTCTGTTCCTGTCATTTTTATTCAAAATCAATCAAAATCAAAATATTTTTATTTTACATAGGCCTACATGGGCACTTATAAAACGTCGAGAAAAGATACACGGTTCGGGTTGGTCGTTTCCTATGGAGAAGAACCGGCAAGAAACTCCATGGTTACTCTTTTAAAATCATTTAGTTTTACAATGTTGTTGTTGTTACAGCGTTAGCACTTAAGTATGAGAGGACAGCGTAGGCCCGACAATAAGTCATTGCTTACTTTACAAAAAGTAAAATAAAATAATACGTTAACAAAAGTTAACAAGCGTCTAAGAATCTACAAGGCCAACCATGTCCACTCATTCACAACGAATAGGTAGAAAAGAATCTATACAAGAGTAAAAAAATAAAATAAAACAATATTGCAAAAACAAAATAATAACTAAAAGACGAGTCACACAGATGTTGCTATCAGTACTGTAACTATTCAGAACAAGGGTGATATAAATATGTGATTTGACAACTATTGCAAAAAAAAAACAAAATGATTAAAGAGATCACAAAAATAAATAAGATTGAGAATAGTTAGAGACATCCACCAATTTGTGCTGATTATAGCTATCAGGGAAGCCGCATGCGCAGAAGGAACTATAGCCAAACTTCTTTATCTTCAACGTAGTCCTTGATTTTGTAATATGCGTTTTTAATAAGGACACGTTTTATGTAGTTTTTAAACTTTCCATCTGTCAGTTCTATAACAGATTTTGGCAACTTGTTATAAAAGCGTATACTGTTTATTAGAAGTGACTTGCTAGTTTTTGATAATCTAAATTTAGGAATTACAATTTCGTGTTTACTGCGTGTATTAATATTGTGGTAGTCGCTCCTAATTTTGAAAAGCCCCCGATTTTTACGGACATACAATATACATTCTAAGATATAAAGTGAAGGCAGAGTCAGTATATCGATCTCTTTAAATTTTTCTCTGAGGGACTCGCGAGGACCCATTTTATAGATCGCGCGGACTGCCCTCTTTTGTAATATAAAAACTGAATCGACGTCTGCTGCTGATCCCCACAGGAGAACGCCATAGGACATAATACTGTGAAAGTAAGCATAGTATACTAACCTAGCTGTATCTACATCAGTTAACTGCCTTATTTTCCTTACTGCATATGCAGCTGAGCTGAGCCTACCGGAAAGAGTTCTTATGTGCGCGCCCCATTGCAGTTTAGAATCAATAGTCATCCCCAAGAATACAGTTTCTGCTATAACATCAAGATTTTTGCCGTCAAGATTTAAATTTAGATCACGTTGTGGTACATTTGGTAAGGCAAACTTTAGACATTTGGTTTTGTTCGCATTCAGTAAGAGATTGTTAGCTGCGAACCATTTCGATAGAACGGTTAGACTTTTATTAACATTAACAACATCCGGATTTTTTCTATTTATTTTATAAATTAGCGAAGTGTCGTCAGCAAATAAAATTATATCCGATAGTTTGGCCATCATATAAGGAAGATCATTTATATAAACAAGAAATAGGAAGGGACCGAGAATAGAACCTTGGGGCACGCCCATCTTGACTAGAGACCCAGAGGACGTCGCCCCATTAACATTTACTTTTTGCTGCCTGTTTGATAAATATGATAAAACAAGATCAGCAGCTCGTCCACGAATTCCGTAGTGGTGTAATTTACAGAGCAGTGTGTTGTGGTCGACGCAGTCGAACGCTTTTGAGAGATCACAGAAAATGCCAATGGCATCCTGGGACTGCTCCCAGGATTCCAAAATGTGACTGATGAGTTTTACTCCCGCGTCCGTTGTCGACCTGCCCTTCGTGAAACCAAACTGTTGACTATGATTATTATTGTATTCAGTGTGCCCTTAGCTCTCTGCGCTGGCGTATAGGCAGCCACTTTAAAGTTGAAGTGACCGGTGCGCGGAAACGTGATCATATTTACGCAGATTAAAAACGAATCGAATGCAATGAGTTTCATTTTGTCGATACAAGACTGCCGGTGGCTTAAGACGTGAATAGGGCTACTAGAGTTGGGTTCATACTGGAAAATAGTTTACATTCTTAGTTCGTACTTCTTGATCTTTTTCTACGTATAAACATTTATTTTGATATTTATACGCAGTCCCAAAGCTGCAAAATGTTCCTATAAGGGATCCGTTTTTGTCTTTTCAGGTACGGAATCTAAAAAAAAAAAACAATCACTCCGATAGTCTACGTACTCCAACTGCATATACACCGAAAGGCTTCCGAATAGTTTGGAGGAGCCGTATATAGACGAAACCTACCTTCATCAAAGGAATTATGCAGCTAGTATCCGTATATCTACGTATGTTCCAATCTAGCAGGCACTAGCAAACACAGTTCTTGCTTTGAGTAAGACATAGGATTTTGGCATCCGTGCATATTACCCGGCAATACTATATGTATACGTATAACATTCCATTTATTTATACCCCTATTAAGGGAAAATTTTAAATAAATACTTATTTATACTTTTACGTACTTTTTAGAGTTCTAAAAAGGAAAAACAGAGCCCTTATTGGATCGCTTTGTCGTCCGTCTGTCTATCAAGAACCTTTTTCTCGAAAACGCGTGGACGTATCGAGTTGAAATTAAAACCATGTATTCAACTCTGTGATCCCTTTGTGCTATGAATCAACCGTCTAAGTTTACGCAGTCAAAAGATAGGCCTGTTTATTATTTATTTATTCTAAAAGGCATCAAACCCAATGCAAAAACACAAATAAAAATTAAAATAATTATAAAATACATTAAAAAAAAACTGTTTTGTCGTAAGGGGCCATCCATAAAGTACGTAACACGAATTTCATGATTTTAGACCCCTCCCCCCTCCTTGTCACAGGTGGTCACATTTGTGAGACCCCCCCTCCCTAGTGTGACGTCACATATTTGCAATTTTACATCTAAAAATATCTAATTTCTAGAGAAAACTAAAAAATAATTTTATATTTCAAATTGCGCGATTCAATTTATTAAATTTGAAATGTGTGATGTCACAAAACTAGGACCCCCCCACCCCTTGTCACACCATGTCACATTTCGTCGACCCCCTCCCCCCCCTTTACATGTGACGTACTTTATGGATGGTCCCTAAGTTTGTACGGAACCCTCGGTGCGCAATTCTGACTCGCTTTTGACCGGTTTTAATTTTCCATAGAAGTTGATATCTTAGTTGACTACGCATTTTACACTTAGTTTAATTGCCATATCCAAAAGACATTGCGTATAAAATAAATAATTGATACTGCATTTTTTTGCTAACACACAATTAACCAAGAATTCTTTGAAATATAGCGAAAGGACATAACAGAAAAAAACTCATTTCTTTTCCTCGATCCAACCTCAAATCTATCAATTACGTAACAACATTATATAAATCTACCAACAAAGCTCTGTTTTCGTTCAATCTCCGATTAATTTGAACGCGCCTTTATAACAAAATGGTTCTTTCTATGACTCGGGAAGGTGATGGGCCAGTAATTTATAGCTAGTAAAATCCGTAAAGGAAAGTAGACGCCGAAGCTGAGTAAGTAGTTCTGGTTGATGCGAGGGCGAAACAGTCGAGTTACTACGTGCTAAAAGGTATGGTTAGTGGGGTTCCTCATAATTACTGGTTTGCGGTGAACGGAGCATCCGAATACTGTCGACGGAAGATTTGAGATTTAATTAATTTCAGTAACAGTTATTGGTTGGTACCCAAATAAATTCAATTGTGTTACGAACTGGCTTAGATAATGGCCGTCATTTTATAGCATACAAAATAAATTCATCGAAGCTTTGAAGTTAGAACCTAAGTTATAAAAAGATCTATAATAAAGATACATCAAATCAACTGCATCCATAAAACTAAAAACAGATTTGAGGCAAAAATGTAAAGGTTCGTAAAAGTTTTTATCTCCCTACACGATGTTTTCTCAATATAAACGTATCTGACATCGATGCCATGTCGCATCTCTTGTCGACGGATTAAATATCTCTTTTATAAATTTCACTGTAAAATTTTAACTACCTCACTGAATACATTTCAATTTATTCACGACGGACAGCGAACATAATTTTTAAAGGTTTTATTGTAAACTAGATTTTTCCCGCGGCTTCGCCCGCGTTAAATTCGGGGTAAAACAGTTCCCCTTTCATGATTTGCAGGTACCTGCTACCTGTAGTTTTTGCCCTTGCACCTTATTTATTGCAATAGCAAAGCTAAGTTTTCCCTCTTTCTCCCTCAATTCTCACTTAAAAAAAAATTGCCTATGTCCGTCTCCAGGGTCTCAACTATCTCTATACCAAAATTCATCATAATCATTTAGCTATTAAGGCGTGAAGACGTAACAAACAAACAAACTCACTTTCGCTTTTATAATATTAGTAAGGGTTCAGTATAATAACTTGAGCTGAAAGGCTGTGAATTGACACCACTTGGCTTCCGCAAAAAAAAATTAAAAGGTTCATTTATAAATTCTCATGTACTGAAGGACAATTATAATGGCAAAGGTTTTCTAAGTAATTAATAAAACTCTTCCGTTGTCTCCCACCAATTATTTGGTTGTTTAATTTTTCTGTAAATATCTATCGTGTAATTGGAATAAGCTTGAGAAAAGAAAAACTTAAAGAATGTAAAACGTGTTGGCAGTGATGTAAAAAATGGATTCCTTAGCAAGATTTATTTTAAGATTTCGGCAATGAATCGTCATACATCACTATGATAAAAGTTCTACATAAAAACATTAGATGTAAGGCTTACATGTTTCTTCGCAGACACGCAATATGACTAAAAGAAAATAATATTTTCAATGAAATAAAAAAGTTACAAGAATAAGCATTGTCCCTAAAAAGCAACAGATGAGAAATTGAAGACTTAAATCACAAAACTGAAATTCTGATACACGCAACAAAATCCGTCGAAGTGGAAATGGATTGAGTATCAAAAGATGGAGTTGAATGTTTGGCGCTCTCTTTCAAGTATTTGCCTTTAGGATTAAATCAATTGGAAAACATACGAGGGTCAAAATATTCGAGATTTGCTCGATGACATCCTATTCTAAGATTTTTACTTTTGTTATTTTCTTTACCTACTTCGATAAAAGTATTGAAGAATGGCAAAAGGTTTTGCCTAGATCCCGATAGGCTAAGTTCATAATGCCACCGTCCAGTATGTGAACAGTAGCACCATCCTGTGAATGTATGATTAAAAACAAATCCATTATTCCAATATGCTGCGACTAGCTTTTGTTTTAAGTACAGTGGGTTGTACTATTATTGTATCATCTACAAGAGCAAGAGAACAAAATTTTTTTCAGTATATTTTATCTACGTCTTTAATATTTATCTGTCTATCTAGCGCTGATAACAAACTTTTTAATGTCTAAGCTTCTGAACTCATTCATAATCACGGACCAAGAGTTTAAAGGCTACGGTCAGAATTATTTTAAATCTCAAGCAAATTACAAATCTCTTAATTCTCTCGGAGTTTATCTTCTCTAATCTCTCCGAACAAAATTCAGAAACAACTCCTTTTAAGTAGCAACTTAGTTAAGAGACAAGATCCAATACTAAAAGGGTTTACTTTGTGACTCCTCGCTTTGTGACTTAGCGACAACATTTTGATGTAGGTAATATTAAATGAACATCTAAATATAATGTGTTACATAACTTTGTACTTAGGGGTTAAAACTTCCTATTTTTGGGATATTTAAATTACGTTACCCGTTAGCTTATTTTCTACATAAGAGTTAAAACAAGGAAACTCAGAACAATTTGTTCACTTTTGTGTTTCGTAATAAATATTAGGTTTTTAGATAATACCCTATTTAACTTCAGTAATAGTCCTTGCTCTTTATTTAAATAAATATTTTTTATTCAGGTAAGTTACACCCGTATCATCAACAACATACAATTTAATATTGTATAACATCAATGCATTATACAATATTAAATTAAATCATCGATATTTAAATTGATATGAGACACTCACTAAAAATCACCATAAGTACCTACCAAAAAACCTGCGAAAGAAGTCACTAAATAGCACAAGCGACCGTTTTTTACGGAAAGCATCCATTAAAATACGTATCTATACAAAACTGCAATTTTTGTGTTACAACACCTTTTTTTAAGACGTGCGATGTAAAACCTCTTTTGTGTTTCTAATAAACATTATGTTTGTAAATGCTTGTCAACTGCTTGATTAATTCAATATTTAGGAACTAACTTACTTAAACTACCTACATTATGTATCGTATCGGTTTGTTAATTGTTTGGTGACGCGTATTCATATGTGGTTTATAACTAACCTGCATGTATAATATGAGCAGTGCTCATATGTCATATCAACAAGGCTATACACCCTGATGAGATAGACAGAGGTGTAATCTACGTATCCGTACACAAAAATGTGGGCTGTTTAGTGAGTTACATGTAAGTAGCTTCCACCCGTGATTTTGTCCGCGTGGCATAGGGAACCAACCAGGGAATCAAAGGCCAAATTGCTCAGTGGAACTGTACTTATTAAGAAATCACTATAATGGCTAGCTATAACTAGCTTGTGACCGCGGCGTTGCCTGCCAGAAGTTTAATAATGATGAAAATGAAAAGTATTAAATGTTATTAATCCACGTAATAAATCATTATGTGTGCCAAATTTTGTCCATACCCGTGCAGTAGATTTTGCGTGATAGAGTACAAAATCTTTTCGCTTTTAAGTATACATACTATTAGTAGGATTGGTAGTCAGATTACAAAGAAGTAATGTATGAAATTCAAAATAAACCTATTTAAATGAAAGATACCTTTGTTTATAATAACTTTTTTACTATGACACTAATTTTTAGTCGTTTGTGGTGCGTGAGCCGACTCATCATTTGGAGACCTTCCTCAAACTGTAACTGTTGTTGTGTATCGACGTTCTCGTGGAAGGACCTTGCAGCGAAACGCGACGCCGTCACTTCGTATGCAATAGTTTTAATTTTAAATAATATGTATTAGTTTATTAATTCATAAGATTAGATTATTTTGTGTATTGTATATATGGGCCTACGATGCCTGAAATAAATTGATTGATTGATAATAAACTAATGGTAGCTAACAAGCCAATAACATTAAAAGATATAAAGCATTTGTAACGTGTCAAGTTAATCCTCGTGTGAGTATCAGCAATTTGAGAGGGTTGAATGTGAATCAGTTTAATTTTAAAAGAACGCTCGCTCACCCTGCCTCCTTTGATTTCCCAAGAGTATGGAGTTAGTGGAAACCTGGTTTGTTATGAGTTCCTACCTCAGCTAACTTTAATATAGTCTACTTTCGATATTGTTTTAGTTATCTTGTTCAATATGAAACTGTTTGCTTTTCTTTAACCCTTTTTTAAAAACTTCTTTCAAATTTTAAGACTAAAACCTTTTTACTTTGTGGTTATGAATATTGTTGGTTTGAATTTGGAATAGAAAGATTAATTTAAAGTTGTAGTTGCTAGATTGTTTTATAATGTTAGTTGTTTCGCCGCTTTTTTTTCTTTTGCGAGTTTTACGCTGAAATCAATTTTGCTATTAGCAAAATATCAGGAACATTCTTGCAACATTTTTAAATCGCACGCAACTGCTCAAAACTTTTGGTAAAACAATAGGAATTATTATTGTCTTAACTTAGAAACCTTTCAAGAGAGCACAAAATACGGTGCCACAAGGTACTCTTTTGACTCTTGAATGTCATTGACGTTGGGTCATTGTTGTGACGTTATTGTTAAACATTTTCCTTTTGTGAAATTGTGTTAAAACAAGATGGCAGTGTTTTGGGCACGCGTCAGAAGACGAAAGATTTGTGCAAATACGATTTTTTGTAAAAGATGACTGGTAGAAATTGTTGTTTAGCTGGTTTGCAGAGCTACTGCAGATCACAACCAGTGTTTTTAATATTTTTTGTACTTTTTTAAATTATGGTATTTATAATGTTATGAAGTTTCCTAAGAATAGAGAGTTCTATTCACGACACAAAGAGTAAAGAAGACCAAGTCAATTAGGTTAAGATTAAACAAAAGAAGATATACAAAATCAATTGTTTCCGTGTCAGTGTTTAAGCTATTGAAATAAATTTCTTTACCTCTTTTAAATGGTTTGACTGCATGCGGTTGCGGAATCAATAGTGGCGAGCACACAACTTCTGTCAACGACTCACCGTCCACCTACTAAACCGTGAGCTTCTGTACTTGAGCAACTCACGGCGTCAATGTGCCCTCTATATTTAATCCTTACTTCCTTACTAATCCTTACTTCCTTATCCTTACTAATTTTATAAAAGTGAAAGTAAGTTTGTTTATTTGTTTGTTACCTCTTCACGCCTACATGGCTAAACCGATTTTGATGAATTTTGGTACAGAGATAGTTGGGACCATGGAGACGGACATAGGCTATTTTATTTAAAAAGAGATTGAGTTATGGGGGAGAAACAGGGAAGAAAAGGGAAAACTTTGCATTGCTATTTCAATAAATAGAGCGCTAGGGCAAAAACTACAGGTAGCAGGTACCTGCAAATCAGGAAAGGGGAACTGTGTTACCCCGAATTTCACGCGAGCGAAGCCGCGGGCAAAAGCTAGTAAGATAATAATCTTAATTCACAAAAAGACAGGTCAAAAACCTTTCGGCAGATTCACCCTCAAAAATAATAACGTTTTCTTTTCTCCTCTATTTTACAGCTTTTCGATACTTATTTAAGATTTCAATTGAATCGAATAAGCCAAACACAATTGCAGCCAATAAACAAAGAATCCCCTTCAGTTCATTCGGGAAAAATAGAATTAAAGTCTTAACGAGTCCCTTGGTAAGAGTAATGGAATACTGAAAACTATTAGATCCTTTTAATTAGATATTAGTTCAGAATAGTGGGGCTTCAGCTAGCCAAAAGCAATTAAGAATTATCCTTTGTGAGAAATAATAATGCGATTCCGCCGAATCATTTCCAAAGCAATAACCCGTTTCCGTCGTAGAAGATCATCCGTTCTTGCTTTTGATAAAAGTTAACGCTTCAAAGTTCATCTTAATATTTTCATTTCAAAGACACCAAGTTCTGTAAGGGTCCTTCGAATTCCTTTTTCCGCAAGTTATTATATACGCTTTAACAAGTGACCTTCTGGCGGGTAGGGCTTAGAGCCAGTACTGTAAGGTGTTGGCTCTTAACAACCCTCCCTAATTGCGTCATTGAGTTAGATTACATCAATTAAAATATGAACATGGAGTTACTTAAAACCTCTGATAATGTAATGCGTGTAATTAGCGTTGTTAAAATGAGTGAGGCGGGTCCGTACTCCGTACTTATATGAATCAGACTCCACTTTTTGTCAAAACCAAATGTTTTGATGGAGTTTAGCTTTATTTATTTTATTAGCTCCTGAGTATTAATTAGCATCTATTTTAATGACGACACGGTTGGCGCTGTATGTCGCCGGTTCGATCCCCGCACGGAACAAATATTTGTATAACCTACAGGTAGTTGTTTCAGGTTTAGCTGTTTGTATGTGTGAGTTTAAATGTTTGTAAATGCACCCACGATACAGGATAAATTCCTAGTGTGGTTTTGTTCAATAAGAAAGAAAGAAAATTGCGTTTTTTGCGATTATTAAAAACAAAAAAAAATAGGAACAGCCTAACATTAAACTAAATAAAATAAATAATGCCAAAAGGAGGCCCTTTTGGCATTATTTATTCATTCTGAGCTGAGACCAGCTCAGCATAATGCCAGATGGCAACACAAAGCTGCCACCTGAAGCTTTTCAGCTGTGTGTGTGCCATACGCTCGAAAAATATGCAAGTAAATAAAAAATGTGGATAAAACTGTGTGTCTATGAAGACACAGAGTTCTATCCACATTTTTCCAAGCGGCTCCTTGCTCTAAAAACAAAAATACTGCCGGTTATAAAGATTTGAGCAGTTGTTTAGGTTCAACATGAAATACATTGCATGTTGAACCTAATCGTAGTGCAATAAGAGCCAGTTTTCGAGGGTATTGAAAATGAATTTACTTCCAGAAGTCGGTGACATTGGTTTGATACATCGTTTTTTTTGCTACCAACTCTTTCTTCCTCTTTTTTGTTTTTTGTTTGTGTTTTTTTTGAAGTCGGTTTATTTTTGCAGTAAAGTTTTTTAGATATTGTTTTTGTACCCGATCACAATGTTGTAAAATTTAACTTTAAGATCGGAAGTGCCTGTTGCATAAGGTCCGCATGTATACCACTACAGTAGTAAGGTCAGGAGAATGACGAATGTTAGTTATTTGTACAGCCTGCAAGGCAGCACACAGTGATGCATAATTGATAACACCATGTACCTTTTAGCTATTAATAAGTCACGAATAAACATACTTGAATTCGAATTTAGGTATTGATTTTGTACTTGAGGATGTTTTTAGAACACTTTTTTTCACCAACGTTCAGCGTTGTCACTCTGAGTATTTCAACTCTTGCCATATCATAGGCAGGGTGTACAGTTTTATTTACACTTATAATACTACGCTAAGTTACGTGATTGTAGTGCATTCGATACTAGTGCTGTAGTTGTTTAGGTATCGAAAAGTGATTTATAATTATTGTGATGTATCCATGAGTGAGGTGAATGTTTGTGTGAGTTGACTCTATTTTAAATATGGCAAAAAAAATATTCGGAAATAATTTCTTGTCTTCTGTGATTCTAAGCGTCACTTTGTGTTCGATTTTATATAATTTGCATTACTTTTGTTCAAAAATGACAACTCCATCGATTAAACGCTCTGGCCGGAAACATTTGCTAATATGGACGTCAAATAAGACTGAGCCGTTTAAATATTTAGGCCGAGGCATAAATACTTTTATCAATAGAAGATGTTCCTTCACGAACTGTTATGTGTCGTCAAATAGACAGTTACTCAAAGACATATCAGACTTCGACGTAATTCTCTTCCATGGACCAGAACTTATAAACGATTTATATTTACCCCAATCTCGTTCACCTCATCAAAAGTATGTTTTCGCCAGTATGGAGTCATCAGCATACTATCCGATTTGTAATAAAATGTTTAATAGTTATTTTAATTGGACTTGGACTTACAAACTGAATTCAGACGAATATTATGGATATATGAGTATACGAGATAAAGAAGGGAAAGTCATAGGTCCAAAAGAAATGATGCATTGGAAGAAAGTGAAAGCAATGATGCCGATAAACGATACACTGAAAGCTAAACTGAACACGAAGAAAATTGCAGCAGCTTGGTTCGTATCTAACTGTGGAGCGCCAAGTGGGAGAGATTTAATTGCCAAACAGCTCCAAACTGAACTAGCGAAATTTAACATGCAACTTGACATATTTGGTGGATGCGGGCCGATGAAGTGTCCTAGGGGAAGAATGGATGAGTGTTTTCGGAAACTGGAGACTGATTACTTCTTCTACTTGTCGTTTGAGAACTCGTTAGCTGACGACTATGTGACGGAGAAGCTGCTGAATGCTCTGAACCACTTTGCCGTGCCGGTGGTGTATGGCGGTGCCAACTATACAAGGTTCGTCGACATTAATGATTAATTTTTAGGAACCAGTTCTTTCATTACCTTCTGCAAAAATGTATTTAAACTGAAGTGGTACTATCTATTTCTAGTCTATTTTTGGTTTTGTATCGTAGCCGT
Organism: Ochropleura plecta; assembly: GCA_905475445.1. Lineage (NCBI taxonomy): Eukaryota > Metazoa > Arthropoda > Insecta > Lepidoptera > Noctuidae > Ochropleura > Ochropleura plecta. Next base: position 15,077,120 of record FR997723.1, read on the forward strand.
TTTCTTCTCTCGGCAAAAACACGTGGTGCAGTGGTAGCGGCTCAGTTTGTATTGAACGTATGTATGAAATTAGCGCCACTCGTGGAGTAGAAAGAAAGAAAACTGTTTCTAACCATGAATTTTTTGTGTGATAGTAATAGTACATAATATCCACATACTTTAATTCCCTTATACATACTTCTTATGCACATGTATATAACCAAATTTCGTTTATCTCATAAAATATGGGGATTATTAATGGCCCAAAAATTAAACACTGGGGTACTAGACACTCCTGAAAAATATTTGATGGAGAAGATGGAATAAACGAAATAATAACTTGTTCAAAATGTATTTCCAGATTCATGCCTGGTGGGATATATCTGTCTGCGCATAACACTTCAATCAGGGAGCTAGCGAGGATTATGGCAAATGCTATAGAAGATAAGCAAAAGTATTACGATTTCTTCAAGTGGCACAACCACTACACGTACCATGACCCGGCAGAATCCCACGATACAGACGTCCATTGCAATCTTTGCGCATTAGTTAATAACGAAGAAAGCTTTTTAAGATCTAGTGTTTATGAAGATTTTACCCATTGGTGGAATCCACCACATAAATGTCTTTAATTTTCCCGAGTTATTAAATACTAGTCGTGTTAAATTGGGTACTTTTATAGCTTTAATACCTTTCAATAATCCTTCAATATTATAAAAGCGAAAGTTTGTGAGGATGAAGTATGTTTGTTGCGCATTCATGCAAAAACTACTGAATGGATTTTGATGAAACTTCACAGTAATATAGCTTAAATATCAGAATAACATATAGGCTTCAATTCATAAACATTATATTGTATATTTTATCACCACGCGAGTAAGTCATGGGGTGCAGCTAGTTATATATAATAATTACAAGTGATATTTTTTTCTAAATACGTATTTTCTATCATCAGGAATTCTATATTTACACTGATAATTACGGGATATCTTATGTCTATTTGAACTAAATAGGAGCTCCTTTTTTGACACTGTGGTATGTGTCATGATCACGGTATGACTGGAGAATAGGGTTGGGAGATAAAACAATTGCAACAGCCGCTGTCATAATAACTACTCGAATTACTGTGGTGTGTTTTGCCATGACTTTATATCAAGTTCTAGTAGTGCGCGTAGCAAAAGACTAAGAAAGAGGTAGGACATCCTACAGTTATTTTTTCCTAAAAATCAATGAAAGGTTTCGAATAAAGTTAAATATACTTGTTAGAAAACAAACAGCTCTTTTAATAAATTAGGTACATTTAAGTTGAAAATCGGTTTCTAAGAAATAAACTAAGATATCTGACAAGTCTGATTACTCATCTCTTTGGCTGACTGCACATTCGAATAAAGATATAGGTGTAGGTGCAAGCGTCTAATATAACTTGCTAAGTTACAACTAATTTGAAACAATGTTGTTAGTGTGTTGAGAAGCTAGGTAGCCGCTCAATTAAACGAAAATCTGAGTACGTATTGGAAAGCTATGGCCGTGGCTAAGAAGAAGACGGATTCTAAACGTATTGCATAAAACAACGGTAAGAATGTTGAAATTTGGAGTGACAATACTGGATAAAATAAGAAATACCATAGGGGATGTTAGAAAATGGCGCCTGTCTCAGAATAGTTTGTCTTTTTTTTTTGGGGTGGGAAATCATCAAATAACTTCCTGAAGTTATCGGTTAGCGAGGGGGAGTGTCAGACTTTTACTGACTAAAACCCACCCATGTTCCATCTGTTGCCCTTTATGTTCCGGGGCCGCGGTGTCTCTTTCGAACAACCCGTAAACCCGGCAAGAATAGTTTGTCTTGACAACGCATGGCATAATATGAGGATGCTTGCAATCTAACAAACTGTGCAAACATAGACATTTTTTTGTTACCGACACGGCACACCGTCACAGAAAACCGTAATTTTTAATCAAATATTCATTGGTAGCTTGTATCCGAAACCAGGTACAACAGCGTCCACGTTTGCTCAGCGCCTACAAAATTGATGAATTTGTATAAGTGTTGATGGATTAAGGGATAGAGGAAGAAAAGAAAGATGAATTGTGTGAGGAATGATATGAAGGAGCAAGGAGTAAATTAGAGAATGAGCGCTGACTGAAAAGAAACGTGTTGTTTCGACCCAAAGCAACATCGAACAAGAGACGTAAGAAAATGATGATGATGGAATGGAAAGTTTGAAAAAATAGTAAGTTTATGACCTAGCTTAGTCACACAACAGACAGAAAAACACACAGTTGTGTGATGAATGAACTCAGTTTAGCATTATGCCAGAAAACCGTCATGGGTAACACTGGTTTTCTTCAACTGGAGCTTATACTTAGTTCGACGTCCCACGGGTAAGAATCAATTCCATAGTATTTAACTATTATAATTTGTTTAATTTTTTACTTCTTTTATAGATGTTTTTTGTTAGCTTATTGTTCAATTAATTGTGCATGCTGTGGTCTCCTGTAAGTGGAGGAGTATACCCACGTAATACTATTGTCGTCCATAACTTACGTTACATAATCTGTGTAAGTATATCTTTTGCTAGCGATCCTTAATAAATAAATAGTGGGTGTGCCCATGTGTACTTTATGGTCGTATAATTCAAACAGGACTTAGTACTTCAAACTCCATGCGGTAGGTTTACTTTTGATAGGCTATCATAACCGAGGCGGGAGTGATGGCACTTTTTACCAGACTGGCGGAGGGTAAAGTGTTAAGCAATCTATACATATATCTATTAATTTGTGGCACTCAAGAGACCAAACGCGTGGAGGCAATTTTGATCATTCTTACGTCAATCAATTTTTCTTAATTTTGTGAGTGCCACTAAAGACATGAGAGTAATCAATTGCATGGCAACACCTAGATGTCATGGAAAAACAAAAAGAAGTCATCAAACTATATTGAGTATTCATTGACTAAGTATTTGAAAATCTTAGTCTTTAAGTTTCTTTCACAATTTTTTGTTTAGTAAAGGATGCGGATCTAAAGTTGGTTGGAAAAAAAGACAGTTTATTTGGAAGTTATTTAATATTTAATCATTCTGGTAACACTGAAATCAACGGTGTTATGGCGAACAAAGAATATTCTATTCTTTTCTAGAATCACTCTTTGACAGGTTGTCAAAGGGCAGCTCAAACAATCTACCCTGGTCAAATAATCTGATGTGATGCTAAAGATGCCCTACGATGTTGTCCGTAAATAACGGGCCTTTAATGAACTTACGAATGGCTACTTATTTTAGAACTGCTAATTTGTTTCACTTGTGCTGTATTTAGGGACGTTGATATGGGTTAGAGTGTAAATATAACAGAGTATTTATAGCCGTGTAAATATACCAGACCAAGCTTATACAGGGTTATTTGTAAAACACCGACAACCTTGCAGGACTGTATTACAATCATCATTAACAACAACTTTTTTTCTATGATTTTTTACAAAATTTTATACATTTACCAAAAACAAATCTTCAAGATTTCGTTGTCCTATCTAACACATTTCAACTCCATATTTTGCTGTACCTACATACCTACACCGCCGCTTGTAGGTACGTTTGCTTCGCATAGATTTCGTAACATTTAGAGCGTTCAATTTCAATATTTTTATTTTTGTATGAAAATCTGATGAACTAAAATATGATAAATGTTTAAATGTCCTAGAACAAAAGTTGTTGATTATGATGTTAGTAACATGGTCCTGAGACGTTGCCAGTGTTTTACAAATAACCCTGTATACGTATTTAGCTTTTGGAGGGATGAACTTTGGACTTTATATGGAGAGGCTTGACATGTTGGTAAACTATACAACCCATAGTTAGTTTATTTATCTTACTATTAACCCAAATATGGTTTTACCTCAAAAATAATTTTATTTTTTACCGTGATAGCCTAGTGGATCTAATTATTCTAATTATTTTTGAATTTAAAAAATAACGTTGTCCCACACTAGGTATTTTTCCTGTATAGTGGTCGCGTTCACAAACATTTAAAGTCACATACACAAACAGCCAGACCCGGAACAACTATCTGTACGCCATAAAAATATTTGTTTCGTGTAGGGATCGAAACTGCAACACGTAGCGCAGCAGTCGATCGTTCAGCCATTGCGCCAACCGTGTCGTCTGTTGTTTTTTGTCGTGCAATACGCACAAATAATTATGTGCGTATTGTGTGATTATCACTTACTTCGGTGAAGGAAAACATCGTGAGGAAACCTGCATGCCTCAGAGATATTTCTCGACGGCATGTTCAGACAAGTCAGAGGACCATTGGTGGCATAAAAACACACACCAGGTAAGGTACTAACCACGAAAGAATAGAAAAGAAGAACCAATACATATTAAAATCTTAGTAAAACTTTTATACGGTAATGATAAAGGCTATCCGACACGAAATAACCCCATAGCTCCCACGAGAGCAGACTAGTCAAAGTGCAGACATTTTTTCTCCGATATATTTGAGCCTGTTGCCCGGATGTTCTACGAAGCGTGCGAGAAGTTCCGTCATCCATGCTGCCCGCCACCAAACAGCATTAGTCGGACCACACAGAATTACCCGCGGGCCACATGGCCTTAGGTAAGGATGTATTTTTACCGCACATTTTTCGCCTGCTTAGGGGGTCGAAATAAAATGTAAGGATCAATATGTTGAGGGTTGAGTTCAGTGTTTACTATCAAGGGATTATAATTAAAGATTTTGTATGTTTTTCTGAGGTGTGTAGTAACAAATTAGGCTGAAATTCGTGTAGCACAAACCGTTTTTGCGTTTCATTAGATTTTACCAATTACGTCGATTTTTGAATGAGACATAAGGCTAGTTGTGATCCCTTTAAATGTTTTATTTATTTATCTAAGGAACCCAGAGTCTGGTTTTTATATATAAATAACAATAGACTTGCTTCCTTGCCTCCCTTGCCCACGGGACTGAACATAGCAACTGTAGAATTTAAGTTTTAAAACTTAACATAATATCGACCCCAGATGCTATTTTAGTTAATGGCCACTGATCCCGACGATGTTTGACCTGGTTTAACGATTCCGATGACAGTAACGCTATTTCATTCGTTTTAATAACAGGCTTCCATTAAAAAATAATTTAAAACGCTACATGGATCTCTGAAAGCGAACATTTAAGTGAGAATCCATCAATTTCCTGTGCGCTCATTCGCTTGTGACAAATGAGGGTTGCTTGATTAATATGTTGCAGCTAGTACCTATGTAAATGCGGGGAAAATATTCAGTAGGCGATATTTAATTTTGGTTCCATTTTCATTGGGAGGTCAATAGTCACATATATCATCATTGACACAGATCTTATTGATGACAGCATTTATTTTCCACTAGCTGTGACCCGCGGTTTCACTCGCGTGGTGATAGAATATACAATATATGTTTATAAATTGTAGCCTATGTGTTATTCTGATGTACAAGCTATATTATTGTAAAGTTTCATTAAAATCAAATGAGTAGTTTTTGCGTGAAAGAGTAACCAACATCCATAAAAACTTTCGCGTTTAGAATATTAGTAGCAAGTAGGATACACAACAATAAATCTTTGTCAAGTTCAAAGCAACTGAATTTCCTGGAGTATAAATCGTTTTTGAATAATGTAACATGTAACTTAATTGTTCGACGTATGAATAGGTAGTTAACTGGTCAGTTTGTAACACACACATAACTATATGTACTTGACCTGTGGTTGATTCCACCTATAATTAAATCAAAGTAGGGTAAAACAGGGCTTCTCAGAGGTCTCATAAACCCTAAACTAAGATCATTTTACTGTGAAACTACGCTAATCTAAGATTACGAACATCTATTAATCTTACAAAGTAGACGGTAGAATAAACTGTAACAATGGGAATTGAAACTTAGTTTAGTATTTGTAATGTAATATTGTATGGTTAGTATTCATTTTGTTCCAAACCTTTTAGTATTGCGGTCGGTTGTTTACAAACTCATCGGGGAATTCGCTGGAATCTAAAATTAGTATATTAATGAAACCTACATTATTCATTCCTTTTGTTAGTTGTTATTCGTGTTAATTGGTGTGCATTATCGTTGCTTGTTTTTTAGTTACCAGGCGAGTTAGCAAGTAAACTAATCCTTTGAGAATAGTGCTGGGACTGAGTCAATTCTGTGACAAACCCGTTTGTAGTAAAAAAATTCAGGGTTTTAATAAAAATATGTAACTTCATAAATTATTCTAATTCAAGAATAATTTCCTAAATCTAAAAACAAAGCTTCTTTTATAGTAAGTAGACCTATTTTGATTGAAAAATAACTTGAGAGGTGTCAAGGGACACCCGGATGAAACGCAGTTATTATATAGTAGTATGTACTAAAAACCTGTACACACTCAACAAAAATAATCGTCGCGACACCACACTGTTTAATGCGAATTAGAAAGACGAAACGAAAATAACTGGCTTGCTTTCTATGAGAGAGAGAGAGACAGACGGAGAAACACGCGCACGCCGCTCAGCTTACAACTATACCAAAAAGTGTCGTTATAACTTTTGGTCTTAATTTTTTCCGTCTAGCCCCCTTTTGCAACGCGCGATAAGGAACTTCGTTCCAAAAATAAACATACAAAATAGTTGAAAAATTCCAATCTTGCTAGAATCTGCTAAAGCTGTATAAACGTAAATCAGTGTCAGTAATTGCGAGGCAGCCTTAAAGACAGGCGTCGACTAGTCAGTGCTAGCTCAGCTATGATTCAGGGTCTTTTGTGCCAGAGCGCGACAATTATCTGCTGCCACCATAATTACAGGTGAATTTGCCGCCACAAGCTTCGTCAACTCAGCTTTAGTCCTAGGATTGAAAGCAACGCAAACGGCAGGAAAAGGCCAAATCTTTTTTCCGAATTTCGGACTTTCCTCAAATAGAGGGTTGATTATTTTCGTTTGTTTTTTTTTGTAACGTGTACAGTAAACATAGTCTAAAGCAGTGGAATGTTGCTTAGCTATGGCAAACTGGTCTTACTGAAAAATGTTTGCTAAAGCATTTTTATTCTACAAAGGACGTGTTTGTTTTCTCAAAGTAGCGTGTTTAAATTAAAAATGTAGGGTTTCTTATAGCAATAAAGGTAATGGTAAATAACGTATAATGTCTTCATTATACGCGACTAGCTTTTGCCCGCGGCTTCGCTCGCGTTAAATTCGGGGTAACACAGTTCCCCTTTCCTGATTTGCATGTACCTGCTACCTGTGGTTTTTGCCCTTGCGCCTTATATATTGTAATAGCAATACTAAGTTTTCCCTTTTCTTCCCTCTTCCTCCCTCATTTCTCACTTTTTTTAAAAGAAAGTTAGCCTATGTCCGTCTCCAGGGTCCCAACTATCTCTGTACCAAAATTCATCAAAATCGGTTTAGCCATTAAGGCGTGAAGACGTAACAAACAAACAAACTCACTTTCGCTTTTATAAAATTAGTAAGGATATTTAAACGTCGTTACCTCATCAAAATATTTATTTTTTAATTTTCCCAAAATGTTTCAATTTGTCCAAGATCATCCTCCACATAAACCTCTGATCATTTTATTCATCTACGATACTATTATTCTTCGGTACAGAACAATCCGAGACAGCTTTTATGAGATCAGTCAAACCAATATTCCAGCTGAGTGCAACCTCGCACTTCAGTGCAGCTCCAATGGAATAATCCCACGAAATCCTTTTAAAAAAAAAACAGTAATGTTGTCTATGATATAGCTATAACATGATCATTTTGTTTGGTGGTTTCGTTGGGCTATGTATTAAACCTTTATATTCCAGGTTAGAATATTTACTTGAATAATTTTAAAATAGTTTAAAGAAGATTGAGGTCTTTATTTTTAGATGAGTTTGATGTGTGGAGTGACTAGCATTAATAAAGTGTAGTATTATTTATCTTGATTTTGAAAGAGGTCGCGTCTCTTTTACAGAATAAATTAAAGGGAGTCTTTTGTCCTGGTATGGACATGTAATGAGGAGCGTTGTAGAGATGCGTTTCATCCAAACGCATGTGACTAAAAGAGTGATGGGCTTGAATGTGATGGATGGAGAGGTAGAGGAAGGCCAAAAAAGTTGGATGAATTATTGTGTTAGGAATGATATGAAAGAGGAGTAAATGATACCGTGACGTATGACAGGGGAGAATGAAATAAGAAAACGTGTTGCGCCGACCCCAAATAGAAAGGGCAGGAAGATAATGACGAGGTTTCTATTTTTACACAATATGGAATGTCTTCCATTTTTTTTAATTCCTGCCTACAAGAGCCTGATGTGCTGCGGGCTGTTCGAAAGAGCCTGATGTGAAAACTGTAACTCATACTACCAAGTCGGATTTCATTACAGTTCAAAATCGTGAGATATGTATGCTAGTAGCAAAGACTAGAGCAGGGGTTTAAAATTATTCAAGTAGATACTCAGCACAATGCACATTATTAGATCAGACACAAGCTCAACATTACGTAATCTTCGCTAATTCAGAATATCGGACAACATCTTTTGTAGTCTTTGAAATCTATTCAAAGGGTTGTCCTTGCTCCGTCGCAGTATTATCAGCTTTGCGCTAATACAGTACAAAACGGTATTAAGGTAAGGTAGACACATTACCGTGCCTTTGTAGGATTAATTTACATGGATAACGCCTAGGTGATTTAATTGCACCGTGATGTCGTGTTCGGTATTTGCGCCAGGTGCAGCGTGTTAATTATGTATTAATTAAACTGTTTAGTTTAATCATAAATAGTTAATTTTTAGGGTTCTGTGACTCACAAGGAAAATACGAAACCCTTATAGGATCACTTGGTTTGTCCCTCTGTCTGTCAAGAACTTTAATCTCGGAAACGCGTGGAGGTATTGACTTGGAATTAGTACCATATACTCAAGTCAGTAGTCCCTTGAAGCTGTGAAAAAATACCATCCTAAAAATACAACCCTCTAAGTCGTCGTTTTTGTCGTATGTTTGTACGGCATTTTCGGAACGCATTTCGCCTATTTCAATCAAATGAACGCAAATCCAGACTTCTTGACTTCTTCTGTAAAATTCCTCATGGAACCACTCAAAATCAGTTTGTCGGACTCAGGAATCGAACTTAGGACTTCAGGCTCGTCTCGGCTGCCACACTTGCGACTAACGAGAACATTAGTAAGATTTAATTAGTGTGTACTTAAAAGGTAACTTTTATTATTCCGGTATTTTTGCAATAGGAAGTGAAACATGCCAAAGATTTCTAAAGTTCTGAAAGTTAAAAATAAGGCTTATTTGCGGATGGGAAATCATGAAATAACTCTCCCCCCGCTCTGGATGGAGCGGGTCTGGGGAGTCAGATTTTTTTTACTGAGCCCACCCATGTTCCTTCTTTTACCTTTTATGTTCTGTTGCTGCGGTATATCCTTCTAACAACTCCCAACTCTGGCAGGTGGTGGGTCTGGCATGCCCCTCTTCTTTGCTGACATCTCCAATAGGGCTTAAAGAATATTTGTGACTCATAAGTCATACAATTTATTCGATTTCTAAGTTTTCAGCTACGTGTATCATACCATTCTGATAGTTACTTAACTCTTTGCAAAAAAATCATTTACAGCCACTCATTAATCGTCTTCGACTAGCTGATTGCACTTTTCTTTTAAAAATTCTGGCTATTGAGATTGATTGTCCTAATCTCCTGCAAAAACTGCGTTTAAATGTCCGAGAAAATGTCCAGAGATCAGTCATACTTACTTCGCCTATGTCCATGCCTTTTCTTCTTCCAATTACCGGCAAAACTCTTATTTGTTGCTAGCGAGTAAGGACTTTAATATGCTTTGTAAAGAGTTCTCCTATGACAAGCTGAACTGACTTTTTTAAAAGCGCTTAATGCTTATTGTACCTCTTTTTTTAAATGTATTTTTTTAAATTTATGATCCTAAGAATTCTACTACTTTCTCTGATTTTTAATTGAGAGAACCTAAATTGTATCTGTGTTTTTAAGTCTGTGCCAAATTTCATCAAGATCCGTTCAGCCGTTTTGACGTGAAAGAGTAACAAACATACACACATCCATCCTTACAAACATTCGCATCGCATTTATAATATTATATATATTTTGTGTTTGTTAATTTTTTACAATGACTAATATGTAGCGGTGTAATACCAGAACACGGGAAGTAGATTGCTCTATCGCGCAGCTTCATCTACATGTCATCCGTAATTTTATTTCATTCAAGATTCAGATCTATGATGAATACGTACGGTGTATTGTTGAAGATCCAATGCTTTTGTGTTTTTATTGTGATAGCTGAAGGTAAGGTGTGTTTTTTTTACTTTTTTGTATTTTTTTTATGTAACAGTTTGTCATTGAAAGATACGCAACTTCTAAACATTTTTTTTGTTTTATATTATAATTTTTTAGGATAAATATTTTCATTATGTTGGCAAGTTTATTTATTCTCCATCTTACGACTATCATTACAGGGTTACCTAATGCGATAATGTACTCAATACCAATAATACGGTTAATTAAGTTTTGTAACTAATTACAAATATAGCAAATTTGGTGAACTCATGAACGAATGTCACTCGCTATGTGGTTGAGAGAACGAATTGCACGCGTCATTGGAACCTCCTCTAACAGATTTGTTGCGCGCGCGGCACACCGCCAGCAAGCGTGGCTGTTAAGCTGCTTAACTTCATGATCATCTGCCTAGCCTTTTCACAACTATGTCGGGGTCGACTTCCAGTCTAACCGAATGCAACAGAATAACAGTATTTTACATGGAGCGACCTCCACAAACCATCCATAGACCAACCTAGGTAAGCGTGGCTTAACCTAAAGATCAACCCGAACGGCGGTTATTATTTAGCAACCAGCTTAATTTATCTTAAACCAAACCTTACCATATGCCAATTATCTCCTGACTTTACGCGCCAGTTTGAAATAGGATTAGAATAATGTAGTTAGTTCCATTATGTAATACAAAGATTGTGGGGCCCACCGGATAGATAATCAATGGTGAATCATTCTTCCCAAGCAATGCCTATATTTTTTTCTTAAAATTATATATTGAATTCTCCCTTTTAACCGACTTTCAAAACGAGTTTTGTTTTCTTTTTGTGTACTTATGTTCAGCGATATTTGGGTAGACAGCCTCTTAACACCATTTCCTGTATTTTCTCTGCAAACCCTTCGATACCCGTATCTTGGAAATGCATTACAATGTCTAGTCCGTCATATCAGTCACACTTAGCTAGCCATGCTTTATCAGTATTATCACCCAAATAAAATTGTTCTTCTAAGATTGTTTTACACACTCGTGGTTAGTTATTTACAGAGATGAAGCTAAAAAAGCAAAAGAATTAAACTAATAAAAGTCACCAACTTCTGAGAAAGGACCAGCAAACTTTGCTTAGCGTTTTTGTTTTTTTTTTGGAAGTCAATTGTATTTTTTTGCGATAAGTATATTTTTATTTACAGTTTCATTCAATTGATTTCAAAATAAATTAGGTACTATTCCATCCTAAATAGTATAGTACCCAAAGAAAAAGTAAAACAATTCCATTTTGTCCGCTCACATAAAATTCTGTGGGCTATAAATAATGGCCCGTCAGTTTACGGGTCACATCGTAACTGTATTTTAATGTGACCACATGTCTGTGGGCCCTACGTTTTATTGTTGTATTCTCGTTTCTGTCTACGTTACTGCGAATGTCTGAAATTGGTGAATAATAAAATGCACTGGAGTATGTTAACAAATAAATTTACAAATTTGTGTAAGTATAATTGATTTACTTGAAGCGTAAATAATATATCAGTCGTACAAACCCAATTCTGGGTTAAACTTGCTTTTGTAGATAAGCTTTAGTATTGCAATTTGTGTGTATATTTTTTAATTTTGTGTGCAATAAAGAAAAGAATAGATAATGTGGAAGCAAACCCGACCCACAAAGGGTAACCGCCTATTACAGTCAATACATTTGAACATAGAATTATTTTAATGCGTAATTTCTAGCCTTCTGGGCACTTTTCCTGTTGATTGTGATGCGGATGATTTTTTGACGGGTTCCCTCTATCTGGCAGAATCATGATGCTCCGAATTTTATTTTTTATTGCAGCGGCCGGCGAGTGCCAGAAACGACTTGCATTAATAGAAAAAAGAGATTGTTTTTAGTAGGTTACCCGGAACTGAACTATTTAGATTAGGATAATTACTTATTGAATTTAATGACATTATTTCAAATTCAATTAAACAATAACTAAAACAAATGACATAATTTTAAAGAAATAAATAATTAAAATAAATGACAACTTATAATGACAAAGATGATCCTAACTATAAACTTTCTGCGATATGACAATTCTGCCGTTTAATGATTATCGATATAAAATATTTGCCAAAAGACGATTCTGACTGTGAACTTTCTGCGATATGTTGTTTCTACTTTTTAAATATTATGGATTTGAAGTTTATGCCTAGAGATGATTCTGACTTACAAAATTATGAGTTTTGAATGTATGATAAATGAGTGTCTGGCTAAACAATTTTCTGCGAAGTGAAGTTAATGCTATCCGTTGTTATGCAAAATAAAATTATGACATAAAAAGTTCTGCTATAAAGGGTGGACCCTTTTTTGACGCCCTGTAATTCTTTTTTACCATTTTTATACTTGTACACACGACGACACATCAACCTATACAAAACCAGTTTATGCGGATTTCTCATCGTACGAGAAATCCACGGTGAACGATCCGTTGCGCGTTGTTAAGAGATCAGTATAAACTGGTTTTGTATAGGTTGATATGTCTTCGTGTGTACATATTTTTATTATAAGTTCATATCTATTTATAGTTTGTAAATAATAGTAGTTAATTTAATGAGAAAAAAATCTGCTGTCTTACAAAGTGCAATATACCTAGACGGTCGAAAGTCTGGAAAAGCTAACTGTTGCTATCCTAACTATATATGATACACTGCATTTCGGACATTCACCGTGACATTTCCAGTTATGTGAGCTTCGTCCAGCTTTTAAAAGATTCTATCTTGGTATTTATTTTAATTCTCGGAATTACTTAACTGCTAAACTTTATGAGTGTTGTGTACGTGATTTTGGTTTTAATCGTATACATAGTATTGGTCGTGTCAGCCTTTATAAACGAACATTTTACGCAAGTAAAAAAGACACAACACATTTCAGGTTTATCGTATTTGAGGTGTTGGATTCTTCTTGTAGCTGTGTTGGCAAATATTTTTTAAACTAAGTAAATTGTTAATCTTAAAATATCCTACCTATCACCCACCTAAATCACACACACACGTTACACGTCATATCATTAATGTTTTTTCCATTTTTTGTATTTTTATTTAGTGTATCTATTCTTTGATATATATATATATTTATTTTGTTTTATATTTATAGTATTTTATGAATCTATATAGTATAAATTAATAATAATAATAAATAAGCGAAAGTGAGTTTGTTTGTTTGTTTATTTGTTTGTTTGTTACCTCTTCACGCTTTAATGGCTAAACCAATTTTGATGAATTTTGGTACAGAGATAGTTGGTAACCAGGAGACGGACATAGGCTATATATTTTTTTTTTAAAGTGGGATGTGAGGGAGAAAGAGGGAAGAAAAGGGAACACTTAACGTTGCTATTACAAATCAATAAGGCGCAAGGGAAACTGTGTTACCCCGAATTTAACGCGAGCGAAGCCGCGGGCAAAAGCTAGTAATATTATAAAAGCGACAGTGAGTTTGTTTGTTTGTTTGTTACCTCTTCACGCTTTAATGGCTACACCGATTTTGATGAATTTTGGTACAGAGATAGTTGGGAACCAGGAGACGGACATAGGCTTTTTATTGCCCTTTACGTTCCGGGGCCGCGGTATCTCTTTCGAACAACCCGCAACCCCGGCAGGCGGAGGCCCTGGCCGGTCCCTCTGCTTTTGCTGACATCTCTTTGATGTCTTAGATAAACTTTTAGAAAATACAGATGATTCTCGAAATCACGACATTTTTGTACCTAATAAACATGCAAAATTAAATAGTTCAGCTACAAACACTGCAATATTATAGTCTGCAAATGACGAGTGTTACGTACCGAATACATTTGTACATGGCAATTATTAATTACCATGTGAACTGCCACAAAGTAAATTAATTGGTTTGGATTAATGTGCATAATGTTTACATGGAACATGACGGTGCGGTTGTAAATTCTTTCATTTTGGCCGGGTATATTATTGCATTTATCAGTTACACAGTTTAAATCGATTTATTTAACACTTCAATTACAAAGTACACTGGTAGAAAATGCCTATGGCATTAAGTCCGCCTCGGACTTAATGCCATAGGCATTTTCTACCAGTCAACCTTTGGGTGATGCAGAGACAAACAGTGGTAGGTGTAAAACAGAAAAAAATATATTAATGACTAGCTTTTGCCCGCGGCTTCGCTCGCGTTAAATTCGGGGTAGCACAGTTCCCCTTGCGCCTTATTGATTAGTAAAAGCAACGCTAAGTTTTGTCTTTTCTTCCCTCGTTCTCCCTCTTATCCCACTTTTTTTAAAACAATTAGCCTATGTCCGTCTCCTGGTTCCCAACTATCTCTGTACCAAAATTCATCAAAATCGGTTGAGCCATTAAAGCGTGAAGAGGTAACAAACAAACAAACTCACTTTCGCTTTTATAATATTAGTAAGGATAAAAAAAACAGTTCCTTGCAAATGTCACATCAGGAAGAGCCGTCAATTGATTCAACCGAACAAAAAGGTTTAATTCGAAACTACACAAATTCGATCTTATTTCGGCCGCATGAAGTTGTCTTTTGAACGCATGCAAAGCATGTTATAAGTTTTTAATTCAATTTCCGAAAAAAATGGCTGTTACAAGCTGTGAAAAGAGCGGCAATTGGAAATTGTGGACTGAGTTAATAAATAAATAAGTGAAATGATATTTTTGAGAAGCTTAGTGAGTATGGGGTTTGATATTTATCATGGCCGATGATGAACAAAATGGATAAAGATCAACATAAGCTACGGTAAAGATTACGTTAAAATATCTATCCTTCAAGTCTTGTGAAAATATGAATAACAACAATTTAAAAGCGATTATCAGCTGTTTTTTTTCCACGTTCTCTAGATATCGTTCCACAAATAGCTTAGATTCACAAGAAATACTTCGATCAAGTTGTACAAAACCATTTTACGCGGATCTCTCAATGACAGAAATCTATACAAAGTGACGCCATGTTGTACTGGAAAGTTATAGCTTATATGCCGCCGTATGGATATTTACACAAGCAAAACGTTGATAAAGACGTGGAATGTTTCCGGAAGATATTAGAGTTCTTTATTTTAGTACCGAACGCGCAAAAACAGAAAAGTAACGTCAACAACAAATTAATGCGAACTGCGAACGATTGAGAATACTTCACATTGTTTGAAAATGTTGCTACGTCCTCGGGGATTTAGTTTTTTTGCTAGAGTTCTATGCAAACCAAAAAAAGTACAAAACACGTGTAATATACTTCGTTACCACGCGTTTGTGCCAACTTTGTAATTTTATCAATACTCCCACTTAATATTCCGCACTAGTGTTTATTTGTTATTGCTTTATTAGTTTCTCTCTATCTTTGTTTAACCAGTTTCGTATATAAAAATGTCTGCGACAATCACGTTCAGTTAATTTAGCTTCAGAGCACGCCTCACCTGAAATGTTTTATTGAGTAACACGTGCCCACGTTTGAGCTGCTTTTTGAAAAATCGCATCTCTCCTGCCAGTCGGCGATGACCCAGAATTTCGTGATGTTCAGTGTAAAAGCAATTTGGAATGACCCTATTTGGGGAGGCGTGAAATGTAGTATGTTTCCTGTTAATGCCCTGAAATCAATATCGATTCAGTTATTTTGTAGAAACAATATTTTATTAATGCCAATCGTGCTGAGTTGGAGTATCTCATACTAACATTTAACATAACAGGAAAACCCAATGGAATTAATGCGTCTTTAATAATCTAACTTACAACTTGAGACCTATAATATGGCAATCCGACGGTCACATCACTGGGGCATCACTGGTGACAATGTATAACATTCCTGAAAACTTACAACTCGCAGTTAACCTTTCAAATGTTCACTGATGATGCCATTATGTTTTTATGAAGGATGCTAATAGATGTGAAGGAGGTGGCCGGGCGTTTGAGTGAGAGAACCTCAAATCAACCCAGGCGCGGGACGTTGGTAGATGTGGGTCTGTGGACGATGAGCAATGGGTAGCTCTCCGTCCGTCGGTCCAGTGACAGGCCGCGTCAGCAGCGCGTCAGTGTTCCACGCGCGCCTCGTAGAGATGTCAGCAAAGCAGATGGGCCTGCCAGAGCCAACAACTGACGGGGTTGCGTTATGTTCGAAAGAGAAACCGCGGCCCCGGAACATAAAGGGGAAAAGAAGGAACATGGGTGAGTTTCAGTCAGTACAAGTCTGACACTCCCCCCCCCCCCCCGCTTCGCCCAGAGCGGGGGAAGTTATTCGATGATTTCCCATCCGCATAAAAAGTATGCTAATAGATACTCTTTTGATCACCTAGCGTGCCTATCAACAGTCACGTGTTACTAACAAAAGGAACGCGAGTGGAAAATATCCTCTAATGAAAGATCTAATTAAAACAAGTGAGAATTAATTAATAACGAATATTAGATTTTCCTCACTACTATTATTAATCAATGTAAGGGTATGTAAGGTAACAAACATAAATATTATTGCAAACTACACAAATGAATTATGAATACAGGAAAACTTGGTTTATTCAACATAGTAACTATGTAAGGAAAATATGAATAAGTAATCGAATAATAAACTTAATGTTCTCCGAGATTTGATTGTTCAAGTCGAAAGCCTTTTCTGTTATTCAGACGCTGTAAAAGAGGACACTTTAGCGGGTTTTCTTATTCATATATAAACCGGAAGAATTCAGGAGACCGTTGTGTGTTTGTCGGTGGAAGCGGGAAGAGTGTTGTTGATAAGAAGCCGGTTGACAGGACGCCGGGTCTAAGAACTTTTGACGTCTATAAACAAAAGACGGTCGCACGCACACACTTGCAGTGCCTATCCACGCAGACTTCAGCGAGAAAATACGGGGAAATCTGGCGTCCTCAACGTAGAAATACGTGAAAGCGAGGTTTGCGTGTGTGTGAGTGCGTCTGCTAGTGAAGTATGGAGAGTGTTATCAGTGGGGGGTGTTATCAGCCGGGTGTGTTATCGCGGCGTTGCGTACTGGCGTATGTGCGTAACGACTGACGCCACGCCCCCCGGCGTCTTCCCACGGCGGCACTGTTAAGATGCGCGCGCATTCCTGTTCTAGCGTTAGGGCGAGATCACAACTGAACGGATTTTTGCATCTTTTTAGCATTATGTTGCCAAGTTTTGGGCGCGAGCTCTTTATTGTTACCAAGATTTATTTAATGGTTTTATGGGTTGTCTTCTGGGCAAAGTATTGAGAAAACATTTGTTGAGATAAATTATAGTGATTTCAATTAATAATTTGGTATTACATAAATTGCATGGCAATAGCACCTACGATAACACCAGCTTTTGGACACTACATAAAAGATCTAATGAGCTATGTTAGAACTCTTAGGATCCACTAAAATAATTCAAAAATATTTTGCAAGCATTTGGTGCCAAATATGCTTTGCAATAATATCTATGGCAATAAATTCTTCCCGTGTCTAATACACACCAAACAAAACTCAACGTTCCGGAAATCGCAATATCAACGGTATTAGATTTCTGGCTATAACAGACGCGTTTTCATGTAATAAAGAAGCTAACTCATAAAAACTAATGGTGCACCCTCAGCTGTCGTAAATAGTCGTTTGTACTCGAGATCGCATGTGAGCGAAGCTTAACATCGTGTCGTTCGCGTGATGCGTTGGAAAAATCTGTAGCTAGAATCAGCAGCGCAGCGCCGCCGTTCGGTCGCCGAAACTAAACGTAGCTACGTCACGCGTGCGCCACTCGCGCCATCTAGCGACTCTCTGCCTGCGCCGCATCGCCTCACCTGCCAAGAGCGACATTTCTCCGTCGCGCTCGCACCAGTGGCACGTAGAAATAACCTCAAAACTCTCGCGTACCAACCAATCACCAAAATATTGCCCCTCGCAGTATTATTAACAGTGACATATATCTGTAAGACGGCTAATAGTGTTATGAATGTGACGTAATCCTGTTACGTTCCTGGATTTGTCCTGCAGTGTTGCTTCATAGTGATTTTTGTAAAATCGAAAGTTTACAGGACGAATGTCCCTTTTGGTGGGCTGTCATCGGGCAGCCCCTAAATTTTGTGCCATAATGTGGTGGTTAATATTTTTATGTGTTGTAAACGTTAAAACATTTGGTGTTCTAGCGTCGAATAGCAGTGGAACTGTGTCAGAATGTGAGTATTATTATTAGTCTGTTTTAAAATTGATTGTTGTTTAATTTCAAGAATAAAACAATAGAAATAAGCTCAAAGTGTAGTGGTTTTATAATGTAGTATTGATGTAAAACCATGTTAGTATTTGGTAAAGTAAACAAATCCGTTTGGTTTTTTTTTATGTAAATGTTGATCGCGCGATCTTTTTAACAGCTGGGAACACCTTGCTCGCTGCTCTGTGAATGCGTTAACTAGCTTATTCATAGTACAAACAGGTTTGTTACGTACTACTTGACGTAAACACGTGTGGTTTATTTTTTCTAGTAATGTTTATGTTATTATAGAAAGGCCAGATTGAAAAAATGACATAAACAAGATAAGATAATGTCAGAAAGTCACGCCATACCTTGTGATATGACTAAATTGACATAAAGACGCCCATTATGGAAATGGGTTTCAGTGACTATCAAAATGTCGTTTTCCATTATGAATATAATAACAAGTCACAATTAGTCAAATTAATAAACGAGTCATTGACAACGTCCCGTTTAATTTTAATGTTTCTGCATGTTTTGTAGATAAATTCAGTGGAGCTGTACACCAGAAATTCAATGATCTACGATTAATTACAGAAACATACGAATCGAACAACAATAACAATACAATTAATAACGACTGAACTGATTTAAAAATAATTAAATTAAAAATTAAGAAGACAACGATTGCAAATCGATTGTAGGTAAAATTTACGCGTAGTTAACGGTACCCATGTACGCAGTAAGTGAGACATTAGTATTTCTTGGTTTATTAACAAAGTATATCTAACGTAAGTAATGAATATCTGGAATCTGCGTCGTTTACGGTAATTCTCCATTGTGTTTAGTATAGCTGCTCAACATCAACAATCATAAAACAGCAATTATGATTAATTTACTAATACCTATCATTTGTACCGTTGTCACGTATAAAATAATCGATTATCCAAATAACAACTACCTATGATTAAGATGGAATCGAACGATATAATTATGAAAACAAAGCAAATAATATGCATAGGTAAATATATTAAAGTCTTAAACAAATCTCAGTACAAACGACATGCGTACTTATTCACTACGCTATAAGGGCTACAACAACAGAAATTTTTCACTTGAAATAACCTATATAAAAAACATCACAAGAAAATATTGAGAAAACCTTCAAAAGTCAAGTGCTCTCTGTCTGACAAACCTAATTATGAACGCCAAGGAAACAACATTACATAATCTGAAGGTTCTCCAACAAATAAGGGACCTTAAGATTCAGATACCAAATTGACTGATTACGATTTGTTAATACATAAAACAACGTTTAAAACATTCAACGACTGTGTTGATACGAACGATTCAAGGTCTTATGTAGTTGTTGTGTCTGATTCGTTCTCAACTGGATATTATGTAGCAGTACCAATACTATCTAAATCAACATTTTTGTTAGTCAGCGCATAACTAATACAGGTATCCTTAGAATGTATACCACAGATAGGTAGGATCGTATTTATAATGGCTTGAATGTGAGACATTGATGCATCGGTGATTACCCACATTCTACTATCTCATGTTCTTAGATATTCGAGAACCAAACGGAAATCTACCATATACCTACCTACCACCTTTACCGATAGCTATCGTCTCCTATCATCAGTTTACGATGTCTTGTCTAATAAACAGAACTTTGCTTTGCGCGTCATGCAATGTATAATTTTTCTTGATTTAGGTATGCGTTTTGTACGTCTTGTGCCAAAAGCTGAAAATAGACGGAGTAAACAGATGAAAGTGGCTGAAGACACTATGTTTTCCTGGATCGGTACAAAGTTCAATAGTTGTGGCGGAAAGCCAATGTTTCCAACTAAGCTATGTCATATTGTTTACAATTTTTTCATACATGTAACCTTCCTTGAAGTTCATGCTCATATTTACGCTGACATAGCGGTCAAATAATTTTACAAATAGCTGCAACCGCTAAATGGGTGGTCGGGCGAAAGTAGTTAGTTATACTGTCTCAATTTTGGCGTCCCACAGCACAGCTGACGCGACGCCCATAAAAGTCCCGCTGATGAAAGAGCACAATCCCATTGTGATGGCTATAAAACGGGCTTTGTGCTCGGAGGAGGCGTCATTATATGAAAAATGAAAAACGAATAGCACTTGTCACATTCGACACGATTTTATTGGAGGAACAGCCTAAGATCCGAGAATTTGTCAATCGATATAACTTTGTTTTTGATTCTATTCTTTAGAACGGTCTGGACATTTGTAAATTTTGCGCAACGGAGATAGACGATTTGGCAACATTACGTTGCCATAAATCTTCCATAGTCTTTACGAAAATTGCACATATTTTCAAGCATTTGTGTGTGACTGGATAGAGCGAGAAGAAGCCCGCTCTGCCACAGTTCGTCAACAAGGATGACGGTATAAAGAGAGCGTGATTTGATTGGTCAATGAGCGCAATGAAATCTATACAAAGTGACGCTGGAGTACTCAAGCTTGTAAGCCGTGATTTACAGTTCGTTTAACGCGTCCATTCTTATCCATCTTTCTGTTATTTTGTCCTATTTACAATATTCTTTTGATGTTCTTTACAATCATCCATAAAATATGGATAGAAAAATAAAAAAAGATAGGAGAAAATTAGATACAATCAATTTGGTGATGCAACTTTTATAATATGGTCATTTATGAACCGAGAAAAACCATTTTTTATGGTATACTATATATTCATTAAAGCATTTTGTTTTACCAATGAAGCTTGGCAGTGGTTTGGCATTCCAGAGATTTCAAACGTGTATTTCGCTTTGGTCAAAATCCACTTCTAAATTAGCCGCACATATTTACGAGTACTACACTACCCTTAATTAACTTTTATTACACACGCGACAGTGAGCTGATTCACTATTTCCATTCTATCATGACAGCAATCCAATTTCGGGGACCGATTCAACCATTTTTAACTACGAGCGAATTTATTTGGGCAGTTGGGCAGTAGATAAAATTGGGGTCAAGTTGTAAGGTACCAGCTGCAAAGCAAGAAGGGACAACTGCAGATTAGATAAGGACCCACTTTTTGCCTTCAAGTTTAATGAAGGGCGCACGATCAGCAAACGCAGCACGTTGCTTTGAAGGTTTGGGGGAACTATTTTGTACGTGTACTGATTAGGAGGACGGAGAGGGATGAGGGGGGAGGGATTTTTTTCAATTAATAAAAACTCATGCGGCTAAGTCTGCCTCTGCCTGTCTATCATGCATAGGTCAGTTTTTCGAAGCCTATATTTCTTAATTACTTGAAAAACTAAATATTTGTATTAGAATTTTGTTTAACCCGAAGTTATATTGTTAAATAATTTCTAGGTTATTTAGCAAATATAGAACTTTTGCACAACATCCGCTTGTGGTTTGAAACAGTTCAGCGCTTTTGGTAGTTTTGTGTCCCGGAGCGTATAACTAGTTTTTTTTGCAGTTTTAACAAATTCAGCATTACCCCTCCCGTGTAATTTTTAAATTCCGAGTTTATACTTTTATATTAATTGTTTTGCATCTAACATTTATCTGAAGTAAACAATACTAACATGTGCTCTACGTTTTAATAATCAAACGAACTATCAAATAGATAACGTCGTGATAATATTTATTTGTCAACTATGAAGTTATCAGACAAAGGGCCTCATCTAAAGGTAGTAAAGATAGCGAAAACTATAAATAGTACACACGACGGCAGGTCAAGCTATTCTAAACTATTATAACCTAATCTCTACTACGGATTGCATACCGTAGTAGAGAGATCAGGTTAAAATGGTTTTGTGTAGGTTGATGTGCCGTCGTCTGTACATCGAATACTACAGAATGATGGTTTTAAAAGTATTGTACTCAAGAAAACATATTAAGTACCAGGTATTGTTTTAAAATTCGACGCCTAATTGTTTAAGAAAAAAGTTTTTGAGAAACGTAAGCACTTGTATGAATCTGCAGCAATATGTTTTTGGAAATTGCTATTTAAAGTACATTCCTAATTATTTTTCTCAACCGATATATCAGAATTCACCTGAATATTTAATTTTATTTGTCGGCAAGAAAGATGTATCTAAGCAAAGAATAATGGTACAAGCTTATTTAAGACAGTATATTCTCTAGAGGTCTTTGTAATGGATGAAGCAGACTTGAACTCCTGGATTCTTGATATCTGGGAGAGAATTAAGTACCTTCGTACATTAGAGTGTTTACAAGTCAACGATCGACGTGTTTTTGCGAATGATGTTAGTGACGTAAGTGTTTAGTATGAGGACCGGCTAAATTGAATATAGTTTATTTTAAAAGATAACGAGCTGATGACAAAACCAAACTCATTTTTTATTAGGACTCATATTATCATAACTCTGTTGATTAAGAAAATTATTAAGAGCTTTCATTAACAGGCCTGTTGGTCTAGTGGTTAGTGGCCCTGACGGCTGAGCCGGAGGTCGTGGGTTCGATTCCCACCCAGGACAAACTTTGTGTGATGAGCATGATTGTTTGTTCTGTGTCTGGGTGTGATTTATCTATAATATGTATGTATTTATAAATTATATAAGTATGTATATCAGTTGTCTGGTTACCATAACACAAGCTCTGCTTAGCTTGGGATCAGATAGCCGTGTGTGAGTTGTCCCAAGATATTTATTTATTATTTATTAATTAACTGACAAGGATATCCAGGAAAATTCCCCTACTTTCTAGCTCTCGCACGTACACACACGTCCCAAAAATCACTTCGCAGCGTTATTCCTTACATTTCGGAGCTACAGGGAAATTTACAGGGTAATAGCGAAATATAATTTTTTCCCCGTCCAATATAACCGCAACAGTGAGCTCAGAGCCATCCATTACCTCATGACGCGCGATGAGGGTCCCCAAATTGGTTATTTTAGCGACTGCGTACCATCGGTGTAGTCGGACAAATTCACCAACGAGTTTCACACGATGGGTGACGGAATTTTCTTCTATATATTAAACATTCCCTTGCTTCTTTGTTTCACCAAAGATATTGAAATACGTCAGTACCTAACCGGCAAAGAAGAAGGCCGAGAAGATGTTGCGCGAAGAGATTGACGAGTCACATGTCGGAATAATTGGAAATGCTGTTAAAATTGACTGCTTGTAAAATTTCAAATAAGTATATTAAAAATGAGAAGTCATGGTCCGCAACAATGGACTACTGAGGAAAATAGATAGAGCGGTCGAAACACATCTAAGACTCACATAGCGATAATTTGGATATTCAAGCCTCAGTTAGGTACCCTTGTCATTACAAATTACTAGCTTTTGCCCGCGGCTTCGCTCGCGTTAAATTCGGGATAACACAGTTAACCCCTTCCCCGATTTGCAGCTACCTGTAGGTTTTGCCCTTGCGCCTTATTGTTGGTAATAGGAAAGCTAAGTTTTTCCTTTTCTTCCTTCTTTCTCCGTCATTTCTCAATTTAAAAAAAGAATTGTCCGTCTTCAGGTTCCCAATTATCTATGTACCAAAATACAACAAAATCGGTTTAGCCAATAAGGCGTGAAGACGTAACAAACAAACAAACTCACTTTCGCTTTTATAATATTAGTAAGGATTAACTACTAGCTGGCGCCCGCGGCTTCGCCCGCGTGTTATCGGAAAAAAAGTATCCTATGTATTATTCCAGATTTTAATCTGTGCCAAATTTCATCAAAATCCTTTCAGCCGTTTTGACGTGAAGGAGTAACAAACATCCATACATCCATCCATCCTCTCAAACATTCGCATTTGTATTAGTAGGATATGATGGAAGAGACTTTTTTGTGCTCTTTTGTCTGTACCTATGTATTTTTTTCCATTATTATTTGTTTTGTATGTACATAAATAAATGAAATAGACATCAAACAAAAAAGTATATCTAAATTAAAGAGAAATGAAGCAAAACTGATCAGAAAATGATGGATGACGGCGATAAGCCATCCTAATTTTTAAACGATGATAAATTAAAATTTTGTTCGGTGACCTTAATTACAGGTATGGGATTAGCACAAGGTAATATGATTAAAGAAATTTGAAGTTCAAAGTCATTAAGCTTGAGGTAAAATTAATTAGAAACTACGAATGCACGTCTTTCTACATCGTTCTCACATATTTGTATAATCTCAACATGAATGATGTAAATACGATTTTGTAAAAATATTATAATTTAAAAGAGTGTCCATGGAGTTTCTCGCCCATTCTTCTCCATAGAGATCAACGCTTATTATGCCTTGTGATCGGGACTGTAGATAAAAAAAGTGCCTGTAATTGTCTAATTGAAATAAATGATTTGATTTGACGACATATTTTACTAAACATTATGAAGATAAAGAAGAAAGAAGCAAACGAATTGAAAGAATATTAGTCTTGCTCAATAAATCAGCACTTTAATATGCTCTGTAATACTTGCAGTGGCTTATTAAGCATATCTTTTGTTTAAAACATTAATTATACGCATAGGATTCAAAGACTGCATGTGACCAGAATATACATACTGTAACCAAGTTAGTCTTCAGACTTAACTCTTCCATTAATTGCAAGCAAGTTGTGTCTCTGCAAGTTTCAACATGTGTGCTGCGTAGTTCTTGTTCGTGATTTGTTTTCTAAAACTTATTAGTTTCCAGACTTCGGGTATGTAGGTATTGATTTTGTTGGAGTGCCATTGATAAATTATTTTGTCTTAAGAATTTGACTCTCTTCAAAATGTTTTTTTTTTAGTGTTTTTTGGGTTTATTATACTATAGCTGGCTCCCGCGGCTTCACCCGCCTGATATCGAAAAAAAAATATTTTTCTCTTCCCTTTTCTTCCCTCTTTCTCTCCCCTTTCTCACGTTTTTGTTTTAAATTAGCCTATGTCAACTGACATAGGCTAATTTAAATTAAATTAAAATTAATTTAAATTTGGGAGCCTGAAAACTTTCAGGCTCCCAACTCTGTACAAAAATACATCAAAATCGGTTTGGCCATTTAGGCGTGAAAACGTAACAAACTCACTTTCGCTTTTATAATATTAGTAAGGATTCCAATATAATTCTTGACAGAATGTTCCAATTAGATGTAAGGTTTTAAGATAATTAATTGTTTGATAAAAGGCCTGTTTTACTGATAACGTCTGTAAGAAATTGAGATAGGTCTTGGATATTTCGGATCATGTTTCCACCGTGGTAAGAAATTTATAGGTACTGTGAAACCTAACTTAACTACATCAACGTAATATTCGAACTGGAAAAGTACGAGTAGGTTTGGGTCCCATTCATGATTATCTTCTTCCAATATCGTCATGTTAATATGCTAACAGGTTCATTTCTTTTTCTGTTGAAATGCCAAACAACTGTAAATTAGTGGACAAAACCATGACGTCTCGGCAGTTTTATTAATTTTATCTACCGTTCCGTTTTTGACCACACGCATACGATAACCGCTCAATTAAGGGTCCGTGCCAAGTCCAATGCGACACTTAAACGTTGACCTCGATTCTGGATTGTTCCGTTGTCATTAAACCTCACTGCTGCTGCCCTTTGCTATGTCGATGATACACATAGACGATTCTCGAACAGGGGTTAGATCGGAAGCTTTACCGAAATTTGACAATCGATTCCAATCCCTTTTCCCCTTTAAAATAAGTTCGAGTTTTCAGTGACCAGCATCACAGTTTAAGACATTTTATTCCTGAGCCACCCATTTAGTTCCAAGCATGTATTAATTGTGGCCGACTCGGACGTTCAGTACATTTCCGATCAATGGTTTATTTTTGTTGCTTGCAAACTGTATGCGGTTGACATTCTAAAAGACCCCAACGACATTTTTACAGTTTATTTAGAAGTTCTGGGTGTTGGCAGATAGAAAGCCAATTTGTTCTGGTGTAGGCGTGTTGTTTACAATATATTTCTGCTTTGTTATTTTTGTTCTCCAAAAAATATTCGATTATGGCATTAATAGATTCTAGAATTAAAACAACTTTGAGGAAATACCCTCAGTCACATAACTCCAATTCAAGTTCTGGAGAACTTAATAAAATTGAACGTCATGCACGAAAAGTCTTTAGAAACAGTTTTACACTTCTCAAGAGCTTGTTTAAATTCGCGTCTTTGTGGGGAGGCCGGGAGCTCCTAACCACAAAGTTGTTGTTACAAAGCTCAGTGATGACTATGTAAGGCCGCTTCAGACCATAGTTAATAAAGTTCTGAACAAGTTATTCATTCTCACTAATGAGCCAACTCATACTAGGTTTCTCTCGGCATGTTCTCAATTACGCCGATTCAATTGTAGGCGGCGGTAGGCGCTTTCATTATTTAATTGTCTTAGTTCAGCATTCCTTAGAAAATGAATAATTACGACTCGGTTTCTGTATTTCTTCTACCATCGTCGATGAAAGCGAAAGTAAGGGAAAGAGACAGAACTATACATGGGGTCTAGCACCATTTCTTTTTCACACGGAATAAGTACGGCTATAAGAAGTCATGTTAACCCTACAGTACCATGAACTCAATTTTTAGGGAAATATCTTTTATGATTTTGCCAAAAGTTTGCATGAAATTTGAGGAAAATAATTTCAACGAAATTACGCTATGCAAATACCGTTTCACGTGTGTATTTAAATACGGGAACGTTACTGCGAACTATTCATTAAAATACTTCAAAAACTGTGAAAATAGTGAAGCATTTCAATGTAGAAAGGAGAAAATTGCAAATAGAATGCTAGTAACAAGCGCAGAATCGTTTGGTTCTGCAGAATGGGCCCCGGGTCGCAAATAGTGGCAGAATGGAAAAAGTAAATGCGACTTACACAGATGCAGACACAAACGTGATGAGATATACACATATACATTATGTTGCCGTTATGAGCGAACACTTATTGCAACATTATTGGGATGTGAATCGCGCGATAAAGGATAACGATGTGTTGTGGTTATAATATTTCATTCACATGGTTCCTGATATTATCAATAAGGAAATTGGATATGGTGATACTATGCTTAGAGGTCGGTTTTATGATTCCTACTGCAATACCGTTTGTATATATTTCATTCAATTGACGGCACGGTTGGCGCAGTGGCTGAACGATCGACTGCTGCGCTGCGTGTCGCGGGTTCGATTCCCGCACGGAACAAATATTTGTTTGACCTGCAGATAGTTGTTCCGGGTCTGTCTGTTTGTGTATGTGAGTTTAAATGTATGTAAACGCACCCACGATACAGGAGAAATCCTAGTGTAGGGCAACGTCTTTTATTAAAAAAAAAAAAAACGTTTTATTGACATATAAGTCAGCTTACTATTTTGTGGAATTCAACAATTTTTAGAAAGCAATTTCAAAGCCAAATACAGTTAGCGATTCCATTTGCTTATTTTCTGAATGTGTATTCATTAGGTCCTAGCTTCAAGACGATTTCTTCTTTTATAATTCTGTCGCTATTTGTACTTGCTGTATAGTTAAATAAACTACTTTTTCGTGGATTCCATGAAATTTTGAACAGGCCACTTCGCAAGGCGTGTCGGCGTATCTGAGAAAAGTTTGCGCATTAGTGGATCCGGAAAAAGGGGATGAAAAAGTTGACGACAACTTCTCGCCAAGACACTAAAATCGCGAGGCGTTTGCAAAAGTTATACCCAAAGTTAATAGCGAAATGATTTGGTCGGTTTTAGGTTATTTATTATAAGTATGGATGTTAAGGATTTGGCAACAACTTTAACAAAGACTTTTACAACTGTCTCTTACCGAAATTATTTAGGCGATTTTCGTGCTACGGTTACAACAAGAATAAGATATTCACTGTGGAACGAACTGTATTCAATGGAACCATCAAATAAAAGGAATAACTTTATCAATCACCACTACAATCGAAAGGATTATATTTCAGTCAAACTGAAAATGCAGACGTTCCGAAAATGAGCAACTAACGAGAATAGTTAAACAGACCTGTAATTTGCATACAGATTGGCTTTCAGGGATAAACGGTCCATTTGTATTCAAACGCAGGAACCCAGCTCAGTGGTCGAGGAGCATTTATCCAGTTTAGGATTGAAATCGGCCACAGTATCATCTGCTTATTATCGATATCATATACTCCTAAGCTCTCCCGAAACTTTACTGCTGCACAATAATTTCATTTCTCCTTAACCTCATTCTGGCAGTTTGCCAGTTTCTGTTTTTTAGGCACCGAATTTGGCAGGCAGTTGATTTTTCAACGATTTGTATTAAAATCTATCGATTATGCGATTACGGAAGGCTTTTGAAACTATGCTATGGTGTTATAGCCTAACTAATAACTGCTTTTTATGGAGTTGTTTAGGCATACAACGAATAAAAACCTAATCCTTTCTTTGTATTTCTTTGCTTGTATCAAAAGACTTATTTACTTTCAAACATATTTCTACAGTATTGTAAGGATATAAACAGCTCTTTGGTTCCGGCTTCAGCCGAAGCCCATCTAACTTGTACAGAGTCCTTCTGTTTGTCCGTCCACAAGATATAATCCTCTTACGGTGGCCGAGAGATACCACTGGCATAAGTTCATTGGCTTATTCTAAGCCGGAAACAACTAACTTATTTAAACCTTGGTCTTTTTCTACGCAATCTTCATTTTTCGACATCATCTGCCTAGCCTTTTCCCAGCTATGTTGGGGTCAGCTTCCAGTCTTACCGGATGCAGCTGAATACCAGTGTTTTACAAGGAGCTACTGCTTATCTGACCTCCACTACTCAGTACTGGGTAATACGAAACCCCTTGGAAACACTGGTTGTCAGACTTTCGGGATACTACATGTAACGACTGTCAAAGATCTGCGAATGACAGCCAGAACCAACAGCTTAACAGGTGGTCACCCATCCACAGGCCAACCTAGGCAAGCGCGGCTTAACCTAAAAATCGTCGCGAGGGGCTACCATTATTTAGCCATGAGCTATATACAGGAAACAAACTGGTACATATAGCTCGGACAGTCTCTATTCGTTCCAATGACTATCATAACATGATCTATCAACTGCGGGACACAATACATAGTCGAGGTGAATGACATACGACCGGGCCGAGACAGCCGATGCTGACAAGCGTCGAGGGGAGTGCGAAAATAGACCAATCTGGTGAACGTGACGTCATTTCAAGCGTAGATGGGTATGGAAACTAGAAGCCCGTCCATAGTTACAACTTTGACATCGTCTTTATTTCGTTGCAGTTAGGGTGGTTTTCGTAGTTCAGTACTGGCTCGCGTTTGATTGTTCTAGGCTGAAATTTACACCCAATTATTCCCGACTTCCAATAGTGTAGAACTTTCGACTACTCCGGTTATAAAATATTGTTTCGCGTTACTCGTTCATTGTTCGAATTTCGTTCCCAGTCATATAGAAAATTTTATTACCAATGCTGGGTATAGGTAGGTTGAAGTTGCAGAGAATCTTGATAAATGGAAACCTAAGCTTGAAAGCTGTTTTATGTTTGCTTCGTTTGTGGTTCAAACGTCTTATACCAGTATATCTTTGTACAACTTTAGATTTGCCAGAGTTTTATACGATTTTGCTTTGACCAAAGTAAAAATACATAGTTGGCAGTGTGATTTCGTAGATACTTAAATATCTACTTATAATTCAGCGTGAGATAAGAAGAAGAGTGAACGAAAGGGTAGCAAGGAAGGGATAGTAGGGACCTGCAATTTGCTGCTATTAATGTCCTCGTTAAACCCAAAGGTTATCACTGTACGTGTCTTCGATGAATCTTATGGCAACCCTTGGGATACAGAACGTGGCGATGAATAAGCATACGAGTACATAGTCGTAAAATCTTTGTATGATTTCTGTTTATCAAGACAGCTACCGATGTTGTATTATTTTGTTAATATTCTTTCTTGTATG
The DNA here is from genome assembly GCA_905475445.1 of Ochropleura plecta. Classification (NCBI taxonomy): domain Eukaryota; kingdom Metazoa; phylum Arthropoda; class Insecta; order Lepidoptera; family Noctuidae; genus Ochropleura; species Ochropleura plecta. Next base: position 15,107,399 of record FR997723.1, read on the forward strand.
TTTGAATAATCACTATATTTTTATTTCTTTGACAGAAATCGAGGTTATGTTATATATAAAAACACGTGATGTTCCATATGGGGAGATATTATGTTGTCTACAAAGTAAAATGTATATACTTGATAAAAATTACCCTCATTGATTCTTTTCCTCGAAAGAAAAGTGATATTCCTTCCATATTGCAATAGTTACCCCTAAACGAATTTCCGAAATACGAGCCGTTTGATAAGGTAGCGGAGTTACCATGGCAACTGAGACTGATACTGAGAATATTACAAATAACATGGAAATCAATATTGGATTTTGTGGAAAAGTGTCGCTTACACAAAATTCGATAACAAATTTAATATGCATATTAAATTTACACACATTTATTTTGTTGCTGTTGGAAGAACTCGTGGCTAAAAATAAAAGATGCTCGGGTCGATCTTTAAGTTAAGCCGCGCTTGGCAAGGTTGGTAAGTGAATGAGTGACCATTACAAACCGAGATTGCTCTGTGCCTCAGAAAACACATTAAGCTGATGGTCCTTGCTGATGGTCCTTGCTGTTTGTAGAGCTTTGACAGTAGTTACAGGTACTCAGTGGCTCAACCTTCTGAAAACTTCTGAAAACTGGTACTGGGTTTTAAAGGTCAGATAGGCAGTCGTTCCATGTAAAATAATGGTATTCAGCTGCATCCGGTTAGACCGAAAACCTTCAATCATCATCATACGATACGCCTACGATACGATACCCGTTAGTAAGACTGATTGTCAAACTTACGGGACACAGTTTATCTGTAAACACTATCAAACAGAACCAACAGCTTAACGTGCTTTCCGAGGTACGGTGGAAACTCGGTAACGAGTGCCGATATCGTTGGAAAAAAGTATCTAAGCAGATGATGATGACACACATACATATATGGACGACACGGTTAGCGCAGTGGTTGAGCGATCGACTGCTGCGTTGCGAGTCGCGGGTTCGATCCCCGCACGGAACAAATATTCGTATGACCTACCGGTAGTTGTTCCGGGTCTGGCTGTTTGTGTATGTGAGTTAAAATGTTTGTAAACGCACCCACGATACAGGATAAATTCCTAGTGTGGGGCAACGTTTTAAAAAAATATATAATTATATATAATATAAATTTTGTTATTATAAATATGTATAATGAAAAATAAAAAGAAAAACATGGTAAATATCCTGTTTTAAACGTTATTAACGACATATATTTTGTTTCAAACGTACGTAAATCTCTTGTCGTACCGTCACCCGTAGCTCTAGTGCAGTAAACTTCTCAAACTAGGGTAGAGTAAGATAATTCCTTCTGAAGTTTAGACAGGAACCCAAGTCACGGTTACGCACCACCTCTAACTATACTAACCACACCACGCCCTCTCTTTCAAAGTCCTACCGACAATAACTACATAGTAATTTGATATAATAAGTTCCACTCAAGCATAATTTGATTAAACCCTACGAAGCAAATAATTAAGAATGCCCACCTCCTTGCTTTCCTTTCCCCACTTTTTTAATTAAAATAATTTTGCGCTCGTGCAAATTCTTGATGGGGTAGCGATGAAAATATTTCTTACCTAAATGTTGCCAAATAATATCTCAAACTTTTTTGGAATAGTATTGTAATTAGCCTCGGGTGGAGTTTGGGAACTTTCGAAACGATAGGTATGCTTTCAAAGTTTTTGTGGTGTTCCATATTCAAAACACTTACCAATACGCAATGAAAATGGAATTGTTGTTTCGAACAAAACTGAGAGTGACAAAGCAAATTGGGATTTTCAGAAAGAGCGTGAAACAGGAACACGTTTTTTTAAAACTCGTTACTGCAAATCTCATCTGCTGTGTACCAATTGGCTTTTTTAAGCTCATGGTCTTGAAAAAATAAACTTAAAAAAACAAACGTCAAAGAGACCAAATGGAAAGGGATAATTTAATGGACACTAGAAATAACAAGGACAGAAGGGTTCAGTGAGACCTAAAATGGCGACAAACCCTTGTCTAAGCCGAGAGTCAAATTGAATAACAAATAAATGTATTAGTTCTAGTTGGGGTCACAAGTATCTAACGCAGTAAATTCTAATTGGGATATTCCAATATATTCAATCGGTGGCACATAAGGGTTAATTTCGTAGTTAAAGCGATCGTGTTGGTAATTTGGAGCTACATGACTACTAACGTGCGCCATTTAGCTAAATGAGTGAGGTGTCGCGATTAAGATAAATTACTCTGCGCTGTATTACGGTATGTGTCGCTTCATACAGCTTATGTGAGAGCTTGGAACAGAGCAACATAAATAATTTGACGTGTAAAACATTTCGTCCGTTGCGAATTGGTCGTTCGGGTCAGATTTAAAAACAAACTCTAACCCAACACATGATTTTTTTTTTATAGCATTGTTTAGAAAAGATGAGATTGCTGTTTGTATTGTAACACACCATGACTTGTTAAACGAGATCTAGATTTAAGGGGGAATAGTAGCCTGCCGTGGTTGCGGATTGACACAAGGGGCTAAAGAAGGAACATGAATAGGTTTTAGTCAGTAAAAGACAGTTTCTATCGCTCCACCTAGAGCGAGAGATGTTGTTTGTTTAGTTCCCATCTCTAACCAAAAGGGGGTATAGTACTCATGAAAATGTACAATATTGTACAACTTTTATAATGGGAACAACTTTAAAATCTGGAAGATAAATCGGCCATAACATATTTATGCTGACGTAACTCGGCAAAATGTATGGTAAAAATAACAAAAATGTATCGTATTGTTAATCGAAGTAGATAACCTTCGCATTTACTTTAAACATGTTAAAAATGCTAGGACTAGCCTAAAGCCAAAGACCAAACAGGTTAAATCGAATGTTGCACAATCGCGCTGTTGCCGTCACATCACGTAGATTGGAAGCCTTCGGGCCGCGGGCTTTCAGACCCTAAAACAACTTCCAGTGGCAGTAACTGTTGTAGACAAAAGACTGTGGAAAAGACTTATGGGACTATCGATACTTTACATAAAGTTTTACTTAGTAAAAGTAAAACTACAATATACTTTATAAATACAATATATAAATACACTTTTAAAATAAAATCTACAATGAAAAGTTCGTCAGTTTTTTCTATGAAGCTAATATTTTTTGTGCCATATTTTTTCATGAATTGCGTAGTTAAATCCTTATTATTAATATTATAAAGCGAAAGTGAGTTTGTTGGTTTCTTTGTTACGTATTCACGCCTAAATGGCCAAACCGATTTTGATGAATTTTGGTACAGTGATAGTTGGGACCCTGGGATGTCACGCGGACAAAGTCGCGGGCGGAAGCTAGTTATCTCCATAAAGTATTCAATGACATTTATGCCCAATTAGTGATTGATATTCAGACCAAACGCTATACATTTTGCGCAGTTGCCTTTACCGGGTCAGTCTCGTTGGCTCGAGCGATTTGCTCTCAATGAGACAGATATGAGGGCTCTCAACACAGATTGGATGTCAGAGCGAGTGTGTCCCGCCGCACGGCCGGCTTTTACTACAACAACCCTCCTAGAGTAATGAAATTAAATTAGTGTCCCTTTTAGACCACTTGGCTCCATGAATGATATTACCTATAGCATTAAAATTAAACGAGTTTTGTATAGTACCGACTTGGTTCTCCATTTTAGTCTAGACGGTCGAGAAGTTTTTAAGAATTTAACTTTCTATACAGGCCGTATCTTTTGAGAAATAGGCATATTTACAGCATTATCTATAGTTTATATGGGCGTTGAGAGGAAAAATTACGATGGCCAAATTACACATAGGATTTTCCCATAGAGGTTTTAAGAAACTGAAGAACGCCACACAATCCTAACACTCATTTTGCTTCGTCCATTTTGTCAGACCTAATCTTTTTTACCAATAAGGTAGAAATTGTGCTACAATCGTTTCGAAAAAGGTTTTAAAAGATAAAATTTATCTAAAGAGTTTTTTTATTTTATTTTTTATTTATAATGAACTCACTCTTGACGTTGAATGTTGAACGCACTTAAATAAAGACAGAACGGTAATGAGCGCACGCGCAGATACTTTTAGCGGCTCTGACACTGGCAGTGAGCCGGGAAAACGGCTCGGAAAAACATAAACCTTGTGTGTTCATAATATTATATTATGTTGGACTTATGAGATTTTTAAAACTGTGTTTTTAAGAAAAGAATAGATTCATTTGTAACAAACTAACAATGAAAAAAAAAATGCATGCATGGTCAGCTAGGCCACGTCATTCTGCTCTTCCAATTATTCACAAAAAGTAGAATAAAATCTTTTTGTGTTCACAAAAAGTCAAATCAAATTGACATTTACTATGAAACCACAACCCTTTTTTATTTCTCTAATAAACTTAAATATGTTTTAGTTTAAAACTAGTCGGGGTAATTATGTTGGAATTTATGTAAATCCTTACTAATATTGTAAAGGCGAAAGTGAGTTTGTTTGTTTGTTACGTCTTCACGCCTAAACAAGGCCAAAACGATTTTGATGAATTTTGGTACAGAGATAGTTGGGACCCTGGAGACGGACATAGCCTATATAAACGTGACAAAAAGGGGAGAAAAGGGGAGAGAAAAAAAGATTTTATTTTTCGATCAACACGCGGGTAAAAATTAGCGCTAGCCCAAAGTAACTACGGCACGCGGACGAACTCGCGGGCGAAAACTAGTTTTGTATATAACTTTAAGGAATTTCAGGTTGTGAATGCTACAGCGCGTTTAATGTGTGTTTAAAAACTAATCAGTCAAGTTACTCTGTTTGAATCTAACGTCACTATCTCAACAAATGTTTACCCATGCTGTTATGTTTATACTACGCATGTATATATTGTATATACGACACATAGTATCATATATAATTAGCTAAAATTCAGCTGTTTTTCGGTTGGACTGATATCTGAATCAAAAATCATAGTTGTGAAAGGGCTAGGCAGATGATAATACTTGACCAGCCCGTGACAGACACTGCCTGCCGGGGTTGGTTACATACTACTGGTTACTGGAGACATACCGTCATCCCAGAACACAAATGGCAAAAGAAGGAAAATTGTTGGGTTTTTGTCAGTACAAGTCAGCTGACACTCCCCCCCGCTCCGCCCAGAGCAGGGGAAGTTATTTGATGATTTTCCAACTGAAAAAAAAGATAGATGATGACACAATGAAAAGTAAAAAAATATTCCCATTTATCCCAAGAGCATTGTATTTATAAAAGAGCCTTTTGTTTAACAAATATTTATAGAGAATAAAGCAATCTGGTCTGTTTCGCTATAAATCAATGGCATGTATGTAAATCATTGATTGCAATATTCCATATAAACGGGAATGGGTGGTTCTTCTCGAAAATATTACCGCATAAATCAAGTCGAGCGGACAGGCAAGATAGTCTCACCGATTGTATTGACCGTCTGATTCCTCGCGTCCATTACATAATGGACTTATAAAAGGCTGTTAAGGATCATGGTAATGTACATCCAATCGTATACAGTAAGAGCATAGCCCCGCTTGAGTTATATGCCAAGTTTTGATAGGCTATTTTCCTCTATTGTGTGTTTATCTTTGAAATGTGTGTGGGGCGTGCCAGTGTTACGAATGTAACTTTTTCTTGGACACACATAATTGAGATGTTAACAGAAATAGTTTTGGAGCTATATGCGGGGGGGGACAAATCGACCTAATAAACTTAAGACTCCAATATGATAGTTATAAAAAATACACCCTCTATCGTATTTTTCGCAGGAAAGCCTTCCGTTTGAAACCCATATCATGGGTATACATTCGAAATAACGAGTTCGCCAATTTTGGGATTCCGCCATATTCCATGCATCCAAACGAAACTTATGCAAACTTTCAGCTCAATTGGAAACCAGAAAACGAGTCAAATTTAACGTCTAAGATTTTTTACACTGTTATAGCTATTAAAAGTGAGTTAAAATAAAAAAAATGGCAAAAGCCACGTCAGTTGTTTTGACCGATTTAGGTTGCGGTGAAATATATGAATCAAACATTTAATCTGGATTGATTAACTTTTATCATCATACGATACTTTATTTTTGCAATCTTATCATTAATTGATGATAATGATTCACATATTGAAAATAAATCAAAATCAAACATGATATGAGCGATCTAGGATAAATATTATCATTATTATTTATTAGGCATTTCGCGTAGAAAAATGCGAAATAATTCCGACGTAGGTAGGTATATCGAATGAATTATGGCGCATAGAACATTACATATATCAGTCGCATGTCATATTAGCGTACATAATGTTATCTTATCATTACACTTGAACGTTTTATTGTTTTCGTTCATTCGAACAGAGGAAACACTGTATTCTTATTCAATGATCCTTTCAAGATCTGCGTTGAAGGCTATCTCAGTATCTCTGACTGTATTACAGTTCAGACAAGGGAATAAAATTTGAATAAATAATTTCACTGAAAAAGTTATTTAGAACTACGGCAAAGATGTGTAAAGTTTAATAGAATTTCAAACTACCTGCTACCCTATTTTACCGCTCTAGACATATAAGGTAGCGCGAATCCTTACTAATATTATAAAAGCGAAAGTGAGTTTGTTTGTTACGTCTTCACGTCTTAATGGCTAAACCGATTTTGATGAATTTTGGTACAGAGATAGTTTCCTAACTATCTCTGTACCAAAATTCATCAAAATCGGTTACCTACCTACCTGGAGACGGACATAGGCTAAATTGTTTAAAAAAAAGTGAGAAATGAGGGAGAAAGAGGGAAGAAAAGGGAAAACTTAGCATTGCTATTACAATCAATAAGGCGCAAGGGCAAAAACTACAGGTAGCAGGTACCTGCAAGGAACTGTGTTACCCCGAATTTAACGCGAGCGAAGCCGCGGGCAAAAGCTAGTTCTTAATAGTTTTTTTTGCTTCAATCATCAGCGGGGGTTAGTGTCAGACTTTTACTGACTAAAACTTCTTTTTTCCGGGGCCTCGGTATCTCATTCGAACAACCCGCAACCCTGGGCTAACTTCTTAATGGCTACGTTGGAGATCAACACAAAACTGCAAATACCTACAGTAGTAGGTCAATATTAGTACATTCGATAAAAGTCCATGCAAATCCTCTGAGCCTCGTTACACAGCCAATAATTCGTAGCATGTTTGATTCAGAATTGCAGATTCCTCATAATTAGAGTTCCGTGTCTGACATGTCAGGTGCAAATCCATAGTCACTTAGTTTGAGGGTTGGGGTGTTTCACACCCCACTGTGTTGGGTGTGGGAGGAGGCTGGGCAATCATGTAAAACCCTGTTTGTTTCTATGAATACACACCTGCTCGTGTTTTTGTATTTTAAATTGCCTTTAAAGTGCAATAGCTGAAGCGTCGACTTGTGAATTTATGAAGAGTTTTTCGATTGAAGCAGGAAACTTGAAATGCTTTGAACCGTAGGTCGAAGTGCAAATTATTTTAATGAATGAGTTAACAGTCATATTTTACACAACATTTTTTGGCTCATTTATGTTTATAACATGTGATAGACTAGTTTTGTGACCGTCGGACTGCCAAGTCATAAGTCTCGAGTTCGAACCCAAGATGCAACTGCAACTTACATTTTTCAAACTCATATGTGTATTTAATAAATCACTTGCCTTGGCAAAGGACATCTTAAGAAACATCGCCTTTTTTTGCTGATGGGAAATCCACGTTCCTTCTTTTACACTTTATGTTCCGGCCCCCTCCTGTTCCTGCTTTGCTGAAATCTTTTTGAGGCGTGCGTGGAAACAGCATGAACGTATGACCAGCATGCCTGAGATATATATCTCGGCGGTATGTAAAGCCAAGTCTCAGACTCATGAGCGACTTAAAAACCTTAATACCAGGTTAGGCACTAACCACACGACAAAAAATAAACATGGGCAGGAAACTTACTGCCCGACTCCTTTACTTTTTAAAAATAATGAAAGCACGTTGAAGGATTTCCAGCTTTTGGCGCTGAGACCAACGTTGAATTTCGAATAGATCACATACTGTTAGTGAAAGTGAACCTTTAAGAAGTCCCTAATAGTTTTGTTTTTTTTTGTTTCAGCGATATGTTCCCTGAAGCAGTTCCAGTGTGCCAACGGCAAGTGCATACCTCGCATGTGGGTGTGTGACTTGGAGAAAGACTGCGAAGACAACTCCGATGAAGAAATTGAAGAATGCAAAAAAGGTTAGCTTATTTATGTATCTCAAAATTGAAAAAGTGTACAACAAAACAAAATTGAAAAAGTGTAGTCATTAGAGAATATGTCTTTGAAGAAGTTTGTCTTTGAGTCTCATAACTTACCGAGTACAGACCGATTTTACATTCGGTTAAGCATATCTTCCATACCGAAGTAATAGCAATAGATAATTTACTTACCGTTTTTAAGCAACTTACTGTATGAAAACTTATACAGGTAACGAAAGTCAGTAATAAGAGTTAGAAAATAAGCTAAGTCTTGGGTAAAACATATTTATGTCTTAACAATATAATTAGTCAGGTTTATAAATTCAATCGCGTTTTAATTCGAAAATCAATCTAGTAGAGCAGAGGTCGACTCAATTTCGTACGTGCGATGCCCCGTGTGTGCGGTGCATATGACCCAAGTAAGAGTACCTAATCCCGTAGCTTTGTACACGAGTTAAAATTAATGATGTAGGAGAGAAGCTCTGTTTGTGAATTAATTCTCTGTTGGACGGGACGAATGTGCAGGTGAAATTGACTTTTCCAAATGCATGCAACAACCGTTTGGCTTAGGATCGGGAATGAAAACGTTGGTTTTGGGATCAGATGCAATTAACTTGGTACGTTTATTAGTTGTAGTAGAAGTTTAGTGCAACAAGAGGGTATCAAATGATCATTTTTCTAAAACACTACAGTAATACTGTTTTACTCCGGGGTTGCGGGTTGTTCGAAAGAGATACCGCGGCCCTGGAACATAAAGGGCAAAAGAGGAACATGGGTGGGTTTTAGCCAGTAAAAGTCTGACACTCCCCTCCCACTCTACCCAGAGCGGGGAAAGGTATTTGATGATTTTCCATCCGCAAATAAAAGCCTGTCTTACTACGAGGTATAGTATTACCCAGTAACTGTCGAGGAGGTCAGATAAACAGTCGTTCCACGTAATACTGGTATTGATTTGAATCCGGTTAGACTGGAAGCCGACCCGAAAATAGTTTGGAAAATGGCTGGGCAGATGATGACACTGGCCTTAAATCATTATCTTCTGTAATATGTTGAAAGCCTTTTATAGTCTTCAGCCGTGCTACTAATTCACCAAAGAGTTGGGAAAATGTCGCAGTAATAATATTTGCGTTTATTCATTTTATTATATTGTAATTATTTTGTGTCGTAGCTTCGGGTAGTAATGGAATCATTGAACTAATTTTAGTAATACTGAAGACTGGGTTTTCTAGTCTCTAGTCGATCAAATAAGGTACTTTGATTTAATTAAACAATGGTTGTTATTAATTATCCTCATTAGTCCAGTAGCCGTAACCACAACTGCTGGGTATCAGGACATTTATTTGATTCCTAGGTCGGGCAGTATTATTGGGTTTTTCATCGACTTAATAAAAACAATACTGGCTATGAAAAAAACCAGACATTTGCGCGGCAGACTCGCACACCAAGGGTTCCGTACAAACTTGTGACATTAACGGCCATATCTTAAATTTTGATTACGTTAACTTAGACATAGGTATGATTTCTTCGCGAGATCGTCAGCAACACCAAGGCGCTGCTGACGTTTCTCGTGGAGCTGGGGTGGATCGAATAATATTCCCACCCAAACGCAAAATACGCGCCTCAGACGTGGAGTTGCGGACACCAGCCCGTTATACAATACAATACACAATAGGTATGATTTTTCCATAACTTGCTTACATAATTTGAACTCTATACCTTACACACTATACTTTACACATTCCCGAGATAAAGGGTCTTCACAGACAGATGGACAACAAAGTGATCCAATAAGGGTTCCGTTTTTCCTTTTGAGTTATACGGAACCCTAAAAATACTGAAATGTGGGTGTATTATTAGGTAAGCCTCTGGCTATCCTTTGGGGATTACCTACATGCGTGATGATATTTTATGTAGTAACTAGCTTTTGCCCGCGGCTTCGCTCGCGTTAAATTCGATAGCGCCTTATTGATTTGTAATAGCAACGCTAAGTTTTCCCGTTTTTTCCCTCTTTCTCCCTCATATCCTACTCTTTTTCAATTAATAGCCTATGTCCGTCTCCTGGTTCCCAACTATCTCTGTACCAAAATTCATCAAAATCGGTTTAGCCATTAAAGCGTGAAGAGGTAACAAACAAACTCACTTTCGCTTTTATAATATTAGTAAGGATTAATTTAATGTTTATATTCTTAGTTAATAGGGTTCTTATCAAGACGTAAAAACCATGGGTGTCATGGTTCCAATTATAAACAATAATTCCGCAGTATCCTTCTTAATATTAATATTGTTTAACCGACCTTATTATAGTAACTTTTGTAAATGTGCGTCATGGAGTCAAGTGGATTTACTTGTATTATTTGGTTTTAATGTTCATCTGTTCCATGACCGTAAAATATCGGAATGCGGAATATTTTTATTCAACAGTATAACACTTTTTAAAAGAAAATAAAAAATTTGACGAAACTAAAAAAAAACGTATCCTACTAATATTATAAATGCAAATGTTTGTTAGGATGGATTTTTGTTACTCTTTCAAGTCAAAACGGCTGAACGGATCTTCATGAAATTGAGCACAGAGGTAGATTATATCCTACTTATCCTTCAATCCTACTAATATTATAAATGCGAAAGTTTATGAGTATGGATGTATGTTTGATCCTCTTTCACGAAAAAACTACTGAACGGATCTTGATGAAATTTGGCACAAAGGTAGATTATAGTCTGGAATAACACATAGGAAACTTTTTTCGATATCACGCGGGCAAAGCCGCGGGCGCTAGCTAGTATGTTATAAAACAATGATTGATGACACAAAACGAGAACGAGGGCCAACCAAATGACTAAAGGTTATTTAATTCGGGACAGAGACCCATTTATAATTTAATGATGGAGTGCGTATGATATCGTCTTCACTCGCTACTGACAAAGGCATCTTGTATTGACGGCCTATTAATATTTATTAAGGGAAATAGCTCCAGTAACTTGACGGCCTTCCTCTAATTTTAGATCAATTGCTCTCTCTCTCAATTTAATTTCCAGAAGCAATTTACGAGGAAGGCAAAATCAATACTTTGCAGCTTTACGTAAGGGTCGTAAGTCGTGACGTAATTTAATTATTAATTTAACTGCGTCGTGGAGTAGGAGCTCGTGGTTAAATAATTACAGTCGCATGGGTCGATCTTCAAGTTTAAGCCGCACTTGCCAAGGTCCGTCTGTGGATGGGTGACCTTTGAGCTTTGGAAGCTCGTTAGTCCCGGTCGTTGGTCTCGGCTGTCATTTCTAGATCTTTGACTGTCGTTACAGGTAGTCAGTGGCCCACAAACCACAACTAGTCTACTAAGAGACACCGGATTACTCAGTACTAACCGGATTGTGGTGATCAGATCAGCAGTCGCTCCTAATGCTGGTATTCAGCTTCATCCGGTAAGAATGCAAGATGGCCCCTATGAAGTTGAAAAAAGTTTAAGCAGATGATAAAGGACCGAGATAGATCGTCTAGGAATCTACAAGACCCACAATGGCAACTAATTCACCAAGAATTGGTAAAAAAGAATCTACACAAGGAACAGGAAAAATATAATTTAAAAAAAAAACGATATGAAAAAGTGACACAGATATAAGTTATAAGTTGCTATCAGTACTGTAACTATTCTGAACGAAGATGATAGATAGTATATTTTTTATTATGTAGGTACACCATACAAATTACAAGAATAACAGTATACAACTTATAAATAGGGTGACACAATGGGCGGTGTTATCGCTAAAAGCGATCTTTTCAAGACAACTTTTGGATGGATTTAAAGGAGGAAAGACAGTACTGTAAGTAGTCTGTGGTGTTTCATCTCATACAAAATGAACAAAGGCTGTATTTAAGATGTGTTTTGACAACTATTGTAACAAAATCGGATAATTATGACACAGTCCGTCTGACCTTGGGGTTTTGGCAAAACACTCACACTCTTTCATGGTATTAGCATTATGTCATGTAATCTATTTATTCACGGGTTTTAATTTAATATGTTCTGCACACAATAGAACGGGGAATGCTTTGTAATAAACAAAGCTAACATATAAAGCAGGGTCATAACTTTTACTCTTGGTATTACGACAGAACGTTACCTTAAGTCGCACAACTATTATTTTTGCGCTTAATGTTCGTAATTTCTCCTCTTTTACTCTGTTTTTCTTATTTATAAAAGAAATAGAAGCACTTTCTCACGTAACCTACCTAGAATGTTTACGGAATAATTTTTTAGATAAGATAGAACTTATCTTCACGCTTTGATGTTCCCTAAACTTGTATATTGACACAATGTTTGTATATCACGGGAACTAGAAATTGGTCTAAATTATTTGCAAGACAAAAACTTTGCGAGAAATAAACTCTGTCATTTGGGACAAACACAAACATTTTGAGGTGGTAGGAATAAATATTGGCTATGACCCTCGTATACTACATAGTTTTGCTTTGCCTACGTTCATACATTTGATTAAGTTTAATTGTATAAAATGAAACATTGATCTCTTTATCATTGATCTGTTTTAACGTTTTAGTACTAGGAAGTACAAAACCAAAATAAAAGCCAAAGAAAAGATGGATGGATTGTGTAAGGTGTGATATAAAAGGGAAAGGAGTAAATGAAACCGTCTCGTCTCACGGGGGAGAATGGAAAAAGAAAACGTGATGCGTCGACCCCAAATAGAACAAGGGATGAAAAATGATGACTAGGAAGTACAAAACCAAAGGATAAACATAAATATTTACGTTAAAATCGAACCCTTTTAGACGGGAAACAGCTGTATCTATAGAAATTTATTAAATTACAGCTTTGGCACGTGCCGCTCATTGAAATCCTACAAACACGAGTAAGACGTCATCTTGTATAGATAACAGTACATACATTATAACGTGTTGTGTGGACTGTTGAGCATATGTAACAAATGACTGTTACATATGCTCAAGTCCACATACAAACTATTGTATGGATCTGATCCTCTTGATCCCTCTCCGGAGGTGTCGGATTGCTGTCCCATCGGACTATGAGAGTGAGGGAACGGAGGCTGCACGAGTGCATGCGCACTCACTTGTGCACTATAATATCTACGGCAGATGGCTAATCTCCGCTGAGATTATATTGAGTGTATATAAACATATATCCATACAATATAATCCTCCTGACTATATTTTATGGATATATGCTCATACCACACATTGGTTGCATGTACTATACAAAGGACAATTTAAAGTTACAGAAAATATCGAATCATATCGAATATGGCTCTGTTCGCTCTATAGCATAGGTACGTGGCTATAGCTACGTGTTTAAAAGTTTCTACCTAAAATTCCACGTGCCTAATAAAGTTATCTAGGTATTTTTTTTTATTTCTCTGATGATAACTAGAAAGTAACACATGGGACCGGGCGGGTCCATGTGTTACGTTTTAGTTAGTATGTGTAAAATTGATCCCTATTTCATGGGTTTTTTTTAAAACGTTGTCCCTCACTTGGAATTTCTCTTGAATCGTGGGTGCGTTTACAAACATTTGAACTATACATATACAGCACTAAATATAAACTAATACATATACACAAACAGCCAGACCCGAAACAACTACCTGTACGTCATACAAATATTTGATCCGTGCGGGGATCGAACCCGAGACACGTAGCGCAGCAGTCGATCGCTCAACCACTGCGTCAACCGTGCCGTCAAACAAAAACAATTAAAACATAACTGATGAAACGTGGGTGTTACTATTAGGTAAACCACTGCCTAACCCTTCAAGAACTAAACGCGTGAAGTTATGTTATGTACCATAACTTCACGTCCTTCTGTCAATGTCATACAAGGGCCAAAAACTTCTTGCAACACGTCATTTAGTTCTGTCCATTTATACGTACAGATGAAAATTATTTTTTTGGAACGAAGTTCCTTATCGCGCGTTGCGAAAGGGGGCTAGGCGGTAAAAATTAAGACCAAAAGTTGTAACGACACTTTTTGCTATAGTTGTAAGCCGTGCAGCGTGCGCGTGTTTCTCTGTCTCTCTCTCTCAATGAAAGCAAGCCTGTTATTTTTGTTTCGTCTTTCCATTTTGCATTGAACAGTGTGGTGTCGCGACGATTATTTTTGTTGAGTGTATACAGGTTTTTTGTACATAATAAATAATAACTTTGTTCCATCCGGGTATCCCTTGACACCTTTCAAGTTTTTTTTACACCCTAATGGGTGTAAGCAAAGATTTCGGAGCGGCACCTCGTTCACGTTCACCTATCCGTATTCATTTGTTTCATAAAACCATTTGTAGTTTTGTTCAGTAGTGTGATCACAAGTTGACCCTGAGTGCTGGCACCTTATTATCAATCTATATCAATTTATTAGCGGCTGATTGCATGCGCCCACTTGATTGCTTGGGCTTCCTTTATTGATGAGAGATGACTTGCTCCGTCTTGTTGGCGCCATTAGACAATGTTCGCTCCGCATGCTTCGTCCCTTTATTGTTACACTAGAATAGTGCGAGTTGATCACTGACTAAATCTACTCGATCGCAACAATTCTTTTATTTGTAAAAAAAAATGCCCAATACTGGGATTATTTTTATTTTATTTGTATCGTGGGTGCGTTTACAAACATTTAAACTCACATTCACAAATAGCAAAATTGAATCGTCATTGAGTGTTTTCTTTTTTTGTCACTAAACAGCGCTAGTTTAGTTAGTGATAATTGATATTTATTATGTAAATAGGTATAAAACTCGCACTAAGGCGGTTTTAGACGTGGCTCTGTGGTCGGTGAGCAATGGATAGCTCACCGTCTGTCCGTGTAGTGACGACAGGCCCTGTCAAAGGTGCGTTCTTTTTCCACGTAAGCGTAAAAGCAAAATAAGGAAAATGGATGGGTTTTAGTCAGTAAAAGTTTGATACTTCCGGCTCCGCCCAGAGTGGGAGAAGTTATTAGACGTTTTCCCATCCAAAAAAAATATCCCCCGCCTTCATCTCTGTGCATTATTTTACATGTCTTTAAAAAACCACGTAAAATTCCATGAAAATTTGTGTAAACAAAATTCAAAATTGATAACATGATTGTATTACGAATTCTACCATGAAACCATTTGTTGTAGTTCACTTTTCGAAGAATTGTAAACTGGAAACAGGAACATTTATAGGTATTCGCAGAAAATTCATGAATCACCTGTTATTATGTAGGAAGTACAAACAAATCATAAATTTATACTCACATTTCCTTACGTGCTTCTATTGATTTCTTAATATAGGATGAACATCAATTTAAAATTAAAAATCTTTTGCGTATCGTGGGTTCGTTTACAAATATTTAAACTCACATAGGTACACAAACAGCCAGACCCGAAAGAACTACCTGTAGTTCTTACAAATATTTGTTTCGTGCGAGGATCATACCAGCGACACACAAGCGCAGCAGTCGAGCGCTCAGCCACTACGTCAACCGTGCCGTCCAGCCAAGCTGTAGGTTGATGATGATGATGAACATGCAATTTGAAAAAAATATATTTCACGTCAATCTACATAAGCACGTAGGTATGAATTGTCAGAAACTATATGCGATACGATACGATGCACGGTTCGAAATTAGTCTTTCTGATGGAGAAGAACCGACCAAGAAACTCCGCGATTTCTCTTTTAAACATTTGTCGTTTACAATGTTGACAAACACTGGTCATATTACTCCAAGTAAGTTTACAAAATCAAACCATAAATATCACTGTGTCACATTAGCAAAAAGGGATTCTAAGGAAACTCCACACAGTAAAAGTTCCCCAAACAAAGCTTGGGTACTCTGGTTTCATTTCTCGTTATCTTTATTCAAAGTAATTTGGAGAACCGAGCCCGGTCCACGTTCCTCGAACCTTTGTCCTTGCTAGTCTGTAATTTTATCTATAACTACAAATACGTGTAACGTTATCACGTTTTTTTTTTTGTGAAAAATGTAGTGTGGCCTGAAACTGTTTTTAATATTTTCCTTTGCATGTGGTGTATGTAAAAGAAAACGGAGGGAGTGGTTGGTTCTTTTATTCTTTTCTGTTTGTACTATTAAGAATAAAAAAAAACATATAAATACCTTTCACTAGGTCTATATACATAAAAACTCGGGCAAGCGCACGTCAGACTCGCGCGCCAAGGGTTCCGTACAAACTTGCGACATAAACGGCCATATCTTTTGACTGCGTAAATTTATGGGGTTGAGTTTTTCACAGGTCTTCCTTAAGAGCTGTGAAAAACTCAACACCCTAAATTTAAACCATGACATGATAGACTTGAGTATATGGTTTAAATTTCAACTCGATACCTCCATGCGTTTCCGAGATAAAGGGTCTTGACAGACAGACAGACCAACGGACAACAAAGTGATCCATTAAGGGTTCCATTTTTTCCTTTTGAAGTACGGAACCCTAAAAACGAACGTAATAGGTACGCAAAGCTCACAAAATACCGACGAAATAGCATACAATTGAACAGTAATTTGCTCGTGTTTTTTTAATTACCGATCATTCTAAGCACGGCAAGCAAGTCGAGCATGTTAAACGTTCATGGCGCTTTAAAAAAAAACAGTGTAAGGTACTAAAATCACTTCTACAGTTGTGATAAAAACGATTCGTTTTCAGACTGAGATACGGAGTGAGCAGTGGTAAGGTTCGAAAATAAAACCTATATACCCATTGTTGTCGAACCAGTCTGATTTTATTCATAGACTAGACTCGAGGTAAAGCTCAGACCGCACTTTGACCTTGGGGATTAATATTACATTTAGGGCTTCGCCTTTTCCTCGCTTCTAGAAACTATTTTGTGTTTAGTAGAAACCTTAGCAATAACAGAAAATTGATAAAAATATTTTTACAGATTTCAAAATAGACGCAATGTAACACAATTTTCTTTAGAAACTTAGTTAGATTTTACAAGCTTGTCGGTAACAATAGGACTTAGGTAAAGTACCTATCTAAATTTGGAGAATTATCGGACAAAAAACACCAAAACTAAGAAATATTTGTAGGTGAGCTGAAAACTCAACAACTTCATTAAAATTCAAAATTGAAACGGGGATGTTTGCTGATGCACGCACAGATAGTTTTGACGCAGTATGGCGCAAAAGATCCGCCTCCTTGCTACGTAGATTGCGTGGCAGTCGTAATAGCATACTTCACTCAATTGCCGCCAGGGCTGGCAGACCGCTTGTGCATTCGCTATCGAACCAGATCGCTGTTTACTATTAAGTACTAACATAGGCTAAGAATTTTGTTACTAACACACTGGACCCCTGTTGTCTACATAATAAATAAATATATATATATTAAAAAAGAAAAGAGAATAAGAATTTGGTTTGCGAAAGAGAGATGGCACACAAGGGTAGTACGACAGCCTTTGTTAGCGTTAATTTTATTTATTTGTGTTAAGAAGAACTTGCGCCTTCAAAGGTAGCCTAAAACCTTAATTCAGGGCTAGTAACAATGTTCTATTCACTTCACGGCCCCGGCCTCTAGGTAGGTGCTGACGAAATTCTCTCGGCTGTCGACAGCCTTATCTTCCCTTCCCTCCCCAAAGCCCCGATTGTCTTATTATCACAAAGAAAATCATTAATCATTCTTCAACCAATTTTCTTTACTCTCATTGATGTTAATTTATATTTTCAGTGGATCAGTTTGTTTATCTCATTCATCTTGGCGTTCCCTGAAGTAATCAACTAACTTGCTAAGAACTGGTAAAACAAAGTAGACGTGATTAAATTACGTTCGTATTCGCTTTTAATCTTATATTGTGTATTGTTATGCTTTCATGTTTTATTATTTTCCCACTGTGTGACGTGGGTCGACCGCTTTTTGCCACTCTGTGGCTGCCATAAGGAAAGGTTGTGAGTTGGCAGTTTGTATTTATGTCAAACTTTCGTTATAGTTCACTACTGACATTATTTCAGCTTTCTTTATTCATGTTACATCGTATATCCCGTAGATTAGTACTCATTTTCATAACAGATACGATACCTACTGTATATTACACTGTTTACTGCGCGTAAGATAAGGAATCTCTGAAACCGACAGTCGAAAACGTTTAAACACATTACGTACTGAGAAAAAACACTTGGATTGCTTTACTTTAAGTTATTGCAACAACCAATGTATTTTTTTACGAATGGGAAATAATCAAATAACTACCCCTGCTCTGGCCCGAGTGGGGGGAATGACAGACTTGTAATCACTAAAACCCACCCATGTTCCTTCTTTTGCCCTTTCTGTTCCTGGACAACCAATATCTAAGGTTTGTTATCAGACTTTTCGAATAAATACCGATACAGTAAACGGTTGAAAGCCGACAACATGTGAATAACCTACAGGCTTTATGATAGTAACAGGGAACTAGAATTGTAGTGGTGGTTAGTAGGTCACCGCTCAACTTATTTCCTACCGCTGACATGCGCGGATGGCAACCCCGCTGAATATTCTGTATTATATGGAGGAACCCGCTAAAATGTTTCAATAATATTCTCAAATATTTTTAGGCAGACAATAAAATGTATACTGTAGAAAGTGTAAAGTAAAACAGAATTGAGGCGGAGGCTAAGAAATGTATGAACAAGATTTTAGAATTTATTTGATGACTGGATTAGCTTCGAGCATTTTAACTTTTTATCAACGAATCTAGAATTATATGGGCTTATTTTAACACCAAAGAACCTACCTCTCGGGGGATATCTAGATAAACATTTCCAGATGAAAATTTCAGTAAATTGTACCTATGTACGTTACTTTGTTTAACTTGTCTCCGCTTATGTGAATATTTCAAATTAGCCGAAATGTCAATGAATATTTATCAACTTGTTTTGATGTAATTACACGTTGAATGTTGGCAGAATTTCGTAGAAATAAGGCCTAAGACTTTTTAATTTCGTCAAGTAATTTATTTTGGCTATTTCTTTACGATTTCGTTTCAAAAAGTCGCCAAGTTAGCAGTTACAGTTAATTGTCATTATTTTCACGACGGATAAAGAGCGGCTCGTTAATTTTCTATAAGGCATTTTAATTTCCTGGAATCCATTTTTGGGACCTGAAATTTTGTACATTTCATTCGGGACTTAAATAAAATTACTGTAAAAATCTCCTAACAATCTTAATCAGGCATGTGACTTTTTTTCGTTAGATAGATAAAGTTTTCGGAATTGATGTAATCATAATATGATGGGACCGGTTACAATAGTTACACATTTATTAATAACTAGTTGGACGGGGAATGCAACGAAATGCCATGTAATAAGAATAGTTTATTGGCTAAGAGCCTTTGTTGGTATACCCAGATAAACCAACAAAATCAAATCATAATCGCGTCAATTGTTTATGAAACCATAGAGGACAAAAATTCAATTTTACTTGAGCGCGATCAGTAGATCAACCAATAAGATGAAACTTAAAAAAAATAGTTTCATGGTTTGAGACACTACACGCGACGTCTTTTTATTTTGTTACACCTTGTACACAAGACAGATATTAGTTGTATATTTCATTGAATTACTGCTCTCGTAACTTTTACAATAATCAATGATTGACGCTTTTTTTTTCGGGTGGGAAATCGTCAAATAACTTCCCCCGCTCTGCCCTTTACGTTCCGGGGCCGCAGTATCTCTTTCGAACAACCCGCAACCCCGGCAGGCGGAGGCTCTGGCAAGCCCCTCTGCTTTGCTGACATCTCTTTGAGGCGCGCGTGCAACACGAACGCGCCGTCGACACGGTCTGTCGTAAATAGACGGACGGACGGTGAGCTACCCATTGCTCACCGTCCACAGGCCCGCATCCACGGTGGCCGGGAGTCGTCTCGCAGCACCTGGCGCCCGGGGCGTCTCCCGCGGCGGCTGGGTTGGTTTGAGGTTCTCTCCCTCAAACGCTTTGCTAGCATTACTGCTTCGCAGAAGGAGGTGACCGCTTCTCATTCCCTCTCGCTCCGGACCATGGACTGAACCAGGGCCGGACGCGAGAGATCGCCGCCGCCGATCGCTTCCGCCGCCGATCGCATGATTGACGCTGACTTAACATGGCGCCTTGTCATATTCACCAATATTTATATTAAAGGTCCCATGTGTCACGAACAGTAAATAACTTATTATAGATACACAGCAATAGGGTTCCAAATAAGGTCATGAATAAATTCCGTACACGATAACAATATACAAAATATTCACAAATAGTGAGAAAAATCGCGTTCCGAATATTTCTCGAAGGATTCTGATACTGCTTTCTCTCACCTAAGTTCTAGCGACATATGGCAACATATTCGCTCGCATTCGACATTTTGTAGTTGGTATATATATGTATGTATAAGTGGGTGGGTATACAGGTGTAATATGTCTACGTTCTGAAATCTGGTCACGCACGTTCCTCGATAGCCTCGGCAGCAGAAAATTGTGCGTACATCTAGGACTATTCATGAATAACGACAGACTGCTACGTTCGGCTACCTGTTATTTTGTACGGACATTTTGTTACATCATACTCATATTATACAGCTCAGGTTATTTGCTGGGAACCCACTAAAAATCGGCTTTTTGATGTCACGTAAAACCTTTATGCTTGAATATATGTGCTATATTTTTAGTGTTTAGGTTTTCACATGAATAATTTTCAGCAGGGGCAATGTCCTGAAAAGCTCTCTCAGCATCACTCGCATTTAAATTGTTGAATTAATTTTCGTGTTTTGAATACAGTGATATTTCGGTGTACGTGATTACATGGCATATTTAAATTAGCCTACTCTTGACTTCAATCTTATTCTAAAGACAGAGATGAGGTCGAAGATGGAACGAGCTAACACAAAAGTAGTCTATTAACTAGAGACTTAATATAAAACACATTTCAAACAAATATTTCACAGGTGTACAGTTTACAAAGAAAGCCACTAAGAATCACACTACAATCAAATAATTCTAAGATTTGTTGAAAAGGGTTTAAAAGTAGGGGAAATAAAAAGAAAAGAAAAAATTCGTCAAGGTAACCAAAACGAAAAGTAACGTCTAAACAGGGTTATAATTTCTTAGAAGTACAACCGAATCCTTTGTTATATAAGATATGTTCAACGAAAATATCACGATAACCAGAAATTCACCGAGAAGAAATTTCGTCGGCAGGTAGTCAAAAGGTGAAGGGTAAACCTCAAAGAGAAGGACAATATCTCTGTGACCGTATTGCCAACGTTGAGTGAGGTACTCCATTGATTTTGTGTAATGACAGTCTTGTGACATGCCCCCATATATCATGTAAAATTATTGCTGGACTGAGGATTGAGGACGATTGATTTTGAGTATTTTGGTACCTTTTCAAAACTGACGAAAAGCTACATAAACGTGTATGGGGAAACTGTACAGCCATAAAAAACGCTGACTAAGTTGATGGTAAGATAAGGCTGAATAGTTTAAAACTAGGTAATTTCTGAAGAAACTCAACAGCGGAATGTAATAGTTGTAGTGGTTCTACAATAAAGCGTTTTAATTAATTACGAACTTTGTGAGAGTAAACTTACACACATTGATACTCTATATAATGTGTAGGTTGTAGGTATATTGTATCTAGAGAACTTAGCTTAGCAACCTTAAGCGTTGTGTAAGTCAAACATCAAGATCAAATATATTAACCTTCAACGTCTAGATTAGAACAAGACTACGGTCTAGTTTCAGAAGGAGGTGTGTGTTTATTTAACATCAAGTATGCTTGGTTGCTTGTTTGGTTTAAGAACGTCATGTATACACGTTTTCCCAGCGGGAAATTTTTACTGCCTTGAGAGTTCTACGTTCTCACGTACGCGCCTATTCAAAATATACGTTACGTACGCCACTTGAGAGCTTAAAATACGCATTATATAACGTATCTTATTATTCCATTATGTATTTACCTACTTTTATATAATGCTTATATTTTGAAAGGAGAAATTGTACAGGCAGGGTATTTCTGTACATAAATACCTGAAATTACAGTACCGTAAAATGATTATACTGTGTCAGGCTTACTGTGAATTTTATGCGCCATTAACTGTCGTTTGCGGCCACGTCAGCTTTATATAAAGTGACAACCCTTTCCGAGGACAGCCTTCTAAATGGCAGGCTATATTAGCCTTTATATAATGGGTGATAGGAGTGAATTTTCTTCCAAGTGTCGCTTTAAATATATGAGTTGCTTCCTTCCAATATAGCTTTGGCAAGGTGACGCACCTACAAGTAATGAGGCAGAAAGTAAGCACTTCTGTGGATGATACGGTCAACACTTACCTAGATGATACAGAAGAAAGAAAATGAAATACTTTTAGCAAGTTAATGAAAAAGAGGATAATGTAAAATTAATTATATCTACGAATTTTCCTGGTATCAAGTAGTAATAATAAATGATTGTGAGTATATTGATTTGGCTCGTGTGGTTGTTGATATGTGGGATGTGGACACTGCGATCATTGTGCCAATAGTCGTTACAGCTAATGGCTTAATTGCCAAGAGCCTCGACCAACATCTGAGGAGGCTCTCGTTAGACGGCTGGATCAAGGGTTTGATACAGAAAACGGTACCCCTGGACATAGGTCGTATAGTTCTCTCTGGAGCCTTGACTGCCCGTAGCTTAGATCCTATTCCCGATACCGGTGGGCTACTATTTTTTTGTATTTTTTTTTTATAAATGATAATAAACGAAAATAATTAACACGAGTTGTCACAGGAGGTTGTCAAGATATGGAATGTGAACTCGGCTATCACTGTGCTCATTGTCGTAACGGTTAATGGCCTGATGCAAAGAACCGAAAAACATCTTTCGAGTTTAGGCAGTTTGATCAAGGCCCTGATACAAAATACTCCTTCATACGGCTTGTACTGTGAGGAAGTTCCTGTCTCTGATGCCATACCTATCGGTAGTTTGGATCCTGCTCCTAACACCGGAAACATATTTTTTAATGTTGTTTTTAGGAATGATATAATACATTAGAATATGAAAACAATGGTATTAATTATTATGGGAAAATAATGACTAATAACGTTCTGATGGACGAATATGTTTGTAGGTTTGAAAAAACAATGCTTTTATTTTAGTACTTTTTTTTATAAAGATAACAATAACCACATGCTACAACAGGAAATAAGTCTATTTCGAAATATCTTAACTTCAACGCAATGTGTGTTGAAATTGGATATAAATGATAGGAGAGGAATTAATTTGTATAATAATGATATCGTTCTCCGACCACCCATGCGCAAGCAATAGGCTTTGTTTGCTAGGCTGGCACCTACCTAGGTACATACATATATGGAATTAGTTTACCTAGAACATTACACGTTTACCTACGATTATATGAGATATATTAATTACTTACTTGAATCGAATTTCGCTAAACAGTTAACGTATTACTCTCTTTCGAGTAACTAATCCTACTAATATTTTAAATGCGAATGTTTGTGAAGATGGATGTATGGATGTTTGTTAATCTTTCACGTCAAAACGGCTGAACGGAATTTGATGAAATTTGCACAGAGGTAGATTATGGTCTGGAATAGCACATAGTATTCTTACTTTTCGACATCACGCGGGCGAAGCCGCGGGCTCCAGCTAGTTAAATATAAATCCGGGTTTCCTCGCGCTGTTTTCCTTCAACGATGTCTGTGATGTCTTCGATAAACTTTTTAGAAAGTGCATTTGAAATTGAAAAAGTCACATTGTTACTTGTCCAGATTCGAACTCACAACCTCATGTATGAGACGCCAGGCGCTTAACCTCTAGGCCATCATGAATACATTTTGTAATATTTTTTTAGGAAAGCTATATTCACTTCCTGGTTCGTTTTATTTTTATAGAGGTAGTAGATACCAGTGGCGAAGTTCAGTACGCGGTTGTGTCTACCTTCGATTCACTCTATTCTTGTTTTTAGTTGCTCTTTATAGACTTCATAAAAGTAGACAAACATAACAATCGCTACCAAAAAGCCATATATATTTAAGATCTTACAATTCTATTTTGAGCAAACTTCGTACATAATACAACAGCAATATCAGAATTATAATCTTAAACCCTGACCTCACAGTTCTGAGAACTCGGTGTAATCTAATTCTTTGTTACTGCTTGTATTAAAATATTTGCAATTCTCGAATTAGAAATAAAAAGACTTTGATGACGTACCATCGGTTACCATAGAGCGTGGAGTCAAGTCTACCCTGTTTTAATGGCTGTACAATCTCGTCGAGGCAGGGCGATGGTGTGTTAATATTTTCCATGCAACTGCTTGCAGTCAGTAAGTGTCTTCGATCGCTTGCACTATAACACATAAAATCCTTACTAATATTATAAAAGCGAAAGTGAGTTTGTTTGTTACGTCGTCACGCCTAAATGGCAAAACGGATTTTGATGAATGTTGGTACAGAGATAGTTGAGACCCTAGAGACGGACATAGGTTACGTTTGTATGGAGCATTTCGCAATTTTTAAGGTAGGAAGCTAAAAGATGGCATGCGGTGTAATTGTCACTAACAAAAACATCGTGACCGAAGTAATGGAGGTGTAACTTTTCGAATTTTATTGGTGATGCCGTCTCTAGACGCTTCCAGCGATTTGATGCTCCATGGATTTTACTTTAGCTTGCGTTTATCATGATATTCTTATCTGCTAGCATCTTGTACCTATCTCTGAATGGCACAGTCGAAGTATACAGGTTTATTGAACTTAAACGTGTATATTTCGACGATCACGTCTAAGGGGTGTGTTCGTCTAGCTGGATCTAGCACAGAAATATGTGTAAGATATTTAACGTTCAATTCTGTATGCCTCATCATGAATCTTAATCTAAAAACTAGATAATATGAGTCAAGATCTGTATGAATTATACCAGTAATAAATTCTCTCTTATGTCGTTATTGTTATTAAAACACGGGCTTTAGTGTCTCCGTTAATTTTTTTGTGAAACCTTTAAAATAAATAAGTTGTGTGTAATGTAATTAGTTGCTGAGCCAGACATATGCAAATGTCAACGAATTTGTGGTAATATGTTTGTACATAATATTTCGTTTAAGTTTACACACAGCGTGCCACACGTACACCACCCAACATAATAAAATACCAAGTTTTTCAAGCCATCAACCCTAAAGCTAGAGAGTGTCACATAACAATTCCAACTGTATTACGTTGTATTAACTCGATCGACGATGTAAAGAAAGATCCTGACGCGAATGTATCCAATCCAGTTAGCTTTACGTCTGTTGGAGCTCTCCGATTTGTCGCCAGCGCCGACGTAATTCCAAAATTATTGGAGCACTATAAAGAACTTGGAATAATCAATGCAGTAACCCCGATTCCCGAAAATCCATAAAAGACAAACCAATATTCGACATTAAGGAGATGAAGGGTAGTAATTGCCGCCATAAAGTGTGGTGTCCCCTCAACTGCTAGCGGCCGGTATTAAATTTTAGTGCTTTCCAAGTTTTTGGCCTTAAATCCTTATCGATTCCTTTGTCCTTTACATTTATTTTTAAACTCGATTTCTTGGAGTGCCTCGAGCTATTCAAGAGATTAACTGGTAACTTTAAGTTATTGCTGCAGTAATAATTCTGACTTTCAATCCTGAAAATCATAAAGACCGTTTCAATTATAGTTAATAACACCGTTATGGATAAAATATTATAAATTATTTCTACCTCCTTAGCTATATTAAACCGTTTAAATACAATATAATCTGACTCGACTACCTTTTCGCGACTGTGAACTCAATAATGGAGCTGTCATAAATAATTAAAGAGCGTTTCCAGCGTTTTATTTCGATTAAACTTTACAAACGCTAATGAAAATCGTCGGTATAATGTAGCCGAATAAATTGAATAGCCGTAATAAGTATTATCATGAATATTGTCAAAATTACATCGGTAAAGGGTTCGTGTTAAAGCTTTTTGTGTTTTAAATTAAAATTGTTTAGTATTTTTTTAATTAACGTTAACACGAATCATTAGCAGTTACCGCCTGTTTTCACCCCCAAATCGGTAATCCAAATCTTATTAAAAACATAATACTTTTTTCTGACATGCCTTGGACAGGCAGACAGACAGACTTTTGTGTGAAAACGACTTCTTCAAATCGCATGAAAATTGACATTCCACATTTGCAATCACAACGAAAAATGAAATTAAAAAAAACATGACAGGATCTTTTTTTGGGAATTCGGTATTTCTTAAGAAGTACTAATACTTAGGTACAATAAAAGTGGGAAGGTAAAACATTCTCGGAGAGTATTAAAACATCCATTTTTAAAACGAGAGGGAGGAGTAAACATGCTCATAATAATATCCATTAGTAGAGTTGGTCATAAAAATCTTACGAAAATACTTCGAGTGGAAGTTCGCAATTGTGCTTTCGAAAGCTCCGTCATGGGAATTATGAAAAGTGTCACTTATATTTGGTAGTACTTACATGTGCCCCGTACTTGTAACAAGTATGGAAGTAATAAGGCGTTGACGTTGAAGCGCCGGTCACGTCCCGCGGCCGCCGCGTCTTCGCAGTGTGAAATATACACAAGACTGACCCTGTTCTGGCGGGAACTACACGGATGCACCCAATGTTTTAAATACAAACCACCGCATAATAGCATTTAATAAAATAACGACTACCTCAGATTTGCAGAACCTCATAAAATAGATACAACAATCGCGCAGATGCCAAGACAAATAAAAAACCGGCCAAGTGCGAGTCGGACTCACGCACCGAGGGTTTCGTAAAACCTGCGACATAAACGGCCATATTTTTAGACTGCGTAGACTTAGAGGGTTCATCTTTTTCACACCTCCAAATGAACACAGACTTGAGTAGGTATATGGTTTTAATTTCAACTCGATACCGAGGTACGGAATCCTAAAAATGCAAAGACACGCGCCGCAGAAAAGGTCACTTTTCTCGACTCGTTTAAAAATATTTCATAAATAAAAAGCACAGTGTGCGACCAAATTAACTGCCTACGGTGACAGATCGCTGCGACTGCAATCACAATAAAATTGTGAGCAACGAAAATTTTAAGAAAGCAAGAGGCGCGTACTTCACCCAATTTACATGAAATTTCCGTCATGGAGAATATTTCTTTCTTTTCTCTTCGCCTTCAAATGGTAATGAGGGTCGGTTGGAAAATTTCAGAAGCAGATTAGATTTCCCCGCTTCTATATTGTCTGTTCAAATGAACGGCATTGAAAGTTGTTCACTTCGTCCGATACGTTTTGTTGGGGTTTCGATTGTGTTCTTAAAAAATCATTAAACCAGTACATTTTGTTAAACGTTTCCGCAAAACTTGTTTCCGTATGAACGCTAATTACGCATCAAAATTAGTGTTCTGCAAAGCTGAACGAAATTAACTGTAATTCGTATTTTGTTGACGTTATAGTGACAATTGTTTGTTAATTAATAACTAGCATAAAAATGTCATAAAGGTTTTTTGAAAATTTAAAAGTGTCGGAAATGACATTAATCATGTGTTCATTGTTACTGGTACTGAAGGGTGCGCCATAAAGTATACCCGCAATAAACAGGTTTTATTGAAATATAGCAAAGTAAAACCAGACAAAAGTCAAACGGGCTATCTAAAGAGGCTTTAAGACCACATCGGAGAACGCTGCCTTGGCGCTTTAAGATCCGCTGCGAAAACTCGCTGGAAAGCAGGAAGACAAGGATTAACCATAAACCCGCCCGGACGTGGTCCTTATACACTTAAGTAGAATTCAGTCTATTAAGAAACCTGCACTCGGCTCGAAAATATTCTACAAGCATATTTTCGTAGGCACTGTAGCATAAGGGGAAAGTTATCTAGGCTACGAAGTCTGCCGTAGTTGCTTCAGCACTTTTTTCGTCACTATTCCGCTAAAACGTTTGTATTTTTAATACTCCACTTCTGAAAGCTGAGATGCAAATATTTTTGCTACAGAATAAAGAGTTATTTGAAAGAATCTTGCTCAAGCGGAATATAAAATCCGCACCTGCCCCGCATAATATTAGCGTGAGCGACACAGGTGCATATTTAAGTTTCGGTTTTAGACATGAGTCAAGAACCTTCACTATAAATAATGTAATATTAGTTTCAATGCACACACCACTGGTTCAGTGGCCACTGTATCGTGAGCCTGAAAATTTTGCGCGTCATTAAACATGGCTGGCGTTCTACAGCCAACATAACAAAACAAATGATGCCAAGCTTTGTGTCATAGTTCACGGTAAAGTTGGTGCACCTGCTTGTTTGGATTATGTCGCGTTTGGATTACAAGGACTGCATAATACTGTTTTAGATGTCACGTGTTTGTTGATTTAAAATAGTGTGTCTCTAGTTACGTGGTTTTATATATATATGTATGTTAATATTCAAACCGAGTTAATGCTGTCCGACAACGCTTGCATCATGCAAGCGTTCTCACTCAGAGACTGTTAACTAGGTTTGCAAGCAAGTAAGATAACAAATAAGATTACTTAGTTGAACAAGTAACCCATACTTAGGGCATAAAGAGAAAATTGGGACAGTTGATAAAGTCAACGCATCACACAAGCCGAATACTCACTGAGCATAAATAACCGAATTTTCCAATTTTAGAACGGAATACACAATGTCTTTGATTGCTTTGGAATCTCTGTATAATTTTCTACTCCCAAAACAGTCCGAGTCACATACGCAGAGCAATCGAATACGCGCGAGGCTTAGATTAGCTCGTTTGTATCCTGGCCTTTCTAGGTTCGATAACTTTCGCCTCACGTTCGGAGCGGCTGAAAAAATCGCTTGTCTTTGTGCGATTTTCCGCAAACACCGTCGTCGCCGCGATTGGCTCCGAACGTCGCCGTCGCCGTCTAAATTAAGTTACATCTACCTGCCTAAGTTTTGCGCTACCTCTTGATAAGCTCGGGGACATGCCGTGTAATTTTAGTTGTGCAACTATGTGCTACTTGGGTTTCTTTAGTTGGAGTTCGCCGCATTGTTTAAATGTACTGAAGAAATGTTGCAAAGTCAAATAAAGACGTTCAAATGGTTTCCTTCGAGTAAGGTTACTAGTTCAACCTAGTTTATAACAGTTTTCTCCGAGGAGTGGAATTACCAAGACTTATTTATCAACGTGACTGTGCGCGCACGTTTAAAAATGACGTACTTATCTAAAATATGATAGAAAATCCCGCTGATGGTCGAGATTTCCATAAAGTATAAGAAAAAGCCTCCCAAATTACCTGACGTTGAGCCAGCTGAATTCAAAATCAGTCAAAACGCTCACAATTTCAGCCTTAGTACGCGAAATGTTCGTGATTCCAACGTGAAGAGCCGTAAAAAATGGTTTGACTAAGCTGAAAAACAGCGCTCGACTTGTGACCTTTGTTCCTTCCGAAAAAATGATGTTTCATTCAAAAAATGAATGTTAGGGCCACGTTAAAAAATTCGCCACAGAATTTGTGTTTCTGTTACGTTTCGCTACATAATTTATAAGCGGATGAACCGTCCAGTCGTATTTCAGTGGCCAGCCAGTCTTTTTAAGATCTAAATTTTTAGCTTTCACAACACTATCGTATGGTAATAAGCTCACACTGAAACATGAAAATGGAGTTCCTTCCTTTTTACTGTACGGATAATTTGGAATTTCATGAAAGATAATTATGTAGCACTTCCACCATCTACAGTGACCTACATAAGTTGAAAAGCGCTATAAAATTGTTAGCAGACATGTTTCAGCGAGTCACTTTCCACCAATTTCTTTATATTGCTTGCCTGCTTGGTCGAGAACTGTTACTTATAGTTTTATTTGTTCGCCGTCTTCCTGACAGTGATCGAGGACTTTAATGGCATGACTGTGTAAGTGCGGTGTATGTAGCGTAGCGTGTGAGTTTAAAGAGAAGTGGAGCATCTAGATACGAGGTGACAGAAAGATATTACAGGAAGTGGAGTAATCTCAGTGAAGCAAATATAAGAGGTTAGGATGTTTGTCGTGTAATAGCGCTTATTTTGTCACATTCGCGTCGCATAAACGTGACGGAGCGAGCACAATAACGCGT
This sequence comes from Ochropleura plecta, assembly GCA_905475445.1. Taxonomy (NCBI): domain Eukaryota; kingdom Metazoa; phylum Arthropoda; class Insecta; order Lepidoptera; family Noctuidae; genus Ochropleura; species Ochropleura plecta. Next base: position 15,137,617 of record FR997723.1, read on the forward strand.
AGGCTATGCCGTAATGGCCGACGCCTCTGATTTATACGTATTTCTTTTATGTGCCAACCAAATGGCTTTCTTTATAGAATGTTTCTTTTTCGGGCGCAGCCACAAGTCAGTGTCGCGGTTGGCCGTCTCTAAGTGAGTTACGGTGGCGGCAATGCTTTTAGATTAAATTAAGTTTAGCCTCACGAGTCGCGAAGTAATGATGTTCTGTCTTATCGATGTATCGAATATACTGTAAAGACAACTGGAAGAGACAAAAAAGTACCAATTGTTGTATTGTATCATCTTTATTTTTTTAACTTAATAAACACAATCCCACAAAACAACCTACCCGAATTTAAAACAAAACATTAACATGCATACTTTAACAAACCCATCACAGTAGGCTATAAAACAAACGAGATCCCGGCTATTCTAATAAATAAAAGTTATTTTGAACACCAATTCAGACTTAACACAAACTCTATTATGAGGAGAATTTAATAGAATAATAGATAGGCTTCGTATTCTTTCGACACTGGCAGAGGCACCATATATTAGGGGATGAATAGCAAGCTCACGCGACGCAGATAACAGGAATGGAACAAAAGGGTTCCATAAATCGTTATTAACTACAGTCTTCTGGTCCCTTGTTCAGGGAGTGCCGATAGTATGCGTCACATGCAAGTGAATTAAATAAGTTGTGAACTGTTACAGCTTACTTGCATGCCATGTATCGGTGGTGTAGTATCGAGGAACTTCTGCTGCTGTTGTCTGTAGGTAACTATTAGAAAATAACTAGGTTAACAAACTTACAGGCTTCTAGCACAACCATATGTAGCGTATGGCCTGTTTGCACGAAACTTTGACAAGGTTTTCGTTGCACCAACCTTGAGAGGCTCACAAATCTATTTGATTATTTGGATTATCCTAGGTTAAGAGATTCCTAGCTGAGATTACAGTAAAAGTATCTCGAAAATTAATATAAATACTTATATACATATCTATTTTCTAATATTATAAAAGCGAAAGTGTTTGTTTGTTACGTCTTCACTCCCAAATGGCCAAACCTTTTTTGATGAATTTTGGTACAGAGATAGTTCGGACCCTAGAGACGGACATAAAAAAAAGTCAGAAAAGGGGGAGGAAGAGGGAAGAAAATTAGAGAGTTTTTTTTTTCGATCATCACGCGGTTTTCAGTTAGCGTTAGCCCAAAGTAACTATGCCACGCGGACGAAGTCGCGGGCGGAAGCTAGTATAAAATTATAAGTACTGAAATATAAATAAAGGAGCTTTTAAAACGAAATATTTAGCTAGGACTTCAACCTGCTATTTAGCTAAACTTATCTTTCCGTCGTCTGATGTGTTTCGAAGATCTTACAAAAAACATGAATGGATATAAAATATAGACTGCTGATTTAGGCCATATTATATCAAAAGGTTTGTCTGTGTAGAATAAGGTCTTAGCTAAAAGGAAGGGACAAAAACAAGGGAACAAAAGATTTTAGGTTATATTTCAGTCTTTGTGCCTTGGGAGTGTTTCACACATATTCGGATTGGTATGATTCGAAAAACGTAGTGATTTGTAGACATACGTTCCGCAAAAAGCCACTCTAGTCTGCATAGTTCTTATATGAATTTACAAACAATCTGCAAACAATAAAATAATATGATTTGAACCATTGTATGAATGCAATAGTTCATCTCTAAATTGAAAGTTTGGATGGATGGATGTTTGTTACTCAATCACGCCAGAACGGCTGAATAGATCTAGATGGGCACAAAGATAGATCATAGTCTGGAATAGAACTAAATATTCATCTTATCCCTGAAACACAATCTCGTGGGAAAGTCCACGCGAGCGAACCGCGAGCATAAGTTTTATAATTTTACTCAGCTTTATCTGCCAAACGGAGTTTACCGATCGGCCGAATAACAGACTAATATGGCTGTGTAATGATAGCTTCGGTTTGTTTTTGTTGCTAAACAAATACTTACTGCTGAATCGTATGTGACGCAAAAAGCGTTTTTATTACGTCTAACTAGGCTACGAAATCCTTTAATTTTTGTTCTAAGAGTTCTTGCTTTTATACACTGACGGATTAGAAATATGTTATTTAATTAGTTTATTCTGCTTAACTTCTTCGTTGGTCTAGTGGTCACAAGCGTGACTGTGCATAGGGTTTGACTCCCAGGTCAGGCGAAGTCTTCCTGCCGGGGTTGCGGGTTGTCCGAAAGAGATACCGCGGCCCCGGAACGTAAAGGGCAATAGAAGTAACATGGGTGGTTTTAGTCAGAACAAGCCTGACACTCCTCCCCGCTCCGCTCACAGCGGGGGAAATTATTTGATGGATTCCCATCCCAAAAAAAAACGAAGTGTTAATGGGTTTTCCCTTCAGGAATTTCTCAATGGCAGTAACGTGGTCTACATTTGTGCTGGGTTGATAGCAATAAGAACGCCCCCTATGACATGGGATTTAAAACCATAACTGGCGAGATGTAGGTATACTATTAAGTACACGTCTGCTTAACCCATTGTGGATTACAAGCAATATGTTATGGTGTAAGTAGTTTTATACCTATGTCAGTAAACTGTAATTGAGAAGGCCGTAATCATAAATAATGATACATTGATATTCTATTGAATCGATACCCGTTTTTTTACAAAACGTTTATTGAATACTAGCTCGTGCGCGCGGCTTCACCCACGTGATGATCGAAAAAAATATACTATGTGTTATTCCAGACCATAATCTACCTCTGTGCCAAATTTCATTAACATCTGTTCAGCCGTTTTGACGTGAAAGAGTAACAAACATCCATACATCCTCACAAACATTCGCATTTATAATACTAGTAGGATAATAATAAATAGCCTGCACACCGTGACTGCGACAAGGTGACCACTCAGCATGATGCTTTGCTATGGAAGCCCACAGAACGGCGCTGGTTTCTAGTGGTCAACCCGTAAATAAAACGTATTGACGTTCGTTAATTCGTCAGTTTCGCTGATTGGACAATTAAGTTAGTTCTAGGTTGTTATTTATCAATTAAATATTTGTCTTTGTCATCTTAATTAAATGGTTATTATATTTGTATTTAAAAGCATATTAGTCAGATTTTCATAATTAAAGCTACTACAAAAATTGTTATAACGTAAAACCAAAACATTTGCATCGATATCAAGTTTGAAACAACAACACCGCTCTATGTTTTCGAATAAATGATGTCAAAACAGGAGATGGGGGGCGTAATATAATTCTGTGTGTTCCGTCGCGGGCGTGGATATAAATCTAATGTAAACACCATCGCACCACAGATAAGATGTGAGGAACAAACGAGGGAATGAATCACTATTTATTATGTTTTAATATATCGGTAGGGGGGATTCTTCATCTCTATGTAATAAAATTACAGAGAAAAAGTAAAAGAAAAGGATCTTGTTTAAGCAGTTTTGGTTTTATTTTTGTTTGAATCTTTGTTTGTTAATATTATCTATTTTATTTTATACCTTTTGTATATGATTGGTTTTGACATATTTTGTGTGTTGCTATATTTTTTTTACATTTAGTAATATTGTAATCTCGTATCCTTATTGTAATTTCTACACAAAGTATATTGTTTTGAAATAAAATACTTATGACGGTGAGTCATTAGTATTTTATTTTTATATACTTACTAGCTTTTGCCCGCGGCTTCGCTCGCGTTAAATTCGGTAGCGCCTTATTGATTTGTAATAGCAACGCTAAGTTTTCCCTTTTCTTCCCTCTTTCTCCCTCACATCCCACTTTTTTAAAATAAAAACTAGCCTATGTCCGTCTCCTGGTTCCCAACTATCTCTGTACCAAAATTCATCAAAATCGGTGTAGCCATTAAAGCGTGAAGAGGTAACAAACAAACAAACAAACTCACTTTCGCTTTTATAATATTAGTAAGGATTACATTTACAGGTTAGCACTAATTGTATTTAATACTAAATATAAACATTTTCATTAAACAGCACTCTGTAGCGACAGTTGTCACACCAAGAAACACAATGGAAGCTCGAACATTCGACTTTTACGATATGCTCAACACGAAATCCAACTCATAAATCTTTCCTCTTTGTACAAAAACCTCTAAGAAATAAAACAAAAATACTGGCGTATTTCCTCTATGTAGTTAGGAATTTTGCACGCAAACGAATTTAAGTGAGATAGGCAGACATAATTATCGAATGTCAATCGTCAGCGCCGTGCTGAAGCCCGGCCACTCGAGCCAGGTATGCTAGGGATGTGCTGCATTTGCGGATATGCGGATATTCCGGGTAAAATGGTACTACACAACAGATTGCGTTTTCTCACAGCGCTCCCTGATATGTTGGTTCGGTTCAGTCCGTTTGCTCTAAACAGATTCGGTAACGAAAGCTTATCGAAAGCGCATTTTCAATGATACGTTTCGTTGCGTAACTTGACTGAAAACATTATAATTGGGACACGCTAGAGTTACACACGCAACCCGCAACTAACAGGAACCTATACAAATATTACAAATGACTGAACAGTCAACACGAGACAGAAACCGACACAACAAATACAAGTTCTTTTAGCGATTTAATTACTTGAACAAAATATTCAACTACTGTAAAACTCTTTTGTGAAATACATTGAAGCGTGGGGCATTTTAGAGGACTGGGTCTGGTTTTAGTTCATTCTTTGTTCATAATTCAAATCCATTTATTATTTGTCACAGGTGAAATATTAGTTCTTATGATTATTACAAATAAGCTCGCCTTTAATTAAGGTTTACAATATTTCATGCGTCTTTCAAATCATATATCAACCGAAGTCAACGTCCATCATTCACCATCATCATGCATATTAGTTGTTAAAGTCACAGAGATTTTACAAATTAAATAACAGATTGATTTCATACTGATTAAAATATTAATTCAAATGAACTTATTCATTGATGTCATTGTAGTTTCATGCCTGGAAAGCTACTTGTAAGAAACCAAACACTGTAGTACGTTTTCAGCACTTAAGTCCTCGACATAGCATTACACATGTCAATGTTTTTGTTACCAAGCACGGTTCTGTTCATACAGTTGAAAGAAATTGCACTGCAATAATAAACCAACTAAGTAGTATTTAATGATCTTTCTGCAAATTACAAATATTTGTATGGCCCCGCACGGAACAAATATTTGTATGGCCTACAGATAGTTGTTCCGGGTCTGGCTGTTTGTTTATGTGAGATTGAATGTTTGTAAACACACCCACGATACAGGAGAAATTCCTAGTGTGTGTACTGTACACCCAAATGTCATCAGTCATATTTTATTCCGATGTAAAGGGGGCGAGCCTCGGCGCGTTAGTGTTCCACGCGCGCCTCAAAGAGATACCGCGGCTCCGGAACATAAAGGGCAATAGAAGGAACATGGGCGGGTTTTAGTCAGTAGAAGTCTGACACTCCCCCTCGCTCCGCCCAGAGCGGGGGAAATTATTTGATGATCTGAAATTTGTACAGGTGCTTGTAAAAGATTCAAAGTAAATATCATTCCATATAATCCAGCTTAACAGATGTGAATAGACGATACCTTATTGCAGTATACAGATTGCTCTTCTCATTAGAAAACGTCGGTAAACTGCAAAGCGCCTAATTTTCAACAAACTGAAAACCGAAACTAGGAAATTCGTGAACTACTTCAAACGAAAGCAAAGTACTAAAAGCTAAATACCAATGCTAAATACAACTTAAAACTAAATACTAGATTCCACGGAACGTGCACTGAGTTCAACCAATGCAGGAACGAGGTAAACGAAGGAACAATTCTAGGTATTTCGCTATAATCCTATAACATCACATTATATTACAAATACGAAAATTTGTGTGTATGGATGTATCATTTTTACTCTTCAAAGCCAAAACTTCTGAACCGATTTCGATGAAATTTGGCGGGCAAATTGTTATTGGGTTTTTCATCAGGAATTTCTCAGTTATAGTCACTGAATCTGTACTCAGTTGATGACAACTGGGCACAAATCTAGGAGGCAAACCTATTGTCATTAATAGGTTTGCCCCCTATCACATTGGACTTAAACATAACCTCTGCCTAACCCCTCGCGAATTACAAGTGAGATGTTATGATATACATGTCGAACTTACTAGGATGAAATTATTCTTACTCTATGTTTCTTGCTGATTCTTTTCGCGGTCTAACTGTCATATTATTTGGTTGGTGCACTAACCTCTCCCCATCCCTTTCCCGCACAAATTTGACGCCCCACAATAAAATTCGAATAATTAGAGAAATTTGTTGTTTGTGTCGTAAAGCTGTGACGATCGCTGAGGATTTTAAGGTATTGTACACCCCTTGCTTTAAACGAATGGCTTCGTGTCGTTCTTCCCTGCAATTCGTTAATCCACTTTATTGCATTAGTCGAATTTCAGATCGTTCGCAACAATTGTGCATATTCCGCGTTACCACATGTATGTATCACGATCTCAGTCTGAGCTAAAGTCATTGGAGCGAACAGGTAACCGACTTACCGATACAGCAACTAGCGCATTTATAAATATATACGAGTACATGCCAGAGCTTTCAAAAAGGGCAGATCATAATTGAAAGAGGTGCCCCCTCAATTGTGATTTGTCATGACGTGTGATTTAGATCCTATGCATAACCTTTGACATGTTTAATTAAGATAGGTTTTAATTAATTTATTTACTATTTATATTTGTTTTTTCGTTTTGTTAGTTGGTGACTTTTAGCATGTATTGTTTGCGGGTTGCTCGCTATACCGCGGCCCCGGAACATAAAGGCCAAAAGAAGGAACATGGGTGGGTTTTACTCAGAAAAAGTTTGACACTGCCCCCCGTTCCGCCCAGAGAGGGGGAAGTTATTTGTTGATTTCCCATCCGCAAAAAAGGTACTATTATTGGTGGTAAATATATAAAACACACGTTGCAACAAAACATCCCCAAATTATAATATTACAGCCGCAAATACACACAGAGCAATAAAGACACACATAAAAACCATCAAATACTCAATAACATCGCTTTTAATTTACATGAAACATTTCAATATGTACGGAATTGAGCATCGAAATAATCTTCTCATTTGCGACGCATAAATATATCAACAGTCGTTCGTTCGGAGTATTATGTGAGGGTTAATTGGATGAGGTCTAAACATTTGGTGTAAACGCATTCATATGTTTTGACAATCATACGTATATGACGCTGTTAATTATAAATAAACGTTGCGCTAATAATTAAGGATGCGAAATTATTGGAGCCGTTAGCATAATTGAAAACATTTCGGAATAACGCGAATATTTTAGTGCTTACGGACTTCAAATATTGATTTGTACAGCGTACACATAATATCAAATTATGGAAATTCAAGCAGATAGTTTTTAAACTGACGTGGTTACTGAAATTATTAATATCATTCCGTTTTAAATGATATTAATACGATTATTGAAATGGTTGTTGCGTGTATTATTTTAAAACGACATTTAGTTTAATTTGTTAATCATAATTATTATGTAAAAGCTTATCAATGAAATAACAAACTGTTTCATAATAATTATATTTATTTATTTATGGGACTTAATGCCTAAATACGTCAACATTGTGATAGGGTTCAAATATTATATAAAACTATTTCTTTTCGGGAACGTATATACCTACTTATACAGATGCTAATACACATATACACTATATATATTATTATATGAGTCTACCACTAGACCACCCCTACTCGCAACAATGCCTGAACAACATCATCCATTCCATTCTTAACCTCCCAACGTTTAGCTTTCAACAATTGTGGCCAGCTTCCAGTCTGATCGGATGTAGCTGAATACTAGTTACATGGAGCGACTGCCTACCTGACGTCCACGACCCAGTTAGTACTAAGTAATAAAATACCCAATGGTAGGGTTTGAACGTGCCTAAGATATATCGCTGATTAAATTTTAATTATAACACCGCACAGAACCCCCTGATTTACACCAGTATTACTGACTCCAGATAATTGAAGCATTACTTTGAGGTAGGCAGGTTTACTAAGCAGCTTAATCAGTGTCGGCAGTTTGTTATTATGGTTAATGACTCGTTCTAATTCTCTCGGCACCCGGCGAGAGCCCCCTGACTAAGTTCTGCGAGACCTCGCGACCACAAAACAGATAGGCACAGAAGGTCTAGTCACTACGGCAAGTGAAAACGCTTGCTCGCGCGCTTATATATAATTAGTTACGTGGCTAATCGCTTAGCTACAAGCCACAAGCTTTAGTGCGTGTTGCAACAACACAAGAGAAACTAATTGAAAAAAGTTGCGTAGAGCATGCTAGTTACTGTGACGCGTCTTGAGGAGGTTCCTACACACGAGATAGAAATAAGGAAAGTGCGCGCATCCCTTGACAGAAATCGCGTTATAAGTCGTATCTTCGCAGACGGGAAGAGTAGAGGGTTAAGGCAGGCATTTATATTGAGACAGACGGCAGCTACAGGCAGCCTGAGCTTACTGACGGGAAGCATGGATTGATGCTCTATTCAATTTAGTGCTGTCTGCCAGCATTATATTGGCAAATCCTTACTTAATATTATAAAAGTGAAAGTGAGTTTGTTTGTTTGTTACGTCTTCACGCCTAAATGGCCAAATCGATTTTGATAAATTTTGGTACAGATATAGTTGAGACCCTGGAGACGGACATAGGCTATTTAAAAAAAAAGTGAGAAGTGAAGGAGAAAGAGGGAAGAAAGGGAAAATCTTAGCTTTGCTATTACATAAGGCGCAAGGGCAAAAACTACAGGTAGCAGGTACCTGCAAATCAGGAAAGGGGAACTGTTGCCCCGAATTTAACGCGAGCAATGTCGCGGGCAAAAGCTAGTAATGACATAAAGCCACACACCAGTGATGTCACGATAATCACTGCCAGAATATAAACTTGCCTTTAAAAGAAATCGTCATTGACTTGCGTCTAAAAAACTTAATGACAGTTTACTGCACATTTTCGCTGGTTGTAAGAAGTCGGCCTTCTGTATTTATGTATCTATGCTGTGGTCGCGGCTTCGTACCAACTGCATCCATAATGAAAGTTTAATGTGTAAGAATCTAAAGTTCCTTAATGGTACGGTCGACCGAAGATGAGCTATTGAGTTAAATTGCTTGCAGTTAGCAGTAATTGTTGGATGAAGTTATTTGTGGAACGTGTTCAATGATTGTGCGTTGTTAACAGCCTGTGTGGGTGAATTATTGTGACCTTTAAATGTCGTGTGCTGAATTGAGGTGGTGTGATGTCGTTTCAAGTTAAAATAATGACTTTGGGCAATTGAGTATTATATTTACCTATGAATAATGGCAGCTGCACGGGTCGCTCTTTGAGGTTAAGCCGCGCTTATCAGGGTCGTTCTGTGGATGGATGATCATCGATTACGTCTATGCCTCGGAAAACACGATAACCTATTGAGCAAGCAGTCATTGGCCGGCCCGAATGTATGACAAGCAAAATAAAATATAAAATAAATTTTGAGTGTCGATAGGTACCTGAGTAAACCTAAGCAAATTAGCAAATATTAAAACATTTTTTTTAGCATTTTTTCGGTTTTTACATTATGTCAAACATATAACTTTTATTGTAGGTACCATAACTTTTAATTGATGTCAAGTTTACACAAGCATTTTTTTTCTGGTATTTTCCGCGTTAATTTCGCGGTATAAACTTTTACGTCCAATTCATCTTTATTTTCGTAACAATATTCTCGTACACATTTTTATACGTTCGTATAATCTGCGCAATAATTCGGTACCATGTGTTATACGAGTCACGTTATATCTAAACGAACCTTGTATCATTTCAAATGAATTACACCGACTGTTAACATGATACAGACTGTGAAGGTTTTGTTAATTTTATTTTCGCCGCCCCGCTCAATTCTGGCGCCCTTGTTTTATTCAAATTTGATAGCAAAACATATTTCATGCTAAAACTCAGTTTTCTAGGTCAAGCAATATAAGCCAAATGATGATGTTATTCTTCAGAATGGACGAATAAGTGGATTTTTGAATAATGAGGCTTGATTAACAATAGCCTGAACTTACGACCAGTTTTTTCAGAGTCATGCCTGTGCCTTATACGTTTTCAAGTTTTGCTTACGTTAACATCCTTTCAAAAAAATACGATCGACGAGGAATGGAAAGGGATCTACGGAAAAAACCGTTTATTCCACCGTTTTAAGCAATTGATTGAAATCCGGATCGGATAAACACTTGGTGATAGGTTAAAATGAAGATTTCTCCTTCTTATCTCCTTGCTTGCAAATTGGAAGTCGGATATAAAGACGTATTTATAGGACGAAACCTTGTAATATTACTTTCATGTTGAGCCCCGAGAAAAAAATCTGCAACACAAATATTTGCGATATTCTCTAACTTTGTCACTTTTAAAAAGCTTGTTAGTGAAAATAACGCTATGAAAACAATCTTGATTATTTTGTATTTTTCGTAAACTTCGCGTTGGATTCTTGACGCGAAGATTGTTATGGCAATAAAAACAGCGATTCGTCGTTTATACTTCGAACATTTGCCAATATCAACACAAACTAAATTGCCTATCTGTAACCCTCTGCATAATTTATTGGATAACCGCAACGAAGTTTCAAATGCAGCAGAAATCTAAGAAAATAAGCGGCTACATTTGAAAGCGAGTGAAACTGCCTTCCCTTTATCCGGCTACCTAATGGTACGTAAAATTTGTAACCGTTTCGAGTACTACGGCTACGACCGCGGAGCTACGAGCGTAGTACTTTCGTAGACCGTAGCGCTACGCTGAGTGGGGTTACTCGTTACGCCGAATGTGAGCTACGTATAATAAAATCGGTCGTTCGTAGCAGTTTAGTGGATGTAACGCTACGTATATTGACGTAGTTGCGAAAGGTGATCCAGAAAATTTAGAATTTTAAAAAGGAAATGTGTTTTCCAGGTCGCGGTCTTGCTGCAATTTATTGCCACTTATGCGATTTGCAAATTTAACGGGATATGATATTGCCTTCAGGTTATTGATCACTGGCGATAATAATCGTAAACGTCCTGTAGTAGTCTACGGCTTACCGTTAGTACAGTTGGCTAGTTTATTTAACCTGGACAAATGCAGGTAAGAGAACAGTGCAAAGTAAAGAAAATATAACTGAAAAGGCTCTATATTACCTATTTGGAAGAATTACGAACTCTTTAGGGTTGAATAAATCCTACATTATTGTTATAATTGAGAAGAAGGAAGTAACTTCATTCACCTCTGCCCTAATTCCCCAGGTGTCATAAAATCCTTACTAATATTATAAAAGCGAAAGTGAGTTTGTTTGTTTGTTTGTTTGTTTGTTTGTTACCTCTTCACGCTTTAATGGCTAAACCGATTTTGATGAATTTTGGTACAGAGATAGTTTGGAACCAGGAGACGGACATAGGCTAATTTTTATTTAAAAAAAGTGGGATATGAGGGAGAACGAGGGAAGAAAAGGGAAAACTTAGCGTTGCTATTACAAATCAATCAGGCGCAAGAGCAAAAACTGCAGGTCTGCTTGGTGTGTTATACCGAATTTAACGCGAGCGAAGCCGCGGGCGAAAGCTAGTTGAATATAAATCCGTTTCCGAGGACCATTCGGGGGAAATTCCGCGAGTTATAAATAAAGACAAAATTAATATTAGTCCTTTCACGATTCGTTCCGAGTTATAAATTACAATATTACGAGTTGTAATTAACGCCAAGTGTTTGGCTTTTATATAGTTTCTTATACTAATAAAACTGGTCGGCAATTTAGTGTTTTATTAGGTACTCGGTTATTATAGGTCACAAAATGTTAGCGTTGAGTGTAATGGGAGATTTTAATTGAAATTACCCCTTTGGGTTCAGTCAACATGGAATCGTTGGACCTTTTTAGAGAATGCTTTATTTAAATAGGTTTATTTGTGTAGTAAATCAAAATGATGGACTAAACCTTGACCTCTTGTTAATAATGTGTAATGTGAACTGGGAATTCGCTTACGCTTTTTGTTCTTTGTTTGTGCGTCCCTACACTGTTGTTAACCGTTCTTGTTTTGTTTTTACTTTAACCATCTGGTCCTCTAAACGCGGTTTCAATTCAATCCGTACATAAACGCCAACGATCACCTACCCTATTGCAATTTGGTCCTAAAGTACTTACCAGTACAGTGCTATCAGATTTCCGCAGCGTTTCGGTATTTGTCGGTGAGGAGCGCTATCACATCGAATCTCATTTGGATTTCAAACTTTGCATGGCTACGCAGCAGCCCCTCCCCCACTTTAATCCCAGAGGGGTGAGGGGGGGGGACTCTGGAACCTGTTCCCGTAATTAACTGTTCTACTGTCATGAGCTTTGTTTAGATACGCACGATTCAATAATGACAAGGGCATATTGCGTTTTGTGTTTCTAAGTATTATCTGATTGGTTGATGGCAGGATTTTGAATGGATGAGGTAAGGACATATTTATATTTTCTGTTTATAACATGCTTTTTTAGGGTTCCTTTAGTCAAAAGGAAAAATCGGGACCCTGATTGGATCACTTTGTTGTGCGTCTGTCCTTTATCTCTGGAACGCTTGCAGGTATTGAGTTGAAATTAAACCATATGTTACTCAAGTCTGCGGTCTCTTTGAGCTGTGAAAAAAACAACCCTCTAAACATACGCAGTCAAAACATATGGCCGTTTATGTCGAAAGTTTGTACGAAACACTCGGTGCGCGAGTCTGACTAGTTCATGGTCAGTTTTTGGAGTGCGAAGCTGCTTTAAGAAATCATTTTATTTAACATTTTTTTATTTAAATCGTCTCAAAAGAAGGAAATAAACCTTAAATTAAACTTAACGCATCAATTTAAATCATGTAAAAGCTTGTCACGAACATTTAGGTATATCATGCAACATTTTAGCTCAATCAATAACTGTTTTAAAATCAGCAAGATTTGTCTTAACACTATTTCTATTTGTGTTTATGAGTGCATAAACATGTATATTTGATTTTTTGGTTTGAAGACGAATACAAAAAAAAAATACACGTATATTACTGGGTTTTCATATTTTTTTATAAACAAATATAAATAGTGTTGGTTTAAGACTATACTGAGGTTTAGAGACGTATTTTTTGTACTTGTTCGTTAGTTCGGAATGTAGACTACGAGCGATTAAGGTATGAAATCGAAATCAATTGTTTTAAATTTTGAAGCGTTTCTACGGTAGGTATGTTGCCTACAGTCTACATGATATAAAGGGTTTGCATAAATAAAAGTTTGTAAATATGGATCACTTTTTAGAATAATAGCTTGTTGCGTAAAATATGCGTGTTTTCCAAACTCTTGAAAATATTAAATTACGCGTAGGTGTAACTTAACTTGCACCGGATTTTTGAATCTGTCAGCTACGTACACAAACATTTTTCTTTGTCTTCAAAAATAATATTTGGGATAGAAGCAAAAACGTGACGTTCGCGGAAACACAGTAACGTGTTGCGGCAGTAACGTTTTAGTGACGTTGTAAAGGAAAGGTTCGTTTACGCTTAGTTTTACTCCGCGGTTATGCTAAGACGTTTCCTCTACATATAAATATGTGTTCTACATTCATGTAAATACGAGAATATTCTTCTGTGAAGTAAATGTATGTATACGGATGAAAGCGACAGAAATCAATATCGTATCTAAGTATTAGTCATTCCCTGCTGAAAAACCGGCCAAAAACGAGTCAGACACGCGCACAGAGGGTTGCGACATAAACAGCCATATCGTTTGACTGCGTGGACTTAGAGGGTTGATTTTTTTCTCAGCACAAAAGGACCACAGAGTTGAGTATATGGTTGTGGAATTTCAACACCATGCCTCCACGCGTTCCCGCGATAAAGGGTCTTGGAAGACAGACAGACAGACATACGGACAACAAAGTGATCCAATAGGGTTTCGTTTTTCCCGGTGCGGAACCCTAGAAAGTAAATACAATGCCACGGGCACAAACCCCAAAATCATCCTATCGATTTTCTTTTATCGTAATTGGATATGAATGTTGTCTGCGGAGTTTCGATATTTAATTTGCGATTGTGCTATGCATCATTTTCCTGCCCTTGTCCCATTCTGTTTGGGGTCGGCGCAACACGTTTTCTTCTTCCATTTTCCCCTATCAGACGTCACGGCACCATTTACTCCTTTCTCCTTCATATCATTCCTTACACAATCCATTCATCTTTTCTTTGGCCTTCCTCTCGCTGTCCGTCCATCAACATTCAGATCCATCTCTCTTTTAGTCACATGTGCTTCATCCGAAAAAAACGACCCCCTTTAAATTTTTCTGTAACAGGCGCAACTTTCAAACTTCCTCTACTATACTCATTCCTTACTTTATCCATTCTTGTCACTCCACACATCCATCTCAACATTCTCATCTCTGCTTTTGTTTTTCATCCATCTTTTTACAGCCCAGCATTTTGACTTTTCAAAATTATGGCTATTAAAAATCTTAATACGAGAAAATCCCCTAAAAATAGGTATTTAAAACTGCGATATTTTCCGTTCGTACTCGTTATTGTACCTATATTGTATGCAAGGTATTGTTCACCAACATTTTACAACTTACCAACGACGTTGTGCTTATTTTTGTAGAACGTTCAATGATGTACTCATAATAAAGATTGCAAACAAAACTTTGCATTTCTGTTCAGTCGTCGAGAATATTCGAGACTGCACAGTTTTTTGTTCCAACTAAATAATGTGTTCATAACAAGAGTTTTGACATTGTTACGGAAAATGACACGGAAACGCGAATTTACGAGCTTGTTTCACCCGCAGACGACGAACGAGTTTCCGACTTTTAACATTTTCTCGCAAACTGCGCCCTTTAACTTACATTATAAACATTTGCGACCTAAAAATAACTTTAATTATCTCCTGACTTTTTAACTCTCGCCTAAGTTACATAGCACATACAATTGTGGAACCTTATCTCGTTGAGGGATCTCTAAATTGGGTCATATGTCATGTTTAGGGTTCTTTATCGTAATTACTTTTGGTATGTGTTTCCATTAGTTAGTAGAAACGGTCGATATAATCGGGCAGCCCTTGGATTAGATGTCCGTCATCTGCATAATAAATTAGAATCAATACCCTATCTCTATCGGACTCCCTTGATCATTATACAGCTTTAGTTATCTCGTCTTTGATATATTTGGTATTTAATCAGGGCTGTGTCTTTCGCCTGCCTTTTGTTCCTCAAGTATATTAATAGAAAGGGATCTGGAGTGGGATTTGATAGAGCAGTCGAGAGGTTTTATGTGAGGGTAGGCGATACTTCACTAGACATGTATTGGATGTTATTCATTGCCATTCTCAGTTCATTGTAGACTTGAGCAGTTAATTATTAGGTATTATCGCAGAAGTTGAAATGTTCTCCGATAATATCAACGCGGGTTATGTTTTTGTAAGTAAAACAAACGTATTTACTTCCAAGTGCAAATACAACGGGCAACATTTATTTATGTCGAACAAAGCGAGACAATGTTAAAATACGAGCTCCTGAAAAAGTTTATTTTAACCTGCTTACGTATCCCCGTATTCCTCCCGTGGGACAAAGGGGAAGATTTTTTTGGAAAGGTTTCCGTAGATTTTATTTCAAATACCCTGATTACTTACCACGGTGCTTCACTATGAATACATTTCAATATTTTTGCACAACTCTTTGCTTAAGGGCTTTGTTGGCAGGTATTGTAACTTGATTCACAATACCGAAAAGATTTTCAACTTTTTGAGTGGCCAGTGCTACGAGTATATACCCTTTTTTGTTATACTTTTTTTACATAAACATAACAAAACATCACGCTTGTAGGGATAGGCAGTTATGTTTTAGTTACATGTAAACTACTACTACTATACATTGTAGCTGTTTATACTATTTTTATGTATTTAGATTTGGTGCCTTAACTTTTATCAGTACAGGAAATATTTCTATGGTTACGGAAAATAAAATCTTCTAGTAAGGTTCAATTTCTTAAATAAAATATTAGCAATCATTTGAAACAGTAATTACAAAATATAATTGAAAACGTAAAACCATTAATTTAACTTCAACACCTACTAATTGGATTTTTATTAATTAGCGACACTCTTCACATTGAAACGAATTTATTATTAGCCAAATTATTAAAATGTGAATAAGTATTTAAAGAGCGACTTATTAAATTCTTTTTTGGCAAAGAATTTCAAATTAATACAATTTTAGGGGCATAAATCGATGATTTTAAATTAACGTAAAAATTAAAAATTATTTAGTCCTTTCAAAGCTAATTGATTTTGCTTCGTATAGTCAAGGCAGGCAGCAAATATTAAGTTTTTTGGACAGCCAGAAAACAACAAAGAATCGTAAACAAAATACAAAATTAGTCCACAAATTGCAACACCACCAACAAACCGCTTTCAATGTAATAAAATTCACAAATGTATGTGCTAATAACGAAATGATTAAAATTAAGCACCTACATATTTTTCCCTCATCACGAGTGTCTTCGCAGTTACGTGACATGGTAACCCAAGTTCATAAAGATACGGTTTTCGCACGTAGAACATGTCTGGGCCAAATAACAAAACTTATTTAACGTTGGCTCGTCCTATTATTGAACATAGAACTTTCTGCGGTAATTAAATAAAACGTAGGCTAAGCCTCGACATATTTTTATTACAACCTTTGAGTAATAATCAAAATAATTGTATTTCGAGAAGATTGGATTCTATTCGAAGAAGAGCTGAATTAAACAGCTGTTGTCAGTTACCTGTGATTCGTAAAGTCGGCGACGTTTGCTCGTTTGGGTGAATACAAATCAACAAAAAGCGCTTAAATCGTTTCTCAATGCTCGATGACGTATGAAATGGGGCTTACCAAGCAAAAGACAGTTCTCCTTTCATTCCAAATGCGTTTGCATCTGTATACAGATGAGGGTTATTGTTCCAAGCCGGTGATGCGGGCGGGTCGGCCTCGGTTTAAAGCCCGACAGTGATAAATGTTTCATTTATTCTCCAGTATGCACACTGCCGTATCTAAATCTGCCGCTCGAATTTTATTGTTTAATTATTTGTTGCTATTCGCTCGAGTTTTTCCTTTCATTTGGTTAGCGGTACAACCATTTAAATTAAATTTTCGAGGTTGTCCAAGAAACTTTTTTTGTGTTTGCAATTTTCCAGGTCTAACTAATATTATATTAAAGCTAACCTGTGGACCCTGCGGCCGTTCAAAAAGTATGCTCAGCGAAATCACAAATCTAATTTCAGAATCAGTTGTGCAAAAACATGTTTGAATGTAATAAAAGTTTTTGTAGAACTAATCCATTACTTTTTCGTTCCAGGTAAGAGTCTGCGTATATACATATACATACATGTAGCGTTAACATGTCGACAAAAGGTTGGTATTATATCACTAAAAAGCGAGAATTCGCAGGACCTATATCAAACAGAAAAGGTACAAACTGTCTGAGGTGCTATATCATATTTTATCGTAAAAGTGTAATTGCAAAATAGAGGATCTGGTTGTAAATTATGTGCGAACAGCTAAAATAATGTACGCGGCGCAATACGAGTGGCCGCCGGGGACATATTGAGACACCGAGCCCTTCTCACGGCTTATTTATTGTTTATTTTTACTGTACAATATTTGCAACATTAAGATTATATTTCTGATTAATGATAATTTAACCGAGATCCTGTTCTAAGAAAGCATAGACAACTCGAGGTTCAGGACAAATAAACTACAATTAGTTTTCATTTTAATGAAATTAAGGACAAAGCAAATATTCAATATGAACCACTGGTTTGGCGGTAAAATTGGATTATGATACAGTCTAGAAAATTACCGAAAATTGGATTATATTGGAGGCCTTGTTGCTATCAGCAAAAATGGTAATGCTCTAAAAGTAGGCGTCTAATCTTCATTACTGAGGTGGTTTTCTAAGTAACAAATCTCCAAATACGTCTTGGTCTGGCACGTTTAATCAAAATGAAGTGGCGATCCCGGCACGTCACGTTGGAAACATAATGGATTTTTCCATTTTGCTTTATAATTTAAAAGGCGGCTCGGCTGGGTCTAGTGGATACAATAACCCGTCGCGTCACTGTGGGTACATCGTCAAAATGGAAATAAATAACTCGTAACTAGACTAAAGGATTAGCCGCGGTCATAAATATGGATTAATAAGGTTTAATTATATAGCCTTTTTACGTCTACTCCGTCGGGTTTGGTTTATATTTCGGGGCACGTACGCGAAGTGCGCGCTCGCTCACTCGCCACGCAACAAATGAAGCCTCCAAGTGCCTCCAACTCTGATCAAACTTCCGACCATCGATTGTGCTAAACTATGCGGTTTGTTTACTTATAGCTTATGAAGTTTAACTGTAGAGGCAGCTGTTCTGTATTGAACTAGTCCTTTAACAATAGTCGGAATACTGAACAGTACATTAATTTTTACTTTGCATTATTGTTCGACAAGAGAAAGTATTTTGAAGAACGTTTATTTTCATCTTCATTCAATGTAAAAGTCACTTTTTTATATTCTCCTACCTCCTTTCAACTTTTAAAGCGGTTTTTTTAAATGAATACTATATCTTACTATGGCTAGAAAATTAACTAAATCCCAAATGAATATTAAAATAGCTGCTCTATTTCCGCAAATAATTAAAGTTTCCAATCAGCCTTTGTCAATTAATTAAGGTAATTGACATTTGAAGTGGGACATATTTAATTGATTCAGTGATCGAACATGAACATCAACCAGCTTTTAAAAGAATTTGTGTTTCTGTGATCTATTGAAAAACCCAGTGAATTGTTTAAAATGTTTCTTAGTTTAAACTATTTGCAAATTAATTTCATCGTGGCATGCCTAGTATTATAGTTTCTTTAAGATTTTGTTTATTTTCACTGGGGGATTGATTTTGATTTTGGACTGGCATTGTCAAACAAATGCTGTTTAAGTAGCAAAAACATATTACATATTTAAGTTCAAAGCCTAAATTGGATAAACGGTTTTACCTAAACTATTTGATCTGAACTTCAGCATTTACGAGTAGTATGTTTAACTAGCCCTCAACTAAATGTAAGATTTAAACCAGAATCCATCAATAACCTTCAAAACTCATCCTCTTTGGTATCTTTTTACTGAAACGTATTGTGTTTCATGTAAATATGCGGGCTTTGAAAAATGTGTGGGCATGAGGTGCGCTTTCAACGTACAAGTAACTCAGCGAACATGACTAAGAAATTCAATTCTGTTATATCCCCCATATACTTGGTACGTATGTAGTGAGGGATCGCTCTAAGTGAACCACACATTCATCGTATAGTGTTTCACTCTCGAGCATTTCTTCGGTTACCCGTTTAACCCCATTCTACGTTTCTACGCATTTAAAGCCTGTCTTAGCCTCTCTTTTGGCAAATTCGAGGCGCTATTTTTGCTCAACAAAATAAACAAGGGCTGTTATGCTTTATGAAATATGTACATATTAATGCTTTGTTTTCCTCGTTATAACGTTTTGTAACAAAGTAAATGACCCATAAGCTATCAAATGGAGGTCTAGATCCTGCGAGAAAATTTGCCGTAAGGTATTAATGGTGATTCAGATAAATTGTGCTCTTCCGACAGAATACAGTAGGAAATAGCTTTTATCATGAAACTATTTATTAAATGTTATGTTTTTAAGAAAGAAATATCAACAATAGTTCATCTAACGTAAAAGATAAACTATTGTTGATATTTATCTTTCATCTTTATGTTAAAACGGAATTGTTGTTTCAGCGGTAGCAGGACAAAAGTCATGAAAACTGTTGTAAAACGAAAATACAAAGCGAAATATGTTGAGCCAATACAATAATTTTGTGGAAACACGTGCACCATGTCTCCATAGTAGTTTTAAACATTTTGCAACGAGAAAAGAATTTACTATACAATAAACGGCGTGTATCGCGTCACATATTCGGTGTAAATTAAGCGACGGCTGTGGCCTTATCGTGTGGAATAGAGATGAGTGTCCCCAACGCTGGGATTTGTTTGAACAAAACTTTATTTCTGACAACCTCTTGAAATAACTATTTCAGTACGAAAATTGCTTTTTTTTCTTTGTCACTGACAAAACTTCCAAGAAAGGATAACATAGTACGGTAATATTAAATGTCGGAGCTCCCCGAGAACGCTCAACTTGTGTATAATGTTTTTCCAGGTGTAATTTTTGTGAAAAATAGGTGCCTATTAAAGTAAGTTCACGTTGTTAAAAAGGTACATTACTTATAATTTAACGTTGAACGGACGGAACGGAGAAGTTATATTCGCGTTAATAACAGGGTAAATGAGATATTGTTGACTTTTACTCCTTTGTCTAGTAAAAATCTTAGGTCATGGCATTTAACTTCATTGCCTGCCTGTTAGATTGTCAATTTGATTTTAATGGGTGAGCGTAGACATTTAGGTGTGTGCTGACAGTTTTATGCTCAAGATAAATTACCGATCTTAAAGCCTTTGCCGAATAATTGGCCGTAAAATATCAGGTTATCGGCAACAGTCGAATAACGGGGTTGTATCTGAAGTTCTTACGAGTCTGCCAAAGCGTGTTTGTTCCCCGGAACTAATCAGATCATTATCAGACCCTTGCCACATTAATCATCTCGTGAGGCGAGTCATAAACGTTCGCCGAGCGGTCAACCCGTGACCGCCGCGCCGTTACGAAATTCTTCTGCGGCCAGCTGGCAGAGCTTGTAAGTGGTTTAACTACGGCGAAACTTTGCGGTCAACCCTTATATTTTACACGAATTGCCCAATCGTATGTATTACGCCACGGTATCGAAACGCATTAAGCACTTGAAATAGAGCTTTTTTTTTATTTGAACAAATGAGTCGCAAATAATTTGTTTCTTTTTTTAGTCTTTTGAGGTTACTGAGTAAAAAGTATATTTTCAATTTGAAAAAATACCAAAATCTAATACGTAAATGTCGTTAACGCTCGACAGATATGATTGATATCTCACGAGATAATAAAAATAATATAGAACAACTAAAAATATAGTGTTGTTATCTTTTAAAATGTATCTACGTTTTTCAATTGCTTTGATCAGAGAATTATAAAGAACAAAGTAGGATTTAATAACTGTTAAAACGGTTTTGTCGGGCATAGAAAGTTACAAGCCCGAGGTATTCTGTAAATATTTTGATTAAATTAACAAAATACATAAAAAATATAATATAAAGGGATATTTATACGCAAAACGATATTTGTTTGAGTCCCCTAAGAGACAGCATAAAGATATGTGCCAAAGAATTTGCTTACATCAATGGAATATTTTATTATTTTGTCATAGGTACTTTCGGTAAATATGAGAATTCAAGGTAAAGGAAGGATGAAATAAATGATGCATACCTGAACAAATCGGTTCGATTAACTTTCTTTTAGAAATAAATTAGACCTTTGAAGTGAGCCAGACCTTTGAAAGGTAATTTTGGTTTCATTGAACATTACCTTCCAACATTTGAACACAAAAGAATCGATTAAGTAGGCAATCTTATTATTTAAAGACTAAAGATTAATCTAGACCGTTTGTTTTTATTTTATTATAACATTTTATCTTCACAATGGGATGCCTGATGTTTTTATCAGATGAAAATGTCTGCAAAAAGTTGAGCACTTTATTTTTTCGAATACAATAAAACCTTTTTATTGCACTATTTTTTATTGTTATGGCTGGAATGTGCGTACCATAAAAAATATTTAAAGTGTCAATTAGATTAAGTGCTCAAGTATTTTGGTAAATCCTCACTAATATTTTAAATCCAAAAGTAAGTGTTTGTTTCTTTTTCACGCGTAAATCACTAAACCAATCCTGATTGTTTTGCAATACGTTGCTGACAACGATGAAAGGTAACTTATCCTTACACCTGAGTGTACAGTAAAGGATATAAGGTACCTATTTTTGTTTGACAGTTGACTTTGACCAACATAAGGTACCTTTCATCCAGAAAAAAAGTACTGTTCCCAAGGGGAAAGAACAATAACGTTCTTATGATGTTGCCACGTGTCTCATCAATCATGATTGAATTATATTATAGCTAGCTGTGCCCAGCGGTTTCACCCGCTGTTCACTTAGGGATATGAAAAATAGATGTTGGCCGATTCTCAGAGCTACCCGATATGTACACAAAATTTCGTTTAAATCGGTCCAGCCGTTTCGGAGGAGTATGGGAACGAAAATTGTGACACGAGAATTTTATATATTAGATAAGAGTACAATCCCAATTGATTGTCATACTCTACTAAATCAACGAGACCGAAGCCGCAGTCAAAAGCTAGTCACAAATATACAAGTATTTTTTCAAAATATAATGCTAATTGTTTTTGAGAAATTCAATCCTATTTTGGTAGCCTGTAAACATGAACTGAAAGTGATTAGAGTGTGGAACGTATTATCCCTTAATTTAGTTCTCGTAAAGGTTAGGCATGTAGTTAGCGATTGGCAACCGACAGGAGCCCAGAATTCTGCGGACCACCAACGCTATTATTGGAATGTCCCCGCAACCAGGAATGCTGCGTGGTAGTCGTATAGTAAACAAATATATCTACATCTATTAGGATTTACCCTTAAATTCAATTAAGCACGTAGGTTGGTAATTTAGGCATGGAAAAGTTGTTGAAATCAATCCTTATTCTTTTTCTTATCTGTCTTCTATCTTATCAGACCATTAAGGCGCGGCAATAAGCTAATCTTTAGGTATTCACGAAAGTGACGCTAGCTGCATACTAGGCATGGTCTCTACACAAGTACACGACAGTATTGCATCGAAAGAATAGAAATAAGGTCGAAAATATTTCGGTGTTTGATTTTATTTGAATATCATGTCCGCCAAAATGTAGGTCATTTTGCAGTTTTTATTGAATATAAAAAAAATACAGCTCAATGTTTGAAAAATCTTAGATATCTCTTTAGTATATACAATTTTCTTTGTTATAGATATAAAAAATATGATGGTTGTCGCTGAAAAATGGAGAATTTCGAGACAAAAAAATTTTTTTCTTTGTCTTTTTAAATTTTTTTTTTCGTAGTACTAGACCACTTTTGTAAACTTATTTTGTGTAACTCTTTACTTCATGTATTGAACTAAACACGGTATTTTTTTTTGGCTAGTGGCATGTACAGATACGGCTAACTTTGCGACGAAAAACTAGATGTTTTACGAAGTGTTTGCTTTGTACAGCGCCTTAAATAGCCACCTGCACAGCACTATCGTTGCCTTCGTAGGATGGGAAGAAAATTTGGTGGATATTCTATCACACTGGCAAAAAAGAAAAAGAAATGTGTTTGGGATGGATTTGTTGAAGGTCGTATTCAGAAAATAATATAATTTGTTTTGGGAAACAGTTTAAAACAGGCTAAAAACCCACCCATGTTCCTTCTCCTGCAGTTTACGTTCCGGGGCCGCGGTATCTCTTTCGAACAACCAGCAACCCCGGCAGGTCTTTGCCATGGAAACGTAAAAAGTGTTTGATCTTTAGATCATGAAAACGACCTTGATCGAGATCATGTTACAAAATCGGTGATATCCACCCTCAGTCTAACAATACATTTGACTTAAGACATAAATCTTTTAATCCGAAGAGTTCAACTTCTTGTGGGAACCAGAGATAACAAAAGATTTTTAAATTAGGTGAATTCGAAGCGCGTAGAATATTAAAAACAAGCTGTCGTTTTGCATTCTCGTCAAATTCAAGGAGCTATAGCGTTAAAGAATAAGGCCCACACAATTTATTTTTCATGCATAATTTATTTATTCTTATGTTTCTTTCCAATCGCAAACAACCTTCTAGCAGACATGAAAATTTCAATTAAATCGTCTATTAAAGTATTTATTTTCGTTTCTTTCTTTAGGTATTTGCCTCTCTTTTTACGCATATCTCGTTGTTATTTTAATGTGATGCTTGTCAAGAGCTTTTTACGTCACTAATTGAATAGCTGTTCTCAGTTACGTTCATTTCGCTGCCGAGTGCTCGATGAATAATTAATCACAGAGTAATTTTCTGGCCGAACTTTATTTCATAACATCGATTAATATGTTTGCAAAAGTAGACAAGAGGACGTGATTTCGTACGATTTAATTGTGTCGTGGACATACCTTTGTCATACCTTACCTTAATCAATTGTTTTGACGTAGTGTTATCTGCGTTTGAGTGAATCCGTTTCACGATGTGTATGGGATCTCTTTGGACCTTACGATCTCCCTTCGCATACATAATATGTAAACTCAGTGAATTTCCTCCTCAGCGAATATAAAGTTACGACACCAGAGCGAGTAACACGGCCTTAAAGTCTGATTGAACGTCTTCCAATGGAATATACTTCGCATTTGTTTAGATTATCCCCAGTAATGGTGGTATAAACTTACCGGATCCCAGAAATTGGTCGTATAAGTAGTTTATTATTTGTTCCCCTGTATTTGCTGGGTATAAAACAAACTGAAATTGATGTTGTTGATATGTATTCAAATATATTTTATTGGTTCTACGGGTAACCTTATTATTTTTTATGGTTTCCATTTCGAGCCTAAGTGCTTGACCATTTTGTTACTCAAACTGTATTCAAGACTATCATTTATTGCTGCATGTTTACTCGTTTCATAAAAGACCCTATTACTAATCCGCCATTTCTCTTTTGCCAAAGTTAGATAACAATAAGTAAGTAACATCGATAGCGATCAAAGTTTTAAAGCCTGGTGGCATTATCTCGCCATTCTGGCCAAATGGTGGGCTAAAGCGAATGTGTGCGACGTGGGTTCAGTCTATAAATCAAAAAGTTGAGAACGCGACGACTTCCCTAACAACTCGAGTTGAAAAGACTGCTGTTTAGAAAATAACAAAAAAGAAATTTGATATTTCCTCGCCTTCCAGCAATGAGTTGGTATTCAAATTTCATTTTTGGACCAAATTATAACTCTTCTTTTTGTTAAGAAAGAGGAATGGACATTTTCGGTCTTCATAATAATATTTTCCTATTATTTGGTATGAAATTGGTTGTAAACTTTTAACTAGGTAACTTTAAGTCTTGTTAGTTCCCGAACAAAGGACGGACATTCCGTCTATCTATTAAATTATAAATCCGCTCTAGTCCCTACGTCACACTCGGTGTCTATGTTTAAGTTGGCGCTTTGTCGCTGTTTGCTTCAACGACCGTCGACCAACGACCGATGCGATGCAACTCAACCTCATTGTTAGCACACATGGAAACCGAAGCTTTGCACAACTACCACATGTGTATGCGCCTACCGAGACTCGCAGAATTCCCGTGACGTTTCACTGGGCACGTTACAGAGCTTACTGTAGCTATACCTCGAAACGTTACATTGTTAAATACAAACTCGACACACCAGCAGGTACATCGTATCTAGGGACACGTAAAGTGTACAGTGAACGGCCCAAACCACGCTCCCAAAAGGATGTCCTGAGGATTAAGAGAGCGGACAGATGTAGTAATTTCAGCGAAGGATTTGTGTCCGCTTCTTTGTTAATAACGTAGGCGGAGTTCCGTTACAATATGCATGGCTGTATTTTGAAATTCAACTCAGGTAGTAAACAAGAGCAATGTTAGCGTTTATCTGAGAACATAATGTAAACTGGGGTGCAACAAATGCTGGTGTAAGCGTCTTGGTTCCCGGGCTCCGTGTAGCGCCGTAGTGCCGTAGATCCGGTGGCATGGCACCTCAAATAAATCTTGCTTTGTCCGAGGACATTATGTATGCTAACGTCGGCCATTCCTTTGCTGGGTGAGCTGAGCGTTGCGGCATCATTGTCTTCTAACTGAGGACTCTGTTCAGTGCCCAGATTAATACAATGTTGTGCGCGAACTTTTTAATAATGAAGTTGAGCGCCTTTGTTGCTGACGTTGTATTTGTGGGTGTCGTAAAAGACGGCTTAGGGTTTATGTCTAGAGGAGAGACATAAAGTAGGGATAAAGTCTTCTTGGGCGGTGAGAACAGTATTAGTATGAACTGTGATCCGAGATTTGTTGTTCTAAAAGGCGGTAATTGTAGTGTACTTTTTGTAGCCGGCTTTTGTGATGCCAATGTTCAACTGTCGTAGATCCAATGTATATTGTACTTACTAATTTTTAATCCAGATTAACTAGCTGTTTCCTAACTGCTTGTATGCAAATACTAGGTAAGTAGCTATGGTTACCCTTTTGGCCCGTGTTCGGTGTAATGTACTCTCCAGGGTAATGATGTTAGAGATCAATGCTCCGTTTGGACGTTTACAAACTACTGTCGATACTAACTGTATTACTCTGTTGTGTCAACGGCCCAGGCCAACAGCCGTTCGTGTGTATTTTTGGATAAAATAATATGAGGGTGCTTTTACTCCTGCTCGTCATCGTTGTTAACCTTCTCGATCAAAGTTCATCAAGGCCTTAGGTTTAAAATAGCTTGGCATGATCGATGTTTACGACGAAATACAAGTTGTACGACAATCTATCAAACTTGCGCAGTTCGCTTGCATTGATCAATCCTCAATTTTACGGCGGGTGACATCCGTCACCGATTGATATAAATGCACGCAACGGTCGTAACTGAACGATCTAGTTTCGATTTTCAACAAATCATTTTGCTTGCGTACGAACGCGAACGTGTGGGTGTTCCCTTTTGTGTGCCTATTTTTTTTCCAGAATTATCATTATATAACTGTAAAAATAGAACGCGCTAAAGTTTAAATTCTAGGTACATATAAAAGGTCAAAGTGTCATAAATATTGTTACTATTTGTGATCAAACTTTTTTCACAGAGTTATTTTTGTGTGATTTTACTTCTCCTACATTAGATCCTAAAGAACTTATCGGACGAATATCTAATAGTATAAGAACAGAACTGTTTGAGCAGAACTAAGTTTGTACTTATCGAAGCCAATTATCTGAAGTTGGGGATTTAAATCCATTCTATACGGTTGCTAAGCGTTCATTGGTATTCTAAAATATCAGTTCGTGGAATCTTTAAAGAAGATCTATAAGTATTGTGAACTCAGAGTATTCTCTTGCGATGCAGTCGTTTACCTAAAATAAGTTTCAGGATAACAATCGAGAATATTATTTTAAGGTATTGGGAGAGGTGATCGGTGGCGGTTACCTCTCGCGGCCGGCACTGGTTCAGTCCGTAGTCTGGAGCGAGAGGGAAAGAAGTCACCTCCCTCTGCTAAGCAGTTATGCTAGCAAAGGAGGTGAGCGGATATTTGAGGGAGAACACTTCAAACCAAGCCAGCCACGGCGGAGGACGCTCATGGCGTCGGGTGCCGCGAGACGGTTTACGGCCACCGTAAACGCGGGTCTGTGGACGGTGAGCAAGGGGTAGCTCACCGTCCGTTGGCGTGAAGGCGCATTCGTACTTCACGCGCGCCTCAAAGAGATGTCAGCAAAGCAGACGGTCCTGCTAGAGCCTCTGCTTGCGGGGATTGCGGGTTATTCGAAAGAGATACCGAGGCCAAGTGCGAGTCAGATTCACACACACACACCAAGGGTACAAAAATGCGGCTTAAACGGCCATTTCTTTTGATAGATGCGTAGATTTAGAGAAAAAAAAAATCAGGTATGGAACCCTAAAAAGAAGTAACATGACACTCCCTCCAAATATTTTACCACCCTCCCCAGAGGGAAGTTATTTGATGATTTCACATCCCAAATAAAAAAAAATAGATTTTGTGGGTATCAAACAAATTGCATTGAATCATAATTATGCATCATCATAACACTTATGATGTCCAATCAAGACATTATAATTCTGGTGTATTAAAATGACTGTCTCATATGTTTACGATAATGATAATGAACTTCTGAACTACAATCAAAAGGTCAAAGGACACAAAAAAGCTTGTAGCTCTGCGAATTTCTGCACACATAATTCCAGATAGATATAATTATGTAGATACTGACACTGACATTACACGTTCCACGAGTATTGATTACTACAGAGAAACTCAGTATAATGTCCATGAAACTCAAACCCTACCCCCATCGATATAAGCAAGGCGTGCATTAAAGAAGCTTCTAAATATTTTCCGTGGAGTGGTTAATGTGGTAATAGTGCGGACGGGCACGATCCGTCGGCCGCACGACATTTATTGGCCCGCCGTCCGACGACCGACGACCGACGCCGACATTGACGGACGATCGCGCCGAATGCGAAACGAGACTTATTGGCGACAATTTTTCAAAGTCACCCGATGCACGCTTGATACGGACCGCTTCCTCATTTAACTAGTTCTACAAGTTTGTCCAAGTTGGCCCTTCTCTTGAACGCATTGTGAAGGCCGATTCATCTTTTTGGTCAGACAAAGCTCGGACCAAAAAGATATTATTTTCTGTTCGTAATAATGAAATTATCAGACGTCCATGGAAGATTTAACAGAAAGTAATGTTTACCGACTGCTACCGACTGGTAATCCCTCATTCTCTCACTTTCCTTGAGTCAATGTTATCCAACGTGCCCTAACGATTTTCCTTTATTTGTAAAAACTGTAATATGGAATGAAAGCGGTTGTTCAATCACGCGTAAAAGAAAACGATGATGGTAATGATTCGGAATGAATTGAATAATCGTTAATCGACCAGAATTCAGTATTGTGCCTTTGTTTGGAGAAAAAAAAACATGATTTATTGGTCACGTGCTATATTGGCTTATAATAACTAATAGCTTAGCAATATTTAAAAACTTTCCAGATAGTTAATCGTATCTTCCAAAATTTGGATCGTTATTTACTCAATTAACTTTTCTTCGATTACAGTTTTAAATATTTACTAAAAATATATAAAAATAGGTTTCTGCCGGTATCTGGAGCAGGGTCTGGGCTACTGGTGGTTAGGATTCCAGAGACAGGAACCTCCTCACAATGCGGGCCGTATCGAGGAGTATTGCCTCTTGAATCAGGCCCAACCACCTAAGGAGAGCTTCGACAGATGTTCGTCGAAGCTCTTGGCAATCAAGCCATTAGCCGTTACGACAATCGACACAATGATAGCCCAGTTCACATTCCACATGTCGACAACCTCGAGTGCCAAGTCGAGATATTTTAGTTTTACACAATTACTTATTATGGTTACAAAAGCGTGGTACGTATTAATGGTAATCAAGCAGTTAACATTTTGCTCACTTGTAGAATCGGTTAATACTAACTTAACGGAGGTACCACAAGCACTTAAAAAACGCGGATACTTAAAAACCCCGGACCACATAATAAAAACCCTTACGACAACCCCAGTAGAAACAGAGTGTCCTATTTTATTGCTCTGGGACCCTTTAAAATTCAAGTAGTGTACCATTAATTAACGCATTCCCTGGAGTTAACTTCTAGGATTTACGTTTCGAAAGGCAACATTTACGTTGGTAAAAATAAACAACATAATTTTGTAATGATTGCACCAATTCTAAATCCATAGATGGAGTAAAACATAATGATTAGGTATTTTCACACCTTTGTTGGTAAAATGGTAAACCATAAATATATAGTGCGTGTGGTGCTAGCCTGTAAGTGATTATTGCACTTGTACAATCCTTACTAATAATATAAAAGCGAACGTGAGTTTGTTTGTTACGTCTTCACGCCTACATGACTGAACCGATTTTGATGAATTTTTGTACAGAGATAGCTGAGACCCTGTAGACAAACATAGGCTAGTTAAAAAAAATGAGAAATGAGGGAAAAAAAGAGGAAAAAAAAGGAAAAACTTAGCTGTGCTATTACAATCAATAAGGCGCAAAGACTACAGGTAGCAGGTACCTGCAAATCAGGAAAGGGGAATTGTGTTACCCCGAATTTAACGCGAGCGAAGCCGCGGGCAAAAGCTAGTTAAGTATAAGTATTTTTTTATCATTTAGTTTTGTGTTAACTAATTGAAATAAATAAATTTAAATAAATAATTAACCGAAATAAATAAATAGAAGCAAACTTTGTGATTATAGCTTTGGATGCGAAGATAAACGCATGGTTAGTTTGGGTCTCATTCACAAAAAGCCAAGATCGAAAAGTTACCTTTGTTAATCCACAACAGATTACAGGTTTACACGAGCATAACAGAAACAAGTGTGCCGTAGAATACGTAAAAATAGATATGTAAGTTAAAACGGGATTTCGGTCTACCGAAGTCCGAACGAACCATTATCCTGTATCGGGGATTACCTTTTCGTATCGACTTTTAGCGGCAAAAACATTATTACTTAATACTTTTTTCCGTGTTTCCAACTTCGCATGTTATGGATCCAAATAACATTCAATGGCTATGTAAAAGCCTCCGTTATATGTATAGTTTTTATTTATTTTCTATTTACGGAAGTGTTTGCAATGGCCACCACTTTTCATAACAAAAATCCCATTTATTCGATATGGAAACATATTATTATTATAACATTAACCTTGTCTATTTTTATTAGAACTATGGTAAAAAACACTACCTCTCTCCTTAAATAACAATATTAAATATCTCTTTGCTCTTCATGATTATTATTTTATATGTATATTATAAATATTTGTTTTTATAAATGTAGCTATACCTACGTTCGTAAAATGAAACACCACAAACTACCTACAGTACTGTCTCTCCTCCTTTAAATCCATCCAAAGGTTGTCTTGAAAAGATCGCTTTTAGCGATAAGACCGGCATTGTGTCACCCTATTTATAAGTTGTAAACTGTTATTGTATGATTGTATTGTCATTTGTATGGTGTACATAATAAAGAATATTCTATCTATCTATCTAATAATATGAAAAGTTAACTTAATTCTGTGAAAGCTTATTTCTAGAAACATTATAAAGGATTTTTTTGGAAACGTTTTTATGACACTTAATTGGTAGGACCAGCCTTCTGTAACGCAATTACAGAAAACACAAAATTTCGTGTTCAGTCAATATAGTCACATATTTGATATATACTATGTCACATTAGATCAGTATTGATGGGTCAGCTGTTATTGGGCTCTCTAACTACGTACGCATACACAAATGTATATATGTGTATACAATATATCAATCCGATTGCATGTGTCTGATGCCACCAGCTGCGAAGGTAGTGATAACAATAAACATAAGCAAATAATGACTACGTAAAAACCAGTCAAGTGCGTCTCGGACTCGCACAGAACAGATTCTGTAAAAATGCTGAAGAAAAAACATGTATTTTGTATCATAGTGTACTACTTGTTGGAAAGACGGATAGACGAACCGGCAGACAGCGGGGCTTTATTAATAGCGATGACACCCCTTGACTACGGAACCTTAAAAAGACGGGAATATTCATTGATATTGTACATAGTATTCCTTATACAACCTTTTTGGTAAAATAATTGTTATAATTACTTTGATATTTAATAAATTTAAATTTAATTAATAAATGGCAAAATGGGATTATGTTTGTGTAAAAGTATAATTATCGTGGTTCATGATCGTGTTACTAAAAGCTGGGATAATTTGATGTGTATCGAAATAAGTAACGAAAATAGTGATAATTTAATTTAATTATTATAATATAAGAGATGTGGGACGGGTTGGTACTATTTATTTTGTATCCATTTTGAAAGTCAGATATGATAATAATCACGTAGAATGCGTATGTTTGAGCCAATAGTAGCGGCCTAGTAGTGTGATTAGATAATTCAATTGATTCGGAAATGGTGATTAGAATCACCTTTTTGGGTCAAACTAAATTAGCTAGCGGATTTACACTAACTTGATAGGTATCGATTACTGAAAATGATAAAACTATTATAAAAAAAAAAAAATACCAATTCGATACCAGAGCCGAGCAAATTTCGACCGGAGGACACGGTGGAGCACACAGTGGCGGTCTGTCCAGCTTGGGCTGAGCACCACTGTGCCCTCGTAGAGGCGATCGGCGGCGGCGATCTCTCGCGTCTGGCCCTGGTTCAGTCCATGGGCCAATCAATGTAAATCAATTGGGACCACCTCGGAGGTTATACCGAATTTATTTGGGGATGGAAAATCATCAAAAAATACTCCACAAGGTGGAGTGTTAGACTTTTACCGTATGAAACTTACCCATGTTCCTTCTTTTGCCCTTTATGTTCCGGTATCTCTTTCGAATAACCCGCAACCCCGCACGCAGGGGGGTTCTTGAAATGCAATCTCAAATCGGCCCAAAGTTGACGGGGAAATCGAATAACAAACATACAAAAAAAAAGTCGGATTGATTAACTCCTTCTTTTTGTAAAAGTCGGTAAAAAATTAAAAAGAAAACAGTATATTGTGAACAGCACTTCACCCAGTAAGTGAGTTAAGGGGTGCTTTTTATCAATGTACCTCACAACTGAATGCATTAAAACATGTTCACAAGCCTTTATTGCAGTTTACGGAAACTTCTGAATAGCTTTATTATTCTCCAAACCCTATACATGTTTGACAGGAGGGGAGGGTTATTTAAATAATGTTTACAACAAGAATGTGGTGAGTCCTTTGAGTTTTTTACAAAGGTAAGAATGTTTTCACTTTACTCAATAGGCATTTTTTACGTTTGTACTACGTAAACTTAGACATATTATTTTTCCACAACTCTGGGGGACCACAAACTTGAGTATATGATTTGACTCAAAATAAAGGGTCTTAACAGACAGACAAACGGATAAGAAAGTGATCCAATAAGGGTTCCGTATTTTCCTTTTGAAGTATATCATCTGCCTAGCCTTTTCCCAGTTATGTTGGGGTCGGCTTCCAGTCTAACCGGATGCAGCTGAATATCAGTATTTAACATGGAGCGACTGCCTATCTGACCTCCACAACCAATTAATACTGGGTAATACGATACCCCTTGGTAAGACTGGTTGTCAGACTTTCGGAACACTGACTGCCTGTGACGACTGTCAAAGATCTACAAATGACAGCCGGGACCAACGGCTTAACGTGCTTTCCGAGGCACGGAGGAAACTCGGTATGTAACGGGTGGTCACCCATCCGCAGACCAACCTAGGCAAGCGCGGCTTAACCTAAAGATCGACCCGAGCGGCTGCTATTATTTAGCCACGAGCTCCTCCTTCCTTTTGAAGTACGGAACCCTAAAAATGAAATATTTCTTTTAATGGCTCTTTCTGATTCTAATATGCCCAGGGTTGGACCTAAACGAACATAACTTCGATACATCTACATTATTCTACATGTACGCGAAGCTATATTATCCCCGAGTGTCATAGGCTACATTAAAAACCTTCTCATAATTTAATTTTCGTATAAAAAGGGTACAAAGCCGAGAGCTAAAGCTAGTCTTACATATTTTTAAAACGATTTTTAAAAAGACATTAAATTTCGAAAATATGAAGAAATGAGAAAAAAATCATCCTGTGTTATTCCAGACTACAATCTACCGCTGCCGTGCTGTGCCAAATTTTATCAAGATCCGTTCAGCCGTTTTGACCTGAAAGAGTAACAAACATCCATCCTCAAAAACATTCGCATTTATAAAATTATATTATAGTAGGATAAGCTCGCCTCCTTTTACATGGGACTTAACCACAGATGGCGAAATGGACTCCCCTCTGCCTAACCCTACGGCAATTATAAGTGTTATGAAAAGAAACCTTGACTATCGTTTAGTATTCAACCATAAAATATACGTTCAATGTTCCTATAGCGCAAACTTTCGGTCCCTTACAAAGCTATCATGTTCTTGCTCCATCGATTGGACCTAATATAAGGATATGACTACAACTTGTTAACTATGTGATGTCGAGCACCGTATAAATTCAGGGTTGCCCCGAATTCCCCAAACCAGAACCAGTAATTAAACTGTAAATTACCGCTAAGTGCAGACCCGGACTGAAGGTCGTATCGGCACTCTCTCCCAAGAATACCAATGAACCTAAGGCCGTAATCAAAAATTTATTCGAAGGACTACCTACAGGTCGAAACATATACGCAAAACTATTTTCTAGGCAGTTTTATATAGGCACGTCTCACCACTGAAACGTTTGAATACCTTGGTTTCTTATTCTTCAAAAGACATCTTTATATTTTTACTGATTTTCAACTTTAAACTTTTTAAATTGAACTCTATCAACTTTCACTACTAACTCTTTAATCTTAATTAAACGTTGAAGTTTTTGTTAAGTTTTAAGTACCTACATTAATGATTAAATTTTGAGCAAAGGCAGGTTGGTGTAATGGAAATATGAAGCTTTTAAAAGGCACAAATAGCTTCTATATTTCTGCGAATTTTATGACAATGATGAATGTCCCACTATAGGGTGACGTTTAGTAATATTTGATGTCGTCTATACATTAACGCAGCGTTGTGTTATTCAACAAAGAATATGTCACCTATCTTAGGCTTTAGTAGAGTGTAAAAATAAATACATAGATTTTCGAATTGCAATTATCTTAAAAAGTTTTAGTCAGCTAAATTGGTTTCAACACAACAAAACAGTATCAACTATGAATATAATAAATAAAACCTTTAAATCATGAAGGTTTTAAATATTCATATCTTTATTTGCATTCCTTTATGTGTGAAAACCTTACAATAGGCTTAAAACTAAGGTATAATTACGGACCCTGAAAAGCATTTCAAAAACAAATATAAGTACTAAATGTGAAACGAGTATTTTTATTTGAAAAACCCACGTATTTATAACACCGCACGCTCATGCTTGGGCCTCTTGTCTTAAAGGCATCTGACGAATAAGCGAGGACTGGCCAGCGCCAGAATCACCAAGTTTGCTTTTGACCAGCTTATTTGTTTAATTTTACCATACTTCAGTTAGTCTGTAAGTCAAATTTATGATAATATCTCAAGTTATATACTAGTTAGTTAGTAGTTAGTTAGTTATATACTATAGGTAAAGTGTGCTTCGAAAGTAAGGATATTAAAATTTAAATAGTAGACTCATCCTTTCAACAAAACTTTGTAATAAACTATTTAGTTTACATAAAGCTATACCTACATAATATTGATATGCCCTCTATATGTACTCAGTCTTAGAAATTGATCCAATCATGCGGGCCGGTTGATATAGCTACGTCGAAACTACACAAATGTACCCTTTATATTATAATCCCTAGAGGTGAAAGGTTTCAAATAACATTGTGGTGGATTGATGAAACCTCAGATAATATAGTTTGAAGTGATTATCGTAGCATTAGGCAAACATTGGCTTTTACTAGAAATGTCTACAACTAAAGGTATTAACCTATACAAAGGAAAGTTATGTCTGAAGTGTCAAAGACACTTGTCATGTTTAGTCACCTTTGCTATCGTGTCATCCGCCCCAAAGCAAAAAGGTCCAGATTTCCTTTGAAATGCGACTTATTTCTGTCCTTACAATACCTAGGAATGTTGTAAACGAGTGCCTAAGTGAGCTACCTAGTGTCAGGTGAGTTGAGTGGCATCATTATCACGACTTTGTGAAGTCACACACGTTAAACACAGATTGCGTGCTTCTGTTGTCGGTGAACAATTAAGTCGGTTCGAAATGTTCTTTCAAGATATTAGCAAAGTTGCGACAAGGAGGGCGCGACGCGATCCCGCGACCGAACTTCTCCGGTGCCGTTTAGCTCGTAAAAGAACGTAACTGCCGCTGTGAATAGATAATAAGGATTTTATTAAAATTCCTTGTCCTTGTTTTGCCATTCGCAGGGTTTGCTTCGGCGGTCTTTTGTTCTGGAGGCATGCGAGCCTAAGGGTTGCCAAATTCTCCCATCGTCAACTTCAATGAAATTTCAGTGCCACATTTATAGTCCCCCCCTTTTGTGTTCGTTTTTATATCAAGTCTTGTAATGATAAGCCAGAATTTAGAGAGAGTTTATCTTGTCGCTATAAAACACCAACGCCTGTGTTAATTATGCAAATAGTGTCTGAAATGTTTTCAACTTTTGTGTTGGACTAAAATGGGATATTGCAATTGAACATTTTGCGTTCAGTACAGGCTGTAATCCCTATTCATTTAAATCGTTAATACGAATCAATATTGTGCAATGTGTGAGCTGTACATAATATATGATTTACTACATTGGCGATCGCCGTTTTAATTAATCTCTCTACGCGAAATAACAACGAGGATTCAATTTTCTGGTCAAATGGATTGGTGCTGCCAAACGTGCGGGCTGCGGCCTCTGTGCTATTCGTTAACTTTTTTATTCTTCATACGTCCATTCGTGTCAACTCAATCGATTTCGTGAAAGATCACAGCCCTTGTCTGTAGTCTAGGTCGTTTATTTTTTTAATTGTTTTTTTTTATTTTTGTTGTTATTGTTTTTTTTATTTCGTTGTTTTTTTAATTGTTTTTAGAATTGTTTGTTTTTCTGTAATAGATGGCTTTTACGTTCGGAATATAACACTGTTTTCATTTATAATGTACTTGACATACATCATTACATTCTGAAGGGCATGTGGTGGAGTACGTAGCCGTGAATATTTTCCATAAATCAACTCAGCAGCATCTACCGATAGACTGTGTCTCCCATAGGAGTCGTTGAGGGAAAATTACTTTCTCATGGTTTCGGAGGACGGTGTTTTATTACTTCATCCCAATGAATAATGTTCGTTATACAGAGTATTCAGGAAAAAAATGTGCTATATTTTCCCTAACAACAGTTCCAAAACTTTAAATTGACGGTCTGTTTGGCGGTTTCGTAATACCTCGACGCTGATTCGTTTAAAACATTTCAAAAACTAGGTTTGCTATAAAATACTAAGTTTATGTTGTGTAGTTTGTATTCGGTGGGTATTCAGGCGCACCGCTCCGGTTTATGCTCGTATCTCAGTTCAAACAAGAAGCGAGTCAGCCGTACTGTTGGCTTGCGGTTCCGCGACTCCAACTTGAGCATACATTTTAGCGAGGCGCGACAATTTAGGATAGAAGCCATTTGTAAATCAAAGCTCATTCTCGATAGTGCTATTTAATCCAGATGTGGTGTTGGTTGTAGAAACGTAAAGAGAACCGTACAGCTCGACAAGATTTGTCAAAGGAGTTAATTATTTGGCATACGAGTAAGCTGATGTAAGCTTAAAATGTTTTAAGATAATTAAGCTCCAGTACCTACTCAAGCACTACTACATCAAGGGTTGCGGGTTGTTCGAAAGAGATACCGCGGCCCCGGAGGATAAAGGGCAATGGAAGAAACATGGGTGGGTTTTAGTCAGTACAAGTCTGACACGCCCCCCAGTTATTTGATGATTTCCCACCCTAAAAAAAGCACTACGACACAATATTTAAGTCTCACATTTAACTCAAATTTACCTCATAAACTCTGTATTGGCAGTTCTATATGTACACATATAAACAATATGCGTATCCAATTCCGTTGAATGGTTCCCGTCAGCCGTCGGGCGCGACGGCATCACCTGTCATGCTCCCGAGATCGACTGCTGGTTTACATGCTACCCTGATCTACTAAATTCGGCCGACATAATGCCACTTAGTTATATTAGTGAGGAGGGTAGAAAACAAATCATTTGTAGTAGGAGAAATTGGCGAAGGAACATGCGAACATTTATTTTGTAACTAGTTTTTCCCGCGGCTTCATTCGCGTTAAAATCGGGGTAACGCAGTTCCCCTTTCCTGATTTGCAGGTACCTGCTACCTGTAGTTTCTGCCCTTGCGCCTAATTTATTGTAATAGCAGTGCTAAGTTTTCGCTTTTCTTCCCTCTTTCTCCCTCATATAATAGAAAATGCGAAATACTCCATACAAACTTCAACCCCTATTTTAGGGAAGTGGGGTATTAGAAAGAGACAAAAAGTAGCCTATATCCGTTTCCAGGGTACCAACTATATCTCTGTACCAAAAGTCATCGAAATTGGTTTAGCCATTTAGGCGTGAAGACGCAACAAACAAACGAACTCACTTTCGCTTTTATAATATTAGTAAGGATTGTCAGTCAACAAGTTGGGAATGGGGCTGTTTGCCAAAGGCGAAATACATAACATCACGCCTATAATCCTCAAAGGGCTGGCAATAGATGTACTTAATAGTACACCTAGATTTTGCTAGTTATTTTTAAGTTCCATGTAGTAGGGGTCGAGTCTCATTATTTTCCTGCCCTTGTTCTATTTGGGGTCGGCGCAACACGTTTTCTTCTTCCATTCTCCCCTATCAGACGTCACGGCATCGTAGTAAATGAAGCCGTGACGTCTTTTCTCTTTCATATAATTCCTCACACAATCCATCCATCTTTTCTTTGGCCTTCTTCTCGCTCTCCGTCCATCAACATTCAGATCCATCACTATTTTAGTCAAATGTGCTTCGAGTCATCTGGGTCGAGTCGAATGCCATCAAATGGACACAGGACCAGACTCCGTGGCTGATACTGAGAAATTCTTGATGAAAAACCCAATAACATTTTTTACAACCTGCGAATTGAACCCAGGACCTTTTGCTCAGCAGTCAAGCTTGCAATTATTAGACTTAATATATGTCAGTAATACCTGTGCCCAGCGGTTTCACCCGCTGCTCAGGTCTCCCCCTTATTACTTAGGGGTATGAAAAATAGATAGTAGCCGACTAGCGACTCTCAGACTTACTCAATATGCATAAAGTCATAAGAATCGGTCGAGCCGTTTCGGAGGAGTATGTAAAGGGACATTGTGATACGAGAATTTTATATATTAGATTTATACAATTTAAAAGTTCAGTATCTGCTTTGATGTTTAGTTAAATAAGTACAGTTAGCATCTGCTTACCTTATTACCTGGTATCTAGTATTATTGATCTGAAAACAGGAGTTGAAAGTTCTCTTAACAGAGTTCAAACGAGAAGCAATATTTAAATACAATATTGTTTCTACAACTTCTCCCCGGTAAACTATAATTATTTTCAATTCAATGATTGTTTGAACGGTTTCTAGTTGCTATTATATTCTAGCTGCATTGTACTCCGAGACCAAACGTAACCACGACCCGAGAAATATCATAACATTAAATAGAATAGTTCATTTTAGTTGACAATAGAGCTTCACTGCTGCTGTCTGAATTAACCCTCTCAATGGCATTTTGATCGATTTCGTTGTTATTCCATTGAATAGAAGTCGACATCTGAAGCCAATCCAAAACTATGTTTTGAATGCCCCAAGTGCGTTATGTTGAAAAGCCGCTAAGTTTTGGATTAATCGATTACATTGCGGGTTAGATTGGGCAAGTTTAACAGGCGTTTGGACGGGCCAAGTTAACCCATTTGTCTGAAACATGCCTTTACCCTTGACAAGAAAGATTTGACGGGTTCTCCACGACCTAACAGATGTAGTAGTAGGTAGAACGTAGATGGCCATCGGGATTAGTTTACGCTTCCATGGGTTGTATGTCATGCAAACTTTCCTAACTGTATTTGGCAGGACACGTATTGTACGTAAATTACGAGGACAACAATGTTACATGAACGTCGAAAACTGTCGAACTGGTTCAACAAAAGGGACAATGTTTTACACTCCAATGTTGGCGAATTTAATATTCATCACATTAAATCCCGAGCGCCAATACGGGCGTTCATTAAAATACATTGAAATAATCCTTTTCTATTAAATTTAATCTGACCTCGGACGGCTTTGTCTGGTGTCATTAATCTTCATAAATGAAAATGATATGTGCTGCAGGAAATCAATTTTCCGCTCGACTTCATTGCATCGGGTATTCGGCGGTCTGTGTTTGCCATTTGACATTTAATATTCCTCGATAGGAATTAACGTATTTTGCACGATCACGGTTTTTGGGAGGACGCAGGTATTCCAGATGTTTTATTCTAATATTTTTATTTCAGTGAATATTTTACATCAAAATGAAAAAGCACATTGAAAACTTCGTTTAGTGTGCTGTTTTAAGAAACGCAAGGTTTTATAAAAAAAAGTTCTTCAGTTTTATAATTGTAGCCAATTTAAAAATATTTATATTTGAGAGTCATCATCTGCCTAGCCTTTTCCTAACTATGTTGGGGTCGGCTTCCAGTCTAACCGGATGCAGCTGAATATCAGTATTTTACATGGAGCGACTGCCTATCTGACCTCCACAACCCAGTTAGTACTGGGTAATACGATACCCCTTGGTAAGACTGGTTGTCAGACTTTCGGGACACTGACTACCTGTAACGACTGTCAAAGATCTACAAATGACAGCCGGGACCAACGGCTTAACGTGCTTTCCGAGGCACGGAGGAAACTCGGTATGTAACGGGTGGTCACCCATCCACAGACCAACCTAGGCAAGCGTTGTTACTCTCAAATTTATATTTGAGAGTAAGAACAAGAATGGTATTTTGTATTAGATGCTTGTTATAGTTCCACCATATTTGGAACAGCTACTTATTTCCAAGGTTCTCACATCCAAAAACGAAATACTAATAACTAGAAAGTCAATATAATCTAATATATAAAATTCTCGTGTCACTATTTTCGTTCCCATACTCCTCCGAAACGGCTCGACCGATTCTTATGAAATTTTATATGCATATTCAGTAGGTCTGAGAATCGGCCAACATCTATTTTTCATACCCCTAAGTAAGCAGCGGGTGAAACCGCTGGGCACAGCTAGTGATTAATATAATCCTTACTAATATTATAAAAGCGAAAGTGAGTTTGTTTGTTTATTTGTT
The DNA here is from genome assembly GCA_905475445.1 of Ochropleura plecta. Lineage (NCBI taxonomy): Eukaryota > Metazoa > Arthropoda > Insecta > Lepidoptera > Noctuidae > Ochropleura > Ochropleura plecta. The sequence goes on from FR997723.1 coordinate 15,178,199, forward strand.
TGTTACGTCTTCACGCCTAAATGGCTAAACCGATTTTGATGAATTTTAGTACAATGATAGTTGGGACCCTGGATACTTTTTAAAAAAGATTAAGATATGAGGGAGAAAGAGGGAAGAAAAGGGAAAACTTAGCATTGCTATTAAAATAAATAAGGCGCAAGGGCAAAAACTACAGGCAGCAGGTACCTGTAAATCAGGAAAGGGGAACTGCGTTCCTCGAATTTAGCGCGAGCGAAGCTGCGGGTAAAAGCTAGTATAAAATATTTGAAGTTTAATTTTAGTTTTTTTTTTTGTCTTTCCTATATGCATCATCGACTATTTAATTGCAATGCCTAAACAGACAACTAAGTGCTAAGACCTTAGTTCGCAATAAAGAATTTGATTTCGACTTTGAGAAATATTATAACAACTACAATGTATGGACTGCCTTGTTGGTCCAATCACGACTACTGAGTGTGAGGGATCAGGGAATCCAACCGAAGAGGGTTGGAATCCATCGGAGTCGGACAAATTATTGTTGGATTTTTCCATTAGGAATTTCTCAGTAACAGCCACAGAATCGAGATTTGTGCCCAGTTGTTAGCATTAGGATCGCCCTTTTTAACATCGGACTTAAACATAACTAGCGTTCTACTAGGTACATCTCTGGCTAGCTCTTTAAGGATTACGTGATGTAATATTATTTATATAACTTCATAACAGTTTACCATTTAGACTCATGCCGATTGACTACAGTCAGACCCGGATTTAATAGAACTGTCGATGCATTCAGTTATTCCGCAGTGCATTCCGGATTTCGTCGCTTCGTTCACTCAATATGGGTTGAATAGCTAGTATTCAGCCGGTACTCATGAACGCTAGCATTAGTAAAGCTGTTGTTTTATTAGCCTAGGTACTAATCTTGTTGATAGGTTTAATTATTATGAGCCTATTTTGAAATGTATTAACCGTTGTCACTCATGTTGTTGATCCATTTGTGTAGGTCGCTGGAGAGTTATTAATCAAGCAACAATGTTCTAGATTTCAGTGGTCCCTTGTGTTGAGATTTTAATATCCGCATGGACTTCATATTGTTCTAAGGTTCAGATCGAAAACATAATGAGTCCTACTGGAGGTTATTTGTGTCAAAGAATTTTGTAATTAAAGAGTAAGGATTCTTCGTCTTATAAAAGCTTTAATTGATTGTAAATTAATCTCGATTTCTTTGATACCAATTTGTAAATGAATTCCTTTGACGAGAAAGGCAAGTTTGTGATGACTGAATAGAAACTATGCCAACCCGTGCCAGCTTTTTAACCTTGTGTGTCAAACCTTAAAAGAAGAAAAAAAAGAAAAATACATTCGTGTTTGACAGATAGACATTGGCATGATTCTATAAACGATCTTTCCAATTTCGAATACGATATTCCAAAAAGAATTCGGAATTGCGTTCCGATTTTGAATTTTCCGCTTTTTAATTCAATATTTTCTGTCGAACGTCTGCCTACCCGCTTTTGATAAATGAGGCGCCATTTGACACAACTCGGATGCGAAAATGCCGTCGAACATTTTTTTTGTGAATATTCACGTTTACCGTTTTGTTTGTTAATTTAAATCGCGTAAAACGTACAGCAGCGGCGGGAATAATATTAACAAAGATCATACTTACATTTTTCGCAACTTTTTTGTATAATGCATGGCATTTATGGAAATACAATCTGTAGGTACATTAGGCAGTTAAGGCAGATTCAAATAGACGCGCCATTTGATTAAAATTTAGGTACTCATTTTAAATCAAGTAACAAAACTTGAATTACGTTGCTGTTTTTTATTTCAGAAAGCACATTTTTTACATTTATATGCTCTGCACGTCTCCTAAAGATCTTGAGAAGGGTTAAAAATTACAACAACCGATGGAGGCCGTCTTTTATTCGTGATTCTAAAGGATTTTTATCCCCATGTCACTTTTACTGAATCAATATAATCGTATATTGGTCTATTTTGATAATTTTAGGTTTTTCGATGGCTGAAATGATATTTAAGTTTTTTCAATAAAAACTATTTTTGGCTCATGAAAATTATTGATCTACGTTTAATATATAATAATACTTTCTCTAACCCTCCAAATATATAACCTTCTGCCTTGGATTAATACTAAGGCTTTTTATCCCAGTGTACGGTAGTGAATTTCCGGAACGCAGCTAGTAAAATATAAACAGATTCTCGATACATAAACATTATTATTATAAACCTATACTGTCTCACTGCACGGCAAAAGCGTCCCTTCCCTCCTTCTACTTTTAGCGATGTGGTGCAATTGTAGGCTAAAAAGTTCATCCCGCCATCTTTTTCTGGGTATGCCGCGTGGTCGCTTCTTGTTACTGGGTACCCACTGAGTAGTTATTATTGCCCACTTCTCCTCTTACATGGGGCAGATGTGACCTAAACGCACACTGAAAGATAAGAAAGCGTTTATCGCTCACCGTATGAATAAACGGGAATGTTAAGAATTATAACACCCTATAAAGTCTCGTTACTATATCACTGGTAGGTTGTTCAAACTAAGCTGAAACTAGTTTCTGAATTGAAGACAGTTTACAAAGTACGCAAGTAACCAACTGTGTAAGTACATTTCGAAGTCATATTCAAGTCGATTCTCTTCGGATATTAGTTTTACGTGTGTAAGAAGCACTTTATAACTTATTCTATCTTTATAGCTGTTTACTGGAAAGAGAAAAGCTAAGAATATCAAGAAAACAATGCATTCGAAATCGCGATCCATTTTAAGGTGCGCTGTCACCATAAATCATTGTAGATGCTATCAAAACAGAAGTAAAATCGTGCTCTATCTTTGACTGAGAATAAAATTGAAAAAAGCCGATATAAAAGCTTCGTTCCGAAATACATTGCCGTGCCTACCTCAGCAATGATTTATCACGTTCACAAAAATATGTACGATCAAACAGCGTTAAGATGGTATCTAATTAATGAGAAATGTACCCGTTTCACATGTTTACATAATACACGCAACCTGTGGGTGTACCACACATTAATATTAGCGACAAGGCTCACTTTAGATCCTGCTATTTTTGTAACAAAACAAACAAAACGTAATTTTTGGAACAGGCGAGCAGTGAGACGTTTTGATAAATGTGTAACAATGTACAATACTTTGGCGGTGAAAACCCCAGAGGGATCCCAGAGTTGTTCGCACGGGTTTTGGGGCATGAGCGCGCCGATTAGGCTTTACATGCAAACATCACAGCAAAATCTCTCGCTCAAAATAATAAATCACATATTCAAACAAACATTATCTAATATTCTGGGCTATTTACGCGTGACCTATTTATGCTTGAAGGGATCTGGGTACTAAGTAAATAACTGAAAGGATGACAATTCAAACTCGAACGTGGGTAGGACGCATTGGACAGCCTTGTCAGTTGAACCGTCCTGTCCCTATTCATCTAGATTAAAAAAAGAACCCTGAATAAGAAATAGTAAATACATTTTAAAGTAATATGTTTATTTGCTTTCCAGACGTGTGTGAAGGATCGTTAACCTTGGGAAGAATTGCACCTTCTCTATCCTAGTAAATTCGAAAACAAATTGAGCTGCACTCACGTTTTAGATGTTCTAAAAGCACTAACTATGAATTCGTGCGACCTTGTCTTAAATTTAGATCTATTTATTCACGTGTTGACAATATCGAAGGAGAATAGCTGTTTGGTTTTCTATAGGAAAATTTTACGGGAACTGTCGAATTTTGTGCTTAAATATATATAATAGATCTTTGGAGGTTTCTGTTTTGATTTTTATAAGCACCTTCACTTTACAACACACTACTAAAGTAGAGAAAGCATCAACAACGGTTTACGTAGACACTCTAACAAATAACTTTGTTGTGGAGGATAAACGGACGGCGGGAACTTAGGAGCCCCGGAGGCCACTTAAAACTTATGTGGCTTCGTTAACCATAGTCCTATATTCCTACTGTTGTTCAGACCTTCCAGAATTATATAACAAGAGCCGTCTTCAAGTTTAAATTTAGTGTTTCGTCTCGTCATTGTGGTTTCGTTGAATTTAATCAGTATATCACTGCGACCCTAGTTTGTTTGGTGATGTCGAGCTAAACTGTGGGGAACGGTTGAATATTCAGTATCAAAAATACAACGCCAAATTTGAACTGCAGACGGCTTTGTAGGATTTCGATGATTCGATTTGATTGGCGAAATCTATGCAGATGTTACGTTATGGAGGCTGGAAATATTTTTCCGATACCCGTATCCAGCCAGAAGTGAGTCTGAATACTGTTCAGATAATAACAATTTTGTTTGGATTTTTGTAAATTCGCTTTGATATCAGAATGAGGTTCAACTCTCAAATGGCAACAATGGAAACGTTATCACAGTCGTATCAGGGATGCTTGTTATCGATATCCTTCGAGAATATCTTAAGTCCTTCTGACGTATTTTTGCAAATCTCCGAGGCTCTTTTATTTCAAATCTTCGTACCTTTTGTTTATCGTCTGCCGTTTATTTTGAACTAAATATTATTTCAATATGAAGTAAGTAGGTCAAATTAATATGGATTGGAATATTTCGCTTCAATGAATTCAATTTAATGGAAGGTTGTAAAATGTAAATTTTCTAAATGCATGGAAAGATACAGAACACTTTTAATTACAATACTTGGCATTAGAATTCCAGTTATTTTTCTTATTTTTGTCGTAAATACTTGGACTATTTAGTTGTTCTGAAAAACTTTGACAAGGGATTACGCCGTCTAAGTGCCTTTGAGAATTAGCTCTTAAGGAAGGCGCTTATTATTGTTAGGTATAGTGGAGTGCTTCTTGTGTTTTGTTTTAGTGTTTGTTTTCGTTTAATCCCTTTCTTACTTTTTTAAATAATTATAAACATAAAAAAACAATATCAATAAAACCGGCCAAGCTGCGAGTCAGGCTCTAGTGTAAACAGTAATTAATTTAAGTACCAAAGGTTGTTCTAACGAAAAGATTGATTTCCTTTGCGGTTCTATGAGATGCGACATAAACGTCCACATCTTTTGATTGCGTAGACTTAGAAAGTTGATTTTTTCACAGCTACTACACCGCAGACCGTAGGTATTAATTTCGATCCAGCCGTACCTGAGATAAGAGGGTCTTGTCAGACAGACGGTCTACAAAACGATCTTATAAAAGTTCTGTTTTTTTTCCATTTGAGGTACTGAACCCTAAAAAGAAACATTTTATTACTGCGCTGCATGTCGCGGGTTCGATCCCCGCACGGGACAAATATTTGTTTGACCTACGGGTGGTTGTTTCTAGTGTGGCTGTTTGTGTATGTGAGCTTTTGTTCCTATTGTGCAGAATTTTTAAAAAAAAAATTGTATAAAAATAGTACGGTGGTCAGGGCTTCAAAGAAATAAACTTCTTAACAATAAAAGCCGTGTCCCAGAGTACCGCTTTTTGTATCAAGCTTGTATCTATATCTATTTTATACTATTGTTTTACTGCTGGATCGCTAATAGAAGCCAATTGACATCAATGGACTCTATTGATTTATTTACAACGGTTCTGCGCTCGCGATGGTACAAAGTAGTAGCGATTCAATCATTGAAACGTAGCTTGGTCCGTGTAGAAGAAGGTACTTATTTATATAAATTCTTGATTGAAACCATTAATTATAGATTAATTGATCGGTTTACAAAACAACATGGTATACTCTATTGTATTTATAGCTAGGTATCGAGAAAGTATTTAAAAATCTGACTGACGTTTTAAGAGCCGATTATAATATATTGTTCGGCACATAATCGTTTAGGAACACAGCAATAAGTACCTTCCTGTCTATAAATAGTTATCACAAGTAAGAAGGTGTGTAGAAAAAAAACTCAGGAAAAAAAACAGAAGAAAATCTATTTTTCTTTCTGTCAGGTTTTTATCAGGGTGCCGCAGGTGGTGAATTGTACGTGAAATGATGGAATAATTATGACGAACAAGCGACATATAATTCACGCGAAAACCTATTTAGGTTTTACTTTCAGTAATATTTTTTCTAGGAAAAATACCTACCTAAAACTTGAAAGAATTGCGTCGGTTTTCTAATACAATAGACACGAAAATTTTAAACGATCAAATATTTAAGCTTAAGTTTATTTCCAGTTGTCTTTAATCACGTAATCGTCGATAAACAATCGATCACGGTCCCAATAAACTCAAGAGTTCGACACTATTCATAAATGGAAAAAATCCTGCTATGTAATTACCGGTCTAAAGCAACGTTTATCTTCTATTCAAGTCTAGAGCTTTTCAAGCTACTCATCGTACCAGCGCTCGGTTCCATCGCTTTGTGGCCGAGCAGCATATTTGTCAACAAAGGACTTGCAGGCACCTAGTACAGGACGGAACGGATCTTGCATATTTTAGAAATCGGTATGCGTCGACAATCCGTACGGATTCCACCGGGCCGAACCCGAGAGCCACGCAAACACTGTATCTGAACGTGGCTCGAATGTTTGTCTATTGATCGAAAGCTAACGAACTTACTAGTAGCTTCACGTGTAATAGTTCCTCAGACAGATTCCACTCGTTTCGACTAAAACCAATATAAGTTGAGTAGCCCGATTGAAAATGTCTTTAAAGGAAGAGTATCACATTACAGATTCGATAGCTAGCTGCTTTTATTGCATTCATAAGAAATAGTATTGAAACAGAATTAAAGTGAAAATGTTATCTTTAATAAAAAATCCAAACTTATTGTTCTTAAAAATATCAGAAACATTTCGTGTCTTTATCGGCAGATATAAACAGCTGTCACAAACAGTGATAACAGCCCCACGGAATGTTTTAGAAAATACAAAACTAATTTAATTTTGTAGTTCTTAGTGGTGTATTTTAAAACCGACTAGAACAACACTAGACGGTCTGTAGGGAGAAATTAATTTGATGGCTGTTCTGTTTTGCTATTAAATTCATAGTGGCGCAAACAACGCCTGGCTTGAACGGCAGAGTGTGCTATTTACTTAAAGAAAACAAACTCGGTGCAAAACTGCAGGCGTTTTATAGTACACTCACACGATTGCAATGTTGGCATTCTTGTTCTTTAATTATAAGAAAGTTGGTGACGCCTGCGGCTTTGCTTCAACGAGAATTAAATAAACCTCTTAGAAATAGGTGGTGTGGAGACTTGCGGTTGTCGGGAAAATTCCTACAAAGAAAATGATCTAACTACGTTAAGTAATGTATTTTAAGTTTTGGGCATATTTTAACAACAACCTTAAAAGCATTTTGATTTTAGTGTTGTCACTTTTATGATCGTAAGTTCCTTTATAGGTGATCTTTTTAAATATCTTTTTGACTGTGTTAGTATCTTCTGTTGTTGTTTGTGAAAATGCGTCAGTAAGATTTTATAGCTGTGCCTGCTAAACAACGTGTTATGTAGGCACTTCAGAAAGTTTGCCTGTTCTAGCATGTACTTCGTCGAAATACGAGATAATAACTTGTTCAAAGATAATATAATTTAAGAAAACACGTATGTTATTTGCCTTTCCTTTGATTTCCCAGGCGGTTGGAACCAAATTGCTCAGAATATGAAAATATCAGGAATATGGAATGAACTAATTCAGTCTAGATCGGGATTTCACGCGACAAATTTTCATGTTTATTAACGATATTTGATATTCTTTAGAAAGCTGTGTTCGTTTGAACTTATATTAACAACCTTAGGAAAAAAATATTGCACAGGCTGTTAAAACCAAATTATTCAATGTGAATACATCAGGAATATAAATTGGACTAGTTCTGTCTAGATCGGAATTTCATGCCTCGAATTTTAACTTTTGTTTACAGATATTTAATATTCTTTAGAAAACTGTTTTCGTTTAGACTCAAATGTATTTATTTGCCTTGGGAGACTTATCTATATTAATATTATAAAGCAGAAGAATTTGTTTGGTTGAACGAGCTAATCTTAGGTACTACTGATTCGAATTGTTATTTTTTAAGCGTGGATGGAATTCGAGGAAGGTATATAAACATAATTATATAATATTAATATTTACGCATACGCACAACACTTAGAAGCTTAGTAGCAGGTAAAACCGCTGGACACATGTAGTATTTGAATACAACTGTTTAAGTTATTGTAAATTCTTCTAGAAGCAAATTGAAAACGAAACTGCGCTAGTTATAAGAATTTAGCAGAGGCCTTCCAGTTGTGGGTTTATCGGACTTAGTCAGTATAAGTCTGACACTGCCCGTCACACTTTTACTGACTAAAGCCCGTTCCAATAAACAAAAACGAGTCGTTTTGCTTACGGAAAGTAGGATTGTGACATAAGTCTCATAGAACTTATGTCAAAATACTACCATCCGTAAGCAAAACGACTCGTTTTTGTTTATTGGAACGGGGCTTAAGTCCAACCCATTTTCCTTTTTTGTTCCGGGGCCGCGGTATCTCTTTCGAACAACCCGCAACCCCATCAGGCGGTGGCCCTGGCAGGCCCCTCTGCTTTGCTGATATCTCTTTGAGGCGCGCGTCGAACGCGCCGACAAGGCCTGTCGGCACTAGACGGGCGGTGAGCTACCCATAGCAAGCACCCCCATGTACGATGGCCAGGAGTCGTCTCGCGGTTCATGACGACCGGAGCGTCTCCCGCGACGGCTGGTTTGGTTTGAGGTTCGGAAATACAGGCATGATGTTATGCCCTCAAACCAAATCATAAAGATAAACATGAGAGGGAATACCTACACATTATAATTACGTAATTAATACATACATAGATTACGTTATTGCGTTGACAATACATATTTGATGGGAAACAATTACCACCATCATTTCAATTAGGAATAAATGGTATAACAATAATTAATTAATATGTTCATTAATTATAATGTAATGGGAATGAAATTATATAAGGTTATATGTATCACATAATTATCTTATGGTTAGTACAGGAGATCAAGACCGATTGGTAGTAGTTTGTATTACGAGCTTAACTAGGCGTTTATCGTTGGTGACCTACAGGGCGTAAGTGTATCCTTTTTTTGCGGATGGGAAATCATCAAATAATTTTGGGGGGAAGTGTCAGACTTGTACTGACTAAAACCCACCCATGTTCCTTCTTTTGCCTTTTATTTTCCGGGGCCGCGGTATCTCTTTCCAACAACCTGCAACCCCGACAGGCGGTGGCCCTGGCAGGCCCATCTGCTTTGCTGACATCTCTTTGAGGTGCGCGTGGAACACGAATGCGCCGTCGATGCGGCGTAAGTGTACACTTCATGGAGCTGTCAAGCAAGTTTTCTGTATTTCAAACTAAATAACTCTAAGCAAAAACTATTGCTGGGAGGGAAATGTATTTCTTTTAGGGTTTTTTACGGTAGGAGTCAATATGTGTACTCTAAACTTAGTGCATTGTTTGATGCATTGAATAGTACGGGGCAGTATTCTACTAATATTATAAATGCGTATGATTGTGAGGATGTATGGATGTTTGTACTCTTTCACGTCAAAACGGCTGAACGGATCTTGATGAAATTTGGCACAGAGGTAGATTATAGTCTGGAATAAAAAATAGGATACTTTTTATCGATCATCACGAGGGCGGAGCCGCGGGCGCCAGCTAGTTTCAAATAAATAAACAATATTTAAAACTTGTATTTAAAAAAGACCGGAAGTTTGATCCCCATATCTGTAGGTAACTAGAAAGTTCCCAGGTATGGTCTTGGAAAACAAAAAACGCAATGGCGGAGAAAATAAGTGCTTTTCGGCACCGCTAAGTGTATTTCTCCACCCTTGAAAAGCTGCAAATTAAACCCGTTTATTAAACAGACACATTTTTTCAGACACAAAGACGAGCATGGTGAATTTCACGATTGTTTTGACTTAATCCAAAAAAATATGTTTAAAATCAAATCAAAAGTATTTATTTGCTAGAATATGGTACATAAGGTGTTACAGTAAATTGGTTTCAGCATATCCTGCCATAATATGACGTGCAAATATATGTATTTACAGTCGGTATGTCAATTTAATCAGTCTATATTGCAAATTACATCTGGTATTTAATCATTATTAAATTATTAATTCATTTCCTGTCATTTTAAATGCTACTGTTAAGTCTAGTATGTGTTGTTGAGAGCGTAAAAAGCACTTGGATTCTAACACCATAGTTTCAAATTGTACATAAGTTTATTTTTTATTAAATTGTTTATTTATAACAACTGAATCGCAGATGCAGATTGGGCTGTTAAGGCAGCCGCTCCAAGTAAAATACTGGTATTCGCTTAGACAGAAAGCGGAACCCAACATGGCTGGGAAGAGGCTAGGTAGATCTTCTTTTGTTTATGATGACATGTGTTGAGTGCCCACCCTGCTGGCAGAGTTTTAAGCCGCCGGAAGATCATGCAGCATTACATAATCATTGCTTTTAATCTTTATAGTTTACTGCGACTTTGGGGACTATAGTTTTTAACACTTGTTTCAAATCTAGTAATATAAAAAGCCTTTTAAAGTAATATACCAGTAATAATAATATAATGTTTATTTCTCACCACAAGCCAAAAAAATACAGACAATATTAAACAAAGAACCATTAGCTGACAATTTTTGGTTTCGCTGGTGCCTGTGGTGGTAGTAACACCTGTAGTCACCAGGTCCCCACCTGTTCCGAGTAACACAACTTGTAGCTTTAATTTAAATAGCAAGTAATACAAGTTTCAAATAAATAAGTGAGTTTAGTGTGTGTCTTCAGTTCAGTGTCTTTTTCTAGTAATATACCTTCTAATAAATAGAGTCAAAACAATATGGCAGCATATTTGATAATTTACGGAATTCAGTTGTGTTTCCGTCCATTGGCGCTTAGAACTATTAATATCCGTAACGTTTGATATTGTGGTTCGGTCCGAGAACGGGTTAGTGCAGCTGACTGAATAGACAACGACTATTTAATCTCCCTTGGATACCGAGACATTTGTCTTTTGTGTAGCTAATAGAAACAGAAGTAATAAATCGTGTGTTTTTCTGCATAATGCAATCAGTGCATCCGTTAAAACCGAAGTTTGTATGGAAGTCTCGGTACGCGATTCTGACTCGCACTTGTGTAAACAATTAACATTTAATCCTTACTAATATTATAAAAGCGAAAGTGATTTTGTTTGTTTGTTTGTTACGTCTTCACCCCTAAATGGCTTAACCGATTTTGATGAATTTTGGTACAGAGATAGTTGGGACCCTGGAGACGGAAACGAATGAGAAATGAGGGAGAAAGAGAGAAGAAAAGGGAAAACTTAGCTTTGCTATTACAATAAATAAGGCGCAAGAGCAAAAATTACAGGTAGCAAGTACCTGCAAATCAGGAAAGGGGAACTGAGTTACCCCGAATTTAACGCGAGCGAAGCCGCGGGCAAAAGCTAGTTATTAATATAACAAACTTACTGCTGCAGTTTAACGAAAAGGTCTCGAAAACGTAATATAAATTTTATTCGAACCAATTTTCATTGGTTGGGTTGCCTTTTTTACGATCTACGAACCCACATTTGATAGGTTAATCATCGATCGAAATCTTCGAAGCAAGGCATAACTAAGAAATCGTGGACACTTTACCAACACTTTCTTATTTCGTATGTTTTTTATTTATTTGCTTATCTAAATATTTAATACTAGCTGACGCCCGCGGCTCCAGACCATAATCTACTTCTACGCCAAATTTCAATAAGATCCGTTCAGCCGTTTTGACGTGAAAGAGTACCTAACAAACATCCATACATCCATTCATACATCCATCCATCCTCACAAACATTCGCAATTATAATATTATAGTAGGATTTTTTACAATTTAAACTTTTGAATATGTAAATATATTATTATATATTATAGATACCTATCTAAGATTAGCTGTGACCGGCATGCGTTGCAGTGTACCTTTTACTACCCTACCCTACATAACGGAATAAAAAAGTCCTAAATCCGTCTAATGGTTCTAAGCTACCTCCCACCAATTTTCAGCAAATCGGTTCAGCCGTTCTTGAGTTATAAATAGTGTAACTAACACGACTTTCTTTTGTATTTAAAGAGTGTATACTGCAGCTGTTTATTGTCTCTTAATAAATAAAATGTAAACACTAGAGCAAAACATACTAATTTCAGGCTTAAAAATAACATGATTTAAATAATTAATTTTCGTTAGTCGTGTTGGACAAAGAGAATTATGCTTAAAGTAAACAGTGTAAGAATTCGGTAGCCGGCTCTAATTAGGTTCAAATATTTAGCGTATCTCTGTAACTGATGGTAATAAAATACGGATGGAAAACTCAGTTAAGTCTGTGGTTTCAGAAAGTTGGCTTTCGGTACCTAACGAAGCGAAAGGGACATTATTTTTTATCCAACAAGAGGGAGTCGAAAGAAAGGGTAGATTTTACTGAATTATTTCAAGAGAAGGGCTGGGAAGGTAGGTACATTAATTTTATTTATATCTAGGTAGAGGTACGCACCCTTGTGTTCATAGGGATTCCAAAACGTAGACTAAAATTAGTCTGTGTGTGAACAAAATTCGTAGGACCCACCACCTACGAATTTTGTTCGAAAGAGATACTGCGGCACCGGAACATAAAGGGCAAAAGAAGGAACAGGGTTTAATCAGTAAAAGTCTGACACGCCCCCTGTTCTGCCTAGAGCCACGGGAGTTATCTGATGATTTCTAATTCGTAAAAAAAGATTATTTTTGCACCCGTCAAAGATTTTAGGGTGTTTCCCATAAAAACCAAAAAGCGTTCGAATCGAAAATAAACCACATCGGGTTATTTACGATTTTTATCCAAACAATGCCCATATCGGATATCAAATAAAACATAGTTACGTAAATTCACAATGCTGCAGGCTTTTCGCTTTTTTCCTTAGAAGATACGCGAGTGGGAGTGCTGTGTACGCAATGTCCTTTGAAAGTTACACTTCACCGTTCATTGTTCCATTTGTTTACAAGACACACATCAAAGACCTGTGTAAACAGCCGTGTATATAGAAATTGGATATTGTAGGCTTTAAGATATTGGCTGTAACTACATACAGAAAAATCCCTGGGTTTTGTCTAAAAGGCTGCAAGCTGTAGGTGGCGGTATACGAGTAGACGGTGACCCGCATGTTCTTTTGCCCTCTCATATAAAAAGAAATCTTTTAGTCCTCGAAAACCGTTGAGTGGGAGGTGTTGTTGGTAAAAGTTTATAATTGTTTAGGAAAAAGGTATCAAAAACAAGATCATAGCTCAGGGTTAAATTTAGCCCGTGTGCCAAAAAAACATGTTCAACTAAGTAAATGATCGATGTTGGTCGATCACTGGTTGATCACTTTGTGAACAGTGCATTTCAATATTGCTTTATAGTTCAAACTAACGGGACTCTCTTGATATTTTTTTGTAACTATAATATTTCGGTACTAAAATTACAGAAGAAAAGTAGACTAAGACACAAATTATGAGGTTAATAGTTTACCATCCTATTAGCGTGCAGCAGAATTTTTACAATATTTTTAAATTTATTTTTCTTATATGGAATTTAGAGAACTAGGGCAAAGCCGAAAATAGCCATAAAACCATTATTTCTTTTAAAAAGTGATTCCCCAAACTATGGGTAAAGGGTTGATTATAGAAAACTTCTGAAAAATAATTGACTATAAAACGCTATGAAACTTCATCGTCTATCTTTAGAACGTCGAATGAAAATAGCGAAAATCTCAGTTTAAGCAGACAGGATGACGTATTCAAAATCCAACGACTTCTACCTTTAACTCTATTGATCGAATTCTCAACACCCACGCGTCAGAGTAGACGAGTAGGTAGCTAGTCTATTCTTAGTAACAAGTTTCGAACACTTTTACTTCGGAGGCCGACCTAGACTGTTTAATTATTTCTCTGGCTTTTCTCCCGTATCGATCTCTAATGAAGCTGCAACTCTGGCTTGTAGCCGCTCCGTGCATACACGTAGGGGTGCTTGGAGATACATATTTTAGCAAGTTAACAAGTACTCGTTACTTGTTGTTGAGGTAAGTTAGATTTGGTGTTCTTTGGAATTGCAGGATTAAAGCTGAAATAACAAATCGTTAAGGCAAAAATCTTTCCATCCGTCTTTTAAGGACGCTCCTGCCACTAGAAGAAATTAATCCTAAAAATAATTGAATGTCGCATCTTGAAGAGTAGTTTTCTTTATCCCCAATTTTCAAAACCAGTTCTTCAAAAATTTTCTTTCCCTCGCCATTCAGTCTCTACTTTATTGCCAAGAAATACTGGTCGCTCTCTGCGATAGCCATAAAATGCTGCGTGACATTTAGCAGGGGCCCGCAATATTCGGGCAGGGGCTCTAAACTTTAAAGCGATGATAAACGCTATAATAAGCTCGTGAATGGGGTCCATTACGGTAACTCGTAGCGAACTCGTAATTTATGTTGTATAACTTCAAACTACCCACACCCCGCCCTTAGGATTAACGTTCTAGCGAACTGTTTAATTGTACACACAACCATGGATTAAAATAAGGTGTACGTTGTTAAAGTTTTCTCTTTATCATAATTTTGGGCTCAGGATCCTGTTTATGGGAGATAGTTTTAATACTCGTTTCATACTTTGTGTGAAGATGGATGTATCAATCAATTATTTACTTGCATGCTCTGTTCATTATATATTCAATGCTTTTTAGAATTTCGTACCTCATAAGGAAAAAACGAAACCCTTTTTTTACCTATGGGAAATCATCAAATAACTTTCCCCATATCTCTCTCTGGCGGAGCGGGGGGGAATGTCAGATGTTTACTGATTCAAAACCACCCATGTACTTTCTTTTTCTTTTACCCTTTATGTTCTGGGGCCACAGTATCTCATTCGGACAACCAGCAACTCCGGCAGATCCACTACATCTCTTTGAGGCGCGCGTGGATCACGAACGCAGAACCGCATAAAACTTTGTGCTATTGCTTTTACAGACGTCCGTCTGTCTGTCGGTCAAGAGCCTTTATCTCAGGAACGCGTGGAGGTATCGAAAAAATAAAAAACCATTTACTCAGGTCTGTGATTTCTTGGAGGTATAAATATTCAACACTCAAAGTCTACGCAGTCAAAAGATGGTTTTAAGGTATGTTCGTTTATATCGCAAGTTTACCTATATGGAATCCTCGAATCCTCAGTGCGCCGCGTCAGTCCGACTCGCACTTGGCCGATTTTTACCACATTACAGTTGCTCTTTTCTGGTCCGTCAAGAGATATTTAAGGATTGAGGAAAAGTCACTGGACATCTACATCGGATGCCAAAGGTTAAGGGTGTTTGCTTCTGTGACGAAAATAAAAGAAAATCTAGTCTAATGTAATAATATTGTTGGTATTATAATGTATGGCTTTACATTACAGTTAAGTTTAGTATCAATCAGGATTTCACCTTAACTTACTTTAGCGAAAGTAAATGGCTTATATTTACTTACGAGTAATTTGTATAACTCTCCCAAAGCTAATTAAAAAGCAAAAGAAAATCTCAAGTTCTATTTAACGTACCCACTTTAAGTTTTAATTGCATAAGAAACTATGTTTAATAGACGTATAAGAAATATTAATGAGCTTCGTAAAGTTTTTCAGGCTAAGGCAGGTACCCGTAACTAAAAGAAATAAGTGGGTAGATGTAAAATATTAATTCTATGAAAACCATGTTTATGAAAATAAATGAACGTGTAGATATTTTGAACAACAGGATATTACGAATAAAATTCGTGGAAATTGATTGCACATTCTTTTTGCTCGGTTCCTTATTTTTCTGAATCGCAAGTTAAAAGGTTTCGAAAGCCGTTTTTATTGCATCGACAAATACTTAGATATACTGAATGTAACAGCAAAACACCCCAATGTATAAATATTTAAATGTATATTTTTTAGCTGTGGGTATATTGTTTCTGTTTTCTTTCTAATCAAAGTAGAAGATCGGAATTTAAAATTGAACCTTAAAAAAAAAGAAATGTTGTGATTACTACTTTTAAATAATGCACCTAATAAATAAATATATTTGTAACATACAAATGTATGGTGGGCTTTCTACTTTGACTGTGGACTTTCTAGGAGGTACTCACATCATAAAGCTGACTGTACCTACATGGCAGTCCCTTCGGACCTTATAATGTAAAACGTAATGTTACAAACTTAATTAAACTGTAAGCAAACAATAAAGCGAACATATTTATCTTAAGCTCTCTAAGTAAGTTTGTGCTTACTATTCTGATCGTACTTAGTTCGTGCGCAAGATTTTCCAATGTAAGAGTAACATTGTAAATGCTCATTCCAAATGGAACGGCAGACCAACATTTAGAATTTTTGCTTGGGAGCGAGATAATACATTTAAATAACCATTTATTTTTAACGAAACGAAAAAAAAGTAACGGTAGGGTTAAATTCTCGCGAGACGACTCCCGGCCACTGTAGATGCGGGCCTGTGGACGGTGAGCAATGGGTAGCTCAACGAAAGGCCGTGTCAACGGCGTGTTCGTGTGCCACGCGCGCCTCGAAGAGGTGTTAGCAAAGCAGAGGGGCCTGCCAGGGCCACCGCGTGCCGGGGTTGCGAGTTGTTTGAAAGAGATACCGCGGCCCCAGAATATAAAGAGCAAAAGAAGGAAGGTGGGTTTTAGTCAATAATAGTTTGACCCTGATAGCGTAACAAGTTATTTGATGATTCCCATCGCCAAAAAAAAAGGGTTCAGTTGTGCGACTTAAAGTGTTGCATGTACCAGGTATAGCCAGGTACCAGCTTACACTCGTACACAAGAGACTGTTAAATTACTTGTAAGTGAACTATTATATATTTGATATAACAAGGATATTCTTAATTAAATTCAGAAGCAAAATCATAACTATTTATATATCTATACAAGTTTACAATAATCGAAAATACACAGTAAGAAGATGCTATTTAGCCGTTCGTCAGTCCGAAAAAGAGGCCGCTCCGCTGATGCACAGCCCTTATATCACCTCTGTAGACGCCAACGGTCTTGATTTTCAAATATGCTGCCACCAGTTGACAGCAGTTTCACGCCGTAGGATCGGTGTTGCCAACAAGACTCAGTCACAACCTTCATAACAGAAACGAAACTATACATCTTGACCTAATTAAATCAAACACTGTGAAAACTAAATACAATGGTCTCACTTAATAATGTTTCTACTTTTGACGGTACCAGGTAACTTTGCAGAGCAAGTCCCAGTTAATATTAACGGGCTTCGCAGCACGAGTTTGTTTCGAACAAACATGGCGCACGTTAGCAAATTCATAATATACGTAAATCTATAGCTGCATAGAAAGGCCGAAGCTTCTAGACAGCGGACAACGTCACATTATTGAATTTCAGTTCAAAACGACGTTTAGAAAAGGCCTTCGAGAAAAGTGTTAGGAAAATAAACTGCCTTCTAAGTACCTATTCACATTTTGATGTCGATCTATATCTGTCACATTTGTTTTGTGATATTTTTAGACGAGTGTGAGTCGTGTGGCGCTGTACGGTGTACCGGATCTTTACACAGTTACACAAACATGATAAATGAAAAGTACTTGCGAATTTATATTTGCCACTAGCTGGCGCCCGTGGTTTCGACCGCGTGATGATCGAAAAATAAAGTATCCTATGTGTTATTCCAGACTATAAACTATCTCTGTGCCAATTTTCATTAAGATCCGTTCAGCCGTTTTAACGTGAAAGAACATTCACAAACATTCGCATTAATAATATTATAGTAGGATCGACAAACTATGGCCCACCTTCCATCTTGGACCGCATGTCCGGTCACCTGCGCACTTGATATCTACACATGTACTACAACTGTCAGCAGGGTACGCGTGACTAAGTTTCGGGCTAAACACGATTGAACTTTTGTCATCGAAAAGCTAAGAAGAAGGCCGCTATTTTCGCGTTGAACTATTCCCCTTATTCGATTTTTATTGCTTGTAAGATATTCCTTAGGTTGCTCCCACGTTTCTCTGTTACGCAATTCAAAAGCGTCATTTGATTTTAAATTTATTGTATCGATGTTGCAACAAAAGTTTGTGAATAAAAGGTACAACGAGTTTATTTAAAGTGTTGAGAAGTAATTTTTTTTTGTTCAGAACAGGTAAAAATCACAACTTTTATAGATTTAAAGTGTTAACATTAAAGTTCATGCAATCAGTTTCCTTGAGATTTCGAATAGCAACGAGTATCGATAAGTCTGCGTGCAGCAGAAAATTCCCATTTTTCAATTTTGTAGCTTAAGGTACAAGATTTATGGTATCAATGTGTTTGTTTATAAGAAGAAATTAATTTTGGGATAACATAAATTTCATTTCATACCTTTCATAACTTTTGGAAAAATGATTTTGAGCAGTTTTTAATAAAACACTTTTTATTAGTAATTCGTCATCCGATTGTTGTTGTGGCTCCATACTGCATTTCAACTTATTCTATGAAATAATTGCCATAAATGCTAAAACCATTACGAAATGCATTTGTAGTTTTTTTAATCAAGGAAATGGGAAACATTTCCTCATTACTCATAACCCTCATTACAGAGTTTTCACATCATTAGTCAATTCATTAAGTGAGCTTCGTTAAATTTAACAATGGTAAAAATGTGAAGTTGGAAATAAAATATGAAATGAAATTTACAGCTTTACACACGCATATTTATTCCATTGAGGAGCTTTGCCGCTTAAACGCGCATGTAAGTGTTTGTTTTATTCCGATTTTTGTAACACACTTGCTGAAATGACATGAACATTTCGTAGTCGGTAATGCTCAGATGATTTCATATTTTCGAAAATGTAAGAAGGCGATTATAAAGGAAAAACATTCGACGACATCACAAAGCCAATTCAAAACAATTTGCCAAAGAAATGTGATATCGATGCGAAGGCACTCAAAAGTGAGGACCGAGATCATATAATTAGGTAATAATGACATCAGTCAATGAGCCAATTACAGAGCGGACCGGAGCGGGCTTCAGCGCAGAGGAATGTCGACCACAAGCACTGACGAACAATAACTTCGTTACGACTTCCCTCCCCCTCTTACATAAACAAACAACATGGAAAACAAACAAGTTTCAATTATAGTCTCGCTTTAATTCGACTCGTGATTTTCAAGTGGGTACGTTTTTTTGTTCCCGGCAATTTGTATATTTAACTTCAAAGATAGGAAATAAAATGTCGTTACTCTTCAGAACTTTCCAAATTATGAAACTCTTCAGCGTTTATATTGCGTTCTTATGGCGAAGATTAAAGTGCCTCGTGTTTTTCATCGCTGTCTACCTGTAGTTTAATATTTTTGAGTTTTGATCAATTTTAATATCAATCAGTTTGACTTCTACTTAGACTTTAATTCATCATAATCATAAAAAAATATAAACTTTATTCAGAGGGATCTTAGAAGCACTGAAATTGAGTTATTAGATGTAATCTGAATCCATACAATAAGAGACCATAATATTCGAATCCATTTAATGTTCTAGTGCTTATACAAGAATCAAAGGAGAGTGAATAGTAAAGCTGATTATAGGCTTTAGCTAGATCTGAGCTAAGAGCCTTGTCATTAACCTAAGGAATTATTACTTACACATAACAGAGTTGAAACCAGTGTAAATCAAAGCAAACAAACAACCAGAAGTACTTTGTTGACAACTTCATCTATTCATTCATAGAAACATGAGTCCATTGTATGAGGTCGTAAGTGTAAAGTCCGTCGCGTCTTTTTGCGGAAGCTGGATCGTCGCCAACGTTCATACAATGTTGTTATGAGATTGTACTGTGTGGTCGGAATTACCGTAACAACGCTAGTGTATTTATGGCGGCAGTGGCACCCACAGAACAATCCACGGGCTCACTAAATCTTTACAGCCATACGTCTTTATAGCGACACCCGATTTGTTTCCTGTCTATTTAAGACCACCTCGAGTAGTTTCTTCAATTGTCTTTTAAGCTTTAGACTTTCGTCCTTCAAGAATAATTCAGCCTGAAATTAGGCTTTACGCGATTTTTTAGTATACGAAACGAGTTTTAGTTAGACGTTTGAATGATTATTCGTTCAAAGAAGTGCCAAATACATGCTTCCTCTGTATTACGCCAACTTTTTCGTTTAGACATTCTCATTCGAACATGACCTTCGTTTATACCGTCTGTGTTTTGTCTGTCTTAGTAAATAGTTGATCATTTCGTATAGTTAAATCCCCGAGCCATCTTCAAACTTCTAAATACTAACAACATCAATTTGGTAACTCTAACTTTAAGATCATGACTTATGCTAATTGATGTCTTAGTAGTAGGTAGACTCTAATGCCCGAGTCTTGTACAAACTCGATTTACCACTTACCTACCCGTATTTACTTAAATTACTGAGCTTAGACTGGCTAGTGGAATAACTAGGTACTTATCTTCCGCCTTTATGTGGACCACTATCAAACTCTCTGGTCCCTATGTACATACTTACTTGTTAGGCAGATAGAAATGCTCGGGTTTTAGATGGTGTGCATTAATTCACAGCATTGGCAATGTATCAAATATTATGTAAGTATATTTAAGAATGAAACACGAATACGAATGTAAATCTGTTGATTTCGCCATAATTTTTACAAGTCACATCCCCAATTCATAAAAGCATCGAGCGGTTTTTCCCAAACTTTTTTTTTAATACATTGGCTTTGCCGACCAATTCGAATCCAATTTACATTTCAATCGGGAGCTTCATGTAAAAACATGAGACTCAGAGAGCATGCCGCTGCGCTGTGGAGGGCTTATGAAATAATGTAACACTGGGGCGCAAATACTCCTATACATTTATAGTAGGTACTTACGTTATTTTGTGCGCATTCACTGAAAAATTCCTTATAACTCATGTGGAGACATAAGAGGTGAGAATTATAAATATTTTTCAGCGAAATTCCTGGTACGGAGCCGTTGCGCAAGTGCCTCGGGTATGTTGCTTACGCTCATGAGATTTCCAGCGTTCAGACTTATCTGTTTGAATTATTGCTAGTTTTTGTGTACTTTGTCTTGTTTTGGACTGCAGCTTTGAAGATTCCTGAACATAAATTGTAGTGTTATTATTTTATATTGCAAGTTTTTGAAGCCTCATGGACGTACCTAACATTAGTAGTATTATTTATTTTTGATCACTCAAAGTGCAGATCAGCACTAAATAAATTCATAATAGACCAAGACAGCAGAAAAATATGAACAAGAAGCAACAGGCAATTACTGTAAAACAATTTTTTTTTAAAAATATCTACAACTTCTGTAACTGAAACACGCGCAATCTCATCCAGAATATCTAGGTACCTATAATCCAATAAAGATCCAAAACAAGTTGGCATCACGGCCGGTTTCTGTTCACTTAAAAATGCATGAAAGAAAATACGTGGGATGTTTCTACGAATATTTTTAGTGCACATGTACCGCTGCATCGGAGAGTTTAGGGTTGCCACTTGTAAACTTGGATTTTGCGAATTGGAGAGTGCGTGAAACCAACCTTATAATAATAGTTTTTTATTTACCTTAGTGAAAGAGAGGCATTCTCTAAGCGCATTATAGGAAGAGGCGTCTCATAAGGACCTGAGATAGCTGCCAAAAGACAGAAAGATTTAAGCTTTCGCGACGAGGAGGCTCTGAAGTCGTAGATATGTCAAATGCGTTGAGATTGCAGGTTTTAGTGATAGCCCTGTTCACAGATAAAGTTACAAGCCAGAGTGCACTCTGTAAACTAGTTTATTTATGGCCATAACAATATTCTCGCGGTATGCCAGAACATGTCCCCTATAACTCGAACCTTACCCCTTCTTTTTCGTGTAATTTGCAAAACGATGACTTTTATGCATCGTTAATTCAGAGTTGTTGATGTTAATGCCTCTGGTGTGAGCTTTTGAATTGTCTGTTTGCTTAACGTTTCGTTATAGGATGGGTATAAATTATTATGTTTACGTGTAAACCGAGGCTTAAGTATGTGTTATGAATATTCGTGGATTTCATAATAAGGGTCTCTATATTATATTTCATGATTCTGTTCCTTATTACTGCTATTCCTGAAATTAGGGGGAAAAGTGACCTAAATACTAATATTAGGTCCTTACATATGAAATTGGCGTTTTGTATGGAAGGAACAAAAAGTCGAATATTTTTTAATATAATATATTTAATTAATCAAAGTATGAACCATTGTTTTCAATGCACTTTTGCCATCTTATAGGTAGTTCATTGATCCCTTTACTAAAAAAACCAGTCGGACGGGAATCAATAAAATCTTTGAAGGCGATTTGGACTGCCCCATCGGAGTTGAATTTTTTCCCTTGCAAAAAGTTATCCAAATTGCGAAAAAAATGGTAATCTGTTGGAGCAAGGTCCGGGGAGTACGGAGGATGTCTAAGACATTCCAATTCAAGCTCTTCTAATTTGGTAGCCGTCTGTTGCGCAGTGTGTGGTCTGGCGTTGTCGTGAAGCAGCAGTGGCGTGGAGCGATTGACCAGCCTTGGTTGTTTAGCCGCTAGCTTTTCCATCATGGTTTGTAATTGCTGACAATAGACATCAGCTGTAATAGTCTGGCCAGATTTGAGAAAACTGTAATGAACAATACCGGCACTAGTCCACCAAACGCTTACAAGTAACTTTTTTGGGGTTAATTTTCGCTTGGGGCAGGATTTGGCTGGCTGGCCAGGATCCAACCATTGCGCTGAGCGCTTCCGATTATCGTAAAGAATCCATTTTTCATCACAGGTAATGATTCGGTTTAAAATACCTTCATTGTTGTGCCGGTTCAGTAATGTAACGCAGCAGTCGACGCGCGTTTGCCGGTTTGCTTCAGTCAATTCGTGAGGTACCCACCTTTCAAGCTTTTTAATCTTCCCAATTTGCTTCAAGTGAATTAAAACAGTTTTATCACTAACATCGAAGCCTGCAGCTAACTCGGACGTGGTTTGCGATGGGTCCGCTTCCACAATAGCCTTCAAATCTCCATTATCAACTTGGGTCTCAGGCCGTCCACGGGGCTTGTTCTGCAGGTCGAAATTTCCAGAACGAAAACGTTGGAACCAAAAACGAACTGTGTTTTCTTTTGCAACATGACCGCCATACACATCATTCACCCTTCGAGTCGTTTCCGCAGCACTAGTGCCACGGCGGAACTCGTACTCGTAAATAATGCGATATTTTAAATTTTCCATTTTGTAAAATGAGTGACGCAAACAGAAAAAACAGAAGAAAAAAAACAAATGAATGACGGTCATCGAAGCACAAATACATGAGTAAATAGCTGTACAAATTTGAATTTGGAATTCCTTACCAAAGAGGAGAAATTCGTGATTAAAGTGGCCAGTACGAAAAACGCCAATTTCATATGTAAGGACCTAATATTAATGTAATTATGGAAAAACGAACATTTTATTAGAATCTAGAACTTTGGCCTGAGGGGCCTGCCAGGGTTTTAGTCAGTAACAGTCTGACACTCCCACGAGATAAATTATTTAATTTCCCATCCATAACAAGGGTATCTTTGGAGCAGTCACAACGCATTCATATACACATATACTTAGTTTACTTTTAATTAAAAAAAAATACGTGTGGCACTGGGGGACTGCCGCGGTAAAGCTATTGCATAGCATTTTTTATCAACTTATGCAATAAATAAAAACAATCTAAATAAAATATTTAAAAAGTACTTCCAATGAAAAGAAGTCGCAAAAAGAAACATTTTTTATCAACTTCGACAATAAATAAAAAACTAAATATAATATTTAAAAAGTACTTCCAATGAAAAGAAGTCGCAAAAAAAAACAAGACCTTGGGTTTGATCCAGCGTAATGTCGATTGACTATCCGATTCTCTACCAAACACGCTATTAGAACATTAGAATCGGGATTGAAATAACTGACCGTATTGTGTAAACGACGTTAGACAATGTACGGCCTTCAAGCCACAACTCCGTTCCCGTCGGAGTGGGGAGCGTCAGGTTTTTTTTCGTTACGGAATTTCTGGATTCGGTCCCCGCGCTCAAGGCCCGCGATAGAAGCTATGCAATAGCTTAAAAATTATATAAATTAAATTTACTATAATACACCAAGTGTAATTTTAATGTTTCTGGGTATTATTACTCAAATCTGACATTTATACAAAAACCCACTGAAAAAACGACTTCCGTGAAAAGCTTCCAATTTTCAACCCTGTTGGCTATATATTTTTCATGGATTATGGAAGTGTCCAACCAAAACTTTATAATCTAAGAAATTAACATTTTTTAGATCATGTCAACTTTTCATATAACTTTGCACTGGTACAAAGGCGGCTTATCACAACAACACGCCCCCGCACCCGTTATGATCTGCTATCACTCGTTTCTTTTGATTTATAAATAACTCAATACATTGTAACTATGTAGAAACACGTAAAAAGATTTAAAAGGGATTGGTTATATTTATCCTCCTCTACCCTTTTAAACCCATTCACTTTTTTTAACTAGAGCTCGCTTTGCTCGACGCTCTAATCGGTCTCTGCGTCCACCGATATTCAATATTTAATCTTTTATCGTTCTACCGGTTTTACACGTTTGATAAAACCGAAACTCGTTTGTTATTATTTATTCTTACGTAAGGTTAGTCGTATACCTTCGTTACGGGGTAAACCGCAATCGGAGGGGGAGTTGTGTTCTTATCTTAAGGACGCAGGGCATTTTGATATTCAGTACTATTGAAATCAGCTTCAAATTCGAATTTGGTTACCATTTGCTAGTCTATTCAATATTAAGTCAATTAAATTAATGGGTCTACTTAAGCACATAATGAGAAGCACATACTTACTCGTCACCATAGTCACGGTGTGTAAGCAATTTTTTTTTATCCCATATGTATTTACAAATATTGATGATGCTTTGTATGTTTTATTTTTGTTATTTTTTTAATAATTAATCGTCGATAATTAATCGTAATTGCGAGTAATAAATATTATTTTTTCTGAGTTCACAATATTTCCAAGAAATTCTTCAAAGGAGCCTCCTCAACCATATAAATAACTTAAATTTAGAATTAGACGAGGTTGTGACATGAAAGAGTTTTTATTAACGGGTCCCGGTATGGGCGCGTTCTTTGATCAGCCACAAGGCTGATCCGGGGCTACCGCATGATCTCCGGCGAGGCTGGGAGCTTCTTTACCGGATGGCTACCGTGGGATCTAGAGGCGATAGTCCTCATACTACACATCGGACAGACCTCCGGTGCGATCTCATAGTGGCATGGAGAAAGCGACTGCGCAGGGCACGCCACAATAGTGGCGGTAAGTTCCCTCTTTGAGGAGGCACCATGGCGTCCTCACCTACCGCCTGACGTAGTTCCTCACCGGACACGGAAGCTTCAGGAGGTTCCTGGACATAATCCGACGGGAGGAAACACCCGGGTGTCACCATTGTGACGATCACCCGGAGGACTCGGTGGAGCACACAGTGGCGGTCTGCCCAACTTAGGTGGAGCACCGCCGTGCCCAGGCGATCGGCGGCGGCGATCTTTCGCGTTCGGCCCTGGTTCATTCAGTCCATGGTCCGGAGCGAGAGGGAATGGGAAGCGGTCACTTCCTTATGCGAAGCAGTAATGCTAGCAAAGGAGGTGGCCTGGCGTTTGAGGGAGAGAACCTCAAACCAACCCAGCCACCGGAGGAGACGCCCCGGGCGTCAGGCGCCACGAGGACGACTCACGGCCACCATAAATGCGGACCTGTGGACGGTGAGCAATGGATAGCTCACCGTCCGTCCGTCCAGTGACGACAGGCCGTGTCGACGTCGCGTTAGTGTTCCACGCGCGCCTCAAAGAGATGTCAGCAAAGCAGAGGCCTGCCAGGGCTACCGCCTGCCGGGGTTGCGGGTTGTTCAAAAGAGATAGATAGAATATTCTTTATGTTGTACACCATACAAATAACAAGAATAACAGTATACAACTTATAAATAGGGTGACACAATGGCCGGTCTTATCGCTAAAAGCGATCTTTCCAAGACAACCTTTACCGCGGACCCGGAACATAAAGGGCAATAGAAGAAACATCGGTGGGTTTTAGTCAGTACAAGTGACACTCCTCTCCGCTCCGAACATAGAATGGGAAGTTATTGAAGATTACACATCAGTAAAAAAATGGGAGTCATTAAAACCATTAAAAGGATAGATTTACATCGAAAAGAACGTATAAACAAAGTAATTTTATTTATTTTATTTTGAATTTAGATGATGATTAGAAGAAGACGACTACTTATTTTGTTGAAGCGTGCTAATTTATTCGTTCATGACGTTTCTATATTTCCTGTTAAAACAGATTTCTCAAACATTTAATTTAATAAATTCTATCGGTATTATGGTAAGTACTATACATACCTAGCTACCTACTAACTAGATTATCAGAAAGTCAGAAACTTTATGCAAAGTAGAACAGCTTGACACTGTTCTTGTTACGTTGAAGTTCTCTCCATGAAGGCTTAAATATATAACAGATTTACTGGTTTAATTAAACGATACCCATCTGAAATTGCATGATATTATATT
Source organism: Ochropleura plecta (assembly GCA_905475445.1). Classification (NCBI taxonomy): domain Eukaryota; kingdom Metazoa; phylum Arthropoda; class Insecta; order Lepidoptera; family Noctuidae; genus Ochropleura; species Ochropleura plecta. Next base: position 15,204,716 of record FR997723.1, read on the forward strand.
TTTCATAATAGTTATACGGTGCAGTAGTGAGCTACTAAGAGCTTGGGATCTCAAATGGCCGCCTAAGCAGAATCATAATAGGTTAAATATGAATTACGTTATATAATTAATTACGTATACATTGCAAGGGCAAGGGGGTACGTTCAGATACGTACCCCCTTGTTAAGAGCCTCGTTACATGATGCTGTAACCAAGGTAAATAGGAATTCATTTGAACTACTTATATCTATAATATACTCGTATATCGCACCGAAGGTTCCGTACATATTTGCGACATAAACAGCCATATCTTTTGACTTATTGGAGAGCACAAAGAAATCATAGATTTGAGTATAATTATGGTATTCATTTCAACTCGATACCTTCACGCGTTCCCGAGACAGAGGGTCTTGACAGACAGACAACAAGGCGATGCCGTGATTTCCTTTTGAGATACGGGACCTTAAAAACGAAATAGGCTTTAGACATATACTTAATGATGACTCTGACAGCTCTTGAACGCAGTTTAGAAATCCGCTCTTAGTTATAATGCTTCGTAACTTTTAATAATATTTTTATGTTCTCGATAAGGACCGTCGCCGATGTTCGTATTTGCAGTAAAATAGGGTTTATCGTTTGACACAAACACTAACTGCCAATTCTTGAAAAGTGATCTCGGTGTAATGGCCTTTGTTATGTCATAACCTGGTCAAGAAAACATAAGAACACCTAATTTCAGAGTCACGAAGATAGTTTCGTAATTTACGCAAACGAACTTCATTTTCTTGTCTAATTTCGGAAAATCTTTTAATAGTCCTAGAAATAGAATAGAAGAATTTTCAAGGAGTCCGGGTCAAGTCAAAACTAAGACACAAGTTTTTATTTACGAAAATATTTATGTATTCACGGCAGCACTTCCCCAGATAAATAATCCTTAGGGTGGTCTGTAGGTATGCACAAAAAAGGTCATGTCGTCTAAAATGCTGGCATACAAAATTTATACGCACGTAGGGTAGGTGCTTTGTTTTCTCATGTCGGCTGGAAGAGCGCTTGAGGAGTTATTGTTTTCACATGTCATCCGGGAGATATATCGTCCACGTTCCACCGAAGAAATGAAACTGCTCTTCGCCTCGCACACTTTGGATCCCAAGTTTTCATTTACATGTTGATTTTATTTGCCGCGAATGTCTACGAGTGTGGAATATCAATGTGACAATTTAAATGTATATGCTGATATCCCATCTATATAAATCACAGACCTAAATATTCAGGCTTAGCTCCTGTTTATTTTTTCACGATTCACTTTGGTGAGAACTGGATTGTGTCTTTCTTATTCGGAGACACGTACGAGCTGTCATGGCACCATTATAATAGGATTGGAATGCTTTATTATAATCTTTACTACTGGTAAATTATGAAAGAGTAATGTGCTAATGATGATGCGTTTAAATGTCTTTTTTAAAACGTTGCCCTACACTAGGAATATCTTCTGTATCGTGGGTGCGTTTACAAACATTTAAGCTCACATATATGATTTCAACTTTAAGAGCAACAAATTACTACAGTTCTAAAATAACATAAACAGATAGAGAGTTTATGCGATTATCTAATAAATTCAAGTTATAAAGCTTCAAAATCCAATAAATATAATTGACGAAGCTTTCAGCTTGTTAGAACGTATAATTACATACTCAATAATCAACTTTGCGCAGAAGTTTTCCGTTTATATCATTGTTGGTACCAAAATATTATAAGTAGTTCAAATATTATTGTAGGTTACCTTCTCATTAGGATCCTCACTTTATTGAATTTAATATCGAAATAATATTGATTTTGTCCGCATAAAATGCAGTCTATTTAACTCAGACTATAACTAAGTATCGACTGACTATTCAATCATCGAAATTGGCTTAGATGCATGATATAATTAATTTTCATTTTCGCTCTTTGCCGTAGTAAGAGGTATGTTTGTTAGTGAGGTTTTAGTTAGTAGTTTTAAGATTCTATCTCAATCCACAAGATTGTTGCCATGGGACGTCAATTAATTTAACTTGAACTAACTGATCAATACGAACCACAGCTTAATAAATCTAAAACTTAAGTTCTAACTTCAAATGCTAACTTTATAACTTTGTAAATCAAATGAATACTAAGTAGTGTTCGGACTTCGATAGCTAAACATTCGAGTACAAATCGAGTGAAACTTTGTTTGAGGATGAAAACGAATGAAATCGACAATGTTTCAACCACTCGCATCGAATACGTTGTTACGTTTCGTTATTGCACACAGCACCCCTGTTTATGTCTTGGCGAATAACCGCCTCATAAATTTTACGAACTTGGGTGTAATATTGTTTGCTTATTACAACGCGTTTCGTTGGTAACGCAACGTATTAACCGCTCTCACTACCGCTCGCTGAGACTTATTTGCATAATTTTAATTTTGTTATGTATGATATTAAGTCATTGCACGTCGCTTCGTGCCCAGAAACCTTCACATTTGAATATGATACATGAAATTACCGTGAATTTTCTCTACAAAGTACCTGTTTTGTATCCTTTTTGGCTACTATCGAGCCAAACCAATAAACTAGACACAAGAAAACAAGCACATAAACCAAGATAACATTCAAAACTTGGCTTGGCGAATGAACGGAGGAAAAATATGACGAAATCTTCAGGTAAGGGAACAGCACTACAATAAAGAAAACTTAAAATATTCACGAGGCACACGAATAACAAACAGAACCTCGCAATCGCAAACTTACGTAGGCTTCAGCGGAGTAAACTGTGAGCTTCAGTGGCAAATGGTGGGGCGGGCCGGAGAGACCTGGCGGACTGCCAAACACACGTTTAGTGGCCACACGCGTATAAAAACTACGACGTTTAACACGCTCTATCTGTTCGAAGCTCAAGAGTCGTTCTGTATTTACTTATAGCACTTGCATCATTAAGTATATTTTGATGAGAATTTAAAATGTGACTTTAATGAAATTGTGAAACGTTTTCTCATATATCACGCGACGTCATGTCAGTCCAAGTTACAAAACTTCGATTTCATTGCACAAAACTGTAATAGCTGCATGCGCTGCACTTACTCTCTATACTGATCTAGACTATATGTAAATATAGAGAGGAAAGTTTTGTACTTTTGTCTGTTTATAACGAAAAAAACTCAAAAACTACTGGACCAATTTTAAAGTTGATTTTAGGGTGCTACATTATCACTGAGTAACACAGGTACACGACGTGCAGTATCGGTACTTAGAAGCGGGTAAAACCGCTGGGCACATCTAGGGTTTTATAAATTCGAAGAAATATAATATCATTTCTTCAAAAAATCTTCAATAAGTGGTCTTGGCTATTTTAAAATTATATAATTTGCTTCATAAAAACTTCGTAAAAGGCTCTTCAATAATTAAATACCACCCAGTAGAGTGAAGCGCCAATGCCGCCAACGTTTCCGCTGGAAGAATTTTTAATCATTTTCTTATAAATACGAAATACAGCTACAACAGTAAAACACGAAACTCGGAACAAAAATAACTGAATTATGAACTTGTTCTTCATCCATATTAATATCGTGATTTAAAGTAGATCGTTCCGTCTTAAATAAAGAGCGTCTGGAATTAATACACTTGCCACATTACAAATGGCTTTCAATTTAAATGTGAAACGCAAACCATCTATTTCCTTAGCTTACTGGTTTCTTGTTTAGCCTTGAAACTATTAATATTATCAAGAACTGCGACGTAAATAAGAAAATATATTTATTAAGTACTAAGTTCTTGTTTTTATCAGGCATATCTTATGAAGTATAGAGACGAACTAAACTTTCCCATTACCCACTTCACTCATGCTTAACACTCAAAGTTGGGAAGTGAGTGGTGATATTCAATGTTTTATTATCAATACTAGATGTTGACATAATTTATACCTATCCTATGACTTATTGAAAGCAACTATTACTTTAATGCTCCATCTATAAATTGACGTCAGAATTACTAAGAAAATATCTTAGCAGACAAGCGTAGGTAGATATTAAAATTCATTAGAATGTTAACTGAAACTGCACGCCAAACTAAAATTTCAAGCATCTAATGTTTGAAATTTAGAAGCCAAGTAAACTAATAAATGTGTTTTAGTACTAACTAAACCTGTAAACTTCAACGAACTAAGAAGGCCATCTATTTGATCAACCAACACTTTAGTAAAATGTGGGCATAATCTACCTCCACTCGAGAAAAGCCTTTGAATTAAGAGGATTCGTTCTATCTAACTTATGAACGTACGTAACTTTTGACGTGTAAAACGACATGATATTAGCTTTATAATGAGGGCTTATTTGGGCCCAAAATTTAAAATTAATAGTTTTTTAAAAGCGGGAAGGATTTGTTGCTAATTGAATAACAATTATTTATAAGTATTCGTGGACGATTATTTCCATGGTTCTAAATCCTTTGTTGTTCGTCTATGAGTAACTTAGATACTTTTCCTAAGACCTTGTAACAGAGTGGGTATTTCACCCTCTCTGTTGCCTCAATCTCTCAAATCTCAATTTTAATTTTTTAAATATTCATATTTTTATTTATTTTATTTATTTATTTATTAAACTTTATGCACATGTAAAAAAAACACTGTACAAAGGCGGACTTAATGCCTTAGGCATTTTCTACCAGTCTACCTTAGGGTGATGCAGAGAGAAAGCATAGTAGGTGCAGGGTGCGTAACAGAGAGTATTCGAAAAATAATAATATTTACAATTAAAATATAATGATAAATACTTATATACATACATACAAAAAAAAATAGCAACAATGAAATGAGAGTTAAAAATACCAAGATACATGAAAAAAAAAAATTACAACCATTTAATTAGGAGACGAATCTGCCAGCTTCTTGAGCAAATGTTCCCGAGCTTTTACTTTGAAAGTGAACCGATTGGTGGCCATCCTGGTATTCAGAGGGAGCGCATTCCAAAGAAAGACCGCCTGGACAGGGAAAGAGGCTTTAAGAAAACCAGAGCGGTGAGAAGGACATCGCAGAAGGCGGTTATGGGAGGAACGAAGATTCTTACTGTGCGCAGAGCATAAATATTGAAAATGAGAAGTAAGATAAGAAGGGGATGTGGGTTTATTGAGTAGAGAAAAGAGTGTAGTCAAGGCCCTTAACTGTCTGCGCTGTCGGATGGGCAACCATTTTAAAAGTGACCGATATACGGACACATGGTCATACTTACGAAGATTAAATACGAATCGAATGCAGTTATTCAGAAGTCGGTCAAGTTTGTTGAGTAGATCTGCATTCAGGTCATAGTAACACACATCACCGTAGTCAATTAAGGGGAAGATAAGGGACTGAACAAGCGTTGCCTTTATGTGTGATGGCAGAATATTCTTCAATCGGTAAAGCGCACGTAACGTTCCGGTGACTCTCTTGCTCACAGTAGCGACCTGCTTACGCCAGTCAAGGCAAGTGTCCACATGCAGTCCCAGATCCTTAACATCGGAGCTAAGTGGAATGACTGTGCCGTCAAAGATAATCGGAGCCACTGACAAACTATTCAGCCTTCTCACGCTATGGGGGCTTCCAACAATAACAGCCTGACATTTTGCTGGGTTTACCGCCACCCCGAAACGATCAGACCAGTTTTTAACAACTGCTAAATCCCGGTTTAACTCAACAATCGCATCCGATACATTGTCAACACTTGCCTGACAGTAAAGCTGTAAGTCGTCAGCGTAAAGATGATACGAACACTGAAGCTGGGTAGTGATGAGGTCTATAAAAATAGAGAATAAAAGTGGGGATAAAATGCCGCCTTGAGGGACGCCAGTTACAAGATTACACCAGCTGGAAGAAGATTCTCCAGCGAGAACTGACTGCTGACGTCCCTGAAGATAGGATGAAAACCATTCCAAAACCTCGTGAGAGACCATGAGATAGGAGAGGATTGATAAAAGGACTTCGTGACTGACGGTATTAAAAGCATTGGAAAAGTCGATCAACACTACGACAGAGACTTTAGTGTCTTCCATTCCCCGCCTAATATCGTCAGTCACTTTAAGGAGAGCAGTAACGGTGCTGTGCCCAGGCCTGAACCCAGATTGCAACGGACTGATAAGGGAGTTATGGTGAATGAAGTAGGAAAATTGCTTGTGTACACAGGCCTCAAGTACTTTTGATAAAAAAGGAAGAATGGAAATAGGTCGAAAATGGCTAAGAAGAGTGGGGTTAGGAATTTTAGGTAGAGGTCGCACATGGGCTTTCCGCCACAGAGAAGGGAAATCACCGGAGTAAAGAGAGAAGTTAACGATATGGGCGATTGCAGGAAGGAGCTGGTCAAGAACCGTCACAATCATGTGACGACTGATGTTATCACAGCCCACGGCTTTGGATTTAATGGATAGAATAATCTTTTTGATCTCTCCCGGGTCGACTGGAGTGAAGACAAAGGGATTAATATTGGGTCGCGTCAAACCAGCAAGGAAATCAATGGTTTGACATTTGGTTAGACTATCCAAAGTAGGTACCGTAGAAAAATGACGATTGAGATCGTCCAAACCAAATGTCTTAGGAAGGTCTGAATGCCGCGATCTGCCGATACCTAGAGTTCCAAGGAATTTCCAGATATCAGCAGGAGAAGCCGAAGTGATATTATCAAGAATGTGGCGACGTTTGGCATTGCGTATCATCTGATTACATCGATTGCGAGCAGTTTTGAAGAGAATCCAGTTGTCTTCAGACCGATCCTTTTTATATTTCCGGAACGCACGATCCCTTCGACGCATTGCCATCTTAACTCCCGTATTCATCCATGGTGCCGGTGGCCGCTTCAGTTTGACTTTTCTGATGGGAGCGTGGGTGTCATACAACTTCAGTACAATCGAATTAAAACACATCACTTTGTCATCAACTGAAGTGGCCTCCTCCAGGGGTGTCCAGTCAATATTGGAAGCATCTTGGATCAGGTTTTCCGTATTCATTCGGCCAAAAGCACGCCTGTTCTGGAACATAGGTTTGGATTTCGGAGGTTTAAGGACATACGACAGGAAAATAAGGTCGTGACGGGAAAAGCTAGGAGCGACAAGTTGACCATGGGAGGAGACTAGGGAAGGATTAGAAGGAATGATCAAGTCAAGCCAAGTATCATCACCAACAGTATTATGATGTGTTGGTTGGAGAGGCAACACATGCAGACTAGCTGACTCAACCAAATGAAGGAGTTTATGGGATCGAGGGGAGGTGTGGGCAAGGAGATTGGTGTTGAAATCCCCCATGACGATGTGGTGTGTATACTCAGAACCCAAAGATTCTAAGACTGATTCGAATTCGGTGAAGTAATCAATGGAAGGAGGACAATACACAACTCCTAAGACAGATATTATAGAGATAGATATTTCGTATTTCATTCTGTCATTTCATCTTCAACAATATTTTTTTGGCTCATTACATTTTGATCACGGCTAGTAGCCACACGTTCTGATTTATTGTTTTTTTGAATGTATTATGATCAGTTCCTCTAACCAGAAAGGAAATTCATAAAGTCCTTGAATGTAATCTGTACAATCGGTTAAGTGTTTACGAATAAACGTTCTGTAAAAGCCAATATTTGACTGGGTAGATTGTAGAAGGTATTCCAACACAATAATCTTCAGACCCGATGCGGTGCCACTGCTTGTGGTTTCAGCCGTTAGATACCAATGTATACGCTTGTGGCCACATTTGAATTTCGGACTAAATTGTGAACATGTGCATGAAGTTTATCAACTCAATCTGATTTTCAGTCGCAGACTCACTAGCCTCAAAGTTAAACCGTGTTCTAGAAATAAAAACTAGAACATATTTTGACCTCCCCAATTCCATAACCAGACTTAACATTACTGCTTCCTAACGAATCAAAGCTCTAACATAATGAAACAAAACCTCTAGGTTAAAAAGGTACCGATTCAAATAAATTGAGTCCCCTTTAAAATGTTTAGTAGGTTTAAAAAAGCTGTATAGCTCGCGGGTAATTTTGTTTTGGGGAGTTTATTTTTTTTGCTCCCCTCGTTGCTCGTAGGCGGGCAATCGTGACGTAGGTCGACATACAATTTCCTGTCTATGGACCGCTCTGACCGCTGTTCTTTCCCGGGAGATTTAGCTTCGTCTGACAACCTGGAAATGTTCGCCGGATATAGGATGTCAAGCAGCCAACCTTTGCTCTAGGGCTACCGAAATTGCTTCCGACTAACGCTCGCCTTTGTATCGTTGCATACTGCAGAATTGCTTGAGATTGCTTCACAAATAAAATTTAAAAACAAATAAATTTTAAAAACATCCTTCCTACTAATATTATAAATGTGAATGTTTGTAAGGATGGATGTTTGTTACTCTTTCACGTCAAAACAGCTGAACGGATCTTGATGAAATTTGGCACAAAGCGCCCGTTAGTACAGAATAATTTACCTTTATGTCGATTCGCGAAACAAATGACGGATGTCAATAAGTCTTGTGTTGGCAACAGTTTGTATTGTCAAGCGTCGTAAATAGCTTTTAACGAGCATTGAGACCAAGTTATGCAGATAGGAAAGCAATTTAAACGTTGCAACAATGCTGAAGTAGTAAACAAGCTTTTACCCTTTACGTTTATTTTCCAAGATTTTACGACACAATATGAAATATGAAGTGACAGAATGACAGAACCTTTTATTTCTAGACTAATTCTCGTACTCGACTGTATCTCTCGTCCACAAAAGCCATTAATGAAAAGTTGAAGTTAATTATATAATATGTTACCTGACATATATTTCGACGATAATGTTATTTTATAACGGTCAGACATTTCTGATAATGTGTTAGTTCTATTGCATTGCATTGACAGCGTTCATTAGCAAGTTTTATCGAGCATTGTCATTACCTATTGAAAAATATTTGAAATAAGAATATCTTATTTCTCTTGTTCAAGAAATCCGCCATTTTACCTTTCATCTATCGATGGCTGCGTGGGAAGCATGAATAAAGTTAGTGAAATGTCATTAACATTTTTCACTAATTACCAGTTTTCACTAATACCAGGCGACACCTATGTATATTAGTACCCAAATGAAAGCGCGCTTTTAGATTTTTAAATCTCAATTCCACTGAGTTGAGCGTCGGAAACAGCCACGTATAAAAAAAAATATCTCAAGATTTTTCATGACAGAGGTAAGCGCTAAGACATCTTAGTGCTAACCTTCGTTACATGATTAAATCTATAGGGAATGTATTTCTGAAAATGCATCCCGAGAAATGAGGTTTAGTAAAAACTGGATTTGAAAAAATATGTACCTACTCACAACAAAACGGTCAAGTCCAAAGTAAACGAAACATATTTACACTGAGTAATGGTAAAAAATATTAAATGAAATACCTAAGAATTACTAAGGAAAAGTCATCAATCCATAATCCAAATATTGGGTGTACTCGACAAGGATTAAAAAAAAAACGCATACTGACCTTGTATTTAGTTTCTAAGGGTTCCTAGAAAACGGAACCCTTATAGGATCACTTTGTTGTCCATCTGTCTGTCAAGACCCTTTATCACGGGAACGCGGGAAGGTATTGAGTCGAAATTAAAACCAGTCTGTGGTCCCCATGCTGGAAAATAATCAAACCTATAAGTCTACGCAGTCAAAAGATATGGCAGTTTTATGTCGCAAGTTTGTACGGAACCATGTGCGCGAGAGTGATTCGCTCTTGAACGTTTTTTAAATCTCCCACAGAATCTCAAACATCTACGACGTGTGGATATTTCCTGACAGAAATTCAGATAAATATATTACAACACATAGAATTCAGGTGCAGTGATTATAAACCATGAACTGTTAAGTATTTTAACTAATTATAAAACTTTTTGCTCTACAACAAACGCTTGTAAAAAATCTTGACGCTCGACTAAGCTCGCTTATCACGGAAAAAGATTAAAGTGCCTTGGTAAGTGAATGTACACACAATTATGAAAGTTAACAGGAAAATCATACTGTATTTTTCTTTTTAGATAAATATAGTATAGTACGGTACTGTTATTTTATGGATACAGGAAAAAGAAAGAAATAATACCTACTTTATTTTTCCCCGTATCAACATACATATATTTTCACTAGCTTTTTCCCGCGGCTTCACTCGCGTTAAATTCGGGGTAACACAGTTCCCCTTGCGCCTTATTGATTTGTAATAGCAATGCTAAGTTTTCCCTTTTCTTCCCTCTTTCTCCCTCACATCCCACTTTTTAAAAATAAAAATTAGCCTATGTCCGTCTCCTGGTACCCAACTATCTCTGTACCAAAATTCATCAAAATCGGTGTAGCCATTAAAGCGTGAAGAGGTAACAAACAAACAAACTCACTTTCGCTTTTATAATATTAGTAAGGATACTGACTTCATATTGACTGCTCCATTCTTCTTGCGGTCGCGACTGTCGGGAACGGGGTTCTGGGTTCCATTCCTGGGTCAGACATGTTATTGGGGTTTTCCATTAGGGTTTTTTTAGTGACAAACCGGAGTTTAGAAGTTGGTGGTAAGATGTACCCGTGCCTCGAAAACCACGTTAAGCCGTTAGTCCTGCGTCTGATCTCTCTCCGTTCGTGTGGGATTTTCATCCCATCGCACTATGAGAGTGAGGGAACAGAGAGTGCACCTGTGGCTGCGCACGCACTTGTGCGCTATACTATCTCCCGTGTCGATGGCTAATCTCCCCTAAGATTGGCCGCCGTGGCCAAAAACGATCAGGAGGACTATCTATATCTTCATACATATTAAGTCTACCGTAAAATATATGCAGTTCTTAATGATATTCCTAAAAATCTTGTTGATCAAATTTGTAACGGCCTCATTTACTTCATGTCCTTCAAACTAACGCTTTTGATTCGAGAACCAGAAATTTCAGAAGATTTTTTTTAAGTTACACTTACAAAAAGTGTTGAAGTAAAGCAAAATTGTAATATAAACGTACCTTTAGCTTACACCCACAACCGATGAACAAACACAATTATTCAATAATTATTAATCCATGGATAAACAAGCCTCGATAAATTATATTAATTACGGAAACATCCTAAAATAATTTGTTCATTTAGCAAGTACGTGGGCACATTACATTCAACATTCATAACGATGTTTTCCTTTTTGCGTTCGACATCGACACGCATTGTATACAAAGCTGAATACACATACATTTACAAAGTGCTTTTTTGTGTTACATCGTTCGTTTTCACAGTAAAGGTTTGGTTTTCCGATAGGCAAACGCATCAGTGGAAATGCGACATAAATAATTCAATGGAAGTCGATCAGATGCCTCGACGAGACCCTGAGCCCTCACAAGCGATACATATATAGGCAGGCATACCAAAGTGATTCCCTTATGATGCCATATTGAGAAAGCACCATAGCAGTTTGGCATTATTTCGAAGCTTTAATGGAATTGGAGCAAATGTACGCACTTAAACATTTTGCTGGGAAACGTATATCAGTAAGTGCTTTCAGGCAAACCGAGTACCGAAGTCCAATTCATGAAAGCGTAGCACGTGAATTATTCTGATTCAACTCCATTTTTATTACTGTAACAAATCAAACGTCTATTTAACATCTGGGAATAGGGCAATTGACAAATTGAAACCTAAATCGTTGGACAAACGATAATCGCTAGTCATTAAGTGGTTTAGATCCTAGCATTGAGAGGACGATTGAACCTGAGATTTGTAGGTAGCAAGAAAACTTGTGGATTACATACCGACATACTTTTACGCGAACAAGGAGAAAACGGGGGTAACAGCGGGTTGGAAGCATCACAAATGCATTTTAGATGCGGACCCAGTTGCGGAATAAAAGGAGTGAAGAGTTTCCTGAACGTTCACATATCTATAGGTTATTTGAAATAAGTACTCGCAGATATTGTAACGTGCAGTCGGGTGTATGTAGAGTAGGTATGTTTCATTCTTTCATACTTAAATGTAGGTCAACGACTCGTGTAAGCTCACGCAATCAGTTTAACACATTTTAAGTTCAAGATAATTAAAACTAAAACTGATTGGGGTCAAAGGATCGACATTTTGGATTTTGGGAACATGTCACGAGAGAATTTCAAAATATGCGTAGTGTGTAAGGTCAATTTCTACTTTCTTTTAGTACATAATTCCCTGACTTTGCTGAAAAGTCGAAAATGTGAAGATTTATTAAAGGTCGGAACGACCTTGTATAAAAATGTGGGAGCTTGCTGTTTTTCCCTATCTGCTACAGGAAAACATTATCGGTAGGTATTGGGGAATTGGCGTTGCAATAAATTTCAAGCTGAATCATAAACTAATTGATTTTATTATTGAATTCCGATAAATTGCAGTACATACGAGTATGATGTAGTTCGATGCACAATTAAATCGTGGGTCGAAGTTTACTCTGCCAATGTTCTATTTATTTGGAACGCAATAAATAAAGTTCAATGTTTACATAATATTGAGTTAAATAACAACGTTATTCAAAACATTTATACAAACGCAATGTTTTCTTTGTTTTCCCTCATTCTGTTCCATGAAAAAAGCTAAAAACAGGAAAAACAAAACAAGGCTTATCGAATTTACTTTAAAACAATTAGTTGGTACTATTATTTATATTATACTTTACTAATACTTAGATAAACAATGAACTTTAATTGCAGTAATCATATAATGGATATTATATTTGCTATCTTCCAAGAAGTCAATAATAACAACATTAAACCTACAGTTATTGATATAATTATAAGGTCATTACACCAAAAGCGAGAAAAGTTAAGACTCGTCTAAATATAAAAAAAAAAACAAATAATATAGTGGCTAAAATAAACTATAGTAAGATCTTCAAATATAAATGCCCTGGCAGGCCCATTTGCATTGCTGACATCTCTTTAACACAAAATAAGAAAGAATGAGAATGTAGGAAGAAGAAAGTTAAAAGAACAAGAATGTTAAGAAGAATGTAATCCATGTACCTAGTAGTAGATATACCTACTTTTCGCGACGTCTGTCGATTTTGATTCACGAGACAAAGATTATTGGAAATTTTAGGTGTCAGCTGAAGTCTTGTTAATTTACTTTGTTTATTTCACTGAACATCAGAAATATTTGGTGACCTGTAATACAGGTGTTCCACTACCTACCACAGGCACCAGTGATTCACAAATGTGTAAACTTGTTTATGCAAATAAAATAATTTAATTTAATTTAAAATGATGGCCGGCCCTGATTTATGGTTATGTAAAATATTTGAGAGAGGACACATTAAGGACCTGGGCAGAGAGAAAAGCACTAGGGAAAATCGGACAAGTAAGTTCGACAAGCTAGTGGACTAACTGAGACGTTACGTTCTACCTATTTCAAATTAATTATAAAAAAAACCCACATTTTTCGAAATTAGGGTTAAAGAACTGCCAAAAAATGGCTATGAGATAAAAAAAAATACGTGTGGCACTCGGGGACTGCCGCGGTAAAGCTATTGCATAGCATTTTTTATCAATTTATACAATAAATAAAAACAATCTAAATAAAATATTTAAAAAGTACTTCCAATGAAAAGAAGTCGCAAAAAGAAACATTTTTTTATCAACTTAGACAATAAATAAAAAAAATAAAAAACTAAATACATATAATATTTAAAAAGTACTTCCAATGAAAAGAAGTCGCAAAAAGAAAAACAAGACCTTGGGTTTGATCCAGCGTAATGCCGATTGACTATCCGATTCTCTACCAAACACGCTATTAGTAAATTAGAATCGGGATTGAAATAACTGACCGTATTGTGTAAACGACGTTAGACAAGCCACACATCCGTGCCCGTCGGAGTGGGGAGCGTCAGGATTTTTTCGTTACGGAATTTCTGGATTCGGTCCCCGCGCTCAAGGCCCGCGATAGAATCTATGCAATAGCTTAAAAACTCTTACACGTTTTGACAGATAAGCTTATTAATAATACGCAATATTTCTCAAAAGATATGAGTATCTTGTAGTAAATGTTTAGGTTAACTCTCGATTTAATAATAAATGAACTTTAATCTCGAACAAAGGAGACCGCGTAGATAAGCTAACCTAATAACGTGTAAACGTTGTGTGCAATTACAGTGAGGTTTTATTAAGAAAGGTCAGACGATTGATAAAATAATGATAATATTGAACGTCGCAATTGATCGGAATGTGGGTGAGACGTAATAGATCTATTTTGATTGCTGATATGTAGTTGGAAACAAACAAAAACCGGCCAAGTGTGAGTCGGACTCGCACACACTGGGTTTTACACCAAAACAATAACAGTAGTAATAGTTGGTAGCACCAAACAATATAATAACAATAATAGTCTAGTCAACAAGTGCTTTTTTAGTCAAAACTTTTTAAAAGGCTCGGAAAAATATGGTTGAGGGCTCATTCGATTCGGGATTGAATCTAGAAAGTTTTTGAAAAAATTCAAGACCCGCTCGAAAAAATTGCAAAAGTTATTAACAAATTAGTAAACAAAAAAAAAGGGGTTTAGTTTTTTTGGTATATCTCGAAAACTATTTGATATTATTTTGATTTTGAAAAAAGATTCAAAAAGAGGAGGAAATTTCCTAAAAGAAACTCCCAACTCGCGAAATTGTAGGACCAATATTAAAAAATTTACAGGGAGCTGAAAATACGCCTGAAAACGGGTACTCGGGTTTCCGCAAGCCACGCCCCCTTCGAGCGCTTTAATGAAAAATATTATTTAAACATATTAAATGTTGATATTAAAATTTGAAAAAATTCAGACATGTACAGGACAAATTAAGGAATGAAATACCGTAGAAAAAATATTTTTATCGCGATTTTATAAAATGTTATTCATAAATTAATTAACAATTTCTTCCGACTGGGCTATAAACATTGCAAGTTGCATAATTGTTAAACCAGAAATCTCAATTTTTTTTCCTCTCGTGGAGCTATTCTTCAAATATTAAAGAAAGGATTTCCGTTGAGTAAATTAAAAAATTGTTAATTTTCGATTTGTTATTAACAAATTACCTAGGCGGCAAATTAAATATTTAAATAAATGTTACAAGAATTATTTTTTTTCCAATGTCGATGATCATTCGTTTTTCTATCAATAAAAGCTACCTAAAAATATTTTTTTATAAATTTTAATTCTTTTTGTTTATAAAATTGTTATAAACAAATAGATTATTTATAAGATAATTGAAATTTTTTTTTTGGAAATAGATTCCTCGTAAAAAATTATGAATTTTAAGATAAAAAACGATGCTTAAAAAAATTTTTACACTAAAATAAAACCGACCAATTACCTTTTTGCGGAAAAAAAATTAATTCGAAAATAAATATAAATATTTTTTTTTTTTTGCAAAAAGGTAATTAGTCGGTTTTATTTTAGTGTAAAGAATTCTACAAAAATTATACAAAAAAAATTTAATTGTTTATAACAAATTGTTTATTTAATAAACAATGAAAATAAAAAAAAAAACGAAATTTTTTTTTGATTATTAAGGAGGATAATAAATAATGATATTTTAAAAAAAAGCGTACCTTAATATTATTAACAAGTGGTAAAAAAAATTGTTAATTAACAAAACGGTTTTTTAGCAATAAAAAATTTTTTTTAAGCATCGTTTTTTATCTTAAAATTCATAATTTTTTACGAGGAATCTATTTCCAAAAAAAAAATTTCAATTATCTTATAAATAATCTATTTGTTTATAACAATTTTATAAACAAAAAGAATTAAAATTTATAAAAAAATATTTTTAGGTAGCTTTTATTGATAGAAAAACGAATGATCATCGACATTGGAAAAAAAAAATTCTTGTAACATTTATTTAAATATTTTATTTGCCGCCTAGGTAATTTGTTAATAACAAATCGAAAATTAACAATTTTTTAATTTACTCAACGGAAATCCTTTCTTTAATATTTGAAGAATAGCTCCACGAGAGGAAAAAAAATTGAGATTTCTGGTTTAACAATTATGCAACTTGCAATGTTTATAGCCCAGTCGGAAGAAATTGTTAATTAATTTATGGATAACATTTTATAAAATCGCGATAAAAATATTTTTTCTACGGCATTTCATTCCTTAATTTGTCCTGTACATGTCTGAATTTTTTCAAATTTTAATATCAACATTTAATATGTTTAAATAATATTTTTCATTAAAGCGCTCGAAGGGGGCGTGGCTTGCGGAAACCCGAGTACCCGTTTTCAGGCGTACTTTCAGCTCCCTGTAATTTTTTTAATATTGGTCCTACAATTTCGCGAGTTGGGGGTTTTTTTTAGGAAATTTTCTCCTCTTTTTGAATCTTTTTTCAAAATCAAAATATATCAAATAGTTTTCGAGATATACCAAAAAAACTAAACCCCTTTGTTTTTGTTTACTAATTTGTTAATAACTTTTGCAATTTTTTCGAGCGGGTCTTGAATTTTTTCAAAAACTTTCTAGATTTGATCCCGAATCGAATGAGCCCTCAACCATATTTTTCCGAGCCTTTTAAAAAGTTTTGACTAAAAAAGCACTTGTTGACTAGACTATTAGTATAAAAATATTGTTAAAAATATAGTTATTGTTCTTATAAATTTGAATGAGCGTAAAAACGCTTATTCAAATTTATTGGAAACTAGCTTTCGTCCGCGGCTTCGCTCGCGTTAAATTCGGTATAACACACCAAGCAGTTTTTGCTCTTGCGCCTGATTGATTTGTAATAGCAACGCTAAGTTTTCCCTTTTCTTCCCTCGTTCTCCCTCATATCCCACTTTTTTAAAATAAAAAGCCTATGTCCGTCTCCCGGTTCCCAACTATCTCTGTACCAAAATTCATCAAAATCTGTTTAGCCATTAAAGCGTGAAGAGGTAACAAACAAACTCACTTTCGCTTTTATAATATTAGTAAGGATAAGGATATACACTCAACCGTAAAGTTGTTCTTCATAGTATCTTAATGAGAAAGAAGTTACGGCTGTAGCTTTAACTACTCTAGAAGTAAATATCTGATCAACGTTGGCAAAAAAAAGTATTTTAGAAACTTTGATATCATTTTTAAGACCTAGACGCCCCACACAGTTATATACAAAGATATTTTTTTAACACTTATGTATGCGCAATTATATATTTTTTTTAAATATAGTCGCATCATATTTGTGTAGCGGTTTTTAGAAGGCATCTACTCTCCAATTTTTAGCTATTAGTATTTTCGAAGTACAGGCTGTGACAGGAGGACAATGCAAAACCTTAAGGCTTCCGATTTTGCCACTTTGCAACGAAACTAATAAAATAGAGTTTGTTTTCAATTTTACTGGATTAGTGTGAGAGGTAGGTAGGCTGTGTCTATTCGATTTTTGTGCAACGTGAAATGATTTAAACCAGCTCTATCTGTCTATGATAAAGCTGGCCAACAAATGTCCACACAGCTTCCCGTTTGTATATCTCTATGTTTGTTTCATACTCGCACGTCAAAATGCAGCATTCTTTTCGTTCCATTTGAAATAAAATATGAAGTTCTGAATTATTATCCAGCACGAAATGCTTTTGAATGCTGTAAAACTATACTACTCGTGGTTGGAGAGGTGTTTCTGGTAAAAGGTGGCTTTACTGTTTCTTTTTTCTTTGCTGTTCAGTTTTCTTCCGTTTCTTTAGATCTATAAAGAAAAGGAATCCCCCCTAGCTCGTGCTTTTGCTGCAAACTAGTAAGCTGTGTAACTGGTGTTCAACTTTGTTGTTGTTTTTGAGCCAATATTTTGATGTGGCCAGTATTTTTAATTGCAATATACAATTATAGGCAACATGACTTGCAGGCTTACTTGTTACCATAAAAATAAATAATGCTAGTTCAGCTTTTCAGAAAAGAAAACAAGGTGTACTATGAACTGCTAACGAAAACACGAGTTTTTTGTTAGCAAAGGGCAGTCAAAAAATGTTAGTAGAAGTCAGGCATCCGAAAAATAATTCACCAATTCCTCCGTAACTATATTTACCTACTCATAACAAACAGACACAAATTCTATTTGCTAACCAAATACAAAGCAACCATTGAAATCCTGTTCGATCCTTTCGAACACACATTTGAAAACATAGTGACTCGCGTTCAGCCACGCTTACGTTAATCTGGCGGGCTTTGACGCGATCACTACCAAATCACATCACATGTTTCCAATATAGTCCAACAACTCGGTCATCCATACGATTTACGTCAACCTCGTTATGCACTAATTAGAAATTGGGACCACAGGAAATATTACACCTAAGCGGTATTCCGACTGAGTCAAGTCAGCTTTAATTTGCGCGCACGACCACGAAATAAAATATGTCAAAAACTGCGAAATAAACTCGATCAAAACTCACTACCAATATTAAATCCTGTCACGAATCACAATAAACTAACTAGTCACTATTCCCCTGAATCCCCTTTAATCCGCGTGGTTTCGAGCGCAATACCAATGGCAATACGGCCGAGTCTGTATCGAGCAATTGAATTCGCACTGATCAATTTTTTCAACGAACCCAATTTTTAGCACAGACTTTTTGTTGATTGTGGATTTCAAATGAATGTCAAAATGTTATTCAATCATTGCCAAAATATAACGGTATGTGACATCTACCATTTCGTGTTCAATTTTGATTTCGATAAAAATCACGTTATTTTGGTCGTGCGTCCACATTTTATTTAGATGTAGCACATACATATACAATTCTAGGTTTTTTTAAATTCCAGTTGCAATCAAACCTAGCTGTACTATGTCGGCTTTATTTGTTAGATACAAGAGTAAAATCGTGTCCCGAATACGGGCCAACGGCGTAATCGAACTGGGCTTTTTAACTTGAATCCAATTGATATTGTTACTTTATTGTGTTTGCGCACATGTCACCTTTTAGATCTAAAGCTAAGTAATTTAGTCGTAATTCTGTCGGTATAATTGAATAAATTGACGCCGGCTTTATACAATTTAGCGAATTCAATAACGCGTATGTGAGGATGCATTGTAATGTTGAAAGAGGCACGGGTGTCTCCTCCATTGTACCTACATCTTACATTTGGCTCGACCTTATTTGAATTGCGAGCACCTCCAAGCGATTCAAAATGGGAGCAGAAACGATTTTTTTCTCCTTCATGAATGAGATCAGCGAGATCGGAACATCGTGTTCATGGCACTTAAAAAGTCATAAATTAACGTTGGTCGGCCGCAAGCGGGTGAGGTGGGCTTTTACTTGAATAATGACCCTAAAGCAGTTCGCTGAAGGTATCAAGTGGATCCTTGAATATTTTTTTTGTTTCTTGAAAATTCAAACAAAAGTTAAATTAAAGAGCTTGTTTTAAAGGAGTTGGTGTAGATAACAAAAGCTTTGTCTGATTAAAGGTTCCAATATATTTTTCCTACATTTACCTAATATTCTCAAAAGTAACTCGTGCGTCCTTTAGCTTGAATAAAATACATTTTCAGTAGTTAGTCAAACATTAATCAGCATAATTGTATGGGTAGGGAAACAAAAGGTTCGCCGGATATCGTTTTGATGCGAGGGTTCGGCTTGTTTCTAGGTTTCGTCCAATTTGCCGCGGTGCTCCATGTCGGAGGCACTTAAAGGGCCATAAATTAGTGGTAGCTGCCCACAAACGGCAAGGTGGGTGGTTTGCCACGTGAATAATGACCGCTGCGAGGCCACCGAGGCTCGTAATGTTAAAAATCCGCAACAAACATATCATTTTTAACATATCCGCACATATACGTAAATAATTTTTAATGCTTGTGGCTGAAATGTCTCCATTAATTTTGCTCTTGTCATCGCGGTTCATGTTATTTCAATGACAGCCGCCTGTTTAATAAAGCAAACCGTACAATAATGTAATCGATGCAATATTTGTTCGGCTGTCAGTTCGAATATGCATGTTATATTTCATGACTGACAATTAATTTCAATTATCATTTTGATGATTTGTAACTTGTAGTTATTAAGTAATAATAACATAAACATAGTGGCGATTGCAAAAACTTAAGTAAGTAAATATTGGATTTACTGGTCATGGATTTTTATGGTAGCTTTTGTTGGATAATGAAAATTAATAATTGTACCAACATCCAAACACGCATTTATGAAGCTGTTTAGCCCAAATATTTTGATTTTAGTTTGTAACAAGAACGCAAAACACGTTACGTAAACAAGTTGAAATTATTAAAAGTTACTTTGCACCAATTTGCATAATAACTTATATGTATAAATACGGTGGCATTGTTAAAATTTGCAATGTTACCTACAAAATATTGTTTTTTGTTTACTAATTAATTTGTTTTTGTTTCAGGTAAGCTTTGTTTGGATACGCGACAACAACGCGAGGGCTTGCCCTGTGTAAGTATTATGTACTCGTACAAACATTACAATTCATTTCAGAATGGTAGTGAAATCGATATAAAATCATCCATATAAACTTCATACGCATAAGGATATCTAGATTATAGCCAGCATTATCGGTGCCAAGGTCGTATTTTCACCAAAACAATCGTTTTAATAATAACAAAACAAAGAGACGCGAGTGTCTCAGTAGATAAGCAATTGGGTCAGACGCGGGTCAAGTCTGGTCACAGCGATCTGGTGATAACCAAGCACGCGTTCTTCGACGTCACATCTTAATGCCGGACACGTATCTCCGTTATTATATCGAACTGCCGCATCAAGATGTAGCTGGCGCAAATTAGATTTGACCAAATGTGTGCATATATTTCATCTTTGATTAAGTTTGACCATCAGATGGTCAAACTTAATCAAAGATGGGTCACAGGGTTTAATTGTTAGTCGTCTCATATAATACTGTAAGAGCGACAGTAATCAGCACGTTTCATTTATTCTTGGTAAGATAGTAAGTTCCAGAACGTCCCGCAAAACTAAGATGCAGGCACTACTCTCAATTTTGAAAAAGATAAGATAAACGGTTTCACTTAAAAAGAAGGTGCCCAATTGCGGTCACTGATAAGTGATTAAAATGGTTTTTGCATTCATTGGCTTGAGTGAGCGTTGATTTCAAAAGTCTTAGGTCAAACAATTAAAAGGCATCATTTTCATTGTTTCAGTTTTAAAAAATAAGAAAAGCTTATAATTCCTGAAAAACTACAACAATATAAACTGTTACATTTGTCACCGAACGTTGCTATTAAAGTTTTTGGTTAAACCAATTTAGTTTGAAATATTTTAAATGGTTCTTTTTTATTGGGAAAAACATTTTCCTGGGGTTGTGGTGCAGTTAGTGTGTCTATAAACTAACCGTACGTGCGTTATTCCAGTTGGTCTAGTACAAGGATTTATCTTTGTACCTAGACCATTCCACACTTGACTTTCTATTTCCGGTGGATTGCAAGCACTATCCTGCGGGATCTTCGTTGCGATAAATGAGGAAACTTACTTCCCGTCGACTTTGTCTTAGGTAAGTGGAATGCTCACCTATTGAGAGTTCATTCCGTCTTTGCGCTCTCAGATCGAATGAATGTGTCTGTGCCAATAGACATACTTGATTGTTAAAAACTTAATAAGCCATTAATTTTGCTGTTAGATTACCATTAAGATGAAACTGGAAAATATTTTCACGTGAATGCAATGGGTACATTGACAGTTAACGAATCCATTTTTTTCCAAACGTCACTTTCCGAAGGAAAGTGTTTTATATTTCTGAATATTTTAACATTACGATAGCGTATGTGTTTCGAGGAAAGCAATATTGTATTGTGCTCAAAGAAAAATATTGCAAAGCTGTTCTTGCGCAATTTCGCAACCATTGCTATTTCATATGGTGCATATTCCGTTGATTTGTTCCGGTTTTTTGCAGATGCTTGCATTCCGTGAATATTCGTGTTCGGAGGCCGTCATAAATATGTAAACACTTCTGAACTTCTAGCCTAGCCGTGTATTTGAAGTGTCGTAAATAACATCTTTACTCTGGAATATCGCAGCTTACAGTTTACAGCTTAGTTTATTCTAAACGTAAGCTGTGTCAAGTGATTGGATTTCGAATTCCGGTTTTACAAGTTATTTTCTCATTATTGAAGTGGCTATTCAATTAAAATTTTAATATAGAGACTTGTGGTTCCGAAACATCTCAGCCTGTAGATATACAAGTAGTAGACATTTCAACTTTTATATTCCAGCTTTTTTTCTACTCCCTAAAAGCCAAAAGTTTAGATAACCCAATTTATAAACAATATCATGTACCAGTAGAATATGGAAATCACAATTAAATATACAATAAGTACCAAGACAATTAAATAACCGAGCTTCATAAATACACACACTAAGCATTGTAAAAATCACCCACTTAATTCAACTTTAGAGGAAATCCATGTGATTACGTCACACTCATTTCATTATCACATAAAGAAGAGCGGAGCGCGCTTGGCAACTTTAAAGAATGAAAGTTTCAGCATAAATTGAGAGTTTCCGAAATAGGGGCGCGCTAACGGTAACTCTATCAGAGCACCTGCGTCCAAGATTCGAGAATTTAGATTAGTGCATCACGAGTTGGCGTATTCGCGGAAAGGCAACGTCTCTCAAAGTTTCCTCCCGCGGAAATCGTATAAATGTTAATGAAAGTCAGACGTCTCTAATGAGATTACCGTTCCCGTGAAATTGGATTCGCGTGGGACTTCTTTAATTTTCATTCAACGCGAAAATTAGGTAGATTCGGGCGCGACTTGCTGCCATCTGACTGATTCACATTGAAGGCCTATGGGCTTATTATACCTGTTAGGAGTGCTTTATTCATGTGAAAGTCGTCTTTGTGCGCTTGAAATAACGTTTGAATTGCTGAATAATGATATCAATTACGAAGGTTGGGTTGATAATTTGTTTCAATATACTACGTTGATACGATTTACGAAGTAAAGATTCAAAATAAACACGATAGCTAGAGACGCAGTCAACATATTCACCAGTTCAATCAGTCAGAAGTCCGGGCACACGTCATGAATATTACAAAGGCATGTTGTGCAATATTCACCCCTATATGTCGCTACACCTATATTCATGGATCGTTTTCTGCATGACGTAGATAGAGAATGGAGTTACTTCGCAGTCAAAGTGTGTTTTTAATACTTTTTCGCCCAAACTTTGATATTAGATAGGTATGTACTGTTTCAAATTGTGGAGTTTTTCTTTTCTATTTCAAAACTCAACTCAAAGTCATAAGAATAACTGTTTCAGTAAAGTTATTACTTATTTACGTACGTACGTACATAAAACGGGATGCGTAACTGCGTTAGTATTTGGAATGAGGATTTTCAATGTTATTTGACTAAACTTTGCTGGTTATTATATGAAAATGGAAGTTGTTGTTAAACTTGTAGTCTGCCGTTAAAATCAGATTTATTCAAGTATTTTGAATTGATATGTAGAAACAATGTACAGAAGCGCAGAGAAGTGACGTTAGGTGATCGCTCCGTGTGCCGCAAATTGAGAGGCTATCAGCTCAGTGCAAATTGAAAGCGTTCCCAAATTGCAACAGACCTTTGTATTTGTAACCAGGGCCGAAGCGTCGAGAATCAATCAGGGTAATAGGGGTTTGTCCGAATCTGCCAGGATTAGTCGCGGTGAGCAACTACGGCAACAGACTTTCCAATCGTCCAATGGCAGCCCTTTGTCGAATTGATTGAATGGCCTTTATCCATTACCTCATTTGAATTTCGAACCGTGATCGTAATAAGAATCAGATACATTTTAGATATCCACTATAGCTGCAGGCTTCGCTGAATATTATTTTTACGAAATTTCCATTATAATTTGCAACTTTGCTCACGAACTGCAAATTTTGGTAATTTCGTATTCAGTTATGAGGGTTAAAAGTCAGTTTTCGCCCACCTGGGTTAGGTGTGTTTTAATTTAAAATAACGTTTGCTTATTTTCATTTAAATGTTATCAAAATATTCACCACGACAATGCCTAAAGTAATTTATTCAATTCATTGCATTTTAAATCTTCAATTGTATGCAAAGCTCCAAACTTTACACTTGATTTAGTAACTATCGACGTCACCCCGTACCATAATTTGACGATAGCAGCGGTTAGCGATAGGACATGAGAGTGTGGAATACGTGCGCCAACCATAAAGTAAGTTTCGTGGTACAGAGGTCACAATAGACTGTGGTTCAAGCAACAGTCGTCGAATCTAAATGTTAATGTGGTTGATAACTACAATGACGTTCATCCTCCTACTTCATTAGCACGGTCTGATATTTTGTTTATAGCGAGAAATATGTTGTAGGTAAAGCCATCTATTTATTGGGACAGGTTATTGTTGCAAACTGCAGCTTAGTAAAGCTTACGACTACACAATAGTGGTAGTGACCACGTAAGCCCATAACGTGACCTACACAAAGCATTTACAGATTGCGAGCGAGGTTGCGGTGCGCCGCAGCGGGGCACAAAGCTTTGCGAAATGTTCGTACTCACCGGGCCTAACAATTAGCGTAATAGACGTTGACCGACCACCTCTCTTGCCTTTGGCTATTGTAAATCACTCCATGTACCCACGTGCTTTCAATTACTTTTTGTCTGTGGTAAGGATTCGTTTAGTCCAACTTGTTTTTGCCGTGCACTTTCTGGTATAATAAAAACAATTCCGTATCTACGCAAGCTTCTTTGAGTATTTTATACGAAGTTTCTCGGGGAGTA
The DNA here is from genome assembly GCA_905475445.1 of Ochropleura plecta. Lineage (NCBI taxonomy): Eukaryota > Metazoa > Arthropoda > Insecta > Lepidoptera > Noctuidae > Ochropleura > Ochropleura plecta. The sequence goes on from FR997723.1 coordinate 15,229,341, forward strand.
AGGGATAGATTTTTGCAGGATTAGCTTATACTGAAATATAAGCTAAGAAAATCAGAAAACGAGCCAACAACCTCAAGTTATAACGACGTAGATCCATAATTGTGTGCTACGGACCCAAAGTTTCCTTTGTCTAAAACCATGAGTTTCAGTGAGACAGCTTGCGTTTGTCTAGACTAGGGACAGCTGGTATTGGGGACAGGGCAGAGCGGCATACGAATGAAGAATGGTGTACTGGGGACAACACGTACCTACGTATCGCTTTGTCACGTCACTATTGTACCTCAAAACTGTAACCGACGATATTTTACACACAGAAATCTTTCTACTTGTTCGTTGGAACTGTTGAACATTAGATAAAATATATGACACGAGACATTTTCAAACGGTAACAAGAACTCTCGAGTATTTCTACTAAAATAACAGTGAAAACAATTCTATTTAAGTGATATTTTTTTATAAGTCGTGGCGAAAACAGAAAAAAAACGAAAATCTGGGAATGAAAGGCTTTGTTAACATGCACGAAAAGCATTTTGCTTTTGATGAAAATTAAATGGGCAGGCACGTTTTTCAAGGAGATTATAAAAATGTGACAAAACAACAACACTAAGCTTAACCCTCGCTCATTATGAATACTGGACATTCCGCTTTTGAAACTTATAGCGTGGAGGGCAACCCTCCAGTGAAGGGGGCCCTTTTAAATACCACGATAGTGCTAATTAAGTGTGAAGTGTTGTACTAATTACCCCAACTATAGAACAAAGAGCGCGTGTACTCCTTTATTAAACGGAGATGGGAGATTGCACCTAGTTTGTAAGCTAATATATTCCCGACAAGATTTCTAGGGGTGTGCACCTAAAACAGTTAAAGGATATGGCTCATGTAAGCGAGGCCCAGTTAGAAATTACGCTATTTTTACATTAGGAAGTGTAAACAGCGACGCGCGGCGCTTGGTGAAAGTTTATAATCAATTCCATCCCGTGACGTTACGTGTTTGTTCAGCTCGTTGTTTAGCAACAAGGAAAGTTTACTGTTGGCGTTTTCGCTTCCCGCAAAAATGTTGGTAAATGTTTTTAATAAACAGCATGAGCAACCGAAATTATAATTTTACTCATTCGTTTGAATTATGGCAGGGTGTAAATGTCTGTGGGAAGCCTCAGTTTTTGAGAAATACGGGAACATGAATTTTGAAATTCCTCGAGTAAAGTTGTAGGCGGAATTCCGTGTTATTTATGTGGAGTTAGAAAGAAATACTTGTTGCTTAGTTGTACCCTACCTGCGTGAAACATGTCGTTGCGAGGACAAATATCTACTGCTCTTGTTAGTCGCTTGTTTATCTAAGCTAACTTTTATTTCTAGGATCCCGTTAAAAGTAGTTTTATACTTTTATATCCAATTCGAGCATTGAAGTAATGTGCTGAAGAATAGTTAGCTATTTTATTTTAAAATAGTTTTTGTATTGTTCGAGAGTTTAATATAAAAGATTTATAGATGTTTCTTTGTTCACGTGTTGATATGATTATACAGAACTCTGTCTCTTCAAAGTGAATTTTATGATTGATTCGCGTAAGCCGAAACAAAACTCAATTTGTCTTATCCTACGCTTATCCCGAGGGTATTATTTTTTTGTCCATAAGCTAACGCTGTTTGTTGGCTTAGAAAATAGTTTAAATATTCAAAATGGAACTCGTATTTGCTGTTTTAGTAGCCTACTTGGGAAAATTAATTTGCTTTTATTTTATAGACTTAATAATGAAATGGTCAATAAACTCTCCAAGTCAACAGCCACGGTCGCTGTTGTTTTTTTCGCCTTTTAAGCCAGATTGTATGAAATTAATAAAATATATATTTCATAGAAGGAAGGTGTTCCCGCTTTTATCAAAATAAAACAAAGTTTCTAACATAAGAAAACGCAACACTTTGAGAATATACTGAGGATTATTTCCGCTTTATTCCCTACAGCCTAAAGTTTGCACAGTGAAAAAGGCAATTGTTTCTCCACGCCGATGCTCGAAACATTTTTACGTTTTGAAAATCAACTCGTTCCTTCCCCGCGGGTTAGTCGCTGAAACTTAATATTTTTGCTGAAATTCGCAACGGTTCGGGAACAAAGGACATGTACATAACAAACTCAGCTGGACCTTACGTTTTGTGAACCCTATCGAGGCTATCGGGTTCCAATTGTTGTGTTCCATGGTGAGATGGCATTCTCATCAAAATTCCTGTTTCGCTATTCATAACATTTCGAATTCTCAATTTGAACGTAATTTCGGTTTCTATTTATCTACCCAAGTACTTGTAGTCGGCGCCAAACGTAACAACTACAATATCTAAATTATACACTAAAATTAATATTTAATCAAGCTTCAACTATTACTCGGAGCTTGTCGAAAATACTTTCCAAATTTAATACTTTAACTCAAATCTAATTTAGTTCCTCGTTTCTACCTATATTAATTTAATTTTCTCGTATCCATTGACTTCGAGTGACATGAAGTGTTAATCAATTAATTAATGACAAAGTTCTTGAAAGCCTGTAGGTATGTCCCGCCGTTTCGAGTTTGTATACTAAATAACTAAGGCGGGTTAGTGGGTAACAAGTTGGTTCTATAGAGGAACATACCATAGATATAGTAGTGACAAATTCAAGATGTTTGCTATTTAATTAATATTGATACGGAGTCTTTAGGGCATCTTAACAAGCTGATATTAGTAAGATAACTAATTAAATCTATAATAATAGACATTATTGCCAGAAGGATAGAATGTCTATCTAAGTACTTTGGCTCGACAAAGCGAATGTTGTTTCAAGATTCGCCCTAAAAGTTGTTTAGCAACTTGAGACAGAAAAAGCGTCAAGTTCTTGCTATTTCAGTTTAAATTTCTACTATTCCAGAATAATATTCTGAACTTAATATTATTCTGGTTGTTTGAATAAAGTGTTGGATGCCTGAAATTCTAATGTTCGCAGTGAGCATGCAAGTTTTGAGGTTAGCTTATCCAAACTTTGAAACTATTAAATACGTTAATCGCGAACCGAAATTGCCTGTGGTTTTCTATTAAACTATAATCAGTTATATTTATTGCTTGTAAAGACTTGTTTCAGTGGTTTGCTTAATTTAGTGTATTTACCTTGGCCTTAAGCACATGTAATATGCATGTTTTTAGGTTTTCGTATTACTTAGACTCCGCTGTCCATTCGTCTACCACCAGGCTGCATCTCATGAACCGTGATAGTTAGACAGTTGAAATTAAAAGAAATTATGTATTTCTGTTGCCGCTTTAACAACAAATACTAAAAAACAGAATAAATTAAATATTCATGGTCGCACTTATAACAAACATGTTTTATACAAAATGGTGCGGAACCCTTCGTCCCCGAAACCGACTTGCACTTAGCCGGTTTTTTATAGCTTTATTATTTACTCATAGTTCATTTCTTAAATCAACCGATGACAGACTATCACTGCAGTACTAAGATAACATTGCTATTATGTCAAACATCACAAATCAAGATATTGTCATTATGCGTCACCTATGATTAATTACTACCATTCCTAGCCTTAATTATGCAAGGTTTAGTTAGCACTTCAGCTATGTACAGACAACAATAACGTAATTGCTTCTAACTACTAAGTGCCAATCAATAGTGCATAAGCGGCGACGTATACTTAGTTTGATCAGCTGGTAATGTTGTTAGTAACCAATTCTATGGTTCATTAACACGTATTTTGTGCTTTTGGTATAACACAAAACATAAAGCTCAAAGCAACATTGAAATAGCGGTATAATCCAAGAAGAAACACTCAAGTCTATAAAAACCCTTTGACGCTGAAAGTTAAAGAACTTCCATCGTTATACAAAATAACGTTATTTGTCCATAATGCCATACGTCATAGCTACACGTTATAAAGGGTCGCTTGTTAACTACAAATGGCAACAAGGAAGCACTGCACACCGAAGAAACGGCCCCAAACAGCGCATTTCACGTGGTACTGGCCAATTTATTTGTGGTTAAGTGCACACAATAAATTTCTCAAATGGCCCGTGCTTACACCGACGAAGGCTGTCTGCTATTTATTTCCTAAGTCCGTGGTTTATCGTCGAACCTACGGACGCATTGTACTAGACAATGGAGCTTAGATTTGTCGCGTGATGTGATAATAAAAACCACGTATTACGCTCTATTTGTCGCTGCAATATACGCTTTATAGAGCTTTTATGGGCGCGCGTAAACTTAAGCCACTAAGGACGAAATACGTTTACCGTTGACCTTCTTAAATGAAATGAATGGACTCATCGAAGGAAGCCGGTGTTTACTTTCAAACGTTTCAACTCTCTGGAAACATGGTTTGCAGAAAAATTATTGAAGAATAAATTTTCATTAAAAAATCCTAATTGTTTTGACGTAGAAACCGATGAGCCGATTCGGTAAACAATTAGAGCTCAATCAAAGTAAACAAGGCACCGGTTAACAGCGGGCACCTAAGTGGGTACTGAACGTTCTTCGAAAACAAAACATCGCAGTCCACAAATTGATTAAACATCACTTTACTAAAACTAGCCGGAGCTATAGCTCTTTAGAATTCAGCACGAATAATGTTTTCTGAAATCGACGTGGAAACTTATTGGATTCGAGAAAATAGACGAAAAAAACTGAATAAAGTCGGGAATAGCACCTGCAGCGTCGGTTTTCTATGACGACAGTCTAGATGTCAGGCTATCAAACTGTCACGACAGTTGTGCTGGGGATTTAAGCTATAAAACCGCAACAAAGTAAAGTGGAAGGTATTTAAAAACAAGAACGTGCTTTTACATTTTCATTTACCAACGCAAAATAATTTGTAAAATCTGTTTGTAAAAAGTAGGTAGGTGTAGCTATTTGTTTGTAACATTTTTACTTAAGTAATGTTTTTATTTTACAGTAACTATTCTAAAAAAGGTAGACGAATTTAAAAGTAAACCTGCAGTAACAATAACATTCTTCAGCTAATCTCAATAGCATTTTCGGAGAAAAGTAAAAGCCAATGGAAACAGACACAATAGAAAAAGAGGGGACAAAAACATTGTCTGACAAAAGAATCTACATTAATTTATTTTAAATATGCAGTTTCTTCTTATTACCTGTGGGTAATAAAATAAGAGGGGGGTTCGCAAAGCGTTAATGGCCGGTGTTAACGTTCGTATTTATGCACCGGCACGGTAACAAGACAACATTACACTGCAGTGCAAACTTCGTGTCTCAAACTTTATAATTAATGCCCCGTTTTATAATTTGCCCACCGTGCGCAGTATTAAAGTTGCTAGGTGATATTTCGGCCACACGGTGTCCGGGGTACCGTACTAGATTAGGATAAACTTTTAGAACTAGCGCATCAAGGTTCGTGTGGCACAATCAATACTAAAGTACCTGCCTGCTGAACTACACGTTATTTTTAATAAACAGATATATTGGTAAAAGTAAATCTTTTTCAATTTATTTAATACTAGCTTTTGCCCGCGGCTTCGCTCGCGTTAAATTCGGAGTAACACAGTTCCCCTTGCGCCTTATTGATTTGTAATAGCAACGCTAAGTTTTCCCTTTTCTTCCCTCTTTCTCCCTCACATCCCACTTTTTTTTCTAAAAAGTTAGCCTATGTCCGTCTCCTGGTTCCCAACTATCTCTGTACCAAAATTCATCAAAATCGGTTTAGCCATTAAAGCGTGAAGAGGTAACAAACAAACAAACTCACTTTCGCTTTTATAATATTAGTAAGGATTTGCAAAAATATTGCTAAAAATATATATTGGGGATTATAGAAATATGTTGCTTTTATAAAAAACGAACGTTTCGAGTTTTTTCATTTCGAATTTCTCGGTAACAGCCACCTTTGTATTTGTGCCCGGATGATGATAGGCTCGCCCCTATTGCATGGGACTAAAAGAAACATAAGTGGAGTAATGCGGGTGTTCTATTTGATACACCTTTGTCTAACCTTACGAAAATTACAAGCGTGGTGTTAAGTTATGTGAACATAACGTTATGTTATTTTAGTTGAAAATGTTACAATGATAATGCAGTAATCTGAATAATTTTCGTAGAACTTAATTCGACTATAACCATTAATAACAACCATAAGAGCTTTTTCACGCCTCAACAATGCTAGCTTTTTTCCATTCATTCCATCTACTCTGGGATGAAGACAGAGAATTCTGAAATTAACAACAATTTTACTTCAAAAGGTACACATCTTTTTTTTTCGGGTGGGTAATCAGCTAATGACTTCCCCCGCTCTGGGCGGAGCGGGGGGGCATGTCAGACTTGTACTGACTAAAACCCACCCATGTTCCTTCTATTGCCCTTTACGTTCCGGGGCCGCAATATCTCTTTCGAACAACCCGCAACCTCGGGAAGGTACACATCTGCCTAACCCTTCAAAGACCACTGCCGTGATTTTATGTTGTGTGCACGCACCGTTATTTTATTTTCCATTTATTTCTGTTTGAAAATGTTCGTTGAATTTTTGCAATGATAATGTAGTAATCCGAATAATGTTCTTTAGAGTCGTTGAGTATAAATGACTATTTGGTTCAAGAACTTAATCAGACTATAACCGTTAATTACAACCATTGAGCCTCTTTACGCCGCAACATTGAATGCATTTGCTCTATTGTTTCTGGGATGGTATCTGGTCTGGGATGAGAAAAGATAATTTTATTTTATTAATTTATTTATGCACACACAAAATACATGACAGGACATTACATTAAGAAGGAAGAGCACAAAGGTAAAAAAGGCTTAATTTATTAGAAATTCTTCCAGCAAACCTGCGAGAGGAAAGTTGGATGAGATATACACAGTGTTTAGAAAAGACAAAACAGGATAATTTCAAATTATCAATCTTGAAATAAATATACATACAAATAATACACATAAAAATAAATACTGATATATAATTTAAATTCCTAGTAGTCAATGGATTTTCGAGTGTCTTGGCCTCTCATTCGTATTTTCAAAATCCACACGCAAAATACCGTAGCAATTTGCGTGAAATCGAAAAGCGCATAACAGCTGTCGTCTCAACAGTTCATTACTTTCGCGAAAATAACAAAATAGCGCAAAATTTCTTGATGAAATTTAATTTAAAGATCCATTTTTATCAATTTTACTGAGACTTTTCCTGTTGATCCTCGATGTGCCATTTTACATTTATTTAATACTAGCTGGCGCCCGCGGCTTCGCCCACGTGATGATCGAAAAGTATCCTATATATTATTCCAGACGAAAATCTACTTCTGTGCCAAATTTCATCAAGATCCGTGCAGCCGTTTTGACGAGAAAGACTAACAAACATCCATACATCCGTCTTCACATTCGAATGTATAATATTAGTAGGATTTAACTATAGCTTCGTTTGCGTTAAGTTAACGGACTGAATGAATGCGATTTTTAAACTCAAACACGTGATTTACTGCAACAAACATTTCCGTGTCGTTATTTTCATAAAACTGACAGAGGAACAAACTCCCAAACACAACAGTTCCAGAAATATATTCCATAAAACTTTTAGACGTAGAAAAAGCACCGAACATGAATTCAGCCTAGCGCTTACAGAAAAAACAGTACTCAATAAAATAAACAAAAGGCTCTCAAATTGGAAGTGTAAAGCTTTGAGCCGAACTGTGCAAAATTGCCTGTAACTTGCTGGCGTTTTTTTTTAACTTTGGCACCAAAAAACTAGTATATCTGTGTTAATTTGCTTTTTGCTGACCGTCGCTACACGTTTAGTGGGCAAGCTTAAGCTTCTAAATGTAAACTTTGGTTGCAGTTTTATTCTTTTTTGGCGTATTCTCGGAAGAAAGAATTTATTTATATAAGTGTCTACCTATTTGCATTTCAAACTAATGTGGAATACATAGATTTACTCGAGAAGATACAAACGTATCAATTTGCATTGTTTATTTTTAAAAGGTTTGAAAATAATAGCTTAACCCACAGATAAAAGAAACCTCGCGAGAAAATCCTTTTGTATTTTTATCCAAATGCCAGTAAAAGAAAATTCAATATTATTTTCACCCAGTACTAAAAGAAGCCCGAATTACAATCTGGTGATTGCAAACCTCTATGGTTTTATTATTTACTTTGACTCGTATCTTTTCGTACATAAGTGATTCAAAGAATACATATTTTCCAACCCACTGGTCTTACAGCCCGTTTACGTAAGCTTATTCTTAGCATTATACGTAATTTCATTTAAATAAGCCGTTTTTTGGAATGCCTAATGGTACGTGAGGGTACAATTTGCAAATCCTAATAACCGACGTCATATAAAAGTGCACTCCACTTTTCCCGGCGTTGGATTCGAGGGTCTGCCATATACGGGCCCACGGGAGTCTTTTGGACGGCATATTGCTTCAGATGACTATTCAATGCGGCCTGCCTTCGGGTCCAAACTGCCTGCCAATAACTCGCTTCCATTCTGTTCAAGTTCGACAACTTGTGTTAGTGACGAGTAGACATATTCCTCGTACAACGTAGCGAGTAGGAAGTGCTGTCAAGCTGAAACATAATACTTTACGATAACAACCACGAAATCAGATGTCGTTTCAACGAACAAACTTTCGGAGGCCTAATTGCCTTAATTTGGGTGGTGCTTCCAACTTTTTATTTACTAAAGAAATCAAATCACAACCAAACTGTCGTTTTCATAAATTGACGGCGATTTCCTGACAACTGCCGCGAAATTTCAAGTAAATAAAACTTTTTATTCGATTCTCTTTATTGTTTTGAATTTATTAATTGGTGAAAGTTTTCAGCAGTTAGCAACCGCGACATTCAGTAAATGATCTCAGCTACATGAAATACGCGACAAGTTTTTGGATCCTAATTGGAAATCAACTATGTACGCGAAACAACAGCACTTAACCATCGTTTGGAAGTTTTGAACTACGAACCTCGTAATTTATAAAACAAATTTTATTATTCTCTCATTAGGTTGTATTCAACAACAACACGCGTTAGGCCTGAAAGTGTCGAGTAATTGACTTTGAAATGGGTTTCTTTCATTCCGTTCAAGACGGATTTTTGAGATGGGTGCAATCCAGTAGAGTTGTACATGGTAACTTTTATTACTTTTTGATTCATGCTTTTCTGGTCTGCACTTTTTGACATTATCTTTTTGAGGAAAACTAAATATGTATGATTTTAATAAAGTTTTAATTCTCATCCAAGTAACTTATTTTATAGTTAAGATAAAATAATGTCAGGTATCCTCAAGATACTTTCAGCAAAACGTGTGCGTTTCAAACAAACGTATAACCAGTCAGACAATCCCTCGAAAATTCAATCCAATTAGCATAAAACATCTGGCAAAGAATTTAGAGTTGGCTAGTTACGAACGGGATTGGAGACAAATGAAGCGAGGACAGCACTCGACTGGGTGCTGCGCCCCCGGCGCACGGAGCTCCACTGATGAAATTACACAAATGCTAATGAAAGTTGCGCTGCTCCGGTGAGATTAGCGTCGTCGCTGGGAAATTGGACCTGTTTAGAGGCCAATTTTACTCCGATCCGGGAATTAGTCCCAACGTTTTTATTGTCAGATCTTTTGAATGTAGTCTTTACACGTCTGCAGTAAATAGTCCCGTTTATCACCACTCGGTTTTGATAAACAAACGCGCTAACGATTGTCAGCTTTATTGTAATCACGTTCAATTGTCTACACTAAAACGGGCGAGACGCTTTACATCTTTACGCCTTCATAAAAGCCACTGTGAAATAATATTTTACAGGCATAGTTATTAAACAACGAATAATTATGTTTACTTTACCTCTTGACTTGTGTGCGTATTCGTGTCGCCAACTATATTCAGGGTATCTAGTGTATAATTACATGCCAAAATAAATTATCTCCTTCATAAATAACGTAACTTAATTATAACCAAGATGGCGTCTGATATCATAGTAGTGTTAATAAGGGTAGAGTTCAAGTGTTGGGTAAAGTGTCACAAATAAGGGCTACCTTGCATGCTTGACCGCGCCATCTTACACATGACTTGTGCATGGGGTTCTAACGTCAAACAGTTTATAATACCCCTTATCTGCCTGCTGCCTCGCTTTATCATAAATCCCTAACGTCAAAATTTTGTTGGCTCAATATAACTTGAGAACATTATTAAAGGAATGTTGAAATTGTTTTCATATGAAGGTATTTGATCAAAATTAAATTACTTTAACAATTTACTCATTCATTTAGTGGGTGGTATGAAAACGAATGAATGACGAATGATGAAATAATGAAGTAAATTATACCTGACAACATTTTTTATATCAGCCAGAAATTAATACAGTTCTGTCGTTTTTGGGATTGGTTGGTTATTGGTAATTTGACGTTGTAACATTATCAGACCTGGGGCCTTAGTCTGCTATTACAATGGTGTCAGAATGGTCGATCACTGATCGCATAATGGTTGATTTTGTCAAGTTTAGTATGTAGTAGATGTCAAAATCAACCATTATGCGATCAGTGATCGACCATTCTGACACTATTGTAATAGCAGACTGAGGCCCCTGATCCGATGTTGCAATTATGAGACCATAATCTAGTTCGTGGAAATACACTGACGCATTCTTTCAAATATATTCAGATTATGTAGTACTAACTGATCTGCGCGGTTTCATCCGCGTCTTTAGTTGCTGCCCCGCTCGCGTGGGTAGTAGCGTGATGTTGTATAGCCTATGTTATTTCCTGATGATATAACTTCCTGATGATATAACTAAATGGTTAAAATCGGTCTAGTAGTTTTGGAACCTATTCAATACAAATATATCTTTCCTCTTTATAATATTGGTACAGATTACGTCTGAACTCTGAAAAAATACGTAATCCTTTATCATTATGTACGTTAAGGTCCACAATTGCACCACAAATCACTCAATACATTTTACACTAAACGTAATTTATCGATTATTCTGTCTTTATTATCTCAAGCGAGAGACAGAAACAGATCGATATTTAACAGTAAGCGCATTTAATGTCTCGTGGTACAAGCATACAGTCAATCATTATTACACATCCGTGAAGCAAGCAACTGGCATCTGTGAGTTACTACTCTGTATGTGCTCGACTCTTCACGCAAAATTAAACGTTTCCCCACAACTGGGCGTCAACGACGTATCCGGATTCCGGACAATCTGATGGTGTCCCCTGTCTAATCTCCCATTCCGGGATCCCGCGTCGCGCGGCCCTCTCTAATCCAGCTCTATGAGCGCTTATTTCATATTTATCCGGGTTGTCGCCGTCGCGTTAATGAAACTTTTCTTCTCTTTGTTTTCATTATACTTGTATTTGCCCATTACTATAAATATAAGAATTTATGTGGGTTTATTATAGAGGGGTTTCTGTAGCGCGAAATTACTTATTGGTACTTTGATGAGAACTTTTTGTGCGTAGGTGTGAGAACGATGGCAGAAGTCAATTGTTGCTAGAAAGTAGAGAGGTGACCCCTAACCTAATTAGTGTTGCCCAAATGCAAGAACAAGACGAGACTTAGCCAGTCTTGGTCTTGGTCTTGCGCCAATACACCTGGTCTTGGTCTTGGTCTTGGTCTTGCGCTCCCAGTCTTGGTCTTGGTCTTGGTCTTGCAGCAAGAGTCTTGCAAGTCTTGCAATTACCTATTAGTCTATTACTATTTATTAAAGTTCATTTTAAATCTTAGAAAAACGTATTAGAATTGGAACATTGTGAGCTTGAATTAACATAGCCATAGTAAAGATCAAGCAGATTAATAAATTACTAAAGATTTGATAAGAAATTTGAAAAATCAACTGACCTATATGTCGTTTTTCATGGCAGTAACTGTTTCTTAATAATAATATCTTAAAATTAAGAAACAGTTACTTCCACATTCCAATTTGTTTTTTTACATGTCTTAGCAAATAAGCTTACATTTGCTAAAACATGTAATAAACAAATTAATTACAATAACTTGACTGTATTTTAAAGAACAATATCTGTCTAGAAAGATTGAACCCTCAACTTATATGAAATTTAATAAAAGAAATCGAAATTATTTTGCATGAGTATACCTACGCCCTGTGGCGGCCATAAAATAGTGTCAAATGTTGTGATTTCGGCGCGGCGGCAACGATTGTTGTATATGATTTCAAAAGAAGCCGCCGGCGCGTGTATCATAACCATGTACTTCCGAAAAGCGGCAAATTTCTTTGAGAAGTAAGTACAAAACCTTTGATGCCGCATTATCAAAGTGCCGATGATTAAAACATAACTATGCATGCACTCAGTTTGATTTTAATGGATATTTTTTTATTCGCTATGTAGGTATGTTTATGGTATTAGTCGTAATCCGCATAGGTCCAGTTTTTCATATTCTTTGATACAGTTTTTTGCGTCTCATAGAATTCCTAAGCGTACCTATACACCGAACTGTTACACCTAACTACTCCGTGAAATAGCGCTAAGTCCTAGCTGCAAGACGCAAGAGTCTTGCAGGCTATGTCTTGTTCTTGCTCAAGTCTTGCACGGTCAGTCTTGGTCTTGGTCTTGCTAAAAATACGCGGTCTTGTTCTTGGTCTTGGTCTTGCAAAAACGCAAGAACAAGACCAAGACTGCAAGACCAAGACTGAATTTGGGCAACACTAAACCTAATAATTAAGCGATCTATTTCTCTTTGGCAGTCGTAAATACTGCTCGTTGTATAAAACAAATATTTATAGGCGGTAAATAGCTGGTTTGTTTTTCATTCATTGCTGGTTTGGAACGATATTAAATTGTGTTAAATGTCTTAAGTTTAATATGAATTGGTTTTACTTGACATTTCAATAAGTTGTATGTTTCAATGAATGATTTCAAGAACAAGAGCAAGTCAGACTCGCGCACCAGGGGTTCCGTATAAAGTTGCGACATAAAATACCATATCTTTCGACTGCGTAGACTTATAGGGTTGAGTTTTTCACAGTACAAATAGACCACAGATTTGATTAAATGGTTTAATTTAATTTCAACTTGACACTTCCACGCGTTCCCGAGATAACGGGTCTTGACAGACAGATAGACAGACGTACAGACACACAGACAACAAAGTGTTAGTTAGTGTTAAGGTATCCGTTTTTTCCTTTTAAGGTACGGAACCCTAAAAAATTATAATTTAAGTAAGAAAGATAAAATTACATTACGTTTAGAGCATGTAGAAAGTTTCTACGAAGTAGCAAAAGGCAAAAAATAACTGCAGCAAGCCAGCAAGTAGCCTGTAGGAATGCAGTTCTCGGCATATTTAACTTAACCGAGTAGGGTTGAGAAAAGATGCGGATCGGGTTGGCGTTACTTATTTTTCCTGAGTACATAGAGTAACCTGCAGGAAATTCAAGCATGGATAACGCAGTCTCAAGAACCTACTTATCAACTTAAATTATTTTAGGAAGCTCATTTAATTTTCAAGGAAACCTAATTAAAAGCTGACGGAGTCGACTACATCGTGTTTTATGGAAAAACATATTTTAAAAGTTGAAAACTTCTAAAATTCTTACCCTTATGATTATAATAATTTATGATTCTAGGTTGTTAAATTTTAAGATGTAGATTACTAAACTTGTAACGACGATAGAGTTTCAAGAAATTACTTTGATTCAAAACTCCTACCTGTATAGATACCTACTTAATAATATCGTGTTTATATATTTTGTTTTGGATTAATGGCAAATGCCTTAAATCTTGAATAAAATGATATTAATAATGAAGTTTATATTTCAGAATAAGTTTTTTAAACTTAGTCTATACTTTTGTTACAGTGTTTTGTAATTGAAAATGTCAGAAAATTTACTGAATTATTTTACGACTCGATAAATGCTTTTAACGAAACAAAAATTACAAGTCAAGTCTGTGACGACCAGCGAAGCGAATGAAAAATAACTAAATTAAATCGATAATTCAATATACTTTTCCTTCGTTCAAAATCCTATTAAGATCTACATTTATGTAGTATGAGCATAACTCTTCAATGGCCTAAGAGAAAAGATGACAGCATTGTTTAGTAGTGGGCGGTCTCTGAGTTTATTTATCTTGTAATTATTTAATTTAGTGATGAGCCACTCGTTATTTGGAGGTTGACGTATGACATTGCGTGTATGTAGTTGAAAGATATGAAGATTGTCTAGCGACGATTAATAAATTAGTCACGGGTCGATAGGACACCCAAGATATGAGTGACAAAGTCAAATAAAATTTGTGAAATCCAGTCATTTTCTTTGCAACTATGACGATTCAATATCAACTTTTTTAGAACGAAAATAAGATTTAAAATATAAATGTGAGTTAGTTCGCCATAAATAGGATGAAAAAAGCATTACGGTTGTTAAAAGCTCGCTTACCGACTCTTGCTGCACAATTTATCTTCTTAACTTCAGCTGACTGAAAGAAAAATGTAGCTATATTCGAAGTATTGTGTGCGAAGCGAAGTGCTTGGCGACCCGTTACGGGGTAACACTACACTATACACGTCTTCTCTAAATGGAACTACTCCGCATTTATATTACCGACTGTACCACAACACAAGGTTCGAATGGATCTTGTTCACATGTCTGTTTCGCGGCATGAACGAAGTACAAGCCTGAACAAAAGTGTCTCTTCAAGCTAGGGATGTCTCTGCAAGCGTCCGACTGTCATCGCCAAATAAAACCGTCCAACTTAAAATATAGACGCGATTTTTTTTCCAATTTTTTTTAACTTCTATTTTGCGGGAAGACCTGTTTCAATATGATATTTTTCTTAGTTACATGGAAAGAAAAAACAAAACCCACGCAGGCACCACGTGGGTTGGGCGTTTTAGGTTTCAGCCTGTCAACCAAGGTGTATGACCTCATACACAATTTAGCTTTACAAGGGAAGTGGAGATTTAACTAAATTAGATCAAAGATTATTTTAGAATGAGCAAATCTAATTTTAGCAAATCAATTTGATATAAATGAATAATGATAAATGAGAAATGAGTTCATGATCTGATATACCTACTTAGATGGAGTCTAAAATCTAAGTGTTCAGATAAGAGAGGTGATTCGAAATTGTTCGTTATTGTTGTCTTCTTATTAAAATATATCTAAGAACACAAGTCGACGTTATATAATAAAGGGTTAATGAATCAAAATGAGTATGATGACACATACTTACTTACTTCAATATAGGTGCATGTTAACAAAAGAGATATTTCTCAATGGCTCATTCTCTTGATTTATTACATCTAGTAAAACTTTGTTTTCTAATAAAAGATAAAAATGTCATGAATCTCATATTTCACTGTGTTATTGTCCAGTAACGTGTTGCAATTTTATCGAAAAACGTTTTGTATCGCAAGTAACGTACATAAATCCAGAGCAATGGTAACATTGTGCATGTAATTAAAAATTAATAGTTTGTATAAATCAATGTAAATGTTTATTTTCTCGTTCGGTCTCGCTGTAAATAGGATCATTCAATAATATTAATTATCGTACCAATAAATTATTCATTTAGGTTTATTGCATTACTTTTATCTTTTTACAACAATAAATGATAGTGCTGTCACACGGGTGAGAGTTCGACACTTATTGAAAACGACTGTAGGTACTGAACGCAGAACAAATTGTTTTAGATACCTGGTCTACTTCTAGACAATATATTTAGGTGAACTTATTTATTATGTACTATAAGTTCTTAATATGTTTCTGGAAAATAAGTGTATCCACGAGAATACTGCCGACTAACTGTTTTGAAGTTTGGCAGTTGATTTGTGTTGTAATATTTGTGAAATATATACGTATGAAGTTTTTTTTTTTAATAATCGGCCGATTGCGAGTCGGACTTGCGCAACGAGGGTTCCGCACAAACTTGCGATATAAATGGCCGTATCTTTTGGCTGCGTAGACTTTGAGGGTTGATCTTTTCACAGCTCCAAGGGACTACAGACTTGAGTAGGTATATAGTTTAAATTTCAACTCGATACCTTAAAATCGAGATAAAGGTTCTTGACAGACATACAGACGAACAACAAAGTGATCCTATAATGGTTTCCTTTTTTCTTTTTGAACTACAGAACCCTAAAAAAGCGAAGGTTCACTTAAAAATGTTCTTCACCTGTAAGTAACTCAGCCACTAACAGTAAATGATGGTCACAAACTAAGAGGTCAAACATCCCTTTCAACTGTTTGTCATTATTAAAATGGGTAAACACCTACAACAGGGTGAGACAAATAAATTCATTTGAGCTAACAAAGGGCGTCCAAGCTCAGCTAATGAAGAAGGACGTCTTGTTTAATTACCTTTTGTAATTTTTCTTCTAAGCGGGCAACGTATAAATTAATTTTCTTTCAGTGGCCCGTCCATGAGCGCCGTTATGAGGCACTAAGTGAACCCTCTTTTGTCTGGTATAACCTGGCGGGCTTGTTAGAAAGACTTTAAAAATCTTGCTAACAAAGCTAATTTACGACGAGTACACTATTTCGCAGCTTTTACAAGCAAAGTTAGAATATGTATTCTTGTATACTCGCCGTCTTTTATATATGACTTTAACATATACTGGCGAAATGTGGGCGTACTTAAAACACACCTCTGCCTAACCATTTAAAGATTACATACGTGATATCCTACTAATCCTACAATATCCTACTTCCTACTGATATTATAAATGCGAAAGTTTGTGAGGATGGATGTATAGATGTTTCTTACTCTTTCAAGTCAAAACGGCTGAAAAGATCTTGATGAAATTTGGCACAGAGATAGCTTATAATTGGAAATAACACATAGGATACCTTGTTTTTCGATCATCACGCGGGTGAAGCCGCGGGCGCCAGCTAGTAATATTATAAATGCGAATGATTGTGAGGATAGAAATATGGATGTTTGTTACTCTTTCACGTCAAAACGGCTAAAAGGATCTTGATGAAATTTGGCACAGAGATAGCTTATACTTTGGAATAACCCATAGGATACTTTTTTTCGATCATCACGCGGGCGAAGCCGCAGGCGCCAGCTAGTTAAAAATGATGTTGCGCTATTTATCAAGAATGTGTTAATCGTGACACACCAAATATTTTTGGTTGATAACAAGTTCAAAAAACTCATTTTTGGCTTTGAAAGAGAAGTCAAAATTGTAATTACTCTGTGATAAGATATTGATGAATAATGACTGTGTCGTAATAATTTATAAATATTGTCAACGCGATACTGCATGGCGTTGTCGATTAAACGGAAGTCCGATTAAACATTATTAAATTGAAAACGTATGAATTATAAAAGTGCGATTGTTGTTTAAACAATGATGGAATTATTCCCAGTTGAATTAGTCATACTTTAGTCATAGTTGATCATAGGCTAAGGCAGTGATGCATTGACCCGCAAGTAGCATATTATTATCTACAGATTAAAGAAACTACGTTTAATAAAACCGACTTCAAAATCTAAAAAGCACAAAATAAGTAAATAAAGATTTTAACCTTAACCTTTAATATTAGTAAAATACCATTATTTGTATGTGCTACTTGCCTATTCCTATACCTATTTATTTATTCTAAGTACATCAGAAGTTGACACCCTGGATATGGGACCACCCTTGAAGTATCGCCTTTCCAATAAATAAAGAATAATTAAAATCGATTGGCATGATGTTGAGTTATTCATCCATTTGTTGCGCGCATATTTAATGCAAATTTAAGACATGTGATTTTCTCCAAGGTTACCATTGTCAAAACTGGACCAAATTAAAATGGGACCACATTGGGGAGCAACAGTTTTCAAAAATTTGTTTTTAGTAAATCGGATTATAAATCTCAGAGTAATCGCTGTACATACATCGAAAAACAAACATACCGGCCGAATTGGGAACCTCCTTCTTTTTTAAGTCGGTTAAAAAGGGGAAACAATAGTTCACCATTGCACAAAAGAAAATTCTTACTAAAAGCGCTTAACTGCAAAGCACTTACTTGGATTTGCAATGGAAATTTCATTGTGCAGAAAAAAAACTAATTCAATGAATTCAGTGATTACAATGCTTGGCTAGTACTTCTATAGGAAGTAGGTATGAGGCAGGAATCCTGAGCTAAGACACTATTTTTAAGAACGCTGGAAAATATCGAGAATTTGTTATCCTCAAGAAAAAAAGATTCCGTCTTAAATTTTAACGTTTTTTGAGAAGGTACAAGAATCTTTCAGATTCTTGCTTATCAAAAATGCGTAATCAAATAACGATACTTCTCAGTACCGCACTGCCGAGGCTTCCGAGTCTGCTTTCGTAATTTACACTAAATTCTCTTAGTACATCATAGGCTTCGTTTAAAGAGTTTGCGTAGCAAACTTTTCCAATATTTTTTTCATCACGTTCGTCAACTTCCAGGGCCCGTATCACGTAAACAAACAAACAATATTTCCGCGGTGACATGAGTTTTTCGAACTCATTTCCATTCGACTCGTTTTGCGAAGAATTTATAGACACCGCGAAGTTGTCACGAATCAGCAAGACTTTCATGGACTAGTTAATTTAAGTGTATATGTATATTAGGTCGATATGTAAATAATGAGCTTTTTAATGTGACGTGTATACATCAATCATCTTACTAATACTATGGAAGATCCGGAAGAAAATACTTTTCGTGGAAAAGGACACACGAGCGTAAACATTTTCATTGAAGACGTATTTTCCTATTCGATGTGTTACTAGGGAAAAGAATAAGTTAATATTAGCTCAAAAAAACTAAGTCGAATTGTCATCTAATAGTGACACATTCTATCTTCATTATCCGCACATCGTTTCTCATTAGCACTTAACGGTGACAAACCAAACTTTGGTAAACAAGGAAGAGTGACCAACTGTCCAGGGAACTCACTAACTTATCGCACAACTTTTTTTGTGAGAATTGGAAACCTTTCCGATGCGACGATCCTTGGGAATATCTTATAGAGATTAGAAAATAATCTCTTTTTTATTTTACTGCTTATTTTTAGGCTTAATGTTTTAAGATTGAAACTGCTTGGGGAATACGTAGGTAGACTATTTGGTTATTTAGTATCAATAATTCCACCTACACAGTAACTTTATAGCTATACAAAAACACTGGATTCGTACCGTTTCTTACATGACATATTTAATAATATTAGTTATGATTAAAGTCGGTCAGCTGTCCACTCGTAGGCTCGTAGAACGAGTGTCGTATGTGCGCATTTGATAGACACAGATATAGATAGGTACGCTGTAAGTGGGTCGTGCGTATCCGGAGGGTCGCTATCGGCAGATATTGTCGCTATTAGTGCATTAAACTGTTACTGTTATTGCACTCTAGCACGATTAGAAAATCTTTATTAACGCGAAATGTTCGACACAGTACCGATAGCTTTTATTGAATCTGTAAATGAGGACAGCATGATTGCAAATAATTGTGTTAAAGCCGTCTATATCATTGAGCTCATTATTACAGACCAAAACAGCTTGATTGAACCAAGCACAAATTATTTAGAAGCATGAAATAAATTGTGTGTTAGCAACTGAACTCCCTTTCCAATTCATTATAAAAGTACCCGTAAACTAAAGTTAAAGTAGTTTCAAACCTGATGTAAACAAACGATGAAATCGCTTAAAACTTTTAGCCGCCGCGATGCCAACAATAAAATTAAGGTTTTATGTCCCGTTTAAGGTCTGAACTTTTAACGCATTACATATATATTTCACGGGGAATAAAAGGCGACGTCGGTATACAATGATGGGGACCGAGGGCGCCTTAATAGTTCTCAATCTTCTATTTGAAGGTCTGGGCAAATCTTTGAGGAGCGAGCGGAGTTGGCGACGGAGGCTGTCCCTAAAATATCAGCGTATTCCTGGATGTGACGGGCCGGACGTGTCGCCTATTGAGCGCACTCATTAATGATTCATGTGTAGGTGACAGGCCGTCATCGATTTTATATCTTCGTACAGGAATAATGCCAAACTGATATCCTTGGTCGGTATAATAATGTGCGCGAATATTTTTAATCCACTGAGTGTGTTTGAGACGACCTAACTAGGAGCAACCGTTCAGTCAACAGAACCATCATTACCTACGTTTTTAATTTCACTAACGCTTAGTTTTTTTTATGATTATGTGTCTTTCTAATGTAATGGAATCTTGAATTTCGAAAGAACTTTACATGATTGACAGAATTTAAGAATTACTATATTTTGTTATAGCCAGCAGTGTTTTTGTGAAGCTTAACATTTGCAAGGTCAGCATTTCTTTAAAATGACAGCAGGAATATTTTTCGGACAAATTACGCTAAGAGCATTTACGTAAACGTTTTTCTAGCTTCGAAAAATACAATAAAAGGCGACGGCAAAAAGGTCCAAAAGTCGTAGTTTCCGTTTTATACAATTTCGTCTGTCACGTCTAGTTAGAATAAATCTGCGTTAGTTTTTATCTCAAAAGTAAACTGTGAGCAATAACCGAACCGAGTTTAGGAATTGTGCGTCGCCATTTTGGTTTTCGTGCTTCTCGAATTGTGGTTCGTAGTTATATGCTTACGGATGAATATAGGATTTCTGTTTCAAATTAACGAGGGAGTCAGTCAAGTGTCATGTCGTCAAGCCTCATTGCTCCAGTAACGTTACACGTATGCGGCTGACACCTACCCTCAGTCTGATTGGTGTAAACACAGAATTTGCGTCACAAAACAAGATTTATGTCGAAATTACTAACTAAACATTTCGCGGAACAAAATTTACCGTATGTATTTGACAATGTCAGGTAATTTCCAGAAATAGCTCTTAGAAAGTTTAATGAGAATTTTATGGAAATAATTCAAATATTTTTTTGAACCATAACATCAATCGAAGCTAAAAAAATTGAAATACGAATTCTTGGTTTCCTAAATAATTATTAGAAACGTGAACTTCATTGTGTGTATAAATTCAAAATGAATAAAACATACATTTATGAACAAGCAGTTTAAAACGCTTTACAAAAAACTCAATTCCCTTATGGCACATAGAACGATACATACCGTAACAAAACAATCAAACTCGTGGGAGCATTAAAACCTCAGTTAAAACCAACTTTTTAATTTGAATTGCCAAATTAAAAACGATCATATTTTTGCAAATATGTAAAACGTAATAACTCCGGGATATTGCTCGGTAGATAGCTATTTCCCTGATGCAATTTTCCACCCACATCGGATATTATATTATCGGTTATTATTTAGACGCAGTAAAATACAGACAGATGTTCATCCTGATGTTTATATTTATAGACGTTTGTGACGACTTATTTTATTATCATTTTGTGTAATAACATTTGATTGTTCGAACAATTGGACTTTAGACTATGGTTTCATCAAGTCATCGAATTGAATGTGTACAAAATGTTTGCTTGTTAAATACATGGGTTACTATAGCCAGTAAATTGAATTTGATATTAGAAAACAAAGATATCGAGAGTATAAAATCAATATCTGTTGGTCTGTTTGAACCATAATGCTCCTAAACTAGAGAACCAATTTTGATGAAATTTAGCTTCTACATATTCCAGGGAAAGTTTCTGAAACGCCTGCTGGACACGACTATTGGAATATCAATCTTATTATCCTTTAAAATTAAAGTCAAATGACCGTCAAATAAAAGATAACTTATTAAATGATCTCCCTAAGTACCTGGTTTTTGGGGTTCCCTACCCAAAGAATAAAACGGGACCATATTACTAAGACTCCGCTGTCTGTCGGTCTATCACCAGGCTATATCTGATGAGCCGTGATAATTAGACAGTTTAAGTTTCCACAGGTTATGTATTTCTGTTGCCGCTATAACAACAAATAATACTGAAAAACACTTCGTGCGCGAGTCCGACTCGCACTTGGCCGGTTTGTCTTTTGCCATCATTCGTGTCATCCTTACTAATATTATATAAGCGAAAGTCAGTTTGTTTGTTTGTTTGTTACCTCTTCACGCTTTAATGGCTAAACCGATTGTGATGAATTTTGGTACAGAGATAGTTGGGGACCAGGAGACGGACATAGGCTAATTTAAAAAAAAGTGGGATGTGAGGGAGAAAGAGGGAAGGAAAGGGAAAACTTAGCGTTGCTATTACAAATCAATAAGGCGCAAGGGGAACTGTGTTACCTCGAATTTAACGCGAGCGAAGCCGCGGGCAAAAGCTAGTCTTATATATTGTCTCTGCCTTCAGTTTTCCTCTCTTATCTCATATGCGGCAACAAAGAGATCTTACCTTCTCTTGTCTCCATAGATGCAGACCTTTAAAACAAGCAACAAAGTAATATATTACTCATTTCCATTTCCCGCGTCACAATCAACGGAAAATACCGCAAATAGGCAATTATTTATTTATCTATTGACCTACCACAAAAACAATATTAAATAACTTCGATACATACTACAAAGTTGCCTTTACGTCGAACAGCAACATATTAAAATCCTTCTCAACTATTTTACTTGCATACAAGCTGCAACAATCATACGTTTGTCAAAGGATTCCAATAGTAAATACCAAGCGATATATTTACAGATATTGATACCCATAAAACTAGATGAAACTCTTTGAAATGGAAACCTTTTTAAAATTAACTACATGAGCGCAAATAACGTAACTGCAAGGCTTTTGCGGCAGATCAGCTTTGATAAACAGTGTGTGAAATAAGTTTTCTGTAAGTAACCTGAGTTAACACAGGCCTAACAAAAAACTAAATTGGAAATGTTGGATACCATACTGTTTTCTAACTTTAGTTTTGCGGGCGAAATAGGTTTTGGTGGCTCCTTTTTATGTATAAAAAATGTAGTGAAAGGGTGCTTATTCTTTTTTGATTTTTGAACAATACGTAGAAGCCAAAAGAGTAAAAAGGCAATTTATTTTGCAACGGTCTTTACTTTATTATTTCTGTGAAGAGTTTGTACCCTGGATCCTTAATTCTGACAAGGCTCACGTAAATACGGATAGGAATTATTCGAAAACTCGTTTCATGGTAAATCAAGTTTTCATACTTTTTTTCTCTTTGCTGTACGAAATACACGCGTGAATTGCGTATTTGCGTCAGAGTCTCTCACATAGTGTGTTTTGGTCTTGGAAGATGTCGGTACCCCTGGACAACATACAACAGAGGGTTTAGTGCTAGGTTTTTAACAAACTTTGATTTGTTTCTGGTTTAACTCTACTGTTTTCGCTGTAGTGCGCATGGCGTTTGATGAAAAGATAAGTTTAGTGATGGGATAGATTTTTATGATGAGTTCTCCTTTACGATTATGATATTCAGGGCAGTCATGATCAGAAATCGAGGTAACGTTCCAGATAAAACAAGAATGGTACATTTAATTAAAGACACTCGCATCCGTTACAGCGAAAACAGTATATGTTAAAAAAAATTAGAAGTTATTTTTCCGGTTTCCGAGTGAGCTGAAATTTTGCTTTAGTTTGGATGACAATTCATGGCCAGTTTAGTGTCATCTTCATACAACGTGGCGGACTCCAAAGATTCGTGGACTAGTTATTTTATATCTTGTTTACTTGATTATTTGATCTTGTTTACATAAACTTAAATTCGTACTGAAACTGAATTACTACTGTCTGGTGTCAAAACTGGAAAACACAATTACACTACACAAACTGAAATTTACTTTAACGCGATCAAGAACTTTATTTCTATACTGTTTGACATTTTACAAGAATCCTCAAGTATCATTACGAGACAGTCATGAACGACAACCATCCGTGTTAAAGAACCAGCATATGGGATAACAATTTTTATCATATCTTTGTTTATACAAGCCTTTGCGAGTTTTTCCGCGGGTGGCCTAACGATGTTTTCCTTTGCTCGAGAGTCGGGAGCAATACAATAAATATATTTTGTAGACGTTTAGAAAACTCTAGCTCATTTACAGTGGGATCGTTAATCAACGTTATGTTTTCAGCAGCACCCTGCATATGTTTTACTTTAAACATTTTATGTTTTTGCTGTAATTTACTATTTAGAAAAGTAGTAACTGCCTGTATATTTCACTATATTGCAGCATATCATATCGTACTTATGCAATAGTCGAACTGATTGCTTCAGTTTAATTGAATACGACTTCAACAAGCTTAAGGCAATGCAGATATGTATGCGTTTAATAGGAACTAAGGGGATAAACGGGAATCCGATGGCTCGATTCGATGACGGTAGGCCTGCAAGCACTTGGCCATTAATTGGAGAGGCCAAGGCTTCACTCCCATTAAGCTGTTGCCGACTCTTTAGCTTGTTACCAATGTCTAGTGACATACGTATGCTGCAAATTGTCTCATCACACGTAAAGAGCAATATCACAAGAAAAATAACTCTAGATTCAACCTAATATGTAGATAGAAATGTTTTTGAAACGTGTACCAGTTTTACCAAGGGGTACTAACTGGGTTGTGGAGCTCAGCTATGCAGTCGCCTTATGTAAATTACTGGTATTCAGCTGCAACCGGTTAGACTGGAAGCCGATCCCAACATATTAGCTGGCCAGCCAGATGTGATAATTTTCGATAAATGTACTATTTGTATTTGACGGTCTATCGGTTTTGTACATTTAAATCACTCTGTTTTGTTTTTTTTTAAACGTTGCCCCACACTAGGATTTTCTCCTGTTTCGTGGGTGCGATTACCAAAATTTAAACTCACATAAACAACCAGCCAGACCCGAAACCTGTAGGTCATACACATATTTGTTCCGTGCGAACCCGCGACATGCAGCACAGCAGTCGATCGCTCAGCCACTGCGTCAGCTGAGCTGTAAATCCTTACTTAATATTATCCAAAGCGAAAGTGAGTTTGTTTGTTGCGTTTTCACGCCTAAATGGCTAAACCAATTTTGAGATAGTTGGGTACCTGGAGGCGGACATAGGATAATTTATAAAAAAATGAGATAAGTGGGAGAAAGCGGGAAGAAAAGGGGAGAGAAAGTTTTTTTTTTCGATTATTACCCGGGTTAAAGTTAGCGTTTTAGCCCAAAGTAGCTATGCCACGCGGACGAAGTCGCGGGCGAAAGCTAGTATAAAAAAAAAAAACATTTTGCGATGCACAACAAAGATTTTGTAGTTTCAGTCTGTGGTACACTAGTATTAATTTACCTCGTCGTCCGTTTACAACGGCCGGAGATGGCAAGGTGTGCAAAGTTAACATTGCCGAGCCGACTTTGCTAAGCCTCTTGGCAAAGTCCAAAATAAGCAAAGTTAACAAGCATGATTTGGTATTACGTTGTGGTTTCGGTCCTAACCACGACCAAGACAAGATTGTATCTACTTTGTTGACAAAGGAACCACAACCAGTACCATGGTACAGATGCTCATTTTTTCAAAACGTATTTCAGAGAATTAGAAATTAGTGATTCGGGAGGAAAGTTCCATGAAGCATGTCAACAGTAGGTAAGTTACAAGAAAACTTTGAAGAGCTTATTGAACGGGGCGTAACAGGATTATAATCAGGATTCCTGGAAAATTGAGAGTATTAGTGAAATGTTTAGGTTAATATGTAAGTAATATTCGATCTTTGATGTGATTTTAATTAATTATCAAGAATTTAATCCTTCTATTACTCGTTTTATAAATGCGAACGTTGGTGAGGATGTATGTTGTTACTCTCTCATGCAGAAACTACTGAACGGACTTCAATTTAATTTTTCACATGGTTTATAACCAAATCAATCAATTCAAATCATTTATTTCTTTGCAAGCATGGGTATAGTGTATAGGTGTTTTTTGTAGTAGAGGTCTCCATATTTTACCGGCACATGGGCATGTAAAGGTTATATAATTTACAAATTAAAATATGTGGCAGATTATTGGAATACAAAAATTAAAATTAAAAATCAAAATGTCAGCGTTGTCACAGTAATAAAGAACAATAAATTAATGCTATATAATGTTAAATAAAAGAAATAAAGTCAGCCAGGATTACAATTTTTATGTCAGTCAGAATAATGTCAATCAGTTAATAACCTAGATTACAATAAAGGCTACTTTCTATGAAGGCACTATGCTCCCTTGGGATACCTTTCAACATTCACCCAGGCGATGCCGCGGGCAACAGCGAGTAATTCATATTTGAATGGTAATAAAAAAATTAAATGATTATGTTGCTTTAAGAAAATAATCTAAATTCTAAGTCTTTTCACTGTCTACATGGAATTTTGATACTTAAACTAATAGATTTTCCAAGTAAGATAGCTATTTATTAGGTATTTCAGAGAAATTCAGAATTAGTATTGAATACCTAAAGGCTTTCTGTAGGTAAATTGTGTAAAGACAATTTTAAAGTATGGACGCTTTTGCTATTATCTAAGTTGTAGCAGCATTAATCAACAAATTAATAAGTTAAATGGTTTTATTACCATGTCATGCCAAATTGCAATTACTTAATCAGAAATTTGGAGAATTAGAATTTTTCAGAATTTCAAATGCCCTTCTCGAATTATTGCTGTGCTATGAACTCAGCCACACTATTTAAACTAAATAATCAAATTGACATATACTTTCAAATAAATTAAAATGAAGTTCTAAACTATTCGAGACTAATCTAAAAACGGAGTGTAAATGTATTAAAAACTTCGTCGAATGTAATTAAGTTCACTGGAAAGGACGGGTGTTGTTAACTGATGCAATGTAACCGGCGCTTGCGCCGAGCGGGTGAATGCGCGCACCATAATTATATGGGAAGAGGTAGTACCTGCATTTCTGATGTAATAACTCATTATATAGTATCAGTTAGTGTTTTGTTTTTGGTGGCTTGCATCAGATTCAGGTGTAATTAAATGGCTACCAGTTTCTGATATATTTTAGGTGTGAATTGCATTCAAGAGTTTTGTAGGAATACTCAATGTTCATCTTTCTCCTGCCTTTATGCCAAATTATTTGGGGTCGGCGTGTGTCTGTCTTGCTATGTCTACTTCTTCTATACAGATCTATTACTCATCGAACACCTCTTTTCTTGCCATATCATCCTTCCCATCGTTTCTTTGGCCTTCCTCTGCTCTTATACCCTCCCACAATCATAGTCAAAACTTTGCTCACGATACTTTCCTAATTCCTCCGCATGACATACATCAATAAGCAAGACTCTCAATGCATAAAGTGTGACAAAATAATATAGAAAAAGATAACTATAGCTAAAGGGTCTAAAAACTGTTCAGTGATAAACTCAAAAGCTTATTTCATGGCGGTTGACAGTAACTAATGAACGCTCCATCATACAATTATTGGACATATTTGTTGTAATGAAAGAGCTGTTGTGATCCACACCTTGACTCATAAGTGTATAGCACAGCAATAAGTGCTAGAGTAAGTGGTAAAAGCCGTAGGTACTTACTAACCTATTTGTATGGTCACTTAAAAACCCTTGAACCCTTGGTAAAGATCTTTTCTGAACGATCTGCTCATCAGGATGCACATATTAGGCATGTTCGACACCAATGTAACACAAACTTATAACTGTCTTAGACTTTCATAAAGAAAAGTTATGGGTTTGTGTTATTGCTTATTTTGTTAAAAACCACTTTGTATTGTTCAGTTTACGTAGGCTTTACTATTTATATGTAGAGGTTTTTTAAGAGACACGCAACCGTTTCTTCACTTACGATATTAGTACAACGCGAACTTAACTTTTACAAAGCTTTAGTGGCGAGCGAATGTTAACATTCTCGGCCGCGACACGACTTGATTTCGTAACACCTAATAGGCGATAAAGCATCGATTTTCACACAAAGAGAGGTTAGTGGCGCAACACCGACCCCTTTTCAATAAAATTCACATTTTCTTTCACAAGTCGGGTGTTGGTGCCTGGTAACATTCATGACGGAGTTTAGTGACTTCCGAAGTAGCAGGTTATCAGACGTGGAGGCGCGGGGGGCATGTGGGTGCGCGGGAGGGGGGAGGAGGGAAAAGCTGGATGCTGGTGGTGTATTCGCGCCCCCGCATTCCAGTCCCGGCGCTCGGCGCGCTCGCTCGCGCCTCTTTCCCGCGCGACTCATTACGCGACGCTGTTCTTATTTTTATTTACTTACTCAGCGTCTAATTGCTTTTTTCTATAACGTGTGACGGAGGTTTGTTGTGACTATTGCAAAGTGACGGTGTGATTTTTACGGTTCCTTTTGTCATGATTTTGGGTAACAACTGCGGCTATAATATATGGAAATTTTAAATCGTATTGTAATTATTTCGGAATTTATATTTAGGTTGGAAAACAAAAACAAATTGAACTTTGGTTCTCTTTTTGTAACTTTTTACCGATATCTTAATATTATTTTACGAGTGTTTATTGTACCTACCAGCATTGTTGACAGCAAATTTTATTAGGATGGATAATATTTATTAAGTAGGTATCTACTTAATACGCCACCTCTATCTTTGTTGCGACAATGCTTGGCTGTTTATTATTAATCTACGCGTACGATAATTGCGTGAAGCAATTTCCTGTATAATAGTTAACCTATTTATTAAATTGCAGTTTATAAACATAAGTATAAGTATTATGCCGCGAAATCCGGCTGGGTCAGTCTATCTCAAGTGAAACGGCTAACTTAATCGACCGCCATCTATTAATATACATGTGATATCTACTAATAACTCGAAAAATATCATTCAACTAATCGAGACCCCATTGTGTATCCTGACACATTCCGATTAGTATTCATTGGAATGCCACCGTCGAATCAGTTGTCAATATATCCAGTAATTTAGTGCGAAAAACAAACACAAACAATAGGTACAGAATTAGGTAGGTACGGTAATGAAAATACGGTTTTGTTAACAACGACATTACAGCAATTTGCATTTCATATATATAAAATCTATTCACAAAGCAGTAGGTAGGAAGGTACCTATCGTCGTAATTTAAATACCTAGTTTCTATAAAAATTATGCATACAAAGTTTTAACAAACATGGAACAAATTGGAAAAGTAGAACAAGTAAAATTATTTAATTTGCAACCTAAACAAACGTAGGTCGGAGCCGATGAATTAAACATACCTACTGAAGATTTATTGTTCCAATATGTTAACATTGAAAACCGACAAAACCTTAGATTGAAATATGAGATATTTATTTCATTCACTTGGTAATGCCCGCGGTTTCACTCGCGGTAAAAATCAACAGGATCGTACTGCTTGGCTAAAAAATATTCTATGTGTTAATACAGGGAACACACTAGGTATATATATGCCAAATTGAAATTATTCCCCAAATGTATGTGCATACATCCAACCATCCATTTTTACAAAAAATCGCATGTTAAATAATAGTAATAGGATAAATAAGTTTGCGGGGAAATAACATGTGAAGAGAACCGAGATAAAATATCAATCAGTCGTAAAAGTAAAGCGTGGTACGAGAGTATGGGAAGTGAATCCCATGTTCCGTCCTACTCTACTTGACCGGCACTCGCGCAATGTGGCCTCAGAGTCTCACACACATAGAAAAACCATAAAACTGCGCTTTCGATCCGGACTCGACGCTCGTGAGCGAGTTTCTATCTGGGATGATAACGAAGTAGTCGCGTGCAAAACCCTTTATGACACCGAATCTTAATTAAGGTCACAGTTCTTTTTTATTTATCATATAGGTACCTAATGTTGTTTAAAAACCCCATTATATACAGGTTTCCTTAAATAACTTTTCAATTTATTTTCTTATTTCAGCTTTTAATTTGTTTTGCTCGTTGAAAAGGATGTCAAGTATCCCGTTTCGTTCGGAAAAGTTCGCTATTTACACGGCCCCGTTAATGTTTCCATTGTCCAACATAGACGCCTCATTAAAAAATAAGCATCAAAAAGAAAACTTAATATAAATGAAACTTGGGGACTTTCCAAATTGAATCAATTTTAATCGCCGTATTATATTTGTTTATCATCTTAAATAGGTTTTATTTTGTAGAATCTTGCCTTAGTTAGTATCCCAAGAAAAAAGGATTTTAATTTTTTTCTTTATTCAAATGATTTTCTCAAAGAGGTATTTTTTAAGTAGAAGACGTGACAAATATTATGGCACACGGAGTGACTAAATAAATCGTAACTACAGTAATTTAAAATTTTATTTTTGTCTAATTGGCTCGCATTAAAAGATTTTAATATAATTTGATCAACACTCAAGAGTTTTTAATGTTATTGTTAAGAAATACTTGATCGGTAAATAAGTTCCGGCAACGATAGAGATCTATTATACAAAAAATATAAGTACAGATATTATTCACAAGAAAACTGCTTCTATGAAGTACGCGATCGCAATCCTAAGCTGGATTGGCAACTTTCTTAATACGTCCTCACACTTCATGGCTCTTGACGTCTGGTCGGGCTACTTAAGCATAAATCGACCACAGAAAACTCTGGCTATAACTGTCGATAAGACCAGAACGATGAATATTTTTCAAATAATCATGTAACTAAACAGATTTTCTTCTTTGGTACGTCTAGGTTTTGTATTTAAGTTAAATTAGCTTCGACCAGCGCAGTTAATAATTATTATGAATTGCCTCTTTGTAACTTTTTCTCCAAATTGTAAAGTACCTTATTGATATTTTCTAATTATAAGTGTCCATTTTAGGCCCCCAGAACTCTGCCACACCGAATGCGTTGGTAGCGACTTCGGAAATGTCCTTAAAAGTTAAGGTGCAGTTCCACAAAAAATAAAGCAGGCGCTGAGTCTTCGTTTTTGATGACGCTCCGCCGTTAGACTTGTTTTCATCGAAACACCGACACCGGACTAAATTGATTTTGAATAGCTACTACAGTCCATCTCAATTTAAACAGAAAACCAAGCAGATTACCCATCGAAATATATAACATCGGGAAATCTTCTTATTTTTAAGACGGTGTTTAGTAACTTTCTGAAGGATAGAATTCCAATCAATTCCGACAAGGTCTATCGGAGTAATCGGATTGTAGATACACGAACTTGCTGTCTAAACCGATTTATGTTACGTTTTCATATTTCTCAATTTACTCGGCAAATATAATAATTTATTCTATAAGGTTTCTCATTATAAATTGGATTATGAATAGCCGAGGTCAAACGGTGGTGAAAGATAAACTAAACTAGAATTTCTAATGAAATTCTGAGGTTTTTACTAAGTTCATTTTGTTAATGAATCGATAAAAATAGAGCTTTATTTTTGGTTGGATATTTCTTGTTTACTTTGATCATTCAATTCAGGAGAATAATTTTAGCCCCGGAATAGCAAAAGTTTTAATATCTAGTGCGGGGGAGGTCCCCAGTTGGGGTAGATGTTAGAACATCTGTCGTTACTTCTGTCATAATAATCGCAGTTCCAATTTATTCAGCCGTTATCTTGTTATCTATTGCCATGAGTTCCTATTTTCAGTTTTGCATCTAGTTAATTTTGCGTACGACTTCGTAAAATTAAGATTTCTTTTGTTTTTTTCGTTGTGGCTTAATGTAAGCAGTGGTTAAATTTACCGGAGGTTAAGAGGAATCACATGTAATAAGAGGAATCACTATGTTCTGTATTGGATAGCCATAGTTATTTTATGTTGTGATTGTTCATTATTAACCCGTGTTATTAAGTAGGAACCCATGGACAAGCACACCATACATAGGCAACCTTTGACTGTTTAAACAGCATGCAGAAGTGCGCGAATATTGTTATTCATGTATGCATACACGATGCGTCTCTATTCATAAATAACGATCCAGCTCAAAATCGAATGTGGATTTGTGATAGAACTCCATTTTCATTCTCTAACAAAGCCGAGTAAACCCTTGTATTCAAATATTTTCATTAAGGAAAGGAAGTTTTTCATCGTCTTCGTATAACCTTGACATTTCTGACGGGCAAATACCTACCTTATGTAATATGAAGGTGTTTAAGAATCCATCTCAGTAACATGCAAAATTGTTCGCGGGATCATCCTCGCTTTTATCTACACAAATGTAAAAAAATGTAACAGAGGAGCGATCAGAAACGTTTTTTGAATATTATTACTGACATGTAGCAAATCTACATATAGAAAAACAGAAGCTAATAAAAATATTGCCTCAACCGCGTTGACATAAGAAACGGGGATTAATCCGCAGAGTGATGCTATTTTTTTTCTATTTATATTTTAACTACTCGTGTCTATGCCCTGAATGTTACGAGATAGGTCGTAAGTTTAAGCGTTATTTGAACTTTGACATTGGCATAGTCTAGCAGATTTTACGAAACTAGATAGGGTACGCCTGTGCAGATAGCTACTGATTTTGTAGCTCTATTTTACACTTGAACAAAAAATGATTACCTAATGTTAGTTTTTGTGTAATACTAGATGTAATCAGCGGTGTAATGCAACTCGGTATCTTGAACGTTGGCCGAAAATTAGTAAATGTATTAAGTGACAGTACAATTTCCACCTTTGGATTGATCGTGCCGCAATCACTATACCGCGATTTAAGTATTCTCAATCTAATTGGATGTTGCGAATTTACGATGCATTAAACCACACTCTAGGTTTTATTTATATGTATTTTTAAATCATTTGCGGCTTCGACTGTAGTTTTCAGGGTTCCGTAGCTAAAAAAAAAAAAAACGGATCCCTTATAGGTATACCATTTTGTAGTTGGTCTATCTGTTAAGACTTCTTATCTCGGGAACGCGTGGAGGTATCAAGTTGAAATTAACACCATATAGGCACCTACTCAAATCTATAGTCTCATCGAGCTTTGAAAAAATCAACCCTCTAAGTCTACACAGTCAAAAGATATGGCCGTTTATGGCGTAAATTTGTATGAAACCTTCGGTTTGATTATATTAGGCTAACAGCATGACAGCGAGAAATATATCTACAAATAGCTAGGTAGGTAACGTATCTATAGTTTTGGCCGTAAATTGAACTCGATCAATAAAAGACAAAACAAAATGTAAAGTCCAAACCGAACTGGACGTCCAATATGATATCGGATGCAAATGGATGCACGAGTGATTAGCATATTGTGTTGTAAATCGTTTTGAATGGTGACCAACTGACCTGTGAACCCAAATTCTTATTTTCAATTAAAAACGTAGATAAGTTTGAAGTAGTCGGTGTATTGTTTTTATTGCAAATAAATCAATATTGGCGGATGGCTTTAGGAGACCAGAATCTGGGGTCCTTGAGGATGAGAGGAAATGACAAGTACGGCATGAGCTTGACAGCTAACAACTGAACTTTTATTTCACTTCTAATTTTTAAATCTAAATTCTATTTACTAAAAATATAAACTATATAAAAGGTTCTATTGGGATCAATCAATGATCGAATTAAAACGAAAAATATATAATTCAATACGGTACATCTCTGTCGAACCCTTCGGGGAACCAGGCGTGATATTATGTGGAATTCGGTACTTAAATAAAGAAGCGTTTCAAGCAGAAAAGGTAGCAATCACAAATATCGGCTTACATTTTACAAGAATTTTATGGGATTATAGAAATAAGTGATTCTTTCCGCAAAATTGCACACGTTGGAAGAAAAAATAATGATTGTCATTCCCTTCGTTTGTGATACATAAACTGAATTTGAATATCTTTCTCATTCGTTGCCAGAATCCAGGATCAAACGAATTAGTAGATACCTATGTAAAATGTTATAAATTGACTCTTATTTGGAAGGCAAAGATACTTTCTTACATGTGGAGTAATTTTGAATTATACGTGAGTACACTCAATTTTTTATGAGTAATGTAGCTTAACGAGGTGGATTAACCTCTGCTTTAGATTTTTGCGTAAAATTATGCTTCCAGTCAAATTTATAAAGGCTTAAGTGAAATATTAGGACTCGTGATTATTTGACACCTAAAAAATTTGTGATAGAAACTTTCCTTCTAAATTCCAAAAAAATTAAACTTCTTAGCAAAAATAAGAGAGTTAAATATTCAACCACTCAATCACCATTACGCTAGGTACGCTACGTATTTTTTTCTAGGCGATCCTAAGCCGTCTGTAAGTGACACCCAGTTCTGTTCCATTCAAATAAGTAAAGGGGGCGTGGCTTAAAGGAGACGGATGGGTGTGAATTTGACAGAGGTTGTTAATTATATGGTCGTCAGTGTCGATCGCGAGCTCTTTGCGGTTTCAAGGAAAATTACGAGCCACGTACATGCCTCGTTTAACACGCGTACAATTTAATGAAGTCGTAAAAAAGGAATTTAGAGGTCTGCCTGCAAGATTTTTTTCTACATGTTCAATTTTTTTCTTTTAGTGTAAATGTATCTACTTTATGGAAAACTAGCTTTTGCCCGCGGCTTCGCTCGTGTTAAATTCGTGGTAACAGTTTCCCTTTCCTTATTTGCAGGTACCTGCTACCTGTAGTTTTTGCCCTTGCGACGTATTTATTGTAATAGCAAAGTTAAGTTTTACTTTTTCTCCCGCATTTCTCACTTTAAAAAAAAAGATATCCTATGTCCGTCTCCAGGGTCCCAACTATCTCTGAAACAATATTCATCAAAATCGGTTCAGCCATTTAGGCGTGAAGACTTAACAAACAAACTCAATTTCGCTTTTATAATATTAGTAAGGATGTGTAACAGGACTGTCTTCACATGGTAATCTTATCTCAAGTGAGTATCTACCTACTTCCAGTAAGAGAAATAAAAAAAAACCAGAGGAAAATAAGCGTATATGAATACCTAATTATCTTTTCCGGGAGAAATGAAGCAGCCAATGATTATAGCAACTTTTAGGGATTCGCAATAGCGGTTATTTTAATTACTTTCGTCGTCAATATTTACCTTGAAATAGAGGAAAGCAAATATACTTTACTTTTCCCTCTCTGACCCTATATTCTGGAATATAGGGCCTTATATTAATTTATTTGTCAAGTTTCATTACCTAAACATTTAAATGAAGGTGCAATTTGAAAATAAAGTAAGAATCACAAGCATTAAGGTATCTGAACAAAACGTAGCATGTCTAGAAACTTAAAACTTAAACTTCACACTATTTATTTTTAAACAAAACTTTAAATGAAAAAGTTGTGAAAGCGGTTTGTACTGTTTTTTCTTCTTTTAATTTTACTCTTGTACTCGTCAAGTACATATAATACAATTCTAGTTAATTGTCTGCAAAGTTCGAGTTAATGTGTTTTGTTCTATAACTCATTTTTCCAAAGCTTTTCATGACCGATCCATGAACAACTTTAAAGTGAGTTACAGAAGTTATAAGTGCCAAGTTATAAACGTAGGAATAGCTCGATAGGGGCGAATTCAAATTATGGCTAGTTCTGTATATTCTGATTGGTAAGTAAAAAATATTAACTATCTGTAACAGTTGGTCATTATTTGTACAATCAAACTCATTTAGATCAAGCCCTCCCTCAATGTGGAGTCCAAATAGAATAATGGCGCGGTGTAATTGACGGTTCCCTGAAGTTCGGGTAATTAATTTTCGACTCGCTCCGATCTATCAGAGTTTACATAGAATTAATAAGGATTTTGGAAGAGCGATAAGCGTGCCTTTTTAGACAGCGGCCACACTTGTGCGCGTGGGTCCGACAGGGCAGGCCCCGCTGTCGAAACACGCCTAATTTGCATGCAAAACTTTTCATCAAAGTTATAATCCGCGCCACAATATTGGCAACTGGGCGAGCAAATCACTTCTCGGTATAACCTAACTCGAGTATAACGTTTCAATAAGCTGTGATTACTTCGAGGTAAACGTTAGGCACATGCGCTAAATTATTAGCTGTTTTGTTTGGTTACGTTATAGACTAATTAGCAAGTCAAAATTACAGTTTTAAAGTTGTGTTTTTGAAATGTTAAGAGAATGGATTAATTATACTTGCAACTGCCTGAGTTTACAAGTTATCCAAGGTTATAATTAGAATGTATCTTAATTCATTATTGAATTTTCGGGCTCTTGTGTCGTGTGGCCCTTTGCTTTTAAACAGTCATATCTTTTGACTGCGTAGACTTAAAGGGTTGATTTTTTCAC
The DNA here is from genome assembly GCA_905475445.1 of Ochropleura plecta. NCBI lineage: Eukaryota > Metazoa > Arthropoda > Insecta > Lepidoptera > Noctuidae > Ochropleura > Ochropleura plecta. The sequence continues at coordinate 15,265,246 of FR997723.1, forward strand.
AGCTCTAAGGGACCACAGACTCGAATATATGGTTAATTTTAACTCGATAGTTCCACGTGTTCCCGAGATGTCTGCCTGTCTTGATAGACAGACCGAGAGATGGACACAACGAAGTGATCCTATAGGGTCCGTATTTTTTGCTTTTGACGTACGGTAACCTAGAAATACTTTCCTTAAAAAAATACGAAAAGTTTTTTCCAAGACACAATAAACTATTGTTTAACTCTTAAAATCCGCAGCAACCGTCTTTGACCGTTTACTTATTTCTTCATTACTGACCCATCGCCTGATGTAGGTATCCTTAAATGTGGGTAAAACAATACTGTATCTTCATAAATTTTCTTTACCTGCGTCCAATAATATTTGTTTATTCGGAGCCTTTCGTTTATCTTATTTAATATTTTATTTGATAAATGTAGGTAATGTAGACTGCCGGTAAATATTTAAATCTGTATGTAAGGAGTTGAAGTTAGCATTCACCGCGTTGAGTTATTCAGAAGCAATTCTAATTCCATACGCTAATTCGAGTCAATTGTCTAGGAATTAAATTAGGATGTGAAGCTTGATAACTGGTCACAAGTAACTGCGAACTGCAGTTTTGGCGCAGAAAACCTTATCAAAGTTTGATTGCTCAATCAAACCGCTCGCCCCGTGCAACCGGCCCTAGAACGTTAGGAATTATTAATGCACTAGTTTGCTTTGCCCGCACACCTTAATTGTAACTGGCGGTTGTTGTTTATTCACGTTTCACCTGTCTATTTACGAAATACTTCGTTATGAGAAAATTATTAGAACTTCTAATATTGCACATATGGCAGTTTAATTCGTTTATAATTGTAGTAAGCTAACCGAGTTTCGTTTGAATTTTATGTTGAAAATTTCAAATGTAGTCTTAGTTCTTCAGAATCTGAATCTGTGGTTTACCAAATATTTTCAAAACAATTTTTTTTATGGTTCCTGACTTCAAAAGGAAAGAGACAGAAACCGTAGGTATACTTAGGATCACTTTGTCGTCCGTCTGTCTGTCTATCCTTCTGTCAAGACACTTTATCTCGGGAACGCGTGGAGGTATCGACTTGAAATCAAACCATATACACAGAATCTGTGGCGCCTTGTAGTTGTGCAAATCAACCCTCTAAGTCTACGCAGTCAAAAAATATGGCCGTTTGTCGCAAGTTTGAACGGTCCCTCGGTGCGCGAATCAGACACGTACTTGACCGGAGTTTTTTTTTAATTCTGATTGAATACTACTTGTTTGGATTTTCTGATATCGTTTCAAAATCAAATAAAACGTGTCTTAGATGTCCCTAGGAAAAATGCAGCCTTTAGGTTACTTACTTACATTGATAGAATAAAAGTATTTTCCGAAGGGTATTCCGGTCGTTTGTGGCCTCGTATAGCTCTTACATATGGGGCAATAGTATTAGAGTGCACTAAAGCTATTCCAGTCGACGATCTTCGCAACACATTTACTTACGAAGGTACCTACTTATACTTATAAGTAGAGCTTAAACCCCGCAACACAAGATTATCCTAGCATGAACGCCATTAATCTTATTTGTATTTTCTAGCTTGTTGCTATTTTAACTACTCATTGTATGTTAAGTTGACTTAACTGGCTTATTAATATAAGCTTGTACTCTAGATTGATACAGATCTGCCTAACCATTCGGGATTGCACGCGTGATGTTATGTTTGAGAAGTTATTCGTCCAAAACTAAGAGTTGATTATTGCGGGATTAACAATAAATTATCGGACTCAGCGATCATTGTGCCGATAGTCGTATCTGCCAATGACTTAATTGCTAAGAGCCTCGACCAACACCTTAGGAGGCTCTCGTTAGGTAGCTGGATCAAGGGCTTGATTCAGAAAGCGGTACTCCTAGACACGGCTCGTATTGTTAGGAGGTTCCTTTCTCTGGAGCCCTGACCGCCGGTAGCTTGGACCCTGTTCCCGATACCGGTGGGCTACTATTTTTATATTTTTAAATGTTTTTTTTTTTTATTTTTGTTTAGAAGAAATATTTAAAAATGTAAATAATATGTAAATTAATCAATAAATGAACGAAAAATTACAAATAAAACAAGTCTGTATATTTAGTGGGAAATTAAGGCAATATTTGTACCATTCGAGTTCGACAAAGTAAGCGACATTTATTAGATTTTCGCTGTCCGCAGAGAATACTCCACGAAGTAATTACTTAGATATTGCTTGAGAATTGCTCGAGTTTTTTTTACTAAGTACCTACACATGTATTCAGCTAGAGGCGGAAAAGATAGTCGTAATTACTTTTTATGATATTATATAATTTCTCTTACAAGCAATTGCTATTGTATTAGGCCTGTTTTATCGATGGTTACAAACACTCAATTGACATGTTACCGGCACTGTGTGGACATCAAAGTATACCTATCTTTGAAACGAACAGATCGATAAAGGTCAAAATTACAAAACACTTTTTTGGGTTTATTTTTTAAAGGAAAAGAATTGCGCTAGTTTTCAGTAGCACTAAGGGACCTCGTGTATTATGCGACCACGACTAGTCACAATCTTGAAAAAAATCTTCCTGGCTTCAAGCATAGTACGCTTGTGAAGCCAAAAGTTGTCAGAAGGGCCAGCCAAACCACAGCCTGCCGGAGTTGCGGGTTGTTCATAAGAGATAGCGCGGCCTCGGAACATAAATGACAAAAGAAGGAACATGGGTGGGTCTTAGTCAGTAAAAGTCAGACACTTCCTCCCACTCCGCTCGGCGGGGGAAGTTATTTGTTGATTTCCAATCCAAAAATAAGTCAAAAGTCGTGGCCGTGCAGTGTACGAAGTCGCTAAGCGCCAAAGGCCTAAATCAATGCTTAAATAGTGCAGCTGAATTTCTAACGTCTATAGCTGAATTTTTAATAGCACGATTGTGCACTTTTTTTTAATGTCTTTTATCGTAAGTGAAATAAGGCATAAGAAGCTATGCTCAGCTTCTAGTAACAAAGGCAATGTCGTCCCAGTGAGACCCTGTTATGTCATGTTCGTAGCTTCTCCATGCTTCATACCAATTACGTGCCTATCGTCCTGAATATATCAGATTTAATTACGCTCAATTTCTGTCGTTAAAGCAATTTTCCTATTAAAATATACTACATTCACTTGTACACCTTTACATAGAGTACACATACATTCGATAGACACTTAACTACGCACTTAGTTTTATAAAAATGTTCAAGTGTTCTCCTGCGGTTTTCCTTATTTATGTGGGAACCATAGTCTGTATGTCAAGTCAGTATGTATCCTTTCTTTCTTATCTTTATCTTCCTACTCTTATACTCAGATCTACATTCAGATCCAAAATGAATTGTGGTATTTTTTTAGGATCCATAGTCTGTGTGTTTGGTAGTACCAGAATAAAGCACAGCCATTAAAACAACAGTACCGTTAGACTTAAAGTAAGCCAGCTTTTGTAACTCGACAATTATCCCCCACGATGGAGCCTAAATCGAAAACATCTATACATTTTAGATCAAAAGCAATAAGTACATAATAATTTCGCGGTGAAACTATAAACAAACTATTCCATACATAATCACTGACCCCATTTAGGGGAGCCGCCCCCGAATCGTAAATAACTAGGTATCACGTGGTTCGGAATCACGACATGAATGGAGAAATTTATTACAGTCTCATTGAAAAATAAATGCGTCTTTATTACAAGAGAAATAGGCTTTAGATTATTTGTTAATGAGAACTTTTGCTGATTGCTGAAGGCGTAGGTGATAAGAATAGAGTCGTAGAACATAAATAACTATCTAAATGTACTGCCTGACAGGATATTTGTTCATGTTTGTTTTAAGTAGGTACGTGACTTATTTTACTTTTCTCAAAAAAAAACATTCAGCAAGTAATGTTAGCATTTGGTTAATTCATTTAATTGGTTGCACAATGGTAACATAGATCCGGATACCAATGTATATCCGAGTCTCCGATACTCGGTATTCGAATAAATGATTCCAAACTATGTCAGAGCTGCGCGGGATGACTGCATTGTCATCGAGTCACTTTCAATGGGGAAAATCGAGTGGCATCGGAGTGTTTGCAGAGCGTATGTGCAACGTATCGATGTCACCGCCGCCATTACCGATATCGAGTCGGAAAATAATCGAGTTTTTATATTAAGCTGCCGCTAATGTGCGGTAGGGTACGCCTCCTTTACTTTTGTTGGCGTTTCGAACACTCACGCTCAAGGTAAAAGAGCTATGTCGTGCGGTGTCCCACAGGGATCGGTCTTAGGGCCGCTCCTGTGGGACATCGGTTACGACTGGGTGCTGCGCGCCGACCTCCCCAGCGGCGTCAGTGTAGTTTGCTACGCTGACGACACGCTCGTCCTGGCTCAGGGGGGGTCGCACCAGGCGGCGGCCGACAATATGACACGCGGGGTTGCGATAGTCGCGGAGAGGATCCGGCTACTGGGTCTCGAGGTGGCCTTGCACAAATCAGAGGCCATGGTTTTTCATGGCCGCGGAAACACGCCACCGTCGGGATCCCAGTTGACGGTAGGAGGGGTTCGCATCGGCGTCGGGTCGACGATGAAGTACCTAGGAATCGTCCTCGACAGCCGGTGGAACTTCGTCGAACACTTCCGACGTTTGGCTCCCAAGCTCGAGCGGACGGGGGCTGCTTTCAAGCGGCTCCTGCCCAATCTGAGGGGGCCAAACGCCTCCTGCCGTAGGCTCTATGCCGGAGTCGTGCGGTCCATGGCCCTTTACGGGGCCCCGGTATGGGCGCGTTCTTTAGGGCGGCGCGCCGCCCACTACCTGAACGCGCCCCAAAAGGTGGTGGCCATACGGCTTGTCCGGGGCTACCGCACGATCTCCGGCGAGGCAGCGAGCCTCCTTGCCGGACTGCCACCGTGGGATCTGGAGGCGATAGTCCTCGCGCGCCTGTTTGAGTGGCGCGCGGAGGCACTACACCGGGGGGAAAACCCGCTGCCACGGCAAGTTGCCGCTCGGCGGGCAGACCTCCGGTGCGATCTCATGGTGGCATGGAGAGAGCGACTGTCGCAACCCCGTGCAGGGCACGCCACAATAGCGGCGGTAAGTCCCCTCTTTGAGGAGTGGCTGGAGAGGCGTCATGGCGTCCTCACCTACCGCCTGACGCAGGTCCTCACCGGACACGGAAGTTTCGGGAGGTTCCTGCACATCATCGGGCGGGAGGAAGCGCCTGGGTGTCACCACTGTGATGATCGCCCGGAGGACACGGTGGAGCACACAGTGGCGGTCTGCCCAGCTTGGGCGGAGCACCGCCGTGCCCTCGTGGAGGCGATCGGCGGCGGCGATCTCTCGCGTCCGGCCCTGGTTCAGGCCATGGTCCGGAGCGAGAGGGAATGGGAAGCGGTCACCACCTTCTGCGAAGCAGTAATGCTAGCAAAGGAGGTGGCCGGGCGTTTGAGGGAGAGAACATCTGCCCAACCCAGCCGCCGCGGGAGACGCCCATGGCGCCGGGCGCCGCGAGACGACTTCCGGCCACCGTAGATGCGAGCCTGTGGGCGGTGAGCAATGGGTAGTTCACCGTCCGTCCGTCGATTGACGACAGGCCGTGTCGACGGCGCGTTCGTGTTTCACGCGCGCCTCAAAGAGAGTCAGCAAAGCAGAGGGGCTTGCCAGAGCCTCCGCCTGCCGGGGTTGCGGGTTGTTCGAAAGAGATACCGCGGCCTCGGAATGTAAAGGGCAATAGAAGGAACATGGGTGGGTTTTAGTCAGTACAAGTCTGACATGCCCCCCGCTCCACCCAGAGCGGGGGAAGTCATTGGATGATTTCCCACCCGAAAAAAAAAAAAAAAAAAAAAAAAAAAGGTAAAAGAGCTACTGTTATACGTAGGTTCCGACACTTCAATCAAGGATTTTTATTATATGTTACCCAAATCTGGAAACCCTGAGCCATTTTCGCCTTCTTAGAATAATTGTACACAAATATTTCAGTACGAACCCGTAATATTTTACGGTCAACTTTCAGATAGTGACCTTCGTGAGACAAAGGGTCGATGGGATTATCCCAAATTCCCTGCTTTTAATACAGGTAGGTCCCAGTGGATTCATAATTTAACTCTAAACTTCTGATACACTAGTTTGCACACTGTTCGCCTGTCGGATTCGTTAATCTTTATTATCTGATGTTTAACATTTGTTATAAGTTTATAACTTCAGTTTAATACCAAAGATGACTGTAACTATGTGACCTACATAAATATCAAAATCGTTTATTTATTACGTTTCAACGTGAATTGTCGCGCGTGTAACGCGATAAGACGCAGTAAACAAATTAGGTCTAGTGTCGAACAGTAAATAGCCTTAGCTGCGACACCCGTATAGGGAGTCGAGTGCCTCGTTGTTTTTTAAACGTATTGTAAGCTAGTTATCTCTACACGCGCGTAGCCCTGGTAACGACGTTAAAAAAGGAACCGTGATAATCACTGAACGTACGTGTGTGCTTGGTTTTATAATTCGTACTCTTTCGGGTCCTCACTTGTTTACGTTTTATTTTTTAGTGTATTAAGTGCTACAAGGTACACAAAGAGTGGAGAGTGAAGAAGACAATATGGCATTTTCTTGGATCATTTGTTTCGTGGCTTTAGCAGTGACGGTGGAATCCACGCTGTACGACGACGATTACGACACCTACACAAAAGCGTATGACTACAAAAGTTCAGGTAATTTTAATAGTTTCGCAATTTTATTCCGGACTCCAACTTCTATGGGAGCAATTTGATTTTCACCGTTATGCCACTCAATCGAACCGAATGGAGTCCTCTCAAATTGAGTTTTGTAACCAAGCCTTCAAGGCAATAGTAGCCGGAGCTTCTAACTAGATTTTCGAAACTGCCTAAAGGGAATAGATTTGAACAATGCCACTTCATTTAGTTTCCACTCCGCACATACATAGTACACTTAACTCGATGGGAAACTAGGAGGATACTTGTAACTATATAAGTACTCATACACAGTTTAGTAACAAATTATTCGAATACCCATAAAACACTTACGAGCTAACTATTTAAAAGCTGGTCTTAATTCGGAGAGTAGAATAGGTTTGAATAATACATTTGCCCGTGATGTCTAGTTAGACTAAAACATTAATACGCTGTTAAAACAAAGCTCCGGTTTTAATACGATTTAGTACATACAAGTCTGTAAACATAGTCATTTACATAATTAACGTATAAAATATAATACAACAGAAAATAGGTATGGAAAACCTGCTAATTTATTGTAAACGATTAATCTGCTTACGCCGTCCTACAAGCCACATTTTTACTGTATTTTTAATAAAATCAACGTTTAATTTATCATCATTTCACCTGCCCTTCAAATTATTTAGGGTCGATTCAACATGTCTTCTTTTTCCATACTCCTCTATTACTCGTTCTTTCATCAGACTCCCTGTTCTTTCTTGTAATATCATTCTTCACACAGTCCATCTATATTTTTTCAGTCTTCCTCTACTTTCCTCACGATATTTTCCTCATTTCTCCGCATCAACCGATTACCACGCAACTTTTCATGTCACCGGCATGCTTTCAGGTTTCTTATGTTCTAGTTTTTTTACTTTATCATTCTCATCTCATTCACGTGCAAATGCAACGTTTAAATTAGGTCATACACGAAAAAAAAACTAAAACATGTGACAGTACGACAGCACAAACAGCAAAATTCGTAGGTTCGTAGGCGATCTGCGTCGTAGCAGATGTGACGTTCACCGCGTTTCCGTAGCTCTTACGTAGCCCGCTACGCATGTACAAAACCAATTCCAACTTTTCGTAGAACTTGGTTAAGCGCACAAACTCAATTTTTCTGATAGGTCAACAAGGTGTCGATGGTTGTCCCGCTTTGTTGTCTACCTTAATACGGACAACAGAATAGACACCGCGCGCAATATGTTAGTTGGGAGGCGAGTAACATATGCAAGTGCGCTCCAAAGCTCCCAGTTACGTCGGTAACGAATGCACTCATCGCTGTTGGCTGCAAGTAAGGCCCGGTAATACAATTTCCCGCTGCTCTGACGCTATTGCCATCTTGGGGACAATTTGGCCTAATGCTTGTGCATCTCGCGTTCGCAACGAATATTGTTTAAAATATTTCGTGGAGCTGTAGTCGGCAACGAGTTTTAAGGAAATTGAAACTTTTAATCCAGTTTTTAATTCCACTTCCGACACAATGATAGTGTATTTTTAGCCGCAAACACATACAAATGACCTCTTTCACAACAGGTAGGTATGAACACAGAACACGCACGTATAAGCTCGCAGAATTTCACAGCGACAAAAAAAATAGGAAACCACTACGAACCCGTTTTGAATACAAGCGTACATACCCTACATACACAGTTTGGTACAAAGTTCTTTTGAAACATAAAACCCTTGTTCAGTCACCTTTATTCTTTTGAAGCTTGTTCATAAAATCTGTGATATTTTACCTTAAGAAACACAGGTTAAAGGACACAAGATCAATAATCTGGCTTAACAACATCCTATATTTTTATTAGTAATAGTAAGTTGGTATCCGAAATACATTTTTGGTTTCAGATGTTTTGTTACAGACGAAAAAGCAACCAGTGTTAAAACTCTTAGGGTATTCAGAAACTATAAAACCCCTTGCACTCATACAAAAACTCATACCTCCTGCGATATTTATTATTAATAAATTTTAATAATTGTGTAACATTTCGGTATTTATTTTATCCTTGGCAAAGCCACCAGATAAATATGAATGAGTTATTGTTTATTAACCAGGACATCATTATTACAATAAAACCACAACATGGACAACGCTTCATTAAAAATTTAACGTATTACCAGCGTTTTCACTATAAAGTCACATTGAGTAACAATATAGGAAGCATTAATGCTAAACCGATATATTGCTCTTAGTAACTAAGTAGCTACCTTTTTTATACAGCTTGGCAAATTAAAACACAATATAAAGCTATCGGCAAACGAATATCGCAAAACCGAGTGTGTGCGATTGAATGTGAACACGATATGTCATTACATCAATGAGAATCGTAGATACGGAGGGCTCCAGAGGCAATTTCGCGGACGGCAATTTTTGTCGCCATTTCGCGTTAGAGTGATTTCATTCTACGAGAAGACATAGCTGTCGAACTAGCTTATCGGACGGGCCCAGCTCGACGTATCTTCGATTTACCGACTTGTCTGCGGCTCAGTACCAAAGACGTTTATAGCCTTTTCTTGCGGACTCGATTAGTGATTCACATCTCTATCGGTCGTACAACAACTGCGTGTCTAAATTGCGCCTGACAGGACCGTTCGGCTAATGGTATCGTACCCAACGGATTAATTAACTGTACACTGTCGAATAATCTCTTTGTTCTCTAGTAACGACTTGTATGGATAGGAACTTGCACAAGGGTTAATTAGCAAAATTAACTGCGATAATTGCCTATTAAATATTTGATGACACATTCTAGTTTAGCTTTTGTGAAATGTTTGGCATGATGAATGTGCGTTTCCTGCATAAATTCATTCATTCTACTTAAATATTTGAGAACATAAGGGCACAGCAAATGTTTCTAGCAATGAAGAGCAATTTCCATGAGCTAAGTTAAATAGCTATTGCAAACTACATTCCAGTTGGAAATCTCACGTAAAACATTAATGAGAAAGTTGGCGCGATAAGCGGGCTTCAAACAAGGATTGAAGCAGGATGACTGAGAAGAAGCTCCCATTAACATTCCAGCGTGAAGGGGGCAATAATGTGGGTGTTACACGGTGAACGTTTCACTCGAGCAAATGGCCGCACTCCGGGGTTATGGGTATTCTGTTACGAATAGCCGGGGTATACCGCTTCGGTTACTGCTATCGGGGATGCCAAAGCTATAGGAACTTTCGCTGCATATGGGTACATCCTTCAAACTGCAAAGACAGCAAGAATGTTTTGCCCTATTTTGAGTACGCCCTTCGAGGGTCTTCGAAATAGGTTATAGACACTTGAAAGATCTTTTTTTTTAATATTATGTTTTCCGAGAAATAGTTAAGTTTCTACCCAAGCCATTTTATGATGTTCATACTTATGCTTTAAGTGTGTTATTCACAACAACTATCGAAGTTAAAATCTAAGTATTAAGTTAGGCGTAATACTAGGATTTCAATATGTTCATTGTCGGAGAAAAGCTCTTTGTTTATAAATGTATGTATTCAAGCTTTATGTATTACAGTATCATCATAACAAAAGATACCTAAAATAGCTAAGATCAAAAGGAACCACTATTGTTGAGATATGGTAAGAAATCCACATTTTAAGGGTACATGTAACATCATAATTAAAATGATAAAATTCAATGCACGTAGGTACTTTGTACATAGTAGAACAAAGATATCGTGCGAAGTTTCATACTTAACGTTAAACGTGAAAAGATTATAAAGACAAAGAATGAATATCTACTGAAACGAGAAGACTCAGAAGAAGACTACCTAAAGCATACAAAGGTACAAAAGTTACAACTTAATATTACAGGCGTAACACAAACGTTACAGTCAATTCAGGGGTAAAATTTGTCAACAGTTTGTAAGTGAAGTATATACCTATTGTTAGTGAAGTTTTTATAGCGAGTACGGTGCAAAATACCGCTTTACGTTCCAACAATCTCTGATGGTACACTTGAATTTATCGCGCGGGTTACACAGTAAAAGGGCTACGTAGTCGGCGGTGGCGGCAAGGCGATATTATTCGGCAGGGGTGCGTTTTGTTTACAAATTGCTTGGCGGCGCGTGCCCGCCCTGCCTCGCCTCGAATCACCCCGAGATAAAGCGGCTGCTGCTACCCGCCGATAATTTTCTTAAACCTTGTTTTATACGCACGTTGAACGGTGATTTCAGCCGTAAATGGATTGATCCAGTTTACGGCATCCCCTGCCTCGGCTAAGGGAAATTAGAGCGATACTGTAAAGTAGATATAATAACGGATTTTTTCCAAAAAATATTGTTTTTATTAATGTTGTTGTTCGATTTTTTACGGTTTATATAAGATAAGGTTTTCAGTCTGTTAGTTCTCTACTAACAAGGTATTTGGGCTTATGACAGTTTAATACAAAACTTTGGAAATTGGTTCTGAAATTGCTTGTATCAAACCGAGATTAATATTAAATTATTCGTCTTCATAAATATTCTAAAGTGGCAGATGTATGAGGGCACCCATCTTATTTGTTTATCCTAAAAATATATGCTTTCTACATAATGTATGTAGCTTAGTTCAATATAAGTGGAGATTAAAGACCCTCGGAAGCGTCAATAATAGTCCCCATCACATCTTCCAAATAAATTAAAAAAGGAGTAAGATCCTTCTCGGGGAGTCACCTCGTTAAATATTAACATCTACAAATGTATGCTTAGGGTTCATTTTACTTTGACGTTTAAGAGTTACAAAAATATTTATCAGCAAAATTGCGTTTGGCCGAGAAGTAATGAAAAATTCACCCTTGGCGCGACCTGTGTAACTATAAACCTTTAACGGTATTGCTGGGTACTGTTGTCTTCTGTTGGATTAAGTTTACACTTTGTGTTCTGTAGCTGCTCTACGGTTTCATTCAATTCATTTAATCTTTTCTGTTTACAGAGAGCCGCACTTGTACGCAGTCAGAGTTCCGATGCAAGACAGGAAGATGTATTCCGTTGTCCTGGCACTGTGACAATGAAAAAGACTGCCCTGATGGTTCAGACGAGGAGCCCGGCACTTGCAGTCAGTATCAACCTTATTGCCCACACTCACACGAGTAAACTTGCCAAATAGCATACACTTTTGTAGTATTTTTACAACTTTTGAAACGAGTAATTTTGGCACAATATGAAACTGGAATTTAATAACAAACTTCTAGTCGTATAAACATACATTAATTAAAATATTACGAGAACAGGAAGTTACGACGCAGACATGTTTGTAAATAAATTCTATGAATGGGTTGGTATTAAGTTTTCTTGCTAACAGTAAAAGGAACGTAAACTTGGCCTGGCCGCCCACTTAGTTTATATTTGTGTGTGGAAAATAAGCAAACACTGTTATTTTGGCAAATTTACTTAAGGGTCGAGTTGGCAGTCAGTCGCCTATTGTTTAGACGTAGAACAATGAAAAAACAAGGTCGCTAATGACAAAGCCAGCGAGGGTATGAAAACTGGACGTTCCTGTGATCCCAAACCGAGTTATCCCTTGTCATTGGAAACCGAAAAAACTTTTTACTAACCGCGATTCGGATTTAAACAATCTGTGTCCTCTGCGGTGATGACCATTTACCATTCAACTCTATTTTCCAGTCCTAGACCGTTTTTATGTAAAATAAGATTAAATGACTAAAAGATTTTAAATAATAAAATATCTCATCGCTGTCAGTCTAAAACTCATTATAAGTATAGTTAACAAATCCTAAGGCACCTACTATATTAAACTGGATTTTTAATTATAACCGCCGCCGCTTAATCTAACTCCAGTAATTGCTTGGTTACCAACATTTAAACCGTATATTTGGCGCCAGGCGGTCAACGTAATGGGGTGGCATCAATTCAAGAACTGAAACCGTAAAAAATAATTATCTAACGATTTATGAGCAAACTTTTGAAATACGAGTATTTTGTCCTTAGCGGGACTCCCAGCGTAGATTAAAATCTTAATTACGAGCAAGTTCTCAGGATTAAGTTTATAATCTTTGACCCAACTCACCTGCTTCTACGAAAAATCAAAATTTAGGATCACATTTCAATCAAAATGTTTCTGTCCCTATCAAAGCAGTACTTAATCAAATATTTAAATTGTATTTTATGACTAACGAGAAGGTTCGTATCCTTTATGTAAAATGTCATTACAGAAATGTAAATACATATAAGTAAGTCGGTAAACGTAATGTGAAAAATGTGAATATTCACAAAGACGGGAGGGTCCCCAAATGAATTTTTGCTGAGAGCCTGCCGTATTTAAATAAAACACGTAATACGAATTTAAACATTCCATGGGGTGCGTAGAGGATCGCGTTAATTTATTTATGGTTGACACATGAGATAACGAACAAGGAAGGGAATGTCCGCCACAAATTGGACTTGTTCACGTTGAGTTGACGGGACAGCAGGCAGCATATGTAGGTAGAAACTGAAAAATTCAGTCTAATAAGTTGGAAATATCAGTCCCGTCAGCGACCATGGCGTTCGGTTGGCGACTGACGTAATACCCAAACTCTTCACCTTGCTACAAGTTTTAAGGCGAGTAATCTTCTTTATGCGAAACACTTGATTATATTTTAGCATTTTCTTTGAAAACAACTTCTTAAAAATATAAGTTTTTTTTATTAGGTTTGAATATGTATTTCAGTAACATTCTAGCAAAAATGGCAGGAATGTAATGAAAATTTAATAGTTTTCATATCGGAGCTGTGATGGATTTACCTGAAAATAGTAGCGCCTTAGGGATTTATGTTCTTCGTATAAAATATGAGATACTGATAGGTATTTCGCTACCACAAACCATATAGGTAGGGAAAATGTCTCAATGTTTTAGGGTTCATGTTCTAACGAATTATAAATAGAATATTTTAAAAATAGATGCCCGAAATGGACAGTGTATGAAATAAACGACTGCCCACGCCATTATTCAAATGTGAAACGAGTAGAAAATTGCGCGTTCGCTTTTTTCGTTTGTCGATCCATGGGTGGGTCACGCTATAAATTGCGATTTTTATCACCGACACTTTTCAATATAAGTGACCCGTAAAATTAACATGCCTTTTCACGATTTAGGATATGTATGTAGGTAGTTATTATGATAGATAGCACCACCAGAATACGTCTTATTCACATGTCCTACGAAGTTTTTACCTATGAAGTATTTTTATTCGAACTTGTATTTATATACGGCATATTGAGATTATTAGATTTGATGCAGTTATAAAGAAATCTAACTCAAATTTATCTCATAGTCAAGCACAATCTTTTTCATGTTTACCTTTGAAATTATCTCTTGTAATGCAAGCAAGCATTGCTATCAAAATTCGTTACAAAAGAGTAGATCCCGCGTCAAAGGGACTTTTAATTCTTTGTTTTTCTCAAACTGCAACAGTGTGTATAAAAAGCTTGTGAAAGTTTGCGAAGGTTTTATTTCAGCGGAGGTGGGGTTATGGCAACCGCGGGCGTAACTTTGTACACTTAGAGCCACTGTAAGTCGTCCCACATAATGGAAAATCCTTTTTTATTTGGCAGGGACACGCAATGTTTTGTAGGCGACAATGTAGAAGGTGGTTATATTTATCAAGTTTATATAGGTAATCTGGCTTTGTTGTCGTTGTTGACAAATATATTTATCACCGAGGCTTCAACTGGAACGTTATTTTCCGGGTTATATAAGCTTTATGGTGTCATGTCCCTCGTATAGGAGTCAGTCCTAAGCTTGTTGATATTATATCTCCCGACTACGGTATATTAACGTTGCACATTATTTACTTATAGTGTGACAATTGCTACCTAATATGGAGTTTACGATATCAATCATGTTCGGAATTCAATATCTTATATTATAAGAAGTCACGCCTCAGTATTATTGATAGCGTGTAAACACCCTATGAATAATATCCAAGAGTAACACATAACATTAAAATACTGTCATTTTATAATTAAGTTGGGGCAACATATTAGATGAAAACGTAATGAAATCCTAAAACTATCTTCATCTTTTTTCGTCTGCTTTATTTACATTTCAAATTAATGGGGGATTTAGGAGCCATTTATTTTTTATTTTTCAGTGTAACTTTTTCAATGCAAGTAAAATGCATTTAAATAAGTAGATATACAGTCTGCAGAATCCCCAGCAAAAACTTTTGTGTGGGGGTCACTAAAGCTTCTCAATTTGCGTCTGTTGAATTTCGTTAGCGCCGTCGCAAAACAACATTACACTCTAATAAGGGGACTGTTTAGAATCATTAATTACGTTTTAGCCGTGCCCGTGCTTAGCATTGCCATTTATTATATTGCTAAAGCACTTGGCTAGCATTTTAAACGTGTTTGCTTTGTCAACTTAAGTTGCTACTGATAGCCTCGTTCCAAGTCAGTCCGTTTTCCAAGATTAATTACATCTGTGTAAATTGTTTATATTGTGAGCCCCCTGATTTATTTGTGTCTGATCGCAGATAGTTTAATGCTGTTAAATTGTTTGCTCTTCGACTAAAGTTCTGCAAATAGTTTGCAAGTAAAGCGCTCAGGGCAATGTTATCGATGCTTAACATTGCAAAGTTACTTTGACGGCAGACTCTTAAGGTAACAATATAAAATAATGATCTCAATGAAAGAGTGGTGATAAAAGGGATTTATTGTAATGCAAGAAATTCGATATCAATCAAAATTTCGTACACAGCTACGGAAAGGCGTTGTCCGGAGCACAAATTTGTGTGCACAACCGGCCAGTGCATACCAATCTCGTGGAAATGTGACGATGTGGCCGACTGTATCGACGGCTCTGATGAACACCAGTGTGGTAAGAGCATGGTCTCGCAACGGATCAGAAGCATGAAACCAGCAACAATTGGCATGTCGGTATACCTGGTTCATATTTAGGCTCGACATAAGCATAAGCATGCGAGTATAAAAGCATATTTTACGACTGCTATAAACTTCTTCGTTTTGATCAAAATTATAGTATGATAATACTCGCGGTTACTTTATAAATTTTCTATTTTATTACCCATTTCGATTACTAGTCAGAAATAGGTTATTATAAAACAAAGAAAACACGCAATTACGTTTGAACTTTTCAAAGTAGGTAAAACGTAAAAAAAAACTTATTATTTTTACAAGGACAACAGAATAATTGGTGTCCAAGTTAGAAAATTTTCGCTTGAGATATATTTAACGAAAAAAAGAAGCAAAGGGCTTAGAAGAAAGCAGGAAGGATAAGACGAAAACGGATATCAGGAGATCCCTGGAGGGATTTGTGTACTTTATCGTATCGAATTATATTCGCATCGTACTTAGCATGTGCATGAATGGGTTGACAGAGGTGAAGTCGTGCGGGCCCGAGGAGTTCACTTGCAGAGGAAGAGACGGCGAGTGTGTGCCGCTCACGTGGATGTGCGACGACAACGCAGACTGTTCCGACGGATCTGATGAGAAAGCATGCAGTAAGGGATTTAACATACAATGCAAGAGTAATTATGTACACAAAAAGGAAATTCAATTCCTATTTTTGCTTCGCTGTCTCTTTAATATTTATTTTCTTATAAAGGACAGCGACAGCGATACCTTGACCGAGCCAATTTTTACAGCTATCTTTTCAGCTGGCTCTCCAAAATTAATTACGTGAAACGCTTTTAAAATTACTCTTGAATTGCTTATTCACATTACACTTTACATTTTATACCTGGGTCAGCATTTATGATGCATCAAAAACAATATTGTCATCGAAACATTCTTCACTCATTGGTTACCATTATAAATTATAATATCTAAATTGTGTAATCGGTTTGATATATTGTGGAAATTGCATGATGCCGACCTAAATATCTATTCTTAGTTAAGATAATGTAGTACAAAGAGCACATCATAATTTGTATCTATACGCGTTCTCAGATATCTCTAGTGGTCCCTTTACCTAATTATTTCATTCAATGTTATTGTTTCATTAACAGTGTGACGTGTCATGTGACACTGATTTTATTAATAAAAATGGACAGAATCGCAGCCAATATTCATGACGTACTGTGATCAAATCCTTAGTCGGATAGACTAGATAAGATTCTTACTCGATTTCAGATGCAGACATAATCTAGGATATATATCGATTGAACAGTCGATTTCGTCATAATTTTAGCAACTCAAAGGTTTGATGTTATTTAACGAAAAGATATTGTCTTTTTTTTTTTTTTTTCGGGTGGGAAAATCTTTTAAATCAAGAAGATAGTTGCAATCTTAGCAAAGTTTCAATTTTGAAGGAATTGTTTTCAAAAGTAAAGGTAAAAGAGTTACGAATCATCTATACTAAAGGATGTTCACCAAATACATACAAGAGTGGTCTTATTATATTTTTGCCACCCAAACTTCAAGATCAACTTTTAACTATAAGTTCTCAGTATCGGCACACCAATCAATCATGGGGTCGGACCCAACTAAACTCTGTGTATTCTATCAACGCGCGACTCATCCATCTATAAATTCTTATCTACCCACACTGGGCGGGCCGAGGCGTGAGCGATGATGTTGCGTGCCTACTTCAATACACGGGAAGGTTTCTTGACGTCCGCAAACCTCATCACGACTATGTCATCGTTTATCTTATTACGTATTTTATGATTCTAGAAATTCTGGGGCAGTACAAATAAGCCTTTATGTTCGGCATCAGTTTTAGGTTGTAGCCTTTTCTGAATTCAAATTTATTATGAAATCAATAATAAGATGTACTGATAAATTGAAAATGTAAACGGAAAAAGCACTACAAAATTGTGCAAGTTGTAGATATTTCCCAGGGTTGTGGGTTGTTGAGTTACCGCGGGCCTGAAACATAAAGGGCAAAAGAAGGAACATGGGTGGGTTTTAGTCGGTAAAACTCTCACTCTCCCCTCCCCCCCCGCTCCAGTCGGGGGTAATTATTTGATGATTTCCCATCCGCAAAAAAAAAGAGCAAGCCAAGCGCAGCCACACAACTAGAAATATCCGGGAATAATTGAACATAAATTGAACATAATTGAACAGAAATTTGCTCGTTAATCCTTACTAATATTATAAAAGCGAAAGTGAGTTTGTTTGTTTGTTACCTCTTCACGCTTTCATGGCTAAACCGATTTTGATGAATTTTGGTACAGAGATAGTTGGGAACCAGGAGACGGACATAGGCTAATTTTTATTTAAAAAAAGTGGGATATGAGGTAGAACGAGGGAAGAAAAGGGAAAACTTAGCGTTGCTATTACAATTCAATCAGGCGCAAGAGCAAAAACTGCAGGTCTGCTTGGTGTGTTATACCGAATTTAACGCGAGCGAAGCCGCGGGCGAAAGCTAGTGAACTATAAAGTACTACCATAGGTGCTATTTTGTTTACATGTTAAGTTTTTTAAATTACTTCATTAGATCTGCTTAAGCTAACTGATAAAGAATAAGTTTATTCGCATGTATTTTATACGAAAACTGTTTTAAAATTGATGTGCTCTTGGTGCTCGTTGTGAATTTGAAACTCAACATTATTATAATATTAATTCAATGTACCAACGAACTGAAAACATTTAATTTGTCGAAATATGTTCTCTTTTTATGGTAATTCGCTTTGTTTTTTTTTTAATTTACATTGAGGCTAAAGTGCCTAATTTATCAATTTGCTGTCGTATTTATTTAAAATTTGAATCATTTCAAAGGGTTGCTGAAAATATAAGTCTAGCCGTCTGTGCAAACTTAATTAAATTTGTGTCTAATGATTGAGTAAGATCATTATGGGATGAAAACTTTAATTGTCTTTTTAAAGATTGAATTTTGTAAGCAAGCCTCTAATGAATTGAATTTCTTAAAATAGACTTTGACACGCTAAGACCTTCATTTATAGATGTAGAAAACATTTCATTTTAAATGTTTCCATTTCAGATGTTATTCTATTGTCTATTCGAATCTATGTGTAAAAGGGCCGGGTTTTTTTCAACGAAATTTTGTTTATGTCGTCCTGAAGGTCTGTAATGCCAATTGGCTGCTAATGCAGCCAATGGGGTCCAACTATTAGTCTAATAGAGGACATGACAGTAAAAAAACTTCGTTGATAAACTAAGCCATACACCAATACTCTCACAAATAAGTCTTGACCTGGTCTACCAGATGAGACCTGTCGCTCGGACGAGTTCACATGCGGGAACGGCAAGTGCATACAGCTACGATGGGTGTGCGACGGCGATGACGATTGTGGGGACGATAGTGACGAGGTCAAATGTCCTGCGCCGACCTGCCAGCCGCAGACACACTTTTCCTGTGGAAATGGACACTGCATATCGGCTTGGTGGCGCTGTGATGGAACTGAAGACTGTCCCGATGGAAGTGATGAAGTGGTAAGTTTGTTTGGCAATGTTTAGAATCATTAAAAGTTAAGTATAAAAGCGAAGAGAAGAGGTTAGGTTAAGCTGGTATAATTACTACTATTATTATTCTGTAATCATTACACAAGCCACGAATTTAAATATTAGAGCAAAAGACGCGAGTCACATAATGTCGCTTTTTCTTCAATAAGCTAATAATTGGTCAATGGGTAGTTGAAAAACATAAATAATTATTGCTTTTCCTTTTGATTTAATATCTCAGTCAATTATTACGACACTCACCGGAAGCGATAGTGTGGTCTACTCGCAGTGGAGACCACCCAACTGCTACTTTAATTACATTAATAAACCGCTTATCTGAAACTAAACGGCATAATATTTGTTTTAGGGTCTAATCTAATCAATAGTTAATAGTCATCAAATTGTAAATGATTCAATCAAAGCTAAATGTAGCGAAAGATAAAATTTAAATGATGCAAGTGTGTGTACGACCACCCACCCATTACGGGATCCGTAATTAAAGAAAGCTAATGAAGCATATTTGTCTATGCAAAACATACAATTACAAGAAATGTTTTGAACTATCCTATTACCTTGCCTCTGATAGCCTGCTAAGTCCTTATCAGTCTGGATTTCGTCTTGGCCATAGCACTGTCAACAATCTTTAATTAAAATAACTGTCAATATTCGATTGACTATGGCAAACTGGGTCCTTACTGTGTTCGTTCTACTGGACTTTAGCAGTGCTTTTAATTCAGTTGATTTCGACACCCTCTTGGATATCCTTTCCTCTCTAAATATGATCATGAATCATGAAATCTCCTCCTGTGACTGTTTCGTTTGATTCTTATAGTCGCTACACTTGAATTAGGCTTGCTCTTACGGGTGTTCCTCAAGGTGGCGTCTTTTCTCCTCTTTTACTCTGTCTTCATTAACGCCAATAGGTACTTGGGTATTGATTTCATATTACCGTCCCTATACAGACGACCTGCAGCTTTATTGCCATTTCAAACTCGAAGAGCTTCTTGGAGCTACCGATGCCATCAATAATGATGTTCTAAACTGTATAATTATAGATACTTCGTCAATTTGTTATGTCACCAGTCCCTCCGGCCTCTTGTGTACGATGGTGTCGCTATAGCCCACTCCAAGGAAGTTCAACATATAGGTGTACTCTTGGACTGCAACCTATCTTGGCATGTTCACATTGCTGAAGTGAGCAGGACGGTGTTTTGTTCGAGTCGGTCTCTTAAGCGTCTTCAAAAGTTCCTGCCTTTTCAAACAAAAAAGAAGTCTTGCTTAATCTCTTCTCTTACCTTTTCTTGATTACGCTGGTGTTTGTTTTCTAGATACGACTGAGCAACTTTTTGATTGCTGTATGAAAACCCAATTCTGGATTAAGTTTGCCCGGGTACATCTGCTTTAGTATTGCAATTTGTAAATTATAATTAAAAATATTTGATAAAATAACAAAGAGGCTTTTTTTGCTAAGCATAATTAAATTAATTCAATGTACTTTCCAGGGCTGCACCGCGACTCCAAAAGTCCGTTCACCGTGCATATCATCTGAGTTTGAATGCAAGGACCGCATGACTTGCGTCCACAAAGCTTGGGTGTGTGATGGCGACCGAGACTGCCCTGACGGTGGAGATGAAGACCCTCAGCTGTGCCGCGGTAACGTCACCTGCAGGCTAGATCAGTTCCAGTGCAAAGACCATAGCTGTATCCCTGGAGCGTTGTACTGCAATGGAGACAAGGACTGCCCTGATGGCAGTGATGAACTTAACTGCAGTAAGTATTCATTCACTAAAATATGTACGTACCTAGTTGCAACATTATGCGGGTCATACAGGTACTATTTCTACCTGAAGCCTGATCTGTCTGGGCAAAATCAAAACTATACTGCAGATAAGTTTACCGTTTTGACTTTTAGCAGAAGTGCAAGATGCATTAAAATAAAGTAGTGTTTTTTTTTAAATTTGAAAGATTTATAACTCAATATGTGTGCATCATTCTAAACGAAGTAATCTTTTCATATATCCTAAACGTTTTCCTAGCGTGTGATTTAGTTTTCATTATTTTACGAGTTTTATCTCCAGTTTTATCTCCTGTAAGTATTTGTTATTCATGTGCTTATCGAAATTTTTTATTTAAACTAATTGAAAAACTTTCTTTACATTTCAGCAATACTGAAGACAGTTTGCGACAAGAAAACAGAATTCGACTGCGGAGCTGGCATGTGCATCCCTCTTTCGAAGGTCTGCGATAAGCATCCGGACTGCCCGAACTTTGAGGACGAGCCTCGGGACAGGTGTGGGGAGAACGAATGCGCAAAGAACAATGGAGGATGCACGCAGAAGTGTGTGGATACCCCCGTCGGATACTACTGCGATTGTGACAAAGGATACAAGCTTGTGGATAATAGGACTTGCGAAGGTGAGAAGAAGTACCTTATCGACCAAATTGATTGATTTCGCGTTGTGGTTAGGGCAGTGGCAGAGCGATCGGCTGCTGCTTTGCGTGTCGCGGGTTCCTCGCATGTATCAAAAATATTTATGGTTCGCAGATAGTTGTTCCGGGTTTGAATGTTTGTTTATGTGAGTTTAAAAGCTTGTAAAGGCACCCAGGATACAGGATAGTGTCAAGCAGAATAAAAAAAAGGTTTCACTAAGAAACTGTGACCGATTTGTCAGTTAAACTTGACGTTGAGCTGATTAGTATCCTTCGTACCACAAATTGTGTGGTAGCAGTGCCAGATTGATTTGAACACTAAACGAATCACGTATCTAAAATATTCGCTGTATGGATAATTTACTATCTTACATCTTTTATTTTGACTGATAATTATATACAAGGTGCTGCTTAATAGAAAATGGCTTAGGTTGCAGTATATGTCAATGGAGCGTGATACCTACATCATTTACGAGGACCTAAATAAATAATCAATATAGGGTACCTATACCAAAAATAACAGAAATGACTAAATAATGACTCAATGGATTAGTCTGTTTATATTTGTTTGTACAGTCATAATCGAATACCTAATTAAATAATGAGATTAAGATATTGATCGTATTAAAAACAAAAATACAATTCGCTATGATACTATCACAATTTATCGTAAAAACCATCGATTTCTTTGATATTTTCCACGTATTTGATGTATTTGACAAACTGTATAAGGAAAATGTGTTCAATCTGGGCACATTCGTAGTGGGTTTTAACAGACGACAGATAACAATCAAGCATTGATCTAAATCTTGTTGTTGGTTTGAAAACCTTTTATTAATAGGAAAGGTATAAATCCGTAAGCTTCGGTTGAGTCATGAATAAGTCGGTTCATAAATTACTTATTCAGGACATCTTAGAGATGTTTTCCTGGTTACACTTGATGACACCCACACATCAGGAAAAAATGGTATTGAAGAACCACTCAACGGCGGAAATCTGTGGTTAAATAAATATATCTTTCTAAAATTATCAACATATTACTTTCTTTTAGTCAATTTCCGTCCTTTCAATTTCCAGAATCAGAGGCCCTAGCACGAGTGCAAGGTAACAAAAATACGTCGATTTGTGAATCGATAATACGACTATCTTACAGTATTTTAGTGAAATTGTTTACAACAAGTACAATCAGTATTATCCATAGATATTAATTAAATTACACGTGAAACGAATTTTCGTCAAGTTTACGCCGTGCACTGGTTTTAGGGCCTCAGATCACTTAGCCAGCGTGATGGATACTGCCCCTGCCACAGAGAACCGATTCATACTGAAAGACGGAGCTCTTTTCATTGGCTGGAGTGAGGAAGTGGGAACTTTACAGGCTATTTACACTATAGATCACTGGGAAACTCAAAGCAATTGAGTATTGGCAACTACAACACACCTTAATTTTCCAGATGTGGACGAATGCTCGGACCCCGGCGCCTGCTCCCAAATGTGCATCAACGAGAAAGGCACGTTCAAATGCGAGTGCCACGCAGGATACGCCCGAGACCCTCGGGACCGTACCAGGTGTAAGGCCACGGAAGGTCACCCGTCACTCCTTTTCGCGAGGAGATTCGACATTCGCAAGATTAGCTTGGATCACCATGAAATGGTTGCGATAGTAAATGACACGAAGTCGGCGACTGCGCTAGATTACGTATTCAGGACCGGAATGATCTTCTGGAGTGATGTTACGGATGAGAAGATTTATAAGTTAGTATTTTAATTTTACTTTCTTATAGTTTTGAATCAATGCGGCACTGCGATGTGAATGCCAATAACTATAGAAATAACCTGGATGAATTCACATTCCTTCGCAACCAAGAGTGGAAGCGCAAGGAATCAAATATAATTTATTTCTTTCTTAATTGATTAAAACAACACAAAGGTGGTATTTTTCCTCAACTGGTCATTGTTGTAAAACCAACGTCATTTCATAGTTGATATAGTAAAAGATAATAACGGGTTCATAAGGTTCAATAAAAAAGACAACGGACTTGCTTGAAACTGTTATTGTTTACATTATTGCAGTAAGATAATACATTACATAAATTAAAATATCACACAGTCATAAAAAAGTTCAGCATTTTTATCGTGTAAATTCGCGTATCTTAGAATACAAGTGACGTCATATCAAATACATACCTACTTTTACCGCAAGTGTACAAAAATGATGATGATAATGATCATGATTGCAAAAGCACCTACTATTTATAATACTTAAAAAATAAACACCTTAGTATTTACTTTATTACCTGCTTATGTATGGTTTCACGTGAATTTAACTCA
Organism: Ochropleura plecta; assembly: GCA_905475445.1. Lineage (NCBI taxonomy): Eukaryota > Metazoa > Arthropoda > Insecta > Lepidoptera > Noctuidae > Ochropleura > Ochropleura plecta. The sequence goes on from FR997723.1 coordinate 15,289,053, forward strand.
AGTAGGTATAACTCATGTATTCTCTAAACTAAAATGTTAAATTGCAGTTCAAATACCTATATTATTTGCCATCGATCATAAACCAAGTTCAAATGATGATCGCTTGTTATTTTTGCGAAGTACTTGACAAAACGTGGCACTGCACGTGGATAGTTCTTTGCAATTTTAGTTTTTTGAAATCCGACTTAAACTAAAAACAATTTCTATCAATGGAATGAATATTATAGAGCCGGAATTATGTTTTTATTTCCTATAGGAACGTTCAGCGTTAACACAAATTGTAAACTTTTGGTGCAAAGTCTTATCGTCTCATCACTAATAATATAATTAAAACTTAAATCTACCCACTTAAGCCTCTTTATGCTTACAATCTCTATTGCCCAGGGCGCCGATTGATGAGGGAACACAAAGGACAGTGGTGATCGGCGACCAGTTAATCACATCCGACGGCCTCGCAGTCGACTGGATCTACAACCACCTGTACTGGACTGACACTGGCAAGAACCACATTGAACTTGCCGATCTGCAAGGAAACATGAGGAAGATCCTTATCAGGGACCAGCTGGAAGAACCTAGAGCGATCGCGCTTAATCCTCTAGATGGGTAAGTTATCTCTCGAATTAAATGATCTACAAAGAATTGTGCATACAGTTTGGTGACGGACATTAGGCGTAAGAATCAAAATGTTTTTATTGGTCCAAGTCAAATCTCAATTAAATTGCGAATATGCAAGCAATTAAAAACTTTTATATTTATTTTTATATGCTTTGTCCTGTACTAAACATTATGTTACACTTATTGTACTTACGAATACAGCACTTATTTTACAATTTTTTATTTTATGTTCCGTTTTTGGTGAAACGAAAGGCAAAACTCAAAACGCATCGTCTCAGATCATGCCGATACTGACGTCAAAGTCCATATGTCAAAGAAACACATTTATTTGAAAAACACTTAAACTTTCGCAGATTTTGTTAGGTATAATAGTCGTTATATTTTTTGCAAGTGTATATTTATATTATTAAGAGCTGAAAATCAGATTTAGTAAAGCGAAATTGTGGTAAATGACGTCACATCTTGACCGCAACAGTCACTTGCGTTTAAACTGTAGTAGAAAATTGTAGAGGTCTAATTTTATTTTTTTGCGAGAGGTAATAGTTGAAGTTAACTTTTAATACTTTTCTTGGGTGTTACTGATTTTCATAAATTTAAGTAAAGAAAAAAATGCATATTCCCTATTCTACCCTCGAAGGCTTATTAATAAAAATATGTTACTCTTGTGGGTTGTGTCTAAAGCAGATGGTGTGGCGAGTTTGTGTCTTACATAAAGACTGTGCTAACATAATTTAAGCGAGAGAGAAGTGTATTTGCACTGCAGTAAGATACAACAGGCTCATATTAGTAATAATGACGACACGGTTGGCGCAGTGGTTGAGCGATCGACTACTGCGCTGCGTGTCGCGGGTTCGATCCCCGCACGTAACAAATATTTGTATGGCCTACAGATGTTCCGGGTCTGGCTGTTTGTGTATGTGAGTTCTTAAATGTTTGTAAACGCACCCACGATTCAGGGGAAATCCCAGTGCGGGGCAACGTTTTTTTTTAAAAGAAATAAAATAACAGTGATAGCCTAGTATGGTGATCGTCGGACTGCCAAGTCATAAGTCTCGAGTTCGAAGCCAAGCCTCTAAAACTCTAATTCTTGTGCGTTTTATACATTTATCACTCGACTTTCGCTGAAGATAAAAATCATGGGAACACCAACATACCTGACGGATATTTCTCGACGGCATGTTAAGCAAGTCACAGCCCATAGGCGGCATATAAACTCTCCACTCCAGATAAATTAAAGGCTATAGAAATACATCATACGTACGGGAATCATATCTGAGACACGTAGCGAATCAGCCAGTCACTCAACCACTGCGACAACGTCACCATCATTAACACGCTCTCGGCGGCTGCAAAGATAATTTGCCTACAATGGACACGAAAGAAAAACGTTTCGGTTACCATAACATTAAAAAGTAGGTACTTTATTAATATGCAAGAATTTGAACAAAGCAGTTGATAACATTTTAGGGTATATTAAACTATCGTTACATAGGTACCTACTTATCTACATAACAATAGTACTACAATTTGTCGTCACATGGTATAGGTAATGGTTGTATATATACATAAAGCTGCATTGATGAATAAAACAATAAATCCTTACTAATATTATAAAAGCGAAAGCGAGTTTGTTTGTTACCTTTTCACGCTTTAATGGCTAAACCGATTTTGATGAATTTTGGTACAGAGATAGTTGGGAACCAGGAGACGGATATAGGCTATATATATTTTTTTAAAGTGGGATGTGAGGGAGAAAGAGGGAAGAAAAGGGAAAACTTAGCGTTGCTATTACAAATCAATAAGGCGCTAGGGGAACTGTGTTACCCCGAATTTAACGCGAGCGAAGCCGCGGGCAAAAGCTAGTCATCCATAAATGTAGGGCTCATATGCAGTTGTCTAACTAACCGTATGCAACTGAATACCAATATTTGACATGGAGCGACTGCCTCGCTGCTCTCAAAACCCAGTTTTTACTAAGTAACATAAAGTGTTGTTCAGCTTAGTACAGGTTGTGTAAATACATCTTGACCGTGGAGTTCCCTTTTGGGCTTCTAACTTTTAACGACTGTTATCCAAGTACGGCAGTCGGGATCACCTGCCAAGTGGAGCTACGGAAATGTTTTTTAAGCCTTGCCCCACACTAGGAATTTGTCCTGTATCGTGGCATCGTGATTGCATTTACAAACATTTAAACTCGCATACACAAACAGCCAGACCCGAAACAACTACCTGTACGTCATACAAATATTAGTTCCGAGCGGCGATCGAACCCGCGACACGCAGCGTAGCTGTCGATCGCTCAGCCACTGCGCCAACCGTGCCGTCCATTTTGGTATGTAATGGACGGCAGTCAACTATCGACGGACCGACCTTGGCAAACGTTGCAGCTTTTATAACTACGATCTTTAGGTTAAACCGCGCTTGCATAGGTTAGTCTGTGGATTGGTGACCACCCTTTGTATACCGTGAATCGAAAACACGTTAAGCTGTTGGCCCTGGCTGTCATTGTAGATCTTTGACAGTCGTTATAGATAGTCAGTTCCCTGAAAGTCTAACAGCCAGTCTTTCTAAGGGGTATCGTATTACCTAGTACTAACTGGATTGTGGAGGTCAGATAGGCAGTAGCTCCATGTAAAATACTGGCATTCAGCTGCATCCGGTTAGACTGGAATCCCCAACGTAGTTAGGAAAAGGCTACGCAGATGATGATCTATTAACACAGCCAGTAAAATGTAGGTGTATTACTCGTAACACCTCTGCCTAACTCAAAGAGCATTACTCGATTGATGTTATGCTGTAAAATTTTTAAACATCTTATAAGCATGAGTTAAATATTACAGTAATTAGTTCAAGTGCACTGAGCAGTCTTGATTTTGAAAATTTTATTTTATTATCCTATATCATCTTTAATCCGGGTCAGCATCTACGTTACGTTCACATTGACAGGTGCCTTGCTAACGCCTAGAGCCACGGGAAAACCCAGATGATCACTAGATCAGTACTCCCATGGATACACGGTGGCCGTTATTTTTGGATTGAGAGGTGACTAGCGAAAGCGCCAAGCCCACAGTGAGGCCGGATGCAAAAATCGTTCGGTTTTCGGCGCTCTCCGCAAGGCGGCTGACTCGATAGGCTCTAGACGCTAAGCAGTCTGTCTTCTGTTCTCTGTTACTGCCACTAACATCTTAGGCTACATCAGTGCGTGTATAGCCTTAGATGGGCATTCTGTATACTTAATCAATAAACTTTAATAATTGCTGTAATGCGATAGTTAAATACACATAACATATCTACTTACATATTATGTAAGTATCGTAACACTTTTGTTAAACATTCCCAGAGATATCATTTTCATTAGTAAACCATTCAAGAAGTTAATAATTGACTATGGAAGATGCATTAGTATTATCAATCATTCCGATTGTCCATTTTCTTCCATATTCCATAATTTGCGGTACTTGTTAAGGTTGTTGGGCACACCTGGACACAGACAACAGGTAAACTCGTGACGTAGGCTTTCTTTTATTACCTACCTTTTCATGAAAGTCATGAAATTCATGTCATATCATATGAAGACGTTTTATTACAATATTTCTACGATTCCATACTTTCCTGGTAATATACCACGCTCGTAAAATTACAAAATATTCTTCAAGAAACTGGTCCCGCTATTTTGAAATCAAAATGGGTCCCGTCATTCTGACGCTCATCTTTTTTCTCGATTCCATAAGGTCAAAATATTAGTCACTGGACGCGAAACTAGATAATAAATATTATAAAGATAGCATACCTAGCACCGGATGTTTCTTATTTTATGAATCATTATTGTGAGGCTATTTTTGTGTACAGTTTAAAAATTAAGGCGGTTTATCTTTTTTGTTACACATCCTCTCTATAAATAAGTGTATGATTATCAAAGCCGATAAACAATACTGAATTAAGTCATTTTTAACAGTTATCATTAATCATACCATATTTTCTGAATCAACATTTAATAATGTTTATATTTAATATACCTATATAATTTTCCTGGTAGGTATAGGTTTACTACGATAGTGTAGAGTACGTAGCCTTTACGTTTTTGTTGTACCTATTAAACAATCTGGCGTTCCATTAGATATATCCTTATCCTTACTTCCTTACTAATATTATAAAAGCGAAAGTGAGTTTGTTTGTTTGTTTTTTTGTTACCCCTTCACGCTTTAATGGCTAAACCGATTTTGATTATTTTTGGTACAGAGATAGTTGGGAACCAGGAGACGGACTAGTTTTTATAAAAAAAACTGGGATGTGAGGGATAAAGAGGGAAGAAAACTTAGCGTTGCTATTACAAATCAATAAGGCGCAAGGGGAACTGTGTTACCCCGAATTTAACGCGAGCGAAGCCGCGGGAAAAGCTAGTTACCTATAAGTTTAAATTATTATGGTGTCTGATGAGGTGATAAGTAAAAGAGGAATATGGAACGAAATGCCGCACCGTCACTAAATGAATTGGGCAGGTGAAAGATGGTAGGTGAATGGACGAATCCAGACGCAGAGCTAGTAATAGATTGAGAAAATAACAATGTAGTTAGGCTAGACCTAGGCATCGAAACCGAAGACCTCTCGTTCAGACAACTAAAACAACGCTGCGACCTTTTAAATAATTATCATCCTACGTCATAAACAAACTGCTCCAACACAATTTGAAATACGGCCGGTTGTAATCAGGCACATTAAATGCCGTTTGACTGACGGCAAATTCGATCAATTGACGAAAGAATGACGATTTATTTCGGGTCGTCGCATTGTATTGCAATAAGAATCATTATGTGTTGATACAATTGACGTAAGTGGAGTAATTGGTAGTGTTTACCACTCAAAATGTCACGTACACCTGTAGAATTACTTTAGAAGAATTATAATTTGCTAAGGCAATTAGAACCTTCTAAGTTCCGTCTAAAATTCCGCACCGTTTATGGACCATGACTCAATTTCTAGCTGACGCAGGTTCACCCGTAAGATTGGTATCTCCATAGGCAGGTTTTATCGATTAGGACTGTTTTTTTTCCACCATTTATCATCAATCAGCAACCATCACAATAGTCAATTCAAAAAGATCAAGATCTAAATACAATGATGTTTACCTCAGTAACAATATGATAATTTTCACAATACCACATAAATTCTCTATGATTTCAAGCTGCCTAACTTATTTGGTTCCCGAATATAATTTATGTGCATTAGTTATGCATACTGAAATCCTTAATGCGACATTTGTGCTAAGCCGACGGTAAAATTATTTCAAGTACCTATTAAATATTTAATTATTTTTTTCTCTAGTTGGATGTACTGGACCGACTGGGGTCAGGTACCCAAGATTGAGCGTGCGGGCATGGATGGGTCCCACAGACAAACCATCGTTTCTTATGACGTCAAATGGCCCAACGGCCTCACATTGGACCTTGTGCGCAAGCGTGTTTACTGGGTGAGTGTAAAAATAAGCCTTTAATTGAAAATAAAAAAGAAGTTGTCGTGCGTCAAAGAAGAGCGGTCATCTACCCTACCCTTCTCGTTTTATTTGAAAGGACCTTGTGGAATTTCCTTCTAGCCTAACGTCCTCATGAAGGTACTTACTAAACGTTAATAGGTAACTGAGAATAAATTGTATACAATTTACCTATTTCGATTTCTCCTGAAACAATGGAAAAACAACTGAGCAGTGGTTTTTGCAAAACAAATGACGTTTGAACATCGGATGTCATCCGTCATAATTAAAGGTATTAATTAACTCCAAACAAAAAGATACCGAATCAAACGTCAGTGTTAAAATAGGTTTTTCCAACACAAAATATTAAACTCAACATACTTAATTTCGCCTAATGGTAAACAAATCTAATGATTATGAACATGATTAGTTCTATCTTTAGTTAAATCAAGTGTTCTGAATGAATTAAGTATTACAAAGAGATAGGTACTAAGTAATTAATTATAGAGATAACTCAAGCAATCGCTCATCTTTATAATTCTAAATGATTCATCGATCTGTCGATAAATAATTTTATCAACAATACTACATATTATGGATATTGTCCTCTACAACGAACTGTTTAATCCTGCCTATCCGTTGGGATAAAACAGTTGACAGAAACGATTGCGCAGGTAGCTGCTGCAGCAGTCAACAGTCTACAAGTATCGCGCGATCGTTTGTCGTTTACGTGGGTATACTTAAAGTGGGATCTAACCAGAGCATCAGGAGGCTGGCCTCCTGATGCTCCGTGTGGATCCTACCTTAAGTATTATCTTAATTTCCTATCCCATAAAACTGTTTTTCTTCTCCTACTCCTTCTCTGTTCACGCAGTACGTTTGTGGAACTCACTTCCGCCTAACATACGAGACTCTAAAACATTATTTCTCTTCAAAAAACAAGTCTAAAGCCTATCCTCTATACTGATATATTCTGCATTATTATATATTTTAAATATTTAGTATAGCAGTATTTATTTTTATATAAATACTGATATATCCTGTTTTGTCTTTTTTACACACTGCGTTTACAAATCTCATTCAAATTTCATCTCGTAGGTCTGCTGGAAGAAATTTCTAATGAAATAAGCAACGTACCTTTGTGCTCATCTGTCTTAATGTAATGTCCTGTCAAGTATTTATAATAAAAACATTTCTCCAATTTTCAACCAAATCGAAAGTTCGGAGTCACTGAAGTGCAATATTTGAACAGGTGGATGCCAAAATGAACATGATTTCTTCGTGTAACTACGATGGAACTGGGCGCAGGGTGATCCTGTACTCAACAGACGTATTACGTCATCCATTCTCCATTACCACGTTCGAAGACTGGGTCTACTGGACTGACTGGGACAAGGCTGCTGTCTACCGCGCCAACAAGTTCAACGGAAAAGACATTGAAGCTATCACTCCTACTCATAACGTAAGTTGAATGTGACAGTACAGATAATACTGCATATGAAAATAGGTATTGGTATTGAAATTTGGAATGACGAAGGAAAGAGGGTGACTAACGAGATGACAAGAAATACCCACCGCAAAGTAGTATACTGGAAGAGGGGCAGGATAGTGACGAAGTACTTAGTATTAAATGGACACTGAATTCTGCTCAATAAATGAATTTTACGCTTTAAAAATGACTCCATCAAATAAAATTTGTGACTAACAAAAACGGCACGAGTAACGAGAATAAAGAATTCGTTTTTCGGCCTTGCGCAAATGAACGAAAATTTTAAACCTATCTGATTAACGAGTTTAAAGCCAATTTTAATGCGTTTTTGGCCATTACCGAAAACGAGATATCGGATGGCCTCCTTGACATCGACTCTTTAATTGCCACTTGTATATTGAGGCTCGAAATCGATTCAAAATGTCAAAGATAGAGCAAGTGGAGGAGTAAAATAAGGAAGTTGGCATGACCTTGTCATCATTATGTGTTTTGGTGAGGACCTTGTAAAATGAATATTATAAAACAAAAACCATGTTAATTTTCCGTTTCTTACAACAGCTACAGTTTTTTCTCATCGCGATTTCCACGATAAACGTCGTCGTGTGAATTTCACACATCTATTTTATTTTAACAAATAGACTCAGACGCCAACATATAAAATATTAGTGTTCATAATTAATTGCCCGTAACGATCTGTGTTTTTGTTATAAACTATGTTTTAGCGAGTAGTTTTCTAACAACGAATAAGTTGGCACTGAACAATACAACAAATCGTTTATAGATAATTTAACATTCATTGAACTATTTTTAGGAATACTGACCAAGTGACCAGTCAGCATTAAAACCAGATACAGCGCTATTGTTTGAGTTTTGTATATCTAATATGAGTACTAATATTGGCAGCTCCAAAATCCCATGGTCATCCACGTCTACCATCCGTACCGTCAACCCGATGGTGTCAACCATTGCGCTGCCGTCAACGGGCACTGCTCTCATCTCTGCTTACCGGCGCCACGCATCGGGGCTCATTCACCGCGCGTCTCCTGCGCCTGCCCCAACGGACTAAGACTGCTGCCTGACAACCAGATGTGCGTCGAAGACAGTAAGTGTATTTTCATTACTTGGATAATGTATAGCGTTTCTTTCAGGCACGTTTATTGCAAGCGAGTTGATGATTGGCCTTGTCCAGTCAGTTCCGTATTATATTTTTTTTTATATCAAAACGTTTATCCACACCTTTACAAACATTTAAACTCACTTACACAAACAGCGAGACCCGGAGCAAGCCATACAAATAATTGTTCTGTGCGGGGATTGAACCCACGACACGCAGCGCAGCAGTTGATCGCTCAGCCACTGCGCCAACCATGTCGTCAAAATAAATCGTCGTAAAAAAGTGCTTTAACTTTTGCTGATGTTTGTTATTCTACTACTTTTAGTAGAATCTCGACTCGGTAAGCGGTAACCGTCTATCCGGTCATAGGCAATGCCAAATGCAAAGGCAGCTAACAGATATCTGAGGAGTTTTGATAAGATTTTTTTTCTCTAAAGTTGTAATAACACAGAAAGATTTATAATGCATTGATCTGAATTACATCAGCGTCAACGAATATACCTTAAAAAAGTACAAATGAAAACAATAATACACAATGCTGCTGATATAATCTTACGCAACGCAGAGGACAGCACAATATGTGTTGTGAATTTCAATACCCTTTAATTTGATTGTACTTTAAAACACAATTCAACAAGAATTTTCTAGGCATACTTGCTCCGCCCTAGGCCGCATCATCGCATCGCCTCACATTAGGCGAGTGAGAATGGCTGTAAATAATGTACATCTACAAGCAGCAAAAACTTTAACAATATAATTTTTTACCATTTTTTGGCATTAATATGGTAATCTAACTTTTTACTTCAGTAGCTGAGATATTTTTTGTTCTTAATTTTAGCGGCAAAACGTGACCGCCATGCTATAAGTCTTATTTTTGTATAAAATGATGCCTTCGCTTATTATGTTAAATATTTTTTTTATAATGGGGAAAAAGGCATGAAAAAGAGTGCATAGTGACAAAACACGTAAATCGATAGATTATAAAAGTAATTCACGTTCCAATGCTACTTTCAAATTGTTACAAATCACGGTTTATGATTCATATCTCGACTAAAAGAATTTTGATATATATTATTCTGAATAAGTACCAAGGCAACACTCGCAGAAATATCCATTTGTAATTCGGCTACTATTTTATCATTGCTATTGTTTATATGAAAACTTTGTTGTTTATGTCTAAAATTAGCATACACGAGGCTCCCTCTATTAAGCAACAAAGAAAAATAAAAAAAGTCTTAGATAAAAAAAACGCTAAAAGTTCCTACTATTTCTAGGCAAATTGGCATTGAATCAAGTATTTAGATATCTCGGTATTTAAGAATATAGGCTGTCTGGTATTTGTCTGCGTTCTGTTACATAAACTGCGATTCTTTACTTCACCTGCACGGCATTTTATAGACACCTGGGGATTACGTTTCATGATTCCGTGGCATGGAATGTCCGTAGGTACTTGAAACAATGTAGGTGCAGTAAAACAATCGGAATACATGCGTGTTTCTGGTTCTATTGTCTACCAAACTGTCACACAGTTTGGACGCCTGCTAGAGGCGGCTTTGTCAAAACGGTTCCGTCGTGGATTGTGCAAAATGTACACTGGGCATAAAACGTGCACTTAATAGGTGCACATTTTATAAAAGCTACTTCAAAATGAACATTTCGCGACGGAGACATCAAAACCTCAAGCTTGTCATCGATTGCTCATACTATAACACAAACTACTTTAATAATCTAACGGGTCAGTTGGCGGTCTATGGCAGAAGTAGAGCCTTGTTCCTGTGTAGGCACGGGACCTTAAGTACCTTAAAAAGAAAAAACAGAACCTTTATAGGAGCACTATGTTGTCCGTTAGTCGGTATGCTTTTCTGTCAAGATCCTTTATCTCGGGAACGCGTGGAGGTATTGAGTTGAAATGATAACCAAATACTCAAGTCTTTCTCAAGCCTGTAAGTCTACGCAGTGAAAAGATATGGCCGTTTATGTCGCTAGTTTGTACGGAACCGTCAGTGCGCGAGTTCGACTCGCACTTGGCCGGTTTTTTTAGTAGGTACTGTACTGTTGTTACTGGTTCAAATTTATGTCTGTGGTCTCACACAGCCCTATTAAAGACATACAGTTTTCGCTTAAGTTTTACAAATTTATTCGAATTCGTAACATACTGTAACTTACTGCAGATACCTAAACATCTGAGATTTTTTTATTGTTGTCAATGTTTCGACAGTTCAAAAGTGCCTGTAACTGGCCTACTTGAAATAAATGATTTTGAATCATTTTAAGGGTATTTACATCACATTAGCGTAATAAAAGCAGGTGGTAAAATCGTTAGCTTTCAATATCGTAATCACTTTAATACGAAGATTATTTTAATGCGTATATGTGGCGTGATTTCGGATAATCGAAACGTGGGTGAATAGTAATTATGATAAGCTATTGTCATTTGAAATTTTCATTCAATCTTCATTACCTTGTTGATGTTTTTTTTTTTCAACATTCATCGTAGTGACGTAAATGCGTGTAAATTGAAAAGTATATCGGTTGAAACCGGGTTTTAGTTTGTCGCTTTCCTTGAGTAGATTTGGAGGCCGATATCTTTTTTTTCTGTATTTGTTTTTTATACATAACTAGCTTTTGCCCGCGGCTTCGCTCGCGTTAAATTAATTCGGTATAACACAGTAACTGCTACCTGCAGTTTTTGCCCTAGCGCCTTATTGATTTGTAATAGCAACGCTAAGTTTTCCCTTTTCTTCCCTCTTTCTCCCTCATATCTCAATCTTTTTTAAAAAATAGCCTATGTTCGTCTCCTGGTTCCCAACTATCTGTGTACCAAAATTCATCAAAAATCGGTTTAGCCATTAAAGCGTGAAGAGGTAACAAACAAACACACTCACTTTCGCTTTTATAATATTAGTAAGGATTTTGAAGGAAAACATGTGTGACTGTTATTAACTAAATAAATGTTACAACATTTGAAACGGTATTTTTACCATGTTTACTATATTTCGGCGCAGTTGTACGCGCCAAGATCACGGAATATGAAGTAAAAAATAAAATAAACAAAAATAATGTCAGTTTAAAACTTATAGTTATAGCTGTGCCCAGCGGTTTCAGCCGCCGTTTACCACCCTTATCACTTAGTTGTATGAAAAATAGATGTTGGCCGATTCTCAGACCTACCCGATATGCACACCAAAATTTTATACAAATCGGATCAGCCGTTCCGGAGAAGTCTGGTAACAAACACAGCGACACGAGAATCAAGAAAAACGTAGAAACAAGCTTTTTCGTACTCTTCTGAAACCCTTTTATTAATGTGATACCTATAAACGTACGAGTCCGCAAAATTGGATTTAAAATGACGTCACTTAATTCACCATACAATACCTGGTCATCTAAAAGAAACATGTACCTATGCAATATTAGAGCTTAATCGGAAGTGGGTCAAATTTAAGTTTTTTAATTTTGTTTTTACATATTTGTTAGTACCTTACCTGTAGGCTAATAAAAGTGTGTTATAAAATACTTGTTTAATGTCAAATATTCTCAAGGATATGCATAAAAGTAAAGAAGTCTAAAGTATTGTGAGGCATAAAAATGCTTTCATTTGAATTTGTAATGTTAAGATGCTTATCGGAGTGACTCGAGTAGTTAACAAACTTGCAATGCTCCATGATTGAGCACTTTTTACGTTCTAGTTTATATGTAAGGAAGTAGTCAATATTTTAATTCTGAATCTTAGGTCAATTTTTTTACTAAGATTTATCAGTTTAAAGTTCATGCCAGTCTAGCCTTTTCCCAACTATGTTGGGGTCGGCTTCCAGTCTAACCGGATGCAGCTGAATATCAGTATTTTACATGGAGCGACTGCCTATCTGACCTCCACAACCCAGTTAATACTGGGTAATACGATACCCCTTGGTAAGACTGGTTGTCAGACTTTCGGAACACTGACTACCTGTAACGACTGTCAAAGATCTACAAATGACAGCCGGGACCAACGGCTTAACGTGCTTTCCGAGGCACGGAGGAAACTCGGTATGTAACGGATGGTCACCCATCCACAGACCAACCTAGGCAAGCGCGGCTTAACCTAAAGATCGACCCGAGCGGCTTCTATTTATTTAGCCACGAGCTCCTTAAAGTTCATGTCAGCAAAAAATAAAAAATGTTAATAAGTAGGTATCACACTAACTGAAAAACTGGGAAAAATGAACAAAGTTGAAAACTTGCAAGCGATCGTGATTTTGCACTTTGTGTTTTATTACGGTTCTCTATTAAAGTTCTAATTGCGTTGGCATGCCCGAAAATACTAATCACATACACGCAAAACGTAGCCAATTAATTAGCAAAGAGAAAGGGAAGAGCCTTCATAATTGCAGACTTCCCTGAAGATAATGCTTAAGGAATTCTAGATCTAGACGCGAATTAGCGGATAAAAGAAAAGATAATAGTAATTGACGAAAAAAAACATTACAGATTAGTGCGTACTGATAAAGCAGAATTATAAATTACATAATATCACGCCTGGTAATTCCCCTCAAGGGTTAAACAGTGGTGTATCTAACGAGAACAGCCACATATCGCTAGTTGTAATAGGGGGCACAATTCGAAAGAAGATCCTGAAAGAAATTCCTGTTATAAAAACTCAATAACACTTTTCCCCACTCGGGAATCAAACCCTCGACATCATGGTCAGCAGTCGCGGTTACGACCACCCAACCAACGAGGCAGTCAAAACAAATCAAATTAACACTTGGTTAATTAAAACTGTAATTGATTAATGTAGCATTCTTGACAATAAGGAAAAATAATATTTAAAGTTATTCCTACCTATGTTATGGTCTGACTTATAAATGTTTATTTATAATGCGTTCTGATTTAGGAAAGGAAGTATGTATGATTCCGATAAAATCCTCAGCACCAGAAAAACCCAAATATTTTTTAACAAACTTCTATTTTAAAAAATGTGGGTCTGTACCTGATTCACAAAATATCGTTATTATTCTCCAAGTTACAATCGAGTATCGAAAGAAAATTAAAAATGTAACATGAACAAACGTGAGCTAATGATGAAACTTCTCGCATCAACGTTTACATGTACCAATAAAATAATTAACTTAGTTTATATTGTAAACTAATGACTAGTTTAAAACAATGACGTTTATTATATAAATCACTTTCTTCGTAACATAGAAAACAGCAGTAAATTATTATAAAACCGGCCTCAGACTCGCGCACCTAGGGCTCCAAACAAGCTTGTGTCACAGTCATATCTTTTGACTGCGTAGACTTAAGATGGTTCTAATTTTCACAGCATATAGGGACCACAGAGTTGCGAATATGGTTTTAATTTCAACTAGATAACTCGACGCGTTCCCGAGATAAACGATGAGATGGATGTGTCTTGACAGACATATAAAGTTATTCAATAAGGGTTCCGATCTTTCCTTTTGAGGTACGGAACCCTATTTAGCAAAATTTTCCGGCTATTGTGGAAACGGCGTTCAATTTGTCTACTGCACTTGTACGCTCATATAATTGGTGGAAAATTACCACACGTCGATAAATCACATGGCGTATCTAGATCGGTTTTCTCATTCTAAATACCAGTTGGAAAATAGACCCTATTTTGTGTAGACATTAGTGCTGTCAGTCAGAACACCTGGGAGGTATTTTTCAACAGTACGTTAAGACAAATCAGAGGTCCATGGGCGGCATAAAGACTCGACACTAGTTTAGGCTCTAGCCATACGAAGAAAAAGAACGTAATGTAGTGTAGATTTAGCTTCTTCCTATCATGTTATGAAAATATACAACACCAGATTATTTATCTGAGATGTAGGTCTTTTCATTGGATACATTCATAGTTGATTAAAGTACAATTGAATGGGTCAATAAAAATACATTTACTACGATTGGTAACGTTTAGTCATGATTGATTGTATGCTCGATCAATAATAATATACTACCAAGTACATCTTACGTACCGTTTTTTAAACGAGGAAGCTGTTACAACGACTAGTTTGTAAACGTCTTTAAAAATATTCAGCCGTATATGTGGCTGCACATGATTTTCGTTTTTCAAGTAATTTAACATTAAAAGATCAAGGTGAGGAGACTGTAAAATTGATACTAGGTTCCAATGTAGGTTTAATCGTTTTAAGAGAGAATACTGTTGGAATGTTCGTTACTTTCTTAATTGAAAGGTCATCAAACGCATTTAGACACACCATCACGCCATTGTATTGCGTCAGATATCGTGACATTAAAGAAAAACAAACGAGATCCGTGAATTCGGTCCTTGTGACGATCATTTTCGTAATATCATTGCGGAGACAAGGCCACTAGAACATTGATGTGAATTTTAAAAATACTTGGCCGATTCAGTTAGCGGTTCGAACCGCCGAACACGTAATGGGCCACGTCACTAGATGACGACACATCGTACGATATTTTTTATCACTGGTAAATTTTAGTATGACTGATCAGTTACGGAGAACTTCCATGTTTTGGTTGGAATACCGCGCCTACGCCTTATCTCATACATTTTTAATTAAACGAGTATAATCGTAAAATTATTACTCATAATTATTGTTTATAAGCAAATCGTTATCATAAGAAATGCTTTACGTGTAGTTATCGCGTGTTGCGTTGATTTGTAATGTGTATTTACCTACATAAATCACGTAACAGAAATATTGATAAATCGATAATTTTGGCGCGATTGGCGGATTTACTATAAATACAATATTGCGGCTCGTTCTTTTAGATTTTTTTGGTAGACGGACTACCAAGGTCACCATTTTATTAATCATAAAGCTAATTTTAAAACGAATTAATTATAAATAGGTAACTGAGTAAGATAAGGGTTTGAGTTTTGCAGGAAAAATCGCAATCTGATTTAAACTCTTTAATAATCATAGAATCGATATCAATGAGTCATTATACATATTTTAATACCCTGTGAGGCTTGTGACCTCACAAATGGGTGCTGATGCACCAAACAGACCTACTTGATGTGCTCGCACTCGTGTGGAAACATAGAACGCCCAATAGTCTAACAGTTGGCGAATAAGGCGACGTGACGTCACGGCATCACGCCACCTTTTGTTCAGTGGTTCTACCTGCGATCCGGCACGCCGCATGCGCATGCTAGCAACAATGTTACTTCATACCTGGGTTACTTACTAGAAATATAAAACAAAAAATATAAAATAATACTTTGACACGAAGGTATTACAGAATTAAACTGAAATGTTTTGACGTGAATGCCTATTGCATAATATGTACATTATTATATATTATTATTGATTTATATATTATAAATAAACTATATTTCTATAGAATTAATTAGCCTTATTACGTAAGGCTTAGGTCTACACATAACATGGAGTAGTTTCCTATATGTATAAGTATAAAAGAACTCTGTGTTGAGTAGCCAGTGTCATCTTTTATATTCTCCAGTTATGGAGTTGAAGAAAATGGTCTGGAAACGTTCACAAAGACCAAGAAAATATATAAATGGTATAGTTAAATTTAACCAATGCATGGTTTGAAAGCACGAGCCAAATCGCGTTTAGTTAAATTGACAGAACAGCCCGGTGGTGGGACGTCAATGGCGGTTACACGCGACCGGTTTTCGGCCTGTCTCATTCCGTTTCGGAAACCCGTACGTGTCGCGTGTGTCGTGCTATTTACGTGAAATTGTTTCGCTGTGTGATCAATATACAAAAATACTACAAACTTACGGAAAGAAAACAAGAATTTGTCAATAAGAAAGCATTTTAAGTTGTTTATTTAATAAAATCTACAGATGCAATAAAACCAGATGTGGAGGTGCATAATAAACCGACCATTGGTTCAAATGAAACCATAGTTATTGAAGAAAAACCTGTAACCAGTGAGTATTTTGGAGACATCCATTTAATTAATCGTTCAACAAGTTTACCCCTTGATCTGTCTCACATGAGTTTGTTAATTAATCAGAATTGTGACGTTTGAAATGTTGCCTGTTAATCGAATTCACCGAAATGAAAGTGAACGTGGTACATAACTAACCTTGCTTTCAGTAATAGTTAGAGAAAATGTTCATAACTTCAGTATTTTGATGTCTATCAAACGCCACGATTTTGATTAAAGATTGCTTCATGGATGGGTTGAATCATTTAATCACATCGTTTGATAAGATAAACTATCGCCCATATATACGGTAATGGGTTTTGAACATCACTAATACTCATCAGGCCATCAAACTAACAACAGTTCATTGTGATGATCAATCAATATCTGTGTGTCTTCAACTTGGGATTCCTTGACTGATTTGCAGGGCATGTCAATCTGCTAGTTGTCAAACAGATGTATAGCTATTTTGAATGCGAATGATTATCGGGAAAGCTTGACACATATGGTGAATTATAAAAGAGAAGGGCTAGGCCTTCTCTTGAAGTTGGGACGTGGCCTCCTGAAAAGTGGAGATACGACTGAGGAGCCTGAAGAGTCAGAGGGACCAATATCTGCGGCCCTGACAGACCCTGAAGCTGAGCCAATGAAGGCGTATTGGGAAGCCGATAAACGAGATCTGGGAAAAAGGAATCAGCCATTTATAGATCTGTTCTTGAAAGGAGAGGCGCTGGAGAGGATACCAGACGCCACGGAAGAGCCCGTCAAAGAATCTCATTATAACTTTGAAAAAATCAGTTTGGTTAATTTACCGGACGCCCTGAAAAACTTAAATATTGAGGGTAACGTATTATAACTTTATTTAATTTTGTGCTAAAGTCGGAAATATCACACTTTCGACGACGGGAAGACACACAGATTCATTATGAGCTGGGTGCATGTCGCATAAACTCTCGTTTGTCTACTAACATTAACCAATTTTATCGCAACTAACCAGTGTTCCAGATGATTTGGATACAATCGTTTTAAATTACTAGCTATATTTTACTGACTACGATTAAGTACAACGATTTGTATAATGAAAAACTGAATTGTCATTTTAGAATGTTCCAGCATTTTTTTAAATAATACCTAGTCACTCG
Organism: Ochropleura plecta; assembly: GCA_905475445.1. NCBI lineage: Eukaryota > Metazoa > Arthropoda > Insecta > Lepidoptera > Noctuidae > Ochropleura > Ochropleura plecta. The sequence continues at coordinate 15,306,773 of FR997723.1, forward strand.
GCATAAAGATGAACTTGATATCAACATTATGTTATATTTATTGTGCCAGGTTCAGGGTTTTGTTATGTAAATATCAGAACAACCATCCTGTCTATTATTTGATACGATCAGTCTTTATTTTATTACAACATTACCTACTCATAATGCTAAACAAAAAAGAACGCATCTGTAATTATGAAAGTAGGTTAGGATATTTCAGTTAAATGGTATTAGTTGGCACGTTACATTGACACTAGCTGTAAATAGAATGTCTAGTGCGATCGGGTTAAGCGTCCCACACATACATAAAGTTAAATTGACTATTAGATGTAAGGAAATTGACCGAAGGCGCTCCCGCCCTGTGTATTCAACTTGTCTATGTGAAAATACGTCAATCGTTAACGCTACTGTCGTCATTCTCCTTCAATGTTTTTAATTTGTTGACAATGAACTTGTCAACGAAAACGGACGTCCAATATTGTGTACTTAAGCTGATTTACTATCAGGAACTTTGTTCTTGTCAATGATTTTTTTCTTCTTTACGACGCCTAAACGGTATTTTTCGTTATAATTTGCAACTTCTAGTTAACAAAATTGGTTTCTTTCACTTCTTCATTTGTTTATGTTCTTCATTTATTTCTATGTTGCTTTCAACTAAACATCTTCACAAATCACCTTTCTTTTCTGCTTTTTGGTGAAAGTTTCATTTTGTTCATAAAAACCAACGCAACAGTTGTAATTATCTATAACACTAATTACGTTTCAAAGCTTTGCAACGTTTATTTACTATTCAAATCTAAGTAAGTCAAACAATTGTATCTGTACCTATGGTTCATTTACAATTTAATTTGTGCGATCAATTTATCAATACACGGCTAACTTTCGCTTCATTTGTCTTGCATATCAATGAACACGTTGCAAGGGTTTAAAGAACTGTAAAGCGTGCCACCCAACAATGTATTAACAGTTGTTTTTTTTATTAATTCTAGGTGTCCCTGAAACACCCAAGATTGGCACAGGAATCTCAAGCAGCGGCCGCGATGCTGGCATGGTCGCAGGCGTTGTGGTAGCAATAATCTCTGGAATTATAATATTGGCGGCACTGGTAAGCATCCAAAATTATCTGGAACTTTCTAGCAACCTTTCGGTAATAACAATAGTCATCGAGCTTCGCCCAAGTAGCGGGCAGGTAAAAAATGGGACATCGAAATGTACCGTTGGAATGTGTTAACAGAAATGTAGTACTATTGAAACTGTCACAACAGTTTTGTTTAAAACTAATTCCTAGATCTACCATACATACCTACCATGATTGTCTTGTATAGAATATCAGTGATCTTACCACCCAAGTTGTTACTCGGGCTTTGAAGAATCTGCATGTTATGTCAATGCATTTACAATTCTAAGAAACGTGTGTAGTCAGTTTTTTTTATCTCGAACATTCCAATGCGTTTGCTAGTTTTTTATTTCTGAATTCAGTTGTTTGTTTGTAGTTAATTTTATTTTGAACGCCTCGATTCGGCGAACTCAGTTCTTCGCGTTTGTCGACTTGTCAAAATCAAGGACCGTAAATAATAAATGTAATCTTTGCAAATCTGGCCGGAGATTTATGTTTTTTCAATACATATTTACATCCGTCAAAACACAAAAGATCACATTTGAGATAAATGCGTTGAAGATTAAAAACAGCATTTGGTTCATACGCCAACGATTACAGGGACATCTATCGGATATTACCGAAAATATTTCGCCTAAAGATATCGCTAGTCAATTAGGTACAATTAAACATATCTCGCGCGCAATGACTTTATTAATGCGATAATGGCTCTCATTGATTATAATTATGATTTTTGTAGTACGCCCAACGCACTGGTTTGAATAAACCGTTCGCGGTTAGACGCAAATGTAAATTCCAACCAGTACCAGTCATGTTATGACGTGAAGTAAATTTGTTGATTGTGACACTAATGAATAAAATTATTTCGTTAATGTCTCGGTAGCGTTAAATTGCATCTTAGCAACCGCTCTAATAGACATCAATTGTTCATATTTCTTTGATGATGTAATTTTTTCGACCTTCCACAAGATCTTGCCCAGATGTATCTTGTCTATTAAAAATAACGTGTAAAATTAATGTTAACTACTCGTTTCAGATCGCAGTGCTTATGTACAAACATTACGTGAACCGTAACCACACATCTATGAATTTCGACAACCCGGTGTACCGCAAGACGACAGAGGACCAATTCGCGCTGGAGAAGAATGGCTACGCACCGGGCAGCAAGCTTTACCCCAGTACCGTGGGCGAAGAGGTGAGAGCACTTACCGCCATGGAGTGTACGCTTAACATACAAAACAGTCTAAGATAAGTCGTACGAGGACGCACTGCCCTTCGCCAAGCCAATTATCGAGCTAGTGGCTTATACCACTACCTCGCTTCTTCTTTTAATATATTTTTAACTGTAAACTAAGAACATTATTTTCTAAACATCATTACGACTTCTCGTGTAAAATGAATTATATACCCCGTGTAACTTGGCCAAATCATAATTGTTGTAAATATCAATGAAAACTAGCATTATTTTACTATAGTAAAGATTATTATAAGGTCTGCATAAGACATTTTAAACTTGATGTATTTAGAGTTATTATATTTACTAGATATTGTTTTAAGGATTTATAGGGAATATTTTCGTTTAGATTTAAAAGATTGTGGCAATTTATAATGTGCCAACATTTTTACCGCATCAGTATTAAATTATAGTTGCCAAATTATTGGCTCTAAGTGGTAGGTGTAAAATGCTGTAAATAGTCCCTTTTAAATAGCAAATATGATTTTTGTATCTGCCTAAAGCTTCACATAGACTTTACTAATAATATTTTACTGCCGAAATATTTATTTTTCATGCGTAAACATGCGAGGGCATTAATATTGGTAAGTTTTAGTAGAATGACCTTAGGCATTAATAACTTTACTTGACAGTGCGATTTAGTTGCATTACGATATTTGTTAGATGGTTTTGATGTTGAGACTTTCAACTGTGTTTGACGATGTTCTCGAATACTAATGTGTATTTTCTCTTTCTAGGCCCAAGAACCTCTCAACACAACGGGTACAAATGACTTTGTATAGTGTACAAGCTGGAAGTAAATACAGTATAATGTCATTGAATGTGAAAAGAAAGAGAAGGACATGTGATACTTAAAATAGTGTTATCCAGTGACTTAAGCTGCATGGATGCATGGGACTTAAGCTAACATTTTTGTAGTAAACTCTAAAAATAGTTAGCGTTAGTGCAGTGAAGTGTAAGCTTATTGGAACAAAGTTCTGTTTGCTGTCATGCCTCGCGCCGGGATGGATCTCAAAATAACGATTATTTCATCAGCTGTCATATCAAAAGTTTCGTTTTTTACATGGATATAGAGACAGATAGATGTTTGTTAACGTGAATGTAACCAGAGTTTTAATTTTACATCTTTACCAAATGCGACATTATAGTGATAGCAAATCTAAATTTGTTGAATGATTTGCGTCCATGGATTAAATTGTAATTAAAACACAATCATTTTGTTCGATCAATCAGGAAATGATTAGCCAAAGATTAAACTGTGTTGGTCGGTTTGCACCATCTCTCTATTTCAATATCTGTGTTCTGTACGTGAAGAGATCTTGGTAATGCTTTTGTACTATCTGTATCACATTATTAGATGTTAGAAGGGACATGTATGCTCTAATTTTCTCTTTACACTGTGAATAGTATAAACATTCTTAAATATTGCTTTATCAGATGCCTGGTGCATTGTAATTATTTATATAGAGTTTACAATTTTTTATTCCACTTTAGTTGATAATGTTAATATTATACACCTATACAGCAATCTTAAACTCTAGATTTCCGCATTCAGAGAGAATGAAAAGCTCATGTTTCATAATGAAATGTACTTAGTTAGTAATTTGTCATGTTTTCCTAAATATTTTTGAAAATTGAACTGATTCTGCATATTTGAATATTAAAGTATCCAGGTTTCCAACTGGGTTTTTAAATCTAAAAAAATGATTTATTTATTGCGATAACACACTAGAAAATGTAGGCTAATATAACAGTAAAATGTGCCAATTTTAGTAAAATTTACATTTGTGTCGCCAAATCTTATTGTACTATTATTGATAGTAGTTGAATTCTCAAACGACATATTTGTTACGTCGCTAATTTATTTGTACTACTTATATGAAATTGTTATTATTAACATCTTACAGTTTTAATATGAATTTATATTTTATGTACCAGTTGAGTTTTACCATCGAACATTTTTATGTATTTATATATATTTAATAGCAATGAACGCATAGCATTTGGAATGTGACTTTGTCAAGCAAAATCCTGCCAAATCCTTTAAATATAAATTATTACTCTATTTGTAATGTAATTCAATTACATTAATACATACTTGATGCACATTTCATACAATATGCCTAGCTCAATAAGTGTGGTCACTAAAATAAATTATTGTGTAAATATTGTCAGTAAAATATATGTAAAAGGTGTTAATACTATGTCTTTTATTTAAAAATGTCTTTTTATTTGCCTCCATCTTTGACATGTCAAAAGCTCTGCACTACACGATACCCACTAACTAATACATATTTGGTGGTTGAAAACGATTCTGTTTGCTCACTGCACTCTCTTAAGTGGATAATTAGAATTTTGCGACGTTTTTATACTTTGCAGGTCAGTGTCAAGTAGTACGTTGGTTAAAATATGAATTGCGACCGTTTAATTACAATATAACTGAATTATAATCATTTAAATTTTAAATCATCAAACCAAACTAAATTCTTTTGACCCCATTTGTAAGTTTTTAATGGCATTGACATTTATTGGGGTACAATGTACGTTGTTGGATTGTGTTTATGGTTTCAATTAATATAACTCTGTAAAGCCATATTTGTTACAGTAGCAATTTATACTTTAATCAACATACAACATGCAAATTGCAAAAAAAAAGTAAAAATATTTGAATTTCGAGGGCTAGCCTGCCGCTTCCAACTTAAATAAAGACACTCGCAGCTAACTTCAGAGCCGCCATAAAGTTTGAACTAGGTACACTTCAAATTTGCATTACATGTATATTAAATTACGCATAGTACTGTCGCATATGCGCAAGTTGAGACCAAATTCGGCAAGAGATTGCCGAAGCCAAGTAATCTAACCAACAGTTTATCAGAAACACTTACATTATGTGAGACACTGCTCATTAGTCAAGATTTGTAGATAGTAGTCAATATTGAGTTTTATAAACTTACTGGCGGCTCAAATACGCCACTGTAGATCTAATCAGGTCAAATGGCGTAGCATCGGCCTATCCCAAACTTCAGAAGTCCTGTCACAAGATTTGCCGCATCTTCTGTCCAGTCCGTCGTGTTCCTGCCACCCTCCAAGACATATATGAGACAAACCAGAGAGCTGTCCAGGTTGCTACATACAGGTTGGTCAGAATAAAGGTCATCGACCGAAAGAAATGAAACATTTAGTTATAATCACGTAGTTTATTGTAGTAAAACAACTAAGCTACATGTACGGCATACAGGCGGAAAATATATACGATGAATATTCATCACGCTATAACCATTGCGGGGTAAGAAATCACTAGCTGAATCCCTGACATACCCTTTTACATCATACCAATTAGCATCGTAACTTCTCACTCAGCATATCGTTATTTAAAGGAGGTATTAATCTTATAAATATTAATAAATAATGTAAGTATTAATGCTAGTTACAGCCAAACTGTTATGAACAGTCCTTTGTTTTTCATACCGTACATTTTATGCGAGGTTATTAAATTAAACTTAAATTACTTATACATTATTGAAATTACTTTAAATTATTATAAAGAGTTGAATTTACTAAGCGATGATGTTTACTACTAGGTAGTGTCAACAAAATATCGGCCTAAGTATGTTGTGGTACACTTCGTGGATATATGAACTATCTCATAAACTTCAACAAGCCACAAAGGTGAAATATAACAAAAGGAGAAGGCTTAGCTATTTTTAAGCGTGGAATTTTGTATATATACATAACTTATCACATAACGCCTTTATAACACCTAATGGGTAAGGCAGAGGTGTACCTAAATAGTCACAATTCCCAGTTAAGACCCATGGAATCCTGCCGGGGTTGTGGGTTGTTCGAAAGAGATACCGTGGCCCCGGAACGTAAAGGGCGATAGAAGGAATGTGGGTGGGTTTTCATTGTCAATACAAGTCTGACGCTCTGGGCGGAGCGGGGGGCCGCTCCAAAACTGATGGATTGGAGGGGATGTGATGGATGGGAGGAGGACTTCCCGTCCGTAAAAAAAGACCCATGTAATAGTAGAAGAGCCTACTGACATAACCCAGGCACAAATCCAGTCTCCGTGGCTACTACTTACATTTCCTGAAGTCAAAAGAAGAAGAATCGCACCCAGCACCTCGTATGCCGCGCTTCCGATCACACAACGAATCAAACTGGGTTTCCGTACCTCAAAAGGAAACAAAACGGAACTCTTCCTTTTTGCGGAAAATCATCAAATAACTTCCACTGCTCTAGGCGGAGCGGGGGAGTTTCAGACTTAAGTGTTCATGTTCCTTTTATTGCCTTTTATGTTCCGGGGCCACGGTATCTCTTTCGAACAACCCACAAAAACGGAACCCTTATAGCATCACTTTGTAGTCCGTCTGTCTGTCTGTCAAGACCTTTTATCTTGGGAACGCGTGGAGGTATCAAGTTAAGATTAAAACCACATACTCAAGTCTGTGATCTCTTGGAACTATGAAAAAAAAAATCAACTCTCTAATTCCGCGCAGTCAAAATATATGGCCGATTATGCCGTAAATTTGTACGGAACCCACGGTGCGGAAGTCCGAATCGCACTTAGCCGGTTTTTCTTATCAAGGTGATTAGTGTTCCACTTCGTGTAGACATTATTAACATAGTTATTTAAGTACCTATTCGAGTTATTTAAGCCCGATACCTGTAGCGAATCTTACAAATTAGTTAATATTAATTAAATTAATTAAAACGTTGTATATTAACTTGTACTATGCTCAGTTAATACTTAGAAAGGTACACTTAAAATTGTTTTACCTTTTTATCAATGCCCGTATCTGTTTTATATTTTCACTATCAATGCAATCGATATCTCGATTTCTCGAGGTAGATAAAGTAATGAATTATATCTATGGTTTCCGTGTTAATATCAAGGTTTAAATTGTTTGGTCTTGTTTCGGTGAAATGAAAAACTTATAGTTAACAACAAAAAAGATAAAAATAACGCATGGGATCTGGATAGGCGTCGACTTATGGCAAGGATCATACGCTGGCGCGATGCGTTCTCGTCGTGCGATGGAAATGGTCAATAAAACATTGTCTGTGCTCGCGCGATTGAGACTCTGAAAAAATCTGTGTTTTTGAACTCATCGTCCGACAAGAATGCATCGTTGCATCGTATGATCGATAGCTAACGACGACGCCATATAGTCATAATAGTAAACCTATCAATGAATAATTATAATAAATGGCAAATAACCACGCCATACATATTTTCGCTAAGAGATTTTTTTTTAAATTCCAACAATCAGACGAAAATTAAGAGAACAAGAATTTTAAAGCCAACATTATTTTTAAATCACAAAATCAGCGTTCGTTTTTGGTGCTAAATCACAATATTAAAAATTAAATTAACAACTGATCACAACTTGCAATTCGTATTACGCACAATCACTGGTTTCGAGTGATGTGACTTTGTTATTATATTTCTTACATAATTGCTACGCTACAATTTTACTTCATGCAGTCGACTATCGTACGCGATAAGGATGTCTTTGTGTTATACGAATTTTGAGGGAATGCAATTGCGACCCGCAATGCATTTTTTTTATCATCTGTTCTCCCCAACTATGGTGGTCGGCTTCCAGCCTATATTGAGTGCAGTAAAAAAAAACAAATAAAAATGTCATCATCTATTTGACGGGATTGGCGCTGATAGCCGAAATGCAGGCTTTTGCCTAGCCCTGTTGGAGATGTTTAATTGTTTTGTAAAGTGAAAATATAGCCTGACAGATCTAACAACACTGTTTTTTTATTTATTGTGGTTTTATTAGAACTACAGTACTTTCACAAGTTGTTATGTCTTGTGCCTGGAACTGTAGCTTCATCCTTTTGAGTTCGACATTCAAAAGTGCCCGTTACGGTCAATTGAAAAAAAAACTATGATTGTTATAATTTACTTGGAACGACTGTCTATCTGATCTCCACGACCAACGACCGGTTGTTAGAATTTCCCCTTACCCTGTCAAGGATCTACAAATGTCTGCCGGTACCTAGGCATTTTATCATGCGGTGGAAAGTAAGGTAGCGGTTCGTATAATGATATCAGCGTGATTCAAAAATGCACTGTCATGATAACCAGTAATCCGACAAAATTAAAACCTACGATAAGCGACTGTTTGGAGTAAACGCCGTGCAATTTTAGTGGCCAGAAAGACATTCACAAATATACAACAAAAAAAAAATTACACCATTTCAATATTGTACAGAAATATATTTCTTAAATTACTTTCCATTCGTCGAAATGGAAAGATCTAAGAGTTTATTAACAATATTTCTTTTAAACCACTAAAAATACACGTAGTATTACAAATCTAGGTCCTATATGGTACTTTCTAGAACTAAAAGCTAACTAAACAACGCTATTACAGACTACCATTAATTAATTGACTAGAATGAATCTCATCGTCACTCACGCGCAGTCTTTTTTTAATGTTGTCACTTCCTTTCATGTTGATATCAATTTCCTTGATATCTGTATGTCCATTGGCTGAATGAGGTAGTTTATATGCTTCATACTGTTTGGTTATGTGGTCTTTGTATTTTTGGAATGTGTTCGCTGCGATGTGCTGCCGGGCGTGTTGGAACAGCTGATCGAAGTGATGGAGGTTGTGGCTGAAGGAAAACATGGCAAGTATAAAATATACGGTAGGTAAAAACTGATAAAACTACTTAGTCTTCTGGTAAGTATTGTCAGGTACATGAAACGAAGACCTTAAAAATGCAGCTGGGTCAGTCTATTCGCAGATGACGGAGGGAGAAGGTGTTTTGGCATCTTGGGAGAAGACTACGTAGCAAGTTTGATTCATTATCTGCCTATCCTTTTCCCAACTATGTTTAAGTCGGCTACCAGTCTAATCGGATGCAGTTGAATACCAGCAGCACTTTAAATGAAGCCTACGACGATATTCTTTGGCAAGACTGGTTGTCAGACTTTCGGGTCTCTGACTACCTGTGACGAGACTGTCTTAGGTCTACAAATTACAGTCGGGACCAACGTGTTAACGAGCTTTTCGTGGCACGCAAAAACCTCGGGGTGTTATGGGTGGTTACCCATCCACGGACGAACCAAGGCAAGCGCAAATTAACCTAAAGATCGACCCTATAGGGTATTATTATTAAGCCACGAGGCCAAGGTTGATTGCAGCGATGTAAACAAATTGATGATCATTATTCGTTTGGAGTACTTGACCGAACAATTTGAAATATCTTTCCGCCTTCCGGTATTTTTATTCATCATGACATACTTTGAATGTTGATTTTCGGGTGTTTTCCAGCAAACGGTAAACCTTGATCGTGACGTCAAACATCACCATGACTTACACTGTAGTTATATAGTAGGGGAGCCCACGATGCTAAATGGGGATTTACTCGAGCGTCGTAGAGACCTATTGGGATGCAAAGCTTAGATGATAAGAAGAAAAAAATGTTATATGATTATACCTTTACGTCGGTGGGGGAAGCAGCTATAGATTTTTAAATATGTAAAAAAAAACTGTTGCATGGACATCCTCGAGCGCGTCAGATATTGATAGCATCAATGCCCTACGTATTTTTAATAATGTACGTATGTTAATCTGATCGTTTGCATGATGCGGGTGGTTGTATTTAAGGGTTGAAAATGAAAAAAAAAAAAATATCGAGTGCGTCAGATTTTCTAAGGGAGTGTTAAGTGCACCAAATAAAAGCTCTCATTCACTAATCTGACGATTTCGATGGGACGTAAACTCGCGGCCATTTTCATAATGTGCAAAAAAAAATCGCCATTTTGAAATACTCAAGCGCGTCAGATTAAGATATATATGGTTCATCTTTATGTTCTAAACGTACTGTCTCATAATCTGACGATTATCTAGAGGGATTCGCCTGATCTGACAAAAAAAAATTAGAAAAACGGTTCCTTAAAGGCCATCCCTGCAACATCCCGCTAATTCCATTCCTGGGCGGATATTTTGAGCTCGCTGAGTTAAAGAAATAATATTTCTATGCATTTGAGCTCTCCCAGCTCGAAAGTCTGATAGCAGTTTCATAGAACACTATTTTTGGAATTTTCAAACCGCAATAACATTTGAATGGATCAAGCAATTTTCACGCGGTTAGCGGCACTCGACGCAGTTTTATCATTCTCATAAGTAATTTTGCAATTTTAATTGATCGAACCACAAATTTCGGAGTAATCCCGAAAAAACACGTTTTCGGGTTTCTTTCGCTCACGATATCTCTCGAACGAATCAACCGATTTTGACCAGCTTGGTGGCGATCAAGGTGGTTTTTCATGTTCAAAGGCGGATTAGTTTTTGAAGTTAATCGATAAAGCCGGTTAAAAGTTATTCCAAAAAAACCACTTTCAAAAAAACTAAATCATATTTTTTTGAGATATTTCAAAATTTCTCAAAATCTATCGGTCCGAATTGGTTCAAATTCACAGGACATCTAATTTTGAGGGAAATCTTTAGAACGCCGTTTAGTGTATTCCGATCGGTTTAGTCGTTCAAAAGTTATAAGCGAGTCACATACTCACACACACACACATATAATAATTGTACATATAGACATAGTGATGTACACGGGGGTAGTCAGGGAAGCTTCCTATGGCCTTAAAACGTCAAGATCTGATGAAAACTCGATTTTCGCAAAACGGGGTAAAACCAATAACTTCCCGAATTCCTGTGATGGCGTCATGGCAGCAGAAATCAGAGTGGAGACGGAGTGAGAGAGTAATAGATAGAGAAAGAGTGAGAGAGGAATAGAAACGCGGAGAAGGAAATGTAGGCATCACGCAGCTGCACGCATTTAACTTTATCGACGAATTTTTGTTATTTCGGCTTGCGGAAATCGTCAGATTATATATTTTTCATTATTCTTGAATTATTTCCTTCAAAATAAAAAAAATTTAGCTACGCTCGAGAATGTCGAGATGACTTTTTTTTTACAACTTTGTTGCCCTCCCCTTTTTTTACGTCACTCTCAAATTGTCAGATTAGTGGAATATACACTTTTTAGGATGTAATTAACTCACCCTACCTTAATCTGACGCGCTCGAGAATTTCTGATGGTCAATTTTTTTTTACTAATCTGATCCTGTATCCTTCACGGGCGGCCTTATATATGTGCCTCATGTTTTGTGGAGGTACTTAACCGGGTACAAGGTATCCCCCTGTATATTAATCTGCCGCGCTTTAGTAAATCCCGAAATCCCCGCATGGGCTCCCCTACCAATATGTTTCCCTAATAGCGTAATAATGGAGTACTAAAGTATGCTTTATCTGTGTAAACTGCCTTGGATTATTAAAAGGGCTTTACATAAGAAACCACAGAGTAAAAACAATGTGACCAAGTTTATGACCAAAATGACTAACGTCATATTTCATCACTACTTATGACACATAAGGGAGAATATCACGCGCGCTATTAATCTGTAAACCCAGGAGAGTTCGTCAGAGGTGTACAGCAACCACATTTCGTCAGTTATTTTCGATTCAGATGTTTATATGAGTGAACCTATTGACACCAAACAAGCATAAATAAAGCCTCAGGACCGCTACTCAGAAATTCCCATTCCAAATACTTTGATGAAGAAAAAAAACACCAATAACACCTTGGCCTTCACCGTGCCTTTTTTAAGGAAGCTATGGTAAATCCACAACGGAAAGGAGTGTCAGACTTTTAACTAAAACCCATCCATGTTCCTTCTTTTGCCCTTGTTGCGGGGCGAACAGCCCACAACCCCGGACCTTGCCTTGAGTTTTGAATGAAACCCATTTCAATTTTTGATGGAAATATATTTCATAAATACATAATTGCTGTCTCATACTTACCAGTAGCACCTGCGATCACTCGACTAACGAGGCTGTAGATTGAAAGTGTTAAGTTCATACTTACATGGTCAATAAAACAGAAGAAAGCATTTCTCTGGTATTTAAAAGATGGCGGATATATGCCCGTGTATGCTTCTTACAAGTCAAACATTCGCAGCCTTCTAATACTGGAATGAAATCTTCTTTATATCTGTAATGTTTATTTGTAAATATAAAAAAAAATATTGTATATCATTGCGGGAAATACTTCGTAACAAAAAGTTAATGGTAAGACATCAAACTAAAATTACCTAAAAAAGTTGTTGGATTCAATTTGCATAAATGAAGGTAGATAGATAATTAATAGGTTTTCTTTGATTGAAACAATAATTAATTAAATGTGTTTTCTACTAAAACCTGACCAGTGGGCCGGAACTGCATGATATAACAGAGATTCCAAAAGATAAAAAGAAGCTTTTCAGGTCGTATGTTTATATGCACGACCATCCATCATCGTACGCTGTATTTAAATTGGTAGCTTGGTCTAGCACTACTGCCAGGTTTAATAAGACTATTCACTAAACATCAAGATTAAATTCTCTCCAACTTCGAACATTTTACACTTATCATATTCAATATGCCAAAGCGCTTAATCAATACCACTGCAACTAACTTCTGCAATACTAAGAAAGAGAATGTCGCATGGATACGATCAATGATCACAAAACACGTGCGGTCGATCTCTCGTGGACCAACACGTGCGCACTGTCGTAAATTTTGAGGTCTGACCTCAAAGTTTAGTCAATTTAGTCGGTGACGAGATGTATCAAGGCCGTATAGTGTCGGCCCGAAGATCAGTCTGAACTTTGTATTTAAGTGTAATATAACAGGTTTGAGAATGAAATCGGTTTGATTTCGTCTATGGTCAGTTCAAAGTCCAAGTCCACTTAATTTTATACAGCCATCGACAACCAATAAAAACTACGATCTTATTTGAAAAAAAAAAGGAAAACGTTTAACAACAATAACACTGGCCATTATTATTCAAATGAGTAAGATCAAGGAAAAAGTTCACAATATTAAACATACCTTGCGTCATTGAGATCCAAGATACACGGCTCAGTACAGAGTCCGTCTGGGTCGAAATTTAGGGCTAATACATGTCCTGCGTTGCTAAGTTTCATCGGGTATGACCCGTCGAAGACGTCCCAGCCGTGTTCTATGGCTGCTACTATGATCGCCGGGTTCCAACAGCCTTCGACTACCCGTAACAAGTCTTTCGGTATCGCGTCCTGGAATCATGCAATTAAAAGGTTGGCGTAAGGTGAAAGCGCCAGGATAGACGGCAAAATTAAAATTTTCTTTTTGTCAAGGCTGTTAGTTGGATAATATTATGTGTGACCCTTAACACGTGTATTTACAGAACTATAATCATTAAAATCACAAAACAACCCTTCGTTCCTTCGGGAACAACGACGCACGCGGAAGTCCACTCCTCAGCTGTGCGCATAATAAAATATGTAGCAAAACGAAAGAGTGGAATAACACTAAAAGGTATGGTATGAAAATAGGCAACCTTAGTTTGCTAGCGTTTTGTTTACCGCGACTAAGAAATCGTCGAGCCGTGACGTCAATGCGCGGAGCTGACCTGTACTAGATTGAAAAAGGTTCTATATGATATTGTACGTACAAAACAAATTATAATACAGACTGATAATTATATTCTTTTTAGCGTGTTGAGTGTAATCTATTTGTGTCGGCCCAGATTTGAACCACGAGTTGGGCGCTTTCAGCAGCATCCGTTAGGAAACAATTAGGTAGGTACATTATGTAAATTAAAAATAAGTAATCAGTAGTTTGAAGCATTTTCCTGTTTCCAATGATAACAACTAAATAACTTATGTAACGTTATGATAACTGACCCAACCCAAACATTGTTAAGCTATGTAATGGGAAGTCGAAGTACGTTAGTGAAAATTTTATGGGCTGACAAAACATTCTTATCTACTAATCTTCGAAGGTAACTACTTAAATGCACTTTATTCGGTAACGTGTTATTTTTTAATCATAAAATGCGAACGTAAAAAGTTTAATGTTTGTTATATGTTACGTACGGTTAGTACGTAAAACCATGTGTTTTCAAATGCCTATTCAAGGTGAAAAATGACGAATTATAATAGTGTTACGTAAACTATTTGCTTACTACGATATGACTTGCGTAGGCTCTTGTTTGAACACCGTTATTTTAGTGACACGCAGTTTACCCAAAGTTAAATGATGATATATTTTATGGAATTTTTCATAGAATGTTGTTTGTAGTTGCGTCTTGGGATAAATCTCGCATTTTTCAATGATTAATTGCGAACGGAAAAATCTGATCGATCCAAGTTTCTTAACGCATTAATCTTATATTCCTACAGAACACGCAGCAGTGACAAATGTACCACAAAATGCCATAGCGCATTCAATGCAACCAATATCTCAGAATTAAAACATAGTATGAGAAAAAGATCGATAGAGAAACCCAATAAGGAATTCAATCAATAAAAATTCCTAAGCTTATAAGAATAAGGTTTTATTACCGCTGACTAATAAGTGGGGGCGTGGGATTCAGTACAAGCCATTCTGATGTTAGCAAGAACACGAATTGTTGCACACATGTTTTAGGAATGAAGGTGATGATGTGTACCAAATAAAATGATGTAATTTCTATGACTGTTTCCCCGGTATTTCGGTGGATAAGAAATGAATAAATGCATATTTTACTTGTTTATCAATACTAAAATACATTTTAATTGGTTTATTATAATAAGGAAGTGGCGAAATGACTATCTGTTGCTATGACGGTTTATGTAGGCGTCAGAAATAAAAAGATCTAATCGTATCGGCAATACTGTGTTCTACTATTTACGCAAGCTGATCTTTGAACATGCTGCATAGGCAAAAGCATTGTGCAGTTTGCAGAAACCGGCATTTAGTCAAATCAAAATATTTTTCAACAAAGGCCTACATGGGCACTTATAAAACGTCGAGAAAAGGCGCACGGTTCGGGTTGGTCGTTTCCTATGGAGAAGAACCGGTAAGAAATCCCATGGTCACTCTTTTATACAGGTAATCTATAAGAACACATTATTTAATAACAATGTTTTTAAAAGCTGTTACAACACTGTCCTACCAAGTACTTTCCTGCACAAAGAAATTGAATAAACCCGGGTGCAGCTAAACAAGTATGTTTTTTTTTTAATATGTAGTTTCTGCATACCCCATGACAAAAACGCGAGAGTTAATACATGTATGTTTATGGGAATTAAACAAAGAATACTTACACCAACTGCCTTAAAAATTTCATTTAAATTCTGAGCTGCCAGCTTGTCAGATTCTTCTGTTGCATCCGTTATTCCTGCCAAAGCTACTCCAGACAGAGTATCTTTATGTTTCAGAACGTGTTTGATGGATTCATTACTTTTTTTAGGCATCCCAGTGGCTACCACCACACCTGAAATATACATCAAAAGGTTTTACTGCTTTGGATAAAAAACCTCGACTTTAACACCCTTGTTACAGGTTGGGTATCTCTGTTAGTATAGGGGTGTGGTGACGTGATACGAAGGCTCAGTCATTGGCCGAACAGCGGGCGTCAACAACCTCGCACACCATACAGCTACATCAGGCAGGATTCTTAGTTAAGCAAATGGACTATAGAAGAGAAAATTGAGAAGGACATTCCTAAGTATGTACTAACTTTGAAAAACTATGCTTGTACTGTACTGAAACCCAAAAATTGGCTTAACTACAGTAATATTATAAAGAGAAAAGATTTGTATTTTTGTATGCAACAAATATACTCAAAAACTACTTGACCGGTTTCAAAAACACAAACTACAGGTAGCAGGTACTTGTAAATCAAGAAAGGGGAACTGTGTTACCCCAAATTTAATGCAAGCGAGGCCGCGGGCAAAAGCTAGTAGACTATATACCATCATGCTACTATCCACTGAAGCAGGGTAGTAACCAAGGTCGCGGGTGAAACCATGCAGGACAGCTAGTGTAAATTAAGCATGTGAGTGGTACTTTCATACAAGCCCAAAAGCTTAGTTGGCCCTTAGAATCTACTACTATGCATGATGTTTGAGCCTCCAAACAGTCTGCTTACTGCATGCTGCTAGGCACGCTACTGCAGCAAATAGAAAATCTCAGTTCTACATAAATTGCCTAATTTAGTAAAAAAGATAACTACATTATGGTTTGTTAGTCATTATTGAATAAGTCAGTATGTTTTATATCCATATCAGGATAATTGTGGTTGTAAATATTCATACTAACCAATGAGAGCACTATCTCGAAGCTGCTTTGAGGCCTTATATCGATACACACAAGTATCCAACATATTGCAGGTCCTATCCAATGACTTCAGGATTCTCTTGTGCCCCTCATTGAGTGATGTGCGGCCATCTGCAATCGCCAAAATTATTTCTGGTTTGTACACTTCCATCAAATCCATATATCTGAAAAATTCATGCAATTTGAAGAAGTGAGATATGGATGTTTCAAAATAATAATAATAGAAAGTATAATTTTCATTACTACAGTGAAATTAAAGTTTTATATAATTAAACAAAATAATGATTATGTTCTAAATAATTGTGAATGAAAGTAACAATGATTATAAAAAGCTTGAGGTTATAAGGCAACTTAATAATAAGTGAAACTGCATTAGCCCTATCATGAAGTCATATAAGTACCTTCCTTACCTTTCCGCAGTAACCATTTTCTTTCCATTCTTGGTCCAAAGAGGTACTTTCTCAAGCTCAAAATGTCCAGACGGGGTTGGTTCACTCATATTATGTGATGTCACACAAACCAGATGTTCTGGTAAGCCGACAAACTTGGCAACCCCTAGCCCTTGGGCCTTCATACCTGGTTCACATTGTAAAGAATTTGACACTGGCACCCATAACAGTTGTGGGGTAAAGAAAACTTTGGATAAAACCTCTGCCGTGAGGTGGGATACACTGCCACCCTGAAAAAATAAACATTCTATTTTTAACCTTGAGAGAATTGTTCTTCATATTAATCACGTAGGTAAATGGTAGGTACTTATATTAGGGCGATTTATGCATACAAACACATACCAGCTTCTTATAAGACAAAAAATAAATAAATAGAAAAACCAACAGGAGTTGTAGTACAATATTATTTTGAATTGCTTAGAAACCCTAAAAACTTAAATGCGGTGGAAAAACCTATTACGGGTATGTGCTCCAACAATATATTTGGACTTAAAAATTATTCACATTGTTAAACAAAGCAGCCTATTTTGTTATCATGAACCACATGAGTCAATATTAAATCAATATTTTTGTAAAGTACCTGAGTTAGTAAGGCTGCTGTTGGAGTTTCAATAACAGTGCTCGGAGATTTAATAAATCCAGTCAGAGTACCAATCCGTTCACCACCACAGCTTACTTGTTTGATTGCGAAACGCATTTTAAGGTAATTCTTAGAATTATTTATGAATGTAGGTAACTTTATTTACACTTATTTACGCGCTTTTGGTTCGTAAAAATAACCTCAAAAATAAATATTGCCGTTGTCGTCGTCGGTCTTGCCAACTGTCAGTGTCACAGATCATCACAGATGCTGCTATTGTCAGCTTTCAAAAATATTGAAATGTTGCCGACTAACCATGAAATATAAATTGAGAAAAATAAAGTATAATAATTATGAAGTGTGTCATTTAGCTACAATTTTTGTGAACTTTGTAATAATTTTTTTTAAGGAATTTGAGAATGAAGTATAATAATATAATTACTGTTGCATCACCCACGGTCTTCGGTTATGAGACTGTACCTATATCCCACGGAGTTGTGGTGGTCGAGGCTTTTTAAACGCCAAGACTCTCCACAATCGTGAGATATGCAGTCTCAGGGAATATTTCTTGGAAGCCGACGTGGGGATGCATCGAGATGTAGTTACGGTGGACAAGGGCTTTACCCCGCTCTCCTTGGCTAAAGAGAACTGGCACAAACCTGTAGTACTTGACACTAACGACCGCAAGGAGGAATGGCAGAGTAAGGAGCTTCACGGACGCTTTTTCCGGGCCCCACATGGACCCGATGTAGATCAATCAGAGTCCGTAGCCTGGCTACGTACCGGGGACCTCTTTGGAGAAACCGAAGGTTTTGTCTGTGCAAATATGGATGAAGTTATGTATGATGACGAATAACTATCGGAGATTTATTGTGAAGGACGGCACGATTGACATATGTCTAGCTAACGGAGAGAACTTGCATAGACACAACCTTGTAGCCAGGAACATTTTTTGGTGGTAAAAAATTGGAATCCAAAACTTATTAGAAAAAGCCAACTATATGTATATTTTTAAGTTGTGCTACCCATCTGCTGCCAAAATAACTAGGTATGGATCATTTGCCTATGATAAGGATTTAAAATTGAGCGTGACCTATCACAGATGGAAATCTACCGATAGGTAAAAGTATTCTACTCTTTGGTGGAAATCCACTTTTGGGTATGGGAACGTAATTATTTATCACGGCATTCACAAAATAAGCTTTTCAGCTGCCGTTCTTGTAAGAACCCCTCGGAAAGATAGTCCTACAGAAGGGTACCCACCCTTTTACGTCTCATTGTTTCAAAGAATGTTGCGAGATCTAATGGATATATTAATTAAGTTTGCTCATTTACGACGGATACAGTACTTTGTAACATTAATTATGACTGAAAAGCCCCTTTGAATAAGTAGGTACCTACCACAGCAGGAAGTTTATTTTAAGAAAGCCATACGGGACAGCAGTTCGTATAATTTCGTATTCCATGCCTTCGGGCGTTTCATCATTTATTAATTTTCATATCATTTCAGAGGGGAGTGAGAGGACAGCGTTATAAAGCCCGGTAGAAGTTTATTTGCAGTTTAGTAGCTAGGTATTATTTATTGCTAAACTAACTACATTGGTTAATTGTAGCCCATTTTTTTAGCATTTCGTGCTAGCAGGTATATCAACCTAATGTCTTAACTTAATTATTATAAAGGTAGCAGAAACGTTTATGTTGGCAATTTATGAAATATGCATGAGGCTTTAATTAGAAATACTGCCTCAAGAACATGGCTTTCACTGGTAGGTAACCATGCCGTATAAGTAATAATATTTTTTATAGTAGGTAGATAATGTTGTGCAGTGGAGGACAGGGTGCTAGCTGAGGCTTTTTTTTTGGTTGGGAAATCATCAAATAACTTCCCCCGCTCTGGGCGGAGCAGGGGGGAGTGTCAGACTTGTACTGACTAAAACCCACCCATGTTCCTTCTATTGCCCTTTACGTTCCGGGGCCGCGGTATCTCTTTCGAACTATCCGCAACCCCGATAGGCGGAGGCCCTGGCAGGCCCCTCTGCTTTGCTGACATCTCTTTGAGGCGTGCGTGAAACACAAACGCGCAGTCGACACGGCGGCATGCTGGCAGAGGCTTAGTTTTGGAGAAGCCTATTATAAGCAGTGGACTACAATAGGCTGAGTCGAGGGTTTTGTAAAAATTAAAGCTCTGTGGAGTCTGATGGGTCTGTGTGATTAGATGTACCTACGTACTGTACGCAGCAGAAAACTGAGATTGCATGGTACCGGGAATGAAAATGTTGAGATGGATGTGTAGACGGAAAAAAATTTAAAAGTAAGAAATGTCTATTTTAGATGATGTTTGAAAGCGGAGCAAGTTACAGAAAAAAGTAAAGAGAGTTGTTTGTCTTGGTACCTACAGACATGTTTGCAGGAGGGATGAAACTCAGGAAATGAATGATGAAGGGAGCGGAAGGCCAAAGACAATATAGATGGATTGCGTTAGTAATTGTCATGATATATGAGAAAGGAGTAAAAATAATGCCAGGACGTCTGACAGGGGAGAAAGGAAGAAGACAACATGTTGCACCAACAATAAATAGAATGGGACTCGGGCAGAAAGATGTGGAGTCTGGCTTACATTATTGTGGTCAATTAATTCGGCTGTCGTTGTTCTCACTCAGTTTTGAACTCTACATTTCAACAATCTAAGACTAGACAGTAAAAGTCCGACTTACAAAACCAGTATTCCTACTATGTTAATAGGTAGGTAACCGTTACTTTTATATTTCAAGAAGTTAAGACTTTATTATTCAAAAATTGAATGCTTTATTAAATATTAATGTTGCAGTAGGTACTTATTTCAGTTTTTTAGTACCGAAGTACTGCTAGGGTTTGCTGCCGAGTCCGAGAAGTATCATTAGGTACCACTGAATATTATTTATTCATAACCGTTTATTTTACCTCCAGACCATTTACCGAGCCACGGCTAAGATATTAATTTTGAGCTCTTAGTTTGAATAACTGCTCAAAAGCTTTGTTAAATACCGCGGATTTCTTGTCGTGGTAAACTTGAATGCCAAAACGTTATGAGATTCAGTGTTTAACGAACATCTCGATGGTAGTATAAAACGTTTTGCAACTTGGAAAAGGTTATTGTGGCATTTGGCAGCTTTTGCCTTGAAATACGAGTTCATGTTAAGCTGAAATTTAGTTTTAATATAAAATTTGAGTAGGTAAACTGCGTCAAAGCGACTAGAAACTTTTCCGAGACATGAATTTTCCAGGAACCCTAATATTAATATATGCAAGCTAATTTGTGAGTCACACTCAGGATTTTAATGCGGGCGGAAGTGGAAAAACCTAGTTTACGGCGGGAAAGCTGGTAAAAAGTTGGCATAATAAGTTTCTCGTATGTGCTGGCATGGTCATGCCCCGCGCGTCGGTGCATTAATGCCTTACAACTTAATGCTAGCTTGCACGCGGACCACTCGTGCCAGTAACGAGTCTTTACAAAGATTATGTGATAGATAATGTGTGTGGAAGTTTTTTGCCTGCGTTGATTGTGTCTTTGAGCGGCCTGTGTACTGTTTAAAAATGATCTTAGCTTTTAGGAATACTTACATTGTAATCGGAATGTAGATGATATCAGTTTCGAATCGATCTTTTAACAAAAATCAAAGATCCGGCTGCTGCTACATTGATGCCAAAAGTCGAGTCGATCAATCGATCGAAAGTTCTGTAAGCCGACTGCACCTTTAACTATTGTGTGAAGTGAAAATAGTAGGTATAATTTACTTGGCCACCTTAATGTACATATTTAGGTACTTAAATAATAAAATCAGTATTGGTAGATACTCATTGAGCTTGGCTTTCTTAACTCCTACAGGAATTAAGGTTATATAGGTACAATCTCGATACTCAATAGGTATTTCCAGCGCCTTCCTCATCATATGCAAATGTTTGTCGCATCTGCATCAGTTTACGCTAAAGTCGCTACTCTTCCAGCTGGTGGCTAAAAGTCTGAAAGCCTTTGTGCCTCAGTAGAATCTAGAGAGCCACTTGCGCAGTGTATATGTGTATACCTGAGTCCCTTTTATTTTTGTTTACCCGTTGTATAATGTTTGCATGCGTGGATTAATTCTTTAAAGCAACCCACTAACTCATGAAAAAAAGATGTAAGTATTGTGTTGTCGTTTTATTTTCACGTTTAAAGATTGCACCTTGCACATTTTTTTTGTATTCTACATTACTTTACTTTTTAGGGTACGGAAGTCCCCGGGCGCCGGGCGCCGCGAGACGACTCCCGGCCACCGTAGATGCGGGCCGGTGGACGGTGAGCAATGGGTAGCTCTATTATTGACGACAGGCCGTGTTGACGGCGCGTTCGTGTTTCACGCGCGCCTCAAAGAGATGTCAGCAAAGAGGGGCTTGCCAGAGCCTCCGCCTGCCGTGGTTGCGGGTTGTTCGAAAGAGATACCACGGCCCCGGAACGTAGAGGGCAACAGAAGGAACATGGGTGGGTTTTAGTCAGTAAAAGTCTGACACGCCCCCTCGCTCCACCCAGAGCGGGGGGAGTTATTTGATGATTTCCCAATCGAAAAAAAGGGGTACGGAAGTATTAAATCACAAATGGAAAAAACGGAACCCTTATTGGATTACTTTGTTTTCCATCTGTCTGTCTGTCAGACTATCATGCTCCTTTATCTCGGGAACGCGTGGAGGTATCGAGTTTAAATTAAAACCATATTTTCAACTATGCAGTCCCTTTGTGCTATGAAAGATCAACCCTCTAAGTCTACGCAGTCAAAAGATATGGCTGTTTATATCGCAAGTTTGTACGGAATCCTCGGTGCGGAAGTAGAGGTGGTTTCTACCAATTTTTAATAACAAGCCAACAATGACCAAAAACGAATTAATCTATTGTTCAAATCCACCATCTTTACCCTTGTTAACTAAACCAACACAGGGCACTTAACTAGTGTAACTACAGTACGTAGGTACGGACACTAAACAACTGTCTGGGCCAGCAGCCACACTTGTGTGAACAATGACGAACGCAAGTCTTCCCTAAGGACGGCATACACGTCAGCTTTACATAATATGTTAGTATGTACCAAACACTAGCCACTAATTTCTTTAGGGCGTGGGCCAAATTGTCCCACGTGACCCCTTCCACACACACTAATCTTATCATAACTCCCTTCAAAACCAACATTGCTTGATATTTCATTCAGGTACGTAGGTAAACCAGACAAGAGGCCCCTTAGCGTATACAAGTAACTACATACACATGTTAACCTGTCGTCTTATTTACTAATGTAATATTCAACGTTTCTCACGAGACTGGATTAGACGCCATATTAAAATTGGGTTCTTCACTCAAAGCGGGATTACGTTTAGCTGAGGTTAAAAGGCATTTCACATAATGTATGGCTCAGAGGTAGTTAAGTTGTGAGTTGACGAAAACCACAGATTTCACCTTAGTTCAGTATATTTGTAAAGTTACACGTAAGTTATGTTTGGATGCTAATCCGCGGTTATAGCGCTACGGCAGCTATTGGTCAACTAATTTAATAAGTATAAGTAATTATAAAAGTAAACTAAACGAGTAGCGTAAAGTAGGTTGCGGCGTTAGCAATTTGCCTGTACGTGAACCGTACATGCTCCCGAGGGAAAAGTGGGATGAGCATCCATTACAAAGCAAATAATTATCTAAGAAAAGTGCAAAGTAAATAATAAAAGTTAAATAGTAAACAAAAGTTAATGTGTAAAGTTATAAATGTAAAAGTATAGGTATAACACTCAATTTAAATCGTCAAAGTGAAATACTTTCTTCGGCTGTCTTGCTTCGCTGTAAACGGGCTCCGCTGCTGTCGAATGTATTTCTTGTAGCTCGATGTCTCCTCCAAAGTTCTCCCTTCCTCTAGGTGTCACTCCAGTTTTGGAAGAGAGTGTTTTGATGCCTTTCTTTGTTTTGCACCTTCGTTTGATGATATGATAGAGGGCAAGCACAGCGATTCCTCCCAACAACAAAGAAGTAACCGAATAGAGATAGATGTCGTGATTTGACATGTCGGATGCCTTCGGTAATATTTCCCTGTTTTTCTGGAATGTCAACTGCTGGTCTATTTTTCTTATTTCTACAGCAGTTGGTGATCCTTGTTCGGTTATATTCAATTTGGCATTATTCCAGCCGTGGTCAAATATGTTGTTGATTGTTGAGTTTAAAGTAGGTATTTCGATCTCTGGTTCCATGTTGTAACTACTTCCCAGCTGATTGTGTGTAAATATTGTGGCGTCGTTTTTCTGCAGTAAGCATTTTGATTTCAAGGAAATCACTCCAGTCCCGTCAATGACCGCAGGCGTAACTTGACCGTTACATATGACGCGCATCAGCTGTTTTCCGCACAGTGTAAATAGCCACATGTTCGGTTTGTGCAGCTTTATCCAGGTTTCCTTGCATGTTACGTCTTTGAGGACGCATGATAAAGACTCTTGTTGGTTGAAGACTTGGGCCTCACATGGAGCGTACTTGTCGTGCATGTTGTAGACAGGATTACGTGAGACACATAGGAATTCGTCTTCTCCGTATGATGTACATTGCCGCATGTCTTGGTCTTCCATTGTTATGTAAGAGTTCTTTAAAAAGTTGATTGCGATGAAGCTTGAACTTGCTTGCACGAGTTTTAAACGTCCTTGTGTAAGGATCGGTGTTGGTATAACTCGGTATATTTTGTAGTCCTCATCGCTCAGCAAGGGGATGTGTATTTCAAATAGCATAAAGTTGTTTGTCATGCGAGCCTTCACGTGGATGAGGTCATAAATATTTTTCAAATCCCTTTGAATGTCCTTTACCGGTAACGACAATCCCTGTGGCAACCTGCCTGATATTATGTTGAGCTGTTCGATCAGTTGGTTAGCGGGAAATAAATGTGTATCTAAATGTCCTCTATAAATGTTGGCGAGAGCATTTATCAACATTTCCACTATTCGATTTAAATCACTAAAAATCAGAGTTGCCGTCATGGCTGCGGTATTTATGTCATTCATCGTGAATAGCATTTGCGCCCTGTTTACTATTTTTGTGATGTCGCTGCTAGTTTGGTTTATATAGGCGCACAATGTTTTGAATTGTTCATCCATAAAGGCAGTGTTTCTTTTTATAATGTTATTTTCAGCCTCTACAATCAGTGTTTGGTTTTTCATAAGTTGGAGTAGGTAGTCATCGTTTGATTGTAGGTTCTGTATGTCTTTTTCGTACTTTTCGGCAAAGTCTGCGTCAAGAACTCCAAAAAGAGTTCTTGATAGTTTCCCAACTCCATCAAAGTAACCTCGTTTTGGTCTTGAGTGTTGAGTGAGCAGCATAGAGTTGTAGTCGGTTAGGTGACTCAGTTCATGACGTAGGTGGCCGACAATTGTTTCACAAGGCGTGTAGTCATGTGATATTCTTTGGCATAGTTTATCTATTTGGTTCACGTAATCATTGATTAAATCAGTTGCTTGCCAGTATGACGTTAAGTTATAGTAAACCAATAGATTCCATTCGTCATGTATTAGTTGTATTGTCCCTGCTTCATCGAAGTAAATCGGATGATTGCTCGGTATAGGTGTAACCTTCCAGTTATTCGTCGTTGGCGCAGATTGTGCAATTCCCGTCATCGCTACTATGGATAGGAGAACAAGTGACAGCCAATTGTTTTTGTTTTTAGCTGTGCCTCCTAGTTTTTTGGTTTCCGGAGTAGGTGTCCTTTTCTCTTCCTCTTCGTTTACTCTTGTTTCTTCTAGTTTCAGCGGTAATGGTGAAAGCTTCGTTATTGGTCGTTTAAGTGAACCTTTTCCAGTTTTCAAGGTAACAACTCGTACTCGACCATCGGCGCCTGGATGTAGTTCTTGGACTCTTCCTAAAGCCCAGCGCCCAGGAGGTAAGTGTTCATCTTTTACTAGTACTAGGCTTCCTTGTTTCAGGTTTTCTTTTGGGTGCTGCCATTTGCTACGGGTTTGGAGTTGATGTAAATATTCGTTCGACCAGCGCTTCCAGATGTGCACGTTCATTTGTTCAACAAGCTTCCATCTGTTTCGTAGATCGTGCTCAGCAAAGTCTTGCTCTTCTTGTGGTAGTGACAGGAGGGGGCCGCCAATGAGGAAGTGGCCTGGCGTTAGATATTCCAGGTCTTCGACATCCTCTGTTAATGGGCACAGCGGACGAGAGTTTAGACAGGCTTCAATTTGATTAAGTAAAGTAGTGAATTGCTCGAAAGTAAGCTTCTGTTCCCCCAGTACTCGATGTAGGTGATATTTCATTGATTTGACGGCAGCCTCCCACAGGCCTCCAGCTGTTGGCCATAGTGGCGCGTTGAAATGCCACTCAATTTGTAAGTGGCTCATCTCATCGGTGAATTCAGAAGTCTTAAACGTATTGTGTTTTTCAAATCCCTGTTGAAGAAGTTTTGCTGCGCCCACAAAATTCGTGCCGTTGTCGGAGAATACGTGGCGGGGTGTACCCCTGCGGGCACACATCCTTTTGAATGCGGCGAGGAACGTTTGCGTAGTCAGGTCTGACACCAATTCCAAATGCACGGCTTTGGTCACCATGCATATGAATATTGCTATGTAAGCCTTGCAAGTTGTAACTCCTCTTCCTTTGTTGATTTTCACATCAACATGTCCGGTATAGTCTACACCCGTGTTCGTGAACGGTCTTGATGGAGTGACACGCTCCTTTGGTAAGTCTGCCATCAGTTGGACGTTTCGGTTTGGTTTGAACCGATGACATCGGATGCATTGTCGAAGCCCCTTCTTGACTGTCCTGCTACCTCCAATGACCCAAAATTTCTGACGTAAATGAGCCAAAGTGAGCCGGGCGCCACCATGTAGAGTGTCACGATGAGCCTCTTGAATAATAAGCTCCGTTAATCTTCCTGTTGCCGGAAGAATAATAGGATGTTTAGCTTCGGGAGATAAAGTTGAGTAGCCTAGTCGCCCCTTCACGCGCAGTATTCCACTGTTGTCCAGAAATGGGGTTAACTTCAGCAAGTTGCTTTTTCTTGATATTGGTCGGTTTTTCTTTAAACATTCTATATCGTCGGCATAGTTTTCCTTTTGAACGTTCTTAATAACCAATTCTGTTGCTCCCATTATGTCTTGTGTTGTTAAGCACAAAACCTCCTTTTTATTACCGCAGTCGGTTAAGTTATTGGTTGCGTTTAGTGCGCGTTTTTGCTTACGAATATTGCTGAGTCGTAGAATCCATCCAAGCACTCGTATTACGCGTTTATAATTACTGTTTTTATTCAGTAATGTGTCAATTATTTCACATTTCTTGTATGTGACAGCGCAGCAGTTTATTTCTCGCAACTCAGTGTTTGTTGTGTAGGTCGAGCGATTGTCTTGATGGTTTTGTAACGTATTTGTTTGTAACCATTCTGGCCCATTCCACCAAAGTTTAAAATCGAGAAGTTGTAATGGTGTTAAACCTCGAGTTGCACAGTCAGCAGGATTTTCTTCTGATTTCACATAGTCCCAGCAGTTTGCCGAGATAATGCTGTTTATTTGTTTCACTCTGTTAGCTACATATTTGTCCCATCTGTTTATATCGCCCTGGAGCCAGGCTAAAACGACCTTGGAGTCGGTCCAGCATCTTATGTGTAGGTTTTTCGTGTAGAGAGTGTTTCGCACCTTTTCTAGCAGTTTAGCTAGTAAAACGGCCCCGCAAAGTTCCATTCTAGGTACTGTTATCTTATTGCTGATTGGTGCAACCTTTGTTTTTGCCGTAATTAGCGTAGTCTTGTAGTCGCCGGTTTGATTTTTAACTCGGCTATAAATGACACATGCATAAGCTTTTTCGCTTGCGTCGCAAAACCCATATATCTCTAGGTTGTTTTCTTGACATTGCAGCCATCGTGGTATGGAAAGTTTGTTAAGCACTGGGATATCTTTTCTCATAGTTTCCCATTCCGTTGCGAGATCTTCAGATAAACGTTCATCCCAGTTGATTTTGCTTATCCAGATTTTTTGGAACAGGAGTTTGGTTTTTATTGTAAGTGGCGATAGTAGTCCAAGTGGGTCGTACAGTTTGCTAATTTCGCTCAGTAGTACGCGTTTTGTCAGCTTTTTCTTGAGCGGTAGATCCCATTGGTATGTGAAGCTATCGTTGTCTTGATTCCACCTCATGCCCAACATTTTTGAGTTTGTTGTTTCTTCTGGGCTAAAGTCTATGTTCGTATTCTGGCTCTTTTGATCATCTCGCAAGTCCTCCAAGATAGTTGGTTCGTTCGTCTTCCATTTTCTCAAGTTAAATCCTCCTTTTTTTAGCAACTCAATTAGTTGTGTTACCAGTGTTTTCGATGCAGCAATAGTATCTTGCCCGTAAACCAAATCATCCATGTAGAAGTAGTTTTTTAGGACGTTTCCTGCTTCCGGGTAAGTATCTTTTTCATCTTCTGCGAGTTTATGCAGAGTGCGCATTGCCAGATAAGGTGCACTTTTTGTTCCGTAAGTTACTGTGCCCAACTGCCAATCTTGTAGAGGTTCGTTAGGGGAAGATCTCCAGACTATAGTTTGCAGATGTTGTTGTTTATCGTTTAGCCAGATGAACCGATATAGTTTTTCGACATCTGCCGTGAAGACGTATCTGTATGTTCTCCAGTTAATAAGTAGTGTCAGTATATCCTTTTGTAAGTTCGGACCGCAGTACATGTGATCGTTGAGACTGCTGTCTCCTTTTGTCTTGTACGACGCGTTGAACACTACTCTTAGTTTTGTTGTAGTGGACTCAGCTCTTAACACGCCATGGTGAGGTAGGTAGACTTGGAACTTACTTTCTCCTGAGACAGGTTTCATGTGTCCCATAGCGATGTATTCGTTCATAAAACGCTTGTATTCGGTACTGAGTTCTTTGTTTTTTGACATTTTCCTTTCCAGTTGAAGGAATTGTGCTAATGCTTGCGACTTTGCGTTTTTTAAGTTTGCTTCGAAGTTAGGTTTCATTGGCATTTGTACCACATATTGTCCGTTCGCCAGTCTTGTGGTAGTTGCGTTATAATGTTCCTCACAGTGTTGTTCCTCAGTAGTTGATGATGGTTTGTCTGGAATTTCCTCTGTTTCCCAAAATCTTGTCATGTTTTCGAAATCGTTAAGTGTTACCAAGCAGTTGAATGTCTTTACATTCCCGCATAGAATCCAACCCACTTTAGTTTGTTGAGCTACTGGGTATCTCTTGTCACTCCTGATGACGCCGTTCAGGATAAGTTCGGAATAGATGTCCGCGCCCAAGAGTAGGTCGATCGGACCCGACAGGTTGAACTGTGGGTCCGCTAGTTTTAAGTTTTCTAAGTAGTCCCAGTTGCTGATTGAGAACGATGCGGTAGGTAAGTTGCTTATGAGTTTTTTCATTATTAACGCTTCAAAGTTGAATTTGTAGTCTGAATGTATTGACTGACATTCTAAGTTCATTGCCCCTTTGCAGTTGCCGCTAAGGGTTCCCACACCCGATACAACAGCGCTCACTTTTCGTCGCTGCAATCGGAGGCGTTGTGCCGCGTTTTCTGTTATTAGGCTTACTTGGGAGCCTTGGTCAAGTAGACCTCTCAAGTTTACGAAGTTTCCGTCAATTGTTTTGACTTTCAGAAGTACTGTTGTCAACAGCACTTCCCTCTCTTCATTCGTTAAGTTATTGACCCCATAGGACGTCGATGGGATCGAAGATGGGTTTTCCTCCCTTGTTGCTTGTTTGTGGCTTGTTAGCTCAGTTTCATCTTCATGCATAAGTGTGTGGTGTGCCTTATGACACAATTTACACGTCTTTCTTGATTTGCATTGTTTTTCTCCATGGCTGAATAGGCAGTTTTTACAAATGTGCAATTTGCGAATTGCGTCAATCCGTTTGTTTATGTTCATCGCCAGGAATTGTTCGCAATTCATCAAAACGTGATTCGTTTTGCAAATCGGGCATGTTTTTGCTGTCGTGAAGAAGGTTTTTGGCGAGTTTTGTGACTTGTTAAAGTACGATGACCCCTGCGTTTTAATCTTGTAGTTGTTATTTCGGTTTTCTGACCCTTTATGCGGCTGCTTTTCCGTTTTCCATGGTTTGCTAGATGATGATAATTTTTGACTATTTCCTTGCAGAGCTTCCAGTGACATGAATTTTGATTCCAAAAACTTGATAAACTCTTCTAGGTCGGGAAACTCCCGGGGATGTTTGACCTCCTTTATATATTCGTTATATGTAACGCTATCTAGTTTTTGAACCAATAGGTGAACCACGATCGGGTCCCAATTGGTGGTGTCTAGCCCGATGTTTTTCAGCCCGTTTAAGCATTCCATCATGATGTCGTGCAGTTTCCGTATGCTTGCAGCGGTTGGTTGCTGAATACTAGGTTGATTCAGAAGCGTGTTCATGTATGAGGTGAATAACAGCCGTTTGTTGTCGTAGCGGTGGGCCAGCATCTCCCAGCAAGATGCGTAGTTCTCAGCACTGATGCCAAGATGCTGAACCAGTTTCTCCGCCTCACCTTTGAGTTTTGTTTTTAAGTGCTGCATTTTTTGTGCCTTTGAAAGTGTCGGATTGTTGTGTACACTTTCAAGATAGAGGTCTCTAAAACTCATCCACTGGTTATAGTTGCCATGAAAATCCGGTATTTGTATGTTTGGCGTAGATTTCTCATAATGCGCATTTTTCCATATGTTGTTTTGAAGTTGCCTTTTCAGGTCATCATAGTGGTTTTCCGCTGTATTATGTTTTAGTTGGTAAGTTGAGTCGTCATCTTGTAAAATATAGTCTAACTCCCAATTTGCTTTTTCTATGTGCTCCCATTTCGTTTTCAGGGTGCTTAACTTGTCTTCCAATTCCCATTTTTCCATTGGTGTTGCCAATGCTATGGTGATCTTCTCCACAGTGCGTTCGAATGCTCTAAAGTTACAGTATTGTTGACGCAAAAGATCTTGTTGTTTCTCCGTCGACTCGCTTGTTCCCCGAGGAGGTATGTGGAATTGGATATCGTCGAAAGTAAATTTCGATTGCCCCTTCCCTTGGTTAGGCGTCGCAGGTGGTTGCTCCGTCTTACTAGTAGACGGAGATGGCAATTCAGACTTACGTTTCAACATGTCTTGCAGCACTTCTTCATACATCTTCTTCGTACTGTTGAAAATGTCGTCATTGAAGTATTGAAGGTCTGTCGCTCCAGACTCTTCCAGCAGTTGGTGGTTATGAACAAACTTCTCCCAGTTTTTGTTCAACCGAGAAAGACGCTCCTCCAGGTATGCCAAGTTCTTCCTGGTGGCACTGTCCTTCTTGTAGTTTGTGCAGATAAGTTTTAAGTCTCTGAAAGTAGTTTCCTGATGACTTATCAGTTCTGCCAAGCTCTGAACCATTTTTGTTAGTTATTGGGTTGACCGTTGGTGGAGTAAAGTTGTATCACCACAGGTACTAGTTCACCCAAGTTGCGAAGTTTTCGCCGATAGTTCAGCTGTAGCAGCAGACGTGATCTCTTCTTGCTCGTAAGTTACAGGCACTCAGTGTAGATCACCCTCCTTTACGCTATGTGCAACGTCTCAATGCTACTGGTGAGACCCGCTTGTGGGAGGCCAATAGCACCGATTTGCTAACGTAACTGGGATATACCACGCTAAGCACTCTGCTGATGAGGAGACACGACGACTCACGAGATGATATGCCGTGTCATCCGGCCCGAAGGACCACTTTTATGTATGGCTCAGAGGTAGTTAAGTTGTGAGTTGACGAAAACCACAGATTTCACCTTAGTTCAGTATATTTGTAAAGTTACACGTAAGTTATGTTTGGATGCTAATCCGCGGTTATAGCGCTACGGCAGCTATTGGTCAACTAATTTAATAAGTATAAGTAATTATAAAAGTAAACTAAACGAGTAGCGTAAAGTAGGTTGCGGCGTTAGCAATTTGCCTGTACGTGAACCGTACACATAATTCTCTCTCGCATCTTGTTATTTCTTTAACTTAACCAACGCAGTCGGCTTCACTCTACATTACTTAATGTTAATACTTTCGCAATCATTTACGTTTATACGACCTACATTGCAAAGCTTCGAGAAAAATACTTTTATTTTTATATGCAATGTCGTTGGATGAGGTTCAGATTGAATTTTGAAGATAATTATGTCAAAATTACAGTTTCTTTTACTACATATGGATATGCCTATATATTTTAGTAGCAATAAAAAAGGAATACTCGACAAAAACTGTATGAGATACCCTTTTTTGTAAAAAAAAAACCAAAACAAAATGGAAAATAAGTAGATCTACTTCAAAAAGTCGTTGGCAAAAAATAATCGCTAAAACAAACAAAAGTCACCGACATGCGGAAGTAAACTTATTACCGTTATTTTTTAAAATTATTTGAAATTAATCACCTAACTGTTATTATTATTGCAATCACTACCGCTATTCATGATGAGGTTTGTTGCTTTTTTGGTTTTTCCACCAAGAATATTGTCAGTCGCAGCCACGGAGTCTAGAGTTGTGCCCGGTTAATGGCAATTGGCTTGCCCCCTATTACATGAACTTAAACAAAGCAGGCGAAATGTAGGTGTACCACTGCCTAACTTTTCGGAGATTAAAGACGATTTTATTTATTTTTTATTATTCCCCATTACGCACTGCAATAAAAACAGACACATAAACCTAAAATGATGTCAGTTAAGATAAATACGCTAATCATTGTAACCGACATATCTTTAAGTAGGTACCCAACCTTTTTTTTTGGGGTGGGAAATCATCAAAGACCTTCCCCCGCTCTGGGCGGAGCGGGGGGGAGTGTCAGACTTTTACTGACTAAAACCCACCCATGTTCCTTCTATTGCCTTTTACGTTTCGGGGCCGCGGTATCTCTTTCGAACAACCCGTAACCCCGGAGATACCCTACCGCACGCCCTGTCGACGGAGCTTTCGTGTTCTACGCGCTCCTCAAAAAGATGTCAGCGAAGTAGAGAAAAGAGAGAGAGGTCTGCCAGGGCCACTGCCAGTCAGGGTTACGGGTTGTTTGAAAGAGATACCGCGACCCCGAAACACATAGGGCAAAAGAAGGAACATGGATGGGTTTTAGTCAGTAAATATCTGACACTCCCTTGCGCTCCGCCTTGAGCGGGAGAAGTGTTATGATGGTTTCCCATCCAAAGTTATAGAAGAAGGTACCGTACCCTACAACATACATAGATATCCCACAACTAAGTCCGGCGTTTTCCATAGTAGTATTATACCTACGACCTATGAGACTGTAAAATATCAGTTAGTTATTATCTGTGTCTTTATAAGGCAGAATACTACCAACCAATACCGTTGGAATAATATTGGTGTATACAAACAAATTTCTCTACTCAAACACTTTATGTAAGATAAGAATCGTTCATTTAATTACACTGAATTACGTCATACTCTTTGAACTGACAATTAACAGAAGCAGGTAGTAACAACGACCTCGAGTAATAAGTAAATGGAGTGTTTTTACTACTTATCGTTTCTGGAACCAAGTAATCGAACTTGTGAGGTGTTTGGTGAAAAATAAATCCACAGGGTCCCAAATAAGTTTTTTTACATTTTGGGCTCGCTTATTGTTCTAAAAGTTTTCCAAGGTGCTTTTCCTACTTGTAATAAATGTGTAGTACTGTAAATTCAGGTACATATTGATGTACACGTAAAGTACCTGTAGGTAGGTAGCTGTAACCAATTTTACAATACCTAGTATTTTGGGAATATTCC
Organism: Ochropleura plecta; assembly: GCA_905475445.1. Classification (NCBI taxonomy): domain Eukaryota; kingdom Metazoa; phylum Arthropoda; class Insecta; order Lepidoptera; family Noctuidae; genus Ochropleura; species Ochropleura plecta. The sequence continues at coordinate 15,339,999 of FR997723.1, forward strand.
TCAAGCGCTCCATTGAATTCGCATATTGCTCTGTGACAAATTATAACAACAATTTCTAGAAATGGAATTATTTAGAAAATTAACTTAGTGCTGGACCTAGGTAGGTACCTACATCGTTTCTCGCAAGTTATAGCCTTAAGCAAATGGTTACTGTTGGCAATTTCAATTTGATGTTAATTATGACAAGGCATTTGAAATTGTTTCAGCTTTTATTAAGAAACATCTTTTACCGAAATGGGTGCTAGATATTACTATTTTAGACCAGGTTGTATTTATTCTCATCTGCGCACTTCTAGTTTCATCAAACAGTTCCATTATTTCTAGAAAGTAGGCAAATATGCAGGTTTTGCTATATGCCTGAGACAAAGTAACTTTTTAATTTTGAATCAAGAGAGCTGCGCATTTACTTTGTAGGTACTTCGTTCGGAAACGCGTAACAACCTCAAGTTGAAAGACTGTAAAATAGATAATTTTGTTTTTTTATGTAAATTATTGAATTTATTATTGTTCTTAAACGAAAATAATTACTATAGCAGCAGCAGATAAGGATATTTTAACATTGGTCACTATTCGCGACTTTGCATAAATTATATGATGAGAGAAAAAGGTCAGGAGTATTAATCATGAATATCTATCTAGAAGCGCTCGAAGACAAAGCTTACAGTGCCTACCAACCTTCAAGTTTAACGTTAGAGGAGGCAGAAATAACAAAGAAGTAGATAATTTTCCGTAGAAACACCAGCGCTAATACCTATCTACTTGCTCTTATCACATAAACTTTTACGACAACGAGTTAATATTTTATAGAGATCTCGTTTACATGCTATTCTTGAAAGGTCTAAAAAATATTTTGTTATTTTTGCCTCCATTTTTAGTTGGTAGTCTGCAAGACAATTTTCGAGTTGAGTGAAAACTCTTTATACTGTCATGTTCAGTCACTGAATTGTTTTACAAACCCCGAGCCAACGAAAATTTCAAAATTTGATGAAGGTTTATTTTTATGGTCTGTTACGGACCCACTGGGGAATGTTTAAAATAAAGTGAGCATAAATTATTCAAAATTCGAATGTAAAATACTCACTACGAGGGAATATTGTAATACTGAAAAATAAAAGCTAAGCTTTTCTTTCCAAGGTTTTATTGTTCTTTTATTTATGCAAGCAAGATTTAAACGGCACAAGATTCCTACAAAGTTAGTTTTACTACTATTTCTGTACAATTCTACCTATAAGCAAGCCAATATTAAACTAGAAGTGGCCGTAAAACTGTAGGTAAGTCTACGAAACGAAAAGGCCGAAATAAAAAGTTACGGGACCGGATCCAACAAAAGAGTAAAATTCGTTCCTTTAAAACGAAGGTCGAAACGCATTAGTATTAAAAATTTACGCAATGAAAAATATGTCTGCGGGCTAAACCAGCCTTGACTAAATATTTTATTCCCATTTATCAGCGAACGTGTTCCATAAACGTCAGAAAAAGCTTCAATGTGTAATACATTGGAGACACGTGATGTGACGACGCCATTCGACAGGACTTGGAATCCCGACATCGGATATAAATCATGTAAAACTCGGGTAAGCCACTCTCACTGGTTATAAAGTAAAAGTCAGTCGTTTTTATATTGCTTCAAATTTAAATCTGCTTTTTCAGATAAAAGCTTTCAGTTGGTAACTTTCCAATCAAATCAGACAGTAACATTCTTTTGGCTTTTTAAGGTAGGTAATATAAAATCTTTGATATCTTTTTTTATAAAGACGCCGTATTTTATAAGCTAGCAACCCTAGCATATGAAATACAGTGTCATTGGGCTCGTATTTATGTTGTTTATGAACGATTAAGCTAGTTACATATTAATGTCATGGATTTTTGTTTCGTGAGTTTTTTTTTGTGAATATTTGCACAAAAAAAACCGAACACAAATAGAAGCTCATCTCTGCCAGTAATAAAATACGTTAAATTATAGTATTAACGTCAAATACGTACAAAGGAAGCCAATTTCTCTAAGAGGTTGGCGTCGACTGCGTATACAAAGCCAATATACTTTATGTGCTACTCATTTCATATGCCTAGGAAATGTGCCAAATGTCCTTTCTTACTGCGAGCGTGTTCTACAAAATCGTACTAAGTAAATGAGAATAGTAATATACATTTAAAATGGCACTGCTCTCTCTTATTTTTCGTTACATATGCACATAAAATGTTGTGTTTTGTTATTTGTTTATTTAGCATATTAGTTTGAGACATTTACTTTATAAAATGTTTTGTGTTAGTATTGTAGTTTTATTTGGTAAGTTTTGTTGAATTTAGGGGTTTGTGGGGAGTATGTCTGTTATAATTGTTATTTACTTTTGATAAGCACTTATCTTTTTTACGTTTTGTAAAGTAAACAATCACTTATTCTCCGCTTTCCACTCATACTTAAGTACAAACGCTGTAACAACAAAGCTGTAAAAGCAAATAATTTTAAAAGAGTAACTATAAAGTTTCTTGCGGGTTCTTCTCCATAGGAAACGACCACACCGAACCGTGCACCTTTTCTCGATATTTTATAAGTGCCCAATAAAGGCGTATGAGAAATAAAAATATTATGATTTTGAATTATTGAGGCTCCTAATGGAATACTGTATTTGTTCGAGCTATCATTATTATATAACTTGAGAAATGTGAGGAATACAGGCGTTATGGTATGAGTTGTAATCATGTTTACAGGCGCCAAGCTACCCTACCATGACGTCTTAAAACACAACTTATTCCAGTGAGAGAAAGAGACAGAGCTATACAGGGTGTCTAGCACCATCTCTTCCTCACACAGGAATAAGCACTGTTCTAAGATGTCATGGTAATCCTAAAGGTCTTTCATCGTATCCATCAATAAAGACGACATATTTTCAAATATATTGCTTAAGCGTAGTATTTTGCCATACAGATCCTTCGCGAAAACCCATCAACCACTATATTCATCAAACTAAGTAACTCTATGCAACATGTTTTGCTAGAAAACTTTTTTTAGGTAAAAATTCACGGTTCACTCGGTAGTACTCAATTTAACGCACTCAAAATATTTTGCGGCAGGATGCATTGACCCTTTGTACTAACAGGGGTCAACGGGGTATTTAAAATAATTTTAAAACATTAGAAACTTGTATCCCAAAAAAAAATCAACAAATTGGAACTTTGACCTCAAACATTCCATTGAAGGTTAGGTAAATAAAAAATAAATAATAAAAAAAAGTTTATTTCAGACCCAGTAGAATCCATAATTTGTTAGTGAATTAGTAACAGAATATGATTTAAACTATGTTAGTGTTATTAGTACCTACTACTTAATTACACGAACCTATACAAGGTAAACAAGGAGGTTTCGAGTTAAGGTTCAGAATAAAAATGAATATTTCAATGTCGGGGGGAAACGTGCCATTAGGCTTTGTATGGGTATATTTATACACATTTTAAGAAACTTGTGCAACTAAAATCATTTCGCCACTGCGACCGCCTAGAGTAGTAGGTACTGCTTAAGACAGTGGGCCTGCGTGGCAACGTTCAAAAATAAACAAAATACATTCAAAATCAAAATATTTTTATTTCACATAGGCCTACTTGGGCACTTATAAAACGTCGAGAAAAGATGCACGGTTCGGGTTGGTCGTTTCCTATGGAGAAGAACCGGCAAGAAACTCCATGGTTACTCTTTTAAAATCATTTGGTTGATAAAATCATTAAGTTTTAGAACTAACCTGTACCTTTGTACTCAAATTTTTTATGTTTTTATCCTGTCTGGTTTACTGTACTAAATAGTTAAATAAATAAAACTAGCCGAAAAGACACTCTACCCTTACTTTTAGGGTTCTATGTCTCAAAATGAAAAAAAGAAACCCTTATAGGATCAATTTGTTTCCCTCTGTCATCTGCCTGTCTGTTAAGACCCTTTATCACAGAAACGCGTGGAGGCATCGAATTATAATTAAAGCCACATACTTACATCTATGGTCTCTTGGAGCTGTGAAAAAAACAACCTTCTAAATGTACGCAGTCAAAAGATATGGCTGTAAGGAACCCTCGGTGCGCAAGTCTAACTCGCACATTCCTGTTTTTTTTTCATTTAAAATCGTTAATCTCTAACCCAACCAAGATGGACTCCTACGTTGACAGCCATCCCTTTGAAAGCTGTATCAGCCTCTGATATCTTCCTATTGATAACATCTCTAACGACCGAAACCCGGTAGCGTATTGCCATTGTGTATATCAGTACAGACACCCATAGTCTGTACTAGATCACTTTGTGCTCTTAAAAATAACAAATACTCTAAAGCAAACTACGTATAACTACAGACCAGTCTGTATAAGTATACAGTTTGCTTGCATATTTTTAAAGCAAACTACGTATGACTACAGACCTGTCTGTATAAGTATACGGTTTGTTCGCATATGTCTAAAGCAAAATGTGCTCTCACTGATTACTACCTATCAAAGTGGCTCGACGGAGCCCCGCTTCGCGGGGCTCCTACCTCTGCATTCAAGGTTTAAAGTAACCTAACACGAAGGGGATGGCGGGGTCTTTCAGACCCCGCCATCCCCTTCGAACCTAACCTGTCCATGTCGGGGTGCCCCAAGTCCCGAGCTCTCACTGATTACTACCTATCAAAGTGGCTCGACGGAGCCCCGCTTCGCGGGGCTCCTACCTCTGCATTCAAGGTTTAAAGTAACCTAACACGAAGGGGATGGCGGGGTCTTTCAGACCCCGCCATCCCCTTCGAACCTAACCTGTCCATGTCGGGGTGCCTACTACGGCAGCCAAATTGTCTGTACTCGTATGTGTTTTGCTCTCACGAATTAGAGCAAAGTGTATTTTATTTCAGTCTGTCTCTGTACTGATATGCAGTATGCTCTCTAGCTACAAGAGCATATTGCGTGCGATTACAGAGCAACCCCTGTCTGTGCTAGTATACATTATGGCAATACGCAACCCGGTATAAAAAGGTAAATGTCGGTTTTGCAAGTAGGTCAGGATTTGTGAATAAATCTAGATTGGGCGTAATGTGTGTCGACATTACCCTCCGGGGGGTGGGTCATGTCTGTGGGTCGATAGATAACGTTAGACTGCTGTGTCGATGGAAATAAATCTGACAATAGTGGCCATAATTACCTACAACTATCGGTCGGATTTGTTGCGTATGTAGTTTGTGATAGTGGGTCTAGATTGAGCATTTAGATTTTTGGCTAGATAATGGCTAGATAATGGCAGCTTTTGTATGTTGAGATTGCTTAGCTAAGAGATCCAAGTCTTACCAAGTCTTATCCAAGTCTTAGCTTACTGGTAATGCTAGTTTTTTCGCTAATGTTATCGTTATCTGCATATAATTCTTTTGCACGCATTTAGGCCATACTTCTGAATAACTTTTTCCTTACCACTAAGGTCATCTTTGCTAGCTCATGCCCGCATAAAGCTCGGAATTTTGCCACTGGATCGTTCTACCGGAATTCAAAGTGATTTATGTGTTAATCTAGGTTATAAACTATCTGTGTGCTAAATTTCAACCAAATCAGTTTAGTAGTTTTTTGTGAACGAGTAACAAACATCCAGATATCCTCACATACTTTGGCATTAATTTATAGTATTAGTGGGATCGTGTGATTTCCAGACTTATAGGCCTCGTCCGCACGTCGATTTAACCCTAAGAATAGCGATATGTCTTCGATGGAGAGATAATAGTTATCTTCTGGGAGTGTTCACTCCCAGAAGATAACTAATTGGATCACTTTATTGTCCGTCTGTCTGTCTGTCTGTCAAGACTCTTTATCTCGGAACGGCGTGAAGGCATCGAGTTGAAATTAAAACCATATAGGTACTCAAGTCTGTGGTCCCTTAGAGTTGTGGCAAAATCATATCAAGTCTACGCAGTCAAAAGATATGGCAGGTTATGTCGCAAGTTTGTACGAAACCCTCGGTGTGCGAGTCCGACTCGCACTTGCCCGGTTTTTAAAAACTATATTATGAACTCACTACATATGTAGCAACAACTATATATGTAGGATGCTTTAGTGCTCCCTACCCCGGACTCTGCCTAACAACGATGCCAGCCGTTTGCGCACTATGACATGGAAGCCATCTACCCTGGTCTTCGCAAAAATACCAGAGGTACTATAAAAGCGGGGGGCAGCCTTAACAACATCCTAAGTCCATTATTATATTGGACACGCAGGGCATTGAGCGACCACTGCGTATACTTGAACCACAGGATGCACGTGTGAATCTGACAGTAGGCTCTAAATAGTGTTACTTTAACTTGATCACTACAATGCGCAAACCTGCGAAGTTGTGGAGGTCGAGGCTTTTTAAACGCCAAGACTCTCCACAATCGCGAGGTATGCAGTCTCAGGGAATATTTATTGGAAACCGACGTGGGAATGCATCGAGATGTGGTTGCAGTAGACAAAAGCCTCACCCTGCTCTCCTTGGCTAAAGCGAACTGGCGCAAACCTGTAGTGCTTGACACTAATGACCGCATAATCTATACTAGCAGTCAATCTCCAATATCATTAGCTATTAATGTAGTAAGTAGGTACCTTCAATGAATTAAATACACACCAGCATTAACCTAATCGTTACTATCTACCTACTAATATCATTCGCAAAGCAGTCCATCATACCTGACAGTAAATAACAGGCTCCCGTACCATAATTCCCTCAATCTTCTAAAACATAATCACTTGGTGTTTTTATTTAATTACTGTATTACAGAGAAACCTTATTTCGTTGTTTCGCTGGCAGCCTTTATCTTATTAACTTATATTGTGGTACTTGTTCATGTTTATATTTTTCTGAAATAATAAGTTGGCAGAATTGTCTGGTAATAAAAACATTTATCAAATGATCTGATATAAAAGAGACGCTTGAGGCAACTCACGGAAATCTCTTAGGTCGTCGCTGTCATGATAAATAAGGAAAAAAAAACTAATAGATTTAGGAAATCTGTTTGATAAAACATTTTCTAAAGCCCAAGGCTAATTTATGCGTAAATTCAGTCGAAACCCAATCCCTCATTTAATAACTCCAACAAAAACAATTCCCAATCAACAAATTTTAAAACAAACATCAATATTAAACCTCACAAAAAGCAGCATCAATCAATGTTCCCAATAAGTTACAGAACCGATCATTTGTCACGGAGTACATCAGGAAACTTTGTACCTACGACATTTATACACAGAACCAATAAATTAATATCGCCATGATAAAGGGGTTTCACACGACAGCCTAACCAAGAGGTTATATCCGGGCCATCCGTCAATGTGAAAGTACTCGATTACGACGTACGTGCGATTTGTAACTTTACATAACCACATTAATCATTGAGGAGATTTGCACAGTTTAATGATGAGCTTTGGTGGTAGGTTTTTCTTTTAGGGGTAAATACAGATTAAATAAATGAAAATTTCAAAAAGGCACAGAAATCATAAGGATGATTGTATAGTTTAGCAGTGAAAATAGTTGTTATTTTCGGTGACCACACAACGCCGGTTTTTCTTTTGTTTTCGGTTGTGAATCTTCAAATAATTTCCCCGCTCTGGGCAGAATGGGGCGGAGTGTCAGACTTTTACTGGCCACTGGAAAGCCCATCCATGTCCCTATTTTTGCCCTTTGTATTCCGGGGCCGCGGTAAGTTGATTTGTCTTGAAAGAATTTGACTAAACTGAAAAATTACTTGCAAAAAGTGGCATTTTTCCTCCGACTATGGTTAGTTCAAAGTTACCCGGATACTTTCCACACACGTCAAAATATTTGCGACACTCATAAGGCGTTAGTTCACTTATCTTGTCATACAGCCCGTTTAGGAGTGCATTAGGCAGTGATTGAGCTAAGTGCGCGACGCATTAGCAATGCGACGCCGGCGGACATCCGCACCGCGTCCCACCATGTCCCGCCGCGATCCCGCGACGTCTTTCCATGGCCATATTGTAATGCAAACATAATGCAACCCTTTGGCTGTTTGACAGAAACGCTAAAATGTTTGTGAAAAGAGAAAACGCGTAGAAAATTTTTAGACTTTGATGTTGAATATTTGGACGAGACTATTTGATAAATAAATAATATCCCAATAATAACATAGACTTATGATCAGACTTGATATCGGACCTTGAAAATGAAAAGTTAATCCTCTTTGCACTTAACGTTGCTCTGATTTTTCCAACGTTTATCCATGTTACACATTCCAACAAGAAGAAAACTAATACGAAAGTCTGGTTAAGCAATTAATATTTCTTAGCAGCAAAACCACTTGTAATATCGGAAAGATTGTGAAGAATATGAATGAAAAAGTTAATATGGAGGACGCCTCGCGCGTGCGGCCGAGAAAAAAAAAAGATGGATGTCCGTGAATAATGTTCGGTCGCGAACTGTAGTAATGGACAGCACTAAATATTGCACCAAGGGAAAATAAATTACACCACTTTTTCAGAGGCACAAAAAGAACTCTTCGTTTTCTCTTTCACTAAAGCGGTGAGCAGAAAAAAGTTTAATATGTTAGGACGCCGGACACTGATTATGTAGGCTGAGTGGTCGTAGGCGTGTGCCTCCGATGGCTTGTTTACTTTTCTATATGTATTTACTGCTATTTTACGTCTACTATGGTGGCTTGTTTTTGTTAGTTTTATTTGTGTTGGGTCTTTTGTTTTATCTTGATTTACTAGAAATCTTTGTACCTACTCAAAAAGCTATAAAACGTCATAGCGGACCTCTTTTCCGTACCCACACAGTTGAAGTGACAAAATAATTGAAGAAATATAAAACTAATTAGTTAAAATCAACCAGCAGAAAGCAATTAAATCCGCTTCGCAGTGCCAATTTACAACTCAATCTGATGGCATTATAAAGAAAAATTAGCTGCGACCGAAACCAAATTCACAAATTGTGTAGTCAAACTAATTTCCTGTTAATGAGGTTACGGACAGCTGCATGCGAGTGAGAAGTTTAAATTGGTTCATGACCATTGCCGCTTCGGTTTTTGTCGGAGGAATCAGCGGCGCCTTCAGCGGCAAATGGATTTATTACCCGACGCTGTTCAGGTGTAGTCGTAATTACTCTTATTGTGCAGAAAGGATTGTTTATTGTTTGCAGTTGGAAAATTGCAACATATATTTTATGTTCGACCAGCTCGATGTATGAAATATTACGACTGCAATTCGAAATATAATTCTCTCTCATTGCGGAATTAAACGAGGGCGTTATAGCTAATTTATCTATTACAGTGATGCATGTTATGGACGTAAATATGAAATGTGCAATATCGTGATTCTGGTTTGCCTTCGATCATAGAAAATTAAAACGCAGAACAGTGGTCCTTTTATTCAGATGCAATGTGGTTTGTCCTAGGCTACCAGCGGAAAAGAAAAAAAACTCAACAATGATAATTACTCCCAGTGATCCCTCCCAGACTTTTAGAAGGCGAACCCATTGTTTTAGAAGGCTCTTTAGTCTACGCCTTTTAATTAACACCCAAGTTGATTCCCATAAAATATTCACACCACCATGATGGACCAATCACATCGCACAAAGATTCACTGATGTGTGTGTCGCTTTCTAATGTAGAAATAGGTATTATTTGTCAAAGTCTGGTTTTTAATCGATATTATCGGCGTTTCATTAAAATCCTAACAATACTGTTAATACGAAAGTTTGTATTTTTAATATATTTGGCTGCTTTAGTCACAAATAGTTTATAACCTGGAATAATACATAATTATTTTTTTTATTCCAATGCAACGATCAGGTGGAACAATAACTGAAACTCAACGCGGGCAATGCCGCGGGCATCACCTAGTTAAATACAAATTGAAATTTGTGTGTGCCTAAGTATCCGTTTTTATTTAAAAAACGTGTAGATACTATTTGTTTACATAATTGAAACACAGAAGAAACTCTCTCTTTTAAAAGGAAAATCCTCATGTATCGGTTGTTCCAATTTAAATATCCTAATCCCCGCTGTAGTGGCGGGCAGTAATCAGTCGACAGTAACCGGCGTCCGAAGGGATTTAGTTTCAATCACGCTGGTGGCCGAGAGCTTGTGATTAATGCATACTAAACAGGGCGCACGCAGACGATTTCCAGATAATTTACTTTCCTGTATAATCGTCCCGTACGTTCCGTTTTAAAGTTTTTCAATTTCAGAGGTGAGGTTGAAAATTTTGAGATGCAATGTAAAGTTATTTTGTCTGTGGTTTTGGATTACGAAGATGTAAAGTACATCTTCGTTTGGTTTTTAGACTGGGTAAACACACCGTGAGGTGAATTGTATGTATTCGCGTGTACAAAAGCAACGGAAAATTTTATTCCTTTCCATTTTAGCTTCATCATTTTTCTGTCCATGTCTATAACTACTTGGGATCGGCGCAACAAATTTTATTCTTCGATTCTCCTCTGTCAACTGTTTCTTATTTTATTACTTTTAAAAAGGCTTACAGATTAATTACAAAATAAAAAGTAAAAACAGTAAATTAAAAAGTTGCTAATAACAAGCCTCCACAGATATATGACAATAATCGATGAACTAAAGCCGAAACTTGAAGTTAAAGTTACGCTATTGTGCTCCTTTTTCTTTCGTCTGTTTATCTAATTATCTATTCACCAACTGATCTAGCAATTTAGAAAATAAATTATATTGATCACCTAAGATAGGCGTCTCATATTGGTTCTGAAACCATGATCATACTTTCGATAAAATAAAGATAAGGGCAGTGTGTTGCGGGTTGTTCGAAAGAGATACCGCGCCCCCGGAACATAAAGGGCAAAAGAAGGAACATGGGAGGGTTTAGTCAGTAAAAGACGAAAAACAATGTTTTTTAAACTAGAATTAAAAAGCATATCCTTAACGTATCTCCATAATCCAAACAAAACAACTCAACGAAGCACTTTATAACGAAACTCTCTCTTCACGTAATCAAATTAATGAAACGCAAATAATGTTTCGTTATTTTGTTTTTGCTTAGATTTCGTTTTATAAACTCAAGTGGGTAAATAAAGCGTTGCTGATGACAAGTGACTGACTGGCGGGCAATTAGCGAGTGGGCAGGCCAAGGAAACAAAAGGGCCTCTTAGTTTCACTTAATTAAAAAAGAGGAAGCCGGCGTGAGGCAGAGAAAAATTGCTGTGAAATACGCTGTATTCGTGTATATACGAAACCGCGTGGAAACATTTTTTTTAAAGAAAAACGGGACAAAGCTTAGGAAGTAGATGTACTTTTTAATGTTGGTAATGTTTTATATGTAGCTTCAAGAAACAGCATTCAGTGTTTCATAGGTTTTGTTGATAAGGATTTATGAAGAACTCTGAAATCAATGAATTTGCAATGTCTGAAGTAAAAGAATACCTAATCAAGATAATAAAGTTAGAAGTGGTACTGTGAAGGCTTTAAGCAACCCTTCAAAAGTGCAGGCTGGTTCGCGATGATGTTCGAATACACAATTACACAGGTTGTTTGAATGAAGAATAAAAAAAAAATTAACAGCTTGAGGTTGACGAGACAAGTACTTATTGGTGAAATATAAACTAAAATTATAATCTTAAAGTATTTTATACTTCTTATTAAATTACTATATATGTTACTGTAAAAGCTCGAACTACGGTAAATCTTAGGATTTTCCAGTAAAACCTAAGATTTACCGACATGAGTTGGTAAATGTAAGTATTTCTTATAAAGGGACGACTTTTTCGGACTTTTACCACTCCAAATTAGTACATGCTAGGTTTTACCAATGTGGACTGGTAAATGTTGGTTTTAGGAGTAAAACTATGATTATTCAATTCTTTGTCATTTATTTCAAGTTATTAGTCAAAAACTTAGGTATAATCCTAACCTTTTTAATTATTTTCATTTCAAAGTTGTATTAATACAATTAGGAACAAGTATTTTTTTTTATATTTGAGATACTTCTAAAGTAGTAAAAATGTAAAAAATCTGAATTTGTATGTTTCTTATTATAATTTGGTATTTAACAAACAATTAATACGAACAATGCTTATGTCGCAGTCATCTGGTTGAATCTGCTTCCCATTTGATTGTATGACTAGCGCGTTCATTGAATGACGACATTTAATTGAATGTCTAGGCCGAACGTTGATTGAACAAGTGTCACTCAACGTCCAACTAGATAGCTGATTGTAAGATAGCCCTTTGAACAGAGCGGACGTAATATCATTCAGGTGATTGAGTTACTATTAATATATCTCTAATATTTACAACTGATTACCACCTGCCCTAAGATAGGTCGACGGAGCCCCGTTACGCGGGGCTCCTATTTCTAGGTGGTTTAATAAATAACCACGAAGGCTAAGGCGGGAGCTCCGCTCCGCTACGCTCCCGCCTTAGCCTTCCGACCTAACCTATCCGAGTCGGGGTACTCTGAGTCGTGAGTGAGAGAAAGTGATGATGATTTTTTTCAACATTTACTGTCCCTTGATTGCAAATCTTAAGATTTACCAAGTGAATGATGGTATAAGTTCGAATCCCAAACTTTTATGGACATTTACCATTCATAGTCGGTAAATCTTAGGTTTTACTGGAAAATCTTAAGATTTACCGTAGTTCGGGCTTTTACAGTAACATATACAAACTATAAATAGACACAAACTAATAATAAAAATATTTACAAGTAAAAAATGGTAAATTACAGGGTAATTTGCAGAAGCAGCCCCAGCGCAGCCCACCGTGCTAGGAAGATGGTATGGTGCAAGGGTGTCGACACAAGTTCCATCCCACCAGAAAAAACAACAGTTCCATTTTCGACAAAACTAATTAAAAATAATGATGGACTAGTTGTAATATTTAATCACATAACCTTACTGTCATCGCTCCAAACCAGAATTTAGCTCACAATACAATAGGTGAAATATTTCTGCGGTGCACTTCGGAAATTTAGTTCATAACAAGCTCTGTAAAGTCAAGTGTATGTTACACCACTATGAGTTTACTTGAGAGAGGGGGAATCGTTAAAAATAATTTACAATTTTTCCTGTTAGCATGCGAAAAAATCCGTCGGCTCGAAGTTTGCAGCGTGTGAAAAACTAAATTGCTCGTTGCCAGTCGACGCGCGAAATTCTAGCAAGTTTAGTTACTATAATTTTCCGGCGCGGGTTCCGTACAATGACGCGACGCAGCGACGCCCGCAGCCATCATTAAGGTGTGTATGCGACTCCCGCGCCGCTTCTTTCATCTATTTAAACTTCGCAAACTTTTCCGTGTGGATGTTTGGCCCCTGAATTCTGATACATCTCGTAATAAACACTCGCCAAGTTTTTAGTCTGCAAAAATGGAATAGAGTACTTCGGATTATTTTTGTTCTTTGTGGAACTAAAGGCGATGTGCATTTTTTACTGCTGTTATGAAGTTAAATGAACAATATTTATTCATAATCTGATAAACGAGTTAGGCGGGTTTTAAATGCATACAATGCGCATGATTTCCTCTTTCAAATTTATAGAAAACTAGCTACTCTACGTACCATGCCTACCCTACTTACTCTACGTACCCTACCTACCCAACTTACCCTATGTACCTTACCTACCCTACTTTTTTCTCATAGGAACCCTCTTCTGATATCGGCTAAATCGATTTAGCTGATCTCGAGATTTGATTAATATTTAGTTCCTTAATTTGGTACAAAATAGTGTCATATAATTATAAATATCAGCTAGATAACAATACAGTGTGCTAAACTAGCAAACAAAAAACCGGCCAAGAGCGTGTCGGGCCACGCTCAGTGTAGGGTTCCGTAGTTTCCCGTCCGTCACAATAAGTGTTCCCACTTATGAGTTTAAAGGTGGAGGAGGAAATTATTTTGTACAACTTTTTGTCTTTTTTGTACAAAAACTGTTGTGTCAATCAAGTTCAAAATGATTTTCCTAGAAAGTCCTTATAAAGTTCTACTTTTCAGATTTTTTTCATATTTTCTAAACTTATGGTTCAAAAGTTAGAGGGGGGGGACACATTGTTTTTTACTTTTGGAGCGATTATTTCCGAAATTATAGACATTATCAAAAAATGATTTTAGTAAACCCCTATTCATTTTTAAATACCTTTCCAACAATATATCACACGTTAGGGTTGAAATTAAAAAAAAAACACTTCCCACTTTACATAATATAGGGTGGCTACCCTAATAAAACATTTTTTTCCAATTTTTATTTTACCACTTTGTCGGCGTGATTGATATACATATTGGTACCAAATTTCAGCTTTCTAGTGCTAACGGTCACAGAGATTAAGCGAGGACGGACGGACGGACGGACGGACGGACGGACAGACAGACATGGCGAAACTATAAGGGTTCCTAGTTGACTACGGAACCCTAAAAACATACATCAAGATGAAGCTACTCTTACAAAAAACAGAGAGCGTACAGTATCTTTTATAAAGAACTTGTTCTTACTAGTCTTGTTAAAGTATACACCGAAAAAGCTTGTTATTTATCTTTCTAATTGCATTGATCTAGTAAATGTCCAAAAGAGTCCAGTTTCTCCTAAGTTGAGTTGACGTACAAAGTTTTGCCGTAGCGTGTCGACAAGAAAATAAATGATTAATGAGACAACCGCAGGTCGAAGAGTGTAATCACTTTTTTCGATAATTAAGAGATGAAAAATACGGTTAATTATATATCAATTGACTTTGCTATTATAAAATTCTTAAGGATGTGTTCCTTTGCTAAGCGTTCAATAAAGATTAGGCACACGATTAGCAAAACGTAAGATTGGCGTGTAGCATTGGAGCGCGTAGCTGTACCACGTAGATGTCTACGCCGTAGCAAAAATGTACGTAGTGCTCTTACTTAGGATTCGTGCACTAATGTCAATAAGAGAAAACTGTATTGTCTTGTTGCTAACTATTTTTTAAAGAAAACATTCCAAAAAACAAAGTTTAAATTAAATTGAAACATTAAATTAAGTTGAGTTTTCGATAAAATAATAAAAAAAACTTTTTTGCAAAAAATATGGTGGCTTTTGTTGGTTTCGTTGACTTTTTTGCCACCGACTTCCGGAAATAAAGTTATTTTCCACTTTTTAGTTCTTTTTTTGGAAGTCGGTTTTATTTTATGCAAAAAAGTTTTTTATTTGAGCATTTTTAGTTATAGTATTATAATATAATACGCAAACACGGTTATTTTTAGCTTTTTAGTGCGTAGGTCCCGTATTAAATACAAGCTTTAGTTCCACATCACGCTATAGTATTAAATACTATCTAAATAATTATGCTTTAGTATAAAACCAATTCAGAAATCATATGCATCATCGCCTAGGGGATAGAGCTGATACTTGATCTGATGATTTTGTTTCTTAATGACTAGGTGAGGGGTAGGGAGGGGGTACGGTCACCCTGCTCCCACTTGCCTGCCTACCCTGGCGAAACCCATACTTATACATGTGATTGCAGCAATCACGGCAGATTTGCTGTCATTTATTGAAGTGTTCCGTTGTATATCACTGAAGATCTATCACCAAATTAAAATACAATCACCTCAAAAAACTGCGATGACCTTCCAAATCATAGTACATATCGTTTTTTGTTCATTTGTCTTCGACAACTTCTAAAATACGTATATCATCAACGTACACGAAGTCAATCTAATACGCATTAAAGATAACTCAAAAAGCACTAGCCGGATCTTGATATTTTTTTTATGGGACCAAACGACAACCACCAGCTTTCGAATAAAAAAAGAATCATCAAAATTGGTTCACCCAGACCAGAGTTATGAGGAAACAAACACAAAAAAAAATACAGTCGAATTGAGAACCTCCTCCTTTTTTGAAGTCGGTTAATAAATGGTACATTTTATTGTTATTTTTTGATCTACAGTAGTAAATTATGCGTCTTATTTCAATTACAAGCATAGTGTATACTTTTTTTTGTTTAAGGAACACTAATATTTTAGAGGAAAAAAACATTACGTAATTAGCGAAAGGCTGTGGCTTAAAGATGCCATTATGTATATTTGTGAGTAAAACACAATGCTCCCTTTTATTGTTATTGCAGAGTCGAGCAAACTAAGTGAAATTAAATTGAAATCAACGTTATTGCTTTAATCATACCAAACGTACTTTGTTAAAAAACCTCGGCTACTTTATTGTACTTCCTATTAACTCTACTTATATTATTAATGCGAAAGTTTGGATGGACGTTTGTTACTCTTTCGCGCAAACACTACTGAACGGAATTAGGAAACTTTTGGCACACGGGTAGTTTATATATCGATACAATAGTATTGTAGAAAATTAACCTGGATCCACTTGGGCATAACCACGGGGATAAGCTAGTTTAAAAATATAACTATTACCGATTGTTATTTTTTTTAAACTATTAATTAAATGGATAGACCGGTGGTGAGCTGGACGCTTTCTCAAAGTATTGGGATTCCAATAATCACACAATAGACCGCTAAAAGCGGAAGGTCGAAGGCCTTCCTTCCACTTTTCGCTTTTAACCTGCTGTAGGATAATGGGACAAACGGCTAATGGTAAAAATAGTAAATAAATAATGTTATCTTTACTAATATTATAAAAGCGAAAGTGAGTTTGTTTGTTTGTTATGTCTTCACGCCTTAATGGCAAAACCGATTTTGATGAATTTTGGTACAAAGATAGTTGGGAGACGGACATAAGCATTTTTTTTAAAGTGAGAAATGAGGGTGATAGATGAAAAAAAAGGGAAAACTTAGCTTTGATATTTGTATTTGTGTTTTATTTTTATTTTTTTGATTAAACTACAGGCAAGGGCAAAAACTACAGGTAACTTCATCTTTAAAACATTCCATCTTATAACCCCTTGAGTACAGACAATAACTATCCTTTAGAACACGTTAAAACCGCCCGACAGCTCTAGTGAAATTGATAGTCATCAAGAGGGCTATCCTATCAAAAGTTATAATATCAGTATGCATTAAATGAGCCGTGTGCGGTATCCGAGGCTTCCAAGAATTAAACGGTGAAGATTCTCGTGCCAGCGGCACTCCCCTCCGAACAACCCCTGCAATTAAAACGCACCCGAAGGGTTGCACCGCTTTCCAAATTGCAAACACGTCCATTGTTTTAATCTACTCCTCTCCCAGAACCCTGGAATAAGGACTCCTAGTTTACTTTGATCCCCACTTCTTCAACTCTTGCGTACTATTATGTTCCTAAAGAGGGGTCTATATTAGCTGGATGGCTTCATTGGTGTGGAATTCACCGATGTATACTTGATTGAAATATTAATCTCAAGCTTCCTTACGGAATTAAATATTAACCATCATCATAAGTAACAATTTTATGGAGGACAAAGTTTTTTTTACAAAATTTAAATGATTGACAAAGAAAACCGCGCGGCTAAACGTAACGTGTCGATTTAAATTTATTAATTTCCTAGCTACAGATGATTGTCTTGGTTCAAGCCAAAATGTTTAAGGATTTTTTTTGCAGTTGTCTGGAACTACATGTTTATAGATTTTTAATACGTTTTGCCTGCTCTTTCGCCTTCCACATCTCATTAACCAGTGCGATTTCTAGCCATGTAAGCGGAAGGAGCATTATTTTAAGTTGACGCATATGAAGAGATTAACAATTAAATTTACACAAAACAACAATGGTTTGTGCACATCCCTTTACTGCGCAATATTATAAGTGATGTCACGTACCTACATTTACCGTAGAGGATAGGTGTATAATTACTCCATACATACATGATAGAAAAGAATAGGATTATAGAAAGGCGTAATAAGGGTAAAATACATAATGATACGTCTTTGCACACTTAATATATTTTTCAGAAGAAAGAAAATTAACGCTAGTGGTATTATAAAAGGACGTATTCTATGTAATGTTTTAATATTTTATTTTGATAAGCCGTACAGAATGAATCATGCCGTCCGATCAGTCAAACATGTTCAACAGAAACTTTATGTACTTAAAAATTTTCGGCATCTGGTCGGGAAACACGCCCTGGAAATATTACAGATACTACTCTTTCATGTATCTTTTCGTGACTTTTGCTTGTTACAATATACTTCTCACTCTGAATTTACTTTATACTCCCCGGAAAATCGAGTTATTACTCCGCGAAGTAATATTTTATTTCACTGAAATAACAGTTGCAACAAAACTTATGACGATTCTCTTTATGCATGACAAAATAATTGACGCAATTAAATTAATCGATTCCGATGATTTTGTTGGCGATTACGAAAATAAAAACGGAATTCTGTATAAGAGTAATAAGGGTTATAGACTAGGTTGGACATTATATGTCATTTTATCAAACACGGCTTATTCGAGCCAAGTAGTCGTTCCAATATTCTTGGATTTGATACGAGGAACCAGGTCTGAATTGCCGATATGCAAATATTATTTCTTGAGTGATGAAGTGCGGGAGTCCCATTTCCTTTTTTGGTTCACATATCAATCTGTCGGAATGTACGGCCATATGATGTATAACGTGAACATTGATTCTTTAATCGCCGGGTTGTTGCTTATAGCTATAGCTCAGTTGAGATTACTCAACAAGAACTTGACAAATTTGAAAATATCGGAAGAAGAGACTAAACTTCCAATGAAAATTCAAGACAAGATACAGAAGACGAGGCTCAACAAATTGTTACGACATTATGAAGTTATTTTGAAGTAAGTGTCAAGTTTCAAAATTTTGATATTGGTTGCTGTTGTGATGTAATTTGAGATACGACAAAATAATTTCAATATTATTTGTTTCAGCTATTGTAAAACAGTTCAAGATATGTTAAGTGTGACACTGTTCTTTCAATTCGGCGTGGCGTCCATGATAATATGTGTGGTAATGGCCGGACTGCTTTTGGTAAGAACCTAAAATAAATATTTTTATTACTTACGAGTAACTGTTGTGAGGAAAGTTTTGAATCAATGGGGATATAGTATATTATAAGAGTAGAGGAAGACAAAAGACACAAATAATTTTGAATGACGCAAAATGATACGACTGTAATCTAAAATAATGTATGTGAAATCTTTAAGAAATATACCTTGCCCTTCAGCGCAACAGTAAAAACTAAACAAAAATAAATCAATTAATCATTATATTGTCACATTATAAACTACCTTTGTAGTTTAGTTATAAATCAAAAAAACACCTTCATGAAGTAGGCAAAAGTGCCTTAAATTCGGGGTAACACAGTTGCCCTTTCCTGATTTGCAGGTACCTGTTACCTGTAGTTTTTGCCTTTGCGCCTTATTTATTGTAATAGCAATGCTACGTTTTCCCTTTGCTTCCCTCTTTCTCCCTCATCTCTCACGTTTTTTTAAAATAAGTTATCCTATGCCAGTCTCCAGGGTCCCAACTATCTCTGTACCGAAATTCATCAAAATCGGTTCTGCCATTTAGGCGTGAAGACTTAACAAACAAACTCACTTTCGTTTTTAGGGTTCCGTAGTCAACTAGGAACCCTTATAGTTTCGCCATGTCTGTCTGTCCGTCCGTCCGTCCGTCCTCTCTTAATCTCTGTGACCGTTAGCACTAGAAAGCTGAAATTTGGTACCAATATGTATATAAATTACGCCGACAAAGTGGTAAAATAAAAATTGGAAAAAAAAGTTTTATTAGGGTAGCCACCCTATATGTAAAGTGGGAAGTGATTTTTTTTTAATTTCAACCCTAACGTGTGATATATTGGTGGAAAGGTATTTAAAAATGAATAGGGGTTTACTAAAATCATTTTTTGATAATGTCTATAATTTCGGAAATAATCGCTCCAAAAGTAAAAAACAATGTGTCCCCCCCCCTCTAACTTTTGAACCATAAGTTTAGAAAATATGAAAAAAATCTGAAAAGTAGAACTTTATAAGGACTTTCTATGAAAATCATTTTGAACTTGATTGACACAACAGTTTTTGTACAAAAAAGACAAAAAGTTGTACAAAATAATTTCCTCCTCCACCTTTAAACTCATAAGTGGGAACACTTATTGTGACGGACGGGAAACTACGGAACCCTACACTGAGCGTGGCCCGACACGCTCTTGGCCGGTTTTATAATATAAGTAAGGATGATCAATCAACTTAGACATGTACTAATTTGCTCACGATGTGCAATCGCATAAGCCTGGTGAAAAAGTTGTTCTTTTTTCAGCCATCATCAACGGAAACCCGAGTATTTTTAGTGATGTACCTTTTCACGATGACCATGCAGATTTTTGTCCCTGGATTCTTGGGTACTCAACTGACTCATGAAGTAAGTATCAATTCTTTTTTTTGTGACTTTAGGCACGAAGACACAATCTATCCCCCTTAGCTTAAAGAACGTTTTAAGTTCTTTCATGACACACATAATAGATATCTGAGGTCATCGGAAAACCTGCATAAATGTGCATTCTACTAGCTTTTATGATAAATCCTTTACAGTTCAAGCTATACGTTTATGGAATGCCCTGCCCGTGTCTGTAAGGAGCGCTCAAACCTTGTCTATTTTTAAAACTATGGTCAAAAAGCACTACCTCTCTCCTTAAACAACAACATGAAATATTTCTTTGCTCTTCATGATTATTATTTTATATGTATTTATATATGAGTATTTGATTTTGTATTTTTTTAAAAAATTGTTTGATTGTAAAATGTTACGCCACAGACATATATTCTCCTCTTCTTAAATCCATCCAAAGGTTGTCTTGAAAAGATCGCTTTTAGCGATAAGACCGCCCATTGTGTCCATAGACTAATATATATAAAATGAGATGTCTATTATAGGGATACTTTTTTTTTCTTTTTTTTTGGGTAGGAAATCATCTAATGACTTCCCCCGCTCTGGGCGGAGCGGGGGGGCTGATTGTGTCACCCAATTTATAAGTTTGTCTAGTGTTATTCTTGTTACTTGTATGGTGTATATAATAAAGAATATTCTATCTATCTATGCAAAACCACTGATTTCTCAAAGAAGCTCATGCAAGGCGAGATCATGTTTTACTGGACGACATGTTTTTTTTTGGATTGACAAGTCCTTTTGTGAACTTAGTTCTAAAGTGAGCGTATGACCAATAAAGAAATATGGAAAATAAGAGTGGCACCAACCTCAAATATATTGGGATAAGTGCAGTAAAAGCGCTATATTATAATATAATCAATTATATTCTAGAGTCAAGAATTAGTGAATGCAGCATACAATAGTGAATGGATACCAAGATCTGAATCATTTAAAAGCAGTTTGAAACTGTTTAGAGAAAGGACCGCAACCCCAATCATGATAACAGGACTTAATATGTTCCCTTTATCACTCAACACCTTTACGTCAGTAAGTATATTATTTTCTTTAAATTGCTTGTAAAATAAAATATGATTGGTTATAATTTTCAAAATTTCGAATGTTTTAAATACAATGCCAGGCACTGAGCCATAGAAATTGCACTGAGCCGACGGCAACGTTTACAAAGAAAAGCGCTAGTTTTACTTAAATAATACTATAATAGTTTTAGTAAAATTTTAATTACATTAAATTAAGCATTAACACACATACCGTGATGATATATAACAAAAATAATAAATATTTAAGTTTAAACAAAACGCGCGTTTAAAAAATTACGCTGGTAATTTTATTTTAAAGTCAATGTCGATTTGATTGGTGATGATGCACTGCAAACTAAACAATTATATTTGTATAATTGTTTTTAATTTTTTTGTAATTCCGGCTCAATCGTAAACGCGACTTTGTAAAAGCGAGAAATAGAGAGTATTTATAAGCTAAAATCTTAATTTAATTAAACCATGTTTAAATAGCGTGTGAAAAACACGTTGAAAAAAACCACACAAATGCCAGCATTATAACAATTAAAATACTTCATATTTTATATTTCTTTTTCTGTTTTCACAGATTATGAAGACGGCTTATTCTTTCTTTACGCTAATAAGAAACGTTCAAGAACAATAGAAAAGGCGAGGAAAAGAACATTATTACAAAACTCACAACTTTATCTCAGGAAATGCAGAGGAAACTTCTAGTTTTTTTCTATATTTAATTACTTTATTACTCTTATTTTTAAGTTGTAGTAGTGCAAAGTGTAGGAAAACATGAAATAAAACATTTAATTCTAGTCTTAATTAATCACTGGTTTAGATAATGAACAGACAAATCAAATTGATTAATGGATTGGACCTCCCAAAGTTTAAAATGGCGGGAAAACTCCACGTTCAAACAAGAACAAAGTTTTGTTTCAGTTCTGTTCGGTTTCCCGATCCATAACTAAGATTTCCGGAGAAGATTTCGTACATTTGAAGAAACTATGGAGTTTTAATTCCGCAGGACCCATGCATTTTGAAAACGCTTTGTTACAGAAGATTGCGGTGTACTTCTTATTAGATATATAAATACTTCATTCTCATATTATAAATGCGAAAGTAAGATGTATGAATGTTTGTTGCCCTTTCAGGCAAATACTACTAAACGAATTTGGATGAAATTTCTCACACAGATAATAAAATAAAATAAATAAAAATCTTGGGACAACTCACACACGGCTATCTGATCCCAAGCTAAGCAGAGCTTGTGTTAAGGTAACCAGACAACTGATATACATACTTATATAATTTATAAATACATACATATTATAGATAAATCACACCCAGACACAGAACAAACAATCATGCTCATCACACAAAGTTTTTCCTGGGTGGGAATCGAACCCACGACCTCCGGCTCAGCAGTCAGGGCCACTAACCACTAGACCAACAGGCCCGTCTAAATGATGGTTTGTTACTACCTGGATTACTTTAAACCCTACCGGGTATGCATCCTTAGAATAAATTTCAACGTCCACGTGATCGAAACCGCGGGCAAAAGCTAGTAAAATATTAATCTTGAACGCATATGCGTAGGCGCATATTTTTTAAGTTATCATATTTTTTTAATATCCCGGTATTTTAAGCATTTCTCCTGCTCTACGGACACTAATTTAAAATTCCGAACGCGCACTTTAAATTCTACACTAATGGCGAATCTATTCGTGGCAAGCTTTGCTACCAAGTACATTCAAATAAAGAGTTTGGTGCGTAGATAATTAATATAGTACGGTCAAGGCTTTTTTAAAGGATTCGTTTGTTATTTTTAGAGAGTCCTGCCTACTTATCATTTTAGATTGCTGAGGAAGTTAGGGTCATAACACTATATTGATATTTAGCTGTTCACTGTTAGACTAAAAATCGACCCCATCGTGTTGGGAATAACTTATAAATTTGGCTAAGAGTACCAAAAAACCATTCCACGGAAACGATTAACGAATAAGATTTCGCATATCGCTAATAGGTGGCGCCACCTGCGTTAAACTCATTAGTGATGAAACTTCGAATTGTCGTCGATTAAATTTTACTAATATCGTTTTGATGGCAAAGGGTATCACGTTGATTTTGGCACGTGCTTCAAACAATTATTGTACAACATAAATCTGATATTATGTGATATTACTTGAATTTATGTGGATTACGTAATGTGTATGTGTCACCTATTTGTTTTATTCTATCAGGAATTTGTTAGTTGTAACCACAGAGGTTGTATTTGTGCACGGTTGATGGCAATAGGTTCGTTCCTATTTGTATTTCTTTTTTCGGATGGGAAATATCAAACAACTTCCCCCACTCTGCCCAAAGGAAAATAGGTGGGCTTTAGTCAGTAACAGTCTGTTTTTACGGACTAAAACCCACGTGGTTTCTCTTTCAAACAACCCGCAACCCCGGCAGGCGGTGGTCCTGGCAGGCTCCTCTACTTTGCTGACATCTCTTTGAGGTGCGCGTGGAACATGATCGCGCTGTCGACACGGCGGTTCGCTCTTTTCGTTAAGTAACTGGCTAAATGTTTCTATTCGTGGATTACAGGCGTCATTTTATGTTTTATATGTATTATATTTTAGTTGCATGAAGTTACGGCCATTAATAAGTCTAGCTCTAGTAATAGATAGTCTTAGGCTGAGGCAAATGGGAGATTTAGTGAGTCTTATTCTGAAGCACTTAGTTTAAGGTGATTTAGTGTAATGTGAAAGTAGGTTAGTACCTTAGTTTTCTACCTTTTTAGGGTTTCATACCTCAAAAAGTAAAAACAAAACCCTTATAGGACTTTGTTGTCCGTCTGTCGGTCTATAAAGACCCTTTATCTCGGAAACGCGTAGAACGCGCTCGTCATTGATGATCGTATCTCGTCAATAGGAAAAGACTTTCGTCTTACAAGTCGGCCAGTTACAGTTCTCATACCTCCTTTTCTCAAGCAATCCATTAAATTCCCGAAGTTTTAGTTAATTATACGACCATCTGCGGAGTTAGGGAACCATAACCCAGAAGCTGACAACCTTTGGTGAATGCAATTTTCGTTACCGCAATGCCAATGAAAGGCAGACTTTCATGAATAAATTAATATTTTTATTCGATTAAACTCAGTTTATTAGTTTCATTTCACTTTGACTGCACTGAAACTGGTGACTATTAAATTTTTATCGGCCGTATTTTAAATTTAATTTAGTCGAGGATTTTAATGATTTTTGGAAAATAAAACTTCAGTTTATGGGTTTAATGGACGGATATAAGCTTCATAGGCGAAAATGATATGTTTGAAAGTTAAACTTTATTATTTTATCGTGATAATGCCTTTGGTCATAGTGATGTGGAATTAAGACATGTTTCTGCAGCCAAATAGTGTTAAATATTACTTTGTTCAACTTGTACTAAATTACCGCCCTAACAAAAAAATAAGATGCAAGGGTACGGGGTAAGAGGGCAGAGCGGGGGAAGACATTTGATGATTTCCCACCCCAAAAAAAAAGCGGTATCTCTTTCGAACAACCCGCAACCCCGCGTACCGAGGGTTACGTAAAAATTTGCGAAATAAATGGCATCTTTTGATTGCGTACCTAGACTTAGAGGGTTGATTTTTTCACCACAAACCAGGGACCACAAACTTGATTACTTACCTACATGATATTTTGGTAATTTCAACACGATACCTCCACGCGTTCCCGAGTTAAAGGGTTTTGACAGACTAACAGACAGAGGGACTACAAAGTGATCCTATAAGGGTTCCGTTTTTTTTCTTTTAAGGTACAAAACTCTAAAATCGGCTGAACAAGGCTCAACCTAAACTCTTTCAAAACTCCGATGCTCAATCCTTACTTCCTTACTAATATTATAAAAGCGAAAGTGAGTTTGTTTGTTACCTCTTCACGCTTTAAAGGCTAAACCGATTTCGATGAATTTTGGTACAGAGATAGTTGGGAACCAGGAGACGGACATAAGCTAATTTAAAAAAAAAAGTGGGATGTGAGGGAGAAAGAGGGAAGAAAAGGGAAAACTTAGCGTTGCTATTACAAATCAATAAGGCGCAAGGGGAACTGTGTTACCCCGAATTTAACGCGAGCGAAGCCGCGGGCAAAAGCTAGAGGAACATATTTAGAAGACGACGTCATACAAAACGAGTTGTACAATAGACTGGAAACAACGTGAATGTGTAAAGTTTGTCTATTTACACAGTTATCACGGAGCGTTCATAACGTCACTCGGGAGCAACGGTAATGGCTCGGCTCATTACACGACTCCTTACACACATTGTTGGCAGAAAACAATTAGAACTCAGTGCTAAACAGCTTGCTTTTTAAAAAAGAAACTTGGAGAAGAAAATACAAGAATGGCAAAAATAGACGGAATTATATTTGTAGACAGATGAATAAAGCTGTCACTTGCCATGTGATAAGAGATCAGAAATCTATGTCACTAATATTATAAACGTAAAAGTTTGTATATGTGTATCTGTAGTTTGTGTGTATGTTTGTTACTCCCGCATTCCCAAACGGCTTAACAGATTTGGATGAAATTTGATATCATGAATTAACACACAGACATTTTTTTACTTCACTTTTGATTCCAGAAACAAGCGATATCCCCATGGGATGATCAAATACCTCAAAATAATATGCTTTTTCACCGCCTGGCGCAACTAGTATCAATATAACTGAAGAGTTTGGTTGTCAGATCACGCTTATTTTTGGAATTACCAGTCGAATATGAAAACTTTGTTTTGCATCCCAACATCACACTGTGACCCTTAGTAGCCGAAAACGAAAAAAAACTGTAAGCTGTAGGAACGGGCGGGCCACAACTAATAAATAAATATGTTCTAAATATATAACTGTATTTTCTACATAACATAACAGTAAAAGTAATTTATAATTGCAGCTGATGAAATAAAAACATATAAAGCGCTTGAAAACCTCTTGTTCTATCCAAGATTTTAAAATCACTTAGCCCAACAGATTTTAAACTCCACATTACAACAACAGCACTTAGTAACAAAAACTCATTTTGCCTTCGTTCAAACAGTAGCCATGTTATATTGTGTGGAGGCCAGACAAGGGCTCTCCAGTTAGTCTTAATGAGCTTGGTCATTACCGAGCGTGCGTGCTCCGGAAACAAGTTTCTGTAAGGAAACTTAAACACCATACAGAATAAACAGCAGTATACGGTCTAAGAAATCATAACATCTGACGTGTAATGTAGCTTGTAAGTGAGGTAGCATGTTGTCTTTGATATTGTAAACGTTTTGCAAGTGGACGGAAAATGTTGGCAACGTCTGGAGGCAAATGAGTCTAGACCGGAAAAACTACGGTTGCTTGTTTTTTTTTTAACAATCATATTCTTGTCTTCCTTTTTCTGTGCGTACACACAATTTTCTTCAATTCAAGACAAAACTTTTTTTTTATAAAATCACAATAATATTAGTATCACAGGCTGCTTAACCCTAATAGTTGTGTAGACAGTACAATCAAACTGATGAATGACATAAGTATTGAGGAATTATTTGGCAACTTGGAACTCTCCGACTGCTTCGTTGATCTAATAAGAAAACAAACAAAAATACAAACTAATATTTGATGCTAATGATATGAAAACATAGCGGTCGCATTCGTATTACTTTGTTAATTACACAATGTCAAACTTCATTAGTGCACACACAACAAAATTTAATTTTGTCGAGTCTGAATTTGTGAGTTCGAGTACAAACATTGAACAACATTGTGCTTACTTTATTTGACTGATTAATGTGAGTGGTGTACTAACTTCTCCCTGTGTTATTTGGTAGTTTTTAAAGTTTGTTGGCTTTAAGTAGGTTGGTTTTAAAGCAATGTTATTTTTATGGTTAAAAAGGAAAAAAACGGAATCCTTATATGATCACTTTGTTGTCCCTCTGTCTTTCAGTCTGTCAAGACCCTTTATCTCGGGAACGCGTTTAGGTATCGAGTTGAAATTTAAAACATTTACTTAAATCTATAGTTCGTTTGTGCCGTGACTCAAAAATCAACCCTCTAAGTCTACGTAGTCAAAAGATATGGCTGTTTATCTCGCAAGTTTGTACAGAACCCTCGGTGCGCAAGTCGAAATAATCGTTAAATACCAGTATGTCCAAACGTTCATGTTAACCATTTTAAGAGACTGATCCGTAAGCACAGTCATTGCTCGGTTATTACTATTATCTGACCTTTGTTTTTATTCACAAGAGGTCAACACATGCACGACTCAAATCGAGATTTATAGTAGGTACTCCGTAGAATCTATCACTTTTAATACTCCAAAAAATAATACGCCGTGAACTCGTGCTAGGACTTCTAGGTACTAAAGTTATTACTAAAAAACCGCATTAAAATCGGATCATCCGTTTGGAAGCTACGATGCCACAGACAGACACATACACATTTACACACACACATACACAGACACGTCAAACTTATAACACCCCGTCGTTTTAGCGTCGGGGGTTAAAAACTAGTAAACTATTTTTTCACTAGTCTACCTTTCGTCCCACTGCTAGGCAAAGGCTTTCTCCTTCCACACTTCATTAGCCTGTGAGATCTCTGGCCATGTAAGCCCCGCAAACGTGATCAGGTCGTAAACTATTTGCCATGAAAAATACTTTAGCAAAAATCTGAGTTAACCGTAATAAGGTAAACAACTGACAATACGAAACTAAGACCATCCACTCACATTCTCAAATAGAAAAACAAAAGTATTTTTGTCCTTCCTTGAAATTAATCCATTACAAAAATAGTTTACCTACTTTGAAAAATCACAAGTCGCATCCCGGTTTTCGAGTATAATTTAAACATTACAACGAGATCCCTGCAGGGTCGGGATTAATCACTGGCTGTTCAAAAATTCAAATTATCCATTCTACGTGGCTACTTTCCGAATTCGGTCGGAAAACGAGAATTAATATTTAAAATTTCAGATGCTTAAACTTGGTTGTACTTACAGATCTCTTCGGTTGTTTCAAGGGGTATTTATAGCTCAAGAAATTTTCCTTATGGTATAAATTATGGGGTTATAGTATTACTAAGGAAAGACTCATGTTTTATTTATTTGCAGGAAAATTTGTTGGAATTTCCTTTATGTATGAAATCGAAATACTGATATAATACGGTATAAGATCCATTCACAACAAAAGAATAACAAAAAAGCGCTCTTTATAAATTTTGTGCCATCATTAGTGCTTTGTATAGCATGCATTTTAAATAAAGAACCTAACAATGCCTTCACACTTAGAACACAAACGCAATGCGCCGTAAAACGCAATCCGAAGTATACTTCACACCAGGTAGCAATACAATCTCAAGCAAAACAAAAGGAGGTAAAGAGCTTCCATCGGGAACGGGATGATGTGCTCACGTAACGAACCCCTGGAGGCATGCTTTATTCTCTGAATAAAAATAACACATACAGTCGAACAAACTACTTGATATGCAACCAAGAAAGCAAGCTCTTGTGGAGTAATTTTACTAATCATGAACAACTTTTACTACGAAACGCATTTCATCATTTCTAGCATACCACTGGTAATAATTATAATTCACAATGACACGTCTAAAGGGGTAAAGGGTTAACTAAAACTAAGCTTGTTTTTTATTGGTTTTCAGCATATTCTATGAATAGGAAAGTCATCATCATCATCTGCCTAGTCTTTTCCCAACTATGTTGCGGTCGGCTTCCAGTCTAGTCAGATGCTGCAGAATACCAATATTTTACATGGATCGACTGCCTATTTTGACTGTCATAACCCAGTTATTACTGGGTAATACCCCAAGGTAAAACTTGTTGTCACACTTTCAGAACACTGACTACCTGTAACGACCGCCAAATCTCTACAGTGACAGCTGGAACTAACGGCGACCAAACTAGGCAAGCACGGCTTAAGCTAAACATCTTCTCAGCTATGCTTAAGAGACTCATATAAAATAATTGTCTACTTATAAAACTATACAATAGTTGCAGAATTAATGCTTGTTTCCCAAATAACTTGTTCGACTGTACATAGAAATAACACATACGTACGCAATCAGTTGATGCTACCTGTAAACGTCTGCCTTTAGGCGCCATACTTTTCTCCCGACAGAAAAACAAATGCCTATCTAGGTTCTACGGATTTCTGCGGGATTCTGATAATGGATTCGGGCTTATAGTTGTGCAAAAAAACAAGAAGCTTTTACGGTTGTATATGAAATAATAAAGTACGCTAAGTCAAGGTAAGGAGATTTCATTTTGGTGTAATGTTTATGGGCTTACGAAATATGTGGTAATATTTTGTTTTTGAAGTAAATAGAGGTGTCGGAGATAAAACGTTGAGTTGGTAAATTATCTTCTTTTTTCTTTCTTCTCATATAAAATTTTCGTGTCACAGTTTTAGTTGCGATACTCCTCCGAAACGGCTTGACCGATTTTTATGAACTTGTATATTGTAGGTTTGAGAATCGGTCGTAATCTATTTTTCATACCTGTAAGTGATGAGGGAGGCCCTCTTCAGAAGGGAACCTGAGCAGCGGGTGAGACTGCTACTATTATTTATTATTATAATATCTTTTAACATGACAGCGCTTTTAAGTTGTCTGATATTTATATCTTTTAGGTCCTATGATGGAATAAGCAAAAAGTACATAATAATTGCCTGGTAGTGTCACGGATAGCTGAAAAGCTTTTTGAAAGAAAGAAAATTGCGTTTGTTTAGCATTATTAAAAATAAAAACTTAAAATCAGGAACACCCTAACAAAATAAAATAAATAATGCCAAAAGGGCCTCAGTTTAGCCCAGATGGCAATACAAGGCCGTGCAACGCAAGTGCCATACGCATTTTTGGGCATCGTATGTCATGTATGGGCATGTGATAAAACCTCAAACCAACCCGGCCGTCGCGGGAGATGCTCCGGGCGTCGGGCGCCGCGAGACGACTTCCGGTCACAGTACATCGTAGACGCGCGTCTGTGGACACCCTGCCACGACCGGGGTTGCGGGTTGTTCGAAAGAGATACCTCGGCCCCTGAACATAAAGAGCTAAAGATGGAATATGAGTGGGTTGAACCCAGTATAAGACTAACATTTCCCCGCTCCGTTCAGAACGGGGAAAGTTATATGATGATTTAACATTCGCAAAAAAAGGCCATATGAGGATTTGGAGGATACACCCTGTGATCAGAATAATTACAGTTCTGATGGCAATATTTGTGTCGCTTTTCACATAATTTAGTTTTTTTTTAATAATATTATCTAATGTCTAGTATAGATTATTTTTTACCAATTGTTTGTGAATGAGTGGACATGGCTGGCCTTGTAGATTCCTAGATGCTTGTCAACTTTTATCTTATTTAACGTTGTGTAAAGTACGTAATACCTTATTGTGAGGCCTACGCTGTTCTCACATACTTAAGTACTAACGCTGTAACTACAACATTGTAAACCAAATAATTTGAAAATAGTAACAATGGAGTTTCATGCCGGTTCTGCTTCATAAAAAAGCCCAACCCTAACCGTGAATCTTTTCTCGACGTTTTATAAATGCCCGTGCATAAAATATTTTGATTTTACCGCAAATTTTCAAATCATAGTACCGTAGTATTTGTTTCAAAAAGGTATCAGAACAGGTAGTCATATTTTATTCCGCCACTGAAACCCAGTCATAATTGAAAGTGTTCCAACTATGCTGAACTGAGCATTTCTAGTTTTCGTGCAACAATTTTCGTTCGACGCTGAAATTTACCTGTTGAGGCCGAAGTTTATCACACGTGAAAACAACACTGAAGCTTCGCAACTTTGCTATCGGACAACAGTTTTCACCTCTATTATACCTGACGCAAAATATAGTAAATTCTTTTATTACATTACTGGCAACTAGCGCTTGTATTTTTAGTTTTTGAGAAAACCTTTTTAGTCCCTGTGCCAAGCAAAAGTTTTGCCATAGCTTTTCACTTCGCCCTTCGTGTGGCTATCTTACATAGATTACCTGTTGTTTGATTTATTGTACATATAATGTTCGGTGTCAATTCTTAGTGAAATTAATAATGAAACCCGCATCATAATTAAATTTTACGATGGTTCTGAAATACGATTTCAGTTTAAAAAAAAAGGTGCGTACGATAATTGTTAAATCTCATGACAAAATCACTGATATTCATAAAAATAATTAAAAGTCAATAAATAAATTATTAATAAGGGAATTAAGGGTAATATTAAACAGCTTAAAATGTTGTAAAAGGATTTTCAGTTATAAAGTCATCGTTACACATGTTTAGCATCAAAATCTGTGCTTCCGTATTCATAAAGTTTACTCACCATATTTATGAATATTAAATAGAAAGAATAAACAGCAAAAACGTAGATTCAATGAGAATATCCCAATATCCCTGCAGACCGGAAAACGCCCAAAGGCTCAATGGTACAACATTCAATTGCATTTGATTAAAAAAAAGAGATTTATTAAAACAATTTTAAACGTAGGAGTAGCTTTGTCTATGGTTGAAAGATACAGAAAAATGCAATACTTTATAGATGACAGTAAACATATGTTATCAGGTACATATTTACAAAGAGGATATAGAGGAGACTAGACAAAGTAACATTATATCAGCGAAAAACGAAGACCAAATATTAAAAAAAAATATGGATATTGATTTGACTTAATAAGCTATCTAAAAGCAACGATTGCGAGTGTTGAAGAACTAATGTTGAAGATAGGTGGTTTTGACAAGCTAGCGGCGCCTTATGCCAAATAGGGTGCGATACGATTAATTTCCTCAAAAACGCCAATCGCGCTAATTACATACTCAATGAGATAATGATAACTTTTCTGTTCAATTGAAAGTTCTCCACCTCTAAAAATTCGGCCAAGTGCGAATCGGACTTGCGCAACTTATACCTACTTACTTACTTATTAGGTAGCTAATAAAAGTACCGAATGTTGTTCTAACGAAAAGCTAAAGTGTATTGAAGGACAAACTTAATTTGGCCGATGGAAAACTGTTGTCCCAACATTGTGTTGAACAATAGACAACCAAAATTATGTTTGTTTTCACATTTTTTTATTATGCATCTACAAATTTACGGTTATTTAATTTTTCCTTTTAATTTGTTCGTATCTTAAATATTAAATTATTTTATCGTAATCGCTTTTTGCTTAATTTCACGATTCTAGGTCAACGGGAAGTACCCTATAGGTTTTGATTCCCTTTGTGAATGTGTGGAAAACAATGGAAAATACACGGCTATATCTTTTGATTGCGTAATCTTCAGTATTTGGTAATAATTTCAGCTCGATATCTGCACGCGTTCCGAAAGATTTTGACAGACAGACAATAAAGTGATCCTCGTTTTCTCTTTTTGAGGTACACAACCCTAAAAACGACATTTAAACACCAATATCAAATTTCAATAGTATCTCTATTATCACTATCTCTAGTATCACTATTTAAACTGTCACGGAAGATATCCTGTAAGGAACAGTTTTAAGTGAACGCGCCCCAAAAGGTGGTAGCCATAAGGCTGATCCGGGGCTACCGCACGATCTCCGGCGAGGCGGCGAGCCTCCTTGCCGGATTGCCACCGTGGGATCTGGAGGCGATAGTCCTCGCGCGCCTGCACGAGTGGCGCGCGGAGGCACCACACCGGGGAGAATCTTTGCTGCCGCCCAGCGGACAGACCTCCGGTGCGATCTCATAGTGGCATGGAGGCATGGAGGCAGTTTCACGCGCGCCTCAAAGAGATGTCAGCAAAACAGAGGGGCCTG
This sequence comes from Ochropleura plecta, assembly GCA_905475445.1. NCBI lineage: Eukaryota > Metazoa > Arthropoda > Insecta > Lepidoptera > Noctuidae > Ochropleura > Ochropleura plecta. The sequence goes on from FR997723.1 coordinate 15,373,050, forward strand.
CCAGGGCCTCCGCCTGCCGGGGTTGCGGGTTGTTCGAAAGAGATACCGCGGCCCCGGAAAGTAAAGGGCAATAGAAGGAACATGGGTGGGTTTTAGTCAGTAACTGTCTGACACTCCCCCCCGCTCCGCCCAGAGCGGGGGAAGTTATTTGATGAATTCCTACCCCCAAAAAAAACAGGAACCGTCTCAATAACATCGCGAAAGTGCCTGTAAAAAAAATGGAAAATAAGGTGCCTTTTCTGCACTAAAATGAGAACGCAGGGATTCTATTTTTAGGTTTTGGATTGATCAGGTAAACAAAAAGGTAAAACAAAGAGAAGTACGGAGTCCCGCATTCAATTTATGAATAAATATTGACATGCAAGGCGGGGTGGCCCGAGGCGATTGATTGCGATGCGACGCTTAGGTAGGCCTTCTGAAATAACACGAAAATCAAGAGCATATTAGTATATAACGACATAGAAAAGTGCCAGTTAATACCTATGTACTTATATCATATTATCCTTACTTCCTTACTAATATTATATAAGCGAAAGTGAGTTTGTTTGTTTGTTTGTTACGTCTTCACGCCTAAATGGCTCAACTAATTTTAATGAATTTTGGTACAGAGATACATAGTTAGTAGACCCTGGAGACGCAAGGCGCAAGGGCAAAAACTACAGGTAGCAGGTATCTGCAAATCAGGGAAGGGGAACTATGTTACCTCGGATTTAACGCAAACGAAGCCGAGGGCAAAAGCTAGTATAATATAAATTGAATTTCACCCTTTAATAGGCCACCGGCGCTTAACCTGTACAAACGTATTCGCCTGTTTATTCTTGGAAAACTAGACAAAATATATTTTTACTAATTAATTTACATTTATCCATCCCTGTCATGCTTCTATTTTTCAAATTTTCTATATTTCATTTTGTCATCATCATATGCCTAGCCTTTTCCTAACTTTGTTAAGGTATTTATGACGACACGGTTGGCGCAGTGGCTGAGTGATCGACTGCTGCGCTGAGTGTCACGGGTTCGATCCCCGCACGGAACAAATATTTGTATGGCCTACAGTTAGTTGTTCCGGGTCTATCATATATCATCATATATCTAATAAAGGTTATCTAGTAATGAACATTAACTAGAACCAAGATAAAATTACTGAATCAGTATTTCTTATAATTATTATCGTTGTCCTATTTTTATCACAACCTGTATTTAATAATCACAAACGAAATAAAAGATTTTTTTTAATATTATTTTATTTAACAAACCTTACTTAAAATCCAAGTTCTTAATAGTCTATAAAATGGCGTCTGCTAAATTGCTTTCCATGGAGAGAGTACCAGGAGTGGGCTGTATGGTCGTTGCAGGAGATCTATGTTTGTGATTTATTAAGGATGACTATTTATTCCTGTTACCTTTCGTTTTCGACTGCTTCGTTGGTCTAGTGATCGTAAGCTTGATTGCCGAACTTGTGGTCCTGGGTTCGATTCCGAAGTCAGGCAAGGTGAAAAGGTCCGAAGTCTGAATACGTGCCCAGTTAACGACAGTTGGCTCACCGATGGGTGAGCTGCCATTCTAATTGACAAAATGTGGGTGTAACAAATAGCACGCGATTCCACAGGCATCTCACTTTAGACCTGACTTTAGATGGAATCACGGTCGCAACTAAAAAGTCGCGCCAATGGGAGCCTTATTACTACATATTGTGCTAGATATTTACGCTTTTTTTCAGCTTAGGTTTTTGCCAATAATAATTATAGTTTTACCTTACATCAATCTACTCTATGCTAACAGTATATCTCGTTATGACCAAGTCAGTATAGTTCCTAGCTCCCGGACGTATTTTTTATTTTGAATGGAGAAGTAGGTAAGTACCTATATTTGGCTAGAAGAGATACAGAACCAAGATGATGCTGTTGGTAAATAATTATTATCTGATTGAACACCTTTTTGAAACGTTTTAGGTTATAATCTTCTACTTTGAATTTCTTTTTTCTCCCATCCTCTACGAATTACTGCCCATTTGCTTTTTTTCTAGTTTTATATAGTTCTACAACTAGGTATAAGTTTCTATACTGTACGGTACTCCTTAGAGTGGGTCCCATTGTACATGTGCCCCTGGCATCCTTCTTTGACACAAAGTTTGATTATAGTCTGGAATAACACACAAGATACATTTTTTTCGATCATCACGCGGGCGAAGCCGCGGGCTCTAGTTAGTATAAGGATAAACATCCTTAAACCGAACCGAAAATACATTTGTATGTCTTCGTGCATCCACATTTAGCCGGTTATATTTAAGATAAGAGCGCGCGAAACCTAGCTACAAATCCAGATTCTGTACTGCTATTGAGAAATTGAACCCAGCACCTCTAATTTTGGGGTTGCGGGTTGTTCGAAAGACATACCGCGCGGTACATACAGGGCAGAAGATAGAAATATGTGGGTTTATGTCAGTAGAAGTCTGACACTCTCTTCCGCTCTGCCCAGAAGAGACGAAAACAAGTCAAATGACTTCCCATCCGAAAAAAAAGGTTCCATAATTGATAAGTTTCAACATAGTAAACCCCTTGACGTTTGCTACTTTTTAAAATACAACAAAAGAGTTTTCGATGCCTTTATAAATCTTATTTGACTTTCTTTAGTTTCATAGTCTCATAATTAGAACGGATCTCTGGTTCCGTTTGCGGGTGGATGATCGTCACCTTCGCTAATTGCATCTCATTTAAAAAGTACAGAACTCTCAATTAACCTACATCCTTTCCCAACGGCCCCTGTTAAGTAGAGAAGGCACTTATTGTAATTTTAACCCCTTTGAAAAATACCCGTGAATTAATAGCTCCACATTCACTTTGAAGAAACGTTAATGTAGTAGTCTCATATATAGTCTGTAATTTTGAATAAAACTGCGTTTTTGTAGAAACAGGAGCTATTAAAATGTCAGGGTCATGTATAGAATGATACTGTTAAAAAATACTAAATTTAATGTCTGTAGCATTCTAGAGCAAACAATCAGAAAAAATAGAATTTTAAGTTAGCCATTGCTTTTTTTTTGACGTGGGAAATCATCAAATAACTGCCCCCGGTCTGGGTGAAGCGAGGGGGCGTGTCAGACTTTTATTGACTAAAACCCACCCATGTTCCTTCTGTTGCCCTTTACGTTCCGGGGCCGTGGTATCTCTTTCGAACAACCCGCAACCCAAGTTAGCCATTGCTAAAGTAGGATTTTCAGATTCTAAAATTTTGTTGTCTTTGTTGTCTCACTATCTTTTTAACATAATATCATACAATTCTCAACCAATCTTCTAAAACACTACTGAATTTATCTACCTAAACATATACCATTAAGTGGACTGTTCAAAATAAATACAAGGTTTTCGAAGTTTCTTGCCATTTTGGCCGGAGAACAATTTGAGCCGTTACGACAATTATTAGTGTATTCAAAGGTATATCTTACTATCTTCGTTATTGTCTTCTATTTACTGTTTTCCATAAACTTTTATATCTTGCCGAGACAATTGGACATTTCATAAAAGAAATGATATTTTATTTTACTGATCTAGCTGACCTTCGTTTTTATGTGTAACAAAATAACTGAGATATTGGAGGTACTGAAGAGTGAAATAACCAAACCAAACGATGTTGGAGGTTTGACAATAATAGTAATTCTTTATCTTCTTTAATACTGCGGTCTGTATCCTAAATTATGCAAATCCTTACTTTCTTACTAATATTAAAAAAGCGAAAGTAAGTTTGTTTGTTTGTTACCTCTTCACGCTTTAATGGCTTAACCGATTTTGATGAATTTTGGTACAGAGATAGTTGGGAACCAGGAGACGGACATAGGCTACATTTTTACGACATTTTTATTAAAAAAAAGTAGGATATGAGGGAGAACGAGAGAAGAAAAGGGAAAACTTAGCGTTGCTATTACAAATCAATCAGGCGCAAGAGCAAAAACTGCAGGTCTGCTTGGTGTGTTATACCGAATTTGACGCGAGCGAATACGCGGGCGAAAGCTAGTAATAACCGGAGTATCTCAAGGTTATGTCATAGGTCCTGTCCTGTTATATTATTTTCCTTAGCAAACAAAAGAATTAGTATCTATTATTTTATATGGAGTTACCGTTTATCTGAGTTTCTTACATAATTATTTCATCGCATTTGATCACGTTATTACTATATATTTTCTTAGTAATATTACTCAGATATAAGTTTGTAGTTGAAATAATGTGAAGTTTTATATTCAATATTCTAAATGAACGTAATCTTAATTGCAATATTCTTTGAAAAATACTCATAAATGAAACCCCCTTTGAACAAACTATAAGTGTGGTAGTCTAGTATATCTATACTCTTTAATTAAAAAATAAATGCATTATTGTAGAAAAACTACTAATAACAAACCAGGGCCATGAGTAGAACAAAGTGCGATGGACATTATTCTTAAACTTTATCGTCAATCTTCATTGCACTCAGTAACCTTAATCGTCTAATATAAATATGTGTAAATTTAAGTTTTATGCAACAAAATAACATAAAATAGCCACAATCATACTAAATACTCCTCACATTTATTATCAGAAACCGAAACTCTTAGTACAACAGCTTTCTAAAAAAATAATGCAGTGCAAGCGCCACTCCACTCCACTCTAAACGTTATCTACCCTGCAAGTTCTGTCTACTTTGTAAAATCGCGGCTATCAGATCCACACACAGGAGCAACACAGTCATATCTCACTCGCTCGCAATACAACAATTTGGAAAATGGAATTGCATCAAGTAGACTGCTTTAAAATAAACATGATGTTTTGGAGGTTTCTTGCTATTTGGCCTGGCGACAATTCTAGCCGTAGTTATAGCTACTTTTCCAAAGTATTTATTGTGATCTTCGTCTTTGTCTACTATATCCTATTCTCGATAAACTTCTATTTTTTGCCGAGACGATTAGATATTTTCATTGACGATTTAATATTTTATTTCACTGACTTTTCCGTGTTATCGAAAGTTCTCACGTTTGTCTTTATGCGCGAGAAAATCATCGCAATTCTGGATGTTTTAGAAAGTGAAATGTTTCAACCTAAAGATTCTGAAGGGAAGGTTATTATAAAACAAGCCAAGAAGTTTAACATGATGTATTATAAAGTTGTAGCATTTATGTCGATTACATCAAATGGCACATTACTTTCGCCGTTAATAGTGCATTTAATAAAAGGATCCCAACTTTTATTTCCCGTTTGCAGTTATGGTTTCTTTTCCGAATCATTCCGAGATGTGTTTATGTATCCCTTGTATTTATACCAAAGTATCGGCATTACTTTTCATATGCTCTACAATGTGAATGTTGACACGTTTTTCTTGGGATTGTTGGTTTTCACTATAGCCCAACTGGAAGTACTTGATGTTGAGTTAAGAAAAGTAACAGATGAAAATAAACTTGATAATGTAGATAGCGAAAGAACTAGAGAACCTAACGACAGAAATAAGGAAGCTGTTATGAAAATTAACAAATGTATCATGCATTATGATGAAGTTGGCAGGTGGGTAAAAAGGTTGTTTTTCTTTCATACGTATTCATGTCTCCAAACCCATTCCGACATTACGAATTAACATCAACACTCGGGATATTTGCCATATAAGTTTGCTTTAAGTTCTTGGTACTATTACCAGCGCCGTAGTAAAGAGGTAAGATAGCGATTGACAAATTGTAAAAAAGAGTCTAGTGACCATGACAGTTAAAAAAATCTAATTAAGTTTGTATTATGTTTGTTCCCAGGTTTTGCCGTCTCGTAGAAGAAGTTTTTAGTTTGACATTATTTGTACAATTCAGCATGGCATCCTGCATAATATGCGTTTGCTTGATGAGGTTCACCATGGTAAAATATTCTTATTCATGGCTTTAGTTTAAGTCAATTTTAATAATAAAAAGTAAGTACTAATGATCGTGTTTACTCCAGCCAGCGCCATTGGATTATTTCTTATTTCTTGGTACCTACATGATTGTGATGATCCTACAAATAATGGTTCCTTGTTGGTTTGGGACCAGGATTATGGATAAGGTAAACTATCACTTGTTATTAATTTATATTATCAATTATTGACAAACAAGAGAGAACATAAGGAAACACAACTAAGAGTACAAACTCACATATTATTTTAAAATATTTTTTTACTAAGACGTCCAATTGAGCATTTTTACAAATCATATATACAGGATGTAATTTATAAACACGACAGGACAGCATTGGCTTGGGATCTTTACCTAGCCTTTTTTAAAATATGTTAGGGTCGTCGTCTAATCTATTATTTTATATGCAGTGACCGTTTACCTGAGTTCCTCACATAATGAATTCATCGCATTGGATCACGTAATTACTATATATTTTTCGTCTCAGAGCAACCTACTCGCATTTTCCATTTACAACTGTGACTGGACTGCTAGATCACGTCAATTCAAGAGCAACATGCGCCTCTTTGTAGAGAGAACTAACAAGCCCCTATCCATCACTGGAGGCAAAATGTTCTGTCTCTCTCTTCCTGCTTTTACATCCGTAAGTAATTCATTTTTATTTTAATAATCAACAAGCCTAAACATTAAATTAAGTGATGTAATTCCAAGCTATCTACTCTTGAGACACTGGAGCTTAGTGCTCAATAAAATGCAGTGACTGAGTCCTGATGATTTTAATAACAGTTTATTTCTATTACTATGATGTATTAATGTTTAAATAAGATAATAATGTAGACTGACATTTGTCCGATATCGAATCTAGACTAATATTTTTATTCTTTTTGGGAGGTAGGTAGAAATGTTTCCTTAAATTTGACAAACTAGAAATATCTAAAAAATATTTTACAACCACCCCGTCAGTGCGATGCGCCTGATTTAAAGTGGATAGCAATAACTATCATGCATGTGTTAATGCTGGCGCAGACACAAGGTACAATTTCGAAAGTGATCACAAAGTGGGCTAAAAAACGCTTTATGACATCATAAGTTGGCAACATTGTTCCACCTATTGAGTATGGACCTCTTTTCTTATGTGAAATTCTTCCTTGGTATGACCAAATTTTATGTATGTGCGTAAACTGCTTATTTGATTAATTCAGTTTTTTAACAGAGTTATTTGAAAAACAGTCCTGTCATTACGTTGGCTTTGCATTACGGTGTATAGTTGTTTACAAAAACACAACATTTTTGTTTCAGATTATGAATTCTGCTTATTCATTCTTCACTTTACTTAAACAAATGCAAGACAAAAATTAAAAACAAATAGAACTACCTTATCATATGCTTTAACTGCTCTGCTGGGTTTCGTACCTTTACGAACTAATAATGTATGGATGGATGTATTTATGTATGATTAAAGCTGCTAAAAATTAAATTCTACCAGTCGATTTTGCTCACTGTTACACTTACTAAATGATTTCACACGGAATAGAAAAGCACTCTTTGCAAGGCCTGAAAGTGTGAAAAAGGCCTTAGAAATATAGTGTAGTGTACTTAAAATTAATTTAATTAAAATTTAGACTTGTGCTTGCTGTTACCAAAGTTCTAGTCTATTAGGCAATGCTTGCTGTTTATTTTGATTGACGTTACTTTAATATAAGACTGTGTTATTCATGATTGATTACCCTGCAAGTTCAAATTGTTTAATTTACAGCAAATACGTGCTAAATTAATGTGCACTAAATTATTTCGAAGCACTGACTTTTAATTACAATTACAAATTAGTTAATGGTCTCATCATATAGTATAATGAAAAGTTATAATTTTAAACAACATTTTAAATGTAGAAAAAATAAGTTGATTAAAATGCTTCACTTCATAAATATAGTTTTATTTTGCTTTCAAATAATTTAGTCTAAATAATATGTATAGTTTACTAAACCATAGATTTTTTACATCAAATATCATTGGTATCTAAATTAAAGATACATTATATTGGATAAAAGAAAACACTTTTAAAAAAGTCAAAACTTTGACCAACAATATGTCTGTAACATGAAGGTTGCTAGCTATGATCTAGAACAAAAAACCTTTCAGCTTCTTTAAGGGTAGATACTTTAAACCTTGTTGTTCTTTCGGATGGGAAATCATCAAATAACTTTTCCCGCTCCCGGGGTTGATTCAGACTCACTGACTAAAGCCCATCTTTCATTTGCCCTTTGTGTTCCAGGGCCGCAGTATCTCTTTTGAACAACCCGCAACTCCTGGACAACCCGCAAAAACAGCCTTTTATAGCCTTTTTTTTGGGGTGGGAAACCATCAAATAACTTCCCCCGCTTTGGGCGGAGCGGGGGGGCATGTCAGACTTTTACTGACTAAAACCCACCCATGTTCCTTCTATTGTCCTTTACGTTCCGGGGCCGCGGTATCTCTTTCGAACAACCCGCAACCCCGGCAGGCGGAGGCTCTGGCAAGCCCCTCTGCTTTGCTGACATCTCTTTGAGGCGCGCGTGAAACACGAACGCGCCGTCGACACGGCCTGTCGTCAATATACGGACGGACGGTGAGCTACCCATTGCTCACCGTCCACAGGCCCGCATCTACGGTGGCCGGGAGTCGTCTCTCGGGGTCTGACGCCCGGGGCGTCTCCGGCGGCGGCTGGGTTGGCTTGATGTTCTCTCCCTCAAACGCCCGGCCACCTCCTTTGCTAGCATTACTGCTTCGCAGAAGGAGGTGACCGCTTCCCATTCCCTCTCGCTCCGGACCATAGACTGAACCAGGGCCGGACGCGAGAGATCGCCGCTGCCGATCGCCTCTACGAGGGCACGGCGGTGCTCCGCCCAAGCTGGGCAGACCGCCACTGTGTGCTCCACCGTGTCCTCCGGGCGATCGTCACAATGGTGACACCCGGGCGTTTCTTCCCGCCCGATTATATGCAGGAACCTCCCGAAACTTCCGTGTCCGGTGCGGACCTGCGTCAGGCGGTAGGTGAGGACGCCATGACGCCTCTCCTGCCACTCCTCAAAGAAGGGACTGACCGCCACTATTGTGGCGTGCCCTGCCTTTTATACCCTTAGACTTATTTTTGGCTTTACACAATTTGATCAATTACTCTTTTAGAGTACGCCTACGGGGTCCTTGTAATAAAACTGGGGCCCCTACCTACTTTACGAAAATCTAGTTTTCATGCTTAAAGAATGATTTCCTGGATCATTTTGCGGCTGGACGAGCGTCAACTTCACTTATTTAAAAACTGCATCTCATTTAAAAACCGCGACGGCAGCAATTAACCTACATTCATTAAAACCTTCATATACTTAGCCCATACATAAATATTTTATACGTCTTGGAAATATACGTGCAAATTAATTTCTAGGGGCTGTTAATTTCCTTTGAACTAAAATGGGTGTAAATTAGAAATTTCAAGACGAATAGAACGTGCGATGCATTTAAACACCTCTAGTTAGTCATTAAGACTATACGTAATTTTCGTGTAGTGCTTGTAATTACAGGGCTTTTCTGAACCTTTGTCACCTTTTCGTATATAAGCTAAACTATCCAACTCCATACGGTAATGCAAAAAAAGACTTGCACTGGCCAGGTAAGGGCAAAAAATGGGCTACCATCAAATAGATTGTTTCAAAATTCATCTAACCATTCTACGAATTCTTGGAGTTTGGTCTGAAGAAAATCCAAGTCTGTGTTATTTCTATTTATCCAGAATATTCGTATTTTTCTTTACTGTGCTGTATGTCATAATATACACCATGAACTTTTATTTTCTACCACAACAATTGGAGATATTTGCTGAAGAATTAATATTTTACTTCACAAATGTTGGAGCTATGTCTAAGGCATTAGCGTTTATATTTTTACACGATAAAGTTAAAAAAATGCTTGATATGTTGGAAAGTGATATGTTCCAGTCTGATGACCCTGAAGAAGTAAAACTTATAAAGAAAGCCAAAGATAAATCTTTGTTTTACTGGAAGATCACTGCTGGTTTATCTGTTTCAGCAAATACAGTAAATGTATTACTCCCATTCGTGGTGCATTTAGTTTTCAATGTCAAATTAGAGTTTCCAGTGTGTAGATATTCTTTTATACCACAGCAGTATGAGGCTATGTTTCTGTATCCAGCATATTTGTATCAAAGTATAGGGATAACGTCGCACATGTTGTATAACGTGAATATTGACACGTTTCTTCTGGGAGTGATGTTTCTTGCGATGGCCCAGTTGGAGATACTTAATAGGAAGTTGAGAAAAGTAACTGATGTTTGTGTAAATGTGAACGCTGCTCGTGGATCTGTTGATAAGTTTATAGATGATCAAAATGCTGTTTTGGAAATCATTAAGTGTATTAAACATTATGATGCGGTGGCAGAGTAAGTTCTTGTTTGAACTTTTAATCCTAAATGTTAGTCGCCATTAAATAGTTTGTACTAAGTTTTTGGTTTTCTTTCAGATATTGTAAATTAATTCAGGAAGCCTTCAGTGAGATATTATTTGTGTTATTCAGCTCTGGGTCCTGTAAAATTTGCATGTGCCTATTCCGATTTACTATGGTAAATTCTCTCATTAAATGTTGCTTCTCTATACTTGATTGTCAAAAGCAATAATTTCTGAAACTCTGTGTTTTTTTAGCCTGCTGAGACCAAATATTTAGTTTTCCTAACTCTGTATACAGTTGTCATGACACTCCAAGTAATGGTGCCTTGTTGGTTTGGATCTCGACTTATGGATAAGGTAAATTGACTTTGCGTTTTTAGTGGCTAAAATGTATTTTATTGCTGTATGTGGTTTTTTTTAAGAAATAGGTATATAAGCTGTTATAGTATTGAAATCTCAACATAATAAAACAATCTATTTTTTTCAGAGCAGTCAAATAACTTTCGCGGTATACGATTGCGATTGGACGCCACGATGTCGCAGATTCAAGAGCAATTTGCGACTTTTAGTCGAACGAGCTAACAGACCAATTACCATTAAAGGTGGGAAGATGTTCCTGCTGTCACTTGGGACTTTCACTGCAGTACGTAAAAAATATCATGAATCAACTGCTATTCCAATAGGATAGTTTCCAGTATCAAAGTAATTACATTCTATTTAGTCCGTCTTTTAGATTAATCAGAAATAAGGGACTCGTATTTTTTATTTGTAAATTAGACCAAAAATGACAAACATATAGCCCATAAAAGTTACGTGAAACGTCACGCGTTGCTGCATTTTTTCGCAACAAGTGACGTCACACGTAACTTTAATGGGCTTTAACTTTCATAATCTAAAAATTTTTTTTTTAGGAAACTAGCCTATTGACTGATTTTCCCCATATCTGCCAAAATCGAATAAGGATAAGAACCCTCTTAGACTTTGTATAGAAGATATTGCAAGGCCTAATCTTATTAGGACCTTTCTTGAAAGATTTTGGTATCAACAGATGTGAAGTCGACTACCATCAGTCTCTCGTTGTCTCAGATCTATAACCTAAAAAGATCCTTCGGGAAATTGATCATTTGACCTTAAGAAGGTTCCGTCATCAATTCTTGATGGAAGTATAAAAGGTGTGCCTTCGTAGGTTGTCAATTTGATTAAGAACTATCCACTTTTGTTTTCAGATTATGAATTCTTCGTATTCATTCTTCACTTTATTACGTCACATGCAATCTCGTTGATTATACATATTACCACAAATAAGTATTTACAGAATGAAAAAAAGTATTATTTGCGCATAAGTTAATTTCTCAGCAGTTAGATCTGTTTATCACTTCTGTTTAGACGGGTGACGGAGCATGGAGCGCTAAAATTAATTGAACATCATTGTTAATGAAGCTTTCATTAATAATTAACGGCAGTTGGATAAATTTGCGGAAAACATACTTTTTTATGCGTTAATCTGATATATTACATGTTTTTTGCTTGAACCTTTGCACATAAATAAGATGGATTAATAAATGTTTTTTTTATTCAGTACATTTTGTCCCATTGTGTACTACTGACCTCCCAATTTATTTTTCTAAATATATAAAAATAAGGTTGTACGGTAACCGTAAATTGACTGTCGACTAACGCAATCCTGGGTAGCTTTCTTTTCATTTTACTTCACGAACAGAAAAATAAATATACTGAACACATGAATAAATAGTCGTTTCTCAACGAGAGAGTACAATTTTTTCTTCGCGTCTGCGAGAAACAAACGTCACACACAAGGTCCGGGGACAATGGTGCTGTTCACCAGTTCATCTGTTACCCGGTGGCTGTAATAAGGCGTGTTTTTGCCCGAACACACAACGGAAAAGGAAACAATGATTTTGCTCGTGACTAGATAAATAAGATGTCCGGACGTGACGAGGGTACCATTACAGTTTTTATGGATTCTTTCAGTGGATACAGCATCAGCCGCGCCACCTGCCTCTGTTTGTTTAGGTCTGAGTACATTGACAATACGCAAAGTTATACCGAATCCCGATCGCTGAACGAGGTCACAAGCTGTATCGAATTCGTTATCATTAGCCCCTGACATTTGTCGAGAAAATGGAAATTGTAATTATGGACGCAATGGCAATGTATCCATTTGTTTCCATCGATGAAAAATGGATAAAAATTGCGCCCGCACACGTCCTTCCGCCGCCGCCTGCAAACGATGATTTAGTGGCGATCCCTGGATTTATAGAGCGGCCCGCCCCGCCCAGCGACTTCAATGAATAATAAATTGAAGATCTTTTTCGATATTATTGATACTTCGGGTATCTTCGCGTGATGTATGTTCGGGTGAGAATTGAAACCCTTTTATTAAAACATATATTACAGGACACGTCCCGACGGTGACACTGAATAATACGCTCCTTGTTGCGACTATTCTTTGCGGAGCTCTCTCTTATTTCGGATTTTATTACTCTAGGATTATTTATAGCATTGTCTGTATACTCTTGTAGAGATTCGTTGAGTCATAAATCCTTTGATTTTATCATATTTTGCTTATAATGCACGCTAAATGGGATAGTTCGTAAGTAAGTTGTAGTTGTATTCCAGTTTTTTCCAAGCCAAAGTTCAAATGTACAGATTAACGTAAACTTAAAGTAAACTTGCGCACTGCAGCGTAAATGTCTTTGGAAAACCATGCACAACACTCTCTTGCAAACTGCACTGGGTAATCAAGACTGAACGTTAACTTGGTAGCTTTCAAAATTCTGACAACAGCTATCGTCGCTAGTTGTCAGGCGTACAAGTGGAGGAGTTGGCTGTTTGAATTTGCCAAGCTAATTCCGAAGGGCGTACGAACCAGTTTGTCTTGCCGACTCGCGTTCTCGGCACTCACAAGACGTACCCACGACGAGGCAACGCAAACATATGCTAGTGGGGTTAAAACTTGCCCCGCATGTAAAATTAGTTAAATAACTCCCCGGGAATCTTCACTCTCTATATGGAAACACGTCTTTGCTCTAAACCCGAGCAAATTAGACTAGCGAACTTGCACACATTAAGCTCGCTTTCTAAATTAATCTACGTACTGTGGCTAATTAAGAAAAAACATTGTTCATGAACTGGAATTTATGTTTGTTTGTGTTCCAAATTGCTGAAGCATTGTTGTTATTCAGTGTTGTGTCTTTGCCAAAAATAAGTTATGTAACAATATCAAATGGACAGTCTAACTTGAAGTGATACATATTTGTACTATTAATAATTGTGTGAAGTTTTACGCTTCTGTTCCAGCTAGTTGTTTCTAACGTTGTTAATCCCATTTCAAATCCAAAAGTTTCGAATGGCGTTAGTTGTATAAATACTAAATACTACATCAAAAAGTATAATAGTAGTAACTAAGATCAAATTCCTACATCGTGCAAGCAAAGTTATCCCCGACTTATGAGTATATAGAAGAACCTGACCACAATTACCGGGCAAGTAGCCTATTAGACACAACACACAACTGGTCGGAGGATACTCCCTTTTTTATGGGAAATGAAAAACTTTACACCCTGTTCTTCTTAACTGTTTTTTTTTCGGATGGGAAATCATCAAATAACTTCAGACTTTTACTGACTAAAACTTTTTTTCTTATAATAGCTGAATGGGTATCCCTATAACATTGTTTCTATATGAAAGTAACTTCGAATGATCGGAGCCAGCCATTCGTTCACTGAATGGATGTCAATAAATCGTCTAAAAGCTTACTTACTTGTGAGTTTGGTTATTTATATAAAGTACTGTTGTTTAAGTGCAAAAAGAAAAAGGTATAACAAACAGATATCTGCTCATTGGGTGAAAAAAAATATCTTGATTTCAGACTGTCCCTCTGCATCTAGCCTGCTTAATCTAAAATAAAATACCTTTAGGGGTACAAAGAGGCGTGTCGACGGCGCGTTCATATTCCACGCGCGCCTCAACGCAATGTCAGAAAAGCAGAGAGATCTGCCAGGGCCACTGCTTGCCGGGGTTGCGAATAGAAAGGGCTAAAGAAGGAACGTGGGTGCGTTTTAGTCAGTAAAAGCCTGACACTCCTCTCCGCTCCGCCCAGCGTGCGGGACAAGTTATTTGATGATATTCTATCCGCAAAAAAATTGCCACCTCATAGCCTACCTACTAATTTAGTCGAGAAAAGGCTTGGCAAATTATCCTAAGTTTATTACAAAACGATTCTCCAAAGATCTAGCAAATAGACAAAGCACGCCACAAACACATGTTTAAACTATAAAGCGACTCTAGAATTTCAATGTACTCCCCATTCACTAATTCTAGAAACTCAAAGCGTCGACATGTTGTTTGAGTCATTTGTGTGACTTGGCGGTCTAAACACTAACATGGACGGCTAATTTCTTCATTCTACCCTCTAGACTGCTGAAGCGTATTTTACGAGAAAATGGCTTATTTGAATGTTCGTGGGTACATGTAAGAAGGTATTACGTCTAAGTGAACCTGTAAAGATTGGATACGCACGTGTATTTCTTAATTGATTGACATATGTCTTGTTGATGTTTTGTGACAAAACATCTTCATTTTCAGACTCTGTTGGGTTTATTAAATATTTGTAATACTTAAATTATTTTTGCCATAAAGTTTTACTTACCATCCAGGTCCTTTCCTGAGCCAGTAAAACTACTTTTTGTTAATTTCGAGTATGTATTTCAAAGTTGACAATTACTTATTTCACACATAATATATTTATACATTTTTAACAATACCATTAAATATTTACACTAAACAATACTTCTTCAATGTAATGTAAATTGTTCTTTGTATTTCAACGATTATATTTGTCATCGATCGATAGTATTATGTGCGAAATAAATAATTATAGTAATTAACACGTTGACTGCCGTAGTGTAAATGAGAAAAATCAGTAAAAAAACGGACGATATGAATATTTTAAAATATATCTAATTTAGGATTAGATCAGAAGCTGCGTTTCATAATTATAAAAAAAACACATGAGCCACCAGTAACCTACGTGGCGCCATGTTATTAAAAATGTTTTCAGCTTCTGTTTTATCTGTTTTACTTGATACAAACCTCTAACTAAATCCATGTAATGACAATAAACAGGTCTGTTTGAAGTTGAACGTCGTCGTCATGAACGGACGCTGATTAGTAGCGAATGTCTGCGGTTGTGGCGCTACAACTCTGTAGCACTGGCTGGTTTGTCACCCTAGAGGTCGAAGGCTTGGAAGAAACTTCAGTTGGTTGAGCCAACAAGATTGTTTAAAAAAAACGCAGCGTTATTTCAAGCGGTTCCAAGTAAGAGCCTGTGTAATTTTGAAAATGAGAATAAGGTATATTTGTTTAAGATAAAATAGTCTCAACATTATATTCTAACGTTAAATCTGCTCCTTTAGGCAAAATATCGGTTTAAAATAATAAATTAATTAATGTGTTCGTTGCTGCAAATGATTAACAAAAATGTAATATTTGGCGAACATAGATAAAGGTTATCTTACACATTACATCCGCTCTTGTTATCGCATATAGATAATACCTAATGTTCATGAGAAGTTAACCAAATTGATTTGATCTTATCACACGGTTTATTCATATTAAGTAAGTATTTACCCGGAACATAATATATCGTATTAAGAAAAGCAAAGTTTAGTTTTAAGGCATCTTACCTTTTAACCGTGAATTAAATAGACTAAAGATGAAACTTAAATAAATATCTGTCGCATTATTCTGACAACCTTCCTTCCAGTTTTTTTACATTCCCGGTCACATTTGCTGGGTCGAGTGATCGCGAGCGAGTCCAGTCGTTGGGAATGAGTTTTCTATTTATCTAAAGAGTCAACTAAGCTCAGTCGGTTAGTTAGTTGCGGCAATGGATGGTTTAGATAGTTGCGGCCATGTTTGTGCTGTGATCAAGACTGCTAGATGAAATTGGTGACAGATTAGATGGATGTCGCTACTTGGATGCAGGTTTGTTTTTGTTGCAGCTCTTTGTTTTTGTTTGTTAACTTATAGCAGTGCAAATATGTGATAAAACTTTCTTTTTAACTAGATTATTTGATTCTAGCTGAACCTAGCTAGATAATGAAATATTTTGTTTGGTAAATTATTTTTTGGCAATAACAATATGTTTGCCTATGGAAGTTTCAGAAAAGTGTTATTTTTTCTCTTGGTAAGACCAAAATCAATATACCGTACCGTCATCATAAGGAATGTGTTGATGAGCCCAATCATGTCATTTCAATTTTTACATACCGCGAAAATGTTAAACTACTGTAACGATTACGTGACGTTTCTAGGGCACTTGCATAACCCAATTTTAATGTTAAGTTATGAGTTCAGAAACCGCCAGAGTAAAAAGAAATTGCACGTATTGTTGAAAAGAAAATTCATGGATTCTCACTAAAAATGCTTAGAAAACTGTAGATTCGACAGAACCAACTTAGAAAACTATTTGTATGCGAACAAACAGTAATATAAAAGTCCCCGCGCTCGACATATTCTCACAAAAGCCATTGAACAAGTCCATTTATTCAATGTTTTAAAGACACATGGTCTCTTGAAACTGTTGCGGGTAGAAGGGTAGAAGAAAAGCTTTGAGTTGATCCGTTCAACTAAAAGTTTTCAACAACAGTTCAAACATTTTGCGGCACGACATACAGGGTTCCCCTTTCAACGTGGAGTCTTTGTGCTTGGTGCATTAGATCGATTGTTTAGTGCCACCAATTGCTGTAATTTGTTGCTGTACGAACGTGGTTTTTTTTAAACCTGCATTGTTTCAGAGGCTTGCGTTGTGTTGAATAGATGGTTTAAATTTAAGCCGCGGTTTATTTTTCGCACTTCAAAAAAGGAGGGTGTTCTATGTTCGACCGTATTTTTTTTAACCGATTTCCATAATTCTTTTTTTTGTTCGAAAGGGTATACTTCTGAGGTGGTGGTGAATTTTTCTTCTATAACAATGGAAAATTAATACTCGATAAAAAAAATGTGATAAATCATCATACCATAACTAAAGACTCACTAATTAACTCTTTTTTTGCTTTTACTTTGGACGCTCTTAAATTGTCGTTTTGCTGAATCGTTATCACATAATATCAATATTAATGATGTATCCAAGATTTAAAAAAGAAATGTTTGGAATGGTCAACTACAGTACTTTTACAAATTATTATTTCTTGTGACTGGGACTGCTGTAGCAGCATTTTTTTTTGTTTCTATGACATTCACAAAAGCCTGTAATGGTCTAATTGAAATAAATGCTTGAAATAAATAAATAGTATGAGTTTAAATTCGCACGGTAAGAACTTGACACTGTTTTTTTTAACCTTTATTAATTAATAATGCAGTTATTCAAGTACTATTTGTGTTTTAATGGAAAGTATTCGGAAGCTAATTTACCTCCCTATTTATTTAATCAGTACCAAGCAGATAAGTGGCGAGCAAAAACATACGCTTATTCATGCTCTTAATTATGAATAAAATTAAAATAAAAGCCGTTATAATTTTAAATAAACATAAATAACACCCGCAAAGCGATTAGCAACCATCTAAAATGCCTATAACAATAAACAAATTATGTCTTTGCATAATTTGCTCTCGAAAATTAACTTTAATTATTCCATAAATTCAAACGGACACCCTTCACGTTATTAGCATTCACGACGTAACTACAAACGAAATAAAAGGGTCGAAGTACAAATATTTCAGGTCAACTTAATTTGCACGAAAATTGCAAGTTTAATTTCTTCCCGTTAAGAGTCCATTTCGTCTGTCCCCCGTTCGGCTTTGTCTTCACAATTAATTTAGTATGAGGAAATCTCCATTCCGTGACAATGTTACAGCATTTACTTTTCTTACTGTCTTGACTTTCATTTATATTTCAAAGGGACTAGTCGCTGTAATGAAATTGTTTTAAAGGCAGGTTCATGATTTATTTATTAAAATAGAATCCGGTGAATTATGTCGTTATGGCAGCTTTTATTATGATTAAATAATTATTAAGTAAACTGTTTTGCTTTTTTGTTAAATGTCAAAGATTTTTTATGAGGTGTTTATTTGGTTCAGCTTTTTATTCTTGGGTAGATTTCAAATAAATGGAAAGACGAGGGTTTTTACTTCGATGTTGTTTTTTTAACATCATACTTTGTTGGGCTTGGGTGTGTCTCAATTTGATTGAATATTTATTATTTATAATTATTTTACAGACAACAATGTGGTCCAATGTGTTAGTAAGAATAAACAATATTTGAAAATTTAATGGGTTGTTAGGCAAAATAAGATATTCAGATGCATCGGGTTAGACTCGAAGCCAAACCCAACATAGTTTAGGAAAAGACTTTACAAATGCTGAACCAACAGTTTAGCTTCCAGTTGAATGCAAGCACATTTAACAATCAGAGATGATTATTCCTAGGCAAAACAAACTGTCAAACTATCACTTACAATGATTTATGCTTGTCCGTAGGTTTGCTCGTTATACGTTTGAAGTGAAACTGACGCTTTTTAAAGCATTTTGTCTGACATTGTTTACGTGTAACCTTTGGACAAGATGTAGGTAACGTTTGAACAATGCATTCAGGATGCTGCTGGGGCTGCCACGCTTCTGCAATGCGTCGGGAATGCTTGCTGATGCGCACGCTGATGATTTTGCAGCGATCAGACGTAAGCGTGCCGCGTCGCTGCTGCAGAGGGTCCGGGGCAGCTCGAACAGTCTCCTGAATTTCGTTGCTTGGAAATTGCCCGTTTATGCGTGTTTTGTCGAATCTACATATTTTACTAACATGGTTTTCTAAGTTACAGTGTACTAATAAAATATAGATGTATAATTTCCAAAATTAAATGTTTAACCTTACTAATATTATAAAAGCGAAAGTGAGTTTGTTTTTTACGTCTTCACACCTAAATGGCTAAACCGATTTTGATGAATTTTGGTTCAGAGATATTTGGGACCCTGGAGACGGACATAGGTGATCTTTTTTCTAAAAAAATGGGAAATGAGGGAGAAAGAGGGAAGAAAAGGGAAAACTTAGCATTGCTATTACAAGAAATAAGGCGCAAGGGCAAAAACTACAGGTAACAGGTATTTACCTACCTGTAAATCTGGAAACGGGAAGTGTTACCACAAATTTAACGCGAGCGAAGCCGAGGGCAAAAGCTAGTTATTATTATAACTTAATAATCATCCACCGGTCAAGCCACACAAACAGCGCTAAAGCGACACAGCGCTGTAATGTAAATAAAAACGCTAAAAGCACTCTATTATTTTAATAGCGGATCATTTTTCCACACTCCCCCTCGGTTCATGTTTAAAGAAATAGCCACTAGTGCGATTTTATCGGTAAAAAACTCGCCCCAACTCACCCCAAGTTAGTTGACCTATGGTGCTAGTTTTTCAGTGGATAAATACGACTGGCAAAACTCTAGGGAGTAATTCATCACGACGGTGAGTAGCCTCTAGGACTCTTTCCTCTCAAAGAAGGTTTATTATACTTAGGGGCCATGATTTTTCTGCTTGAGTTATTATGAAGCTGAAGTATGACGTTTATGTGATTGTTTTAGTAATCTAAGAATGTTAGGGTGTTATAACACTTGTTTTATGTAAGTAACGTCAGCATTAGTTTTTTTTTCTTTTGGTTTTTCATGACAAAACGGTATTTTGCTCGATTTGATGACTCTTAGGAGTTATGATTGTAAATCAACTATGTATTCGGAAAATGTGACATAATGTAGTTTCATTAGTAAGTAAATCCTCACTAATCCTTACTAATATTATAAAAGCGAAAGTGAGTTTGTTTGTTTGTTTGTTTGTTTGTTTGTTTGTTACCTCTTCACGCTTTAATGGCTAAACCGATTTCGATGAATTTTGGTACAGAGATAGTTGGGAACCAGGAGACGGACATAGCCTATTACTTTTTTAAAAAGAGTGGGATATGAGGGAGAAAGAGGGAAGAAACGGGAAAACTTAGCGTTGCTATTACAATTCAATAAGGCGCTACCGAATTTAACGCGAGCGAAGCCGCGGGCAAAAGCTAGTAATATTATAAAATCGAAAGCGAGTTTGTTTGTTACGTCTTCACGCCTAAACAGCAAAACCGATTTTGATGAATTTTGGTACAGAGATAGTTGGGACCCTGGAGACGGACATAGGCTATTTCTTTAAAGTAAGAAACGAGGGTGAAAGAGGGAAGAAAAGGGAAAACTTAGCTTTGCTATTACAATAAATCAGGCGCAAGGGCAAAAACTACAGGTAGCAAATCAGGAAATGGGAACTGTGTTACCCCGAATTTAACGCAAGCGAAGCCGCGGGCAAAAGCTAGTTGAATATAATTCGTTGATTCGATTCAGTTTCATCCCACTTAATTTTTTTTTGTCAGAGGCAAAAAAAAATTTAGAAAACCACAAATTGCACCTACTATTAACTGTTACGGCGTAGGTGGCCCGTAGCTAGTAACATAACACCATGCCAACCATCCACGAAGGGTTAAGCAGAGGTGTACCTAACACATGATACACTCACATTTCCCCAGTTATATTTAGGTCCCATGTGATGAGGGTCGACTCTATTGCCATCAACCGGGCACAATTATAAACTCTGGCTGCTACTTGGAACGGTTGGCGCAGTAGCTGAGCGATCGACTGCCGCGATGCGTGTTGCGGGTTCGATTCTCGCACGGAACAAATATTTGTATGGCCTACAGATAGCTGTTTCGGGTCTAGCTGTTTCTGTATGTGAGTTTAAATGTTTGTAAATGCACCCACGATACAGGAGAAATTCCTAGTTAAAAAATGACACTGCAAAACTAACGTAGCTTATAATACAAATTAGTCAATCAAATCAATCACAGCAGATTATTGAAACGTGACTAGTTCAACAATAGTCTAAACAAAATAATACACGATACTAAAACATAGTAAACTAAGCAAATACTAACAAATGCAATCCAAATAAGTTTGTTACCGAAACGTATGTTTACAGCTTTGTCATCGGCATGTAACTAATTGGATGTGCGACTATTTGTTTTAATTTGGTTCTAATGAAATTGTGGCTAGATTGAACAAGAATCGAAATGGTACCTTATGTTTATCTAGGTAGGGATGGTATTGGTAAGTAGACCAGAGTCTAGAAGAAATTATATTTTTCTAGCTTTTGCCCGCGGCTTCGCTCGCGTTAAATTCGGGGTAACACAGTTCCCCTTTTCTGATTACAGGTACTTGCTACCTGTAATTTTTGCCCTTGCGCCTTATTTATTGTAATAGCAAAACTAAGTTCTCTTTCTCCCTTATTTCTAACTTTAAAAAAAAATTGCCTATGTCCGTCTCCAAGGTCCCAACAATCTCTGTACCAAAATTCATCAAAATTGGTTAAGCCATTTAGGCGTGAACAAACAAACAAAGAAACTCACTTTCGTTTTTATAATATTTGTAAGGATAGGCTACAACAAACATGGAAAAAATCACAGGCGATTAAACAGCTGACGTCAATACTGCAGAAAGGTGAAATGTCTCTAAATAGTTGCAGTTTGTTTTGCCCTTCAGAAGACTGGATGGTTATATATAGTGTTTGGTTCGGGCAGCTATGAATCATCATTGAGCATCTTCAACACCGGTTACAAAAAAACTGAAAACGGGGAAGTATGAGTCGGACTTGAGCATCGATTGTTCCGTACAAGCTTGTAGGTAAGGAAATGAAAGTACCGAACATTACTCTGACTAAAAAGGTAAACTGTTTTGAAGGACAAACTTAACTTTGCCGTTTGAAAACTGCTGTCGTACATTGGAAAAGGTCATGGTCTGAGTACCAATTGTTATTGGGTTTGTAATCACATTTTTTTTGTAATGCATCTATTAGTTTACTGTTTTCTTCTTATGAGATTCTAGGTCAACGAGAAGTACTCTATAGCTTTGATTTCCTTTTCTTCCAGATAATGCGACATAAACGGCTATGTCTTTTGATTGCGTAAATTAAGAGAGTCGATTTTTTCCGGTTCAAAAAACCGCAGATCTGAGTGTGTCGTTTTCAAATTTCAACTTAAAAGCTCCACGCGTTTTCTAGATAAAGCATTTTAAAAGATAATTTTGACGACAAGTTTGGCGCAGTGGCTGAGCGATCCACTGCTGCGGTGCATGTTGCGGGTTCGTTTCCGCACGGAACAAATATTTGTATGGCCTACAGATAGTTGTTCCGGGTTTGTAAACGCACCCACGATTAAGGAGACATTCCTAGTAAGGTCCACGTTTTTCTATATTAAAATAAAGATAATCATATAAGGGTACAGTATGTACCTTTTAAAGTAAGAAACCCTAAACAGAAAAAACAGCCTAGTAAAATGTAGATCGTGAGAGACACACACAATCTGCCAAATAGGTTAAATTTCAGCTATTATTCAAAATGTATTCATTGTGTTTGTAGCAAACTGGTAGTTTACAAATGTTTTTTTTAATAATGTTGGCAATACATAAATACATATACGCTATCACAAATGTAACAAGTGAACACTAAACTGTTTTTAGTAAAACCATGTTTCGTCGAATTTTACCTAATGGCGAATGATCTACGTTTTAAAAAGCCTACCTACTCTTTATTCAAAGACTCGTCGTAATTTATTGAATGCACTGTCAGACACTAGACAGAGACAAAGGCTTAGCCACTCAGTTGGTGTACTTAACTGCTTGCTTATCTTCCCTCATCGTACAGTACACAAAAGTTGCGAAGAATATCGTGCAAGCGCCGACTGAAAGTGTTTGCTCTAATGAAACACGATTGTTCGCGAGGCACACCTGATGTCGTCTTTCTCTATGCTCACAAAACTCCCCTCGCCCGGAACTGGCTGAGATATGAAAATGTTATTCTTTTTTTTAAATCGGAATTGTGTGTTCTTTGCTGAGTTCTTAACGAGGTAGGCAGAAAGTGCCAACGGCGATTCGGTTTGTATTTTCTTTTTTTTGTTTGCTTTGCTATTCTTTGTTTATTCTGTGAACGTAAGAAAAGTATGGCTTTTATGCTCGTTGTTTATTAGCTTCTAATTAAAAGGTGCATGACTAAGAGACCGCAAATTTCGGTTATTTCTTTTAACATGGTTGTAAAGAATTCTACCTCATAATCCAGATCACTTTAAAACGGATTTTAAAGTGATCTATCTGGATTTAGAGGTAAAACTCTTTCAACAGTCTGTGATTCTATCAGAAGGTACTAACTACCCGTGTTTTGTGTACGAGTACTTACTTTTATGGAGCTCTTTCATAAAACACAGTTCTCTGTAGAAACGTATCTTAGCAATATCAACGTTCTTTACATAACAGCACTCAAATGCCTTTACATTAATCACCACACGTTTCATTTAACATTCAACATCACGTCGGTACATAGGACCAAACTAATTAGTTGGGCAAACAATTTCAGTTTTAGTTAGTGATTTATTAAAAGCGCAAATAGTTTAATTAGATCGGTCTGCACAAAACTGAATGCTATTTACGTATGCATTCACGCATACGGCAAAAATCAGGTGGTTCTGCGAATATGATAGATAACCTTACAAATACATGCGTGTGATTGGATGAATGGTTTTGCATTTAGAATTTTAATAGATAATAGTGTTAAAAAATCGACCAAGAACGAGTCAGATCGTACAAACGTAACATAAACAACCATATCGCTTGACTGCGTAGATTTAAAGGCTTAATATTCATAGCACAAAGTCGTTTAAATTTCAACTCCTTCCTTTCGATACCTCAACCTGTTCCCAAGACAAAGAATCTTGACGGACAGACACACACAGACGGACAATAAAGTGATAGGATCAAGGTTTCCGTATTTTTCTTTTGAGGCACGGAACCCTAGTTGTCGATAGAAGATACACCATGCCTCGGAAACCACGCTAAGCCGTAAGTCCTTGCTGGCCTGTGGACGGTGAGCAATGGGTAGCTCACCGTCCGTCCGTCTATTGACGACAGGCCGTGTCGACGGCGCGTTCTTGTTTCACGCGCGGCTCAAAGAGATGTCAGCAAAGCAGAGGGGCTTGCCAGAGCCTCCGCCTGCCGGGGTTGCGGGTTGTTCGAAAGAGATACCGCGGCCCCGGAACGTAAAGGGCAATAGAAGGAACATGGGTGGGTTTTAGGCAGTAAAACTCTGACACTCCCCCAGAGCGGGGGAAGTTATTTGATGATTTCCCACCCCAAAAAAAAGCCGTAAGTCCTGCGCCGGATTTTTCTCAGGTCGTATAAAAAAAAACGTTTATTTGCAATTCAAGTTTTGATAGCTACAAAAGTGATTGGAACCTCCTTTTAAGCAAGTAATGTCTGTGTTAGAACACTCTACTCTTCCACAAAAAGACGTACGTAAAAGTAGTACGTGAATGCAAATATATAAATGCAATATAATCTAAGATAGGCATGCAATGTAATCTGATCTTATAAACAAAATAAAAATGTAGCGGTTTGCCATTGGACTATGAGAGTCAGGAAACAGAGAGTGCACCTGTGGCTGCACACATAATATCTCTTGCGCAGATGACTAATCTCCGCTGAAATTGGCCGTGATTGTAGACCGTGATCCGCCGAAAACGGTCATGAGGACTATAATTATGTATATTTTCTCTTTGAATGGTTAACCCCCCTATCCCTTTGCTCGAGCCAGCCCACGTTGCTGAGCCAGTAAATCAAATTCCCCCAAATAAAGGAACTTAGATCCAGCCTGTCCCTTTGCTGTCTTCCTCCAGCGACGACCTAAGCCGAGGTCCGTACCCCGCAGGGGTGCCCTTAGCGTGCAGTCGTTTAGTTTATAAGTTTTATGCCCCTGGCTGGAATCCTTAAATGCAAGGCATCCAGAGGTTGAAGTGCGAGATGCCATTAAAAAAAATGAATGGTTAAAAAGAGGCGTACTTTTAAAAAGTAACAGTAATTTGTTGATAAGCATTTAGTGTCTGTTTTCGTTTCTTAAATAGACACATGAAAATCGACGAAAGTAAAATATTGTATTTGCACTTGGCTTCAACCTTAATGATTATATTATACATACATTAGTGCCGATTCTAATGACACCCACCATGTACAACCTGCATTGACTGCTTTTGGAGACGATTCAATTTTTATGGACGACGATGCTGGCGTTCACTGTTCTGATGTCGTCTAATCCTTAAGTCGTCTATCTTAAAAAAGTTGGGTTCCGTCGTATAGATGACCCAGCTCAAAGTCCTGACTTCAATCCAATTGATTATGTTTGGGATGTTTAAACTAGAATAATATTAATATGACATATCCGATCAAATCTTATTTTATTTCACACCATTTTAGTCGCGATTTAAGATAGTCCGATTTAGCTTGACTACCAATATTTTTGTTGAAAACGTCAATTTCAAAATAGCGATATTGCCATTTTACCTATTTTTTCACTTTAATTAATTTCAGAAAAGAAAACGTCTGGATAGGAACAAAAGTAGGTTTGTTTTAGTTTGTGAAAACAGAATCGACACTAATAACTTTTTCTAGACTAGTTTTTGCCCGCGGCTTCGCTCGCGTTAAATTTAGGGTAACACAGTTCCCCTTTCCTGATTTGAAGGTACCTACTACCTGTATTTTTTTGCCCTTGCCCCTTATTTATTGTAATAGTAAAGCAACTATCTCTGTACCAAAATTCATCAAAATCGGTTCAGCCGTTTAGGCGTGAAGACGTAACAATGAAACATATTAGTAAGGATTCATCGAAACTATACTCATAGTGCCCAATTGCCCATACTACATGAAACTTAAATACTTACTTGAAATAAGATCTTATCACGTCATCGTTTAGGCTGGATGTTGCTGAGAACATTATCTAAGGAAGGAACCACGTCGTTAGTGTATCTACAATGGGGTAATGGGGTCGTAAAGGATCATATATTCAACCATGTTGGCTACTTGGAAATTATCATGAAATTAATTTGGCTGGAGATGTTATTCCACTTAAGTCAGTAGTGTAACAGCTGTGTTAATTGAGTAGGCAACATTTGGGAATGTTTAGTTGAATAAAAAATCTTTTAATGTTCTACGAAACGAACTGAATTGTTCGAAATTAACTATGTTTTAAGCAAAAGTAGAGTACGTTAACAAATAAACCGCCAAAACGACTGGTTCCATTTAGACATAAAATTATATTACGGTCGGTTACTCGAGGAATCCACCATTATTTTGGCGCCGCCCTAAAAATATTAAAAGTCCAGTTGACGACTTCGTAAACTTAAAATTTTAAATGTTATATGTGAATATGGCATTCTATACTAAAATTTTCCACGGCATTGCAGAATAGTACTTACTGCATTTATATACTGTCATGCAAAATGTGACATTTATCCATTTGCGTGTTGTGTTCGAACACAATAATTTTTCCATTGAATTGGGTCACAGACGTTATACGTAGTTATTGGTCCATTCTGCAATTTTTGTACTGTCAAATAAAAATATTTATTGTATTAAGTCAGACTACAGGATTGGTTTTCAGTCGAGCGATGCCCAACCAAGCGTCGATATTCTTTTTCCCCTATAATAAATTGTATATAAAGGCACCGCGTGCGGGTCACGCATACCATCTCATAGATTTATATCCCACACTTCTGTCCAAATTTAGATTTAGTGTTATGTTTAGCTATAATTCAAGTTTATATTCTAGCCACCACTTACGTTTTCCGCAAAATTGAGAAAAATAGGATTACGAGGGCGGTAATTATTAATATTTTATAAGTTTGCAACGCAATACAAATTGAAAATAATAAAGCAGCGCGTCGTAGTCTCGCGGATGCTGCGGACGTTTTAGATAAGCGCTGTAGTTAATTTATTACAAGAGAAGCAGTGACTTGTGTATAATATTTTATTATTCAGTTTGCATTTTCATAATATTGCGTCTAGACAGTAGACCATATGGCGTACAATCAGAGCGCTCTCGAGCGTGCACCTATCAAGGCAAGTGGACGATTCATCCAAAAATGCTGCGGATTCATATTCGGTCGTAATATCCTGCAATTACCCAGCTTTCCAACTGCCGGAGGGGCTTAATACATCCAGGGGTCCGCCGTAGTTATTCGTCGTTCAAACCGTCTGCTCACATATGAGTTTTACGTCATTTGGGTAAATTTTTCAAAGCGGAACAATTTTTCCATGAAACGAACCGACCGACCCGGTTTAAATAACACTCGTTAACTTTTCCGCACAGTAACGGGCTACGCGATTATTTTCGAGAATGCGATTTTTTAACGGGTTGATTAAAACGAGCGTTTTTTTTTCTCTGAAGTACGAGTAATTTTTCACGTTAATGCACGGCTGAGCGAAATAGGCACTTATTATGTTAACGTTGTTTACGTTGAGTTTTTGTAACTCAAAGTAATTAAGTTAAAAATATTGACGTAACAATAAAGTGTTCGTTTTGATGTTGAAAAAGGTTTGTATTTTAAAAACTTTAGGCTGGAAAATAAAATTATATTTGTATGTGACTCGCGTTTATTTTACAACGAATGAAAAGTAACTGGTGTGGCCATAAATAAAATGTTTCTACATAAATAAAAGAGGATTAAATGTCGAATTAGTATTCAAGAGCATATCTATCCGAAGCTAGCGGGTACCAGGGCAACAGTGCTCTCGGGAGGCTTCGGTATCACCGCGCGGCTATGTGAAAAATTTAATTCATTGCCAGCAAATTTATATGCATACCGCGATTGCAGTCTATTAAGAATGCACCGTCCGCCGTCGCCGGGAGCTCTAAAATAAAACGGTCAGCTTCATTTCATCCATCATACCTATACCGAGGGTTAGAAAAAATTAAATCTGTTTTTCCTGCTATTGGAGTTATGAAGTGCTTGTCTGCATTATTTACCAGCTTTTTACAGCAATTTCACTCATGGTTGGTTATTACTCGTATTTAGAAGATATGTTATTAGTTTCCAAAATAATTGAGAAAAGTGAATAAGTTTTCATAGCAATAATTGTAAGGCTACAGATAAAAAATATGTATTTGGTTACTTCTATCCAGCTTTATGCCTTATAGAGGGTGTAACAGTGCTCTAAATGAAGTCAAAAGCCACGTGTTCTCATTTTCATTACAATCTTTTTTTTCTAGACCATACCTGCCCTAGTATTGCCCTGCCTTTCTAGTTACGGAAACATTGGGGTCAAAGAAGAAAAAAAAACAGCTTTTTTGATTTTACAACTTTACTTTTAATTCCCTTTCTATAAAATGCATCCATCAGCATTATGTTTTAAATGCGTAAAAGTCAATTATACCATAAAACTTGATTTTGCATCCCTAAAAATGCCGTTTTCATGCAACATTCTTTCGTAGAGGTAATAATAACAGTTTATTAAGATGAAAAATACAAAATTGACACAAGTTTGAGTATACGTAATTGGCACATAGAATATTAAATACAATAATAGTGTGCAAATGATGGGTAAGGAACAGTCAATCCAAAATTTGAGCGCTGACTCATAATTAGGAAAATCTTAGGAGGCAGTGTCTTCGCATAAAATAATTAAAATATTAATATTTTATAAATTAATTTAATATTTTGCGTAGAGGTACATAGTTTGATATACGGCTTTGTGAAGGATTGGTTTACACTCTGTATTTATCGTTAAAGCCTCACCAGTTCTTACTGATAAAAATAAATCTGATAAAGCGTGCATTATTTCTCAATAATGCATGCTTTAGGTTTGTAAAATGTCAATCAATGTCACAAAAAAAATGTTATGCTCTTCCATTTTCTGGTCCATCAGCTAAAAATAACACGACACCAAGCTCCTTAAAGGCAATCGCCTAATTTCAACCAAATGAAGCACTTAAGTGCTAGCTTTACACCAGAAAAGTTGTTTTATCCGATCTCTTACAAAGTAAATGTCGGGTCTCCATGAAATATGCATTAAATATTTACTGAGCCTCGGGCAGGCCATTCGCTTGAAGTTGACTGAACCGAACAGATTTGCAATTCACCGAACATCCTTTAAGAAAAAAGAGCCACCGAACAAAGGGGAAGTAGAATCGAAATGAACCACTAAATATCAACCGGCTAAGTGTTCGCTTGCCGAGAAATGGCTCATTGTGAAACCTTTTGTTTTTTGCTATATTTTGCTGGTGCGCCTTTTTAGATTTATGTTTTGTCGATGATTTTGTGTAGGTATGCCTGAGATAAATTGCTGTGGAACAGTTTAAAAAGTAAAACTTATACAAAGTATAATCACCGAATTTCCAGCTATTAATTTATGTATTAAATATGGAAGACCTACAGGTAAAGAAAATATAACAAAACTTTGCAAAAAAGACTGACGTCAATTACAAGTCTTCACTTATACACACCTGAACAAAACTAAATTCTATGGACATTACAGTAGCATACTAAAACAGAACACTTAAAAGAAAATAACTTATGCAAAAATGACTGCAGCTAAACAAACATATTGCTCAAACTATAAAACAAATAAAAAAAAAGATTATCTATTTACAATGCACTAACAAATTTGACGCCACGGTTGGCGCAGTGGCTGAGCGATCGACTGCCGCGCTGCGTGTTGCGGGTTCGATTCCCCCACGGTACAAATAATTGTATGGCCTACTGAGAGTTGTTCCGGGTCTAGCTATGTATGCGAGTTTATATGTTGGTAAAAGCACCCAGAATATAGTAGAAATTTCTAGAGAGGGGCAAAGTTTTTTTTTTTAAAAACATGCTCATGCTGTGTGCTACAGAATGTATGAGTTTTCGGTAGAAAAAAAAGAAGTATTTACATTACGTTAGTTTTTTTGTTGAGGATCTTTTGATATCAGCCTCAATTTTTCCTGATACCTGATGCACTAAGCAGACGCAGCAATGAGGTTAAAACTTTAGCACCTCACGAAACAGAACGTGAAGATAAAGTGTTCAATGATCTTAAATAACTTCTTATACTGCAGCATAAAACTAAGTTTTACCGTACGTTCATAAAATGAGCAGTTAATTTAGTTCACAACGATTACATTATTCACTTTCATATAGTTTCAGGTGATTAGGAGTTAAATTAACATTTTTATTTATATTATTGGAAAGACTTGGGGAACTCTTCGCCAAGCAATGAGACAGTATAAGCTAGTGAAAAAATACTTTTTGTTCGTCGATGGTTATATTTGGTAATATTTGTTTCGTGCGTAGAGTCATGTACAGTCAAGAGCAAAAACATGTCTTCTCTTACGAAAATTCAAAAGCAATTTCCTTCAAGTGTATTCATTGTCGTCTTACAGTTTCACAAACATAGTATTTTGGAAACCATACATAGCCATATTACGAAATATTTTTTTTATTTCAAAGTACCGTTCAACCGTTCTTTTTTTACGAGAAAATCTTTAGTAAATTATTTAAATAATCTACTATACAATGTGACTATAATATGTTTTTGCTAAATTTAAAACAACCAAATTTTCTGTTTGAATAGTCACTTTACAGTCATTTATTTTGTAACTATCTGTAGCTCACAGAAGCATTACTATAAGTATCTGTAAGTACCAAATGGCAGGCAGAGAAATTCCATATCACAAAGGACATAGACAGACGATTTTCATCGAAAACAGCCCTATTCTGAAGGTAATAACTTTTGATTTTTCATATTAGATCGGGAACGGCATCGATTGTTGGGGACATTAAAGAATTGCTGGAAGACTGTTACGTCCCCGCAGGCATTCTAATAGAGTTCGCTACTGCCTGCAAGATGTTGATATAGAATCTTGCAAAATAGGGCATTGGGTATTTTGATAGGAGGAAACTGATTTGAAAGTTAATGTTAAAGCAATAGAAATAATAGAAAAGGTAGAATAGTTTTTGTTTAGAAATGATTTGAAAGTAAGTGCTACGACACTTTATGCCGTAGCTGCTACGAACCTACATATTTCTCGTAGCAGCAACGAAACTACGCTGCTACACAAATTCGTAGCTACTCAATTTAAATGATTTACAGTTGATTGTATTGGTGTACAGATATTGTTAGTTAATTGACGTCATCTTACGCAGAAGCGGATCAATATAATCAAATCTAATTAAAATTATTTCACAGATTCTCATTACATATACATATTTCTACTTAGTCTCTCAAAGGTTAAAGTGGACGGAGCACAATTATAAGAACAATGTTGTCTACATACAACCTTTTAAGCATCGGGCATAAAAAGACTAACCACCCACGTACCATTTCAGCAAAACAGATCGCTCCAATTTAAGACTGTCTCCAACCTAAACTAAAATATCAATCACCCATGACCCGCTGCCCCATCTAGTTCCAACAGTTCCATTTAAGAAGCGTTTCCGTTATTAAACGCATCAATTCGACGGCGACAAGAGATAAGGCGTGCACTCACGATCTGAAGAGACAGTTATTACCCTCTAATGTAATGCCAGTTTGGCACATCCATTCAATTATAGCTTAACTGTTTGTTACTAAACCGTTGGAATTTGTTCTGTGTATGTATGTATAGAACATTGTTGGCAGGTTAGTTCGAAATAGATTGGGGAATGGGGTGTTGAATTTCGTGATATGGAACTGTGAGGCAAAAGGATCTACTAATATAATACACATTAAGCTGTAACCAGTCTTAATAAGAGGTATCGTATACATCTGGTTAAAATCGCACAACCCTTAAGCAATATTAGTTTGAAATTCCAGTTTTAATATTATACCGTTTACGATCCAACTTTTCTTATCGTAACGTTAAAATCGTTAATGACTTTAGCCGTTTTATGAAAGGTTTTACAATAGAAGTTATGTGTGAACTGTTCTGTAAACGAGAAGTAGAATCAGGTAGGCACTGTAGAGTTTTGTTTGGACTGCTTTGGAAACCGACCTATACGAATTTGAACCTGTATAATATTATGACGAGATAACTACCGTTTGGGCTTCTCTGGCAAAATATACTAATCAGTTTAAATTTTCTATATTCTAGTGTTTTAGTGTTCCATACCTCAAAAGGAAAAAATGGAAACCTTTTTGGATTACTTTGTTGTCCGTCTGTCTGTCAAGACCCTTTATCTCGGGAACGCGTGAAGGTATTGAGTTGAAATTAAAACCATATAGTCAGGTCTGTCTAAAATCGCGCACCGAGGATTCCGTTCAAACTTGCGACATAAACAGCCATATCTTTCGACTGCGTAGAGAGTGACTTAGAGGGTTGGTTTTTTCACAGCACAAAAGGACCACAGAGTTGATTATATGGTTTTAATTTTAACTCAATATAAACGGTCTTGACAAACAGACGGACAACGAAAGTGATACAAGAAGGATTCCGTTTTTTTCTTTTGAGATATGGAACCCTAATTAGTCATCAGGTTTTAATATGTTTAATTCCTAACTGACAACAATTGTTTTTCCTGGAATCCAAAAATATAAACATTTATATCGCACATCAAAGTGAAATATGTAATGATTCTAACAGAAAATATAGCTTCTATTACGTTATCTCTACTCACACGTGTAACATATTGATTATAGGACTCGCAAGTAATTATCTGGTCAAAAGATAATTAAGTCCATTCACATATCTGTAGAAAATAACGTGATTACAACCTACAAGCAGATAAGGAGGGTCAAAAAGAATAGAGGATTAAAAGCTATTGGCTGACTGCCCATCCAATTTCCTTTGTTGACGTCTCGTGGGAGCAAGCTAAGATAATCTTAACAAAGCAAAGGCGTTAGCGCCAAGTTCGGCCTCTGAAACAATGTTATCCAACATCCCAACAAAGAAAACAATTACAACTTTTTTACAGATAATTTATCACATTACTTTTGTGTCTAAAATACTACGTACTATGTGTTGGTGGAGAAATATCGCGCCCTTCTTTTGTTATTTCTGTTTTTGTTTAGGCTAGGTATTTTTTGGTCGGAGAAAAATGTGCGGTGAATATTTTTATTAGTTTGTTGTAGACAAATTTGTGTTTGTAGCATTTTATAGAAATAAAATTGACGTTTGGAGCTGACAAATTTGTTCTCCAAACCACATCACGCCTGTAATCCCCAAATTGTTGGGCAGGAGTGCTCATACCTAATAGTACACCCATCGCACTTACTAGCGTCCACGGTGGCCGGGAGTTGTTTTGCGGCACTCGACACATTATATAAATATTACAATTACATTATTTATATATCTAAATTTACATATTTCTGCTCCAATTTTGTTAATATTGACCCCGATGTTAGGAAAACCCTGTCTTATTGAAGCCAGTTAATAATTAAATAAAATGCTATAAGGTAAATGAATTTTCATTGAAAATTGGTACATACATATTTGACTTTTACCACGCGCGCTTGTACTAGGGTTTAGGTATTGTCTCGTGTTTGTAAAAGAGAATAGACTATTAGATTTGTAGTACGTTGTTGTACATGAAAGGAATATTGTAAAGGGTTTATTATGTATATTTAGTGGCTTCGTCTAGACATGATATCTTTTCTTTTCAGTTAATGTAATGTTCGACTTTTAATATGTATTAAAATGCCCTTGCCAATATCTGAATTAAGTAATTAAATATGGATGACTTATGTTGGCCCCGGAAAACTTGCACCTCCATAAATATTACAGTTTAAAAACACGATTTCTTCTATTCTTCACAGTTAAACTAAAGTAAATTTTAAGACTTTTATAATAACCAGTCTATCTTTGGAAATCCGCCATTTTTGGAGGTGCACCATATCGGATTTAGAATAACGTCATTTATCTAATCATGCACTGACTGCAACAGTACATGATTGGATAAGTGACGTTATTCAAAGCTATGCAAACTAAACATATGTTCAAAATTTCAACTCAATCGGAAACTGAAGTGGGTCAAAGGTAAAGCTAATAAAATACAACATTATTTTTAGTATATGCGAAACCTGAATATATGTAGTTTGTTCAGAATAAGTAACTGAATCGATTCCAATCATTTTTACACCATGTTATATTATTTCCCAAAAATATTTTAAAAAGTTTATAATATGGACACCATGCGACACTAAGTACCTATTCGCAAGTGCACAAAACACCCGGCCGGACCTCGGCAAAAAAAATGCGCGCGAGTCACAGTCGCGGCGCAGGGACGCCGTGCGCCGTTGGTGACAGTGTATTTGTACGGATATCCAGGTAACATAACAAGCTTATGACTTTGTGGTTGTTCATGATACAGTTTTGAAATTTTGTACATAGATTCTTTATATAAAAATACTGGACAGGTGTTTCGGCTTTCGCATAAACTAAAAATAATGTTGTATACCTGTATTTAAATATGTAAACTTCAAACCATTTTGTCTATAGATTATTGACTGACTTCATTCCCATTCAGCTAATCCCCAAGTAACTAATCTTTAGAACCTCAATTCTAATTACAGATAACGTTTGTAACTTACACCCAAACTGTTTGCGGCCTATAAATATCGGTTCTCTATTCAATATCTCCTGCAAACGTTTGGTACCATGGTACCCTGATATTGATGGTCGATATCAGCACATCCTGCAGATTTCCGTTCACTGAGTAATACGTTCGCTTTAACGACTGTATAGCTATATTGGTTCATGTTAGCCTGGTGACTGATGTGACGGCGCCATTTGGCAACAGTTTTTTGGTTCGTTCGCAATTTTGAGCTTCGGGGTTTTTAGTGATGGATTTGGGTGTTGTAATTAAAAGAATAAAACCATAGAGTATTTTTTCTCTTAATATCCTATAGCTTCTGCCCGCGGCTTTGGTCATGTTATGGTCAGTAATTATCCTAGGGAATGTTTTTGTTTTGTGTAGTTTTTCATTAGCAAAAGAACTTTCCAGATCAGAATCGGATCGAGTGTAGATAGCGTACACCCTGGATAAACATAGGCTACCTTTTTATCCTAAACTACGCAGGTGAGACCTCGGGGTCGAGATGTGGAGGTATTTTTTATGAAAATCTTACTTTATGAATATACTCTTCCGAAACGGAATGTATTGGTATGATGATACTACAAAACATAACATGGATTATAATAGCTTATTCATTTTATTAATTATAGTTTAAAGTTCGTTGAAATAAATAACCATTAATCATATTATGATTTGGGAAAGTTTGCTACCAAAATTACTAATTCTGCTTTACATATGTTGATATTTTAATAACGTAACCTAATGCTAACCTCGATGGGTTGCGGGTTGTTCGAAAGAGATACTGCGGCCCCAAAACATTAAGGGCAAAAGAAAGAAAATGGGTGGGTTTCAGTCAATATAAGTCTGACACTCCCTCCCGCTCCGCCCAGAGAAAGAAAGATATTTGATGCTATCCCACCTGAAAAAAGAAAATAGTTCGTATACATCATGAATGCACGCTATCACAGTAATAGAATTCTAGAACTAACTTTACAGACGAATTAAATCAGTAACAAAACGAACCAGTCATCCAACACGTAGGCGTATTTAACACTCATTAATTTTAATTCTAAACGTGATTAATACACAGACTTGTTAGTACAAATCGGTCTACAGATGGCTGAACAGACTCCAGTGACAATTTATCACTTCATTTATTAATAACGCAACTGTCTTGTCGAAGAACAGATGGTGGAGACGCGCTGACCAGCACGATCATTTTTGTGAGATGATTAATTTTCGCTACTAAAATTAGGTACACTGTGACATTTTTAGGAATTATGTCTCTGAAATGTTTTTGTGACGAAGGTAGGTGGTAGGTATTAATGAAAAATGTAATTAAATAGTACCCTGTAGTCGTTGATAAATTAGAGTAGTGTTGATTATTAGAATAGTTAAACATGATTAAGATTTGCGTCGAAACTTTGCTTTTACTTAATTAATGTTTAACGACTATTTTATTTTACATTATTAAGTTATATAAATACAAATAAAATAATAGTGGTCCACCGGTATCGGGAGCAGGGTCCAAGCATCACTCCTTGCGGGAGGAGCTAACATTAAGTATGAGAATCCTGTATCTTTAGGAGACTCATTAGGTCTCAAACGCACCAAAGGGTTAGTTTCGAGATCTTTTAGGCCTCTTTTAGAACTTTCAGCGGGTGCTTTCGAAAGTTCTTTGAAAGTGATGGCGCAGGGAAACGTGTTAACCCCACAATTGTTTCTTAATTTAAAAACAAACAGTACAATAAATAAAAGCTTATAAATGTAGAAACATACCTATTTTCCTTTTCGAAACAGCTGGCTTCATCATGTTTCAGATAGAATGCAAGAGGGCGAAGCGATAGCATTTTCATTATCTCTAATTTTAAAACCCACTCGAGCAAAACCGGGCACAGGTGCTCGACCCGAATGAATGGATAGAAAACAGGAGACAAAAGAACTGAAAATACGTCTCTTTATTATCTGTTACATGTAAAACACGGTAAATTAGACTTTTATAAAGAAAAGACTAGAAAATATTTTCTATTCCAGTTTTTTAAATAAGGACAAAATGAAAGTACCGAACATTCCTCTAACGAAAAGATAAACTGTACTGAAGGACAAATTTAACTTTGCAGTTGTAAAATTGTCGTCCCCATTCATCGACATGACTCGCGGTTAGTTTTTACCAACTGCAATTAAGATTGTAAACACATTTTTTATGATGCATCTATAACTACAGTTTTCGGATGTTCGTCTTAATAGGTTACTTTAAGAAAAAATATATGACGGAGATTCGTCGTCGGATGGTTGAGATCATCATGGCGGAGGACACGAAATCATACTCGCAAAACTTTTGTTAACACTTGTATTGTCCTTTCACAAAATCAATAAAACAAAATAACTGAAGATGCTAATGATCGATACAGATTTAAATCAGAAACGCGGTAAGTTCGGTACAGGCTGGCAAAACGACCTCTCACGCTCGTGTCCATCCAAAAAGTAACGTCTCTTTTCTCATTCCTCTAATGTCCACAAATGACAACTGACAGCTATCAAACCAGACTTGCCACCTTGTACCGACCTCACCCAAGTCTACTGCTTGACGTTTCCGACAACCAATAATAGATGGCGTTGTTCTAAAATAACGATTTCAATCATTTCTCTTTGTTGATTCTGCGACATATATATCTTTTAATTGAAGGTTGATTTTTTTACAGTTTTATTTCTTTTTGAGGTACGGGACCCTAAAACAACGATAGGTATGTTCTTATTGTTGCCGTTGTATAATATTACTGACGCCCCGGGTCACCGGGCTCCTAGTTTGACATGGAAACGTCATCTTTGAAATCCTGACTAAATTCGTTTTTTATTTTTTTTATAATTTTGTTTTTTTTATTGCCCCACACTAGGAATTTCTCCTGTATCGTGGTGCGTTGACAAACATTTAAATTCACATACACAAGCAGCCAGACCCGAAACATCTATCTGTAGGTCATACAAATATTTGTTTCGTGCGGGAATCGAACCCGCGACACGTAGCGCAGCAGTCGATCGCTCAACCACTGCGCCAACCGTGCCGTCATTCATTCACCTAATATTACAAGAAAATTACATACAAAAAAAACTTACTTATACTATCCCACTAATATTATAAATAAATGCAAGTGTTTGTGAGGATGTATGGATGTATGGATGGATGTATAAATACTCTTTCACGTCAAAACGGCTAAACGGATCTTGATGAAATTTGGCACGAAGGTAGATTATAGTCTGGAATAACACATAGGATACTTTTTTATTCGATATCACGCGGGCAAAACCGCGGGCGACAGCTAGTAAAAATATTTATGCATGCTATATTTTTAACAGTTAAAAACTAATCGATTCTACAACCAGTACTCTTTGTATTCGTCTTTGTATTAAGTACCTACCTTTGTACTTCAATTAGACATTGAAGGTTTCCGAACTGTAGACGAGAGAGGGTAGTTTAAATTTCGTAATAGTTGGAAACCAATCACGGAATGATGAGGTCTCTCCAATTAACTAATCACATGTCGTTAAAGCAAACTCCATCAACTTTGTATAACCCTTTGGGTCGATAGGTTATATCTTGAGACGCTTAAACAATAGTTACGTACCTATATTATGTGGCTTAAAATTTGTAGTTAATCAAAGAATATGCCACTTTTACTGTTAGCAGCAATGTGGATGATTTTTTTAACGCCCTGTAATTATTTTACCATTAAGAAGAAGAAGAAGAGAAAACGTAGAAGTATAAAACTTCTACATATTTGTTTTATTAGTTTTTGTCTATTTGTAGTTTGTAAATAATAGTTATTATTACAGATAAATCACGCTTTAATGGCTAAACCATTAAAGCGTGAAGAGATTGGAGAGAGAGGATTTTGATGAATTTCGGTACAGAGATAGTTGGGAATTAGGAGGCATCATAGGCATATATGAAAGGGATATGAGGGAGAACGAGGGAAGAAAAGGGAAAACTTAGCGTTGCTATTACAAATCAATAAGGCGCAAGAGCAAAAACTGCAGGTAGCAGGTACTGTGTTATACCGAATTAACGCGAGCGAAGCCGCGAGCAAAAGCTAGTAATTAATATTATTACGAGCAGACTTATGGACAACGGAAAGGTACTTTACTTTCTAGGTACACATAATATTCAGTCGGGAACAGCTATATCTATAATGCTCACCCTTTCATAACAACTTAGGTACATACTTATAATTTAATGAACAACAAAATTTACAAAAGCTCTTAAAACCAAAGTTATGTAACCACAAATAACATAAACATGTCTATTTATATAATTAAGGGAATAACTGTTAGGGCTGCGGACATTACATATGGTGCACCCCTACCTTAGTTCCGGGATCTCGCCCCAGTTTTTCGGGAAAACTTCTCAAATATGCGCGGGGAGAGATAGGGTTGTCACCTGCATCGGGACCTAATGTGCCATTAGGTCGGAAACGGGTAGCGATGGGTTAGACACCGCGTGTCGGCAGCATAAGGGTTAAGTGATATGGACCAACTTGCGTTTTCAATTAGTGTTTTGTTTCGTTCTTCAGAATTTATTTGTTTTTCGAATTTTGAGGGTAGTTTTACTACTTTTGTAATAATAAAATGTAGATATTTCAGTTGCTGATTTCATGGCAGTTGCTGATGGTCTAACATTGTAGTGTTATTTTGTTATTTCTTTATGGAAACATTCTCTAGGTGGAATCAAACAGCTATATAAACATTATTAGACATTTTTAATATTAATACATCACTCTTATAAAGTTCTATAACATAAAAGAAACACTTTCTAAAATAAACTACATTTTGTATCCGCAAGATCACCTTTAACAACTGACTATAATTTTCTGACAAGATGCTCGATATCTATCGATCGTTCTGATAATGATAAAACCGTTCTGCATTTAAAATCCATTTCTTCCTTTTACAATAAAATTCCCTTCTATAACATGTAACACTTCCAAAATATTTAGGTCACCCATTTAAAAATCCTAGATTTCAAACTCGTTATCATTCAATCGCCACTTTAAACTTTATTTATGACTAGGTAGGTAATATTACTTTTTACAAATTCCATTTTTTAAACAATGAATCTTGCTTCAAATATATGTACACTCCTTCGTACAAAATCTCAGAATCTCTTAACTTTTATTAATTAGCCAAAACAACAACTAAGCTTAGCCTAACTAAATCCTTATAGATGCGTTGTTTAATATTTACAAATGCAAGGTAGCAGGTGTGAGGGACAGGCCGTCCCTTCTAATTTGTTAGCTGGTCTGGTAGATCCCTTATCACGTGACGTCATCTGTTTTCAATTATACAACGTGTATCCTATAGCTTTACTTATTGTTACAAGTGTAACTATGTCAGCTTCCAAAATTAAATAGTTATCGTTCATTCGTTTCGGAATTAGGTCGTTTTCTGGGTAAGGGTGAAACTTTTCGTGATTATTCATGTCCGGAAAATGTTACAGTGTTAATACTATAAATACTCTTCAGTAGTAACAAAACTAACAAAAAAATAATTTCGTAAGTTTATAAAAAAACGCTTTAAAAATTCGGGGTAACACAGTTCCCCTTTCCTGATTTGCAGGTACCTGCTACCTGTAATTTTTGCCCTTGCGCCTTATTTATTGTAATAGCAATGCTAAGTTTTCCCTTTTCTCACCTCTTTCTCCCTCATGTCTCACTTTAAAAAAACATTTAGCCGATCTCCGTCTCCAGGGTCTCATATCTCTGTACCAAAATGCATCAAAATCGGTTAAGCCATTTAGGCGTGAAGACGTAACAAACAAACTCACTTTCGCTTTTATAATATTAGTAAGGCTAATGAATGTGGATGGGCG
This sequence comes from Ochropleura plecta, assembly GCA_905475445.1. Classification (NCBI taxonomy): domain Eukaryota; kingdom Metazoa; phylum Arthropoda; class Insecta; order Lepidoptera; family Noctuidae; genus Ochropleura; species Ochropleura plecta. Next base: position 15,413,616 of record FR997723.1, read on the forward strand.
GGTATAAGAATAGAGGAAGGCCAAACAAAAGATGAACGGACTGTGTGAAGGATGAAATGGCATAAAAGGTGTTGTTTAGACAACCCTAATGAAATGACGAGTAAAAGAAGGGCAAGGTTGATGAAGAAATGTTGCGCTGTCCTTAAATAATTCGGGATAAGGGCAGACGATTTATTGATGATTGAGTTCTCTTTCAAATAATTTTCAAATCATTACTGAATTTCACCTCTTTCTAGGAATAGTTTCCTGTAAATTGTCATCTTTCTATTTAAGTTACGTTTCTATTTACGTAGTCACAGGAATTGTCGTGTTGCCTATTTCAAGCGTAGGTACTGTACGGGGTTGCGGGTTGTTCAAAAGAGATACCGCCGCCCCGGAGCAGAGGCCTGTGTTATATGAAGACTTATATATAGAGTCAATACAGTCCCAACACAGCCAAAAACCAAATAAATGTCCAAAATGGAAATACATCATTTTCCGAAGCTCTTGGCACCAGGACCAACAATGTATGGACGCTAAGCAACGTCCTTTGATGTCATGTGTTTAAGCGTATATTATTTAGTTTATAATTTTTCAACCCAATGTGCTTCGATCTTCAAAACACATGAATAAATTCTAACCACCCCAAAACGTAAGTCACTTGACTTACATAATACAAAAAGAAACTAAACACAGTATATTTCACAGGCATAGATGTTCGGAAGCGGGCCAAACAGATCGTTACCCGAAGTCGTTTTGTGGGAACAAGTCTCATTTATCGCACGCGTTGCACTATCCAATATTACTGAGAGTGGCTCTTATAGATTTTATGGCCCAACGATGATTGCCCACGGGGTACGTATATCACTGTACATCTCTATAATTTATGGAGTGGATAATGATGTTGAGTGCTATATGAGCTGGGAAGCTAAAAGGATTTTTATTGGAGAAGTGATCGGTTTTATTGTAGGTACAGGAAATTCACGAGGAAACCTGTTTTTAAACTGTACGAATATTGTATCATAAGCGAAAATGCTAAAATGCCTAATTTGATTTATTTTATTTGACAACTAGCTTTTGCCCGCGGCTTCGCTCGCGTTAAATTCGGGGTAACACAGTTCCTCTTGCGCCTTATTGATTTGTAATAGCAACGCTAAGTTTTCCCTTTTCTTCCCTCTTTCTCCCTCACATCCCACTTTTTTAAAATAAAAGTTAGCCTATGTCCGTCTCCTTTCCCATCTATCTCTGTACCAAAATTCATTAAAATCGGTGTAGCCATTAAAGCGTGAAGAGGTAACAAACAAACAAACAGACTCACTTTCGCTTTTATAATATTAGTAAGGATATTGATCCACTGGTTAGTGCACTAATAAACACACAAAATGTTATATTTAGAAACTATAAACGGAAGATTCTTCACTTTTGCAGCTTTTTTTTACTTTTCTCCATGTCCCTTACTTTGAGTTACTAGGGTCGCATGCTCTATCAGAATGTCACTTGATTTTCTCGCTGAAACTGCCAATTCATGAATATTATTTCTTGAAACGAAAATTATTCAACGCCTGCGTTTTACGGAAAACAGGTATAGGTACTGAGGTATACCTGTAGATAACTAAGCTTAAACTTAATCTAAATTTCCAGCAAACTGCCAATAACCTTTAAAACAAGCCAGAGGTACTAGGACCGCAGGGGCCGCAGGTCTTCACTCACAACAACTATTAATTAGGAGCCCCGGGGTCATCATCCGGTAGCAAGACAGCTGTCTACCCGAATTGCACGGACCCTCCCAAACGTGTTGCTTGCAAATGACGGCTGGCCTTTTTTTGGACTGCTCTAAAGTTTGTGGTCCTCTAATAATGCGATACGATGAAAGAGAATATGGTATTATGGTACAAAAAAAAATGGTTTTGAAAACAGGTATTTGGGTGTCTGTTGTTGTTATTTACGTATACAGCCATAAGTAAATTTATTTTGAACTCGCTGTTTCCCGCCATTTCCTCTGTCTGTTCATTTTTTTTTCTTTTCCTTATCTTGCAATCAGTCGTGTTGATTATAAGCAGATGAGATGTAGTCAGTATGGCGTGTTGGATGCTAGACAACTCCCAGCAGGGCCCACCCTTCATTCAGTGAAGTCGCCTTCAGGTTGACTGTTGTTATCAAAAATGTCACGTCGTTTCTGAAGGCGGCCAAGTGTTTTGTGTTCATTTTAAAACTAATAAATGTCCAGGATGAAAAGTTGTCTATGATATTTTCTAGAGGCCAGGCTACCTAGGTCTCAATTTGCATAATTATTGAAACAATGGCACCCGTGCAATTAGTTAGTTAGTATTACAATGAATATAGTTATCTACAATATAGCTTATAGTAGCTTTTTTTTTCGGATTGCAAATCATCAAATAAGTTCTGGAAGGAGCGGGGGGAGTGTCAAAATTTTACTGACTAAATCCCATTCATGTTCCTGTTTTGCCCTCTATGTTCCGGGGCCGCGGTATCTCTTTCGAACAACCCGCAACCCCAGCAGGCAATGGCCCTGGCAGGTTCCTCTGCTTTGCTGACAGCTCGTTGAGGCGTGCGTGGAATACGAACGCGCCGTCGACGCGGCCTGTCGTCAATAGACAGGCAGACTGTGAGCTACCCATTGCTCAACGTCCCGCGGCTTGTTGTTACTTTAAGAAAAGTGTGTCTTTTAGACTTAGTCTATATTTCTAGAGAATGGCTTTTAATGTGCTTCTGCCTTTAGGTAAATAACATAAGAGAGAAAAACGATGTTCAGGTCCACATTAGTTAATAGTTCTGCCGTTTGTTACATCTATGTAGTCAGAAATAGGTAGGTAGTTATCGATATATTCCATTCCGTCCATCATTTTTCATTCGCCTGCTCCTCTGCGATAATTACTATAATTAATTATTACCAGGTAATTAGAAAGTGGTACGTTATTTTCTGAGGAGGGTCTCAAAATAGATAAATTTGTAATTCTCCACAATGATCTCTTCATAATTTGTAAATTACATTTGTTTTTCTGAAGGTGCAAATAAAGTATATATGTGTTTTATAATACTTTAGCTTTATTTTGTAACTAAGTATTGTAAATGGAATAATGTTGAGAAAAATATTTACGTAAATTAAATTAAATTATGTTTTTAAATGTTTCCATATTACCTTTCGCGTTAGAAGCCTACAGTGAATTCAACCTATACTCTCAACAAAAAAAACTTTGTGTAAAGTTAACATTACCAGCGATTAGGCATTTTACAAGAAAGCAACTACTAATTGACCAACACTTCGAAGGTATTGGAAAAAGGGCTGCTAAAGCATTTGGGATTATAATCACTTTTTTGGAGCCTATGTCCGTTTCAGGGTTCCAACTATCTTTGTACCAAAATTCATCGAAATCAAACTCACTTTCGCTTTTATAGTATTAGTAAGGATTATTCTGTAAGCCTTCTAAAAAGTTATAAAATAAAAATGAATTAACCAGTCAAGATTTCACCAAGCCACGATACAAAGTGAGACTTGTTTAAAGGACGCAATTCACACTCCATCCAGTTCTTTGTTCAAATAAAACTGTATCTATCTATCTCCCACACTTACTAGCAGTAACTTATACAACGTATCGAGCTAAGTACGTGACGAGATCCAGCAAATTTTTGTTACACTCAATAAAGGTGATACCGAGCAATGTTTGACGACTCGAAACAATGTCTCCCGATCCTCCCCTATCACCTTTGACGCACAGAAATTCGCAAAAACATGTAGACGATATCAGGCGTACGTGTTATGATGCACGGGGGTTTATTACTGGCATTTTTTTTTGTTGCGGATGTGAAATTATCAAATAACTTTCCCCGCCCTGGATGTAGCAGGGGGGAATGTCAGACTTGTACTGACTAAAACCCACCCATGTTCCTTCTATTACCCTTTACGTTCGGCCGCAGTATCTCTTTCGAACAACCCGAAACCCCAGCAGGCGGTGGCTCTGGCAGGCCCCTCTGTTTTGCTGACATCTCTTTGAGGCGCGCGTGGAACACTAACGCACCGTGGGTACGGCCTGTCGTCAATACTACAGTACTTTCACAACTACAGTACTTTCACAAGATATTATGCCTTGTGACCGGGACTGTGGATTAGTTTTGTTTCTTGACATTCAAAAGTGCCTGTAATGGTCTAATTGAAATAAATGGTTTTGAATTTTGAATTTTTGAATAAACGGACGGACGGTAAGCTACCCATTGCTCACCGTCCACAGTTTATTACTGGTATTACATTAGAAGCGAATATGAGTGGATTATTAAATTAAACAAAATAGAAGATAATAAATAATATAATAATCAAACCTTTATTTTAATTAGGTCATTACAGACTTTCGAATGTCAAGAAAAAAAAATTAAGCTACAGTCCCAGACACAATGCATAACAACTTGTGAAAGTACTGTAGTTGCCCATTCCAAAGCGCTGATCTCATCATCAATCATTTGAATCATAATAATTTTACAAGACAATGGTTTGATATTGATTTGATTATTGTGTTTGACATTGAAATATCTCTTAAAAAGTCTCCAATTCAAAGCTCACATTTTTCGGATTTTGTGAATGAAGAAAGACATCGTGAAAAAAACAAATCACGATGCCGGGAAGATATTTTAATATTTGAAAGTATGTATATCTGAAATTATTGGCATAAAAAGTAAAGTTGCAGTTTTAGTGATTCTACAGTTTTGAAAGTTAGTATCAACGTGTAAAACATTTTTTGTTCCATGCCATTCTTGAAAAGTCTTGAAAAACTTGATTACATCTTTTTAAAAGTAGTGAACAAAACCTGCCAAACAAAATAACGCTCAAACATCGTGCCAAAGCGACTAAAACAGGCCTACATACAATATTCAAGATATCGAACGCTGCCGGAATAGCGTTCCCGTTGTCAGCGTTCCCGATTTCGCGTGAATTGCTTGTTTAACATATTTTTTCGTTTCTGTCTCGTTTACGTTTAGCGTAACGACTTCGAACGCGTTATGTATTTGAATTGGAAGTCGAAGTCGGCCCATTGTGATTGCTCTTTTTATAACAACGTGTTCTCTTCAATGCAGATTTGGGAGAATACTTCAATTTTTCAAGTATTTTGGCTGTTGATTTTCAAGCGAAATGGATTCTGATTCGGGTCATATTTTGGGTATGTGTCGATGTTTCCTCATGCATAAGTGATATTATTTGTGGCAGCAATGGCAGGGAAAGCCGAGTGACAATTAGTGGTATTGCAGCACTTGGAACTATATTTGAAATGGAGACGATGTGTTTAATTACTGTATACAGGGTTATGTTATATGTACAGTGTGTTTACATCGGATCCACATAACAGAGGTGCTAGTATAAACACGTGATGTAAACATAATGTTAATTGTTATAGATTTTTGTATCGAAAATACAAGGTAATAAAGCGTTTAGCTTATTTGTTTTTAAACATAATCGACATAAAATTCTTGATTTGCACAAAACTTGGTTTAAAATGGAGTTGTGGTGTTTTTACTAGTATTTAATTATTAAGTCTTCATAGATAATTTTGATACTTACTAAATTTATTGTAATTAAAAAACATTATAATTTTAGAATTTATTTAAATAGAGTGACAAGACCCAAAACTTAAAATTCAGGAATTCAACAAAGCAGTTACGTAGTTCACACTTAGTTGTAAAGATAGCTGTCCACGAACTGTTTTTATTTAGGGATAAGCGTTTCTACGTTAGATGTCAGAAATAAAGTGCTACTTTGCTGTGTGAAATAGGTAAGGGTTCCGGGAAATGGTGAGCAGCTGGAACTCTCTATTTATGATCCAAGCTCCAGTGCTTCGCAGTCACATGAAACTGGCATGGAAATCTACTCATAATTTTTTGCTGTTGTCTGTTTAAAATCTAGAAAGCAGACATTTTGTATTTTAGACCGTATAAAAAGGTATTTCTGTTGTCAGGAATCTTTCTGTTTTAGTACTTTTCGATTTATGACTCAATGGGCAAATGCTTGTTATATTTTAAATAGTCTTTCTTTTCTTCTCGCGTGTGTTTTGGCCACGTGAAATTAGAGTAAGGTTGTATCAGAAAAATATTGTTTTTGATCACGAATTTTTCATCTCTATTTCTAGCTATTCAATTCACAAACAATCCAATCATTACCGTAATCGATAATCGACACTAGTCTATGTTCTCGTAATCCAATCATCAAACCGGCAAAACGCTATTTCTGGTAGGTGTGGAGTTTCTTCTTTTAAAACATTGAAAGGTATGTTTAACAGGGTACGTTATATGTATAATGGTCGCAAATATAAATTTGTGGTAGAAAATTTAAAGTGATAAATACATTACTTTTACTAGGTATTTAGTATTTGTCGGTATGATGGACGTCTTTATATCGTAACACAGTTGTGCAGATATGTCAAAATTGACCGATTACGGATCTGTGAAAAGCGTTTCGAGGACTTTTCCGATTATACTCACGGTACGATTGTAATCGAGTGGTTATGAATAGCTATGCTGATAAAATACGGAACACAACTAAGCGCTCAAAAACAGAAATCGCGGACATAGACAAAAAGGCTACCAGGATCAAATAGGAGTGGATGGGTCAAGTGAGCCGCATGCATAACGACCACAGCACGCTGGGCAAAGATCCCAACGAATTGGGTGCCTGAAGATTAAAAGCGCGACCTCGGAACACAAAGGGCAAAAGAAGGAACCTGGATGAGTTTCAGTCAGTACAAGTCTGACATCCCCTCCGTCCGTCTAGCTAGAGCGAGAGAAGTTATTAAGGAATTTCCATCCAAACAAAAATAAGCTATGTTTAGTCTGTCCGTTTGCTACAATTATTCAATAAAATCCGTTCAGCTATTAGGCTTGAATGAGTAACAGATAGATCGTATTACTTTTGTGTTTTAATAGATCTGGACGCGCATCATGAAGGCGTGGTGAGTTCAAGGTGTCGCAGGATAAAAATACCTGGAAAAATAAAAAAAATATATATAAAAAGTAAGGAAGAAAATAAGTTTATTTAGCACATGCTACAAGTGCACACAACATTAACCAAAGATCTTAACACAAAAAGGAGATAACTATTGTGTGTCTCACGGCTGCGCCAAATAGGCCCAGTTCAGCAAACTGCCGTCCGGCAAATAGTGTCCGACGCTGGTTTTCAACTGGACCTGTGATGGTGTGATGTGACGGACGTTAAACATTCTCATGCTTTAGTTGAGGTGTGTGAAAAGATTGTCACGTAAATAAATAAAACTGGGGAGGCCCTTGCTCAGCAATGAGCCATACATGACTATTTATGTGAAAAAAACCTCTGTTTAAACATTAGTTAATATTAGCAACCACTCTAATCAACCCCTAGGTGAAGCCGTGTTTGCCTTGGTTTGGTCAGTGGATGGGAGACCAGTTTTTACTTACCAAGTTTCTCCGTGTTTTGGAAAGCACGTTGAGCTGTTGGTCTAAACTGTCATTTCTAGATCTTTGACAGCTGTCACAGGAAGTCAGTAGCCTGATAATCGATAGAGAACAAACAGGCAGTCGCTCTAGGTAAAATAGAAGCCAAGCTTAACGTAGTTGCAGAGGTATCGGCAGATAATTAATACTTATTAGTAAATAAGTCAGTATAGTAAGTACATTAGTACGCATGAACCGAGAAATTCGGCAAGTATAAGATAATCGTATTACGCAGCTGATGTAACAGTTAAGTAGACACCAAACTAAACGAACTTACGTAGTCTACGATAAGTAAGCAGCAAACTACGTAAATCATATTCAAAGCGATTATTCACGGCAGTGATCGCATAAATTATGCTAAACTAAAGCAACTAAATTCCTACAAGACGTTCTATGCCTGAGTTGGTGGATTAGATAATGTACATGTCTACTTTTATCTAATCTGTGAGTTAATAAATTTAGTCATATCCTGTATCTGTGGGTTTTGAAGTGTTGTAGATGTACGATTTGAGTCTTGGTATATTTTATTTTATTTTTGCTCAAAGTTCGGCCAAAGCAACAACTGATTGGGTTCTAAACAACAGGACCTAGCGACGCGGTAGACTCGGACGGAGATGGCGAGACGAACTGGACTTTTAAGAAAAGGATTGGGGTCAAATAGCAAATGACAGAAAAAAATGGGTGGAAGGAAGTGAGGCCTTTGTCCTGTAGTGGAACACATCTGGCTCATCCTTACTATAATATTATAAAAGCGAAAGTAAGTTTGTTTGTTTGTTATGTCTTCACGCCGAAATGGCTATACCAATTTCGATGAATTTGTGTACAGAGATAGTTAGATAGATAGGACCCTGGAAACTTTATTTTTTATTTTAAAGAAAGATTGAGATATGAGGGAGAAAGAGGGACGAAGAGGGAAAACTTAGAATTGCAAAAAATACAGGTAGCAGGTACCTGCAAATCAGGAAAGGGGAACTGTGTTACCCCGAATTTAACCCGAGTGAAGCCGCGGGCAAAAGCTAGTAGGTATAATATATTTTTGCTTTATTGGAAAATTTAACAGTTACACATTATAATAAAATATGACACTATATTTTTGAAATTAAGTAAAAGTGTAACCCATACCAATGTCCGCGAAATAATGGTATAAGAATAATAAAAAAAACGTGCATTCTTCTGTTTTCTGTAGGACTACAGAAAACAAAGCTGGTAAATACTTACCAACTTCATCCTCAGCAACACTAAAGATTTGTTTGATCTTCGACAGCGGTGACGGGTAGTCAGTTCAAATTTCTGACAGCCAGTCTTGCCAAGTGGTAACGTGTTGTTCATATCCTAGGTTGACGAGGTCAGATAAGCAATTGTTCTTATATTGACAACAATATTGTCATAACCAGATTAGCTGACATCTGGTTATGACAATATTGTTTGGAGAATGTCACGACACGTGACTTTGTATTTCGTTTGAGAAAAAAGTCCGATAAAGACAGACAGTAGACGATTCTTCATTCAGTGACTGAAATACAGGTTTCAACATAAAGATTTATTTTATAGTTCTATTTATAATATACATAGATTGTATTGAATCATGTATTTCGATAGCTGTTTTATTATCATTTTTTAAAATACAAGAAACTCTCCATTTTGAGACTCTGAAGATATTTTGTGTGCAGAACTTTTGCGTACGAGAGCATTCATTGTCAAATTAGAAGTTGAGACTACCGAATTATAACATAACCAGTTTTAAGCTAATGTATTAGTTTCTAACTTTTATCTGATCATGCAACTCGCAAATTAGCTTAGAGTTCAAGGCATATCTAACTGTCATCTGAACTATCCTGAACGCTGACTCCCTAATACAATTTCAAACAATACAATTCCAAGGCTCCTCCATCTACATAGTTTCCAGCTACTTTGCTCTTTTATTTATTACTTGCACACTGAACGTGCTCAACGCGAATTTGTTTTCATAATATTTCTCACAGGCGCCGCTCCTACGTTATATGTTCATCCTTCACACAATACTCAACCCTAATCTTAAGACACAAGCTCCAAATTAGATTGTTAACCACCGGGAGCATGTACATTTGTCTCTTTATTTACTTTATTGCGACGTTTTATAATATTCTACGTTTTGTGCGATAAGACGCAAGACGCTCAACCGTTACAAAGTGCTTCTTGTTTTGAAATCATAAGGAGTTTTGCATGAAAAGTTTTTATTTAAAAAAAACCTTAGTATAATTTCTGAGGAACACGAAGGTGAGTGATATGATAACTGGAACTGGCCAGTAAACTGGTTGCGTGCTTAAACATGTTCGCTGGTGGGATAGGCCTCGTCTTTGTGACTAGGGGTGAAAAATTAGGTGCCTATAGTGTTTATTTTCATGTTTTTAGTTCGTTACACAAATTGGTACCATATTAGTAGGAATTAAATAAATTCTAGCACAAAGAGCCAATAGTTTATTGGTACAACTTTAAAGTTGTTTTTGCAATGAGATACGTGGGTAGTTGGGTACTGTTTACTTTCGGTACGATAATGTTGTACCTAGTTGACAATTATCTAATACATAAAATTCTCGTGTCACAATTTTCGTTCCCATACTCCTCCGAAACGGCTCGACCGATTCTTATGAAATTTTATATGCATATTCAGTAGGTCTGAGAATCGGCCAACATCTATTTTTCATACCCCTAAGTAAGCAGCGGGTGAAACCGCTGGGCACAGCTAGTAACTTATAACATAACTAAGTACAACAGTACTTGATTTTAATGTTTGACTGTAAATATCTTATTGCTTGTCGATGTTTAGAGTTCCGTACATACTACAAAAAGGAGAAACAGAACACTTACCGGATTACTTTGTTGTCCATCTGTCTGTCTGTCAAGACCCTTTATCTCAGGATCGCGTGGAGGTATCGAATTGAAATTAAAACCATATACTCAAGTCTATGGTTCATTAGAGCTGTGAACAAAATTAACCCTCTAAATCTCCACAGTCAAAAGATATGGCCATTATACTCAAGTTTGAACGGAACCCTCGGTGCTCGAGTCTGACACGCACTTGTTTTTTTTAGTACCTACATTAACACATTATATTACATCATGCAATGGTAAAAAAACTCACGCCTTTATTGCTTGGGGATAGTCAGATCGGCACAGACCGGCACATCAAGCTACCCGAAACTGTCAATTTTTCCCAATGAACCTTGAACCTAATACTTTAGAAATAAAGTCGAAAATCTATCAAAGAAATCTGACAGATTGTAGTAGCTTGATGTGCAGGCGTCTGTACATAACGCCAGCTGCTACTATTATAACATTTACCTTTTGCTTCCACCCTTTCAATGAAATTAAAATAAAATTAAATCCAATAACTTAATTAATAAAAGATTCCAGGCTTTAAAACTCGCACCTGCCGCTATCAGACGATTTCGCTTACACAAACTTTCATTTTCAATGAATGTTGGAAATCTTTTTCTTTTGTTATTGTTTTCGATTGGCGAAGTTCAAGGGAAACGGCGGAAAGTCCGAGATCATAACATTCAACTTAATGTCTTCAATGTGACCTTTTTAAGCGAGTTTGTTAAGTAAATGTCGGTTCGTTTTATAGACAGGAAAAGTAATATTTGGTTCTTATAAAGAGGTATGTAAAGTACGATGGGTTATTTTGGAACTGCCTTGTCAATTGAATTTAAACATTATTTTGTTCGTGCCATGTTGGCCAACAAGTGACCTCGCGTGGGTTCAAATCCTAGCAAGTACCAATTCAACTTTTTCATATCTTATGTACTATCTAATTTAATCTTGGACATTACAGACATCTCTGAATGGAAACATCATGAGGAAACCTGGGCATAAAGCGGTAATTTTTATGAGTCGGAAATCCTCATCCCGCCTCGAACAACTGTGGTGATCAATGCTCTTCTCTGGGCCTTCGTCCAGTAGTGGGACAGTTATAGGCTGGTACGATTGTAGTATAAAGGTTTTATGGAAGACTATAGTTACCGGCACGGTTCTTGAGCGCTGACCTTCACTTGCGCAGAAGTGAGTTATTGGGTCCCTTTGGTGGTATGAAGTGAGGAGCGGGGGCGGGGAAAGTGCAGTGATTGGCCCGTAGCGCATCGCGTCATAGACGTCACTCGGGATTCGTTCTTTTCCTTCTTCATGCACCTCACGACGACGAGTACAATTCCGGCCAATTTAATAGACAACATTTTTAAATTATGTTATTCAAATATTTTTTGTGATTTTTTATTAAATATACCGTTGGAATTATAATCAAAGGTGATATTTATCGAAAGCAAAACGGGGAAAATAAAAATTGTCAGTTTGTAATTAGCAAAACTATTTTTCATTCAATTATTTTATTTGTACTTGTATCGAAATGCACTATATTTGCGTTTTATTTGCCATATGTGTACGATGCGCAAAGCGATCCCCACCCTTCCGCCGAGCGCTCAAGATCCGTGCCGGTATCTGTACAAGGTTTTTCTTAAAGTCGAAATCATTGAGGCACTTTTTGAATACAAAACTTCACTTTCATTGCCGTTATTTTCAGTTTATATCAACTGGTCTAGTACTAAGTTGTCATTTGTTTTTTTATATGTTGTCACTTTAAAATAGAGTTCGAAATTCAAAAGGTTCAATTCAAAGGCTTGAAGTCAAGTTAAGTCAATATGACTCAACGTTAGGCGTACATATAAAAAATAAACCAATGCACTCGAAAATAGCAGTAAATCAAATATTTTCACCACTCTATATCAAAGTTGGAAAAGTGAAAAATCTTCCCTTACTCGATAAAAAGTCTGAAAAGTTTTGGCTACAAATCTAAAAGTTGGTTACCAATTCTCGCCTAGAAATTGACGGTACGAATATCTTTCACATAGATATCATCGATACTCCTTTTTGATTGTCCTTTCATTTTTATTTACCGATTTTGCAGGCATATTGTTTTAAATCATTTTTGTGCTTTTCCTGAAAAGTATGTATCATCAAATGTATTGAATTCAAAATATTCAGTGGATTTTTATTTTTTAGCTGTCATTTGTAAATTTTCGGCAATCATTACAGGTAGTCAGTGTCCGGAAAGCATGATAATGTTTCTTACCAAGGGTTATCATATTACTCAGCAGTAACTGGTGTGTGGAGGTCAGATAGGCAGTCGCTCCATGGAAAATACTAGTGTTCAGCTGCAACCGGTAAGACTGAAAGCTAACCTTAAAGTAATTAGGAAAAGGTTAAGCAAATGATGACTAGTTATAATGCCAAAGCCATGCGTTGAGTACGGACAACTTTTAAAACTTTAGCAATTGAGAAAAATATCCTAAGAACGTAATTATGAAGTCACAAACATTGTTGAATAATCGACTGCTATTAAAACAAAAGCCTGCGTGTTATTTTTTCCATTAGCAGTATATAACTCATAACACAATCTCAATCTTGAGCAAACAAGAGCAAAATAATTAAACGACCCGTCGGCCGCTCGTTGCTTACTTCCTATAAATTCCACTGAAAATATGAACGGTGTCGCAGTATTTCAAAAGGCTATTACTTATTAAAGAATTATGCACACAGTGTGGTAGCTTTACGTGGCTTAAGACCTCGCTTATGAAAAGAATTTAATAATAATGTCGCATTTTTATGCCTGTGATATCGTTTACTTGGCTACCATCGTCGTTTATTCATTCGCGTTTAATAATAAGTGAGTTGTTAGTATTATTTCCTTTTGTTAAAAGCTTTTTAAAATACATATAAAATATACAAATAAATAAAATACAACGCCCGTGTAGCATCGCTCCTATCCTATATAGTCTGTACATTTCGGATCTAGTTTCGTACCCACTCGTGTGCCAAGACGCCGTTCGATGCGAAACTAAAACAACAAAAGCGCAAACAAGGAACGGCCTTCCCAAAGATCCTTGTCAACTGGATTAATTCTGTTAAACAAACCACCAAGTAAATGCTTGCAGGTTGAGGTAGATAAGGGCTCCGGAAATTGCCTTAGAGTAGGAACCGAGTGGCCATTGCCAGTGGCACAGTACAAGTGGGTGATGGATTGGTTGCTCGCATGACCAAGTAATTGTTACTTGAGGTCCGCTGACCGCCCCGCGCTCGCGTGCCAACACTCGGCCTTTCTTTAAAACATAATCTGTGGTCCTTTTATTGTTGCTTTTGCTTTAAGTGAGACTTAGCCAAGTGACGCTTTTGAATGGAAATGGTGGAGACGTTTTTATGGCGTGTAATTATGTGGATAGTGTGATAAATACCGATGTTTTAGTTTGAATTAATGTCATCGTAAAGTTACACTCTTAATGATACCAATTTTCTGTGGGGTTCGTCAGAAACTAGACAATCCCGTTGTTACTTGACACAATCTTACATCCTTCTTTTGCTTTGTCCATGTTCTGACATCAGGTCAAACACGCAAATCAGTTACGAGTTCCTACACATTCCAAAAGAATATTACTATAGGTAATAGTCGCAAGCAAACAAACGTTATCAATCGAAAAAGTTTTCAATTTAAAACCGTTAAGCTTAGTCTCTCCTCTAACTCTACTGTCCAAGGAATAACGTTAATACACTCACTGCATAAAGCAAAGCAAAACATTATCCAGTAATTTAGCGACCGCACGATAGTGCACGGACAGGTAATCTAGATGAAATGGCAAAACTTTTTCACAAAACATAATACTCAATGCTGCTCAAAGGGAAAAAAGCATGTGCAGCATATCACATGATATTCAGAAAGGCAGAAACACACAGTTACACAAATAGGCCGTCGATGTGGCGATTGTCAGCGCAGTTTGTTTTTGATTTCATTCAACAAAGCGAGCGGGATGTAGCCCGTCGCAGCGTTTGTGACACATCACTGGCTTTCTGTCGAGCTAATAAATTCTGCGATAACGGGGTTTTATTTTTTGCTTTTAAAGGAAATAATTCATAATTTTGTGATTGCTTGCTTGTACTACAACTTACTAAGGACCGATTTTTCAATCGCCAGTTAAGTTTTATCCACCGAATAAGTTTATTATTAATTTAACAGTTTTTGTATGGACACTCTGTGAAAGGTAATCACATTAACTCTAAGTCTAAAAGAAAAAGTTATCTAGTGATTGAAAAATCGGCCCTTTAATTAAATAATATATATATTTAATATATTTTAATCCTTACTATATATATATTATATATCCTTACTAATATTATAAAAGCGAAAGTGAGTTTGTTTGTTTGTTTGTTACCTCTTCACGCTTTAATGGCTAAACCGATTTTGATGAATTTTGGTACAGAGATATTTGGGAACCAGGAGACGGGCATAGGCTAATTTTTATTTTAAAAAAAGTGGGATATGAGGGAGAACGAGGGAAGAAAAGGGAAAACTTAGCGTTGCTATTACAATTAAATCAGGCGCAAGAGCAAAACCTACAGGTCTGCTTGGTGTGTTATACCGAATTTAACGCGAGCGAAGCCGCGGGCTAAAGCTAGTAATATTATAAAAGCGAAAGTGAGTTTGTTTGTTTGTTACCTCTTCACGCTTTAATGGCTAAACCGATTTTGATGAATTTTGGTACAGAGATAGTTGGGAACCAGGAGACGGACATAGGCTATTATTTTTTTAAAAAGAGTGGGATATGAGGGAGAAAGAGGGAAGAAACGGGAAAACTTAGCGTTGCTATTACAAATCAATAAGGCGCTACCGAATTTAACGCGAGCGAAGCCGCGGGCAAAAGCTAGTATATTATATAATTAAATTGCGTTAAACGCATAAAATCGGACAGAATTTTGAAATTTATACATTACCTATTTTATTGGTTTCAAAATGACAGAGACGATTTGATGTTTTAAATTAATATTAACTACTTAGCTTTCGCCTGCGACTTCGTCCACGTGTCATAGATACTTTGGCCTAACGCTAACTTTAACCCGCGTGATGATCGAATAAAAATTAACTTCCTCTCCCCTTTTCTTCCCTCTTTCTCCCCCTTTTCTCACTTTTTTAGCCTATGTCCGTTTCCAGGGTCGCAACTATATCTGTACAAAAATACATCAAAATCGGTTTGGCCATTTAGGCGTGAAGACGAAACAAACAAACAAGTAAACAAACAAATAAACTCACTTTCGCTTTTATAATATTAAGTAAGGATTACATTCACATAAAGATACACAAAAAGTGCATTTAGGTTTAGACTTCAGAAGCTGTTAAACAACAGATAAGATGCTACCCACAGAATTTCAAAAGCTTCAGGTTTGTGCTTTAAGACTAAATATAGAAGAAGTGGTTTTTATAGCTTGCCGTCTGTTGGATAAGGTACCCACCAACCAACTACCTTTAAAAGATTAACCAATGATCATCACATAAAATGCAAAAGACCTTCAAAAGACCTACGACAGTGACAGTTATTGTAAAACGAACTTTATGCCCAGCAAAGAAGGTAATCTTATAAACAACTAACTCATTAACAAAACAGGACAATAAAATAAAGCTGATAATTAAATACGAGATGATCCACACATTACTAGCTCAATGAAAGCGTGTCGCAGGGTGCACGCGATTGCCTCCGCCTGGCTACTCTCGGGCTTGATACGGCAACTGTAAACTGTAACCGAGTTTACACGATTATTGCGCATGATTGGGCATCACCCTTTATTTTTGGATTCGATTAATTGAATCTGGAATTCGATTGGTTTTGTTTCTTTTGAATTGATCATTGAGTTAAGTTGTAATTATTGGATTTATGACGTGTTTTTTTATTTGTGAAACTTATTCTCATTTGTGGTTGTAGTTACTTACTATTTGGTTTGTATGTCAGACTAAATTTAGTAATTTTTAACAGAAATCAATAGCTTATAGCAGTTCAGTTCAGTTTATGTTTTGTTTTTAGAACTCCCAGTTCCCCTTGCGCCTTATTGAGTTGTAATAGCAACGCTAAGTTTTCCCTTTTCTTCCCTCTTTCTCCCTCACATCCCACTTTTTTTTTCAAAAAAGTTAGCCTATGTCCGTCTTCTGGTTCCCAACTATCTCTGTACCAAAATTCATCAAAATCGGTTTAGCTATTAAAGCGTGAAGAGGTAACAAACAAACAAACTCACTTTCGCTTTTATAATATTAGTAAGGATAAGGATGTCACAACAACGAAAAATCGAGTCGGAGGATCGCACCGCAGTTATCAGTATTTGGTATTAATTTCAACTCGTTAACACGTGTTCTTGAGATAAAGGGTCTTCACCGACAGGCGGACAACATAATGATCATATAAGAGTTCCGTTTTATCCTCTTAACGTACGGAACACTATAAAACCCAAAATATAATCTCAGATATCGAATTTTAGGTCGACATTTTCCATAAATCTTTCAGCAGAATATCTATGAGAAAACTAATCCTCTTACCCTAACAAATGGACACACACATAGCCACCATTCATCTTAAGCCTAAATAACGATCGAATCTGGCAACACACTCATCAGCCCACATACTACATTCAGTGGCGATGTTCACAGATTATTACTAGCGCCATACATGTATTATTCATAGTTGTCAGTCCATGTTACAACGGTTATATATCACGGGATGACTTCCCCTTTTATCAACAATGTGTTATTCAGTTCCTGCGTTAGTAGTCAATCATAATCTGACCCAGCGAAATTTTTGAGAAGAAACGAATATTATTTTCATGATTGCATGATATTAGGAAGGATCGCGAAGGACAACAGTAAAATTTGCAACTAATATTCGTACAGTTATTTTGTGTCTGATTCAAATCGCTATCACTTTTGAAGCCTACGGAGTGCAACTTTTTAAGATTTGAAAAGGAAGAAATAGGATCAAGCCTTTGTCCAGGCATGGGACGGTTTAGGTTCATTAGATTACAAACTAGACGGAAGGATTATTAACTAAACATATAAATACGGCACGGCACGGTTGACGCAGTGGCTGAGCGATCGGCTGCTTCGCTGCGTGTCCCGGGTTCGATTCCCGCACGGAATAAATATTTTTGTATGGCCTACAAGAAGTTGTTTCGGGTCTGGCTGTTTGTGTATGTAAGTTTAAATGTTTGTAAACGCACCAACGATACAGGATAAATTCCAAGTGTGGGGCAACATTAAAAAAAAGAAGAGAATCTGGATCGTTTAAGAATATAAGTAGCGTAGCAGCCACGGAGTCGGGTTTGACAGGTATGACCAGTTGATAGCTCACCCCCTTTATATGGTTTTAAAACATAAATGGCAAAAAGTGGGGTTGTATGTTTGTGTTAGATACACCTGAGCTTAACCTTTCGTGGGTCACATCGTGATAGCATGTTTTAAAATATCCATTATGCAAGTAACTACATTTATGTTTTCATCATCAAACCACGGATGACATAGAACACACATCGCGAGGAAATTGGCATGTCCAATAAAAAAAACAAAAACATGTGACATGCACAGACCCAGTTATGACCCACTAACAGGCGCCCGCGGCTTCGCCCGCGTCATATCGAAAAAAAAGTATCCTATGTGTTATTCCAGACCATAATCGGCCTCTGTGCCAAATTTGACCAAGAGCCGTTTTGACGTAAAAGAGTAACAAACATCCATACATCCAGACATCCTCACAAACATTCGGATTTATAATTAAGTAGGAAGTAGGACTCTCATTCACAAGAAATAAAGCTTACATCCCAGTTGGCAACGATAAAAAGCTGATAAAATATTATCGCGACTAGAAAATAAATGAGCGTTTCCGCCATTTTCAAAGCACAATATTTAACAAAACCATGTCAAAAACTAGGGCACGGTACCACAATATGACGGTAAGATTAAGCGGTATTAGATTAAGACCTCAGACCGGCACTATTACTTTTTTGTTTTAAAAAATAACAATAATGCAGCAACCGCTTTCATAGCTAATGCAAACTTGGCGTGAGAGCAAAGCTTTCGCTTTGTTCTGAGGTGCTGCAGTTTATTCTAGATTGCATAAACAGGTATATATATACAGTTTATACTCATAAAATGTGTTAGAACTTTATCATGGAACCTATTTGATTTAATTAGGTTGTAAATTATTGGCCATTTTTGCAAATATTTAGAATTTCAAATATTTTTCCATTTTTTCTAACCAAAACAATTGCATAACTATTCATGAGTCTCTAGTTCACTTTGCCCACAGAATTTTACTTATATGCTAAAGTATTACCTGAATAACACAGAACACTTTTAACCCCGGTAGAAGACCCCAATAATACCCGTTTTTTTTTTTAAATCACAATAATTGTTATTTTTTTTATTTCACTCCGTTTACCTTAAACACCATTCATACAAGGACATCAATCCATACTAATTTTATAAATGTGGAAGTAACTCTGTTTGTTTGTACGTTACTTTTTCACTAATAAACAGCTGCTTAAATAGTAATGAATTTTGGCGAGGATATAGATTTAAACCTGGAAAAGGACATACATTTTATCAAGATAATAACTTAGAGGGGTGAGCAATAGTGTAATAATCCATATTCCTCAACTGTTTGGTAACTGCCATGGCATATCTTAGAGTAGTAATAATACTGGAGACGTCAGGTAACGAATGCAAACAAAAATGAAATGAAGAACCTCCTTACTAAAAAACTTATTTCAATCAAATCGTGAACCTAACGCGTGCGAACTTGCGGGTAACAGCTGTATGACAGTATGAATATAATTAGAAGTGTGTTTGATACTTATGTATGTGTATAATATTTTTACAATAGGTACGACAGGTATATCTAGTTACATCATTGTAATTTCAAAATAACATTCGATACAAGAATACGATTTCATGATAAATATACACATTTTTGTTTTACTACTTCACTACTAAATGGCATTATTAGTCTGTTTAATGAAATAAAAAAAACTGTGTGCACTATTTGATTACTACGTTATTATTGTACTTCCCGTACGTATCCACAACAGGTAAAGAAATAAAAAAAATACATTTATTTGGTACTTGCCACAAGTGCACACACTAAAACAATAAAAGAGAATAACTAAACAATAATTTGCAACATTTTTTAAACAGTCATCGTTTTCATTTTAAACAAAATAGAAGCTGCTCTATCTTGTAAGTTAGTGTTCTGAGCCTGCAGATATTGCGTAAAGTTTATACTCTCATGTCAACAATATGTGTTCAACTATTATTAATCTACTAACATGCTAGTGGTAAATACTTGTTAAATAGATTGGTGCTCTATTAATTCTCTAATAAATCGCAATTTGAAAGGATTTTTTCTGCAGTTTTCTTTCCCAGGATTTTCCCTTTAATTTATTAATTGGCTTCTTTAAAACGTTTGGTTTTAAAAGCTTGAGTTATCTCATTATTAATCATGCTATACCTTCTATGTCAATTATAAGCGAAGATCACGAAAGAATTGCCATCGTTACATTACCAATACCAAGGTAGAAATAAAGCAACTAGTTTATGCATCACTGTACTCAGCTGACGTCTACATTTATACTATTTTAGATACCTACGGCCACCCAGCTTCTATTTCCTAAACTCTTTTCTATTTATTTATGTGTACAACATCTCGTCTTAACCTACGATGCACAAAGTTGGTCACTTACTGAACAGCAAAAGTCCAAAAGCAAGATTTTCCACCGAGCAATGGAGCGGAGCATTATAATTATGTAATAGCTGTAAAGCAAAAACCACCACTTTGCACACTTTAAGCCAATTCCAATGGTAGAAAAAAACACCCCGGCTGAAGTGGGAGCTGACACGTCGCACGGATGCCTGAGGAGGGCCGGCGCCGTGGATATCCACCGCGGTGAATGTGGCGTGACGATCTGATCATGTTTGCAGGACTTACATGGCCAGAGATCACAAAGGCTAGAGAGGTAAGAGAGAAAGGAGAGGCCTTTGCCCATCAGTGGGGCACAACCTGGGCTATTAAAAAAAAATGTGTAAAACAGTGAGCAACACAGGAAAATAACATTACAAAAGTCTGTATAATAGTACTGCCTATTTCTTAAGACATGTAAGTAATGTAGACAACTTTCTCTCTATATAGATATATTCAATTACCGATTTCCTACCAATAAGGCAAAAAAAGCAACAACAAATTAAAGTTAGATCGGTTCGCTACCGCAGCAACACGATAAAGGAACCCGTATACGAAACAGACTATCGTGCGATGTTACTATACGTATTAATCACGAGTTTGCGGACCAAGTGATAAATTAAACCGGAGCCTTATATTTAGGGTTGCCATACGAAAATTCTTATATTTTCTTATTTTTTTCCCTCTTCTGATTATGCTTATTTATTGTAAGATCCCAGATAGTTTTCCTTAGAGGGTAGATATTTGCTCTGATTTGTTTGTTAGGGAAATATTGGAACTAATCTGGTGTGGTTACAATATTTGTTGGCTGAATAAAGTTTTGTTGATTCTACATGGTGACATCATCTTTTTTGTTCTTAATCACGTTTTACGACATACAATTAGTTTATTTTTAATCTGAATTTGGGAATCAACCCCTTATCGACAGTTCTATTATTTCCTTAAACCTAACATTTTAAAGAGACAAAACTAACGCAGTACAAATTTAGCCGAACCATTTACATACGCTAAGGTAGACGACAAGAGATACCGCGGCCCCGGAACACAAACGGCAATAGAAGAAACAGTCAGTACAAGTTTGACATTCTCTTTCGATCCGACCAGAGCGGTACACGTCATTTGATGATTTCCCATTTGAAAAAAGGCAGACAGCAATGCAGGCTATATTCAATGCTTCTTCTTTGTAAAGGTTTTATTTTTTGCCAGACTATTGTTGATAAAGTCGTGAAAGAGTGTCTCCCCAAAAGAACATCATATATAATTAATTAAAAGGAAATCCCAGATGACAACCCTAGTCGTATCGCAAACGTGTGATCTAAACGCCGCGTTTTTGGTACGCCCGCTCACTAGCAACGCGTGATCATTAATTACGATGATCTGACTTCTATTTATTTTATTTTAGCTATAAATAAAACACACATATATGATATTTTGTTTGTTGCATTAGCTCTAATGTTTTGTGATGTATGTATGTGTTCTTTATATGTAAATAATGGGCAGATAAATCTAGTTGTATTTTAATCAATGGAATAGTGAAATCACAACATCAATAGTATGAAACAAAGTCGCTTTCTGCTGTCTGTCTGTTCCTAAGTATGTATAGTTTTAAAACTACGCAACGGATTTTGATGCGTTTTTTAAAAAAATAGATTTATTTGAGAGAAAGGTTTATATGTATAATATTAGTATCTTCATTGCACATTGATTATAATTTGTAAGTACCTTTGTCTGAGCAATATCTCTAGATGATGGGTGCCGGGAGACGGACTGCGCCGCCGACGCCGGCTCTAAAAAGGTGGTGAAACAACCTGGACTTGTACCACGAGGGCTGCTTTGAGCAAGCCTGGGAAAAGAGGTCATGGGAGGAATGAAGCTTTTCCCAGCAGAGGAACGATACAGGCAAACTAAAATAATGTATTTACCTTCGGTAGACCTGCCTGAAAATTATATCGGTAAGTAGGCAACACAATAATTTCTACTGTACTTACTATAAAATTTATCATCACCTGCCGGCATTTTCCTGATTGCGTTGGGTTCAGTTCCAGTCTAACCGGATGTAGCTGAATATCAATATTTTACGTGGAGTGACTGCCTATCTGACTTCCGACTTCTTCTGTGTAGTACGATACTCTTCGGTTAGACTGTTCTTTCTGGCCACAGACTACCTGTATGACTGTCAAAGATCCACAAACAGGTGGGACCAATGAAAAAAACTCTAAATGTAATGGGTCTCTCCATGGCAATGGCATCCATCAATGGACCAAACTAGGCAAGCGCGATTTATCCTAAAGAATGACCCGTGTGGTTGTTATTATTTAGCTACGAAACCCCTCGGTAAGACTGGTTGTCGCCCTTTAGTTTAGTCACTGTCACGCCCTTTAGTCACTGTAATTACTTACAAAGATTTACAAATAACAACTGAACTAAAATTATAGTACTTCCACGCTCTAATGCTCTCGTTTCTTCGTTTCCAAGTAAAAAATATTAAACTAATTCATATTTATGCCCACCACAGCTGCTAGCCCAATTACGAAACAGTATACTCAAAACAATATACAATTGTTTATTTTAATAAGAAGCCACACTCAATGTCTCAAATCTCATTCGAGCGTAATGCAACTAAGTTGTGCGTTGCTGTAACATGTTACATACATTGTAAAGTTGGCAATTTCAACCCACTTTATATGATAACGCCCAATTAAGTGCTTAAGTTCAAATTAATTTGAAACTTTGAGGTGCTTTCAAGCTAGATGGGCCTAGTTGGATTATGTAAGGGCCTTAAGTTATTTGTAGGTGATGAACGAAATCAATTTTGTCCTTAATATGGATTTACCTACAAAGTGTCTTTAGTGACCCTCAGGGCCTAGACGAGTTGTAATAGCTTTTCTAAACGTTTGTAATTTAAACAAAATTCAAATTACCATTTCGATTGTGTTAATTTCACCTGTTAAAATCACAAACATAAAGAACTGGATCCTCAAGCACTACCGGTACCTCATACAAATATTGTGGGAATCAAACACAGCGCAGCAGTCAATCGCTTGGTCAGTATGCCAAAGGTAGCCGTCAAAATAATTTAATTGTTAACTCAATATTTTGACTTTTCCGTCATTGTTAGCGCGCTAATACATTATTACTGTCTAGTAGACCTTCTTCTACAACTTATATTTGCTTACCAATGCGTTGAGAGTTCTTGCAAATTAAAAATATTCGCCGTCCTAGGCATTCTCTCGCCACTTCCGATGACGCTTTAATCCTCCTCTAGGGGAGCAGTAGGGAAACTAGCACTCTTAAGGCTCGCGATGACCTGGCCCTTGCCCCACCACGTGATGTTGGGCAAGTAATCCAAACCTGTCCCTAAATAATGACTTCTCATATCCAGCCTATTCTTTTACTTTCCTCCCCAGCGACGCCCTAAGCCGGGGCTCGTACCCCACGGAGATGTCTTTAGCGTGTAGATAATTTTTTTGTTTTAAAGTTTTTTGCCCTGGATGGAGGCCTTACTTTCAAGGTACCCATGCATTGTGTTGGCACTGCAATGTCTGAGCGGTGACTGTCTTTAGTTCCAGATATAAATCTGAGTGCCATGCCACACTGTACGTTAAAACTACTTGCGGCGATGGAACACATGCGCATCGGACAAAGGGCTAGGAAGACGAAGCGGGGAGGGGTTGAAACGACGCTCGGAGCGACAACGCAGTGCAGCAATTTGTGAGCATAGAACTCAACGCTACGGCGACGCAACGCATTTGGCATAGAACTTGTCACTTGTGATTTATTTTAAAATATTTATAATAAACAGAACCAACTGGCTGATGTCGAAAAGTATAATAATATGTCAAATTTAGTTTCTGCGGCCCCGGAACGTAAAGGGCAATAGAAGGAACATGGGTGGGTTTTAGTCAGTACAAGTCGTACACTCAGACTTGTACTGTTCAGTCCTAGAGGAGGGGAAGTTATTTGAAGATGTCCCACCCCAAAAAAAAAAAGAAAAAAACAGTAACCAGTGCTCTCACACTCGTATAACACCTGGACTGACGCATAATACACTAGCATCAAATAAACAATGTAGTATCAAAGTACAATCGCTGAAAACATAACAAATACATAATTCACAGAAAATAAAATCAAAAAGTATCTTTTCGTAATTAATTTCAAAAACTTCGTATTGTGAAAACACAAGCAACGTCAATTCGGAACTGGAAACGCAATCAGGAGCACAATAAGATAGCCGAGCTGACCAATGCCCGAGAATCGCATCATCTGGTGGTATTGAAAATGTAATAAAACGATGCACAGTGGATCCGATGTGGAGTTTGGTAGATAAAGATACACAAAGGATTATTTGAACAATAAGTATCTGGTTTTTATTTTGTGCTTAATAATACTACAATTGAATATGATTTAACTACATTGCAATTGTGCCACGAAATAATTTTACTTACCTCATGCGAAAATCTAACTCTCCTAACTGTGAGGTGTGTGGTAAGAAAGAGGATGTACAACATGTGTTGGTGGAATGTGTCCGACATACTTTCAAGAGAAATGCACTTCTCAACTGGATAAAGTTGTCTGTAATGGATGTTGGAGTGTTCCACGGCATTTTGGCTAAACCTACATCTAAAGCAGCAAAATTTTTGTATAGTTTTTTATCAAATAAATAAATAATTAAGTTAAGTTAAGTAACAGTAGGTCATTCGTAATAATTTGTTAAATTAATTTAGGAAGTAAGTCTACATTGAAAAAAAGTACGATGGGATTGACATCGTCACTTATTGTGTACAAAAATCCCTTAAATAAAGAGGATTAAAAAAAAAGCTACATTGCAATTGGCTTCTAGACTAACGAGTGCCGCTGAATGCTAGTAATTTTAAATGAACGACTGCTCATTTGACCTGCAGGACCCAGTAACTGAATAATATAATGTTACTCCTATTCAATAGAAAACTATTCGTTTTTTTTCTATTATTTTATCTATAACAACTATTATCCATTCACAAACTACAAATAGACATAAACCAATAATGTTACTCCTTGATAAATAACAAAATAAATGAAGAAATAAATGTAAACAAATTACCTATTTGTTTTTAAAACTTGGATTTCTTTTTAATTATTTGAATATTTGTCGGAATATCATTCGTAAAAAATATTGTAAACCCTTTTTTGTTCATATCTATCATATAGATATGATACTGAGTTGAAAACATCATATATCAGAATCACCTAAACCCAGGAATCAGAACCACATAAAACTGTTCAACTTCCTATGAATGTTCACTTCTTCACAGATGTTAGTTTTTGTCTGCAAAACTCTTAATCGTGCCCACAGTGTGCCAGTTGCGCTGTGCAATCGTGAATTTTGTTCCAACTCTCTGATAGATTGTTAAGTCCTGCTTCTGTGCAGTTTGCCAGTTCCTAATGCTGCTTTTTACGTGACTATGGCAGACAGAATGCTTTTAGGTTTTGTACAGTTGATCTCTTGATCTGAAAATAATTGAAATGCATCTGTGTTAGTGTGGACCTTGCTAGTAATTCCAGGATCGATCTGTCAATAGTACTTGTAGAGTTGTAGTAGATTTGAGAAATGTGTGGCAAAATACAGGTAATGAATAAAACGAGAAATCCGAACACCAAACACATTCAAGTTAATGTGATGGGGTTTATTTGATTTATTCTTAACAAGCGAGTTTCGCCCGGGTGAAATATATATATGTACTAATATTATATATTAAAGCCTTCCTCTCGAAACACTATCTATTAAAAACCGCATCAAAATCCGTAGAGCAGTTTTAAAGATCTAAGCATACATAGAGATAGACAGACAGTCAGAAGCGGCTTTGTTTTTTACTATGTAGTAGATGAGTGATGAGAGATGGAGAGTAGAAGATGATCAAAGAAACGATGGATGTACTTTGTGAATGTAGTATGAAGGATTAGCTGGCGCCCGCGGCTTCGCCCGCGTTATATCGAAATAAAGTATCCTATGAGTTATTCCAGACCATAATCTACCTCTGTGCCAAATTTCATCAATATCCGTTCAGCCGTTTTGACGTGAAAGAGTAACAAACATCCATACATTCATCGATACATCTATCCATCCTCACAAACATTCGCATTTATAATATTAGTAGGAAGTAGGATGGTATGGCAAGAAAGGAGGCGTAAGATGAGATAGCGAGCAAAGCCTAGAGGAGTATGATAGAAGAAGACATGCTGCCCATAAGAACAAGACAATGATGACCATGTTATAGAATTTCTGACTTAGCATCGAAATTTGAAAATCAAACACTGAAACCTTGATTCAAGTATTCATATAAGTGCAGCATAGGTTTAGTAAAAACAAAAAACGCTTTTATAAAAAAAAACTGTGGTTTCTATACTTAAACGTTTAAATAATAAGAAGCAAAAAAGCTAAAACAACTCTGTTAAACTGGAATTTAAACGAAATTTTTGAAATTACTGTATAAAAGTCTGAATGTCTGAATAAAATTCAAGGTAAGCGGGGTAGCAACGAGTCATGATTGCCGCCGACAGTGACACATTACCCTTGCATTCACTCCCCATTCTCCCCTCTGCATTGCTTAATAACCACTATGAAAATTACCATTTACTAACCCTACTTTAATTTATTATTAGCTTAGGTACGTCTGGGGATTTTAACTGTGCCATGAAATTAAGTTTTTGTTGGTTTTACGGGAAACCTGACATCATTTTTAACACGCATTTATTAGCTTCACCGCTTACTAAATATTTATGTAAAAGTTTTAAACTTAGTATTTAAATTTGACCTACTTCCCGGTTTACAATTAAATTGCATTTTTTTGCGATTGGGAAATCATCAAATAACTTTTCCCGCCCTAAGCGGAGTGGGGGTGTCAGACTTTTACTGACTAAATTCCACCCATGTTCCTTCTTTTGCCCTTTATGTTCCGGGGCCGCAGTGACTCTTTCGAACAACCCGCAACCCCGGCAGACGGTGGCCCTGGCAAGCCCCTCCGCTTTGCTTGTTTAGTTTGGACTTGGATTATAGTGAACTAGTTATCTATTATATGTACCCATGGTTATCAAATGAAAGAGTTTGTTGCGAATAATAAAAAAATACGTCACGCCAATATTTTAAACCCTGTTTTTTTTTAACAAAAGCTTTATGATTTATTGTTTTAAGGGCATTATTTTTGCTACCTATACTGTGCTTGCCACAATGCTTATTAATCGATGTTGTAATTGCACCATGTTTTAAGTTTGGATGATGAAATTGTGCTTGGGGTCGAAAAACAAACATAGTCCAAAATAGCAACTTTGCAAGAGCGTGGAAATACTGTAAAATTTTATATAGATATCATTAAAATACCACTACTATACTTTTGTTCTATGGAAACGGTGCTTGTTTATGATTGGCTAAAACCACTTGTCTTCCAATTCTCTAGCAAAAGACACATGTCAAAATCTCCCCAAAAACATTTTTTTCACTTACGTGGTCTTTGGTACTCAAACAAAAATAAGCATGAACAGTGTCTTTCTACCTTGTACCTCATACCTTCATTAGATAGTTAATAGCGCAGTGGCTGACTAGTTTGATTCACAGTCCTAGTTTTTTAACACGAAAAAAAGGCTTACAATTTCTGTCCCATGAACTATAATTTTATGCAATACTAGTTTCCGCTCGCGACTTCGTCCGCGTGGCATAGTTACTTTGCGCTAACGCTAACTTTAACCCGCGTGATGATCGAAAAAAAAATATCTTTCTCTCTCCTTTTCTTCCCTCTTCCTTCCCCTTTTCTCACTTTTTTAGCCTATGTTCGTCTCCAGGATCCCAACTATCTCTGTACAAAAATTAATCAAAATCGGTTAGGCCATTTAGGCGTGAAGACGTAACAAACAAACAAACTTACTTTCGGTTTTATAATATTTGTAGAGATTTCGTTGAAATTGTCATTACATTATTACTCGATCTTGCTATTGCCTTTTGTAGCATAATTCTGCATTTTACAGGATATATTCAGAATTCAAGCTATAAATCATGTTCTTTTGAGCTGAGCGGGTGCTGCGAACGCTAATCTATGAAAGCACTTCCTAGACAATAGCCGAGAAATAGCCTAATTTTACACTTAGTGCACAAACCTGCACAGAAAATATATTATGGAAGCATGTTTTGTAATAATTCATCGACGTCCGCTTTGTCGGCTTAGGTTTCAGCCATAAACTATTCTGTTTTTTTTATTAAATCAGAACCTTTGAGGTTTATTTTGTACAGAACATATTGTTTAGACAATAAACAGGTGTGAGGTAAGATGGCGAAAGGCGACTAACAAAAGGCTTTGTTAGTCGCCTTTCGCCATCAATCTATAAAATCCTACTAATATTATAAATGCGAATGTTTGTGAGGATGGATGGGTGGATGTATGGATGTTTGTTACTCTTTCACGTCAAAACCGCCCGCGCCGTGACGGATATTGATGAAATTTGGCACAGAGGTAGGTCCAGGTTCCTGGAATAACACATAGGATTTTGACTTTTTTTCGATATCACGTGGGCAAAGCTGCGGGCGCCAGCTAGTAACATATACGTGCTACTCAAAATCAATATCGAAAGTCATTTATTCAAATTAATATTTTTAATCAGCGCTTTTCTGCTGATATCACGCGGGTGTCAGCTAGTATATTATAGTTAGTAATTTGTTAAAGATAATCTAAACAAGATAAAATATAACAAACTCTCGCGTGGTTTCTCGGGCCGTGAAACTAAACAACTAATATTCTAAGTTTGCTCTAAAAACTCTAAAACAAAAATTATGAATTTTCAGAAGTCGCAGTATCATGGTCTGACCCTACAAGGGATTGTGCTGTTCTTATGTTACACCTTGTATACATTTATATACATACTAGCTTTTGCCCGCGGCTTTGCTCGCGTTAAATTCGGGGTAACAAAGTTCCCCTTTCCTGATTTGCAGGTACCTGATATCTGTAGTTTTTTGCCCTTGCGCCTTATTTATTGTATGCAATTGTATTGTATTCAATGCTAATTTTACTCTTTTCTTCCCTCTTTCTCACTAATTTCTCATTTAAAAAAATGGCCTATGTCCGTCTCCAAGGTCTCAACCATCGCTGGGCCAAAATTCATCAAAATCGGTTTAGCCATTTAGGCGTGAAGACGTAACAAACAAACAAACTCACTTTCGCTTTTATAATATTAGTAAGGAAGTAAGGATAACTTACCAACAGGCAGAGCTGTACCCAATTATGGTACACCGATTTCGCACGTTATGTTTAAGTCCCTTGTAATAGGGAGCAAGCCTATTGCCATCAACCAGGCACAATTCTCAACCACGTGGCGCCCGATGAAACCACTCGACAACACTTTTTTGGTAGAAATAATTGGAACGAAGTTCCTTATCGCGCGTTACAAAAGGGAGCTAGACGGAAAAAATTAAGACCACAAGTTGTAACGACACTTTTTGCTATAGTTGTAAGCCGTGCGGCGTGCGCGTGTTTCATTGTCTGTCTCTCTCTCTCTCATAGAAAGCAAGCCAGTTATTTTCGTTTCGTCTTTCTATTTCGCATTAAACAGTGTGGTGTCATGACGATTATTTTTGTTGAGTGTATACAGGTTTTTTGTACATAATAAATAATAACTTCGTTCCATTCAGGTGTTCCTTGACACCTTTCAAGTTTTTTTTTGTTTTATAATTAAAAAATTTTGGTCAACATTGTTCCCACTAGTAATTTTAAAGATAAATTACAGTAAAAAAACGTTATTAAAATACTTACCAAAATAATAACCATTATGACAGAACACTCTGGTAAATTATGATACGTAAACGATTTCTAAACATCAGTAA
The DNA here is from genome assembly GCA_905475445.1 of Ochropleura plecta. NCBI lineage: Eukaryota > Metazoa > Arthropoda > Insecta > Lepidoptera > Noctuidae > Ochropleura > Ochropleura plecta. The sequence continues at coordinate 15,443,475 of FR997723.1, forward strand.
TTTCCCGGGCAGATAAGCCGTGCCCACTCTCTTATAGAAAGCAACGAAATGCACTAGTGGTTAGGTGTTATCGTAATAATAATGGTTAATTGAAAAATAATAGCGGCAAAATGCACCCCTGATGTATGGAACCCTCAAAACACACGCAACACGTCAACTTGTCACTCACAAGAATTTTTCGAGCCTTGAAACATTTTTCTTTTATATTTAATCAAAATAGCCTGTTATGTTTTTGCGCAATAATTTTTTTCATTTTTTTTAGGGTAGTTGGAAAACATGAAAAGGTTTTATTTATTTTTAAATATTCGTTATTTTGTTGATTTTTTTTGGAATCATTAAGTAATGTTCTTGTAATTATAAAATACTACAATGCATTCATTTAAATTTCATGGTAATTTCCTTACTACTAAGCCGTACCTTCCGTACTTACTAAGTACGTTATTTGATAAAAACAGATACGTTTCTTTAAAACTAATCGTTTCTTAATAAATATAATTGAACACAAAAAGAAACATAATTTAGGAATTCGATTAGAATTACTGTATTCGCTCTGATATCAAAAAAATGTCCTAGATAAATAATAGTTTAAGTAGACTCAAATTAACTGACTAGACAAAGAAAAATGTGACAACCTTTATCAAGACAAAATTAAATTAGTCTAAAATAATTTCTTGGTCTGTGACCTCGACGTCTTTCAAATGATCGATAAACGAGGATTTTGATGAAAGTCCATGTTTTATTAAAACAAAGAATTTTCGGAAATGGATATTAAGTATCTTGTAAAATCGGTATGATTTATTGTTTTTTAAGAAACGGTGTACCAAATAATATCAGCGGCTTTTGAAGTTAATGGTATTTCAGATATTGTTTGCGGGTAAAAATAGGTTGAATACGATAGACGTTATGAAAAAAATAACCGGTCAAGAGCGAGTCAGACTTGCGCACTGAGGTACAAACTTACGACCTAAACAGCCATATCTTTTGATTGCGTAGACTTAGAGGGTTGATTTTTTCACAGCACAAAGGGGTTACAGAGTTGAGTATACAATTTTAAGTCGACCTTTACGTGTTCCCAAGATTAAGGGTTTCGACAAATAGACAGTCAGGCAGATAGACAGACGGGCAGGTGGGCAGACAGACATATATACATACAGAGGGACAACAACGTGATCTAAGAAGGGTTCTGTTTTTACCTTTTGAGGTACGGAATCCTTAAAATACTAGCATGAATAATAATAAGTCTGTATTTTTCGACTGCAACAGTACGAGGCAAAGTGAAAACAGGCAAACCATGGCTGATGTAAATGAATAATAATCCCTCAGCTGCACAACAAAAAAGGCTGATAAAATAAAAAAAAGTATCTACCATACTTTTTTTTTAATTTTATCAGCTTTTTTTTGTTGTTGTACCTTTATGTTGGCACCTGTACCAACCACAAACCATGAGCACAAACGTTCCATGCAGTTCCATGTTCATTTTTTGTAACGGCTCCTAGACTTGCATATTTTTTATTATGTTTTAATTTAAAACGGTAAAAGCTTGATTTTTCTCGGTATTGTGCTACTAATTCTTAGTAACCAAAAGGGGACGTAGTAAGCGACGAAAAAAAAACTAGTAAAGAAAATGAATTCCCTGAAATGGCGAAGTTCTCTGAAAGAAAAGGTAGTAAGAACACATAAATTTATAATCAACTTAGAGTAATAGTGCACCTGTTGTCCAATAAAATATTCATAACGCAATAAATGGTCAACCTATTATAGAAATGGATTATATCTATACTAATTCGCCTTAATATTTAATAGGCAGAAACTACGCTCAAGTGGTTGAACATGCACCGTTATACATACGTGGCTGGATCAAACATATAATTATTTAATACGTATGCAAATCACTTCATTGCCCCTGTACCGTGTACCTACATAGTAACAGGTACAGACGAGTACAGTTTAACTTAAGGGTGATATACCTTCTATAATCCTATGATTGGACTTCCTGCTTTGAATACATTATTAAATCGTGCTTAGGGCCTAATCGAGAGAACCTTAAATTGGAAGTTCATCGGACCGTTTTCCGTTGCGTACGTATAGGTGTATATTTACTTTCCTTACTTTAGTTGCCCGATGAGAACTTGAGAAGGTATTCGATAAGATCACAAATCATAGCGTCTCTGGTCGGAGAAAAATCAGGCGCTGGTTCAGTTCACCGCGCGGCTTCAAGTGTTTACCGTAACACGGGATTCCTGCCGGGGTTGCGGGTTATTCGAAAGAGATACCGCGACCCCAGAACATAAAGAGCTAAAGAAGGAACATGGGTTAGTTTTAGTCAGCAAAAGTCTGTCGTCCCCGCTCCGCCCAGAGTGCAAGACTTTATTCGATGACTAGCTTCCGCCCGCGACTTCGTCCGCGTGGCATAGTTACTTTGGGCTTAACCCGTGTTACGCCCTTTTAACCCTCTTTTTTCCTTTTTTTAACTTATCTCCGTCTCCAGGGTCCCAACTCTGTCTGTACCAAAATTCATCAAAATCGGTTTGGCCATTTAGGCGTGAAGACGTAACAAACAAACTCTCTTTCGCACACACACATAATATTAGTAAGGATTTCCCATCCGCAAAAAAAAATAAACACGAAGGTAAAATAACAAATATACTTTCCGACTCCGGGCTGCTACTGAAAAAAATCTATAGGTAAGTATGTAAGGTTCAAAGTTGACATTTCAGGAATGTCCTTCTTACCGTTTTTGGTCACGGCAGCCAATCTCAGTGGAGACAAGCCATCGGTGCGAGATATACTACTCTGTCAAGAAAGTACCGGGAAAAGATCAATAATACACAAAATGTCATTCGCAAAACACACTATATATGATATTACTAAAACCAGCACTGTATTTAATATAAATAACAGATGCAACTCAAACTCCGCGCCAAAATGGAAAACAGTTGTGCCAATCTAACAACTACAAAAAAAACTAAAATTTTAATTTGGAACCATAAACAAATCATGCATTCCCGATACTTTTTTGACTGAATGTATTATTATGCAGGCGTCTGTGCACAGATACACGTGGACTCTCTGTTCTTTCACTGTCATAGTCCGATAAGACCGGAGAGCGCGCAGGCGCAGGACCTATGTACGACTTAACCTGCTTTCCGAGGCACGGGAAAAATGCCTAATGGAAAAGCCCAGTAACAGTTTTGTTCGACCTGGGAATCTGATGCTTGCGACTGCGAGACAAACGGAGCAGTTTTTTACTACAGTTGTAAACAACCTTTTCACAGATGTGTATGACTGTACATGCATCGCGTGACCCTCGACATCCCATGTAACACAGTTTACTTTCCGTGATACAAACAAAATATTGCAAAACGCAATAATTTGCATTACACTTGCCTAAGGAAGGGCGGGGTGGAGTCGTCATTAATAATAGAGTAAAGTTAGAGGGCGTTTCCTTCCCTACAGGACGGGGTTAACAACCCTTGTTTAACTGTATAGTCTGGATTCATTTTCCGCTACAATGACTAGTGCATAATTATGCTAAGTTTTTTTACCGTGAAGAAGTTTTGTTTTTTTTTTTTATTTATATACCTTTGCTGCTTGAGACGTTTGGTTAGTTAGTTGGATGGTATCTTATTTTTGTTGATGCAAAAAACGGCTAAATAATTACAGCTGTGCGGGTCGATCTGCAGGTTAAGCTGAGCTTGCTTAGGTTAGTGTGTGGATGGGTGTCCACCTATCATATAATATATCGAGTTAACTCCATACTTCGGAAATTATATTAAGCCGTTGGTCCCGACTGTCTTCTGTTGTTTTTTGTCAGTCGTTAGAAGTAGTCAGTGGCCCTAAAGTCTGAAAATTGAAAAGTCCCTTCATTTAAAGTACCGGGATGCAGCTGCGTCCGGTAAGGCGACCCCAGTTGCAGAAAAGATAGGCCGACAAAGATCTCTGTTGCAGATATGACTTCTGCAGTACACATTATTAAGTAATATTCAGTGAAACATCCTAATTATAAGCCGATTAAGACTAGAAATGTAATATAGAAGACTTTAGGTACTTGTGTTTATAATATTGCCTTATCATGTTGAACTATTAGTAAGATATAGCTACAACAGGAGTACTAAACTCTTAACTCTATATATCATGTATTGATCATCCACATACTGTTTTACTCATGTGTTAACAATTTTTTCGGCTAGGTTTATATGGATGATCTGCTAATCTTTTAGTAACAATGGAAAATTAATACTCGATAAAAAATATATATTATCATTATATTATAACTAAAAATGCTGAAATTTAAAACCATTTTTGTAAAAAATAAAAAGGGCTTCAAAAAAAACTAAAAGTGGAAAATAACTTTACTTCCGGAAGTTGGTGGCAAAAAAAACAAAGCAACCAACAAAAGTCAACAGTTACAAAAACAGTTTTAAATCCCTAAAGAATCTAATATATAAAAATGTCGTGTCGCGGTGTTTTTTACCTAAGTCCTCCGAAACGGGCGGACCGGTTTGTACGAAATTTTGTGTGCATATTGTATAGGTTTGAGAACCCCTAAGTGATAAGGGTGGCCCTCTCCAGAAAACGATCAGTAGTAATGATATAAAAAATTCTTGTTAGGCTCGAGGAAGAATTACCGATTGCAAGCAATAATTCACGTCAGGGTTGTTGGCGACCCGACTAGTGATCGCAATCCGTGAAATTGGCCAGAGAATCCTCTAAAAATTGTCCGCATATTACTCTTAAAACTGATCGCACATTTTTCAAAAACCGGACTCGCATTAAGCGGCTATCATCGCTCTTGTTTTGTGACTCAATTATCTTCAGTTTTTGAGCTGTAATCTATTTATTTCGGGAAATTAATGGCGCCCAGATTGGGTCCTGTAAGTAATTGTACAGGCTGTTTTGTTGTTATGTTTATCCGAAAAAACGACAGTGTTGTTTTCATTGTGATTATATTAAAGTGTTACCACAAGCAGACTTATGCTCCCTACTAATTTTATTAATGCGAAAATTTTGTGTGATAACGGATTTTGAAATTTCACACACAGATACTCTCTTTCACATAGAAAAATATAGGATTAATCCCGGTACTATGTTTCCTTGGGATTCATTTCGACATCCACGAAGGCAAAACCGTAGAAAATAGCCAGTGAGGAATAATTCAAAGAAGAACAAGGAAAGGTTATCAGACAATCCTTACTAATATTATAAAAGCGAAAGTGAGTTTGTTTGTTTGTTTGTTACCTCTTCACGCTTTAATGGCTAAACCGATTTTGATGAATTTTGCTACACAGTTAGTTGGGAACCAGGAGACGGACATAGGCTATTTTTTATAAAAAAAAAATGGGATATGAGGGAGAAGGAGGGAAGAAAAGGGAAAACTTAGCGTTGCTATTACAAATCAATCAGGCGCAAGAGCAAAAACTGCAGGTACTGTGTTATACCGAATTTAACGCGAGCGAAGCCGCAGGCGAAAGCTAGTATACATATAAAAACTGTCGTACCGTGGAACTAATAAGTACTGTTGTATTTCAATGTACTGTTTGGGTTCCTAATCGTTTCTTTTTCTGATTTCAACTTTATTGTGTGCTAGCTTTTGCGCACGGCTTCGCTCGCGTTAAATTCAGGGAAACACAGTTCCCCTTTCCTGATTTGCAGGTAGGTACCTGCTACCTGTAGTTTTTGCCCTTGCGCCTTATTTATAGCGCCTATATTTATTGTAATAGCAAAGCTAAGTTTTCCTTTTTCTTCCTTTTCTCCCTCATTTCTTACTTAAAAAAAATTAGCCTATGTCCGTCTCCAGGGTCCCAACTATATCTGTACCAAAATTCATCAAAATCGGTTCAGTCATTAAGGCGTGAAGACGTAACAAACAAACAAACAAACAAACTCACTTTCGCTTTTATAATATTAGTAAGGATTTCCTTTATCTTTACAATGTGCCAAACGTGGCACACAGTTGATGGTAGGGTTAACAACTTATTTTATTATCTGAATCATCCATCTATTTTATTTTAATTTTAGTTTAATATGTTTTAACACTTGATTAAATAACTACGTAAACTATGCGTGTGTTATGTTGGATTCTTAATAAAAGATGTCCATTAAGTATGATGATACTGGTTTATTGACAGGAGACATGGTAGGTACACATCGTAAGACATGACAGTAAGAAGTGAGGCAGAGCGCCATCAGATCACAGATAATACATAGACTAGTGAAGACCATAATAGTACAACTAAATAGTGATGTTACAACATCCCCCTTGTTGAGTTCAAATTAGACCCCTGACTGACAATTAATATAAGTGCTATGCTATTTGACTTTATACAAGACAACATGCTTAATTATACTTAAACTTTACTTATGACTTTATTTATAACTTAACTTAATCAATTTCTTCAATTAACCTTCTGGTAGGTTTTACAATACGACCTGACCTAGTTGTTACATTTGAGGATTGTTGAGATGAGGATCCTTGATGCCTAGACTCCTGTCTGTCACCTTCCTCTCCCCTTTGTGACGAGTTGGATTGCATGGGAGGGTTAGCACAATTATGAGAATATTTATGTCTTAAGTGAATTCTATTCCTCCTATACCTAACTCCATTGACATCCTCAACAACATATGATCTATTATTTGACAATCTTTGCTTAACAATAGCTTGTTCCCAGTTGCTACTAGGGTTTCTCTTAAAATAGACATGATCATTATGATGTAACATAGACATTGACTTGGCATTCTTATTGTAGTATTTTGACTTATTTTGATCATTTTTCTTGACAGACTCTTTGTAATCTTTAAATGTTACCACTTTTGGCTTTAACTTCTTATATGATGTTGGAATGTTATCTCTTAAGTTCCTAGACATGAGTAACTGTGCTGGTGATGAAAAATTATTTTTACCTGTATTTCTATATTGTAACAATGCTATGTATGGATCTGATCCATTTTCTTTGCATTTTCTTAGCATGTTTTTTATAATTTTGACTGAACTCTCTGCTTGTCCATTAGACTGTGAATGATATGGGCTAGTAACAACATGTTCTATGTCCCATTCTTGCAAAAAAATTTTGAATTGGATTGACTGAAAAGGAGGTCCACCATTTGAGACTAGTGACAATGGTATTCCATGGCGTGCAAAAATTGACTTTAAATGAGTAATAACATTTTGAGATGTACTATTTTTATTTAATAATGCTATTTCTATGTATTTTGAGTAATAGTCTGTGACAATTAAATATACTAAACTATCAAAATGCATTAAATCAATACCTACTTGTTGCCATGGGTATTTACAGATTTCAAAATTTTGTAGTGGTTCCTTTTGATTGCTTTGTTTAAACTTAGCACATATAAGACATTGGTCTACTAAATTCTTAATATCACTTGACATATTTGGCCAATACAGAGATTCTTTAGCTAGTTTTAAACATTTGTTTATACCCTGGTGACCTTTGTGAATCTGTTCTAACATTCCTTTGTACATAGACTGTGGTACTATTAATTTTGAGCCTTTGAAAAGTAAATCTTTAATTACATGAATTTCCCCTTGAATATTCCAAAATGGTTTTACCAATGGACTGACATTGTTTTTATTGTTTGGCCATCCTTCATTATAATATTTTTTTAATAATTGCAAGGATTCATCCTTTCTGGTTTCCTGTGCCAATTGTGTACTATATTCTTTTGTAATTGCTAAGTTAGCATACATTAGATTGACATGACAAGACATTTCTGATTCATTTTCAGGTATATAGTGATCTTTCAAGGCGGCTCTTGACAAAGTGTCTGATATAAACATTTCTTTACCTGGGACATGTATAACTTCTAAATCATATTTTTGACAAGTTAACATCATACGCTGTAATCTATCTGGGACATCATGTAATGGTTTTTTAAACAGATATACTAATGGTTTATGATCAGTGTGAACTGTGACTCTGTTACCATATACATATTGGTGAAATTTTTCACAACCAAATTGAATTGCTAGCAGCTCCTTCTCTATTTGAGCATACCTTTCTTGGGTTTGAGTTAAAGTTTTTGAACTGTATGCTATAGGCTTATTTTTTTGTAAAATGACTGCACCTAACGCTGACTTTGACGAATCGACTGACAAGACTAATGGAATCTTGGGATTATAATGAGCTAAAACTGGTGAATTTGTAATTTCATCCTTCAGTTTCCTCAGACATTGACTATGATTTTCATCCCAAGTCCAGACTGCATCTTTTTTTAAAAGATTTCTTAACATTTGTGTTTTTTCTGACAGGTTACTTATAAAAGGTCCTAGGTAGTTTATCATACCTAGTATTCTCTGTAACTCTTTGACATTTTGTGGTGTGGGCATGTTGACAATTGCTTTGACCTTCTCAAGATCTGCCCTTGCACCATCTTTACTGAAGACATAACCTAAAAAACATACTTCTGACAGTGAAAATTTACACTTTGACTTGTTAAATTTTAAATTGACTTGACGAGCTCTTTGCATGACTTTATGTAATCTTTCATTGTGAATTGACTCGTTTGGACCATACACTAAAATATCGTCAATAAAAATTAGAACTCCTTCTATATCACCAAATAAATTCATCATGACTCTTTGAAATATTTCTGATGAGGCATTTATGCCGTATGGTAATCTTAAATATTTATATCTACCAAATGGTGTTTGAAAGGTACATAATTCTGAACTATATTCATCTAAACGTAGCATCCAAAACCCTGAAAATGCATCTAAATGAGAAAAACATACAGCCCCTTCGAGCTGAGACCTAATCTCATCAATTGACTTGAGTGGATAATGTTCCCTCATGATATTTTTATTTAAATTTCTGGGATCAAGACAAATTCGTAACTGACCTGAACTTTTTACTGTTACAACGACTGAATTAACCCACTCTGTAGGTTTTGTAACCTTTACTATGACTTGCATTTTCTCCATGCGATCCAACTCCTCACGCAGTTTCCCTTGTAATGCGAATGGGACTTTCCTGGGCGGATCCACACATGGTACTGCATCAGGCTTGAGTTTTAGATGACAGACTGGAGGCAGACAGCCAAGACCCTGGAATACATCATTATATTGTGTATGAATTTGTTCACAAAAGTCTTGTTTTGATACTGAAAAGACACGTTTTATTATACCTAACTTTTCACAAATTGGGAGACCAAGGACATTTGGACACTCTATATCTGGTATTATAAACATTATGTTTTCAACAATGTTCTTATTGTTTAAGCAAAAATTACAAATTAAGTTGACTTTGCCTAAAATCGGAATGGATTTTCCACCAAATCCTGTGACATTTATTTGACATTTGACAAGTGACAATTTTGACAGCTTATTTTGACTTTTAACATTTTGAAATGTTTGTTTTGACATTATATTGACATCTGCACCTGAGTCTATAATGCATTTAATTTTTGTATCTCCTACCAATAAGCTAATTTGCCACGACTGCTTTGAGTGATTCAAAGTATTGCCCACTGATGATCCATTGTGTGACTGACTGGACGACTGTGCCTTATTGTGAAATCCCTCAGACATGTGACTGATTTCATCATTGAGACTCTGACACTTTTTCTTTTGACTTTTTGACTGGACATAGGACCTGACTGGACTGACTGACTGGTCTGACTGAGTGACTGACCGTGACTTTTTGACTGGACATAGGACCTGACTGGACTGACTGGTCTGACTGAGTGACTGACCGTGAGAATGACTATTATGACTTTGACCATTATGACTTTGACTATTATGACTTTGACTATTCAGTATACCTACGAAATAATCTTGACTACCATTATCTGAATTAAACGATTGCAACTGACTGACTTTTTTATTTTTGAGACAAAATTTAGCAAAATGATTATAAGATTTACATGACCTGCATTGAACTCCTTGAGCTGGACACTTGTAGCGATGAGACTGCCCACAGCGGCTACATGTCTTCGAGCTGCTTGAAGCTGAAGGTGACTCGCGACTGCCTGAAGCTGGCTTGCGACTGCTTGAAGCTGACTTGCGACTGGAAGCTCGCTGTCGACCATCTCCTCGACTACGGCTCCTCCGACTGAGATGCATGACGTTTTCACTGGCGATGCTGCTCCCTTTGACTATTTTCTCAGCATCCTGCTGTGCGACTATGAGCGTCCTCGCTAGCTCCTGCATTCTCTGATAGGTTAAGTCATGTTCTTGCAGTAACCTTTGACGCACATGTGACAAGTCCAAATTGAGGTTTGCAATGAAAATATCTTTGATGAGCGATTCCCTGAGCGTGCCAAACTCACATTCTCTGCTTTTATTCTCCAAATCCATGAGGAATTCGTCGATGCTTTCGGATTTTTCCTGCTTACGTGTGAAGAATAGGTATCTGCACATCGTGATATTTTTTCTTGGCTCGAAATATTTATCAAATTTTGTTTTCACCTCTTCAAGCGTGCTGCCATTGATTGTTAGGTTAAAGGTATTGAAAATGTTCAGACCTCGCTCACCGATTGAGTGCAGTAGAATGGCTATTTTGCGTTTCTCAGTTGCTTTGTCAAGGCCTGTCGCTAGTAAATATAGCTCAAATGCTTGCGACCATTTTTTCCATGATTCAGCGTTGTTATGAGCTGGATCCGACGATATGTTGAAATTTTTGATATGTGAGTTGAAAGTTGACTCACCGTCATGGCCGACTTGCCTGGTCGCGTCGCCGACTTGGTTGGGCATTTTTCTTTAGATGACTTCTTCAGATGACTTCTGACACCATGTTATGTTGGATTCTTAATAAAAGATGTCCATTAAGTATGATACTGGTTTATTGACAGGAGACATGGTAGGTACACATCGTAAGACATGACAGTAAGAAGTGAGGCAGAGCGCCATCAGATCACAGATAATACATAGACTAGTGAAGACCATAATAGTACAACTAAATAGTGATGTTACAACAGCGTGGTCAGTCCGAAAACTCTAAAATCAAATTAACCGGTAATTCATTTTCAGTTCTTATCGAAACCTTCAAACAATTCAAGTTAGAACAACGCCACTAGAAACCTAACGCCTGCGGCTTCAATAAAGCACTTTATAATTAAATTACATTAATATTGATGGAGGCTAGAAAGTACGTAGATAGCATTACATTGGCGGGACCGAACCCTATTCGTAAGCCGATTAAAGACCAGCGCACACGATACCAATTCGGCATTACTTGAACCTCTTGGCCACGAGCTGTACGCTCAGAGCGATTTCAGACTAGGGTACTGGGGAGTTTGTCCCGCTTCTTCCCACTATAACACTTAGAATTGGCAAAATGTCTGGCATTTTAGGAGTCTCTCTCTTGTAAAGTCGACATTCAAAAAGCGCTGATTAAAAATAATAATTTGAATAAATGACTTTCGAATTGATTTTTGACTTTGAGTAGCACGTATAAGCTACTAGCTGGCGCCCGCAGCTACGCCCGCGTGATATCGAAAAAAAAAGTATTCTATGTATAATTCCAAACTATAATCTACCTCTGTGCAAAATTTTAGTTCCGCTCAGCCGTTTTGACGTGAAAGAGGAACAAACATCCATACATCCATCCATCCATTCTCACAAACATTCGCATTTATAATATTAGTATGATTCTTGGATAACGAGCATTTATAATATCGGACGCACGCACACCACAACTACGCTCAAAATTTAGGTTATACGCGCTGAAAATACGCTAATCTTATATTAACGCTTGCTACAGGGACTGTACAGTAAACAAATGAGTGTTTTTAGGGTTCCGTTCTTCAAAAGGAAATCCTTATTGGATCACATTGTTGTCCGTCTGTCTGTAAATCTGTTTACACCCTTTATATCGGAAACGTGTGGTGGTATCGAGTTGAAATCATAACAATATCATATAATAACCATACTCAACCCTCTAAGTTTACGCAGTAAAAAGATGTAGCAGTTTATGTTGCAAGTTTGTACGGAACCATCGGTACGCGATTCTGATTCGGTCATGGCCAGTTTTTTTTTTTCATAATGTCACTGCGACGTGACTTGAGGAGCGACGCGCGACGGTATCCTCTAGAAGAAGACAAGTGACATACTTTCGATCTCTCGTAAATCTGTATGGTTTTGGATGTGATCTTACACCTTAACTCCAACTTACGGTTGGATCAATGGGTTGTCAACTCGATGTCAACTTGTAGACCGCGTGTTTTATACATTGGAAAGGTTTGGACTCGACTCTGACGAATTTTCAATACAAAAGCTGACGAGTAACGAGAACTAGGGCATGCGGATATGTTAGCAGTTATTGTCTCGGAAACGCGTGGTAGGTGGTTCACACGACTTTGTCACACATATAAATTGCGCCCCGCGGTTCCACTCACGTGGTGATAACAATGTATTTTTGTGGATTGTAGCCTGTGTTATTATGATATGTTAGCTATATTATTGTGAAGTTTCATCAAAACTCATTCAGTAGTTTTTGCGTGAAAGAGAAACAAACATACATCCTCACAAACATTCGCATTTATAATATTAGTAGTAGTAGGAAGGATAGTAGGATAAAGAAGGACATTTTTTATTTTTTTAAAACGTTGCCACAGACTAAGAATTTTCCTTTATCGTGGGTGAGTTTACAAAAGAAATAGCGTTAACAGAGTTTAAACTCACATACACAAACAGCCAGAACCGAAACAACTATCTATATGTCATACAAATATTTGTTCCGTGCGGGTATCGAACCCGCGACACGCAACGCAGCAGTCGATCGCTCAAACACTGCGCCAAAAGTGCCGTCATTCACGATCCCATTCTTTACAAAGTGACTCGATATCAAACCCACATCCCAAAGTTAATCTTGAAGGCGAGTTGCTATCGAAATTAGGTGTGCGACTCCCTTTATTCAACCTAAACAACTGGTAAAATTAATCTGAAGACCATTATTGTTGACATGTAAAACGCATTAAGCGCCCAGAAGCCTCTTTGGAAATAAAATAGTCAATATCGAAAGTCGAATCCAATGAACTGACACGCGGAATAACAATGTACGTTTACTTTTGAACAATTTTTGGTATGCGGAATATAAATGTAAAAAAGTGGATCAACATTTATTTTTACTGTAGAATTAATTGGGGATGATTTTTTGCTGTGTGTCGAGAGGATTCTATACACGTGTTCTCTGAATTTAATAAAAGGTCAAAGTTTGAACTTCAAGGCCTTTATTCATTACTCTGTTAGTAATATTACATAAAATACATTATTTCAGGCGCTTATTTCAATTTCAATATGATAACTGAAAATGTAATAAAATTAAATAATTCATGGCTCTTTGAAAATCTGAACACTTATTTTCAAAAAACCATGAATATTTTATTATGAATAAAAAGTCCTTGCTTTGATTAAAAATAATAACATTAATAAGTTATATCCAATACTTTTCTTTAAAAATTTACTTCCAGAAGTCGTAGACGGTATAAAATTTTATATTTTTATCATATCAGTTACCTTATAAAAGCTTGTATCGTACGTGTTCTGAATCTTCCTTCGTTATAGTGCAAACTCAAAATACTTTACTAGCATACGAATGCTGTCGAGAATTTCCAACTTTATTTACAAAAGATAACGTTTAGAACAGAAAATATTAGGGCTTCAACTTGTCAAAAAAGGGCCGACGTTTCACTGTGTTACGCAACAAAATTACATTGTATATTTTATGAAAATCATGAAACACGGGAAGGATACCCTGATTTGCCCTGTAAAATTTTATTATAAAGAGGCAATTAAAACGAAAATTAAACGTGTGTTTTTCGTGCATCCCTTAATCAAATAAAGCGACAAAATTAATCTGCGCGATTCACTGCTCCCTTCCGAGCGGCTCCCATCCCGTCCGGTTTCGTCCGGACCCCGCCAATTTCATACAATAACACATCACGTATTTGTGTTGCCGTAATGGAAACGTATACATACTTGTTTTGTTTGCTCCCGTTATTAATTCATCGTATTCATAGAAAGGGTATCCAAAGCATATCGCCTGCCATTTTGATTGGATTTCACAGAAAGAACATTTTTATAACTCAAGCAAATACATACGTATGATTCAATAACCGTTCGGAGTTTCCTTTGATTATGTTATACGAACGTTATATTTTATTCTACCCCTTTAATAGATATTTAATTTCGTCGGAGGCAAAACAGGTTTTCTGAGAAAAGTAATATCCACGTGAAATATTAGGACGATGACTTTGTTTTACAAAACGAATTTCTTTTCTTTTATATGAGAAAAAGCGGATAAGTCATTAAAAGTGTCGACGAAGCGTAAGAATAAAGTGAGCCGAGCAAAAGTGGTCGAATCTAAGTGAAGCCGCGTCTTATCGAAAACTTGAAACTAGTATGGTTCGTATCCAACGAACGGTTATTAAACTTTTCTTTACTTTAACGAGTCGAACGTCAAATTTCTTGAATAGTTACCAACTTCGTATCTCAGATGGTTCCATCTTTCTTTTCGTTCGTATTTAATTCAATTAGTTAAATGAATGCCAGTTGCTCATTGATTTCTTTGGAACTTTTGCTGTTTCCAGATTTTTCTAGAGCATAGAATAATCCAGACAGAATTAGGCGTTTAAGGGAAACATAGATATTAAACTAAATTTAGTTTTACTAAGCAAAATTAATAGTAAACTATAATCTAATTTATGAAATTCGGATTAATTAAAATTTATTTACAAAATAATAAATAATAACTAATTTGGAAAAAATATAGATTTATGTATTTAGGAATGTAATTTTTAGTCTAATAATAAGGTTTTTATGAAGCATAGAGAAATAATTGTGGTAGAATAAATGCTATTTTCATTTCATTTATTTAAGCAAAATTAAATATACAAATCTCTAGGTTATGAAAAAAAGGCAATGAAAAAAATAAAGAGCTCTAAACAAGCTTTTTATTTTCATTGTCCAACGAAATTGTATATTTACATTGAGAAAAGCGTTCCGCACTAAAAGTCAACCCCTTGAGACAAGGCAGAATTTTCTAGAAACGTCTTCAAAATTACTTCTCTCCAACACGTAACGGAACCAAATAGACCTGTCCTCTACAAATAGGTCAGCGATCCTTGTTTTCTTTTTCAATAAACAGGTCAAGCTTAAAATGTCTTATCCAGTAGATAAAACCAGATTGGTCCCACGTTTTTTGTTCGTCGTCAGTCGGTAATGAGTCGTCTCAGTGCTTCGATTGACCCTCCCTCCACCTTCCGAGCCAATTCACTTGCCTTTATATACTTTTAAACCCTCCGATCTGACTTTTAAAAGAAAACTGTTGCCAGTACCGAGGAATACCGAATCGAAATAGAAGTGTATTATAATATCTGAGCTATATTTGGAGATTCAAGTCGAGTTTTGGTAACATTGAGGATGTTCAGTGATAATTTTGGAGGCTTGTTTTATGTTTCTGTAACACTTCGAGTAATAAGGTTGTATTATAAATAGAAGGTTAATTAATCATATAACTGCATGAGGCAACGAAGGCGTGTCTACGCTTAGCATTCGTTGATTTTGTATTATGTATATGTTAAATATTGGCATTAGTTCTTAAATGTGATTTAACTGAAAGATAATCGTGTTTACTACAATTATTAACTAAGAATGTCTCATTTACATAACCCATGTGACTATTTTGAGACACATTTTTTTTTCTGTTATTCATATAAGATACGAAGGTCAACCGTTATCTTTGTCGAATGTAAATACAACGACAAAATTGACAACTGTAATAATAGTTTATAAAATAAAAACATTTTATTACGTTGGCAACCTTATTTCATAGTAAATGTCAATTTGATTGACAAAATGTCTGTTGTTATAATTAAATGTGTATTGTTTAGTGCCAGCACTTTTTGTATAGGTACGAAAAGAATTTTTATACCTACGTTTTTTAATCGTTGGCATTGACGACACGTCTAAAATAAATTCAATTGCACCTTAGTTGGACTTCAGAAAATGTGCCAAACTTTTCTTTATAGTTTTTTTTCATATAATTGCTTATTTAATAACAGGTGATTCTAATTAAAACGTGTCAAAAATAAAAAGAAGTGGCCAACTATTATGTTTGATGACTGTAAACCTACAGCCATAGAGTTTGATCATTAACTTTGACTAAATAAGTCAAATCAAACATTTTACTTAACATACCTAAGCAAAACATTGTAATAATAATTTAAACTCAAGTAAACCAACACAATTTTCAAGTAATATAACTTGAATAAGAACGCAAGGTACTCTACTCTGGCTTCGTGGGTGCACTAAGAAAACACACGTGATCCAACTTTGAATTAAACTCATACATGGCTCATACAGAGATATCTACGGTATCTACATCACTAGAAGTTTGGAGATAAGATTGTTTCTGGATTGTTTAAAACTTTTTGGGGTATTTTAATGAGTTTTTAAAATGACTGTCAGTTATAAGTTGCAGTCTTATTTAATTAGTTGACCCACTGACCACGTTTTGTGTTCGATACCTGGATCAAGCAAAGTGGAATTCAGTTTTTACTTCAAGTATATGTCATACAAACCCACGGTGTTTGAATCTATGCCCAGTTGATAGTAATAGAGAATCAGAGACTAGACTTAGAGGGTTGGTTTTTCACACCACAAAGGGACCACAGTGTTGAGTCTATGATAGGAATATAGGGTCTTGACGGACAACAGTCAAGACCCTATATCCCGGGAACGCATAGAGGTATCCAGTTGAAATTAAAACCCGTTGAAATTAAGTGATTCAAAAAAGTTTTGCGTTTTTTCCTTTTGAGGTATCCTAAAAAGATAAAATTAATATTTTTTATAAATATTTTATCTGTAGATGACATGACATGCTCTTGACCGAAACCACAACATAATCTTTAGGTTGACCCCAGCAACAAATTACTATGTGTCAACGGAGACATTTTTCAATTTGCAACAAGATTAAACGTACATTTTTTTGACACTACAATGAATTAACATTTTTAAACGATTTATTTGACGAGTTTTACATTAATTATCTGGTTCTCATTAAAACACGTAATTAATTTTCAAGAAATCTCTGAGTGATATTTAATGCGAATTCAAATTCATATTTGTAATGCAAATATTCGTCCTTTGCAAATATTGATAATGAAATGTGCGTGCATGAATTATTATTTTTTGTGGCATAAATAATAATATGACTTTAATATTTTGAAAGACGATAAGCCATTTATAGAAGCCAATGATATAACTTTAATTATGTTTTAATAATAGGTTTAAAATGTATCTAAACTATCATAACACATTTATTTATCGGCCCTGGCTAATGTCGGATTAATAGCAACATTTTAATTAAAAATAATGAATAACTTTTTTTAAGTTTAGAATAAATGAGCATTACCTTTCCTCTTAATTATGAATATTTATAATTTGTATTTACAATTTTTTTATATATTTTAATGTTTGGTATTTATAAAGGTATATAATTTATTATACTTATATTATGTGGTCATATATTTAGGTTCAGACATTCATATTTGATAATTATGGTATTCTCTTCCTGTTCTCACACTCGTTTCTTTTCTTCATATTTCCTTACGCAGGCCTGCTGGTAGAAATTTACTTTGAAAAAAGCTATGCTCTATGGTTTGTTATGATATTTCCTTATGTTTTCTCCTGTGTGTACATAAATAAAAAAAATATCCTAAAACATGTCATAAAAAGGGTTTTTTTAACAACCAGAAACTAGTACTACGAAGAATTTCCGTTGAAAAAATAAAGTCTTGGTGTCTAAGTACCTAAATAATTATGACTACTAATGAATGCTTAATGAAATATGGCGAACATTCCTTACAAACACAAGGGTAATTAAATTAGGCAGCTAAAATAAAATAAAAGCTTAGGGAAAGGTTATTAACTATACTCACGACCCCTCTCTTAGTTAGCAAAGTTTTAATTCTGTTTTGTTTAATATAAAGTGCAGTAAATTATTACGCATTAAAGGGTAGGCTAATAACGCCAACTGCCTCGCTTATGGCTGCTGTAGAAATTAATAGCGCTAATAGTGATGTGAAGTGGGTCGGGTTATCGATAATGTTAATTTAGAAAACAAAAAATGTTAGTTTCATTTGACCAAATTAGTGTCCAAATACTAGAAACTATTTGCTTATAAACATAAATTCAAAAAGGTTTATTCGTTTCATATAGATAAAAGCAACGAAGTATACATGGTGTTATTTATAAACAAATAACGTTTTATTATGTGTTGCCCTGCAAGCCGTACGAATATTTTTATAATTGTAGTTTATAAGAGTGTAAAAACTACTGTTATTATAGCCTAAAATTTACATTTAGCAAAATTAGATCTAACACATAGATCAATGTGTAGCGTCGGTTACAGAATTATGTTAATATTGTGATTTGTGTCTATGTCGGACTAGAAAGTCAGCAATCCAAAAAAAACAACTCAAAGTAGAATTATTTCATATCATAAATAAGCCATTCCCCAAGCAAACCTGAAACTATCCTTACTATTAAGTTTAAAATAAGTATTTTTTATTTTTAAACATAATTCTTGTTCGTTTTGATGGGAGCGTGAAATGACTAACCTAATTCTGTTTGTGTGTGTCAGTTTAAATGTTTGTAAACTTACCCACGATACAGGAGAAATTCCTAGTGTGGGGCAATGTTTTTTATTATATTATATCCATTTTTAATATTCCGGTCCGATAATTAGGTACCCTTTCACTTCCTACGATTTTTCTAGACGTTAAAACCACATCAGACTATCGATACCCAAAACTTCCACTTACCCCATCACTAAAAGTTCTTTAGATACGTGCTAGGGCGTCGGCGGGGGATTTCCGGCTCTCGGGTGGGTCGCTAATATAGCTATCCTCACTCGGGGCGAGCGGGCGATGTCGCCGGCCTAGCGAGAAACTCATTAAAATTACACACCCGGCACAAAAGCATACAGTAACACAGCCACCCGCCGAATACGGCCTTTGCCGTTCAATTTGTCGCGTCAATTGCTTTATTTAAAGGCTATAGAGGTATAATATTAATATTTTGTTTTAGATTCGGTTTAAAAGGAGCTCGTAGCTAAATAATGCGCTGTAATAATTTGGTCTGTAGATGGGATCGGATCCAGGCTGGACCTGGAAGGGTCTGAGAACGCGACTGCTATCAGAGACAATATAGCCTTGTTAGTGACTACTGCTGATCCTAACCAGCCAGTGAAGGGCCTGAGGATTGCTTCTAGGGACCAAGACACCTTCACGAATGACTCCTTCCAGATTCTTCGAGGTTTGTTTAACTGTGGTATAACTAATATTTTGTTTGTTCCTTTATAGGAATTACATACACATATTATTATGGGAACAAACAAAATATTACTGCTTTTTTTCTGTCAGCGAAATGTTTCTATTTTGGATTATTCAAAAGAAAGGCAGTTTCACATGCATTTTAGGTATCGCATTTTGACTTTACCTACATTCATAAAATGCTCTCGAAAGATTGGTCTTGATTAAGTTAAGGTTAAAAGCAAACCCAAAATATTTAAATAAAAGGTTCAAATACAAATTACATAATTTCTAAACAAAATTACATGTCAAAACTAATTAAATAACCCGTCCCTGACCATTCCTGGCGCAAATATGGCCGATACAAGGGCTCTACGAACTATGTCGTTGAGGGCGTGATGTCGCTGAAACCTCCCTGTGCAACGACGACAACTCAGAGCATGATGACCATCGGCCTCCACCATAGAACCGCAGGTGCATACATGGGGTTCACACACTTTGCAGCCCAGGCGGAAGGCCATCTAAAAGATGGAAACCTTTAAAGTAGAACATTTAAATCGCATGGGCATAGACGCGAGTGCAAGACGAAGTGTGTTAAGTAGTTAGACCGCTACTTGCTTTATTTAAGGCTATAGAGGTATAATATTAATATTTTGTTTCAGATTCGGTTTAAAATGAGCTCGCTTTAATAAGTTGAACATCTCTGACAGTCGTTACAGATATAGTGTCCTGCAAGTCTGACAATTCGTTTTACCAAGGGGTTTTTGTAAGCAGTTGCTCAATGTAAAATACCGGTATTCATCTGCATCCGGTGAGACTTAAAGCAAACCCCAATATAGTTAGGGAAAGCCCAATATAGTCTGGGCAGACGATTATGATTATTTTAAAGATTTAATGAATTTTTAGTTTGATTTGATAAAATTATAATTGGGCGGTGCCGGTGGAACGTTTAACAAACACATGATAAAAAAAACTGGCCAAAAGCAAGTTAGACTCGTGCACCAGGGTTTCGTACAAACTTGCGACATAAACAGTCATATCTTTTGACTGCGTTCTTATAGAAGACTAGCTTTTGCCCGCGGCTTCGCTCGCGTTAAATTCGGGGTAACACAGTTCCCTTAGCGCCTTATTGATTTGTAATAGCAACGCTAAGTTTTCCCTTTTCTTCCCTCTTTAAATTAGCCTATGTCCGTCTCCTGGTTCCCAACTATCTCTGTACCAAAATTCATCAAAATCGGTTATCAGCCATTAAAGCGTGAAGAGGTAAAAAACAAATAAACAAACTCACTTTCGTTTTTATAATATTAAAGTAAGGATAAGGGTAGTAGGTAGATAGTAGCTATCTAAACAGTTGATTATTTTGCTACTTATCAAAAACATAAAAAGGGGATGGCTATTAGAAATCGGAACGGATATTTAGTTAGCACAAAAGGACCACAGAGTTGAGCAAATATATGGTTTTAATTTCAACTCGATACCCTCACGCGTTCCCAAGGTAAATGGTATTGACAGACAGACAGACAAACAGACGCACAACAAAGTGATCCAATAAGGGTTCAATTTTTCCTGTTGAGGTAGGGAACCCTAAAAAGAAAGAAAGAAATAAGTGTCGCCTATTGTGTTGATATCATCTAACAACTTTTGGCCGAGTGATCGCATTCGATAGCGCTATAGATAGTTGTTGAGAGTTTTGGTGAGCTGCTCCGTCGTCTGTGCCATAGGTATTGATCAACTGGCCACATGGGTCTAATATCGCTACTTTAGCAGAACCATTATAGTGTAATAATATGAATTACATTAAGATATTTAAATGGTCACAGACGCATTTAATATTGTAAAATGTCACTTTGTTCTTATTTTAAGAATGGTAACGAAATTCATAGTATTAACATAGGTATTATGATTCTGCTTAAGGCGCCGTATATAGCAAACACTTTGTAAACCGTCTAGATTTTCGTCGCAAAGTTAGCCGTACCTACATACCACAAGCAAAAAAAATACAGTGTATAATAGTCAAATACATAAAGAAAATACTCTCTGAATTTTTTCAGCGACAATCATCATATTTTTTTATATCTTTAGATAACAAAGAAATTTCATCGACTAAAGACATTTCGAAAACTTTTAAAACACGGAACTGTATTTTTTTAATATATTCAATTAAAACTGCAAAATGGCGGACATGAT
Source organism: Ochropleura plecta (assembly GCA_905475445.1). Taxonomy (NCBI): domain Eukaryota; kingdom Metazoa; phylum Arthropoda; class Insecta; order Lepidoptera; family Noctuidae; genus Ochropleura; species Ochropleura plecta. The sequence continues at coordinate 15,464,934 of FR997723.1, forward strand.
ATTCAAATAAAATCAAACGCCGACATATTTTCGACCCTATTTCTATTCTTTCGATGAACTACTGTCGTATACTTGTGTCAGTCCACGACCCGTCTGCAGCTAGCCTTACCTCCGCGAATACCTAAAGATTAGCTCCTTACCGCGCCTTAAGAGGCCATTTAAGACCCCCTGATCTCATTGTATTCATTAACTGGGTTGTGGGGTCCATTAGCAATTGCTCCATGATTATCATGGAGCAATTGCTATTCATAAGTATTGTTATTCATAAGTACAGACGCCTGCACATCAAGCTACTACAATCTGTCAGATTTCTTTGATTGATTTTCGACTTTATTTCTAAAGTATTAGGTTCAAGGTTCATTCGGAAAAATTTACAGTTTCGGGTAGCTTGACCTGCTGGCGTCTGTACATTGATATTCAACTACATCCCGTTAGTTGAAAACTGACCTATATATATGGGTATAACACTAGGCAGATCATGAAGATGTTGATGGGCGGCTAGTTAAGTGATAATTTTACTGTTTAATTAATGAACGAGTAGTGTCAGGTACATTTTTTTTTAAAAAAACGTTTCCTCACTTTAGGAATTTCTCCTGTATCAGGGGTGCGTTTGCATACTGTTAAACTCACATACACAAACAGCCAGACCCGAAACAACTAACTGTAGGTCATACAAATATTTTTTCAGTGCGAGGATTGAACCCGCGACACGCAGCGCAGCAGTCGATCGCACAACCGCTGCGCCAACCGTGCCATCATGACAACAGTGTCGCTTTGGTATTTTCTTTTGGTTTTTCCCTTTTTCAATTCCAATGCTTCACTCTTCATCTAGATCTAATCTTATTAAGTGCCAACAAGGCCTCTTGTACTTAAGCGGAGTAAGCTAAAAACAGTACTTACCCAAATTATAATAATATTATCCGTGTAAAATAAATTGGCCTGAAACACTTTCTATATTAAACCTGTGAAATAAAAATAAAACAAAACTTGTTAAAAATAAAGCCTAAAATCGCGTAAAATACAACAAGAACGGAAAATAAAGCGTCTGTATTTAATTGTACCTAAAACCCATATTTCTCCATGAGATATACCCGGAGTCTTTACCAAAAATTAGATGACAGTTAAATTTTTTACGGGCCTCTGCTCGACCGCATTGGACAATAAAACTCAGGCAATCCCGGGAGTATTTCACGGAAGCCCGACGCTTGCAATGAATTCGTTCAGAACAAATTTTAAATATTAGTCTGTTAGAAAAGTTAAAATATATGTAGTTCTTTGTAGTCCGTTCGTTTAAGAATAGTTTTACTAAATTGTGCTGGACTGGAAGGAATCTACACTAGTGTTATAAAGCTAATGCATTTGTTTGATGCTCAAAAACTGGTGGTTTCAATTTAAAAATGATAAAGTAACTATGAATAATTATGTCCTTTAAATTAAATATTTACATTAATATTATAAATGCGAATGTTTGTGAGGATGGATGGAGGGATTTATGGATGTATGGATGTTTGTTACTCTATCACGTCAAAACGGCTGAACGGAAATTGATAAAATTTGGCACAGAGGTAGATTATAGATATCTGGAATAACACATAGGATATTTTTTTCTAGTGAAATATACTTTTGGTAACAAAGCCTTGGTCTTGGTGGTTTGGTAGCAAAGGCTTTGTTCTAAAGATTTCAAGAATTTCTAGACAAGTAGATATAACAGTTGATTATTTTGCTACTTATAAAGGAAAAAAAACCGGCCAAGAGCGTGTCGGGCCACGCTCAGTGTAGGGTTCCGTAGTTTCCCGTCCGTCACAATAAGTGTTCCCACTTATGAGTTTAAAGGTGGAGGAGGAAATTATTTTGTACAACTTTTTGTCTTTTTTGTACAAAAACTGTTGTGTCAATCAAGTTCAAAATGATTTTCCTAGAAAGTCCTTATAAAGTTCTACTTTTCAGATTTTTTTCATATTTTCTAAACTTATGGTTCAAAAGTTAGAGGGGGGGGGACACATTGTTTTTTACTTTTGGAGCGATTATTTCCGAAATTATAGACATTATCAAAAAATGATTTTAGTAAACCCCTATTCATTTTTAAATACCTTTCCAACAATATATCACACGTTAGGGTCGAAATTAAAAAAAAAATCACTTCCCACTTTACATATAGGGTGGCTACCCTAATAAAACATTTTTTTCCAATTTTTATTTTACCACTTTGTCGGCGTGATTGATATACATATTGGTACCAAATTTCAGCTTTCTAGTGCTAACGGTCACAGAGATTAAGCGATGACGGACGGACGGACGGACAGACAGACATGGCGAAACTATAAGGGTTCCTAGTTGACTACGGAACCCTAAAAACAGGAGATTGGAAATCCGAACAGTACGGAATGGGTTTTTAAAAGACTTGTTGCTAAGATTATAATCAACACTTGAAACGGGATATTTACAAAGTTTGTTACTTGTTTTGAGTTTCCGATATTTCGGCGATGTTGCAAACGCCATGAACATGGATGAATTGAAGTTATTGCGGGTGGATGTTTTTGAGCAGACAAAACGATCTACCCTCTTTCTTATTCGTTTTTTTTTTGCGTTCGTTACCACTAACACCATCACTCACAATTCGATTTTGTTCTCGACACACAAAACTCACTGTCACTCATCAAGTCGCGATCCTTTTTCACTCCTTTTTTGGTTTTTACACAATTGAACCACTGGATCCAGGCTTGATAGTTGTAACCCATAATCTCGGTTAAAATTCCTATATTTGGTAATCTCAATTGCTTCTGTTACTAGTCTAGGAATATAGCGGCGTACTGTCAAGATGACCTGAGGGTTATGTAACTTAATCCTGTGGGTCGATCCTCCTTCCAAAAGATGTTGAGCTATGGCCGACTTTTGAGTCATTATTAACACGCTTTTATTAGCTTCACCTGTATGTTTTTCACTGCCCTTTTAAGTTCAGATATCGCCTGAACAATCTGAAGTCTATACGACTTTACAAAATTGTTTTTTTTTTATTTAGCGCCACTTGCAGTTCAACTCACGAGTTGTTTTACTACTTGACCGGTCTATCACAGAATTGATTGAAAAACCATAGGTTTTTATAGAAAACCGTGGCTATTGCTCTTAAAACGTTTTAATTGCAGCAGTTTTGAACGATATAGGGCTGTTGCTGCTATTGTATACAAAACTGTGATGCAACGTCGCATCGTACGAGCTCGCACGAGGTAACGCAAGACCTATATATTCTTAGCAATATGAGAAATGCGGTCTTCTATTTGCGATTTTGTTTTCATGACATTCAAAAGAGCCTGTTATGGTCTAATTGAAATAAATGATTTGATTAGATTTGATCCATGTCACAACCTTGTTTACAAAATACGTTCAGTACGGTTGATAGCCGTCGAAGGAATGGTCACCCGAATCGTGTATTCGGGATTTTCAATGTAGTCTTAAGTCGGAAAATTTAGATGTTTTTTTGAAGAATTAGTAACAGTAAAAGAAGAATTAATTCTTCATTTGTTTTATAGATGGTAATGTTGTGCTTCTTGAACTATGTTGCTGTCGACCTTCTCTGTTTGAGAGGCCTTTGCCCAGCTGGGGCAGTAATAGGCAGGTATTTACTAGTTTTATAGAAATTAATTCCTCCAACATATAAAACCATGTTCATTTTCTCAGTTTTAATGTCTATACTCAGAACTTTAATTGGAACTACATTCATAAAGTTCAATGGACATCCATAGAACTTTATGAATGTAGTTAAGGCGCTGTACAAAGCAAACACTTCGTAAAACGTCTAGATTTTCGTCGCAAAGTTAGCCGTATCTGTACATGCCACTAGCCAAAAGAAATTACCTTGTATAGTCAAATATATAAAGTAAAGACTTAAACAAAATCAGTTTACAAAAGTGGTCTACGAAAAAAAAATGTTTAAAAAGACAACGAAAAAAATTTTTTCAGCGACAACCATCATATTTTTTAAATCTTTAACAAAGGAAATTTTATAGACTAAAGAGATATCTAAAATTTTTCAAACACGGAACTGTATTTTTTTATATTCAATTAAAACTGCAAAATGACCTACATTTTGGGCCGCGCCTTTTTTTTTTTTTTTTTTTTTTCGGGTGGGAAATCATCCAATGACTTCCCCCGCTCTGGGTGGAGCGGGGGGGCATGTCAGACTTATACTGACTAAAACCCACCCATGTTCCTTCTGTTGCCCTTTACGTTCCGAGGCCGCGGTATCTCTTTCGAACAACCCGCAACCCCGGCAGGCGGAGGCTCTGGCAAGCCCCTCTGCTTTGCTGACTCTCTTTGAGGCGCGCGTGAAACACGAACGCGCCGTCGACACGGCCTGTCGTCAATCGACGGACGGACGGTGAACTACCCATTGCTCACCGCCCACAGGCCCGCATCTACGGTGGCCGGAAGTCGTCTCGCGGCGCCCGGCGCCATGGGCGTCTCCCGCGGCGGCTGGGTTGGGCAGATGTTCTCTCCCTCAAACGCCCGGCCACCTCCTTTGCTAGCATTACTGCTTCGCAGAAGGTGGTGACCGCTTCCCATTCCCTCTCGCTCCGGACCATGGCCTGAACCAGGGCCGGACGCGAGAGATCGCCGCCGCCGATCGCCTCCACGAGGGCACGGCGGTGCTCCGCCCAAGCTGGGCAGACCGCCACTGTGTGCTCCACCGTGTCCTCCGGGCGATCGTCACAATGGTGACACCCGGGCGCTTCCTCCCGCCCGATGATGTGCAGGAACCTCCCGAAACTTCCGTGTCCGGTGAGGACCTGCGTCAGGCGGTAGGTGAGGACGCCATGACGCCTCTCCAGCCACTCCTCAAAGAGGGGACTTACCGCCGCTATTGTGGCGTGCCCTGCACGGGGTTGCGACAGTCGCTCTCTCCATGCCACCATGATTGGGCCGCGCCTTAAGGGCTAAAATATGTACTAATAGCGGATTAAAATACATTTTTTACGGTGGAGTTTATTACGTCTACTAATCTTAAATCATATTTCCTTAAAAAATAAAAGCAAGATAATTAAAACTAGAAAAAAAGATGCTATCGTACTGATGTATGGATTATACCTAGTATGAAACAAATATCATAGTTGTGTAGTACTTTTTTTGTAGTGCCGATACAACGCTATCATCACAGAAGACTTATGAAAATCTTATTACTAACAGACAACCAATAAACCTATCGACAAACACACAAGCTTAGCTCTAAATCGACGTGACATAAATGGCGTCACCGAAAGGATGGAATAATTAATGAGGTGCATTGCTCGTGACAGTGGCTGAGAATCATTTGGGCTATAATTAACATGTTCTGTTCTGCACAGTGGGCGGAACCGCGGGACAATGGCTAACATGTTTAGACCAGGTCAGTGTATTGTCCGCACACAATTAACTGACAAATGGACGAGTTCAATACTTGATGGATATTGTGCATTAGTGTTTTGATGTATTGCGTGTGTGTTTATTAGTGATGTAGATGGCTGATAGGCTAGGATTTTAAATGGATTTTTTGCGGATGGGAAATCATTAAATAACTTTTCCCGCTGAAAGCGGGGGAGTGTCAGACTTTTACTGACTAAACAACTCACCCATGTTCCTTCTTTTGCCCTTTATGTTAAGGAGCCGCGGTGTCTTTTTTGAACAACCCGCAACCCCGGCAGGCGGTGACCTTGGCAGGCCCCTCTGCATTTTGATTTGCCTTGTATTGCTCTGCATAACACACTGTAATTATCTTCTGTACATTAAACTGTTTTGTGTTATGTTACTAACGCATCTTTCAAAAAAGATTCTTGAATGAAATGTAAAAAAAATAATTAAATATTACAAATGTTCATAAATAATAATTATATCTAAAATGTATGGTTCACAAGAACCGTCATGTGTCACCAAAGGCACTATTAGATAGATCGATAGATAGATAAATCATTTATTTGATGCAGCAAAAGACACAATACAAGAATAAATACAAAAATAAACATCACACGTCAGAAAAAAAGGAACAAATTTAAAAAAAAAGTAATGTAGACTATCTATTCAGATTCTGAATACCTAAATGAATCAAGAACTAAGAATAATTCCCAGGCTCGACAACATATCGACATGAAATTTTAAACATAGGTACTAAAGTAAAATATTGTTTCACGCTAAAACTCTCAAGAAAAAAATCCAACTTCAGTAAAAAACACCATAGAGCTAGACGAATTATTTGGAAATCAATTTCGTTCGTGCAGCGCGCAATCGAATCGTCGGCCCACAACGATATTGGGAACGTAATAAACTGCTCCAAGATTATTTCCACTTGATCCGATACGTACAGATTCTACGAGAATTCTCGACCAACGTCGGTATGTGGATGTTAACACAAACGGTTTTAGTGGGCACTCGCGAGCTTGGCTACGATCAACGGACTTTGAATCTTGTCTGTCGTGTAAATATTAAAGACTAGCTTTCGGGGTAACACGGTTCCCCTTTCCTGATTTGCATGTACCTGTAGTTTTTGCCCTTGCGCAATATTATATTGTAATAGCAAAGCTAAGTTTTTCGTTTTTCTTAACTCTTTCTCCCTCATTTCTCACTTAAAAAAATAATAGCCTATGTCTGTCTCCAGGGTCCCAACTATCTGTACCAAAATTCATCAAAATCAGTTTATTGGAACGGGGCATTAGTCGTTTAGGCATGAGGACGTAACAAACAAACTCACTTTCGCTTTTATTATATTAGTATAAGGATTCATTATAAGTTTCGATATCGGCTCCACAGATATTTGTCGATAATGTTCTGGTCTTTTTAATTTTTACTAATCGCGTAGCGCGTAGCATGTTTCGTAGAACGTGGGCTTATTTTTCGTAAACATCTCGTAGGCGTCGACAACTTTATTTGTTTGTGTTAAGAACAGAAGTAACTAAAAGAACGATTTGCAAATGTAAGCATAATTCTAACTCATTTTTTATTTACATTCCCATTGAACCTAACTACCACGATACGGTCGGCGCAGTGAGTAAGCGTTTGACCTCTGCGCTACGTGTCGCGGGTTCCCAGAACAAATATTTGTATGGCCTACTGATAGTTGTTCAGGGTCTGGCTGTTTTTGTATGTGAGCTTAAATGTTTGTAAACGCACCCACGATACAGGAGAAATTCCTAGGGTGGGGCAACGTTTAATCATTTTTTTTTTGTTTAGGTAAAATTAAATCAACAACAATAACCAGCAACTTTAATCCTCCTTTTTATTTTAATTTCTATATTTGTTGTTCTTTTTAGGTGTCTGTACCCTTAAAAGGAAAATACGGAACCCTTATTGGATCACTTTGTTGTCCGTCCGTCTTTCTGTCTGTCTGTCTGTCAGGACCCTTTATCTCGGGAACGTGTGAAGGTATAAAGTTGATATTATAGAGTTGTTATATGCTAGGTATCATGATTCTTTATCTTGTATCGTGGGTGGATACAGGAGAAATACCTAGTATGGGGCAAAGTAAAAGATATAAACCGCGCCTCGTTCCTCTAAACCAAACAAGAATACATTCCTCAATAATCCAGTCCTATCTGCCTAAACAGTGTCCCACATTTGCACGTGTAAGTCAAAGGGGGTGTCGTTTTAATTTGAATATTTGCGGCACAGGAACTATTACCATAATATAGTGGTCTGTCTGCCATGTTGGTATTCTGAGTGAGAATGATTTTAACCGAGAATAAATTGTGTTGGTGCTTTTGTTGCATTTTGTTTGAAAACATGGAATTCCTTACAGAGTGATTTGATTTGAATTGGTTAAATATATTAGAGAGATTAAAAGAAAAAAAAAACAGTAATATTTTTATACATATCAATCAAATTGACATTGGCTATGTAAATAAAGCCTTATTAATATATATAATATTACAACATATTTATAATTTATATACAGCGTGTTGTTTTGCATCCTCGTCAAATTCAAGGACGTAACTATGCTAATGATTCTCGACCCGAATCGATAATAAAATAAGTAGGTTTTTTTTTTTACTTTTTTCGTATTTTCAGAAATCGGTAAGTGCACACAGGTGCGTGCATGCCGCTGTATGATACGTATGCGCCGACGCTCACGCACACTGTTCTGTGTGTTCTGTAGGTGATTCTCTACTTTTGAAGTGAAATATTCTGTAATACTGTTAAATTTAAACACACAGAGACAGATCATATATTATTATTGATCAGGTACCGTAATTTTCATTGATTATTTATGACTTTTACTAGCACCTCCTAAATTTTGACGAGGATGCAAATCAACATATTGTATATATGTTGTCACAATTTGAACGTCAAACACAAACTTCCCCCGCTCCGCCCAGAGCGCGGGAAGTTATTTGATGATTTTCCATCCGCAAAAAAGCCTCAGTGCGCGACTCCGACTCCCACTTAGTTAGCTTTTTCTGATAATTTAACAATTTTAATGACCAAATATAGACAACATTGTCATCCAAACTAAATATGTCATGCGAAATTTTAGCTAAATAGAAACCGGGTAATGGGTCAAAATTTACTTCCAAGATTTGCTTTCATAGCTAATTAGTTACATATGAACCTAATAGAAGTAGACTAAATGTAAATAGGTATAATATGTTACTCAAGTGGCAGAAACTTTCGGGATAGCAGTACTTTTTAAGCTATTGCATAGCTTCTATCGCGGGCCTTGAACGCGGGGACCAAATCCAGAAATTCCGTAACGAAGAAAAAAAATTTTCTTCTTCTTTTCATTGGAAGTACTTTTTAAATATTATATTTAGTTTTTTATTTATAGTCTAAGTTGATAAAAAAATGTTTCTTTTTGCGACTTCTTTTCATTGGAAGTACTTTTTAAATATTTTATTTAGATAGTTTTTATTTATTGCATAAGTTGATAAAAAATGCTATGCAATAGCTTTACCGCGGCAGTCCCCGAGTGCCACACGTATTTTTTTAGTATGAGTGAGTATAACATAATACACTGTGTAATTTTATCAAAAATCTTTATCCTCTTTTGAGCGTTCCCACAGTCGGGTAAAACGCTCTCTTCAGGTTTATCAAAAAACTTAAAAAAAAAACGAACAGTCGTGTCTAATATTTGTTTGGAATTCAATTCAATCCCATCACAAGAAAGTTCTTTCAACCAGATTCAATTTCATGAGAAACACTCTAGACCCAGCCCATCTCATCATTATTCCCCATAGACTATTCATAACCTACACCAAAGATGCATTCGCTGCTGAAATCTATATGAATATTTCGGCGCGGGAATAGTGCTCAGTTGTGTCCGTATTCAATGAGGCAGTCGCGATTCACTGAAGAACTGAAGTATTTCATATTGTGCAATCTCTTTCAACTAGCAGACAATGCCATACGCGGTGGAACGCATCACTCAACGTCACCGCTAGACGTATATTTTTACATCCTCACAATACTCAAGGGGGAATAATTTCTATTGTTAGTAAACAGTGCCTTACGATCGGCGAGTGCGAGGTACTGTTTATTTTTCAAGTCAGAAATTCTGGGAATTTGTAATATATTCAGCTGTGCGTTATTTTACGTCAGTCAACTGTTTTTTGTGTGTTCAGCAGTTTTATTGCTTTTCAGGGTTTCGGTTTTTAAAAACTTATTACTTGTAAGAAAATAGTTTGCAGCGTTCGTTGAAAATTTCAAATATCTCACTTGAACTAGTTTTGAAACTTCGCGCACTTATTTTTTTTTTTAAATGCTAAATGTTCCTACAAGCTCATTCTGTTCTACATTTTTAAGTACAATGTTAAGATTTGAAACATAAAACATAACAGATCTGTTTCTTGATTGATAAGGCCATTCAATCCAGAATATTGTCTTATAACTATGAGTATACCTGGCACAAAACCCAGACTAAGGTGGCAGGGTGAGCTTTAATACATTCTGTAGTAGTTCCCTTCTGGATATACCTAGGCGTCTCCCAGCATAACATACAGAAAATAAAATGCTTTTCTCTACTACTAATATTATAGAAAAAAGTATTTATATAAAATAGTAGCTCACCGGTATTGGAAACAGGATCCAAGCTACCAGCAGTCATGACCCAGAAAGAGGAACCTCCTAACGATACGAGCTGTGTCCAGGAGTGCCGCTTTCTGTATCAAACCCATAGCCTCTCAGGCATTCGAGGCTCTTGGCAATTAAGCCATTGGTTGTAACGCCTGTAACGAGTATCGGCACAATGATCGCTGGATCCACATCCTACATATCGACAACCTTGCAAGTCAAGTCAATATACTTGTTTTGCTTAAAAGTTTTTTTTTTTTAATTTAAGACATCTATTGGTTTTTGAAAAAAATTCATCTTTATCTGACGAGTCTTATAACTTATTTTTTTACTGACTCTACCTACATACATCATGACTTGAGGTGGAAACACCATTTTAACCTCAAAAGACTGTCTTACTGTTTGAGTGTCAAGCTCCAGTTGTGATTCTGGTAGTCTCGACTAAATGAAACTTCATTTTTGAAATGAAGACTGTATAATATTGACTGGATGGAGTATAAATAAAAATGGCCGATGTATGTGCACGCTAAGTGACGGCGAGCGAGTGTCCCTCGGCATGGTCGAGGGCCTAGCGTTAGGTGGGGCGTTTGGATGACGTAGGATCATACGCCGCGATCCCACTAGCCAGCGCGATGTGAAGATACGGAACATTAACCGAACAAATAACTTTCAGTAATTCTCAACTCTTAAAGCTCACTTTAACCATTTCAAACCAAGAAATGATGTATACATCAACCAACGCGTATCATTAATCAGCTATCAGGGAGCTGTAGCAGAAAATAAAATATGGCAATTCGCAGTCCACAGAATCGTGCTGTCAGCTCCTATGATGTATTTGAACGTTTTCATGGGAACCAGCGAGCGCTTTGTCAACGTCCCCCATTAGGGGTCATCGCTCATAGCGACCCCTACCGTCGGACCCCGGTTTTCCTCAAGATTTATGAATATCGATTCGAATTATTGTAGCCATTAGAACTGTGATAGAAACAAGACCCCAATTATGTTGGGAGTCAATTTTGTGCGATTATTTGGGTCGACTTTGGTATTGGTAGGTATGCGTGTTTGTATCGTAAGAATTGCATGAACGTGGTAGTGAAAATATGGATCAAATAAAAGATATAATTTTCCTATTAGTAACCGTTAATCTGTTTGGTTACTCATTTAGCATTTTTGATGCAAGAATCTCTTCATCTGCCTAGCCTATTCCCTACTATGTAGAGGACGGCAGCCAGTCTTACCGAATGCTGCTGAATACCAGTATTTTACATGGAGCGACTGCCTGTCTGACCTTTACCAGTTAGAACTGGGTATTACGATACCTCTTGGATTGAAGGGGCTGCTGACGTTTCTCGTGGAGCTGGGGTGGATCGCATAATACGCGCTTCAGACGTGAAGTTGCGGACATCAGCCCGTTATACAATACAATACCTCTTGGCTGTCAGACTTTCGGGACACTGACTGTAACAGCTGTCAAAGATCAAAATCTAGCTTATCGTGCTTTCCGAGGCACGAAGGAAACTCGGTATATATAGACCAAACTACACAAGCTCAGCTTAATCGACGAGCGGGTGCCATTATTTGGCCATGAGCTGGCCTTATGTATATCTAATCTAACTAAATAACAATGACAAGCAAAAATACTAAGCAGTAACTAACACCATTAGCAGTTGCAAATTGTTAAGTATTTTCCAACAAGAAACTGGTCTGTTTAGTTCCAATAATATTGTGAAAGGAATTTGTAACGACGACAAACTCACAATTTCAAAGTAAGTACTGAATGTAACCCCTGAAAGTTATTACCATCGTTAGGAACATAGTTCCATTTTATCACTTTGAATGTAGACGATAAATACAAACGAATGGTTGAGCGACGCTCATTACCGGCAGCACTCGAAACTCCTCGTAAAGCCACAGAAGAGTGATGCAACTACCAGTAATGGACGGACACAGAACGAGTGGCGGATCAAGCATTACTCCCACTTTGAGCTCGCGCACATCTAAGCGAGCTACTCCCGTTTATGCGCGCCTAGTACTCATTCCTCCCCACGCGAATAAAAACGTAAATTCTTTCAAAGACAAATCCTCATAAGTCCTTCTCCCGATTTCTCACTTTTAATACAGCTCTACTTCAATAATTATTTTCATCACAGAGAAAATTAAAGCCGAATTCGGCGTCGCACGCACGGCAGATGGCAGCCGCATCTGGCATTCACAACTTTCCTTTTCAATAAATCCAGCCGACATTCGTGCGACATTGTTCTACCAGAATATACTCAAATTATGATTTATTATTATGAAATGTTAGTTCTAATAATAAGGGGAAGTTTGCACGCTTATTCCGAATGTTAATTAGGGGCGAAATGAAAACCGTGTAGACAATGTAACGATTATCCGGCGGTTCGTATACGAACCACGGAATACAATAGAAAAGTTTATTACAGTACCCGCGGGTGAAGTCAGGTTTCTCGTTAAGAGGTAAATATTTGCAGAGAGCGGAGCAACGTGTGAGCACGAGTAAATAATGAAGCCTACGTCTTGTAACGAGATGAATGTTTGCGGACTACCAACGAAAGTAATTAAGAGTTTAACAAGAGTTACAGAATAAGACAATTTTGTCAAAAACTTGGCAACTTTGAACCCGACTCCCGAACACTGATTATGTTGCTTCTGGATTATTATTTTTTAATTATGTTACAATACCGACAACAAGAACCACAAGATTTAATTAAGTTGATATTGCAACATTGTTGAAAGTATTAACAATAATATTTGAGAATTACAAAACTTAATTTTATTGGACTTGTTATCAAAAGTCAAAAAGATTTTTAAATTAAATTATCACAATTTTAACTTGATTCAGAATCACAATTGCGCATAAAAAAATTGGAAAAAACTTTGAATGTTTTTAGACACGAGTTTTAAACATCGAATAACAAACAATAGAGTTCTCGCTTGCAAATAATAGTAAAAAGGTTTGTTAGTCTTTTATTAAATTTCTTTAATAACAGGCCAGAATATTACCTTCTTATTTGTACAAGCATAGCAATAGCAACTTCTAAAATTAAATAACTTTTGTTATGGCATCCCCAAACACTTTTAATGAGAACTTAGTTTTATATTTGCGCTTACTAACCTGGTCAATGACTTTTTATTGCAAAAGTAATTCTACTTGTGACCATGTGTGAAAAAGTAGAAATTTTATCTTTGTCATAAAGAATAGGGTCTCAGCTTATAGTTTTAGATTTTTTATTAAATCTGGATATTCTTCAGACAAGTAATTAAATAATAATTGCCATTGTAATCATAGAACATTAAAAACGAAGGCATGATACGAAACAACACAAAATACTTAATTAAAAAACCCCAACATACGTAACCTTTCGTTAAAAAACCCAGCATTTATCTTAATAAAGAAACATAGTGGCGAGAAAGACGGACGTCCCGATAAAGTAATCCCTCGACCCATACTTCGTCACTGTCCGATCCTTCGATGCCACCTATCTCCGGCTTAACGAACGTGTACAAATTTAAGGATACACATCCATGTGGTTACAGCCCTAAACCGAAGCTTAATCCTCGGTTACCGAACAAAAGGTTCGGGCGTTAATTCTTAACAAGCGTTTGTCTTAATCCTGATTGTATAGAAATCCTATTTAAGTTTTAATGCTGCCGTAAAGTTTTGAGGTTTTGGTATGCGGAGCAAAGTACCTACTTATTTACTTAAGTTGGCGTTGTTTTTGCTATGGGCCGACCGGAATTCTATACTTTGTGGTGTTCACAGACTGCCTAAAATTTTATTGGTGAAATATATGACATTATAAATGTTAGGGACAGTCGAAATTAAGATTTATCATTACCATGCACGTGGTTCATTTTAATTACGGAGTCATTGGACGTCAAAATCCCAACTTCTTCGCTAGTTTTTTAGGGTACTTCAAAAGGAAAATCAGAAACCTTGTTGGAACACTTTGTTATTATCCGGCTGTCTGTCAAGACCCTTTATCTCGGGAACGCGTAAGTAGTAAGTAGGTATGAAATTAAAACCATATACTCAAGTCTGTGGTCCCTTAGAGGTATAAAAAGTAAACTCTCCAAGTCTACGCAGACAAAAGATATGGCCGTTTATGTCACGTTTGTATGGAACCTTCGGTGCGCGAGTCTAAGTTTTAATACAAATATAAATTGAATTAAATTTGTTTTGCTTTAAATAATACTTCCATGGCCCCTATGCTATTAAATGCATCCATCAGCACAATGTTTACAGTGCGTCACATAGAGTCCTACAGTACTGTGACATTTCGTGGTAAAATGGCGCTTCTCAGCAATGCAATAATAAATAATATTGATCATTGTGCCGATAGTTGTTACAGCCAATGGCCAAGAGCGTCGACCAATACCTGAGGAGGCTCTCGTTAGGCAGCTGGATCAAGGGTTTGATACCGAAAGCGGTACTCCTGGACACGGTTCGTATTGTTAGGAGGTTCCTTTATCTAGAGCCCTGATCACCGGTAGCTTGAACCTTGTTCCCGATACCGGTGGGCTAATATTTTTTGTATTTTTATATGTTCTTGTTTTTTTTTTATAAGAAATATCTATAAATATAAAAAAATGTAAGAAAATGAATAAACGACAATAAATAATAAAACCGTTACTTAATTTTTAATTACTTATTATCTCATCTCTTATCATACGTAAGTAACTTAATGCTAGCTTTACAGAAATGCATGGTCAAAACGTTAACTTTGTGAGAGACTGGTGCCTGAAGTAGGTTTCAGTAAAAAACCTGTGTAAAAAACAAAATTTTCATGACATTCAGTGATCAATTTAATGAAGGCCACGTTTTATGTAACATATAGACGTGCGTAACCCTACTATATCTCAACCCTTACAAGCCTGAACTACAACTAAAACACACAAGGCCTCAAGAAGTATAGAGTTTCAATCAGGACACTGTTTACTCTGTCTAGGCTAAATCTAATCTATGCCTACACGCGAACATTCCTGATGTTACGCAGTTTGTAAATGGAGTTACAAGTTCTGTTAGTAAGTTTGACATGGAATAGAATTTCATGGAACAATGGAGACTATTCATTTGTAATGAAGTATTTCCCAGAAGCGTTCAGTGTACTATGAAAGCGACTGCTGTAGAATATATCGATGATATAGCCGATTTTTAGGTACTGGCTGTGCCTAGCGGCTTCACCCGCTACTAAGCTTCTAAGTATCTTAGCGTGATGTTATATAGCTTATGTTACTCAGTGATAAGGACAACAACAGTTTTGAGTTTATTCGTTACAAAAATGCAAATCTTTCCTCTACAAAATATTATATTAAAAATACTTAATACAATATTTTGATTCTTATATTCATTTCACATGTTATCAAATATTTTTCAAGTATGCATTATAGTATATAAAAATATATAAAAAAAAACTACAAGAAATTGAGTTAGGGAAATTAAATTAAATAGTTACTTTTGGTGCACTCTGTAAAGCCTTAGGCATGACCTCAAGCGATGCGATTCGCGACTCGTCGCAACCTACGTCTAGCGACATGTGGAGTTGTTACTTGGTTTCTTCTCGTGCTCCTAGCAGCTCTTATTAGTTCGCAATAGCTGACTATTGGATTTTAATTTAATATTGGACATAGGTTTTTACAGGTAACTGATATAAAGGTATACAAACTACACATGAAATGCCTGAAAAACTTTTACCAGAAAAAGAAAAAAACATTCAATTTCCACGCAAAATAGTCGATAGTCCAAGCCGTCCATCTATTCGGGCCATCGCGGTCACATAACTCACATTTACGTGTTAAAAATGTTTGTCTATTCGTCTTAATAAAGGCGGATCGGTCCGGTCCGTTCAGTATCGTCTGAGTTCGGACGAGATCGGTCGGGATCGGATACTAATCCTACCCGCTCCTCAGTCAATGTCGTGACCGTTCGTTCGCCCATTGCCGCCCAATGGCCAATGGGATTATTTGACACATGTTTGGATTTAGTATATACGGTGGCGTTATGTATATGATATTGGTCTTTTGCGTTATTTTTCGGGTAAAAAGGTTAGAAGTAAGATTTGGTTTTGATAAGAAAGATTTGTACCTTACAGTTCAGGTCATATACTTATTTTAACTTCAATTACGTACTGACGTACCTACCTACCTACTCGCGGAATAATAAATGGCGTATGCGTAATGCTCACTAGGTTAACTAGCTGTGCCCAGCGGTTTCACCCGCTGCTCACTTAGGGGTGTGAAAAATAGATGTTGGCCGATTCTCAGACTTACTGAATATGCATATTAATTTCATAAGTAGGTATCGGTCGAGCCGTTTCGGAGGAGTATGGGAACGAACATTGTGACACGAGAATTTTATATATTAGATTATTATTGACTCGTTTTTTGCTCATCTAGTTTTAAACATAGATGCATAGCGGGGTTCTGTTACAACTTACAGGATTTGATATTTGTATCCAGCCGGTGGTTAGTGCCTAATAAAAGAAAATAATGAACAGGCATTGACAAGGCTGATTATCTTTTATTGCAGTACCTAACGTTTATAAGCGCGTTCTGAAACAGCAGCCGTGATGTTTTATTTTTAAATGTTTTTTTTTTAAAACTGGAAATAATTATTGTCAGGTTTTTTTTTTCGGGTGGGAAATCATTAAATGACTTCCCCCGCTCTGGGCGGAGCGGGGCGGCATGTCAGACTATTATTTTCAGGTTAAGAATCAAATTTATCTGCTGAAATAATTATTATTTTTGTTCAAAATCAATTTTAAATTTAATAGTTTACATACCTACCTAATAAATCAAATACAAAATTATCTATTTTTCCGAACGTAACAATGGCAAAGCATGGCTCTCTAAATTAAAAATATGTTTCGTCTCACGCAGTGAGCAAAATCGAGTTCTATTCACTTTTTTCTACGCAGCAAAACCTGGATGTTTGAGTAGTTGAGGTGAAACTGTTATTGTTCGTGACGCTTGGCAATAGAAATGGTCAAGCGCATTGCTAGCTTGACAGCGCGGTGTCGCCTTAGAATGAGTCAGTAACTTGATCCAGGTTTGAACGACAGACAGCGCTCTGCAAACCGAACTATATGTCCCCTTCGTAACGTTCCTACAAATAAAATAAAATCTTACACATTGTAAAGAAACTTCTAAGGTTACAGGTTTCTTTAAAGAAATTCCCTGTAAGTATGAACCTACTCTCTTCATGTTCCTGGCTGGAAATAGGTTGGCCCTTTCAGGCTAGGGATCAAACGAGGCATGAATATTTTAAGCTAGCTGTGGTCGCAACTCCCCCTTGTAATTTTCCGGGAAATAAAGAACCATAATGTTCCTTTTCATAAAAAGCCATCTCAACCAATTTCCAAAACGCTGTTTCAGTATAAGGTGCCAAGAACGTGAATGTGAAAGACTAGGTAGGTAGAGTAAGATTAATTTTGAAAACAGAATGATTTGCAAGAATCAAAGTACTGAACTACTTAAAAATATATAAACAGGTACCCAGAGTTAACATCAAAACATTTCATTGCTCATGATTGATTGACACAACACACAATTATTTTCCATGGCTACTCGCGTGACCACGCTCACATAATTCCCGTATTTTAATACAAACTAAACAGTTTATTTTATATAAATTCTGTGCAACGTTACAGAAAAGGTCGTCGAAAAGGTTTATAAAAAGAAATCTAGGCACGTGTGGCATGAAATAAAACAATTTGTTTATAAGAAACCGTCGGGCCGAAAGAGCGTCGTTGAGGCAGGCGACCGTAAGTAATGGAGAGGTTGAATATTTGTCCACCGACCCCTCTACAAAGTCCTTAGCGCATGAAATTTTCATCGGAAGCACAGATTAGTACAGAAGGTCGATTTCTTACAACGACTGAAAATGCTTAACGTAAATCGACTCGGCATTTGGCTGAGATTGTTCTCCTTACCGAATTTCAGCCATGACCTAATTATGGACACTAGCCATCGATGCAGGAAAAATAATAATGCTCTTCTTTATCTTAGCGTTAACAGGCCGTGTCGACGGCACGTTCGTGTTCCACGCGCGCCTCCAAGAGATGTCAGCAAAGCAGAGGGGCCTGCCACGAACACCGCCCGCCAGGTTGTTCAAACGAGATACCGCGGCGCCAGAACACACACACATGGCTGTTTAGGAAAAAAAAAGCGTATCGACGACAAAGTAAATTTAGCAAAAATTTATACTAATGCACTGTAAATGCGTCAATAGACAAAAATGAGAATACACCTGCATCTTAGTCTAATAGGACGGTATTCTGTTTTACTTTAGTTAAAACCAGAGAGAAATCCGAAACAAAACCAAAGTTGGTTTCGAGTCGGTTTTTTTTTTTAATTAAAAATTTTGATAACACTATACCCGTTTTGAGATCAAACGCTGGACGTCAGTAAACATGCTTGTGACCACAACACTAACGGTGAGAAATAAAGAAGCATGCAGAACCATGTCCGACTCAAAATATCTGCTGTGTAATGTTTATAGATCCTAAAAAAAGGGTAATCTAATCCTAATTACCCTTTTTTTAGGATGACAAATCATCAAACGACTTCTTCTACTCTGACCAGATCGGAAGGGAGTGTCAGTTATACACTGACAAAAACCCATTCATGTTCCTTCTTTTGCCCTTTGTTTTCCGGGGCCACGGGATGTCTTCCAAACCAAACTCACAGCCCGACTTAAACCCACCCATGATCCTTCTTTTGCCCTTTATGTTCCGGTGCCACGGTATCTCTTTCGAACCACCCGCAACCTCAGCAGCCGATGGCTCTGGCAGGCCTCCTCTACTTTACTGACAAGATCTTACCCTGGGATCAAACTGTGGGCGTGCAACGCGCTTAGTTCCACCTATTGTATAGAACCAACCTTCTGTACTATCTAAGTCCATTCAGGATTCTTGTATTGTACAAAACTTGAGAGGTGTTGCTGCCTATTGACGTTTTAAGCTTTCATGTCTGTTGCGTCTTTGAGACGTCTATCATTCTGTTACGATGTTGGGTCGGGTCAAGTTGCCTTTTGTTTTACAATGTGGTATAGAATTTATACAGCTACATGTATCAAGGGGAAACAGTTTACAGAATAAGGCTCACTGCTCTGAGCATCTCGGTTAAAACAGTTAATAATAATTAATTATAGGTACATTCAAGGTATAGAGCTACGGAGTCTAGATTTAGTTGATGGCAATACGCTTATCCCCTATTAATGAGGATTATCATCCCGAGAAATGTGGGTGTACTATTACGTATACCTCTGGCGTGATTCAAAAAACATTACAAAAAAAAATACTAAAAAAGCTCTGCAGCACTGTTTTTGCAGTCAGATAAAAACGCTAGCGATTGTAATCAACGAATAACCTCGTGTAGTTGAATCATAAAACATGAAGTTGGACAGCGAAAAACCCATTTTACGTAGATGTATCAGTAAAACGAAAAGCGGAGGCAACTTAGAAAATAAGCCTCGCCCCCTCGAACAAATCAAAGCAAATAGTCCAATAAAATGTAACCACCCGAGCGTATCGTCTAGATGTCCCCTTAAAAAGTTAACTTCATATCATGCACCTGGACACACAAGAAAAGTAGAATTAGGGAAGAGACTTAAATAATTTCAGTCATAAATTCAACTTTTATAACTGGCACGTTTCGTGGTAAGGTTCTGACTTCTCAGACATCGACATAATTTAACTTTTTCCTATTATCTTTATGCTGACGCCGTTAAGTGGCTCACTCACATATTGCAGAGCGAGCGTTTTTGTTATAATTTCGAATTTACTCCGCCTTTTCATGCATTTTTACCAAGTTTAATTTTATTCGGAGGAGGTCGGGACCCAAAGTTTGAGTCCAATTATTACTTTGGAATTAAGTTACACATTGTTAAAGGGATGCCTAACCACGTACTAAGTTAAGCTAGTTAGTTTCAGTCACTATGGGCAAAGAGTG
Organism: Ochropleura plecta; assembly: GCA_905475445.1. Lineage (NCBI taxonomy): Eukaryota > Metazoa > Arthropoda > Insecta > Lepidoptera > Noctuidae > Ochropleura > Ochropleura plecta. The sequence goes on from FR997723.1 coordinate 15,484,929, forward strand.
ATGAAGTTTTTTGTACGATAAGTGGTTGGTAGATTTCTTTATAAGATTTGTGTCTTTCATTTTTTGTGGCGAAAATACTTTTATCTGTGGCATGTTTCTGCTGTAGGTTTTCGCATTTTGTATAATGTAGCCTCGGGCATGTGTTAGGCTCTGTTATACATTTTATTTGATAGCAATCTTTAGGGTGTTTCCTAAGTAATGAACTACTTATTTTTTATAGTATTGTCTTTTTTTTCTGTGACCTCTTCTTTAAGTTTATTGTGTAGAATATGTTTATAAACGGAGCGCCATTTTATTTCTAGAAATTATTTAGACGCCTAGTATTCGTAAAAAAGCTGGTAAATCTGCCATTTTATTCTGAACAGGGTCGTGCTGCTCTTGACACTTTTTGGGCCCTGATAAATAAATAAATTTCCTCGAATCCTTTAACTAAAACAGATATCAAAATTTTAACTTGTATCCTATAAATAATTAAGTTATATTTATGCGATTTTTCTTGGCCTTTAAAAATCAAATTACCCGTTGGTAAACGATGGTGAATTTTGACAAACATCTGCCACAATTGATACACTTAATTTTATTTTTAGATAATTGCTTTTAATATTCATAATTTAAATTATTACACATACAATTACATTCAGAGTATTTTCAGCATTTAAGAAATATATTTTTCTTATTTTATTTAATTTTCTTATTTTTTTTTAAATGAATTTTAATCACAGTTTTCTTGTATCAGTAATGAATCAAGCCTTTGTAGACAAAGGCTTGCCTTAGCTTTATATAGATATAAAGCTAGACTTTATTTCGCCAAAAGAAAAAAAAAATGGAACCGACAAGAAGCATCACTAAGTCTAAATCAAAAAAACATCGTCCCGTAACATCACCAGTCTCCAATTCGTCCCCACAAATGCAAAATAGCGATACATTTAACATTTCCCGGCGTCACATTAAATACAATCCTAGAACGGCCCTTGGCTATACACTACACATTCGCATCTTACCATCGGAACATCGTTTTGCTCTCAAACACGTCGTATCGCGACTCCAACGTCTCTACTCGCCAACTTCGAGTCAAAGTTCCCTCGGGCCAAATCTATAAGACTGTTTTGCCACATGATCGCTTTCACGATTTGCCAAGAAAATAAAGTAGAATTGAACAGGAAACTACTCGTAGTTCCCACCACAAGTGAGTTGGTAAAAGTAGATATCTTTGCAGCGTTCTAACTTCGGCAGTGAATAATAATGTTACGAGTTGTAAGTAGATGTTTAAGTTTAATGTACGTAAATGCTTGGCGTATTGGTGTCAGAATATATGTTGCAATGAATAGATCGTTTGCATTTGTTACTTCCATGATTTATTCTGTACCAGCTATTCTCAACAGTTTCACCCAGCCAGCTCAGTTCCTGGACTGTTTTTGCTGTGGCAGGCAGAGAAAAAGTTCATTTAATGAATGCCACCCGCATGGTGCGGGTGGCATTCATTAAATGAACTTTTTCTCTTCAATCTGGAACGTTACTGGTTATAGACTTTACCTTATATCATAGTCGTAGAGGAATACCCATCATAGCAATCCATCACGTCGCTAAAAAAATACTGGGTAATACGATATCCTTTGGTAAGACTGGTCATCGGATCTATCTTTCGGCACACTTACTACCTGTAACGACTGTCAAAGAACTACAAATGACAGCCGGGACCAACAGCTTAACGTGTTTTCCGAGGTATGAAGGAAACTCAGTACAAAGAGTAAAGAGTCTCGATAAAGAGTGGTCACCCATCCACAGACCAACCTAGGCAAGCACGGCTTAACCTAAAGATTGACCTGAGCGGCTGCTTTTGTTTAGCCACGAGCACTTCTTACCTCTTCTTAATTGTGACGACTGTGTTAGATGAACATTCTTAACGATTCGATCTTGTAATACATATTATCTAATTTTATTCAAAAAGCACCCGTTGTTTACGTAACCTTGTTAAAACATTTTGGAAGACAACATGGAAAGCTCAGTTTTAATTATCCTTACTAATATTATAAAAGCGAAAGTGAGTTTGTTTGTTTGTTTGTTTGTTACCTCTTCACGCTTTAATGACTAAACCGATTTTGATGAATTTTGGTACAGAGATAGTTGGGAACCAGGAGACGGACATAGGCTATTATTTTTTTAAAAAGAGTGGGATATGAGGGAGAAAGAGGGAAGAAACGGGAAAACTTAGCGTTGCTATTACAAATCAATAAGGCGCTACCGAATTTAACGCGAGCGAAGCCGCGGGCGAAAGCTAGTATTTCTAATATTTGTCTCAGCAATAATACCAGTCTCTTGTAGAACTTTGTTCAGACAATTAAGAGAATACACAAGTAATTAACAGAGTATCTAATTTAATTTTTGTTAATGTTTTTTTTCCTTGTTGAAAGAAAATTTAAAGAAGAATTCCCACACGTTATTGTGCCCACACTACCCATGGGTTGGGAAGGTCAGATCGGCAATCAGTCCATCGTTACTATATTAAACTAAATGAAAAATCGGTATTTTTAATTAATTTTATTAATACATGTCTGAGAAATATAAAAAATTACATTTATTTTTATTTTAAAAAAAATTGAAGTCAAATTAACTTTTTTGGAATTATTTAAACTTTACTTTTGACTTTACGTTACTCAAGCATAACGTAACGTCCCTTTACTAGATCATATTTTATAAAAACATCTGAAGTATTTTTTCTTTTTATTTCATTAATAAATTAAGAATTTTGAAAAAAAAAAAACGAAAACTTCTCCATTCGCTTGAGCATGTAAAAAACAATTCCTTTTCAATTATTCCATAGGTAATAACTGCAGTAATTTCATGAAAATTAGCCTTAAGTCTGGCTTCGCTGGAATGAACCGCTAGAGATTCAAGAATATATCGCTTAATCTTAATTAGATCCTTATACTGAGGCAAAATTTGACGTAGACTAGACATCATGCACTTTGAATATCGTTTGTTATGCAATTTGCACGCGTATGTCGCTATCTTTAGATATAGGTAGATGTAAGTACCTATGTGTTTTGAGAGTATCTCTTTAGTGACAATCGTACCACAATGTACGTTAAATACCTCTTCAGTCAACCAAAACCAACCTTAAGTAAATAAAAAAAACAACAATTACAATATTATCCCGCTTTTATAATAATTATCACCCATCCATCTATCTATCAAAGAAAACAGAACCACAACGTCTACCGCTTGCTGATGTATACGAGCGCATGCTAAAAGCCGCCAAACCTGAATGATGGATGAAGGCGGGATCCCGACAGTTCAGATAATGTCTGCGCCACGGAACGATCTCCGCGCCTAATGAATTTTTCATATAACTCTTAATGTGCCCGGGTTTTCTTTGATGCAGTTTCGGTTATAGATGTGCGGTTTCGCTCGAGTGAACTCGGTCAAAGAAGTTTCTGTCTGTTTAGGTTACTTAGCAAGAAAGCGAATAATAAATCCGTACCTTTGTTCATACATCTACAGTTTAATTTTTTGTTTTTTTTTTTAGATTTTTCATAGGGCTTGAAGCTAAGTGTTTATATTGAAATTATTTTATTCTTTATATCCCACAAAATCCTTAACATAATTGACCTAAACTTAATTTCATGTAATATATTTAAACATTTATGCACAAGCCTCCATTGACTTCATCAAAACAATTGGACAGGATTTGCAGAATCGTATCTTCCGACTGACCTGATGAGGACAATTGTTGTACCAATAGTCAAGAACAAGACCGGCGATGTCTCAGACAAAGAAAATTATAGGCCGATATCGTTGGCTACTGTATCAGCAAAGGTACTTGACGGTGTGCTTGAGCGGAGAGTAACAGAACAGCTCAATCTACATGACGCTCAATTCGGTTTTAGAGCTGGGCTGTCCACGGAAACTGCCATTCTGGCGCTCAAGCACACGGTCAGATACTACACTGATAGGAACACACCGGTCTATGCTGCTTTCCTGGACCTCTCCAAGGCGTTTGACCTGGTCGATTATAATATCCTATGGTCAAAATTGCGTGAGCAAGGTTTTCCTAATGAGCTCATTGAGCTCTTAAACTACTGGTATGGCCACCAAATCAACCAGGTCAGATGGTCGGGTGCTTTGTCTGGGGCGTATGGGCTGGAATGTGGGGTGAGGCAGGGAGGTCTGACTTCCCCGTCGCTCTTCAATCTGTACATCAATAATTTGATCGAGGAGCTCAGCAGTACTGGTATCGGATGCTCTATTGATGGTAAGATAGTTAATAGTATCAGTTATGCAGATGATATGGTGCTGCTGAGTCCCTCGATTGATGGACTCAGGCGATTGCTGGAGATATGTGAGAGATACGCCACTTCTCATGGTTTATTGTACAATGTACGGAAGAGTGAACTTGTTGTGTTTAGGGTTGGTACTAGAAAGCCTAAAACAGTTCCTCCGGTTTTTCTGTATGGTGTACCACTGAATAGGGTGTCGCATTTTAAGTACCTTGGTCACATTGTTACTGAGGACCTGAATGATGATGGTGATATTGAACGGGAACGAAGGGCGTTGGCGATCCGATGTAATATGCTGGCTCGTAGGTTTGCACGTTGCACGAGAGAAGTAAAAGTAACGCTGTTTAAGGCGTTTTGCCAGTCTTTTTACTCTTGCAGCCTATGGGTTAGACATACGCAGAGGGCCTTCAACGTTCTTCGCGTTCAATATAATAACGCCTTTAGGGTGCTGTTGGGGCTCCCACGGTTCTGTAGTGCATCTGCCATGTTTGCTGACGCAAGTGTGGATAGCTTCCAGGCTATTATGCGGAAGAGAACAGCATCCCTGATGCGAAGGATTCGGGGGAGTACCAACAGTATTTTAAAGGTGATATCGGATAGGCCGGACTGCCCGATCCTGTGGCACTGGACTCGAATGCACAGCTGCAGGTCTGGTGCAGCTGGAAGCGGGCAAAGTTTGAGCTATAGATATTTGAATTAATTATGATTGTAATGTAATTTTGTGTTTAATTTTAATGTTGAGGTTTGATTTTAACGATCAGATTTAATTTTAATGTTTTAATTTTGATTTTCAATTTTGATTATAATGTAATTTTGATAATTTTATTTATTTAATTTCATAATTTTATATTTTCTTTACACATTTAGTTGTGATTGTAATTTATTTTGAATGTTGAGATTTAGTTTAAATGTTTTAATTTTAGTGTAATTTTTGATTTTGATTTTAAATGTAATTTTGATAATTTAATTTATTTAACTTTCATGATTTTATATATTACTAACATAGTTTTGTAAGTGCTACTAACAAAAATATGAATCTTTGTGTTCGATTTAAATAAATAAATAAATAAAAAAGACTGAGAAACAGTAATTAATAATTTAATTTTGAATACTTGGTTTCAATATTAGTATATGTTTATGTACGGGCAGCAGCTCCGCACACTGAGATGTAGTATGTAGGTGGACGAATCACACGGGATGTGTACAGGAAAATAAAATCACTGTTTTGTGTCCGTAAATGATTGACCGTTTATTATGTAAACATTAAAATATATAATAGCTAAAGTAGGTGAATTGTGGCGGGCGTAATAGCCTAGTCAGCGAATATACGTAAATCGGTGAGTTAGCCACTGCTTGTTCAGGTAAAAACTAAAACAATTAATATCATGTGGCGATGCTCGTACATCCTGCCAACTATAAAAGTACAAATAACCAGTAAAAATACATTATTAAAAAGTAAGTAAAGTATGTAAGTTATTAGCAGGTTCTACGCTCGCTTCTAACTGGTATTGGCGACGTTTCGCGATCCACCTGGTTGCTGTTAGGAAGATGTCCGGATACCTCTTCTAGTGTATCTGCCTGTGTTTGTCCTCTCCCAGGAAGGTCCCGTTGAGTATGACTTGGTACCATCTCTATGTCTTCCGTGTGCGCCTGCGTTGCTGTTCTGCTTCCTTGAGGTAGATGGAGGCAGCGTGCTTTTATTTGAAAATATACCCATATGCTGAATATTGTGGCAGAGGTTATCATACAGCCGTATAGGACGTAGTGATGTTGCTCCGCCTCCACGGTGTTAGCTAGTTGGACGTCCTGTTGTTCTTTAACCAGCTCAATTTTTCTCTTAAGACTCTTTATTTGTTCTTCATGTGTTTCAATTTCCATGTCTGTTATGTTTGTAATTTGACTGTTGCTTCTTACTAGTTCGTTTAGGTTTATCTCTGGTAAGTAGATCTCTTGCTCATTTCCTAAATCCATTGTGCTTTGCATATTGTAGTGCGAATGAATTAGATGCTTATCGCCGCGCATCATGCAACCTGTTGCTAAGGTGATTATGCCTGTATTTTGTAGTTTCTGTGACGTAATACCAGCTGGACAGAAAATGCGCATAGTGCATTCCTCGCAACACGTAAACAACCAAGCCCCCTTGCTGTGCAGTTTTTTCCATTCATTGCTGCAACTTGATACCTCAGTGCGGCAGTTTGATACTCCTCGATTGTTTATTATGTCAGCTTCGCACATTTTTGTGGCTGTTTTGATACCATATATCGGTAGGTCAAGGTTCCATAGCAGCAGCTGATTTGTGTTTACTTGTGTGCATGATGAAAGATGTTGTTGATCCAGTGGTATCATCATGTCCATTTTCAAGTTGACGGCTATGTATTGAGTTGTTGGTAATATATTAATCATGGAGGCTCCCTTTATGTTGCGGATTGGGATGACTTCGGTTAGTTCATATTGTTCGTCTGCTACTAAAGGGATTTTCACTTCGAAAATAATAAAATCTTCGGTTAGTTTTCCTTGCACACTTGCTAGTTTATACATTTCTCGGATGCACTTGAATTTGTTTGAGCAGGGTAGAGATAATCCTTTTGGTACTTGTCCCGATATGATGTTCAACTGTTTTTCGAATGCATCGGGTTTCAGCAAGTGAGTGTCGACTTTGCCGTGGCGAAGATCTGTAACTAGGTTAATCAGCATGTCTTGTATTCTCCGCAAGTTTGCTACCATCATGTTTGCGGCAAGTGCAGTTGCAGTAAGGAAAGTAGCTTGGTCTTGTTCAGATTTCAGCTGTTGCAGCGAGTCTCTGAGACTTTTGTTGATGACGATGAATTGTCGGTTCATTACTTTCTCGTTCCTCTTCAGGAGGTTGTATTCCCCTTCGATTATTGAAGTATGTTGTTTGTAGAGATTGAACAAGTGGTCTTCATTACTGTGTAGTAGTTTGATGTCGTTGTGGTATTTTTCGGCAAATTTGTCATCAAGTACACCAAAGAGAGAGTTGGCAATGTTTCCAATTCCGTTTATGAAGCCTCGCTTACTGCGTCTTCCATGGTCAGATTGTAGTACTTCGTTGTAGTGGTTGAGCTCGTTTAGTTCGTGCTCTAGTTGTGTGGATATAGTCAAGTACGCTATATTTCGCTGGCAAAGTCCATGTAGTTGCTGGACGTATTGTTCAACGGCAGAAATGCTTTTCCAGTACGTCGACATGTTGTAGTACACCACTAGTCTCCATTCGTCTTGTATTATCTGTAAGTCTGCGGCTTTGTCAAAGTATACAAGACGGGTAGGGTCTAGGGTTGTTACATTGACGAGTTGTTGCATGGACGGTGTCACACACGTCCCCATGAGTACTAGTAACGTGCTTAGGTACTTGAGGACGTTACAGCTGGAAACACCCTTCCGTTCCTGTCTAGGGTTCCCCCGACGTTGTTGTTGTGATGTTGATGAATTCGCCTCTGGTTGTTTATTGTTCGAGAGTTTTGTTGGTCTGTTTTCGGTATTATTCCCTGTTTCAATGGGTAACCGGGACAATTTTGTTACGGGTCTCTTCATTATGTTGGATTTAGTTTTGAGTGTGACGACTCGGACTAAGTTGTCTGGTCCAGGGTGCGTGTCTATAACTCGCCCTAATAACCATCGGGTGGGAGCCACTTGTTCTTCTTTTATAAGGACGACGTCGTCCACTTCAATGTTGTGTGTTGGGGTTTGCCATTTTCCTCGTAGTTGTAACGTTTGTAGGTAGTCTTTGGACCATTTCTTCCAAAATTCCTTGTACATGTTTTCTGTCAAGCGCCATCGTAAAGTTAACTGGCTGTTATCACCCTCTGACGTCATGGGAGGTGCCAGAACCGGTCCACCGACTAAAAAGTGGCCTGGTGTCAAGTAATCGATGTCGTCGAGGTCATTTGTTAGAGCGACAAGTGGCCTCGAGTTGAGGCAGGCTTCAATTTGTACTAGCAAAGTATTAAATTCTTCGTACGTTAGCTTTTGTTCACCAAGAACTCGTTTAAGATGGTGTTTCATGCTCTTGACTGCAGCTTCCCACAATCCTCCCGCTGTTGGCCAAGATGGGGCGTTAAAGTGCCATTCAATGCCACTCTCGGAAGTGCTGTTCATGATGTCGTCGTTGATTAGAAGCTGCATAGCCTCCTGGCGTTCTTTGGCTAGTGCTTTTGCTGCTCCGACAAAGTTTGTTCCGTTGTCACTGTACATGTGTTTTGGCGTTCCTCGTCGTGAGCATAGCCGCTTCAATGCTGCGAGGAATGTTACAGTGCTGAGATCTGACACCAGTTCGAGGTGTATAGCTTTTGTACATAGACAAATGAAGATCGCGATGTAGGCCTTAACTGTTTTAATGCCGCGACCTTTGTTAGCCTTTATTTCAACGTGTCCCGTGAAATCCACGCCTGTGTGTGTGAATGGCCGTGACGGTGTAACTCGAGGTGTAGGTAAGTCTGCCATTTGCTGATTGCTGCGTAGCGTTTTGTAGCGATGACAGGTGACACATTTATTAAGTTGCTTCTTGATTGGTTTCATCCCGCCAAGTATCCAGTATTTGTTACGAAGGTGTCCCAAAGTGAGCCTGGCACCGCCGTGGAGAGTGTTCTTGTGGGCTTGGTCAATCAAGAGTTCTGATAGCTTGTGGTTGCTTGGTAAAATTATCGGATGTTTTTGGGAGTTGCTTAACTCGGCATGTTCAAGTCTTCCTCCCACTCGAAGAATGCCTTGTGCGTCTAGTATTGGGCTCAAACTCAACAGTTTGCTTGTGGCCCGTACCTTATTGTGTTTGTATAGGTACGCTATTTCATCGCCAAAGGTATTGTTCTGTGCAGTTTTGACGAGCAGGTTTTGAGTGTGCACTATGTCTGCTGTAGTTAAGTGTGACATACGGTTGGCTCGTGTTGCGTCACGCGAGTTGTTTATGAATCGTATGATCCAGCTGATGACTCGTGTTGCATAGGTCATTGAGCTATATTTTTGCAGTAGTTGCTCGATGAGTGGCGCATGTATTGTTTGTGTTGCGCAAGTTTGACCTAGTTTCTTGTATTCTTCGTTCGTTGTAAATATTCCTTGTTTGGGTATGTTGTTGTTTTGGAGCCAAGAAGGGGCTTTCCACCACAGTTCGTGCCCTATTAAGTCTGATGGTGAGATTCCTCTGCTGGCGCAGTCCGCTGGATTATCTTCGGACTTGACATGTTTCCAGAAGTTGGATGGAGTGATTTGAATTATTTGTGTGACTCTGTTGGCTACAAAACTCTTCCAGCGACTCACGTCTCCATGTAGCCAGCCAAGCACCACCATGGAGTCTGTCCAGCAGTGTATGGTGGCTGCCTGCGAGTTAATCGAGGTTTTAACTTTTTCGATCAGTCGAGCTAGTAATAATGCGCCACATAACTCCAGTCGTGGCAGAGAAAGAGGGTTTTTCTGTGGGGCTAATTTTGTTTTAGCTGCTACTAGCCTGATCAACTGTTGACCTTCTTTATCGGTGGACTTGCAATATATGACGCATCCGTAAGCTCTCTCGGATGCATCACAGAAGCCATGAAGTTCGAAGGGTTGTTGGGTGTCGCCGACCCAGCGTGGAATGGTTATGTCGTGGATGTGTGCGAGCTGATTGCGGAATTGCTCCCATTCTTGCTGTATATTTGGTGGGAGGTGATCATCCCAGCTCATTGCTGTTGTCCAAGCATGTTGAAATATAAGCTTGGCTTTCACTGTAACCGGTGATAGCCAGCCAAGTGGGTCGTACAGTTTTGATATGTCCGACAGGAGTGTGCGTTTCGTGTTGACGTCACGTTTGTTGCAGAGTGATATTTGTTTGTAAGTAAACTGATCTGTGCGCGGGTTCCAAGTGATGCCTAGAGTTTTGTTTGTGTCTGCGTCTTTGAAGTCGAACATTTTTTGGCTTATCAATTCTTCTGGCAAGCCTTCGAGTAGGCGCGTTTTGTTGCTAGCCCACTTTCGTAAGTTGAACCCACCGCCCTTCAGCATTGTTATAAGTTCACCCTGAGCTTTCTGTGCTGTTGTGAAGTCGTGACATCCGCCTAGTAAGTCGTCCATGTATAGTTGATTGGAGAGAATAGCCGCCGCCAAAGGGTACTGCGCGCCATCATCCTTGACCAATTGCTTTATGGTTCGCATTGCCAGAAAGGGTGCGGACTTGGTGCCGTATGTTACTGTAGTCAGTTGGAACTCTTGTAACGGCTCTGTTACTGCATCTCTCCACACTATTTTTTGCAAGTGTTGGTCTTTTTCTTGAATACGTATTTGTCGGTAGAATTTCTCAATATCCGCTGTGTACACGTATTCAAACGCCCTCCATCGTAGAATCATAGCTTGCAAATCTTGTTGTAAGTTAGGCCCGCATTCCATCAATTGGTTTAGACTGTGTCCCGTGCTAGTGGTTGCTGATGCATTGAACACCACTCGCAGTTTGGTTGTCGTTGAATCAGGTCTCATTACTCCATGATGGGGTAGAAAACAGCTCGGTGTGTCCGGCTCTGTGCACTTTTTCATATGTTGTAGAGCTTTGTATTCGTCGATGAAAGCCTTGTAGTTAGAAGCGAGGGTTTCGTCTCTAGCTAAACGTTTTTCCAGTTGCTTGAATTGTGCGACTGCTTGAGGTTTTGATCGTCCCAAATTGTGTTCGAAGTTGGTCTTCATGGGGATTCTAACTTCGTATCGCCCGTCTTCTAGTCTTTTTGTTGTGTCAGTGTACAGTCTCTCGCAGTACTCCTCTTCGACACTTGTAGACTTGTTGTCCGATGTTATCTCTTCAATTTCCCAAAAGCGAGAGATATCGTTAGTGTCTACCACGACATGACAGTTGAACGTGTTCGTGTTTCCAATTAATACCCAGCCGAGCTTAGTTTGTTGTGCTATAGGTGCGTATATGTTTCCTCGAATGATGCTGCTCATGACTATGTCGCCATATACTCCGGCATCAAGCAGAATGTCGATTGGCCTTGATAAGTTGAAATGTGGGTCGGCCAGGTTAATATTTTCTATGTGAGGCCAATCTTGTTTTTCGAAGGAGTAGTTAGGTAGGTTGTTGAGTAGTTTAGCCATTACTAGTGCCGGCGTTGAAAACTCGTAATCTCCGTAAAGGGACTGACAGTCCAGCTGAACGGTCCCGTTGCTCTGGCTGGCAAATGTTCCGATTCCCGACACCGTTGAGTTGTGGTTGCGTCGCGGAAGGCCAAGTCGTTGCACAGCAGATTCTGTTATAAGGTTTAGTTGGGAGCCTTGATCTAGAAGACATCTGAGTACGGTGTAAGTTCCATCTGCGGCCTTTACTTTGAGTTGTACTGTAGCTAGTAGAACTTCGTTAAAATTTCCTGACACGTGATTAGTTTTTCGCTGCGAGTTAGTCACGTTGTCGGTCAGTTGACTTGACGACAGTGTCGCTGACGTAGTATCACGGGTTAGGTCATGAAGCGTGGTGTGATGTGCGCCGTTGCATACTTTGCACCTTTTTTGCGAGTTGCATTTCTTTCCGTTGTGCGGATACATGCAATTTTTGCAAATATTCAATTGCTCAATTGTCCTAATTTTTATGTCTGGCGTCATATCTTGAAATGCTTTGCAGTAGAGCAAGATGTGATTGGTTTTGCAGACGGGACAATTTCTGTCAGAGCTTGTATGATTTGCCTTGGGATAGTGTCTGTATCTGTTGTACGCATCCCTTTGTACTGTTGTCGTCGGACTCCCTTTGTTTGGAGACGCGTCGGCATCTGTTTGTTTGTTTGGTTTGCTTGTTTTCTTCACCACTGATTCCAGCGCCGTGAACTTTCCTTCGATGAATTGGATAAATTCTTTGAAATCAGGAAGCCCTCTTGGACTTTTCCTTGCCTCCATGTAATCAGAATAGGTCTGAGTGTCCAGTTTTCCCGTCAGGATATGAACCAAAATCGGGTCCCATGATGTCGTGTCGATGCCCAAATTACGCAACGCGTGCACGGTTTCGAGACTGGTGTCGTGTAGGCGCTTCAACTCGTAAGCGTTTTGATGTTGAATCGTATGTTGACTCATCAAAACATGCATTTGTTTGGTGAAGAGCAGCTGCAAGTTATTGTACCTATGGTGGAGAATTTCCCAGCAGGAGTCGTAGTTGCTCTCGGAAACAGGCAAATGTTGCACAAGGCGTTCAGCCTCCCCTTTTAGCTTCCCTTTCAGGTGCTGCATCTTCTGCCCCTTCGAGAGGGAAGGGTTGTTGTGGATAGCCGCAATGTATAGATCAAGGAATGACGGCCATTGTGTGTAATTACCAGAGAATACTGGTATTTCGATCCTCGGCGCGCTGTCCCGTTGTTGGACAGTGAGGTTGAGCTTGCGGTTTAGGTCTCGCTTTGTGCACTCGTACGTTTCTTCATACTGCGAGAATTCAAGCTCGTAGTTGACGTCGCTACCGACGAGAATGTTGTCGAGCTGCCAGTGTACCTCGTCAATCACCCTCCATCGAGATTCGAGGGTCCTGAGCTTGTCTTCTATATCCCATTTTTCGATAATGTCAGCAATACCCAAATTGCTGGTGAAACGAGAGAAGGCTCGGAAGTTGGTTGCTTGTTGATTTTTGAGCTCGTCTGATTTTGAAAGGACTCCAGTGTTCTTGTTCTCTTCACCTTGGTGACTCGCGAGTTCCGAAGTGCAGGTAGGCCATGTTTGCAGCTTACGTTGTATGCTTGAGTATTCCGCCTTGACCATGTCATACACCTTTGTAGTGTAATATATGTCGGTCTGGTCTGTGGCGCCTTGTAGTACGCCATGGTTCATCTCAAACTCGTTCCAGTGCGCCTGGAGGGTATCCAGTCTACCTCGGATGTATGTTGCGGTTTTGCGGCCAGGGCCATCCTTTCCGAAGTTGACACCAATTTTACGGATGCCCTCTGCGATGATTCCCTGCCGCTTCAGAAGTTCTTGTTGTCTAGCGTCCATAGTTGTTATACGAGTATGTATGCGTATTGTTGATGGACGTTAGCCCTGTTAACTTCACTGTTGAATTGTTAGGATGTAGTTCCCGAACCACCAAATGTTGATGTTTCCTGTGGCGTTACAGATTCGAAGGAATCTCTCCGTACGATATTGAGCGCCTTCTCAATCTGACTGGGGCGATCCGCTTGTGGAAGACCAGTCAAACCGATTCGCTATCGTAAGTAGAAACACTTCGTTCCTGTACGGCTTGTAGTACTGTTTGCTCCAGTAGTGGCGATCCGGCTCGAAGGACCAAAAATGTACGGGCAGCAGCTCCGCACACTGAGATGTAGTATGTAGGTGGACGAATCACACGGGATGTGTACAGGAAAATAAAATCACTGTTTTGTGTCCGTAAATGATTGACCGTTTATTATGTAAACATTAAAATATATAATAGCTAAGGTAGGTGAATTGTGGCGGGCGTAATAGCCTAGTCAGCGAATATACGTAAATCGGTGAGTTAGCCACTGCTTGTTCAGGTAAAAACTAAAACAATTAATATCATGTGGCGATGCTCGTACAGTTTAGATTTAGAGTAACCTGCAGATTATAATAACCTTGACCACTCAGATTGTATAAGCATCTGCTCGTCAAAACGCAGCGTTTGAGTCTGGATACGTTGAGTCCATTTTAAGATACAGACTAATAATGTAGGGTAATTCAACAGACTACGAAAATGGATTTATCGTAAAAAAAATATGTAAGCGCTATTTGCGATATCGGTCCACTAGAATCTTGCAGGCCTTTATTTAAAAGACTGTTGTACTGACATAGACTAGCGAATATTTGTTTCAAGTATCGGTGTTTGTAATAAAACATAGTATATTAATTTCTTTTCTTTTATTTTTTTTTTAAAACGTTGCCCCTCACTAGGAATTTCTCCTGTATCGTGGGTGCGTTTACAAACATTTAAACTCACATACACAAACAACCAGACCCGAAACAACTATCTGCAGGTCATAAAAATATTAAATTCAATTCAAAGGTGACAGTTTACACTAAGCAGATACCAAGAGATCCAACAAAGTATATAATATCGTTTTGCAATAATAATAAATAAATAAATAAATAAATATCTTGGGACAACTCACACACGGCTATCTGATCCCAAGCTAAGCAGAGCTTGTGTTATGGTAACCAGACAACTGATATACATACTTATATAATTTATAAATACATACATATTATAGATAAATCACACCCAGACACAGAACAAACAATCATGCTCATCACACAAAGTTTGTCCTGGGTGGGAATCGAACCCACGACCTCCGGCTCAGCAGTCAGGGCCACTAACCACTAGGCCAACAGGCCCGTCATTAATACAACATTGATTAAAAACTACGTGTTTCACATGTGTATATCCATTTTTAGGGTTCCGTAGTCAACTAGGAACCCTTATAGTTTCGCCATGTCTGTCTGTCCGTCCGTCCGTCCGTCCTCGCTTAATCTATGTAAAGTGGGAAGTGTTTTTTTTTTAATTTCAACGTGTGATATATTGTTGGAAAGGTATTTAAAAATGAATAGGGGTTAACTAAAATCATTTTTTGATAATGTCAATAATTTCGGAAAAAATCGCTCCAAAAGTAAAAAACAATGTGTCCCCCCCTAGAGGGGGGGGGGGGCGACTTTTGAACCATAAGTTTAGAAAATATGAAAAAAATCTGAAAAGTAGAACTTTATAAGGACTTTCTATGAAAATTATTTTGAACTTGATTGACACAACAGTTTTTGTACAAAAAAGACAAAAAGTTGTACAAAATAATTTCTGGACTAAGTTTGTAGTATAATCGTATATGCAAGGAATTTTTTAACTTCGTTTACATATTTTATTATCCTGAACGTATTTTTTTTCAAACAAAAAAGAATTATTGAAATCGGTTCTCGCAATCCAAAATTACCTCCTTGCACGTCTTTGTAACCCAATTCCCCGAGAGATGGCGCTGTAGGTACTTATTACATTGGTCCGGGTATTACCGAATTGTTCGGTTGGTCTCTCCTTGGCATTGGCGGTATCTTATAACTACATAAAACTGCTATCAAGAACATGCTAAGGCAATTTAGAACAAAACTAAAATTCATTTTTTTAACACCATCAAAATGTTAAGGTAAAAACCAGTTCATAAATGGTTCGATAGATGGCGTTGCGTAATGACGTCATTTTTTTAAAAGTCGATGTTAAGATTTTCCGTGCTTACATGACCTACCGTGGTAAAGAACACTTATTGTGACGGACGGGAAACTACGGAACCCTACACTGAGCGTGGCCCGTCACGCTCTTGGCCGGTTTTATTAAATTACCCCGAAATCTAAGAGAACTTTCATTTAAATATTTCAGAAATAAATTACATAAATGGTTGACAGAAAATTGCTTCTACAGTTTACATGAATTTATGCAACATAAAATGTAATTTTAAGGTATTATGAGAAGTTTTATGCTTAAAATAGTGTATAGGGACACACAACTCCTTGGGATCACAGAATAGAGTACATAGTTTAATTTCTACTCGATACCTCCACGCGTTTCCAAAAAAAAAGACTGTCTTGACAGACAGCCAAACAGACAGCCAAACAGACAGACACTCAGACGGACAACAAAGTGATCCTGTAAAGGTTCCGTTTTGGAAGCGTTCAGCTCCTTCTGCGAAGAAGTCATGCTAGCGAAGGAGGTGGCCGGGCGTTTGAGGGAGAGAACCTCAAACCAACCCAGCCGCCACGGGAGACGCTCCGGGCGCCGGGCGCCGCGAGACGACTCCCAGCCACCGTAGATGCTGGCCTGAGGACGGTGAGCAATGGGTAGCTTCCCGACCGTCCGTCTATTGACGACAGGCCGTGTCGATGGCGCGTTTGTGTTTCACGCGCGCCTCAAAGAGATGTCAGCAAAGCAGAGGGGCTTGCCAGAGCCTCCGCCTGCCGGAGTTGCGGGTTGTTCGAAAAAGATACCGCGGCCCCGGAACGTAAAGGGCAATAGAAGGAACATGGGTGGATTTTAGTCAGTAAAAGTCTGACACTCCCCCCGCTCCGCCCAGAGCGGGGGAAGTTATTTGATGATTTCCCACGCCAAAAAAAAGGGTTCTATTTTTACCTTTTGAGGCACGAGACCCTAAAAACGTAGTTAGCAAGAAGCAATAAAAAGAAAGCATTCATATTCCAATCGAAACGAAATGAAAATAAAGAGAAAGCACCAATGAATACCAAAAACGAATTACAAAAAGACTATGCTTTCTTCACAGTCTTTTTGTAATTCGTTCACCGCAATCCAATTCACAAATCGTATGATAACAGTTTAGTATTCCTTTCACAATCTCCCTTTGCGAAAACAAATGTATGATTTACGGCGAAATTTTACTCTCGTTATCAGCAAGGGGCGGTTGATTTACACGGCGCCGAACCTACCGTTATCAGTACACAACGAAAGTAATCGGAGACGTTTATCTCTTCACTCTTAACTCACAAAGGAAAACAACACAACAGACGACCCTAGAGAAATAATCCGGATAAACAATATTTTAAAGTTATGCCTGTATTGTTTATGATACTCGCTCGCGGTTTTAATCGCATCTTAGGGAAATATCTGTATGTAGGGTTATTAAAACATTAAAGTAGTTTTTGGTCTACATACGTGAGCAGTTTGATCACAAAAAAAAAATTCACTAAAAAAACCGACTTCCAAAAAACACTAAAAGCGAAAAATAAATTGACTTAACAAAAATCTATGTATCAAACAAAAGTCACCGAGTTCTGGAAGTAAATTTATTCGTTGTCTTTTTATTGTTTTATAGAAGTCGGTTTTGCAAAAAAAGTTTATATTTCAGCCTTTTTAGTTGTGGTATGATGGTATCTCGCACAAATTCTTATCAAATATTATTTTTTCATTGCTACTAAGAGATATCAGCATATTGTCCATAGTATTTGAAGAAAAAACATGTATCTATTATACAAGATAACTCATAAATTATCCAAGCAAAATAAATAAAATTCATATGGCATCCTAACCGGAGTATACACTTTCGATATAAAAATTAATACAATCAGCCTACATTCCACGGAGAAATCGCGTAACAGTCGAATTGAGACCCTCTTCCATTTTTGTAGTTGGTCAAAAATCCATTCACCCGAAAAAACGTGAGGAACTTATATACACACTCGAGAACTTTTTCAATAACATTGAATCTAGGTTCAAAAAAAATAAAATGACAATCCAATTCCGTTGCAAAAACAGCTTTTAAAAACACTGTGGCGGACTAATTATGAATGTAGATACTTCGTCGGGAACCTGTCTTTCCCCATTAATCTTTCGCTACAGAAATTGAAAATCAAGGATGGCAGGTTGAGGAAAAAGCGAACGTTTTTCCACGACGAATTAATTAGGGAGCTGGGTTGGCGCTACATTGAATTTCACAGCGGCCTTTCGATTCCTTTTTAAATGGCGCTATGTGGGTGAATCGGCGGTAAAGCAATCTGTGACGTGACATTGTAATTTTCCGTTGCTGTAAATATTTCTTTAATGGATGATTTTTTGTGGGAAAACTTATTCACATCAACTTTTATTGCTTTATTTATAAGATACAATGACTGTACGGGACAACTATAAATGATACGAATGTCTGCTTTGATATATTTATTGATAGTTAGTAATACATTGATCAGATCACTTATGATAAGAAATACAATTATATGATAATGAGTACACGCGGCGGCGACCGAACGCGAACTGGAGAAAATTGCGCACGCGGTACAATACTGCTTACTTATAGTAAAATAAATGTAATTGTACGGGTGGACCGTACATGCTCCCAGGCACGAGAGACTAAGATAAAATGAAAAGAACAAATATAAAATTAAAACATGATAAAATGTAAACATTTAAAAAAGGGAAACAATGATAGTCGAAAGCACAATCTAGGTAGATACGCTCAAACTTAATAAGTCTCTATAAACGGTCATTCACTTTCACTGAAAGTAGTTTCGCGGAACACTGGCGACGTAGCCTTGTTTTGTTTACGCGCACTGATTAGACCAGAAATTGTGTTGAGCTCAATATCACTAGGTCCCGATTGCTCATTTACACTGATAGCACTAACACTTTGAAGCTGCTGAGGTGAGCGCGCGGGCAGAGCCACGCTACGCACACGCCGAAGGCGCCGCCACACGTGCACGGCTCCTGCCGCGCACAGGGCGAACGCCACTAAGTATATCACCGTGTAGTGATGCACGTCGTGATATGAGAACGCGTTGTCATAATCTTCATCAATGTTAGTTGCATCTTTCATCAGACTCAGCTTATCATGGACGTCCTTAAGTAGACCTTGAGTCTCGATGTGAGTACGGTCAGACTGTTCATCGATTGCACCGATGGGTATCGATAAGTTGATTATGTTGTTGATGGGTGGAATATCTATCCTCAAAACGTCTGCCGTAGTCTTCAGAGTGTTGGACAGCTGTTTATGTGAGTAAACTGTATAAGTATCGCTTTTGATGACGCATCCATCGCCGAGCATGATAATGCCGGCCTTAGTTAATTGTTCGGCCGTAACTTGATACTCGCATATGATTCGTATGGAGCACGGTCCGCAACAAAGGTATAAATATGTGTTTAATTTATAAAGTTCTATCCAACGGTTTATGCAGATAGTAGATGCTGTTTTGCAACGATTAGACTGTTGATCTATGATGCAGAGGTTTTCATCCGATCTAATTTGATGAATCGGACCCTTCAAAGGGCAGATGTATGTTTCTGTGTCGTAAAACATGCAGGTTTGGACGTCGTTTTCCGTCATTGGAATATAAGCGTCCTTTTGTAAATTAATTGCTAGAAGATTTGCGATGGGGATTATGCTGATCATATTACTTCCAACTTGCTGTGGAACTGTTATGATTCTGTAGATATCGTAGCTGTCTCTGCTTACTAATGGGATTTTAACTTCGAAGATAATAAACTGCTGCATAACTCTGGCCTTTGTCTTCAGTAAATGATATAATTTCGGTAACTCCGATTGAATATTATTTATTGGCAGAGTCAATTCTTTTGCTAACTGTCCTATTATGATATTTAGTTCATCCGTCAGCTGTTTTGGTGTTAGAAGGTGGATATTAAACCCTGTATGGTGTAGGTTCATAATAGTATCCACGATGGTTTCTTGGATGCTTTTCAAGTTTATCAGGACACTGTTGGCAATAATAGATGATACACTAAAGCTGTTAGACATTAGTGATTCTTGAACTCCTACCTGAACTGCGTTAAATCCCTTCTCTAAACTGATTAGGTGCTGATTAAACAGCTTGTGATGGCTATCCATCGCATTTTCGACTCTTTTGATTATATTGTTCTGTGCTTCAACAATAGATGTGTTGTTTTTCCATAAAGAAGTCAAATGCTGTTGATTACGTCTGATTTGATGAATATCTCTGACATATTGCTTAGCAAACTCGTCGTCTAAAACACCAAACAAACTCCGTGCTATGCTTCCTATAGGATTGATAAGACCGCGCTTATGTCGCACGTTCTCCGAGAATTGCTGACCAAGCAACATGCTATTGTAATGGTCAAGTTCATTGCTACCGTGACGTAATTGCATGAGGATTGCGTCACACTGTGATATCTTTGTTGTATTAGAACATATGTTGCCCAGATGATCGACGTATTTCCTAAGCAGGTCTAATCCTTGCCAATAGGGCTTCATATCATAGTATACAACCAACTTCCACTCGTCTCGTTCGAGACGCATGTCGGAGATCTTGTCGAAATAAATGCTCTGATTGCTATTCAACGGTGTTGTTTTGTAATCACAATTAGATGGTGTTATGACTAACATTAAAAACATGAGAGCGATGTAAATAAAATTGCCAATTTTTCCCCTCTGACGTCTTGATCTAGTTTTCAAAGGCTCATTTTCATTGGAACCAGAAGGTGAAGGTTGAATGGTCTGCTCTGGCGTAACCTTATTTTGCTCTGCGTTATTTTTAGGTGATTGATCTTCGTGGACTGGCAACAAAGAAAGTCTTGTGATTGGCCTCTTGATTACCCCATTTTTGGTTTTTACTGATACCACACGCACGTAGCCGTCCTTGCCGGGGTGCAGTTCTATGATTCTGCCCATAGCCCACTTTCCAGGTGGTAAGTTAGCGTCTTGGACGATAACTATGTCGTCGATCTTTAGATTTGATTGCTGCTGCCGCCACTTGCTACGTGCTGATAACTGACACAGGTACTCGGTTTTCCACCGTTTCCAGATGTCGTCAAAAATCTTCTGGGTGAGTTGCCATCGTGTTCTCGCGTCTCTTTCAGTCTCAATTATGGTAAGTGTGGGACCACTCGATAAAAAGTGCGACGGAGTAAGGTAATCCATGTCCTCAGGATCTTCGCTGATGGCGCACAGAGGTCTCGTGTTGAGGCAGGCTTCTAACTGTGCTAGTAATGTCGAATACTCCTCATACGTCAGTTTCTGCTCGCCCACAACTCTTTTGATGTGGTGTTTGAGACTTTTGACAGCCGCTTCCCAGAGGCCTCCCGCACTCGGCCAGGATGGTGCGTTGAAGTGCCATTGTATCTGCATATCTGTGATTGATCTGTAGAACTCGTCGTCAAGAGTGTTTCGTAAGTTGATGACCTCTTCACGTAACGCCTTGTTGGCTCCAACAAAATTCGTCCCATTATCACTATAGATGTGGGTTGGAGCTCCTCTGCGGGCTGCCATCCTTCTTAATGCTGCTAGGAAGGCAGCTGAGCTCATATCGGAAACGAGTTCTAAGTGCACGGCCTTGGTCGCCATGCACACAAATACCGCTATATAGCCTTTGGTCGTCTTGATGCCACGACCTTTATTTGCCTTGATGTCCACATAGCCGGTGAAATCGACCCCAGTATGATTGAAAGGTCGCGACGGGTTACTTCGTGATTCAGGTAAGTCTCCCATTATCTGTGATTTTTTTGCAGGATTATGCTTTCTGCATGTGACGCAGTTATGTATGCGTTTTTTGACAGCACGATTACCGCCAATTATCCAGAACTCCTGTCTTAACCACGCCAGTGTTAGGCGAGCTCCACCGTGGAAGGTCAATTGATGTCCTTGATCAATCAATCGATCAGTAAGTAATCCGCTGTGGGGAATGATAATAGGATGTTGCATGTTTTTGCTTATCCTTGCATTGCTTATCCTGCCACCAACCCTCAGCAATCCGTTTTCGTCTAGATACGGATTTAGGTTAAGTAGCTTGCTTTTAGAGTCTACATTACAGTGCCTTTGAAGGCTTTTGATCTCCGTTGTAAACTCATGTTGCTGCACATGCTTGATTAAAATGTGTTTCGCTCTTCTTAGCTCAGTGATTGTAAGAAAAGACGGTCTTGGTTGTGATTGTGATGATATAGTACGTAACATCCATGCAAGTATACGAGTCAATTTCGCAAAGCTGCTATACTTGCTCAGCATTGTGTCGATGACGTCATATGAATGTTTTTGCGAGGAGGTGACTTGTTGTGCTATCTCTCTTATTTCTTCGCATGTTTTGTAGATAGGGCTTTTGTTTAGCTGATTTTCATCGAATGAAGGTAACCATGAAGGTCCATGCCACCATAGAGTATGGCGTTTAAGTTGTTCTACAGACATGCCTCTACTGGCACTATCAGCTGGGTTCTCTGCAGACTTAACATAACGCCAGCTGTTTGATGGTATGATATCGGTCACTTGCTTGACTCTGTTGGCAACGAACCGCTTCCAGCGACTTGGGTCACCTTGAAGCCATCCCAGTACGGCTGTTGAGTCTGACCATGCGTAGATTTTGATATCGTACCCAATCAGACATTGTGTAACTGTGTGCATTAGCTTTGATAGTAGCACGGCTGCAGTCAATTCCAGTTTAGGTAATGTGATACTTTTGTTTGTAGGAACTAGCCGCGCCTTTCCAGTTACTAATGATACTGGTGAGATTTGGTTTTCATCTTCAGTTTCGAACATGCAATAAATCACACAAGCAAATGCTTTTGATGATGCGTCACAGAATCCGTGTAGCTTAATAGTTCCGTTCTTGTGACATTGTAACCATCTCGGTAGCTTAAATTCATTTATATGTTGTAAATCTTGTGTCATTAGTGACCATTGCTTTACAATCTCTTCAGGAACTTGATCATCCCATTGGAGTTGCAACTGCCAGACTGCTTGGAATAGAAGCTTCAGTTTTGTGGTAATTGGAGACAGCCACCCCAAGGGATCGAAGATTTTTGATATGTCTGATAGGAGAGACCTTTTTGTCACAATTTTTGATGATGACACATCGATCTTGCTTTGAAACGTAAACTGATCTTCAGTAGGGTGCCAGCGCAACCCTAGAGTCTTGGTCGACTCTTGATGACGAAAATCAAATACCTCATGTGTTATGCTGACGTCATCGAGTAACTCTACCTTATTCGATGACCCTTTGCGGAGGTTGAAACCTCCTGATTTCAGAAGATTTATTAAATCTTTCTGTAACTGCTTAGCTTCTTGCAGGGTATGATGACCACTCAGAAGATCATCCACGTAAAAGTCTTCTTCTAAGACCTTCGCTGCTGCTGGATACTTGTGGCGCTCATCATTTGCTAACTGCTTAAGCGTCATTATTGCCAAAAATGGCGCTGCTTTTGTGCCGTATGTGACGGTCATGAGTTCATATTCACGCAGAACTTGATTTGGAGAGTCACGCCATATAATTTTTTGATACTTCAAATCATCCTTATGGCACAAAATCTGCCGAAACATTTTCTCTAGGTCGGCAGTATATGCGAATTCGTATTGCCACCACTTTAAAATCAATGAAAACAAGTCCCTTTGTAAATTAGGTCCACTGTACATTAAATCGTTTAAGCTCAGCCCTGAACTTGTTTTTGCCGACGCGTTGAAAACGACCCGCAGTGCAGTTGTAGTAGAATCCGATTTCATTACACAATGATGTGGTAGATAGCAACTGACTTGATTTTTGTCGTATGTACTTTCCTGCATGTGACCTAATTCTATGTATTCATGTATGAATGATCTATAGGATGTTTGAATATTGACGTTTTTCGAAAACTTCTTCTCAAGGTGATAAAATTGTCCAATGGCCTTGTGCCTGGACTCCCCTAATTTCTCCTCAATGTTTGCCTTCAGAGGTAATCTGATAACGTAACGACCATCTTCTGTTCTTGATGTGTCTGCTTTGTAACGCTGTACGCACTGATGTTCTTCTTCTGATAACTTGTCTTGATTGTCGTCAGTAACATCTTCAATTGCCCAGAACCTCTGAATATCATCTATATTGTTTAGGACAACACTACATTGGTATGATATAACGTTCCCACTTATAATCCAGCCAAGGCGTGTTTGTTGCGCCACTACCTGTGAATCGCTCTCCTTGATGAGGCCGTTCATGATGATTGATGAGTAAACATCAGCTCCAAGTAGTATGTCGACTGGACGACTAAGGTTGTATTCTGGATCCGCTAAATTTACATGATCTAAGCAAGCCCATGATGGCTTTTTGAATGAACGATTGGGCAGATTGTATAGCAGAGTTTTCATGATAAGTACCTCAGTGGAAAAAGTAAAGTCTGTGTTCATTGCTGATGCTTCAATTTGTATAACACCCTTGCAGTTACTTTCCTTGGCACCAACTCCCATTACAACCCCTTTGCATGCTCGTCGAGGAAGTCCCAATCTCTGTGCAGCGTCCTCATTGATCAGTGATACTTGGGATCCCTGATCTATTAAGGCACGCATAGGGTAGTATACTCCATTAACCCCCATAACTTTGATTTGAGCTGTTGCTAACAGGGTTTCAGTTATTTCTGGATTCGACACGTGTGTGACGTTTTTGCGTTCCCACGAAGTCGAAGCGCTAGCGTCAGACTTCGAGTTACTGCAACCCGAGTAGGTATCATGTAACAAGGTGTTATGCTCGCCTTGACTGCTTACTTATAGTAAAATAAATGTAATTGTACGGGTGGACCGTACAATGACTAAGGATGGATGGGTATAGATAGATTGCCAACATTTAACCTAAGTTTATTGTCGAAACCTATTTGAAAGCACGGTTGGCGCAGTGGCTGAGCGATTGACTGTTGCGCTGCGTATCGCGGGACGGATTCCTGCACCGAACATATATTTGTATGATCTACAGGTAGGTGTTTCAGGTCTGGTTGTTTGTGTATATGAGTATAAATGTTTGTAAAAGTACCCAGAATACAGGAGAAAATCCAAGTGTGGGGCAACGCTTAAAAATAAGCATAATATTCTGTGTATAGCGTGATATTTAAATTCAGACTTGAAACATAACTTTGCTGTTTCGTAGTCAAAATATAGGCAGCATTAAACATAATGTACCTGGGTCAGAATAACCCATAAAATAAAGCTTTACCCTTTTTTAAATTCGTTGATCACAACCCAAACGTATTGCAGCTTTTTGGTGACACACTTTAGTGGCCCAACAACCTCAATGGCTTTGTCCTATCAAACAAAACCCAAATAATAAATAAACGCGTACAATATTTTACCGTCAAAGCGTTTCGCGATATTAATGCCCAGTTTTACGTTATCAGTATGTGTTTCGGGTTTTTGGGTTGTCGGGTTGTCGGCTAGTCACATTCATCAATCAGGAAAGTGAACTCGTTACCGAGTTTCCCGAAACGGCAATGAGGCCGAATATGTTTGTAAAAACTTTTTAGATCATTCACTTTCGCGTGAAAAGGTCCGAAAGTTGGGAACTATCTACATAGATGCGTAACTAGTGGGGAACGTGACTTATTTTCTTAACAGCGGTTTTCCTTTCTGTGTGAACTATTGGTTTTTCTTGTGGAATGATTGTTTTATTGATTTTGTGGCATATGTGGGAAGACGAACAATTTTTGTAGTTCAAGATAGACTTTGTGAAACGTTATGTTTTATTCCTTGATAACTTGTTAAAAAAAGCGCGAGAAAGTGAATCAAGTAAAGAAAAAACAGTCATATCTTTTGACTGCGTAAACGGGTTAAAAGGGTTGATATTGTTCATAGTACACAAGGAACGGATTGTTGAGTATATGGTTTTAATTTCAACTGGATACCTCCAGGCGTTCTTGTGATAAAGGGTCTTGACAGACGGACAGACAAACGGACAACAAAGTGATCCAATACCAAATCCAACCCTTAAAACAAAAAAAAGTGTGTGTGTCAGCTCCGACGCACGACTGGAGTTTACTCCTTAAGTACAAAAAACAAATAATTAAAAATATCACTGACGGACGACAAATTACATAAAGCGCCATCTAGTAATATTCAACTGTACGACAAACACCATAGGTGCGGTTGCACCAAAGTTGCACCAAAAACGTAACGAGGTCATTCATCAGTAGATTTTACACCTCACATTTTTCTCATACCGGGCGCCTTATATATGAAAATCGATTCTTAAAGAGTAAACTCCAAAAATGTTCCATTTAATAGTATATCTCCAAATAATAACAAAACCTCCAATAAACTTCAACTATAAAAGTTGAGACACTCCCAGGAAATCTCATTACCATTCCACAAATAATTCGGCAACAAAGCAGATTGACTGGCGTTTTACGTCGTATCCGGAACATTATTAACACGTTCCGAACGCCGCTATAAACAAAAGGGATTATTTAATATAAATTGGAAACAGGAAGTTAATCAGAGTCGGCAACAGACGGCGAAACTAAATGGGTCAGTCGTGCCTGAGACTCGAGCATCGAGCAGTAGACACGGCCTTTCAATTGCTCTAAATTAGGTAAATAGTCGACCCTTGTTGAATTAGCTTTTATTAGCTCAAGATTTTCTCTTGTTTCAGCTTTTGTTGCTTGTGATCGACAAATTATGTTTCAAGTGTTCAGTACTGAGAATGCTCAGTATTTTTCCAGCATTAACCTTTTGCAAAGAGTCGCAAAAGCTCATTTAAGATTAAATTTTTCACAACGATGTTATTGCCAGCGCGGTTGGTGCAGGGGCTAAGTGATCGACTGCTGCACTACACGTGTCGCGGTTCGATTTTCGCACGTAAAAAATTTTTGTATGGCCTAAAGGTAGTTTTTCGAGTTTTCGCTGTTTATGTATGAACCCACAAATGCATCTGTTTGGCAAGTAGTGTTTTGTGTGAAACTCGTCTGGAAACGAAAGGACTAAGACAGACCTCAACTGATCATCTGATATCCGATTCATTAATGACAAATATCGGATAACTAATTCGTAAAAGTCGATCCTAGACAGAAACTAAGTACGATCGCCCGGAGGACACGGTGGAGCACACAGTGGCGGTCTGTCCAGCTTGGGCGGAGCACCGCCGTGCCCTCGTAGAGGCGATCGGCGGCGGCGATCTCTCGCGTCCGGCCCTGGTCCAGGCCATGGTCCGGAGCGAGAGGGAATGGGAAGCGGTCACCTCCTTTTGCGAAGCAGTAATGCTAGCAAAGGAGGTGGCCGGGCGTTTGAGGGAGAGAACATCTACCCAACCCAGCCGCCGCGGGAGACGCCCCGGGCGCCGGGCGCCGCGAGACGACTCCCGGCCACCGTAGATGCGGGCCTGTGGACGGTGAGCAATGGGTAGCTTACCGTCCGTCCGTCGATTGACGACAGGCCGTGTCGACGCCGCATTCGTGTTTCACGCGCGCCTCAAAGAGATGTCAGCAAAGCAGAGGGGCTTGCCAGAGCCTCCGCCTGCCGGGGTTGCGGGTTGTTCGAAAGAGATACCGCGGCTCCGGAACGTAAAGGGCAATAGAAGGAACATGGGTGGGTTTTAGTCAGTACAAGTCTGACATGCCCCCCCGCTCAGTCATTAGATGATTTCCCATCTAATGACTGAGCGACTGAGGGGAAGTCATTAGATGATTTCCCATCCGAAAAAAAAAAGACAGAAACTAAGTATACCTATAACATAATAAGGAACTAAGGGATTAGCATGAACTTTTCAGTGGTTTATATCATTCTACTGAATTTTCATATTTCTATAATTTGTTATTGCTATCATCATCTGTAGGTACAGCCTTTTCCTAACTAAGTTAGGATCGTCTTCATTTCTAATTGGATGCAGTTGAATACCAGCATATGACATTGAGCGTCTGCCTATTTGAACAACACAACCCCTTGTTAACTTGGCTGTTAGACTTTCAGTCCAATGACTACCTATAGCGACTGTCGAAGATATAAAAATGACAGTTTTAACAAATAGAATAATCACTGCTAAGCTAATCCTACTATCATATCCTACTATAATATAAAAAATGCGAATGTTGTAACTCCTTCTCGTCAAAACGCCTGATAGGATCTTGATAAAATTTGGCACAGAGGCAGATGATAGTCTGGAATAACAAATAGGATACTTTTTTTTCGAAATCACCCGGGCGAAGCCGCGGGCGCCAGCTATTCTACTTCCTACTTATATAATATTATAAATGCGAATGTTTGTCAGGATGAATGTATGGATGTTTGTTACTCTTTCACATCAAAACGGTTGAACGGATCTTGATGAAATTTGGCACAGAGGCATATGATAGGCTGGAATAACACATAGGATTTGTGGTCTTAACACAAGGCTATGATATGTTTAAATTCAGTAAGTGGATCTGACTTTGCACGTATCTTTAATACAGCCTGAATAAACTAACAAAGTATTTTAATTACTCTAAATAAAATTTAATAATTGAACTTTGTTAAACAGGCTTTTGTTATATGCTCAGGATTTTCTCTTGATAACAACAATTTTATTAATAAAATATTTCGCAATAAAATTAGAGCAGGTGCAAGGTCGTCTGCGCTTATTTTAAATGCGAGCTATTTTAATTTACGTCGGCTGTTTGTAAACTAAAACTAGTTATTCTGTTGGTTTATTTTACACAATGATTAAAACATTGCTCACAAGGCATATTTTATGAATCAAGTCTACTGTATTAACATAATCTATATAAATAATTAATATTTTTTTTAGTGTTTTTACTCTGTATTAGCAAGATTGTATTAGTAATCTACGCAACGGTTTTTGAAGCGATTTTCGTCAAAATGTAGAAACTCGGTTCTGAAAACCTCTTATGTTTAATAATAATTTACCTGTCACTAAGAAATGTCGGTGCTTTTTCATGATAGTAAAGCAAGATAATTGAAGAGAATAGAAGAGCAAGTTGCAGAGTTTTATAAGGACATTGAACTATTTGGAGTTGCTATAAGTTGCCGATATGACTCACAGAGCAAAACCGAAGTGGCAATGGGGAGGCCACATAGCCCAAAGAACCGAAGGTCGATGCTCGAGGTCGAGGGTCTCGAGGTTCTCCACCGGGTGGACTAATGATATGCTGAACGTTGCATAGTGACACTGGTTGCAGGTGGCGCAACACTGCACGCTGTAGTAGAAGTTAGGCGGGCCCAATGGACATCCATAAGCTGAAATGATGGTGATGATAACGATGTTTGAACTATCTACACACCGCTTACTACTATATCAATTTATGATAAACATTAGGTTAACTGTACCTATAATCATAATTATATAAGTCTACAACGCCAACTTTCCTTGTCAAGTTGTGTAGAAATTCGAAGTATTTCATCTCATTAATAATGCCAGGGAGGATGCTTGTGCGTGCGCCCATTCTTGACTTCTTATAAATTTATGATACCAATATAAATACTTCGTAACTTGCTTATGATCAAGTACTCAAACTCAGGTTGTGGGTTGAAGTATGTGTTATATCGTTCAATGTATCGGAGTTTCGGTAATAAATATTGTGCGAAGTCTTCATTGCAAATTAAACTGAGATGTGCTTTGTAATTTATGTTTGAGAGGGATGTTATAAATCGTAGTATTGAAGTTGCTCTTTTGTTTTTGCAATGGAGCGAGTGGAGCGAGTTAAGAGCTTTCAATTTTTTATATGAATTTTAATGTCTCTTGGTTATTAAAAGCTAACATTTCAATTTGGAAAATAAGTAAGTACAGCAGTGCTAGAATTTGTTTAAAAATATATGAGGTTAACAATGGAGTCTTTTACATACATGTGCCATGAATTATACAGGTGCCAGAAAACGCATGATGGGACGTAATGAAGTTTTTGTTTCTCCAGCGCACCGCGGAGCGAGGGGGAGTGTCAGGCTTTTACTGACTAAAGCTTATCCATGTTCCTTTGTTTTGTTTTTTTTTTTTTTAATTTTTCCCACACTAGAAATTTCTCTTGTATGGTGGGTGCCATTACAAGCATTTAAACTCACATACACACACAGCCAGACCCAAAACAACTACCTGTACGTCATATAAAATATTTGTTCCGCGTGGGGATCGACCCCGCGACATGCAGCGCAGCAGGCGATTGCTCAACTATTTTGCCCTTTGTTTTTCGACTGCGGTATCTCTTTCAAACAAACCGCAAAAAATACCTGACACTGGTATTCTGACACAGGTGGACAGAATACCAGCGTCAGGTATTGTACATATCATATGCTGAGCTGGATTCCTATGTGATGTAACCTCGAAACACACACCGCCCTTCGTTAATGTATGTGACGTGTCTAATTGTCTATGGGTAAATCTTATTTCTTTTTTTTAATATTTGCCTTTAATTCTCACCTTGATATTTATTGTGTTGATTCTTGCACTATGTATTCTGCTGCTTCAAATTTAAAAAAAACAAGCTTGTGTTAAAGTGCAAACGTGTGTTGTTGATCGAAGTATCTAATACAAACGATATAACCCCTCAAATATCCCCACCATATCTCTATTTAGTCAAACAGTCGTCTCAATAGCTAATCCAAACAGACACGTACGAATCAGAACATTCTAAACCCATGTACACACAGCCGATCACTTACATTGAAGTAGCACAAACAATAGCGATAATCCCATTCAATAAGCAGTTGACTATCGATCGGCAGTCGATAGTCGGAGCCGAGCTGAGCGATGTCCATTGCAAGGCCAACACAATGCGATACAGTGAGCACTGGACCTATCCAAAGCTGCTTATGGAAACAGTTTGGATACCCTTAGATACAGATGACCGCATTTTGCGTATGTAGTTTTGGTAATAACTTATTTTACCTAATAGGGTAGTTTCCAGGGTCAAAGTAATTACATTCTATTTAGTCCGTCTTTTAGATTATTCAAATATAAGGGACACGTATTTTTTATTGAATAATATTAAAGTCGGACTAATAAAAAAAATAGGAAACTACTGCATTTTTTTTTCTTGATTATTTTACTGCTCCAAAGGACTCTGACGTGAGTATATGGTTTTAATTTTAACTAGATACCTCAACGCGTTCCCGAGATTAAGGGCCTTGACAGACAGACAGACGGAAAACAAATTAATCCTCCGTTTTCCGATTCCGTTCACTTTTTAGGTTCGAAACTCTAATAAAGCAAACCGATGAAAAAGTAACTCGAATCAGAAGAGGATACACATACTGATTACATAGAAAAATATATATTACTGTAGCCCCAGTACCTAATACTTGAAAGGTTCAACATTTCTCATCATACAGATTGTAATATTCAGCAAAGAAATACACATTCAGTGTTTTCTAAAATAAGAGGGAAAAGGTTTTCGGCTTTCGTTTTATATTCTTGTAATAAACCTACATCATAAAACAATACGAAACTCAAGCAATTACTTCAAAAACAAGACAACAAATTGCTTTAATCGCACCAGAACCAATAAAGTTGCACACGAATAGATAGCGTTCAAATAAAGACATAACTCAAAGGACGGTAAAACCGAAAGGGTATTCCATATTAATTAATTTCGCTTCCAAAGGCGACTAAGACTAATGCAAGGGCCTCCAGTAATGTATTTTTCCCGGGCGAACTTCGACGAAACAAATGATAATCGGGAAAGAATGAAGTCAACACTAATGAGGTTTAATTAATTATACGTCGTATACGAGAAATGGGTGGAGCAATGTGGTAAGTAGCTACCGTTATCACTTTAAAAACCAAGGGGACAAGGGATCGACACTGAATGGAGATCTGGAAAGATATATTAACGTTCTTGTATTGTTTTCTTTGTTTAACAAAGGAAAACAGATACCTATACGCCCTCTTTGGTCCCCTACATGTTGGACACGACATACCGTCTAGAGAATTACGTCTCTTTGAGTACTTGAGGTACATACAAAGTGAACAGTATACTAGAGGAGAGGAGGAATTCCGTGCGGCATTGAAACTTGATACCTTGAGCGACATCCCCTGAAGTCTATGTAGCTGTTTGTTGTCTCTGAATATAGGACAAAGAGTTTCGGAATATTTTCCTAGATAAAATATGAAACTGAAAATTACCATACGGTAAAATATCTTAAGTATTAATTATTTTCTTGCCGTTATTGAGATGAAGATTCGGTACTCATTGAATACCGAACAATGGAATGTAACAGAGTAAGATTAGATTTACGCTAAACATACCCAATTCAATACCTTTTTTTCTTGATTGTTGTTTGAAGATTTTTATGGGTATATCTTCCAAAAATATGCCTTTTCATAATTATTATTTAAAGTTATCTGACGATTAAAACCATCCCCTAACAAATAGAACAGACAAACAAAAGCGAAATGTTCTAAAACTAAATCAAAATAACAAAACAATATCGCATTTATAACTCGAGGAACGCTATCTAATCTGTGGCAGAAGTTTACAATGGACACCAGTGCCAAGTTGATGGATGGCCAATGGGGATGGTGGTGACGTCAGTAGGGGAATCTCATGGCTCGTTTTCAGGAGGAAAGTTACGAAAATGAAATTTAAAAAGAGATAAATATAGTTTTCTGGTGTAATTTTATTACGTACTAGTTTTTGCCCGCGGCTTCGCTCGCGTTACACGAACACGAACAGGGGTAACACGAACCTTTTCCTGATATGTAGGTACCTGCTACGTGTAGTTTTTGCCCTTGCGCCTTACTTATTGTAATAGCAATACTAAGTTTTCCCTTTTCTCCCTCATATTTCAGTCGTTTTTTTTTAAATAGCCTATGTCCGTCTCCAGGGTCTCTGTACCAAAATTAATTAAGATCGGTTTAGCCATTAAGGCGTGAAGACGTAACAAACAAACTCACTTTCGCTTTTATAATATTAGTAGGTAAGGATTTTCTTTTGTTACAAAATATAACATCACGTCTATAAGGTAGGGTTGAGCAAAAGTGTAACTAATATTAAACCCATATCTCGCCAGTTATGGTTAAGTCCCATATAATAATGGGGTGAAAATAATCGCCTAGCCTCGTCTGTAACACAACTCGCAATAATTATACTCCCTGTGAACTGTATGACTGCAAAAAAATAGTTAAATTATATTTCGTGTATAACTATAAATTGTAATTCGGTGTTTATTACATACAAAATACGTTTGATTAAATCTGAGAAATGTCTCGTTCTTCAAGATTCTAAATAAAATTGGTTCACAAAATAACCATTTCCTCGACGCGATCGTTACATTTTATGAAATATAAAAAAAAAACCGGACAAGAGCGAGTCAGACTCGCGCTACGAGGGTTCTGTACAAACTTGCGACATAAACAGCTATAGCTTTTGACTGCGTCGACCTTAGAAGGTTGATTTTTACGACACAAAGAGACTACAGATTTAAGTATATGGTTCAAATTTCAATTCGATACCTCCACCCGTTCCCGGGATAAATAGTTAAATATAAACATAAACAAAGGTAAGAACGTCTGTCGGTCTGTCTGTCAAGACAGATAAACAATACAAACAAGACGGACAAATTGGTCCAATATGGGTTTTGTTTTTTTTTTGAGGTATTGATCCCTAAAAACTATGGTGCTAGTGCGATTGTCGCATGTCGACTCTCCCGTCATTCTCTGACTCGGTGAGCGAGAAACTTTCCTCGTGTAAATGAGCCTTTAATTCTTATCTACGCGCAATTCCTTAAAACTTCCAAATAAACCGCTGAAGGATTACAGATAAAGGACTTATTGTGAAGTCACAAAGGATAGGACGGAACGAATCAATCTCCGAATTATTGTCTTTGTAGGGAAATAATTTTCCAATTTTATTATAATACCTTTATTAATGATTTATAGTAATTGTTGGAATGAATTTTTGATTCAATTTGTATTGCTTCGATTCATTATCGTGGTGTGACCGTGACAGCTTTAGTATGACTTTATTATTAAACGTTTCTTTAGTGTTTTTCTTTTTTTATTGTAACCTGATTGTTCTATAATTCGTTTTTTTATACCGTTCTGAGAACAGAATCACAAAAATTATTCATAAAAATCTAATTTATCCTTTTTCTGTAACATTTAATAGAGTGTTGACCTTGAATATAAATCACGTAAGTACCAAGGCACTTATTGAAATACAAATTTATTGCGTCAACAATTCAAATAATACTGAAGGCTTAATTAATATTCTTGAATACAAAATCACAATTCACAGCCTACAATAATCGCTTCGTGCAAGCGCCTATTTATTAGTGAATAGCAACGAGCCGCGTTATAATTGCGGCTGAAGTTTTTGTAGGCGCTTTCGACACGCATCTGTATCAGATTACGATAATGATCTTTTGTAGTGCTGAACCATCTGTTTCGTTATTCGAGTTTTGAGTAGACAAAGGATTGGTTTGTGGAAATTATAGTTTGTTTTTCTTAATCAGCAATTCATATTTTCATAAAAGGCATTATTTGAACTTTGAATTTTCAGAAAAGCGTTTATTTTATTTTTACTAGATACATAATGTAAAGTCAACAAAAGTAATAACTAACTAGGCTTGCGTTAGACATAGTTGATTTGTTCGTACAAACCGATGGACGTCTTCAATTCAAATTTAATTTATTTAACGAACTGTTTGTTTTATATTCAAAAATTAAACTTTTTAGAAAACTTTCTTGGACTACTGAATCCCACTGATTCTGACGAGTCTGTTTACTTAATTATCTTATTGTTGACTATACAAATAAATCTAAAATAATAATAAAAATATCAGAATGAGAAATATATAAATGTATTTTAATATATATTTTTTAAGAATTATTTAAAAATGTGAACCCTTATAAAATTAAAGAAAATAAAAATATCTACCTATCAAGTATAAAATTTAGAAAATTGTTAATTGCTTATGTTAAGTTAAAATGCAGCTTAACAACATAAAACTAAGTTAATAAAAACAAGGCATCATTGCGTGCCTCTACACGTTATAACATTGTTATTTTTTTATTTAAATTCCCACAATGGCGTCGAAATTCCCACATGAACCGCCGAAAACACCATTTATTTTTCCTAAGTCCTAGTCGTTAATTCCTAATTACAGTTTCAAAATAAAAGCGAGTTTTTGTTCAGTGGCGTCCCTTCCGTGGGGCGCACAATCCCGGGCGGAAGGTTAATGGAAGAAAAAATACGCTGTACAAATTTGCATAACATTTTTCTCTGTCTTCTACCAAAATTAAGTCCTTTTGCCCTGCATTGGCTTTGTTTATATTACTGAAGTGAATTCCGTGATTCGCTTGTTATATTCAATTTTATGTTGGCGGCCCCTGCTTTTCCTTCATTCTTGCACTGAATTCTTTTGGATTAATATTTTTTGTGATAAAGCTGGCGTCATTATTTTCTTACCTCTGTTTATGTTTATATTACACTAAATAAACGCCCGGTTTCTCGGTGAGCTAATTTAAAAGTTTTGCTCTGTTTCTTTTTTTTGTTCTCTCTTCATTAAGATTAAGAATATAACCGAGCTAATAAACGGAAATGAATAAATGAATACATGGTGTGATAATATTAATTAATAATTTCAATCCTAATTTCAATTTTAATTTATTTATACACAAAATAACAATATTAAGTTTTAACTAATTAGAAAATTATAAATTTATGTATTTAGGAATGTGAATTTTTTTAATTTTTGTGAATAATTGTAATGTGGTAGAATAAAGGCTATTTTTTATTTTATTAATAAACGGAAATGACATGAATAGTTTTAAACGCTTGTTTAATATTCAAATATAAATAATTTATCAAAATACAAGGCTTACAATAGGGTATTTTACTCTATATGAAAGAAATTCTAAAAATATACAATTCAGATAGCTTATATATATATTATATTATAGATTATATAAGCAGTCGGAAAATGTTAGATTTAGTTAATAAAATAACTAAATAAATTTTAAAATTGATTTCAAATTTTTCACTTTTTTTAGTCTGTTGTTTTACTAAGCGAAACAGTGTCCGCCATGATTATTACGTCATACGGCCATGTAAACAAAAAGTGACAACTGTCAACTGAGCAACGTCTGTTATTTTTGTATTAAAAAACTTTACATTTTAATTTTTATTGAAATAATAGTAATAATACCATGGAAGACAGTTTCGTCAAAGGAGACAGTACAAATTTACCAAGAATAAAATATACAACTAAACGAAAGACTAATAACAGCGCATTTGTTTACATGACCAACTGACGTCATGACCACAGAGTAACATGGCGTCAAGCGTTTTTGTAATTTTACGCGCGAAAATAGAAATTGTAAAATTGAAATGCAGTTTTATGGCACTTATCGATTGAATAATTTTTTTTCGTGGTTTACTAGGACCCTAGGATCAAAATTAAATACTTTTTAAAAATGGGTGTAATACCGTATTGTGTTTAATAATATTGTTTCAAACATGCTAACATTAATATAGGATGGTATTTAAAAGTACTTCAATTTATTCCCATTTCATTTACCTAATTTAGCCTGTGTTCCACCAAATATACTGAATGTGCACCAAAATATGTTAATTAAAATATGTCATAACGAGCATCTATTTAACAACTGTTGCAAATTTGTAAAAATAGTAATACACCTAATTTTAAAAACAAGCATTTATTTTTTTAGTTTTACTTCAGATAATGCACTGCAATAGTTATTGTTACAATAGAATATTTGCAGCGCACTACAATAAAAAAGTGTTATATCTTGGTGTTAATTTGGAATTTCATCCATTTTCTATTAATGCAAGTCGTTACTGGCGTAGGGGGTCACAGTTCTAACCTAACCTACGCATTTTTTTAACATTCAGGAATATTTGGTGTACGATCAGTATTTTTCGGGGAAGAATAAAATAGTTATTGTTACAATAGAATATTTGCAGCGCACTACAAAATAAAAAAGTGTTATATCTTGGTGTTAATTTGGTTGATGGAACATATTTTGTTGGCCGAGTAGTTTAATTATAGTAAAATAATTAAACGGGTTTAAGATCAATATTTTAGAAATGCATACATAGATGTAAGTACCTTAAGATTTTTGGTGAACACAAAAATGTTATCTATTAATATAATATAACTTATATATATTTTTGGGTTTGACAAAATGTTACATTTTTGGTCCATAAATTATTTTAAACTATTTGGCGCCCGCGGCTTTACCCACGTGATATCGAAAAAAACTATCCTATGTGTTATTCCAGACTATAATCTACCTCTGTGTCAAATTTCATCTATATCCGTTCAGTCGTTTTGTCGTGAAAGAGTAACAAACATCCATACATACCTCCTCAAAACCATTCGCATTTATAATATTAGTAGGATTCATTTAGCCACTTGTGCATTTACTTTGAACGCATTGAGTTCTTTCAAGAATACGCGATATAACTTACAGAGACGAGTGTATATTTAAATTCCTAAATTTCAAATATGATTCTATCCACACTTTGAACTACAAATGATAATAAATAAGTAAGTGAGTGTCAGAGGAAGTTATCGATATAGTCTGGTAAGTTGAAACTGGTGTAGGCCCTATGGGAAATCTGCAATCTTGGCCTTCCGCTAACAAAGTTTTCAACTAAAATCCTATTGTGTTCTCTGTCGTGGGGGAGTGTACTTGATTAGTACTATGAAGACTTGGAAGTTGATGGGAAACCACGTTATCGAAGTATCTGAGGAAGCCTGTTAAAAACTTGGTAAGAAGCTCTGATTAATTAGTCGAAGAAAGTTCCAAACAGGTGTGAAGTTCCCGTTTGTGAAATTTTTGGAAGGTTTTCCGGAAATAGAGGTTTTTATATGAAGACCTAGTTCTGGAAAATTAGGAGAAAGGTAGCTTGTTGGGATAATTATGTTCGTTAAGGAGAGATTTTTTTTTGAAATTGCGATCGTGCAGGACTCATACGAAGATTTAAACAGTTACGAATTAGACAACTTTTGTTATATTTTAAGATTAACCATTTATAATTGGAAGGTACGACCGAATTTGATGTTTCTAGAAGCGACTTAGTTCACGGCATTGACTTGGAAATTGAAGTCTTGTGACGAACACATAGTCTAGTAGTACACATAGTTTAATGAGAACACAGATTGGATAGAAGAAGACCCCCCACTTTTAAAGAAAAAATAAACGATTGATCTTTTCCCCAAAAAGCAAATAGCGCGAATATCCCCGAGCAATGAGCTACCTCTGCAAATATCAAAATATGAATGAGCGTAAAAAACAAGACATTTCTAATAAAAAAAAACTTGATATTTGAGTGAAGGGAGCCAGTGAATGATCTCTAAATGAATAGGGTCTGCCGAAGAACAAAGCAACGCTGGATAAGAAATCGTAATAAACGCAAGGAGGTCTCATTTTTACTAAAACTGTGAAGATAACGGCTCTGTTGGTGCAGACATCTAAGATCAAATAAATGGTAATCATTTTCAACTGATAAAATATTTTTGTCTTTATTAGAAATGCCTAAGTATCTTTATTTTAATATTTTATATAAATTTAATAGTTGTTTGTAGTCAGCTTGTTTGCATCCACGATATCTATTTATTTTGCGGGTATATGTGTTAAGTATTAAGCTGTATATGTTGAGTGTTTACGTATTATAAAGATGAGTGTACTTATCAATTTCCACAACTTACAATTTTATTAAGAAAAAAAAAACTACTTACTTAGTTTGTTTGTCAAAGTGAATTTTATACTATAGTTTAACTTCCATATAATACCTATATGTTATTATGTACCTCTGAGTTTGTTTCGGCTGTTTCTTCTCAGAGAAGTCGGGTACGAAACACCGGCCTCATCTAGTTTGTTTTTTAAAGACGTGTAAAAGTGTTTGTTAAAACCTACTTGCAAAATAAACATCATTTATGTTCTCAAGTAAGTGAAATCCTTGTAATTTCTTTTTGAGAAAATTAACTTCTTTAACCATAATCAGCCCATGAAATGTCTACTATTACGCCTCAAGTCCGTGAAATACAAGGACCTTTACATAACCACACGTGGCTTCATAAGTACATACAAGTATCGTGTAGGACATATTCTCATGGGAACTTTACCCTAAAAACTTCCATGAAAACAGGACAATCGTAAAACAAAATGACACTATCACCCCTCATCTACATAAATAGGTCAAGCCACCTACGATTCTAATACGCGATAACTAAACCATTTTATTAAACAAACTCATGCATTGTACTATAATGATCTCATAACCCTCATTAATAACGACGATACTAATTCCTATATGACCTTTGTTTACCCCTTATAACCCCTTGCCGTGCGATTTGCCATAGACTAAATAGAAGCAGAAGGACAGTTTAACACATCTGGTGAAAATGCACTCTTTGAAGCGCTTCATGTACCTACGGTCCTCTTACGAATGGCAAGCTTTTTTGTTCTATGTAGAAGCATTCAATTAAGTGCAAAAAAATAAGAGGAAATTATATAAAATTTTGACGTATAATATTTTGATGTATAATATGTTGGCGCAGTGGCTGAGCGATCAACTGCCGCGCTGCGTGTCGCGGATCGATCCCCGCCCGGAATAAATATTTGTGTGGCCTACAGATAGTTGTTCCGGGTCTCGCTGTTTGTGTGTGAGTTTAAGTTTTTGTAAATGCACCCACGATACAGGAGAAATTCCTAGTGTAGGGCAACGTTTTTAAATAAAAGAAA
Organism: Ochropleura plecta; assembly: GCA_905475445.1. NCBI lineage: Eukaryota > Metazoa > Arthropoda > Insecta > Lepidoptera > Noctuidae > Ochropleura > Ochropleura plecta. Next base: position 15,524,018 of record FR997723.1, read on the forward strand.
AACAAAGAAAGATATATAACTTCTGTACCTATAGTCTAAGTGGTTTTGCAAAACGAAGCGAACTTGCGATAAGCCACGATACGAATCTCGCCAAATCAAACGCTCCCCCGACGCAAGCAGCGATTTGGCGTACTACGAAATATGGCCGCGATACGAAATACGTTTACAGTGCGTTTGGGAATTTTTCTTGTTACCTCCAGATTATATCTTGCGCAAGCATGTTAGCAATTACGTTTTTCGTTTAAGGGTGTCTTCGGATGACACGAGAGGTCGTTAATGTTGTTATAGCGCTTATGTACTGCAAATACTTACATGTAAATTGTGATTTTTATCTTCAGGAACGAAAATTACAAAGAAGAACGAAAATTGCTCAGTTGCTTAATAAACCTGTTACATAATATTTCTACTGACTGCTAAGAATTTGACTACCTTTATGTGTGAATTAGCTGGCGCCCGTGGCTTCGAACGCGTGATATCGAAAAAAAGAATCCTATGTGTTATTCCAGACCATAATACACCTCTTTGCCAAATTTCATCAAGATCCGGTCTGTGAAAGTTTCCGTTTTGACGTGAAAGAGTAACAAACATCCACACATCCATCCATCCTCACAAACATTCGCATTTATAATATTAGTAAGATGAGTGTAACCTGTACTATCTATCTACCACGCAGGCCAAATGTGGGATAGTTGATGAATTTTAGGTGATTCTCACATGACTTCGCTCGTCCACGCAGTCGAGCAAATGTATCGGCGCGCGGCGGTGCGCCGCCGCCGTGTGGAGAGGCGGTAAGCGCCATTTTTCCGCGCAGTCGGGTGTTAACCAACGGATATCATACAAGCCAATGCGACCAACGATCATGAGGAATTAAAAACATAGGCTCTAATTATTAACATGTTCAAAATCGGTGATGGAGGACGATATCGGTTTTAATAATGATATTTTTCATCATCATCTGCCTAGCCTCTTCCCAACTATGTTGGGGTAGTCTTGAGATCTGGAAGATCTTTGAGATAGACTGGGTTGTGGGGGCCAGATTGCTTATCTGACCAACACAACTCAGTTAGTACAGGTTAATACGATACCTCTTGGTTAATACTGGTTGTCATACTTTCGGGACACCGACTACCTGTCACGACTGTCAAAGACATTTGATTCAGGTTCGGTGTTACCGATTTGGTCAGTGCTAATGAGTGTGCTATTTATTAGCAGATTACACATGCCTTTCTTCGGCCTATACCGACCGCATATTGTATAAAACAACACACTTGTATCTTCGTTAACAGAAGCGTTTGTATGCAAACTTAGTTAGCAAATCCCTCTAGTAACTTGATTTGGACGTTGAAACTGAACACAAGACTATAACTTGCGACAACTGACTTCAACCTGACCTACATGTCTCTCTTCGTAAGCAACAAATAACATGTATACATTGTAAAGTATTTTACAATTAATATAATTATGTAATTGAAGGAAAATTATTGTCAAACTAGCTTCCGCCCGCGACTTCGTCCGTGTGGCATAGTTACTTTGGGCTAACGCTACTTTAACCCACAATCGAAAAAAAAATATCTTTCTCTCCCCTTTTCTTCCCTCTTTCTCCCTCATATCTCACTTTTTAGCCTATATCCGTCTCTAGGGTCCCAACTATCTTTGTACCAAAATTCATCAAAATCGGTTTAGCCGTGTATTCGTGAAGACGTAACAAACAAACTCATTTTCGCTTTTATAATTTTAGTAAGGATGGTACGGAATCCTCCCCACGCGAGTCCGACTCCCACTTGGCCGGTTTTTTTCACTACCAGTCACATTAGATAATAACTGCCTTATTTTACGTGTTCAACATAAATCACTGAATATTATTTCAGACCCCGTCTAACTTTTGTAACACAACTATAAATTGGGGTGCCGTTTCTAAACTGGCGCTCTCACCCCAAAATCAATTTTTCACTAATTAATTAGTTTATTCAGTTCAGGAGGGTGTTTATTCTCTACCTAATCAGATTAATAATACAATCAGGTTATTTTAGCCACGTTGGCTGTTTCGTTAGTATTTGTATTGAACTATATGCAGTTTCAATGTTTTGTCATGTAGGCATTTAGAACAATGAAAATTAAAAGATGTTCGTACGTCAATTATTGTATTGTCTGTAAAAGTGGAACCGGGTGATAAAAATGATTTCATTGCTAGTTTCACTTTTGCGAAGTGTCATAACGACGCAACAAAGTTTTTTTTGGGTATGGGTAATCAAACAACTTGTGTGGGGAGTTAAGACTTTTACTGACTAAAACCCACCCATGTTCCTTCTGTTGTCCTTGTCTTCGGGGCCGCGGTATCTCCGTCGAACAACCCGTAACCCGGCAGGCAGTGGCCCTGGCAGGCCCCTACTGCGAGCAAAAACGCTTGGAATAAAAAAATATTCTACTACTACAAAACGTAAACGGACAATATTTAGTTATATTATTGTCTTCTTTTTAGAACTTCTTTTTTGTTGACGGTTTTTCCGATAAAAAATGTTGACCTTACAATTTTTCGTTTTTCATACGAATGTTGACAAGCCAGCGTTTGACACTAGACAAAGCGACTTGTTACTAAGCGAAAGTAGGTTACTAATAGTATTGTCCTGTCAATTGCTCGTTAATATTTGAATGGCTTTGATTCTTCGAAAATCGTCTGTATCTTTTTCTACCTCTCTTTTCCACGTGACTGTTGTTAAGCTGGTTACACACGCAGCGACTTAATTAATCAGCGATGCAATGGCAAAATCACACCTACTTTTTGCATATGATTCGAGAAGGATTTGTCCAGTACTGGACTGTTTTTATTCAGAAGGAAAGTCATTAAATGACTCGGAAGCGAGTGCCAGACTTTTACTGACTAAAACCCACCCATGTTCCTTCTTTTGCCCTTTATGTTCCAGAGCCGCGGCATCCTTTTCGTTCAACGTGCACCCCCAGCAGTACCCGGCAGGCAGTGGCCCGGGCAGTCCACTCTGCTTTGCTAACAACATACACTAAAAAAATACATTTTTAATTTAAAACAGAGGTTTTATTAGCTTGTCTCCATAAAAGACAACTTGCGTGAAGTAAGATCATCTCAATTTCCCTTCCCATAAAACTGACTTTTATTCCTACTCCTTCTCTGTCCATGCAGTGCGTTTGTGGAACTCACTTCCGGCTAACATTTGTGGCGCTAAAACTATCTCTGTTTTTAAAAAACTGGTCAAAGAACACTACCTCTCCTCTATAGTTTGATATTTTGTATATATTTTAGATATGTATTAAGTATTTTAGTTTGTATATATGTAAACATGTATTTATTATTTTTATTTCTATTAGTATGTAAGTTTTCTATACTGATAAAGTTTTGTTTATTTAAGTTAGTGCTTAAGTTGTTTTGTTTTTTACACACTGTGTCTACGTGTTTATTTTTTTCCATCTGTCCTATCGCAGGTCTGCTGGAAGAGATTTCTTTATGAAATAAGCAGTACCTTTGTGCTCTTTTTTCCTTATGTACTTTTTTATAAATTGTTCTGTGTGTACATAAATAAATAAGATAGTCTGAATGTTGTAGTTTCACATTTCTGCTTAAGTTTGGTTAATTACCACTGCATGTTTGATATAAATATTACTTAGATTTCTTTAAATGTGAAACTCTGAGTCACGTTCGAAATATTCGCTTGAAAGGTGAGAATTCACCGATTATTTAATTAGTCTTAAAATATGTGGTCGTTATGTAATACTTACGAATAGAATTTCAAATTGCTTTAAAAAAAAATTGAGTGACACAAGGTCGTCTGAGACAAATGAGGTAAAACACCTCCGAGTCGTTTCTTATTTTATTTTTAGTGATAGGTTGATAAACAAGCCAAAATTAGGATTTTATTATGACAATCTTACCTGATGGAAAGTGGTACCTACAACAAAAAGATAAACATCTTTTTGTTGTAGGTACCACTTTCCATGTCAATCAATCAATCCTTCACATGTCAATCAATTTTAATTTAATTCTATTGTTATTATTTTAATTTTATTGTTTATTGTTCATTTAATTTCTATATCTCCTTTTTAATTGACATTATATTTCCTTTTCCCGATTTGTTATCATTTTAAAATAGTTTTAAATTTTCACTTACATAAATATTTTTTATTATTGTGTTAACACCTAGTTATATGTGCATGCTGTGGTTTCCTATAATTGAAGGAACACAGTTAAAACAACCCATTGTATTGTGTTTTATAATGTATCTGTGTATCCTTTGTTGGAGATCCAAATAAATAAATAAATTTATTCCATACCTCAAAAGGAAGAATAACAGATCATTTATAAGATCACTTTGTTGTCCGTCGGTCTGTTTATCTGTCAAAACCCTATCTCGAGAATGCGTGGAGGAATCGACTTGGAATTAAAACCACATATTCAACTCTGAGGTCTCTTAAAGGTATGAAAAAACCAATCACTATACACAGTCAAAAGATATAGTCGTTTATGTCGCGAGTTTGTACGGAAACCTCTGTGCGAGATTTCGACTCGCACTTGACCGGTTTTCTGCTTGCTTTAGCTTTGAATTTCGTCGTATGCTTTTTTTTCAGAACTTATATCGTGACTAAAATGTATTCTTAGTTCATATGAACAAACAAAAATACCTACTTTTTTATATCCCAATTTTTTTTTACTTTTATAGATTTTCACATTTTAGGCAGAACGTTCCTGGCACCAATTACAGTCTAGAATACCTAGATCATCTCGCTACTGTATTTTGACTTTACTTGTTAATGTTAAGGCCGTACCCTACGCAAATAACCTTGAGCATTCGCTTCCCTCTTTGCCGCGCAGGAGTGAGTGAGAGAGAATAGTAGTGAATAATGCCTATTTTTTGGAATAAAATCTATATAACATTAAGTATTGGGTTTTTGGAAAAAATATTTCTACCAAAATGTTCATTATAGAATTGTGTATCCATTAGTGTCAGTAGCAAAATTAAACACTGTTTACTTTACGAGGAGATGCATGTTATTGATATTTTTTCTCATTTCTGGGGCTTTGTTGTAAGGAGATTTACTAAATAATGACTCAATAAAAATAAAAACTAAATCTACAATAATGGAATCAAGATTATAAAGAAATTTAATGTATTTTTTTTTATTACTTAGTTCGTTTTAAATAACAAGTAGATAGCTCTAGAAAACTGTACAAAAACGGCTTGCGCGGCGTTTTGGTCGGGGTGGCGCCTTAAGCAACGAAATTTTCCTTTAATTCATGTTATTTCACACTTTTACATACACTAGCACTGAAATGTACATCTAGACTGAGCAGAAATAAAAAGTGATATTCTCGTGATACAACGGTTTCTACTATGAGATTAGAACTATTCCGTAAAAGTATGGCTTCTAAAATACTGTATTCGTAAAAATGTAAAACTTTACTGATTACAGTAGAAGATAAACAACTAATTGCTTCTTGTATACATAAATATTATTGCACGTAACTGTAAATACTTCAAATAAAAAACGAAATACCTACCTTTATAACTCTCCAGTCTTTCAAAATGTTGACAATGGAGATTAGACATAATTGCGAAAAGATAAGTCGGCCAGATTTAGGTAAAATTATATATACAGGACACAAAACAAGATGAAGTACATACATTACACACAAAGCCTGTTGAGCGAAGAAGTTACTACAGAGATATGACGGCGTGTAGCAGTTAGAGCAGGAAATTAGGCAAATAATTGAATGACCATCTCTGGCTGCATGAAGTCCTCTCCCATTAACGCTTTGCAGGTTGAGTGCGCTGAACCCCCTTTGGCCCTGAGGCGGCATTACCTTGCCTCCCGTTTTCTCTCCAGATTAATTCCTAGAACTTCCCATCCTCTTATATCAAAATTGAACGAGTTAGATGGCTTATGCCGAAGCTCAAACTACTGGAAAAATAAAGAAATCCCATTAATTTTAAAATCCTTTAGGCGTACGCAAAATCTAGATTGCCCGATCGTTCAGTACCCCACATTACCCCTTTTTCACTTTGCTTATGAGACATTAAATTTTATACCTAAAATCTCCTTCGATATTGGAATATCCAAAAAATCCCCATCGGCGAACTCTGCTTTCAATGCGGTGGTGGGAGAGCGATGGAATGGTTTTCAATTATTTTTCACTGATGCTTCAAAATTAGATGCTTCTACTCACACGGGAGCCGCTGTATATTATCAAAACTCCAGAATTGTTTTACAGTACAAATGTCCCAAGGAGTCCTCTGTATTTACTGGTGAATGTGTGGCCATATTGGAGGCTTGTCTCTTTATCGAATCACACACAAATATCGAGAAAGCCGTGATTTTTACAGATTCGCTTAGCTGCCTACAAGCCTTAGCACAAAACCCCTTCAAAAGTAAATTGCATAGCTCCCTGATCTTAAAAACTAAAAACTGTTTATTTTCTTGTGCTAATAGTCAAAAGGATGTTCAACTAGTTTGGATACCTAGTCATTGCGGTATTAAGGGAAATGAATGTGTTGATGCCCTGGCTAAAGACGCATGTTCGTCTGTAACGGCCGACCTCACACATAACTCCCATCAGGGCTATGACTTGCTGTCACTCCCCAAATTGAATCTCCAGTCTACATGGCAGGAACAGTGGAATATGTCTGGACGACAGAAGGGTAGCTTTTTCTATGCTGTTCAACCAAGCATAAAGCAGAAACCTTGGTTCTTTAATTACAAAAAAGTATCCAAAACTATTGTCTCGGTCATTTGTAGAATCCGTTTAGGTTTTTGTTGCACTCCTGTCTTTCTTACCAAAATCCGAATTCGCGATTCCTCCCTTTGTGAGTGCGGCTTGGCAGAGGGTACATTGGAACACATATTTTTTGAATGTTCAAACAATGTCCCACCACTTGATTTATATAGTCGTCTCCCTAAATTCAAGATCCCTCTTCCTATAAATTTCCCTTCCCTTTTAACACATTCCTCTCCAGATCTATTTGTGGCGCTGATGACTTTCATTCGTCACAATAATATTAAATTATGAGTCCTGTTTAAATGTGGATATGGTATATGATTTTAATGTTTTAACAATATTTTGATATTTATTTACCTATATTTTTCTGTTTGTTTCAGTCCGACATTGGGTGTTTCGTCGTTTCGCACCACGAGTGGTTCGGACCGCGGTGTGAAACGCAGAAGAGCTCTTAAGAATGGGCTGTTTCGCACCGCGGCGGTCCTTGGAGCGCCGAGCGGTGTGAATCGACCAATAGCTCTTAGGAATGGGGCGATTAGAACCACTATGTTTAGGTACAAGCTAATTTCAAAGTTTGTATGTACAGTCGAGTAGAAAAGGGTTTCATGAAAATAAAACACTTACGACTTGATATTTTGTAATCATATTTCAAAATCACAATCGCATACTAAAACTTAGTAAAAGTGGTTGAATTAAAATCACAGTTTGATTAGTAATTGAGAACTAGTTTAAATCACAGTTGAAACATTAGGTACACATTCTGACTTAAAACTAACAAATACATACACAACAAAACTTAACAAAAAATAATTAAGTATTTACTACTACATAACAAAACTTTACTTACAATTAATAATTAAGTATTTACTACTGATCAAAACAACAGTTCGAAACATCATACGTAATTTTTTAAGTTAACAGTTTGATGGCACATGAACATAACAAAATGCACTAGTAATCATTTAAAATCACAGACTTCGAAAATTGTTTCATTTATCTTATTTATCTTTTATAAATTGTCTAGACTACACTTACGAATCATCTAACTTCGACACACCTTACATGTTTTTACGCCCATCAAGGGTAAATAAACTTTATGCACGTCATGTCAACCTACCATCAGGTGTATACCTAGCATTTAAAATTACATTTGTCTAGATTAAGCCTGTCTTGTGTTTTATCTGTTGGTTGACGTAAAAATTAAATAAAATAAAATAATATACTGACATAAAGTCTAAACGAAAAAAGCCTTTTCATAGGTAACCTCCAAATATTTTAATTGTGTTTTATTTATTTTTCTTCAGTGTCATGTGATAGAATCTATGGAAAGTTTTAACATGTTTTATAAAAAAATTAACGGATATATTGATGATTTTGTAAAAATAATTGTTTTGTTTACATAGGCACTTTCCTTAATATGATCGGTCAAAAGGCTCTTTTTCATTTAGTTTTAAAATATGCAAATGACAATAATAAAAATATACCTAATCCTATACATATTCAAGTTACATTAAACTCTTAATTTTTAACCAATAGTAAAAATAAAATAAAATTTATTAAAATCAACAGAATATAAAAATTTACTTTAATTATTATTAAACTGAAATGCTAAACTCTCAATTTTTCCAAACAATGACCGACAGTAATATCACCAGTCAATAACTCTTGTATGATGCTCTGTATTCTTTGATTCATTTCAATGGTTTCTGCTTTCCTTTTTGAAATTTGGATGTCACCAGTTCGTTCACACGTGCACCAGCACCATTTTGTATTCCCTGAAGAAACTGTGCAATATTGGGTTTTTCTGTAATGGTCTTTTTTATCCTTGCATTCAACGACTCCACCATGTTGTTGGTTCTGTCGCTTTCATTGTAAGTGTTCCATGTGTTTGAAAGCACATCATGTTCCAGCCATGTTTTGACAAAATAGTCATTGAACTGTGTGACTGTGTTACTCTTTGGACTTTCTGCCATTACATATAGCCAGCCATCTTCCAACAAGTCCGGCGGTAAATGTGACAATGCTATGCACAATTTCACATGGTTAGCGCCCAGTTTTGATTTCACTACTCCCAATTGCTTAGCTTTACGCCATAAACTGCGAATATAGTGAAAATAGCATCCGACTATTTTGACTTCTGGAAATAAATCTTTGATTGCTGATATCGCAGTCATTTCAAAGTCCATTGAAATATGTGTAGGCGCTTTACTTGACTTTTTATCATTTGAAATAAAATGTCATTATGTGGCTCTTTTCTTGCCGGGAAGCAATGCATACAGCACAGGAACCACATTTACGTATTCATCATTGCTCCCTACATCAGCGTGAATAGTGTATACTTGATAGAAACACTTCGGGCAAATTTTGAATGTGCCGTCGATAAGAAATCGTGTACATTTTTTTAAATATTTAATCATTTCTTTGTTAGCAAAAATAAGGATGCGCTTGTTTTTGTGTTTGAATTCGGCAAACAAGAAATTTTCAAATTTTTTGGGTTCTTCGAGGTCACGGGCTTTTCGGAAGTTCAGTTTTTTAACACCCAGAGATGAATTTCTTTGTCTGTACAGTTTGTTCTTGATATTTTTAAATTTTGGTAATGGATTTACCAAATTTACTCCTTGGTCGGATAGATTTTGTATGATATCGTCGAAAATTTGCATTACTGGTTTATTAATATTATTTTTGACTGATTCAGTACATAAATAAATCTGTTTCTCTATTTCAATCTCTGCTTCTTCCCTTGGTGGATGGTTATGGGCAGTCTCATGAAGTATTGAAATTGGATTTTGTTCGACTTTGATTGTTGCATTGCACTTACTTGAATCTTTGTTGGTGCACCTCCATAATTCAGAGCCGTTTTTGTTCGTTCGCTTTAACACATAGTTATATCCAGCACGACACAGCATTTGGCCACCTCTCTTCGTTTTTAGAAAGTGGATAATTGGGCCACCATGTGAAGTTGATGGGTCACCCGACATTTTCAGAGATGAAGCAGCAACCTAAACAAAAAATATGCATGAAAACGTATGTGGTTAAAAATAAATTGGTCATATTCATATAGGTAATTTAATTACTTTTTTATGGTAAATAACTAAGCAGTGTCAGGGTTTTTCATATTAACTTTTGATGTTTTTTTGGGCTGCCTATCATATAAATGTAAAACATTAAAAGTAATCATGGAGATTCTTTATTTTTTTATAGCTAAGTAGAAAATATTTTTTTAAGATGATATCACTTTGAAAATTATAAGAAGAATATGAGAAGATTATTGCAGGATTTACTTACCTTGTTCGATTTACAAGTTCACATATTTGAAAAACACTTCATCCCGTCACATTAAACCCACTATAGAAGCCAGAAGGATACTGAGATCCTTTTACATTCAAACGCATGCTAATAGTAATGTTCGCGCGTTATCATTTGAGTCGTCAGGTCATAAAAGTTAAAAACCGGCCAAGAGCGTGTCGGGCCACGCTCAGTGTAGGGTTCCGTAGTTTCCCGTCCGTCACAATAAGTGTTCCCACTTATGAGTTTAAAGGTGGAGGAGGAAATTATTTTGTACAACTTTTTGTCTTTTTTGTACAAAAACTGTTGTGTTAATCAAGTTCAAAATAATTTTCCTAGAAAGTCCTTATAAAGTTCTACTTTTCAGATTTTTTTCAGATTTTCTAAACTTATGGTTCAAAAGTTAGAGGGGGGGGGACACATTGTTTTTTACTTTTGGAGCGATTATTTCCGAAATTATAGACATTATCAAAAAATGATTTTAGTAAACCCCTATTCATTTTTAAATACCTTTCCAACAATATATCACACGTTAGGGTTGAAATTAAAAAAAAAATCACTTCCCACTTTACATATAGGGTGGCTACCCTAATAAAACATTTTTTTCCAATTTTTATTTTACCACTTTGTCGGCGTGATTGATATACATATTGGTACCAAATTTCAGCTTTCTAGTGCTAACGGTCACAGAGATTAAGCGAGGACGGACGGACGGACGGACGGACGGACGGACAGACAGACATGGCGAAACTATAAGGGTTCCTAGTTGACTACGGAACCCTAAAAAAGATAGGAATGTGCAACGCGCCGGACCCTAGTTATCGATAAACGGCTACCTGCGAACGTTCTAACGATAGAACTAATTTAGGCACAAGTAAAGGGAGTTGCGAAGAACAATAATACTTTCAAGATAGCAGATGTCGAAAATTAACTCCACCAAGCCATAGATAATGCCACACGAGAAAACTGGGCCAAATGTGTGAGGCATGCCGAAGAACTTCAAAACAAAGACTTACAAAAAGCTCTAATTAGAGATCACGCGCCACTTATAATAAATTTGGCAGAAGACGAAGACTCTGATGATGAAGACTCCGATGAAGATTCTTTTTTTTTAATAATTATATCATTCAAATCTTTTTGTAATATTAACGGCTCATTTAAGGGATACAATATGATCTACTTTGTTTCTTGTAATAAACTTTCTTTCTCTGTGTATGATAATACTGTATATAATTTTTAAATATAGTTTAATATAAAATATTGTGATTTTTTTTAATTTTGTGATCAATATACGATATTATCATATTATCGATAAGTAACGTTTATACGTTACTTATCGATAATATGTCTTTTATTGTTACGCCCTTTACTAGACGGCTCCATAAGACCCATTAGTGCAAGGTGTCGACTCAGGTGAACCAATCAGAAGCGCATATTTGCGGTTTATCCTTTTCTATTGTTTATTGCCAGGGTTTTACAAAGGGATAATTTTTACCTGGAGTCCTTAAAGTAACAAAGAAATAGTAACGTACGTACCGAGACCCACACTATGTATATTTTTTACACATACCTATTTTGGTCAGCCAACCAACATTAAAAAACATCATTATGCATAGTAAAAATAAGAGTTGTAAATAGGTACCAAAAGTATTACGTAGAGTTTATATTATTTCCGCTATTTTATTTTGTGCCTGACTGTACTTTAAGCATTATTACTGAGAAAACGTTTTGTTCCATTCGCGGTTCGAATAAACCCATTCAAATTCTTCTATGGTCGATTCACACCGCGGTCCGAAACAGCCTATTCCTAAGAGCTCTTCGACGTTTCACACCGCGGTCCGAACCACTCGTGGTGCGAAACGACGAAACACCCCATTAACCAAACTACAATGAGCCCATAAATCACTCTATTTTTGTTTTTTTCGCATAATGATCCGTCTAGCTATTTTTTTTTTCCCACACTTGCTACTCCAAATTCACTATTGACATTGGCAGAATAGTCGACATCGGCTCTAATTGCCATTAAATAAAAATAGAATAGAATAATTGAATGACCAAGAATCAGTGTCAACTGCTTTTTGGTTATTTTTAACTATAAAGATTTTATTAGCTTCACCTATTTCTAACACGTTTAGTATGAATGATACTGATGCCGTTTCTGATGAACCACCGCATTAGACTAATATTAAAATGATATACCTATTAACATCGTATTTTATTTCACACCATTTTAGTTGCGATTAAAGATGGTCCAATTTAGCTTTACAACCAATATTTTTGGTGTGTTTCATCAAAAATATCTGTTGTAAAGCTAAATAATTGGACCATCGTCAAATTCAATATAGCAAGATAGTAAATTTCTCTAAATGTTGTTACTAAAATGTAATTAATGCTGTCAAACTATAATGTGGTTGAGTTGTGTCACTTAATAGAAGAGAAAACGTCGTGCGACAGGAATGGACTACATTTTAGTGATGCTTAAAGTAGTTTTAGTTGTTAGTGACATCAGAATCGATACCAATGCATGGTAAGCTCCTGCCGGGGTGACGGGTTATTCGAAAGAGATACCGCGGCTCCGGAACATAAAGGGCAATAGAAGGAACATGGGTGGACTTGTCTTGGCTAAAAGCCAGGACAAGTCTGACAGTCCCCCCTATCCCGCTCTCCAGAGCGGGGGGAGTTATTTGATGACTTCCCACCCCAAAAAAAAAGCACAAGGGCAAAAACTACAGGTGGCAGGTACCTGCAAATCAGAAAAAGGGAACTGTGTTACCCCAAGTACAAGTCTGACACACCCCCTCCCGCTCCACCCAGAGCAGGGGAGATATTTGGTGATTTCTCAACCACTAAAAAAAATGCATAGTAAGCTACAAACGTTTTTCCTAATCCAATATGGTGGAGTCCCAAAGATGGCAAACTACCTAGTTATTTTTGTATGTATTCCCATGATATCCATGATAATATGGGTTATCAAATGAAAGGGTTTGCTAAATAAAACATGAAAAGTAAATTGACACCAATATAAAGAGTATTTTTTTTAATAATATTATTTTATAATAACCGCACTTCAAACACGTCACCATAAACAAATCCTTACTAATATTATGAAAGCGATAGAGAGTTTGTTTGTTACGGTACAGAGATTCTCAAATATTGGTATAATCTCATCTATCATTCATCTTCTTCTTAATTGTCCATGGATTTTCTTGCCAAATCGTATCCATGGATATCAACGCGTTGAAATGCAATCACAGTACTTTCAGAAATTATTTGCCTTGTGACTGGGACTGTAGCTTCATGGTTTTGATTCTTAAAATTCAAAAGTGCCTGTAATAGTTCTATTGAATAACCAATACATATTTAATGTTTAAACTATAGAACAAACAACACAGATAAATCTACATAGACATTTCATACATACACAGAAATACAACTTTCACTGCAACACTCGTAAAGACTATAATTCCGATAAAGTCACAACCGCAAAAGCTTTAATGCCTACATTTGTAATCAGAGCCGCGTTCTAACATAGGTATTCTAATAACTAAACTTGCTTGTATACGTGCAGAATGAGTTTAAATCCGACAACTAAATTAAACTTGCTTTACCTTGTGACTGCTAATTTTATTCAGAAATACAATGTTTGGGTGAAAGGCTTTGTTTTTCATTATTTGGCATCTGCGTTTTTATACGCTGAAGATAATCTGAAAGAATCGACCAAGAGCAAGTCAGATTCGTGCACCGAGGGTTCCGTGCAAACTTGCGACATAAACGGCCATTTCTTGTGACTGCATAAAAGAGGATTGATTCACAAAGCACACGACACAAAGGGACCACAGATTTGAGTATATGGTCTTAATTTCATTTCACAGACAGACAGACGGACCATAAAGTCATCCAATAAGGGTTCCCTTTTTTTCGTTTTTATGTACGGACTCCTAAAAACACATTCATATTCAGTAGTGATCAAAAAAGAAATTTAAATCAGTAAACCCCGTTTCTTTACCACGCATTCAAGAACATTGATAAAATAGGTTGATCAGTATACGGTACCTACCACTGATCATAGCTGGTATGATAGATTATAAAGACGTTCGATGACAGTAAGTTAGAACTTAAAAAAAAACGGCTAAGTGCGACATAAACAGCCATATCTTTTGACTGCGTAGACTTAACGGTTGTTTTTTTCACAGCTCCAAGGGACTATAGACTAGAGTATATAGTTTTAATTCAACTCGATATCTCCACGCGTTCCCGAGGTAAAGGCGCTTGACAGACAGACGGACAACAAAGTGATCATTTAAGGGATCCTGTTTTTAGGTATGAAACAATAAAAACGGCTAGTTACTAGTTACCATAGCTTTACATCTCGAAGAGATAATTCAAACACATTTAAAATGAAGATAACTAGGAACTGACAAGCGTTCTGACTCTGGTTAAAAGAAATAATTGGTTAATAGGCGAGTAAATTAATAAAACTCATTAACAAATTTTTAATGATGCCAACTAAATTGCATATTCATACAAATTTAAATTTAGCAACCAATTGGAGTTATTATATAGCAATAAAGTCATTTTACGAGTTACCTCTGACTGTTTTTTTTTCTTTGGAATTCATGATGAATGACATCAGACAGGAGATCTTCGGGTATTTTGTTTGGTTCCTCAATAACTGTTTATTTATTTTCTATATATTTATTTAGATAAACCAACTAAATACACACAAAAGCGTTCGTAGTAAGTATCATCTACAATTACAATAGCATTGCATGCATCTAAATTAAAGGTGAGCACAGCATTTTATTTAGATCACACTATACATACAATAGGTAATACTTACTAATATTATAAAAGCGAAAGTGAGTTTGTTTGATTTTTCGTAACGTCTTCACGTCTAAATGGCTCAACCTATTTTGAGGAATTTTGGTACAGAGATAGTTGGGACCCTGGAGACTAATATTAATATTTTATATGGAGCGACTGCCTATCTGACCTCCACAACCCAGTTAGAACTGGTTAATATGATACTCCTTGGTAAGACTGATTGTCAGACTTCTATCCTACTAATATTATAAATTTTTGTGAGGATGGATGGATGTATAGATGTTTGTTATTCTTTCACGTCAAAACAGCTGAACGTATCTTGATGAAATGTGTTACAGAGGTAGATTATAGTCTGGAATAACGCAAAGGACTGGCGCCCGCAGATTCGCCCGCGTGTTATCGGAATAACTTTATTCCGATAACACGCGGGCGAATCTGCGGGCGCCAGTTAGTAGAAAATAAAGGAACAGATTCCAAAATGTTTAGTCAACCACAATAGTTGCATGTTAGGTACAAATACCAATATTTTTGGTTTTTACGTTTAAAATGAAATATGATTTATAATTTTACACGGCCTTGCATTGCACCTAAAAGCATATTTTACATTATTCACGGATTTTTATTTGGAAACGGCTTTTTTGAACCTCTAGTTTTTATTTTAAACGTTTAGTCATCATCTAAATCTTGTGAGTATGTGAAACTATAAATTTAAAGATAATTGCCATAAAATCGTATGCTTTAAATCATATGCTGAGATCATCTATATAAACGGCAGTAGCTCTATGTAAAATTCTGGTAATCAGCTGTATCTGATAAGCCTTCAAGCCCACCTCGACGGGGTTGGGTATAAGTAAAACGATCATATAGTAATTGTGTAATGTACGTAATTGTGTTTAAGAAAGGAATTGTAATGTTTCTGGTGTTTTTAACTGACTTCAATAAAAGGAGGAGGTTCTCAAAGATGCCTGGACCGATTTGCAAAAATCTTTTTTTGTTTGATACATATTTCCCAGGTGGTCCCATATCAATTTTATTTATATATCGTTTTGGTGATTTATGAGTTATCCCTACTAATTATAATTAAAAGCGAACGTGAGTTTGTTTGTTTGTTACGTCTTCACGCCGAAATGGCTAAACCGATTTTGATGAATTTTGGTACAGAGATAGTTGGGACCCTGGAGACGGACATAAGCTATTTAAAAGAAAAATATTGAGATATGAGGGAGAAGGAGGGAAGAAAAGGAAAACTTAGCATTGCTATTACAATAAATAAGGCGCAAGGGAAAAACTACTCTTATGGTGGCATGGAGAGAGGGACTGTCGCAACCCCGTGCAGGGCACGCCACAATAGTGACGGTAAGTCCCCTCTTTGAGGAGTGGCTGGAGAGGCGTCATGGCGTCCTCACCTACCGCCTGACGCAGGTTCTCACCGGACACGGAAGTTTCGGGAGGTTCCTGCACAAAATCGGGCGGGAGGAAACGCCCGGGTGTCACCATTGTGACGATCGCCCGGAGGACACGGTGGAGCACACAGTGGCGGTCTGCCCGGGTCAGAGCCCATTCGTCCCCTAAGATTCGCACCCTGTGCCCACTCGTCCCCTGGAACTTTTGAGGGGCCCATTAGTCCCCTGAAGAATATTTATTTTTATTCATTCTTTTAATATAAGTACATGTATATGTGTATATTGCAACTTGGTAGTCCTGGTACAGTCGCGCAGAAAAGGGTAAAATAAAAAATATAGTAATTCGGTAGATATCATGTTTATTTTAAATAAGATTAAAATGAATAAAATGCCTCCAGGCTCTAGGCATTAAGTCAGTCTTCAAAATAATTAATCAACTTTTGGTTTCTTGTACATTTGTAAATATTTAGCAAAATATATGATAACTATAATATCTTTATGCAGTAAAATAAAACTGTGTACCTATTTAAATAAAATCCCAGTAATAACTGAATTTTGTTGGGCTACGCCTTTGTTATTTACAGATACTCTGGCTAAGATTACCCCTCCCGCTTCGGCATGCCACACGCCGCGGACATCTGGAGAGTACTAACTAATTTTAACGCAATTTTTGGAGCAAAACAGAATTAATGTTAGATCGTTCATTATTTTTGTACATTAAAAGGGTGACAACGACTCCACATTGAGCTAAAACGAAACACAAGAACATAATAACATCCACAAATATGATAAAATTATAGTTTGCGGATAAAAAATTGCTATACATATTTAGGAGTAAATAATTACGTTTTGACCTTTTAGTCAAAATATAACTGTAGTATTCCACCATAAAGTGAATTACCATCAATAATAAAACTACTTAATCATATTCCAGGATTCAAATGAGATAATTCGATTCAAATATGTTAAAAAAAATATAATATTAACAGTATTGTTTATTTCGTTATGCGAACTTCATTTAATAAAACACCAAAGACACATTGAACAGTCTCGTATTCGCAGTCACTTTCAAGAACCAATATGTTACCGAGGCAGCCATAACATACAAACAAAACACCTTATCTATTGTGTAACCCGTTTTTTTAACAAGCCATTCGTAGAGAGACAAATATTACATCGTAAGCCTATCGGCAGGTTATATTATTATCATGACGGATTATCATTCATCATAGCTCTTTTTCAATGATCTGTTATGATTTATTAAATTAATTCCATTAATAGACTGTTCACAAGTGTACTATGTTACCCGTTTCTTATGTAAAATATAGCTAATTTTATCTCAAGGGACCAATAGGCACCTGAATAGGTGCCGAATCTTTAACTTATATTGTATATATATTAGAGGGGACGAATGGGTACCTTAAAAATAATATTTTTTATTAAAATATTAATTGGTCCCCTACCAGGAGACCAATGGGCACCTATATAGGGGCCGAATCCACAACTTTTATGCTGGGGGACGAATTTTAGGGGACGAATGGGCTCTGACCCGTCTGCCCGGCTTGGGCGGAGCACCGCCGTGTCCTCGTAGAGGCGATCGACGGCGGCGATCTCTCGCGTCCGGCCCTGGTTCAGGCCATGGTCCGGAGCGAGTGGGAATGGGAAGCGGTCACCTCCTTCTGCGAAGCAGTCATGCTAGTGAAGGAGGTGGCCGGGCGTTTGAGGGAGAAAACCTCAAACCAACCCAGCCGCCGCGGGAGACGCCCCGGGCGCCGGGCGCCGCGAGACGACTCCCGGCCACCGTAGATGCGGGCCTGTGGACGGTGAGCAATGGGTAGCTCACCGTCCGTCTGTCTATTGTCGACAGGCCGTGTCGACGGCGCGTTCGTGTTTCACGCACGCCTCAAAGAGATGTCAGCAAAGCAGAGGGGCTTGCCAGGGCCTCCGCCTGTCGGGGTTGCGGGTTGTTCGAAAGAAATACCGCGGCCCCGGAACGTAAAGGGCAATAGAAGGAACATGGGTGGGTTTTAGTCAGTAAAAGTCTGACATGCCCCCCCGCTCCGCCCAGAGCGGGGAAGTTTTTTGATGATTTCCCACGCCAAAAAAAAGGGCAAAGCTACAGGTAGGTTCCCCGTGTTACCCCGAATTTAATGCGAGCGAAACCGCGGGCAAAAGCTAGTCGTCTTTAATATATATTTTTTTCTCGATGTTTATATTGATGATCTGCTAAAATTATGTAATATACATACCATTGCTGAAAATGCTGAAATAAAAAAACTATTTTGTAAAAATTTAAACGACATTAAAAAAAACCCTAAAAAGTGGAAAATAACTTTACATACGGAAGTCTAAAAAAAAATCAGGTACAGCAACACCTTTTGCGACCACTACAGACTATCTGTATACTATCCTATCAGGCCTAAGATATAATACATTTGTACACACACACATATCGTGAAATGTGTGCATTACATTAAATTTGAATTAATATTAGGCGACCTACTGACCTAACAAAACAAAGATTATACATAATCAAAAGTCTAGATCTTTATTACATGCGATAATTATGACTGAAAAGGTCCGCCATTTACAGCAGAAATCTACGATTTGTTGCAAAATAACCACACAACGATAGCAGTAGAAGAAAAAAAGATATTATTTTTGTAAACTAATAACCTTATAGTAATACCTAATATTGATGCCAGACACATTATGTTAATTTAATTAACTTTATTAATTTGATAGCTTAATAAACTCGGTTTGTATTTGTTCAACTATAAATGACTAGACCCCCTTATTTGCGGATGGGAAATCTCCAAATAACTTAAACTATTTGCGGAGTGGGGGGGGAGTGTGACACACTTTTACTGACTAAAATTACCCATGTTCCTTCTTTTGCCCTACATATTCCATGGACGCAATATCTCTTTCAAACAACCCGCACCCGGGGTGACTGAACCCCTCGAGTTTTATCATCAATGCAATTTATGTAAGGTGGGAAGAGCGTGTCCTCATCTTTTACAAAGTTCATTCATCGTTTCATTAGTCTTAACCTACTCAGTTAAAAAAAAATTACACACTTAGTTACGCATAAGTAAAGATTAGTACTTAGGAATATTCTATAACTCGTCATCCACCGTAGTCTACATCTACAATCGTCATCAAAGTGCAATGTCACTTTACAATGATACGAACAGCATCCGTGAGTGACGTTCGTGTAATAACCACGCATCTAAATTGACATTAAATGTCTTTCCCTATTGCATAGTGTTGTGCAGTTGCAAGGCTATGCATAGCCGATGATGGCGTGTCAAGTTAGGAAATTGCCTAGTGGGGTAATTATAGTTTTCGGGATAATTAGATAATTATATAAGACTTTTTTTCACCTAGTTTACAAATAGATAACAAACTATGCAGACCCATTAAAATGTTAACACTTTTTGCCGTGGAAAACTGGCCAAGTGTAAGTCGGACTTGCGCACTGAGAGTTTTGTACAAACTTGTCGGTAAACTACCGAAATTACAAAACATTGCTGTAACAAAAAGTTACACTGTAAATCTTTTCATGATTCTAAGTCAACGGGAATTAGTTAACTTTTATGTTAAGAGAAAAACCGGTCAAGAGCAAGTCAAACTCGTGCACCGAGGGTTCCGCTTAAACTTGCAATTTAAACGGCTATATTTTTACAATTCCAACTACGTATCAGTAACATAATATATAAAATATGTGTACTTATATAGTTATTACTATTTAGGTTAAAACTTACATATTTTAAATGCTATTCTCTTCCTGTTCGCACACACTACTGTCTACGTTTCTTTTCTTCAATTATTTACTGCTGCTAGAAATTTCTTTTGAAATAAGCTGTGCCTTTGCACTATAAGTTTTGTTATGATTTTGTCTCTTGTGTGTACATAGATTATTAAATAAATAAATATAATTTAATTGAAACATTGCCTGGCTTATGTTTTGTATCATTATCTTTAAATGCATATTTATTTTTAAGGCGTTAGTCGTGTAAATGATTGTCGGTAAACCTCATCAAATAAATAAATGATGATAAAAAGATTTCGGGAAATTTTCCCACAAATTTCTCCACCTCCTTCGCTAAATGCGGGCGTTTCATCAACGGACGTAAGAAAGGGGCCTTCCCTCGTGTCAAATGTCTCATGAGAAAAATACGTCATCAATTTCAGTCTTCAAGCATTTATCTTTCTTTATGTTCATCGATCTAAATGTCTTTTTTTTATTTTATAAATATGTTGTTTGTTGCATTATTGCACAATAGTTGATAATAAATACAGGTTTACACGATCTTATTACGTGCTCTATAAAAATGCAAAACAGAAGAAAAGATCTTCAATGACAACTGTTAAAAACAAAATAGATATTATGTCACCAAAATGTGTTTATTATTAATTGGGTGAAATATGAAACGTGTATTCTAGAACTAGGCATGTTTTGTCACGAAATTTCAATTTAAAATTAAATTCTAATCATGCAGAAATCTGTTAATCCAAAATTTAGATTTTTGAAAATTTGTTCGATACAAATTAAAAAAAAAACACTTCTTGCATTTACATCTCGTAAGCTAAATAAACACTACACACACTAAATTGCAAGTTATCGAACTGTCTGCTTTTAGATTGCTGATTTTTAGAAGCTAACTGTAATAGCTGTAGTAATAACTGAAGAGGCTATCTATATAGGACCTGCATCGTTATCGCTAAAAAAAATATTATTCGTCCAATACAAATTTTCAGTTCCCATGCCACTAAAAAAACTCAGATAAATATATTTTCGCTATTACGATATTAATCCAATGGAAAAAGTTATGCAATTTAGTGTTCTGCCCACAAAATTAAAATATATGACCATAATTTTCTATTATATACAATCAACGACTAAGTGCAAGTAAAACTCGCTCACCGAGTATTCCGTACAAACTTGCGACATAAGCGACTATTTGTTTTGACTGCGTAGATTGAAAGGGTTGATTTTTGCACAGCTCTAAGGGACTATAGATTCGGGTATATATTTTTAATTTCAACTCGATACTTCTACGGATTTTCGAAATAAAGGGCCTTTATAGACAGACAGACAAGAGAGTGGGTTTCATATTTTCCTTTTGAGGCATTAGGTACAATTTAAATTACATGGCTATATCGGGTATCAATCACCGGCCATCGTTATAGGCACAAACCGCTAATACTTGTATCCACATCACATCACTAAACTCGATGACTGCACGCGTTGCTTGGGTGGACACGTCATCTCATTACCGGCTTTATTGCAGTGTAAATGTAAATAATTGATGCTTACCACGCAGTGGATAGGAAATGGAGTGATTACTCAATTTGATTTGTGATGCACAAATGTGTATTTTATTTCGTCTGTCTGCTGTAAGAGTAAGTGATGATATTACTAAAGACAAAAATAAAAATTAATACTGTCCATGATGCCTTTACAATATATCTTACTAATAATATTATAAATGCGAATGTTTGTGAGGATGGATGGATGAATGTCTGTTACTCTTTCACGTCAAAACGGCTGAACGGATCTTGATGAAATTTGGCACAGATGTAGATTATAGTCTAGAATAATACATAGGATACTTCTTTTTCGATATCATGCGGGCGAAGCCGCGGGCGCAGCTAGTTAAGCTCATATTTTTGATGATTCACGGATATTGGTATCGGAAGTCATATGAGTCACAAGTTGAATAAGTCTCTGTGGGATCCAAGACAGTTGAATCGTATTTTTGAAACTTGTCGAACTTCGATGTCTTGGCGCTTTTTAATTGTTCGCCACTGACGATAACAATATATACAACAATACACTTAGAAGATGTAATAATTAAAACAATCCACGGCAACAACTAGACAACAGTTTCTGATTCAAAATACCCTTGTCGATGCAATATACACATTGTCACTTCATGTGCTAACTGTTCTGTGGCGCTCCGTAATACTGAACTATTCATAGAATACGCTACAGGGAGCAGGGAGGACTTAGTCCACTGTCTGCGGACTTAGACGGCCGTGGGCGGTTGCCCGAACGTCCCAAACAATTGTTCACTAATTGTTCCTACTTGCCTTCGTCAACCCCTACAGGTGGCAAAGAAGTTATTAGAATTCTGAATATCTTAGTATTTAAGAAGCTATGCTATTCCGAAATAGGTCTTATATCTCAAAGTGGAAATTGTTTTAGGATGTCATTTCGTACCTCGAACGGAAAATACGGAACCCGTATAGGATCTCTTTATTGTCTGTCTGTCTGTCTATAAGTCAAAACTTTTAACTCAGAATTGCGTGGAGGTATCTAGTTGAAATGAATACTTAATACTGAATTTTGCAGTCCCTTACAGCTGTGAAATAATCGCCACCTCTAAGTCAACGCAATCAAAACATATAGCCGTTTATATCGCATTTCTCATACATTCGGTAAAGGAATCAAACCTATGAGGTAATTCCCGTTGACTTAGAATCATGAAAAGATTTACAGTGTAACTTTTTGTTACAGCAATGTTTTGTAATTTCGGTAGTTTACCGACAAGTTTGTACAAAACTCTCAGTGCGCAAGTCCGACTTACACTTGGCCAGTTTTCCACGGCAAAAAGTGTTAACATTTTAATAAGTCTGCATAGTTTGTTATCTATTTGTAAACTAGGTGAAAAAAACGTCTTGTTGTCCTAATTCAAACGACATTAGAATCGAAAATACAACTTTTACAAATTTTGATTGATTTTATTTGTTAAACACATTTAGTATCATTTATAAATTACAGAAAACATTTTATCCGATATCATAGCGTTTGCGATTGCACCATGATATCGGAAACTCGAAATTAATAATTAACATTGTAAATGATATTAGTAAATGAGTACCTATTTTTCATTTTAAAACCGTGCGAATTTAGATTAACCCTAGGAGAATATATGGAACAGATGGATTAAGGTAATCAACTTCTTGATCCAAAACGTTGTTCATTAAGGTTCAGATTTTTAGACACAATTCGACCTATGGAGAAATACACATAAGCTTTTTGTTTACAGATGAGAAATAATCAAATAACTTCTAACTCTAGGACGAGCGGGAGGAGTGTCAGACATTTGCCGACTAAAACCCACCCATATTCATTCTTTTGCAAGTACACATTGGCTTAAGATCCATGTTTCCATTTAAAACAAATAATGATGACTATAGAGATTAAACCGAGCAGGTACTTAGACTTGGAAGGTTTTCCTATCCTATAACTTTGCTTGTTTCTTTATTTTAAAGTTTTGAGTAAAGAAGTTTGTTCGCGTGCAATCCTGCCGGCTTAACTTGAATCCGCCTTTCCTGCAATGAAAAGAAAATGAGGGAGATCAGATAAGTGTTTTGCATATTGTACTGGTTTTATGTTTTATATGTTGCTTTGCTACAATACAAGAGATGTGAAGAATAAAAAAGCTCGTGGCTAAGTAATAACAGCCGCACTGATCGATTTTAGGTTAACACTTTCCCTGCACCATAATTTTCTAAGAACTTTCAGTTGGTGCTTTGGAGGCCTAAAAGATCTCGAAACTAACCTACCCATTGAAGCGTTTGAGACCTAAAATGGGTCTCCTAAGAATACAGTTTTCTCATACTTAAAAAACTTTACACAGATAAACAACACGATTATATTCAACGCACAATACAAAAGTCCTGCAAGAGATCCGATACATCTCGTAATGCAACGAACGCGTTAAGCAGCGCTTGCCTTCATTTATCTGCGATTGAGTTACCATCCACTACATGCTGAAATTCCTCAGTGCCTCGGCAAGCACGTTAAGCTGTTTGTCCCGGCTGTCATAATGTAGATCTTTGACACGTATCACAGTAGTCCGAATGATTAACAAGCAGTTTTAGTAATGATTTTCGTATTACCCGGTACTAAACTAGATATTTATAACACACTAGCTGGTGCTCGCGGCTTAACCCGCGTGATATCGAAAAAAAAATTGTGTTATTCCAGACTATAATCTACCTCTGTGCCAAATTTTATCAAGATCCGTTCAGCTGTTTTGTTTTTTTTTTTGATTAAGAATAACAAACATCCATACATCCATCCATCTTCACAAACATTCGCATTTATAATATTAGTAGGATGTATCTTTATCAAAAAAGTTATAAACAAAAACATTCACACAAATATCACACTTACCCATTACAGACTAAGCCGATAGTGATTCTTTTTCATTTAAATTGTATGAACTTTTCGCTGTCACACGGTCAATTGTAAAACTAAAGCTAACAATATATTAGAATAGAATATACTTTATTGCACACCAAAAGTTATACATAACAGTTTTACAGAAATTGCTAATTCTATGGTTATAATTGAGGTGTTTTCGCTGGTAGCGATATCTACAAACAAATAACAACAATAACAATCAACTATTTTAAAACAAAAGCTGCTGCGAACAGACTATGTATATTTCATGACCTAATTCCGCACACAATCCGTTTTGACATGTTAGACATCCTCGTCAATTATTAGTTTAATTAAATTATGTTTATTTTATTTTATTAGGTCAAACACATGACCCTCCATTTGAGCTTCGCCGCCGCAGTCGGGTAAAATATATGACAAGAAAGTCCAAAGAAAAAACGAAACACAATTGATTGGAACAATTTATCAATATTTTAATTACCTACTCAAAAAATCCAAACATCTAAATTGTAAAAGGTAGCGTGAAATATGTTATTACTCATTCACGCTTTTAACCTTTTAACCTCAACCGGTACTGAACATCATTTCTTATAATAGAATATAAATTGTATATGTTCCTAATATGACAAGATGCAAGACTACTAATAAAAAATCCCGACCAAGTCCGAGTCGAACTCGCGCGCCAAAGATTCTGTGAAACTTGCGACGGCTATAACTTTTGACTGCGTAGACTTAGAGGGTTGATTTTGTCAAAGCTCGAAGAAAACAGACTTGAGCATATCCGGGGTTGCGGATTGTTCTGGGGTTGCGGGTTCTTCGAAAGAGATACCGCGGCCCCGGAACTTAATGGGTGGGTTTTAGTCAGTACAAGTCTGACACTCCTGAAGATATTTGATGTTTTCCCATCCGCAAAAAAAAAGACTTGAGTATATATAAATAAATATAGTATAAACCAGCCTATTTGTTTACTATTGCTGGGCAAATATCTCTTTTCATACAGAGAAGGTACGAGCATTGAAGACTTTAGTATATGGTTTTAATTTCAACTCGATACCTCCACGCGATCCCGAGATAAAGGGTCTCGACAGACAGACAGAAAGACAGACAACAAAGTGATCCAATAAGGGTTCCATTTTTTCCTTTTGAGGTACGGAACCCTCAAATTTACACGTTTAGTTCGATACCATACCTATAGGATAACAATATATTATAAATTTGTTTGTTTTATACACATTAAATGCAATTTAAGACAAATTCCCATAAACAATATTAAAGTGTTTTTAATATTGTTTATGGAATTTTAGCAGCACACCAGTATCGGGAATACGGTCCAAGCTACCGGTGGTCTGGCTGAAGTGGGATCTGGCTGGAGGAACCTCCCAACAACATGAGTCGTACCTAGAAGCACCGCTTTGTGAATGTCGCCGGTTCGATCCCCGCACGGAACAAATATTTGTATGACCTACAGATAGTTGTTTCTGGTCTGGCTGTTTGTGTATGTGAGTTAAACTCACATGTTTGTAAACGCACCCACGAAACAGGAAAAAATCATAGTGTGAAGCAATGTTTTTTTAAAACCAAAAAATTGCTTCCTAACGAAAGTCTCCTCAGGCATTGGCCGACGCTCCTGGCCATTACCTGACACGACCATCAGCACCATGATTACTGAGTACATATCCCACATGTCGACAACTTTTAGAGTCAAGTCAAGTTACTCGATTTGAGTAAAAAAAGCCATTTATTATTATAAAAATGGTTTTAATCGTCATTCGACTGTCATTTGTAGATCTTTGACAGTCGTTACAGGTAGTCAGTGTCCCGAAAATCTAACAGTCAGTCAGAGTCAGAGCCTATCTGACTCTCCACAATCCAGTTAGTACTAGGTCACTCCATGTAAAATAAATAATAAAATTTAGCTGCATCTGGTAAGACAACATAACTCAACATAGTTGGGAAACGGGTAGGCAGATGAGATGGTTATAATCGTCATCGTAAGCAAAAGATTATGTCAAATAATCTATTTCGCACTCCATTAATTAAAGTCTCTTAAATTTATCAAATAAGTCTATTTACAACTGAGACAATTGCTGCTACAGAAAAGCCAACAGGCTACGTATTATGACGAGCTAGAATCATATTTTATTAAAACTTCATGCATATACATGTATAAAAAACTGTACAAAGGCCGACTTAACGCCTTGGGCATTTTCTACCAGTCTATCTTAGGATGAAGATGCTGATGTTTTACTACATGATTCAATCCTTTTAGAGTTAAAGTTGATTTGAAATGCAGTTGGAAACTTCTCACGTATACCCTGTTCCGCCTGTTATACTACTACTACTTCATAATTTTCTCATGCATATACTAACCCAAAGCAAACTAAGATGAATAGTTCAAAAAGATACCACATGACACCCTAACCAGCAGATTCATTGAAGAAATCAAAACCAAAGGAAGTGCCAACATAATAGTACACGTTCACAGTTGGCACGCCTGATCCTGCCGGAACCGGATGCCGTGTTAATTGGATATGTCAGATGCCACTGGCTTTCTCGCCCCGAGATAGTTTCCCTAGTTGTGCTTACTAGACATTAATTATTAGGAAACTCGTCTGTTCGCTGTCACTATATGGTTGAAGGTAGCGCGTGTTATGTGCGAATTAAAATTTTAGTAGGGGTTGATGACTTGTTGAACGGAATTACCTTGTTAAAGGAATTAAAATTACATTATTGAGTCACCTGCTTCTCGGGGAAATTATGACTAACATGTACATGTACAGTCAACAAAGTTGATGAGTTACCAGGCTCGTCAGATCCCAATCTGAGGGGGCGAAACGCCTCCTGCCGTAGGCTCTATGCCGGAGTCGTGCGGTCCATGGCCCTTTACGGGGCCCCGGTATGGGCGCGTTCTTTAGGGCGGCGCGCCGCCCACTACCTGAACGCGCCCCAAAAGGTGGTGGCCATACGGCTTGTCCGGGGCTACCGCACGATCTCCGGCGAGGCAGCGAGCCTCCTTGCCGGACTGCCACCGTGGGATCTGGAGGCGATAGTCCTCGCGCGCCTGTTTGAGTGGCGCGCGGAGGCACTACACCGGGGGGAAAACCCGCTGCCACGGCAAGTTGCCGCTCGGCGGGCAGACCTCCGGTGCGATCTCATGGTGGCATGGAGAGAGCGACTGTCGCAACCCCGTGCAGGGCACGCCACAATAGCGGCGGTAAGTCCCCTCTTTGAGGAGTGGCTGGAGAGGCGTCATGGCGTCCTCACCTACCGCCTGACGCAGGTCCTCACCGGACACGGAAGTTTCGGGAGGTTCCTGCACATCATCGGGCGGGAGGAAGCGCCCGGGTGTCACCATTGTGACGATCGCCCGGAGGACACGGTGGAGCACACAGTGGCGGTCTGCCCAGCTTGGGCGGAGCACCGCCGTGCCCTCGTGGAGGCGATCGGCGGCGGCGATCTCTCGCGTCCGGCCCTGGTTCAGGCCATGGTCCGGAGCGAAAGGGAATGGGAAGCGGTCACCACCTTCTGCGAAGCAGTAATGCTAGCAAAGGAGGTGGCCGGGCGTTTGAGGGAGAGAACATCTGCCCAACCCAGCCGCCGCGGGAGACGCCCATGGCGCCGGGCGCCGCGAGACGACTTCCGGCCACCGTAGATGCGGGCCTGTGGGCGGTGAGCAATGGGTAGTTCACCGTCCGTCCGTCGATTGACGACAGGCCGTGTCGACGGCGCGTTCGTGTTTCACGCGCGCCTCAAAGAGAGTCAGCAAAGCAGAGGGGCTTGCCAGAGCCTCCGCCTGCCGGGGTTGCGGGTTGTTCGAAAGAGATACCGCGGCCTCGGAACGTAAAGGGCAATAGAAGGAACATGGGTGGGTTTTAGTCAGTACAAGTCTGACATGCCCCCCCGCTCCACCCAGAGCGGGGGAAGTCATTGGATGATTTCCCACCCGAAAAAAAAAAAAAAAAAAAAAAAAAAAAAGGCTCGTCAGATATTTATTGTTTTTTCTTAGAAACCGACGGACGGATGGACGAAGAGTATCAACTGCTGCGCTGCGTGTCGCGGGTTCCCGCACGGAACAAATATTTGTATGGCCTACAGATAGTTCTTCCGGGTCTGGCTGTTTTTGTATGTGATTTTAAATGTTTGTAAACGCACCCAAGATACAAGCGAAATTCCTAGTGAGAAGCAAATTTAAAAAAAAAAATACGGATCTTGTAGCTGCTACTGAAAAAATCCTGATGGAAATACCCAAAAAAATACGCTACCCGGAAATCGAACCCAAGCTCAAGAGTGCTCAAGAGTCGCAATAGCGACCACTAGACCAAGGAGGAATACAGTGCTTATGAATCTATACATGACTGATTGTTTTTGATTAGTATTTTTAGGATTTTTTTTCTATTAGAGAATAACCCACTTTCTATTACAGAAAAACTCACTTTAGCAAGAAATGACATTCATTATAAAAAAAAAAACTAATAAGTAATAATATTCGCAATGGATACAGTCATCCTAATGTCAATACACAGTTACCTCTAACTGATCTTAACCTACTAAATACAACAAAAGCAGAGTTCGAGTGGTGTCGATGTACTGTGTGATAAAGATTCTTGTCCACCCTGACAGCAATACGATAGATTGAACGTGAAGATTATTGAGCGATAACCCCATTTCAATAATTTCTAACAGTAACAAAAAGCTATCATAGCTTAATTAAGTGGGTAGTACATTAAATACAAAAAACTTAATCATATAGATGTGACCCCACTGATACGAACGGTATCATTCGGATTTACACGCAGAATAAATAAACGAATAAATGAATCTCGAAGTTTAAATAAGAAGCAAGATCCTTATCAAATCAAACAAAGATCCATTCACTACTAATGACTCGTTTCAAATATACGCGTCTTGGTAATGCAAAAAAGGAAATCAAGTTGGCATTTCATCTAAATGTCTTTAAATAAACGCAAAGTGAGGGAACCTGCTAAAGTAATATTTCAGCGTATATCTTAAGGAAGGATCTCCTGATATACCTAAAAGTAATTCTGCCGCTTAAGACTTGTGACAAGATTGATTGATGGCTGAGTAACCGCCAAATTCACTCCGTCTCCTAATACGAAACTTCAGAGGAATACGGGAGAACATTTAACTTGGACCATTTTGGAAAGTTATTTTTATTCAGAATTTTGGTTTTTTGGTCCCTCCCAGGGTTCATCTTCTGGCAGGTGTTGAAAATGTTGAGGATAAAGAAAATTCTAAATTAACGATAGAGAATGTTTTTACTCAATAAGAAAGCACGTTATACTGAAACTGGCTGTTTATCATGAATTGTTTCGTAATTAATCTTGTTAGAAAGGCCTTCAAAGTCTCCTAAAATACGAAGTTCACCATAAAAATACACCAACTCAGAATTGATTCACAGAAAGCTAGTGTACTGATAGAGTAAAAATAAAAGAGAATGCTATAGTATATGAGGTAATTATTAATAATCATACAGGGTCAAAGGGATAATAACAGCATGGAGAACTTACAGATTTTTTTAAAAAGAAAAACTTACAAGAAGATAACCATATGCAAAAGAAAGCCAATTACAAGTAAGTCCTCACGTATAGTATCAGACTAGAAATTAAAATGAAATATGAGCACAACAGCACTTAACACACTCAGTTAACTTATTTAACATACCACGTATTTACTGCATTATTCCGCCCCCCACGACAAAGTTCATGTTTTTTTTTGTTTTGTTTTAAATCAGCTGTTCTATATTTTGTCCGTTATAACTTTCGTAGGATACAAATGTTTCTCTTAATTACCTATGAAAATGTGTATTATTTTGTGGTGTTCATTTGTGCGTCGATGTTCTGTACACATAAACAAGCTTAACAGCCCATTACAATAGTAGGTGACATAACTACCAAGAAGGTCCGAGAAAATATCACTTAATAAATTAACATCTAAATAGTGTTCATTATAAGATGATTCTTGTAAACAAACACTGTTATCATTCCAACATACCTTTGAAATGATTCATCAAAAACCAATTTCGATAAACATGACAATAAGTCATTCATGTAATGATCCCAATGTCATCATGGCAAGGCAAACTTATGTAAATTTTATTTTCGTCACCATCTTTAAAACGTCATGAATGACCTCAAAGATGGCGACATTGTGACGTGACAGGTTCAATAATAGTCATCGGCAGAATGAAGCTGATCCTTGGAGAATACCCAAGACGGGTATTCCTCGTGAACTTTATTTTATTGACTTTTAATTATAATCAACTTCTTGGATTTCGATCCAAAACGAAGTTCGTACCCATAGACGTACAAGGAAATCTAAGAGAACTTCCATCTAAATATTTCAGAAGTTAATTGCTTTTGTTGTTATGACAAAAAATTGCTTTTACAGTCGACATGAATTAATGCTACATAAAATGTAATTTAAAACAAAAAAAAACGTTGCTCCACACTAGGAATTTCTTCTGTATCGTGGGTGCCTTTACAAACATTTAAACTCACATACACAAACAGCCAGACCTATTGA
This sequence comes from Ochropleura plecta, assembly GCA_905475445.1. NCBI lineage: Eukaryota > Metazoa > Arthropoda > Insecta > Lepidoptera > Noctuidae > Ochropleura > Ochropleura plecta. Next base: position 15,555,012 of record FR997723.1, read on the forward strand.
CTTTTAATTAGTATCACCTTCTAGGATTTCGATCCAAAACGAAGTTCGTTCCTATAGACGTACCTAGAAATCCAAGAGAACTTCCTTCTAAATATTTCAGAAGTAAATTGCATAAATGGTTAACAGAAAATTGCTTTAATAGTCTAAAAGAATTTGTGCAACATAAAATGTAATTTTAAAGTATCATGTGTAATTTTATGTGCAATATAGTGTACCTATAGGTTTGTTTTTTACCTTAGTTTACTTTAAAAGGTTTTTTTTTTAATTTGGTTATTTTAGTTTAATTACGCATTAAATTACAAATATTAAATTATATTTGCATGCTCTAAACAGGCAAGATATGGTTTGTTCTTAAACCAACATTGTTAACACCTGATTATACCTATATTTGAAGCAAATATAATTTATATTTATATTTGCTTAAAATATAATTTTGCTCCGAACAACCCGCAACCCCGGCAGGCGCTGGCCCTGGCAGGCCCCTCTGCTTTGCTGACATCTCTTTGAGCGCGTGGAACACTAAAGCGCGTCGCCCACACGACCAACAGTCGAGGCGCAGTCGGGGCGCGGGCGCGTTAGGCGCGTCGCCCACACGACATTTGTAAAGAAAATCTCGTTGCGGCGCGGCGTGCGTAAATGTGCCTGCGCCTCGACTGTTGGTCGTGTGGGCGACGCGCCTTACGCACCGTCGGCACGGCCTGCCGACAATAGACGGACGGAAGGTAAGATACCCATTGCTCACCGTCCACAGGCCAGCATCTACGGTGGCCGGGAGTCGTCTCAGAGAACAAAGAAATATGTACAGACACGAGTAGGTAATGCTATGTATACACTTACCAAAATTCAAAAGAAACTTCCTCCTACCGTATTTACTAACGTTTACGAATATAGTATTACTATTTAAAAGACATACCATTACGAAATAAGTTTTGACTCTAAGTAGAAACCGCGGGTCTGTGTCGACAGGCCATCCGTCTAGTGACGAGAGGCCGTTCGTGTTCCACGTGCGCCTCAAAGAGACGTCAGCAAAGTAGAGGGGCCTGCCAGAGCCTATTCGTTGTGAATGAGTGGACATGGTTGGCCTTGTAGATTCTTAGACGCTTGTTAACTTTTGTTAACGTATTATTTTATTTTACTTTTTGTAAAGTAAGCAATGACTTATTGTCGGGCCTACGCTGTCCTCTCATACTTAAGTGCTAACGCTGTAACAACAACAACATTGTAAAACTAAATGATTTTAAAATAGTAACCATGGAGTTTCTTGCCGGTTCTTCTCCATAGGAAACGACCAACCCGAACCGTGCATCTTTTCTCGACGTTTTATAAGTGCCCATGTAGGCCCGACAATAAAATAAAAATATTTTGATTTTTTATTTTAGAGCCACTGCTTGGCGGGGTTACGGGTTGTTCGAAACAGGAACATAAAGGGCAAAAGAAGGAACATGGGTGTGTTTTAGTAAAAGTCTGACATTCCCTCCCACTCCACCAAGAGCGGGGGTAGTTATTTGATCCAAAAAAACCCTATTACCGTGAACTTGAAAATCACCAATCCCATCAACTGCACTATGAGCCAGCCCATACACGTGTTCCTTAACATCAATACTGTTTGTAAACAACGTAGCTAACTCAGTAGGGAACTATTACGTTACAAATTACCAATTTTCGTGTATCTATGTAATTAGTTTCACTTTAATTGGTTTCACCTATGTTTTGATTACAGAGGCCTAGTATGAACATGCGTGACGTTAACCCAAACAAAAAAATAACTATTTTAAAGTGATTTCTTTTTTTTGCGACAAATGTAAACATTATTACTGACAAATATAGGATAAAATATACTTAATTGCACAAAAAAAATTGTAACGTAACTAACTCTACGGTTACAATGTCGGTTTTATCGCTGATAGCGCTATCTTCCAGAAAATCTTTGGATGGGATGTAAGAACATAAAATAATAATATACCTACGTAATTTTTGTTTTTTTAATTTAATTTGAAATATATGACTTTTACAAAAAAATAAACTCCTTTAATATAACTTCTACCTAACTATTTTATCAATAATTATAGCCACTGAGCCAACCGCGCCGTCTAGTAATTTGTTTTAATTATTTTGCAACAATAAACATCCAAAGATTTCAAAAAAAGTAAATAACGATGATATGAGAAATGAGTATTAACACAGTATTAAAATCGTTATAATTTGCGTTTCCACCGCCTGTGTGTAGTATGCCCACAATTTTCTTATTACAAATTCAGTGTTTCGCCTACGTGAAGTTACTTACCGTTAGTGAATCGGAAATCCTTCATATATTTAATAGAAAACCATCAGTTTTTCTTGGAATAAATAAGATAAAGTTACTATGTGTAATTAATTGTCCCGCCATCAAAGTAGGAACTATTTGAGAACAGCAAAACATAGTACATACCGCGGTCCCGGAACACTAAGGGCGAAATAAGAACCATGAATGAATTTTAGTAAAAGTCTGACACTCCCGCTCCGCCCAGAGCGGGAGAAGTTATTTTATAAATTTCCATCCCTAAAAAAGCCTTTGCTCTACTATGTCAGGGACAGCTTCTAGTCTAACCGGATTCAGTCGAAATCCAGTAGTTTACGTGTAGCGATAGATAGTGTAGCTGTCTATCTTGAACACAACCTAGTTAGTACTGGGTAACTCGATGTTATTACTAACTAGCTTTTGCCTGCGGCTTCGCTCGCGTTAAATACGAGACAACACAGTTCCCCTTTCCTGATTTGCAGGTACCTGCTACCTGCAGTTTTTGCCCTTGCGCCTTATTGATTTGCAATAGAAAAGTTTTCCCTTTTCTTCCCTCTTTTTCCCTCATATTGCACATTAAAAAAAATTGCCTATGTCCGTCTCCTGGGTCTCAACTATCTCTGTACCAAAATTCATCAACATCGGTTAAGCCATTAAGGCGTGAAGAGGTAACAAACAAACTAATTTTTACTTTTATAATATTAGTAAGGATTCCTTTATTTCAGGAATTTTTGCCATAATAAGAGCAACAAACTAGACAATACATTTACACATAGATACATAAGATTACACATTACAATTAAAAAAATGCAAAATTAAATATAAATGTAACTTAAAACAAAATTATTGTTTTAAGATTACACACTGAATAAATTATTACAAATTACATTATTAATATATTCATAATATTTCCCTGTTCAATAATTTCATTAGAATTAAATTTAAAAAAAATAAACAAATTATGTTAAAAGTTGGGGTTGAGTCAAAAATAAAATAAAATAGAATAAATTAGTATAATAATTTAATGTATGTATTAAACGATATTTTGTCACATATGCCTTGTCTGTCTGTCTTAAGACATTCAGGTCTTTGACTGCCTGTTACAACCGTCGATGATCTATAAATTGACCAGTAATCTAGGCAAACGTGGCTTAACCTGAAGATTGAATCGATTATCTGTTATAACAAGAAACGAGCTCAGTATTCAGTACATAAAAAAATACCTCATTATTTTTGTCTCAGAATATCTAAAGCACAATCATACACTACATATTAGAAAACCAGATGATCCCGGTTGCGATTTAATTAATACATTTGTAATCAAAACAAGCTTATAAATAATATGCTTGTAAGATAAACAACGATATGAAGAAAACTTAATACTGACATTAGATGTTACAATAAAATTATTTCCTTTATGCAATCGTAGAAGCTGCCGGCGTTACAGGTTGTTCGAAAGAGATGCCGCGTCCCCGGAAAATAAAGGGCAATAGAAGAAACATGGGTGCGTTTTAGTTAGTACTAGTCTGACACTCCCCTCGCCCAGAGCGGGGGAAGTTATTTGATGATTTCCCATCCGCAAAAAAAAAAGATTAACATTTGTCCTCTGATTTGGCCCGCACTGTTAATGAAATTTCTATTGGTGTTTTAAATTGTCTGGAAATTAAACAAGGGCAACTGATCAACCCGTGCAAAGATTTGCTAACTCCCAATTTACAACATGCATCTTAGTGAGTAGATTACGTAAACGTAGGTCTAGTCATTGAATCCTATCTACATGTGGCGCATAAGTTCTAAATGCGATATTAATGCAGTTATCTCAGAATCTTAGCTTACATTTCTACATTCCAGTAAAACGAGTATTATCTGAAGTGATTCTAGTTTTGTAATAAAACCCATGTTCAAGACATCCTTGCAACTTGCAAGGATGTCTTGAACATGGGTTTTAAGATTTTCATAATATAATGAAACTGATTTAAAACGCCAACTTGGGATTTACCTTGTCATATGAGATGATACCCATAAACCTTACTACAGCAAAACCTAATACTCTTTCTAGATATGTGAAAAACCGTACCGTCCTAAGTTCGGTTGTAAGGTTGGGTTAAGTGTTATTCGGTTCTTTTATCTGGAATTCCTCGCCTGCCACAATATACCCCAACCACTACAACTCCTGAAAGTTAAAATCAACAGTAGCGACCACCAGAAAAGTGCGGAGACTATGAAGTTCGACTTAGTCCCATAGAAACAATTTAACGAAATCACTCAGAAAAAAGGCGGAGGAGTAGAAAAAAACATAATTTCCTCTTCGCTCCATATCAGCAGGAGACAAACAAAGTCAGTAAGCACTAAGGGAATCAACTACACACTAGGAATTTCTCCTGTATCGTGGACGCCTTTAAAAATATTTAAACTACATACACAAACAGCCAGACCCGGAACAACTATTTGTAGGCCATACAAATATTAGTTCCTCGACTGTTTGTTCTGTGACTTTGTTTGTTTTCGAACGCCAACTTGGGATTTACCTTGTCATATGAGATGATACCCATAAACCTTACCACAGCAAAACCTAATACTCTTTCTAGATATGTGAAAAACCGTACCGTCCTAAGTTCGGTTGTAAGGTTGGGTTAAGTGTTATTCGGTTCTTTTATCTGGAATTCCTCGCCTGCCACAATATACCCCAACCACTACAACTCCTGAAAGTTAAAATCAACAGTAGCGACCACCAGAAAAGTGCGGAGACTATGAAGTTCGACTTAGTCCCATAGAAACAATTTAACGAAATCACTCAGAAAAAAGGCGGAGGAGTAGAAAAAAACATAATTTCCTCTTCGCTCCATATCAGCAGGAGACAAACAAAGTCAGTAAGTACTAAGGGACTCAACTACACACTAGGAATTTCTCCTGTATCGTGGACGCCTTTAAAAATATTTAAACTACATACACAAACAGTCAGACCCGGAACAACTATTTGTAGGTCATACAAATATTAGTTCCTCGACTGTTTGTTCTGTGACTTTGTTTGTTTTCGAACCCGCAACTTGCAGCGCAGCAGTCGATCGCTCAGCCACTGCGCCAACCGTGTCGTCAAAACGTCTGGGCTAAATCCAGCTGGGGCTAACTGTAGGCAGATATTACAGAACGCCACCTGATACGATTCATACATGGAGTATGTATGTTTCGCTTCTGCCAGGTTCATACATAATCACGTACACCGGCGCCGGTTGCAATACTACGCACATGACCTTTCTAAAGACATTGCTTCTCTGGTAATAAATTGTAGCAACTTATTGATACCATACACATCATCATCTGCGTAGCCTTTTCCCAACTATGTTGGGGTCGGCTTCCAGTCTAACTGGATGCAGCTGAATAACAGTATTTTACATGGAGCGACTGCCTATCTGACCTCCACAACCCAGTTAGTACTGGATAATACGATACCCCTTGGTAAGACTGGTTGTCAGACTTTCGGAACATTGACTAGGTACCTGTAACGACTGTCAAAGATCTACAATTGACAGCTGGGACCAACGGCTTAACGTGCTTTCCGAGGAACGGAGGAAACTCGGTATGTAACGGGTGGTCACCCATCCACAGACAAACCTAGGGAAGCGCAGCTTAACCTGAAGATCCACCCGAGCGGCTGCTATTATTTAGCCACGAGCCCCTTTAATTGATACCATACACATGTTATTATATAACTGAATAATGTATGCAGGCAATATTAATTAAATAGATGACAATATATTTGACGTCTCAGCAGCTCAAACATGCAGGTTTCGCTGAGTGAAAATAGTGAGCTAAATGTGATTTTACTCACTAATTTAAAACCAAAAAACCAAGTCACTCCGTGAGACAAAGTAACTTTTTAATTTTCAATCGGAAACGTGCAATAACCTAAAATTTAAAGACTGTAAAATAGATAATTTTATGGTTTTTAGAGTAACATGACACGTTTTCTCTCTGCTGAAGTAAAAAATTGTGTACGTTACTCATGTAACATAGTGAACAAAATTATTTGTATCTCGTGTCTTTGAAACCCTCGCCACCGCTAATGATTCTACATTAGAACCCCTCGCCATGCTTGTGGATTAATCATAGAATCCTTTACTTGTTCGGGACTCAAAATCGCAACAAAAATAACATTGCTGTCTTGTTGCACAAATAGCTATTATACGACTTCATTTCTAGAATACTATTTAAAAACAGGTACTGTGTAATTATACATACTAGCAAGTTAATTACATTAAATAATTATATGTTGAGTAAATTTCATAACACTAACTGATTTTAATTGATATTCTTCGCATGGTTAGTCAATAAAATGTTTATTGACGATGTGCCTACGTTTGAAGTAGTTCAAGAACATTTAAATATAAGGAACTCATCTTAACGGTAAAGTATGCAAGTGAATACCAGTAAAGATGTTTCAGAGTTTCGCAATATCATCATGGAAACCTTGAATTAGTTCTCGAGATCGTTAATATAAAGAATTTTAACACCTCGACCCTCATCTCGCAAGATTAAAAAAAAAAAGAATTTAGTGACCAATAGCGTCTCAAAGCAATTTAATCTTACGACTCTCATACCCGGATACGAATTCCCCAATCAAGGGAGTATTCAGGCTTATTCGGACGCGTGGGTTTGTACACTAAAACATGGAGTAGTGTGAACATGGAGTGCTCTAATGCAGATCATGTCTGCCAGGATAAGGAACAACGCCTTTTGAAGATAGTAGTTGAATTGTGTAAGAAAGATGCTTTCGTGATTTGATTAACCTAAAACTTGAGAACGAATATACGACGAATCCCATGCAATAATAATCTTTACTAAGTAACCTTGTGGATACAGGCAGGCAATTTTTGGTCTATACGATAAAGACAACGCCATGATAACATTTCCCACATTTTCCAAAACATGATTGCTCCATTACCTCCTTACTCCGTGTCTAAAATCATAAATCACGCATTTATTTCGTGAGGCACGGACCGTTGCGGCAACGGGACGTGCTTATCTGTTATTTGCAGCGAAAACGCAGCGTTCGCCCGGCGGTTTTCACCAACATGTTGATAAATATTAGGCCACACTAGATATAATGGCGGCGGTTGGTTGATTGTCCGTCCGAGTACAGTAAATCTAACACTAAGTGTGGTACAAATGGGCAGTGTACACGAATTATTGCTTAATCGTCTGGATTTATGCCAATAGATTGCTTGTTTCCGAACAAAGTGCGCTAGTTATGAAACACTGATTATTCGGGGTTTCTGTCAGTTGTACGAATTTACCGGGAAATGTGGGGCATAGAGCGTTGTACTGTTAATGGATTTCCAGAAACGCAAAGCCAGTATGCATGTATCTCTCCGTACTGTTAAAGGCGATAAAGGGATTACTTTCAAGCGTTGTCCATTTGATTTATTTTTCGCACTTATAGGTAACATGCATGTTATGTTGTATATTTTTACTTTTGAGTGCCCTGTTTACATTGAGGATTAATTTATTATGGAACTGAACATACTGTATTGTATACCGAAACTGTAGTACAGTACTCTACTCTTATTATTAAATATATATAAAATAATAGTGTATTATTACTAACCAAAATATGTATTAAGTTATTTTATTTTCGCCGTTTGAGGTTTTCAGCACATTCAGCAGCCACCTCAGCACAGCCCGAAAATACAATATTGGAATTGAAACACAGCTGTTTCTGTTATTATTAGGAAGAGATGATTGTTTTTTTTATCTAGAATTTTCTTCGACGGACACTAGAAGCGATCGGAGCAAACAATAACAACAGGATATTACGTAGCTCCTATAAAATCTTTAAGAATGTCGTTTTATGTCTCAATATCTGTTATCTTTTAATGATCTACAAATTAGTCTACGCTTATTTAGGAATATTGATCACTAATTTATTGAAAAACCAGTTTGATTATAGACGATAGATAGGTCATTTAATCACGTCACTTGCTTTGAATTTTCGTTTCTGGGATATGCAGGTTTTCTCACAATGTAACCTATCACCTTTTCAGAGAACAATGTTTAAACCGATTTCCAAAAAAAAATCTTTTGCAAAGGAGTTTTATATTTCAGCCTTTTTTAGTTGTGGCAGGACGGTATCTCACACAAATTGTTATCGGGTATTTATTTTTTATTACTACTAAAACATAATAACATATCTTCTAAATACATTAGAGAAAATTTATCTGGTTCTCTCATAAATGCCATTGGCAGAACTGGACCAAAATGGGACCACACGGGAAGCACCAGCTTCCAAATGGAAAAAGAATTTTCTGTCATCGAAAGCTCTGAGGTAACAAAAAAAATATATACAGACGAATTTAAAACATCCACCTTTTTTCAAGTCGGTTAAAAATAGCGTACCTGTCTGGATTCTTACTCATGTCGTACAACAGTTTAGTAGGACCAGTAGGAACTGCTCCATCTTTAAGTTATCGTACAGATATTCAGGGCTGTTGTACATTTAGAGGAGATTGTGGTTAAATAATAACAGCCACTTGGGTTGATATTTAGATTAAGTCCCGCTTGCCTAGGTTGGTCCTTGGTGACCACCTATTACATACGGAGTTATCTCCGTGGTAACAGCTATCATTTTAAGATCCTTGACGGTCGTAACAGACAGTCAGTGGCCCGAAAAACTGACAACCAGTCGTACAAAGGGGTCTCTCAGGGTACTATAGCTCACCGTCAGTCCGTCTATTAACGACAGGCTGTGTCGACGGCGCGTTAGCGTTGCACGCGCGCCTCAAAGAGATGTCAGCAAAGCAGAGGGGCCTGCCAGGGTTGCGGGTTGATCGCAAGAGATTCCGCGGCACCGGAACATTAATGATTTGCATGAACTTCCTCACTATCCTGCAGGTATTTGAAATTGCGGCTTTTTGGAATGCTATGTAGATTGAGATCTATTTTATTAATAGATTTATTATTTTTGTTCCATTATATCCTCCTACTTATAAAAATATTTTATATAATATTATAAATGCGAATGTTTGTGAGGATAGATATATGGATGTTTGTTACTCTTTCACGTCAAAACGGCTGAACGGATCTTGATGGTATTTGGCCTGTGCCAAATTCCATCAAGATTCGTTAGGTAGATTATAGTTGTGATTATATAGTTAATGTTTTTTTTTGTGTGCTCGTCGTAGTTGCGACTAATTAATATTTTTTATTTCTTTCTATTATCAATCGACTTTACTTATTTGGTCCTAATTTATCACTTTTATACATACATCCTATACAGGATGTTGTAGTATATTACACTAAATCATTTTTCCCCACCACTTGGGACCACGAGTAAATTGACGTTGATAGGTGCTAGGTGGTTCTCCTATCGGTCATCAATCATCAGGCTATCGGCCGGTAAACGTGCAACGGTCGTAAGCCTCTCCGTGCCTCCCTGGGCCCGAATTAACATGGCTGGTTATATCGAACATATTAAAACGGGTCTTTTTCTCTATGAATTTAGTTTTTTCTAGATCTTTAGCTGGATATCAAAATCTAGTCTCTAAAAATATTTGAATACACTAGAGAATAAGAATTAATCAGCATTTTTTCGGTTTTTTAATTGTCTTAAACAAGAGGAAGCTACAGTCCTATTCACAAGGCATAAACTGTGAAAGTACTGTCATGAGTTAGATTAGAATGTTTTCTTTCCGTTTTTAGGGTTCCGTAGTCAACTAGGAACCCTTATAGTTTCGCCATGTCTGTCTGTCCGTCCGTCCGTCCGTCCGTCCGTCCTCGCTTAATCTCTGTGACCGTTAGCACTAGAAAACTGAAATTTGGTGCCAATATGTATATCAATCACGCCGACAAAGTGGTAAAATAAAAATTGGAAAAAAATGTTTAATGTGTTTTGTTTGGGTAGCCACCCTATATGTAAAGTGGGAAGTGTTTTTTTTTTAATTTCAACCCTAACGTGTGATATATTGTTGGAAAGGTATTTAAAAATGAATAGGGGTTTACTAAAATAATTTTTTGATAATGTCAATAATTTCGGAAATAATCGCTCCAAAAGTAAAAAACAATGTGTCCCCCCCCCTCTAACTTTTGAACCATAAGTTTAGAAAATATGAAAAAAATCTGAAAAGTAGAACTTTATAAGGACTTTCTAGGAAAATCATTTTGAACTTGATTGACACAACAGTTTTTGTACAAAAAAGACAAAAAGTTGTATTTTGTACAACTTTTTGTCTTTTTTGTACAAGAACTGTTGGAGAGCCTATCGCGGAACGTGCAACATTACACGCTCCTCCACCTTTAAACTCATAAGTGGGAACACTTATTGTGACGGACGGGAAACTACGGAACCCTACACTGAGCGTGGCCCGACACGCTCTTGGCCGATTTTTTATAAAAAAAAAAACCATGTCAAAGTCTGTTGTAAAACAAAATTACTTTTATGATAAACTAGCTTTTGCCCGCGGCTTCGCTCGCGTTAAATTCGGGGTAACACAGTTCCCCTTGCGCCTTATTGATTTGTAATAGCAACGCTAAGTTTTCCCTTTTCTTCCCTCTTTCTCCCTCACATCCCACTTTTGTTTTAAAAAAGTTAGCCTATGTCCGTCTCCTGGTTCCCAACTATCTCTGTACCAAAATTGGTTTAGCCATTAAAGCGTGAAGAGGTAACAAACAAACAAACTCACTTTCGCTTTTATAATATTAGTAAGGATGAAACAGCCAATAGCCTGTCAATAGTTCTCAAAAATATGGGATTGCAACTCGTCGGGTTATTTTAAAAAACAGCGAACACCTCATTCTCCTTGGGTGACTACTATTTTACCTTTGGATCTTCCATAATAAACTTTATCTTAGAGTAATGACTTCAACCCGGCTTTAAATATTAACAATGTTTTTGTGTGTGTGTATTTTCAGGCAATTTATTGTATATCTCTATACTTCGGTATTTTTCTATTTTTATGCATTTGGAGTCTAGATGTTGGAAGAATTTGGAGTCTAGGTGCTGGTAGTATTTTCGAGGTGGTACAAGGCAAACAAAAAAAAATAAAAATAAAGTATTTAAAATTTAAAAATCGAACTGTTACACAGGAACACTACGAATGCAGAAAAACATACATTAATAATTCAATCACATCCCATTGGCACATAATCCATCCAAATCGACCGGCACACAGACAACACTTACTCGATTTAAATTAGTTGTTTAGATTCAATAGTGATGTTACTACAGGCATATAGAGGTGATCAAACAAGGCAAGCTTATGGCAGTTCTGTAAACAGCCAACGCATCCATCAGTGAGGCTTAATGGCTTATCCAAATCAATTAGAAACTTGAGGCTTATACTCAGTATCAGATCGCTTGTGTATGTCTTGTATTTTGGGGTAGGTTGGTATGTAGGAGTGTTTTAGGGATTGCTCGGTGTTGTAGATAGTAGATAGGGCTTGAAAAGTAGATATTTGGTAAAAAAAAGTAAAGGAAGTAAAGACAAAAGGAAGCAAAATTGCTCTTTAATCGTAAAATTTGGTTTTGATCGCAGCTTCGGTTCACTCCCGTTATGTATCAAAAATGGCGACAGAAACATTTTAAGTGCAGTCTTATAAACATTTCGAATCAGAATGCTTTAGAATTTTTTGAATAGTATCAGTTCCAAAAATTAACTCTTTATAATATTAGTGTAGATAGGCTACATCAATCCAAAAGAATATTAGAATATTATTACAAAATCGTATTTACATCATTCGTGTTGAGATTATACAAATATGTGAGAACGATGTAGAAAGACGTGCACAGTAAGAGCGTCCAGAGTAAAAACAAAATTCAATATAAAAAATCTTAATAAATTAAAAATGAACCGTGGCAGCTAAAAAATGTCCAGTCCCAACTGACAGCGCCCGTTCACGAACATGACGTATGGATCAGCCCCATTCAGCTGGACCATTTTGAAAGGAGCTAAATGACCCAACACACCCGCCACCATCAGCGAGACATTTAAGTGAGCATGACACTATCAACCACCAGGGCTTCGTCAAGTCAATGATAATACATAGCACTAACATTTGGGCTTAATAATTATACAATACTAGAGAATTGATTCTATACATTGCAAAGATAGTCTTAAAATCTTCTGCAGCTTCCACATTAAGTTTAGGTACTAATTAGTGAGTTAACCCCTATGGTTGTGGAGCAGGACTAGCACTGAGCCAAGCATTTTTATCTTCAATATAATCCCCCAACTTATAATATGCTTGTCTCAGACTTTAACTAACTAAAATCCATCCATGTTCCTTCTTTTAATTAAATCAGTAGTTATTTTAGGAAATTTTCCCAAAATCACAAATTATACAATACATTACACATAATTATAGAAGATTACACATTAATTTTTTTTTAAATGTTACATTACATACTATAAATGTAAGTTAAAATAAAATAATTGTTATACCATTAAACATTGAATAAATTATTACAAATAACTTTGTAAATATTATTAATAACATTTCACTGTTGAAAAATTGCATAAAAATTAAATAAAAAATATATACATAGATTAAAAGTTGGGGTTGAGTCAAAAATGAAAATAATAAATAGAATAAATTACTTTTGTGTTCCGGGGACACGGTATGTCTTTCTAACAACCAGCAACCCCGACAGGCTGGAGTTGGTGGTGTTGGTGATCTTGTGATGTTAATGGTTAATTGTGTTATCAACCTATAGCTCTGCTCGAAGCGGATACTACATTGTCAAATAATTTTGATTTATTATATCGATACAGGTAGGCAGCTACTCATAGATTGTCATAAAGTAAATCAAAAATGTAAATATTATTTTGTTGATGGCGCCTGAGCGTTTAATCTACGGCGAGACAACCTCTAAAAAGTCATTATAAGGTACCTAATAAATATATTTACAAAACTCTTAACGAACTCATCATTGGCACACAACAAAGCAATCATTAACTTTATAATCCTCAAAATCCGTTGCCAATAATTGATTTATAGAATACTAGCTTTTGCCCGCGGCTTCGCTCGCGTTAAATTCGAGGTAACACAGTTTCCCTTTCCTGATTTGCAGGTACCTGCTACCTGTAGTTTTTGCCCTTGCGCCTTATTTATTGTAAGTTTTCCCTTTTCTTCCCTCTTTCTCCCTCGTTTATGACCTTTTCTTTAAAAATATGCCTATATGTCCGTCTCCAGAGTCCCAACTATCTGTGTAACAAAATTCATCAAAATCAGTTTAGCCATTTAGGCGTGAAGACTTAACAAACAAACTCACTTTCGCTTTTATAATATTAAGTAAGGATTGCGTCAAAAATGACATAAATTAACATAATTTTGACATTAGTCACAGTGACACTTGTCACAGAAAGGTTGCCTTCCTTGATCGTTTGATAAATTGGGCAAGTTATACGTTTTTATTAAAAAAAACGGCTCATCGGAATGTGATATTTAGAACATAATTATTTAAAATACCTATCAAATCTGTATGAACTAACACGACTTTGTAATAACCTATATTATTTTTATGATGTCTTCTTTTGTTATAGTTTCCTATATTTTGTTGTTCGTCACAAAAAAAAATGGAGCCCTAATGGGATCGTGTATTTATAGTGTCTAACAAAAGTCTTGTAATAAATATAAAGGTTTTGCTAACGTTTAAGCCAAATCAATTTGCGCTTAAGTGTGTCTATCAAATGTGGGATCAGTGTGTAAATATGCTGCAAGATAACCCAATTCTAGGTAAAGCTCGCTGAGACAAGACAAGCTAAAATTGCAATTTTTGTGTATTTTTTTATTCGTGTGCAATAAAGAATAAACGTAAACCTTATGTGATGTAAGCTTTGCTTGATTCATCATCTGCCTAGCCTTTTCCCAACTATGTTGGGGTCGACTTCCAGTCTAACCGGATGCAGCTGAATATTTACATGGAGCGACTGCCTATCTGACCTCCACAACCCAGTTAGTACTGGGTAATGCGATACCCCTTGGTAAGACTGGTTGTCAGACTTTCGGAACACTGACTACCTGTAACGACTGTCAAAGATCTACAAATGACAGCCGGGACCAACGGCTTAACGTGCTTTCCGAGGCACGGAGGATACTCGGTATGTAATGAGTGGTCGCCCATCCACAGACCAACCTAGGCAAGCGCGGTTTAACCAAAAGATCGACCCGATCGGCTGCTACTACTTAGCCACGATCTCCTCTTCTTCGTAAGCTTTGCTTGATTGTTTTAGATAAATCTTAAACGGTTCAAAAAATGGGGCGAAGCTGTGGGCCCGCATATTGCAAAACTGAACCCTGTAGCAGCTACATAGGGTTGTGGTAGACCGAAAAAAAGATGGCGGGACGCCTTGGACGGCTCTCCCATTTATTAGGAAGAAGAGCTGCAAAATCGAGAAAAGTGGTAAAAAGGGCTTAGAAAGAGGCCTATGAGTGGAACAGTTCAGGCTAACATAAATTACTCCTGACCTCAGGGCGCAGTTGTACTCCGTCCGCATTCCGGTCCATTGTGCTGCTCGACGAGGTGGGCAAGCTCTTTGAAAGAGTTATTGCAAACCGCCTCGTCGGGCACCTTGTGGGGACGGGGCCGGATCTTGCAAATCACCAGTATGGTTTCTGCAAGGGTCGCTCGACGGTGGACGCCATCATGCGCGTGAGAGCCCACACGACGGGGGCTGCCGTGTCCAGGGGTGGGGTTGTCGTGGCGGTGTCTCTCGACATCGCCAACGCGTTTAACACCATGCCTTGGAGCTGCATCAGGGAGGCACTCCGATACCACCGGATGCCGACCTACCTTCGTCGTGTGGTCGGGGCATATCTGACGGACAGGGCCGTCATCTACCCCGGTCGCTCTGGAGAGTGGAACCGGCGAGAGATGTCGTGCGGGGTCCCACAGGGATCGGTCTTGGGGCCGCTCCTGTGGGACATCGGTTACGACTGGGTGCTGCGCGCCGACCTCCCCAGCGGCGTCAGCGTAGTTTGCTACGCGGGGTTGCGATAGTCGCAGAGAGGATCCGGCTGCTGGGTCTCGAGGTGGCCTTGCACAAATCCGAGGCCAAGGTATTTTATGGCCGCGGAAACACGCCACCGTCGGGATCCCAGTTGACGGTAGGAGGGGTTCGCATCGGCGTCGGGTCGACGATGAAGTACCTGGGAATCGTCCTCGACAGCGGGTGGAATTTCGTGGAGCACTTCCGACGTTTGGCTCCCAAACTCGAGCGGACGGGGGCTGCTTTCAACCGGCTCCTGCCCAATCTGAGGGGACCAAACGCCTCCTGCCGTAGGCTCTATGCCGGAGTCGTGCGGTACATGGCCCTTTACGGGGCCCCGGTATGGGCGCGTTCTTTAGGGCGGCGCGCCGCCCACTATCTGAACGCGCCCCAAAAGGTGGTGGTCATACGGCTTATCCGGGGCTACCGCACGATCTCCGGCGAGGCAGCGAGCCTCCTTGCCGGATTGCCACCGTGGGATCTGGAGGCGATAGTGCTCGCGCGCCTGTTTGAGTGGCGCGCGGAGGCACTACACCGGGGGGAAAACCTGTTGCCGCGGCAGATTGCCACTCAGCGGACAGACCTCCGGTGCGATCTCATGGTGGCATGGAGAGAGCGACTGTCGCAACCCCGTGCAGGGCACGCCACAATAGTGGCGGTAAGTCCCCTCTTTGAGGAGTGGCTGGAGAGGCGTCATGGCGTCCTCACCTACCGCCTGACGCAGGTCCTCACCGGACACGGAAGTTTCGGGAGGTTCCTGCACATCATCAGGCGGGAGGAAACGCCCGGGTGTCACCATTGTGACGATCGCCCGGAGGACACGGTGGAGCATACAGTGGCGATCTGCCCAGCTTGGGCGGAGCACCGCCGTGCCCTCGTGGAGCCGATCGGCGGCGGCGATCACTCGCGTCCGGCCCTGGTTCAGGCCATGGTCCGGAGCGAGAGGGAATGGGAAGCGGTCACCACCTTCTGCGAAGCAGTAATGCTAGCAAAGGAGGTGGCCGGGCGTTTGAGGGAGAGAACATCTGCCCAACCCAGCCGCCGCGGGAGACGCCCCGGGCGCCGGGCGCCGCGAGACGTTTCCCGGCCACCGTAGATGCGGGCCTGTGGACGGTGAGCAATGGGTAGCTCACCGTCCGTCCGTCGATTGACGACAGGCCGTGTCGACGGCGCGTTCGTGTTTCACGCGCGCCTCAAAGAGATGTCAGCAAAGCAGAGGGGCTTGCCAGAGCCTCCGCCTGCCGGGGTTGCGGGTTGTTCGAAAGAGATACCGCGGCCCCGGAACGTAAACATGGGTGGGTTTTAGTCAGTACAAGTCTGACATGCCCCCCCGTTCCGCCCAGAGCGGGAGAAGTCATTGGATGATTTCCCACCCGAAAAAAAATTTACTGCTACGCCGCTTGTCGCGGGTTCTACCCCCGCACGGAACAAATATTTGTGTGACCGACAGGTTGTTGTTCCGGGTCTGGCTATTTGGGTGTGTGAGCATAAATGATTGTTAACGCACCCACAATAGAGAAGATTTCTCCTCGCCGCATAGTGTGGGAAAAAGTTGCTAGAGTACAGTAATATTTTCAGTTTTGTTTTCAGAATCTTCAGAGTCTGAAGATAACCGGATGCGAAAAGTTTTCTCCACGTTAGAGATTTTCATGTAATTTGTATTTTACTTTGATATAAAGTTTGTGATTATAACAACCTTTACATGTTCAGATAAATGAGAATCATTCTGTGAACAAATCGCAAAGACAATTTTGCTTTATAAACATGTAATTTCCCCTCATTGATACCGCGCTGAGTTCTATTATTAATTCACGAACATAAGTTTTAGTATCTTGGGAATTAAAACTAACAGATCCACGCGATTCTAGAACGTATTATAAGCCCTTTTAATTGAATTAAATTTCACATTCCCGAAGTCGTTATTACTAAATGACCGGGAACATGAACACCAATAGTTGTTCCATTATAATTGATTAAAATAGATCTATAGAATGGAAATTTAAATTAAGTAATAGAAGTTAATGAAAGCAGATCTATGACCGTAGCCTAGTTCCATAATAATTTGGAAATAACGATATGGATCAAAATTTATTAAGAAATAGAAATTATATTTGCGCAGATGGAATGATATCTATTCGAAAATGTCATTCGCATTCGTTATACATAAAACACCTAAGCACCTGGTTAGGAAGTGCCTTAAGAATGTAGAATGCTAGAGAAGAATTTAAGAAAAAGACATGCTTGAGAATGATAATAATCCTTACTATACCCTTACTAATATTATAAAAGCGAAAGTGAGTTTGTTTGTTACGACTTCACGCCTAAATAGCCAATCCGATTTTGATGAATTTTGGTACAGTGATAGTTTGGACCCTGGAGACGGACATAGACTAAAAAAGTGAAAATGGGGAGAAAGAGGGAATAAAAGGGGAGAGAGAGTTTTTTTTTTGATCATCACGCGTGTTAAAGTTAGCGTTAGCCCAAAGTAACTATGCCACGCGGACGAAATCGCGGGCGGAAGTCTTTAGTCTTGAAATAAAGGTGCTTTATAATTCTGCTTAGTAATTGTTATTTTTTTAAATATGAATGAATGTCTCCGCCAATTTTGTGAAAAACATTGAAGTAAATAGACCCATCAAAAGATAGGTAATCTGACAAGATAAGACTTGGATGAGTCTTGTGGCTGAATAAAATATAATCCCTTACTTATTTGTGATATTTTGAATGACATTGCTGAAATTGGTATATGTCAATGTACGATTTGTGTCTTTCCAGGCAATAAACATTGACATGAACATCACGCCCGCAGTACCCATGAGATAAGGCAGAGCCCTTAGGTACCTACAATTAACCAATTCTTTTTAAAGCACATGTTGTAGGGTGCTATAACCGAGCACAAATATAGACTTTCTGACTGCTACTAGAAAATTCCTGATGAAAATTCCCAATACTATATTGACCTTTGTACTCAAAGAACATTATTTCTTGTCAATAACAACAAATGCGAGTTGGACTCGCACATCGAGGGTTCCGTACAAACTTGCGACATAAACGGCCATACCTTTTACGGCCATACTGCGGATACTTAGAGATATAATTTTTCCGCAACTCTAAAGGACTTAAAAGGCATATAAGTGTAGCGGCTTGGTAACCGCGAATTGCTGAATTGCATTTTTGATGTTATATGAGGACGCGAGCGGACGGCTCGCCAGTCGCTTACAGAACACCGCCCTGCCTCTACACATACCTAGTACGTAGTTAAATATAACGAAGTATTGTGGAACCTAAAATAAAGACATTTATTAAGTCGAAGTCACTTGTCATTTAAGTATCTCCCAATACAGGGGAACACGCCCAACACTGGTGACCCGACGTGATAAATGTCTTTATTTTAGGCATATACAGGGGAACACGCCCAACATAAGTATTCAAATCTGTAGATTCAAATCTGTAGATTTGAATACTTATATGGTTTTAATTTCAACTCAATACCTTCACGTGTTCCCTAAATAAAACGTATTGACAGACAGACGGACATCAAAGTGATCTAATAAGGGTTACTTTTTTTTCGATTTGAGTTATGGAACCCTAAAAACGCATAAGAAAATACAAAATCCAACAAACGACCACTAAAAGCGACTATAATGATAAAAAGAAGTGTTAAAATTAAAGCATTAAGCTGAAATAATGAGACGATACTTCGCAACTCTCCCGGGAAGTCGTAAAAAAGAGCTCAAACTAACTTATATGGAGACCATCTGTTCTACAATGTATTGGACTAAAAGATCTTATAAGATAGACGAGTACACCCAAGGGGATGAGAAAACACCTGACGTCATGACCTAGTAGGAAAAGTCAATTACTAAGGGATATATAGGCAATGTTTTGGTCTTCGCTGGCAGTGTTCTAGATGTTGAAGATTTTTGGTAAAATATTTCTAGCTAAACAGCAGCTATATGCAGGTTTGATGAACACTGTCTCTTCGTCTCTGGAAAAGCCGAAACGTTCTCGTAATCCAAATGTCCAAAGACAACCATTTTTTTTTATTTTAAATTGGCTTGCCTTTGGCCGCCTTGT
This sequence comes from Ochropleura plecta, assembly GCA_905475445.1. NCBI lineage: Eukaryota > Metazoa > Arthropoda > Insecta > Lepidoptera > Noctuidae > Ochropleura > Ochropleura plecta. The sequence continues at coordinate 15,574,347 of FR997723.1, forward strand.
TTTCCGACGCACAGTGGACACTCGGTGTGCAATGACTGATTACCCACACATAGTTGCCCAAACCAGAGCGTAGATCTGTATAGAAAAGAATTGGCAAGAAACTCTATGGATAATTTTTTAAATCAACATATTATTGTTACAAAACACTGGTAACATCATTCATGTTGAGCTTATGCGCATTATGTGTTTGTTGGGGCCTCAATATATCCAATGAAACTCCCGAAATTCAGGTAGGGTAGACCGGGTACAATAGTAACACGGGGCAATAGAACCATCATCGATATTTCTACTACTGAGCTAAATTTTACATGTGTGAGTGTGCCAGAACACGCGCTACTTGGGTCCCGAGGCGCCCCTCAGTCGCCGGCGCGCGTGCTGTGAAACGGACGTGGTAGTGGAGAATTTTTGATTTTCGGCAAGCCACGGTAAGTTTTTACGTAAAATATTATTAGCTGTAGCTCGTACTACCAGAGCCTTTTCGTCAAGTAATTGTTGTTGCCAGTTTAAACGGATATTAAGCTATTGATTTATGATAAATATGGAACTATATGTTTAGAATTACGTTACTATTTGATGTTTTTTCTAAATTAGGTACTTTGGTGCAATTGTACCAACATCGCCGGGGTCAATGGTACCGGTACAGTTGACCCCATGGTAGAAATAACCCCGTAGTAATAATAACAGAGTAAAAAAATAAATACTTAATATATGCAATTACTTATTAGACATGTTCTTGTTTTAGATGCCACGAAATAGAATAAAAAAGACGGACCGTGGGTCAAGAGATACTTTGTTGTATGAACAGGCATATGATGAGATTTTAAAAGGGCGTAGCATACGCGCCGCTGCGAACATGTTCAACGTTTGTCATGTGTCTCTCATAAGATATAAACGTAAAAGAGAAGCTAATCCTGACGAATTTATTTCTATGGGGTATAATCCAGCAACGAAAGTATTTACCGAAGAGCAAGAACAAAGCATAGCTAAATATTTAGTGAGAACAGCAGATATTTATTATGGTTTAACGCCAAAAGAAGTAAGACGCTTGGCACTTGATTTGGCTATTAAATTTGATTTGAAAAGGCCACAGTCCTGGGATCAAAACGGAATGGCAGGGCCTGATTGGTTTTCATCTTTTATGAAAAGAAACTCGGAACTTTCGATAAGGTGTGCCCAAGCCACTAGCCTTGCTCGTGCTACGAGTTTCAATAAGACAAATGTCAACGCATTTTTTGATAACCTGGCCAAAGTAATGAATCGCTATAATTTTGAAGCTAAAGATATATACAACATGGATGAGACTGGCATTACGACCGTCCAAAAACCGGATCGCATTATTGCTAGGAGAGGACAACGGCAAGTAGGAGCATTGACGTCAGCGGAGCGCGGTACACTTGTTACTGTGGCTATGGCTGCAAATGCCGTTGGTAATGCTCTGCCTCCGATGTTCGTGTTTCCACGCCAGAGGTACCAAGATCATTTCATCAGAGATGGTCCAATGGGTTGTATAGGTACTGGTAACGCGTCAGGTTGGATGGAAGCGACTCAATTCCTGAAGTTCTTGAAACATTTCCAATCATTTACCAGGGTGTCTCTTGATAATAAAGTCCTGTTACTTCTTGATAATCATCCATCGCATATAACAATAGAAGCTTTAGATTTTTGTAAAGAAAATGGCATAATAGTTTTATCATTTCCACCGCACTGCTCGCATAAGTTGCAGCCACTAGATCGTTCTGTACATGGTCCTCTGAAAAAACATGTAAACACCGCTTGTGATGCATGGATGAGGAACAATCCTGGTCAAACCATGACTATTTACCATATTCCATCAATTGTTGCTACTTCTTTTCCTCTAGCTTTTACCCCTCGAAATATTCAGTCTGGATTTCGTTGCACAGGAATCTGTCCCTACAACCGAGATATATTTGATGATACCGATTTTGGCCCTTCATATGTGACAGACCGACCTTTGCTTGCTGTTAATAGCATCCAAGAGGCCCCTCCCGAACCAGGAGTTGGAAATAGTTCCCTTGAGTCAGATCTTGAACCTGTAATTCCACAAATTTCATCTCCACGTGAAGATCAAGAGACGCCAAAAGAGCCAAGTCCGTCGTCAGAAGCAGCCACTTTAGTGCCTGAAAGCATGCCTGGAGACATTTTGGCATTAGTTGATCCTTTGGATATAGGTCAGGAATCTCAACAAATTATATCTCACACTGAATCTATGGAATTACCTACAAGGTTAAGATTTGGCACACCACTACGTGAAGTAACAAATTCTTCTTTCCATTCAACTCCAGTACTCGACCCTATACCGTCTACATCTAAAGGAACTAAACCCTTCCTTTTTTCACCTGAACTAGTTCGCCCTCTGCCAAAAGCACCACCACGCAAAACCACCAACCGCGGAAGAAAAAAACGACACACGGCTATATACACCGACACCCCGGAAAAAGATGCTATACAAAAAGAAGCGGAGGAAGCTGAAAAAAGAAAGAAAGCTAAACAAATTAAAAAGAATCTACGGTACCCAGGAAAATCTAAAGGGATAAAATGTGGTTCCAGCTCGAAAAAGAAAACAGCAACAAAAAATGACTCTGAAAGCAGTGAAGAAGAATGTTTTTGTGTTGTATGTATGGAACCTTATAGTGCCAGCCGCCCTAATGAAATGTGGATTCAATGCGCTCAATGCAGATTATGGGCACACGAGGAATGTACACCTCAGGAGTCAATTTATGTTTGTCACAATTGCGAATCTGACTAATTTTTTTTTTTAAGTAAATTATATTCTATGAGGGTCAATTGTACCAGGGGTCAATTGTACCTCCATATTGATGTTTTTTTTTCATTATTTCTATGTTATGATTGTTATAAAGCTAGATAATAGACAATATGCAACGTGTGAACCAAAGTTGATTTTATATTAATAAAAACTTATTTTATTTTTGTTCGAAGTGAAGAATTGTTATGTTAAATGTTATTATTTTCTAGTGTTGATTTAAAACATTGATCTCACGATTTTTATGTTCCTAATTTTTAAGAATGATTATAAACCCATAAGACTTCAAATAAATGTCTGAGAAAATGTGATTAATACCTTTATTCGCGTTTTATTACCCTATGCAGTTTTGGTACAATTAACCCTTAGAGGGGGTCATTTGTAGCACTAGCCATGATTTCATTCAAAGTCAATTTTGACCAAGTTTTGTTCAATCTAGGCCAAATTTAGATATTTCCTTCGGTAGATAATAAACCCAGGCAGTATAATCATAATATTTAAAACAAAAAGCGCTAGTTAAATTTGTGTAATTAACCGATGTTTCGAAAATGGTACTATTGTCCCGGGTCTACCCTATATATATAATTTTGATAAGAAAACTGTATTTTTAACAATAAATTTGCGTAGCAGACAATTTCGCGTTCGGTATATAATTTTGACAACAAAAAGTGACTAATGACGGTGATCGGAAAAAGTTAATTAATTAGTAAGGCGCCTAGCCTTTTATAATAGCAACTGCACACATTTCTACAACTAAAACGCTGGCGTAAACATCCTCCCCCCGTTGAAACACGAAGCTTTCAACCCATAAGTTCCTCTTCGGTTGGTAAGGGACAGATGCGAACAAGAGCGCGCCGTACAGTTCCTCGTACAGTATTGATATCGGCTACTCGACAAATCCCATCCTTTCCTGGGAATAGCCGTACAATGCGCCCAAGCTTCCAGCATAGCGGAGGGACGCCATCTTCCTTTATTATGACCAGGTCTCCAATTTTGACGGCGTCGTGGTTGGTCTTCCATTTGAGGCGAAGTTGCAACTCGGCGATGTACTCTTGTTGCCAGCGCCGCCAAAAATGTTGATAAATTTGCTGCAGCCTGGCATAGCGCTGCAAGTTGGTGGGGTGGCAGTCTTCTAAATCTGGCTCAGGCAGCGCGGTAAGAGCCCGACCAATGATAAAGTGCCCAGGAGTAAGGGAATGAAAATCGTCAGGAGAGGCGGATAAAGGACAGAGAGGTCTACTATTTAAAACCGCTTCTACTTGAGCGAAAAGCGTTTGCAGTTCTTCAAAACTCAAATGAGAATTACCCATCACTCGCCTAACATGAAACTTTGCTGAGCGGATACCGGCCTCAAAAATTCCGCCAAAATGAGGAGCGTAAGCGGGTGAAAAGTGAAACTGTATGCCTTCCGAACATGCAAAATCAGATAGCTCGTTTTGGTTAATCTTAAAAAAATCATTAATTTCCTTAGCTCCCGCGACAAAGTTTCGCCCATTATCGCAGAATACTTCCGCCGGCCTACCTCTTCGTGACACAAACCTTCGGAACGTCATAATAAAGGCAGCCTTTGATAAATCGCTCACGGCTTCGAGGTGAGAAATTTTATAGCGTAGGCATATGAAAAAACAAAGATAACACTTGACTAACGAAGCACCCCGCCCCTTTCTATTTAAAATAAAAAATGGCCCAGCGAAATCAACTCCTACGGTGTGAAATGGAAAGTTTGGCGTGACACGTTGTGAGGGCAAATGTCCCATCATTGGTGCAATAGTCTTGCCCTGCAGGCGTCTGCACCTGAAGCAATTATTAAAAGTGCGTCTGGCTAACTTTCTGCCGTTAATCGGCCAAATATATTCCCTAACAACGGCCAACAATAATTGTGGACCAGCATGTAATCCGCGTTTATGCTCGTACTCGAAAATCAACTTGGTAAAATGATGCGAAGCATGCAGGAGAACAGGGTGTTTTTTATCATAGTTATATTCTGATGAGCCTAGACGGCCGCCAACCCGGATTACCCTATCGCTACTTAAAAATGGACTCAATGGTAAAATATTTGATTTAGAACTTAAAGCCTTATTTTTGAACAGCAAATTGTATTCAGCGAAATACGATTCTTGCTGTGCGAGACGACACAAATGAATGAAGGAATTATCTAATTCATCAACAGTCAGATTTCCGTGCAGTTTATCATTATTATTTTTTAGATTATTAATAAATCTTAGCACATAAGCAAAAGATCGTTTTATTTTAGTCAAGCTAGAAAAGTTTTTAAAATTTATTATAGGTTCATTTTGAGTAGCTACATAAGTAGCACAGTTAGGTTTAGTTTCCGGTAAGTCACTAGAATTAATTTTACTAGATTTTAAGATAGGCCAATTACCTTCAGGTTCCGTGAGGAATGAAGGGCCGGACCACCATAGATTGGTACTGCCAAGCTTATCTGGACTAATTCCTCTAGATATAAGGTCTGCAGGATTGACAGACGTGGGCACGTAGCGCCACGAAGCGGCTTCTGTTAACTCACAGATCTCCGAAATCCTATTAGCTACAAAAGTTTTCAAATTTATAAAGCTGGTGTGAAGCCAGGCTAGCACGACCGATGAATCACACCAATGTACTTGCTGCTGAACTTCACATCGCAGTGCTCTCCTCACAGCCTTGCACAACCTTGCTGCCAGTAATGCGGCGCACAATTCGAGACGAGGAATCGTCATACCTTTAATCGGACTTACTTTGGATTTAGAACAAAGTAAATTGACTGTTACCTCGTTCGCAGCATTAACCGAACGCAAATAAATGCAAGCGCCGTATGCGCTTTGGGATGAATCGCTAAATGAATGCAACTCAACCGAGGCGGGTTCATCACAAATCACACGCCGTGGAACCTTTAGGGCTAACAGAGAAGGCAAAGACTGCATAAAATTGTTCCAGTCTCTTTGAACTTCATGCGGAACTGGAGAGTCCCAAGTTAAATTATGCAGCCATAGTTGTTGTAACAACATTTTCATTTTTATTACACACGGACTAATCAGTCCTAAGGGGTCAAAGATTTTAAAAAGAGATGATAGAAATGATCTTTTAGTTAAATTATTATTAGAGGTAAGTGGGCATTTGATTGGGAAATGTAACTGATCGGTTGATGGATTCCATCCCATGCCCAGAGTACTAGTTGACTCGCTTACTAAAAGATTGTCAGTTTCAGTATTTGAATCGAACAATGATGGTAAATTAGTCTTAAACTTACGAAGATTAAAGCATCCCTTCCTTAATTCCTCAGTTACAGATAGGTGTACATAACGCAGAGTATCCTCGCTTTCAGAGCCGGTTATTAGATCGTCTACAAAAAAATCGTGTTGAATTATTTCCTTTACCATAGGATCAGAGGATTCTTCACCAATCTGCCATAGGCACCGAGTGCTCAAGTAACTAGAACTTGCCATTCCGTAAGTCACAGTACCTAGCTGAAGCGTTTTGATGGGCAAAGACTCATCTTCTCTCCATAACACAAGTTGAAGGTTGCGATCCTGCTCACGGACCTGGACTTGACGGTACATCTTCTCGACGTCACCCGTGAGGAGGAACTTATGTTGTCGAGCTCTTATTAAGATGGAGAACAGAGAATCCTGCATATTAGGCCCAACCATTAGGATGTCATTGACAGACTGACCTGATGATGTAAGAGCTGACCCATCGAAGACGACTCTAATTTTCGTTGACTCACTGCTGTCTTTGAAGACAGCGTGATGGCAGAGGAAATAAGCTGTAGAAGGTATAGGTATAGCGGATTCGGAAAGGTGGCCCAAGTCTGCATATTCACGCATAAATTCTACATATTGCGATTTGACATGTGGTTGTTTGCGAAATCGCCTTTCTAAATTCAACAAGCGTTTTTTAGCCAGTGAATAAGATTCACCAAGACAATCAGGTGTATCCAATAAAGGTAGACTGACTGAGAATCTACCAGTCTTTAAACGGAGGGTGTGAGACAAAAAATGTGTTTCGCATGCTTTCTCGGTATGACTCATAAGTGTTTTAGTTTGAGGAACATTTTCTAAGTCCCAGAATTTTGTTAATTCTTGATGAATTTTGTCAACAGACGACACAAAAGAAACGGCTGAATGATTAGAATCTATAATATTACTCTTAGTTTCCTTTAACTTATTGTTTGTGGGTAAATTAAAAAATAAAGGACCTGAAACCAACCAACCGAACTGAGAACTTCTCAATACGGGTGAGTTGAGGCCTAGAGAGAGTTGATCGCGGCCAATAATGTCCCAGAAAATATCAGCACCGATGATAACATCAACAGGTGCTGGTTGGTGGAAGTGAGGGTCCGCTAAAAAGTAATCACTTGAAATATTAAGTTTATTGACGTCAACGGGCATTCTAGGTATATTACCCGTCAACACTGGCAACACCAGAAAAGAAGAAGTGACGGTGAAATGATTCATTAATGATTTTAACTGAACTACGCAAATCTCAGTGGCCTGAGTGGTGGTTTTGTTGCCTATACCAATTATATTGACCTGCAAAGTGGTGGTCGGTTCTAAAAGCAATCTGGTTTTAAGAGATTGAGTAATGAATGAAGACTGACTACCACAATCCAAAAGAGCACGAACCTTTAGTGTCTGATTGGTCGTTGGATTAACTACCTCAATATAAGCAGTAGACAGCAAAACTTGATGGTTATTTTGATTTGCAAAATTAACAATAGTGTCATCAGTGATGTCTGGTGAAATTGTGACAACACTGGAAATATTTTTGTTTTCAGGTTGTTTATGTAAAAGTCTATTATGCCTTGTGTTGCACATGCGACACGGATGCATGCGACAATTGCGTGCAGAATGGCCTGACCTCAGGCAGTTGTGACAAAGCTTCAAGCTGTTCACCTCACTGATACGTTCATCCACACCTTTAGCCAAAAAGGTGGGGCAATCATAAAGACGATGATTACCACTACAAACACCGCACGATATATCAGAAGTATTATTATTATTATGTTCACTATTAGAAACATATGACTGATGAGACTTTATTTTATTGTTAGAATCTATAGACTTTGACGTAGCCTGAGTCTTAGGCTTAGAATATGGATGGCTGCTATTTATTGACTCGAGTATATCAGCGCGATTAGTAAGAAACTTGAAAAAGTGTTGCAAATTAGGTATGTTAGTATCCAACGTACCCCGGTATTCTTCCCACTTAGCGTTGGTATGGCTATCAAGCTTAGGGCTCAATAAGTGAATGAGTAAGATATCCCAGTCACGTGATCCTAGACCGAGACTAGACAAAGCGCGTAAGTTTTTATTAACATGATCCACTAGGAATCGTAATGATTTGTCAGACTCGCTTGTGATTGGTTTCATGTATAATAATGAATTTATATGATGAGTTATTAACTGTCGCGCATTGTCATATCTGTCACATAAAAGTTTCCAAGCACACGTATAATTTGCATTGGATACCTCTAAATTAGCAATAATGCGCGCTGCATCGCCAGTCAAGTATGAAATAAGATAATGGAATTTATGAACAGGAGCGATGCGCTCGTTATTATGCACTATAGATAGGTATGTGTCACGAAACTCAAGCCAACGAAAACAAGATCCGTCAAACTTAGCTATTTGGATTTGAGGTAATTTAAAACCTATGTCATGATCATGATTACATGGACCTGTAGTTAATCGACTTGAATTTAAATCTTTGTAATTACTTTCATCGTGACGATTATGTTTTTGTGTAATACTTTGAGCAATTGCAATGTTTGATATAAAAAGTTGGTCTATGGTTTCACGTTCGTCAATCTCGTCAGATAAGTTTGCAGAATTTATTAGTTCTATCTGACTTTGCAAGTCATCGAAACGGCTGTAAAGTGATTCAAATTTACTTAGTTTTATGGTTAATTCGGCTAACTCAATCTGAGTAAGCTCATCTTTAGATGTAACATTAGATAAGACGTTTTTAAATTTAGTGATTTGACCTTTTATTGAACTACGTTTCACTAAAAGATCCTGTAATTCCTGAGGATTATGTGTGCTAGATTCACCTCCATGATCCTTACCCATTGTGACCTAAAAACTTGCCAATATTGTGAGTTTCAACTCGGATTTAATTTAGTAAATGGTCACAAGTAGGTGAGATAATGGAAATGAACAAACACAAACTAGGCGATGATAATAAAAAACTTAGCTCACGCTCCTCGTCTAACGTCACCTGAGGCCGGCTCCACGCAGCAATAGGTAGGGCTCCGCTCCGGTCACGCGGTAACACGGCCGGCGACGGCCCGTGGACGCGTCGCGCGCGCAAGATCGACCTGGAATGTTCGGCGAGGTGGGTGAAATATATGCTTAAAATAATTGGTTTAAGCCTGTTGGATAACACGAATAAAAACTTATTATAATATCTTAGAAAAATAGCCTGATAATATATTCGTATTGACAGCTAAAACGTATGCCAATAGATGAAATTAAATAATGTGAAATTATTCCAATAACTGCCTATGGTGTATTGCTGTAGGTAATTAATTTAGGGTTATCCGGTAATTACAGTCACCAATGCACTCATAGAAGCTGTTTTAAATAGGTATTGGATATAAATATAAAGGAAAAAGGTGAAAAGGTAAGGTTGAATAGGTATATGGGGAATTCACAAGGAAAAATAGGCACTTAGCTGCATTGGCCGATGGCTGCAGTGCGATGCTGGATGCTGATCGCTACCGGCGGTGGCTGCAATGGCTGGTACACCTCCAAGGAACTCAGGTATGATGCTGCGGTGCAATGGTCACACCGGCAGCGCGTGGTCGCAAACTCGAACTTGATTTGCACCGAAATTGCAGGTCTTGTCACGGTCGCCAGATGTTGGGGCCTCAATATATCCAATGAAACTCCCGAAATTCAGGTATATATATAATTTTGATAAGAAAACTGTATTTTTAACAATAAATTTGCGGAGCAGACAATTTCGCGTTCGGTATATAATTTTGACAACAAAAAGTGACTAATGACGGTGATCGGAAAAAGTTAATTAATTAGTAAGGCGCCTAGCCTTTTATAATAGCAACTGCACACATTTCTACAACTAAAACGCTGGCGTAAACAGTGTTTTTTTAATGTTTTAAAGGCTTGCCTTTGGCCGCCTCACTAACCTGGGGGTCTAAAATGGCCGCTATAGCAGAATCATAATAGGAATTAAATATGAATTATATTACCATTCTTATATTGGTTAGAAAGTGACAATCCACCCACCTTTCCCTTGGTCTTCCTAGCTCCCCCCTCTCCATCCACCAACATTCATATCCATCACTCTTTTAATCACATGCGTTTCGTCTATCTTCATCAAATGCCCATACCAAGACAAACGACTCCTTTTATTTTTTTCTGTAACAGGCGCAACTTTCAAACTTCCTAAACTTGTTCCTTATTTTATTAGTTCTTGTCACTTCACACATCCATCTCAAAATTCTCATCTCCGCTACATACAATCTTTTTTCGTCCATCTTATTTACAGCCCAGCATTTTAACTACACAGAAAGGCAGGTCTAATCACGGACTTGTATATTTTCCCCTTTAACTTGATCCGTTCCTCGCAAGTTGTTCCAGTTACCTGTCGCCATTTCATCCATCCTGGGTTGATCCGGTGCGATACATCTCGGGCTACTTTGCCATCATCTTGGACAAGCAACCCAAGGTACCTACTAAATACAAATAAATATCGGAGAATAAATTCAACCTTATTTTCATGAACCAAAACTCACTATTATAATAATTGCTTTTAGTTAAAGCGTAGCGAATTTAAATACAATTATTCCCAGCTGGCGGCGCCATGCCATTATAATTAATCGTAAATACTAATTTCCTCCCTAAGCTTAAGTTTTTGATTTAAATGAATGTTAATGCATAGAGTCTGAAACCTTAGACAAGAAACAATAGAATGGTCACTAACGTTTTTGGTAATAGAAACGCTAGAAATAAGTGGAAGAAGCAGCATAGTTTTAGACACAATCACCATCTATGGCTTCAATGTGTCATCAATATATTTGAAGTTGACTTTAGAAAAATGTGAACCTAGGTGGGCAGGTCTCCTTAGATGTCATTTTATATTACAAGACAATGGAATGCAAAATCGGATCAAAAATACCATTAAAAATAATGTAAACATGTTGGAATGTCCATAATATTTCAACGCCTACTCAAAGGCTTGTTTTGAATTCTGCTCCAGTTTTTAAGTATTCTTATTGGTATGCATATTTCAAAATACAATGTATTTATGATGGAATGAAACACATAGATGTCAAATGCGATATGAAGGTCAGTTAGAACGTCCGTCCTTGCCCAAATCTCGATCTTCATCAAAAATCTTGAAATCCTAATTTGTTTTTTTTTTCTCAACATAGAATTCCTGTGTTAATGTTTGTGATTTATCTCGATGTCAAATTAATTCCTGATAAGTGAAATCTTTTAGCAATGACATTAATGTTTGATCGAAAATCCGGTTGATAAGCTACGAGTTAATTGGTCAAGAATTCCTTCGAATTCTTCAATGCAGTCACGTCATCTGAGATTAAGCCACCATTGTCAGTTTCCGCATACATTCAATATTTTACGACCAAAAAATGATCAATTAACATTCCTGACAAGGTAAAATAGAATCTATTTTGAAAATTGAACTAAATGTAATTAGCGAATGATCGTGGTTGGAAAAAAAGCAGCTAAAGGTTTCCGTAGCAGAAGATTGGTTTCGTTTGTTTTTTTTTTCAAATCACGAGTCTGAGGTCATCGCATTTCGGCGGCCTTGCCCGGTCGCCGACCAAAGATGACAATGCGACCCACGACATTTGCAGCTACAAGCTCAAGTTACAAATTATTCACATCCAAAACAAAACACAACTTATCTCCATGACTCAAGGTATATTTCTGAATGTGATTAATTATATATATTATTAATTTCTCAAAACACCTAAGAGGCATAAATTGGAGCAGTGTTTAGTAAACGGTCATATCTTTTGACTGCCTAGACTTATAAACATGATTTTTCCACAACTCCAAGGGACTACATATTTGAGTATGTGGTTTTAATTTCAACTCGATACCTTCACGAGTTTCCGGGATAAAGTGTCTTGACACACAGAAAGACAGACGGACAACAAAGTGATCTAATAAGGGTTCCGTTTTAGCTCACCGTCTGTCCGTCTATTGACGACAGGCCGTGTCGACGGCGCGTTCGTGTTTCACGCGCGCCTCAAAGAGATGTCAGCAAAGCAGAGGGGCTTGCCAGAGCCTCCGCCTGCCGGGGTTGCGGGTTGTTCGAAAGAGATACCGCGACCCCGGAACGTAAAGGGCAATAGAAGGAACATGGGTGGGTTTTAGTCAGTAAAAGTCTGACACGCCACCCCGCTACGAAGTTATTTGATGATTTCCCACCCCAAAAAAAAGGGTTCCGTTTTTTTTCCTTTTGAGGTTACGAAACCTTAAAATCATGCAATTCATCTACCAATATCAACAACTACGACTATTACGGTCAAAGCTTACAACACATTACTGAATTTTACACAACTACCTTAACTATATTCTAATACTATACACTAATGTTTACTGACTCTGATTTAAAAGAAAGAATCCTTTATGTTTCAAGAGGAGTGAAACATAATTATCCTACTATAACTAAGCATTTGAATATTATTCACAGAGTCAATAATCATTAGTTTCCCAACTATACCAGAGCCACACCACAGAATGTTCGAGTAGAGTTCAAAAACAAATAAAATCTATAAATACTCTAACGTTTATAAACGGAATCCTTTTTAAAACAAAATTCCGCACGTGTAGTAACTTACACGAGATATATCGTTTAAATTATAATAATTTATAATAAATCGCCCATTTTAAACGATTGCTACTAGATTATGTAACAAAATCGATTAGTAAACCAAATATGGATCTATTTTAATACGAAAAACTGGACTAAGTTTTGAAACATCCTGTATTTTAAATGTCAAACTGTACAGGTAGTGACGATTTTCAGATGAGGAAAATTTTCGAATTTTAATTGTTATTTAAATTAATCAATAATATGTCCCAAGAACAGATTTTAAGTACATAAGTGAAAAAAAATAGTAGGGATACAAAATAAATCTTACAATTTTTAAATAACATAAAATAGATTATAGTAATTAGATTAAAATAGTAAAAAGTAATTATTTTAAAAAAATAGTAGGAATAAATTCCTACTATTTTTATTTAAACAGTTCGCGCTTGACCAATTGTCTAACTTTTGACCTAGACCTTTGTCGGTCCGGTTTTAGCAGTAACCTGCCTATTGTGATCTGACGATTGACGTGCATTGTTAACAACTGAGATGTTAGTGCTTCTTAAATTATATCACAGATATTTAATCGCATTGAAATCATAAACAATAACCAGCAACTTCAAACCTCCTTTTTGTAGTTTTTTTTAGGTGTCTGTACCATAAAAGGAAAATACAGAATCCTTATTGGATCACTTCGTTGTCCGTCCGTCTTTCTGCCTATCAAGACCTGTTATCTTGTTAACGTGTGGAAGTATCGAGGTGAAATTAAAACCATACTCAAGTATGTGCCCTCTAAGTCTACGGAGTCAAAAGTAATGGCCGTTTATGTAGCAAGTTTGTACGCGAGTCTGACTCGCTCTTAGTCAGTTTTTTTTTAATTATTTTTGTTTTATTGGTTTGTCCTGTGTGAGTCTTAAACAGTTTTTCTTTTTTTCTTTGGCCACCTGAGCTACCTTAGAATCAAAATGGAGTTAAAATATATCTCATATTGGTTGTAAAAATTGGGACAGAAATAACATTTATTCTATTCTAGGGCTCATTTTTTAGATAGAAGGCAGAGAACACTTAACATTATGCTAATGAAAAAAAAAATAGTAAAATAACAGCTTTTATATTCATTCTGAGCTCTCTAGTTTAGAGATTATCAAGGCCGTAATTTATAACTACAGAAGAATCATTGATTTTATGCTTTTAACAATCTTGAGTAGGACGTAGAACATAAATTCAAGATATTATGACCGCATTTCTTATTTAGACTTTTCTTATTTAGAGTTTTCTGTCTAAACAAAAACTTTGGTTCAGTTTGGTACATTAACACCTAACGGGTTTCCAAGACGAGTGCAAGCATATTGATGTCAGAAAATAAACCTGAGCTTGTAACAACACGCCGATTATTTTTTTCCACATCTGACACCAAGATTGATATCTCACTCAGATCTGACTTATCCAAGCTTTAGTGAATTATGTTTGTTCATTTATGTACACTCGCATCGAATGCTGCGTTAATCAATGTTTACTGTTACCAACAAAGATTCAAACTTATAATTATCACTCATTCAAACACAATAAATTACCAATACGTATGATTGATATTATAATTTTGGACGCATAACTGTTTAGCGAATGCGATGACCCGACCGACGGTTTCAATGTTTTAGAAAATCGTCGTAACTCAAACAATGGAGGTTATACTCGACTTTTTTGGTCACAAAATGAGTGGCCTATTATTGGTTGTAATAAATCGGCCACATTAATATTGTCCATCAGCAAAAACTGGGTATTGTTCGATTTGACACAGATAACAGAAGATCTCACCGTTATGTTGAGGTAGGTAAAATACACTTGATCTTTGCCCACCGACGAAGTGCTACACCGCTAACCATTGTCGATTGTATCCCAAGTAATCCGTTTCACTGACCACAAACCAGTGATTCACTTCGATAAACTATGAGACAGGATTGATGTCTTGTTGTAAATTCTCCAAATATGGAAACAATTTTCGATGAAGACATTCCATGGAATTACAAACTCATCCATATTCGATTCACGTTCGGGTTCAGGAGCATCATAAACAACAATTACGGAGCCATTACGAAATTCAATCTTGCAGAAATGTCCACAAATTACGGGATATTAAAACGGCTAAATGAAATCACTATTGCAAAATGCGCAATTTCAGCGTTCGATCGGTTTTAATGCGCGGATCCGGCGTCGTACTCAATATTGAACTTGGTTGTGGTGCATTACTGAGAACAGGAATTCGTAAGAATGATCGGAATGTATCGGCTATTAATTTTGTTCGCGGGCGGATGTCGCGAGGTTTCGGCTGGCGTCACGCGCCGGCGCCAGCGCAACCGCGTCGCGCCGCTTGCGCATAAAATATCACAGCCTTATTGTTGCACTCCGCTAAAGAAGAAAACAACGTTAGTACGGTTCCGTGGACTGTCCAGTTTTAGTAACATACTGAATAAATATTCCACATTCCATCAGAACCAGTTGATTAAAGTTCGTATGTTTTGATCACATTAATTTATTTCGATCAAAAATTTGCATTTTGCGGGCGACGATGACTTAATTAATTTGCGGTGTTAGAAACTAAAAACTGAAAAGTTTAAAGGTACTCTAAGTACAATTAGATCACCATCATAATCATTATTCTCTTTCCCAGCCCAGTTTATTTGAAGTAGTTTTCTTTTTCCACACTGTATTGCACTCGTCAGCTCATAGGAACCTTCTGTCTATTTGATTTTGCATAACATCACCCTTCACCCAGTCATCTTTTAATTGGTCTTCCTCTAAGTAAAAACAGATCGTTAATCAAATAAAACGTTTCATCTGTAGAATTTAATCGCCCACACTCCAGGATTATCGATGTGCGTTGTACTTTGTAAGCTTATATCAGGAGTTAAATCTTCGAATTTACACTGCGTGTATTCTGCAATGTCACGTTAACGCATTAAACAAATCGAAAACAAGAGGTTAAAGAGCTTTTGACGTCAATAACCCATGTACTTACGGGAAGGTTACTTTGTTAATATTGACATTAAATTATTCAGAAGTTATTGCTCACGATTAAACCCATTTGTCGCCATAAACGGTGCTCAGAACAAGGAAATGACAAATATATCAATATTTTAGTAGATATAAATATAACTAACTAGGTGTCTTCCGCGGTTTCACCCGTGTCTTTAGTTGTTGCACCCCTTTTATTTTTTTTTGTGGGGTGGGATAACATCAAATAACTTCCCCCGCTCTGGGCGGAGCGGGGGAGCGTGTCCGACTTTTACTGACTAAAACCCACCCATGTTCCTTCTATTGCCCTTTACGTTCCGGGGCCGCGGTATCTCTTTCGAACAACCCGCAATTGTTGCCCCCCTTCGTTGGGTAGTAACGTGATGTTGTATAGCCTATGCTATCCTGATAATATAACTTCCTATTAGTAAAAAAAATGTTAAAATCAGTCCAGTAATTTTGGAGCCTAATTGATACAAACAAACAAATCTTTCCTCTTTATAATATTAGTATAAGTATATATAATTAGATGTAAATCTACATAGCAAATTAACAAGAGGTTCTTAATCATTTCATTGTCAGGCCCTTAATTATCGCATTCTTATCCTTAAATTTATAATCACTGACGTAATTCATTTTTAATCAATTGATTTGTAAGACGAAACTAATAATGCAATGATAAATCAATTAATTTAACAAATAGGCGAACAGCAGCATTCTTTGGAAAGGTCGTTTATTGTTGATACGTGGAATCCACAAAGGTAACATTGAAAGCTTAGAACTTGATGCAGGAAGATGTGAGTAAACAACTTTTGAAAAGATGACCTCGACAGCGCAGCGGTAGTACCTCTGGATAAGTCCATATCGATTCGTAGAAACCTTTATATTTTTGATTGAAACCACATTTATGTGATTGTGGTAGAATGTTCAGAGCCGATGCGCACGATTTGCTTTCAAAACCTTTGTATCTTTTCATATCTAGGTACTTGTGAGCAGTTGTCGTGTTATCGTAGTAGTTCCGTGTCAGAAAATTTTGCGACGTGTGCTTTTAAAGTTTCAAGGGTTCTGTAGTTCACCAGTTTGTTGATTTATTATTATTTATGTTACTTTTATCAGCAACTCTAAATTTTGTCCCCTTCACAGTAACTGATCGAACTAAACTTACTTAAAAGGCTAAATAACAACAATAACATCGTAAAACCAAATGATTTTAAAAGAGTAACCATGGAGTTTCTTGACGGTTCTTCTCCATAGGAAACGACCAACCCGAACCGTGCACCTTTGGTCGACGTTTTATTATAATATAGTGAAATAAAAATATTTTGATACTGATTTTGAACGAAATATAATATCACGTCTTGTAATCCCCGACGGCATACAGATAAATTAAAATAGATTTTAAAACTTAGTTCAAAAAACCATACCCTCTAACGATATGAAAACAGTTCAGTTTTATGAGGGACTTCAAAATATTTTAACTAGACTTAAAAATATTATATATATATTTTTTTTTAATATCTTGGGACAACTCACCCACGGCTATCTGATCCCAAGCTAAGCAGAGCTTGTGTTATGGTAACCAGACAACTGATATACATACTTATATAATTTATAAATACATACATATTATAGATAAATCACACCCAGACACAGAACAAACAATCATGCTCATCACTCAAAGTTGGTCCTGGGTGGGAATCGAACCCACGACCTCCGGCTCAGCAGTCAGGGCCACTAACCACTAGACCAACAGGCCCGTCAACAGGTCCGTAAATTAGACTTGAAAATATTAAAATATTTTAACCAGATAAAATATTGTTGTATTTTTAGTTTTTTTCATATTAGCAAAATAGCACACTATAAATAGCATGTTATGGTAAATTAATATACCGATTAACTTTGTGTGATGATGATGTTTAGCTGTTTCGAGTCTTATAACAAGTTAATTAAATATTAAGTTAACAATACATTATTTCCATGTCAATGAAGAGTTATACATAATATATTTCCTTGATCTACATAATTGATGTCCCTTCATAAGCTCTTATTAAGAATCGAAAATCTTAATTAAGGTCAAAAATGATAATGAACGAGATTGATGGTCAATCAACATGTTTTTTTAAAATGCAAATTAAAAAATCATCCAATTTAATGCCTATAAAAATAAAACGCATATTCAAATGCCAATCTATCGCCGAAAAACATTATTATAAAAAAAAATGCAATCAAAACAGCAGGAGGCGTAATTATTTTGTAATTTTGACTCTTCTTAAATTATTTTTGACAAGGGAACTCCGTTGTCGTTAACGCTTTGGCAAATATGTTTTTAATTAAAAATAATTAATTAAAACTGAATTGAGTGATAAATTATTAAGTGATTTAAACTGAACCATAAATTAATCTTCAGATTTACAAAACCTATTGACAAATGTGTCGGCCATAACATCCATGTTAATGACAAAAACAAAATATTAATAGTAGGTGTGTCATTTAAACACTATGGTAATAAAATTGAAAGTCTATTTTTCTATCAGTTTAAGCAAAAACTAAACTTACTTAATCATTTTAAAAGCACCGGTAGATTTTGATGCGTCGTTTTAAAAATCGGTCAAGTTTAATTTGGTCACATATTGTTCAACATTTAACAAGATTTTATTGTACATCATCATATTCAACATTATAAAGCCCCGTATCCACGAACGAGGGCATCGCGGCGATATTACTGTATAGAAATATTGTATGTATATTAAATAACATAGTGTATAAAAAAACGGGGCAGGACGATAACATCACCGCAATTCACTCGCTCGTGGAGACGGCCCCTAAGCATTGCATATTTCAATAATCACATTACTCAAGTATTACAGATCTCAATATACGAGTATATATTTTTCTTAACTAACTTAGCGGTATATGACAGCTTCAAATTGACGATGAAATGTTCTACTTCCAAATTTACATTTGAGTGCACAATGATCGCGCAGACGAGAGTTAGAGAAGTCATTGTTTTTTTTTTTTCAAGACTGAACCCTAAATTTCATATAAGGAGTATATAGAACAAAAAGAGGAAGACTTAAAATAAATGTCATGGTTGGTGGGCGCGACACACGGTGCCAAAATCTCGAGTAAGGACACTCGCGAAGGTCGCATTCCGTTGTCGAGTTTCCTTCTTTTTTTCTAAGTGGCAATGCACCCCGATAAAATGGCGGGTTGAGGGTCGATCACGCCGGGCAACATTCTGGCAGTTTCTGATGAAACCCGTCCAGGCACCTGATTCAACAATAAAAGAAAACCCAATTTGAGGCTAATCAATAAAATTGTCATTAAAATAATGACCCATCTTTCCGCTTACCCCAAAATTGCGAGAGAATGTTTTTTTTTAAATGTACTGCAATTAGTTCAATTTATCAAAGTTCGGACGTCGTTCGTTACTCAGAATGCATTTGGATGGCGTTTCATGAGGGCTCTTCACCGTAGAAAAAGACCAATTTGAATTGTACTGCCGTCTTCCGCCGTTTTGCTATGAAGTTTTTTAGGGTTCCCTACCTCAAAGTGAAAATACAGAACCCTTATTGGATCAGTGTTGTTCTCCGTCTGTCTGTCTGTAAAGACCCTTTATCGCGGGAACGCATGGAGGTAGTTGTTGAAATGAAAACTATTTACTCAACTCTATGGTCCCTTTGTGCTGTGAAAAAATCAACCCTCTAAGTCTACGCAGTCAAAAGATATGACTGTTTATGTAGCAAGTTTGTACGGAACCCTCAGTGCGTGAGTCTGTCTCGCTCTTGGCCGTATTTTCCTTAACCTATATTTTCCCATTGCTAGACAAAGGCTTCTCCCGTAGACTGCTCTCTTCTCTGCTTCTCTGCGTGCGTTTTCTCCATCCAATCTGTCACGAACGCTTCTAAGTCGTCACGTCGGCGTCACTGACATACACTGCGTGACAACTCTATCCCATTCGTCCAAACCATGGAAGTTTTATGTAAAACTAGCTTTTGCCCGCGGCTTCGCTCGCGTATATTGAGGGTAAAACAGTTCCTCTTTCCTGATTTGCAGGAATGCTACCTGTACCTGTGTTCCCTTTTCTTCCCTCCTTCTCCCTCATTTCCCACTTTAAAAAATATAAAATATTCTATTTCCGTTTCCAGGGTTCCAACTATCTCTGTACCAAAATTCATCAAAATCGGTTTAGCCGTTAAGACGTGAAGACGTAACAAACAAACTCACTTTCGCTTTTATAATATTAGTAAGGATAAATTAATTGGATTTTTGATTGTGTTAAGAAAACAAAGAAACAGTAAGAACAACATTATTTTGACGGCACGGTTGGCGCAGTGGCTGAGCGATCGACTGCTGCGCTGCGTGTCGCGGGTTCGATCCCTGCATGGAACAAATATTTGTATGAGCTACAGATAGTTGTTCCGGGTCTCGCTGTTTTTGTATGTGAATTTAAATGATACAGGGGAAATTCCTAGTGTGGGACAAGGATTAAAAAAAAACTAATTAATGTAGCTACGGACATGTTTAAATAAATATCATTATCTTTAAAAGCGTGGTGGTGCATCTCGCAACGGAATGTTAAACGGTATTGAGTTAGACATTCTCTGATATTTCAGATAACGATCAGATATCGATGATCGTATAAAAACTAATTGAATAGCAGTTACTTTTACGAGTGAGTCAATCAATTTTTTATTTAGCAAGATCAGTTTTAGGGTCTTTCATTTCGACATTTTGTTGCAATGTCATATCAATAATTGTATTTTATGAATATTAAACCGATGACATGATAGCGGTGCGTTTCATCTTGATTTAAAGTTAAGTTATATTTAACTACCTTTTGCCCGCAGCTTCGCTCGCGTTAAATTCGGTATAACACAGTACCTGCTACCTGCAGTTTTTGCTCTTGCGCGTTATTGATGTAATAGCAACGCTAAGTTTTCCCTTTTCTTTCCTCGTTCTCCCTCATATTCCACTTTTTTTAAAAAACAGCCTATGTCCATCTCCTGGTTCCCAACTATCTCTGTACAAAAATTCATCAAAATCGGTTTAGCCATTAAAGCGTGAAGAGGTAACAAACAAACTCACTTTCGCTTTTATAATATTAGTAAGGATAAGGATTACTGAATCCTAAATGCAAATGGGAGCGAGTCTAAAATATTATTCCATTTAGCTATATACGGAATGTTATCATTTTAAGATCGTTCTTCAAATATTATTACAAGTTTGATTGCATCAAAGCAGCCAAATTGTTTAACATCGTGAGTTTAATGTCATTTGCAGATATTAGTCTAAGCTGAATCAAAGTCAACCTTAAACTAACTCTGTTAGAATATACTGTAGAATGATACTATCTGTTAATATCAATTTACGTATTTTTGTTACTTTGAAATAGATAATAAGGGTAAAACTCACAAACCCTCCAAATCAAGATTATGATAAAACAGAATCACTTTCAACTTACATCGCCACATCATTCAAGGTAAGCATAACTCACTAATCTCTCTTCATACAATTACACTTCCACTCACATCAAACATTTTTTATTTGACGAACTAGATCTTGCATGAGAATCGTCAAGAAATCAGACAGGATCGTGACCGTTGAATAGGATAGAGGGATGCTTTGCAGCAGTGGGAGAATATTAGCTAGCTATGAATTGGGGTCAGCCTAAAGTGTAACCGGATGCAGCTTAATGTTACACCACAGACTACCTAAGTACTATTTCTCCTCCTTTAAATCCATCCAAAGGTTGCCTTGAAAAGATCGCTTTTAGCTATAAGACCGCCCATTGTGTCACCCTATTTACATTCAGTCAAAAAAGTATCGGGAATGGATGATTTGTATAAGGTTCCAAATTAAAATTTTTGTTTTTTTTGGAATTGTTAGATTGGCACAACTGTTTTCCATTTTGGCGCGGAGTTTGAGTTGCATCTGTTATTTATATTAAATACAGTGCTGGTTTTAGTAATATTCATAATGGATATATAAATGTTTTCTTTGACTATCGCGGTGTTGTGCACTCTGAATAAATTCTTACCGGAAGGTCTAACGGTAAATAAAGAATATTATTTGAGCGTTATGCGGCGTTTAAGAGAGCAAATTCGACGAAAAAGGCCAGATTTGTGGAAAGAAAATTCTTGGATTTTGCACCACGACAATGCGCCTTCGCACAAGGCTATCATTGTGAACGAACTTTTGACCAAACACTCAACAAATACCATCCAGCAACCACCATATTCACCAGATATGGCTCCTGCTGACTTTTTTCTTTTTCCTAAACTCAAATTACCACTTCGTGGCACCCGTTTTCAATCGATAGAAGACATAAAGGAGAATTCGCGGCGAGAACTGAACTCAATTCCGGAAGCAGCGTTTAAAAAATGTTTTGATGAATGGATTATTCGTTGGCGCAAGTGTATCGTTTCTAAAGGAGCATACTTTGAAGGTGATAAAATAAATTTGGATGAATAACAGACATTTTGTGTATTATTGATCTTTTCCCGGTACTTTCTTGACAGAGTAGTATAAGTTGTTTAATGTTATTCTTGTTATTTGTATGGTGTACATAATAAAGAATATTCTATCTATCTATCTTAATACCACTTCTTCACATGAAGCTACTGAGTGGGTCATCATACTCCTTACAAAACAAATGCAACACCAAATATCATACGTACATCAAGAAGGATCTGGGCAAAAAATCTGCAAACAAGACACTAAACATGTCAACATTTGAACAAATATTAGTTTAGGAAGCAATATTTTAGAGTTATTGGAACGATTAAGTTGAAGAGCCAATTGAAGCCTTAAAATGTTTGGATAAATCATCAATAATGTCTTTCGGAAATGGGTAACAAAAATAATATGAGACCAGTAAGTACTTGGGTTTTTAGGGAAAAATAAAGAACATTAATGATATATAGGATCTACCTACAAATTATTTAATTAGTCGTAACATTCATCTTTTCTCAAAATAGTGAAAATATATCGTGACGAAACCAAACATTGCATGTAAAGCTTTCTTTTTGAATGGCCTCTCAATTGTCCTACTGCAGGGCAAAGGCCCGTTCCCGTATCTCATTTCCTTCTATTCTGTGTGAACTCTGGTCATGTTCGCCCCGCATATAATACCAGATCGTCACACCACTTTCGCCACCGTCTACCTCGATGGTGATTTCCACCATCAGGCATCCAGCATTAGCTAAAGGCGGTACAATATGATGTAAATAAGAATAAAGAAACAACACATTTATTACAAATTGCAACAATCGATAGAGTAAGCTCGATCACCTAGTCTTTATTAAAAATAAAAAAGTAAACAAAAAGAAAAGAAAGGTGGTTCAGTTCGAGAAATAGAGGAATGTGGATAAAGATCCCAATTAAATTCGGATAGGGGAGGAAATAAATTTTGATGTTTAAATTTACAAAAAGTCGTACACCGCTATTCAGTAGTAGGTATAAGCATAGCTCTTAGTTTTCCAATCAACTGGATTCAAACTAGGGCATGCCTTGCATGTTATATGTTTTAAAGATGTATAAAATTAAAATTCTTAAAGTAATGTAGCGACATGCTATTGAAAGTTACAAACTAAAACCAGCAAGGGCATTCAGAGATTGTCAACACATTGGTGGCGCCACATTCCGTCTCCATACTTGTGTATGGAGACGGAATCTAGTTGGCAAATTAGTTAGTAATCCTTACTAATATTATAAAAGCGAAAGTGAGTTTGTTTATTTGTTTGTTACCTCTTCACGCCTAAATGGCTAAATTTTTATGAATTTTGGTACACAGATAGTTGGAACCCTGGAGACGGACATAGGCTATTTTGCTTTTTTTTAAATAAAAAGGAGAAATGAGGGAGAAAGAGGGAAGAAAAGGGAAAACTTAGCTTTGCTATTACAATAAATCAGGCGCAAGGGCAAAACTACAGCTAGCAGGTACCTGCAAATCAGGAAAGGGAACCGTGTTACCCAAAATTTAACGCGAGCGAAGCGGCGGGCAAAAGCTAGTACGTTTATAAGCCGCGTCGTGCACGCATAACTACCGTCGTCGTAGGCTTATGGACGATAAACTTACTGTTCTCCAAATAACAATTTGAATTTCGAATGAAAAAGGACTGAAATTGTAGAGGTTGACATGAAAATAAATGAATTCCTTTTTCGAATTCAGTGCTGTCATTTAAAAAGTAAGGTTCGAACGGAATTTTACAAAATACTCTTACAGGTTATAAATGCGATACAAGAGTATTTATGATACTTTGTATTTTCTTAAATCTGAGGGTCGTGACCTAATGAGGTGTCACCTTCTTCATGACCTTAAGCCACTATTGCTATATTAAGAAAAACGTATGTAGGTATGTAGTTTATTGTTGATACCTTTGGGAGATGTCCTGATGAACTTCACCTTTTTATAAGACAGAGGTCTCTTGTCTAGGTAAAGGACCTAAAAGATGAGAAATCTAGTAGTAAACGAGTCACGTGATGCGTCAATTTACGATGACAAAGTGACGTGTCTAGTAAAAGTTTTCTATTAGATTTTTTATTTTGCAAGATGTGGTTAAAAAGTTACTGATAACATGTCTCAGTCACTTTATAAAAAAAAAAACGAACAAATAATACGCTCCTTATTTCTTAAAAAAATACTGCTATATTTTTGTTTTCAGTAAAGAGAATCATTTATTATTTATCGCGCCTCTATCTGCCCACAAGTTTTATAACAAAAACATCAAATTTGATACAAAAATATGAAGGCTGATATCTTTATTCCAATTGGTGTGGATTAAGACCGCAATAATTATGGTAATCTCACAATAACCAACACACACAAGTGAATTTATATATAACAAAATGATTGTGTCTGTCGACGGCCCAGCTAGTCCATAAACAATTGGGACACACACACATCTATATTTATATAAAAGGGAAAATTACTAACTCATTCATCACGAAATCTCAGAAACTACGAGTGATAGGATACTCAAATTTTGAATGGGGGTCTTTTTCTCACGTAAGTGATCTTTAAAACGGGATTTTACGAAATTAGTATGGGAGAACTCGTTTCCTTGGCTGGGTTGACTTGGCATGCTATGACGAAACTAATAGATTAAATAACATCACGCTACAACAATGAGGAGCTGAGTAGCGGGTGAAACTGCACAGCTCATCAGCAATAATATTCAAGATATTGGATTATTTAGCATAACAAAAGGAAAATAAGACTAACAATTCAAATTACGAGTTCTTTTGAGGAAAATGCTAAACTATTTCTGCATACTGCTTATCATGTGCTAATAAATAAATAATATAACATAACATCCCGCTTGTTATCCTCCATGGGTTGGACAGATGTGTACCCAAAAAAAATACATCCACATTTCGCCAGTTTGTTTGTCCCATTAAGCCATAACCCACCCAAGAGGTACTGGAAAAATAACTTCGATCCTCTAAAATTTTGTTGAAACTAATTTTATTTATTTATTAAAACTTTATGCACACATGTGTGACTGTACAAATACTGTACAAAGGCGGACTTAATGCCTTAAGCATTTTCTACCTACCGTAGGGTGATGCAGAGGCAAAACATAGTAGGTGCGATAATAAAAAAAAAAGGATATTAGAAAATAAATATTGAAAAAATAATAATAAATATACATAATATAAATAACTACTAATACTTATACATAAAATAAAACATCTAAATTAGTGTATAAAAACTAAAACATAATTATAGTAAAAGCAAAAGTAGGTAGTATAACGACACTGATATAAATAAATCGAAAATACTTGATTTATACTTTTATTTGGGCAGAGGTTTCCCTTACAATGATTATTAAAAAGAGAATAACAAAATCATCACTCCTCGCTTTTATAACGCTGGCTGGCTGGCGGCTACTTCACCTCCCCGGCTCAAAATTTGGTAGGGATGGCTCACGTGGTAGGGAAGTGACGTAGCGGCTGGGCGTGGCGGGCTTGACAGCCGGCTTAATGGCTTGCTAGCGACATCTGGCGTTACACTCGGCCATCCTGCAACAATATTGCTCCCGCAATGGGAACAACAAAACAGTGATTACAAGTCAGCTCAGAACAAATTGCACATTGGGGAAATATCCTTTTATCTAGCTCTCAAGCAGATCTACGAGATCTTCGGTTTCCAATTGTTCATCCACACTACTGGCGCTATCGGACATAGAAGCAATGCTACGATATGGTCGTAAGGAATCAGCGGATACTAGGCCTGTAAACTTTTTGTATCCTCTAAGACCTTTCATACTTCTTAGTTTATATCGGTCATTACCTAACTCCTTAATTATAACATATGGGCCAGAATATAGATCATCTAACTTAGAATTAACTTTATTGCCGCTAGTAGTCGGAGCCTGGCGCCAAAGAACATAATCGCCTTTTTTATAAATCGTACTATTTTTACGCCTTTTATCAAAGTTACGTTTCATTTTCTTGCTAGCTATTCTAATTCGACTGGTAGCCTTATCGCGTCTAGATTGCACTGGCTCAGAAACTCGATCAGGGATGGACACATCACATACAGATCTACCTACACGAGCAAACATTAAATCGTATGGCTTATAGCCTGTTGTATTATTAACAGTATTATTAATACCCCATATGACATTTGGTAAACTATTGTCCCAATTATGAGAAGCCTCGCTGGGTTCCGTGGCTCTCAACGCATCGAGAATTGTGCGATTAGTGCGTTCTACCTGCCCATTAGACCTAGGACATGCAATAGATGTTAACGTGTGTTTAAACTGCTTTTCTGTTGCGAACTTCTTGAAGTATCTACTCGTAAAGGCCTTACCATGATCGGAAACTACGTGATCTGGGAAACCGAATAGACTAAAAATGCGTTTTAAAACTCTAATTGTCTCTACAGAATTAACAGTACGTGTAGGCTCAGAAACAACGAATTTAGAGAAAGAATCTGTCAAAACTAACATGTATTGGTACCCCTTTTTAGTTTTGCTAAAAGGGCCCAAATGATCGATGTGTACCATTTTCATTGGTTCAGTAGGTTTAGGGATTGGATATAGTTTGCCTTCTTTCCTACCGTATTCTCCTTTACCGTACGCACAATGTAAACATGACGTCACATATTTCCGTATGAATCGGGACATTTTTGGAAACCAGAAATCATTTTTTATAAGATCTGAGCACCGTTTTAATCCTACATGGCCAATATCGTCATGATGCATTTGTAATATTTTCCATCGCGCGAAATTTGGCACCACTAATCGGGTACCGTAAAGGGTTTTACGATACAGCCTACTGTCAACGATTACATAATTATTTACTATATCACTATCTGTGCACCCACTTTGCAATAAATCAATATTATACGTTTCGACTTTTCATCTTGGCATTGCACTGTACTAAACCAATCTTTTACTTCTAAACGGAACACATTAACGGCATCTATCGGATTCCTGCTCAAGGCGTCGATATGTTTCATGCGCTCACCCGGTCTATAGTCAATAGTTATATCATAGTCTTGAATCAAAAGCCACCAGCGGGCAATGCGTGGAATAAGATCCCGTTTAGTCATTGTATCGCGAACTGCACTACAATCCGTAATTACACGAACATTTTTACCCAACACATATATTCGAAACCTGCGCAACGATTCCACCACGGCAAGAGTCTCGAGCTCATAGCTGTGATAAACATTTTCTTCCCGACTGGTAACGCGACTAAAATACAAGACAGGGCGCAAACTACCGTCAATCTGCGTTTGTAAAAGAATACCTGCTATACCCAACTTACATGCATCCGTATGAATTTCTGTTGGCAAACTAGGATCATATATCGCTAACACCGGCTTATCACATAATTTATTTTTTAAATTCTCAAAACTAGATTTTTGTGACTCTCCCCATACCCACATCTTATTTTTTTTTGTTAGTTCGGTAAGCGGACGAGCTATTATTGCAAAATTATGGATGAACTTCCTAAAGTAACTACATAGTCCAATAAATTGACGCACTTGGTGTACGTTACACGGAACGGGAAATTGAGACACAGCTGCCAACTTAAATTCCCCCGGTTGAATGCCATCACATGATATTTCATAACCTAAATAAGAAATCCTATTTTGTAAAAACAAACATTTGCTCATATTTAATTTTAAATTCTGCGTTTGTAATTTTTCAAGAACTTTTTCTAATAAATCTAAACCTTTTTGAACGTCGACTGACGGTAGCAAGAGGTCATCAAGGAATGCTATTACCTGTGACGATTTCGACCGTTTGATGACATTATTAGAGTTATTTTTATTTAAATGATTCACTTCGAAATTTTCAAAACTATCTACGACCTTGTTTATTAAGCGCATAAAAACTGAGGGAGCGTTAGCGAGACCGAAAGGAACCCTATTATATTCGTAAAGACCTTGAGGTGTGACAAAGGCTGTTTTATGTGTATCTTCAGGATGGATGCTCAGTTGATGGTACCCTTGGGCTAAATCAAGACTGGTGAAGTAGTTCTTACCGGATAATTTAGAAATTTGCTCATCGATATTAGGTAATGGATATCTATCGCGGATAGTTAACGCATTTAAAGCCCTGTAATCGACACATAGACGATTATCTCCGTTCTTTTTCTTCACTAAAACAATGGGAGAAGCATACTCTGATTCGGATTCTTTTATAATGCCTGCTTCTAATAGCTCATTAATTTTGACTCTAACAATCTCTTGTTCATGATGTGCTAATCTATAAGGCCTACGGTGTACTGGTTCATTATTGGATAATTTAATGCGCATTTGAACTAAATCCGTACATCCCAACTCCTTAGTACAGCTAGCAAAACAGCTACTATAACGAGATAACAAACGAATTAATTGATTACGATCAGATTTGCTTATCGGCCTACCCTAATTTTGTCTAAGTCTACCCCACCAATGGCATAATTATCGACACACGAGGCACTCAATTGTAAAACACATGTGGCTAATGGCATATTGCAAATATTGGCATGTTGACTGACCTGGTTATTTATGCATGGCTCCTGGCAGCTCTCAGCGCGAAGCAGGACAGTTCCTTTCTTCCATGCGATGTCCTTGGATCCGCTATTGACGACTTTGAGGTAGCCTTCATCTCCACGGAGAAGCGTTGCTGGTAGCGAGAAGGATACTTCTTGAAACTCGAAGTGTCTCGCAGGTGTTACGACGTGGTTCCTGGCCGCATTGCCAATAATATGTACCTTGATAATGGAGATACCTGGTGGTAGGCATTCATTTGCAGCAGTGACGACACGAAATCTGCTAATAGCTTTAATAGCATCCAGACTGGAAAGGAAATCGAGTTCCTTCTGAAGTGTAGCTTTGCCTTCATGTACCACTAATGACACACCTTCACTGTTTATAACCGGTTGCCCGATCAAAAGATTTACGCCACTCATTTCAATGTCAGTTAAATATGCGTTACAGGTCATACACAGGTCATCAATTTCGAGTTGAAACTCGACTTCGCCATTACTATTGATGCAACCACCGGAGAATCCCTTCAAAGAAACGGATGCAGGTTTGACTTCGAGACCCAGAAGAGTAGCTACTTCGCTTGTAATCACATTTACTTGACTACCCGTATCGATGTATGATTTCACAAAGGCGCCGTTGATTTTCGCAGTCTTTTTGTAAATATCATTGTAGTTTTGAAGCAACTTTATTTCCTTCACACTATCTGCTCCCGGGGCGGGCCCATTTTTAGGATTTAACGGGCAACGTGGAGCAATGTGACCTTGTACGCCGCATTTATAGCAGCTGCGTTGGTCAGGTAATGGACAGTTGCGTACTAAATGTCCAATTTTCTTGCAGCGTGGACATGGATCAGTGTCAGGGTTTGCAGCAGGTTTCTTTTCTGTGGGGCGCGATATATCTTTGTAGCCTCCTCTTGTCTCCGGTGCAGGATGTTTGTAGTCGTCGAGTGCCGATAAGAAATTTTCATATAACTCGTCAGGTCGTTCGCATTGGAATGCTCTCGCATTTGATTGCAACGCTAGAGGCAAACCTCGTATGATGCAGGACACTGTGGCGATATCCGATAATTTGCTTCTGAAGCACAAAGCAACTTTTACTTGGTAGTATTTTGTCATGCTTTCAGAGGGTAGTTTTTTTCGGTTAAGCATTTCTTCGAGAACATGAGCGTAGTCTCGATGTTTCGGGAACGCACGAAGAAGCATTTCTTTCCATTGCTCCCAAGAGAAGTCGTACTCATCGAGCCGATTATACCACTTTCTTGCCTGTCCTCTTAACTTGTCTTGAAGGTGAAATGACTTAGTTTTGTCATCCCACCCGTGAATTTGTCCTAGTTGCTCAATTTTCTTTATCCAGGCGGTAACTGTGCACTCTTCGTTTTCGGGGTCAAATTCTGGAATTAACGATGCGGCACGGTGTTCTTTCCGACGAATGAGGGTAGGCGCTTCGTGTTCCAGATCGTTGAATGCTTTTTCAACCTCTTGTGCAAGGAGACTCTTCAATATTTTCCTTGCGGGTGGTGTGCATCGCCCTTCTTCGTTTGAATTTTCAGAAATCCGGCTTATCGAAGCAGAATCTTCGTCCTCCCGACAAGGCGACCGCCGACGTTTTTGTGTAGCAGAGCGTCGTTTCATCGTAGGTTTTTTTTTTTAAATCCCACTTCTGAGTATAACGACACTGATATAAATAAATCGAAAATACTTGATTTATACTTTTATTTGGGCAGAGGTTTCCCTTACAATGATTATTAAAAAGAGAACAACAAAATCATCACTCCTCGCTTTTATAACGCTGGCTGGCTGGCGGCTACTTCACCTCCCCGGCTCAAAATTTGGTAGGGATGGCTCACGTGGTAGGGAAGTGACGTAGCGGCTGGGCGTGGCGGGCTTGACAGCCGGCTTAATGGCTTGCTAGCGACATCTGGCGTTACAGTAGAATTAGTTTCGCAGTTTAAAATTTAAAATATCGTATTCTATCTAATATTTCTATGAATAGGCTTTTTTTATTTATGCCATAGGAAGAAATGCCATCAACAGGGCACAATTCCAGACTTCATGGCTGCTTCTGAGAATATTTCTATTGGGAAACCCCTCTTCCTATCATTAGCCCAACTCGGGAATCGAAACCAAGGCTTCATGTTTAACAGTAGCGCTTGTAAACTCTCATCCAATGCAATACTTACTTGATATCATCATCCCACTGCTGGGCAAAAGCGTCTCTCTATGATGACCAGTTCTATCAATCTATGGGAATGGCGAAATACGGGCGTTTTGTGGGACTGCCTCTTGTAATTTGACGTTCAAAAAGTGCTGAATTTGAATTAATGACTTTTCATTTACCTATTATTTTTTCTTTTCATTTGATTTCATTTATGAGTAGAGTAGACCACTAAACTTGTCGTCTGTTGTATTTATCCCTTCCCGTTATCTGTTACAAAGTCTGCCATGACACTTTTTTGGCCCAAACCTCATACCTCAGCCCACCCATACAATACTTTCATTTTTAAAGCAAAAAAAGGAAGAAAACATGTTTATTTGGCACTGGCCACAAATTACTCACAACATTAAAAAAAAACACAAACCTTAAAACTATGTACAAAGAAAAAGAAAGCAATAAAAAAACAAAGCTTTATTTAAACAAGCGCACTTACATACATATTCATCAGTCTCCTGGTCTTATATCAAGTGGGCTCGGCGCAGCAGCATATCTTCTTATTCCATACTCCTCTATTATTCGTCTATTTATCGGACAGATCCTTTCCTGCCATATCAACCTTCACACAGTCCATCAATCGTTACTTTGGCGTTCCTCTACTCCTGTTTCCATCCACATTCATTCTCAAAACTTTCGTCACGACATTTTCCTCCTTCTATCTTTTTTTTACGTGTGGCAACCCTCGTTGGATGTCCTCCGCCATGGAACGGCAAAGGGGTTTGTGAGACACCTACGGACTAATACCACACGGTTTTCCTTCTCGTTACTTCTGGCTGGGCTACGGGGACACAATTGCATTCTACACAATCACCCTAGCAGTTTTCTCGTTCTACCTAAGCCAACCTACATACATATTAGTCATCCTAATTACGAGTACACTAGGTGTCAAAAGTGTATTGACATGAGAACGTAAAAAGAAACACTGAAGTACGTGATGACAAATCTCGTTCAACGATATTTTATGCTGACACTAAAGCATAATTAATTTGTTGAAAGCACACAATACAAATACCTACATTTTTTGTTTTTTTTTTATTCCATTTGTTTTTATAAGTACTTAAACTTAACAACTAATTGACTTGTAAACTCTAAAGCTTTGAAGTACTTAAGAAAAACTAGATTGCTTAATGGAGTTTTTTTTGCGTTGTTAAGTTTATAAAAGAACTTTTCACTTTTCTTTTATTAGTTCTAAAAGTATAATCTTTATGTGCACTGATATATATTTAATTTGGATAGTGTTTTATGTTGAAAGATTATATACAGAAAATAGGTAGATAAAGGGTAGATAAATCCTAATATAGGATGTACTTAGTGATGTAGCGATAGTTTGTTGGTTAGGTTGTTGTATATTTGCTAGGTTAGGTTAGGCTAGGTTGTTGTATATTTTAACCAAACAAATTCTTCAGCTTCATTATATAAAAAAAATATTAAAAATAAAATAATAGTAAAGATATAGACAGACTAGGTATAGACAGACTACTTAGGCTAACCTAAAGTTGATGGTTTTTAATCTTTTGGGTAAACAAGAGCATTCTACGAACCCAATCGAATTTAATTATCCATTACTAAGCGGAAAGGCGACAAACATAAAGCACAAAATATCTACATTTATAGGAAATTATGTTTAACATAATATTTTAAGGAAAACTTTATACCAAAACACTACTTATGACTGTACTTCAGAATAATTTAAATGTAGGCGCCATTGAACTAATAATGGCGGGCGTTTGTGGTTTCGTATCTCACTTCTTAGTGGAATTGTTGACAAACGAACAAAGTATCATCTTTTCAATGCCTTTTAAATATTAAAACGTTTTCCTTAAATATACTTGATAAGTTTAAATAAGGTTAGATGAAAGCAAAGTCTAATAAAAATATTTTTATTTATTTATTGTTCTACAAAAAAGTACATACATAATTTAAATGACACTGAACCCCACACTAGGATACCCTGTGTCGTGGGATTCAGTCTCTTTCGTCTAAAGTGGAACAATATACAATCGTTATTTAGATTAAAATAGAGAAATTGTATGAGGGTACTGTGACTGATGATGTGTGTTTAGCGGCAAAGAATGCCTCAATTCTGAGGGGTCTACTACTATGGGAGTGAGTGAGGAGGTGAAGTGTGAGTTGTGGGTAGAAAGTGTTGAGTGTGTGTAGGTGGAAATGTGTGTGTGAGTGGATTGTGAGAGTGTATGTGTAGATGAGTGTTTTGAAGTTAACTAATATATTGCTATTACATGTTCAGTTTCATTATAATTTAATTGTTGAAGCCATTCCGTTACAAGCTTTTTGCATGTGAGCTTGGTCATGGTAATTAAATTTAAGCATTTTATATGTTTATATTTAAAAGAGAGTTCATTGAGTTTCAATCCTTTAGTATGGGCAACTACAGTAATTTCACATGTTACTCACGATCTAAATAAACCCTTCAGTATTTACGTTGTATTCTTCATAGTATTTCGATAGCTTGAATTATTTATTTTTGACTACTCGCAGTTGGGCCATTGTCTGTCACATGAGAACTGAGCCGTCCACTAACCTCATCTGTAGAGATGGCAAAAAATATTTACGTTTTTCCCTTCGTTTACCTTTTTTTATTGAAAAAAAAAACCGTCTTATATTATTTTAATAACTGCCCAACCCTAAAGATAAAGTTTCGAATTAAATACGAAAAAACCCAAGGAGGTGAAGACAGTTTTATTGTAAGAACATTTTCGATTAGTGTTCATTTATTGACTTTTAAATCATGACTAAAGTCTTACATTAAAACCAAGAAAAGGTTTAACCAAAAATCGTTTATTAATCAACCGTTAATACTTGAACACATGTCAAATTATTGTTCGTTTAAGATTACACAACAAAATAAAGAAATGTAAAATTATTACAAATCACCCTAACATAATGTAAATATTGCTTTTAGCGGTATTCTTAAATTTAAGATGAAGACCCTCAATAAATAATAACCACTTTATTTCCTGCTTTAAGGTTGACGACTCCTGTAAAGGATAATAAAAATTGTGTGAACTCTTACTTTAATATTTTATTGAAGAAAGGCAGGAAATATTGAATACCTCCAAAAAAAAAACTCTATACCTACCCACAGGGACGTTCAATAAAGGACATTGCACAACTTATTACCATGACTTCAATACAATATGAGTCCAAAACCATTAAGAAGCTGTGATTATCTATGCAATATTTTTAGTAGTACATTGATGTTTCATTTCTGGGCAAATGCGTCCCCATATCTTTCTAGGTTCTCTTTTCGTGCGCTATCTCTGACCAGCTTTCTGGGGCGGTTTCTTACATCTTCAAGCATCTAATCTAGAACCCTAGAGTATTTTTTTGTCGGTTATGTAAAAAAACAACTCGTCCATACAATTTGACCATGCAGGTATTGCACTTTGCAATTTTTTAACACTAGGGTTTCTAGAATCATGTGAAAGAAAGATTAGTACTTTATTCACGGGGATCGTTTCGGCGGCGATATTATGGTAACAACCTGTATAATATCTACTTATAGGTGAAATAATGTTTTCAGTCTTGAGGTTATTGAACTCTTTTTAGACCAGTGCAATGGAATCTTTTAGAAATACACCACTGTATTTTTGTTGTGGTCGGCCTACTATAAACAGAATCATTAAATATTTGGACACAATCATATCTTATAATTTTTCAGCAGACATTGGTCAAAGAAAGAGCTATTGTTAAACTGTGTTGGTGCCACGTAGACATGTGTAAGCTACGTTACTATATTTTTTAAGTAACTGTCCCGCGTGGTTTCACCCGCGTCTTTAGTTGCTGCCCCGCTCCCGAAGGTAGTAGCGTGATATTGTATAGCCTATGTTACTTCCTGATAATTTAGCTTCCTATTAGTAAAAAAAAAAGTTAAAATCGGTCCAGTAGTTTTGAAGCCTATTCGATACAAACAAACAAAAGAATATTTCCTTTTCATAATATTGTTACAGATGTAAAACTCGAATTATATAATCTAGCTACTGTATAATCTCGTACCTGTTTAATAATAACGATTTTATTTTTCCAATTAAATTAATGAGCAGACCAAAAAGTACGTTTGACATGATCACTCTTATGTCAATGTTATTGTGTATTAATTGGTAAATTAAGCAATCATAAATTCACGATAATTTGCAAGTTAAACAAATAATAATTAAAATAATGGTGAAGTATATTCGATATCATTTATAATTAATATTCAACGATATATCGGACGCATAGTTCTATATATAGATAGTTATAGCAATAATTTAGTGACGTGAGCGGTGGAAGCCAGCTGTTTGCAATTTTTTTATGTAGTCTTTCATTTGGTGGGAATACGTTAACCCTATATATCATTGTGTAGACTGTAGGCAACATACCGTACAACTCCTCATTGATTTCATACCTTAATCGCGTACTGTATAGGTACATTCGCTGCTCGTAGTCTACATTCTTAACTAACCAACTAGCACCAAAAAATACGACTCTCGACCTCCAATACAAAAAAAATAAATAAACCCCAGTTTACGAGTGATAGAGAAAAATTAAAAATAAGTCTTTCACTAACTGACCATACTGACCAAAGTCATACTAAGCGATGCCATACTGATTGATCCCATACTGATCAATGCAATACTGACCAATGCCATACTGACCAATGCCATACTGACCGATGCCATACTGACCGATGCCATACTGACCGATGCCATACTGACCGATGCCATACTGACCGATGCCATACTGACCAATGCCATACTGACCAATGCCATACTGACCAATGCCATACTGACCAATGCCATACTGACCAATGCCATACTGACCAATGCCATACTGACCAATGCCATACTGACCAATGCCATACTGACCAATGCCATACTGACCTGTGAAAAACGTTATGAATTTCGAATTGCTTATGTTACACTCTCTTTACGTTACTCAATACAGTAGAGGAATTCAATTTCATTTTTTTCAGGAGCATTTCAATTTTGGTAAGTGTATACATGTAGTTGCTCTTGATTGTACACTAGTAGTTGTTCATTTTAGTTTTATTTTAATTCTGCCGAACATCGTGCAACCTTGCAGAATATCTTGGAAGTATTTTCAAGACGGATACGCATTGATCCATATCAAATAATCCTAGATGCCTAGATGTTATTTGTCAAAAAAGTCTCTTGATTTATGCACAGCAGCAATAGGGAAGTCGTTGCTAAGCAACCGAAATGTCAATAAATAAAATATGTCATTTTTATCTTAATCTAAACCCTGGCATTTTATTTATAAATACTACATTTTATCAACAATGAGTAGGTATTTTAATATGGATATCTTCTTTCTTTCTTTTTTCTTACTTACGCCCACAATTCACCAGTTATGTTTAATTCCGGTGTAATATGGGGATATCCTATTGACATCACCCGGGCACAATTCCAGACTCCATGGGTTCTGCTAAGAAATTTCAGATGAAAAATTCAAAACCAATACTATTTGGGTCGACCTGGGATCCGAACCGGCGATCTCAACCAAACAATATGTGTAACATTTCATTGACTCAAGAAACAGTACGCGACCTGTGGATAAAAATATTTCAACGAAAAGTAAACAACATAGAAAGAATTGTAACACGTAATTAAATGCCTACAGGGTGTCAAGTCAACATAAGATCGAAATCCGTTTCGAACATTAACAAGAATAGAAAGAAACAAAAAGAAGAAGAAACAAAATACATAGGTTTCTTTGACACGTTCTAGAAGTGCACACAACAACATATAACATAAGAAAGATAACAAAAATAAAATATATATACAACATTATTTTTAGTATATGTGAAACCTGAATATAGTTTGTTCAGAATAAGCAACTGAATCGATTCCAATAATTTTTACACCATGTTATATTTTTTTCCAAAAATATTTAAAAAAGTTTATAATATGGACACCATGCGACACTAAGTAGGCACCTATTCGCAAGCGCACAAAACACCCGGCCGGACCTCGGCAAAATAAATGCGCGGCGCGGTGACGCGCCGTTGGTGACAGTGAATTTGTACGGATATCCAGGTAACTTATCAAGCTTATAACTTTGTGGTTTTTCATGATACAGTTTTGAAATTTTGTACATAGATTTTTTATATAAAAATACTGGACAGGTGTTTCGGCTTTCGCATAAACTAAAAATAATGTTGTATTTTTTTAAATATACGTAACTTCAAACTTAACACAAAAGGAGGCAATTATTGTTTGCCTCACAGGTGCGCCAAAAGGCCCAGTTCAGCAAATATTATATTACATTACATAGAAATATTAGAGAAAATACTCCGGTGTATATTCACCTAAACGGCGTCATAGTTATTCACCCGACACTAATATTAATTGCTTAATCCAAAGATAACCTACTTTATGACACCGCCATGACCTCTGTTTTTTGCTTTATTGATTAACAAACAAAAAATATTTAAATAATGTCATTTATATATTTTTTTAAGACGCAATTTGACAATTTTTTTTATTATCAAAACTAATCTTGAATAATTACAATTTTGTTGGAAAATGTCAAGACTAAATTGTTGCTTAGTCGTTGTAAGATCGACTATATACGATGAGTAGGTACCTATGGGTTTGATCCCTAGTCTCGCATACAATCAGTTCTCAAGCCAGATGATTTTGAACTTACACCAATATGTCCTCTATGCTGAAATGAGCATGTGAAAACTGCCGCTCCGGTCGATCTTGAGGTTAAGCCACGCTTGTCTAGGTTGGTCCGTGGATGGGTGACCACACATTATACCTATATGGAATTTTCGCCGTTGGTCCATATTTTTTTTTAACTTTACCCCACACCAGGAATTTCTCCTGTATCGTGGTTGCGTTCACAAACATGTAAACTCACATACACAAACAGCCAGACCCGGAACAACTATCTGTAGGTCATACAAAGTGCGTTCCCTCAGAAATGCAGACAAACCTAGATGGCAGAAACCTAAATGTAGACTCGTTTTTGGCAAGAGATGTTATCACTATATGGGACCATTTATTTACAGTAAACTTAATAATGAAACAAATTTACTGCCAATGACCAGAAACAAAATCAAAACTCACCTTTTCATATTCTTGGCAGGAATGGACTATAACGACACGGAGAAGTTCCTAAATTAATGACTACTACACACACATTCACCACACAAATACATAAAGGATGATTTGGACCAAACTAATGAACACTCCTTCTGTTACTTATTTCCGATGGTTTACGTTTTTCTTTCGCTTGGTCACAAACCTCCTAAACTCAGTCATTCATTACACAAACTTTCCTTACTCACACATCACACACATTTACACATTACACACTATGACTCATTTATAAATAAATGAAACTATTTAATTTACTTTACTAATCACTAGATTAATTTGCATATGCTTATTGTAGCCTAAGAAATCTTACCTGTACCTGTACAGTACAATGTTACTGTATCTTTATTCTGTACCTGTTCATTTTGTAAGACGAAGGAGACTAGTCTCCACGACACAGGGAATCCTAGTGTGGAGGCTAGTGACATCTCAGTTTGTGTAATACTCTCTTATACAATAAAGCTTATTATTATTATTATACAAATATCCGTCCCATGCGGGAATCGAACCCGGCGATACGCAGCGCAGCACTCGATCGCACACCTATTGCGCCAACCGTGTCGTCAAGTCGTCTTTGACAAGTAGTTACACACGTTACACGTAGTCAGTGGCTTTAAAGTTTGGCAACTAGTCTTCCAATTTTACAACTAGGTAATGCGATACTCCCTGTTTCGCATTACCTAGTTGTAAAATGGGTTGTGCAGATCGGATAGGTAGTCGCTACATGTAAAAATACAGGTTGTCAGCTAAATCCGTTAGGATTGGAAGTCGACCCCAACATAGTTGGGAAAAGTCTAGACAGTTGACGAGCAATATCTCATACAAGGTGTTTTATTTGGACTTTGTTCGATTAATGGCTTGTTCAGGTGGGGTCCTGAACTTACTAAAATAAGTAGGTTTTGGATTGATCGAGTTCTAAGCTAACACTTAAGCGAAATGAACTTGTCAGTACTTGAGTGTGAAAAGGCACATTCCGCACACAATTCGAAGATTCTACGCTATAAATATCTAACTTTGTTTAAAAATAATTGCTAGAAATGAATATTTTAATTTTATTCTTTACACTAGGG
The DNA here is from genome assembly GCA_905475445.1 of Ochropleura plecta. Lineage (NCBI taxonomy): Eukaryota > Metazoa > Arthropoda > Insecta > Lepidoptera > Noctuidae > Ochropleura > Ochropleura plecta. The sequence continues at coordinate 15,613,350 of FR997723.1, forward strand.
ATTATTTTTTCTTATCTATTTTAGTTGAATGTCACCATTGCAGACGTCACCTAACAAGGTTTAAGTAATTAATTAATTTACAAGCAATTTCCATTTTAATTTCCGATAATAATACACAATCGACAAAATTATACATATTGCAAGCATTGATTTTTTTCCATGTATACATAAATCAAATTCTTTAGTAAACAATCTTAATTAATAGTAGGTGACAAGGTTGTACCTCCAAAGATATTATTTTTCGCATAATTTTCCGTTGCCAATAATTTAAAACCAATATTACAAACGGTCAAGTGCGAGTCGGACTTGCTCTTCGAGAGTTCCGTACAAGCTTGCGTCATAACCGGCCATATAGTTTGGCTGCGTAGACTTAGATTAATTATTTTAACCTAATTCAAAGGATCACAGTCCTAATTAAATGGTTTTTATTTCATATGGATACCTTTCGCGATCCCGATATAAAAAGTCTTGACCGACAGACAGACAGACAGACAGAGTGACAACATCATCATCTGCCTAGCCTTTTCCCAACTATGTTGGGGTCGGCTTCCAGTCTAACCGGATGCAGCTGAATATCAGTATTTTACATGGAGCGACTGCCTATCTGACCTCCACAACCCAGTTAATACTGGGTAATACGAATACCCCTTGGTAAGACTGGTTGTCAAACTTTCGGAACACTGACTACCTGTAACGACTGTCAAAGATCTACAAATGACAGCCGGGACCAACGGCTTAACGTGCTTTCCGAGGCACGGAGGAAACTCGGTATGTAATGGGTGGTCACCCATCCACAGACCAACCTAGGCAAGCGTGGATTAACCTAAAGATCGACCCGAGCGGCTACTATTTATTTAGCCACGAGCACGAGACAGAGTGACAACATAGTGAACCTATAAGGGTTCCGATTTTTTCTTTTTGGGGTTCGGAACCCTAATGACCAGTTATTATGGTTATCACAACAGGCCCGTAGACGTCCATGAGCCCTGAGCATTCTGCATACCTTAATGTCTTAATCGTGGTGATTAAGAAATTAAAGACTTGTGAAATATGGCCAGTATCTTTTTGACGGGCCTGTTGGTCTAGTGGTTAGTGGCCCTGACTGCTAAGCCGGAGGTCGTGGGTTCGATTCCCACCCAGGACAAACTTTGTGTGATGAGCATGATTGTTTGTTCTGTGTCTGGGTGTGATTTATCTATAATATGTATGTATTTATAAATTATATAAGTATGTATATCAGTTGTCTGGTTACCATAACACAAGCTCTGCTTAGCTTGGGATCAGATGACCGTGTGTGACTTGTCCCAAGATATTTATTTATTTTTATTTTATTTATTTATCTGAGTTGATTAATTTTAACTTCGAACTTAATTTGGTTTGAATTTTGAAATGCTATATATTACTAAAGGAAACCTATATTGAATTTTAAGTTGTTCTAAAATCAAATTGTTTTTAAAAACCGGCCACTTGCGAGTCGAACTCACGCACCGAGAGTTCCGTACAAATTTGCGACGTAAACAGCCATATCTTTTGACTGCGTCTAACGTCTAACCATATCGAGACTTAGAGGATTGATTATTTCACAGCTCCAGGGGACTACAGACTTGAGTATATGGTTTTAATTTCAAGTCGATACCTCCATGTGTTCTCGAGATAAAGGGTATTGACAGACAGACCGACAACAAGAAGAAAGTGATCCTATTAGAGTTTTGTTTTTTTCCTTTTGAGGTACGAAATCCTAAAAACAATCTTTTATCAACACAAAAATAAGAAAATTATATGTCGACATTGACAGTTCCGTGCCTGTGCTATTAACCATTGAGGAGCTCTCTCATAAGATCCTGGCTGCAGGATGAAGTAAATTTTTTCATAAAAATCACCAAAACCAAAGGTATGTGCAAAATTTCAGCATAGGGTACCAACAAGTGGTTTGCAAATATTGAAGAAGTCAAAAACTCAATCAATCCAATCCAATTTTTTTATTTCACATGCCTATATGGATACGGAGGAGCTCGTGGCTAAATAATAGCAGCCGCTCGGGTCGATCTTATCTTTAGGTTAAGCCGCGCTTGCCTAGGTTGGTCTGTGGATGGGTGACCACCCGTTACATACCGAGTTTCCTCCGTGCCTCGGAAAGCACGTTGGTCCCGGCTGTCATTTTTAGGTCTTTAACAGTCGTTACAGGTAGTCAGTGTTCCGAAAGTCTGACAACCAGTCTTATCAAGGGGTATCGTATTACCCAGTATTAACTGGGTTGTGGAGGTCAGATAGGCAGTCGCTCCATGTAAAATACTGATATTCAGCTGCATCCGGTTAGACTGGAAGCCGACCCCAACATAGTTGGGAAAAGGCTAGGCAGATGATGATGCCTATATGGGCATTAATAAAACGTCGAGAAAAGGTGCACGGTTCGGGTTAGTTCTAATTTAAATGTTGGCAATGTCACACTAATATTAAAAAAGGCGAAAGTTTGTATAAATGTGTATGTTTTTTACTCCTTCACGCTCATTAATGACTTAACGGATTTGTATGAAATTTAGTATCATGATAGCTTGTATTCTGGATTAACACAAAGGTTACTTACCCGGTAAACGAGGGTGAAGCCGCGGGGCGCAGCTAGTTAGCAATAATCGAAACGTACTGGTAGTCTCAATCAACATAATGATTGGTTCGATGGCACCCGCAGAAAAACAAAAGATCCTATTGAATACTACGAGTATAATAGCGAAAGTTTGTGAGGATGTATGTAAGTATGTTTGTTGCTCTTTCACGCAAAAACTACTGAATGGAAGTTGATGAAACTTCACAATAATATAGCTTACATATCAGAATAACGCGTAGGCTACAATTTATAAAGATACTAGCTTTTGCCCGCGGCTTCGCTCGCGTAAAATTTGGGGTAACACAGTTCCCCTTTCCTGCGCTTAATTGATTTGTAATAGCAAAGCTAAGTTTTCCCTTTGATTCCCTCTTTCTACCTCATATCCCACTTTTTTCTAAAAAAAGCCTATGTCCGTCTCCAGGGTCCTAACTATCTCTGTACCAAAATTCATCAAAATCGGTTTAGCCATTAAGGCGTGAAGAGGTAACAAATAAACTCACTTTCGCTTTTATAATATTAGTAAGGATATTGTATATTCTATCACCACGCGAGTAAAAGCGTGGGGCGCAGCTAGTCATCTAATAATTTATCATAAACTACACGGAAGTATGCAAACGAACGAATGCACACAAAACCAGACAAGATTATAATCCCAATTTCAATAATAGTTTTATCACATTTTAATAATTTAACCATCAATTTTCAAAATCCATAAATACTACTTATAATCAAAGCTTCCTCAATTTGTACTGAACTCAAAGAAATCATACTATAAATTAATTTCCTTACTATTTTGTATGTAGATCTCTCATTAACGTCGGTGTAATAAATTGTTATAGGCTTATAAAACCGGAATGAACGTATAAAACCTTTGGTTATAGATAAATCATTTTTTCATCACCTCTTATTAATCTTTTGGACGAAAGGAAGAGTGATACACGTTCATAGAAGGTGACGCTAATAGGAATCTACTGGCTAAATAAATCGTAATTGGTTATCAATGTATTAGCAATCAATCAACTTAGGCTACCACAGTTCTAAGATTGGTTTCTTTTAAATTGGAGGATGTTGCCTTTAGTATAAGATTTTGAGAAGCCGACGATTTTTTCAGCACTTTTTTTTCGTTAGGTAGGTTTTGTTCGATATCAAATCATCACATTATTTCCCCCGCTTGCTGAACGGAAGGCGGTGCCAGGCTTTTATTGAGAGGCGATCGGCGGCGGCGATCTCTCGCGTGCGGTCCTGGTTCAGACCATGGTCCGGACTGAGAGGGAATGGGAAGCGGTCACTTCCTTCTTCGAAGCAGTCATGCTAGCGAAGGAGGTGGCCGGGCGTTTGAGGGAGAGAACCTCAAACCAACCTAGCCACCGCGGGAGACGCCCCGGACGTCGGGAGCCGCGAGGCGACTCCGGGTCACCGTAGATGCGGGCCTGTGGACGGTGAGCATTGGGTAGCTCACCGTCCGTCCGTCTATTGGCGACGTTGCGGGTTGTTCGAAAGAGATACCGCGGCCCCGGAACGTAAAGGGCAATAGAAGAAACTTGGGTGGGTTTTAGTCAGTACAAGTCTGACACTCCCTGATGATTATTTCTCTTCCGCAAAAAAAGGCTTTTATTGTATAAAACTCATACATATCATTCCTTACACAATCCATACATCTTTTCTTTCACGACAGGAACGGACTACGAGGAGATAAAGTTTTGTCCCAACCCAAGCCAAAGTGTTCCTGTGAGCTGTCTGATCAGACATTTACGCACAAAAAGGCAACAGACACTTACAGTAACACTATTAAGTACTAGCTTGTGCCCGCGGTTTCTCCTGCATGGAGTTCGGTAATTATCTCACAGGATAATACTAAAAGGAGAAAAATATCCTATGTGTTAACTATCTGTGTGCCAAATTTCGTTCAAATCTAGTCAGTAGTTTTAAAAGAAAGAAGAGTTTATTTGTTAGAATCTAGTACTTACAAAATGTATTACAGACTCATTTACCTATTCTACCATTTCTGATGTATATCTTTTAGATTATAATTTTAACATCAGAGAGAACAAACAATACAAGAAGTAAGATTTTTTTTATTGTTTTTTCGAAGATCTTTATTTAAAAAAATATATATTTTTCCGTGAACATTAACAAATATCAATACATCTAAACATTCTTGCAATCTTTCGCATTTATAATATTAGTAGGTTGGACCTACATCACGTTATGGCATTACATTCTAACATGTTATTATTTATTCCAAAGAAGTGTAGGAGGCAGATAGAAAATTACCGTTACTGGATTAGATACCCAAACATCTAAAAGCCAAAACAAAACAAAGCTATGGTACTTTCGTTGAGTAAATAAAAAAATAACAATAAAGTTTACTCTACTGTTTATTTTGCGAAGTTAACATCTAGGCAACAAAAATCATTGTTTCAAGTTGAAAAGTTCCGATACGGCCTTTCAGAACTATGATGAATTGTGAAAGCTGTTAATTGATTTATTTGAATACCAATAAAAGTGTTATTTTTAAAAGTTAATAAATACTTTTTTAAATCTTCTTCATGTTAGTTTCTTCATTTGTGTCTGTATGTATGGCCACATTGTTCTTCTGAATTAATCTATTTTTAGGGTACTGTACCCAAAGGGTAAACGGGACTCTATTACTTAGACTCCGCTGTCCGTCCATCTGTCAGTTTGTGCATCTGTCAGTCTGTCCGTCTATCACCAGGCTGTATATCATGAACCGTGATAGTTAGACAGTTGAAATTCACAGATGACGTATTTCTGTTCCGCAACAAATATAAAAAAAACAGAATGAAGTAAATATTTAAGGGTGCTCCCATCAACGAATATGATTTTTTATACACAGTTTATATAGATAATAGTAAGTACGAAAACCTTCGTGCGCGATTCCGACTCGCACTTGGGCGGTTTAATATAATTATTTTAAAGTTTAGAGAACTTATTCCGGAAAGTTTATGTGAATGAAAAGTACTGTTATTAAACTAACACCTATTGAAGAAAAATCTTGATGTTTTGTGAAGTCGTAAAAACCGTGCGAAGCCACTAGTATTATAAGAAAAAAAATACATCGCGCTGTCAAATCTTCGAGTATTTTTCCAAGCTATAAAACTAAGCTGGCAATGGTGGCCAAAAGGTTTCTTTTGTCCGGATTATCGCCGTGGATTCTAAGAACTCAAAAGTTTAGGGGGATTTTGTAAAATACACGAACTCTAACTTTCTTATACAGAAAAAAGCACTTAAGTTTTTTTTTTATTTGAACAAGCGGAGGAACGAGTGGAAAGATTTATGATTATGACCGGAGGTGTTATTTATTGAACCAAATTATTATCTTTGCCTATGCACTGGCGTTTAATGTGAGATCTTTATTGTTATTAAAGAATACGCCCTCTTAAGACTGGTCCACATCGTCCTGATTTACCGATATTATGCCGTAATCTGACCTACTTGTCTCCGGGCGAATTTATTTAATAACGTTGTTTGGTTTTCTTGCTAGGGGGCGTTTTGATTGAAATCATTGTTGGTGTCTAACGATTTAGAGTTAATCTAAAGGCTATAATCACTAAGTGCGTGGTTTAGTTTTTATGATTTATTCGCATTTTTGACTTACTTTTCACGGCTTATAAGCACATCTAGTAACGGTATTAAATCAAAATATAAATCAGCTAAAAACACCGTAAAAAAAGTAAGCGTTACATTTTTCCCTACCGGGGTTGTGGGTTGTTCGAAAAAGATACTGCAACCCCGCAACATAAAGGGCAATAGAAGGAACATGCCTGGGTGGGTTTTAGTCAGTAAGTTTGTTATTCCCCACCGCTCCGCCCCGAGCGGGAGAATTTATTTCATGATTTCTCATTCGCAAAAAAAGGTTAGAGTACAGCCTTCTGTTCAACGATCTTTGTTCAATTTAATGTTTGAAAGAAAGAAGATTTACTTACAGCCTCATTTACTTAAGGTTAAGAAGAAACGCCGGGGTATCTCGTGAAATTGAAATGTTTTTACAGGCAGGTCATTATGAGGTTGTATGTTAATTATAACATGATTTCTACACTACTGCATACGTTTATTTTCTTCATATTCCCTTTCGCAGTACACTCCGGAGCCGCGATATCTCTCCATTTTATACAGATTATAAACAGATTTGGGTATCACGGAACAGTGTTTTGTGTCGATGTTTAAAATATTTTAATAGGCCGTCTTTTGTTTCTCTTGAGTCCGTGTCCTATTCCAAATAGATAAGAAGCATCGTAAAACAAGATTACTAGTTCATTTAATAGCCGATTAGCACCTATTTTCACTAATATCAGGCGTTACCTAAACCTAGTAAAAATATATATGGTATTGTTGGATTTTCAACTCTCGGCTAAGCGACCGCGCACTAATATTTGAGCATACGTTTAAATATTGCTTAGTGGTAGTTAACACGATCATTAAAATATTAAGTTAAGCCTAATGAATAACAGTTTCACACTTTAATAGCCAATTAAAATAATTTTCACTTCCAGAATACTTTTAAATTAATTTCTCCAAGGGCGTCGCGGTGTCGTTAAACAGCCAGTATAAAAATCGTAAAAATAACTGTTTCGTTATCTACTTATGAGATCCAAATTATTATTTAATATTTTAATGAAGGTAACGCCTCCTTTTTATTGAATAAATTTAATATGGAAGCATGCGCTCTTAGGAATACCGTTTGCACTCCAAACAATGCTATTTATATATTGTTTTTTTTTTGGGTGGGAAAACATCAAATAACTTCCCCCGCTCTGGGCGGAGCGGGGGGGAGTATCAGGCTTGTACTGACTAAAACCCACCCATGTTCCTTCTATTGCCCTTTACGTTCCGGAGCCGCGGTATCTCTTTCGAACAACCCGCTACCCCGGCAGATTTATATATTGATTACATTTATTTTTTCAAATTGTTGTCATTGTCATTTTTATCATTTGATTACTAATTATGTATTTATTAATATAAATGTCTGCCTGTTAACTTTTTACGTATTACCTAAACGAAAATTTCACTGAAGTTACTTTTTAGTGTAGGGTAATTTTTATCCCGGTATATAGTGCATACCCATGGGATATTTTTCGACCTCCTCGCGGGCAAAGCTGCGAGCAAACGTTGGGTAACCTGTACAGGTAACCTTTTTCTATATACTTAATTGAATAGGATCTAAATGAGGACATAGGATACTTGTATATGGACATTTTAAATTTACAAACGCAAAACCTACAAAATATACCCAACAAAGAACTAAAACAAGACTAGCGTACATACAAAGAAAACTATACCTTGTAGGTACATAAATATAGATTAGAAATCAGAATGATATTGTTATTAAGTACATTATATTTACATAACGATCTGTGTTATTGTATTGATGGTATTATGAAAGTCAAATGAGGGAAAGGATCCCCGTAATGGTTGCGTAGACCAGATTTTGGATTGTTTGTTTATAAATCACCTGATTACTTTTTGCTAGCGAAGGCTCTATCAAGACAAAATTATACTGCATAGTATTGCCATAGACTTTATTCATCTATGGAAATAGACCATAGAGGAGATAATAATAGAGAGACTTCTTAGGTTTGAGAAACTTTTGTTGGGACAGGCTTCCTCCGCATGAGAGGGAATATGCTGTAAGAGTACGTTTACACAGCTGTCTAATTTAGAGGGTCGTTTTAACGGATCCGTCGCACCTTCTATCCGAAGAAATGGATCAATGTTGTCAGTGTGTTGACTCCGTCCTTCAACTACATCCACCATCGAAAAATACAAAACGTGTACGACAAAACGGGCTTGCAAAACGGACTGGTGTGTGAATGTACCGTAATCTACCAAGCGGACCCAGTACAGATTAGTAGGTAGATGTCACATATCTACATTTCTGCTTCTCTTTGATTTATTTACAAGTTTCTATTTGTCAGTCAGGTTTACTACGAAGCTTAGGCTTGCTTATCCAATATTGCACAGGTACAAAAATGTATGACCGAGGATCCGGGAGCGAGGTTTTATATAGGTATTGACCTACATAAACTATAATCCCTTGCTTCGGTCATTTCAAACCCTTTTCATTTATACCTTCTGAATTTTGCACCTACTATAGGTACACTTCGTATTTAACCGGTTTAGAATGTAGCTCACATATTAAGGAATAAGGCAGGGCCACGTAAAATAACCATTTGAAAATAAAAAGAAGTAAAGCGCATACCGTATATGGGCAATGTGTGTTCCGTTCCTTCCAAAAATTCTTTAACGCATTAAAAAGTATACGACTGGTTACTGCCCCAATATATTTAAAAGAAATTGAACGCATACATAAACCTCCGACGGTTTAAGGTACTCCCTGATTTGTATACGACGATGCTAAATACATTTATGAAGGATTTTAATGCGATTATATGAAATTTTAGTGTTGTGCGACGGCATTTTGTCATTACGATACGAAGGCCGAGGTGACCCGAACGGCAGACTTTACGATCTACCCATATACGCATTCAGATGCACGCTAAATAATTTTAGTTCTTTTTATTATTGAAAAACGTAGGCGTATTTTTATGCAAGCAATAATATTTGACTATTACTCAGCCACTAAAGAGGCGATAAGTGATACTTGTAAAGGTTTAGCATGATGGGCAGTTTTCGAAGCCGAAAAACTGTTTACTCATTGTTGTGTCGCCCTCTCTTGTCATAGCTTAATATTTTATGGTACCTCACTAGTGGTGTCGGGGTGAATAAAGTTATTTTTGTGAACTGTCAGGAGGCACAGTGGGTGTCTTTTGAATTAATATTACCGTTTATTAATCCTCTTAACAAACCGGAAAGAATTTTATTATTCCAATATGGTCTTGGAAGGTAAATTTTGATGATTTTGGAAGAGGCATGGAGGAAAAGCATACCTAGCATAAATATAATATTTGGTTTAGAGTTCGATATTTTGTATCGAAATGTTCAAGTACCTACTCTACACGAACTTTTGTCACGAATTCGGCATACATTTCTAAGCTTTCGGCGAAGCTGAAGTTCAGTGAACTCCAATTGTCACTGTCCATTTAGTATAAACAAAACATAAATTAAAAGTTATTGTATAGTAATTTATAGCGGTCAACATGACATGTCACTAAAGACCACAAATGATGCCCGAATTAATTGATAATGCAATTTATATTTTTGCTTTGATCCACATACAGTGTACCTGTTGCCAGCAGCAAATAAGATGCAAACTAAATCTCTTAAAAAAGATGTCAAACAAATACTATGACATAATAAATTTAAAGTTAAGTATCCATTTATTAAAGTAAGTACTAACTTTTAATTATTCTGTTTTATGGTGGTTAGACAAAAAAAAGGTTTTATCAGCGGAAAATCTGTGTAAAATTACCATGTTTTTTCGGGAATAAAACCGGGGTTTAAATTCGTACATCATTATTACTGTCTGGTCATTGACCCTCTGATTAAGAATCTCAAGACTGAATCACAATGATTTTCAAGGACATCCAGACAGGGTCGAATATTATTGTTAAAAAATAAAACGAAATCGGGGTTTGTACCGGATACGAACCTGAAGACTTAGGACACATAACGATTTACTAATATTGAGTTTTAAAGCCAAGCTGTTGACCGCCACGCCTCGTCGGATCGGATTTCAACGCATCATCCTACTAATATCTTCCTAATAAATGCGAAAGTTTGTGAGTATGAATGGATATTTGTAAAACTACTGACTTGATTAGGATAAAACTTGGCATCCAGATAGTTTGGAAGAATTACCGAACTGCACGAGGGTAAATATGCTTGCGGCACAGCTACTCAAGATTATTTATGAGGTGCTAACCAGTAAGAAATTTTTCGTCTTAGGTAGTTTATGCCAGATCATTGCTTTAAATATTTACAGTATAAACAATTGTTTGGTTGGCCATTAAAGGACATAAATCCGAGGACATGAGCCAGTACTTTCCGTAGAACATCTTGTAAAATGAGCTTTAATATCCGCTCAACTGTATTAGCACGTGCTCGTCAAAACACATCGTATGTGCCCAAATGGTCGATTGGAAAAAATGGTGGAATCCGCAGTCGGTTGAGAAGTGCTTCTGGCGGGTTGCATGCAATGACGATGTCTTACTGTAGTAAAAGTATATAATAAAACTGATTGCTGAGCAAGAGATTCTGGGTTCAAGACCCAGGTCGGGCAAAGTGTTATTGGGTTTTTCATTCAGACATTTTTTAATAGCAGCAACGGTGTATTTTCTTTTTAAATAAAACGTTGCCCCACATTAAGAATTTCTCCTGTATCGTACGACACGGTTGGCGCAGTGGCTGAGCTATCGACTGCTGCGCTTCGTGTTGCGGGTGCGATACCCGCACGGAACAAATATTTCTATGGCCTACAGATAGTTGTTCCAGGTCTGGCTGTTTGTGAATATGTTTAAATGTTTGCAAACGCATCCAAGATACAGCAGAAATTCCTGGTGTGGGGCAAGGTTTTTATATAAAAAAACTGCAATTGATTCAATGGAATTAGTCAGAGACTTTTACTAATTACCCCTATATAATTGCCATATTTACCTGAAATATTTAACAACAATAAAAAACACGCATCGCCATTAAATCCTTTTCATTCTACAAAAGCTACACTGTCATTGGGGGCCTTTTTATTGAACCCTTACAATTTTTCACAGACAATAAAATCGATTCACAAAATTCAGAGAAGCAAATTCACAAAGGTTAGGTTTCGTCCGTTTTCATGAAGACTAGGTACTACCTGAATTAATGTCTAAACAAAAGCTTAGTGTTCGATTTTCAACGTACGGTTCAGGGTCAAGAGTTGAAACTCCAACAGTGCAACAAAACTTAGGCATTCCTTTAGGTTACGTTAGAGGACGTTACTGTAAGAGGAAACGATGTAAATATTCGTCATTCAAAACCAGTCATTTTAATTGTAATAATATTATCAATATTGTAATTAATTTGTTTTGTTAGGTTCGTTGTAAATTATTGAATAATGACTAACAGGTGAATTCCGCCCGGTATTTGTAGGAATTGTTAGTTTAGTTTTACAACGTTGTCAATTATTATTTTCATGAATGACTTTACTGTAATCATGTGTTTGTTGCCGTGTAATATATTTTATTCAAATGTTATTATTAAATTGGTCATGCGTTCATGTTTGTTTATTCATAAGGAAATCGTTCTATAATTATCATTTTAAATTTTATTCCTAGAAGTTGACTTTTGACGTGGGTGCTGAAGACGGGAGACAAGGTGTTGTCATACATAAGGAAAACCGAGGCAGGCAAGCGTGTCTTGTCCAGCAGTGAAATGTGATGATTCTAGCTATCATGGTATCAACTCTCTCAAAAACTGAGCACAAGGTTATGAAAAGTTCAGACAAAATCAAATTTGCATAGTGACCGCCTTAATTTACTTACTTTTTTATTTCAAAAATCGCTTAAGTATTTTTATTAACCAACGATATACGAAACAACAGTTAAAAGCAATTAAATACAGTTAAATAACTAAATTAAGAACAAATAAAAGGGAATCCCAAAATACTGGCGGCAATACCACGTTGCATGGCAACACTTAACCTCTGGCCGAGGTAAAAGCCAGACGTTGGGTCAAATAAAAAAAAAGATTTATTGCCATATTTTGAAAAGCGAAGAAAAATTATGAAAGCCAAATAGGCTGGACATAACTATAACCAATGGAAATATCCGAATGTGTGATAACCTTATCTTATGACTTATATCTACCATTAATAGTGGCTTACTATTACACCGACAGGTACTAGGTATCATCATCCATCGATGTTATGATAGTACACTTACCGAAACCGTTAATATATCGACAGAAATTCAGATCAATAACAAACAATCGAAAGATAAGTGGATCCCGTTTTAACTTCACGAATAAAGGGCAATGACCCGCATAACATTTTGAAAATCATAACTTTGGTCATACATAATCGAAGTATTGGCAAATTGAGATCTTTATGCAAAATAAGAACAATGCGGAAACCTAGGGTTGGATACAAAAGTAGAGAAAAATGTTTTGGGTTTTGTCATTAGTACATAATGTTACAAAATGAGACTGGAGTGTTAATTTCTAGGCATCACTTCCAATAATCTCCCTCCCATGAAACACATGGGTTACATGGGACCTAAGCATGACATTTTGAAATTAATTAAAATGTTTTTATTTCACATAGGTCTGTCTACATGGCCAATTATAAACGTCGAGAAAAGGTGCACGTCGAGAAAATATGGGCAAAGATGCTCTCTGTAGATACATATCCTCTGCATAAATCTTGATGTTTAAATGAGAGTCTTGCATAACTCCAATGATGATTCACAGTGGTTTCGAAACATCGGCTAATTAATTCATAATCGATAAATTATTGATACCAAATACCCAAAAACGCAGAAAAAAGTAATTTAAACCGAATAAGAGGACATTTTCGAGAATGTGTAGGTACGTCACTAGTTCGATAATCATGTAAACATTGTATTTTATAGCCCTATTTACATACTAAAGACTTTCCCATTCCGTTTCTATGTTTTCCTAGTACCTATATCACATTCTATGAAATCCGGTTCATTTCGTCGAACTGGCAATAGAAAAATACAATGACTTGTGTCAATCGAAAGCTATTGCTAAAGTCAGTCAGTCACGTAGTCCATACGTGACCGGCGCAACCCTGTGCAGGGCACGTCACAATGGTGGCGGTAAGTCCTAGTCTGTAAGAAGTGAAGGACGCCACGGCCTCCTCACCTACCGCCTGACGCAGGCCCTCACCAGACAAGGAAGTTTCGAGAGGTCCCTGCACATAAAGCTGTCAGCAAATCGAGGGGCCTGCAAGGACCACTGCCTGATCGGGCTGCGGGTTGATACCGAGGCCTTTGAACACAAAGAGCGAAAATACATGGATGGGTTTTAGTCAGTAAAAACCGACACTGCCCCTTGCTCCGCCAAGGTGGGGGAAGTTAAGTTGAAGGAGTGGACTACGTGAGGAGGAAGGTAGATTTAGATTGATTTCATATATTCATAAATGCAGGTAGGTATACGTGCAAATGGTCACGAATCGGTTGAATCGATTAAGCCCGATTAATATGCGTAGGTTATTGATTTATGATCGAACCTTCACTGCGCCGTCAATTGTTTTAGAAGAAAAATGTGTACTGATATATAATTTACTTTTATGCTGTAAGATTGTTGTTGACTGCAGCTCGGGCCGATCTTGAAGTTAAGCTGCGCTTGTTTAGGTAGGTCCGTGGATGGGTGACCACCCATTGCATACTGAGTTTTCTTTAAGCTTTGGAAAGCGCGTTAAACTGTTGGTTCCGGCTGTCGACGGCAGACAAAGGGTTACAGATAGTAGGTGGCTTGAAAGTCTTTTTTTTGCGGATGGGATATCATCAAATAACTTCCCCCTCTCTGGGCGGAGCGGGGGGGAGTGTGAGACTTATACTGACTAAAGCCCACCCATGTTCCATCTATTGCCCTTTATGTTCCGGGGCCGCGGTATCTCTTTCAAACAACCCGCAACCCAAAAAGCTCGAAAGTCTTACAACCAGTTTTACATTAGAGTATCGTATTATCCAATTATTAACTGGGTTGTGGAGGTCAGATAGACAGTCCCTCCATGTGAAACACTAGTATTTAGTTGAATCCTATAAGACTGGAAGCCGACCCCAACATAGTTGGGATAAGACTAGGAAACTGATGATTCTGTAAGACTTCTATTGCTTTAGCGCCGTTTTAAGTTACGTCAATTCTTAAGCAAGCACTCCTTTTTCATTTATACCCCAGGTCTCCTCACTCGTTAGCAATATACAGACTGTTTGATTTTTCAATTGTTAGAAATCTCTTTCTGGTAACCTGTACCTTATCGAAGTCGTAACTTTAGTCTTCACCTGTGGTTTATGAGATGTTTTGTTGCCATTAGGAACTTCTTAATATTTTAGCACGACATTGACGTGTCACAATATTGTTACTAAGTCTTGGCATTTTTTTGTCAATGTCAAAGAGACGATTATAAAATTCTTGTATCATCTTAGTCACGGTGAAAATACACAAAGGTACTGCATATACATGATTTGGGTTTTTTGCAATTAAAAAGGGACAAAACGGTGATTTTATATGATCCGGGAAATCGATGATTCAAAAATTGACACAACCTCACAACCAAATCTTAGCGTACCTAATACATTGCAATAAAGCTCAATAAACAACCGATTTAAATTCAATTAAATTGCATTCATTTAAGGATCCGGGTGACAAATGCCTAAACATTCTAACAGAATGCTAAAAGAATGTAACCAGAAACAAATAATTCTAAACTAGCGACATACTCCTGTTTTGTCCGTTTTTACGACGTAAAATAAACTTCAAGATTTCTCTAGTTTATGATCGATTTATATTAATCTATGGTAAATAATAGCAGCCCCTCGGGTTGACCTTCAGGTTCAGCCGCGCTTGCCTTTGTGGATGGGTGGGGACATGATGACATGACAAACTCATGTAATGGGGACTACCCATTACATGAGTTTCTTAACCGATAGTCCTGCTTGTCAATTGCAGATTATCGACGGTCCTTAGGTAATCAGTAGCCCGACAGTCCGACAGCCTGCCTTACTAAGGCGTATCGGGCGTATCGTTTTTTTTTTCTTTTTATGAATGGCATCTCGCAGTTCCACCTATGAGGTTGCCGTCTGCAATACGGTAGTTTCCAGGGTCAAATTAATTACATTATATTTAGTCCGTCTTTTACATTATTCAAAAATAAGGGACTCGTATTTTTTATTTGTAAATTAGACCAAAAATTACAAAGATATTAAAGTTACCTGTGTTTAGTCTATGGTGTCCCTTATTTATGAATAATCTAAAAGACGGACTATTTTTTTTAAACTAGCCTATTCCTTTGGATGCCTTGAGATTAAGGCCTCCAACTAGGGCAAAAAACTACGGGTATCGTATTGTACTATTATATCAACCCGGTAATAACTGGGTTGTGGAGGTCAGATAGGTACACGCTTCATGGAAAATATTGGGTTTTAGCTGCATCAGATTAGACTGGAAGCTGAGCCCAAAATGGTAATGAAAAAGCTAGGCAGATAGATACATGAGTTGACGGTTCTTTAGGGAAAATTCGTTATGCAGTTTAGTTATTCAAGAACGTGGTCATACAGACAGACAGTAAAACCGACCTTAATTTGTATTATTCTTGATATTTTATCTATTTTTAAATAAGTTTGGACTCGAACATTCAGTGTAGATTAATAAATTAGTATTCTAAAATTCGATATTTGGCAATAAAAGATACACTTTAAATTCTAATCTAGTTTGACTCAGGTGCTATATTTTAAAATGACAAAAATGTCTATTGGAACAACTATTAAAGCATAGCAAGGCATAGGTCAAGCTACTGTATAATAAATAGTTTTTTTTTTATAAAAATAGATTAATCATATCAGATATACAATGTAGATTAATAATGTAACGTAATGTTAAATTAAAAATGAATTTAGTTATTTTTTTAACGGAACTTAAAGTTGGCTAGTAGAATAGTATAATAAAATAACCTAATAGTGGTAGTATGTAAATAAATAACCTTTCCCTGACATGGGACACCAAAGCTAGAATGCACGTAAATGAGATGAAAATGACCGATTACTATTATCTTTTCTAATATATAAACACACCGTGTCGCGGGGTTTGTTACCACACCCCTCCGAACCAGCTGGACCGATTTCTTTCAAATTTGCATATTGGGTAGGTCTGAAAATCGGCCAACATCTATTTTAATACCCCCAAGTGTTGGGCTGGTCATATCTACCCCCCTCCCCCCTGGTAGATGTGACTAGCCCAAAAATTATTCCAGATAGGATAGATTAGATAGAGCCTAAATAATAATAATTATCATCACACCGCTAAAAAGAGCCTACTTTAAACTCCTTCCCTTTTCCATGAGCCTAAATAAATTGAATGTTTTAAATTTCGATTAAATACATTTTACAAATCAATTAACATAGGCTCAAAACAACAACATTCTAAAAATATTGTTTTGACTGCCAGCATCTTTTAACATTCCAAAATCAAATTAACCCAGACGACTGCTACAGTTCAGAAGCAGATGTTTAAGTCTTGAATAAAAAAATAATTAAATAAATTATGTTAAACCTGTGTGGCTGTTGGCGCCAAATACACCGCGTCATTGGCGCCTTAAGATAAAATTTTCCCAGGAATGTCACATTAATTATTTGTGTTATTTGTACAAACAAATAGGGTTGATCTGTCGATTCGACGAAACAACGCGTCAATATTTATGGCTTTTATCAATCGGACACAAATAGAAACATTAGTATAAATTAATTTGTTCAATGTAATCAAATGACGTGTTCGTGATCGTTCGGAATGTTATGAAGAATTTTGATGACGAGTCTCTTCGCTTTAGTTTTGATATTGTTGTTTGGTGACCTTTGAACCTTGACTTCCTGAAATCAGTCTGTTGTTTGGGGTTTTTTGGTATTCCCCTTTGATCAATTTCGTAGTACAGTATCATTCGAATGATACATTCAAAAATATTATGAGTTCTTTAACTGCTCATTTCTAATATCCGTTAGCCCTTTCAAATTCGCTAATACATTTAATGTTGAAAATGTGTTCACTTCGATCATGACCGGTCTATTTTGTCATTTTCTTTAGGTATTTAGTTTAAGGCGAGACTTTACTAATTTTGAAATTTTTTGACCTTATGGAAACCTACAAATATATCAAAGAACAACATGAAACTTATTCACTTAAAGTTGAGCCAATGACCAAAGGTTGAGTGAAAATTAAAGCAGGATCTAGATTAGTTGGCTCGATAAAAAAAAACAAATGTGACACTAATTTACGATTTCAAACGTGTTCTTCGATGAAATTATGTCTTGGAAAGGAATTTGAAAAAAAAAATGTTACTATTTTATTTTCAATAAAGGCATTTGCTATTTCGAGACTACAAAGTCGCCATACACCCGACCAATCATCTAACCAGTGAGAGCTGCGAAAAATGTCACAGTGAAATAGGCCCTTAACCTCTCAAGGACCGCCATTATTTACGTCAACTATCCGTCAAGCACCGCCAGGCGGGCTCTTATCGTAAGCGTAAAGATTTTAAGACTTATCTTTGCTATAAATACAGTTTTAAATCGGTCGGGGTTTGGTGACACAAATTTGTACCAGCGGGGCTCAACGGTAATACTTGTTTACTGGCACGTTTTTGTGGCGCTGGGGCTCTAAAGGTTAAGATTTTTTTTCTACAATTCCTGCTTATGGGCTCATCAGCGTTACTTAAGTATGAGGCTAGTCTTTGTTTGATAGTGCTCACACACATAGGGCTCTCCTCAAACCCGGCTGAGAATGTTCAGTGAACTTTTGAAATCTTTTTCATTTGTCGAGATTTTTTTAGGCTATTTCTTTGAGGCCATTTATCAAACATGTTCACTTACGTCGGAGGACTAAATGGCGAACATCTACATCATCTATTAAAAGGGTTTAATACATTACTATTTTTTTTTGACGACACTGTTGGCGCAGTGGCTGAGGTCGACTGCTACGCTGCGTGTTGCAGGTTTGATCCCTGCACGGAACAAATATTTGTATGGCCTACAGATAGTTGTTCCGGGTCTAGTGTTTGTGTATGTGAGTTTAAATGTTTGTAAACGCACCCACGATACAGGAGAAATTCTTAGTGAAGGGGCAACGTTTCTTTAAAAAAAAACAAAAATCCATTTAAAAGAAAGAGGTAAGGTTAACAGCAGCTTTGTCGTTAAATAGCATGTATGAAAAACACGCAGTTAAAATACTTAACCTCCTCCTCTGTGTTAAATAGAGAAAACATAACCCACAGTTGTTTTGTTTTACCAGCCTACATCATATTCCATTGCTGGGTAAGACTTCCCTCTTCTCTTTCCACAGCCTTCTATGTGTAATCTTTAGGTTAACCCCAATAATAATCAACAAAAACTGTATTTTATTTGGAATTGGATTTTTGGACGAATACACAAAAAACATTTTAGACTCTAATTTTGTTTTACTTATAGAAGACGACTAAAATACAGATGCATCGACTTTATTACTATGACGTTAATATAATTTGTATTAATTATAAAAAAAGTAAAAGTTTGTCAATAAAAAAGAAAACAAAACACAATAAAAATGTTTCGGCCTTGACTGACCTTCCCGCAAAAACTATGTATGCTACCATAAATAACTTTCTTCAAAAACTACACAGATTAATCTTACTGACTAATACATATAAAAATCAGCTTCTTCGATAAATTAACTTATAAATTGATTTTACACAATTTTTATTCACTTAAATAATGATAAAAAGAGAAATGTACGAACATTTTGAAGTGCAATCATTAATCTTCTTTCTTTAAATGGTTTTGATATATCACAGGTTCTCCCAATACGATATATATGTCTTAGTATATTCTTATTTTGCTACGGACTTAGTATTTGGTAAACCCACCTGTTTACGATGCGTTGTAATATGCAAAACAGAGATATTTATTTAATCACGTGAAATTCTGTGGAGCAAATGCAACTGAATTAACAAGATTTGATTTGTAATATCCTGGTCGATGTTTTTAACCCAATCAGACTTTTTTAACGGCTATTCAGAAAGGCTTGAAAACTTAAATATTAATAAATACCCACTGTACATCCTCTCACAAAAAAAAACGAGAATGGAATTATTTATTTCGTTCAACTACGGGACTTGAGCTTGAAGATTACATCCCATCATGTGAGATGTTAAGTTACTTATTTCATCAACACATTTTAATCTCTAGTAAACAACATTTTATGAAAACACATTTATAAATAAAGAATCATATAAAATATAAGTTTAAAAAAATGGTCTTAAAACATAAAACCCATAGCGTTAATGACTTTTATTTTTATAAAACGTCCGCTTATTGTTGCGTTTTAAGTCAAAAGTTAAGTAACACAGATTCAATTCAAAACAATTATGCACATAATATTCAACTTATAAATATTAGTGCCAGAGATGGTCTGCACAAAGATAAACATACAAACTACACTTCTAAGTCACATATTACCCACTTACCTTCTACAAGTCTAGATCCTCATTAGATACAGCATAATTATAGAAATATACATTAGAAATTAGCCCCACTACTAATCCATACAATTTTAATGTAAACTCTGTAAAAAATCGCATTTTATTTAACACTTTGAATATGTTGGAAGAAAAGAGCGCACTGCACTAAGAAAAACATCGCACTAATTTTAAAATTTGTTGTTTTAGAATTAAAAAATAACAAACACAGTCCAAAAACACTTTGATTTGATCACAATGACATTGCCGTAATTGCTCATTTATAATTTATTTATTCACAACAATATTGGAACCCAACAATAAATATCAAATGCGTAAAAAAAACTTATTGTTTATTGTTATATTTGTAATTGCTCAAGTATTCGGACGAGGTAGGATTACGGGAGAACAACCAAAATGTTTTGTCTCCACAGAGGTGAATCATGCTATTCGGAAAAAAACATTTAAATGAAAAAAACATTGGTCACTCCTTTTAAGGGGGAAAAAAATAGAAACCCCCGGTAAGTATCACTTGCACAGCATTTTTTTCACAAAACATCACCAAGTACAATTTGACACAACATCCGTGATTAGCTAAGAGCTTTTAAAGGCGAAGAAAATTTTCTATATGACACCGATACCCCAATAAAGTAACTCCGACCAACAATGGTATGCAAAGATGATAAAAAAATGCGTGAAGTGTATGTGTGTGACTCTCGTGTATGACGCACGTTCGCGCCTCTGTGTGTGTATTCCTGCAGAAGAGATGACTTGATGTTGCAAAATGTATAAAAGCGAAGCGTGGATTTCGAAATCAACACAACGATTTGAAATACTCTTAGGAGTGTACACACGGAGAACAGTGTGACCGTGAATTAAAATTTCCGCATTGTGATAATATATCAAGTTCAGTAGCAGTGACAAGTGGCCTGAAGAACTGTAGCGTTCGAAGTTCAAAATAATATTTTTTTATTCGAGCTTTGGTGAAGTGTGTATCCAGGATGTGTTCTCTCGAGGTATGTACCGAAAAGGATTTAATTTTATTTCATTTTAACCCCTTTTTATTTTATTATAATACTGTTTATTGTTTTCTTATTTTAAATATTTTCTCAGATATTTGAAAAATATAGGTAGTAAAAATCAATGACGAAAAAATAACACAAAATAATATTTCCAGATCGTGCTTGCGTTGTGCATCGTGGCGGTAGCCAGCTCTCCCATTGAAGATGGCAGATGGAACGCTTACAAATACGGCGACGATGGCAAGTAAGTAAATGTCAATGCAACTTGTTAATTTATTTAGACATTTAATCCGCACTGAGTAGTCTTGCAATAATGATAACGATCGACTAACAAATTCTATTACTAAGTCTTAAATACCTGCATTCAAATACGATTTCTCCGGATTTTACCCATCGTTTTTAAACCGTTCTTGCTTAATCCCTGGAAGGTTCTCACAGCACTTTGAAATTCAAGTAAATAAAATATACTTCTACTCGACCCCAACTAGGCCAAGTCTACTTCATCCCGGAACAACAACAAAACTTCTAAAAATACCTCAAAGTTAAACGGGAATCCAGATTTCAACGAAAAGTGGGGCAGATTTAGAGATTTCATTAATTCGCGGTGACCTATTACGGTTTCATTTAGAAGCGAAGCTTTTAATTAAATTTTAATAAAAAAGCACTATGCTAATATTTTGCATTAAATTGCGGTAAAATAGCTAACGGTTTGTTTGTCATAAAGTCGAACGAAAGTGCATATTAAAAATATCGATAACACAAACAGAAAAAGAAAACAAATATTTAAAAGTTTATTTCACTTCACAGATACATCCCCAGCGACGAAGGAAAATACATTCACATTCCAAACCCCTACATCCACATAGACAACCCTTACGGTGGTGGATTTGGACCTTATGCCCATGACTATGAGCCTTACGTTGGAGAGGCGTCCGTAGATCAGTACAAGCTCGTCCAGTACCAAGGTGAAGATAACCCCTTCTACAAGGATGGATACTACAAGAACAATGGCATTAAGATCATCAAGCAGAACCACAACTACAATGAAGACAAATACGATTTTGAGTAAGTATTTTTAACCATCTCATTAAACATCAACGCCCGCAGATCATTCTAGAATACCTATAGACAGGCCTAGAACAATGTCCACCTCGATTTCTAAAATCAGATTCAAACCAGATAGCGTTTAAAATGTTTGATTTAAAATAAAACGAAAACAATGTTACCTGAAGCCATTGACCGCAAAGAAAAATAACAAATCAGATAAAAAAAAACTTTGCAACATTAAAATGCTCTGAGCAGTTCGGAATTTGAAATCTTTCATGACAACATTAGTAATGTAAACTACATAAGCAGTCCTTCTACAGCTACTTAACCTCCACTCCTTGCAGTACAAAAGCAGTGATATTTAGAGTCGTGAAAATAAGGTTCCTATTTGACTGCATCTGTCAAAGGTAGAAGGACTAAACTTAAATAAATTCCCCGCACTATATCAGAATCGATCACGACCTTTTATTCACAGAATTCGTTTTCGTACCCGAGATACGATATTTGCATTTATATATTCAGCGATAGCAATGAAAAATAACAAAGTGCCAACTGCAACGTTTTACTTTGTTTTGAATCGGAATTTAGAGGACGAGATTTTAGATCAAGAACATATTTATCCAAAGGAATTCACATTATACTTGAGGTAAAAACAACAAGCTAGTTTTTTAATGGTGAGGCAGATGTAGCTTTGTTGCCTTTTAAAGCCCAGCCTGTCACTAAGAAATGATTAAAATCAATCATAAATTTATCAATCTCAGAACAATCAAACTTAAAACCCCTTGTTCAGCAATCGTCCTTGCGACCACTAACCAACCAGTCAACTTCAAAACATTGAACAAAATACAATTCACCTACTTAAACCAAACAAATTCCGCTCTTAATAGAATGCAAAGTTATTTTTAAAAAACATTAATTCTCTAATAAAACGTTGAACGAGCTTTATTCATAAACTTTAATTGATTTACAACTTTTTTGAACAGCCAACTTATGGTAATAGAAGCATTAACATATTGGAGAAGCGTAATGTATAGATTTATGAGCTTCCCGTCTCCTACACATATTTTAGCCTTGCATCGCTGAATGTCAAGCTTATCAGGATTATTTGAATATGCAAGACTTCAGAATGTAAATGAAAGTAAATAATGATAATATTCCATGCGATTATGATGTTACGGCAGAACCGCGGGGCGTTATCCAATAATATTGGGCGTGCACATAAAAGTATCTTTGGCTTGAGTATAGCTATAAATATTGTGCGCTCGTATTTCGGTTCCGACATATCTTTTTATGCGGCGATAAATCTAATCGTCGGATAAATAACATCAATACAAAAGCACATGCAATTACTCCTTTAAATACTGCATGTTTTTTACAAATCAAACACTTCATTAATCAAGTAATTAATGATACTGAAGAAAATCAAGCAATCAAAGGAGTCCTAACAAGGTTTAAGTGAAGTCCTTGATAATACAATAGGGATAAAACAGATCAATTCAACTTTACTAAAAAAAACTGCCTTGACCGACACGAAACGCCGGCGGGTCATAGTTCAAAACAATTTATAATCATTTACGACAACCAAATTGACATTATACGATGTTGTTACATTATCTGTGACGAGAGATCGGTTTAGTGTTGATTGAAATATTGTTAACAATGACCCAGTAATATCAAATACAAATGTGTTATTAATTATAGGAAATGACATAACAAACAACATAATAAATGAAGCGACGTGTTTTAAAAATAATACAGTCAATGAAACGCTGGGGATAATACCAAAATAACCTTCTAAGAAAATATGTTTTGTAGAAAACCAGTACTAATTCCTATATTCTTTTGCAGTTTTGAGACCGAAAACAAAATTCGTGCTGAAGAAAAGGCAGTTCTGAAGAATCCGAACACCATCGATGAAGGTATTGCTTCCAAGGGCTTCTACGAGTACATCGGACCCGACGGCTTCATGTACCGAGTTGACTACACCGCTGACGAGAAAGGCTTCCGGCCCTCAGTCAAGAGATTAGAAACCCCTTACTCCGGCAAATGGATATACGAGAAAGTCAACTAAAAGAATAATATCATTATCATCTTCCACTGAATCAGTATTTTGAAATAAGTAGGCGACGTTGCATTTTCCATTGTAACCTCATTCATCTTCCGACTGACTGCAATTTATTTAACAATCACCTTCATTTAGTTCAAGATCAAAATATTGTTCACGAATATGACATTTGAATTTAACATAGCCAGGATATCATTGACGCATTTTGATGTACAGATCAACCTCGGTCACTATTTGTAATGTATAATTCTTTCGGTAATGTCTAAAGTACAAAAGTGGGTCAATTTGGACATCACTAGATCTAAGAAAATGTCTGCTTAGATAAATGTAATTTATACTTTAGTTTTAAGTGCTTAGATATTTTTAAATTTAGATACTTATTTATGAAATGTGATAATAAATTTATATTGCAAAATATTTATTTGTATAATTTTATATCTCCCTTTTCGAGCAATAATCAACCTTCTTCTTCACTTCTTTTAGACCGTAAGTTCAGTCTCCGAAATAAATAGAAACTAGTAAACACATAGAATTACGATTATGTCAAAAGAATGCAAATACTCATAGGCCAGACCCTAAATATTTGTCTGAATTGAATAGCATTCCGACCTTCCACCTCACAAGTATTTATTAGATCACTAGCAGATGCCCGCGGCTTTGCTCGAGTGGAGCTATGTAACTGTCCCACTTGAAGTTGTATCGGGATAAAAAGTATTCATTATGTTAATCCAAGTTATAAACTATATGTGTGCCAAAATTTATTTATCCGTTTAGTAGTTTTTGCATAAAAAGGAACAAACATCCATACATACTCACAAACTTTCGCATTTATAATATTAGTAGATAATTATGTATGTTAAGAATATTTGGATACTGAATTCGTAGACATTTTCATGTATATCATTACTAGAGATACCGAGACTGAAATTGTAAAGCTATTACATTTTCAGCCTGGGCATGTCTTAGTTCTATAATATGTAATAAAGTTCCTGTCTTTGGAGCCCTCACCACCTTTAGCTTGGACCCTGCTCCCGATACCGGCGGAAACCTATGTACCACTATTGTACATGAAATTTAAATAAATAAAACCTCTTTTAACCGACTTCAATTAAAGGAGGAGGTTCTATGTCCGACCGTTTCTTATTTTTTTTTAAATTATGTATATTTTATTAAAGAAATATTTAAAAATAAGTGTAACAAATTATTATAAAAGTTCTATAATGAGTGGCAAACCGACTATCTGCGGTCGCAGTTGAGTGCTGTGCTGCATGCTATGTGTATTGAAGTTTCTATCAGTGTACAATTAACAGTGTTCACAGACACAATATCCGTGTTGTTTTAACCGGACCTTTACAATACTAGGCATCGTACATAAAGGGTTACTACTTTACTAGCCCTAAGATATCATAAAATAACGTTTAGTCAACTTCTGTTTTATAAAAATAGGGCATCTTAATATTAAAAATATGTTAAAAGCTCTTCCAAAATAATAGGTGTCAAAAGAATATCTCTCTTCTTGAGCTACTGAATGTTTATTACAACAATAAAAAAAAACTTGTGGAATTTCGCAACTATTTGTAAGAATATTTTAACAATATATTGTATACTTCCATAGTGTCAATAGTATAAGATACGGAAGTACACACTAAATACATAAAAACATGGTTAGGTGTGCCATAATAAAACAATGTGCAAGCGTCGGAAATATAGCACCTTTTGACCTCACGAAGCCGAGGTCCCTAAGCCAACCCATATCGCGTTGGCTTGATGAATGTTCGTTGTAGGAATCAATATAATTTATTGGCGGCATATTTTTTGTGGGCCTGATTAATCGAAATCGGTCTATAACTTAGACGAGGCCAAATTTTCTGCCATTTGGAACACATCGGAAGAATGAGGGTTAGAGGAAACCATTTATTTAGTAGGTACTTGAATTTATTGTTCTAATATGAGGATCCCCACGTTTTGAGGACAAATAATTTTATTCCGAATTAATACTGAACTTTTTAAATTTATACCGCCTTCCTAAAATGTTTTGGTTGGTATTTAATTATGAAAAGGATTTTCTGTTCAAAGGTGCAACAGGTAGTCCAAAAGAGTTGGGTTTTAGACCGGTGTAGTAATTATCCTTCTCATACAATGATATCAGAAACAATAAACTTAAGTGGCAGCTTTATCTAAAATTAACACTGCCAAAAACTTTATGATTAGATTAACAGAGTCACTTGAACAAACCTTTGACATAGTTAATTCGTCCAACCCCGATTGGCAATAAACATCAGGATGTGAAGGCAATATTTGATCTGATATCGCGGTAAATAAATACCAACGCGCCTCGAATTTCAATAAAAATATCACGAGTTGCTCGACCAAAAATAAACGAGCCCATCCAGAGGAGAGAGGAGCGGAAGGATCGTAAAATCATGCGTGTTAGGGCACTGGCAAGAAATTTGGCGAAATTGTTTTGGCTCAAGCTTGTGGAGGCTTTTATGGAGGCAGAGGACGTTGACCGAGAGCTGTGCCAAGTGGCCGGCGCCACTCTGCCCGACGCACTGCGAACCCGAGGATGCTGCACTGCGCACCGCCTTATCTTTCTCCAAGCTTCCTTCTCGAAATAATTTAAAACATTCGATACACTGCCAAATAGGTCCCGGCCAGGATATCTCCGTATATCCACGAAGCTAACCGGAAAAATACGATCTGAAATGCGAGGTGCAATGCCCTTCCAAATATTTCTATCGAAGGACGTCCCAAGGCAGACGATATAAAAGTGGCCTTTTTTTGTAATTATATCGCAGAATGATATTTATATGGAAATCAAGCGGAGTTCGATTAGCGTGTCTTGTCTTCGAGACGGTTATTGCTACTCTGTTACGCGAGCTTGAAATATAACGTGGTGACCCAAAATGGAGTTTTGGCTCCGTCTATAATCGGATAATCATACAAATTAGTTTTGTACCGTAACGTCAAACAAATCGATTATGATTATAGCTCTAGTTTGTTTAGAATGCCAATGATGCATTTTTATGACAGTATTAAAAAAAACAACTGTTCGTCTTATTTTCTTTTTATAAAAGATAGCCTTAAGTATTTCAGTTTTATGAGTCATAAAAAGTAAAAGAGAAAAATAAACTTTATTGCACGTAAGTTTAGTCTTGGAAATTGAGAAAACCACTATGTTTATATTATTGCTAGTTTATATAAAGAGACTGAACTATTTTTGTGGGAATACAATTTTTTCAAGCAGTAAATTTAAAACTGTCCTACCCTACATAGAAGATTGGTAGCTTGCCCTCCCATGCAATTTAAAAGTCAACTAGGGGAACGGGTTTGTAT
Source organism: Ochropleura plecta (assembly GCA_905475445.1). Taxonomy (NCBI): domain Eukaryota; kingdom Metazoa; phylum Arthropoda; class Insecta; order Lepidoptera; family Noctuidae; genus Ochropleura; species Ochropleura plecta. Next base: position 15,640,538 of record FR997723.1, read on the forward strand.
GCTTTTCGTGGTCAATGGGGCGGCTTCCTTTTGCAATCTTTGAACTCAATTTGGTTTTATCATAGATTATGTCAAGCGACATTTTGCTTTATGTGTGTTGAAAAAAAGTCCAGACTAACTTTCTTTGTGTTTTATTGCATTGATAGTTGATTATGTCAAGAGGATGGGAACCAGGATCTTTGTATATGATGCAAAAATTTAATGAATATTAACATGTGTTTATAAAGCGTAGTGATTTCTCATTGACTGCACTTAAACTTATTATAAAAGAGGTCTGGTAAAAGGGAAAGTAAATAAGTAACATTTTCCACACCGAAGAAGTCAGAATCTATCAGTAATTGCGAGTACACCTCCAATTAAGTAGCAAATTTTTTTTTGATATTATACTGTACCCTGTGTGTATAATAATGTTGTCGTATTTAACCAGGAGGTTGACTGGTAGAGAATGCCTTATGGCATTAAGGCGCTGTACAAAGCAAACACTTCGTAAAACGTCTAGTTTTTCGTCGCAAAGTTAGCCGTATAAGTACATGTCACTAGCCAAAAAAAAATACCGTGTATAGTTCAATACATAAAGTAAAGAGTTAAACAAAATAAGTTTACAAAAGTGGTCTAATACTACAAAAAAAAAATGTTTAAAAAGACCAAAATTTTTCGTCTCGAAATTCTCAATTTTTTCAGCGACAACTATCATATTTTTTATATCTATAACAAAGGAAATTGTATAAACTAAAGAGATATCTAAAAATTTTCAAACACAGAGCTGGTTTTTTTTATATTCAATAAAAACTGCAAAATGACCTACATTTTGGCGGAAATGGTATTCAAATAAAATCAAACACCGAAATATTTTCTACCTTATTTCTATTCTTTCGATGCAGTACTGTCGTGTACTTGTGTCAGACCATGCCCAGTAGGCAGCAAGAGCAAGTGAGACTAGCTGCTAGCCTCACTTCCGCGAATACCTAAAGATTAGCTTATTGCGGCGCCTTAAGTCCGCGTATTCACAACTATTGTACATGAAATTTAAATAAATAAATACATAAAAAAGAAAAATGTGAGATTATATTGAAAAGACCAAAAAATACACAACGTAACATCAAACCTGCAATCCTTGTGGGGTAAGGCTGAGGTGAGTTCACAAGTTGTGTTGAAGTTCTTTGTAACAGGCGACGGGCATATTATCGTCAACCGGGAAGCAACCCAAGCTCTGAGTTACTACTATGAAATCCCTATCGAAAAACCCCAATAACACTGTCGCAAGACCAAGGAGTCATTCGAAAAAACCTTAAATGGCGAAATGTTGGTGTACTACATATTAAGGAACATTTGTACCTAATAGTTCACCCACAATTATCTTTAGTCCCATGCAATAAGGTTCCGATTGCCATATAACGGGCACAAATCTAGACTACGTGGCTACTACTAGGAAAAGCCTAATCGAAAAACAATAACACTGCTTGACCTGGATATCAAACCTAAAACCAGCTAAGCAGCCGCGAGTAAGACTACTCATCCAACAAGGCAGTTCAGACAGATTAAAAACCAACCAAACATAATTTCAATGAAATATGTTCAGTGGGCAGCTAAATTCGATTTAATTCATACAATAAAGATTCGGCCAGCGATTTGTCGGTGAACCACCGGAAGTGGGACGATGGCGCCTGCTGGCTTAATTGGAGCCCGACCAACTAACCAAAAAGATACCCAGGAACGTGATGCGGTTAAAAGAAAAAAGGTCGGAGAAACTACATAATATTCGCTACTGTTTTTCGGTTCCGCAAGTTTTGAGGAGAAACGGTTTGGTTCTGAGCATATTTTGATAGTGTTATTTTTATTTTGTAAGGGTCTATTGAGCTAGAGGAAGGGTAAAGAAAAGATGGATGGATTGTGTAAGGGGAGAATGGAAGAAGAAGATGTGTTTGTTGCGCCGACCCCAAATAGAATAGGACAAGGGCAGAAAACGATGATGAAGGGTCTATTGTTTGAAATTGGTACGAGAAGTTGCAAGCTGTTTGGATGGCTTGTAATATTTAAAAAAAATAAGCGCATTTTGAAAGTCAAACCTTAACTTTCAAAATGCGCTTATTTTAATGATTCATGAAAGACAGTCAAAATTATTTATTCTTCTTTTTTTTTCCTAGTGAATCGTTTTTTTGACAATGTTTCGATTTTATAACAAGCTTCACAGTCTTCAATTGTATCTGATAGTTATTTCCACCTGATTAAAACCGCCGAGCTAACCAAGGTTATCCTTTGTCTTTAGGACAAGATTGGCCCATTTAATGTAAATATCTAGACTGGCTGAAGTCTTCCCAATAATGGGAACCGATTGTTTTAGTCGCTATTATTTATAATTTCGATCTTATTCGTTACTAGCTCCAGCCCGTGAATTCGTCCGTGTGGCATAGTTACTTTGAGCTAACGCTAACTTTAACCCGCGTAAGGATCGAAAAAAAAATATCTTTCTCTCCCCTTTTCTTCCTTCTTTCTCACTTTTTTTTAGTCTATGTTCGTCTTCAGGGTCCCAACTATATCTGAACCAAACTTCACGCCTAAATGGCTAAACTGATTTTATCAAAATCAGTTTAGGCGTGAAGATGTAACAAACACACAAACTCACTTTCGATTTTATAATATTAGTAAGGATTTTATGTAAGCGATGGGTCCCATTTGCTATATCCATTGAATCCCATGTTATCACTTTTTTAGTAGGTATCGATCTTCTTGATTTGCCCAAGGAACAAAATTAAAGTTTTATTCATAATATTTTTCTTTCATTTCAATGCCTACGTTTGTTTTTATAGGTGCTGCTTTCATCCGTTCCGGTCATAAGTAAACTTTCAGACAAATAATGCGAGGGATATTTTTTGAGGTTATTTACATATCCTCATAGGATTCCGTGATTTTAATTTAGCAATTGGATGCTAAGGCAGATTTTTTATAATACTTTTCATGTTTGAGACGAAAAGTCTGACGCAGGTCCTCACCGGACACGGAAGTTTCGCCGCCGATCGCCTCCACGAGGGCACGGCGGTGCTCCGCCCAAGCTGGGCAGACCGCCACTGTGTGCTCCACCGTGTCCTCCGGGCGATCGTCACAATGGTGACACCCGGGCGTTTCCTCCCGCCCGATTATGTGCAGGAACCTCCCGAAACTTCCGTGTCCGGTGAGGACCTGCGTCAGGCGGTAGGTGAGGACGCCATGACGCCTCTCCAGCCACTCCCCAAAGAGGGGACTTAACGCCACTATTGTGGCGTGCCCTGCACGGGGTTGCGACAGTCGCTCTCTCCATGCCACCATGAGATTGCACCGGGGAAGTAAATGCCTTGATTTGATTTGACTTCATTAAGTACTTAAAATTACAAAGCTACTTAAAAATAAATTCATTAAGTCATCAGTTAATATCAGTCATCGGTTAATGTAACCCCTATTTGTTTTCTGAATACAATGTATAGAAAGATGACCAAGAAATTACGTCTATAGCCATCCAGGGTCAATGTAAAATCAATAATTGTCTGTAATTTGAAAAATTGCAGTTCCTTTTGCGACCAAAGACGCATAAACATACCTAATTTTAACTTTAACGAACTCAATGCAATTATTTATTTAATGTATTTTTATCGATCAAACATTTGATAGTTATTATATTATCGTGGTAATAACGCTAAAGGCCCTAATTTATTTTTTATAATATTTTTATGGCCTTTTGTTTTTTTGGATAAGTAATCATCAAATATCTTCTCCCGTTCTGGGCGGACCAGCAGAAGGGACGGGAGGGAAGTTGTCAGACTTGTTCGGTCTAAAACCCATCCATCTTCCATCTTTTGCTCTATGTGTTCCGGGACCGTGTTACGTCCATGCTTAGCTAATTAGCGATCTAAAATCGAGCACTCAAAGTTCAATAAAGCACTATACAGTTTAAAGGCGTGTTGGTCAACATGACATATGACTTGATACCTATAATTATGCAGATATGAGTGTTTCTGAGCGTAGGCAGTTTACCGATATGGAACCAGATAGCCTTAGCTTCAAATAATATTGCTGACCAATATAGTGATGATACAGAGGATAACAACAATAATTTACCTATATTTATAACTCTCTAGTTGTGCCCCGCGGTATCTCTTGCCGTTACTCTTTTTGTTGCTCTGCTAAAGGTCAAAAGATTGGACTATTTTATTAGTATAGATTACTTTTGCACAGTGTGTGAGTGATGGAAAGGGGCCGGATCAATGTCTCAAATTGACTCATACACTACAGCTATTAGGCGATTCGTAATCGTACGCATAGTCAGGCGAAAACGACGCCGATGTGAGATCTGCTTCAACGTTACTCCGCGGGTTTATTTTGTCTCAAAAATCTATATTTAAAAAAAAAGTAACTATAACACTTTGAGGTACCTATTGAAAAAGTTCGATTTTGTTAAATGTACATCTTTTGTGACAAGTACCCTTTTAAAGCTAATAGCTAATATACATACATAGCTATCTATATATTAAAGAAAAAAAACATTTAATTCATTCAATCTCAGAAACTACAAGTGTATAGGACGTTAATGGTCTCTGAGACAGGATTTTGCAAAATTCAACTCTTAGGAGTTGAATTTTGCAAAATCCTGTCTGGGGATGGAACAGGGTGGCAAAGTTTGTATGGGACAACGCAATTTCTTGGCCGAATTGTTTAAAATAGAACTACTAGGCTTTCATAAATTCACGGTGGTATAATTCTAGCTGTTTGGTCTGTACTTGCAATTTTTAGGTAGAACCAATTTATGAATAACTACAAGGACTGCATGAAATTCATGGTGATATTCATTTAAAAAGTTTGTTCTGTACACATAAGATATAAAATACTGATATTCAGCTGCATCCGGTTAGACTGGAAGCCGACCCCAACATAGTTGGGAAAAGGCTAGGCAGATGTTCTGTACACATAAGTTCTGGATGGAACCTACTTTCTTTTTTATCCGGTCTACGCGGGTGAAACCGCGGGGCGCAGCTAGTGCGTACTTATTCATATTGTATGGCTTGCATGACATTGCTGTTATCCTTTCCAATGTTCATGCAATGTAGATCACATGAGCTGAACCTCCGTAGAACTAAATAAATACTTCATCATCATCATTTTCCTGCCCTTGTCTCATTCTATTTGGGGTCGGCGCAACGTGACTTCTTCTTCCATTCTCCCCTATCAGACGTCACGACATCATTTACTCCTTTCTCCTTCATATCATTCCTTACACAATCCATCCATCTTTTCTTTAGCCTTCCTCTCGCTCTCCGTCCATCAACATTCAGATCGACAGTGTGACGTCACAAATTTGCAATTTTACATCTCAAAATACCTAATTTATAGAGAAAACTAAAAAATAATTTAATATTTCAAATTTCGCGATTCAATTTATTAAATTTGAAATGTGATGTCACAAAACTAGGACCCCCCACCCCATGTCACATTTCGTCGACCTCCTCCCCCCCCTTTACATGTGACATACTTTATGGATGGCCCCCAAGACAAAGGACTCCCTTTCAATAAATAAATACTCCATGGTATTGCTAAATACAGCTTGAGTGTGTTTCCAATGTATGTCAAAAGGATATAGAAGGCTTGTTATTTCATCAGGTCCCTAGCCTTTCTAAAGAATGTTGGGGTCGACTCCTAGTCTTACCAAATGCGGCTGAATACCTTCCTATTATTTGTCAAGGTATTGTGTTTTATACGAGAGTCCTACAAACATTTTGTTAACCTTTTAATTAAGCTTTGAATGTATTAATCATGTCATTATTTAGTAAGGGCTGGTAATTAATAAATTAATACTTTATATCGCGATTTTTAATTTGGTTTCCCAAAGCAAAAGTCGTTTGTAATAATGTTTGAACAAAACATTCTAAGTATACGAAAAAATAAGGAAACCAAGTCCTGACTTCTGACGGTATGCACACGGCGCCACACAACATATACGTAGTTCCATTTTTAGGGTTCCGTACTTCAAAAGGAAAAAACGGAACCTTTATAGGATCACTTTGTTGTCCGTCTGTCTGTCAAGACCGTTTATCTCGAGAACGCGTGGAGGTATCGAGTTAAACCCTAAAAAACAACCCTCAGTCTACGCTGTCAGAAACTATAGTCATTTATTTTGCAAGTTTGTATGGGACCCTAGGTGCGCGAGTCTGACTAGTAGTACTTGGCCAGTTGTTTTCTAGGGCTTTCTTTCAGGTGAGAGGACTGTTCATTGACCACTTAATAAAATGGAAATATCAGTTTTTGTTTTGGCATAGCTTTCTATGAGCTAAATGTCTATATACAAGGCGACCAAATGTTTAAAAATATGTAAAGCATTGCTGACATTATTTTGCATATTTTGATGACTAGACTAGACCGATCTTAAAAGTCAGACAAACAAAGAGTGTGTCAAAGTTGATAAAATTAATAATCAATATGCAAATAGCCAAGGTGATTCTGTTATTCACCTAATTCCTATAATAAACATGCATGTGATAATATAATAAAACTAATCTAAGAACCAAATAACTACGTAAATCATAAAATGCCAAATGTTACCAAAAAGTCTTTATAGTCTTCCGCAAAACTACACAAATCAAAGGCGTTTCGAAAAGATCATTTTACGTATATCTACAAAATATGTCTATGAATTAATCTTTGTTTGTCTTCGAAATATCACGACCAACACGTCATCACAAATTACGTCAGTTATAGAAGAATTTTAATAAACTGCCACAAATCCATAAATCTGCATAATGAGAGCGGTCGTTTCGAGTAGTTTAATAACAAAGTGATGGTCTATAGGATCGCAAATGCAATTCTTTCAGTTAAACCGCATTGAAATAAATAAATAAATAATAAATAAATAAATATCTTGGGACAACTCACACACGACTATCTGATCCCAAGCTAAGCAGAGCTTGTGTTATGGTAACCAGACAACTGATATACATACTTATACAATTTATAAATACATACATATTATAGATAAATCACACCCAGACACAGAACAAACAATCATGCTCATCACACAAAGTTTGTCCTGAGTGGGAATCGAACCCACGACCTCCGGCTCAGCAGTCAGGGCCACTAACCACTAGACCAACAGGCTCGTCGAAATAACATAAAAGTTTCCTTGGTGATGCTGGACTGATGCCAAATAAGGTGACTGTCGTGAACATCCGCTAGGGGCAACACGGAGCAGCAAGTTTTATCCTGCATTTCCTCTGCACCTTACCACCTGTCTCATAAAGTCCGAAATCTATTACCCCAAATACCACGTAACTTGGTTTTTGGTCAACTGCTCGGTTCCGGAGTCGTTGGCTACTCGTTCAGTTTTATTGCGAACCGATTGAATTTGTTGGTGATTATTACAAAGTTGCAGACCTAGTTTTCGATTCGGAGTTTTTGTTTTGTTTGGTAAAACTTTAGTGGAAATGAAACGTGGGTTTGGTAACTGTTTAAAATTGTTCTAATTTTACAAAAATAGAAATACATGATGCAGAAAGCAGGGGAATGTATTGTGTTGTTTTTTTTAATTATTATTAGAAACGTTGCCTCACACTAGGATTTTTTCCTGTACCATAGGTGCGTTTACAAACATTTAAACTCACACAAACAGCCTGACTTGAAAAAACTATCTGCTGGTCTACTACACTCGACGCAGCAGTCGAGCGCTCAGCCACTGCGTCAACCGTGCCGTCATGGTATCATTGGTGGTAATCTGCCATAAAACGGGAAAACTGAAATGTAGGTACACTCACAAATTTATTATAGTACAATAAATCTAATCATTGATGCAATGGATACAGAAAATCTATCTTTAACTCGTCAAAATTCGAAAGAGATCTACTTCAAAGTCGCTGAACCGTCTGCTACCCAAGTAAGTAGGTGTACCAGACCAAATTGGTAAAGTGGGGCTATCACCATTATCCGGCTTTGGAACTGCATTGTAACTATACTGCACCTCTTTTCTTGCCTTCTGTGCCCAAAATACGCAGCCTAAGCGACCTAAAGGAATAGGAAGTTATATTTTGACGACACGGTTGGCGCAGTGGCTGAGCGATCGACTGCCGCGCTGTGTGTCGCGGGTTCGATCCCCGTATGGAACAAATATTTGTATGGCCTACTGATACTTGTTTCGGGTCCATCTGTTTGTGTATGAGAATTTTAATGTTTGTAAACGCAACCACGATACCGAAGAAATTTCTAGTGTGGGGCAGTTTTTTTTTAATATGTTGAAATAAACTATTTTAAAAATATAAAATGTTATTACCAGATTTTCGCCGAAATGCGTTGCTTGGAAGCAATTGAGCTAGCGCCTTTAGTTTGGTTTTTGTGTTAGTTTGACACCTGTCAGGTACTTGTCTTGTGTCTGGCTGTTTCTGTATGTGAGTTTAAATGTTTGTAAACTCACCTACGATACAGACGAAATTCTAAGTGTAAGCAACGTTTAAAAACAGAGGTGGTTCCTGCCTACCGCAATGGGAAAAAGGCATGACTTATGAATGTTCAAATTCAGTCCCGTAAAAGAATTAGGTTTCCAGATTAGAATACCGTTTAGTTTGACGTCATACGTGTTCAAAAAATCACGTTGAGAAAACCCTGTTAGTTATTCAGAGCGGGTCAATATTTAAAATGGTTTTCACTGTATAACTTTATTGGCGAGGTTAAAACTGTCCATTAAAATATTTTGAATAATAAAGCTCTCTTCAAAGAGAGTACTGTATTTTTAAAAGCCATTAGCTAGCCAGCGGATCTTTTTCAGCTTTTCATTTTAAAAACTTGATTGACTATTTACGCTGAAAACGATGCATTGACACAGCATTTTAGATCTTTTTTTCAATTTACGGATGTGGTGTGTGAGCAAGAAGAGCAAAGGGTCTTGTGGTCGCAATGGCGACTGCTGAGCTTAAAGCTCTGTGTTTGATCGCCAGGTCGAGCAAAATTATTATTAGGTTTTTCCATCATTCTTTTTTTAGCCACGGAGTCTGGATATGTGCCCATTTGATAAACAAAAAACCCTAAAAAAAACTCATGTTATATTATCATCCAGAAGGCCAAAAATAAAGCATAGTATGGTGATGTTATTCAAAACTGACTCGTATCATCAATAATTTGCACTCATTTGGACAAAAACTGCGTTTTCTTTCAATTCTTTATCATTTATCCTAAACTACGATTCATATTTTTATTTTTGTACCAAACTAAATCAAATAAAACTACCTTTTCAATTTCGAAATATTTGAATCAATAGAAAAGAACAGAGAACCTGAAGCGGCATAAATATAGTAACCTTATTGGCTTGTGCTTACAGCCTTTTTAAGGATATTTCAAAACACTTCCCGTGACCTAAGGGCTGGTTTTTACTTTGACCAGAGGCTTAGCGTTGCCATACAACGTGGCAACGCGGTCAGTCTCTTGGGGACATTGCCAACTGACAGTTAAGGACGAACTTTTTGACGCTATTTTGTAATCCTTACTAATATTTTAAAAGCGAAAGTGAGTTTGTTTGTTTGTTACCTCTTCACGCTTTAATGGCTAAACCGATTTTGATGAATTTTGATACAGACATAGTTGGGAACCAGGAGACGGACATAGGCTAATTTTTATTTTAAAAAAGGTGGGATATGAGGGAGAACGAGGAAAGAAAAGGGAAAACTTAGCATTGCTATTATAATAAATAAGGCGCAAGGGCAAAAACTACAGGTAGCAGGTACCTGTAAATCAGGAAAGGGGAACTGTGTTACCCCGAATTCAACGCGAGCGAAGCCGCGGGCAAAAGCTAGTTAATTTATAAGTTATTTAATTGTTATTGTTAGTAAAACTGGTAATAAATACTTAGTAAAGAAGGTTGAAAAGAATTACGGAAGGATATAAATGGAACCACACTATTTACATATTCTACAGTATAATTAAGCATACGCTATACCTGTTGTGACCTAATTATTTAAGCATCTTTAGTTCCCAGGATCATCCGGTCCCCGGAATACACATAACCCTGGGTATATTATCAACATAGTAATATCAACTACAATAGATATTACCGTTCTAATTGCTTTATTTACTAATATTGGGATATCCACCTCATCACAAAGAATGATAATGAAAATATCGGTCTGAAACCTATCTCATTTCTTTTTCAATTAATATTTCTATATAGAAATATTACCTAGTAGGCTTTTATTACCTAACATCAAGAGCCGAATACATATACATTATATTGATAGACTTCCAATTGAATACACGTAAATGATAAATAGAGACCACTAAAATAAAAATCGGCAATTATTCCCGCCCTCTACCACTAAAACTCTCTCTTAATTCACTTAAGTGCGATAACAATGAGTATAAAATTCAATAAATTCGCGGCCGTAGTGCGCCGCTCAAAGGAAATGGTTCCCCTAAAACTACAATCGTAAAACGGTAGTAGAATTCTCGTCTTGGGAGTAACGTATGCTAAAAAATGCAAACAGGAAAATTTAATGGTTCGTGAAGTAAACCCGCTACGCAGAGCACCCCAGAATTGCCTTCCATGTTCTACTTGCGACCCCTACTACAGTAACTTTTGTAATAAACAAAAGTCGAATGGTTTTTTTTAAATGCATGTTTTGGCTGGCTGTAATATATCCAATTGTTGTAAGAAAATGCTGTTTATAAATATATTTAATAACCCGGGAGCTTTAGAAGAAATAATGCATGTAAGTTGTGTTATGTTTACAAATAGTTGGAAAAACTTTTTGTCTTAAGTATTTGCGTGCAGTGATCAAAAAGTGGTTTTCTTATCATTCTAACTTTCAATCAAACTTTGACTCCATTTAGAGGATGAATTTTGTCTTTCACTAAAAATAGAACTTTAGGATTTTTGCTTTTCGACACTTAAATTTAGACTATGCATTATCTGATAGTGTATGAGAGTATGCTTTCAGAAAAAAAGATTTTGCCTAACAACACCCAAGCGAGGAAATTATGAGAACCAATAGTAACTCTAAAGAATATAAGGGGACTCTTATGTGGATTTCCCCAATATTACTTACTATCACTTATTATTCTAAGCTATTGACTTGAGCATGAAAATTGTTCTGTTTTGTTTATGTAAGGGTGTTTGTAAAAGGATGCATGTCGCGACAGATAAGGGCATAAATACAATAAGGCAGGAATTTAGAGCACACTATATATTATCATAAATCTTTGAAAATGGGGTGAATTATAATAGGTTTCGTGTGTGGTTTAAGATATTGCATTGCATGTATTTTTTATAAGGTTTGTGTAATCGGTTGTGTCAATTTATTTTTACTGTCGCACCTTTCATACTAAAAATAAAAACTTGAGATGTATCAAGGGACATCCGAATGGAACGAAGTTATTATTTATTATGTACAAAAAACCTGTACACACTCAACAAAAATAATCGTCGCGACACCACACTGTTCAATGCGAAATAGAAAGACGAAACGAAAATAACTGGCTTGCTTTCTATGAGAGAGAGAGAGAGAGAGAAGGAGAGAGAGAGAGAGAAACACACACACGCCGCGCAGCTTACAACTATAGCAAAAAGTGCCGTTACAACTTTTGCTCTTAAGCATAAAGTGTCGGTACAACTTTTGGTCTTAATTTTTTCCGCGCTATAAGGAGCTTCGTGCTAATAACCTTCCCTTTGTGCCCTACATTTGTAGTAGTACTTATGATTGTTATATAGTCATCACCATTTTGTCTTATAACAGACGATAATTCGAAAAACCTTAAGACGAGGTTTTACCATTTTTGAACTTTTTTGGACCTATGGATATCCACAAATATAACAAAGAACACCATATTTTTTTATATTAAAATTAAACATAGGACTAAAGGCTGAGTGAAAAAAAATGGTTTAAAATAGTAGGCTGGGTAAAAAAAAATTAATGTGATACTAACTTACGACTTCAAACGTATTTTTTTTATGAAATCATGTCTTTGAATTTTTTTTGAAAGTTACATAAGTACATATATAATAAATAAAACTAGTTAATAAATAATATTTTTTGAATAGGTACTATTTATTTTTGTAATAAAAAAACTGCTATTTCGGGCCTGCGAAGTCGGCATATACACAAACTATCTACGAATGGATGCTGAGAAAAAAAGTCGCGGTACAACAACACACGCTGCGAAACCGCAGTACTTCTAAGCATAAGGAAAGGCGTCAATAACAACTGTGTCGAACCCAGGACCTCATCCTCACAAGTCACGCTTGCCACCACTCGATTAACGAGGCATTTCATCCTACCAGTTGATGCGATTACAGCTTCAAAGGTGACAACCGTGTTCTAACTTTATGAGCTGATTACATATCGTACCACCACAGGGAACCACCACGAGGGCTTGAGATAATCCAAATTGTCTTTGGAGTTTTACTTTCTATACACGCCAGTTTTTGATCGCCATTTTAAGAGCAGTGGCAATAGCATAAATTAGTACACTAAATATTTTATTTATTTAAACTTCATGTAAAATAGTGGTACATATGCGGACCTAATGCCATAAGGCATTCTCTACCAGTCAACCATTAGGTGGAATACGACAACATTGTGATAGAGTATAAAAATGCGTTCTAAAAAAGCAACTAGATAGATAGAATATTCTTTATTATGTACACCATACAAATGACAAGAATAACAGTATACCTACAACTTATAAATAGGGTGACACAATGGGCGGTCTTATCGCTAAAAGCGATCTTTTCAAGACAACCTTTGGATGGGTTTAAAAGAGGTAAACCGTACTGTAGGTAGTCTGGAAAATAACTATTTCTTTTCGAGAGCTTATATACTAAATATGTCCTTGCTAAGGTTCGAACTCACAATCGATACACCACAAGTCGGGACCCATACCACTAAACCAATACTGCTCATGTGAAAACAAAAGAGTTTCAAAAGTACAAAACCTTTTTGTCTCTCAACTGTAACTTCAGTCGGCTAAAACACCAAAAAATATCAAGTGTAATTAATGAATAGAACACAGTACAAAAAGCCGGGCCGTGAAGCCACTTCTGTCCAACATGCCTTCGAGTGTCACTTTAGTATTTAATTAAACGTAAACGAAAAGAGAAACTGAGAAGGTCGGGTAATTTGTCAAAATTAATTAAAAAAAGAAAACGGAAGAACTGAAGAATAACGAGGAATTTAACAAGATGATGTTAAACTGAAGAATTTGTTGTTGACTCTGTTTACTAAGTAGCTATTGTGTTTATTTTGTAGGTTTTTTTAAGTGTTTCAGAGAACAAGGTAATGAATCTTTTATTTTGCTTTTAATTTTCAATGTAGCTTTTAAATTGTTAGTGTCTTGTTGTCAAAATTCGAATAAACATTAAAGATTTTATAGAAAAAAGTGAACGATCGAGTTGTAAAAACCAAATTAAGTTTATATTTATTTTCTATAAAACTCTCCTAAAATCCAAAATGTATCTGTTACTAAAAAATGAAAAAAAAACAAACATTATTGTATTGATTTTGAAATTCAAACAGTAGGATAATCTTAGCAATATTACCTATCCATAACGTCGTCAGTTGTCGTTGAGGAGCTCGTGGCTAAATAATAGCAGCCGCTCAGGTCGATCTTTAGGTTAAGCCGCGCTTGCCTAAGTTGGTCTGTGGATGGGTCGAAGCACGCCTCTAGGAACTTATTTAACAATGCCTATTTTATGACTCGACTAAGATTTCTGTTGTTTTTTTTTTCGTTTTAATGAACTTTGCCTCCCACACGGATTTTTTTAAACTGTTGGTCCCGGCTGTCATTTGTAGATCTTTGACAGTCTAGGCAGATGATGATGAACGTCGTCAGTTGTCAGTTCATTGTTCAAAATTTTTAAAAATTGATTTTATTAACATTTATTTGTATTACTTGAAAAAAAAAATGTTTTTTTTAACTCCAAAACACTCTAAAAACCCCTAATAGATGTAGATGTCTAATGGATGGCTTATTATTATTATGTACATAAAAACAGAATGTAAATAAATCTCTTTATAAACCCAATCGACTATGTTGTTTGTAAATGAAAACATTTGCTTTTATTTGTTTTGAATAGAGTAAACCAATGGTTTATTGGGAAATCCGATTTATATTTGTATTCGAATAATATTTCCGGTTATATTTGTGGAACAATGGAAACATTTTTATTTTATATTAAGTTTTTTTAATCTAAAATTTGCCACCGAAATTGCAATTCACATAAAAAACTAAACAAGACTACTTACTATTCCTTCCTTTCTCTAACCTAACAACAGGAGATAACCACAAAAACAAAATAAAGACACAGTTTCCTACAAAAAAGACATCAAAGAAATATCCTTACATCTGATCAGTCACCTTTACAATGCGGGTCTTGCAATCCAGGATTGGCAAACCCCCTGTATACGTGCGGTCTTTACACACAAAAGACCGAATTGTTCAGTCTGATTGAATTATCTACCTTCCTACATTGGGTCACAGCTTTCAAAGATATTTATGTAAACCTGTTTCAATATAGAACATATTCTTTGTAGAGAAGTCAATCAGTAGTGTTTGTTTTGAATTTTGTGTTCGAATATTTTTCAATGCAACTCAAATATTGAAGCCGGATTTGGAGCAAGCCTGTATGTCTCTGACGTTTGTGAAGTAATTCGTTTCACGGTACCGTTGCTACCTGAAAGAAAATAGAAATGTGGTTGTTTATGGTTGATGGTGGATTAGTGTTACTGTGGTGGTGCCATAATATTATTTATTTAAACTTCATAAACAATAATAGTAGTACATAGGCAGATTTAATGCCACAAACCATTCTCTAGTTGTCAAAATATTGTATGTCGTGTGTAGTCAGGCAAAAAAGGGCAGTCAATTAATATTATTAGCTAACCGTAATTTTTTTCCGGTATTATACATTTTTCGTCCATTTATTGTTTTATATACATATAATTAAATTTTTAAATATTTCTTAAAAACAAATACATAATTATTATGGTTTATAATATCACTACAATATTTATGTAATGAATTTCGAAGAGCTTTCAGGCCCCTTGTAAAACTACCGCCGGCCGAGCGTGTTAACGAAACGTAAAAAGGTTGATTTTGTTAATCGAAAATACAATTATTATTTTTGTTAAATTGTTTGTAGCAAGTACAATCAGTATCATCCAATGATATGAATAAATCCAGTCATTATATATTTATGTGTGAATCGACGTATTTACGTAATTTTTACACCGAGCGCCCGTGCTAGGGCCTCAGGTGAGTTTTTCATTCAAAATAATTTAATGAGTTATTTGGTAGTCTTATAGTTTATATTAAACACTGAAAATAAAAGGAGATACAAACCAAACAGTCTAAAAATGGGTACGACAGAAATACTTGCCACGTCGTTATAATACAAAAAAAAAACACGGAATTTTGAAATAATGTTTCCCCGAAAATAAAAATCAGTATACAAAGGCTAGACAAAAAAAAAATCCTTAATAAAAAGGAAGCGAACTCGTCAGCAATGTGTCGACCCCGAGCCAATTGAATTTCAAAGCCGACAACGTCTACCACAAAATTTATTCAAAGAATAAATCTGAAAATTTGTAGATCTAAAGGCATAAAGGCAAAGAGGCGCCGAGTCGTCGACAAAGGAATTTCTAAATTTCACGGCTTCCGCCTTAGCTGTTTGTATTTATATGAAGGCGTTGTAAGAGATGACAAACGACTGGGGGGTTAAAACTGTGGCCGGTAGTGTAGACAGTCGGCGGACGAAAGGGTCATACGCATTACCGCTTAGCCACGACTTACAGGTCCAAGCGACATGAGTACGGCGACAGTGACTGTGGGAATAGAAATGGAAAACAAATGGAATAATATAATGGCTTAGACCATGACAATAGGTATTTTTGTTAGTTACCACGTTTGCGGGTTACTGTTCAAGTATGTACCGTCATGGCACAAAATAGTCTTGGTTGTCCTCAAAATATGATTGTCTATAGAATTCGGACAAACTATCAAGTGTTCAAAACAAATACACATTCATTGTTGTGAAGGTCGGATAGACTGGATGCCGACCCTAACATAATTGGGAAAAAACTAGGCAGATGATGATGATCAAGTGTGCACATAAATTAACTTAGTCATTTACGTTTATCGTCCGTCAATATCCTTCGACTTGAACGTTCATTCAAATTTACTCGTAGTAGGTAAGCGAATTTTAGTAAAATTATTCGAACATCATATATCAATAATTATGGTCAAACGATCCGGTGCAATTGCGCCAACAGTCCATAAGACGCGTCGCGGTGACTTATGAAATTCTCGAAGCATTTTCTTTTATAAATTTGCAAGACTCATGTCTCTCTCTCATCTCAGCTTGTATCTCGTGGCGTGGCCAAGAGTTTATCGCAAGGGGTGCAGTGCAAAAGTCGCGGATCATATTCATAGTGATGTATTGTGTAGATGCGTTTTGCCTTTGTCTATTTTTGGGGGCTGTTGTGATCGTTGAAATAGTTTGCGTAACAAATCATCGTGATTGTGCACTTATGAGAGCAGGTTATGTGATACAAACTTGATGTAATAATCAATCAAACATAATGCATTCCTTCCTTCTCTCTTATTCAACACCATATTTCATTATTCACCCGAAAGGCAGAAGGGGTGTCGTACGACTAGTCTTACCGAGGCGTGTCGTATTACTCAAAGAAAACTAACTACTAATTAAAATATTTACTAACTAGCTTTTGCCCGCGGCTTCGCTCGCGTTTAATTTGGGGTAACACAGTTCCCCTTTTGCTGATTTGCAGGTACCGACTAGGACAGGACCTATGACATAACCTTGAGATACTCCGGTTATTACTAGCTTTCGCCCGCGTATTCGCTCGCGTCAAATTCGGTATAACACACCAAGCAGACCTGCAGTTTTTGCACTTGCGCCTGATTAATTTTTTTTAATAGCAACGCTAAGTTTTCCCTTTTCTTCTCTCTTTCTCCCTCATATCTATATTTAAAAAAAAATAGCCTATGTCCGTCTCCCGGCTCCCAACAATATTTGTACCAAAATTCATCAAAATCGGTTTAGCCATTTAGGCGTGAAGACGTAACAAACTCACTTTCGCTTTTATAATATTAGTAAGGATTTAGATACATATAACCGACTTCAACGTGATTGTAAAAGAGTTAGGTACATGATGACGATTTGGCGTAGTGGCTGAGCCATAGACTGCGTGTCGCATCCCCGCACGGAACAAATATTGGTATGGCCTAGCACAGATATTGTTTGTGAGTTGAAATGTTTGCAAACGCACCCACGATACAGGAGAAATTCCGTGTACGGGACAGTGTTTTTTTTTAAATTATATATTTGTTACTCGTAAAGTTATGTCCGGCTGCTACAGTAGTTCTACTTACGGTCATTATAATTGGATAAAAAAAAAATGTTTCGAACAATCTTCCCAAATTTTTGATAACGGATCAATTTTTATCAATACCGAGGGCTGTCGTACTTAATTTCTAAGTCTCAAATACTGATGTACTGTATATCATAAAATAAAATAAAAACCATTTGTGGAAGTTATAGGTTCGCTCGATTAATGATCATAGAATCTCTTTGGCCATGTAACAAGGCTTCAGAAACAGTAAGTACCTACACGAACCTATATGCTGGGGTGCTTATTTCTACTGCTAGTAGAAATAAACACAAACACCCCAACATATTCCCAACATTGAAAAAAAAAGAGTTTCAAATGTTCAAAAAGTCTACAGCTCATCGACGTATCGCAAGATTAACCCATGGTTGACTAGCACACACTGTGACAAATTAAATATTTGACTATCCCCATTTCAGTAGAAATCAACATCCGAACACGCCTCCACATTTTAAAACGTTTTACCATCTCTTAGTTCAGGGGTCTAAAATGACCACTGCAGCAGAATCATAATAACCAGTAATGTGACTAAAGTTTCCAACCAAGGTATTCCTAAAATTTGCAAAATGTGACAATCCACAATATTAACTACGTCTGTGACCATTTAAAATTTTAACGTGATTCATTCACGGCCAATTTAGACCCCCAAGTCATTGTCACAGAGTGTCAACTCAAGTCTCGCAGGGTCGAGTATTAATGTTAACTAGCTCCTACCCTAAGGGACAAGTTTGTTAGTGCAAGCTCTTCACGGGAACAACTTCACTTTGAAGCTGTAGTACTGTAGTGTGATACTGTGTGGAGTAAAAAGTTTTTGTACTGTAGGTTGGATTATGATGTTGGTTTTATTTAAAACTTTATATTTTTGTGGAAGGTATTTTCTTTTATGAGGATTTTCCTAAGTGTGTCATTGACAGTCTAAATTGTGTCATCCCAAAATTCTGCATCAAGTTTGACGTTTTTATTAGCGTCCATAAGCTTTAGTGATGTACAAAAAACAGGACACGAAATATGGTGTTGCTCTACAAACGACGGGATTCTAGATCCCATCGTTTGTAGGGCAACTCCACATTCACACTCTAGGGCGGAGTCATCGATGAATCTTCACATGAACAAGTTTTCCTTGCTTAGGACAATCTTTTTTTTCCAGTGTAATATTGGTTTCCAGTTGCATCTAGTCAAAGCTGACTCCAACATAACAGATGATGCTAACTGTGGAGTTACAAATTGAACTTACAGTCTTTCTTATTCAATTACAACTGCGGTTGTCTCTCTACTAGTATGAAGGCAAAATTGTATGAGGATACATGCTGTTCTTTTGCGAAAAAACTACTGAACAAATTCAAATGAAATTTATTGGCACACAGATAGGTAAACTATAAGTGGAATACATGGCATGCTTTGATATTGCCCGGTTAAGCAGACAACAGCCTTGTAGATTAAACTGCGACATGCCATTCACAAAAAAAAAACCTTGTTATGCCTATAGTACGATCCCATGGAACAGTTAAATTAATCCAAAAGCGAAGCCGTCAGCATGAGCTAGTATGTCATAAATTAATTGAAGGACCTAACTTACCTTTGACACTATAGGTACTGATATTTTATAAAGAAAATAATATTAATTATCCAGGTAACAATCACTACCCAGTAAAGTTATCAACTCGTGCCTTCAACACAACACAGAAAATAACACCAATTAAAATTGAAAACAACGTATAACCAATTATTTTTGTAACGTTGTTAGCTAATTGTTCCTCGTGCCTGCTTGCCTCAACGTTAACTTTACTGTTTACAAAGAAATTGTACAAAAATGTGACCTATAAAAAATAAGGTAAGTAATTTGATACATATTCATAATAACATAAAAAAAATATTATGAGAAAATGTGATAAAGATAATTTCATTTTGCAAACAGGGAAAAAATGATTGAAAAAAAAAACATATTGACAGGTTCAGCCATATTTTAACACGTAGTCAATAGTCATGCAAAATATTTAGAACATTCAACTTATAGGTACCTAGAAAATACAATTTAAAAATATTAAAAATTGTTCTTATTTAATAAATCTTTCTCCGTAAGGTACTCACTTATATGTTAATATGCTTTCACCACTAAAAAGTTTCGTAGTCTTTTTTTTAAACAATTTTAGCGGAAGCTCTTTCCAGCTTTTTGTGACTTAAACTAATGTTGTAATTCAAGATATTGATAAAAGTTTTTATTGTAAATGGACTCACTCTTGACCTCAGTCTTGTCTAAGAACAGAGATGATATCGACAAGATAACCGAAAAGAAGCCTCAAGCAAAAAAAAAACTCAATAATAAATAATATGGATATTAACACTAAAACGGGATATTTACCACGGTTTCTTTTAAGATATTTCGGCACTATTGCAAGCACTATTATAAACTCTTCGGATGAATATTGATGGTCATGATGTTGATTTATGGGAAGTAAAAATACAACTATGATTTTTAAAATTTTTATTTTACTTAGCTTCTAATGTTTTATTAACTTAATTGTGTTTCAGATTTATAAAGCAATATTGATGCTGTTTTGTATTTGTCAGAATTTTGGGCCACAGAAGCGGTGAATGAACATTCGACGACCCTCCCTCCGCTCCGCCCAGAGAGGGATATTTATTTGATGATATCCCATACGTAAAAAATGAGTACGCAAATAAGAACTAAGTTGCAGTGCAAAGTGTTATTTAATTACTTATTATGAGCGCCAAATTATGAGAGTTTCCAGCAAGTAAACTCAATTAAAAACAGTTACTGCAATATTTGCTCATGGTTGTTGCAGTTTGCTTAGGTGTAGGCGCATAAAAGTGTAAGTTTAAAAACAAAACGGTCATGGTTACTGACTTATTTATAACATTTGAAACGGTATATTTAACATGTCAAGAATTGATTTTGAATTTCCGATATTTCAGCACAATTGCACACGCGATTATTACGGATTAACTGATGTAGGTACTAAAAACAATGGTAAATATTCCGTAATTTTTAAATAGTAGTATAATAGTACGGTTTGCTATCTTTGTTTATGTTATGTAAAAGTTGGTACTGTTTTTGTAAAGTGTGCAGAGTGCGATAAATATTCATTGATTTTATAGTTTGGAATAATTATGTTTTGGGGATGTTTATTTCTAGTTGCTGTACTTATTTAATTTGATTAAACTAACAATGACTTGTGTTATTGTATACAGCACATATTGTTAAGAATTATTCCCAAAAAAGTTATAGAACGCCTTCTTATTTTAACACTGCAACACGTACCTCAGTGTGAAAAAGTTAATGGAATATTATTTCAAAATTATTTTATACTTTTTGCTGTGCCCTACAGGGTCAGTAATTATACCTTAGCTTTAAGCCCATTTTAAGATCTTCACACATTATGGAATGCAATAAAGATATGAATGTGATACCATTAACAATAAACTACAAAGATTGAAGGGAGTTTTGATACAGTACTTATTTTATACCTTTATTAACTTGTAAAAACTACTTTTATAAATTAAACATTGTAAACTATCCAAATGGGTATACGGCGGAAAGCACCTGGCTGTAACCAACTCAACTGCAAACTTGTATAAAAAGTCAATTAAGTAGCGCCTTATATTATTTCGAACTTCACCAATAAGCAGACCAGAAGTAGACCCTTGGTCTTTTAATCACAAAATTCGACTATCACACTTAATTATAGAATTACAGAGCACATGACTAACTAATAATAACCACTCGGGTAATTCTGTATGTTGAGCCGCGGTTGCCTAGTTCGATTCGTGGTTGGAGACCCATTATATTTCAATAAGATAAGATTTCAATTTTTTCTTTGTTAATCCCACCTGTTTTTGGATCTTTGACATTCAAGTCCCGAAAGACTAAACCAGTCTTACCGAGGGGTAAGACTGTTTAAAACTTTCGTTCTTTCCTATTCGGATTTTCGTATTACCCAGTACTTACTTGGTTAAGGAGGTCAGATAGGCAGTCGCACCATGTAAAATACTGGTATTCGGCTGTACCTAATTAGATTGGAAACCAACCCCAATAATGTAAGGAAAGGATAGGCAGATGATGAAATACATTTTTAAAAATAAACTCCATCTACCGAATCATTAAGATTATGACAGGAGCTAAGGGACAAGAAGAACAGCGCCGTATGAGAAAATACAAGCAAGATATTTAAAGCTCTACAATTTGCCGCCTTCAAAACGTAGGCGTTATGGCGGTGAAGGTGTTACATACAATATTAAATGATATTGGAACTCGTATATCATACCTTTAATATGCTTGAACTATATTTTAGCTGCACTAGACAGTAGGTTAGAAGGTCAAACTTGTAAATTCAGTGAGCATAGGTAAATGAATTTGAATAAACTTTACCGAAGAAAACATTGGGCTAAACTAGCATACGACTATTATTTTACGGTATTATTTTGACCTTTTTATCTATAATTGATTTACCTATATATATTCATATATCACATATAATAACAATATATCACATGTAATATCGGTTCATAATTTATGTTCGAATTATTAGTATTCCGCCCTTTAGATACTACTGAACCGATTTTAATAAAGAAATGAACTGATGAAATGATGTTCTAGGTACCTTAAAAAAGCAGAGAAGGTTCCAAAATATTTATTTAAAAAAAGAGTTTGCAACTGCGAGCACAGATGGGTTATTCAGAAATCTCAGGTGTACCTGATAGTAAACCTACATTTCACCAGTTACATTTACGTCCCATGTAATGAGTATTAAGATCAGGCACAAATCTAGATACCGTAGCTGCAAACTGAGATTTTTCTAATAGAAGAAACCAATAAGGCTGCCCGGCTGCCACACCTTTCTCTCTATCCATGGTCCTCATGATAATTTAAATGGAAGTTTACTTTTCGCTGTTGAACTTTCACAAAACTAAAGATAAAGAATGTCTAAGACAACATGAGGACCAAGCTAAAACGTACACACATAAACTCACGCTTTTTCCCACGGGGGTAGGCAGACTAGAGCTACTTATACTTTTTGTATTTACTTAGAGAGATTGTAATGACTACTTAGTACTGGACTACGATAGGCCCATAGAGTCCACACGTTGAACAACAATACTACAGAAATACTCATTTGTATTACAGTGTGTCTATCACTTCTCCCGGGGTTGTGAGTTGTTCGAAAGCGATACGCGGAACACATAGGGCAAAAGAAGAAACATGGATGGGTTTTATTCAGTAAAAGTCTGACACTTCCCTCGCTCCGCCCAGAGCGGTGAAAGTTACTTGATTATTTTCCATCCGAAAAAAAAGTGTAGGCTTCTAACTTTGTGTGAATGAAAGTGTCTTTCACTTACACTAACAACCCAAAACCCACAGAACTATTAACGAACTTTACTACCAGAAGAGACATTAAAAAGAGCCGTAAGTACCCGCCCTAACATTTTCCGCAACCGTCTAAATTTCCCACATTTACATAGGTTTCCCGTATTTATGTCAACCGGAAGATTCTATTGTCGTTCATTCTACCTGAGGATCGGATAAGAATCTACTTCCTCACGTAATAAGAATAAATAAGGGTTGAGAACTGTTCGTTTTGGGTTCTTATTGTGATGTTTTAACGTTTTTTTTTGTGAAAAATACGGCAGGAAACAAATGTGATAAGCAAACTTAATTATGAAAGAAATAAAAAATATTTATTTGTCGCAAATTACGACGAGCACGTTGCCCCCCCCCCCCCACACTTAGAATTTCTCCTGTATTGTGGGTGCGTATACAAACACTAAAACTCACATACACAAACAGCCAGACTCGGAACAACTATCTGTAGGCCATACAAATATTTGTTCCGTGTGGGGATCGAACCCGCGACACGCAGCGCGGCAGCCGATCGCTCACCCATTGCGCCAGCCGTGTCGTCAAAACATTAAACATGCAAAGCATCACAAACATTTATAAATACGTAAATATACGGATGGGTTACAGTTTTTCGGTCAAAGTTTTTTTTTTTTTAATAAAACGTTGCCCCACGCTAGGAATTTCTCCTGTATCGTGGGTGCGTTTACAAACATTTAAATACACATTCACAAACAGCCAGACCCGGAACAACTATTTGTAGGCCATACAAATATATGTTCCGTGCGGGAATCGAACCCGCGACACGCAGCGCAGCAGTCGATCGCTCAGCCACTGCGCCAACCGTGTCGTCAAAGTTGGATATGCTAGCCACTTGAGAGCACATACGAATGTAGTCGCTGTTGCCAGAATCGGCTAGATGGCATCATCATGAAAGGGTCACAACTGATGGAGAACTTAATAGGAAACAACAATGCAATAGTATCCAATATTGAAACTAGATTTGGTCTGCCGCCGCCGCCGTGCGAAATAATCCAATGGAAAAACAAAAGTGACAATTATATTTTCAATATAAAGGACTATGTGAACATCGCATTGCAATAAATCCGAAAAAAATAGAAATATTTTCAACAGATAAAAAAAATTGAAACAAAACACGACCAATTTAAATCGTTCGTGTACAACTTCAAAATAAAATGTTCACATTAAGAGTTCCGTGTAACTTTCATGTAGAAAATGGCGGCGTTATTGCTACTACGGTTGTCATCTGTTGGAAGTTGGAACTTTATTAGTGCACTTACTCTTATGTTTAGTTTATGACCTGCAGATGGCCAGGTGCTATTTGAATGAGGAAATTGGCTTTGTTATAAGAGAAAGGTTTTTTTTATGAAACAATTATGATGCGTTCATTTTGTACTTAAGATTGAGTGTTCATTGTTTTAATTTTTTATCGTAATGGAATTCGGAAAATTTTAAATAATTTAGGTTGCACTTTTAATATTCTCTAGTTACCGCATGCGTTTTGAGATTTTTGTTCAAAATCGTTCATTTACTTGAATACAGGTAAAAAGTTCAAAAAGATAAATAGAATTGATGTTTCAGTCTGCCATTAATTTCGGCGTGCAAATTTTAAATAATTATTTGAAAAGAAAAATAAAACTACGCATTTTCATAAGCCTACTTTTTTATCACTGCTGTGCAAAAGTTTTCCTTTTCTCTTTCCATAACTCTATATCTTTTGCGATCTCTGGCCATGCAATATGATAAGATCATTACGCCAACTTTGCTTCGACCTCGACGGCGCTGTTCTTCCTTAGACTTCCAGTGTGTGACGATCTTTGCCCACCTCTCCGGGTGCATCCCGGTGCTATTTGAATTATGCAATCAGTAAATGAATTGTATTAAGTAGGTTAAAACTTCTCAGGGATATTTTTATACCGTATTTTGCTCGGATTGAATTATTGGTTACTTTTCGTATCATTATGTAATCTCTTAACCCAAGCCCTTTAAAACTGTGTCTGACAAACACAAAACAGCAACTAAAACCTAGCCTTAAAACAATCTAAAGTCGTTATAAAAGTTACATTTAAGTGTACTAACTATAAGGCTGGCCGACTAAGCTCATTTTATACTCTTTATAAACACTTTTATAGTGCTGTAACAAATAAAACAAACGTCGACAGCCCTATCCCCGCCCTAGACGGAACAATAAAACAACTGCAAATTGTTACTTTCCTCAACTACTTAAGGCAGTGGCAACCCTGTAAATGAAATGTCGATTTTTCTGGTTTGGAACGTTTTAACCAGTAACAAACCAAAACACCTAGTAATAATGAATTTTAAACTTTTATAGAACTGTCCAACCTGTGACGGCGTTTTTACGGATGAAAAATTATCAAATAACTTCCCCCACTCTGGGCGGACTGGGGGGAGTGTCAGACTGGTATTGACTAAATAACACGAAACTTGCGGTTAATATTTTTTGCTAGTAATTAATTAAAATGTGTTTCATTTTACAGAGTATCGTAACTCATACAAATTTTAATTTTCAAAAACGAACAAACCAAGCCATAATTGTATTTATAAATAATAATCAACAAACAAACTATGTGTCATTCTAACCAAATAACTTACCGGTTCCAATCAAAAAGTAGCGACAACACGTTTTTCGTTACGACATTTAAATCATTCCAAACGAATAAATAAACAACAAAAATCAGCTTCAATGACTCGTTATTTATAGATCTTTCATAATCACTTTTAAATTTACAATGTGGCTAGATCATTCACAAAAGAAGCCGCAGTGATCAATGTTACCGCGTGAGAAAATACAGTTCGAAACTTAAATTTGAAATTAATTTAAGCCGGTGTTAATATCTGTTGTACATGTCTGGCCAAATGAAATGCTACTAAAAGAGATTTAATGTTGCTTTTGTATTGTACTGTAAAATTACAATGCATCTGTTATATATTGCGTGTCGTGGTTGCTTTGATAGTCTGAGTTTTTATTCAGTAGATATAAATTGTTTTTTTTTTTAAATAATGTTCGTATTGCGGATTGTAGGCAACAATTCATAGGTACAGAGCTTTAATCTAGATGGAAACTCCTAAAGTCCACGAAGAAACTTGGTGATACATAACTACATGTGTATGTATGAAGCGGTTGTTTCTCGTGTTTATGGAAACTTTACAATTCCATTCAAATTAGTGACAAATAACATATCTTCGCACCAAGTATTTTCACCTAAGACTTAGTAAAGGAGTATTTAAAAAATAAAAAAATAAAACTTTATTTCAGACCTAGTAGAATCCATAATTTAAGTACACCGATATTTTATAATGAAATTTTGCAACTGCATCCACAAATGTAATTTAAAAACACAAACAATAAAAAAAAACAATAATTTTATTCTTTCACCCTTTTTGAGTTGCGCATGCTGTCCCATATCTCCGGCCGGCAGTGCACAGATCTCTCGCCGAGAGCTCTTTGCGTTTCAATAAATCAGAAGAAATGACGGCGCGCGCGTTAAGCAGTCATCGTCCCACTGGGTGGTCGGCTTCACGACGCCTTCACGGCTATTTCACACACTACAAATACAACAAATAAAGTTCGACACGGAAACAGTGAAACTAAAAGAGAACTCGCACTTTAAGCGCGAATGCGTGAAGAGTTGGGAATTGATGAACGCGTTCATAGAAGTGTGTGTTGGTGTTTTGCGCTTCAAGCTTGATTATCTGCTTTTGTTTTTCCAATTGATTTTGCAAACGTGTTCTGAGAAAATATTTGTAGCGTCATTTTTGACATAAAAGACAGTACGGGATAAAAAATAATAGTTTCACACATCTTTAAAAACGTTCGAGAAATTCTTGTATATCAAATTAAACGTGAAGATATTTCCTATCGTGGACGTTCGGACAAAAAAGAGTGCGCATTCCTAGACGGATGAGTGGTAATCAATGATAAATATACACGCTTAAGCCACGCACAAGCCCGCCGTGCCCTCGTAGAGGCGATCGGCGGCGGCGATCTCTCGCGTCCGGCCCTGGTTCAGGCCATGGTCCGGAGCGAGAGGGAATGGGAAGCGGTCACCACCTTCTGCGAAGCAGTAATGCTAGCAAAGGAGGTGGCCGGGCGTTTGAGGGAGAGAACATCTGCCCAACCCAGCCACCGCGGGAGACGCCCATGGCGCCGGGCGCCGCGAGACGACTCCCGGCCACCGTAGATGCGGGCCTGTGGGCGGTGAGCAATGGGTAGTTCACCGTCCGTCCGTCGATTGACGACAGGCCGTGTCGACGGCGCGTTCGTGTTTCACGCGCGCCTCAAAGAGAGTCAGCAAAGCAGAGGGGCTTGCCAGAGCCTCCGCCTGCCGGGGTTGCGGGTTGTTCGAAAGAGATACCGCGGCCCCGGAACGTAAAGGGCAATAGAAGGAACATGGGTGGGTTTTAGTCAGTACAAGTCTGACATGCCCCCCCGCTCCACCCAGAGCGGGGGAAGTCATAGGATGATTTCCCACCCGAAAAAAAAAAAAAAAAAAAAGCCACACACAAGCCGTATACAAAACTGCGATGCGACGTTGCATCGTAAAAATCAACGCATCACAAGAATTTGACCAAAGCGCGCACTTGTTTTTACGACTTAATGACAAAATACGTTCAGTACGGTTGACAGTTTTCGGAGGAATGGTCATCCGAATGCCTAGGTTGGTCTGTGGATGGGTGACCACCCGTTACATACCGAGTTACCTCCGTGCCTCGGAAAGCACGATAAGCCGTTGGTCCCGGCTGTCATTTGTAGATCTTTGACAGTCGTTACAGGTAGTCAGTGTTCCGAAAGTCTGACAACCAGTCTTACCAAGGGGTATCGTATTACCCAGAATTAACTGGGTTGTGGAGGTCAGATAGGCAGTCGCTCCATGTAAAATACTGATATTCAGCTGCATCCGGTTAGACTGGAAGCCGACCCCAACATAGTTGGGAAAAGGCTAGGCAGATGATGATGGTCATCCGAATCGTGGAAGTCACCGGAATCCGAATCGTGGAAGTCGTCCGAGTCACCTTGCCGCACGAAATCGCATTGCTGCAATTCGTATCGCAGTTTTCTGCAGTGCAAATTCGCAACGCACTGGATCGAGTTTTGAGTGCCTTACGATGATAATTCATAGAAGATAAATGTCTTTCAAAATAATAAATTCTCTTCTAGTAATTTTATAACTTTGTTTTTAATGCTAATCCTGCCACGGCACTTTATCTGACAAATCGATTCTAGATCTCATCGGGTATGTACTTTAAATACGTTATTTATAACGTCCTGAATATTGCATATGTGTAATGCATTGCTCAAAAAGTAAAACCTTTTAAAATCTTTTTTTTTTTCAATATTGTTGTTACAGCGATAGTAGTGAAGTATGAGAGAACAACAGCGGCCCGATATTTCACTCAGATCCAGCCTGTCCTTTTGCTTTCCTCCTCCAGCAACGCCCTAAACCCAGGCTCGTACCTGCACTTAGTGTGTAGTCGCTTAGTTTGTAAGTTTTATTTTGCCCTGGCTGGAGGATTTAATGTCAAGGCATCCACAGGAATAGCCCGGTTAAGCAGACGACAACCTCCTAGGTGGAACTACGAGATGACATTAAAAAAATGCCCGACATTCAGTTTGTTGGCACTGAAGCGATGAAGAAGCTTTAAATAACATTTAACGTTAAATGAATTCAGTAATTACTGATGTAGCTAGCTGCTATTATTTTATTTAATCTGAAGTACCTTGCTCGCAATAATAATTATAAGCTTTAATTAAGTATTTAATTTATTTTTATTTATAGAAAACAAACAAGTATACAGTGCATGTTACAGTAAGTATTATTACTAGAAATGGACGTACAATCTACAACGTTTCTACGAATTAATTATTAAGTTATAAGGACAGTATAGGTAAACACAATAACACGAAAAATAAATAAAGACAGGAGAAAAAGAATACTACAGGCAGAGACGAAAAGCAAATTAAATAAATTATCTTGTGACATGGCACTAGCATTATTTATAAAAAACGCAATACCTATAAACATTCCTAAACACATAGTTGCAACCTATCCACTAAAAGTTTCTTAATTGTTGGCGGTTTAAAGCGAATATGTCTAAATTAACAAAATGTTCATTGTAAGTTTTGACCACTATGTGCATGATTAGTGTGTAAACATTAAGAGTCTTCAATCAGAAGTTCACTCTTCTGTAAACAAACATCTCTTAATCAAAATTATGATTGATCTTGATCAAAGCAAGCCAAATCTATAAAATAAAAGTTTCTAACTTTTGCAGCAAAATTTTGTGCGAAACAAAAGTTAGTAGGTAAAAGAGAGAGGAGCGCTCAAACCCTGTCCACTTTTAAAATTCTGGTCAAAAAGCACTACCTCTCTCCATAAACAACAATATTAAATATCTCTTTGCTCTTCATGATTGTTATTTTATATGTATATTATATGTATTTATATATAAGTATTTGTTTTTGTAAATTTAAAAAAACGTTTAAAATTTTTTTTTTTTAAATGTTACGCCACAGACTACCTACAGTACTGTTTCTCCTCTTTTTATATCCATCCAAAGGTTGTCTTGAAAAGATCGCTTTTAGCGATAAGACCGCCCATTGTGTCACCCTATTTATAAGTTTGTCTAGTGTTATTCTTGTTACTTGTATGGTGTACATAATAAAGAATATTCTATCTATCTATCTAAAAGAAATATTCACAAAAGAACGCAACTGCGAGCCACAATGGTTTTGCAAGAAGATTTTACTGAGCATCCCTAAAATTCTCCTTCCATCTGGTTTGAGCTATCCACTGCGAATGAAATCCTCACTGGTACATACTGGACAAGCAAATTTTTAATTTCTTTCTCTTGCATAAATTTAAATGCCATCCGCACGTAACACGAACTACTTGAAGCGGAATTTCAAAGTACGGCGCCATATTTTTATTGCAATACAAACTCATAAAGTCGAGCTACGAATTGTACTTCATTAAATGTAAAAGCAATACTTGATTAACTACAGCAGGCTTCCAGAAATTGTAAAAGTTCATTCCGGACAAAATCGGATTCAACTTTATTGCAAAATGTTAATTACTCCTTGTAATAATGCAAACTTTAATCAAAATTGGCGTCTGTTACGAATCAGATTAAAAAGAAATAAGTAGAAAAATAAAACAAGAGCGAAACGAACTTGAGTTTACCTTCAATTGAGGAGTAAACGAAGCATAAAAGTAAGGTACGAAAACACAATAACATTTTTTTAAGGTAAACGAAACAGGAACGCAGCAGCTTAAAACAATTTGCTGAAGGTGCCACTTGAAAGTGTTAACTGAATTTGAAAATGTTAAGATGCCTTTACAGTGAAGTTACCGAGGACCATGTTGGCGGAATGTTTGCAGCTCACATTGTGTTGGTATAGTGGCAGTAGCGTGTAGAATATATGTTCCGTAGAAGCTTTCCTCTTGATTTTCTTTGGCATTAATAGGTCAACTTGCCATTTTGTCAACAACGTTTTACTATCACATATGTTTATTAGTAGAACTGACTCTGTCCGTAACTATTGCCAATGACTGTTTGAAGCGGGCTCAAAAAACAAAAGATAATTCCAGTGTTGTTAAAAACGTCACGTCCACTTTAGAAGCACCTTAACAATTGGAGCATTCGGTTGTTCAAATTGAGTCAAACAAACGAAACTCATCGACAAGATTCTATCGTAGAGTTTAAGAGCAATTTTTCTCTTAAAGCCAAACAAATGAGGCGCCATTAGATGGAGTGAGAGAGCTTAATCTATTTCTGACGAGTTCAGTGACGCCGACAAAGACAAATCGACGTTAGCCTACCCACACGGCGCAAAGGCGTTCCACTTCTGTTTCAATTCCACTTTTATTTGCGGATTAACTTCTTATTAGTCATTGTGCTGGGACGGGCCCCGGACCGCTATCACGAGCCTTATGAATGGCTCAATTATTTTGCAGACTCAGTACGCATTCTGGCGAATTTGAACTGTATAAACGCTAAGCATGAATTATTCGGGCTCTCAGATCTATTATCTTAGCTCACCCTCTTCGTTTCGCTTGCGTTGACGATAATCATAAACACGTTAATCGACAAAAAGGTTAATAAAGAAGTACCGTTTGTTTAACATGTGTACGTCTTTAGTAATTCATGTAACACGGTTATTAATAAACTGACAACATATTTATGCTCTCTCCATGACAGATATAATGGTCTCAATAAATTGTACGTGATTAAATATTCAGTGTTGAACTGACGTAGAAATATTATTTTTCATCCTATCTAAATATTAAATCCATCCGACCTTTTAATTCCCACTGTGACCCAAAACTGAATTTTCTTCACAAAAAAGAAGTGGTATTGTGTTTAACTAATTGCTCACTAACCCGTATCGGTCACATTAGCGTGTTCAAGAATTAGATTTAAACTGACTTTTTGTCTGTTCTTATTAAAGTGAAGGGTGTTATGTAGAAAATAGCCAGCCCGATTGCGCTGTGGCATTTCAATTTAGACTCTACGGTTAAAACAATAAGTTATAGAGTTATATTCTTGTATTGGGTGATTCAAACGGTGACGAGCAAAAATAAATATAAAAGGGCGGTGCGGTGCGTATTTCAGAAACGACAAGTTGAAGAATGTCGAAATGTGTCATCTGTCAGTCGGCATTTAAAACGATATGTTATTCTGAAAGTGTCGTCCCGTGTCCGCGTTCGTCGTGTATCTAAATAGTAAAGCAGCTGTCTCGCTGTAAAGATTACACATTTTCTTAGAAGCCAATGAGAATTCCGAAGTCTTTAATGCGTTTTCGGCTTAAAATGAAGCATAAATTATTAAAAAATAGTGTTAACTGTATCGAGACTAAAGTGATCTTAAAATGTTGTGTCTCCTTAAATTGATGAGCTTCTTAAAATAGCAAATGCCACCGCACTGTTGTAATAATCCAGAAATACGCGGTCAAATGCATGTTCTTTTTAGGCAATTTTTATGGAAACATCATCTGTGTGACAGTTTTTATGCTCTACTTATTAATCTAAATGTTTTACTTACAAATCCCTACTAATATTATAAAAGCGAAAGTGAGTTTGTTTATTTGTTATGTCTTCACGCCTAAATGGCTAAACCGATTTTGATGAATTACGATACAGAGATAGTTGGGACCAAGCAGACGGACATAAGCTAATTAAAAAAAATGAGATAAAAGGGAGAAAGAGGGAAGAAAAGGGTAGAAAAAGATTTTTAAGATCATCACGCGGGTTAAAGTTAGCCCAAAGTAACTTTGCCACGAGAACGAAGTCGCGGGTGGAAGATAGTAATAAATACATTAAAAAAGCATGCATTAATAGTAAGGCATTAATATTTCAACACGAGTGTGTTTGCATATTTTGTATCACATTTTTTACTTTTTGTTTTTAATAAAAAATACTTCTTTTACACCTTTTACCTTTATAAATATTTCTTAAAAAAAAAAACAAAATAGTGGTCTGCCGGTATCGGGAGCAGGGCCCAAGCTACCGGTGTTTAGGGCTCCAGAGACAGGAACTTCCTCACAATGCGGGCCGTATCGAGGAGTAATGCCTTCTGTTTCAGGCCCTTGATCTAGCCGTCTAAGTAGAGCTTCGACAGATAGTCGTCGACGCTCTTGGCTATCAGGCCATTGGCCGTTACGACAATCGGCACAATGTTAGCCGAACTTACATCCTATATATATTGACAACCTCGTGTGTCAAGTCGAGATTTTTTAGTTGTTTCTCTTTCTTTTATACACGTAAAGTTTTTAACAGCATATCTACATTTTAGATATTTTAATTCCCAGTTCTTTTTTTTTTGCAGTATCTACGGATGACAGTTCTTATCTTTCCTCAAAAGCGTACTTTCCGTCTGCAGACGACAAAGACAAACAAAATTTTGCGCCACACTATAAAATAATAGTCAATGGAATTGCAAAACTGTAAAATGCACCCCCAGTTTCCGTCGAAAATGTCCCAATATTTCTTCAGTTTGTAAAGATATTGTTTTTGCAAAGCAAAGTCGTGCTCAAAGTGACCACTTCCACCTTCAATGGAAAGTATTATGTTGCACGCTCAGCAGTTGTGCACTTGAAATACCTAGGCCGCTACCTTATTGGTAGACTGAGCGGGGAAATAATTGATTTTATATAAATACTAGCTGTGCCCAGCGGTTTCACCCGCTGAGGTTTAGGGGTATGAAAAATTGATGTTAGCCGATTCTCAGACCTACCCAATATGTACCCAAAATTTCATAAGAATCGGTCGAGCCGTTTCGGAGGAGTACGGTAACTAACATTGTGACACGGAAATTTTATATATTAGATTTTTACTTTTTTATCCACGATGTAGCGAATATTAGGGTTTAAGGCCAAACGTTGTTTGTTTGTCTGCTTGCGCGCAAGCCATTTATCTCCTAAACGACTTGACTTGAAAAAGTAAAGAAAAAAAAATGAATTATTTTTTTGAGAAAGTTACGGTAAAACCATCTAAAAAGAAAAAAAAAATGTCTAAGTATTTAAGTTTTTTGATCGCGTTGTTTATCAGTTTTGCACGTATCTCAACTGCTTGTAATTTAACCCGAATATTTTTTTTTTTATAAAGGACAAATTCCAAAATGGAATGTGCAATGAAGACTATCGGAATACGCGATAGTTAACAGTCTCTTTTATTATGTAAGTTGCAAATACTTCCGTAACACGAACTAGCAGTATGACAAAATGTGCATTTTACAGTACTTTATCATTTTTCAGTTTTTTAAAAATCACTCGGAGTTATGAAAATATCATACCTAATAGTCGTTGTTATGGTAACTTCGAAATCTTTTTTTTAAATCTATTTTGCAGCTAGTCTGCTATAAAAATAAGATCATAAAAGAGTTTATTAATGATAGAGAATACAATACATCATTTTCCAATGCTTTTGGCTCCAGAGCCAACAATTTATGGGCGCAAAGCAATGTCCTTTGCTCTCTTTTGATTTAAGTAAGTAGTTGTCTAAAAAAGTATTCTGTCAATTTGTTGTGTGTTAAATGATCAAAATTTACAGTCAGTAGAACAAAGTTAGATTTAAAAAAAAAACATTCAAAACTAGGTAGACGAAATTAAAATAAAAGCAAGAAAAAGAATAATATTGTGTGGTTTGATAAAACCCCGGTAAAAGTGTAACTTTTTTCACATTATAGACATTTAGACATCCCTACTCCGTGGCCGACCGTCACGCGACATGCAACACAATGACGAAAAAGTTTGAGACGATGTAATAAAAGTTTCACTTTAAAAACGAAACTGCAATATCCACATAAACAAAAATAGTGCAAACAAAATCTTATTACCGGAAAAATAAACGTATCCAATTTTCATTTCGGCACTATAACCGAACCCATTTTTGGTGAGCAATAACGATTTTCCGCAAACTCCAGGCAGGTAATAGCTGTTGCGATGTTATATCGAGTGCATCGTGATTCCACCTCGTTAAGTTCCCTGTCGAGAAAAAAATGCCTTTTTTATTTAAATACTTTGTACCTTTTGTGCAAGACCGTCGTAGACTTTCAGTGTGGTAGTGGCGGAATAGTTTTGGAGGAGAGGAGGACCGCTATTCATTATGTTCTTTAATGAGTTTTCTATCAAGGAGGTCGGAGTGATTGTTGGGTGGTTGATGGGAAAAATATCTTGATGCAAGAATCTGACGACTCGAGGTTTATCTAACTATTGATAGTCGGCGTCAAGAAATATAATTGACAGTAAATAATTATCAACAGCATCTGCCTGGCTTTTTTCATAGACTTTATATGTGTATATCTGCTTTTATTCTGACCTGGAATGACTGTCTTTATGAGATATAAAAAAAAACTTCAAATCTATCCAAAAATTGCTCAATAATGGTATAGTTTAGGAGATTACGACTAGTTTTACATTTAACAATAACAAAAAATCTAATCAAAAAACATTCCATTATAACACAACTAGCTTTTGTCCGCGGCTTCGC
The DNA here is from genome assembly GCA_905475445.1 of Ochropleura plecta. Lineage (NCBI taxonomy): Eukaryota > Metazoa > Arthropoda > Insecta > Lepidoptera > Noctuidae > Ochropleura > Ochropleura plecta. Next base: position 15,675,322 of record FR997723.1, read on the forward strand.
TCGCGTTAAATTCGGTAGCGCCTTATTGATTTGTAATAGCAACGCTAAGTTTTCCCGTTTCTTCCATCTTTCTCCCTCATATCCCACTCTTTTTAAAAAAATAATAGCCTATGTCCGTCTCCTGGTTCCCAACTATCTCTGTACCAAAATTCATCAAAATCAGTTTAGCCATTAAAGCGTGAAGAGGTAACAAACCAACAAACAAACTCACTTTCGCTTTTATAATATTAGTAAGGATTTAGTATATTACGTCCAGTTTTACTTAAGTACTAATATTTATGGTCCAAATAAGACAAAATAACTTCTCGCACACCATCGACAATATAGAGGGACCATGAATCCAAAGGCCAAGTTTATATTATGGTCATTAACTTTTATGTTATTTGGTCTGATCTTCAAGGACAATATTGGAAAGTAGCCATTTACTTTGAATGTTAAACATTACCATAACACCGTCCCAGACGTTCAAGGATGGTACTGGCAGAATAGTTTTATAGCCGCGTATTTTAAACAAGAGTTTTAAAGTTCGATACGAAAATTTTGAGGTTGTTTTCGCCCTGCCCTCCATATTAAAGATGCATATTTATTATAGTCATAAATCACAGGAGGATATGTCATGCTAAAACTTATTTAAATACTAGCTCGCGCCCGCGGCTTCGCCCGCGTGATATCGAAAAAAATAATATCTTATGTGTTATCCTAGACTACCTATGTGCCAAATTACATTAAGATCCGTTCAGTAGTTTTTTTCGTGAAAGAGGATCAAACATACATCCATACTCACAAACTTTCGCATTTATAATATTAGTAGGATTTATAGTTCTTGTTAACCGACTTCAAAGATGGAGGAGGTTCTTATCTCGACTGTATTTCGTCGATTGTGCAAAAGGGGAGAAAGATGGAAGAAAAGGGGAGAGAAAGATATTTTATTTCGGTCGTGACGTGGGTCAAAGTTAGCGTTAGCCCAAAGTAACTATGTTACGCGGACTAAGTCGCGGGCGGAAGCTAGTTATCTATATTGATTGATTGCTAAGTTCTTAAATTAGCCAAGCAATAATCTTTTTTTTAATGTATTATATGCTAAAATCTGTTAGTAGCAATGAAAAATGAATACTCGATTAGAATTTACGTGAGATGTCATCATAACGATAACTAAAAAGGCTGAAATTAATGACTTCCAAAAAGACGCTAAAAAGACGAAAAGTGGATGTTTGTTATAAATATGTTAATGTTACTAAGCCCTTATCAACCCCTACCAAATTCAATCAAAATAACTCTTTGTAACTTAATAAGTAAACTTCTTTCTATGTATTAAGGCCACAACGTCGACAATGACCTTGAAACTTTATATCAAGTTTTACGATCAATTATTTCCTACATGCCTATGTAAATATTCCCATGAGAAATAAACACATCCTAATAAATAATTATCGGCTTCAAAGTTAACTAATAAAAGAATTTAGGTGGAAGCGAACAAGTTGCGAGGCAAAATGTTTGGGAGTTCAACAAAGGTCTGACAAGGGTCTAACAACGCCTGACTGTTGGCAACTTTTAAAGATTACGTAACCCTTCTTAAAGTTTTGCTTAATAAGGCACCTTTTAAATTGTAATGCCTTATTTAGAGCTATTAACTTGTATGGCAATATTGATAGTTTTGCGATTCGGCAGATAACCACAGTCAACATAGCTCACAGAACAAGCAAGTTGAATTGGTACCCGTGTTCTTGAACAACAATTTAATTAATTAATTTAATCTTATTTTTGTTATGTCATTAGACATTATTTAATACTAGCTTTCACCCGCGACTTCGTCCGCGTGGCATTGTTACTTTGGGCTAACGCTAACTTAAACCCGCGTGATGATCGAAAAAAAATATCTTTCTCTCCCCTTTTCCTCCCCCTTTTCTCAATTAAAAAAAAATGCCTATGTCCGTCTACAAACCAACTATGTCTGTATTAAAATTCATCAAAATCGGTTTAGCCATTTAGGCGTGAAGACGTAGCAAACAAACTCACTTTCGCTTTTATAATATTAGTAAGGATATCTACACCAGTAATGGTAGTATATGTGATTCAATGTTTAATGTAAGATCTAAATGTACCATATACTTAAAAATAAATATATCTTATCTTGAACGGAGACTACGAATCAGCGCCGTCAAGCTAGGCAGAGCGACGATCTCTGCACGGATCATTGTGGCAGCTAGATGAGAGTCGAACTGAGAGTCGTACACTGGAAGATGATGCCCAAAGAACACTTCTGTGGACCGGATTTTTTTGCGGATGGGAAATCATCAAATAACTACCACTTTTACTGACTAAAACCCACCCATGTTACTGCTTTTGTATTCCCTGGCCGCGACTTTCGAACAACCCACAACCCCGGCAGGACGATGATGACTAAAGGATCAGTAACTGGTACGCATAAATTATTGACCGGCTGAGGCTATCTATCACTCCCAGATACTTCAATTAAAGAATCATATATTTCCGTGTCCCAGTCGTATTCACAATTTGTCTGTGTCAATATGACTGAAAAGCATCACCATTAAATACTATTGGACTATCCTTCGAATGCTATTACTACTGAATTATAATCCTCTACTCCACTTTTAAACAGTATTAAAATTTGATGACGCTTAAAATCAGAGCCGTTATGAATATTAACGATGTTAAGAACAGATAGCTATTCTTTACCTTAATAACTAACCAAATCACTGTTTTAAATCAAAAGACAATTGCCCATTTGATCCCAAATTGGACCGACACCAACGTTAAAAGTTTTATTCGGAACTTTTTCCAAAGTAAAGACCAAGATGTTAGCGGGGCTTGTCTAAGTCCTATCAGGTTCCGACGTCAGTGGTCGAAGTTCAGGATTTCAGCTATTTATTGCAATCCCCAAGGATTCGGGAATTTACGCGTCGAACGATAAAAGACCGTAGTTTTATAGGGATATGCGGTAAGTTCCCGCTATCACGCTATTACAGCAACTAACTCTATTTTATAGGGCCTAAAGAAGTTTTTCTTTAGCCATTACATTTTAAGATTCTCAATTCGGTTATCTAGATTGTAGTTGAGAATAATGGCTGAGATTTACTTTGAGCTCTTTCTTTATTTAAGTTTATGTCGTTTAGTTGAATTGGTCTGAATTATGCAGCAGATTATTTATTCTGTGAATTGCATTGTCTTTAAATATAATGTAAAATTTGAGAGAAAATGGGTAGGTTCTTAAATAATTCAGTCTGTTGTAAAATTCAAAAAGTGACATTATTTAGAACATAGTAAAGTATATAAATTACTCTTAATGTTATGAGCTTACTCAACTGTGCTTCTAACTGGACTAGCTTTTCACACATTTTGGGAGTAAGAAGACCCAGTGGAGCACACTGTGGCAGTCTGCCCAGCTTGGGTGGAGCACCGCTGTGTCCTTGTAGAAGCGGTCGGCGGCGGCAACCTCTCGTGTTCGGCCTTGGTTGAGTCCATGGTCCGGAGCTAGAGGTAATAAGAGGCGGTCACTTTCTTCTTTGAAACAGTTATGCTAGGAGGTGGCCAGACATTTGAGGGTGAAAATCTCAAAAAAGTACAATTGGTAAGTGTAAACATGACATTGCCTGTGACTGTACAATATATAGATTTTGTTAGAATTGTTTAGGCGGTCAATTTTCATATCCTTGGTTTAGGTCTAGATAAAACATTTATGTTTAAGGGTAAGCTATACAGGTACAGATAAATTGCGGATACGTCTCCGGACATGCCCACTGACAGATACTTCAGTTTAACCGCTTTTTGACCCATGCTCGGACACTGATTTTTCTCTTCGACATAAAAATTCGATTTTCTTACTCACAGTCATGTTTAAGTTAGTTTTTCCAAGAAAATCGTTTGCAAAGTTTCCTCAAGTCACAACCGCTGTATGAAATCGATTCCACAAACTATTCCTTACATGATTGAGTAGCTTGTTGCGGGCTTAAGCTGAACGTATATATGGGCCAACGTTACATTTAAATTTTCTACGTTTGGACTAGGTTTTCCAGGAAACTTGGCTTTAAAGTAAGTATTTTAAAAGTTCATTTTGCTGGTAAATTAGATTTATAGATGAGATCTACGTCTGGAATTGGCAACAGTCTTTGATTTGTTGTCATGTTGATTGGAGCTTGATTGGGCTGAATTGATGAAATGATGAAGAGTTATGGGGAAAATGCTGTGAAGAAAGTTTTGAGAATGACTTTAAGAGTGGGATAAAAACAAAGAAACTATGTCTTAATCATGAGAAATCGACTAATGGAGCAGTATGTGAGAAGAAGACATCCTGCGCCGACCAAAAATAAATTGCGACGGACTGCGGAAGAACCATGGTAATGATTTACGTTTTAATAAAGTCTGGGGCCTACAATGGCCGTTTTAGCAGACTCATAAGAGGTTAATAAAATGAATTACGTTGAAATTCTTGAAAGAGTCACAGACGTAGTTAAAATTGTGGATTGTTACTTTGTGTGGCCATTTTGGACCACCTGTGATTTGTTGTGTGTACTCTTGTTATGTAATTATTAATATTTTGGGTATTATTTAACTAAAGGTCAAACAAAGTATCTATCTATCCTCTATCCTAAAAAAAAATCCTTTTTATAAGGATTTTTTTTTAGGATACAAAAAATAGTAACCCACCGGTATGAGGAACAGGGTGCTACTGGCAGTCAGGGCTCCAGAGAGAGGATCCTCCTAACGGTACGAGCGGTGTCCAGAAGTACCGCTCTTTGTATCAAACCCTTGATCCAGCTGCCTAACGAGAGCCTCCTTAGGTATTGGTCGAAGCTCTTGGCAAATAAGCCATTGGCTGTAACGACTATCGGCACAATGATCGCTGAGTCCACATCCCACATGTTGACAACCTCGTGAGCCAAGTCAATATACTTGATTTGTTTATCTTTCTCGGCTTTTACGAGGTTCTCGTCATGTGGGACTGTTATATCAACAATCTGATCAATACACCATCACTATATTAGGTTTATTAGCCACAATAGTCCTGTCTGTAATGATGGATCGATCCCAGTACATTTGATATTGCCATTATAGAGAACTGGGTCGGGCCCATATCCACCAATATAACTATCAATATCCTACTAATATTTTAAATGCGAATGTTTGTGAGGATGGATGGATATACTTTTTATTCAATTTCACGCGGGCGAAGCCGCGGGCGCCAGCTAGTTTGTTATAAATATTATTCCAATATACTTTGTAAAAAGTGAAAAACTAATGTTAACACAACGTTCATGTATAATGTGTAGAACTTAATACACATCGAAAGAAAATATTTGCAACATATAATGAGAGTGCTAATAATGAAATAAAAACATGTTGTTTGTTTTGCCGATGAGCACACAAAGGGCTAACAACGGCAGCCAATAAATTGCGCGTCACGCCACGCACGCGTCTTAGTACACGCATAGGGCTGATACCACAGATATTTAAATACGGTGTGTACCAAAAAGAGTGTAAGTGAATTAAGATAATGGTATTGGCCGTCATGCTCAAGATTTTTCTGTAAGTGACGAACAGTTTGATGGTTGTACGTACACCCTTAGTTATGACGTCACTTTTCTGATACACACTACGTACGTTAGGGTTCAAAATACGCACAAAATCGCTATCTACATGCGAGATCCGGCTAGTTGCTGTCTTAGTAATCCTGTCACTCTTTTAAAGTGTGGTCATACTCCGCACCTGACTACGGACATCGGACTTCAAGCCAATTATGTACTAAAGTGATAGTCTCTCTAATGTGTGTCAAATGCCAACAAACAAAGACGAAAAGCGATTTTTGTCATCGCGATATTTTTAGGGTTCCGTACCTCAAAAGTAAAAAACGGAACCGTTATAGGATCACTTTGTTGTCCGTCTGTTTGTCTCTGTCAAGACCCTTTATATCGAGGAGACATGGAGGTATCGAGTTGAAATTAAAACCATAATCCTAGTTTGTGGTCCCTTTTAGCTGTGAAATTACCCTCTCAGTTTATGCAGTCAAAAGATATAGCCTTTTATATTGCATATTTGTACGAAACCTTTAGCGTGCGAGTTCGACTCGCACTTGGCCAGATTTTTTGTCACTTAAATTGATGTACTAAATGCGCGGTTAACGGTTTCGTGACGAGTCTGTTTGTCTATGGAATGTTAAATCTCTTAGACTGCCAAAGATAGGATACAAAGAAATACTAGATGCAAAAAAATATTATTTAAACAGTACAAAACGTTCTCTTAGCTGACCTTTGTCGTAGCGAAAGAATGATCTAAAAGAGTTTACAGAAAAGAGATAGTTAAATAAAACGCATGCTGGAATCAACATAAAAGGTTAATCACTGAAAAGGTTAGGTAAGGCTTACCATGATTTCGTCCCGTGGTTGCGGGTTCTTCGAAAGAGATACCGTGGCCCCGGAAAACGAAGGGCAAAAGAAGGAACATGGATGGGTTTCAGTCAGTAAGCTGAAACCCCCCTTTTTCCGGGAGAAGTTATTTGATTATTTCCACAAAAAAAAACTAACCATATCTATAACATATATACATAACTAAAAATAATCCTATTACTGATATAAATAAAATAATATCATAACTAACGCACGGCTTCAGTAGACTAAAATCCCGTCGAAATAATAAAACAATTAAACAAAGAAAAAGTTTTTGTAAAAAAAAAGAAAAACTATCACGAAAATTAAGTACGTGATAGATTTTTTTAAGTACGTAAGTAAGTAGTTTGCATAAGAAATTTAAATAAACTTTCCTGCCAACCCTGCTGTCTATTCGTAACAATAGCTGAAACAACAATTTTAGCATCGTAACTAGCAACAATACACACGCATAATATAAGGACAACGACCTTATGTTCCTCTCGCTTGAAAATTATCTTTAGTACTGGAAACGTCTAAACAGGTGTTGTTTATTATGTACTAAAACCAGATAATGTTTTATCGCAAATCTGTCTTTGTGACGTTCATAATTTCGCTCAGTAACCACGTTCTTTGCTGCTATAATAAGACGAGCGTTTTCTGCACTCGTACTTCGAGCTCACCGGGATAAAAAATCCGATGTCCTTCCACATGACTGTCTACTTATGTGGCAAATATCAACAAAATTTGTTTTGGCGTTTCGGCGTCAAAAAGTGCCAGACAGACAGACATATCATCAGATGGGCAGGGTTACTTTGACAAATATAATATACATATTTTTTACTATATCAGTACTTATAAAAAATAACACGCATTTAAAAAATGCGTATTATGTTTATGCATATTAATTTTGATTGATACCTAATTTAAAATTTTCCTATTTTGACTTTTCTACACCCTGTGTCTACATATCTCATCCAACTTTTTTCTCGTGGGTTTACTGAAAGTAATTTCTAATGAAATAAACTGTACCTTTGTACTCATCTGCCTAGCCTTTTCCCAACTATGTTGGGATCGGTTTCCAGTCTTACCGGATGCAACTGTATACCAGTATTTTACATGGAGCGACTGCCTATCTGACCTCTATAACCCAGCTAGGGTAATATGATACCCCTTGGTAAGACTGGTTGTCACTTTCGGGCCACTGACTATCTGTATTATTTAGCCACGAGCTCCTCGGTACCTTTGTACTCTTCTCCCTTAATATAATGTCCTATCAATTGTTTTGTGTGTGCATACATCCTTACTAATATTATAAAAGCGAAAGTGAGTTTGTTTGTTTGTTTGTTACCTCTTCACGCTTTAATGGCTAAACCGATTTTGATGAATTTTGGTACAGAGATAGTTGGGAACCAGGAGACGGACATAGGCTATTTTTTATTAAAAAAGAGTGGGATACGAGGGAGAAAGAGGGAGGAAACGGGAAAACTTAGCGTTGCTATTACAAATCCATAAGGCGCTACCGAATTTAACGCGAGCGAAGCCGCGGGCGAAAGTCAGTAAATAAATAAGTAACTATTAAGACTATGAAAACTAAGGATGTCATTATTCGTAGGATTCACATCTCACTTTGACTTTTATTGTTAGTATCTGAGTTCTGAATTTATCTGTCGACCTTTTGAGTTGGTGATGTGTTTATGTTACTATATGCTTCCTGATTCTCTTGGCTTGTATCAACACTACATCATCCATGAAATGTCATGTTACTGGCTTTACAGCTATTCTTGTCAATCTTGTAAACAATGTCATACTTTAAATAATATGAGACGTGGTGACAGCATAAATATGCGAAAACGCTAATTATAGCTAGAATTCATTCTAAGATGGCATTTTTTTTGGTTGGAAAATCATCAAATAACTTCCCCCGCTCTAGGCGAAGCGGGGTGGAGTGTCAGCCTTGTACTGACTAAAACCCACCCATATTCCTTCTATCGCCCGTTACGTTCCGGAGCTGCGGTATCTCTTTCGAACAACCCGCAACCCCTAGGCCGCAGGCCTAAGATGGCATTGATTAACGGCATTTTTAAATAGCTCGTAAAAAAAATTAGACAACACGGTTGGAGCAGTGGCTAATCGTTTGACTGCTGCGTTGCGTGTCGTGTTCGATCCCCACATGGTACAAATAATTGTATAATCTACAGATACTTTTACCGGGTCTGGCTGTTTGTCTATGTGAGTGAGAAATTGCTAGTGTGGGACAATATTTATTTATATTAATATATATTAGCCATTTTTTTTTGGAATATGTTTGATGAATTTGTTAGAAATACCATATTCCTATTATACCTAATTCCATAAATGCTAACATAACTCTGTCTATTTGTGTTGATCTGTAACCTTTTTATGTCTAAACGGTTAAACAGATTTTACATGTAATTTGGTACTATGAATTATTTATATTTATTTAAAAAAAAACGTTGCCCCACACTAGGAATTACTCCTGTATCGTGGGTGCGTTTACAAACATTTAAACTCACATATACAAACAGCCAGACCCGGAACAACTATCTGTAGGCCATACAAATATTTGTTCTGTGCGGAAATCGAACCCGCGACACGCAGCGCGGCAGTCGATCGCTCAGCCACTCCGCCAACAGTGTCGTCAAAAAAATAATCTGGAAGAAAGTTATCATGGAGTAATTTTTGACGTTCACTGGGGCAAACCCACGGACAGAAGCTAGTTAGCAATAAAACTAAATTCCGTTAATAACTCGCAATATTAATGTATTTCTAAATTAGTTTTAGCTTAATATTATCAATGTCAGCTTTTAATATTAAATAATGAAAAAGTTCTTTCAGTAATGGCGTTTAATTTGCATTTTAAGTAACAGATTTTCATTTGAGATATTTTAATTTTAAACGAACGCACCTAAATTATTAAACATAACACATTTAACTCAAGAGAGTTTTTGATTGATGGAACAATATTAAACTTAGTCTTGACTTTGTTTGCTAATCTTAGATTTTTACTTAACAATAAGTTATAAAACCTAAAGCGAATGTTCACTTCACTTTTTTATTTAATGGCGTTTGTGGAAAGAGACACCACAATTTTGCCAATATCACGTAGGCACTATGGTAGACAATCAAACGCTGGAGATTATATCAGTAATTATTCTTGTTGTATAGAACACAGCAAAGAGATTAAATGATTTAAAATATTTCAACAAACAAAATAATAATGAACCATTTTCTGCACAGACAAAAGCGAATGTTACCATAGAATACTGGATCTTGTGGGCTACTATACCAGCATTATTTATTGTATAAAATGTCATTTAAGTGTAGGAAAGAGATGACGCTAGACATCTTGTATAGCTCTGTCTCTTTCCCACATTAGATTGACATTAAAACAATCCCGTACTAACCGCAATCAATAGCTGTCACTGTCTTTTTCTATAGTAATCAATGATGATTCTGGCAGTTTCAAAGACAGTTCAAAATGTGCTGACCGTATTCAGTTTTGTTTGATGGCGCTACTCGGTTTCTTCTTCCATTCTCCCCTGTCAACCATCACGCTGTTACTTCTTTTTAGGGTTTCGTAAGGAAAAAATGGAACCACTATTGGATCACTTTGTTGCCCGTCTGCCTCTCTGTCTGTCAAGACCCTTTATCTTGGGAACGCGTGGAGGTATCGAGTTTAAATTTAAACCATAAACTTAAGTTTGTGGTTCCCTAGAGCTGTGAAATCAACCCTCTTAGTCCACGCGGTCAAAAGTTGTGGCACTTTATGTCGCAAGTTTCTACGGAACCCTCGGTGCGCAAGTCCGACTTGCACTTGGTTTTTTGTTATAAATATTACAAAGTTTTTTTTTAGCTTTGCGTTTTCATACATGAAACAATCAAAACACGCACCGAAATAAACTAAAACCCTTTTAAATCTCTCTAAACCTAATTTGTTTAGCTTCCACAAATACGAAAATTTACTTATATCGATATTTTATTTTTGATCACAAATTAGAAGCAAGGGATTAGCCTCCTAAGCGACACGCAACGTAACAAAAAGGAGTAAAGTGTTGGAGACAAATAAAGTATGAGAGAACAATGCGACGAGTCAGTGAATAATTTTAGCCCCGACGCGACGTACCAGCTACTTCCATAGATATGCATTCCTGGAAGTGTCCGTCGAGTCTTTTGTGAGATGATCGCGTGGACGAGATAAATAGTGCATTAGACGTAATTGTGACGTAATACGTTGTTTACTATTTTAAAAAGAAAAAAATAACCCTAATGGGATCACTTTGTTGTCCATCTGTCTGTCTGTCAAGATCCTTTAACAACTCGGGAACGCGTGGAAGTTTGGAGTTGAAATTCAAACCATAATTACACTCAAGTCTGTGGTCCCTTAGAGCTGTGAAAATCAACCCTCAACCCCAATAAATAAATAATTTATACATAAAACTGTTTAACCTGTATCGGAATTTGTATTGTTGATCTAAATTATCAACGTGAATTCAAAATACGAAATATTTAAAACTTTCCTCAGTGATGGCTATACAGAAAATAATGCACTTTCAACAATTTTAATGTAGAATTTTTATTTTATGCCCCAAATTATCCTCAAACCTGACACTTAACAAACAAAACTCAAACCCAATATCAACCATGTCCTTCCCTAAGAACGACCAAAAATAACTCAAACTCATTTTAAAAATTCAACGATTCCAGTAAATTTTTCACACACATGTACCGCTCCCGCTATCTTTACAGCCCTCGGGGGAAATAACAGACTGTCACGCAGAATATACTGGTCCACACCACAATTAGAGATCGCCAGAAATTGCGTAATTAGGGGGGCATTAATCGATCTTGCATAGTCTCGACCACTTCCCTCTTTGTTAACTAGTTGGTTCCCTTCTGTTTGTACATTGGACGACAAATTAGTTTGATGTATTGTTCTAGTGTTAGTTTCGCAGTTCTTGTTACTGGCCAGTTTATTGTTGACGAAGAGTTTTTAGTTTATGGTTTTTGATTGGGTCTTGTTTATATTTGTGTTCTTAATGGGGCTTTTGAATCACAGATCAATTTGGGATACCAATAGAATTAAAAGTAATAATTCTGTCATGTTAGAGTACAGCCATGAGCTAAAGCGTACCGTAAGAACAGATTTGTAATAGACGTAACGTATTTTTTTATTTATAACGATTTGTAAAAGTAATTTCTCCTCCTGTTTAATCTATGATAACAATTATGTGTGACTGACTTAAATATGTACAAGTAACAAACAGGGGAAAACAATTACAGGGCGACAAAAATCATCTACATCGCTGTCAACAGGAGGAGTGTCCTTAAGGATGACAGCATTGCCACGTTTGTATGGCAATGCTGACTAACATATATTCGACTAACCGCTTTGCCAAAAATCGTGCTGATTGTAATGTCAAGTTAATATTTTGGAAACGATATTATTTTTAAATTGATGGGGTACCAATTTTTTTTAAGTCACATACATTGCTTGTGCTTTTACTTACGAATATACTACATAGGTATTATTTTATTTAACACCCTCGACAAAAGGTCAACTCTTACCACAAAATTGAGGTAGGTAAGACCGAACCTCGTCCTTTTCAGCCCCTAATTTCTATAAGTACACCAATTTCAATCCTCAATAACTGCCATGTCCGTCCGATCTCTTCAATAATAGTCCAAGAAATTCAGACGACGGAAATAGTGGACGAAAAATTGTAAAGAATTTCTGCGACTGTACTTTTTGTGTGGTCACCCTATTAGATGATCATGGGGAAGAGTAATGATGGTAAATGGCAGGAAATTACCGTGGCACCTTATCGTCCGATTCAATAACCCCGTAGACCAATGAGTGTAGAATGGAGGGGAGGTAATAATGAAACTGCAGGCGCAGACTTTCTGTCTGCCATGCGTCGCAACACGGTATGAGATCTTAGTTTTCTTGTTTTTTTTTTGTTTGAGCGGCTACATTGTTAGAGGTACAAATAGCAATAAGTCATCTTTACACGCAGTAGTAAAAGTCGTGAAGGGTTTCGAAATAAATTATGTTTTAAGTGTACTCCGAGACAGTAATACTGTTTTTTGGTATTGCTGCTGCAGTTGCTTAAAGTTAACCTCATATTTTATTCTGGGTATAAGGTTAAAAGACTGCGTTTCCTTGATTATCTAATGTGTTAGAATAACAAAAATATTTTACAAATATATGAGTATTTACAATCTACGAATAAAACATCATTAAGTTTGACAGAACCCTCTAACAGCTACATAGTGTATTACACAATGCGTATAATATTGACGTACGTCAAAATTGAACAAAAAGACACCTACCACGTGTTGATAAGGGTCAACCGATTCTTACGCTGTTACTATACAGTTGCTTCAATGGGTGTAATTGCCGCTTTCGAGACTTTTTGACCGTCAAAGTGCCGTATTGAAACGTACTATTATTTAAAGGCAGCCTTCCATGTATGCGAACAGGCAATTTTAAGTGTCTGTTATTTTGATGTAATAATATATTGATACATTAATCTATCTGCCAAGAGAGAGAAAAACGAGTTCGTTTTTCCTTTTCACAACGGACCGAATTAAAATAATGTTAGATTTTGTCTATTGATTTATCAACGCTTTGGAATGGGCAACTACAGTACTTTCACAAGTTATTATGCCTTGTGACCGGGATTGTAGCAGCATAATTTTTTTGTTCTTGTTTTTTTTGACATTCAAAAGTGCCTGTAATGGTCTAATTGAAATAAATGCTTTGAGTTTGAGTTTGAGTTTGAGTAACTTCATGACTATTGGAAAATCTTTAATTACATTTTTTTTCATCGATATATAACTTCCCCCGCTCTAGGAGTGTCAGACTTTTACTGACTAAAACCTATCCATGTTTCTTCCCTTTAAGTTCCGGGACCGAGGTATCTCCATCGCACAACCCGCAACCCCAGATGTACAGATGAGACTCCCATGAGATGTACACTCCAATTTAAATTACCGAGCTTTCCTCGAAACTTGATATAAAACTATTGTATACAATAAACAAACAACACCTAATTTAAAAGTGCCCCAATCCCAACGAAGACCACTAAGATCCTAAAATAAATAAAGTTTTAAAGTTGTCCCTCGCCGCTGTGAAGAGCCGCCTTTACTTAACAAGTTGCATAATACGGCTGTCATTGAAGTTATTTTACACTTTTCATAAATGTCTATTCTTTTTGGAAGCTTTAGTATGTTACAGTATATTTTGTAGCACAAAATAATAGTACTCATCGCACAGTAGGTATAAAATAAGCATGTTCATCGTAGTGACATATCACCATTACATTATTGTCACGTCATCATATCATGACATTTGTCTTCAAGTATGATTAAACAAATGCACTTTTACACTCTGTTCTCCGTTTGTCGATATCAATTTGAGATTAGTGTATTACTGAAATCTGCAAGAAATGATCAAAAGCTTAACTTGAAACAGTGGGTTCCAAACTCATTCTCAAAACATTTACTTCAAATAGTCCCGAAACAGGCACTTTTGCATAGACAAAAATAAGCTATCTCTAGTCGAACCACAGGCGTTATAACTGAGAATTATGTTCATTTCAAAATCAAGATAACATGGAAAAGAATGGGCAAGTAACCCTATGGACACTCTTTTAAAATCATTTTTAAAACCCTGGACATGAGTAAAATATTTTTGCTTCTACATATACATATATTTGTCAAACGGCTTTTTATTTTATTGCGGATGGCTAAACATCAAATGACTTCTAACAGTTTGGGCGGAGTGGAAGAGAGAGTCCGATTTGTACTGACTAAAACCCATCCAAGTTCCTTCTTATGCTCTTTATGTTCTGGCAGCGGTATCTCTTAAGAACAACCCACAGCCCCGGCAGGCATGTCCAACGGTTTGACCTGCTTACAGAGTCATAGTGGGGTCTTTGTATGTAATGGGTGGTCATTGGTCAGCTATTGATGTTCCAAACTCAATAAAAATAAACCTTCAAGGTTTATTTTTATTGAGTTGAGGTCTACCTACTCATGCAGTTGTTATTTACACAAGCCCCTAGCCTAGTAAATACAAATAAATATGGTATACTACCTTCCACCCGCGACTTCGTCCGCGTGGCATAGTTACTTTGGACTAACGCTAACTTTACCTGTGTGATGATCGAAAAAAAAATCTTTCTCACCCCTTTTTCTCCTCTTTTTCTAACTTAAAAAAATTGTCTATGGGCGTCTCCAGGGGACGAACTATCTCTGTACCAAAATTCATCAAAATCGGTTTAGTCAACTAGGCGTGAAGACGTAACAAACAAACAAATTCACTTTCGTTTTTATAATACATATTAGTAAGGATTAAAACATTTCTAGTCTGACTTGTATTCAGCCTAAATCTAAATTAAACCGGAGAACCGGTTTTGTCGATTGTTAAAACCTAACTAATGCATGAAACACAATATACGAGCTAAGATTCACCACGAAATAAAACGTGCGGCACATAAGTTAAGCCGAATCTTGAGGGAACATTTGTTCAGTGACACGCGTGACAAAATTGTAGCGACCTACGTTTTTCGATCACTTCTGGCATAGAGTAAAAATTTGTAGTAGTGATACTCTTTCGTCGTGTACTTGATTGGTAAGTATATTGCCTTGCAAGCTAACTTATAACTATATCCAAATCTTTCAATTGCGATTCCAGCATAGTCATACATTTAAAGACTATTTAACAACGCATTAACAGATTGTATTGTCCCAAACTGTACCTATTTTTACTTTCATTCTTACGACTCACCACAACAAACACGGCACGGTTTTCGCAGCGGCTGAGCGATCGACTGCTGCGCTGCGTGTCGCTAGTTCTATACCCGCACGAAACAAAAATTTGTACCTATAGGTAGTTGTTTCGAATCTGGCTGTTTGTTTATGTGAGTTTAAATGTGTGAGTGAGAGGAGAAATTGTGGGGATCAGAACTGTCAATGATGAAGCGGAAAACGCACTTTACGTACCGATTTTTCGCCGTTTCAAACCTTAAACAGGAGTGTCGCGTCTATACATTAACATTCTATGCCCCCGCCCCCTAACACTTAGCCTTCCCTTTTTACCAATTTCAAGAGCTTTTTTCACACATCAATCTCGTTCAATGCGAGAGTAATATGATGTAAAAGCGTCGTAGTACTTGAATGCCGGCCGTTCCAAACCGTTCGTTAAATATATTGGAGGTTTTTTTGAAAGTGAATATTTTGGAAAGGGGCTGATGCAGTTCGCTTTTGAAGGTTTTATGTTAGGGTAATGCGTGGTTCTATTTTTTATAATTGGATATTTTGATAAGATGAGGGTTTAGATAGGTAGACTATCCAACGGGATAATCAAATGCAATAGGTTACCATTTTCATTTGGATTTTTTTATTAAGCTTTGACTAGATTTTTCATTTCAGATCCCAGTTTATAAATGACCCTATCGAAAGACGAAATTTTGCATATGTTTAGCTTGGATGACAATGCATGGTTAGCTAAGTGACATGAAAAATAAAATATGGTGGACTCCCAAAGATATTGAACTAGCTATTTTTTATGCATTCCCACGATAAGGATATGAAATGAATGGGTTGAAAATAACATTATCTCAAAGCTGATTTTAATTAACTATTATTGGTCCTATTATTGTCATCGTCAGCGTATTTATTTAATGTTGTCCAAAATATATACGGCGTATTCCTTTTATTTTTCTAAAATTCAAGCTGAATCGACGAAAACACTTTCAGAGAAAAGGTTTTATATTTTTCTGCAAAAACAATCAAAAGAGAAAAATATGAAAAATAAAAACCGGATGCAGAAACAGGAATATCCAAATGTTCGGTATTGTTTTGTTATTTCCAAACAGCTTTCATATATCCATGGAATATTGTTGAATTGGATTGTTTCTGGTATTTCACGAATGCACTTGTTTTCAAAAACATTGCACTATGACAAACGAAAAAGGTTTTAGTTCCAACACTATTTTCAACGTTGGTAACATTGAGATTTATTTCAAACTAAAGGTGCTTTAACATTTGATTGTTAGAAATAGTAAACGTCTATGCGTCTATGTGCTACCTATATATATTTTTTTCCATATCCCTAAACAACGATTGCAATCATTGTTATAATTTTAATCCAATGTATTTTTTAAGAAACATCTAAATTAAAGAAAGCTCGGGCTGAATTAGTATTCAGCCCGAGCTTTCTTTAATTTAGATGTTTCTGCTGTTAGTACAGCCCCTTAGATCAATGAACAATCCAAAAATAAAACCAACTTCCAAAAAAAGGAACTAAAAAGTGTAAAATAACTATATTTCCGGAAGTCGGTCAGTTTCTTGGTTTCGTTGACTTTTTTGTCGGTTTTATTTACAAAACAGGTTTTTATTTCCGCATTTTTAGTCATGGTATAATGAAATATCACATATTTTTTATCGAGTATTCATTTTCCATTGTTTCTGAAAGATTAGCAGATTATCCATATAGATATAGAGAAAAAAATATGATAACTACTTAAGCAATATAAATGAAATCGATACGGGTGGTCCCGTACTTTTTTTTTTGGGGTGGAATTCATCAAACAACTTCCCCCGCTCTGAGCGGAGCGGGGGGGCGTGTCAGACTTTTACTGACTAAAACCCACCCATGTTCCTTCTTATGCCCTTTACGTTCCGGGGCCGCGGTATCTCTTTCGAACAACCCGCAACCCTGGCAGGCGGAGGCTCTGGTAAGCCCCTCTGTGGTCCCGTACCCTGGGAAGTTTACTCTATCAAACAAAAAAAGTATTTTGCAAATCTGTCCAGGCGTATTAATCGGTGATCATAGACATTTTTTGAAGTCGAAGTAAATTGGTGCTGGCTGATATTTGGTAGATCTTTGCTATTCAGTAACCCGAAAGTTTGACAACCAGTCGTACGAAGGTTTATCGTATACCCATATCATTAGTATCGTCTATGTTAAGTACTAGTAATCTGTTTGGCAAGGTTGGCGCAGTTGTTGAGCGATCGACTGCTGCGCTGCGTGTTGCGGGTTCGATTCCCGCACGGAATAAATGTTTGTATGACCTACAGGTACTGGTTTCGGGTCTGGCTGTTTGTGAGTTTAAATGTTTGTTATGTTATGTTTGCACCCACGATACAGGAGAAATTTCTAGCGATGTTGAGGATAAAGCTACGCAGATGATCAGGATCCGTATTTATAAAAGCATTTATGAAATAAATCCAATGAAGAGTTATACAGAAACTTATTTTTGTATAATAAACTCACATTTAGTTCGTTATGTTTTTATGTAAAGCAGGGGAGTAAATTAGCGTGATAATACTAGGTACAATTCCAGACTCTAAGCAGCTCCTAAAAAAACAGGGAAACCCAATAATTTTAAAATAATTTAAATAATTCACATGTCTTTTCAATCTGTTCGCAGGTCTGCTGGAAGAGATTTCTTTATAAAATAAGCAGTACCTTTTTTGCTGTTTTGTCTGTATGTATTTTTTTCCATAATATGTGTTTTTTTTTATGACTGGCATCTCGCAGTTCAACCAAGGAGTTTGTCGTCTGCTTAACCGGGCGAATCCTGTGGGTGCCTTAAAAATTAAGACCTCCAGCCAGGGTAAAAACTTACAAACTAAGCGACTACACGCTAAGGGCACCCCCTGTGGGGTACGAGCCTCGGCTTAGGGCGTCGCTGAGGGACAGCAAGGGACAGGCTGGATCTGAGTGGTATTATTTTGGGACTGGTTTAGACTTACTGGCTCAGCATCGCGGGCTGGCTCTTGCAAGGGGCGGGTGGGGCAGTTACCGGGACGTCGCGACGGGCCTCGTCGGCGAGGACGGAATTAATATGTGTTTTGTGTGTAGATCTAATTTATAAATTCTCGTGTCACAATGTTCATTCCCATACTCCTCCAAAACGGCTCGACCGATTCTTATGTTTTTTTTATGCATATTCAGTAAGTCTGAAAATCGGCTACTATCTATTTTTCATACTCCTTTTTAGAAAAGGTGCTAAGCAGCGGGTGAAACCACTGGGCACAGCTAGTAAATAAATATAATTCTTAGCAGAGAGCATCCATGTTTATTATGCTATGTTTTCGCACTCCACACAACACACATCCATCAAAAGAGATGTCAGATTAAGCCAGTAATTACCGAAAGATCATTACTTGCAACCTTATATAGTCTTATCTGGACTCAACAAACACATTATCCTATGTAAGTTGGCGAGTATAGAAAAAGTTACAGCCACTGGAGCAGTGTCGGTTGATTAGGTCCGTTTCCAAATGGTCGTATGCGCCATAAACATTTTTGGGTAAACGTAATATGGAGTCGTTAGGATAATAGAATGGACCACAACGCGGCCGCTGGGCCGTTAGGGCGGTATCTGCCGATTTACTTCATGTAAACTGACAGATAAAGAAACACATCCCTTGTAGTTTTGGGTGTTTGCTCGGAAAATGTAGACGTCTTTTTCTGAAGAATATGGTTTGGGTCTAGTCTTTAGGACTTGGAATAAAATTTTATTTAGATTAAAGTCTATTTCACTAAAGTCCTGGATGGCATATGCCTAGCCATTTCAAACTATATATATGTACATTAAATTATGATGAACAGTCACTTTTCCCCACGGGGTGGGCAATAACCACAGAATGCGATCTGCTACGACTTCTCTATGCCTTGCAGTCTATTTTTTATTTTTTATTAATGCGACACTGTAATTTGTTTAAAAAAATAATATCATTATTCCTTATTACTTTAGAACATCATACTTACTTAATATTATAAATGCGGCTGTTTGTGAGGGTGGATGAATGTATGGACGTTTGTTTCTCTTTCACGTCTAAACGGCTGAACGGATCTTCATGAAATTCAGCACAGTGGTAGATTATAGTCTGAAATAACATATAGGATACTATTTTTTCAATCATCACACGGGCGAAACCGCGGGCACCAGCTAGTTAATACATACAGTTATTTTTAAAGCAGTTTTGGTTCTTAGTTTGCACAGAATGCCTGGATGACGGTCTTGAAGAATCCGTTTAGACCTTCGAACATGAATATTGTTTTTACTTCTCATAACGGATGATCAAACAACATTTTCTCTCATACATTTATTACTAGAAATGATTTAAGCGAGTTCGACGACCTTAGCTCTAAACGTGGCAGATATTCGTAAGGACGGCTGAACTCTAGAGATGTATTACGTCACACGATTTAGAATAATTTTATCAGACTGTTATCATATGCTTGCCGGGGGCTCTACGTTGTTCGAAAGAGATACCGCGACTCCGGAACATAAAGGACAAAAGAAGGAACATGGATGGGTTTTGGTCAGTAAAAGTCTGACTCTCTTCGGCTCCGCCCTAAGCCGGAGGAGATATTTGATGATTTCCCAAAAAAAAAAATTGCTGTTGTCATGTAATTTTTTAGAAAATATGTTTTTTTACAACGCCCTGTTTAGGCACTGCAATTAGCGACACGAAAAAGTGACGTCACATCACAAGTCAATATGTTGTAGCGCATGGCATGCTTTTTTTTATTGGATCTCCGTTAGTAGTTCTGCAACAAACGTGACAGTTTCATTTAAAAGTGACACTATTTACATGAAAGTGTTTTCAGATTTGTTTTATTAGCAACTAGCAAGCGCACGTGGCTTCGCTCACGTGATATCGAAAAAAAAGTACCCTATGTGTTATTCCAGACTATAATCTACTTCTGCCAAATTTCATCAAGATCCTATCAGCCGTTTTGACATGAAAGAGTAAAAAGCATCCATACTATTCGCATTTATAATATAAGTAGGATGAATATGTGCTTAAATTGCTGTCCTTATTGCTTACCTTATTGTTCAAGCAACTTTCCTCATTTTAAAATCGTGAAATTTAGTTAGTTGAGAAACATACCGGCCTAGGCATTATTCCTGACTCTGGCCAATGTTTGGTGATCATTATTTTTCCATTCAAGTGAAGTACACACTACGAAAAAAAATTGTCCATAGCTTTAAAGTTTTTATGTTTGTTGGTTTTTTTTTTATTGAAGATGAGGTAAGTTCCTAGTTATTTATGATAGCCTAGTAAGTACTTATGGTTATGAAATGATTTAAGTTGTTTCAAATTAATTAATTTAGTTTACATACGATTTTTTCTTACTGACTGTACTTTTTAGTATTACCGATGGCAAATCGGGACTATGTTAACAAAAATATTAAAAAAAAAATACGTGTGGCACTCGGGGACTGCCGCGGTAAAGCTATTGCATAGTATTATTATCAACTTATTCAATAAATAAAAAAAAACTTATGCAATAAATAAAAATAAACTTATGCATAAATAAATAAAAAATCTAAATATAATATTTAAAAAGTACTTCCAATGAAAAGAAGTCGCAAAAAGAAAAAACGAGACCTTGGGTTTGGTCCAGAGTAATGTCGTTTGACTTTCCGATTCTCTACCAAACACGCTAATAGAACATTGGAATCGTGATTGAAATAACAGACCGTAATCGTAATGAAATTTCTTGTTAGGCTGTTTCGTTACGAAATTTCTGGATTCGGTCTTCACGCTCAAGGCCCGCGATAGAATCTATGCAATAGCTTAAAAAGTTATGAAACTTTTGTTTTTCGATGTTGAGTCGGGAATAACTCCAGCCTAGCCCGTTTTTTAAAACAACTGAAATCTTCTACCTGCCATAGCTTCGTATCGTAGATAACTGCGAAAACCAAGTAAAACGAATAGAAAAATTACGGTACTGCGAACTGCGTGCTAAAAGCAAAGTGCAAAGCACGGCCATATTCCAGCTATGTTAAGCTGGTTTCCAGACCAACTAGCTGCGGCTGAATTTCAGTATTTCACTAGTACCGACTGTAATCTGACCTCCCTAACCTAAATACTGGGGGAGACCGAATTCGGTCAGTTTACAAGCATTGTGCATATTATGTTCTATATGTTTCAATATCTGCCTATCCTCTTAGAAACCTCAAGTGTATCGATTACAGTTGTAAATGTGTTTTGCTGCTAACCAAACATGTATTTCAGTACTAGCTGGTGCCCACGGCTTCGTCCGCGTACTGATCGAAAAAAAGTATTGAATATGTTATTCCATACTATAATCTACCTCTGTGCCAAATTTCATCAAGATCCGTTCATTGGTTTAGACGTGAAAGAGTAACAAACATCCATACATCTATCAATCCATATATCTTCACAAACATTCGCATTTATAATATTAGTAGGATTTAATTGCTTTTGCTTTTACTCTAAGCGCTCTTAATGTGCTCATTTTTACACATCGTTCTCACATAATAATATAAGTTTAATCTCAACATGAATGATGTATCCATGATTTTGTAAAAATATTATGATTTAAAAGAGTGTCCATGGAGTTTTTGCCCATTCTTCTCCATAGAGATCTACGCTTTGGAGTGGGCAACTACAGTAGATACTTTTTGCAAGTTAGTATGTCTTGTGACTGAGACATTCTAAAGTGCCTGTAATGGTTTAATGAAATAAATGCTTTGAATTTTAATTTTAATGTGTTATTTCAATATATGTAGTTACTATTTTAGCTAAACCGTGTTTTTTTTAAATAAACCTTGCCCCACTCTAGGAATTTCTCCTGTATCGTGTTTGCGTTTACAAACATTTAAACTCACATAAGCAAACAGCCAGAGCTGGAAAAACTACCGGTAGGCCGTACAAATATTTGTTCCGTGCGGATATCGAACCCGCGACACGCAGCGCAGCAGTCGATCGCTCAGCCACTGCGCCAACCGTGTCAAAGTTTGCTGAAAGGTTTGCTGTCTAGTAGTCGCAAACGATTCCTAGGCAAAGTTTTATTGGGTTTTTGCATAAGGAATCAAGATACCTTTCTTATTCCTGTGGTTAAGCCTAGTGCCTAACCTTGTGTCAGAGTCCTTATGCCGTCCATAGGTCTCTGACTTCGCTTTACATATCCAGGTGCATGTATATACGCGAGACGACTCCCGGCCACCGTAGACGACCGCTCTGTTGACTTGTGAGCAATGGGTAGCTCACCGGCCACGACCACGCGTGCCTCAAAGAGATGTCAGCAAAGCAGAGGGGTCTGCCAGGGCCACCGCCTGCCGGGGTTGCGGGTTGTTCGAAAGAGATACCGCGGCCCCGGAACATAAATGGCAAAAGAAGGGACATTGGTAGGTCAGTACAAGTCTGAACCTCCCCCCCCCCCCGGTCCGCCCAGAGTGGGGGAAGTTATTCGATGACTTCCCATCCGCAAAAAAAAGGTGCGTGTACGAAGTTAACTTTTTATAGTACCACTAAGGGCGGGTTGCTTCAGCTATACTTGACTCGTGGGTAACAGTAAAAAATGGCGCTAACTTTCGTTAAAACGAAAAATGGGTTGTTTCACAAAATGGCGGCCTTAACGTACGTTAAAAGTTACTATAACTATAACCGATGCCTTACCCATTAGTTAACGTCATTTTACGGGATATTGTTTTCGTTTTCAAAGAACTTTGCCTACGCCAAGCATTAAAACAGTATGTATCTTTTGTATTCGTTTTTTTTTGACGATAGTTCATCTGTTGAGGATACAAATTGTGTGCAAAGAAAAACAAACGTATTTAAAAGCGTTTATAACTTTCAACGACGGGGTTCACGAGAATGTATTGTAAAGTATCGTGTATCATAGGAAGTGGCTTTACTAATAACATGTCTTTTCGAAGATGAAATAAGTTTTTCTACAGAAAATTAAGCGTGACAAACGCTTAATTTTCTGTAGAAAAACTTATTGTTCATATATGTATTATTAATTCTTAATATTTCATTTATTTTGCAAAACCTATAAACCTGGTATTTGGTATTTATTTTTCTTTAATTGATTCATATTGTCCTTTTATTTTTAGAACAAAACATCCTTGGTCTTCTCAATTTAATGTTCTAAGGCGCAGTTTCTCAAGTTTTGAAAAAATAGTAGTGCGTTCTTTGTAAATAAAATACCACGTAAAGTCCAAGATAATAAGAAACAGAAGTACTTATCGTAAAGTTTAACAAATATCATCGTGTTCACGTTCAGTGTATTAATTTTGGTACTTATTTTGGTGTAAACGTGTTCATTTTGTATTTTTTCTAGTGTTTATAAAAAAAACGAATAACAAATAATTTAAAATTGACAATTCTCACTTGTTTTTAAATCGTTCGCGCATTCGACAGATCAAATTTTGTCGTGAACGGTGAAGTATTACCACACCAGAAAAAAACTCCCGACCGTTTTATTGGGCAAAAGTGTTGCTTTGCATTGGCAACCCGAATAACTTTGACCTTCCGTTTTTTTAGTGATGAAACAGCGCTCCGTATTTAACGAACGTTAAACATCACACGTAATAGTAACTTTTAACCGTTCGTATGTAACGTTAACCGACCGTTTGAAACAACCCGCCCTAAGCAACTGTTTACTACTACTTTGCAGTACTACCGCGAAGTACTACGATTAGTAGAAATGGGTTTCATTGTTGCCTCACCGTAGCTAGTAAATAGTTACTTCAGAACTATTAAAATGTTCAAAGTAATTCGAAAATGTGCATGACGGTGCGTTCTAGAAAATTGTGTTTTATGTAGACATGAACTGACTGAGGTTATTCAGTAAAAGTAGTTCTTAATCATAAAAAAAACTAAACAAAGATTAAAATAAATCCGAATCCTAAGAATTCGTTACACATTGAATTCAAAAACGGAATAATACCTTCAAACAACGGGTTTTCAGACAGAAATAGTATTGTATATAAAATTGAAACACTACGCCAATTTGTCGTGTTGAAACCATTTCACGCAACTGTCAATAAATGGCCGATGTGATTTGAATTTACGGTCTATTTATATTGATTGATTGATTTATTTATTACACTGTTTTTAAATCTCAAATATATAACGTTAACAAACTAACGTAAGTTTTAGTACAAACAAAACTTACTGCTTATTTCTTAAGAAATTTCTGCCAGCAGACTTGCGAAGGCAGGAAATGACAATTAAATAAAATTTAAATTGTAGCGTGTGGGAAAGTTAAAAATATTAAATAAACTTACCCGAATAAGTTTTACTTAAATTTTAGTTGGAGCAATCTTGACCTAAATCTTGTCTAGAAAACAGAGACGACATGATGATAAATATATACATAAATACTTGTACTCCTACCTAAATTTACTTATTTGTCTTTGACGCTGTACAAGTTGTACCTTAATTAACGCAAGACCTGCCTCAGACCACAAAACTAACAACTTTTGTTTAACGAATTTATGAAATTGCAACAGAGGCTTTTAATAGCAATTAGTGCGATCAGCTGATTGACATTTGTATAGATTTTATAGAACTAAAGTTGTTCAGTTTAACGGTCTGAGACACCAGATGACAGGGCTTGCGTATTTTCTATTGCACCGTGTATACATTTTAAATAGAGTAAAAAGACTTACTAGGTGTGCAAATAATAAAATACAACTGCATACAAACCGTTTTCTGTAAACCGTTTCCTAAAATTCTTCTTAACTTTATTCTTAACGACCAATCTTTCCCTGAAAACTATAAAATTATTTAACGTCCGTCAACTTTCAATCTTACTGAACTATTTGGCCATGTTGTTCAGATAGTCTGGTCCCTACGCCCCTATCAGATCGAGGATCTAAATTGAATCCTGGTGAGGGGTGTATAGTCCGTAAAATACCCTCAGCCCGTAACCTATCAGAAAGAAGTTTATCTCAAGGAATATCTCAGATTAGGACATTCGGGAGAAATAAGGAAGCCATTATATGGTTTTCTTTTGAGGTTTGTAATGTTATTTTGCTGTGTGATTTGGATTTATGGGATATGTGAATAAGATATTACTTTTACAGCTGTAGCTTTGTAGTCGTTTTTAGTTGTTTCTTTATGAGAAATGTAATTAGTCTAGAGCAAGTTCTATTAGGATTCAAACTAGCTATTTAGCAGTGATGGTCGATGACTATTTTATTCGCATAGTCATAGTAATATTCGCTAAATTTCGGTTCCATTTACGATAGTGTATAATAATGTTCCTGAAACATTAAATAGGGACTAAAAGTGATAAACCGATTCCTAATCATTCCATTTTTAACTGACTTCAAAAAAGGAGAAGGTTCTATGTATTTTTTTATGTATGTTCACTGTTTACTTCGCCAACTGTGAACCATTTTTCATAATACTGTTTTTGTTCTTATGAGTTCATCGATCGTCTATAACACATATTTTTCTTCTATGTTCATATGGATGATCTGCTATTGCCTTTTAGTAATAATGGAACATGAATACTCGAAAAAAATGTGTAAGATATCATCATACCATAACCAAAAATGATGAAACAAAAAACTTTTTTCCAAAAAAAATAACCGTCATCCAAAAAAAGTTATTTTTCAGTTTTTTTTTTTGGAAATTGATTATTTTTAGTCCTTTAAACACATTCTGTCCACTTAAAAATAAATACAAGTTAACAGCATCAGCTGCATTTCAGCAAGTGCGATTTATAACAATCAATTTAGGGTAAAGGGTACTTTAAAGTGGCTTTTAGCTACGGGTTCTGGGTAATGTGTTGTCTACCTAAATTCATTGTTATTTGCTGGCTATCTGGGCCAGCCATCTGTTATTATCCGTGCTCCATAAGTGCATTACTGTATAGAGGAAAACGGGTACAAATTATGTTCACTTAATGGATCAGCGAAGCCGCATGGTAACTATATATGTGTACAAGTTGTGTATATAAATATGTTTAGCGATGAGTTATTAGTAATTGTTTGAGTAGAAATTCTACTTTTGGGATTATTATACGTTGTACCTTCCTCTGTTCTTATCGTACAAATATTATAAATGCGAATGTTTGAGAGGATGGATGGATGGATGTATGTATGTATGGATGTAGGTAAGGGTGTTTGTTACTCTTTTACGTCAAAACGGCTGAACGGATCTTGATGAAATTTGGCAAAGAGGTAGATTATAGTGTGGAATAACGACAACACAATGATCCAATAAGGGTTTCGTTTTTTTCCTTTTAAGGTATCGAACCCCAAAATTATAAAAATTTCCACGAATGTTCGCCATTCCGGCATACCAAACACTACACAAAATGACGTCACAAAAAAAAACAAAAGAAAAATGACCCAACTGAAAAGTCATTACCTATAGGTATAGAGTAGTCCCCATCAGCCTCCCTCGATCATTTGTTACAGTCGCCGCGTAAGATGAAAGCTTGCGATACAAACGTCTCGTTCACGAGTCACTAGCCAAGCGGGACTGTGGTGCCGATAGTGGGTCCATGCTGCACTTATTTGCAGTGACGTGTTATAGTAACGGTTTTAAATAAACTGGAAGTTTGTTCGTTGAGAGGAAATATTTTTGAGCTGTTTTGTATTTTACGGGTAAAGATGACATCTAGATTAAGTACAAGTTTTTAGTATAATACCAGCCTATAGCTGTCCCACAGCCGGGTAAGCGCCTCTTCCGATACAGAGAAGGCAGGAGCTTTGATCGCCACTCTTACATAATAACAACTAACAATTTTATAAATAGGTGAAACGTTTTTATTCTTATTAATTGTATTTTTGTGAGAAAATAGGGGGGCATAAAAATAACAAGAACGTCAGTTTCAGTCCATCATATTTGATTTAGAATGACGTCTGTTGAGTAATTGCATTGTTATCAAAACCAAACGTGTGCACCATATTTCACCTCAGTGGTCAGGAGATAGCCTCACCTAACCTCTCCTGTTTTATATTTTAGTTGCAAGAATTGATCTATGATTTTGAAAGTTTTTTTTTTTAAATAAAAATGAAATGAACTCTATAAAAAAAAGTGAAAATAATTTCGCAACCAAATGAAGTTTAAATTTGCAAATAAACTACTGTATTCGACGACGTTACCGCTGCGCCATAGTTAGCGGTTGCTGATGCCTGTAAGAGGGTAGATACTTATATATAAATAGTTTCAGAGAAATGGCTGCTTTAGCTGAATCTTTATACGAAAATATTATGAATTACGTTCAAAATTTTAAAATGGTCACAGACGCGGTTAATATTGTAAATTGTCACTTAATTTTATGAATGGCAACGTAATTCATTTTATTCACATTATGATTCTGCTTAAGCGGCCAGTTTAGAACCCTTGGTATAGGGAGAAGACATTCATACTACTCTTAAACTAATTTATCTATTAATTACAATATACTGATACAAATTAACAAAACACCACTTAATTTCCCAAACTTTCTTCACAATCAGTGGAGCAAAACAAATGCGTTTATTTCCCCTAAATTTCCAAAATTTCTCGAACCATTGTCCCCACTACTTTATCGGGATATCGGGAGATTTCCGGTCCATTATTGCAGAGATCAAACTTTGATTCGCTACAGTATAACTTTTGACGACGACTTTGTTTGCAACTTAATGATGTCTTCCGACGTGATGTTAACGGGAAAAGATTTTACGACAATGTTATTAAATTTCTGAATAAAAGCTTACAAAGAAATAGCCTTTTATACAATAAGTAAAAATACAACTAGGTATAGCAAGAGGGTGGACCGACTTGTGGTCCTTGCTATGATCGACGCAAGTCTGATTGCAAAATAAGAAAATCGGTCAAGTGCGAATTGGACTCGCGCACCAAAGGTTCCGAACAAACTTGCGCCGTAATTTTAGAGGGATGACTTTTTCACAGGTCAAAGATTTGGGTTTTCACTCAATACCTCCACGCGTTCCCGAGATCGAGGGTATCGGTAGACAGACGGATAGACAGTCAGATAGACAGACAGTCAGACTGACCAAAAGTGAACCTATTAGGGTTCCGTTTTTCCTTTTTTGGTACGAAACCGTAAATAGTAAATTTTAAAGTTGCCTGCCAGTCACTTGTTTAATCTTTTATAGGGCGACTCATACCGTACTCTTACGACATTACTATGTATGAGTGAATTTATGTCACTATAAAAATTCTATTTGTAGTTGTTTTTCTTCGGAATGGCTTTTCCACTTGGTACCATTTCCATAATATCAAATCGAACGATGGCCTGGACAAGGTTTTTGGTCAGCAACATCATCCTTCGCGCGCCGTTGAAACGGCCTGTCATCAATAGACGGTGAACGGTGAGCATTGCTGGGTTGGTTTGAGGTTCTCTTCCTCAAATGTTCGGCCACCTCCTTCGCCAGCATACTTCTTTGCAGAAGGAGGTGAGGGGTCTACACTCCGGGGTTGCGGTTGTTCGAAAGAGATACCGCGGCCCCGGAACGTAAAGGGCAATAGAAGGAACATGGGTGAGTTTTAGTCAGTACAAGTCTGACACTCTCCCCGCTCCGCCCAGAGCGGGTGAAGTTATTTGATGATTGCCAACCCGAAAAAAAAGGGTTCTACAATTGACTTTTGTTAGTCATAACAAAAGTCAAGTGTAGACCCCTTTTTTGTCAAAAATTGACTCATATTTACAGAAATATGAGAGGATTTTTGACAAAAAAAAGTTTGAGATCTCAAACTATCAAAGTAGTACCCCTGTTAAATTTTACAAGTACCCATCGTTAGAAACTTGTAGAGGCAACAAGTTTTAATAACTACTCACAAGGTTTGCCGAGTTGGCAACATTTTATAAAGCACCCGGCCCTCCGGTTGATTGATGAGCTAAAACTTTTGGAAGAACAATACAGGTTTCATGTATTATGGGTACTGATAAGTAGTAAGTGGGTAGTTAGGTATTTGAGGGGTGGGGTAGTTTTGAGGTGAGCTGTGGTTATGTTTTCATTCATAGGTATGACGACTTAATTTTCGTGACGTGTATGCTATATCTATAGTAAGTGACAATGAAATTTTGACGGCACAGTTGGCGCAGTGTCTGAGCAATCGACTGCTGGGCTGCGTGTCGCGGGTTCGATACCCGCACGGAACAAATATTTGTATGGCCTATATAGCCAGACCTGGTCCCAGGTCTGGCTGTTTGTGTATGTGAGTTTAAATGTTTGTAAACGCACCCACGATACAGGATAAATTCCTAGTGTAGGGCAACGTCTTTTTTTAAAAAAGAAAACAATATATGGGCGAAATGTGGTTTGTATTATAAGGTAGACAGGTCTCTATCCTAGTAGTACCTGCCAAGCTGGGATCTTAAAGGTTAGATTGTTATAAGATAATACCAAATCAAAACCATTCCATACAAAGGTTCCTTTGACTGTTAAACTTGGCATTGAGTTATACTATATTTTATTAATTTCGAAGATTATTAATACCGAGTCTTTGTAAAACAACACGCCTTTACAAAATAACGTTAAAACTTCCTATTACTAACAAAAACATGAATCAGTATCTCTTAAAAAGCTAACACTATCTTTGCTGACTCAAACCAGACACCACTACAAAACCAATTTCGCTTCAAAACACATAAACAAAAACAAAAGCGCATCATATTTTATATAAATAAATACGCCATCAGCTCTTTCTGTCCGATATGAGATCAACATTATTTGCTAGCTTTGTTACATAGTAGAGAGTGTGGTTTATAGACATTGGCGAAAGGGGGAGCGAATAGAATCGCGTTTGTGGGATGTAGCTAAAATCGGTTTCTTTATAAAGTACTACACACTTGGCAACTTTTTGTTGCTGATATGTTGCTGTAACTTTTTATTATTTTATGAAGGTAAAGCGTGAGCCATTTTAAATACGTTTTCGGAGACATGTCACTTTATGTTCATCATTCTTACATTACGTATAAAATGCGCAGGAGTTTATGGTATTCCATACGAGTAGGTGGCACAGTCTTAACCATAACACAGTAGGTATACAGGGTATACGAAGTGATACCCACATTTTCAACACTAGTTGTGAATTAATCTGTCAAGGGTTCCTATGATGCATTTTTTTGGGAGTGAAAAGTCATCAAAAACTTTCCCCGAACTGGGTGGAGCGGGGGCATTATCAGACTTTTACTGCTTAAAACCAACACGAATTGGTTTTAAGCAGTAAAAGTCTCCTTCTTCAGCCTCCTTCTTTTGCCCTTTGTGTTCCGGGGCCGCGGTGTCTCTTTTGAAAATCTCGCAACCCCAGATGAATGAAGGTATTGCATTAGTATTCCCCAATAAAGTGACATATGCATGAAATACAGTCGAGCAACACTATCTCTACAAAAAGTTGCTTTGTGTGCAACCTTAGTTCAGGTTGTGATAGGTGCGTCTGTAGTGCCATAACGCGGTTGTCCCTCAGGAAATAAGAGACACTGTAGGTCGGGCTAGGTCCCAGTCCCACACCGGGCTAACACCGCTCGTTTTATTATTTTCCTATTATTTCGTATATTGTTCGGTTGATTTGATTTTCCGTTCCGCTGTGGTTTTATGTGTGATACTGATATAAAAGGGTGTTTTTTTCAGGGGGTTGTATCGAGTCGTAGTTTTCAAACATAAGCTGAATACTGAAATATTTATTTTATTAATTTTGAGAGAGAGAGAGAGAGATATCTAAATGAAATAAGCAGTACCTTTGTGCTCTTTTATCTGTATGTATTTTTCCATCATAATTATGTGTTTTGTGTGTACATAAATAAATAAATAAAAATAGCTATACGGGTTTTTCTCCATAGTTCACGAATTTCTAACCATATTTTGAATTCTGAAAAACTTTTATTTCAGTAGGTACTGTATAACTCTTAAATAAAGTGGATGCTATATAAATAACCGTTGAGTAAATAAGCAAAAAGCATGAACCAAATAAGTTTCATGAGTCAAGTTTTCCTTATTAACATTAGGCATAAAGTCGAAAGTTTTGCTCATTTTATCACCAACAGCTTAACTAAACGACATGATTTACTTATTGAGGATTACTGTAGCGGGTTGATTGACACGGGATGTTAACACAAAGTTTGTTTGGTAATCCTTTTAGTGGACAAAAGTGTTGGGACAGGCCGGTTAAGGTAAGTGCAACTTTATTTATAAGTCTTTGTATAGTTAGGGATTCTAAATTTTCCGCTTGGCTCGCGAGGTCTATCACTTCCAGATCTACATGATGATGATAGTATCAACCTGAAGTCTGGATTCGAGGTCGATTGATGGCTCATGTTTCACAAGAACCTTATATGTAAGTAGTTATAGATAGATATACTTTTTCTCAATCTTTCCGGGAATTTAAGTGTGAAAAATAGGTGGTTTGTCAATATCATATTTAATAACACGTTCGTCTTAGAGACCATATGAAACTCTTTTTTCTTTCTTCTTATTTTTATGCAATCACTAGCTTTTGCCCGCGGCTTCGCTCGCATTAAATTCTGGATAAAACAGACGCCCTTTCTTGATTTACAGGTACCTGCTACCTGTAGTTTTGCCCTTGTGCCTCATTTATTGTAATAGCAATCAGTTTTCCCTCTTTCTCCCTCATATCTCAATCAGTTAAAAAAGAAATAGGCTATGGCTGTCTCCAGGGTCCCAACTATCTCTGTTCCAAAATTCATTAAAATTGGTTTAGCCATTTAGGCATGAAGACGTAACAAACAAACTCATTTTCGCTTTTATAATATTAGTAAGGATGATTGTGCTGGCAAACGTGGCAGCACAGCCAGTGTCTTGAACACATTATCTACTGACAGCATTGAGGAAGAGATTTTTGATGTGTTTTTATAGTTTGTTTACCTAATTTAGTTTTGAAAATATTAAAATGTTAGTAATTTGATGGGTATGCTATTAACCTAGATTCAGCTTTCAGAGTGTGGTACCCTGGTCAGTCATTTCTTATAAAAATAATTCTAAAATTATGTAATTACCTCCACAAAAACCGAACTACATATTTTTTTTTTAATTAGGACATCCTTTTGAAATGACTAAAAATATTTCCTGTATAGAACTCATTCATAACACGCAAGCCGCAACTCACAAAGAATTTGAGGTTATTTTTCTCATTTCAAATTCTACGTGCGAGGAGTGGAATCGTAAAAAGCGGATTATAGTCGGTGTGCTGGCGTGGCGGATAGAATTCGTGAGAATAAGCCGAGTCGGCAATATGGGCTGCTTTATTTACCCGTAGCTACTAAGCTGCATATAATGAAAACGCACTGTCGCGCGGCGTCAAACGACGACGAACAAGTAAAAATGTCTAGTCACAGCGTTGTGAACCGTCAAGATACTTGATTTATTTTTAAAAGACTTTTATTAGGTAGCTTTTCTTGTGACTTTATAAAAAATGTTTTGTTGGAAACAAGTTAATGTAATTTCTGTTGCTTGAAGCTATTTTGCTGTATAACATCGAAGTTTTATTAATATTTACTGAGTCATAGTAATATTCCGAGTTATGATCATGTTTTAATAAAAATACTTTAGTAATGGAAAAGTTACTGTGAGAAATGTACGATTTTAATGGCTGCACAGTTTCAAACGAGACTATAGAGATATTTTATTAATTATAATATTACAAACGCCTTTCTACAATTTCACTACACTAACATTTTATGTGTGTGAAAGGTATTTATATGCACACAAACAGTAGGTACATTGAACGGAAAAGCTTGTAACAGAAGTGGGACATTAATGTAATTTACAGATTACAAACGCATAGCAAATACAATCAAATTTATTTTATGAAGCCTCGTTTATGAGCTTGTAACACGTATTACTGTTTTACGTAATGCATAATTCCCCATAGACATGCAATTGCAAGCGCTCCGCCTATTTAACTTCATGATAACATGATTTGTAATTTCATGATACGCTCGAATGTGGAGTAACAGGTTATGTTTATTGTTTCTGATAGCCAAAACTATAATTAGAAAGGTTAAGTGAATATGGTTTTGGAACAATTTGTTCACTTTTTCCCCTTTTGAATGCAGTTTAGTTTGTTATTTTATCGTAATTAAAACATCTCCATTTTTTTTGTTGAGAAATCTTTGTTCTGTTATTGGGATTTCTTTTGTGTGTGAATATTTGTGCCTTGCTAGAATCGAACACACGACACTTGACGCAACAGCCGTTCGCTCAGCCACAGTGCCAACTGTGCCGCCAAATTGTATTTTCCTGTCATTAAATATGTACTTAGTAATGTTTTAAAGATTAATGAAAGTAACATTCAATTACCGTATTGATAAATTAAATCTGAAACACACTCAATCCTCCTTCTAAGAGTTTGAAAATACCAAATACCCATAGTTTCCGCCATCATAGTGGCAAGTATCAAAACCGCAAGCTCGCAGTAGCTCATCCTGGTGGTTGCTTATCCGTGCACGTCGCGACTTGTCACTTGTCGCACGCCATGTCGACTCCCCACTCCCTACTAGCGAGATACTGAAACCCTATAGGGGTTTTCCTGTCCTTTATTCAAAATGTCTCTATGTCTAATTGGAAGAAATTGTCTCACGCGACGGTACAATTGGAGAGGTAATAATTACCACACTCTTCTCTTCTCGTTATTCTTAGGGTGGTTGTTTGTTTTGGTCTTGGTTAACAAATTGCATGTAGCGGCTGGTGGTTATGGCTTTTTTTTTAATAAGTTTTGTTTCAAGAAGAGGGCTCCTATAGGTACGCCAGTATTATATGTTTTTTTTTGTATTTGTTGAAGAGATCCAGCAAAGATACCATAAAATCTTACACGTAATGAAATTGGACTCTGTCGTTATGACAGTAATTCACAAAGCAGTTTCATTTCTGGAAATGTGTACTGAACAGCAAATCTGACATCCATATCACAAATAAACAAAAGCAAAACGTTCTGAAGCAATACAATTTTATATTCGTCCATAAATCGTTTGTTCTTATTCCGACAAAGAGCTTCCCAACTATTGTGAGTCTCATATCACTTCCCATAAAAATGTTTTATGTTAGTGGCTAATAAATGACGTCGGCAAATTCAGTAAGACAATATGAGGAGGCTCTGCATCCGTTTCTTTTATTCCCTCCCTCCCCTAGTAATCATTGTTTCGGCTGAGGGGCGCCAACTCGACAGACGGCTACAACTAATATCCCCTTGTTTCCTCTTTGCCAAACAGAACACCATGTATGTATGTATAATTGGAATCGCTTTACTGAATGGGTGATAAAATTTTATTTAGCCGCGGGAAATTAAAACGTACTGTATCGGTGGCTACTAACCGCAGGGAGATATTTTTGTATTTAGATTTTGTTTTAGCTTAGCTCTGACTGTTGTGTAACGTAATGACGTATTATACAATGAGTTTTAAAAATAGAAGCAAACAAACAATAGCAATAACAATATTAGTTATTGGAAAAAAAAACATAGGGCACGCTTGGCTTAGTAGTTTTTTCTGTTGTATTATCACAATCTATTTCAATGATAAACAGTTCATAAAATGAAAAGGGAACAGACTTACTTAATAAGAGTTTAATTAATTTCGAACTGTACAATTTGCACACCTACCTACCTACCTAGTATACCTTTACAAACTAGTGCTTGTATTAATAATCACATTATTCCTCTAGTTCGGAAAATAATAAATAAATCATCAAATAACTTTCCCCACTCTGGGTAGAACGAGGGGAGTGTCAGACTTTTACTGACTAAAACCCACCAATATTCCTTTTTTTGCCCTTTATGTTCCGGGGCCGCGGTATTTCTTTCGAACCCGTAACCCGGCAAGTGGTGGCCCTGGCAGGCCTTTCTGCTTTGCTGACATCTTTTTTAGGCGCACATGGAGCACGAACGCCCTGTCTACATGGTCTGTCGTCACTGGGCGGACGGACGTTGAGCTACCCGTTGCTCACAGTCCACAGACCCGAAAAACTATCGCTTGTATTCATATCATATTATACCCCTTGTTCGGAAAATATTGCAGCTCTTGTATTTACAGTTGTCCTTGGTCCAATATTTGCAGTGTAATTCTGTTATGTTCGTATGTACGACGTGTAAGTTCCAGTAAATATCTACAAATAACCAATAAACGGCGAACTTTTAGCTGTGCAAAGTTCAACGACTGTTCAACTTTCAGTTTCACACATGGGTCAATTCACCTTGGATATTATTATATGTGAGTGATGCTGATGAGTGAGTTTACAATGGGTGTTAAAATACACTTATTCTTCTCGTCGTGGCGATATTGGTTTATTCTGGTCCATAACTGGGAACTTTCTAGAAACATACAGATATTGGGGTTCAAAGTTCAGACCCATTTACAAGTTTTTAACCTTCAAAACCCTTAAACTATTAGATGCATTATTTAGCATAATTTTTTGAGTGCGTTAGAGTGAGTTCTATTGTCAAAACTGATTTTGAACCCTAAAAAGTTGTTCCCAGAAATCATATTTCATTGTGATACTTAGTTTAATGTACCGTTCGGGAGTTCGTTTATACCTTACTAGCTGGCGCCCGCGGCTCCAGCCACGTGATATCGAAAATTTCAGACTCTACCAGTGCCTACATTTGAAGGAATTACGAAAATGTTTCTTTGTGTACCTAATAACGATGGCAGACGAATAAGATTTTAGTTCGTTGTTATTAGCAGACAGGATGACGCCACTTCTTGACGTAATCCCTCCGTTGCCTTTTATGACTCATACCCGACTGATAGTAGTGAAGAGTTTATTTTGTAGTAAGAACCACACAGTAAACAGGCACCTACCCATTTGCTAAGTACAAATATTTATTGTCATCAGACGCAGAAAAAAAAAAGCTCATGACAAGCTTAGCATAAACCTAGGGGCTGCGGGTTGTTCGAAAGAGAGTCCGCGGCCCCGAAACATAAAGGGCAAAAAAGGAATATGGGTTTATTCAGTAAAAGTCTGACTGATGATTTCCCAACGCGAAAAAAAAACCTCAGCATAAAATAAAATGCCGTTTACTCTTCATAAAAAGCTCAGGCAATAAGACTAGGTACTTTCTTGATTACCTTCAACTTTGTTAAAAGAAATCTTAAGACAAAGAAAAACCTAACGTATAGCATTATCATAATGGTTCAATTCGATAAGTGAATTCACTTGATTGTCTTGCACTGGATCAAGTACCTACCATTTATAACTTGAAATAAAAGTTTTATATTTTCTGAAAACTAACTGAAGCAAGACAGGTTGATGGATTGGTCGAGAGTCCTGTCAAGGTTGGTCAGAAGTCATAACTTTTGTAGGCATGCCTTTAGCAAGCCACATTTCTTGTATTAAGTTATTGGTATGACTGAGAACAGGTCCACGGGGTATCGTATTAAACCAGTACTAACTGGGTTGTGGAGGTCAGATAGACAGTCGTTCCATGTATGCTTTGGAATGGGCAAATACAGTACTTTCACAAGTTATTTTGCATTGTGTCCGGGACTGTAGCTTGTTTTTTTTGGTTTCTTTACATTCAAAAGTGCCTGTAATGGTCTAATTGAAACCCTGCCGGGGTTGCGGGTTGTTCGAAAGAGATACCGCGGCCCCGGAACGTAAAGGACAGTAGAAGGAACATGGGTGGGTTTTAGTCAGTTCAAGTCTGACACTCAGGACGGGGGAAATTAGTTGATGACTTGAATTTGCAAAAAAAAATGGTCGAATTGATGCTTTTGAGTTTGAGTTTCTATAATATTCACCTGGATTATTCCGATCAGACTGAAATCTGACCCAACATAGTTTGGAAAAGGCTAGGCAGATGATGATTTCTTTGACTGCTAGTTAATAGCCCACTCTGAAGTTCCATGGGACCCTGTCCTTCAACTTTTGAATGTAGCCGATCCATGAAGATATGTGGTCCTCTAAGCTGGGCTTGCCCAATTTGCGGGCTCTAATCCAGGAATCGTTTAGTCTATTGGTATAGGGTCTTTTATTTTTATTTTTCTTTATTATTAACCAAATCGTAAACTTGAACTCAAAGCATTTATTTCAATTAGACCATAACAGGCACTTATGAATGTCATAAAAATACAAATATGCTGCTACAGTCCCAGTCACAAGAACTTGTGAAAATACTGTAGTTGCCCATTCCAAAGCATAAATAAATTAGTAAATTATATGATCCCCAGATCAAGCGGGACTTCAACTTAATGCAAAGATCTTAAACTTTGCAATTTATCTTATTTTATCGTTTATTAAAACGTTGACTGGCTCAAAAGTTTTTACCTGAGTTAATCATATTTTTCTAGTCTCAACGTTTTCCAAGAAATTATTGATCTTAGAAGCAACGCTATACTTGGCAACACAACCAGTATCACTAATCAATCACATAAATCTTCGCAAACCCACAAAAGATAATAGAATAGCTCCTTTATCGAGAGCAGACAGCAAATTCAAGAATTATTACGCCATTAAACTTTTATTCTCCGAAGGAACTAACCCACTATCTCCGTCCCTTCAGAATCTGACACATGGAACAAAGTTGCGTTCGCATGATTCAGGCACTTTGTCACCCCGGGACTCTTTTGTTCGACCCCCCTCTAGCTTTAGTGAGATTGGTTTTACTCTTTTGCACCTAAAGTTATTGTTCTAGGGCCACACGTCATTATTCAACGTCATATATTTCAAATGGTAACACTTCGAGGGGACTAAAAGTGTTTTCCATTAAACATCGATCCTCTTTTGTTTTAGACTTTGTTTTGTAAGATGAAGAGTTAACGCATTTATTTGTGATTTTGTTCTCAGTTTAAAGTTAGATCTAGAATTTAACAGATTATATTACAAAATTACAAAGTTTTCAAAGTGCGGTAAAATGTAGTGTTGCATATTTACAGTGCTGGATTTAGGACAGGGCAACAGGGGCATTTGTTCGTGGTCTCCAGAAGAAAAGGGCTTTCACAATTTGAAATTTGTTACCAAAAACAAAAAAAGATTGTAATTTTGATGGTTTATACCTCGGAAAGGTTTTCTATTTGTTTGGATTGTCGTACGTTTTTGCTTCAAGTTTAAGGTTTAATGCAAAGACTTTCATTTATGAAATAAAATAAAGTTATTCAGGCCAAATAATTCAATGCCTTTTGAGTTTCATTTCGAAATGTGTCGAACTACACTGGCATGGACGTCGCTAGGATGGAAGCAGCAACCAATTTTATGAGGGACTCCACTTTTTAGTTGCCTTAGTGCCTCCACATCTTTAAATCAGGCCCTGCATATTTAAACTGTAATACATAAAAGAATAATAGAGGTAAACTTCACTCACTCACCTACACTTTATTTACAGTACCACAACAAATATACCCAAATAAAAATTCTAATACACGTTAACCTTACAATGCCATTCAACGTCAACGTCAACTTCAGCGTAGTTGTGAACTCCGTAAGAGCTATTCTCACATCAAAATCTAAAATGATAACCTAAGACTCACACCACACTATTCATGAATAAGGAGCATATATGTATGCATAATAAAATCGTATATGAAACCTAATATCGCTCTCTACATACACAGGTGCTATATACATATAAGGAGTACGTGATAAAAATTCGGTGCACATCGCGAAAAAATCTGTGAGTGAGAAAATAACCAAGATTCCATCCCCAGTGTTTGCTTTTCGTGGTTAAGCTGCATCTAATGAAATCCCCTGTCAGGATATCCTTGCACCATATCTTAATTCGATCATGTAGTCTTGATACTTTTTACTACAAGTATTTATTTTGCTATTGTAGTTAGAAACTGTTTTCAATTTTTAAAAAAGAACGAGTTTTTTGATGCCCTTTTATGGTATGTTGTTTGTAAGTTTATTACTTTCAAAATCAGTTTAGATTCAGCATTTTGTTTTTTTTTCAATTGTATTGTACTATTATAGTACGTGGGTCTACATCTATCAGGTACACCTCTGCCTAACCCTTCTGGTTTTAAGTAAATAGTAAGCAATAAGGCGATATACCTACCTGATATTACTGCTTATTGGTAGCATCATTATCATCATAGATCAATTTGATACTAATTGCCACAAAAAGAAAATATTATAAATAATTTGTGACGTTTCATTAGTATTATGTATTCGTTTTTAATGTTGCAGTGTTATTCTCGATAGTGTCAAAATCTGTGCTTTCTGATATGGGCCTGAAACTGAAATAAATGGATTCGGATTTTAAAACTCTTTTGAATGGCGCCTTTTTGATACTGATTCAGATCGCTTTTTGAGATTATTTGCTTTCATATAAAAACTTCAGAAAAAATCCAATTTCTAAATATACAGAAAGTATCAAGATATTTCGTCCCCTCTGCCGTCGCCACGTGGACACTGAGCATTTTCAGTGTTGTTACGTTTGCCGTCTATTTTTGGGGCGTTATTCCGGACACGAAGACACTAATCTTCCTTATTTCATAAATATCCATTAACAATATCATTTATTTAGGGAATATTAGGGCCATGCTGATTAGGGGATGAGGGGAAAAATGTTATATTGTACTATCAACACCTTGACAACTTGAGCAGTAAGCTATAGTTATAAGTACCAATAGAGAAAATGGGGTAGGAAAGAATCCAACATCTACATTTTCGTAAATTTAGTTGTTCTTTTCGAAATCAATAAATTAAGATCGGCGATATTAACCAAACAAAAGATAAGGCCGTAATTCAATCACGGCTGACAATCTAAACTTTTGTGCGGCTAAGGGTGCTTCCTAAGAAATCTTCGTGCGTAGCCAACTGTACATATCTTTGAATAAAACCCCTCTTCAATTGAACAATGGGATGGTTCAGCCTAGTGGACAATAACGCTTGACCAATTTTCTTTTGTGCGAATGCCTACGATTGGAGAATATCAAACGGGGTGGCCAGACGGCGCGGTGATTGAGCCTCTTTTTTTTTGTTGAAAAACCAATGATTTTGACAAATTCACTGAACAATATTACAGGGTAACAGCCACTTTGGGTTCAGAGTAGAACCAGAA
Source organism: Ochropleura plecta (assembly GCA_905475445.1). Classification (NCBI taxonomy): domain Eukaryota; kingdom Metazoa; phylum Arthropoda; class Insecta; order Lepidoptera; family Noctuidae; genus Ochropleura; species Ochropleura plecta. The sequence goes on from FR997723.1 coordinate 15,715,485, forward strand.
TGTGTGATACATGTCGTGTGACTGTTGAATTTTACGAAGCGATGCTATTTAGAGGCACTTAGACGATATTTTGAATTCGCTTAGCACTGTCATTTGCAACAAATGTGCTGTTAAATCTTTTTTATTGTGTTCTTGAGGCATTGTCGCATAGAAGTCTCGATATAGAGAGACTAAAATACAATTTCAAGGGATCTTGAAAACATAGTGAGTCATAACATGATTAGAGTATTATCTATACTAATCCAATCTTCTCATTTAAACCTTTTCAGGTCTTAACGGTTGAGTGGATTTAGGTGAAATTTGGCAAGCCATGGACAATTAAAGGAATGAAAAAACTGTGTATACGTAATAAACATAATTAATTGAGTATCCTTACTAATATTATAAAAGCGAAAGTAAGTTTGTTTGTTTGTTACGTTTTCATGCCTACATGGCTAAACCGATTTTGATGAATTTTGTTACAGAGATATTTGGGACAGTAGTGTGTGTGAATGTAGAAATGAGGGAAATAAGAGAAAACTTAGCTTTGCTATTACAATAAATAAAGCGCTAGGGCAAAAACTACCAGTAGCAGGTACCTACAAATCAGGAAAGGGGAACTATGTTACCCCGAATTAAACGCGAGCGAATCCGCGGGCAAAAGCTAGTTTACTTAATAAACCAAATAACAATCGAACCAAAAATCCACTCCTGATTCCACTGCATTATAGAAGTTGTCTAATTACACATGGCGGCCATGTTCACCCCATCTTGGAGCAAGTTAAGCCTTGTCTTGGCAGATATCAGCGAGCGCCTTAATTGGCTTTTATGGCGTACTGAACACCTTAACACAATGGTGAGGGAATGGGAAATTAAGTCCGGCAATTACTGGCTTTGTCATCTCTGTTGTAGGTTTGTTTTGTATAAAAATGATTGAGGAGTTGTTGTAAGATGGACGTGGTCTTGGACAATGCTTTGGTAAGTATGTGTTTTTTTATTTGGGTAAAACCGTGATCGATTTAATTAACATGAAAATGTTTTGGATCAAAATTTCTACAACATTGAACAACGTTTGGCGTTTAGCGGCACTGTTGGTGTGGTGGCTGAGCGATCGACTGCTGCACTGCGTGTCGCGGGTTCCATTACCGCACCAAACAAATATTTGCATGACCTGCACATATTGTTTCGGATCTGGCTTTTTGTGTATGCGAGTTTAAATGTTTGTAAACGCACCTACGATACAGGAGAAATTCCTAAACAAAAATATGTTGTGCCCCCCACCCCCAGGTAATATGATTAAGTCTACGGTTCTCTTCTTTTTCCAAAGAAAAAATTACAATGTCTTTGATAAATTACTGCCCGAAAGAATACTGTCATATTCCTTACGTTTCCCAATAACGAGGACAAAATTCACTTATAAACCAGTTAAAAATCGTTTTATTGAACAAATACCTTCGGAGAGCGCAATCAATTTTCAAAGGAAACAATCTTTCACCAACAAAATAGACTTGCCAACCTACTTTCCAAGAATTCGATAATTTATAGCCACAAATAGAAAATAACTGTTTCGGCGGTGAACCATCTAATTTTCAACATTGTAGCTCCGTGTATTTATTTCCGTGGGCTTTGTTCTTCTATCCGCGAATTAAGCTGGGATCCGCGAGTCGCCGAATGATTTATACAAGCCACGCTCATCCTGCTTTATTTACGACTACCGTTCTACAGAATAATTACAGGGCGGTATAAACGTTCGCAGATGTAAAAAGGGATTACCCTTTAATGATTACGGCGTAATTGCGCAAAGAAAGTTAAGAGAAAAAAGGTTTTATTCACCTCCTGAGCTCCAGCTAAATGTTGAAGCACCGCTAACTTTAAACGAATAAAACTTTGTTATTTCTAGTAAAAGAGAGTTTTTCCTTCACTTTTTTATTCACAGAAATTATATTAGAAGAGTAAACCAATTTAATATTTCCGCACCAAAGCTCGGAACGCCGAAAAACATAAACATTTTCTACATGCGTTAACAAAAACAATGGAAGAGCGATACCCAAACATTTCTGTTTATGTTTCCCACGAAAAGATAAAAAAAAACTTTAGGTACCCGGTTGGCCGCATTCAGTTGGGTTACCGGGTACCCGGGCATTGTTAGCGCGATCAGGGTCTATTCATGCCTCCCCGGGTAAACGGAAAGCTTGAAAACATTCAAATTAGTCTATTGTGATTTATTTTTCTTGCCATCACCGAATAATATGGCCGAAGTTGATAAAGGTCAATGTCATGAATTAGGTTTTAGGCTCGTTTTAGGCTGATGATTATTTCTACTCGATGTCTGGACCGTGTTCTTTTATTTAAATCATCATGCCCAACTTTGATAAATGGTTGTGACCTAAACGTATTTTCTTCAATGTAAGTGATTCTTTATCGGGTTACGAATTTATGATTTTTGCTCAAGAAAATCCAGTTTTAATGTATCTGCTTTACATTCTTTTAAAAAATACTGTCCTGAATGAATGAAAATTTGAAACTTAAAATCCGTTGCCTACCCTATTAATCAAACTTCCCACTAATATTATAAACGAAAAAGTTTATGAAGATGTCTATGTTTGCAACGCTTTCAAGCAAAAACTACTGAACGGATTTTGATGAAATTTGTCATACAAATAGTGTATCACCTGGAAAAACTCATAGTACTTTTAATCGCGCTACTATGTTCTCTTGGGGTAAATATCGATATCCCTTCGGGCAAAGCCGTGGCCAACAGCTAATGTAACAAAAGCTTCAAAAGCAAACGCAGATTTCCGTAAAAAAGCTCCAAAAGAAAAATATTCCCAAAATCCGCGAACAGGAAATGCAACACTGGTGTAAAACAAAACAAGCCTGTTTCCCAGCGATTTCACTCTCAAATCCCGGCAGAAGCATCCGAGAATTCTAAAACTGGAAATAAACCAAACATTTAGGCATGCGAAAATTCATTGCTTATTTGTATCTATTGAAAGAAATTCCATCGCAGTTTGCAATTCATAGCGGGGGCGTCGAGTGCATTAGCTCCCACAACCCGACGACGCGGGCATGTAATCGTATTTGCATTATAAATTTGTTCGTACACCTAATGGCCTTCTGCAAGGCTGCAACTGAGGGTAAACAAGCCACGAGCAATGAAAACACTTGCGGTATTGGCAGTGATGGAACTTTGTCGTTCCACAGACGCCTGTGTTGTTTGACTTGCAGCTTGTAGCCTAGTGATTCGGACTCGAGTTGGCTTTTTGAGTGTGATTAAAGAGGCCCAAAACTACGTCAATTTTGGGCTTTTTTAATTGTTTAAATTAAACATTTTCTTTTTTTATGAAACCTCAAACTCAAAGCATTTATTTCAATTAGACCATTACAGGCACTTTTGAATATCAAGAAACAAAAATTAAGCTACATTCCCGGTAATCTGTGAAAGTACTGTAGTAACCCATTCCAAAGCGTTGATCTCTATGGAGAAGAATGGACAAGAAACTCCATGGACAGTCTTTTAAAAAGTTCTCTTTTAAAAACTCTTAGTTTTCCGAAATGAGGATGGTATAGCTTGTTTGTATAACTAACAACGGCAAGAACAGAGTCATCTGTTTTGATGAATAAGTATTTTATCTTAATTAATTGTCTATGTAGTTAGAGTTTACCATTTAGAAAAAGAAGCGCAAGCAAGACAATTGATAACACGCTCAGACAGTTTTTTTTATTCAATAAATAGGTCTTTGTCACATAGCTTTGTCTTTGTCGGCTTGTTTTGTGCGGTTATTGGCATAGCTGCATGTGTGACAACCCTAATAATTTTGAAATGTTTAACAATCAACCTTAATCTAAGCTTTAAACATAATCAATCTTAACCTACGCATAGATAGTCTGTAAAGCACTCTAGCTGCGTCAGTAAGGGGCACAATACTGTAACAATAACCTGTCTCTTTTATCCTACAGTCTAATCTAGATCTGAATTCTACGTTGCGGACACATTCGTTCAATATGTGATGAACATCATCAATTAATTTCTCCATAAGGTGTAACAACTTATTGAATGGGATGTATCCGAACGAAGTCCCAGTACAGTTACATCACTTACATCTGTCCAATAAGCAACAACAAGCAATTGCACCTGCGAGTGCGAGACCAACGGAGTGGTTTATAGAATAGAAAATAAGTAGGATAAGTTGATACTTAGTACGCAATCGTCCCGACTAAAAAAATTTAAAAAGCAAAGATTATAATAGAAAAAAAACAGCTTTTCCAAACATTAATTACTTACCTATTAAAGACGATTAATGTCCTAAAGGAAAACTTGGCAAATAATAGTACTCTTAAAGACTTTTTCGCCTAAATAACTTAGATTAATGAGTAGTGATGACTAGCAACTATTAAAATGGATGACAGCTGTGTAATCAATCATCAAATTAAATCTTGAGAATTATAACTGGCGTAAATCTTGCAAAGTTTTTTTTGTTAAAAAATATTTATGTATTGCACGTTGTTGGTACCTACTTACATTGTACATACAGTTAATATCATTACAAAGTACCTGTAAAAAAATAATATTTACTCCGCTTTTTATCAGTACCACACGCTGCGGCTGAAGTTAGGCGAGGCTATGTCCAGCAGTGGTTTACTATAGGCTGTACTTATGATGATGATGATTCACAGTAAACATTATTGTACACCAAAATTGAACGGGATAGAAATTTAGTATTCATTTATTATTCATAAAACTGTTTGTTATTTATTTATTTATAATTAAAGTGTGATAAAAATTATGATAGCTTTTTTGCGGATGTTAAATCATCAAATCTTTTTCTCTTCTACCGCTCTAGGCGGAGCGAAAGGGAGTGTCACTTTTAGTGACTGAAACCCTGTTCCTTCTTTTGCCCTTTGTGTTCCGGAGCAGGAATTATTATGGCTTAAGTCAGTCAGTCAAGTAATTGCCTGACAATTACTATTGCCATAATAATTATTTTCTCAAAATAAGAGTCGCACCACAACCTGTAGAGTAGATAAACCCTACCAACCAAACCTCATTGCGCTTGTTATATTTAGGTTCGATATGGGAATGAATAATGTAAAGACATATGCTAATTGCATATGCATGCATGCAATAAATATTCCTGATGGATAATTATACTCACTCAGATTCAACTCGGAATTTCTATAAGAAAAAACCCGACTTAACGCTTAAAACAACAAGGAAATCAGTGTTTGCTGATGTTTATATTGATGAAAGAATATTATGTTCTAACTGTCTCATTACGTCGAACACTATAACACTAGTTTTACTTATTCATGTACAAATTAATGTGATCCGCGAGTGTGTCATATCGCGAATTATGGGCCATTTAGGCCCATAATTCGCGATATGACAACTGTAATAAAGGATTATGACGTGATGTGGACATTATGTGTAAATAAATAATGGAATTGCGTAATAATTTATCTGTAAATTTTGAATCTAAATTGACTGTCCAATTTTTACATAGTTTAAAATGAAGTCACTTCCGCTGTGTGTTTGGTTGGATTTTTTAAGCTACGCATCGGATTTTAATGCAATTTCAGCAATAGATAGAGTATTTCAAGAGGAAGGTTTTGTTTTATGTGTAACATTAATATTTGCACATCTGTAACTTATGCTGTGACATCTGATAGGGGAGAATGGAAGAAGAAAACGTGTTGCGCCGACCTCAAACAGAATGGAACAAGGGCAGAAAAATTATAAGTACATTGCACCAGAAATAATTTGCTTTAAATGAAGAGTTTGCAACATTCAACCATGGTATATTCATAAAATAAATGCAAGTTCCTACAGAAAAATAACTTCATCGTTAAAGACAGCTCTCGTCTTGTACGCACGGCGAGTATAATAAGGCTTTAATTTCTCCACGCGTTCCTGAGATACAGGGTCTTTACAGACAGACAGGCAGACAAACAGGCAGATGGAAAAACAAAGTGAAAAAAGGGTCCTTTTTATCTTTTAAGGGGAACCATAGTAAATGCCCAAGAAAGCAACTCAAATGATGACACACGAATATAATATCGAGGTACATAATTATAGATAGCTCTATAGCTCCTTAGTTAAGCCATGCCATCCGCATCGCCGAGATTGTTGGCACAAGGCGGCTTGCGGTCAGCCCCAAGCCCGCAGCCATTTTACAAGTGGTTGTTACGCTGTAATATTCAGGATGTTGTATTGTACACATCGTATAATTAATAATCTTTGAGATACACCCGTTATTTTGCACGATTGTTGGTTAGAGATTAAAGTTCAATGGCCATGGGGAAAATATTTGTTGGTAGGTTATATCTGTTTGTGACTGTTTGAGATTGATACATTTTTCAAGACAGAACATTGCGCCTGTAATATCCGAAGCGTTGGCCAGAATTTATTTATTTATTTAAGGGCACTTTAACGACAAACCTACTGACATATTTAAATTATAGTGAGATTATAGTGAGTCCGTCACTTATAAACAACTTCCCCCGCTCTGGCAGGAGCTGGGGAAAGTGTCAGAGTTTTACTGACTAAAACCCACAAATGTTCCTTCTTTTGCCCTTTATGTTCCGGGGTCGCGGTATCGGCAGGCAGTGGCCCTGGTAGCTCCCCCCCCCTTTTTTGTTAGCTTTGTTAGTCGTCGTGAGTACGAACCGAATCTGTATGACTACAAACACTTGGTTTTTATTCGATTGTTTCGGGTTGGCTTTGTTGTTAAACAAATAATACTTATTCGAATATTTAATAATAAAAAGTGTGCACTAACCCCTAACAAAAGAGCAAATACGTTAACAAAATGTATTTTGAAATGCTTGTACAAGCATAAAAAGTTGAGCTATTTAGTTTAATAGCACAGTTTGTTGCACCCAAACAACATTACTGTAATCCATACATTTCGCGCTAAATATATCATTTCTAAAGAAAATTCTCTTTCATCACAAACACATTTGGTATAAACCTTGTTATAGAAGCAAAGAGGTGAGAAAATCTTCGAGTGTGTTTTGGAAATACGTTTTGGGATCCGTATAAAAGAAAAGAGTATTAATCAAAAGTTATTAGCTACTATTTAGTTCTACACAATCACAAAGATTTCATGGATAAGCTCATCTCAGGCAAAGTCGTGCCGTGTCGACGGCGCATTAGTGTTCCACGCGCACCTCAAGGAGATGTCAGCAAAGCAGAGGGGCCACCGCCTGCCGGGGTTGCGGGTTGTTCGAAAGAGATACCGCGGTCTCAGAACATTAAGGACAAAAGAAAAAACATGCCTGGGTTTAGTCAACAAAAATCTGACACTCCTTCCGCTCAGAATTGGGGAAGTTACTTAATGATTTCCATCCGTAAAAAAAGGCTTAGTCATGTTTAAAACTTACGTACATCCTTACTAATATTATAAAAGCGAAAGTGAGTTTGTTTGTTTGTTTGTTACCTCTTCACGCTTTAATGGCTAAACTGATTTAGATGAATTTTGGTACAGAGATAGTTGGGAACCAGGAGACGGTCATAGGCTAATTTTTATTTGAAAAAAGTGAGATGTGAGGGAGAACGAGGGAAGAAAAGGGAAAACTTAGCGTTGCTATTACAAATCAATAAGGCGCAAGGGGAACTGTGTTACCCCGAATTTAACGCGAGCGAAGCCGCGGGCAAAAGCTAGTAATTAAATAAAAACAGTCAGTGACGATGTTTCACTTAGACGACGTAATGTTTTTCTGGTTTTCCACATTCGCTCTCAATTTGAAATAATATGAAAGGCTGTCTTTAGCCATAGAACACACACATAGACACAGTTACATGAAAGGTTTTATTGAAACCATTCCACAACCCTAAAACCACTGTCTATACTGTCTAAGTACCTGCCTACGTCGGAGTGAAAGCAGCAAGGTCATTAATGCACCCTCCGTGGTACCCTCACAGTCAGATAAGTAAGTAAAACAACTTTATTTGATGTACGCGCCAGTGGACGACATCATGACACTGGGGGACGACCAGACGTGATAAACCTTGGGTGTCAGTAGTCGCTACTGAAAATTTAAATCCTTAGATTTGCTCTATTGCGGTAAAATATGTTCACGTTTATCTTTTATTTAGAATGACAATTGCAAAGCAGTGTCGCTCAACCAGTAATTTGAGGTGAAAATTTGAGAAAAATAAGTCTAAACACGATAATTTATCAAAGAAAAAATATAACTTGTGTTAGAATAATGTAGAAAATAATTTAATTTATTACTCTTGTATTTTGATTATTCATTGTGGTCAATAGTATAAGTAGTTGCGATGATGCCTTTTAAGTTGGTACGACTGTCATTTTGTACCATTGACCACTAAGATGGCGTTTCTTTTTGATATGCTTCCGTTTTATCAATTCATTTTAAAATAGAATTTATATTCATAATAATGTTTAATTAATTCCCGAAATATTATATAACGATAAATCGAATAAGTGAACCTAATCTATAATTGTTTGTCTTATATTCATATTGTCCGGTTGTACCAACCAAAGTGGCGCGCTACATTCGAATTTTGTCAGTTGACGGTGTGGCGCGTTAGTTTTAAATTTAGTCGGTTATGATCGTAAAGTAAGCAAGGACTTATTGTTGGGCCTACGCTGTCCTCATATACTTAAGTACTAACGCTGTAACAACAACATTGTAAAACCAAATGATTTAAAAGAGTAACCATGGAGTTTCTTGCCGGTTCTTCTCTATGGAAACAACCAACCCGAACCGTGCATCTTTGATTTTACCAGTGTGACTAGAAAGTCAGTGAAATAAAGTATTTAATTGAATTTAAAAGTGAGTTTTACTGTACGAGTTCAACACTTGATAATTACGAACCCTGGTATCAAATAATAATCCTAGTGTTAACGTTGACTGTTGTCATTATACTGTGCTGAGGCTTTTTTAAGATAAAAATTTGGATAATATTTTTGTGTTCACCAAAAATACTGATCGTGCACCAAATATTCTTTCCAGAATGTTAAAAAAATGCGTAGGTTAGGTTAGGTTAAAACTGTGACCCCCTACGGCCAGTAACGACTTGCATTAATAGAAAATGGATAAAGATATAACACTTTTTTATTGTAGTGCGCTGATGCTCGTTATGACATATTTTAATTAATATAATTTTGGTGCACATTCAGTATATTTGGTGCAACACAGGCAAAATTGGGTGAATGAAATGGGAATAAATTGAAGTACTTTTAAATACCATCCTAAAAAATTTAATTTCAATAATACTTTTAAAGAATTATTGTGATAGCAAAATAATGGTTCCGCGGTATTGTGACTTCCTCTTTTTATTGTGAACACCATGTGTGTGATTTTTCACTCCACAGAAGTGAGTCATCTAACGGCTTAAATCTTTACTCTGTACTGAATTATGCGACCTCATATTTGCGTGCTGAAAGGAATTTAGAATGGTATGTTTTTTTCTTAGGGGAGACTTTATGCGTTCTGACAGATTTTTCTTTTGTTTATTAGAGAGATTTAGTTAATTTTACGTCTGTTGAATTAATTTAATGTATTTCGATTCACAAGTCAGTGTGCCCTAGTTTTTGTGAATATTTATAGTTAAAGATGGAAGTGTAATTAGCACAATAGTAACTTGAGGACAATAAAAACTTGCATGTTTTCCGCAAAAGTCTTCATTAGAGTAAGTAATGATTCAGCATTCTGGAATTGAACTAAACGCAGCAGTTTTCTACATTTAGAACTGAATAAACACTTACAAAAAAAAACAATTCAGAAACTTTGTCTGGAAACGAGCTGTGATATTTTACAAATAACTGTAGTACCTACTAATTACTACTACACGTGTACAATCAAAGGCAAATAAATATATGCAACAACAAAAACTTCTTGAAATTTATCTAAAAATCCCCTAAACTTTTGATTGTGATTTTTGCGCAGGTATAGTCACAAGTGACAATACATTTACTAATAAAGTTTACCGGCGAGCTTAACTCAAAATTGGGTTTTTATATCATCGTACATACTTTTTGTTTAACAATTACCCTATAACCAACAGTCTTAAGCAAGTTTCTCATAAAGACAAATACTGGCCTTTTAACGCAATATGAATTAATAAAAATGTGTACCTACCTAAACATTGATTTATTTAATGTTAATGTATAATAGTGGTACTTACATGATTACCATGAGGCATTCTCTACCAGACAACCTTTGGTTAAATACGACAAAATTATGTCTAAAAAAATAAAACAATTTGTTTTCGAGGACTGTCATTTACATAGACAGATACTAATATACTTATAATAATAAACCAATAAAAAAATACGAGAAACTTAATAGTAATTACTATGAATTTTATAATTTAACTAGCTTTTGCCCACGGCTTTGCTCGCGTTAAATTCGGGGTAACACAGTTCCCCTTTCCTGATTTGCAGGTACCTGCTACCTGCAGTTTTTGCCCTTGCGCCTTATTGATTTGTAATAGCAACACTATGTTTTCCCTTTTCTTCCCTCTTCTCCCTCACATCCCACTTTAAAAAAAATATTATGTCCGTCCATATAAACGTATGGCCTATGTCCGTCTCCTGGTTCCCAACTATCTCTGTACCAAAATTCATCAAGATCGGTTTAGCCATTAAAGCGTGAAGAGGTAACAAACAAACTCACTTTCGCTTTTATAATATTAAATAGTAAGGATTAGGAGCTACTTAGTCGGACTTAATAGTCGGTAACGAACTTTTCTTTCAAAAGTTATTTTGCTTTCAGAACATAACAAACATATTTCGCTGTTGCCGGTATCTCTGAACACGGGTATAATTTTCAAACGTGCACGATTCCAGTGCATTAACAAAAGTACCGACTTATAACGACCTCGTGCTCCTGGCAAATGGATCGCTCACCCGATAGCCTATTGCCATCCAAACTGAACCTGCTCTGCATAGAGACAATAGTTCTTAAAGCGGCGCTCACTTAAAACGTCCCATTTAGTCCCACAAAGGAACTTTTACGATTGCACTTTCTACAATATGAGTTTGTGAGTTGTAAATTCTTTGTTGGATACTGTCGCAGAAATGCATTAAATGGAATTTCCTACTAAGTTCTTCCTGAAAAGTGTTTTTACACGAGGTTTATTATAAGGCTTGTCATAATATCGTCTTGAAATTCTCGTCATTGTTCTGATTAAAGTTAATAACAGCACAAACCACTTTTTAGTTTTGTCACAAACATTTGTTTCATAACTACAATCAACCCATCAACGCATGTGCGCTTCGCTGCTTTTTACAGCTACGTGGTATTGCCAACTGGCCTAAAACAATCTACACTGATACAGAACGCTTCACCCAATTTAAATCTTTTATCAACAACAAAAATAAAAATGGAGGGCCAACCCAATCTAAAGCTGATCCCAAAAATGTCAAAATAAAAAAAGAGAACGTTTTGAATGCACGATTGGAATAGGCACATGAATTACATAATTTACACGAGCGATGTCAGTGTAGCGTCCCAATCACTTTTCAACGGGGCTACGGCTGCGGCCGCCAGATGGCGCTCCAAAATCCGCGGTAATCCCGAATTTATTATCTGTTTGCAACCATTTGCCGTTGCGATGCAATCCGACGAATGCCACGGACGAAATGAATGTGAGCGAATTCGCACCGATACCGTATTGAAAAGCGGTTAAAATCTGCCCATAGAATATAGTGCAAGTTGGGAAAATATTTGGAATAGCACTAAATTGCGAGCTAAACGAAAATATATTGGAAAAATTGCTTATGGGTGATACGGAAAAATTTAATAAAACTTATAAAATCTATAAGCACAACAGAAAAAGAGTTGCCAGTGTTAAATAAATACTGAAATATTTTATTTAAAAAAAATATGTGAAAAGTCCGTTGAGCGATTTCCATTCGATGACAGTTGGTAAAACCTGGGCATGAACATGTATTTTTATGAGCGAAACTTTTTGTCGAAAAGGCTTTGTCAAATCTGATGTTTCCGAAAACCTTTTACTCAATAATTATTAACGTAACCTAGATTAACGCAATTAATTTTCACCCACATATTCAAAATGCTTCGTGTTCACTTTACATTTCTAACAAAATTGCTAGTAATTTCTAACATACATCATTACTTCGAACGAACTTATTTTTCGTTAGTGTGGAAGAGTCAAGTCTTACGAAAACAACACATTAAGGAAACTGGAGCATCCCAAAGATTTTAGCAGAAACCGGATCCAAAATCCGCTAAGAAGCGTCAAAACCAAGATTTAGGTTACTAAGTGACGATAAACACACTTGTAACACGTTTACCAGTTTCCACCGTACAATAAGTGTGGCAAGTATGATTTTAATCACCTGCAACGGGCCTGACACAGATGTGCCTGCAAATCCGCGGTAAGCCGGGACTTAGTTCTCGCTGTTCATGTAATCAGGCCGGTTGAATTATCGTCCGTTTTATATACAATTGTTTCGTGCTGTGATCCTGTTTCGTATTGTGAGACAATGAGGGGTTTACCAATCGATTTTGGAAGCTTAAAAATACATTGCTCGTTAAAATAGACGATTGTGATTAGTGCCTACTGACCTGGTGTTAGGTTTTCTATGCTGTCCATGGGCTTTTGACTGGGCTTAACATGCCAAAAATATCTCTCAGGCAAGCTAGTTTCCTATACCAAATCAAGTGATAATAATACAATACGCACATCATTCCAGAAAAACAGACGCGTGTGTCATAGGTTTAAACTCGAAACCTCTGTCTTGGCAGTCTATTTATTTATTTATTTGCAACTCCAACAACAGATACACAGATGCATTATAATATACAATACAATAGATTATTTGACCACAATACACAGAAATATGAAAAAAGACAAAGTTGAAAAATATTTTAAAATTATAAATTTATGTTATTATAATATGTAATATGTTGGGGAATAAAAATAATCTAAATAAAAAGCCAAAATATAGAAATTAATTGAACATAAAAAATAAAATAAAATTGATGCACATACAAATCATAATCGTTGTAGTACATTTGTTGCAGTGGTAATAATAATTTAATTACTGAAGACAAAAATAATTTGACCATGTTATGCCCAGGTTTAATTGTTTTTCCAATTCGTTGTATAGCCTCAACGAATAGCCTACAGTGTGTTGAGGTGTTGGGAGAGGGGCAAAATGTCCCAGATTTATTTTGGAACCTGAGAGATAAAATGAGTTGTAGCTCCTTTTTCGCGCTATCGCTCTTTCAAAATGTGGTTCAATGTTTAAAAAAAATGTATGTTATATATAATATAACGGTTTAGAAAAAAAATGCCTTGAGCTTACTTTTTTTCAAGAAATCGTTTCTGTCTAGACAATGTTTGTTATATTCAAATGAAAGAAAAAACATCTTCCGAAACGTAGCATCGATTTATTTTAATATTTTTAGTGAACAATATGTGTAACATAGAATCAAATTCTAATGAAACGTTAATTTCGTACAAGGCCGGAACTTTTTAGTTAAACTACTTGCCCAGATACAATATTACGTAACGATGTATTCAAGGATCTATGTAACAATAATGACGTCAATATTGAAGCAGGTCCAGAAATATTCAGCCATAAATCTCAACCTACACTTGCTGTAAATGATTTATATACTTACTTTTGAAATGTCTTGTAACGAGAAAACCTTGTTTGGAACATGGATACTCGTAGATGCTGCGGTTCTAAAATTCAACATCCAAAACTGGTATATTGTCTTTTTAGCTGTTCTAAAAGACGAAATATGCTTTCTTTTTTTTAGTGCCGAAGATAGTGGCAGAGCTTTTTGCATCATCTCCTATCATCCTTATATGCTGTCTAGAAATATTTCTCAGGCACGTTTAGTTTCCTCGCGATAATTTTTTACTGAAGCAAACTACTACCTATTTTATTTATGTTTTTTTTTACGTTTTAATATTTCAAATTAAACTAACTAAATACAATAAAATAAAATAATTAAAATAACAAACAACAGACTATAAAAGGGCATCAAAAAACTCGTCCTCAACGCTATCTGCTGGTAATGTACCCAAGAGACTGGCCGTGTTGCCGAAGCAAGTGATAATTATATAAAAGAGGATGAAGTATCGGAACATAGAATCAACTGTCGAAGGTAGCTCAATGCCAGTCAAGGAAGTGTCAGAATTATTGACTAGCATAGCAACTCAACAATTGCTTATAGTAGTCTCCTGGAAAAGCAGGAATAAATACAGGTTTGTATTAATGAAGATTATGTTAATTTATGTTACAAACATGACTATCCCTTAACATAAAAACAAAGTATGGCATTACTCGTTATCTACCCATGAGACCAAAACTGACTCATTACATTCCCAACATTTCGTAAAACCAACAGCAAGAAAAAAATATTGAAATCCATACATAAAAAAAAACTTCCAGTCATTTCAATTTTAAAACTCCAATATTTATGTGCTGCAGTTTTTACTTTTATTAAAATCCCGACGTAGTCTTTATACGTTGGTGCATCTGCGATCTCACTCGCTCATTCCCAATATTGGCTGTAGATGCAGTAATCCAACACCTGAGACTGTCCTGGGATTAAACGCAGCATGGCGGAGGTATGAACTCCTCGCCACAAATATGTATATACAGTCTTCTATAAGACGATGATTGCATACTAAATTTTGTGGTGGATTATTCCTTGCTGCTTGAATATATACCCTATGTAGGGTAGTATTGGTAGGTATATTAAACATTTCAAGTTATTCAAGCCTTGAATGGACTGAAAAATAGAAGAGACCTTTTTCAAGTAGTATACTTCCATATTAAATCTTCAAGATCAAAGACACTTTCATTCCAAGTAGGCAATAGACATGTAATTTGTCTCTTTGTATTATCTTAACTTAGTACCATTATCAATTTAATAAGTTTCTAGAAGTTGACTTTTTTTGTTGTAAATTTTATACTGTCTTCTTAAATACATAAAAGATCTTTATATAGCTTATTTTTTGTCTCCATAATATTATAATTTAAGAACGAATTTGCTTTAAATGGAATCATTATAATGGAAAAAATCAGCTACGGTTTAAAACCCGGGTAATTATGACCCACCGTGCTGTTGTTCTATTTTCTACTAATGCTAACGCCGGGTTAAAATGAAAACAAAAGCTAACAAAATATAAACAAATTCTTTTTCTTTGACAACTGCTGAAATATTTGAAAAGCAAACAATAGTTTTACTAAAAGTTTAAATACATTAAACTGCGCTCTCTTTTATTCGTAATTTCATGAAAACCAAAGTAAAATATTTTTACACGTTTTCAGGAGAACCCAGATGTTTGTTGATTTCCCTAGCCTTGTCATTTTGACAAATTCAATGTTACAATGACAATAACAAATTCTGAATCATTTCATACTGTGATCATATTTCTGAGTTTTATCCTCGTCATATTTTTCCTTAAAAAATATTCGTTTGTCTGTGAAATTGTTGAAAAATGTGTAACAAAGACGTTAAAATAAAGAACGTTCTAAAAAAACATGGAATTTCTTTGACCTTTCCAAAATTTCGAAATTATTCACTCAAAAAAGAAAAGATGAAAAGAGAGGAATTGAATTACTATACGAATTTGGAATCTCTGTGATGTTTGTTTGTGGCAATGGAAAAGAAGTGAATGCATTAGATGTCCCACCCCTAATAAGGTGTCTCACACACTACGGTGGAATTCTTGGACCCTCCGCTTGCACTACTCATGAATATTTTAGTTACCTTTTTACGATACGTAAAGTGGTGAATACTCTCAGATAATAAAAACACCCCCGACCCAAAAAAAGTACGCAACCCTATAAAAAGCAAAAAAAATAACTTTTAACACTACGTAAGTACCAACTAAAGCATGTCAGACTATCTACTCGGGACTTTGTGCCACCTTTATGTCGGAGGCATAACCGCTAATTTTGAACTGCAAATGGTTATCTTGGCCTGCTGTTGACCGTACGTATGAAATTTTTGATTAAATTTTGTCGTGTCGGGGGACCGCTCTAATTTATTAGCCTAACGTTAGAAGCACACATTAAGAAGTCGTCAATCCCATTGTAATTTTTCATACATTTTTTTTGAGTCGTTCCTAAGAATGGGGGTTAAAATTATTGTTTATCATTTATTTAGATAGAGTATAAAGTTTTTTTTTTTGATTTCGTTACTTACGTTAACATTTTCGTTGTAATTTAAATATTATTTTGTATACTTATATTCTTTTTCTTTACAAGTAAATCTTGTGAGTCGTACTATTCGTCTGTTTTAATTTTTTGTCCAGTGTTAATGTATCATTTAGTGTATTTTTAGTTTTAAAATACGAATTTTGTGATTAGGTAGGAATCATTTGATTTAGGTAAGTATTTTTGAAGGTAAAAAGCGGTCCCCCGACACGACAAAATTTAATCAAAAATTTCATACGTACGGTCAACAGCAGGCCAAGATAACCATTTGCAGTTCAAAATTAGCGGTTATGCCTCCGACATAAAGGTGGCACAAAGTCCCGAGTAGATAGTCTGACATGCTTTAGTTGGTACTTACGTAGTGTTAAAAGTTATTTTTTTTGCTTTTTATAGGGTTGCGTACTTTTTTTGGGTCGGGGGTGTTTTTAAATTTTTAATTTAATTTTTTATTTCATGCTTTTTGAAGGAGCTCCTTAATTTTTCATTCTTTCATTTAATTTCTTTTATGTTTCTTGCCATTTAAAGGTAATTTTGTGTTTTATTTTTAAATTTTGGTCATTCTAGATTTTCAGCAAAAATATAAATCGGTTTATCCGTTTCATTCCGGCATTCCAGGGTTTCATCCGCCACATCCCATTTCCAGCATCAGGTCCTCGTCAATTAGAAACATAAAGAGAACTAGTTAAGACAAATCCAACGAGCCCAAACTCGAGGGGTTTACTAAAAGGCAGTCCAGGGTTACGTTTCCTACCTTCGAGCCCTATCACCAGACCAGCTCAGAGGTTCCAGATTTCCAGGATCAGGTCCTCGTCAATTAGAAAAATAAAGAGAACTAGTTAAGACAAATTCAACGAGCCCAAACTCGATGAGTTTACTAAAAGGCAGTCCAGGGTTACGTCTCCTATCTTCGAGCCCTAACAGCAGACCAGCTTAGTGGTTCCAGAAGACATCAATGTTTCAAATGTCAAATCCTACATATGCTCGCAAGTAAACTGGGCGTGGAACATTCCTATTTAATTACACTCAACAAACGACCTGATGACCTTGAAGACCTGAACCGATTTCCACCAAACATAGCTAAGAACACTCTCGACTGATATACCTTTCAAACAAAAAAAACCGCATTAAAATCGGATCATCCGTTTGGGAGCTACGATGCCACAGACAGACACATACACATTTACACACATACACAGACACGTCAAACTTATAACACCCCGTCGTTTTAGCGTCGGGGGTTAAAAACAGAGTTTTTTCAAATAACGTAATGTACATTTCCTGGATATATGAACTTAAAATACCTATAAAATAAAATCAAATAAACCACTCTGTCTATGAAAGGAAAACTGTGAATAATTTAAAAGAAATATTGTGAACTGCAAGCTCTTCTCTCAATTGAACCAGTTACGTACTGAAGCGATATTGAACCTTATGTTCATTCTTTTTGTATGGCACTAGATAGGCTAATTATTATTGTTCTAAAGTGAATCTTGTTACGAAGACATACGAGATGAGATGTCTTTGCCTCGGTTTCTTGAGCATGTTTCTAATAAGTAGGTTAACTATATTGGATTTTCATTCGCATGCAAATACTGTTAGCAGTGCGAGTGTACATACGTGTTCAGCAGATTTGTACAAGGAAGCTGTTCAAATATAGATAGGTCAGATCGTATATACAGACAAACATATTGGAGTTGCCTTGGGTATTGCCGAAATTCTATTTTCTGTTATTCTTGGTAGGAATACTGGAGAGTCTGATATCTGAATATAAAATTGCAGGTTTAAAGAAAATAGACAACTGGGAATTTAGAAAATAAAACTAGGGAATTTGAAAATCTATTGAGTGTCTTGCAAATTCTATTACTTTATGAGACTTTTCTTCGGCTTTTTTATTGTATCTATTCGAAGTGTGTGTCTTTTAAAAGTAATTTGTAATGTTACAGGATGATGAATTCCATTAGCATTTATGTATTGTCGAGAGGAATTTAAAGTAGGTTTTTTTTTAAATAAGAAATTTTAAAAAGGTGATTCCAATTTATTTTTCCTCGTTACTTTTCCATTTTAATTTAATAGTTTTTTTTTGCATGTATAAATTATGGCGCAATGTGTCCTGCACGAAAATGCTTTTCTATCATCCTTTCATACCACATTTATACAAATAAAAATACTAAAACTAGCTTCCACCCGCGACTTCGTCCGCGTGGCATAGTTACTTTGGGCATCGCAAAAATAATACCTTTATCTCCCCTTTATCTCACTTTAAAAAAAATGTCTATGTCCGTCTCAAGGGTCCCAACTATCTCTGTACCAAAATTCATCAAAATCGGTTTAGCCATTTAGGCGTGAAGACGTAACAAACAAACTTAAAATCTCAAAAACCATTCCAAATCCAGAGAACCTTATGATATCGCCGCAGAACAATTTAACGTTGCACGATTAAAAACTGGTTTTACGTATGTTAGCAGTTATAACAACCTGGATAATTAACCACTAAAGTTCGGGGAAAGCATGATTCACATTTTATGCTAAAAACTCTTGCGATTTTTCTTCTAAAGCCCTCGTTACGCTAACCGCATTTCTGTTTAGATTTCTGCAAATTATATTTTTATTGGTGTAGTTGGAAACTGGGAGGGATGGTGTGCTTGCAGTTTAAGTTGTCGGAATAGCTTCTATTTTTGTTCAAAGAAATTTCATAAAAACGTTTTATTTTAAGTTTAGTGGTAACGGTGAAGTAAAATATTGTGAAAAAACCGACATTTCCTGGAACTAAAAAAAGTTTAGTAGAAGTCGGTTCAAAATTTTCAAAAACGTGGGGAATTTACCAACCGACACTGAGTATGAGTATTGGAATACGGCCCACGCCCTCTCAAAAGGGGCAAGACTGTGTCGGCGATGATAACCTGGCTAGTTGTTTATGATCATAAGGAACAACTTCGATGAAAGTTCGCATCAATATGGCTGCAAATGAAAAAAAAACGAATAAAAATCAAAAGTCATTTACTCAAATTAGGCTGATAATCAGCACTTTTTGAATGTCACATTACAAGAGACAGTCCCACAAAAACGCCCTGCCCTTCGCCATTTCCTAGTGTTTTAGCTGGGAAGAAGAAGTGGCGGAACAAACTCCCCCGCAACATCTGTCTGTCAGGTTAAAGAACCAGATTTTATACAATTCCGTTTATCATAGGAATATTCAATTTAAACTGGCATTTTTTTTTTTCGGATGGGAAATCATCTAATGACTTCCCCCGCTCTGGGCGGAGCGGGGGAGCATGTCAGACTTGTACTGACTAACACCCACCCATGTTCCTTCTATTGCCCTTTACGTTCCGGAGCCGCGGTATCTCTTTCGAACAACCCGCAACCCCGGCAGGCGGAGGATCTGGCAAGCCCCTCTGCTTTGCTGACATCTCTTTGAGGCGCGCGTGAAACACGAACGCGCCGTCGACACGGCCTGTCGTCAATCGACGGACGGACGGTAAGCTACCCATTGCTCACCGGCCACAGGCCCGCATCTACGGTGGCCGGGAGTCGTCTCGCGGCGCCCGGCGCCCGGGGCGTCTTCCGCGGCGGCTGGGTTGGGTAGATGTTCTCTCCCTCAAACGCCCGGCCACCTCCTTTGGTAGCATTACTGCTTCGCAGAAGGAGGTGACCGCTTCCCATTCCCTCTCGCTCCGGACCATAGCCCGGACCAGGGCCGGACGCGAGAGATCGCCGCCACCGATCGCCTCCACGAGGACACGGCGGTGCTCCGCCCAAGCTGGGCAGACCGCCACTGTGTGCTCCACCGTGTCCTCCGGGCGATCGTCACTATGGTGACACCCGGGCGTTTCCTCCCGCCCGATTATGTGCAGGAACCTCCCGAAACTTCCGTGTCCGGTGAAGACCTGCGTCAGGTGGTAGGTGAGGACGCCATGACGCCTCTCCAGCCACTCCTCAAAGAGGGGGCTTACCGCCACTATCGTGGCGTGCCCTGCACGGGGTTGCGACAGTCGGTCGCTCCATGCCACCATGAAATCGCACCGGAGGTCTGTCCGCTGAGAAGCAATTTGCCGCGGCAGCGGAGTTTCCCGCCGGTATAGTGCCTCCCCGCGCCACTAAAACAGGCGCGCGAGCACTATCGCCTCCAGATCCCACGGTGGCAATCCGGCAAGGAGGCTCACTGCCTCGCCGGAGATCGTGCGGTAGCCCCGGATCAGCCTTATGGCTACCACCTTTTGGGGCGCGTTCAGGTAGTGGGCGGCGCGCCGCCCTAATGAACGCGCCCATACCGGGGCCCCGTAAAGGGCCATGGACCGCACGACTCCGGCATAGAGACTACGGCAGGAGGCGTTTGGCCCCCTCAGATTGGGCAGGAGCCGCTTGAAAGCAGCCCCCGTCCGCTCAAGTTTGGGAGCCAAACGTCGGAAGTGCTCCACGAAATTCCACCGGCATTTAAACTGGCATTACATCACCTCTTTTTTGCGGATGGGGAATCAATAACTTCCTCCTGCTCTGGGCGGAGCGGGGGGGGAGTGTCAGCCTTTTGCTGACTAAACGGCCAAAGAAGGAACATGGGTTCCTTCTTTTGCCTTTTATGTTCCGGGGACGCGGTATCTCTTTCGAACAATCCGCAACCACGGCAGGTTCGAACAACACGCAACATCGGCAGGTAACATCACCCATGTGATGACCCCATATTTCGCAAGTAATATAAACCTCACATATAAAAAAGAAAATTGTAATACGAAGACAGTCCACATACGCTCTCTTTAACACCAGAAACAAACCATGAAACTGATAAAGAAACCGATTGCACACTTGCTAATTAACACACTACAATCTTTTTTAATCAAGTCGGTCCGAAGCCAGTGAGAACAAAGAAAATGTCCCAGTAAAAGAATATAACAGTGATCACATACGTTAATTTAGCTCCTATATACTGGCCTGTTTAATTATTCATCTCATTAGAGAAGTTTCTAGGCATTCTCCTTTGTAGATAGTTGGATCGGGTGCACTGTCGATAGCCTAGTTCCCGGGGAACTTCCGAGGTAAAGTTTTGAGAATATGTGTCGTACCCAACTTAATGCTTCTCCAATTGAGAGTCAAAGATAATATATTCGGAGTATTGGAACTGCCAAACGCATTGTTCGCTTGCTCATTGTTTTGATAGCGCATTTTAGAAGGCAAATATTAATTTCAGCTGTTGTATTTTTGGATGCAAAATTATTATTGTGGAATATGAATTTGTATAGGATTGAATAGAGTAAATTTTAAAGCGGCATGCCATCATTTTGTTTAGAATGGTTCGGTTTTAAGCTGTATTTTATCGACAACATTGATGTTTATTTGGAACTCATGAATAGAAATGAATTGATGGCTTAATCACTACTCATTTTAGTAATAAATGATTTAATCAATTTTTTTTAAATACATAAATTTTTTCACAGTAAAAAAATTTAATTTATCGATTGATTTTTTTTTAAAGTCATGTATTATATGGGTCATACACATATGGGTGTTCAAATAAAATAACTTAAAAATTTACGACAGTAACTGAAGACTTTTATTTTTTAGTTAAATCATTGTTACTTTTCTGTTTGCTCATAACATTTCAAGCTATGAAATGATATTTCTTTATTTAAAAAAAAAACAAAATGTTTCAAAAGTCTCTTCGTGTGGACTGTTCAGATTTGGGGTATGAGTGATTGGATAGATGTAGTTAATTATTTTGTACATTTTTACCAAAATATCATTGTCGCATTTACGTAATGTATAATGAAAATTATTTTTATTAGATACTTGTTAATAATTGCACAAGATATATTATTTATTTATTTCCAATAAACATGCTGTTATACGGATTTAGGTCTTTTTGGTGGAACTAAAAATCAACCATATTTTAATTTCTACAAAAGCTACCATGTATCGAATATTTTTTATATTGACAACACTGGATAGCCGCCATTTGTTGGAGTCCTTGTTAGTACAGCTACGTGCCATTTTCTAATTTACGAAGTTTTAAAATAAAATTAAGTGTTTTTGTCAAAGTTCAGTGCGTCTTTCTTGCTTGGGTTGTAATTTGGTAAGTTATTATTTTATATTTTAGTAAATATTCCGCCGATATGCCTTTTGAGGAGTATTTTGAAAGTTCCTTTTGTTGTTTTTCTAACCTTAAAAATAAAATGGCTGCTTTGATTTTAGTTTGAAATATCTCTCCTGTGGACATCTTTCGTGTGAACATAAATGTCCACTGAAAAGATGCATGTCCACAAAAAATTACATTTTAACGGTTTTCTATGCTAATAAAGCTACAATTTTGGTGAAACAAGCGGGCGGGCTGAGATAGCATGATTTAAATACTGCATCATTGGTATCGGCTTCCAAAAAAGTATCTTGATTTATTTTTTGCAAAATGTTGGATGCTTCGCATGGTTGGGTTTGTTTCAGGTACAATGCCTCGATCCAGTCGGTCTAGAACCCAATTAACTGAAGAAGAGAAGAAAGTACGTCGTCGTGAACAGAAAAAACTTAGCATGCGAAGAGCTAGAGCTAATTTAGATGCTACTGCCATAGAAGAAAGACGTAGAAAAGAACGCGAAAGATATCATCTAAAGAAACAAAATGGGTTATTGAAGACAATTAAAGATTTTACACCCAGACAACAGCGACAGATGAGAAAAATATGGCGTGAAAAAGCCAAGTTAAGACGTGAAAGAGATCGACTAAAAAAACGAACGGAAGAAATAGTACGCGTGAATACACCGCTTTCTTCTCCCAGTTCTTCTCGCTCATCACACTCACGTATAGAAATGGGTAAAGCAATACGATTACGAAATCGCCGGATATTGAAGGCTCAAAATCAATTTTTAACAGAAAAATTAAATATTTTAGAACGAAAGCTCTCTAAATATAGGATGCGAATAATAAGATTAAAAAGAAGTAAAGGACAGGAGATTATCATAAATATTGGCTTAAGAAAAAGGATACATGATTTTTTAATCAATGATGAAAATAGCAGACTAACAGCTGGTAAGAAGGAAACGATCACGCGCAGAAAAGTCAAAAAGCAAATACGTCTTTTAAATGATACACTTCTAAACCTTAATAAAAAATTTAATAATACGACTGGTTTGAATGTCTCATACGAAACATTCCGCCGACATCGTCCATTCTGGGTAATGTTCCCTAAAGCCGCGTCAAGAAATACTTGCCTGTGTGCTGTTCATACGAATAATTATTTTATTGTTCGAGCCTTACACCAAAATAAGATATTAAATCATTATTCTGCCACCGATTTAGCAAAATCTCTTTGCTGTAATAATGCTTTTAGTGTTCCTTGCTTGGAACGGAAATGTTCACAATGTTCTGAGGGAGTTCCAAAGTACACTTTGTTAAATGGCAATGATACAATAATTTACCAAAGGTGGGTAACTCAGAATTGTACTGTAATAATTAAAGGCAATGAGAAGATTTGCAAGAAAACTGTGAAAGAAAGCGTAAAGACATCGCATCAACTGCTTGTTAATATTTTAAATAAAAACCTACCTATATTCATGCAGCATCTTGCCAACATCACTAATCAGTATAACGCTATAAAATTCATAAAACAAAATCTAGCCCCATCTGAGGGGTTACTGCATATAGATTTTTCAGAAAACTATTGTTGCAAGTACGGATCTGAAATTCAATCAGCCCATTTTGGAGGATCTAAACCGCAACTTTCATTACACACCTGCGTCTACTATTCTACTAATTCAAACCCCCACAAAACGTAGTAAAAACTACGTCTTTCTGCTCGGTCTCTGAAAATTTGAGACACGATCCCGTTCTTATTTGTGCACATCTGACACCTATTATTGAAAAAATTAAAATTGTCTCACCATACTTGAAGGAATTACATATTCTAAGCGATGGGCCTACTACGCAATATCGGAACAAGACTATGTTTCATTTGATTGTAAATTATGTGAGTAAAATCTCCAATGCAGAGAGGATCGTGTGGCATTTTAGTGAAGCTGGTCACGGTAAAGGGGCACCTGATGGTATTGGTGGTTGCGTAAAACGGACGTGTGACCGTTTTGTTGCCCATGGAAAAGATATCACAAATATTGACAGTTTTGTGAGTTGTTTGAAGGACAATTGTAAAGGTATCGAAATTGTTCCTGTTGATGATACTCATGTTCCTGAAATACAGAGAATAGCGGATGCAAATAAATGTCGTCCGTTTAAAGGTACCTTCCAAATCCACCAAGTTGTATGGAACACTATTGAACCTAATTTACTGCACGCCAGGAGATTAAGTTGTATTTCATGCGCCACTCACGTTCGTTGTCCTCATTTTGAAATAGGACAAATTCATATTGAATGTGTCTCAGATCCTATAGAAGATTCATCAGTAGGTTCTTCAAGGCCTTCGTCAAGTATTTCTGTGACTAGTTCGCCATCTTCTCATAGAACAGCATCTGTATCAACTATCACTGGACCAAGAACTCCTTCGCCATTGTTGTTAACACCTTCTCCAGAACTTTTAATCAATGTGGCAAGTCAACCGTGTACTCCGCGAAAGAGGATTCTCTGTGAGAGTAACTATTCTGATGACTCAGTTACACCACCTAAAAAATCTAAAGCACGACCTTCATTCTTTGAAAATGATGATAGTGATGAAAACATTTTTTGAATGGTATTTTTATGTTCTTTTTTTAAGTTTGACATGTGATTAATCAAGATAAGAGGCTAAAATAAAAAAATAAAATATAATTTCAATATTTGAACCCTTGAAAAATTACATTTTATTACAAATATCGTCAAAGAAAAAGATTGTTGGTACGATTTCTTTGTTTGTATCTACCAAAGTACTTAATATACTTGGCAGGATAACTTTTGTTAATTATTACGTTAATTAAATGTCAATATGACAGTGATTATATTATATTAAGAGAGGTTTAACCTCTCTTCTGTGGAAACGAGTCTTTTCTGTGGACGTAAAAAAAATTAAAGTTAAATAACTTGCTGAAATTTGAATAACGATCTGGTTTTTGATTAATTTCTAATTACTTGTAAGATTACCTAATAAATGAGACTGATTTGAAAAAAAAACAACGACTTTTTATTTCGAATATTTTTATGACCCGTTTTGTGTATGACCCATATGTCCATATTATGTACTTACGGTTACTTGATAAGTGACCGTTTTCTAAATAAAATTATTACACACTAAGTCAAATTATGTTCTCATGTATTAACTATTATGTCCTTTTGAGAATAAATTATTTAAACCTAGGTTGTATTATGATATTTCGCCAAAAACTTAATACAGACATCGATATCAAAACCAAAACACGTGACTATTCCATGAAACCTTCAATCAATTTAAGCGGAGAGCACTGTCAGAGTTCAGGCGGGCATAACATATCGTGCGTCGGGGACAGACAGACGGACGGACCATAGTGGCGTGACGAGGGGTACGTCACTAGCATCCCAGTCAATTCTGTTTATAGCAATTCATTTGTTATATCGCACAATCACAATAACTTGGTAACGTGATCGCGTTGACTTTCTTTTGTTTGGGATGAGTGTTCGAGAATCAACGCGACGGCGACGTGTCTGATGGATTTTATTTTGGGATATTATTGTCTACTATTTTTTTTGTTGTAGCCACGTTAGATTTTCTTTTCGAGCGGACAGTTACACTGTTTGAGTTTTGCGTCTAGAAACTCATAAACTTTTTTTAAAAATAAAATTATAGACCTAATAACTAACAAAATTAATAAAAAGTATTTACGTAGATCACTAATAGACATATTAAACCATTTTGATGTTGTAGCAGATTTTACTTTTACTTTTATTTAAAAGTAAATTACTTCAACAAAGTAAAAGAAAGATTTTTATTGAAAAGGAATAAAAGAAATAAATCTTTAGATGATCAGATAAAAGTACGATTTACCCCTTCAACAATCACTTCTATTGTTACACTGAATTGGATTCATCGTCTGTACTTTAATTACAGTATTGAAGCACCTCTTAACGTCGCACAATAGATTACTCAGAACATTAATCTTGAGGCATTGAAAAGTGCACCGTTAAAGCCCTTTGCATACCCTTCATGAAATCGCAAACCAATTTAGCGTGAAAGCAGAGGGAAGTAGTCGACAGGTTAGACGCGATAGAAGCAAACAACTTCAATATCGTAGTGAAAGAACAATAGGGAGTGTGACGTGACAAATGACGTGCAGGTGTCACGCCCGTGTTATCGGCACGCCGCAGCCACGAGACGCCGTGATTGTGAATACGCTATGATTAAACAACGTTGTCTAGTACAAGCCTAAAATCTGAAACGTGTTAAAAGAGAGAGACGGGTTAAATTGGGAAACTTTGGTTTTTGGGATCAATTAGGAGAGAAGGAATAACAAGGAGTGTGACGTGACAAATGACGGCAGGTGTCACGCGGCGTGTTATCGGTGCGCCGCAGCTGCGAAGCTCGAAAGCGTTAGTGAATATGGTATGATTAAAGAAAAATACGTCTAAAATTGTGTGGCTCCGCTAAATCTAAAAATGCCGATATTTCTCACGTTATTCAGTGTTTTGGCTGTTGTTGTAAAGGATAAAACACGTAACAAAAGCTAAGGGTTGCGTTAATCCACTCTTATTATTATAGGCGAGCCTGTCTTTTCGTTGATGCAGAACTTTGTTTGTTTGATTACACAACACATAACAGAAATTGACATAGACTACAGATAAATGCAAATGGTTTCAGAACAATGTAGATAAATCATTGTCAGATCAATACCCAAAGAAAATCAGATATGTCAGTTCGAGATAGCGTAATTTCTAACCCCTCCGAGACAGCGTGACAACTGTCAAGGCGGTCGCGACTTTACAACCTTCTCGGTCTTATCAGTACGTTGAAATGAAGAAGTAAGTATAGGCTGGAGGCATCCTTGTTTGCAAACCTGTCGGAATGAGAATTAACATTGTGTAAATGCGATTTGCCGTGACACCGTGACGTGACAAGACCGGTTTAGATAAGTTGGCGGTAATGTTGTTATTATTATAGCTAATCCGAGTCGGATTAAAATGAAATATTGCTGTTGGTATTTTGAAATGGCACTCCAGTAAAACAAAGCTAAATTATGTTGGGATTAGTTTAATATTGTAATCGAATATGAGCTCACAATAATCTGAACTTTAAGTCTAGGTAGGTATGTCTGTTATTTCTTCTTTATATTTTTATAATATTATGTGCAACACACCTACTGTACTGTGGATCGAACCAAAATGCAAAGATGTTACGACTTTGTAAGAAAGATCTTTATTTAAGGGAGTAGTAATGGGCTCTAGGTAACGGGTAGCAGTATTCAGGAATCTCAGCTCAGTACTTGTAGTTTTTTTTAATTTATAACAATAAAATTAAACTAAAATTATTAAACATACTACCTAACTTATAAATAAATTAAAAAATCGCGTCTTTATTTATTTCTTTATTTAATATTTTAACTTCATGTCCAATAGTGGTACATTGGCGGGCTCATTGCCACAAGATAATTATGCCAGTATGCCAGAGATCCGCACCTCAAAACGAAACCCTTATAAGGTCACTTTATTGTCCGCCTGTCTGTGTGTTTGTATGTCGGTCACGACCCTTTATCTCTGGAACGCGTAGAGGTATTGACTTGAAATCAAACCTTATATTTAAATCTAGAGGTTTTAAAATTAATTCTCTAAGACTACGCTGTCAAAGATATGGCTGTTTATGTCGCAAGTTTGAACGGAACGGTGCGCAAGTCCAACTCGCACTTGACCGGCTTCATTTACTGAATAATAAATAAATATTGTGGTAAATTTGGATACACAGTGCGAACAAGAAATATTTGAGAGCACGTCTAGTGGTCTCAAGCACTGAACATTAGGTTCGATTCTCTTTCCAGGTCAGGCAAAACCAGTTTTTCCATTTGTTATTTTTCAGTAGCTGCCTTTTGTCTAGCTTGTCACATTTTTTTTTACCCTTGACCCATACTCGGATTTGTCCTGTATCATAAGTGCGATTAAAAACATTTAAACTCACATACACAAACAGCCAGACCTGAAACAACTACCTATAGGTCATTCAATTATTTGTTACGTACGGGGATCGAACCCGCAACATGCAGCGCAGCAGTCGATCGCTCAACAACTGTGCTATTTACCGTGCCGTCGACTTTGTCTCGTTGATGGACATAGGCTTGTCCAAAATTTTGGGACCGAAACACCTCTGCTCCCTTGCAAGCGTAATTTTATGTTTTTGCCATATTTATCGGGGGAATATTACCTATATGCTTTACAAACAATTTGGGTTTGTTTATTTGTACTAAAGTTTAACACCACTTGCACCGTGGAAACGCACCACACAAAACTCACTTGTTTGCAAACTTGTTTGTTGAAACCCTACAACGTGTAAACGTGATTTGTAGAGACACTGATGGTGTTATGTAATTGTTATTGCGATATTTATCTAAGCATTATTCAGGCTGGGGTTACTCTTATTTTTAGTGCTTGTTTCTATTGAAATTAAACTTGTTTAACTGTATTGTTTCTAGCGGTAAAGTACTGAGAATTGCTTCAAATGTCGAAAGGATCGTGACTATACTTGACAATTTAGGCTGTAACCAACCGTCTGCTGTGTCGGCTAAATCACACTAATATTATAAAGGCGAAAGTTTGTATGTGTGTGTTTGTTACTCTATAACGCACAAACTTGTAAACCGATGTTGGTAAAATTTGGATGCAGGTATGTAGATAGCTTATACCCTTTTTGGCGGTTGGGAAATAACTTCAGGAGGGAATGTCAGACTTGTACTGATTACAACCCAACCCCATGTTCCTTCTTAAAAAAATCGAATTCAAGTTTTAACTAATATGGAAAAAGTATAGGCAGACTAATCTTACAGAACAGACATAAAACTGCTGCAAAACATTATTTATCTACACCTAATATTAATTATTATTTATTAATTTCTCGTTCATTTGTTGATTTTTTCACATATAGTTTACTTTTTAAATATTTGCCCTTGATCCAGCTGCCTAACGAGAGCCCACGGGAGCGGGGCAGCAATTAAAGACGCGGGTGAAATCGCTCAAAAGAGCAAGTTGATTCATAATGTGCACTAAAAAGCAACAACAAAAACCACTAATCATTGGAAACACGATATAAAAAATCGGTTGCCTAGCCAGGCTTCATTTTTGGTCGGTCACGCAAATGCCAGCTCATAATGAACCGACACGGCTGCAACGAACCAATGAGGTTCATTGTTTGACAACCTGTCTGTGAAAATGAAAACATGCTTTGCGCACTATCAGTGTCCATTCTGACGTGTTCTGCGAGGGCTACACATACTTTTAACCAACTTCCATAAGTAGGAGGTTATCAATTCGTATGTTTTTGCTTTTTGGTGTTTGTTCGGCGATTTTCACTAATTGGTAATCGATTTCATTTTAATTTTTATTTCTTTTGGATGAGTATTCACCGCGATGGTCAAATTTAAATTTCATGATTTTGTCTAAGTATTTGAAAATTTAACTTTCACCACACTCACTTATATTAAAATTACAGTAAAAAATAACTTAAAAAGACCAACAATACCACACCTCTTACAAAATACGTTCATATAAAAAAAAAAACAGTGTACAGCCATTTTTAACTCAGATACATTTTGTTCTAGAACGAATCACGTTGGCTCACGGTGTTATCACTTTGTCGTGAGATAAAACTTTACAGACGTTTGCAAGGAACGTTTTGGATAAATTAAATTCCTTCACGTTGAGGGAATAGTCAAATCGACGGTGCACCGCAAGGAGCTTCGGCGAATTTTCTAGAGGTATTTCTTATATCTTTATACGTTCCTGTAGGTATCTTATATGCCTTAATGCTGTGTATTCTGGGAGCTGACAGCGTTCCAGATAGCTGTCAAGTATAAGTCCCGGTATTTTGATTAATCCTACTAATATTATAAATGCGTATGAGGATGGATGGACGGATGGATGTATGAATGTTTGTTACTATTTCACGTTAAAAAGACTGAACGGATTTTGATAAAATTCGGCACAGAGGTAGATTATTTATGGTCTGGAATAACACATAAGATACTTTTTTTTTATATCATGCGGGCGAAGCCGCGGGTGCCAGCTAGTAAGGTATAATTTAATAAGAAATATGTAAAAAAAAAACAGTAAAATCGAAAATAATATGAAGTAAGTGCCTCTTTTATTTGTTCAAAGCAAGCTTTAAAACTTGATAAGTATTAAATCGCGATGACTTAAATATTGAGTGGGTAATAAATGTCTTCTTTTGAATCTATTTTTATTCAAATATGACTAACATATTTGAATAAAAATAGAAAGAACCAGGAACCAAATTACTAAAAACATGAACATAGCACTACGCTTGAGTTCCTGAAGGGTTAAGCAAAAGTGTACTTAAAGTACACCCATATTAACGACACGGTTGGCGCAGTGGCTGAGCGATCGACTGCTGCGCTGCGTGTCGTGGGTTCGATTCCCGCACGGAACAAATATTTGTACGGCATACAGATAGTTGTTCCGGGTTTGGCTGTTTGTGTTCGTGAGTGTTTGTAAACGCACCCACGATACAGGAGAAATTCCTAGTTTGGAGCAACGTTTTTATTTTGCTTTTTTAATTTTGTTTCAGCATAAAAAGTATAACCATAAAGTTAGAACAATATAACCCGGCAGACTAAACTGTTAAGACCCACTACCAAAGTCCCATCTGTTTCCGCGGTGCACTCTATCTTTACTGCAAACCTAGAAGATAGCTCAATGTAAATATTTTAGGAAAAACCACTGCAGTTTGTCTAGTGTAACGTACACACGGAGACACATCAACCTATACAAAACCAGTTTATGCAGATCTCTTAACAACGTAACGTACACCAGATATTTCCCTTACGATTAGAGCTCCGCTTATACTGGATTTGTATAGGTTGATGTGTTGTCGTGTGTACAACGACTTTTTATAACTCACATACTAAAATATAACGTCACGTATATAATTCTCGTGTACTATAATATATTTCGTCGTGTCGTGTAATATATTTAACCACAATTAAAGTTTTTTTTTGCGGATGGGTCTCATCAAATATTGATGACTGATGATATGGGGGGGGGGGGGCGGTGAATGTCAGACTTGTACTGACTAAAAACCACCCAAGTTATATTTAGGAAGAGAGCCTATTGCATCAACTGGGAACAATTCCAAAATCCGAGTTTGCTACTGCGAAATTCTTAACACTTTTACCACTAGACTGAAGTGACAGTTCATCATTTTATCATTCCTCTTACGTATTCGTAAAACAACGATTCTGTAACCTGCAATAATAAATTACATCATCAACCACAACAGGTCTGTAATTATTCGAACGTTCCCTTAACAGCCGTAAAAATCGTCGCGGAACGAAAACACGGCTCGTGTGTCATTGCGGTATAATGCATATTATTTCAAGAGGTGCCTGAAACAACAGTTTAGCGGTATCTGGGGGTACCACGCGTTTTGTTACCCTTTGTCCGGTACTGTAGAAAATGCTGTATATGTGTTCTGCTGTGCAGGTGCAGGATAATGTGGGTTTTAGTGCAATTATGTGTTCTGTTATTCTTTATGGCCCGTTGTTGGAAAATGTAGAATGGTTATTTTTATTTGAAAACTTTACCGACTTTAATATTTCGCTGCTTCAATTCGAAAGGGCCACATGTCGAATGTTATTTTTGTACAGGAGAGCCAAGGAGGTTATTAGTTAGCAAAATAAAGTGTGTAAATGCAAAAAGGGCAGCATTGTGATTGTACCATTTATAATGGGAGAAAACTGGGTGTCTTTTTTGTATATATAAAAGAATTGATACCATTTTTGCAATATAAATAATATTTGATAATTTTGATATGTGGCCATTTCAAAGAACAATGCCAGGTGTCCATAGTAAGTTTGGCTCACTATTAATTTGTCACGGACAGTGAATATTCTTACGTTTTTTTTGTTGTTTAATGTCAAAAGCATTTTTGTGATTTCCATTTTTACATTGAACTTCTAAGAAGTTATTCAGACTTTTCAAATTGGAGGTTATGTATTTTACAGAGAGTAAATTAAACAAAAAATATACAGTTGAATAGTTTTATGCTTTTTACCAATATCATTCATTATCATTATCATCAATTTCAATATTATAGTTCATGAATTCCAGATTTAAATAATAAATGTTGCCAGTCTTGCTATTGTATTCGATAAGTTCCAAATAATTAAAGTCCTGTCAATGTAATCGATACTCGATATTACTTTTTATTTACCACCTCATTATTGTATTTTATTATTATTATTTTTTACCTAAATAATACGCTCATCGAGTTTATTTTAAATACAATTAATATTTTAAATGAACATTAAAAAAAACTTAATTCAAGAAATTGATTGTAATACCAACCTTGTTGGGTTACGACTTCTCAAGTAGTTAAGTCTTTTGCATTTGTGTCAAAATCGCGCGCGCTTAAACTGACATTGACACATCTCGTATTGTTCTCAGTGAGCGTAGTTTAAACAACAAATTACTTATTAAAATGATTTTCTTTTGGAGCAGTTCTCGAAAAGCCCTAAATATGTTTTTATAAGTTTGAATTTTATATTTAAATTGTTGGAGGTAAAAACCTAGTGTCCGCGTGAATTTAGTTTTAAAAGTTATGTGGGCCGAAAGCTGGCATTGTCCTTTAAGCAGCAATTTGTACGCAACAAATCGCTGCTTACATTTATTCCGATATATATAATTATTATAAACATATATCGGATAATTTTTACTATAACTTTTTTAAACTATACATTTTTCCGTTAAATATAAATATATCGTTACGTGATGCATACCCGAATGTTCCTATTTAAATTCATTGAAAACGAAAATGGTAGTCTTCGGAAGCATGGAAAATGAATTAACAAAAATCCGATTTTCAATCTGTAGGTAGGTCTATTTCCGACTGAAACATTGTCTGCTCACTTAAATAAGTAAATACAGTTGAGTACTATTTACCACTTCACTAAATCTCAGAGTATTTTCCTAACACTTTACCTAAACACCAACAGGTTGACAAAGCGCTCTCGTTTCGCCAACACATTTACACCTGTACAGAATCGCACGTTGATTCGATATAGCGCTAATGTAATGAAAGTGCAAACAACAGCCTACTAAAAGAATACACGCTGGGGTTAATACTGGCACGTGTTGTATTCCTCACACGTACTACGTAAGTAACGGCGTCTTCGCACAGAGCATGTGACACCTAGCGTTAGGTGCCGTGAAAAATGGTCCATTTCCCGACGCGAGGATAAATTTATCTTCCCGAGGACTATTGCGACGCGCCGCGTTATTCCTTTGTTAATATTCATCCTGGCACAACAACGTGACTTTTTCAGTCACAACCTCTTCTCGCTTTCGACTTTCCCCGATTCACTGCCTCAAACAAACACGACACTTAACTCATCTCGTTTGCAATTCATATTTACCGTGCGGGGAGCGTTAACTCGTTGCCAATTTTATTTATTCGTTATTTAATTCGCAAAAATGGTCCCACCAAAATTTTAAACCGATGACAAAGGCAATGCACCGAAAATGTCACGCGACCGCAACGCCAAACCAATTAAGCGCATATCTGGCTATAATTCGTCTCCACAGTGGGGTGGGTGAAACGGTATGAGTCGAAAATATGACAAAAATCGCTTTGAGACCAGACGACAATAATTCAATTGTCGCCGGTCAGAACGGATCAACGTTAGACAGATCAACGTGAAATCTGATATTTGGCGGGGACGCACAATTTCCTTACCGGCCTAATGGATTGTGAGGGGCCGGCTTATGCGATTATTCATATTATTGCCATGTGTGGGGACATCCACTATTTATAGGGACATAATATATTGGGTCCACGTCCACGCGCTCTGCTTATTGTCAGCTTTGGTAGCGACCGGAGACCCATAGTCCTGTTTTTATTGATAAAGATATTTATAGTCGATTATATTGATACGTATAAAATGAACTAGATGGATCGACTGCGGTCAAAGTGTTCTCATAATTACATTTCGATCGTTTCTCGATTGCGTTCTCATTAACTTAAAATTTTGCTGTACGGTTTTAATTTAACTTATACGACCATTTTTAATTGAAGTTTAATTTGCATTGTTATATTTAATGGCTATTGAACAAATAGGTACACTCATAGCACATTTTACTGTAACTGCAACTATGTATTTATTTTTGCTAAGATATATCTCACTGAAAAAAAAATACACAGTACCAAGGTTTTCATACATAAATCTACAAACACAGGTAATTTCAATTGCTGCAACTCTATATAAATGCACATTGTTGCTTAAGCAGATTAAAATAATGAAGGCCTTATCTACACGTTACTAAAGCAACTTCTTGCGATATGTCAACTGTCAAAAGATCATGACTGGATGCGTGCTCTGCAAGTGTATGTGACATTTAGCGATATAACAGTGTACTGTATCGCCGAGGTTCCCGGCGCGTGCAAATTAAGTTTTCTGCTTCCCAGCACCGCACTGATGTCGATTGACAAGTGAACAAGCCCCTTTATTAATTAATGTGGGTGTGCAGAACGTGTTTTATCTGTCGCGGATTCTTTCTTTTATTGCATTGTTTACTGTTCTGCAGGCTCTATGTGTAAATACTATCTACAATGATATAAGCTATCAAAATTTTATTCTTGTATACTCTCTTGAAAGCGAGAACTGATAAAATAAAACAGTTTTTTGTAAAAAAAAAGTATATATTATTAGCAAGTTTTTATTTTAGCATTTTTAGTTTTGGTTTAATGATTTATCACATATTTTTATCGAGTATTCATTTTCCATTGTTACTATGTATAAAAAATTAACAAATCATCCATATAGGCATAGATAAAAATATGTATTATAGACGACAACTCATAAACTACCTAAGCAATATAGATAAAATTGATATAGGACCACCTGGAAAGTATACCCTTTCAAACGAAAAAAGAATTTTGCAAATCGGTCCAGGTTTCTTGAGTAATCGGAATATACGTCATAAAAAAAAAGATTCCGCTGAATTGAGAACCTCCTCCTTTTTTTTTAAATCGGTTAATGAATATACGAATCACTTTGAAAACGATGACTATTTCGTAACTTAAAACGAGATGGTCGAAGCGAAACGGGAAAATAACTTCTGAATGGAATATTATTACTTGTGACTCTCTGCAGGGCAAAGGTCTCTCTTGCCTTTGTCCATTATTCTCCTTCTAGAGCTACTTGAGCCCAATTATTTAAGTAACAGTCCAGCTTACACGTCATCACCAAGGGATAAACAACCTTAAATTAGCCGATTACACAGTGTGTGTGAAAATAATGTTTTATTACCGGTTTTTGAGTCATATGTTAAGTAACCTATTGAGTGCATTATCTCCACTGTATTAAGTTTTAAATTTATTTACAAACTTCCATTTATTAACATTGTGTAAGAATACATAAATAAATCAAGTAGCTGCTACCTCCTCCTGTCAAGATAGTTATGTAGGTCGAAGTGCAAAACAGTGCAAGCATTGATAGAGCTTGTATTACATTGCACCGAACTATCTATGGGTATAGTTATAGATGTGAAGTAATAGGAGACCACCGGCGAAGTGCAATGAATATGTATTTTCTACTGTGTTTTCAATTCTTTCGTATTGCCATTTAATTAATGACATTGTTGTGGTAAAAGATTGGCCATTCGATAAGATAGAAAAAGAAGTAATCCAAAAAAACGCGCAGGTTCCGTACAAACTTGCGACATAAAAGACATATCTTTTGACTGCGTAGATTTAGTGGGTTGATTTTTTCCCAGCACAAAGGGACTTAAAGGGTTTAGTATAATTATGGCATATGTATAATTTCAACTTGTAACCTCCTCGTGTTCGCGAGATAGATAAAGGGTTTTGACAGATTGACAAACAGACAGATGCACAAAAAAGCGATCCAATTAGGGTTCCGTTTTTCTTTTAGAGGTAAGAAAAAAAGAATTACCTATCGCATTCGTTCAATTTAAAACTCGTCAGGTAACAATGATAGAAGAGGGGCCAGCCAGGGCCACTGCCTGCCGAGGCTGCGGATTTGTTCGAAAGAGATACCGTGGCATCGGAACATAAAGAGCAAAAGAATCAGATTTAGTCAGTGAAAGTACCCTACGCTCCACACCGAGTGTGAAAAGTCGTTCACATCAACAAAAAAGGTGATATTCATTTATTGAGCTATGTTTTATCGAAATTTGTTTGGCTGTTAAGTCCTGGAAAGATTATTTATAGACAGACGGACTGAGAGTACTTTCACATTAAAAACTTGGCCCCATGACATTTTTACAATCGGTAGACAAAAAAAGTGGCCTTCCCCCATACGCAGACAGTTAAAAACTTATTCGTTTAGAACTTTTCAAGTACCTAAGTGTTTTAAAGAAAAATACTTTTACGAGTATTAAGTCAAAGTTATCTTAGTCATCCATTGCCAAATTTTATTATTACAGGCCTATTAATCCGTTTATAAAACTATATTGTTACCCAATGAAACTTGCGAGAAGCTTGTAAAAGCGGCCGTCGTTTTGAGATATTAAAATCCTATCAAAAACTTTGTATTTAAGTTTAAATGGCACACAAAATTAAACTGCTACTTTGACTTCTTGACGGGCAAATAATAGCTTAATCTGTCACGTTATTTTGATACCTATATTGTTCATTGAAAGAGCTTCGATATCGATTCGTTAGACTTACGACATTTTAGTGAAGTTAAACCTTTGTTAGGTAAGATTACTTCGTATTAGTAACTGCTAGATGGTTCAACAAATGAAAAAGTCAAAAGATGGAAGTTAAAATTGTAAAAGGTGATCATTTCGAACCCTCATAACGCTTGTCTTCAGAGATATTTAAACAGTTAAAAGAATTGCTTTTCCTACATAAAAAAACATTAAAGAACAATTTCTTAAAATCATACAAGGATATATCATACAATCACCACGAAGCTCTTTGAAATATTAACAGTCTGTTCCTGGTTTTACTAAGATACTCGTTTTCACCGAAATGGAGCTGAGCGGAACGAACAGAAGACATGCGAGAATTGACCAGTCACAATTTGTGAAATCCACATCGTGTTTCTCACCTGTTCTACGATTCATCGCATGTTGCAAGTCTCCGCACCGCTCCGCTCTCTTGAAAACCTTGGTCCCTCAAACTACTCTTGAAACCGCTTCTAGCACTTAAATTTATATTATGTTTACCTACTTTGTAAGGCTGTTTACCTCATCACATATTTTCTAAGCGTAACGTTGTGTGCAGCAACTAAGTAACATATGACCTGAGACATGTTGATGATATAAATAAACATTATACTTAATACACACGAACCGTAAATCCTAGAACAACAAAATAAGGTGCAGATATGAAATTTACTTAGGCGTTGTTTGTGTAGGCTTAACTTAAAGCGGGCTATTATTAAAGTATGGTGGCTTAGCGCCTTAAGACAGTGGGTACACCAGAGGTAGAACAATTTTGCCGAGGACAAGTATTATTTTTTTGAAATTAGAATGAATCTAGGTCCCTGGTATGCGATAAAGCTAACTAACACTTAACACGTCGTTCACCACTTTAGGGTTATTGAATGACTAGGGAGAGTAAATGAAAAGGCGTAGTTCTTGTAGGTCTGTATAACCATGACTGAAGCAACTTACTTGACGGGACGCAGCCGTCTCTATACACATTTGCATATATCTTGCATACGACACGCGATCATGTTACATATCGTCGGTGGTCGGTGTGTAAGTATAAGGTGACTGAGTGTGATTCAGTTGCAGCTGTTACCATGAATGCAGTACGTGTTTCTAGACCCACCAGCGTTGAAAGTTTCCGTCATAATGGCAATAGCTGAAGATGAACTTAAAACTATTTTCAGTACATTTAAGACAATTTTGACTACGTAAAGTTTAGTGGTTCATGCGCTATTCTTATTTAGATAATGCAATAGATAATATGACCTTAAACGAATTAGAAAGATGACTCACGTCTGTACACCGCCTAATTCTGCAGTGAAACACTTATTTTAGGATGCTTGCTATTAATATAGTGTTACTATCAATTTTGGTTACGTATGGCTAAATTTAATTTAAATATTGTCGGGGCTACTTTTAGAACTTAGATAAAGTTGATTATGCTTGAAGTTTTACGTAGATACACAATTCTATTTCTTATAATAGGTGTGTATTGTACACTCTCGCCTAGAGACAGTGCGAGGGTAAATAGCATTAGCTCACCGTCCGTCCGTCTATTGACGACAGGCCGTGTCGACGGCGCGTTTGTGTTTCACGCGCGCCTCAAAGAGATGTCAGCAAAGCAGAGGGGCTTGCCAGAGCCTCCGCCTGCCGGGGTTGCGGGTTCTTCGAAAGAGATACCGCGGCCCCGGAACGTAAAGGAAAATAGGAGGAAGGAGAACATGGGTGGGTTTTAGTCAGTAAAAGTCTGACACGCCCTCCCGCTCCGCCCAGAGCGGGGGAAGTTAATTGATGATTTCCCGCCCAAAAAAGGGTCAACAGCATAAGGTGTGGTCAACTACCTGATATTTGAGCACAATTTGCTGGTTGTTGCTGTGTGATTCAGTCCATTTTTTGAACAACTTTTTTTGTTGGACCACCATACAAATTATGAAAAAAAAACAGCTGTTCCACTCCCTGAAATACAAGGTGTAAAAGACTTTTTTTGGAGCCGTCAACTGCGTTTCTACGTCAAACTCTATACAAAAAATATTACTGGGAAAGACTTGTTTTGCTGTGAACATTTACGGTAGAAACCAATGTCATCATTTTATGTGGAACGTCTCACCACAACCCAGTTAGTACTGGGTTACTCCTGCTTCTCCTTCTCTTGGAAGGATCGAAGGTCAAAGACCTACAAATAACAGCCGGGACCAACCGCTTTACGTTAAGCACGTGAAGCCGTTGGTCCCGGCTATAAGGTGTGGAGGAGTCTCGGTATGTAATGGTTGGTCACCCATCTTCGGACCTACCTACGTGAGCGCAGCTTAGCTTGCAAATCGACCCGAGCGGCTGTGATATTTCTTTAATCGTTGCTCTCACTAGGAATTTCTCCTGTATCGTGGGTACGTTCACAAACATCTAAACTTACATACACAAACAACCAGACCCGGAACAACTACCTGTAGGCCATACAAATATTTGTTCCATGCGGGGATCGAACCCGCGACACGCAGCGCAGCAGTCGATCGCTCAGCCACTGCGCCAACCGTGTCGTCAAGTTTAGTCACAAGCTTTTCGCTCCTGTATCTGCCAGTGAATTCAATGAATTTAGTACTTGTTATTAAGTAGCTACATAATTATCAATTTGTCT
This sequence comes from Ochropleura plecta, assembly GCA_905475445.1. Taxonomy (NCBI): domain Eukaryota; kingdom Metazoa; phylum Arthropoda; class Insecta; order Lepidoptera; family Noctuidae; genus Ochropleura; species Ochropleura plecta. Next base: position 15,755,049 of record FR997723.1, read on the forward strand.
AATTAAATAATATCACAAAATAAGATTTTTCTTTATCAAAAAGAATCTCATTATAAGCAATTTTCTTTGAAGACGTTTTCTTATGAAAATGCGTAATTTATATAATTTAAATGTTATGTGTGTGAAAGTGAAGTTCACTGAATCAGCAAATAGCATTTCTGTGGTTCTTGGCTTTGTATAACGTGGTTTGCTTTTAATATAAAAAAAACTTAACTTGATTTTTATAAATTGGTTTTATGTTTAGTGTCTAAAGTTACTGTTTTTCGGTTGACCTTTATTCGTTCTTTATTTATTTTATGTATTCGCATTTATTCTACAGGCGGACATTTTTGTTTTTGGAACACATTATGAAAAAAAAAATTGTTTGTGTCTGTACGGGGCTATAGAATGAGGCCCCCTTTCGAACAGATCGGGTTTTTTTAATAAACTGCACTAGCTAGCGCCCGCGTGATATCGAAAAAAAAGTATCCTATGTGTTATTGCAGACTTTAATCTACCTCTGTGCCAAATTTCATCAAGATCCGTTAAGCCGTTTTGACGTTAAAGAGTAACAAACATACATCCTCATAAACATTCGCATTGATAATATTACTAGCTAGCGCCCGCGACTTTACCCGCGTGATGATAAAAAAGTATCTTATGTGTTATTCTAGACTATAATCTACCTCTGTGCCAAATTTCACCAAGATCCGTTCTGTAGTTTTTTCGTGAAAGAGGATCAAACATACATCCATACTCACAAACTTTCGCTTTTATAATTTTAGTAGGATAGGAAGTAGGAAAGGATAGGATAGTAGGATAACACCCATTAAACTCCATGGTTACAAGTGCAACTGTTGAGCATGTCGTCCTGGGCTCAATTCCCAGATCAAGCAGAGTGCTATTAGGTTTTCGCATCAGAGTTCTTTCGGTAGAAACCATGGAATCTCGACCTGTACCTTGTGAGTCGATAACAATAGGTACGCCTGCTATTAAATGGGACTTAAATATAACTAGTGACCAGTGCCTACCCCTTCTGGAATAAAAGGTGAGATGATAGACGTGTTCTTGTATGACAATCGTAAATTGGCAAGCGTAAGATGGGACGCCCTCTGGCTCGATGGAGCGATGATCTTCACAGGGTGGCGGGCAGCCTCTGTTGTTTTGTGACGAATCTTTTAAATTTTGAAAGTACCTAATCTTATTGCCTGAGCCTTTTATGGAGAATAAACGGCATTTTAGAAAAAGCGTTTTGGAAATCATCAAATAACCTACCCCGCACTGGGCGGAGCGAGGGGAGTGTCAGAGTTTTACTAACTAAAACCCACCCATGTTCCAGTTTTTGCCCTTAATGTTCCTGAGTCGCGGTATCTCTTTCGAACAACCCCCAAACCCCGGTGCCTCTGTACCTAAATTATAGTTACGACAACGTTGTCTAACTTACGCAACCTCAACAAATAAACAATTACGAACAGACAATTTTGTTGTGCTCATTGTTTTATCAAAATCAAAGGTTTCAGTTCCATTAAAATGTTTTTAGTTATCAAACTTTGTAGCAGCTTGTTAGTGAATGTTTGACAGCATCACTTCTTGATAACTCGGTCGTATCGGCTGAGTACGACGGGACACGACAAATAGATGAAATAGAAGTTTAATGAAAATTATTATTGTAATATATAAAATTCTCGTGTCGAGGTGTTTGAAAACTCCTCCGAAACAGCTGAACCGATTTGTAGGACTTTTCAAAAATGACGACACGGTTGGCGCAGTGGCTGAGCGATCAACTGCTGCGCTGCGTGTCGCGGGTTCGATCCCCTCATGGAACAAATATTTCTAAGGCCTACAAGTAGTTGTTCTGGTTCTGGCTGTTTGTGTATTTGAGTTTAAATGTTTTTAAACGCACCCACGATACAGCAGAAATTTCTAGTGTGGGGCAACGCTTTTCTTTAATAAAAAAATAACCATCAAAATAACAAACTTTATTTCTTGATAATATGAGTGTAATCGTTTGAATATACAGATCGCTTTGCTGTATTTCAAAACTCCTGTATGATAAAAGCAGTTAGTTTCGATACAATAGATACCTACCAGTGACAGTCGCCAATCGTACCAAAACCTGATCTATATCAAAGCATAGTCAAACACAATGTACTCATATTGCAGGTAGTAAATAACAAGCTTCCAAAACTAGCAATAAATCTAACTGAGGCTGCCGAATATTCCATTTCCCGAATATATCACGGCCAAATTGAGTCAATGTCGCCCATGTTAGCTTTTTTTGTGACTTTCATATTTTTGGGATACGAGTTTCAATGTATTTTTTAGAGTGATAGAAAAACATTGAACGATTTTCCCTTCGTATTACTGACTGAAAAAATATCATACTGCGATCATCAATTTTGTTCGGCTGTCAAATGTGTTGATTACCACAGTTTCGGTCCTTATATTTTGTTGGTTTATGAAAAACTTAGTGTAGAGAGAGAAAAATAGAGGCGAATCTTAAAAAAAAAATCAAAGGATATTTAATAAATTTTCCTTTGTTTTGTGCATTGTCACTGGATGTTGGTTATATTTTTATTTTTGGGTTGGCTTGGCTAAAAACGCCGGGCGCCTTTGATAAACAAGAAATAGGTATGTATTTCTTGTTCATCAAAGGCTCCCGTTTTTACATAAATACATCCTAAAGTATTATATATATTATATAATACACATTCACATTTATTACATTTTTAAGGATGAACATAAATTTGAGACACGTAAGCAAATAGCCATATTTATTTTATTTATCGCTTAAATCACAAAAGATAGAAGCGGGCTAAGCCACAGGGATTTCTACCAGTTAACCTTTGGGTGATGCAGAAGCGAACAGAGGTAGTTGTATATCAAACACGAGATCATGTGACACGACAATCGATCGACGAATCGTGTGTGAGTGTATGTGTTGATGTGACTTACATGTGTATCATCATCACGTGACGTGATTTTATTTTTTTATTAACAAAGGTCACCAGCAGCTTCTGTATGAAAAATAACTTAAACTAGCTGGCGCCCATGGCATTGCCCGCGTGATATCAAAAAAAAAATCCTATTTGTGTTATTCCAGACTATAATCTACCTCTGCCAGATTTCATCAAGATCCGTTCAGCCGTTTTGATGTGAAAGAGTAACAAACATCTATACATTCATCCATCCTCACAAACATTCGCATTTAAAATATTAGTAGGATTTTAAAAAAAAATGGACTTATAATACAGATTTAATTACAGATTAACCAACATTTTCACATAAGTAATCACAAAAATTATGATGTATTAGCAATATAAAAAAAAAAACAATCAAAATTCTGTTAGGATATAATAGAAGACAAAAAATGTGTGTACTTCAAATAGTACTTAAATTTCTGCAAATATTTCTGTTGTTGGGGCTGTTTCTAGTCAGTGCGAAGTTTGATGGCATTGCTCTGATCAAATTATTACTCTGTATACAGATGTTTCGCTTACTTCATCAAAATTTCGATCATTAGTACGCAGTTCCTTGTTTACAGTTATATAGCTTTGTTTGATGTGCCATCATTGGTGGAATTTGAACTAGCTATTCATGAGACGACGGATTAAGTAACGTCATAGGATATGACGTCCAAAAGTCAAGCAATTATGGAATTTAAATTCTTTTTTTTTTAAAAAAAACCTTGCCCCACGCTTGGTATTTCTCCTGTAACCGTGGGTGTGTTTACAAACATTTAAACTCACATACAAAAGCAGCCAGACCCGAAACAATTACCTGTAAGTCATACAAATATTTGTTCGTGGGGAATAGTTGCTTGACCTTGTTTTTGTCAAAACATTACAGAATTTTAAACTGCAATGTTTCGGAAAAATATTACTGACGATTCTAAAAAATCTTCGAAAAGGTGAGACACGTTTAGTTTTAGCATACATTGTCATTAACTAGAATTAAATTTAAACAACAATAAATAACCAGTCAAAACTTACTTTCAATTAAAATAATTGATGGCAAAGCTATTGGTGAAAACGCCTAAAGTTAATGAAGTCCTGTTGAATTAGTTTAAAAGGTTTATGCAATAGTAAGGGAAGGTAAATATTTACCAGTGGGAAATTAATACAGAGCTCGTTCAACAACTTGTTAATGTTACGTAAACTACAGTTAAAGCTGTATAACTAGCTTTAGTAGGTCAGGAAGTGGAAAAGTGCTAATAACATGTGCTACTTTTTTTTTAATTTTGTTTGAATGAAATTAAAGAACACTTTGAAGAGAAAATTAGCAATTTGCACATCCTTTATTACATCATCTTTCTCCCCATCCATCGAACGATTAATTAATATTAAAGTTTATAAAAAGCTAAAAAACACGTAAGGGTATAGATTTTTATTATGCTAGTAACCTTATTTCATTGTCAATTACATTGACTTAAGTATGTGTTTCTATAAAATCATTGTGTATTGTTTTGTGTCAAATTTTCCAAAACCAAAATTTTCTACCTAGTGTTTTATTAGTGTTAGTGTTTAGTTAGTGCGTAGCAGCACTATAATTGATAATACATAATTCTAATGTTCAAACACACATGTTTGCAAAATTTTGGCTAAATCAGAAACCGGGAAAAGGGTTCAAAAATATTTTATGTCTTTTATGATTTTTTTAAAACATTTATTTGTAATACATAAGAAAATCCTATGCATTAGCAAATCAAATTACCCTAAGGAAAATACATAATATGATAGAATAGGTAATATGATTTTTTACATAGTTAGTTGTGACTAACTAGTGAAGCTTATAAAAGTGTATTAAATACGAAACAGCAGAACTCTCATGAAAACTCTTTTTAAAATGGGTCATTACGAAAATGGCGTGCCATTCTCTATACGTATACATCCAGTTAATAGTTTAAACAAGACTAGCAGAGATGTAATCTTGTTATCTAACAACGCTCGGTCTAAGGGCTCTCGTGTCAGAGTTGAGGTAATTCCCTTTACTTACAAAGCAAGTTTGTACGTCTAGATACAGTTGAACCTGAAAAGATTTGTACTTTGGTAATTTTCGTGTTTTCGAATTAGCACGAACGTTCCGCTTTAGAGTTACCTTTGTAGTGTTGCGCGTTAGTTTGTATGAAGTTTTATTTCTTACAAGTTACCCACTCATAACGCAATACATTATTTGTATCACTCAAAGCTATTTATATGATAACAGAACTCTATCATTAACATGAATGCAAAATAGGCAATAAATCCCGGAGCACAAACATTTTCTGAAATAACTGCACAAACCTGTTTTCAAGGGATGTGAAGAATCAAAGGTTTGATACTAAGTATTGGTTGGAAATGGTTGTGTTAGATAATAAAGTTATAAACTTGAGTAGGTGTATTTAGTTTTCACTAAGGCTTGAATTAATATTTGCTTTAGGATTGAGAGGTGCTACTATATTTCAAAGTTTCAAACATAAGCGGTTTCGTAAGATGGACATTTTGCAATATGTATTATAATTTCACCGTTGCTTCATTACCTTTTACCATTTCCTTTCTTCACTGCGGTTTCCTAACGATTCTTTTCTAAAACAAGTAAAATGTGGGCAGTAAAATTGGGCTAACTAACTGACTAGTGACCCGCCCCGGCTTCGCACGGGTGCCGTATCAATTATACGACATTACATTACTAATCTTTGAATTGCTCGCTTTTTTTTTCTGCTAGCAACGTAACTGTACTGTCCTACGGGGGAACATCAGGGGACTCGCAGGACGTCGGGCGCCGCGAGACGACTCCTGGCCACCATAGATGCATTGTGGACAGTGAGCAATGGGTAGCTCACCGTTCGTCCGTCTAATGACGACAGGCCGTGTCGACGGTGCGTTCGGGTTCCAAGCGCGCCTCAAAGAGATGAGGCAGGCACCTCTGCCTTGCTGATATCTCTACCTGCCGGGGTTACAGGTTGCTCGAAAGAGCAAAAGGGCAAAAGAAGGAACATGGTTGGGTTTTAGTCAGTAAAAGTCTGACACACCCCCCGCTCCGCACAGAGCACAGAAAGTTATTTGATGATTTCCCAACCGCAAAAAAGGATTATTTTTAAATAAAAATATCGTGTCTCAAGAATTATTTGACAGGGGTAGAAAGATTATGCAATAATAACATTTTAAATGATATTTGCGGTTTTACACGTAAAAAACTAATCACATAGCGAGGTATCGCTATCATAAATCCTTTTGATTGGGAACGCAGCTTAAATCGGAGATAGCTTGGTTTGCGTCAATGTGCAGGTGTCAAAAGAAACTTGGCTTGAGTCCAGAAACCCAAACTAGGCGAGCAAGTTTTTCGACACTAGGCGTGTCGTAAATGCATACGGAATTTTAAGCTGTTTTAATTTAAGAACGTATTTGAGCCACACGCTTGCAATTTTATTGCAATGATGGATAAGTATTTTCAGTTATTGTAGTTAATTAGTGAATGCAAATAGTGATGTTAATTTTAAGATTTTTGTTTTAAATTAAACGTTTGTTTGACTCCTCTGGGGCCCAACATATGGTTTTTAAATGATAAATAACTAAAAAATAAAAACTGGATTTTAGTCAACAAATCTTTATTTTAGTTTTACTACATAATTATATGAACAATTTTTTTATAAACAACTAGCTTTTGCCCGCGGCTTCGCTTACGTTAAATTCGGGGTAACACAGTTCCCCTTTCCTTGATTTAAAGTTACCTGCTACCTGTAGTTTTTGAACTTGCGCCTTATTTATTGTAATAGCAATGCTAAGTTTTCCCTTTTCTGCCCTCTTTCTCCCTCATATCTCAATATTAAAAAAAATAGCCTATTTCCGTCTCCAGGGTCCCAACTATCTCTTTACCAAAATCATCAAAATCGGTTTAGCCATTTAGGCGTGAAGACGTAACAAACAAACTCAGTTTCGCTTTTAAAATATTAGTAAGGATTTAAGATTTGTAACAAAGTTATTATTGATGTTGTGTGTGTGTTGATTATGTGACCCACGGATGCCCCTCAAGTTAAAGGGGAAAATTTACAAGTCCGTGATTAGACCTGTTGTACTGTATGGGTCAGAATGCTGGGCTGTAAATGTTAATTGCATGTAGCGGAGATGAGAATGTTGAGATGGATGTGTGGAGTGACAAGAATGGATAAAGTAAGGAATGAATATATTCGAGGAAGTTTGAAAGTTGCACCTGTTACAGAAAAATTAAAAGGGAATCGTTTGTCTTGGTATGGACATGTAATGAGGAGGGATGATGGACATGTGACTAAAAGAGTGATGGATCTGAATGTTGATGGACGGAGAGCGAGAGGAAGGCCAAAGAAAAGATGGATGGATTGTGTAAGGAATAATATGAAGGAGAAAGGAGTAAATGATGCCGTGACGTCTGATAGGGGAGAATGGAAGAAGAAAACGTGTTGCGCCGACCCCAAATAGAATGGGACAAGGGCAGGAAAATGATGAACAAAGTTATTATTGAAACAAAATACGCCATAATTCTGTAATATCTTTGCAAACAGATCTATTATGAATATTTCATGTCCCTAGGCATAGTTCTAGAATTCAAAACAATGTTCCAGGATTTCACAAAAAGCCCCCTAGGTACAATGGTAGATTTTGTAATAATGTAAGCAGACAACCACCTCAGGGGTGACGACTAGACAGTAGGCACTCCTCATTCAGCCCAGGGCAGTCTGCTACCCACTTCATTTAAATACAACGAATGTTTTCCGAATGAACTCATACTAGCTGTTCCCCGCGGGTTTGTGTCTCATTATTTTTTTGTAGCAGGATAAATAAATGAGAACAGTGTAGGCGCAACTATGAGGACTAACAGTGCTGTAAGTCGTGGATTCGAAATCAGTCAGGAAAGTTTTTGTTTAATAGACGATTTCATAAAAAAAAAAATGACGGGTTGCACTCCGGGAGTGCCGGCAGAAGTGAAAACTTGATTATTAACGTTGAACTTGTGGAGTGACGGTTTCACTCATTCCTTCCGAGTCAGTTGGCAAATACACAATGTCAGTGTTTATACGATTTCTGTATGTAAAACAAAAGAAATCATAATAATATAGAAATGAAGTAATTGGAGTAAATGAAAATTTTAGACCATAATATTCTTTTACTATTATAAAATTAAAGTTGTATGCTTATTCCAATAAACAGCCACAGGCAAAGTGTAGTAAGTAAATTATGGAAAACCGTGTTGTCGATGAAAAGGAAATATTTAGCTGGCTACGAAAGTAAACAAATGTTATGAAGCAGATTAGGAATTGTGTAAACTCACCTATTCAGGTTCATCAATTTCAGCTTCTTGAGCTGCAGTCGTGAATATTTTTTGATTTTATTATTTTTGTTCACTATTTTTGTATTTAGGTGTCAATATACGCTTATATATTCTCTTGGGTAGTCGGTGACAACGGACGCAAAAAAGTTGTACACAAGTGCTCTCTAAGGCGCGCTGCGGCCGACTGGCGCGGTACGGGAGCGGTGGTTTAGCCTGCCTGCGCGCAAAAATACTGCACGTCTTTTTGTTAATAATTCCTTTTAAAATTTGACACTCCCTAATTCCTTTTAAAATAAAACCATAATTCCTTAATATGTTTAATAGTGAATGTGTACACGAAATTTTATTGAAATTCGTCTTAAAACATTCCAATAAAACTGGTTTTGCTTTTCATGGACGTGTTTAAAAATGCTGATTTTGGATAAACTTTGCGATTTTTTTGTATCGAGCCAAATTGGGTCAATCGTGTTTTGGCTCTCATAACTCACTAAAGAATATCTTTAACTTTAACAAAAAAAAAAAACAGTAGGCCCAGGCATACATTTTCGCCGCGCCGTAGAGAGGGGATAGCTGTCTACTCTCCATCCGTCTTACGCTTTTTCGATCAGGTCACGTGTCCTGACGCGAGTTTAAGATTTTATACCCATTACAGAAAAAGTGCTCAACGCCGCTAAAGAAGTTTTCACTTCAAAAATTATCTCCAGTGCTCCTAAAATTTGTGGAGAACATGTCACGAAACTAAAAGATCTACTAGATACTTCATCCTAGCGTGTCGATGGTAATCTAAATTTATTTGTTTAAACGTCATGTACAATGGTGGTACATAGGCGGACTTAATGCCATAAGGCATTCTCTACCAGTCAACCTTTGAGTAAAATACGACAACATTGTGATAGGGTACAGACGCCAGCAGGTCAGGCTACCCGAAACTGTAAATTTTTCCCAATGAACCTTCAACCTAATACTTTAGAAATAAAGTCGAAAATCTATCAAAGAAATCTGACAGATTGTAGTAGCTTGATGTGCAGGCGTCTGTACAAAAAAATTACATTAAAAAAAATTATGCTATTTTAGAAAACGTATATTATACTTATGTATATTACAACATATATACTTATGCGTTTTTTTAACAAATGCTAAAACACATTTATATATGAAATTAACTAGTAATTACTGTAATTACTATGACTTTTAATTGGTAGAAGGACTAAAATAGTGATAACGAACTTTTCTTTCAAACTGTGTCGGCCCAGAACTAAGCCACGCGGGTAACCCTTTCAGTAGCGTCCATCAGTTTGCTATGTGACATAACTAATATCTAATTTATTCGTTTTGCCCTCTCAAAGGGAAGAGACCTGTTTTTTTGGATCGGAAATCATCAATTGGGCGGAGCTGAAAGGAGTGCCAGACTTTTTCTGACTAAAATTCATCCATGTATTGTAATTAACACTTGAAACGGGATATTTACCATGTTTATTATTTATACCGAGTTTCCGATATTTCGGCGATGTTGCAAACGCCATGATCACGGATGAACTGAAGTTATTGCGGGTGGATGTTTACGAGCAGACAAAACGATCAACCCTCTTTCTTATTCGTTTTTTGCGTTCGTTACCACTAACACCGTCACTCACAAGTCGATTTTGCTCTCGACACACAAAACTCACTGTATCAAGTACCGATCTTTTTTCACTACGTTTTGGGTTTTTACACAATTGAAAAAAGATATTAATTATTACACAATTGGTAAATATCCCGTTTCAAGTGTTAATTACAATTTATGTAACCATGTCAGTTTAAAGACTTATAAATTCATCCATGTTCCTTCTTTCACCCTTTATGTTCTGGGGCCTCTGGAACAACCCGCAACCCCGGCAGGCGGTGGCCCTGACGGGCACCTCTGCTTTGCTAATGCTCCTTGAGGTACGCGTGGAACACAAACGCGTAACATAAACGTAAATACGTCGCTCGGGTTAAGACCTTACGCCTTAAGCTACCTATCTGTCGAATCACATAACGTTTTACTTAGTGGTTTAGGCGTTAAGTGGTAACAAACGTATATACAGAGTACTTTTCGCATAAATTTACATATGTATGCATGTGCATGCATACATTGTACATAAGTGGTGTCTAGGTGTTACGAAAATTTTATTTAAACCTTTCATGGCGTACCAAGTAAAATACTGTAAGATCTTAGAACTATGCTAGACTTAGCGTAGGTCGTGGGTACCCACTGCGTGGAACTGTTCATATTGTAGAAAAATGAACACGAAGCGAGCATTTTGCATGTTTATTTAAGATATGAAGAAAATTCGACGCAATTTTTCTTTTGGCGCGTGGGTGACTGAAATGTGGCAAGGTGACATGTAAACGAAAGTAGGAGAGATGCGACGATATTTATATCAATTGTAAACAAAACCCATTAGTAGAGTAATACTCGTAGAATAGCTTTTTTTTCATAAAAAACCGCATATGATATGCCAAAATGTCGTTTTACTACGCACTTTGGCGAAATATATACATATATGGTTTCCACACTTTTTTTATAAAGGAAAAAATAACGTCTATTTCAATTACAAAGGACATTTCGATACATGTTTCTGGAGATCACCTTTACATCACACCGCGCTTACACTTATCATTATCTTATGCAATTAAAAGACAGTCAGTGTCCGGGGTTGTGGGTTGTTCGAAAAAGATACTGTGGCCCCGCAAGATATCGGCCAAAAGAAAGACCATGGGTGGGTTTTCGTCAGTAAAAGTCTGACAAATGAATCCCAATAATCAGGGGTTCAGGATACGACATCGCATTGGTTCACGACATCGCAACGAATATGTGTATATGTTTAGCTCGTATGTAGTCGAAAAATAATATATACCTATAAAAACGTAAATACCTACACCTCTTCATTTATTTTTGCGGTAAGCGTAGATACAGAAAAAGTCTACATACTCTTGGAGTTTTAACTCAAAGATAGTATGAAACATCTGGTCTTCCGCTAACCCAGCCAGCGATAAAATAATAGTTTAGCTAAAAATTCAGCTCACATTTTATAGACCTGAGATCGTTGCCAACTGCTGGTCTTTGAACCGCGCAGGCTGTTGCCATTTGACATACTTATTATTGTGTTTTTTGTTAAAGTAAAATGATTTTCCTTTTATTGTGTCTGGAAAAGCTTCTGTACCGAATAATCGCCAAGTATAATGTTAGTTTATTTAGTTTCTGAGAATTTGACGGCACGGTTGGCGCAGTAGCTGAGCGGTCGACTGCTGTGCTGCGTGTCACGGGTTCGATGATTCGAAATATTTGTACGACCTATAAGTAGCTTTTTCTGGTCTGGCTGTTTTTGACACATACAGTTTAAATGTTTGTAAACGCCGTCCCGATACAAGAGTAATTCCTAGTGTGGGGTAACGTTTGGGTTTTTTATGGCTCATAATAAGACGTGATGAAATATCCAATGTGCCGAATACTAAACATCATTATTTCACTTTTGCTATTTTACAAGTACGAGAGCCACAGAAACAACTCTAACAGCAAAACAAACTTAATCAACTAATGCACAAAACGTAGTCCGGAAAGCATTCAAAAGCAAATATCAATTAAAACATTTCTAAAAATTACAGCGAACATGTCACTCAACCTGTTGTAACAACATAATATTTCAGTGCAGTAAAACTTTTCAATTGGCGTAAAGTTGCGCGGTGCTCGGCGCCTGATCAAATTATTACCACGTTGCGGTTCCAACTGCATCAAACTCTCATATCATAACCAAAAAGGCTTAAATGATGCTAACTCACAACCTTCCCCTACTTTAAGGCTGCTTTTCCACCAGAAATAAGCGAGGGATATATTTTAAGTTTACCAAGAGTAAAGCATATTTTTCACAGCTTGAGCTAATTTTCACACACATCGTTCGCTACGCATTTTAGCTCATCTTCGACGGAAACTTCCTATGCTCTGGGCGGAGCGGGGGGTCTGTCAGACTTTTCCTAAAAATAAAAGCCACCCATGTTCCTTCTTTTGCCCTTTATGTTCCGGGACAGCGGTATCTCTTTCGAACAACCCGCAACCCCAGCAACGAAGCCTTAAGTAAGATGGTCGTAACTTCAAAATAGGTTCACTCAAGCTCGTCCTTTTGAGTTACAACGTTATAACTCATGTCTTCGCTTAGTTGACAGGAATGATTACAGACTGTGTGTGGCAACTTCTTAATAAGTCCTCACAACATTTGCATCGGCAACGGAGAGTTCCACCGCTGAAATGTACCCCAACTTTCTTCTTGAATCTTCAAGTTTGTGTCGTGAACTAAAGTTTCTCGTAAAGTGTCGAAGCGATAAAGAATGTGGGTAAGTACTGACTTTTTTTCGCGTGAATGAAGTCCTAAACAAGTATAATAAAAAAGTATTTTCTATTGTGTTGTGGAAAAAGTTTTTCAACTGAAAAGGGACAGTTTGGAAGTTCAATGCACGCATTTTGAAGGTGTTCATAGAAGTACAATATGAAAGGATTAATTCATTTTCTCAGTTCTGACTGTGATCCTCAGATCAGGCTTAAGAGCCATTGGTTTTGTATGAAATATATATTGATTAAGAGCATCCCAAATATATTCTTATGCCCACTTTATTAAAATGGGCTCACCTTCATATTTCATCTGAAACTTACCAGGTGAATCCAGTGTCTGATCCTTATCCACCCTCGTAAGGAATACGAACGTTATTTTTAAACAGTCTACGTACAAAAAAATACCCAAAGACATCTCTACATGAAATGGGGATATAATTTTGAGTAAAGAGCACTCATAAGAGCGAAAATTGTCTGAGATTTGTCGTGTCGACGGTGCGTTTGTGTTCTACGCGCTTAAAGAAATGTCAGCAAGCCTGCCAGGGCCACCGCCTGCTAGGGTTGCGGGTTGTTCGAAAGAGATACCGCGGCTCCGGAACATAAAGGGCAAAATAAATAGAACATAAAGGGAAGAAAGAACATGGGTTTTAGTCAGTACAAGTCTGACTTTCCTCTCCGACTCGTCCAGAGCGGGGGAAGTAATTTGATGATTTCCCATCCGCAAATAGGGGCAACAATTTTCTTACATTCAGTGTTCTATTTTACCAAGGTTAAGGCGCCACCCCGACCAAAACGCCGCGCAAGCCGTTTTTGTACAGTTTTCTAGAGTTATCTACTTGTTATTTAAAACGAACTAAGTAACAAAAAAAATACATTAAATTTCTTTATAATCTGGATTCCATTATTGTAGATTTAGTTTTTATTTTTATTGAGTCATTATTTAGTAAATCTCCTTACAACAAAGCCCCCGAAATGAGAAAAAATATCAATAAAATGCATCTCCTCGTAAAGTAAACATTGTTTAATTTTGCTACTGACACTAATGGATACACAATTCTATAATGAACATTTTGGTAGAAATATTTTTTCACCCCAACCCAATACTTAATTTTATATAGATTTTATTCCAAAAAATAGGCAAAATTCACTACTGCTCCCACTCACTCACTCCTGCGCGGCAAAGAGGGAAGCGAATACTCAAGGTTATTTGCGTAGGGTACGGCCTTAATAATACACTAAGGTCATCGCCCTTTACATAGGTTCTAATAATTATTATCATAATGTGGAATATTACTTCTAATGTCTAGCGAAATTCCAACAACAATATTGTCGCATAATCGTTTTCTTTTATGACTACTCTTGCTTGCTCCCTGCTATTTACTTTATAAACATTGTTGTATATTAATATGTTATTTCAGTGTATGCTAAAACCCCTTTCCTTTATTTTTCATTAAAAACGAATAGTCACTTGGTTATTAACTGCGGCCCTCGTCACTTGAGTGACTTTGGCTGTGTGTATTTGTATTTTAATTTCTTACTCGTAATAAAAACTAGGTTCTAGGCTCCAGGTCCTGAAGGTTCTTCTGCGTGTCGTGGGTTTAATCCAACAAATATTCCTATTTCCAACAGGTAGTTGTTTTGGGACCTGGCTAAATTTGTGGGCAAACTTCGATAGCAAGCATAATAACCCTCCATAGCTTTAAACAACGAAAAACGTCGATTTTTCAACAAAAATAAGGCATAGATCTATGAGTCAAAAGTCTCTGAATTCCGGAAGTAAATTTATTTTCCGTCTTTTTGTGATAAAAAATTGAGGAGTGTTAAAAATACAATTAATCTCACAGCATTTTAGTTAAACTAACAAAATCAAATTATTCATAGATATGAACAAATTCTTAAAATATTAATTATATAACATGTGAAATATTTTTAATTTTAAAATTGTCGTATTTACGTTGCGGTTTAATGTTCATCGTTAGCCCGACTCAGTCCACAATAATCTGTCTCCTTTAAACAAATAAATTGCTAAATCCGTAACTGTATACTTAGAAGGAAGTGTTACTAACAATGAAGGAACAAAATCTCGCTTCTCCGCATTTTCTCTTACGTTAAGCTCATTTTAGTTAATTTCACAGATTTCCCAAGACACGCGTTACGATGAAGCTCCAATTCCGAGGCACAATTTTTAAACCACTTCCAAATGAGATTAACGAAAACTAATCCCACAGCTGACACTTTTTCCAATGAAAATGAAGCATTCGAAAATCAAGCACAATCGTGTCGTTTTAAAAATCTTGCAAAAAGTCCGACTGACATGAATAGCGCTGTAAGTGAACTTTTTATTTTGTCGCGCGAGAACAATTGCGTTCCTCGGCGGTCCACCGGTCATCAGTCACATGAAGTGGCCACTAGACTGCACAGACAAGAGGATTGTGGCTCTCTATGCACTTTTACTTTATGAATTTATAGTCCGCCACTATTCGCTAGCACCGTCGTTTATCATGTTGCGATGTCGAAACGAATTTGGAATTATTCAAATTCAGCGAGTTTCTGTTTCTATGTAAGTATGTACAATAATTTTCAAAATCCTTATCCTTACTATATAATATTATAAAAGCGAAAGTGAGTTTGTTTGTATGTTTGTTTGCTTGTTACGTCTTCACGATTTTGATGAATTTTGGTACAGAGATAGTTGGGACCCTGGAGACGGACATAGGTCATTTTTTTTTGATAAAAGAGAGAAATGAGGGAGAAAGACGGAAGAAAGGGGAAAACTTGGTTTTGCTATTACAATAAATAAAACGCAAGGGCAAAAACTGCAGGTGGCAGGTACCTGCAAATCAGGAAAGGGGAACTGTGTTACCCCGAATTTAACGCGAGCGAAGCCACGGGCAAAAGCTAGTATCTAATATTATTGATTCATGAATTGGTTATGATGAGTTTCAATGAAAAAGTTTTTACAATGACGGGTAGAATTACCTCCTTGGCGGATACAGGCTGTATGGATCTAGGTATATGGACCAATAGACCAATGGATTGACAATTGGCTGTTTGTGTATGTGAGTTTAAATGTTTATAAACGTTCCCACGATACAGGAGAATTTCTCCTGCATCGTGGGAGCGAACTTTTTTTAAAAATAAAAACTTCATAATGGGTAGAATGCAATATTACAATAACTACATAATGTTGGAAAACAGTTTTCAAACCACGTGGTTCGAATCCATCTTTATTTTTATATTTCGAAGCTGACACTCTCTATATTAATTCGACAACCGAAAGGATTACTCTTAAGCCAATATGGCTGGCTGAATTTATTTCTTCACAGCATTGTGTCAACTAGATTTTATAACCTTTTTCGAAACTTTATATAAGTAAGTCAATATTGTAATATCTTTAAGTTCATCAACTAGCTTAAAGGCTTTTATAACTAAGCCCATTGATGAAATGTCAATAGAATTGACTTTAGCTTCTGATTGAAATTTAATTTGCGATTTTTGAGACCTTAGCTCGGGTTAGTAAGGGTAATAAATATTCATGCTAACAAACCAAATGAAAGTTTCATCATTTGCCTATATAAATGAATTCTACATTGTAAAGATTTTTCTTATAGTTCGGTTGAGTAGTGCAAAAACTTTAGAAGTTTAACAACGAGAAGCCCAAACAAAAAAATCCTAAAAAAAACTGGTGCTGCCCATAGTACAAACATTCAATTTAATTAACACATTAAATAAATACAATAAAATTAGATAGATTTGATCGGAAAAAAGTTAAAGGATGGCAAGAAATTCTTTCTACCCGTCCTTAAAATATTTTTTTTTATCAAGCTCCACATACTTGAATATGATACCCGTTCTTGAGCTATTTACAATAATAATTGTGGTGGGCCCAGTTGATTAATGTAATTTCTAATACTTAGTGTAATTTAATACTTAGGCCATTAAAGAAAAATAACTGTAACAAAAAAGTGAGAAACATTATCTGTCCCATATGTGGGTCCACTTTCTTAACCCTCTAAAACTCTCGTTGGTTTTCCAACACAGGTTTCAAATCAAATAACTCTTGGACTCTTGGTGCCCTAACCGCTTGGACACGATCTACACGCTCGAACGACAAGCGTGTTGCGACAGCAAGAGCGCAAATGAAAGAAGTTACTAAACCTTACCGCCCTGTTACAAAGTCACCGACGACGCAAATTATGGACAGACGGTACTTACCCAAACGATGGTGTGGTGAAACCAGTAGCGTGTCTAGCGGCTAAATATCACAGGTCAGGTAAGAAGTTATAGATCAAGTCAAGCTGTACACTGTGGCGGTCTGCTCAGCTTGAGCAAAGCACCGCGGAGTCTTCGAAGAGGTGATCGGTGGCGGCAGCGTCCGGCCCTGGTTCAGTCCATGGTCCGAAGCGAGAGGTAATGGGAAGCGGTCACCTTCTGCCGAAGCAGTTATGCTATGGAGGTGTCCAGACGACTCCTGGCCACAGTAAATGCAGGTCTAGCCTCCACCAGGTTAAATAAATCCATTTTAACGAGAGCCGGATCAGACTCCGGACACCGAACTACAACAGATAATGTACTAAAATATCTGCCAATCTCCGTGTCCGCAGTCAGTTTGTCGTTTTACCGCACCTTGATGTCACATCGTCTGAGGTCATGGACGGAGCGTAAGATAGAAGAAAGCTCGTAAGAAGTGACGTCATCAGTCACGAGAAGTGGCCACGCTCCATTGCCTTGACAAAGAGATGGTGAAATTCATTTCAGTGCAGTCCCGCGAGCTTCCGTGAGATATGACGTTCTTTATTGCAGTACACTGTTTCATTTCAAGTTGTTCTTCAGTTTATTATGGTTTAATAGTACGGAATGATACTTTAAGACTGGGGTTAGAACGTTTTGTTGTAGAAAAGAAAAATATACGGAAAGTTTATTTTATTTTTGAAGTAAAAAAAATCGTTTTCGGTTTCGGATTTAAGTTATTCTAGACAAGTTCCGTTACACTTTCAACAAAGGGTAATAAAATGTTTACAATAGCCATTTATCAACTCGAAAAAAATGGCTCTAGTATTTATCTAGTTACGCCGTTCTAGAAAAAGTATCTGATTTATGATCAAAAATTTAACAGTCATTCACCCCAAATAAAAAAATACCGACACCCTCAACCAAGTACATTAACCTGTCTGCATATTAGCATAACAACGAAGTAGAAAATCATACCATTCCACATTTTAACTTGCGCAAAATTACATCCAGTACATAAACACGCGGTGGCGTAAACCTCTCTGTATTCGCATTAATACCACAGAGTAAATGTAGAAGGTCGGGTCCATTCACTTGGAGAAAGTGGATGTAGATACACTCTCGGAAATTATAGTCAGATATTAGCCAGTAAAAGTATGCGCTTCGGAAATTATAGTCTATGTTTGGAAACATGAACATGCAATGATGAGATAAAAAAAAACCTATTTTATATTACCATGATAAACAAGTCGATGCAAAATGATCATGAGGTGATGGTTTTTTTTATAACGTCTTGAAAGTGATCCTATGAAGTTGTTAGCTGGGGGAGAGAACCTCAAACAAACCCAGCCGCCGCGAGAGACGTCCCGGGCGTCGGGCAACGTGAGACGACTCCCGGCCACGGTAGTTGCGGGCCTGTGGACGGTGAGCTACCCATTGCTCACCGTCCGTCTGTCCGTCTATTGTCGCCAGGCAGTGTCAACGGCGCATTCGCGTTCCACGCGCGCCTCATAGAGATATCAGCAAAGCAGAGGGGCCAGGGCCACCGCCTGCCGGGGTTGCGGGTTGTCCGAAAGAGATGCCGCGGCCCTGGAACATAAAGGGCAATAGAAGAGACATGGGTGGGTTTTAGTCAATACAAGTCTGAGCGGCCAGAGCGGGGAAGTTATTTGATGATTCCCCATCCCTAAGAAAAGGGTGTTTCACCAGCAGACAGCGGCAGTGAAGAACTAAGAGGCTTTGCCTCAGTCACGATTACTCTGTAGAGTAACGTTCGTGCTTTCCGAAACACGAAGATTACCGAAGAGCGTATTTTTCTGGTTCTTTTTTATTTCTTATTATATGTACACCATACAAATACATGAAACATTACGTATCGTATCGACGTCGCGTTTTATTCGTTTGTGTGTCTCCAACTGCAAACGCCTGTTTTCGCTTGTAATATGAAGCCGATTCCACCTTCTGTACAACTCTGTGTCATCACATTGTCCTGTGACGTCATCCTATTCGCAAACCAAATGTTCCAATTATCATAGCTAATGTGCCGAAGAGATGGCGAACAGGCCGTAAGGAAACAGACGTCTTTAACATATTCCCGGCGCTTTTTGTTGATACGTTCTACTCTGTTTTGTGACGAAATTACGTATGGAATGAGGTTAGAATGGTAACAATTAGGAAATTTAAATGTGTAGCTTAGAGGAGTGAACTTGATTTAAATATTAAAGCGACTATGAGATAATATGTGACTTAGATGTTCAGTTCGATCCCTACTCGTTGTTCTTATGACATGAAGTTGCTCACAAGTGCAAGGCGTAACCTAAAAAAACACATACAAATATAATATCATATGTGCTAATATTAAGTTGCGGCCCGCGATTTCACCCACGTAGACCGGAATAAAATAGTGTATGTCTATGTGTACGTGTTAATCCAGGGTATCAGAAATAGAATAGAAGAAATCAGCTATCTACACATCAAATTTCATCCAAATCCATTTAAGCCATTCGAGCGTGAAGGAGTAATAAACATACACACATACAAACTTTTTCTTTATAATAGTGTGATACTAGAAAATTTCGAGAAGTAGACTTCCATCCATGATTCTTCTTTTGCGGGGCTTCTTGCTCCGGGGCCGCGGCAAAACCTTTACGTGTAGAATAGAAACGGTTGTTGAAGTATTTGAAGAGTCAGTTACTGGGCACTAAGTTCTCAACGATGCCTGAGTTCTTTCTCTTTATTTTACGAATATTGTAATTTGTAATACATAATGTATGAAGCTTCGACATCTTTATTCTGCAAGTTCCAAATACATGTAGATTATAAACATGAAGATCGAATCTCACAAACCTCATTTTTTTCAGATTTCTCCAAGGCCTGAATCCAGGCAGAACGTTTATCTTGCTACCAAGACGTTGAATTAAGTTTAACTGCTTGCGAATAAAGATGTCCTTCTCAGATAAAAATATCCGATGGGGGAAAGAATTTTCTAGCTTTCTTCGAAACGGTCTCAGTGGCAGAGGGTTCGACGGACGTCGGCGAGTGACAATAAAATTAGATAAGTACAGGATAGCCCCGATCCCGCCCGGTCCGTCTTGCGGACGGAATCAATCGCAGTAAAACATGGTATAGTGAAACCAGACACACTACCATTCAAATACCAAAACACAAAGCATTCTCAACCTTAACACTGGAGCTTTAGAACTGCTTCCTTTAATTTCAACAGCTAAATATAACTTTGCCGATGTGTATATCAGTACGCTTTTCTGTAATGACACGAAACGAGTGGACTTTGAACGAAACGGGGATATCAGAACGGATTACAGAAATCTCCCTGTGAATCGGCGCGACGAAAAATGCACTAGACGGTTTAAATTGCTATGTTTTTGATGAAATTTTAAACGATGCTTTTTCGTGTGAACTGTAACTATTTTTCAGGACACTGTGTTTTTGTATCAAAGAAAATAGGCACTTATATGATAGAGTCAAAATTACTTACTGCACTCAAATCAAAATTATTACATACCTCTTTGACAATCATTACATAGTATAAAACAAAATTGCTTCCCGCTGTCAGTCTGTCCCTATGTATTTGCTTATATCTTCAAAACTACGCAACAGATTTTGATGTGTTTTTTTAAATAGATAGATTAATTTAAGAGGAAGGTTTATATTATGTTAATATATTATTAGTATCTACATACATTGCACACGTGCTACGATGCTGAGGCGGATCGCTAGTTATTATTATATTTACTCACCCTTATAGGATCACTTTGTTGCCCGTCTGGCTGTCTGTTTATTAAGACCTTTTTTTCGGAAATGCGTGGTGATATCGAATTGAATAATATCAAATACTGAGGTCTGCAGTCCTTTGGAACTGTGACAAAATCAACCCTCCAATTGCAGTTGGTAAACTAACCGCAACCAATGACGATGCATGGGGACAACAGTTTTCCAACGGCTAAGTTAAGTTTGTCCTTCAATACAGTTTATCTTGTTTTTTTTTATTGGGTACCTACAAGTTTGTATGGAAATCTTAGTGCACGAGTCCGACACGCACTTGTTTTATTTCATGTTAACTTTCGAATCATTTTGTGTTTTGACGTTTTAACACAAGTGCCATGAAACATAAGAAAAGTGTAGCTTCAAGGCATTTCGACAATTCTAGATAGATAGAAAGGTAATTCGCACTCTTGCAGAATAGTTGAATGCCTAAGTATCTATTTAAGATTGTCTTTATCAATTGCCATTAGCGCATTATGAAATTATTCTACAGTTGATTAAACAGTTTGATTGCAGACAGTGCGTGCGCGGAATGCAGTTTGAGATTATATCTTTGGACGTAAATTACTGGATATCCTTGATAGCTATATGGATTAAAATAGAATATTTAAGATTCGCAGTTTTGCAACTTACCTTTGAAGAAATTTGTATCTCACTAACTACTAGGTATTGATAAAGTAAACATAAAAGTCAGATGTGTAGTATTCGCAACCAGCTTGTCTATTTTAAGGATGTTCAAAATTTACGAAAACTTTGTATTAAAAAGTAAACACGACTTAAAATTTAGAGTACACAGAATAGAGTTATGAATGGAATAGCACATGGAGCATATAGCCTCCATGCCTTCGCCGGTACACACATACAATTATGTCGTTTCCCATGACCTTTTGACATAAATGTGGGTGAAACAATGTTGAATCTCCCGCATGTAAAGACATGCACGACTGGTTGTGGGCTAGCTGGTTTTGTCTCAAATAAAACTATAAAAAAAATGAATCCAAATTTAACACCGAAACGAAAGAGTACACGATAAAAAGTACGAAGAGTACAGTCTCAAACAGTTGTTGAATTGTTTTACAGGTCGTATGGCGTTGTCCTTTCGTGTAGTGATCTATTTTTACTAACCCTAAACTGGCAGCTGTTAACCTGTTTTTTTTTATTGCCAACCCTTTACCACAAAAACTGCAACAAATTCAAATCTTGCGTAAATGTAGGGACACCCGATACGTTTATGACTCTGATGTTTAGACGTGGAAAAAGCAAAAGGAGTGTAACTTCTGTCTACCCCGTGAGGAAAAAGCGTGAGTTTATAAACGTTTATATATGTATGTTCTACGCAAAGAATAACAACAATGTTACCATAAAATGTAAATTTTATAGAAGACTTTTCGATGCAATAAAATACACCCCTACAAAATCATTATCACCGCGTTAATAGACAATTTGGACACCTATACACATAAATAAACTCCATTAAATAGGTACTGACGCCAAAGCAAGTGCGGTTTCAATCGCCATAAACGTAATGCTTGTGTCGAAAAATGAAATTGATTTTGCTCCCGCTTCCGCCTCCGTGCCGTATCACGGCGTTTCAAGAGGATGGGGTGGCGCTAATAACTAGCAGCGAACCTGCCAGAGATGTT
The DNA here is from genome assembly GCA_905475445.1 of Ochropleura plecta. NCBI lineage: Eukaryota > Metazoa > Arthropoda > Insecta > Lepidoptera > Noctuidae > Ochropleura > Ochropleura plecta. The sequence continues at coordinate 15,777,312 of FR997723.1, forward strand.
TATTTAATGGCGTACCCTATAGACGCCTCTAATGGGGATTCGTACTCGATACCACAGAATAAATAGCACCAGAAGCACAGCCAGAAGAAACGCACCGCACGCAAACTTTTCGGTAACAGCGAGTGTAAGCTGTTAGCGAGATTCACTTTGTTTGAGATCACTATACTTACCTACACCGTCTACCCTATATTATAATAGAATATAAGTTATGGTATTTTGTAGTAGTCCTCAGTCCTACTTGTACTTGCTGAACAAAGGTTTACCAAACTAGAATGAAGACACGCATATTGATTTTGCGTATATTCATTCCCGACTCGATATAAGAAGATAAAAATAGTATCGAAACTTTTGAGATACTGTTTGTTTTGTTCGCGAATCAGGAAAGTTATCAAACGTGATATAACCATCTTTCTTCCCTCTTGCTCTTGTAATGCTTATATGTCTGGTGTTTTGTGAAAGAAAGTATACAAGATGTTCCGTGTTCATTTTAATTGAAACCAATGTATGTTGTTTACTTTTGTTGTTTTATTTTGTGTTTTCATATAAATAAATGCAACGGGTCAAACAATGCAGGAGAATAGCAACAGGATGCAAATCTGTGTGTGCATATGCCTGTATTCTTCCGATATAAGAAGCTGGCTTTCTGTTATCTATGTATTCTGTGCCCCTTATGGGAATCGCACTCGTTTCTTGCCTTCTCGCATATCTGAAGCCGCACCGCAAAGAAAATTATTTTTCAATGTGTTGTGATTCTTGCGTGCAACAAAAATGAGATAAGGGGAGAACAATTTGGATGTTTGTTTGCTTACAAAATATGATGCGAGCATGTAGCGAGGAATGAATTTGAAAGGCAAATAGGAGCGTTCCATTGATGCTGATAAGCTAGGTTTATTTTATGGTGCTTGATTTTAGAGCTATCAAACGTGGTTAAGGGTGTCAAAAAAACAAAATAGATACCAGCAACCTCCGGGATTGCGAGTTGTTCATAAGAGATACCGTGCCCCCGGAACATAAAGGAAAATAAAAGGACATGGGGGGTTTTAGTCAGTACAAGTCTGACACTTCCCCCCGCTCCGTCCAGAGAGGGGGAAGTTATTTGATGATTCATCCACAAAAAAGGTACTAGCAATGACTTGAATCGAATCTTGTGGAATAATATAAGTATTTCTATAATAGTTATTATTGTAATATCTTGAAAGAGATAAAACTACGTTTTAAATGATGAAAGTAGACTTCAAGGTTGTCCCAAGACATTTTAATTATTTGCAACTTTTCTCGACTGAAAAGGAAAAATAAAAGTATAGAAGGCGGCCCCTGAAAAAAAAGCAATAAACTAAAAGATTATCAAAATGTGGGGAAGAAATACAATACTTAATCCTGAAGAGAAATTTTACTGAAGGTGATGAAACTAAAATACATTATTATGTAATTCACAGTCCACCGAACATATCATCATACTCCGTCGATTTGACAGTCGTGGTGTGAGACTAAGGAAGTAAGGAAGTGTTCAGACGTTGCGATTAAATGTACACATTCACCTACATAACGCGTTGTCAGGTAGCACGTGTAAATCAGGCTAATGTGACATTTCTGGCTTCGGCCGAGCACGCCACGTATTACGAATGAAACCGAAAACATCTTTAGGTTAGGCTACCTGAAGATTGAGGAATGCGGAAAGTGTTTCAGTACTTTTCATTTATTAGTGAGAAAAGTTTATTATCTGTAATAAAAAAAGAAGTTGCAGGAACAAAAGCAATAAGAGTCTTTATCATTTTTTAATGTATTTTTAGGGTTCCGTATCTCAAAAGGGATCACGTTGTTGTCCGTCTATCTATCTTTCCATCTGTCTGTCAAGCCCATTTATCTCAGGAACACGTGGAGGTATCGAGCTGAAATTAAAATCGTATACTCAAATTAGTAATCCCTTTGTGCTGTGAAAATCAACCCTCTAAGTCTACGCAATCAATAGATATGCCTGTTTATGCCGCTAGTCTGTACGGATCCCTAGGTGCGCGAGTTTGACTCGCTCTTGGCCGGTTTTTTTACGTTCTTATTTGCTAACAGTTAACTGTAATGGTACCACTCATTACAATGCATGAAAATTACGTGTAAACTGCTTCTTTATAGAACAAGATGTTCACCACATGGCTGGGCAATGATATACCTTCTCAAAGTATTATAATTAACATAAACACTGTAATTTATTACAGCTGTCATCGAAACAGTATGGCTGTTCGAAGAATAAAAACAATAAAAGTGTAATCCCAGTAACACATATTAAATTACTCTATCAAATGTGTGCCGCATTAGGAGAATGACAAGTAACCGTATCACAAAAGTTTTCCAACATCTGCTAAACACATACCAACTGCATCAAACTAAACTTGCAGCACACATAACTTAGAGTACGTCTCAACATTGTCATATAAACGCATTAAAACTAATGCACTGACATCACAGACGTCATTACTTACGTAGTGGCGTATACTAAATGTGTTCGCAGCTTAATTCGCAAAGCGTATGGTGAGATTATCATTTGAATGTGCCCTCAGACGATTGTCGGATTTCGTGACACTTGCACAATGGGGAGGTTGGCCCGAAGCAAAATATTTTTGCCGAATAAAAACCCGGTGCTTTCCGTGTACCTATACAAGGAAATTACATTTTTATCACGAGTCACATTTTACATTTTCCCTGTTATCTCACACTTCGTTTGTATCACACGTTATTTTTGTGTTTTGTTTTCGTATCAATGTGTTTTTTGAAAGGGTGTGCTGATTGCTTATTTGGTGCGCTGTTTTCCGGTCGTTTTGATTTTCGGATTTTATTGATCACTAGCTTGTTTTTTTGAAAATTCCATTCGTGCTGATCCTGTTTTGTTACTTCTAACAAAAATCCCCTTACTAATCAGCTAATGCACTCTCTAATAAGACTTTCACGGTCAATTCCATTTACTGCCGTATTGCGTTCCTGTCTTCCCAGGGGCCTAAGGGCCCTATTGTGCAGGTTCAGGAACGATAGTTGGTGACTTAGGGCCCATTCTCACGCGATACACCTATGCGTCGTGGCATAATGAGCTGTTAAATCGACTGTACTGCCTATCAGAACATCTTTGTTCATTTCCGTGACAATGAGTGTAAATAACATGTCTGTTGGTACGTGTCTCGGTAGTTTAATGGTTTATTTGTAGATACATTATTTTCTTTAGTAATCAGATTAGTACAATACTCCTTTTTTGCGAATGGGAAATAATCAAATACCTTCCCCCGCTCTGAGCAGAGTAGGGGGGAGTGTCAGACTTGTACTGACTAAAACCCACCAATGTTCCTTCTTTTGCCCTTTATATTCCGGGGCCGCGGTATATCTTTCGAACAACCCGCAACACCGGGTTCAATACTCCTTGGTATCATGAATAGTTTACTCACATTTTTTTAATAAGCGTTGCCCCACACTAGGAATTTCTGTTGTATCGTGGGTACGTTTACAAACATTTAAACTCACATACACAAACAGTCAGACCCGGAACAACTATCTGTAAATCATACAAATATTTGTTTCGTGCGGGGATCGAACCTGCGACACGTAGCGCAGCAGTCAAACGCTTAGCCACTGCGCCAACCGTGTCGTCAAGAAGGTCGTAATTTAAGAAAGTAAATATTTTTGTCTCATTTTATTCAGCTATACCGACATACACATGGAAATCTAATTGTGTGGGAAGCCCCCTTGTTTCTTATGATATTATCTGCGGCAAAGGTATGAAGACACAGAGAATTGTGCTGAAATTGATTTTACTCTTAGCCTGAGGCGCTGCGACCTACCAGACACATTAGGAATCCGTGTCGAAACGGTGAAATCGAAATATTTTGTACGAAAATATTATGAGATAAGATATAGAATAAAATTTGACCCAGTTTCTATGAAACGAAAAATGTTTTTAATAAGGAAGATTGAGATACCGCGGCTCCGGAACATAAAGGGCAAACGAAGGAACATGAGTGGCTTTTAGTTCCTATTAATATATATAGTTTCAAAACAATTCATGTTGCAAATGTTGTTTTGATAATAATAAGACATTTAGTTTTCTTTGAAATATGAAAAGAGGAAAATATTACATAAAACAATACATATTTGATGGACTCTTATTTTTAAAAATAAAATGAAATCCGCAACCACGGAATAATTCTAAAGTTTTGCAGCTAAAAGTAAAACCATTTTCTACACAATGTAATGAAAATTTAGTATCTTAGAACATTATTTTCTATGTAAATACGGCTCTCTTGTTCTTGAGAACTAAGTAAGTAACTAGTAAGTAACTAAGTAAGTAACACTCTTGTATGCCTTAGTAACACATTAATTACTTTTTGATAGGTATTGTAGAGACTTTAACCTTTGTGGTAATTTAGAAAATAACTGAGGCACGTTGTGGTAGTGATAAAGAAAATAAACAAGAAGGTTGATATTAGAATAAAAAAATGAATATATAATTAAGCATTATGTTTTTATACATTATACAAGCATAATTCTACTTACAATACTATACAATCCAATTTCTTACTTATCCTACTAATATAATAAATGCGAATGTTTGTGAGGATGGATGGATGGATGTGGATGTGTGTTACTCTTTCACGTCAAAACAGCTGAACGGATCTTGATGAAATTTGGCACAGAGGTAAATTATGGTCTAGAATGACACATAAAATACTTTTTTTTCGATATCATGCGGGCGAAACCGCGGGCGCCAGCTAGTATTGCATATTCTATCACCACGCGATTGAATCCGGGGGGTACAGCTAGTGTTATTGAAATTCTCAACTCATCACTGGACAAAATAGTGACCATAGTCAGCATTTCACTCACAATAACAGAACATTCTAGAATTAAATTCCAGAACATTCCTCAAATATCCTTCACATTTTCCCGGGCCTGTAATAACATTTCCCTGAAACGTTATATTAGGCATAGTTGACACTATCAGATTCTTCGTCACACATCCGATTCTCACGTTTCACACAAACGAAGTTATGGTAAACAGCTCCCTAAGCTATCGATGGAATAAGTAAACTAAAGTGCTAACAAAACCGTTGTGTTGTCTAAACGTTACCTTTTTACGGTATGCCGTACGCGTACTAACTAGGTTTTCTCTGTAAATTATGCTAAACGATTTTGAACTGTAACACGTTGGAATAGTGACGTGATTGGTGTTGGGAAATCAGGCCTCTCCCTTGCCTGTCACATCAGTTCGTATTCAGATTCGCAATTTGAAATTACTAGGGAAGTTTTCGTTAGTAATCAGTTAAACCGAGGTGTTGAACTATTCATTATTGTTTGTCATGTTTGGTTAGATAGAAACCGTATTTCTATCATGAATATCATGGTATAAAAATAACCGGGCAATGCTTAAAGTAAAAAATAGTACAGTCCGGAAGAATGTATATAATTTGTAAAAAAATTAAGACGGGATTTTGAGGGGTCCATTTCTTATTAACATGATTACAGAATCATCAAAATAAGTCAATCAACCCCTATTTCCAGAGGGGCTTGCCAGGGCCTCCGTTTGCCGGGGTTGCGGGTTGTTCGAAAGAGATACCGCGGCCCCGGAACGTAAAGGACAATAGAAGGAACATGGGTGGATTTAAGTCAGTAAAAGTCTGACACGCCCCCCCGCTCCGCCCAGAGCGGGGGAAGTTATTTGATGATTTCCCACCCAAAAAATACCCTATTTTTCCGCCCATATTGACGGGTTTTTTTTGGACAAGGGATTCATAAAAATTAAAAAAAAAACAAAAATATTTGAAATTATATTCTCTCCAATGAATATTTTTTTTCATATCTCAAAAAGTCTGTAAAAAGTTATGATTAATAAAAATTAAAAAAATATACCTACATACTTATGGAATTGGGAACGTCCTCCTTTTTTGTTTTCGTCGGTAAAAAAACAAGCTTTGCAAGATTTGTATCAATTGCTACAGAGGCAAGAAAAGCCTTATGAAAAAATTGCCATTCTTTTTACCTTTTATTTCCACTAGACATTATTTTATTTTAGCATTTTAATCAAATCAAACAACACCTCACTTGTCAAAGGTTTCGTGAATTTAATACCGAAGAGATTTAAAAGCATTTTCCGATTTTGAGAAAAAGTTGTGATTGATCTGTTTCTAAGATTTAAAGGTTTTTGAGTTGTCTTATTTTTCAAATAAATACCTTTCTATAAATGTTACTTTAAATGAAAACGTGTAGGTATATTTTCAGTTGGTACAACCAAAAGGCCATAGAATATGAAGATAAAGATGCATTTATTTGTATTAACATTGTGTAACATGATAAGTTCCTACTTATGTTCATATCCTTATGCACATCATGGATGGAACAATTTTAATATAGCTGTTGCAACATGTTTTGCCATTTTGATGAACTTAAAAAACTTTTTTGCATTAAATAAAACCGACTTCCAAAAAAATAATAATTAAAAAGTGGAAAATAACTTTATTTCCGGAAGTTGGTGGCAAAAAAGTCAACGAAACTAACAAAAGCCACCGACTTCCGGAAATAAAGTTATTTTCTACTTTTTAATTATAATTTTTTTGGATGTCGGTTTTATTTTTTGCAAAAAAGTTTTTATTTCAGCATTTTTAGTTATAGTATTATGATGTAATACGCAAACACGGTTATTTTTAGCTTTTTAGTGCGTAGGTCCCGTCATAAATACAAGCTTTAGTTCCACATCACGCTATAGTATTAAATACTATCTAAATTATGCTTTAGTATAAAACCAATTCAGAAATCATATATGCATCATCACCTAGGGGATACAGCTGATACTTGATCTGATGATTATGTTTCTTAATGACTAGGTGAGGGGTGGGGAGGGAGTACGGGCACCCTGCTCCCACTCGCCTGCCTACCTTGGCGAAACCCATACTTATACATGTGATTGCAGCAATCACGGCAGATTTGCTGTCATTTATTGAAGAGTACCGTTGTATATCACTGAAGATCTATCACCCAATTAAAATACAATCACCTCAAAAAACTGCGATGACCTTCCAAATCATAGTAAATAGCGTTTATTGTTCATTTGTCTTCGACAACTTCTAAAATACGTATATCATCAACGTACCCGAAGTCAATCTAATACGCATTATTAAAGATAACTCAAAAACTACTGGCCAGATCTTGATATTTTTTTTATGGAACCAAACGACAACCACCAGCTTTCGAATAAAAAAGATTCATCAAAATCGGTTCACCCAGACCTGAGTAATGAGGTAACAAACACAAAAAAAATGCTACGTTTTACTATTGATATGATAAAAAAATACAGTCGAATTGAGAACCTTCCCCTTTTTTGAAGTCGGTTAAAATAAAATGCGCGTTAAATATTTTAATTGCGCGGAATATTTTCAAAATAGGTTTTCTATCCAATAGGTCCAATAGGTCTTCTACCCAACCAATCGTTAATTTTCTTTCGAAGCGAAAGTTTTAAAATAAACACAGAAATAATTCCAGTGAAAGGACACGCCACCCTATAAAACTGTATAACGTAACCGCATGAAAAACAGCCGGGTGGCCGCACCAGTCTGCGGTCAACGAATTCATTTTACAAAATTTATTACATTTCGATAATCTGTTATTTTCAACCGGCAAACTGAATTTCAATGACGGCTATTGGCCAGGATATACGCATTTATTCATAGATAAAAACCAATCATTTTTATTGTTGATCGTCGGAAGCTGTAAATTCGGTTCCTTTTGAATAGGGTTGGAAATAAAATTGTACTTTCTACCAATATATTGTGCTTTTGCAAATTTTAAATAATATGTGAGTGGTCATTAAGGGTGGTTATTATAGTTTCTGTAGTACAAAAAACCGGGCAAGTGCGAGTCGGGCTCGCACACCGAGGGTTCCGTACAAACTAGCAACATAAACCGCCATATCTTTTGACTGTGTAGACTTGGAGATATGATTATTCCACAACTCCAAGGGTGCACATGCTTGAGTTTTTGGTTTTAATTTCAACTCGATACTTTAACGCTTTCCCGAGATAATAGGTCTTGACAGACAGAAAAACAGACAGACAACTATGTGATCCAATAACTGTTCCGTTTTTTCGTTGAGGTACTGAACCATGAGGTACTAAAATAATGTTTTCTGTTCATTTTTAAGTTTATTGATATTCGATAAATTGTGTGTTATGATCTAATCACGTAGAAGTCTTTCCGTTGATGAGGAATGATCAGAAATTTAGAACCTATTCAAAATTCTGCTCCTAGAGTACCAACATACTCTCCGCACACAACGCTTGCTAGTTGGCACTATTAATTTACATTGTAATCAACATGTCAAAGGACTAGCTGGCTGGAACCAGAAACAAATGAACTAAATGCAAATGACATTGTCAAGTATCTATCCAAGGGTTTAAGTGGGCTTAAGCCAACAATCGTTTGAGATCCAAGCCGTGGCCGACATTTCACTATTTTCGTATGCTAATCCCCGGGAAATAAAGTCGGCGTTAGATGTTATGTATTTGTTAAAGAGGCATTTTCAGGCTGTTATTTTGTTCACGTTTCACTACAATCTCCGATGTCATCCTTACTTAATATTATAAAAGCGAAGCGTGAGATTGTTTGTTACGTCTTTACTTACGTCTAAATGGCTAAGACAATTTCGATGAATTTTGGTACAGAGATAGTTGGGACCCTGGAGACGGACATAAGTTTTTTTTTGTAAGTGATAAATGAGGGAGAAAGAGGGAAGAAAAGAGAAAGCTTAGCTTTGCTATTAAAATAAATAAGGCGCAAGGGCAAAAACTAGTTATTAATTTACGAAAATTATGTCTTCATTCAACAAACCTTACTTATAATAACATGATTTGAATTTTAATAATCATTAAAATAATTAACTACTAACTTACAAATAAATCAAAAAATAGCGTTAAAAATTCGTCCTCATCGCTGTCAGTTGGCAATGTCCCCAAATATATATACGAGTAAATATTGATTTCTAAATTTGGCCAAAGAGTCAGCATTGCCATCGAACATGGTAATTCTGGCAGCTTTCTGGGCACTTTTCTTATTGGCAGCAAAGTGGACGAGATTTTTGACGCCCTATCATTATTTTACTATTTTGATACTTGTACTTTATTTCTATATTGTACTTTATTTCTATTTTTTAGAAACGGGATTTAAAATGGTAGTCCATTCTTAAATCAAGACAAGCCTATAAAGTACGTCACAAAACATTTAAACGCAAAATCTTGTATCCCCTTGAGCAAGACAATACATCAAATAGGCGACAATTCCAACCTGAAATAACTATTGGACTTGCAAATAAAGCTACAAAACTCAACACGAGGAGCCGAGACAACGTTCCAGTTTACTGAGCGAGTAACTCTACATAGAATCAGCGAAATACATCGAACGACGCGAACGTCCACCGAGTCTGCATGTAAACAATTTCTCATTCCGATAAGATAATATTGTTCGCAGAAAATCATGAATTATTCCGTTGAAGTGAAGAAATATTTTCTACGTTCTTAATCTATGGTGGTAAGCGGATCACGTCGGCTTATTTGTGTTTGTTATGAGATCTGGGCCCCGGGCCCCTTCTGCAGTCTTGTCTTGCACCCGCCCTTCTATTGTGCAAATTGAACTAGTTTGTTAGGGTGAATGCTCATTGATTGTGATGCAAGACAACTGACTGCCGATTAAGCGGACGTACGACGGACCAGTCTGTTCTAGACCGTGAATTGTTTAATCGTTTAAACATGTATTCTGAACAAAGGTTTTGAATTGCAAAAGAGTGTTACTTATACAATCATGTGGTTTTACTTAAAGCTTACTGGCTCATATTTTAAGATAATGTTCAGAGACTGAATAATTACATTATAAATTAAATCATGCGTTCCCGATGCTAGTAGGCTTCTTTTTATTATATATATTTTTAATGTGTTATAAAATTATTAAATAATACTCATAGTAAAATTATTAAAACCTACTTTACAAATTGCACATTTTATATCTTTGCTACTGAAACATCACAAATAAAGCTCACACATTTTCGCTTCTACGCTCTCCTGAGACTCATCCAGTTATTAGGCGAGAAAGGGGCTCATATTTCATCCATTTTCGCTACTATTCTTGCAATACCGTGTACTACTAGCCTAACATCAACCTGGCATCTAGTTCGCGGAACAATACAGTAATTTATGTTTCAGTCCCTAGAGTAATGATAAAGCTAACAAGCCGTTGAATAGTAATGTACAGCGTCAAACAGAAAGTAGGAGACTGATGGTTCCGTATCGCGTATTACGAAGTACAGTTAAGTACGTATTTGCTTTACCACTTTTAAGGATTCTATCCTCTACACCGTACTATAGCATGATGATATATGAAGCAAAAAAAAATATAATCTTTGTATTGAAATGTATGCAACCGTTCGATCACCGACCAACACCGTAGCATGCCGGTCAAATATTCTCGCCGGCATTGTTTACACCCCTGGCATGGCATGCGACGGCGGCGAAACAGTATTTTGGGCAGTTTCATACTTTTCATTAAGAATATACGGTCCCACCACCACCAATACCACGTTTGACGACCGTTCGAATCCTGTTATAACCACATGCTTTGACTTTTCTACGGTGGTGTAAGTAGTTCTTGTCGTATTTCAAGGAGTCGCCCAGAACATCTCCCGTGGTTGAGGTAGGGCCTCAAACGTCCGGCCACCTCCTTTGCTAGCATAACTGCTTCTTACTTCGTAGAAGGACGTGACCGCTTCCCATTACCTCTCGCCCCGGACCATGGACTGAACCAGGGCCGGATGCGAGAGATCGCCGCCGCTGATCGGCTCTAAGAGGACACAGCGGTGCACCGCCACAGTGTGCTCACTAAAAATGAAATAATATAACATTCTGTCTGTGAAAACGATGATAGTGAAGTTTAATATGATCTAAATTACTACCAATGAAACGTCTATTTTTGCAACGGTTAGAAATGTATATTTTACCTAAGTAAAGTTTTTCAAAGGTGGTAATTCAATTATGAGGTTATACTTCTGTACTTCTATAGTACTGGCAATACCCAGTTTTATTGGTGTACAATATTATAAAGTTTATTAATACAGTTGTACGGCAATTTCAATATGTAAGTGGGGAATATTTTAATGAACTGGTGTGTCATATTATGAACCGTTATTTTAGTTTTGAACGCATTATAATTTGATATGGAATTGGTTTAAATGTGTTGCACATTTTGTGCAATATTGTAAACTAGCTGCGCGTAAACTGGAGCAAAAAGTATTTGCTTTGGTGTACCTATGTTTTATCCAGAGTACAATCTATTTTCATATCAAATTTCATCCAAATCGGTACAGACGTCTAAGCGTGAAGGAGTAACAAACATACACACATATATAGCTTCACCTTTATAATATTAGTGTGATTGTTGCTTTCTGTATTTATCTATGCAAATGTAAGTATGCAATGAGAAAAAACTCGGTCCTGCATCGTTAAACTTCCTTTTTCAAAACCAACCCTTTACAATAGAAACAAAGATTACCATCAAAATTATTAGCGATGCTAACGAAAACAGCACAGTGCAACAAAATAGGCGTCCAGACATGACAACTGTACAGTTTATAGCGAAACCTCAAAGCTATAAACAAGAAAACTGTTGGCAACAATAAGTTTACTATCAGTATCATGTGGGCAGTACAAAGCAGTTGGGATAAAACACGGAGTAGTCAACACATGGAGTACTAATTTATGAGAGAAGAATTCTGAAAGACCACTCATAATGTTGACGACACGGTTGGCGCACTGCACTGGCTGAGCGATCGACTGCTGCGCTGCGTGTCGCGGGTTCGATCCCCGCACGGAACAAATATTTGTATGGCCTCCTGATAGTTGTGCCGGGTCTGGCTGCTTGTGTATGTATATTTAAATATTTGTAAACTCACCTACGATACAGGAAAAAATACTAGTGTGGGGCAATACTTTTTTAAAATATATTTAACTAGCTTTTGCCCGCAGCTTTGCTCGCATTAAATTCGGGGTAACACAGTTCCCCCTTTTCTGGTTTTCACGTACCTGCTACCTGTAGTTTTTGCCCTAATTCATTGTAATAGCAAAGCTAAGTTTTCCCTATTCTTCCCTCTTTCTCCCTCATTTCTCACTTTTTTTTAAATAAAGTTAGCCTATGTCCGTCTCTAGGGTGCCAACTATCTCTGTACCAAAATTCATCAAAATCGGTTTGGCCATTTAAGCGTGAAGACGTAACAAACTAACAAACTCTCTTTCGCTTTTATAATATAAGTAAGGGTTCTTATATTTTGTTGCCATCATAGTTGATGCGGAGAAATGAGGAAAATGTCGAGAGGTAAGTTTTAAGTATGAATAATTGAATATGGATGGGTATTGAGTAGAACAAGGTCAAGTAAACGATGGATGGACTGTGTGTAGAATAATATGGCAAGAAAGGAGGTGGCCAATGAAATGATGAGTACTGGATGAGTATGCAAGAAGAAGACATGCTGCGACGACCCCAAATAACTTGGAATAAGAGCAGAACAATGGTGATGATGATTTTGATGCCAACGCAATATCATGATAATATTTTGATGAACATCTTTGTTTAATAGGTTGGCAATTTGACTGATGACAAACTAAACTTGATAGCTATTTAGCCTTGGAACATAAAGGGCAAAAGAAGGAACATGGGTGGCTTTTAGTTAGTACAAGACTGACACTCCTCCCCGCTCCAAGGGATATCTTGTAAAAATTCTTAAAAAATCTCAATCTTTTTCTCCCGCTCCACCAGACAGACAGAGCAGGGGAAAAAGATTGAAAATTTTCCATCCGCAAAAAAAAAACGATTTTATCAAAAATCATGTTCATTAAGCAAACTAGAAAGTGCTTTTTGTTTTAAGTTTAAACCTAGGTATATTATAAAATAAAGTTATTCTTCTTTTCTAAAAAACCATCTAGCAAATCAGATGGAACTAGAGAAATGACTGCAATTCATACACTTAAAATTAAAATCTAGCGTAACGACTACAGTTATTGACATCCTTATAAAATCACTAGCTGTCGCCCGCGGCTTCACCCGCGTGATTTAAAAAAATTTAATATAACTCTATGTGTTCTTCCAGGCCATAATCTACCTCTGTGCCAAATTTCACTACGATCCGTTCAGCCATTTTGACGTGAAAGAGTAACAAACATTCATACATGCATACATCCATCCATCCTCACAAACATTCGCATTTATAATATTAGTAAGATAAGAAAGGCGTGCAGGGATGTAATAATGATACACTAACTAGTTTCCAAAATCTTCTCAAAAGCTTGAGCACTCCATTCGTCACAAACCCCATGTAATGGGCAGTATGAAACAGCCAGTATAAACGCATTCAAGTCACACATGCAGTGTTAAATTTATTCAACGTAAGTGTAGACCGTTCGCTTTGTGTCAAAGTTGGTCTGCTGCCTAACTTAGTACGGACTACTACAGACACAACTGACTGGCATTTTCAACTGCTTGGATCAACGGCTGGTGTCGGCAATATTAACAAGTTTTGTACGTTCGTGCAAATGACAAAGTACCTACTGACGTATTAGTACAACGACCAAAGTAGCTTAAACAACGTTATAGTAGACTTAAGAAGGCATTCCTATTTTTTCATTATTTTATTTAGATGATATGACTTTAGGGATTTGTTAAAGTAAAACAAAAAAACCGGTCAAGTGCGAGTCGGACTAAGGCACGACAAGGAAAATTTTTCACAGCTCTTAAGGCGCGGTAACAAGCTAATCTTTAGGTATTCGCAGAAGTGAGGCTAGCTGCCTACTGGGCATGGTCTGACACAAGTACACGACAGTATTGCATCGAAAGAATAAAAATAAGGTAGAAAATATTTCGGTGTTTGATTTTATTTGAATATCATGTCCGCCAAAATGTAGGTCACTTTGCAGTTTTAATTGAATATAAAAAAAATACAGTTCCGTGTTTGAAAAATTTTAGATATCTCTTTGGTCTATAAAATTTCCTTTATTATAGATATAAAAAATATGATGATTGTCGCTGAAAAAATTAAAAATTTCGAGACGAAAAAAATTTTTTCCTGGTTTTTTTAAACATTTTTTTTTCGTAGTACTAGACCACTTTTGTGAACTGATTTTGTTTAAGTCTTCACTTTATGTATTTAACTATACACGGTTTTTTTTTTTGGCTAGTGGCATGTACAGATACGGCTAACTTTGCGACGAAAAACTAGACGTTTTCCGAAGTGTTTGCTTTGTACAGCGCCTTAACATTAACTCGCTACCTCAACACACTCCCGAGGCTTTGTCAGACAGTCAGGCAGACAGACGGACAACAAAGTGATCCAATAAGGGTTCCGTTTTTTTTCATTTTGTGGTACGGAACCCTAAAAATACCCATGTTTGTCGATAAATGAATTTTTCTGGTCTAATTGGTCCCTCATCATCTGCCTAGCCTTTTCCCAACTATGTTGGGGTCGGCTTCCAGTCTAACCGGATGCAGCTGAATATATATTATATAATAGTTAGTACTGGGTAATACGATACCCCTTGGTAAGACTGGTTGTCAGACTTTCGGGACACTGACTACCTGTAACGACTGTCAAAGATCTACAAATGACAGCCGGGACCAACGGCTTAACGTGCTTTTCGATGCACGGAGGAAACTCGGTATGTAACGGGTGGTCACCCATCCACAGAAACCTAGGCAAGTGCGGCTTAACCTAAAGATCGACCCGAGCGGCTGCTATTATTTAGCCACGAGCTCCTCTCAAATTCTCTAACTAACTATCTGTCTAATTGGTCCCTGTTTATCAAATACTTATTTCTCGAATTAAAGCAGCTTAAAAATGCCTTTAGAGTAGTTTTAAGTCTATTCCTTGCTTTTCACATTAAAATTAATCTCCTTCGCAATTCCCCTTAGAAATTTCGTGTTTTATATTTTGAAATTCATGTCCCTGTCCATTCAGCTGACATAATCCTTTATCTTTTGTTACGACATCTACCGGAAGAAATAAAGACGGCTATTCTTAGCCGAGGAACACGGTAAGGGGCAAAGCGCATTATGTGGCCGGCGGATTTTTGCTCAGTGATCATTTCTTCTACTAGTACTGATGCGGCTGTTCTTTGTACCTCAAAAGGAAAAAACATATCTCTATCAGTATTTATCGTTATATTTTAATTGTAAATATATTTTTTTTCGAATTCTCTCTGTTATGCACCCTGAACCTACTATATTTTCTCTCTGCATCACCCTAAGGTAGACTGGTAGAAAATGCCCAAGGCATTAAGTCCACCTTTGCACAGTGTTTTTATACATTTGCATATAGTTTAATAAATTAAAATAAATAAATATCTTTTTTGGCCGTCTGTTTGTTTGTCTGTCTGGCTGACTGTCAAGACCCTTTATCTCGGGAACGCGTGAAGGTAACGAGTAGAAATTACTTACCTAACACTGAGGTTTAGAGTCATATTTTTTGGTACTAGTTAGTTAATTCGGAATGAAGACTACGAATTACAAGTACGCTATTACGGTATAAAATTAATTATTTTACATTTTGAGGCGTTTGTATTATGTTGCCTACAGTCTACACAATTATTATAGAAGGTTAATGATATAAATAAAAAAAATATATATAAATATCTTGGGACAACTCACACACGGCTATCTGATCCTAAGCTAAGCAGACTTTGTGTTATGGTAACCAGACAACTGATATACATACTTATATAATTTATAAATACATACATATTTTAGATAAATCACACCCAAAAACAGAACAAACAATCATGCTCATCACACAAAGTTTGCCCTGAGTGGGAATCGAACCCACGACCTCCGGCTCAGCAGTCAGGGCCACTAACCACTAGACCAACAGGCCCGTCCCGTCGTCGTCGCCGTCGTATATGGTTTATCAGTGCGCCGAATTCAATTTGATTACGCTACTAACAAATAAATAAATAATAAATAATGTTTATTCAGTAACTTAAATAACTTATGCTAGTTACATTGAGGAGCATCCTTTTGAGCAATTAATTTGCTTGTGTTAGAATGCTCCGCCCTTCGTATGTTTCATAATCTTAGTAGTTATTTAAGGTAACAGTATTTTAAGGAAACCAAAAAAAACAAAAAATAATGAAAAATGGAAAAATATAAATCAATCAATCATAAAGGTTGATACTTAGCGCGCTGGAGTGTGATGCGGTATGAGATGAGGGTGTGTTTGTGGGTGTGTTTGTGGGTGTGTGTCTGTGTATCGGGAGAGTGAAAGTGTGGGAGGGTGTGTGTATGTATGAGGAGAGTGAATTATCATAGAGCAGTATGCGAGATAATTTGATCTCATTACTAATTGGCGATTCGTATTTGCGAGATTAACCCTGCGACTCTGTCTTGGGATCGGAAAATGATGTAGGACACCATTTTCCATTAACCGCGTGACCCTTATGTTAAATAAAGGTAATACCTACTTAGATTTTCATTGGCTGTATTATATTTTCTACCTCGTCATAAGTCTTGGACTTAAGCCATGCAGTCAATGTGTTTTGACACTCGCGGTAAGTAAGTGAATAGATGTCGAGTTCTTTGTTTAGTAGGTTATACAAATAAGATGATTGACTGGGGTATTGCCTTTTTGCGAATGTTGACTTTGATGGTATAGTGGGAGCAGCCGGGTTCCTCCGTCTGCCTGTCTTCGTCTGAGGCTTATAAGGTAAAGATTTGTGTTTATTTAAAATTGTATTTAGTACGTAAAGCTTTCTAACAGACAGTAGATCAGATTCCTGATAAAGGTTCTCTGTTGAAAATCTAAAAGGTTTAAAGAGCATGACCTTCAGTAGAGACCTCTGTGACCTCTCGAGGTCCAAAATTTTTATTTTAGATGCTCCACCCCAGGCTGGAAGGCAATATGCCAGTACAGATTGAGCAAGTGAAGTATAAATCTGTAGCAGTAGACTTTTTGAAGTTATGTGACGAAGTGTTTTGAAGGTCCATATAAGCTTCCTAACGCGTTTCATTATTAATTCAGTATGCGAGTGCCACGAAAGTCGTTGGTCAACCATTATGCCTAGGTATTTTGTTGATTTAATTCTGCTAATTTCGTTGCAAGAACACTTTAGGTTTGATGGAGCTTGGCATATGTGGATCCTAATTTTGAATTCAGGAGGGGGCTGAGAGGAGTTATATTTGGAAAAACAGATGAAATTTGTTTTAGAGGTGTTTAAGGTAAGAAGGTTATGTTCGAGCCAGGCTGCTACCTTTATCAGACCGCGTTCGGCTCTTGCTTGGACATCGATCCAAGTTTTACCGTAGAAGACAATGGCGGTATCGTCTGCATAGGAAAAAATGTAACCATCTTCAATTTGCATGCCGCACAGACTATTTATATAGATAAGAAATAGGGTAGGGCCTAGAACACTACCCTGACCGACTCCAAAACTAACAGTCTCTTCAGAGCTAACGACTCCGCCAATTTTAACTTTTTGTTTCCGTTCATTCAGATAGCTTCTAAGTAGGGCAAGTGGTGATCCTCTTATGCCATTTGCTTCCAACTTGTCGAGTAGAATGGGGACAGATACTGTATCGAAAGCCTTTTTAAGATCTAGGAAGACAGCAAGGCACTTGCTCCCACTGTCCACCTGTCTGGTAACAGTTGTGGCAAGCGCCAGCACTGCATCCTCTGTAGACTTATTTTGTCTGAAGCCATATTGCGAAGACGATAGAAGGTTGTTAGAATTCAGGTATGATAAGAGACGTGAATTTATTAATCTTTCAATTATTTTAGATATTGATGGCAACACCGAAATTGGCCTGTAATTTGACGGATCAGTTCTGTCCCCACTCTTGTGAACAGGAGTAATTAAGGCTAGTTTTAAGGCATTTGGGTAGATAGCAAACTCAAAGCAAAGGTTCACTAAATGAGTTAAAATTGGGACAACGACAGCATGAGCGGTTTTTAAGAAGCTGACAGTTATGCCATCCCAGCCTGGAGCACTATCTGTTTTCAGAGACATTAAGACACGGTGCACTTCACAATGATCAGTGCTTAAGAGTGCAAAAGACGAGAGCGGAGCGACTTTAGGCGTTTCATGATTAATTTTGTCAAAATTTGAGGGGTTCAAAATAATTTCGTTCGCAAGAATTTTACCTATATTTGAGAAGTATTTGTTTACTGTGTCAGCAGACTCTAGTGGGGTAGTATTAAGTTCTAATAGTTCTGTGGTGGGGTTTTTTTTAGGTTTTCTTTGAGTGATGGAATTATGGTTTCCCATAGTTTTTTAGGGTTTTTATGTACTTTAGTTAGCTTCTCACGATCATGTTTTCGTTTCTGTTTTTTAATTATACAATTGCAGTAGTTACGGTACCTTTTGTAAGTGATCATTAATATTTCGTTAAATGGTTCAGCTTTTAATCTGCGTTGCATGTTATTTCGATTTTGGATGCAGCGAAGCAATCCGATGGTCATCCATGGCTTTATTAATCTGCATTTTTGTGGTATTGTTATAGTAAAAGTATTTTTTGTGAGACAAGTTTGTATTATATGTATTAGACGGTCACAGATTGTGTTTGGGTTAGTTAAGTTCATAAGTTTGTGTAATTCGCTTTCTTTTAGACATTCTAACGCTGTATTGAAATCAATTTTAACCCTCGGTATGCCTGGTGGCGAGAAGTGACGCGGTATGCCTGGTGGGTCTGACAGACCCAGTTTTGGATCACTATTTCATATACATACTGCAGTAACTAAATAAAAATATTTGTTTTATAATTAAATTACATACTTATATTAGGATTTGACGTAAAAATCGTTTTACAAATGAACAATCTTTATTTTTAAATTTTAAATGAAATATGTTCGTTTTAAACATAAAAATAAGCTTTGAGCTTTTTGTTAACAATTATTATGAATTACAAGTAGAGAGAGCACTTTAAACAAGTCTTTTCGTTGTAGGAACGCGTCCCGGACTGAGGTAGCGGGTGGAAAGCATTGAGTAGTTCGTAACGGCCAGCTACAGCTTGCGGGTGCGCTCAGAATTCAAATTTGAATAAAATACAACGGTTTTTCTGCCGTGGTGGGTCTGACAGACCCTACCAGGCATGCCGAGGGTTAATTTTTGTTTTAGTTATTTTGTGTTTCAACTTGTGATTCGATATTTTTAGAAAAATCATGGAGTGATCAGTTATGGTAGTGTTTAATATGGCTATGGTCGCAGTAGTATGTAGTGAGTCAAGTTTGATGATGAAGTGATCTAGGCAATTATTGCCTCTAGTAGGTAGCGAATGCCCTGGGAGTAGACCGTGCATGGAGAGCATGTTTAGATAGTTTACCCTGTTTGTTCGATCGTAAAAGTGATCAGTTTCATTAGAAATTAAGTTAATGTTTATGTCGCCCGTAATTATTATGTTTTTACTCGAAGCTATGGTAGTTAGGTGGTCATTTAGTGAGTTTATAAACTCGTCTGATTTTGGGTTAGAAGGTGATCGGTAGATAGCCAAGACTACTAACTTTGAAAGAAAATTAATTTGAAGACAGGATGCGTGTGATAGTTTTATTTCTGTTACTATGCTTTTGTGTGTATTTTTAACATAGGCAACAACTCCATCTGCCTTGTTTATATGATTAGTAGTTTGGTAAGCCAAGTAGTTGTTAATTTGAGGTATAGGTTTCGAGGTGTCGAGTCTGCATTCATTCAGTGTTATCAGATCTATATCAGTTTTCAAATTTAGTAAATTTAGCAACAGGTCGTTATGATTGGAGTATATACTACGTATGTTTTGTGATACAATAGTAATATCCGTAGGGTTTACTTGAATTAGACTACTTAACTCCTCTGAAGAGCAGCTAATAACATTTGCAGTTTCTGTTTTGTCGATATAGTTTAAAGTTTGAAGCGTGTTATCCATTTTAAATTAGATATTTTGTGTGGTCATCAGCAGCTGTTGTCGTCAGTAATAGTGGTAAAAGTGTATCTGAAATTGTGTATAGGTGGACGAGTATGAATTTTGTGTATGAGTATGGGGTGGCGGATGTAATTTGAGTGAGTGTTATTTGATATGAAACTGTAAAAGAATGTGTCCCGTAAGTAAGTGAGCGCGTAAGATATACATTTATAAACTTAAAAAATAAAATGTTGACATTAAAATTAATCTTAAGGTTAATTAACTTAGGATAGTACATTAGAGCTTTTTTTTTTTTTTTTTTTTTTTTTTTTTTTTTTTTTTTCACCTGAGGGTAGGCTTAAGTGAACATAACTTTAAAAGAGCTCTCAGTTCATTTAATTTTTTAAAATAGTTTATTATAATTTTATATGTTGCTTATGCACTAAAACTTTGATAAATCCTCGAATGCACTCAACTCTCTTATAAAATCATTATTTCCTTTGATTTCTACTCATAAAATCAAGTCATCATAAAATGGACCTGTATGCAAAGCTGTCAAACTGTATGGAGGAGCTGTCAGCCACATTCACCACACGGATGAATACTTATGAAGAGGAACTGAAGAGTATCAGTAGTAATGAGGCATCCCACAAGAATGTAGCCAGCCTTTCTCGGGATTTCATGGAATTCAAATGCCTCATCTGGAAAACTATGAGCGCTCTGAAGACTCAGATGGAGTTGTTGACTGTGGGCTTGGATCGGCATGAAATGGCATCTCGCAGGAAAGTTCTTCTTCTCCATGGTCTACCTGAGCAAGAGAATGAAGATCACTCCTCCCAGGCTGTCCAAGTTTTAACAGACAAGATGAAGATTGCAAACATCTCTTCCTCTGACATCACATCCTGCCATCGACTGGGATCAGATTCAGGCAAGCCACGTCCTCTTCTTATACGGTTTAACACCTCTAATTTGCGAAATGAGGTATGGCGCAGCAAGACAAAGCTGAAAGGTTCTGGTTTGGTGCTCTCGGAGTTTCTAACTAAGCCTAGGCACGACATGTTTCTGGCCGCTCGCAAACACTTCAGTGTGAAGCAGTGTTGGACCTCCGAGGGCAAAATTGTCATCATGCTTCCTGACAAGTCGCTTCGAAAGCTTGAAACAGCTACTGAACTTCAAGAACTTGTTGCGCGGTTCCCGGCGGCGGCTACCTCGGTTGCTAAGGTTGCGTCGTCGACTATTAGCACTCCTGTTTTGGACAAGAGGTCGCGGAGGCAAGCAAAATGATCGCACCCACAACATATAAGTAGTTTCACTAAAGTTTCATTTTATATATTTTCTGTGTCGGTCACTGTTTTATTTTGAGATTCAGTTTTGACAACTATGAGTCTATGACTGCAGCTTGCTCGTTCGGATACTTCACAATAATTGTTTTTTTATGTCTTGGATACTAGCATTTTAATCTCTAATTTTAATGGCAAGGTGCGTCGAGGATCTTCAATATAGAATAGTTATAAATTGTTAATTAAGTATTTATTTAGAAATAGCTTTGAATTATCTTGTTTCCATTGCATTTTTTTTTTCTTATTTTTTATTTGACAGTCATGTTGGTCAATATGGATGACAGTTTTGTTTCCTGTTCTTCTACTGGTTCCGCTGACGAAAGCTTTGCTAGTGCATTTAGTGACGATTCTGTTCACCTACGCGAACAACTCTCGTCCACCTTTTCATGCCACAACAAATTTTTCAATGTAGTTCATATTAATGCTCAAAGCATTCCAGCCCATCATACCGATTTATTATCCTCATTCGAATCAGATCTTATTCATGCTGTGCTTGTCTCTGAAACTTTCCTCAAACCTGCTCTGCCCTCATCGCAGTATTCATTACCCGGCTACAAGCTTGTGCGTAATGACAGAACGGGCAAGGGAGGTGGGGGAGTCGCTATCTATCTCCGTGGAGATATTGTTTTCAAAATCATTGAGCAGTCTCCGAGTAATTATTCTAAATCTGCTGAACATCTTTTTATTGAAATCTCTTTCAACCATACAAAATTACTTTTAGGTGTTTATTATAGCCCCTCATGCCATATTGATTATTTCGCTTCTTTTGAAAATCAACTTGAAAACTGTTCTTCCTTATATGACCACATTATAATACTCGGAGACTTCAACACCTGTCTGATCAAAGACGATGCGCGCAGCCATAAACTCAGGTCCCTTGTCTCTTCTGTAAACATGCACATTCTTGATCTTAATGCTACTCATTATGCTCCTCACTGTAACCCCTCACTTTTGGACCTAATTCTAGTTTCTGACCCAAGTAAAGTAGCCATGTATGGGCAACTTTCTGCTCCGTTCTCTTATCATGATCTATTATTTATCTCGTACAAAATTCGCCCTCCTAAACGCAAATCTAAATATCTCTTCCTCCGCAGTTTTAAGAACATTGACCTGGAGCGTTTGGGGAAAGATGCGGGCAATATCGACTGGTCTCCTGTTTATGATAGCAATGAGCTGAACGTTAAGGTCGCTGAATTTACCAAGATAGTGTTGAAGCTTTATGACTTGCATGCTCCACTAAAAAAGGTTAGGGTGAAGCATCTTCCAGCTCCCTGGTTGTCTGAGTCAATTAAAAACGCGATGTCTAAAAGGGATAAGGCGAAAAGGCGTTACAAAAGGGACCCCACTGATGAGAACTGGTCTCTTTATAAGAAACTGCGTAATCGCTGCGGTCGTTTGTGTAGGAATGCAAAAAGGCGCCACATACATTATTCTGTTCAAAACTCTAATACAGCACAAGTATGGCAATTCCTGAAATCTCTTGGAATCGGAAAAGTTGCGAATGATAGCGTTCCTGACATTGACCTGAACGAAATTAATTTACATTTTTCCAAATCACCAGTGATTTTGGATGACAACGTTAAATCCTTCACTCTTAACGATCTCTGTAATCTTCCTCGACCAATGTGTACCTCCTTCTCTTTTCACCCAGTTACAGAAGGGGAGGTTAAGCGGGCCATTACATCTATTTCCACGAAAGCAGTGGGTGATGATGGGCTCCAACTTCAGATGCTTCTTCCTATCCTTGATGACCTTATTCCTGTAATCTCACACATTGTTAATTATTCTCTATTTACAAGCTCCTTTCCTTCAGCTTGGAAGAAGGCGTATGTCTTGCCTCTTCCCAAAGTTCCAAATCCCTCTTCAGTATCTCAGTTTCGTCCAATTTCCATACTCCCAATCCTCTCCAAAGTCCTTGAGAGTGTTGTTAATAATCAACTTTCTCAATACTTTTTCTCTAATAGCCTGCTTAGTCCTTTCCAATCTGGATTCCGCCCTGGCCACAGTACTGTATCAGCCTTACTTAAAATAACGGATGACATCCGATTGGCCATGGAAAACCGACGGCTGACGGTGCTGGTTCTGCTGGACTTCAGCAGTGCTTTTAATTCAGTTGATTTTGACATCCTCTTAGGTATCCTTTCCTCATTAAATATATCTCCTTCTGTGACTGCA
The DNA here is from genome assembly GCA_905475445.1 of Ochropleura plecta. Classification (NCBI taxonomy): domain Eukaryota; kingdom Metazoa; phylum Arthropoda; class Insecta; order Lepidoptera; family Noctuidae; genus Ochropleura; species Ochropleura plecta. Next base: position 15,800,741 of record FR997723.1, read on the forward strand.
TGGTTTGATTCGTATCTTCGGGGTCGCTCGCAGTCGGTACATTTAAATGATGCTTGCTCAGATTGGTGCGATCTTGCTGCGGGTGTTCCCCAGGGTGGCGTCCTTTCTCCTCTTCTCTTCTCTGTTTTTATTAACGCTATCACTAAAGTACTTAATTCTCATTATCATCTCTATGCAGACGACTTGCAGCTATATCGCCATTTTAACCTCGAACAGCTTCCTGAGGCCATCGATGCCATCAATGATGATCTTCAAAACATTAGTCAGTGGGCTAGAACATTTGGATTATTAGTTAACCCAATTAAATCACAAGCTCTCATTATTGGTGGCAGATACTTCATCAATTTACTGAATCACCAGTCAATACCGCCTATTATTTACGATGGTGTCGCTATAGCTTATTCCAAAAAAGTCAAAGACTTAGGAGTGTTCTTGGACTGCAACTTATCTTGGAGCGTTCACGTTGCTGAAGTAAGCAGGAGGATGTTTTGTTCTTATCGATCCCTTAAACGTCTTCAAAAGTTTCTGCCATTTAAAACCAAAATCACTCTTGCTCAGTCTCTTCTTTTACCTCTTCTAGACTATGCTGATGTCTGTTTTCTTGATGCGACTGAGGAACTTCTTGATAAGCTCGAACGTTTGCAGAACTTGTGTATCCGCTTCATTTTTGGACTTCGCAAGTACGATCATGTGTCAGAGTTTCGGAAGCAGCTGAAGTGGCTACCAATTCGGCAACGTCGAGATTCTCATACACTTTCTTTTCTCTTTTCTGTTCTTCACAATCCTAAAGCTCCTTTGTATCTTCGGGAACGATTTGAGTACCTTGTTCCTAGAGGTAAACCTTGTCGCTCATCATCATCTCTTCTCCTTCGTTTCCCTCCCCACTCTTCAAGTCGGTATGATGGATCTTTTACTGTTCGTGCTGTACGCCTTTGGAATTCGCTTCCCCACTCCTTGCGGGATAGTCCCTCGTTAGACGTGTTCCGGAAAGGAATCAGGGAACATTTCCTGTCATTATAATCAATATGTATGTATGTTATCTTATGTTTTTTATCTATTTATGTATTATTTGTAAGCAATTTTTATTTAATGTAAGTGAACTAACAACTGATCAGTTTTGTAAGTTATTTTAAGCTTACAATGTTCTTCTATGCACATTATGTACCTATCCTATTATGCAAATATTTTAATCATTAAGAAAGGTTTGCTGTAAGAAAACCCAATTCTGGGTTAAGCTCGCCGTTGTACATAAGCTGTATATTGTAATTTGTGTGTTTATTATTGTTTTGTGTGCAATAAAGAATAAGAATAAGAATAAGAATAGAGCGGTATTGTGTGACCATCTTAGAAAGTTATTTACGACTAGTCATTTTTGTTGCATGAGGTTGTTAACTTGAGCTTCACTTGTTATGGTTATTGTAGATGCATTTACATCTTTCTTTACTAGTACCCTTCCAAATGAGGTCCAGCAGAACTTATAGTTCCGTGACTTCGCTAAGTCTCGGGCCAGAAAAAAGAGCCTAGCACCTTTTGTTGTTAGCTGTTCAGAGACAAAGATTGGGTTATATTCACCTGTCTTAAATCCGAGGTGTTTTGCGCATATTTTTTCTCCATTTACTTTGTTGAAATCTTTTATCTTCTTGATAAAATCAGTTTTGAGTAACGTTGAACCCAGTTCTACAACGATTGTGCTTGACTTAGTATTGCTCCGTTTATTCTGCACTCTATATATATCTGTAATATCTTTTTTATCTATTGTACTTTCTACGGATTTGGACAAAGTTAAAACCATATTTACTAGATCTTCTTTTGATTATTGCATGAGTTTGGGAACGTTTTTTATTTCAAGATTAGATTTTCGTGCTCCTCGTTGCAGGTCCTCAATTTTGTCTTCCAAGATTATAATATAATCGTTATCTCTCTTTGCTCGAGTTTCTAAATTCTCAATTTTCTTTTTTAGGTCGTCATTTTGAGCCGAAAGAGCCGCTATTGCGTTTTCAATATTGGTGTTCGTGGTTTTTATTTCCATAAGGGTTGGATATATTTTTTGGAGTTGTTCTTTTTGGGTTGACATCATAGCTGAAATCATGGTTTTGATTTCTTCTTTAAAGGAGGTGAAATCGTCGTTGTCATAGCCGTGTTCTCTTACTCTCTTGTTTCGTAGGGCTACGAAATTTCGTAGGACTAACAAGCATCTTTACAAATTCTAATTAATTTGTAGCATGATTGTTCAAGTCCAGTTTTTACCAGCAGAGGAATCAAATCATACGGAAAACACCCATACAAACTCGCGACAGAAACGGTTATATCTTTTGACTGCGTAGACTTTGAGGGTTGATGATTTTTCACAGCACCAAGCGATCACAGATTTGAGTATATGGTTCTCATTTCAACTCCCAAAAAAAAACAGACAGTGGACAAACGGCTAAAGTCAGCAATGACCGACAATGACCATAGAGTCATATACTCTTAGATTAGCCGATCAGATCAATGCATTATAATTATATATAGGTGCTGTCGGAATCCATTGCAGTAACGCTGATTATACGCTAATAGACCATTCATTATAGAGTTAAGTGATTGCTAGACGTTACCAATTACCATGAAGCTTGATTTGATTGCAAATGACTTGACGATTGTGTTAACTTATCAACGGAACCTGTGGAAAGCTTTTTGGGAAAGTTATTTATTGCCAACTAATAAATAATGGTTTTTTTATTTGATTACTTATTAATTTGTAGACAGGGTGACACAATTCAAGCAGTAAAGTACCGGTATGACATGGCCTCGCCTTGTATAGATTTACCGTACGATGAGAGATTCGTATAAAATGGTTTTTTGAAGCTTGATAGGTGGTTTTCAAAAATAATAAAAATCATCAAATAACTTGAGCCACTCTAGGCGGAGCGGGGGGGAGTATCAGATTTGTACTGATTAAAACACACCCATGTTTTTTCTTTTGCCCTTTATGTTCCGGGGCCGCGGTATCTCTTTCGCGTACAACCCGCAGCCCCGGCAAGCAGTAGCCCTGGCTGGCCCCTTTGCTTTGCTCAAATCTCTTTGAGGTGCACTGAACACTAACGCACCGTCGACACAGTCTGTCGTCATTGAACGGACGGGCGGTGAGCTACTCGTTGCTCACCGTCCACAGACCCGCATCTACGGTGACCGGGAGTTGTCTCGCAGCGCCTGACGCCCGGAGCGTCTCCAGCGGCGGCTGGTTTGATTTGAGGTTTCTGACTGTCCTAATGTGATTATATTGCCCAACTACCTAATCTCACACATACTACGCTATCAAATTCCTTGACAATACACTAACTAAACGGTTTCATTTATTAAACCCAAGACAAATGATGCTCAATTGTTTCTTTTGATAAATATCTTCACTAACTTTATTTATTAGTTGAGTGCTCAGACAAATGTTCCTAACGTGAATAAATGAAAAAAACTTTCACAATGCATTTAACAAGTAACTCTAATACATAGTTTAGTCGAAATATACATGCCACAATGGAGAAACTTATTCTTTTTTTGTTAAAAAAAGATATATAATTAATATCAGCTGACTGTGAAAGTATGCTTAATAAATTTAAACACCTAATCCACGGACGTTTTTTCTTTTTTATTTTTGCTTGTTCGATATAAAATCAAATCAAAATATTTTTATTTTACATAGGCCTACATGGGCACTTATAAAACGTCGAGAAAAGATGCACGGTTCGGGTTGGTCGTTTCCTATGGAGAAGAACCGGCAAGAAACTCCATGGTTACTCTTTTAAAATCATTTAGTTTTACAATGTTGTTGTTGTTACAGCGTTAGCACTTAAGTATGAGAGGACAGCGTAGGCCCGACAATAAGTCATTGTTTACTTTACAAAAAGTAAAATAAAATAATACGTTAACAAAAGTTAACAAGCGTCTAAGAATCTACATATTGTTACTGCCAATGTCTGAATGCAAATAATGATCACATACCTTCTTATTGATAAAATGTAATGACTGCTAGCATTCAATCCTTACTTATTAATTAATTAATATTAATGTATAATATTATAAAAGTGAAAGTGAGTTTGTTTGTTACGTCTTCAAGCCTAAATAAATGGCTAAACCAATTTTGATGAATTTTGGTACAAAGATAGTTGGGACCCTGGAAACGGACATAGGCTAATATATATATATATTTTTAAAGTGAGAAATGAGGGAAAGGGAAAGAAAAGGGAAAGCTTAAATTTGCTATTACAATAAATAAGGCGCAAGCGCAAAAAACTACAGGTAGCAGGTACCTGCAAATCAGGAAAGGGGAATTGTGTTACCCCAAATTTGACGCGAGCGAAGCCGCCGGCAATAGCTAGTTAAAAATAAACTCGTGAATGATCGTGACACTAGTGAGATTGTGGTGTTGCGACCACACTGACCTCCAAATTAACAATTAACTAAATATCATCAACATTCTCTTGCCCTTATCCTAATTTATTTGGGGTCAAGGCAGCATGTCTTCTTCTTCTTCTGCTCTTTTACTTGTCATCTCAGTAGTCACCTCCTTTCAAGCCATATTATCCTTCACACGGGTTACTGATATGGCTTAAAAAGCCGCGAAATCTAACTAAGGTTGGGGACGACTTGGAGTTGCGGGTTGTTCGAAAGAGATACCGCGGCCCCGGAAAGTAAAGGGCAATTGAAGGAACATGGGTGGGTTTTAGTCAGTAAAAGTCTGACACTCCCCCCGCTCCACCCAGATCGGGGGAAGTTATTTGATGATTTCCGACACCAAATGTTGCTTTAATGTTATTAATATATTTATAATGTAATAATTTATTCAATTCAATGTTTAATCTTATAACAGTAATTTAAATTTAACTTAAATTTATAGTTTAAAACAAAAAAAAAATAGTCACATAATAGAGCCATAAGAGACGCTGGCGCAACGAGGAAGGATAAATGTCGAGTTCTCCACATTGTCTCTGGTACGTCAACACTGGAAGTCATGGAAAGAAGCCTTTAGCTCAAATCCTTACTAACATTATAAAAAGCAAGAAGCAAGAAAGTGAGTTTGTTTGTTTGTTTGTTACGTCTTCACGCCTTAATGGCTTTACCGATTTTGATGAATGATGGTACAGAGATAGTTGGGACGCGGAAGACGGACATAGGCTATTTTTTTAAAGTGGATTAGGAGGGAGAAAGAGAGTTTGTTATTACAATCAAGGCCCAAGGGCAAAAACTACAGGTAGCAGGTATCTGCAAATCAGGAAAGGGGAACTGTGTTACCCCGAATTTAACGCGAGAGAAGCTGCGGGCAAAGCTAGTAAAAAAAAAATCTTTGCTTCTATTTTGTTTTATTTGGCAAATATTATAAAATATACATAAAAACCAGTTTTATTTTATTGACACTTTTTAATAATAAAAAACTGAGATTAATAAAACATTTCTTACGAATATGAAATTGTTCAAAAAAGTTTTTTTTGTATTTAAAGCCAGGCTTAAATCGCATCTTAATACTTACTAAGGATTTGCGTGAGATCAAAAAAATACTGTTTTTAATAAAATGCTTGATAGAATAAAAATCGAAATACATTTGTCATTAGAGGAAAGTGACCAAATATGGGATAGTATCCCTAATATGGAATACCAGCATTTCTCATAAATGGAAATTCAGACTTGCAACAAACAGTATCTGTCTCTTTCTTTCTATGCCCATTTGCGCGTACAAGTTGTCAACACGCCAGTCGAGCGAGCTCTTTCACCGTGGTGAGAGTGTTTTGTTTTGTCACTGCCGCAAAACTTTTGGCACGTAAAATATATATATTGTTCGTACCTACTAAAAGTGTACTCAGTGCTGTTTATATAGTTTGTAGAGATTGCTAATATGTCCTATTTTATGTTTTAGTGGTATTTGATTGTATTACTATTTTAATTATAAAATTATGAATTTCAGTTTGCAGTCGTTGGAAAATCCAAATATGGACCAAGTGCCTAATGTATGGGCTCTGGGCACATAATGATTGCGCTGGTCCAGAGTTTGATACTTGGATTTGTGATTTTTGTAAATAATTATGTTCCTTTAATTGTTAAACCAAAGTTTTCAAAGATTCTTATGTAAGTTAAGGTTAATTTTTAATACTGTTAATAGGATTCCATATTTGGGGTACCTATTCCATATTTAGATCCCTATATCATTATTTAGTAATAATAAAAAAAAAATACTTAAAACTAATTATTATAACAAACAAACATATACGAAATATAGCTCAAATATTGATTGTTGATTATTACTACAAAAAGTTTTTTATTTATAACATTTGTGCAAATTATGTGTAAAAAACAAAATGGTATTCCATATTTGGTCACTTTCCTCTACTTTTCTATGTATCTATATAAAATGTATCTTTTTTTCTACAAATGGATCTTCTATTTTAAAATGCGAGAGTGGAAAGTGAAATTGTCTTAGCGTTACTGCAAAGCTAGACAAAAATAAGACTTTTAAAAGGTATTCGATTTATTCGAGACATGGTATTGAACTTCTTCTATGTGTAGTATTTCTAGCATCATTATATGTTAGATATTAAGTTAGTAGAAACCCAAATTTGTTTTAAATCCCTGTTAAACATTTGTCTTAAATGCTTCAAGTGGTCGCAAAAGAACAGCTTTTTTTAACGAAGTTCCTTAACGCGCGTTACAAAAGGGGGTAGACGGAAAAAATTAAGACCAAACGTTGTAACGACACTTTTTGCTATAGTAGTAAGCAGTGTGGCGTGCGCGTTTCTCTATCTGTCTCTCTCTCTCTCTCTCTCATAGAAAGCAAGCAAGTTATTTTTGTTTCGTCTTTCTATTTCGCATTGCACAGTGTGGTGTCGCGACGATTATTTTTGTTGAGTGTATACAGGTTTTTTACATAATAAAAAATAACTAAACAAATCCGGGTGTCCCTTGACACCTCTCAAGTTTTTTTTTAATAAATTCTCTTTATTTTGCACAATGGTCCAACTGGAAGGACTAGGTGAGGAAACCGAAGAAGAAAAAATACTCATAATGTCCCTGTTTTACCCCTACAACCCAGTTAGTACTGGGTAATACCCTTGTTCCTAACAGACAACATTATCGTCAGACTTTCGGGACACTCACTATCTGTAACAATTTCAAAGATCCACAAATAACAGCCGGAAGTAACGTGCTTTTCGAGGCACGGGGGATACTCGGCATGTACGGCTGGTCACCCATGCACAGATCAACCTAGGCAAGTGTGGCTTAACCAAAAGATCGACCCAAACCGCTTTAATTATTTAGCCAAGAGCTCCTCAAAATAAATACAACAATACGAACACAACAATAAAGCAGTAACTCTAATGTTAAATAAATTCACATGAAAATAAATTGTTTGCTCCTTTATCCTTATTTTTCCAACGACCTACATAAATTATATAATTTTGTGTTCTATGCTCGACTGGCTTGGCCAGAATACAACAAATAAGTATGTTTCGCGATGCCAAATACATGCTGTGCCCTGAAAATTGTCTTCATGTTGTCCTTTATTTATTTGTTCCGCATTCAAAATCTATGACAACGTAGTTTTTGAAATAGGAAAATAAGAAACTTATTTTTTTTATTGTTCCTTGAAAATACTGTTTTTGTTTAATGCCATGTATATATTTACGGTGTCAAAATGCATGGATTCAAAGCAATCATGCAATGAAAATCACTCTATTTTAAAGTTTTTTGCAAATGAGCAATCCTCGGGGAAACGGTACATTGAGCACAAATATGTAAATTATTCAATTTTGCCATTATTATAAAGTTCCGCAAAAGAAAGATCATTATAATAGTTGACGTTCATAGGGTTGCGATAATAATGCGAGATATTTATTTTTGTACAAAACTACTTAAAAATATTATGGTTACGCAAGATGACTGATTCAGAAATCTTTTACAATGCCTGCCTAGATACCTACCTAACTACTAACGTAAGTTTCCGATTATTCATATAGTTTAAAAAATTGACAATTATTTAAAATAGTTTAAACTCGCAACTTAAAAATATCAGTATTTCTTTTTTAAACTGTAAAATCAATCGTACCAACCAAAATGAGTCCACGGAAGCGTTAAATCGAATCGAATACATTACGTGCAGTTTATTAAATCAAACTAAATGCAAACTTGGACCAATTAGCGGTGGACAACCCTAGTTGTTGGTGGCGCGTAAACACAACTCGCTAACGAACCGAACGGGCCCCCTGCACAAATTTGCAATTTCGATTGCTACTGTTTGCGTATACCTGGCAACCCTGCGTGCGTTGTGAAAAAAAAAATGGACAGAAAAGAGATCGCATCACGATACTAAATAAGGACAGTTCCAGCATGATCTGAAGAGAAAATTTAAGTAAAAGGAGGTCAGAATCAGATCTCATTCACTTATTAACTAACCTCTTTTTAACAAATCCTTTTTTCAGATTATAAATCGACAAATAATTTGGAGTGTCAAACTTTTACTGACTAAAACCCTGGGTGGGTTTAGGTCGGTAAAAGATTTGACATTCCCCTGTTCCTTCTTTTCCCCTTATGTTCCGGGCCCGCGGTATCTCTTTCGAAAAACCCGCAACCCCGGTACAACCCGCAACCCCGTTTTAACAAACCCTTTAGTTTAATATCCTCATCACAATGTCAGGCTGAGATTATTGTAAAGATAATAAGAAGATCATTGCAGGGTTATTTAAAAAAAAAACTCATCACAGGCATTAACAGGAATTGAATTATCTATGTCTGTATGTAAGGAAATACAATTTATTAAAAGCCTTACTTTAGTGTTCTTGTCTTAGGAATTGAAAAATCATTGTGGGAAATGGGGTTGAGTAGCCAATTGTATGCGAAACGAGTGTACTCGATGAAAAACTTTATTGAATCAATACACATAGTAAATCAATTATTATAAAATTGGATTAAGGTGACCCGACTGTAACGTACAAGCGAGCATAGCTGTCTGGTTATCTGGCACATCACTAACGCGCATAGTCGCGCTAGTGATGTGCGTAAAAATACTAATCTTAGTGTTGGGATTCCAACAATAACCTATGACTATTAATGTTTCGTTTCGTTAGATTGTAATAACGAATTTCAGGTTTAGATTCCTAACTCCAAAACTTATGTCCTAACTATATGCGCCCCACGGTTTCGCTCGCGTTGTGATAGAATAAACAATATACTTTTACGAATTGAAGCCTATGTGTAATTCTGATGTAGGAGGTATGTTATCGTAAAGTTTCATTAAAATCCATGCAATAGTTTATGCGTGAAAGAATAACAAACATCCAAACAAACTTCCGCGTTTATAATATTATATATGAGAGAAGTTGGAAAGGAATTTTATCTGAAATCTATGGTCAAGTAATATTACTATCATTTTTAGACCTGTAAATGGCTGGCTTGATATCCTTAAAATATATCGAAAGATAACCAGAGATGTATATACAAATGCGTTTTTACACTCTGGAACAACTACATCACAAACCAAATTACAATGTAAATTCACTACTCATACATAAAATGGAAAACTACATTCTATCTATGTTTTATAAATCAACGAAATGCACTATGGACCACTTTACAAACAGCTTTTATGTACTTTTTATTCATAAACCGGCGAATGGAGTGGGTTGCTCTGATAGAATCATAAAATCATTTTTATGTGATCTGAAACATGTCTGCTCCCATAGGATTTTTGTCACAATGTTGTCTTTACGATTTGTATGTAAAATCGCACCGAGGTGTGCCAGGCTATTCCAAGAATTGGGTTAAAAAGATGTCGACACTCATAAAACAATTTTATGAATCGCAATCGAATGTTTCAAGGAAAACCAGTAGACCGTTTCTTTGTTATAAAATAAGGAGCAAAAATTCTTGGAATTAAATTAATGCCATCTCAGTCGAATCAAGTCTTGAATCTTTTCTATTCTAGACATCAAAATACTATTATTTAAAAATCTACGAGATTACATTTTTTTTTTTGACAAGTATTAGCTTTGATCTTTCTGTCTCTTAAAGCGATTTTACTCTTATTTGTGTTTATCGTAACTCATAACCAATTTCTTACTTTCTTGGTGTCAGTTTTATCTTTTTGAGTAAACAATAAATATACATTGTAACATTAACACTCAGCCCTGCACATTTAACTGCAAATACGTGGGCAATGCCACACCTAGACAGTCTGAGACTAATTCAGTCACAGGGGAATAAACTTATCTACTTACCTGTCATAAGAGCGATGACACCCACTATAATATTATTGTGGACAACATATTATATTATCCTCTTTCAATGGACATAACATTAATATCGTACTGTATAATGCAAATGTTTGCCTGTGTGTCTAAAGATGGGATATTTGGACGCATATTTACCTAATATTGAGGTGTTGGCTATTATAGAAAAAAAAAATTATCGAATAATCCCGCGGTCCCGGGAAATTCAATTTAAGTTTATACTCCGTGAGATGTAGGTATTATGCAATTAATCTAATTTGACTCAAATGAATATTCGGGTGCATTTTTACCTAAAGGTGATATAAATAAAAATAAAATTCATTTATTTCAGGTAAGTACACCCATAATTACAATTATACAATGATATCTTAGTTATTGTAGAAAGTAGTTTTTGTATCAAAAAAATCCCGCGATCTAAGGAAATTCAATTTAAGTGAAATATCCCGTGAGTAAATCAGTAAATCCTTATATTGACACAAACGACAGTAAATCCTTATATTGACACAAACGACTGTTGAACAGTTACAACAGAATATGGTTGCTTTTCCCTGTTTTCAAATCGGGCCTATTATACTTCAGGGTATACAAGTAAATAAGGAAGATAAGTCAATATACATTATATCCAATTAGTTATGCAATCCGGAATTCCCGGGATTTTATTTTTAATAAAAAAAAATATCCAACAAGCCGCTTCCATACTTTGTTAGCCAAAAATTTACTTTAGGTAAATATGCATCCGATTATCCTATCTCTAGTAATAACAATGTTTAAAATATAGGTACATACCTATATTTTAAACATTTTATATTTATTCTATCTTTGACACTGAAACACGAGGATAAAATTAAATTATACCATAAACGACACAGACTACGCAAACCTCATTTTAAACTGAACGCTAAAATTGGGAAGATGGGAAATTAAGTGCCTAACACTGCAGTTGTAGATGAAATAAATTTAGTTTTAGTATTTTACATAGAGTAACTGCTTATCTTACCTTCACAACCCAGTTATTAAGCACGGTGAGTCCGATACCTCTTGGTAAGATTGATCTCCAGAATTTTAGCGTCTAACTACAATCAAAACGTGCGGCTGTTATTACCTATGTAGCGACGAGCCCTACCTTCATTTCCAAACGACAACCAGCGGGATTTAAGGGTAGACATTTATTTCGAAGCGGACATCGAACCTACACAAATGCAGACGGCAGACTATCTGCAGCTGCGCCACTGTGCTTTATGTATTTCTGTCGGTTGATTTGAAACTACATCTCTGTAATGGCTCTTTTCAGACATTTCCACAGACAATAAATAAGTCTGAAAACGATATTTCTTAAAGGAAAATGCCCAACAATCAAATAATATTAAGCGATCAGTATACCTTTACTAAATTATGCGATCATCGTTTTATTAAACTTGGCGTCCAGACCGCGTGGTCTTGCAAACCGTGGTCTAACAGTTTTCCAAAAACAATTAGTGACAAATGAACGCGAAGATCTCGTATTCCATATTGCTTCATTTAGGTAGCTAATATGAGAGTTGTTGGGCGTTTAACCAAGCAGAACTTTCAACACCGTGTCTGCGGCAAACAATGATTGAATCTTTACCTTTTTAATTGTCATGTAAAGTCCACAACCCATTTATGATATTTCTAGTGTTTATTTTTTCGGGTGGGAAATCATCCAATGACTTCCCCCGCTCTGGGCGGAGCGGGGGGGGCATGTCAGACTTGTACTAACTAAAACCCACCCATGTTCCTTCTATTGCCCTTTACGTTCCGGGGCCGCGGTATCTCTTTCGAACAACCCGCAACCCCGGCAGACGGAGGCTCTAGCAAGCCCCTCTGCTTTTCTGACTCTCTTTGAGGCGCGCGTGAAACACGAACGCGTCGTCGGCACCATTGCTCACCGTCCACAGGCCCGCATCTACGGTGGCCGGTAGTCGTCTCGCGGCGCCCGGCGCCCGGGGCGTCTCCCGCGGCGGCTGGGTTGGGCAGATGTTCTCTCCCTCAAACGCCCGGCCACCTCCTTTGCTACTGCATTACTGCTTCGCAGAAGGAGGTGACCGCTTCCCATTCCCTCTCGCTCCGGACCATGGCCTGAACCAGGGCCGGACGCGAGAGATCGCCGCCGCCGATCGCCTCTACGAGGGCACGGCGGTGCTCCGCCCACGCTGGGCAGATCGCCACTGTGTGCTCCACCGTGTCCTCCGGGCGATCGTCACAATGGTGACATCCGGGCGTTTCCTCCCGCCCGATGATGTGCAGGAACCTCCCGAAACTTCCGTGTCCGGTGAGGACCTGCGTCAGGCGGTAGGTGAGGACGCCATGACGCCTCTCCAGCCACTCCTCAAAGAGAGGACTTACCACAGGTTGCGACAGTCGCTCTCTCCATGCCACCATGAGATATTTCTAGTGTTGGGCTACTAAAGTAGAAATATCCTGAGCTATCTCGCATACAAAATCGATACTTGCATCGACTGGACAACGGGACGCTAACCACTCCTCCGTTTTGCAAGTTTAACAATATTTCAGCTGGCCGTCATACGAACAAGCCAGTTTTATTTCATTGTTAGAGCACGATCGACTGTCGTCGTTTTGTTTCCCATAACGCTGTTTCGTTATGCGTACAAATATGTTTGTGGAAATTTTGATGTTGTTACTTTTTCAGTATTAGTTAAATTGCCCTTTTTTAAATTAATATTTCCGTTTCCGAAACATGCTATATTTAAAAAAAGAGATTCCTAGCTTATTATATAAAGAAAATTCAATTTTCACTTTGAAGAAATATATGTATTAGGCTTCTGAGCTACTGCCTGTGGAACTCGTGGCTAAATAATGGCAACCGCTCGGGTCGATCTTTAGGATAAGCCGCGCTTGCCTAGGATGGTTTGTGAATGGGCGACCACCCGTTATGTACCGAGTTTCCTCCGTGCCTCGGAAAGTACGTTAACCAGTTGGTCCCAGCTGTCATTTGTAGATCTTTGTCAGTCGTTACAGGTAGTCAGTGTCCCGAAAGTCTGACAAACAGTCTTACCAAGGGTTATCGTATTACCCAGTACTACCTGGGCTGTAACGGTCAGATAGGCAGTCGCTCCATGTAAAATACTGGTATTCAGCTGCATCTGGTTAGACTGGAAGCCGATCCTAACAAAGTTGGGAAAAGGCTAGGCAGATGATGACCTGAGCTACCGCCTAACAATATATTATTAAAATTAAAAACTTACTAGCTAATTAAGTGAGCATAAACTTTTATTAAACCTTACCGCAACGTACTTAGAACCCTTTTTACCGTCATAAACTAGAAAAAACCCGCATACCCCTGTCATTAACATAACACATAAGTGCTTAGTGCTTTAAGTGCATGTTGATGTACGAGGCCGCTAGAGACTGCGTCCTTGCATATATGTATATTCATGCACGTTTTCGTCTATAGGAATATAAAGCCCAGTGGCTCTAACGCACACACACTTAGGCTTACGGGAGGACTTGGCCTTAAATAATTTAGTGGTCATACGTGATTTTTTTTTTTGCATTATAGTTAAAATTCGGAAAAGGTGCCAGTTAAAAGAATAAATAGTTGTTTATTCATGGAATTATGTATTTATTTTTATTGCTCCAAAAAAGAAAAATCGTGTACCAAAACATTTTCCCAGTATCATGTTGTAACAAATTTTAGTTCAGAAATGAAAGGTTGTTAACAACGATTAAAGTTGACATTAACTCTACAAAGAACCCAATTCCTCTAATAAACGGCTATCGTAAAAATTGCCAAGCCCTAATAAATCCCCAAACACTGCGTAATTTAATAACAAAGTAAGTACCAATCATCTAACGGCGACGATAATAATAAATCGAATGGCGGTTGCCACAATAACCATTGACACGACAGCATAGTTCATCGATTAGCCGAAGCGAGTGCGACCTACGATACTCGTAATTAAAATCCAATATTGTCTAACCAAAATTGATTGCCAGAAACCACGTTCGATACTACACCAGCTTAATCTACCGTTTATTGTGAAGTAACAAGGTGGAGAAACGAAATTATGAACTGCAAATATTTGGAATAATGTCCCAATTTTATCGAGATTTTATGGCGCTTGCTCTGAGGATTTATCGTTTTTTATTTTGTTTCATTTTACGGCGCAGTAAGTGGATGTTAAATTAAGTTTCGGTTGTTTACTGTTTAGTTACTTTGATAAAAGGCAAACAGGTTTTAGCGTTAGACTTTTCAGCAACACTTTTATTACTTCACACAAATTCGATCATCGCTATGTCTTATAAACACTCACCTAGAAAGATAGCGTGTCTTATACGTACAAATATAAACAAACTTTATACTTGTTTATTCTTTAAAACATAGTTTTAAACATAGTTTAAATCTGGACATAGATATTTTCAATCCCACTGACCTCAAAAGACCCACACACCCCGTAATTTCCATACAAGAAAAGTTGACCAACTCCCATCCATCGATAGTCGGCAATTTGCAAGCGCCCGAGCACGATACGAGCTCGAAACAGGGCACCTTGCTAGATTTACGACGTAACATGGTTTACAGGGGAGCCCTCAAGGCTTACTTACAATGTGAACTCAGCTCACAGCATGCAAGATACTTAAACATGTATTGAACGGGATTTATTTGAAGTAACGTACTGTATTCTGTTTTATTAGTGGTTGGGTAAGGGAACTAGTTTTGTTCGTAATAATTGTGAGACAGGGCTATCGGATTTAGTGCTAACAAGTGATAATACTGGCCGGACCTAGTTTCAAGAATCTGGTTTCAGATAGATATGTGGGAAGGGCTTAAGGAGTGAGTAGTTCTTAGATAGGTAAATCGGTATTGTTCAGATCTAAAAACAAAATGTCTGCTGAAACTTCAACAAAGGGTCTAATTGATTTACTCGAAAGTACTTTATAGGTTCAATTGATAAGTGCTATGAACCCTTAACGTCATTTAATTTTGGAAATTAATAAAAAAAACTCTTCGAAGTTTAATTTAACAGACCATTTAAAACAAAAGAATCTCGAAAAGTTATCAGCACGCATTCAGATAATAAAATCCAATTTTCGATTTCTATTAATCGGCTACAATCGAAGTGGGCCCGATTGTTCTTTGATATCGCTGGCATTGAATCGGCGGCTCGATTGCGTCGACACTGGACAGCAAATTAATCCAGTAGACAATGGCAGTCGTGACGCGGCGAGCGCCATGTTTGCGCAGACAATAACAAATTATTCATACTCGGTGATGGAATGTAAACAGAATATGATTGGCTATTAGCATGTGGGGTGTTGAGGCCTCCTGGCACTCCGGGCTCTGGGGACCGGGGGACCGCATAACGGCCGCTCGGACCAACGGATCATCCCCTTAGCTATTAACAAGTCGCCGGTGGCCACATCCAACTTTGTTCCCAACGTATTCTGAACTTAATTTAATTAATTACCTACCCTCACATCGTCCTCCATTTTGTTAAATATTATTATTTTCGAGTAAAGGGGACTTAATAACTAAGATCAAACAGACATGGCTTACAGTCGTCATGTTTTAACGAAGAAAGTAAAATGGAATTATATCATATGTTTTGGAGGCGCGCTATAAAAGCTCTTTGGGATTACACGCGGTCGCGTTTGGTAGGTTTTATTGATCATTATTCATTATAAACGCCGACGTAACTGGCCAGTGCGTGTTGTATTAAGTTGTTAAAAGGGTTTATGGCTCGAAAAAATAATTTACGTTGTACCTACAGTGAACGTAATGGCGTCAGCAGGACATGTCGGCTCGGGACATGAAATAATCATTATGAAAGCTTTATAATGGCGATTGGCATAGCACGGGTCGATGTGGCGATGTACAGCTGTGAGGTACATGTAGATTTTAAGTTCTTGGCGGATAAGATTAAAATAATGAACAGGGGGTCTACACTAAGTCCGTCAACAAAGATAGGGGCCCGTCCGAAAGTAGCTCGATATTAAATTGTGTTGTTATCCATTCCTACTTCTGATCCCTTAAGGTAAAAGGCCAGGGTAGCATGCAAATATCAAAGTTCTTTCTAGTTAGGACGCTAACTAGAAAGAAGTTGCATGTTGATTAAAATATTAATCGCGACCGTTATAAATGCGGTTTCATTAAGTTCTATTAAATAGAACCATCGATAAAACATTCTAAGGTAATTGAGCCCCATTTAATTACGTTTTCTTGAAAAAATCATTAATCACGGGGTTAGGTGAACTAAGTGAGTAACTAGGTGAGAGTGTTATATTTAAGATTTTAATAATTATATATAAAATAATAATACGTCATATTTAAATATGAATTGCTATTGCAACACTGGGACACGTATTTATATACATGCAACAGGACACAGACCTGTAGATTGCAAAAACGTTAATGAATCTGAATTTCAAGGGCCATCCTAGGTCTTCGGCCGTAAATAATGCTGTGTCTGAAAATGATTCGGAGTAGGTAAAGCTACCTCTTTTTTTTTTTGGGTGGGAAATCATCCAATGACTTCCCCCTCTCTGGGCGGAGCGGGGGGGGGGGGCATGTCAGACTTGTACTGACTAAAACCCACCCATGTTCCTTCTATTGCCCTTTACGTTCCGAGGCCGCGGTATCTTTTTCGAACAACCCGCAACCCCGGCAGGCGGAGGCTCTGGCAAGCCCCTCTGCTTTGCTGACTCTCTTTGAGGCGCGCGTGAAACACGAACGCGCCGTCGACACGGCCTGTCGTCAATAGACGGACGGACGGTGAGCTACCCATTGCTCAGCCGTCCACAGGCTCGCATCTACGGTGGCCGGGAGTCATCTCGCGGCGCCCGGCGCCCTGGGCGTCTCTCCCGCGGCGGCTGGGTTGGCCTGGTGTTCTCTCCCTCAAACGCCCGGCCTCCTCCTTTGCTAGCATTACTGCTTCGCAGAAGGAGGTGACCGCTTCCCATTCCCTCTCGCTCCGGACCATAGCCTGAACCAGGGCCGGACGCGAGAGATCGCCGCCGCCGATCGCCTCCACGAGGGCACGGCGATGCTCCGCCCAAGCTGGGCAGATCGCCACTGTGTGCTCCACCGTGTCCTCTGGGCGATCGTCACAATGGTGACACCCTGGCGTTTCCTCCCGCCTGATGATGTGCAGGAACCTCCCGAAAAAAAAAGCTACCTTCGCTGAACTTCTCAACTTCGCTGAAACTACGAAATTCATGCTTAAGATTAGAGCTGTAAAAAATGTGAAAGAAAAAATCAAAAGTCATTTATTTAAAATAAGCTGATTATCAGCACTTTTTGAACATCACACTACAAAAGACCCTTCGCAAAAAAACGAAATCACGAATTTATGTAAAAGTTAGAAAATTTCTGTGAAACCCTCTTTATGGCACAGCAAAATAAATGCCTTGAAATAACTTTAGCGGTATGAAATAAATATTTTTATTGGTGTTATTACGAGCGATAAAGTGCAAAATCTAGGTTTATTTAGACGTTTAGAATATCAAAAGGAAAATCTGACATTCTCGGAAAAGCTGTTTTATATTTCTTTTATTTTCTTCACGGGTGGCTTAATTATTTAAAGTACATTTTTAAATGTAGGTTTAGAAATTATTGACTAAGACAAAACATTCACATTTCCCAACAAAAAAGCAGCTGCTACGCTTATGAAATGAGTACACATTCAATGATATATTAAAAAAGAAAAAAAAAGACTAATTTGTTTGAAATAAAAACTATTATTTGTGAAAACAAATCTTTTTTCGAACACGCTGACACTGACTAAATAAAAAGCTCTCAGATATGTATATAGAAACTCAGATATATAGAAGCGGCCAAGAGGTACAGAGCAGATTGGAAGTGTGGTGGCAAAGACTGGAGAACGTTGGCCTGAAATTAAGCAGAACTAAAACCGAATACTTGTTCTGCGTTTTCGGCAGTCTCTCTAGTCTTGTGCCTATAACCCTTGCCGGAACGCCTATACCGATCTGCTCCAACTTCCGGTACCTCGGGTTGCTTGTCCAAGGGGATGGCGAAGTAGACCGGGACGTAACGCACCGGATCAACGAAGGATGGATGAAATGGCGACAGGTCACTGGAACAACTTGTGACCCACGGATGCCCCTCAGTTAAAGGGGAAAATATATAAGTCCGTGATTAGACCTGTTGTACTGTATGGTTCAGAATGCTGGGCTGTAAAAAAGGTGGATGAAAAACGATTGCATGTAGCGGAGATGAGAATGTTGAGATGGATGTGTGGAGTGACAAGAATGGATAAAGTAAGGAATGAATATATTCGAGGAAGTTTGAAAGTTGCGCCTGTTACAGAAAAATTGAAAGGGAGTCGTTTGTCTTGGTATGGACATGTAATGAGGAGGGATGAAGGACATGTGACTAAAAGAGTGATGGATCTGAATGTTGATGGATGGAGAGCGAGAGGAAGGCCAGAGAAAAGATGGATGGATTGTGTAAGGAATTATATGAAGGAGAAAGGAGTAAATGATGCCGTGACGTCTGATAGGGGAGAATGGAAGAAGAAAACGTGTTGCGCCGACCCCAAATAGAATAGGACAAGGGCAGGAAAATGATGAATGATATATAGAAACTAAATTTAAAGGAAAAATAAACCTATAAAGCTCACAAACAGACAGGCGCGCATGAAAATCATCAACTATCAGAATCATAACATACATCATCACGTGTGTAGCCCCGAAAGGGTCAGGCAGAGGTGTACCTAATAGTACGACCACATTTAGCCAGTCATTTTTAGTTCCCATTTCATAATTGCTGGTTATGTTTAAGTCCCATGTAAAATGGGCGAGCTTGTTGCTGTCAACTGGGAACAATCCAGACTTCGTCGCGCTGCTACTGATATATTCCTGATGAAAATACTCAATCACCCTTGCTCGAATCCAGCATCACCCCTCATGTTTAGCAGTTACTTTTGCATTCACTAGATTAAGCAGGCAATATCGAAATCAACAGCCACTCATTCATATTAAGTTGAGGTTTTTTAGATGTTTGAGAAACGTAATCAGCAGTTTTTATGATGGGGTGTCCCTTCTTTATCGTTCTTTACCATTTCTTAACGCTTTAGTCGAGGAGATGTCTCACAATAAACTCCCTAGCAACACAATACCCTATCAATAATCGCCATGAAATATTCCCCGCTTAATCCAAACAGGCTCATCATTCCCCTGGATCTGTTGAGATCCTAAATATCGAAGGACCGTCCTCTATTGCCCCATACATGACTCAAGGAAGGCGCGTAGAGTTGCATCTATCTTGTACAACTCCAGCACCCTTATGAGCCATATATGTGGCACTGAGTCGTAGGTCTTCTTAAATTCTATCCAACATGTCGACAAATCCTTTCCGGGATCGACGAACCTGTTGGCTAATGGCCATGTCGACGAGGAGTAGCTCTTTATGTTTTCCCTATCTATTAACTTCCAAGGATCACAACAGGGATCTGAAAAATGATTTCCCTCATTGTATCACTAAAAGCCGTACTATTGTCCACACAACAGCCATTTGCCACTTCACCGAACCTTCACAGAATATCGAAACACCCGTTTACATTTTTGCGAATGCAATGTAAAGACAATCTTGTTAATGCCAGTTCGCATAGTTAACGAAGCTACGTTGAAATTTGCAATTTTGATTGGCGCTACAACGCTACCAGTATTTCGTACAACTGTTAGAGCTGATTGGCAAATTATAATTTAATCGACGAGTTTCAATGAAAACACTGCATTTCATTGACACGGTTTGGTCGATAAAGTAATTAGTGTCCGATGGAATAACTATGTTCGTGTTTGTTCAACTTTACTTCAGTGCTGTGACTTTGCCTCTAGGAAAGTAAAAATGTTTGTTAAATTATTATGTCGGTGTTGGCGATAGGAATTTGTTTCGTACACGCTACTGAGTCCCGTGGGCTCGAATAGGGTTACGTTAATGTTTGGAGTAATTTATAATTTAAATTAGGTTAATTTATAATTGGTATTATTATAAGTTACGCTTCGACGCATTTGTGCCTCTGACACTTTGAAGTAATTTGAGACCTAAACTCAAGAAAGCTACATAAGTGAATAAATAAAAGACTTGAAAATTTTATAAAATATTTATATAAAATATAATTCTATCACGAATATACAGACAATTTGTATTATAGATCTCTGTACGTGATCCATGCCTAATTCAGAAGCCTTTTCATCAAAATAGAATCATAACTAAACCGTCTGAATACAATTTTCTAAACCCACATATTCTGGTAGATAAACAAGTTGTATATACCTAACTAGGAGCTTTTCAGAATCACGTGCTCTAAAACAACAAAAAAACCGGCCAAGTGAGTCGGACTCGCGCACGAAGGGTTCCGTAGCTTTAAAAACGGCAAACAAATCATGTTTGTTGTAAGGGAACCCATTTGTACTATAACAAATGGGTTCCCTTACAACAACAGAAATACATCATCTGAGAAAACAACTAAACAACTGGTTCATTATTACGGAGATACAGCCTGGTGACAAACGGACAGACGGACGGACAGCGGAGTCTTAGTAATCCTACTAAAGATAATATTATAAACGCGAAAGTTTGTTACCCTTTCGCGCAAAAACGACTAATCAATTTTAATGAAACTTTACAATAATATATCTTATACCTCAGAATAACACATAGACTATAATTCATAAAGATATATTGTATATTCTATCACCACGCGAGTGGAACCGCGGGGCGCAGCTAGTAATAATATAAAGGCAAAAAATCTCGTTTTGACGTACAATTTAAAAGTTAAAAAGTTGTTAAGTAAAGAAGCGAAAATAAAAACTGCTGCAACGGAACTACACGCAAAACCTGCACACAATAACCCGCTTATTTTTCCATAACGTGGTGTGCAGTGATTACATCGATAAATCATAAACAATTCAGAGCAGCAGGCAAGCACGTACGAGTATTTAAGTGCAGGGCCACCAGCCTGCGCCACCAAGGCACAGTCTCATTCGATTTATTTTATAGCTCGTAAACAAAGCTGCCAACTTCTGCCACTCTCGTTTGACACTTTATGGTAAATAAGATTTTACGGTAACGCGCATTTCCAATACCTCCTTTTCTATAGCATTTTCTCTCTACATGCAAATTACAGTAACAATAAAAAGCATTGTACTTGAACTACAATATTGCTCTACAGACAATAAATATAAAAGAAGAGACTTCAAATGAAAACCTTCTTCACATTGCGATGGTCACAGCAACTAAAATCGGGGTCAACCTAGCCGTGGATGATATTGACTGGGCCGCTCGAGCAGGCCTGAAGAAAAGCCCACCGTCTAACACGGAGTCTAATTCTCCCCGGCCGGTTATAGTCAGACTTCTGCGCAGAGCAAAAAAGGATGAAATGATAAAGGCATTTAAAACTAGGCGCAATTTATCATCCCAAGATATTGAAATCCAGGGCCCGAAAAGGAAAATATATGTCAACGAACATCTCACTAAGGAAAATCGAATTTTATTTCGTGAAGCAAGAACCCGAGCTAAGAATGCTGGATTCAAATTTTGCTGGACAAGCAGAGGCCAAATACTCGTTCGTCAAGTTGAAGGGAAGACAGCAATTCAAATAAAAAATACTTGCGATTTGGACCACTTTCTTAGCACAACTCCCTCGGCTCCACTACCCTTTCCGGATGCCTCGAATTAAATTCTACTTTTGTAAAACGTTTCGATGTCTTAGTGTAAAAATGTTCATAAAATCTTATTTTATTGACATTGCTTTCTTAAAAATTGTTTATTTGTTTTTGTGCTTATTTATTTCTAAGCCGGTAAAATGCGCTGTAAATAGGAGTTTTTACTATAATTTCAGATTATCTATAGTGAATGTTACTTATGTTTGCCTGTATAATTTAGACTGTAAACTCTCCGCTATCACAGAACCTGTTATTATATTCCCCATCAAATGTCTTATACTGCATTTAACCAACCCCTTTTCATACTTACAATACCAGCATACCTACAAATCACACACTCAAACAAATACTCACTCACATCAGTCATACACCAGACCTTTATCCAGTGGTCTAACCGGCTGCTCCCTTCCCTTCCATAAAAAAGCGGCAACAAATGCTCCTATACTGTATTTTTGTATTTATCCAACGTTGTTAGACAATGGATAAAGTCGATCTATCAGAGGAAATCGATGAAACGCTAACGTTATCTTGCCGCACAATCGATAAACCTGAGCTTTGCCGAGAATTATTACTGGACCACGATTTTAAGATACTAACGTGTAACATAAGAAGCTTGCAGAAAAACTTTTCTGAGCTTGTAACTGTACTGCACCGCTTCGACTGCCAATTCGATGTAATAGTGCTGACTGAGTGCTGGCTTAACGATAATTCTGTAGTCAATCAGTTACAAGGGTACAACTGCTTCCACACTCGTAAAGTAATTAATAAAAGTGGTGGAGTGGCTGTGTACGTGAAAGATACTTGGCCGGTCTCAGTCAACGAACCGGAGTTTGATGACGCCAATTGTCTTGTTGTCAAAATTAACACAAACCTCACACTCCTGGGGATATACCGATCCCCATCTTTTAATAATGCTGATAAATTCTTAAACTCATTAGAAAGCTCGTTAACTGGTGTGAATAATAGTCCTTGCGTGATTGTAACAGGGGATATGAACATAAACCTACTTGGAAATAACCCCAATGCTACCTCTATCGCCTATCAGTGTCTCCTGTCAGAAAACGGTCTCCTTCCAGCTATCACTAAACCAACAAGAGGCGAAGCTTGCTTAGATCACGCGTTTATTAAAACTAAAAGCTCTACGCTAGGGGTTATCTGCAAATCATCGATAACAGATCATGACCTTGTTATCCTAGGCACGAACTTACTAAAAAATAGTAATCCGCCACGAAACAGGTTTAAAATTAAAATAGATTACTCAAAGATCACCGATGAGATAAGTAAATTTGAGTGGACCGAAGTAATGTCCACAACGGAAGTAAACCAAGCGGTGCTTCTTTTCAACAAAATGTTAATAGACACCATAAAAAAACATACAGAGAGTATCAAAATTAGCCGCTCGAAATTTAACCTGAAACCGTGGGTTACTCCCGGCTTGATTCGTTGCATGCACCATCGAGATTCGCTACACGCTCAAGTGAAAGCTCAACCAACAAACCTAGTGTTAAAAGGCGTATACACTCGATATAGGAACTCCTGCAACGACATCCTTCACAGACGTAAGGCAGACTATGAGCGTAAAGAGTTAGAAAACCACAGCAATCAACCTAAAAAGCTATGGCGTGTCATTAAGGACATCTGTGAATTTCCCAAAAGAATTAACGACAGCCACGAACTGCTAAGCTCCGAAAGTAATTGCTCTGAGGCTATAAACAACTGTAACGCTTATTTCGTCTCAGTAGGTACGCGCATGGCAAACGACATTTTAAACAAACTCCAGACTTCGGAGAGCAAACTTTGTTATGATGCCACACTAGTCGACAGATGCAGAGACTCATTATTTTTTCACCCGACTGACAACTGTGAAGTTGACGAGATCATTACTAATATGAGAGACGACAGTGCACCTGGTTCTGACAGGATCCGTCCACTTCTGCTCAAGCACATTAAGCCGTATATATTGAACCCCCTAACCCATATCTGTAACCTTAGCATGTCAACAGGTACCTTTCCTAACTGCTGGAAGGTGGCAGCTGTTGCGCCAATTCACAAAAAGGGTGACAAAGACCGTCCTGAAAACTACAGGCCTATCTCTTTGCTTTGTGTACCGTCTAAGATATTGGAGAAGCTTGTTAATAGTCGTCTCATTAGTTTTCTGGAAAAACATAGCCTATTGTCTGGTCGCCAGTACGGCTTCAGACGTGGTAGATCAACGGAGCATGCTGTGGGACTTTTGACTGACATTGTCTCGTCAAAACTCGACAAAGAAAAACGGTCTATTGGTGTATTTCTGGACCTGGCCAAGGCATTTGATACAGTGTCTATCCCAATGCTACTAAAAAAGTTACATTGTCTAGGAGTAAGGGGCACCGCTAGGGACTGGTTTAGTAGCTACTTAATGGACAGACAGCAGTATGTTGTGATTGGTGACAGTGTCAGCAAAGCCCTTGCGATCTCTTTTGGTGTGCCGCAGGGCAGCGTACTGGGGCCAACATTGTTTACCATGTACATAGATGACATGCTAAGGTTAAACATCCCACGGTCAGATATGATTTGCTACGCAGATGACACAGCGATCCTATTCCACGGTGATACATGGAAGGACGCTATAGTCGCTGCTGAAAACGGCATGCGTCTAGTATCTAACTGGCTTGATAAAAATCTGCTAACTTTAAATATAGAAAAATCTCACTTTATACCATTTCACATTAGTCGCTCCTGCAACCTGGTAAATAATTGTATCAAAATACACAATATCCACTGTCGTGCCACAAATTGCTGCTGTAATGAAGTGAGTAGAGTCAAATCCACCAAATATCTGGGCGTCATAATTGACCAGAATTTATCTTTTAAGGAACAGATTTCGGCACTTTCTAAAAAAACCCGTAAGTTTATTTATGTAATGAAATCCCTGCGAGCCAGCGCCTCAAAAGACTTATGCAGAAAAGTTTACCTTGCTCTTTGTCAGTCACTGCTGCAGTACTGTGTGGGAGTTTGGGGTAGCGCGGCTAAGTCATATATGCTTGAACTCGAACGTGCTCAACGCGCTGTTCTCAAAGTTTTCCTTGGTAAACCGCGTCGATACCCAACCGACGACCTCTACAAAGAAGCCGGCGTCTTACGTGTCCGACAGCTCTATATCCTGAAGTCCCTTCTTAAACTTATTGCTACGTCAGGAAAACAATTCACATACACCCAAAGAGGAAGGGTAGGAGCTGACAGACTGCCGATCCCAAGGGTTAGAACCGTATTTGCTACCCGATTTGCACTCTTTCTCCCTATTCGCGTGTTTAACACAATCAACAAATCAACACTAAGGATCCCTGGAAATACTTTCGAAGCAAAGATTGTCTTGAAGGCATGGCTTCAGGACTTGTCCTATGATGAAACCGAAAGTATCTTGTGCCCTTTGACTTAACTAACACTTAAACACAATCTCACTTACATTATCAAAACTTTCCCTAACCACTTCTCTCATACTGACTGACACATACACGTATACACACACACACACACACACACACACACACACACACAAACTGCACACATACACGCACTCACCCATGCCCTCGCACAAATCAATCCTCTTTCACAATGATACCATCATGTCCCATGATGTGTTCATTGATGCATGGCATCCTCTCAGGTGCATTTATATTATAATAAATATTTTAATTTTGACTGTTGTTATTAATATGTATTACTAGTTTGACTTTTTTTTTTTCTATTATTTTATTATTATTATTTTTTTTTTTAATTTTAAAATTTCCCCTTTTTTTAAATTATTTTATTTCCGAATAAGTTTTTAATTGTAATTCCCATAATTGATTGTTATCTGTGTTATGTTGTGCTGCGTCACATTGAACAACGTCTATTACTCAACTTGCCTAACTGTAAATACTGGGCCACCGAGATACAGGCTATGCCTAGTTTGGGGCCCACGGCTACTTCTACTTTGCTTTCTTTTTCTTCTAAATATGCTTGTTGTTTTTCAATGCTTGTATGTAACCTAACTAGTGTGTGTCAATAAATTATTATCGTCCATTTATTGTTTTCTATACATATAATTAAATTTTTAAATATTTCTTAAAAACAAAAAATAAAAAACATTTAAAAATGTAAAAATAGTAGCCCACCGGTATCGGGAACAGGGTCCAAGCTACCGGCGGTCAGGGCTCCAGAGAAAGGAACCTCCTAACAATACGAGCCGTGTCCAGGAGCACCGCTTTCTGTATCAAGCCCTTGATCCAGCTGCCTAACGAGAGCCTCCTCAGGTGTTGGTCGAGGCTCTTGGCAATTAAGCCATTGGCAGATACGACTATCGGCACAATGATCGCTGAGTCCACATCCCACATGTCGACAACCTCGCGAGCCAAGTCAATATACTTGATTTGCTTATCTTTCTCGGCTTTCACGAGGTTCTCATCATGCGGGACTGTTATGTCAACAATCATTGCGCGCCGCTCTGATCGATCCACCACCACTATATCAGGCTTGTTGGCAACAATAGTCCTGTCAGTGATGATGGATCGATCCCAGTACAATGTGATATTGCCATGTTCGAGAACTGGGTCGGGCTCATACCTGTAGTACGGCACTTCCGATTCCACAAGGCTATATTTTAGAGCAAGTTGCTGATGAATAATCCTGGCTACAAGGTTGTGTCTATGCAAGTACTCTCCGTTAGCTAGACGAGAACAACCGGAGATAATGTGTCGAATTGATTCACCCGGACGGTGGCATGCCCGACATATGTCAACCGTGCCGTCCTTCACAATAAATCTCCGGTAGTTATTCGTCATCATAACTTCATCCATAATTGCACAGACAAAACCTTCAGTTTCTCCAAAGAGATCCCCGGAACGTAGCCAGGCTACGGACGCTGGTTGATCTACATCGGGTCCATGTAGGGCCCGGAAAAAGCGTCCGTGAAGCTCCTTACTCTGCCATACCTCCCTGCGGTCGTTAGTGTCAAGCACTACAGGTTTGCGCCAGTTCTCTTTAGCCAAGGAGAGCGGGGTAAAGCCCTTGTCCACCGTAACCACATCTCGATGCATCCCCACGTCGGCTTCCAAGAAATACTCCCTGAGACTGCATATCTCACGATTGTGGAGAGTCTTGGCGTTTAAAAAGCCTCGACCACCACAACTCCGTGGGATATACAGTCTCATAACCGAAGACCGTGGGTGATGCATACGATATGCCGTCAACAATGTACGGACTTTTCTATCCAGAGCATCTAGTTCTGTTTGAGTCCATTTGAGTATGCCGAAAGAGTACATCAAAACCGGCATGACCCAACCGTTGAAAGCACGCACCTTGTTTCCACCTGATAAAAGACTATTAAATACTTTTCTCAGGCGGCCAAAGAAGCGTTCCTTCAACGATTGCTTCATGTCAGCAACATTGATACCCAACGCTTCCGACATACCCAAATACTTGTAGGTTTCGTTTGCTGAGAGGGATCTAAGGTGTATGGAATCCGAGAGCTGGGTTCCCACAGATTCCACAATTTCCCCTCGCTTTACATGCATGACCGCACATTTGTCCACACCAAATTCCATACTGATGGCACTACTAAAGGTTTCAGTTACCTTCAGTAGTTCCATCAGTTGCGAATCGTTGGGGGCAAAGAGTTTCAGGTCATCCATGTAAAGGAGGTGAGATATAACCCGACCACCTCTCCTCAATCGATAGCCCAGACCTGAATCCTCCAGCAACGTGCTTAGAGGATTCAAGGCTAAGCAGAACCAAAGTGGACTCAAACTATCGCCCTGGAATATACCTCGCTCTATCCTTATCGGCTCACTATTCCTCTGAATCTGCCGACATCCTGGATAGCGAAGGACCGTATTCCATTGCCTCATACACGAGCTCAGGAAGGTGCGCAGAGTTGCATCAACTTTATACAATTCTAGCACCCTCATGAGCCATGTGTGTGGCACGGAGTCATAGGCCTTCTTATAGTCTATCCAACATGTCGACAGATGCCTTCGGGAACGGCGAACCTGTTGACTAATGGCCATATCAATGAGGAGCAGCTCCACCTTGTTTTCGCCAATAATTAGATTTTGTAAAGTTTGGTAACATAAAAAAACAAACGACTGCAGCAGAACTTTTACTACGGTTTCATGAAATCGAAGTCCTCGAGCCGGTACCACGACACCGTTTTTAATAACCGCGCCCGCTCAATGTTCGAATTCTAATCGAGTTTTAAATTGCAGCTATTCTTGTCTGGCGTTCTCGTTCGTCTCCCTCCCAGCTTGGGCTGAACTTTCATCCTTCATCTACGGTTCTATTCCTCGTTAGCTTCTCCTCAAAACTTCGCCGGCGACTTCGATAAGTTTTTTAACTTCAGTAGAGCTCGCTTCTCATGATTAATTAATTCGATTGTGCGTGAGCTATTTGCGACGTGATCGCTTGCTGTGGTGTCCATTATTTCACGATTTGGGTCGAGGGGAGCCTCTATAGTAGGGGTCGATTCTGCTCGGTCACCGCACTAAACGGTCTTGTTACATTCCGTCTTTACAGTTTCGTCTTTTATACGAAAAGTTGAAAGGGGAAGCGTGTTCCTTACGGGACAAGGACAGCTCAATTTAGACAATAATTTTGAGGCACATTGCAATTTTCCTGTCGTAGGCATCTGCTGCTTTTTTATTTAAGCTGGAAACCAAATAATATTTTATTTTCTGTTAGCCTTTCGATTGTAAACGGAGAACAGTTTTATAAAAATTTCTCTGAAAAATATTTGTAGAAATAATTGCAAATTGGTTTAAAAACACACATTAAAAGAAAAAACATATTCATTCAAACATACGCTTCCACGTAGTAAGCGTTGAAAACGAAAAATACAGGTTGTAAAAAACGCCTTCAAAATAAATCATTTTAATTTCCACACGGCATTAAGGACATAATCCGCTATATTTTATTAAATTTTACTACTCATAAAAACATGAACAGCGTACGTTACACGTACGCGGGCGTTTGCGGCTTTCGGAGCACGCAATGTAATTTAATTAAAAGCGACGTATAAAACATTGGTGTGCGTTCGTACTTAAGACGGCGTTAATTCACGGGGGCTTGATGTACCCACGTGTAGTACCCCGCTAATGTTCGCATTACTCAGGAGGTGACGGATTGATTGTTTATATGCGGATTCGTGGTCTTGTTGTTATTGGTCACTGTATAACCGTGAGATCTTTTATAAATAGGTAGAGGCCAAGTCAATATTTTACGAAGATATTTGCGGTTGATATTGGTGATTTCTATCGGTTGGTTAAACTTGGTCGCGGTCGGTCGTTGGATAAATGCGAAGATATTACTCGGCAGTGTTTTTGTATTGACCTAGGATGAAAAGAAAACGTAGATTGTTATCTCATCAAAAAGATACGTTGGCACTTTCTTCTTTTATTTTATTTGGCGATAAATGTTAACCTTTCAATGTCTACTTTTGTTTATGGGGTAGGTTTTACCAAAGAAATAATGAACAGTCAAAGCACAAATTTCGTTTATCTCAGCTCCTGGGTGGCGAGCGCAAAAGACAGAAGAGCACCGTGACTTTAAGTGGCCTACTATTGTAGTAGGTGCATCAACACTTGGCCTGGCATGGCCTGGCCTGGTTTGGCCACAAAAAGTTAACCTGTGCGCAGACACAGATGAACTTTTTAAATGTTTTAAAATTATGAAAAATAAAGCATTCTTATTTTTTGGCCCTACACAATATTTTTCCCGAGTTGTTACCACAAATTGTTTAAAGATTGCGTCGTCAATGTAATTAATCCCAACATTCCGTTGTCATGAATCATGTATTTGTGTGGATCAATCAGCTCAAGTAGACTAAAGAAAATTCTATCAGCCAGCGTCAACGATAATGAAATAGTCAATATAAGGATTGACATTAGCTACCGAAAAACTAATGACAATCCCATCTAGGCCGTTGGTCACCACTGTTGATAAAGTATTCTAAGTTACATGACGTGAAGTTATGGTTGATAATCGCGCTAAACTAGGGAATAATGACACAAAGGCTAGATAGAAGGATAGAGCAGTGCGAAAAACAAGGCTGTCTATGAGAATGGCGATGACACGGCATGGTTGCGCAGTGGCTGAACGATTGGCTGCTGCGAGTTCGGTACCCGGACGGCTCAAATATTTGTATGACCTACAGAGCGACACGGTTGGCGCAGTAGCTGAGCTTACCGACTGCTACGCTGCGTGTCGCGAGTTTGATCCCCACTCGGAACAAATATTTGTATGGCCTAAAGATAGTTGTTCCGAGTCTGGCTGTTTGTGTATGTGAGTTTAAATGCTTGTAATCGCACCCACGACACAGGAGTAATTCCTAGTGTAGGTCAATGTTTTATTTAAAAAGACAGAAAGTTGTTCAAAGTCTGGCTGTCTGTGTATGTGGGTGTAAATTTTTGTCCACGATACAAACGAATTAAAAAAGTATAATCTTGCACCTTAAGTTGATAAAGTTTTAACTTATCATTCACTTAAGAACAGAATTATTACTTTTCGCTACTTTTCAATGTAAGTTAACCCAGTTCCCTGAAATAACCTTAATATAAGCTTCCACTTGGCCAATTATAAAGAACGTATTATTTAAACGTGAAAGGTTTTCTCAATATAAACCGATTACGCAAAGGTAAGGAACATGAAAAAAGAAATTATGAATATGCAGGTAGCTTGATATTTCTCTTTCGAGAAGCGTTTTTCCCGATTTTCTCCGTATTTTATTCAATAAAGGCCTTTCAATAACATCCCTCGGGTCTTATTAAAATTATAAAAATTGAAGGGTTTTTTATTAATGCCGTCACTTAGAAATAAATTACTTTCATTTTCACATCACGGCGTGTTTTTAAGAAACCGCTCGGAAAAGAAATAATAACATTGGCACCTGTTATTTTCACAAGCGGGAAAAGATTTGACAATTGTTTTGTGAGTTCTGTGAAAGAAACCAAAGAATTAGGCTATAAAAATATTTTCGTATTTTACTTTGGTGTCTGGAACACCGTGTTTATAAAGGGCTGTAATGGGGTATTGGGTTTTGTATGTAGGTCTACTCTGAGTTGGTTTTGCCAGGTATAAAGCCTGTAAAATATCTCTTGTCATTTTCTTTCTTCAAGTTTTTTTTTGCCCCTATGATTCGCACCTTTGAAATAACTGTTTCTTTCTGGCTGATTTGTTTTCTTAATATTTGACTTACATAAGAAACAATAACATCACGCTTGTAATTCCTAAAAGTAAAGGCAGAGAGACCTTATTTTTTGAGTTCTGTGCCTCAAAAGGAAAAAAAAACTTGGATCACTTTGTTGTCTATCTATCTATCTATCGGTTTGTCTGACAAGATCCTTTATCTCGGGAACGCACGGAATTATCGATTAAAATCAACCCCTAAGTCTATGCAATCAAAAGATATGGGTGTTAATGTCTCAAGTTTGTACGTAACCCTCGATGCACGAGTCTGGATCGCTCTTGGCCGGTTTTATAAACCTATATCCTGCCAGTTCTACCATATAGAACAAAAAACTAAATCCACTTCCAAAGATTTCAAATCCATACGCATACAGTGCAAGCAGTGACTGTATAATTGAACAGGCGGAACCAACGGCGGGTACATAAATAAAAGATGGTTGTCGATAGATACAGGAAAGATGGAGGGGACAATTAATTAAATTAAGACTGAATAAAGTTTGCCATCTTTTCTTTTATCCCGACGTCGCTATGGGGATAAGACGAAACCGGTCCGAACAAAATTAAAATTTTACTTTCGTTATTTAAAAGTTAGGTATTAAGGTCTTTTACAACATTTGAAGGATGTTTTTGGTGGAGTTTTTTTTTAATTTAGGTTCTTTTATAAAGCTTGGCATAAATGATGATACGTTTTGAATGTAAAAGAGAAGAAATTTCGATTCGAATCCACATCCGATAAATGAATAGGTGTTTGCATAGATAACCATGTCTTTGGCCTGGCTTAACGTCCGGGGTTACGGGTTGTTCGAAAGAGATACCGCGACACCGGAACATAAAGGGCAATAGAAGGAACATGGGTACATCTCCGGCCAGAGCGGGAAAAGTAATTTAATGATTTTCCATCCGAAAATCTGTGTCATTACAGGTAGTCAGTGGCCCGAAAGTCTGACTACCAGTCTTACCAAGGGATATGGTATTAACCAGTATTAACTAGGTTGTAGAGGTTAGATAGGCAGCTCCATGGTATACTGGTATTCAGCTGTATCCGGTAAGACTGAAAGCCGACAACAAAATAATTGGGAAAGAGGCTAGGCAGATGATGAGTGATTACGACATGTCTGCTTTTAACAAACAAAATGAATATTAAAAAGAACACAACGCTCACCAAGGCTATGTGTTGTCCTTTTTTTGGTAGACAAAACTACCTACCGCTATGTCCACCGCAGACACAGACACGGTCTGCGCACAGTCGAACCAATTTATGAATAAAAACTTTTTGCAAACATTGAACCATTTCTCATAAATTGTCCATTTCAAATTCATGTTTATGTCACGACCTTTTCTCTTGTCTTGTCACGTACCTACCCTTACACACACACGCTTCACAATTTGCCTTTTTATTCGACAAAAATAACTTATTTTTGGACATACCTCCGTTATTTTGAAGGGATGAATATTGTAAAACGAAGATCCCTAGCTATGATCCTATTTGTGAGTACAAAAAGCTAACAATTCCTAGAATAATAATCTATTTACTTGGAGTATAAATAGACTAGCGAGATGTAAAACTACCAGCAACGAGCCGAAGAGTTAAAATTTTTTTAAATAAATTTTCCTGCACTAAGAATTTTTCCTGTATCGCGGGTGTACTTACAAACATTTAAACCTACATACACAAACAGCCAAACTCCGAACAACTATCAATAATTATGTAATATTCACTGTATTATATATTATATATGTTGGCACCAAAATAATTGTCACTAATGAAATATTGTATTCTAAGAGATATAGTGTGAATTACTTATAACCTAAAAGTTATACTTCTTACAAATTATCTTTAACCCCTTGTATGCTGGAACGTAGATCTACGCGAGACACAATGCGTAATTAATTGTGTCTGTAATTCCGGCATACAAGCGGTTAATCAAGCCCAAACACGTATTAAGTTAATAATAAATACAACAGAATTATATAACGCAACTCCCTTATCAACGCTAAATCCTTGGAATCTTCTCGTTGTCTTCTGAAAACCAAAGAGAAGAGAGCCGTTGACAGCACGCCATGTTTTTTTTAAGCACTTCCACTCGGACCAAATAGGTTTGCAGGAGAAACGTATATCTTGACTGTTATAATATTGGCGCCCAAAGCCTGAATCATTAAACTTATATATCAAAACATTTATCCATGAAAAATAGTATCAGAAAACGAAAATACAGAATTCCATAGTGGAAAACGATAGGCTGGCTGTACAATACATAACTTTGGGCACAGTACACACTACCCGTTGTATTGTGGTGTGGGGACGAGTCCCTGAGGTGTAACGCGCCCCTTATAGCCATATCCATCAAAACCTGTATAGATTTACATGTTATTACACATTACACTCAATTTACATATTCGTACTGGACGAACGGACAGCGGAGTCTTAATAATAGACTTGGCACTAACTATGACTTACGTAAACACTGTTATTGAGTTATAGAGCAATCAATAAACAAATTAGCAAATACCAATAAAACCAATACCGTTGAGTCTCCGATGCAGACGAAGATCATAAATCTAAATTTATATTCTTGTTGTCCTCATAACAAATGACTAAACTTCTCCCAAAAGACCATGTAACCAACAATAATATCGTAAATAAGATAAGCTCTTGTACATATGGAGTAGGACCTACCTAAACTGATGTCAAAAACCCGAGTGGGGTAAACGCCTTAGGCACGGTCCGAGCCATGATATAATATATTCCATACTGCATGTATACAATTTTATATAACAACCTACAAGTACACATGAAGGATTTACGTTCGTTATTCATCATGGTTTATCATTATTTCCATACATTTGTAAATTTCTAAAGGCATTTATTTTTCATTCTCGTACTTATTTTGACCATGAAATATACCAGCCACTTAATATACATGAATAAGCCCTTCTCATGTCTGAATTCCCTAGAGGGACCATAAAGGGTTGAAATCCACATTTGTAAACCTCGGTTACTGATAAGTATTTGCGATTATTTCTGGTATGTTACTGTAATAGTATTTATTTAAGAAAACTTACATATTTAAATAAATAAAAAAAAAGTTTTTTTTTTTGATATACCAAACTACTGAATTCATAACTGTTAAACACTCTCTATTATTATAATAAAGCAGCTGGCATCTGCGGCTTCGCCCGCGTGATATAAAAAAAAGGATCTTATGTGTTATTCCAGACTACAATCAACCTCTGTGCCAAATTTCATCAAGATCCGTTCAGCCGTTTTGACGAGAAAGAGTAATAAACATCCATATATCCATCATTAAAATTAACTAGCTTTTGCCCGCGGCTTCGCTCGCGTGAAATCTGGGGTAACACAGTTCCCCTTTCGTGATTGGCAGGTACCTGCTACCTGTAGTTTTTGCCTTTGCGCCTTATTTATTGTGATAGCAATGCTAAATTTTGCCTTTTCTTCCCGCTTTCTCCCTCATTTCTCATCTTTTTAAAAAAAATTGCCTATGTCCGTCTCCAGGGCCCCAACTATCTCTGTACCAAAATTCATCAAAATCGGTTTAGCCATTTGGGCGTGAAGACGTAACAAACAAATAAAGAAACAAACTCACTTTCGCTTTTTAACCGACTTCCCAAAAAGGAGGAGGTTCTCAATTCGGCCGGTATGTTTTTTTTTCTATGTATGTACATCGATTACGCCGCGGTTAATGGACCGATTTGCGTGATTCTTTTTTTGTTCGACGCGAAATAGCTGCCAGATGGTCTCATAAAAATTTCTTTCAGTTTGGTCAAGTAGTTTTTATTTTATAAGCATTATTGTTATTTGGACGATGTTATTTGGACGATGTTATTTGGACGATGTTCTTTTAACGATACTTTCTAAATTAATATGTCGATAACTTTAACATTTCTAATCCGATTTGCGTAATTCTTTTTTTGTTCGTTAGGGTACATATTCAAACTGGTACCCTGGTCATCTAGTCAGCATATGATGATGGGATTACAAGGAAATCGAGAAGAACACTCAATTTATAAGCATATAACTGTTACGTTTCAGACAATATCATACAGTTTGTTCAATTATTTGCGTTTGTTGATGATTCCCTATGGATGAGCTGATGATGGAAGGTACAACTCCGAAGGTTAGGAGTTCAGAGAAAATTCTTTCAAAATTATACGTACATATGGATATTGGATAGAGAATAGTATTCCTTGAGGTTATTAGGTTGACCTTGAAGGTAAATCTCATTAACGTTTAGGTTTAATAGTGTTAAATGATGTTCTGTGATTGTTAAATAAATAATAAGCGAACATTCACATCATAGCCTACAGCCCTTTTGCCCAGAGTAACATGGGTGTGCGTTCTCCGCCTGGTGCACCTGAAACATCAGATATTTCACGTGGGTTCCCTCTATCTGGCAGAATCTTGATGCTCCGAAATTTATTTGGCATAACACACTTAGCATAATGTTCTTTAAACGAACATTTTAAATGCATAAACATTATTTGATATAATTATCGTTTCGCATAATGTTTAAAACTTCGAATCTACAATGGCATACGTTTAAGATGGCAGAATTACATTTAGTATAATTACGATTGGCAGAGTGAAAAATTCGCATAATACCGTTTAGCATTATGTTCATTTTGAGCGATGATTATTTGGTATAATTTCACTTGGCATACTATGCAGATGGCAGAATTGGCTAGGTTAGGTTAGGTTAAAACTGTGACCTCTACGCACGAGCCGAGCGAGCGGAGCGAGCGGTGCCGCGGCAGCGGCCGGCGAGTGGCAGAAACGACTTGCATTAATAGAAAAAAGAGATTGTTTTAGTAGATTACCCGGAACTGAACTATTTAGATTAGGATAATTACTT
Source organism: Ochropleura plecta (assembly GCA_905475445.1). Lineage (NCBI taxonomy): Eukaryota > Metazoa > Arthropoda > Insecta > Lepidoptera > Noctuidae > Ochropleura > Ochropleura plecta. Next base: position 15,836,721 of record FR997723.1, read on the forward strand.
ATTTTAATAAATGACATTATTTCAAACTCAATTAAATAATAACCAAAATAAATGACATTATTTCAAACTCAATTAAAAAATAACCAAAATAAATGACATTATTTCAAACTCAATTAAATAATAACTAAAATAAATGACATTATTTCAAAGTCAATTAAATAATAACTAAAAAAAATTACATTATTTTAAAGATTTAAATAATTAAAAAAATGACAACAAATAATGACAAAGATGATTCTAACTATAATTTTTCTGCGATATGACAATTCTGCCGTTTAATGGTTATCGATATGAAATATATGCCAAAAGACGATTCTGACTATGAACTTTCTGCGATATGATGTTTCTACTTTTTAAATATTATGGATATGAAATTTATGTCAAGAGATGATTCTGATTAACAAAATTATGAGTTTTGAATGTAAGTAGGATAAATGAGTGTCTGCCAAACAATTTTCTGCGAAATGAAGTTTATGCTCTCCTTTGTTATGCAAAATAAAGTTATGACATAAAAACTTCTGCTATAAAGGGTGGACATATTAACACTGCTTAGGAGTTCTCCTATTTCTAATAGATATCGACAAAGAGCTGGCCATTTAATTTTTTTGATAACACCCATTGCTCCGTTGACTAAACCATTTGAGACTGCCATATTTCTCCTTAGCATCACCCTTGAGCCTACACCTATTTTAATGCTATGTAATAGTCCTCCACAGTTATTAACATCCGCAGGAATGACATTATGTGGAGGGCGCGGTACCATAAGTTGACGATTCTCGTGACTCATCCACAGCATTGATGGTATATATGATAGCCAATAAAAGTTCTTCACGATCTTTCTGTGTTTCCAAAGAACGTGAAATAGCATTACGCGAAGCATTACTTTGAAGACGAGCTTTTTTTCTGTCCCCGTTTCAAGGGATATATATTTTTAAAATCATACACTAAAAAGCAAAAAATAAAAAAACTACGTTAAAAAAACCGACTTCCAAAAATACTAAAAAGCAAAAAATAACTTACTCAATTTATAACACTATCCTCTACTTACCTACTAACTACTTATTCTTTCCGCTTACTGCTTGGTTTGAAGTCGGTGCCAAGCCATATATATTGATAACTCTAAAATGTGCTAAATTGAAGAACTAAATCGTAGCATAAACCAAGAGCATGCGTCTAAAATTTAGAATTTTAAATGCAATTGGTGCCAAAATTTTTGTTGACCTTATTAAATCATGGAGAATCTAAACACCGCTATTCAGAAATATGACGTCACGTCACAACGCCATCTAGCGTTTAATGGCACAACACGTGATATTTCTTTTTCATTAAAGATGGCGCTAATTACTTTTTTGTATAACGTTTATTGTAGATTTGCTAATTATGATGTGGCTTGGCACCGACTTCAAACCAAGCAGTAAGCGGAAAGAATAAGTAGTTAGTAGGTAAGTAGAGGATAGTGTTATAAATTGAGTAAGTTATTTTTTGCTTTTTAGTATTTTTGGAAGTCGGTTTTTTTTAACGTAGTTTTTTTATTTTTTATAATATTAGTAAGGATAAGGCGCAAGGGCAAAAACTACAGGTAGCAGGTACTGCAAATTAGGAAAGGGGAACTATGTTACCCCGAATTTAACGCAAGCGAAGCCGCGGGCAAAAGCTAGTATATACATATCTCAAAAAAACATACAAAAAATATTGCTTTATGTGACCTAGATTTATACTGTCATGTTTCAACGTTTCAATAAATCCTGCGACGAAAAGTCTCGTTAATCCAGGCTTCCCTACATGTCTGGATTACAATAAATAAACCAACAAATAACAAAACTTTACAATATTGTGGCATATGATGTAACTGAAAATAACATTAACAAGATGAGACTGTTAAATTTGGATTTGTAATAGACACAATTATGTACACATTATTGTGAAAGTTCCTTACGAACCTACGTGATATTAGACACTATCAAATGAAAATAAAAATATTTTTATTTTACATAGGCCTACATGGGCACTTATAAAACGTCGAGAAAAGGTACTCACGGCAATATTATTTCATTGGATTTAAAACATTTTACTGACAGACAGACAGACGGACATTAAAATAACGGTTTCGTTTTTTTCTTTTGAGGTACAAAACCCTAAAAATAAAAGAAATGCAATCTTTTGAGTTGAGTGAGAATTTCCACACGGCATTAAGGACATAATCCGCTATATTTTATTAAATTTTACTACTCATAAAAACATGAACAGCGTACGTTACACGTACGCGGGCGTTTGCGGCTTTCGGAGCACGCAATGTAATTTAATTAAAAGCGACGTATAAAACATTGGTGTGCGTTCGTACTTAAGACGGCGTTAATTCACGGGGGCTTGATGTACCCACGTGTAGTACCCCACTAATGTTCGCATTACTCAGGAGGTGACGGGTTGATTGTTTATATGCGGATTCGTGGTCTTGTTGTTATTGGTCACTGTATAACCGTGAGATCTTTTATAAATAGGTAGAGGCCAAGTCAATATTTTACGAAGATATTTGCGGTTGATATTGGTGATTTCTATCGGTTGGTTAAATTTGGTCGCGGTCGGTCGTTGGATAAATGCGAAGATATTACGCGGCAGTGTTTTTATATTGATCTAGGATGAAAAGAAAACGTAGATTGTTATCTCATCAAAAAGATACGTTGGCACTTTCTTCTTTTATTTTATTTGGCGATAAATGTTAACCTTGCAATGTCTACTTTTGTTTATGGGGTAGGTTTAACCAAAGAAATAACGAACAGTCAAAACACAAATTTCGTATAGCTCAGCTCCTGGGTGGCGAGCGCAAAAGGCAGAAGAGCACCGTGACTTTAAGTGGCCTACTATTGTAGTAGGTGCATCACCACTTGGCCTGGCATGGCCTGGCCTGGTTTGGCCTGGTTTGGCCACAAAAAGTTAACCTGTGCGCAGACACAGATGAACTGTCTTCTTTTTAAATGTTTTAAAATTATGAAATATACTTATTTTTTGGCCCTACACAATATTTTTCCCGAGTTGTTACCACAAATTGTTTAAAGATTGCGTCGTCAATGTAATAAATCCCAACATTCTGTTGTCATGAATCATGTATTTTTCAATTCAAAAATAGAGTCATTCTGTGGAGCTCAAGTAGACTAAAGAAAATTCTATCAGCCAGCGTCAACGATAATGAAATAGTCAATATAAGGATTGACATTAGCTACCGAAAAACTAATGACAATCCCATCTAGGCCGTCGGTCACCACTGTTGATAAAGTATTCTAAGTTACATGACGTGAAGTTATGGTTGATAATCGCGCTAAACTAGGGAAGAATGACACAAAGGGTATACAGAGCAGTGCGAAAAACAAGGCTGTCTATGAGAATGGCGATGACACGGCATGGTTGCACAGTGGCTGAACGATTGGCTGCTGCGAGTTCGGTACCCGGACGGCTCAAATATTTGTATGGCCTACAGAACGACACTGTTGACGCAGTGGCTGAGCTTACCGACTGCTACGCTGCGTGTCGCGGGTTTGATCCCCACTCGGAACAAATATTTGTATGGCCTACAGATAGTTGTTCCGAGTCTGGCTGTTTGTGTATGTGAGTTTAAATGCTTGTAATCGCACCCACGATACAGGAGTAATTCCTAGTGTGGGTCAATGTTTTATTTAAAAAGAAAGAAAGTTGTTCAAAGTCTGGCTATTTGTGTATGTCGGTGTAAATATTTCTCCACGATATAAACGAATTAAAAAAGTATAATCTTGCAACTTAAGTTGATAAAGTTTAAACTTATCATTCACTTAAGAACAGAATTATTACTTTTCGCTACTTTTCAATGTAAGTTTACCCAGCTCCCTGAAAGAACCTTAATATAAGCTTCCACTTGGCCAATTATAAAGAACGTATTATTTAAACGTGAAAGGTTTTCTCAATATAAACCGATTACGCAAAGGTAAGGAACATGAAAAAAGAAATTATGAATATGCAGGTAGCTTGATATTTCTCTTTCGAGAAGCGTTTTTCCCGATTTTCTCCGTATTTTATTCAATAAAGGCCTTTCAATAACATCCCTCGGGTCTTATTAAAATTATAAAAATTGAAGGGTTTTTTATTAATGCCGTCACTTAGAAATAAATTACTTTTATTTTCACATCACGGCGTGTTTTTAAGAAACCGCTCGGAAAAGAAATAATAACATTGGCACCTGTTATTTTCACAAGCGGGAAAAGATTTGACAATTGTTTTGTGAGTTCTGTGAAAGAAACCAAAGAATCAGGCTATAAAAATATTTTCGTATTTTACTTTGGTGTCTGGAACACCGTGTTTATAAAGGGCTGTAATGGGGTATTGGGTTTTGTATGTAGGTCTACTCTGAGTTGGTTTTGCCAGGTATAAAGCCTGTAAAATAGCTCTTGTCATTTTCTTTCTTCAAGTTTTTTTTTGTCCGCATGATTCGCACCTTTGAAATAACTGTTTCTTTCTGGCTGATTTGTTTTCTTAATATTTGACTTACTTATGAAACAATAACATCACGCTTGTAATTCCTAAAAGTAAAGGCAGAGAGACCTTATTTTTTGAGTTCTGTGCCTCAAAAGGAAAAAAAAACTTGGATCACTTTGTTGTCTATCTATCTATCGGTCTGTCTGACAAGATCCTTTAACTCGGGAACGCATGGAGTTATCGATTAAAATCAACCCCTAAGTCTATGCAATCAAAAGTTGTTAATGTCTCAAGTTTGTACGGAACCCTCGATGCACGAGTCTGACTCGCTCTTGGCCGGTTTTATAAACCTATATCCTGCCAGTTCTACCATACAGAACAAAAAACTAAATCCACTTCCAAAGATTTCAAATCCATACGCATACAGTGCAAGCAGTGACTGTATAATTGAACAGGCAGAACCAACGGCGGGTACATAAATAAAAGATGGTTGTCGATAGATACAGGAAAGATGGAGGGGACAATTAATTAAATTAAGACTGAATAAAGTTTGCCATCTTTTCTTTTATCCCGACGTCGCTATGGGGATAAGACGAAACCGGTCCGAACAAAATTAAAATTTTACTTTCGTTATTTAAAAGTTAGGTATTAAGGTCTTTTACAACATTTGAAGGATGTTTTTGGTGGAGTTTTTTTTTTAATTTAGGTTTTTTTATAAAGCTTGGCATAAATGATGATACGTTTTGAATGTAAAAGAGAAGAAATTTCGATTCGAATCCACATCCGATAAATGAATAGGTGTTTGCATAGATAACCATGTCTTTGGCCTGGCTTAACGTCCGGGGTTGCGGGTTGTTCGAAAGAGATACCGCGACAACGGAACATAAAGGGCAATAGAAGGAACATGGGTACATCTCCGGCCAGAGCGGGAAAAGTAATTTAATGATTTTCCATCCGAAAATCTGTGTTATTACAGGTAGTCAGTGGCCCGAAAGTCTGACTACCAGTCTTACCAAGGGGTATGGTATTAACCAGTACTAACTAGGTTGTAGAGGTTAGATAGGCAGCTCCATGGTATACTGGTATTCAGCTGTATCCGGTAAGACTGAAAGCCGACAACAAAATAATTGGGAAAGAGGCTAGGCAGATGATGAGTGATTACGACATGTCTGCTTTTAACAAACAAAATGAATATTAAAAAGAACACAACGCTCACCAAGGCTATGTGTTGTCCTTTTTTTGGTAGACAAAACTACCTACCGCTATGTCCACCGCAGACACAGACACGGTCTGCGCACAGTCGAACCAATTTATGAATAAAAACTTTTTGCAAACATTGAACCATTTCTCATAAATTGTCCATTTCAAATTCATGTTTATGTCACGACCTTTTCTCTTGTCTTGTCACGTACCTACCCTTACACACACACGCTTCACAATATGCCTTTTTATTCGACAAAAATAACTTATTTTTGGACATACCTCCGTTATTTTGAAGGGATGAATATTGTAAAACGAAGATCCCTAGCTATGATCCTATTTGTGAGTACAAAAAGCTAACAATTCTTAGAATAATAATCTATTTACTTGGAGTATAAATAGACTAGCGAGATGTAAAACTACCAGCAACGAGCCGAAGAGTTAAAATTTTTTTAAATAAATTTTCCTGCACTAAGAATTTTTCCTGTATCGCGGGTGTACTTACAAACATTTAAACCTACATACACAAACAGCCAAACTCCGAACAACTATCAATAATTATGTAATATTCACTGTATTATATATTATATATGTTGGCACCAAAATAATTGTCACTAATGAAATATTGTATTCTAAGAGATATAGTGTATTATAAAAAAAGGCAAATTACTTATAACCTAAAAGTTATACTTCTTACAAATTATCTTTAACCCCTTGTATGCTGGAACGTAGATCTACGCGAGACACAATGCGTAATTAATTGTGTCTGTAATTCCGGCGGTTAATCAAGCCCAAACACATATTAAGTTAATAATAAATACAACAGAATTATATAACGCAACTCCCTTATCAACGCTAAATCCTTGGAATCTTCTCGTTGTCTTCTGAAAACCAAAGAGAAGAGAGCCGTTGACAGCACGCCATGTTTTTTTTAAGCACTTCCACTCGGACCAAATAGGTTTGCAGGAGAAACGTATATCTTGACTGTTATAATATTGGCGCCCAAAGCCTGAATCATTAAACTTATATATCAAAACATTTATCCATGAAAAATAGTATCAGAAAACGAAAATACAGAATTCCATAGTGGAAAACGATAGGCTGGCTGTACAATACATAACTGTGGGCACAGTACACACTACCCGTTGTATTGTGGTGTGGGGACGAGTCCCTGGGGTGTAACGCGCCCCTTATAGCCATATCCATCAAAACCTGTATAGATTTACATGTTATTACACATTACACTCAATTTACATATTCGTACTGCACTTTACGCTTCTCACTTTGAACAAAAGGTAAAAATTATTGGGTATTATACAACGTACAGACGCCTGCACATCAGGCTACCACACTTTGACCTTGAACGCGTTATGAGCAGCAACAACGAGAATCGTGCGAAAGAGATATAAAGCTTTTTGACAGTTCTTACTTGCAATGTTTCGTGCTGCAGTGCATACGTGAGGATGTGTGCGTTTGCGCGTCGTTGTGTAGAATAACATACTTTGCGATAAGGCATAGCGTAGCAAGTTGAACAATCAATAGAATCGAAGTAATGGTATGGTTATAAAAACAGGCGGCCGCGCAATGCTTAAAATATCCATGAAAGCTTAAACAATTTGTTTTATTTATATGATCTTTTACAAAATCCTTTAAGGGGAATGCCAATATTAGGCCCAGCAATGCCCAAAAAAAATATGGAAATTTTACGTTATTAACTCTTCTATTCAGGAAGCGATACTCGTTAGTAACATTTCTTAATAAAAAATAAATATTGAAACGATGCAACAAAATAAACAGCCATTTGCTAGGTTGCCAATTTAATATCCGGGAAAAAATAAAGATTTGTTGCTAAACATTGATTTGACATTTACACATATTTTACTTTATTTGTTCGTCCTTTTGTTTTTAGAAGTCCCAATGCATTTTATGTTAATACGTTTAGATTTGTAATCAACTTAAAAATATATATGATGATTTTAAAATGATCTACATAATGCATCGATCGATACTTTTTTGTGCAATGGCAACACTGAAACTTGTTAGTTGACAATAGTAAATAGTAGAAATGTCATTTCATTACTTTGTTTACATTGGCATCATAGTGATTCGCTGCGTTTATTTTTCTATTAAAATCGACGTTTCTGACCATTAATACTGACTGGTGATTATCCTATACCTGACGACCACGGCTTGAATATGGATTCCGCTCTTGCTGATAATGACAACTCCCACGATAACTTGGATCTGATGTCAGTACCTATCGAAGACCCCGGCATACAACGTGGTTCGAGTTCTTCACTGCGAACTGTTGCAAGTGGATATGTACGCTGTGTAAATAAATAGTAATTTCAACATATCAAGATTGCGAAGACACCCTTTGGAAATCGTCGAAGTTCGATCTCTCGTAAAAAGAGTTGGACATCAACAGGTAACTATAATAAGTTTTACAACTGTAATAATATGCAAACATGACTCAAAATAAAATACCTATTCATACATGCATGTTTTTTCTCTTCCAGTCAGTTACAAGACAGTGATAGTTTGGTGTGCTATGCATGTTGGACCAGAGCATGGAATAAAATCAGGCAGCCAACAAGCCAACACTCAACAGACCCTATTGTTGTCCACATTCATATCTCTATTAGCTGTGGCACCTCTCTTTTAAGGCAAAGGTCACATTCGCTGAACATTGATACATGACAACGGTTGACCAAATAAGAAATGTGATTGCATATCAAATTGCACCACAACAGGTTAAGATAACAAACTATACTATTTTTAGAATCCTATTAAATGCAGTAAGATTGCTCTGAAATGTTAAAAGGCTAACATTATATAATTTTTTTTGCAGCCTGTCTATGTCATACAAATATTTTTCCTCCTGCTCAATTTTTTGAGAATGTTTTAATTTTTGATGAATTAAATGTTTTCTATTAATATATTGTTTTAGTTTCAACTATCTGTAATATTTAAATAGTTTTAATATGTTATGTAGGAAGAGTTTTCAATACTTGTGTAGGGCACATAAAAAACCCATAATGTTTGGAAACTACAACATTTTTCAATTATTTTCTTATATCAATATAATTATTATTTGAGGGGCATACTAATATTAACATTCAATGTTACTTGTGGGCAGTCAGGGCCTAAGTCACTATGGCGGCTTGGCATCCCCCTTTTACATAAATTGTTTATGTTTACGAATGTATACCTACTAATATTATAAATGCGAATGTTTGTGAGAATGTATGGATGTATGTTTGTTACTCTTTCACGTCAAAACCGCTGAAAGAATCGTAATGAAATTTGGCATAAAGGTAGATTATGGTCTGGAATAACACATAGGATACTTTTTTTCGATATCACGCGGGCGAAGCCTCAGGCGCCAGCTAGTTACCTATGTATATTACATGTCAACAGCTAGGTAGGTACGGTATACGCCGTTTCACAATTAATGAGCGAAATTTCACGGTCTAGATGAATATATTGTTATAAAGTATTCATGTATACCTACATCCAATGTGGGAAATAGATGTTTTTTTTTCAATTACAAGCAGGTTTTCCTTCTAAGCTTTTCTTACCTACTTACTGGCAAGTTCCCTGATCTCCTATTCTAAGTGTTTTTACGAAATTTAATACTGAAAACCAATTTTAGCCAATGAGTATACCTACAAAAATTCTCGTCAGTCTGCCGAGTTTACTTTATTTAGCGGTATTTATATAGCGGTAGCTACCCCCCTGCTCAATGTGACTTTACTACACAACCGATCATCATGAATCTAAAAACCTATCAGAAAGGATATATGAATATGATAGATAGGTTACTATGGGAACGCTAGTGAAACGAATAAAATCCTACTACCTACTATTTAATATTATAAATGCGAATGTTTGTGAGGATGGATGTAGGTATGTATGGATGTTCGTTACCTACTCTTTCACGTCAAAACGGATCTTGATAAAATTTGGCACAGAAGTAGATTTTAGTCTGAAATAACACATGACATAAGATAGTTTTTTCACGATATCACCCGGGCGAAGCCGCGGGCGCCAGCTATCCTACTTTCTACTAATATTTATAATTACAAAATGTGAATGTTGTGAGGCTGAATGGATTGATTTATGGATGTTTGTTACTCTTTCACGTCAAAATGGCTGGACGGATCTTGATGAAATTTGGCACAGAGGTATTATAATCTAGAATAACACATAGAATATTGTTTATAAGTATATTTTTTTTAAATAACGCGGGCGTAGCCGCGGGCGCCAGCTAGTATCAAAACAAAATGCAGAATAATACTCTAAATCTTTTATTTTATTATAATTGAAAACTTATAAGTAAATACCTACCTACCAAACTATACGATGGATATAAATCAAGTAGATAATATTTATATTTTACAAGTTATAATGTTTAGAAAAAAGAAAATATGTTCATTTGCAATAAACATGACGCGACAAGGAACACAAACACAAAAAAAATGATATTTGTTACATTTTCATTATAGAAAAGGTTACCAAGCAAAATAAAATGCTGCCGCCAAACAAAAGCAAGCTTTTACCTAGATTAGTATAATTTGACTGGGATGTATATGTATAAGGCCCTGCACCCACAGGCAGCAAGGCACGCCAAGGGATTATTGTAATACTTACTGATTATTTTGAATCTAATTTAACATTGTAAACACCCACATTTCATTAATACGTCACAGCAAAGCTGCGATTGTGGTTGCTGCCAAAGCAGGTTCTTTCGGTAGGTTCTGGCATGCCGCGGCATCCCGAAATGTGAATGCTAACCATTATAAACTATTGTTTCGTATCTCAAATCATTTGCGCTTACTAAAATCACTTGTCGTGCCGTGCCACCAGTAGGTGACGGCCGTAACTTAAGTTATCATCAACAAGTAAGTAGTAAAGTAAAAAATCTCAAAAATATAAAAATGGTGCGCAAAGTATATGATATTTACAGTATAAATTATTATGTTATGTTTATTACATTATTAGAAGAATTATCCATACTAATCTTATAAATGCGAAAGTAACTTGTCTGTCTGTTACGCCTTCACGGCCAAACCGCTAGGCAATCGTGATGAAAAATATGGAGATAGTTACATACTCCATACCTTCCGCAGGCTTGGGCCTGCGGAAGGTATGGAGAAGGTAGAAGAGAAGGTATGGTCCCATAGAACTCATCCATCCCCAAAAATTGAGTGATATTCTTCCACTTGCCCGATTTGGCAAAGTATTCACCTCTACATAACGCTCATTCCTATTGCGCCATAATATTTTTCTTCTATCCATATCCGACCGGAAGCTTTTCTCGTCAACAAAAATAACGACATTCTCTTCCCAGTCAAAATTATAATACTCTAGGCAAAAACTTACTCTTGCCTCCTAATGAGCTTGGGTCATTGCTATCTTCTTGGCAGGGCGGCAGCATTTCTTTCCGGCTTCCTGTAGACGCCTCCTGACTGTGTCCATTGATATCTAAAACAAAGGAAATAATGTCAATTACACAAAATTCTTTACTATGACAAATAGTATAGACTTACTAACTGCGTTCGCGATTTATTTGCCTACAGTGTAAACAAATATGAGTTTATGGAAAAATAACTTTAATTCCTACACAATAAAAATCAGTTTACGCTACCGCTTTAAACATTTTTAACTGCGTTTTACTCGCGTACAGGGGTACGCGAGTCGCGGTAGCGGACGCGACGTGACGACGCAAATTCGTAAACAGCTGATTGTAATTTTCCCAACACCATTTACACTTTGGACTAGCAAATTATCGATCTACTTACAAATAGACTATTTTATTATCCATATTAATAATTTGAGTGTTTAAATTATGCAAAGCCGTTCAAACTGAAGTTAATATTAAACCAGATGACATCGCCATTTAAACCGAATCGCCAATCTGTCTCTACATCGCCATTTAAGATAACAAGATGCACTTCCCAAATCAAACAAACCACATCAAACATTTACAAAAGTTCAAGAAAAATATTTGTATCTGAACACCAATCTGATAGTGATATTTCGTACACACCCTCCATTACACATGGAGAATCAACACCAACCATATTCTGTTCAAACAAAATCATCTTCAGATTGCAGTGAGTTGATACAAGATGATAAACAGAAAGAGTCAACTCAAATGCTGCAATGCACATTACTTCGAATTTACAGAAATCCCCGTGCTTATATAGGTGTACCTAAAGACTGTTATTATTTAATAGATTTAATTGAAAAAAAATACAAACATTCCTCCAGTTCATTTACTCATATGTTTGAAAAAGATTAGGCTAAATAACTCATTCAAAGAGCTTGCTGATGATTTCTCCATTACACCAAGTTATGCTAGTAAGATATTTCTTAAAAATATTCCTTTGTTGGCTAGTGTAATGCATCCTTTCTTGGCAAAATTCGATAAATGTAACATAAAAAATAATTTACCAATGGCATTTAGGCATTAATATAATCAAGTTGCATCATCAACTGTTTAGAGATAGAAATACAAAAGCTTTAAATCAATGTCTCTCCTGGTCGGAATATAAAAAAAAACACTATCAAATATCTTGAATCTTGCACACCAAATGGTCTGGTGAATTATATATCACCTGGGTATGAAGGAAGAGTAACAGACACATGTCTAGTGGAAACATGTGATTTTATTAAATGTTTGGAACCAAGTATGTGTGCGATGGCTGATAGAGGTTTTAAGCATGTAGAATCATATTTACAGAAACATGGGAGTAAAATTAATGCGACCTCCTAGTGTTGTAACAGGGGCTAAACTCTCAAAGACAGTGAGGGAAAACAAATTGCTAGTTTAAGGATACATGTGAGAGTGATTCGTCGCTTAAGAGAATTTAGCATATTGAAACCACATGCATGTGTGAATCACAGTCTAGTTAAAGTTCTGGACAATATTATAACCATTGCCTGTGGTTTAATTAATTTACAGGATTCTTTAGTTAAATAAGTAACCTATGATTATTAACCTCTTTTTGAATTATCATGATTTAATTAGGATAAAATAAAAGTACAAATTAATCCCAGCATTAACAAATCAAAGACCGATACAGATCTTATGATAACACTTTTAATCAATTTAAACAATGTAAAAACTCAAGAGATAGTCGAAACTCGAAATAAATTCGGTGACAGTGACAGTATTTACTGAGGGCTGACATATCACACTTTGGATTGGTGTTTTAAAAAGCATGGCCGATGGCAGCATTTTTTGACGGAACTGGAGGAAGATTTTCTCTAAGCTGGGAACCTACAATCAGTGTGTCCAGTTTGCAGAGGAGAGAGGACTCAGTTATTGCCGGGAGACTATAACTATATATGAGCTGGAAAACCAAAGGGACCAAGGGAAGATAGGAAATACAATTGTGGTCGACACATTGAGGGCCATTGGGTAATTGGTATGATTGTAGACGGCAGCGACGATTTGCGGCTGGAGGTGTGTCCTGACAATGATAGGCCTGCAGAAATGTTGGTGCCACTGATTAAAAAACATGTACAGGGGGGCTCCATCATCCACACAGATTATTGGAGAGCCTATTTGAGCCTTTCCCAGCATGGCTATGTTCATAAAAGGGTCAACCATAGTGACCCAACTAATAAGTTTGTGGCACCAGACGGGACACACACTCAACATATAGAGAGCCAGTGAGCCAGAACAACACAAACAAGATGTCACACAATGGTTGTGCAAGTATGTATGGAGACGGAGAAACATGATTGAACACTTGGATCCATATTATGAGGAATTAATAAATGCTATTAAACATGTGTATAAATATGATCAATATATGATTAATAATATTCCTTGTGTTTTATTCTAACTATCCTAAAAACACCCTAACCCAATCTCAACATTTTCACCCCAAATATCTCCGTAACCATGGGGTTTCGCGGGATGAGGATGGTACTGGGTAGGCCTCTAGCACCTTCGCCCTCCCCGCCCCATAAATATATTGAAATTAGAGTACAAATTGAAAGAAATTTGAAAGTAACATAACCTCAAAACTTTAACCATGGATATCTCCATAACCATGGGGTTCCGCGGGATGAGGATGGTACAGGGGGTAGGCTCCTAGCACCCTCGCCCTCCCCGCCCCATAAATCTATTGAAATTAGAGTACAAATTGATAGATATGAGTTTTTGAAAGTAACATAACCTCAAAAACTTTAACCATGGATATCTCCATAACCATGGGGCTCCGCGGGTTGGGGGTGGGACAGGGGGGTATCCCCCTCCCCCCCGCGACCCTTAAATCAACGGCCCGCAAAGGAAAGTTTAACCAGTAAATCCAATAGACACTGATTTGATTTTAATTTATAAATTATAATAACAAAAATATAACTCACGGTTATGCCCGTCTGTCTTCAAATAACAGTCACCCGCACAGTGGAAGCGCTATGATGCGCTGTCTTTCTAAATGACTTAACGGAGGCGCCATTTATATTAATTATAAGATTTTAACACAGTTATCACACCACACACTTCGGTTCCAAATGACGTACGAAATGGCCGACCGAACGAAGCGAACCACGATGTGATTGAGAGACTTTCGTGAAAGCGCTGTCTTTCTAAATAACTTAACGGAGGCGCCATTTATAATAATTAAAAGTAATAAAAAACACACCACACACTTCGGTTCCAAATGACGTAATGGCCGACCAAACGGAAGCGACCCACGATGTGATCGAGAGACTTTCGTTTAATTTCGTAAAAGATCGGGTCAACTCGGGAGCAGTTTTGCGAACGCGCATAGACAAGGGGGTGTGGCTTTTTTTTTTTTGAGATCATAATTGGCTTCCAATAATAAGTATGTGCAACGATTGGTCAATTTTAGAAACGCTAAAAACTCCACCAATCATGCCAAGCATACTTTCTTTCTAACACTCTATGGCACGTCGTAGCTATAGATATGTATATAGTTTAGCTTGATGTGCAGCCGTCTGTACCTATGTTAAATACGAGTACTCAGATGAAATGATATGAACAAAAAAAGTAACATTAAAATCATTTAAGAGAGTGAATACTCTCTCAAAACAGGTATGGTTAAAATTAAATTAACTATGCCTGTTTTTAGCTAAGTTTTTATCCATCTTCTTTCTGCAATTTTGACGATATCGTCGACTCAACGCTCAATGTTTTTTGATGCTTCTTGGACGAGGCTTCTTCTTGCTTGGAGAAAGCTGCAAATCAGGAAATGAGTTAACTATGTTACCCCGAATTTAACGCGAGCGAAGCCGCGGGCAAAACCTAGTCCTTACTTCCTTACTATATATATAATATTATAAAAGCGAAAGTAAGTTTGTTTGTTTGTTACCTCTTCACGCTTTAATGGCTACACCGATTTTGATGAATTTTGGTACAGAGATAGTTGGGAACCAGGAGACGGACATAGGGTAATTTTTTTAAGAAAAAGTGGGATGTGAGGGAGAAAGAGGGAAGAAAAGGGAAAACTTAGCGTTGCTATTACAAATCAATAAGGCGCAAGGGAACTGTGTTACGCCGAATTTAACGCGAGCGAAGCCGCGGGCAAAACCTAGTTGTCTATAAAAGCAGCAAAAAAAATTTTTGTTGCATGGGGCCCTAAATATTTATTTTATTCTGTTTTTTAATATTTTAACAATCTATTTATCACGATTCATGATATACAACTTGCTGACAGACGAACAAAATAAAAAATGTAAATCAAAACTCATTTATTCAAACTAGGCTGATGATAAGCACTTTTTGAACTTCATTACATAAGACGATCCCCCTTAGCTCACCGTCCGTCCGTCGATTGACGACAGGCCGTGTCGATGGCGCGTTCGTGTTTCACGCGCGCCTCATAGAGATGTCAGCAATGCAGAGGGGCTTGCCAGAGCGTCCGCCTGCCGGGGTTGCGGGTTGTTCGAAAGAGATACCGCGGCCCCGGAACGTAAAGGGCAACAGAAGGAACATGGGTGGGTTTTAGTCAGTAAAAGTCTGACATGCCCCCCGCTACGCCCAGAGTGGGGGAAGTCATTTGATGATTTCCCATCCGAAAAAAAAAAAGACGATCCCCCTAAACGCCCACTATTCGCCACTTTCTAGTGTTTTAGCTGGGAAGAAGTGGCGGAACAAACTCCCCAGCAACACAAATGTCTGATAGGTTTGATGCACCAGACTTCAAACAGTAATGTCCAAGCTACACATTACAATTATGAAAGACTAGCTTTTGCCCGCGGCTTCGCTCGCGTTAAATACGGGGTAACACAGTTCTCCTTCCCTGATTTACAAGTACCTGTTACCTGTAGTTTTTGCACTTGCGTCTTATTAATTGTAATAGCAAAGCTAAGTTTCCCCTTTCCCTGTCACCAAAGTCCCAACTATCTCTGTACCAAAATTCATCAAAATCGGTTAAGCCATATAGGCGTGAAGACATAACAAACAAACTCACTTTCGCTTTTATAATATTAGTAAGGATAGAGAGATAAGGGACGAACGAACAGCGGAGTCTTAGTAATAGACTTGGCACTAACTATGACTTACGTAAACACTGTTATTGAGTTATAGAGCAATCCATAAACAAATTCCATCATCTGCCTAGCCTTTTCCCAACTATGTTGGGGTCGGCTTCCAGTCTAACCGGATGCAGCTGAATATCAGTATTTTACATGGAGCGACTGCCTATCTGACCTCCACAACCCAGTTAGTCTAGTAGGTACTAATGCGTATGCGATACCCCTTGGTAAGACTGGTTGTCAGACTTTCAGAACATTGACTACCTGTAACGACTGTCAAAGATCTACAAATGAGCAATCCATAATCAAATTAGCAAATACCAATAAAACCAATACCGTTGAGTCTCCGATGCAGACGAAGATCATAAATCTAAATTTATATTCTTGTTGTACTCATAACAAATGACTAAACTTCTCCCAAAAGACCATGTAACCAACAATAATATCGTAAATAAGATAAGCTCTTGTATATATGGAGTAGGACCTACCTAAACTGATGTCAAAAACCCGAGTGGGGTAAACGCCTTAGGCACGGTCCGAGCCATGATATAATATATTCCATACTGCATGTATACAATTTTATATAACAACCTACAAGTACACATGAAGGATTTATGTTCGTTATTCATCATGGTTTATCATTATTTCCATACATTTGTAAATTTCTAAAGGCATTTATTTTTCATTCTCGTACTTATTTTGACCATGAAATATACCAGCCACTTAATATACATGAATAAGCCCTTCTCATGTCTGAATTCCCTAGAGGGACCATAAAGGGTTGAAATCCACATTTGTAGACCTCGGTTACTGATAAGTATTTGCGATTATTTCTGGTATGTTACTTTGATAGTATTTATTTAAGAAAACTTACATATTTAAATAGATAAAAAAAAAGTTTTTTTTTTTTTGTAATACCAAACTACTGAATTCATAACTGTTAAACACTCTCTATTATTATAATAAAGCAGCTGGCATCCGCGGCTTCGCCCGCGTGATATAAAAAAAAAGTATCCTATGTGTTATTCCAGACTACAATCAACCTCTGTGCCAAATTTCATCAAGATCCGTTCAGCCGTATTGACGAGAAAGAGTAATAAACATCCATATATCCATCATTAAAATTAACTAGCTTTTGCCCGCGGCTTCGCTCGCGTGAAATCTGGGGTAACACAGTTCCCCTTTCGTGATTGGCAGGTACCTGCTACCTGTAGTTTTTGCCTTTGCGCCTTATTTATTGTGATAGCAATGCTAAGTTTTGCCTTTTCTTCCCGCTTTCTCCCTCATTTCTCATCTTTTTAAAAAAAATAGCCTATGTCCGTCTCCAGGGCCCCAACTATCTCTGTACCAAAATTCATCAAAATCGGTTTAGCCATTTGGGCGTGAAGACGTAACAAACAAATAAACAAACAAACTCACTTTCGCTTTTATAATATTAGTAAGGATAAGGCGCAAGGGCAAAAACTACAGGTAGCAGGTACTGCAAATTAGGAAAGGGGAACTATGTTACCCCAAATTTAACGCAAGCGAAGCCGCGGGCAAAAGCTAGTATATACATATCTCAAAAAAACATACAAAAAATATTGCTTTATGTGACCTAGATTTACACTGTCATGTTTCAACGTTTCAATAAATCCTGCGACGAAAAGTCTCGTTAATCCAGGTTTCCCTACATGTCTGGATTACAATAAATAAACCAACAAATAACAAAACTTTACAATATTGTGGCATATGATGTAACTGAAAATAACATTAACAAGATGAGACTGTCAAATTTGGATTTGTAATAGACAAAATTATGTACACATTATTGTGAAAGTTCCTTACGAACCTACGTGATATTAGACACTTAAATCAAATAAAAATAAAAGTATTTTTATTTCACATAGGCTTAAATGGGCACTTATAAAACGTCGAAAAAAGGTACTCACGGCAATATTATTTCATTGGTTTTAAAACATTTTGCTGACAGACAGACAGACATTAAATAAGGGTTTAGTGTTTTTTCTTTCGAGGTACAAAACCCTAAAAATAAAAGAAATGCAATCTTTTGAGAGTATCGTTACGTGTATGCTATGTAATTATGAAGTCCTTGGAGTTTCTCATCCCTGAAAATGTATAGAAAAAGTTGTAGGAAGAATACAGCGCCAAGTGACAGCCGTTTGCAGAAAATTTAGCACATTACTCATTTGTTAGACGTGTGGTTTTCCTCGCGCTGTTTTCCTTCAGCGAGCAGTGATTAATTGATGGCACAATGGTCGACGTAGGCTAATAATAAAGAAATTTTCTACCATGAAATCATTTACAGAAAAAAAAGTATGAAGACAAAAACTGTGTCATACGAAGTTTCTTAAAACGAATGTTCAGTTCATCTACATATTTATTTGGATTTTTTGAAATCCTCCCTTAGTGCCTTCTTGCCTGGATTTTTTTATTCTTCTTGATCCTGACTGAAACGTTGCATTTCAGTGAATTCAATAAGGTTCATAGAACTAATATTTGAGTTCACCGAATCCCACGTAAGTATTGCGGTAGATTTCAGTTGACCCATCTCCCATCTAATAAGTTTAACTCGAGCGTGAAGTGTCACCTGGCACCCCGCCAGTATTACTGCCAAATAGATATCTTTTATTCAGTAAAGCTCAAACTTTTCTCAGCATAAATTCCACAACTAGAGAGAGCCTTCATGAAAATGTAATGAGGAAGAACTATTTATGGCTAATCCTTTCGAAACAAACTGCACGAACCGTTGTCCGTTCGAGTTTTACGCATGGTCGTTGCAAGAAAGTGTCTAGTGGCATTGGTGGTGAGTAAAAAGCGGTGGTGCGAGACAAGGATCGATATACATTTTAATGTAAGTGCGAAAGAGAGAGGTCTGCTAAAGACAGACGAATGAGCTGGAAGGCAGAGTGAATTTTTGAATTGCAAATGGGGGAAATGAAACCGCCGCCGCCTTGGTCGACTCTGCCGCCGATGCGCCAACCCGCCACCCTCAGACCTCTTCCGGCGTTATAATCATCGTTAATAACAGTGGAGTACTTTAATGAATTTATGTAGTGATCAAAGTAAGAAGCTTATTCGAGTAAAGTTAAACTCACACGTTTCTATAGGGTTTAGGGATTATTGCTTAATCCCCAATTCGTGTTTAAGTTACTTTTACATTTGTTAACCAAAATAGACCAACTGAATTAGTTAAGAGCTAAGTTTGTTGCTTTATTTAAATAGAATAAATTATTCAAATCTAGGCATTTTTTGTGCGCTGTCGAATCGTCTGGTGTACTAATCTAATTAAACTTAATGTTAGCAATTCTGCGTTGGAATGCCAATGAGCTTTCAGTCGGCGTGTTTGTCGTCTAAACATAGAGCTTTAGACAATACACAAAATAAAGGATTCATAAGAACGTTTAACATGGTCTGACTAAACACAAGGGACAGAGATACAAATAAGCGGATTTAATTATAAACAGGATTCGGTACCCAAAAATGAACCCGTAGAATTTAGGCAAAGTTCCTTGATCACACTTAAGCTATAATATAAAAGATCGAGGTAACAGTTTTAGTACTCTGAAGTTATAAAATATTGATAGAGTTGTTTTGTTACTTTTGTTTGAGTTTTTGTTCAATTAGTTTATAATGTAAACGAAAGAAAAATAAAACGAACTGATTTAAAAGCTTTTAGTTTTATCGAAACTTTATTACAAGCGGCTAGTGGAACAAATAACGCCAACAAAAAAAAAACAAAACCTATTTAGCCTTTTCAATAGACAAAAAAATGTAGTATAATCCGGAAAAACAAAATAGTTCGTTTGAAATTCAATTACCATAAATGTCATATTTTCAAATACCCCAGGATCGTAAAAGAACTTGACTGATGCACTACCGAGCAGAGATAGCTAAAATTTAATTCTAGTGGGGAGCATTCCGCCGCAGATTGCATTCCTTTGCCGCCGTAGCACCGGTCACACTTGACGATCCTTGTTGGAAGTACAAAGTGTTCACACAGAGCCGTTATTATAAATTTTTGTCTATTTAATTAATTTCATATTTTATATAATTTATGAGCATTCTTGTATTAATTAAGATGCAGTTAATTAGTAAAGGTACCTATATGAAAAATATGAAGGAAAATTTAATTATCGAAAATTACATGAATTAAAGATATTTCTAGGTTCAAAGGCTAAATTCTCAAGTTACTAAATAGTACACCGAGATGATTTTGTCACTACTTCTTCTGTCTAATGACTAATTTGATACCTGGGCTTTTGACCTTTTCGATAACCGTAATCGGTGATGGAGTGTGAAATACATAAGTTAGTCAAATAATTGCATTGGCACGGCTGACGTAATGGCTGAGCAATCGACTGCTCTCGGTTCGATCTCCACACGGAACAAATATTTGTATGAACAACATATAGTTGTTTCGGGTTTAGCTGTTTGTCTGTCTAAATTTAAATGTTTGTAAACTCACAATACAGGAGAACTTCCCAGTGAGGAGCACCTTTTTTATAATAAAAAATACTCCGACTGTCATCCTTTAAATCATGACTATTTCACTACGCAGGCTGTGCATTTGTTTTCTTTTTCATTTCCACTTAGATACAAAACCAATCACAAAGCTCATCAGCAAAATTCTGCTCATGGCATTTGTGCCATAAATGTCACCAAATTAACTGAACAAATGGGATGTCCGCGTGTCACATTCTCGACAATTGTTCACTATACGCTGTTTGAATACAGACATTTATAGTCAGTTAAGGCTCTAGTAATAGCTGGATAAGCAGGAAATAATATTTTATGAGTATTTACCACATAAATTTCTAACGAAATGAATGTGGTAAATCCTTAGTTAATATTAAAAAAGCAAAAGTGAGTGTTTGTTACATCTTCACGCCTAAGTGGCCAAACCGATGTTGATGAATTTTGGTACAGAGATGTGTGAAGTGAGAAAAGGGAGAGAAAGAGGGAAGAAAAGGGGAGAGAAAGATTTTTTTTCGATCTTCACGAGGGTTAAAGTTAGCGTCAGTTGTAACTATGCCACGCGGACGAAATCGCGGGCGGAAACTAGTTCTATATATCTTCCTACTGTTTGGCAGATAGACTATCGCTCCATGCAAAATACTAGTATTCAGCTGCATCCGGTGTGACTGGAAGCTGACCCCAAAATTGTTGTTAAAAGGCTAAGCAGAAGATGATACTCGGCAAGGCTTTTCCTTTTCATGTTTCAAACCTTTTGTGCGATCTCAGATCACGTTTGACCCAGCGAATAAGATCAGATAATCAGCTGATCTTGTAATGACTACTCTCGGGCCTACACTGTCCATTGTAAAACCAAATGGGTGCGTTTACAAACATTTAAACTCACATACACAAACAGCCAAACAACTATTTGTAAGCCATACAAATATTTGTTCCGTGCGGGAATCGAACCCGCGACACGCAGCGCTGCAGTCAACCGTTCAGCCACTGCGCCAACCATGCCGTCAATTTCGTCGCTTTTGCTGTCTATTTTAAAAGAGTATCCATGAAGTTTCTTGCCGGTCTTCTCCTTATGACACGACCAAAACGAACCGAGCACCTTTTCTCGACGTTTTATAAGTGCCTGTGATGTGAACAAAATAATTAGTTTTGTTTAAACTAATTAGACCGCTATTTGTGACATAGTGATATATTCTATATTGTGCCCTGTTGTTCGTCTTTCCAATCTCCAACATAAACATCTGAACGAAGCATTTATGAGATTCTTGATAATAAATTACGCATACATACATTGTATTTATTTAACACTTTATGTACATACTAAATACAACAACGGAACAGAAAACTTAAAATAGGTACAAAAGCTATGCTTATTTGTAAAAAAAAACGTCTTACAGCATGCCTGCGAAGGAGAGTAAGTAGATAATAAAGAGGATCAGACAGTGCGTGTATCAAAAAATAGGTTAAACACAAAGAAAATAACGAATTTAACTAACAGATATATCTTCTAATATATAAAATTCTCGTGTCACAATGTTCGTTCCCATACTCCTCCTAAACAGCTCGACCCATTCTTATGATTTTTTTTTTGCATATTGAGAATTCATAAGAATCGGCCAACATCTATCTTTATACCCCTTTGTGATAAGGGGGACCTGAGCAGCGGGTGAAGCCGCTGGGCACAGCTAGTAACTAATAAATATTTTTTCATTCTTTATAATTCGGTACGGTTTCCGTAAAAAATATGTCCGCTTTTATGATTTTTTTGCCAATATCCGTGAAAATTCATTATTTCGGATCATTGAGCGATCATTTTACGGACACTTTTAAATTCATATATAGATTCAGGTTATTTAACTACAACACTAGGTATAATGTGCCTGCAATAATTAACGTACCTATACAATGTTTTATCGGATTTTATGTTTAAGTTTAATAGCAATCACTAAATAAAGGGCTCTTATGTATTACATCACAGCATAAACATCATCGCTTTACGATAGTAAGAAACCTAACACCTGACTTTTACAACACCTTTTTTTGCGGAACGGCAGTCATCGAGTAACTCTGCTCTGGGGGGGGAGCGGGGGGGAGAGGCTTTCACAACACCTTTGGCTCTTTTTATCTGTCTATACTTTAAAGTTTGCATGGGATCTTTTCAAGGCGTAGGTACTCACAAGATTTTATATATCTGGGGGCACAGCAGTACACCCCGCCAAGTCGTGCAAAAACGGCCACGGCCATCCTTTTCTCGAAACCGTTCGGGCCAATTTCGACCCTCTTAACATTTAGTCATGTTCTTTATTTATTTAATTGTAACTTTAAAATCCTTACTAATATTATAAAAGCGAAAGTGAGTTTGTTTGTTACGTCTTCACCGATTTTGATGAATTTTGGTACAGAAATAGTTGAGACCCTGGAGACGGACATATACTATAAAAGTAAGAAAATAGGGATAAAGAGGGAAGAAAACGGGAGAGAAAGAATATTTTTTTCGATCATCACGCGGATTAAAGTTTGCGTTAGTCCAAAGTAACTATGCCACGCGGACGAAGTAGCGGGTGGAAGCTAGTATTCCATTAATTTCACCCCACTCCAACATATTTAGGATAAAGATCGGCAGATAAGTTTGATAAGTAAACTCTGATAAAAGAAAACTGCTGTAACAGTACCTGTCCTATCAAATAATTTTAAATCCTTTAGTTTCCAAGCAGCCATTTTACTTAATACTAGTCTTTTCATAAATTCTTGCTATGACACTCCAACACTAACCTGACACTTGCATTAGTTTTACACTCTCACAAAATTCAACACAACGACCTTTCTGCACAAGTTTTTCAACTAAAATAATTAAATTGGAGAATTTCTGTAATACTAATATCACACAGTGGTGAACCTGGTATACTTAACTCAGGTATTTGGGTTTGCACGAGACTTGATTAAAATAATAATTGCTTACCTACTGGGTCCGCTAGCCGCTGCCATTATAGCGCCACCCTAAATATTTTGACGCGAATTGTTATTCGTGAATACGGTTCGCCGCACTAAGCCTGAACTTGTGAATGAATTTGTAACATTCTTTGGAAACATAACCCTATGTTGAAGAAAATATTTAATTTCATTAAGGATTTGCGTTTTGTGTTAATGAGATTTGAAATTAAGCTGCGAGTGTTTAGCTCACGTTTACAATAAGAATTTATTTTGTTCAGATATTTTTAACAGTTATAATGTTTCACAAATGATACAAGGAAAAAAAGCTGCGTGCCTACCTTAATTTAAAAATGCCATACAGCTTCATCATAACGTTTTTTATTTCCACAAATAACATTTCATTCATTTTGAGCCCGCCAGTCAGTCGGACATTCCATTAAATCTTACTCAAATATACAAAATGAAGGCAAGAGGCAAAAACGATTGTTTCAAAGGGACAACCCTCGAAAGGCCCTCTATTGGAGTGCATGCAAATTGATATCTCTCTGGCAACGCGACAAAGTCGAGAGCTGCGACCTCTGTATAAACTTACCCACTACACTGAATTTGTTAGGGAAATTATAAAGCGCAGTTCGGACAGTCTGATATTTCAGTGACATTGTTTTAGTGAAGAGAACAATAGTCAACGACGAAAATTGATCAATCGATTTTTGAGTATTCTAATAGTTATGGATTGGTAAGGTATTGTCTATTGTCAAATGGAAGTGGGCAGGGCAAGATGGCGGGTCATGCTTGGATACAGAAAGCTTAAGATAGGGAGCTATGGAAATCTTTGGGGGAAGTCTTCACCCGAGGAACGGTTTTGGAAAAATAACTTTGATCCTACAACATTTTCTAGAAACTAAATTAATGTATATAAACGTAAACTTTATTTAGTAAAATAAAACTAGGTAGAATTAGTATTTCATTTATGTAAAGTTTTCAGAATAAAACTTAAAAATCTTTATCTTATATTATACTAGCTTTTGCCCGCGGCTTCGCTCGCGTTAAATTCGGTATAACACAGTACCTGCTACCTGCAGTTTTTGCCCTTGCGCCTTATTGATTTGTAATAGCAACGGTAAGTTTTACCTTTTCTTCCCTCGTTCTCCCTCATATCCCACTTTTTTTTTAAATAGCCTATGTCCGTCTCCTGGTTCCCAATTATCTCTGTACCAAAATTCATCAAAATCGGTTTAGCCATTAAAGCGTGAAGAGGTAACAAACAAACAAACTTACTTTCGCTTTTATAATATTAGTAAGGATTATCTTAGCTTTATTTTTTTTATTTATACTTCTAAGGTTTTGTCTTATATCCCTATATTCATAAAACAAAATTGATTTTCGTGACAGTCTGTCTACCCCATCTTCATAATAAAAAAAAACTACATCATCTGCTAAACCACACAGCAGATATTAATGAATTTTTTCATTATCTAAACTTCAGTCAGTTTCAGGTACCTATATTCTATATCTTTATTTCTTTATTCGCGTGGTGATAGAAAATACAATATATCTTTATGAATTGTAGCCTATGTGTTATTCTGATGTATAAGCTATATTATTGTAAAGTTTCATTAAAATCCATTCAGTAGTTTTTACGTGAAGGAGTAACAAACATCCATATATCCATACATACATCCATACATCTATCCATCCATACATACTTTCGCATTTATAATATTACTATAGTAGGATCGTCAACCACTAGAGTCCAAGAATTTTCTCAACAAATTCATGAACCGTCTTCCCCGAAAAACTTCACTCCTTCACCAGGTTCCAAACTCGGCTAAAACTTCAACTTGGAAAATGTCAGCGTCAAAATCTTTGTTCTATAGACCTATTATTCTGTTCGACGGCTACAGCGAAAAGCTTACACTTATAAAAATACAATATTTAAATTCTTTGCGCAGACTTTGTATAAATAAATAGAATTTACCAAGATTTCATTTCCTCTAAGTCAATAGTATAAAATTTTAATAAGATATTTCGGTGACAGGCTCATGTTTATTATAACTAGTTCTTTTATTTTATAATATCTAGAAAATTTTATTTGTCAGCAAATATTTGTTGGATTGTCTTCATTTTTTGCAAAGTTTATTCCACTGCATACTTTTTTTCATTCCATTTGTTCGGTCAAATAGAAGTTATATATTATCTACTAGCTGTGACAATACGGTATCACCTGTCCGATCAGCTCCTGAGTATTGTAGCGTGATGTTATACAACCTTTAGCTGCGCCCCGTGGTTACGCCCGCGTAGACCAGAATAAAAAGTAAGTAGGTTCTATCTAGAACCTGATAATATTGAACTTGTATGAACATATCAAACTGTTGGAATTAATACCACTATGAATTTAATGCAATCCTAGTAGTTTTAGCATAAAAGCCAATCAGCCCAAGAAATTGCGCTCTCTCATACACAAAATCCCGTCTTAGGTGCTGTCAGTACAAGTCTGACACGGAGAGACAGAGCGGGGTAAGTAATTTAATGATTACCCATGCATAAAAAGAAAGTAAATCCTTTCAAAGGTAAGGAAAACATTTGAGACTGATACTAACACTTGTATTTTATGAGATTTCTTGATGAGTGAGTCAGTTAATGGCGTTAATTCAATGGGTTTAAAAGTTAAAATGGGTGTACCACAAGGTTCTATATTGGGCCCTTTCCTCTTTTTAGTATATATTAATGATCTACCCCATTTATTTGAAAATCAACCCCAAATGGTGTTGTTCGCTGATGACACTTCTTTAATATTTAAGGTAAATAGACGCACCACGAATCTTGACGACCTAAATAACGCCCTATTGCAGGTCCATAATTGGTTTACTGTTAATAACTTAGTATTGAATGGAAAAAAAACGAAATGCATAAGATTCGCTCTACCAAACGTCAAAAGTAGTGATTGTGACATAGTATTAAATCAAGAGAAACTAGAATTTGTCAATAAAACTGTTTTCTTAGGTATCACACTCGACTCGAGGCTACAATGGGGTCCTCATTTAACATCTCTTGCAGGACGGTTGAGTTCAGCAGCATATGCTGTAAGAAAAATCCGTCAATTTACTGATGTAGATACCGCGCGACTAGTCTATTTTAGTTATTTTCATAGTATAATGTCATACGGTATTTTACTTTGGGGACGGGCTGCAGACATTGAGTCTATATTTATTCTGCAGAAAAGAGCCATCAGAGCCATGTATAATCTACGTAGGCGCGATTCTCTAAGAGAACTGTTTAAAAAAATTAACATCATGACAGTACCTTGTCAATACATCTATGAAAACATCATGTACGTTAGGAAAAATCTGCATCTATTTAGTAAGAGAAGTGACAGACATCACTATAATACTAGAAATAGGGACCAACTGGTTCAGCCAGGTTTCAGGCTAGCTAAGGTAGACTCCTCTTTTATGGGGTACTGTTTAAAATGTTACAATAAAATACCTCCACACATCCTACAACTGAATGAATCGAAGTTTAAATCTTGTATTAAACGCACACTATGTAGGCAAGCATACTATAAGTTGGGGGATTACATTAATGATAAAAATGCTTGGCTCAATGCCGGTCCTGCTCCACAACCATAGGGGCAAATTAATTAATCAGCGTCTGAAGTTATTGTGGCAGCTGAAGAAGATTGTAAGACTATCTTTGCATTGTATAGACTCAATTTCCTAATATTGTATAATTGTAATGCCCATGTGTGAGTACTATGTAATTTTATTGACTCGACGGTTGCCCTGGTGGTTGAGAGATTGTCATGCTCACTTAAATGTCTCGCTGATGGTGGCGGGTGTGTCGGGTCATTTAGCTCCCTTCAAAATGGTCGAGCTGAATGGGGCTGATCCATACGTCATGTTCGTGAACGGGCGCTGTCAGTTGGGACTGGTCATCTCTTAGCTACCACGGTTTGTTTTAATTCATCTATTAAACTCTTGCTAATTATTGCTTTTACTCTGGACGCTCTAAATGTGCTCGTTTTTCTACATCGTTCTCACATTATGTATAATCTCAACATGAATGATGTATCCATGATTTTATAAAATATTATGATTTAAAAGAGTGTCCATGGAGTTTCTTGCCCATTCTTCTCCATAGAGATCTACGCTTTGGAATGGGCAACTACAGTACTTTCATAAGTTATTATGTCTTGTGACTGGGACTGTAGCAGCATCATTTTTTTGTTCTTGTTTTTATGACATTCAAAAGTGCCTGTAATGGTCTAATTGAAATAAATACTTTGAGTTTGAGTTTGAGTTTGAGTTATTTTTCTTTTATAAATATATGTAGAATATTTTGTGATTATTATATCGATATACCCTTAGATTTAGAGTAGTAGCAATTGATTTGACCATAAGTCTTCATGATTACACATGACAGACGTTCACTGCTGGAATTCGGTCTCCCCAGTTGCCAACCTATTCACATAACTTCATCCCTAGGATATCCGCTTTGCTCGGGTCTAACCTATAGGACATATTGCATAGGCCTTGTAGATTCATAGATGGCGTAATTTTCAGTTTTTATCCTTACTGGTATTAAGACTAATTAACTAAGATAACATTGATAGAACCCACTTAAGAAGTAGCCATAGAGTTTCTTGACAATTCTACTCCATGCATCTGTGTTCTTGTAAAAAGTTTCAGAATTATATGTTTACTTTACTTCACCGTTGTTATGCAATAAAGCACAAATTCCTTTAACAAAAGCATTCATAATATTTTAGTTATGTGTACGGAACAGAAATAGTTGGAGCAAGTCTTGGAATTATTTCTATTAAACTACCGACACAACAATCTTGGCTCAACCTTGCTCAGTTTTGCATAAACTTTACTATTAATTTCCACGCCTAAATGGCCAAACCGATTTTGATGAATTTTGGTACAGAGATAGTTGGGACCCTGGAGACGGACGTAGGATTTTTTTTTAAACTGAAATGGTCAGAAAAAGGGGAGAGATAGATATTTTTTTTCGATCATCACGCGGTCTATAGTAAGCGTTAGCCCAAAGTAAATATGCCACGCGGACGAAGTCGTGGGTGGAAGATAGTATGAATATATTTCAGTATGGAAACTGATAAAACTATCTGTTAGTATAATGTCCGCAACGGAGTCTGGAATCGTGCCCGGTTGATGGCAATAGGGTCGTCCTCTATCAAATGGGACTTAAACACAACTGGCGAAACGTGTGTATTACTATTAGGTACACTTCTGCCTAACTCTTTGGGAAATACGAGCGTGATGTAATTTATTTGACGACACGGTTGGCGCAGTGACTGAGCGATCGACTACTGCGCTGTGTGTCGTGGGTTCGAATCCCGCACGGAACAAATATTTGTATGACCTACAGGTAGTTGTTTCGGGTCTGGCTGTTTGTGTATGTGAGTTTAAATGTTTGTAAACGCACCTACGATGCAGAAAAATGCCAAGTGTGGGGGAGACATATTTGTAAAAAAAAAAGTTTGTTAACGCACTCACGATACAGGAGAAATTTCTAGTGTGGGGCAAAGTTTGTTAAAAAAGAACTGTGCGTTTTTTTAGGCTACAAATCGTTTCAGTGGAATTGAAATCATTTTCACAACGTGATAACAAGAAATAAATTAATCTACTCTTACGGCGAATTATTTTTGTATCGCAGACGCTCTAACTTTCGTATATCGTCATGGGGTTTAATAATTCCTATATAATATTTTCGGGTGTAACTACACCCGTGATTAAAAGCTAATAAACACCGACCTCATCATATTTTTTAATAAAACGACGTTTAAAACCTACATGCAAAATTTAAAGAGGATAAATAGCATTTATCATCTGTGCAAGATCGTGTAGATTATATTTCCTTCCATATTTTATTTATACTTAAATAAAAATGTAAACTAACGCCCTAAATGTTTACCTCATTTTTCTATAAACTTTAATAGCAGCCAGTTTTCGTATTAACCACTATTACCCTATAAAGGTTCTTCTCACATAATGAAATAGCCGTTGAAAGCTGAAAGCAATGTGGCGAATTTTAGCGTAGCTTATTAAAGCATAATGCTGATGGAATTTCGCTGTCATGGACCTTTGCCCGCTTTGGTCGTATACCTGGTGAAATAAGAGTTTCGGTAATATAATTAATCGTGAGCTAATATGTCGGTGTTGGCATAGCTATTTAGAAATTTATCATTGTTTGAGAGGTTTACTTTTAATTTTGTAGCTTATAAACGGCGTAGGTATGATGTTGTACGTTTTATACGCAATTTTAACTGCTCCTTTAGTTTCGCGGAAACCTGGGTTTGGCTTCCGGGCCGTGCAAAAAGTGGTTTTGGTTTATCCACAAGGAATTTCACAGTAGCAACCCGGAGTTTGGAAGTTGGCGGTAAACGGCTTAACGTGCTTTGATATGACTCATGGAGGTACCATGCCTCGAAAAGCACGTTAAGCCGTTGGTCTTGCGCCTGATCTCTCTCCGGTTGGTTCAGATAGATAAAACAATCGTTCTTATCAGACTGCAGTGTCTAAGGTCCCATAGAACACACTTAAGTTTCCGAACGCGTCCCAATCTTTTTTTGATTATTTTACTTTGTATGTAAATCCGATATCCTGCAATAAAGTATCCGCCCTTAACAGGAAAAAAAAAGGTTTCTACATATTTCTACAAAATATTTATTCTCGTTGGCCGGTGGTTGCAAGCGCGGCTAAGGAGCATAAGGTCCTGGGTTCGTTTCCCATCGTTTTCTTGCAGTCTAGCAGCTCGCAGCAAATCCACACTCCATAGTCTGGATTTATGCTCAGTTGATGGCATTAGGATCGCTCCTTATTACATGGGATTTAAACATAACTGTTAAAATGTATGTGTACACCTCTGCCTAACCCTTATTAGATTACAAGTGTGATGTTTTCGTTGTGCAATTCTACGTTATAGTAACAAGAATGGCGGTAAAATTCTGCAAATTAATAGAGTCATAAATAATAGCGATATAAACATTTATGCCTTGATAATATCGTAACAGTTTACTATTACTACCTACGTACATAAATAAAGGTCACTGACCCATTGCCTATAAACATAGTGCCCCATTTCTCCCTCATAACATTTTGAACTTGAGATGGAAAAAGGTCGGTATTTAGTTTTTATTTGATAAACATTGTAACAAGAAATGTTTCATGCTTTTTTACCTGTAAAAATACCTGCGAAGTGAAATATCAGCGTGCAACGCCACGCTTTTTATTTTGCAATACATTTGACAGTTTATCTGACAGTTGCTTTTTTTTAATAGCGCCATTTTGAACACAGATAAAAAAATAGGCGCTATAACGTTTAACAAAACATCGCACATTCTGTGACCCGTCATTGTCAAAACTGAACTTTTATCTAAAAGGATATAAAAAATAATTTATCTGAATAAAACGTTGTCTCGGGTGACAGCCGAGTCGGTTAAGTCAATTTAATTAACATTATAATCCCGATGAAAAAATCCAGACCGTACTTTTCCGTCTAGAATTCCGTCCCGATATTACTCTTAAAATTGGGCCGATGTGGTCCATTTATAAATTAAAAACACGAACTGCAACTACAAGCAATAAAGTTATTAAGTAGAGCTGTAGTCGACAGAAAAAACGAGTTTATAGCTGCACAGAAGTTTGTAAACGCTAGCCAAAAAACATTAGCGAAATATATTGTCGGGAGTGTAGTGTTGCTTTGTAAATATCGCTTGGTTGCGGAGAAGTTAAATTGTATCTCATTGTTGGGGGACATTAAGTACAGATTGTAAATCTCCTGGTGTCCTGTGTGCCGGTTCCGCGCCGGCTTTCGACGGGCACGGTGCGGCGTGCATGTGGCGATGCGGCCGATATATCTGTGAATTTGTTTGCGAATTTTCACACAACACTGTTTTTATTTTAGTTTGTTTTGGGTATAAATCAGAATTATTTGAGAGAACATTGTTATCGTTACCTACTGTATTTTGTGATGTTGAGTTTTGGTTAAATCTAACGTTTTAGCTTGATAACTTTGCAATGAAAGATGAGAGAAACAGGTACCATAAGGTATCTTTAGCTGGTGTTTGCCTCTAAACTTTCTTAAGGAAGACTGTTTTAATGTTCTTCGACCATTTTTATTTCTAGAAACCATATTTCATGTCAAAAGTATTATCCTTCCAAAAGACTAATATTTCACCTGGGGCACCTTGGGCAAAGTTAGACTATAAAAGCAAAGAGGCTTTTTTAATATTAAAAACAGAACAATGATTTAGAACAAACTAATATTGTTATCTGTCAGAAAAGTCTAGAAAATACAACAAAAACATTCAATAAAACTGACGACACGCGCCGTTGAATGAACTTGATAAATATCCCTCTATAATGGAAAATGTAATAAGAAATCGTAATTTATTTCTTATTGAAATGAGGATAATAGACGCCCAGCCACCCTAAGAAGTACCCAAATTGTTCCCCGTAGAGAGAGAGCACCCCAAATCATGATATTAACATTATAATCCAATTTGCGGTACGAAGCGAGGTGAAACTCATTAACGAAGTTGTTGCATTATTGCATCTAACGTTAGATCTACGAAACGTCTAATTTCTGTCTCTCAAATGCATTTTATATCACCCGGACGTCAGTTGAGCAACTCCGAATCGCTTGGGGATGGGTAATAAGATTCCCTGCTTCCTATTAGGTACTGTCAGACTTAAATTGAATAAGTTTAGCAATTGAAAATTTAAGTAAAAATAAACGTTGAATATGTATTAAGAAGATGGCGGTACAATAACAGGAATAAGGGAGCTTTACCTAATTTTACTTAAGAGGTTGCGTATAAAGCTGTGTAAAAAATTCTCAGGTCTTTCGGTTATAATGGCTCGCACTCGCGAACGGAGCGAATTACGGTAAAAATTTCTGAGCCAGCCTTTTTACGGTACTTTAAGTCTCTTGCTAGGTCAGCTAGAATATAAAATTAAGTTGCTGAAATTGTTCCTTATTACACTATTCTGTGTGTAATCAAATAAGCTATGGCCAACTACGGTAATTTCACAAGTTATTATGTCTTGTGACTGGGACTGTAGTAGCATCTTTTTTTGTTTTTATGGCATTCAAAAGTGACTGTAATGGTCTAATTAAAATAAATGGTTTGAGTTGAGTTAAGTTATTCATTTCTATGTTCCTGAATAATTATAAGTATTTACTTGATGTGTGAATCCAGAAAAATAATTGATCTGAAATTCTCTGTGTGCGTTGTTAATTAGTCGGACTTGTGTATTTGAGATTTTCAAAGTATGGTCAGTCAAAATATGGCCCATTAAACAGCGCTAGGGAAATAAATATTTAAACCCCCGATCAGCAGCAACCGATAATGGGTAAACAGACATATATATATATAACTATATACAAAGGTATGAAGTCAGAGAGGTACCTGAAAAAACGGAAATAGTAGATCCTTAGCAAGTTACTTAGAAAATATTTTCTTCAGTTCTTGAGCAATTTCCTTGTCTTTACTTGGAAAGCCGAAACATAGTCCAACGGGAAATACGTTCCCAAAGTATGTTTACGACAACTTTATAATTTGTACAAAAATTATAATCCCATTGAATCCCATGACCCGGTACAACTTAACATAAATACTTACGATTTACATAAGCAAGTTCACACATGTATCAAATAATATTTGAATATTTTACACCTGTCTACTTCATACAGAGGTTTATTGAGGTTTTGTAATTTGAACCTTTATCTTCGTATTAAGTTTGGTATTAACTTCTACCTTTCGTATTTATTGCATTTAACAGTGATAGTCTAGCGGTGTGACCTCTGACTTTTCACAGTAATGTTTGACGGTACGGTTGGTGCAGTGGCTGAGCGATTGACTTTTGCGCTGCTTGTTGCGGGTTTTATCCCTGCACGGAACAAATATTTGTATGGCCTACAGATAGTTGTTCCGGATCTGGCTGTTTGTGTATGTGAGTTCAAATGTTTGTAAACGAACCCACGATACGGTAATTCCTAGTGTGGAACGACGTTTTTTTTTTAAAAAAAAAAATATAGAACCCTCTGTCTGTCTGCGAAGACCATTTATCTCGGGAACGCGTAGAGGTTTCGAGTTGAAATTAAAACCATATAAGGTGTGGTCTGTGGTCTCTTAGAGCTATGAATAAACCCTCTAAGTTTACCCAGTGCAAAATATATAGCTGTTTATATCGAAAATTTGTACGACAAACTCCGTGCGCGTGTCTGACTCGTTCTTGGCCGGTTTTTCTAAATATGCATTTCTTAAATTGTCACTTGCTTCGGTGAACTAAGTATAGTGCCAGATTCTTAGCTAGTATTGAATACACTTGCGTACGCTTGCAACGCCTAGTCCTCCATCGCGGCAGTCTTTAAATATATAGATTTTTAAAAGTCTATAAATTGCCACACCTTAATAACACCAACATTAATCTCACGCTATGTAATGTGACAATTTCCACAACAAGTTAACCCTTTAAATATTAACTAAATTCAACTGTTAACCTACATTTCTAGTACATACATAAACCGAATGTTACAACATTATTACAGTTTAGGTAGAAACAGGTTCGTCTCGTCAAATTTTAATTTCAGTACATAATTAATATGTTTTCCGAGCTCCGCGCAAAGCGCAGGTGTGTAATAGCTTTCATAATAAACTGAACTAATGTTTAATTAATTCATTATAATAATGTATTGTTGTTTGTAGGTGTTCGTTTCCGAGTTGAATGGTAACTATGTGTTTACTCTATGATTGTTAGCCATAGACCTTTGCAGGTGCCTCATTGGTCTAAGTATGAAAGACCCATCAACAATTTCTCGACTGAGGAATCAAACCCAGGGTCCCTTGCTCTGCAGACCCGAATGTGACCAAAAGGCTAAAGAAACATTCGATTCGGCACTGTTAGCGCAGTGGCAAAGCAATCAACAGCTGCGCTGCGTGTCGTGGTTTCGATCCCCGCACGTAACAAATATTTTTGACCTATTGGTAGTTTTTTCGGGTCTGGCTGTTTGTGTATGTGAGTTTGTAAACGTACCCACGATACAGGAGAAATTACTAGTGAGGAGTAAAGTTTTTTAAAAAGAAAAATAATTCGCCTATAGAGCTTGAGTTGCTTTTTAAACTCTATTTATGTACTTGAAATATGAGCGTGTAGACCATTTTGACCTACTTTTGACGTTATTGAATGCTGGTGCCATACCTGCCGGGGTTGCGGGTTGTTCGAAAGACACACCGCGGCCCCGGAACATAAAGGGAAAAAGAAGGAACATGGATGGGTTTTACTCCGTAAAAATCTGATGCAGCCCCCCCTCACCCGCTTCACCCAGAGAGGGGGAAATTATTTGATGATTTGAACCCGTAAAAAAGAAGGCGAAGTCAAAGGCCCATGGGGAGCATAAAAACTCTGAAACTAGGTTAGCCTCTAACGCCAAGTACACCACTAACCATACGATAAAATAAAAACATTTTTATATAGTATAATATAGCGTTGTTCCCGCTGTTTGTTCGCTTGGAACTTTTAACCCTCTGTCACCCATAAACTGAGATTTATTTGATTTTTTTGATTGGACAAGATTACAAAAAAATAAAATACACGTATTTGTGGGTTTTAACATTTTTACGAAAAAAAACAAAATTATTTAAAAATACTGAGGTCGAGAGTCGTTTTTTTTGTTACTATATCGTTAATTCGGAATGTGGACTACGAACACACTACAGTAGCTGTAGTACTTATACGATTATGGTGTGAAATGAATTATTTAAAATTTTTAGGTATTTTTTTTATCGTAGTCAACACATCGATATTGCCTATATTCTACAAAATGAAATACAACATCTCGGTCATTTATTTATTTACGTAGGTACATATTTTTTTATATTTTTACATATTTCTTATCAAAAACATTCAAAAATATAAAAATAGTAGCCCACCGGTATCGGGAACAGGGTCCAAGCTACCGGCGGTCAGGGCTCCAGAGAAAGGAACCTCCTAACAATACGAGCCGTGTCCAGGAGTACCGCTTTCTGTATCAAGCCCTTGATCCAGCTGCCTAACGAGAGCCTCCTCAGGTATTGGTCGAGGCTCTTGGCAATTAAGCCATTGGCAGATATGACTATCGGCACAATGAATACAAAAAAAAATGAATAAAAAATACAACATTATTATTAGTTTATGCGAAAGCCGAAACACCTATCCAGTATTTTTATTTATAGAATCTATGTACAAAATTTCAAAACTGTATCATGAAAAACCACGAAGTTATAAGCTTCAAATGTTACCTGGATATCCGTACGAATTCACTGTCACCAGGTCCCCCCGCCGTGCATTGTGACTCGCGCGCATTTTTTTTGCCGAGGTCCGGCCGGCTGTATTGTGCGCTTGCGAATAGGTACTTAGTGTCGCATGGTGTTAATATTATAAACTTTTTTAAATATTTTTGGGAAAACATATAACATGGTGTAAAAATGATTGGAATCGATTCAGTTACTTATTCTGAACAAACTATATTCAGGTTTCGCATATACTAAAAATAATGTTGTAGAGCGTCAAAATGTAGTTTTCAGCAATAGATTGAGTGATTCAAGAGGAAGGTTTATATGTATAGTATCCCAGTCAACGTAGGTTAAACCGCGGGGTGCAGCCAGTACATTTTAAGTCCAGTACTTAAATCTGACCCGATATTTTCATCTCACCGCTCCGCACTCTCCTTTGCAATATGCCACTGCATTACTTGGTAGGTGTCATAAAATTCGACTTAGAGATTTTATCAGGTGGAATTTGTAGCTGGCTTTTTATGTCCACATCACACATGTTCATATCGACTTGGAAAGTTACTGGCTATCAATTTGATGGTGGTGATTTCCGAATCAAGGGATTTCGTGTTTTTTTTTTTTGTTAATGGCATCTTGCAGTTCAATCTATAAGGTTGTCGTCTGCTTAACTGGGCGATTCCTGTAGATGCCTTGAGAGTAAGGCGTCGAGCCAGGAGGGCATTCGATGGTGGTGATTTGCGAATCGAGGGATATCGTGTTTTTTTTGTGTGGGCATCTCGCAGTTCAATCGATGAGGTTGTCGTCTGTTAACTTGGTGATTCCTGTGGATGCCTCAAGCTTTCTAGCCAGAAGGGAATATGATGGTGGTGATTTGAGAATCAAGAGATATCGTGTTTGTTTTTTATTTATGATAATCTCGCAGTTAAATCTATGAGGTAGACCTTAACCGGGTGATTCCTGTGGATGCCTCGAGAGTAAGGCGTCCGATCAGGAGGTATATCCTGCCTTGCATGAGGGTATAAGTAGGCGTTAATCATTTTCTGAAGAGCTGTAACACAAAAATCTCAATTTTTACCAGCTTCTACTGCTTCGTTAATCCAGTGGTTGCAAAAGCAGCTGATGAACATAACGTCTTGGGTTCCATTCCTGGGTGGGAAAAAGTGTTATTGGGTTTATCTGTCTGGAATTTCTCCGGAGTCTGGGTTTGTGCCGGTTTATAGCTATCGGCTCGCCTCTATTTCGTGGGATTTAAAGATAACAAGTGAAATGTAGGTGTACTAATAGGTAGATTTTTGGCTCATCGGGGATGATGTTATGTATATTATCCTTACTAATATTATAAAAGCGAAAGTGAGTTTGTGTGTTTGTTACGTCTTCACGCCTTAATGGCTAAACCGATTTTAATGAATTTTGTTACAGAGATAGTTGGGAACCTGCAGATGGAAATAGGCTAACTTAAAAAAAAAAGAAATGAGGGAGAAAGAGGGAAGAAAAGGGAAAACTTAGCATTGTTATCACAATAAATAAGGCGCAAGGGCAAAAGCTACAGGTAGCAGGTACCTGTAAATCAGGAAAGGGGAACTGTGTGAGCAAAGCCACGGGGAAAAGCTAGTTATCAATTAAAAGCTTTTCTGAGTACAGACTCCTCAGAGACTACATAAATAAAATGTTATACCAAGACGAGATGAGATTGAAATGATGTAGGTCGAGGTACTCATAACACTTACATCACATAACAGAATTGGCACAAGAAAATTAATAGCAGTCTCATCAAAATAGTCTTTTAAAAAGCGATAAATGACCTGCCTCAACCGTCAAGAATACAAAAACAGCGACACTTTGTTCTACCCTCAAAGTATTAAATAGCTATAATGATTAAATAAATAAATAAATATCTTGGGACAACTCACACACGGCTACCTGATCCCAAGCTAAGCAGAGCTTGTGTTATGGTAACCAGACAACTGATATACATACTTATATAATTTATAAATACATACATATTATAGATAAATCACACCCAGACACAGAACAAACAATCATGCTCATCACACAAAGTTTGTCCTGGGTGGGAATCGAACCCACGACCTTCGGCTCAGCAGTCAAGCCACTAACCACTAGACCAACAGGCCCGTCAATTTATGTAGGTACCCGCAAAATCTACAAAAAAAAAACGAACCGACGCATTTGCTTGTAATTTTTTCGTAACATAAAGTGGATTACAATGTTAATTTTATTGATGCGAACGAAGGATAGACAGAAGAGTCCCAATATTAGTATGCCGATGGAGGAAAAAGATAAATTTGTTGGCGGAACATTTAATTTATGCGATTTTGTGGGGAGAAGTGCTGTTCTGTAAATATATTTTTGCTTAAGTTACCCTTGTCTGGGGTAGTGGGAAGATAGGGAGGGTATTTAGTTATTTTGCATGATTTGAGCTGTTTTGGTAGACTGAACTCTGGAATACCTACCTAACTGTTCTGTAAAAGTCTAGGAGAAAATTTATTGTAGCGAAAATAACGTAGTATAAAAAAGTTTTTGAGAAATTTACCCTTTTTATTATCTGAGCACTTCGTAACTAGAATTGAAGTTATTCTGACATTTAGAAAAGAAAAATAATCGAATGAAAGGAAATGAGTCAACCAAATGAAAGAAAAATTACGTAAATTAGCATATGTAAAAAAAAATGCTGGCAAAATAAATACCCTTCTCCTTCTATAACCGATTTCGTAAATCTTACTTATATTATAAATGCGAATGTTTGTGAGGATAGATGGATGTATGGATGTTTGTTACTCTTTCACGTCAAAACGGCTGAACGGATCTTGATGAAATTTGGCACAGATGACAATTATAGTCTGGAATAACACATGTAATACTTTTTTTTTATTCGATGTCACGCGGGTGAAGCCGCGGGCGCCAGCTAGTGTTAGTATAATTAAATTTTGACGAATTAGAAAATATCATAGAATCTACTTACGGGCGAGATTCAACATTTTAATTGGACAATTAGGATTCAATCATCAAAAAAATCTAAAGTCCTCAACAGTTACTTACATGGCTGTTATTGTAGGGTAAAATTTGAACTAACTCTATCGTTATAATATAACTGTTTTTTTTTTTATAAAGTTATTATTCAGAACCTAAACAAACATTAAAGATAAAGTGGACCTAATTACGAAAATAAGGTTAGTTAATTTATTTGACCGTAAAATCATTACATTTATCTTACATTTTTGTTTTAAATAGGGTGCGAAAGTGCCAGGGGGCTGAATCAACACAGTGATATTATAATAACATAGTCTTTTAATAAATTTTAAACAAAAACCACAATTAGTAAAGCGAGACAGTAATGTATTTTTTTTAACTTTGTTTTACACTAGGAATTTCTTCTGTTTCGTGGGTGCGTTTACAAACATTTGAACTCACATACACAAACAGCCAGACCCAAAACAACTATCTGCAAGTCATACACATATTTGTTCCGTGCGGGAATCGAACCCGCGACACGCAGTAAGCAGCCGATCGCTCAGCCACTGCGCCAACCGTGCCGTCTAATTTCAACTGCCTCTTTTTAAGGTTTAGGCAGAGATGAACCCTATTATACTGCACCCACATTACACCACTTACGTTTCGTTTCAGACTCCTTCCGGCTGCTACTGCAAAGAAATCCTAATAGAAAAAGCCAACAACAATTTGCCCAACTAGGGAATCGAACACAAAACCTCATGCTCAATAGTCGCTCTTGCGACCATTCGTCCGATGAGACAGTTTTAAATAATCTATATATGTATACATATATTAGTATTATATAATTAATGCGAATGTTTGTGAGGATGTATGGACGTATAGATATTTGGTACTCTTTCACGTCAAAACGGCTAAACGGATCTTGATGAAATTTGGCACAGAGGTAGTTTATAGTTTGGAATAACACATAGGATACTTTTTTCGATATCAAGCGGGCGAAGCCGCGGGTGCCAACTAGTAAAAAATATATTACTTATAACTAAATAACTAATTTTTTTATTTATTTATTTTGTGTGTAACTAAACAAAATCATTTTTTTATTTTTAACTGTTGCATACATACAATCCAACTTTTCAACAACGTTCCTCTAGTGCTAGTAGACAGAAGCCCGCCAAAGTAAATAGGTTTTATCTATAAAGTGTAGCGCTTATGGTGAAATCCTATAGCTTGGCAAGCTCTATCATTCAAAGCTAAGGCTGTCTGAAACCCTTAGATCCGACGCTGAAACTTTCAAACACGCCCGCATTTTTCTTTATGCTTTTAAAACAACGGGTAGTTTGGAAATATCCTTTGTTTCCCTTAACTTTAAATCGTGTTTATTTTGAAGCGTTCTTTTTTAATTCAATCTTATATTGGATTTGAAAAATTTTTGTGTTTTTATTTGGCCAGTTCAATAGTTTTTTTTTTATTTTAGTAGTTCGCCTGCGTTATTGTGAAAAGTAGTATAGCGTATATATGACTTTATTTTTTCTATACAAAGTGTTGCTTCAACCAGATTAACTAATGATAATCAAGTCTATTCCGAGCACTGTTTAGGTTATAATTAACACTTTCCGATATTTCGGCGATGTTGCAAACGCCATATTCACGGATGAACTCGGTAAATATCCCGTTTCAAGTGTTAATTATAATATTAGTAACCATGTCAGTTTTAAGACTGATAAGGTTGTTTTTCCTAGTTACTTCAGGTTTATATTTTACAGAGCTTACCAAACATAAAAAAACCGACCAAGACCGACTCGCGTACCGAGGGTTCCGTACAAACTTGTGAAAGCCATAGCTTTTGACTGCGTAAACTTAGAGGGTTGTTTTTTCTCAGCACAAAGGGACCACAGAGTGTATTTTTTTTATTCAACTTGATACCTATAAAAAAAACCATATACTCAACTCTTGAAAAATAAATAGTCTTGGGGTCTTGACAGACAGACAGGTAGACAGACGGACAACAAAGTGATCCAATACGGGTTCCGTGGTTCCGTTTTTTTCTTTTTGAGGCACGGTTCCTCTAAATCTACCCAGTCAAAAGATACCTATACATTAGGGACTGCCAAACTGTTTCAGTTTTTAAGAGAAGAGTAAAAGAACATTACCTTTCTATTTCACCATAGTTGCATATGTATTTATTATTTTATTTTATATTGTATTTATGTTATATATTTGTCTTTGTACTTGTTTGTATGTTTGTATATTCTTATATTGTATTTAGTCATTATTTGCTCATGTTTTTATGTATTTTTTTTTCTCTTTTTTCTTTACGCACTGTGTCTACATCTCTTTTTATTTACTCTCCTTTCGCAGGTATGCTGGAAGAGATTTCTATAGAAATAAGCATTACCTTTGTACCTGTTTTCTGTTTCTGTCTTTTATTTTTCTGTATTCAGTGTGTATGTACATAAATCGTTAAATAAATAAATAAATATAGCTGTTTATGTCGCGAGTGTGATTCGCTCTTGACTGGTTTTTTAAATTTGAGTTCTAAATAGAAAAGAACAAGCTTGCAATACAGAAGTCTCTTCAAAGAAAGTTTTACGGTTTCTTATATTCATATTTCGAATCACAGGTCAAAGTAATTACAAACCACAGATAATATCCGGTAATTGAAAGTTTAAATGTTGATAAAAAATATACAAATAAATATCTGTTTAACTTCTATTGGAACCTACAATATGGATACACACACAACTTCATTCTCCACTACATATTCTGTACTCCTTAGTTCAACACTGCATTCACCTCTATCCATCGCCATAGACACACAAAGAATAATCCCTCACAGCTCCATATTGGTCCTCCATCCACATCTCAGTACAAACAGACAGGCCGACCGTTTAACTTGCTGTCCGAGGCTCAATTACTGCGCGCCCTGGGGAGCAAATTTATTCACAAACCATAAAATTACATAGACTTTCTCGTTTGTTTACCGTTTTTGACCGAATATGAACCCCTCAAGTTATATAAGGCTATGGGGTCCTATGAATACTTGTTTATCTTCGTGTTCTTATTCCTTGATAGGGGTTCGAATGTATGGAAACGTCACCCACGTTTAAATAATAATGGGAAGAAAAATAAATAAAACCGGTCAAGTGCGAGTCGTACTAACGCATCGAGGGTTTCGTACAGCCGCCTGCACAACAATCTGTCAGATTTCTTTGATAGATTTTCGACTTTATTTCTAAAGTATTAGGTTCAAGGTTCATTGGAAAAAAATTACAGTTTCGGGTAGCTTGACCTGCTGGCGTCTGTACAATCTTGCGATATAAACGGCCATATCTTTTGACTGATAGACTTAGAAGATAGATTTTTCACAGCTCCAAGTGACCACAGATTTACTCAATACTCAATACTTTATTGCATCCCATAATGTATACAAGGCTGGTAGGTAAATTAAGGAGAAACAATTATGGACCCTGTTGGGCACAGCAAGTTAGTTTTTAGAGGAGAGGATGAAGCGCTTTTTGTTCTAAAACATAATAATATTGAAATTAAGTAAGAAAATCTTATATTTATATATTTAAGTAGATATTATTTATGTGTAGATTTATATTAATTTTATATATTATTAATATTTATACATTTATTTATATATTTATTTATTAATAATATTCCAGATTATATATTAGGTAATTATTTTATATATTTATTTATATATAGCTGTAATTTTTCATTAACTAAATAGTAAGTAATTAAAGATATTGCACGGTAGATATGGTAAATAGATGTATTAGGTAGGTACTACTTGGTTATTCCAATTATCTTCGTTTCTCTAGGTGGAATTTATCTTTGAAGTATTCGTCAATTCAATTGTTCAATTGTTTGTTTCTGTGTTTTTTATGTATTCAGGTAATTTATTGTAGATTTTTATTGACGTAACAAACGCACTAGAGGAGTGCATTTTTAATCGTGAAGTTGGCAGGTTGAGTCTATTTCCATGTCTAAGTTTGATTTTTGTTTGTATGTCTTCTCTTTTGCTGTAGAATTCTGGATACTTCCTTACAAATTTGCAAATTTCAAATATATAGAGACAGGGTAGTGTTAGGATGTTTAGTTCTTTGAAGTGTGGTTTACATGAGTCGGTGTTTTCTATGTTAACCAATGTTCTTATAAGTTTCTTCTGTATTGTAAATAGCGAAGGTGCGTCTGTACTGTTACCCCATAATATTATTCCGTATTTAAGCCAAGCGAACGCGTACGCATAGTATGTTACTATTGCTGTTTTGAGATCTGTAGTTTTCTTTATTTCTCTGAGGGCATATGCAAATTTAGATAACTTTGTTTTTAATTTCTGTATGTGTGGTTTCCAGTCTATGTGTGTATCTATGTCTAGGCCTAAAAGGGTGAATTTATTAACTACTTCTAACTTGGATCCTTTGTATTCAAAATTAATATTTATTGGGGTTTTTTGTCGCGGGTGGAAAGTGACTATTTTTGTCTTACTAAAATTAATTTCAAGGTTATGTTCGTTCATCCAGTATGTTGTGGTGTCAAGTATAGATGTTAGTGTTTGGTTTAGGTTTTGGTTATTTTTACATGATGTTAAAATAGAGACGTCATCGGCAAACAATACGCACGTTTTATTTATGTGGTTAGGGAGATCATTTATGTAGACTAAGAACAATAGACATCCTATGACACTTCCCTGTGGTATGGAGGCGTTTACAGGTATGTTTTGTGATCTAATTAGTTCAATGTGTTGTGTTTGTGTATTGTAGTGTTCTATTTCTACGAC
Organism: Ochropleura plecta; assembly: GCA_905475445.1. NCBI lineage: Eukaryota > Metazoa > Arthropoda > Insecta > Lepidoptera > Noctuidae > Ochropleura > Ochropleura plecta. The sequence continues at coordinate 15,880,343 of FR997723.1, forward strand.
TTGTTCTCTGTTTTTTAAATAAGATGTAAACCAGTCATGACTTTTTCCTCGGATACCTATGTTGTAAAGTTTGTTTAATAGTATATCGAATTGTACTTTATCATACGCTTTGGTCATGTCTAATAACAGTCCAATAGCGTATTTTTTATTATCAATAATTTTGAGTGCTTCTTGAATATACTTGTAGACGGCCAAAACAGTGGATCGGTTCTTGCGAAATCCATTTTGGCTATCATTGAAAATACTATATTTTTCACAGAACGCATAAACGCGATTACACATGACTTTTTCGAATATTTTTGAGGCTGTTGGTAGTAGGGCAATTGGACGGTAATTGTTCGGGTCAGTTTTATCGTTTTTCTTGAAAATAGGTTTAATGAGGGCCTTTTTGAGTAAGTCAGGAAAAACACCTTCTTCGAAGGATTGGTTAAGGAGTATATAAAATGGCAAGGTAAGTTCATCAGCGCACTGTTTTATCAGACTGGGTGGAAGTTCGTCAATTCCGTGGCTGTTCTTGTTCTTTAGGTTTTTAAGAATTATGTTTACTTCATATGGATCAACTGGGTTAAGGTACAGTGTATTTTGTGTAGTTAAGGTTGTCGGTAGCCCCTTAGGTTTTCTGCCGGTTGGTGTTGTAGTTTTCCCACCAATGGAGGCAAAGAAATTGTTAAATATGTTGGCTACTTCTTGCGGTTTCGCCGTTAAGCTATTATCTACTTGTAGTGTTATGTTGTGTTTCTCGGTTTTACGCTTTTTATTTGAGCGTTCATTTATGATTCCCCACATTGTTTTAACTTTATTATTCGATTTAGTCATTCTATTTTTGTAGTGCAGTTTTTTAGCTGTTGTAACCGCCTTTTTCAGTATTTTTTCATATTTTTTGTAATATGTTTTTAATGTAGGATCTTTTGTTTTTGTTATTAATATTTTTAACAATCTTTTATTAATACTGGATTTTTTTATACCAACAGTCAGCCAATATTTCTTATGTTTGGTTTTAAGTTTAATTTTAAGTAGTGGGATACACTCATTTAGGATTACGGTAAGTTTATCGTTAAATGTTTTATAATTTGTGTTTATATTATTATTAGTTTTAAGTATATCATTCCAATTAAGTTTTTGTAATTCATTTTTGAATTTTAATATGTTTGTATTATTATATAACCTTTTCTTTGTGTACCAATTATTTGTACTGTGTTGTTCTGGTATTTTTAAATGTAGGACTGTGCTATGATGGTCAGAGAAGCCTAAGTCGTCTATAGTTACGTGCATGTCTTTGTAGTTAAAGTTCGTGAATATTAGATCTAAACATGTTGCGGTATTTGGTGTGATACGCGTAGCGCTTTTTACGTGTTGAGTAAAGTTATTTTCTTGCATGAGGTTTACAAATTTATTAGTTTTAGATTGTCCTGTAGTATATTTATATTGAAATCGCCTCCTATTATTATATTTAATTTAAAGTATTTTTTATTTATGTATTTTAATAGTTGTTTTAATTTTTCATAAAAAACTTCCTCCTCTCTCCTATTCCAGTATATAGTTATAATTAATAAGTTTTCTTTTGGTAATTCTGTGGCACATATTTCTATTACATATTCTGCAGACGTATCGGTGATGTCGTCCCTCTGTATGCTTTCAATATGGTCTTGTAGGAGTATACATACGCCGCCTCCGGTTCTAGTACTGCGACAATAGGATGATGCAAATTTATAACCGCTAAATTGTATGAGGTCTAGTCTTTCTTGAGTTAGCCATGTTTCTGAAAGGCATATAGCTTTGTAGGATGGATGTTCGTCTATAAACGCTTCTAGTGTGTCTTGTTTGTTATTAAGACTTTGGATATTTTGGAACAATAGTTTAAAAGGTTGTTCGTTGTTTACGAAATGTCTGGTTCTCAGTTTCATAAGTCTCGTTTGTATTGTTGGGCTGCGTCATGTTGTTATATGTTATTTCTTGGGTGTTATGTGCGTATTCCTTTATGTTGTTATTCATTTTAAATAATTGTCCGTTTATATATAGTTTGTTATTTCTGATGACTGCGTGCGATCCGTTATTTCTTGCTGTAAATAGTTCTTCTCGCATTTGTGCCCTATACTTTCGTTCATTTTTATCTAAAAATTCTGAAATGAATAGTCCAGTTCCTTGAAAGAAAGTTCTATTGTTTATAATATATTTTGGCATTCTCTTGCTGATGAATTCGATGACGAGTGGTCGGTTCTTAGATCCACCAGGTCTTCCAATTCGGTACAGGTCTTCGATATATCCTGAAACGTCTACGTTTACTATTTCACGAAATAGTTCAACCAATCTACAGTGGAGTGTATTTTCAGGCTCTTTATAGTTGTCCGCCAGGCCGTAGAGCACAATCTTTCTATGGTTGTTTTCTTGCAAACTATTAGGTAATTTAGCAGCTTCTGTTGTTAACTTTTTTATTTCTTTTTTCAGATTTTCGTTTTCTGTTTGTAGTTTTTCTAGTTTTATGTTGATGTTTACTATTTCTTGCTTTCTTTGGGAATTTTCTATTGTTAAGGTATTTGTTTTAAAATCTATATCTTGTTTTAATTCATGAATTGCTTTATATATTTCTGTGTGTATAGTTTTCTGTAGTTCTTGTACAATAGATTTGTTATTTTCTTTAAGATGTGTAATTATTATTTCGCTTAAATCCTGTAGTGTTAAATTTTTTTCCAGATTCACTTTATCAGGTTTTTCTGTAGGTATAGTATCACCAAAGAAGCTGAGATCATCTGAACAAATTGTGTCGTTGTCGGAATCTTTTGGCTTTCTTCTTAAAGTAACGTTAGCATCCTCGGAGGGTGATGATTGACATTTGTTTGTATCAAGTATTCTGGGGGGGCGCAAAGGCGTATCAGTGTTTCCTGTCTTGGGTATTTTACAGATGCATGTTTGGCATTTCCAGGTGTTTTTATTTTCTAGTGTTACCTTTCTAGAATCCTTGGTAACACCAGCACATTCGAAGTCATATTATCTACATTTACAAAGAACGCATACAATGTTTTCCCTTATAGGTAGCTTTTGTTTACATCCAGCGCAAGTAGGTATAGAAGCCATTTCAAATTTTAAATATTTGGCGCTTTATTTTTAGTTCGGCTATTTCCCACTAGGGTCTGCAATGGCAGTAGTGTAGAGACTTAATAAGTGTTACCAATACTAAATTTATCTATGGACGATTGGTAGCATTGATTCTAGATCGTCTATTACCCGCTAGGGGCTATGGTGGCAGTAGTGTTGTAAATGAGTGAATGATATCAGTGTCAGATGGTTGGTACTACTGTTTTTAGTTTGTTTATTGAACACTTGGGGCTGTAATGGCGGTAATTGTATAACAAGTTATGTTTTTAGTTCGTCTATTCACCACTCGAGTTCACTAGCGCTAGTTGTTGGGGTCAAAGTTCAAAATTTAAAGCCACTTAACCGCTTTTTGTTTTTGTTTTTTACAAAAACTTAATCGTAATTAGGTTTAACAGCTTGATTGTCAATGGGAATATGGTAAACACTCAAATATTGAACCAAGTATGTCCATACAACACTTCTCACTTTTGTATTTACAAAGTTTTTGTTTTTGTATCACTTGTATTATTTTTGTAGTTTTTTTTTTCACTTTACACTAAAAGTCTTCGGAGATAACACTGTCCGAGCTTAATTGCAGGTTAACTCGTAGTTGGCACTAGTTCTTTACTTAAATATCACTTTGTTAACAATTTTTTACAATTTTTATAATACGAGCTTATTGTTTACTGCGTCGCTAGCGACATCTCTCCCAATTTAAGGATTTAAGTATATGGTTATAGTTTCAACTCGATACCTTGATGCGTTTCCGAGATAAAGAGTCTTGACAGACAAACAGACGGACAAAATAACTATCACGCAATAAAAATGGAAAATATCTATAGCTTGAATTTATTAAAATTACCTAGTGATCAAGTCGTTTGTAAGCATAGTACATGTTCTAAGGGTATTACAAAATAATAAGACGTACACTGATTTATAAACCTAGTAAAGTGCGTAAATACATGCAAAGTTAACTTCATAATACCACCTTATAACTATTCCACAGCTGGGCAAAGACCTTTTCTCATATAGGGAAGGCACGAGCATTGTTCACCACGCTTGAACAAGACGTGTTGGCGATTTCAGAGTTATATTATTTTTAAATCCAGGTTTCTTCACGATGTCTTTGATAACTTTTCGAAAGTATATATGAACTAGCTTTTGCCCGCGGCTACGCTCGCGTTAAATTCCGGGTAACACAGTTCCCCTTTCCTGATTTGCAGGTACCTGCTACCTGCAGTTTTTACCCTTGCGCCTTATTGATTTGTAATGGCAACGCTAAGTTTTCCTATTTCTTCCCTCTGTCTCCCTCACATCCCACTTTAAAAAAAAAAGTTTTTTATCTTTATTTAAAATGTTAAATACTCTGGTGTAGGAATTAATTAAAAATAATTTAAAATGTACTCAGTATTTATGAAGGATTTTAAATGGAATCTTGGGGTTGGCCTGTCAAATACATACAAGGCGTCAAATACCCACTTAATGTCTTACAAATCTATTAAAAAAAATCACTAGCCGTACGATATTCGACTAAGAGGTCCTGCAGACAAGAATTATTTTTATTTAAGCTCGCAAAACCTTTAAAGTAAAATATATATTTTTGGTGATTGGACCTCAACTAGGTTTTAAATTATTGTATGTAGTTAACTTGTAACATGTCGTGATGGCCCAGAGGTTGAGCGCCTCGCCGCGTCATTCATGAGTTTGTGAGTTTAAATGCGGGCAAGTACTAATGTGACTTTTTCAATCCTTACTAATATTATAAAAGCGAAACTGAGTTTGTTTGTTACCTTTTCACGCTTTAATGGCTAAACCGATTTTGATGAATTTTGGTACAGGGATACTTGGGAACCAGGAGACGGACAAAGGCCATTTAAAAAAAAAGTGGGATGTGAGGGAGAAAGAGGGAAGAAAAGGGAAAACTTAGCGTTGCTATTACAAATCAATAAGGCGCTAGGGGAACTGTGTTACCCCGAATTTAACGCGAGCGAAGCCGCGGGCAAAAGCTAGTATATTATATATTAATATTATAAAAGCGAAAGTGAGTTTGTTTGTTATGTCTTTACGCCTAAATGGCTAAACCGATTTTGATGAATTTTGGTAACAGATAATTGGGACCCTGGAGACGGACACAAGCTAAGGAAAGGGGAGAGAAAGATATATTTTTTTTGATCATCGCGGGTTCATGTTAGCGTTAACCCAAAGTACCTATACCTACCACGCGGACGAAGTCGCGCGAAGCTAGTAATATATATTTTAATATTTTTTTTCTGTTATTGCACCTGTTGTGTTTTATTTCTGCATCGCTCTGGTAGAAAATGCCTAAGGCATTAAATCCGTCTTTGTAAAGTTTTGTATAAATAAATAAAACTCTTTAGGCTATACTTTTAGATCATCATTTTAACCAATACATGTCACATCATTGCAAAGCTATTCTATTCTCTATTTAAGGCGCTGTACAAAGCAAACACTTCGTAAAACGTCTAGATTTTCGTCGCACAGTTAGCCGTATCTGTACATGCACCTAGCCAAAAAAAAAATACCGTGTATAGTTAAATACACAAAGTAAAGACTTAAACAAAATCAGTTTACAAAAGTGGTCTAGTACTACGAAAAAAAAATGTTTAAAAAGACCACGAAAAATTTTTTTCAATTCTCAATTTTTTCAGCGACAACCATCATATTTTTTATATCTATAACAAAGGAAATTTTATAGACTAAAGAGATATCTAAAATTTTTCAAACACGGAACTGTATTTTTTTTATATTCAATTAAAACTGCAAAATGACCTACATTTTGGCGGACGTGATATTCAAATAAAATCAAACACAGAAATATTTTCTACCTTATTTATATTCTTTCAATGCAGTACTGTCGTGTACTTGTGTCAGACCATGCCCAGTATGCAGCTAGCCTCACTTCCGCGAATACCTAAAGATTAGCTTGTTACCGCGCCTTAAATAACTTGAGCAATCGAACGTCATTGCAAACCAGCCTGCACTTGGGTTTGGTTAATGTTATTAAACCTTCACAGTACACACCTCCGCCAAAACTGTCAGGGATTACTCGTGTGATGTTAAGTTTAATTATAAAAAATACAAGGACTTAACAGAGTAAGCAAAGACCAAACACACCAATTGCTAACTTGTTATTAAAATATGCTTTACTTACACTTATTGCAATTATACAGTCCAAGCCCACTATTTTAAACTCATTTAGAAGCCAGGATTTTTCCGTTAATAGAACAATTCGGTAAGCAATATTCGACCAACAAATACAGTATACTATTTATCTAATTTTTTTTTTTAAATATTATGATTATGTTTTTATTATAATAAATTAAATGGATTACCCTATATTAAACATACTAAATAACTTACAAATAAATTAAAAAATAGCGTCAAAAAATTCGTCCTCAACGCTATCAGTTGGCAACGTCCCCAAGAGACTGGCCGCGTTGCCACGTTGTATGGCAACGCTAAGCCTCTGGCCAAAGTAAAAGCCAGCCCTTGGGTCACGGGAAGTGTCAACCAAACGTTTTGATATTTCCTTAAACAGGCTGTGAGCACAAGGACCCCACGGTCCCAGAGTTTCAACCCCAAACGGCTCGAAAATATAGTTACCAATAAGGTTACTATATTTACGCCGCTTGAGGTTCTCTGCAGCCGCAGCAGCAGCGCCAGCGCAGCACGAAGAGCTAGGAAGATGGGATGGCGCAAGAGTATCGACGCACGTTGCGTCCCACACTAAAGGCCTACCCAACTTCCACGGAAACAAAGACATACCGTCCGGTCTTTTGCCATCGTCGCGTGCCAAGCCATTGGGTTCTAAAACAGCTGGAACGCCGACGGTGACAAGAGCTCGACGGATGATGTCATTAATATTCGCGTGCCGCGCAAAACGGCCCGCACTTCGGCTGCATGATAGACCGTGGTGTCCAAGGCTGTTGACTACTTCACCACAATGACAGCGATGAGGAGAACAACAAGGAGCACCTAAACGTAAGGTAGCAGCGAGGCGGAAAGTAGTGTCATCGAATAAAGTGCCTATGCTCGACGACGGTAGTGCGTTAAGCCAAAGACCCGACTCCCACTTGCTCACAGCCAAAAGGCGCGCACGCTCAGCAGTAGTAGCAGACGTGTTCAGTAGATTATTCTGAACTACTCTGCAGAGCGGCTCGTCCCACTGTCTCTGAGAAAATGGTTTGTCGGGTTGTTCAGTGCTCGGGCAAGCGATTTTCCAAGCATCCTTAGCCTCGGAGAAGCACGGCACATCAAAATCAATCAGTGTGGAAGCCAGGATATTCCTGATTAATTTTTCAGTACCGTGGACCGAGGATAAGAAAGCTGGTAGACTAATACTAGAAATTTTGCGGACGCCGAGTCCTCCCAAACGAATGGGAAGAGTGGCTTGAGCCCAAGCTCGGTCGTCCAGAGCCACATTTAAAATCAAAGATAAAGTATGTCTGATAATTTGATCCATTTTGTCCAAAAGATGAGTGTGCTTCCATAAAGGGGAAGCACGTAGGAAATATGTTAATTTAGGGCCAAAACAGCAGTAACGAATTATAGTAATAGCCGAATGCATGTTAATTTGGAGCAATCTTTCTGAGGCATCATTAAATTTTTGGATTTTTTCATCAATAAAATCTAGAAAGGAATTCTCGAAGATAGGAGACCCAAGGAGACGAAGAGAACTTTTATCAATAATTTTGATATCTGGGGCTATTGTGTTGAATTTTGATAAAGTCAGTTCTTTGTCGGTGCTGTCCGCTAAATATAACTCACATTTGGAAAGATTGAGATCAAGGCCAATAGAATGAAGTTCTTTTTTTAAAAAAATTAGGTCTCTTAAAACTGTATCCACATCGCCGCCCAAGGTTCCATCATCGAGGTACCAAACGTTAAATTTGGAATTTAGCTGTCTAATGATTGGGTGGATAGCTAAACTAAAAATCACTGGCCCAAGTGGGTCACCTTGTTGACAGCCAACAGCAGATTTCAAGAGGTTGTCCCGATATAATAATTTAGATGGGTGTCTGTAACATTGCCAAAGAAAACTGTAAATTTGGGGTAATTCTTGTTTAATTGCTGTTAACAAGGTATCCCTATTAACTGAATTGAAGGCATTCTTTATATCAACCTTCAGGATGACCTCACCTTTACCAGAATTTAGGTAGGTCGATAAAGCATGTACGGCAGCCTCACAGCCCCCTTTGGATCCGTAACCTAGCTGCAGGGGCTGAAATTTTTCCGAAACAACCTCACCATAAAATTTACAGCAAATCTTGGCTGCCATACGGCGATAAGTAGTGCCCACAGCAATGGGGCGTATGCCGCCATCTCTTTTATGTAGGGCGCATAAATTTGCACCATACAGAACGTCGATGACGGCCTCGTTCACCTTTCCGGAGAGCATGAGGTTAATCAGAGCCGTAAGCTCCCTCAGGAGCAACTCACCAGCTTCTCCAGAGCGCCTGAGCAGATAAGGTCCTTTAGGTGCTGAGGGCTAAGCCCATCCAGGCCGCCGGCGGACCCACTCCGGAAGGAGCAAACGGCTGTGACCACCTCTCGACCTGTAATGGTGAGGGTGTGAAGATCCGAATCAGGAGGGTCGGGAAAAGAAAGGGCATCCGCTGGGGCAGGGTGTTTTGTCTCCAGAGCTGTCAGAGTTTCTGGAGAGCACGGTGCCACCACATCACTACTGAAGAGAATCCTGGCTGCGCCGCTAATGTCACCTTCCCCCAACTTAGATTCCACTAGATGGGTTATACCTCTTGAAGAGGTATATCCTTGAGTCGGTATTTTTGTATCAAAATTTTGAGCCGAAATGTTACAATTATCTTTAACTTGAGCCGTTAAAGTTTTTTTGTTTGCCAATTTTTTTTGAACGTGTAGAATACGGTAAGGGAAGGTTAGCAACTGTTCCCAAGCACTTTGCGAGTTTTCCCGGACTACAAGGCTTACGCAACCAGCTAGGTTTTGTGCGACTATAGGCCTAGCGCCGCGGGGTATTCGCTTTAAAACAGGAACAGAGTTTTTGAATGTTAGTTACCGTACTCCTCCGAAACGGCTCGACCGATTCTTATAAAATTTTGGGTACTTATTGGGTAGGTCTGAGAATCGGCTAACACCTATTTTTCATACCCCTAAACCTCAGCGGGTGAAACCGCTGGGCACAGCTAGTATCTCCATCTCTATTTCCTTATAACTCTGTGGTTGTAGCATAAGCTGTCTGAACCAAGTTGCACTAGGCGTAGCAGGCATAATAACATTACATTCAGCAAATGACTAAAACATTATTATTTTAAATACCTCTACCCCAGTCCTGTTTATTTTGTGCCTATAACTTGTACAGGCTGTAGAAAAAATATTCAGATTAGCGACTCTCTCTAAATGACTTGTGTATTTTTATTTATTAAAGTATTTTTTAAGCAGTGTAAGATTCTAGATGTCAGCAAAAAAAATTTAATTCAGTAAAAATTGTTACAGACATCTTACATTTATTGTACAGACATTGTGAATGGATAGATCCCCTGGATCCCAAACTAGGTTATAATCTGTGACAAATAAAAACCTGGATTACAACTTAATATGACCTAAGTTCTCTAGTGCGAATAATGAAGACACCTTTTTTTTGCGGATGGGAAATTATCAAATAACTTCCCTCGCTCTGGGTGAAGCGGGAGCCCACCCATGTTCCTTCTATTGCCCTTTACGTTCCGGGGCCGCTGTATCTCTTTCGAACAACCCGCAACCCCGGCAGGAACAATGAAGACACATTAATTCTTTTTTTTTTAAATGCTGGTTCTGAATACAAACTTTCTCGGTGAGGTTACTTTTTTCTTGCATTCTCGACTTCATATCAAAATAAGGCTACTTTAAAACTTCACCTAACCTTCGGAACACCCTGTACGGTAAGTTATAAACGTCCCCTGCATAACGTTGCATCATTAGGGGAGTGCCTCTCGTAAACCACGCGCAATGGGTTTTATCTTGAACTATAAAATTTATTTACACATCCACGGCTGTATCGAGCCAGTAATGTGCTGAAAACTGTTATTTACCATGGAAAATGTAATTATGTATGGGGTGAGGAACTAAGACTGATATTTTGGACCTTAAAAACCTGCGATTCTACATAGGTATTTGCAACTTTGAATAGACATAGGTATTAAAGACTTTCTGTAAATGCACTCTGTCTTGATAAGGACCGATTCATCAGAAATGATTAAATGTTAGAATTTTTGACAGTGTAATTGCTAACTGGTTTTGATGACATCATCATTTCGCCTTGAATTTTCCCAACCATGTTGTTCGTATTCTGCCTGAAGACCAATATGTTAAACTAGCTGCATCCCGCAGTTTCACTCGCGTGCTGATAGAATATACAATATATCTTTATGAATTGTAGCCTATGTGTTATTCTGATTCAGTAGCTTTTGCGTGAAAGAGTAACAAACATCCATACATCCTCACAAACATTCGCATTTATAATATATTATAATAGTAGGAAGTACTTGTAGGATGGAGGTTATATGATACCCGTTTTGTTAAGACTGGCTGTCAGACTTTCGGGTCACTAAAAGCCTGTAAAGACTGTCAATGATCTATAAATGACTGTCGAAACCAACGGCTTGTTTTTCAAGAAAATATGGGAATTTCGTATGTAAGGGATGGTCTCCCATGCACGGCGCGACCTAGGCAAGTTATAAAAATCTATACGAGTGGCGTTCTTACCCATTTTACTTATCTTGTTGTTGTAACGGTTATATGAAAATAAACCTTAAAAAGTTGTTTTTTTTAAGCATTTACGTGGTTGCCTATATCTTTAAAAACAACAATCAAATGAAATGTCAACGACTGACAACTTTCATCATACTTCGTATCGTATGTTTCAAAGAGAGACAATTCCGCAAATCCAAAACGTATTATGTACAAAACAAATCAACAGACAATACACGCTCCTACTAATTGGTAACCATTTCATTTCATTTCATTTATTAAATTCAATAACAATTTACATTGTGTCTGAATGTGTTACAAAAAATATAAGAATAGAAAAACAGTTAAGTAAATAATTAAGAAAATATGAAATCGATTAATTACAATATTGAAAAAATAAACCATCATCTCAATTAAATTCATACAAATCTCAATAATAATAAAAAAGATAATAATTAAAAATGTCATAATAAAAAAAAAATAAAAACACTTACAATTTAAATTAATTAGGAACCAATAACATAAGATTAATTTAAAACATTCAATCATGTCAAACATAAAACATCAAAAATGTCAAAAAATATATACTAAGAAGAGAAAAAAAAAAAAAAACAAATAAAACATGTCACCTAAAACAATGAAATAATAAATAAAGTCCATAATTTTTAATAATCATAAAAATACCCAAAATTAAAATTCATCTATTGTCACGAATCATTCTCAAAAATAATGAAAAAAAAAAAAAAAAACAAAGAATCAATTATGTATATTAATAATGTTGAGTCATGAACTCATCAACGGAATAGAAACCTTTGTCCAGTAAGAACTTTTTTAGTTTATCTTTAAATAAGGTGGGTTTATATAGCAGTTGTTTTATATCCTTAGGCAAACAATTGAACAATTTTACCACTTGATACTGTACACAATGTGTTACAATATTTAATTTTGAATTAAATTTATGCTTCAAATATTGGTTTCTTGTGCTTTCCCTTTTAAGTCTTTCGTCTTGCGTTTCATAATCATTTATGTGTTTTGCTAGGCTAGTCAAGACTGTAAGTATGTAAAGGCTAGGTAATGTCAGTATCGATAGACTTTGGAAATGTTTCCGACAGGACTCGATTTGGGGAATACGTACTATTGTTCTGATTGCCCTCTTTTGTAGCACAAAAGCTCTGTCAGAATTATACTTATAGCTGTTTCCCCATTGCTGAATACTATATCTCAATCTTGACTCTACCAGCGCATAGTAAACAGATTTTAAAATATCTATGCTAAGTTCTTCTCGTAGGCTGCGGAGGGCATAGCAAGCTGATGATATTGACCCGTCTATGGCTCTTAGTTCATTTTTCCAATTTAATAGTGAATCAATATGCACTCCCAAAAATTTTACTGAGTCAACAATACCTATTTTGTCTCCATTTAACTTAACGTCTTCCACGGGTTGTAGACTTAAACAGTACGATGTTTGTTTTTTTAGCATTAATTAACAACTTATTTGCAGTAAACCATTTTTGGAATGACTCAAGAGCCGAGTTTATAGTGCTGCTCAAAGCCTCTGCAGTACTTTCACCAACAACAGCATTGGTATCGTCTGCAAATGCTATGAGTTTTAAATTTGGATTCATTTTTGTTGCTAGGTTAAGTAGATCATTTGTAAAGATTAAAAAGAGGATTGGACCCAGAATAGAACCCTGTGGTACACCTGTCAAAACCCTTCGTAACTTTGAATGATACGCTTCTTGAAAATTATTCTGATTTATGTCTTTTACCTCTACATACATTTTTCGATTAGTTAAATACGACCTAAAAAGCGCTAGAACCTGTCCTCTTACACCATAATGTTCCAGTTTGGCAAGCAACAATGTATGATTTACAGTGTCAAAAGCAGAACTTAAGTCTAAGAAAATTCCAGCTACCTTTAATTTTTTATTAAGCTTATCAACCACGTCTTTAACTAAAGTGCTGATAGCTTCTGTAGTTCCGACACCTTTTTGATAACCGAATTGTCTTTTATTTATAACTTTACTTATATTGAGATGAGCGACAAGACGAATTTTAATTAATTTTTCAAAGATCTTTGAGAGTGTTGGTAAAACTGATATAGGGCGATAATTTTTAGTATCCGTCTGTGAACCTTTTTTATGTAAGGGAATAACTTTCGCTATCTTAAGCTGTTCCGGAAAAATACCACCAAATAACCATTCATATATTGACGAGACAATGAATCCATCGTATTTGTTAATCGTGACAATACGGGAACAATCGATTTTGATATCGAATAATCGGAACAAACGATTTCTCTATTGAACAACATTATGCCTCACAAGTTTACAGTATCGAAAATTTAATTAACAAGTAGAGAATGAAACTCGATCGAAACTCGTCCCAATTCCCACGGAACCACGGAATACGGATCTGATCTCCTGATCTGTGGTCTTATAATATAGGGATGTTACATCCCCTTTTCAGGGACAAACTTGTGTGGTTTTGAAAAAATCCTAATTTTGAGTTGAGTTCTGTTTTTGTTGAAGCTTTGTTTGTTAAAGCAGTCATGTGGATACTTTCCATTGAGTTCGTAAATATCTAATTGAAACGGGTTTCGTGATCTTCTTTCATACAACTACAACAATTCAAAGAATGATTTTAACTTAAACATAAAAATTGGGTCAAATATGAGTTTAATATCCTACTAATATTATAATTATAACTTATATTATAAATGCGAATGTTTGTGAGGATGGATGTATGGATGTTTGTTACTCTTTCACGTCAAAACGGCTGAACGGATCTTAATGAAATTTGGCACAGAGGTAGATTATAGTCTCCACCGCGGGCGCCAACTAGTTACGTATAACGCTACCTAGCCCTTCAGGGATTACGCGCGTGATATAATGTTATAATCAAACACACGTCTTTTAAAAAATCGCTCCAGTTATACCTACAGTCTACGACAAACTGTTATTAAAAAAACCCACAACCCGTGTTTAGGTTCGTGAATCCCTCTCGGCTCTAATAAAAATTCCGATTCTACGATCATAACTGTTATGTTGGATTCTTAATAAAAGATGTTCCATTTAGTATGATAATGGTTTATTGACAGGAGACACAGGAATGTACACATCGTAAGACATGACAGGAAGAAGTGAGGCAGAGCGCCATCAGATCACAGATAATACATAGACTAGTGAAGACCATAATAGTACAACTAAATAGTGATGTTACAACATCCCCCTTGTTGAGTTCAAATTAGACCCCTGACTGACAATTAATATAAGTGCTATGCTATTTGACTTTATACAAGACAACATGCTTAATTATACTTATAGTTATACTTAAACTTTACTTATGACTTTATTTATAACTTAACTTAATCAATTTCTTCAATTAACCTTCTGGTAGGTTTTACAATACGACCTGTGACAGACAGGAGTCTAGGCATCAAGGATCCTCATCTCAACAATCCTCAAATGTAACAACTAGGTCAGGTCGTATTGTAAAACCTACCAGAAGGTTAATTGAGGATTGTTGAGATGAGGATCCTTGATGCCTAGACTCCTGTCTGTCACCTTCCTCTCCCCTTTGTGACGAGTTGGATTGCATGGGAGGGTTAGCACAATTATGAGAATATTTATGTCTTAAGTGAATTCTATTCCTCCTATACCTAACTCCATTGACATCCTCAACAACATATGATCTATTATTTGACAATCTTTGCTTAACAATAGCTTGTTCCCAGTTGCTACTAGGGTTTCTCTTAAAATAGACATGATCATTATGATGTAACATAGACATTGACTTGGCATTTTTATTGTAGTATTTTGACTTATTTTGATCATTTTTCTTGACAGACTCTTTGTAATCTTTAAATGTTACCACTTTTGGCTTTAACTTCTTATATGATGTTGGAATGTTATCTCTTAAGTTCCTAGACATGAGTAACTGTGCTGGTGATGAAAAATTATTTTTACCTGTATTTCTATATTGTAACAATGCTATGTATGGATCTGATCCATTTTCTTTGCATTTTCTTAGCATGTTTTTTATAATTTTGACTGAACTCTCTGCTTGTCCATTAGACTGTGAATGATATGGGCTAGTAACAACATGTTCTATGTCCCATTCTTGCAAAAAAAAATTGAATTCGATTGACTGAAAAGGAGGTCCACCATCTGAGACTAGTGACAATGGTATTCCATGGCGTGCAAAAATTGACTTTAAATGAGTAATAACATTTTGAGATGTACTATTTTTATTTAATAATGCTATTTCTATGTATTTTGAGTAATAGTCTGTGACAATTAAATATACTAAACTATCAAAATGCATTAGATCAATACCTACTTGTTGCCATGGGTATTTACAGATTTCAAAATTTTGTAGTGGTTCCTTTTGATTGCTTTGTTTAAACTTAGCACATATAAGACATTGCTCTACTAAATTCTTAATATCACTTGACATATTTGGCCAATACAGAGATTCTTTAGCTAGTTTTAAACATTTGTTTATACCCTGGTGACCTTTGTGAATCTGTTCTAACATTCCTTTGTACATAGACTGTGGTACTATTAATTTTGAGCCTTTGAAAAGTAAATCTTTAATTACATGAATTTCCCCTTGAATATTCCAAAATGGTTTTACCAATGGACTGACATTGTTTTTATTGTTTGGCCATCCTTCATTATAATATTTTTTTAATAATTGCAAGGATTCATCCTTTCTGGTTTCCTGTGCCAATTGTGTACTATATTCTTTTGTAATTGCTAAGTTAGCATACATTAGATTGACATGACAAGACATTTCTGATTCATTTTCAGGTATATAGTGATCTTTCAAGGCGGCTCTTGACAAAGTGTCTGATATAAACATTTCTTTACCTGGGACATGTGTAACTTCTAAATCATATTTTTGACAAGTTAACATCATACGCTGTAATCTAGCTGGGACATCATGTAATGGTTTTTTAAACAGATAGACTAATGGTTTATGATCAGTGTGAACTGTGACTCTGTTACCATATACATATTGGTGAAATTTTTCACAACCAAATTGAATTGCTAGCAGCTCCTTCTCTATTTGAGCATACCTTTCTTGGGTTTGAGTTAAAGTCTTTGAACTGTATGCTATAGGCTTATTTTTTTGTAAAATGACTGCACCTAACGCTGACTTTGACGAATCGACTGACAAGACTAATGGAATCTTGGGATTATAATGAGCTAAAACTGGTGAATTTGTAATTTCATCCTTCAGTTTCCTCAGACATTGACTATGATTTTCATCCCAAGTCCAGACTGCATCTTTTTTTAAAAGATTTCTTAACATTTGTGTTTTTTCTGACAGGTTACTTATAAAAGGTCCTAGGTAGTTTATCATACCTAGTATTCTCTGTAACTCTTTGACATTTTGTGGTGTGGGCATGTTGACAATTGCTTTGACCTTCTCAAGATCTGCCCTTGCACCATCTTTACTGAAGACATAACCTAAAAAACATACTTCTGACAGTGAAAATTTACACTTTGACTTGTTAAATTTTAAATTGACTTGACGAGCTCTTTGCATGACTTTATGTAATCTTTCATTGTGAATTGACTCGTTTGGACCATACACTAAAATATCGTCAATAAAAATTAGAACTCCTTCTATATCACCAAATAAATTCATCATGACTCTTTGAAATATTTCTGATGAGGCATTTATGCCGTATGGTAATCTTAAATATTTATATCTACCAAATGGTGTTTGAAAGGTACATAATTCTGAACTATATTCATCTAAACGTAGCATCCAAAACCCTGAAAATGCATCTAAATGAGAAAAACATACAGCCCCTTCGAGCTGAGACCTAATCTCATCAATTGACTTGAGTGGATAATGTTCCCTCATGATATTTTTATTTAAATTTCTAGGATCAAGACAAATTCGTAACTGACCTGAACTTTTCACTGTTACAACGACTGAATTAACCCACTCTGTAGGTTTTGTAACCTTTACTATGACTTGCATTTTCTCCATGCGATCCAACTCCTCACGCAGTTTCCCTTGTAATGCGAATGGGACTTTCCTGGGCGGATCCACACATGGTACTGCATCAGGCTTGAGTTTTAGATGACAGACTGGAGGCAGACAGCCAAGACCCTGGAATACATCATTATATTGTGTATGAATTTGTTCACAAAAGTCTTGTTTTGATACTGAAAAGACACGTTTTATTATACCTAACTTTTCACAAATTGGGAGACCAAGGACATTTGGACACTCTATATCTGGTATTATAAACATTATGTTTTCAACAATGTTCTTATTGTTTAAGCAAAAATTACAAATTAAGTTGACTTTGCCTAAAATCGGAATGGATTTTCCACCAAATCCTGTGACATTTATTTGACATTTGACAAGTGACAATTTTGACAGCTTGTTTTGACTTTTAACATTTTGAAATGTTTGTTTTGACATTATATTGACATCTGCACCTGAGTCTATAATGCATTTGACTTTGGTATCTCCTACCAATAAGCTAATTTCCCACGACTGCTTTGAGTGATTCAAAGTATTGACCACTGATGATCCATTGTGTGACTGACTGGACGACTGTGCCTTATTGTGAAATCCCTCAGACATGTGACTGATTTCATCATTGAGACTCTGACACTTTTTCTTTTGACTTTTTGACTGGACATAGGACCTGACTGGACTGACTGACTGACTGACTGGTCTGACTGAGTGACTGACCGTGACTTTTTGACTGGACATAGGACCTGACTGGACTGACTGACTGACTGACTGGTCTGACTGAGTGACTGACCGTGACTTTTTGACTGGACATAGGACCTGACTGGACTGACTGTGAGAATGACTATTATGACTTTGACCATTATGACTTTGACTATTCAGCATACCTACGAAATAATCTTGACTACCATTATCTGAATTAAACGATTGCAACTGACTGACTTTTTTATTTTTGAGACAAAATTTAGCAAAATGATTATAAGATTTACATGACCTGCATTGAACTCCTTGAGCTGGACACTTGTAGCGATGAGACTGCCCACAGCGGCTACATGTCTTCGAGCTGCTTGAAGCTGAAGGTGACTCGCGACTGCCTGAAGCTGGCTTGCGACTGCTTGAAGCTGACTTGCGACTGGAAGCTCGCTGTCGACCATCTCCTCGACTACGGCTCCTCCGACTGAGATGCATGACGTTTTCACTGGCGATGCTGCTCCCTTTGACTATTTTCTCAGCATCCTGCTGTGCGACTATGAGCGTCCTCGCTAGCTCTTGCATTCTCTGATATGTTAAGTCATGTTCTTGCAGTAACCTTTGACGCACATGTGACAAGTCCAAATTGAGGTTTGCAATGAAAATATCTTTGATGAGCGATTCCCTGAGCGTGCCAAACTCACATTCTCTGCTTTTATTCTCCAAATCCGTGAGGAATTCGTCGATGCTTTCGGATTTTTCCTGCTTACGTGTGAAGAACAAATACCTGCACATGGTCACGTTTCTTCTTGGCTCGAAGAATTTGTCAAATTTCGATTTGACTTCGTCAAGCGTGCTCTTGTCTATTTTGAGGTTAAATGTGTTGAATATATTGAGACCTCGTTCTCCAATGCAATGTAACAGAATTGCGATTTTCCGTTTCTCGCTTGACTTATCTAGACCTGTGGCTAACAAATATAAATCGAGTTGTTGCCACCATCTTTTCCACGATTCAGCGTTATTATTCGTGGTATCTGACGAAATATTTAACTGCTTCACACGTGTTTGAAAATTTGTCTCACCATCATGGCTGACGTCCGCTTGGTCCGGCATTTTCTTCGACGACCTCGACTTTTTCTTGAATGACTTCTTCTTAAATGACTTCTGACACCATGTTATGTTGGATTCTTAATAAAAGATATTCCATTGGTATGATAATGGTTTATTGACAGGAGACACAGGAATGTACACATCGTAAGACATGACAGTAAGAAGTGAGGCAGAGCGCCATCAGATCACAGATAATACATAGACTAGTGAAGACCATAATAGTACAACTAAATAGTGATGTTACAACAATAACAACATAATCACGTCATTGACACGAGAATTAAAAGAGCCGGGCCCTGTCGGCTATGCTGCAGACCAGACTGCATTCCCCAACACCGTCCCTTTGGTGCCATAACGAGTACTGTCGTGAAATAAATCTTCCCACCCTAGCTGTAACGCGCCGTTTCAGCCGCCTTTCAGGACGGGGATAAAAGGTCTTTATTTTTTCCCATTGATGCCCCTTTATGTGACATGTTTTGATTGGTTCTATTTTTACGACAAAAAGGCCTACTTTGTCTCTTAGATACACTATAACATGACGGCCGTAATTCTAGTAGGGTTGGGCAGACGTATCAGAAACACATCACCCACATTTTGTAGTCATGTAATGTAATATGAGGCGAGCCTGTTGCATAGTGGGCATAAATCATGACTTTGAGAGTTTAACTGAGAAATTTCATTGAAAAAACCTTGCATGAAAATCCCAACCTGATAATCGAACTCAGGACCACATATTAGGAACTAAGAACCGCTGGGTATCACAGGACCTACAAGGGACTCTCTTTTAGATGAATAAGATTAAAAAGTTTTTATTTGTATAGAATGTAGGTATTACAATATGTATTTGTAAAATGTACAAGGATTCTTGAACTGTTGCTAACACCAAGTTCAAGAATTCTTGTAAATTTTGCCTTTGTACGTACAAACATTTTTGAGTAGACACAGGGTTAAGATACTTTTTTAAATTAGAGGTTTCTCTAATTTAACAAGCTACTTGTTGCTTCCGATTTATTGTCAGATTCAGGAACTGTGATTTACGAGTATGGGAAATTATATTGGTTAAGTTCCAGGAATTTAATTGTTGATCCCGAACAAAGATACGATTGGACGGATACTGAATAAGAGTCACGTACAGGGAAATGGTATTTGTTACAAGGTCTTTTCATGGCGTCGTTATTATTATAATGATATTTTCATTCATTGATAAAAATCACCGAGTTTGATCCTGAAACTTTCAGGCTTGAGTGACAATTACGGCTATTGGAAAAGAATTTCTACTCAGTAAGTGACATATTTAATATGAGGTTAATAAAATTATAACTCGACATCAATTATTTATACGTATATTCTCAATTTATCAAATAATAAACCTTATTAATAAAATCGTGTCAATTGTCATGTTTACTAATTATAATTAATTTTATCAATATTGTATAATTAATAAATAAGATCCCAAATGTTAGCATGTCACTTTACTAAGACTTAAGTGTTGGATCTGTAACTAATAATTTAAGACCTAAATTGTACCAACACTTATTGCCAATAAATTGAATTGAATTATTATTTTCGAAACGAATTAATTATTTTGTATCTGTTTAATATTTAATTGGTAATTTTTATATAGTTAAACATGAAGTCGCTTCTGCCGTCTGTTTGCTCCGATCTTGCAAACTCCAAAACGGTTAATGCAGTTTGTAGAAATCGATAGAGTAATAATTCAAGAGGAAGTTTTAAATGTTCACACGACGACAGGTCAACCCATACTATACTATTATAATATCTCTACTACGAATCGCACTCCGTAGTAGTCTTGTATAGGTTGATGTGCCGTCGTGTGTACAATATATGTACATTCGTATCTACATTGCACCTGTGCAAAGCCGGGGTGGGTCGCTAGTTAATAATAAACGACAAAAACAAATATCTGACTTCCAAAAAATAATGTGGTAGAAAACAAATTATACAGAGACACCAATTTCTGCATCGAATTACCCAGCCACCCTACTATCAAATTCATATTAATTAAAAAACAAACAGAGCGTACAATACAATTACAGATAAATAAATGAAAAGCCAATAGAGTGCTCCGTCCGAGAAACATTTCCAAAAATCGGAATTGCCTAACTAACGCAAGCCTGGTATCAGGGTCTAAAAATTTATTCTCTACCTACGGTCCTTTACCGAGCCCATTAAAATTGTCAGTCCATCCGTTCGCAGATTTAAACCAAATGTTTGGAGGCCCTGGCACGAGTGGGTGGGGCAAACGTAAAGTAAATACGTCGATATTTTAATAAAATACATAATTGTCCTTTGGCATTTTAGTTCATTTTTTTGGAACAAGCACAGTCAGTATTAGCCATAGATCATTATATGCCTAGCCTATTCGCAACTATGTTCGGGTTGGTTTCCAGTCGAAAAGGATGAAGCTGAATACCAGTATTTTACATAGACTGACTGTCTATCTGACATCCACAAACTAGTTAGTACTGGGTAATACGATACCCCTTGGACTGGTTGTTTTAAGACTGGTTGAATCAAATGAAATCAAAAGTCTTTTATTCAAACTAGGCTGCTAATCACACACACAAAACAGATCACCAAAACGCCTACCCTTCGCCACTTCCTAGTATTTTAGCTGGGAAAAATAAGTGGCGGAACAAACTTCCCATCAATACAACTGTCTGATAGGTTTGATGAACCAGACTTTCGGGACGCTGAATATCTATCTAGACCTACAAAATGACAATCGGGACCAACAACTTAATGTGCTTACACGCACGGAAGAAACTCGGTATGTAACGGGTTGTCACCCATCCACAATCCAACCTAAGCAAGCGTGGCTACTATTATTTAGCCACGAGCTTAACATCGTATCATCCATAGATTTTTTGGAACGAAGTTCCTTATCGTACGGTGTGAAAGGGAGCTAGACGGAAAAAATAAGACTAAAAGTTGTAACGACACTTTTTGCTGTAATTCCTTTTTTGTATAAAGTTGTAAGCCGTGCGCGTGTTTCTCTGTCTCTCTCTCTCTCTCTCATAGAAAGCAAGCCAGTATTTTCGTTTCGTCTTTCTATTTCGCATTGAGCAGTGTGGTGTCGAGACGATTATTTTTGTTGAGTGTATACTTGTTTTTGTACATAATAAATAATATCTTCGTTCCATCCGGGTGTCCCTTGACACCTCTCAAGTTTTTTATTAAATAAACCAGGATTTTTTAATTTTAGAATCGAAGTATTTATGTTATGTTAACGCGAACTCGTGCTAGGCCTTATGGTGTCACGATTCTAAAAAAACATTATTCACTCTCGATTTTCTGCCGGCGTAGCGTGGGTAAGGAGCGTGTAGTCTGTGTATTTTTCATTGAATGTTGTCGAGCAACCCTGAACGAGCCAACTTTATGGCTCACAGTACTGTAATGCGGATAAGAATTTATGCTTTAATAGATACTATGCTTCGTTGGATAAGTATTTATGTTGTCTGTGTAGCGATCGCGTTAATATTTAGGTTCGTTCTTTACGAGTTACGAGAGGAGCTCGTGGCTAAATAATAGCAGCCGCTCGGGTCGATCTTTAGGTTAAGCCGCGCTTGCCTAGGTTGGTCTGTGGATGGGTGACCACCCGTTACATACCGAGTTTTCTCCGTGCCTTGGAAAGCACGCTAAGCCGTTGGTCCCGGCTGTCATTTGTAGATCTTTGACAGTCGTTACAGGTAGTCAGTGTTCCGTAAGTCTGACAACCAGTCTTACCAAGGGGTATCGCATTACCCAGTACTAACTGGGTTGTGGAGGTCAGATAGGCAGTCGCTCCATGTAAAATACTGATATTCAGCTGCATCCGGTTAGACTGGAAGAGACTAGGCAGATGGATGGATGGTTCTTTACGAGTTACGAATCAGTGACACAGTACATGGTAATTTGATGTGATTCAGTGGATTCTCGTGTTGTTTCATGGTGAGTAATACTACTGAGAATGCAAATTCATGACATGAAATCACATTTAGTTTGTTGTATACATTTTATATGGAAATCAAACACCAGTGTATTTGTGTTTAAAGTGAAATATGACATTTCATATTTCTTTCTTGTTATTTGCAAATTCAAATGCACAATATGTAACTTATAATGAAAAATGAACTTATTTATTAGTGCTTGATTTTAATTTTTGGTAACTATGCGGTTACCAATAAGATAGTCTGAAACCATTCTGGAAAAAAATAATAGATAATATGGAAATTGAGCAGAAGAGGTCCAATAGTATTCTCTCTGACTTATCATCTGACAGAAACCAAAAGTTCGATACTCAGAACAAAACATTTGTCAAAAACCGCATTCTCTTTTCACCGGTAACATTTCAACAAATAACAAAACGAGTCCAAATGTTAGGTCTCTTAAACTAAGGTTAATTTAAACCCAGCTGCACAAAATAATTTCTAATCCTAATCAACAGCTGCATCTCGGAGAACGCAGTAAAATTTCGTACGTGACGTGCCGTACGACAACGACACGATACGACAGCGACACGATACGACACGACACGACGTGGACACACAATCTCTTAATTACTATCCACGCCGCAGTGTGCCGCAAACACGCTTGATTTTAAGTAGGGAATGAGCAGAACTCCTGTTGGTATTCGTGTTAGAACTACTAATGTTCGGGCTTTGTTCTAAGCGAAAACAGAAGAGAAGGATTGTGCTGCTTTAAATTATAACGTTATTCTTTATCAAAAATAAAACTAAATTTAAGTCACATATTACCATTAATAAATCCTTAAATCAAACATCAAACTCATCCAAATATAGACAGCATAATCTTAATTCCTACTGTAATGTGTCTTGTGAGAGAGAAGAGAATTGAAAACTGCCTCGTCGGTCTAGCATTTACATACCGTATTGCTGAGTTGATTGTGTGGTTCTGGGCTCGATTCTCAGTTGTGTTATTGGGATTTTCTATCGAATTTTCAGTAGAAGCCACAATGTTTAGATTTGTGCCCCGTTGATGACTGTACTTTGTGGTTTTTGGGCTTAAATCCAGGTTCAGGTAAAATCTTATTTAGTTTGTCTGTTTCCATAAGGAATTACTTAGTAGCAACGTAGAGTCTAGATTTGTGCCTAACAGACGGCAATAGGCTTGTCCCTTGTTACATGACTTATACACTTTATATTCTTGCTTGACTTATTAAATAACTGGCAAAATGTAGGTGAACGATAGCTTCACTTCTGTATAAGCCTTCGAGCTTTACTGGCGTAATGTTTTGTAAAGAAATTACTAATAAACTTATCTCACTTACTAATATTACTAACATCGGCCCTCATGTCCCAAAGAAAAAAAATAGATTTACATCAGCTATAGTTAAACAAATTATTTATATATAAATCATTTACGTAATTACATGATTAATTGTGACTGAACTTATTTCTTTACTATTTTTACTCTTATCTGTCCTCCATGGCCCAAAGAACTCCAAAGGCAATCTATTCTACAAAAACCTAGAAAATCGCTATATCAACGTTGACGGAAATACTCCAGCTCTTGATGATGATCGAACGCGAAGCCTTTTACGTAAAATCTGGGTATATTCCATGAAAACGTTTAGATGAAAAACACATTTCGCTCAAGCATTGCTTAGCAACTGTAATCCATTTTATACCGTGACAAACAATATTAACAAAACTCTTTTTATGGGAATCTCGTTTCGCTAAAATGTTACGTAAATATTATATTTAATTTACCACCGTTTTAGCAGTAATAGCTGTATTTTCTGAAATATATTTAGTTCAGGCCGGTTTTAGTATACCATTCCCTAGAGCGCAGGTGTCAACTTGTCAGGCCTAAGTTAAACGTTTGCTAATTACCTCGCGTTAGTATTTGTTTTAAAAATTCTCTGTCGAGCACTCATTTAGTAAAATTATACACTGGAGAGAGGAGAAATAAATCGTATTTATTCCAGTCTTTTTTAACGAAATTATTTAGTAACTTTGAAGGTTCGATTTTTAGTCTTTTAGTTGACTCGTTAAGGTTTTTCCACATAATTGAAGAGCGCCCGCACGTTTAAATAATGATACGAGTCTATAACTGTCCCGTAGCTGGGCATAGGCCGCCTCTTATGCAGAGAAGTTAGAAGGTTCATTGATCACCACGCTTGCTCAAGACTGGTTAGCGATTTTAGACCTATATAAAATCAGTCAAGTTTTCGCCACGATGTTTTCCTTCACCGTTGTCTGTTATATCTTAGACTAGCTGGCGCCCGCACTGGATATCGAAAAAAAAAATTGTATCTTATGTGTTATTCCAGACCATAATCTACCTCTGTGCCAAATTTCATCAAGATCCGTTCAGCCGTTTTGACGTGATAGAGTAAGAAACATCCATACATCCATTTATACATCCTCACAAACATTCGCAAGTTTTCATAATTAGTAGGATATTAGTAGGATGAACTTTTCTAATATTAGAAGGATGGTTGGATGGTAGGATATTAGTAGGATGAACTTTTCTAATATTAGTAGGATGGTTGGATGGTAGGATATTAGTGATGAACTTTTCTAATATTAGTAGGATGGTTGGATGGTAGGATATTAGTAGGATGAACTTTTCTAAAAGTTTCTATGAATTGAAAAAGTCACGTGGGTACTTTGCTTGCACGTTCACTTTTAACATTTAACAAAACTAGTAATTTCTCCTTAATGCAAAGAAATAAAATGGAAAGAGAAAATACATTTCTTGGCGGCAATGTTATTTGTTTGCTCGTCGCCCAGAAAATAACAAAAAAAAACCGGTCAAGTAAAAGTCGGACTCGCACCCAAGGGTTCCGTACAAACTGACAACATAAACGGCTATATTTTTTTATTACGAAGACTTATTTCACAGCTTTATGGGACCACATACTCGAATTTTTTTTTTAATTTCAACTCGATACTTCTACGAGTTCCCGGTATAAATGGTCATAACACACAGATACAACAAACTGATTCTATAAGAGTTTCGTTCTTTCCTTTTCAGTTACGGAATCCTAAAAACCGTGAATCGCCGTTTGTATCGTGTCGGGGGCGCGTTTACTAGGTTCAGTAACAAAAATATACCTAGACCTATTCGTACGTACACATAAGTATCAAACGCTAGCTCTCTGACCCAAATTCTAAAACATCTACCCCTTTTAGACAGAGAATTCCAAACAATGCACATCTGACGTCCAATTAATATCGTCAGAACTGAGCTTTCACTAATTAGGGGACATAAAAATGTACACTTTTCTGCAGAGTCATTTAATAAGCTGGAATGGGGGTAAATTTAACCGTGGTCTAATTGAGAAACAAATGTCCTACACGCTTCCTCCATTATGCGAGTAACCCGGTGTTTTACTTTAAAGGGAAAACTGGGCGGCCATTTGAGTGCTTTGACATTCATTTATCTCCATTATAGATCTGTGGAGGTAACCGGACCGGCTGTGTAACGGGTCCCTGGTGTGTAGTGACCCTTACTAGCCTGGATGAGGTAGGACAGCGGTCTTAGTGTAATGTTTGCGTAGGTCTGAGTCGATGGCAGGTTTTAACTGAAATGTCGTGTGGATGCCCGACTACCGGACGAAACGATGTCTCTTAAATTACATTTTTAGCTCCGTTGCGAACGGTTTTGTGGACGGTGACCAATGAGTGAGAGAGAGATCACTGTCTGTCAGTGACAACGGGACATGTCGACGGCGCGTTCGTATTCCACGCGCGCCTCAAATAGATGTTGCGGGACCTGGAACATAAAGGGCAAAAGGGAAGGAAAGGAACAGTCCAAAAACCACAGGAGTGGGTTTTGGTATTGTGGGCTTCGCCAAAAGCGGGGGAAATTATTTGATGATTTCTCATCCGCAAAAAAACCCGTGGCGACTTATTTTCGGATTACTTACAAGTATGAATTCATATAGTTCGTTTAAATAGTAATATGAAATACCTAGTTCTGTTGCGGTAGTCCGCTTTCACGTATTGTTTTCTAGGTGGTATTTTTCATTTTTTTTTCTTATTTATATAAGATGATTTTATTTTATATATATTTATTATATTATATATTATTTATTATAAATATATATTAATTATTTTTATTATTTAATTATATTTATTATATATTATGTTGCTAAAAAATATTATATATAATATTTTTTAGCAACTATCGACCAAATCAATAAATTCTGGTACTAAAATAATAATAGTTCCATGTAAAAAAAAGCAACCGGTTAAGTAACAAAATAAATAACAATAATTTTACTTCCGGAACGGTCTAGTCGGTGACTTTTGTTGGTTTGGTTTTTTTTTGCAATCGACTTCCGGAAGTAAAGTAATTTTTTTTAAAAAGGTTTTACATTTCAGCATTTTTAGTTATGGTATAATGATATATCACATATTTTATATTAAGTATTCATTTTCCGTTGTAACTAAAAGATTAGCATTCATCCAAATAGTCATAGAGAAAAAAATATGTAATATAGAGGATAATTCATAAACGACCTAAGCAATATAAATAAAATTGATATGAGACCGCCTGAAAAATATACCTTATCAAACAAAAAAAATATTGTGCAAATCGGTCCAGAAGTTGAGTAATCGGTGAACATAGTACATTAAAAAAAGATTCCAACGAATTGAGAACCTCCTCCTTTTTTGAAGACAGTTAATAAAAAGTATCGTCATACACAGTTATTTTCAAATACCAATACAAAAATTCGTGACAACTCTTTACTTCACAAAACGTACGCATTTCCCGATAATTTCCATGAAAATTCCACACATTGAGCCATTTAACGTCCCACTGATGGGTAATTGTGCATGATAAAAAGGCGGACAGTGGCATTTTTCACGCACCCCTTGTTAACCGTCAAATAACTGTCATCCATCGATACTGACCAGATGAAATGACTTTATTATTTATAATCAACTTGTTGCAAACGAAACGAGATTCATTAACAACCACATATTTAATACGTGTTTTAGATGTAATGTGTAATTACGGACGTTTTAATTGATACTTCAATTTGTTTTTGGTTGAACGAATTTTGTGTGGTTAGTTAATATTTTGCATAAGTATATAGCGCTTTGTTTAAATAAATAACTAGTAGATCAGATAATGAACGTTTTTTTTAAATTAATTTTTAGGGTTCCATTCCTCAAAAAACAAAAGCAGAACCCTTATAGGATCAATTTGTTGTCTGTCTGTTAAGACTCTTTATCTCGGAAACACGTGCACGTATGGAGTTGAAATTGAAACCATATGCTCAAGTCTGTGGACCTTTACAGCTGAAATGACAAACACCAACCATCAAAGTCTGAGATTATGGCCGTTTATGTTGCAAGTTTGAACGAAACCCTCCTTGTTCGAATCTGACTCGCACTTGGCTGTTTTTTTTTTTGATACTATACGTTAAAGCAACAACTCATCATCTCCATCTGCCTAGCCTCGGCTTCTAACCGGATGCAGCTGAATACCAGTATTTTACACGGAGTGACTACCTGACTGTTTTGTGTGTGTTTTAGGACTGTTATGTCATAGGAATATTATAATATCTCACGAAGAACCGACAACCGTTGGGGTAAACGTGTTCTTGAGTGGAGACCGCGACTCAGCAAGCGTAGTGTAGGACGCCCTCCGACCAGGTGGGATGACGATCTAAGAAAGACTGCAGGCAGATGCTGGATGCGGCAAGCTGAAGACAGGGCGCTATGGCGTTCATTAGGGGAGGGCTATGTCCAGCAGTGGACTAATATAGCCTGATGATGATGATGATGTCATAGTAATCGATAATCAATTTTAAATTAAATAATGTAATTAATTTACATTTAAGTATTGTTATTATCATTGTATCACAATTTAATGGAAAGTAAGAAATATAAGGCTTTTTAATTTTTTATTTAATGTCATAGGAAATGTACGGTTAAGTCCTTCTTTTTTTGCGGATGGGAAATCATCAAATAATTTCCTTCGCTCTGAGTGTAGCGGGGGGAGTGTCAGACATTAACTGACTAAAACCCACCCATGTTTCTTATTTTGTCCTTTATGTTCCGGGGCTGCAGTATCTCTCTCGAACAACCCACAACCCTGACCGGTACGTCCTTAGACCGACTTTCTCACATTGAGTAAACACCATGATTGTTTTTTTAAAGATATAAAATAACCTCACTCCTCAATTTGGATCGACGATAGGCGCATGGCTTTTATTGCTTCACCGGACAGTGAGTTTTCACCCCCTCAGGCTAACCCTGCCGTGCCCATCGATAAGAAAAATAACTTTTCCTATGGTTTTCTTAGGTTTTTAGAGAATAAACTATCTTTAGTAACGACGACTTGTGTGTTTGTTAGTGAAATGTTAAATCGAGAATTTATGTTACGAGATTATTTTCTTGTTTAATAATTTTTAGGGCGTCATTTCACAGTATGCGGGTTTTACAGACAGATTTACAGACAGAGCGTCAAATTCGCATTAGCATACAATCTCTTTTAATAAAAAGATTTCGAAAAAAAAACACGTATTTTACCCATGGTTTTTGTTGCCTCTACCTCATTGGTATAAATAGTGGTCGCATGCTGAGTTGAGTGTTGACTGTTGAGTTAAGTGAGGTACTGAGTTCAATTTTCAGGTCGGGCAATTATTTGGTATTTCCATCTCTAAGTTTTCAAAAGCAGTCAAGGAGTTTGTATTTGTACAAGGTATACGTTCACAAAATATGGGCCCTTTTTTCGGATAAGAAATCATCAAATAACTTTCCCCGCTCTTTGCGGAGCGGGGATTAGTGTCAGACTTGTATTGACTAAAACCCACTTATGTTCCTTCTATTGCCCTTAACGTTCCGGGGTCGCGGTATCTCTTTTAAACAACCCGCAACCCCAGCAGGCGGTGGCCCTGGCAGGCCCCCCTCGGCTTTGCTGACATCTCTTAGAGGCACGCGTGTAACACTAACGCACCGTCGACACGGCCTGTCGTTAATAGGCGGACGGACGACACAGGCCCGCATCTACGGTGGCCAGGAGTCATCTCCCGCGGCGGCTGGGTTGGTTTGAGGTTCTCTCCCTCAAACTCCCGGCCCCCTCCTTCGTTAGCATGACAGCTTCACAGAAGGAGGTGACCGCTTCCCATACCCTCTCGCTACGGACCATGGAGTGAACCAGGGCCGGACGAGAGATATCACCGCCGCCGATAATATGGGCGCTAAAGATGACTGTCTAAATGTAGGTGTACTATTACTTACATCCCTACCTAACCCTTCGGGATGGGACTGCAGCCGAGATATTGCGTTTTTAAGTTACATTCTTGAAAAGAAGCAGTCTCACAAAAGGAAGAACCAACTTTTTTGAACTCTTTGGCAGAACCAACTTTTTTTTTAATGCAACATAAAATCGTTTTATTCGATTCACTAATAAAACAAAATAAGATAACTTGAAGAAACTTATGAACTCACGAATCATGAAATTCATCCAAAAAATTTGTAATGTCCCCAAAATACTGACCGCGTTGCCATGTTCCAGTCCTTGGAAAACTGGTATTATAAGAAATTTTCATCGCAAAACAATGAACACTCAAACTTATTGAATTAAACACTACTTATCGAATTAATTAAAGAACCAAGATGTTTTGAACTCGTTTTAACAAAACTTTTTACTCTAGAACTTCGATTAATTTTACGATTCCCGTATTTGATTTTAGTAAGACTTTTATTTCCAATGTTTTATAGTATCGATGTACATAAATTAGCTTTAATTTACGTATTTAAATCGCCTAATTAATACTGCAATAAAACTGAGGTATTTATATAGTTATGCATCCGTTAATGTTCAGAATTTGTTCCCAATGGAGTGGTTTTGGTGATAAATGTAGTGGTTTTTGATCTGTGTGTAAATTATGTTGACGGGTGAAAGCGAAAGTAATATGGTCGTGGAATTGTACTATAGTTAATCATTACGTCACTTTAATATTTATGCAAATATAGACTGAGTTTGCCACATATTTGAACTCCTTAATGGTCGACTGGCCTCAAAGAGATACCAACAAAACAGAGGGCCCTGTCAGGGTGACTGCCTGCGGGAGTTGCGGGTTGTTTGAAAGAGAAACCGCGGCCCCGGAACATAAAGGGCAAAAGAAGGAACATGGATGGGCTTTAGTCAGTAGAACTCTGACACTCCCTTCCGCTCTGCCCAGAGCGGGGAGAATAATTTGAACATTTCCCATCTGAAAGAAATAACCGGCTGAGTGTGAGTCAGACTCACGCACCGAAGGTTTTGTACAAAGTTGCGACATAAACAGCCATGTATTTGACTGCATAGACTTCTCACAGCTCCAAAGAACTACAAACTTAAGTAGGCTTATTCGTCAACTCGCGACCGAGTGAAAATCTGACGTATTTAGAGTCATCTACAATAGACCAAACACCTTTGTAGATGACTGTAAAAACGTCAGATTTTCACTCGGTCGCGAGTTGACTACAAAAAAAATAGGTAAAATCGGAAAGTGCTAACTCGCGAGCAGTCGCGAGTTTATGAGGCGCGAGTTGACGTATAAGCCCTTGAGAAGATGGTTTTAATTTCGACTTGACTCGTTTGAGATACAGGGTTTTGACGGACAGACTAAGTTATCCTATACGGCTTCCGCTTTTTCCTATTGAGGTACGGAACCCTGAAAAGATTACACACTTACTTTTCAAACATATAATCATTGACACAGTCAATCTATAGTTTCCTCCACTACTCTTATAGCCATTCACATTCATAATTAATATAGGGATAACTGAAGAGACTCAGAATTACCGAAGAAAAACCAGTGGTTTATTAAGGCTATATAATCCTGCTATGTTGTAGATAGTTGTAGATACAGTCTCGGTCTAATTTGAGAGCACTTTCATGTCCCGGCTAATTTGCAAGCTTCCAGAGTACTCTCGAATATTCCCGAATCATCTTGATTCCGTTGAGAATAATTAGGTAGATCTTTTTTTCAGCTTTGTGAAGGATTTTGCGTATTTGTGGTTATATAAACTCTTTTGCAAAAAAAAACGGGCACTTTAGATTTTTTTCTCTACTTCAATGAAGAAGAACATGAAATAGGTTTTATTAATTTGACGATATATTGGCATGTTATTTGAAGCATCCTGGCATGATTCTTTATGTTCCAAATTTAAAATTAATAAAAGAAAAATAATGATTATTGTGGATTATTCTAAAATTTCTTTACTAATGGCGCAAATTGCTGAAACGATTTTTAACTGATTACGATATTTTAGAACTTTTTGGATATTTTCTGCAAATTAAACAATTTAATCTTTCTTTTTACATTAAATACCACTTTTTGATATGAGTGATAAAGTGATAAGGGCCGGTAAAATTATAGCCCTACTTGAAGAAGGTTGTTCGCAATCTTACGTGTCTCAGCGGCTAAATGTGAGTCGTTCAACTGTCCAGAGGACTTGGCAACGGTATCAAGAGACCGGTTCGGTCAAAAGAAGACCCGGTTCTGGAAGAAAACGATGCACAGAACCAAGAGATGACCGCTTTTTGGTGAGTCAGGCGTTGCGGAATCGTAGGGCGTCAAGTGTGGACCTGAAGAAGAGCCTTGAAGAACTAAGAGAAGTAGAAGTTAGTTGGTGGACGGTCAGGAGGAGGCTTTTGGCTGCCAATATCATCCAGTTACCGCCCAGCTCGGGGCCCTGGAAGCTGTGCTTCATGAACTCTGGAAGACTGAAATAAAGTATTGTTTTCTGATGATTTGGAACAGATCAGTTTGTAATCACTAGATAACAGGTAACTTATGTATTGGGCTTTATATTAAATAGACCAATTTACTATCACACTTACGCACACTATTTTTGTCTAGGAACCAAACATCTGGTCCTGAGTACGATTTCCAGCTCTAGCAAAGTTTCCTTGTGTTGTTACTATAAAAAATCCCTGCAGCCTGCAGTTTTTTTTTGCGGATGGGAAATCATCAAATAACTTCTCCTGCTCTAGGTGGAGCGGGAGTGGAGAGAGAGAGGGAGGGGAGTGTCAGACTTTTACTGACTAAAAAGCAACCCATCCATTCCTTTTTTTCCCTTTATATTCCGAGGCTGCGGTATCTTTTTCTAACAACCCGCCACCTCTGTAAGAGTTTGCAGTTTGGTTATGCGTATGGTTGACGGCAAAAGGCTCACCCCTATAACATAGAGCTTCGACATAACAGGCAAAATGTGGTTGTACTATAAGGAACAAATCTGCCGAATGCCTCATTATACATAATATTATATTACCATAACTTTGCGTCGTGTGAAAAAATATACACTTTTGCAACGAGTGCAAAATATAGAGTACCATTAATACTGTTGATACTGATGATTCAAACCATAATGACCGCCCCATAATAATTGGATGTAATTCAAGTGTGCAAGCAGACATGTAGCTACGTACTGAAATTTTATTTCTCACTCCAATTATGAATTGCCGCAAAATTATTAATTGGAATGAGCGTTCAGGGTGCTTAATTCAATTAAAATGCAATTAATATTTTTAATTGTTTATTTGTCGTTTGTTTTAATGCATTATATATTTAAATAAGTTCCATAACAAAAGGTTTTCTTTAAGTAGTATGTATAAATAGCCTTACACTATCGTACGACTGTAGGTATCGAGTGATTAGGTTATGAAGCAGATATATCTTTATGTAATTCGTATTAGATATTCTTTATATGTTATGTATAAAAATTATTATAATTGCAGTGATTACTTCAGCTAGAACAATTTAAACTGTGGGCTCTAAAAGTTTTTGGTACGGAATCAAGAACAATACTAACAGTCACATCTCTCCTTTGTGAAGTAATCTGAACTTTAATTTTTGATCCTTAGTAGTGATTTCAGCTTGTGTTTCTATGTTTTTTTTATATTAAATGTAACATAACGTCGAAAGTGTCACTTGTATAAAAACACAATAACACAAACTGAGCTTTACCGTTAAGGTTTAAGGCACATAACGCACTAGACAGCCAGTACAGTCACAAGCACAAATATTGCGCACAAGTCAAACGAACACAAAAATATAGTTTGGTACCAATTACTATAACATAGTACATTATAAAACAGATTTTCCTTCAAAATTCGTAAAATAAGATCTTTTTAGAATAGTAGGGCACCAAAATACTGTATCTGTTCTGTAACATAGTTTTAACAGTTTTTAATCCTAGGTATGGATGGATACATATTCGTGCCTGTGAATGTACAATGACTCTTGACATTTCAGCAAACAATTCAATTTATTTAGGACACTAGCAGTCAGCAGTCTAGCTAGTGCGTTTTCTGCCTGAGCGATTATTTACACAAGATTTTCTAATATCGCTTGAAACATACAGTTCTAAAACCATTCTGGAAAATTCCATTTCATAATCCACAAATTGAAAAATAACAATCATTTTCTATCCTATTTAAATTTAGCAAAAAAATTAAATACAAACAGTCACACTGATTAAAATTATAAAAGAGTTTAATTTGAAATAATAGATCAGTTCAACTGTTTTTAATTTGAACGTTTTTTTTTTTTTAATTTTGTCGCAGCAATTTCTAATTTGTATGCGAAAAAGCTGCGAACCAACCCAAGGTATTCAGTTCTCTTAACAAACTTTTAACCGAAAACTTTTAGACCCAGCATTCACGTATTCACTAAGTACAAAAATATTAATTTCAGAACATCTATTAACAGAATTTTATTTAAATAATTTTCATTGAAATCATTTTGTGAAACCAATAAAAATGTATTTTGTACCCCTTAACATCAGAGCAACTGGTTTATTGTATAATCTATTAATTTATGTAGATAGGTAATTAATGCTTCTTAACGTTTACTGTCAAAAAGTTTCATCTCTAAATACAACTAATAAGTATACTATAACAATGTACCGAATTAAATTAACGACATGATAACATTTCAAATTATTCTATATTGCTCATATTTGTACAAAGTTTTCATCAAATATTGGTGTTTTCAATTCTGAAAAATATATAATTGTATACTATATTATTACACATGAATATAATATTCATTTTATATTGAACATCTTAGAGAACTTTACAAAGCACTTAACAATAATTGGGTACCCATATAATCGAGGAACTAGTAAATAAAACAACTGAACGTCGACACTACATACAGGTGAATGTGACAATCAATATTAGGTATAAACATGACTAAACGAGTAGTAAGTACAAAATCGAAAATTTCTATAAAGTAATGTCTTTATCTGTACTGAGTTATATATTTACAAGTCTATATACAAAGCTATCACATATTACATTTTATTCATATCACTATATACATTATTGCAAATTCAATGTTCCTCGTCGTTTTGACGACAGTACACAACTTCGTTCGTATAACTTAGCAAAGAAAATATACCCGCGATATTGTCCTTTGCGCACAACTTATGTTAGACGTACACTATGTGTGGTTTCTCTGGCGTCCTGTGATGAGGGATCGTCTCATAGGCAAACTGTTGGTAGATGTGTTCTTCACTGTCCTCCTGGTAGTAAGGATTCTTGTCCACACTATGCCAAGGAGGGTTCAACGAATGAAAGTTATTACTCACTGACGAACCGATCATTAGATACCGGTCTACGTCTCTCTTGGCGTCCTGCTCCCTACTACGAGTTGAATAACCTAAACCATTTCCTAATTTGGAAACGTCACCGTTCATCATGACACTCGTCATCACTTGTTTAGACTTATCACCCTTGCACTTCTTCAAGGGTCCCATGAAGTATAAAACACCACCCACCACGCTTATAACGATACTCACAGTCAGCACCACAACCGCTACTATCACCCATCCACTGGAGCACCCAAATTCCGACTCCGGAATTTGTACGAAGAGCACACCCTTTAGGTGCGCCGGAGCTGCACACTTCACGACCTCATAGTCTATTTTAAGAATGGAACTCGCGTTCCCAGATTTCCTGCTACTGATTTCACTTTCTCTTCCAAGTTTCCACAACCACAACAATGAACAATTGCAGGCAAACGGGTTCCCAGCAATTTCAAGTTCCTGCAGTCTATCTATTGGGAAGTGTGACGCTTCCAGAGCCACCAGGGCATTGTTCCTCATATAAATGTGCGTTAGCTTCGGATTGCCATGGAACAGTCTGGGAGGAACATCGCCAACTTTCACATTCTCATTCATCCATATTTTTTGTAAGTTTATATTGTCCACAAAAGCTCTTGAGTCAATTCTCTCTAATTCGTAAAGTCGGCTCAAGTGTAAATGTTTCAAATGGAAGAGACTTTGGAACGATAGCGCCGTGACGTTTTGAAAGAAGTTTCCACTTAGGTACAAATGCGACAAGTTGGATAGTTTAGAGAGAGCCGACGTTGGGATTGATGTCATGTTGTTATCACTTAGATCCAGGTGGCGCAGCGTAGGCAGATTGTGGAATCCTAATTGATCCACACTTTCAATTAAATTATTGTTCATGTCTAAATGCTTCAATTCTTGTAAATATGGAATACCGTGCTTTGGTACTTGTTCTATTAAGTTTTCTGACAGATCTAAAACTTCTAAATGCATTATGAAGGCGAGATTAGCTGACGGTATGTCTAATATGGAATTGTTTTTGAGCGATATTATCTTCAGTGATGTCAAAGGCTTAAAAGTATCCGGCTCAAACTTCACTAACTTATTGTTGGACAAGTCTAGTGTCTCTAGCGCAGATAAGTCTTTGAACGTCTGCACGTGTATGTTCGTTATTTCATTGTTTGCTAGATTTAAGTCTACAAGACTTTTCAGTCCAATAAATGTGTCCTTATCTAAGCGTTTTAGAAAGTTATGGCTCAAATTGAGATGAGTCATCTCATTGTTGTTCTCGAAGTTTCTACTACCTAAATCTAGTATTCTGTTGTAGGAGATGTCGAGGACAGTAAGCTGCGTGTAGAAACCGAAGGTGTAGAGAAGATTGTCGATGGCATTGTGTGTGAGGTTGATGTGGGTAGCTTCGGGGTTCAGTTGTATGGGGACGATCTCGAGGCTGGCGTTGGCGCAGGAGGCGGCGCGCAGTGCGTCGTCGCAGGCGCAGCGCG
Organism: Ochropleura plecta; assembly: GCA_905475445.1. Lineage (NCBI taxonomy): Eukaryota > Metazoa > Arthropoda > Insecta > Lepidoptera > Noctuidae > Ochropleura > Ochropleura plecta. The sequence continues at coordinate 15,917,001 of FR997723.1, forward strand.
CGGGGCAGAGCGTGCGCGCGGCCGCGCCCCACGCCCATGCCACCACCACCACCCACCAGCGCCACTTCGCTACGCAGGAGCCCATAACATCTCATGTATACACCACAGGGGACCTGAAACAATCAAATAAAGTGTTAAAAAGCCTCGTCGTAAATAACAAATGTGTCTGTAGGACGACTTGAAGTTTATTTCGTTTATTTTTCAGCGTAATGAAGATTAAAAACTTAATCTTCTGAATTTGAAATGGAATGAGATTTATTAAAACCAACAAAGGAGTGATAAGTTTATCGTAGTTACTTTAACTTCTCTTGTGAAGTTTTTGAGTTTAATCTCTAAATTATTTATCTACACAAAAAAAAGAAAATCTCATTGCCACAAATGGTATCTAGTTTATTTTTCGCATAATTTATTGTTATCATAAAATGTTGGCCCCTCAGGATGCAGTGCCCTCCACGAGAAGAGTTAAAATATACAACATTATCGTAACACAAAATCTTAATATAATTTCTCCCGAAAACTGCAGATAACAAATGTGCCTCTCCGCAATTTGTATGGGGGAGTGGAATTGTTTGATCCAAATTAGGCCGATAAGAGACGTGCCGCGCCGGCGGAATGGTAGGCTCGCCACAAAAACTTTTTTATTATCCTGCTACGGCATCGTAGACGTAGACTGAAGGCTGTCTCATCGGAGCATATTGCACAAACGCTGCTTACTTCGTTGATTTGTTATTCAATATAGCATTATGAGAACGACTTGTCATTTGTCCGCGGGTGCTGCGCGTGCCGGCGGGTTAATGCGTTCCGCGGCGCGCGCCCACTAGCGCACACCCGGCGAGCGAGCAACCCATATTGCGCACCTTTATTTATCGTCCCGCATTTCCCCGCAAGACGAATGTTCTCAGTAAACGGGAAACTAGCGGGCAGCACTCTGCCGCTAATCCTCCGCCGCTCCAGCGCTTCCTCAACAATACCGCCCAAAATGCTCGGCGATTTAACAAAGGAGCCTTCGGTAGGTACTTTAAATTAAATGTTCGGCTTTACAATTCGACGGAATGTATAATGAATAGCACCGTAACATCTGTTAACGAAGGCGAACGATCTAGAAAGTTTTCACGCGCGGGAATAACTAATTGCGAAGGTTGGAATTCAATTTATGGTTTCTAGTGCGCCTCCCGGGAGATCACGCCATGCTGAAGTATTAATAATGCAAAACAGTGTCACGGAAAGTTTTCGATTCCAAATGCAAATTGAATTAGGAAACAAAGTTGTGAGTGTTGAACTTTCGCTTTATCATCATCGGCTGTATCGCGATTAACATCCATTTTGAGTAATTAACATGAAAATCATACCAACTTTTCGTAATCTCAAATTTAGAATATTTAACTCAACCCAGCAAATTTTACGCTTGGTGTGCAAACAACGGGCACCCACAACAAGCAATCCATTCGCAATTTGAATGCATTGGATCCTATCATTATGGACGACACTTTGCAAACCAAACATATTCAGATCCACACAAAGGGGAGGATAAACATGCAGCATCTCCACGGAATCCACGTCTCGAGCCGAATTGTTCCACGCGATAGGTAGCGCGAGCGAGTCCATATAAAGATGCGAGAAAACGGCATCTAGCCTCCCCCAGAAACTCGATATCGCTCGACGCGAATGGATTACACCGGCCCGCCTGAATTACAGAAACCATACGTAGTCTTGATACATTGAGGACCCCGTATTAGGAAGGATTAATTCTGTTACGTTCCAAATGTATTCGGCATCGCGTCAACGTGAAAGATTGCATGTTTAATCATTTTGATACTCGTAGCGTGGAGGATGATTACTTTTAGTAGATAAGGGTCCTTGGAAGTAGAAGATTTTCTTGGGGGATTTCGTGTTAACTTCTATATTTGCTCTGATTATAGCTTACATCTACAAAGTACCTGCATCCCCTTTCAGTTTATTACAGGAATTGATGTTGTTTCTTTGAATAAAGCTTGTCTACACAGTTTATTATTTTCGCTGTTGTGAGTAACCGAATAATCACAACACAATATACGTCAGCACCGCTTTTTTAATATTCATACAGAGGTGGTTGCGGTTTGGCGCCGATGAAAAAACGCAGAGGGTAGGGCACGCCCTCCATTTCCGAACCTAAACTGCCCTGGCCGCCACTCTTTTGTCTTTTAATTTCCTGTCCGCCAGAGTGCGCTCCCATCGTGAATTTTGCTTTCGTGAGCTTCGTTAACTTATATAGCCTTTGTTGTTGCCTATTTAACTTTTCCATTACCGACATCATCGATTGAAACCGCTAAATGCGTTGGAAAATTCTCGTCGCAGATATCGACGCCCCCCTCCAAATAACAATATGAACAACGACTCCATTCCCGTTTTCCTTTTATAAATCGAATATGTTTTCAAGTTTTTGTTTTGTTTTCGCTCCGTCGAAGCTTTTGAAATGGAAATTAAATATTTCCTTATTGCAAAGTTTGAGTGTATAACATTTAGATGCGGATTTTAATAATTGTAAGAGACTTTCTTTCGCTTTTGACTGACTGCAAATAAGGTCTTTGAGTAAAGTTTATTCAGTTATTTTCTTTATAAAACCGAATTAGAAACTTTTACAAGTTCGTCAGATTGATGTTTTCCTCAACAGTAAGTCATAGCTTGTTCATTTACGTCACGTATCAGCGCTTATTATCGCTCGTTTTACTATTCGTGTGTCGCCACGTTTTAATGAACTCATTATTTTAAGTTAATATTCAGTGTACCCTGTCGTTTCCTGTCCCAATTCCGTAACGCGTGTTTAGTATTAGTTTCACATTTAGAGAATATTAACCCGGCAACCGCTTTTGTAAAGCGGTTTCGGGTACTCGACCCGGCAGAACTGGCGACCTTCCTAATTACACCATAACATCTAAACACCGTTTAGGGCGCGACGCTAAGGGATGCCCGTAATTTATTATACAGTTTCGCTTACGAAATTCAATATCAAGGGTCTGAATCTCCGGAGTATTAAGTAGGACTGAACGTCATCGGCACCATTTAAATTATTACCAGAACTATCGGCTTACCTCGGCCTCTCGTGCTCCCGGCCTAATTGTGTCGACGAGCCAATCGGAGTCGCCGAAGCAAACAGGGCCCACTAAAGTTATCACGGTGTTAATACAACTTGAGACGTTACTAACACAAAGGACGCTTTACGAGGGGCTGAGACAATAAAACCAGTGTAAAAGTCGGGTAACCGCTCCTCTCGCCCTCCCCGGGAAAATATCTTAGCCCTCTCCACTTTTATGAGTTGCTTAAGTCGTGCTCTGCCGTTTTTAAAATAGTCTCCCGGAGTTAAGCCGAAAACTTTGGTGCTCAACATATTGAAATAGAAGATGTTTTACTTTGAGCGTATGGGTAGTTTTCTTGAGGGACGTTTCTGCAATAAATGTGTTTTGTTGCATTGGGGGTTGTACGTACGTGTCGTGTTTGACGCTCGTAAGTAATAGCGTCAGTGGCGGGCGGCACTAACAGCCGTAATGAGAAAACTTGGCCGGTTGAGGAGAATGCAGCTGTTAGTCACTCGCAGCGGGATAGTGTACGCGGAGCGAGGCACGGCGAGCGCACGTTCACTCCTCACAATGACTTCTATTAGAATGAATGCCTGCGCCTACATACATTATGAACTCTACAGAGAAGGTGCTTAAATATGTAAGCACTTTTAAAACTTCAGTTCTCAAACACTCCAGCAAATTGGCAGTTTACTACCAAAGCATAAAAAAATAAGTTCGCAATTTCAAAACAAACTCGAACATAATTACTCAAATGCAGTCTCATCAGCAATACTAATTAAACTAACTTGCAAGTACACAAAAAAGTTTACAAATATATTCTCATTAATGGCTATTTAAATGAAAATCTCGCTGGTGCACGGCAAAGTGTTGAACTGCTGAATGAAACTTTTAATTTGATCTCGGGAATTCAAATGTCCTTGACGTGGGAGTGGGTAAGTTAGCACGCTTTGGTGCGCTCCTGTCTTGAGTCCTCGCCTTAACAATCTACTACCAGTAAGCAGCTGCAAAAGCTGCAAACTGCAGGTAGTTAAACAAGAAATGTTACTTCTTTAAGAGGGAAACAGTTAAAAGTTTGCGTAAATCGGGAATTAAAAATTATCACTTTAAATGTAAATGAGAATATCATGGAAAATTTTAATGGCGCTCATTACATTACATTAGTAAGACCTTTTATAAGTCTCGTAACAAAAAAAACTTAAATATCAAAGCAAATAATAAACATTATTACCACCGCTCTTTATCAAACTTTCCTTTACACTATTATAGCTAGCATGACATGTGTGTCGCGAAATGTTAACAACTTTGTGGCAAGGTGCTAACGATACCCATATTTATATTAACAGGTAGAACGAAATACAACGGCAGCTTTAATGGAAGCATTAAGTAATTAAACACCTCAATGACGTCAGCGCTTCATAATTATGATTAATACAACCAATTGACCCTCACCAATCGAAGCGGGGTGCCGCTAATCGATGCTGCAAATCAATTTAATCAAAGGGCCATTGATTTAAAGCAGATAAACACTGGCTATCGCCGATTAGCAGCGAGCTCGCGCCCTAATCGGCAAGCGGAGCTACTAACAAATTTTAATATCACCGGCCAGCACACCTGCCGATAGTTGCACACCCCGCAGATATTGATTTTGCAATCAAAGCCCCGTTAGAGAACCACGCCACTTCTATTATTACCAGATTTATTAATATATTACGTACACTCTTCCGAACAATTCCCTACACAGGAAATACATTTTTTAAACAAACATTCCCGCATCGCTACATACGCTACCACATTTTTATGTAGCTCAAGTTTCTAACAGACTCCTAACTAGGATTTCCTGCCCTATAAAAACTGGAGCCACCGCGACTCGGTCCAGTGCGAATAAAAAGTAAGCTAGTTCATTAAAGCACAAAATAAAGTCACCTATGTGGAAAACGACGAGTATATTTTATGTCCTCCTATTCCTTTAATGCCTAACGTTAACTAAAGAACAGGAGAAACATCACGTCGTTACGTTCACAATGCAGAATGTTGCCACAAAATATCTTTCCTTCAGAAACGCTCTCGCGACGACGGCTTACGGTAAAGAATAAAAAAGGAACTTTAGCGAACAAAACGTCTACACAATTCCATTTTCTCTTTCACCAACAGAGCGAGTCTTAGTGAATCAGGCTCCTGTATGGGCGCCTTTATAAACGCAATAATGAGGAGTGCTAAGGCGGTATTCAGGCGTGCGCCCTAACGAGAGGTGCCGATGAATCGCCCATGAGCGGAGCACAAAACTTGCCACTTGGGGCGGTAATGGCGAGCGGGGACGGCCGCCCGCCTCGCTACCGCCTCGCCACCGCTTCGGCACCAACTCAACGCCTCGCCAAAGGGCTTTTAGCGAGCACCAACTTGCTTTCGCTTTGACTTTCATCGCTGAGCGAGGATTAGGCGTGCCCTGGCGCGATTGGATGCGGCGGATGAATAGTCAATGAATTTAGGCCAAGCAACGGCGGCGCAAATTAAAAGCGTACTTGTTTACATTTAACTCCATATCAAAAAAGTGTCGGCACTGATTCGTGCTGGAAAAGCGAATACATCGTGGGTCGCAACGTAAACTATACTTCAACTCATACTACTAAATTGAATCGTTGTTGAATTTCTTTTTTAATCTTTATTTACTTACGGGTTAGAATCGATGTTCAATAAAGCATTTAATTCCAGTTAACTCAACATGTTTTCACAGCTTTCATTCAGTGTGTAGCAATAAAGCTTGCCTTTATTCCCGAGAGCTTTCAAGAATGGAAGTTTGCATCTGTAGGTTCGGGATTTCCGTGGTGTTCGCCGCAAGTCTACGGATCGCGGTACACGTTTAGAAACTCCAACTTCAACTTTCGTAGACAGGAATAAAAAACAACAGTCATGAATTGTTTGACTGTTATTAAAACTTTTCCTTTGAGAAATGTTCTCTATAATAAAATTCAAGTTACCGTTTGCATTAAAAGTTAAATTTAGATAGACGAGAAGCTTCTGGGTTCTGAGAGGGAGTTGCAAACGACGTGCTTACGTGAGAGATATTGAGCGATCTTTTTCTAAGCCCGCAAAACGGTCCCGGCCTAAATGAAGTCGCGACGCGGCGCTCATCTAAAGCGTACTGCAAAATTAGTCAATCCTATCGCAGCCATCTTTAACGGAGTCGGTGAGGCTGAATAATGAAATAGCTCGTTGAGACGGCGTATCAACGGTATCGACACTGTGGCCCATTGGAACGCGATCGCGCGGCCGAGCATAAGCGAAAATCCCACGGAATCCGTATGAGATATCTGGCTCCTCCTTTAGGGTTATTAAGTGAAGTGGGTTTTAGGGAAATGAGCCGACGAATAAATCTACTCTCCCTTGAAATGGAAAAATCTGTGTTCTCCGTAAATAAGGAATGCCCATGAAATAAATTAGACAGGCTCATATATTGTCTTCATTGGGGCGATGGGAAGCATCCCTGACAGATAAAAATCCGCGCTCGTACGGCCCGATTGCCAATAAGGCGAATGGGAGTCGAACAGTTATCGTTGATAAAACCGTTGTTCTTCGTTTATACGAGAGGAAGCCGAATGATAATATTGTGATTGTAAATAAAAATAGAATTTCGAATGCAATTAAGCAACGTGCTGAGATAGAGCGCGGCGTGCTCAGACGGACCTCGCTGCCGGGAATTGTTTTAAACTTATAATCTTCTTGTTTCTTGACTCAATTTTGAATTAATAAATAACTTTTTGTAGCTTAGTGTATATTATAACTAATGCTACTTTCAAAGTTTCAGATGTTGTAGCATTACGTCATGTAGTGTTGACAATGACAAGTTATACATTGCAAATGATTTCAAAGAGACAAGGGTTTTGAATTACTTAGACAGCAAATAATATTCTGAGTTTATAACTAGAACATGAATTCAGCCTAAAATACTTCATACTAATGAAACTCTATTTGATGTTCTAGTAAGACATTTAAAATTCTGTTAGCTTTGATTTTCACAAACAAGACTATTAATGTGAGTTCTTTGATAAATAATAATAGACATTTTTAATAAATATTTTGACTATTTTAAAAACTAGGTTGGAGCGAGAATAATTAAAAGCTGCGTAAAAAATCAGACCATACATCGTATATCATCTCCCAATCTTTGCAAACTGACATATTCATTCCTTTCTTCCGGTTTTATTAAAGGCGAATACAAAACGCGGCGGCCTCGCCCGAGCGGGCACAAAGCCCAATGCACACCCAGGAGCTAAGCTTACCCGGGACTCCGCAAGCGTAACTTGCAACAAAATCCCGCGTTCACGTTTCCATCCCGTATTGCAGTGTACGGAGGATCCCCTTTAACGTATTCCGCGTTGCAACCGAGACGGCGGGGTTAGGGCGCGCGGTGACGGTAATGCGTTTTATGAATGAATGAACGAATGAATGGGAGGATTTCACTTCCAACTAACCGTTGGTTTGAGCAAAAGCGCAGCCGACGCACCGGTAAGATTTTTACGGCTTTAGAGTGGCGATTCCGTGTTTGGTTTGAAATGATAAATTTTGAATAGTATTGTTGGAATGTCCTCGCCTGGAAAATTGCTGTAACACAAGTATTGGCTAAATTTCATAGTCGACGTGTTGTAGTAAGTACCGTTGCAGTTTATAACAGTGCATAAAGTTTATAGCGTGAGACACTAGAGTTGTGACAGCATAAAGAGGACAAGGTGATTTAGTAAGCATGTCTCGAGGACGGCATTCTTGGATTAAATGACTAGCGCCCATAAATTTCGCTTAACCCTCTACTACTACTCGTCATTCAAAATTGACTCTTGTAATAAAACCCTTTCTCACAATGGACGCTTCAATGTTGTCGCTCATAGGTATGTGAGTAGAATACAGGGTAGCCATGCATTGATGAAGATTTTCGAAAAGGTTTGTTTAGTTTAGAAGTATTGCGGTCATTCCTGACAAACATAGCATTTAAACTATCGACGCGACGATCGATCGAGTGGACATAACAGTATAGTTTTATAGTGCATCACTATAATTGCTACGAAGAAGTGTGAAATCGACCTGCCCAGTGGGGCGCACCCTGGCCAGACTAGGTATTTATTAATGAATGCGCCTGCAAACGGTCGGTGACACTCAAAGGACAGATGATTCGATTAATTCAATTTTCCGTTTGGACGCTTTGATTGCGAGGGCAACAAGACCGAAACTGTTTTCTATCAAGCCACTTGGTTTGTGTGTCATTGGTCTTTGAAAAACGTAATAACTAGAAATGGGATTCGGATGCATATTTACCAAAAGTTGTGAAGTTGGCTATTAAGGAAAGCACTTATCGAAAAAATCTTGCGATCCCAAAAATTCAATTCAAGTGTCTACTTTTTGAGATATAAAAAAACTCAATTTGACTCAAATTACTGTTGCCCTGTTACGTAATATGGTTGCTTTTCCCTACTTTTATTGTCAGTGTTTTTTGACGAGATTTGTAACAAATGTCAAATCGGGCAATAAGTTAAGTAAAAAATACAAACAAACGTTAAGTTATGCAATCCCTTTTGCTTTTTACACTCCCTGCCTAAACTTTCGGGGATTACAAAGGGTGATGTTACCGCCGCGGGAGACGCCGCGGGAGACGCTCCGGGCGACGGACGCCGCTAGATGACTCCCGGCCACCGTAGATGCGGGCCTGTGGACGGTGAGCAAAGGGTAGCTCACCGTTCGTCCGTCCAGCAGAGGAGCCTGCCAGGGCCACCGCCTGGTCAGGGTAGCGGCTTGTTCGAAAGAAGTACTGCGGCCCCGGAACGTTGAGGGCAATAGAAGGAACATGGGTGAGTTTTAGTCACTGACTAAAACTCACCCATGGTCCAAGACTGAGAGCGTCAGACTTGTACTGACTAATAGTCAGTACAAGTCTGACGCTCGCCCCCGCTCCGCCCAGAGCGAGGGAAGTTATTTGATGAATTAAAAGAAAAGGGGGTGATGTTATGTAGTTTCATAATATACTGCTCACTATTATTAAGATTTTCAATTTAAATCAACAACTTTTATTTTTTAACAAATCCGCAGTAATTTTTTTTTAGTTTCACTAAAACAACCACTTTACTTGGTTATTCTAAATCATGTCCTAAGAGCATAACGCCATGTACCAATCTCCAAATGGTACTAAAATGAGGTGTGATAATATTAAGCAATTTATAACCGCGTAAGTACCATTAAGACTGCTACACATGACACATTTGTACTTTAAGTTTTATAACGCGTTCATAAAATGCCCTTCACGTAGTCTTTCTGCATATTATGTTGTACAGAACAATGTCTCATTGTCATGGCCTGACTAACTGTCGGAGAATTTAAAGCTTAAACACATTATAATTTTATTAAATAATTCAGCCGAAACGTCAACTTCAAAGGCTGTTTTAAGTAATAACTTTTAAAAGGGAAGAAAGCTCGTGATTTCATTGACGACTTTTTCATGCTAATCGGATAAGATTTTCGTAGGAGTTGACTGAGCGTTCAGTGTTTGCTACCATCGGTAATAATATCTATGGTTAATTATTTTTTTACTAGCCTACGTCGTGTCCCACGACCCCGTTCTGGGCAAGGTGCCATGGTCGACCCTGACAGCGCTGTCCTTCCCCTGGTATCCAGGGTGTTACGATTTTCGGTGCGTCCTACTCCCACTTCAGCGTGGCAGATTTTCCTCTACCATCAGCTATTTGAGTACGCGATCTATTCGGTTCATACCTTTTATGCTGCGCTCCAATGCTCAGTGGCAATAATTTTAAAATAGTAATAGTTTTTGCCGTGTCGGCGGCGCGTTCGTGTTCCACGCGCGCCTCAAAGAGATATCAGCAAAGCAGAGGGTCCTGCCAGGGCCCCTTCCTGCCGATGTTGCGGGTTATTCGTAAGAAATACCGCGTCCCCGGTGCATAAAAGGCAAAAGAAGGAACATGGGTAGGTTTTAATCAGTAAAATTCTGACATTCTCCTCCGCTCCGCCCAGAGCGGGGGAAGTTATTTGATGATTTCACATCCGTTAAAAACACAATTTTTTAAACAAAAACTTTGTCACATTTACCTAAACATCTGAACGAAAACTATCATTTCAAGCCATTTAAAATATGAATTAGACTCATGTTTTAAATTGCTTGAAATTATATTTTACACATAATACCGAAACTTAGATCACATAAATCTTTCTAGTGATTGTCCCACATAATATTTGCTTAAGAATGTAACCTTAGCCAAAGAACGGCAAAAAATCTGGACTTGTTTTATATTCCTATGAAAACATCTAACAACACGTCTGCATTCTTAGTCCGCGCTTGCGTCCTGCAAGTGGCGATTATAAAAACATCGCCTGCGCAAGTACGTACCTACACCGTTAGTAAGTAGAGTGTATCGCGTTTTAGTATGTGACATTCTTTAGATTCCTTAGTTTGAAAATTGATAGGACAATTAGGATGTCCTGGTACATTGGTAGATTTATAAATTGTTGCTCATTTTTAACTGTATTCATGAACACCTATCAATAAACAGGTCAGTAAGAGACCAACAGACAGACGGCCAAACAGTTTTAGTGAGAGGGTCCCGTTGGCACTCTTTGGGTACGGAATCTTAATAAGCAAGAATGGTGGCTTCTACAAAATAGTTGACATTTCATTAAAATTGTGACCCATTTTCAAGTAATTTCATGAACACTGATACCTTATTAAATATGTTGGTAAAAAATAATCATGCCTTTGATAGACCAACAGACAGCCAGACGGCCAAATAGCGCAGCCTTAGTAAGTGGATCTCGTTGGAACCCTTTGATTATGGAACCCTAAATAGTAAGCTGACTCCACACAAACAGTGACAGCTTCTAATGTAAACAGATAAAATATATAGACAGAAGTACTTCATGCAAATAAAACAAACTAGAGAGGTGCCACATCTCACAGGTCACGGAAACATAAAACAAAACACTAACAATGTTTAAAAACCCAGTTCTAGAATCTAGCGGACATAATATTTTACTATGAAGGGCGATAACTCACGATCGGGAAGCCGACAGCCCTACGGTAAGTCGACTATAGGCCGTTTTACAACCAGCTTCGTGACAGCTGCTTCCTTTCCATTACTCGTGATAGACGAGCGAAATGTTACAAACGGTAACGTACAAAAATAACGTTAAAGAAATTCAGCGGAATATTGAAATATTTGGAAGTTACATTGTGTTATCTGTCCGGTGTCTGATAAGCTGAAAAACTGAGCTTTCGTGTAGAAATAAGCCTGAAAATGGTAAACTTAAGTCAAATGATTATGACTTAAGTCGGATGATGTTGAAATCATCTTGTAAGTACAGTGTTTAATCAATAAACTGGCTAGAAATAGCCTAGTTGTTAAGCTGTTCTTTTTTTTTTAATTTAAAACATAAAACCAACAGTGACATAAAAAAAACGTCGCAAAATAATTTGTTTTCGAGTTCAAGAGTTAAAAACATTAAGATGATGGTAGCAATTAAGATTACAGCCCACATAACAACGCACTAAAATTCCGTAGTAAACAGCGTTGAATCATCGTATGATTTTATAGAAATCAGAAGGCAGATTAAATAGTTCAACTACCTTCGAAATTTAAAAGCCACAACAAAATAAATTAAATCGTATCCGACGATACAAAAAAGAATTCTGGGAACGATATACCACGGTCCATACAAAACATCTTATTATAATGGGCACAATCATAATATTATTCGAATTTGAATGCATAAGATAGATATCGTTTTGGTATTAATAAAGTAAAGGCAAAGGACACTAATGATCAGATTAAGATATCAGAATTTTAAAGCAGTATAAAATGAGAGTCACCTCGCGACCTCGAACGTTAATAAACAAACTTGATTATTATGTTTATATTTAGATAATACGATAATACTGTTGTCACTAACAAGGTTACGTGACTAAATGCAGTAAAACTTATAAACCAGAATCGATTCACGTGTGAAATCGGAACTTGGTTCCCATGATACAATATTAAACGTCAAAACTACATGCATATAGGCGATTGTGAATGGTCTCCCACGAAACGTTATGGCCTACCTCAGTGGCGAAGTCGGCCGTTATTTGAGGATATCTACCCATGCTCTGTTACACAATATAGCGTATCGAATATCGTTGTGACTGACTCGCGTACTCAAAAATGTAGACCGACGTGGACTTATGGACCGTGAAACTGCGGTTTTTCGGACCGTGTGAAGATACCCGAAAATAGACGAATATAATTAATAAAAAAACAACCTCTATAAACACCACGCTTAGCACGAAGTACTTTAAGTTTTAAATGTCAGCTTTTCAAAGGAACATTATGCAACTTTTAATTGAACAGGAAATATGAAAGACTCGGTAAACTAATTAATTTTTAAAAGTATTCTGTACTCTATGAAACTTATTGACCTCATTTTTCAAACCAAAGTGTTCAGCGTTAAGAATGTTTAAATACTGTTAATTAAAAACTTTAGTGCAGGGAATGAATCGGTAGTTTCCTTTAACTATTCATATTTTACACGAGAAAATCTTGATTAAAAAAGAAGCTGCAGGTTTAGAATATCTTAACGTGGAACTGAACTTTCTCCTACACTTAATATCGTAACACACGCCTGCAACATAAGTAGGTACCTAGTAGTCTTCCTTTTAGAAACCCCAGGCGTCTCAAATTCCAAAGTATCAAAACTATAACCATGGGAGATCGAAGTAGGCCATTGTCACCTAAATAAAACATCCGAAGACAATAAACCAACCCAATCTTGCGGTAAAAAAACCACAAGCGTTTTCCGTTCCGTCTAACTAGTATCAAATGTAGATTAACAAAATTCAAAAAGTTCTCACCGTTGCGCTCCAATGCCCATCAATATAAAATCTTCAAAACTTCCATAATTATTTTTCTCGTGAACCAATACAACAATTACAAAATTCGACACGTTCTCTGTGATTTGATCCTACATATTACGAGCAGTAAAAAACTATTTCTTATCCATCTTTATAATTGTTAGAAATAGTTTTAATAGCTCAAATCGGCGTGAAGTAAAAACAAAATGTTTATGGAAGTATGGAACAAGATACATGGTCGTCAATTTGCGTTTAATTATGGCTGCTATTAATTATTATTATGTGCACTTGTGAAGTGCAGGCTATTTGAAGTATTAATTTTTATGGGCGTTGTTAACTGGGTAGTGATAAATGATTGGTATTAAAACTATGTGACTGTTTTGACCTAATTTAGCATGACTGAAGTATGTGAGCGAGTCAGTTCGTTGATAATCCTAATCGGTACACTGTAAGTACTTACGTTATTACCTAAAATCTAGTCCTTCGGATGGGAAATCATCAAATAACTTTTCCTGCCCTGAGCGGAGTGGAAGCGAGAGTCAGACTTTTACTGACTAACACCCATCCATGTCCCTTCTTTTGCCCTTCGCTGTATCGCTTATAATAATCCGCAACCACGGAGAATCTTGTCATCAAATGAAATTGAATTATCTCTTGAACTAAAAGATAGGAAGTTTAAAATCATGCTTTAATACTTCTGATTAACTTTCTCTCAGATTAACGGTAAAAAAATATTTTTTTTTCGAACAAAACCGTTAAGCGGAAAAACAAGCCTCCGTAGAGGCAGAACCGCAGGCAAAAACAAATAATAACTAGTTCAACAACACCGCAAGAAAATAATCACTCGCTTGAACGGTGAAAAGTATTACCTCCTTTCCACAGAACATAAACTTTAAAACTAAAGCCACTTAACTCAAACTATAGCAAAAAGGTAAAAGAAAGAGATTCTCTTATCAGAAAGAACACTTGTTTATTTGTAAACACGATAGCGAAGCAATTACGTGCTCGGAAAATTCAACGGCACCTTTACTTTATAAGGTATCAACTAAGCTGGCATGTGTGACTAGTAAAACTAGGGACATAGACAAGACTGCTGGGTGATTGTGTGGAATGCAGTTGTGATCATGCACCCCAGCCAGAAGTGACGAGAAAGTACAACAAGTGCTTTAAAAAAAAAGTAAGCTATCAATGCTCTTCGAGTTCAATACAACAATGCATTCAGGATGCTGCTGGGGCTGCCACGCTTCACAGTGCTTCGGGAATGTTTGCTGATGCGCACACAGATGGTTTTGCAGCGATCAGACGTAAGCGTGCCGCGTCGCTGCTGCAGAGGGTCTGGGGCAGCTCGAACAGTCTCCCGAATGTCGTTGCGGGGAAATTTGATTGCCCGTTTATGCGTGTTTTGTCGAATCTGCATGTTTTCTAAGTTATTTTGTACTTATAAAATATGGATGTATAATTTCCGAAATAAAATGTTTATATTTTATGTTTATATGTATTTAGTCAGTTGGAGTCTGACAGAACCCTCCGCCGTCCGATGACGAAGGACTCCCATTGAGCATTACTACACGTAAAATAAAACTACATGGGATATAGTCAAGGGCTTAGTAGGAAAGTCACGAGTAACGATAAAGAATACGGGAAGGTTTTGTAATAAGCTATTTGATTTTTATTAACTGCTAATGTATGCCATTCCACTGCTGGGCAAGTGTGTCCTCATGACTATAAAAACTTTCGATATGAGGCTAGTGTGGAAGTCTGGTCGTTGGTTTTGTCCAGCTAATCCCATCATCTCTTGCGAGGTCTACCGCGTCATCGCCTTTTGTCTGTTTCAGTATGTCACATTTTTTTTGTATTACTAGCTGTGCCCAGCGGTTTCACTCGCTATTCAGCTTCTTAGTATCGTAGCGTAATGTTATCAAGTCTATTAAATTCGGAAATAATGCTTATGTAGGTAATTCAAGGAATTGCATTCTCCCATAAAACTTAGCCCTGTTTCATCCCCTTAGCGGTTGAATTTTGCAAAATCCCGTCTTAGTGAGCACTTACGTCCTAAAAGGGTTATTCAAAATTTGAAATTCCTGTATTATGCAGTTTCTGAGATTTCGTGATCAGTGAGTCACTGATTTCATTCTTTATTACTTAGTTAGGCCAATTTTTTAACGATAATCTAGAATTGATTTCCTTTAAAATATTCCACGTTACTCAGTCACTCTGTTTAACATTAAATATATCATTCCTTCAGTCGCATCCCTATTCTAATTCACGTCAAGCTATTCGTATTTGTAATTCAAGGAGGGGTCCCGGCAGTACGTATTGTTTTACCCACTGCTATTTAGGCTGCTATACCACCGCCGCCGACGACAAAGCGCCTAGCTATAAACAATTTTTCTCACTCAAAAACGTACTAAGATATTAAGTCCCATGTTAATAAAAGATATTCGAGATACTGCCTTGTTGGTCTAGCGGTGGCAAGCGTAACTGCTGAGTTTGAGGTCCTGAGTTCGAGTTCCAGGTTGGGCATTGTTATTTGTTTTTTTTCATATAGGATTTCTCTCAGTAACAGCTACGGAGCTTGGAATTGTTGATGGAAATCGCAACCTTTTTTTTTTGTTTTAAAAACGTTGCCCCACACTAGGAATGTCTCCTATATCGTGGGTGCGTCCACAAACATTTAAATTCACATACACAAACAGCCAAAAGTCCCATATTGCGCCTTATAATATGGGACTCAAACATAACTGGCGAAATATGGATGTTCTATTAGGTACAGGTGAGTACTCGTATGTCGTACTAGAGCTGGCGCCCGAGGCTTCGCCCGGGTGATATCGAAAAAAGAAGTATCCTGTATTATTCCAGACTATAATCTACCTCTGTTCCAAATTTAAAAGACCAAAGACCTTACCAAGGGGTATCGTATTACCCAGTACTACCTAGTCACTCCATGTCAAATACTTATATTCAGCTGCATTCGATTAGACTAGAAACCGACCCCAATAAATTATGTGATATATTATTATACCATAACTCAAAATGCTGAACTAAAAACCTTTTTTGTAAAAAATAAAACCGACTTCCAACAAAAATACTGAAAGTGGAAAATAACTAGAAAGAAAAAGTCAACGAAACTAACAAAAGTCACCGAATTCTTTAAGTAAAGTTATTTACCACTTTTTATTTTTTTTTTTTAAGTAAGATTTATTTTTTACAAAAAAAATTGGTTGCCTGTAAAGTCGGTATACGGGCGAAAGTTTTACGTGACAACGACTTTGAGTGGTTTATGTCTGTCTCTCTCGCTCTTAGGCGGGCTAACCATGCCCGAGTGGAAGGGACGCGTGCCTCTCACTCGCTCTCATTGTGAGCGCATAACGTGAGCGGAGCGTAACGCAGTTTCTTGAAGTGTCACCCGGCAAACCAATTTATAAGACGTTGTCACGTCAAAAGTGTAGTACTGACAACTCTGCACTCCCAGCTCCGCCCAGAGCAGGGGAAGTTATTTGATGATTCCCCATCCGCAAAAAGGGCTAATATTGAAGTTACTAGGTCTCACCGCTTATCGCTGACGTTGAGACACGTGCCTTAAGGCGACGTTCAGTTGTTCAGTTCAGGACGTTTATTGATAATCAGAATTAAATAGGCATTCAGACTGAGCGGTCGGTAGTTACGAATTAATTCGTGGGTATTACGCTCTGTTTGTTGAATTGAATCGAAGTGGTGTGAGTTGTTTCAAAATTTATGAATTGAATTCTACAGGGTTGTAGATATTTAGTGTTTGTTATTATTGTTCAATACCTTCGTCTAATATAAGCATAGGTAGAAAATAGAGGAGGAAGTGGAAGTCTTAAAAATTTATCACTCCCATCAATATTTAAGAAATAAAAATATTTATCTTAAAACAAATGAATATAATATTGCTACAACTTGTTAAAAATACAGATAACATATCACGTTTAAAAAAAAATAGGATAGGTATTTAAACCATTGGAAAGTTATAAAACCCCTTTTCCTCTCCTCTACTTGTTTAAAGTGTTGCTGTGCCCGACAGGGTCCATAATTGTTTCTAATTAAATACCAATCACCTGTATACATTATGGAATGCAATACAAATTTGAGATTTGATTAATACCAATATTATTATTTTTTAGGGTTCCCTAACTCAAAAGGAAAAAAATGGAACCCTTATTGGGTCACTTGGGACTTTGTTATCCGTCTGTCTGTCTGTCAAGATATCTCGGGAACGCGTGAAAGTATCGAGTTGAAATTAAAACCATATACTCAAGTCTGTAGTCCCTTGGAGTTTTGAAAAATTCATATCTCTAAGTCTACGCAGTCAATAGATTTGGCCGTTAATGTCGCAAGTTTGTACGGAATCATCGGTGCGCGGTTCCGACTGGCACTTGCCCGATTTTTTTTAGAGTACAAGTCCTTTTACCCTAAAATAATTAAAAAGACGGGACTGGGTCCTCAGCATTTTAACGTTATCTTTAATTTGATTCAGATTGTGCTTGCCAGTATCTGGTAACTTAGGTTTTAGTTAACATATTTTTTTTTTTTATTTGGTTTTACGCACTAACCACACGACACAGAAAGAAGAAGTTAGAATAAACCTTGTTATTTTACATGAAAACGCATAAAAACACAAACCAGCATCCTCGTTATTTAACTAAAGTGGCTGACAATAAAACTAACAACAAGAACAAAAGCACAACTTTTTAAAACAGCCTTTAACCCCATAAAAAACACGCAACGACACAAAACTGAAACTACCATCTATTCCAAAAGTCACAACACAAACATAAAAAACAATAATATATAAGAATCATATTCATAACCGCTTCACATCGTTCGTTATCGGATCCAATCAGAGTAATTAAAATAAACGTAATCGTTAGGATAATGGCCGGTAATAGGCCGAGCCGCAGTAAGTCAGTGAAACTGATTACAGAGTATAGACACCGTCGGCTCCCAATAACAGTATAGAACTGTTAATTTCGTATAACATAAATTGGATGGTTTTGTCAGCCCTAGACTTAACTAGGTGGCTATAAAATGAAATCAAGGATGTGCCGACATAGCAACGATGAAGGAAAGTTGAGTGATTTTTACTACTAATATTACAAACGTCGAAGCCGGCCTGGAAAGAGGTCGGAAAGAGACGGAGCTATTTAAGATGTCTAGCGCCATCTCCATCTCACACTGGGTTAAATACTACTTTAAGACGTCATAGTAACTTACGACACGACACTGCGCCAACCGCAGTGGCTGAGCGATCGACTACTGCGCTGCGTGTCACGGGTTCGATTCCCGCACGGAATAAATATTTGTATGGCCTACAAATGGTTGTTCCGGGTCTGGCTGTTTGTGTATGTGAGTTTAAATGTTTGTAAACGCACCCACGAAACAGGAGAAATTCCTAGTGTGGGGCAACGTTTTAAAAAAAAAAACTCTAGCTGTATGGTAGTTGTAGCAACCCTTCTGAATGCGCATCATAAGGGCTGATTCGAGGTGGCGTAGGATATAGAGGAGGGCCTTTGCCCAGCAGTGGGGCGAACAAGGCTATTAAAAATAGAACTCCTTAATAATTCTGTCTCTTCTTGTCCTTTCTGCCTCTTCATGCATTCTCACAGTCTGAAATTTACATTACTACTATTACATAATTTTTTTTCTGGTACACAGGTAAAGATAGGTACCTAAGTTATAGCACTTTTTTATTCTGATACTAAGTTCAGGTGGGTAGTGTAGGTAAAGTTGAATGAAGCAACGCATAATTGAAATTGTTTGTTGTCTCCTTCAACTTTTCGTTAGCTTAATAAAATGATAATTAGCGAGCGCATTCATTAAAATATCCTGGTTACCAAATTTATTTTATTTCCCTAGTTTGACAGTACGTATGATACAGCAAAAGTTTCAGCTAGTTATTTCTATCAAACTTTATCCTTACGTCTCTTGGAGTTAACAATAGAGTGTCAATAATACTCTAGCATACTTCCACAGTGGCCCAAAGAAAATTCGACCCAAGTCGAGATAAATAACCCACTTTTCCTTTACTACAGCGGCTGAAACTACAATACTCGTAAACTTTATGTTATCATTGTCATAAAAATGCGTTGCTTTCGCCCGCTGATGAACTTAATCAAAGTTTATTCATTTGGGGTTATTTTTTTCACCAGAATAGTTAGCGTTTTTCCTCTAAGAACATTCGTTTTAGTACCGTACCTTTTATATGGAACTTAAGCAAGAAACAATTAGTGTTTTTAAAAGGATTACACCAGCTTCGTTTTATTCCTAAACGAATTACCGTCTTCAAAGCGAGACAGACCCAAAAACGTGTTAGTCTGGAATCTTGCTCCTAATTGCGACATGTATGCAAACCAATTTCGGAGCGAATCTAATTTCGTCATGTATCTACAGGCCACGTAAACCGCTGTGGAGATGACGGACGTGGGCTTCCGTCCGAGATGCTCCTCTTCATTAAGAGCGAGGGGCGGGGCGGGACGGGGCGAGCGATGGCTTTATGGGACAATTTGCATTTACACGAGCTCCAGCACAGATTACGGCCGCACTTATCCGCCTGTCGAAATGAGGCACTTGCCACCCCACGCCGAACAAGCTACGACCAAACAAGCCTTTGTTTATATTCCCTTGTATTTTTCACCCGCCATTTGTTTTGACGGCCCATTTCTAAAACATGAAGGTTTTGAAACCCCAAAAATACTTTACGACGCCCACCGCGAGCACTCTTGATTTTTCACGACCGACCGTTTTTATTGTTACCTACCCTGACCAATCGGATATACGTAAAACAATCGTTTCCAACGCCCAAACATTGAAGTCGCATTGTGTTTGCGTATAACAATGATAAAAAAATCCGTCCATGTGAACGTATTGTTGCGAAAAGTGGTCGTATTTGCACAAAATATTCTGCGCCGTCGTTAAAAAAGTCCGTTATAAAACGGAGTACGTGAGCTTGTATGTGTTTTAGGTTTATACATGGCTGTAGAGGAATTAAGTGTAAACAACCGAGCACGGGATAGCTGTCGCAAAGCTAAAAGGTCTAACAAAGAGCAGCTACAATAGCTGCGAGGCTCATATAACTGAATACATCGAACGCAAATCCCAGCTGACCCACTTACGGACAACCACCTTTGAATCGCTTTGACAAAAGCATGTCGCTGCCAGAACATTATGTCCGCCGGCCGTAGAGCCTCAATTTGAGCCCGCATGGACCTATCTAGAGATCACGTAGAACGACGAAGCAAGCCCTGAAATCTACATACTAAAGGTAGCAGCTATCGAATCAAGTACCACGGTATCACCTACGAGGTAAATGTTGAGGCTATTACTGCAAACGATAGTGGAAACGAATCATAAAATTTTATCACGAAGCTCTGATTCGAAATAGGTGGCTGCTATTAACCTTTGTAACTACAAGTTAGTAAATTGCGAGAAATTGGAGATAGATAATTTGCCTCTTTGAGATACAATAACCTTTGGAGAAGTTCAATGTAACCTGAGATTAAGATTTGTTTTCAAGTAACAATTACTTTGTGAGTCACGCTCCGATTTATTCTAGATATTGTGTAATTAAATTAACTTAGTTCAATTTATCTGTGATATTAATTGAGCGCTAACGTTTCACCGCTTCAGCGTCACCTCATTTACCTCCTGTAATACGTGTAAGTGTAGGGGATCTATATTAAATAAGGCATTCTTCAGCGACTTTGACTATACATTAAAAAAAATCAAATGGTTACAAACAGGTCCTGGTTTTCCCCGGGTTTTACTAGGGATCCAAAACCAGAAAGTTACAAATATATAATTATTTTTTTTATATAAATCATTCTACATTCAAATTGGAAGTCGACGGAGTCTGCCCATTAATGTACGTTATAAAACCTTAATAATAACTAGGGTTTAAAATATCTCCCGTACAACTAAAATACTGTGAAATATCCAGGTAACCTATTATGCAAAAGCGCTACAAACAAACACCTTGACCTACTCAGCTTTAATTAAAATTCCGCAACATCATCTTAGAAAATAAACAAGACTAAAGAAAATAAAACGAGGGAAAATAATCTTGTCTCACATCAAAATGATGGCCTTAGAATGATGAACACATCTCACCAGATGTAATGATATTTCTACGTAATTTTCGCAAAGAAAACAATGGGGATTTGAATTTAATGGATTAAAGATTTAATTAAGTAATTACGTACTCGTAGTCCGGGGTTCCAAATGGACGGAAAAGCTTGTGGTCAAGTTAAATAAATCGCGGAGTGATCTGTAAAAGTAGTTTTCATTTCATTCACTTCTTACTAAGCGCGATTTTGCAGAAATTAAAATCGGGAGATTTTTATACAGTAACTGGCTTCTTGGCAACAAAATGGTAAAGAAAATGCGTTAACTTAAAAAAAAACATTATATAAAAAAACCGGTTAAGTGCGAGTCGGATTGGTGCACGAAAGGTTCAGTACCATTTTCTATCAACACGGTTAAAAATACAATAGATAGTTCAAATTCTCACAGATGATGTATTTCTACTGCCACTTACAACTAAAAACAGTCTTTGTAGTAGAGTCCCGTTTTACTCTGTGAGTACAGAACCCTCACTCGAATCTATTTCAGAATTGATTCAAGGAACCATGTTCCAAAGACTATGTCCAATTTAAACGAACATACCTCATCCAAACGACACTGCTGTGCACATAAATATTCATTGTGGAATACCCACTACCCGATAGTCCTATTTGCCGGTCCGTCGCTGTCGCACTGTGTGTACACGCCCTTAATCAGCGAGATTGCTAAGTAATCAAGATCAACCAAAGTATGATAATGAAACGCGACGGGAGACTGCGTAGCTACCGCGAAGTTTTTGAAATGTTGGTTTTTCGAGACTTGTGTTAATATTTTTCTCGTGATAGTAAATTACATTTTAAAATTATGTAATTACTAGATAATTAGTAGTTGTTTTGATATATAATGAGAACTTGGGCAGAATTATCGTTTTACTGTTTTTTTACGTAGGTAGGTATTTTAATGAGTTAATTAGGCTAACATTTTAAGAGATCCATTGTTACTTTAGTTTATTCATCAAGCTAACAACAGACTCCAAAAAACTAAAACTATCGTGATAATTATTTTTTAAACTTTTTACAACTACCTATTTCATGTTTAAAATCTTTACTATCCAGACTTGTTGATCAAACAATTGCGAATTTTCTGTTTTAAAAGTTACCTACAATTTTAACCTTTATCCTTTTACTTTTTCGTAGTTATATATTTGTCTTTGTACTTGTATGTATTTTAGTATATTCTTATATTGTATTAAGCCACTATTTGCTTATATTTTATAAAAAAAATTACGCATTGTCTCTTATATTTATTCTCCTTTCGCAGGTATGCTGGACGAGATTTCTGTAGAAATAAGCAATAATACCTTTGTACCTATTTTCTGTTCCTGTCTTTTATTTTTCAGTATCCAGTGTGTATGTACACACGATAGCAGGTCAACCTATACTAAACTATTATAACCTGATCTCTCTACTACGGATCGCACACTGTAGTAGAGAGATTAAGTTAAAATGGTTTTGTGTAGGTTGATGTGCCGTCGTGTGTACATAAATCGTTAAATAAATAAATAAATAGACTTTGTTGGCCTACCTTTGTTAATGGTGTTGGTTTAGCTTAGAACGTTAGTACGTAAATTTTTCTAACAACATCGATTTTATTTATCCACAAAAAAACCATGCCTTTTTTATTTGAGTTACTCTAGTTTGAATTTTTTACTGATAAATATAATACTACATTTTACAACCAAGTGAATATAGAAGAGGACATCAATCAGCCATGGTATGAGACCGTAACTAAAGACCATCGGTGTGTTATTTTTTTGGAGAAGGATTCTATGTTGGGAGTATTCCTCTTTCATAATTTATGAATATAAAATACTTTACGAACTTACAAAATTAATATGACTTAGATGTCGATTAGGTTTACTTTCAAGTAAGTCATAATTGCCTGATCACTAAAACCAACTTGATTAATGCCAAGCTAAACTCTCTAATCAGTACACTGGCAAACGACAGTTTTAGACGAATCCCTGACGTACGCCACTGTACATTTAGGGGCAGCCATACGTGTGATTGACACATTGGAAATACGCGTCATTCAAACCACGCTTTAAATCTGTCTGAAAGCGAGTGTCGTTGAAAAATGATTGGTCATATATTTTGAACGGCTGTGTACGGGACAAACATGGCCCGTTGAATGTCCATAAAGAAATAAAAGGAAAAATATACGCTGTATCTTTAATATAATAGTTATTTTACTAATAGTAATTTATTAAGGCCAATTGACTGGGTTTGTCGTTGGTTAGTGATGCGTTGTATTGTTCAATGAGTTATTCTTTTGAGAGCTTTGATTTTTGACAGGCACATAAAAGTTTTTTTTTTTCAAAAGATTTTATGGCCGTTGTATTCGTGTTAAGAATTTGAATTGAAGAGAGATCAGAAGAAAGTTATCTACCTCCTTCCATTCCTCTTCAATTTTTAACTAACTTACTTTCCTCAGAGTTCACGTATCGTTCTACAAAGTAAAGAGCAACGTTGTTGCTTATTATGTAAACGTATTATTTAATTTATTTTCAGAGTATGTAGAGTGTTAAAAACAAAAATCAATAACTTGCATGACGGCGCAATAACAAAAATATCAAGAAAATATCTAATAGCCAGCACAAACCTAGTATTATTCCAACAATTACGATAGTCTTAAACTTATTATTAAACAGCAAAACAACACAAGCACGACATGTTATGTACTCAACAACAAAAAAGTAAATAAAAGAGCATCGTGACAAATAAGGCTCACTCCACACCGCACGACACACTGTTGCGACAGCGAAACGAAACAGTTTTTCAATTCCGCTACAAATGGTGTTACATTTACAAAGCTTTAAGCTTAGAGGGAGCACAAATGGCTACGGCACAGGTGTTGCTTTATTGAAAAAAAGATACAAATTACCCCTTTCTACGCAATTTGATGGTGGATTGATGCTTTCACAAGCAGAAGTTGGTAAACGGTCCGCAGATTGTTTCTTGTTTTGTCTCTTTTTTCACGTTTTTTGTTCAAAGACTTTTGGATTGCTTGCATAAATAAACGTTTTGCGTTGTTTACTGAAATAGCTTGTTAGCGATGAGATTTTCTTTTGTATTGACTATTTGTTTTGCTGCAGTTACTGTTACACAAGTTGAAATTGTTTGCTGAATAGCAGAATTTTGTTTTAAATATAGTTGTGCTTACCTAATGGTGGTCAGGGCTTGATGTTATAACTTGGCGATACTTGAGTTCATGAGCTCAAAGTAAACACGGAAAATCCTGAAACAAAAAGAAGAATTTATAAATTAAAGCGTTCATTTACATCTGTAATGCACTTAACCCACAAAGTTTATTATCTTTCCGGATAACCGTTACATTATAAAGCATCGATAAAGAAGTTCCTCCCTTAGGGCCCCATAAAAACAGACCTTCATAAACAAGCAATAACTTTTATACACCCTCATAATTCGTTTTCTTTCCCCTTTATTTGAATATGACAGATAAGGTCAAGTAAATTACGTTTAAAATAACATTTACGTTTACTTTTCATAAACTATATATTACGTATGAAAGCAAAATAAAATATAGAAAAGCATTAACAGAGTTGGCCACGTAGGTACGGCAAATTTTAAGAGGAAATCGCTGATGAAATAAAACGAAATAGGTATATCGCAGTGAAAATTCGCTTCTGTCGGGCAAAAGTCAAACGATGCCCGCATCGCGTCGGTCCTCAGCGATAAAACTTCGCCGGGGTAGCGTTCAGAATTCCAAAACAAAGCGTACTGAAAAGTCGGCACACAGATGGCGCAGGTGTCCACGGCGACTCGCACGTCCTCTAATCAAGCGGAAATGTGTGCTTGGACGGCCGGCAGCCGGACAACCGGGCCGGACCGGCGGCGACCGCCTCACCGGTCGCGCCCGGCGCCCGCCACGCTACACCTGAACGCTACAAT
This sequence comes from Ochropleura plecta, assembly GCA_905475445.1. Taxonomy (NCBI): domain Eukaryota; kingdom Metazoa; phylum Arthropoda; class Insecta; order Lepidoptera; family Noctuidae; genus Ochropleura; species Ochropleura plecta. The sequence continues at coordinate 15,941,981 of FR997723.1, forward strand.
CCCGCGCCCGCCGGAATTTGAATCGAGTTCACATTCGGTCAATTCTAATAGGAAATTTGGATTCCGTTTTGAGCAATCTTTCTATTTATTCGCTTGATGCTAGAAATGCTTTTACATCTTTACTTTTGTTACTTAAAGCGGTGCAGCAATGCGCGGCAATAAAAAGCTTTACGATAACACAGTGAGCACAATCAATTTAACAATTCCAAACGGGTTTATATCATAGCCTTAAATTAATGTGGTCAGACAAAGAGTGGACTTGCCGCAAGTCCGCTTATCTGGGAGAAAGCCGGTTGTCGGCTATCGGTGCGTCCGACTACATCATGCATCAATCTTCACGGATGTACGTACTTAAAGTATCGAGTTTCCGACATTAAATATTTTACCAAAAAAACGTCTCAAAAAGTCTGATTATTATTTTGAAAGAGTCTTCAATTTTCTGAGATTAAGATTATTTTTAGCACAAATTGGAGTTCGACAAAGTCAATTTTAAATACACAAGAAATCTTTACGGGGTAGTTCATCAAATTGACCTCTGATTTTATATCGAGCGCTTACCGCAGCTATTTCATTTCCCCCGCCCCGTAGCTGTGCAGACGGAACATTCTTTTGTTTCTACTATCCGTGCCTCGTTACCAAGATCCTGGTAAACCTTTTGACATTTCGCTAAAAGGTTCATTTCGGCTGATTAATGCTGTAATTCCATCGGTTGAGAACAAAAAGACACTACAACATTTGTACGGTTACGGAAGCGAGTTGAGAGTAATGGTGGGAATTTATCTGGCACGTGGGGAATGGCCAGAGTGTGTTTTAACACGAGTACCTCAAAAATAGTAACCCAGTTTAGTCACTGTAAATCTATCAAACGCGAATGAACAAATAAATAGGACCGTCAAATTGATGGGTGAGTAGACAGTAGACAAATAGTTTTGGTGCCTGTTTATATGGTACTTATTTGCGATAGGATGTTTAGAATATTATATGAATCCTTAATTAGCACTAGCTATGCCATTAACATCAAAATATTTTCTAATTTGGTGTTTATTTCACTTCCTCCACAAGCAGATAAAAATACATACTAACAGTCTAATACCGCTCATTTGACGCTACAACTTATTATCTAATACAGGAATTCACTTCATTAACTCTGAAGATAAAAAATAATGGACCAACACCAGGAACCATCTCATTATAGCGACCAGTTTTATGAAGAAATTATTTTAATAATAAAATGGCGCCTGCATTACAACCTCTTTGAAGAAAGAATTCGAAAGAAAGTTCTAAAACCAAAAAGTGAACGTTTCAATTTCGTCCCTCGAACGCGTTCGGAAACATTTCCCAGCTGACTTTGTTCTGCGACGCCATTGTTATGCAGAACTCTGTAGCAAAGTTATAGATGCATAAATTATGTTATTTTGTCGTTTATTATTACAAGTTTAAAGTTTAGTAGATGGAGACACTTCGGCTTGTTTATGCAGACATTTGAATGGATGAATAATAAAGTGGGCTCAAAAAAAAGTGGTCGAATTGGAAAGAAAGGTCGTAATTTTCCCGAGACCACCCGTATTCATGTGGTTAATAGAATCAGGGTAATATGTCCCGCCCGTTACAGCTGCTTCAATCGATAGTAAGATAAGCACACCTTGTTTAGGGGACCAGCCATGAGCCTTTATGTCTTTATTACAAAATAACAACGGTATAAATCGCACTGCGGGGTTACTATGACTGATAGACGTAAGCTGAAATTGAAATATCATTGTCATAAATGAGGTGATTTTTCAATTCAGCTTGTAGAAATGAAAGAAACGACGAACAGATGCTCATCAACATGATCTTATTGAAGTCCGACATTAAAAAAGGGAAAAATTAAATGAATATATAAAATAGGTCACAAAAAGTTGAAAAGAATGTTTAACGGTAAGATCCTTTGCTTTGTTTCGCTTAAGTGTAGGTTATATTTAGCTTCGTAACAAATAATTAATTTCTTTCATCCTGAAACAAAAATAACGAAATTCAAAAATACAAAACAAGGTTATGCACATTAATGAAGTTTGCAGAAAGCTAAACAGAGGCAGTTGCCACAAAGGCAACGTCGGGCGAAGGCTAACAATCTAGCTCATTAGCAGAGGAATATCCTTTTAGGAAAAAAGCATCCTAGATTAATTTGAGTTTTACTTCTGTAATATTTCGTCGCGCCCGTTAACGAGGTAACTCACTGTGCTTAACAAAGTTACGTGAGGCAAGTCTTCGGCAACGCTTTCAAAACCTCCGCCGTCGCGATCCTTAATTTTCTTCCGAAACTTTTTAAATTTTACATTGCTTTTAAGATTCGAGACTCAAGAAACTATGTCGAAGGTCCTGACGTCACGCCAGATGAATTTATTAATGATGTTTTTAATTAAGGTTTTCCATGTACGGGTGTTTAAATTATGGATCACGCTCTTTCAGTCTTTGAACTTTGATGTCGATTTATCTTTTACTTTAAATGTTAAAGTACAAACTAAATTGGCATTGCTTTACAAAGCTAACATTAACATGTATTTCCTAAGGATAACGAAATTCGGAGAACAGAAATGCTATTTTCCGGGACAACAGCGACAGAGTTAATGCTCTCAATGATCCTAACATCAAGATTACTAACACTGGACTTTAGTCTAACAATAACGACATACTAGCACAAGAACCACAGTAACATTCCGTGATGTTCAAAATAATCTGATTATGGAGCATACAAACGTTGAATATTAGAAGCTTATCGAACCCTCTCGAATATTCTCACACGCAAAAGAAGTTCTTAAACCTTAATATCGTGCTTAAATTTTACAGCATGTTTATAGTCAGTTATCGCATGGTCTATTGATTGTAGGTAAACATTTTTATTAGGAGATATTTTTATAGATTTATCCCGAGTGTTTTGTATGGTGTGGGAGGCTGTTAACTTAGCGTGGGCAGATTATTTATTCACATGCTTTTGTGTCCAGCCTTTGTAGTCCCTGCATACACTTTTCTATGTATAACAGGTAGTTTTTCATTGATTATATCGTTGATACAGGCCGTTTGTAGCGCTTCGCTTACATTCCTTTCCATAATGTTAATATAAATATCCATTTGTTTGATATTGCTGTTCAAATTGTAAAGTGTGTCTTTATATGAAAATGATTCAGTAGGAGGATATGATATCTCTTTTGTGTTATCTTTCTTTTCATGTTATGTTGTTACTTTATTGTCTGGCTTAGAATCTGTATCGATTTGAATGTTAATAACGTCTGTGTGTAAGATTCCAGAAGTTGCGACATGAGTAAGCACTGGACTAAAAACTAAAACTGGTTCTATATTCGTAGTGACTAAACCAGATTAACAGTTCTTAAAAAAAACCAACAGCGGGTCTTCTTAGAACCTATAAGACAAGCTGAGTTCTAAGAATAGCCTTATCTTATTAACACTTATGAATCTCCTACAATTATGCGCCCGTATTCACCATATACGTTGAGCAATTCTTTAAAACCTGTATCAAAGATGTAATGTGGACAGCTGCAACTTGTTTCACTCAAGTAATGTGATTGCGTCTACCATAACTTGTTTCAACTATTTGACAGGTGTACCAACGATACTTTTTATACGAATGTCTTATGTGATTATTATTCTTGTTAATTATTTAATGTTTATCGAGTTCCTAGACTCAGAACTGATTATTAACACCTGTCTTTATTAAAGAACGTCTATTTTTTTTAAACTGTCGTGAACTCTTTGGTTTGGTCAATCTTTATCTACATAAATTCGAGCAGCTCTGCACTTGTAAAAGAGTATAAGGCTTTCGTGTTTATTCAAACAGATATCTGTTTGAACAAATACGAAAACTTTATTAAGGTACAAAATACCTTTTACCAATTTTCAATTTCAAGAAATTCAAACAAAAGATCCTTTTAAGTTTTAATAATAGCAGACACTGTGCAATATACAGGGTGTCATAAAATATTCCAGCTAATAATAAATTAACGTCTACAAACTATTTTAATCAACAATATATCTTTCCCGTCGACATAATATACGTCAGTCTAATGTCTAATTCAACGCACAACATTCGAGCATTCACTACAAATGCGAGCATTAAAACAATCAGAAATGATCGAGACAGACATATTCGCCGCCATTTAATTTTATTACCGTACAGTCTGACGGCAAACTGCAAACAATTTGTAATTTTGTACTACTTACGCTTTCATAATATACAACGTTTATTAATGCACTAACTTATGTAACGTTACACTGGTTGGTTATTGAAATTATTTCTGCTCCATTTGTCATTTTAGGAATCGCCCGAGGCTTTTCTAGTTAGAACTGTGATGTTTGTTTTTGAACTGTTATGTAACGAAAACTAGTTGCTAGTTAGTGATGCTGACAGTTGTTTACAAACAATCTAATCAACGAGATGAGACCGATAGCCCACAGCACTATTGTAGCTTAGCTGCGGGCAATCTCTCTCAGCACTAGTCGTTGACATTCATGACGTATATTGTTAGAGAGAAAAAAATTGCATACAAGAACGTGTGCAGACGTCGCAACGCTTATCAACGTTAGTCACCCTGAAGCGGTGAGTTGACATGCAGCCCCGGTGACTTGTAATAACGCGGTAATATTATGTAGACAAGCGTTATACTTGCTCCCCCACTTCGGCGAGTCTACACGCGAGCGGGGGTGACATTACTGGGGTACTGGTGAGTACACAAGCTATTTTTATATCTCCCATTGATGTGTTCCACGGCTGGATACAATTTATTTTAAATGTGGAAGTGTTCGCAGGAAGTGCGGTTCCAGATTGTTTTAACTTCCAGATTGACAGCTGTCAACGTATTCTTTTTATAAAGCTGTTTATGAAATATAACCACACATTTCGCAGTCAGTCAGTAATAGATACAATTATATAATCATATTTCTCCCTGAAAAATGTTTCGAATAATTTACTGTCCTACCTCAAAAAAGGTTTTTCTCGCGGAAATATAATCAAAATTATTTTTTACAAAAAGAACAACACTTTTACCATAAGTAACCCGACCCAACCCCTATTTTGCATAAAAAAATATTAAAACGTTGCACAAATAAATATGTGCCTACCATTACTCTAGTGGTACATTTAATACATTTTATTATTAATTACATGGATACTGACGGCATGCGGCATTCTGGGGGTGAAAAAATGCAAAGTATACATTTAATTTCGACCCTCGTGACTAGGGGCCCACCTACTAATTAATTAGATGCCCACCTGCCGTAAAGTACCCTGTTTTGTGGCGAGTTTGTAGATAAATAAATATCTATGATTGCCGACCGTTATTGGATTAATAGCTGTTTGTGTAAAATAAACTTTTAACACCTGTTATTTGAAAACCATTTGAATTTAGCTGAACATTCAGAACTAATTTGTTAATTCTATCTGACACTTATTCGATTTTTAATATAAAATCTGCTAAATTATTTTGTATTGCTAAATTATTTTGCAAAAGAGCTGAAATGTTTCTGAAACTTAAGAGCAGCTTACAAGTAACAAGGGTAATAAAGAATATTGAGTTCCAATTCACTCAAGCAGAAGCGCTCGTACACAAATAAAACAATGCATCATTGCATGTTCTCGCCTATTCCCGGGCGGTTGGCGGCTCTCGAGCGATATTTCCTTGAAAAATTGCCGCCGGCGTTACTCGCTACTCGCTGGATGGGCGAATTTGTAAGTAATATTTATGGGGGCACGAGGCGAAATAATGATATGTATATTATTTGGGCCTCAGTGCGGGTGCCGAGGGAGCGCGGCCTAACAGCAGCATTTGTCAATGCCGCCCAGGTGGGCCGCCCGTGATCCTCTTATTACTTTATTTTTTGGTCCATTTCAATAACCTACGCAGCTTCTTATAAATGCTCACGATCGTGCAGGCTTTCGACGTTATAGACTCGTGTGTGGTCTCAGACTGGCCCTCGGGGCCTACGCATAATAATTATATTATTTATCTACAGGACCTCTACAAAAATGTAATTCTCTTATACACTTCTCATCAAAAAAATCGAAACACCTCGCAGTTTATGATTTGATAAGGATTATCAGAAAAATGTGTATATTTAGGAATAAATGTAAAATGTCATTTAATAGTAAGTAGTATGAGGTTTTTAAATCCTAATGTTAATGTTCTAAATTCAAATTAAGTCTTCATAGGTTTCGTATTTTGTATAATGAGTAATTTTTACCCTGTATGGAATATGAAGGAAATGGGTAAAACAACACGCGTAAATGAAAAAAAATGTAAGAAACGTTTATTTAATAACTTGTATTCCCTCCGCGAGCTCTTATTACTGCTTCCATACGGTTCTTCATCGATCGGATGAGAGTCACGATCACATGTTGTGGTATATTATCCCATTCCTCTTGGATTGCATTTTGCAGCTGGCTAAGTGTTTCTGGGGCTGGATCTCTTGCTCGAATTCGTCTCTTTAATTCATCCCATAGATGTTCAATGGGATTCATGTCCGGGCTTCTTGCTGGCCATACCATAATGGAGATACCGACTTCGGTAAGATAATCTCGTACGACGCCCGCGGTGTGAGCTCTAGCATTGTCGTGCATGAATATGAAGTCATTGCCAATAAAATGTGCATAGGGCATCACATGAGGTTCAAGACACTGTTCGATGTATCGATGAGAGTTTAGTGCAGGCAGCCGTGGCCCAGACACAAAGGCAAGTTCTGTCTTACCGTCGGCGCTGATTCCTCCCCAAACCGTCCACGAACCGCCACCATAGCTGACCTTTTCTTCAATGCAGCATTGTGCAAAACGTTCTCCATCTCTTCTGTAGACCTTGTTCCTTCCGTCGTTACCATACAGCATAATTTTACACTCATCAGAAAACAGTACTTTACTCCACTGAAGGTATGACCAAGTTAGGTGCTCGCGTGCAAAGTTAAGGCGCGCTCTTCGATGGTCTGCAGTTAATTTCGGCCCATTCGCTGGCTTATGCGGTGCCAATCCGCGTTCCTTCAACCTTCTTCTTATTGTAGAGTCACTTACAGCTACTCTTCGTACAACGCGAAGCTGCTGCTGCAGTTGAAAAGCGTTAAGGCGTCGATTTCGTAAAGAAGTTGTTACAATAAATCGATCATCTCGCTCAGAAGTGACCCGATTCCTGCCAGATCCTGAACGGCGCGTGAACGAACCAGTCTCCCGATAGCGTTTGTAGACTCTATGAACAGATGATAAGCTTAGATGCAATCTTGCAGCCACAACACGCTGACTAAGTCCAGAATCCAGCAATGCCACCACTTGGGCGGCTTCTGCGGGCGAAGTATCCATATGTTTTAGAAAAAAAAGTTTTTTCAGACGACCCAAAGTCACAGTAAATGAAATAAGAAACAAAAAGTTTAAAGACAAGCGCTAATTTTTAGTTTTTAAACGAGAAACGTACTCCAACCCTAAATACACATTTGTCTTAAAACAGTGATTAATTTCATTTATAGGATAAACAAATGAAATTCTAATTTCGAATTTTGATTTTTTTCTTCTTACTGTAATGACCAAACTGCCAGCTACACAATAATGTTTTTTTTTTCATGGAATTAATTCTCTTTTGTAAAAAATTAGGACAAAAACAATAAAAACGAAAGTGTTTCGAATTTTTTGATGAGAAGTGTATTACGTATATTATCTACAAGGTACTTGAAACAATTTAAAAGCTATATTTCATTCAAATTAAGAATTCAAAAGGGTCGAGCCTCGAGAGTTGAACAAGTGGACATATCAATTATAAAAGTTGATATTTTCATCCACTTGCCTTCGCGCCCTTATTCCGACAATTTAATAAATGTCGGATAAGTGAGCATTAATATCCAACAGTCAATGACCGGATCATAACCAAAAATCTTCAGTAAGTCAGTAAAAGAGAGGCTCACGGTGCGCGACGTGAAAAACGACGTCCATTAAGGAAGTGAATATATTTAAAATAATCGGCTTAGCCGTCCGACGTTGACGTATATTCGTACTTATCTCACGGAGATACCGGCACAGATATCCCGACTAATCCCTTACACAAACATCTGAAAAAGACTCGGCACTCCTTGTACGGTTGATCCGTAATTGAATGGGCCGCGAGTAGCTCTTTGACTTGAACAAAAGTGCCTAATAATTTATGCCTATAATCTGACGCGCGGTGCACTCTGTTCAACTCGCGTTCGTTTTTCGTATCGGACTTTATTTCCTTTGTGGGATTCAGATATTAACTGCGCTATGCCGGCGACAGTCACAATATTACCCGCATGCAGGTTCTTTATCCGATTCTTTAGTGGCTGTCACGCCCTCTGGTGCAGATATTTATGTGGTGTTGGATTAAGAAAATATCAACAGGAATTCGACTTAACCACCGAAAGGAAATGCAAAGTTACAAGGAAGATTAAATCGTAAAGATGTTTGTGTCAACATAAATAGACTCGGTAGTCTAAATACAACTCATACCTTGGATCTTTTGAGTAATCAGGATGTCTCCATTAATTTTTAAGGACTTCCTTTGAGTGGCGCCGTGTTTACTTCGGAAACAAGGAAACTTTTAATGGAGTTACAATTCGTTGACCCTCAAACACGGTTTTTGGAAGTAAGTTCCGAGTTTTGACACCGCTTTGACAACTATCACCTTTCATTCATTTTGTAAACTGAAACTTTGTCAAATAAAAACTAAGATAAGACCGTGTTTTGTGTGGGTAGTTACAAATCAAGCCACCCAAAACTTCTAAATCCATATGTATTTCTCGTTGAATATCACACATGTAATTACTAGCAGATAGTTAGTACACATATCAGATCATAATTATCGTCGTCACTGCTTGAAACCGAGGTCCGAATTACTCATACACACAATGCAAATTGCATTAATTAATGCAATGTATCCTAAGTATATTGTGGTGTAGATGTGGTACAAAATAGTTTACTCGTTGAATATTCCTACGGCGTGCAATCAAACACGACTTATCGATTTCAGAGCTAAAACTGCGGCTGTGTCGCCAATTATACATAGCAAAGGAATACACCAAGATCGTTATAGTTTAACCGCTGACGATTTTCCGTATCGTACGTAGGCTTTTCTAGAAATCTAGTGATGTATCGTAGTGATTTATTTCTCGATCTATGAAGAGTTATTCTCGTATTTATGATCCCAATTCTGTAAAGACCAATTTATCGGCAGAATACGCTTTTGCATCGTTTCCTGAAATGATACTTATTCCTTATTGGTCTACTTATACTCGATTTTTACGCATCAAAAAGTACTGTTGGTATGAATATTATTCTTTTTTGCGAACACTTAAATAAAAAACTGTCAAATAAAATTGTATGAACAATCTTCCAATTTTCGCACAAAGAAATATTAACAGAAATAACTTCGTGGTGCTGTCGAACTGTAGGAAGTCTTATAAAAATAATGTAAAAGGTGAATCCCGTGACTCTTAACAAGTAGTGAAGTGGCTTCCATCGAAGCGACACGACGGGACATGAATTATTATGAGGAGGCGACTATCTGAAGTTCAAGTACTATTCCGAAGCACATCTCGTAGCCCCACCGACGAGTGTGTACAAATAATTATGACAGTTCTCATAGGAATGGCGCTTGAAGCACCTGTCGAGTACCTCAGGAATTTATAGACTTCATAATGAGACGCGACTACTATAAGAATTTATACAAGTTTATTAATGTGTTCTTGATGACCCCGCTTCATCAGTGCAAGGGGAAATTTTCATTTAAGTGTGAAAAGTTTTATTGGAGTCGAAAGTTTATTGCGATAGTAAAGTTACAATAACTTAATACTTTGCTCACGCTTAAGGTACCTAATTATTACTGAAAAAAAACTATGTATTTATATCTACGGGAACGTTTCAAAGCTTCATTACGTTGGCGGCCATCTTGATGATCATTTGGGCGGCTTGATTAATGTTTATCGCGGTTAGCAGTCAATTTGACGCCCTCTCAACTCAAGTAGTTGCCGATGTACACAAATCGTTCAACAGCCACAGTTTCAAAGCGAGCCGACGACGTCACAGCGTTATCCCTGCTCCCGCGCACCACATAACGCTTCCTCGGCGCCTGCACATGTAGTCATCCACTAAAACCCTCTTCCCGTCGTGTAGACTCTGACGAATTAAGTTATTAACGCTGCCAGCTGCCTCACACAAATCAAAGTGCCTACACCCAAACACTCCAAAAGCACGATCGTCGCTCTTCATAGAGTTTACGACCGTTTTATGAGCCCTTTCATATTCAACTTTCAGTCGCAACGTTCTAAAGTGAGGCCGAAGTGCGATTGTTTCTACGACAAAATAAATTAATGCGGGCGACTCGTAAACGTGTTTATTTTCCGCGCCGGTCCGCGATATCCTCGGTTATTGTTCTTTGAAGTCAGGCGAGAGCTCCATCGTTCGACACCTTTGATGTTCTCGATAGTGTTGACTATCTAATAAAGCTTCATGTTGGATATTTCATAAATCATTTCCACATTTGTCGAGTCACGCGTAAGTTTGTTTAGGCGGCATTACTACTCGCGTAATACCAAAATAGCTTTGATGTACTCCCGTGGAAACGATAGCGGAATTATTGAGCCTGGGAATCGGGAAGGTTTCCTTACGTCGTCAGCAATAATTCCACTTAACGGCAATGTATTTTGGGCAATATCTTCGGCCTGGCCTCGTCCTGTCATCGCGGTGTTGGAAACATCGTAAAACAAGGCGGTTATAAATTATGAACAGTTTCCACGCGAACGCCCTGTATTTGTCACCCCGGGCGAAGGTGGGTATTAAGATATTGCTTGGTATTCCTGCGGGTCTCATTACAGGCCGGGGCGGGGCCGACACCACTAATATTTCATCCTTAGCAAGGGCCGCGACGACGCTACTCGACGAAACAGCTTTTTCCGAAACGATACGCGAATACACCGAAGAGTTTTCTCATTTTCATAAAACGCTCTTGTTGAATGTGTTCCTTTTCGTACATTTGCTCTTAATTTCATTAGGAGCAAACGTTCCGTGAGAAAAAAACGGACGAACGTTTCGCTAAAAAGGTTGTTTTGATGGTAGTTACATTAAGGTAATTGGTGTACGGCTGCGAAACATTTTTATAGCCCATCGCATCGGTCGTTTGGGGCTGCGCTAGGCCAATCATTGTCAATCTTTGCCGCCGGCCGAATTTAATACGGGATACAATGCTAATGGAACGAATTTAAGTATCAGCCAGATAAATTGCTTCTCAAGATTTATAGAGCAACAAACTGTTGAACGTGTGTATTTAAATTTAAGGCCTATTGTCACGTTTACTTAATGGTACACACGTTATTTTAATTGGCTATAAGCTAAACCAATATTTATAACTATTCATCATTGAAGCTTTAATCGTACCAGCAGAAAAATGCCCGTGGTTCAATTAGATTTGTATAATTGCGACCGCGCCCGCTCGGCGGAGGCTCACAGATCAATTTACTCTCACAATGACCTTAATATGGACTCATCTCGGGGCAATGAATGGAGAGTAATATAATTTTCATGTGAGTATTAAAGAAATTCTATGTCGATGTTATCTTGAGCGCGAGTCGCGTGTGCGAGAGGAAACCGAGACGCGACGTTATTAAAAAAGCACATGTGGCTCGAGATGAGATGCGTATCGCAGCGTCTGTTAATTACTTTTGACACGCAGCATATGATTCAATTATCATATGATTTATTCGAAGCGAAGGGTCGCGACTGCGATGCGGCAGGTTCGCCGTTGAGACGGTTTACTTAAGCGTTAACTATCGCATTAATTTCGAAGGATCGCATTCCTGGAACAGATGGTAAATGGTAGCAAAATAAAAACGGTAGCTGATATTTTTTCATCATACAAATTTGTAAACACGCCAACTATTTGTGTGGGCCGGGACCAACGCTAGCTATTCAGAACATGCGAAATATTTAGACTATTAACGATAGCGTCTACCGAAATGAGAATAATGTGTTCGAATTGTTACGATTTGGAGGTTGGTTCAAGAGTGTGATACCAATCTCCAACACCTATAACAACATAAATTTTGTGATTATCACATGCCGCATCAAGAACTCCACGTAGTTCACATAAAAACAGTTTTAATTGCTTAACTCATCCGTCCCGTAACCACATAATTCACATTAAACCGCTTTCACACTTGAAGATCGCCCCGAGATCAGACGCACGAAGCCACTCGGCAATAAATACTAATTACTAGTAAAATAACAAACGATAACATCGCGACCGAAATATTTAACATTATAATGCGGCATCGGTAAAAAAGCAGTCGTTACCCATACATAGTAAATCTTGCGTGACGCGTAATGGTCTTATGGAGTTTATTTATCGTCGTCGGTCGTTTCGAGTGAACCGTTTAATAAATATTATCACACTTTAAGTCGTCAACAAACGTGAGAAGATAGCCGTTGACCCGGTTCGTGATATTTGCCTCATTTCGGGGATTAAAAGTGATCGTTGTTGAACGACACCGCCTTCTGTTTGTTCAATCTGTCTTTACAATAAACATCGAGGGTTGGTTTACGCGCGTCTTTCGTACGAACATCTCGTATAATTAGAGCCGGTTCTAAATGGCTTTGCTGTTCGAGTGTTCTCCAATGACAAAAGAGGACTTATAACAGCCTCCAAAGAAGGGATCTCTGCCTAATTCTGAAAGCGGTTCAATGACATCTCGAACGGTATTTCGTTTGTAAAAGGTAATGTTCTTTAAATTCGCATCCGGTGCTACTTAAAAGCTTTTTAAAGGTTTTGAAGGCAAAAAAATATGAAAAAACTGCACGTGGCTTTTAAACAGAAAACGTAAGTGCACTTGATCGAGGTATTCACTATTCATATCAAATTAAATCTATCCGACCGGAAACACGTGTCTCACTTGAAATCCGAAATGTCAAACAAAATTTTCGTCCTGGCCCATGAAAAAGTATGAGCTACTGAATAAAAAATAAACAGGCGTATAAAAGAGTCTATTTCTGAAACAAGCACATTTATATCAACACAACAATGAAGTAACAAACTCGTTAGTAGGACAACATCTTGGCGGGGTTCCCACATTTGCCACCACATGGCTCGCATTGAAACATATCTCCTACACTGCAGCCTACTTTCAATAAATCCGGATTATCATTTATTTAAGCATACCCAGGCACGAACACCACCTAATGGACTTTAAAAATGTCTTATATTACATTGTGACAAGGTTTATAATACATTAAATACCGGTAACAAATGTGCAACCGTGGCCGGGTACCGTGCTTTCAGCCTGTAGGAAGTGCGTGTTATTGCAGCTTATGTTTCGTAGTCGCCCGCTGAGATATTCGAAGCACCCGTCCGTTTTTTGTGACAGACCAACCGAGTGCCATAAATAATAGGTAGGGGTTCCCGAACCAAAGAGCTTTGTAATAAATTCGATGCTCTTTTTGGTAGCAAAGGAACGGGCCACGATTGAATTATGGTGATGCGTTAAGCCAGTAAACTCGGCTGGAATTCCACGTTTTTATTTCCTTTACATTTGGCGCTAAGCTCTGCTCACTGCAGTCGTGCCATTACATTCATATTCTTCGAAGTCTCTTCTTTGTTCAGTCAATACAATAAGTTTATTTTGCTACACACTCACTCATCCTGCGCGGAGTCCCAGATCAAGTTACTACTCCCGAGTCGGGACCATTTGAAAAAGACAACACACAGATGGTACCTACATCCGTATTAGCTTTCTCTTAAAACAGAAGACATTTAAATCACATGAGACCGTCGATATTTCCTTCCCTTAGTAAAACAAAGGCATTTGTCTGAGGCGGGCCGTTCTAAACTAAGATAGATTAGTGTTAGTCGCTTTGGCTGACGCGACACGAGCCGCGACATGACCGACTCGGACCATGTCGGAGATTTATTCTGTTTACTTGCCTTCAACTATTAAAGTCAACTTAACTCGATTCAAACTCGTAGAATATTATATTTTCTAAAAACACATTGAATAAATTAAGCAACCATGATCTTTAAGATACGGCCACAGAGATGCGCTTTGGGAATCATATCTCTTTAGGAAATTTTACGCCTGGTCGACGCACATCCGACTGAATTATGAAATCTGTGATATATGTATCAGAGATATTTAAACGACCTTTCACTTTAAGATAGCTGTCAGTGTTTGAGTTGTGTTTGTCGTCGGAGAGCTGGGATAGTGTTACAAGTGTAGAGTCGGTGGCGGCCGGCAAGCGGGCCGCGTCGGTCCGCGTCGGGTCGCAGCGGCCGCACGTCGCGAGAGCCTCTCAAGTTACCCCCGGATAAGTCAATCATTGGAACGTCCACATTTACCCAAAATAAAACACCGTCGAATGTTACGTGTGGCGCTCGGCGGCATAATGCGGAGCGACAGCCGACATGTTTTGTGCGAGAAAATAAAAATGATGGCGCGCAGACCTAAATAGATCACTATTTGTGCTTTAGCTAAACGCTTTTGTCTATTTTATGACCGACGTCCCATCTCTCTGTTTTCCTTTTATTTTCGTGTAACGTATTAGTTTTTCCGACGACTATTTCGTGTCTGACGGAAATTGTTCTGTCACACATGATTGCGACGAAACGAGCGATGCTCTTTATTAAAACGAGTGTTCGTATTTAACAGTTAAATTGTTGAAAAGGAAGTAATTGAACAAGTGTTAGCGTAGTCGAAACCGGGAGCGAGGTCCAATTTCCTGCTCCAGCCTCAGTCTTCGACGAGCAAATAGCTCTTTGCAAATCAAACAAGGGACCGTCTGGCGAATCCACATATCAACTTCGCATTGTTTCTCTCCCATCATTCGGGCTAACCAGAGGCGTTTTCGATTATCCGCCCTCCGGAGAACAAAGCCTGCGACCGCAGAACCAAGTCAATTACATAGTTCAACAACTCAGCCCTTATAACTTTCATGGGCCACCACCGGAATACAGAAAAGGGTATCTGTTTTCAATACACTGGCCGAGCGATGCGATTGACCCTTTTGAGTGTCCGCATTGACTTTTAAATTACTAATCCCGCGGGGGCAAACAGAAAAAGCGCCTCCGGGTTCGCTTGTTTACACGGTCGAGTGTACTTGCATATCTTCATTAGCTGCTGTAACTCTGGCGCGCCTGCTTGCTCAACACTCGTGAGCTCGACCGACTTCTACCTGGGAACTCTCATTACGACTCTTTCATTTCTAAACGCTACTCGAATTTTGATGACACCCGTACAATTGATGACTTTCCACACGTGAATAAATTACCTTATCACCATTAAATTACATAAACAGCGCATTACGCATACATATGCGCACTAATTTGATGTGTATCTTAACAAAACACACGCATAATGAATTTAACATTCTTTCACATCGTTCGTTTTCGGGTGTAAGGTGCATAACTCGTTTTCCGGAAATAATTAAACTTGCCAACCGCCATTTTAGATACATTTAGAATAGGGAATTCTTTAGGGACTTATTAATGTTTATCTGAAAATCTGAACATCAGAATAAAAATGCGTCGGACAGGAGAGTGAGCGGTACCCGCCCGTGGAGAGCAGCCAAGCGCGCCCATTCCGACTGCTGCTCTATAGTAGGTACCGTTTTTTTCTACGTCAGAAACAAACATTCTACCCTTTCAACCCGAATGAATTACTTAATTTTTCTATATTGGGTCTGAACCCAACGATACTCGATGTCGAAATAAATTAGCGTTATCCATTGTTATACGCCATAAAAGAAGCGATGCTGTGAATTGGATTTGAGTGGTTATGCGGTTGCTGAACACAGGGTGGAATTATTATTTCGACAAACATTTGCTGATGGCCGAATGCTTTAAATATAAATCAGACAAATTGGGCTTTCTACAGTGAAAACGACTATTCCTTTTAATGGTAGCAATAAGAGAAATTGGGAAAGAAGCATTAGACAAAAGCGGGCGAGGCTAATCACCGTTATTATGAAGTGCATGATATCAATTAGAAGTTTTATACTGTACTGAAGCAATAGCGGCATATGATCTGAATAAAACATTTAACATTATTAATGCGAGCGTTACCATCGAGTGTAACTCAAGCCCGCCGCTCAAATGTGTTCTCTTTCGCTCCAGTGCTTATTAATGAGATGAAATTGTTAATAACGGCTACGGACATAAAGTAAAAAATAACGATTAACTGTGTTAAACTAGCGTAACCGATCGGAATTCGGCGCGCCAGTTTTAGTCCGCCATTGTACTCTGAATAATAGAAGTGTTTATGTTTGGGTTGATTTTTTTCGGACAAAAAAAAAGTTTAATAATCACCACGTCTACCTGGCTGCTTAGACCATCCATCACGCGATATAACGAGAAACATTGTTCGTTTTATTATCCTTCCGAGAAGATACATCTTGCTGCGAAACGGAGGCTCGACTCTTTATTTGCAAACATTGTAAGGCTAAATTAATGGAATTGACTTGTCAGTTTTTTTTTCTATTTTAGACTCATAAATAAGCTGACATGACACGTGATATATTTATTTAAGGTAACGTCCTACTCATGTTCACATTACCATGAATAAAATACTTTTTACACTGCCATAAAATGTATGAACTCATCGCCGCTTCAAAATCAAGAACAAAGCACGCGACAAGGGAATTTTCACCTTGCACTTTGAATGTGAAAATTGTTGTCCTTTATGTTATGGGTCATAAGGTTGAAAATAGAATTTTATGATGTAGACGTGTGCATTTAGTGTTTGGAAGTCCAATATGCAGATTAGTGGAGGGATAGTTGTCCGCGCCGCCCAACGCGCCACGTTTCGATTCACGGAACACACGTGGGCCCTTTGAAATTATCATTGTTTAACTTGTACACTCGCCGAGATCAATGTACAACGGGTAAACCGAAGCTAACATTTACTTTATTAACATAAAGATTTACATTGCATAAATTTAAGAGTACAAGCAGTAAATTTATCAATTTAAATATCGTTTATAATGTTCAAGTGATATTGGAATTCATTAAGGACATTTTATTTATCGTAAAGCGCCATAGTTCAAGAACGTGACTTTCATTCGCTTTTTACTCTATCACAATTCCTTCATAATACTTTTGAAGTTTGTAATTTTTTTTTTACTTTCTGAACTTTGCTAGTCTCTGGCGCTAGTTGTAATGAGTTGTTATATTTCTCTTGGGCGCAAAACAAATAACTGCTACCACTCAACTTATACAGTGCAATCTTCCAATTGGATTTGAAACTTTTAGAGGTATACTAAAACAATACGTATTCCCCAGTCATCATACTCGTGCACTTAACAAAGTTAGAATTTCTTAGTTCGTTAAGTTCGACTTAGAAATAATATAATAAAAGTCTGAATCTTTCGCAAAGCAGCTCCGCTAACTCATAACTTAATAGAACTATTTTAAGTCACAACAAAAGATTGGTTGTAGAAGGCTACATAAAGAATCTTTGAATGGCAATAGACAATCTAAAGGAGTTTATAAAAAAGGTCACTAAACCTTACAATACAGCAAAAGCAAGTATCTTAATTCTTAGAAAAAAAAAATGGACGATCGTCACCAAAAAGTTTACTACTAAGAAAAGTGCACTAGACAGCCATAAGTCGACAAGAATATAAACAAAAATACTAAGTGAGTGCGCTTATGTTAAATAGGCATAATAAACTTTACTGTATAAACAAGTTGAACAAGATTCTT
Organism: Ochropleura plecta; assembly: GCA_905475445.1. Lineage (NCBI taxonomy): Eukaryota > Metazoa > Arthropoda > Insecta > Lepidoptera > Noctuidae > Ochropleura > Ochropleura plecta. The sequence goes on from FR997723.1 coordinate 15,959,698, forward strand.
ATCGCGGGCAAAGTGCCAGATTCAAATGAAATTTTTAACTCCAAATAGTGAGTGCCAAATAAATGCGTGGGTACACAAACAAGTGGTTTATGCTAATATGAAAGGCTTCTTAAAGAACTTTATGAGTGTTTTATTAAAAAGTTTAAATATGTGGCATAAAAATGTGAAGTGACAGCATTCAAACAGCTGTAGATTTAACGGGCAATCAAATAACTGTACATCCAGATTCGTTTCAGGTTAAAAACAAAGTTGCTGATGAATTGGGCCTTAAAAAAGAGTACTGAAAAACTCCAGCAGTAATTGAATCGACCTTAAAGACTTTAAAGCTATTAGCAACAATTAAATAAAGGAAATAAACCCTTTCACACAATCTGTTGGGACACATGATTCCCATAAACAAACCAAACAATGAACGAGAAAACGCTGAGAACATTTTCTTTGAACAACACATTGTCCTGATATAATTTAAAAAGCTCTTCATTCCTTTCAATTAAACCAACAACATGTATAGAATCAACACCCATGTATAAAGTGTATTACATTAACTTTAAAATAAATGTGCATATCATTAGAGCACCAAGAGATACAGGCGGTGTGTGGTCCCGCTAAAGTATTCCAGATACACTCCTTCCTTTTTCATTCGAAAACATTTTATTCTTATTAAATCAATGGGCTACAAGATTCAACGTGTGTCGACCATTTAAGTCATTAGGATCGTTAGCAGAAGGCTTCGAATTCGGTACAGTGCCTTTAATTAATTAATAGCTATTACCCAAATGATAGTTATTATCTAGATAGTTGAAGGACAGCCGTTCCCAACCCAATGGTGTTATAATACGACCATTTCGATTAAATTCCACAAAGTTATTAGTTTCGTCATCCACTTTGGATTATAACATTTGTCTTAGTTTATCTGGTAGAACATTTAGATCGAGCCAATTATTCTGTATGAACTATAAACTTATTGTATATCATATTATATTACTTAGGAGGCCTTTGCCAACAGGCAAACGGATTTACAAGAAATAAAGAAGCACCAAATTTGCGAAAAGTTTTAATTGTTTAAAATAATCGTTTAATTTATTGTAATAGTATTAGTAGTAACTGTATTTGTTTTCCGAATAAAAAGGCTTATTATTATATTATTATTATAAACTTATAATTTTATCAACTTGAATATCTAATTAGAACTGAAATATTTACTAAAAGTTTGGGATAAATTATGTAAAAGATACATAATGTACTGTATCAGCACCGGAAAATTAGCAAAAATTACTAGCTACATCACAAGCTTTCATGAATTTTCTTGTTCTCTTCCTTGCATCTCTGTCTTTCATTGGTGTGTAAAAGAGATAGTGATACAAAGTACACTCAATGTCTCGAAGTTTTGTTCGTAACAACGCCTCCGCGTTTCCGCTCGTCTCAATGTTGTTTGGTGATTTAAATTCATTTGTTTTTCTTTGAAGCATGTTAACAATAAAGCTCAGTACTTCGTAAGGCGATGACTCAGCACAATCAAATGGATCTCTTACACGATTAGAATGACATTTGTTTTCTTTTTTTTTAAAACGTGGTGTACAAGAATGTCTTTTTCTTAACCACTAAAAGTACTTAGCTACAGAATTGTTGTAACAATCTTGTTATGAGAAACTTTCATTTCGGATTAATGAGGTTCTTAGAGGGCTTCAGTTTTTTTCTTATAATAAAGGTCTGTTTTCAAAGGAATTATGGAGTGAAGGAAACTTTCTTCAAAGTTATACCCATCTAGATCTTCCAAAGGATTTGTACACAAAGAGAACTTAACAACCGGTTTCAATTTTCCACTGTGTTCAAAATACCTTTTCTAATTGAAAATTAATTAGAATACATTACTAACACGAGTTAGAAAGTTACCATATAGGACGGAGTAATATACAATGTATAATAGATGGTATCAAGTTATAAGTAACGAACTATGCTAATGCGTGTATAATGGGCTAGGAAACAATACACGGGCACACTTAATAGAATTCCTAAGTAATATCAGGCGGAGTTCCATCAATCATACAAGATATCCGATATGATCTTATCTGAAATGAAACTCATCATTTATAGATCTGTCCGTCGGCACTGTCCGAATGTTATTAATAGATTTCTATCTGGTCATCAACTGAATCTGGTAACGGTAATCCCGGTCAATCTGTCGGTTGTTACTATCGGTAACAAATTATTGCTCTTAGTCATTGCCTCGTTTCAATAGTCATTCATATGTGGAGCAATCAACGTTGTCGGCAAACAAAAATATTGACTTTCTTTCAACTACCTAACTCTTCAAAGTCTCTCTCTTCAAAACGAAATTGAAAACACGACGTTTCTAAAATTTAATCAATAGCATAAAAATGCCATATACTTTTATAACACATGTGTAATCTTCAGGCATTTGTATTACTTTTATTTTATTACACGTTCGTCAATTTACTCTTAATAAAGATTATCTTAATGTCAAAGCTCTTATGACCTGGCACTCAAATATTCAAAGAATTATCATCTTCCATTTTAATACTGCGTAACACAGTCACGGGACAATGAAATCTATTAATAAGTTATCAATAAAATACTCATAAAACTTATTAAGCATAAACTTATATCTGGAAAAAAGATGATAAGAAGAAGAAGAAGTAGCCAGGTATACTTTTAGATAACAAAGTAGCGGTTAAATAGGATAAACTTAAGGTAATTTGAGCTTTGGTCCTAAGTGGCGCGGTTGTAAACCACTAAAAAGTTACGACAGTGCATTAACGGGTAATAATTCGTCTAGTGAGGATTTCGAAACGTCACTATCCGCCTATCCGGGCATTCCAGTAGATGTAAGATTAGTATTACTGACAGCAACGATAACTTTAAAAACTTTTTTCTTGTATTACTATTATCGCGAGTACCGTCTTGATGGGAGCGTTAGATAAAAAGAAATCTTGTCAATATCATTATACCTGCACCGATGGTTACTTAACAAGATTGTAGGTACGTGTATGATAATGGTTTTGTTTTATTAGTTCAATATGTCTTACATGAGTATCTTATGTCTCTTATTGATTAGATGACTCGATACTTGTTCTGCTTAATAGCGTCATCAGAATCTATTGGATTTATTGTGTAATCCTCTAATACATGTGTTTCGAGACTTTCTTTATTCTTTACTTTCTATTTATCTTTTCTGTGTTCGTGGTTATAGTTTTCTTAATGTGTCTTTTATATAAACTTTTCACGATTGGTTTCATAAGCGATTGTTGGCGTTTTTAAGATTTCATATATATTTTTTACCTGGTAACATGTTAAGAAACAGTATGAATTTTGACCTAAAATTCAAAACATAACTGGTATTACGGGAGACTGCTACTTATTTTATAGGCATTTATATGCAAAAATAGTAAACAAGTCTACAATAAATTAAGACGTCCCATTACAATATTTATGCAGTTAACGTCATAAAAAACTATAAGGGTACCTACGTTATCGACCCCTACATCTCTATACTAAGAATTCCCTATTCATTCGGTTAAAAATACTATTAAATACAAACTGTCGTACTGGGAGCAATAATGACATCGAACTGCAGTTCCCCTATTCGTACAAATTCAGAAGGACCAAGTTCCTAATGGTGCGCAAAAAAGACCATTGTTTGTCTAACATGTCCAGTCATTACTCTCTATTGTAAACTAAAATAAACTTTTAGGGGTTTTCAAATACAATAATAGAACTTTAAAATTTTGCCAAACTAGGGGCGGTCTATTTCACAACTTTAACTTTAAATGATTAATCTTTCGTAAACTGGTGGTGGAATTAGAATAGTTTCTTATTCGTTGATTTTGTTTAAACAAGTAGCTGAACTCAACTTAGTTTTAAGGGCATTCTGAATAACAATTTTTTGATGTAGTATCTAAGTTCTAAACTACACAATTACTGTTTTTTTTGCGTATTTATTACACAGTAATTTATTATTAAGTTATTAATGTATTAAATTAATTAAAAAGATAAATCTTAGAGTCCGATAGATTTCTTTTTTTTTCACGGACCCACCGTTTAATAATTGTCATCTTTATAAATTTTATAAAGATTTGAACTGCTCAACTCAATGCGTTTTCACAAAATATTATTAAATAAAAATCAGACAATAAGATTTATCTTTTATCCATTTTAAATTTAAGTCATATCTATAAAAACAATAGAACCAAAACTCTCCAATTCAAGTTCCTCAAAACGCCAAGAGCTCGCCAGCCGCTCTTGTCATACCAATCAAGGGCCTGACGTTAGAAATAAACAGAGTATCATTATAATAACAAGTCCCGAGTAGTTCTCATGAGTTGTCACACGTTTATCCCTAGGCAATTTACATAACACCTCACCGCATCATACTGGACGGCCCATATTAATAGGTTTACACAGTCAAATGCACCCTATTGAGCATTCTCAAACACGCCTTGCGGACTAACGCTTATACAAATATATTCAGCAGGTGTTCACGTATTTACATACAATTTACAAAGGCACACACACGATAAGTTGGTATTTAGCATTAGATCCGGTGCGATCGGTTGCAGTCCTTTGTCGTATTATAATGATTGTATACCTGTGGTTAATGTGATCGGCATTAAGAGGACCAGTCTACCGCATAAGATGGGTGGTATTTGCATGATTTTCTAGCCACGCATCAGCATGCGTGTCGCAGCGCGATAAAAGATTTTAACAACATCCTTGTTTTTGCGGATAGGATATTATCAAATAACTTCCTCCGCTCTGGGCGGAGCGAGGAGGAGTGTTAGACTTGTACTGACTAAAAGCCACCCATTTTCTTTCTTTTGCCCTTTATGTTCCGGGGCCGCGGTATCTCTTTTCAACAACCCGCAACCCTGGCAGGCGGTGGCCCTGGCAAGCTCCTCTGCTTTGCTGACATCTCTTTGAGGCAACATCCTATGTTCATATTTTACAATACCGAATTTTAATTATATTCATGCCGTCAAGTTAAACTAAGCCTATGTAAAAGTACACGAAATACGACAAAAGGCGCATTAATAAATCATACACGAAAAAAATGTTCACGTTGACAACGCATTTCCATAAAACCTTGTTTAAAGGGTATACAAAAGCGAGTAGTTAAAGTAAATTCTCTAGATGGAAACGACATTCGTATTCAAATACATTAACGTACATATTTTAAGACTACTTTGCGAAAAATCTAAAAACCTTCATTTTATATTCCGTGCCTTCTATTCAAATACACGCATAGTACTCTCAAGATGTTTTATTTCGTTCACAGACTGTATTTCAAATATAAGTAGGCTGAAATGCTGAAATGTGATTCACCTATTTACTTGATGGCGGTTTATGAGAAAAAAACTCTTTTCTTCTGATGTTGTATACGATAACTAGATACATGACTGTTTTAAATACATTTGTTTTTCTGCACTTGTTAAAACTAATCGCAGGCTCAGGCCTCAGGGAAAGCTTAAACTTACAATTCAAACAAATCATTTAATTAATTTACATCATTATCAACACAACCCATCATATTGCTAAACAAATTAACTCTTCACGAAAGCACTACATTACAGCACAAGTTCGACAATTTGCAAGAACATCACTAATCGGTGAAGTGAACGATGCAGGAAACGTTAGGCAAACAAAGCACAATGAATTGTGGGCCACCCTCAGACGATGCCGCCCGCGAGCGATCGTGACGGTTACTGCCTACTGCATCGGCGTTTGCGGTGTGGTCTTAATCTTAGCGAGTAGCGGGGAAAGTCTTGACAACAGTTTAAAAAAAAAATGTGTGGAGAAAGCTTTATTTTGTCAGTAAAAGTCCTATGACAAGCTCTGCTAATAAAAGCCTTACTTTGGTAGCAAAGCTCATATCAATATCATAATAACTTTTCTAATCACATAGACAAAAATTTCAACAGTTAAAAGACATATTTACAAGATACATGTTATTTGTTCATATGTGCTTTGCTTGGTAAGTTCAATTCAATACCAGAGACCGTCTTTTCGCGATTTTTCAGTGATGATAGTACAAGATAATCTAGTTACACAATAAATTAACGTCAGCAAATTTATCTCTTTAAAACAGTTAGACCATCTTCAGAAAGTTAAGTACAAAGTCAAGTTGAGCTAAGTTACAACAAATTGGAAGTAATTACTTCATACTAAACAATTACTAAAGGAACTTGAGCATCGCTTCAACCGAGACCGCTCTCGGAGCATTGTACTCATAAGAATGATTATGAAATTACAGAATACGACAGATGAATAGACAGAAGATTAAGTGACATTAAATAATATAAGATATAATGGCACCGTTATAAAATTACTCTAAGTAGTTTTTTACTTACGAAATGCATTCAACACTTGGGGGTAAAATTATAGTAAGTTGTACGAATCACTTTATGTAGTAGCTTGAACTGCGAGATACCATTCATAAAAAAACACATGAACCTCACTGCTTGCCTAGCGTAGTTTTGAGTTACAATAATATATAAAAGCCAGCAGATACCGGTTTTTTTCTGTTCCCACTGACATCCAGTCTACTAAACAAACTTTCATTTGAGCAATAAAACAAAAGCTCAACATATAAATCATTTGTTCTTATTTACAGAACCGTGACGACATTAAAACTAAGCATTGATTGGTAATAAAATCCCAATAACCAATTTTATACTCTTAAATTTTTATCTAACATTAGATCATGTTCTTATCAAAGATCAGGCATCTTTAGAGGTCTTCAATAAAAAAATAAGTAGGTAATAAAATGGGTGTGTATTTCGTGAACTCGAATATTTAAGGGAATATAATATGCCTTTAGTTACATGTACTTTGGATCCAGGGATTGTAAATTAATATTAGGGTTGGTAAATATTTGCCGCGCTTGTGGTTCACTTGTTCACAATCAACTTGAATCACCCTGAGGTCATTGTTCTTTGGAACAAACGCCATAATTTTTAGGGTTCCGTGCCTGAAAAGGGAAAATGAAACCCTTATTGGATCACTTTATTGTCTGTCTGTTGTCCTCTAAATCTACGCAGTCAAAAGATATGGCTGTTTATGTTGCAAGTTTGTACTCGCACTTGCCCGGATTTTTGAGTTGCCACGTTTTATGGCAGCCCTGTAATTCGCGAATCGCTGTCAGTCGCGCCGCGCCGCGGCCGAGACTCACGTAAAGTTTTATACCAACCCGCTGATATCTCGTCCGATGTGCAAGGAATATCAATAAGAGGCGCAAACTATAAATGAAATACCGCACAAAGCGGATTGTTTGATTTTCATGTTGTTTTAAGAAATTGCTTTTATTAATATTTAGGTTTGTTAGCTAGATATAATAATACTAGTGGCTAAAGTGATTTAAAATAGTAAACTGTTACTAACCCACATTATCTCATGGCTGGGCAAAGGCCACCATCATGACTTTCATTTGTTTTAACCCAGGGCAAATAGGGACCAGTGTTATACCACACTGACTAATAATATATCTGAGGTCAATTTAGGGTTCTGTACCACAAACGGAAAAATGTAACCCTTATTGGATCGTTTTGTTGTCCGCCTGTCTGTCAAGACCCTATATCTCGGGAACGCGTGGTGGCATCGCGGCATCGAGTTGAAATTAAAACCAACTCAACCCTGTGTTCAAGTCAACTTTCTAAGTAGACGCAGTCAAAAGATATGTCGCCATTTATGTCGCAAGTTTTTATAGCAAAATAACTCATCGAATTGCCAAATTTTACTATCAGTGGATTATTGCCAGTAGAGTACTGTATTTTTCGCTTTGTAATGTTTACTGTAAGATTGTTGAAACGCCATTGTTACTACTAGCCTATGTCATCCCATCTGCTGGGCAAATGCGTTACCACATGACTTAACGTAAGTGCGATCCATGTTTAAATATGTTAAAAAAAGCTAAGTTGTTGCAATTCTTCAAACAAACCAATTAAGTTAAGGTATCCAATAGATATCTTCCCAACGAAAATAACGATGGACTTTGCGTTGGCGTTCATAAATTTCATTATCGTGGTTATTAGCTTTATTATTGCGGGGAGGACGCCTTTATTGTGCTGTAAATATTTTATTCGACGATAAGAGCTATCCATAGATAAAGCAAATTGATCGGGGAATAGAGACTAAAGTTTTGGTGAGTATGCGAGATAAGTGGGCGGGTTTAATTGATACTATGAGATTGTGCGACCGACGCTATACATAAATTAATATTTTATGTCCCTGTTTAGCGGTCTAATGCATAATTAGCAGATAAGCTCTCAAGCGCGTCCGTCACAATGAAAAGCTATACATTGTAACGACTAATTTGAATTGACTATGTGCACCAGGCAAGTGTTGTAAACATGGTGTTAATGAACTCTTCACTAAGCTTTCAACTAAGCATTCTTTACATCAAACTAAGTAATTGTGAAAAACTGTAAAACTGATTACTGGAAATCGACACCTTTTAGGGTTCCGTAACTTAAACAGAAAAAGCGGGACCCTTTTTTTGCGGATGGGAAATCATGAAATAACTTCCCCCGCTATGGGCGGAACGGGGGGATTGTCAGATTTGTACTGACTAAAACCCACCCATGTTCCTTCAATTGCCCTTTACGTTCCGGGGCCGCGGTATCTCTTTCGAACAACCCGCAACCCCGGCAGGCGGAGGCAATGGCAGGCCCCTCTGCTTTGCTGACATCTCTTTGAGGCGCGCGTGTAACACTAACGCGCCGTCGACACGGCCTGTCGTCGACGGACGGACGCGACGGTGACCTATAGGATCACTTTGGTGTCTGTCTGTCTGTCTGTCAAGACCCTTTATCTCGGGAACGCGTGAAAGCGCCCAGTTGAAATTTAAACCGTATACTCAAGTCTGTAGTCCCTTGGAGGTGTGGAAATCATCTTTAGAGATATGATAGGTCTACGCTAAAAGACATGGCCATTTATTTATTTATGTCGCAAGTTTTTCAAAACCCTCGGTATGCGAATCCGACTCGCACTTGCCCGGTTTTTTGGGTGTTTTATGGTAGAACTCTAAGTTACTTAGTCAAAATATTGTGGATGGGAAATCATGAAATAACTTCCCCCGCTCTGGGCGGAACGGGGGGAAGTGTCCGACTTTTATTCACTAAAACCCACTCATGTTCCTTCTTTTGCCCTTTATGGTTCGCGGCCGCGAAATCTTTTTCGAACAACTCGCAACCCCGCCAGAAATTGGACAGGGAGAGGTATTCAAACTAAAGTTATAACATTAATAACTCGGATAAATAAAAGAGTTAGTTCCCTGTGATGTTTGAAGCAAAAATTGATCGCAATAACGTGGGAAACAAGTGCCTTTCGACTTCAAGATCTGTACTTCAACACACGTTATAATTATGAAAGTGTAGCGTTACGACACGAGCGTAAACCAACAATATCCAATATTGTTTCAAACATATTAGAGTAACATAAAGCACTAAAATCAATACCGTAGTTATGTTTAACTAACTGAAACTGTAGGTAACTGTTATTCCGTCGGTACGTACACATACTCGTAAGTTATATCACGACGTACCTACCCTGAAGCACTTCCCGCAACTCCGTAATACTCATAAAACAAAGACCCACATCCATATTTCTCTTCGTCTTAACATCAAGTAGTCCCCCTTTACTAAATAAAGCACACGCGTCTTTTTATTAAGATTTAATTAACATTCGCTAACGGCTGCGATATTCGCTCGTGCGTGCGATTACGAACAATCCCGCGCTATTTACACTAACTCGCTCCATATTGCACGATAATAGAAAGCCGTATTAAATGTGCCTTAACTCTAATAGTAGGTTATCGAGCATCTTATGTTTTATTCAATAGAGATTAGCGGCGGGTGCGCCGGGCGCGCGTGCCAGCTAGGATTTTTCTTAATGTTAATATCCTACACAGTATTTCAATATGAAAATCGGATGGAATTGAACTCAGCGGGATGCCAGCCGCCACTGTTGAAACAAAATGATTAAAGTGTCTGATTTTGATTAATTTATCGTAGAATTGATTTCGATGCCCTCGCTCCGCTCACCTCTAATAACTTCAATGTATTTATGATTTTCAGTATAACGGGCACACTGACTAAATAAAATATTGTACGTAATATTCGAGGTAATTTGATAAAGTTTCTAAATTGCTTGGCGGCTTTAATAATATAATAATTAAATTATATTTAGATAGACTGAAAACGAGCGAAATGTAAGCTGATAGTTCTGATTGAAAGCTTTTAAGACCAATTATATTAGATTAGGTATAATTATTTTCAACCGTAGATATGTATGTATAAGTGTCTGTTTACTACTTACTCAATGAATAATAAGAACCTAGTTTAACTCCAAGTGCCACCAAATATGAATTACATTTGTATTTTCATGATAAGTGCCCAAAAACCCGTATTATTTCAACCTGCATTAAACAATGAAAGGCGAATCTAATACGAGCCAAGTATGGGAGCATAATCTAAATCAGGGTTAATTTTACATTGTTGAACCAACTAATATCGAACATACGGAACATTTTCAGCTGCGGTTTGTACCACCAACCTAAATGTATCAGCTAAACGACGGCACGCTAAAACCGTTTAATTACTTAATATTATATACGATAAGCGTAACCGAATATGTTCAAATTAAAAATAATGATCGTCTGTAATATTTTTGTGGAATTCGTTGTTACAATGTTACAAAAGGACGGTCGGGGCCGGTTCGAATCGATGCTCGTTTGACGGGCGACGGGCAGCTGCAGAATGAAATTATGAGCATTTTTATTTCCAGCGTCGGACTCCACCTGCCTACCTCGGCCGCGATTGACACCTACCCCATTATTCACCACGATCCACACGCACACAAAAAATAACACAACAATAGAGTCGATCGCAGACGCATGAGAACTTATTATTAGCCCTTTATAAGATAGGCCATTCATTTTTACATCTTCATACAATCCTAACCATTAGCCGAGGCGTGTGGGCAGTGGGCTCGCAGCTAAATAAAACTATTGTTGCGCCAAACAAAACCAAGTGAACATCTTCATAAGTCGACATCTTCGTCTATTGTTACGAAAGGTTGAGTTCCAGTCGACGGGGTGATATTTTAGAGGGGAATTTATTGCCAATTTCAGAAAATGTTTACCGAAAAGTGACTGAATGGTAGGCGAGTGAATTACTTATTGTAATGAAATAAAGGAGGGCCAGATTGAAAGCGTCCGATGAAAGCCGACGTCGTCGCCGGCCCGGAGTACTGTTTGATGATAATGATTTATGGCGACAGTAGCACGACACGATTTTAGCGCGTTATTGCTGAGAAAGATAAATGTTTCGTCTTTGTGGAGCTGTGAAAAATAAATGTTTTCATTATTAAGTCACAATGGGTCGGTAAGGAACCATTTAGATGTCCTCCACACAAATACGACGGCCCAAAAGTTCGACAACAAACATAATTATTTGGAGTGCGGGGCGTGAGCTTTCGCGCCGAGATCTCATAACTGGAGATGACCGCAGGTGTGAACAAAAACGCGCTACCGCAACAAGTACAATCATCTCCACACGCGTTCTATATTTAGAAAAGCGCTCAGGACTGCATCAACCGCGATGCAAGGTGTCTGTCCCCAGTCTCACCGCTCACGCGACACGTATTACATTATTACGCTTACTGGAAGCAACACAATTACAATGTATCATGAACTACTTCGAAGAAAAGTCGTAGAATCCGAACACGCAACTTAATTAGTACATAATCTGAAATGTACAATGACGGTCATTACGACAAGAAGGGAATTAAATATAGGCACCGAATGTTCTGTGCTCGACGGTACCGCGTTAATGATTGCGAGTCGTCGCCGTATTCGGGGGCGAAACTGAACCTTCCGGTTATGAGGCGGTGGCGGCGCGGGACGAGCGACTTCGTTAGCCGCTCCTGTAATGACTCGCTTAATTCGAGATAATTACGCTTCCAGCAAACGCAAACGTGGGCTACGGAAATTTATCGAGACTAGTCGACGGAACTTCCATGTTCCTCTTATTCAAACCGACCAAGTGTAGGCAGTGTACACTCATGTAACAAGATTCCATAAATCAGTGACCGGCTATAAAATCTCGAATAAACACTCACTTTATTCGATTTTAAGTGTGCACCCTAATTTGTATGCACGAAATAAACGAGCCCTTCCTATCACGAAGTTAAAATATCCGTTCATATTTTAATAAACAACATTATTCCTCGAAATCACGTGCAGATCAGTCATCCTGTCCAAAATCGCTTCTCTTTAATCAGAAGCGAGTCGAGCGGTTAATATTCGCGATCCGGCAGCGACTTGGCACGACTCGGAGACATCCTGCCATTTTAATATTCTTCGCCAAACAAAGAGTTCTCTTTATTCGAAACTTTTCCCCTTTAGGTAGCTAACTTATTGTTTTTTTTTTTTGTAAATGTCGCTTAGACATTCTGTCAGTCAGTTTGGAATAATTCAGATTAAATACACCTACCGCACGCGGTCGCCTTGTGAATGTTAAGGAGCGGCGCCGCACTCGCTGGAATTAGAAATGAGTGCGCCTCATGTTTTGTTTTAATAAACTCGCATACTTCCCTTTAAAGTGAGAGCTTTTTATTTGATTTGTTCTCCCGCACCGAACGAGTTCCAGTTATGACTATTAGGGATCGCATTAACTTTGTCACACACAAAAAAACATCTATTCGGTTGAACTCGCATGCACTTGGTCTGTTAGCATTCATTAATACAAACTAATGCTGCAGTCAAGTTCATAATACTTTCTCGTATGCCCAAAAAATATCAGATGACATCAAACAGACTACTTGAGCCTGCATTAACATTCCAAAAAGGACCTTACGGTGGAAGATGGGCAGGTCGATAATGGTTCGTTTCAAATTATACGATATGTCTGCATATTGCTTAGAAATATTACGTCTAGACTGCTGGAACGTAAGGAGAGCAAAACGAGTGCGGGGTACGAACTATGCAGCTCAGTCCGGCCTATTGTTAGCGTGATGTGGCGCTGTAAATCCCTAACCACCGCCTCTGGCGGATCTCACTGCACTATAATTACTTAATATAATTATGCCATAAATAATTCTGGCTTTCGCGAACAAATTAAAGATGTACATTTATCCTGATTTGTGGGTTTGGGAACGGCATCTAAATTGGCCATTGTATAACAAATGTTAAATCTGCTTTGAAGCATACTCTATCATGTTCTAACTCGGCGAATTGTTTTAGTATTTCTCAGGTCCTATTTGTGAGAAATAACAGCCTGAGAAAGACATTCATCGAACCGTTTAACGCGTGGGACTTAGAGATCGCAGTAGTGCATAGATGACAGCTCCACGCCATCGCGGCATCGCCTACGAGCACCGGACATAAAGATGAAGATAATGCTAAAATATTACACATAGCATAAACATTTTTATAGGCTTTTTATTTTTTAATAATACCCAACATCGTTAAACGAGACATGAAGCTCGCTTAAATAAATTAATTGTTAATAACTTTAGCGCCAATTATACGACTTTATCAACATCAAAATTGCGAGCATCACGTTCGCACGCGCGTTCGTGACGTATGGGAATTATTTTTTTCTATCCCGTGGTCCTTACCAGCACGACATATGCCGAAAAACTACGAACGACCTTTTAGCAACTTTCGTATGTACATACATTTATATATATTTTAATCGGAGTGTTCTGTGTCGCACGTAAGCTCCAATTCATTACTTATTAACACCAGTGCACGTGCTCAACTTTGATTTCCACTATTTCCTTCACAAAGCAAACGTACTCGGCTTTAAATTATTGATTGTCTCGCGGGAACGTTTATAATTAAATAATTATATGGTGGGTACGGCCGTAAGTTCTGACGCCGTAGTTACGATTTAATTAAGATGTATTGTTCATCGAGCCGAGGCGTGACTTTGCTTTTAAAAACTCCGCCGCGTTTCACATCACTCCATTAAACATACTTAGGTAAAGGTACGGCCTTCCGTTACTTAGATAATGTAACTTTTGTATTAAGTTTTGTAAGCCTCGTCAAGTATACCATGCTTTATTATTCTACTCGTGCATATTATGTTTATTTCGCCCCACTGTATAATTTTACAAAGCTCCTACTTAGCCAGAGATAATTAACCTATAAGGTTTATTTTATGCGAAAGTAAGTAATGAGAATAACTGACTTAACTTAAATCATAATATTTTAACTTTTACTATTAACTTAGAGTAAGTTATGGCGAGTGAAGCGCCTGAGAGCGCAATAATAAATCTCTTAGATTAAAAATAATATAGTGTACCGTTATTCTCTGAATGAGGCTCTCAGTACAGACACGCTTCTTTATTGATTCGATGTTGTGATATTGCGACCCGTTGGGATGCCTATTAATTCTACAACACAATGACTAAGCCCCAAGCAGCGCCATGTTTTCCATCTCGCACTCTATATTGTTGTTTATAATTGATTTTTTATTTGTCGAACTGATTGTACGATTAGCTACGAGCACAACACGAAAGAATGTTAAAAAGAGACGGCGAAATCCAATCTAAACTCCGGCGTAAACACCGCGAAAGACGGCCGAGACGAACCGTAGACAGAAGAAAAACAAAACTCTAAGAACACGATCAATGCTACCGAGGGACGACGGCAAGTGAAAAATCAAAACTCAGAAAAAAAGGATGAGAACATCCCATAAATTACACCTGCCTCGATGAAATATAAAGCGGAGATATTGTTTTAAAAGTAAGTCCCGGGCGGGTGATTATGGCCGGCAGCTAACCCAGACTTGAAATTCCGATAGTTTTTGCGCCGGTAAAAACTGATATTCCGTTCGGCCGCGTTCCGTCCGACGTATATTGAGTTAATATCGGTCGTGATTGTGCCGCCGTCCCTTTTATCTGTGCGAGTGTGAGTGAGATGAAGCATTGTTTCAACGGGGTTGGTTCGAATCGCATTTTATGGTAAGTTGGCGGGCCGGGCAGGTGTACGCGGTGCACCTGCGGCGCGGTCGAGCGAGATGCGATCGCAAGGACGTCGACCCGCCGCACCGGAGCTACTCGGACGAGTATCTCAGCATAGATAACACTGGCCACATAATTCTGAACAGAAAGCAACATAAATTAACTAATGATACGTGGTGAAGAAACCAGAGCGGGATAAGAGCGTTTCAGACGCTAGATCTGCGGTTGAGATAATGCTTCTCGTGGCGGCGCTGCGTACTGATGCAAAATCGTATCTGTCAGCAAATATCTACTGATTCCATGTTGATTCGCGGTGAGGCCGAAGGAGGCAATTGCGAGATTAATTCACGTGCCAACATAGTGAGGTACAAGTTGAATTGAAACTGGAATCTTTGCAGTTGCGGTTAGGTCAGTGCCGTAATTATTGAGCAGAAAGTTTAAAAAAGGTCGGAGTAAACATGAGAAAGCACCTGCTCCGATGATTCGGATAAAAAAAGACAGAATAACATCCTTTCACAAGGTGGACTCGTGAGAAAAGGACAAGGAAATAGAAAATAAGCTTAAATATATTTAGACTGATTTATTTAAAGGTTGCCGGTCGGTTATTTAATATGAAAATCATCACAATTAGACAAGAATGAGATGTCTGTTTCCGTAAGCAAAGGAAAATTTAAAAGAATGAAGACCAGCATAACATCTAACCGTTATTAAAAATCATAGGTCAGTGATAAAAAAATTTCATGCTAATTTAATAAGAAATACCTTGTAATGAGATTTTATTAACGGAAACTGAAATATTTTCCTATGGAACAAAATTAAAATTACCTACTTAAATAAACATTTTAAAATCTCTGCTATTTTTGTTTCGAGAAAATACATATAAGAAATATTATTTTTATTTGGACATTTGTAACACTTTTAAAGTTACGAAAAAAATATATTAGTTTCATTATTTTTAAACTACGTCTTTGAGATGTATATTAAGTTTTAATGGCATGATTTGCTAATGCTTGCAAAAACAATTATTAAGTTAGAATTTGTTGAATCGGCTTTTGTGAAAATCAACGATGTTTATTTGTTTTCGATAACCTGAAATTCTTCTGTAATACAAACAATAACAAACACTTATTGTTAAGTTCGGTATGCCTATTATTAACAGCTTGTGATAACTTTACCCATTGAATAATATATTCTAAGTAGTTGGGTAATTATACGACGAACTATTGATAATTAATTATTAGTTAATATTTGATATGATCGCGCTGTCGCTAATTACATGAAACATAATATGTAACAATGAATGATATTTATTCCTATTTACGCAAATATCATTTGTTTATAGGTACACATAATTATTACAAACTTACACTATTGTAAAGTATCAATTTCAGATAGCTTACCAATTTTTCTTTTCAGATTTTCTTATTTTAAAGCAGCTTACCTGAAAAAGAAAAACACTAAATTTGAATTGTTTGTTTAAAAAACAGAAGACACTTTTCAGCCAGTTAGGTTGACGTGAAAACATTTTCGTCTTCTCCGTTAATTAGTTAGTATTTAAATACAACCTCATTATTGTGATTATCTGAGAGTAGAGTCACTTTGTACCGTAGGGAATATAGTAATACCTATTTTGTACAAGTGAACAAACATGTTTTAGGAATAAAACCGAATTCATTTTTATAATGTAATTGCGGATTTTTTTAATAATAATGTCTCTGTATTTTCGAATGGGAAATCATCTAACAACTTCCCCCGCTCTGGGCGAAGCAGGCGGGAGTGTCAGATTTTTATTGACAAAAACCCATCCATGTTTCTTCTTTTGCCTTTTTGTGTTCCAGGCCCGCGGCATCTCTTTCGAACAACCCGCAAACCCGTGAGGCAGTGGTCCTGGGAGGTTCCTTAACTTTAGTAATGTCTCCGTTAACAATTTCGAACGCCAACATATCCAAGGTTCATTTTATAATACAAGTCACTTCACACGCATCTGTCGGTCTGTATAGATTATTTCATATTCAAAATGAAAATCTGAGTTGGTTGGATAATCCTACATTTTTTACCACATTCGGTAGCTATATTTTAACACGTACGAAGCCACTGGCGATGTGCTAGCATTTTATAATTAAAGCTAAAAGTATTGCATGTTACGAAATCCTTAGTCATGATATAAAAAGGGGAGAGTTCGCCCGTCAGTCTGTTTGTTTGTACCCTCAGTCGCAACAAATAAAAATAACTTGAAAGATTTTAAATGAGATTTTCAGTGAGTTCAGTCTCTTGAAGTGGCACTTTTATTATTTTGTTCTTCAAAATAATAATAAATCTTTTTGAAATGTTTTCTATGATTAGAAATTAATGGAACTAGACTTAACAGATGGGCTTACTTTAAAGATTGTTTAAACCAAATATTAATAAACGCGGGTCAAATTTATGCTAAAAGTACCGCAGACTTGAGTATATGGGATACGTCTTCGCGTTCTCAAGATATAAGGGTGTGAGACAGATGGCCAACAAAGTGATCCTATTCATTTCCTTATGAGGTACGGAACCCTAAAAAGACCAGCACGTGAATCTTTGGGAGTCCGCCATTTTGGATTTAACATATTTAGCTAAACTCATAACAATTTCAGTTCAAACCAAAACCCGGAAAAAAAGTTCTTACACGTTAACTTCTAAGTTTTGTTCACATATTTACAATAAAACTGGAAAAATCGTGTCAAAAATAATCAAAAATACACCGCATAGGCGAAGCATAAAATGCTGCAAGATATAAAAGCTTGCAAGTTATAAAAGTCAGCTGAAGGGAAACGGGTTATGAGTTTGTCCTTAGACGATGGGCTAGCAACATGCTACTTGTGCAGGTATACCTATAAACCTTACTGGTTATGGCCGGACGTGGCTCTTGACGATACTGGAGTAAAAATAGTACGTATGATTACACAATATTGAAGGTTTTAGGTTAAACCTTCTCCTTGATACGAAAATAATTTCGGCTTTACTGAAATTAATATGTAGATATTTTGGGGTTGTAAAGGACCTTAAATTTAAAATTTTATTCTGACCTGACCAAGATTCTAAATCAAAATTAGTCGACATTTTTGCTTAATATACACATCTATAGATATTTAATAAATTAAATGTTTGCTTAAAATCGCAGATCGCGTATCACCGTTCAAATAGAGATTGCTCTTATAATAATTATCTTTCAACAAATCACTACGGCCACTTATAGATTCGAACAGTAAGCAAAAAGTGTTTTCAACAAAAAATATAAATAGCCGCGAGAAGGCTCCATTATTACAGTATTTTAGATTGATATAAGAACATGCGTCATTTAGGAGACTGAGTGAGGTGAGTTTAAGTTACCAAATTTTTTTATTACAGATTCCTGTATCGGTCTAAAAATGGGTCAGATGGCTAATCCCTCGTCGCAACGGTTTCTAACTGGCGCTCTCTATTGCCTCCTCGCTGAATGGTTAATGAATTTAAAAATAACAAAACACGAATGTGGAATCTGCGTTTTGGTTGCTGAAATCTGCTTGTAGGTCCTTTCCAAAGGGAAAGGCTAAATTCTGGACTTCCATTTTACCAGTCATGGTATCTTTTCATAATACACAACCCGACTCTAGCTGTAACCCACGTTCTTGTGCCAGCTTCATCCAGCTTACTTCCGCGATGCCAACAATGTCGTGTGCCCACCTCACCACCGGGCGACCACCAATTCTCTTTCCAGATCCAGGATATCACTCGTTCATAGCTTTGCTCCTTCTTCGACCATCATTGTATCTAACTGCCATTAAGTAGGGGACGATCCTATAGCTAAGCAGCCCGAAAATACACCCTATAAAAAAGCTCAAAACCACTTGGTCTGATACTTTTTTTTGAGTGGAGCGGGGGGAGGGTTTTTGAGTGTCAGACTTTTACTGACTAAAACCCACCCAAGCTTTTCTTTTGCCCGTTATTCTGGTGTCGCGGTATCTCTTTCGAACAACCCGCAACCCTGGTAGGCTGAATTGAACTCAGTATAACTTAAAGTACAGTACCGCTTCCGATTACATGACCAAGGAGGCACTCAAAGTCATGACGTTCATTCGAACTCAATTATAATACAACAACGCACAATGCCGATCACGATCCTAGATTGCGGACCAAATATCACGATTCCTGATACCCACCATGTTTATTAATTGTGTGGGTGTTACCATCGGCCACCATAGCTTTGCAATTCCACTTTACATATCGCAAAACGTGTCGTAAAGTCTATACGTTGTGTGTCTATTCTAATGTGATCTGTCCATATATTCCATACTAATAGTCATGGCTAGCCTTTTATCAACTATGTTGGGTTTTTTTTTCGGGTGGGGAATCGTCCAATGACTTCCCCCGCTCTGGGGGGAGCGGGGGGCATGTCAGACTTGTACTGACTAAAACCCACCCATGTTCCTTCTATTGCCCTTTACGTTCCGGGGCCGCGGTATCTCTTTCGAACAACCCGCAACCCCGGCAGGCGGAGGCCCTGGCAAGCCCCTCTGCTTTGCTGACTCTCTTTGCGGCGCGCGTGAAACACGAACGCGCCGTCGACACGGCCTGTCGTCAATAGACGGACAGACGGTGAGCTACCCATTGCTCACCGTCCACAGGCCCGCATCTACGGTGGCCGGGAGTCGTCTCGCGGCGCCCGGCGCCCTGGGCGTCTCCCGCGGCGGCTGGGTTGGCCTGATGTTCTCTCCCTCAAACGCCCGGCCACCTCCTTTGCTAGCATTACTGCTTCGCAGAAGGTGGTGACCGCTTCCCATTCCCTCTCGCTCCGGACCATGGACTGAACCAGGGCCGGACGCGAGAGATCGCCGCCGCCGATCGCCTCTACGAGGGCACGGCGGTGCTCCGCCCAAGCTGGGCAGACCGCCACTGTATGCTCCACCGTGTCCTCCGGGCAAAACTATGTTGGGTTTGGCTTCCATTCTGACCAGATGCAGCTGAAGAACGATATTTTACATGGCGACCTCCATAACCCAGTTAATACTGGGTAATACAACAACCCTTGGCAATACTGGTTGTCAGACTATTGGGACACTGACCAACGACTGTCAAAGATCTACAACTGACAGACGGGACCAACCGATACGATTTATAAAAAAAAAAAGCTTCTCCTCTATGACACCCGACATCGTGTGTGACAAGCTATCATTCTTAAACAATCCAAACCCGTTCACGATTGGTTTGTTTACCTTTGGATATACCATGTATTTAATATTTGACGGCACGGTTGGCGCAGTGGCTGAGCGATTGACTGCTGCGCTGCGTGTCGCGGGTTCGATTCCCGCACGGAACAAATATTTGTATGTGAGTTTAAATGTTTGTAAACGCACCCACGATACAGGAGAAATTCCTAGTATGGGGCAACGTTTTAAAAAAAAAAAAAAAAAAATATTATCATGTAGGATACGATTTATACTAGTAGAGCGTTCCTGTGATATAATTTCCGAGGTCTGCACGAGCGAAGTCGCGGGTAAATCCTACTGTAATATTATAAATGCGAATGTTTGTGAGGATATATGGATGTTTGTTACTCTTTCACGTCAAAACGGCTGAACAAATCTTGATGAAATTTAGCACAGAGGTAGGTTATAGTCTGGAATAACACATAGGATATTTTCGATATCTTGCGGGCAAAGCCGCGGGCGCCAGCTAGTGCTTCATAAAGTCCACAGGTTGTGGGTCTATTCTAATGTGAAATATCCTTTATATGTAACTCGTATCTCCCCAGAAGTTATAGTGACGGAAATGTAGGTTACGATGTTCGCGGGTGATACACTGGCAACCTGTGGCTAACGGGCGCATTATACTTTAATCTCACGGTTTGTTGTAAGCACTTTTGTGTATCTTTGTACCCGAAATGTGGACCCACGGAATGGTTATACTGGTGTTAAAATATCTTATGTGTTTATCCAGATTATAAACTATTTGTGTATCAAATTTCATCTAAATCCGTTCAATCGTTTTTGCGGGCAAGAGTAACAAACATCTAGACATATGTATATCCTCAATTCCACACAAACATTTGTGAGGATGGATGTTCGGATATTTGTTACAGTTTCACGTCAAAACGACTGAAAGATCTTGATGAATTTTGGCACAGAGTTAGATTATAGTCTGGAATAACACGTAGGATACTTTTTTTTTCGATATCACGCGGGCGAAGCCGCGGGCGCCAGCTAGTTGATAATATTAGTAGAATTACAAAAAGTTGAAGCGGTTGATATTCAGCATCGATTCATCTTCTGTTCCATTGTCACAATTAGTGTTACCGTTTGTTTGCACCAAGTGTCTTATTAGCAGATCCGTCAAGTTACGTAATATAAGTAGTTCAGGCATATCAGAGTACCCTTTGTATGCTAACATCGATTCACTTTGTCGTATAACCCTATTTAGATTACAACTTTTCAATTCCAATCTGCCAGATTTACGAGAATACCTGTACCATCAGAAGCTTACACTATACAATTGGAAACATCGGCCAAGTGCCAGTCGGACTCTCACACCGAGGGTTTCGTACGAAAATTGCTACATAAACGACCATTAATTTTGACTGCGTAGACTTAGAGGGTTGATTCACAGCTCCAAGGGACCACAGATTTGAATATGTAGTTTTAATTTCAACTCGATACGTCCACGTTGTCTCGAGATAAAGGGCTTTGACAGACAGATATGCAGACAGACAGACCGACAACACGAGTTTAGTTTTTTTTTTTTTGAGGTACGGAACCTAAAACCCAGCATATTAATATCTCAATTTAGGGCAAAAGCCTCTTATTTGACCCTAAATATCGAACCTTCAAATCGGCAATCTTATACTTAATTCCCATAGCAACAAAGCCCTAAGAACACGCTTACCGCATACCCTAGTTAAGTTGGCGTACTAAAAAAATAGGAAATTACGTATTCAAAGCTTCGACGAAAGTTTGCATAATCTTTTATTCCAGTTATTTGTCACCGAGTTAATCTAGGAAGGAATTTAAAAGAAAGTGTCGACTTCTTATCGTGAGTAAGCGAAGGGAATTGATTACTTAATGGCGTTGTTGGTCAACTACCTCTATTATCATGCTGGCCACTTACTGTCGCAGCTGCATAGCGTTAGCTTCAATTGTTATTACGTTATTTCTTTGTGGTTTTGATTGCCTTTGGTGTACGAATGATTGGTAAGAACATCTGAAGGTGCCATAAATTAACACGCCTTTTATCGCAGAAGGGTTCGACAGAGGTATTCTTATAAGGGTTGCGGGTTGTTCGAAAGAGATACCGCGGCCCCGGAACGTAAAGGGCAATTGAAGGAACATGGGTGGGTTTTAGTCAGTACAAGTCTGACACTCCCCCCCGCTCCGCCCAGAGCGGGATAAGTTATTTGATAATTTCCCAACCGAAAAAAAGGTGTTCTTATAGCACTCCCCTTTCCCCAATTTTTAGGGTTCCGTACCGAAAACAACGGAACCGTTATAGGAATATTTGTTGTCATGTCTGTCGCTCTATCAAGACTATTTATCCTGGAACCCGTAGAAGGATCGAGTTAAAATTAAAACCATATATATACTCAAATCTGTAGCTACTTAGAGCTGTAAAAAACTCAAGTCTTTATGTCAGTCAAAAGATGTAGCCGTTTATGTCGCGAATTTGTGCGAAAACCTCGGTGCTGGCCTTTTTTTTATTATAAGAGTCCTTTGGTCACATAAAAAAGGTCACATGAAGTAGTATGTCATGGTTGCGGGTTGTTCGAAAGAGATACCGCGGCTCCGGAACGTAAAGGGCAATAGAAGGAACATGGGTGGGTTTTAGTCAGTACAAGTCTGACATGCCCCCCGCTCCGCCCAGAGCGGGGGAAGTCATTTGATGATTTCCCACCCGAAAAAAAAAAGTAGTATGTCATTCATGGTTTTTATGACAAAATTTAATTTCCTTCAAAGAGTTTGTTTTTTGTACAAATTTGCAGAAGTTCAATCATCAATTACCGTTTACAATTCCGATAACCGGAAAACCAGTTGGTCGATTCGGTTTTCACGCATGAAAATACATCAATATTTACACTTAATTTTAACGAGTGTGCCACAGATAAATCCGGTCATGTAACTAGTTAGTATATCCGGAGATCGGAAGAGGCGAATTCTAGCCGGATATTGAATATTGATCGTACACCCTTAACCCTGATGTATCGGGTCGTTACCGGGCCTTCGGACGATAAAAGGATATTCGGCGATTATTCAATTGTGCCCGGTAAAAATACAATAATAAAAAACCGAGTGGTTATAATAAAGCCATTGGTTGCTTGATACGACTTCTTTGATCGTTTTCGTATATTGAATTAGCTTTGTGTTGTAATGTATTTTGATTGTTAATCCAATTTGCAATAAGTTTCCGGATTATTCATGCGTTTATTAGTTTGAGAGTTACTGATGAAAATGAAAGTTTATTTATTTATTGGTTTATCTACAATTATTACACTGATAAATAAAAACAATACAGTCACAAAGAATTGGACTAAGTGTACAATATGTTGCGGCAAACACAGATAGCAATTATTTATATTTTTTTTACTCTACATTTTTTCTTTTTAAATCCTATATTTTTGTTAAAATATTTGCAACATTGGTTATGATAACACCACAAATTCTAAAGCAAAATGCAGGTAGCCAATATATTTATAGGCTTAACCCCTACGGATTCCGAACAGCCCAACAGTCTATAATTACACGTCTACATAATTATTTGCTTACCTACATAGGTATAGAGTGGGTAAGCCTCTTCCCTTTAATCTATAATTACAAAGGCGCATAAGACAGGAGAGAGTCGACTTTGGAGGGTTATATTTCTACTTAGAAAAAAACACAATATTTTTTACTGTTTATTTACTTTTTGCTTGAGTAAAACTGTACAAAAGCGGATCTAATGCGTTAGTCACTTTTTACCAGGCAACCTAAGGGTGATGCAGACCGGGGTTGCGGGTTGTTCGAAAGAGGTACCGTGGCCCCGAAACATAAAGGGCAAAAGAAGGAACATGGGTGGGTTTTAGTCAGTAAAAGTCGGACACTCCCCCGCGCTTCGCCTAGTGCTGGGAAAGCTATTTGATGATTTCCCATCCGCAAAAAAAGGGTGATGCAAAGACGAAACATTAAATATAGTTAAATATATTTTTTTAATATAAAATACCAGTATTACTAAATAAATAAATGACAGAATGTCATGACACTGTACTGTTATTACCTGTGCGTTGGCAATCTTGCCAACCGTAGCTAAGTCTCACTCGGTTGCTAATGCTCTATCTCCCAGTCTGCAGAAGTTTAAGCCAACGTCACATTTTCTGCGGTATGAGTACAATGTGTTTATAAGGATACTGCTGTTCAGTTAGGCTTGGGAGTTTCATCAAAATAATTATTTGATAAGATATTATTCGTCTAATTCATATACGACAATTTTTTGTTGAATTCGGAAATTATTCTATAGGAACGAACTTCCAGAATAAAAACACCAGAACTCTAGTAATGGTCCTAATACTGTGTGCTAATTTTCGTAGAAATCCGAAAGCGTCAAAAGGAGGCGAAAGTTAAAAGAGGATGGAAACAGGCTGAAAAAGAGACAGACGTACTTCTACAATCAAATATATTTATGGATAGAATAATATGGACACGATTTTAGTATAGATAGATGGATGGTATGGTCAAAGTTGACGACACTATTGGCGCAGTGGTTAAGCGTTTGACCTCTGCGCTACGTGTCGCGGGTTCGATCCCTGCACCCAACAATAATTGGCTGTTGGTGTATGTGAGTTTAAATGTTTGTAAACGCACCCACGATATAGGAGAAATTCATAGTGTAGGGAAACTTTTTTTTTTTGTTAAAGTATAGTCACGTGAAATCGGAGACTATGATATCTCTTCGGATATCAGTAGCATAACAGTACGTTTTATTAATTTTAACCATCGCTCTATTAGACCCTTCCCACATAACCATAACGAACAAAATTTATCCGTAACTTCTGTGCCCTCCTACGACCAGATGACAGGAGCCGATAGTACACATTTCGGGTCAATTTTTACGACCAAAGTTAACAAAACGGTGTCCAATGACCATCAACTATGCAAAATGTCCGACGTTTACGTCAAAAGATGTAATCGTTAATATTTTTACGATGTAACTTGAGCTAATAGGTCATCCTGTGTTTGATTTATGAATATTTTAACGACTGGAGAAATTTATTTGACCTACATTCAAATTATTATGGTATGATGAATGATGTTTAAATTCAAATCCAACTGTAAAAGGAATGAAATTCAAACTTAGCTATATTTTATCAGTTCTTAAAAATATTCTTCCTTTTTTTACAATCACAATGATCAATTTATTTTAAAAAAAAATATCTCTGCATACCGCCACAAATACAAGATCGACTAAAAATAAGGCAAACTTTTCCACTTCAACATTCTCTCTGCCTTTCTTTCAACTTTGCTCTAAAACAAGCAAAATCCAAATCCTGAATAAACTAAACGAGCCACAAACATGTTGCACATAGTTGTGCTCAAAAACAGGAATAAACTATTAAAATCCAACAGGCCGTAAGTACAGGCCACAGCGGCCTAGCCTAGGACTGTGTGAATAACTTATTCATATCGTTCATGTGGGCCCCCGTATGAACGTGAGTTGTGTGCAAATTATATAATATACGACAACTTTTCGTACTTTCTTGTTACCCTACTACCCTACCCCTAAATTTCGTTGTTTTTTTCTGCAATAAATACTTTATTTGGGGGTAAGGGGCGTAAAAGTAAGATGTCGTGTTTTATGTTATGGCTTTGAAGGGTTAAGTCTAGAGCAATTTTTCGGTTTAATTGACTGGTTTGAGACAATATATACTGGGTACGGTAAATGTCTTTATTTTGGGCTACCGATGTAAACTTTATTTGCTAGGTAAGACCTTATTCCGACATGGTTTGAACTCCAATTAGATATTGTTTCTAGGGCGATTATTTGAGTAACTTAATCCCTCTATATGAGTAAAGTGACGCTATCCTTATATTATGGATATAGAGACCCCCCAAAAGGCAGAAGCCCATAAAAGATTCGTCATACAGATAAGGCATGAACACGAAACGCCCGTAGACACTTCCGAAAACTCTTAAAACCCGGCCAAAAACTTTTAACAACCATAAATTATTAAGTCTCAAACATTCAAAACGGCGACAATTCAGTAAGAACAATATTACTGGAAAACACGTGCTTTAAATGTAAAATATCAAGTAATACAGTGAAACAGAACTCGATACGGAACTTGCAAGAGTAAAATGTTTATGAATGTACGAAGGAACTTCGTTGGACGAACTTTTAACGCTTTCGTAGAGCCGGGATTACATGAGAACTGCGTTACTAGCCTTCCCGGCGACCGATAATGGAATAAAATTGTGAACTTTCATGCCGCATTAATTCTCTACGCTGAGAAAACCTAACCGTGAGTCAATACACTTTGACCTTACGTCGTAGTGCTGGGATTTGATACCTTGTTAACTCCTATAGTTATTAATGTAGTTTTGGCAGCCGTTTAAAGTTCTGCGTTTTATCGACTTTTCGAATAAACTTTTTGAAAAGTTTGACTGCAGATTGACAGGTAGAGTGAAATATTATTATTTTCTTAAATATGTATGTATACATCTGTAAGTGCCTTTATGACCTAACTCTTTCTAAACGGCTGAACCGATTTGGAAGAAGTTTTGTGTGTATATTTCAATAGGTTCCTGGATGG
This sequence comes from Ochropleura plecta, assembly GCA_905475445.1. Classification (NCBI taxonomy): domain Eukaryota; kingdom Metazoa; phylum Arthropoda; class Insecta; order Lepidoptera; family Noctuidae; genus Ochropleura; species Ochropleura plecta. The sequence goes on from FR997723.1 coordinate 15,986,456, forward strand.
TTTGAAAATATATTTGAACCCGGTATGTGGCGTAGTTGTCGCCGTCACCAAATTGGACAACGTCTGCCGGATTATTCGCGTCCACTAGTATTATTATAAAAATAAAGATTTATTATTACAAAAACAAAATTTGTATGTTATAGGAATGCGGTTCGTTCCAGTAATACTGCAATAGGCAGTCGAAACAATTAATAACGTACATCTTCGTCTTTCGAAATTCCTAACAGAGATTTGATTTAGTGCCTCTAATAATATACAAATACTTGATAGATTATAATTTCTACATCGTATTCAGATACTTCCGTGCCACCGTTAAGCGTACTTCTGTTTAAAACCACGCTATTAGCTACCACACCGTGTAATTTTCTCCACAAAAATTACGTACATATAGAAATAATCTGTAGGCCGCAGATTGCCCGGGGCGACGAATCATATATTAGACTATTTCCTACAGTTTTAACGATCAGAAACAAAAATAAAGGCTCTGACTAGTTTCCAATTAATCGTAATAATTGGTAGTGAGCGTGGCTATGTGTTGGTCTGTGGGGCTATTTATTTGAAACACACCTGGTGTTCATTGCCCGCGGGCTGGGCTCAGTCCGTTGTTCAGAACAGCCATTCTTCTGGTAAATAAATGAACGGATATTGTTCGCTCGGTCTACAGTTTAATACGTAGCGTGTTTTTGTGGTAGATTTTTAAGATCCTTTTGGAAATGTTTCGTTTTTAAAGTGAATTTGTTTTGATTGATTTAGGTGTGGTTTGTTAACGGTTATTTAATAACGATTACAATAGGAGCTCTTGGCTAAATAAAAGCAGCCGCTCCGGTTGATCTTTAGGTTATGCCGCGCTTGCCTAGGTTGGTCTGTGGATGGGTGACCACCCGTTACATACTGAGTTTCCTCCGTGCGTCGGAAAGTTAAGCTGTTGGTCCCGGCTGTCATTAGTAAATCTTTGACAGTCGTTACAGATAGTCAGTGGCCCGAAAGTCTGACAACCAGTCTTACCAAGGGGTAACGTATTACCCAGTACTAACTGGGTTGTGGAAGTCAGATAGGCAGTCGCCCCATGTAAAATACTGGTATTCAGCTGCATCCGGTAAGACTGGAAGCCGACCCTAAACATAGTTGGGAAAAGGCTAGGCAGATGACAATAGGTACCTTTTCTTCAATAGCTTGGCTGTCTCATTGTTTTAGAAGTCGTAATCTAACTCCTGAGTATGATCCTTGGTTCGATTTTTAGGTCGGGCAGAGCGTTGTCGGGTTTTTCAGTAAAAAAAATCCCAGGTTATTAGAAATAGGCAATTTTTTTTGCTGATGGGAAATCATCAAATAACTTCCCCCGCTCTGGGTGAGAGCGGGGGGAGCTTCAGACTTGTACTGACTAAAACCCACCCATGTTTCTTCTATTGCCCTTTACGTTCCGGGGCCGGGATATCTCTTTTGAACAACCCGCAACCCCCGTTAGAAATAGGCTTGCCCATTATTTCATGGTTTTTAAACATAGCTGGTGAAATGTGGATATACTATTAGGTTCACCTCTGCCTCACCCTCACCCATCAATGTATTGTTTCTAAAATAGTTGATGTTATTCTAGCAACTTTGATCTATATGCATTTTGCTAGAATTGTGCTAGAATTTTCTCCCTTGTTAATAATTAAAAACAAAGTTGCATCAATCAGTAATAAAATGCACAGTAATAGATGTACTATAAAACAACAACTTTACCTCTAAACTCTAACTAAAATGACCAACAAACAAGCCGGTTAAAGCAAACCAAATTGAACACGATTGATGGCCATTGATCCACTCTCAGAATACTTTGTGCATTCAAATAAAACTACACATCATCTCCAGGGCGGTCCGGATCAATTTTCTGTTTACAACCCAATACCATCAAAGAAAACCGACTGCATATACTAATTGACCGTAATAGTACACTTATAAACCAACTTAGTTCGATTTACAACCCAGCATACTGGACACACAACTTTTTATATGCCAGTATTAGACTTAATTAGGACGATGAAGGTTCCTTTTATAAGTATTTAAATTAGGAACTTGTTATTTTTTTATTTTTATATTGACGTTCTGTCGTGTCCAGCCAGCTCGAAAATTTATAACCTCCGCTGTAAAAGTAATTTTCTAGTGTTGTAAAATGTGTGGAATAAAAACTGGACGGTCGATAATGACATATGCATTTTTAAAAGCACGGCAGTGAAGGATGTCGCTGCATTATCATGACATACTTGAAATTGCAGTTATTAGAGTACTAGGTTATAAATGTTCATGCAAGTGCTATTTTATAAAATATTACTGTTTTTAAACATACCTAGTTGTTGTTATTATGTCTAGGTAATGGACTGGAAACGAAGCAAAAACAGGGAATATGCAATAACAAAGTACTTGAATTATTTGCAAGATCTCTAGAGGGTTCTAAATGGATAAGGGAAATGAAATGTTCCCAAATGGTCTTTGACAATGGGGTTGCCAATTGTCATACTAAGAAATTGACACCCAGTAAGGAAAATTGTTTTAAGGTTTTTTTGTTGCTTAAAACAAGTTTTTTATTTTCTAAATACGAATAAATATGGACTGAAAAACATGCCTAAATTGCAGTAAATTCAACATACATGGCGTAAAATCAACAAGAGCAGTGTAAATCTTTTGTCGATGAACTCTTGCATAGCCCTGAAACCTGTTAATTCAATATTACTTCACCGTAGGTACATAATAAGCAATTTAATACTAAATAATCATTAAATATTTTGACTTCGTCAGTTCCTGTTTGGTCGCACCGTTGAGTCAACTATAACGAGTTTAACAATTAAATTTTCGATTAGTAATGTCGGTAAAAGTTTGTCGATATCGACATCGGTATATTTTCGTCGAATGCATTACTTGAGTACATAGATAGGGCAACGCACTTGATTTTGCCGCGTAGTGTACAGAGACATTAAGTTGTTTGTAAACTTGTTTTGTGTATGTATGCAGTTTTTTTATGATTACAGTATTATTATATTGAAATATAACGTAGGCATATAAAATTCCGTAAAAAAAACACAGGCGAAACTGTTTCAAAGCTACGCTACCTCATTTTATTTATACTTTAGTAAGCATAAACTAAAATACCATAGTCAATTATTTTACACTTTAATATTCATTTGACTGCTGAATGAATTTCAACCTGCGAAATTCACACTTGGATGCTAATATTACTTCGCTCTACATAAATTATGTAGGATTTTATTGACACATCATATTTTCGGAAATTGATTTGAATGGTATGAATATGGAAGATATTTACACTACAGTGTGATCTGGCCCTTAAAGAGTGTCAAAACTTCATCATAAAGCAACTTATCCATACTAATATTATAAATGCGGAAGTATTTTTTTCTGTCTGTGTATCTTTTCATCCTCTAAATGTGGAACGGGTTTCTATGAAATATTCAGACTATGACCAAAGTCTAAGGAGATAGAATAAAAATCCTGGACCCAGCGAAACATACCCGAGCTCCATATAGGCGAAGAGCTATTTTTTAATAAAATAATCATAACACAAAATATAGTCATCGAAAGAATTTTCATGACGGAAGTATTTAGAATAATCCACTATTTATTTCAGTTACCCCTTCAAATTGAATCCAAAACTAGTTTCTTGCCCTTTTCATTGCAAATAATATTTTATTGTATATTTTTGGGGTTGCGGCAAACATGAAAGCTACTTGAAGAAATAACAAATCGCCGAGTGAAATGCTTCGCTCCCAACGATTTTTTGCTCCGAAAATTCTATCGAAAGGCTACGCTCAATAATATAAAAGGACCGCATACCTAGAGCCAGTTATTTATGTTTTCTGTTTGTCCATATAATTTGGTGATAGTATATTATTCAGGCTTTACGAGAAATTAAGTTTGCCTAATGTAGAAAAGTAAATGAACTTTAAATATGTAAGTAGATACATATGTTATAATAATGTTAGTACTAGAAAACAATTTTAAAAAGCGAACACCTTACGAAGGACTTTTTTAACCACAAATAACCAATAACTACAAAAAATCCTTCACGTAAAATAATTAAACAAATTCTAACCCAAAAACCTCCACAAATTCAAATTACAAAAACCCTATTACGTAAAAACTTTAGCATGATCGAACATCACCGAAATACCTTTTTAAAACGTAAACGCCGTTAGACCCTATAATTTGTTAGTTATCTAAGCTTTCAGCTTTTGGCCAAAGCTCTGTATGTGGAATATTTCCGGCTACTAACGTTACCAAAGTGGAAATTCCTGACGTGAACCACCTGAGCAACTCACTGACCGAGAAGCTTAACATGTTAAAGATTCGCTATTAAACAAATAGAAGCCTTTGAAGGTATTGCACGGGTAAGAGAAATTCTGGCTGTTCGTATATCATGGATGAACTTTGATATCTGAAAGCGATTTTAATAGACATTTACACATATACGTTAGTCATGATTTTTCTCAATGGGTCCTGTTGTTTTTTTGCATAATGTATCTCCAGAATCTAAACCAGTTTATTTGATGAGTTTCATTTAATTCCGGTCAGAAGATTTTCTTCTACGTTGACTCGCCAGTTTTGTCAAAATAAACTTTGTTACAAGTAAACGTAATGAACGAATGACACTAGATTGAAAACAAAGTTAAACAAATTGTTCTTAAACTATTGACTACTTGCTACGAACCTTACTTATAACTCCTTCCCTCTTATTTTTAAAGATAATATAAGTAACTGTGCGTGTAACATAACATAATCACCGATCCAATTTACGCAAAATAAATAATAAGCAATTTCATAGAACAGTGTCCAAATAACCGAATCAGTGTCTTCTAACAAAGCAAAACTTTTCTTACAAACAGTATGTATGATTCCCAAATGACAAAAGCTCAATTCTGAACTCTGCCAAAGTTCTAACTCAATTTCAGTAAGTTTTTCATCAAAGATTTCTAGACACAATGGGACACTTAATTCCACAAACTTAGTTCAACAAAATATAATAATAGATAGTAATAATTTAATAAATCAAAGCAACTGGAATGAGATGTCATGATAAAACGAAATATATAGCGTTTATAGATACCTCTTATCATTGACAATAACTCATTAATATTTGATGTCTGGTCTACTTCTTGAGACGTTAAAATATCCATTTGCATCGTATGTTATCGTACAGAATACTAAACAAACCGTTATTTTATCGGATAAAATATCAAAATTATACGAATTTACATTGAAACTAGGTTGGTTTTTGAATAAAACGATTTATTTTAGTATCATGAAAACTATCATAGCGGCGTTTATTTAAACATTCAAAACCGCTGTCATATTTTCTTTTAATATTTCCGTGTTTACAAAATGTGTCATATTTATTTGACAAACCCTAAAGTTACCATTGAAAGTAAATTATTTTTTAATTCGATATTAAATTTTTATGTAATGGGAAATGCTAAAAGCGTTGCTGTTGAGAACAGATTTCAATTAAGTTTTCGTTTAAAATTGCTTTAAGAGAAGCTTTTAACTTTTATGGTGTTTGTTTATTTTTTCTAATCACATTTTTTTAATTACCAGCCATGAATTTAAGTTATTGATATAAGTTTTAGTGCTACTTGTACCTTCATTAACAATATTTCTGCTTAAGAAAAACATTAAATGGATTCATTCTATTTCAAACACAAATGATTAGAGGCACTTAACGACCAATTTTGTACCTACTAAAACAATTCTGATAATAAAGCAATTAAACTGAAAAATAAATATTATCTCCCATTTGAAAGCATTGATTGTTATTGCCAACGACTCAGTAAATTAATTCTAATCGTATCACTTAATTATAGCCCGCAATACCCAGAAAGGGATAGTACGGACAATTAAAAAAAAAGAATAGCAATTATTTTCCATACCTTGTATCGAAGAAACGAAGAAATTTTTTCAATAAAAGTCCATTCACGTTAAAGATGCGAGGAGTTATTAAATAATCATACAGTCACTGAAAACTGGCAAAATATTCTGATAGTCCACAGGGTAGCACAGAGCACGATCAAATCCAGTTCGGGCACACAACACACCAGTAATGCTCTATTAATTAATTTCAATTTATGTTAATTACGGAATCGGGTACGATGCGATAGCGAAAGGGGAAGACGGGGACGCGTGCGCTCGGTTCGCGCGCCAAGCGTGGACTGCCGGCTGGATGGTAGAAGCATTTCTAAATATACACCCCCCGAACGTTTCCCGCGCACCCTATGGGCGCAACGCGTGTACCATGCAATTTTCTATAAATTTTCGCATAAGCTCCGAAGCCACGCTGTCAAAAGCTGTTTTTACTGAAGCTCGCCCCCAAACGCTGTGCACGTTTTAATTGAATTAAGTGTAATGCGGGGTTTTGAAGAGTAAATTGAAAATAAGTACACGTAAAACTAGTCTATAATGCCGCTTAGTGAATGGTTTTTTAAAAATAAATTAAAAACCGTGATGTTAAACATCGTTAGAAAACCAGCCTGCCTTTGAATTTAAATTTCGAAGAAGAAGAATGATTATGCTAAGCCATGCTATGATTATAGCCACTACTGGAACCAGTTAACGGTAAAGGCTTCTGAATGACAAATTACTTAAAGCTTTAAATTATGGTAATGATCGTTAATTTGCTACGAACAAATTGCTACATTATTCCACCTAATATCATGGGCCGTAGCGCTACGCTTTTTCGTAGGCGCGGCGTAGCATTTTTTCGCGAACTCCCAAAAGTCGTTAGACAGAAGTTGTTAGCAGCTGTAACCCTTAGAACGGAATGTAAATCGTCAAAGATCAGTCTCTTTTGTTTAAAATTGAACGAGATTTCTGTAAATAAAACATCGTTCCAAAGTTTTAATTGAACAACATAGGTACCTACTCGGCTGAAGAATTAAGATAAAGTTTTGTTTTGTCTCGTACATTTTATTTACAAATTTATCTGTAAATTGAAATGAGAATAAATCAACAGAAATTACATTTTTAATGTTTCAACGTTATAGGGTATGGTAAAGTTTAAGATACCTGTGATCGCTTCGTCTAACGATTGACTCACCCCTTCTGCCCTAAACAAATAATGAAAAGCATAAACATTGTTAGTAAAGCTGAGGGTTCACGATAGTTTACGTTGGGATCAATCATATCATAACTGTTTTCTCCTGAAGGGTAAGCAGATATGTATTATAACCACAAGGCCATTTGGGAGCGATCAGACTTCAGGCTCAGATAGTCGGGCTGCGGGTTGGTTCGATAGAAATATATCAGCCCCGGATCACAAAGAGCAAAAGAAGGAACATCGACGGGTTTTAGCCAGTACAAGTCTAACACTCCCTTCCACTTCGCCCAGAACGGGAGAAGTCATGCAGTAATTAAATAAATCCTTAGGAAACAACCAACTCAAAATGCACCTTTTCTCGTTGTTTTATAAGTACCCATGGAGGCCTAAGTAATTTTTTTTGGGTTAGCCTAACCTAGGCATCAAATTCAAGACCCCATCCTCTCTGGTCGCTCGTATGACTACTACAACAACAAATAATCCTTACTAATATTATAAAAGCGAAATTGAGTTTGTTTTTTTATTACGTCTTCACGTCTAAATGGCCAAACCGATTATGATGAATTTTGATACAAAGATAGTTGAGACCCTGGAGACGGACATAGGCTAAAAAAAGTGAGAAAAGGGGAGAAAGAGCTAAGAAAAGAGGTGAGAAAGATATTTTTTTTTCGATCATCACACGGGTTAAAGTTAGCGTTAACCCAAAGTAACTAGATATACCACGCGGACAAAGTCGCGGGCGGAAGCTAGTCCGATATATTTTAAATAAAAGTTCTTTCTCACATACGAGCGCCGTGTATATTTTATTGCAATTAAACGAACACTGAATAAAACTGTTTTGATCGTGGGATTCGTTCGATGATATTTTTTTACGATCTCCCGAACTATACGATGGTCAACACAATAAACTCAGACCATAAAGTTACAGATAAATATATTATCATGTTACTAATTAAGTCAAATAATCAGATAAAAGTTTAAAGATGTTTTTGTTTAAAGAATTTAATGAAAAATAAACAGAGATCGGAAGATATTTTCCTTGTAGACATAAGATCAAAATGCAAAGCAATACACGGTTTACGCCGTTTCGTTTACACACGATACGTTTTTGGTTTCATTTGAATAAACACCACAGATACACTATCACCACATCGTTAACAAAAAACCGGCCAAGAGCGATTCAGACTCACGCACCAAGAGTTCCGTACAAACTTGCGATATAAACAGCCATATCTTTTGACTGCGTTAACTTAGAGAGTTGATTTTCTCATAGCACAAAGGGACTACAGATTTCAACTCAAAACCTTTACGCGGTCTCGAAATAAAGGGTCTTGACTGACAGACAGACGGACGGACAACAAAGTGACCCAATAAGGGTTCCGCTTTTTCATTTTGAGGTATGGAACCCTCCAAAGGACGTTAGAATATAATGAAGCAGAAAGAGAAGCCAGGGGAGGACATACGCTGATCTTATTGGTAATGCTCTTTAGTTGCGAAGTAGTCGCAGGGAGTATAGTATGACTGGAATTATGAACAAAACTAAAGGAACGTATCAGGTCGCGTGCTGTCCTGCGTGCCCCCATGGCAGAAAGGCGTGAGTCCAAATGTGTACATCCTACGTCCTAATATATCACTAGTATCCTCCTTAATCATACTCAAATTTTAAGGCAAAAGTATGCATGCTTGTGTGTTTGTTGTGTGCGTTTGTGTTTGTTACTCCTTTACGTTCAAACGGCTTAACGAGTTTGAATGAAATATCTTATCAAGATAGCTTTTATTCTGGATTAACTCATAGGCTATATATTCTTAGGTACTATTTATACTTTTGATTTCTTGAATGATCAAATCACCGACATATTGTTTTTTTTAGGTCAGGACACACGCGGAGCGTAAGTTTGGAATCGTGTATGAATGTCCTGATGTTTCTTACTCTTTCACGCAAAAACTGCATAACAGATCTGGATGAAATTTGCCATACAAATAGTCTATAGCCTAGATTGGCCCATTGGATCCTTTAAACCCGGTAGAACCGCTACATGAACAATTAACATACTTCACGAGGGCATCGCTGCGGGCATGAGCACCTACATGCGTTAACTCACGCCTTTTTCAAATTGGGGTATGTATGCAGCAATCACGGAACGCCACCTGCTAAGATCCTAACATATTGCATCTGGTCATACATGCACGCCGATATATATGTAAATACCTATATATGTATAAATTAAAATATAGAGAAATACTTAAAATAAATAATAAAAAAATTCTAACATCCTTTTTTTTCTTTCCTACTGTATTTGTCTCTGCATCACCCTAAGGTAGACTGGAAGAAAATATCTAAGACATTAAGTTCGCGTTTGTACAAACTTGTGCTTAAAGTTTTAATAAATAAATAAAATAGGTAAGTACTGTTTAATCATCATTATCCTTATCCTTACCCCTTACTAATATTATAAAAGCGAAAGTGAGTTTGTTTGTTACCTCTTCACGCCTTAATGGCTAAACCGATTTTGATGAATTTTGGTACAGAGATAGTTGGGACCCAGGAGACGGACATAGGCTTTTTTTTAGAAAAAACTGGGATATGAGGGAGAAAGAGGGAAGCAAACGGCAAACTTAGCTTTGCTATTACAAATCAATAAGGCGCAAGGGATAAACTGCAGGTAGCAGGTACCTGCAAATCAGGAAAGGGGAACTGATTTACCCCAAATTTTACGCGAGCGAAGCCGCGGGCAAAAGCTAGTAATATATAATTATTGTCAACCTGTAGCTTTCCAGTACGCCACAACGGCCTTCCAATGACCGCTAATAAATGTTTAAAGGGATACTAAACTATTCACAGCTTTCAACAACGCTGTGCAATCATGCTGGTCATCGCAGTTTATGTAATCACAGACAGTTGGACGCTACTGCTTTTGACGTCACCCCAAGATTGTCGTTTTCTTAAATATCTTCGAAATGTTTGTATTCCGTAGTAAAATGAAATACCTCGTTAGTCTAATGGTCGCAAGCACGACTGCTGCGGTCTAGAATCCGACTACCAGGTCGAGCAAAGTGTGCAAAGGAAAAAAAATATCAGAACGTATGCAAAGTGATGGATTATACGTCACCTGCGTATACTTGCGTAATATTATAAGAGATGTACCGACTAGTCGAGAAAGTAGACTATTTGGCTATATTTGTATAATGTCAGCGATTAAACACTATACAAAATATTGTTAATAATATATTTTTTTTAATCAACTTTATTTAATTTATTAAGAATAGAAACTTTCTTTAGTTATCAATAATATTGAACTAAAACCAAGAAACATTTTTAATGAATATAGTTTAACGTGTAAAAGAGAAAAAGAACCTGGAATTTCCGTGACCCGCATGACGGGACGCGTGTACTCAATGAGAGCGATTTAGCTGTACATGAAACGAGGTCATACCCCTGTACTGCATTAAAAGCAATGACCGGCTAGTCTGCTCTTATATTTACCGCCATGACTGAAAACAGTCAGGACGACACTAATATTAATATAGCGTGGACCCTGTTCCCAATACGGTAGGCAACCTCTCCTCCCTCCTCTTAAGGAATATTTAAAAAAGTAAATAATATCTGTTAAAATGAATAAACAAAAAATGGCTAAACTAACTAAAGGAGAGAACCTCAAACCAACCCAGCCGCCGCGGGAGACGCTCCGGGCGTCGGGCGCCGTTAGACTACTCCCGGCCACCGTAGATGCGGGCCTGTGGACGATGAGCAATCGGTAGCTCCCCGTCCGTCTGCTTAGTCACGTCAGGTTGTGTCTACGGCGCGTTAGTGATCCACGTGTACCTCAAAGAAGTTTCAGCAAAGCAGAGGGGCCTGCCGGGGTTGCGGGTTGTTAGAAAGAGATATCGCGGCCCCGGATCATAAAAGGCAATAGAAAGAACATGGGTGGGTTTTAGCCAGTACAAGTCTGACACTACCCCTGCACTCCGTCCAGAGCGGGGGAACTTATTTGATGATTTTCCTATCCGTAAAAAGAAGTAAGGTTGAAGTAAAAGTGTGTTTACCTATATGTTATATTTCATACCCAGAATCGATACGTAATTTATCAACATCACATACGATAAATTATATCGAACGCAAACCTTGATTTACAATGCAAAGAAAAAAGAGTACCTATTATGTTTATTACTACAATTGGCTTTTTCCAGGGTCTTATTAAAGCAAGCCAGACAGCAAAAAATAGAAGCTTTACATTAACAACCTATCTAACTTGATCTCGTTTCGAAACACAAAAGTTTTGGTTCTGCAAATCATGCGCAGCTATTTACGAACACAAATCAAACAGGTTAGAAAAAGTTATTCGATGTGTGTGCCCGACTTGTGAAATTAATTATTGTTGTACCTATTTCTTAGTTCATTATAGTGAACCTTATCTGAATAACTTACAAAGAAGTTAATAGACGCTTTTTTAATAGGATGGCAAAACATCAAATTACTCAAATTGCTCTGGGCAAAGCGGAAGGGAGTGTCAGAATTTTACTGACTAAAACCCATCCATGTTCCTTCTTTTTGCCTTTGTGTACCACGGTATCTCTTTCAAACAAACTGCAACCTCGAGATTATAGATTCTTGGTTTGATTTTGTTTGGTTTCCAAAATACGTCCTATTTATATTATTATAAATGCGAATGTTTGTGAGGATGTATGGATGTTTGTTACTCTTTTACGTCAAAACGGCTGAACGGATTATGATTAAATTTGGCACAAAGGTAGATTATAGTCTGGAATAACACATAGGATAATAATTTATTTGAATAATTTAATAATCATAACACAGTAAACAGAAAATTTTAAGGTGAAAAATATTTTCGTCATTACATATTTTCATAAATATTCCTGAATAAATGTATTCATTATTTTAGATACCACGGATATCACAGGTAAAGTGCAGGTAGGTAATACTTTCTATTTAAGACATACATATACCACAAACACAAACTTCAAATGCATTTTTTTTGCGGCTGGGAAAACGTCAAATAACTTCCCCCGCTCTGGGCGGAGTGGGGGGGAGTGTCAGACTTGTACTGACTAAAACCCACCTATGTTCCTTCTACTGCCCTTTATGTTCCGGGGCTGCGGTATCTCTTTCGAACAACCCGCAACCCCGGCAGGCGGTAGTCCTGGCAGGCCCCTCTGCTTTGATGACATCTCTTTGAGGCACGCGTGGAACACTATCGCACCGTCGACACGGCCTGTCGTCTATAGACGGACGGACGGTAAGCTACCCATTGCTCACCGTCCACAGGCCCGCATCTACGGTGGCCGGGAGTCGTCTCGCGGCGCCCGACGCCCGGGGCGTCTCCCGCGGCGGCTAGGTTGGTTTGAAGTTCGCTCCGGAACATGGACTGAACCAGGGCCGGATGCGAGAGATCGCCGCCGCCGGTCGCCTCTACGAGGGCACGGCGGTGCTCCGCCCAAGGGGCAGACCGCCACTGTGTGCTCCACCGTGTTCTCCGGGCGATCGTCACAACTTCAAATGCATGTTGCGAAAAATGACAAAAATGACTTTCTATGGTTTTTACCGTACGGCCGTAATGCTTGCCAGTGCCGCATATAAGGCCCATACAACCAGTCAAGCTTAGCCTATATACTTATGACACTCCTACTAAACACCTCCTACTACATACTAAACGCCTCCTGTTAACATAAACATCTCTATCATATCCATTCACAAATATTTTGGGACGCGTTTTTTACCATCACAACTCGTCAGGTAGAAACTGACCGCAATAAGACTACATCTGCAGACGGGACAGGTGTATTCTAATACATATTTAACTGATAAATGATCCCGACTCGTTTGGGTACAATACATGGCGAAGGCAGGTGTATTTTGTTCTTCATTGTTTTGGTTTTCATCACATATTAGTATGTCCGTCTAATATTCTACTATATAATATTGCCGTGGAGTTGTAGTGCGTCTGGCATTCGCTGGAAACAAGGTGGATGATTTTTATGCAGTAATGAGGAAACGGGCCGCCTCCTTCATGTCCCGAATAAGAGCCACTACAAATGTTATTGTCAAGACTGCTGCAAATTTAATATTTGTGACTTGTAATTGTTTAATTAATGTATTTGAATAGTAACGTTTTCTATTATATCATGTAATTTATAACTGTTATTGTAATTATGGGTGTACTACCTGTTTTTTTTTTTTATAAATGCGAATTTTTGTTCATTTTATTTTACATTCATTCATTCAATCATTCATTTTACACACTAAATTATTTTTAAGACAAAAAAGATTCGGTCAGTGGATCGCAGTTAGGCAATACAATCCCGCAACAAAACAACAGGTAGGTTAAGCAAGGTGAGAAGGATAGGCAGGTTAGGCGCGGTAGGCAGGGTAGGCATGGTAAGCAAGGTGGACACTCGCAGTGAATCATCTTAGAAGCGGTATTTGACAATGGCGGACTCAACCACTCCGATCCAGATAATTTAATAAAGTTTGGACGACACAGTTTTCGCATTGCCTGAGCGATCGGTTGTTAATGTGTTTAAATGTTTGAAAAATTCCAATGTTATTTAAAAAAATAAAACTAGCATAGTCTCAGAGAAAACCAATGCCAGCAAAGCATAACATTATACAATTATCCTTACTATAATATTATAAAAGCGAAAGTGAGTTTGTTTGTTTGTTACCTCTTCACGCTTTAATGGCTAAACCGATTTTGATGAATTTTGGTACAGAGATAGTTGAGAACCAGGAGACGGACATAGGCTAACTTTTTTGAAAAAAAAGTGGGATGTGAGGGAGAAAGAGGGAAGAAAAGGGAAAACTTAGCGTTGCTATTACAAATCAATAAGGCGCAAGGGGAACTGTGTTACCCCGAATTTAACGCGAGCGAAGCCGCGGGCAAAAGCTAGTTAAAAATATTGCCCAAATGCCACACTTCGTGAAAGGATGGTAATTATAATTACAGGATTGTTTCTTTTTTAATCGGAGTGTTTTGAAGAAAAATACTTACCTTTTCGCACTGTTCAAAGCAAGAAGGTAAGTACCTAAGTATTATTTCCATTATTTACATCCAAATGAAGCGGAACAACTTTGGCAATTATTTCGCCCGTAGCTGTACGTAATTTACAAAATCTTCGCATTCTTAAACAAAAATAATGGATTGCACGATAAACGAAAAGTTAGATTGGAAACGAACTTGTTACAACTTCGCTAAGGAATATTATTTTGTTAGTGACAATGCTAGGAAATACAAAACTTTTTGGCTTCGACTGTTTTCTGCAATGTCTCTAAATGAAAATAAAATTGGTCTTGCAATTAGAATTCTTAAAGTGTTCAAATTGCTTTTGCCAGACGGCAGGATCAGCGCAGTGGCCGCCTTGACTTTCAGCGCTACGTGACGCGGGTTCGATTCTCTCACGTAAGAAATACGTGGCTAAACGGTAGACCGTCTGTTGCCTCGGTTAAAGTTCTGTGCAAGCTAGACTTTTGTCTGTAAACGTATCTATACTGTAAAAGCAAATGTAACTTTGAACATAAACACTAAATAAAGGTTTTTGATTGTGCGAATTTCGGTTACGTTACTTGTCTTATGCCCGTTTTCACTAACACCAAACGATCCCGAAATTAATGCCTGAATATTATTATTATAACTAACTCATGCCTCCGGCTTCGTCCAGATAAAGTTTGGTAATTGCCCAGGGAATCATACTCTCGTGATAAAAACTCTATGTGCTAATTCAGACTATAATCTGTGCCAAATTTCATCCAGATTCGTACAGTCATGCTGGGGTTATAAGTAAAATAGCAATATTTTTAGAATTTAAACTTTCCCACCCCAAGCGTTGAGTTGAAATTCACCAATGCGTTTTCGTTTAAAGATTAAATTAAGTCTCTAGTAGAAACGGACACAACACCACCACCATTAGTGAGTCCAAGAATGCTACTTAACAAGAGAGCCCTTCGCTATTTCACCTTGTTCATCGTTCAGATTGCAGATCAAAGGCTAAGCTAAGTTAGCTTAGCTTGCATAGCTTACGCAGTTTTTCATACTTTTGTACATAATGTAACAAGTATGAAAACTGTATCAGCTAAGCGAACAAAGCTAAACTAAGTAAGCTTAGCGCTTGGTCTGCAACCTGGACTAAACAACACCGTACGTGCAACCTACAGAGAAATGGTCGTGTAGTAAATTATAACAACAAACATTATGATTACATTTTTTAGCCTTAGAGACTACTTCAGCCTCTTCACTGTAAGTACTACTGTTTAACGTAGAGCGCCATCTAGAGCCGATTTCTAGAAACTTATACTTTCAGTAACTGATGACATAGACAACGGTACCTTTGGAAATCGTAAGAGGGCAGTTTTGTAAACACTTTATTTTAGGGAATCACATTGTATATTTTGATGGGTTTTTCTTTAAGATGTAAGTATTTAAAAAGTGTCGTGCTGCTGCAGCAGCTATTTTTTAAACGCGGATTAATCACATGATTCTTAATTCGGCTGTATTTCCTTATTTAAAAGGCTTTTTATATGCTTAAAATGTTTACATAAATGTATATTTTTTTCAGATTCTCCTTTTCTTGACCTTTATATCGGTTTACGGTGGATAGAGATTCCCAGAAGGAGCCTAGTTAATCTTGCTTTCAAGTCTGGCTATAGGAGATAACAGACGTTAGCGGGGAGTTCCATACTTGCACTTACTATTAGGTCTTTTCGACAAAATACTGACTGTAACAGTTTAAAACAATAACAAGAATAAAAGCATTACATATTTATTTATATAATTATCCAATTAGCATACACGCAAACACACAAGTACGGCTCATAACTGGCCGTAACGAAGTAAACGAACTTCGCAGTCAATTAGAGGCTTGTGTGTTCATCATGGTTGCAGTGAGCTGTTCTCACGGGTGTACCGTAATATAGACATCGATCTCTTTTGTTTAAATTCTCATTTTGATTAGAGGTTTTTAATTAAATTCAGTTTCAAAGCCGTTTTTTTATAATTGTTAGTATAGCTCAATTAACTCACTGAGAGAGCGAAAACACTGGCTAGAAGCCCGGGAGTTCCATGTTTAAAAAGGCATACATTTTGAAAATTCTTCTCTGAGAGAGGATTAAAGTTTGGGGAATCCCGGTTTGTCTTCTTTTTTAAATATTTATTATACCAATATTCAATAAAAATAAGTTTATGATAGGCAGCTGTTAATAGCTTAAGCATGCACTAGTGGTTTTAAAAATGAACTTATCATAATCTTAACGTTGTAAACGTAATCAGTACTGATTCGATTCTAAAAAAATTATCATTATCTACAGCACTTTTCGGCGGAAATTCATTAACAAAATATCATGTAAATTTTGACACTCCTTCTTAGTTCTGAGAATTGTTTTAATCTTCTAATTGGTGATTTGTGCTTCATACATTGACTTGAAGCTACCGAATAGAACCGATTGTCCTTACAGTGTAGACGGTATTAAACGGTACGCCAATGGTAATACTTGGACTTTCGTCTGACTTAACGTTTTACGGAGTTCTATTAGCACAAGGGGCCAGTTTATACTGGAATTGTGACCATTAACGAGAGTGAGCGTCATTGCATCCAGAAATACCAATACAGTACTGTATCACTTTTTTTTTTCTATCGAATATAACCGAGTCAAGTGAGCGACAGTGCCAGCAGTTTCTAAACACTATTATAGAAAGGATCGATTGCCCTCTGGTGCGGTACTGGAATAGTGTGCACAAGAGTTCTAGGTCAATATTTTTTTTATAGTAGCCAAGTTTTACTAACATAATTTTTATGCCATGTACTAACAATTTATGGATTCTTATCTGAAGTAAAAACTAATGCATACCTATTTTAATAACCTTTTTTTAGTTTCAACTGTTATAACTAAATATGTAAAATATGAGAAGTCAAATGTGACCTATTTTTTGGTTTCCAATAGAGCTAAAATTTTGCATACATATATATTTATTTTGGTTTAGTTGACAATGTGATAGATAGATAAGCGACCCCATTCAAAATCCATTATCGCGAACTCTCAAAGATGACGAATTCAAAACGTTTAGTTGATGCTTCCCACAACCCACGGGCTGGCTTTTACCTTGGCCAGAGGCTTAGCGTTGCCATATAACGTGGCAACGCGGCCAGTCTCTTGGAGACATTACCAGTTGACCAGACAGACTTGAAGACGAATTTGTTGACGGTACTTTTAGGTTATTTATAAATTAGTTTCTATAAGTAATTTTTGTATAGGTACGGTTTTATTAAGGAATCCTTACTAATATTATAAAAGCGAAAGTGAGTTTGTTTGTTTGTTTGTTACCTCTTCACGCTTTAATGGCTAAACCGATTTTGATGAATTTTGGTACAGAGATAGTTGGGAACCAGGAGACGGACATAGGCTAACTTTTATTAAAAAAAAGTGGGATATGAGGGAGAACGGAGGAAGAAAAGAGAAAACTTAGCGTTGCTATTACAAATCCATCAGGCGCAAGAGCAAAAACTGCAGGTCTGTTTGGTGTGTTATACCGAATTTAACGCGAGCGAAGCCGCGGGCGAAAGCTAGTAAATAATAAAGTTTAAACATAATAATTATTTTTATCTATTATATTATATTTTCAATCTATAATGTTCTTCTTAATTATTATATTAAAATTCATAGTAATTACAGTTAAGTTCCTCGTTTTTATTTATTTATTTTTTTAAATATTTTGTACCCTATCACAATGTTGTCGTATTTTACCTAAAGGTTGACTGGTAGAGAATGCCGTATGGTATTAAGTCCGCCTATGTACCACTATTGTACAAAAAGTTTATCTAAATAAATATTATTTAAGTACTGATAATTGTTACGGTACGCAAATTAGGAAAAACACTTACTCTCCACTTTCGATACAACAGTTTTTGATACAGCTGTGCCATATAAACTACTAAACAATTGGCAAATATGGAAACGCAACCCACTTAGTTAGAACCAACAAAGGTTTTATTGTGCAAACTAAAAGGTGTTAGTAATACACTCGTGGATCGTCAGTTGTTTCTAAGTGTTCAGACAAACTATGAGTGTGTTCGGAAAATTAGGATGCTGCTCTGTTAGGTAAATAGAAAACACTAAGACGGTGCAAATCGTGTTTTAATTAAGTATAAGTATAATATTTATTACACAAGAAGTGGTTACATTTTTTGTGAAGTTCCTGACTCCTGTGCTAGGTGATAGACCTGTCTTACAGGAACCAGTGCCCTCTCCTGATTTTACAGTGTTATGTGCAACAAGATTAACAAAACAAGATTTACAACAGGTAATTGTAGGTATTTTTTTTAACAAGATTCTTACCAAGGGGTATTCTATTCCGGGGTTGCGGATTGTTTGAAAGAGATACCGCGGCCCCAGAACACAAAGGGTAATAGAAAGAACATGGGTGGGTTTTAGCCAGTAAAAGTCAAACGCACCCTTGCTTCGCCCAGAGCGGAGGAAGTTTTTTGAAGATTTCCCATCCACTTAAAAAAGGGGTATCAAATGATCCAGTCCTAAGAGGTCAGATAGGCAGTTGCTCCATGTTAAATACTGGTATTCAGCTGATTAGCCTTGAAGCCGACCTTAACAAAGTTCGGAAAAGGATACGCAGATGATGTAGATTTATTTGGAACTAGCTGGCGTCTGCAGCTTCGCTCGGGTGGAAAAAGGATTCTATGTATTATTCCAGACTATAATCTACCTCTGTGCTAAATTTCATCAAGATCTCTGAATTTGTTGCTAAGCGCAAACCTCGAGAACAGCTGATCCGATTTCGCTGATTTTTGTTTGTTGTATTGGATAATATCAGAAAAGGGTTCTTATGAAAAAAGTAGGGTAGGTAGGGTATGTAGGGTAGGTTGGGTAGGTAGAAAAATACACATAAGGACAGCTAGTATTTTATAAATATTTGTTGTCACAATTTTTCTTTACCTGTTGCTTTCTTCCAAACACAATTTTATCTTCTAATTATAGTTTTTCTAGCCTCGTTAGGCTATTTCCCTCTCCCACATTTATATTGAAAGTTCCCTGAATTGTGACTTTTCCCAACTACATATGTTAGGGTTGGCCTCCAATCTAACATACGTACAGAGACACTCCGCCCCTAAAATGACCCACTGACCCTATTCATACTGCTTGATTGAAAATTTATTAATTACTAAAACCTACAATGTCGACAATAAAATTGTATCTAGGTCTAAAATAAATCTCCAATACCTTAATAAAAAAAACGCATTTGTAAGACATTTCATAATGTTCCCAGGTAATTTTAAACAAATGGTGGAGGTTTACTTACCAAAATAGTGCATTTTTATCCATCGATCGCAGAGCAAGTAATCAATCGTTTACTAAATTAAGTACTGTAATATTCACTGAATCAATTAAACACAGTTCAAAAAAGTTTAAGCCGAATATTTTTAACAAATTGTGTTCGAAAAAGAAATACCAAAACGCGTAAGATATAAATAAAAACAATCCACCATTTCAGTTTCATCATCACCAGATTGAATCACATTTAATACGATAATCGTCGCCACAATCAACTAATATCTTTGGCGGTTGAGTGGCGCTTATCAAAATTAATCATTTACCTTAGTCAGTCAGTGTCAGTGATAGCTGACAGTGGTGGTTGTGTCCGTCAGTGCGCGCTATGTTGTGTTTGTTTTGTGCATATTCTGTGATAGTGCCGCTTTGTTGACAAATATGGTAAGTGTTTATGTTATTTTTTAATTAACTTTGTAGTATTAATTGCGTCGGTTGATAGTGCAAAGGATTTTGTAATAAATGACGGTGTAGTTTTTCACAGATAAAATTGCAAGGAGTTGTCAACTTTTTATTTGGTTGTGTAGGTCAAGTTTATTTTTATAAACTTATGTTTTTAGAAAACAAACGATATTAAAAAATATAAAGCTGGAGAGTGCTAAAACCGTCTACAACGTAATGACGTTTGAGTAATTTTCAATTTGAATAGTGTATGAAAAAAGTGGGAATTCTGCAATATATGTTATCCATCAAGGTTGTTGGGGTATCGCATTACCCGATTTACAACCTTATTACTGAATAGTGTTATAGGTCAGATTTGCATTCACTCCAGGAATAAAACTGGTATTCAGTTGCATCCGGTTAGACTCGAAGCTGTCCCCAACGTGGGAAACAGGCTAGGCAGATGATGCCGATGGTAATGAGATTAACGTTAGGCCATTTTTTATATATTTTTGGTGATCGGTTTATCTGTATTGTAAGGTAACTAACCTACGGTTCCTGCCGCCACTATCTTATATCTACAACCTTGAAGATTCCCAAACAGTTACTCATCGAATCTATTGACAACAAAAAGTAATTGACTACATAAGCCATGCTGTAAAACGCATAACAATCAAACAAAAAAGTATTTTATTTGTATATAAGGTACCAATGTACGATAAAAAGCTAAAGTCTGCAACAACAACAAAATGCGACAAAATGGTAATTTATTTATTTTGCTAATAATAAAATACAGTGGACTCAGCGATCATTGTGCCGATAGTCGTTACAGCCAATGGCTTAATTGCCAAGAGCCTCGACCAACACCTGAGAAGGCTCTCGTTAGGCAGCTGGATCAAGGGCTTGATACAGAAAGCGGTACTCCTGGACACGGCTCGTATTGTTAGGAGGTTCCTTTCTCTGGAGCCCTGACTGCCGGTAGCTTGGACCCTGTTCCCGATACCGGCAGGCTACTATTTTTATATTTTTAAAGGTTTTTTGGTTTGCTAAGAAATATGTAAAAATATAAAAAATATGTACACGAATTAATAAATGATCAAAAAATACATACGCGCCTGTAATTCCCAACGGGTAAAGTAGAAGCGTACCTAATAGTAACGCCCACATTTCGCCAGTTTTGTTTGTAAGTCCCATGTTATAAGGGGCTAGGCCATTGCAATCATCCGGATACAAATTCGAACTCTACTGGTTGCAATGTAATGGGAAAACCCAATAACATGTTGCCCGACCTGGGAATCGAAACCAGGACCTTGAGGACCTGGTTTCGATTTGCGCGACTGCTGATCTTGAGATCAGCAGTCGCGCTTGCGATCACTAGACCAACGTGACACTGTTTACAAAAGTTTCTCGCATAAGTTATTGTACTCGTAATAATATTTTTGATTCAAAAAAGGAATAGTACACACTAGCTGGCGACCGCGACTTCACCCGCGTGATGTTCAAAAAACAAGTACCCTATGTGTTATTCCAGACTATAATCTACCTCTGTACTAGATTTCAACAAGATCCGTTCAGCCGTTTTGACGTGAAAGAGTAACAAACATCCATCCTCACAAACGTTCGCATTTATAATATTAGTAGAAGTGTCGAACACGGATAGTGTTGTATAGAATCCCCGACGCTTTTATCGCGACTCGAGAGATTACACAAGCCCTAAACATTTTTCTATCGATTTAGCAGCGACCTTAGACCCATGACATTGCAGAACCATATAAACTCCAATGTCTTTTTTTCCAATTCCTGTTATCAATAAAATAATTCAATGTGGATGGATAAGGACGGTAGTGCCTTGATATCGTATCGACTGATATAAATCTGCTTCTATTGTCATGTAGTAATTAAATCTAACAAATGTTTTTGTGTTGTTGCAACACTTTCGTGGGCGTGATGCGCAGGTTTATGTTGACATACGACGCTCTTTTGTTTTCGATATCTGCCTTCACAATATGTACAAGGCCTGTTCTGCGCGTTTTCACCCGCGTCTTTAGTTGCTGCCCCGGTCCTGAGGGTAGTAGCGTGATGTTGTATATGTTACTTCCTGATAATGTAGCTTCCCATTAGTAAAAAAAAAATTGAAATCGGTCTAGTAGTTTTGGAGCCTATTCGATACAAACAAACAAGCAAATCTTTCCTCTTTATAAAATTTGTATAGATAAAATTATTCTTTTTTAGGGAAATTAACAGAATTATTTTTTAATAAATGAGTTCAAATTAGATTTTAATGAATAAGTAAAAGGATCGATTGATTTCAATGACTGAGTGCATTGCGGGTCGCGGGTTCGATTCCCGTTCGGAAAAAGTATTAGTATGGCCTACAGGTAATACAAATAATAGATGTCCCAGGTCTAGAAGATTTTTGTGTATATGAGTTTAGATGTTTGTAAATGCACCGTGCATTTAAAAATAATAATTTTGAGATTCGCGAATTCTAAAAGCAATTTACATACAATCCAATCTATGCTACGGATATCACAGATTAATAAGCAGGTATTTACAATAAAAATATGCGATAAAATATAATATGTAATAGAGTATATCTAAGTAGATAAATTCCTTATAGACATTCCAATAAACTGACTGTTTGGGCACAAGTACGCGTGTCATCGTTGCTTTACAAGAACGATAGTTTATGATATCTTTAAGTATCTCCCATGTTCATTTTTTTGCCCCATACGTAACCGCATTCGGTTAGACTGGAAGCCAACCCCAACCCAACATGGTAAAGAAAAGGCCAGGCTCAAATCTAACCGAATGCACCTTATAATTGTACATTAAGCGACTGCCAGTCTGACCACCACAACCTATTTACCAAGTAACAACCCCTTTTCGTAAGATTGGTTTTTAGACTTTTGACTGTTACGACTGTCAAAAATCTATGTACCTATATGATATAGTCCCTATATAAAGAGAGTATATAATATCCCATTTTGATGATCTGGTGATTCGTGTGCGTTCGCGCAGCGGAATGTTGTTGAATTTAAAGCTTTTAATTATGCAGATATTTAGTGTATGACGTCGTGTAATTGTGTATCGTAAAAAAAAATTTGTGCACGCAGCCATTGTGGAGAAATTCACCAAAAACTGATTCCGCTGGGCGAACGTTGTCCTGGCGGAACTTTTTTTGATTTATAGACTTTAGAAGAAAAGTGATGAGTCTAAAAATTAGTGTGTATTTGTGTGTAATTGTGTATGTATGAATAAAATTTGTGCATGCATAAACTTCGGAGAAATTCAAGTTTCCGCTGCGCGAACGTTTGGCCATTAGCTAGTTTTCATATAAAGCGCTTACATAGAGAGCTGTAGATTTTTACATACGTTGTTTTGAATTTGTGTATATTTGTGTAAAAAACAGATTAAGATAAAATCGTAGGGCTTAAAAGATAAAAATATAAACGTAAAATACGCTTATTAGGTCTTAGTTCTTAAAGTATGCACTTTGGGGTCTAGATTTTCACGTTTATACAAACCTTGTAAGTGTCTGTAACATGTTGCCAAGTATCAATGATGTTCCGTTAGTAATTAAAGAGTTATAGGACCATTTACCATGAATAAATCACTGTTTACAAAGCAGTCAAATATCACGACGTTCTAAAGGAATTGCATGGTAAAATGTATGCCAATAATTAGTGTATTCATTCAACTATTCACATGCAAAATTTCATGTCATTAAATTCAGTAATTAAAGAAAAATAATTATAATACTGACGAAGCATCGAAAACCTACATAACCCGACCAAGTTCGGATGGCTACAAAAAAGCGGCCGTGCCATATATCTAACAAACGTTCTTAACCTTCCAATATAGTATTTATTAATTTGGTACAGTTGCGTACACAAGCGATAGGAAAAAATAAAACAATTGCATTTCTTGAATGAAAAATATTTTAAAATAATAACGCCACTATCTACGATAAAAATAAATCTTCAATTATCAAGTACTTCTATTTAAATATCCGTGTACAAAAATATTTTTAATTCCATATAATAAATTATAATAACGTTAACAAACGCTTGCAACGACAGCAATAGACTTAAACGTAAGTATAATATTTCGAGCTTCAATAAAAATTAAAATCACACCACATAACTAGACTAATCCGTGAAATCTTCACTAGAAATTAGTTGTATGAATTTTATTTGTCTTAAGCAATATATCTAGATTATATCTCAAATCTCAAGCGCATACTTAAATAAAGTACCTACGTAAATACTACCTACTTTCTGTCATAGTCAAATACATTTAAAAAAGTAGGTGTACAAAAATAAATGACCTATAAATTATATCAAAACAACAATTGTGTTATCACTTATACCAATTCAATACCGGTATTATACTCAAAATTTTGGGATGTTACCCAAATATATTGCACGGCCGCTTTTTTGTAGCCATCCGAACTTGGTCGGGTTATGTAGGTTTTCGATGCTTCGTCAGTATTATAATTGTTTTTCTTTAATTACTGAACTTAATGACATGAAATGTTGCATGTGAATAGTTGAATGAATGCACTAATTATTGGCATACATTTTACCATGCAATCCCTTTAGAACGTCGTGATATTTGACTGCTTTGTAAACAGTGATCTATTCATGGTAAATGGTCCTATAACTCTTTAATTACTAACGGAACATCATTGATACTTGGCAACATGTTGCAGACACTTACAAGGTTTGTATAAACGTGAAAATCTAGACCCCAAAGTGCATACTTTAAGAACTAAGACCTAATAAGCGTATTTTACGTTTATATTTTTATCTTTTAAGCCCTACGATTTTATCTTAATCTGTTTTTTACACAAATATACACAAATTCAAAACAACGTATGTAAAAATCTACAGCTCTCTATGTAAGCGCTTTATATGAAAACTAGCTAATGGCCAAACGTTCGCGCAGCGGAAACTTGAATTTCTCCGAAGTTTATGCATGCACAAATTTTATTCATACATACACAATTACACACAAATACACACTAATTTTTAGACTCATCACTTTTCTTCTAAAGTCTATAAATCAAAAAAAGTTCCGCCAGGACAACGTTCGCCCAGCGGAATCAGTTTTTGGTGAATTTCTCCACAATGGCTGCGTGCACAAATTTTTTTTACGATACACAATTACACGACGTCATACACTAAATATCTGCATAATTAAAATCTTTAAATTCAACAACATTCCGCTGCGCGAACGCACACTGGTGATTCATAGATTTAAGTAAAACTAATATCAATACAGCGCAGTCTGCGCCGTCATTACTGATACCAGCTCAACTTTACAAGCTACCTATGTGGAACCAAGTAGAAAGTACTTAAATACCCTTTAATTATTCTTAGGATAACCAATCTACTCGGACCATGGGGTCCGTAGTGCTCCAAGTGGGTGCCCTAGAACTCCTGGCACGGTACTCCATGAACTCTGGTAGGGCTACCAGCCTTTTATCTTCGTTACATGACTTCAGAATGCAAGAAGTAGAACTAGCCCACGGAAAACAATGGAATTGGAAATATTTGAGGGTGAGTTTTCTTATTGCGTTTTTAAGACTTTTTCTTGGTCATCTGTATATTTTCGAGTAGATTTATGCTTTTGAAGTAAAGTTATTTTTTTTTCTTTGGTCATCTAGATGTCCAAAGACAGTTTCTGTTTATGCGAAACCCGAGACACGTGTTTAGTATGTTTAAGGAAAGAATGTACTTATGTCAAAATTTCAGATCTGTACCATAAAAAATCACAAAGTTATAAGCTTGTTATATTACCTGGGTGACAGTACCTACAAAAACACGGTCTTCTTCTTCTTCTTTTCGTAGCGATGAAACTCAGATTGTATTTCACCAATATGTAGCTAAAAGCACAACTTTAGCATTCAAACAAACAAAAACTAAAAAACACGGTCACCACGCGACAGTCGAACACGCTGCGCACGACTACTGTCGCTTTGCCCTGCAATGACTTGTGTTACAATTCTACAATTACCAAGTATAGAACTATTGATAAAAGATGTAATTTTTTTTTAGGACCAATTTGACCAGAAAGACTTAGAAGGCTTGTACAGAAAATATGATGACAAACTGAGAGAAACACTGATTTATATTTATTTAACTTTATTAGTAGTTTTTTCAACCACACATGTAGGTTTAGTTGTCGCTAGTACATTTTCTGAGGTAAGTTCCCGATATTTACTTCATAATTTTGTGTTTTGTTTTAGTAAATAAATATTTGTTGGACTAATTAGGACCCAAATCAAAAAATGTTTGCAATTATAATGGTTATCAAATCTATTAGACTCGTCTTTAAAATAAATTCTAGGAAAGGATTATTGAAAATTTAATGTCACATTATTATGCAACAAAGTTTATCAAACATTGGCAGTTTAAATGTACAGCCGGGAAAATTAACAATCTATCATTTTGCCTTATGCAGCTTATTTACCGTTTTATAGCAATTTCAGACAACTGTCAAAATTATGTTGGTAGTAAACCTAAATAGTTAATCTCCCTGACTTTGCTAATGCTGATGAAATATGTGTCTGAACGAGTGATATGTATGAATGTTGATAAATGGAGAGCAACAGGAAGGCGAACGAAACGATGTATGAAATTGTGTAAGGATAGATTTGAGGGAGAAAGGAGTTTATGATGTCGTGACGTCTGACAGGGAGAATGAAGGTAGAAAACGTGTTACGCCGACCCCAAATAGATAAATAGATGGGTCAAGTGTAGGCAGATGATGACTTTGCTATATATTGATGGCGACATTTTATTTGAAGTCTCTCGAATTCCTACACGTAGCAAGAAATCACAGACTTCAGCGTTGAGTCTGGGCTCAAGGTGGAGGCTTACATATTGTAATGTCCAAACATTCATCTGCGAGCTACTTTACAGGACGACATGGAAACCGAAAATATAGACGAGTCATTATCATCAATCGCGGTTTTCTTCCAGCAAATACAATCAACATCCACATATTTAACGATGGGAATGTACATATTACGGATAGCTATACCATTTATATCCTTATGGAAACCTTTATACTATCCTATGAAAAAGAAATGCTTCTGGATGCCTATACTTGTCACTTTTATTGTGACTTTGGACCTTGTTTTTACTGGTAAGGGATTTTATTTTGTAATTTTCACCTGGCCAGCAAATATAACTACCTACTGGATTTTACATCAAATTAAAAGAAACAGTTATGGGTTCAATACACAACCCTGAGGGACACCAACTTGAATCTCGCTAAATCAGAGCCACGCAATGTATCTTCTTAAAAACATATTGAAACCCTTTTATGTTCACCATTATTTTCAATTTTAGTTCGGTGACATTGATCAATTTTATTTTCTCTATATTAGATATCGCAATAAGCATCTACAGCTCGTTCGAAGGCATCTCTTTAAGACCTGCGTACGCGACTATGGCTCTGCTCTCCAACTACATCTTCTTACCTATGAGGAACAACTTTTTGGCAATATTCCTCGGTGTTTTAGTCAGTACTATATATGTGCTGATCTTCGCATTTTTCACTTATGACCAGGATCCTTTAATCGTCACAGTGGTAAGTGATATAAATAATGATAGATGATATTCTGTATTTTTTGCACAAATACTTTTTTGTTATAGAATTTAGTTCATATGAAAGAAGCCAATGGCGCATCATCAACCGGGCACAAATTATACCTTTTTTATGGATGGGAAATCAACAAATTACTTCCCCCGCTCTCGGTGAAGCGAGAGAGGGAGTGTTAGGTTTTTACTGACTAAAACTCATCCATGATCCTTCTTTTGCCCTTTGTGTTCCGGGGCCTCGGTATCTCTTTCAAACAACCCGCAACCCCGGACAAACCGCAATCCTGGGTAAATTACACCTACGGTACTATGGTACTCTTAATATTGAGGTATTATCCAACCCACGAGCGCACGATCATATTAACTTATTAAGAGATAGAGTAGGGGGTGGTGAGGGATAAGGTCTACTGATTTAACGCTATAAGTTATTGTGAATGTGGTAACGATAAACAAAAAGACTCAATTTCAAATAGTTTTTAAACACATAATCGCCTTATTGGCTTGAACATTTAATCCTTTTGGGTTTTTCCAATATTAAATTTTTGGGATGATATTGATTTCTGCCATTTATTCATAATATTCTAATCGTTCGTTTATCGATCACGCCACTCAGCGATAAAGTGATTTATACAGAACTAGCAACCCGTCCCTGCTTCGCACAGTTTTAACGATCAAAAATCGAGGTTTATTTTTTTATAGTTTTAGTCTGTCATCTTGTTCTGAGCTGTATTTTAATACAATTAACATAACACGCCTGTGTTTTACCAAAAGGGCATTTCGCTAGCTATATTTAAGTCCCATGTAATAAAGGGTTAGCCTATCATCGTCAAATTTAATGGAATATACCAATAACACTGCCAAAATCCAACTAAGGACATTATGCTTGGCCTTACCACTTGCGACCACTACACCAACTAGGCAATTGACAACAATATGATGACTTATTGTTGTAATTGTGGTAACGATAACGTTTAGGACATTTAGCAGCAGATAAAACTTATCAGAAGCTTATTTAAGAACCCGACTGATCTCATCTGTCATGGTCAATGATAGCTTTGAAACATTTATCTGTCTTATTTCTCTCTCGTTTGCTGTAAAAGCTAAAATCGCTTTCAAAATCATTTGAAGAAATGCGAAAATCTTTGAATAACTTTAACTAGTTGAATGTCGTAAAAAACGTGCGAAAACGTTCCCAAAATCGACGAATTTATGAGTTACGTTTTAGCGAGGTAGGCCTTCAGAAAACGAAGATTTTACCGTTAAACCGTACCGTGTAAAGTTACCCCATGGGTACTTAAGACACGTAGCATTTTGTACTATGTTCCCCCGTTGGAAATTAACGGCATTCAACGGTAGATGAAGACAAACCAGTAATTTTTTATATCCTCACCAATACTCTGATGAAATGTCAATTTGTAGACAAATTTGAGTTAGGTGTCATATTATTTCATTTTCATATCATCTTGTAAACAAGGTCCGCTTTTACACGGTTTTTTTTTCTCAAACCTTGGATTCTTCTGTTTCAGGTAGCGTCAGACATAATATATCTGATTGGAGTCAATCTCATGGGTGTGTACTTCAGACTGATGAACGAAATAGTGACGAGACGATCCTTCTTGGACAGAAGAGCGTGTGTCGAAAGCACGCTGAGACTGAAGTTTGTTAAGGATCAGGAGGCAAGTAACTACTTAACCATTTTTTAAACTGTATCACTCCTGGGTAAAGGTCTCCCACTTTCCTTCCACTTTTCGCGGTGATGCGACTCTTCCGCTAATTAACGAGAAAGCCAAGATACCAATCTACAACATTGTAAACATTTTGAATAGGTATTTTATCAGAAATTTATAAAAGCATTTGCACAGGTTTTACTAGGATTCTCGCTACTTTTTCATTTTTTTTTCGAAATCCAGTCATTTACACCACGCACTATCCAAAGTGATCATCGCGGGAGTATACGACTGCTGCGTTCAATTTGTTCGGAGAACCACAACGCCTTCTTCTTCTTGTGCTAACTCGTAGTCCTCCGGTTTTTAGAACAAATGAACAACAAACAATGTCAGGTGACTGATCTGTTTGGACTCAAAGTACAATATCTAAAAATCTTAAGAAGATTGTCCTTGCCATTATAAGTTATCATTAATTAAGGTTTTTTCCCTTTTTAAAAATTACATAAAAACAGTGGTATAGGTATTAATCTAATCTACTGATAAGAGACACTTACTACTTACATTCATTTGGAAAGATTATCCAATTATGATTGATAGTTTATTTTGACATGGGAATCGCTAGACTAGTACATTTTCGAGGATTTTTATAAGTTATCATCTTATATCACTTTTTTGTCGCAGTGTACAATTAAATAAATGTAATAATACCTAGTCTATAAAAAACCAAAAACAAAATCGCTTTCTAGTATTTTTCAATGGAATGCATGATAGACTGCTATCTTTGGGAGACCGCCATATTGGATTTTTTGGCGTCTTTGCATTATTTCAGAGCGCGATCTGAAATAATTAAAACTTTGTTTTATTGTTAACATTTTACTTTCAGGAACGGCTTATGATGAGTATATTACCAGAGCACATAGTATCCAAAGTGCGTCAGGACATCAGAAATATGTTTATGGGAATCGAAACCCGCTCCCTAAGCAGCAATTTGAGGTCTTTCAAGTAAGTTCACTTGATTTTCGTGGAGTTCCTTGTTGCTTTTTCTTTGTACTTATAGAGATAGACTATCATTCCATAAAAAAATCTCCCCAAAAGTTGCAATGCTGCACCTTGCGTCTTGGGCAAAATAATTATTCCTGCGAAATCTGCAGGCCTTTCCAACACCGTTCACCGTTCTCCTGCTCTTACCCCTATTTATTTGTGGTCGGCTCAGCATGTCACCTTCTTTTGTTAAGAAAAAATATTTATATACTATATATATGATGAAAGTCTGCATTTTTTTCTGGGCAACAACATATAAAATCCTTAAATACAGTTATCTGTCGATTACAGTCAACTTTATGTGGAAGAGCATGACAACGTGAGCATTTTGTATGCGGATGTAGTGAACTACACGATGATATCGACCACTTTATCGCCGATGAGGATGGTGGAGCTACTGAATGAGCTGTTTGGCCGATTCGATGAAGCTTCTGAGGTATGTATTTTCTTTAAAATAATTTTTAATCCCACATGCACCACATATTATGACCATAAAGCCTTGAAAGTTGTAATGACCTTTGGTGTTGGATGCAACATATGTTCACACGCTTGTACCATCCCATCTTCCTAACATCACATCATCATCATCATCTTTAGCTGTGCTGTAAATCTCAAACGAAACATATATCCTTACTAATATTATAAAAGCGAAAGTGAGTTTGTTTGTTTGTTTGTTTGTTTGTTACCTCTTCACGCTTTAATGGCTAAACCGATTTTGATGAATTTTGGTACAGAGATAGTTGGGAACCAGGAGACGGACATAGGCTATTATTTTTTTAAAAAGAGTGGGTTATGAGGGAGAAAGAGGGAAGAAACGGGAAAACTTAGCGTTGCTATTACAAATCAATAAGGCGCTACCGAATTTAACGCGAGCGAAGCCGCGGGCAAAAGCTAGTATATAATAATTTAATGAATAGCCCTTTGTGTCTTGTATTTGAGCCGATTGGGGTTGAAACAGTAGGGCCATGGGGTCCTCGTGCTCACTGGCACGACATATTGATAAAGATTATTTTCAGGAACATGACGTACTTAGAATAAAATTCTTGGGAGACTGTTACTATTGTGTCAGCGGAATACCACAACCTAGCGAACAGCATGCCAAAAACTGCGTAGACCTTGGGTTGGAAATGATCCACATTATCAAAGACGTCAGGTATGGAGCTTTTTCATTTACGATTCCAGTATAATTCAACTTTAATCGGGAAGTTCACTAATACAATAGTTATTAGAACCTTGGATGAGTGGTATTAAGTATTGGTGGTAGTAGAAGAAGTGTTCATATGCCGCGTGGTGCATATAATGCAAGTTTAAGGATTGTTTTACTTCCTAGCCTACCTAACCTAACCCTTTTTTTGTTGATGTGGAAATCCTCATGGATGTCCCCCGCCCTGGGGATGGCGGAGGGGTCTGGCAAGACTAGCATTGACTAAAACCACACCAGCGTTCAATCGCACACTTTTTTTGCGTCGGAGTAAACAATTACAACTTCTGCTGCCCCGGACTAGTGCTGGCCCGCTTGACCTGTGCGGGCCAGCACTGGACAAGCGGGACCTCGTCCCGCTTGTCGCCGGGGGGAGTGAGGTTTCAAACTTCCCTTACTACGTTTGTGAGACGCGAGCGTGGAACACTACGCGCCACCATCTCGGGTCCAATGTGTAATATCCCCGAATCCGTCGCTCCTGGACCTACCAAACCTAACCCTTACCTAACCTACCTTAAGCGGTACCTAACCGCTTAAGGAAAACATCTTCAGTAACCATGTTCTAGGACCAATTATCCGAAGACATTCGCAAACCCACACTAGGGCAGCACTCCTTTTCACAAAGAGTAGGCTTATGTCTGCCTGTGTGCAAAAAGACGAAATATTTTAGGCTGATTACTGATTTTGCAAAAGTAAGTGTCACTCTTAGACTGTCCGTACCGACAAATCAAACAATTAGACCATTGCGTATAGTTTAACCTTTCTTTGCGTAGATAGAAAATAATACTTTAGAGTTCAATAATCGAAAGACCTAACAGCCTCATTACATATGTTTTTAGAAAAGATACACAATCTTATTGTTTTCACTTCGATTGAATATTTTTGCCATTTATAGCTTGCAACGTCAACCATGCCATATTACTGCAACATACCTACTTACTAATAATAATACATACTCGATTTACTTGCATTGCAACAAATGAGGAAGTTTTTGGAACTGACAATACCACGTTTTA
The DNA here is from genome assembly GCA_905475445.1 of Ochropleura plecta. Lineage (NCBI taxonomy): Eukaryota > Metazoa > Arthropoda > Insecta > Lepidoptera > Noctuidae > Ochropleura > Ochropleura plecta. Next base: position 16,018,802 of record FR997723.1, read on the forward strand.
TATTTAGTCATAAAAGTGAGACAGCGACAAGCAACAGAACAACTTCGTTCTTCGTTCGCACTTGTTTTGGCGCCCTAGATGCAGCAGTCATAGTACAGCAAAGCAGTTCCGAACCAATAATCAGTACCTTATTCGGTTCTTATTTTGCTTGTGCCGATTGCTAAAGTCTGGGCTTTGACTTGGAACTTATTATCACTGAATTATGTTCGGTTCGGCGCATCATAATGCGAGCAAAGACTAGCTGTTTTTTTCAAACCAGCATTAAATTCGGCTTGACCGAATCAAGCCGGAATATTAGTGCAGTATCACTAATTACAATTAGTGAATTGTTCACTAATTGTACAATGCGTATTAAGCTTCCGAAATACATAATTATGACTACTGCTTACGTTATTTTCAGAGAAAAGCGATCGCTTAACATTGACATGAGAATAGGAGTTCACTCTGGGAAGATATTAAGTGGCTTAATCGGTATCAGGAAATGGCAATTCGATATCTGGTCAAAAGATGTTACAATAGCTAACAAAATGGAATCCACTGGTAAATCAGGGTATGTGACCACTTTTTTCATTTTCTCAATTAAAACGAACTAAATTCAAAGATAGACAATGCATAGCTTAACTAAGAATAACGTAGCATCTTTGCACAAAAAAACACCTGAAACTACAAGCTGGAAAAGGATTTTTGAAAATGTATTCCGTAAACAAGCCGATAAGACATACCATAGGGCACAAAAGTTGACTTTTACTCAATGTGTTTTATGGTAGAGTTCAAATAAATACTAATATAACATGAATACTTCGATACCTACTTCAAGATATGAACATGACGTTAGATAACAATTATTGTTTTAGTAAACTCATTAAGGGCAAAACAGCACATGATAATATTATAATGAATTTAAAACAATTTTTTCCAGAAAAGTACACGTGACTAAACAAACTCTCGAATTACTTGTAGAATACGCCAGAGAATACATTATTGAACCAAACTTTGAATCTCAAAATGATCCTTTTATTGCGAAAAATAAATTGGAAACATATCTGCTGTCGAGACCAGGAAGGGTAAATTTCTGTGAAATTTCATTCATAAAAATTAAATTGATACATGTATGTGCACGAATATAAATTGTATAATTTCAGGCGCTTGAATACAAACCATTCAGGCGAGCATCAGTCGGTTTCAACAAAATAATAACAAAAACCAATACTTCTACTAGAGTAAGTACGATTCATGCATTTATTTCTACAAGACATTATCACGCGATAATTTGTTATATTATTTATGTATTTCTAGTAGCGAGCGGAAAATAGAAACACGAATAACTTCCGAAGAACCACAACGTTCATGGATGAGAATTTGGTTGAATACCAGCAAATGTTGAAAGCCGCTGACGCCCAAATGGCAAAGGAAATTGAAGATATGACAAACGGCAAGTAAGTTCAAATCCATTTCAACTGAAAATTGTTTGTACTCCTAGCTATCAATAATTGTATCGTGTATACGAACCTCTATTGACCATAAATATATATGACTTTTTCCTAGTCTACTTAATAACAAAACCAGCCAAGTGCGAGTCGGACTCGCGCATCGAGGGTTCCGTACAAACTAGCGACATACACGGCCTATATATCTTTTGACTATAGACTTGAGGGTCGATTTTTTTCACAGCTTCAAGGGACCACACGCAACCTTCACGCGTTTCCCAGATCTTGACAGACATATAGACAAACAGACGGACAAAAGTCAAAGTGATCCTTTAAGTTAAGGGTTCCGTATTAACTTTTTGAGGTACGGAGCCTTAAAAACGATTAAGATAATACTCTAGAAGATAATGTGAGGAAAGTTTTGAGTATAAAATAAACGATGCATGGACTGCATGATAAAAGAGGCTACTATCATGACGACTAATCAAGAAGTATAGTAGAAGTCATACTACCTTGACCCTATAGAAATGACACAAGAATTGATAATTCTGATATTATTCAAATTAGCGACTTGTCAAATCAAATTACATTTGTTTGCAGAGAACATTTCCGAAATGAGTCTAAGCTGAACAGGTTCACATTGATGTACAAGAATATCCAAATGGAGAAGACTTTTCTGCTGCTACCAGACCCACTGTTCAAATATTACATTACATGCTGCCTGATCATCTTCACACTGATGTTATTAATCAATGGGCTTACTACCATGTGGTAAGTCAGTTTAGAATTTACTAACCTTCGGGCTAAAAGAAGAAGGAAAGAACAAGAACGATCTTGAGGTTGTTTTATCATCAGAATGAATTGTATGTTTATATGTCTAGGTTTGAAGGTTTCCAATGGTACGCTTGGACACTACTAGGTGCTCTCCTAGTTGCACTGATCATAATGCAGCCCTTCACTTGGTTCCAATTCCTCTGGACCAAATATAAAGGCTATGAAGAGCCGCGGAATAAATTCCTACGATGGATCTACGACATTTCAGCTAAAATTATCAGATCAGCTGTTGTAAGGACTACCATTTACCTAGTTATAAGTATTGGACTTGCTACGACTTCTGTGGTGAATGTCATCGCTTGCAGAGAAGTAGAGGTGCCTGAAGGTGAAACTGTGCTCTCCAACTGCATTTCTTCGTGGGTAATCACATTTCTATATTTCCTTCTATTTAGTAATGATTGTTCCTTCAGTTTTTGATATTAACCTTCTTTTCCAGCATGTAACCCAGTGTTGGGGTTTGGCTTTGTTATTGAACTTTCTGTTCAGCAGGGTTTTCTTCATTTTTAAATGGATTGTCGCTGGTGGCATGACATTCTTTTACTTATGGATAGTATGGGAGATAAAAACTTCGCTCTTCATCGATGACGTGACATGGAATGTTGGATTGGATCCTAGAATATCTCACACTTTAGCCGTCGTCGTTATCACTGTCACTTTGTATTGGATTGATAGGACTACGGAGTTTAGAAACAGATTGGACCACTTGTGGCAATTACAGTTGAAAGCAGAGCAAACGGAGGCAGAGACTATGTTGAAAGTAAATAACATGCTTCTGGAGAACATATTACCGGCCCATGTAGGTGCGTATTTAAAACTTTAACACACCTGTTTTGAGCAATCAAATTTTTTGGATTGAATGGAAGTAATCAAATTTTGTTTTATTTCCAGTCCAAGTATATCTGAACTTGAACAGATCTTTAGACGAGTTGTATAACGAGAAGTATGACAATGTAGCAGTTATGTTCGCGTCTTTAACTGATTACAAACTGGGCGTAGAAGGTGATGCTGATATGAGTGACAAATTCCTCCTGAGCATCCTGGACGAAATCATATCAGATTTTGATAGAGTGCGTAATCAATCACATAATTTCCTGAACTAGATTTAGTTTTACCAATACATATATAATATAAGCTAATTAAACCCTTTTTTTAGCTATTGCTTGCGGGAACTTCTGATTACAAAGTGGAGAAAATAAAACTGGCAGGTTGGACTTACATGGCTGCTTGTGGCTTGGACCCAAGTAGGAGAGACTCCACGGACTCCATGTCTAACGTCAGTCTTCGTCAGAACAGTCCATACGGTCGAGCCGTCGTGTTGACTATGGTAGAATTTGCTGCAGCAATGATGATGCAAGTGCAGAACTTTAATAGAGGCTCGTTCCAAAGCTTGAACTTAAGGATCGGTGAGTTAAATTATAATATGCAAAACCATTCTTCTGGAATTATCTTTAGTGATAATTCCTGCTAGAGCCGTATAGATGGTTGGTAGAGATATTTGTATTCATCTAAATGTTCAAGCTTTGTTACAGGAATATCAAATGGAGAAGTAGCAGCTGGAGTAGTGGGGTCACAGAAACCCTTGTATGATATTTGGGGTCATGCTGTGAATATGGCGTCACGAATGGACTCTACTGGCGAATCTGGAAAGATACAGGTAAAAGCCAAATTCGGTCCATTTTTGAAAGTCTTTTTTATGCTACCTTTAAAATTTCTTAGCTAAAATCAAAAACAGGATTTTAGCATTCAGTTGGGACTTTTTATCTGTAACTGCACCAAATAATACTGTATATTTTCAACCAGGTGACTGAAAACACAGCCATCATTCTGGACGAATGTGGTATCCTCACGACGTGCCGCGGCGAAACCTTCGTAAAGGGAGCTGGCTACGTAAAAACCTACTTCGTTCCCCTCAACGAGAACTTCAACCTCATCAAAAAGAAAAACAGCATGGACTTCTACAGAATAGAAGACAGGAATCGGTACTTCGCTGTCAGAGCTAGCCAATTCAGTAATAATTCTAGCAGTTCTAGTGTCTATGGTTACTCCACTTTCGATGTAAGGAGGTTGTCGTTCAATAGTGAAGATACTGATGACAGTATGGATACAGAATATGCTAGAACAGCGACACCGGTGGATGACCCACTGGATGAAACGGTTGGTTACAATAAACCAGTTCCCGTGCATGAACCGGTCGGTTTTGATGAACCGGTCGATTTGTATGAACTGGTAGATGTGGATGACGTAGATGTTACCAGTGTGACAACAAGCGAAGTCAAAGAGACTCGTTGCTGACGAATAGGCAGTTTAGATTTTTAAGTTAGATGTAAGTATGTAGAGCGTTCTCAAATTGGCCAACCAATTTAGACCAATTTGTGAAGACTGACGTGGCTATGCTTATCATAAAGGCACATCCTCACTAAAGCAATCCTCTCAGGCACACATGACAGTCGAATTAGTTACCTTCAGGAACCGAGAGCGTTGTCGCTCTAAAGAGTTTCTCGAAAAATTATGTGGCATATAAACGCTGAGATCGTGTATTCGCGCGACCGGTCGATTCGGTTAGGACGCGGCATAAAGGTACTTTTTGTAGTTGGTTTGGCCAAAATATTTTATCTCAGACAAAATGACGGGATTAGAAGATACTTTTTTTAAAATATTATAATGTGGTTAATTTGTTATTTTGACATTGATAAATTAGCAATAGTTCAATGTATTTACTTATTTAAGAAACTAATCTATATTTTAAGTATTACTATATTAGATTTACCCTTACATAACAGGTATGTATTATATAAGTGTGTAATATAAGTTAAGAATTCCGACTGTAAAAACCTAACAATTTGATCAAACTGCAAAGCAACTCATTTGGTACCTAAATTTTTGTTCAATAAAAATCTCATCCCATCGAAATTTTACGAAGCGATATCAACCATTTATAGATAGACTAAGCTTTGTTTTAAAGGACTGACACATGTATTTGACTAACTTGAAAGAACTATGAAATGTATTTTAAGTAGGTATGTTTCACAAACTGCAACCACCGACCGCCATGGATATACCTCAGTAAATAAAGAATAAACATAGTATTATTGACTACAGTATTTCACAATTTCTCAATATCTTTATTTAATTTCCTTAATGTGTGAAGATCGTACAAGGGCTTTTTTCGAATGGGATATCCTGCAGATTGCACTAAAAAAACATAAGTCTCTTCCTTTCATTACTTCTAAGACACACTCGAGGAGGAAGAATAAAGTAGCAGAAGATAATCCAGTAAAAACTACATTTGCTACAAGGCAATATGTTAAACAGTCGTCCCGTATTTATAACTTCCTCAATGAACAATGTGCGATCTACTCTATGACATACCGTGACTGCAAAAAAACACTTACCGAATGCCTCAACAGCAAAAGTTACGAAGACACCGAGGATATCCTACATAAGATCACATAACTTAGAAACACACATAAATTGTAAACTTATACATACAACCACACCACACATAACACATCTCACACCTACACAAACACACACATACTCACAAACATATTCTAAACCCTGTGCGTTATAACTTCTACATTCAGTCAAAAAAGTATCGGGAATGGATGATTTGTTTATGGTTCCAAATTAAAATTTTTGTTTTTTTGTAGTTGTTAGATTGGCACAACTGTTTTCCATTTTGGCGCGGAGTTTGAGTTGCATCTGTTATTTATATTAAATACAGTGCTGGTTTTAGTAATATCATATATAGTGTGTATTGCGAATTTCATAATGGACAAAAATATCGAACAAAGAGTTTGTCTTAAATTTTGCATCGCCAATGGAATTTCGTGTTCGGAGTCACTGAAAATGTTACAGAAGGCTTACGGTGAATCGACTTTATTAAAAACTCTGGCTTATGAGTGGTTCAAAGCGTTCAAAAGCGGTCGAGATGTGATGGAAGATTTGCCTCGCTCTGGTAGGCCGTCAACGTCTGCAACTGAAGTTAACATCGCAAAAGTGAAGAAAATATTGACTGAAAATCCCCATTCAACTCTGAGAGAGATAGCCGCCGAAATTTCTGTATCTCACGAGTCGATCCGTACCATTGTAACTAATCATTTGGGTATGAAACATGTTGCTGCTCGGCTAGTCCCAAAAGATCTGAGTTTTCTCCAAAAACTCAATCGCATGAAAGTCGCTGAGGACATGCTAGAACGAGTCAGTTCGGACCCAACATTCATGAAACGCATTGTTACTGGTGACGAGACGTGGGTTTACGAGTTTGACATGCAAACTAGTCAACAAGCTTCGGAGTGGCGCCTTCCAACTGAACCGAAACCGAAAAAACCACGCCAAAGTCGATCAAAAGTCAAAGTCATGTTGACTGTTTTCTTTGACTATCGCGGTGTTGTGCACTCTGAATTCTTACCGGAAGGTCTAACGGTAAATAAAGAATATTATTTGAGCGTTATGCGGCGTTTAAGAGAGCAAATCGACGAAAAAGGCCAGAAAGGTGTTGTGGAAAGAAAATTCTTGGATTTTGCACCACGACAATGCGCCTTCGCACAAGGCTATCATTGTGAACGAATTTTTGACCAAACACTCAACAAATACCATCCAGCAACCACCATATTCACCAGATATGGCTCCTGCTGACTTTTTTCTTTTTCCTAAACTCAAATTACCACTTCGTGGCACCCGTTTTCAATCGATAGAAGACATAAAGGAGAATTCGCGGCGAGAACTGAACTCAATTCCGGAAGCAGCGTTTAAAAAATGTTTTGATGAATGGATTATTCGTTGGCGCAAGTGTATCGTTTCTAAAGGAGCATACTTTGAAGGTGATAAAATAAATTTGGATGAATAACAGACATTTTTTGTATTATTGATCTTTTCCCGGTACTTTCTTGACAGAGTAGTATAAATAACTTATTTAGATTATAAATGTTTTTCGTTCATTTATTGATTTATCAACATATAACTAAATGTTTTTATTATTAGTCTTCAATTATTAGTATTATTAGTCGTCAATTATTAACCTTTACTTTTTATTTTATTTTTGTGTATTTCTCACACTGTTAGAGTATTTTAAAATGTAGGAGCGGAACCACCTAATACAAGCAAATCTTTGCTTAAAAGGTGACTCCAAACCTAACAAAGTTGTTATCAAAAGTGATGAAATAAACATTTTTATTATTTATTATTATTATATCATCAATTTTGACGGCGCGGTGGGCGTAGTGGCTGAGCGATCGACTGTTGCGCTGCGTGTCGCGGGTTCGATTCCCGCACGGAACAAATATTTGTATGAACTGCAGATAGTTGTTTCGGGTCTGGCTGTTTGTGTATGTGTGGGGCAAAGTTTTATTTTTTTAATAAAAAGAAGACTTACCTTTGTCCGCGCTGGGCGGAGCGGAGGGGAGTGTCAGACCTTTACTGACTAAAACCCATTCATGTTTCTTCTTTTGCCCTTTGTATTCCGGGCCCGCAGTATCTTTTTCGAACAACCCGCAACCCCGGCTGGCTGTATCCTCGGCAGGCCCCTCTGCTTTGCTGCATATCTTTGAGGCGCCCCGCCCGTGAAACACGAACGCGTCGTCGTACAATAGGCTTAAGCTAAGATAGGTACTATTACGATTATCTTATCGGTTAATTACTAAAATCTCATCACATGAAGTCTACAGTAGATATATTAAGCATGCTACGGTACAGTCATGAGCGCCAAAAGATATACATTTTGGTAACTTTTAAAAGTGATTTTGTCGTACTGCATTGATTGGAATTTCGTGTACAAACATAGTTCTTTAGAATCCGTAAATTATGAAATAGGCTGTAGATAAAAATTGCATTTTTCTTCCACGTTTAAAATGGCTTAGGTATTCACTGTTCAGGTAATGCATGGCTTAGTTTAGTAAAACCCGTCTTGAACAAGAGTGGTGATCAATGCTCGTGCCTATATGAGAAGAAGCCTTTGCCCATCCAGCAGTGGAACAGTAACAGGCTTATATTATTTATGAATATTATATTCGGTACATACACTTATTGATGCTCGTTGATTGTACCCGAAACTGGACTGGTAAATGACGTCAATCAATGATTATTTTTTATTAAGTATCTTCATCAACATTGTGTAATTAAGTACAACAGTTATTTGAAACTGTATAGTTTTGATATTCACGACAAAGAAAAACAGAATAATTAGGAAAAATAAAAACATGCAAAACGAACACAATTTGAAGAAAACAATACCTATCCAATGGAGGAACAGTGGATAGGTATTGTTTTATTCAAAATTCTTTTAAATATCCTTACTAATACTTATAATAAAAAAGCGAAAGTGAGTTTGTTTGTTTGTTACCTCTTCACGCTTTAATGGCTAAACCGATTCTGATGATTTTTGGTACAGAGATAGTTGGGAACCAGGAGACGGACATAGGCTCATTTTTTTTTAAGTGGGATATGAGGGAGAAAGAGGGAAGAAAAGGGAAAACTTAGCGTTGCTATTACAAATCAATAAGGCGCAAGGGCAAAAACTGCAGGTAGCAGGTACCTGCAAATCAGGAAAGGGGAACTGTGTTATACCGAATTTAACGCGAGTGAAGCCGCGGGCAAAAGCTAGTAGATTATATTCTTAAAAGAAATATGATATTTGAAGTATTTGGGTATTCCATGGTACCTAAGTTATCGTAACTTGCATGTTTTTCAATACCTTTCAAGTAATATGCATACCGTCCGACAAAAATATCAGAAGTGTTGAATCCGTACAAGTGTCAGAGAACGTCAACATTTGGTCGGAATTTCGGTTGGGTATTTTTTGCCTTTTTATGTTTTTCAGATAATATGGATGAAATGCAATAGTCCGCGACACATTTAATTTGAAGGTTGAATTTTATTGACAGATAAGATTTTCCGTGCACAAATGGATTAGCACTTCGACTTATCCTAGTGAAAACTAGATTGTAGTAAAGCCGTAGGTATATTGTAGTAAATTGATAAGTCGTACAAGGTTTTGATTTTTACTGTTTTACCTTATGAATCATTAAAATACTGTGACTTTCCTTAAACAGCATGCACGTATAACGTTATCCAAAGGCAAAAAAAATCTAGGAACTAAAGTCTTGTCCGTGGGGACAAGGTTTGAATTCCTAGATTTTCTGCAGCTGTATTTCGCTTAGCAGTCGCGCTGCGTGCTTAGTTTTCCCCTACTCCTACCAAAGTATCCATCACAGCAAAATGTTATTCTCACCTGGTAAAAAACAGTACAGATTAGTAGGGTAGGGCTTCGCTCTAGAGCCCGCAAGCGATCTACTTAGCCGCCGCCCGCCCCAGTGTCCGCCCACCATTCATGGATACCACGTCATTCTACAAATTCAAGACGCGTTTCACCAACTAGAATACCAGCTGGTGTGGTTTTTCGAGGGAATTCCATTTTTGGTAAGCATTTTTGGTAATTTTGTATTATTTGTAACTTACAGCCTTTTTTTGCGGATGAGAAATCATCAAATCCTCTGCTCTGGGCGGAGCGGGGGTGAATTGTCAGACTTTTACTGCCTAAAACCCTCCCGTTTTTTCTTTTGCCCTTTATGTTTCGAACAATCTCTTTCGAACAACCCACAACCTCGGATCTTACACCCTAAGGTGTTACTGTTATAAATAGGCACTAACAGACTTCCAAGGTGTCTGTAAACTTTCACTAGATAGGTACCAAGTCTATAGCCGTTCAACCGTTCTCTTATGAACTTTCTCAATTTATTAGGTCTTCATCAACATCTGATTTCCGAGCTTAATGTTTTTAGTAACAGATGGTTCATATTCAGTGCACTTCTTTAAAGTTAGTCCAGTTTAAGCCCAGTCCTACATTATACTCATCGCTTTTAATTTCAGTTATAAAACAATAACAAAATGGCCGACGAACCAGATTTTCAACTGCGTCGACGAAAGGTGTCTGGCAACCCTAATCTGCCGTTGAATCTCGATGTGGAGTATCTCGTCAGCGATGGTGACCCTGACCAAGGAACCCCTTCTCCTAGCAACATCAGGCGTCTGGCACACCATAAACAGAAGTCTTCATCTTCCGCACTCCTTGACTATAAGAATAAACAGCAGTCTTTTGATATCCAGGTGAGTCATGCCGAATTGCAGAAGTAATCGGTTTCAAATATTCTCGCTCCCGAAATTCCTCTGTAGGAATGGTCACAACACATGGCATCTAACTTTCAGCTCTAGGACACAGCATTTATCGCGATTATTTTGTGCTCCGTCCAGGAAAACCGTCCAAACACGTGTCAGACTCAAAATAGGTAATGCTATTTTAAACAATCTCTCAACAACCAGAAGAAGCAGCTGCTGCATCCAAGAATCGAAGAAGGACAGTTTAGTTTTCACTTTCTAGTTTTAGGGTTACGTACCTCAAAAGGAAAAAAGACGGAACCCTTATTAAGTACTTTGACAGTCTGTCAAGACCCTTTATTGTCTCGGGAACGCGTGGAGGAATCGAGTTGAAATTAATACCATGTGTCTACGTAATGGTCCCCTATTGCTGTGAAAAAATCAACCCTCTGAGTCTACGCAGTCAAACGATATGGCCGTTTATGTCGCAAGTTTGTACGGAACTTTCGGACCACGAGTCTGACTCGCTCTTGGCCGGTTTTTTTAACATCAGGGTTGAAACTTGTTTACAATAGCAGTTGGCTCACGTTATTGTGTTTAACCAATGGAATGACCACCACGATCACGACAGATGCAGTACACCACTACAGTTACGTAAAGTGTAGGCACTGGTTGACGTGTACCTATAAGACTTTAACCAAGTTCTGTTCACAGATTTAGTAAAGACTATGCGTGTCCTTTTATATTTTCCTTTATTTTTCCAGGTGGAAGAGTGTGAAGAAGTAGAGATAATTATAGAGAGTGATGACGACGAGGAGGACAACGCTGAAGGTGGTTATGGTATCGACCGTTCAATCACACCGACGCCTATACAAGACTTCGGGGCCAATGTCGTTTATACTGAAACATGTGAGTATTATGACCAACAAATCGCATTTATAATTACCATTAAACAGTAGCCCACAAACCAAGTGAAGCGAGTTGACTTCACTTTGAATGAAAATTAATTCGGGACCGTTCACTGCGACCCGCAGCCACGATACGCATACACAGACATTGCTTGCCTAACGAGGTAATCATGTCCGGGCCCATCAAATCTATTCGGTAGATTTGCTCTAAGTTCGTCATCATTATACCGAATTTCTGGCTAAACAGATGTGGGACCCAAGGAGAATCAGAAATCTTCCCTTCCTTAAAACAAACTTCCACTTCGCTCACCTAAAAATAATATGGGAAACCACACTAAAGAAATTTAAAAAGTCCTTCACTTTGACGAAAACGAACCTATCATATTACTCCTACTTGGTTTAGAGGTATGCAGAAGCATTTCGTAGTGTTTAGATTGCAATTATTTCATACTAGCTTCCACCCGCGACTTCGTCCGCGTGGTATAGTTACTTTGGGCTAACGCTTACTTTAACCCGCGTGATGATCAAAAAAATCTCTGTACCAAAATCCATCAAAATCGGTTTGGCCATTTAGGCGTGAAGACGTAACAAACAAATTCTTTTTCGCTTTTATGATATTAGTAAGAATATCAATGCCTAGCACCGAAATTGTGGCCTATCACAATCTCAGTCCAAAATAAAAACTAGGGCAAAAACAAGTGACGGCCGAGTCAAATGAAGGTCACGAGAACCTAATTGAATTTGAATGTTACACAAGGCTAGGTTTAGCTGTAATCCTATTATGTAGTCTGTCTTTGGAATGAGTGAATGAGTCATTACAGTACTTTATAGTTACGATAATAGTACCTAATATATAAGATTCCAAGACTCGATTCTTTACTTTTGTTTGGACTTGCCCGATAATGCTGGAGCATCATGGCCGCCTAGTGCTTGATGTGAATTTATAATTAACTAGCTTTTGCCCGCGGCTTCGCTCGCGTTAAATTCGGTAGCGCCTTATTGAATTGTAATAGCAACGCTAAGTTTTCCCGTTTCTTCCCTGTTTCTCCCTCATATCCCACTCTTTTTAAAAAAATAATAGCCTATGTCCGTCTCCCGGTTCCCAACTATCTCTGTACCAAAATTCATCAAAATCGGTTTAGCCATTAAAGCGTGAAGAGGTAACAAACAAACAAACTCACTTTCGCTTTTATAATATTAGTAAGGAAGTTGGACTCCGATAGCCATAGATTTAATATTGACATTTATGTCACCCGTATAGAAATTTTAATAATCTCTTCTAATTTCAATTTTTTTTTTTTGTTTTATTCAGTTTTCGCCACCTCTGTAGATCTGACTTGGCGAATTAAATCGGTTCTGGCTAAAGTCTGACTTCAGAATTACGACCCACATCGGGACTGGCCTGTTTCTCGACATCAAGAGATATTCCTAATTCCTGAAAAGTTACACCTCCATTTATTTTCCAACACGCCTATAAAAGTGACCATGATGTTACGCATTTGTGAACGTGGATAGCATTTGTATGAGCGAACTTCCGTACTAGAAATATAGTACATTTGCGAAAAGATGTGTAATATAGCCCACTTCACTATATCCAGCAAAAGCGAGTAGCGACCTAGACATTTTTTTCTTTATCACCGTCGGAGGAGGATCTTTGACGACGAAACGCGAAAGACGAAACCAAGACTGTTACCTTCACCAAAATAAAAAACTTGCGCGACGCCATCTGTAAATCCAGCATATTTGGGGTATTTCGTAAATATCTCAAAATCTAGAAATGTTTCACTACACTGTGGTGTGACACTCCCGGAATTTTAATCACCGGCGTAAAGGGATAACCTTACCGTGACATTTGTCAAAGTTTTAGTAGGTATTTTCTCTTCGCTTCACGTACGTTCCATTTTTTTTTTGTGTTTTGGCACCAACGTGAAAACATCTTAGTGACATCTGTAACTGACTGTTGTACGCGACTTCAACCGCGTGAAATGATAATTGTACCTATGTGTGAGAAAAAAAAGTAACCCGCGTGTTATTCCAGCATGCCAATAATCTATCTCTGTGCGAAAATTACTGTCACATTCGTTGAGCCGTTCTAGCATGATTGGGGTATCAAACATCCAACCATCTATTCGCACTTATAAAGTGGACCACAAGAATTAAGTACCCATACTGTGATTCCAGGTCCACAATCCAACGACTTCCTGAAGGTCAAAGCCGTGGAAACCGACTGCTACACAGACGTATCAGACGCAGACACAGACGAAGAAGATAACTAATAAATTATTATCAAATAGTTTCAAATTCTCTTCGATCACTAAATACTCAATGAATTATTTGAAATATCACTATCGAATACTGTTTTAAACTATCATTATTTTGTGAAATTGCGTTGAAAATATATAAGTAAATGCTTTGATATTTTGTCTTGTGTTTTTAGCCCTTACTTGCAATTACTACGATTACCGAACTACCTAAGCGACTACCAAACACGACGAACTACTTGAATATAAAAGAGTACTGAGGGTTCACTGATCCGGCCGGGGCTGCGGGTTGTTCGAAAGAGTTACCGCGGCCCCGGAACATAAAGGGCAAAAGAAGGAACATTTTACTGACCAAAACCCACCCGGTTTTGGTGAGTAAAATTCTGACACTCCTTCCCGCTCCGACCAGTGACGGAAGTAGGTACCTATTTGATGATTTCTAGTCTGCAAAAAAAAGGGTGCACTGGCCTTATGTACTGGGATACGAAAGGAGACACAGCGGCGAACAAAGTGATTCTCATTTTTTTTATGATTTTTATTGCACATTTAAAAATCATCTTGATTTTACATTTCTGTCTATACACACGTTTATAATTACAATAAAACAATACAAATAATTTACATAATGTTGCATTACCTGGTTTCATTGCATATAATCTGTATTTCAATAAAATATTCTGATAAATAAACTACAGCGCGTTAAAACATCTTGATACTTTAAACATATTATTATACACTTCATGACTACAATGTATAGGAAATAAGATTTGAGACTTTATAGATAAATTATTTTGCAAAATCAGTACAGAGATATTGACAGATTTCATACAATCCATTTTTTACCGATATAAAGAAACCATACAAAAAATATATTTTACATCCTTATAGGTCACATAATATTACCGATCAATAAAATAGATGAAGAGACTAGCAAGACAGCTTCCTCCGAGTCAACTTGATAGCTGCTTTGTTCATAATCTAGATTGCAAGTATCAACTCTTGAAATTACATACATGCATAAACTCACGCCGAAGATAAATCTTCTGTTAAAACATGTCTAGAACTATACCAGTTTTATAATAGGAAAATGTCTATGTACTGAGAAGTCAAATTCCGGAGGGACTGTCGAGTCCCTCTTGTGTCCTCCAGCTAATAATTTTAATACTACGAAGTTTGTTTTGGCTACCTTCAAAAGATCTTGAACCTGAAAGAGAAGATAAAGATTTGTTTATTTAAACTGCACCAAGACTTACTTGTATTTTCATCAATAATTGCTAGCAGAGTATAATAATATAATAAGGATTTATTTTCTCCCACAGAGTACAACTACAACATATAAATTATGTTACAAAATATTGGAGGTACAAAGTTTTGTGGGTGTCAGGAATCCAAACCAGGATACCCTGAGCTATTAGAACCCATTAATCACAATTGTATATGACATGTAGGATTAATAACATAAATAAGAAGATAATAGAAATAGAATCAAAGAAAAAAACTATTAAACTAAATGAAAATTGTGTGTGTTTGTATTGTATGAATGAAGTGTGTGTGTGTTGAATGTGTGAGCGTGTGTGTGTTTTGTGTGGGTGTGTGAGTACGAATAACAATTGCAAGAATTTTGTTAGTTTCATTGTACAGTCTGAGACACATTTACCGGACCTTCAGCCAAGACTTCTGTCGGGTCGGACATATTATTGACATATTGCTCTGTTTAGGTCGGATCGGCAGTATGAACACCATGACCTGACGGTCGCTTCACGGCAAAACTATCGGCCTGCCTTATCCAGCATATGAACCTAGCCTAATTAAGAAAATATGGGGAAAGCAAACTGATTCATTCAGTTGCAATGGAGTTTCTTGTTGAAATTTCACCACAAGATAGTACTAATAAGTTTGTGTTATTGCCGATTATTATTTTTTTCAACATATTCAAATACCCAGCGTTCTTTCGCAGACTTTGTAAAAAAAAATTCATGTAGGCCTACATGGGCACTTATAAAACGTCAAGAAAAGGTGCACGGTTCGGGTTGGGGTTTTCCTATAGAGAAGAACCGACAAGAAACTCTATGGTTACTTCTTTAAAATCATTAGGGTTTTACTGTGTTGTTACAGCAATGCAACTTTGTTAGAAGCTATTGCATAGCTTCTATCGCGGGCCTTGAGCGCGGGGACCGAATCCAGAAATTCCGTAACGAAGAAAAACATGACGCTCCCCACTCCGACGGGCACGGAGGTGTGGCTTGTCTAACGTCGTTTACACAATACGGTCAGTTATTTCAATCCCGATTCTAATGTTCTAATAGCGTGTTTGGTAGAGAATCGGATAGTCAATCGATATTACGCTGGATCAAACCCAAGGTCTTGTTTTTCTTTTTGCGACTTCTTTTCATTGGAAGTACTTTTTAAATATAATATTTAGTTTTTTATTTTTTTATTTATTGTCTAAGTTGATAAAAAAATGTTTCTTTTTGCGACTTCTTTTCATTGGAAGTACTTTTTAAATATTTTATTTAGATTGTTTTTATTTATTGCATAAGTTGATAAAAAATGCTATGCAATAGCTTTACCGCGGCAGTCCCCGAGTGCCACATGTATTTTTTTTTTATTAAGAATCGAATGGCCTTTTCATGCATAATCTATTTAACCAGGTGCAGATTGAATACTTACTTCTTGATCAGGCGTTGTGATGGTTTCAAGTAGAGATCTGGCTTGCTGGAAGTGTTTGCATCCACCGAGATACAGTATTACAGGGTTCTCGTATCTGTAAATAACAAACAGGAAAATGCATTAAATAAACAGACCAAATTTATACCTTAAACATAAGCGGATAAGGAACACATAAATTACTTACTGAGTAGGGAGCGAAACACAAATGCTGTTGGTCTGTGTTGTTTATGGACATAAATATGGATAGCTGGATTAAGCCAATCTGAATTTATAAGTAAGCAAAGGTTTTGAAAATCAGAAACAAGTGCTGACTGTCCTTGAAATAAAAACTTTGATCGACAAATAATACTGCTGTTGGTCGGGAAACAAAAGTGTTGGCGTTCCGAAATTAAAATTACGCGGAAATATTACACAAAAAAGACGGTATAACTCCTGTATATTCAAGGTCTACTTACGATACTGTTTTCGCTGTAGCGTGGTGCACGTAACATTAGTTAGATGAACAGTTCCTCTTTAATCTAGAACGTTCCCGCGATTTACGATCATCACTGAGTATAGGCTTTATACCGAATATCTTAGTCATAAAGGACTCCCTATCCTAGCAATTCATCCCATCACTAAACATGCCTTATCATCTAATGTCATCCGTACCATGAATCATGATTCTGCGAAAACTTTATAGGAGTATTGAAATTTTACTAAATTACGCCAGGCACAGGTCTTCTTCGGTTACCATTATAAGATAGTGATCAAATACATGACTAAATTATAAGAACGTCCTATTCTCGCTAGGTAAGACAGCAGATGACGGATGGCTGAACTTGGATGATTCGCTGGACCGACGGGAAGAATGGAGGAAGGCCTTTGTCTCGCAGTGAGTCAGTCGAGTCTAGACTTATAATAATACATAGTAATTTGACACTCAGTCGTGTCCCTCCGACCGATGCAGCAGTTAGAGATGTGAAAGATATGTGACAGATGAACAAAGAAGAGCTACTACAGGTTTTGTGATTGCATTTAATATTTCGAAAGGGTAGGCCCTTTAACAGGGGTAAATATTATATTACAGCACAGTAATTACTTTAGCGGTGGTTTCGTTGAAGGAAGCACACACTGATTTTAAAAGATGAAACAGTTTTTAAAACATATTTCAAGGCTGCTAGCTGTGATCAAAACGTAATGACTCAAAAAATGATTGTACTAGATGAAATAACAGAATGAAACAAATTCGAAATATGAATATTTAAAAATTTCGAATTTAATGTTGATCTAAAAGGAAAGAGTTTGAGGCAACAGAGGAGGTGGAATACCGACTCTGTTACAGTAGTATACTCACTGCAGTGGCTGTGTCATCTCGCAGAACTCATGGTAGTGGACCTGTGGCGGGGTGAGCACAGACAGTGGCGCGAAGCGGTGCTTGTAGCGAACTGCCTCGTTGTCGAACTCCGACTGCGGCTGTCGGATCTTGCCTTGTAGCTTGAAGGCGACTAGAGCCTGGAAAATGTAGGTCTTAATTTTGTAAATTTATCTCAACAGTGAAAATAGTCGGTAAAAATACACATGATTATTGCAAATAACTTTAAACTTCGCTGCAATTTAAAGAAACGCGCCTCAAATCGCTTTTCTATATACGCCACAAATGAGCTCGTAGGGTACATTAGAGATGTTACCAAATTTGTAGGCCCCGCCAGGACCGCTGCCTGTTGGCGCTGCAGATTGCTTTGAAAGAGATACCGCGGCCCCGGAACACAAAGGGCAAAAGAAAGAACATGGATATTAATCAGTACAAGTCTGGCACTCCCTTACACCCCGTGCAGAGCGGAAGGAATCATTTTATGATTTCCCATCCGAAAAATCCGGTGAAGTGCGACCCGGACTCCCGCATCGAATGTACCGAACAAACTTGCGACATAAACGGTTATGTCTTGTGACTGCTTAGACTTAAAAGTGTTTTTTTTTTCACATCTCCAAGGAACCACAGACTTGAGTATATGGTTTTAATTTCAATTCGATACCTTTACGCGTTCCTGAGATAAAGGGTCTTGACAGACAGACAGACGGACTACGCAATGATCCTATAAGGGTTCGGTTTTTTTTCCTTTTGAGTTACGTATTCCGTAAATGAAAAGTACCCCAAAAAAGGATCGGATATCAAACTATGGTTGATTTTTAATAAATCTTTTGTTCTACACATTCTTACAAACGAGGGTCAGATAGTTGTTACTTATCTGACCCTCGTTTATTTTAGTTTAGTCATGCTGATTAACGTATAGTTGATGTTCGAAGAAAACCTCACCTTATAATACCCGCCGCACATATTCTGCATCACATTACACAACAGTCCCTCCCGCGCATAAGGCCGCACCCTCTTCTTGCTCTTGCGTTGTTTGCGCGAGTCCCGACTGTCCCGCCTCGCGGCGTCGCCTGCCAAGTTCTCGGCACGGCCTAGAGCTGACACTAACCAGCCGTATAGGAACTCGTAGAGGTACCTGTAACAGTATATGTTTTGTATCCGACAGTTTATAACCAGCTGCCGGCTACCATTTCTAGTGCCCCGAACATTGGAAGCTTCAAAGCCCGCGTGCTTTGACAATTTTTTTTTTATATTTGAACTTTGACTGGAAATTAATGTGTTTGATTTTTGTGGTTTAGACTTTTTATTTTATTTGTAATATTTCTACCTGTTTGACATTTTGTTTTTTTATTGACTTGACATTGTTTATTTCTTTGTAACTTTAATGTAACGAATATTCTGTGTTAGGGAAAGTTTTGTTCACATCAAGGACCGTGGCAAGTAGCGAGTACAATTGCAGTGGCCAAAACATGTGTGCAAATGCAGTGGTGAATTTTTGACTGTGGCTATTGGCTAGTTACTGTCCGATTGGTTTACACCACTGTCGTAATCGACTGTACTTATCTTATTCGCTAAATACTTGACCATTGAAGAGACGTAAAAAAATCTTAATGGCAAGTGGGTAAAAGTCATATTTTGCAGATTAAATCTGCAAAATATGACTTTTACCCACTTGCAATTTATTTCTCAAAAGAGTATCGATGTTATCGAGCTCGTGCTTACACTATATCTGATTAGCACCTTAACTTATTGTCTTTAAAAAAAAAACATCACCAGGGTGATGATGGGCTAAAATGCAGATATTTACCCTTTTTTTGGGGGTGGCATATCATTAGATTTGGAGCGGGGGGGAGTGTCAGACTTGTACTGACTAAAACCCACCCATGTTCTTTCTACCGCCCTTTATGTTCCAGGGCCGCGGTATCTCTTTCGAACAACCCGCATCATCATTTCCTGGCTCAGAACATCCCTGATCCAAGACTTCTCCACGACTTTGATGATATCGTCAACATAAAGCGCTTATCGACGCCAAAGCTTTGAAAAAAAACACGTTACCTCCGGACAGTCGGGTAAAAAGA
Organism: Ochropleura plecta; assembly: GCA_905475445.1. NCBI lineage: Eukaryota > Metazoa > Arthropoda > Insecta > Lepidoptera > Noctuidae > Ochropleura > Ochropleura plecta. The sequence goes on from FR997723.1 coordinate 16,038,425, forward strand.
ATGACTCACCAGAAAATATAATGGTATTCGTGCACGCTGTACAACTCGAGCTCCAGGCCGGACAGCAGGTAGGCGATCATGACGCGCAGCACGTGGTACAGCAGCCACGTGCCCAGGCACGCGCGCGGGCCCGTGCCCGCCGCGCCACTCACTACCGCGTCCACGCTCTCTGCCTGCGAACATACCATACCAATACAAATAGGTGGCGGTAAAAACCTCTTAAATTTTTGAACACATGCTTGGAGTATTACCCTATATTAACCTCTCAAGGACCGCCATTATTTACGTCAACTATCCGTCAAGCACCGCCGGGCGGGCTCTTATCGTAAGCGTAATCTGATTTTAAGACTTATCTTTACTACAAATACATTTTTAAATCGGTCGGGGTTTGGTGGCACAAATTTGTGCCAGCGGGGCTCAACGGTAATACTTGTTTACTGGCACGTTTTTGTGCCGCTGGGGCTCTAGAGGTTAAGTATGAAATCTATGATTAGGCTGGAAGAGAACATCAATAATCATCATCTGTCTAGATTTTTCAAAAGTGTATGCTGGTGTTCGCTTTCAATCAACCCAATTGCGGTTAAATATCAGTATTATTCATTGAGGACCTGGACCTCGTGCATAAAAAGTAGCAGCCGCCCGGATCGATCTTAAGGTTAAGTCGCGCTGGTCTGTGGATGGGTGGGTGACCACCTCTGATTCTGGTGAATCTTCTCCGTGCCTCGGAATCGGAATCGAAATCTTCAAATTAATAAAAATTAAGAATAGACGGAGAAAAACTAAGAATATCATGACATAAAACCGCCATTTTACGCCATTTTGACGGGCCTGTTGGTCTAGTGGTTAGTGGCCCTGACTGCTGAGCCGGAGGTCGTGGGTTCGATTCCCACCCAAGACAAACTTTGTGTGATGAGCATGATGGTTTGTTCTGTGTCTGGGTGTGATTTATCTATAATATGTATGTATTTATAAATTATATAAGTATGTATATCAGTTGTCTGGTTACCATAACACAAGCTCTGCTTAGCTTGGGATCAGATAGCCGTGTGTGAGTTGTCCCAAGATATTTATTTATTTATTTTGATTTTCAGCACTAAAGGCATTCATTGAACTTGTTAAACATTAAAAAACGTACTACCTTCTGTCAGACTAATATGTCAGACTTTTACTGACTTAAACCCAACCATATTTTTCTTTTGCCCTTTATGTCTTTATGTTCCGGTGTCGTGGTATCTCGTTCGAACAACCCGCAACCCCGGTACAACCCACCACCCCGGAACAACCCGCACCCCGGATTACCTCCTCCTGTAGTGCGGCGAACTCATCCAACAGTAAGGCGAGCTTGTCCCGCTGTCGAGCGCGGTTGTGTCCGCACACTTGTAACAGCACCGCAAACGGACGTACGCAACGAGCTAGAAAGTTCTCCACGAACTCACGAGCCTGGAACAAGTCATACAGAATTATAAATAACTAGCTTTTGCCCGCAGCTTCACTCGCGTTAAATTCGGGATTACACATTTCCCCTTTCCTGATTTACATGTACCTACTACCTGTAGTTTTTGCCCTTGCGCCTTATTTATTGTAATAGCAATGCTAAGTTTTCCCTTTTCTTCCCTCTTTCTCCCTCATATCTCAATCTTTTTTTTTTTAATGTTTAATGTCCGTCTCCAGGGTCCCAACTATCTCTGTACCAAAATTCATCAAAATCGGTTTAGCCATTTAGACGTGAAGACGTAACAAACAAATTCACTTTCGCTTTAATAATGTTAAAGGAAGTAAGGACTAGCTGGTTTGCGCGGTGTCACGCACGCTTGGTTACTGTCCCGATCCCGTGATGTTATATAGCTTATGATATTTTATGATAGTTTTCTAATGACAAACTTTAAAAATAGGCTAGCTAAGAAAATAATGTGCGGGGCGGGAGGGATTTGGTGACGTGATGCGAAGGCTCAATCATTGGCCGACTGGTGTGTGCGAACACCCGACCCGCACCGCGCAGCTACCCCCCAAGGAACGTCTCAGTTAAGCGGTCACCCTATAGCTAGATTTGGAATTTTGATTTTTTTTTTAGATCTAGTTGGTTGTACTTACTGTTGTAACATCACTATTTAGTTGTACTACATATGTACTACATACTACGGTCTTGGCTGTCTGCCTCCAGTCTGTCATCTAAAACTCAAGCCTGATGCAGTACCATGTGTGGATCCGCCCAGGAAAGTCCCATTCGCATTACAAGGGAAACTGCGTGAGGAGTTGGATCGCATGGAGAAAATGCAAGTCATAGAAAAGGTTACAAAACCTACAGAGTGGGTTAATTCAGTCGTTGTAACAGTAAAAAGTTCAGGTCAGTTACGAATTTGTCTTGATCCTAGAAATTTAAATAAAAATATCATGAGGGAACATTATCCACTCAAGTCAATTGATGAGATTAGGTCTCAGCTCGAAGGGGCTGTATGTTTTTCTCATTTAGATGCATTTTCAGGGTTTTGGATGCTACGTTTAGATGAATATAGTTCAGAATTATGTACCTTTCAAACACCATTTGGTAGATATAAATATTTAAGATTACCATACGGCATAAATGCCTCATCAGAAATATTTCAAAGAGTCATGATGAATTTATTTGGTGATATAGAAGGAGTTCTAATTTTTATTGACGATATTTTAGTGTATGGTCCAAACGAGTCAATTCACAATGAAAGATTACATAAAGTCATGCAAAGAGCTCGTCAAGTCAATTTAAAATTTAACAAGTCAAAGTGTAAATTTTCACTGTCAGAAGTATGTTTTTTAGGTTATGTCTTCAGTAAAGATGGTGCAAGGGCAGATCTTGAGAAGGTCAAAGCAATTGTCAACATGCCCACACCACAAAATGTCAAAGAGTTACAGAGAATACTAGGTATGATAAACTACCTAGGACCTTTTATAAGTAACCTGTCAGAAAAAACACAAATGTTAAGAAATCTTTTAAAAAAAGATGCAGTCTGGACTTGGGATGAAAATCATAGTCAATGTCTGAGGAAACTGAAGGATGAAATTACAAATTCACCAGTTTTAGCTCATTATAATCCCAAGATTCCATTAGTCTTGTCAGTCGATTCGTCAAAGTCAGCGTTAGGTGCAGTCATTTTACAAAAAAATAAGCCTATAGCATACAGTTCAAAAACTTTAACTCAAACCCAAGAAAGGTATGCTCAAATAGAGAAGGAGCTGCTAGCAATTCAATTTGGTTGTGAAAAATTTCACCAATATGTATATGGTAACAGAGTCACAGTTCACACTGATCATAAACCATTAGTCTATCTGTTTAAAAAACCATTACATGACGTCCCAGCTAGATTACAGCGTATGATGTTAACTTGTCAAAAATATGATTTAGAAGTTATACATGTCCCAGGTAAAGAAATGTTTATATCAGACACTTTGTCAAGAGCCGCCTTGAAAGATCACTATATACCTGAAAATGAATCAGAAATGTCTTGTCATGTCAATCTAATGTATGCTAACTTAGCAATTACAAAAGAATATAGTACACAATTGGCACAGGAAACCAGAAAGGATGAATCCTTGCAATTATTAAAAAAATATTATAATGAAGGATGGCCAAACAATAAAAACAATGTCAGTCCATTGGTAAAACCATTTTGGAATATTCAAGGGGAAATTCATGTAATTAAAGATTTACTTTTCAAAGGCTCAAAATTAATAGTACCACAGTCTATGTACAAAGGAATGTTAGAACAGATTCACAAAGGTCACCAGGGTATAAACAAATGTTTAAAACTAGCTAAAGAATCTCTGTATTGGCCAAATATGTCAAGTGATATTAAGAATTTAGTAGAGCAATGTCTTATATGTGCTAAGTTTAAACAAAGCAATCAAAAGGAACCACTACAAAATTTTGAAATCTGTAAATACCCATGGCAACAAGTAGGTATTGATTTAATGCATTTTGATAGTTTAGTATATTTAATTGTCACAGACTATTACTCAAAATACATAGAAATAGCATTATTAAATAAAAACAGTACATCTCAAAATGTTATTACTCATTTAAAGTCAATTTTTGCACGCCATGGAATACCATTGTCACTAGTCTCAGATGGTGGACCTCCTTTTCAGTCAATCCAATTCAAAATTTTTTTGCAAGAATGGGACATAGAACATGTTGTTACTAGCCCATATCATTCACAGTCTAATGGACAAGCAGAGAGTTCAGTCAAAATTATAAAAAACATGCTAAGAAAATGCAAAGAAAATGGATCAGATCCATACATAGCATTGTTACAATATAGAAATACAGGTAAAAATAATTTTTCATCACCAGCACAGTTACTCATGTCTAGGAACTTAAGAGATAACATTCCAACATCATATAAGAAGTTAAAGCCAAAAGTGGTAACATTTAAAGATTACAAAGAGTCTGTCAAGAAAAATGATCAAAATAAGTCAAAATACTACAATAAGAATGCCAAGTCAATGTCTATGTTACATCATAATGATCATGTCTATTTTAAGAGAAACCCTAGTAGCAACTGGGAACAAGCTATTGTTAAGCAAAGATTGTCAAATAATAGATCATATGTTGTTGAGGATGTCAATGGAGTTAGGTATAGGAGGAATAGAATTCACTTAAGACATAAATATTCTCATAATTGTGCTAACCCTCCCATGCAATCCAACTCGTCACAAAGGGGAGAGGAAGGTGACAGACAGGAGTCTAGGCATCAAGGATCCTCATCTCAACAATCCTCAAATGTAACAACTAGGTCAGGTCGTATTGTAAAACCTACCAGAAGGTTAATTGAAGAAATTGATTAAGTTAAGTCATAAATAAAGTCATAAGTAAAGTTTAAGTATAATTAAGCATGTTGTCTTGTATAAAGTCAAATAGCATAGCACTTATATTAATTGTCAGTCAGGGGTCTAATTTGAACTCAACAAGGGGGATGTTGTAACATCACTATTTAGTTGTACTATTATGGTCTTCACTAGTCTATGTATTATCTGTGATCTGATGGCGCTCTGCCTCACTTCTTACTGTCATGTCTTACGATGTGTACATTCCTGTGTCTCCTGTCAATAAACCAGTATCATACTTAATGGACATCTTTTATTAAGAATCCAACATAACACTTACCAACTTCTTCAACAAAAGCAGGAAGTATCCGTATCTGTGTAGTTCCAAATAATATTGCGTAATTTAATTGGGTTGTTTGTACTAAAACTTACTTGCGGCGTAGAGAGCATGGGTGACTTGGGCGTCAAAGCGGGTGGGTTGACGAAATTCTTGACTGATTCCCTCAGTATCTCTACGAAGGGATGCACCGGGCGCGGCTGGCCTTGCGGGCCGTTCATGGCCGACTGCGCCATGGACGCCGTGTTGGCCGGCGACGGGCTGAGGTACAGCAACTGTAGCGCCGAGCGGGACAGGATGCACGCACGCTGGCGACTGAACTCCATGAAGAAGTCCTGTAAATATTATAAATATTTGTGATACTTTTTATGTTTTTTTTTCTATTCCGAGTGCTCGTCGTCAATGCAACCAGTAAACATTTTTCTTTCTTTTTTTTACTATGAATAAGCTGCTATGAAATTGGATGAATATCTAGCAAGTTTTTTACATGTTGTCCACCTTTTATCATCATTCAGCCGATCAACGAATGCTTGCAAAAGGCCCCCTGAGGCATTGTACACCTTGGGTTGCGGGTTGTTCGAAAGAGATATCGCGGCCCCGGAACGTAAAGGGCAATAGAAGGAACATGGGTGGGTTTTAGTCGGTACAAGCCTGACACTCCCCCCCGCTCCGCTCAGAGGAGGAAGTAGGAAGTTATTCTCACCCGCAAAAAAAGGCATTGACAACAACCAGTCTTTTTCTCCAGCCAATTCCGTCATCTTAGTCCACTGCGTATCGAAGCATCGTAGTTTTGTTATAATCTTGCCTTTCCCCATCAGTATTTGATGTTTGTCCGTACGCTATGAGAGTATAAGAATTCAGCACTTCTGCACGATAATATCCCCCACATTCTCGACAAACTGCGTTCTTACATGATTCCTACACATCATCATTTGCCCGGACTTCTCAACTATGTTGGGGTCGGCTTCTAGTTTTTAACATGGAGCGACTGCTTATCTGTCCTCCACAACCGTTAGTACTGGATAATACGATATTCCTACACATATCAACGATAATATTACCAGTGCGGTATGGAAGTTCGTGCAGGAGGTGATCTTCCAGGCGTGTCGCAGCCTGCCCACCAGCTCGTCGAAGTAAAGCAGCGCCTCGGCCCGCGGTTTGATGCGAGTGTAGCGCGGGAACGTGGGCGGGAGGAGGCGCTGGTTGATCATCGGCTCGAACCCCATTGGGTTTGGGGAGTCGGCTGAAATGGCAAAGGTTTTTTTATTATAAATTAGCTGTGCCCGGTACACACCTAACCTACTTGCCCTACCTACTCTACCTGCCAAACGTGCCCTACATGCCCTTCCTGCCCTATGTGTCCTAACTGCACTAATTGCCCTGCGTGCCCCTGCCGTATCTGCCCTAGGTGCCCTACCTGGCCAAAGTGCACTAACCGACCTAAATACCCTACGTACCCTAGGTACCCGATGTGCCCCCACGTGGCCTTATTGCCCTGTCAGCCATAGGCGGACAAAGTGTTCTAATTGCCATGAGAGCCCTAATTGCCATGTCTGCCATAACAGACCGAATTGCCCTGCCTCTCATAAGTGCCCAGTGTCCTAATTGCCCCGAGTGCCCTAATGACCTTGTTTGCCGTGGCTTCACTAATTGCCCTGTCTGCAATAGATTCCCGAAGTGCCCTAATTGCCCTGAGTGCCCTAATTGACCTACCTGCCGTACGTGCTCTACGTTCCGTAACTGCCCTGCCTGCTCTACCTGCACTTCGTGCCCTAATTGCCCTACATGCCGCTTGATTCCCGCTGGTTGCATTGCCCCAAGATCTAATAAATAATGCCATGCATTTATGTCCATATTTATAAGGGCACTTGGTCATTAGGGTTGAAAGTACAGATCTAGGAGAAAGACATTTCAGATTTAAATTTGGTGTTTCTGTTAACGTTGGGAAATGTCAGGCCATCCTCATTGGTAGCTCGCACTATTTGAGAAATGTGAACATTAGTCAACTTGCACCACTGATGTATCAGAATTCAATTATTTCTTTCGCACCTCACGTTAAAGACTTGGGTTTGTACATTGACGACTGTTTCAGCTGGAATAAGCACGTGGCTCAAGTGAGCCAGAAAGTCACTCTCTCGCTGCGGTCTCTCTATAGATTTAAGCACTTTCTCCCATCTAGCACTAAACTCATTTTGGTACAGTCTCTTGTACTTCCCATTATCGACTATGGTGATGTTTGTTATTCTGATCTATCCCAGGAACTTCTCAACAAATTGGATCGTCTTCTTAACAATTGCATTCGGTTTGTGTTTGGCCTTCGTAAATATGATCACATCTCTTCCTTCCGTACTCAGCTTAAATGGCTGCCTATACGACTCAGGAAGTCCCTCAGATCTCTCTGTATGCTGTACTCTATCTTGAATGATCCGTATGCTCCTGATTATTTAAAAAGTTATTTTAAAGTGTTGGGCAGTTCTCACAGCCGTAACCTTCGGGCTTCCGAAAATCTACTCCTCCAAGTTCCATTACACCGCACCGGTTTTATGTCCAAATCATACGCAATTTCAACAATAAAGCTCTGGAACGCGCTACCCTTTGGCATTAAAAAAGCTGAAAGTAAACTTACCTTTAAAAGAAAAGTTCGTAACCACTATTTAGGTCCGTCTACCAATTAAAAGTCATAGTAATTACTGTTAAAGTTCTCGTTTTTATTTTTTAATTGTATCTATTAGTTTATTTGATATGTATATGTGTATTAGTATCTGTATAAATATATATGTTTTCATAAACAAATAGTTTTAGATATATATATTTTTGTACCCTATCACAATGTTGTCGTATTTTACCCAAAGGTTGACTGGTAGAGAATGCCTTACGGCATTTAGTCCGCCTATGTACCACTATTGTACATGAAGTTTAAATAAATAAATAAATAAATTTAATCTACCACATGTTGATTCTGTTTTGTTTCTTTTGATGAATACTATTCATTAAAAAAAAATTGTTACTATTCATTTATTCATTTTTGTGCATTTTTTTATTCAAAAAAATAAATAAAACAAAAACATTAAAAAATACAAAATATAGTAGCCAGCTACGTGACTCTGAATTGGCTTTACATGCGTTGAAAAATATCCCTCAGGCATGCTGGTTGTCTCATGAGGTTTTCTTCACTGAAGCAAGTGATAATTATACAAACGCACATGAATCCGAAAAATCAGAGATTCAGAGTTCGAATTCATACATTCACACACACTTCTACACTTTCACTCTCCCCATACATAGACACACCCTCACCTCAAACCGCATCACCCTTCAGCACGCTAAGTATCAACCTTCATATTTTTCCAATTATTAACAATGTTATCATGCAACTCACAGTTTTCCACAGGCTGTGTTCCTTTCCCCGAGGTCTTGATAATGACCTTTATCATCTCAGTGCAGCCATTGAGCAGAGCGACGCAATCCGCTCCGGACTGGGAGTCCCTCTTGGTAATCATAAGCAGAGCTTGGAATAACATTCTTGTGAACCTGATGCGGGCTTGTAAGGCAGCCCATTGGTTGTCCTGAAAATTAGTTAATGCTTTATCAATATTTACGGTTATTCCGTCATACATAGAATAGAATAGATTTTTATTTTCTCTCTAAAAGGTACATTCTTTGGTTCATGTCATATTATGTCAAATCAGATTAGTAACCTTTGTGAGAGCTGGAGTCTATACTGGGTTCTGGACCTGTATGACAGATCTCCAGGCTCTCACCGTCTTAAACAATACTATTAAGTACTAATTTGAACACATCAAGGCCTTCACGTACAGAGAGGAATATTTAAAAACTAAAATAGGGAATTTTTAAAATTAAGCAACAAAAAAAACATGTTTATTTTATTATCGCAATAAGCACAGATAGTTTTATTACATCATCATGATTCTTGCTTTTGTCCAACTTCATTTTACAAGATTTCTGATGAGGTTTTATAGGGTAAAAAAATTAAAGCTATACCAACAGGGACATATTGTCTATGCCTCACCTCTTCATCACAACTCTTTGCCTTCTTGTTCAGTTTCTCCTCTTGTTCTCTAAGCATTAGTACGCACTTCTGCTCACTGACTTCTAGACGCGCGTCATACGTGTTGCCTGACTGCGGGTTCGAGCCCAGACGATAACCATAGCCCATGGGTTGGAAGTCTTCCTCTTCAAATACTTGTGCCCTGGTGAAGTGGTGGGAGATTATCAGATGATAACAAGGAGAGATAACAAAACACAAAACCGACTTTATAAAAAATAACTTTGGCTTCAGATGTTGGTGGCCAACAACTTCAGTTATTGTTTTCACTTGTTGGCATTTTTTTTAGGCCACTTTTATTTTTTGCAAATTTTTATTTTACTTTTTAATTGTAATTCCAAACACACAAGTGATTTTAATAAAAAAATACCCAAATTACTCCAAGTGTGCCTATAAAATTTGAAGAGTTGATCATCAGATCCTAATGGACCATGTGATTTTCAAATTGATTCAAGGTCTTTGAGTAATCTGGGAACATGCATAAAACTTGATTCCAAGGAATAGAGAAGCTCCTAAATTTTATACATTTTTATAAAGATTTTTATTTCACCTAGTTATGGTACTAAACCAATATCAATTGTCATTGATATCAGAGTAATTCAAGGTCAATTTTACATAAAAAAAAAATTGCCCCCACTACGAATTTCTCCTGTCTCATGGGTGCGTTTACAAACATTTAAACTCACATACACAAACAGACAGTAGACAGTAGGCCATACAATTATCTGTTCCGTGCGGGTATCGAACCCGCGACACGCAGTGCAGCAGTCGATCGCTCAGTCACTGCGCCAACCGTGTCGTCACGGGTCACAAAAGGACCCAACCAAAAAGTTATTCTCCTTCACGGTTTACTCAGTGTTTTAAAGAAGTTAAGCATAAAAGCAAAATCCTCATCAGAAACTTATTGGTTTTTAGTCAGGCAATGTGTTTAAATAGCAAAAAAAAAGATATCATCAACCTTACTTGTTAATACACTCCCTTATACAATCCAGCAGTTTGTAGATAGCAATACAATATGCCTTCAAGGTCTTGTCTCCAATAGAATGAGGTTGGTGCAGGTACAGATTTGTAAAGACAGTCTGGGCTAGAGAGTGGCCTTCCAACCAGGATACAATGCAGGCCATTGTGGCATCAATGATGCCTATTAGCTCTGCTGGCTCAAGATTATCTATTTTCAACTTTCCAGCCTGTAAAAAGGGACATAAACCATTTTGAAATGCATAATGACCCTATCATCTGCCTGTCACAATATCAGGTCAATGTCCTGTCAGGTTTTTTTTAATGGATGGGCAAAAATAACTTCCTCCACTCTGGGCGGAGCGGGGTGAGTGTCAGACTTGTACTGACTCAAAAACCCACCCATGTTCTTTCTTTTGCCCTTAATGTTCTGGGGCCGCGGTATCTCTTTCGAACAACCCGCATCCTGTTTTAAGCTTTCTCGATTAACAACTAAAAGGTTCACAATAATTGGAAATCTTGGAAGATATCCCATAAGTGACAGTGTTATTTCTGTTGGTATTGGCTTCCAATGTAACCGAACACAGTTGTAATCTCTGCAGAACCATTTATAAAAATTTGATTTTAATCAAAAGATTAAAGAGAAGATTAAAGAAGATTAAAGAGAAAGAAAGATGGTGCAGTAGATTTTTAAATGAGAAACATTGAGAATTCAGTTTCCTTTTAGTGTTTGTTACATTATAAATTTTACTTCTGAAGTCAATCAACTGCATAGGACCCTCCCAAGCTGCCACACAAGACCCAATCCTACTTTTTCCCCATGCTGAGTAACCCAGTAACTTTTTCATCAATATGTAATTCAATACTTACAGCAACAGCTTGCTGGAAGTTCAGAGGTTTAGGATTCCCTCGGTTGCAGAGCATGCCTGCATCCATCTTGGGATCCATCATCTCGATGGCAGACATGGCCTCAAAGAGACCAAATAAGTGGCCATCGTGAAGTAACTCACCAAGTTGGAGATCTAAAACATGGTTAGGTTTATACAAATATTAGAACCCAATCTTATTAATAATATGAATAATTCGATATTTCTGTGCATTTGTATGAACGTGGATGTGGTAAAAAGAAAGTTTATAAAGAAAGTAGGAAGTAGCATTTTGACAATACATAGGATGAAATGTCATGCTCATAGGAATACGCAGACTTGTATTGTGTTCCGACATTTTAGCAAATATTTTCAGTTCAAAGTTGTAGTGGGTGAGCGTAATGCAGTAAACAAGGTACAAATCCTGGCTCTGAGTCGCCCCAGAGAAATTTATAGTGCACAAAGCAAATTTTCTTTCTTTCTTTTTCGAGTTTTAGTGCCTAATGTGGTGTCAGAGTTTCTATGCCTCTTAAGGACCTCCGGCTCTCATCGAGTATACTTCTTAGGCATTCTATTTAAACAAATAACAGTGACCAATCTGCAGTTCAGAGCCAGAATTTCAGGAGCCCAGCATTAACTTTTTTTTATAAATAGGTTTTGAAATAGTCAATGAACAAATCAAAAACATTAAAATAAACAGTTCATTTAATATTTACCTTGGATATGACTAAAGAAGTCTGTAGTGATGTCAACCCAGTTGTAGATTACTTCAGGTGTTGCCCCCAAGGAATCCATTCTCCTATATCAAAGATGTTTTAGTACATGTACTTAGACACTGTTTTAAGCTTTCCCAGTTCATAACGAAACATACTCTGTCACTTATGGGATATCTTATGTAATTTCCAACTGTTGGAAGCTTAAATTGGAAATGGCAGAAAATATCCTGTAATTAACAGCATAAGTTTAATGTACTTGGAGGCTTTCTTTCTTTTAATTACGTACAATCAGCCCTGTCCTAATAAAAGCTTTAGAAGTTTAACAATATTGAGGTCAAAAATGGGTCCATTTAATATTTGAAAAACAAAAACAATTATATTTGTTGTCATTTTAATTTATATATTGTTATTCTGTACTATTGATTAACACTTGTGTTAAAATGTCCATTTTATGGCATACACACAATGATTCAACTGGAAGGACTAAGTGCGGAAACCGGACCCCTGAAAGAAGCGGGGTTCACTTATAGAAGTGTAGAGTGAATTATATTGAGACAGAATTTAGTGACCAAAGTGGATGGAACAGTAATCCTTATTTATTTTTAACTAGCCTCTAGCCCTGGCTTTGCACAGGTGGAATGTAGATACTAATATTATACATATAAACCTTCCTTTTGAATCACTCTATCTGTTGTTGAAAACTGCATCAAAATTTGTTGAGTAATTTAAAAGCTCTAAGCGCACAGACAGCAAAAAAGACTTCATTAATTTATATTATGTGAAGATTTTGATATTTTATTGTAATGTGTGTTCTTTCTCTCTAAAATAATATTATATTGTTTTTTAATAGACAAGAGATAGTCGTCTTGTCTGTTAGGGATAGAATGTAGCCTGCTTTTGCATCCCAGATACTTCAATATTTTATAGAATATATAATGCTTTTAACCTATTTTAACTACCTATGTAAAAATTAAATATAATAATAATATTATTTACAGTAAATGGCTTAATTGCCAAGAGCCTCGACCAACACCTGAGGAGGCTCCTTTTAGTAAAGTAACTGTTCCTGTTACCGGTGGGCTACTATTTTTAAATGTTTTAAGAAATATAATATAAAATGTAAACTTATATGTGTATAAATCAATAAATGAAAAAAAAAATGTTTTACACATGAATGGTTAATCTGGTTAGTGTTTTCTCATCCATATTGTAGTCAGCTTTCAGTCTGAGGTGATGCAACTAAATGACTAACAATGTTTATAATAATTAAACTTTAGTAACTTACAACACACCATACAAACCTGGCTTATGTTAAATTACTTCACCGATAAATTAAATGAAGATGTTTTTAAATATACAACTAACAGTGGGTACTCACTGACACAGAACAATGAACTTGTCAATATACAGTGAAGGTAAGATAGTTATCAACACTACAAAAAGCTGGCCTAGACGACCATCGATTCATGTGCAAAAATGTTAAATGTTTTCATTCCAAGCTATTGTTGAGCCTCGCGATGCCCTTACTTAAGATAAGAAGTGTCAAATAAAAGCCGGTACAATATCACATTCCAGCCACTACTCACGCAGAAAATACCAAACAAACTAAGTAGACACACAGTTCGTAACACAAACTAAGAGAATTAATCAATAATATCCACAGGAATTATGTAAAATTAATACCTTAGCACTATCTAACATGCAAACTGTACTAACCCGTCACCATCATAATAATCATCATTATCGCCCATTTATAGTGCACTTCGGAAACTAAGGAAGAGGAAGACTAAATTACCATTAAATTTGGGGAAGACTTGCTACATTTACAAATAGAAATACATAAAAATAAGTTAAAATCCTCAACTTTTCAGTTTCCACACCTCTCCTGCTTGCTTCACTTTTTTTGTCTGTGGGACAGGGATATGTCAGTCAAATGTCAAAGTCATCTGTCACTAACCAAAGTGCATGGTCATTAGTCGGGTTTAGAACAAGTGAATAGTTTTAGTCGATTCTTTACAAAAACTAATAAAGTAATGTAGAAACTTGGTGGCCTTAATTTATTTCGCTAACACAAAACATATTCAGCATTCAATTTTGTAAAGACATAAATAATCATCTGCCTATTCTTTTCCCATTATGTTAGGGTCGGCTTCCAGTCTAAGCAGACACAGCTGAATATTCATATTTTACATTGCGTGACTGCTTTTTTGACCTCCACAGTACAATGAAAAATGGATAATACGATGCCTTTTGGTAAGACTGATTGTCAGACTTTCGGGCCATTGACTACCTTACTTGAAACGACTGTCAAAGATCTACAAATGACAGCCGGAACCTACGGTTTAATGGTTTAATTTAATGGATGTGAGGTGTGGCATAAAATAATAAGAGGATTATAAATAATGTCTTTAATAAATTATTTAAATATATTTAACACTATTATTAAACACAGCGTGTGGCGTGGTTACACTGGCATTTTCGGTGACAGGATCATAAACATCACCATTGAGCTGAGGTGGCTCGTTAGGTTCGCTGCCTCCGGTAATTTGATTTGTGTTTGGCTTTGTCAAACTTATTCCACCGAGACCCAAGTCCATACAGTCGAAGTGAAGGATCTGAAATTATGCGAATGTACAAATAAATATTATGTGTGTGCTGTCAAGATATTCCTTAAAAAAAGAACTAGGCATGAAGTTTATGTGTTATTTTTTAGGTATTTATTAATTTTTTAGTAATCACGAATAACAAGTAAAAATCTCCGAAATCGTTTTTCCAATTCATCATTTTCCTACCCTTGTTCCATTGTATTTGGGGTCGGCGCAACACGTTTTCTTCTTCCATTCTCCCCTATCAAACGTCACGGCATCATTTACTTCTTTCTCCTTCATATCATTCCTTACACAATCCATCCATCTTTTGTTTGGCCTTCCTCTCACTCTCCGTCCATCAACATTTAGAGCCATCATCATTTTCCTGCCCTTGTCCCATTCTATTTGGGGTCGGCGCAACACGTTTTCTTCTTCCATTCTCCCCTATCAGACGTCACGGCATCATTTTCTCCTTTCATATCATTCCTTACACAATCCATCCATCTTTTCTTTGGCCTTCCTCTCGCTCTCCGTCCATCAACATTCAGATTCATCACTCTTTTAGTCACATGTCCTTCATTCCTCCTCATTACATGTCCATACCAAGACAAACGACTCCCTTTAAATTTTTCTGTAACAGGCGCTGTAATTTTCTGTGATCGTTTTTCCAATTAAGTAAATAAATCGACTAAACAATACTAAAAGTTATAACTTCTTGTAAGCCCTACGATAAACATAACGCTATCATTTTACATGAATTGAGCAGAGTGGTTATTAAAGTCAAAGAATTCTGTTGTACTGCTCAAAAAGGAATCATGCTGGCCAGTGTCCAAGACTGTTTTAAGTCATAAATTATTTTTACGTGTTGATCTTACCAGAACTGGAGCTTTGTCGACTCTAGTGTCCCAATCCATGCAGACGTGCATCTTTGTGAAGTCGATAGTGATGTCGAACAGTCGGATACACATGTCCAGAATAGTGACGGGCACGTACGGAATCGGGATCGGGACGCAGAATGGCGGTGGGTTGCTTGCTGGAAATTAAAAACAAAAAACTTTGATGATGTTGTTGAACTCGAGGAGTTTTAGAAATAAAAATAAAATTCCCATAATGTATTGTTTTTACCTGAGTAAGATTTGTGGTAAATGCTCTCGTTGTTCATTTTCACATCTAAGTTCAAATATCCCTCAGTTGGATCAAATGTCAGTTCGGCGCAGGCTGTAAAAAAAAGGTATTTTTATTGTATAACATAACACTATGTTTACGCCTATTTTCCCCCTATTACTTGTGCAAAGCAGAGATGTGTAGTTAATCAGTACAAAATTTTCGAAACATTCGCAGGAGACTCCAAACTCATTAATGTAGCTCCAGCCTTATAACCGTCTTTTGCTTCATCTCAAAGACTTGTTTTTGTTTTTCACGCATTACCAGAGAGCCTTTTCAAAAAGTAACATAACCTATATCAACAAAAAGAAAAAGCCTAAGTGGCCGACATAAGCTATCGACAAGCTTTTCTATTACAATGGTCTTGGAAGTCGATACATTATGCAAAGTGTTACATATTATACGCAAGACCTTCCATGTGGTCCCTCGAAACATAAAACTGAATAGTTCTTGAAGTTAGCAACAAAAAAAAGGATTTGGTATAGAGACTAACGCGAACAGTTGATCCACGTAATGGGAAACCTAAAAAAGAAGTTATGCATTTCCAATATTTAGGAAACAACAAATGTTTAGTTTCATGGTCCAATCGCTTATTATGTTAACATCCTGTAAAAGCAAAGCACTTGTTTTGGCAGTATAGTTTAATAATAAAGTTATACTGCAAAGTTAAATTAATATGATCGGATTTGATATCGTGTTTGTAGGTAGGTACTTACTTTGTCTATCGAAATTAAACGCTGGGATGCGCATTCCTGAACAGCAGTTACACTTTAGTCCATCACAATCGCACTTCCCGCCTCTGAAGGGCAGCCGTAGTCTCCAGCCAGGCTGGTACCAGGGACGGGGCATCATCTTTCTTATGGTCTGGAAGATTAAAAGACGTATCTACAGCTAAAAAGGCAACAGGGTTTCAGATAAATTCGTTGACATTAAGAATAGCTCAAAGCTCAAATCACCCTGGTTACTCTTTCTGTTAGTTACTGCTACCCTACTGCTGGACAAGGTGTGGACCAATAGTTGTTGGTGTTATCCAGCTTGACCCAATATCTTCTACGAGTTCTACCGCAACTCCTGATGTGTCCGTGTCAGAGGTACAATGAGCATAGATACTTACGACACCTTTTTGGGTTAAATAATATTTGTTCCGTAGTACACTTTTCCCTCGTAGTATCTTTGTGTTTACTCTGTCTTATATTGGCATGTTATATGTCACAAGCACATAAATCCCTATCAAGCCGGTAACCTTAAAGCGTCTAGAAACAACTACTGACCGTGTTCGAGTCTATATCATAGTAGATGGAGAAGTCAGTCACATCCATTGAAGTGTCCTCTTTATTGTTGAAATGCCGTTGGAGTTTTGATGCATCGCCTAAAATGTAGAATAAAAAGGAATGATTAGAAAAACTCGTACAATTCTCGTCTAATTGCTTGATTCAATAGACAATGTCCAGTAAGTAACGTAGTATTTCATTTGAGTTAATCACCGTAACGCTATGTAAGTAAATTCAGTCTCAGACCTCAGTGTTATGTTAATAAGAAATTGCACGACAAAGACATTCTCATCATTCATAAACTTAATTAACACACGCTTGAAAACGAATAAATTAATAAAAAACTGCACGTACCTGAACCAAATTGAACAAAACACAGAACAACAAAAAGTGCAAACATTATCGTTTTCATTTTTACTAAAGTTCGTTCAACTCCACAGCTCTAGGGACCAATTTCAAATGATCGATTTCCGATACCCTATGTCGATACTTCCAAAGGTAACTCAGTATTTGTATGCAAGGTATGCGATGCGCGAGCGACTGACTTGCGGTACTTTCTAGAGAGAAACTCCTGCGCATCGGATCGATGCGATACCACCACTGTTCAGATAATGGCTTGGTATTTTCACGTATATATTTTCACGCATGTTCATTAATGTGGAAATGAATAATGATGCGCTTGACAAATATTGTTGTTAGTGTGTCTAATACCGCGACTTATATGGGCAATGGTGACCTTTGGTCAGACATCGATCTGTCAAGCTAGACAGCCGCTGAAAGCTGCCAATTACAGGTAGGTACTTTCTTTATAATAATATCATCTATTCAACATTATATTTTATTCGTAATGATGATAATTTTACGGTCATTGCTCTTTGGGGGTAGGTATAGCTAGAAATTGACGTGATTATACTCTACAAGTATAACCGCGTGTTAGTCTAGTGGTCGTAGCCGCGACTGTTGAGCCGGGTTCGATTCCCGGTGTTATTTATTTATTTATACACAAAACACATTTATGATAGAAAAACATACATACAGATAAAAGAGCACAAAGGTACAGCTTATTTCGTTTAGAAATCTCTTCCAACAGACATAATGTGTAAAATATTAAATTAAGAACGAATGATTTGTTAATGCGTTTTTCCATCAGATTTTTTTTCAGTAGCAGCCACAGAGTCTAGATTTGTCTCCGGTTGATGGCAATAGGGTCGCCACTTATTACATGGACCTCTAACATAACTGGTGCAATATAGGTGCACTACATTACACTTCTGCCTAACTCTTCGGAGATTATTGGCGTTATGTTATGTAATCGCGCAATTCTTGATCGGAGTAATCCTGGTAGTCAGTAGTTAGAGTTATTTAATACGAGCTGGTGCCCACAGCTAAGCACGCGTTATGATGGAAAAAAAATCCTATGTATTATTCCAGACTATAATCTACCTCTGTGCCAAATTTTATCAAGATCCGTTCACCCGTTTTGACGTGAAAGAGTTACAAACATCCATACATCCATCCATCCTCACAAACATTCTCATTTATAATATCAGTAGGATTTAAATATTAGTAGGATAATAGCCAGATTTAAGTTCGATGTGATGTGCCCTAATACTGATACCCTACTAGATAACTTAGTGCTCAAAGAGTAGCTTTGAAAGTCAGTAAGACTTTTAAAATGCTGCAGTAGCCAGCTAGGTTCATCATGTTTCAGTATCAAGCAAATAGTTCAGATTGGGAATGATAGATTCAGTTGGGATTTCGGATTGTAGACTATAAACCTAAGCTATAAACTTACTTAATTTCAGGTCATTTGAATATCTGTGATACTCACATTACCTAGTCTTAAAGAGACTAGGTACATATTTCTATCGATTTCATTGAAACTACAGTGACATGGTTTAGTTACATCGTCAATAAAACATATATCATACTGAGCTATTAATACTCAGGCCTTTATCCCAATTTATATCAAGAGTCAGCACAGCATGTCTTTCATACACAACTTTTTAAAACACGGTTGGCGCAGTGGCTGAGCGATCGACTGCCGCGCTTCGTGTCACGGGTTAGAACCGCACGGAACAAATATTTATATGGCCTACAGATGGTTGTTCCGGATCTGGCTGTTTGTGTATGTCAGTTTAAATGTTTGTAAACGCAACCACGTTACAGGAGAAATTCCTAGTGTGGGACAACGTATTTAAAAAAAAGTTTTTAACTGTGCCCAGCGGTATCATACGCTGCTCAGTTCTTTTTCTGGACAGGGGTATAAAATAGATGTTGGCCGATTCTCAGACCTACTCTTCATAACCGGTCCAGCCGTTTCGGAGGAGTTTGGGAACAAACACAGCGACACGAGAATTTTGAAAATTAGAAGAAATATAGATTTATGTACTGAAGATAATAGTGTGCCTAATTTTAAGTAAGTAATAGTAGAGCATTTTGCGTAGTTACTCATTTACACTTAGTTATTGTTGAACTAATTTCTGCTTCCATTATTTTTTAAAGTTTAAAGAACTTTAAAGAACCACCAAAATTATGCTTCAGTTCTACACATACCATAGTAGGTGAGTAAGGCTGTTTGTGTATGTGAGTTTAAATGTTTGTAAACGCACCTACGATACAGGAGAAATTCCTAGTGTGAGCAACATTCTTGAAATAAAACAAATATTTGGACTTTCCATCTCATATATTGTTAACCAGTGCCGGATAGTATAGGCTACTATAAGCAAATGAAACAATTGCTTGCAACGACATCGGCATCAAAAAATGCTAGCACAGCTGAAAAGAGAGGCTGTTTGAAAATCCATGCGTTTTAAATTTATTAGAACAATATTTAGCTAGAGCGTTGAGCGTTGACGTTCGGATTCATATTATTATGCAAAAAAATGAGTCTCTGAGTACTCTTTCTACCGCTACAATCTTATAATTCTTTCAGCTCAGCGAAAATACATTCTCGCAAAAGTTCCATTTTGCCTGGATAGGTGCTCCTATTAAATTTTAACATAATCGACCAGTATAGACAGATTCTGAAATCAATTAGCAGCCTCTAGTTCCGAGGCCTTAATACAATGTTGCAGCAAAATGGTGCATGCTAATATTTTGATCTTATAAAACTCTTTATTCCAGGCAAGATGTAACCATTTCCGAGCTCGTTGCGCTCGCGCTTGCGGCCTACTTTTTCCTGGAGTTTAAATTTGACTATATACCACCCGAGTAACTCCGCTTAGGTAGGAGATAATTCCAACTTGTCCAGGGTAGGCGGAACGAGCTTGAAAATTTGAACACCCTATAAATATTTCAAATTCGCTTCATTTCATGACACTCATCAAGTTGCTTTCTTTTATTTTTAAAGTTGTCTTAGAATGATTAAGTAACTCCTGTATAAAGGATCGTAACAATTTAAACCTGTTTAAGACAAGATGTCAAAAGAATTTCGAGCTCGTTTCGCTCGCTTTTACGATCAACTTCGACTTGAGTAACTACTTTATAAAGTATCAGAACAATTATAACCTATCCAAATTAGGGTGTTGATATTTTAGCTCGTTCCGCTCGCATTTCAGGCTACTTTGTCTTAAATCATGAGTTAGTCTTAAAATTGACGAAGTAAATCCGGTATGAAGGCTTATAACAATTCTAATCTATTAAAGGCAAGGTGTCAAAAAAAATACGTCTTGCCTGGTTCCTGTAGCGAGAGGTCTTGTGATTCCGGGGTTGCGGGTTGTTGGAAAGACATGCCGCGGTTCCGGAACACAAAGGGCAAAAGAAAGAACATGGATGGGTTTTAGTGAGTAAAAGATTGACACTTCCTCCTGCTCCGCTTAGAACGAGAAGTTATTTGATGATATCCATCATAAAAAGGTCTTGAAATTAATTCACAATTAACCGATTCCTTTGTTACCTTTATAATCTTATCGTAGTTTAAAGAATATACTAGTAAGCTAATGGATAGCGATGCAGGCATCCACAGGAGTGGATTACTTAGTAGGACATCAAATAGTCTTAATCCAGCCCTGACTCTCATCATTTCAAATTCTTTGTTTATTGGAACAGGATTTGCATTTTCAATTTTATTGCATGGATACACATGCGGCATTCAAGTGGTGGCAGTTCCATTACCACTCTGTAGACTGAATACTAGAAATACTAACTGTACTACTTGATAATCAGTCCATGTGTATTCACAGAGTCCATGCAGTCTAGCCACTGGTATCTTGTTCTAAGAGATGCTACATACTTCTTCAGGAACTATAAAAACTGCCGAATTCAATGTACCGAATATTAAAATCGACAGTTTAAAAAATATCAAAACCAACCCGAAGTAAATATTTCACATATTCGGCAAACTCCGTTCGGCATGTGCTATAGCTAAATCATGATCGCATTGTACAAACCTCCTATATTAAATTGAATGATTTATGTTTGCTGAATCATGCTGACCCGAACATATCACAGTAAATGCTATAGCGCAAGGTACTCGTTTTGAAACAAATGAATGTGATTGAAATTTACTTGGCTAAATTAACCAAGAGTACGTAGTAATTTATAATATGCTGCTTCAAGTTTATGGATGCTTCAGCAGATAAATGAAATTCATCATCAAATATTCATGGACTTCAAGTGAATGTAAAACAGTACTAGGTAGGTATACATATTAACTTCTATAGTTCAAATATATGTATATACAATATGTCCAGTCACGGACTAGCGATATACTATTTACTTATATAACAAACATCCTAGTACTCAAATTTACTGATTTTCAAAAAAAAGCTACCATTTTTTTATCAAAAAAAGTTTACAAAACTACTTTAATTTTGTTTTCTAAAGTTAGAAAATGTAAGCTCATCATTTCTTAATTTAAACGATAGACAATATTGTTGCCCTCTGAATAAACCTATTTTTTTGTCAGTAAGACCAACACTATGAGAGATATGATTATTTTTTGTACACCCATAAAGAATTTCTCAAAATGGCTGCCAAAAAGCGGGGAAGTGAATTAGTCCCAAGTGTGTATCGTAATAGTATATTAAAACACTCGTTACATTAGTATCTAGCATAACGCTAGTCCATGACCGGATACATTGTATATGTGGTTAATGTACATGTAGATTTACTACATACTGGGATAAGCAAACAAATAAAAACACACAAAATAAATAATTTAATAAATAACTCAGCGACACATTTACAATCACCAGGTTCTTCATCATCATCACATTACCGGTCAAACAGACTCAGTATAGATCTGACAACATTTTCGTCATAGTCTTCGATATCATCTTCACCAGCATCCACCACGGCGTCAACCCCACCCTGAGGGTTGGCTATAGGGATCCCCACGTCGTCGTACGGCTTCACCATCGCTATGCCGTTGGATCCCATTCTGAGGATGAAATATTTTGTTTTATTGGTGAACGGTGAGCGATTATAGATGGGGAAGGGGAAGAGCAGGATAGGACCAAAATGGTATAGTAGCTTGCTTACTCAGTCTTATCGAAAATAATAAAATTGGGAGAAAACTGAGAAAAGTATGTCTCTTGTTTTTGAAACATGGTGAGCTTAATGCTCACTTTTTCTACCTGTGGGGGAAGAGGGAAGTCTGCCTGGAAGGTTGCTTTGTAATGCACATTAAAACTTTAGGTAACCATCCCAGAAATCGGTCCACGTATTGCAAAATGATTAGGTTTTTATTAAAACTAGCTGCACCCCACGGTTTCACTCGCGTGTTGATAGAATATACAATATATCTTTATGAATAATAAGTAGCCCGTGTGTTATTCTAATGTATAAGCTATATTATTGTAAAGTTTCATTAAAATTCATTCAGTAGTTTTTGCGTGAAGGAGTAGCAAACATCCATCCATCCATACAAACTTTCGCGTTTATAATAAATATTAGTAGGATAAATCATCTACTAAATGAAAGTAAGTCATGTTATAAAGCATTTTAGATTTAAAATTGATTTAGGAAATAGAAATAGGTATGAGAGACTTATACTTATGATACAAAGAATCATTTATTACAAATGACCTATGAATGTACTGGTAATAAATTTATCAAGTAAGTATATTACAGATAATAATAAGGCAAAGCGTTCCGTACATTTTCAACTCGGTAGTGAAGCTATTGTGGTTTTCAGCCCAAGATAATTTGCCTCACCAAATATTAGACTTTTACTTATAGCAGATACATTTCGCTTTTGTTTTCCCCTCGGAAAACACAAGTAAGAGGTAATGTTTTTATATTATTAACGCAACATCCGTTCCAAGATATAGTAAATATAAGCATCCTTATGCTTTCTACTGAAGAGCTTTATAATTAATGACGGCATGTAGAAAAGAATCGACATTTATTGCCAAATATTAGGTTTAGATTTTTTCCAACAAAGCCTTGATCCGAAGAAAGTTCACATCAACAACAAATTACTAACTAGATGAATTACTAAGTATGTTTAATTTGTATACGATGCTTAAATAGTCGTGTCACTTACCGGAGGCAGTCAAAAGCGAAATTAAAGAGCTCAAACGAGCGCCACTGTCCCGTCATAGCTAAGCAAAAGTGAAAGTTGCGTCCTGGGAAGAATACGTTGTAGAACTTCGCGCATACTTTTAGATTGTTCATTCTTGGTGGACTTATGCATATTGGTCTGGGGTTCTTTCCTGAAAACATATTATATTTTTTTCTTAGTTAGAAAAATAATCACTAATCCCTCCAATCTGGTCTGGGTTATTCCCAGCCATTCATTCGAGACTATTCCTTGAGTCTTCTATAACGTTCAAAAAAACATTTGAATAATTATCTGTTAGAATGGGTTCGTTGCCATTATTAGCACTTTATGACACAAAATAATTTACAGATAATTTATTGCATTAACTTATTACAAAAGTAATTTCATGAATAAAACTGCCATACACATTACACGTATCATTATCATTTTTGGGAAAACCATTTCTAAGAATTAATCAGGTCATTGTACTTTTATAGTAATGTAGTAGTATAAAATGTTAACTTACCTGACAAAGAGTTTTCATAAAGCACTCTGTTGTTGAGGGACATGGCCACATCGAAAGCAAAGTCTCCGGGATGATACGTCACTCTCATACAAGCCTTCTGATTCAGCAAGTCCAAGAAGTAACCAGTACAGCATTTACAGATACCCTTGTCACAAACACAGCGCCGGTTGGTCGAAGTTCCGTTTTGAGTTTCTTGGTTCTGTCTTGACAATGGTGTTGCCATTAGTGAAGAATTGCTTCTTAACTGATCCAGCATCAACAAGAAATCGTCTGGAACCTCCATTCCATTTATGCGTTGTGGTGTCACTTTTGTCTTGTTTACATTATCTTCCAATGTTGCTGAAACAAAGTCAGTTTCACTGTGAGGATTTATCAAATAATATTTTTTCATTTTTGATTAATCCTCTAATACCTTACCTCCTTGTATATTTTGGAAACAAAAAACCGCGAATAAAAATATCACAAAACACATTTTTCCTTGTATCGCGAATCTGCGCGTGCGCCTATCGTCTGAACAAGCCCAACACTCCAATTCACATGCACAACAGTGAACCGGTTGAACAGGGGCAGAGAAAGATCTGTTTATCTCATTATTTACACTTTCACGTTGAGATTTATTCACCCAAGATTATTCGAATAAAATTCCCAGCTTTAGTGATACATTAAAATTTTATTGGTCACAATAATTTTAGGCTTAGTTACATAATAAATTATTTGTACATTTAACGTTGATAAGAATACTGGTATGTAAAGTTACAACTACAATCACAATTGACTAAGAGTCGCCGTCAAATAAATCACCGAACGCGTCACCAATGCCATCGAAAGGGCCGTCGTCGCTAGAGCCTCCACCGCCGAATAAGCCATCTCCACCGAAAACATTGCCAGCGGCGTTTTCTAAGAAACCACCACCACCATCGTCATCATCGTTGCTGCTGCCAAAAAGACTAACGGGTTTAGGTCCTGAAGAAACTGGCCTTGGTTTTAATCCTGTCTGGACTCCAGATGCTCCAAGTCTGTTAACATAGAAGAAAATAACATTACGATAAATAGTAGAATTGATTTTGATAAGATTTTTGTAGTAGGTTATGATATAATCCGTATTACCTAAAACACCTGAAAGACGCTGAATATACCGGAAATCCACCAATGTCTGCATTTATGTCTAAACAGGCATGAGCATTTCTGTTTCTAATCTGTATATTAGATATTTCGGCACAAACACGAACAAATGGAGCTCTTCTAGGATTGAAGCATATCGGCGGCGGGTCGCTGGCTGAAATGACACTTTCCATTACACTTTTGTCTTATAACATATGTCATTTTTTTTAAATAGCTTACATAAGACTACGTTGTAAAGAAACCTTATTTGTATTCCAAATTCAAACTATGTTCGAAAACAAAAGAACTTTCTTCGCCTCACCTGAAACTCTTCGTCGCACAACAGTGTTATTGTTGATACTCATCCTCACGTCGAATACAAAGTCTTCTGGTACAAAGGTAATATTTCCACACGCTTTCATTCTAAATCGATCCATAAGTGCTCCTGTACAACATCCGCATTGTCTACCTCGACACGCACAAGGGAATCTAATGACTTGTCCAGGAACACCTCCAACGGGTTGTTCACTTCCCACTCCATCTTGGAGAACTGAAGCTTGTGTAACTGATGCAGCAGTACTGACGACTGCTACTGGCTCTTGTAGGACTTGCGTAGTAACATTGGCAGTTTCTATAACAGCATCGGGTGCTGGTGGGATTTCCTCCTCTGTTTCTTGTTCAGCCTCATCTTCAACCTCATTGTCATCGTCTTCAATGTCTTCATCTTGGACGTTAATAGGCACAGTAATGGTAACAGGAGATTTAAGTACAGGAGTCGGCTGCAACGCTTGCCTCCAAACCGTTTGGGGTACTTTGAATTTTATCAATTTATATGCTTTGTCACCTGCAATAAATCAAGAAATATAATATTTCGCCAACGCAAAAATATAAGTATAATGTTTGATTTGCATTGAATAACACTTACCGATTCCCAAATGGCAAGTGGATATCATTAGCAATATGAACAGTTTGACAGAAGGCCCCATTTTCTACAGAGCAAGTTAAATAAAGTTGAACAGTTAAGGCTCACTCCTCATTACAGATTGTAGGCGTAGCAAGTAACCGGGAGTATTTAACTGTTGACCACTAAACATTCAATGTTTATTTAAAGCTGTACAGTCAGTGACAGGAACAAGTTTTAAATTTTAATGTCTGTACAAGAGAAAGTTAAAACTATACTATGTTGCGTACTTTCAATATGGATACGTGAAAAGAATTTGTATTGATAAATTACATTAACCTTTATTATTTAATGTTTGTGCAAACAGAGTAATGAAAGTGATTGTGCAATAAGTCACTCTACACATTTGCTGCTAATACAATTATGAATTTACAGACACAAACCACCAAATGTCTTAACCTTCTCAAAACTAATCACAGAAATGACGAAAATAGTTTGAAGTGTTCATAATTTTTGGATGTCTTTTATTAACATTTTACGTAAGCTGCGATTACATGACGCATTTTTAATCGCCATTTGAATATGCGTAGTCACTATGTTCTTAGTACAGTTTTATGACTGATAATAAGGCATTTGTGGTTTTGAATGTTAATCAACTTAATCGAAAATCTTAATGAGGATCCGAGAAATTAAATTTTCTTCAATTAGTATATATTGATAATTTTGTATTGAAATTTCGGGCGCCTTATGAAATTACATTAGCAATAATGTTTGTGCGATTATATCACACAAGTATTTTTATTTATTATAAGTGACTATTGAATTATGATAGAGCTCACTATCTTCGGTTTCATTTAAAGCACTTTAGCCAAGAAATGAGCTTGACTTTTTTCCATCCGCCAAAACCTATTTTAGCAAACGAGCAAAGACTCGTAGTAATGTTAAAGTGAAAACAGCGCAATAACCGCTCATCTGTTTATGGCTAAAGTGTCTTTGTTATTGATGGAAGAAATGGCACAAAGGGGGGAGGCAGTGGTTTGTATAGGGCTGCCTTTGTTGATATGAATATCATGGTGAGATCATTTCTTACGCTTTCTATAATTTAAATCTAGATTTATTTACATTATATTTAGATTTTTATCAGAAGCATTCGTAAATACTCTAAAACTGAATTCATCACAAATCTGTGACTCGATATTTCAACCTACAATGTCAATTACCAATTATTTTAACCTACAATTGGAATGTGAATTCGATAAATAAAAACAGGCATATAATTGAAAAAGTCTTTATTCATTCATGCAAAATAAATAATCTCATACAAAAATATTACTATTTACAACACACACAATAAATAAGTTAAAAGTAAAAAAATAATGTTTAGAGCTACTTAGAACTATCCTGACTACTACGTCATACTTGTGACCATTCGCGCATCATTTTATTCTGTCTTCTTCTGTCCTTCTTAGTTTTATTGTTCTTATTGTCGCTTGACTTTCTCATCATCAAAGCAAGTTCACTAAAATCATCAACAAAGTCGTTGTAATCGTTGTTGTGTTCTTTTTCACCGTGTACTTTAGTGTCCTTGTTGTCTCTGTGCTGTCTCTTATTTTTACCAAATATTCCGAGTTCATCGCCCAAGGTCTCTCCGATCTGACCAAGACCGAGATTGAGCACATCTATATCATGCAGGTTAAGCAGGTTAAATTGTTTGTTCCTGTTCTTTTTCTTAGGGAAATTCAGACCTTCGTAATAACTTTCTGGGACAGGGGCACCAAATTGATACATATGAGCTCTGCTTTCATCTCCAGTTATTGGTTCTCTTTCGGGCATGGCTTCTGCAGATGCCACGGTTTCTCCAGAGTCAAGACTTTGTACAATTTGAATCATGTCATCATTGACAGCTTCCTCAGAAGTGGGACTGAATGAAATTGTTGATGGGGTTTTTGGGGTGATTGTATTCACTTTCTCGTAGTTGGTTGGTTTTTCTTCTTTGTCCATAACGTTTGAATCTTTGCCTTCATTTGAAATTATCGGTGTAACAGGCATCGCAGATAATTGGCCAGTGATATGGGCTAATGACATTTCCAGGCCAGGATCTTCAAAATCGGTAACACTTTTAGGAGTTGTAGTTGCTGGTAAGATTGGCGTGGGATTCTCAACCATAACAGAAACTGGTGCAAGAGATTGCTCTTCAATGGTGCTTATGACTGGACTACGTTGTGTTGTTGGAATAGCAGCAGCTACTGAACTTAATACTACTGGTGAACTTGGGCTTACTGTTGTAGTAGTGGTAGTTGTCGTAAGGATTGATGTAGAAGTACTTTCCGTAGTTGGCTTCCTAGTTGGTCTCCTGTTAGGTCTGCGAGTTGGTCGCCTATTTCCACCAGCAGGCCTAGTTACTCTTGCAGTAGTTGTGCGCCTGGGGCGAGGTGTTGTTGACCTGGTACCAGGTCTTCTTGTAGGCCTTCGCGAGGGCCGAGGGCGTCTGGTAGTGGTCGTCGTTGTCGGTGCAGGTGCTTGTTTCTTTTTATTCTTGTTCGTTTTTTTTCCACCTGAAGATCCAAACAGGTCTCCTAATATATCTTCTCCGAGAAGACTAAAACCTGTGTAATCTGCAGAGTCTACGTCGTTGACGGCATCGAGTGTTCCTGGAAAACGTAAATCATTGTTTTTAGAAAACTATATTTTGCTTAATTTATTTAAAATAAATTTTTTCATTCGTTCATGTGTTACCTACCGTCATCATCGTCATCGTCGTCGTCGTCGTCGTCGTCATCGTCTTCTTCGGCTCCGAGTCCGAATGCATCATCATCTTCATAGTCGTCATCATCATCATCTTCAGACTTCTCATCTTGAGGGACTAAAGGCAATGGGTCAGCTGGTTCTGAGGTCACGCCTCTTGGTCCAAACTTGAAGCAGGAAACTCTAACAGCAGCTTCTACTGCTCTCTTCGATTGAAGTTCTAAGCCGAGGCAAGCTCTGAATTCCTCACCAGCTCTGGCGATGTTGTAAACGCGTCCACAGAACTTGGACACACCGCCTGGCAGTGGCATGCAGACAGGGCTGGGCTTTCGGCCTTGAAAGAAAATATTAATTTATTTATACATAATAATTATACAATCTCAGTGCCAAAGGTACAGTAACCCCATTCCAAGGCATTAAACGACAACGTGAGGTTTAAGGCATTCGTAAAAGCCTTAATAGCTTAAAACCAAAAGTGAAAATATCAACTTACTCGACAGGGTCCGGTTTGTTATGACCTTCTTTCCAAAACTCAGCGATACGGACATCTTATCACCATTGAGGTACATCAAGGAAGCACATCCTGGAAGTTAACAATACATATTTGGTACATTTGAGGTCAATAATAATTAATTCAATAAAGTGGAAATTCGACGTTTATTTCCTATTGAAAACTTTCTTAAAAAGGTGAAAACGCATAATAAAACTTGATTTGCTACAAGTTATGTCATGTATTTACTGATTTCGTCAGCTTAAACGTAATTTCCAAGTCGAAGATCCGGAACATTTCTTTCATCATGGAAATGAGTCATTTCAATATCCCGGAGTTTACTATCAGTGCAAGTGTTGTAACTGACCTCGTCTTACTTTCACGAGTTATGCCTATTACGAGTAGATCAGAACTTATGAATGACAATAAAGCCATTCATAAGTTCCCTCTCAGTTTTATAATACAGAGTTTAATTAGATAATTTACTAGAAACAGTTTTATTAAAAAAGGATTTTCTAGGTAGAGGGGCTATAGAAGAATTAAAAAATATGCAATTCTATGTCAGAGAGACTTTAAAGTTAAATTATATAATTGGTGAATTGTAAATTTAAGCTAGACAGATAGACAAGCGATGATAATTAAAATATAATAGGATACGATAGGACTAACGTATCACTATCATATTCTCACCGGTAACATTAAAACGAAGCATAAACTTGACGAGGACAAAAATGTAGACGTGAAATTGGTTACGCCTATGAATATTTATTTTGAAAACGGCATCGGCGCTTCCCCGTTGTGTTCGATTTTACATATGAATATGAGCTTATATACATATGATATTCGTTACTGAATATTCATGGCTCAATTTTAAATCGAAAAAGTTTTACGATATTGATAAACAGTCCAATTTCAATTCTGATAGTGTATGGAAACTCATGATCTAGAAATAGAATAGAATAATATAATAGCTTTCAACACCC
Organism: Ochropleura plecta; assembly: GCA_905475445.1. Classification (NCBI taxonomy): domain Eukaryota; kingdom Metazoa; phylum Arthropoda; class Insecta; order Lepidoptera; family Noctuidae; genus Ochropleura; species Ochropleura plecta. The sequence continues at coordinate 16,068,423 of FR997723.1, forward strand.
ATACTATAATAATTGTAACATGATGCTTTCACATGAAACGTCTTTAGATAATGATCATAATCATATTATTATGATTTCAGCAGAAAATCGTTCACAGTTGGTTCTAACAATTCTAATTTTTTTTCCAGATGATTCCCAAGGCTTTCGAGATATATGTACTTATCAGAGGTCTAAATCCTTCAGAAACATAACAAAGCATTACCTGGTCCATGCAGTTCAACAACAGGCAGTCTGAATTCCCGACAGCAGTTGCAATAAGACTCCACACATTTGCAGTATTTGTTGATATCGTTCTGTTCAATTTTGTCGTCATCGTTCCTATTCTGGATAACCTGGATACCTTTCTTCACATTTTTCTTTTCATTTCCTGAGAAAAAGGATATTATTTTAAATCTCTCATTAACAGCTACAATAAACCATTGCTGTCGCTTTGATATTTTTTTTTTTAAGGGGAACAGATCTTTTGCTGTCATTTCTGACTAATTGTAGTCGTAATTAAAACTTTGATGATTGATTCATAGTGTTTTGCATTTGACAGGAGAGAAAATTCATTGCATGTTTGTTAAAGCACAAAGATTGATTACTTCTGTTCATAAAAATGATACTTTCCACAAAAGAGTTGATTACAATCGCGGACAAATTATGAAACATTTATAACACATTCAGGAAAAAACTTTGATATATCAGCGTAGCAATGTCATACGTTGGTTTATGCATCTCGTTCACAAAAAAAAACCTACCCGACACGACACGCTACGCGATGTTTTATTGAAAGTAATTCAGCACAAAAAAATTGATGACGACCGGTCGATCGACAACTTTCACAGTTTTTTAAAAGGACACCTGTTGCTTGTACTCGCCATACAAATATTGATACGTTTAATTGGCTGTAAGTATAAGTAGCACGGACACGACAACATCAATCATCAATAAATTGATGTTTGTTAAAAAAATAATACTGACGCTTGACTAATGTGAACATGGTTATTGACTAGTTGGTGATGCAAAGTCTAGGATACTTACTGACACTCATCGACGCAGCAAAAGCCAAGAGTATGAATATCAGAAGCAACTCAAACACCAGGGAGAGCTTCATCTTGAAGACTGGCTCCCTGCCTGAAAAATAATAATAATTAAAATAATATGTAAAAACCAAGATGACACCTTTTTTCTTCAACTAAAGTAAACATTAGTTTTAGATACAATTAGAATTGTTTTTTTTTATATTATTTCATATTCATTTCATTCATATTAATTTCTGGACAAATGTATTCATCAAGCAGCATCTATGTTTCACGTAACGAAGATACAACTGACAGTATTGTAACATAGTGGCATATCGCTTCAAAAACTATTAAATTGGAAAACATAATTTTCGTAAAACGCACAGCTAGTAGCGCGTTGAAGTCTTTTTCACTGCGCATTGCACCGACATAAGAGAAATTATGCATGCGTATGTTAGATCAATATTCATGTTTTGTTATTGAACATTCTTCCCATTGGTACATATTTTGACAGAAAAATATACATTTATAAATTGTTTTTTTTTTAAACAATATTTACAATATATATATATGCATTAAAAATATTTATCCAGAAAAACATATACAATTTAAAAAAAATCTTACCTTCTAGTACAGAACTTCAATAAACAATCAATTAATTCAACACTAAATATATACAACACCTTCGATCCACGTTCTAATAAATATAAATATTATTACGAGTTCACACTTTACGGATCTAAAAACGCAGACGACACCGTAGTAACAGCTACACTGATTTGTTGTAAGCCTCGAGTCGTACCGGGAGAAATGTGCAGTGACGTATAACAGTGGGCGAGAAAGGAAAACTACCTTTCGGATCTCTCTTTCACTCTTGTACGAACGGTGAAGGATGGGTGAAAGCCAAGACGCAGTTGGTCGCGTATGTAGAATTCAGTGTCAAGTTAAGTCGGCATTCAAGTGTTGATTGTAAATTCTACTTGGGAAGGAAATGATAGGCACTTAATGTGAGCTTTTTTGGGGTGTGAAAACGTTTAGCTAGGTTAATTGACGGATGCAATTGTTTTTGTATGTTTCTTTAATTGCTTGACGTTTTTATTTGTATTCACATAGAATTCATAGTTTCGAATTGTCGAATTCATAGTTACTTTATTGTAGCAATAATTGTGTGTGTTATGTCACGAAACTTTTCTAGAACAAAACAATATTACTTTAGATAATAGAAGAAGAAGATATATTTTTGATTGAATTTTTTCCTCTTATATTTTGTTAAAAAATACGATGTAACCCAATCAAAACTACATATGTATATCAATTTTCATTTGCATTTCCATTGAAATTAGGAAATCGTCTTTGTTTCTCAGAAAGGCATGTCATTTCTCCATAACTTCCAGAAACGTCTCATACAGAACGATGCTCTCGGATATAAGAGGTGCTCTTTGCATTGGCGTAAAATTTATTTTGAATCTTGACAAGTCAGTATATTTGTGTCAGGGCACGCCACAATAGTGGCGGTAAGTCCCCTCTTTGAGGAGTGGCTGGAGAGGCGTCATGGCGTCCTCACCTACCGCCTGACGCAGGTCCTCACCGGACACGGAAGTTTCGGGAGGTTCCTGCACATCATCGGGCGGGAGGAAGCGCCCGGGTGTCACCATTGTGACGATCGCCCTGAGGACACGGTGGAGCACACAGTGGCGATCTGCCCAGCGTGGGCGGAGCACCGCCGTGCCCTCGTAGAGGCGATCGGCGGCGGCGATCTCTCGCGTCCGGCCCTGGTTCAGGCCATGGTCCGGAGCGAGAGGGAATGGGAAGCGGTCACCACCTTCTGCGAAGCAGTAATGCTAGCAAAGGAGGTGGCCGGGCGTTTGAGGGAGAGAACATCTGCCCAACCCAGCCGCCGCGGGAGACGCCCAGGGCGCCGGGCGCCGCGAGACGACTTCCCGCCACCGTAGATGCGGGCCTGTGGGCGGTGAGCAATGGGTAGCTCACCGTCCGTCCGTCGATTGACGACAGGCCGTGTCGACGGCGCGTTCGTGTTTCACGCGCGCCTCAAAAAGAGTCAGCAAAGCAGAGGGGCTTGCCAGAGCCTCCGCCTGCCGGGGTTGCGGGTTGTTCGAAAGAGATACCGCGGCCTCGGAACGTAAAGGGCAATAGAAAGAACATGGGTGGGTTTTAGTCAGTACAAGTCTGACATGCCCCCCCGCTCCGCCCAGAGCGGGGGAAGTCATTGGATGATTTCCCACCCGAAAAAAAAAAAAAAAAAAAGTATATTTGTGTATGTCTATTGTGTTTGCGGTTTTCCGTGCACGTACATGCAAGGTTAAAAGTTGTCGATAAAGTTTAGACTTTTTTTCGATAATGTTTAACCTTGCATATCAGGACTAAAATAAATAACATAGTTATAAATAATTCTGCTTCTTAATAATATTTGATTTCCTTTATTTCCCTTTCGTAACATGACATCAACGGTTGAAATCTTTGAAGGATTAGATCAAGTTGTACACGTACTGTATGCCCACATTTCTTTTATAATTATGTGCCTTAACATTGGGGCAAAAAAGAACCGGCCAAGAACGAGTCAGAATTTTCGACATAAACGGCCATATCTTTGACTGCGGAGACTTAGACGGTTCATTTTTCACAGAACAGAGGAACCACAGACTTGAGTAGGTATATAGTTTTAATTTCAACTTGATACCTCCACGCTTTCCCGAGATGAAGACTTTTGACAGACGAATAACAACAACCCTAAAAAGGGCGTTAACAAAACTCTTCCTCAACGTTGTCAACGGGTAATGTCTCCAAGAAACTGGTGGCGTTGCAACGTTCTTTGGCAACAATTAGCGTCTGTCCAGTCATATTGATATTTCATTGAAAAGATTGTTCAACGCTCAGACCTCAAGTTCCTCAAATTTAAACCTTTGGGGTATAAATTCGTCTCGAAAATATATGGTTCCTAATAAGATTACTATTTTAAGCCACTTTAGGTTTTTTTTCCGTTACAGCACACAACACAATGAGAAAGCAGCGTTGTGAAGTTTTTTGATGCCTGTTTTTAGTTTATTGTTAAGTTAGTTACATTAGGTTATTTTAATTTATAAATGTGTATAATATTGTTATGAAATAAAATTTAACATTCTTAATTGAAAAAACTATTTGAAAAAATTATAAATATTTTTTGTAACATGTATTATTTACTAATTTCAGAACATTACAATTTACTAAACTACCTCAAGTCAACTGCCACTCAAAAATTCAGATCAACTACCAACTCTATATACCCATTTGTAAAATATTCTAAGTCCCAAAGCAGCCAAACGATACAGTGGCCAATTTACTTCGTCCGTACTAAACCAGTCGGGTCGGTCACCTGGCATTTGGTACACGAGTGGTCACTTTCCCGCGGAGAAAGTGGATGCGATCGAATTCTGACCACTCGTGTTTACACAGTGGGCCATCGTTGGGCTATCGTTAGCAGGTACATGATGATGGTTATGGTGTAACCTTCGTGGCGCCACATTATATTGTGTTATATGTTTGTATGTAATATGCGGATGTTAATATTTTGTGAAGTAATATTTTGTATGAGTTTAATTTTAGAAGTGAGAGTTTGGTAGTTTTTTTTTTTAAGATAATGAATGATAGATTACGTACTATTGTGTTTGAATGTTGCAGCCATATATAATGGTACCTGGTGATGTATAAATTATGCAGCGTATGTGAAGAGGCTTTTGTCCAGCAGTGGAACAGATTTAGGCTGGTATTATTTATTTTTATTTATGTGATTGAGTTTTTATTTTAGAGTTTCGTATTTTTTTCTTTAACAGCAGCAATTAATATTAACTAAAGCTAAAACTAGCACTGATTGTGTTAGGTTTATATAATACTAGCTTTTGCCCGCGGCTTCACTCGCGTTTAATTCGGGGTAACACAGTTCCTCTTTCCTGATTTGCAGTTACCTGCTACTTGTAGTTTTTGCCCTAGCGCCTGATTTATTGTAATAGCAATGCTAAGTTTTCCTTTTTTTCCCTCTTTCTCCCTCATTTCTCACTTTTTAAAATAAAAGTAGCATGTCCGTCTCCAGGCTCTCAACTATCTCTGTACCAAAATTCATCAAAATCTGTTTAGCCATGTAAGCGTGAAGACGTAACAAACAAACTCACTTTCGCTTTTATAATATTAGTAAGGATGGTGTTTCACATAGTGTCGTGTGTTTACATATTGTTTAATTTTTTTTGGTAAAACCTGAAAAATAAATATACACTACAAATAAAACCGGTAACGAATTGTATGTCGTACCCAGACTATGGTAGGCAATAAAAATACGTAAATTCCAACTAAGGCAATTGAAAGCGGTCTCCATAATCGATATTCAACTTTTCTCTCTTTCTTCTGTAATTGGGTCACAGCTTCCTACAAACACACGTCGATTAAACTTCCCACGTAAAACTCTCTTTTTTATAAAAACTTATAAGATATACTCATGAGAATATATAGAAACAAATGAGTAACTTTAATGAAGGTACGTTAAGTCTCATTCAAATCTGATTCCTTTTCTGAACATAAAAGGAATCAGAATTAAATGAGGCTTGTCTGTCTAATATTTGCTCCGTCTAGAGCAGCAGAAGGAGAAGACATTTGATAGTTTGTTTCGGGAAAAAATAAGTACTTACTACAATTTTTTTTCGGATGGGAAATCATTAAATAACTTTCCTTTGCTTTGCTGACATCTCTTTGAAGCGCGCGTGGTACACAACCTGTCGTCACTAGAGGACCCGCATCTACGGTGGCCAGGAGTCATCTCGCAAAGTACTTTTGTTTAATATACTTTTATATAGTGTGCTATAGTATAGTTCTCCTGGCTTTTTGGTGATTGGCGAGTTAGATATTACAGTGCACAAGGATGTGTGCAGACACAGGTGCATTTTCTGTTCCTTTACCCTCATTATCCGATAGAACGGCACAACTTGAGAGAGATCAGGCGTAAGACCAAAGGCTTTAAAGTGCCGCCAACTTGCAAACTCCGGTTACTACTAGAAAATTTCAAATAGAAAAACTAGCGCACCTTTTACCCGACCTGGGATCACGGGACTACCAGGGCAGTTAAATAGGGTAGTGTAATATAGACTGACTGCGGCGATTCTTATGATGAGAGGCAATATTGAGTAGATTGAATGACCAGCAGCTTTTTTGGTAAAAAATCGAGTAACAAAGATCAATTTATTCAAATTAATAAGATACCAGTATCCAGCGGATAGATATTTCATTGCAGAGTTGAAAACGAAATCAATGAACTTCTAATACGAATCAATTTAATGCAAACTTCATTCGATTGCTGTTTTTGCTTGTTAAAAACGAAGAAAAGCATGTACGAATTTAGTACAAAAAAAAAAAACTAAACTATGTCGGCTTACACGGAATCAAAATGTTTCATTGAATTCCTTACGTAGGCTTGTGGTAGGTTTTAGGTATGTATAGCAGAAATGTAAACACGCTTTTGTTGCGGATGGGAAATCATCAAATAACTTCCTCCGCTCTGGGTGGAGCGGGAGGAAATGACAGACATTTTGTTACTAAAACCCACCCACGTTCCTTTTTTTGATAGAGCTGCGGTATCTCTTTCGAACAACCCGAAACCCCGAGTCAACCCGCAACCCGGGTAACACGCTGATGCTACATTGCTATCATAACAAAAAAACACATCTATTAAAAGCATTATACAGTTTGGTTGGGTTGATATTTTTTTTTTGAAAAGACTTTGCTCCACACTAGTAATTTCTCCTGTATGTACAAACATTTACTTGTTCCGTGCGGGAATAGAACCTGCGACACGCAGCGATCGCTCAGCAACTTTGCCAACCGTGTTGTCAAATAATTAATAATAATAAGATGCATAATTAAATTAGATGGTAATTGGATGCATCCCTTGAAATAGGTGATTGCTTACTTAGTTAGACTTATTTATATTTATTTTTGAATATGTATTTTTTTTTTTTAATACGAAATAGATATGTAAAAATATGTATAGAAATGAATAAACGAATTGTATAATACTATCCTTACTAATATTATAAAAGCGAAAGTGAGTTTGTTTGTTTGTTTATTTGTTTGTTTGTTTGTTACCTCTTCACGCTTTAATGGCTAAACCGATTTTGATGAATTTTGGTACAGAGATAGTTGGGAACCAGGAGACGGACATAGGCTAATTTTTATTTTAAAAAAGTGGGATATGAGGGAGAACGAGGGAAGAAAAGGGAAAACTTAGCGTTGCTATTACAAATCAATCAGGCGCAAGAGCAAAAACTGCAGGTCTGCTTGGTGTGTTATACCGAATTTAACGCGAGCGAAGCCGCGGGCGAAAGCTAGTAATATTATAAAAGCGAAAGTGAGTTTGTTTGTTACGTCTTCACGCCTAAATGGCTAAAACGATTTTGATGAATTTTGGTACAGCAATAGTTGGGACCCTGGAGACGGATATAGGCAATTTTTTTAAAGATTGAGATATTAGGAAGAAAGAGGGAAGAAAAGGGAAAACTTAGCATTGCTATTACAATAAATCAGGCGCAAGGGCAAAAACTACAGGTAGCAGGTACCTGTAAATCAGGAAAGGGGAACTGTGTTACCCCGAATTGAACGCGAGCGAAGCTGCGGGCAAAAGCTAGTTATTAATACAAGTAATTTTTACCAGTATTTTTTAATAGCTGACTTGCCAATCTTAGTTGGTCTTCAACAGCTTGTAGGTTCATGAACTTGTCAATATGCACGTGCACCGCTGTGCGCCAAATACGTTACAAACGCACTCCATTGAATTAAAATATTCGGTACTAGTTGGCGCCCGCGACTTCGCCCGCGTGATATCGAAAAAAAGTATCCTATGTGTTATTCCAGACTATAATCTAAATCTGTACCAAATTTCAGAAAGATCCGTTCAGCCATTTTGACGTGAAAGAGTAACAAACATCCATACGACCATACATCTAAACATCCATCCATTCATCCTCACAAACATTCGCATTTATAATATTTACTAGCTTTTGCCCGCGGCTTCGCTCGCGTTAAATTCGGTAGCGCCTTATTGATTTGTAATAGCAACGCTAAGTTTTCCCGTTTCTTCCCTCTTTCTCCCTCAAATGCCACTCTTTTTTAAAAAATAGCCTATGTCCGTCTCCTGGTTCCCAACTATCTCTGTACCAAAATTCATCAAAATCGGTTTAGCCATTAATGAACAGGTAACAAACAAACTCACTTTCGCTTTTATAATATTAGTAAGGACTAGTAAGGATAGTAAGGATTCGATATTCGATTTGATATGATGATATTCCAGAAAAAACCAACCCAGTGCGAGTCAGACACGCGCACCGAGGGTTCCGTATACCTTGCGACACAGCCATATCTTTTGACTTAGAGGGTTAATTTTTTTCAGGACAATTTGAAATCATTTTAATTTCAACTCATACCTCCACGTGTACCCGAGAGACAACAATGTGATCTAAAAAAGGTTCCGATTTTACCTTTTCCGATTAAAATGAGAAATATTTTACTGAATAATTATTTTATTGATTGATGATTCATTATACCATCATCATCTGCCTAGCCTTTTCCCAACTATGTTGGGGTCGGCTTCCAGTTGAATACCAGTATTTTACTTGGAGCGACTGCCTATCTGACCTCCATAACCCAGTTAATACTGGGTAATACGATACCCCTTGGTAAGACTGATTGTCAGACTTTCGGGACACTGACTACTGTAACGACTGTCAAAGATCTACAAATGACAGCCGGGACCAACAGCTTAACGTGCTTTCCGAGGCACGGAGGAAACTCGGTATGTAACGGGTGGTCACCCATCCACAGACCAACCTAGGCAAGCGCGGCTTAACCTAAAGATCGAACTGAGCGGCTGCTATTATTTAGCCACGAGTTCCTCTTCCGATGATTCATATACCAATGAGGTATTTTAACAAATTTTCAAAAATATTATTTGTTAACTCAAGCACACGTAATAGCTTATGTGTTTTGCTACCAGACAATCTTTGGGCGACGCAGCAGTATAGGGATATTTATTTTAATATAAACAAATGGGCGGATTAAATAGCTAAACAGACCGCAGAGAGCTTCTTTTAGGGTTCTCCGCCTTAAAAGGAAGAAACAGAACCCTTATAGGATCACTTTGTTGTCTGTCGCAAGTTTCTAAGGAACTCTCGGTGCGCGAGTGCGACTCGAACTTTGCTGGTATTTTTTATGTATGGGAAATCGTCAAATGACTGTGGGCGGAGCGGAAAGGAGTGTCAGACTTGTACTGACTAAAATCCACTCATATTCCTTATTTTGCCCTTTGTGTTCCGGGGTAGAGGAATCTCTTTCGAACACTAACTAACCCAGGCAGACGCCATTACGCATTGGTAAGCTATTCTAACCTGTACCTATACCCATTTAAAAGTAAATCTAATATACACGATGAACTTCATAAATCATCATCGTCATCTTTTGAACCTTCAGTTAACTTACTTCACCAATAATCAAAATCTTCTCTCACCGTGTAACGATTACCTATCATCGCCAGTTCTATCACGTAACGTGGTCTACGAGACGAACGACCTGCAACTGGGGCAGTGGCGCGTGCGCACCTGACTGTGCACACCGTGTACCGTCAGACAGACATGCAGACGTACCTGTATAGCTTTCTATGTGCATGCTCCTTTTTTACGGTATTGTATAGTATTTTTGTTGAAATGGAAATTATTTGAAAAGTGTTTTAAAGAATATCTTTGAAATAAGTTCCATGATTTATCTAATCTAATAAGGCATGGAAAAGACTATATATGTGTGTGTATTTTCAGTAAAATTGGAAGATGTTTTAAAAATAAAACAACATCAAGGAAAGAACGACACGGTTGGCGCAGTGGCTGAGCGATCGACTGCTGCGCTGCGTGTCGCGGGTTCGATTCCCGCACGGAACAAATATTTGTATGACCTGCAGATAGTTGTTTCGGGTCTGGCTGTTTGTGTATGTGAGTTAAATGTTTGTAAACGCACCCACGATACAGGAGAAATTCCTAATGTGGGGCAACATTTTTTTTTTTTCAAAAAAAGACTGTTTATTAGACTCAAATTTATTTAAAAAAGAATAACAATGAAAGAAAGAAAAACAAGTGAATGGATTTCTATATAATAAACAACAAACTCTATAAAATAATATTTAATATGTAAATTAAGACAATCAACTGCCAAAAAGCAGCATGGTGCAGAAACTTGGTGGCCATGTCACAACACTGATATAATGATAACACTGATATTCAAGCCACAATCAGATACGACAACATACAAAAATAATAAATAAACAGGAACGAATAAAAAAGAAACAAATATGAAAAAAGAAGCAAAATCTACACCCATCATAACATCCTTATTTATAATACCTTGTCTTGTCTATGCCATAAATGTCGATGGCAACACTGACAAGCAAAGTGACGCGGGATATTCGCTCGTAAAATTTAATCAGGCTTTAAATCCCTAAAGGCCTAAAGGGAGGGCAGAAGCGTAGGTTTTCTATATTTAAGTACTACCCATTTTATGCATGTTATGCTTCAATCCCATTTAGTAGGGGAGTGATTGCTAGCTTGCAAATTTTTTTTAAGGGACAGTTTAGCCACAATACTTTGCCGCATGCAATTGTAGTTAAAATATGCATTGATAACATTGTAGTCGCTTTACTTAGTTCTATAAATAAGACAGAAGTCTAACACGATCTTAATTGTTGGATCTCTTATTTTTTTTGAACAGACTGATTATTTTTATATTCTGACAAGCTGGAAAATTTGCAAACAATTATTCCATGGTTCTAAATGTAATAAAGCATAGTAAATGAATAAGGTTGTATTACGAACTGAAGACCATCCACAATCATTATGTAAAAAAAAAACTATTATGCAAAATAATTTCACGCTAATATCAATATTAGTAAGGATTAAGTTTTCCATTTTTTATGAATCTAATACAAAGAAATAAACCTCTACTAGATTTTTCTAAAGCAATTAAATGTTACATACTGGATATATGAAATTCACATTAATTTGAGCTCCTACAGTGTAAATTTAGTTCGAAACCGTGAAAGTTTAAAACACTGTTTATAGCAATAACATGTAAAATTATACACAACTACTAAATAAGCAGTAGCACAGTACGTAAGTACGTATATTTAAATTTCTCTAAACACACCATCATTATTATAAATAAGAAATGCTTTAGTCACCAACCACTTTTATTGTTTGCCTTATAAACACATCGAAGCGTCTATAACGTCTGGGAGAAAGCGAACAAACAAGTTTTGAGCTCCTACTTCATACCCAAGTACGTACGTACTATAAAATGTCCATACTACAAAATACTATAGTTTTCCCCAATACCAAAGACAAACATGACTGAATTAGGGGGAGTGTGGATGACAGCCGCTTTCTCGATGCATCTCACTGATGCATGTCGTTATAATACTGCGTTATGCTTTATTTAAATTTCACCTTCTATTGTGAGCGAGGTGAAACGGCCGCTGCGAGATCTCTGGAAAGGAGCAGTGTATTGCCGGCGCTTGCGACGGTCGCCTTCTCCAAGCACACGAGCCTAGCTCCTTTATAAAACGTATAAAATAAATCGACTTTTTCGTTCGTTTTACGTCAAGATCCGTGACAGTGACAGCTGATCGACATGTCGGTCAAACTCACGCTTTCTTTGGTCGTCGCTGTACTTGCGGTTGCGCACTGTGCAAACATTTTGGGTAAGTACTTTTGATATTGTATGTAAGAACTTGATTAGAAAGTGTATGTATTAGGGCAACAATCAACTTGCAGTGATTAATGTAATCGTGATTGACAGCTGTGTGCGACAGGAAGCTATTAAAGTTGCGTCTAATGAATAACAGATACGATTGTGAATAAATATTGAATTGATTAAATTTGTTTTAAGTTAATGGACCGTTATATGAGAACATAAGGAACTATGATTTGTTAGTGCTGTATGTTCCTAGGAGAAACGTATTGTTATTTTTTTCAGAAACAGTATGTTTCAATGATAGTGCTCTTCATATTTACTGCTACAATATGTTGTCGTGTAAATTATAGATTAATAAATTGCAAAAACGATTAGTGGATAATATCCGCAACATAAATCAATTAAGTTAATCCGTATTTTTTTATTCGCGGCGAAGAAAATAACGATAGGTATATCTGCCTTTTTAATACGACTAGATATGGCTTGAATAGGCCAAAAACTTTGAATTGTCTTAGGTGTATTTAAATTAATGAATGGAGAAGTGTTTAGAGAATACCGCAACCAATTGAAACCGGGTTTACTAAGTGGAAGTGCTCCTAAAAAAATGGCAATAACTTGTGCTGCGACTTGTGCTTTAAATAGGAATAGGATTCGTAGGATTTTTTCTTAAAAGTCTGATATTCTTTATTGCTTACATTCTCTCCACCTAATCACTCACCCTTCATTCATTTTAGGGCTATTTTAAACTTATAATTTGAATACGGCAAAACATAATAAAAAAAATATTATCTAAAAAAATATGGGCCCGGTGTGGATGATCTCAGATATTTTGAGGTTAAATAAGTTCTCGGCGAATTTTACTTTCGGTTGAGACTTAATAGTAAAAAAACCGGCCAAGTGCGAGTCGGACTCGCACGCCGAAGGATCCGTACAAATGTGTAACATTAACTGCCATATCTTTTAACTGCGTAGACTTAGGAGGTTAATTATTCACAGCTCCAAGGGATCACAGAATTAAGTATAAAGTATTAATTTCAACACGATATCTCGACGTTTTATTTTGACAGACAGACAGACGGACAACAGAGTATAAGGCGCGTCGCCCACACGACATTTGTAAAGAAAATCTCGTTGGGGCGTGCCTCTTATGTGAGATTTTCTTTACAAATGTCGTGTGGGCGACGCGCCTTATACTCTGTTGTCATTTGTAAAGAAAATCTCGTTGGGGCGTGCCTCTTATGTGAGATTTTCTTTACAAATGTCGTGTGGGCGACGCGCCTTATACTCTGTTGTCATTTGTAAAGAAAATCTCGTTGGGGCGTGCCTCTTATGTGAGATTTTCTTTACAAATGTCGTATGGGCGACGCGCCTAACGCGCCCGCGCCCCGACTGCGCCTCGACTGTTGGTCGTGTGGGCGACGCGCCTAACGCGCCCGCGCTCCGACTGCGCCTCGACTGTTGGTCGTGTGGGCGACGCGCCTAACGCGCCCGCGCCCCGACTGCGCCTCGACTGTTGGTCGTGTGGGCGACGCGCCTAACGCGCCCGCGCCCCGACTGCGCCTCGACTGTTGGTCGTGTGGGCGACGCGCCTAACGCGCCCGCGCCCCGACTGCGCCTCGACTGTTGGTCGTGTGGGCGACGCGCCTAACGCGCCCGCGCCCCGACTGCGCCTCGACTGTTGGTCGTGTGGGCGACGCGCCTAAGAGTTCCGTTTATTTTCTTTTGCGGTACGGAACTCTAAAAACATTTATCATGTGATCTGTTAAAATAATAACTTTATTTTTGTTGGCCAGCAAAAACAAATTAGCCCAGTCTTGTTCTTAGATACTTTGTGGTTGAATAACTTCTCGGTAAATTATCTTACGACTTAGGTGTAATAATAAAAAAATATTGTTATTTTATGCTCTATATGCTACTATATGCTCGAGTAATAAGATTTTTTGTGCTAACCGGCAAAACCAAACAGAGCAATTTGGGTGATCTCCTTTGTCTCCATAATTAATAAAGTGAATTATTATTTACAGTACATGGGTATTATTTTCTTTTGATTACTGTGCATTTAAAAAAGATAGCACACATCAAGAGCCTACGTGTATTTTTTCAGTTATAGTATAGTTAATCTAGATACTAAATTGTGCAGAAACAAAGCATTCATTCACTCATGAACAGAACGTTTATAATGGAAAAGTACTAAATAGGAATAAAAACAATACCGTTATTTAATTGTCATTCGGTTATGGAATGTTTATTCATTTCATAAGTTATTGTGCTCGTGGTTAAAAAAAAAGCCGCGTGACTCTATTGCAGGGTACTACACATTCCGAGTTCTGTCTGTAGATGGGCGATAGGGGATTACATACCAAGATCCCTCCATGATGCCTTGAAAAACCTTTGGTTTCGGCAATAATTTGACGTCACATGTGGCTAAGCGCTGGCTGCTCCACCACGTGTCACACGTTCGGTCCCCAAACAGAACAAATATTTGTATGACCTACCAGTAGTTGTTCCGGGTCTGGCGTTTTGTGTATGTGAGTTTAGATCTTTGTAAATGCACCCACGATACTGGATATATTCATTCATAGAGAGGAGCAAAGGTTGAAAAAAAATGTTTACCCTCGTTATAGTCATCATGGATACTAAACCTACAATATCCACCCAGTAACAACTGTGTGTGAAAACACACACTGGGCCAGTTAATGGATACATTAACTGTGTTTTTAAGGTCAAACAAACAAGTGCTTCATGTAAAATACTACTTCGATCGCAAAATAGTTGTAGAAGTAAAGTAAATATTCTTACAACAGTAAACGCAAACATCGAATAGGTAATCGCTCTTTATCAAGCAATTTTTTTGAAATAATCTTCCAATCAAAAGAAAGAAAGAAAATAGGTTTTATTTGACACATAAAACAAGTGCACACATCATTAAACAAAATAAAAACATAATTTTGTTTTTTTTTTTTAATATTAATAACTTAAAACTAAACACAAAAAGGAGATAATTATTGTGTGCCTGACGGCTGCGCCAAATAAGCCCAGTTTAGCAAACTGCTAGCAATATGACAGACAAGTCAATTACTTAGGAAGACACTACACTAATAACAACATTCAAAACCGAAACCAATTCAGCCAACATGCTAAGAAAAACCAGAAATTCTTGTCACGCTTTCATAACGAACAATATAAAATCTTATCTGCAATCAAATACAAAAGAAATCTCTTACCTACCGTGACATACGTCTTACATAACCAGACAAAACAGACATTGTTCCATCATTTACAGTAACAGTGAACCATGAACCACACAAAGACGCAAGCGCAGAACTAGTGAAAGTTAGAACTACGCATGCGTGAAAGTGTCGAACAATATTTGGACATGTTTTTTTTAGGCGTTTGTCATTTCAACGAATGCATTTGACAAATGTTTTGTTTTTGTATGTTTTTATGGCTCTGCATTAAACTGATGTATTACATTGCTCACGAAAATACGCAATTCTTCAAGCTTAACTATTTAAACTTGTATTCAGAAAAAAATACCAGCTACGTGCGAGTTGGACTCCCGCACTGATAGTTCCGTACAAACTTGCGACGGAAACGGCCATATCTATTGACTGCGCAGACGTAGGGTTGATGTTTTCACAACTCCAAGGGACCACAAACCTTAGTTTAAGTCATACGTCACTGTTACACGTGCCTAGGCACTCCACTAACTATGCCAAAAATCGTGTAATGACACGCATTGCTCGTATATACAACGCAGAATTCCCTAATGTTGACATTTTTAATTTTAATAAAGCATTATTCAAAAAACAAATAACAAAAACTTTGAATGAAGGCAAATAAATGACAAACAAACATTCAATCTCTTTTTCTAAAAGTGTTACTTTTCGAAATTTTATTTTTAACTTATATAGGTAGTATCGTCATTGTTAATTTCATTATAATATTTTATAAGTCCGTTTGTACATACATTAAATCCCAGTTACACAGGGAAACCTATTATTAGCCATATTAAACTGTAACTAAAATAATTTGTAATATATTGTAAGTATCGCTGTTGGTTACCTAAGTAAAGAAAATAAAATAAGGTTTCAATTTCAACTATCCACTAAAACGCGTTCCTGATATAAAGGGCTTTGTCAGACAGACAGACAGACAGGCAGACGGACAACAAAGTGATACCAAGAGGGCTCCGTTATTTCCTTTTTAGATACGGAATCCTGAAAATGAATTATCTTTGTGAAAAAGCACAGTCTTGTTTTTCTGTTTATATATTTCTCGTAACGTATCTATTTCTGCAATTTCATCCCACTTGAGGACCTGTTTAGAACCCAAAATTTATTAACATTACATACAAAAGTAAATGCACGTTCGTTTCTTAAAAAAGAATGTTGGTTTTTAATGAACGAGTGACAATTATTTCTTGATATCCAGTGATTTAATTTCACAGAGACCTGAGCAGTTGGCCTTGGTTCTTCCTATATTAGAGATCTACTTTCATTGTATGATTAGAAAGCGTTACAATACTAACAATATAATGAAATCTAATAAGGATTACGTTCAACACAGTCGTAAATGATACAGGTCGTTTGCTACAAATGGAAATGTTTTCAATCTAGATTAGAATCTACTTAGATCAATTACCTGCTTACGTATCTACCATATTTATATAAAATAACTACCTTAGCTGTTTGAGTTTAAAATACTGTTTTTTTTTCTTTTACTTTGTTTCTGGTAGCTCTTTTATGTTAGTTCAAACACTTTGTTATTGCTATATTCTTATGTCCTTATCTGAATATAACTACTGAAATATTGTATAATTCGCGCCCAGAAGATATTTTTGACGTGATAACGTCTTTAAAATCGTTTTAGTCGGGTGACATGTTCAGAAACTTGTGTCACACCAAAACCTCACAAGCGACATTTCATAAAGATGGTAGCGCCATCTGTTACTTGGCTCGAAAAAAACACTTTAAATTAGTACTTAATTTCATTTTAGATGTCACTACTGGTGATAACTTATATCACCAATAAGACGTTATCACGTAAACATCTCGATCGTAAACCTACTTTACAAACAACCAATTTTTTTTTTTATTATTTTGTCTTAAAAAATCGTTGCCCCACACTAAGAATTTCTCTTGCATCGTGGGTGCGTTTACAAACATTTAAACACACACAGCCAGACCCGAAACAACTATCTGTAGGTCATACAAATATTTGTGATGTGCGGGGATCGAACCTGCAACACGCAGCGCAGCAGTCGATCACTCAGCCACTGCGTCAACCGTGCCGTCAGAAGAACACGTCATACTGAACTGCTAAGTTTGTGGCTCAACGATAATGAGCCACAAACTGTTTCGTTTTTTGTTTCGCCTGTTTTGATTGATTAAATTTACTTATTATTAAACTTGGCTTGTTAATTATTTTGTTTTGATCAAATCTTGCAAATGAATTCACTTTACTCGAATCATTGCCGCCCAACAGATTGAAAGAGAGGCACCTTTGGTTTTGGAGTTATGATTTTGTTACGACAGACGACTTACTTAAGCAGTCAGAAACACCACTCATGAGAGAACTCTTCAACAGTTAATAGCACTGACACTAAACTATGTACACGAGGTTCAATGTTGATAGATAAAGCTATTTTTTTTCTTTAACTTGTTTTTTAGGGTTCCGAAGTTCAAAAGGAAAAAAACGGAACCCTTATTGGATCACTTTGCTGTTTGTCATAACCCTTTATCTCAAGAACGCGTGGAGGTATCGAGTTGAAATTAAAACCATGTACTCAAATTTGTGGCTCCTTTTTATGTTGCAAGTTTGTAAGGAACCCTCGGTGCGCGAGTTAGACTCGCTCTTGTTATACATTTTATTTTTTCCTTCTACGGTAGCTTAACATTCATATAATTGAACTGCTTGCTACAGCTATTGCAGGACATTGACAACAGCGAGCATCATTGATCGAATCCCAATGGTTTTGTGAAAGATGTACCTATAGTAATCCCACGTTGACGTTGACTAAAAAATATCTTGACTTTTGATAAAAGTCAAGATATTTTTTAGTCAACGTCCTATATTATAAGGGTTCACCCTATTGCCATCACATGAGCACTAATACAGACCCTAGGCTTCTACTGAAAAGGAAGTCTTTGTCCAACCTAAAATGGGACACTCCGAATCGTCATGCTGATCTCGAATTCTCATAAAATCAATATGGATACAGATTTTCTGAACCTGGAAGATGCCAAGAAGCTCTTGGACCCAGCGGCACCAGCTGATGCAGAGCCCCGTGAGGAGCTGACCTGCAAGTGGAAGTGCAAAGGTCCCGCTTGCGCCTGCTGCATTGACCAGAACATCACGTCTTACGATCCATCAGGAGCAAGTAAGTATCTTCTTGATATTAATTTAATATTGTTGTAAATGTGGTGAAATGGGTGTAACTTACCTGAATTAAAGTTATTTTTTATTATTAATATTTAGCGAAGAAAAGGAAGAGATAAAGGAAACAAAGCTATGCATTTGTGTATGTTTTTTTGTTGCTGACTAGTTTCAATCTTACTGATGAAGATGGGGCTGACATTAATAGTGGCTTAATTATTACGTAAGAATGTCTGTACATAAAACAAAAGTATTCTTACCACATAGCGAAAGTTGAACACATTTTTTTTACATTACTTACAACAATTTGAATGTTTGAACTAATGCAGCTTTTTTATTATTAGTTAGCGACATGCTGTCTTAGAATAGAATATTAGGATTGATTAGACCTTCATTTTGAAATCAGATAGATAGATGGCTACTGGTTGAGCTTAAGGTCCATATAAAATTGGCCTTTCTCTGCAATACATCTAATAAATAAATGTTAACTTAAGGATGTTATTTTTTTTGCTTTGCAGAATGTGTTCACATGCGGTACCTTTCCAAGGATGAAGGCTTCTTCGTTCAGATTTCACACGGAAAAAAAGTTGACTATGAAAAAATCCAAGGTATGTTTCATTATCCTTACTAATATTATAAAAGCGAAAGTGAGTTTGTTTGTTTGTTTGTTACCTCTTCACGCTTTAATGGCTAAACCGATCTTGATGAATTTTGGTACAGAGATAGTTGGGAACTAGGAGACGGACATAGGCTATTTTGTTTTTTTAAAAAGTGGGATTTGAGGGAGAAAGAGGGAAGAAAAGGGAAAACTTAGCGTTGCTATTACAAATCAATAAGGCGCTAGGGGAACTGTATTAGCCCGAATTTAACGCGAGCGAAGCCGCGGGCAAAAGCTAGTTAAAAATATTATAGACTCATTTTTATTAATATTTTTCCCTAGAGCTATTTTTTATTGAGTCTTTTGAGAACGACGCGTTTATCCTACTTATCCTACTAATATTATAAATGCGAATGTTTGTGAGGATGTATGGATGTTTGCTATTCTTTTACGCAAAAACTACTGAATGAATTTTAATGAAACTTTACCATAATATAGCCTACATAACAGAATAACACAAAAGGTACAATTCATAAAGATATATTGTATATTCTATCACCACGCGAGTGAAACAGCGGGGCGCAGCTAGTATTATAAATACGAATCTTTGTGAGAATGGATGTATGGATGTTTGTTACTCTTTCACGTCAAAACGTCAAAACGCCTTAACGAATCTTGATGAAATTTGGCACGGTGTAAGATTATAGTTTGAAATAACACATGGGATACTTTTCTGATCTTCACGCGGCCGAAGCCGCGGGCGCCAGCTAGTTTAAAATAATTTTATAATTCGTAACCACATCTGTTTGGTTTCTTCGAACAGAACTTTAATAAGGGCGCGCTCACCCGCGATTCTATAGAAAGTTGTTCCGCACAGTGAGCAGCTGCAATCACCTATATTTGCATCTAGAAGTTTCTCGGATAATCTTACGAGAAAGTCGAATGCAACGCCTTTTACTCTCGCGGCTTATACTTCTTTTCAGCTTTCATTTACTTCGAAAGCTAAATTCCTTTAATAAACTACAATTGTATATGAATGTACTATACATTCGTATAAAAGTTCCTGCAGTTTTAAGATAGGTAGTATTTTGGGTAAATTTAACCTCATGAATGAATGTTTAAAAATGAAATTGAAGTTGATGAACATTTATAATTTCGAACTCCTCTAATTAATTTAATTACTTATTCTAATTTAATGTCAAGAAATTTAATTTAACATTTTAACTTTAATCATATTGAATTTGACTTTATATATGTCTATGTATGTGGTATAATATTATAGAAGTTAAAGGTTTCTATAGGTATTTGCCACCTGAAATATAGTTTATTCATTCATTTATTTTATTAATTTATTATTTCTCGAAAAAAGATTTAAGAGAAAAAATGTGTTAGCTAAATGTTACCACCAACTTTTGACCGACAAATGAACTTAGGGCAATCTCCGTATTATTGTTATATTTTAAATCAGATGGTAGGATGTATTCAATACTTGAAGCTAACAAATGTTGACAGGTGGACTTAATGCCACAGAATGATGTGAAGTCTCAGAAATTGCCTGCCGGGGTTGCGGTTTGTTCGAAAGAGTTACCGCGACCCCGGAACATAAAGGGCAAAAGAAAGAACATGGATGGGTTTTAGTCAGTAAAAGTCTGACACTTCCCCCCGCTCCACCCAGAACAGGGAAAAACAATAAAAGTCGAAGGTATTAGTTACAATGAGGCAAGCCTTCTAAATTACTTATCATTTCTGTTACAGGAACAAACCCAGATCCATTATGCCTTGTGATGGGCGTGCTCTTCCAAATGTGCGCTACCTTCACCCACATGGCTCCTACCGCCGATGGTCTGCGAGGCTGCGTCAACTTGGAACCAGGAACTATATTCCTATCTCAGCGGAAGGTTCCACTAGGTTGCTTCAAGGCTAACGATAGTCTAATGGAAATATCGGAGCCACCTAAAGAAACGTAAGTTTGCTACCCTACTAAACCTTGTACTTCATTTTTATTATAAGTCTATTTCTGACTAAACTTAGACTTTCTTATAAGAATATTACTATTTTTCTTTTCTTTAAAAAACTTTGCCCCACACTAGGAATTTCTCCTGTATCGTGGGTCCGTTTAGGAACATTTGAATTCACATACAGAAACAGCTAAACCCGGAACAACTATCTGTAGGCCATACAAATATATGTTCGGAGGATGAAATTTAATTGCGGGGATCGAACCCGCGACACGAAGCGTAGCAGCCGATTGCTCAATGCTCAGCCACTGCGCCAACCATGTCATCAATTAAATTCAAAACAGAGGTTTATGCATAGGTACATTTCACAAAATACTTGGTTTAATAACAATTAAAAATAATATTTTTAAATTAAATACGCAGGTGGCCTTGAGACTTTGTTTAGCATTGTCATTATCACTTGCAATGATTATTTCTTTTAATCTAAGTCTTGGATTAACTCGACAACAAAATAAAAACGAAAACATATTGTGAAAATATTTGAGTGTCTCGTTGGTCTAGTGGTCGTGAGTTCAGCTGTTGAGCATGAGGTTGTGGGTTCGATTCCCAGGTCGGACTAAGTGTTGTTGGGTTTTTCCGACAAGAATTTCTTAGTAGCAACCACGGAGTCTTGTGCCTGGTTGGTGGCAATAGGCTCGCCCTCTATTACATGGGACTAAAGTATAACTGGCGAAAGGTATACCTCTGCATTACCCTTCCGAGATTACAGGCGTGATGATATTATCAAAAATACTAGCTGGCACCTGCGGCTTTGCCCGCGTGATAACAAAAAAAAAATTCTTATTTGTGTTATTCCAGACTATAATCTACCTCTGTGCCAATAAGGATCCGTTTAGCCCGTTTTGACGTCAAAGAGTAACAAACATCCATCCATCCTCACAAACATTCGTATTTATAATATTAGTAGGATTTTTGTGGAAATTAGGATATTTACTCTAATTAAACCATAGATAGAAACAACTTGTTTTTTGCTATTGATTTTTTTATTGATAAAAACAAATAGTGAAATGAATATTCGAATATAATACTTAATTCCAGAGCTGTGGAAGAAGAAGACACTACAGAGACAGACAACACTGAAGACGGCGAAGACTCTGAATTTGATCCGAACAAGTTCTTTGCTGGAGTGTATCAAACTGCACAGCAGAGCATTGCCCTACTCAGCAGCCTCTTAGAAACACCAAACACTAACAGCACTTCAGTAAAACCAGTCAGTTCCACTGAATCCAGCAGTTCCTCGTCCCAAGAGACAACAGAATCTTCACAAAGAAGAGGACCCAAATACTTGCAACATCCTAATCAATTGTGATAGAATACGTTAAATACAAAACGCATTCATCTTAGGTTATAAACTTCAGTTCTCATGCTTATTATAATAAAACAGTATCCTATTTATTGCTTTAAACTTTGTGATGCGAGTGACTAGTACGTAGTAATAAATAATTTTGAGTGTTACTCTGGCGTTTTCTTCAATCTTGAGAGAATGGGGGAGAGGCGTTTGTTTCCAGCAAATATACACCAGTTCGCCTGAAAGATAAAATTAATTGATTGTTTAATCTAGCATTAAAATTATTTCCTTACTAGCTTTCACCCGCGGCTTCGCTCGCGTTAAATTCGGTATAACACACCAAGCAGACCTGCAGTTTTTGCTCTTGCGCCTGATTGATTTGTAATAGCAACGCTAAGTTTTCCCTTTTCTTCCCTCGTTCTCCCTCATATCCTACTTTTTTTTTAAAAAAATTAGCCTATGTCCGTCTCCTGGTTCCCAACTATATCTGTACCAAAATTCATCAACATCGGTTCAGCCATTAAAGCGTGAAGAGCTAACAAAGAAACAAACAAACTCACTTTCGCTTTTATAATATTAGTAAGGATTTACACGCTCAAATAACGTTATCTATCACGTTTCCGATGAAATTATTTACTTATTGTATAATTTTATCGGAAATCATCATCGGAATTTACTTGTGGTACTTACTGTATTAAACATTGGTGGATTTAAAGGTAACGTTGAGATAAGTTTACAAATATTTCAAAACACTCACCCAACTTTAGGTCTAAGTCCTCCCATCTGCAATCTTCCGGGTAACAGATCACACGTGCTCAAAATAGCAGCGAAGTAGTTAACACATTGTCTTCCTGTGAATCCTCCAGAAGTAATAGACTCCGCAAAGTAGAAGTAGCTCCTTTCATGGTCGCAAGTGTGAGAGTCGCAGCCCGGCATGGAGATACCACCGTTGGGGTAGAAGTCTACGTCACCGAGGTCAGCCAGGAAGCCGTTGATGCCGTAGTTTGTGTGGATTACTTCAGTATACTGTCCGTCGTTTCGGTCGAAGCGATCAGGATGGCTCGCCCAGCCGACGAAAGCAGGATCCAGGGCTGAAATGACGTTATTACATTATAACTTTAGATAATTATGCTGGCCTAAAAAAAGAGTAGAGCTTTTCTATACTGCCTTAAAGACTTCGCTAGGGACATCAATGCTTGTACTTGCATTACCTTAAACATGTAATTCTGTAGGCTCCTCATTACCTTGTTTTTTATGCTTTTAGTAGTATTGTCTCTCCTCCTCCCTTAAATCTATCAAAAGGTGGTCTTGAAAAGATTGCTTTTAGTGATAAGACCGCCCATTGTGTCACGCTATTTGTTTAGTTATATTGATGACATTTGTATGGTGTACTTTATAAAGAATATTCCATATATCTGTCTTTCCCAATTTTTTGGACATCTAGTTCACATCTACAATTCTCTAACTGAATTCAACTCTCACCTGTAATGTATGCAATATCTCCATCAACGTTCCGGCCAATAATACCAGCTTGGTGGCCGCCGGCGCCATGCCCAACGATATGATACATAACAGGAGTAGCACCAGACTCCTGGTTCACCCAGTTTATGAATGCTGCTACTGCTTCACCAGAAGCAATGGTGTTACGGATGATGAACCTGAAATCAACAGCACTGGCTCCAACGCTCCAATCTAGCACTATGATATTTACATCTTCTGCGGCGAGGAATACTGGAAATGAGAAAAGAAAATTGTGAGTTCTGTTTTCTTTACAATACGAAATTAAAGATAAATGCTTATGATGTCTCTCTTTCTCCATTGCTAATACTGACATCTATTAATCTTCTACACTAACGCATTTCTCTTCAAATCAACACCCTCTTGGTACTTTGGGCAGCCGTTGAAATAAATTATTAAATACTTACCCGGAATTAGGACACTGTTAAAGTTAGAAATAACTGATTCCATCCAGCCGTGTACGAGAACAATTGTACGTTTGTCGCTTCTGTAGTTAGTAGTCTGGAGAAGAGTTGGGTTGTTCAAAATGAGAGGCTGGCTTACTACTGGATTATTCCTGAAATTTAAAGACGAACAATATATACGTGGGTCATAATCAGCCATTTTATTGCAACTCATAAGCCCACCTGAACCAAAAACAAACTACAACTTTTGTTTATTTGGGTTTCGTACCTCAAAAGAAAAAACAGAACCCTCCTCCACTATTGGATCACTTTGTAGTCCGTCTGTCTGTCTGTCTTTCTATCAAGACCGTTTATCTCGAAAAACGCGTAGGGATCAGATTAAAATTAAAACTATATACTCAACGCTGTGGTCCCTTTGTGCTCTGAAAAAAATCAACCCTCTACGGATCTACGGAATTAATAGATATGGCTGTTTATGTTGCAAGTTCGTACGGAACCCTCGGTGCAAGGTTACAAGGTAAGATTTTATAAGTTTGAAAGGACCGGAACGATGACTTGAATTTCGGTAAACTTATTTATTTCATTTTGGTGCAAGCAGGCCTTTTCTTCTAGCGAGTAGAACCTACTACCCTTTAAAATCTTACCTTGTAAACAAGTGATAGACATTTGTCTGAACTGGATCGTATCTCATAGCTTCACTGACGCCACCGTCTGTCATCGATAGCTCCACCACACCATCTTGTCCAAGTTTATACTGGTCAAGGTGATCTGTATCAAACGGCTGAGACAGAGGATTTGGCAGGCCTGAAACACGAGAGAATAGCATTATGAAATAGAAGGTAAGAGTGTTTTAAGGTATACTGATCCAAATTCCTTCTGTTACCCCTCTGGGGCACTTACCATCCAAGCAACGTGTCACCCTTGCGGGTGCGGATTGTTTAAAAGAGATACCGCGCCCCCAATAAAGGGCAAAAGAAGGAACATGGATGGGTTTTAGTCAGTAGAAGTCTAACACTCCCCCCCCCACTCCGCACAGAGCGGGGAAAGTTATTTGATGATTTCCCATTCGCAAAAAAAAGTAACGTGTCACGTGATCTGAAACGAAACTTGTCACTGGCATATACGTTCAAAGTAATTGAATGAAGTGGCCCATGTGTGTGACGTGGCATGACACAACTGACGTGCCAACTACTACTACATGCTTCTATAAAAACACGCTTTTCTACAGATTGTACTTCGGAGAGTGTGCGCTGGAGCTCCATGACCTGATCCCACCATCTCCGTTTTACTACCGGGCTACCAGACGCACGGCAGGGTACCACCCGCACTTGGTCGATATACCGTCTTGTCGTACTAAGCGCTTTTCCACAACATTTATTGTGCGCACGGCCAAGGTGTGGAACTCTCTGCCAGCTTCTGTGTTCCCTACCACATACGGCCTTCAAAACAAGAGTTAATAGGCATCTTCTGGGCTCGCTCGCTCCATCGTAGACCTCATCTGTCGCTTACCATCAGGCGAGATCGAGGTCAAGAGTGAGTTCATTCTAAATTAAAAAAAAACGCTACTGTGTAAGTGGGAACAGCGTCTATGTGTAGTATTCAATCTTATGGTTTTGCCAACAACAGATTTCTAACAACTTTGATAGAGACCAAATGTATTTATCCTTTCAACTCACAGGTTAATTCATTTTAATTGTGGTCACCATGGTTGCCCAAATTTTTTTAGTCGTAACAACCTAGCCTTTTCTTTTTGTGGAAACCATGGTTACCAAAAGCACGTGAGTGGTAACTAGCTGTAACCAGCGATGTTGCTTAGTGATCAGCTCAAGTACTTTAGACATTGCGTAACTAAGCGTTGTTTAGCTTGACGTCAGTGAAAACGACTAACAGAGAAAAATATAATAAAACTTAAATCTGAAACCTCGTGTAAAAAAACGCCCGAATTAAGAAAAAAAAACTCACCACAGCCTAGGCCAAGTATCGAAAAACAAAGTAAAGCTGTTAATTTGTTCATGGTCACTACACAATTGTATTAATTAATTATTCCGATAAATAATCAAACGTGGTTGACCACTGCTACCAAGATAAACAACTGCTTATAAGTTATCTAACGGATTATCTCACCAAATAGATAAATGATAAATGTTTTGTCGCCTTTTCAGTTTAAAAAAACATAGGATAAGCTTAGATTCTAAATAATACATAACACCACGCTTTTTATCCCTAAAAGTTTAGGCAGAGGTATGAAAGTACGCCTACATTTAACCAGGTATGTGTAAAGCCCCATGTAATAGGGGGCGAGCCTATTGCCATCAACCCTGCACAAAGGACATGACCGGAAATGGTTTTTTATTATTTTACTAGCTTTCCCCCGTAGCTTCGCCCGCGTTAAATTCGGGATAAGACAGTTCCCCTTTCCTGATTTGCAGGAACCTGCCACCTATAGTTTTTGCCCTAGCGCCTTATTTATTGTAATAGCAATGCTAAGTTTTCCCTTTTTTTCCTCTTTCTCCCTCATTTTTACCTCTTTTTAAAAAACAAAATAGCCTATGTCCGTCTCCAGGGTCCCAACTATCTCTGTACCAAAATTCATCAAAATCGGTTTAGCCATTTAGGCGTGAAGAGGTAACTAACAAACAAACTCACTTTCGCTTTTATGATATTAGTAAGGATTAGTAAGGATAATTCTAACAGGGTTAATTAAAGTTAAATAAAGTTGGATAAACATCTCAAAACCTAGTGCTTTTAACTATATTATGATTTTTTAAAGCGCTCCTATTTTGGGAAAAATCGTTTTTTATGTTAGTGACTTTTTTAACTATACTTTCTTGGACTGAACACAGTTGCATATTAATCTAAGAATAAAAATAAGTGATTACAACTATAAATCTACTCACTATTGTTTTGGTGTCATACGCATTATCTTCATACAAGGCCAGATAAAAAAGTACAGCTTAACGTAACTAGATGGCGTTGCCGCTTATTTTTTAAATTATTTGATTACAGCAGAAGACATTCGTATTAAATTAAGGTGATTCTTTCACCCTATTTTCTCACTGAACCATAAACGTTCTAACATTGAAGAATCACCAATTTACGGTTTCATGTAAAGAAGAATTTCTAGAATATAATAATAATAAGTATAAATATTTTCTGTTTCATTTATTTATGAATAAAAAAATGTTTAAAAAAATATGTACATAAATGAATAAATGATATATAAATAAATTAATTATTATTCGTACGTAGCTTTCAAGACGCATGTACATGCGCATCGGCTGTTCTATAATTCTGAAGAAGTTTCATGTTCCTCAATGTTGAGGATAGCCCCCACTACCTACTTAAGTACTTTGCGGACAATCACTTGTGATGTTGTTCGGACTACGCAGTGTGTATAGCTTCGCAATTTTTGTGTTGGTGGTGTCGCGGATCTGATCTATCCAGCGCATGGGAATCCCTCCTCTATCAAGAGGAGGGATTCCCATGCGCTGTAGTAGAAAAAATACCTGTACCCTTACTAAAAAAAACTTGAGAGGTGTCAGGGACACCCGGATGGAACGAAGTTATTATTTATTATGTACAAAAAACCTGTAAACACTCAACAAAAATAATCGTCGCGACACCACACTTTTCAATGCGAAATAGAAAGCAAGCACGCCGCACGGCTTAGTGTCTTTAC
This sequence comes from Ochropleura plecta, assembly GCA_905475445.1. NCBI lineage: Eukaryota > Metazoa > Arthropoda > Insecta > Lepidoptera > Noctuidae > Ochropleura > Ochropleura plecta. Next base: position 16,096,074 of record FR997723.1, read on the forward strand.
AACTTTTGGTCTTATTTTTTTCCGTCTAGCCTCTTTTCGCAACGCGCGACAAGGAACTTCGTTCCAAAAAGCAAAATTTGTGTATCTTCAAAGTTTACGTTAACGCCGCCGTCATATAATCCTAAAGTTACCTACTTTCTAAGGATATAACGATCTTATCGCAAAGTGACGTCATAAGAAGAAAACAGCACGATTTTGATACTTATCTGTTACCAATTAGTTATTTTGAAAACAAATGATAAAAAAACAATTAAGTTAATTAGATATTATCTATCGAAATAAGTACATGGGCTGATGGTTTTCCCAAAGTTTAAATGAGGTACCTAGTTTAGATTTCAGATAAAATAATTATTCAATAATCATTGCGATGAAACATTGATTGACGTGTCCATACCAAATAGAACACAAAGTACCGGTTTCCATACTTTTTTGTTGCGGATTGCTAATCATCAAATAACTTCCCCCGCTCTTGGCGGAGCGGAGGAGATTGTCAGACTTTTTCTGACTAAAACCCACCCATGTTCTTGTGCTCTTTATGTTTTGGGACCGCGGCATCTCTCGCAGTGGCCCTGGCAAGCTCCTCTGCTTTGCTGAAAACACTAACGTGCCGTCGACACGGCACCGTCATCTATGTAACCTTTTTGCGTGCTCAAAGAGAAACTGTCGTATGTTTTTATGTAAGAGGTAATCTCGGACTAATCCAATTTAAAAAAATATTGATCTGATTGAAAGCTACATTAAAATTGAGTGCCATGGAACGTGGCGACTAGTGTAGAAACTAGCATTAAACATCATCTGCCTAGCCTTTTCCCAACTATGTTGGGGTCGGCTTCCAGTCTAACCGGATGCAGCTGAATATCAGTATTTTACATGGAGCGACTGCCTATCTGACCTCCACAACCCAGTTAGTACTGGGTAATACGATACCCCGTTGGTAAGACTGGTTGTCAGACTTTCGGGACACTGACTACCTGTAACGACTGTCAAAGATCTACAAATGACAGCCGGGACCAACGGCTTAACGTGCTTTCCGAGGCACGGAGGAAACTCGGTATGTAACGGGTGGTCACCCATCCACAGACCAACCTAGGCAAGCGCGGCTTAACCTAAAGATCGACCCGAGCGGCTGCTATTATTTAGCCACGAGCTCCTCCGCTATATGAAAAGTTAATTTTCATAATAGTGAGATTACGAATTTAACGAATTAACTAAACTATCATGAATGCTGTCGAACTATATAATAATAATATGGTTAATTGTGTCACTTTAAACATTTTCAAAATGGTAAACGTCGTTCGACAGGAATAAACGAAACTTAAAAGTGATTTTAGGGTAGTTTTAGTTTAGTTTGTGACAGCAGAATCGACAGCATTATAAGAGATAGGAGAATCCATGCCACAGATACTTTATACTGTTTTCGCTGTAGCATGGTGCGGTTGACATTAGATGAAAAGACTTATTAGAGATCGTATGTATTGCTATAAGGCGTAGTCCTTTACGACTATGTTATTCAGGGTACAACCAATGTTCAGTAAGGATGGTAAATCGCTGGAGCGTTCCAGATTAAACAGAAACTGTTAATTTCACTCATGTCACCCGCTACATGCTACAACGAAAATAGTATAGAATCGTATGATTACTGAGTGTGACACGACTCATACTTACTCCGCACAAATTTAGCTATTTGGACAGCTATGCGAGCCGAAATTAATTTAAAAAAAACTAGGTATAGGTACTAAAAAAATGCATAACTCGGAGTTAGGTATTTTCGAATTGGTAGGTTTAACTAAGCATATGGATACTTAGCTTTGCACAAATTAAAGTGAATTGTTATTCATCAACTAATTACTTAGTTAACATTAGAAACGGGATATTTACAATGTTTACTATCAATTTTAAGTTTCCGATATTTCGGCGCAGTCGCAGATTCAAAGCATTTATTTTAATTAGACCATTAAAGGCACTTTTAAATGCCATAAAAACAAAAAAAATGCTGCTTCAGTCCAAGTCACAAGACATAATAACTTGTGGAAATACTGTAGTTGCCCAATCCAACGCCTTCTATGGAGAAGAATGGGCAAGAAATTCGATGGAAACTCTTTTACATCATAATTTCCCTTTTTTACAAAATCACGGTTTAATTCATGTTGAGATTATACATATGTGAGAACGATATAGAAACACGAGCACAATAAGAGTGTAAAAGCTAAAACAAAAAATAATTAATAGTTGAATTAAAACAAACCGTAGCAGCTACAAGATCACCAGTCACGACTGACAACGCCCGTTCACGAACATGACGCATGGATCAGCCCCATTCAGCTCAACCATTTTGAAGGGAACTAAATGACCGCATACGCCATGGAAAAACTGAAGTTATTCCGGGCGGATGTTCATAAGTAGGTATACAAAACGGTCACTCATAACTTAGTTCTGTTCTCGTCACAGGAAACTCACTGTATCCGATCGCCAACTTATTTCGGCACTTTTTTGGATTTTACATAATTGGCTTTTACATAATCCTCCCGGTTGAAGATCCTTTGTTTTGTGAACTCGATTGCTTTTCTTACTAGTCTCGGTACATAATGGCGTTCTGTCGTAATAACCTGAGGGTTATGTAACTCAATCCATTGGTTCGATCCTGCTTCTAAAAAATTTTGAGTTATGGACGATTTTTCACTGCCCTGATTTGTTCTGTATCCCGTTTCAAATGTTATTAAAAACTTGTATTGCTAATATGATTATTCATTAAAAGCATTTCACAATAATATGAACATCGACGAAATTAACTCATGACTAAATTTAATCAATAATCCATTAAATACGCTTAATCCGAAATGTGAAACCAGGATGGACTAAAATGCTAAAAATCTTTGATAGGAAGCTTCGTATCGTATTTTCCTTGAATTCACTCGAATTTCATAAATTAATAACGAGTAAAACGGTAGTACTTCTTATCATTCGATTTATTTAGTTTTATTGCTCAAGTTTAACCATTATCTTTGTAAGGATTAAATGTCTTTAAATCTAAGATAAATTGTATTAATATAAATCCATGGTTATTCTGGTAGACTTAGTTTGTGAAAAATGTTCGGGTTCGTGAAGTGTGTTTTTATTCTGTGCGCTGCTGTTGCAGGTAGGAATCTAATAATTATTTGACTTCGTCAATGTTACAAAACTTAAGCCAACTACGTACTTCTATGTGAGAGTAGATCCATGCGTGCTGATGGCGGCCCTTTTTTGCGGATGGGGCATCATCAAATAACTTTCCCCACTCTGGGCAGCGGCCAGTTGGACTTGGCAGTTGGACTTGTATTGACTAAAAACCACCCATGTTCCTTCTATTGCCTATTACATTTCGGGGCCGCGGTATCTCTTTCGAACAACCCACAACCCCGGCAGGCGGTGGCCCTGGCAGGCCCCTCTGAGGGATGTTGCCCTGAGGTCGCAAATATTTGTGTGTTATAGGAGCCGAGCCGAGTAGCAATTACATCCCTTCAAAAGTAGATATTTTCTACATTATAAGCACAACCTACTTACCCGTTTTAGAATTGGTTGTAGGTATCTTATTTAGGATCATAAATTCTACTATAATCATGATTTTGTATCAATTGGTTTTTTAAACATTTGACAACAAAATAAAAACTAAGGATTGTGGTCACGCTTTCTAAATAAAAATAGCATCAGCATGTGTAGTCGATCAGCTAAAAACATAATTTAACAATATCTTCACGTAGGCACATTGCAAAGCTAATAATGAATCAATGTGTCACACCTTTTGATTTTACAAAAGATAGGCGTGCCATTCATCACTAGATATTCTAGTTTGTTGATTGTCACGGATAATTACCACAATATCAATTTAATGTTGGGGGCATTATCAGTTAATATCGGCCCCACAACATTCAAATTATTGTTTGTAACAAGAAAGTTTTGCCTACAAATAATAGTATTTTGATAAATTATAATACAACTAGCTTCCGCCCGCAACTTCGCCCGCGTGGCATAGTTACATTGGGCTAACGCTAACTTTAACCCGCGTGATGATAAAAAAATATATCTTGCTCTCCCCTTTTCGTCCCTTTTATTCGCCCTTTTATAACTTTTTTAACTTATATCCGTTTCCAGCTTTCCAACTATCGCTGTACCAAAAGCATCAAAATCGGTCCGGCCATTTAGGCATGAATACATAACAAACAACCTCACTTTTGCGTTTATAATATTAGTAAGGATAAGGATTATACATCCTATTTTATTATCTTGTGTTATTTGATTTATTGCTATCATAATATTTTTAAATACCTATATTAACTTGGCTCGCGAAGTTGTCGACATGTGGGATGTGGACTCAGCGATTATTGTGCCTATAGTCGTTACAGCCAATGGCTTATTTGCCAAGAGCTTCGACCAATACCTAAGGAGGCTTTCGTTAGGCTGCTGGATCAAGGGCTTGATACAGAGAGCGGTACTTTTAGACAAGGCGCGTACTATTAGGAGGTTTTTTTCCTCTGGAACCTTGACCGCCGCGACGGTAGCTTGGACCCTGTTCCCGATACCGGCGGTCTACTGTTTTTTAACCACCGGGATTACTCTTTTAAAATCGTTTGGTGTTACAATGTATGTACATGATACATCATTAATACTTATGGAAGGCCAGCGCTAGCACGATAACTATTTAAAAAAGGATGGTATTTAGTTAAAAGTACTTCAATTTATTCCCATTTCATTTACCTAATTTTACCTGTGTTCCACCAAAACATGTTAATTAAAATATGTCATAACGAGCATCAGCGCACTACAATAAAAAAGTGTTATATCTTTATCCATTTTCTATTAATGCAAGTCGTTACTGGCGTAGGGGGTCACAGTTTTAACCTAACCTAACCTACGCATTTTTTTAACATTCAGGAAAGAATATTTGGTGCACGTTCAGTATTTTTGGTGAACACAAAAATATTATCCTTTAAAAAACACCAGCCAAGAACGAGTCAGACTCGCGCAGAGATTTTCGTTCAAACTTGTTACATAAACGACTATATTTTTGGACTGCGTAGGTTTAGAGAGTTGATTTGATTTCACAACACAAAAGGACAGATACTGTGACGTCTGATAGGGGAGAATGGAAGAAGAAAACGTGTTGTGCCGACCCTAAATAGAATGGGTCAAGGGTAGGAAAATGATGATGATGAAAGGGACTACAAATTTGAGTATTTGGGTTTAATTTCAACTCGATGCATCCACGCGTTCCCGAGATAATGGGTGTTGCCAGAGAGATAAACAGACAAACGGACAACAATGTGATCCAATAAGGGTTCCATTTTTTTTTCCGGAATATACTGTTATCTTAAATAACTACTACGATTATTATACCATAGGAAGGGCGAAGCTTTCTAACACAAGCAAAGTAATTACTCAAAAGGATGCTCCTCAATGTAACTAGCATAAGTTGTTTAAGTAACTGAAGATTTGTACTACAACAATTTACTAGTAGAAAATAATATTCTGTCAATCTCTTTGTTAGTTATGTAAAAATTGTAGTGTTGTCATCGTTACATTCCCAGGTTATAAAGTCCGGCTATGCATTAATAAACGTCCTGATAAACTTAAATGTTGTAACATTGATCTAGAAAAGACCAATCTTAATTGTGACGAATTCTGAATCACGGACACGTGATATATTTCTTAAACATCAAAAACAACATATTAATGTAATATTATCAAGATATCTTACTCAAAGTCGACACTTAATTCCTTCCTTTGATAAAATTATCTGCATCATGCAATGTATGGTACGACTTTGATAAAAGAAATTAAGTATTACGTACATATCACAAAAAAAATATAATACGCCTTTATGTGTATGTTTGTCACTCCTTTTTTTCCGGGTGGGAAATCATCCAATGACTTTCCCCGCTCTGAGCGGAGCGAGGGGGCATGTCAGACTTGTACTGACTAAAACCCACCCATGTTCCTTCTATTGCCCTTTACGTTCCGGGGCCGCGGTATCTCTTTCGAACAACCCGCAACCCCGGACAACCCGCAACCCCGGATGTTTGTCAATCCTTTAGGTATCAAGATAACATATTTTAACACAAAATGTATTAACACTAAAGCTTTTGATGTGATATCCCTGTGGGAAGATCAAATAACTTGCATATGATTTTTTACCATGAGAACAACCAAGGGGCGCGACTAGTATAGTAATATTTTTTTTACCAATTTACGCATTGGTTAATTCTAAACCCAAATTTAAGACAGTTTACAAGCAAATTAAAATTAAGCATTGTTTCAATAAAAGCTTGAGAAGAAGCAAATAAATTTTGAAATTTTTCGTACAATATATTCTTTAGGCGGCAAAACACGAACTAAAATAATTATACCAAGTTTGACATATCGATGAGTGCATCGAAAGAAAAGTGTTTCTTGCCAAGTAGAACCACCTTGAACTACACACTTAGGCACGTATCACGCTGCATGTTGTGTGTCAACGCACCTATCCGCGAACTTGCGGGAGTGCAGATCTGCATCATCGTCACAGTATACTGTGTCATCGTGCTGGTTTTTTACGCACACACGCGCGTACTTGCGTTTTGTGGATACACGGCGGCTCTGACTCATTTCATTCAAAGCTGTTTGCTGCGCTGCGGTGATAGTACAGAGCGTCGCGTCTGTTTGATATCCTTACTTCCTTACTAATATTATAAAAACGAAAGTGAGTTTGTTTGTTACCTCTTTACGCCTAAATGGCTAAACCAATTTCGATGAATTTTGGTACAGAGGTAGTTGAGTTGAGACCCTAGAGACGGACATAGGCTAATTATTTTAGAGAAAGAGGGAAGAAAAGGGAAAACTTAGCTTTCCTATTACAATAAATAAGGCCCATGGGCCATTAAAAATGGTTATTAGTGTGGAACTCATTCTAGATGCTGCAGTACCGTATGGTTTTTGTCCAAAACCCGAACGGCACTGTGAGACTCGCTTTGCCATTCCTTGCGTCTCGCCCCGCACCAACACGCAGAAACAGGCGGAGAAATATGCAAACGCGCGCGTGATCTGAATAAACGCACGTGTATGCATTTTCTGTGTTTTACTGTGCGTTTCTTTCAATACAAACGGAGATACTGAAAAGCAACCTTAAAACACGTATTCACGCGTTACGCTGCGTGGTGCGTGGCAGTGTGTTAATCGCCTAAAAGTAAAACTGTACACATTTCTACAGCTGCTACCTTAAATGGGTTTTTATTTCTTTTCTATGGGAAATCTTCAAATAACTTCCTTCCTACTGACTAAACCTATCCATGTTCCTTCTTCTACCCTTTGTGTTTCGGGGTTGCGGTATCTCTTTCGAACAACCCGTAACCCGGCAGGCAACAAAAAAAAACTTGCTGTTGAATTATAGCTGATAGAAATATTAGTTTGCGTCAAGAAATAGCTTGAAATCTTGGGCAATTCCTTGAGATCTATATCCCATTTAACTTAATCTCGACCTCAAAAAAACGCGCTGTAAACTTCCTAATAAATGGTATTTGATCATTGAATCACAAAGTAATTGTTATTTTTATATTCTGTTTGGTCCAAAAAATTCAAGGTTAATCATAAATTACATATTTAAACCAATCTAATCTGTGTTCATTATTCGCCATGATATGATGCTTTATCTACATGATACCTCAATCTGCTACAGTAGTTCTTATTATCAGCTTAAATGTCAATCCTTTGATTAGCTACCGCTGATTAACTCCATTCCATCATAATACGTACTCATTGTTTTTAAATTATGTTATATAAGAAGTACCTATCTAACAGTCTCATCACGGGAAGCATTTAATCGGTTAGCGCCACAAGACCAAAAGTGACGCTCCGGGCGTCAGGAGCCGCGAGACGAGGCCCGGTCACCTTAGGCGCGAGCCTGCGGACAGTGAGAAATAGCTCACCACTCATCCGTCTCGTGACGTTAGGCTGTGTTGACAGCGCGTACGTGTTCCACGCGGGCCTCAAAAAGATGTCAGCAAAACTGAGGGGCTCGTCAGGGCAACTGCCTGCCGGGACTGCGGGAAGGTCCGAAAGAGATACCGCGGCCCTGGAAGACAAAGGGCAAAAGAAGGAACATGGGTGGGTTTTAGTCAGTACAAGTCTGACCCTCCCTTTCGCTCCGCCCTGAGTGGGAAGAGTCATTTGATGATTTCCCATCCAAAAAAAAGGCGAAGGTTAGGTTAACTTGAGGTTAAGCTGGGCTTACCTAGGTTGTTCCGTGGATTCCGTGACCATACCGAGACATACCGAGTTTTCTCCGTGCCTCGGAAAGCACGTTATGCAATTGGACCCAGCCGTCGAAAATTAACTGATTAGGTATTCAGTGGTTTGAAAGTCTGACATCCAATTTTACCAGAGTGTCGTATTTTTATTAACTGGATTGTGGAGACCAGAACCATTCACCTCATATTAAATACAGATATTCTGCTAAATCTAGCAAGACTGAAGGCACTCAGTAGAGAAAACGCTATGCGAGTAGTTCTTTAGCCCTTTGTGTAGCGGGGCTGCGATATATCTTTCGAACAATCCACAATCCCGGCAAGCAGCAGTCTCCTTCTGCTTTACTGACATATATTTGAGGCGCGCGTGGAACACGAACGCGAAGTCGACACTTCAGGAATGAGAATGCTTAGTACATTTCTATACTTTAAATTTGTCAATAGAACCCCGTGGGATGGATTTTTATCTACACTACGAACTTGTCACACTCAGACATAAATATGTGCTTCGTTAGTAATGAATGAAAAAGCGAGCATACAAATACAAGCTTACTTTTTATTTTTACAGCCTCCGGGTCCCGTTTGGCGGACAATGATGTTCAACTACATCTATTTACCAGGTTTGTTCATACAATAATACATACCTAACTTTAGAAATTTACATTGTTTAATATTGATATCAACAATACGATAGCCATTATTGTCACCATAAAATCAGCAATCTTGGTAAAGCAGTTTTGTTTAAATTCTAGTGTTCAATTGTGTACATTCTAAACATTCCGTTTCTGGATTGAGAATATGATATTTAGTCGGATTCCATAGACAATACGATGGAACAAAGTTTAGTGTGGACTGATTTGAATGGGACATTTTATTGAGATCATAAAGATGGGAAAACGTAATGCCAAAGTACAAGTTTTCAATTGTACATTCTCGATTCAGAAACTGTATCATAAGAAAAGGTTTAAGAGGATACATGTTTGTTACATCTTCCTTAAAAACTGCGGGAAGGATTTGGATGAATTGCACATACCTAGATAGTTTATAACCTAGATTAACACACAGGATTCATCCCATAGTAGGAACTATCCTGTGCGATAATTACCAAATATTACGCATAAGCTAGATCTTAATATTAATCGATATGGCTGTGTTGGTATGTAACAGTTAATTTATTATAATTATTAAAAATGATTTACATTTAAGGTCTAATCCACAAATGAGTATACCTCTGCTGATCACCCCTGGCTCCATCATGTCTTCCACTTTCAATCCCACCGCCCCAACTGTCATCACCCTTCACAACAATGGTGAAGGCGTCACAGGAAACTTCAATGCCCACGTTGTTCCAGGTAATTGGTTTATCTAATCATCTTTCTTATTTTTTTCCTAATTCCTTTTATGTATAATTTCATTTTAGAACATTTGATTAGGATTTACAAAATACCAATCTGTATACCAACCCCACTCAGCCCGTATTCTACCCAAACCTAATCGGGAAAATATGGAAAAAATCGTTTTAGTTTAAGTATAAATAGTGTCAAATGTGGCTATCATTTGTAGATCTTTGACAGTCGTTACAGGTAGTCAGTGTCCCGAAAGTCTGACAACCAGTCTTACCAAGGGGTATCGTATTACCCAGTACTAACTGGGTTGTGGAGGTCAGATAGGCAGTCGCTCCATGTAAAATACTGATATTCAGCTGCATCCGGTTAGACTGGAAGCCGACCCCAACATAGTTGGGAAAAGGCTAGGCAGATGATGAGTGTCAAATGTGGCTATTGCTATATATAATCTTAAATATTATTAATTCTAGCTCACCTCGGTGCTCAAAATGTAAACGTAGTCGCAATTGACTGGAGCGCGGTGTCCGGCATGTACAGCCAGGGTTTGAGCAACGCTGTCGCTGTCGCTGAGCGTGTTGCCTCGTTCGTCAACCTGCTCGGCACGTCTTTCAACTACGGCCCTCATAACGTCCGCATCGTCGGCGTTGGCCTCGGTGGACATATCGCCGGCATTACTGCAGATCGTGTCAATGGAGTGATTCCTCTTGTCACTGGTTTGTTATTTTTTTCGTCACATTGTTCTCTAAGAGGAATTGTTAACCTCTTTTCTTTCTTTTTTTCCTTGAGTCGCATTTAGTGTAAATAAATGTGTTTTTATTGTATGTCCTCTAACCGTTTTTGTTTTTTCAACAGCAATTGATCCTTCTTTGGTCGGCTGGACCCACCACCCTGATATCCTAAAACGTGGACAAGCGGCAGTGGTTGAAGTTCTTCACAGTACTGCTGGCATACTGGGTTACGACTTTCCATTGGGAGACCTTGACTTCTACGCCAACGGTGGTAGTTACCAGCCCAGCTGCGGCGCCGACACTGGGTGCTCCCACATCTTAAGTTACGTTTTCTACGCCGAGTCCATCTCTACCGAAGGTGGCAGCAGGTTCGTCGGTACAGCATGTGAAAGTTACGAACAAGCCATTGCTCAGACTTGCGCTGGTGAAAGGGACGCTGTCTTCGGTGGTCTCGAAGACAAGACCGGGTAAGCATAAGCATATATGTGTAACTTTTGTAAATAAAGTCGGTAGTCAAATAGATTCATACAAGTGGTAGTCCCAATTTTGAGTGAGTATATAAAATTATCATTAAATAACTGAATAACCAACAATTTTTTTCTATTTCAGTGAATCTGGTATCTACAGTTTCCAGACCAACTGGCAGCAACCCTTCGCTCGCGGCTAAGGATTTATTTTTAAGCATTTTCGATCAACATTAATAAATAAGATTTTTATAGCATCGTTCCTTATTATTTGATGTCCTTTTAAAACTATTCAGATTCTGTATTCCCCTATACAATATGTCCCTTTTGCAAATGATAAAGAAATAAACCACTTTCTTAACCTACCCATGTTTTATATATCAATTGCAGATTTATAAAAAATACATACCCACTGTACACAAGAGTGGATCGGCTTTTTTTCTGAATTGAAAATAGAAAAAAAATATCTCCACCCTACGGCCAACTTATTGTACTTAAATATTTTCTTACCATTAAATCAAACAAGACATATTTTGCACGCCGTCTGCGTGCAAAATTTCTTGTCTGTCAATGTCTTGTCTTTGATTTTATTACTGTTAATCTCCTTTTTTTCAATTTTCGCCCATGAACCATTAAAGTTATCCATTAAGCTACCATAATTAATATGCACTTTCTCACCATCGAATCGTTATCGAATTATATTACATAACAACACGCTTGTATATGATAATTGCTATATAATAGTTTTAATATCACTACGGCCTGTTACCTGGATGCTACTGAGGAGCTATTAAACAAGCTTGAGCGCTTGCAAAACTTAAGTATTCGCTTTGTTTTTGATCTTCGGAAGTATGACCATGTTTCTCACCTTCGCAAAGAACTCAAGTGGCTCCCTATCCGCCTTCGCAGGAACACCCGGATACTACCCCTTCCTAACTGCGTGAGCGTTTTACTTACGCTCGCCCTCGGGACACCCCATGTAGATCGCACCTCAGATCCCTCCTTAAATCCTTTCCTCATAAAACTAGTGACTATTTCTATTCCTTCTCCATCCATGCCGTACAATTGTCAATATTTATAATATTGTATTTACATATCTGTTTATATATTTTTGTGTTATGTATGTTTACAGTTAAATATTATTATGCTTATATGTGTACTTATGTTTAGGTTAAGACACCATACGCAAAATACGCGCCTCAGACGTGGAGTTGCGGACACCAGCCCGTTATACAATACAATACAATAGGTTAAGACATTCTTATTTTAGTTACTATTCTCTTCCTGTTCTCACACACTACTGTCTACGTTTCTTTCTTCATATTTCCTCTCGCAGCCTTTGTACTCTTAGTTTTTATGATGTTTTCCTGTGTTTTCTCTTGTGTGTACATAAATTATTAAATAAAATAAATAAATACATAGTATAAAACAAAGTCGCTGTCTCTGTCGCTGTCTGTCTGTTGCTATGTTGTATGTTTGCTTAAATCTTTAAAACTACGCAACGGATATTGATACGGTTTTTTAATAGGTAGAGTGATTTAAGAGGAAGGTTTAAATGTATAATACTTCACGCAATGACTCTTAGGAGGTGAGCAACGGGTGAAACCGCTGGTCGGGTCGCTAGTTATACATATAATGTACACAGTAGACTCACAGCAATCATCTATAACACAACATTTATCTTCCTCACGCACACCTAATACACCAATGAATTTAACAACCACACAAAGCACAACCAACACTCGATGAAGAAGAGGTAGAAAATACAGATACGAATAAATATCTTTTTCTTGCGGGATGCAGAACTAGATATTTATTCAAACCGACGCAGACGCATGGTCGAGTATCGGAAAACCGAAAAAAAACATAATATAATGGCGATATAGATCGTAGTGTAAAGCACGAAATTAACCTGGATGGATAAAATGTCGGCAGGTCACGGGAACAATATGCGACTCCCCCATGCCCCTTAAAGTTACGGGGAAGATTTATAAAACAGTGCTTAGACCTGCTGTCTAAGAAGCAGTCTCTTCCTGGCGAAGCGCCTCATGCTAGCGAAGGAGGTGGCCAGGCGTTTGAGGGAGAGAACCTCAAACCAAGCCAGCCGCCGCCGCAGGAAAGCTCCGGGCGTCGGAATCCTGTGAAAATCGTCTCAGACAAAACACTAGTACATCTACTAGTGTCCGACCGTGTGCTTTGTTGCAAATGACCATTTTTGGTCATTCGGTCGATTTAGGCGTGACAGTTGAGCACAATACCGTATTTATTTGGCTACAAGTTACAAGATACTATTACTTTTTATACTGTATCATCATAGAGGCAAGCAAAAGCCTCCCCGTAGCTTTCCGGTTTTTCGATCCAAGACTTAAATTTTGTTAATCAGAAAATAAGTAATGTCCATGGGTACTGGGATCTAGGACATTCAAATTAGATTGAAGAATCAGCACTTTTAAAACGTCAAAGTTCACAAGAGACCAATGCTTGCCCTTCGCTACTTCGTAGTGTTTTGTTTCAGCTGGGAAGAAGAATAATATATTATACGACAGACTACGTCAACGTCATTAAGAAGGATGTTATTATTATAAAGATAAGAGAACAATTCATAACGACCGTGATATGGGGGTGACATCTTCATGCTTGATTAAATAGATAAATGTCATTAAGCAAGTAGTATCTGATATCACTGTCTAATAAAATAGTTATTATTACTATTACACAATTAATATTATTCTTAACTAGCTGGCGCCCGCGGCATCACCCGCGTGATATCAAAAAAAATTATGATATCCTATATGTTATCCCAGATCTACCTCTGTGCCCAATTTCATCAAGATCCGTTCAGCCGTTTCGACGTGAAAGAGTAACAAACATCCATACATCCACGCATCCTTACAGCCATCAATCCTCACAAACATTCGCATTTATAATATTAGTAAGATGTATAGCTTGGACTACGCCCATTTAGCAATTAGATGCCGCACTTGGCTAGTCTTTTTCTTCATTGGGTCTCTTGACCCTAGACCAGTGCAATAGCTCTGGACAGGACTACCTCGTAGGTCTAGAGGTCACAAGCATGTCCTATGTTCGATTCCCGGGTAGGGCAAAGTGTTAATAGGAATTAGGAATTTCTCAGTAGCAGCAACGGAGTCTCAATTTGTGTCCGGGACTTAAACATAACTGGTGAAATGTAGGTGTAGGTACACATCTGCCTTACCATCCCAGGATTCGTCAGATAGGTGGGAGGCATGAACATTTCTTTAGGGTCCCTTAGAAAATCAAAGCAGTATTAGATTTGAATCATTTCGAAACTTCAAATTAATCACATCTTGAAGGTCTTCACAATTTTTATCACAAATTAATCTCGCAATTTAGAATTTCAATCATAATAGCTTGATAATTATGACAAAACCATTCACAAAAAGATTAATTAAATTTGATTTAATCCACTATATCAAGAAATGATATAAAATAAGTATATCATTTCTTGTGTTTACTGCCTTGTGGTACCCAACCCACACGAGTCAATAGTTTTCTATTGACTCGTGTGGGTTGGGTACCACATTGCTCTTCGGTCCAACCGACGGTTTGATGTGATTTTTCACATCAAACCATCGGTTGGACCTGGAAGAGCTACCAAATACTGGATAACAATCTTATTCTGTACAAGCACCACGAGTTTAACGGGTTTAGATAGAGCACTCCTAAGAGGTGTATATGATGCAATGCAATAATAGAACCATCATTTCATAAGAGTACACCGGCCAAGCAACTGCTGTTCCCTACAGACGTGTCAAAGGGGACCGGCAACCACCAGGTACATGAGGAGAGTTTTTGACCCAGTAACCCAACCTTAGTCAACTTAAGCCAATGTAGCTTAACTTAGGGTGACAATAGAGAATACGAATTCTCACAGATATTTTCGCCACGTAAATCCCACATTGCAATTTCCATCGTACATACGGAACGAACGGTACGTACGGAAACGAATTCACAAATATATAAAGATATACAAATATTGCCATTTCTGAAAAACCATCAAATGATTCCTCTCGTTCTGTGCGAAGAGAGTGACAATCTGGTACTGACCAAAACCCATCCATGATCCTTTTTATTCCGCAGCCCCGGCAGGTGACGTGCCTCAAATTTGCTTACATCACTTTATGGCCTGCGTAGAACACAAACCACAAACGCACCGTCGTCGACACCGTCTATCATCACAATACTGACGTACGGTGAGCTTTCCATTGCTCACCGTCCACAAGCCCGAGTCTACGGTTGCTGGGGTACATCACGGCTCCCGACGCCCGAAGCGTTTCCCGTGGCGGCTGAGACTTGTTGAGGATCTCTCCCTCAGACGTTCAGCCACTTCCTTCGCTAGCATGACTGCTACGCAGGGGGTTACTGCTTCCCATTCCCTCTCGCTCAGGACCATGAACTGAACCAGTCGACACCGTGTTATTTGAATGGATCTAAAATAACAATAAATAATAATATAAAAAGAAAACAAATACGGTAAATATGTATTTAGGTATCTGAAAAAACTGTCAAGTAATTGTATGTTTCGTTTTTTCAGATACCTAAAAAATAAAATGATGTCTCTATAAAATGATTCTTTATCAACTTTACATTATCATACAATATTTGCGATGAGCAGAGCAGTTTCCATTGTTTGTCCGGCAAAAGATGGTACAGTTGTCATCGTTTTAGTAAACGCTTTTAATATTGTAGTCCGCGCTATTCCACATGTAAACTCTAATGAATTGGAATTTCGTAGCCCTTTCGCCACTGCCGATCACTGATGAATCCCAAAAATACGTCGAAACAAGCAAGCTTTATTTAGCTATCGAGTCTAATGTGACCTGGTACTCGTAACAGCTGTAGTACCTCAAGGCACTGTGTTGTGTCTGTGATTTGTTTAATTAAAGTGATTAAGTAGTAGAATAATTTCCTTTATTCATTTATTATCTTACATTAACATAAGTACATCTATAAATATTTCTTATAAAATATATAAAAAAAAACATTTGAAATATTAAAATAATGGTTTCCACCGGTATCGGGAGCAGGATCTAAGCTACCGGTGGTTAGGGTTCCAGAAACCTCCTGACAATACGGGCCGTATCGAGGATTAATGCCTTCTGAATCAAGCCCTTGATCCAACCGCCTAAGGAGTGCTTCGACAGATTTTTGTCGAGGCTCTTCGTGGCTCTTGGCAATCCAGCAATTGACCGTTACGACAATCGGCACAATAATAGCCGAGTTCACATTCCCCATGTCGACAACCTTGTGTGCCAAGTCGAGATATTTTAGTTCTTTCTCTTTCTCAGCTTTCACAACGTTCTCGTCATGCGGGATGGCAACATCGATATCATTACATGCCCGACCATGTATTTCAACCGTCCCGTAATTCATAATATATTTCAGACTAGCTTTTGCCCGCGGTTTCGCTCGCGTTAAATTCGGGGTAACACGGTTCCCCTTTCCTGATTTGCAGGTACCTGCTACCTGTAGTTTTTGCCCTTGCGTCTGATTTATTTTAATAGCAAATCTAAGTTTTCCCTTTTCTTCCCTCTTTCTTCCTCATTTTATTTAAAAAAAATAGCCTATGCCCGTCTCCCGGGTTTCAACTATCTTTGTAGTCGTGTGTGTCGGTTTAGCCATTTGGGTGTGAAGAGGTAACAAACAAACTCACTTTCGCTTTTATAATATTAGTAAGGGTTAGTAAGGATCCCGGGTGTCACCATTGTGACGATCGCCCGGAGGACACGTTGGAGCATACAGTGGCGGTTTGCCCAGTTTGGGCGGAGCACCGCCGTGCCCTCGTAAAGGCGATCGGCGGCGGCGATCTCTCGCGTCCGGCCCTGGTACAGTCCATGGTCCGGAGCGAGAGGGAATGGGAAGCGGTCACCTCCTTCTGCGAAGCAGTCAGGCTAGTGAAGGAGGAGGCCGGGCGTTTGAGGAAGAGAACCTCAAACCACCCCAGCCGCAGTGGGAGACGCCCCGGGCGCCGGGCGACGCGAGATGACCCCCGGCCACCGTAGATGTGGGCCTGTGGACGGTGAGCAATGGGTAGCTCACCGTGCATCCGTCTATTGACGACAGGCCATGTCGACGGCGCGTTTGTGTTTCACGCGCGCCTCAAAGAGATGTCAGCAAAGCAGAGGGGCTTGCCAGAGCCTCCGCCTGCCAGGGTTGTTCGAAAGAGAGGTATCTCTTTTCTTCGCGGCCCCGGAACTTAAAGGGCAATGGAAGGAACATGGGTGGATTTAGTCAGTAAAAGTCCGACACTCCCCCCCCGCTCCGCCCAGAGCGGGGGAAATTATTTGATGATTTCCCACCCCAAATAAAAAGGGTTGGTAAGGATAGTTGTTCATCAACATAACTTGTCCATAATGGCACAGACAAAACCTTCATTTTCCCCAAAAAGGTCGCCGAATCGCGGCCAGGATACATTTTTTTTCAGTACAGTACATTTAATAAGAATGTAGAAAATCTACTTCGGGCCTATGAAGAGACCGGTAAAAGCGCCCTTGAAGCTCCTTGTCTTGCCATACTTCCTTGCGGTCAGCACTTCCGAGGGATGTACAATCTCATCATCGATGATCGTGGGTGATGCATCCGGTTTGCGGTCAGCAGTGTACTGACTCTCCTATCCAGGGCATCGAGTTCAGCCTGGGTCAATTTAAGTATAGTTTAAACCGGCATGAACTAACTGTTTAAGGCACGATAATACCTTCTTCATTAAGTGGTAGAACTATTTTTAATTTTTATCGTCTAAAGCTAATAAGAAAATCTTTGTCACTCATTTAATATAATATTTCTATGTAGTACATATGTATTTGTGTCCAAAGAAAATAACTCAACGTATAATGGAAACAAATGCGAAGTTGCAAATCGTAATTGCTGAGACAAACTCTTTCATAATAACTAAACGTATAATGAAAACAAACACAAAAAGTAAAATAAAGATTATTAACTATTATTGATATTAACTAAATATTATCTCTTTAAGCCTCGTATATCATTCCTCATTTATCATTTCGCACTCCTCTAAATAGATAACACCATTTATAAAGAACCCTACGAAGTCGTCTCGTCTATAGTAGTGTAATACTATCTCGTGAACATGAAAATTTTCGTGGTAGCTGCTGCCTTCGTAGCGTGTTAGTAATCAACATTTATTTACTTAAATTCTTGAAGTAGCTTTAACATCCAAAAAACTATATTTTAATCTAGAAGTAAAACGATACCATATTCTTAAACTTTTCCTAGTCAATTTATAACTCCTTCTTTTTGACGGTTTTTTTTAACTCATAACTTTTAATTTTAATCAGGGTTGAAAACATTATACAAATAAAAAATATGTAAAAGACCCAAAAAGGGATAACTTTATAGCTTGGCATTTTGCCGATGGCGTCAAAATTTTTAAACATAATTAAGTGGGACTATTTCAAAAATGTTATTGCATTCTTAAGAACTAAGCGGCCAACAGAAATGTGATTTTCTGATCTTTTTATACCGCAATATGACAAATTTTAAGTTTAGAATAGCATTACGACTTCCTTGTGGATTAAAAACCGTAAGATTAAATATAAAGATTATGTAATTTTTAAATTTTATTTCAAGTGTGCTCCGGCCACGCTCTTCCTACCATTCCGGGAGACAACAGTCACTATGTGGAGGGAGAGAGCCGGTACATCTGGATGCCAGATGGTGAAGGCACACCTGTCCTTGTAGACCTCCAGGAGCCTGTCGATGAAGCCCTGCTCAACTCTAGGAACGGAGCCAACAACGCCTACTGGTTGTTCACCCGGTAAACGATTGTTGTATATTATTAATGTTATTTTGTTTATTCAGTTAACATACACATATTAATTAAATTTTTAAATGTTTCTTAACAAAAACATAGAAAATAAAAAAAGAAACATTTAAAAATACAAAAATTAGTAGCCCACCAAATACAAAAATAGGTTATGGTTCCAGAGACAGGAACCTCCTCACAATATTATTTTTTTCTGTACATATTTTTTATATTTTTACATATTCTTATAAAAAAAACAACAAAAAACATTTAAAAATATAAAAAAATAGTAGTCCACCAGCATCGGGAACAGGGTCCGAGCTACCGGTGGTCAGGGCTCTTGAGAGAGGAACCTCCTAACAATACGGGCCGTGTCCAGAAGTACTGCTTTCTGAATCCAGCTGCCAAGCGATAGCCTCCTCAGATGTTGGTCGAGGCTATTGGCTATTAAGCCATTGGCCGACACGACTATCGGCACAATGACTGCTGTATTTACGTGCCACATGTCGACAACCTCGTGAGCCAGATCTAGATACTTGAATTGTTTATCTTTCTCTGCCTTCACGAGGTTCTCGTCGTGCGGGACCGTTATATCAACTATTATTTTTATTATTAGTATTATTGGATCTTATTGCTATTTCCCTGTTTAGATTATGTTCCTTTTTTTTAATGATCCAACTCAACTAAACTGTTTTTTTAATGATACAACACAACTAAATTGAATTAAATTTTTGCAGTCGTAACCAAAACAATGCTCAAGTTATTGTCAACGGCAACGCAAACACAATCTGGTCATCGAATTACAATGGCGCCCGTCCCCTTAAAGTCATCGTCCACGGATGGAACAACAACGGCAACACTGCCATGAACCCCCTCATCACATCTGCATTCCTCGCAGTCCAGGACTGCAACGTCATCGTTGTTGACTGGCGCGCCCTCGCTAACAGCAACTACAACACTGCTGCGGCCGGTGTCCCCGGTGTAGGCCAGCACCTCGGAAACTTCATCAACTGGCTCATCAACACCGCCGGTGGTAACTGGAACCAGGTTCACTTTGTTGGCTTCAGTTTGGGTGCTCACGTTGTTGGAAACGCTGGTCGCCAAGTCGGTAACCGTCCTGCCCGTATTACTGGTCAGTATTTTTTTCTAAGATATTTAGTCTTAACACGCATTATTACGTAATAAAACGTATTAGGTTAGTATTGATTAAATTTGAGTTGTGTTTTTTATCTATGGGACTCCATTGCCTGGTGTTTTTTTGTTATTATACGGGCAAGTTACGTTGAACTTGATAGTCTGAAAAGATCAAGTACTTGTTAATTTAATAAATTAAAGTCCATTTACGAAAAAACTGGTTTACAGGTTTGGACCCCGCTGGTCCTCTTTGGGGTAACAACGGCAACGCGTTGAACCGTAACTTTGGTCAATATGTCGAATGCATCCACACCGATGGTGGTATCCTCGGTATCATGAACGCTATTGGTAATGCTGACTTCTATCCCAACGGCGGAAGGAACCCACAGCCGGGCTGTGGCATTGGTCCTACGTCGAGCTCTTGTTCTCACGGGCGTTCAACTGACCTGTTTGCTTCCACCGTCCGCCACAATCACTTAGTCGGACGACAGTGCTCCAACATTTGGGAGGCTGAGCTCAGTACTTGCAGCGGAGCTTCGTTCAACATGGGAAATGCCATCGTCACCAAGCGAGGGTAAGTAGCTTAAATTATTATTATTTTCGCGGTTTGAGGATTTCAGCACCTACAGCAGCCGCGCCACACAGCCCACCGTGCCAAAAAGATGGGATGGCACAAGGATGTCGGCACATGTTGCATCTTACTGAATCCCACACCAACGGCCGTCCCAACTTCCAAGGCAGTCTGGTATGTTGCCAACGTCGCTAAGCCGTTGGTTCGAAAGAGATACCGCGGGCGGTCCCGGAACACAAAGGATAAAAGAAAGAACATGGATGAGTTTTAGTCCGTACAAGTATAACACTCGCTTTCGCTCCTCCTAAAGCGGGAGGAGATTTCACTTTAGTAAAGGAAAAAAAACATACTGTATATCTTTTCTTGGTATGGCTCTTTCATGACTTGGCTGTTAGAAACTGAATTTTCCATGTTCTATCTTAATTGTCGATTATGACTTGCTAGGTTTTTCTTTTGATAAAAGAGTCCGACTTTGTAATTTATTGAATCTATCATGATATCTACATATCGTGATAGATTCAATGAATTAGTAAAAATTAATTGATCGTTGTAAACGCCTTTATTTTATTTACAGAAATGGTATCTTCGGACTCAGGACTGGATCAGGCTGGCCTTTCTAAACTATGGACTTCAATTTCTTTAATGTTGTTAACTATACGCAATTGACATATCATATTGATAAATCTGATTTTCTAGTTACGATTAAATTGCTATTCATAACTAATAGTTTATTTTTCATCCCAAACCTATTTCTACGCCTACTATGTACTTCTATATCTGCAGAAATAGGTATGGGACCTATTTCTACATCTTCAAATTAAATATACGAGTCAACTTCGTTAAGATTCAGTGCAGGCTTACTTCTGCATCGTCATATTAAACCAGTAGTAATATTACTATGTGAGGCTTTCAGGGAGAAATCCTATCAATCATGATCATATCACCATCGATAAATGGTACGAATCTATCTCTCTCAAAGTTTAATGAGGATTTCTCACCAATTCCTTCACTTTTGCGATGTTAACTTATTTTTTGGGTGGGAAATCATCAAATAACTTCGAGGCGTGCGTGAAACACTAACGCGCCGTCGACACGGCCTGTCGTCAATAGACGGACGGACGGTGAGCTACCCATGGCCCGCATCTACGGTGGCCGGGAGTAGTCTCGCGGCGCCCGACGTCCGGGGCGTCTCCCGCGACGGCTGGGTTGGTTTGAGGTTCTCTCCCTCAAACGTCCAGCCACCTCCTTCGCTAGCATGACTGCTTCGCAAAAGGAGGTGACCGCTTCCCATTCCCTCTCGCTCCGGACTATAGACTGAATCAAGGCCGGACGCGAGAGATTGCCGCCGCCGATCGCCTCTACGAGGGCACGGCGCGACGGCGGTGCTCCGCCCAAGCTGCAACACGCAACACTAAGATTTTCTCCTGTATCGTGGGTGCGCTTACAAACATTCACATACACAAACAGCCAGACCTGAAACAACTACCTGTAGGCCATACAAGTATTTGTTCCGTGCGGGGATCGAACCCGCGACACGCAGCGTGCGATGTGGAGATGTGCGATATCTATATTTATATTCCTCCTTTCACAGCCGAATAATAAAAGAGGCTTTTAAACCACAGTCAAAAGAAAATCTCCTTTTACTTTGGGGACGGGCTGCAGACATCGAGTCTGTATTTATTCTGCAGTAAAGAGCTATTAGATCTACGTAGGCCAGATTTTCTAAGAGAACAGTTGAAGGATATTATCGTCATTAAAGTACCTTGTCAATATATCTATGAAAACATCATGAACGTCAGAAAAAAAAACCATCTATTTGGTAAACGAGGTGATAGACACAAGTATAATACTAGAAATCGGGACCAATTGGTTCAGCCGGGTTTCAGGTTAGCTAAAGTGGACTCATCTTTCATGGGTACTGTTTGAAATGCTACAATAAAATACCTCCCCACATTCATAATGTCTCACTGATCACCATCAGTGAGACATTATAAATGTGGCGGGTGTGTCGGGTCATTTAGTTCTCTTCAAAATGGTTGAGCTGAATGGGCTAATAAATTTTTGCTAGTGTAAACACCCAAAGACACGTTAAAATAAGCGAGAATCCATTGAAATATCCACAAGTTATTATGAGTCTAATGTGTCCCGGAAACTGAGTACCTCAAGGCATTGTATTGTGTCTTGTGCAGTTTTTATTAGCATCGTCTGAATCTTAGTTAGTATTGAGCTCATATTTGCTGAGACAGACTCCTTCATATCCTACTTATAATATCCTTACTAATATTATAAAAGTGAGCGAAAGTGAGTTATGATACGTTTGTGAGTTAAGAAAGCACATACATTATTACACAAGATTTACAATGAGCAAGTTTCCATTGTTTGTCCGGCAAACTATGGTCCAATTGTCATCGATTTATTAAACGTATTTAATACTGTGATCCGCGCTATTCTGCGTGTTAACTTTCAATTAATTGAGATTAGCTTTTGCCAATGTCAACACCCAAAGACACGTTAAAATAAGCAAGAATCCATTAAAATATCCACTTATTATGAGTCTAATGTGTCCCGGTAACTGAGTACCTCAAGGCATTGTATTGTGTCTTGTGCAGTTTTTATTGGCATCGTTTGAATCTTAGTTGATATTGAGCTCATAATTGCTGAGGCAGGCTCCATCATATTTTTAACATTTCAATGCCTACCTATGTATTCGTGTCCAATATAAATAACTAAACGTAAATTATGGAAACAAACACAAAAAGTAAAAGAAAGATTATTAACTTTTATTGATATTCGTTATCATTCCTCATTAATCATTTCGCACTCCTCTAAATCGATAACACCTTTTATAAAAAACCCCTACGGAATCGTTTACTGTAGTAGTGTAATACTATCTCGTGAACATGAAAATTTTCGTGGTAGCTGCTGCCTTCGTAGCGTGTTAGTAATCAACATTTATTTACTTAAATTATTGAAGCAGCTTTAACATCCCAACAACTATATTTTAATCTAGAAGTAAAACGAAATGACACCATATTCTTAAACTTTTCCTAGTAAATTTTCAGCTCCTTCTTTTTGACGGTTTTTCGATTACTCAATACTTTTAATTTCTGATCAGAGTTGAAAACATTATAGAAATATTAACTACAAATAATAAAATAAAAATATGTAAAAGTCCCAAAAACGTGTTTAGATTAATATTTTGCTAGTAACCTGGTTTGCACCATTGGTCACTTCAAAACAATGGTGTCAAAATTAAATATAATTTATTGGAACTATTTCAAAAATGTTATTGCATCTTAAGAACTAAGCGGCCAATAGAAATGTGTTTTTGTGATCTTTTTATACCTCATGACAAATTATAAATTTAGAATACGACTTCCTTGTGGGTTAAAATCCGAAATATTAAAAATACAGATGTAATTTTTTAAATTTTATTTCAGGTGTGCTCTGGCCACGCTCTTCCTACCGTCCCGGGAGACAACAGCCACTATGTGGAGGGAGAGAGCCGGTACATCTGGATGCCAGACGGTGAAGGCACACCTGTCCTTGTAGACCTCCAGGAGCCTGTCGATGAAGCCCTGCTTAACTCTAGAAACGGAGCCAACAACGCCTACTGGTTGTACACTAGGTAAACGATTATTGTAATTATTAGATCTTTTTGGTATTTTTCTGTTTAGATTATGTTCCTTTTTTTAATGATCCAACTCAACTAAACTGAATGAAATATTTGCAGTCGTAACCCAAATAATCCTCAAGTTATTGTCAACGGCAACGCAAACACAATCTGGTCATCGAATTACAATGGCGCCCGTCCCATTAAAGTCATCGTCCACGGATGGAACAACAACGGCAACACTGCCATGAACGCCCTCATCACATCTGCATTCCTCGCAGTCCAGGACTGCAACGTCATCGTTGTTGACTGGCGCGCCCTCGCTAACAGCAACTACAACACTGCTGCGGCCGGTGTCCCTGGTGTAGGCCAGCACCTCGGAAACTTCATAAACTGGCTCATCAACACCGCCGGTGGTAACTGGAACCAGGTTCACTTTGTTGGCTTCAGTTTGGGTGCTCACGTTGTTGGAAACGCTGGTCGCCAAGTCAGTGGCCGTCCTGCCCGTGTTACTGGTCAGTATTTTTTTTTCTAAGATATATAGTCTTAACACGCATCATTACTTAATAAAACGTATTATGTTATTATTGTTTAAAATTGAGTTGTGTTTTTTTTATCAATGGGACTCAATGGAGACCGTCGTAGATAATGTGGTCGCCTGGTGACTTAATGATGTTGTTTTTTTTTTATTATACGAGTATGTGCAAGTTACGTCAAACTTTATAGTCTGAAAAGATCAAGTGCTTGGGAATTTAATAAATTAAAGTCAATTTACAAAAAACTGGTTTACAGGTTTGGACCCCGCTGGTCCTCTCTGGAGTAACAACGGCAACGCGTTGAACCGTAACGCTGGTCAATATGTCGAAGCCATCCACACCGATGGTAACCTACTCGGTATCATGAACCCTATTGCTGACGCTGACTTCTATCCCAACGGTGGAAAGAACCCACAGCCGGGTTGTGGCATTGGCCCTTTGTCGAGCTCCTGTTCTCACAGTCGTTCGACTGAGCTGTTTGCCTCTACCGTCCGCCACAACCACTTAGTCGGACGACAGTGCCCCAACGTTTGGGAGGCTGAGCTCAGTACTTGCAGCGGAGCTTCCTTCAACATGGGTAATGCCATCGTCACCAAGCGAGGGTAAGTAGCTTAAATTTATTATTATTTTCGCCGTTTCAGGATTTCAGCACCTACAGCAGCCGCCCTAGCTGAGCCCACCGTACGCATGGGATGGCGTAAGAATGTCGATACATGTTGCATCTCACTGAATGCTACACCAACGGCCGTCCCAACTTCCAAAACATTAAGGTCATACCGTCTGGTCGCTTGCCAACGTCGCTAAGCCGTTAGGTTCTAAAATGATTGATGATAAATGGATGATGTGAATCATGCTGGCGTGCCGTGCGATGCGACCTGCACTTTTACTGGTTCATGGATTTAATAAAATATATAGGTACCTAAGAGTTATTATTGTCTTACACCCTTTACATCGGGGCATCGGATTAGCTCGGAGGAGGTACCGCAGTCCCGGAACAAAAAGGGCAAAAGAAAGACATGGGTAGGTTTTAGTCAGTAGTGAAATTCACTTTCGCTCTGCCCAGGGGAGGAAGCGGGAGGAAATTTCACATTAGTAAGAAGTAAAAAAAAACATCCTGTTTGTCTTTTCTCGGTATGGCCCTTTCATAACTATATTATTAAAACCTGAATATTTCATTTTCCATATTAATCGTCGTTGATACTTTTATTTTTTTGAAGAAAGGGACAGACTTTGTAATTTATTAAATCCAAAGAAAATTATATGTAAGTAGATACAAATTAAACTGATCGTTGTAAAAGTCTTTATTTAATTTACAGAAGTGGTATCTTCGCACTTAGGACTGGATCAAGCTGGCCTTTCTAAACTACGGACTTCAACTTATTTAATGTTGTTAACTAAACGCAATTGAAATCTGACTATTTAAGCATGTATACGTTTATTAATTAATAAATCTGATAATCTGGTTAAAACGATTAAATTGCTATTCATAACTAATATTTTATTTTTCATCCCATACCTATTTCTACATCTACAAATATTCATATTAAACCAGTAGTAATATAACTGTGTGAGGCTTTCAGGGAGAAATCCTATCAATCATGATCTCAATCACTGCAAGTAGAACTACATTTGGATGTTTTAATTAGGTGGACCGACCATGCGGGTGGTGGTGCAGCCATGCTTAATAGTTAGCTTTCCTTCTTTATGTAATAAAGTTGATTTGTTCTTACCAAAATAAAGGCTCTCTAGTTTTTTAAAGAATTGACTAACTGCTTGGCAAAGGTCTAATACCCCATGACCTAAGTTTTTTTACACCAAAACGCTCCAATGCATAATTACTGATTAGGATATTGTATTTGCGCTATTTGAGCTTTTCAGGTTGTAGGTACTTAATAGTACACCTGTACTATACCTACCTCTGCCTAACCCTGCAAAGATTATAGGTGTGAGAACATTTTCTGTTCTTAGTTAATCAAAGCAGTACCTATTCATATTACTAATAAATAATTTAGTATCATCAGATATATAAGTAGCAGATATAGAAAGTGTTCACAAATTAATCTCACAATTATGAATTCAAATCTTAATAGTTTGATAAGTATGATAAATCTATTACATACAAAAAACATATAAATTAAACTTGATTTTATCCACGTTATCAATAAATGATATACCTATTTGTTCATTAACTTGTTGTTACATAGTGACATTTTGAAACCTATTTATGATTTAAAATAAATTTCATGTTCATAAGTTTCCCTAAAAACGATAAAATGTTTCTTCATTCTCCTAAAAAATACTTTTTTGAGTTATCCCTGTAGGAACTAGATGCGCGATATTTAGATTTATATTCCTCCTTTCACACCAGAACAATAAAGGATTTTAGAGGTATGAAGAACAGTGTGTAAAGTTCTCCATCCTCTATAGAAAAGGGAGGATCCTCTGACTAGATGGGTGGCAAACACGACGTGTTTGGTGGGCCACTGCCCGACAGTTGGTTGTTGGGTGCTCGATCGCTATATATACTATCTTCACGGATATACTTTGCTTGCGAGATGTAGGAATTTTGCCGTTAGTTCTTCAGTGGTTGCATAGATGGCGCTGTAGTACTTTTTGCCACTGTCATATTTTTGTGTCGCTACAGATTCTTTAAAACCACTCAAGTCTATAGAAAACCACATCAAACCACCAATTGATCAATATGAAACCTAGGTGTGGTGGGATCCGCTACGGCTACCAAATTCTGATAACAATATTATTCTGTGCAAGCTCCAATTTTATTATTATATTTTATGATTATATAGAACCATCATCTGAATAAGCTTTTGCTTATTTTTAAATTATTTTTGGGTTGGTTTCCTATTTGATCTTCACACCCTGAGAGCACCGACCCGACAGCAGCTGTGGTCCCCCCCGCCGTATCGATTGGGATCAGTAGCCGCCAGGCACAAGAGATTTTCTGACCTAGCACCCTATTTTCTAGCGACCTAGGCTAGCGTGGCTTAACCTATAGATCATTACAATTATAAAACATTCAAATCTGGGCGAACGGCCTCTGCTCGGGTGAAAATAGAAAACACGACATAAAGTAATTTTCCCAGATAAGGGGCCTACATAAACAAATAAAGCTATTTTCATAGTGTCGACGTTAGTGCTATTGTATTTATAATGGGATCGGAAATTACAATAAAAGTAACACACACTGAAATTTTAAGGAAACTTAAAATACTATGATACATTTGTATGTTAAGAAAGCACATACATTATTACACAATATTTACAATGACCAAGTTTCCATTGTTTGTCCGGCAAACGATGGTCCAGTTGTCATCGATTTATTAAACGTATTTAACACTGTGGTCCGCGCTATTCTGCGTATTCACTTTCAATTAAATGGAATTTTGTTGCGTTTTTGCCACTGTCAGAACCCAAAGACACGTTAAAATAAGCAAGCTCCATTCAAATATCCACTTATTACGAGTCTAATGTGTCTTGATAACTGGGTACCTCAAGGTACTGTGTTGTGTCTTGCGCATTTTTTTGTTGAAGTAATTAAGCAGTGGAATTATTATTTATTGACATCTCCTGTTTGTCAATAAATAATAACTACAATTACAGTACTTCCACAAGTTATTATGTCTTGTGACCGGGACTGTGGTTTTAACATTTTGTTTTTTTGACATTCCATAGTGCCTGTAATGGTCTAATTGAAATAAATGCTTTTGATTTTTAGATTTTGTCTTAGTTAGCATCTTAGTTAGTATTGAGTACATATGTAATTGCTGCGACAGACTCCTCCATATAATTAATTTTTCCATGCACCTATGTATTTGTCTCCAATATACAACATCACTCAACGTATAATCGAAATAAACTCAAAAAATATAAGAAAAATTATAATCCTTTATTGATATTAACTACATATAATCTCTATAAGCCCCGTATATTTACCGTACAATTTATCACCAGTCATTCCTGATTAATCATTTCGCACACTTCTAAACTGATAACACCATTTATAAAAACCGTACGAAGTCGTCTACTGTAGTAGTGTTATATTAACTCGTGAACATGAAAATTTTCGTGGTAGCTGCTGCCTTCGTAGCGTGTTAGTAATCAACATTTATTTACAAAAATTCTTGAAGTAGCTATAACATCCCAATACCTATATTTAAAACTAGAAGTAAAACGATACAGCACTATATTCTTAAACTTTTCCTAATCAATCTGAAATTTTAACTGCTTTTTATAACGGTTTTTTATAGCTCATAACTTTATTTGTAACCAGAAATTAAAACATTATATAAATCCTAACTACAAAATATATAATAAAAAATATGTAAAAAGTTCCAAAAACGGATAACTTTTTAACTTAGCTTTTTGTTAATAGCCTGGTTTCGATCATTAGTTAGTTCAAAACGTTTGGATCGAATTTTTTGAAAATAATACAGTGTGCAAATTTCAAAAATGTCATTGAATTCTTAAAAAATAAGCGGCTAACAGAAATGTGATGAAATGATCAATTTAGAATTGTTTCACGATTTTCTTAGTTTAAAATTTCTATTTATTTCAAGTGTGCTCCGGCAACGCTCTTCCTACCGTCCCGGGAGACAACAGCCACTATGTGGAGGGAGAGAGCCGGTACATCTGGATGCCAGATGGTGAAGGCACACCTGTCCTTGTAGACCTCCAGGAGCCTGTCGATGAAGCCCTGCTCAACTCTAGAAACGGAGCCAACAACGCCTACTGGTTGTTCACCAGGTAAACGATTATTATAGTTATTGGGTGTTTTTGGTATTTCCCTGTTTAGATTATGTTCCTTTTTTTTAATGATCCAACTCAACTTAACTGTGTTTTGAATGATTCAACAAAACTAAATGAAAATTTGCAGAAGTAACCAAAATAATCCTCAAGTTATTGTCAACGGCAACGCAAACACAATCTGGTCATCAAATTACAATGGCGCCCGTCCCATTAAAGTCATCGTCCACGGATGGAACAACAACGGAAACACTGCCATGAACCCCCTTATCACATCTGCATTCCTCGCAGTCCAGGACTGCAACGTCATCGTTGTTGACTGGCGCGCCCTCGCTAACAGCAACTACAACACGGCTGCGGCCGGTGTCCCCAATGTAGGCCAGCACCTTGGAAACTTCATCAACTGGCTCATCAACACCGCCGGTGGTAACTGGAACCAGGTTCACCTTGTTGGCTTCAGTTTGGGTGCTCACGTTGTTGGAAACGCTGGTCGCCAAGTCAGTGGCCGTCCTGCCCGTGTTACTGGTCAGTATTTTGTTTTTAAATATATTGTTTTTTTAATGCGCATCAATATGAACATTTATTTATTATTGTTTAAGATTATGTTGTGTATATTTATTTACGGGCCTCCTTTGCCTGGTAATAAAATGTTTAATGCACGTTACATTCAAATGATAATCTGAGAAGATTTAGTGCTTGGAAATAAAATAAATTAGAATCAAGTAACAAAAAAACTTATTTACAGGTTTGGACCCCGCTGGTCCTAGCTGGGGCAACAACGGCAACGCGTTGAACCGTAACGCTGGTCAATATGTCGAAGCCATCCACACCGATGGTGGTCTCCTCGGTATCATGACCAATATTGCTGACGCTGACTTCTATCCCAACGGCGGAAGGAACCCACAGCCTGGTTGCTGGGTGAGCACCTGCTCCCACGGTCGTTCGACTGAGCTGTTTGCCTCCACCGTCCGCCACAACCACTTAGTCGGACGACAATGTTCCAACATTTGGGAGGCTGAGCTCACTAACTGCAGCGGAGCTTCCTTCAACATGGGAAATGCCATCGTCACCAAGCGAGGGTAAGTTACTTAAAACAATAGACTGCCCATACAAGATAACGCATCGGCTGACGCAATTATGTAACTTAAAGAATTGAATACGTGTTTTAATACATTTCCTCGAAAATTTACGCTTTTCGCACTACTATAAGTTACAACATAAAACGTATTTCCTTTCGTGATTTTTTTCATTTATCACAACAAAGGCTTCATTTTTCCTGATTTTTCCATAGAAACAACCGTTCAATTACTTATATGTAGTCCTAGGTGGTGTTTTTATGACATTAATATTTTATATAAATTTAAAATGTAACAGAACATCATAAATAAACACTTACACTCTTTTAAAATAATTTGCTAAATTAAAAAACGTGATATTTTTTACATTACGCTTTCCAGTGGCTTCACCCCTTTGCTTCTTCAAAACTTGCGAATGCAAAGCGCAGAAAAAAACAAATTCAATCACAGTTTTATAGCCTTGATTCATAATGTTCTATTTAGACCCTTACGATACCTCACCGTCGTTCAGTTTCATAGACTGGTTAATTAAATAAGTAAGAATTGGAATGACGAATTGCGCTGGTTCTCTTTCAACCTGTATGTCTTTGTATGTCACTTCCACAATTTGTCTATTACCTTGTTATTAATTTATCTACCCAGGTTCCATCTTGATTTTTAATTATGGGATGTATATATTTACTAGATTTTTAAAGACAGGGGGAGTCTTTGTGCTTTATTGAATCCAAAGACCAACAATCGATTATATGTTGGTACTTGGTACAGACGCCTGCAGGTCAAGCTACCCGAAACTGTCAATTTTTCCCAATGAACCTTGAACCTAATACTTTAGAAATAAAGTTGAAAATCTATCAAAGAAATCTGACAGATTGTAGTAGCTTGATGTGCAGGCGTCTGTACAAATATAATTAATGGTTATTAACATCTTTATCCTATTTACAGAAGCGGTATCTTCGGACTCAGGACTGGATCAGGCTGGCCTTTCTAAACCATACTTTATAAATATGTTACTAACTTGATGCTGTAAACTAATTGCAATTAACATCTGACTGTTTTAGCGTGTTCGAGTTTAATAATGAATCTGATTTTCTGGTTGAAACGATTAAATTGATTTTCATAATTATTGATATTTTATTGTTAGTTCTTCCCAAACCTATTCTACCGGTACAAAATAAATGTACGAAGCGATTCGCTTTGACTTGAGGAGAGAGGAAAGACTTGAACGTAAGCGATTATAGGACAGCTACCCTACCATGACGTCTTAATGCAGAACTTATTCCACTGAGGGTAAGAGACAGAGCTATACAGGGTGTCTAGCACCATGGTAGGCCTGCTGAACCACGTAATATGTCAAAAGTAACATCACTGTGTCCCATACCGTTGAGACTGTATGTTGTCTGCAAAAAATTTACGAATTTGAAAAATGGTTAATTAATTTAACAAGACCAAGTGCACGTAAGCAAGTTGTGCTTTGGGCCATTTGCCACCACTTTTTTTTAAAAAAAACCTTGCCCCATTCTAGGAATCATGTATCATGGATGCGTTCACAAACATTTAAACTCACATACACAGCCAGATCCGAAACAAATAATTCTGCAGGTCATACAAGTATTTGTTCCGTGCGGGGATCGAAACCGCGACACGCCAACCGTGTTGTCAAACTAATGAGCTTACCAAACACGTTCTTTAAATGATAAATGATGTTTATTTTGCAAGTAAGTTTTTACATACACTTTTACAAAACTAGATGAGGATCTTTGAGTGTCCTATTAACAGTTTAAGCGGCTGGTAAAAAAACCGTCCAAGTGCTAGTCGGAAACGCACACACAGGGCTCCGTAGTATCCGGGGTTGCTTGTTGTTCGAAAGAGATACCGATGCCCCGGAATATAAAAGGAAATATAAGGAACATGGGTGGGTTTTAGTCAGTATAAGTCTGACATTCCCCCCCGCTCCACCCGGAGCAAAGCAAATAAAAGGGGAAGTTATTTGATGATTTCCCATCAGCAAAAAAAGTGCTCCATGGCATCATACTCCGTAGTAGGTAATATTTATATAACGCTCATTCATATTAAATTAAAATTTACACTCATAAGCAAAACTACATTTGTTCTTTATTTATTTATAAATGATCTCCAACAAAAGATGTACATAGATCATGTAACTGAACTTTGTACAACAATAGTATCACGTAGGTGCACTCCTTCACTTACAGGAGACCACAGCATGTTCCAATCCTTACTGAGTTTATTTGTTACGTCTTCACGCCTAAATGGCCAAACTGATTTTGATGAATTTTGGTACACGGACATAGGCTAAAAAAAGTGAGAAAAGGGGGAGAAAGAGGGAAGAAAAGGGGAGAAAAACATTTTTTTTTTCGACCATCACGCGGGCTAAAGTTAGCGTTAAGTAACTATGCCACGCGGACGAAGTCGCGGGCGGAAGCTAGTATGATATAAATGATACAAAAAAAATATAAAATCAACGAAACATGATGTACTACACATGTATAGCTAGGAAGAAAACTAATAATAACAAAAATAGTGAGTCATAATCTCCTGAAATCAATATCTCTAAGGATTTTCCATTAGATAATATATCTTTTACCCAAATAAGCGATAACAACATCTTATAAAAACCCCGGTAAAAGCCAGTTCTTTCTTATTACCCTGTGGAAAAATGAAGACTGTCGTGTTATTAGCAGCTTGTGTTGCATGTTAGTTCTTTTGTTTTATTTTTTGTGTATTAAATACCCGTCTTTCGGTAACAACTTTAATAAATTTTGGATATTGCACTGCAAGCCATCTACATATAACCCAATGAGTCCCCGTGTTAGGCACGCCACAATAGTGACGGTAACTCCCCTCTTTGAGGAGAGGCTGGAGAGGCGCCATGGCGTTCTCACCTACCGCCTGACGCAGGTCCTCATCGGACACGGAAGTTTCGGGAGGTTCCTGCACATAATCGGGCGGGAGGAAACGCCCGGGTGTCACCATTGTGACGATCGCCCGGAGGATATTATGGTGGACACACAGTGGCGAACTGCCCAGCTTGGGCGGAGCACCGCCGTGTTCTCGTAGAGGCGATCGGTGGCGGCGGTCTCTCGCGTCCGGCCCTTTTTCAGTGCATGGGTCGGAACGAGAGGGAATGGGAAAGCGGTCCTCCTTCTGCGAAGCAGTTATGCGATGCATAGCGAAGGAGGTGGCTGGGCGTTTGAGGTAGAGAACCTCAAACCAGCCGCTGCGGGAGACGCCCCGGACGTCGGGTACCGCAAGACGACTCCCGGCCACCGTAGATGCGGGCCTGTGGACGGTGAGCAATGGGTAGCTCACCGTCCGTCTATTGACGACAGGCCGTGTCGACGGCGCGTTAGTGTTCCACGCGCGTCTCAAAGAGATGTCAGCAAAGCAGAGGTGTATGCCAGGGCCACCGCCTGCCGGGGTTGCGGGTTGTTCGAAAAAGATACCGCGGCCCCGGAACGTAAAGGGCGATAGAAGGAACATGGCTGGGTTTTAGTCAGTACAAGTCTGAAACCCACCGGGCGGGGGAAGTTATTTGATGATTTCAAAACCGAAAAAAAAACCCAATGAGTTTAAATAGATTAACCTCGCTTTAACTTCGCTTTAACTTTAATTAATGTTTAAATTTTATCTATAACAAAACTTTTGTAGTTTGCTACGGCCACGCCATTCCTATGGTCCCGGGCGATAACAGTCACTTCGTGGAGGGTGAGAGCCGATACGTGTGGGTGCCTAATGGTGAAGGCAAACCAGTACTAGTAGACCTAGAAGAACCAGTCAATGAAGAGCTGCTAAGTGCCAGAAATGGAGCTAACAACCAGTATTGGCTTTTTACGAGGTAATATATATTTTTTTCAATACAATTACTCTTAAGCCTCTGCCTCGAATTTTGCGGGCAGCGAGGCGGCGGCGGCGGCGGCGCGGCAGCGGGGCGGGCAACGCATACCTTCTCCAAACTAGCGGGCAGATCGCGCGGCACTATAGCGGTGTAGTGTTGTGTTCGTGGTTGTGTTGTCGAGATATTTGTTTTATTCGCGAACGAAATGTCTGAAAAACGGCGACATCTTTTTGATTCAAATTTATTCCTAACGCTCGATTTATTGTGGGCAAAAGAAGAAGTGGATCCCTACTATAGAGCAAGGAAAATAAATGGCGAGTTTTATCGAAATTATGAAGAACAGACATTCAGTTCGTTTTTTATTTCTTCCCATAATTGGTTAATTATTCTTCTATTTTAATGGTTCACATCTTTGCTGTTCCATATGGGTGTCCTCTCAAAGATTGTCGAAATAATTAGCTCTTGCACGTCTGAAGACATTTTGATACGTCACAAAAAAAATGTACAACACTATACCTACAATGCAGACGCGCAACGCGGGCGGTCACCGCTTGACTGGAGTGCACCGCTCGTTGCCCGCCCCCGCGCCGCTCCTGCACCGCTGTATTCGAGGGCCGGTCCATTTGATTATACGCGTAAAATACTGCCGCTCCCGCGCCGCCGCCGCCGCCGCCCCGCTGCCCGCGAGATTCGAGGCAGAGGCCTTACTGCTCCAATTCCTCCAGTCGGCGGTATTTTTTTTAACAATTATGCGCATATATATACATATATATTTATTTATTTATTTATATATATTTAATACTAGCTTCCGCCCGCGATTTCGTCCGTGTGGCATAGTTACTTTGGGCTAACGCTAACTTTAACCCGCGTGATGACCCGAAAAAAACGTATCTTTCTCTCCCTTTTTCTTCCCACATTCTCACCCTTTCCTCACTTTAAAAAAAAATTGCCTTTTCCGTCTCCAGAGTCCCAACTATCTCTGTACCAAAATGCATCAAAATCGGTTTGGTCATTTAGGCGTGAAGCCGTAACAAACAAACAAACTCACTGTCGCTTTTATAATATTATTAAGGATTAATGAAAATAACTGCTAAAATAAGCTACCTTACACTTAAAAAATCCAAGTGCCTACTTAAATAATTAAACTGATCCTAAATACACTACAGCTACAACTAAATAAAACTACAGCTAAATAAATTCAAAAATAATAATTTTAATTAATAATTAACCTGAAAATAATTTAAGTAGGTACTTACGTACTAAATTATATATATTTTTTTGTTTTTTTTTTCAAAACATTTTTTTAAGGAAAACAGTTTCGTCATACATGATTTTTGTGTAGCTTTAACCATTAAGGTTGCACACGCGACGTTTAAAAAATGGAGTAACTTCTCCCGTTTTCACAACATTTTACTTCACTGCTCTGCTCCTATTGATCGTAGCGTGATGAAAAGTATACTATAACCTGCCCAGGAGTATGAAGAATAATTGTACCAAGTTTCGTTAAAATCCGTCGAGTAGTTTTTGTTTCTATAACGAACATACAGACATACTGACAGACAGACAGACAAAAATTTTACTGATTGCATTTTTGGCAGCAGTATCGATCACTAATCACCCCCTGATAGTTATTTTGGAAATATATTTCATGTACAGAATTGACCTCTCTATAGATTTATTATAAGTATAGAAGATGTGTTCATCAACCGAATATAAACATGGTAATTTATAAATTAGCTGATTAGTGGTTTCATACCTTTGTTCTACCTTCAGTCTGAGAAGACAAAGCGCGGAAAAGAACAAATCAAATCATAGTTTCATATTGATTTATGCCCAAAGTACGTTTTGTTCTGATATTTAATTTCTCCGTTAGTGTTTTCAAAAACGTCGTTTGATTCACGTGAGAATTTGTCACTGTTATGCTCGGCTCTATAACACCCTCGCCTGGTGGCTTGGGCATCAATTTCGACTCGATAGCAATGACAAATTATCCTCACTTGAATCAAAATGTACTATTTCAATACACATCCTGAAAAAATGGCTTTTCAACATGCTAATGTTCTCACGTGCTCTTACGTGCTTTTTTCTCATTGATCACAAGCGACGTCTTTCATATCTTTTGATTTTGCCACAGATAACAATAAACAACTGTTTAGTTCCGTAAAGTCGGAGGTGTTGTTTTTACAGCGAAGAAGTGCTTGTTTTTCAAGCCACACACAGACTTAACAATTAATTAATAAAAAAAATGTGTTTAAGAATATAATCAATAGACATTATTTATAAATTAATTCACTTTTAAAAATAAATTTACATTTATATTTGTGTTCAAAATTTTAAAATATTTGAATTTCTTATATTTTGCAACAGTCCTTGTAGCTCTTAATATGTATGTATAAGGTAAATTAGCTATCAGTGAACGTTACGTAGGTACGTTTCATTTATCGCGATCTAGTGAACTCTAATTTTTCAAGTTCGCTACTAACTCAGAAGCATCATTTACCAATTTCCTGAAATCTCCAATGTTCATTTTTTACTATGGTTTGAAAAATAATTGCTACAATAGTGCTGCTAAAGATTTGCTTTTGCTTTTATCGATATTCGTTTGTACCATAATGAAAATCTAGATGGAAAACAATTGAAACAGTCGCAATCTAAATATTTTATGTTGTGCAACTTTGGCAACTTGTAAACTTTCAACTATTTTTCCAAACCAAATTCTTTTCCATGTGTGCTTCGCAAAATTATTTTTGCTTGAATAAAATTTTGGACTTGCGCCGCCACTGAGTTGTCGAATCCACAACACCGCCTGCGGCTTGGGCGTAAATTCCACCTCAGACGCAATCATAAAGTTTCGTCACTTTAATCATTATCTATAGTTAGTATTCTTGGCGAAAACCTAAAAACATTTGCTCGTTTGAGATTCGTTAATTGTTATTCTTTTTTTTCAGACAAAATCAACAGAATCCTCAAGTTCTCGTCAACGGTAATGCGAACTCTGTCCTGAACTCTAACTACAACGCTAACCGTCCCTTGTATGTCCTCGTTCATGGATGGGATAGCAGTGGACATTCTGATATGAACCCTCTCATTAGGTCCGCCATTCTGGCCGTACAGGATGCCAACGTCATCGTTGTTGACTGGAACCGCCTCGCTAACGATCTGTACGCCGTTGCTGCCCGTGGTGTTCCCAGTGTAGGCCAGTTCCTCGGAAACTTCATCACGTGGGTCATCAACACTGCCGGTGGCAACTGGAACCAGGTGCATTTTATTGGGTTTAGTTTGGGCGCTCACGTTGTTGGAAACGCTGGTCGTCAAACTGGATCTCGCCCTGCTCGCATTACTGGTTAGTTAGATGTGAATTAGTAATTTCTTATTTTTTCACAAGTGCTATAGCAGAAGAAGATACGATTTTTAAGCTGTGTTTGTCTGCAGGTCTGGACCCCGCTGGTTTATATTTCCATGGTAGCAGCAACGCCCTGAGGAGCACTGATGGTCAATATGTCGAAGCGATCCACACTGACGGTGCACGGCTCGGAATTTTGACCCCTAGTGGAAACGCAGACTTTTACCCGAACGGTGGAAGAAGCTCTCAACCCGGCTGTGGAAGTTTAGGGAACATCTGTTCCCACGGCCGTGCGCCAGAACTCTTCGCTGCTACCGTCCGCCACAACCACCTCATTGGAAGACAGTGCACCAACCTTCAACAAGCACAGGACCAGAACTGCAGTGGAGCATCCTTACATATGGGCAACGCCATTATGAATAAGCGCGGGTGCGTACTTGGCTGTAGTATTATTGAATGAAACCAAGTATGGCAGGTTATAAATACCTACACGTACAGTACTAGAAACAAGTGGTCTCTAAAAGCAGCCTATCAGTTGGAACATTCAAAATGAGGACAAACATTTATTGTTTTTGTAGAGAAAATTTTTGACAAAATAATACTAACAAACTAGCTTTTGCCCGCGGCTTCGCTCGCGTTAAATTCGGTATAACACAGTACCCACTACCTGCAGTTTTTGCCCTAGCGCCTTATTGATTTGTAATAGCAACGCTAATTTTTCCCTTTTCTTTCCTCTTTCTCCCTCATATCTCACTTTTTAAAATAAAAAATAGCCTATGTCCGTCTCCTGGTTCCCAACCATCTCTGTACCAAAATTCATCAAATCGGTTTAGCCATTAAAGCGTGAAGAGGTTACAAACAAAGTCACTTTCGCTTTTATAATATTAGTAAGGATCTGCGTTGTTAGCTTAAAGTAGTTATTTTTTCCCTAATAAAAAATAATTTTGTTGATTTGTATAAAAAGGAAAATTTTTAAACAAAAAAAAAACAACATTTTTCATTGGCTGGTGAAAAAGATAGGGTGTCAGTTATTTTTTTGATCATGGAACATAACAAAAAGATAACAAAATATTTTTTTAAGTGGGGTGAATAATATTACAACCTAATAATGAGTAATGTGTTTATTTTAGCTTACCACGTTTGCTTTTTACAGATCTGGTCTCTACGGACTCACAACTCAAGGAACCTGGCCTTTCTAAACGATGGATACAGCTTCATAATATGATGAAGACGCTATTTTGGAACTTATGTACGACCGAAAATCATGTCTTATGTCCGACCGATAACTTGTATGAGTGGTGTTTACTGTTTAAAAAAATAAAGTTTTGTGGAAATCACCGAAAGACATTTTTTTTATACGTACCTATTAAAATCTAATAATATAGTAATCTAAATGCTAAAGCATAATATATTTTTGTTTATATTGTGGTAATACCTATAATTAAATGTCCTAATAGATTTTCTAACCTTGATATCCAGCCAGCGTAAAAAGAAATGAAGTTGACACAGTGTACCTACGTCTAGTATACCTAGAGAAACATAATTTAACATAGGATCATCGCACATTATGATTCCCATAACTATTTACTGTTCTGCCATTATTAGTTTTGGACTCAAATAATCGAAAATTACTGGGTTAAAGAAAGTGTTACCCAACTTTTGCCAGTTAGATTTATTTCCTAATAGCAAATAAACCTACCACGTAATTATCGTCATTATATCGTCCAAACGATCCCTAGTGTCGTCACATATACCGGTCACAAAACATTGCGCCTGTATGTTCACTCAACTGCGGCATATTAGTTCCTAAAGATAGGGGCATCAGAAACAGCACCGCCTACCGATAGTTGAAGTATGCGTAGGATACAAATTTTCGGCACGGTTGGCGCAGTAGCTGAGCGATTGACTGTTGCAAGTGATGCGTGTGTATTCGAGTGTAAATGTTTGTAAACGCACCAACGAGACAGAATAAATAAAAAACTACTATGCTGTACAGCTTAGTAGCTTTAATGCAGCATAAATAGCTTTTACGCCAAGCCACATAAATGTTACTGACATGGTACAACAATCATAGGATTTTAAGGCAATTAAATTTTTGATTATTTTTTTTTCTTCTTAAAATAACGATATTTAAATATTTTCTAAAAAAAAATACATTTTAAAATATAAAAATAGGTTTCCGCTTTTTTGGTATCGGGAGCAGGGTCCAAGCTACCGGTGGTGAGAGCTCCAGAGATAGGAACCTCCGCACAATGCGCCCGCATTATCGTATCGAAGAGTACTGCCTTCTAAATCAGACCGTTCCACCGTACCGTATCCAACCACCAGCTTTGATAAGGTTCTCGTCATGTGGGATGTTAGCATCGATTATCATTACGCAACGCGCTGATCGGTCTATTACCACTATGTCAGGCTTATTGGCGACAATAGTCCTGTCATATCATCACATACCGATCCCAGTAAATCCACAGGGTTATATTTCAAGGCAAGTTGGTAGTGAATAATCCTGGCTACTTGGTTGTGACATTGCAAGTAGGGCATCCATTCCGGAATTCCGGAATTTCGCAACTCCGGAATCCCGGATAGTTTATCCGATATTTCAACTCCGGAATTGGGTTCAATTTATCGTATTTCGATATTAATTATTTTTAAGTTAAAACCGGCCAAGAGCGTGTCGGGCCACGCTCAGTGTAGGGTTCCGTAGTTTCCCGTCCGTCACAATAAGTGTTCCCACTTATGAGTTTAAAGGTGGAGGAGGAAATTATTTTGTACAACTTTTTGTCTTTTTTGTACAAAAACTGTTGTGTCAATCAAGTTCAAAATGATTTTCATAGAAAGTCCTTATAAAGTTCTACTTTTCAGATTTTTTTCATATTTTCTAAACTTATGGTTCAAAAGTTAGAGGGGGGGGGGGGACACATTGTTTTTTACTTTTGGAGCGATTATTTCCGAAATTATAGACATTATCAAAAAATGATTTTAAAAAACCCCTATTCATTTTTAAATACCTTTCCAACAATATATCACACGTTAGGGTTGAAATTAAAAAAAAAATCACTTCCCACTTTACATATAGGGTGGCTACCCTAATAAAACATTTTTTTCCAATTTTTATTTTACCACTTTGTCGGCGTAATTGATATACATATTGGTACCAAATTTCAGCTTTCTAGTGCTAACGGTCACAGAGATTAAGCGAGGACGGACGGACGGAC
The DNA here is from genome assembly GCA_905475445.1 of Ochropleura plecta. Lineage (NCBI taxonomy): Eukaryota > Metazoa > Arthropoda > Insecta > Lepidoptera > Noctuidae > Ochropleura > Ochropleura plecta. Next base: position 16,136,770 of record FR997723.1, read on the forward strand.
GGACGGACAGACAGACATGGCGAAACTATAAGGGTTCCTAGTTGACTACGGAACCCTAAAAATGTGTGTGTAATTTTTCAACACATCGTTTTACGCGCAATTGTTCCTGTGCGTGTATCATGTACTAGCTAGACGAGTGACTAGACTACCCTATGGTACACCACCGGCACCGCTCCGCGCATCACCCTGCCCCCAGCGGCGTTCACTTCACTCCAGTCAGTCGCGCGGTTAGTGTTGGCCACAAGACATACAACTGCAGCTAGATTGTCGCACGCGCTGGTCAAGTATGTCGGACATGATCGGAGTATTTTTGAAAATAAAAGACTCAGTTCTGAAGGCACTAATAGATTGGAAATCTGAGGTTTCCTTTTCAGATGATGACATTCAAAGACTGACTAACATTCATCACAGCTTGAATGTCATAAAACTGTCTGTTCTCACATTGTGCCGACGTGATGCGACTATTTATACAGCTGACACGGTTTTGCGACTCATGCTTAAAAAACTCGACGAACAGAATAATTTTTTAAGTGCTAGGCTGGCTACAAACTTGAGAAATCGTATCAAGCAAAGGCGACTACTTGCAGGTGTTTTGCACTATCTGCACAATTCGAACGACTTCTTTAGACAAGCAGATGATGAAACTTTTATCAAACCAAAGAGCAACGAAATTTGCGAGATTATTGTTACTCTGCTACGGCAGCTTAATTACAAGCCCAACCTTACAACTACTACTGAGCAAGCAGAAATTCAAGATGACTCTTCGTCTTCTACTTCTGATGTTGACGTTGTAGTTGATTTGTTTTTGATTTAACACTACAAAACAGCTTGATAAAGAGCTACATAAATGCCAGACAAAGCCCCGTAAACATAAAACTAAAAATTTAGACCTTTCTGGATTTGTCAAATTTGAAAAAGCAATGTACGATAATGGCGGAGAGCGAGGGGTATATCTGACACAAGCTTATAATTATTTAAATATCATACTTCCTACGAGTGTCGAGAGTGAAAGGGTATTTCCGAGCGCTTGTTACTTTTGTAACCGAATACGTAGCTCACTCTCTGACAAAATGTTAGATTCGCTATTACTTTTGAGAACTCATTATCAAGAACAGCGTGGCACATATTTTGATTTTTTTTTTTTATAATTTCGGATCCAGTTCCGGAATTCCGGAATTCCGGAGTTGAGAGCCCAATATCGTAAATTAACTCCGGAATTGAAAACCTTCCGATACTGGATGCCCTAATTGCAAGTACCCGCCGTTAACTAGACGAAAACAACCAGAAATAATATGTCTGATGGACTCACCCAATCGGTGGCATGCCCGACACACGTCAACCGTCCCGTCAAAAACAGTTGGAAAGACCTGGACTAAACTGGCGCGGAATAGAAGCAGATTGGAAAGTTTTGGAGCAAGCCTACAGGGCAAAAAGAATAATATAAAACAAATTGCTTTGTAAATTAAAGCGTATTCTAAAAGAAAGCTTTCATTATTGTGGTATCAATAATGCACCAAGAGAGTGTGAACTGAAGGGTTACCATGACATCTTATAGCAGTTCTTATTCCTGTGTGAGAAAGAGATGGTGCTAAACACCCTGTATAGCTCTGTCTCTTTCCCTCAGTGGAATAAGTTCTGCTTTAAGACGTCATGGTAGGGCAACTGATCTAAAATAAAGGGTAAAAATATAGGCTGCCACGCCTGGTCCAACCTTGACCAAGGTCAATCTCGAACTTACACCAGGGCGTCACATCACGTCAGCGTTTTTGTCTTTAGGCTAGAGTTGGACCTATCACAATACAAACCCGTCAAAAACAAGAACTCGGAGTCTTCAATCGGAAGTTGTTGCTTCCGTTCGAAGACATAGTAAAATTAAATTATTAAACGGAAAGAAATAGTATATATATTATAATTAAAGTGAGGAAACTTTGTCATGGCGTAGTTCACATACGAGTGGTTAGGCGAGGTGTTATGAGCGTTATGGTGGCCAAGAACATCAAACAACGTTTTTCAATACACATACGGGGAAATTATAGCCCAAAAAGTCCTTGACACATACGCTGGAAAATTTAAAGGCCGGTATTTCTCCATGCGTGGAGACTGCTTTATTCAGCTTGGCCAGTTTCATTTTCAAGACTTTTGATATTGTCACTTTTTATAAATAATGTAGTGTCATCAGCGAACAGTATGCCGTAGTAGTAGCGAGTATGTAGTAGTAGTAGTAGCGAGTAGTATGTATAGATTCTATAGCCTCAGGAAGGTCATTGATATAGACTAGAAATAGAAGTGGGAATAAGATACCTCCCTGTGCTGTGCCGTAGTTATTTTGCTTATAGTCTGTTTTTTCGTTCATTTTAGTTATTTCTACGTATTTCACTCTTTCGGCAAGATAGCTTTTAATCCAGTCGTTGGCCTGCCCTCAGATTCCATAATAAGCAAGTTTTGAAAGTAGAGTTTTGTAACAAACAAAATCAAAAGCTTATGTCATATTGAGGAACACACAGCTTAGCTTCGATCGAACCAAAAGGTTCAAACGTTCAGTTATAAATGTTTCGTTAGCGAGAATCATGGGTAGTGGAACTACCCTTTCTAAAACCGAATTGTTCTTTTTTTAAGAATGTCACATGATGTTAAAAACTCCTTACCATACCGTATCAAATACTTTTGATAATGTTGTGATTAGAGTTATTGGGCGATAGTTGCTCATGTCATTTTTTACTTTTCTAAGGAAGTTGGTTGCTTTTTTTTATAAATAGAAGAATTCCTCATTAATTACTTTCTTGTCATTTTATAAGTGTGTGATTTACCATAAAGATTACTTTTGCTCCGATTATTTAAAAAAAGAACCGACGAGTTGTTGTTACCATCGGCATTCCGGCTGTCTTTGAAACCAAAAGCTTTTTTTTGAGGATGGAAAATCATTATATAAATCCTCACGCTCCGAGCCGAACGGAAGGGAGTGTCAGACTTTTACTGACCAAAACGTTCCAAATTCCTCCTTATGCCCTTTATGTTCTGGAGCCGTGGCTTACGAACAACCCGTAAAAACTAAGGCAACATTGGCAAAAGACCGGACGATGTATCTATATTTGCTTGGAAGACGGGTTGGCCTTTAGTGTGGGTCATCCCATATTTTAAAAAATACTAAATCAAACTGCTTGGGCTGAAACTCTGAACTTGTGGGGTGTGAGTGCTCACGGCCAATTATTTGTTGGTTGGTAAAGAGTATTGACGCAGGCTGCGTCCGACAACAGTTTTATAGCCTAAAAGCTGCTTGCTGCTTGCTTGGTTTTGCCAGAGGTGACAAAAGCTCGGCAATTTACTGTAGTTGATGCTTAAGATCAACCCGCACCGCGAACCGCACTACTGTAGCAGGACAGGTTTTGACCGAGGTTTTCCATAGCTATACCGCACCACATTGCCACGGATGTGGAGCAATACTAACTGCGCCCTAAGAGAAGAAGAAAGTGACAGAAATAAAACGTCGTTCATCATGGTGCATCATGATCGATGTGACGGGCACTCTTGGAGCCATAAGCATTACCCACGGACAGCAATCAACATAGAATCAGTATAATACTCTAGAGCGGCATGAGTGCACAACGCACCCTCTCTGGGAAGACAGCAGATGGTCTGGTAAAACATAAAAAAAATGAAATAAAAATCACAGTTATCAATGTTTTTAAGGAATCCCAAAGAGGCAACTTCTTAACTTATTCAGATCGTTAATGATAATAATGTTTTTGGAAAAACCAATTGATAAATTAGAAATCGGAAATAATTTATAATCCTCTACTAATTATTGATAAATCAGATATCGGAAACAATTTATAGTTTTTCGCTGTCAAAAAGTCTGAGATAAGATTTTTGGATAAAAACTCTTGTGAACCTAACTATTCACAAACTCCACCATGAAGATTATTATTGTAGTGGCAACTCTCGCAGCTTGTAAGTATACATACACACACACAAAACTCACGCTTTTTTTCCATGGGTGTAGGCCGAAACCACTTAGAGCTATCAGCTAGGATCCTTGCATACTCCTTTTGCCACCTCCATATATATATCTGGTCACACACAAGTGGTGAAGTTTCAGTAGTCTAATTTTAAATTTCGTATCAAATGCAGTGACCTGCTCTTCGCAGGCCGTAGTTGATTAATGATTTGCAACAAATCATTAAAAAACTACGGCCGCTTGAAACAAATCATTTGGTTACTTAGAAAAAAAGTCGGGAGTTTAGGAATGGGGTATTTTTATAGATTAAGATGTACTCTTTTTGAATTTCAAGTTTGCCACGTCGTATCTTTGCCGCACGCACCGCCATATTGGAAAAATGGTTTTTGACAGTATCTCTTTTCAGACTCATTTCACGGTATAACATAAATAAAAGACACCAGAGAAAATTCCCTACAATTTATGCATTTTTTTGAAAATTTGTATGCACATAGATGGAATTTTTACAGTACAAGCCTAACACTCCCTTTTGCTCCGCCTAGAGCGGGAGAATCTATTTGATAAAATCTGCGTATACTGCTTTTGAAAATTTTGTATAATTCAAAGTAATATAATGGTTTCCAATCAAGTATGCTCCGGCGCGAAACTTCGACTTTATATTTCAAAATGTATCATTTCCACTGCTAATTTAAGTTCAATTACGAATGATTTCTTCACGCAATAAAAGGACACGTTAATCATGCCCAATAATATGGAGTTTATATGTCCGAAAACCATTCTTTTATGATTTTTAGCGTCGACCTACACTGCCATCAAAATGGCGATGATCGTACTTATTTTACGCATTTGGATTTTATAACACTTAATTAAGAAACTTGCTCAATAATTAAAGAACTTCTAATGACGTTTACATATGATATTTTTATTCTACTATCTTAATGAATGCACACCCATATTATTTTTTACCCAGAAAATAAAATATTTACAAAAATAATGAGGAGGTCGGTTTTTGAATGTCGAGCCCCTGAAGGGGTCCGTACCGAACTATGCGGTTATTGACCCTAAAGATCAATGCAATAAACGTTCCTACAGGGTGCAACTTTTACAGATTTTAGTCGGTTCGATTACCGTGTGCGGCAAGCGAATTTTTAAAAACTTTGAAAGTAGTTTTCTTTGTTTTAAAAAATAAAGGAATGTTTTCCTTGAGTAAAATTTTATATCTAAAGTATTAATTAATTAATTAAGAGTACCGTATATTCCCCTTCAGGTGGCATTACAAAATTCCACCCTGTATTTAATTTATATGGGGTCTATCGATAGGTCCAAAAAATGTTATCGAGGTTTTTTCTATACTTTTTTTCACAAGTAAATGGTTAATGAGATACTTCTAAAGTCGTAAATTGTGGAAATAGAATACAATAAGAATTTTCCTCTTCTTACTTTAGAAATTAAAGGGTGTGGCCCTTTAATTTCTAAAGTAAGAAGAGGAAAATTCTAGATAAATACGTCTGTAGTTCGAAAAAAAACCTCCAACGAAAATTGGTTTGAAAAAGGTTGATATTTAGATATGGGATATTTTCATCAAAATGCAGCCGTAACTTTGTTTTTCTTTGAGAAACCATAAAAAACAAATAAGTGTAATCCATTTAAATTGAATGATATTATTCGATTAATAGGAAATTCGTTACGACAAGTTGATGATTGAAGATGAGAAACAAGCGTAAAGTCTCACAAACTACCTAATTATACATTTTAGACAGGAATCTTACCATCAAATCTACGTAATTATTATACACTTCGATTATCATGCAGCACGTAATGAAGATAATACTTTTTATGACTGTGGCTTCCTGGTACTTTTGTAAAGTCATCAAGATTTTATTTTGCTGACCAAACACAATTTATTTAGGAGCCGTTAAGAACAATTAGTAGGTTTATTCTTTTGTGAGAAAAGTTGCAAAATACTTCATAACAACATTCTTAATGTTTTATTATCAGGCAACTAAGGCCCATAGATAAAATGCATAATATTATAACCTCACAAAAAACTATTGCACACGAAGTGACGAAGTCGCGTTTCGCTGCTAGGTCGGTATCCTTTCACGAAATCGTCGACACACTACACTCATCAGCTGAAACTATATTTTGAGGATAGTCTCCAATTGATGAGAACACATTCTTCTTCATAGCGTGTCGATGGAAATGTAAAGTGTGTTGACCTAGAACTGAGCCTTGGCGCACGAAAAATAGGGGGACGAATGGGCTCTGACCCGGATTTCCCATCAGAAAAATGTCGCATTCCCATGCAACCTTTCAACGCCCATTTAGGAGATGAATTTTCAAAAAGAAAATTACCTTCCTGTTCTTTCATGCTTGTAAACATACTGGTTTATTTCATTTATGCGGATGAACATAAAAGATTCTTACAACATAAAAAGAGACGAATTCCCTGCTTACTTATAAATGTGTAGGCATCTACTTAAAGTTTTGAGAACTTTAATTAATTTTGGATTTCCTAAATCATCATGGAACCAATTGATAAGAAGTTTTAGTTGTGACTCGCCGATGAATATCAATAAAATTATAATCCCTTGCTATGATTGATAAATTTTACAAGATTGAGATAACAATTTTTATAAAAACCCCTGCGGAGCTAACTATTGCTACATAATCCAGCATGAAGGCTTTCATAGTAGTGGCAGCTCTTGCAGCTTGTAAGTACCTATTAAAACTCATCATAATAGTAATATAAATCTTTTATCGATTTTTACACATTTTTTTTAATATTCTTACATATTTCCTATTAAAAAAAATCAAAGAAACCAAAAAAAAATGTATAAAAAATAATAAATAAATAAATAATAAAAGTAGCCCATCGGTACCGGGAACAGGGTGCAAGCTATCGGCAGTCAGGGCTCCAGAGAGAGGAACCTCCTAACAATATGAAAAATGTCCAGGAGTACCGCTTTCTGTATCAAGCCCTTGGATACAGCTGCTTAACGAGAACCTCCTCAGGTGTTGGTCGAAGCTCTTGTTAATTAAGCCACTGCAAATGGCTCAATTGCTATAATATAATTAGAAATATAATTTTTAGTTTAGTATTATTTTCATTTTTTTTATTAAATGTTAAAAATAAAGTGTCACTACTGGAGGAAATAAGATGAGCTTCGAGTTATTTTCTGCTGTAAAGACGTATCAGAAAATAACTCGAAGCTCATCTTATTTCCTCCAGTAGTGTGAATTGATGAGTCTGGTACTGAGTAATGCTTTATTTTTGAATAGTTATTGACTCCATATCACATAAAAAATTCTGTAGAAAAATTGTATCGTCAGCTTTCCCTTTGCAAGGGCTCTTCTTTGTATTCGTCATTGAAATTGCTCAATCTAATTCCCCATCCTCATTCTATCATCGGACCATCATCATTATATAGTTTCAGTTCCAGGAACCCGAACATGGTGCTATGCGTCCAAATTTATTGTGCGAACCGCCAGTAGGTGGAATTCACTGCCGGCTTTTCTGTTCCCTAATAATTACAATCTGGATCTTTTCAAAATTCGAGGGGTCGGTTACTTCCAACAAGCATGTTTCACTCCAGGCCACAGCATGGCTTCATATCTTCAGGCGATTGCATATTTTTTGTATACCTCACCAAAGAGTTACGTACCTCAAAAATAGGATCTCTTTACTATGCGTCCGCCAAGACCCTTTATCTCGAAAATGTGTGAAAGTATCCAGTTGAATTTAAAACCATATACTCAAGTCTGTGGGCCCTTAGAGCTGTGAAAACATTAAACCAACGTCAGCGCAGTCAAAAGATATGGCCGTGTGCTTACAGAACACTCAATGCGCGAGTCCTCTTTTACTTAAGAGTCCTCTTTTACACTTTTTATTTAAGTATACTAAATAGGCTTGGTATAATGTGAGTAGCTTTATAGCGGCTATTTGGGCCTTGGACTCTATGAAAAAGCCAAACCTGAAAAAGTCCTCATTTTAAAAGTCAGTTAAAATACCAAACTATTTGTTTCAAGTATGTTCCGGCCATGTTATCCCGAGTGACAACGAAGGTGACAGCCGCTATGTGTGGATGCCTGATGCTGACAACAACCCAGTATTAGTCGATCTCGATGAACCAGTCGACGAAGAATTGTTAAATACCAGGAATGGCGCAAACAACCAGTACTGGCTGTATACACGGTTAGTTATTTTAAAACTTTTCCTGTTTTAAATTTATTTTTATTTTTTCTGTATGACCACACAATCATATTGCTTACATGAATAAAGGAACGGGAGTAAGCATAAAGAAAATGCAAGAATTATAGCAATTCCAATGCGTAGTTTCTGCACGCACAGTAGAAAAAGGTGTGAGTTATAAAGTACCTGTGAAAAAAAAATAACCTGAATTATAACGCACTAACGAGTATCTACTTTTTTATTTCAGGCAAAACCAACACAGCGCTCAAGTGATCGTCCATGGGAATGTCAACACGATTCGGAACTCCAACTACAACGGAGCTCGGCCTTTGAACGTAGTGGTTCACGGTTTGAACAGCAACGGAAATTCTCCAATGAATCCTCTCATCACAGCTGCATTCCTCGCAACTCAGGACTGCAATGTCATCGTTGTTGACTGGCGTGCTCTGGCTAACGGCAACTACTACACAGCTGTGGCTGGTGTCCCCGGTGTAGGCCAGCACCTCGGAGACTTCGTCACCTGGCTTATCAACAACGGCGGTGGTAACTGGAACCAAGTCCACTTGGTGGGCTTCAGTTTGGGTGCACACGTTGTCGGAAATGCTGGACGTCGTACTGGTGGTCGCCCTGCTCGCGTTACTGGTTAGTTGTACTTTTGAACATTTGCTGCCCATGGTTTACCTGCATCCAAGGATATAAATAGCATCGGAACTAGTCTTATGAAAAAGAAGTATTCGAAAAATAAAAAGTTCTAAATTATTTACTACGATCGTTATGCAAATATTTTCATATGGCAGTAAGCTTGTTCGCTCAGATATTAATCTTCATCGAAATTTTTTGACAACCTTGTCTTTAATATTACAGGTTTGGACCCTGCAGGCTACAGGTGGCATAATAACATCAACAGGTTGGGCCCCAACGATGGTCAATACGTAGAAGCCATCCACACCGATGGTCATGCCCTCGGTATCTTCAACCCAAAGTGGTAATGCTGACTTCTACCCCAACGGTGGTCAACACATCCAGCCTGGCTGCTTAGGTCAAACGAGCGTCTGCTCTCACGGTCGTGCCCCTGATCTGTTCGCCTCAACCGTCCGCCACAACCATTTGATTGGACGACAATGTCCCAATATTTGGGAGGCTTCGCTGGGAACCTGCAGCGGTGCTCAACTACATATGGGCAATGGCAATATTAGCAAGCGAGGGTAAGTTTTTCTCCCCGGAGTTTGGAAATTGACGTGGAGGCATGCCGTTGGCCTGACCTCTCCGATTGTGTTGAATTGCCGTCCCACGGTGTTCACGGGTCTCATAGTGTACGCTCCGTGCAAACAAAACATGTCTTCGGCGTCAATGGCTACTCGTTACTGGCATTTGTCGCGACGAACGAAATTTGATCATAAAGACCATAGTATTGATTAAGTTCAGCATTAACCTACTTGAATGTTTAAGTCTTCATAAGGTAGTTCATGTAGCACCTTAGTTTCACTAATACTATTGGCATGTTTCATTAGCTTCGGATATGTTTCGGTTAACTCTATAAATTCATTAAGCAACTATTATTGTAATACTACAAATTTTATTTATTTTCATTTCCAGAAGTGGCCTCTATGCTCTCCGAACTGGATCAAGTTGGCCTTTCTAAACTATGGTCTAAGATTCATTTTGAAGCCAAATTATGACAACGTCAGTTTCTATTATTAGATATTGTGAATAATTATGTCTTACTTGTTAATTAAATAAGATACAAAAGTTTAAAACTATGCGCTTTGGACTTGGAGTTGCGGTCATCAGCCCGTTAAACAATAAAAATATTAATTTTCATCAAAACTTTTCAATCTTTTTATTTTTAATAACCCAATATTTTACCCATTAAGATTTTGTATTTAACATGAATGGTGTAACCTTGTATGTGTTCTGGTAAAAATGTTATGATTTAAAAGAGGACAGTCTTTTAAATCATAACATTTTTACCCGAACACTGTTGTTGTGTTTTCTGAGTTTCATAAACACTCTTCTCCATAGAGATCAATGATTTGGAATGGACAACTACAGTACTTTCACAAGATATTATGCCTTGTGACTGGGACTGTAGTTTAATTCTTTTGTTTCTTGACATTCAACGGCGCCTGTTATTGTCTATTTAAAATAAATGTTTTGAGTTTGAGTTTGCTTAGCAATCCCGCCTTAAAATAAATAAAAGGGTTTTTAAACATTTCTCCTGCAAAGGGTTGAAATTAAGAATTCTACCAGTACAACAATTGTACAACAACGATTATGAATACAATGTATGTAAATCAATTTTAATTCAATTGTTATATTCATTTAATTTCTATATCTTGTTTTTAATCGACATTTTGTTTTCTTTTCCCGCTTTGTTATAATTTTCAATAATTTTAAAATAGTTTACAATTTTTACTTCTATTGTTAACGAAGAAACCAACCATAGTTGTAACTTTAGTACCTGTCCGCTCGATAGATGGCGTTGACGTCAAAATAGATCGCGCTATGGTTTCGTTACATGCAATAGTATAAGATCAGAACAATGTTATTGAATAAAACCAGTCTTCCCACCCGTCCCTTGCAAGAGCCAGCCCGCGCTGCTGAGCCAGTAAGTCCAAATCAGCCCTTAAATAATATTACTCAGATCCAGCTTGTCCCTTGCTGTCCCTCAGCGACGCCCTAAGCCGAGGCTCGTACCCCACAGGGGGTGCCCTTAGCGTGTAGTCGCTTAGTTTGTAAGTTTTTCACCCTGGCTGGAGGTCTTAATTTTTAAGGCATCCACAGGATTCGCCCGGTTAAGCAGACGACAACCTCCTTGGTAGAACTGCGAGATGCCATTCATAAAAAAAAAAAAAAAAAAAAGAATAAAACCAGTCTAGATCAGGACACAATTTGTTGTTTTATTTCAAACCCTATTAGTGTTCATATACAGTCCACCAGTCCACACCTTATTACCATCTCGGTAGTAAACATCTATATATAAATATTTCTGTGTTAATACCTAGTTATGTGTGCATGCTCTAATCCTTACTTCCTTACTAATATTATAAAAGCGAAAGTGAGTTTGTTTGTTTGTTTGTTTGTTACCTCTTCACGCTTTAATGGCTAAACCGAAATTTGGTACAGAGATAGTTGGGAACCAGGAGACGGACATAGGCTATTTTTTTTCAAAAAAGAGTGGGATATGAGGGAGAAAGAGGGAAGAAACGGGAAAACTTAGCGTTGCTATTACAAATCAATAAGGCGCTACCGAATTTAACGCGAGCGAATCCGCGGGCAAAAGCTAGTCTCCTATAATTGTAGGAACACAGTTAAAACAACCTATTGTATTGTGTTTTATAATTTATCTGTGTATCTTTTGTTGAAGATCCAAATAAATATATTCCATCTAGATTAACACATGAAAACACTTGCAAAAGAAAGTGATGACGTTATTAATTATTGTTTGTCGGTGAAGATAATCAACAGATTTTAGATAACATGGTTTATAAAACTTCTACCAAGCTAACTTTTGCAGTAAACTCGAAAATGAAGACGGTCGCAGTAGTTGTCACACTTCTAGCTTGTAAGTATTCTTGCAACTGGCAATATCTAGTATTTAAACCCTAATCTTATCGCCTGTTTACGTGATTTATTTACGCCAGATTGGCATATTGATGCAATGCTTATTTTTAACCGTCTTCAAAAAGAAGGAAGTTCTATCTTTGGCTGTATGTTCTTTTTTAAACCCACAATGTAGCCAAATGGAATGTCGAAGAAAACGCTCTTATTATTTCATCGTTCATAAAACAAGCTTTCTGTATTGTGTCTCATGACTTCATCTGTAATTCCGTCATCCCAACGCTCATTTCTAAACACGCATCATCCTCTCATTAATCATAGTTTCATGAGAAAAGCATGTAATTTAACTTGAATAAAATAAAACTAAAACATATTTACCTAGTGTGTTCCGGCTATGACATCCCAAGTGACAACGAGGGTGACAGCCACCACGTGTGGATACCAGATGCTGAAGGCGAACCAGTACTGGTGAACCTCGAAGAACCAATCGATGAAGAGTTTCTAAAGACAAGGAACGGCGCCAACAACCAGTACTGGCTGCATACACGGTTCGTATATTTTCAGCATCAGTTAAGTTCTTTAGCAAATTTTATATTCTGTTGTTTATTAAATTTTGAATCGGTTAAGCGCACTTTGTCTTTAATTATCCTTTCGCCTCTGCATTGCTGTAACATTAATTACTTTTTAATTTCAGTCTTAACCCACAATTTCCTCAAGTTCTCATTCATGGTAATGCCAACTCAATATTTGGCTCGTTTTACGACGGCAGAAGGCCTTTGAATGTTATCATTCACGGGTGGAAGGGCGAAGACTTAAACGCTCCGTATTACGCTCTCACCACATCCGCATTCCTCGCAGCTCAGCAGTGTAATGTAATCATTGTTGATTGGTGGACTGTCGCTAACAGCAACTACTTGACTGCTGGGAATAGTGTCTCCAGTGTAGGCACTCACCTCGGGAACTTCCTCACCTGGCTTATCAACATCACCGGTAGTAACTGGGACCAAGTCCACTTGGTAGGGTTCGGCTTAGGAGCTCATGTTGCTGGGACCGCAGGACGTCAAACTGGTGGTCGACCAGCTCGAATTACAGGTAAGATAACTTATTTATGGCTTCCACTATAATCTTAGGCACTAAAACGTTTTCGGTAAAATTTGAATCTTACGTTGAGCAGAATCTTTTTTTTTTAACTTTTATTCTCATTGTCAGACCTTTCTTGATTGCTTAGTACAGTTATAGTCAACTTAAACGGGAGCCAATAGGTTACATTCTCTTTCTTATTATTTTCTCAAATCATTGCTGTAGTGTTCTATAATGCATAAATTTACAGATCCCTTAGAAATAATCACACTAAAAAAAGTCTGACACTCCCGCCCGCTCCGCCCAGAGCGGGGGTAGTTATATGAGGATTTCCCATCAGCAAAAAAAATGCCACACTTCAAAGGAAAAAAGGTTTATTCAATTACCAAAATATTCCTAATTTCATGATTGCAGGTTTGGACCCGGCAGGTCCTTTTTGGCGCACTAACCCTAGCAGGTTAAGCTCCAGCGACGGTCGATATGTTGAAGTCATCCACACTGATGGTTACGGTTTCGGAATTTTCGACCCCAGTGGTGACGTTGACTTCTACCCTTACGGTGGCAAGCACCGTCAGCCAGGCTGTACAAAACACATATGCTCCCACAACCGTGCCTCCCAACTTTTTGACGCCTCCCTTCGTTACAACGGCATATCAGGAAGACAGTGCGTCGATATTTCGCAGGCTTTGCAAGGAGCCTGCGATGGTGCTGATTTTCTTGTAGGCAATAGCAATATAAACAAGAAAGGGTAAGTCCTTGTCAATCCCTATACATAAGTAGGCCACAAGAAATACAATTCATTCGTATAAACGAATGAATTGTATTTCTTGTGGCTTACGTAATAAACTGAAACCTAAAAGAGTTTTGATCAACATAAATTAGTCGAGGTATGATCAGTGTAATAGTAGTATGATCATAACATACATTCGCAATCATAACATACATTCGCAATTTCGGAAACAATGCGGTAAGCGCATCCTAAGTCCAGTTCCTTCTGTACTTTTTCTATCTTCCTGCCCTTGTCCGCTATTGCTTGGGGTCGGCGCAACCTTTTTTTTCTGATATTGTTTTTGTTACTTCATCTAGATTTTTTTGCTTTTTTTATTAGCCTTTTGGCCCACTGCTAGGCAAAGGCCTCCCGCAATCCTTTCCAACTCTCTCGCTGTTTTACTACCTCTGGGCAGTCCGGTAGGGAACGAGTCCAAATCGTCACGCCAGCGCTTTTTGGGCCTTCCTCGGTGAGGACGACCGTTTTCTGGCATCTACATGACAGTTCTAGCCCATCCTAGAAATGATAAATGTCATAATTTTTGAAGTGGTTAGACAGTTCTAAATAGTAGGATTCATAATTATTAATAAGAGTTTCTTTATTAAGTATTTTGGTAGGTGCTTTAAAGGTTCTTGTGTTTTGAAAAGTTAAATTTGGTTATTGCCCATAGCGGTCTGTGATCAGAGCTATATTTAATTTTATTGATGACACTTATATCTAATATATAACATTCTCGTATCACAATGATCGTTCCTATACTCCTCATAAATGGCTCGACCGATTCTTATGTTTTTTTAAGCATATTTAGTAAATCTGAGAATCGGCTACTATCTGTCAAACGTGATACGGGGGTTCGAGCAGCGGCAGCGGGTGAAACCGCTGGGCACAGCTATTATTTTATAATATGCTTCTCAGAAGTTAGTACTCTCCAAGAATAACAAAAGTAAATATAATTATTGTATTTTCCTGCTACTTAAATTAGTTCTTTTTTACAGGTCCGGTATTTTCGGGCTACCCGTAACAGCTACACGGCCTTTCTAAACTACGGACAACTGTATACCTACGATAAAATTAAATGGCAAATCGAAACGTGAAACTTATGCATTAATTTTCAGTTTTTTGTATTTTTTAGGTATAAGTTTGATATTGTGTCAATTTCGTAACTACTTTTTGGATAAGAAGTTAACTTGTAATTTCTTAATTATTTCTTTATCTTTATTGTCAGAATTTTTTATGAGCAATAGAATAATTTTAATAAGTGCACCAAGTATTTTTTTTTAATTAAGAGTAAATAATAATTGTTGAAAAATTAAAATTAATATCTTTTTTTGTTTGATAAATCTAACACTGGCTACATTACAAAATTATGTCCCAAATATTTTCATTTCAATGCAATTATGGTAGATGTCGACATTCTCACCCATGAGTCGTAGTCAGCAAAATCATGATCATCAAATGACTTCTCCCACTCTGGGCGAAGCGGAAGGGTGTGTCTTCTACTGACTAAAACCCATCCATGTACTTTCTTTTGCCCCGAAGGCACGTGTGGAACATGAACGGGCTATCAACACGGCCTATCGTCACTAGACGGACGAACGGTGAGGTGTCCATTCCTCACCGTCTTCATACCCGCGTCTACGGAGGCCGAGAGTCATGATGTGTCCCGCGACGCCCGAAGCGTGTCTCGCGGCGTGGGTCGTGTCGACCATCTTTGTACCTGCACCTGAACATGTCAATACCAAAAAGCAGGGCTCGAGACACTTTCAAGTATTTTCTCCCTGTATCTAACATTGAAAAAACATATACACTACTTAATATCTGAATTGTTCTAGTTCGTAAATTAAATTATGCTTAAATTGTATATAATTTTGCGTGCGCTATTACTGTTGTCAACTGATAACGTTGACGTCCCAATCTACCTTCTTTAATTTGTTTCTATAATCTAAATCTAAATCAGCAATTAAGTAAGGGGCTGGCCCTTACTTAATTGCTGATTTTTACATTACAGGCGTCATAAGTATGTTTTATTTAGTTGCAAGTTATTAGGGAAGAATCAATTAATTATTATAAAATAATAAAATGAGATTTGACGCTGTTAAACTTATTTTACTAAAAATTGTTTTAATTTATTTTCCGAACAAAAAAACAATTGCTTTTGGATTCTCTTGACATTGTTGTGATGATGCCTTTCAAGTTAGAATTTTTATTTACATACAATTTCTCAACATTGTGTAAGTATACATCAAAATATAACTCAAAATAAGCCATGGCAATATGTAAATAGTTTTTGAGTTAGGAGGGGGTCAAAAGTGTCACCACCATTTGGCGTCACTTTCATTACACATGAGTTATTAGCTTGAACTTGGCCTGACAGGTCACCGCGTGTCTATATTATCGATTCAAAAATCGAAGTATTTACTGTACACGCATTTTTGCTAGGGCCTGTGATGTTAGTGCTATTTCCATTAGATTGTATACTTAATCCTTTTTTAATCACTTAGTTGTCAGATAAGTTAATTAACTTATCGCCAAATTCATTTATCAGAACGTCATTTGCTTCAAGACAGCTGCAATTATAACTTTATCACATTATCAAAATAATTTATAATGGATGGCTTTGTGATGAAAGTTTTTTTTTACATTATTTAATCTTACCCTTGATCTTTATCTTGTCCGGAAAGACAGAGATAAGGTTGACTATGCTTTTTCAGTCCACAAATTTTGTTAAGTGTCGACATTCTTACAAAAGTCGAAAAGAAATGACATTATGCATTAGGCGTATGTTCCACTAGTCTCATTATTTGCTCAACGTTTTCCAAGCAATGTTGATAAGCTGCATTTGGTTGGATTAAAAACAAAAAACCATGCTTTATATGAAGTGGCTGCCTAAACGCGACCTCCACAAACTATTTAGTACTGGGAAATACGATACCCATTGGTAAGACTATCTGCAACGACTATCAAAGACGTACAAATAAAAGCCGCGGACAACGGCTTAACGTGCATTCCGCAGCGCGGGGGTAACTCGGTATGTATTAAATGGCCACCCATCCAAAGACGCTCTTCGGCAAGCTCTGCTTAACCTGGAAGATCGCTTCCTAAGCCATTTGTAACTTATATGATTGTCAAAACGTTCCATTGCATCAGATGTGGATGTTTTTTCTCTAAAACCACATTGATTATAAACCCAAATATTTGTGACCTACAGGGTAATTTTGCAAGAGGGCGTGGATGGCCAAATTCAAAACTATGTATGAAAAATAAATGTCCGGTTTTGGAAACTTTAAAACGGCATCATCGGATTTTTGAAAAATCTCATAGCCAGGAATGCCATTTAATATTATCGCTAGTAAGAATCAAATTCTAGGTACTAATGGCATACGACATAACAATGAAATAACCGATCATCGTGATTTCCGAACCGAACCGACTGGTCCCTGCTCAGTGCCGCCACTCGGCAAGGATCGTGTTAGGGATGCGTGGGCACATATGTATAAGTGAGAACCCTTTTGATTTAATACGTACTTGTAGGTTCCTTACAATATTATTTGAAATTTTAGTCATACATTTAACCCCTTGTATGCCGGAACGTAGATCTACGCGAGACACAATGCGTTACAGACACAATTAAATTGTGTCTGTAATTCCGGCATACAAGCGGTTAATACAAATAATCACTAAGCGCCTCTTTCGGAAGAGGTTCATGATTAAAGTATTTTATAACGTAAATAGTTGCACCACTCATCATCATTATTACTATTCTCCTGGCCTTATCTCAATTTTTTTGAGGTCGACGCAGCATGTCTTCTTCCATACTCCTACTATATATCTATGGTTATACTATTTATCTATGGTTTCCATACTTGTTATTTCATCAGACACCTCCTTTCTTGCCATATTTTCCATCACACGCTCCATCCATTGTTTCTTTGGCCACCCCTATTGAACTTATCCACATTCATCCTCAAAACTTTCCTAACATTTCCCCACCTCACGTAAAACCAATGTTTTGTAAAAAAAAATTCTCAGTTGTTATGTATTTTGAAACTAGCACGAATTGATTGAACTATACCAAACCTTTGATAATACATACAAACAAAGCAAAACAATCTTAATCAGTGATAATTACATTTAATCAAAATTATATCAAGTGTGAGCTTGACTTTCGCGCTAGGGATCTATTACTTAGTTTTTGGTGTTTTGAGATAAATTTGCAATATTTCTGAGACCAAATGAAATATATTTTTTTAATTTCTTCTTTCTTTTCTTCTTTATAAGATATAGATCTCAGTAGACATACAAGTAGGGGGTTTGAGATAGCACCCCCTGGTTAGAGGCCTAAAATGCAAGGCCTTCACAGGATAGTCCGGTTAAGCAGCTAACGACCTCATAGGTTGAACTGGGAGAAGCCATTCAAAAAATTATAGCACAGCGGCTGTGTGCGTGTGTGTGATAGCGATCACTGCAGTAAGCATATCTTTTTGCTTGTAATCCAGTGGCGCCACTGCATGAACAAGTTCATCCACCACCTAAAAACTTCGAACCAAGCCGCCGTCAGACCGCAAGACTGGGTCAACATGTTCATATTCTGTGGTATTATTACTATTTTTTGCGGAATCCTAAAATTTATACCACAAATGTCGTAAAAATCAGTACGTGATCAATTAAATCCAAAACTAGTTATTGCCCAGGGCGCTGGATGTCGGAAATAAATTCACTCAATCTTTAATATTTTATCATGGATTATAGGTATGTATACTATCCTTAATTCTTAACCATGATATAATTAAATACATCGATTTGACTTGAATCTATAGTTTTCGTTGCCTGTGTTTTAATTTAATTATATATGTACCTTTCGGATAAAATTAGTAAACACACACCTCTTCCAATTTGGCAAAGCAACGACGATTTGTTTAATAAACTTGAAAATTATTCCAACGAACCAACTCACAAACTTTTTCACGTGTTATTATAAAGTATCAATCAACTCCACTATCGCGGTCGTCATTATCATGATGATTCCAAATTTTACACAAGATTTGTTGAGAATTAAGTAAGATTAAAGGCTTATAAATACTAATTAGTGTTCACCTGATTTAATTGTATTGAAAGCCATGAAGTGTCTGGTAGTGTTGGCAGCTTTGGTCGCATGTGAGTTGATTTCCTTAATTTTTGTTTTACGTTTTCTGTTTCACCTAGCCTAGGACCTCTTAAGAAACCTTTGCCTTAATTTGAAACACCAATGTAGTCTGCCAAATTCAGAATGTTCTCCAAGTTAAAATGAATGTTAAAGTAAATTTGTATCTCCACCGTAACAAATACCTATGTCTTTACTGTGTTGTACTTCTAAGTTCATTTCATGCCATTGAATAACCATTTTATGAAAAAGTCATTCAATGAGGTTAGATGAGTGGGGCTAAATACTTCTTACGGTTGATTTTCATGTAAATATTTTAATCAACACACAGCTTGACACGCACCTGCAGTTTGCATTAAACTTTTATTAATTTGAATTCCGCGGGCTACTTTGTTGCTTCCACCTTAAAACATATTCAATTTGTAAGTGTATTTTGTAAACATTCCGTTTTCATTGTCACTTTTCAGTTGGCATTTGAAAATTTTTGTC
Source organism: Ochropleura plecta (assembly GCA_905475445.1). Taxonomy (NCBI): domain Eukaryota; kingdom Metazoa; phylum Arthropoda; class Insecta; order Lepidoptera; family Noctuidae; genus Ochropleura; species Ochropleura plecta. Next base: position 16,155,956 of record FR997723.1, read on the forward strand.
ATAGTTAGTGGCCAATTATCTAATCCATAATAAAAAATATTTTTCAGTATGCGCTAGTAGCGCGATTCCTCTTATTCCTGGGGACAACAGCCACTATGTTGAAGGCGAAAGTCGCTACATCTGGATGCCAGATGGCGATGGTTTTCCTCATTTAGTGGACCTGGAAGAACCTGTGGATGAGGCTGTTCTGAGCAGAAATGGTGCTAACAACCAGTACTGGCTCTACACCAGGTACTATTAATTATGATATTTTATATACTGTTTTAATTTTTAAGTTATGCTAACCTATTCATTAAAATAAAATTTATATACGTGCATCTAGTGAGCTAAATTATTTTTTGACTGAAAAGAAATTATTCAAAATTTTATATTCAATTATGAAATCTAACCAAAATGCATTTATTAAAATTAGGCTGACAATCAGCACTTGTTTACGTACAAAAATACACCTCAGCACTAGCAGGTGAGAAAAAGTAATGATAAAAATGGATTGAAAAGATCTATGAAGGCTTCTTCAAATTACGATTTTCTAAAAGAAAGGGGTATGTTAGCATTGCCACAAGACATGTGTTACTAAATATTATTTAATATTATTAAATTTATTCATATCATGAAAATAATTTTGAACTTGAACACAATACTATACATTGCAATACAGTAGTATTGTCGTAGAAGGAGTACCTCCTAACATATTCATCATTTATTTTACAGACAAAACCCCACCAGCGCCCAAGTTATAACTAATGGGAACGCTAACAGTATCTGGAACTCGAACTACCGCAACACCCGTGGCTTGAAAGTCCTCGTTCATGGATGGAACAGCAATGGAAACTCTGCGATGAACCCTCTAATCACATCTGCTTTCCTCGCAGTCCAGGATGTTAACGTCATCGTGGTTGACTGGCGCGCACTAGCTAACTCAAACTACATTACTGCTACCAACGGTGTCCCCGGCGTTGGACAGTTCCTCGGAAACTTCCTCGTATGGCTCATCAACACCGCCGGTGGTAACTGGAACAATGTACACTTGGTTGGCTTCAGTTTGGGTGCTCACGTCGTTGGTAGCGCTGGTCGTCAGGCTGGCGGTCGGCCCTCCAGAGTTACAGGTAATTTAATTAAAATAAACACACAATCTTACTATTTCTGCGAACATGTATTAATAGATGAATAATGACAAATTGTATTATTCAGGCTTGGACCCCGCCGGACCCAACTGGGGTGGAAACTCCAACGCTTTGAACGGCAACGCCGGCGCATACGTTGAAGCTATCCACACTGACGGTGGTCTCCTCGGTATCTTCGACCGTATTGCTAACGGTGACTTCTACCCTAACGGTGGTAGGAATCCTCAGCCTGGTTGCTGGGCCAGTACCTGCTCTCACGGCAGGGCGCCCGAACTCTTCGCGTCCAGTGTCCGCACCAACCACTTCGTCGGCAGATTGTGCTCCAACATCCAACAAGCCCAGAACATTCAGTGCACTGGTAGTGCTGTCAACATGGGCAACGGCATCGTTTCAAAACGAGCGTAAGTAATTGTATTGTTAACAAGCTTCCATGTTTTTTTTTAAACTGTAAATGTTATTCCATGGGTGGTTTGGTTAACATTTTTTAGCCATCCCCTAAATTGCAACCTTCTCGTGGAATTGATGATCTTAAACGCGAACCATAGTAGCTATTATATTGTTTTTATTTTCATTGCTACGACAGACTGTGCAGAACTTCTCTAATATTGGTTTTTCTTTCTTGCAGAAATGGTATCTACGGTCTTAGGACCGGCTCTAGCTGGCCTTTCTAAAGAACTCAATGACAACGATACAATGTTAAAACTATTAAAGCCTTATTATGTAATATAATACCGCATTGTTTATTTTGTTTGTTATGAAATACCCTATTTTTGCGGATGGAAAATCACCACATAACTTCCCCCACTTTGCACCCAAAGTGGGGACACCCTCCCCGCTCCACCGAGCAAGGAGGGTGTCAGATCATGTGCAGGAACCTCCCGAAACTTCCTAGTCCGGGAAGATCTGCGTCAGGCGGAAGGAGAGGACACGATGGCGCTTCTCCAGCCACTCCTCAAAAAAGGGGCTTACCGGCTAATATGGCGTGCCCTATGAAATAAACTTATGGTGTAAACTGGTATTATGACACAGTAATTTCGATAGATTTCATAGATAGGTTAAAGAAAAACTGATGACAACTACTTGACGCTTTTTAACCAACAGTTTTGTACACACATCAAAAACACACACAAATTTAAATTTTACAATGTGTTTTCGTATTAAATCCTTTGTATTTCTTATTTATGTAATTTTTAATGCTTTTTTGAAATTAAACAATTTTTTTTTAATAATCTTAATTCACAATAATTACGAGTAAGTACTGTAAGTACGTAGTACAAAGTAAGGTGACTAATCATCTAAACCTAAATTAAAATTAAGTGGTTGTACAAAAATTGCATAAATTAATACAAAGTGTGGCCTCCTCTGTTATTGAGACCTTGCTGGCACCGATTATTCATAGAATCGTTGAGACTGTTAATGTTATCCTGCGGTAATTGCTCCCAATGAAATTTAAGTAAAACTATCACTTGTTGGGTGGTTGTCACTCCACCCAAGTCCTTTAAAACACGACTCTGGAGCATGTCCCATGCATGCTCGATGGGGTTGAGGTCTGGTGATTGTGCAGGCCAAGGCAATACCAGGATGTTTTCCCTTGCAAAGTACTCCCGTGTGTACAAAGCTGTATGCGAATGCGCATTGTCATGCATCAACGTGAAATCGAAGCCAAGCGTTTGTGCGAATGGACGGACATAAGGCCTTATACTATCCTCAACGTAATTGACAGCGTTCATGTTACCATTTACAAAAACGAGCTCAGTTGGTCTGTTCTTCATAATACCCGCCCATACCATAATTGTTGAGCCGTTGTATGGATGCACTTCCTGGACGCACCTCAGTCTTTCAGTATTTCCCCTCTTTCGTACACTCTTACCCTTCTAGTATAAGACTTAAACCCAAATCGAGACTCATCACAAAATAAAATTTTATCCCATTGTTCTCGGGTCCATGTAATGTGTTCTACACCATTTATTTCGACGAGCGCGATTCCCGTGACGTATCGGTGGGCAACTAACTGGTCGTCGTGCTCGTAGGCCATACTCATGCAGTCGATTTCGCACAGTTTGGCAGCTAACAACAACACCACTTGAATTTTGTAGCCTTAAACCTATCTCTCGGGCGGTTAACATTGGCTGGCGTCTTGCAGTCAGTTGTATAATTATATCGATCTTCCTCGACCTGGGTGCTGCTCAGCAGCATCTCGCGTGTTGGTTTAACGCTGATGAAGATGGCAAATGACGCTTCTGTTGACACCAAAATACCGAGATACCTGAGATTGACTTCTTCCCGCTTGCAACATCCCTACAGCTCTTTGCATTTCATCTGCATTCAAATGACGTCGCTCCATGACGTAAAAAATGTCTCAAAATCCAAATTAGTTCTAAACTTTCTTTCATAAAATTGATACAGAATACTAAATTTTAAAAAGCAAAGAAAACACTATAAAATTCGAACAAAGGCATTCGCTTTTGAATATGTGAAAAAAAAAAACAAATTAAACTCGATTTTTTTTACAACCAGCCAATATGTCCTCTAGATCAAAAAAGTTTATTATTATTGTGGTTTTAAACTTTAGTTTTCTCAGGTTTGTACCTGGTATTTTTAGAATCTCACGGGTGTGAACCAAGGTGAGATTCTAGTTATTAGCTTAGGATGATTAATTATTCTGAACTGTTGCGAAATTGTTTTCTAAGTCTAATTGTAAAAAAATTCTTACTATACGGCAAGTGTTTAATATTGCAGCTTTTTGTAATGTGAGATATGTTAGATAGACTAAGAGCATTGAAACTGTTGAATATTTGCTTTGGGATAACGCCTGTTGTTGAGATTACTATCGGAACTATAGTGACCCTATTCATTTTCCGAACTCTGGTAATTTCCTCTTGTAGTTGTTGTAACATCACTATTTTAGTATGTTACTAAGATGGTCTTCACTAGTAAATGTATTATCTGTGGTCAGCGGCACTCTGCCACACTTCATGTCATGATGTAGAACTGTGTGTATCTCTTGTCCTGTGTCTCCTACCAATAAACCTGTATCTTACCCAATGGACTATCATTCATAAACATCCAACATAACATGGTGTCAGAAGTGGTTTAAGAAGAATCATTCAAGAAAAAGTCGTGGTCGTCGAACAAAATGCCGGACCAAGCGGACGTCAGCCATGATGGTGAGACAAATTTTCAAACACGTGTGAAACAATTAAATATTTCGTCAGATACCACGAACAATAACGCTGAAACGTGGAAAAGATGGTGGCAACAACTTGAGTTATATTTGTTAGCCACAGGTCTAGATAAGTCAAGCGAGAAACGGAAAATCGCAATTCTCTTACATTGCATTGGAGAACGAGGTCTCAATATATTTAACTCATTTAACCTAAAAATAGACAAGAGCACGCTTGACGAAGTCAAATCGAAATTTGACAGATTCTTCGAGCCAAGAAGAAACGTGACCATGTGCAGGTATCTATTCTTCACACGCAGGCAGGAGAAATCCGAAAGCATCGACGAGTTCCTCACGGATTTGGAGAATAGAAGCAGAGAATGTGAGTTTGGCACGCTCAGGGAATCGCTCATCAAAGATATTTTCATTGCAAACCTCAATTTGGACTTGTCACATGTGCGTCAAAGGTTACTGCAAGAACATGACTTAACATATCAGAGAATGCAAGAGCTAGCGAGGACGCTCATCGTCGCACAGCAGGATGCTGAGAAAATAGTCAAAGGAAGCAGCATCGCCAGTCAACGAACGTCAGAAAACGTCATGCATCTCAGTCGGAGGAGCCGTAGTCGAGGAGATCGTCGACAGCGAGCTTCCAGTCGCAAGTCAGCTTCAAGCAGTCGCAAGCCAGCTTCAGGCAGTCGCGAGTCACCTTCAGCTTCAGGCAGCTTGAAGACATGTAGCCGCTGTGGGCAGTCTCATCGCTACAAGTGTCCAGCCCAAGGAGTTCAATGCAGGTCATGTAAATCTTACAATCATTTTGCTAAATTTTGTCACAAAAATAAAAAAGTCAGTCAGTTGCAATCGTTAAATTCAGATAATGGTAGTCAAGATTATTTCGTTGGTATGCTGAATAGTCAAAGTCATAATAGTCAAAGTCATAATAGTCAGTCTCACAGTCATAATAGTCATTCTCACAGTCATAATAGTCATTCTCACAGTCAGTCACTCAGTCAGAGACACAATCAGTCACAAACACACAGTATGACATCACATCCCTATGAGGAGAACAGTGACACGTCGGATAGATTTTTTATCCAGTCAAATAGTCAGAGTCCCAATTCATATCACATGTATGAAAACAATTACATGTCGGATAGATTTATTATCCAGTCAAATAGTCAGAGTCCCAATTCATATCACATGTATGAAAACAATTACATGTCGGATAGATTTATTATCCAGTCAAATAGTCAGAGTCCCAATTCATATCACATGTATGAAAACAATTACATGTCGGATAGATTTATTATCCAGTCAAATAGTCAGAGTCCCAATTCATATCACATGTATGAAAAAAATGTCATGTCTGAGAGATCCAATGTCCAGTCAAATAGTCAAAATAAAAAATGTCAGAGTCCCAGTGATGAAATCAGTCACATGTCTGAGGGATTTCACAATAAGGCACAGTCGTCCAGTCAGTCACACAATGGATCATCAGTCGTCAATACTTTGAATCATTCAAAGCAGTCGTGGGAAATTAGCTTATTGGTAGGAGATACCAAAGTCAAATGCATTATAGACTCAGGTGCAGATGTCAATATCATGTCAAAACAAACATTTCAAAATGTTAAAAGTCAAAATAAGCTGTCAAAATTGTCACTTGTCAAATGTCAAGTAAATGTCAAAGGATTTGGTGGAAAATCCATTCCGATTTTAGGCAAAGTCAACTTAAATTGCAAATTTTGCTTAAACAATAAGAACATTGTTGAAAACATAATGTTTATTATACCAGATATAGAGTGTCCAAATGTCCTTGGTCTCCCAATTTGTGAAAAGTTAGGTATAATAAAACGTGTCTTTTCAGTGTCAAAACAAGACTTTTGTGAGCAAATTCATACACAATATAATGATGTATTCCAGGGTCTTGGCTGTCTGCCTCCAGTCTGTCATCTGAAACTCAAGCCTGATGCAGTACCATGTGTGGATCCGCCCAGGAAAGTCCCATTCGCATTACAAGGGAAACTGCGTGAGGAGTTGGATCGCATGGAGAAAATGCAAGTCATAGTAAAGGTTACAAAACCTACAGAGTGGGTTAATTCAGTCGTTGTAACAGTAAAAAGTTCAGGTCAGTTACGAATTTGTCTTGATCCCAGAAATTTAAATAAAAATATCATGAGGGAACATTATCCACTCAAGTCAATTGATGAGATTAGGTCTCAGCTCGAAGGGGCTGTATGTTTTTCTCATTTAGATGCATTTTCAGGATTTTGGATGCTACGTTTAGATGAATACAGTTCAGAATTATGTACTTTTCAAACACCATTTGGTAGATATAAGTATTTAAGATTACCCTATGGCATAAATGCCTCGTCTGAAATATTTCAAAGAGTCATGATGAATCTATTTGGTGACATAGAAGGCGTACTCATATTCATCGATGACATCTTAGTCTATGGACCAAATGAGTCAGTTCATAATGAAAGATTACACAAAGTCATGCAAAGAGCTCGTCAAGTCAATTTAAAATTTAACAAGTCAAAGTGTAAATTTTCACTGTCAGAAGTATGTTTTTTAGGTTATGTCTTCAGTAAACATGGTGCAAGGGCAGATCTCGAGAAGGTCAAAGCAATTGTCAACATGCCTACACCACAAAATGTCAAAGAGTTACAGAGAATACTAGGTATGATAAACTACCTAGGACCCTTTATAAGTAACCTGTCAGAAAAAACACAAGTATTAAGAAATCTTTTGAAAAAAGATTCAGTCTGGACTTGGGATGAGAATCATAGTCAATGTCTGAGGAAACTGAAAGATGAAATTACAAATTCACCAGTTTTAGCTCATTATAATCCCAAGATTCCATTAGTCCTGTCAGTCGATTCGTCAAAGTCAGCGTTAGGCGCAGTCATTTTACAGAAAAATAAACCAATAGCATACAGTTCAAAAACCTTAACTGAAACGCAAGAAAGGTATGCTCAAATAGAAAAAGAGCTGCTAGCAATTCAATTTGGTTGTGAAAAATTTCACCAATATGTATATGGTAATAGAGTCACAGTTCATACTGATCACAAACCTTTAGTCTATCTATTTAAAAAACCATTACATGATGTCCCAGCTAGATTACAGCGTATGATGTTAACTTGTCAAAAATATGATTTAGAAGTTATACATGTCCCAGGCAAAGAAATGTTCATATCAGACACATTGTCAAGAGCAGCTTTGAAAGAACATTATAGGCCTGAAAATGAATCAGAAATGTCTTGTCATGTCAATCTAATGTATGCTAACTTAGCAATTACAGATGAATATAGCACAAAATTGGCTCAGGAAACTAAGAAAGATGAAACCCTGCAGCTATTAATAAAGTATTATAATGAAGGTTGGCCAAAAACCAAAAATAGTGTCAGTCCATTAATAAAACCATTCTGGAATATACAAGGAGAAATCCATAAAATTAGAGATTTAGTATTCAAAGGCTCAAAATTAATAGTACCACAGTCAATGCATAAAGAAATGTTAGTAAAAATTCACAAAGGTCACCAAGGTATAAATAAATGTCTAAACTTAGCTAAAGAATCTCTTTATTGGCCAAATATGTCTAGTGATATTAAGAATTTAGTAGAACAATGTCTAGTATGTGCAAAATTCAAACCATGTAACCAAAAGGAACCACTACAGAATTATGAAATAAGCAAATATCCATGGCAACAAGTCGGTATTGATTTAATGCATTTTGATAGTTTAGTATATTTAATTGTCACTGATTATTATTCAAAATTTATAGAAATTGCATTATTAAATAACAACAGTACATCAAAAAATGTAATAACTCATTTAAAGTCCATATTTGCTCGTCATGGAATACCATTGTCACTGGTATCAGATGGTGGACCTCCTTTTCAGTCAGTTGATTTTAAAAATTTTATGGAAGAATGGGACATAGAACATATTGTAACTAGCCCATATCATTCACAGTCTAATGGACAAGCAGAGAGTTCAGTCAAAATCATAAAAAACATGCTAAGAAAATGCAAAGAAAATGGATCAGATCCATACATAGCATTGTTACAATACAGAAATACAGGTAAAAATAATTTTTCATCACCAGCACAGTTACTCATGTCTAGGAACTTAAGAGATAACATTCCAACATCATATAAGAAGTTGAAGCCAAAAGTGGTAACATTTAAAGATTACAAAGAGTCTGTCAAGAAAAATGATAAAAATAAGTCAAAATACTACAATAAAAATGCCAAGTCAATGTCTATGTTACATCATAATGATCATGTCTATTTTAAGAGAAACCCTAGTAGCAACTGGGAACAAGCTATTGTTAAGCAAAGATTGTCAAATAATAGATCATATGTTGTTGAGGATGTCAATGGAGTTAGGTATAGGAGGAATAGAATACACTTAAGACATAAATATTCTCATAATTGTGCTAACCCTCCCATGCAATCCAACTCGTCACAAAGGGGAGAGGAAGGTGACAGACAGGAGTCTAGGCATCAAGAATCCTCATCTCAGCAATCCTCAAATGTAACAACTAGGTCAGGTCGTATTGTAAAACCTACCAGAAGGTTAATTGAAGAAATGGATTAAGTTAAATTATAAATAAGGTCATAAGTAAAGTTTAAGTATAACTATAAGTATAATTAAGCATGTTGTCTTGTATAAACTTAAATAGCATAGCACTTATATTAATTGTCAGTCAGGGGTCTAATTTGAACTCAACAAGGGGGATGTTGTAACATCACTATTTTAGTATGTTACTAAGATGGTCTTCACTAGTAAATGTATTATCTGTGGTCAGCGGCACTCTGCCACACTTCATGTCATGATGTAGAACTGTGTGTATCTCTTGTCCTGTGTCTCCTACCAATAAACCTGTATCTTACCCAATGGACTATCATTCATAAACATCCAACATAACAGTAGTTCTGTGTATTTCCTAATTTTTCCGTGATAGTTTTTTGTATGTTGTTAGTATTAGGGACTGCAATATCTATTATGTATTTAAAAAAAAAAAAAAAATTGAAACTATTTATTGCATGAATTATTTAAGTTTTTTTACAGACATTTTATATGGAAGTGCTCAATCTTTTTTCAATTAAGATTAGGTGCACTTCCTTTTATATTTTGGGTTGCTCGCAGGACCTACACGCAGTCCTCCTCCATTCTGAATTTCCCCACGGTAAAAAAATGCTTAAGTATGCCTTTTATCTGTTGAGACTTCCGGCCTTCAAGCTTTTTGGCAACATCCTTTGGCAGTTCATTCAGAATGTTAGGAAGAGCATACGCCCAGGTCCTTCTACCGTAGTCATTACTGACCCTTGGCAATTTATATAAAGGCAAATTAGACAATTGACGAACAAAATTTGGTCTGCTTGTTTTCTTTAGTTTGCTTATGTGTTCAAAGTAGTCAGAGGTAATAGCCACTCTGACCTTATCGTAGACATTACATACCCTACAGTAATGGAATAACTTATCATAAGCGTGTTTAAATTTGAGTTTAATTTTAAATGGTACTATTATTTTTAGTAATCGTATTTGTATGTCATATATCTTTTTGAGATAAGTTTTATAAGTTCTTCCATAACTAGTTATACCATAGCTTATTACAGAGTCGGCCAATGCCATGTACAACAATCGTAATGTTCTATATGGTAATTTGTTTTTTAGTAAGCGCAACTTGGACATAATACTTCTGAGTTTATTGCACACAGAGTCCACATGTGGACCCCAGTTAAATTTATGAACAATCCTAAGTCCAAGGTAGACATGTTCCTTAACATTTTCAATAGGCTTACAGCCACAGACATCCAAGCACTGGTGCATACATTGGTGTTCATGAGCCACGACTCTTGGTGTTCCTCTACTTTTTAAGTACGGTGAGTGAATGTGCATGAGTTTAGTTTTTTGAGAGTTAATTGATAAACCAACGTCGTGGGCCCATTTACATAGGAGGTCAAACTCACTTTGCATTAGTCTCTCCGCAGTACTTAGGTCTCTGTGGGCTGTAACAAGACATGTGTCGTCAGCATACTGGTACACAGAGGCATGCCGGAACAGGTTACACATGTCATTAACGTATATCAGGTATTCAGTAGGTCCAAGGATCGATCCCTGAGCTGTGCCATGTTCAGTCGGAATTGAGTCGCTGTGAGCGCCCGCTATGCTAACCATGTTATGTCTATTGAGGTGATAATCTTTGAACCAGTCCAGCATAGGACCCCGTATACCATTCTGCCGCAATTTTGCATAGCATGCATCATAAGCGCATCAAATGCTTTGCTAAAGTCTATCATAATTATTATTACATGTTTTTTGCAGTTGAGGTAATCATTAACTTCATCTGTAAACTGTGCCAACAACTGTCCGGTACTTTTATTTTTCTGGAAACCAAATTGTTTTTCATGAATGATTTTATTACTTGACAAAAAGTCGCTCACAACATTTCCAACGTGTTTTTCGATAATTTTATCCAAACAAGAAAGGATCGTTATTGGCCTATAGTTGTTGGTATCTGTAAAACTACCTTTTTTATGAATAGGTCTGATTTTACCAATTTTTAAGTTATCTGGATAGCTAGTCTTTGTTATACAACTATTAATTAAGTGTGTTAAGACCGGTGTTATTTGTGCAGATATGTAATGTGTTTGATATCTTTTGCTCTAATCTGATCAAATCCAGGACTTTTTTTGACGTTAAGGTTGCTGATGATTTTAGATAAGACTTCTTCATTTATCATTTAAATCGAAAAGAGACATCAGAGGATTTTGTGTACAACTTCTTGTCAAGAATAGGCTGATTACAATCAGGCTTTATTTTTTTTACATTTGAGTCAAAGTCATAAGCAAACTTATTTGATATTATTTTTGGTTTCAATTTGAATGATTTTAAAATTATGTCGTCTATTGCCTTTACAATTCTTCCTGTAAGTTGATTAATTATATCCCATATTTTTTTAGGGTTTTGAAAGTTATTACATATATCTCGTTTTATATACTCATCTCTAGCTTTACATATTAATTTATTAGTTTTATTTCTATATTTATTATAAATCTGTCTATTTATTTTACAAGCTTTTATTTAACTTGCAATGTATGTAAGTTTGTTCGGGGAGAATCTTAGAACTCAATTTTGTTATTACTCAGATCATGTATGTATGTTTGTTTTCTTTATCAACAAGTGTTATGTCAGGTCTATTGTTGTATATTGTGTGATCTGTTATTATACTGCGGTCATAATATATTTTGTAAAATTGATTTTCTAGAACAGCTCTAGGTGTATATTTATAATATGGTGTGTATGGATCCAGCATGAGTTTAAATTTAGTTGCTAATTTTTGGTGTATGATATTAACTAGTTGATTATGTCTGTGTGTATAGTCATTTTGAGTGAGTGTGATACAAGCTCCTGTGATGTGTTGTATTGTTTCAGGTTTGCTGTGACATTTTCTGCATAAATCATTTCTAACTGTATTATATTTTATTATATATTTCCTATAATTCTTAGTATTATTATTATTTATTTATTATGAGCCAGTTGTGTCCCACTGCAGGGCAAAGGCCTCCCTTCCTTCCTCCCATTTTTTCTGTCTTTTGCTGTTGTGGCCCAGTCCTTTTCGTGGAAGTCTAGCTCGTCACGCCATCTCCTCCTGGGCCTACCGCGTCGCCGGGTCCTGTTGTTTGGAACCCAATCGGTTGTTAATTTGGCCCAATTTTGTTGCGACATGCGGCAGATGTGGCCAGCCCAGTTCCACTTTAATTTTGCGGCAGTGTTGCCAACGTCTGCTGTTTGGGTCTTGGAGCGGAGCATAATGTTTCTTATACAGTCAAAAAAGTTTACATAGGTATAACCTACTTGGTAAGAAATGATATAATAATTGAATAATAATTTGAAATAGTATGTGTTGCTTAGACTTTTTTTGATGTGTGTATGTTTATTACGCGGTTTCTCCGTTAATTGTGGACCGATTTTCAAAATTCTCGTTCTCGAAAGGGTTCCATATCAATTTTATCCATATCGCTTCTGTAATTTATGAGTAATGTTCTACAATCCATATTTTTTCTTCTTATTTATGTGGATGATATGCTAATAACTTTTAGTAGTACAGAAAATGAATAATCGATAAGAATTTTTGTCAGAGAAGTTGACATTGACAAGATCGTCGTAAAATTTGTTACCAGCTTTCATGGAAATACACAGTAGTAAACTGTTGTTTACCATTGATGATAAAATTATTAATAAAAAAAATTATGTCGCTGACACACGAGCATTTGCGCAGCCCAAACGCACAGTTTAAGACTCTGAAAGGATGTTTTGCCCAAGATTTCCGTACAATGTATAACGAATTTGAGCACTAACGCAGGAGTTTCGAATATTTATGTATGTATTAAAACTATATGCACGTGTGTAAAAACGCTGTACAAAGGCCTAATGCCTTGGGTAATTTCAACAAGTCTACTTTAGTTATACTGGGTTTTAATAAGGGAATAAAGTTTGTCTACAAGTTCGTCTTTATCGCATTTAGACACGTGGAAGCTAATACTTACTACTGCTTTTAGTCAGCAAAAGTTCACTGAATAAAATTTTTTTTTGTAAAAAATCATCTCCTTATGCTCTGCGAAGTCGCAGATGGGAAACCCTAACCCTGTTAGTCCCGGCTGTGAATTTTAGATCCTTGACAGTTGTTTAACAGTCGTTGTCCCGAAAGTCTTACCAATGGGTATCGTATTACCCAGTACTGACTGGGTTGTGGAGGTCAGATACGTACTTGCACCATGTAAAATACTGTTATTCAGCTGCATCCGGTTATACTGGAAGCCGACCCCAATATGGCTGGAAAAGGCTAGGCAGATGATGATGTGTACATACGTATCTTTGAAGTGTATACATAATGTCTGATCCAATCAATAACTATACCTCTGATTCCGTCGTTGAAGCATTTTACAAGTAGGTAAATCATGTTTGACTAAGTTTTGACGCCTTTGTTCTTGTCAAAGAAGTTAACGTCTCTCGCTCTGGGCGTAGCATAACTAAAACTATATCTAAATGAACGTCTACAACACAGTTATAACAGCTAAAATATAAGTCAAATCAACTCAAACCAAAATCATTTATTTCAATTAGACCGTTACAGGCACTTATACTTATAAATGTCAAAAATAGAAAGATGAAGCTACAGTCCCAGACACAAGGCATAATAAGTTGTGAAGGTACAATAGTTAGGCACTACACCGGGGGGAAACTCCGCTGCCGCGGCAAATTGCTGCTCAGCGGACAGACCTCCGGTGCGATCTCATGGTGGCATGGAGAGAGCGACTGTCGCAACCCCGTGCAGGGCACGCCACAACAGTGGCGGTAAGTCCCCTCTTTGAGGAGTGGCTGGAGAGGCGTCATGGCGTCCTCACCTACCGCCTGACGCAGGTCCTCACCGGACACGGAAGTTTCGGGAGGTTCCTGCACATAATCGGGCGGGAGGAAACGCCCGGGTGTCACCATTGTGACGATCGCCCGGAGGACACGGTGGAGCACACAGTGGCGGTCTGCCCAGCTTGGGCGGAGCACCGCCGTGCCCTCGTGGAGGCGATCGGCGGCGGCGATCTCTCGCGTCCGGCCCTGGTCCAGGCCATGGTCCGGAGCGAGAGGGAATGGGAAGCGGTCACCTCCTTCTGCGAAGCAGTAATGCTAGCAAAGGAGGTGGCCGGGCGTTTGAGGGAGAGATCATCTACCCAACCCAGCCGCCGCGGGAGACGCCCCGGGCGCCGGGCGCCGCGAGATGACTCCCGGCCATCGTAAATGCGGGCCTGTGGACGGTGAGCAATGGGTAGCTCACCGTCCGTCCGTCGATTGACGACAGGCCGTGTCGACGGCGCGTTCGTGTTTCACGCGCGCCTCAAAGAGAGTCAGCAAAGCAGAGGGGCTTGCCAGGGCCTCCGCCTGCCGGGGTTGCGGGTTGTTCGAAAGAGATACCGCGGCCCCGGAACGTAAAGGGCAATAGAAGGAACATGGGTGGGTTTTAGCTAGTACAAGTCTGACATGCCCCCCCGCTCCGCCCAGAGCGGGGGAAGTGATTAGATGAATTCCCACCCGAAAAAAAAAAAAGGTACAATAGTTGCCCATTCCAAAACGTAGATCTCTTTGAGAAGAATGGGCAAGACACTCCATGGACATACACTTAACCACCAGGGTACGTTAGTGTCAAGCATAGTACATAGTACTCACACATAGGCTTTACAATTATACAATTCTAGGAAATTGAGTCTAAACAATGCACAGGTATTCTTCATCAAATAAGTAAATCATCAATATAATCCCCAATTTATAATATACTAGCTTTTGCCCGCGGCTTCGCTCGCGTTAAATTCGGTAGCGCCTTATTGATTTGTATTAGCAACGCTAAGATTTCCCGTTTCTTCTCTCTTTCTCCCTCATATCCTACTCTTTTTTTTAGAAAAAATATTATATGTCCGTCTCTTGGTTCCCAACTATCTCTGTACCAAAATTCATCAAAATCGGTTTAGCCATTAAAGCGTGAAGAGGTAACAAACAAACAAACTCACTTTCGCTTTTATAATATTAGTAAGGATGCTTGCCTACATAGTATGCGTTTTAAACAAGTTTTTTTTCTCATACAGTTGTAGAATATGGCGAGGTATTTTATTGTAACATTTTAAACAGTAACCCCTGAAAGATGAGTCTACTTTAGCTAGCCTGAAAACTGGCTGAACTTATTGATCCCTATTTCTAGTCTGTCACCTCTTCTACCAAATAGATGCAGTTTTTTTCTGGCGGACATGATGTTTTCATTGATGTATTGACAAGGTACTATCATGCTGTAAATATCCTTAAACTGTTCCTGTTTGAGAATCACACCTACGTAGATTATAGCCTCGCGGGATCTACATCAGTAAATTGACGGATTTTTTTTTGTCCTGCAAGAGATGTTTTATGTAGCCTCCATTTTTTAGCCTTGAGTCGAGTGTGATTCCCAGGAAAACAGTTTTTTCGACAAAATGTAGTTTCTCTCGATTCAATACTAGGGCACACTCACTGTTTTTGTCATTCGGTAGAGCAAATCTTATCCACTTCGTTTTTTAACCATTTAATACTTAATTATTAGCGGTGCACCAATTGTAAACCAGCATTAAAGCGCTACTTACATCGTCAAGATTTGTGGCGAAGGGCAGGGCGTTTTTGTGGGACTGTCTCTTGTAATCTGACGTTCAAAAAGTGCTAATTATCAGCCTAATTTGAATAAATGACTTTTGATTTTGTTTTTGTGGCACGTCTGTCTATTTATCTAAAGAAATTAAATATGGCGTTCCACAGGCCAGTGTTGTAGGGCCATTAATATTCTTGCTGTATGTATATAAACTTATGTATTATTTGCCGACATCAGTACGGTACTAATAGAGTGCCTCAAAAAACTATACAAACTACACTACAACTAGACAAAGAGCTATACGAAAAGGAAAAATGATTAAAAAAATAATAATTAACTGACTCAATGAAAATAATCTTATCATAAATTTCAATAAAACAACTTTATACTTGCATTTCTATCAAAAAAATATTCCTTTCGACCTAATCAACAATTATAAGGGACAAACTATTTACTTAATAACTAGCTTTTGCCCGCGGCTTCGCTCGCGTTAAATTTGGGGTAACGCAGTTCTCCTTTCCTGATTTGTGGGTACCTGCTACCTGTAGTTTTTGCCCTTGCGCCTTATTTATTGCAATAGCAAAGCTAAGTTTCCTCTTTTTTTCCCTCTTTCTCCCTCATTTATTAAAGTTTTTTATGTTTAAATAGCCTATGCCCCGTCTCTGTACCAAAATTTATCAAAATCGGTATGGCCATTTAGGCGTGAAAACATAACAAACAAACTCACTTTCGCTTTTATAATATTAGCAAGGATTTATGTACACACAGTAGACCAGACAGGAAAACAAACATATAAAAGGATGCGTTTTTTATCCCCTACAATAATGGCCAAACCATGTACCTCAAGGACAAAAATACGAAATTATAGGAAAAAAATCGTAGATTTTGAAAAAAAATATGTTGTAATTATTCGCGCATTTGTACCAGTAGAAATTGTCGATCAAAGATGTAAAAACTTGCAACCCAAGAATTTCAATCTGGCAATGTCATGATTAACATCTCCGATGATGCGTTTCGTTACTTCATTTTATAAATATGTGAAAACACAAAAATATACTTTATAGAATTTATTTATGTATTACAGATAAGTTTTTATTTCTAGTACACATTTTTTGTGAATAATCATGGGAACAAGAATTAAAAAAAAAATACATTTATTTCACATTTTGTATTATTTTTTGCGTTTAATTATAAGTACATAATAGTACTCTATGGGTTACCCGTCTCTGGAGTTTATATTTACATAAACAGACATACAAACACAACAAAATTCCCATACACACTACCCAATTATTAATTTCTTGTATGTTGTCTGTACTTTATTTGGTTGCGGACAACCGATGGATGCAAGTGGCGAATTGTCGTTCGGCGTGGAGGTCTAAGTGGAAATGAATGAAAATAGAAGAATCAATACTGTTATTCCGACTATCTTTTATTTTATGACGATAATTAAATCTTAAAAACATAATATATAATCTTGTATTACGCTTCCACAAATGCCATTCATGAAGAGTTGAAGGTATAATCCTGAAGTTGAAAATAAGATATTATTATAATCCTGTATCATATCATAGACGATGTTGTTGGCGTAGAATGACCTTTATGTACATAATTTAGATCCCCTTGTCAGACTTCAAAAGGGTGGGTATAGCTTTCTCAGCTTTTCGCCAGTCTATGGGTGGATATTTTTATTCATTATATCCCGTTTTTATCATGTTTTTAAGGTTTTTATTGAACACCGATGTAACAAATTGATTTTGACAGATGAAACAGATTGACAGCCGTCAATGATGTCATAAACGTTTCTTTGAACGCAGTTACGTTGCGAGGTAGTGTTTTTTCATATACTTTTATTTCTTTTTCTATCTAGTATTTTAGGATTTTAAATACTGCTAAAAATACAAATTATTGGTAGGAGATTTAATAGTAATTTGTACCTCGGTACAGTCATGGCCGAAAAAAAAACACCTCCTTTAAGTACAAAGGTACTGCTTATTTCTCAAGAAATTTCTGCCAGCAGACCTGTGAAAGGAGATATGAGAACGAAATGTAGACGATAGTGTGTGAGAGTGAGAGAGCACGAGAAAAATATAAAATACTAAAATATGATGATACTATTCATAGAGTTAACGTGGCGACATTCTGAGGTATAATTATGGTCAGTTAATTAACTTGAAAACCACAGACTGAGGAAGTTTGCAAAAGATAAGGTACATCTGCGTTTGCTTTCTATAATCTGCCTAAGAAAGTTAAAATTGATATCACGGTTTGGTGGATTTGGTATAGCATTTTGGGGTAATTGTACCGCAGCGGCGGGCCTTCAAACCACCTGCTCGTCAGCTCGCGGGCCGCACTACCCCTCTGCGCCAACGCGGGCTTAGATTACACTGTACCCCTACAGGGCAGACAATACTGCGTGAAGTCTGTTTTGCAGCGAATCGTTTCTACCACAAAATTTTGTTACACAACATATTAACTTATTAAGTTTTTTTTTGTAACACAAATTTTAATATGTTTAACAATAACTAAAATTTGTTTCCGTATTCCTTGAATTTTATGCCTTACCAATCCTACTAATATCCTACTAATCCTACCATCCTACTTCCTACTTGTATTATAAATGCGAATGTTTGTGAGGATGGATGGATGTATGCATGTTTGTCACTCTTTCACGTCAAAACGGCTGAACGAATCTTGATGAAATGTGACACAGAGGTAGATTATGGTCTGGAATAACACAGGATACTTTATTTTATATGTCGCGGGCATAGCCGCGGGCGCCAGCTAATGTACCTATAAATAAAACTTAGCTGATTTGTGATTTCAATTCAACAGCATTATCGTAACGCCTGCATATTTTTGTTCTTACATTTTTATTTCTCCGGCTAGCCGGGAAGTTCTGATGGCATGGGCCTAGGCCAAGTGTTCATCAGTTGGCATAAGTACGGGTATGGAGATGGTAGATTACACATGGTTGTGCGCAGATTGTGTGATGTTATTATTATTATTTCTTCATTTGCACTTTGTGTTCCGGGGCCGAGGTATCTCTTTCGAACAACCAGTAACCCGGGCAAGCAGAGGCCTTGGCAGGCCGCGCGTGGAACATGAACGCGCCGTCGACACGGCCTGTCGTCACTAGACGGATGGACGGTGAGCTACCCGTTGCTCACAGACCCGCGTCCAAGGTGGCCGGGAGTCGTCTTGCGGCGCCCGACGTCCGGAAATTTCTTACCATGATATTTATAGATCGATTTAAGATGAATCTACTCTTTTGGTAGCCTATGCCTTGAACATTGTATACCAGCGATGGCCAACCGGCCGATTGCGATCGACTGGTCGATCGCGGCTAATAGTCCAGTCGATCGTAGCAAAGCAAACAAAATAAATACGTCTAACAGACACGTTGAGGTAATTTGTGATTTTTATAAAAAAAAATACTATATAATAATAGATACTGAACTATACCGTTTCATTTAAGTAGTATATCATTGGTAGATAGCGCAGGGTTTCGTACGTCGAAAGTAGATCTTGGGTCTATTCAAGTTAGCCACCCCTGTTGTATAGCCTACACATTATTAGTTTAACATGTCAGTTTTTCGGTCAAAATTTGGAAAAACTTACCACATCCAACTCCCTCTTCCCTAATTTTGAAAAACGAAAACGATTTGTTTCGTAATCTTGGAAATTATCCCAACAAACAAACTCACAAAATTTTTAGTCGTATCATTATAGGGTATCAATCAACTCCACAATCAAGGTCGTCATTATCAGGATCATTTAACATTTTACACAGATTTGTTGAGATTTAGGTAAGATTTAACGCTTATAAATACTAATTTGTACACACCTGATTTAGTTCAACTGAAAATCATGAAGTTCCTGGTAGTTTTGTCAGCTTTAGTCGCTTGTGAGTTTTACCTCAATATTAATTTACATTTTGAGTTTTACCTAATAAGCATAGGAGGACTTCATGAGAAACCTCACTAAAAAAAAATTAAAGTTGATTTGCGACGAGTAAACGCATGGGCATTTGGACCTAATTACAAATAGGTACTATTGTTATAGTTTTTTTAGGAATAATTCAATTTTTATTGTCACTTTTCAGCTTGCAATCATGCATTTGAAAATATTTGCCAAATGTCTTGTTTGGCCAAATATCTAATTCAAAATTAACAATTGTTTTTCAGTATGCGCTAGTAGCGCGATCCCTCTTATTCCTGGGGACAACAGTCACTATGTGGAAGGCGAAAGTCGCTACATCTGGATGCCAGATGGCGATGGTGTTCCTCATTTAGTGGACCTGGAAGAACCTGTGGATCAAGCTACTCTAAGCCGAAATGGTGCCAACAATCAGTACTGGCTCTACACCAGGTATTATTAATTGAGAAATTTCCTCTTCTATACTTTTTTTTCCTCTTTGTTACTGTTACATTCATTAAAAGCATCTACTAAATAATATAAAAATTATTCATGTGATAAAAACAAGTTTTAAATTGAATACAATACGAGTACAATACGATATACCATTGCAATACCAATCTTCCTAACATATTTATCATTTATTTCACAGTCAGAACCCCACCAACCCCCAAGTTATAGTCGATGGCAACGCTGACACTATCTGGAACTCGAACTACCGCAACACCCGTGGCTTGAAAGTCCTCGTTCATGGATGGAACAGCAATGGAGACTCTGCGATGAACCCTCTAATCACATCTGCTTTCCTCGCAGTCCAGGATGTTAACGTCATCGTGGTTGACTGGCGCGCACTAGCCAACTCCAACTACATTAGTGCTTCCAACGGTGTTCCCAGTGTTGGACAGTTCCTCGGAAACTTCCTCGTATGGCTCATCAACACCGCTGGTGGTGACTGGAACAACGTACACTTGGTTGGCTTCAGTTTGGGTGCTCACGTTGTTGGTAACGCTGGTCGTCAGGCTGGCAGTCGTCCCTCCAGAATTACAGGTAATTTATTTAAACTGTTTAGTGTCTAGTGAGTTATAAAAATAGCAAGACTGTGTGTTTACACAGTCTTGCTATTTCTGCGGACATGTATTAATGGATGAATAATGTCAAATTGTATTTTCCAGGCTTGGACCCCGCCGGACCCCTCTGGGGTGGAAATTCCAACGCTTTGAACGGCAACGACGGTGTATACGTTGAAGCTATCCACACTGACGGTGGTCTCCTCGGGATCTTCGACAGCATTGCTACCGGTAACTTCTACCCTAACGGTGGCAGGAACCCTCAGCCTGGTTGCTGGATTAGTACCTGCTCTCACGGCAGGGCGCCCGAACTCTTCGCGTCCAGTGTCCGCACCAACCACTTCGTCGGCAGATTATGCTCCAACATCCAACAAGCCGAAAACAATCAGTGCACTGGTAGTACTCTCAACATGGGTAACGGCATTGTGTCAAAGCGAGGGTAAGTAATTGTTAACTGTTCTAGCTCAAAAAAACAAGCTTCCATGTTTTTTTTTAAACTGTAACAGTTATACCATAGGTGATTAGGTAAACTTTCAGTTTTATTTAGCTTTCCTCTAAATTGCAACATTCTCATGGAATTGATGATCTTAAACGCGAACCCAGCAGGACTTCTCTAAAGTTGGTTTTTCTTTCTTACAGAAGTGGTATCTACGGTCTCAGCACTGGCTCGAGCTGGCCATTCTAAAGAACAAAATGATGACGATATAGTATTATGATAATTAAAACTTAATTTATTAACATTGCATTATTTATTTTGTTTTATTACGAATAACCCTCATGGTGTTAAATAGTCCAAAATCAAAAACGAGATATGTTTAATTGTGGTTTGTGCTGAACCATTATGATATAGTACCGATAGATTTATAGAATTCTTACCAGATCTTTTGCACATACACAAATGCACAGTAGTATGTATTGTTTAACATTAATAATTATGATTAAAATCGTGAAAATATTCATTCGCTTATACATTCACCTAAACGTGTGCGTTTAGGCTGTGCATGCATGTATGTATGTAGGCGGTAGGAGTTTCACTCATCCTGGGTTTAAATAAGAGAACAAAGTTTGTTTAAAGTTAGTCATAATCGAATTTATTTAAGTAGATTGTATCACCGTTTTTTAAAAAAAAATCCCGCTTATCGTAAATCAGTAGACGTAATAACCGTTTTATATTAACGTTTTTCGGTATAATCTGATGTGTACTCCAAAAATTTATAAGTACCTACTAGATACTAGATCACGTATCATAGACGTTTATCAATAATTATTACGATAGGTATGTAATTGGTTATTATTTCATGCCGCCCTAACAACAGATTAGTGATACGTCACGCAGATTTGTGATACGAGTATAGATTAAATATTTTATTCAATGCCAATATCACGCTATTGTTGTTAGTTGTGTCCTACTCCAGCACGTGGTCAGTCGAGTGGGGACGAACAGACAAATATAACGTCACAGGTTTTGTTTTCCCATTTGGTACCAGAAGCCTCAAATGATTAGTTTCTTGTGGATATAATTGCATAGAATAAAGCTTTTTTTTTGGGGTGGGAAATCATCAAATAACTTCCCCCGCTCTGGGCGGAGCGGGAGGGAGTGTCAGACTTTTACTGACTAAAACCCACCCGCCCCCGGGACAATAGAAGGAACATCCTTCTATTGCCCTTTACGTTCCGGGGCCGCGGTATCTCTTTCGAACAACCCGCAACCCCGGATAGAATAAAGCTTGAATATATGATTTTGTGCGAACTGATGAATGAGGAGAGAACTACAAAAGTACTTAATTTATATATAAGGGTTAAACCTCATTTAAGGAACAAATCGGGATTGTTATCGCAGGCATTGATGATGCGATCGGCAGCACGCTTGATCCACTTTAGCAATACCGTCTGTAAGACTATCAGGCTTTTGACTACCCGGTACAACTGTCAGAAATTTTAGCCGGCCGATTTTTTTTTAAAGGAGGCAGGATTATTGGGAGTGAGCCGTTCTAAATTTAATGGGTACCGACTGTCTAAGTTACTATAGACTTATTTTTTTATTCCATTAATTACATTGATAGTTATTCTTCATAGTTCCAGATTACAGTACTTGTTTTTGTCTTTTCAGATTTATTTTTATTAAGTAGGTATGTAGTTTGGTTCACTTTTTACGCAGTCGAGGTTTTTTTTTTTAATTAATTTCGTTGCAAATTATGTGGAGAGCTTGTCCCAATAAAAGCTGTGCAAGACCATAACGGCTCGACGTGCTTGCAGGAGGGGTCTCAATCGACATGTCATTTTGTCATTGCAACGCACGATAATACCACCACGGGCGGATTAATACTTATCACCGATACTACGTATAAAAAAATAAACGTGCATTTTTTAATCAGTCAATACGATCTATCTATCTGATTTTGATAAGAGTATGTTCCTGCTTCTGCTAATATGCGATTACCTGATAAACATTGATATTATACGAAGAGGAAATAATCGATCTTCTTTTAACTGGACAAATTACATTATCTACAAAATCCTATACATCCAGTCTAATTTTAAACCTATTTGAAACCGGGGTTTCCCCTTCAACCTTCAAGTAGCAGAAAATATTGTCAATCGCTTAACGAGCGTTTCGTATTTACAACGACTTTTAACTTGACTGGCATAAGTTATTTATATTGAGATATAAAACATCGTTGGCATGTTGGCAAGCACATTATTGACATTGCTGATATCACTTCGTCTAGGCCGTCTTATCAAGCTTATTTTTCTTCATTGAACGTTCTCTTTTTTATGTTTTTTTATGTAAACCTCTCACTGACACATACACATAAATAAATAAATACTTCATACACACATATTGCCAAATAACATCAGCTATTCGAATGTGATCCAAATATGCAATTTTCCAAAGACTAAGAAAATAGCCTTTAGCTCTGAAGCTCTCTTTTTTATAACAGTTCAGGTAATTTTAAAAAGAAATAACTAAACCTCAAACGTACACAACGTAAGTATTTTAGATTCAACAAAAATTACAATATAATATAATAATAAGAATCTTATCACCTCACGTACAAAAAGTACAATTTGTGATGAATTAATGCCTAAATCATAAATCAACGTTATCTTTTAATCGACACATAGGGCGCGCAGCTTTTGTTTTGATTTTTAAATCAGTGATATTTTAGATAAGCGCATAGATAAACATTTAAGATAAGTAGCTGTTTACAATATGTATAAATCTGATGTAACTTTACAACAGGATTTTTCATTTATTTTCCTTAAAAAAAACTTTGAAAATATACTTTTTTCAAATGGTATCTAATACCTTAAAAGGCATCAAACTCCCAATAATAAAAAATCTGCCAAACTTTGATTCAATTTTGCAGATACATTTTTTTTAAGCTATCGCATTCCATCGCTTCTATCGCGGGCCTTGAGCGCGGGGACCGAATCGAATCCAGAAATTCCGTAACGAAAAAAAACCTGACGCTCCCCACTCCGACGGCACGGAGGTGTGGCTTGAAGGCCGTGTATTGTCTAACATCGTTTACACAATACGGTCAGTTATTTCAATTCCGATTCTAATGTTCTAATAGCGTGTTTGGTAGAGAATCGGATAGTCAATCGACATAACGCTAGATCAAACCCAAGGTCTTGTTTTTCTTTTTGCGACTTCTTTTCATTGGAAGTACTTTTTAAATATTATATTTAGTTTTTTATTTTTTTATTTATTGTCTAAGTTGATAAAAAAATGTTTCTTTTTGCGACTTGTTTTCATTGGAAGTACTTTTTAAATATTTTATTTAGATTGTTTTTATTTATTGCATAAGTTGATAAAAAATGCTATGCAATAGCTTTACCGCGGCAGTCCCCGAGTGCAACACGTATTTTTTTTATATTGTTTATTAACATAAATACAGACAATGTTAAAAAAGATAATACAAGTGCAAATTGTAATTCAACTCTACAAAACATTGTGGTTGTATTTTTTGCAGAAACACTTGATTTAGTATCAATATTTTTATTGAGAAAATTTCATTTTTTTAAAAGGCATATTCCTATTTTTGACATTGGAATGTTATTATAATGTTGTTATATTACTGCAGCATTTACGTTGTGATGATTAATATATAGCAAAGTTGAGGACTATTTCTAACTACTATATAAGTTTCTAAAAACGATACTATAGCCTTTTCTCTATGAAAAATAACACAAAGTTACCTCTAATATGCATCATAGGGCTTTGCGTTTTTCCTCGTACAAACTTTTCCTCTGAAAATTCAAGCTTTCTAACCAGTCACAACTCAAACCGATCATAAATCAAAGTATTTCATTTTCATGGGAATTTTTGTTGCGTTTTTAAGGTGCTATGCGCCATTTGAAAAACGTTTATTTAAAACTCTTTTCGTGGGGAGCCCCTTAATGAAAAGAATAATAATTCGATGCGTGGCGTCGACAACTTGATAATGAGACTACCATCGTAATCGTAATAAAATTATTCCCACCACACGTCCACACACCACCTGTATTTTGTCCTGATATGTAAAGGTTATGGGTAATGTACCTATATGTACTCAAGAAAAATAGAAAGACCTACTATTTCAGAAAACAAAATAATATTTGGTTTACAGACTAATAGGGTGTCTACTTGGATAAAAACACGCTCGTAAAAGCTGAGAAAGAGATACAACTAAAATACTACGAGGTTGTCAGCCATCATTCCAGCTATTGACGTAACGATAAATGGCTTAAATGCCAAGAGCCATGAAAAACATCTGTCGAAGCGCTCCTTAGGCGGTGGGATCAACGGCCTGGTTTAGAAGCCAGTACTCCTCGATACGCCCCGCATTGTGAGGTGGTTCCTGTCTCGGGAGCCTTAACCACCGGTAACTAGGACCCTGCTCCCAAAACCTTCGGGAACCTATTGTAACACATTGATATGAAAATTATAATAAATATAAAATGTAACGTAATTACATAAATAAACGTAACGTAACGAATCAACTACCATGCTGAAGCAATTTATCTTTCAGATTGCCACGGAATCTAAAATTCACAAAAGCAACTTTAATGACAACCAATAAGTGCCTACAACTATGATATCTTGCAACGATAACAATTCAGAAAAAAATAAGTTAAAACACTACGTAAGGGGTTTTTACAGGGACCTCTCTGACAATAATATAGGTACAAACACATGTGTTACATTTATATTCTAATCAATTAATCGATCAAATCAATAAACAACCTAATGGAAAGCCTCTGGTTTGAATGAATCAACAGATGTTTACAATACTACTAATAACCAGAGAGTTCCATACAAACTTAGGTAACTAATGAAAGTACCGAACATTGCTCTAACGAAAAGATAAACTGTATTGAAGGACAAACTTAACTTTGCCGTAGGAAATCTGTTGGCTTCGACATAAGTCGAGGTTAGTTTACCAACTGCAATTAAGTTTATAATTTTGTTGTGATGCATCTACAAAACAGTTTTTGGATTTTTCCCTTTACTAGTGCTCTATGATATTGCTTCTTGCCAAATTTCATGATTCTAGGTCAACTACAAGTACCCTATAGTTTTCATTCCCTTTGTGAATTTATAGGAACGTGCAACATATACAGCCATATCTTTGATTGCGTAAACTAAAAGGGTTGATTTTTTCACAAATCTAAAGAACCGCAGACTTCAGTATTTGGTATTAATTTCAACTCGATATCTCGACGCGTTCGCGAAACAAAGGGTCTTGACAGACAGACAGAAGAATAACAAAGTGGTCAAGATTGAGCGTTGTTTTTCCTTTTGAGGTACGAAACCCTAAAAACTGTAATTTTCTCTCGTATCTTGTTTGTCAAAGTATTTACTTTATCACGTAGCATTCATTTGAATGTTACGTGATCTGCGTGATCGTGCGATGGTGGTGCCGACTATCATCTTAGTAAAATCATTACTGTCATTTCAGAATCATCTCCTTTTCCTTTCGCCCTAGTCAATTGTCGCGTTATTTGGCTGTCTTTATTATTGCTTTAGTTAGCCACTTAGCCAGTTTTTTTGGAGTCGGTTATATATGTATACCTACTTTTTATACAAATATGGTGGTCTAATCCTTGTTTTTGCGAATAATGGCAAAATGAGTGTTTTGTTTTGACTGATTTTGGTATCGTCATCAACAGTAATGTTATAATGTTCTCACAAGAGCGACCATGTTATATTAGACACGTACCACTTTTCAAGTCGTATGTGTCTAATATTGCTCGTGCGAATCCACTGCTCTGTGGTCTGAGGAGCCTGTAATGTGCGCTACCCTTTGTCGTAAATAGTCATAATACCTCACATCCGTTGACGGATTTTCTAATCCGATTTATTTTATCTAAAAATCAATTTTGTCATCAATCACGCCATAAAAGAATACAACAAAGCTGTTATTTAACGCTATCAACCAATAAAATAACAATTAGGTGGCTAAAACCAATATTACCTCTACCTACGACACCCATTATCTTCGTTAAGATACCTATTCCACACAGGGCAAGTTCGCATATATCTTGTAAACAAAAAGTACAAGTAGACAGACTTGCATTTTAAAGTAGTTACTGTTTAAATTCAAGGTTATTATCATCAACATCATCTGCATCGCATTTTCCCAACTAGGTAGGTAAGTTGGGGTCGGCCTCCAGTCTAACCGGATATGGCTGAATACTAGTATTTTACATGGAGCCGCCTATCTGATCTCTAAAACCCGGTTAAGGTACAGACACATATACTGCTTAGTTTAGGAAAGGCGGTCCTATGACCCGTATATTTGTTGACCTGCCTTTCCTTTTTAAAAACATTTAAGTATACAAGACAACTCTGTATGCCATGTACAAGCTATTTATCCCTACTTTTCACTACATAGTATAAAACAAATACGCTATCCGCCGTCTGCCTGTCCCTATGTATGCTTAGATCTTTAACACACACACACAACGGACAAGTGCCACATGAACGCACAGTGACATAGTGCAGTGAAGTGCTACTAACATAGTTGTTAAGGATTTATTTACTAACACGAATTGTATTAGCTATATATGTTTGTCTGTAAGGTATTTATCTATGGGCCTAAGATGCCTGAAAAAAATGTTTTTTTTTTAAACTACGCAACGGATAGAGTAATTCTTAAGGAAGGTTTTAGTATATAATTTGTTAAGTTTTTGTATTTATTTCTGTGTACATTAACGATATTTGTTGAATATGTCGGCAAAAAGTATGCTGTCTGGGAGCTTTCAACGAAAACGCTGCCTAAACCCTTTAAGATATAACAAAATAATGTATGGTGTAATTGTGTATCTTATATAGGTCAACAGAAAAGTCGCAGTGACATATGTCTATCTCTTAAGGATAACATACTATATCCATTTTAATACTTTTAATAAATAGGCAATTATAAAGCGCTAACTTGGAAAGCTATTTACACAAATACAGTATTAATCCTTATCATTCTAAATAGGTTGGTTGGCATGAACATTTCATGAAGATTATTTTTTCCCTTTACATCATGCAGATTAAATAAATACTTTAGGAGATATAGCAAAATCAAAATAACGCGCAACAAAATTAATTTCGTGTCGCCGCCGCCGTGACTAGGCTGGCCCGCGCGGGCGGTATGGGGAACAAGTCGCTCATCGCTGACTGCGCGACCCGAACTCGGGCAGACGCGTGAGCACAGAGTACGTTGAGTTGACGGGTTCCTTACAAACTAAATTCAAATCCTTTATTTGTGAACATAGGTACAATAAGATCTAAATTACATAAAATATAATAAAACATGGTTTATGAAGTTTGATAATACATACCTATTACTTAGATCCGTACCATTACCTATGGACGGACGGACAGCGAAGACTTAGTAATAGGGTTTTTACCCATTGGTAACCTTAAATATGAGACGTACCTAATTTTATTTATACTTCGATTTTGTTATTTTTGCTATAGGCTGCTTTTTATCAACACACCACGCGGGCGAAGCCGCGGGCGGAAGCTAGTAATCCTTACTTCCTTACTTTATATTATAAAAGCGAAAGTGAGTTTGTTTGTTTGTTTGTTACGTCTTCACGCCTAAATGGCCAAACCGATTTTGATGAATTTTGGTACAGAGATAGTTAGGACCCTGGAGACGGACATAGGCTAAAAAAGTGAGAAAAGGGGGAGGAAGAGGGAAGAAAAGGGGAGAGATTTTTTTTTTCGATTATCACGCGGGTTAAAGTTAGCATCAACCCAAAGTTACTCTGCCACGCGGACGAAGTCGCGGGCGGAAGCTAGTTATTAAATAAATTATTATGTGGTGAAAACAAATTTAGTTTAGCTGTTGAGTGTAAATACATATGAATGAGCATTGAAAATATTAATATTATATTGTTTAGTGCAACAGAACCCTGTTTGTACGACTACGACTAGCATTTAAGTAGCCGGTTTTCAATTGTTGTAATGTCAGTTTAAAACAAGTTAATGATATTTTTTTCTTTGGATAAAATTCATTAAAATTAGATAGTTTTTCTTATAAAGATTTATCAAACCACATTTAGCTTAAAGGTTAATGCCCGGTCATTCATATCTGAGCTGAAAATCCCGTAACAGAATCATAAAATTTCCCTTTTCAAATTCTTGTCTTAGTCTGGTCTCTTTTAACACGACGTTTTTTCTTAGCGCTTATTGGTCGTTTGGTTGGGTGTATGTTAACTTCGCAGACTTGAAATAGGAGTTCTATTTTTATTTAAAAAAATATATAGTACTTCATATTTTTTAACAAGCCCTTTTAAAAACAAGCTTTATTGTTTTATGAAACTTAAAAATACTTTTCTAAGATATATTCTTATAGAAAAAAAATTGGTTGTTTGTAAAGTAGGTTTACGATCGAGATGTTTACGTGATAACGTCTTATTGGTGATATAAGTTATCACCAGTAGTGACATCTAAAATGATTTTAAGTACTAATTTAAACTTTTTTTTTCGAGCCAAGTAACAGATGGCGCTACCATCTTTATGAAATGTCGCTTGTGAGGTTTTGGTGTGACACAAGTTTCTGAACATGTCACCCGACTAAAACGATTTTAAAGACGTTATGACGTCAAAAACTTTTGAAATCGTTAGTTAGTGTAGTAGTAGTAGCATTCGTGATTTTTTTATCAAGCCAACTAATTTTTATTATGTTATAATTTTCACACAGCCTGGGAATAAATAATACTTTTTCATGGTGTTCTTTAATTTATTAGTGGATTTCCATAGGATTAAAAAAAACAAAATAAATAAAACCTAGCCTTAAATAATGAATCATACAGAAACCTTATCAAGGTGTATAAGTTTTGATTTGAACTACTAAGATAAAACAAGAAAATCTGATAGCAGTTCGATACACGATAAAGTGTATTAATTTTCGATAAATGAATTTAATCATATTATATAAAACACGATGTTTCAAATAAATACAATTACTTCATAGTTATTTGGTCTAGCTGATAGTGTGTTTCTCTTGAGTATTATGAAGTGCTTGTTACTGTTATCCGTCGCTATAGCAGGTAATTTAGCCTAAATGTTATTATTTTTAAATAGTTCAAAAGAAGCTAAAACCAACCATGTCATTTCAATAATAAATAATAAAACATAAAAAGGTGGCAAGAATTTTTGTGAGACCACTACTAAGTTACCCTTTTTATTTTATTTTTCAAATGTTGCCGCACTCTAGGAATTTCTCCTGTATCCTGGGTGCATTTATGAACATTTAAAGTTATAGATTTAACCCCCACTTTTATATAGGTACCAGTTAAAACATGGAAACAGGCTCAAAACACTGACTCATTTTATTACCCTGTGTTATGTGATTCATGGTTTTTTTAAGTAAAAATATTAGAACTAAAATATTTAAACTAATATTTTTCCCATCCATGCTGTATACAGCATGAAGCGAAAGCGATATCCACGGATCTACCACTTACTACTACCCCACATAATAAAATTTTTTCGTCGGTAATTTAAAAAACAAACAGCTATTCTTTACATTTTGACGGTGTACAGCATTAAATTAAATCATAGTTTTATATTGATTAATGACAAAAGTCATATGGGGTAGCTCAGTTGATCTAATCAGAGTATTCAGGGCACAAAAAAAGTGTGTGAGGGCAATTAGCGGAACAGAATACTTAGAGAGCTGTGTACCGTTATTCAAAAAACACCGCATTTTACCACTTCCTAGTTTGTACATTTATGAAACTTGTTTATTCGTCTTCAAACATACAAATTTCTTTAAAAAAACACAAGTTCATTGTATGTTCCCTACCAACGAACCAAAATGTATAAGAATAACTCGTACTATATGGCCTATTCGTTTTTAAAATATATAAAAAAATAGGCATATTATGCCTAGATTTAAACTCATTCGAGCGAAAGTTATTTGAATTACATAATCTATAAGTTTTTTTTTGTTTTAATTCTCTCTGATGTTTTAATTATAACTGAATTTAGAAATATGCAAATATTTGTACACCAGAATATATGTGTCTGTAATAACTGTAACATCTTTTGCTCAAACTCAAAGCATTTATTTCAATTAGACCACTACAGGCACTTTTGAATGTCATAAAAACAAAAAAGATGCTGCTACAGTCCCAGTCACAAGACATAATAACTTGTGAAAGTACTATAGTTGCCTATTCCAAAGCGTAAATTTCTATGGAGAAGAATGGACAAGAAACTCCATGGAGTGTCCATGGAGTTTTTTTTAAATCATAATATTTTTACTAAATCATGGATACATGTTGAGATTATACATACATGTGAGAGCGATGTAGAAAAACGAACACATTAAAAGCGTCCAGAGTAATTAAAACAAACCGTGGCGGCCAATAGATGACCAATATTTATATATTTAAATAGAAACTACTTATTTCAGCGTGTGCTGCAAGCGTCCTCAAAGACCCTTTTCAGGGTTACAAGGAAGGTGACAGGTACTTCTACTTCCCTGGAGATGGTGACGACACTCTGCACCTGGTGGACGCTGAGGAGCCAATAGATTTTGAATTCATTGAATCAATTACCAGAAACCCAGCGAATAACGCTTATTGGCTCTTTACTAGGTAATAAAATTACACTTTACAACATAAGCTCATTAGGTACGTCTACGTTGGATGAGAGAAAAAACTAGATTTAAAAAAAAAACATCTAACCATAAAAAATATACAATGTGCTTTCAGTATGATAGTGACTCAGCTTGCTCACCTATCATCACTTTTTTTGCGGATGGGAAATCATCAAATAACTTCCCCCGCTCTGGAAGGAGCGGAGGGGAATGTCAGACTTTTACTGTTGTGTTGTACCCATGTTCCTTCTTTTGCCCTTTATGTTCCGGGGCGACGGTATGTCTATTGAACAACCCACAGACCCGGACCTATCCTACCTATCACTGACTTATTTGACGGGCCTGTTGGTCTAGTGGTTAGTGGCCCTGACTGCTGAGCCGGAGGTCGTGGGTTCGATTCCCACCCAGGACAAACTTTGTGTGATGAGCATGATTGTTTGTTCTGTGTCTGGGTGTGATTTATCTATAATATGTATGTATTTATAAATTATATAAGTATGTATATCAGTTATCTGGTTACCATAACACAAGCTCTGCTTAGCTTGGGATCAGATAGCCGTGTGTGAGTTGTCCCAAGATATTTTTTATTTTTTTATCTTCTGCATGGCGATTTCCAATCAGACAGACTTCCAGACACTATAACACGAAAAAAAAATATAATCAAAAACACCGTATTTAATTTTCTATAACTATCTAATTTCCAGAAACAATCCTACTTCATCTCAAATCATTCGGTTTGGTGATGCAAGCTCCGTAGCAGAATCAAACTTTGATTTTTCTAAAGTAACTGTATTTTTCGCTCATGGGTGGAATGGTAATGGCGGAAACTCAATGAACCGATTACTGACTGAAGGTAACGTAAATTTCCTTACTACATACACTGACGCAAGCTGTGGTGTGTGATTCAACAAAGCAATTTTTGTAATTTTCCCATTTGTTTCAGCTTTTCTCCAGGATGCCGATGTCAATGTTATTGTTCTCGATTGGAGCGCGCTGGCTAACAGAGGTTACACAACAGCAAAAGGCGGTACTGCTGCAGTGGGCAGAGGTCTTGGACAATTTGTTAATTGGCTCGTCTCTATAGGAGCGTCTTACGAAAGAATACACTTAGTAGGTTTCAGTCTCGGTGGCCACCTAGTTGGAAATGCTGGCAGAGAAACGGGAGGTTTAGTCAGGAGAGTTACAGGTAAAAGCCAGCTTACATTTTAAAGCTGAGTGCACAAGGTTGTACATTGTGAAGCATTTCATTGCAAAGGATTTTTTTACAATTCAAGTATTTAAATGCTTTATTATTTCAGCTTTGGACCCCGCTGGTCCTTTATGGTCCAGAGACAATGGTCGTGTCGTGCCCAGTGATGGCCAATACGTAGAAGTTATCCACACAAATACTGACTTGCTTGGATATAGTGACCCTTGTGGTGATGCCGATTTCTACCCCAACGGAGGTTCTGGAATGCCTGGGTGTATCTTAAACTCATGCGACCACAGCCGTTCCTACGAATACATGGCCAGCTCCGTGAAGTATAACCATCTCCTCGCTAATGAATGCGCAACTCTGAGGGAAGCGACTCGCAATAGATGCACTGGTGAACTTAACCCTATGGGTAACAGTGACCTATCTAAATCGAGGTGAGAATTTAGTAATTACTACTTAATTTAATCAGTTTAGTTTGAAGGATTGTAAATTAGCAATGAAGTACTTGCCTATCTTCCTTTAGGCTTTTTTTTAATAAATGTAGAGAACAATTTATAGTATCCTTGAATATACAGGGTGCCGTTTAGAGTGTGTGTGTGTGATTTAGTAGCAGCCTCTCGTCGATTGTTTCAATGTTCAATGGACTGTCTATATTTCAGGAGAAAACTTAGCTCATACCTATATCTTGTTTGGCTCTACAAACTAAATTAAGCCTAGCAAAGACTTCCCAATACCTACTTTCAAAAACTCTTATGGACTTCTTGTTGACTGTCTACTCGATTTTGTTTAACATGATTGTATGTCTTTTACAGGTCGGGTATATTCCGAGTGAACACAGACAGAAGATACCCATACTAAATGGAAAATAATTTGTTTAATCGCTTAATGAATACCTACTTTAACTAAGCCTATACCTATCCTTGTAAAGACTGAAGTTAATTCATTTGTGGGAACAACAACACAATAAAGTGGTTATTGATATTCATGTACTTCTTTTATTTTGTACCCAAAGCCCACAGATATAGATAAACAGATAACGCAATCGTATTACGATCTATACGAAAACCAAGCCTGACATATTTACTTTGCTCAAAAAGAATACAACTATTCACTTCTATGAGGAAACATAATAATTAAGATAAGCGATGGTTTCTTTTAGTGGAGCAACGTAAGGTTTATACCTCGGAATCCAGGGCCAGTCAATGAATCTTGATATAAACGTTGGAAATATGTTTTTGATAGTATATAGAAAAATGTTAAAAAAATATCTCATTTTTAGGGTTCCGTAGTCAACTAGGAACCCTTATAGTTTCGCCATGTCTGTCTGTCCGTCCGTCCGTCCGTCCGTCCTCGCTTAATCTCTGTGACCGTTAGCACTAGAAAGCTGAAATTTGGTACCAATATGTATATCAATCACGCCGACAAAGTGGTAAAATAAAAATTGGAAAAAAATGTTTTATTAGGGTAGCCACCCTATATGTAAAGTGGGAAGTGATTTTTTTTTAATTTCAACCCTAACGTGTGATATATTGTTGGAAAGGTATTTAAAAATGAATAGGGGTTTACTAAAACCATTTTTTGATAATGTCTATAATTTCGGAAATAATCGCTCCAAAAGTAAAAAACAATGTGTGTCCCCCCCTCTAACTTTTGAACCATAAGTTTAGAAAATATGAAAAAAATCTGAAAAGTAGAACTTTATAAGGACTTTCTATGAAAATCATTTTGAACTTGATTGACACAACAGTTTTTGTACAAAAAAGACAAAAAGTTGTACAAAATAATTTCCTCCTCCACCTTTAAACTCATAAGTGGGAACACTTATTGTGACGGACGGGAAACTACGGAACCCTACACTGAGCGTGGCCCGACACGCTCTTGGCCGGTTTTTAAATTATTATTATAAATAAGAATTATTTTTTGGAGTTTTTTTTCATTTATATTAGTTTGAAGTTATATTTTAAAAAGAACAACTATTACAAACTTGATCTTGGATTTCTAGGGACTGCAGGTATACCGATGAAGAGTGGGGAGGGGAATAGAGGGGATAACAGCTGCTGTTAAGCCGTCCTTTACTGGAACCATTTCGCCACATTTTCAGGCCCCTATAAGAGAACCTCTGGATAACACTAGAACGCAGAAATTTTCGTCATCCAGTAAGCTATAATTACGTACTTAAAATCCAAAATTTCAAGTCTGTAGGTCATTTAGTTTCGAAGTTAAGCGAAAGCAAAGTTTCGCATTTATGACACTCACTCACTAACTCATGATCATCAAAATAGAACTAGTAGTTCCCATAAACTCAGAGAGCTGAAATTTGGTACAGAATTAGGGTTTAATGGCCACATTTAAGGAAAACTATAAAAACTAGAATAACCGAAGATTTGAAGTACCTGGTGACCCTGATTAGAAAGAACACAAACTATTAGAGATCAACATACTGCCTTTACAAAAAATATTCAAGTTGGTGGGCCACTTCATTTGATGTAAAAAATCGAAGGTCTGATGTATCTGATGAAGAACCCTCAGCTGGTCTAAGCTGTATTAGAGATATGGTAATGCCCTCTTCTACTATTGGTACATAGAAAATCGACTGTCATTGCAAAAATCCAGCGTAGTGGGACACATCTTCTAATTTAATCTAGCCTATAGCGTCCCACTGCTGGGCGAATGCCTCCCCTTCTTCTTTTAATACGTATATAAATAAAATTAAACGAAAACTCTGGATAAGACTAGACTGGCTTTTATTTAATTATTTATTTATAATAAGCACACCGACAGCACGGTTACATACATACAAATTAAAATAAACTAACATCTACAAACTGCATTTCAGCAACCAAAACCACGTACCTGTTGTAACTACCTATGTTTGTTAAGCGAGATAATAGCCCATACTGGTATTAGTAATTGGACGCTAGTGTCTCATTTTAGGCTGTTGTTGATTGTGCAACACATTCATTCAACATTGACAATGCTGACTTCTGCTCTCTTCTTTTTGGAGCGTCAAATCGACCACCGATGTAACATAAAATAGACGTACAGACGGACTTCTATCAATGACTGGAAGTCTGTCTCTACTGGAAATATTTTTATACTGTTTGTTTCAGGCTCGCCTTCACTTAAGTATTATTGAAATATGCAACTTTATCAAGCCTACAATTGATTGGTTATTGAATCTACGTTTTCCATCTGGCAATTTTCCATCGTCAATGGGTAGCGGTTCTGGCGACAGATTGGTGCAATGGTGTCATGGAGCACCTGGTTTTGTACCCTTGTGTACCCTTCAACGGCCAAGTCACGCAACATTAACTATAATAATAAAGAAATCGCAGTAAGGAACCTTAGAGTTGGCACGACTTTGTCTAGAAGGCTGGTGTAACATGCACTCTTGCTTAAAACGGTGCCCCCCAAAAAATAAAAGATCTTAATGCGTTAAGATATAACTCTTTTTTGCAGCTTGCTTAGAATGCAATGGTGATAGCTGTACTAATCCTTCACCTACAATCTACATCAACGAGATCGACGACGACGACAATAATGAACAATGATGTAATAATGTGTATAGTTAACGATAAATTATTTTTGTAAATCATTATTTTTTACGACAATCTAATAAATTAACATTGAAGGCACTCTGCAAACATAATTTATTACATATATTTTTTTTTTTTACTATAAACACTTTTTCAGTAAATTGTTGTAATCGAGATCGGTCAAATTTTTTTTTAACTTTTTTATTTGAGGTTTTAATAATGTAATCTAACACTTGATATACAGATTCATTGACAGGTCCTGGATTCCGAGGTTTTACCATTTTTATGCCTTACGGCACTCCACTATTTGGTAATAAACTAAAATAAGGTTGAAACAAAAACGCTAATAACTTAAAACTATTTTACTTAATTCAGGTGGTGCTTTAGTAGCCTTTTGAAAGTGATTTCGGTTACTGTAGATATAGACTTATAGAGTTTAGCCCCCTTATATACAACAGTCTTACGTCTACCGTAGTCAGTCGTCGGTACTCATAAAATGATACAGTTACCTAGCATCGACATCTTGGCTACCTACTATGACTTCCCAAGCACTACATTTAGTGATGTCTTCTATTTAGTGTTCGACGACAGTTTTTACAAATTATAACAGCGCAATCAACCATTTTAAATTTGGAAATTGTTGTCTGACTGACACACCGATGTAGAATGAGCAAGAATTTGGCGGCTTACGAATTTTGTTCCTAAGCTGGGCACTTGAAGTAGTTGCTCTTGCGTTAACTATGTCTATCTCTATCAAACTCAAACTCAAAGCAATTATTTCAATTAGACCATTACAGGCACTTTTGAATGTCAAGAAACAAAAGAATGAAGCAACAGTCCCAGACACAATCCTTACTAATATTATAAAAGCGAAAGTGAGTTTGTTTGTTTGTTATGTCTTAACGCTTAAATGGCTTAACCGATTTTGAGGTTAAGCGATTGGCTACTAGGCCGAGTGTCGCGGGGTCGATCCCCACTCGGAACAAATATTTGTGTAACCGACAGGTTAAACAGGAGGACAGGAGTTTAATTGACACGCTTTTACGGAAACTACGTCATTACGGTGTTCAAAATGAAGCCTTAAATTTAATAGGCTCATACTTACAAAACAGATTCCAATGTGTAGATGTTAATGGCGCGAAATCTTCTGGGCTACCTGTTCAGCTAGGAGTACCTCAAGGCTCGATACTGGGTCCATTTTTATTCTTGGTTTATATTAACGACCTACCATATCATTTAAAGGGTATTTGTGACGTTGTACTGTTTGCTGATGATACGTCTCTTGTTTTTAAAGTAGATAGAAATAGACAAGATTTTAACAATGTAAACAGCGCGCTATCAATGGTCACGGATTGGTTCACGTCAAATAACCTTGTTCTTAATGCCAATAAAACTAAATGTATTAAATTCGCTCTACCTAATGTTAGAAATCTTGGTCCCAACATTGTCCTTGGCAATGAGAAGCTTAAAACTGTAGACTCAGCAGTGTTCCTGGGTATAACAGTAGATTCAAAATTACAATGGGGTCCACACATATCAAGCCTAGCGGGAAGGCTAAGTTCGGCCGCATACGCCGTCAGAAAAGTTAGACAATACACTGACGTTGACACGGCACGATTGGTCTATTTTAGTTATTTCCATAGCGTCATGTCCTATGGTATTCTGCTGTGGGGCAAAGCCGCTGATATCCAGAATGTATTTGTTCTGCAGAAGCGAGCGGTTCGTGCAATTTACCAGCTAGGTGCCCGGGTTTCTCTGAGAGATTTTTTTAAAGAGATTGGTATTCTCACTGTGGCTTCTCAATTCATCTTGGCCAACATTTTATATATTAGGCAAAATATCCATCTATATAGTAAAAACAGTGATATTCACAACATTAACACTAGAAATAAGCATAAACTACGTGCTCCCTTCCACCGGCTTCATAAGGTTCATAATTCATTTGTAGGGCTTGGTATAACTTTTTATAACAAGCTACCTGCTTCTTTTCTAGATTTGCCATTTAATGCATTTAAAGCTAAAGTAAAATCTAACCTTTGTTTAAAAGCTTACTATTCCATTAACGACTATTTAGATGATAAGCATAGTTGGTCACTGTGTTGAACTCAAGACGATTATTTTTATTTTTTTTTCTCCTTCATGTTTTTTCGCCAAATTAGCTTATTGATACGTTACATGTCTTCGTCATGTAATTTTATATTTTACTTTTTTTTTGTTTATATACTTGTTTCATTTTGTGTGTTTTTACTTATTGGCATGTGGTTAACTAGTGACCTCGAGCATTGACTGAATATAATTATTTATATTTATCTTTTTATGTTTAGCTTATTTCTTTTGCACTATGGTCCTAGTTTATCACCTGTGACTTCTTCACTGCACGTGTAAGCGGGCACACCCTTTAGACTGGTGAATTTATTATTTAGACTTGGGTATTTTTTTTGTTTTTACATATAATTGGTGTTTGCTAGCTGACAAGTGACAATGAATGAATAATTTCTTATTTTTTTATAATTTTTTGTCATAATATAAATTGTATAAAATCTGGTTCTTCTAACCTGACAGACAGATGTGTTGCTGGGGAGTTTGTTCCGCCACTTCTTCTTCCCAGCTAAAACACTAGGAAGTGGCGAAGGGCAGGGCGTTTTTGTGGGACTGTCTCTTGTAATGTGACGTTTAAAAAGTGCTGATTATCAGCCTAATTTGAATAAATGACTTTTGACTTTGACTTTGAATTGATCACGATACAGGCGAAATTAAAAAAAAGAACTTTCAACTGGCCTGGCAGAAGTTTTTTTTTTATTTAAATCCAATACATTGTCAGCATTTCAAACATCAATATTAAAATTGCCAACAGAATATCACTTCGTCTATGCTCTTTTGTCTAACTTATTTCAACATTCTTTTTCTATATGTTAGCAATCCTTATGTCTTACTTAAGCATAAATTATGTAGGACCCAAAGACTAAAAAATATGGCGTACTAAAACTTTAATATTAATATGTGTTCCAAAGCGGTCTCAGAAAACCTATTTTCTGATTCTATATGGTAATTAGATTGAATATAAATGTTTAGTGCTGTCTAATGTTAGGGCTAGGGTGCTAGTGTTCGCTCTAGTGTTGTGCGAAGCTTCCTAGCGCCCTAACCTAGATTAGTGTAGGTTAGGGCGCTTACACGCATCAAGACATTAGTGTCTTGATGTGTGTAAGAACATATTAAAATGTAGCACCTAGGTCCGTCTTCTACCGTTCGCCTTCAAGCTCAGAGCTAAATATTGTTAAAATGAGGCGTAAAAAGTAACGAAACCACAAACAGACATAGTTTTGTAATTATAAATGGGCATGTATTGAATACAAGTGATGAAAAGCAGCTCATGCATGAAAAGTATCGAGACTAAGGGGCTGCGCAAACGTAGACATGATATACTACCGATACGGCACACGGTGGGCTGAAAATCGGCTTTCATAGACTTAGGGATTTCAATTTGTAAGTGCTTGTTTTTATGCCGGATATCGCTTCTATTAGTCATTACTATGTACAAAAATGACACCCGAGTTAATTCTACCCAAAAACGAAGGAAATATAATTTTTTTACGAAAAATTTGTATGAAGCTAGTATGAAAAATCGAATTATCTCCTAAACGGCATGTTTAACCGTAATATCCTTGGAGATGGTCATAGTGCTAATTATTTATGATTTTTTGGTTGGCGATTGGACGAAAAATTAAATGCCGTTTTTTTTTTAAAAATCGTCAAAATATTTTTATTTATTTTTACATGTAAAACGATCCCTTTTAGTGTCTAAGTTAAAAAGTTCGATATGTTATTAACCCAAATATTAAGAACACACGAAACAAGAAAAATAAAATAAAAAAATTGCTGTTTTTGACACATTTATATTAATTTAAATAAAAAAAGATTTATACTGAAGTAACATATGAAGTTATATTTTATACAAAATAAGTTAATTTAAGGAATTAATACTAAGCATTCGTAAAATAAAGTAAAATAAATAAAAAAAATAAAACATTTCATTAAATATTACAAAAAAACCCAAACACACTCAAATACAAATTTACAAATATGTACATTTATATCTTTTTTACAAATTTTCCTTATCACTCTCGTTGTCAGACTCCAATTCTGAGTCAGCATCCAGATTGGATATATCCAAAAATTCGAACTCAGTTTCCTGAAATTGAATTAAGTCGAGAGTTTCAGCAAAAAAGCTCTGCTTTTTCTTGGCATCTAACTTAGGCCTTTGTGCACTTAGCAAAGGGTCCGAAGAAACAACAAGCATATTTAAAATGTCTTGATTGGAATCCTGCCTGCTTCTTTTCCGCGAATGATGTTCTCGAAACCTCCTAAAATCTTTGTTTCGAGACTCTGAGGCTTCTTCCGAGAGAGTCCCAATCGGCACAATATTATTTTTCTCGATTATGTCAGCCCCATGGATTAGTAACTTATGAACGGTTGACGACATGTAGTACCAGTCGTATAGTAATACGTACTTTTCTGCTGTTTTGCGAGCATAATCTCTAAATTTTATTATATCGATCTGCTCTCCAGATGTAATTGCTTGTAAAATTACAGCAAATCTTTTGATGAGGTCTTCATCCAAACCGGTTATAGCTGCGGTTTTATTAGGAAACTCAAAGAATTTTCTTGCAGTATTCCCGTCATTGGTGGTTCCCGAGCCTTGTTTTACTATATCAATCAACAGATTGAGCTCATCTTTGAATTTATTTTGAATTATTTTCTTTCTTGTCTGTAGCATTTCTTTGTGCTCATCACTTCTCGCTGCCCACCGTTTGAAGTCCAGTCTGTATGCAATGTGTAACAGACATTCCATACAATTTATACGGGCGTGTAGGGATGACAAGCCAAACTCATACAGGTCCGAACACACAATTTTTGATGTTACAGCATCTAAGCGGTTCATTTCTGTAGGCTTTGCTAAGCACAGGTAGCACGATGCATTTGATCTAGCTTCAGAAAGGTAAGTACAGACTTTAGCGTCGATCATCGTCATCATTAGTTGATGAGTCACCCTATTATTATTATTGCACTCTGTGGGGATAAGGGCCTCAATTTCTTCATCCATTTGTTTTTTCAGCCCAAGGACAACTGCTTCACTCTCCTTTACAAAAGTAAACTGAACTGGACGACAATACAAAACTGAGCATGGTTTTGGGTTCGTCCATAAAATGTTGTCTCCATCTGTCAGTTTTAGTGGCACCAAGGAGGTCATGAAAATGCTTGAATCATCTTCCTCACCCTCAATTTTCTGCTTGTATCGGCTTTGGTTAGAAGCACCGTCAAATCCCCACTTGGATATCAGCTTCAACTGCTTGTTATGCTCTTCGTTAGAAAGGCTTTGAAGGATTCTTGTAACCGTGATATCAAGTAAAGCTTGAAGTGTAATCCTAGCCGATGAATCAGTAACTGTCACTGATTGCTTCGGAGGGTAGCAATCAAGCTTAGTTTGTTGCACTTTATAGTAAGATGGATAAATATCTTTAGCACCTTCTCGAATGGCAGCCTCACGCAACGTAATATATTGCCACTTTGAGAGTTTTAGCGAAAGAAGCAATCCAAGCGCCTTTTCTGGCGTAAATATGATTGTTTTCGCTGGTTTCTTAAGCGTTTCATTTAATTTAGCGGCTGCTTCAGGATTTTTCATCATGTATTCGATGACAGAGGCGATATCTCCATGCCCTTCTTCTTTTAAACGTGCTGCAGCTGCATATGCCAATTCACTGGAACCTTCGCCTGTGTGTTCATCAGATCTTCTCTTTTTTTGTTTACTTCCCAGGTCTTCGAATGGTTTACGGGATCTTTTCGTCATTGTTCCAATGGACGTTGATGTCGACGGTTCTGGAGAGACTGAGGGCGCTCTTGGTATCTCATCAACACTTGGTTCTTGATTAACTAAAGTTTGCACAAAACTCGGCCAATCAATATTTGCTCCCAACCAATTCTCGTACTTTCTCCTGAAATTATCAAGGAATCGGTTGGATTTCTCCCACCTTTGTAAAGCGGCTCGCGTAAATCTCCGACAAAATTCTTTGAGAACATCATAATCTTCGTCAGACAGGCAATCGCCTATGCGGGATACAACTGCACTAAACAATACTTCATGATCAAATGAAGTACTCTCACTTCGTAGAAGAACAAACAAGTCTAAATTGGTCATTAAACTTTCCATTTTAAGATTTTATAGTCGCAGATTTAGTGTTAGCAGTTACACAGTTGTGAACAAATTAAATTATAAAACAAAACTTTAGCCCTTTTATTGCAAAACGACAATAATTAGGTAACTACCCTCATTAGTTATCTCCTCATTAGCTAATGAAAATCTATAATTGTCACTAACTATTCTTAGAACTCATAGCACTGCTAATTAACAAATTAGCTTACTTATCAGGAAATGTTAAATATAATCCATTGTCGTGAGATATTGAAAATCATTAAATCACCTATTAAGACTCATTAGAAGACCTAATCAGTGTAGTTACTTAATCACTTCTTTTTGGACTCATTAGAAGACAATTGGTAATTTGGTTGTATGAAAAGTTTTAAAACTCATTTTGTGTTGATAAATATCTAGCTCAAACATAGTTGGCTACGTGTGGGTGTACTATAAACCTCTGCCAACTCCTTCGGAAATATAGGAGTGATGCTATTTTATGTTATGTGTAGTTAAAAGTCCGTGTTCTTCAACATAAACACCAAAAGGAATCGTTTCATACGTAAAAACAAATAAAAATATTTTGACGATTTTAAAAAAAAAAACGGCATTAAAATTTTTGTCCAATCGTCAACCAAAAAATCATAAATAATTAGCACTATGACCATCTCTAAGGATATTACGGTTAAACATGCCGTTTAGGAGATAATTCGATTTTTCATACTAGCTTCATACAAATTTTTCGTAAAAAAAATATATTTCCTTCGGTTTTGAGCAGAATTAACTCGGGTGTCATTTTTGTACATAATAATGACTAATAGAAGCGATATCCGGCATAAAAACAAGCACTTGCAAATTGAAATCCCTAAGTCTATGAAAGCCGATTTTCAGCCCACCGTGCGGCATACCATCACAGGAAACCGTAGTTTTTAATCAAGTATTCATTGGTGGCTTGTATCCGATACAAG
Source organism: Ochropleura plecta (assembly GCA_905475445.1). Taxonomy (NCBI): domain Eukaryota; kingdom Metazoa; phylum Arthropoda; class Insecta; order Lepidoptera; family Noctuidae; genus Ochropleura; species Ochropleura plecta. Next base: position 16,199,380 of record FR997723.1, read on the forward strand.
ACACAAGTGTCCACGTTTGCGCAGCGCCTTAGTGATAAATCAACATAAGGGATAATGTTGATATATGCATATTGAGACATTGTGCACGCGGCTTTTGTTTTAATTTTAACATTAGTGATCATTTAGATAAGCACATAGATAAACATTTATCATTATTTTTTCCTTAATTTAAAGGAAAAATGTCGAAACAACTGCCTGATCGAAAAAGAATCAAAGAAAAGTTGTTTATATCCGAGCCAACTGGCCTGTAGAAGAATCCTTTATCTAATTTTGCCTTTATCTAAAATTCCATGAAACGGAAATATTAACTTATTAAACGTAGGTAAAGTTAGAATCACGATAAGGCATATTAATTGTTATCAAATCACGATAAATGAGTTTTGTTTCATATAAAACACGGTGTATTAAACAAATACAATTACTCCGTAGTTATTTGTGTCTCTCTTGGGTATTATGAAGTGCTTTTTACTATTATTCGTCGCTATAGCAGGTAATTTAAGCCTGAATATTACTATTTTTTTATAAAATAAGCTTAAACCAACATTAAAGTTATGCGGACTAAAATATAATAGATAAGTTAAGACAAGATTTTATTCGTGTGGCCAAATGGCTAAAACGGGACCCTTATAGATTAGCCTTATCCGTCTGTCTGTCCGTATGTCACAGCCATTTTATTAACCGGCTTCAAAAAATCTTTCTTGGAATTCTTTTTCATTTTTGGAATCTTTTTTTTTGTTTTCCTGTTTGCTCACCGATTACTCAAAACGCCTGGACCGATTTGCAAAATATTTTTTTGTTTGATACGGTATAGGTACTTCCCAGGTGGTCCCATATCTATTTTATTTATATTGCTTTGATAGTTTATGAGTAAGAGTTAGCGATAGTCTATAATACATATTTTTTTCTCTATGTCTAAATGGATGATCTCATAATCTTTTACACACATCAAAAGTATCTAGGGATCAACATATATTTTTGCAATAACTTTTCTCCTGATTGATATTAATTAAAATTTTCTTTAAGGATTCATCAAATAAAGTGTTTTCGTTTGTCACAGTAACGATAAACCAAGTCACCTTTGCATTAATAAAGAAATTTGCCATTTTCCTAATAAAGGGATTTTTGACATTTGAACCACTAACATTAAAGTTCGAAAAAAAGACTGAAATAACAGTTTTCTTTAAAATTTTATTGGGTAACTTAAACAATTAATAATCCGTGTTTCTACCGCGAACACTAACAACACAAGAACATCGGTTTGGCATACTCAAAATGAGTTCATCCAAATCACGCTGTGGAATGGCCGCCCATGTTCGTTGCAACAACAAAAAAGGTCTTCTTGCGACTGGATACCCTCCATATTCGGCAGAGCTCTTCTCTGTAGCATATCCCATGCATGCTCAATCGGGTTCAAGTCTGGCGACTGAGCAGGCCAGGGCAGGACATTGATGTTAGCTGCGGCGAGAGTCTGTCTTACAACTCTTGCGGTGTGCGGTCGTGCATTATCATGCATTAACTGAAATATTATTTATAATTATTTCAGTTATTATTATTATCTTATTTTAGTATCCCTTTATTAGGAAAATGGCAAATTTCTTTATTAATGCAAAGGTGACTTGGTTTATCGTTACTGTGACAAACGAAAACACTTTATTTGATGAATCCATAAAGAAAATTTTAATTAATGTCAATCAGGAGAAAAGTTATTGCAAAAATATATGTTGATCCCTAGATACTTTTGATGTGTGTAGTAACAATGGCAAATGAATACTCGATAAAAATTATGTGATTTATCATTATATTATAACTACGAGTAAAAATACTGATATAGAAACCTTCTTTGTAAACAATAAAACCGACTTTCAAAAAATGGAAAATAAAATACGGAGAGTAGGTGTTTTCTATGAACCGGTACACAAAAATGATGTCAAATTATAAAAAGATTAAAATTAGGGATGGCTCCCTTCCATACATGTAACTGAGGGTTGAAAAACAGTGCATTTAACTGTGATATAAAGAACTGTGTGAGGTGTTTATCAATAAGTTGTAAAGTTGTACCTAAACCGCCAATGGTTAATGACATATTATCTCCTAACTAAAGCGTAAACATAGTAGGTGTGTGTGTGTGTGTGTGTGTCCCTCTTATTTCTAAAGTAAGAGTAGGAAACTTCTGAAATGATGGTTGACATGAGCTTTGCCTTTTAAATTAATAGAAATGTTACAGGTCGTGTAATAAATGTGTGTTTTTTTTTCTTTGAATACCCACAACGTTTGTATGTTTGTTTGGAACCACAACATCATGAGCGGTATTATTCAAATCGTAATCTAACAAGTCTAAAAAGCACAGCATAATATTAATATTAGAAGCATAAACGATAGTTTGTGACCAAGTTTCAAAAGTAACAAAGTACGATAATACGTGATAAACTGAACGCAAGATGACAATGTCAATCAATGCAATGTCAGAATATAAAACAACACAAACAATGAACACACAGATGTTTTTGCATTTTCTCTCACCTATTTTAGGGGAATGTAATTAATGCGATTATTTTTCCGACCCAAATATCGACCAATAGAATTGCACCATTCGACGTCACGTGGTACAACCTACATGGTATTATACTGATATTTTTTTGAAAATTTTCTCTGGTCGTTGCTATATAAAAAACAAAACATGAACCAGCCAAATTAACCACACGTCAAACTGACAGCCTTTCTATTGGCCGACATTTGGGACGGAAAAATAATCCCCCGAATACCACACGAGCTTCAAAATTATCTGGCATTTCTGGCATTTTCACTTGTGTTATTATAAGTGATAATTTTTTATTTATTTTAAAAGGATTTTTCATAATTATATTAAGTTTTACCGTGCATTATCAGGGTAGCATCGGGCCATGTCCTTTGATTTACGTAATGAACTGTTTTATTTTTCTACCAATTTTGAGTATTCGAAAATACATGTATGGTTTTTTTAGAAAATTTCAATTGAATCTGACGAGCTTTGTTAATTATCTCTTTTGCCGATAGTACGACAAAAACAAAAGTCACACAGTAAAGATGACTTAACAATATTAATGTATTTAAATATAAATTACTTATTTCAGCGTGTGCTGCATGCGGCTCCAAAGACAACGTCAAGGGTTACAAGGAAGGTGAGAGGTATTTCCACTTCCCTGGAGATGGTGACGACACTTTACACCTAGTGGACGCTGATGAACCAATTGATGTTGACTTTATTGAAGAATTTACCAGAAACCCAGCGAATAACGCATATTGGCTCTTTACTAGGTAATAAAATAAAACTGTACTGCATAACCTCATTTGGAATATCTACGTTGAAAGAGATAAAAACTGTTAGATGTTTAAAGAAACCATTCCGACATAACCTCTACTGGCCTATCTTTTGAAGAGTTTCCATTAGACAGGCGTTAGATTTCCAGAATTATTTTGATAGAAAGGGACCATTCATTAAACAAATCGTATTTTATTTGTGTGACTAACCATCTAATTTTCAGGGACAATCCTACTTCATCTCAAATCATTCGGTTTGGTGATGCAAGGTCCTTAGCAGAATCAAACTTTGATGCTTCTAAGGTTACAGTATTTGTCGCTCATGGGTGGGGTGGTAATGGCGGAAACACAATGAACCGGTTACTGACTGAAGGTAACGTGAATTTCCTTACGCTTTTCTTCTGACGCAAGCTGTGGTGTGTGGTTTAACAATGTAAGTTTGATGATGTGTTTCAGCTTTCCTCCAGGATGAAGATGTCAATGTTATTGTTCTCGATTGGAGCGCACTGGCTAGCAGAGGTTACAATACTGCGAGACGAGGTACTCCTGCAGTGGGGAGAGGACTTGGACAGTTTGTTAGCTGGCTCGTCTCTTTAGGAGCGTCTTACGAAAGAATACACCTAGTTGGTTTCAGTCTCGGTGGTCACCTAGTTGGAAATGCTGGCAGGGAAACGGGAGGTTTGGTCAGAAGGATTACAGGTAACGAACATATTCTCACACTTTTAAACCTAAACACATCGGTTTATTTTACATTTGAAGCATTTTATTGCCGTAAGAAAATTACTACAATCAAGGAAATAATAGTAATTTTCGACTTATTTTGATTCATCCAAGTAGGGAAACTTTGGCTTCATATACTTATGGTACCAAGAACTGCAGTGACAAATGCCTAGGTGAATCAAATACACTAACGGTACATAAACGGTTTTAACAAACGGTACAAAATACTAAAATAACAATAAAAGAAACAGTATTTTGTCATTACTCACGATAAAACTATAATTAATAATTTGCTGTTTTCCCCACCCTTTACCTTCGCAGGTTGAAGGTGTAAAACGTAATATTTGAAATAAAAAAAAAACGAATATATTTTAATTTAGGACACAAATATGTAAATCTTTTCTGACAAAAGCAAATTATTTTATAATTATTAATAATACTTATGAAATTCTGTTCATAGTATATAGGTACGTTTAAAAACATGCAGCTATTTGCTGTAAAAAAAACTATCACCGCCGAATATGAGCATGAAACAGTTATATAAAAAAAAAATCCACGGAGGCGACATTACACGCTGAACCAAGCCAGTATGCGAGGCAGTGTATTGAAATTTATTTATTTTTTCAGCTTTGAACCCCGCTGGTCCTCTATGGACTAAAGCAAACGGTCGCTTGGTTCCTACGGATGGCCAATACGTAGAAGTTATCCACACAGATACTGACTTGTTCGGATATGCTAAGCCTTGCGGTGATGCCGATTTCTACCCCAATGGAGGTACTGGAATGCCTGGGTGTATCTTAAGCTGTTGCGACCACAACCGTTCGTACGAATATATGGCCAGCTCCGTCAAGCACAACCATCTCGTCGCTCGAGGATGCAGAAGTCAGAGGCAAGCGAACCGCAATATGTGCCGAGGTGATCGTTACCCTATGGGTAACAGTGACCTATCTAAATCAAGGTGAGAATTTAGTGATCACTGTTTCATTTAATCAGCTTATTGCTACTTTATTAGAAACCTTATCTTCCCATGTAGAAAACAAATTAAAATCCATTCTTATATTATAAACTAGCTCGCGCCAGGAGCTTCTCCCGCGTGATATCGAAAAAAAAACCTATGTGTTATTCCAGACCATAATCTACGTCTGTGCAATGTGTTTGTAATGAAATTTACCAAGAGGTAGATTTTAATCTGAAAAATGACACAGATTATAATATTATCACGCTAATAACTTAGGGAGGGATGAGCAATATTTCATTTTGTCCATATTCCTCAATTGTTATGACCAGAGGTCGGAGTAGGTAGATTGATTTTATATACTTTCGTCAAGATATGGACATGCCATTTTATCTATAATGTGCGGGAAGTACCGGAAAAAGTTCCGGGATTGGAAATATGGAATAAAATAAAAAAAAACATAGAACATAGATAGGTTAACAAAATCGTTTATTATATGAATGATTGATTGAATACAATGAACAATTATTTTTAATTAAACAAAATCATAAATAAATTATTTTTAATCCTCATCGGATACCATTTCCATATTTTGGCTTTCAACGTTAATACAATTAAAATAAATGATCATATTTTTTTCAATATTTTCTAATTTTAAAGTATTCCTTTTGACGTCTAATATCCATTTATATGTGGATTAGCTAACATAACACCATTAGCTAACACTGGCAGCGTAGATTGATATTATTAAAACATTTTTCACCTTAAACACAAATTCATGCTAATTTCAAAATTCCGGAACAAATATCACAATAAATATGAAGTTCCGGTATTTTGAAGGCATATCCATATTATCCTCTACGTTTGACGTCAACGACCTTAAATGAATCTACCTACTCCGACCTCTGGTTATGACATTCATTAGAGGAGTGATAATACTGCAAATTTCAGGTAACGAATACAAACAAAAAATGGAATGAAGAACCTCCTTACTAAAAAAATATTATTTTAAGCAAATTGTGAACTTAACGTGTTCGAAGTTGCTGGCAAAAGCGAGTTATACTTCGATCAAAAATGTTTTTGATCGAAGGAGTTATAAATAATATCCTTATAAATAGGTACACGATGGCCCGTTTAGTGTTTATGTGTAATTTATCAGACGTCTTTCGCCAATTGCTTACAGCCCCATGTATGTTTAGGAATCTTTACTAATATTATAAAAGCGAAAGTGAGTTTGTTTTTTTGTTACGTCTTCACGCCTAAATGACCAAACCGATTTTGATGAATTTTGGTAGAGAGATAGTTGGGACCCTGGAGACGGATATGGGCTAATTTTAACAAAAAATGAGATAAGTGAGATATGTGGAAGCAAGAGGGGAGAGAAAGATATTTTATTTCGATCATTACGCGGGTTAAAGTTACCGTTAGCCCAACGTAACTATGCCACGCGGACGAAGTCGCGGGTAAGCTAGTTGACCATATTTTAGGAGACAACCTAGCTGATTCATCTTTTTGGACAAAATTCTTTCATGATTTTCTGTCAATTAAAATTAAATTAAGGGAGATTGGCATTAAGTTCCCAATATCAACTTTCAAAATCTCTCATGAATTTCTTTTTGACTGTTGACATGACATTTTTTAAAATGGTTGCATGTTTTTTTTACAGGTCGGGTATATTCCGAGTGAACACATCCAGAAGATATCCGTACTAAATGGAAGATCATGGCTTGGATCACTAGTGAAATGGCAAATATCCTTGTAAAGACTGAAGTTAATACGTTTGTAAGAAAAACAACACATTAAAATGATTTTTTAAAGATTATTCATATGTGCTTGTTTGCTTTTATTTTGTACCCAATACCATATATTTAACTTAAAAGCATTTACTCAAACTAGGATGTTTAGAACATGATAGTTTGAGTACTTATACTATATATATTATATATATATATAATATAATATATAATATAATATTATAAAGAGGAAAACTTTGTTTGTATGTTTGTAATGAATAGGCTCAAAAACTACTGGACCGCTTTTAAAAATTCTTTCACCATTTGACAGCTACATTATCCACAAATAACATAGGCTAAATTTTATTTTGGAAAAATATAGGGTTCCGTAAGATATTTGGGTTTTTCGGACACAAGGTGTAAAAAATCAACCAGAATAGTTACTTAATTTGCGTACGCTGCCTAAACTATAAAAGATAGAACCATAAAATATTCTAATTAAACCGCAACACACTATACCTATCTATGTCGAGTGAGGCACAACAACCATTTTTTATTTAAAAATTTCCATAATTCCCGTGTTGTACAGAGATAAAAAGATCATCGGTTTGGACCTATGATCTCTTTATTGCTCTAAGTGGTAAATAATCTTGAGAAAATAATCATATACATAATTTGGATCAGTTGGGACATTTTTAATTGTCTAGCTAGCTTTGCTGCAATAGCACGTAATGAAGTGTCTTTTACTGTTATTCGTCGTTATTTCGGGTAAGTATGTTCAAAATTTAAACATGTTAACTGTAAATGTACTTAGCAATCAAAACTAAATCATTTAGTTTTGCTATTCTAAAGCTTTTTATGGGTGGGATTCATTATTAACGTATTTTTTAAGTTTTATAACTCTGGGTGTTTCTAATCTTATTTTAGCACAATAATGATATTTCTGAAAACCAATTTGGCATTGTGAAGGGTCGATCTTCAGAGGATGAAACTTTGCTTCTGTCTGAGGTTCTAGCTCGAAATCTTGATTCCAAGCAGAAGTTTATAGGCGTGTTTCTTGATATCTCAAAGCCCTTTGATACGGTTTTTATTCCCAGGTTTACTCGTAAAGATGGAATCGATTGGATTTCGTGGAACTGCACAAGAGATTTTTCGATCTCACCACTCAAACCGAACCCTGTTCTTTAGAAGCTCGCAAGCGTCTCTCTCTTTTGGCGTTCCGCAAGGCATCATTCTCTAACTCTCTTTCACTTGTAAATAAACAGCCTGTGTTCAAAACGACTTTCAAACTGTAATATTATTACATATGACGATGGCACTGAGCTGATTGTGCGGGGAAATGATTGGAAAGAGGCCCAATATTACACAGAGCATGCGATTATATTGTCCTCCTGACCGTTTGCGGTCACGTCAATCTCAGCGGAGATAAGCTATCGGCGCAGGAGATATTATAGTGCACAAAGTGTGTGCTTAGGCACAGCTGCACTCTCTACTCCCTCAGTCTCATAGTTCGATAGGATGACATTTCGACACGATCTTACCGCCTACTCCAAACTCCGGTCTGCTACTGTGATATTCCTAATGGGTTAACCCAATAACACTTTTTGCCCGACCCGGGAATCGAACACAGGGCCCGTGCACAGCAGTCGCGCTTGCGACCGTGAACCCAAAGGAGCAGTTAAACAAAGAGCATGTGATAAGTGAAATAATAATGGCTTGATGATAACCTTCTGTTTTTAGTTACCTACGGTTTTCAATACACTTCGGAGAAATTAAATAACAGAATAGAAACAAAAAGTACCGTTGTCATTTATCAATATGAAACTATGATTTAATTTGGGTTTTTCCCGCTCTTTGTCTTCTCATACTGAAAGAGAAACAAAAGCATGACAGCGCTAAACAGTCTGTTATTAAAAATAAGAAATTTAATTATTTTTTTGAATCAAATCAAATAAATATCAATTTGTTGTAATAAACAAATTATTTTATAAATTATCATGTTTATTTGATAAATATGAAGGCCTTAAAAACAAGCGCCTCCTTGCTCCAAAAAAAATACTGCCAGCTATGCGTGAATGCCGTGATGAAACAGAAAACAATAAAACCCTTGTTGTGATAAATGAGGAAATAGCACGTATGTGAAATCCATTGCATGTTGAACCTAATCGTAGTGCAATAAGAGCCACTTTTCGAGGAAGTGTATTGAAAATATCTTTGCCTTTATTATAGACACCTCCCTAAAATAGTCTGCACATTATCCCAGTAGCTGCCCGCACGAGAAAATTAATGCCAACCTTTAGAAAGCTTACGACCTCTGCTGATCATCTAACTTTACATTGTGTGTACTACGTTCTTGCTCCAGAGCTTACTGCTGTATTGTATCGTTGTTTGGGAAGGGGTTGGCATGACTACTTTGTCTAGCTTTGAGCGAGCACAAAGAGGTATATTGAAGGTCTTGCTTGGACGTGGAACTTACATAGTGAGAGTTCTATCTTAACTGTGAGGTAGCTTTATATCAAACGAAACTGAAGAACGATGTACTTGGCGGATCACTATTCGTGGACTAACATTCCACAATCACGAAACTTTTTGTGTTTGTGTTCTTCCAATTACTTTTAACTCATTCTACGTTTTTTCAATAATTTTAACTAACTTTTTCATCTTAATCAAGTCAGGTAAATAAAACTGTTTTTTTTTATTATTTTAAACAAACAAGTTTTTTGTAATTTTACAGCATGTGCTGCGAGCGTGCACACGCTAGAGGGTTACAAGGAAGGTGATAGGTACTTCTACTTCCCAAAGGGTGACGACGGTACTCCTCATCTTATCGATACAAATACACCCGCAGATGTGGAATTTATTAAAAAATACACTGAAAATCCAGATAATAATGGATATTTTCTTTATACCAGGTACAGTCACTTTAGTTACCTGCCCCTCTTTCCCTTTTCTGCTTTGTAAGAGGTTTCAAAATGAACTGTGTTTAAAAAGCTTTTCTTTTTATTTTAATCATTTTCTCAGATAACCCACGTCTACCCAATACTGTTTCCATGCAAAACGTTTGGTGGGTGGTATAGGCAATTAAACCTCTTGCCATCAATTAATACTTTCACGAAACAACATTGCTATCGCAGTTACAAAACATACACTTTTCAAAGAAAAACATTATGGTGTGGCAAATTTTTATACAAATTTTGTTCAATCCTTTCGCGGGCAGTCTTCAATCTTTTCGTAATTCACGATATTTGACGATAAAATTATAGTCATTATGCGCTTGTTTCCATTTTTTATTATTTCTTTCGTCTTTTTCCAGTTTTTTTGTTCTTCTGCTCTTATACCCATCCTCGTACTGAAATATTTTTGATTGCACAATATTATTCTCTTCTTTACAAGGACTCGATTTCCTCAAATATTTTTCGGTTTTTACTTTCTAATGATGTGTGCAACACCAAAATAGCCCAATCTCATTGAAGACACAAAACTTTGTTTTATTTTCAGGAGCAATCCTACAACACCTCAAAGTTTAAAGTTTAACGATTCCAACTCAATATTGACATCGAACTTTGGACCAAAAAATACTGTATTCCTGGCTCATGGATGGGGTGGAAATGGCAGAGACATTTTTAATGTACAGCTCATTGATGGTATTATTTTTACTATTCATATTTTTATAGCTTATATAGATGCGAAACTCTCACTGAGAAGGATTTTTAAATCTCTATCCTTGCACAAATCGTACGTACCTACAGATATACATTTAAGGATAACCAAGAGTACATTTTTATAATTCCTAACATTTTTATAATTCTCTCTCTATTCTCTTATGTTGTTCCTATCCATTTTATGAAAGCAAATTTTATCTGATTCGCTAAAATTTGCTGTGGTTATAATGTGGCTTTTAAACGCAAAATCCCCATTATAACTGCTATATTTTTTAAAACATTTATAGTTACATGACCATGGTACAAAAAGAACTAAATATAAACGAACTTACTGTACCTACCCTTTTTGTACTTTTCCTTTTTGTTTTTAGCTTTTCTGCAAGATGACGATGTGAACGTTATTGCTTTCGATTGGAGTGGAATGGCCAGCCAATCTTACATAACAGCGAAAACAGGAACTGCTGCAGTTGGCAGAGAACTCGGTCAATTTATAAACTGGCTCGTGGCTATCGAATCTGGCGCTCGTTACGAATCCATTCATTTAGTAGGAATCAGTCTCGGTGGGCATTTAGTTGGGAATGCTGGCAGAAAAACGGGAAGTCTAGTCCGTAGAATCACAGGTAAACATTTCATATAAGTCCAAAAAATACCTAGATGTACATGCGATCTGCGACTAGTTTTATTGCAGACACGCGATGTATTTATATGTCTTGTAGAGCAAAAACATAATATTATTATTCCCGAGTCCCTACCGCACCTATGTCAAGATAATGACTTCAACTTTAATTGGTTGTTTGCTCTAGGTCTGGACCCTGCTGGCCCTCTTTGGAGATTTGATGACAACCGCATAACCCGAAGAGATGGAGTATACGTAGAAGTGATCCACACAGACAATGTATTCCTTGGTTATGGCGGCCGGTTAGGCCACGCTGACTTTTATCCCAACGGAGGGACAGGCCAGCCCGGCTGCCCAGTAATAGCAACAGAAATAACTGACCAGCAGTGCGTGTTGGATAACACTCTGGATTGTACCCGCATCATTGGACAACTGGGTTGTTCCCACACGCGTTCCTTTGTGTATATGTTGGCCACCGTGAAATATAACAATCTCTGGGCCAATGAATGTGCAAATATAACAGAATGCAATAATAACAGATGCACGGGAAGTCTCTACCCTATGGGTAACAGCAATATCTTGAAGTACCGGTAAGGATACAACAGTTAATATAATTGAGAATTCTAAACAACGGCAGAATGATGTAACCTTCCAGCTTTATCGTGCTTCATGTACCTACAAGCGTTTTACACTTTTTGTTTATTTTCAGAGAGGGTATATTTAGAGTCAACACGGAATAAACCTATCTATTCCGAGTAAAACGAAGACACAACGTTGAATACCTACCGTACAAAGCATTTATCAATTCGATAATATTTTTCGTTGATTTAAATAACTACACGATTTGTTCACTTTATGACATTTTATAATTACTTATGTAAAATAAACCACATGGAAAATTAAAACAGTTTAATTTATTTTTTGTTTTATTTATTTATGTTTAAGCACTTCTACCAAGCTTGTCACCTTTATTTAGATTCAACCATTCCCACTTTGAAAATTCACCCTGTATGCTGGTTGTGAGACCTTCTTATTTCTAAATTGCCTTACAGCTGTTATAGATATTTAAATAATAGCCGATGCAGTTTAACGTGCTTTCCGAAGCATGGAAACGTCTCGCTATGTATCCAGTGGATGGCGGCTCAAACAACGCAAAGCAATCTGTGCGACTGTTATTATTAAACCACTTGTCCGTTATTTTAAGTAGTTATACATCTTTTTTTAGCCTTACAAAACATTCTTGCCAAGTAATGTGCTCTCAAGCGCGGATCCAGGGGAGGGTCATGGGGGTCATGACCCCCCCCCCCCCCTGGGCGACAGGCTGGGTCATAGGTGGCCACTGCAGTTTTATCTAATTTTATTTATAAACGTAAACAAATTATACGCGAAAGACGCACATAATCATAATAATATAATTCTATGCTGTTATTGGTTATAAACTATATTATAAGTTATAATATAGCTGTTTATAGTGCAAAACATCGAATATAATTATCAACGGCGGATCCAGGGGGGGGGTCATGGGGGTCATGACCCCCCCCTGGGCGACAGGCTGGGTCATAGGTAGGCAATGCAATTTTATCTATAAACGTAAACAAATTATAGGCGAAAGACGCACATAATTATAATAATACAATACTGTGCTTGTTATTGGTTACATTATAAGGGATAAAAAAAAAAAAAATTTGGACATTTTGAACAGGCCGTAACTTCGAGAAAAATTGTCGTACGGGAAACCAAAAAATAGGAAATTGTAGCTCCAAGTGTCTAATTTTTGCATTATAACTTTTAAATATTGTGCTTCGCGGATTTTTTGAGTAATCTTAGAAAAACCAGCAAGAAAAAAATCTTTTTTTTTAGTTTTTTTTAAGTTAAAGGTGGGTTTCAAGATTTTTAATGAATTTTCTAAGAATAGCCATTTTTTTCTGTCACATGAATTTGACATTGCAACAAAAAAAAACGGCTTTTGGTGGTTATTTGGAAAGTCAAGCACTGGCTCGAAAATATTGAGAAACCACTAATGTTAAGTGTGCCTTTTTCAGTTCAATATGTCCACAAAAACCCTACGAAAAGCCAAATCAATCCAGCCAGTCGTTTTTTTGTTTCACTGGATACAATTTCTGAAAAAAATTAAAGGATTTTTGCACTGAAAGCTCATAATTTTTAAAAATGAGAAAAAAAATAGTTTTTCAATCTTATTCCACATGTTTGTTCCAGAAATCCAAACTAATATTATAAATGCGAAAGTAACTCTGTCTGTCTGTCTGTCTCTTCTTCACGCCTAAACCACTGAACCGATTTCAATGAAAGGTACAGATATAGTCTGGGACCCGAGAAAGGACATAGGATAGTTTTCATCCCGGAAATCCCCCGGGAACAGGAACTATTAATCCACGCGGACGAAGTCGCGGGCAAAAGCTAGTGCTTATATATTTTCAAAAAAACAAATGGTGGCCGCTGTGCCTATTGTTCTATCGCGCACCAGCAAGTCACGCGAGCCAACCCCTCTACCCGACGCCCGCTCTGTTTATCAAATGGCGAACAAATTCGGACGCGGGAGGATTGATTGAAGTTGTAATAGCTCGTAAAAAAAAAGAAAAGTGTTAACTTTTATAAACTACTAGCTTTCGCCCGCGGCTTCGCTCGCGTTTAATTCGGGGTAACACAGTTCCCCTTTCCTGATTTGTAGGTACCTGCTACTTGTAGTTTTTGCCCTAGCGCCTTATTTATTGTAATAGCAAAGCTAAGTTTTTCCTTTTCTTCCCTCTTTCTCCCTTTTTTTTTGGGTTGGGAAATCATCAAATAACTTGTTGTTGTTGGGGGGGCGTGTCAGACTTTTACTGACTATAACTTACCCATGTTCCTTCTATTGCCCTTTACGTTCCGGGGCCGCGGTATCTCTTTCGAACAACCCGCAACCCCGGCAAGCGGAGGCTCTGGCAAGCCCCTCTGCTTTGCCGACATCTCTTTGAGGCGCGCGTGAAACACGAACGCGCCGTCGACACGGCCTGTCGTCAATAGACGGACGGACGGTGAGCTACCCATTGCTCACCGTCCACAGGCCCGCATCTACGGTGGCCGGGAGTCGTCTCGCGGCGCCCGGCGCCCGGGGCGTCTCCCGCGGCGGCTGGGTTGGTTTGAGGTTCTCTTCCTCAAACGCCCGGCCTCCTCCTTCACTAGCATGACTGCTTCGCGGAAGGAGGTGACCGCTTCCCATTCCCTCTCGCTCCGGACCATGGACTGAACCAGGGCCGGACGCGAGAGATCGCCGCCGCCGATCGCATCCACAAGGGCACGGCGGTGCTCCGCCCAAGCTGGGCAGACCGCCACTGTGTGATCATCGATCATAACAATGGTGACACCCGGGCGTTTCCTCCCGCCCAATTATGTACAGGAACCTCCCGAAACTTCCGTGTCCGGTGAGGACCTGCGTCAGGCGTCAGGCGGTAGGTGAGGACGCCATGGCGCCTCTCCAGCCACTCCTCAAAGAGGGGACTTACCGCCACTATTGTAGCGTACCCTGCACGGGGTTGCGACAGTCGCTCTCTCCATGCCACCATGAGATCGCACCGGAGGTCTGTCCGCTAAGCGGCAATTTGCCACGGTAGAGGAGTTTCCCCCCGGTGTAGTAGTGCCTCCGCGCGCCACTCAAACAGGCGCGCGAGCACTATCGCCTCCAGATCCCACGGTGGCAATCCGGCAAGGAGGCTCGCTGCCTCGCCGGAGATCGTGCGGTAGCCCCGGATCAGCCTAATGGCTACCACCTTTTGGGGCGCGTTCAGGTAGTGGGCGGCGCGCCGCCCACTCCCTCATTTTCGCCCTCATTTTTTGATTTAAAAAAAAATCCTATTGGCCTATGTCCGTCTCCAGGGTCCCAGCTATCTCTGTACCAAAATTCATCAAAATTGGTACAGACATTTAGGCGTGAAGACGTAACAAACAAACTCACTTTCACTTTTTTAATATTAGTAAGGATTACTAGACTACTCGTGTCAATGATTATAAATGAGTACCAGCTTTGCAAAGTGAAATGGCAGCGAAATCAAAACATTCCGCTGGCCATTTCGACCCTCGTAACTTGAACTTGAACTTGTGATAAAGACTTGATCCCAACATAAGAAGTTTTTTTTTGTGTATTCTGGCGACACTACCCGTTAAGGCCTATTCAGACCTAAGCGATATTCGCTGCCGCTGTGGGTAGAGGTACATACCACGCGGGTTTCACTTAGCTACCGCGCGTTATTCTACCCACAAGGATAGCGAAATCCGCTTTGGTGTGAACAGTAATATTACCACATACCCACTGGGTTTTCTCTGACGCAGACGGTAGCGAATACTGCTTAGGTCTGAATAGGCCTTAAGTGTTGCAACGGCGGAAAAGTCTAAGAAGGGACAAAACTTGGCTTGGCAGAAGACCGCCTGACGGGCTTAGCTCTTTTGCACGTTCACAAGTCAATAAATATAGATGACGAGGAACTTATAAGGCGTTTTGCGAGACGACACAAACGAAGAATACATTTCATCATATAAGTTTGTAATGTTCTTCAGTGTGCTCCAATTAAATTAAAATAGAATTTGACGGTGATTCCGTCTGCGACTAGGTAACTCCGCTGCAGTGGAAGACCAATGCAATCGACCCCATGAAATCCTATCCGTTTAGCGGTTTCATTCAACGTGAAAAATTGACAAACACACTTTCACGTTCCGTTATAATATTAAGTATAGCTATATCTATCCGAACTAGACTACGGAGACAAGCTGTCTGCGACATGGTGACCCCCCCCTGATATAAAAGCTGGATCCGCCCTTGATAATTATTCAGTTGGTTGTAAGTTTAAATTTGCAGCGGGCGTACCAGCGAGAAAAAAACCACCTGGAAAAGTTTCACTGGCATGTATTGTCGCATAAAGATCAAGGCCTTTACTGTAAATATTATGTTTTGTTTGCTAAGTTACTGCACTTAGAGGTGGCACCAAGGTGGCACACAATCAAAAAAGCTTCTAAAACGACTAGTTTAAGAACCTTTGAAAGTATTTGATGATTTTCTAGGTAATAATGGTAACCTAACAGACCAGTGATACCAATATCACGAAAGGGCCGTCAAAGCAGGCAAAATCTTTTAATTAACATTCCTTACACAGAGATTGAGATAATGAATCAAATTAGTAGTCAAAGAAAGGCACGTAGTTCACGAGAACAGCGGACGCTTGCGACCAATAGTTTTTTTTTTTATTTTCCTTATCTTGCAATCTATAACTGTGTGTGTGTGTTGACTATAAGCAGATGAGGTGTAGTCAGTATGGCTTGTTGGGTGCTAGACAGTTCCCAGCGGAGCCCACCCTTCATTCAATGGAGTCGCCTTCAGGGTGACTGTTGTAATCAAAAATATCACGTCGTTTCTTAAGGCGGCGAAGTGTTTCGGGGATGGTAAGCTGTCCTGCAAGCTGATTTGGGTGTTTTATGAGTCTTTATTTATAGCTGGACCCATATGAGTGGATTACTTCTTGAACCATTGGTAGGTTAAGAATTTCGTGGATCGTGGCGCAAGGGCAAAAACCTCAGATAGCCAGTACCTGCAAATCAACAAGAATTCAACACGAGCGAAGCTGCGGGCAAAAGCTAGTTATTTTATAATTCATAATAATGTTAACTTATGAAATTCTGTTCATATTATACACGATTAAAATTTTCATTAAATTCAAGGCCTTAAAAACATGCAGCTATTTGCTGTTAAAAAAAAACTATCAACGCCGAATATGAGCATGAAAGAGTTTATTGCAGTGATAAATATAAAAAAAAATCCACGGAGGCAACATTGCACGCTGAACCAAGCCAGTGTGCGAGGCAGTGTATTGAAATTTATTTATTTTTTCAGCTTTGAACCCCGCTGGTCCTCTATGGACTAAAGCAAACGGTCGCTTGGTTCCTACGGATGGCCAATACGTAGAAGTTATCCACACAGATACTGACTTGTTTGGATATGCTAAGCCTTGCGGTGATGCCGATTTCTACCCCAATGGAGGTACTGGAATGCCTGGGTGTATCTTAAGCTGTTGCGACCACAACCGTTCGTACGAATATATGGCCAGCTCCGTCAAGCACAACCATCTCGTCGCTAGAGGATGCAGAAGTCAGAGACAAGCGAACCGCAATATGTGCCGAGGTGATCGTTACCCTATGGGTAACAGTGACCTATCTAAATCAAGGTGAGAATTCAGTGATCTCTGCTTCCTGACCGTATGTCAGAGCCATTCCGTATGTCAGAGCCATTTTACTCCGAAACTATTGGCACCACATAGTTGAAATTTGGAGAGTACATAAACGCCGAACCGACGCAGATGCGTACTTCTACCGCTCTGGACAGAGCGGAGTGGAGTGTCAGACTTGTACATACTGTACACCCATATTTCTTCTTTTGCCCTTTATGTTCCGGGGCCACGGTATCTCTTTCAAACAAGAGATAGGGGCAACAGGCTCGAGTATATGATTTTATTTTAAACTCGATACCTCCACGCGTTTCCCAGATAAACGGTCTTGACAGTCAAACGACAACAAAGTGATCCTATAAGGGTTCGGTTTTTTCTTTTGAGGTCATCATCATCTGCCTAGCCTTTTCCCAACTATGTTGGGGTCGGCTTCCAGTCTAACCGGATGCAGCTGAATATCAGTATTTTACATGGAGCGACTACCTATCTAAGAATAGAATAGAATAGAATAGAAAAATATTTATTCGAAACAGACACAACACAACAGCAAAAAGAAAAAAAAAAGGTACACAGAACGGAAAAACATGGACAAGGTTGCGCTGAGCGTGCCCATAACGAAAGGGTTACCAACTCAGCATATGCTAGGCGTCAGACACCTAACGCTGGTTTTCAGTTGGCACCCGCAGTGACACACGGACGATGGCAACAAGTACAAATAAATAAGTAGATACTTAGTGATAAAATAATCCTTACTATATCCTTACTATATATAATATTATAAAAGCGAAAGTGAGTTTGTTTGTTTGTTTGTTTGTTTGTTTGTTTGTTACCTCTTCACGCTTTAATGGCTACACCGATTATGATGAATTTTGGTACAGAGATAGTTGGAAACCAGGAGACGGACATAGGCTAATTTTTATTTTAAAAAACTGGGATGTGAGGGAGAAAGAGGGAAGAAAAGGGAAAACTTAGCGTTGCTATTATAAATCAATAAGGCGCAAGGGGAACTGTGTTACCTCGAATTTAACGCGAGCGAAGCCGCGGGCAAAAGCTATAATAATATAAATGTGAAATAACGATATAATTATGATGTAAATAAGTAATAATAATAAAAGATAAATAGAATAGTGTGGATCTGAAAACATTACCGCTAACTTCATTCTTTATTTAAAGAAAGCAACGCTCCGACCCGCGACGTGGCGCATCAGTCGACCAATAGGAGGCTGACGCGCCAACAAGACGCCCAATCTTTTGTCATTCCGTCTGAAGCGGCAATAAGCCTACCGACACCTTGGACAAAAGTCAACAGAAATACATTGCTTTGAAGAAGTAAATAATATTAATTACGTATAAAACACAAGGACTCAATTAGTGTAGAAATTAAGAGAAGATAACAAAAAATTAATTAAATTAAAATAATATCTGACCTCCACAACCCAGCTAATACTGGGTAATACGATACCCCTTGGTAAGACTGGTTGTCAGAGTTTCGGAACACTGACTACCTGTAACGACTGTCAAAGATCTACAAATGACAGCCGGTACCAACGGCTTAACGTGCTTTCCGAGGCACGGAGGAAACTCGGTATGTAACGGGTGGTCACCCATCCACAGACCAACCTAGGCAAGCGCGGCTTAACCTAAAGATCGCCCCGAGCGGCTACTATTATTTACCCACGAGCTCCACGAGGTAGGGAACCCTAAAAAATCAACGAAAATTTATTTGTACAAGATTTGATAGGTACTTAATTTCGAGTTTCTAAAGTCCGATATAATAGGTCTATTTCATCAAACTGCATCCATAACTTTGTTTTTCATTAAGATACTATAAAGAACAAAATTAGTTTTGCGCTAGAATGTAAATTTCCATTCAATTTGAATGAGCATAAAAAATTATTGTTATTGCATTGTTTGGTGCTAAAGAACCCTGTGTGTGCGTGTCCGACTCGCACTTCGCCGGTCGTAAGATTATAGTTTATTTCCGTTGTTTGTTTGATGTACGCTAATTTTACAAAAGTGACATAGTGTTTTATTTTTTCTCCACCAATAGTGATAGTGCAGTGGTAAAGTGGAATTCCCAAATACCTACGTGTTGTACAGAGATAAAAAGATCATCAGTTTTGACACCTTGGACCTATGATCTCTCTAATGCTCTAAGTGGTAAATAATGTTGAGAAAAAAATCATATAAATAATGTGGATCGGTTGGGACATTTTTAATTGTCTAGCAAGCTTTGTTACAATAGCACGTAATGAAGTGTATTTTACTGTTATTCGTCGTTATTTCGGGTAAGTATGTTCAAAATTTAGACATGTTAACTGTCAATGTACTTAGCAATCAAAACTAAATCATTTAGGTAGTTTTGCTATTCTAAAGCCTTTTGTGGGTGCGTTTCATTATTAACGTAATTTTTTAAGTTTTATAGCTTTGGTTGGCACCGACTCCAAAAGTAACTGACTAATTGTGACATGTCAATGTCAAATGTCAATTTTCAATTTTGTATTTGTGTTTTTTTTTAATATGATTTGACATCTTTTTGGAGTAGGCAAAGGTACCATCTTAGAAAGTGGTGTTCTTTTTTTTTAAGATTATTGTTTTAGGTACTTCTTAGTAAAAAAATAAAGTAGAAAAAACAACGCTTGATCCAGACAGTGCAATTACTCGAGTCACCTATGCAGAAATCGGATTTTTTGTAACAACCTATTAAGAAGTTAAAAATTACTTGCGAGAATAAAAATAATTCAAATAGAATGTGGAATACAATTAACAAAGTTGCAAATCTTAAAAAAACGTTACGTCATTCTAGTAAGTTACTCACTCTGTCTCTCTGAAGTCTTACTTTCTCTTTGAAGTTGTGTGTCACAGCCACCAAGATATTATATGGTGCTATTGATACTGACTGTGAGGAGGTGGGTTCCGTTATTTCTAACTTGAAACTCAGCAACTGGTATTAATAACAGCATGAGTGCTCAAAGACGCAAAGTGGAGTCTTATTTCGGTCAGTGGTTAGTCTTAGGGGCGGAGTTTCTCCTTTTACACACGTTTACACGCGCGCCTTGCGTTCATTGATAATAATAATTTCTCAGTTTGTATTATAATTAAATGGTGATAAACCGCCTACTCCAAACTCCGGTCTGCTACTGTGATATTCCTAATGGGTTAACCCAATAACACTTTTTGCCCGACCCGGAAATCGAACACAGGACCCGTATCGCGCATGCGATAAGTGAAATAATAATGGCTTGATGATAACCTTTTGTTTTTAAATATTGATAAGACCAAATACAATCTCCTTAGCTAACCGTGGTAATATGTGCAAGTACATGGAAGTTAGTGCACATACTTTTAACCTAGCAGAAACTTGCAGTTGCTCCTAACTAACTCGCACTACCAATATAAATAGTACTTGATTCAAGTGAGGAAACTTTGTCATTGCAGACGAGGCGGACAAACGCACGAGCCGCCAGGCGAGAGCGTTATAGAGCCGAAAACAGCATTGACAAATCCTCATGTTAATACATTAAACGACGTTTTTCAATACACTTCGGAGAAATTAAATAACAGAATAGAAACAAAAAGCACCGTTGTAATTTATCAATATTATGAAACTATGATTTAATTTGGGTTTTTCCCGCTCTTTGTCTTCTCATACTGAAGGAGAAACAAAAGCATGACAGCGCTAAGCAGTCTTTTATTAAAAATAAGAAATTTAATATTTTTTTGAATCAAATCAAATAAATATCAATTTGTTGTAATAAACAAATTATTTTATAAATTATCATGTTTATTTGATAAATATGAAGGCCTTAAAAACAAGCGCCTACTTGCTCTAAAAAAAAAATACTGCCGGCTATGCGTGAATGCCGTGATGAAACAGAAAAAAATAAAACCCTCGTTGTGATAAATGAGGAAAAAGCACGTGTATGAAATCCATTGGATGTTGAACCTAAACGTAGTGCAATAAGAGCCAGTTTTCGAGGAAGTGTATTGAAATATCTTTGCCTTATTATAGATACCTCCCTAAAATGGTCTGCACATTATCCCAGTAGCTGCCCGCACGAGAAAATTAATGCCAACCTTTAGAAAGCTTACGACCTCTGCTGACCATCTAACTTTACATTGTGTGCACTACGTCCTTGCTCCAGAGCTTACTGCTGTATTGTATCGTTGTTTGGGAAGGGGTTGGCATGACCACTTTGTCTAGCTTTGAGCGAGCACAAAGAGGTATATTGAAGGTCTTGCTTGGACGTGGAACTTACATAGTGAGAATTCTGTCTTAACTGTGAGATAGCTTTATATCAAACGAAACTGAAGAACGATGTACTTGACGGATCACTATTCGTGGACTAACATTCCACAATCACGAAAATTTTCGTGTTTGTGTTCTTCCAATTACTTTTAACTCATTCTATTTTTTTCAATAATTTTAACTTATTTTTTACATCTTAATCAAGTCAGTATATAAAACTGTTTTTTTTATTATTTTAAACAAACAAGTTTTTTTGTAATTTTACAGCATGTGCTGCGAGCGTCCACACACCAGAGGGTTACAAGGAAGGTGATAGGTACTTCTACTTCCCAAAGGGTGACGACGGTACTCCTCATCTTATCGATACAAATAAACCCGCAGATATAGAATTTATTGAAAAATACACTGAGAATCCAGATAATAATGGATATTTTCTTTATACCAGGTACTTACTTAGTTACCAACTTTAGTTACCTGCCCCTACTTCCCTTTTCTTCTTTGTAAGAGGTTTCAAACTGAACTGTGTTTAAAAAGCTTTTCTTTATAATCATTTTACTGACTACCCAGTACTGTTTCCATGCAATACGTTTGGTGGGTATAGGCAATTAAACCTCTTGCCATCAATTAATACTTTCACGAAACAACTTTGATATCACGGTTAGAAAACATACACTTTTCAAAAGGTATGGTGTAGCAAATTTTTATATACAAACTTTTATTCAGTCTTTTCGCGGGCAGTCTTCAATCATTTCGTAATTCGCTATATTTGACAATAAAATTATAGTCATCATGCGCCTGATTCCATTTTTCTTTCATCTTTTTCTTTGTGCTATCGATGTGTGCAACACCATAATAGCCCATTCTCATTTAAGACACAAAACTTTGTTTTATTTTCAGGAGCAATCCTACAACACCTCAAAGTTTAAAGTTTAATGATTCCAACTCAATATTGACATCGAACTTTGGACCAAAAATTACTGTTTTCCTGGCTCATGGATGGGGTGGAAATGGCAGAGACAATTTTAATGTACAGCTCATTGATGGTATTATTTTTACTATTCATATTTTTATAGCTTATATAGATGCGAAACTCCCACTAAGAAGAATTTTTAAATCTCTATCCTTGCACAAATCGTACGTAGCTACAGATATACACTTAAGGATATCTAAGAGTTTCACCCTTAACATTTTTATAATTCTTATGTTGTTCCTATCCATTTTATGAAAGCAAATATTATCTAATTCGCTAAAATTGGCTTTTAAACGCAAATCCCCATTATAATTGCAATTATATTTTTTACAAAGGATATATTTTACTAGTTAATACATTTATAGTTACATGACCATGGTACAAAAAAAAAAAATAAAACGAACTTACTGTACCTACCGTTTTTGTACCCTTTTTGTTTTTAGCTTTTCTACAAGATGGCGATGTGAACGTTATTGCTTTCGATTGGAGTGGACTGGCCAGCCAATCCTACATAACAGCGAAAACAGGAACTGCTGCAGTTGGCAGAGAACTCGGTCAATTTATAAACTGGCTCGTCGCTCTCGAATGTGGCGCTCGTTACGAAACCTTTCATTTAGTAGGATTCAGTCTTGGTGCTCATTTAGTTGGGAATGCTGGCAGAAAAACGGGAAGTCTAGTCCGTAGAATCACAGGTAAGAGTGAATTTCAACAGGTGCTATAAAATTTTCATTTCCGTGTTTTTTTTTCATCTTAAGTTTTTTTAAGAAAAAAAAACGCTTTTATTAAAGTTTTTGATAATGTATATATTCTGGCTTAATATCTAGCAGATAACTTAAAAAAACTAGCGACATATCAGTATTAAAAATTTCGTGCCACGGCGATGAAATATGCGTGCACGGCAATGAAACAAGCGTCGACGGCAATGAAAGAACTGTGCCATGGCAATGAAAGAATCAATCCACGGAAATTAAAAAATATTTTATTTAATGAGATAGATAGAATAAAAATGACTGTTTATTAGGTCTTGATTCCTACACTTGTATGGGAGTAAAATTTGGGTAAGGAGATATTACAAAAAAATAATGAGAGTACATTAAGTAAACAAAGACTGTTGAATTACACTCGCAACACTACTTAGAGACTTTAATACTACAGTCTTTCTTTTCTTATACATACTCCCATTCTATTCTTCCTTTTGTAATATCTATCCAAATCTTACTCCCATACAGAATCTGTCTGGGTTTGCCTTTCCCTCTCGGAGACAGGCATGATCAGATATATTTTTGCACTTGACAAAACAAAATACCTTCTTCATAAAACGTATATTGTGATCTGTAGCAAGTAAGATGCATTTTCAAAATAACAGGTACTAAAAACACAATCATCTCGAATCTAGATACTCTTAAAACTTTTACGTCGCTTTTGTTCTGCCAATCTTTTCCTCTCCTTTCTCTCCTTTTCAAATATTTTTTTTTAGGCATCCTAAAAATAAGCAATCCATTATTAAAATCAGTTTTACTATCTGAAAACTCAAACCAGCTACAATTGATGATAAACTCTCTACACGAAGAAAGTCGAAAAGTAGGATTGGAAATCAACTTAAATAAAACAAATGTTATGACGAACCACACTAAAATACCTATATACCTTGAAAATCTACCTTTAACCTATGTTGACAACTACATTTACCTGGGAAATGCTACATTTACTGCCAAATCTCATTCAACCCACACAATAACGCAAGAGAGGTAGAGAGAAGAGTCAACATCACTTGGAAAAAATTCTGGAGTCTCAAGGAAATTCTGAAAAGCGACATGACCATAAAGCTGAAAAGCAAAGTCATGAATACCTGCCTACTACCCTCTCTAACATATGCCTGTCAAACATGGAAACTTACAAAGAAAATAAAAAACAAGATTACAACAACTCAAAGAAGTATGGAGAGAAGTATTCTGAAAATTAGAAAAATCCAAAAAATCCGCCATATAGACATAAGACAGAAAACTAAAGTCATCGATGCTCTCAGTTACGCACAGAAATTAAAATGGCGATGGGCAGGTCATGTAGCTAGACTCAGTGACAACCGTTGGACCAGAAAAACAACATCATGGTTAGGACCTTCAGGTCAAAGAAGAAAGGGTAAACCAAATGCACGCTGGACAGACGACATCTTAAAAATAGCAGGAAAAAACTGGATGCGAGTAGCAGAAGATAGAAAACACTGGCTATCTCTGGAGGAGGCCTTCACCTTCCAAGAGAGGGGTTCTTGCATTTAAATTATGAATATAATAACAATCAGTTAGAAATTAGGAACTTACAAGTTATTATCTTAACAATATACATTCCTAACTCAAATACTAAAACACCTTTTGTAACGGATACTTAGTTTTAAATGTATTTTTATTTATTTTTTTTAGCAAGAAATAAAAGGCTTTTTTATTTTTATTTTTTATTTATTTATTAAAATCAAAGTCAAAGTCAAATTCTTTATTGCTAACTAAGTGTCGTAATTTAGATTTTAACAAAAGGGTAGGTTCTTAGAACTTAGTTGCCTGTTTAGGCATTGCAATTTAACAGTTAATGATACATACAAAAAAAAACATTCTAAAGTAACCAGTCAAACTTTTTACATTATATTAAACATTATACTAATTATTATTATTCATAGATTTTATGTCATAGGATTATCATCACATTATAATAAGTTTTAACAATCATTGCTCATGTAATTACAAAATATATTAAATCATTATCTCTCTTCCAGGAATTCTTTTACAGATAAGAGTAGTATGCATTTTTAATCAAAAAATCTTTTAAGTTCTTTTTGAACACACCAATTGAATGTATGTTTTTAATGTGTATGGGTAATCTATTGTATATTTTTATGCTCATACAGAAAATACTATTGCTATAAACTGCAGTGTGAGATGTTTTATTGCGTAATATATTTTTAAGTCTACTGGTTTTTAGTGTGTCATAACTACCAGGGGCGAAGGTCCTATAGAAGCTATAAGCCAGGCTTGCCCTAAATTATAATACCAATCAGACCAAATAGTTATATAACCTACTACCTAACTGTACCCAAACTAACATATTATAACATTCATGAACAAAAATATTTTAAATACACGCAAATTAATTTGCCGCGCGCTTACTTTACCAGATCCATAAAATACTACGACTCAATAAAAGTCAATCATTCATCAAATTCGAACAAAATTCAATCGTGTCTGATTCGGAGCGATTCGTGACATGTCAACACTACCGAAAGCGCGCGTAATGCTCTCTCGCTCTAGCGAAAGACTAGCGTCTCTTTCGCACTCGTTGGCTTTCAATGGGGCTTTTCATTTGTATAGAAGTTAGATACAATTCATTGATAAATTTTAGGTACTTATACGGCGATTTATACGGGCTAGTAAAGCCTGGCTTGTCCATTAAGTTCGCGCATATCATCCGATGACCGGCCTGAATATAGTTGCAAGAAAAAGTGCAACAAATTGCGAATGACGATTGTTATTATTTTGTTTCTTTTGAATAGTTTGGGAACTGTTTTAGATTTTTGATTTAGTTAAGTTATTTTAAATTACTAACTAATTTGGTGAAAGTTTTTGGTGCGATGTGACAACCTAAGATTTTGTTAAGTGATTAACTGATTATAGTGATTTTAATTTTAAAATGTGAATGCGGAAATTGGCGCCTGAAAGGTATGCTACATTGAGATAACTTAAAATTCATCGTATATTCAATGAATCCACAAGAAATTATTTCTTGTAAAGACCAGTAGGTATGTTTATTCTAGTGTTTTGAAGGAGCGTGTCAAACTTTTTTTGGTATAAAAAACGCATCAAAATCCGCTTCAGAATAATGCTTAATGGTTATTTCGTAAGTCATTTTGCATGATTTATACTTTGAGAGTTTGTGAATGTAAAAGATGAATAGCAAAATAAAGAATTAGATGTTCATTAATTTATTAGTGAGATTCAAACGTTGATTAAATATTCGTAAGCTTAAAAAACAACAAATCGATAATTCGTAATATGCCATCTAGTGGCCATCGATTGAATTATTTTACGAATTATTAAACCTACGTTATGAGATAGAACTTTGATGTCGCGTGGAGTCTCGGTACCAATAGATGGCGCGTGGAACGTTTAATCCCATACGTGAAAGGTAAATAGGTAATAGATTTTTCAAATTATAATTTACAATTTTTGTGACTAGAGCAGTATTTCAACTATACCAATGACTCCTAACAATCACAAAAAACACTAAGAGGGGGGGGGGGGCATATTAAAAGTCGATAGCTTGCCCTCCATCCAGGCCCCTCGCCCGCCACTGATAACTACTGATGTCAGATCGAACTAAAATTGAGGCCTCATAGATATATATAGCAGGAAGGGTTAATATCTTGAGATTTATAAAGTGAGGTTTGCAAGAATCTGTTTGGTGTAACCCACATATAGATCTACTGCACTTTTTTTGTGCCTTGAACGCCACTTCTTTATCTGTTGAGTATCCCCAGTATAGTATCCCATAAGATAGAGTGGATCCCACATAGGCATGATAAGCACTAAGTAGTGTGGTTTGGTTAGATACCTTTTTGAGCATATAGAGGGCATAAGAGAATTGACTTAATTTATTACAAACACTATTTTCATGCGTTTTCCATGACATATTAGAATCTATATGAATACCTAGAAATTTTGTACTTGTAACCTCAGATACAGTTTCATTATTGTATTTTACAGATAATGGCACTGATTTTGCGTTCTTAGTTTTAAAATTCATGTAATGGGTTTTTGTAAGATTTATTTTTAGATTATTTATTGTAAGCCAGTTTATTAATTTAGATAATGATTCATTTATTTCCAATTCATGATTTTTATTTTTATTATTTGTGAAAAGAGCTGTACTGTCATCTGCAAATAAAACCATAGGGTACCGAATGGCATTAGGTAGATCATTTGTATAAATGAGAAATAGTGGTGGTCCCAGTATCGACCCTTGAGGAACACCATATTTTATTGACCTTGTGCTCGATATATATTTCTTTTCTGTTTTTGTGAATGGGCATAATTGTGTTATTTCAGTTAACTGTTTTCTATTGCTGAGATAGGATTTGATTATTTCTAATGCTTTTCCCCGAACTCCGTATATTTCTAGTTTATGTAGTAGTAGTCCATGATCAACGTAATCAAAAGCTTTTGTCATGTCCATGAATAGAGCTGTTACCTGATTTTTTTTTATCTAGTTCCGTTATAACTTTTTGCAAAAGCTGATGCATAGCCATATTAACCGATTTCCCGTTTCTGAATCCAACTTGATTGTCTATTATAATGTTATTTTTTTCGAAATATTCAATGAGGTTATTATAAAGTACTCTTTCAAATATTTTAGCCATTATTGGAATGAGAGCGATGGGTCTATAACATCGCATATCTTCCACATTTTCTTTTTTGAATATTGGTGTAACTACAGTAGTTTTTAAATATGTTGGGAAAATACCTTCTTCAAGACACCGATTTATTATGTAGGTAATGATTGGAACGATTTCATATACCACACTTTTAATTATTTTTGTAGAAATACCATCACAACCTGTACTGTTGGTGTTTTTTAATGTCATGATGATTTTGACAACATCGCAAGGGGTAACTGGTGATAAGAAACAAGAATTCGGTTTGTTATAGGTTAAGATTTTAGCATAGTTCAGTGTTTCATTCGTTAGTTTTAAAACGTCATCGATAAAAAAGTCATTGAAAGTTTCTGCTATGGTACTAGGAGCAGTTATTATGTGGTCTTTATATTTTTTATTCTATTAATTTTTCAGGGGGGTTATTGTTTTTGAATTTATTGATTATTTGCCATACTGCTTTAGATTTATTTGTTGATGTTTGGATATGGTAGTTGTTTTGCGACCTTTGAGTAAGTTTTATGATTCTTTTAATTAATTTTTTTTGCATATATCTTAAACTTACTTTTATCTTTATTGTTACCTGATAGTCGATATGTTTTGAGTAGCAATCTTTTACGGAGGGAACACATTTTTAAACCTTTACTGAGCCACTTAGTATTGCGTATAATTGGAACCATAATTTTTATATTTGGAAAGCAGAGGTCATAAAAAAGTTTAAATAGTTTATGAAATTCTTCAAAAGCATCATTTGGGTCACTTATTCCATAGCAATCACTAAAAGTCAGTGCTTTTAAACATTCAATAAATTTTTCGACATTTTCCTTGCTATAGTCTCTTCTAAATTTGTACCAGACTGTAGTATGTGAGGGTGCTTGCGTGTGTGTACATAGATACGTGTGATATAGTACCAAATGTTACATCATTTTGTAAGGTTAACATGAAAACATCTTTTTGTAGTTGACTGTACAGTAAAAAACTCATCAAGTCTAAAGAGAGACCAGAGAGAGAGAATCTAGAGTTAACTTGACGAGTTTTTACTGTCAGTAATCGGTATTACAAAAGATGTTTTCTTTGCCTAACCATACCATGGCGATGAAAACGCAATTCACGGAAATGAAATACCTGGCCACGGCAATGAAACTAAATTGTTTTACAAGGCATGGCATTGAATTCTTTTTTATTGCCATAGCAAATTTCGGCCACGGAAACCACGGCAATGAAAGCACGGCTATGAAAATCAAGGCAAAAAATATAAATAACAAAAAATCTATTAACTATTCGAAGAAATAAATACTTCACAAATTAACATATGAGAAATGGTGTTCTATCGAATGCTTACTCATGAGGACAAACTTATTCAAATATAAGTTATACCTGTCCACGGCGATGAAAGAAAAAATGTCCAGTAACATAAAAATTGAATACTTACATTTATTGCGCGAAAACGCAGGCACGTCCTTCCACGTTGAGCACTAAGGCAGCACTAATGCTAATATGCAACGTTAAGCATACCGGGACGAGGGACACAAGTCGTAGGTAAAACAATATCCTTGAACATGATTAGGACACGGCGGTGAACAGTAGTGTAGTGAAACACGATCTTGCTAGATAAAGACTGATTTATTCGATTGTGCGGTATGCGAACTAAACATTATAATAAGGCTACCCACAATATATAATAATAACATACAACATCTTCCCCTTTTATGAAAAACAATAAACTAATTAAATTCCCACCACCATTTACACAAGAATATGAAAATATAAAGTTTTTACAATTATCTGATCTATACAGGCACAATATCATCCGCTACATAATTTGTTTAAAGATCAATTCTTTTCTAAGTACACAAAATCATTTACTAACTTACGATTATTTTTAAGTATATAACCAACTAGTCTAACACATATGTAGGTACATATATAAGTCTGTGCTTAATTACTTTTTAAAAAACATTGCAAGTTTTTCACGTGCCCTTCGAGAAGCAGCTCGGGTTGGCTGCACTACAACAGAATCAGGAGAAGAACTAGCCGACCTAGTGACAGCCCTATCGTTGTCGCTCAGCCCCTCATTCATGCTTTCCGCCGCATCACTGTAGGTACTCGTGCGCTCATTTTCTTCACTGTCACTATCCTCCTTCCCTTGTGTGGAAGCAGAATGTAACGGGGTTTCCCTCAAGCTCGCACCTTTCATGATATGCCGTCTGTTGCGGCGGTATCTCCGACCGCTGCTGTCAGTGAGGAAGTACGATCGCGGCTGCGGCGCTGGTGCCTGCACTTGCATATACCGGCGACGCTTGTCATCATCAGTAACAATTACAGTCTCTCCTGGCTTTAATACCGTCAGCTCTCGAGAATGCATATCGTAATATTTTTTAGTTAATTCACGTTTTGTATTTATATTTTTGTAATCATTATGATTGTTTCGTTCTGGTCGTAATCTTTCGGTGTGTACTGGTAAGCGAGTATTCAGTCGCCGACCCATTAGCAATTGCGACGGTGCACTAATTCCATCCCTCGGCGTTGTTCTGAAATTTAACAGCCCTAGATAATAATCTGTACCAGTACTTAGTGATTTTTTTATTATTGTTTTCACTGTCCTCACAGCCCTCTCACTAAGTCCGTTGGACTGTGCGTAGTTGGGTGATGATGTGGTATGTGTAAAACACCAATCTTCTGCAAAGTTTTTGAATTCCCTGGAACTAAATGCGGGACCATTGTCACTCATTAGTTCCGTTGGAATCCCATGTCTTGCAAACTGATCTTTCATCGCTGCAATGACGGCTCTGGTTCCAATATTTGTTAAGGCGCTTATCCCAACAAAGTTAGAAAAATAATCTACTAAAATCAGGAAGTGCTTTCGATCGCAGAAAAATAAATCAGCGCCAACCTTTCTCCATGGTAATTCCGGGATCGAATGAGGTATCATAGGCTCCTTAACATTTCGCGCTGCGTGCTCCGCGCAGGTAGCGCAGGCGCGCACTACCAGTTCCACGTCACGTGACATGCCGTTCCAAAACATGACATCACGCGCTCGACGCTTGCAGCGGTCGATACCCAGGTGTCCCTCGTGAACGCGCAAAATCATTTCACCTCTCAGGTCACGAGGTATGTACACTAAATGGTTTTTGAAGATCACGTCGTCGACAAGCTGTAATTCTTCTTTATATGGCCAATGCAATTTTATAATCTCATTTAAATCCTCTTTATATCTAGGCCAACCATTTTGAATATGATAAGCTATTAATTTGCATTCCTGATCCTTCTGTGTGACCTCTCTGACCATACTCAGCTTGCTATCACTGAACGGCACGTTTGCTATGAGGAAGCACGCCTGATCTTCTGCTTCACTTGTCACTCTGTCATGCACGAGCTCCGGTAAAGCTGCTCTCGATAGTGCGTCAGCTACATACATAAACTTCCCAGGTTTGTATTTAACTGTGAAGTCGTAACGTTCCACGCGCAGCATCATTCTTTGTAACCGAACCGGCACTGCATCCAAACCTTTTTTAAATAAGGCTTCCAGAGGTTTGTGATCTGTTTCTACTACCACATCCTTCTTCCCATACACATACTGATGGTACTTTTCCATTGCAAATACGATCGCCAGCATTTCCTTTTCAATCTGCGCGTATCTCTTTTGGGTGTCAGTCATCGTGAGGGAAGAAAACTCAACCGGGCGGCCATCTTGCAACAATGCGGCACCCAATGCCGTGGAGCTAGCATCCACTGTGACCACGACCGGCCGGTCGCCCGAGTACAGCGCCAACACCGGCGCGCTGCTCACTGCCTGCTTCAACTGGTGAACCGCAGATTCATGTACCTTGTCCCACACCCACTCATTGCCCTTTTTTAGCAAACATCTAAGTGGGTTTGCCATTCGCGAATAGTTCGGAATAAACTTTGATAGGTAGTTAATCATGCCAAGAAATCGCTCTAAAGATGGCCTATCTTTTGGTTCCGGCATACACATTATTGCTTTTATCTTGTTTGTGTCGATTTGCATTCCTTTTCTACTAAAAGTATGCCCCAGATACGTAACTTGTTCTACACAAAACTCACACTTCTCCTTATTAAATTTAATTCCTACTTCCCGAGCCCTATCTAGCAGTTTCATCAGTCTATCATCGTGTTCTTCTTTTGTCCTTCCCCAAATAATTATGTCATCTATAAATGAGTCTACCCCATCGAGATCTTCTAATAGCTGCCGAACTTTACCGTGAAACACCTCACTCGCACAGTTGATGCCGTAAGGTAATCGTAAAAATTGATACCTCCCGAATGGAGTTCCAAACGTACAGAGATCGGCACTGTCATCATCTAATTCAATCATCCAAAATCCGGAGCGAGCATCAAGCTTACTGAAATACTTAGCATTTGTCAGTTTAGCGGCAATCTCAGTAAGCGTAGGTAGTGGGTAGTGTGCGCGGCGCACCGCTCGGTTCAGCGGCCGCGGGTCGAGGCACACTCGTAGGCTGCCATCCTTCTTGGCCGGCAACACGATAGCATTCACCCATTCCGTTGGATGCGACACCTTACGAATTATCCCCATGTGTTCCATACTATCAATGTCAGCTTTTAATTTGTCTCGTATCCCTAAAGGTATTTTTCTAACTGGGCAAACTGAAGGACTTGCATTTTTTTTTTAAATAATTCTATATTTACCGGGTAGTTTTCCAATTCCATGAAATAAATCATTATATTTATCCACTTTGAGTGTATAAACCCTCTTGACTAAACCTAATTCTTCACAGGTGTTTTTTCCCAATACACTTTGGCATCGATCATTTGATATTACAAAATCTATTAAGTAGTTTTTCCCTTTAAATGACCACAATATCTGTCGTGATCCTAAAATCGGAATATAATTCCCACAAAAAGATTGTGCTCTTATGCAACATGGTCTGATATCTTCTATTGATAATCCTAATTTTCGAAAATTAACTAAAGATAATACATTTAAGTCCGAACCTGTGTCAAGTTTAAATAATTCGCTCATTCCATGACCATTTTCAGCCAAAATTAATTGTTCATACCACTTACTGTCTTTATGTTGTGATGTTTGGTCCACAGTTGATACATAGAATAGCTCGTCGTCACCATTGTCACTCTCCTGTATTTGGTACACGCGCTTATTACCTTTAGACATACACATATTTTTGAAATGACCTTTATTGTAGCACAAATAACACTTCGCAAATCGCGCTGGACACCGCGCGTTATCATCGTGAGCACCACCACAAGCACTACAGCACTTTGAATCCGTATCACGATTCGGAACAGAATCGAATCCGTGACCCGACGACGCCGCGAAACTCCCGGCCGCTGAACTATAGCCTTGCGCGCGGCCGCTGTGTCGAGCCGCTGTCGCAGGCGCAGCGCGCACGCATCCCCGCGTGTCCCGCGCCGCCGCCGCCGCAGCCCCCGTAGGTCCGCTGTGCCTCGGTACACGCGTACTTGATAACGCGTCAACCGCGCCACTTTGCTCCTTACATTTCGTTCTTTCTATATGTCGGTTCTCTTCGTAAGATACCTCGCTTGCTTGACATATTTTTACAGTTTTTTCCAATGTTAGCTCGTCTGCTCTAAGAAGTTTTTCGCGCACACTTGTGTTGTTTACTCCACAAACAATACGATCTCGTATTAAACTGTCTTCTAAATGCTCAAACTCGCAATGTTGGCATAATAATCTTAATGCTGTTACATAAGCGTCTATGTTTTCGCCATCCATCTGATTTCGTGTAAAAAATCGGAATCTCGCCATAGTTGTGTTACTTTTAGTACCGAAGTGTTCATCAAATTTTTGGATCAATACATCGATGTCGTCATCCTGTCCTTCCACCTTTATTTTAAAAGTAGAATATATGTCGTATCCATCAGCACCTATTAAGTTAATAAGCAAGCTGGCTTGAACATCCTTCGCTTCTTTGTACACTCCTGAAGCTTTTAGAAAAACCTTAAACTGTTTTAGCCACTTGCGCCACGTGTCAGCACGGTTCGCCGGACCACCTTCTAACACTAGTTCGGCTGGTGGTCTCGCGTGTTCCATATTCACACGTACTGTCTATCACCACAACACACTAAAACCACGTTGATAATGTCTAAATTTTACTTCCGAAAGCGTAATTCGTATTTAACGCTGTCACCATGTAGTGAAACACGATCTTGCTAGATAAAGACTGATTTATTCGATTGTGCGGTATGCGAACTAAACATTATAATAAGGCTACCCACAATATATAATAATAACATACAACAAGTAGTTCTGGGACAAATGATTTTTTATTAACCATGCGTTGTATTGTTTAAATATTAGGTCCTTACATATGAATTTGGCGTTTTGTATGGAAGGAACAAAAAGTCGAATATTTTTTAATATAATATATTTAATTAATCAAAGTATGAACCATTGTTTTCAATGCACTTTTGCCATCTTATAGGTAGTTCATTGATCCCTTTACTAAAAAAACCAGTCGGACGGGAATCAATAAAATCTTTGAAGGCGATTTGGACTGCCCCATCGGAGTTGAATTTTTTCCCTTGCAAAAAGTTATCCAAATTGCGAAAAAAATGGTAATCTGTTGGAGCAAGGTCCGGGGAGTACGGAGGATGTCTAAGACATTCCAATTCAAGCTCTTCTAATTTGGTAGCCGTCTGTTGCGCAGTGTGTGGTCTGGCGTTGTCGTGAAGCAGCAGTGGCGTGGAGCGATTGACCAGCCTTGGTTGTTTAGCCGCTAGCTTTTCCATCATGGTTTGTAATTGCTGACAATAGACATCAGCTGTAATAGTCTGGCCAGATTTGAGAAAACTGTAATGAACAATACCGGCACTAGTCCACCAAACGCTTACAAGTAACTTTTTTGGGGTTAATTTTCGCTTGGGGCAGGATTTGGCTGGCTGGCCAGGATCCAACCATTGCGCTGAGCGCTTCCGATTATCGTAAAGAATCCATTTTTCATCACAGGTAATGATTCGGTTTAAAATACCTTCATTGTTGTGCCGGTTCAGTAATGTAACGCAGCAGTCGACGCGCGTTTGCCGGTTTGCTTCAGTCAATTCGTGAGGTACCCACCTTTCAAGCTTTTTAATCTTCCCAATTTGCTTCAAGTGAATTAAAACAGTTTTATCACTAACATCGAAGCCTGCAGCTAACTCGGACGTGGTTTGCGATGGGTCCGCTTCCACAATAGCCTTCAATTCTCCATTATCAACTTGGGTCTCAGGCCGTCCACGGGGCTTGTTCTGTAGGTCGAAATTTCCAGAACGAAAACGTTGGAACCAAAAACGAACTGTGTTTTCTTTTGCAACATGACCGCCATACACATCATTCACCCTTCGAGTCGTTTCCGCAGCACTAGTGCCACGGCGGAACTCGTACTCGTAAATAATGCGATATTTTAAATTTTCCATTTTGTAAAATGAGTGACGCAAACAGAAAAAACAGAAGAAAAAAAACAAATGAATGACGGTCATCGAAGCACAAATACATGAGTAAATAGCTGTACAAATTTGAATTTGGAATTCCTTACCAAAGAGGAGAAATTCGTGATTAAAGTGGCCAGTACGAAAAACGCCAATTTCATATGTAAGGAAATATTTGAATAAGTGTATTCCGTAACAATACTTTAACTATTCATGTATCAAATAAAACTAGGTTTTAATATAAATAACCAATAGATTTTTATCAATGAGGAATAATACACAACAAGGTGAAGTGTGGACAAACACGGCAATGAAAGATTTCGAGGTTTAATTTATTTTTTTGGAGTATCTATTAATCCAATTACATAAAATATTTAGTGCTACACATAGATTACTATTTCACCTAACCGGAAAAAAATGTGAGAATATTATAACTATGTTTTTCATCAGTAAACATGTACATGTGATCTGCGACTAGTTGTTTTGCACACACGCGCTGTATTTATATGTCTTGTAGAGCAAAAACATAATATTATTATTGCCGAGTCCCTACTGCACCTATGTCAAGATAATGACTTCAACTTTAATTGGTTGTTTGTTCTAGGTCTGGACCCTGCTGGCCCTCTTTGGAGATTTGATGACAACCGCTTAACCCGAAGGGATGGAATATACGTAGAAGTGATCCACACAGACAATGTATTCTTTGGTTATGGCGGCCGGTTAGGCCATGCTGACTTTTATCCAAACGGAGGGACAGACCAGCCCGGCTGCCCAGAAATACCACAAATAAGTGACCAGCAGTGCGTGTTGGATAACACTCTGGGTTGTACCCACATCCTTGGAAATCTGGGTTGTTCCCACAGCCGTGCCTATGTGTATATGGCTACCACCGTGAAATATAACAATCTCTGGGCCAATGAATGTGCTAATATAACGAAATGCAATAATAACAGATGCACGGGAAGTCTCTACCCTATGGGTAACAGCAATATCTTGAAGTACCGGTAAGGATACAAAAGTTAATATTATTCAGAAATCTAAACAACGGCAGCATGATGTAACTTCCAGCTTTATCGTGCTTCATGTACCTACAAGCGTTTTACACTTTTTGTTTATTTTCAGAGAGGGTATATTTAGAGTCAACACAGAATAAACCTATCTGTTCCGAGTAAAACGAAGACACAACGTTGAATACCTACCGTGCAAAGCATTTATCAATTTGATAATAATCATCAGATTTATCGTTGATTGAAATAACTATACGATTTGTTCACTTTATGATATTTTATAATTATGTAAAATAAACCATTATGGAAAGTTGAAACAATTTATTTTTTTGTTATATTTATTTATGTTTAAGCAGTTCTACCAAGCTTGACATTATTAAGATGCTGGTTGTGAGACTTTCTTATTTCTAAATTGCCTTACAGTTGTTATAGATATTCAAATAATAGCTGATGCAGTTTAACGTGCTTTCCAAAGCATGGAAGAGTTTCGCTATGTATCCAATGGATGGCGGCTCACACAACGCAAAGCAATCTGTGCGACTGCTATTATTTTTTACTAGTGTTATTATTTAACCAATTGTCCGTTATTTAAAGTATTCATACATTTTTTTTTAGTTTTAAAAACATCAAGTAATTTGCTTAGCATAACGTTCTACTTGCTAATAATACACTAACTGATAAAAAAGTACTTGTATCTCTTTATCACGCCACATGGAAAATAATCATGAATTGAAATCTTTTTGTAAATAAGGACCTTATTCAAAAACAATCGGGCGATAATTAATCTGACTGGATAGTGCTAGTCATGCATCATGAAGTTTTTTTTTATAACCTTTATTTTAATCTCAAGCGATTATGCCAGCCTCGTAGTTTTACAATTTAAATATAATAAACAAGGTAATAACTAGGGTCTTAACTTAATTAATTTAACAATCAGGTGATATAACTTAAAAGCTAATTTGAAGGTAGGTTTAGACAAGATTGAGTTACACATTCCAACGTCTCTTAAACTAATTCCGGCTTCTGCTTCTAAAGCCCTTCGTTCTTCTCCGACCCGAGCACACTCTACCAAAGCGTGGTAGGTATCTTCCCTTATGTTGCAAATCAGACAGTTTGGGGTGTCAACAACCTTCATAAGATACCCGAACGCATTCAATGGAATGTGCCCGGATCGCACACGCATGCTTATTACTAACAATCGCCTATTTATCTGGACTACAGAGAGCCAAGGAATCCTTGGTGGTTCAGATTGGATTGTCCTGTACTAAAAACCCTTCTCTTCAGATCTTTTGTCAAAGTACGACTTCCACATGCTATTGCAAATTACTTTGACATCTCTTAAAATATCTGTAAAGAAGGGTAGAGGACTCCCAGATGTTCCTTCATACGTTCCTATTTTTGCCAATTTGTCCACTTGGTCGTTTTCTACCAAACTAACATGTGATGGAATTTAACTATTTTGCCACTTTCCTTCAATTTCAATATGATTATAATAAGGAATAAGCTACGGGCAAACCTTGTATGCCCGAGGTGCACCGAGCTATATGCTGCAAAGCGCTTTTTGAATCACTAAGTATCAAAAATTTATAATGATTGCATGACATCAAGTATGATAGGCTTTCCGAAATAGCATACATACAATTTCGCTGCCATTATGGAAACTTCGTAATATCACAATATAAATATGTACAGTATGGAAACTAGGCCTATTTGTAGAAATTAATACCTACGCTCCACTGCAGCTTTAGCATAGTATAAAGAGGGGAAGTAGGTTATCTCCGGCCCTATCCGCGATATAATTGCCTACTGTCATAGGGTTGTCACTTTTAGCTAAATATTAATTCAGTACCTATAAATTGGCAAGGGTCGGGAAGTTGTATTTTTTACTTTTATTGTCTGGGTACAGGGTTTGTCAGGCCTCACTAATTTGTACTATCACAAATTCATTAGTTTAAAGCCCAGCCCTGTCAAAGATAACACATCTCTTATTAGTCAATAAAATTCAACAATGGTTTTCCTATCAAATTTAATATAGAAATGTATTCAAGATACAGAGCAGCATTATTTATAACTAACTTCCGCCCGCGGCTTCGCCCGCGTGGTGTGTTGATAAAAAGCAGCCTATAGCAAAAATAACAAAATCGAAGTATAAATAAAATTAGGTACGTTTCATTTTTAAGGTTACGTCTCCAATGGGTAAAAACCTTATTACTAAGTCTTCGCTGTCCGTCCGTCCATAGGTAATGGTACGGATCTAACTAATAGGTATGTATTATAAAACTTCATAAAACCTATGTTTTATTATATTTGATGTAATTAGATCTTATTGTACCTATGTTCACAAATAAAGGATTTGAATTTAGTTTGTAAAGAACCTGTCAACTCAACGTACTCTGTGCTCACGCGTCTGCCCGTGTTCGGGTCACGCACTCGAGCGATGATCGACTTGTTCCCTCACCCCGCCCGCGCGGGCCAGCCTAGTCACGGCGACACGAAATTAATTTTGTTGCGCGTTATTTTGATTTTGCTATATCCCCTAAAGTATTTATTTAATCTGCATGATGTAAAGGGAAAAAATAATCTTCATGAAATGTTCATGCCAACCAACCTATTTAAAATGATAATTTATATGATAATACGATTAATACTGTATTTCTGTAAATAGCTTTCTAAGTTAGCGCTTTATAATTGACCATTTGTTTAAGTATTAAAATGGATATAGTATGTTATCCTTAAGATATAGACATATGTCACCGCTGACTTTTCTGTAGACCTATATAAGATACATAATTACACCATACATTATTTGGTTATATCTTAAAGGGTTTTTTTTTTTTTTTTTTTCGGGTGGGAAATCATCCAATGACTTCCCCCGCTCTGAGTGGAGCGGGGGGCATGTCAGACTTGTACTGACTAAAACCCACCCATGTTCCTTCTATTGCCCTTTACGTTCCGAGGCCGCGGTTTCTCTTTCGAACAACCCGCAACCCCGGCAGGCGGAGGCTCTGGCAAGCCCCTCTGCTTTGCTGACTCTCTTTGAGGCGCGCGTGAAACACGAACGCGCCGTCGACACGGCCTGTCGTCAATCGACGGACGGACGGTGAACTACCCATTGCTCACCGCCCACAGGCCCGCATCTACGGTGGCCGGAAGTCGTCTCGCGGCGCCCGGCGCCATGGGCGTCTCCCGCGGCGGCTGGGTTGGGCAGATGTTCTCTCCCTCAAACGCCCGGCCACCTCCTTTGCTAGCATTACTGCTTCGCAGAAGGTGGTGACCGCTTCCCATTCCCTCTCGCTCCGGACCATGGCCTGAACCAGGGCCGGACGCGAGAGATCGCCGCCGCCGATCGCCTCCACGAGGGCACGGCGGTGCTCCGCCCAAGCTGGGCAGACCGCCACTGTGTGCTCCACCGTGTCCTCCGGGCGATCGTCACAATGGTGACACCCGGGCGCTTCCTCCCGCCCGATGATGTGCAGGAACCTCCCGAAACTTCCGTGTCCGGTGAGGACCTGCGTCAGGCGGTAGGTGAGGACGCCATGACGCCTCTCCAGCCACTCCTCAAAGAGGGGACTTACCGCCGCTATTGTGGCGTGCCCTGCACGGGGTTGCGACAGTCGCTCTCTCCATGCCACCATGAGATCGCACCGGAGGTCTGCCCGCCGAGCGGCAACTTGCCGTGGCAGCGGGTTTTCCCCCCGGTGTAGTGCCTCCGCGCGCCACTCAAACAGGCGCGCGAGGAGTCTATTTAGTCTAATTTACAAATAAAAAAATACGTGTCCCTTATTTTAGAATAATCTAAAAGACGGACTAAATAGAATGTAATTACTTTGACCCTGGAAACTACTCTATAGAACCAGCACCCGACTGATACAAAGAAATGAGGTTAGGACCTCATTTAATTTTTGAGGTAGGCCTCATGCTCTGCAGGCTGGTCTACTAAGGGACATTCCCTACGGAAAACCCCGTATTAGTAATGTAACTGGTATGATATGTTATTTAAATTCATTCTGCCTCATGAAACGTTTATCGCATACATAAATGCCGGAAGTGTTTATTTAAGTTCTGAATGTCAAACATCCAATGATTATTTCTTTTTGGAAATACCATGGGAACGGACCCATGTTTGTTTTTTCAAAAGTTAAAATCATTTAAAAACAGACAATTTTGTTCAATAATCTTAATTTACTTTGTCGTGAGTAAGTTAAGTAAATAATGGTACACATAGGTTTACAAGTATTAATAAAAAACTTTTTAATAAAAAAAAAACTTTTTTTTTAAATTGGAAATTTGCTTTACTACCGTAGTCGGTGACTTTTTGCCACCGACTTCTGGAAGTAAAGTTATTTTCCACTTTTTGGTTTTATTTTCTTGGAAGTCGGTTTTTATAAGACAAGTTATAAAACGATCAGTTTTTTTCAGTTATAAAAAATACACGTTATGCTTGGAGGGGGGAAGAGGAATATCCTAAAACCTCACGACCTATCTACACCACAGCGGAGGGGGGGCTATAAAACTGGTCTAAAAGGGTTTAGGCAGCGTTTTCGTTGAAAGCTCCCAGTCAGCATACTCTTTGCCGACATCTTCAACAAATATCGTTAATGTACACAGAAATAAATACAAAAACTTAACAAATTATATACTAAAACCTTTCTTAAGAATTACTCTATCTATTAAAAAAAACCGCATCAAAATCCGTTGCGTAGTTTTAAAGATCGCATACATAGGGACAGACAGACGGCGGATAGCGACTTTGTTTTATACTATGTACCTAGTGATAAAAAAAGATAAAATAAACCGAGCGAAGTTCAATAGGTAATCTGAACAGACAATTCTGGAATTGATGAATTATTAAGACACCCAAACACACAGGAATACTTTCTCCCGCGATTATCAGACATTTTTGATTCATTAAGCGGTGCCGAAAAGCCGTGACCCGCGAACCTCGTGCAGAGTAAGCCCCGACTGGCGCACCTCGAAATGAGCCGAGATCTTGTTTAGTGTGCGTGCGGCGACGCATAGATACTACGGCGCACACATACAAGCCGCGCGCGGTGCGTTTGTATGAAGATAACGTACTTCCCCTCTTTATACTTTGGCTTTAGCGTTGTCACTCTTAATGTTTTTGAAACTGAACTGTATTTATTAAAACGTTTGATTCTGTATTCTGTAGCGATCAAACAATCGAGTTAAAATAACTAGTTTACAAATAAAATTTAAATAGGTACATAATCTTGGCTTCGGTTTATACCAGTAAAAGAAGATCGTTTACAACATGGAACAGTTTAATATTAATACACAACAACTTGTGAGCTTTGTCATTATGGCGTAACCTTTTACAAGTTATGGTGTGAGTCGCGGAAAGACGAAAACGTTTCGTTCTGTTATAAGCATACACTGAACCCTAAAAAGCTCAATCATCATGGCTTTCAGCCATCTCAGTATAATAGAAGTAATCAGCAATAATCGCACACTCCTCACACACATACCGCACACACACCACACACACACCCTCACTCAATATATCCTCTCATACCCCCTCACACATACACACTACTTTTCCCTACACTTTACACATTAAAACCCCAAGTAGCACGTGCGAGCTCATACTGCCTGCTCATCACATAACACGTGTTGAATGCATGTTTGTTTATTTATTTTTTTTAATTGTATTTTTAATTTATCTTTTTGATTTGCTTTTTAATCTTTAGAAGACATAAAAAAACATGTGCCATAGATATAAGGGGAAGACACTAGCTCCTGTAATACAGTGTACACTAGCGCAGGAGCTAGGGAATTCATTAACATGTTTGTTATTTGTTTATGCCAATAAAGATTATTATTATTATTTCGTTTATTAATTTCTACACATATTTTTTATATTTTTACATATTCTTATAAAACAATAAAGAAAAAAACATTTAAAAATATAAAAAATAGTAGTCCACCAGCATCGGGAACAGGGTCCAAGCTACTGGTGGTCAGGGCTCTTGAGAGAGGAACCTCCTAACAATACGGGCCGTGTCCAGAAGTACTGCTTTCTGAATCAAGCCCTTGATCCAGCTGCCAAGCGATAGCCTCCTCAGGTGTTGGTCGAGGCTATTAGCTATTAAGCCATTGGCCGACACGACTATCGGCACAATGACTGCTGTATTTACGTGCCACATGTCGACAACCTCGCGAGCCAGATCTAGATACTTGAATTGTTTATCTTTCTCTGCCTTCACGAGGTTCTTGTCGTGCGGAACCGTTATATCAACAATCATTGCGCGACGCTCCAATCGATCTATCACCATAATATCAGGCTTATTGGCAACAATAGTCCTGTCAGTGACGATAGATCGATCCCATGACAAGGAGATATTACCATCTTCAAGAACTGGGTCGGGCACATAATCATTGGTACTAAAGTCAGTCTATTTCGAACCTTTACGGTGATCGGTTGCATAACCCCCCTTTAACATTTATTGTAGTAATTATTTAAATAAATATTAATTTTCTTTTAAATCATTTCTTTTTTTAAAAAAGCCTCTTCGAAGGGAGTATAACATTTGCTGGCAGCGGTGGGATACGGAAATCCCCAGTGCCGATTCGCGAAAACTACATTTGCGTTAAATCAATAAGATAGACTCTCCGTATCCTGCAATCCTATAAAATAAATAAATTTTAATAAAACCAGTGAAGTGTTCATAAGTAGCACATTACGATTCTGTGAGTGTACATCCTGAGCGCATAATAATAAGTGCAGCCTAGTGAGTGTAGCACGAAGGGGATGACGGGGGCTTCGTTCGCTCGCTCACTTTAGCCCCCGTCATCCCCTTCGAACCTAACCTGTCCGTGTCGGGGTGCCGAAAATTCCGAGCTCGCTTCGCTCGCTCTTGAATTAATTATTCGTTAGGGAATTAATCTAGCTGACATAGCCCGGGTAAGGTCGACGAAGGCCCCTCCGGGGCCTCCTCTCTCTCTGACTCCAAGGGTCAACAGTAACCTAACACGAACCTAAACTGTCCATGTCGGGGTGCCCCGAAAATGTTTCTAAGTCCAGGACGCCTTAAAAAGGAAGGTTACATTTTACCTTCTATTTCAGCGGTTATTTTTCTAAGTTATTATCCTCAGTGGTCCGCAATGTCCGCTGGCGTTTCCTCACATCCTATACTTTGACCTTGACCTCGAGGTCAAGGTCAAGGTTATTAACTTTGAGTGTCCCCTCGCGTTTTTTCTCGTGTTTTTATTTTGACCTTAAGGTCAAGGTCAATGACCTTAGGATCAAGGTCACTGACCTCAAGTGTTCTCCGGTATTTTCTGTCATTTTCATACTATGACCTTGAAGTCCAGGTC
The DNA here is from genome assembly GCA_905475445.1 of Ochropleura plecta. Lineage (NCBI taxonomy): Eukaryota > Metazoa > Arthropoda > Insecta > Lepidoptera > Noctuidae > Ochropleura > Ochropleura plecta. Next base: position 16,242,968 of record FR997723.1, read on the forward strand.
TTTGACCTTGAGACCAATGGCATTGACCTTGAGACCAAGGTCATTGACCTCGAAGTGAAGGTCACGTTGAGTGTCCCCCAGTGTTTGCCTACCCTTGTCCTCCCACATCCCGTCGGGTCCCGGAGCAGTCATGTCAGTCAAGTCCCAGACGCCTTAATAATGAGACAGAGAAAAAAAATTCCCGCGAAAAAGTTGTTCCTTTTGATGTCCCCCATACGATAAAATCATAAAAAGAAAGTATTATTAACTTTGAAAATTTCATCAAAATTTTTCCAAGTGTTTTTTCCTCAGTGCCCCGTTTCGTACACTCCAACCCTTTACCTTCGCAGGTTGAAGGTGTAAAACGTAATATTTGAAATAAAAAAAACGAATATATTTAAATTTAGGACACAAATAAAAGCGAAAGTGAGTTTGTTTGTTTGTTACGTCTTCACACCTAAATGGCTAAACCGATATTGATGAATTTTGGTACAGAGATAGTTGGGACCCTGGAGACGGACAAAGGCTATTTTTTTTTAATGAGAAATGAGGGAAAAAGAGGGAAGAAAAACGAAAACTTAGCTTTGATATTACACAATTAATAAGGCGCAAGGGCAAAAACCTCAGGTAGCCAGTACCTGCAAATCAACGAGAATTCAACACGAGCGAAGCTGCGGGCAAAAGCTAGTTATTTTATAATTCATAATAATGTTTACTTATGAAATTCTGTTCATACTATACACGATTAAAATTTTCATTAAATTCAAGGCCTTAAAAACATGCAGCTATTTGCTGTTAAAAAAAAACTATCAACGACGAATATGAGCATGAAACAGTTTATTGCAGTGATAAATTTAAAAAAAATCCACGGAGGCGACATTGCACGCTGAACCAAGCCAGTGTGCGAGGCAGTGTATTGAAATTTATTTATTTTTCAGCTTTGAACCCCGCTGGTCCTCTATGGACTAGAACAAACGGTCGCTTGGTTCCTACGGATGGCCAATACGTAGAAGTTATCCACACAGATACTGACTAGTTTGGATATGCTAAGCCTTGCGGTGATGCCGATTTCTACCCCAATGGAGGTACTGGAATGCCTGGGTGTATCTTAAGCTGTTACGACCACAACCGTTCGTACGAATATATGGCCAGCTCCGTCAAGCACAACCATCTCGTCGCTAGAGGATGCAGAAGTCAGACACAAGCGAACCGCAATATGTGCCGAGGTGATCGTTACCCTATGGGTAGCAGTGACCTATCTAAATCAAGGTGAGAATTTAGTGATCACTGTTTCATTTAATCAGTTTAGTTTGAATGACTATAAAGTAATTATATATAATAACTAGCGGCCCGCCCCGGCTTCGCACGGGTACATATACACACACACATACACCCTTCTTTTTTGCGTCGGGTTTCAAAAAAAAAGTAAAATTATAAAGGAATTTTGAATTTTTTTTAATGATTTTTTTTTTTGCATATTTTTATTTTTAAATTTTATACAAATATCATATTATCTACAAAACAAAAGCCATTAGTTTTAGTGAGTCAGAGCTTCCCTGTAAACGATATTTGAAGTAGTTTTATTTTGTGGCAGCAAAATAAATTGATTTTCAGGAGCTCCGACACGTGATAGACCAACATACAGTTGGCCATGAGTGAAACATTCTTTTCGTAGGTCGATCCCTAATAATTCGAAGGTTTGGCCTTGGGACTTGTTAATAGTTAACGCGAAAGATGATTTGACCGGAAACTGAAGTCGTTTAAAAGGGATTGGCAGATCATTTGGGATCATCGGTATCCTCGGTATATGAGCTAGTTGACCAGCTGCTGGGCCAGTGATAATGGTCGCTACAATTAAATTGTCCTTCAATTCCTTAATAAGCAGTCTCGTCCCATTGCACATGCTCGGAGGGCTTAAATTTCTTAAAAGCATTATTGGAATTCCAATTTTTAACGTCAATTCATGTGGTGGCAGTCCAGAAGGGTTTAGTGAATTTAAAACAATCCTGTGGATAATGGACTGCGTCTTCGATATTAGTCACGGTATCGATCGATTTGTAATTTATTATTTGGCCGGAGACTTTTTGAATAATGAGATTGTTTATTTCGTTGACATTATCATTCCTGGGTGACACTATTGCCCTTGAATACAACCAATGAAAGTCCTTTTCGTGCAAATTCTCGATGTCAGGGTATACAGCATCTATTAAATTTTCTAAATTATGGACTATTTGGCCTACAGACTCATCCAGCAGGATGTCACAACTGCTTAAATTTGGAGTGGGAAAAATTCCTTCTCCAAGTTTTAGCAGTTGTTGTGGGAAATTACTATCTGTGATTAGCTCTCATATTCGTCCGTAATTTTAAATTTTCTGTCGAAGTCCATAAGGGAGACGATATCAAGCATGATTTGATGATATCTGCTCGCGTACCTCTGTTAATGACAGGAAGAGTCTGTCGGAAATCTCCAGCAAATACAAAAGTAATCCCGCCCATGAGGGCAGAGGAGTTTCTAAAATCTTTTAATGTTCTGTCCACGGCCTCTATATGCGCTCTGTGACTCATAGTGCATTCATCCCACATAATCAATGAGGCGTCTTGTAATAATTTACCAAGAGGGCTGTTTTTACGGATTGAACATAACGATTGTTGCTCAAGATTTACGGATAGTGGAAGTTTAAAAGTAGAATGAGCCGTTTTTCCATCCTTTAAGAGAGTTGCGGCAATTCCCCCGTACCCCAGTGACGCTTACATGGAGCCTACATCGCATGCTGGCTAGCTGAGCGCGGTGAGCGGCAACCACGCGACTTTTTTCTAATACTTGCATTTTAAAACTCGTGATATCTTCCGAATGAAATGTCCGAATTGAATCATTCTAAAAGTTATAAAAAGGTATTGAAGCCGTCCTGAATATAAAGTAATTTATTTTGATAAGGATTAATACCAAGGTACAAATAAAGAGCCTTTTCAAGCGGCGGCATATAAATTAAATTTTTAGAACAAAAACCGCTTACTGTGACATAACTATAATATTTAGACATATGCTGTCGCGACACTTTTTGTAGATAATGATAAAATCTGCAAAGTCGTAGTAAATGATTTTGTTCTATTATCAATAGTTTTCGCAGCGCACGCGACGTAAGGAATTTTTCAGGTCATTTTTTTACACCTTGTGTTACATTATTGGAGTTTCAGTAAGGATCCCTAATTTTTTTTAAATATAATATAACCTATGTTACTCGGAGATAATGTAGCTTTCCAAACGTGAAAGAATTTTTGAAATCGGTCCAGTAGTTTCGGAGCCTATTCATTACAAACAAACAAACAAACAAACAAATCTCTCCTCTTTATATAATATATATTATATTATTATTATATTATATATTATATATATATATATTATATTATATATATATAATATATATATATATATGTTACTGTAAAAGCCCGAACTACGGTAAATCTTAAGATTTTCCAGTAAAACCTAAGATTTACCGACATGAGTTGGTAAATGTAAGTATTTATTATGAAGGGACGACTTTTTCGGACTTTTACCATTCCAATTCAGTACATGCTAGGTTTTACCAATGTAGACTGGTAAATGTTGGTTTTAGGAATAATAATAGGGCGTTAAAATTATTTGATATATTTATCGTTTAGCATAATGTTTAAAACTCCGAATTTACAATGGCATACTTTTAAGATGGTTTAGTAGATGATTTAGTATAATTACGATTGGCAGAGTTCAAATTTAGCATTATATCGTTTAGCATAATGTTCATTTAGAGCGATGATTATTTGGTATAATTTCACTTTTCATGCTTTGCAGATGCAGAATTTCATTAAGAATAACTTTAATAGACATTAAGTCTTTAAACTGACATGGTCACTAAAATTATTATTAACGGTTAAAACCGGGTATTTACCATGTTTGTTATTTATTTTGAGTTTCCAATATGTTGGCGTAAACTGATACAGTGAGTTACAATTTTACAAAAAATATTAAGGCAAAAATAAGATTTTTTGGGAATTAAATATAAAAAAAGATATTTTATTTAGTAGGTTACCCGAAACTGAAGTATCTAGATTAGGTTAATTCCTTAAAAAAAGAAATGGGTTGGTTAGGTTAGGTTAAAACTGTGACCCCTACGCACGAGCCGAGCGAGTGGAGCGAGCGGTGCCGCGGCATCGGCCGGCGAACGACTTGCATTAATAGAAAAAAAAAGATTGTTTTTAGTAGGTTACTCGGAACTGAACTATTTAGATTAGGATAATTATTTATTGAATTAAATGACATTATTTCAAAGAAATAAATAATTTAAATAAATGGCAACAAATAATGACCAAGATGATTCTAACTACAAACTTTCTGCGATATGACAATTCTGTCGTTTTATGATTATCGATATGAAATATATGCCAAAAGACGATTCTGACTGTGAACTTTCTGCGATATGATGTTTCTAGTTTTAAATATGATGATGAAATATGTCTAGAGATGATTCTGACTTACAAAATTATGAGTTTTGAATGTACGTGTAATGAGTGCTGCCAAACAATTTTCTGCGAAATAAAGTTTATGCTATCCGTTGTTATGCAAAATAAAATTATGACATAAAAAGTTCTGCTATAAAGGGTGGACCCAATTTTTTTCGACATTTACCGTTCCTTTAATGTAAATCCTAAGATTGACCAAGTGAATGATGGTAAAAGTTCGAATCCCAAACTTTTATGGACATTTACCAATCATAATCGGTAAATCTTAGGTTTTACTGGAAAATCTTAAGATTAACCGTAGTTCGGGCTTTTACAGTAACATATATATATATTATTATAGTATAGATAATAAATTTCGTTTATTTCGGAACAAAAACAAAAGAATGTAGTACAACAAGTAAACGATGTTAACCGCAAAAGTATAAACTGTGGCGCAGCTAACAACGCCCATCTCCAGACACAGAATGGAATGCTGTTCCATGCAAAAATTAAAAAAATATTAAAAAACAAAAAAATAAAACAAAATAATAAAGATAAACAAAAGATTAAAAAAGAAATTATTAAATAAAGTACATGACATAATGATATGGGATGTGTGTGAGTACTGGGTGTATAGGTGAGTGTTAATGAAGAGTGTGAAGTGTGTGAGTATGTGTGTGGGTGTGTGAGGGGGTGATGACTCTATTACACTTCCACAAGTTTTTCTGTTTCGACATAATTTTGTGATTTTAACCAGGAGTCAAGTTTCATTTTGCATTTCCTCTTGGTTAATGGGTAAATGTGCAAGCTTTTATTTAATTTATTATATATTTTTGAGCTTAGGTGTTTGTAATCACGACTTGCAGCAACAGTTCTTCGAGACTCAGTTGTACAGACCCTATTTGAGCGGCGTACAGAGCTGCAATCAGGGTCAAAGGTAAGCTGGCTGTGTTTGCGTAGAATAGTTTGAAGAATAAATAGCTGTCTGACGGTGAGAACTTTGCAGAGAGTATAGAGAGAAGATGTCGAGAATCGGATAGGTTTCCTTGCCAGCACCTTCAAGACAGCTCTCTGCGCTCGTTCGATCCGTAGCATAAGTGTTTTACCTGCACCGCCTCAGACCACTAGGCAGTACCCCAGTACAGACTGAGCGAGCGCAAAGTAAACAGTCAATAGACAGCTAAAATCGGCAGCACATCTAAGCTTTTTAAATACATATATGAGTTTTCTCACACGAGCTACAGTTGAAGCAATATGCAGATTCCAGTTTTAGTTTGCTGTCAATAGTAACTCCAAGATATTTAATAAAAGGTGTATTTACAACTTGTTGACACTCACAGTAATTAGTGTGTAAGTTTAGGCAGGTATGCGCACGAATTTCAATTGGTGTGGGGGGTTGACTTGATTTCATGGTAGAAATCGTGATGAATTGGGTCTTATTGAGATTTAGAGTTAGAAGATTTGTAGTCAACCACCTCATGACAGTGCTTAAGGCAAACTCTGAGTAGAGGCGAGTTTCGGTCCAGTCCCGGCCATGAACGATTAGAGCTGTGTCATCGGCATAAGCTATAATTTTGCAATTTGGTAGGGAGAGCTGACACAGTTCATTCACGTATATAAGAAAAAGTGGGGGTCCCAGTACGCTACCCTGGGGTACACCAAAAGTTATAGTCTCATGTTTGCTGAGGTAGTTACCAAGTTTAGTTAATTGTTTACGACTTGTAAGATAACTCCTGAAGAGATCGTGTGCCGTCCCACGAATACCGATATGCTCTAGCTTCGAAAGAAGTATAGAAATTGAGACAGTGTCAAAGGCTTTGGATAGGTCTAAAAAGATGGCAAGAGCCTTGTATTTATTCTCCCAATGGCCTATAATCGTATCTGTAAGTTCTAGAACAGCATCTTCGGTGGATTTCCCAGTCCTAAAGCCATACTGATTATTCGAAAGAAGGTTGTATTTATTTAGATATTTAGTAAGTCTATTGTTTATAACTTTTTCGAGTATCTTTGAGAGTGTGCTTAATACCGAAATGGGTCTATAATTAGTGACATCATCCTTATCTCCCGACTTGTAGATAGGGTGGACAACTGCGGTTTTGAAGACAGGAAAAGTTCCTGTTGAAAAGCACAGATTGAAGATGAAAACAAGATTGGGATAAGAGTGTGACGCGTCGCCTTCAAGATAGAGGGAGATATACCATCAAGTCCAACAGCAGAATTGTCCTTAAGGCTAAGGATGATATTTTCTAATTCAGTACTATTCACGCAGTGCAGGGCCATTGACTGTGGTCTGCATGGCATGGAATTACCCGGGATCTCGTTGTTGGGACGGCTGTCGGAGATATTTTTATAGAGGGGCGATTGTCTGATTTCAGTTGCCAAGATTCCGCCGAAATTCGCAAAGTAATTGTTGACTTTATCAACAGACTGTGTCGGATCGGGACTGCAGTTTAGCAGTTCAAGGGACGAGTCTCTGGTTTGGCCTAGGTTTGCTACCCGTTTGACTAGATTCCATGTAGCTTTTGGGTTTTTTCTAGCCTGCTGAAATTCAGAACGTTTATATTCACGCTTGACCTTTTTCAAGAAATTGTTGCAGAAGGTGCGGTAGCGACAGAAAATAATTTTGTGTGTTTCATCGTCTGGGTGTATTTTAAATTTACGATGTAGCCTATCCCTGTGGCGTATGCATCTTAACAGGCCAGGAGTAATCCATGGCTTAATGATGCGCTTTCTACTGGGAATTTGTGAGACATGTGAGTGCGATTTGATGGCTAGGGATATAATGGAAACAAGTGATTCCGCAGCTTCATTTGGGTTGTGACACTGTAATATTAAAGAAAAATCTGTGCTGTTGATTCAAAATTTTTTTTTTTTCAAAATTCAAATCATTTATTTCAATTAGACCATTGCAGGCACTTTTGAATGTCAAGAAACAAAATGAATCTACAGTCCCGGTCATAAGGCATAATAACTTGTGAAAGTACTGTAGTTGCCCATTCCAAAGCGTTGATCTCTATGGGGAAGAATGGGCAAGAAACTCCATGGACACTCTTTTAAATTATAATATTTTAACAAAATCGTATTTACATCATTCATGTTGAGATTATACAAATATGTGAGAACGATGTAGAAAGTCGTGCACAGTAAGAGCGTCCAGAGTAAATAAAAAGCAAAATTTAATTTTAAATCTAAGTAAGTTCAAAAATGAACCGTGGTAGCTAAAAAATGACCAGTCCCAACTGACAGCGCCCGTTCACGAACATGACGTATGGATCAGCCCCATTCAGCTCGACCATTTTGAAGGGAGCTAAATGACCCGACACACCCGCCACCATCAGCGAGACATTTAAGTGAGCATGACACTATCAACCACCAGGGCTTCGTCAAGTCAATGATAATACATAGCACTCACATATGGGACGATTTGGTCAACAACCCCGGGCAAATCAATTTTCAATCTAGTGAGGTGGTGAGTTTTACTTTTTACATTAAGGTTGAGGAAAACAATAACAGGAGAGTGGTTTGTGATGAGAGAATCAATGATTAGAGTAGTAGCCGGGTTTTGAGAGCGGAGTATTACATGGTCAAGGCAGTTTGAGAGTCTAGTTGGGAGAGTGTAGGCTGGCAGCATTCCATGTGATGCTGTAAGATTGAGATATTCGTCCGTATTTGGGTCGGTACTCTCAGGTGTAATGTTCAGGTTGATGTCACCAATAAGAGCTACCATTTTAAATTGAGTTAAAGCATGAAGCAAGCTATCTAAGCTGCCAATAAAATTTGACAAATCTCTGTATGAAGGAGAACGATAAATTGCGATGAAAGCAGCTTTATTTGATACTTTAAGAAGAATAACGTTTGCCTCATTAAATATGGGTATTTCGACAGTGATGTCAAAACAATTTCTCACATAAACAACTACGCTACTTAATTAGAAACCAAATCTTCTCCCAGATTTTTTTGAATGAAGAAAACAAATTATAATTAATTGTAATGTTATAAATGTGAAAGTAATTTTTTTTAGGGTTCCGTACCTCAAAAGGAATAACGGAACCCTTATTAGATCACTTTGTTGTCCGTCTGTCTATCTGTCTGTCGGTAAATACTCTTTATCTCGGTATTCGGGTGTCAGGTTACGAATGCAAATAAAAAATGGAATGAAGAACCTCCTTACTAAAAAAAATATTATTTTAAGGAAATTTAACGTGTTCGAACTTCGAAGTTGCTGGCAAAAGTGAGTCATAAAAACAATATAAATAATTTCCTTGAAAATAGTGACACGGTGGGCCGTTTAGTGTGTGTGTGATTTTTCAGACGCCTTTCGCCAATTGGTTACAGCCCCATGTATGTTCAGGAATCCTTACTAATATTATAAAAGCGAAAGTAAGTTTGTTTGTATGTTTGTTACGTCTTCACGCCTATGGCCCAACCGATTTTGATGAATTTTGGTACAGGGATAGTTGGGACCCTGGAGACGGACATATGCTATTTTTTAAGTGAGATAAGGGGGAGAAAGAGGGAAGAAAAGGGGAGAGAAAGATTGTTTTATCATCACGCGGGTTAAAGTTAGCGTTAGCCCAAAGTAACTATGTCACGCGGACGAAGTCGCGAGCGGAAGTTGACTATATTTTAGGAGACAACCTAGCTCATTTATCTTTTTAGACAAAATTCTTTCATGATTTTCTGTCACTAAAAAATAAATTAAGAGAGATTGGCAATGATTTTATAATACCAACAATGACCAACATTCAAAACCTCTTATGAATTTATTTTTGTATTGTATTTGCATGACATTTTTTATGATTGTATGTCATATTCCGAGTGAACACAGCCAGAAGATATCCGTACTAAATGGAAGATCATTGATCAATAATTAATAGGCACTGCAACAACGTCGCCTACAAATATCCTTGTAAAGACTGAAGTTACTACGTTTATAAGAAAAACACACTATAATGTTTTTTTAAAGATTATTCATTTTGTGCAAAAACACATTAAAATGTTTTTTTTTAAGATTATTCATATTGTGCTTGTTTGCTTTTATTTTGTACCAAATACGATATATTATTCTTGAAAGTATTTATTCATACTTTGAGCATGTTTAGAATAGGATTTATTAAGATAAGTAGAACGAGGGCTAAAAATTAATTAAGAAAACCTTGAGTTATCTTTAATTCAAGTGACTCAGGTTCAATTAACTAGTTTTTACCACTGGAAGAAAATCAAGAAGCCAATTGGCTAAAATATGCGCCGAGACCGTATGTCACAGCCACTTTACTTCAAAACTATTGGCACCACATAGTTGAAATTTGGAGAGTTCATAAACGCCGAACCGACGCAGATGCCTTCTATGAACCGCTACACAAGTATGATGCGAAATTATAAATAGGGAATGTAATTGAGGGGGTGGCCAAATCTTCGTATACATTTAATTGTGTGGTTTGTCTTTTAATAGGTCTTAATATAAAAATATACAATGTGTCCGGTCATGGACTAGCGATATTCTAGATACTTTTGGAACGAGTGTTTTAATATACTATTACGATACACACTTGGGTCTAATTCACTTCCCCGCTTTTTGGCAGCCATTTTGAGATATTCTCTATGCGTGTACAAAAAATAATCATATCTCAAAGTATTGGTCTTACCGAGACGAAAATAGGTTTATTCAGAGGGCAACAATATTGTCTATGATGAGCTTACATTTTCGTAACTTTAGAAATCAAAATTAAATTCCAAAAAAAAATATGCAAATCAATGAAAGTTTTGTAAACTTTTTTGTGAAAAAAAACATGGTAGTTTTCTTTTTAAATCAATAAATTTGAGTATTAAATATAAATTTGAGTATTTTGTTATAGAATATCGCTAATCCGTGACCGGACAGATTGTATATGGTTTAAAGGTTTGGTATATACTTTTTCGATGAAATATTTGATTTTAAAGCCGTTTTAACCACCCCCTCAAATTTCTAAAATAAAAAGACGAAAATACTGAAAAAATCAGGTACGTCTAAAAAAACCGGCCAGTCAGACTCGCGCACCGAGGGTTCCGTACAAATTTGGGATATAAATGCACATTTCTTTTGACTGCTTAGGGACTCCAAGGGGCCACTAACTTTTTTTTGCGGTTGGAAAATCGTCAAATAACTTCGGCGGAGCGGAGTGGAGTGTCAGACTTGTACTGACCCACCCATATTCCTTCTTTTGCCCGTTATATTCCGGGACCACGGTATCTCTTTCGAACAACCCGCAGCCCTGGCAGATAGGGACAACAGGCTTGAGTATATAATTTTAATTTCAACTTAAACTGGAACGCGTGGAGGAATCCACGCGTTCCCCAGATAAACGGTCTTGACAGACAAACGACAACAAAGTGATCCTATAAGGGTTCGGTTTTTCCTTTTGAGATACGTAACCCTAAAAATCAACGAAAATAGATTTGAACGAGATTTGATATTTAGTTTCTAATATCTAAAGTCCGAAATAATAGGACAATTTCATTAAACTGCATCCATGACTTTGTTTTTCATTAAGATGAAGAACAAATTTAGTTTTGCGGTAGAGTGTAAATTTTCATTCAATTTGAATGAGCATTAAAAATATTGTTATTGGATTGTTTGGTTCTACAGGACCCTGTGTGTGCGAGTCCGACTCGCACTTGGCCGGTCGTAAGATTATAGTTTATTTCCGTTGATTGTTTGTTGTACGCTAATTTTACCAAAGTGACATTGTGTGTTTTTTTTTCACCAATAGTGATAGTGCGATACGTGGTGTACAGATATAAAAGATCATCGGTTTGGACCTATGATCTCTTTATTGATCTAAGTGGTAAATAATCTTGAGTAAAAATCATACAAATAATTTGGATCGGTTGGAACATTTTAATTGTCTAGCTAGCTTTGTTACAATAGCACGTAATGAAGTGTATTTTACTGTTATACGTCGTTATTTCGGGTAAGTATGTTCAAAATTTAAACATGTTAATTGTCAATGTACTTAGCGATCAAAAACTAAATCATTTAGTTTTGCTATTCTAAAGCTTTTTATGGGTGGGTTTCATTATTAACGTATTTTTTAAGTTTTATAACTCTGGGTGCTTCTAATCTTATTTTAACACAATATTGTTATTTCTGAAAACCAATTTGGCATTGTGAAGGGTCGATCTTCAGAGGATGAAACTTTGCTTCTGTCTGAGGTTCTAGCTCGAAAAAATATTGCAATCCCAAGCAAAAGGTTATAGGCGGATTTTTCAAGCTATTGCATAGCTTTTATCGCGGGCCTTGAGCGCGGGGACCGAATCCAGAAATTCCGTAACGAAAAAAAACATGACGCTCCCCATTCCGACGGGCACGGAGGTGTGGCTTGTCTAACGCCGTTTATACAATACGGTCAGTTATTTCAATCCCGATTCTAATGTTCTAATAGCGTGTTTGGTAGAGAATCGGATAGTCAATCGACATTACGCTAGATCAAACCCAAGGTCTTGTTTTTCTTTTTGCGACTTCTTTTCATTGGAGTTACTTTTTAAATATTATATTTAGTTTTTTATTTATTGTCTAAGTTGAAAAAAAATGCTATGCAATAGCTTTACCGCGGCAGTCCCCGAGTGCCACACGTATTTTGATATCTCAAAGCCCTTCGATACGGTTTTTATTCCCAGGTTTACTCTTAAAGATGGAATCGATTGGATTTCGTGGAACTGCACAAGATATTTTTTGATCTCACCACTCAAACCGAAACCCTGTTCTTTAGAAGCTCGCAGGCGTCTCTCTCTTTTGGCGTTCCGCAAGGCAACGTTCTCTAAATCTCTTTCTCTTGTACACAAACAGCCTGGGTTCAAAACGACTTCCAAACTGTAATATTATTACATACGACGATGACACTGAGCTGATTGTGCGGGGAAATGATTGCAAAGAGGCCCAATATTACACAGAGCATGCGATTATATCGTCCTCCTGACCTCTCAGCGGAGATAAGCTATCGGCGCAGGAGATATTATAGTGCACAAAGTGTGTGCGCAGTCACAGCTGCGCTCTCTACTCCCTCAGTCTCATAGTTCGATGGGATGACATTTCGACACGATCTTAACGCCCACTCCAAACTCCGGGCTGCTACTGTGATATTCCTAATGGAAAAATCCAATAACACTTTCTGCCCGACCCGGAAATCGAACACAGGACCCGTGCACAGCAGTCGCGCTTGCGACGCGAGCACCAAGAGGTATATTAAAGGTCTTGCTTGGACGTGGAACCTACATAGTGAGAGTTCTGTTTTAACTGTGAGGTAGCTTTATATCAAACGAAACTGATCACTATTCGTGGACTAACATTCCACAATCACGAAACTTTTCGTGTTTGTGTTCTTCCAATTACTTTTAACTCATTCTACTTTTTTTCAATCATTTTAACTCATTTTTTCTTAATCAAGTCAGGTATATAAAACTGTTTTTTTTATTATTTTAAACAAAGAAGTTTTTTGTAATTTTACAGCATGTGCTGCGAGCGTCCACACGCCAGAGGGTTACAGGGAAGGTGATAGGTACTTCTACTTTCCAAAGGGTGACGACGGTACTCCTCATCTTATCGATACAAATACACCCGCAGATGTGGAATTTATTAAAAAATACACTGAAAATCCAGATAATACTGGATATTTTCTTTATACCAGGTACAGTCACTTTAGTTACCTGCCCCTCCTTCCCTTTTCTTCTTTGTAAGAGGTTTCAAACTGAACTGTGTTTAAAAAGCTCATTTTTTTAATCATTTCCTCAGATAACCCACGTCTACCCAGTACTGTTTCCATGCAATACGTTTGGTGGGTATAGGCAATTAAACGTCTTGTCATCAATTAATACTTTCACGAAACAACTTTGTTATCGCAGTTACAAAAAATGCACTTTTCAAAGAAAAACATTATGGTGTAGCAAATTTTTACCTCCTACTCTTATACCCATTCTCGTACTGAAAACATTTTGTTTCCACAATATTTTCATAATTTCTCTTCTTTACAAGGACCCATTGTAAGGCCCATGTAATGACAACCGATTTTCTCAAATATGTTTTGGTCTCTACTTTCTATTTTTTTGTGAGAAACTCTTTCCTTGTGCGATTCCATAACAGCCCAATCTTATTTAAGACACAAAACTTTGTTTTATTTTCAGGAGCAATCCTACAACTCCGCAGAGTTTAAAGTTTAATGATTCCAACTCAATATTGACATCGAACTTTGGACCAAAAAATACTGTTTTCCTGGCTCATGGATGGGGTGGAAATGGCAGTGACATTTTTAATGTACAGCTCATTGATGGTAAATATTATTTTTACTATTCATATTTTCATAGCTTATACAGATGCGAAACTCCCACTAAGAAGGATTTTTAAATCTCTATCCTTGCACAAATCGTACGTACCTTCAGATATACATTTAAGGATATCCAAGAGTTTCACCCTTAACATTTTTTTAATTCTTGTTGTTCCTATCCATTTTATGAAATCTAATTTTATCTGATTCGCTAAAATTTGCTGTGGTTATAATGTGGCTTTTAAACGCACAATCCCCATTATAACTGCTATTATATTTTTTACAACATTTATAGTTACATGACCATGGTACAAAAAAACTAAATATAAAACGAACTTTCTGTACCTACCGTTTTTTGTACTTTTCCATTTTGTTTTTAGCTTTTCTGCAAGATGACGATGTGAACGTTATTGCTTTCGATTGGAGTGGACTGGCCAGCCAATCCTACATAACAGCTAAAACAGGAACTGCTGCAGTTGGCAGAGAACTCGGTCAATTTATAAACTGGCTCGTGGCTATCGAATCTGGCGCTCGTTACGAATCCATTCATTTAGTAGGAATCAGTCTCGGTGGGCATTTAGTTGGGAATGCTGGCAGAAAAACGGGAAGTCTAGTCCGTAGAATCACAGGTAAACATTTCATATAAATCCAAAAAATACCTAGATGTACATGCGATCTGCGACTAGTTTTATTGCAGACACGCGATGTATTTATATGTCTTGTAGAGCAAAAACATAATATTATTATTCCCGAGTCCCTACTGCACCTATGCAAGATAATGACTTCAACTTTAATTGGTTGTTTGCTCTAGGTCTGGACCCTGCTGGCCCTCTTTGGAGATTTGATGACAACCGCTTAACCCGAAGGGATGGAGTATACGTAGAAGTGATCCACACAGACAATGTATTCCTTGGTTATGGCGGCCGGGCCAGCCCGGCTGCCCAGTAAGAGCAACAGAAATAACTGAGCAGCAGTGCGTGTTGGACAACACTCTGGCTTGTACCCACATTATTGGAGAACTGGGGTGTTCCCACAGGCGTTCCTTTGTGTATATGTTGGCCACCGTGAAATATAACAATCTCTGGGCCAATGAATGTGCTAATATAACCGAATGCAATAATAACAGATGCACGGGAAGTCTCTACCCTATGGGTAACAGCAATATCTTGAAGTACCGGTAAGGATACAACAGTTAATATTATTGAGAATTCTAAACAACGGCAGAATGATGTACAGACGCCTGCACATCAAGCTACTACAATTCTAAAGTAGTATTTCTAAAGTATTAGGTTCAAGTTTCATTGGGAAAAATTGACAGTTTCGGGTAGCTTGACCCACAGAGTACATTTTATATACTGAGAGCTTGACCTGCTGGCGTCTGTACCTTCCAGCTTTATTGTGTTTCATGTATGTACCTACAAGTGTTTTACACTTTTTGTTTATTTTCAGAGAAGGTATATTTAGAGTCAACACAGAATAAGCCTATCTATTCCGAGTAAAACGAAGACACAACGTTGAATACCTACCGTACAAAGCATTTATTAATTCGATAATAATCATCAGATTTATCGTTGATTTAAATAACTACACGATTTGTTCACTATAAGACATTTTATAATTATGTAAATAAACCACATGGAAAATTAAAACAATTTTTTTTTTATTTTTTATTTATTTATGTCTAAGCACTTCTACCAAGCTTGACACCTTTATTAAGATCCACACACTCTTGAGTTTGAAAATTCACCCTGTATGCTGGTTGTCAGACTTTCTTATTTCTAAATTGCCTTACAGCTGTTATAGATATTTAAATAATAGCCAATGCAGTTTAATGTGCTTTCCGAAGCATGGAAGCGTCTCGCTATGTATCCAGTGGATGGCGGCCCAAACAACGCAAAGCAATCTGTTCGACTGTTATTATTTAATCACTTGTCCGTTATTTTAAGTAGTTATACATCTTTTTTTAGCCAGAGGTGCACCGAGCTATATGCTGCAAAGCGCTTTTAGTAACACTAAGTATCAAAAATTTACAATGATTGCATGACATCAAGTATGATAAGCTTTCCGAAATAGCATACAATTCCGCTGCCATTATGGAAACTTCGTAATATCACAATATAAATATGTCCAGTATGGAAACTAGGCCTATTTGTAGAAATAAATACCTACGCTCCACTGCAGCTTTTAGCGTTGTCACTCTAAATGTTTTTGAAAGTGAACTGTATTTATTAAAACGTTTGATTCTGTGTTCTGTAGCGATCAAACAATCGAGTTAAAATAACTAGTTCACAAATAAAATTTAAATAGGTACATAATCTAATGGCTTCGGTTAATACTTGTGAGCTTTGTCAATATGGCGTAACCTTTTACAAGTTATGGCGTGAGTCGCGGAAAGACGAAAACGTTTCGTTCGGTCCTTATCGGAAAGGCGCGCGTGACGTAATTAAAAAATCACTTCATTAAAAAATATCTTAATATTACACAGTTACAAATTATTAACTGAAAAATACTTTCGTTTTCCTACGACATGTTCGGAATGCTTTATTATTAAATTTTATAGTATAATAAATTCTCATTCTATTAAATAGCTTCTTCAATTAAAATTTTGGGAAACAAGGACAGGGTAGGTACTATAAAACCGATGTTGTCTAATTCATGCATTTTGTGGAGATAAACGGAAGCACGCGGCACTCACGACTAACAGCACTGTGATGCCCGCTTAGAGGTCTCGTAGATTCGCGTATTTGTGTGAGTGTGCCGTTTCGAACGTTAGTACGTAGTTTCCGTACTGTACATATTTTTATAATGGTAATATTCTGTGTGAAACTTGCTCCTGTATTAGATTGAGGATCAAAAAACCGGCCAAGAGCGTGACGGGCCACGCTCAGTGTAGGGTTCCGTAGTTTCCCGTCCGTCACAATAAGTGTTCTTTACCACGGTAGGTCATGAAAGCAGGGAAAATCTTAACATCAACTTTTAAAAAAATGACGTCATTACGCAACGCCATCTATCGAACCATTTATGAACTGGTTTTTACCTTAACATTTTGATGGTGTTAAAAAAATGAATTTTAGTTTTGTTCTAAATTGCCTTAGCATGTTCTTGATAGCAGTTTTATGTAGTTATAAGATACCGCCAATGCCAAGGAGAGACCAACCGAACAATTCGGTAATACCCGATCCAATGTAATAAGTACCTACAGCGCCATCTCTCGGGGAATTGGGTTACAAAGACGTGCAAGGAGGTAATTTTGGATTGCGAGAACCGATTTCAATAATTCTTTTTTTGTTTGAAAAAAAAATACGTTCAGGATTTTAAAAAGTTAAAAAAATGCTTGCATATACCATTATACTACAAACTTAGTCCAGAAATTATTTTGTACAACTTTTTGTCTTTTTTGTACAAAAACTGTTGTGTCAATCAAGTTCAAAATAATTTTCCTAGAAAGTCCTTATAAAGTTCTACTTTTCAGATTTTTTTCATATTTTCTAAACTTATGGTTCAAAAGTTAGAGGGGGGGACACATTGTTTTTTACTTTTGGAGCGATTATTTCCGAAATTATTGACATTATCAAAAAATGATTCTAGTAAACCCCTATTCATTTTTAAATACCTTTCCAACAATATATCACACGTTAGGGTTGAAATTAAAAAAAAAAACACTTCCCACTTTACATATAGGGTGGCTACCCTAATAAAACATTTTTTTCCAATTTTTATCTTACCACTTTGTCGGCGTGATTGATATACATATTGGTACCAAATTTCAGCTTTCTAGTGCTAACGGTCACAGAGATTAAGCGAGGACGGACGGACGGACAGACAGACATGGCGAAACTATAAGGGTTCCTAGTTGACTACGGAACCCTAAAAAGGTAGCTCCTGTACCATTATTGTCTTTAGACCCATCACTGTAAATCGGATAGAATAGTTTCGTGTGATAGTTTTTACAGTTTTTGTTAAAAGTGTTCCAGAGGTATGAAATCTTTTAGGTCCTGTTATCTATATATAAAACAAAGACGGGTTTCTTTAGGTCAATATTTGTCATCCATGTGAACAGTGAAAACATCTCTAGAACTTTAGATCGATGTAAAATCTGATTGGACAACATACTGTGTACGATAGTTAGCAACGGTTTTTTCTTATTACGCCAATATGATTCCTGTTCGCATACCGATGTTAATTTTGACATCGTTAAGATGGTGTCGCCGTCAATAATAGACTTAGCTTTTAAGAAAAAATTTGCTGCTAAAATTTTTGTCTAATAAACAATGGTGGTAAACGTAACTCCGATTCCATCACATGGATTGGGCAAGTTTTTAAAAAACCGCCAACTACTCTACTGGTTTTGAATTTTGTCTAATTTAGAAATATTAGTCTTGGCGCTATTATCAAATAAAATCCAACAGACTTCTCATTATTGCAATAAATAGTCGTCTTAAATGCAATGGATGGACTCCCCATGTTCACCTGCTAGCACCTTAATACAATTTAACAATCTCATACTTCTTTCACAAGTTTTGTTGATCTGTTTACGCCACCTCAATGATAAATCTAGCCAGAGACCCAAATATTTAATAACAGAAACATTTTTCAAACAGACATTATAGACATTTTCGTGGGAGACAGTTCCATACCCAAGACTTCCAGCGAACTCGTCAAATTATCTATCGCTTCCTGAAGGGTTGTGGTCATAAATCGAATGTCTTGTCCAGAATTATCTGCAGCGTATTGGGAAACATACACACTCACAATTTCTTTGCAAATATCACAACTATGTTAAATAATATTGGGGACATAGGGTCTCCTTGGGCCAAATCCTTGCATGTCCATCTTGTAATCGAAGCATTACCCCCTACTTGTGACACGGCTAAATGTCTCTCTCTTATTTATTCCCATATTTATTTACATATGGAAGCCCCCACCCCCATCTCATCCAGCTTAGATACCACTTTCAATATATTCACATTATTATAAGCGTTGTCTATGTCAACAAAACATCCCAGTGTCTTTTGATTATTGGTAAAGCCTATCTGGATTTGTGATACTAGTCGTACAAGATTGTCGAGGCATGATTGTGATCTTCTAAATCAAACTGTATTCTTGGAAAAAGACAATTATTTTCAAAAAAACATTCAAGACGTCTCGTTATGATATTGTTTAAGGTTTTGCAAAGACAAGATATATGACTGAGATAGGTCTCAAAGATGTTATGTTGTTTGTATCGCGTCCAGGTTTAGGAACAGGCACTAGGTACTTTAACATTCCTCCACTGTCTTGGGACTTCACCGGCCGGCAAACATCTGTTAAATAAATCCACTATCAGCTGTTTGCTGCGAAAATTATAAATCATCGAATAAAAAATATCGTCCACCCCTGGAGCGGTATCCTTCATCTTCAGTACATTAGTGAGTTTCTGTTCCGAAACCTGTGCCTCCAACTGTAAATTAATCGAATTAAAGACAGGACATAGTAGTTATG
The DNA here is from genome assembly GCA_905475445.1 of Ochropleura plecta. Lineage (NCBI taxonomy): Eukaryota > Metazoa > Arthropoda > Insecta > Lepidoptera > Noctuidae > Ochropleura > Ochropleura plecta. Next base: position 16,262,200 of record FR997723.1, read on the forward strand.
TACACATAATCTGGCGTTAATTGTCGTAAGAACTTACTAGCCAGAAGGCTGCATCCAAACAAGTTCTACTAGTACGATATCCTTTAATTAAGCTATCGCATTTTGTTCCACAACTTACTACTAGATACCATCTCATTCATACTGTCACAGAATTTATGAAAAGATTCTGATCTAGCGTTACGTATTAGTCTCTGTGCTGTAGCAACATTTTGTTTAAAAAAATTAAAACTGGGGGTTCTTCCTAAACTGAGCTAATGCTTATCTACGCTCCGCAACTGCCTTAGACAACTCGGGAGACCAATATGATCTTAGAATAAATATACTGGTGGGATCTCCACATATCTTATTGATCCTTGTGCGGCAAAATTAATTAAATCAGTTAATTCATCATAAACCTGTTAAACTAATATTACTTATTTTACTTCTAATTATTTCTTTGTACTTCTGCCAATTACCCTTTTGAAAGTTACATTGTAAAGGTTTATTACATGATAATTCTGTAGTTATAAGAACCATTAAGTGATCACTCCCTTAACATTCCATTTGAACCGAAGTGCAATATCTGATGACGCAAACGTGACGTCAGGCGCACTTTCTTAAAGCTTATCTTAGAAAGGGACCATTCATTAAACAAATCGTATTCTACTTGTATAACTAATTATCTAATTTTCATGGACAATCTTACTCCATTTAGCCTGAAACACAGGTCCAACCTAGTTCAGGCAATTAAGCAACTGTGTTCTAGTGTTTGTTAAAATGCTTTATTTTATTGTTTACGTGCCCCCTTTTTATAAATAAACGATTTTATTATATTATTTTTATCTCAAATCATTTGGTTTGGTGATGCAAGCTCCATAGCAAAATCAAACTTTGATTTTTCCAAAGATACCGTATTTGTTGCCCATGGGTGGGGTGGTAATGGCGGAAATATAATGAACCGATTACTGAGTGAAGGTAAAGTGAATTTCCTTATTACGCTCTCGCAAGCTGTGGTGTGTGGTTTAACAATGCAAGTTTGTTGATGTGTTTCAGCTTTTCTCCAGCATTTTATTGCAGGAAGAAAGTTACTACATTACATTATTCTTTTTTAATTATTTGGTTTCGCTCGGGGAAACCATTTAACTCATATCTTAATATTTTTTATTCGTTAGAAGAATAAATTTGTATATCCAAGAAAATGGAGCCCATTTCGAGCAATTAATTACAATTTTTTGTAAATAATTAAATTAATTTAAGATTTAATTGTTTTCCTTTCATTTAATTTATGAAGTTTGTTAAAGAGATTTCATCCATAATGACCCTAACGATCGATGCAATAAAAGTACAGGGTGAAACTTTTACAGATTTCAGTCGGTTCGATTACCGTGTGCGGCAAGCGAATTTTTAAAAATCTTTGAATGCCGTTTTCTTTCTTCTAAAAAATAAAGGAATGTTTTCTTTGAGTAAAATTTTCTATCTAAAGTATTAAGAGTACTTCCCCTTTAGGTGTGGCATTACAAAATTCCACCGTGTATAATTTGAAAGAGCTCAATCAGTGTCATGTTTTTTTTTGTATGGGCGTAACTCTGTATGTCATGTAGGGAAGCTGTTATAGTGGTTCATTTATTTAATAAAATATTAAATAAATCTTAATTAATTAGTATTTTAATGACAAAAGGGCTAAAAGATTTATAAAACCTTCCACTTTTCTATTTCTATACAAAGCTTAGGTCCGCTCTCAATTGGAATTTGCAGTACCCATTTGGAGTCCTATTTTTGATGTTTCTATAAAAAAAAATTAAATGGTTCAAAAAAAATCTACGTAGTATGCACTTCAGATGCACCAAGTCAAAATTACTATACACTCTATTATTAAAGCGTTGCAACATTCAAAGCTTGGAGTCTAGACGCAGTCTAGTTATGGTCATGACGCTTCATGGTCTATGTAATAACAGATTCGATTGTGTTGATATCACTAACAACTTATGTTACATTGTACCAAGAACTGTGATGCGCCGAGAGGCGCGCGTGCCGCGACTCTTTCATACTGCAAGGTGCAGAACTCACGCTGGCGCACGGGCGCCTCCCCGACGCATCGTAGATACGTTTAACACACATTTTATCGAACTTGATATTTTCCCACTTTCAAACTTTATGTTCAAAAGGATGGCTATTGAATCTTTGAATCGGCTATCTAATGCTGGTTGTCCCTAAATTCATACGTAGTTTGGGAATGGGCAGTGTTGGATGGCTGTTTTGTTCATTTAGTGTTGCTGAGGATGAGGTTGGTTTGTATTTGCCAGCTTTGGTTTCTGTAGGACTGAACGCGCGCATTTAGTTTTTTTTTTTATTCTTTTACCATTATGTGGATTTCACGTTTACTTAGTTTTAATAATTTAAATTGTCATAATTTATTGTAATGTGTAACTGTTAAAATGTCCCAATAAAGCAAAATAAAATAAAATCAAATGGAAAAAATCGCCTACTCTAACCCAACACCCCCTCCATCGACATTAATAAATAATCGACAGCGAGTTTCTCTTGCACTATTATCTCGGATGACAATCAATTACTATTGCAGTTTCCTGTAGGTACTAACAAAAGAAGACCTTTTATTAATTTCATTAGGCAGTTACCAAATAAAACTCGCCCGGTCTTATTTTCTTTTATTTTTTTAAAAAACGCACACACTAGGAATTACTCCTGTATCGTGGGTGCGTTTACAAACATTTAAAGTCACATACACAATCAGCCAGACCCGGAACAACTATCTGTAGGCCATACAAATATTTGTTCCGTGCGGGGATCGAACCCGCGACACGCAGCGTAGCAGTCGATCGCTCAGCCACTGCGCCAACCGTGTCTTCAATTTGAGTGAACACTTAAGAAATACTTAGCATGTAAGCATGTAGCATGTGCGCATTCGAAATATACATTGGAACTTATTCTAACCTTGTGTTAGGTATATAATATTTGAAATATTTCAGAAACCTTTCGTTGAAGGGGTGGATAAAATCACGGCATGTATCTGGTAGGATTTGTTATTCGTATATAAGTATACTAGCTTTTGCCCGCGGCTTCGCTCGCGTTAAATTCGGGGTAACACAGTTCCCCTTTCCTGATTTGCAGGTACCTGCTACCTGTAGTTTTTGCTCTTGCTCCTTATTTATTGTAATTGCAAAGCTAAGTTTACCCTTTTCTTCCCTCTTTCTCCCTCATATCTCACTTTTTTTTTAAATTACCTTTGTCTGTCTCCAGGGTCTAAACTATCTCAATACCAAAATTCATCAAAATCGGTAGTCATTTAGGCGTGAAGACGTAACAAACAAACTCATTTGTCACTTTTATAATATTAGTAAAGAAGGATTATGCATATTCTCTCACATAGTGAGTATCATTTGGTACCTTGTCTGAGGTAGACACCAGCCAAGCATATTGTTACCGGCGACCTTTTTGGGTTATCACCCCAAAGGTCGCTGTCGTATCTTGTTTACAGCACTTTTAATAGTACCTAAATAATATCTTATTTACTATTAAAAGTGCTGTAAACAAGTTGCATTAGTTAAAGCCGTACTCTTACATAAGGTACATGGGCGAGTCCGACTCGCACTCGGCCGGTTGTAAGATTATAGTTTACTAGCTTGCGCCCGCGACTTCGTCCGCGTGGCATAGTTACTTTGGGCTAACGCTAACTTTAACCCGCGTGATGATAAAAAAAATATCTTTCTCTCCCTTTTACTTCCCTCTTTCTCCCCCTTTTCTCACTTTGTTTTAGCCTATGTCCGTCTCCAGTGTCCCATCTATCTCTGTAACAAAAATGCATCAAAATCGGTTTGGCCATTTAAGCGTGAAGACGCAGACGTAACAAACAAACAAACTCACTTTCGCTTTTATAATATTAGTAAGGATTTCCGTTGATTGTTTGATGCGCACTAATTTGAGCAAAGTGACATAGTGTTTTTTTTTTCCACCAAGTGATAGTGCAGTGGTAAAGTGGAATTCCCAAATACGTGTTGTACAGAGATAAAAAGATCATCGGTTTGGACCTATGATCTCTTTATTGCTCTAAGTGGTAAATAAACTTGAGAAAAAATTCATATAAATAATTTGGATCGGTTGGAACATTTTTAATTTGTCTAACCTAGTATTACAATAGCACGTAATGAAGTGTATTTTACTGTTATTCGTCGTTATTTCGGGTAAGTATGATCAAATTCTAAACATGTTAATTGTCAAAGTTCTACAGTATTGTTTTGTTTTTCTATAGATTTTTGTGGGTGGGTTTCATTATTAACGTATTTTTTTAAGTTTTATAGATTGGGCTTGCACCGACTCCAAAAATAAACTGGTTATTGTTAAAAAAGTCAATTATATTTGTTTTTTTATGATTTATTTCTTTTAAGAAATTAATTTTCAAAGGGTACGTCTTTGAAAATGGTGTTGTTTTAAAGATAATTTTTTTACTTCTGAGTAAAAAAGCAAGTAGAAAAACGCTTGATCTAGACAGTCCAATTACTCGAGTCACATATCAAGGAATGTTTGTTACAACCTAAGTATTAAAAAAGTTAAAAATTACTGTGTTTCACGCGCGCCTCAAAGAGATGTCAGCAAAGCAGAGGGGCTTGCCAAGTCCTCCGCCTGCCGGGGTTGCGAGTTGTTCGAAAAAGATACCGCGGCCCCGGAACGTAAAGGGCAATAGGAGGAACATGGGTGGGTTTTAGTCAGTGAAAGTCTGACACTCCACCCCCCCGCTCCGCCAAGTTATTCGATGATTTACCAACCCAAACAAAAAAAATATAGAAGTGCTATTTGAAAATAACTGTGTGTAGGTGGTTTCCGTTATTTCTAACTTGTGCGTGTCCACTGGTGTTTTTCCTAACATATTGAAGATAGTGTTGGTCCATCCTATCTATAGGAGTGGTGACGGAATCATTACTTACTGGAAACTATAGACTTATATCTGTGTTGACAGTAATTTCTAAAATCTTAGAGAAATATTTTATTCTAGATTAACAAACTTATTAAAGCACAATAATGTTATTTCTGAAAACCAATTTAGCATTGTTAAGGGTCAAACTTCAGAGAATGCAACTTTGCCTCTGTCTGAGGTTCTAGCTCGAAATCTTGATCCCAAGCAGAAGGTTATAGGCGTGTTTCTTGATATCTCAAAGCCATTTGATACGGTTTACGCTCAAAAATGGAATCGATTGGAATTCGTGGAATTGCACAAGAGATTTATCGATCTCGCCTCTCAAACCGAACCCAGTTCTTTAGAATAGGAAATTATACAAGCTCGCAGGCGTCCCTCTCTTTCGGCGTTCCGCAAGGCAACGTTATCTAACTTTCTTTCTCTTGTACACAAACAGCCTGGGTTCCAAACGATTTTCAAACTGTAATATTATTACGTACGACGATGGCACTGAGCTGATTGTGCGGGGCAAATGATTGGAAGGAGGCCCAATATTACACAGAGTCCTCCTGACCGTTTTCGGTCACGTCAATCTCAGCGGAGATTAGCTATCGGCGCAGGAGATATTATAGTGCACAAAGTGTGTGCGCAGGCACAGCTGCGCTCTCTGCTCCCTCAGTCTCATTGTTCGATGGGATGACAATTCGACACGACCAGAGAGAATTCAGGCGCAGGACCAACGGCTTAACGTGCTTTTAGAGCCACGGGGGCATCTTACCGCCAACTCCAAACTCCGGGCTGCTACTGTGATATTTCTAATGGAAAAACCCAATAACACTTTTTACCCGACCCGGGAATCGAACACAGGACCCGTGCACAGCAGTCGCGCTTGCGACCGTGAACCCAAAGGAGCAGTTAAACAAAGAGCATGCGATAAGTCAAATAATGAATTGGCTTGATAACCTTTTGTTTTTATTTATTGATAAGACCAAATACGTACATATATCACCTTTGCCAACCGTGGTAATACGTGCAAGTAAGTACGTTGAAGTTAGTGCACATACTTGTAACCTAGCCGAAAATTGCAGTTGCCCCAAACTAACTCGCACTACCAATATAAAATATCTGGGCCTTATTATAGACAGCTCCCTCAAATGGTCTACATAATTATTATTATGTCAGTGAGTTGCCCGCGCGAGAAAATTAATACCAACCTTTAGAAAGCTTAGAACTCCTGCTGATCATCTAACCTTACTTTGTGTGCACTACGCCCTTGCTCCAGAGCTTACTGCTGTATTGTATCGTTGTTTGGGGAGGGGTTGGCATTACTACTTTGTCTAGCTTTGAGCGAGCACAAAGAGGTATATTGAAGGTCTTGCTTGGACATGGAACTTACATAGTGAGAGTTTTGTCCTAACTGTGAGATAGCTTTATATCGAACGAAACTGAAGAACGATGTACTTACTTGACTGCTCACTTTTCGTGGACTAAAATTCCACAATCATGAAACTTTTCGTGTTTGTGTTCTTCCAATTACTTTTTTTCAATCATTTTAACTTATTTTTACATCTTCATCAAGTCAGGTATATAAAAATGTTTTAGTAATTTTACAGCATGTGCTGCGAGCGTCCACACGCCAGAGGGTTACAGGGAAGGTGATAGGTACTTCTACTTTCCAAAGGGTGACGACGGTACTCCTCATCTTATCGATACAAATACACCCGCAGATGTGGAATTTATTAAAAAATACACTGAAAATCCAGATAATAATGGATATTTTCTCTATACCAGGTACAGTCACTTTAGTTACCTGCCCCTCCTTCCCTTTTCTTCTTTGTAAGAGGTTTCAAAATGAACTGTGTTTAAAAAACTTTTTCCTTTTCAATATTTTCTCAGATAACCCAAGTCTACCCAGTACTGTTTCCATGCAATACGTTTGGTGGGTATAGGCAATTAAACCTCTTGCCATCAAATCTTTTCGCGGGCAGTCTTCAATCATTTCGTAATTCGCTATATTTGACAATGAAATTATAGTCATCATGCGCCTGTTTCCATTTTTCTTTCATCTTTTTCTTTGTGCTATCGATGTGTGCAATAACATAATAGCCCAATCTTATTTAAGACACAAAACTTTGTTTGATTTTCAGGAGCAATCCTACAACACCTCAAAGTTTAAAGTTTAATGATTCCAACTCAATATTAACATCGAACTTTGGACCAAAAATTACTGTATTCCTGGCTCATGGATGGGGTGGAAATGGCAGAGACAATTTTAATGTACAGCTCATTGATGGTATTATTTTTACTATTTATATTTTTATAGCTTATATCTTTTGCAAAAAAAACGGGCACCTAAGGAAATTTACGTTCTAAGGTCGATTTGAGTTAATTAAATGAAATTTATTTCTTTGACGTAGTCTGTAAACTTATAATCGTGTAAATTAATGCGCGTGAAGCGAATTCGGGCAATTAAAAGAAAAAAAAACGATGTATTCTTTAAAACCGATGTACACGCCCAAACAATAAGAAGTGGTTGGCAATAAAGACAAGATTTTTTTTTTACTTTTTTTAATTAAATAAAGTTACAAATGTAAAAACCTAATAACGAGTGTGACTTCCTCTTGCCAAAATCATAGCTTGATTCCTTCTGGGCATGCTTTCCACGATGTTTTTAATAACGTTTTGAGGAATACGTTCCCACTCTTCTGCAATGACTCTTTTTAGCTCCCTGATGTTTTGTGGAGCAGGTTGCACTGATCTTACCCGTCTCTTTAGAACATCCCAGACATGCTCAATTGGATTGAGGTCAGGACTTCGAGCTGGCCAATCTAAACGACGGATCCCAACTTCTTGCATGTACGCTTCCACGTCGCCAGAACGGTGCGGGCGAGCATTGTCGTCCATAAAAATGGAATCTTCCCCAAGTGCAGTCAATGTGGGTTGTGCATATGGAATTAGGACTTCCATTATGTACCGGTGTGCATTTAATGTTTCATTTTCTATGAAAAATAACTCCGTACGCTTCGTCAAATTAATTGCTGCCCAAAACATAACGGAGCCTCCGCCATAAGGAGTGATTTCTTCGAAACACACTTCCGCATAGCGTTCCCGTGGTCTTCGCAGCACTCGCCGGCGTTGGTCCTCTCGACACAAAGAGATTCTAGCTTCATCAGAAAACAATACTTTATTCCAGTCCTCCAGAGTCCATGAAGCACAGTTCTGAGCAAACTGAAGTCGAGCAACACGGTGCTCACGGAGTAATTTAGGGCCCCGAGCTGAGCGGTAACTCCTGATATTGGCAGCCAAAAGCCTCCTCCTGACCGTCCACAAGCTAACTTCTACTTCTCTTAGTTCTTCAAGGCTCTTCTTCAGGTCCACACTTGACGCCTTACGATTCCGCAACGCCTGACTCACCAAAAAGCGGTCATCTCTTGGTTCTGTGCATCGTTTTCTTCCCGAACCGGGCCTTCTTTTGACCGAACCGGTCTCTTGATACCGTTGCCAAGTCCTCTGGACAGTTGAACGACTCACATTTAGCCGCTGAGACACGTAAGTTTGCGAACAACCTTCTTCAAGTAGGGCTATAATTTTACCGGCCCTTATCACTTTATCACTCATATCAAAAAGTGGTATTTAATGTAAAAAGAAAGATTTTACTATACGATAGAAATTGTTTACTTTGCAAAAAATATCCACCAAGTTTTAAAATAACGTAATCAGTTAAAAATCGTTTCAGCAATTCGCGCCATTAGTAAAGCAATTTTAGAATAATCCACAATAATCATTATTTTTCTTTTATTAATTTTGAATTTTAAATTTGGATCGTAAAGAATCATGCCAGGATGCTTCAAATAACATGCCAATATATCGTCAAATTAATAAAACCTATTTCTTATTCTTCTTCATTAAAGTAGAGAAAAAATCTAAAGGGCCCGTTTTTTTTTTGCAAAAGAGTTTAGATGCGATACTCCCACTAAGAAGGATTTTTAAATCTCTATCATCGCACAAATCGTACGTACTTACAGATATATATACATTTAAGGATATCCAAGAGTTTCACTCTTAACATTTTTATAATTCTTTAATTGTTCCTGTCCATTTTATGACAGCAAATTTTATCTAATTCGCTAAAATTTGCTGTGGTTATAATGTGGCTTTTAAACGCACAATCCCCATTATAACTGCTATTATATTTTTTATAACATTAATAGTTACATTACCATAGTACAAAAAAAAACGAACCTACTGTACTTTTACTTTTCCTTTTTGTTTTTAGCTTTTCTGCAAGATGACGATGTGAACGTTATTTCTTTCGATTGGAGTGGACTGGCCAGCCAATCCTACATAACAGCGAAAACAGGAACTGCTGCAGTTGGCAGAGAACTCGGTCAGTTTATGAACTGGCTCGTCGCTATGGAATCTGGCGCTCGTTACGAAGCCTTTCATTTAGTAGGATTCAGTCTTGGTGCTCATTTAGTTGGAAACGCTGGCAGAAAAACGGGAAGTCTAGTCCGTAGAATCACAGGTAAACATTTCATGAGTAAACATGTGCATGTCATCTGCGACTAATTTTATTGCAGACACGCGATGTATTTATGTCTTGTAGTGCAAAAACATAATATTATTATTCCTGAGTCCCTGCCCGGTTGTTTGCTCTAGGTCTGGACCCTGCTGGCCCTCTTTGGAGATTTGATGACAACCGCTTAACCCGAAGGGATGGAGTATACGTAGAAGTGATCCACACAGACAATGTATTCCTTGGTTATGGCGGCCGGTTAGGCCACGCTGACTTTTATCCCAACGGAGGGACAGGCCAGCCCGGCTGCCCAGTAAAAGCAACAGAAATAACTGAGCAGCAGTGCGTGTTGGATAACACTCTGGGTTGTACCCACATCCTTGGTAATCTGGGTTGTTCCCACAGCCGTGCCTATGTGTATATGGCTACCACCGTGAAATATAACAATCTCTTGGCCAATGACTGTGCCAATATAACAGAATGCAATAATAACAGATGCACGGGAAGTCTCTACCCTATGGGTAACAGCAATATCTTGAAGTACCGGTAAGGATACAACAGTTAATATTAATGAGAATTCTAAACAACGGCATGATGTAACTTCCAGCTTTATCGTGCTTCATGTACCTACAAGCGTTTTACACTTTTTGTTTATTTTCAGAGAGGGTATATTTAGAGTCAACACAGAATAAACCTATCTATTCCGAGTAAAACGAAGACACAACGTTGAATACCTACCGTACAAAGCATTTATCAATTTGATAATAATCATCAGATTTATCGTTGATTGAAATAACTATACGATTTGTTCACCTTATGATATTTTATTATTATGTAAAATAAACCACATGGAAAGTAAAAACAATTTACTTTAATTTTTGTTTTATTTATTTTTGTTTAAGCAGTTCTACCAAGCTTGATATCTTTATTAAGATCCACACACTCCCACTTTGAAAATTCACCCTGTATGCTGGTTGTGAGACTTTCTTATTTCTAAATTGCCTTACAGCTGTTTTATGTAGATATTCAAATAATAGCTGATGCAGTTTGACGTGATTTCCAAAGCATGGAGAAGTTTCCCTATGTATCCAATGGATGGCGGCTCACACAACGCAAAGCAATCTGTGTGACTGCTATTATTTAACCACTTGTCCGTTATTTAAAGTAGTCATACTTTTTTTTTAGTTTTAAAAACATCAAGTAATTTGCTTAGCATAAGCTTCTACTTGCTAATACACCAACTGATAAAAAAGTACTTGTATCTCTTTATCACGCCACATGGAAAATAATCATGAATCGAAATCTTTTTGTATATAAGGACCTCATTCAAAAACAATCGGACCATAATTAATCTGACTAGATAGTGCTAGTCTTGTGCATCATGAAGTGTTTGTTACTTTTATTCGTCGTTATAGCAGGTAAGAACTTGTCTATGCTGTAATCCCGGTGATCCGTAAATATTTTTTGGGTAGCAAGAGAGTAACATTATTTTTTGCTGCGAGTGCTGATTTTGAGTCCTGAGTAAGCGAAGGATTCTATGATAGACTCACGAACGTAGCGAGGAATTCTAATGTCCAGGTCCAAATCCAGGTCGTTGGCGAGGGGTTTGAAAGACACAAGATAAAAATAATTTTACTCTCTTGGAATACACATAACTTTTCACTTTAGAAGCGAGAACACAATTATGTCATATTACAGTGATTTCATTACGCAATAGAGTGTATTTCACGTTCTAAGTCGAATAAGGCCATACAATAATTATGATGTGATGATGATGTTTCAGTCAGTTTTCAACAGTGAGCAAAACTCCATTTTGGTCACTGTTTTCACGCAGCGCTGCTGACGTGAAAAAGTCTTAGTTTGAAGAAAAAGCTAATAATTAATTCTTTCTTCTGATATCATTTTATCTTACGTAGATCCAAGTTCCGAAAAAAAGAAAGGCATACGGTATACTTACCTTTATTTAAATCATGTTTTATCTCTCAAGCATTGTAAAAACTTATGATCCTCATAAAAAATATCAATGTGTGTTCCACAGCATGTACTGCAAGCGTACTCAGAGACCCCTTACAGGGTTATAAGGAAGGTGACAGGTACTTCTATATGCCTGGAGATGGCGACGATACACTGCATCTTGTGGATGCTGAAGAGCCCGTAGATTGGGAATTTATTGAAGAATATACCAGAAATTCAGCAAACAACGCATATTGGCTTTATACCAGGTAAGCTTTATCGGTTTATACCTAGAACAATTAACATTACTAAGAGTTTCCTACATAATTGAGCCTTGTAATAGATTTATTCATTGTAATAATAATTTGGTGTTCCATCTTTTTATAGGTCTAATCGATAGATTTATTCATTGTAATAATAATTTGGTGTTCCATCTTTTTTCAGGTCTAATCGCAATTCAGCCCAAGTCTTAGTTCGCGGCAATTCGGCTTCCGTATCAAACTCCAACTTCAGTTTTTCGAAAATCACCGTATTCCTTGCTCATGGGTGGAATGGACACGGTGGAAACGACATGAACAGATTGCTCATTGATGGTAAATCTCCTTATTTTTATTGTACTTAATTTTATTTTATGCCTTTTATGGCAGGCACATAATCTTGATTGTAGTTACAATGGTCACGGAACAAATAACGTTTTTCCGAATTCAAATCACTTTTAGAACTTTTTACAACTTGCATCAACACTTGTTCAAAATTTAGAAATTAACATGTTTGTGTTTATTTCAGCTTTTCTCCAGAATGCTGATGTCAACGTTGTCGTTCTCGATTGGAATGCTCTAGCCAACAGGTCTTACTCTACAGCGAAAGGCGGTACCGCCGAAGTTGGCAGAGGGCTCGGACAATTTGTGATCTGGCTCAATAGTTTGGGAATGGCATACAACAGAGTACACTTAGTAGGATTCAGTCTTGGTGGTCATCTTGTTGGAAATGCTGGCAGGGCGACTGGATCTAGGGTCCACAGAGTCACAGGTAAAGCTTTGTGATAAGTTAACTAGAATACATAAACAAATCTCGATATCAGAGTGAAGCTACTATAACTATGAATATTTGTTCTAGCTTTGGATCCTGCTGGTCCTCTTTGGGGTTCAGACGGCAACCGTATAGTGCGGTCGGATGCTCGCTACGTCGAAGTGATCCACACAGAAACTACTTCTCTTGGATTCAGCGGCCTTTGTGGTGATGCTGACTTTTACCCTAATGGAGGGTCCAACATGCCTGGTTGCATAGTTGGAAACTTCGCATGTTCCCACAGCCGTTCCTACGAATACATGGCTAGTTCCGTCAAATACAACCGTCTTCTGGCTAACGAATGCGGAAGCCTCAATGATGCTACTCGTGACCGATGCACCGGCACACTCAACCCTATGGGCAATAGCGATATCAACAAGTCACGGTAAGAGTCATCACAACGAATTCTTCGAACTATGCAGCAAGTAACTATCAAGTAAATACTAAAGTCCTTTTTTTTTGTTACAGAGCTGGAATCTTTAGAATCAACACCGCGCGCAACTATCCATTCTGAGCAAAAGTTGATGAAATAAATGATATTTTGATAATAATTTACTATCGTTTAAACAATTGCAAATGCATGGATTTTCAACTTGTTTATTATTCCTCTTGCTTGGCAGAGTAGGCTCGGGTACTTTAATATCTGAAATTAGTTAATAAAATTATGGTTTTATATAAATCAATTTGCCTTACAATTTCATGACAAAGCTATGCTATGGCAATCCGTATTTTTTTCTCTCTTTTGTCTCTTCTGTGGATATCAAATATATTTTTGAAATACATTTTTGTTATAAAGTGTGTGATTTCATTTGATTTTGCTCCTTCAACTGTCATTATCCATCCGTCCTACTTCATTGTAAGTTTCCGTTTCCTAATTAATATAAAGAATTATTGACGACGTTCGTCTTTTTCTAAGTTTTGCACAATATAACTCATTTTTGTATATTTTTTAAAGGAATTTGATTTATCTATAACAGTAATTTTTGTTGTAATATTTTAATTTAGAACTCGTTCTTGTACGAGTAAGTAACAGCCAACTTGGTATGAACAAGCCAAATAATCTGAAAGAATCAACAGTTGCATCGAACGTCTAGTAAACTCCATAACAGAGGGCCTAGACGAGTGGCAATAGCTTTCAAATTTTGTATTACAAAAATGAATTAACACTTCGGCGAACTTATTTGAGTATGCGGAAAAACACAAGTTAAAAATTAAAGCATTACCTCGTTGGATGGCAATGCTTATTTTTTGTGCAAAAAACAGGCCAGCCCTCTGGTCACGAGAAGAGTCGACCAACCGCTTGGCGATTTCTCGAAATACTACATGGGCACTCGGACCCCATGGCCCTAGTGTTTCAACCCCAAACGGCTCAAAAACATAACTACTACTTCTGTAAAGTCAGTCAGTATGTTCTGAAAAGTCACAAATGTGTTGGATTGAGATTGATTGATAATCCTATCCTTACTAATATTATAAGTGTGTTTGTTTGTTTGTTACGTCTTCACACCTACATGGCTAAACCGATTTTAATGAATTAGTACAGATATAGTTGGGACCGTGGAGATGGACATAGACTAACTTTTTTTTTAAAGTGAGAAATGAGGGAGAAAGAGGGAAAAAAGGGAAACTTAGCTTTGCTATTAGAATAAATAAAGCGCTAGGGCAAAAACTACAAGTAGCAGGTAACCTGCAAATCAGGAAAGGGGAACTGTGTTACTCCGAGTTAAACGCGAGCGAAGCCGCGGGCAAAAGCTAGTATTACTATATTATGTCAATTCAACACATTTCTGACTTATCCATGCTGAAAGATTGTCACTTCGTCTAGGCCCACTGACGAACCATAAACAAACATATTTTATTACCACATACACCAACATTAAAAATCATCATCTTTTCCCAACTGTGTTGGGGTCGGCTTCTAGTCTAACCGGTTTCAGCTGAGTAGGTACCAGTATTTTACATGAAGCGACTGACCATCTCACTTCCACCACCCAGTTAGTACTAGGTAATCAAACCGATAAAAGTACCTATGTAACAAACAATTAAATTCAAATTCATTTATTGTTTGTCACAGGTGAAATATTAGTTCTTTCCGTTGTAACATACCTTTAAGGTGAACAATATTTAATGAGTCTTTCAATATTTGTTTAACATTAAAATTAAATAATATATCATTCGAAGTCAACGTCAATCATTCACCATCATCATGCATTAGTAAAGACAACTTTATGACGTCCGAACCATTCGATTATACTTATAAAAAAGTTGATGCTATGCTATATACACTCGCGTGCAAGTAAATCGACTCAAGCCTCAAGTGCGCATAAAAAGTGATATAACTTAACAATGACTTATTTTACTTCTATATAATGTTTTACATATTTAAAGCCTAGTAATTAGGCTTTAAAATGGTAGCATTATTTCAATAATTTAAATAAACACTTGTTTTTAGAATGCAACTGAACGCAAACTCTCATAAATTGCTCCGTGGTCTACACACTACTTGCGCGACAGAACCCTCTATAAAACCCCTGTAATCATTTTTTTCTTATCAGTCACTCACCAGACGTGGATCTGAACACTTCTCTGCAAATTGAAGCCGTTGTTTGAAGAAAATTATGGACACTACACCTGAAGAAGCCGCTCAAGCTGTTGCCCTGTTGCAAGAAGGGTTGAACCAGCGAGAAGTCGCTCGTCGGTTGAATATGAGTCAGTCTAGTGTCTCGAGAGTGTACAGAAGGTTTCAAGAGACTAGTGCCTTCACTCGGAGGCCTAATACCAGCCGACAACGGTGCACCTCGGAGCGTGACGATCGGTTTTTGGTCTAGACCTCTCCCCGAAATCGACACCTTACCGGTGTAGATGTGCAGCAGGAGCTACGTCAAGTTCGCGGGGTGTCTGTCAGTCAATGGACAGTTAGAAGAAGGTTGAAGGAAACCAACCTTACTCCAAAACGACCCGCTACAGGCCCGAAGTTGACCACAGCTCACCGTCAAGCACGTCTTCACTTTGCTCGAGAACACTTGGATTGGAGCATAGAGCAATGGCAGTCAGTCCTGTTCACTGATGAGACGAGGATGTGTCTCCATGGCAGCGACAGGAAAGGCCGGGTGTACCGGCGTCCCGGTGAACGGTTTTCACAATGCTGCTTTGCTAAAACTGTTGCGTATGGTGGCGGTTCTTGCAAGATGTGGGCTGGAATTTCCTTAGAGGAAAAACGGAACTTGTTTTCGTTCCTGGAGGAGTCCGTCGAGGAGGTCTCACCAGTGATCGTTACATTGAAGATGTTCTACTGGATCAAGTTGTCCCTTATCAAGACTTTATTGGGGGTAATTTCATCTTGATGCATGACAATGCCCGATGTCACACTGCTCGGGCCACACGTGAGTTCCTCAACGAAGTTGGAATTGACACTATGGATTGGCCAGCGCTCAGCCCTTATTTAAATCCCATTAAGCACATATGGGACGAGCTCAAAAGGAAAGTTAGAGCGAGGAATCCAGCTCCTACAAACACAAATGAGCTCAAGACTGCGTTGGTAGAAGAGTGGGGTCGAATACCACAATCATCAATGAAAAAGTTGATTAGGTCTATGAAGAATCGCATGAGAGCAGTGATCAGGGCTAGAGGGGGGAATACCAAATATTGACACGAATAATTTCTTTTTCTTAGACACATTTTGTTTCATTTATACACAATAACCTCATATTGTGAAATTGTATGAATTTTCAATGTTTTTAACAATGTCATTGACATAAACCTTTTTTACTTAACTACTGAATCGATTTTAATGCAACTTACGCCATTTTAAAGCCTAATTACTAGGCTTTAAATATGTAAAACATTATATAGAAGTAAAATAAGTCATTGTTAAGTAATATCACTTTTTATGCGCACTTGAGGCTTGAGTCGATTTACTTGCACGCGAGTGTAGATGCTACTCGTGCGTGACCGATGCACCGGCGGCGGCACACTCAACCCTATGGGCAATGGCGATATCAACAAGTCACGGTAAGAGTCATCACAACGAATTCGGCGAACTATGCAGCAAGTAACTATCAAGTAAATACCTACTTAAGTTTTTGTTATTTTTTTGTTACAGAGCTGGAATCCTTAGAGTTAACACCGCGCGCAACTATCCATTCTGAACAAAAGCTGATGAATTAAATGATCTTTCGAAAATAATTTAATATCGTTTAACAAAAATACAAATTCATGGTAATTTAACTTTTTTATTATTCTTATTGTTTGACAGTTTTTCTTATAGTTATAAGTTTTTTATTAATCGGTTTATATCTGAAATTAGTACATAATATTATGGTTTTATTATATATATTTATATATAAATCAATTTCACGACGTACTATGCCATGGCAACCTGTATTTTTTTCTCTCTATTCTCTCTTCTATGGATATCAAACATAATTTTTAAATACATTTTTATCATAAAATATGTGATTTCATTTATTTTCCTCCTTCAACTTTCTTTATCCATTTGCTTTCCTTCACTTGTCTTCATTGCTAGTTTCGTTTTTCTAAATATAATGAAGAATTCTTGACGACATTCGTCTTCTTCTTAGATTTTCACAGTATAACTCATTTTTGGAATTTTTTTAAAGGAATTTGATTAATCTGTAACAACAGTTTTTGTTGTAATATTTTAATTTGGAACTCGTTCTTGTACGAGTAAGTAACAGCCCACTTGGTATGAACAAGCCAAATAATCTGAAAGAATCAACAGTTGCATCAAACGTCTAATAAACTCTACAACAGAGGGCCTAGACGAGGTGGCAATAGCTTTAACACTTCAGCTCACTCACTTAAAACTTAAAGTACGAAGTTTGACATAAGGATGCATTTTTCTGAAGAAGCATTTTATGTCAATCCAATACAATACTGACTTTTCCGGGCTGACAAATTGACACTTGGTCCCGGCCCACTGACGATCTATAAACAAACATTAGTTTTTACCACATACACCTAACATAAAAAATCATTATCTTTTCCCAACTATTTTGGGGTCGGCTTCTAGTCTAACCGGAAACAGCTAAGTACCAGTATTTTACATGAAGTGACTAACTTCCTGACCTCCACAACCCAGTTAGTACTGGGTGATACTGGTTGTCAGACTTTTGGGACACTGACTATCTATAAGGACTGTCAAAGATCTACAAATGACAGCCGGGACCAACAGTTTAACGTATTTTCCGAGGTACGAAAGAAATTCGGTATGTAACGGGTGGTCATTTCTATCCACAGATCAACCTAGACAAGCGCGACTTTACCTTAAGATCGACCCGTGTAGCTGCTGTTTATTTAGCCACGAGCTTATCTAGGCACAGTCTGTCCCTCTGTAAAATGATCTCAAAAAGCATTTATTTACACAAATAAAAATTGCACAATATTCTTGTCAAGATTAAAACAATATGACTGGCAGAAATATCGCGGCATCAATCAAATCGATAAAAGTATGTAACAAACAATTAAAGACAATTTTATGACGTCCGAACCAATCGATTATATACCACTAGTGATTTTGATAAATGGAAATATTTTTATCAAGATTGATTGTTATTCAGTAGCATCGCTAGGTACAATTTAAGTAAGTACCTACATATACATAATATATTAAAGCCAAAAAATCTTAAAAAAAACCCTTTGCATAAATATGAAAACAGAAACATTTCGCTTTGCCGATTTTTTTTCAATCAACTCAGTGCACCATTTACACTATAACCATCGCGAATTTGATCATTTACTTAAAAGTTGCCTGTTCCAAAACAAGAGCTTATAACTAACTCAATAATAATGATCATATTCCCATGGAGATAGTTGTTTATTTCTGAAGGTGTTTACCGCGTCCTCAAAAATGACCACAGCTAACTACCTTATCAGGTACATTTCTGCCTCACTCTTTGAGGGTTACAGGCATGACGTCATGTAATGTGTTAGAAAGTTCTATACTATACCACACTTGCGTCCATTTAACCAACGAGACAATCCACATACATGCTGTACATAAAAATACATGCTGCATCCTAAAACATTGCTAAAAATCCTGCCTAACCTATGTATTGGCATGTGAATTAATAGAATAGAAATAGAACTAATCGACGGTTAACCGCCAAGAACTCCTGTTTGACATATTTTGTCAAAATGCATTTACACACATATTCAAAAAAAAAAAAGTGTGTGTGTCAGCTTCGACGCAAGACTGGAGTTTACTCCATAAGTACAAAAAAAAAAAAAAAATTAAGTATATCACTGACGGACGACAAATTTCATAAAGCGCCATCTAGTAATATTCAACTGTTATTGATCAAGGTCATTCATCAGTAGATTTTACACCTCACATTTTTCTCATACCGGGCGCCTTATATATGAAAATCGATTCTTAAGGAGTAGACTCCAAAAAACTATCTTACACAGTGCGAAAACCTCAGAGAATTCGCAATGCTTTGAGTATTTTTTCTATCTTGCGAAAAACACGTGCAAACATTAATTGCACTTTCTGTAAAATTTTGAGGTAGGAGAGTCTTGACGGTTAACCGTCGTAATGTACTTATTTTACCTTATCTTTCTCCAACCACTTTCGTATGAAAGGAGCAAACAAGCGATGGTCGTGGTGCACTTTAGAGGTTTGCCTCAAGTTGACTAAGCAGGCGACTATGATGGTCACCATACACCCGAACGCAGTGAACCACATGAATGAGATCCGGTAAATGTATAGCACTTTACTGAAACAAAAAGTTCGAATTCATTGGAGTTAAAACACCACAAAGAATAAGATAGCAGCAGAATCAGGCGCAACTTTGCGGATGTCCATAAGAAAATATTTAGTTTTAATTCCGCGGAAAGGATGTAAACTAAACATTTTGCGTAACATTTAACATACAGTGCATTATAGTTTATTTTACAGTTAGTGCGCCGTTTCCACTGCTGAGACTGAGATTGGGACACAGTTCTTCTGCTTTTGTTAGAAAGAGATTTAAACATTGTTGTTTACGAGTGTTCGAAGAAAGCCTGTTTCCTCTATCTATGGTTCCTAGGTTTTAAAAAAATATCTTTCGATGTTATAAGAATTCCACTACACACTACCTAGGAAAACATAAAGCATATAATAGAATAGAATTCGAAAATAAATACTTACTTTTCAGGATCAACTACATTAGGTTCAACTGAATCAAAGTCATAAGTACAGTTTTGCGTGAACCTCGGTTTCTCGTTGAACTGCATCAGTCCTCTTGCTTGGGCTAATTGTGACTGAGCAGCAATCCACCACGCTGATGACAAACCTATGATGCCTCCGCTTAAAGCGCTCTGAAATAACACAGACGTAATAATGTCAGCAGAGAAAAAATATTAGCAAACGGATAACAAACAAGAACGAAGAAAGTAAACAATTACAAGTTATAAGTTACTCACTTTTGTTGGCATTTATATTCATGCTTTTGTTTCAGTTTTCAAGAATTCCAAATCTTTTTTCTTGCACTGATAAATATAATTCATGCAAACACAACACAGAAAAGATTTTTTTTTTTCACACATGTGTAATTTAGCATTTAAGTAACACATTTTTATTTCATTTAATTGTCATGCTCTTGTATACGTTTTCGAGTTTTTAGTTATTTTTCGTTAGCTATTTTTTTGTAGGAAAGTGACAAGAGAAATCACTTACCGTGGAATCGATGAAAGGCAAAAAGATTCCCATAAGGAACACCCCTGCCAGAGGTCCCATTGATGCCGAAGATAAACTCATTGTCAGCTGTAAAACTGATCCCAGCATTTCTACCACGTACACTAAACCTGGAAATTATTAATTTGTTAAAGAAAGTATGCTACCAAACATAAGTTTATATACAAAGGATTTAGAGATCGCTAAGGCAAAGCAATTTCTCTACAACTGCTAAAACCACCCGTGATTACAATTATCAACCACACCTAATTACCTTTTTACCTTCACGAATACTAGCAAAAGTAAAAAGTTGCTCCATAAAAAGAAAAGTTCATTCAAGGCATTTAAAAATATCATAATTTTGTAAACATACCAACACAAATGACTCCAAGAACAACTACCACAGATCGAATCATTATCTGCGTTTGTTTGTGAGTCAACTCTTTGAAGAAGGGCTTCCAAAAGTCTTCCAAAACAACCGCAGCCATCGAGTTTAGGCCCGTAGAGAGGGAGCTGAAACAGAGCTTGCAGTCTAAGAATACTGCGTTGAGCTTAGCGCTACCGCAGCGTCATGTTTCATAGAGAGTCAGCTGGGATCGACGCTGCGCTCGAGGCGAATCTTAGAGAATAGGCCTACAGTTTTACAAATACGCTGTGGAAAATCTTAGTAAGTCTTTTCCCTGTATTTCACTAACATTTTAGAGCTGTTTGGTTGGCTCGTATCATCACATATTTCCTAAAAATCAAATTAGCTTCAGTCTACGCGTTTGCATTTGAAATGCATAGACAGGCAAATAAATGCCAGGCTAATTATAATAGTTAGGGTCATATATGTATATATTATAAAAATTCAAAAATGTGTAATAACGCAAGATGTGATTCTTCTCTTCCTATATTACTTCCTGGTAATTTGGCTATCAATTGATTAAAAAGTTGTTAAAATCGGTCTAGTAGTTTCGGATCCTTACAAACATAAAAAGAAATACAAATCTTTAGTCTTTATATTATTAGAGATGTATGTGAGTGTAGATGTAGATTTAGTGACAGCCCTAAGTACCTACGTACCGTCACAAACACTAAAATGTATACATTTAGCAACTTTTAAAAGTATTTTTAGGGTGTCGTACCTCAAAAGGAAAAACGGATCTTCTTCACTTTGTTGTCCGTCTGTCTGTCTATCTGACAAGACTTTTTATCTTGAGAACGCATGGAGGTATGGATTTAAAATTAAAACCAAATACTCAAATCTTACAAAATCAACCCTCTTAAGTCTACGCACTTAAGACGCACTTTCTCCTTATTGTATTGATTACAACTGTATTTATTACAAAGTTGGTATCATCTCTAAGTAAAAAACCGTTATTTTGCAAGAACGTCACTTCTGTATATTTAATTGATAAATGTATACATTTTAATGCTCGTGACTGTACACTTTATTTATTGACTTACCTAAGAGAAGCACTGAACACTCCTGCCACAAATATCCCAGGCATGCCAGGCCAATCTCCTAGCACATCCATGACCAATAGAGGAAGTAACTGATCCTTAGCCAAAGCCAGGCGAGAATCCAAAGGATCACAGTCGTGATATTTAGCATACGCTAACAGGCCACTGTACCCGCATATTATAACTATGAATACGACTCCACCTAGAAAACCCCAGATAGCCCTAAAAAATAATTTAGTGTTCAGAATACAATGAAAATAGGTCTTCCGTCTCAGGATTTAACGTTGGATATTGTAACACATGGGAACGGCATGAACAAGATTGAGCTTCTAACGAATAAATTTTATTTTTAATGAGGACTATCGTTTTTGAGCTCACCAGATGGCAGAAGGCTGGAGAATAAGGTCCTACAATTAATTCCATTTAATACCAAGAACCTTATATAAAGATCATTTTACAACGTATGTCAACATAGTGTAAACTGCAGATAGGTACATATTTACAATAATGTCCCTAAAATTAGCTAGCAAGAAAAGTTTCAAAATCCTCGAAGTACCCAAAATTTAGATCCTAAACTTGTTTTATTTAATTTTCAAAAAATATTTAACTTATAACTAACTAGGAATGGCTCAATCTTGAATTATTCTCGACCACATTGTGAATATTAATTAGAATACGTTTTATAAAACGCGAAAACGGTGACATCTGACATTTCTGAAGACCTCACTGACTCTCTACACGAACGCTTGCAAACCGCCTGAACGCCGAATTAATGTGCGGTAGCCCCCATTGGCAACTCGCATCTATTCTTAGGCCTGAAACTGCGTTAAGCGGGCTCCCACGCGGTTTCATACAAAAGTGCACCGTCGCGGGGACACGCATGGGTCCCTCCAGCGGTAACACGCGCGGGCTTGTTCAGTCAATAACGCTTGATGAAAAGCTTGTGAAAATGACTTTCGACAGAGAAAGAGTAATTGTGGATCTGCTGTGTCGTTCTGTCATATGGGGTCAAGCGAATGAACTCTTAATGTAACTTCTGAGGGTCCTTCACGTACCAACGGAGGCCACGCGCGCAGACACGCGACGGTTGCCCATCGCGGGCGTCCGCTTAACGCAGTTTCAGGCCTTATAATAAGAAAATGGCATGCATGGTAAAAGCGTGGAGCCAATGTTTTTGCAACTGGCCACCGTCAAATGTTTTCTTAAAAAGATGCGTCTACGACTAAAATGGTTACGCGCAGCGCCTACAAGTTGCTAATAAACAATTGAAGGAAATAACAGTTTTCATAATTAAATAATAAATGTAAACCAACCTTTTTGAAGATTTCAGTTCGGACAGGGCCAAAAACCTTTGCATCATTGATTGATTAACAGCTACATTTCCGATCCAGTAAAATGTAGAGCCAATTGAAACAGACCATATCGAGAGTCTCACGGTTGGATCAGGACTGACACTGGAAAGGGGAGAAATCCTACTAATTATTACCTGGTTTAATTTGATTAATGGTAGTCTAAACGCTCATGCACCTGCCGGGGTTGCTGGTTGTTCGATATCTGTTGTGTTGGAATGGACAGGTTGCCATTAGTGTTTCCTGCAAAATGAAATACTAGTTGCGCCCCGTGGTTTCATCCGCATTCTGCGGTCGGGAAAAAAAATTAAAAGCTATATCTAAATCCAAGGCTATTTAGCTCTTTATATAAGCTATTTTACATACCAAATTGCATCCTTATCCGCTAAGCCGTTTGAGTGTAAAGGAGTAACATACATACACACATACAAACTTTCGCCTTTATATCATTAGTGTGATGTACAAAAAAGAATATTACGATGGTATATCCAGTCGTCCTGTATTCAAATTTTCTCTGAAGACCTCTTTGAAACCGCCGGCGATGATAGTGCCTTTAACAACAACTATGATCATGGCTCCTATCATTACTATAGTTTGAATTACATCAGTCCATACCACAGCTTTCAGGCCACCCTGCGAGAAAGAGAAAAATATGGTCATTCAACCAAGTCAAATCAAGTTTCGGGAAGTCCTGATGGGGTTGCGAGTTGTACAAAAAAAAACCGTGGCCCCGGAACATAACGGTCAAAAGCACATACATAGAGGCACACGGGTGGGTTTTAGTCAGTAAAAGTCTGACACTCCCCCCGCCTCGCCCAGAGCGGGGCAAGTTATTTGATGATTTCCCAACCGCAAAAACAGAATTTTACCATAAGTAGTTTCATGCCGTGGTATCTGAGTAAGTACAAGTTTGGCTACTAAGCATGTCATTTATATCCTACTTTATTTATCTAGTAAGAAGGTAATGTAGTTCTAAAACAATATTATGAATAATTGAATCATTAATTATCTGGAAAAACCATGGATAACTAGGTACTTACCAAAGACGTATAGAATATACAAACAATACATACTATCGAGGTAGTAATATGGATATTGACCCCAGTCACTGAAAAATAAAGTTAAATAAATTGAAAACGGCACATTCGCAAATAAAAGTCTTATTCATAAACTGAACCTACAGTTAGCACACTATTACCTGACCCATCCTTCCTGCATCTTTTTTGTAAGAGGGCTTATGTAAATAAAACATCTACCAATAAAAGAGGTATATATGTTACTGTAAAAGCCCGAACTACGGTAAATCTTAACATTTTCCGGTAAAACCTAAGATTTACCGATTATGAATGGTAAATGTCCATATAAGTTTGGGATTCGAACTTTTACCATCATTTACTTGGTAAATCTTAGGATTTACATTAAAGGAACGGTAAATGTCGAATAAAATCGGTTCCACCCTTTATAGCAGAACTTTTTATGTCATAATTTTATTTTGCATAACAACTTATTATTTATTTATTTATACCATAAACTTCATTTCGCAGAAAATTGTTTGGCAGACACTCATTTAACATACATTCAAAACTAATAATTTTGTAAGTCTGAATTATCTCTAGACATAAATTTCATATCCATAATATTTAAAAGTAGAAATATCATAGCGCAGAAAGTTCACAGTCAGAATCGTCTTTAGGCATATATTTCATACCAATAATCATTAAACGGCAGAATTGTCATATCGCAGAAAGTTTATAGTTAGAATTATCTTTGTCATTATTTGTTGTCATTTATTTTAATTATTTATTTCTTGGAAATAATGTCATTTAAATCAATAAGTAATTATCCTAATCTAAATAGTTCAGTTCTAAGTAACATACTATAAACAATCTCTTTTTTCTATTAATGCAAGTCGTTTCTGCCACTCGCCGGCCGCTGCCGCTGCCGCGGCACAGCTCGCTACGCTCGCTCGTCTCGTACGTAGGGGGTCACAGTTTTAACCTAACCTACCCATTTCTTTTTTTAAAGGAATTAACCTAATCTAAATAGTTGAGTTCCGGATAACCTACTAAAAACAATATCTTTTTTTCTATATTATTCCCAAAAAATCTTATTTTTGCCTTAATATTTTTTGTATAGTTGTAACCCACTGTATCTACATCATATACCATATCATAATCTGTATCTGTGTAAATATTGGAAATCTATACATATAATAAGACTGTAAAAGATCGATTTCTGTACATTGAAGATTTTTATGAAAAATTGTTACAGGGGGTCTTAATTACCGTAATAGAAGCCAAAACAACAATTTTTAAAATTTTTGTCTGTCTGTCTGTCTGTCTGTCTGTCTGTCTGTTTGTCCGGGCTAATCTCAGAATCTACTGGACCGATTTTGACGGGACTTTTTTTATTTGACTCAGTATCACCTGGAGAGTAAACTGGGATATAAATAATCACGCCGATGAACTTAGGGGGCAGGCAGGAAATTGAATCTCAGAATCTACTAAACCGATTTTAATGGGACTTTCCGGACATAGGCTATTACTTTTTTTTAAAAGAGTGTGATATGAGGGAGAAAGGGGAAAGAAACGGGAAAACTTAGCGTTGCTATTACAAATCAATAAGGCGCTACCGAATTTAACGCGAGCGAAGCCGCGGGCAAAAGCTAGTTCAAAATAAATAACAAACATGGTAAATACCCCGTTTTAACCGTTAATAATAATGTTAGTGACCATGTCAGTTTAAAGACTTATATGCCTTTTAAAATTATTCATAATGAAATTCTGCCATCAGTATAATATGAAAAGTTAAATTATACCAAATAATCATCGCTCTAAATGAACATTATACTAAATTTCATTCTGCCATCTTAAAAGTATGCCATTGTAATTTCGGAGTTTTAAACAACCAAACGATAATTATATCAAATAATTTTTACGCCTTATTATTCCTAAAACTAACATTTACCAGTCCACATTGGTAAAACCTAGCATGTACTGAATTGGAACGGCAAAAGTCCGAAAAAGTCGTCCCATTATAATAAATACTTACATTTACCAACTCATGACGGTAAATCTTAGGTTTTACTGGAAAATCTTAAGATTTACCGTAGTTCGAGCTTTTACAGTAACATATACACATCACAAACATAACATTTACCTTGATTAAACGCCAAAGCGGGCACGTAAATTACTATCGGCAGCCACGCCATCTGAAAAAGTTATATTTTTTTTTTCACAATTGACACACACTTAGTTTAATTTTTGGTACAGAGATAGTTGGGACCCTGGAGACGGACATAGCGTTTTTAAAGTGAGAGGAGGCGGAGAAAAAAAGGGGAGAGAAAGAATTTTTTTTTCAATCATCACGCGGATTAAAGTTAGCGTTAGCTCAAAGTAACTATGCCACGCGGACGAAGTCGCGGGCGGAAGCTAGTTATCTATATTTATAAAAAACTAATTATAAGTGGAAACCTGGTGACCACTACATACAAGTGTTTCACTACCTACCACAGGCACCAGTGATTCAGAAACATGCAAAAACTTGTTTAAATTTTATTATAATTGATCTCATGTTTGACTATGTACCAAGAGAGAGACCAAAGAAATGGTGGATGGACTGTGTTAAGGATGATATGTCAAGAAAGGAGGTGTCTAGTGAAAGACGAGTAATACAGAAGTATGAAAGATTACGACATGCTGCGTCGACACCAAATAAAGTGGGATAAGTGTCGGAGAATGATGTTGATGACTACTACGTACTTACCAAATAAACGCTGAATAGCACAGACCCGAAAAGTCTCATTCGTTTATCGTATCGAAGTTCTAAGTACTGAAACAAAGAGAAAATTATAAAACTTTAAATTCAACTCCGTTTTAACACATTACTTTATATTATGCCAAATTTTCATAGCAATATACAACATCTTACACAACAAATTTTCGACAACACGAACAGGCGACATCATTTCTGAATACCACGCACATTTATTTCATTCATTTTCAATTTATATTTTAAGCATCCATTATGTATTTATTATATTATTCTAGTAGGTAGGTACCATTATGTATTATTCTAGAAGGATTGCTAGTTAGAAGATTTAATTAATTCGGAGCACAAAAAAAGGTACATTATACACTTCTGGACACATCTATTGGCCCACCTTAGAGTTTAGGTTTCGATGGCCCCTACCGAAATATGATTGCTAGATTGAACAAAAACTGTTGATGCAGTTTTAAACCTGATACATTTTACCATCTTTTTCGATCGTATTGTTTTAAATTTGAATTCAGAATACCATACGACATGGAGCTACGCCTAACAAGTCGGATATGCGCCTTGTTAAAGGCAATTGATTTTTGAATAAAAAACATGTTTTATCAAATAAAGGTTTAATTTAATAACGCGTGTTGCCTCCATGGGCATCTACCACAGCTCTCATACGATTAGGCATAGAGTTTATCAACCGCTCTATGAAATTTTGAGGGATCATCTCCCATTCCTCTTCTATGGCAGTTTTCAACTCCTGCATCGTCTGGGCAACTGGCTGACGAGCCCTAACACGTCTTTTTAGCTCGTCCCACATGTGCTCAATAGGGTTCATGTCTGGGCTTCTGGCTGGCCAGTCCATAACTGTGATGTTCACATCCCGAAGATATTCCCTGACGATGCCGGCCGCATGGGCTCTTGCATTATCATGCATAAAAAGGAAATTTGGGCCCACATAGTCCGCGTATGGCATCACGTGAGGTTCTAAGCACTTACGAATGTACCTTTCAGCATTTAATGTTGGCAGCCGTGGTCCTGTAACAACCTCAAGTTGAGTTTTGCCGCTCGCGGATATACCGCCCCAGACAGTCCATGAGCCACCGCCATAGGCAACCCTCTCTTCAAAGCAGCATTGTGCGAAACGCTCTCCCTTACGTCGGTAGACCTTCTTCCTTCCATCATTGCCATGTAACACAATTTTAGACTCATCAGAAAAGAGTACACGGCTCCAATCTTGCTGTGTCCAATTTAAATGACTGCGTGCGAAATGAAGGCGCGCTGTTCGGTGGGCTCGCGTTAGTTTGGGCCCATTAGCTGGCTTGTGTGGTACCATATCGCGTTCTTTTAACCTTCTCCGAACAGTTCGAGCGCTTACAGATACTCCGTGGAAGTCGCGAAGGTGGTTTTGTATCTCAATGGAGGTAAGGTGACGATTTCTCAAGCTGGTCGTCACGATGAATCGATCCTGCCTTTCAGTTGTGACCCGAGATCGTGGCCTTCCTTGGCGACGAACAAAGCCGCCAGTCTCTAGGTACCTCCGATAAACATTTCGGACCGCAGATCGACTTAAATTAAGTTGAGCACTCACGTTTCTTTGGCTGTGTCCGGCCTGAATAAGTGCCACAGCTTGGGCGGCAATTTCAGGTGAAGTATCCATAGATTATTGATAGAACCTCACCTTAATGTTAAGAATAAGTAATGTTTGTTGCAAAACCAAAGATATCAATCACTTTTTCAAGAATTAAATCCAAGTAAACCAATAAAACCTGATTTTCTTAGTATTCGATTGTTTGATATCAACAAACAGGCTCCAAATTGTCTTTTGTTTCTTTAAATTCTGTGTTCGAAATTCAAAAAAAGACTATTGAATGAAATTGTGAATGTGCCAGGTTAAAAACTGCATAAAAACTTTTTGCTCGACCTAATATAAAATTTTAGCTAGGACCAAACGAAACTGAAAATACAAGGTGGGCCAATAGATGAGTCCAGAAGTGTATATTATACGTTTTCTTAATTTTGCCGCCAATTGGAACTATTTGAAATTGGAACTATCTAAAACACATTGTTTTTTTTATAAGTTTTAAGCATGTTTGATGCCATTATTACAATTCATTTTCATTTTATTAATCTAAAATCAAAATACTTAGTTGTTTTTTTTCTGATTCGTAACACATTGTAAAATAAAATTAATGATTTTTGTTCTCCCGACCTAAGTAATACTTTTTGTGTTCTATTTACCTACCTCGTAAGCTGACGTGAGTTTCAATTCATGGAGTACTGGCAAGAACGTAAATGCGACTATTATTGACATCACAAGAGTTCCGATCAAAGTGAACACATAAGCTGTCCCATAAATGTATAATTCTGTTGGAATCCCTAAAAGGGATATTCCTGAAATAAAACTGAAAATAATTGGATAAATTAGTTATGTTTTTTTTTTTAAATGTGTTTGTAACCAATACTATCATTTACACTAAAGACAGGATATTTACTTTGTTAACAATTAGTTAATGGTAAATATCCTGGTTGTAGTGCTAATGATTGTGTTGGTTGTTTTATTTATACACACATCAAAAGTATCTAGGGATCAACATATATTTTTGCAATAACTTTTCTCCTGATTGATATTAATTAAAATTTTCTTTAAGGATTCATCAAATAAAGTGTTTTCGTTTGTCACAGTAACGATAAACCAAGTCACCTTTGCATTAATAAAGAAATTTGCCATTTTCCTAATAAAGGGATTTTTGACATTTGAACCACTAACATTAAAGTTCGAAAAAAAGACTGAAATAACAGTTTTCTTTAAAATTTTATTGGGTAACTTAAACAATTAATAATCTACCGCAAATCAATCAATTAATAATCTGGAAGTCCATCCTTATAGTGGTGGAACCATCATGGTATGGGCGGGTATTTGGATCGGCGGAAGAACTGAGTTGATTTAGATCAGAGGCAACCTCAACGCTCAAATTTATGCTGAGACGATTGTATCAGACGTCATCGTTCCTCTACAAGTGCAAATCGGTCCCTTATTTCAGTTAATGCATGATAATGCACGACCGCACACCGCAAGAGTTGTAAGACAGACTCTCGCCGCAGCTAACATCAATGTCCTACCCTGGCCTGCTCAGTCGCCAGACTTGAACCCGATTGAGCATGCATGGGATATGCTACAGAGAAGAGCTCTGCCGAATATGGAGGGTATCCAGTCGCAAGAAGACCTTTTTTTGTTGTTGCAACGAACATGGGCGGCCATTCCACAGCGTGATTTGGATGAACTCATTTTGAGTATGCCAAACCGATGTTCTTGTGTTGTTAGTGTTCGCGGTAGAAACACGGATTATTAATTGTTTAAGTTACCCAATAAAATTTTAAAGAAAACTGTTATTTCAGTCTTTTTTTCGAACTTTAATGTTAGTGGTTCAAATGTCAAAAATCCCTTTATTAGGAAAATGGCAAATTTCTTTATTAATGCAAAGGTGACTTGGTTTATCGTTACTGTGACAAACGAAAACACTTTATTTGATGAATCCTTAAAGAAAATTTTAATTAATATCAATCAGGAGAAAAGTTATTGCAAAAATATATGTTGATCCCTAGATACTTTTGATGTGTGTAGTATTATACAAATTGTATATTTTGGACTATGAAAAAAAAACGCCGCCATTGTTTTAAGAAATGTACGACAGTCATATTACCTTGCCACTAATGAGAAGCAAACAGGCAGTAACTTCATATTTCTTCCTCCCATCAGATAATCTTGAGTAGAACTTTGTTTCTTCACAAATCCGAAATATACTCCGATTCCACCACATATTGTTAACATAAAGATAAACAATACATAATCAAACCACGCAAAATGTTGCAAAGAATGTCTGACAGCAGAGACGTGTAACCTTTCTTCAGACATACTGGCAAAGTTTACAGATTTCTCATTTTATTTCTACTTTATTTGTTTATTTGAAATACGTAACTTTAAATACAGTCAGGTAAGGCACATCTCAGTGTCAAAGTGTGAATGAATGCTAAAGCAATTTTACAATTGCCGCCCGCGATTTTCCTCGATGGTCAGGAGCTATTTTTATGCCAATTGACCATTTCCCGTGTCGGTCTAAAATAGACTTTAATGTATCTTCAAAGGACACTCTAGTACGTCTCAGACTATCAGATATCATTGTTGACTATGGCGATACTAGTAAGGTTATCTACATAATCAGGGGGCTATACAGGTGGAAAAATAAGTAGGGCCTTGGAGGGAAACTACCTTAAATCCTTAAGTTGACCCATTTTACTTTAAGGAGACATTCGTTTATTTTCAAATTGAAACAAAACTGCATTTAAATATTTTCTAAAACTCACTTGCCTCGCCCGGGACTCGAAATAACTAAAATTAAAAAAAAAAACAAACACTCGCTATTTTATTATACGAATCGATAGGATTATTATTCAGGAATAAAATATGTCAAAGAAACATTTGGTCTTAATAATAAAAATGATCCTTCTCCTTTAAGTAAAATGAGCCAACTTGAGAATTTAAGGTAGTTTGCCTCCAGAGCCCGACTTTTTTTTCCACCCTGTATAGTGTATAAATTGTCCTATTTTTTTTTCAAAACTATTACATACACGTTTATATATTATAATGTTTTTATACCAAAGAAAAAAAAAATTATAGCTGAAAAAAAAACAAAACAACCTAATAAAAAAATAATATTAAATGGTATTCCGTGATTCCCTTGACCTTAAACGGCCAGTATAAAGACTGGTCTGTAATTTACAAAAGAGGTTGCACTAAAAATACTCAAGTAAAAGATAGCTTTGGCTATGATATATTTTTCTTAAGTAAAGCACCCAGCAAGGATATCGTTACTTATAGGCTAATTATTTTGGCCTGCATTATATTACACTTAATAAATCAATTTATTACCGGCAACTGTCAAAAATATATTGTGTGGGTAGTGTGATAGTAGTAAAGAAACTTCAGTTTTTTGCTCAAACGATTTAATAAACAAATATAAAATCAAAATGCTCTTATAATATAAAATTAACTGATTTCTTCTGTTTCGGTGATTGGTTTCATGTTTATTGAGGTAGAGTTGATGTGGCAGGCTTCCTGTAACAAACCATTATTGAGATCAAACATGATTTAAAAATCTGAAAAATATGTCGTCAATTAGTTCGCTTTCCACACATTTTCTTTTATTTCTTGTATTTTATAACGTTTTCTCTCAGTTGGTATTTTAATCTTTCTGTTACACTTTTATTTTGGTTTTGATTATTCTTATTTTTTCTCGTCAGTCTGATGACCAAAATTTTTATCTTCTTGGACATCAAGCACCTAAGGATTATTCGGTGAGTGCCCAAAATCAGAACTTATTTTAATACAACAATTTCACCAATTAGTTAACCAAAAACTCCTATAAAAAAAAAAAACTTTCAACCTTTCAATTTCATTCACCGAGAGATCCTTGTAGCACTGTATTAGGTCATCACATTGTTCGATACGAGAGAAGAAAAAACTAAACTTAATTAGACCATGCTTTAAGAGAACATCAAAAATCTAAACTAGTCAAACATTCACCAACCTTATTTTGTCCATAAGCACTTATATAGGGCTCGTCGGTAGGGTGTGGAGGGTCTTTGTACAGCCTCCTGAGCTGAGGCGCGAGCAGGCGCGGCGCGGGCGGCAGGTGAGGGGTGCCGCGCGCGCGGTTGATGCGCGATACTACTGCGCCCACGCATATGCTCACCATCATGCCGGCGAGGGTGTACCACATATAAGATACTCGGAGGATTGGGTTGGTTTCCTCCCTAGAAAGATAAAGAATACCAGATGCAAACGCGGTATTGGCTCGAGAAATTACTTTTAGAAGAAACATTGAGCTATTGTAAAGGAAGAATATATATATATTGTAGAGAGAAGTATGAGAAGCTCAGGTAGGTTATGACCGGTGTATAAATGCGGACGAGGCAAGGACGAAGAATATTATGTTAGGATCGTAGCAGATGGCTTGCTGTAGTTTGTCTTTTCATATTGTTATGGTTGAAAGCAAGAAGTCATTTGCTCCATCAGGTGTGTTGCAGCCAAACGCAAGTCGATTTAGTATGAACAAACTTTCTGTTCTGCAAAATTTTCACACGACTGGAATGTCCACCTTTGATGTTACATATTAGCCTTGGCTCCTTCTGTCTCCTCGGTGCTAAGGATCGTAGCTTCTTAATTTGTTTTTCTAACTTGCCTTCCTCTTTTAAAAAACTGGTCTGGGTTGGAAACCATTAATTAACGTCCCCGCTGTGTGCGGAGCGGAACTTTTAATATCAGACTTTTATTGACTAAAACCCATCCATTTTCCTTATTTTGTCGTTTATGTTCCGGGGCTGCGGTATCTCTTTCGAACAAACCGCAACACCGTCAGGCAAGTTTGTCATCCTAGGCTTATCTTCAGGCTACTACTACTTTAAATCAAAAACTTCGTCGTGACTTACCTGAAAACTGATTCTTCAACAACATCCTCAACTCTAGTGAAATTATAGGTGCATCCTTCAGTAGACAAAGATTTATGTGCGTGCGTTATTTGACCTCTGGCTATGGCAAGTTGTGACGTCAGACACCACCAGGACATGATAGCCAGCCCGCTCATACCACCTACTAGTGCACCCTGGTAGATAATACCAAAAATTAAAGAGTTCTGTCCACACCTACCAATCCATGTGGGAATGTCTCCTATTTTCCGAAGTGATTGTAACGGTTGTGGACAGTATTTTTTAATGGAAAGCAGCATTTTGAATGTTTAGTAACTGACTTTGCTGTTTTTTGATGTTTGACGTATACTTATTTAACCGAATTAGAGAAAAATAGTGTCGGTAGTACTCAGAAACAAGTCCATTCATGCGCCATAACAACGGCTTTGGTTTTGAGATGTTATAATTTTATATCGACTATCAAAAAGGAAGGAATGCTCTTTGAAAATCAATTTCTATCTGCCAGCCAGAATATTCAGATCCTTTTTCCAATCTACCAAACTTACTTGAAAATAATTTGAAAAGTAATCATGACGATC
Source organism: Ochropleura plecta (assembly GCA_905475445.1). NCBI lineage: Eukaryota > Metazoa > Arthropoda > Insecta > Lepidoptera > Noctuidae > Ochropleura > Ochropleura plecta. The sequence goes on from FR997723.1 coordinate 16,295,924, forward strand.
ATTTTTCTCTTACCCATGATTATGGCTTTTTAACTCACCGTAGCATCCACCCAAGGCATAAGGATCCCCATAGTGAACACCCCAAGCTGTGGCCCCATCGTCATAGACTCCAGCGTCATAGTCAACTGCAAGATTGTTCCCATCTTCTCAACTATAAATACTAGACCTGAAACCGGAGAAACACTAAGTGAGTCAGGGCTTGACAAGATGGACTTGCATACACGCAAAGATCGACATCATTTAACTTTGGCAAGCCTCTAAACAAAAACTTTACCGATAAAGTTCAATTTGACATTCTTTTTTATTAACTACAATTTTTTTCTACGAGTGCTGGCCAAATTATTTACCTACACAGAGCGTGCCCAGGAGTATGACGACGCCTCTCATGAGCCAACTGGCCTGTCTGTCAGTAAGCGGTCTCTTGAAGAACGGCTTGTAGAAATCTTCTAACACCACCGCTGACATGGAATTTAGACTCGTTGATAATGAACTGGAAATATGATTTTTATTAGTTAGTATTTCGAGAGCCAAATCTTTAGCGTCTTCGTCCAGTTAAAGTTTTTTTTTTCGCGTATGGGAAATCATCAATTAACTTCCCCCGCTCTGGGCGAAGCGCGAGGGAGTGTCAGATTTGTACTGATTATAACCAACCCATGTTCCTTCATTTGCCCTTTATGTTCCGGGGCCGCGGTCTCTTTTCAACAACCCGCAATCCCGGCGGGCTCAGTTAGAGCGACCACAACAGATTTTTTTAGCCTCATCGTTTCGTTACAATCTCGTCTTAAATATGTGGAAAAGTACATATGTCAAAAACAAAAGATTTACCTCAACGCTGCACTAAAAATTCCAGCAATGAAGACTCCTGGTAAGCCGGGGATTTCACCAAGGACGTCCATGACTAGAAGAGGAAGAAGTTGATCCTTCGCCTTTGCTAACTGAAAAATTATTGAGAATGTCTTTAATAGTATTAAATTTTATTAAAAGACTACTTTTAAATCCAAACGTTGTTCTACAATGTCCAGTGCTCACATAATGATGATGATCATAAGGTACAATCTTTCAATCAAAGCTTTCGCACTCCTTGTTCAGATGAAATAAATGGTGCATTTTTAAATTGCAAGATTGTATCCGCCCTGTCTTCAATTCCGTACAATTTATCGAAGTCAATTGCATGATGTGAGTCATTGGTGTTAGTAGGCTACCAAGCAATCCATCATCAATATATTGAGGAATACTATAAGGCATACCTTAGTTTGTAAAGGATCGCAGTCGTGAAATCTTGCGAATATCAACAGGCCGCAGTAGAGGCAGAAGCAATAGAGGAAGGAGATTCCAATGCAAAACAGAAAAACGGACCTGTTTAAAATAACAAACATAATATCTGAGTAAATAATGGAGTATTATTAATCGGTCTTATAATGCATCTTCAGTTGAGTACACATTTCTTTTACGAAACTGTATTTTCATATTAAGAATGACCGTTCTTACCACAAGAGTTTCTTACCATTGAGCACTACGAAGCGTCGGCAGAGCAAGATATCTTTGCACCATGGTCTGATTGACGGCGTTCGATTGAAGCCAGTAGATAGTGCCGCCTATCAGGAGACTCCATATCGTATGACGCGTCAGAGGATTCGGATCCCAACTGAGAAAATCAATATTCGATTAAACTGAACAGTTTTAATTCTGCGAAAAGCTCATCAAAATGAAAAGGTATCGCAGTACCAAATAATCAAGTAAGTGAAGGTCAGATAGGTACTTAGCGGCTTTTTTGCATTTTTGAAATCATCAAATAACTTTTCCCGCTCTGGGCGGAGCGGGGGGGAATATCAGTCAGACTTGTACTGACTAAAACCCACCCTTCTATTACCCTTATGTTCCGGGGCCGCGGTATCTGTTCCGAACAACCCGCAACCCAGGCGTACTTAGCGGCTTGAAAAAGGCTAAGCAGATGATGGAAGAAGACTTGGTTTTAGAAAAAGTATTTAGTTAATTTAAAAGCATCTTTTATAGTGGAAAAATTGGGAGATCAGGCATCAACAAGAGCCATCATAGTTTGTATCAGATATGAAGAAATGACATTGAAGTCGATTACAGAAAAGAGGGTTTGGTTAATCGATGACACTTATTAAACTCACGTGAACCAGAAGTTTAACTTTATCTACATTTAATTTTACACTCGTTACCAACGTAATTTTCCTCGTGCTTATTCCCAGACATAAATATTGCAGTTACGACTGATATAAGTAGGTATGTCAGCGAGTTGCAATTCTTCAAGATAAACGTTTCCTTTAAATCATAGCAGTCGCTGTAGGTGTCTAGTATACAAAGCAATCACAATGAATGATGTTACAAAGATACTAGGAATAATACAATACTAAGGTATAGTGGAGAGATAACAGGAATTTATAAACTTCAAGCCTGTGCCTATGCTAAAATTACAACTCTTATAGCGAAATTAATAAAAAGAATATTAGAAAAAAATATTTTATTAAAGTTGAACTTTTGACCAACCGCTGTGTGAAAATCAAAACATATGTAGTTTAAATTAGTTGCCTCGATATACAACAACACAAATGTGACATAATTTTGAATTTGAAATTCTATGAAATTATGTCTCGGAAAATTATATGAAAGTAATTTTTAAATACGTATCTTTAAAAAAAAACTAAACTACAATTTTACTGCTTTGAAGTCGACCTACCAGTGTCCTAAGAGAAAAACTTAGCGGTAGAAGAGGGCATTAAAATAATAATCTACACTTGCGCAGTATTTTAAATGTTTTAGTTCATTAGTTAGATACTTACCTTCCCTAGTAAGTTAATTTAAATAAAAAATCGCCTATAGGTACTTTAATTTGTTAACTCTATGCCTATTAGCTTTATGGTGCCTTTCTGCAATTTATGATAAGGATTTTTAGAACCACAGTAGAAACTTACCTATTTGATTTCATCGTACCTACTTTGATTTTGTCATGTTAGTTCTTACTTTGGTAGTTCAATCCTTCCGCTGTCCATGTTCCTCTGCCAAACGACTCCTATGCCGCCCACATCAATAGTCCCTTTGATTGCGACCAAGGCCATTGCGCCAAACATTGCCGTAATTTGGATCACGTCCGTCCAAACTACCGCTTGTAATCCACCCTGGACACACATGTATAAATCACCCGTTTGATTTAACAATAACATGAATCACAAACGACAATAGTAGGAACTTACCGCACTTGTGTAGAATATGCACACTAAACACACTATTGGAGTAATAACGTGTATGTCAACACCCGTTACTGAAAGAAGAAAATGGATTAAGATTTACTTCGTAGCAAAAAGATCATGATCTACGATGAATTAAAGGGATTAAATATAATTAGCGGTGGTCCTAAAAAACTACCCTGTGCGACTCCCTTAACCCATCGTTACAAATATATTATTAAACTAAGTCTTAGGGTAAAGAGTGTCGTTGTGGTTAAAAACTAAAGAGTTAAATGTACAATAGTCAAATTTTAAAAATAATATCTTGGTATAACCTTGATTAAATGCCAGTGCTGGAACATAAATCACAATGGGTAACCAGCCGATCTAAAAAGCAAGAACAAATATATAATTAATGGCTGCTCGTACATAACAATCAGTAAGTTTGGCTAGGTAGAGTACTTACCAAAGTAAAAGCGAATAAAATCGATCCGAACAGTCGTACTCTATTGTCAAATCTGATGGATAAGTACTGAAAACAGTAAATCGGTGTTAATATTGCTGGCCCGTATATAAGTGAATTATTGGCATTGACTAAATAAACTTGCCTTTATGCCTTACCTCGTAATTAGAAGTTATTTTGAGGTCATGGAACACGGGAAGATATATTTGGGTCATGATGAAGGACATCAAGAAAATCGCCCCAATGATATATGCGTACTGTGTCCCGTACATATATACTTCTGTCGGTGACCCCAACAGAGTTATACCCGAAACGAAACTGGGGATAGGAAATACATTTTTGGATTACTAAATCTTCCTAATATGTATATATTATATGTAATAAGGATTCATATTTTATATATTTTAGAATCAGCCTTTTGCAAGAGATGAAGTAGGAACGTGATATACCAGTTCTTCAAGCGCGAAACCCGATGCCGCACATATTTCTAATGGCCACTATAAAGTGGCCATTAGATTGAATCTTTTTTAAAAAACGTTGCCCAGGAGTTTCTCCTGTGGGTGCGTTTACAAACATTTAAACTCACACACACAAACAGCCAGACCCGAAGCAACTATTTGTAGGCCATACAAATGTTTGTTCCGTGCGGGAATCGAACCCGCGACACACAGCACAGCAGCCGATCGCTCAGCCACTGCACACACAGGTGCCGTCAAATTGATGATTCGCACATTACATATTGTGATTGAGTGAAGTCAGAAATGTTGTCGGCTTCCAAAACAGAAATACGTTAGCATTCCATTGTTGATTACAAAATTATCGAATGTCATAATAATATATCCGAACCAAAGAAAGTTCAAATTTGAAATATTTTCTTAGTATTCTCTTATTATATAAACAGTTTAGCAATGCATTTATTACAATAAAAAAAACATTTTTCGCCTTTATTTTGTGAAACTATAATGAAGCTAATAGTATTGATGGTAGTCAACTCCTAATCATAGTAGGATTAGCCTTGACAGTGACCCATAAAAGGTGTAAAATTACTTATTATTATTATATATTTATTTTTCGCCCAAAAAAAAGTCGTTTTCCCAGAAATAATATTTGCGTCGAGTTACATCGTTTGATGCAACTCAACGGAAATATTTCGTGAAGGGTTGGTTTATAAACTGTTTAGGGCAAATTACGAACTTATTTGTTCCAAAAGCTTGGAAAATTTGGAAATCTGGAGAAAAACCTACCTTGCAACAAGCGACATTGAAACAGGAATCACTTTCATGTTTCTACCACCGAGGAGATAATCGGCTTGCGTGGTCTGTTTCTTCATAAAACCCCAATACACTCCGACAAAAGCACTAATAGCCAACATAAACACGAACACAATATAATCCACCCATGAAAACCTCTGCATTAGATGGGTTAGTTCCAAAACTTCCCCGTGCATTTCCAAGCTTCGATAAAAATATTACATAGAATTTAAAACGAGGCACTTTTCAATAACTTCTTGATCAGACTTTCTTTTTGATAAACCTTTTTTTTCAGGTCAAGGGTTTTTATTAATATTGAAATTGATAGCCCACCCGTATCATATCGATATGCGTAGCGCTAAAGGCACCCAACATTCAAATGCATGAGTCCGTCGAGACGTAAACTCAATCTGTTACAATGAAACAATTACGATAACTCGCAATTTAAAAGAGGATGTTGCGAGATCGCCCCCTAACGGTAGCTAGGAGCGAATCGGGAACTGACTACTTGTACTTAAAATCGTGTAGGTTGGACATCACCATAATCGCTTCCTCGGCTGACAACTCGTATAAATGTCCTGTGTATGAAAAACGTGGAAATTGGACATCCAGCTAGTTGGCATGACTACCTTTTCTGGGTGCGCTTGATGTATCTATAACTCGCGATGAAGGTGTGGCGACACAAAGATGCAAGTGGCAAAAAGTACTACAGCGCCATCTATCCAGCCACTGAATAACTAAAAACGTCAAGATCCTACATCGCGCAAGCAAAAGTTGTGCACGAAGTTAGCATATATACGAGCACCCGACAAGCAACTGTCGGGCAGTGGTCCACCAGACACAACACCCGTCTGGTCGGAGGATCCTCCCTCTTCCATAGAGGATGGAGAACTTTACACTCTGTTCTTCATACCTGGTGACCCCGACGTGATGTCAACGCAGCCTTCGAACATCATGACGTCACCATCGTGATATCACTCCCTCCAGCTCCCGAGCAGCGAGTCAACGCAGCCAGCCAGACAGCTACTCACGGGTACCCCTGAGCACCAGCATGCAGCAGAATCGCATTCCTGGTCAGCCCCCGAAGCCTCATCAGCGACCATGGCGCCAGCACACTGCACTCCCGACGGTTGAGAGTCGACGCAGATCCTCTCCCGGTCGACGCCGGCAGTCAGCCACGACGCGGCGCTGTACTACATCCGACGCACGCAATGGACCCACAGCGCCGGCCCCGACCCACTGGGGTTCGCAACACCGCCGCCAACAGTTCCGACTCACCGCGAACAATGTGGCAAGTTAACGGTTTCGACTGGACAGGCTACAACCAATCGACCTTGGTCTTCGGGGGGGAGTGATGTGGCGACACAAAGATGCAAGTGGCAAAAAGTACTACAGCGCCATCTATCCAGCCACTGAATAACTAAAAACGTCAAGATCCTACATCGCGTAAGCAAAAGTTGTGCACGAAGTTAGCATATATACGAGCACCCGACAAGAAACTGTCGGGCCCACCAGACAAAACACCCGTCTGGTCGGAGGATCCTCCCTTTTCCACAGAGGATGGAGAACTTTACACCCTGTACTTTATACCTGTAAGAAACACCCAAAATAAACTCCAGTTTTAAAATCACAATGTACACTTTATTACTTGTTCATATACATTAATCCAGCACACTTAGATTTCAGCTTACAATAACCTCCAAAGCAATAATACACTTAAGCTTAAATATTTAGAACCACCGAAACACTCGCCTGTTCGCTCCACACTCTCCTTTCTCTCTCCATATTCCCCCTCTTAGAGTGCAACAAACGTCACCTGGTTGAGACCACGTGACAAGTCAAAATCGGAAATAGTCAAACTCACGACAAATAACGTTAAAAACTGTTTTATAAAATTATTTAAACCTTACATACCTCTAAAAAGGTTATTTCGTGCATTCAGTAACATAAAGAAACTGCAATCTTTACCGCTCAAAAGGACTGACCGTACTATTGTGCCTATGTTATTTTAAATAAAAAATCTACCTACTCACCTTGTAATAACTGCTTACTTTAATATTATCCGATTTTGCCGAACTTCAGACTACTGGACCACTCCAACATAAATCCAATTAATCCATTTACTTAAAAAAAAAACTAAGGTCTAAAAACTGACTTGCCCATTTAATTATTATTTTAATCACTTGCACACTTCCTATTTTTAATTTTGATTTCCCGCCTTAATCTCAAAAAATTACCCGCGAAACTTCGACGTTTCGTTTTTCCTTTTCAATCCATTTTACGTTTTCTCAACGTAAATTAACAATAAGAATCGGAATATTCCTATGCTATATTATATTTAAACACAAGATCATGCATGTAATCCCTGAAGAGTTGGGCAGAGGTGTACTTACAAATACATCCACATTTCACCAGTTCTGATAAGGATGAACCTATTGCTATCAACTGGGCTCAAATCTCTGTGTGGCTGTTACTGAGAAATTCTTCAGTTCACTATAACTTTGAAAATAAAATTGTTCAAAATCAATTACTAATTAAACGTGATTTGGTCAGTCTGTTTTGTCAGATGATTGGATTTTGTTATCTCTACGACTGTAACTGTGTACAAACCCGAAGTTGGCACAAAGACACATTCAGAACCAAAACAAAAAAAAAACTTTGTGCAACTTCTGTCAAGTTATGTCTAGTGGCGAATACTCAAACCGAGTTATCTATGTCTGTCAGTCATGTCATTGTCAAACTGAAACTGAAATATATTTGTTTTGTGTTGTGCACGGTTACTGAAATCAAAACAATTTTTTCAATATTATTTATTGTGCTTTGATATTTATTCCTCAAGATCAAACGACTCATCTTGTTTCCCAAATGGCAGGACTCTTACTTAGTCCATCAGAAAAGCTATTTATTGTTCACGGTGTACAAGTAAGTTTAAACATAACCTAAAATAATCACCTAAAAATCTACCATTTCAACTTCTTACTGTACAATTGCTTGCAGATAATAAAACAAAATCGTCCCAAAAGCGATATGTTATAATTTGGGATATCTTTCCCCTTTTTAATATTATTATTTTGTGCACAGGATGACTATCGATCCGATGGACGATCAAACATTGATTACCGGCCGATGGAGCTCGAAACAAGCCTCGTAGACAGTGCTACCGGATCAGCAAGGCTTCGACTAGCGAACACAGATTTACTTGTGGCTGTCAAAACTGAAATAGACACCCCAAGTCCCGATAAACCAGACTTGGGCAAGATTGAGTTTAATGTTGATTGGTGAGTGTATAAAGTAATTATTTCGTTTTTGTATGCAAATATCACAACATCATGCCTTTAATTCACACACCCACTATTCATCAGTTAAGTATATTTAATCCCCATGTAGACTGCTATTGCCATCATAGGCAAATATCTGAAATGAAAAAAATGAAACAAAAACCGAAATGTAAACCGAAATAAACAAACTAAATTTTATTGTTTCCACAGTTCAGCAAATGCTACTCCGCAGTTTGAAGGTAGGGGTGGTGAACAGTTAGCCATCAGCATAGCTAACTTGATGCAAGCAGCCTACCAATCGTCACAGGCTTTCAATTTGAAACAACTGTGTATATTTGAAGGCAAGCAGTGCTGGAAACTTTTTGTTGATATATTGGTAAGGGCCATTATGGATACATTATAAAATTACATTTATTTATTGCTTTAGTTAATCCCATACCTGCATAGGACAAATCACATTGGGCTGGATTATGGTGAATTCCCACTCACCACAGATAAGAAAGCCACAAAAACTTTTATGGTATGGTTGGTGCAGTAGCGGAGCTCTTGACTGCTGCACAGCTGTCGCGAGTTTGATCCTCACAGGGAACAAATATTAATTATGACCTACAGGTGATTGTTTCGGGTCTGATTGTTTATGTACATGAGTTTAAATGCTTGTAAGCATGATACAGGAGAAATTCCTTGTGTTTATTTCTATGTTAAAAACCAACAAAATAAAACGAAAGTAAGTGAGCAAAAAAATGTGTACTTATATGTTGCAGTCAATAAACTAGTTGTTGGTGTAATCCAACCCTTAAATGCATGATTTTTTATTTATAGTTAAAAAATTATGTACATGACGTTTCAGGGTATGGGAATTACTGGAAAAATACTAAAAAAAACATTTGAGAAGTCTTAGTCCACTAAATTCTTCATTTTGTCTCTGTAGGATCCAGCCTACATTATGCATTCCAAGTAAAAAAGGTACGTTCGTAAGTAGCTTTATACATAGAATGATTTTACTCAAAATTAAAACAATCAGATTATATTTTTAGTTTATTTATTGTGGTAATCTTTAAAACAATTATTTCTTTTGTTATAACAAAGTGAGATATTACATTTCTCACATATTGTTTGTGTAAATCCAGTACATTTAGGCATTTTACACCTATTACTTTTTTCACAAAAAACTGGCCAGTGGCCTACTTGGTCGAGGCGAACATCTTTTACTGGTGCAACCTGGCAAACACCCTTCTTCCTTTTCGCCTGTATTTCATGCTCTAATGACGAACTTGGTCTACCCCTTTTTACATCATTTTTTTTTCCCAAAAAGGCAAAGGGTTTCAGCTATTTCTAGGCGAAAGGTGCCCAGGTTACATAACTTCCCACCAAATCCAGGTTTTTGTGACATAATTTTCTTATAAGCTAACCATGAATTTATCATAGCAAGGTCCAAAACGTGATGGAACAATCGCATATACCACTTTCTGTTTTTTATGGATATATGGTATCTTCCAATATAACTGTCAAGGAGATCCACGCCACCCATGTGGGAGTTGTAGTCTTTGACAATCTGTGGGCAATCAATTAAATTTTTTTCTTTTTTAGTTTTGTCGTATCTATTTATTTTTTGGACTGGATCAACTCCCACATAAGTCGATAACAAAGTAAATATTTTGTTATCTTTCCACATGGTTACAGAAATATCTGTACCATCATAGGTGGTCATCTGTTCTTCATAAGATCCCCTTGGAACAGACTTTTTCATGAAAGCTTTAGGATTAGGCAACTTATTATTAGGCAGTCTGTTGATTCGGACAGTACCCAAACAGTGGATTTTTTGTTTGTGCAAATAGCAAGCTAATGGAATGGATGTATAATAATTATCAAAATAGACTAAGTATATGATTGATGTTTCGGGGTACCATCTTTACAAGTCTCACCACAACATTTCCTGTTACACCCAAGTCTGGTTCATTGGGTTCTTGAATATTATTGTCACCAACATAAACTTCAAATTTATGAGCGTAACCAGAAATGCTGCACAACAAAAACAACTTGAAGCCCCACTTGTGGGGCTTATCCGCTTATTGGGAAGATACTGTTTCAAATAATGTGATATTTTAGGATCCTCTTCACTGGGGTCTACGTACGTAGAACCAGGAGATTCGTCTTCGAAAGGAATATCATCAGCCTCTTCAGGTTCAGATTCCAAAACTCGACGAATTTCGTCTCGGTCCCTATAAAACTGCACCTCTTCATCATTTTCCTCAATTTCTTCTTCTTCAGCCCCATCTTCTGAGTCATTACCATCTAAGGCAACTAAGTAGGCGCTTATTTCATCAGCAGAACCAGTCCGTCTTCGATTAGCCATCTGAAATTGATAATTTTGTACCTTTGTTATAAATATCTCATACAATATCATAAAACATCTACTTTGGTACTGAATGCATAGTGTAGGATATGGCCTACATAAAAGTATTTCCAAGATTTGTGGTCATGCCTAATAAAATTGTAAGTTTTACTATCTCTACTCAATATTTGTTATTTATAAAAGCAAAATACTAATAAACCAGCACATCTTACCTTGAAATATCTAAAAAAATGTGTTCACAAAATCAGTTCAATCACAACTTTTTCAAATCGCAGCCCGCCAAAAAGTTTTAGCAGCCAAATTCAAAATTGAAATAAAATTCCAGTACTGCCAACATAAGAATCTAAAAAACTAAGTCTGTTCTTGAGCGACCGGTGATATATTTTTTTTTCCAAGGCAAAGGCGCATGTTTTTCAGCCATCTGAATGTTTTGTAGTCTGCATCCTACATTATGAATTTAAGGGTTAAGGAATGATTTTGTGACCCTTGCAGATATTGGAATGTGGAGGAAACCTATGTGATGCTGTATCATTAGCTGTTAAGGCTGCCCTTTTCAACACAAGAATACCTTGTGTGAAGGCAATACTCATGGATGGAGGGGATGTAGACTTGCAGTTGTCAGATGACCCATATGACAGCAAGCTGTTGGATGTAGGAACTGCTCCTTTACTGGTATAGTGCATCATATGCTTTACTTTTTTTTTCCTTAAGTTTATTTTTATATCCGGGGTTGCGGGTTGTTCGAAAGAGATACCGCAGCCCCGGAACGTAAAGGGCAATAGAAGGAACATGGGTGGGTTTTAATCAGTAAAAGTCTGACATGCCCCCCCGCTCCGCCCAGAGCGGGGGAAGTCATTTGATGGTTTCCCACCCGAAAAAATAAAATGTTACATTGACTGCTCATTATTGACCTAGATAACTATGATTGAATAGATGTGGTTTACTTACTATAATACTGACAATTTGATACAAAGAAATAATAATGCTTTTAACAACAGGTAAATTAGTTAGTTTTTTTAGTTAGTCCATGCTATAATATTGTCACCGATTTTATTGGAAACAAACAGAATCTAGGCCTAAAGCCTCATTTGAAATCTCAAATCAAGCCAGCCACTGTAGACGCGGGTCTGTGGATGGTGAGCAAAAGGTAGCTCTATTAACGATAGGCCGTGTCGACGGCGCGTTCGAGTTCCATGCGCGCCTCAAAAGATATCAGCACAGCAGTTGGGCCTACCAGGGCCACTGCCTGCTGGGGTTGCAAGTTGTTAAAAAGAGATACCGCGAACCCGGAACGCAAAAGGCAAAATAGAGAACATGGATAGCTTTTATTCAGTAAAAGTCTGACAGTCCCGGGGAAGTTATTTTATGATTAACCAGCCGAAAAAATAAAAGGCCTCATTTCCATAGACATTTATTTCTTCATGGCGCAGTTGCTCCTTTGCTCATCGTCATATTTTCTCTGGAAAAACATGTGTAAACAAGGGTAGATTGCGAAGCTTTGATTTATTTAAATTATCTATTAAAATTGATATCATATCAATGTTCTTATATTAATAAATTTTCAGGTGACATTATGTAAAATCGGCGACAAATGTGTAGTAGATCCATCGGCAGAAGAGGAAAGCTGTAGTGTTGTATCACTCATCGTCGGGATCACTGGAAGTCCCAGCTGTTACAGTGATCAAGAAAACTTAACAGAAATAGGGGGCAAATTCAGCACAATTGATATGAATGGACCAGGCAGTGTTGCACCTAAGACCTTGAAAGATGCCATCAACCAGGGAATGTAGGTTTATGGTGTAATAAATTATTGATGTAAAATGATCCAGCATGACCTAGTTTAAAAAAAAAAAGTAAAATAAGGTGACCTTGTTAACAGATTTGATAAATTTCATCCAAGTCATATTTTTTAGTAAGAATCGAAGCTGAAGATAGCTTGAAATTAAAAATGTATATTTTTGTTCACAGTGTTGCAGCTAAGTTACTCGACAAAGCGTTAGCAAAAGCATTAATAAATGAGAGGCAAGAAAGTCTCAAAACGAAAAAATATTCATATGGTTTCCTAAAATAAAATATGTGCATTAAAACTCTGTTTCCCTTTTTAATCCTTTATTAATATAACCATTAAATTTATTATAATAATACATATATTTATTCTTCTGTATTATAATAACATAAAACTATATTCTAAATTTATGATACTACTATAATTCAGTCATAACTAAATATCACATTCGTTGAATTATCCACACTAAAAAATCTATTTCGGAATTTAATGTAAAAAAAAAACATTTCAAGAAGTAAAACAAATTAAATAAAAACAACTGTATCACATGGATAAGAATAATAATTTTCAGGAATGTGGATTATTATATTTTCATCATACATCATGCAGTACATAGATACATAATATGTATGTGCATAGCTTATTGTTTAATTTTACCATCTCTAAAACTACGACAGGTAACATAAATGTAAATACAATGGATAGAGAGTAGAGAAAATAGAACTACTAAATCTATGGATAATATTGTATTTATTATCTTAATCCCTGCACCCGTATAATAATGTTTATAGGGCATTACAAGTCTGAATTACCAAGATATTCCTTTCCATCTCAATCCCTATTACACCTTTTTGATAACCTTTATGGTATGTCTCCTTTGAGACCAATCACATGATAATATATTTGTCAATAAACGTGGAGTAACATCATTAACCTAATCAAGAAAAATAACTAAAATGTAGGCCTTATGTGGCAAGAGAAAGCTTCGTCTACTTCTTGGGGTTGACGGGGGTAAGGAGGTCCAGCACAGCAGCGATGTTGCCGTCCTTGCTCTCGAGGAGTTGGGTCAACCAGCCACCCTCGTTGGTGAAGCCCATTGCCAGCATGTGCTGGATCGCCGCGTCGATGTGCGCTTCTGTGGAAGGCAAAAAGCAAAATATTACTTAACAGATTACATTTTTAACATTTCTGTAACGAGAGAAAGATAAAAACATCACACACAAATTTTCGTATAACCATTTTTACCGTAAGGGAATCGAACCCGCTACGCGTAGTGGCCAATCGGTCATCAATCACGCCAAATGTGCAGAGGTAGTAATTCTGTTTTATATTTTTTTCACCACTATTCCACGATGTGCGCCATAGTTTGTAAGCAACATTGTGCAAACCGGCAAAAGTCTAGCGATTGTGACCCTCGGTGTAGTTTAGTTAGTTCGACCTACTTTGTATATACACTAACACATAAAGCTAAGCGTGTTAGCCCTCACTTCATCAAACATTATGGTGGAATCTACATAGTCATGGCAGTACCGACTGCAGATAGTGTTCATCAAAAATGTAAAAATAAGAGATTTAGTCCATGGGTAAATACCTAAAGGTCATGTCATGCGTCATATCTACATATATACCTACGACGTTGTCATCATCTGCCTAGCGTTTCAACATACTGAACACCAGTATTACTGAATACCAGTATTTTACATGGAACAACTATCCTATCCACAACCCAGTACTGAGTAATACGGTACCCGTTACTTACGACGCAGTATTTTAACAAAATCGTGATGACTAAGTTCCGCATCAAGTACTTATCTAGTGGACCAAAACAATACAGAAGTGATTCATAGTCCTAACTGCCTACTTTTATATCGATAAATAAAGAAGATTAGTACATACCGAGATAATAATATGATATATTTTTAAGGAAAAACTTAAATTATTTTACTTTTATCGAACAATGTATTCAGCTATATCATATACTTAAATTAGTTCAAGGAATAAATATCTAGAGATAAGTCCAGGATGCAGTTTATACAGAATATTTTTTTTCAACTGCATTGCCAAATCGGAAACTATGAGGAATAGCAAAGAAAAACTCAAATGAGTCTCAATCTAGTCATTAAAATCTTGAAATTTCGATAGTTCTAGCCAGAAATAAAAACCTCTTGACTTAGAAAAAAAACAGCCTGTATTTGTACACTATTAGATAGTGATTCAATATCCTTATCAAATCTGCATCCTGAACTTATCTAAAAATCCTTGAGTCACACTAATCCTGGAACTCATAGCCAAATTAGATTAAATCAATTAAATTAAAAAAAAAATAACTGAACTAAGACCAGAAATAAGTTGATTTTGTGAATGTTGAGTTCAATAATCTCTTTCCCAACTCATTCATCGGCCGTGACGCGCATGTTTACTGGCGTGAGGTCACCGGCAGTTAGCAACTTACGGTCATAAATGTGTTTCGAAATAGTCTACTATGTAGATGGTTAACATAAAACACACATATCTTTATATATATAATTCTTCTGTGAGTGTGTATGTCACTGAACTTCTCTCAAACGACTGGACCGATTTTGATGAAATTTTTTGTGTGTTCAAGGGGATCTGGGAATGGTTTAGATCCACAATTTTGTCCGCTGGACAATGTTTTTTTAATTAATTTTTAATTTATTAGTAGTTGTTGATTTTGGAATGTTTTACATTGGATCCGGCAGACGGCGCTACCATCGCAGTGTCAAATTAGACAGCTTATTAGCTTATTAAAAAAAGTTTGAAATTTTCAAATTAAAGACGTGTAGACAGGACAACGTCTGTCGGGTCCGCTAGTGTTAACATAAAATGAACCTGAATGATTTACTCTACCCTAATCTACTTATTAAAAATCTTAGATTGGTAAACTACTGGGTCTCTAGCAATGATATTATATTAAACAGATATGTTATGAGCGCGCAATCTTGAAGACTCGAAAAGACCGCAATTGGCATCTATTGCATTTAGTCTGCGTTACGCATCGCTTCGAGTCGTACGTTTTTACGAATTTATAAAATATGCCTTCGTGTGTGTTTAGAAAGTGTACCAATTATAATGCCAAAATTAATAAAACACAAGGGATCTCATGTAGGAAATGTACAATGAATAACAAGTGTGTGTGCGTGCTGCGGAACACATTTTGCGGTTGTTTAATGAGTGTATAACATATCTGTTTATTATAATATCATTGGTCTCTAGGAAACATGTCATTTTGCAGCAAAGTTACTTTTAAAACGAAAATGAAACACTAACACCCGGTTCCAATAAACAAAAAACGATTCGTTTTGCTTACGGATAGTAGTATTTTGACATAAGTTGTATGAGACGTATGTCAAAATCCTACTATCCGTAAGCCAAACGACTCGTTTTTTGTTTATTGGAACCGGGCGTGGCGTAAGGGAATATTTATGAAAATTCATAACAGGGAATTATAGTGTGGGTTTTCGTCAGTCTTGCTAATGGGAAATCCCATCGGACATGACCTGTTCAATAGAAAAAAGAAACACTTACGTGGGTGGCGTTGCCTGGGTTGAGGTGGAGTCGTCGGTTTCTCCTGAGGCTTGGGAGTAGGAGCGGCGGCAGATGCGGGCGGCGCGGTCGGAGCAGGCGCAGACGTAGGCTTCAGTACTTCGGGCTCTTTAGGATTCAACACTAAACGGTCAGCAAGCGTCAATAATGATGGATCATGACCTAACATGCAAGTATATTCATACTGGTACGTCTATATCTGATTAACCTATTGAACACCAGAGCATAAACGTTAGCGCGTGCCCTCCACACCAAGAAACTCATATTAATACTCCAATTTTTTACACATTTGTGTCGTTCGCGTCCAGAGCACGCGCTTGCTTGTCAGTTGTTACATAATTATATCTGACAATGGCGTTCAAAATGCTAAGTTGAATTTAAACCATGCTATTTTTTTTTAATCTTGGATTGCTAAATAGAGTAACTACAATTTATTCATTGAAACCATGAAAAATGAGACAGAAAATAAACATCACAAAGAACAACACAAAAGATTTTTCAAATTTATATTTACCTGCAGTAGCGGGGTTCAGGGGTGGGTACAGAGAGCCTGTGGAGATCTTCACACGCTCTTGGAATTCTTCAGGCAAGTTAAAACCAATTGGGGCAGCAGGAAGAGCACTGGCTGTATCCATCAAGTCTAAAAAAGACACATGCTTAATTAACTCTTATGGCATTTTATTTCATCCTCTTGTTTACAAAATAGAATTGAACCCAATTCTGGGTTAAGCTTGGTGCTGTACATAAGCGTAAATATTGCAATTTGTGTGTTTTCATTTTTTGTGTGCAGTAAAGAATAAGAATTAAACCATAAATACCTTTCTCCTTGTTAATCATAGTCCAGTCATCAGCTTTGTCCGGGGAAGCATCTCTGCCAAAGTCAGTGACACTTGAAGCAGAGGAAGTTTCAGTTTTGACAACAACATCATCAGCTTCAGCCACCTTCCTGTCCCCTTGTCCCATATCCACGTCGCCAGTGTCAGCTGATGTAGGGGCAGCAGCATTTGCAGCTGAAGTCGGAGGCTGAGGCTGAGGCTGAGACATCTCAGGCATTAAATTACCGCGGATGAAATTCTCAAAGAGGTTTTGAATTTCTAAGACATTTACTGATTTTCGGGGGATAAAGGGACATTGGGTCTGAGCATTTGCTGAGGTGCTAGCCTCAGGTTTCGGAGCTTGAGTGGATTCAGTGCCTGTCTGTGCCTTCTCTTGGGTTGCTTGTGGGTTTTGCGCCTGTGTTTCAGGTGTCTGGCCTGGTGTCTTAGTTTCTGGAGCCTTTGGTTTTCCGTCATCTCCAGTCAGGTCAATGTCTCCAGCGAGATTGGCGAACTCGTTCATGTAGGTAGCGAAAGTGTCGAGCCAGCTGACGCGGTTACGGCGGCGGTGGTGCTCGCCGGGTCCGTGGGGTCCGTGCGGGCCGTGCGGACCCTGCTCAGCTCCGTGCGCTCCGTGGAACCCGCGGTGCTTCCTCTCACCACTCCTCTCGCTGCGGTGCTTCTTGTAGGGACAATCCTCGCCCATAGTAGCGGCGACGGACTTCAAGAAATGGCGGGACCTCTTGATTGCAGCTTTAATAACTGTGCGCTGTAAACGTAAAAAACCTTTATGTATTATCAGTTAACAAACAAGTTATGAAAAAAAAATTGTAATTCGCTTACAAAGCGGATATGTGTATCCTGTGGTACTTACAGGCATAGTCGGCGTTGGCACTCGCACCATGCAATGTTCCGGGTGAAGACCCGCAGCCTCGCATCGTGAACACAGGTCGTAGTCATCGCAGACTGAGCACTTGTATCGGAACCCGATGACGGGTCCGTCGCAAGAGTCGCACTGCACTCCATAGTGCTGCCCAGGTGTAGTGGGTCCTACATAACATTAAATATTTCCAGTTCCAATTAATCAAGGTTATCAAACAATAAAAAACCCATCTATAGTTATATTATAAACAAAAAAGTTTTTTTGTATGTTTGTACTGAATAGGCTCGGGCACAGCTAGTTTTATTATAAATAAAAGGTGGTGTATGTACAAATAACACTCATTGTTTACTTCTATGTATATAAACAATGTAACTATTGAATGATATTGAATTGATAATGCAATTGAAGACATTACAATGTGGAAAGTTTTATAATTAGAAATCACCATCTTATATGTATAATTTATAGTCAACACGATAGAAGTGAAGACTATAATGTCACTATGTAAAATACTAGTACTCTGCTGCAACCAACAGCCCTCTTGAACAAAGTTTAGAAAAGTCTATGTAGATGATACTGATGGGCACAGAGTTCACAGTAATTGGTCATAGACCTCACCAAGTACCTACTTGTGCCATCACTCATGTATGTATTACCTTCTTAAAAGTGTTGTTGCATCATCTTTATAAGTCAGTCCTATACAAAAACTAGTAATACAAACTCACCATTAGGATTGCCAGCTAAGGCAGTGAAGACTATGTCGCAGTCATCATCTTTAGCTTCAACTGCCTTGCAGTAGACAAAGAGTTTGATGACATCTCCATTCAACGCCTGCAGGGCAGTCATCACTTCATCATCGGATGATACAACCACATTATCACCATCCTCATCTGAATAAGACATAGAATGTTAAAGTTAATAATTATTATTTTGAGAGCAAAGTCCTATAAATATAGTGCTAAGCTGCCTAAACCAAACAAAAATTCTGTCCCTTGTTGGTAGAGTATGAAGCAGAATTTAAATGAGTAAACAAATGCTAATTCATGATTCAGAGGTCACCATATTTTTATTTTATTTATATAATCTGTGGTTCTATTGTCTTTAATTTCAGACGTCATGACATGTGAGGGCACAATCAACCTTTGAGTAAGTCAATCCATATTTATAACAGATGAAAAGTAGGTCAAAACAGAAAATATTTTTAGGACTACATTTAGAGTTTTTTTTTTAAATAGTCAGCCAGATCAGATAATCTAAACTTGTAGGTGGCAAGATTAATCAAAATTACCTCTCCAAGCAACAGAGTAGGACTTCCCCTTGAGTCCAGGGTACACATCTTGCAGCTTAGCATTCAAGTAGTGGTAGCTGGTGACCACACTCTTCTCTACGCCAAATCTTCTGACTTCTGGCTTCTCAACATCATTCCAGAATGTAAAAACTTTGAACGGAACTTGGTCTTCCATGGCTGAAATAAATGTGTATTTAATGATTGTCTTGTAAATTAAGGCTACCTACATGAATTAGGTTTTTATCAAAATCATGGAAAGTTGGTTGTATAGTTTTATGATGATTAATATTAAAGAAAGTCAAGTAAATTTTCATACATAGGAACTGAAAATATTGCTGACAATCTATGATGAAACACTAGGTACCACTTTCTTTATAATATATTTTGAAACAATTAACTTTGGAATATTTAAATTTTATTTTCACTTCCAAAATAATATTACTTACCCAATAACATAATAATTATGAAATTCTATACCCCAAAAATGCTATAATTGAATTATTCTACAAAGTAACAAAAACACATTGAAAATAAATCTAGACGTTTAATTTGTATTTTGATATACTAACTAGGTTTAGAAAACATATTTCAAGTATATTTTCTAATGTTTTATCTAAAACCATTTTGTATATCTAGAAGCCATTTTGTTTAACTTCCACAGTCTACTTGAGTTATCTTATTTTAGGATGTTCATGATGCGACAAAGCTCAAACCTATATTCGAAGCTTGCTTCACTGCTTAAAAGCTGAAAATTTAATACTCCGTTACACTTGTCTAAAAACTTACCTGCTGTTCAATCTGGACAAAGAAATTAGTGGTAGTAAATAAACACTGACACAGTAATACGTCGCAGTCGTGCTAAAGTTTCAAAGTGAATGAATGGTGAATGAATGTTGTTAAACGCCGCACGGGGTATTTAAGGCTTCAAAATAAAATGAATGAATCACCGAATAGAACAGTTGAGAAAAACAATATTTTGTTGTGCAATAGAGCTGTCAAAACAAAAAGTCATCGTCAACATTCCATATACTGTTTCTTTATATCTATAGCATCAACGTATTTAACTTCGTTGTTGTTCTCGTTTTTTTTTTTTTTTTTTTTTTTTTTTTTTTTTGGTTTTTGGCTTTGCACTATTCGTGCTTATTGCCACTGACAATATATTTTAGATATTAAAAACGTAGGAATCGATTCCACGCGAAACGAAAAAATATTAAAAAGGATAATTTGGGAACGGAAATGAGATAAATTGTTATTAAACAAAATTACAAAATACTTTTAAATTATAGTTACAAAAATATGATAAAACAATAAAATAACGACAACGGCCAGCTTGGAGTTATTGTTATTACTTTTAAATTACACCTACTACTACTTAATAAAACAAATATTTACATGAACGTTTAAATAGATATATCATTATTTACAAGGAAAAATGCAATGGTTTTATAAACATCTACATTAAAATTAAATAAAATACACGAGATAGAAGTGGGAAAAGGGACTCGGAGGGAAACAAGATTTTGGAAGAGTAAGGAATGATCATAGAGAGGGCAAGCCAAAATAAGGTGGTTCAGATCTCCCACCTCAGCACCACATTCACACACAGGGTTCTGTACAATTCCAAGTCTGGCAAGATGAGCAGGAGTGCACACATGACCCAATCGCAAACGTATAAATATGGTTGAAATTTTTTTGCTTATCTTGTACCTGCAAAACCAAGGTTTGGTCGGAATGGATGGCTGAATTTTGCGATAAAATTTCCCTTTCAGTGACTGCTTCGACCAAAGCTGAGCCCAGGATTCCTGTAGATAAACTTTGGGCAGAGCAGCCAGATCTTGGGAGTTGTTTTCATATGGAAAAACGTCTCCACACAATACGGCATCGTTAGCTAACTGGTCCGCTCTCTCATTACCTGAAATGCCACAATGTGCGGGTATCCACGCAAAATGCACTGAATAGCCCTTAATTGTACATTTGTGAAGTAGCTCACGTGTATCAAGTATTATAGAAGGATTATGATCATAGAAAGGAAATCTGGCCAAAGATTGCAAGGCGCTCCTTGCATCAGTTAAAATAAGTGAGTTCCGTAAATCCATAAGAAGTATATACTCGACAGCTTTGAATAAACCGTAACATTCTCCCGTAAATACAGATGATTCGGGCGGGAGCTTTATTTTTTGAATTATATTAAATTGTGAGTGGTATACACCTACTCCCACACATGAGTCTCTTCCATGCTTCGAAGCATCTGTGAACAGGAGCTGACAGCCATTCCAGTCTTTATCAATGGTGAAGTTGAAGTATTCATTATGACACACGTCATCTCGGTAAATGTTGAGGTTATAATGAATATTTGGTGACATGATTAATGAACAGTAATTATTGTGAAAAATAGGAAGAAATTGAGATTGGTGGCAAGGTGCTTCAATAGAATTGTATTTTCTAAAGCTTTTAACTAAACACGGAGTAGCTTTGTGCCTCCAGTACGTGGATGACGCTACTTCAGTAGAGAGAGTGGAAAGTTTATTTCTCAAAGGATGACATGTAAATTGCAGGCACCGAGCCATAAATCTATCAGCTAGAAATTGCCGTCGCAAATGAAGTGGAGGATCTCCACATTCCACTTGGAGACAATTAATAGGACTACTTTTCATTGCACCTGAAACTACTCTGAGCGCTTTGGATTGGATGCTGTCCAATTTTTTAAGACCAGCAACATTAGCAGGTTCCAGCAAAAAGGTCCCATAGTCCAATACACTTCTAATCAAGGTGTTGTACAATAACTTTAATGAAAAGGGATGTGCTCCCCACCAAACTCCAGAAAGGCATCGAATAATGTTGATATTTCGTTCACATTTAGCAGCTATATAATCACAGTGTGGTAAGCCTGTAAGATGTGTATCCAAAATAAGGCCTAAAAATTTTACTTGGTTTTTAACCACCATAGGGATATTATTATAACTTACTGTAACTACAGGAGGTTTACGCATTCTAGTAAACAAGACAATGTTACTTTTATCAATTGACAGGTGTAGACCATTGGTTTCCAACCAAGTCTTTAGTATGCATAAAGAAGAGGTTAAGGAAGTACAAATATTAGGGACAGAGTGACCAGATAAATAAAGAAGTAAATCGTCTGCATATTGAAGGACTTGTACTGACTTATTAAGGGAGTGTTCTAAATCATAAGTGTAAATATTATAGAGCAGTGGACTAAGAACAGAACCCTGAGGGAGACCTTTCCATACTAAACGAGTAAATGTACACCCTTCAATATGTAGATTTAAAGATCTCTCTGAGAGCATATTAATTATGAAATTTGCCAGCATTGTTGGAATTTGTAATAATTTCAACTTATGTTCCAGGACTGATACAAGGACATTATCATAAGCAGAGTTAATATCCAGGAATGCAGCAATTACAGAGTTATTAGAAGAAAAGGCTAAGCGAATATCAGTTGTAAATATACTGAGACTGTCAATTGTACTTTTACCCTTTCTAAAACCAAACTGTGATGTAGCTAGCAGGTTTTTGCTTTCCAAAAACCACTCCAATCGATTCTTAATGAGATGTTCAGCAATTTTAGCAAGTACTGTTGATAGTGCAATTGGTCGATAAGAAGTAACATTAGAAGAAGGTTTGTTTGGTTTCAAAATGGGAATAATTGTTTGAGACTTCCAACTTGATGGAATGTTGCCAGATATTAAAGCTGTATTTATGAGATTTAAATATATTAAAAGAACAGAGTCAGACAGATTAGCTATAAATGAATATGGTATACCATCTTCTCCAGGTGCTGAATCCTTAACATGTGAAAGGACTCCTTTCAACTCACTTAGTGTGAAGAGAGAATTCAATTCGGAATCAGAAGTAGGAACATAGGGAAAATGAATTAAAGATCTGTGTTCTGGGACTGAAGGAGGTGCTAAGTGATCCATGAACTCATTGGCCAATTCTAATGGTAGCTTTGAGGCTGTTGTGTCACTGAATGCTGACCTGAATCGCCTAATATTTCGCCACACTACAGAGGCGTTAACTTCTGGGGAGATAGATGCACAAAACCTTTGCCAACCTTCGAATTTCTTTGTTCTAAGGAGTTTACGAGTTGCACGAGCAGTTTCTAGGTACATCTCAAAATTGTGACGAGTCATAGTATGATAATATGTTTTTTCTGCTTCTTTTCTTTTCTTAATGGCCTGAGTACACTCAGCATCCCACCAAGGTGGTGAAGGAATTTTGCCTGTAGCACCATTCTTAATAGGGAATGTATTATCTGCCACTTCTATTAAAATTCTTGTTATTTCAGTGGATAATAACTGAGGGTCATGTAATTGTAAGGAATTGGATAAAGCAAGAAATCTTTCTTCTACACAATTTTTGAATGTATCCCAGTCTGCGTTTTGAAGTCTGTACTTTAATCTTGGTGTTGGACTATAAGCTTCTGGTTTTTTATGTGGGAAAGAAATGATTAATGGAAAATGATCACTACCATGAGCAGAAGATAAAGGAAACCAGGATAACTTTGATGCTAATTCAGGTGTGCATATTGAGAGATCAGGAGCACTTATTCCCTCATCTGGATTTGTTTGACGTGTTGGTAGAGACGTGTTTAAAATACATAAATTATTAGAGTCTAGAATTTCTAATAATTTTTCCCCATAGTAATTGGTACTAGAACTTCCCCAGGACTGATGTTGTGTATTAAAATCGCCCATTACCAAAAATGGTTTAGGTAAAACTGATAAAAGATTATTAATTTCAGAAAGAATATTTACAGTAGGACGAGAATAATATATACATACTAAACATATTTTATTTACAATAACAGCAACGGCAGAAATATCGTCACTGAGACTGGGTAGAGGAAAAGATTGAAAGGACAAGTTATTTTTTACGAGTATGGCGACACCGCCATACCCATCGCTTCTGTCTGTTCTAAGACACGCATAACCAGGTATTCTAAATGAGAACCCTGGTTTAAGCCATGTCTCACAGAGAGCGACTGCAAAGGGATCGTACTTATTTAATATATATTGTAATTCAGGTTTTTTATTGACGATGCTGCGACTGTTCCACTGAACAATCTTGGATAGATTTGGATCCATTATGATTTTGGTTAAATAAGTTAGACAGCGTATCAATTACAGTGGCAACGTTGGACGGTTCAATAGTGTTATTTTTAGATAACGTATTAATTAACATGATAATTATATTTAAAATTTGACTTTCATTATTAGTTGTTTTATTTTGCAATGCAACACCATTTCCTGACGTCGACACTTCATTGTAGATGTGTTCTTGATGAGCAACCCGGTCATACCCCTTAGTAGTTTTTGGGGGATCCCGAGGTTTTAAAAAAACGGTTTTCTTGTGTGATGTGTTAGGTGAATGGGGTAAAGGTCGTGAAAAATTGGTGTTGTGCTTGTTGATTGATGGAACAGATGATGCAGTTGTTACCACATCTGCATATAATTTGGAAATTGGGGGGTGAAGCTGTGATGCTTCAGCATACGACACGCAACTATGGGCCATGTAGTGCTTAATTGCTTTCTGTCTTTCGAACTCTGGGCATTTTTTATTAATGGCGTAATGAGTGCCACCGCAATGACAGCATTTACTATCGCTTTCGTCGTCAATACTACAAGTGTCAGGAGAATGCCTCTCCCCACACTTGAAGCATTGAGGGTTCGACCTACATTGTACCTTTGTGTGTCCAAAACGACAACAATTAAAACATTGTATTGTAGGGAATGTATACAATTCTACTGGCATAGAATTGTAACAACAAAACACACGTTTTGGTAAAATTTGTCCATCAAAGGTTAGCACGACTGTTTGTGATGGTTTCCATACAGGGGTCGGTACGTGTACTTTATAGTTGAGGCGCCTTGCCTTGATAACTTTCCCGCAACCGGTGGGGACAGACACATTTTCTATTATTTCGTCGGGGGACCATTCAGTAGGGACACCTTTAATTATTCCTACTCGACACACATTAATTGAGGGTACAAATGCCTTCAATTTCTCTTTGGCTAGACAAGGGTCATTTATAAAAGAGTTTGCATCCAGGTGACGAGAGAAGCTTAGTGCGATTCTATTGCGACCAATTCGTTTTAACGAACCATTGATAATGTTGTTGTACTTTCGTTTTTTAAGGAAGTGCCCTAAAGTGATAGGGTGTAATATTTGACTCGAGTTTACGGAATCCATTGATACTTTTTGGATGTGTACTACGTATGGCGATAGGTCTGTGGCTTCGTACAAAGCCCTAGCAACCTGTGGCGTCTTCTGGGGGAGATCCGATTTACCCATTTCCCTCCGGGGGTCATCCACAGACAGTGGAGTGGTTTCCTGATGACTGAGAACTGTTGGTATTGCTAATTCGATTGTTGGATTGTTACTATCTAAACTATCACAATGGCAGTGTGTATTTTTATTGGTTTCTGTTAAAGAGTGACCATGTCGCCTTCTTTTATTGCATTGCTTGCAATATTTGCGTGGAGCCCTAGCCCTTTTCCGCTCCGATCTCGTTATGGACGAGTCTGTGTCCATACTCGACTCAATTGTTACATTTTGCCCGACCGAGGGGACTGTGCCCCCCGGATCAGGCGGTTCGTTGTCCATAGGTCAGTAAAAAATAAAATATAACAAACTTACCCAAAATATGAAGAACAAAATATACTTACAAACAATAAATTTAACTATTCTTATCTATATCTACATAAATCTATACAACTTATCTCAAATTTAAATAGTTTTAGAAAAACCGAAAGAAAAATCACGACCGCCAAATTCGACGATTCCCGCGCTTTTTCGTAAGGGTCTTTACGATATTCGTTGTTCTCGTTGTTACATTAGTTTATTGAAAACCAATAATGCTCAATATCAAAGAATATGGAACCCGCATGAGAACTTCTTTTCATGCAGTATTGTTAAGAAAAAAAAAAATACGTTCCGTCTCTACTCTCAAGTTGCCGATTTAATAGATTCAAAGCTTTTTTGTGGGTATCTAACTCTAATAAAACAGTCTTGACGTAGGCTGGGCTTAGAACTTATTGTTACGTGATGGGAGTCTGCCTAGACTTGGGTCCATACAATAACCAGCATTGAGTGAAACAAAGAAATTACTAAAAGGGGCGAAGTCAGCCTTTTTTTCAGATAGAAAATTACCAAAAAACTTAACTAACTAACCCGGTCTGGCCGGAGCGGGAGAGTGACAGACTTATACAGACAAAAACAAATCCATGTTCCTTTTTTGCCCTTGCTTTCCGAGGCCGCGGTATCTTTTTTGAACGACCCGCCCCGCCACTCGTGTGAAGTCAGCATGCAGATGGTAATATTGGAACTGATGAGATGACAATGACATAGATAGTAATGTCTGCAGAAAAACTTTACTTTCCTTGCTGTCTGCCAACCGAGAACTTACTTGGATAAGGCAAAATAATTTCAATTTTGCCCTTTTTCCAAGCCTAGGCAGGTATAGGCCCTGACGGGTCCCTCTAATTTGCATGTTGCAGACATCTCCATAGATAAGTATAAGTACTAACGTACATACATCTCTTTGAAGCGCGCGTGACAGGCGAACTACTGCGCTTTGATTTAGACGATTTAGAAACCGACCAATCGCAGTGGTTGAAATCTACATCGCGTCTCTAATCTTTCCTATGATTGGTTGAATCTTGCACATCTCTCCGCTTTGGTGGAGACCGGGCCTAAGAGCCAGTCCACACGGCGCGTTGCGTTGCGTTGCGTCGTCGCAATGCAAATATTTTGACGCATAGCCGGCCACACGGGCGCTGCGCCATCGCAGCGTTACTATGACGCAGTCTTAACGTTCGGTCGACGCAGCGGTGACGCACAGTTGCGGCAAGCATTTTTGTAAAAACATCGCAGTCAGTCTATAGGAAAGCATGGATCGGAAAAGACGTCTAGCATAATAATCCATATCAATTTCTTCAATGGTAGGTACTCATTTTACCCTGCAAATAAAACTGAATACAAAAGTACGTAGGTAAAAAATTAAATCTGCTTGCGTGTATCCTCCCTATCAACGCACAAGCAACTGAGCGCTGCCTCTCCGTCGCCGGCGCGGCGCCGCCCGCAATGAGTACACCCCCTCCCGCTTCGTCTCGGGGGCTACTGTCCGTCATGTGTGCGTTGCGACGACGCAGCGCGCCGTGTGAACACCTTGGTTATTTGTATGTAAAACAACGCAACGGCAGCGCTGCGTCGACGCAACGCTGACGCAACGCGCCGTGTGGACTCGCACTAAGTCTGGTTATATTCTCTTTTACTCTACGAACTTATGTATCAGATTGGCGATTTTTTTTTGTGAACACCGGGTATACTTTCGTCTCTTCGTTCACTCCCAAACCATAAATTGTTTGCGATTAATGGCCACATTTGCCCAAAATACTTAGGTATCTTTCTTCCAACTTACTGTCCTCCCGCAGTTATCTGATTGAATATATAATACCTACTAGCTGCGCCCTGCGGCTTCACCCGCGTGATGATAAAAAAGTATCCTATGTGTTATTCCAGACTATAATCTACCTGTGCTAAATTTCATCAAGATCCGTTCAGTAGTTTTTTCGTGAAAGAAGATCAAACATACATCCATACTCACAAACTTTCGCATTTATAATATAAGTAGGACATAAGCAACCATTAACCATCCTTACCTAATCAAAAATGCTTTCGTTTAACGTGGATCTCTATGGTGTAACATAATAAACGCAAGACCTCTCGCAGCATGGTGTCTTGGACCATGAAACCGATCAATTTACTGTTCAAGATTTCCTGAAAGCAAAAAATATTGGAGTTTCTACAGGAATTGACGCGATCATTTGATTCATTCAAATGTAAGGGAAAGCTAAATTTCGACAAATATGAATTTTCATCAACGCAGGATGGATGAAATGGCGACAGGTCACTGGAACAACTTGTGACCCACGGATGCCCCTCAAGTTAAAGGGGAAAATATATAAGTCCGTGATTAGACCTGTTGTACTGTATGGGTCAGAATGCTGGGCTGTAAAAAAGGTGGATGAAAAACGATTGCATGTAGCGGAGATGAGAATGTTGAGATGGATGTGTGGAGTGACAAGAGTGGTAGTGGAGGGAGTCGTTTGTCTTGGTATGGACATGTAATGAGGAGGGATGAAGGACATGTAACTAAAAGAGTGATGGATCTGAATGTTGATGGACGGAGAGCGAGAGGAAGGCTAAAGAAAAGATGGATGGATTGTGTAAGGAATGATATGAAGGAGAAAGGAGTAAATGATGCCGTGACGTCTGATAGGGGAGAATGGAAGAAGAAAACGTGTTGCGCCGACCCCAAATAGAATGGGACAAGGGCAGGAAAATGATGATGATGGATCAGTTTCATGATCTGAGTGACCTCGTGTTTATTGTGTTATACCCTACAGAAGGTTGGACCACTTTCATACCACAGTACATATTTAGTTTGTCTCATACACGTTTACATGACATTGGCTAGATTAAAAAAAAATTAAGACTAGAGGGAGGCCTTTGTCCTGCAGTGGGACAGTACAGGCTCATAATAAGACTAGAAATATATAAAACGCTTAGTCATGTCAATGTTCACATGATGAAATAGTTCTGGAATAGTCACACTGTTTTACACAATATTTCTCTATTCTTACTTCACTCAATAGAGTCAAGTTTTTTTTTGTGTACACAACCAAATAAAAATAGACAGTTGTAATAAATAAATAAAAAATATATATAACACGTTTTTTCATAATTCTGTAAGTAGGTACTAATTGATGACAAAATAATAACTATACATGATAATGTTCTTAACACAAATTATAAACTAGTCCTGATGTTCTTTATCATTCACCGTGTTGTTTATTGGTGGCACATGATATGGTGACGATTCTGCAAACTTAGGAGGACCACCCAATTGTACAGTTTCCGGAATATTCAATTCTTCATTCAATTTTTTGGCTAAGAAGTATATTTCTGCAAGAGCGATTACTAGGGCACACATTACGCCTAGTAATAGTCTAAAACCGAATTCTATATTTCCCACCATCCATTCAACACCTCTAAATCCAAATAGGAATCCAGCAAATATTGAAAGGATAAACTGTCCAATTGCAATCAACTGGCGATTCATTTGTTTCACTGAAATACAAAAATATGATTTTGAATGATTCATTTCTTAATTATTAAAAAATACCATATTGTCTGGTACTACTTTTTGAAGCTAAACTGATTATTTCACAACACTGGCTTGAAATAATACCATAGTTACACAGAAATTGCATGTGAATTAATCAGCTTTAAATAAAAATAGAGTATGCAGGAATTATGGTATACTTACATTGATATGAGATACTATCTTCTGGAAATCTCATTCTGACATTGTCTACAGATTTTGTCATTGCCCGATATTCCCTAGCATCCTGTTGAGACCTCAATTTAACACAACGGGCCTCAAGAGCAGGATTTCTCTTAATAACTTGGTTTTGTGGAGGCACAATAGAAGCACCTGTTAATAGAACATGTAAGTATGGGGCACTTTTGTCTCCATTTGCTCCTATTTTTCTTTCATTTTGCAAATATGTGTAAAGCCAATCTATATCGGCAGTAGTTAAATGCAATTTGTCTTCTTCATCAGCATAATCTTCATTAAGCTCCCTTTTAGAAATTCTTTTTCCATAAGTGTCTGGTTTTTCAGAATCATCATTCTTCTCTTCTCTGTCTGTACTGTCTTCTTTATCACTTTCCTCAACATCCTTTGTTTCATCTTCTTCTGTGACTTCTTCAATCTCTACTTTAACAAGAGCTTTAATTTTATTCAAATTGTCAATGTCATTGCTATTAAGATGTACTGGAATAGTCTTTGTTCGTTCTTTAGGTGGTGCTGTATGTTTGTGCTCATAAGTTTCTCCTTTGGACAGTCTTGCAATATTTAAAGGTACATTATCATCAATAGGTATAGTTTTGAGGTAATCTATTAAATGCTTTGAGGGGAAGATCCTTAGATTGGTATCAACAAGTGATCCTATGGTATCCATAATTTATTTGGCAATATTTAGTTTATGGTTGAGGTCAGCATACAAGTCCCTTAGTTCTTCTTCTTTTTCTTCAAAAGTGTTGTCTACTCTTTGACATTTGAAGTTCATATCATCAATGAACTGATCCCATTCTTTTTGCCTCTTTTCCTTCAGTTCCAGTTTACGTTGTTCATACACCTGAAAGAAAATTCATTAAAAAACAAATAAAATATGTTATCATCAACTATTTCAGCCAGGTTATTTTGCAAAAAGAATTAAACTTTCATCATTATCACTTACCTAGATTAGTGACACATCAAAAATGACACAGCATTACTAAAAAATATAAATACCTTGTGTGATTCAAGATAATTGTTTTCAACTTCTTCACTCAGCTGCAGGGCTTGTTCCAACTTCTCTTTCAACACTGGAAGCCCTGTTTCACCAGTCCTTTTAATTTTGTCTGCCTGGCTGTCTTTTATATCTGTTAGTTTCTCAAGTATGGCAAACAAATTTTCAACTTCCCGGTCTCCACGCTTTTCCTACAAAATTAAGATTGATAAAATGTTGAAATTTGGAACCACCGCACTGTTGTGTGTTAAGTTGGAATAGAAAAAGCTCCAAAAATTAAGATGTACCTCAAACTCCTTTAGCATAAACTTTATTTCACCATTTAGAAACGGACGATGGTCGAATAGTCTTGACCAGATTTCTCCGATTTCTGCAACGAAATAATAAACAATAGGTCATGGACTCCACGAAAAAAAATTTACAATACTGCAACTTGTAAAGGGAACCTCTCGTAGAAACTAATCTACTATTTACAACTCTAGAAACCGTTCCAGTAGAAAATTACTTATACATAAGAAAACAAATTTATCAAACGGACAGAATTACAACAAGAAAAAGTATTGTTTTATCACATACATTTTATGCATGTAAATAAACAAAATGTCTTATTCTCTGAAATAATGAATGGTCTAAAGATTCAGTAAGGTATTATTTGTTGTACTTATATGATAAAAACTTACAAAAACCAGAGGTAAACAATATTCTTGAAATTTTAGAATACGAAAGTAGGCTACACATACCTCGTGACAGTTCCGTCATTATATTTTTATCGTTCAGTTCAGTTCAGTTCAGTTCTTCATTCAATGTTTAAACAGTCAGTGTTTTCAACACGTATGACTTCCGTCGTACGATCGGATAAATAGTCCAGTCTAGAAAGAAACCAATGTAATTCTATTTATAATACATAAGTCATTTTAAAAACATTCATTTTAAACTAAACTAAACTTATAAATAAATTAAAAAATAGCGTCAAAAAATTCGTCCTCAACGCTGTCAGTTGGCAATGTCCCCAAGAGACTGGCCGCGTTGCCACGTTGTATGGCAACGCTAAGCCTCTGGCCAAAGTAAAAGCCAGCCCTTGGGTCACGGGAAGTGTCAACCAAACGTTTTGAAATTTCCTTGAAAAGGCTGTGAGCACAAGGACCCCACGGTCCCAGAGAGGCTTCCACACTGATTGATTTTGATGTGCCGTGCTTCTCCGAGGCTAAGGATGCTTGGAAAGTTGCTTGCCCGAGCACTGAAGAACCCGACAAACCATTTTCCCAGAGACAGTGGGACGAGCCGCTCTGCAGAGTAGTTCAGAATAATCTACTGAACACGTCTGCTACTACTGCTGAGCGTGCGCGCCTTTTGGCTGTGAGCAAGTGGGAGTCGGGTCTTTGGCTTTACGCACTACCGTCGTCGCATAGGCACTTTGTTCGACGACACTACTTTCCGCCTCGCTGCTACCTTACGTTTAGGTGCTCCTTGTTGTTCTCCTCATCGCTGTCATTGTGGTGAAGTAGTCAACAGCCTTGGACACCACGGCCTATCATGCAGCCGAAGTGCGGGCCGTTTTGCGTGGCACGCGAATATTAACGACATCATCCGTCGAGCTCTTGTCACCGTCGGCGTTCCAGCTGTTTTAGAACCCAATGGCTTGGCACGCGACGATGGCAAAAGACCGGATGGTATGTCTTTGTTTCCGTGGAAGTTGGGTAGGCCTTTAGTGTGGGACGCAACGTGCGTCGATACTCTTGCGCCATCCCATCTTCCTAGCTCTTCGTGCTGCGCTGGCGCTGCTGCTGCGGCTGCAGAGAACCTCAAGCGGCGTAAATATAGTAACCTTATTGGGAACTATATTTTTGAGCCGTTTGAGGTTGAAACTCTGGGACCGTGGGGTCCTTGTGCTCACAGCCTTTTTAAGGAAATTTCTAGAAAGAATAAATTAAGATTATTGGTAGCTATTTTTCTGCATAGCTATTATCATGTGTTAAAATTGTTTTTGAGCTCATTTTTACTTCACTTTACTTCCGTGAAATTCAAATTTTCTTACGTTTTTTGTAAAACACTGACCAGCAACAGTGTCAGTCTGACATTTGTCATTTCAAGATACAGTTTTACACTGACAGACTGTATCTTTAAAACAAATGATTTGTGACTGTTAAATAGGTGCGTAGGTACGTGTGAATGAAAGGACAGGTCGCTTAGCACTGCTTGGTTTAATATGACATGGCGCGCGGGTCGCAGCCCGCGCGGACTATACTATACACATATATAACATCCCTCCACCAATAGTTTGCAATATGTTACATCAAAACTTAATAACTAATAAAACTGCTTATAATTAACCCTAGGACGATTCCGTTTGCTTCTTGATGGCGAAGCAGCAGATGGGAGTTGTCCGCAATCTTGAGGTGCGTCTGTTGGTGTAAGGCTACTTCTAGAAGCCGTGTTACCCCCGGTCTCCTCTTCCCTGGTATTAGCCTCTGGTGCTGATGAGCAGTCTGTACTTTGCGGTTGAGAGTTTACCGAAACCGTCTCCGGTTCAGGTATATCAGGTAAACTCTCTAGGTCCCATGATGGAGCCACGATGCTATGATGATATTTCCTTATTTGGTTTTTGTGGCGAGTAACATGAGAGTTTAGTTCCGGAACGAAAACTTTATATAATACTTTGCCGACTTTATTAACTATCGTTCCTCTAGTCCAATAGTACTTCTTCGCGTTTTCAAATCTTTTGAATAAAACTTCTTCATTTAAAACAAAGTCTTTTCTCTTCCTTCCCCCGTAATATTTACTCTGTAAACATTGTTTGTGTTTTATCGTGTCCGAAAGTTCCGATGAAGAAGGTGTGGGCTGTGACTTTAACAAGTCTAATCTACTTCTAAGTTTTCGGCCATATAACAGCTCAGCCGGTGTACGTTCTGTCGAGCTATGAGTCGAGTTACGATAGTCAAATAGAAATTTGTTAATTTTACTATCTAAGTTTTTCCTATCCGGGCAAGATAGAATTATGCTTTTAATTCCCCTTTTTGCTATTTTAACGAAGCTTTCGGCTTGACCGTTACTGCTTGGATGGTAGACGGGTGAAAAAATTTGACGTATGCCGTTTAATTTACAAAACTCAGAAAATTTTTGGGACGTAAATGACGTACCGTTATCACTGACAATGGTCGCTGGTACCCCCACCCTAGACATTAACTCGTATAGGCGCTCGATTACTGCCTCTGAAGAAATCGTAGACTTCATAGTGTAACATTCGACCCATTTCGAGTAAGCGTCGACAACTATGAGATACATTCGATCATACAACGGCCCTAAAAAGTCAATGTGTATCCTGTAGAACGCGTGTGGTGGCTGTGGCCATGGCGCGAGCGGAGCGCGCGGCGGCGCCGGACGCAGCTGTGCGCAGACGGCGCAGGCCCGCGCCGCGTTCTCGAGTGCAGCGTCGATACCCGGGAACCACAATCGCGAGCGCGCTTCGCATTTCATCTTAACTATACCCAAATGTGAGCTGTGTAATTCTGCTATGATTTTTCCCCGTAGTTCGTCTGGAATTAAAATTTTATGTCCACGCATAAGAACACCTTTCTCTAAGGATAACTGTGTCCTACATTGATAGTACGGTTTTAAACATAAATCCTTGTTTTTAGGTGGCCAGCCGCTCTGAACATAACCCTTAACTTTTTGTAGGGTAACATCTCGGTCAGATGCATCGCGTAACTGAGCTAGTGTAACTGGTAAATCACCTTCTACTATAAAGTTAACATACGCGGCGCGGTCTTCGTTTTCGTGTCCTTCCTCTGGCAGGGACGTACTTGGGCATGCAATAGAACGCGACAGAAAATCTGCAACGTTATCGGCACTACGGACATACAATATTTTGTAATTATAAGCCGCCAAAAATATTGCATACCGTTGCAGTCTGTTTGCTGTCACCTCTGGTATCCCTTTTTTTGACCCAAATATTGACAAAAGAGGTTTATGGTCCGTTCGAAGTATGAACGGGTTCTCCCTACCATATAAATACTGATGAAACCGTTTCACTCCGAAAATAATCGCGACGGCTTCTTTTTGTATTTGGGAATACCTTTTCTCAGCTGATGTTAAGGATCGCGAGGCAAACGATACTGGTCTCTCGAGTCCGTCCCTGTCTATCTGTGATAACACCGCGCCGAGACCATACGGTGACGCATCGACAGTAAGGATAATAGTTGCGTTTTGATTGAAATGAGCTAACGCGTTATCGGATGATAAATGTTCTTTTATTTTATGAAATGCTTGTTGATGAATATCGGACCAAACCCACTTAGTATCTTTGTTTAATAATTGATATAAGGGGTTTAAAATTGTTGACGCCCTAGGTACAAAATTTCTATAGTAATTCGTTAACCCTAAAAACGACTGCAACTCGTTAACATTTGTAGGGCCTGGTGCGTCTCGAATTGCTTTGACTTTGTCCGGTGATTTCCGCACTCCATTTTCATCAATAACATGACCTAAATAGCTAACTTCTCTTTGAAAAAAAACGCACTTGTCTTTCCTTAACGTCAACCCCGCTTCTTCTAATCTACTCAAAACTGTTCTTAATCTTTCTAAGTGCTCTGATCTGCTGCTACCCGTCACTAAAATGTCATCCATTAAACAAAGGACCCCATCTATGCCCGAGACAATGCCTTGCATTGCTTTTTGAAAAATAGCTGGAGAACTTGATAAACCGAATACTAATCGCGTATAATTAAAAAGACCTCTATGCGTATTAATACACGTAAACAATTGTGTGTCGTCGTCTTCCGCTAATACAAGTTGGTTGTAAGCGCTTGATAGATCTAATTTTGAGAACTGTTTACCCCCATGTAACTTAGCAAATAAGTCGTCTACGGTTGGTAACGGATATTTCTCGATAACGAGTTGTTTATTTATTGTTGCCGAATAATCTGCACAAATTCGGATTTCTCCGTTCTTTTTTAAAACCGGAACTATGGGAGATGCGTAGTCTGAGTACTGCACAGGTGTTATGATGCCCAATGATATTAGACGGTCTAGCTCGTTATCTATTTTGCTTCGGAGCGCGAACGCAACTGGCCGTGCTTTGCGGAAAACCGGTTTAGCGTCTGGTTTTAATGCTAACCTAACTTTATATTTCGTGAAGCATCCTAGTTTGTCTGAGAATACCGAAGGGAAATCACTCATTAAATCGTTTATATTGTTATTTTCCATGGCACAATATTTGATTTGGGATATTTCTAAATTAAAAAGTTTTATAAAATCCCTTCCTAATAATGGCGGTCCACCATCGCGCACTACATATATTGAGAGAGTATGAGTGAGTCCTAAATAACCTACCGGCACAAGAATGATACCTATTGTTTCGATCCTACCCCCAGCATAACCTTTTAGCGTCTTTGTCGCCTGTGCTAAAGGTACGTCCGCGAAATGATTGTGGTAGGTTTTATCTGAAATAGCAGTAACGGCCGCTCCCGTATCGACTTCGAACTGTAAACTGACACCGTTGATTAGAACACGCACGGACATCGGCATCGAATCTGACTCACAACGTATATGACTTATACCCATACCTTCTCCCTCGGAAATCTCTTCGACGTGCTTCACACATTTAGCTTTGTTAGAACACATACGTCGTAGATGCCCCTTCTGGCCACATTTCCGACAGCAAAAATTTTTAAACCGGCACTGGATTGTCTCGTGATTTTTAAACCCGCACACTGCACATTTCACATTCTCATTTACTTTTTTTTCACTGATTTTGTACACACTAGACGAAGGCGCCGCCGGCACCCTAGCTGCGGTCGCGCGCGCGCACCGCACGCTCGCCGCCAGCTCCACCGCTTTCGCCAACGTCAGCTCCTTGATATCCCGTGTGAAAAGTTTGTCCCGCTCGGGTCCGCTGGTCATTCCCATGACAAAACGGTCTAGCAAAGACTCCTCCAGATTGCCGAAGCCGCAGTATGCCGCTAACCCTCTTAATCGGGCCGCCCATTGTGCATGACCTTCATCTGCCCTCTGTGTCGCCGCGTAAAACTCAGCACGCTCGGCGAATCCATGGCGCTTCGGTATGAAGTGCTTGTCCAATGCTTGAAGAATGGTCTCTAATTCCTCTTCTTCTATTGCTTTTGGCAGTAAAAGATCACTTGCGAGTTTGTATGACAATTCGGTGAGTGCTGTGAGTAATATTGCCCTGCGTTTTACTCCCGACTTGTCTGTTTCCACTAAATCGTTTGCAATGTACCATTGTTGCAGGCGATTCCTAAACGACACCCAATCTTGTGTTAAATGGTCGAAACTAGTTAGAATTCCGAAATATGTTGTCGCCATTTTTAACGCGTGGTTTGCTCGTCGCCAGTGTTAAATAGGTGCGTAGGTACGTGTGAATGAAAGGACAGGTCGCTTAGCACTGCTTGGTTTAATATGACATGGCGCGCGGGTCGCAGCCCGCGCGGACTATACTATACACATATATAACAGTGACCGTAGTGTGTCCCTACGTTAATAAGTCAGGATCATTTAGGTGGAAGTTTTAATTTAGTATATTTGCAATGCAGAACTAGGACAAACTGACAAACTGCAAACAACTAAAATTTGAAGTTCGCGGGCTACACTGGCGTTTTAACCTTAAGTATTACGTGACTACGTAAACGAACTTCACGAGCGATTGGATGTTTTCTCGTGCACTTTTGTTATTTTTTTTGTTTGTTTATAATTAGTACCTAATTTAATTTAATGTTTTTTGTAGCTTTATTTTTATTAGTTGGTAACTTCACTGCCGCATTCGGTTAAGGCCTATAATGATAGTTGTAAGGAGGATAAATAAACAAATAAAAAAACATCGTAAGAAAAGCCTTATTCCGCTATATGCATAATTGCGCTATGTTTTTCAGTAATTTAGAAAAACCAACATTGACTTTCCTTCGAATATCCGAACTAAACATTGAAGTACGTATGTACCGGAAACAGTTTAGACAACCTAAAGAATCAAAGTATCGTTCTCTTTCAATTTTGCATTCGGTCTTCGTCCTCGTCGTTTCATGTTCTGTTCAATCAATTTAGTAACTTCATTCATCTTTGTTGAGAATGGGTGGTTCGTGAGTTGACGTATATAGATGCGATATTGTTTTTATTTGCGCTGAAGTGTTTTACTGGTGATAATGTGTTCAAGTTGCATATTGTTGTTCGTTAGTTTTGTGTGATCTGTACCATAGACGAATGTGAAGTTTTGGACTTGAACTAGTGAAATTTCGTGTTTGACCACCATGCCGGGTCTTATTGGTATCGGTGAATTCATTGAGGAAACTCGAGAGGATTACAGTTCACCTACAACTTCTACGTTTGTTTCCCGCATGCCACAATGTCGTCAGACTATCAGCGCATTGGAAGAGGTAATTACACCCTTAATAATTCGTAAAATTGGCAACAAATCTAAACCAAACGGTTGACATGATAAGAAAACTTTATCTTTTTATTTAAAAACAGGGTAAAAAGTACAATTAATTTTGACCACATACTGATAACGGAATAAACTTATACTTCAATAAATTATGTCTAGGATGTGTAAGTAGCTGGCATAATATTCACTTATTTTGTTTTCATTGCAAATAATATTAAATCCGCGTTTACTTTCGACAAGTGACAAGCATCTTGAAACACATCTGTTTATTTGTTTGACGTAGTTATCTACCAATAGGCTAAGCCGATATCTACGTTAATAATTCGGGATTGTTTAGGTGGGAGTGTTAATTTTATATATTTGCAATGCAGGATTTCGATAAGACCGGGGGTGAAGGTGCGCCTCGACCTTGGAAACGCCCCCTTAATATGGAAAAAAATATTACACACCCTGATAAATTGTGCCCGCGCAGTAACAATAAATATGAATTGCCGACGTTATTCTGCAATTTGATTACGAACGCTGATTGGCCGTCATATTATACCTATGCGATACTATTGTATTGAAAAGACGTATCGCTATTTATGCAAAGGATCATTATTTCTTTTGTTGATGAACTAATTATGCACAGATTTCACTCAATTTTCCAATAATCACCTCTAGGACTATACCCGGAAATGTCCGAATTTACGTTTCGAGGTACACGCTTATTCAATCTGAATAAAACGCGACTCTAGGTTGAATTTTGGATGATTTGCTTTCAGTTTTCAAATGAGCAAATACCTACTCATCTATCTGGGCGTCGTCATTCATCACCATCAATGAATACTTTGTTTTCCATTCTTTCTTCAGTCAGGTCAATAAATGCTCGTAATCGGAAACACGGAACCGAAACTTCTTCGTCGAGAAAAAAAAGATATGGCAATACAGCGTAGTGATGGTTATTAGAAGAAGATAATACAAAGGGACGCTTGCGGAATTCTTAAACGCTACATTTGTCTTCATATTCTGTAACAACACACAAAGCGTACCTAAATAGTTTCAAGCCTCTATTTAGGGCTTATTGTAGTTCGTGGACCAGCAACTAACAAACAAAAGTATCATTATATTTCCTTTGTCCGGCACACCAGGCTATTTTTGACTAATGTTGAGGCATATTTTCGTCAATTCTATTTATGAATAAATCTTTCTAGATGAGCTAACTATAAATAATGCTGAACTTTGTCAGCAAATACTTCTCGACTATTTTTAACAGATCCTAATTAAGCTCAGTTTGAACTAGTGGCCTGGCTCTCTAACTTCGGGTTGATACCTACCATCTACAATAAAATCTGACGAAAAACCAAAGAGATTGTCTCCGCAATTCTAAAAGGAAGTCGTGATGACTAACCACCGGAAATGCTTATTAGGGGACGATACGCTTGACATCTGTCGAGCATTCCAATGTTCAGGTGAGTTCTGCCTGGTACCTACATTACTTCCGGCGGCTTTCTTGGCGTTAAACACGAATAGGTACTCTTGCTTTCCTACCAACTCCGATATTCTGAGCAGAAGAGGGTTCCAAAAGTACCTATAAAGCAAGAATTTTCATGTCGTAATAAAAATTGGTTGTTTGTAAAGTAGGTTTACGATCGTTTATGTTTACGTGATAACGTCTTATTGGTGATATAAGTTATCACCAGTAGTGACATCTAAAATGAAATAAAGTACTAATTTAAAGTTTTTTTTTCGAGCCAAGTAACAGATGGCGCTACCATCTTTATGAAATGTCGCTTGTGAGGTTTTGGTGTGACACAAGTTTCTGAACATGTCACCCGACTAAAACGATTTTAAAGACGTTATCACGTCAAAAAAGAGTCGCGAATAACCACTCCTGGAGACTATAAAGGCATTCAAGAAACCAAGATTAATATATCTGTATCTGATCTACGCTTTATAGGTAGGTACATCAGATTCAGATACCTATAATATTGATCACGACAATTTATTGGAAAAATACCAATGAAATAAAAACTGTTTTTTCCGTTCCATACCATTCCATTACAATCTCTCACGGGCCTCATATAAAAAGTAACAGGGTCATGCGGCCTAGTACATAGGACACTTGATGTATTGATGTGGGATGAGGACTTGGCAGTCATTGTCATTAATCGTGACGGTCAACTGCCTAGCGGCTGCGGGCTGAGCCTCGATAAACGCTTTTTGAGCCGCTTGTTAGCCCGGGTCAAGGGTTTGATGCCGAGAGCTGTATTCCTGAATACGACGGCAAATCTTGATGAATCTCTCTCCCCTAAATGCGAGTTAGTAATAACGATACAAATGGTTATAAATGATACGATACGTAATCGTAAAAATAATTTCAGGGGAAAAAGTTTGGTAGAATTCTAAAAATAACCATTCCATTCCTTATACGGGTTGCGGTTTACTTGAGGGGTTGTAGGTATACATTTTCTTCATCAAAATATATTTTAAGGGCCTTTCCAATCCGACTCAGATATTCAATTTAAAAATAGCTTTTATGTAATAGGTAGGTACCTAAAATAGAATCAAAGAAAATAGGCACGCACCGTTTCATGTCCCTAACGTTTTTCGTTCTTAACTTGATGTTTGTGGGTATCAAGCAGTACCTTCGAATCGTTGTAGACACTTCGTATTTTACAATAATGCAGGTAGGTATTGCAACTAGGAATCGCATTCGCAGCGTCAGCGAACTTGTTAACTTAGCGTTTCATAGAAATGTCGAGTCACAGACACGGAATTTGATGCGATCTCTGGTCCCCTACTCTTGCAGTAAGTAGGTAGTATAGATAGCTGTCTAGACTTCTCAAATAAGACATTTGATTCTTCAATTTCTACAAGAGGATTCAGTATTATAGAAATGTAGCTGCTACTAACATAATATTTGATTAAATAACACAACAGTCCGTTCTCTGTAAGTAATATTTTATTGATATTGCACTGTACTTGACTCTTAGAATAGCATTGTTGGAACGTCAATTGTTTTCGTTAATTATTTTATGACCTGTAAACACTATCGCCGTTGTTCACCTTGCTATTTTATCCTGCCTCCTTGAACATACAACAACATGGTTTCATATTGAATTTGCAAGTCTCGGTCGCTATCAAAACTTTTATTTTTGTCGTAATATACTACACGAAACAAAGTATTAACATATTCCGCATAATAAACACTAGAACCGGGATTACGAGTTTAGAGAAAGTTCGACATTGATATCTCTCCGACTACGTTGCAAAAGGAAACCTTGACCGGTTGGTCGACTGATCGACAAACATGTTTCAGGCTGCGGAAGTTAGTATTTTATTTTCATTGTTAGAACATGCTCTTCTAAAACGCATTTCATGGTCAATACAAAATTGTTTATTGATATTGCGTTGTTCTCGGATGCTCCTACAATAAAACCAAAACCAATAAATATAAACTCACATTTGCATACATAATATATTCAACATACTGCAGTTTTTCTGAATTTTCGCATGGTCATTTCACCATTGACAATAAATACCTATTCATCAAAGTTCACATTCCGCGCCCGATATCCTTATCAAATATAAGTGTAAATTGTAGCTGGCTGGATACTCGTTATTTTCTGTTATCAAACTAAATACAAGTGCCAGTTTCCAATTTCCTGCGTGAGCGAACTGACTGGCCAGTGGTTGTTATATCGGAACACGTTTCCGCCAACGAGTAAAACAAACTCGGATAGAGAGGTGGTAGCTCTACGAATGAACGTAGGTCACTAGGTCGCTAAGCATCAATAT
Organism: Ochropleura plecta; assembly: GCA_905475445.1. Taxonomy (NCBI): domain Eukaryota; kingdom Metazoa; phylum Arthropoda; class Insecta; order Lepidoptera; family Noctuidae; genus Ochropleura; species Ochropleura plecta. The sequence goes on from FR997723.1 coordinate 16,337,343, forward strand.
AAAAATAAACATGTATTGGAAAGTGGAGTCATTAACATGAATTTAAAATACTTGAAATTATGATTAACTAGCTTTTGCCCGCGGCTTCGCTCGCGTTAAATTCGGGGTAACACAGTTCTCCTTGCGCCTTATTGATTTGTAATAGCAACGCTAAGTTTTCCCTTTCCTTCCCTCTTTCTCCCTCACATCACACTTTTTAAAAAAAATATAATAAATATAATTTTTATAATATTAGTAAGGATATTAGTAAGGATTTCGGGCCATTACTCATTAAACTCTGCCAGAAACTGGACGCTGTCAGATTCATAGAAACACCTGATTTATTAAAGATTAAGAGGAATGAAATAGCTCATTACTATCATTGAAAACGTCTTATGCATATCAATCTAGGCACATAGCTTCGCTGTCGTATGCAGATAATCTAATGGAACCGTGCAGTGGGATAAATTGCAGTGTAGCCCACAAATATGACAATACTGAATTATCTACTGCTCAGAAGTGTTATGACGCACAGTGAATGCTGATGACATTTTGACGACAGGGACGCTTAGGTACTTAGAAGATTGGGAAATGATTGCATGGCCAGGCCACTGCAATCGAGGCTAAACTCTGACACATTACAGGGATACACGAAATTATTTTACAATTTTCCCACTAAACAACGCAAAGAACACTTCAAAATTACATATTACGAAACGTTTTAAAAGTAAACTCTAGTCTAGCTAACAACTAATTTATTTAATTTCAGCATTGTTATACCATTTCACTGCGTGCGTTTAAAACGTTTGGCATAAAGCCAGAAAGAACTGGGTACAAATTGAATAAACGAATCGGTACTTAATCACTGTCGGATAGCCGGTGAGATCCGAGAAAAAATAAAACCGACAAAGGAAAAGAACTTATAGGTACCTAATATACATAATTCCATGTACATAATACATGCACATTATGTATACTAAAGGTCTCTGTATTAACGAAGGTCGAAGGATGTGGGATGAATTTGAAGATACTTTTACAAAGATTTGCAGTTTATGCAATATCCACAGACGATACTAAAAATAATTCTTTTGATTTCTTTGATAATTAATTTACAGCGAAACGTGTACAGTCTTCATTTGACTGTCTGATCTCAAAACGCAAGACAGAAATTAATAATGTTAACCCATTTACCGGCGAGCTATCGGTTTCGTCGCTACAAGTGCGTTGTATGAATAGGCCTTAAAAGGTCAACAGCCAATGAGTCATCACCAATGCCACTATCTCGCGGTGCATAGCGCAGACTTCGGCTAAGCAAGCACCTCAGATGCGGTAAGTGATAAAATCATGTGTGACTCATCTGAGGTGTTTGTTTATACCATGAGTTAAGAGAACTTAGACATTTTTTGTCCTGCTTGATGAATAATATGATAGTTAATATTATAATCAATGAATCAAAAAAGTAAATCAGTAAAACATGTTTGTAGGAATGGTGGCTAGTCATGCTAAAGTCAACGTTTAGCGATTTCTTCACCGAAATTTTCTCCTAATAGACGTTGCGTGCATATTACCGCCGTATTTTATGAATTCGTCCTTCATTTGACTTAGGGAGATTACAGAGTCACACCGTATCTATTCGCTATTGAAAACGACGGCACGACACGGTTGTTGGCGCAGTGGCTGAGCGGTCGACTGTTGCGCTGCGTGTCGCGGGTTCGATCCCGGCACGGAACAAACATTTGTATGGCCTGCAGATAGTTGTTCCGGGTCTGGCTGTTTGAGTATGTAAGTGTTTGTAGCCACGATACAGGAGAAATTCCTAGTGTGAAGCAACGTTTTTTTTTAAAGAAAAAAAAACAATTTCTTCAAAAAGAAATAATACCCCAGACGTATAGCTTCCTAGAAATAATAGCGTAGTTTAATCCACGGCAATGCAGACACGATTATGCATGCCGGTAGAGCGCCGCGGCATGCATTAGACTCGTCCCCTTCAGACCCTCTGCGATAGAGTTACGGGCACTTGAGCACGACAGGTTACTATACTTTAAAGTTTAACCCTTAGTGTAGGTAGTTTGTAGGTAGTGTTTTTAACCCTTCTACCAAAAAGTTTTGTAAGAGGAATAAGTAGGTATCCATATGTTATGAACAAGCTTCCCAGAAGAGACCTACTTGGGGTGCCATTGAAGAGCAGACTAATTACAGATTTTGTATATACAACGTTTTGTGTTTTGCAACTGTAAAAATATAAGAACCAAAGAAGACATACTTTTATCACGAAATAAGAAATAGAAATGATTCTCTCGAAGATGCCGTAAGAAATTATGATGATTTAAATAAATTAACAAAGACAATGCATACGCAACATCCTTAGTTTGTATCTCTGTTATATTTCAACAACTTGACTAGCTAATAGCACAGTTAGAATAGTATTATGCTGTATGCACATAATTTGTTGTGAAGACAGTTTAGGCAAATATTAATGTAAAACAATGCACTAACTTATGTTGTGAACTTATTCAATCGGTTCTTTATCTGTTCCTATCTTTGTTATGATTGATCGTTCATTTGCTTGCAATAAAATCATCGGGACTTGTTACTTTTGTGTAATTTATTTTATTTTGGGATTTATTTACAGAATATCAGGCACAAATCTATTGGGTATTCAACAAAGCCGATGCAAAACTAAGTAAGACAGATAGTACTTAAATCATGAAAGACGACATTACTATTGGACATCGAAGAGGATGGACGTTTACCTTACCCTAGTAACAATAAACACCTATTCAATGCACTACAATACGAATAGCCCGAAACGCCCATCAAGATGTCACGGATGTAACAGAAAGCGAAAAACAAAAAATATTTTTGTCGCTATGGAAATTAAAATGTTTGAAAAACATCGGGCAAAACAATTTAGGAGAAACCAATTGCAGTACGTTTATTGTTCTAGACATAAAAGAAGTTAAGATCTTTGAACGTCTCTTTAAACGAAGCAATTTAAAAGACAAAAGCAATGAAGATGTTAAAACTTCTGTGCGTTTTGTTCGCTTCGAAGTTAATCGGGAGTTCGTTCGCAGAACTCGTGTTCTCCTTTCATAATGTTTTAATTTTGATATCGAGAACGATTCTGCTCGAATGTATGTTGCAGATAGACTGATGCGATATAATAGAGTAAGTATGTCGTCAGCTCAGCTTTCTCATTTCCTTTATGACTATCATGAAGAATGTAATGTATGCGTAAAGCCTGCAGAGCAAGGTTTTTACCATAATATTCGTATCTGACTCGAGAAAGATCCTCGGTTCTCATTTCAGAATTAATATAATATCGATTTCTTTAGTATAACCAGCATAAACTTTCGTTTCATAATAAATAAATTCCAGTAACCTGGAGGCGAGGGCATTCATTCAATCGTACCCTAAAAAGAAAAATACTCGTGCCTATCGAAGAGTATAAAATGTGGTGTTCCTTGATCAGAGGTGATAAAGCGAAAGTACCTGCTTGTGGTTACTCGCCGTGTTGGTACATTTTGTAATGAACTTTCTCTTTAAATGAGTGTGGGTGTGCTATTACACACAAATTTTGTTTATGATCGATTGCTGTAATCAATATGTAAATATTTAATGTCTGTACTTAAGAACCTACGGATGATTATACGTCCGACTGGGAATAATTTACTGATTTCGCTAGAGATCAGTCCATATTGAGCTTGGTTGCTGTGGCGGGGAAATTAGTCTTGATTTTTGCAGGATACAGTAAATAATCAATCATAATAAACCCACAAACAATTACCAGATTTGTATGATAGGAAAAAAATCAACAATGATTCACCTTGTCAGGTCACAAAAGTATTTAAACACAACGTTACGAACTCAATTATGTTTGTTCAAATAATAAAATACTTGTATAACTGTTTAGATAATAATTAATTAGCATGAAAGTCACAGAATGACTAACAGACCGCAATGCAACGTAATACTTAGTAAAAGTAATATGAACTAAGATGTGCTTGACGATTGAATTTTTTTGACATACTGACAAACTGGTTCTGTATTCCTCGCATTTTGATAATAATTTAGATTTCATCTTATGTAGATACGATATACACCGGTAATCTGTCGAATAAAGGCGTAGTCAATGATATAATATTGTATTCCATACAAATTACAATACTTTCCAAGCCTCGGTTGCCTCACAATAAATGTTTAGATAAGCCTGTGCCAGTGCCAAAGTTGAACTAACACCTGCAGCCGTTGGCAACGAAATTTGTGCTGTATATTTAAATAAGTTTAATAATAAATAATTTTTATTAAGGTTCCGTGTCTCAAAAGAAAAAAACAGAACCCTTATAGAATCACTATGTTGTCCGTCTGTCTGTCAAAACCCTAAAAGTTATTATTTTATGGTTGGGATTTAGTCTTATTTTATCCTAATATCCAGTCGAAGTGTCCACCACACATATTAAGCTTTTAGCCGAAAACAAAATGTATTCATCAGCGAGTCGTAAATGGCGCCCAACATGTTAATGTAACACATTAGAATTAGAATCAAACTCATTCAACGTGTTTACAAACAACTTCCCCGGATAAACGAACACGTTTAAAGATCACTCCTTAAATGTTTTGGTAATCCGATAGCGTAAACAGGATCCTAATACTTAGTCGGTGGGATAAAATGTAACTTCCTCAAATGCTAACCTGTAAATACAAACAGTAGTTCAATAGCTGTTTCCATAGTCGATGATATATCTACCACTATTATATTCAGAGTAAAAATGTTGTTTTATTCTAAATCGGAAAACTCAGCGTCTGATTCGGAGATCCCCTCGGGACATTTTACTAGAGAAAGTTTCTGAGCTTTGCTCCAAATTATGGCACTGAAGCTGACGAAAAATAGATTGTGAGTATTTTTGAACAAATGTGATTTTGAATATGTTTATATAATTCAAATCAGTATTGATTGTTAAAATTATTCGCTGAATAAGTAGTTTTATTGCAAGGTTGCAATCAATATTAATTGCAATTAAAATCTGTACGTAACCATAGCTTGTTAATGTTTTGACTGTATAAATAATTTATAGGGAATCGTATATTCAGGGATTAAGCTGCGGTTGCGAGGCTTACCCTTAGAAAGTAAACCCGAAATCCTATTAACGTCATTATCAAGTAAAGTCAATATTAATTCCATGGCTTTTGCTCAATATAATACTGAGCTTAGCTCAATCAGTCCATGTTCGTTTAAAACGTATAATGTTTCAATTTGGCAAAATTTTCTCGATCGTTCGGTGTTCGTTGGAGGATAAATACGCAAGGTCAACCGCTTTCGTTGTAAGGAACCCACTTACCATGAGCGACCCTTTTGCAGCTGAAGATTCTAATGAGTCTTTTTCTTCCCGAAACATCCCATCAGTTTGTCTGGCAGTAAAATAGCCGCTGCTGTTGTATTGAAAATTAAATTACCATGTCCATATTCAATTTAATGTAATCTTACAATTCAAAGTCAAAGTCAAAGTCAAAATCATTTATTTCAAGTAGGCCAGTTACAGGCACTTTTGAACTGTCGAAACATTGACAACAATAAAAATGAAGCTACAGTCCCAGACACAAGGCATAATAACTGTGAAAGTACTGTAGTTGCCCATTCCAAAGCGTAGATCTCTATGGAGAAGAATGGGCAAGAAACTCCATGGACACTCTTTTAAATCAGAATATTGTTACAAAATCCTGGTTACATCATTCGTGTTAATGTGGAAAACTATGTGAGAACGATGTAGCAAGACGTGCACATTAAGTGTCCATAGTAAAAGAAAAAGAATTTCAAAAATACATAATTTAAAAAAAAAGCTGTGGCAACTGAGAGATGACCAGTCACGACTGACAGCGCCCGTTCACGAACATGACGCATAGATCAGCACCATTCAACTCAACCATTTTGAAGGGAACTAAATGATCCGACACACGCGCCACCATCAGCGAGACATTTGAGTGAGCATGACATGCTCTCAACCGCCAGAGCAAATTAGTCAAGAAAAGACGTAGGTTTCCATTGAATGATAGCTTTGTAGTACATAGTACTCACACAATTTGGGCTATGCGATTATATAATGCTAAAAAATTGAATCTATACAATGCAAAGATAGTTGTACAATCTTCAGCAGCTCCAACAATACTATTGAATGCTATCAATTTATTCGCCCCTGTTCTTGTGGAGCAGGACCGACATTGAGCCAAGCATTTTTGTCAGTAATATAATCGTCCAACTTATAATATGCTTGTTTACATAGTGTGCGTTTAATGCATGTTTTAAATTTCGTCTCACTCAGTTCAAGGATACTTTGTGGAATTTTATTATAGCACCTTAAACAGTACCCCATGAAAGATTTGTCTACTTTAGCGAGTCTGAAGCCCGGCTGAACTAATTGGTTCCTATTTCTGGTATTGTAATTATGTCTGTCACCTCTTTTACCAAAAAGATGCAGATTTTTTCTTACGTACATTATGTTTTCATAAATGTATTGACAGTGTACTGTCATGATGTTAATTTTCTTAAACAGTTCCCTTAGAGAATCGCGCCTACGGAGATTATATATGGCTCTGATGGCTCTTTTTTGCAGAATAAAAACTTGTCGATGCAATGAAAAAATATCTTGAAGAAACATCCGTATGTGACGCATAACGGTGGTAACTGGATACAAAGTACATTAAATTAAGTAACAACACAGATGACTCACTTCCACCATCATTGTGCTAAAATCCTACGCTTTGTGCTATAGCAATCACTGTTCTGCTATAACTATCAACTGTGTCTACAGATGCGACTGACATTTTAATTACTCGACCCATTTGAAACAGCTGTTTATTTGATTGCTCAATAAATTTTGGAAATGTTACACCTTGTTAACCCACAGTTAGTAAAACGCGGGTGTTTACATCTGGGAAGATCCCATTTTATGGGTGTAATCTAATTTCGATAGACATCTGATTTGTAGAATTCGATAATTTATTAAAAACTAGCTTTTGCATTTTGTATTGGAAAGTGGAGTCACCGAGTCATTAACATGAATTTAAAATACTTGAAATTATAATTTAACTAGCTTTTGCCCGCGGCTTCGCTCGCGTTAAATTCGGGGTAACACAGTTCCCCTTGCGCCTTATTGATTTGTAATAGCAACGCTAAGTTTTCCCTTTCTTCCCTCTTTCCCCCAAACATCAAACTTTTTTTTTTTTAAATTGCCTATTAGCCGTCTCCTGGTTCCCAACTATCTCTGTCCAAAAATTCATCAAAATCGGTTTAGCCATTAAAGCCCGAAGAGGTAACAAACAAACTCAATTTCGCTTTTATAATATTAGTAAGGATAGTTGGCAATTAACGGCCGGTAAAAAGCTTCAGTGACTAAAGAGACGTGACCCATTTTGAGAAATCCTATGCGGACTTGCGGGGCGTTGCGCGTGCAGAACTGGAGAGGTGATAGTTCGATCCGTTTAGAAGACAGAACAAAGGGGCGTTTGTCTATGACTGGAACAACAACTATTGTGTACGGGGTCTGGCTCTAGCCTCGTTTACATTGTTCATGTATGCTAAACGTTTTAGTGAAATATTTAATAGGATTAGCCGTTCTAACGCAACGTGTAAGGCCGATAAAACCTGCGTAAAGGTCGTCTAGTTTCCTTCAATAGGCGGCTTTTAGCGTGGGTCTCGGGATTACATGGCACATGATTTGTGGTTTATTAAACGAACAGATACTGGACTGATATTGGTGTTTCTTTCTTCAAACAATTCACTGTTCAAAACGTTCGAGTGAAGGAAGTGGGTTACTAAAATGCTTGCAGGTGGAAGGCGCGGAACAAATGCATGTTGTTAACAAGCTGTACATTAATATTATACATTCGCGATTACTCGTGATATGGTAACAATACAAGCCGCTGCCATTTTAGATGTTATCTTCAACGTTATTATATTGCAGGTGCCGCAAATCGTTCAGTGCAAAACTGTCTTCAAAGGCCCTCATTTGAAGGAATCGACAAAGACACAATACATGACGTAATCGATATGAGAATTGATAGTAGATAATTGTGACAATGCAATTTGAAGCCTATAATAACCGTTATTATCATAATAGGGATTACGATGACTTACGTTTGTTTTGTGCGTCTGATGTCGTGGTTTACGCAACTTTTCATGCGTCGGTGGTCACGAGCAAGAAAGCGAATATTCTCATTGTCTTCTGTTATCTCGTACTTATCATCTTTATGTTTGGACAAATGCGGATTATGTAACTTTGGTAATGGACGTTTCATAATTTAAGTGGATGATATTGAAATAAGAGCTATTTCAATATAATCGTTGACGATGTCCTCTCTAACTCTCTCTACTTTTATGGTAAAAGTCACATTTAACTTGCACTTGACAAAAATGTAGTGTACGGAAATTAATTTTACAGTATAAAAACCGCGTTGCATAATTCTAGAGCTTTGCACAAAGTTGGTAATTTCAGTATACAATTTTTAACAACGTCATTTCCAGGGCAGTGTTTGCTGGCGGGTTAGTTTACTTCGTCACGCCACGTTTGGCGCTATAATAACTTAACTACAAGGGTTGTAAGATCCGTTACAGTATAACAGTTATCACCTCATTAAGTTATTCTAAGTAATGTTCTTTATCCCTTTATGGTTAGTAGGTACTTACGTGTGTTATTTCGCTCAACATTATTATGCATGATTTTTTCTTCGGATGCACAATGTAATTGATAACTACTACCTATTTTAGTATTTAATTGATTTTCATGATATTTATTTACTATATGGTTACCTTATAGGTGGTACGAACTAATATTGATAATGGAAATCGATAAAAATGTTGGGATGTATCCGTCTCCAATCAAGGTCTAAAAATTATTGTTATATTTTAACAGAACAAAGCGTACTATTCTATACCCCCTTGAACTATATGAATTAAGTCACTGAATTATAAATAAAGATATAGATTGGTTTTATTTATTTTAAAGGCCATTGACACCAAAATTGATAATGTATCAACCTCAATGAGAGAATTCGCTCAAGTCGACTGCACATAAACACATGAGCCAAACAGAAGTCAAGGTGCACCGAATCGTTGCGACTTGCGAGTTTTATTTTGGTACGGGCGATTGCTTAATTCAAGGGGAGCCATTGATTAATCGCCGGCTGGAACGACAGATGTTCGCTGGGCTCCCAAACCGAGTTGAACGTGGCTCCTATTGTATACGACTCTTTATGCCAGTGACAGCTTGTCCACGTAAAAAAGTTTTGAGCGAATCCAATGTCGCAATCCTCAATCGCATCGGACGTTTCAACGGTATAAATATTTGATTAAAAATTTTGATTTCACCGACAAATTGTCCGCCAAACGTCACGGAGCTTGTTTAATGTTTTCTTTATCTTGTTTCAGACGTTGGATTTCGACCGAGATGGCCTAACGAAGTTGAAAAAGGCGATAAAGGCAATACATAACTCTGGAAATGGTGAGTGAATACGCACCTAAGTAAACAAACTTGGCCTCAAATCTGCCAAAAGAAACAAAAGGAAACTCCAGCGTTCACGTGTTCCGTATTAATTCCGCTCTCATTTTAACGAGGCAACCGTCTGCAAAAGCGATCTAATCTCTGTCTTCATGGAAATTCGAATGAGAAATGTTCTTCCACATTTTAAGCCTATTGAAAAGCCAATAAAGTCGTCTAGCTCTCTTCTAGTCCGGAATAGATGGCAACCGGGTAAAATACTTTCTGACGGGTTTATTTGTATTCCCGTTCCCTTTTCTACAGGCGACACGAGAACGAAACCCGATTAAAAATAGAAATAGAGGAAGTATACGGTATGAATAGCAGACTGAAATAGATGAGCTGATATCCGATGCATGTTTGGTAACTTTAAAAATAAATTCCATTTTGATACTTGAAACTGTGCAGTGCCGGAGACTCGGAGAACACAAAAACCAATCTATAGGTGTGCCTATTCTTCTATGACTGAGGTGGTGAACTGGATTTAGGTACTACATAATTACATGATAATTCATTCTCCAAAGGAGTTCTTTATCTTAATTCAAACGTCGGATGTCAAATCATCCAACACTTTTTCAAATAGATCACACATTGAGACATAATATGCAAAGGGCTGGGGTACTCAATATTCAAAACTATAGAAACTACTAATGCATATATTAGGCCGAGCACAGAACCGGCTTGCTAGGACGAAAGGCCGTTCAACCCGCTGAACTAGAATGACCCAAATATCGCAACAAATAGTGCTTGCAGACAGACATTAATGCATTATTTGTAAACACTTCCAATCACTTGTTATATCATTTCAGATTGATTTATAATAAATGCTAGTAATTAGTAACTTTCTTTCCTGTTACTATGTTTTTTTTTTTCATTTCCGTACCTACAGCCAAGTAATCAAATCGTAAAAAGAGCGCGGCTTCAAAAATATCGAAATGTCTGCAAGAATTATGCAACTGAATGCAAAGTGGTAAGCAGATTTTAATAACCACAGCTATTCACGGTTTGACTGAGTTTACAATGTATAAAAGGATAGAACGAAAACCGGTGTTTCAATTGAATAAAAATGCTGTGTGGCTTTATAATGTAAATAACACCATCTTCTTCTATTCTTCAAAGTACGGTTTCTGCATTTGAACAAATACAAATTGAAATATCAACCGATTCGAGTCGCGGTGGCCGGTCACGAATGAATTTCCCTTCATGTGTGACTTGTCAAGGAAAGTAGGTCGAATGTCTGGTTTAGCTGGCTGCGGTGTAACTGGACATATTAGATTATTGTTTCGAACCTGAGATATCATGGGGAACACCCCACACCTGCTCTAGCTTCCTGTTATAACGAGTGTAATGTAAATCGTGATTTACATAGCAGTGAGCGCACGCGCTAGCTATTTCGCGACTGCAACATTTTCATTCCACACTATGCAGTATTTTCTCAACTTACGAGACAATGTTTGATAAGATTAATCTCGTTTACTCACACATAAACAGGAACACTAATTTTAAAATGATAAACTACAATATTATGCAGTTTTCTGTTGCTGCTCTGTTTAAATAACCTGAATGAGATTATATCCACTTAAGTGCTCGACTGCTCTATTCTTTACACGCAACCGCTGCCGCGTTTTATAAATACATAGTTCGCTCTTTTTAGTTTGTAACTTGTAAAACACTTATAAGTTTATTGAGTGCAATTCCATCGCGTGCTGGGGTTTGTTTATTGTGGTCGCGTTTAGCGCAAGCTTGTGTCGGGCTGCCTCAAGCCGAACGCTCAAGCTCAAACTGGTCGCGCGAGTTCGGATTGTGCGCTGGCGCAGCTGGCAAGGTCGTGCGCTCTGCGAGCACGCGCTCGCAAAAACAACCAATCGAAAACACCAACATTCCTACACCATGACGCGGTGTTTAGGTTTAGGGAAGCCTAGCAAGTTGCCAGTAAGTTCATCTGCGCAAAAAATCCGACTTCCAAAAATCTCCGAAGTTTACCATCCTACTGATAAAATGAAAAAAATGTGTTAAACGTAACGTAATTCATAGTTGTTTTTTAAATAAACCCAAGAGAATAGTTGCCAAGATCTTTCATAGCAGACAATGTAGCTATGGGTCACAAATGGGATCTAAGAACGGGATGTAGCCGAATTGTCATACTGCGTATTGTAGAACGGTAGTCTGCGTTGATGAATCAGTCAGGTTATCTCACTTTATAATTATGGTACTTACCATAACGATGGTTCTCTGTATTAACTTTATTTCTTGGAAGAACGAGAAGGTACTTAGTCAGATTTATCTTTTTCTAATACCTACTACAATGTTCGCAGTTCCAAGTAGGCACCTACTCAGTGTAAAACCTTAATGGATGGAAGCGTTCTTGGAACGTATCCAACTATGCACAGGCGTTAGTGTTTTGGTCAGCATTTTGTTGCTTACTTTCCAAGTTTTCACACTGTTGTTAGAACTTTGTTGCATTATTTTCTAGGGTAGGTCTTTACAATTTCACACGCAAATACATTTTTCTGTTACAAGTCACGAGTCTACATCAATTTCGTTTTTATTTAAAATTCCCTTGTTATTGGCAATTTGGGCGACCATTTTGACGCCCCGCCGCCGCGCCGGAGGCTATGTACACCTCATATTAAGTGGAAGGTTAAAGAACAGCTTCACGGAGAAATTGAATAGCGTGAGGTCTGTGCTTCGCCATTTAAGGTGAAAGCTCCAACCTACCCGCGAAATTCAAATTTTCTTACGTTTTTTGCAATTTTCAGGCCAGTGCTAGGTTGTATGTTGATTAAAATATTATTCGCGGCGTAGGAACAAAAAAAAAACAGAAAAAGTCTTTCCTACAGCTTTATGAACTTGGAGGGTTGTATTGGTGATTTTGATGATTATAATTCTATAATTACATACGTCTTACAGCCGCGAATAATATTTTAATCAACATACAACCTAGCACTGGCCTAAAAATTGCAAAAAACGTAAGAAAATTTGAATTTCGCGGGTAGGTTGGAGCTTTCACCTTAATATTCAAAAAGCGTCGGTGGGATTGAGCTAGGCAAATGTGGGCCGCGACACGGATCTCCGAGACTCATCAGTTCGCCACCTTTATTTTGTGTTTATTTTTAACTGGACCCATGATTTGTTGCTATATTCCAATCCCAAGAATCCATTTTAAAATAACGTAGCAACAGTCACTCATTAGCGGACATCCCCTTTAAAAATGTTATTTTATGGAGCCCTTATCCCGGGCCACGGACGAAACGTGCCTATTTATGAAGTTGTTCCAAATAAAAGTCTTGCAATTAAATACGAAGCACTTACGGTAGTGCCAGTGTAATAAGCTGCAGTTAAGCGCAGCTAACTTTACCGCGCTTCTCTATAGCGACCGAGTAAATCCGACTGGAAAACTAATTAAATGTCTGACGGCTCAAGGAAGATAAAACGAGTCTTTGTCGAACAACCTAGAAACTTAGTGAAACAGAATTTTTCATTGGAAGAAAATTGTGCTGGCGTTGTGCGTGCGATTAATTAATTATATTGGCTACATTTTATTCTTCCTCATCCTTTGTTCGCTCGCTACTTCATTTATATCTTACGTATTGTGATTACTCTCATGCAATTCCGTATATCACTTATTGATTTTATTATATTTGTAGTCGATATTGTAATTGTACACGTGGTAGCTTATATTGTTTGAATTATTCTAGCAACGTATTACATTACATTATATTGTCCTAATCCTCAATTGTTTGTATGTAGCTCATGTGGACAACGAGATGTACCTCTCCCGGGCGCTGGAGCGACTGGGAGGGAACGCTCTCAGCAAAGACTCGGAGCCAGACATCGGCGCCGCATTCTTCAAGTTCGCTGTCGTCACCAAAGAACTGTCTGCACTCATGAAGACACTGGTATGTTGGATTACAAAGAATTATGCACTTATCAAAGAATGTGAAAAACCAGAAAATGAGAGACCTACAATTCATCTAAATACACGACATTCTTAGGAACACTTAGGGTAGAATTCCTACCATACATATTTCTCGCCTTTTTACCTTTGGCAGTAACTGCCGTATGCCACCGTCTACGATTTTTAATACTTATTTTGTTTTGTCCACAAGCACAACCTACCAGTAATCTGCTATTTCTGCCAATGAATCAAACTCCATAGATGCAGAGATGTTATCGTAAACTATGCTCCACTTTCCATTGCAATAAATCACAATTACTAAAACAGTTTAAAATCTAATCCAGGTCAAAGAATATGCAGATTTTATAAATTAACTTTCCTTTAGAAATGAACAACCAGTCTAAGAGAAAATACTGCATAAATACAGTAGAATGAAATTCGTTCGTTTTATAACCATTTCTAGCTTCAATACATTTAACATATTACTGGATATACATAAAGTTACATTCACAGTACAATATAGCATGTAATTAGGTAATTTAAGGTTTATGTGTACGTATAAGGAACGAGCGCATCTTGCCATCAAACGTACATTTTGACGCGTAAATATTGTATGAAAAACACAAAAACTTATGAGAAAAAAAACATTGAACTGACGACGATATTTGCAAATTCAATTTGAATAAAAAAGTTTGTTGTGACAGCAAATTCATACGCTGAACTGTAATTGGAAGTGTACGTGAACTAATCAAAATAAAATGGAACATTCTGCTGCCGAAACCAATTTCCATATTTGAACGTAATAACTAAACAGATTTGGTTTTAAAGTTAAAACAATTTCCAGCTCATACAGTGTCCCAGTTTGTATGTGTTTGCACGAAACGGTAGCTAATACGGTCATCGACCGACATCATGCATATTTACGAACTAGAATGTTTTACATGCCACGAATAACCTCAAATCATATTAATTTTGAACATAAACGAAGTAAATAAAATCATTGATAAACATATCCTTGACAGTGAAAGTGAGGAGTGAGGTTTAAGCTTTCACTTTAAATCTCTTGAAGCAGTTGTACGTAGCTGCGTAGACAGACAGGTTATAAAGGTATAAGAAAACAAACCACAACACAAGGTGTGAATCGGTACCTATGATGGTGAACATACGTGATTTGGAACATTGAACTTGCGGTTTCCAGTAGAAAGTTAAAATGTCGCACGTTTCATAAAGTTCTGTGGCTTTCTTGTCAAGAAAAATAGAGAGTAAAGTAAAATCTATTACCTTCGTGTGGCCAATTGTGACCAAATCATGTAACTAAATCAACCACAATGTATTAGAGAGCACGATTATTTTTATTACAATTTCCTTTCATTATGACTTTGTAACGAAGTGCTTTGTTTTATATAATATCTTGTAACTTATCAACGAAACGTCTGAACTTGACAAAGTGCGAATTTGTTCAAGAGTATCAAGTCGCTCATCAACCCTCGATCTCAATGCAATCAGAAGCCGTCGCAACAGCAAGCGGAAATTATACTATTGAGGGAGCCTGTGGCGGATGTCTCGCGAACATCTCGTTGTGGAGCGGGAGCCGGTGCCCGACTCCAATAAAACTCCGCAGACGGAATAGGCTCGTTTAAACGTCATAACTCAAAATTAATTGAAAAACGGTGACAATTTCATTACTGATTTATTGCTTCTCAATGACGCTTTCGCCAAAGCAATTTCAACTAGCAGATTGATATTTCTTTTGCTGTTTCCTTGGATGGTATTTTTAACTAATAGTATGATATTTTGAACGGTAGTTTTAATTGCTAATTATCGTATGTATCTGTTGCCATCGTATCAGTTTATTCCTTGCAATTGACTGCACGTGAACATCGTTATCGTTGCAACAACAGGTACCTAATTGTATTCAATCTATTATCAGGCTGACATTAATCAGTCCTCTCCCGTAATTGATGTTGTGTCCTTCAATATATTGGATAGCCCGTCTATTTAGTGGAGTTCATAAATAAGCTAGGCAGCTGGGGCAACCTTATCGATATAAGATCGCTAACTATTTTCTATAGACTATTTGTCTGCTAATAGGGGCTGTATCTTATTGCTCATCTTGGCAAAAGTCATAATAAACCCAGGTTAACAAGTTTGAAAGCTGCTCGCGAATTATTATGTGGATGTGCTGCAAACATGCCAGTACATTACCTCATACTATAAATAATGTAATTAGATCTTCATGTTAGCATTTTAACGAATCGTCCTTCTTGGAAGGCGAAGCTATTAAATGTTGAGTTTGAAACGTGCGATAGCTGACGGTTGACGCAGATACCGGTGCGTAGGCGCACAGAAGATTTGCTTGTAAATGGGTCAGGGTGATGACACGACCTGCCTAATGTTGCTAGCCAGTAAATACAGATGATGTAGCATCGTAAAATTCGTAAACCAAATCCTGTTTTGTGAAACGTTTACGGTTTAATTGTGGTTGTAATTACTTTGCTAATAAGCATATTTACATTCGTTCTAGCTACTAACCTAAATAGGGTTCGTTAATGGTTAGTAACCGATTCTAATTTCCATAAAAAAAGTGCTGTAATCTACTATATAAAAATAAGTCGGGTTTTCCTTCCTGACGCTATAACTCCAGAACGCACGAACCGATTTCCACGGTTTTGCATTCGTTGGAAAGGTCTCGGGCTTCGTGAGGTTTATAGCAAAGAAAAGGTAGGGTAGGTAGGGTAGGGTAGGTAGAAAGGTAGAAAATTGCATAGCAACGCATGCCGGGGCACAGCAGCTAGTCTAATATATAAAAATAAGTCGGGTTTTCCTTCCTGACGCTATAACTCCAGAACGCACGAACCGATTTCCACGGTTTTGCATTCGTTGGAAAGGTCTCGGGCTCCGTGAGGTTTATAGCAAAGAAAAGGTAGGGTAGGTAGAAAGGTAGAAAATTGCATAGCAACGCATGCCGGGGCACAGCTAGTTTACTATGTAATCAACACAAGCGACTTCTTATATCGTAAATATTTTTGATATTTACGATTATTCAGACGTTGATTATTCAGAAGGCATGAATTGTTTCATTAGTTTTATTTTTGCAACTGCCCAATCCATAAACAAAGGAACATTCCTTTGTTTGTACTACTCTAGGTGTATTAGAAAATGTCAAAAGCTTCAATCCTTCACAGTTTAATATTTTCGTCCGTTCTCTAAAAGAATACGTATAAAATGTAATTTTCCATATTGCCTGATAGTTTGAGAGTTAACCAAAATTTTCAACAAGGGTCCAACCTCGCTCCATTTCTGCAGTTCTTGTAATACGTGCCGAACCCCAACTCTATTGCGCAGAATCCGCGACCTGCCCTTGACATGTTGCTCCTTTGTCCTTCCTCATAGCTCCCTGATCATGTGTAAAGTTATATTTTACTCTGCTTTATGAAACCCAATTTTCGTTTCCAGGAATTAGATTGCTTCCATTGATGCTATCATCCAAAGAAATATCTGGAAGAAATGTCCCAAAAATATTGGAATTTCATTCTGAATTATTAAGGGCAGCTTTTCTCAAAAGCTTGCAAACAGGATTAGAATTGGATTTATTTTATGCGGGAGATATTAATTGATTTCGGTCTGGAGGGTGTTGTGAGTATATTAACCTTAGCATATAAATAAACCTAGAACCAAGATAAATTCTGCGTAAAAAAGGCGTGTCTCAAGAAAATAGGATAACAAGTAATTACTATTTATGCCTGTAAACCCAAGCTATTCATATACGGCTTCGAACGATAATAATGCGTAAATGAAGCCTCGACGATTTTCTTAGTGTACAGCACCTGAGTATCTTTGTTCTCGTGTGCTCGTTTTTATGGGTTTATATGAAACTGCATCGTTCCAAAGCAAAACTTGTCCGAAATTAGTCACCGGTGAACTCGACAACTTGTCGCGTTTCGCATGAGGAGATTGCCGCTCTCCGCTTCGTTTACCACTCCGAATTGTGTCTGTTACAGTAATCATAATAATGTACCTACGAGTTTTATGACTAAAGTCACCTAAAGTGGGTATTTGTCTGGTCTATTCGCATACTTGTCTGAACAATATAATTTTATGGACGACGTATAGTAATGTTTTCGTGCTTTGTGCACTCGTGATCATTTAATATGATCCATTCATCAAACATTAACACAAATACCATTTGATGTGGATTCCTTTCTTATGACTTGTCGCTCTACATTATGGATGTGGTGCATCACGGATTCTGAAATTCAGGTCATTCTGGAGTGGTTTATGACAATTCTCATAATTTCCAGATGGTTTTCCTATATACCGTTGTTCATCGTCAGTTAAGAATTGATCAATCGTAATTTACCAAATGAACAAAATCAATCCCAAAGGGCTGTCCTTGTATTAGAAATTATGCATTTAATTACAGAGCCGCTCATTTGATTCACTAAGAGGATCATTCATTTCTACTGTTTTATTCGTTTGTTGTTTCACTGAGTGTAAATATTTGATTAGGTAAACGCCCTCGGAGTCCCCAAAATATTAATTTATTTACGAGCCTTAATCAACAGCTTTTAAGTCCTTCCACATCGTTGTACATTTGGGAATTAGGTAATTAATTATTTTCCGCAGAAGTGTTTGATCAAATATGTAGAACACGACACTCGCTCTTTTGGTCTTTTTATGTCTTCGCAAGAGGAATTTACCGAGGCTTTAAAGTCGATACTCTTGTTCCTTACTTTATTACTTATGTACTAAAACGGTCTTGTCTAGAGCGTTCTATCTATCTTGCACGAGCATCAAAGGCGAAGCTGCATTCTACATAATGCACGTTTATGTGTTCCAGAGTGAAAATTGAAGAATTGTAAAGACTAGCATCGAATGCCCTACCAATTAGTTGAGTTAAATGAACTGTGGGATTGTTGGTAGTTCATTTAATTTCAGTGGAAGCAATTAACGAAAGTTAAAGCTACTGGGAAGCTGTTCAAGTGAAGCGCCATAGTTGAAATTAATTTTTCATATTAACGAAATTAGTTTGTAGAACTTCTGTTTCATCCGGGAACGTTGTTATTTGATTTTCTGTTTTTTATTGTTGATCTTAATTTGGAATAAGAAATGTTGAACATGTATTATTTACTGGGAACAAATAAACCGCCCGCAGTTTAGTATCGCGTTTACAACATGAATGTAATATAACTAAATGCTCAAGCTCCGAAATTAATTTTATTTGGCACATTCGTATGCTAAGCAATTTGATGCTTCTTCAAAAGGATTGCAAAAAATACAATTCGTTGGTCATTTCTGGTTTCAATTCTTGTGGATATCAAATGATTTGTAATAAAAAACAACATATGATTGTGATTTGCAAAATATGGGAAAGGGTCAGAAGGTCGTCAATTAAGGGCATTTAGATACACAACTGTATCGTATATTTCTGGTTATAACGGGTGGTCGAATCGTATTTCAATCGTATCGTTTACCAGTAAACATTACCTTATTATGCAGATTTGACTGATAGGCAAAACTAGTTCACCGTGCTCGGTAAGTCTCGGATTACCTCACCATGGGGAAAAAACGACTACAAACATTACTATTATGAGTATCATACTTTACTGGTGTTTTAGCGTGTGATTTTGAATTACCATACAATATAGTAAAGCGTACGGATCGCACGTGCTCTCGTTGCTCTCAATTTGAACAATGATCATTGTTACACCGCGTAACTAGTGCAGCAAAAACGTTCGTTTTGTAATTAATTAATTTTGACGTTTGTTATGATGTAATGGGTTGTGTTAACACTTCTTCGGGTTATACGTCGTCGTCATTTAATTTCGAACCAATTATTATATGAAGCAGCGGACTATTTTAAAGAGGTTTTAGTTTTTTCATTTCTTTATTGCTGTTTTTGTGAGATATTGTTTTCTTCTTCTCTATAATTTGAATCTTCATTATGATCTGAACGTAATTCCTCTATTACTGAACTATTTTATCCAGATCAGTTATTCAAAGTGGAATCCTTGAATATCGAATTCAATCAAGTGATGATTTCCTTCTATTCAACAAACAGTCATATGAAAATTATGTACCACATGAAATGCGGTTGACGTGATGAAATCGATACTTAAACAGAGAAATAATCTGTTAGATAATATTCAGTGTATCAATGAAATTAATCATTCAATCGTCACGCTTTATCAATTAATTATGCCAAAAGAGAACTGAATAAATTACATAAGATGTGTAATTATGTTTCCTACTATGTTAGCCTCATGAATCAGATCTGATGAAGCTCTTGAGACCTCATTGCTTTGGGCTGGGCTTCAATTTTGTCTTGGAGTTGAGTTTCTTTGGCATTTCTCACGCTACTCTTAGAATTTGATCTCTTGACACTTGTGGAACTTCACAGAACGCGGAAAGCGAAACCTCTTTGGAAATTCAATTCTGCGTTGAGTTAGGCGTTACGCGATGAATCGAGCGTGTTTGTGACGTGTCGTAGTCGTAGTACACCCGGTATCGCGTGCGGATAACATTGTGTCCGAGTCTCGAGTTGTTATCGAGATTGCGCCGGATTGCACTTCCCGCAGCCCGCAGCAATGTGCGACACATTCGCTGAATTGATTAACCTTGTCGAAAGTGAATTTATCGCGGTAATCGATTGATTTTGTGTTATCCAATGTTTTTCTTTCCCGAAATTCTGGTGCTAAAACTAATTGAATAATTGGTACTCGAAAGAGTGATCGTGCTTTTCTTCGTGTGATGTAAGATGAACTTTTTATAACATAGTACTAACTTGCTGGCGTCGGCGGCTTCGTTCGCGTGATATCGAAATATCCTATGTGTTATTCCAGACTATAATCTACACCGTGCCAAATTTCATGAAGATCCGTTCAGTCGTTTTGACGTGAAAGAGTAACAAACATCCATACATCCATCCATCCTCACAAACATTCACATTTATAATATTAGTAGGATTTTCCTTTGAACGTTAGTGTCATTTGCACAGTTAAAAATAGGTTGTTTGTTTCTTTAACACTTCATTTCTTTATCACGTACTTCTTTAATTAGTTTGTCAAGTATTTGTGTTACAGTCATTGCAACAGAAATTACCAATCCTATTATGACCGGTCGTTACGGTTTTCTCCCTTAATCGGCATGTAGTACTCCTAGTGGTCCAAACCGCTTTGCACCTCATACATAAGTAACCTGTTGGACTTAAAGACGAGCAGTCAATGACCTCTACGTTTTCCTTCGCTATTACCTAAACAGAGTTACATTATTAAGTGACACTTCTTACGTTATTTATTAGTTGACGTTCTGAAACTTGGAAAACATTAACCCGTTTACATAGAAAGATTTACGATGTTTCGCTTCTAGCAATAAATTGAACGTACACATGTCCCCAGTTCCCTGTGACGTTATAATTAGCGCGACATTCAATGACCAGCAACAGTGTTCAGGAAGGGTTTCATTGTGTCCATCAACCCTTTGTCCCTCATTGCCTCCCAAGTCTCGTCTGTCAGGGCATTCGCTTCATTGATTCCATAATCGACCCTCCGTGAACGGGGTTCCCGTATAGCGTGTTGACTTTTTGTTCTCATCTGTTTAATTACTTTATCTGCTCCAGTCATGGCACTCATTATTGATACTGACATTCTTAATAATGTAGCGTGCCTCGTAACGTTCTGTTCTCGGGTTACAATACATAAACGGCTGTTATGATGTAACTGCGTAGTGAGTACTGTTAATATAATATACTATTGTTAGGTTTAACTAGCTATGAATACTAGTAATTACGATTCGTTTTGAGGTCAAGGTCTATGTTTAATATTCTTTTGCCAATGATGCTTACTCATATCCAAATGCACATTAGGGTTTCTCAACCTGGCATCATTATTCAATTCACGACGCGATGTTTGGCGCCTATTCGGGCGGTGCATTTGCAACCTCGTGGCTCATGGAGCGTTTTGTCTGTCAAAACTACGCTAGTGAAGCAACTGTGGCATCACATCGCGGGTAAATAACTCTAGGAATGCAATAATACAATTTTAGACGAGCTCACTTTGATGGTTGTCACACAGCTTGTTATTGTTACAATAACTGAGTTACCGGCTGCTCAGACGAATGAAATGAAACTTTATGTGTAATTTTCTAATTTCTTGTTCTAGATGCAAAATATAAACAACATCGTCATGTTTCCGGTCGATAGTCTTCTAAAAGGTGACCTGCGGGGAGTGAAGGGGGATCTAAAAAGGCCATTCGACAAAGCCTCCAAAGACTACGAGTCAAAGTACCTGAAAATTGAGAAGGAGAAGAAATCGCAGGCGAAGGAAGCCGGACTCATCCGAAGTGAGGTGACGCCGGCTGAGATCGCAGATGAGATGGAGAAGGAAAGGAGATTGTTTCAGCTCCAAATGTGTGAGGTGAGTTAACTGTAATACATCGTAAAAGTACTGAAAAGTACCATAAAACTCACTACTTGTGTGTTGAAAGTGTTTAACACAAAATCTCGGGTTATTTAGATTTCACGAGCTTCAAATATAAATAAAACTCACCGTTTGTTTACATAACTTCTTGCTCCTTATTTCTTTTATGTGGCAGCTTTATTACGTCTTAGTGCTTTTACGGATGTCTCACAAGAAAATGTGGTAATGATTCCAATTTATTTTTCTTCTGTTTATTTCCAACAGAAGATTGCATCTAACATAAAAGTGTCTTGTCTACCATAAAGTCTGAAAAAATTCTTGGCCATGCAAAGCCAATGCTTTAACTATTCATTAGCAGATATAAACCATGCCTTTTATGATACCGTTCTCCTAGTACTACTTTTATCGCTGTAAAATACGATCACTATCTTTGCGAAATGTCCGTTTTAGTTTAGTTTTAAGACATTCCGATGCATATTCATTTTGAACTTTATGATGATTATCACGAATGTTAAAAATGACTTGCTTACCCGATTCTTGGAACAAACAATTCTTCATACAAATTGGGGTTCAAATATCAAGTTTATTTTTGAAGAACTTTATCCCTTTTACATACGGTTCCACGAAGTGTTTCTGACACCGACACACTGACATTTGGCCGGCCGAGCTAAGCCAAAAGGTGGATAATTAATAATTGGTGGTGGGCAATTTGTGGCTTCATTTCACACGCCCTGTGGGCAGGACCTGTTGGTCGCTTACCACTTTAATAAGTCATTTTATACACATACATTGCGCTGTATACGATGGCTTCTCATTACGCTTTGTAAATGATCGCACTGGGGGTAACAGCTCGTAACAAATGGTGGTATTTTGTTAGATAAATTTCAGGAAAATACTGAACGAGGTCCGTATATATGTATACGTTTATGTAACGTATGTTTTCACCCCGGTTCAGTGAGTTTGCTTTCAGAGTTTGATATTCAAAATTGGTTACCCTTAGGAGGCTTGTGTTTAGATTTATGGATCTTGTAACTTATCCGGTGGGATCCCAATCTCATCCTTTTAATGCTGTCGATACCGGATCTCGTTGAATGTCCGGCATATCCCTAGTCCATCATACTTTAAGCATTCTTCCCATTTGTCCGTTGCATAGTTATAAATACAACGTTAATTAATGTCGTGGATCGCGTGACAGCTGTTAATGAGCGTGCCACTCACACGTGCACTTATTGCTGATATATTGTACTACCAGTATTGCCTTTGATGTTTTAACCTAATGAAAATGTTCCAATAACACATTGATACGACCAGTATTATCGAAAGCTTTCCTCTGAATTAATCGAGTGCAGTACTGTTTCGATTAATTCGGAAGAAATGTTATTTCTGATAAAC
Source organism: Ochropleura plecta (assembly GCA_905475445.1). Lineage (NCBI taxonomy): Eukaryota > Metazoa > Arthropoda > Insecta > Lepidoptera > Noctuidae > Ochropleura > Ochropleura plecta. The sequence continues at coordinate 16,360,559 of FR997723.1, forward strand.
ATCTTATGTCCTTTGCACAAAGGAATATATATAGCTAGCAAATTGATACTGCTTTATCAGTTTAAATATGAGTAAGATAAGCACAACTTTGTAGTCAAGACAAGTTGCCTTTGTTCGCGACTAGCAACAGGAGTAATGACCCAAAGAATAACTGTCGCATACGCACATCTACGCAAGGCTTATGCTCCAGAATGCAATTAACAATGCGTGTGCAACAATACTAACAATATGTTTGTCCGTGACAGCCATTTACCTACGCAGTGTAGCAGTTAGCCTCCATACAATAGCTGTGGCAATAGCAGTCATTGTGGACAGCTCTAGTGCCGTTAGACGCATAACCTGTGGCTGCAAAAGGTCGTATGTCTATTGGCAATGACACTGGTATACAGTTACATTAAACGTACGTTGCCAAAATTCTATCTCTATCGTTCATTTTTACATTTTGATCGAGTGGTTTCGTGCCAATCTTGTACATTACAGTGTTTTGGTTTATTTATTTTCATTGAGACGCAAAATAGTTGAAGTTTTTATAGGACTGGACCATAACTATTTGTAGGTGTCTGCTTGAATAACAGGTGATAATGTAATATCGGAGTATTTAGCGTACTGCTGTTATGTTTATATTATGATTGGTAAAAATCCAACAATATTGCTGTACAATATTAAATGGAAACCTGAAAAAAATAATTTCGGTTGTCAAGTAGGCGTTATAGCATGCCTGTATACTTTTCTCTGTTCAACAACGGATATAGAATTTTATTAGCAACCGCATAATGTTTGCAGTTTTACGATATTATATCGATAAGATAGTAATATTATGCTGGTTAGCAACGATATCTGCTAACTAGCACGCTATACGTTTCCATATAAAATAATGGTTACCGACGTTCGTAAATTATAAGCAGTCTAATTTTATATACTCAAACCGGCCAAGAGCGAGTCACATTCGTGTACCGAGGGTTCCGTACAAACTTGCGGCTTATACGGCTATATCTATTGACTGAGTTGACTTAGTTTGAGGGTTGATTTTTTCAAAGCACAAAGGGACCACAGAGTTTGAGTATATGGTTATAATTTCAACTCGAAAATTCACGCGTTCCCGAGATAAAGGGTCTTATCAGAGAGACAGACAGACGGACAACAAAGTGATCCAATAAGGGTTCCGTTTTTTCCTTTTGAGGTACGGAAGCCTAAAAAAGAAACTCATGTGGTTCTGAACGAGCCTGTTGATAGAGATCTTGAGTCAGCTCAGAAGTCAGCCCCTAGTATAGCGTCGAAAATTCGTCAATTCCTGTAGCGTGCTACCTGCACACTCAAAGAAAGCAGAACACGAGATCAGATGTCTCATCGTTTGTGGAACAGTACCATTGCACCAGGCTAGGATCTCCACCTGAATAGGGTTTTATTAAATCAAAATTATAAGCGTTTACCTACTAAAAATGCCCTAACTATATGAACAGAATGAAGTTACTCATTTATAGTAGAGGTACTTTAATACAAGCCTAAACGCTTGGCATGCCCTTATGACGTACTAGACTTTTCATGATGTTAGGGTTTCAGACCAGTTTCCTTCCTTACGGACTTGACGTATTGTCGGCTCCTAGGCCCGCCACTGCTCATTGATTTCTTTACACAATCTATGTTGTTGCTAGTATGTACAAATATTGGAGCACCTAAAAGATGGAACTGCGACATTTTAGTCACAATGTATTCTGGCCAGACTAGGCCCTTTTAAGACATAAAATCAGTAACTGAGTGCCAATCGTGTGTTGCATAACATACACGACTATCTGTGGTGCAGAATGCAATGCCAAATGTCTCGGTAAATATCTTTAGCTGTGACAAACTTGCCAAATGGCAGCAGACACAGGGTTCACGGGCAAATTGCTAAATCACGACTGCTTATATGGCTCTGTGATTGGCTAGACTCAATAAGGCGCTAAAACAATTAAAATAATGTTGTTTAAATTGTTAAGAAACAATTGCGTTGCCATTTTGTAACTGCCATGGGATACCTAGATAATACCTAAATGTTCTGAAGTATTTTTGAATAAGAGGTGTGCTTTATACGTATGTTTTTAAAACTTAGATTCATTGAGGACTTCAGTGTTTGTGTAGCAACCATGTATGCCATGTCACAAGCTCATTAACTAAGCCAACTTCAGTCAATTTCACGATTAGGTTTAGTGCTAATTTATGTAAGTAATTGATAACCAATATATATAACATTAAGGTAATAAATAGCACTTGCTTGCATGAAATCTAGTTACAGACCAAAGAATATTATCACGATACATTAAATAATAAGTTTATATTTATACAGCATCCGAGTTTGAGAGCTTTCCATTCGCCATTCATCCATTCAGCTCCCCGGGGAACTTAATCACAATCTTTAGAAAACTTAAATCCAAGTTATTCCGAGCTTTTCCATGAACGAAACTTTAAATAACTTTAATGTTGGTATTCCAACAATATTTTTAAAAGGTTGTTTTATGTTTATTTTCCGTACAAGTTTTGTTTTTCGTTGTGTGTTTTTGTTATGTTTGTGTCGTTGTAAGAGTGTGAATGAACTGTGAAGCACCTAAAACTTTGTGAAGTACATTCGAACTTTGTGAAGGATTTTCCTGTCCCATATAAATCCATATGCCTATTCTCTACATTATACATAGAGTAGATACAATAAATTGCTGTTTATGGTGACAGTAAATTCGGTTAAAAATATAAATTACTTAAACTATAAGAAAAATAACGATTTCCTATTAGCGTTTATTTATACTTAGAAACCAGAATTACACATTAAAGGAAAATGCCAATCGAAAATTATAAATATAAGCTTTCTTATGGGCACTTTAAGAACGTTTTATTATAAGCTTTTAATTAACTTGCAATGTTAGTATGTTGGCATTTATTTGATTTATTTTTAAAATTCTGCAACAGAATACCAAACGAGTTTTCCCTAACAGATTAAGCTGTTTTCAGCTTTGCACACACTTTTTCTACTGACAATACATTTTATGTATTGTAATACATTTTATGTATTGTAATACATTTTATGTATTGTAATACATTTTATGTATTGTATAACTGACTGTGTGCGGTGTCCGCAACTCCTCGTCCAAGGAGTGTATTATGCGTATGGAACATTATATGACAATTTTTTTTGCGGATGGGAAATCAACAAATAACTTCCCCCGCTCTGGGCGGAGCGGGGCGAGTGTTAGACTTGTATTGACTAAAACCCACCCATGTTCCTTCTATTGCCCTTTACGTTCCGGGGACGCGGTATCTCTTTCGAACAACCCGCAACCCCGGCAGGCGGTGGCCCTGACAGGCCCCTCTGCTTTGCTGACATCTCTTTGAGGCACACTTAATAAAGACACGACTTAATCGTGCACCCAGGATCGGTTGCTAGCACGGTCAGGAAACTTAGTATACGCGTCCAATGTTTATAGATAAATCTGATTTTCTTCTTGTATTTAAGTATATAAAAGTTTTTTTCTAATATTTTCCGGTATAAAGCTCCGGACACCGCGATTACGACGCTGCATTGTAAATATACAATCGAAACCATCCAAATATATAAATAAACAGCAAAAAGTGTGACCTAGCTGTAGTAAAAAATGCATGCATTTTAATTTGTTTTTAAATTCCAATAAATTGAGTTCATTGTCCGTTATTCGCTTTAATTCACCGAGAATGTCCAATTAACTGTTGGTATTTATAGTACGCTTATTTGTGTGTTGGTTCACAGCAATCCCATTGGTTTGATGTTCTACCGTACGAACTTCCGCTCTCCAGTCTCGACCCAACGTCAATGATGTAGTTCGGATGTTTGCTCAAAGTCTAACAAATGAGAAAGTTGGGAACACATTTCGTGTTTCACAACCTTAATGAGATTTTAGCTTAATTGTTTAGAAAAGTTATAATTATTCGAAACATACATAGGTACTCGTATATAATTGAAAGGGCGGATGAGCTTCAAGAAAGTTCGTTAGGCAAATTGTGCAATCAAAGATATCGATAATCTGATTCTTTGTTAAGTGCTAAAAAATGAAACTTAGAAGCCGGTTGGTGGTTGGGTCGGTGCGGTACCGCGGAGGCGCGCGTCAGGTCGTCGACCGGCCTTGCGCCGCGCAGGGCCGATGAAGCGCTGACCCTCGCTTTGTTCCACGACTCACTCGGTGCAAATACCGCTTCGGCCACAACATACCCGTTGACCCACGCAGTTACCTCTTTTAACGCTTAACTATAATAAATACAGCAACAGCGTGCAGCGACTGCGGTCAACTTTGTAACAAGTTAACGGAAGTGTACATTCTAATTTCTAGGAATGTAATAAACTTGTTACTACAACAAACCAAAAGTTAAACCGGCGACAAGCCAAGAAAGTTGTGCAAGGTCGCGCGCTGAGCTTTATTATTATTATTACACAACTCTGCAAGACAAATCTGGATCCACTATATCGCGAATGCGCGTGCGCGTGCGTCATCAAGTATAATTTTAACTCGCGGAAGGGCACGTAGTAATATCGGTGCGTTTCCACAGTCCCGGGTGCCGCTCTGCGCTCGTGTCTGTCTCGCGTCCCATTAGACACGGCCTCTGATGAAGTAATAAGCATGCTCGTGCCCACGCGATGTTTTCGGCGTCATTCTGTCTGCCCAGTGTCCAATGAACTGGCTCCATTCCATTTTTGATCGTTGTTGTGACTGGCCCTGTTGAAGTGTTAGCTCCTGTGTTAAATAGATGTCGTTGTTGCAGTACCTGATAAAGTTCAACGAGATAAAGACGAAGAAGGGGATCGAGCTGCTTCAACACTTGGTGGAGTACTATCACGCACAGACAAATTACTTTCAAGACGGCCTGAAGACAATTGAACACTTTGGTGTCTACGTCGCAGATTTGAGTGTACAGCTGCAGAAGATCAGGCAGCAACAAGACGACGAACGACGGAGGTTATTAGAGCTCAGGAACATGCTGCGAGCAGCTGCGCCTCAGGACAGAGAGGTAATGAATTTTACAATTTATTATTTTGCAACCCGCGTGACTTTTGAGAATCACGATGAGTTGCCAGATATTTGTAGTCGCGGCGCATTAGTCGTACTGTTGCTTGTTAAGACAGCTAGGTTTGTTTATTTTCTTTCGTTTATCGTGTGTTTCTTACTCGCATATGTCGGTATTCCAGGTGGTGTCATCGGTGGGTGGCTACTCTCTGCACCAAATGCAAGGCGACAAGCAGCACGGGGTGAGCCGGAGCGGCTACTTGCTCAAGAAGTCTGAGGGTAAGGTGCGGCGGGTGTGGCAGAAGCGCCGCTGCCGCGTCACTGCGGAAGGTTTCCTCGACATCTTCCACGCAGACGAGAACAAGACTCCAGCGAGAGTCAACCTCCTGACATGCCAAATTAAAGTTGCCGCAGAAGATAAACGGGCATTTGATCTAGTCTCATGTGAGTATCAATCATTTAACAAATTTGGATAGTTTTGCTTCAAGCTAGTGAGAAACTTTGCGGAGGCTTCAAAGTTGAGGAATCGATTACATACAGGTTGAAACTCTAACAAGTTAGTTAACTTTCATTTAATATTTATGATAACATCTTATCCAATTATGAGTAGTAATTACTGGTAATCTCTTTATAACTTTAGTTAAAAAGCTTATACTCGTTTTAACTGACCTGAAAAAGTAGTTTTCTTCCACTTGTGTTCTTCTTTTGTGTGGTTTCAATTTAAACACACGGAAAGTAGAACAGCTTTAAAAGGCCTTCACAAACTCCGCAAATATTACTTTAAATTAAGCTAGGTCTGTTGTGGTAAACAATTTTTCTTTAATAAACTTAGCGACTATAGTAGCACTTAGGATCAATTTTAGTGTCTATTACTCTCTTTTACAGACAACCGAACATACCATTTCCAAGCTGAAGACGAGAACGAGCAGCGAGCTTGGACGTCAGTCTTAGTCAACTGCAAGGAGGGCGCGTTAATGAGGGCGTTCCACCAACAGGCGGGCGAGAGCAATGACAACGGTCACTCGTTACTGGACCTACAGCGGTCCATCATACGGGCTGTCAGGGCCATGCCTGGCAACCAAGTGTGTGCTGACTGTGGATCTACTAATGGTAGGTTTTATATTATTGCGCCCCGTAGTGAAAATAAATATTTGAGTTTATTTGATCATCCTACGACCATCCAAACTTTCGCCTTTATGTTATTAGTGTTACGTACGCAACTTCTCCCGTGTGGCCAGTTAAAAAAAAGTTGAAGATGTTACTAGGGTTGCCAATCGTACCGCGTGAGGCGGCGGGACCTGCGGGAACCGGTAATTGTCCCGCTTTATGGTAAACAACACAAAAGTACGGGCGGTGTAATAACAGCTTTTAAGAATAAAAAATTGGTCTAATTCGCCACATCATTAGACAAGTATAGTCCTTAAAAAACTTATTGATTGAGCAAAGTGCTTTATTCAATTATTTGTAATAAAAATTATGAACGATTTCGGTAATTTGTCTCAGATTTTCAACAAAATTGATAAAAATTGTTTTTCCGCTTTTTTCTGATGTTCCGCATATATATTTCCAGTTTGCCGCTTATCCGTGGCAACCCTAGATGTAACCCATTGTCTATTATCCAAATCCGTTCAATCGTAAAGAACTGACTGAAGACGGACTAACTGGTTAATATAGGTTAACTGCGCTGTAATGTGATTCAACTGAGTTCTCTATTCTTCTAAGAAGTCAAGATTGATATTTTAAACGAGTTATGCCAAGAGTGCAAAACATACCACATACTTGCTAACGTAGAAACCGCAAGATGAGGTTATATTTGTCGAGCTATGAAAACGCATAAGTTTACTCATGCAAAGAAGTGTTTAAAGTATAATTTTAGCAAATTCTGTTTTTTTTTACATCAATATATCATTATTATCCTAACCGTGACCAAAACGACATTGTATGGAATAGATAGAGGACTTCCTTCCCCTATAGATAGGCACGGTGACCTTCAAATTCGGTTATATCATACGTTAACATCGAACAAACATTACGAATTTTTCTTCGTGAGGTTTATCAAAACCTGCTCTGAATGACAACCATATCAACTCGATCCTGAGCCAGTATGGACCAATTTATTGCGCTTACTATATTACAAGGGGCCCTAACTGGCGATTTATCAGAATCAGAAAAGGGGTAATATTAGAATCACGTTAGAATTCTTAAAATAATTAGACGCTGTTAAAGTTATGAATTGTCATAATTATAATTCAAATTATTATCCTACTAGCTTTTGCCCGTGGCTTCGCTCGCATTAAATTCAAGGTAACACGGTTCCTCTTTCCTGATTAGCAGGTATTTTTTCGTTGAAAGAGAGTGTGTACCGATTTTTAGCTTCCTACTTTAAAAACTGCGAAAAGTCCCATATAAAATTTCATCCTTCTTTTAAGGGGTTGGGGCAGATTTCTGGAAAAAAAATGATGCACGATGTTTTTGTAAGTCGTCTAAGTAGTCTATGTCGCTCTCAACTATGTCTGTACCAAAATTCATCAAAAACGGTTTAGCCATTTAGGCGTGAAGACGTGACAAACGAACTCACTTATAATATCAGTAAGGATTATAATACAAGTTTGTCCGCCTGTGTCTTGCGCGATGCCGTTGAATCTTTTCAGGGATCCATGTTATTGTCTCAGCCCACAATGCATTGAATATGCAGTATACCTTTTTGGCCAAGTTATCTTACTTACACTTCTTATACATTCCAGACCCCACCTGGCTATCAACAAACTTCGGCATCATAGTCTGCATAGAGTGTTCAGGCAGTCATCGAGAGTTAGGCGTGCACATATCCCGCATACAGTCATTGACGCTGGACCGACTCAGTACGTCGCAACTGTTGCTCGCGCGGAATATGGGCAACCAGATGTTCAATGAGGTTATGGAGAACACGCTTGATGACAGGGATAAGCTTACTCCTGAGAGTTCCATGTAAGTTTCTGGTTCCACGAAAAAAAAACTATAACAGTAAATAATATGACTTATTTTAGTTCAAATCCAGTCCTACACATACTCAAAGTTATACAATTATAATTTGCGTACTCACCAAGTCAAAATAAGTCTCCCATACTCTTTGAAATATTTATACACTTAGGGACATAGTTTTCTATATCTCCCATATAAGTTTCTTAAAGAAACCATATTCTTAAAATTTCGTCCTAAATTTCAACAAATTGTCTAGTCGAATTGTAGATTTCCTCCTAAAAAGAACTATGGTCTTCAAAACTGGCGTTTTGTTTAATGCCGAGTAACATTCTTCATTTAAGACAAACTGCTAAAACAATACGAGTACCTCGAAGCTGGAATTTTCATTTTCTGTCAGCCAACTATTTCCAATACTTAATACACAAATAATTCAATTTCCAGGGAGGATCGTCTCCGATTCATTCGCGAGAAGTACGTATACAGGGCGTTCGCGGCGCAGACGTGTTGCGACGCGGCCGAGCGCCTGTCAGAAGTGGAGCACGCTGTGAATAACGGACACCTGCAGAACTTGCTGCAGGCGTACGCAGAGGGAGCCGACCTGGCTGCTGCGCTGCCCGGCTCGGTTGGTACAGATTCCTAAACATTTTGCGGTGACATCGACGGTGACCTGAGCTGTTGGAATTGTAGCTTTTGGTGCTGAGCTGAACTTTTCAAATCTAACAGCGTGCTCAATGTTACGTCATTTCAAATTTTCGCAGTCGATATTAGAAAATTCTATGAATGACGATGCAGCTAAGTTTTGGGTAGTCGTTGCGCCTACGCATTTCGTATACGGGACTAAACAAACTGTCTAACAGACAGAACGAACATAATAAATTAATAAAATACAGTATCACAAAAGTGTTTACCTATAAAATCTGACGTACTATATAACTGACGAAAATAAACATATATTTCCAGGACCTCGGCGAAACATCACTCCATTTAGCGATATCGCGGGAAATAGGCGACGGTTCCTCTCTACATATAGTCGATTTTCTAGTCCAAAACGGTGGCTCCCAGCTGCTCGACAAGCCCAACTCTCAGGGCATGACAGCGCTGCACCTGTGCGCGGCCACCGACAGAACTGAACCCATGAAGTTGTTGCTCAAGGCGGGCGCAGACTCCACCATCAAGGACGCCAGCGGCAGGACCGCGCTGCAGATCGCGAGGCAGTATGGCCACCTCGGATGTTTGGAGTTGGTATGTCTATTATTTATTTACGCGATTTTCTTCGGGGAAATAAATTAATACGTCTTTAAAATATATGGTTATTTTGAAGATTATGCTTAACTTTGCATGAATTGGAGTTCGCGTGCACCACACATCACTATAAAATATGCGTTTAGAATAAAATTTTAATTTGCGAATATTGGTTATATCCTAGACTATTTAGTCGAGGTTTAAACCAGTACTAACTCAAACTTTAGTAATAAGACGGAATAGGTTTTATGATACATCAAAGATCAGCCACATTCTACCATTCGACATGCAAACATTTACATTATTTATAAAATATTGACGGGCCTGTTGGTCTACTGGTTAGTGGCCCTGACTGCTAAGCCGGAGGTCGTGGGTTCGATTCCCACTCAGGACAAACTTTGTGTGATGAGCATGATTGTTTGTTCTGTGTCTGGGTGTGATTTATCTATAATATGTATGTATTTATAAATTATATAAGTATGTATATCAGTTGTCTGGTTACCATAACACAAGCTCTGCTTAGCTTGGGAATCAGATAGCCGTGTGTGAGTTGTCCCAAGATATTTATTTATTTCCTACATATTATTATAAACTAGATCAATTTATAAACTATCATACAATAGATCAATTAATCAACTCTTTTTTTGTTAGAACTGTAGTTATTCAAAGAGATTTAGAAGACTTATAAAATAGATATTGGGGCATATTTTCATACAAAATTTTATATCCCGAACATTACCGATTTTGACACACGAATGCTACCCTGACAAGCAGACGTGTAACACTAAACAAAACAATTTGTTACCAAGTAGAACCAAGTATTGGATTACGATTTTTTTCGTTTTGTCCCGTCTATCAGTAGTAAATATTTGAATTTCTTTGGTTTTATCTATCAAAATTTACCATAGTCCTAAACTTTTTGATGGAATGATAAAGATAGAATGACTGGTAGAAAATGCCTAAGGCATTAAGTCCGCCTTTGTATTATTATGCTTTTTTACATGTGCATGAAGTTTTAATAAATAAATGTCTTAAATATGATGAGTATAAGTCTTAAAAGTGACATGGTTACTAACATTATAATTAACACTTGAAACGGGTTATTCAGTTCATCCGTGATCATGGCGTTTGCAACATCGCCGAAATATCGTAAACTCGAAACAAATAACAGACATGGTAAATATCCTGTTCCAAGTGTTAATAATAATGATGAGGGTATAATATGGGGGTATATTTATGTTAAGTTTTAACTGTCCGCTTATTAAAATAAATTAATACATTGGAACATAATTATTTGTGCTATTGTATGCTTTATTGAAGTGTTGTTTTTCAGTTGGAAAATGTGGATAAACGAGAGAAGAGTATATTCGAAAATATCAACATAGACTGGAATTTATCACACGATGACGGCTCAACAGATTTCTCTGACGATGACACAGTTATAGATGAAAGAGTAAGTTCTATAAAGATCTTAATAACGTTGTATTATGAAAAAAAGAAAAGGTTATTTGTCAGAATGTAGTACCTTTAAAAGATGTTATAGTTATTACAGAATCATATTCTACCATTTCTGCTGTACAAATATTTGCATGTGTCTAAATTCTAAATTGAGTGGTTGTTATCTCTCGATATGTGGAGTTGCCTTCTTTGGTACATGGTTTTTTTTGGGTATACCATGTTCAACCGCATAATCATTCACGTGTTCATTTATGACCAATGCTCGTTCCTTCTCCTTAGCTACCGTATCGTTTCTACAGGGTGTAAACCAACCCTTCACGAAGCTGTCCACCATGCATTCTGTACATTAAATGTAGTAACTCTATGTAAAAGCCTTGCTGGGGAAGGACTTTTTTATTGGAGTGAAAAATTTGGTTGTAATCTTAATGTTACCCACTTAAAACATTGTACCGATAAATGCATTGTATAATACGGGTAGGTATTTAAAGTAAATATACATATAGTAGTTTTTTTTGTTTGGGAATATATGTACCTAAACTTAACTGTTAATTGAGGTGGCTTTTTGATTACTTTATTTTATTGCTTACTTGTGTATTGTTAGATGTAAACCACCCAAAAGGTAATAAAATAAATAAAGAAATAACATTTAAAACATGGATTTAAAAAAAAAAATGTGAAAAAATGAATTCAATTCGCCTGTAATGTAACACTCACAGATTCAATTCTATAGAAACAAATGAATCTGATCTGTGACAAGTTGACTGTTACTTGTAAAATACTTTTTTAACACCCTTGCTCGTAAAGCTGATGTAATTCCACCGGTTTTAAATATGTAAAGAGGGTCATAAAAAACGCGTGTGTTATCAAAGCAAATAGTTAAGTTATAGTCTATACAAATTCCATAACAGTATTATTTGCCATTTCAAATTTGGAACTGATCGCCGCCGCACGACTGACCAGCTAGTGAGCAGCGCGCTGTTGCTATTCAAATTTCGAACTAATCGCCATTTTAAAGCAACCACGAAAGCAACAGTGTGCATTCACAGATTGAGTTTATTTAAAATTAAAAAAAAAAACTGTTTATTCGGTAATTTAAAAACTTGGCTGCATGCTCTAGTGAAGTCTAGTGTCTTTGCCGACATGTTCACGCAGCCACGGCAGAAAATAATCACAATAATCCTCGCGCCATTTTTCTCAAATTTTCTTTTCTTTGTACTTGTATTGTGAAATGTTTTTTTTCTGTTTCCTCGCAAATGTGTTAAAAAACGTCGTACGATATACGTGCGTATTGGTTATAACATGCTCGGCTCGATTACGCCCTCGCCTTCGGCTCGGGCTGAAATTCCGCCTCGCATGTTATAACCATCATAACGCACTAATATCGTAATGTACTATATTTACACGATTTTCTTACGTTCAACAGCAAAACGGCAGCCTAACTCCTGAGAAGAAGTGTCCCCGTTCACGACCGCCGTCATACGCGGGCGGCGCCGTACTAACCACAGAGAGATGTCCTCCCGCGGGAGACTCGCCCGTACTACGTTCAAGATCATCTACGTGCGACTCGCTGCACCACGCCCCGCCCACTCCCACCACGTTGCCTCGGAAACCTAACGTCTGTGAGTATTCAAATAGCTTTACCAATCACATACTCAGGGCGGCATTCCATTTACCACAACCTTGTACAAATATAAATTGAGATTCAAACGCCTAGATTTTTTCCTCAAACTCTTGATACTTTTACAACCTTGTGTAACGTGCACGCTTAGTTAATGTGCAGTCCCTGTCAAATTTTATCGATCGATTGGCGATAGTCTAGCGGCGGATACTTGAAGACGTCAGTAAAATATGTTTTTTAATTGCGCTACGGGGAGCCCGCCCTGGCTCCCACGCGCTTATGCTTGGTGGGTGAGCAGGGCGGCTGAATGCTGTGACCTGTGTCTAGCAATTGGACTGGTGTAATCTGAGTGATGATGATATAGTCATAATGCTGACAGAACAACATGAATATTCCAGATAACATAGGCAGCCTGAAGAAGCGCGCGGCCCCCCTGCCGCCCGCCGTGTCGCTGTCGCAGCCGCTAGCGCCGCGCTCCACGCCGTCGCCGTCGGCCGACAGCGCGCGCTCGCTGCACGGTATGTACAGCACACCTTGTACTATGTCGCAGCCGCTAGCGCCGCGCTCCACGCCGTCGCCGTCGGCCGACAGCGCGCGCTCGCTGCACGGTATGTACAGCACACCTTGTACTATGTCGCAGCCGCTAGCGCCGCGCTCCACGCCGTCGCCGTCGGCCGACAGCGCGCGCTCGCTGCACGGTATGTACAGCACACCTTGTACTATGTCGCAGCCGCTAGCGCCGCGCTCCACGCCGTCGCCGTCGGCCGACAGCGCGCGCTCGCTGCACGGTATGTACAGCACACCTTGTACTATGTCGCAGCCGCTAGCGCCGCGCTCCACGCCGTCGCCGTCGGCCGACAGCGCGCGCTCGCTGCACGGTATGTACAGCACACCTTGTACTATGTCGCAGCCGCTAGCGCCGCGCTCCACGCCGTCGCCGTCGGCCGACAGCGCGCGCTCGCTGCACGGTATGTACAGCACACCTTGTACTATGTCGCAGCCGCTAGCGCCGCGCTCCACGCCGTCGCCGTCGGCCGACAGCGCGCGCTCGCTGCACGGTATGTACAGCACACCTTGTACTATGTCGCAGCCGCTAGCGCCGCGCTCCACGCCGTCGCCGTCGGCCGACAGCGCGCGCTCGCTGCACGGTATGTACAGCACACCTTGTACTATGTCGCAGCCGCTAGCGCCGCGCTCCACGCCGTCGCCGTCGGCCGACAGCGCGCGCTCGCTGCACGGTATGTACAGCACACCTTGTACTATGTCGCAGCCGCTAGCGCCGCGCTCCACGCCGTCGCCGTCGGCCGACAGCGCGCGCTCGCTGCACGGTATGTACAGCACACCTTGTACTATGTCGCAGCCGCTAGCGCCGCGCTCCACGCCGTCGCCGTCGGCCGACAGCGCGCGCTCGCTGCACGGTATGTACAGCACACCTTGTACTATGTCGCAGCCGCTAGCGCCGCGCTCCACGCCGTCGCCGTCGGCCGACAGCGCGCGCTCGCTGCACGGTATGTACAGCACACCTTGTACTATGTCGCAGCCGCTAGCGCCGCGCTCCACGCCGTCGCCGTCGGCCGACAGCGCGCGCTCGCTGCACGGTATGTACAGCACACCTTGTACTATGTCGCAGCCGCTAGCGCCGCGCTCCACGCCGTCGCCGTCGGCCGACAGCGCGCGCTCGCTGCACGGTATGTACAGCACACCTTGTACTATGTCGCAGCCGCTAGCGCCGCGCTCCACGCCGTCGCCGTCGGCCGACAGCGCGCGCTCGCTGCACGGTATGTACAGCACACCTTGTACTATGTCGCAGCCGCTAGCGCCGCGCTCCACGCCGTCGCCGTCGGCCGACAGCGCGCGCTCGCTGCACGGTATGTACAGCACACCTTGTACTATGTCGCAGCCGCTAGCGCCGCGCTCCACGCCGTCGCCGTCGGCCGACAGCGCGCGCTCGCTGCACGGTATGTACAGCACACCTTGTACTATGTCGCAGCCGCTAGCGCCGCGCTCCACGCCGTCGCCGTCGGCCGACAGCGCGCGCTCGCTGCACGGTATGTACAGCACACCTTGTACTATGTCGCAGCCGCTAGCGCCGCGCTCCACGCCGTCGCCGTCGGCCGACAGCGCGCGCTCGCTGCACGGTATGTACAGCACACCTTGTACTATGTCGCAGCCGCTAGCGCCGCGCTCCACGCCGTCGCCGTCGGCCGACAGCGCGCGCTCGCTGCACGGTATGTACAGCACACCTTGTACTATGTCGCAGCCGCTAGCGCCGCGCTCCACGCCGTCGCCGTCGGCCGACAGCGCGCGCTCGCTGCACGGTATGTACAGCACACCTTGTACTATGTCGCAGCCGCTAGCGCCGCGCTCCACGCCGTCGCCGTCGGCCGACAGCGCGCGCTCACTGCACGGTATGTACAGCACACCTTGTACTATGTACGGTGCACTCTATTCCCCTGTTTATATGGTGCAGTGACATCCACTTTTTTCAAAAAAAAGAACCTAGATCAGGTTTCAAGGCGTTGCCGGGGTTGCGGGTTGTTAGAATGAGATACCGCGGCCCCGGAACATAAAGGGCAATAGAAGGAAAATGGGTAAGTTTTAGTCAGTACAAATCTAACACTCCCCCGGCTAGAGCGGGGAAGTTATTTGATGATTTCCCATCCGCAAAAAAGGCGTTCCACTTGCGTGCGTTCGCCTAGATACTGTCTCACAACTGCAAGAATTGATCTTCAAGGTTAAGCAATGCAATTGTCAAGATCAATCCGCGGATGGTTGGCCATCCCAAACATACTCGGAATTTTGACAGTCGTTACTACCGACTGACGGTCAGTAGCCAGGTTATTGTCACCTAGTAACAAGATTGTGGGGTTCAGATGGTAGTCGTGCCATGTATAAATAGGTACTGGTTTCATCTGAATCAGTTCAGATTTAAAACCGATCCCGTGTTAGGATAAGGCTAGGTAGTTGATAACATCCCATTTAATTAATACAATATCCTCCTTGCAATTCTATGATAAGCTACAATTTCCGCATTTTAACAAATTCCAAGTAATAATAAAAAAGGACAGCAGTACTAAACTATTTTCAGGACATATGAACATGTGTACCTACGTGATGGATTATATTGTGTTATCAAAATGCAATATCTTATCCAAATGATAGTGCCGAATGAAATATTTATTTTAAGAACAATACTGACAAAAAAAATATTTACACACTTTTTCAGGTAGCGACCTTGAAAGGACCCTAGATTACTTTTTACTAAACCAAATACAAGAATAAATGTTGCAATGAAGAATTTCTACTGTTCAAGTCTAATTCTATCATGCATTTCTAATATATAAGAACTATATTTTATTTTATTAGGAAAAATGACGTATGTTGTTGTACCTCCGCAGTAGTGGGCGGCGTGCAGGTGAAGCCCCGGCCGGCGCAGCCCCCGCCCACCCCGCCGCCCGCCGCGCTGCACAACGGCGCGCTGCACCGGGACGAGCCCACGCCGCCGCCCAGGAAGGTACGCACTATACTGGATATGTCATGCTAGCCTATGGGGCGGGAAGATCTGTATTGTGGCTGCAAGTTATGTAGGTATTCAACATTCCCAAGTGAACTCTGATTCACTAACAGCCTTAAAATATAGGTCAGTAATCTGACTTATATTATATAGGATAGGTTGGCCTTCAAGGGCTCCAGGACAATCAACTCAGAGTCCCGTTAGAAAGGGAAAAAGATCGTATCTCTTTTGTATGTAGGTTGTGCAGTGTAACATAGATTGGTCTTACAAAGTGTTATTGGCCGCCCAAGTCAGTGGACGTAGTCATCAAAGGCTCGAACCTAAACTATGTAAATAAAACTAAGACCACGTTGACACCAAAAGGATGTAGGCAGCTGTTTGAGCGCCTCGTTGAAAGTATATGAAAAAAACCTGACTGA
This sequence comes from Ochropleura plecta, assembly GCA_905475445.1. Lineage (NCBI taxonomy): Eukaryota > Metazoa > Arthropoda > Insecta > Lepidoptera > Noctuidae > Ochropleura > Ochropleura plecta. The sequence goes on from FR997723.1 coordinate 16,376,771, forward strand.
CTGTCCTTTGTTTTTGATAAAATTTACAACTATTCTGTTCGCTATATGTTTGGTGTGGACGCGACCTAAATATGGACTACCTACATAACTTGCTGTGGAGCCTCTGTGCGCTATGTGTGACTCCAGTAAGGGAAGGGGGTATGAGAGCGACACAAATAATTTTAAGAGCCATTTCACAAAATGATTGCGCTCGAGTTTAGGCAAAAGAGTGCGTCATTGTTTATGTGTGCGTAGCGAGCCACACACGTGCAATATAAACAGTGTAACACGAGAACAATCTTGAGCCGTAATCGTAATATGATTTGGTAAATTTTATTTTAATATTGTATTAGTATTTATATGTTATTGTAATTTAGACTGATGTTCAAATTGATATTTTGACAAATTATATGCAAATATTTACAAAATAACTATAGGGTTCGATTTCCCAAAGAACATAGATTATTTCTGAATAATTTTATTTTTATAATTACTATGTATTTGAACCAAAAAACACGTAAAAAAAACAAAATAAAAGTTAAAAATTGGTCTAAGAATTTATTTTTTTACTAATTAATGGTAATATAATTTAGGAATCTATTTCATTAAACGACCATTTAAATATATGTCTGAACCTGTATGTATTTTGTTTAGTTTCATTTATAAGTATTATTGATAGATTTAGGACTCAGAAGTAGACTCTGCGGCAATTTTTCAGTAAAATGGTTGTGGGAGATGTGTCATTATAAATTAAACAAACCGATTTTAGTAAATGTGTTACATTAAACGACACTATAAACGATTAATCTATATTTTGTATTCATTCAATAAATTCTAGATATTACTTAGATGGTAATAGAGAAGCTCAAAGTCTTAAAAATTTGGGCGAAAATGTGAAATGGCTCTTAAGGATGTGACGCTTTTGAATCAACTTCATAAAAACTGTAAACATCTGTATCTTACTTTTCCTTTGAATTCGATTGCAAAAGCGTGACAAAATCAATGAAATAACCGTTTTCGAATTTGTAAAAAAAATGTACATAAATAAATTGCTGTTAATATAACAAAAATATAAAGGTAAAAAAATACTAATACAAAAATGATAGCGACTAACATTATATTCAAATAGTACAGGGTTATATTTGTTTTTGCTACAGAAGAAAAATAGATTGCACCTGGAAAAGGCTGTGAAAGCGAAACTGAAAAGGGTAACGAACGACAGACAGAGAACTTAGTGTACTTGCTTACCCTTGTTTGATTTACGCCCTTACATTGTTATTAATAATTGTTTTAATTATATTTTATTGTCAAGAGAACATCAATAAAATTGAAAACGTGCAATACTAAAAACCACAAATAACACACAGCACCGGAGTAATCCGCAAAATTGTGCACGCTATTTTAGCTTTTATGTCTAAGACACAAGTTATCGAATCGCTTAATAGCCCACACTATTTTGTAATGCTGTGCATTGACTCCTCTATGTTGGCGAATTGAGGGGTTTTTTTGCAATACAAGACTCTTGACAATCTGTTCCTATACTTACACCATAAACTATGCATTTTGCTGCAATTATGTGTATTTTATGGGTTTTGATTTCGTCCTCACTGCATGCGGTATTTATCTAACAGCTTTCTGCTTTCTTGTATTTGAATAAACATGCCCTTTTGTTGTAGATCCTCCTTCATAGAATACATAGAAGTATTATAGTAGATATTTAATTTATTAGGATCCCATCTAATATAATGTTTATTTTTTTGTTCTTATTAATATTTAAACCAAGTTTTAAAAAAGTGTGGAACATTAACTCTAGTGTTTGTTCTGCATGAATAACATTTTTTTATGTATTTCACTATTATTTTAATACAAAACGTAGCTATCACCTAGAAAAGAAACATCCTTGAGGTTTTAAGATTTTTATAAAGCATTTTGGCGTCTAATCTTCAGACTCCTTAGGAATTTCAATTAAGTTTAGCTGATAGTATTTGTTCCACAAAACATATTCCTTTTACTAAGACAATGTTCCAATTTCCAGGAATGTTCTAGTCAAGATTCGTCGTTGGAGCTATGCGACATGACAGACTCGTGTTTGGACGACAGTCGACTGCAGTCGGCGTTGTCGTGCGACAGCTCACGGTCGCGTGAACGGTCGCGGCGGAGTGATAGTCGCTCGCTTGACGTGTCCGATACGTCCAGCGTACATTCGCGGTCGCCCTCGGCTTCTATCACGATGGTGAGTTATTGGGGAATAAAAAAATGTAGGAGATTCAGGAATATTCTAATTTAAGTAGACAGAGATTCATCTTTAGAGCACTGCTGCAAACGCAAAGGAAGTCACAAAGGTTCTTCCAAATACGGCATGGTTGACGCAGTGGATAAGCGATAAGCTGCTGCGCTCCAACCCACATCGGGTTCGATCCCCGGACGAAACAAATATTTTTATTTGGCCTACACGTAGTTGTTCTGAGTCTGCCTTTATGTATATGTGAGTTAAAAACGGACCCATGATACAGACGAAATTCCAAGTGAAAGTAAAAAATATAAATTAATTTGACATCTATTTCTTATTTAGATGGGAGGGCTGCGGCGGTGTCGCGCACTATATGACTGCTCAGCAGACAACGAGGACGAGCTATCATTCCGCGAGGGAGAAGTCATTGTCGTTATCAACGAACGCACTGAAGACGACAACTGGATGGAGGGACAGGTGGAAGGCACCGGCCGGCGGGGCATGTTCCCTGTCTCTTTCGTACACATGCTACCTGACTAAGGCAGACAGAGACGCAACATCTGGCAGCCATGGAACGTAGGTCAACAGTCAACACCAATGTTCGTAGAAAACCTGTGTTAAATCTATATCGGTAGTAACCACGTATTACATCAGGAGCCGCAGCAATGCAAGCTTGACATTGTATTCCTGCTTATCAAGCTGCACCCAAGGCCATAAAACTGACAAGTTCAAATGTTTCAGTCAGTCTGGGGAATGTATTCAATGTCTATTGAGCTCTGTGTCTACGACACACATTAAATTCTTACTGTATTGTATATTCGTCTTTTTAATGATAACGGAAACCAAAAATGTTGGTTATTGTATAGGGCTGGATTGTATCGATGAGTCTGACTGAATGGATTGTGTTCAAAATTACCAAAAGAAAAACACCAGTGTAAAGCGATCTTGGAAGTGTTACGAATTTCAACTATAAATACTTTACTTTGAATGTCTGGCCTAAGGCTTAAATTTTGTTTATACGGCTACGAGCTTATTTATTCTAGTATTTTTATACAATCACAGTTTAAAATACGGCATAAACACACGTTAATGTTGTAAAATGGTTATGTTGAAGCAGCTAAACGATCAACGTTACTTAATTTTACGGCGTTGACTTCACTATAGATTGTTCAGTAATATATTACTGTTTAAAACATGGATGTCATTGTTATTATACACGGTTTTCATACTCAAACATTTTAACCATTCCACATTTGGACAGTCGTGTATGTACACAGTATAGTGTCATTATTGAGATGTTATAGCGATAGTTTCACTTCGTGTTATTTACTGCTTTAGCGTCGCTACGAATTTATAACACCAATATTGTAAGTATTGCCAGTAGACCGTCCGTCCTGACGCGGGTTTTTTTACTTAAATTTTTATCAACATTCGTAATTCAAAAACTTCTGGAATATGTATTGTCTTCTATGGTTTAGTAGTTTCGAAAACATTGGTTGGCAAATGATGTTTGTGAAGAGCCTAAGCTCAAGTGCTCACTGTTTTATAATAATACTGAAATACTTCTTAGTCAAAGTGAAAATTGGTGTTGTATATTGAGTAATTCTACTTATTCATATAGAATTGTAGCATAAAAAGCTAGTTTTTAAATCACATTATAAGAAACTGTACTGACTGCATGTGGATTGTTTGGAATTCAAATTAGTTTTGACGGATTGGGGTGTCATCTAGGTTATTATAATGTGATCTAGCTTAATAAAATTTTAATCGAGTCCTAGCTTTGGTGTCACTTACATTAAAATATTAGTTTAAATATTATTTTCAGCAATAGTAACCGCTGGGTTGTTCAATTACTGGTTCAAATTTAACTAGGTTTTTAAACAACCAAAATCTGGTTTGTGTTATTCAAGCTTGTATAACAACCATTATGGTATAGATAAAGTTCTTGTTCGTAAGCTAATAAATGATAGTTTCGTAACACCAATATTTCGCCTCGCGTAAACGAAGCAATAGATATGTGTTTACAGCTCAGTTAGATTTGCCAAATATGTAATTGTGATGAGTAGTGAAAGAGATAGTATATATCAGCGACAAACTATCGGACCAGTGACTGTTTGTTGTCTAGTTTGTTCTAGTAGATGATATTGAGGTGTCTTAGATTGTTGGTGCATGCTGTCTATAGATATCGTGTTCTTACTGCGAGACTATAGGCCCGAAAATGTATTTATTCATATGTGTACAGTCGTTTGAAAGTCGAACGATCCATTCGGTATTTTTAGGCTGATTCATCCGCTGCCCGTTATTCAATATGGACCAAAGAAATTCTTTATAGTTGCTATACGAAGATAATGTTCGCCTATGGTCTCTCAAGTGACGATGAACACTGAAAATTGTTGTTACATGTTAAATTTTAACAATTTCCACATTTTAATAGACGAAAGTATCGTAATAATAGCAATAGGTATTCCCGTTTGTAAGACGACGGAAAATAATATAAGAAAAAATGTAATTAATATTATAATTATGCTCATTATTTCCTCTTCGTTGTGTTCGAGCAGATACCATGTACTCACTACGCATTCCCATATTTATAATCGTAGTTTTTTCTGTATATTAAGTTCTTAAAAAAACACTTATATTCATAGGTAGTAATATTGATACTGCTAATACCTATATACGATATAGTTACCTACATACCGCGCGCGTTGCCATACATTAGTATTAACTAAAGTGAGCGTACTACACATACATTTGATTACCGATATAATAGCAATAATTTTAGAATTGTAAATTATATTTTGTGATCATATCTTCGCGTGCACAGTCCCACATTTCAATCACATGATACGAAGTAGGTATCGAGATTTTTTCTTATGAAGGAATCTTTGTAAATTGTGATGATTGTAATCGTTGCCATGAATGAATTTCGCATGTAGTTATAGCAACACTGCAGCCGTGTAAATAGATACTTTACCTATTAGTTCGTAAATATATAAAATAATTATAAGTTATATCATTATTTCGAGATATTATTTAAGTAAATGCTGAAACCTGTTTTATGTTCTTTCGTCTTATGTATAAATTGTATTTATTTATTTATTAATAAATTGTGAAATCTAAATGTGATGAAATATTTTAATGCCATTTTAGCCTGTCAGTACGTTACTGTAAAAGTTATGTAACCAAATGATGCTAATAGAGTGTAAGATGTTTTATTCTTTATGGAGTTGTAGTTGAGATAGTTTTTTCTATTGTGTATTATGTGAATGAAATCTGTATGAATTTATTAATACATCACTTGGATGTCTACTTTGACTTTTATTTAGTTTATGAACTGGTTGACGACTTGTACACAAATCACAAGTCGTCAACCGGTTTCCTAAACTAACATTTAATCCTTAACCGAACCCACAGTTACTCCATATGACTGCAATATCAATATAAAATTAAATAGAATAATCTAATATATATAAAATTTCCGTGTCACAATGTTAGTTACCGTACTCCTCCGAAACGGCTCGACCGATTCTTATGAAATTTTGGGTACATATTGGGTAGGTCTGAGAATCGGCTAACATCTATTTTTCATACCCCTAAACCTCAGCGGGTGAAACCGCTGGGCACAGCTAGTATATATATATTTTTTAGATAAAAATGGCTCAAAGTAGATGTTACGCAGTATTAGCTGTGGGTTAAAACGGATGTTTAGGCCCATTACCACAAAAGTTCTATTAGTAGTAGGAATTCTTCCGCTTAGTCTTAGGCTCAATTCACACCAAAAGAGCGTTGAAGCGGAGCGCAGTTTCAGTGTTATATGAATTTTAACTATATTTTCTTTACTATTATACTTATTATCGCATGAGAAACTCGAACGAGTCGCGCGGATGCCCGCGGCACCGCGGGAATTCCGGCGAATTCCATAAACGGAGCCGTGCGGTTGCGCGAGTAGTCGCGGGAAATCCCGAGCAGTCGCGAGAGGCCGCTGGCAATATACAGCACCTCGCGCCCGCTCCCCGCGCGCGTGTTTCTTTTTCTTTTAAATCTTTCCCTCCCTATCTCTTCGGCCTCTTCCTCTTCTTCACCAATTATATGTGCAATAATAATTAAATCCAAAATATCCATTTTCACTGCTTAAACACAAGTTTCCTCGAGATTTGTTGAAAGCTCTAGAAGGCGCGCGGAGTCCCTCGACTTCTCGAGCATACCAGGGACTTCTCGTGCAGTCGCGGGAATCCGTGCGCCTTCTCTACCGAGCGGGTCGCTGCGCTTCGCTACCCTTCGCCGCTCTTTCGGTGTGAGTTGACCCTTATTACAACTTAAGATCAGCAGCATACATGATGCATGAGCATGTTTTTGGGAAATCAAATACATATGTGACATCCATCAACGTACACTGGACCCTGTATTTGTTCACGGATACGGATGATAACGGCTCATTCTCTCTCACAGTACTGTGATTGTACGCAAAGAGTGGAAAAAATAAATCCTTATTGCATGAATATGAGACAGCCAGGCGTAGCAGTAGGATGTTAGAGTGTTGTATGTTGAGTGTTAGCCATGTGGTGATTTCTCAGACGTCTGAAATTGCTACTTTTTGATGTTACTACAACTATAGACTATTATGAGTTTGTTTGTTACTTCTTCACGCCTTAATGGCTAAATCGATGTTGATGAATTTTGGTACAAAGCGGACATAGGCTATTTTATACAGTTATTAATACGCTGATGCCTGAACGTTTAATCACTTTCTAAATAAAAAACTCATTTCCGAACTGACAGCAAGTTGTTTGACAGTGACAAATGTCAGGCGTCAAAAAGTGGGAATTCTCGAATTCTCATTCTTGCTTACAAAATATTTTTTTACAGTTTTTATTAGTAAACGATTAATTTATATAATGTAAACAATTATTATAAGTAAATATTAGTAGGTTAAAATATTAAGATAACAACCCAAAACAATTTATTTATCCAAACATCGCCTAGATTTATTTAAAAAATAAAAATAGAGACCGGTTTCTTGTCAACCGAGTCGTGTTTTCATGTGATAAGCCGCCAGATAAAAGTCCACTATAAATATTTGGAGTGACTTTTGATCCAGTCGCGAAGGACAAGGCAAGATGGGAAACCGTAAGAGAGTGTTCGATTTGCTGAGAACAATCAATGTTGCGTCGTAAGTACCTATAATAAAGCCGTTTATTGTTTATTTTTGAAATAGCAAAAGGTGGCGTAAACGGATGTAAGTACCTATACACTTTTGCCATTATATCAACGGAGGACTTTACCAGGTGTGGGTAGTTCAGAATAGCTATAATATGATATTAATAATTGTTTGTCATGTTATTTGTTTTCCTGCAAAAATATGATTGCTTTTCTTCTAGTTGCCAGTGTCCAGCTCATGGCAATCGGGGCAACATTCAAGTTTCAAATGCTACTCCACAGAAAGACTATGCTTTCGAAGTATGTATATATAATTCCATATTAGGAGTTCTTAGGTTTACAAGTAATGTTTCATACTGCCAAATAACAAAATCTCAAAACTATATTTACCTATCTTATCAGTTTATGCCAGTTTGTTATGAAACATTTATCAGTTCTTATCTCATTACACTGAGCACACCAATTTCTTGTCAATTTTATAGGAATGAACCTGGCTATTTCCAAGTACTAATAAGTAAAAGATACTGTTGTCATTTAAAATAAAATAATTTACTTATTATGTTTTTGTCCCTGTAGCCGGTTCTGTGGCCAGATTTGTATTATTTCCGTAACCTTCACTTAACTGTGGAGATGCTCAACAAAGTTCTATGTACTGAACAGAGCTGTTGTTCAAAAGCAACTTCAACAGAATTGCAGAATCAATTGCTTGAAGATGTTTTCAGTCACTATCTCACAACCAGTTGCTTAATCCTTCGCGCGACAAAGTGTGCAGACGGGTGCAAAGTTTACATACATTGTTACCCTACATTTTTGTAAACAATCGTGCAACGGGTTAACGTAAAAATCAACATAAGAATCACAACAGTAACCTCAGATTTTCATATTTTTATAGATAAAATGCTCAACTGTAAGATATGGAGTGGGGGTTACAAGAGAAGTGGGCCAGGATTTGGTCAACATGAACTCAAAGAATGTATGCGTGATGACCGACCCCAATGTTGTTGCCTTGAACCCTGTGAAGGCCACACTTGACTCACTCACCAGAAATGGAATCAACTATAAAGTGTTTGATAAAGTCCGAGTAGAGCCTACAGATACAAGGTAAGTTACTATACTATAATATATGAATGAGTATTTGCATTTTGAAAGATGAAGATAAGTTTTGGCCAGTAGTTTCTTATGTAAAAAAGTTATCCTTTCCTAGGGACCTTGCATCCTCCATCCTCCTTGCAACCCCATCCCTTATCTAGAAAAACTGGAATACCAAAGAAACTTCTTACAGGAATAACTCAAAAGTATACAGTATGTTAGTTTAAATGAGGGACGTATTCAAACCCACAATAGTGCATACTTACATGATACTAATAAAAATATGAACAAAAAAAAAACACTAATAAATAAAAGACAGAACCATACCAAAAATTTCGCATAAGTCTCGCAACGTGTATATACCCTTGCGCTAGCGATTTAATACTATCGCAGAATATGTGTGCGTGTCGATGACCTTTAGGTATAATCCATTTTCCCTTCATACTTTAAACCTGGCTTAGGACGCCTTTTCGGTAGAATCGGCGCGTAGGTATTTTGCCGCGTGATTTACTTCACTGTTTACAAGTTTACTTCTCTCGAGCTCAGTGTTCATGAATAATGTATTTTATTGGACAATTACGTCAGAAATTAAGGTTATATGTTTTTTACATATTTGGGACGAGAATCGAATATTGAATACCCTCCCTCAATAAGTCCCTCGTTTAACCTAACACTCTGTATATGTAGGTATGTATATTCAAATTCAGTATTTCTATGTTTTTACCACATAGATTATTTTTGGGTGTTGGAAATATTCTAAACTTTAGTTATAATAAACTTTGAACTTTGTCTGTTTGTCTTTCTTTCCAAACCCTCATTTTTAGTGGTGATTCTGAATAAAAATATTTATTGTTTCTTTCTGTCTATTAACTTGTTTAAATTCGAAGTTTTTTTAACAAATCGTAGGTATTATGTGGGTTGGTTTGAGACGGCGTGAGAAAAGAGTACTAAACAGGAGTTAAGAGAGGCCTTAGCTCAGCAAGGAGGGAAACAGCCACAGTTAATTAAAATATAAATATATTTATCAACAGCTTCAAAGAAGCGATAGCCTTTGCGAAGGCGCATGACTTCGACAGTTACGTGGCTGTCGGCGGGGGATCCGTGATGGATACATGTAAAGCAGCTAACTTGTACGCTTCGGACCCTGATGCTGATCTCCTGGACTATGTTAACGCGCCAGTAGGCAAGGGGAAGCCAGTTAATGTCCAGCTGAAACCTATGATAGCCAGTATGTATAGAGTCTGTTCCATTATACTGTTTTCACTGTAGCATCATCTGCCTAGCCTTTTCCCAACTATGTTGGGGTCGGCTTCCAGTCTAACCGGATGCAGCTGAATATCAGTATTTTACATGGAGCGACTGCCTATCTGACCTCCACAACCCAGTTAGTACTGGGTAATACGATACCCCTTGGTAAGACTGGTTGTCAGACTTTCGGGACACTGACTACCTGTAACGACTGTCAAAGATCTACAAATGACAGCAGGGACCAACAGCTTAACGTGCTTTCCGAGGCACAGAGGAAACTCGGTATGTAACGGGTGGTCACCCATCCACAGACCAACCTAGGCAAGCGCGGCTTAACCTAAAGATCGACCCGAGCGGCTACTATTATTTAGCCACGAGCTCCTGTTTTCACTGTAGCATTAGATAAAAATACATTATTCAGTGATGGAATGTATTGCTATGATGAGTAGTCCTTAACCATTATGATATTCAAGGTAAAGCTTATAATCAATCATGATCGCAAATCGCGGTAACGTTACAGATTGAAGAGGAACGGTTCATTTAACTTATTTTACCCGCACCATATTACAGTGTAAACAGTACCTATAGTCTGGATATTGCTTATGGTAGCACTTAGCACTGCTTACTTAGCACTAGCAGTGGCCTCGTCTTTCACAATCATAAACTAATATAAACACTAATCCATTTGCAAGGTATTGTAAATAAATTGTGGCCTATTTAGTATCGTGCCTAGTATTTACCATTTATTAATTAGGCCATATTTCCTTTGTTTCAATAACCTTCTTTGTAGCCCAGTTTATGTAACTGAATTTAAACCAGCGCCATCTATTGATAGCAAGTAAAATCAAATATTGTTATGAGGCTCCCGCTAGAGTAAGTTGTTTGTTTTGTGGTTTAGGCTCTAACAGGCAAACCGCAATAATGTAAAGATTAGGTCATTCATAATTCATTCATAATTGACTACGCATACATTTGAACGCTTAGATCATATTATAAAACTGTCATAAATAAGTGTTTTTTATTCTCCAGTCCCAACAACAAGCGGTACAGGCAGCGAGACGACGGGAGTCAGCATCTTCGACTATGAGTCGATCCACGCTAAGACTGGAATATCGCACGGGGCGCTACGACCGATGCTTGCAATGATCGACCCTCTACATACTCTTACGATGCCCGAGAAGGTATAATATAATGCATCATTTGCTTAGCTTTACCCAACCATGTTAGTGTCGGTTTCCAGTTAAATCGCAGTTGAGTACCAGTATTTTACACGGAACAACTGAATATCTGACCTCCATGACCCAGTTAGTAACTACAGGGTAATACAATAGCCCGAAATCCGTCATTTGAGCCCGACTGATGACGGTATTGACCATATTGTCCACGCTTTATTCTATTACACGGGACTTAAAGATAACTGGCGAAATATTAGTGAACTTTAGAAACACCTACCCAATCTTTCGGGAAATAAAGTCGTGATTCTATGTAAACTACGTGTCCTAAAAGCAGCCAGAAGCCATTGAACCATGCCATTCAGATTGCTCAATATGTCACAGGTCTCTAACTACTCTGGCTTCGACATTTTCTGCCACGCGCTGGAGAGTTTCACCGCAGTTCCGTACAGTGAGAGAGGACCTGCGCCCGCCAACCCCGCTTTAAGACCTACGTACCAGGGCAGCAACCCAATTTCTGACGTCTGGGCGAGGTTCTGCTTACAGGTTTGTTAACAATTAATTTGAGGTTATTTTCTTTTAAATAAGTTTGAACGATGGTGTCCCAGGACAGGTTGGTGAGATGACTTGGATCTCTCGGTTTATAAATTGAGTAGTAAGGTCCTACAGTTGCATTAGAAAAAAAAGGTAAAACTCTAGTCCCAGAGCACCACAGAGATTTCTGATAATAATGTTACAGTTGCGGCTATGGGACAAGCAAAAGTGTAAATGTTGATGCCGAGGCATTCACTGTGCAAAACGAACTTAAAACCCCCAAAAACTCCCCTTTCTCATTCTGCGTTCTACTGTTACCCTACATTCCAACTTCTACGGTCTACCGTCAAGAACCGAACTCTTTCCGCCGAAGTCGCCGGTCAACCATTGCGACTCTGACGGTCGCCATTATCTGGGTCGCCCGATCTATCCCAGCATCTACTAAGGTCATCGCTGCCCGGGAACTGACCGTATATCTGCCTACGATTACTAAGCAGGATAGTGGTGTTAAATTTGGTTTACTCTATATTAATATATTTTTTTTCCTTCTATCCTCATTGAGAAATTGTATGAAATATTTTATATCGTCAATTTAGCTTCTTTTTTTTATAAATCTAGACACTTACCTACTCAATAAGTTACAGTAGTGTATTTTAAAGCAATTAACTGGCAGATTTATATAGGAACAAGAAGCTGCTGCCCAATCTATCCAGTTATCAGTTATTGCAAAATATATAATAACTAGCTTCCGCCCGCGACTTCGTCCGCGTGGCATAGTTACTTTGGGCTAACGCTAACTTTTTACCGCGCGCAAAAAAAAATATCTTTCTCTCTCCTTTTCTTCTCTCTTCCATATCTCACTTTAAAAAGAAATAAAAATTAGGCTATGCCCGTCTCCAGGTTCCCAACTATCTCAGTACCAAAATTCATCGAAATCGGTTTGGCCATTTAGGCGTGAAGACGTAACAAACAAACTCACTTTCGCTTTTATAATATTAAGTAAGGATTTGTATATCTGTAACCCAGACAAATAAGTGTGAAATAACGTGCCCTTGCATTAGTATTACACAAATGTATTTCGTCATCACATATGGCATCGCTTCATACCAACCTATCTTTGTCACCGTTTGCAATACTTAGTACAAAACGTGATTAAGAAAATTCTGAATGCATTGCGCATGACTAGTAAAACAGGGGTTTTTTTTATCAAAATTGTTATGCGTTACTTTTATTTTTCTGACGGTCGCACCGCTAGGCTGCCAAGTCATAAGTCTCAAGTTCGAACCTAATACACGAGAAATCTTGGATTCATGTGCGAATTGTATAATTATCACTTGCATTGTTAAAGGAAAACGTTGTGAAGACACCAACATGCCTTTTTTTCCTTTTATCGCATGGGAAATCTTAAAATATTTCTCCCGCTCTGAGCGAAGCAGAAAAGAGTGTCAGATTTTTACTGACTAAAACCCACCCATGTTCCTTCTTTTGCTCTTCATGTTCCGGGGCTGCGGTATCTCTTTCGAACAACCCGCAGCCCCGGCAGGAACCAGCATGCCTGAGAGATAGGTCCTTCTCTACGGCGCGCGGCGCGACATGACGGGCGGCATAAAACTACTTACACCAATATAACCACGCGATAAAGAAGAAAACTGTTATTGATACAGCCCATTACAATTTCTTGCCTGACGCAACAAACACTGATTATTCCTTTCAAAATACATAGGAGTGTACGAGCGAACATGAATGAATAGAAAACTACATAGGTACTGGATTTTTGTTTACTATCTGTTTCCAATAAACTGAGACATTTCGTTCAAAAGTTTTCCTTCAAGCCAAATGCATTATCAATTACATGACGTAAATGAACTACTTATATGTCAGCGAAGTTGCCGAATGATTTGTCATCGAGAGGAAAATGAATCACGACAAACATATTTTGGTCAGCGATGTAATTAGTGAGACCGGTTTTAAAGGAATAACCAACTCAATTAACGTAACACATCATATTTAATTATATACAAGGTGTAACATAATAAAAAAAGACCTCTCGCCTGGTGTCTCGGCCTATTAAACTAAAGATTTTTTACCGACTTCTTGAAATTCGCAAAGATGGCCGATAGCCGATCGCCGCAAGGCAAACACAATAAATACAAATAAATACGTCTAACAGATGCGCAATCAATCATCGAAATGCAGCGCGTATCATATTGTGTAATATTAAAAAAAAATACTACATAATTCTATTGTTAAGTTTGTTAATTTCGTTTGAGAATTATAATTGTGTGCTCTAAGATGTAACTGTTTTTTGTTCTTAATAAACGGTGTAGATACTGAACTATACTGTATTATTTAAAATTTTAAGTAGTATGTCAAGGGTTTCGTCCGTAAACAGTAGATCTGGGGTCTATTTAAGTTGGCCACCCCTGATATATAAGTTGTAACAAATAAACGCAAGAGCTCCCCTGTGGTCGCTCAGACCATTAAACTGACCAACTATTGTTCTACGAGTTCTTGAACTTCGCAAAAAAAAGAACTTTCTAAAGGAATTGAACATAAAAAAAGAAACAACAAAAGTGGTTCCCTTTCATGGTATGAATGACCCCACGAGAGATCTTGCGTTTATTTTGTTACACCTTCTACAAATCTTCTACTAATGCTACCAAATGGAGGATGTAATTAATTTTGTTTTGTCTGACAGAATACTAAATTATTTATAACTTTATTCAATGCCAGTGCCTATTTGAATACCGCCTTTAAAATTTCTGGGACACGAGTCAAGTGGCATTGGCGTGTAGGTAGTAAATTTTATGGGCGCAAGATCTGCATATTTATTACTTTTGGCATACCTACCTCATTATCGGTTTGCACGACCAATCATACAGATACATCGATGTGTCGAAAATCGTGACAGTATTGTGCCCGTCGTTGTATATTTGCTTCGGACTAACGATGATAAAAAAAAAACTTCCCCTCACTAGGAATTTCTCCTGTATCGTGGGTGCGTTAACAAACATTTAAACTCACATACACAAACAGCCAGACCCGGAACAACTATCTGTAGGTCATACAAATATTTGTTCCGTGCGGGGATCGAACCCGCGACACGTAGCGCAGCAGTCAAACGCTTAGCCACTGCGCCAACCGTGTCGATTCTGCGTCTTTGATCAATAAAAGTGAGTATGAATTGTAGCTGACTCGTGGAGATTTATTTTCGTTGGATCCCAGTTTTTGATCCAATTTTTTAGGTATTAACGATGGGTCCCATTTGATATTACCATTGAATCCCATTTTATGATAACATGTGTACATTTCAGACGAAAAGTGATTTACTTTTATTAAATATTTCAAATTGGATTTTTTAGGATTGTTGCCACTGGGGAATAAATGAGACAAATGATGTACTCCAAATAGTACTAGACTGGCATGAGTTAAAAATGATCAGGTTTATTTGTGATGTTTATAAATAAATAAATATGAACGCCTTCAAAACAAGCGCCTCTTAGCTCAAAAAAAAATACTGCCGTCATAATTTTTCCATATTTTTTTTTATATAATGTGGCCGTTTCTGGCACACAGGTCACAGTTTTAACCTAACCTTTTTTTTTGTAAATAAGTAATTATCCTAATCTAAATAGTTCAGTTCCGGGTAAACAACTAAAAACAATCTCTTTTTTCTATAAATGCAAGTCGTTTGTGGCACTCGCCGGCCGCTGCCGCGGCACCGCTCGCTCCGCTCGCTCGGCTCGTGCGTAGGAGGTCACGGTTTTAACCTAACCAAACCTAGTTCCCGGTTCCTATAATTTGTTTGGGTAATGAAATTTTGTCCAAATCTTTTCGGAAAAACGGCAGGCACCCGTTATTCTAACATAACCTATCCACATACCCAAATCAGTCTAGAAGTTTGAGCGTGTTGGAATAACAAACATACATACAAAATTTCGCCTTAAAATATTATTGTGATTTTGTTGTTGGATGTACCCGCATTCAGATGTTTTTAAACATCTGGGATCCAACGGAAATAGTTTTTGGGATTCAGTGGCAATAAAACGTATTTTTTTAGTATTTTTCAAATTTGGGATTCAACGGAAATATATAATAATGTTTTGTGGGATCCAACGCCAAAAATATTAAAGTGGGATCAAAAACTGGGATCCAACGAAAATAAGCGCTCGTGGATACCTTGGCTTTGATCATCGGTGACTTTAAACTGTGATTATCTAACTCTTTTCCAAGACAATCACTTCTGTATCGGAATAAAGAAAGTCCAAGTTTTTTTTACCTTAGGCTGTATTATCGACCTAGCATGTAGATTATACATAATCGTTCTGCTGACGTAATTATGATTGAGAATGATAGAGCGTAGAAAAAATAATGACAAGATCCGTGAAGATCTTGACGAGATAACCTAAAAACCGGCCAAGGGCTCCGTACAAGCTTGAAACAGAAACAGCCATATCTTTTGACTGCATAGACTTGGAGAGTGTTGTTGGTGGTTGTTGTTATTTTTTTCGCGGCACAAAGTTAAGTGTACGACTAAACGCCGACAAACACTACGCCGACAGACTGAACACCGACAAGACTTTACTTCGACGGGACTCTTCGCCGACAGGACACTTCGCCGACAGGACTCTTCGCCGACAGGACACTTCGCCGACAGGACTCTTCGCCGACAGGGCTCATCAGCGACGCAATTTATCTCCGATTATCAGATACTTACTGAATAGTTGATACATGATAAGTTGCATGCGGATAAGTATCTGATAATCGGAGATAAATTGCGTCGCTGATGAGCCCTGTCGGCGAAGAGTCCCGTCGAAGTAAAGTCTTGTCGGTGTTCAGTCTGTCGGCGTAGTGTCTGTCGGCGTTTAGTCGTACACTCCACAAAGTTACTGCAGACCCACGCGTCTCCGAGATAAATAGTCTTCAAAGACAGACAGACGGACAACAAAGTGATAAGGGTTCCGTTTTTTTCCTTTTGAGGAACCCTACAAATAGTTAATTAAGGAACTGATGATGTCCAGTCTATTGACAAGAAACTAAAATCGTGATGTGTATTGGTTTCATAGACTCTTCAAAAGTACTTCGCCCGCTCAGTGTACAACCCTGACGACATCGAGGCGCGTTCTTCCATGCATCTGGCAGCTACAATGGCTGGCGTCGGCATCGGCAATGCTGGGGTGCATCTGTGTCACGGACTTGCGTACCCCATTGCAGGGAACGTCAAGTCATTTGTTCCTGCGGACTATGGGTAGGTAACTATGTGTGACTATTATTCTCTAGGGAAGATTACATGATTTGGTTTAAATGTCGTAAGCGACGCTTTCGAATTAAACATATCGTATTCCTGAAACAAACAAATATGGCAAGCAAGTCTTCTAGTGCCTTTGTGCCAAAAGGAAAAGACAAACTGAATAATAATGAGTAAGAGATTTCAGAATTTGCAATGTTTTTCCCTCTTTTAATGAGGTTTGTGGTTTTGGTCAATGTTTTTGACTTATGTATAATTTCAATACAACATTTGAATGATTAACTTAGTACCCACTGACAATTAAACACTACAAACAGTTTATTTATATATAATATTTTCCGCCTGCCGGGGTTGCGGGTTGTTCGAAAGAGATACCGCGGCCCCGGAACGTAAAGGGCAATAGAAGGAACATGGGTGGGTTTTAGTCAGTACAAGTCTGACATGCCCCCCCGCTCCACCCAGAGCGGGGGAAGTCATAGGATGAATTCCCACCCGAAAAAAAAAAAAAAAAAAAAATGGACCTAATATTTATAAAGGTTTATCAAAAGCTTCTGTGTACAGAATATATTCCGTAAGGGGTACAATAATTAGTCTTGGTGTTACAAACTTGATCTCCAATTACTGGCCAACTAGCATTACAAAATTAATGTGATAACAAAAAAAAACCGACCAAAGGCGAATCGGCCTCGCGCGGCGAGGGTTCTGTCCAAACTTGCGACATAAACTGTCATATCGTTTGACTGCGTAGACTTAAAGGGGTGATTACAGCTTTAAGTCTACCACATACTTGAGTACATGGTTTAATTTCCACTTAATACCTCCACGCGTTTCCGAGATAAATGGTCTTGACAGACAGACGCACAACAAAGTAAACCTTTAATAAGGGTTCCGTTTTTTCCCTTTGGGGTAAGGAAACCTAAAAATTAAAACGAGTGGCTCTAGAAATTACGAATGAAATGTACGAGCAAGCAAGGTGTAAAGCTCTTAAAGATTTACTATAGCTTACATTCTTACAAGATATAAAATTATAAAAAAAGAGAATGATATTGCTACTATTTTACTAATTAATTAATTATGACTTTTAAACTACAAGGTAGTTCCCGGCTTATCTCTTGAACAACCTCCCCTGTATTAACATACACTTATTTGATTTCGTAAGTCGTATGTCCATCTCGCTCGCTTTCGTAATTCCAGAAGAGATAGAAATACAACTTGTCGAATCGAAGCGTTTGTGAATACATCAATACGGGCGCTGATATCGAAGTTACTATGCATAACTCGATGAAGTATAGAATAGCTGATGTAGTTCATAACTGGACAAAGACCTCCATTACTGCACACCAGTGACCTAGATCCTAGACTATTCTCGTTCAGCTATTTATATTGTGCAATTTCAATGATTTAGCAATTAAAGAGGAGATTATGGCTAATTAATAGCAGCCGTTCGGGTCAATCTTTAGGTTAAGCCGCGCTTGCCTAGGTTGGTCTGTGGATTGGTCACCACGCGTTACATTCCGAGTTTTTTCCTAGTAAACCCCTTGACCTGCACTATCTATACAAGCCAATTAATTTTATGCTCAGTCATCATCTGCCTAGCCTTTTTCCAACTATGTATATCGGCTTTCAGTCTAACCAGCTTTAGCTGAATACCAGTATTTTACATGAAACGACTATCTGACTTCCACAACCCAGTTAGTACTAGGTAATACAAAACCCCTTCGTTAAACGCCTTGGTCACATCTTTTGTCAGACTTTTGAGCCCTGGTAACAGTACCGACTGTCAAAGACCAAAAACACAGACGTTCACAGTTCGACGGCACGGTTAGCGCTGCGGTTGAGTGATTGACTGCTGCGCTGCGTGTCGTTGGTCCGATTCCCGCACGGAACAAATATTTGTATGGCCTACAAATAGCTGTTTCGGGTCTGGCTGTTTTTGTATGTGAGTTTAAATGTTTGTAAACGCACCCACGTTACAGGAGAAATTCCTACTGTGGGGCAACGTTTTTATAAAAAAAAACCGGCCAAGAGCGTGTCGGGCCACGCTCAGTGTAGGGTTCCATAGTTTCCCGTCCGTCACAATAAGTGTTCCCACTTATGAGTTTAAAGGTGGAGGAGGAAATTATTTTGTACAACTTTTTGTCTTTTTTGTACAAAAATTGTTGTGTCAATCAAGTTCAAAATAATTTTCATAGAAAGTCCTTATAAAGTTCTACTTTTCAGATTTTTTTCATATTTTCTAAACTTATGGTTCAAAAGTTAGAGGGGGGGGGGACACATTGTTTTTTACTTTTGGAGCGATTATTTCCGAAATTATAGACATTATCAAAAAATGATTTTAGTAAACCCCTATTCATTTTTAAATACCTTTCCAACAATATATCACACGTTAGGGTTGAAATTAAAAAAAAAATCACTTCCCACTTTACATATAGGGTGGCTACCCTAATAAAACATTTTTTTCCAATTTTTATTTTACCACTTTGTCGGCGTGATTGATATACATATTGGTACCAAATTTCAGCTTTCTAGTGCTAACGGTCACAGAGATTAAGCGAGGACGGACGGACGGACGGACGGACAGACAGACATGGCGAAACTATAAGGGTTCCTAGTTGACTACGGAACCCTAAAAAGATTACAAATGACAGACCAGACAAGACCAACGGCTCAAATTGCTTTCCAAGGCACGGAGGAAACTCGCTATGTAATGGGTGGACACCCATCCATAGATCAACCCAGGCAAATGCGGCATAAACTGAAAATCGATAAAAGCAACATCTGCGCCAATTCTTGTGAATTTCAGTAGCTTAGTTATCAGATGTTTACCGTTTACATCAATTGTGAGCTGAAGGAAATGCGTGTTACTGTTTCGAGACAATGGCTAACCGAACTAACATTGAAGCGACGATAACGAACGACCTCATTACCCAGTATACCTCGTGTACCTATTTCTTAAAAATACAGTTTGTAGGATAAAATTTTAAATCCCGATTCAGGTCCATTCAATATTTTTTTGCTCTTCTAAAAATTATATGAAACTTCAGCCAAAACCTAGTGTCCGTACCACAATTATTTTAGTCGATTATAACAGTAAATATTCGGTCTCCTTTTTGGTATGATCTCTGTGCTGCCCGTATGTCTCTTTTCTTTATATGCTGCCGAGAAATAACTCTCAGTTTGGTTTCTTTACGAACCATAAACAAATTAATAATGATATTTACACAGTTTGAATAGATTCCTATCTATTTCTAACGCCGGCTTCTGACCTGGCTGGCTGTATTCAGGTTCTAAAGCTGAAATTACAGAAACATGATACATTTCAACTTTGACCCGTTGATGTTTGCAGGGTCGTCTTTCAGTCCGCTGTAACCACTTTCTATAAGATAACCTGTTTGATCTTTCACTTATCATAAGAAAATCCTCGTTCTCATGTAAAGTCTTGGATACACAGGGTGTAACATTATATGCGCAAGACTTCTCGGGTGGTATTTCGGACATCTAAATAACTTTTGACTTTTCAAAATTACATCTTGATCAGCCGATTTCCTGCTTTTTCATGTTAATTTCATGGTCCGAAAGACCACCCATCTCTTGCGTTTAGTAGGTTATACCTTGTATAAGCAAACTCAAAACCAACATAAATAATCCCGTTATTATAAATTGTATAAAATGGCTGCACGGTAAATTGACTTAGGGTGTCAAATTCACTTCTTCAAATATTAAACGCTACTTACTTACCACAACTTAAGAACAGTCACAACAACTAACTAACAAATAATACTTGCTCCAGTTCGGATCCGATCATCCCGCATGGTCTCTCAGTCGTGATGACAGCACCGGCCGTCTTCCGTTTCACCGGCCCCAGTGACCCGGCGAAACATCTAGAAGCCGCCACCCTACTCGGCACGGATGTCTCGAATGTAAAGGAAGCTGACGCCGGCCCAGTACTGGCTGACACCATCCTCAAGTATATGGATAAAATGAAGATCGAAAATGGATTGAGTACCCTTGGATATACCAGTGAAGATATCCCTGATTTGGTGAAAGGCGCCTTGCCACAGGTAATTATGATGGTGTTTAAAAAGGTTAGGATTCCCAGGACGGGGGCAAACCCTTGATTTTCCAACTCAATGGCATTTCTTCTCTTCAGTTACTGTCTGAATTTGTGCCGAGCTGTTGGCAGTATGGTTGTAGTATTTATCTATTCATTTGATAAGCTGTGTTTTTGGTTAATAACAGGAGCCTAAGTCTGCTATTATAATGGTGTCAGAATGGTCGATCACTGATCGCATAATGGTTGATTTTGACAAGTTTAGTATGTAGTAGATTAACAAAATCAACCATTATGCGATCAGTGATCGACCATTCTGACACCATTGTAATAGCAGAATTAGGCCCCAGGTAGTAACATCCATGTGATACAGTTAATATTGTGGATAGAAAAATGTTAAAAACACATCATCATTCTCTTGCTTAGCCCAATTCATTTGAAGTCGGCACTTATCTGACATTACACATTATCGTAAATATTTTAGACATAAACTGGTTTCTCCAAAGTAGTATGCTGTCTTCCTCTATACTTCTCTGACGAGTGAATGAGAAGTAAGGTGGGAGAATGATGATGAGCTGGTTCTTCCAAAGGTAACATCTTTGACGATAGTTACGGTATATCATATCACAGGTTGTGTTACGTCATCAAGTTCCTTCAATTATTTCTCGATTAAGTTTTTCCGCTATAATTATATTTATTTATTTAAACTTCATGTACAATAGTGGTACATAGGCGGACTTAATGCCATAAGGCATTCTCTACCAGTCAACCTTTGGGTAAAATACGACAACATTGTGATGGTACAATACATAAAATATCTAAAACTATTTTTGCGAAAACATATATTTTTATACGGATACTACTACACATATACATATCAAGTAAACTAATATATACATTTTCATAAAAATAAATAAAAACGAGAACTTTAACAGTAATTACAATTAACTACAATCTATAAAGTTCTTACATCCATTTTGAGGGCTAAAATCACTAAACACATAGATGACAATTCTATCATGTCTGCTTCTCAGAATGGATGTAGGAACGGGTCCCGTGGTACTAAGGAGCTGCTCCTCATTGATATGGCCATTAGTCAACAGGTTCGCCGTTCCCGAAGGCATCTGTCGACATGTTGGATAGACTATAAGAAGGCCTATGACTCCGTGCCACACACATGGCTCATGAGGGTGCTAGAATTGTATAAAGTTGATGCAACTCTGTGCACCTTCCTGAGCTCGTGTATGAGGCAATGGAATACGGTCCTTCGCTATCCAGGATGTCGGCAGATTCAGAGGAATAGTGAGCCGATAAGGATAGAGCGAGGTATATTCCAGGGCGATAGTTTGAGTCCACTTTGGTTCTGCTTAGCCTTGAATCCTCTAAGCACGTTGCTGGAGGATTCAGGTCTGGGCTATCGATTGAGGAGAGGTGGTCGGGTTATATCTCACCTCCTTTACATGGATGACCTGAAACTCTTTGCCCCCAACGATTCGCAACTGATGGAACTACTGAAGGTAACTGAAACCTTTAGTAGTGCCATCAGTATGGAATTTGGTGTGGACAAATGTGCGGTCATGCATGTAAAGCGAGGGGAAATTGTGGAATCTGTGGGAACCCAGCTCTCGGATTCCATACACCTTAGATCCCTCTCAGCAAACGAAACCTACAAGTATTTGGGTATGTCGGAAGCGTTGGGTATCAATGTTGCTGACATGAAGCAATCGTTGAAGGAACGCTTCTTTGGCCGCCTGAGAAAAGTATTTAATAGTCTTTTATCAGGTGGAAACAAGGTGCGTGCTTTCAACGGTTGGGTCATGCCGGTTTTGATGTACTCTTTCGGCATACTCAAATGGACTCAAACAGAACTAGATGCTCTGGATAGAAAAGTCCGTACATTGTTGACGGCATATCGTATGCATCACCCACGGTCTTCGGTTATGAGACTGTATATCCCACGGAGTTGTGGTGGTCGAGGCTTTTTAAACGCCAAGACTCTCCACAATCGTGAGATATGCAGTCTCAGGGAGTATTTCTTGGAAGCCGACGTGGGGATGCATCGAGATGTGGTTACGGTGGACAAGGGCTTTACCCCGCTCTCCTTGGCTAAAGAGAACTGGCGCAAACCTGTAGTGCTTGACACTAACGACCGCAGGGAGGTATGGCAGAGTAAGGAGCTTCACGGACGCTTTTTCCGGGCCCTACATGGACCCGATGTAGATCAACCAGCGTCCGTAGCCTGGCTACGTTCCGGGGATCTCTTTGGAGAAACTGAAGGTTTTGTCTGTGCAATTATGGATGAAGTTATGATGACGAATAACTACCGGAGATTTATTGTGAAGGACGGCACGGTTGACATATGTCGGGCATGCCACCGTCCGGGTGAATCAATTCGACACATTATCTCCGGTTGTTCTCGTCTAGCTAACGGAGAGTACTTGCATAGACACAACCTTGTAGCCAGGATTATTCATCAGCAACTTGCTCTAAAATATAGCCTTGTGGAATCGGAAGTGCCGTACTACAGGTATGAGCCCGACCCAGTTCTCGAACATGGCAATATCACATTGTACTGGGATCGATCCATCATCACTGACAGGACTATTGTTGCCAACAAGCCTGATATAGTGGTGGTGGATCGATCAGAGCGGCGCGCAATGATTGTTGACATAACAGTCCCGCATGATGAGAACCTCGTGAAAGCCGAGAAAGATAAGCAAATCAAGTATATTGACTTGGCTCGCGAGGTTGTCGACATGTGGGATGTGGACTCAGCGATCATTGTGCCGATAGTCGTATCTGCCAATGGCTTAATTGCCAAGAGCCTCGACCAACACCTGAGGAGGCTCTCGTTAGGCAGCTGGATCAAGGGCTTGATACAGAAAGCGGTGCTCCTGGACACGGCTCGTATTGTTAGGAGGTTCCTTTCTCTGGAGCCCTGACCGCCGGTAGCTTGGACCCTGTTCCCGATACCGGTGGGCTACTATTTTTACATTTTTAAATGTTTTTTATTTTTTGTTTTTAAGAAATATTTAAAAATTTAATTATATGTATAGAAAACAATAAATGGACATTACAATGACTTTTAATTGGCAGACGGACCTAAATAGTGGTTACGAACTTTTCTTTTAAAAGTAAATTTACTTTCAGCTTTTTTAATGTCAAAGGGTAGTGCGTTCCAGAGCTTGATTGTCGAAATATCTATCATCTATACTTTCCGCTCGACTACTGCAAAGACAACCGTTTTGTTTCGTGATTGATAAATATATCAACTCTCTTATTTCAGAAACGACTGTTGAGTTTGACGCCACTACCACAAACAGAAGACGATTTGTCTCAACTGTTAGAAGATTCACTTATCATTTATTAAGCTAAAACAAGTTGTTTATTAAGCTAAAATAATAATGGTACTTAGCTCGTAAATGCAGTGTAAAATCCTTTTTAATATTTTTATAAATATAAACAGAAGTACATAATATGTAAATAAGTGGGAAATTCTTTCAAGAGACATCTCTATGGTTCAGGATATTTATGTAAATATATAATGTAGTGACGACTATCTTTAAGTATGTATATTATGTATATTGTTGTGATAGTAAACATAGTATATATTGTGTTGAAATATTATTTTTATATGATGTGAAATTAAGAAAGCATGTTACAAAGTTATTTTTGAATAAATATTTACGGTTCTAATGGCACCTTTTAATTGATGATGAAATTTATTCAATACTTCAGAGAAACAAAGGCGGACTTAATGGCACAGGCTTTTTGTACCAGTCAACTTTTGGGTGATGCAGAAACAACGTTAGGCGTAAGCAAATCTGAAAATAATATAGTTTTTTTTAAATATGAAATACATTAAATACCTATTTTCCATTTTATATTTTTGTAGAAGAAAAGTTAGGATTGGAAGCAGTTGCTGCAGTTTAAATCAAACAAAAATAATTAGTGTTTAATTTTTAATAATTTTAAGTACATAAAATAAACCTATCAACTAATTTGTATAATATATAATATGTATAATCTTAAATTAATTTGTTGTAATTTGACTTCATTTGTTACTTTAATATTCAGAAAGCGCTAGATTGAAAACATTGTCGCGATTGTATGAGAGTGATCATAAAGGCACTGTACTAAGAAATGTTTGTTCGATATGTATTCGGCTGTGACTAGCGCTTACAACTATCACTTACTGCTTATGTAAGAGTTAACGCAGTTGTTAGTAAAGAGTTTTAACTCTGACATATGTACGTGTTTTTCTTGCGGGGCTCAGACGGCCTCTGGCACGATGTTGCTGTGGTGGAACGGACTACTCTCATACGACATGTTGGACGCGTTCACCGTGACGCTGTGCAGCGGCGTGTAACGGCTCAGTTTGGGTGTGGCTGGGCTGGCCAGGTCCTCAGTCAGCTGCTGGTACACCAGCCCACAGTCCTTCTTCGTACGCCCTGGCTGACTCATAGCCGCAATTATGGCACTGTTATATCTAACCTGCTTAGTTCTCTTAGTACAAGCCAGCATCACGACCTTAGCGACGACAATGAGCAGTAGCAACGCTCCTAAAATGGCGATTGAAATCGGCCACAAGTATCCGTAGTGGCTATGCTCCTCCTCTTCGTCGGTGGAGGCTGCCAAGTACAAGGTGCCCGATGATTCCTCATTGGTAATTTCGTTTTCAAGTAATTTAATATTAATCTGGACATCGTTAATCGGTGACGGTTTAGTATCGTTGACTAGTGGGAGCGGCTTGGTGTCGTTCTTCTCGATAAGTTTAACGTCGAGGTCGACGTCGTCATCGTCTCCATCATAGTCCTCACTGGCGTCATCCTCGTCGTCCTCATCTTCGTCATCGTCGTCCGCTGCATCGTCGTCATCTTCATCATCGCCATCCTTGACTTGATCGTCGAAAATGTCATTCTTAGGAGCTGCTACTTTACCATCATTGTCATCTAATGTGTTCTTCAGGTCGAAGTTGCCCTGAGAATCAGTATCAATTCTCTCCCAAATCTCCTCATCTGAAACGGGCGGCAGAGGCTCCACGGGATGTACGACGGCGGCACTTCCACAGGTCTTGCGGGTGAGGAACTCCCAGCTGTAAGTGCCGAGGTCGTCATCCTTCGTGTCCTTGCCTAGATTAGCGATGCTGCTGCTTCCACTCGAGTTGGGTGACACTTTACGTTTGCTAAGCCAAGTCATCAGGTTCTCAAAGTCGTGGCTGCAGGCTAGTGGGTTGTTACTGATATCAAGTGCGTTTAGTTTGTTCAAGTGATCGAGTTCAGTCTGTTTGATCTCAGTAATGCGGTTGTGAGAAACGTTCAGGAATGTCAAATTACTTAAAAGTGTTGGTGAACGATTTTTGTCTGCTTTCCATAGTGAGGTCAATTCAGCGTGGCTCATGTCCAGGTATGTGATCATTGGCGTATGGACAAACACTTCTGCGTTAAGTACCTTTAATGGATTGCCTTGGAGGTATAATTTTCCCAGTTCATTATTTTTCTCAAAAACTTTCGGGTCCAACGTTGTGAGTTGGTTATACGAAAGGTTGATTTCAACTAGTTTGGGGCACATTGTAAAAACTTTAGTTCCAATGGATTTGATTTCGTTGTTAGACAGATTAACCACAGACAAAGCTGAGAAAGTCCTTAAAGAATTGTCGTAGACTTCCTGCAAGCCACAGTGCGAAGCGTCGAACAAGTAAATGTTAAATTGATCAACAGAGCATTCGAATCCTTCAGCAGGTAAGTGTTTCAATTTAGGGTTGTTGGAGATTTTGAAGATATCCAGTTCAATATTTTCTTTGATGAGAATGTTGGAAATGAAGTCAAGATCGTTGAAAGAAAGATCGAGATAGTTAAGTTCTACTAGTTTGTGGAATGCTTGGTTGTGGATCTTTTCAATGTTGTTACCACTAAGATTGAGATTGGCAATGTAAGTCATACCGTTGAACATGGAGGGTCCAACGAATTTAATGTTAGTCTGTCCAGCGTTAAGAGTAAGCAGGTCGGAGATCTGCAGGCCGTAAACTGTATCCACAGGGTTCCTTGAAATGTGGAGAGTGGCTAACTCGTTGTTCTCTGAGAAGATATCATCAGGCAACGATTTAATGTCATTGTCGCTCAGGTCAAGCTCCTCCAAGTCCAGTAACTTCTTGAATGTGTTCGGATCCATGTTAGACAGATTGTTACCGGCGAGGTTCAGGTACATGACGCCGGGCATGTTTGTGAAAGTGTTAGCCGCGATGTACTTCATGTTACAGTACGAAATGTCGAGCTCTTGAATCGACGACGTGTTCAAGAAATAATCCTGAGAATCCGCGGCGGGGAACTTCAGCGGATTATTTGCGAGTGTCAGTAGTACTAACTTTTTGTTATGAGCGAACGTTTCTGGGTGTAAAACCTTGAGTCTGTCGTTCGACAAGTTAACTGCATACAGGTTAGGAAGGCCATGGAATGCATTAGGTGCAACAAAATCGATCGAGCTGTTAACAATCTTTACTGTTGTAATCTGGTGGAGACCGAGTTTCTTGAAGATGAAGTCTGTCAATTGAATGGGGAACCGCTGATCGGCGTTTTCAATGACAAGATCAGTGATGTCATCGCCGAACTTCTGTGTGCCGATTTCAAGTCGATCGCACTTGGCTGTTCTGTATCCTTGGGATACAGTGCATATGCAGTCCCTTGGGCACGGTCTGTTCTCATTGTACAGAACTTCCTGGTCGTCAGCGGCGTCGAAGTCGTCGTACTGGAACAGGAAGTTGTCGACGTCTTCCTTCTTCTTGCCGTCGGCGACCTTGTTCAAAGACTCGCTGAGTGCTAGCGCACACACTGCCAGGAGCAGAAACAACTCCCGGGACCTCGCTCCCATCTCGTAGCGAACTCTGGAAACAACAAATACATAGCATTACTTTCTAGGCCAATCAAATATTACATCAATTATGAACTTTTTCCCAAACACGAAAAAACACGCGGGTCACGTTTACAAATAACAGTAGTAGGAAACAATGGTTGTAACAACTTCTTTTTGTGAATGCTTATTTGGTGAGCTAACAATATGGCAACAACGTTGTTTTGCCCAGAACAATGAAAAACAACATTTGCAAAATAGTCCTTTTGACCGTTAAATTAGGCTATCAGAGAACACGTGTGCGTGGTCGTCAAAGTTATTAATACGGATTCCGAAGAATAGGTAGGTCGTATAACATTATAGTAAATACCGCATATTATATTAGTAGGTAAATATGATATTCCTACACGTATCTTGATTGTTGTGTACCCAATTTATACACATACGGTGCGCAGATGTTGTAGCTTTGTTCGCGTTAAATCTTATCGGCGCGCGGCGCTTTGTCCATCTGTTGCTCTGTGCCGTGACTTTGCTTAACACATTGCTATCAAACGGTTATTTTGAATCTCAGTAACGTATTGGGAAATGTTATAATTATTTGTCTTCTCGACTAATATTAGAAAAGTTTTAGATTTTAAGTTATGAGGTACAAGTCAGAGTTGATCTCTGAAACGATCTTATCAAGCACTCGTCTCGTTTAAAAAAAAACCGGTGGAAAACTACACTATAGTCACACACAGGACATGGGGACGCATGGACATGGACACGCGGTCCAAGTCGCGGGATTAAGCTAGTTATATTATTAAGAGATTCGATTTGAAAGTAAAGTAGAATGATCGAGCAATAGAGTGGAAGACCGGGTGTAGTAGGTAGAGTTACCCCAAATATTAAATAACAGACACAACTACAACAAACTGGCAACATTTTAAACAAAAAATAATGTATGTTATCCAAGTAGTCACCTTGATTCACACTTGAAACTTGAGTAGCCTTTCAAATAATTTATTTTCCTTTTTCCGTCTACAGTTCGCAAAGCAAACAATTGTTATTTGATAACAAAAAATTCTCACTGTATTTTTCCTCAAAAGTAAAGTTTAATTTAAATAGGATCTCCTACAAAAGTTATATTGAAACATAACATACGTTTCTCATTATTTACCTGCCTGTTAACTATACTGCTCTACTTATTCCCAAAGTTCAGGATTTTCAATGATGAATAAAATAGCTTAAGGCAATAAACCTTAACGACGTTGTATGCGACTGTACGTGTATTCTACTTACATTATATTGAATGCTCCAAATGGATTGAGTCTCGCTTATATCAAAAGGTACTTAATTCATATAACTAGACAAGTTTCGCACTAGTTTATTGTAGAAAGTCGTAGCACTTTCACATCAACCACAGCACAATAAGTCACGGCGCACAATAACGAACGAAATTATGTGGAGTGTCCGATTGTCACAATATACGAAGGGAATATATTTGTTCTGAGATAATTACGTGATCACGAGCGGTATCGTGACTGGCGACTGTAGATACGTGTTACGCGGCGCCCGATCGCCAACAGACTAACTCCAATTTATAATATTTCAATTCCGACACCGCAATTCGGTTTTTCGAAGCGATGACGATGATTCACGAAATGCTAAAACATTTATTTAATGTTTGTTTACAAGCCGAGGTCACGACGATCGTCTTGTTTCGCGTCAATAGTCTGCCATTAAATTCCAAAATTTTAATAATTTTAAGTCTTATCATTCGATCCTGTTATTGTTAGAAGAACCATTGCGTAAATTTTCTGATAAGACGGGTCATTGCTTTTTACCTTTATTGTGTAGGTGGTGAACGGAACGCAATGTTAGCTCTATCAAATTGACGCGACCGCATCTCTGTATCCCTGATAAGAGATAACTGTGATAAGATAAGTGAACAAGCTCTAGTGTACACAAAGACGACGTTAAAACAGATTTGGTACGTGGTTACTTACAGGTATATAGGTATTTTTTATTTAGGTATACTAGTAGGTAAACACATGGGCAACTACGGTACTTTCACAAGTTATTATGCCTTGTGACTGTAGCTTCATATTTTTGCTCTTGATATTTAAATATGCCTTTAGCGGTGTAATTGAAAAAACCTTTGAGTTTGAGTACTTTCATCTTTTTTCTCTAGTCTCTTTCAATAGGATAGGATGAGATAGGAAGGATTTTTTTGTAGATATTCAAGTTTGACAAATAAAATCACAGAAACAATACTAAAAGGAGGGAAGGAGGGGAGGCCTTTGCCCTGCAGTGGGAAAATATAAGCTCGAAATATAATAATTCAAAATATTCTTATAGATATAATATACCTATGTGTGGCAGTCTGGCCACCTTACTTATAACACTGTTTTGAAAGATGCCTGAAAAACGTAGGACTATAATTAAGCCTGTTTCATTAAGTTTTTAAAAACCTCATCAAAAGTTTTTTTTTCAGAGACAGGCTATTGACTTTCAAGTTTCCATAATTACTCAAACAAATGGATGAAATTTAATAACATTGAACTTTCAAGAGTAACAGGAATTTTTCAGGCAGAAAGCACTTAAAAGAGCGTAGGTAGGTAGGTAGGTACGTTACTGAATTCAGTGACGGATTTATAATGGAGAAAAACAAGATATTAATATGAAGAGCACTCAGGACAAGTACCAAAGAATAATAATTCAGCAACATAAATCTTTTGACATTAGTTATTGCGTTTTCTTTATACGATAGACTATTGTTAGGGGTTCGTACCTCAAAAGAAAAATACAGAACCCTTTTAGGATCACTCTGTTGTCTGTCCGTCTGTATGTCAAGACCCTTTATCTCGGGAACGCGTGGAAGTATAGAGTTGAAATTTAAAAACTATATACCCAAGTCTTTAGTCCCTTAGACCTATGAATAAACCAACTCTCTAAGTCTTCGCAGTCAGAAGATAAAGCCGTTTATGTCATAAGTTTGTACGGAACCCTCGTTGCGCGAGTCCGACTCGCACTTGACCGGTTTTATCTACTTACATTCGGTATTAGTTGATAATAACTTCTGAATAAGTTCAATCATTGTCAAGTCAATGTGATAAACACACATGCAGAATTTAAAACAATGGACTTTTGCCAATTAACTGTGACTCCATTGTGATATTATGTTCTCTAGATACAGATAGCGACTGCTTCAGATTGAACTGTTTCATTGTAAATAATTAGTTCTTTGTCGTAGATGGAGAAAAGGCTGGATTAAGTTCATAAGCAGAGCATTGAGAAATATTTCAAGAGAAACAGTCAAGACATCAAATTACTGAGACAGTGCCATGTTCTGATGTAGCAAGATATCAAGATTTCTAAGTTAAATATTATTAAGCTTTATACTCCTGAACTTTCTTGACTAATAGTGTCATGTAGAAACCGCCTCAAAATCCATTGTGTACTTCAGACGAACTCTAAACGATCACACATACAGACTCAATAAGCGTTTTGACTTAGATTTACAAATACAAAGAGTTTAAAAATAAAAAAGCCTTTTAATTCCAGTAAATTTAAATTTCTTAAGATCTATGTATGTGTTAGTTTTTTTTTGGTTTAATTCTATGTTATTTATTTGTCTCTTACTTAACTTACTCTTACTTTTTTTTTAATCTATCTGATCCCCAGAATGGGTGAAGGCCTCCTCCAGTGTTTTTAAACTTTCATATTCTTCTTCCAAAAAAAATATTAACGAAATAACATTAGCTAACCACTGCTAAGTCATTCAATGTATTTTTCTATATGGCAAAAATTCAATGAATGACGCTGAAACCACAGAACCTTCTGCGGTCATCATTTATTTTGTGTATTTAGTTTCCTCTATTGTTATCATTCTTATTAATTAAATGTATTGAGGATAACCAACATGAGGTTGAACTAGGACTTTGTAGCTTTATTTCTAATGCGACATCATCTAATAACTTCCCCGATCTGGGTGGAGCGGGGGGGGGGGGGGGAGCGTCAGACCTTTTGCTAAGTGTAACCCATGCATGTTCTTTCTTTTGGTCATTGTGTTCCGGGGCCGCGGTATCACTTTCGAACAACCTGCAACCCTAGCAGGCAGTGCCCTGGCAGGCCCCATTGTGTTCCGGGGCCGCGGTATCACTTTCGAACAACCTGCAACCCTAGCAGGCAGTGCCCTGGCAGGCCCCATTGGGTTCCGGGGCCGCGGTATCACTTTCGAACAACCTGCAACCCTAGCAGGCAGTGCCCTGGCAGGCCCCTCTGACTTCCTGCCACTTGTTTCCTGTTTCAGGTAATTATTTCAGTGGAGTTATATGTTTTAGCTAGGTACCGTACCTCTTAAAGCAGTACTCATGCCAGAGAGGGAAAAGACAGAGCTATATAGGATCTCTAGCGCCATCTCTTTCTCAAACTGGAATAAGTCCTGCTTTAAGGCGTCATGCAGCAAAATAGAGTCAGTTTTTTTAAAAGGTTGACCAAGATTGATGAAACTAACTGAAGAATTTATAGAGTTGCATAAAACATGATTTTCTTCGCTGTCATTAAGGCACCAAAGCCATTTGTTGAAAGTGCTATTTCATTCAAGGAAGCCTTCCTATTATAAAATTGGATTACTTAGCTAGAGATTAAAAAAGTCGCATCCTTCATAAGATATCAATTTAAAATTAACATTAACATATTTTTGTAGATATGATTACATACAATATTCGTACTGCTTTATAAAGCCACATAATACGAGATAAAACTGTCGCGTCGTCTAAGAGACATGACAATGCTCCATCATTACCTACTCGTCTGGAATGTAGGTACGCTTTGTAGGGATGTCATACCGTAGTAACTATTTAGTAATCTGTGGTCATACTCAAGCCAATAGTTGATACCATCGATGGGCAATTGGTAACTGGTAACAATCCAATCAATTACATAGTTTTCTGCTTTATTGCATAATTCTGTCGTGAAAATGACAAAATTAAGCCATGTGTTGCATTAAATTGGTCGGACAAAGTAAGTACGGACAAAGTAAACCAAGTATACGGGGAGATTAGGGAAATAAAGGAGGAAAATATAAAAGTAAAATATGTACTCCGAATGTCAAATAATAGAAATAAATGACGTAATCGCAGAAAACAGAGAAGATTGGTTTAAAATGGTGAAGAATTAGGTAGATATTAATTACAGACAATGAAACGGCCATCAATATGCTATTTGTGATTGGCAAATGCTGAAATATATGACTGGTATGCATTGTTGCGCAATATTATTGCATCCATCATAACGTGATACCAATTTATTTATTAATGGTGTTACACCGCATTAACCACTCTGTGGTTTTATTATTGATAAATAAATTAATTAATTGTTAATTAATGGATATATTCAGGACCGGTGGTGTTACTTGTACCTACTTTGTCCTCAGCCCATTCAGTAAATACCGTGATCATGAGAGTGAATTAGTCATAAACGTTTTTTGTTGCGCGGTTATAAGGAAGTTTGACTTCAAAAATTGAAGCGCATTGTTCTTTAGTAACTTTTTGATGCCATTGTTATTGGGAACTAAATCATATTTTTTTTAAACAATAACACTGTAATTTCCCTTCCTCATAAAGTTACCAGCAAACGATTTGAATGTGACCGACGATCACGTCAATAAAATGGTGATTCCGGACAGAAAATTAAATCTACGTCATAATGCTGCCCCATTATGCAGGTACTCAGGTATTCAGTTTAAAAAACACTGACATCATACAAATCTCGATAACCACTAGTTTGACATACGTCATATTCTTTCGTCATTCACTTTTTCCTTGAAGCATACATAATCTGTAGGTCAGGCGAAGTCCATTCAACGGTCTGCGGGCTCGCCGTCTCGCGGACACGAAGACAGATACATAAGGAAGGCCCATCCCTAACATAAATCATGAATGCGTATTTGCATAGCCCAAGCTGGCTTTACGAACAATGTCGAATAACGATACCGAAAGCGACTCAGTTGAGGCACAGCATATTAAACGTTCACAGTTAGATGAATGATTTAGTTTGCATACAATCGCCGCCGGGGGCCGCCCTGCTGTAAGTATGAGTGACGCTATGGCGCGTGCAAAAATGCATAGCCCGTGTCTCGGATTGACATATTTTAATAATAATCTTGACCTGAATCAGCCAAGTCGTGACGTCACGTGTCAAGATTGTAATTTAAACTGTAACAAGTTGTGGTACAGTGGTAACAAGTTAACAGACACTGGATTTCCCCGGTTGCCGCTTGACGTTTGGATTTTCTAAAAGGATGAATGTAACATATCAGATTCTATTTATGTTTTAAGATTATTTAAATTCAGTTCTATGACGTTACGGGTTAATCCAATCTACTAGTTATTCGTATAATAGTACATTATTAACTAGATCTATTTAGCAATTCGAGACTAGTTGTGGTGAAAGTTTCGCGCAAATATCTACAGGTACAATATGCAGCTTATTCTGTGTAATTCTAATTCATCCGTGGCCTGTTCGGACGTGATTTAGTGCCTAACGAACAGACGCTAGAAGTAAGTACCTACAGATAAACACTACAATGTCTACAATATTCTCTAGAATATTACTAAATTGTGTGTTTACGATTTAGTAACAACGGCATTGGTATGGAACTTGGTTTCATCAAAAATAATGCGCCTCTATAATTATCGTTTATCTACGGATGTTATAATTCAATGAATGAGCCTCTCATTTTGATAACTTGTTTCTTAGCATAAGTTAAATTTTCTTGTTTCGCAACAATCGCAACTTAAAAGAAGTTTTGAAAAACCAAATTAGTTATAACGTAAAACCCACGTACTTATCACAATATTATTCTAGATTTCAAAAAAGTTTGGGACTAAAATAAAACTAACCTTTAGAAATTTTACGTAATACAAGATTTGGATAAACCGTTTTTTCGATCGATACAGGAAAAAGGAAAAACCACGGAATTAGAAACGACATCTCTAAAATGTTGAAACAAAACAAACATTGGATCGTCTTAGTGATACACGCGCGCCTCAAAGAGATGCCAGCAAAACAGAGGGCCCTGCCAGGACCACCGGCTGCCGGGGTTGCCGGTTGTTCGAAAGAGATACCGCGGACACGGAGCATAAAGGGCAATAGAAGGAACATGGGTGGGTTTTAGTCAGTACAAGCCTTACACTCTCCCCCGCTCCGATTTCCCATCCATAAAAAAAGACAAACATTTGACAGTAATATAAACAAATTACCTCACAAGAATGTGTTACATAATCAAATCAAATCAAAATATTTTATTTCACATAGGCCTACATGGACACTTATAAAACGTCGGGAAAAGGTGCACGGTTCGGGTTGGTCGTTTCCTATGGAGAAGAACCGGCAAGAAACTCCATGGTTACTCTTTTAAAATCATTTGGTTTTACAATGTTCTTGTTACAGCGTTAGTACTTAAGTATGAGAGGACAGAGTAGGCCCGACAATAAGTCATTGCTTACTTTACAAAACGTAAAATAATACATACGTAAGCATACCACAAGTCTCACAATATTATTTAGCTAAATGTACCTACTAAGCGGAAAATTCTAAAGAAATCCGGGATAATATGAGTACGGAAATTATACACGTATAAATAAATAATTCATGTGTAGTGTTCGATGACAGATAATTTTCCCTTCGGCCATATCTGTGGTATGCAGTGTGTGTACACAGCAATGCAGACGCTATCCTATTACAGTATCACGCGCAATAACTCACTATGAAAATCGTTGTAATAATTCTCGATGGTTCTAAACCCCGCTGTCAGGATCTATGTTTAAGGTTTTTGAATCATCTCTATTTATCCTACTATATTATAAATGCGAATGTTTGTGAGGATGGATGTATGGATGTTTGTTACTCTTTGACGTCAAAACGGCTGAACGGATCTTCATGAAATTTGGTACAGAGGTAGATTACACATAAGATACTTTTTTTCGATATCATTCATAAACATGATTTTAACCGAGCACCTCGTGGCTAAATAATGGCAGCCGCTCGGTCGATCTTTAGGTTAAGCCGTGCTTGCCTCGGTTAGACTGTGGATGGGTGACCACCAGTTACATACCTACCGAGTTTCCTCCGTGCCTCGGAAAACACGTTAAGCTGTTGGTCTGTCATTTGTAGATATTTCACAGTTGTTACAAGGGTAGTCAGTGTCCCGAAAGTCCGACAACTAGTCTTACGAAGGGGGATTATATTACCCCGTGGTAATTGGGTTGTGGAGCTCAGATAGGCAATCGCTCCATGTAAAATACTAGTATTCAGCTGCATCCGGTAAGACTGCAAGCCGACACTAATATAGTTGGGACAAGGATAGGTAGATGATGATAAAATATGATTTAACCAAAAAAAAAAAACAAAAAGTTTGTCCTTCTATCTATCAGTATCTGGGTGATCAAGCTCTGTTCTAATATAACTAGAGAAAACGAATTTTCCTTGCGTAGTTACGTAACTAGATTTTTCGCCCCCATAAACCCATCTATTGCAACTGTCATCGAAATCGTTAGAGCCGTTTTCGAGATCGCAATTACAAATATGCGAATATTTTTGCTCATTATATTATAAGTCATTAAGATATTATAATATTACTACTTCCAAGAAACTCAGAAAATGATGATTATGCAGATCAGTGAATAGATGAACCTACTTATGTAACATGTTATGCAAATATTTTATAAAATAAATTAAATTCATATACTCAGTAACTAATACAGAAATTATTTTTCCAGTTAGTTTATTATAAGTGAATAAATTAATTATTATTTGTGTGGTTTTAGCTCTCGTTTATTTATCGTTATGTCCAATACGAAACTATGGTATATAACGGTTTAAATAATATTTTGAAACCGTAAAAAAAATATTATATTGAAAACTTTGGTTTATTTGTGGTCAATAACGATTGTGTCTTATAAAATGCTAGCTTTTGCCCGCGGCTTCGCTCGCGTTAATTTGGGGTAACACAGTTCCCCTTTCCTGATTTGAAGGTACCTGCTACCTGTAGTTTTGGCCCTTGCGCCTCATTATTGTAATAGCAAAGCTAAGTTTTTCCTTTTCTTCCCCCTTAGGCCTGAAACTGCGTTAAGCGGGCGCCCGCGACGGGCAACCGTCGCCTGTCTGCGCGCGTGGGCTCCGTTGGTACGTGAAGGACCCTCAGAAGTTACCTTAAGAATTCATTCGCTTGACCCCATATGACAGAACGACACAGCAGATCCACAATTACTCTTTCTCTGTCGAAAGTCATTTTCATAAGCTTTTCATCAAGCGTTATTGACTGAACAAGCCCGCGCGTGTTACCGCTGGAGGGACCCGTGCGTGTCCCCGCGACGGTGCACTTTGTATGTAACCGCGCGGGAGCCCGCTTAACGCAGTTTCAGGTTACTCCCTCATTTCTCACTATTTGAAAAAAAAAAATCTATCTCTGTACCAAAATTCATCAAAATCGGTTTAGCCATTTAGGCCATGAAGACGTAACCAACAAACTTTCGCTTTTATAATATTAGTAATTAGATTTTGTGTTGTTCACTGTTTTAAGCCATCACGTCATTTTCAAAAACTGATTTTAGGGTCTAGCTACCATCAGTACTCAGGTCGTTTTTATCAACACAAAAATAAATTAACACGTACCTACCTATGGCCTCGTTCAGCTATTCAAACACTCGTCAGTTAAAATCTGTAACAAAAAGAAATTAACATTATTTTTATGTAGTTTTACAAAAGTTGGTAAATAATTTGAAATGTAAAAAGTTGTTGGAACGAGTTTGAAATCTTTCCTGTAATGCGTTCATATTAATTCATACTAACAAAAATAAATGACGTCAGATCAATTTTGAATCTAGAATACTCTACACATGCGGGTCATTCAGATGCCAGTTACTAAAATAAAAAGCATACTCAGACTGAACGGGTCACTGGCCAAATCATGAACCCTGCGTTCCGATTACCATATCGATTCATATATCGATAATCGAGTACTACGTGTAAATTATATCGAAGCATCGATACGCGAGCACAGGATGGGCGTGGCTAGTCGAGTCGCAAGTCTAAGACTTGTTCTAGCTTAGCCTGACTGCGTCGTGTTCAGGTTAAGGAAGGAATATAAAACGAAATTTCATTGCACATTCATTGGGTTTATCTTCATGCGGGTATCGGTATAAATATAAAGTGCTATACACACATTCTACCATAGAAAATAATCGAAAATGCTTCACTAATCGCTGTTAGTGTTAAACAAGCCTATGAATTATCGTTTACCATGCATTAATGCGGATATATGAGACTTAATTTTGCCATGCCAACGTTTGTATGTTGTTGAGTTGAGCCATTATTGTCGGAAGAATAAAGGAAGTACGCGTGAATCTTGTTCTTGTTCCTTGGTATGGCTTAGTTAGAGTCTTAGACGATCACAAAAGTGGTGGTTGTACTAAGAACTTTGTGGCCTACTTTATTGCCTTGATGATGATGGCCTGATGTAAGACCATCATAACAGTAGCTAGGTATATTTTAGATAAGACCACAACGGTCAATTAACGATTAATCGAGTCGATCCGAGTCATCACATGGCGCAGACAATTAGCTAAGCCTGCGTCGGACTGTGGTCGCCTTGAATGCTGAATAAGGTCGTTAAATGTTGTCGCGACTGGAATTATAATGCATGCCTTTGCCTACCGTTAATATTCTACCAAAATGGCCACCAATCTGCTTAGTCGAGATAATTTAATCGACTGCTTTAGGCGCTCGTTAAATTGTCAAAGCAATCGTTGTTTATTATGTAGTAGGTATATAGATTTATTGCTGTCAAGAGCATTTATTTAGTTGTCGATTCTCTTTGTTAAGTCATAAATTGTTGTGTACATACAGCACGTAATCTGTTTATAAATACTAGTACAGTATAATTTAAATATAGGTGACAGTGTCAGATAAAAATATAATTTAAAGGAGTGTAAATTTATTAAAGCATCATAATGAGCTAAATACCATCCACGTTTTGTTTAGGTCCAACATGTATAAAAATGTTATTAAATTCTACAGTAGGTAGACCTTTTTTTTTTTCGGGTGGGAAATCATCCAATGACTTCCCCCGCTCTGGGCGGAGCGGGGGGGCATGTCAGATTTGTACTGACTAAAACCCACCCATGTTCCTTCTATTGCCCTTTACGTTCCGGGGTCGCGGTATATCTTTCGAACAACCCGCAACAGTAGGTAGACCTCACACGAAAATTACTTATAGAGCATAAGTAATTTTCGTGTTCTGGACTAGAATGTTAAATGTAATGACATTAAATTTAACAGTACAAAGATCGCGAACGTTGTAAATATCGTTAAATTAAACGAAGCGAATGGTCCGTATACTGTGTCCTGTCTATGAGCCATAGACGTACTATTTTGATTCGTTTCCAATAAGGCGTTGTGGCCTAGTATCACAGACGAAAAAGGCTTTGCTTATTATACGTCCAGACTGCCGCTCGCATCGCCTTTGCCTAGTTTTTATAGCCCTACGTCAGTCTAAAGAAAGTTAGATCTCTTTGTTCGAAAACCTATTGACAGGCATGCCTTGGTTCTTTTTCGCTTAATTATTTTAAATGTAACGTTTTTCTTCATGACACAGCGTTGTCACTTGTTAAGATAAATTAAGGAAATGACGGAAACCACGGAGTTTGTAGTGACAAGGCAGGAAAAACTAAGTGCGTTGTTGTTGCAAATAGACTTTTTAATGAAGATATCGTTCTTGCATTGAATTTGTCGAATTTATTTATTAGGTAAGGTTCGATATTTATTTTCAAATAAAGAATTTATAAATTTGGGTATTGTGCCACTAAAGTGTGTAAAACTTAACGAAACCGAAAGGAGGTACAAATTCCGATCTTTCCTTATTGTTTTTTTTTTGTTCCAGACCATACCTGCGAACCTTCTAGTTTCGCCGTTATTTGGGGTCGAAGTTCCAACATTTTCACATGTTTTTTTTAAACCCAACTTTTTATTGTTATAACTTTACTTTAAATACTCGTACCTTATAATGGACTAAGCACATGTAACTAAAAGATCTGAATGTTGAAGGACGGAGAGTGAAAGGAAGGCCAAAGAAAAGATGCATGGATTGTGTAAGGAATGATATGAAGGAAAAAGGAGTAAATGATGCCGTGACGTCTGATAGGGGAGAAAGGAAGAAGAAAACGTGTTGTGCCGACCCCAAATAGAATGGGACAAGGGCAGGAAAATGATGAACTTATAATGCATACATCAGCACAATATTCTATGAGCGTAACAAAATTTTTCACCCCAAAAACACGTCGTTTCCACAAAAATAATTTTTGTGAATTATAAATTAAGTATTTTTGTGTATGTATGTATGAATGCATGGCTAAAGGCTTGGTAAAAGGTTGGTTTACACTCTTTATATTCGGTTTCAGTTTTTATATGCTGTACCTAACTTAATTCATGATGGCTCTGTGATGTTTAAAAGCCTTCATTACTTACTAATACAAAGCTTTTTAAAGTAGTTTATTGTTTTTAGCGCCGTGAATGTTCTAGAATTATTTAATAATAGGTACTTTTCAGCTTGGGAACACAAAATAAATGTTTGATAAACACATAAGTCAGTGTCTGAAAATATCATGTAGGTAGTACTTAGGCAAAAGTTACTGAGTTGACTCACCGACCACCGTGGGCCATTTTATTTATATATTTATTTAAAAAAAAACATTTAAATGTATTTAAAACTATTTACACTTAATTATTATACTTTTTTTACTTGATATTAATTCAAATTATTATTTATGATAAATGAATACATAAATAGTACTTTTAAAAGGACATGAAGTGTTGGGGCTACCTCAGGCCCGCCATACATACACTTGCAGGACATTGCTACCAACCTTGACAAACTGTTGAACTAACATTTTCAATAACCAAGTCAAAGCCCTTAGCACACCTTGAAAAGGAACCATTGTCGCATACTAATCGATATAGATATTAATAAGTTCTTTTCAATAGTCGAAACACTCAAACAAGGAGTTTGTTTGACTTATTTTGTTTAAGGCAAGATTTTGAATCGTCAGATACAATTTTCCGAGGAATAAACATGGCGGATTGTCAAATTATCTTTTCATTGTCATTTTCAGTTAAAAATCTCTGAATATTGATTAATCTCAGCCGTAACTGTGTAATTTTGTAGTGTTAATAATTCTAGTTTTTTAGCTTAACATTACAATCTTCCGTTCCGAATAGTTTAATTTGAGCGTCATAAATAAAGACATTCATTGATTTGCATTTCAGTATGAAATTCAGAGTGTTAGCAATGTTTTGGCTCAGTTTCAATTATGTATATAACACAACACACTTACAAAGCAGATGGAAATTGTTAACATACAATAATCGTATTTATATCCGACTTACGAAATATTCAGATTTGCAACAGTTTCAGCAATCGGTATTTTTTCCACAATTAATATCAAAATGTGAGACTATTCAGAAACGTTGCTTAAAATCAACAGACGTTATAGCCTCAAAAATTTAGTTTTCTTTTAGCATTTTTTTTATTTCTTAAAAATAGAAAAACAACATTAAAAAAAAATGTAAAGCTGACGGTCTCTGTTCCCGATACCTACTGGTAGGCTACTTTTTTTTTATAAGATATAAGTATTTAAAATTATAAAAATCTAGCTTTTGCCGGCGGTTTCGCTCGCGTTAAATTCGGGGTAACACAGTTCCCCTTTCCTGATTTGCAGGTACCTGCCTGGTATTACAATAAATAATATTTATTATAATAGCACCTTATTATAATAGCGCCTTATTTATTGTAATAGCAATGCTAAGTTTTCCCTTTTCTTCCCTCTTTCTCCCTCATTTCTCACTTTAAAAAAAAAGTTAGCCTATGTCCGTCTTCAGGGTCCCAACTATCTCTTTACCAAAATTCATCAAAATCGGTTTAGCCATTAAGGCGTGAAGACGTAACAAACTCACTTTCGCTTTTACAATATTAGTAAGGATATGTGTAAAAAGGAATAAACGAAGTAATGCTACGTTATTATCAAGGCAGTTTATGTGTAAAATTACATATTTGAATGAACAATATGCCATCCAACTGCGGTAAAGGCTGTCTTTGATCCCACCTGTGTCCCAAATCTTGTTTTTTGCGAACCGTAACATAATAGAGTGGTATTTCGAAGCGATCACATTACATCGCTTGCCAGGTGGTTGCCGTAAATATATTATTACCTAAATAAATGCAAATGAACGGAACCTCGGCGTTGTTTGTCGTCCGCGTACGTTTTGTTGTGCGACAGACATGGACCTCGTTTTCATGGTCCTGTCTGCTACTCCGTCAGTATTGTTAAGTTTCTTAACGTTTACCTACGTACGTGTATTTATAATATTTATTTAAGTTTATTTTATGAGTATTAAAACCAGAATAATGTTCTCTAATCGGTCGTAAAAGAGTACAAGATACTAATATATGTACCTACTTTTGCTGTAATTAACTTTGCATAAACTGCTTGGCATGTTGAGAGATCGATGCAAAAATATTTTCTATGAAAACGTTAAAGAAAAACAACAACATTATCTCCTCTACTATCATAGCAAGCCACGCTACAAGAGTGTATCTAAACGTCTTGCATTACCCGAAGTTATGCGGAATAAACGACAAATATTTGCTTCAGATAATAAAATAGATGCAGAAGTTTACGTGACCCACATGATAAGTCCTTGTGCTTAATAGGTATAGATGTGTGGATAAATGTATGAAAAAATGTCATTATGTGCCAGGTGGCTGCGCCTGCGACGGTAGGCACATCTGTACGACCCGTACGTACCGGGTTTGACCAGATTAACCAGTTCGTTCACAACTTTGAGACAACCAGACGGGGCTTCGCGTAATCAGAAATATGATATATGTATGTAGGTATATGACTTAATTAGTTTTGACACACAATAAATGTATACCTAGTGCTACTATAAGATTTCGTGGTTTCCTCTTTTATGATTCGTAACTACAAAGGCAACTTTCTCTCTTTACAAATGTTTCAGTTTATGATTTCGCTCTAAGTTCTGCGACAATTTCGAGAAAACACAAGTAAATGCATAGCTCTACAAGAACTAATTTAAAAAACAACAGCATTTATTATATCGATTGTATATAATTAACTTTCTTTCCATTTGAATAGAAAAACAGTAATACAAGAAGTTGTATCGGTTAAAAACAACGCACAGAGTAAACCAACAAATAAAGTAAACTAAATGATGATTATCATGAACATAATCAAACGGGCATGCCCTGTGGAGCGATTCCAAATGAGCTGCAATTCAATCCCTTACGATTTCCTGTCTACATCGCGTCGGCTCAAATTCTCCGTACCAATTATTTTGTGCTCCGTGCTAGCGTGTAGGCTGCTTATAATTACTACAGTAATTTAGATCACGCGGCTAGTACTCTACGTCTTTATACCTATAGCTTATCAGTAGACTTTGAAATATTTGCTGTAACATTTCGATGACATTTTGCGTTTGCAACGAGTGCTTGATCTACACAAGGCCATTGGCGGCCGAGGGGACCAATTACACCCATCATTTTCTTGACTATTTATTTTATTTTTGATCGAATTATTAACACTAAACTAGATTTTCAACTAGATTGCTTCGTCTAAAAAAATATGTCTTAATCAAACAGATTTTAATTGATGAGAAGGAACACCTGCATTCAGCACAATACATAAATATTGTCATGCAGGTGTGTAAATTTTGTGTTTTTATTTTATTTATCCGTTTGTGCATCTGCCGGTATATCAATTTGATCAATAAATGTTTCGAAAACGTACGTTTTGTTTAAGTGTTTGCAACAAATTCATAGAAAGCAGGAAATCGTGTGGTAAAACTGTCCTGAAATAATGAAATTGCTCAAGAAGAACAATTTTCCAATAAGTGTCTGGCTGTATGTTGAACAAAATATGATTCGCGACCGAAACACTTGCGTACAGTATTACAATCATTCAAATCATCAATACAACCCTCTATAATCATTGAGTCCCAATGACCTGACCTTTGTGCAACCTCCTTAACTAGATCTATGTAATAGGCAAACATAAAACTATGACAAATGAACAGTATTCTTTACCCAGACAGTCGTTACGCTACAACCACATGTAGTTACCGATATATTTCCGTCATCGCGTTGTATCAAGCCTACGTTTCATTGTGTCCATAAATGCCATGGCACCATAAATCGTGGCCCATGAAGCGACATTGTACTACAGTATTATCACGGTGTATAAAGTACTAACCTAACGGGACATTGACCCATATCGAAAAGGTTAACATTATAGGTTTGACGTGCCAGGCGATTGAATTTTCATGATGTTTTAAAAGATTTGTCTGGTTTTTATGTTGTTTGGTGTTAAAAAACGTAAACACGACGTCATTCGGGTAAAAAATTATGACTTTATTTTTTAGCTCTGAAACCTGGTTTTATAACCTAGTAAAATATTTCAGATAGGTACCTACTTTAAACTTTAACGCGCATATTTTCAAGAATGATTAGTTGACTGATGATTCAGAATATTTATGAATTACTAGCTTTTGCCCGCGGCTTCGCTCGCGTTAAATTCGGGGTAACACAGTTCCTCTTGCGCCTTATTGATTTGTAATAGCAACGCTAAGTTTTCCCTTTTCTTCCCTCTTTCTCCCTCACATCCCACTTTTTTAACATAAAAGTTAGCCTATGTCCGTCTCCTAGTTCCCAACTATCTCTGTACCAAAATTCATCAAAATCGGTGTAGCCATTAAAGCGTGAAGAGGTAACAAA
This sequence comes from Ochropleura plecta, assembly GCA_905475445.1. NCBI lineage: Eukaryota > Metazoa > Arthropoda > Insecta > Lepidoptera > Noctuidae > Ochropleura > Ochropleura plecta. The sequence goes on from FR997723.1 coordinate 16,421,156, forward strand.
CAAACAAACAAACTCACTTTCGCTTTTATAATATTAGTAAGGATTTTCCAACCTCTGTTTTGCAATATGAAATGGTTTGAAATTACGACGGTTTATGTTTCCATTATTTGATGAAAACATTGAATTTTATTGTGTTATATTGATCGTCTACTACGAAACGTACTTGGATTAACTCGTAAAGTTTTATATTTGAAACATTGAAGAAATTATTTAATTCTTAAGAAACAATGACTTGCACAATATGGAACGTATGTAAAAAGTCTCCACAGAAAGGTGAAAGTTAAAATATCATCCACCTACGCCATTCCGAAAAAGTTTGTTTGTAAAACCATAGTGAAGTTTACCTACGCAAGAAAAAAAGCATCAAATTACCTAGCCTTAATTCATGTTTTTTCACACTATTTAATGTCATCTGGGTCACATCACATCCCATGATGGCGCGAAATTAACTTCGTGCGCGATCATAAAATGGCGTCGTGTTTGCTTTGGCGCCTTTATTGCCTCGGCCGATTATACGAAACTTTACTTAATAGTTACTAAACTCGTAGCGTGTGGTTAACGCCCACTTCATGAGTAAAGTTGGAGACCTTTTGTATAAATGGTTTTGTTTGAATACTTGAAAAAACAGATTTTGATATTGTAAATAATGTTTTTGTTACCATTGGCGTCCCATATAGTTTACTAACGGGGGACTGTGGTGCAACTTGGGAAAGGCCAGTGGTGGAGTTCAGCAGGGGACTGGGGCAGGCTGAGTGGTGGTTAATTACCTAGGCTTAAAATTAGTCTTGATATGCCTAATAAAAATCTAAAAGCGTAGTCACAAGAAAATAATAATTGAACTTGTCCTTGTAGGTAACTGCATTCGTCCTCATCTTATACATCTCGAGCGCGACAAACACGGTCTCCTTAAGATTGCACGGAAAACAAAATCATTATAAGCGATGAAAATGTGAGCGAAATTAAAATGAGGACCATAACTAATCGATTGTGAAGAAATTCGCGGAAAGAACAAAGCCACGTGAATAAAATATGCATTCAGGAATTTAAAGTATTCGAAATTACATCTGACTAGCTGCCGGCTGTTTTGCCGACGTAGACCGGAATAAAAAAATAACGAATAGCCTAATAATATGTATTAATCCAGGGTATTAGCTATCTGCATACCAATTTCATCCAAGTCAGTCCAGCGTTTGAGCGCGAAAGAGTAACCAACATAAACAGTCTGATAATTATAGCGGAATAAAATTCATGACAACACATATTTAACAAAGTGGCGAAATTATCCAAAGTTAAAAGATTGACATAAATGGTAAATAAATAAATAGACTCTCAAACGATGACTCAAACAGCGTCCGTTATTAATTTCTTCTCCATTTCAGATTCAAGCGAAACAAGTGTCATGGAAATGGAATTCATTGCATAATAAGTTGCAGTTTTCTGCTGTCTACAGATTTCTAAACAATGTAGCATATCACCTTATCACACAGGAAGTAAAATAAAACCTATCAAGTTAAAATTCTCTAATACTAGGTAAAGTAACGATAGTGTTCTATTGTCAGTTATTTAATGCTTAGTCATCGACTGTAAACGCCATTCTAGCCAATTCTCTTCAATTGCCTCAAGTTGCTAAAGAGATAAGAAGACATACTACTCTTGTTTTGTGTTCCAAGCTGCATAAGGGGTAACGTAGACGATCAATACTTCATCATTCGGATAAATACTTAGAAATATCTAGCGATAAAGTATTTACTGAGAGCTTTCGGCTTTAGATTAGAGAAAATACGTCAATTTCTAGTTCTTTCCTCGACGATAACATTTCACCTCAAATAGTACCTACCTAAATAATTTATGCATGTTAAAAGTTACAACGACATATTTTATTATATTGCGAATAATGCGATACAAAGGCTACTTCACGTATTACACGGATTGTAAATTTGCAAAGAGTACATAGTAATTATGTTAGATTTTTCAAACCATCTGGCCTACTCTTAATCAGTAGAATTCTGTGAAGTTTGAATTAAACTCGAATGCTTTTCGATTATTTGGAAATTGATTTAAATAAATATCGATATCAATAGAGACTTGGAAATTAATATAACGAATTGAGTACATAATATGTCATTGTTTAACTACATTTCTACAGTTATATTTAAGCTCTAAATAGTATTGCATCTAGTCTATTGCCATCAACCGAGCATAAATCTAGACTTTCAGCTGTTATTTCCAAATACCTAATGTGCAAAACCCAGTACTTATTTTTTATCAATATTCGACTCCCAGAAGTCAACTCCATTTTGGGGTTTTCCCTTTTGCCGTTTCCAATAATACAATACACTGTACCTTAACTATCAAATTCAAGGTTACAAATAAGCTCATTATTTTAAAACTGACAGTTCTTACAACGATTGACAGTAGATGAAGTGCTAATGTTTGCTCTTTACGTCAATTTATTGATTCTATTGTTATTGTCGTAATAGTTACTAGAACAAACCAATTATCTGTATTTATGTGTATGACAAGCTTGTTTGTGAGCTAAGTACATAATAGAATGGGATTTAAGTTGAAGGCTACAGATAAAAATCCTGTACCTAACAAAGTACGGTCCTGAAAAAGTCGTTCGACTTTCAAAACACGATCGTTGATTGTTTTTAAATCATGTATACTGTTCCAAAAAGGTCGCATACCAATAAAGTGATGTTCTCGACCACATTAAGGTGAATTATTATTCATTATAAAACGTGGGTTCGGTGACGCACCATGATACCTCCATGTAGGAAGCTGTGTTGTCCCACTTCTGGGATCCTTACACCCAACTATTTATCGCGTCATAACTACCTTTAGCTTATAATCCCTTAAAGGGTTTATATTTATTCACAGTAACAGAATTTCTATTCGTTCGACTGGCGTTCGATGCTAACAAGAAAGTGGCTCCCACGCTTAACTCTCTGATTTTAGAACTACTTAACTGTATTTGGATCTGCCTACTAGAAGTTGAGCCTATAGATCGTTTATATGCTAGTTTACGTGTGTGTTTGAGGTTTAGAATATACTCGTAAGTTGAATCTAGGCGGGACGAATGAACTACACTTTTCACTCACAGACACCAAGGTGTTTTATATACTACTAGCTGTTCCCCGCGGTTTCACCCTCGCTGCTCAGCACCTGTTTGTCGTAGCGTGATGTTATATAGCCTATAGCCTTCCTCAAGAAATGGACTATCCAACACTAAAAGAAATTTCCAATTCCAACCAGTAGTCCCTGAGATTAGCGCGTTTAAACAAACAAACAAACTCTTCAGCTTTATAATATAATATATAAATATATATACATATATATTATTTGTATATTGGGTAATAGCCTGATAATTTACATCAATTTCAAACACTTTCGCTTATCTCTAATTTTGAGGTAATCGATAACTACTACGAATTCAGTTCAAACGTAAAATAACTGTATGATGTCAACAAACTGTAAACCACATTGTACAGGTATCAGATCTAAATGTTATTGACCAATATAGAAGTAACAATGGAAGTTTATTTTCATCCTATAGTAGGTACACTGTACTAGCAATGCTCAACAACAACATAAAATTTCCAAGGGCACATGTCATCCATTACTTTTCTACCTCCATTCGTGTGTCGCCTTTAAATCAAAAGGCGCCAAATATTCATTCGCTAATTTGGTGTCGAGAATAAGAATCATAAATATCTTCCTGAGTTCATGCGCTGAATTGCAAATCTACATACATTATTCGCAATGATTTATACTCCGGCGCAAGTTGGCCACGCCTCCTTCGTAACGAAGCCATGCATTTAAAATTTAAGTCGGCTGTACCTACTATCTGCTACTGATCTATCGTATAAAAAGTGTACTTAGTGGGGACTGTGGTCTTTTAAACACTTTACATATTATGTCAATTTAGTAGTATGTCCAGCTGCTTTTTCATCCAGTGTTTTGAAAGAATAGTAATTAGTTGTCATTGTATGCATATAAATTAACCGATACCTTGTCTAGACTCTATTATAAATACAGTTTACCACCTTAGTATTTCACGCTATTAAACCACCACTAGTAGGCGTATCTAAGTACATTCACTGATCAGTATTATTTGTATACGTGCTGATAAAACAAATGATAACGCCTGTTATCTGCGCGTGATAATAGTGGTACTTGCAGGTAGCTAGATAATATTCAAAAGCTATTTTATAGTTGTCTATATGAACGTTATCGATTGAAACAGCCAGAATAAAGAAAGGGAAATACTTTTTCTCGAACAATATAGCACTTTTCAGCCTAGTATTGTGAACTCCAAGGTCAAAATCGTCTGAAAAACGTTTTTGCTACGTTCACTTTTAAAGCGCTTTTCTTTAACAATTGAAAGTCACTAAACAATTTCATGCTCTTTTATCGCATTTTATTCTCATCTTTAAAAATGGAACATTATAAAATTATCTGCCCGCTTCGTCCTTTCAATACAGGTGATAATTTGCGTTGCTACCTTATTTGTCCTTGAACCAATGAAGATTTGTGCGCCTAGCTCCTAGGCTGACACGCGTCATCGACCAAAATAAATCAATTGGACGACGTACTGGCAATGCTGGCATTGGATTTATTAAGAGGCATTAACACTTGAGACTCGTACACTGATGAGATCACACTTTATGGTCAGGCACGAGTTGTTTAGCCCTTTTAATTACCATAGACGTGTGGAGGATGCTCAATTACTATGTTATATTTATGGTATTACATTACATTCATCAGAAGATGTTCATGGGCTCTTAACATCTGTCTATGAATGGCTTACTGATGTTTTTCTGTTCCTTTACGCATAACCGCTGCAAGTCTTGGTAGCCAGAATCAAATGCGAATTAAATCAATGCTTGGATAGCATAGCGCCCTTTTTATTTTTTTGCGGATGGGTAAATCATCAAATAACTTCCCCCGCTCTACGCGGAGCGGGGGGAGTGTCAAACTTGTACTGACTAAGACTACTGTTCCTTCTATTGCCCTTTATACGCGGTAACTCTTTCGAACAACTCGCAACCCCAGCAGGCGGTGGCCCTAGCAGGCCCCTCTGACATCTCTTTGAGGTACGCGTGGAATACAAACCCCACTGGTCCATTCCCATTAATTGCTCAAAATACCTGAGCATTAAAAGCGAAAGATGAATACATAAAATTTCCAAAAAAGTATAATATAATAAAGACTTGGCGCAGTATTCTATTTCGGCATAGGGGCATGCTTATTCTCAACTTCTTGAAACACATCATCTTTCTTTTATTTACTGTAGGTGTACAATACCCATGAGACATGTCTTGAATTTCTTTGCTTGTACAACTACATCGTTTCTGCTGTATGTATTTAATTCGAAAATAATATAGTAGGTTTATAAACGGTCACTGCAAAATATCGATTTCTTAAGTTATCGTAAAATGTTTACGCAACTATAAATTATATTTATACTCGTTTTCTTTATTTGTGTTACAGTCAGATTGAATATTCTTGGTTTAAATGTAAATTAATAACATTTAGGTTGTTGTGAACGCATGATCCCCTTTTAATATGATTTAAAACCTGTTGAAGTAAAAACAACAATAATGAAATCTCTTGGTTAAAAATCTGATGGCAGGTTAGTTAAATTAGAAAGTTCGGATTATTTCCAGGAAATTTATGAGATTTTTTTTAAATGTATAAAATATTTTTTTTTTCCAAGTTTTCAAAGTTTAGGAAAAACTAAATAGGTACACACACTTAGGTATATTCAGTGCGTAACCGGTACTTCTGTAATCCGTAGGCACTTTGTAGTCACCGCTGTACATGTTGAAGTCATAGCTTGCTTATTACATAATGTGGAATAAGTACATGTACTTTATGACTATACACACTAGCCGAGTACGAGATAAAAACTTCATGGAGCTTGTCAGATTAAATTATAAAACATTAATATTTTAAAACTAGCTGTGCTGTTTCAAAAGGCTAGGTAGATGATGATGTGTGTGTGTTTCACCAACTGCTCAGCTCCATTTCTGGAGAGTGAAACACCCCTAAGTGAAGGGCGGCCTCTTATCACTTAGGGGTATGAAAATTAGATTACGACCGATTCTCAGACCTACCGAATAATATAATAATAATAATTGAAGACAAGTCCTTACAATATGCTTAATGTCTAGCTGTGGTTAACAATGATTGAAGGTGTACATGACATGAAACCCTGCCTCCTATACTAGGAAAACCTGTGACTTAGGAGACAGTGTTCTACTGCCACTTGGATACTATAAACCCTTTTAGAAATTAAAATTAATGGCTAGTAAGCTGATATCATACAAAAGAACTTTTCTTACTTAATTAATGGAAAATAGAAAATAATATAAAAAAAAGAGTAAAACAATTATGGGAGAAATTAAATTAAAACTAAAAAGTAAAATGACTGTATGATTGGTTTTGTCCGTGTGACTGGGTAATGTGTGTGTTATGTGTGTCGAGTGTGTGTGTGTGTGTGACTGGGTTTCGTGTGTGTTTTGTGTTGTGTGAGTGTGATATGAGAAGCCTGAGCATGTGACTGTGGTGGTGTCGAGTGTGAGACTATGTTTGGGGTGGTGCAAGCTTGGTGTCTCCCGATGTATTAAGAAATTAGTAATACTATGTCACAGGCATTAGAAGTGCCTCTGTTTGATTGTAGTGCAGGAGAAACAGCATACTCTTCAGCTTATCCTTTACCTCGTGTTTGCTTAACCTTGCTATTTGTGCAGCCTTATTAATATTTCGGTACACAAGAGAGCTCAACAAACTAAATAACCATATAAACATATAAAATTTCATAAAAGTTCGTTAAGCCGTTTTAGAGTACCTTTGTCAACTAAAACTGTGATACGAGAATGTTATGTAAAAGAAGAAGCTGTGACCAGCAGTTTTACCCGCTGCTCAGCTCCTTTTCTTGAGAGGGCCACCCTTATCTGGCGGACAAGGTCAACGGACAATTTGTCAAGCTCTGGGTTGGCAGACATGTGCGAGCACATGTCATGTTCATGCAGCCAATTAATTTGTTTTTGTTTAATTATTTGTTTTTAATTATTGAGTTTACTAACATAGGCCAAATTTATATTAACATAGTTTGAAATAAAGATTTTGGTTTAATTTATCACTTAGGGATATTGTTTCTATAAATGGAAAAAAGATAAAAAAATCGATTAAAAACTTTAAATTAAGTCATGGCATTTTACAGGATAGTCGAAATACTTATGTATTCAAAATGAGTCATATGGTTTTATCGTATACTTATCATCTGTGTCTGTAAGCTGCCTAACCAGCCATAAACAAAAAATAAAAAAGCCTTAAAACATTTCAATCGGTAATAATAAGGCAGGTGCAGTGGACCTGCAGGTAAACTGTGGGGAAAGCTTCTGCTGACAGTGAGGTCTTGGGTCTGATGCCCAGTTCAGGCAGTGTTACTATGGTTTGTCTGTTGTTATTGAGGTACTATTAGTAGAATATCTATCAGCCTTCAAGATATACAGACGTGTTTTTATGTTTATTAATTTAAATCAGGAATAGATATAACTACCCTTATTCCAAATGATAAAATCCAATTTATAAATAGAATCAAATCATAAACAACAGCGGGCTCACTAAAGAGTCCTGCAATAAAAAAAGGTCAACCGTGATTCTGGAGGTCAACAAGCCTGATAGAAAGAGGTCACATCGCTGAGGAAGTATCAATCATCGGCGCATTAGTAACCTTAATTTCTTCACTTCAACACGTTTATTGGGCAATCATGAATATTAAGGTAGAAAGCAACAAACAATGCAAACGTTTACCTTATATATGGGTTTATTAAAGTTCTTCATGTTAATATAGAGACAGATCTTGTCGCAACCGTTACCAACGGAGGCAGATAATGATCTCACTGGCGAGTTGACAGCACTTAGATAGAAGAAGGAAAAACACACAGCTTATCCTTGTTCAAAAGGTACTCATATAAAAGAGAGCTTATAGGAATAAATATCAACAAGTCGATGTCAACAAAAAGTAAGATCACGAAATCACGATGACTAGCTATCTCTGTGAAGAAGCAACCAAACTCGTTTCTTGTATAAAGTTTTGTGTGCATATCGGGTAGATGTAAGAATCGACCAACATCTATTTTTCATATCCCTAAGTGATAAGGGTGCCATGAGCAACGGGTGAAACCTCTAGGTACAGCCAGTATTTTTTATTATAAAAGAAGATCGTAAATCAAAAGAGAAAGAACAAAGATTCAAATCCTTAGACGATGGCTGTAAGAAAACCCAATTCTGGGTTAAGCTCGGCGTTGTACATAAGCTGTATATTGTAATTTGTGTGTTTATTATTGTTTTGTGTGCAATAAAGAATAAGAATAAGAATGGCGATAAAGTGTGCCCATTGTGAAGAGAGAAAGCACACATCCCAACTCAGGTGGAGAAATAAGTTGGAAAGGGTTTTTGGATGAAATAATTCATGTCATCGCTGGTATTAAAAGGTAGTTGTGAAAATGTTAAGCAGATGATGATGCTAACGAAACAAATACGACGACGATTTCAGGACGCGATTGGAAGAATCTCATGATATCAAATCCTTGAAAAATAAGACACTTCTTGCAATAGTCTTGATTCAAGAGTCATATAATTACGACGTGCCAAAATCATGCGTTCTTTACTGGGCAACGTTCCAATCTCAATGCCCATGCAAAATCGATTGGCGTAACTGCGCATTACGAGAAACGGTATATTAATATAATATACCTGCCTGACTATTGTACTAAAACTAATAACTTAACAAGAAACTCATTCTTTGTCTGTTCTACGTGATTTGTTCATTGCGGGTAAGTGGTCACGTCGCGGTGGATCTTATATTTTGTTCAAACAGTAGAAATATATTTAGATCTTTCTATAAATAATACAATGGTTATGACAAATTTTATAATTTAGTGTAATGACCAAATGACAGCTGTCCAAATTTCAAACTGCGACAATACCTTGCATTTTTCTTCCTATCTTTTGTAGGTTGGTCGAAATTAATATTCCATACGTGGAGTACGTAATGACGACAGATGGGTAGTTTATGGTCGTTGCAAATTACGTCATATGTGCCTATAATAAGGTAGATGATAATCTGCATTCCAAGGCATTCAATACAATAATGTAACATATAAATGAAATTATGAACCAAATTCCAGAACCACATGCCCCAGTTTGTCATCTACATTATTGAGTTAAATTAAGGGCTAAGATAGACAATGAAAAATTCTTAGAAGATATGTTTTGTCAGCCAAGTTTTTTGTTGCTTGCTTGTCATTTATCTACAAGGTAACTGGCAGAGTAGAAAAAACCACTGCAGAGTTTGTTACAGTAACATCGGTAATCGATTTGAAAGATTCCAAAATCGAATCTAAAACGAGTCTTGACTTTGTTATTTATTTACGTAAAGACTGAGAAACATCATTTTCATCTTTATGCGATAGATGAAGCAACGCAAACATTGGTTTGCACTGGTTTATTATTGTGTGCCAAATACCACGCCTGTAGAATGAACAAGATATACAGTCATTCAATATTTGCATGGAAACTTTTCTCAGATGCATCTTTTAGTTGAATAACAATTTCTGTTTCTGAGGAATTTGGCCGTTCTCCTTTAATAACAGTATTAGCTCTACTTAGAAATAAAAGACGATTCAGCTCTACAAAGGCACAATGGAAAACCTTTTAACGAGTAACAAAAGAATTTTCTTTGACTGTCTGGTTAAATACGTATCTTAATCTTCACAGGCGGTTTAACACCTACTTAGCAGTAATAATAACAACAACAATAATACCAAAAGGGTACCCAGAAACACGTACAATAAGCACTTTAAGTAGACACAAGATTCGAAAATGTAAACAACGAATTACCGTTGGTAGAAGATAAGGTTTATGCCGGTAGCCTCCCGTTAGCACGACCTCTTATCTGAAGCATTCTACCTCACCGGTTATCAACTAACACCTACTCGTAATTAACTAAGCATAATGTGGAAATAGAAGAAACTACGGTAATGTAGGAATGTGGAGATCTTAAGACGCCGGCGCGATTAGAGACAAGGAATATAGGTACCTAGCAAATAAAGCTGTTGAAAAAACATGGGCTTAAGGTTAAACATCAAGTCTCAAAACATGATGTCATAGCAATCAATTTGCACTCAAAAGTAAATAACAGAAGATACGAAATGACACACATTATTCAAGAACATCAAACGATTGACGTGGGCTTAGACGTCGATTATTACGAGTAAAGAATCTTGCTTAGACGAGTCGCGGCCTCACTTGCTTAATGTTTACCTTATTACTTATTGCCGCCGACGCTTACCTACAGAAATAAAAACACACCCACGGAATAACCGGCTGCATTAGATACCCACAGTTTTCAACCAGACCCCACCTGACGAGAGGCTTTTCAATTTGACCGAGAAATCGAATGCAACTAGTGAGGGGACGCAAGCTGTGCGGTTACAAAACGTTATGTATATGAATGGCGTACTCTCTGTCCTGCTCTCACTAAACGAACAATTTGAGACGAGAGAGAAGCTTTTTAAACATAATTCACCGAGAACACTCCAATAACATTGAACAAAAGTCAAGATATTTATAAATTCCTTTGTAAGGAAGGAAATTTTTAACGATACATGACCCTCTTGTACTCGAACAAGAGTAGAACAAGTGAAGAAGAGTAATTAAACAACATTTATTATAATGAATGACATTCGGAACAAAACATTTTTTAAGCGTTAAAACTATTGTTAATACAAGGTTCGAATACAACAGTGTTACACAGAATGAAGTGATCTGTAGAGATTTCACAGTATTTTCAAGGAATCTAAGAAGCATGACCGCTTTATTATCGTCGAGGGATTTGTTGAAATGGCTCGTTGCGGATCAATGATGTATAACCTGACGTAACTGTTTTGTTAGATAACAAATTAACTTCGTGAGACGTAAAACAAAATTGTAGAAAAGATTCTTTTCATGTCCTAATTGAAATAGATCCTTTGGCTTTGACTTTTTAACCCCACTATACATTAATTGTTTAATCAATCTTTGGATTACAAATTGAATTGAAATTCTGAATCCCACAAAACCAATCTACCGAAATAAAACCAACGGCACCATTTCAGTGTTCACATTTGTCATCTTCATTCATGTTTCATCATTTTGATGGCCTATGTTAAGGGTTGTTATAACCTCATTATTTAAGTTAACTTTATCTTCTAGAAAGATTGTACGGATAAAAATATCTTGTTTTTATAATGCTTCATTGTTTGAACTAGAAATTCCAGAGCGATAAGAACTTGAGCGTCTAAATTACTAAGCGTTGTCATCATTTTATCTCGGTTATCAAGAAAATGCACATCTTTACCTTTAGCTCACGAACTGGTTGTAAGTCGTATGTTCTGTCTATAATATAAACACAAATGCAAGAAACATAATATAGACATAATATAGCATAATATAGACTCTATATTATGCTTAAGTATGTTTCTTGCGTTTAATGGTACGATGGAGTCAAAGTTCGCGACTCTAACCCCGCTGTCTGACTTATGGTGTTAAGGCTTCATTACGTTTTTGCATAATAGTCGGTTAAAAATAAAAACTCCATAAAATATTCACTTCAAAAAAAGAGGAGGTTCTCAATTCGACTGTAAATTTATTTTTGTATTTGTTACTCGATTTCTACGTCATGGGCCGATTTTCAAAATTGATTTATTAATAAACGGGTACATTCCCGAGGTAAGGTAGTCTCATATCAATTTTATTTTTTATGTTGCTTAGTTCATTTATGAGTTATCTTCTATAATACATATTGTATCTTCAGATGTCTATATGGATGATCTGCTAATATCTTTTAGTAACAATGGAAAATTAATACTCGATAAGAATTTGTGTCAATTACCATCAAACAATAACTAAAGAGGCAGAAAAAAATAATATTTGCAAAAAAACAACAGATTTGAAAAAAAAAACTATAAAATTCATAATAACTACTTCTGGATGTCAGTGGCAAAAAAGCCAACGGGACAAACAAAAGGCACCTACTTCCGGAAGTCGTAAATAATATTTTCCAATTTTTTGTTTTTAGTCCGTAATTTTATTTTAACTCTTTGTAGCCTCTGACAGTCTGTCGTCAATGTTTTTCGTGATAACCACGACTATTCAGGTTATCAGGAAAATGAGAAGATAATGAACGTAAGCGAGTTTGTACATCGGGATTACCATTGTAGATAAAGAATTTAAATGCTTGATTTTTTACTGGGGAAAATAACAACGGTTGAAAAAGATTTGTGACTAAAACAGGTGCATAACCTTAAATGCTTAATCCTTTTCTTTGTAGTGTGCATTATTATGTCATCATACTAAATCAAACAGTACTTACCTAAATATATAAATTTTTAAGTAGTCCGTCATTGTTTATTTTATTCAAAATAACTGAGGAATAAATATTTTGTTGTATCTGGATACACAGCATAGACAGTAGAAAGTATGATGGCGAATCACGATCAGGAGTTTTCGCGATGCAAGTTAAAGCTTTACTAATTAAATCCTAAAAAAAGTATTTTAAGAGAATTGAGAAAATAACTAACCTGATTTCAGTGAACATCGACTTAAAATCAGTATATTTTATTCAGAAAGAGGATTTAAGAATTTAAGAGTCATAGCGGTACGTTTAAATTGTTTCCTGTACTTTTTCAGAGCTTCTTAACTACATAGTTAATCGGAGATAAAAGTTGTTAATTTATCTTCTGATTCGCTGATAAAATTTAACTATGAGTAAATGGTGGTTATTGTGCAAAGATTGACTTAACAACTAGCATCTAATTAGTTATGCGAAATTACGAATGATAAACACAAACCTGCGGTGCCACTATTTGCTGTTTTAAGCAATACTCGTTAATACTAAAATATGAAATTTAAGTATTGCCAATTTGGGTAAAGGTAGTATTATCGATAGATGAGGAAATAATGTTAATAATTATGATGACTTGAAGTATTATTTTTAAGCGTTGTTTTGTATTTAATAGAACAGAACATTTGTTTTTATTTTCCTACAAATTGGAGATGGTCAATACAATTTAGTCCAGTAACCTTCACTGTACAAACCCAAAACAATAGAATAAGATAAGATAAGATAAGATAAGATAATCATTTATTTCTCACCACAACAAATAATTAGTTACATTATTAGGTTTTGCGAACAATAAAGATTTACTGGTATTGTGGGAGACTGGTGCCTAAGCTAGACGAAAACGCCTGTATTTCAGGACACCAGGACTCCACCCCTTGGGAGGTACATTTAAACATAATTATGCACTCGTGTACAAATGCGGTAAGTTATATTAGCAAAATAAAGTCACTTTACAATATTTTATATTATACTTAATAAAAGGTTAGTACATGGGTGTGTATATGTTCGGTGTGCCCGTGTATGTCTGTGTGTGTGTGTGTGTGTGTGTGTGCGTGTGTGTGTGTGTGTGTGTGTGTGTGTGTGTGTGAAAGATAAATAGTGACTGTGTGTGGCTGAAAGAACTAGGAATAATATCCATATATGTGTATTGTAATATATATGTAGTGTATATTCTTTGGCAATTAGTTGATTAGTGTAATTCACTTATTGCCAAAAGTTTAATTAGTTAGTTATTTCGGAGCAGCCAGAAGTTTTTCCGTAGCATCATAATTTAACTGCAAAAGCCAGTTTCTTATTTTAGTTGTGCACTTAGTTTTGGTGAGATCATAAATTGAAATCATTCTATTTATTTTATTATAAAGAAAACGACCAAGGTAACAGAAGAAACGTTTGGAGAACATTGTTGTTAGTCGTGTTCCCTGATGATGTACTGGGTCAAAGCGCCTTTTACTTAACAGTGAGGAGTTGAAGAAAAGGAGTCCATGCTGTTTTAGGGCCGTATGTAAGACAAAGAGTTGACGGACAGTAAGGACTTTCGCCTCTTTGTATAAAGTTGCTGTGGGATATCTAAATGGTAGAAAGGAAGATACCTTCAAAATAGCTCTCTGCGCTCTTTCCAGTTGGAGGATTGTATATTTAGGTGCACCACCCCATGATGTAATACAATAAGTTAAAAGGGACTGGGCGAGAGTAAAGTAGATCGATTTCATCAGCCGGGCATCAGCCGCATGTCTTAGGTTCTTGAAAACAAATATCAACTTGCGTAATCTATTGCTGAGGGTGTTGATGTGTTCATTGAATCTTAAGTTACAATCTATTATAACTCCCAGGTACTTAAGACTACCTTCTTTTTGTAGTCGGGTGCAACTACAAGTGTTTCCGTGTAAACTGGAGCAGGAGTGGGCAATTATAGAATAGGAAGATGTCGTTTGAGTGGTTTGTGTGGAGGGCTTCAGGGAAAAGGCAATGTACTTTGTTTTGTCCGTGTTTAGTGTTAGTACATTGCTATGCAGCCACCTCGTTACAGCGTTAAAACCCGCCTGTGCATTCGCGTAAACTTCATCCCATGAATTTGCGGTAAAGAGAAGGGCAGTGTCATCCGCAAATGTTATGATTTTACCATTGGGGATAGTGAGCATACCCAGCTCGTTAATGTATATGAGAAAGAGAGTAGGGCCGAGTACACTACCTTGTGGCACACCGTAGGTGACGGTGCGCTCTTCACTAACGATATCATCGACCTTAACGACCTGTGTACGCTGACTCAGGTAATCCTCAAAAAGTTCGAGCTGAGCACCCCTTATGCCTATTTTTTCCATCTTGTGAATGAGTATGGGTACAGAAACAGTGTCAAATGCTTTGGCAAGGTCTAGAAAAATTCCCAAGACCTTCTGCCCCCCATCCATATTTGTAACAACAAAGTTAGTTAGATCATGAACCGCATCAGATGTTGATCTTCCAGACCGAAAGCCATATTGTGAGGGTGATAATATATTAAATTTTTCTAGGTAGTCAACGAGCCTGTTGCTCATGATCCTCTCAAGAATTTTGGATAATGCAGGAAGAACAGCAATGGGTCTGTAGTTGTTGACACTGTTTCTGTCCCCACTCTTGAAGATAGGATGTATAATTGATTTTTTAAACGGCTTAGGAAATTTCCCTAATTTGAGGGCGAGGTTGCAGATGTAGGTGAGTGGTGGTACAATCACAGCCATATGTTTTTTTAGTATACAGTTGGAAATTCCATCCCACCCCACAGCACAGTCGTTACGTAGGGATGTTATGAGACTAGCAACTTCATTTTCGTCTGTAGGCAACAGTGACATAGAATGTGAGGAACCACCATTTATTTCCTGGGGTATGTCATCTCGATCTCCCAATCCCGAGTCTATTTGTTGCGCTAGATTTTTACCGGTTTCTGCAAAGTATTCGTTGGCCAGGTTAACAGATTGTCGTGGTGTAGCTGATATATGTAACAAATGTGATGAGTTGTCTTTTTTATGATTTCTATTGGATATTGTGTTAATGGCTGCCCAGATTTTTTTGATATTAGTGCCTGCATTGTCAATTTCTTTTTTCTCAAATTCACGTTTAGTTTTTCTCAGAAGCTTGTTACAGAAGTTTCTGTATCTAGTGAAGGTTGTTTTTAAGATGTCGTTCTCAGGCGACTTTTTAATTTTTTTGTGTAGGTTGTCTCTGTGTCTTATACATCGGAGGAGGCCCGGTGTGAGCCAAGGCTTTAAGATTTTTTTTCGATTAGATATTTTAACAATTTTTGAGTTGGAGTTAATTACGTTTGTTATAAGATTGATCATCAGTTCAGTAGCTATGTGAGGATCTTCAATACGATAAACTGGTTCAAAGTCAATTTGTTTAAATGCAGTGTCCAATAGGTCGTAATTGGTCCGCACATATGTTCTTTTTGCAGTAATCTTAGGCATTTTTTTGACTAGGAACAATAACGTAGTGTCATGGTCAGTCAGTGCTGAGTGGGCAACACATGTTGACGCAGGTAGGGTAGTTTTCAAAATAAAGTGGTCAAGGCAAGCTTGAAGTCTCGTGGGGAGTGTGTGTGCAGGTAGTAGACCATGTGAGGCTAATAGATTTAGGTAGGTTTGTTTGTTTGAATCAGTACTTTGATCGTTGATGTTTATGTTCAAGTCGCCAGTGATAATTATGTTTTTGTGATGTGCAATACTCGATAAGATCGTATCAAGTGAGCTAAGAAAGTTGGTAATATCATTATTAGCCGGCCGGCGATAAATAGCCAGTAGGATAGTGCTCACATCGATTTTTATTTGTAGGCAGTTTGCGTCTACAATCAGTGGTTCTACCACGGACACGTTCAGATTTTTATTAACAAAAACAACTACACCCTCGTTTTGTGTCAAATTGTTATGAGTTTGGAAGTGGTTGTACCCTTGAAGGTCTGGAGTGTAATTATTATTAAGAAGCCAGCACTCAGTTAACGCAATTACATCCCACTCCACCTTTGTTCTGGCAAGAATAGTGTGTAACCCTGCCATATTTTTTTGTATACTTCTTATATTTTGGTTAAGGATTTTAAGTGAATGTTTTTGATTGAGTTTGGACGGGATACAATTATCTAAATCACAGGTAGATGAGTCAGACACAGAGATAGAATCTATGTTGTTTATATTATTTTGTGTATTATCGAATTATTGTGTTTTTTATCAATAGATGCATTTTTAGTATTTTTCTAGGTTTAGAATAGGAGACTATAACAGTACTGTTAGGGCATCCTGGGACGCAGACAATTAGTGATACAATGTCATAATATAGTGTACAGGCTTTATTTTGTGAGAGTGTTATGCTTTGGAAACAGCCGTAAATAACGAGACAAGAGTGTAGTATGTATTTGTATTTATTATAGGTGTGTAATTGTAAAAGTGTTTGTAGGTACGTGTAGATAAGTAGGTTAGTAAGTAATTTGTCTATATTTGAAATTGACAAAATTAGCAGTGAACAGTTAACAGTTATGCTTAAGTAATTGTGACAACTCTGTAGGTATTTGTAAACAGTTAGGTTAATATCAGAGTTAAACATCAGAGTTACACACAATATAAAAAGACGTACAAAAAAAACAATCTCAGCGGTTATGGTAAGATAAGGTAGGTTAGATACTAGTCATTTAGTTTTCTCGTGGCGAAGTTTAGCTAGGTCTTCCTCAGATTTTATAAGACGGCTGGGCATCCCATCTTTTTCGCGTACATAAACCTTCCCGTTTGCAGTCCAACATTGTTGATACTGACTGCTCTTTATAAACTCTCTAGAAAGATAGTGCAGGCGTTTGGCTGCTGAAGTTAATGCTTCCGACACGTATATCGGTTTGTGAGGTCCTGCCGCTTGTAAGTGGGAAGTGTTAAGGCGATTTTGTACATTCTGTTTGTTATAGTTTTTAGTGGACTGTAAAAACTTTTCTTTCAATGAAGTAGATGAGAACTCAACAATAAGTGCACCCATTGGCTCCTTCTTGGTTCTCAAACGAAATACATTTTTTATATCAGATGGCGGTACCGGTAGGTTAATAATAGTACCTAGTTCTTCCACCAACCCAGTCATAGACTCTTTGGTCTCGGGGTTTGAAGCTGGGATATTTCTTATTTCAATCGTAGCAGCTTTCAGGTTTCTTTCGAGGAAGTCAACCTTCTGTTCTAATGTTTTTATTGTTATAAAGTTGACTTGGCACTCCGATTGTAGTTTATTTATTTCTAGTATGGCATCATCGTATTTATCTGATAGAAATTGCACAGAGTTTTGTATGTGGGTATTCTGGGTTCGGATCTCATCGTTCTGATTCTGAATTTGGCTGTTTTGACACCTAATCTCTTCAAGAGCTGAGTGTAGGCTGTCAATTTTATTGTTATTATGTTTTTGATCACGGACAAAATCAGAGAACATATTCTTCATTTCCATCACCATAGATTTTATACGATGCAGTTCAGCCTCATCACCACGCTTCCTTTTTCTCTGATTTTGTTCGCTGAGTTCTGTAGTGGAACCTGTGGTTAAATCAGGTTCCGAGTTGTGTAATGGTGATGATGCAGTTTTCGTTGGTGATCGGTGCATTTCGGTTATATGATTTTATTTGATGTGAAGTAACAAGAAGAACTGCTCAGAATGTTATAATGTAGTGTACTTATACCACCGTATGTATGAAGTGCTTTACTCACTCGACGATCACAACAAACTTGTTTATTGCGCGCGATTGTCCACCGTCTTCGGTTCCCGAACACAGCCGAGCGACCGCCGATCGTTAATTATCGCTCGTCCTCGGGCGAGTGTCGAGGACGGACTTTGACCTTGGCGCGCCGAACGTCGTAACCGTTGATAAAAGAATAACACGTTGTGTTGCAAAGCAAATATAAACTTTGGTTGCGTAGTGGTCACTTTATAGAAACGGGACAGTTATTCACAAAATGGTTCACACACTTAGGATTCACAATCAGGTACACTTTAGCGATAAACCATTAGTTTCCAACTAGCAGCGAATTATCGTGTGCGAGCGCCGTATGTTTACGTGCTTACGCGTTTGGGCCCGCGGGGGGAATGAATAATTTCATTTTATTATTGTTACAATTTGTTCAAGCTGATGAGTCAGATCTCTCTAATAAAAAACATTTTCAATATCTGTTAGAATTATGAATCCAATTTTACCAACAAAAAACCTTCGAGATTCCGTACGCTTCATCGAGAGACTCTACACTAATTGGCCAAAAAGCTAACCTCAGTTAAATAGACCGGATTTTAAAAGTGAAATTTTCTTCGTCATCGGCTTCGTTCGCAGACTCAGCTTCCGTCGTTCCTACGGTTTCTTAAAAGTATCTGAGTCAACGATAAACGTAATTTCGAAGGTCGTTAAAATACAACATTAAATCTATAACATGCCTACATATTCATTGAAGTAACGACTTACATTCACTTGTGGAGTTGTACGCCTACGTTACTGTGTATCTTATTTTGCACCGTTTGGTTGATTGCGTTTGCGTATCTGTTGGTTTTGATTTGATGTTGAAACAACTTATTTCAAACTACTCATGAACATCGCTTTATCCATTACCTACTTCCGAATTCACACCAGAATTCCAAATAATCGTTTCTTACATTTTGAATTTCTTATTGAAATAACGTTGACAACAATCAGTTTGTCGTCCTCTCTTATCCGTCATTTCTTGGCAATTAAGACAAAACAAAGAGCATAAATAATGCAGAAAGGTAATGAATTATAAACTTGATTGCAACGCTTTGTGGCTAAGTATCGAAACGAGTGATGCTGTCATCGATGCAAATAGAGTTGGTATATGAACATTTTATTTTGTTGAAATAGAAGAAAATTCAATTAGGATGTGGTAAAACAATGCGAGTATGTTCAGTGATGTCACCAGACTCAGAGAGTGTGACGGCCACAAGCCCATATAGAGGAGAGAACTACACATAAGTAGGTATATAAGGTAACTAGGCACACTCCACACGTTGGCATGCGGGTAATAGAAGGAGCTACGTCGTTCACTATATATCCTATTTTAGGACTTAGAAATGCTTTCCTGAGCACGTGCAATAATTAGGAATAGCGCAATGTTAAGCACTTGAGAGCTGTTGAGTAAATAATGTCAAGTTAGTTCGTGCGGCGAGGCAGGAATTGAAGCTTAGTTTAAAGTTGAAACCAACTGAAATACTGTCTACCCTAATTAAAATGGTATTGTTAATTTTTTCCATTGAAATGTGTACCAAAATGCAATTGGCAAAATATCAAAGGTACAACTGTTGTACGAATAGTTCATCAAAAAAACTTGCAAAATAGGATAACAACACACTGTCATATCATGATTTTACCTCTGTCTGCTTTTATGAAGACAAATAAAACCTTGTTTAGGCTTACGTCATGTTTGACATGTCTGCGGCTAAAATAGTTTACGAAACTGCAATTTTCAAACGAGATTTGGCTGTAGCATCTTTTGTAATGTGTTCATCGTATGATCTTATTCGACATACTTCCTCGTATAAATAGAATGGGCGTGACTTAGATAACTACAACAACAATCACCACGTGACGAAAATTAGACACAAAAATAGTTTTAACAAAGAAATGTGTTCAATGGTGAACAATCGTCGTCAAAGTGTTCAGATGTTTCTAGAACGACAGTTTAGTTTTTATTTAGTCTGTGTTGTGTGTTGACTTTGAAACTAGTTACAAGAAAATAACTAGCAGCTCGTTTCTTTAGCTTATCACTGCGCGAAGTCGTGGTGTGAAGAATTATGCGCATGTTTGTGCGTAAACGCATCCAAACATAAAATGTAAAACACCCGCAGCAGTAATCATCCAAATAATTTCCTTAAAATGCAAATAAAACGATGTATTTCAAAGCAAGCGGCGGCAACGTGCTGAATAAAAGGTTTGCCGGCGTGCATGCACTTTGCAGAACGTCTGGAATGCCCAGTGCACTTCTCAGAACACGACTGGCTCTTCATTCCTGCCCTTAGGTAGACGCGTTTCGAACCATTAGCTTTTTCTTAAACTATATGATGTACCGCCTCCCAGACTTTTATAATGACTTATACGGCATCAGTTCGTGATATATCAACTCTTTATTTTATTATAATGTTCGTATGTTACATGCGAAAACAAACGAAGTTTTTAAAAATCAGATGTTAAATATTCTGAATGTTTTCATATTTTAGCGTTTCAATGACCGTGGGAATGTAAGACGATGATGTGCTTATTATTATAACCGAGGTGCTTCTGTATCAGGAGCATCGACACGACGATGCAATAAAAAACACGTGTGGAAAAAACAAAACCATAGTTTCTGATCTCCGATATCCTAAAATATATAAACACCTATCAATATTTAGAACTGCTTAGTAATATTTAATTGTGTTGCTTACAAACACACCATTTATCGCGAAATTTCAATCAAGCTAGCTCTACTTTTTTCGAAAGATGATTTACAGAACGGAACACCAATGTGATTTATATGCTCAAGTTTAATTAAACTTCCAATTATTGTATTTGTATTGTACTTATAATTCCGATTCTTGAGATTTTAAATGGTCGATTACATAAAATTTAAAACAATCTTTCTTGAAACTAAAGGCATGAATATTCAGTTTAGAAGCTGGAGACACTTAAAACAAATTCTCGGGTTTCTTCAAATGAAAGAAGACAAAGAAACACAAAAGAGATCGGTTAAGTTATTCTACTTTCTAAGAAGTATAGTTATTTTAATTCTGCTTCAGTAATGACTTGATCGACTGTCTTTAAATGGAAATCAGCATCTTTACGAGATCATAAATTGTGGCTCAACAAGCGCCAAGTTAACGGAGATATTGTAAAATTTACAAATGTAGAATGGTCGAGATCAAGTCCAATTTCGGATAACGGTGTTTTACAAATAGTTTTTTAAAATATAGTTGACTGTATGAGGTTGTTCGTTGTATAGAGGAACACATGACCGTGTTATGTGCCGCGCTGTCGCGTCTCGTCACCAGCGCAGGCGCATAGCCTTGTCTTTATCCGCAACCGGTCGCTCGATCAATTGAGCCGATTGATTGTTACCATCCACAAATTATACTAGTCTATCTGATGTCACGTCCCTCTTGCGAACTGCATGCTTTAATGGGCGCAATTGGGTCAATCATTTAGCAAATTACATGCTTCGTTAGTTCCCATCCGATATTCACGAGACCAAAATTTAACGAACCATAAACATGGCAGCAGTTTATTGTCAAAATTAGCGTTAGCAAATCTAAATTTTACCGTACCACGAGTATAACATACTGTATTATAATAATGTGTGCCATGACAACAAATGTAATGACAGGAAACGCTTAGACAACTGGGATTTTATTGCAACGCGGGGTGAATGCAGACCGACCCATTCAAACCATGAATAGCCTCAATTGAAGAGGTTTAAATGAAGCTACGCCTTCTATTGCGACTGTTCTCGAAATAAACTCAGGCGCAAACGAAATAGCAATAGTTATATTAGACGTAAGTGAGTTTCTTCAGTTACTGCAAAAATGGGGAAAAACAATGGCCAAATTGTGCGCATTTTGTCACGAGAAATTAAGACTCAGAAAATGTTGGAATCAATTCAATGGAGCCATTGATTTATCCACTGGAGAACAATGGGCTATTTTATTGCTTATTGGAAATGGAACTGACTGACGTATCAGTTTTTACAATGCATAACATACTAGGCGTTCAGACTGGTTTAAGACTTCTGATGAATCATCTGGTTCAGGAAGCCGCGACCGTAAAAAAGAAAATGCAACATTCAAATTTAATTAGGAGTTCCTCTGAAAGAAGGCCTATTTCCATAAATAATTAGGGTCTGATAATCTTGAGTGTAGACACTCGTTCTGCCGCGTATTCTCGACGAAGGTCAACTTTTATTGTGTTAGCACTTGTAACAACTGTCTTTATGTCGTCAGATCGGTCCACAGTTCCACACTTCACGCATTTCTAACATTATGAGAACATTTTGTTGGAATAGTTGCTCTTTGTTCACTAAGTTCATTGCCAGTGTTCCCCTAAATAATGACTTTGTCCGTGAAAGGACCTTCTGTCTGATTCGGTTCCATTACGTCAACTTGAGACTAAATACAGTAGGTTCGTTCAAAAGTTTTTTTTCCGTTTGATGGTCAGACGCACGACGTGCAATGAATAGGTAAAATTGTGGTAGAAAGCTCCGCTCTGCTGCAATTTCTTCGAACTCATTATGCAATTTCCAGTTTAATGTCACCTGGCCTCTTAGTAATTGTTGGTTTTACACATTTATTTTTGTTCAATACATATGGTATTACTTAGTTGTTGTTGTTGAAAGTCATCGTTGAGTCACATCACAGTCACCTGTTTATCATGAAGCATCCAGGCGCCATACAAAGCTTCATTATACATGAAATTTACTAATTTTGTATTTTATGCTTATGAATGATTATGACATTAAGGCTAATGGCTAAAGATTGGCTTATCTTTGAAGATTAAATTCTTTATCTAGTCAGAAACTCTGACGTTGGCAATAAACAATTGAAAATTAAACTGAAAACGAATGGATATCATAATTTTATACAGAAAAGTACTTCACTACAAATACCAAGCATGATAAGGCGCATAAACTCAAGGAGAAATACTAAAGTTGTAAGTAATGACATGCGTCAGCGCAAGAAATGAAGACGAATGCTCACAAGTTTCACAACACAAAGAGACTGTAACCTTATTGTCTTTGGAGGCGACAACCGTTGCAGTACCACGAAACGCAACACCAGGCAGCACAAACTGTATACACAAGTCACAGAAACACTGAACACGATAGCAAACTAGCACGTGATTTACCAAAATTGACACATGAATGTATGATGAGCGCAGTGCGCAAGCGCGCAGGGTGCGCAGGCGGCGGAGGCAGCGCCGCGTCGCGCCTCGCCAGCGAGCCTCCGACTCGCCTGTATGTACACACCGCCCTCGGTAAATTCTTTGCATAAATAAACGAGAAAGCTCCAGCTAGCCCACTAAAGTATCGCTTCTATTGCACTCACTTCGCGAAACAAGATGCACTGCTTCCAAAACAACTTAAAAGTACCTTACCTTTTACACTGCGCAGTAATGATGTTCTATCACGATCGATGAAGAAAAAACAAGCGAAAACCAGGCACAGTCACGTTCGTGCGGATACGTCGAGAGCAATGGCGCCGCGCCGCCGGTTCGTTCGTCGGTTGTCGAGTAGAACGCAGACTAGGAAGGCAAGCCTTGTTTGAACAGTGGCGTGAGCCCAGATGGCCTCCTACCTCCTCTGCGCCGTGCGCTTCAGCTCTGCCCAGAAAGAGACAGCACTAGTTTTAT
The DNA here is from genome assembly GCA_905475445.1 of Ochropleura plecta. Lineage (NCBI taxonomy): Eukaryota > Metazoa > Arthropoda > Insecta > Lepidoptera > Noctuidae > Ochropleura > Ochropleura plecta. Next base: position 16,444,969 of record FR997723.1, read on the forward strand.
CAACCTTCTCTTTTACCTGTGGTGCAGCAACCTACATCATACTGGTGCGTCGAATAAATTGAACAATGTCGTCTGATATTTGCTCGTTTGATTAAAAAAATATGCGAAAATTCATTATGAGCTTTGTTTTCGTTACCTACACCTTCACCTGCCACCTGTTGTAAAACTGTAAACAAATGAAACTTCGTTTGCGTGACGCTAATGTTTCAAATAAAACGAGGCGTGCCAGACGCTGAAAATGAGTGTTAGGTACATAAAACAAAATAAAATTATTTCATCAATATTTACTAAACAATGTAAAGAAATATCAAACTATTTAGGAAACTCTATCTTAAGCAGAAAACATAATGTAAAGTGTGTAAAAAAGTTGAAACCAAAGAACCCGTGTAAGTGATTTCTATGGAAAAGTTTTCAGAGTGCTGCCATCTTGCGGAACATTGGAAGTTCTTTATCATTGGCACTTTACCAACGAGAATGTATAGACCGGGTGTTTTGCTGATGAGTTTTCGAGCTCAGAGCTTCAATTAAAGATAGGTAGATGGCGCTCATTGGTAGCACCATTTAATTTAAAATAAAGTCATCAAAAAGAGGCAATCCATTGACACAAAATCATTTTAAAAGACAACAAAAATACGCCTTGCCAGATCTCGCACTTTTGTGCAACCAAAAAGATAGAGAGAAGAATAATTTAAAAAATATATAATTTTACTATTAAAACAAATGCTTTCGAGATGCTCGAATTTCAAATGCATTTGGTTTTCGCACCAAAAATCAACAGAAAAACTGCGCATTAAATACTCTTTCAAACAAAAACAACTGCATGTCCAGACGCGCGTACGGTAGGCCTTTGTATCAACGTATCAACCACCTGTCAGAGAACTTTAAAGTTGTGTTGTCAGTCACGTAGGTAATGTTTACAGGTCAATCTGATGAAAGAACAACGAAAACAAATCTAATAAAGAGTGAAGAAATTGTATCAGAAGAGAATAATATTCTAATGATCTGTTTATCATCATCGTTATACTGATAACGATGATGATAAATAGATCATTTCCAGGAGTGATACTGCTACAGCACTGACTGTAGCAGTATCACTCCTGGAAATGGGTCTCTCACAAGGCTCGCCACTTAGACCAATCTTCGGTTACTCGCATCCAGCTGCTACCAGTCGCCCTTTGCAGATTCTCGCTCCATCTGGCTGGAGCGGCGTCCCACACTACGCTTTCCTAAGTCTCCACTGACTCCACTGTAGAATTCGTTTATTTCAGCGTTTATATTTCTGCGACAAATGTAACCGGCCCACTGCCACTTACACACTAGCTTCCTATAGAGAGAATTCTCGGATTCGGGTTTTTAGTTCAGATGGGAAATCATCCCTTTATGTTCCGGGGCCGCGGTATCTCTTTCGAACAACCCGCAACCCCGGCAGGTGTTGGCCTTGGTAGGCCCCTCTGCTTTGTTGAAATCAACGCGCCGTCGACACGGCCTGTCGTCAGAAGACGGTCGGACGGTGAGCTACCCATTGTTCACCGTCCACAGACGGTAGCCTGGAGCCGTCTCGCGTCTGGATGACCCTACATCCAAATCAAAAGATTAACTATTTATAATATTATAGACTAGTAGTGTTTTAGAAACCTCAGTTTAATACAAAACTACCAGTACCAACTAAATACACAGACATAAATATAGTCAGAAAGCCGTTTGAAAGGAATCTCTTTGATTACGTCGCCGATGCCGGCTAGTGTGAAGCTACATTAAATCGATAGCTGATAATAACGATTTATCAATGTGCTCGATGTTGGATCGTGAAAGTCAAAATCGATTAGCAACCTTCTGATTGAATGTTTAGCAAATAGAAAGTGCTGTTGTTATTTTTTTGATGTTCAATGTTTGTGAGGCGTTCGAATTTGTCAATAAACATTAGAGTGTTAGTTTCCTGTCGTTAAGTCTTGTCGATTTTGATCTAAGATTAGAAGTGTACTCACACTCACATGATCTAAGTGTAAACATATGGACAGAGGATTTGTGTCGTAATAGCGACTATGATTTAATATTTCCACCTGAACTATAACTGGAGTGCTTGGGAATCTTCTAGTTACGGAAATATTGTAGGACAGTTCAATAGTTTTTAATTTTTTTTGATACAGTTTTTAATTTACTTTAAATACTTCTCGGATCCCCATTCAATGCATTCATCAGCACAATGTTTGAAGTGCGTTACTTTGAGTCTTACAGTAAAACATGAATTTTCACAAAAAAGTGTTTTCCGGTAATTTTTGCGTAGAGTTAATTAAATTGTCGTACAAAATGCTTGATTGACGACTCCGTGAAGGGTCCACTAACACCTGGTATATTTATTTTGCCATAACTGAACCGTACCATGCGCTACACACTTATCTTTATAATTGACATCAAGGAACCACTTTCGCTGGCATTACTAATGGAACTTCAGAACATATCGACAGGCAGGACGTTTACTAGTGATAAATCCAGGTCCAGAATCAGTGTCCACTTTCGAATAGTCAGTAGCCTTTATATTATTCATTTAGGATGTAATAAATTGGTAGGGAAGTAGCGAATCCATAGATCACAAGCCTGCGGGCTGAGGTGCTTTACTCCGGTCGCTGGTGAAATATTAGATATCTGTTGTGTTACAAAGAGTTATGAATTGTGTGAGGTGTGCAGTGTTTTTGTAATTTTAATTCGGTAACAATGCCTTGAGGGTGGACAATTTTGACATGCTTTTACTAGTTTTACCCGTTTCTAACTATGTAATAAAATCTTAGAAATAAAATTTGACCCACACGAACTTCGCACACAAGTTTTGTTTTAATGACAATGTGTGAAATTAGCTTAGTGACGTTATGTACTTATATTTTAAAATTTTGAATTTAAATCCAATATGGCGGACTCCTAAAGATGGCGGATCAGTTAGTTTTTGTGAGTTCCCATGAACTGGATGTCAAATCAAAGGGTTTGCTGAAGAGAATACGACAAAGCGTCTTTTTATAAACATTTATTTTTTTATTATAAGAAGAATGAACGTGGATTGAGTGGCTGATTGTATGTCTTATTGTGATCAATGTGCTTTCAAGTGTAATTGTTAGAATTATGGAATGATATCGTCATTGTTGACACAGTCCCCCTTAACCCCACGAATTTCCTAAGTTTCGGGGGAACTTAATATATAAGGGTGTTCAAAGAATAAAAAAACGCGTAAGTTAAATAAAGATTTAAAAATATTGTTTTGGAACTAATCTAGAACAGCACTGGTAATGGCTTTTGATAAAACAAAACATTGTGAGGAACCCTAACTTTCATGTTCTAAATTTAACGTACGGTCCTTTTTGAATACGAAGCAGTTAGAAAGCTTTATTTATCAACTTTTTTTTAATGCAAATGATTAGGTGTTACAAGTTAAGTATCCACTTAATCTTACCATCTTATCTCATGCTATTTCCTGAACATTTATGTTAATACTTAAAAGCAATTTGTAGAGTCAAGCATTTTAAACTTAGACACAAGTGGCTCTTAATGCTGCTAGTTTTTTTGACACAGTCATTTTATCTTATTGTCGTAATTAATTATTTACACTTTAAAACAAGCTGTTAGTCACTTGAAAGGTGGATGACATTGCTTGTTTCTTGAAAATTATTGCATTAGCGGCAATTTCAAGGTTTTGAAAGGATACCAAGTTACGTTGGCTGAGAATAATCGTATTCTTTTTGGGGTTTCGGATCTCAAAAGAAAAAAACGAATCCCTTATTGGATCACTTTGTTGTCCGTCTGTGTGTGTGTCCATGTTGGAACGGCTGAAGGTATCGAGTTGAAGTTAAACCAAATACTATAAGTCTGTGGTCTCTTTGTCCTGTGAAAAATCAATCCTCTAAGTCTACGCAGTCAAAAGATATGGCCGTTTATGTCGCAAGTTTGTACGAAACCCCCGGTGCACGAGTCTGACTCGCTCTTGGCCGGTTTTAAAGGTTACATTAAGTTACATAATAATCGGGGTTTCAAGTTTGCTGAACTGTGTTCTTTGCCGTGTGGACTTCATGAAAGGAAAGGCCAATTCTGCACTACCCGTAAATGTCGTAAGCCATAATCAAAGGATAGTCGCAAGAAAGTTGTAAATTACGTTCTGCTTGCTAATAATAGTTTAACAACCCTGTCACTTAGGCATTAACAATTCGTCAAAATGGGAATAAGCTGAAAACTCATATTACACCTCAATTTTGGCGTTCGTTCTAAAAGTTGTGACAAAAGACTCATAAAATCTCGTGTTTTTGAGATTACCAACGTATTTATGATTATACTACCTGCAAGCCGCGGCTTCGCTCGCGTTAAATTCGGGGTAACACAGTTCCCCTTTCCTGATTTGCAGGTACCTGCTACCTGTAGTTTTGCCCTTGCTCCTCATTTATTGTAATAGCAAAGCTAAGTTTTCCCTTTTTTTTCCCTCTTTCTCCCACATTTCTCCCTTTTTTAAAAAAAAATATTATGCCTATGTCCGTCTCCAGGGTTCCAACTGTCTCTGTACCAAAATACATCAAAATCGGTTTAGCCATTTAGGCGTGAAGAGGTAACAAACAAACAAACTCACTTTCGCTTTTGTAATATTAGTAGGGATTTATCCTGTTATGATAGTTTTTTTTTAAATAGATAACACTACATCAATGCGATCTCCAAACCAAATGTAAGTACTGGAGATAGTAATTGGTTACTTGCTCTAATGATCATTTACTACTTCACTGAATTAACAAGCTTGTATACGTACATACTTGTCTGTAGACGAGTTTAAGTAGATATAAATGATAGTATCATTATTTCAACTAGCATTTTTTGCGCAGCTTACTGTCCGCTCCTCAGCTTCATTGCTCGGTGACGTCAACTTCAAAGCTTGCCGCTACTTCGCGAGCTTTCACCGACGATCGCTGCTTATTATTTAACCAGTAACAGCTAAGCTGTCACGATATTGTAGGCCGAACAGTTTAATTAAGTAAAAATTGCACTAGTAACGATTTTAAATCTGTGCTAGCTGAGCCCACCGGTTTCACCCACTGCTCAGGTTTTAGATAGATATAATATTCTTTATTATGTACACCATACAAATGAAAAGAATAACAATATACAACTTATAAATAGGGTGACACAATGGGCGGTCTTATCGCTAAAAGCGATCTTTTCAAGACAACCTTTGGATGGATTTAAAGGAGGAGATACAGTACTGTAGGTAGTCTGTGGTGTTTCATTTTACGAACGAATTACATTTTACAGCTACATTTATAAAAAAATACTTATATATAAATACATATAAAATAATAATCATGAAGAGCAAATAAATATTTCATGTTGTTGTTTAAGGAGAGAGGTAGTGCTTTTAGACACTAGTTTTAAAAATAGACAAGGTTTGAGCGCTCCGTACAGACACGGGCAGGGCATTCCATAGCCGTACAGCTTGAGCTTTAGCTGCTGCCTGGACCGAGATAAAAAGAAAGTAGGTTCATCCAGAACTTATTGAACAGGCCAAATTGATGGAATTAATACCACCGTGAATTTCATACAATCCTAGTAAGAAAATCATTAGTTGGTTCTTTCAAAAACTGGCATGTACAGGCCGAACTGTTGGAATGAATACCACCGTGAATTCATGTCAATCCGGCCACGGAATCGCGTTCTCCATACGAAATTTGCAACCCTGTTTAACCCCGTTAGGGCGCGCTATCTGCCGAGCTGTTTTGTGAATCTTAACCATCTAGGGCGCCACCCAAACGCATGCAAAAAAATCATTGAAATTGGTCCAGCCGTTTAGGAGGAGTTCAGTGACATACACCGTACAGCAGAATTAAATATATACATTTTTGATCGAAGATATATATAGAAGATGTAATAGGTAGGTATGGAGCTATTCCTTGATTGAGTGACTGACAGACAGAACACGTCCTAAAAAACTCAGCCGCTGAAGATAGAAACTCTAATTGTATTCTCCTTTTGAGGATGTAGAGTGTACTAAGGTTTTTCCCTGAGTATACTAACGGGCTTAAAGCACTAGTTCGATTCTAAGAAAGTTTTTAGATCTCAGCTCGCGTCTAATAAATCTTGAGCCGTCGCAAAAGAGAGAACCGAATGAGATTAGTACCGATTGTTTATGCCTTCAACTTTGCTAGCCTGAAAAACAGCGATATAAAATTCGCCGTATTGTCTCAAGATTTAATGGATACCCTGCAGGATGATTGATTGATTGAAGTAACTATCTCAAATGGACTTTAACATTTAGATGATCTAGTTCCCAATGTTGATCAAAATGTTTTAGATTGTATCTAATGGGTGTTCATAATGTTTTCTATTCAATTTATGAAGCTTTTACCATTTGTTTGAGAAGTGCTATAGTTATTTGTAGTGTTATTCGTAGTATTTTATCTGCGTATTGCTATCTAATACAAAACTATGTCTAGGTTACTCTCGTCGAGGCCTTGCATGGTGTCGAGTACATAGATTTCATTGCATTAAAGAGCATGGATTTTCAGTTTTATTTTCTTGATATTCTTTAAGAAATTCTTCTTTTTGGTGAAATTGTTTTTATAGGAGAAAATATGTGACATAAACTAACCCGCAGTAAGCCCGTGTGCTGGATTACGACCCACTCTGAGAGAAGATACTGGTATTCCAGTATTCTGAGTATGTGTTTTTTGTTTTTACTCAACTGGCAGGTGGTCATGTGTCTTTTTTAAATTTTGATAACACATTTTTAATGTAATAATTTAACTGATTAGACGTTGTTACCTTGGTCACTGGTGATTAGCCTTAATTTCTGCGGTTTCCACAACATTAAATTTGTCCAAAAGAATCAAAATGGCCATTGCGGTATTGCAGAAGTATGAATGATTAATTATAAATATTTGTATAGTAATTATGAATAAGTACTTGTGTATTACGTGGGCCAGTCTTCGTACTGGATCAGCTTGTTTCTTATTTCGAAGGTCTTGACAACGGTAATTAGCATTTTACTGGCATCGTTTATCTATGGCAATTTACTCTTTATGACAGACAATTTGGATTGCTAGGTATCCAGATTTTGTATGTTCCTTACTGGTTATTCTTATAATGAGACACTGATGGCTACATAAGTATAATATATGTATCAGTAAGCAGAAACATTTATTTATTCATTCACTAGCTTCCACCCGCGACTTCGTCCGCGTGGCATAGTTACTTTGGGCTAACGCTAACTTTAACCCGCATGATGATAAAAAAATGTGTGTGTCAGCTCCGACGCACGACTGGAGTTTACTCGTTAAGTACGAGTATCTAACCATACGCAAAAAGAGTTTATTCAACTGAAAAAAGATTAATATCATATGAAAGGGTAAATTCACAAATTAATGAAATAACATATAGTATATAGGTATAGTCGCCTATACAGCATACCATATGTACGTCTTAATACACTCACAGCCAAATTAGAAAGTGGCGCACTAAAGGTGCGCACCAAAAACGTGACACATTTTCGTTACTTTAGTAGGTTTTACCCCTCGGATTTTTCTCATACCGGGCGCCTTATGTATGAAAATCGATTCTTAAGGAGTAAACTCCAAAAAAATATCTTTTTCTCCCCTTTTCTTCCCTCTTTCTTCACCTTTTCTTTCTCACTTTTTTTAGCCTATGACGGTCTCCAGGGTCCCAACTATCTCTGTATCAAAACTCATCAAAATCTGTTTACCCATTTAGGCGTGAAGACGTAACAAACAAACTCACTTTCGCTTTTATAATATTAGTTAGGATGTACCAATTTGCATTTTGTTTGAATTTGTGTCCGTTTTCTTTGAACATTTCAACATTTTGGTAGAAATGCATTTGTGTTTGTAGCTTTTCGTTTGTATCAATATCGACAACTAGTTACTAGTTCAGACTAACTTACTTATCAATTTGCAGGAAAAAATTGGGTATCCTGTTGTCCTTGTTGTAGCTTTATCCAGACCAATACAATAAGCTCTTTGCTCATGACACATATCTGCCAATTGTGACCAGCTCGGTGATAACAGTTCCCTGTAATTATGTGAGTCAATTCGTGATAAGGAGTTGATAGGGAATTTAATTTAATGATGATTTTTTTTTTAAAGCCATGCTCTAATTAATGTCGAGACCATTTTCCTGTTTTCATTTTAATTTGGTTTATTTGTCAAGATGATTGGTAATGCCCATTTCTTTCAGAGATCGATTTAGTTTGTTAAGTATCTTTTAGTTTAGTTATTGGTTTCTGAAAGTTAAGGAGAAAGCGCTACAAAAGCACGCGAAATTAAAATTTTCGTCGAGATCGGCTTCCAAACTAGTGTATGTTCTCGTAATCGAATCGTCAAACCGGCAAAACGCTATTCACAGATGCGTGTGGAGTTCCTTTTTTGAAACATTGCAAGGTAAAAATTTAACAGGGTACGTAACATTTTGTTTTTTGAAGTGAAACTTCTTTATCGGGGTTGGAAAAAAATTCGCGTCACATTTTTCGGTTACGCGCCATCTTTTTCTTATCCCTACCACGCGTGATTCGAAGTATACTTTCTCCAGCGGAGTAGGGATTGGTAAATGTCTCCAATGTATTTTGCGGCCCGTCAGGACAGGTTAAGCAACCCTTGCCGAGGATTGGAAATGGATGGGTTACCACAGGGGGCCAGGTTAAGCAACCCTTGCCGAGGTTTGGAAATGGATGGGTAACCACAGGGGGCCAGGTTAAGCAACCTTTGCCAAGGTTTGGAAATGGATGGGTAACCACAGGGGGCCAGGTTAAGCAACCTTTGCCAAGGTTTGGAAATGGATGGGTTACCACACGGGGACAGGTTAAGCAACCCTTGCCGAGGTTTGGAAATGGATGGGTTACCACAGGGGGCCAGGTTAAGCAACCCTTGCCGAGGTTTGGAAATGGATGGGTTAACACAAGGAGCCAGGTTAAGCAACCCTCACCAAGGTTTGGAAATGGATGGGTTACCACACGGGGCCAGGTTAAGCAACCCTTGCCGAGGTTTGAAAATGGATGGGTTACCATACGGAGCCAGGTTAAGCAACCCTCACCAAGGTTTGGAAATGGATGGGTTACCACAGGGGGCCAGGTTAAGCAACCCTTGCCAAGGTTTGGGAATGGATGGGTTACCACAGGGGGCCTGGTTAAGCAACCTTTGCCAAGGTTTGGAAATGGATGGGTTACCACAGGGGGCCAGGTTAAGCAACCCTTGCCGAGGTTTGGAAATGGATGGGTTAACACAAGGAGCCAGGTTAAGCAACCCTCACCAAGGTTTGGAAATGGATGGGTTACCACACGGGGCCAGGTTAAGCAACCCTTGCCGAGGTTTGAAAATGGATGGGTTACCATACGGAGCCAGGTTAAGCAACCCTCACCAAGGTTTGGAAATGGATGGGTTACCACAGGGGGCCAGGTTAAGCAACCCTTGCCAAGGTTTGGGAATGGATGGGTTAACACAAGGAGCCAGGTTAAGCAACCCTCACCAAGGTTTGGAAATGGATGGGTTACCACACGGGGCCAGGTTAAGCAACCCTTGCCGAGGTTTGAAAATGGATGGGTTACCATACGGAGCCAGGTTAAGCAACCCTCACCAAGGTTTGGAAATGGATGGGTTACCACAGGGGGCCAGGTTAAGCAACCCTTGCCAAGGTTTGGGAATGGATGGGTTACCACACGGAGCCAGTAATAGAGTTTTATTCAAAGTGCCTTCGATCCTCGAATTTCTAAACGATGATGAACACGAAAACGAAAACGATGTTCTTTTATTTTTCGATAAGTCCAAAATGAAACAGAATAATGATGTTTTTAATGACATATTTAGTTCCTATCACAATCTGTTCTTTTCTGCATATTACTTTTACAAAATAATGTCGAAGTTTCACTTCTTACGAGTGTACGCTACATTTTTACACGCACATTTTTTTTTAAAGTTGCCCCACACTAGGAAGTTTTCCTGTATCGTGGGTGCGTTTACAAACATTTAAACTCACATACACAAACAGCCAGACCCGAAAAAAACTATCTGTAGGTCATACAGATATTTGTCTCCTGCGGGGATCGAACCCGCGACACGCAGCGCAGGAGGCAATCTCTCAGCCACGGCGCCAACCGTGTCGTCAAAATATAAATCTGTGGTAGAAAATTTAAAGTGATAAACATATTTTTTTTACCAGGTATTTGATTTTGACAGTATGATTGACGTCTTCGCATCGTAGCATGGTTGTGCAGACATGTCAAAATTGGCCGATTACGAATCTGTGAATTACGTTTGGAGGACTATTTGATTATACTCACGGCACGATTGCAATCGAGTGGTTGTTAATAGCTCTGCAGATGCAGATGCGACTGCCTATCTGATTTCCACAACCCTGTTACTAGATAACACGGTACTCCTTTGCAAGACTTACATAATATCACGCATATAATCCGCAAAGAGTTCGGCAGAGGTGTAGGTACCAAATAGAACACCAACATTTCGCCTATTAATAAAATAAATAATATTTTTTTTTGTATTTTAAATGTTTTTTGTTTGTTTTTTTTTATCTATGAAATATCTAAAAATATGATATATTTATTAAAATACGTAAGAAAATGAATAAACGAAAAAAAATATTTATTTCCTGCAAACTATAAGTAAATTGTTCTTATAATTAAGGTTCAGTACTTAGTTTAATGTTAGTGCTGATTCTTATTCTTAATATGGTTAGTTTTAACTTAATGATTTACTTACCTAATATCGTTAGTTGGTTAGTACTTATCCTAGTTTGACTATATTGGTATATTAGTCTGCAAGCAGCCCTGTATGAGTAAAGGCGTCCTCCAAAGATGCCCCATGTCTCTCTTTTTTGTGCCACTTTGGTCTACAAAGCGGCCAGCGTGTCAATGGTCTGCCTCGCCTATTAACCGGGCACAAATCGAGGCTGCCACTGAAAGAATCCTGATCGAAAAACTTTTTTGTAAAAAAAAAAACATCTAAAAAGTGGAAAATAACTTTACTTCCGAAAGTCGGTGACTTTTGTTGGTTTCGTTGACTTTGTGCAATATATCACATATTTTTTTATCGAATATTCTTTTTCCATTGTTATTACTAAAAGATTAGCAGATCATCCATATAGACTTAGCCGAAAAAATATGTATTATAGACGATAACTCATAATCTACCAAAACAATATAAATAAAATTCGTATGGAACCATCTGGAAACTATACCCTATCAAACAAAAAATAATTTTGCAAATCGGTTCAGGCGTCTTTCAGTAATCGGTGAACATACATAAAAAGATTCCGACGAATCGAGAACCTCCTCCTTTTTTTGAAGTAGGTTAAAAAGCACAACAACACTGCCCAACCTGGGAATCGGACCATAGACTTCTAAGACATTCTACCTAACTAACTAACAATAAGTTCAAACACTGCCCATTTCGCACATTGTTCTTAAAGTAGCCTACAGCGATATCAGCGATTGCCTGTCACATCTGATCTGAGATTCGTAATAGGAAACAAACTCTTGGGGCTATAATTTTAACGAGACAACTCTCAAATGTAATTTAGTTTGTGTTGTAGTACATACTTATCTAGATTTACATGCGTTTCTTTTTTTTTTTTAAGAGAAATCGAAAATTATGCAAGCTCCTTTTTAAACGTTTTGCAAGTGACCTTTATTTAACTTCGTATAATTTAAAAGTGCGTCGCTTGAATGGAACGGCTGAGCCCTAAGTTTAAGTTGATGTTGATGTTGGTGAGCAATAAGAGAGTTTTGAATGTACTCCTAAAAAGTAGTAGCAATTAATAAAATTTTTGGTCAAGGAGATACCCGATGCCGTGTCCACGCGACGGTTCGTTCGTGTTCCACGCGCGCCTCAAAGAGATGTCAGCAAAGCAGAGGAGCCAGCCAGGGCCGGGGTAATAGGTTGTTCAAAGAAGATATGGCAGCCCCGGATCACAAAGGGCAAAATTAGGAACATCTATGCGTTTTAGGTTTTAGTCAGTAAATGTTTGACACTTTCTTCCAGAACAAATTCAGACCAAAGAATTGCCTTACGGACGCATTAACACCACCGCCGCTCGGCTCAACCCCCCTGGACTCCTTCATCCCCGCTTACGGCGCCCAACTGCGCTGATCCTAGCGCAGGTGACTCGATTCCCCTGCTCATCGCCAGCTGGATTTAATGGCGGTTGAGCCCATAACCACTTAGTCACAGAGGGTCGTGGTTAGGAGTGGAAAAGCGCCTGGTGGTTTCTGTTACGTCTATGTCTTAGGGAATTAGACCAAGAACAGGGCGGCGACCTCGTGAAGGTGAATCCACCAGACTTGTCATGGGAACCTACGCGACTGTTGCGCTCTCCCCCAAGACCTCGCCACCTATACTACCAAGGCTTGCATCTATACTACCAAGCAAAGCGTGTGCAAAGCGTGTCGTGCAACCGCAAAAGGATAAATACATCCCCTACCCTTTCCAATGTTAAACTCTCAATCATAATTATACATACATTAAGTCTTAGATTAACCTGCTCCCTGACTAAGCTTTTATTCAATATAATTTTACGTTATTTGTTTGTGTAGGAGTTTTTGCTCTCACCTGTTCACTAACCTGAGGCCGACTTTCATCCTGACCAATTAAGGGGCCCTGTTATAACTAGATTTTATACTAGTCATTAAACCGAGCCACATAAACGTTTTGTTTTATGTTTATGGGATGTATATATATTTTAATGAACCTGTTATTCGTACCCTGATATTATCTACATAGATAGACACGTTGATTTTGAAAGTAGGTAAGGTTTTAAATACGACGAGCCCTGAAAGTCCCTGTTTTTTTTGTAGTTTTGTTTTTGAACTTTTATTTATAACATCACGCCTGTAAACCCCGAAGGGTTAGGCAGAGGTGTAGGTACACCTCTCAAATGTGAGTGTACTGTTAGGTAATAGTACACTCACATTTGATCAGTTATGTTTAACAGTCGGGACATATTATTATTTGAGCCAGGATAGAGTTTTAATGGGTCCCGGCTGATACTGAATATTGGACTTATTTTTAGGGTTCCGTACCTCAAAAGGAAAACACGAAACCCTTATTGGATCTCGGGAACGCGTTTAGGTTTCGGGTTGAAATTAAAACTATATACTAAAGTCTGTGGTCCCTTAGATTTGTGGAAAAATCAACCCTCTAAGTCTACGCAGTCAAAGGATATGGCCGTTTTAGTAGCAAGTTTGTACGGAACCCTCGGTGTGCGACTCGCTGTTTTTAATTAAAGTTAGTTTTTGGCAATAAAAATAAACTCATTGCTAAAAAATCGTACGATGTAATAGATGACTTTTTCAGAACATAAAACTCGTTGCTAAAAAATCATACGATGTAATAGATGACTTTTTCAGAACATAAAACTCGTTGCTAAAAAATCGTACGATGTAATAGATGACTTTTTCAGAACATAAAACTCGTTGCTAAAAAATCGTACCTACGATGTAATAGATGACTTTTCCAGAACATAAAACGGAACCGGAAAAGTACACGATTTTGTGTGCCTCTTTCGAAGTACATATATAATGCTATATCAGGAATCAGATATTAGTCTAGACATGGTACGGAACGCTCTGGTTTTCATGCAATTAAAAATGACTTGACTTTTAATAAGGATAAGGTTCTTAATTAGTTTTTATATCGAGAGTCAATAGTGCGCCCGCGCCGGCAGACCGTAAACGTGAACGCTAATCAGTACAGAGTACAATGAATGCCGCGTGTACAGACGAGCACAAAATGTTAAAGTAATTAAAACAAGAAATAAAAGTATTTTACTGAATTATGGATGTACAGTTGATGATTAGTATGCGGTGCTATTTTTTTAAGGACAATTAGAGAGGATATCATCAAATAACTTCACCCCCCCCCCCCCGGTGGACCCACCCATGTTCCTTCTTCTGCCCTTTGTGTTACGGGACTGCGGTATCTCTTTCGAACAACCCGCAACCGGGCAGCAATAAAGGAGAGTTAGGTAAGAGTAAAAGGGTAAGGGGAAACTAGTTCGTAAACAAAAACAAAGACATAAGATATATTGAAAGTATGTACTATTTAACTGTACGTATAGTCTACGGCGGAGCACGCGCGCATCCTGCATGTTTGGTAAATATGAAGTGAACTCAGTGACCCTCGCGCCTAGCGGAATACACGTGTATGCGTTTGCGCAGTTCCTGTTACGACCTATTTGTTTATGCGCAGATTTGCAGAATAACAGGTACTTAACGATTTTTCTAGTAATGAGCAGGTCTGTGGAAGTAACGGTCTTGTTTACCTCTTGGATTCTAGATTTTTGTGTGACTACCTCCCGTCTATCTTTTCACCTTGTTCCATGTGATGTGATGAGTATTCGGAATGTGAAACCATTTGAAGTTTAAACGGTCACCTTTTCAAACAAAGTTTTTTTTTGTTTTATGTAATCAAAGCCTTTGTTATAATTATAAATAACCTCAATACCTATCTAAGTTGTATCTTAAGATCTATAAATATTTGATAACACTAAAGTATATTGACACTTGTTGTACAATATTATAAAAAATGTTATTAGCAATAAAGTTGTTTGTAGATTATGTAATCTGCCCGTTGTAGTGTTTTGCACTAAAGAGCATTCAACTTGAAAAGAAAAAAAACAAGTTCTCTAGTTCTTAATTCAAATAAAATGAAGAATCGGAAGCTATGTTTGAGTCCTGGCCACTTATATAACACGAAACATCAAAACCTCATTACTGTTCGTATGAAAGTCTTACATGAATCTAATAACTGTGATCGGTCTTAAGATATCTGTATCTTGTTCTCACAGGCTCTTCAACGAGGAATATCTTGCACTTTCTATCAGATATGTGCTTTTACTTTTTGCTATTAATTCGCAACTATGTAAGCTTAGAAATGTTACAACATAGTTGGAGAGCTTTCGAAGGGAGAGGACACATTTTCAGCTTTTTTAGGGTTCCGTATCTCAAAGGGGAAAACGGAGCTCTATTTGAATCATGTTCTCCGTCTGTCTGTCTGTCATTCTGCCAAGACCCTGTATCTCGAGAACGCGTGGAAGTATCGAGCATATTGAAATAAAAAAAAAAATACCATATACTCTGTGGTCCCTTTGTGCTGTGAAAAACTCAACTCTCAAGTTTACGCAGTCAAAGATATAGCTGTATCGCAAGTTTGTACGGAATTTTCGGTGCGCGAGTCCGACTAGGTTCTTTTTTCTGTCACCTTGATGATAAATTGATTGTTTAATAATAGATACATCTATTGATTTATGTTGATGTTGTGGTATGATTTCTATAACTTTTAACATGATTGAAATAGGCATAGCTTTTATGTCTCTTTTTCTAATTTGATCACCATAATTTTGACGACGATGTGACGATCTAGAATGATCGTAAGGTTAACTGGCAAAATAACAAGTAAATTATCAAGTTTACATAAACGGGAGCCTCTGCCTTATACGGCGTCTCCAACAGAGAACCACTATAGGTGGTCTCATAGGTAGCCGGGAGCTACCTGAACTAGTTATTATAAATGATCTATTAAAAGAGAAAGGAGTGTAGTATAAATTGTAACAACGTCGATTAATTACTTAACATCGTAAAAGCACATTCAAAGGTTCTAACACAAATAGGCAGTGTAAACGTAAAGTAAACACGTCAATTTCAAAATTAAAAATACTTTTAACATCAAATCTAATATATAAAATTTTCATGTCACAATGTTCATTCCTACCTACTCCTCCAAAACCGATTCTTATATTGACGTGATAACGTCTTTAAAATCGTTTTAGTCGGGTGACATGTTCAGAAACTTGTGTCACACCAAAACCTCACAAGCGACATTTCATAAAGATGGTAGCGCCATCTGTTACTTGGCTCGAAAAAAAAACTTTAAATTAGTACTTAATTTCATTTTAGATGTCACTACTGGTGATAACTTATATCACCAATAAGACGTTATCACGTAAACATCTCGATCGTAAACGTTCGTCGATCGTTTTTTTAATGCATATGCAGCAAATCTGAGAATCGGCTACTATCTATTTTTCATACTCCTAAGTGATAAGGGGCATCAGCAGCCGGTGAAACCGCTGGGAACAGCTGGTATTTTATAATTAAAAGTATTTTTTCTTATCCATGAATGGTACTCATATTTTTGAATAAAGAATCAACGTTTACACCGCGTGGTTGTAATAACAATTCATTTTTTTTTCGAACTCTTTTTTTAGACGAAGGAAACTCAAGACCGGTGAAATTGTAATCGGACATAGACCAACGTCCTGCCATCATTTGCAAATACAGCCTATAAACATACTATTGGTGGACTACCGGTTTTTATTCGATGACAAGAAGATCGGATAGCGTGGACCCCGTATGGGTCACCTTCTAAGTTTTATGAAATGGTTTCAAAAGCTCTTAGGATCCCATTGCACCTTAATTGTAGAACTGAAGCTGCTGCAATACCCAGGGTTGCGGATTGTGCGAAAGAGATACCACAGCCCGGAACATAAAGGGCAACTGAAGGAACTGCTCCACCCAGGGCGGAAGAAGTTATTTGATCATTTCCCATTATTTATTTGTTTTAGTTATTTGCAAACTATTTTAGGTTTTCTCTCAATGAGTCCTTCTTAATTGCAAGGATCTCTTGCCAAGTGATATAATTTAACACCAACGCCTTTTTGTTTGCACAAACCAATTTCACACATAGGTATTTACCGACAATATGGGACTTCAACACTGTACTTAGCAGAATTGAGCTGTTGACCACTGTTATAAATAGCATATGAATAAATTATATACCGTTGAGTTATGAAGGTATGTATAATGCCTTTGATTCCTCCTTAAAAATAAATTGCTAAGAAGTTCGTTGCCCTTTGTATGATCTACAGTTAACTTTGTACGTCGATTTAATCATTTAACTATAGTTAATAATGTTAGTCATCTATTACCACCAATAATAAATTGTTGCAAATTGCTGTTTACTGGTGTTAATGATTCAGCTGTAGGCAGTTTATTTTTTATTGATTTTATTGGCTAGTGAACCTGTCAATTATTTCACACGTGCAAAATATAATGGTACCTAAGTATGTGCGATTTTACACACTGGTTTGACTATTTGGATATTTAAATGTTTGTCTTCTTTAAACTCAAAACTAGTGTTGTACGAGAATTCATGGAATGTGGTCATAGCAATTTTAGCCTAAAACGAATCTAAGTTTTGCTATTTCCGTTGATTTAAAATTTGTGGCGATGATAACATCGTCATTTCTTAGGACTCCCGTTAGTCTGCGGTTGGACCTAGATCCGTGGAGTTATGGGCTCTATTAAATTAATTAATGCGCCCATTAGCCCCGGAGCCATCTAGCGCTTAATTTTAATTCGATATTAATACACAATTTATTTATAAACATATATTTCACACTTTTATTTGTCACTAGCTTTTGCCCGCGGCTTCGCTCGCGTTAAATTCGGGGTAACACAGTTCCCCTTTCCTGATTTACAGGTACCTGCTACCTGTAGTTTTTGCCCTTGCGCCTTATTTATTGTAATAGCAATGCTACGTTTTCCTTTTTCTTCCCTCTTTCTCCCTCATATCTCAAACAATTTTTAAAAAAATAGCCTATGTCTGTCTTCAGGGTCCCAATCCCTATCTCTGTACCAAAATTCATCAAAATCTGTTTAGCCATTTAGGCGTGAAGAAGTAATAAACAAACAAACTCACTTTCGCTTTTATAATATTAGTAAGGATTGACTTCGTTGCATTTGTTTTTTGTAAACCTTTATTAGTAGAAATGTCAATTGGGTATCTGTCATATGTAATGTTATGCATAATGCAATCTTTCCAAACCAGGTTTTCGTATAATTCCAATAAGATTCCTCAAGTTAATTTTCGATCAATTCAGCGCCGACCTACACGATTGATTTAAAATTATTCGAAACTAAACTGGTATAAGAGAAGTTGTTACTTAATATGGGCGCATAGAATGCACAGCCACGCACATAGAATATTTTTATGTGACCGAACGTGGTCACAATTTTATTTTATTATTTATTGTTAATCAGATTAGTGTGGGGTTATAAAAAGTGGTTGTCATTCCTACTATAATAATGGAGGACCACCCGGATGCTTTGTGTCTTTGTTTGTTTACTACCGCCTTCGAGAAATTAAGTAGTTGAAGAAATTCTCTTAATTTTTCAATTTCTGAGTTATTTTATTTAACTGACTGCGTTGTTTGGCGATAAAGAAACAAGTTTTTCAAGAAAATCTAAGTGGAACAAGAAGGGCATAATGTGAAGTTGGCAGACGCAGTAATTAATTCTCCCACAGTATTATCAACTATTATTTATAAATCAGCCCAACTGGCTCAAAAATCAGGATCAAATTAAGAGTCGGGAGGAAAATAGCCATACCTACTGAGTTAGTTAGTTTTATTCATTATTCATAAATAATAATTATGACGATTCTTAAATTATAAACAAAACTTTTTCCTACAAATGCTGACGACACGGTTGGCGCAGCGGCTAGCGGCTGAGCGATTGACTGCTGCGCTGCGTGTCGAAATTGAAATTTGAAATTGAAATGAAATTCCAGTACCTCATGCAGCAGTCGCGCCTGCAACCAATGAGGCAGTTCAAGACATACATACCTTCCATATTCTTATTACTTACTGTATTCCTAAAATCCTCAAATTATAAACAAAACTTGTTCCAACAGATCATTTTATTTAAAACGCATAAAAAAACAATGACATACAAATAAATCCGTTAAGTGGTTCTCTAAGATGTTACAAACAAAATAAATTTGGATTGAAATGTTGTTTGACCTATCAGAGCGTCTGTCTGTCAGTCTAGCAAGTGGTCGTCGGGGCACTACTCTAAGGTTGATGCCACACGGGCGTTGCCAATGTGACACGACGGGACAAATATGTATTTGTATAGCCTACGGGTAGTTGTTCCGGTCTGGCTGTTTGTGTATGTGTGTTTAAATGTTTGTTAACACACCCAAGATGCAGTATAAATTCCTAGAATAGAGCAACGTTTTTTTTTAAAAAAAAAGCGTTATTTCACTGCAGCGCAGTAATTTTGACAAATGAGCGTCACGCGACTTCACGCGAGCGATGTGTGGCGCTCATTCGTTGAAATCGCAGCGTTGCATCAACGCGACGCACCGAGAGCGCCCGTATGGTATCAGCTTAAGAGAGCGATGACTTGGTGAAATTGATTGACTGCATTCAGAATTGCAGACAAGCTACCGAGGTGACGTGAGAAGTGTTCAATATTTTTTTGTTAGTTAAGGCGCGGTAACAAGCTAATCCTTAGGTATTCGCGGAAGTGAGGCTAGCTGTAGACTAAGCATGGTCTGACTCAAGTACACGACAGTAGTGCATCGAAAGAATAGAAATAAGGTCGACAATATTTCGGCGTTTGATTTTATTTGAATATCATGTCCACCAAAATGTAGGTCATTTTGCAGTTTTAATAGAATATAAAAAAAATACAGTTCCGTGTTTAAAAAATTTTAGATATCTCTTTAGTCTATAAAATTTCCTTTGAATAGATATAAAAAATATGATGGTTGTCGCTGAAAAAATTGAGAATTTCGAGATGAAAAAGAATTTTTCGTTGTCTTCTTAAACATTTTTTTTCGTAGTACTAGACCACTTTGGTAAACTAATTTTGTTTAAATCTTTACTTTATATATTTGACTATACACAGTATTTTTTTTGGCTATTGGCATGTACAGATACGGCTAACTTTGCGACGAAAATCTAGACGTTTTACGAAGTGTTTGCTTTGTACAGCGCCTTAAGAAATTAAATCAAAAAGATTATTGTATTGTTTAACGGGCTGAAGCTGTAGCACGAGTTTGGAGCGTTAACGTAATACGTTCATACATTAAAAAATTAAAATACAAATTGTTCTTAAATTTGAAATACAAATGGTACAGTTGCCAATTCTGATGAACCACTGGATTAAAATAGACTAAAATTACAACAGAAAAACAACTCAACAGCGAGTTGAACTGCGAGTGACCCAACCATCATCATCATCATCATAATTTTCCTGCCCTTGTCCCATTCTATATGGGTCCATACCAATACAAACGACTTCAATGCGAGAGGACATAGGAAAAAAAAATTGTGACCACAGAAGTGACACTATTAATAGTCCTTTAATTGTTAGCTCCATTTTAATTTTCAATAATGCACGCTCAGCTGTTCGGTGGTTTCTAGAAGGATTTAAAACCGGAAAGTTCCAAGTACCAGGTAATCTTTTACTGGATCGCAGCGTCTCTTTTAAATGGGGTATTGTACTACATGATACCGTACTAATATTGGTTTTGAGAAAGCATTACGTCAGTACACAGAATGACCCGGTTTCGATTTCCCGTTCAAAGGAAACTCTGCGATCGGATTACTTGCCGACATTCTTCACTATAATACTATGTAAATGTTGGTTCCATGTTTTGGATATCTTTGTAAATAGTAAAAAGGATTGTGTGGTTTTATGAAACCACGGTAAAAGTGAAACTTTTTTCACATTATAGACATTTAGACGTCCCTACTCCGCGGCCGACCGTCACGCGACATGCAACACTCAGACGAAAAAGTTTGAGACGATGTAATAAAAGTTTCACTTTAAAAAAATTGCTCTACTTTTAAGTATGCCATTGCACATGCCTTGCTTTGCGTGTTAGAAACTAAACATTTGCTTTTTGGGATCCTTTTTGAACAAAAAAACGTTTTTATTATCTAAAGAAGACGTAAGACATCAAATGCACCACAACTCAAACATCATGTAAAAAAAAAACATATAGTGGTGCTTCTCATTAATAAGTGATTTTGTGAAGCGGTCGTACATCAGCGTTGTTTTATGTTCAACTTCTCAAACATGCGAAATATAACGACATTGTGGTCTATGCGTTTATTGTATTGACTCTTGGTACTATCACTTCCATGTAGTGGACATTGTACCAGCTTCTCTTTGTCGGGGTTCCGTTCCCAAAGGGTATAACGGGACAGTCATTATTAAGACTCCGCTGTCCAGTCTGTCTGTCTGTCACCTGATTTATCGAATGAAACGTGATTGTTAGACAGTTGAAATTATCATAAATGATATATTTCTGTCGCTGTAACATATACAATATGTTGATTTGCATCCTCGTCAAAATTTAGGAGGTGCTAGTAAAAGTCATAAATAATCAATGAAAATGACGGTACCTGATCAATAATAATATACGGCGCTTTTATGATCTGTCTCTGTGTGTTTAAATTTAACAGTATTACAGAATATTTCACTTCAAAAGTAGAGAATCACCTACAGAACACACAGAACAGTGTGCGTGAGCGTCGGCGCATACGTATCATACAGCGGCATGCACGCACCTGTGTGCACTTACCAATTTTTGAAAATACGAAAAAAGTAAAAAAAAAAAACCTACTTATTTTATTATCGATTCGGGTCGAGAATCATTAGCATAGTTACGTCCTTGAATTTGACGAGGATGCAAAACAACACGCTGTATACATACATATAATAAAAACAGAATCAATAAATATTTAAGGGCTCCCATTCAGCAAACATGATATTTTCTTGTATTTGTAGATATCGGTACGGAACACTTCGAGTAACGAGTCCGTCTCGCACTTAGCCGGTTTTTTCTTTACCTTTAATCCAAGGAAGTTATTATTATTTATTAGACATGTTATAAAAAACATAGAAAATGCCATACCAAATAAATATAATAATATGCTTGTTGTATAAATTGTTCCAACATTGTTGTGCGATATATTATGCTGAATATAAAAAAAAATGTTAACATAGTAACTGATTTATTTCTAGTCTACTTGTGATTTGTTGGAACTTGTTGTATATTTGCACTGTAAGTTCAGTGTGGGGAATCCCCAGCCCAAAAAAACCTAATAACCTTGAAATAATAAAACTACAAACTTCAATTAAACTGCTTACCTTCTACCAATCAGCAATTCTAACTTGAGTAGGTAATTTCAGTGTAGGTACTTTTGTCGTCATTTTAACTGTAGGCTACGATGTAACTTCGTTATAAACATTGTATATTTTATTGGCTGTTTTGACAACTCTTGGTGGAGACATTATTTTCGAAAGAAAATGAGCTTACTCTCATAAGCTATAAAAGCTACCAAAATATAGATTTACCATTTGAAAAATAGTTTTAAATCAATTTCTCGAGGATTCCACTACGACCTCCGTGGCGCACATAAGGAAGCATGTATTCTTTTGACAAAAGTCCCAGACAAAAAGTCGTTTCTGCCAAAAAGGAAACATGTCGAATCAATGGCAAGGACAAAAGCAATGCCAAAATCACTCCGTTTAGAGGTCACTCCTTGGCACGGAAACTTCGAGCTTTTTCTTGGAATAATTAAACGAATGCATATAAAATTAAATAATCGATGCTACATTACTCCGATCGCGATAGACCAAAATGGAGACATAAAACCGTATGGCCGGTCATGCATCGAATCGAACAATGAGAAAGGTTGACGCGCTTCCGTCCCTTTATTATTCATTTACAACCTTCTCTTTGTCTGTGGCATCCTGTCGTACACTCAAACTTTTTGACAGATAAATTATTGTTTATCTATTGGGTTGTGGCCTTGTCGGCAGCGGGAGACAGCGCGGTTGTTCATTATAAGCGCGGCCGCGTTTACAAAATGAATAAGGGGATCGTCTTCGTATCAAATGTGGATTAAGGTCTTTTTGGAATTGATGGTTTTGAGTCTGTACGACTTTCTACATCTAGGTAATTTTGTCATTGTACTCATAATCATGAAAGATTTCCAAATCTCTGGGGTCTTGAAAATGAAAATGGCCGCAATATCATAATAAGATAATAATATGAATTACGTTAACATCCTAAATATGGTCACAGACGCAGTTAATATTGTGAATTGTCACTTTGGACCATTTTACGAATGGTAACGTAATAAATATAATTAACCTATTATATATTCTACTTAAGGGGCCGTTTTAGACCCCCACGTCTCTGTAACTTTTATCCGCGTCAGGTTTGATACACAAATTAAATTGTGGCTTTGTATTTGTGTGTGTAACTATGTGGCTTTCCCGGTCTTTAACTTTGTGTTTTAATAACGTTGCTGTTACGAAAATACACTGCTTGTTTCATGGCCCAACCAACACAATAGTTGGATAGCCCAGTCAGGCAGCGTCACATTTTGTCCAAACGATTATATTTTTTCTTTCAAAAACAATAGTTATATCTGTTTTATCTAATTGAATTTACGAACAAAGGACCAACTTTGTGTATTATCGTCATCTGCAGACCTAAATAAGCAGTTGTTCGCGATAAGTTAATGATTCAACGGCAAAGGATTCTGATATGGCACGTTATTCTGTAATGGATGTTGCATGTCATGTCTTTGTTATAGAACTATTTGATAATGAAATTGTTTTAAGCTTTTGTCGTCTCCAGCTTTTGAATTGGTATGGAGGGGGGTGGGGGGGCAGAAAAGTTTAAAGTTTTCCGCTACATCTACATACATCCCTTTGCCCCCCCTCCCGGCGCCTATGGTAGGGTGACTTACCCAGCCGGCTATCTATGTGTCAACTCTCTTTTGTTTTGGTGATCATAAGGCATCTTATAGCAGTTCTTATTCCTGTGTGAGAAAGAGACGGTTCTAGACACCCTGTAAAGCTCTGTCTCTTTCCCTCAGTGGAATAAAATCTGTTTTAAGACGTCATGTTAGGGTAGCAGGTCAGTTCTTTAAGTCAGGGCGCTTTTTACAGATGGGAAATCATCAAATAACTTCCCCCGCTCTAGGCGGAGCTGCTCGGAATGTCAGAGTTCCTTCGTTTGCCCTTTATACAAAAACATCTATGTAACAATTACCCATGTATGCAAAAATAAATGATTTAATTTGATTTATGTTCCGGGGTC
The DNA here is from genome assembly GCA_905475445.1 of Ochropleura plecta. Taxonomy (NCBI): domain Eukaryota; kingdom Metazoa; phylum Arthropoda; class Insecta; order Lepidoptera; family Noctuidae; genus Ochropleura; species Ochropleura plecta. The sequence goes on from FR997723.1 coordinate 16,468,917, forward strand.
GCGGTAGGTATCTATTTCGAACAACCCGCAACCCCGGAAGGCAGGGCGCTTAGGTCAAGTTTGCATTCCAGCGTCGTGTTGTAGACTGTTTGTCGAGCATGATATCATAGATGTCTTTGCCTCGGGTTATTTAAAGTTTGACCGTTTCGGCGGTTTGTTTAATGATAATGATAAATAGATGATTGTGTTGTTAGTGAATACTTTTCTGAAAACTGTGCGGAAATTATAAAAAAAATATGTGTCAGATTAATGTTACGAGTTCAACGTATTTTGATAACGGAACTGCTGGGGATGATGTAACTGATAAAAGCGAAGCTATTATTGGTTGCTAGCCAATTGTGGTGACGTGATAAGACCATCAGCACCAGATGGCCAAGACAAAGATATTCTAGCACCAATAATTTTATTCGAAACGTCAAAAATGCATTGGACTGACACAAACTACTGATTGATAATCCTGTGTCACTTCATATCACGCGGCACGCCTATAATGCCCGAAGGGTTAGACAGAGTTATAAGTTTAAGGCTCATGTAATAGGGCAGTCCGTCTTTTACATTATTCAAAAATAACAAATACGTGTGACGTCACTCGTTCCGAAAAAATGCAGAAACACGTGACGTCACACGTAACTTTAATGGGCTATATCTTTGTCATTTTTATTCTAATTTACAAATAAAAAAATACGTGTCCCTTATTTTTTAATTATCTAAAAGATAAACTAATATTTTTTTTTGGAATCTAGCCTATTGTGGTCGAGCTTATTGGCATCAACCGAGCACGAATCTAGCGTCCGTGGCTCAACCCCAACAACCCCGGCAGGCGGTGGCCTTGGAAGTCACTGTACAGGAAAAGAAAGAAAAGCAATCGCTTTTAAAGCGCTTATGCCATTTATGACGACATAAAGAAAACAGCCTAACAGGCCCAAATAATTACCAAAAAACTATCGAAATCACCGTGACACAATTATTTTTAATTGTTTTACAGTATACAGTAATAAACCCATTTAAACTGCTGTAGCTGAAGTGATGTAACAAAATGTACGTAATCCGTGAAAGTGAACATTATCGTTCGGAAGAGGATAACATTATCGCGAGAGTAACATCCGGTGCGTACGCGCATGTTTTTACCTACAGTTCGTTGATCTTTTACAGCTTTTGGCGGTGCAGCCTGGAAGTAACTATGGTTTTTTTTTGCGTCTTGGATAAATAAATAATAAATATAAATAAATAAATAGCTTGGGACAACTCACACACGGCTATCTGATCCCAAGCTAAGCAGAGCTTGTGTTATGGTAACCAGACAACTGATATACATACTTATATAATTTATAAATACATACATATTATAGATAAATCACACCCAGACACAGAACAAACAATCATGCTCATCACACAAAGTTTGTCCTGGGTGGGAATCGAACCCACGGCCTCCGGCTCAGCAGTCAGGGCCACTGACCACTAGACCAACAGGCCCGTCAAGCAATTTGATAGCATCAAATATTCTCCGCTCTGGGGGAGTGTCAGACTTTTAATGACTAAAACCCACCCATGTTCCTTCTTTTGCCCTTTATGTTCCGGGGCCACGGTATCACTTTCGAACAACCCGCAAGTACAAGTAACTATACTTGGGGAATTGAAAGACTTTTTTTTTGGGGTGGGAAATCATCAAATAACTTCCCCCACTCTGGGAGGAGCGGGGGGGGGGGGGAGTGTCAGACTTGTACTGACTAAAACCCACCCATGTTCCTTCTATTGACCTTTACGTTCCGGGGCTGCGGTATCTTTTTCGAACAACCTGCAACCCCGGCAGGCGGTGGCCCTGGCAAGCCCTTCTGCTTTGATTGAAAGACAAATTTGAATTGGTTAATCTGAAGTCTTTGATTCGATTGCTTCTTCAAGTGTTAGTCATTGTATTTTTTGTTTTAACTATCATAGCTTGTATCCTTGTTTATTACTTTAGAACTATTGGTTAGAATTAAAAAAATCTCTTGTGTTGGATAGCCCATTTATCGAGGAAGTTTTTAAACTTTGACCCAAGCGAAGGAAAACGCGTGGCACAGCTAGTAAGCAATAAGCGTTGTTGACTTTTAGTTATATGGCTTAACTTAGGATACTATACAAACTTTTTAAATATAATGTAGTATCTATGTTGGTGTTTATGTTTAAAAACATATATTAATACAAAGAGTTAGTCGATGAAGGAAAGTGGCTCTTTGTAACATGCGGTTATCAAATATTTGATCGGTTCACCGAAGCGATGAGATCACCATCCTTTGTCCATATTTCATACATATAGATGCAATAACTAACAATGACAACAACCCAACACTCACCAACCAACCAAAAACCACTCTCTAACCACTAACCAACCTACCAACCAACTAACCAACCAACTACTCTTAATTCACGTAACAATTATGTGATGTTTAAACGTAATTTAATTAGAGTTCTGGCCAATTCATTTCTATCTTCTATTGCTAAATGTACTAACGGAGTAACACTTGAGAACTGCTCGATCGATTTATCGGAATACTTTTTGTTGTGTTTGTAATTCTCAGGATTCATCATTTTCCATTCCTTGTCCTATATTCTATACGTGGGGTCGGGGCAACTCGTTTTCTTTTTCCATTTTCCCCTGTCAAACGTCACGGCATCATTTACTCTTTTCTCCTTCGTTTCATTCGTTACACAATCCATCCATCTTTTCATCCATTCATCTTTCAGCCTTCACAAACACTATATTATTGCAAAGCTATTCTATTATATATGTTTTAATTCTCTATTTAAATAACCTGAGTAATTGAACTTCATTGCAAACCAGCCTCTACTTTGGTTAATGGTATACAATCTTCGCAGTACTTGCAACGCGATTATTCTAGAACTATCTGTAATCCTTCACTTTGTTTCAGTAAAAAAACATTGCCATTCCACATTTCAATATTGTTCACTGAAAATAAAATTAAAAAAGTAGTTTTGTCTCGAATCGGTGACATAATGGCGGTAAAGGTCATCGGGTGTTTGACCTAGTATCCGCACTGGTCCGGAACACAGATTAAATTGTGCATTATGTGAGTCATTCCGATAGTGCATCGTTACATTTTGTGTACAAGGTTTTTAATACTGCACTATAGTAGAGGTGATTGTAGCTAAATAATAACAACCGTTTGGGGTCAATCTTCAGGGTAAGCTACGTTTGATCAGGTTAGGTTTATTACATACCTAGTTCCTGACATGCCTCGGAAAGCATGTTAAGCCGTTATCGCCGGCTGTCAACTAGTCTTAACAAGGGGTAAGTATTACCCAGTACCTACTAACTGGGTTGTGGAGGTTAGACAGTTGATCCATGTACAATACTGGTATATAGCTTCATTCGGTAAGACTGGGAACTAATCCCAACATAGTTGGGAATCGGCTAGGCAGTTGATGAATAGTAAAATTATTGAAAACTTAAAGTAGACATTATTATATATATAAGACGGGCCTGTTGGTCTAGTGGTTAGTGGCCCTGACTGCTGAGCCGGAGGTCGTGGGTTCGATTACCACCCAGGACAAACTTTGTGTGATGAGCATGATTGTTTGTTCTGTGTCTGGGTGTGATTTATCTATAATATGTATGTATTTATAAATTATATAAGTATGTATATCAGTTGTCTGGTTACCATAACACAAGCTCTGCTTAGCTTGGGATCAGATAGCCGTCTGTGAGTTGTCCCAAGATATTTATTTATTTATTATAATTTGGCGACCATGACCTTCTGCATTAGTCATGCTGGATATTTTTAAACATTTTTGTGGGGACAGGGAAGTGCTAATCGAAAATAGCGATTAGTATGTTTTAAAAAAACAGTAAATTATTCAGATAAAATTTTATCTCTATGCCTATTATGTAACGCAACATTTATTACTTGTAGATAAGGTATTTTTTCCACTGTTTCCTTTTTAACTCATTATTTCCACCAAATTAATACTGTTTTCCTATTATGTAATTATAATATTAGTTTCGGACACCACAATTTCCAAGGAAACTAACTACCAATATGTCTCAGCCACACCCAGAATATCTCCCTGTAGGTCATACATATATTTGTTTCATGTGGGGTCCGAAGCCGCGACTCGTAGCGCAGCAGTCAAACGCTTAACCACTGCGCCAAACGTGTCGTCAGCAATTCATTTTTCGCCAGGTACCTGACTTATTTTGATGTAGGTACACAAAGGCTATGGGATTGTTCTTGTCACAGCCTGTATATTTCCAACTATCCAGCTGTCGACTGCAGAAAAGTGCCCTATAATGACATACATAGAGTAGTAAACCCATTAAAAACTCTTAGGACGAGACATTCTAATCTATGCCTTTACATTACATAGTATACTTTATGAACTATTAATTTATCAGAGGCCCGAGTCATCACTGCACGTTGACAATGTCCGAGGTCGCTGACCCCTACCTCGATGCACACATAAATACATAAATAGCTACTCTATCTAACTTAATGACTGTAATATATTATTTATTTATAATAGCAGTAATTTTTGTGCCATCCTGCTTTTTATACAGTCTACCATTTTTATATAGAAACGGTAAAGTGAGCTTGGATTTGCGCCGATTCAGGAGAAGAATGAAATCATTAATCAAGTATTATGTTTATGTCTGATATCTTCTGGTATTTTATGTTCTGTAAGTGACTACCTCGTTGGCTTAGTATGACTGATCTATGGATTTGACAGCTGGCTTGATAGACTTACTTGACGTGAATCGATCAACAGTCACGTGTAATTAACCTAATCGAGTGAATTTCAATGAAACAGACTTCGTAATTTACGTTTATAATTACCAGATCGTTTTTGTCGATCACAAAAATTACGATTAATCCGGCAATAATCGTAGCGAATACTAACCGTAATATAAAAAGGGTGATCGATAAAATCTAGAAAATGAGAGGGAAACTGACAGATCATTTAAAATAGGCATTTCGAATGAATCTAGTAAATGTTACTCTTTATATGCCCATAATAACTGAAGGTGATTAGGCAGAGATGTACTAATAGTATGTAAAAGTACATGGGACTTAGACATAGCCGTGCAGTGTGCATGCATGTTTAATTTAAATCCAATGTTATAGCCTATTGCCATCAATTGGGTACGAACCCACACTCCGTAGCTGTTGCCCAATACGCCTTTGCTCTACCTGAGAATCAAACCTATGTCTTCACGCTCGGTAGTCGTGTTTGCGACCACTAGACCAACACATGAATCTCTTTCTTAATATATTAATATCGGATACATGAAAGCCTGTCCGCTGGTGATGTAACAAGAGGCATCAAAGACTTCAATATAGACCACTGTAACAGAAGCAAATAAAAGAACTTAAAAAGCCAAAGGTTACATCTCTCACTCGAATGCCATGTGGGCGTTTCTTCAGCGAATATGGCCACAATCACAAGTCACAATTGAAACCTAACTAGTAATCTATTTCGAAACACAACTGGCTGTTTTGCGATCGATCTTGTGCAATCCTTTTTTGTTGTTACGAAATAAATGTTAGATTGGTACTTGTACTGTGTGAGTTTTATTTAGATCATGCGAAACATCATGATCTGCAGTCGCGGTTCTTACGACATGAGGCAGTCAGGTCTTGGGTTCGATACTTCGTTCCCAGGTTGTGCAAACTGTTGTTGTTTTCTCCATTAGGAATTTTTCAGTGTGTGACCAGTGGTAATCGGTCTTAACAAAGTTGTCGAAATGTGTGTGATAGTCTCTAGCTATGATATTATTACTGATTTCGCAGTTATACTGGAAGAGATTTCTTTAGAATTAAGCATTACCTTTGTGCCTATTCTGTGTATCTGTATTCTTTAGTGTATAAAAAAGTAGATACTAGTAGATAATCAGAGCATAAAAATACCTCATCTATTTAATAATTCAATCGTGTTTTCGGGGCAAAACAGAATGCTAAAGACTTGAACTACCTCGAATCGAAATACCCGTTATGTTAAACAATTTAAAATCTATCAAAATACAAATGCTAAAGCCGTCCTCCCAAAATAGACTTTGCGTCAATCTATCAGCGACGAAATTTATCTCGTGCCAATCTATTATTACATGCTACGCTCTTACATAAGCCATTGTCGTGTAAAGAGTTGAAAGACTTCTACGGTCTGGCGCTTGAGACGCCAAGCAGTCTATCATGGCATTACGTCAAAATGTTGTTGAACTCGGCCGAGCTACATTTTCTTCGGCGGGAAAACTTTTACGAGTTATGTCTGGCGTGTTATCACATATAATTGTTGTGGTTAGACGGACAAGGAAATCCCTGTGGTTAGCAGTGTATGAGTATGGGAGTATTACATGTTATCAGAACGCGTGGTCGGCGTGTGACTGAAAAACACAGTCGAATTGTGTGAACGGATTTATCGGAGGTAGGATTTGTGTTCTGAAAATGTGCCCCCGATATAGGATAATCCGGGGTTGCGGGTTGTTCGAAAGAGATACCGCGGCTCCGGAACATAAATGGCAAAAGAAGGTCCATGGGTGGGTTTTAGTCAGTTCAGGTCTGACACTTCCCCTGCTGCGCCCAGAGCGGGGAAGCTATTTGATGATTTCCCATAAAAAAAGAAAAGGAGAATATTTAGTGGGATCGTTTATTTTTATACGAGTCATACTATGTGCTGATTACTTCCCTGACTTCACACAGTATACTTACTAATATTATAAAAGCGAAAGTGAGTTTGTTTGTTTGTTACGTCTTCACGCATACATGGCTAAACCGATTTTGATGAATTTTGGTACAGAGATAGTTGGGACCCTGGAGACGGACATAGGCTATTTTTTTAATGAGGGATAAAGAGGGAAGAAAAGGGAAAACTTAGCTTTGCTATTACAATAAATAAGGCGCTAGGGCAAAAACTAAAAGTAGCAGGTTCCAGCAAATCAGGAAAGAGGAACTGTGTTACCCCGAATTAAACGCGAGCAAAGCCGCGGGCAAAAGCTAGTATGCCATAAACATACAGATATTCCTCATGTTGTTTATATGTACTCAATATGTAGAATAATTCGATGTGTCTCTCCCATAGACATCAGAAAGAAGTCACACTACCTCGCGTGGTCGGCCGAAATGCGAATTGCAAACCAAGAGCTAAGCTGAGTTAGTTTAGTTTAGCTCGCATTGATGACGCAATTTTTCATAATTCTAACATGGTTTGCCGTATGTACACAAGTATGAATAACTGCGACAGCTTACGAGCTAAGTTAAATAGCCTAGTTTAGCTCTTGGTCTGCAATTTGCTTAAGCGTAGGTTATGATCGCTATGCTCATGAGGCGACCATCGCGGACACGCCCCATTGTCACTTCTACTATTTTTAATATCTCTATGGTCTCTCCATAGAGTTGAGTATTTGTTGTCATCGACTTTCAAAAGAAAACGAATAAGTGGTAAAACATGTTAGCATGGACAAACGTCTGAAGCTGTTTGCTATGAGTAAATGAAGCGCACACTACCATAGTCATGTTCACCTTGTTGGCACTTTTTGAATAAACACACACACGCGCTATGAAGGATGACGAACCGGCCAACGACTCCTCCACGAAGGGTTCCGTACCATCCTTACTTCCTTACTAATTATTAAAGCGAAAGTGAGTTTGTTTGTTTGTTACCTCTTCACGCTATAATGGCTAAACCGATTTTGATGAATTTTGGTACAGAGATAGTTGGGAACCAGGAGACGGACAGAGGCAAATTTAAAAAAAAAATGTGGGATGTGAGGGAGAAAGAGGGAAGAAACAGGAAAACTTAGCGTTGCTATTACAAATCAATAAGTCGCAAGGGGAGTTCCCCTTGCGACTTATGTGTTACCCCGAATTTAACGCGAACGAAGCCGTGGGCAAAAGCTAGTTATCTATAAAATATTATAAAAGCGAAAGTGAGTTTGTTTGTTTGTTTGTTTGTTTGTTACCTCTTCACGCTTTAATGGCTAAACCGATTTTGATGAATTTTGGTACAGAGATAGTTGGGAACCAGGAGACGGACATAGGCTAACTTTTTTTTGAAAAAAGTGGGATGTGAGGGAGAAAGAGGGAAAAAAAGGGAAAACTTAGCGTTGCTATTACAAATCAATCAGGCGCAAGAGCAAAAACTGCAGGTCTGCTTGGTGTGTTATACCGAATTTAACGCGAGCGAAGCCGCGGGCGAAAGCTAGTTATCTATAAAACGAAAAAAAAACATGTTTGTTGTATGGGAGAGTACCCTTAAATATTTATTTCATTCTGTTTTTTGTTGTTATAGCGGCAACAGAAATACAGCATCTGTGAAAATTTCACCACGAACGAATTTACGAATGGTAACGTAATTCATATTATTAACATTTTAGACCCCCAATCCTTACTTTACATTTTAAAAGCGAAATTTAGTTTGTTTGTTTGTTACGGCTTCACGCCTAAATGACCCAACCGATTTTGATGAATTTTGGTAGAGAGATAGTTGGGATACTGGAGACGGACATAGGATAAAAAATTTTTGGAAAAGAGGGAAGAAAAGGAAATAGAAAGATATTTTTTTTTCGATCATAACGCGGGTTAAATTTAGCGTTAGCCCAAAGTAACTATGCCACGAGGACGAGTCGCGGGCGGAAGCCTAGTTCTTTCATAAATTGATACCAACTTCATTATGAACTTATAATGAAGTTGGTATCAATTTATGAAAGAACTAAGACTGAAGTAACAACTCTTCTGAAAGTTTCCAGCAAGGAATTCCAGATTACTGGAGTAACCAAATACCCAGCACATACTTCCCAGTACCAATATATGACCAGAATGTTACCATTAAATCATACAATGGGTACCTACACGTGTTCTAAATGACATAATAACTGTTCGCATATAATGTTGTCCACATATCTCGTATCGGCTACTTGACGCTGGTCATTACAACCGCTCTGGTTGCGTCATGGTTCCTATGCGGGCATTGTCATGTTGGTCTGTAATGGCCGTTGTGGTATTTTTTTGCTTGCAATTTTTTTGATTATCATTTCCGTACACCCGATGGAAATTCCCGTTCTAATTTTCACTCACTGTTTTAGCCCATAGGAAGAGAATAACCAAAATCTTTCTTCGGTTGCGGGTTGTTCGAAAGAGATACCGCGGCCCCGGAACACAAAGGGCAAAAGAAGGAACATGAGTGGGTTTAGCCCCCCCCCCCCGATCCGCCAGAGCAGGGGAAGTTGAAGAAATCCCACCCGAAAAAAAAAGTGCCCACCATATTGATATGCCCATGATATGCATTTGTTCGTTAGTGAATTAGATAATCAACAATGTTTTACATATGGAAGCCATCAGTGTGCAGTTCAAGGTAGCGTCGCTTGTGAAGAAAAAAACTTTTTTGCAAAAAATAAAACCGACTTCCAAAAAAAAAGTGGAAAATAACTTTATTTCCGGAAGTCGGTGGCTTTTGTTGGTTTCGTTGACTTTTTTGCCACCGACTCGTTTTTTATTTCAGCATTTTTAGTTATAGTATTATGATATAATTCGCAAACACGGTTAGTTTTAGCTTTATAGTGCGTAGGTCCCGTCTTAAATACAAGCTTTAGGCAGTTGTCTCACCAACGACGAGAAAACGACTAACTATCGGCTATTTTCTCGCTCAAGAAACGTACAATAGATATACTTTCCGTGTGAATAAAAGAGATTCATATACAAACAGTTGATCGCTGACTGTTCACACTGCCGGCGAGCACTCGCTTCACTAGTTTGTCGCTGAGCGACAAGAGCTATGAAAGATAACACTCGCTCGGCGATACTCGCCAAGCGATTAGAAATCACGCCGAGAGAGCAACCAGTGGTCATGTCATTTGGTCGCGTATGAGGCCGCAAGACTGACTGTACGCTTAACTGCCGCGAGCGAGTGATGCGAGTAATCGCCCGCCTCACTCGCACACTCGCTTATAGCCGAGCTACACAAATATCGGAACTACGCACTTGCTCCCCGCGTCTCGCTAACTCGTTTCTAGTTCTAGCTCTACTCGTTACTCGTTAATCGTTGCCGGTGAGACAAGTGCCTTAGTTCCACATCACGCTATAGTATTAAATACTATCTAAATTATGCTTTAGTTTAAAACCAATTCAGAAATCATATGCATCATCGCCTAGGGGATACAGCTGATACTTGATCTAATGATTATGTTTCTTAATGACTGGGTGAGGGGAGGGGAGGGGGTACGGGCACCCTGCTCCCACTCGCCTGCCTACCCTGGCGAAACCCATACTTATACATGTGATTGCAGCAATCACGGCAGATTTGCGGTCATTTATTGAAGAGTTCCGTTGTATATCACTGAAGATCTATCACCAAATTAAAATACAATCACCTCAAAAAACTGCGATGACCTTCCAAATCATAGTGCATAGCGTTTTTTTTTTGTTCATTTGTCTTCGACAACCTCTAAAATTATATCATCAACGTAGACGAAGTCAATCTAATACGCATTATTAAAGATAACTCAAAAACTACTGGCCGGATCTTGATATTTTTGACCAAACGACAACCACCAGCTTTCGAATAAAAAAAGAATCATCAAAATCGGTTCACCCAGACCAGAGTTATGAGGTAACAAACACAAAAAAAAAAAAAAAAAAAAAAAAACATACAGTCGAATTGAGAACCTCCTCCTTTTTTGAAGTCGGTTAAAAATTTGCATTGATATGCCAATTTCGTTGTGTTTTTTAAATGAATGCACATTAATTTGACGTTGTTCGAATAACTTACCCAGTCAAATATCTGAAGATCAAATACATTTATTTTTGGTTTAAGCGTATAAGTGTGTGTAATTTAATCCTGAAATATTGATTTGCTCTATGAAATATGCAGTTTTAAGTTAAAACGTATTCCGCGCTTGGGGAAATAGGAAGAGCGCCTTAACTATAATTAGAAGAGTAGATACCTAGACACTCTTTCTTTTTTTGTATCTTCGTTATTCTATATTTTTTTATTATATTTTTTCGTTTCTTTAGCGGATGATAATAAACATTATTAGTTTTTTTTTCTGTAATTATAATCATTATTAATAAATAAACTAAACTATTATATAAATTATAATATGTTACTATTACCATTGCAACATATAGTTATTAGCGCCTTTTACAACCTATTGTTTGAAAGTGAAACTTCAAGCCGCACCTAGTAGCCAATACAGTCCACCCACACCAAGTTAAGTGGTGATTTCTTTAATAACGACAGTCACTAATCACTTACAGCGTAGTACGACGATACGACAAGCTAACCAGACTCCCACGTCGAACTCCGGCGCAAGTCATATGAGATTAAAAGATTATTTATTTTGAAGAAATTGTAACCTTACTGTCATTGGGCTGTTAATGGCTCAGAGGCTTAGGAGATTAGAAATTAGTTTGTGTCAATCCGTGATATTATTTGTTTTAAAATGCTGTTGATTTATTTTCCTCCTAGTTAGGGTTTGGCGGCTAGTTGAGAGTTAGACAGTCTATGGGTAACATTTTCCTCTTGACCTTGGCAGAGAAGAATAATAAACAGTTATAAACGTTATGTTATTTGTTGAAATTTTTAAGGGGTATTTTGCCTTCTGATTACTGGTTTTGCAAACTTTGCTTTTATCTGCGACGATAATCCTGTTATAATTAAAAATAGTGAATATACAACGAAATTGCTTTTTACTGGACTCTCACAAAAATTACAAAAACATACAAAAAGCCTTTGTTGACAGCCACGTGGATATACATGACAGCCACGTGGATAATTTTTTTGACGCCCTTTAATTATTTTCTTCTTTTGATGCCTGTACGATGAGCTGCATTAATTACCAGAGTTGCATTAAAATTAACTTTCAAGGGCGGTACTCACATCGTGACGCTGACTGTACATATTTCGATGTTTAGGTCTGTACAGTAAGACAATAATGTATATAAGAGTGCACTTCTCTATACATTCACCATTATTCTTTTATGCATTGCACCACTCTAACATCGGTGTCTGATAGTCGTCTGCATGTCGCGAGGTTCATCATTAATGATTCCTGATTGTCACTTAGCGGGCTTTAGACATAACACGGTGATAAGTTATGGTGATAAGGTTATAGCCGTAACAGAGACTAACGTTTCACGTTTCTTTTATGTACTAGGCTTGTGTGTGACAATGCAGGGTTTATTTTCATGCAGATGTACACTGAATTGCTGGATTCAGTAACTGGGCCTGTTTTTCATCAAATATCTCTTTTACTGCCTGTATATAGGTGTAACTAAGAACTCTATAAAACAAAACTAGCCATATCTTTTGACTGTATAGACTTAGAGAATTTATTTTTTCACCGCCATAAAATTTAGTATATGGCTTTAATTTCAACTAGAAAACTTTGCTTTCCCAAGATGGGTCTTGACAGACAGATACGGACGGACAACAAAGTGATCCAAAAAGTAATGCACACCAAGTGTGTACGTGTAATGTGTTTAACCGCTGAGACCGCACTAACGAAGCAATTAACAAAACACAAGTGTGTTTTGCATCAGTCACAGATTCATCATCTGCCTAGCCTTTTCCCAACTATGTTGGGGTCGGCTTCCAGTCTAACCGGATGCAGCTGAATATCAGTATTTTACATGAAGTGACTGCCTATCTGACCTCCTCAACCCAGTTAATACTGGGTAATACGATACCCTTTGGTAAGACTGGTTGTCAGACTTTCGGAACACTGACTACCTGTAACGACTGTCAAAGATCTACAAATGCATCAGTCACAGATTAATTTATTTTAACAAAGAACTCTCAATGTTTTGTCAATTTGTAAAAACCGTGCGAACCAAGGGCCCAAGTGATGTTAAAAGTTAGTGATGTCAAGTGCTTTTTTTACGGATGGGAAATCAAATAACTTCCCCCGCTCTGGGCGGAGCGGGGGGACTGTCGGACTTATTGACTAACCCCACCCATGTTCTTTCATTTGCCCTTATGTTCCGGGGCCGCGGTATCTCCTCCGAATAAACCGCAACCCCGGATGTCAAGTGCTAACGAACGTTTATTAAATCTTTACTGAAGAATGAAATGTGTAGTCGAGGTTTTATGATTAATGGTCCAGCCAGGTAGTGTATTAGTTGTGAAGCGTCCTGTCAAAAGATTGAGTGCCTTGTGAGGTCAGGAATAAATCCGTTTCAGATACTTTGACAGCTTTATGGAATAAAATGAGAGGGGAAACTGAATCTAACTGTTGACAGCTAGAATTAATTTCCTTGTTTAGATTTTATTTTGAAGAATTAACTGTTTGTGTTTCACAGTTTAGGGAGCAAAAGTAAGGTAGAGCACAGTCAATAAAAAGACAATAAAGCGCTGTCTACCACCTCGTACTTCAACTGTTTTTTTTTGTCGAAGTACGAATCATCGACAGCGCTTTTTTGTCTTTTTATTGACTGTCATTTGTTTTTTTATGTTTGCATTACTAGGTACCTCTTTAGTATTATTGCTTATATCAATCTGCAGGCTTATGCGTAATATCTGATAAGGAAATTGTGGTTATTCCTAAAGGTTATAGAGCTCAAATGTCAGTAGCAAATCAGGAAATAATTATGCGATATCTGATAAATAAGTTTATAACTTACCCACCCGGCTTCTCACGGGTGCAATGTAGATACTAATATTATACATATAAACCTTCCTCTTGAATCTATTTATGTAAACTGAATTAAAATCCAATGAGAAGTTTAAAAATCTAAGCGAACTGGCAGCGGAAGCGACTTTATTTTATAGGTAGTAGATACTGTGGAGCGTGGAGAATTATACGTAATTGAAATCGCATCAAATACTTTTAAATTATGTTTTAGTTAGTTTAGTTCATAATTTAATGAATATATGTACACACTTCCTACGCCATTCTCTTATCTTCTTTATTTTTATTCAAATAAGCTGAGTATTCGAAAGAAAACAGCCTTTTTTTGCGGATAGTAAATCATCAAATAACTACCCCCGCTCTGGGCGGAGCGGGGGGAGAGTCTCAAACTTGTACTGACTAAAACCCATCCATGTTCCTTCTATTGCCCTTTACATTCCGAGGCCGCGTTATCTCTTTCGAGCAACCCGCAACCCTGGCTGGCGGTGGCCCTGGCAGCCCCCTCTACAACGAAACCAACCTGTACTCGGGTCTGGTAATGGAATTAAAACATCTACATCCCATCGAATAAGTTTTATCATTTAATGTAGAAAGTTTTGTCTCCAAACTGTGATGACTGTGGAGTAATTGATGACGTTTTTCATATTCCGATGGAGTGTGTCCGTAATGAAAATAATAGAATTCATGTATTAAATAATATATTTAATATCGGCATTTGTAATTCCATTCTTGCCTTTCCAATGTCCGAGAAAGCAAAATAATTGTATAAGTTAGTAATAACTAGATCGTAAGCTAGTGTTAAATCCTTACTAATATTATAAAAGCGACAGTGAGTTTGTTTGTTCGAACGTCTTCACGCCTACCGATAACAGAGATAGTTAGGACTCTGGAGACGGACATAGGCAATTTTTTTTAAAGTGAGATAAGTGGGAGAAAGAGGGAAGAAAAGGGCAGAGAAAGAATTTTTTTCAATCATCACGCGGGTTAAAGTTAACGTAAGACCAAAGTAACTTTGCCACGCGAACGAAGTCGCGGGCGGAAGCTAGTAGATTATACATAGCTTTTCCTGCACTGGGCGATTTGGTCGCTAAGCGACAAAACCTTCTAAATAATTTAAAAAAAAACCTCTACAATACCTTCATTCAAAGATGGAATAATGCAAAGCTATAAGAGATAAGAAGATAGATAAGGAGTGCCTACATTTACATCAAAAATCTTAACAATGTATATCCTACATTTAAGTGGAGAACATAAAGTGAAGAGTAATAGAATATCATGTAGTTACGATACCTTAAAATGTAAGTGCCATCAATTACAATACAGCAATAAATCCTCCAAGTTAAGTATAAAATTGTTACACAGAGTGATTTACAAAATATTAATGTTCCCAAATAAACTCATAAATTGAAATTAATTCCTCTAGACTGTGATCTGTAATGGTTCAAAGGAACCAATTTGTCATGACACTTGGTAGCGGCGCTGTTTGTCAAGAGAAAGGTCAAATTCAGTTTACTTTTGCAGTTAGTTCCTTAAATCACCGCGTGCCAAGGAAATTTGGTCCTCGGTACATGTTAAGGCTTTGATAAATGTACCATTAACATTCCATAGGTTAGAGGATGGGGCTATCTGTCATCTTATAGGATTAGGAGTTCGAATTTTAAGAGAGGTGTTTTACGAATAAAAAGCTTAATTGACGTTTTAACTAAGGGGCGTTATATGAAAAAAGGAGAAGTAAATCTGTGTGAAGTGCTCTATTAAAAAAAAAACAGTATCAAAACTTTGTTTTTACGAAAAATAAATTGTTTATTTCCTTAGAAATAAAAATACCATTTTTATTTTCTATAAAATATTACACTTATTTTTCTGACAGGTAACTTCACAACTTTAGGGCAAGCCCATTGCCATAAACTGGGCACAAAACTAGACAGACGGAACACCAAGGGCAATATAAGGAACATGGATGGGTTTTAGTCAGTACTCTCTGACAGTACAGTCTGACATTCGCTTTCGGTCCGCTTAGAGCGGGAGAATATTCTCAGCAGTCGCGAATGCGACCACTGCAATAACGAGGTAGTCATAAGACTATTTAATTTAACGATTATACTTCAATCAGTAATATACATAGTCAATATACATAGTATAAAACCTGGTAAGGTCGTAAGGTCTACCATATGAAAGTACACTATGACAAACATTTGATAACAGATGCATTACAATAAATCCACAAGCATAAAGTCTTCACTTATTATGGTTATATTTACAGCGTTTATATTTAAGGGCAATAAATTAAAATATCTGATACTTACACATTAATTACGGACAAATCGTAAGGAATATTAATTACCTGAATTATAATTGAATACAATTCGGTTTGATCACAGCAGTGGTCCAGAGTGTGGCTCTAATAACACGCAGTAAATAAATTAATTGGTAATGTTTCAAAATAATATTCTTTAATAATGATCTACCTAAGTAAAAGTCCTTTAGTGTGGATGTGATTGACAACATTCTTGTATTTCAAAGAGAAGTTAGAAGTATTTTTTATCGATTGAATGAATGAAATAAAGAAATTCTGTTTATTAGACACTCAAAAAATCTAAATTGGTCTTGTAAGAGGGCAAAAGGCCCGGAATGTCAACTCCATTTAAATGCAGGTCACCTCCAAGAAGGAAGAGGTCACCATCTCACGGAAATCAAAACAAATTTCCTAATTTTTTTTATTGACTATGGTAAAAAGTTCAAGAAGAAGAGCCCTGAGGTGGAACTGAGTGATGACCCTGAACCTGGGAAAGTAAGTGCCATTATCTCAGCATGGACATATTGGACATGGCAGCCATGTCAGAGCGCTGATATTCTGGAACGAATAAACAAAAACAAATATGAAAAGATGCGAAATCTTCACCATAAAAACTGATTGCTGACTGAGATTCAAAAATAAGAAACTAGTATTTTTAGCATAATTTAAAGCCGAAGCCAGTCATGGCGCCTGTGGACGGTGAGCAATGGGTAGCTCACCGTCCGTCCGTCTATTGACGACAGGCCGTGTCGACGGCGCATTTTAGTGTTTCACGCGCGCCACAAAGAGATGTCAGCAAAGCAGAGGGGCCTGCCAGGGCCTCCGCCTGCCGGGGTTGCGGGTTGTTCGACAGAGATACCGCGGCCCCGGAACGTAAAGGGCAATAGAAGGAACATGGGTAGGTTTTAGTCAGTACAATTCTGACACTAAAATTATATGATGATTTCCCAACCCAAAATAAAAGCCAGTAATGGCTATCAGGTCGTGTGATCGCTTTGCTTTTCAGACCTACTCCAAAATAATTAAGAATTGAGGTAAATAGTTTCCTACCTAAGGATCTATATAGTGAATTTAAGAGGGCATGATTAAAAACTAGTTATGAGATGTAAATGATTTCACATTTCGCGTAGGCGCAAACTTATTCACGAACTCTTAATTAATCATAAATACATGTTCTTCATTAAGAAAACTTTCTTTGAGAACATCATAACAAGTTTGATACAAATCAACTGGTTTTATTACTTTATAACATTCATTGATTTGTGTCATAAAAATAAAAGTATTGCTACTATAAAATTAAAAAGTATTTACCTTACATTGGAGTTGACAAAATTATAAATGTTTAATGTTTTTTTTATGACTTTCAATGGTAATTTAAATAGTTTGATGGCTTTATGGCCTTGACAATTTATGGCTTAATCGACTAGATTAGAATTAGATGTAACTTAGCAATTACAACAGTTATGTGACACGACATCAATTAGAAATGATCTAGATTCTTAATTGATATTACGGCAAACGCGTTTTGTCTCTCGCCTACGGATTGATTTTATCATTGAATGTATAGTTTTTGTAGAAGTCGAGTCGTCATTTTTATATCCATGTTACACATATTCAGAAGAGTAAAACTCACTCATCAAGGTCAAAATCAACTCAAATTTTCAGAAACTTCATGTGCCAGGGGTCTTAAATTTTGCATTGGGGATCCTTTTAGGACGTAAGTGCTTACTAAGACGAGATTTTTCGAAATTCAACTCCTCAGGGTTTAAAAAAAGGGTGGCAAAGTCTGTATGGGAGAACGCAATTCCTTGGCCAGATTGACTTGAAGGCATAGGTATTCTTTTACGACATTAATAGACTACGTATATAGCATCACGGTACGACACTAAGGACCTCAGCAGCGGGTGAAACCGCTGGGCACAGCTAGTATCTTCATAAAGGTTTCCCGTTGGGTCAACTAATTGGGTACGTGGAGTTACCATGACGTTTTGAAGTATTATTGTTATATTATTATTCCAGTGTGAGAAAGAGATGGCGCTAGCTGCATTGCTATGTATCTTTTCCATTCTGAAATGACATTAGAACAATCCACTTGGTCTTATTGACGAGTGAATGTTGGAAAGGGTGTCCATGGAGTTCCGCGGGAGACACCCCGGGCGTCGGGCGCCACGAAGCGACTCCCGGCCACCGTAGATGCGGGCCTGTGCGTCCGTCTATTGTCGACGGCGCGTTACTGTTCTACGCACGCCTCAAAAAGATGTCAGCAAACAGAGAGGCCACCGTCTGCCGGGGTTGCAGTTTGTTGGAAAGAGATACCGCGGCCCCGGAACACAAAGGGCAAAAGAAGGAACATGGGTGGGTTTTAGTCAGTACAAGACTGACACTCCCTCCCGCTCCGCCCAGAGCGGGGGAAGTTATTTATATATATGATTATATTATATTATTTATATTATATGATTTCCCATCCGCAAAAAATAAGTGTCCATGGAGTTTCTTGCCCATTTGTCTCCATAGAGATCTACGCTTTGGAATCGGCAACTACAGTACTTGTGTAGTGGCTTAATTTGTTATCATTGTTATAATTTTATCGACAGTTCAAAAGTGCCTGTAACTGGCCTACTTGAAATAAATGCTTTTGATTCGATTTGTTGTATATCTTAAATTTCATCGCCACTGGTACTGAGAATGCCGTCATCGTTCATCTGCTCTTAAACCGATTTATTTGGGGAACGCAGCATGTCTTATTCCATTCTTCTGTGTTAGTCGTCAACACCTTGCAGGATCCAAGAGTTTTAGTTGTCAGAGGATGAACGAAAGAAGACTTTTTGTGAGACGATGTACGAAAGATGACTTATTATTGTTATTTTTTTAAATACTTGAAAGCATTCCATATCGTGAACATTTGTCTTTGGACTATTTAATATCTTGGACTTGTCTGTCAAATTGTACATTTGTTTTCACAAATAATGATTTTATTATATTTTACCTACTGCCCTAACGTTGAAAACAAACTAAATCAGATATTAGAAAATGAATTTAAACTCGGTCAACGGTCAACCTCACGAACACGTCTACACATCGCAGAATGGAACGTGCAAAAAAACGAAATGCAAGTTGCAATTCATCTGTGAGAGGCACCTATAAAAAAAGTCATTAGTAAACCTCGTTACTACCCGACGCCCTCACTACATTAAGAGTGGTCAAAGATCCCTCATAGGTACCTACTACGTACATATCAGGTAGGTACAACGCAGGTGTGTCGACAGGACGTCGATGATTGTTACAAACAGGATCGTACCCCGATCAGTTGTAACCATGCCTATCGACTCAGGGCAAAGAGTTGACAGTCAATGGAGGTACAACTTGTTCACAAATATCCCTGCAGATCGATGGTGGAAATTTGAAATTCCATAAAGGATATAATGGAATATTGGATTTGCAACAGTCGGTTTAACTCTGAAAGTAAAAGATCCAACAGCACGCTCCAATGTTTGTTATGACATTTCAAATTCCCTCCCTCATTTTTAATTCTCAGTGTAAATCCTATTTGATCTGTGTGGCTGCATTCAGATAATTCCTGCGATTGTTTTGGCTGCGTGCCAACCGTTCGTTTTACCCTTTTTTGCACCTATTCCAGTCAACGTTTAGCTTATGGTATTATTATGACGTAGAATTGTACACTTCGTGTTACCCATTTACTAAAAAGTAAGATGTTGTGGATAATGTTTCATTGGCGCTACAGTTTATATACTCACTCTAAAAGTTTTATTATAATTTATTTAATTATTCCAATTTCTCTGAATTTCGATTGAACGGATTGCTATCTTTTAATCTATTTTTTTTCAATTATATTGTAATAAAATTCATGATTATTTATTTAGTATAATATAAATAAGTATAACAACCAATTAAACTTAACAGCATGTTATTTAAAAATTAATATTTTGAAAAAAAAAATGTAAAACCTACATTAAATAAAAGCTATAAAAGGCTCTAAATGTTTTATTTGAGTAATTATTTAATTATACTCAGTCTTAATAATATATGATGCTGGAGTTATTACATCACGGACAAAACATCCATCAATCCTTTAAAAGTTAAAAGCACTGACTCTCCTTTTCATTACTACTCCATGGTCCAGTCTCCATCAAACCGGGGTGTTTTACGAGTGAGTAAAACGAGCTGAACAAGTTTGAAGCCAAGCATTCTATAGGAAGGATAAACTGCTATATTTGTTAGTTATAGTAGTAGTTACATGTTATGTTCTCATGTCTATGGTAAAATATTCAATTTATTCTTCTAGAACACGTTCCGGTAATTTTCTAGTTTTAAACTTCTCCCAAGTTGTTCAAAAAGTAAACACGTGTTGCTTTCCGCATTCACTTTTCTTCAGAGTTTTGCTTTGGTTCAGAGATTGTTTTATTCCGTTTTAATAAATAACTGCGCCCTCTGAAGTGCCGGCACTGTTTTGTAGGAAACTAGTTATACCCAGCGGTTTCAACCGCTGTGGTTTAGTCTCGTAGCGTGATGGACTTCCTCGATACATGGACTATACAATGTGTCCGGTCATGGACTGAACATACTCAACCGAACTATCCTGTGGTGACCCGGGAACCTATTACTAAGACTCCGCTGTCCGTCCGTCTGTCACCAGGCTGTTTCTCATGAATCGTGATAGATAGACAGTTAAAATTTTCACAAATGATGTGTTTCTGTTGCTGCTATAACAACAAGTACTAAACAACAGAACATAATAAATGTTTAAGAGGCTCCCATACTTATTACAACATGTTACAAACGCTAATTACATTTATTTATAATGACCTGGAACACGCGGCTTCGCCCGCGTGTTGATCGACAAAAAAGTATTCTATGTGTTATTCCAGACTTCATCAAGATCCGTTTAGCCGTTTGACGTGAAAGAGTAACAAACATCCATACATCTATCCTCACAAACGTTCGCATTTATGATATATGTATATGTACATAGTAGGATTATAATATTACGTAGGATAAATCTATAAAATATCCAGATATTAAAAAATAACGGATAATGCAAGCCCTACTTATATCCTATAACTGTTAACGGGCGGGAAAGATATTTCATGTCTAAGTAGGTTCAGTAATTTTTAAACCGGAAGTTGTTCTCTAAGAGAGGAAAAATCTTTCGCGTATTTTATATCGTTAGGATTGTTTTTTTTTATTTTTTATTTTTTTTTTTTTTTTTTTTTTTTTTTTTTTAGGTTGGGCCACTCGCAGTTCAACTCGCTTGAGTTGTTAGACTGCTTAACCGGACTATCCTGTGTGACCTCAATAAATTAAGGCCCCCAGCCAGGGCTACAAAGACTACTAGTATACTAAGTGCACCGTTAGGATTGCCGTCTCCATGATATTTTATACTCACTGTGCGATTATTATTTTGTGAAAACAACATCTTACCTGTCGCTTACTGAATTTATTTTGGCCCTTTCTATTTACGTGAGAGGAACAAAGAGGGAAGATCAAGTTATGTGAATGAACGATGGAGTCGCTTTACTGGTTACAGTTGAACAATTAAAGGCGGAGTCATACAAAAACTTGAATGAAATCGAAAAAAGATACCAAAAATCCAATACATTGTAACTGGAGATATACGCAAGTACATATTTGCAACGAAATACTTGAAATCTGAACTTTTCCGAACTGGCGTTTTTTTTTCTTGTATCGTGGGTGCGTTTACAAACATTCAAACTCACATACAAAAACAGCCAGACCCGGAACAACTATCTGTAGGCCATACAAATATTTGTTCCGTGCGGAGATTGTACCCGCGACACGCAGCGCAGAAATCAAACGAATCAACGCTACTGCGCCAACCTTCTCGTCAAATTATAACAGCGATACCTATTTGTAATGGATGGGACAAAAATGTACTGAATCCTAAGCACAGAAAATATTCTGCCTAAGTTCACAAGTTACGTTATGAAGTTATTTCATTCCTGTTAGAAAAAAATATTACTTACTTACGACTATTTAAAGTCGTAGTAGAAAAGTAGAATGTCGTTTTTCTAAACTCTCTGCTTAATAGGTTACTTCTTACTACAATCAATGCTAATTCAGTTTAGTTTGTAAAGGACACACACAACAAAACGATAAAGATCGTGCTTTGTCCAATGTGATTATAATTCAAAACAAAAAGCAATCGTCCTATTATGTACCGCTACAGAAAACATTACACAAACATTCATCCAATATTTATAGCCATAGTTTAAGTCAAGATTGATTGACTAAACTTTCGTTTCAATAAAAATATATAGCAAAACATTTAATAAAGGTTAGTTCACATCTGGGAGTGAACGCACATGGAGCGAATCATGAATGAAAAAAAAAATGATTTCGCGTTCAGTTGTTTAGTGTGATCTCAGCTTTACAGGCCACATCGCACCGAAAGCGGCCCAGGGGCTCTAAACCCTCGGCGATTAGTTCGCTACAAACGATTGTAGTACGTACTGAACGCGAAAGTTGTTCATTTAACTGGCAGACTGCTTTTTCATAGAGCTATTGATTGATGCGAGGTACCTACCCACCCGTTAGTTCACCATCAGCTCTGTCACCAGAGAAAGGCGATGAAAGTGATTTTGTTATTAAATTATAATGCGCGAGAGTCGACAAAGGTTATGCATTTGTTTTACGGTGTTGTATTTGTAAAGATTGGAACATGCTCATAAGTTTGAGGTGATTAAGATTCAATAAACTTTCTTGTACCTAGGCTTTTTGTGTAAATTGAATACTTTCTTATTTCTCATTTAATAGATTTATATTGTTTTTGCTGTTGCATGGTGCGGGTGACATTAGATAAATGAACATTCCTCTTCATTCTGGAACGCTACGAAGATTTACGATCATGACTGATTATAGGCTTTATCCTGAATATCATAATCGTAAAGGACGACCCATCATACATTACATTTTATCACTAAACATGTATTTTTATATAATGTCACCCGCACTATGCTGTGGCGAAAACACTACACATTTTTTTTAAAGCAGGCCATCCATAAAGTTTTATTTATTTTCCCAAGTACATACTATGTTAAAGTCTTAAGTATCCATCGAAAGAGGGTCTACTTGTTAATGACGCAAATGCATTCTGAAGTTAAAAAACATAGCAGAGACAAGTGTTTTTTTTTCGTTGTCATGTCACCCAATGTTTTTGCATGTACCACTTGCATTGACAGCAATGTGCACTGCACATGTGTCTATGGAACACACGTGTGTTGACGAGCGGCGCAAGCGCATTCGATTGTTTACTTGGGCGGTCTTTTGTTTCACTTGATGCATTTAGGAATCATTTGTGTACAGTGTTGTTACGTTAAAAAGAAGATGAAATGTTACGAATGGACTTTTCTTAGATCTGACAAATTATTATTTTTTACTTTGAAAGAAATAGGTCGGACATAGCAATTTAATAAGGGGAAATATATGTATATAATATAAATAAATATATGTAGGAGAGGAAGAACAGTTCAGTGTCGCTGGTTGCGTAGATGAAAACAGTCAGTTTTGAAATATTTTAAACTGTCCTAAAGTATATCCCAACACGAGGTCAGTGACTGGTCAGGGACTAAGTTGTCATCTGAGAAGACTCGCAAAATCAATTGGTACTTTCGGTTCATCGTAGACCTCATCCATTGACCTCCATCAGGCGACATGAGAAAATATCAACCTCTTACGCGGAGCACATAGATTCAGTGTTATTTCTTTTGGGTAACAACAAAACAGCAGCTGGATGTTGACCCTTGTTTTGCGGACCTTTGACAGACGGTCCATATTTTTTATCACCATAAATAGTTTACAGCTAAAAATCATACTTATTGTCTACGAGTATATAATGCCAATTGACCTGCATAATTTAGTTTACGCCCCTCGGCCATTTCACTTAGTTACAATTGACCTCTAGCTGAACTGACCCACGATAAATAGCTGGCCATTGATAAAAAAGAAAAACTTGAAATAATAATGTGGTTTCATTAGGAATTTATCAGTAGCAGTCACAGAGTCTATAAATGTTCCTGGTTGTTGGCAATAGGGTCGCCCCTATTACATGTGACTTAAACATATATTTTTTTTGCGGATGGTAAATCATCAAATAACTTTCCCCGCTCAGGGCGGAGCGGGGGGAGGGGAGGGACAGAATTGTACTGACTTAAATCCACCCCTGTTCTTTCTATTGCCTTTTATGTTCCGGGGCCACGGTATGTCTTTCGAACAACCTGCAACACCGTTCGCAGATCCCTCGCAGAACCCTTCACATGCATGATGTTACGTTATCTGACTTGTTGATATTTATAAGGATACTAGATTCCGACCGCGACTTCGTACGCGTGGCATAGTTACTTTGGGCTAACGCTAACACGCGTGATGATCGAATTTTTTTTTTTTTCTTCCCATTTCTTCCCTCTTTCTCCCCCTTTCCTCACTTTTTTTTTAATTAGCTTATGTCCGTCTCCAGGGTCCCAACTATCTCTGTACCAAAATTCATCAAAATTGGTTTGGCCATTTAGGCGTAAAGACGTAACAAACAAACAAACTCACTTTCGCTTTTATAACATTACTAGCTTTTGCCCGCGGCTTCGCTCGCGTTAAATTCGGGGTAACACAGTTCCACTTTCCTGATTTACAGATACCTGCTACCTGTAGTTTTTGCCCTTGAGCCTTATTTATTGTAATAGCAATGCTAATTTTTCCCTTTTCTGTCCTTTTTCTCCGTCATATCTCAATCTTTTTTTTTAAAAACAATAGCCTATGTCCGTCTCCAGAGTCCCAACGATCTCTGTACCAATATTCATCAAAATCGGCTTGGCCATTTAGGCGTGAAGACGTAACAAACAAACAAACTCACTTTCGCTTTTATAATATTAGTAAGGATAGTAAAGATTATTGTTACTAAGGATCACAAGCATTGTTTTATGTGTCACGGTTATTGATTTAGCCAGCAGCTATAATACCGTAATAAACCTTAATTGAATTTACATGGACTTACTTTCAGTTATCATTTTCAACAACAACAATATTACGACCTTTACAACAGCGATTTAGATTGAGAACTTAGTATTATCGGTTTATAAAGTTCCCACTTTTTAAACTCTCCGTGAGAAGGAGAGTGGAAGCCGACCCCAACAGAGTTCGGAAAAAGCTAGGTAGATGATAATGAAGAAGGAGAGTTCCAGAATCCAATGTGCAGGCCCAGTAGTCTAAGAGCTATAATGCTACGGAAATATGTTCTTTTTTGCAGATGGGAAATCATCTAACAACTTCCCCCGCCCTCGGCGAAGCGGGGGGGGGGGGAGTGTCAGAGTTGTGCTGGCTAAAATACACCCATGTTCCTTCTATTGCTCTTTACGCTTCGTGGCCGCGATTTTTCTTTCGGACAACCCGCGACCCCGGGTACGAAACCCCCTTTTTTTTTTCGGGTGGGAAATCATCCAATGACTTCCCCCGCTCTGGGTGGAGCGGGGGGGCATGTCAGACTTGTACTGACTAAAACCCACCCATGTTCCTTCTATTGCCCTTTACGTTCCGGGGCCGCGGTATCTCTTTCGAACAACCCGCAACCCCGGCAGGCGGAGGCTCTGGCAAGCCCCTCTGCTTTGCTGACTCTCTTTGAGGCGCGCGTGAAACACGAACGCGCCGTCGACACGGCCTGTCGTCAATAGACGGACGGACGGTGAGCTACCCATTGCTCACCGTCCACAGGCCCGCATCTACGGTGGCCGGAAGTCGTCTCGCGGCGCCCGGCACCCTGGGCGTCTCCCGCGGCGGCTGGGTTGGGCAGATGTTCTCTCCCTCAAACGCCCGGCCACCTCCTTTGCTAGCATTACTGCTTCGCAGAAGGTGGTGACCGCTTCCCATTCCCTCTCGCTCCGGACCATGGCCTGAACCAGGGCCGGACGCGAGAGATCGCCGCCGCCGATCGCCTCCACGAGGGCACGGCGGTGCTCCGCCCAAGCTGGGCAGATCGCCACTGTGTGCTCCACCGTGTCCTCCGGGCAATCGTCACAATGGTGACACCCGGGCGTTTCCTCCCGCCTGATGATGTGCAGGAACCTCCCGAAACTTCCGTGTCCGGTGAGGACCTGCGTCAGGCGGTAGGTGAGGACGCCATGACGCCTCTCCAGCCACTCCTCAAAGAGGGGACTTACCGCCGCTATCGTGGCGTGCCCTGCACGGGGTTGCGACAGTCGCTCTCTCCATGCCACCATGAGATCGCACCGGAGGTCTGCCCGCCGAGCGGCAACTTGCCGTGGCAGCGGGTTTTCCCCCCGGTGTAGTGCCTCCGCGCGCCACTCAAACAGGCGCGCGAGGACTATCGCCTCCAGATCCCACGGTGGCAGTCCGGCAAGGAGGCTCGCTGCCTCGCCGGAGATCGTGCGGTAGCCCCGGACAAGCCGTATGGCCACCACCTTTTGGGGCGCGTTCAGGTAGTGGGCGGCGCGCCGCCCTAAAGAACGCGCCCATACCGGGGCCCCGTAAAGGGCCATGGACCGCACGACTCCGGCATAGAGCCTACGGCAGGAGGCGTTTGGCCCCCTCAGATTGGGCAGGAGCCGCTTGAAAGCAGCCCCCGTCCGCTCGAGTTTGGGAGCCAAACGTCGCTTCTATTGCCCTTGGTCAGACATTTTGGCCACTGACTACCACGACACTAACGGCTTAACGTGCTTTCCGAGGCGGGGAGGTAACTTGGTATGTAATGAATGGTCTCAATACTTTTACAAAAGAGGGAAACTTAAACATCGTATCTCCAAAAAAAGCGTCTACGCTCCGGCCACAGTGCGATTTGGTGGATGGCACAAATGACTTCGAGATATTGATCCTTAAAAATGTTTTCGAAATCAGACTGCGAACCTACTATGCTCTAATCACTGTTATGTCGATAGGCAGATAATGCATTTAATATTTTGATTAATTATTTTCTGTCATCCAAACATGTACTCTAAAGAAACAGTGAAAGTGAACTCTTATTAAATAGCAACCAGTAATCGACATTTAAGTATTCGAGTACTTCTTTATTTTGACATCAGTTAAAGTCTAGAGTAAAAGTTTTTTTATAATAACTGTTATAGCTTCAAAAGTTACACAATTTGAGGAAAAAATCGGCCAAATGCGAGTCAGACTCGCGCACCAAGGGTTCCGTACAAACTTGCGACATAAACGGCCATATCTTTAGACTGCATAGACTTAGTGGGTTAAATTTTCACCACAGACTAAGTATATGGTTTTAATTGACGGCACGGTTGGCGCAGTGGCTGAGGGATCGTCTGCTGAGCTGCGTGTCGCGGGTTCGATTCCCGCACGGAACAAATATTTGTATGACCTGCAGATAGTTGGTAGTGGGTCTGGTTGTTTGTGTATGTGAGTTTATATGTTTGTAAACGCACCCACGATACAGGAGAAATTCATAGTGTGGGGCAAAGTTTAAAAAAAAAAAAACTCGTTTCCTCGACGCGTTCCCGAGATAAAGGTTCTTGACAGACAGGCTGTCAACAAAGTGAGCCTATAAACGTTCCGATTTTACCTATTGAGGTATGGAACTCAAACAAAATCTTGAGAAATTTCAGTAGTAGTCCTGACCATTTTCGGCCATGGTGGTCAATCTCAACGGAGATTAGCCATCTGCGTGGGAGATATTATAGTGCACAAGTGTTTGACTGGAATAGATGAACTCACTCTCATAGTCCGATGGGACGACAATCCGACACGGCGACGTTAAGCAGTAGTATATTATTGTTTTGAATGAATTGAAATCAATTATAATAACGCAACACAACATAATATCACCCTGTTGTAGGTACCCTAAGGTGACGCAGACAGGAAAGTAAACCGTGACACCTACATTTTTCCCGTTACGTTTTGTATAAAAGTAAGGCGTTCAAGCATAGCGAAGGAGGTGGCCGGGCGTTTGAGGGAGAGAACCTCAAACCAACCCAGCCGCCTCCGCCAGTAGCCACTGTAGATGCGGGCCTGTGTGTGTGTGTGTGTGCATCTATTGACGACAGGCCGTGTCGACGGTGCGTTAGTGTTCCACGCACGCCTCAAAGCAGAGGGACCTGGCAGGGCCACCGCCTGCCGGGGTTGCGGGTTGTTCGAAAGAGATACCGCGGCCCCGGAACGAAAGGGGCATTAGAAGGAACATGGGTGGGTTTTAGTCAGTACAAGTCTGACACCCCCCCCCCGCTCCGCCCAGAGCGGAGGAAGTTTTTTGATGATTTTCCCATCCGCAAAAAAAGACGTTCAAGCAAAATAAATATTGATATTAATTGTTTATGGTTTCCGCAAATCATAAGAACATAAAAAAAAAAACTAAAAAAATTGAAACAGTCCTTGGCAATGATTTCATCATGTCTACTGTCTAATTACCAGACAAGTAATTTTAAACGTGAGTGCGCATGCGACGGTACTATCTAATATAAAAACCTTGAAGATCTCCGGACAAGGCCACCCACTAGTCGCTGAAACTGCTGCGGTTTTGAAGCGTTTTTAAGAAGGAAAGCGAATTATTTTTTGTCAGCAGTAAAACTATTCAGGGAAAACATGGTGCCATCATTGTCAAATTATCTTTTGGTTTCAGCACAGTTCAGTGTGGTTACCATGACGTCTAACTAACTGTTATTCCAGTGTGGGAAAGAGACGAAGCTATCTCTTTCTCACACTTGAATGACGTTATGGTAGCCCCATAGATTGCCTAATATGCAGGTGCATACATAGGTATACATATAATAGAATAAGTAGTTTTGTTTGATAGACAATTATGGTCCTAGAGATTACAATGCATCAACAGACATGCTTTCAGTGGAAGACATGTTATGGAGCGGCCTCAAGACCGATCCCTGTGGGACACCGCCCGACATCTCTCGCCAGTTCCATTCTCCAGAGCGACCGGGGTAGATGACGGCCCTATCCGTCAGATATGCCCCGACCACACGACGAAGGTAGGTCGGCATCCGGTGGTACCGGAGTGCCTCCCTGATGCAGCTCCAAGGCATGGTGTTGAACGCGTTGGCGATGTCGAGAGACACCGCCACGACAACCCCACCTCTGGACACTGCAGCCCCCGTCGTCTCACGCGCTGTTAGTGCCCTTTCGTAACTATTATATTGTTTCTCGGTACGAGCTTTAGCCTCAAAGATTTTCAGAAACAAAATCTTAACATTTTCTACCCCCAGTGCGTGACCAGGACATAGGTTCCGTTCACACCGAGCAGCCAGGTCGCGACGAAGGCGAGCACCGGACCGGAACGACACTCGATACGGTTGCCGATCGCGCCGTCATCGGGTTACAACCAACCACGATACTTTAACACCCCAACTTCAAACTTTCAAAGAATTCTCACCCCTATGCTCGTGAAACTAGAGCCTATAGTTTTAATATAGCTGTCGTATCTAATGCTGTAATTTGCTAGATCGTGTTGGCGTCTCGCCAGAAGTATTTTGCCTAGATAATCTGAAGTGTGGTCAATAGTTGACAATGAATGTCTCGGTTACAGATTTCAGTTCTAGAATTTAAAGTACTGTTAAATTAATGTTTGATCTGCTGTATTTTTTCGTTCAGTAACACGTATATAAGTTTTAGAATAAAGAACCGGCCAAGAGCGAGTCAAACTCGCGTACCAAAGGTTCCGTATAAATTTACCACTTAAACAGCCATATCTTTTGACTGCGTAGACTTAGAGGGTTGATTTTCTCACTGCACAAAGGAAACACAGAGTAGAGTATATGCTTTTTATGTTTGGTAATAAATGTATGGTAATAATAATTTCAACTCGATACCTTCAGGCGTTCACGAGATAAAGGGTCTTGATAGATAAACGGACAACAAAGTGATACAATAAGGGTTCCGTATTTTCCTTTTGAGGTACGGAACCCTAAAAATGAAATTTAATTTTTTTCAATAGTCTAGTATTTTGTTCTATATCGTTGGTGCATATACACACAAACATCCAGTAGCACTGAATCAATAATAGTACTATTATTACTCAAGTATATAGTTTTAATTTCAACTCGATACCTGTCTGTGGTTGCTCTCATGTCTGTGGTCCCTTTTAGCTGTAAAAAAATCAACCCTTTAAGTGTACGCAAAGAAAGATATGGCTGTTTATGTCGCAAGTTTGTATGGAACCCTCGGTGCGAGATTCTGACTAGTTCTCGCATTTTTTTTAAAAGCTTCAAAATAAACGAGCAAGTGTTTGACCTATCTATCAACACACATCAGTTATATTACCAACTGTAACCATAGCTTGTAGTCTATAACAAAACAATCGTATTCTACTTGTTTCACCAGAACAAATGAGTGGTGCACTCTCGCAACCACTAAATTAGTTACTTCACTGCATTACCGCAACTAGATTGAAATGTTACAGATAACTTGATCCTGCTTTATTAATACTTCCACGAATGATCTAGATTCCCACACTTTATTGGTTTAGTACTACACTTATGTATACCGGGTATAAAATCAAGTAAATTCAAGTTTGTTTTTAAGACTGCTACTTTTAATGCATTTTGTAGGAAGAATACAGCCTTCTCGGTAAAAGCAAACTTTTCGATACAACGCAATTTGAGTAAGGAGATAATAGTTTTGGTAGTGTGGTGTACTATAACAAAAAAAATAATTCTTCTTAAATATATTCTATATTACTGTACTAGCTTTTGCCCGCGGCTTCGCTCGCGTTAAATTCAGGGTAACACAGTTCCCCTTGCGCCTTATTGGTTTGTAATAGTAACGCTAAGTTTTCCCTTTTCTTCCCACTTTCTCCCTCACATCTCACTTAAAAAAATAGCCTATGTCCGTCTCTTGGTTCCCAACTATCTCTGTACCAAAATTCATCAGTAGCGGCTTAGTCATTAAAGCGTGAAGAGGTAACAAACAAACAAACTCAATTTCGCTTTTATAATATTAGTAAGGATATTTTAACTCATTAAAAGAGCAAAG
Source organism: Ochropleura plecta (assembly GCA_905475445.1). NCBI lineage: Eukaryota > Metazoa > Arthropoda > Insecta > Lepidoptera > Noctuidae > Ochropleura > Ochropleura plecta. Next base: position 16,499,795 of record FR997723.1, read on the forward strand.
AACTATTTATATTGATGCTTAGGGCGTAGTGCTTTTATGTCATAATTTTAAATTGAGCGCGAGTTACTGTCATATGTATGGCTAAAACGGATATGGCTTTCGAACTTAATCTGAGTGTAGCCTACAATTTAAATATAATATTACTGGCAGTAAGAGGACTAAACATAAAATGTCAGTAAAAGGCAAAATTACGGGAATATTACAAGAAACCTTCCTAACTCGTACAATTTCAGCAGGCTATTCAATTTAAAAAGAAAATTACCTTCACGTTAATTTACGTAGCAGGGAACGGTCGGTACTAAAAGGAATGCATAAAAGTGGAGTCACGTAGCTACAGTACGGTTAAGAAAAGTACCTTTTTACGTACGCGTACTTAAAAGTCAAGCGAAATTTTAGCAAAAAGTTCTAATTTTAAGAAGTTATTTCTGCCATCTCTTATCTGAATCAGTTCGTGACTGCGAGAACGATTAAAACATGTTTGTACACGTGACATTTCAAACTTGTGGAAATCTTGAGAGAAAGGTTAATATATCTACGTTATTTCAGTGTAATGCACGTACATACAGATGTAGTCACGATTTAGAAAAGATGCAGTTTGTATGAAGTTTCTATATAAAGTGAAATTTATATGATAAATGGTAGCATCGTCCGATGATGTCGACCACCCGCGTGGTGGACCAAGACTCATTTGTCACTTGAAAACCAATACAAACTATAAATCACACAAAATATAAACCCACGGCCTTATTCCTGAAGTAACTAGGTCGAAATTCTAAAGTAAATCACGTTTTCAATAGCACTACTAATTGGTTCAGAGATCATAACAAACATTACCTATTAAGAGAGAGAAGATTGAATTGAACTAAAGAAATTTGATTCCATTGACATTACATCTGTCTCTACCAAATTACTGTTTGTTTTGAATTCTTAATTTTGTTTGGGAAACATTGTGTGAGATGTTTCAGCTATGAAGCATCTCGTGAAGAAGATAATGCTACTATGCCATGCTGAGATAGGGACCTTAACGCCTTGTACAGGGCTAATTTAATTAATTGTCTTTTTTTAGTATTATTTTTTAGTTCTTGTTCTACTTTTTTGAAATTAATTCAGTTTTTTTTTCTTTTCTTTCTATGAAGTTGGTAAAACCTTTAATAATTGATTAACTAAAAGAATATGCAACCTTATTGATATTGAAAACTGGAATCGATCCAATCAATTTGAGTATCGACAAAAGATTCCAACAATATTTGATGTCATAGGAATTGCTTTATTACCAGTAATATCACATTTAAATCTAAAATTTCGCGAAATCTAACTCGAAATTGTCACTACATTACTCTAGAAAGACTACTAAATCAACCACAGCGGTCCTTGCAATGCAATGTTCAAGTCTAAAATATGACCAGGAAACGAAATAACGAAGCAAACTAAACCTTATCCATTCATTCATTCGGTCAATTTAACCGTGAAAGTCATTTAAATTGATTGTAAATGACCGTCACTTTTTTAATCAAAATCCCATCAATTATATTCGACCAACAATGTTTGAGCGATATTAATTAATTACTAATAATTTATCAATGGTAGTTGAATGTTTAGGTAACATGGCTGATAAGTATGGCAATTATTAATACTTAGGAATTTTATGAAACATGTTGAGAGAAAGTTGGTAGTCAAAGTAATGAAACTATTAGAAAGATATTTACTAATGTAATTAATTTATACCATCTGTTTATTCGAAATCATTTCAAATACAACCAAAATAAAATAGTACTGTGTTAAAATATATCTAAGAAAGTTAATGTTTACCTTTGTTGCAATTATAACTTGAACTTAGACAAAACAGTATATTTAACTTTTAGTTTACCGTGAACTCAAGGGCTAGCTTGGCCCTGGGCGTCGGGCGCCGCGAGACGACTCCCGGCCACTCTAGTTACGGGCCTGTGGACGTTGAGCACTGCAGCATACCGTCCGTCCAGGCCGTGTCAACCGCGTGTTAGTGTTCCACGCGCGCCTCAAACGCCTGCCGGGATAGCGGGTTGAACGAAAGAGCACTTTTTTTTTTTTCGTTTGGGAAATTATCAAATATCTTCCCCCGCTCTGGGCGGAGCGGGGGTGGGGGGGGGGCATGTCTGACTTTTACTGACTGAAACCCACCCATGTTCCTACTGTTGCCCTTTACGTTCCGGGGCCGCGGTATCTCTTTCGAACAACCCGCAACCCCGGCAGGCGGAGGCTCTGGCAAGCCCCTCTGCTTTGCTGACATCTCTTTGAGGCGCGCGTTAAACACGAACGCGCCGTCGATATGGCCTGTCGTCAATAGACGGACGGACGGTGAGCTACCCATTGCTCACCGTCCACAGGCCCGCATCTACGGTGGCCGGGAGTCGTTTCACGGCGCCCGGCGCCCGGGGCGTCTCCCGCGGCGGCTGGGTTGGCTAGATGTTCGCTCCCTCAAACGCCCAGCCACCTCCTTTGTTAGCATTACTGCTTCGCAGAAGGAGCGCTTCCCATTCCTTCTCGCTCCGGACCATGGCCTGAACCAGGGCCGGACGCGAGAGATCGCCGCCGCCGATCGCCTCCACGAGGGCACGGCGGTGCTCCGCCGAAGCTGGGCAGACCACCACTGTGTGCTCCACCGTGTCCTTCGGGCGATCGTCACAATGGTGACAACCGGGTGTTTCCTCCCGCCCGATTATGTGCAGGAACCTCCCGAAACTTCCGTGTCCGGTGAGGACCTGCGTCAGGCGGTAGCTGAGGACGCCATGACACCTCTTCAGCCACTCCTCAAAGAGGGGACTTACCGCCACTATTGTGGCGTGCCCTCGAAAGAGCCCTTACTCATCTTTTTCATTTTGAGTTTTATTAAACAATAACTATTTTAAATATCTTTTAAAGTAAGCAGAGTCTCCAACGTGTTTTATTGATAAAACATTCAGATCCAGAGCAGTACAAAAACCCTCCCAAAAATACTACACTTTTTATTGTAGATAATATTTTATTTCCTCCGCCATTCTCATTCCGATTTGCGTGTAGTTAATTTTAATTAACACCATTACAAGAACATTACGTGTGAAGTGATTCGGCGTTGTTATTTATAAAATCAGTTATCGGCACAACGGGTGGTTGCTCGAGAGCGTTCACTTTTCCTATGTGATGCAACACCTCTGATATTTGCTTTTTAAGCTTGTTTTATAGTGGATGAGCGATAGAAGTGCTACGTGAAGCTATCAATCTTAGTAGGTGTAATCAACTACGCTATAGTTTAACAGGTAACTGTCACTTGAACTTCGGAAACCACGATTTTTTGTGATGACGGCGACGTAAATGTGCTGTCAATATTTTTTTACATTGAAGTGTGGTTGTGTTTATTTGGAGCCCTTTTTCCAATTTATAATAAAAAAATAAATAAAAAAAGCCTTTTGTCTTTTGTCTTAGCCTTGAATCTGAAATCTGAATATCAGTATTATACATAGAGTAAACAATCTTACCTCCACAGTTGGTACTGGGTAATACGATACCCTTTGGTAAGACTGGCTGTCAGACTTACCGGCTACTGATGTAGCATGCCGTCTTCCATACTACAATCTGTTAGAGGAGGCGCAACTGACGCGTGCAATTCGCACTCTCAACCACGTAGCTAGTGACATGTAATGTTCGGGTGGCAGATGGGGTGTCTACGAAGAATAAAACAGCAGACAAAGCAGCAATTAAGAATCTCTAAGACTACTTTAATGTTCGGACGTAACAGAGATGGTGCTAGCTCAACAGATCGGACAAAACTCTTAATTCTAATGGGGAAGAGGGTCCTTTATATATGGTATAGATAACATAATGTGTCAATAGTTAATGTTCAAGGGTCACAACAACAACCATTAGGAATACAAACAAATCATAACTTAACGAGATGAGAACTATAAACAATCAATTACTAATTAGGGAATATTATCAATATTGTGCCCATGATATTTCTATGACTAATATACATTTATTACAATCCTCCCCCATTAAGATAGACAACGGGTTGTCTATAACAATACAATAATTACTACACCATAGTTTTACAATGCACTTAAAAACAACAATACATTTTTTTTTATACAATCTACGATACGTTTCTTACACAATCTACGATACATTTCTTACACAATCTACGATACATTTCTTATACAATCTACAATACATTTCTCATATAAAATTCCGAATTTTTAATTAGTTTTTAACTGAGCAACTCTTATGCTTCTGCGTAATGGTTTTACAATAACTTCTTCGTTTGAACTAGTCGATGGTAATTCTTCCAATTCTATGTCACTTGAACTATTATTTACTTTTAAAGTTATACAATTTGTTATTCTGGAACAACAATTCCTTGAATCCTCTAGTGCTAATAATCTACCTCGACTGGTACAAAAGAATTTACGATTATAAATGTATTTTCCAATACGATATATTAAATAACATCCCAGTACTTTTACAATTGACATGAAAATATACACGAAATAAACATTATTAAGAACTTTGTTATAAATTGTGTCTTCTTCTATTTTCGACATTAATTCATCAATTTTATCAATTTGATGACTTGCTAAATTGAGACTGTCTATATCTAACTTTTCATGAGTACTTAAAGGAACAAATTCAATCCTTGATACATTTTTATCTTTGATTTTCTTACAACAATCATCATTTATTATGTCAATTACAGGTAAGAATGAATTACGTTCGCTCACTAATCCATAAATTTCGCTTTGAAGTACAATATTTGCAGTATATAATTTACAACTATCCATAATTGTTAATATTCCAGTATCAATTAAATCAAAGTCGACAGGTTCTTTATTTTTACAACTTAGTGTGGCTACCGTTCTGTGCGGTACAACAAATAACCAATTATTCTGGTTTTGCATTTTATACCATTGTTCATGAGTAATATAGGATATTCTTGTGTCACATTCCAAAGGAACTTTTGATTTTCCAAACATTAATTCTGTTTCACATGTTGGATTTCCATGTACTGAATATAACGGCGAATTTAATTTACAAATATAATTTTGTGACACTTTCTTACAGTTGTTCAAGTTTTCAATATATGTATAATACAATTTATTATTAGACATCATAAAATATTTCTCTTTAGGTAAAATAAATATAAATGTATCGTCTCTATTTCTTAAAGGTACAGGTAAAATATTATACAGTTCATAATTAGTTTGAGTAATCAGAGGTGTTTTAATAACAAATACAAGTTTATCATTCATATAATAACATATAAGATTCACCAATGATAACAATTCTGGTGCATTATTTAAAGTTAAACTTAATGGATACTTGGTTTGTAAAGGCAAGTGTGACACGGTTTTCTTGAGCTCATTTATATATTGCTCTGGAGTTATAATAACTGGATGTAAAGCATTATTCTTAGTAAATAAAATTGCATTTATTATAGTAGATATCTCATTATTAACTTCCGACGTAATTAGTGTTAATAAAGATAAATGTTCTTCAATGTCTTGTTTTAAATTAATATCAAAAATAATCGCGTCAGTTCTTTTAGTATAATTGCCTAAAATTTCCAAATTCTTGTTAAATATCTTTTCGTTGCTAGAAAGCTCAGTAACAGTATTATTAAAATTTTGCGATTGTTGTTCTAACAATGTTGGTTTGAGTTTTCAATAAAGATAATATCTCATGTTCATGTGAATCTAACTCATTAATAGCTTTATCATATTTTTCAGCATCTTCAACGTCTAAGGTACCAAATAAAATCTTAAATATTTTTCCAATGCCATCAATATAAGATCGCTTAACTCTGTGAACATTATCTGTTCTACCTGTTAATTCTCTTAAAACATTTTCTTGGTTATATAGTTGAGGAATTATTTGATTGAGAATAGTGATTGATGTATCACAAAACGAAAATTTACTAAACTTATCATGATTACATATTTCCTTAGTACTACTAAATGTCTTACTTACAAGATCGATTTTCTTATGTATATCTAAAATATCTAAATAACTTATCATGGTCCATTCACTATCGTAATGGTTAACCTTACCTAAACTTTCAAAATATATACCTCCCTTTTCTATTTTACTTATATTAAAAGATTCTAAACTAATTGCTTCTATTCCACATATTATGATAAGAGTCTAGAGTATCACGATTACCTGGATCATTCTGAAACAAACGCATGCTTCAGTCTGTTAGTGTGAACTCTTAACTTTTTCTTAGCTTGTATAGTAACATTAACTGGTGAATTAATTTCTAATACTTTATAAGGTCCTAGCCAATAAGGTGATAATTTCCTTGTTTTTCCAGTTTTTATTTGTTCGTTACTTAAATAAACTAAGTCTCCTACTTTGTATTCAACTACTTTACTCTTTTTATCATATGTTTGCTTATTTGCTAATTTTGATTCTATTAATTTATCTCGTGCTAACTGCCTAGATCTTCTTAGTTTTAATACGAGTTCATCTAAATAATTATCATAACTATACTTAAAATCAGGTGGTTTAGTAATTGAAGTTGGTAATTTTGCTTTATTACCAAATACTAATTCGAAAGGTGTGAATTGGGTTGAACTGTGAATATTGGTATTATAAGAAAACATGGAAAAATCTAACCATTTATCCCAGTTTGATTGGTCTTCATTAACATAATGTTTCAAATAATCTGCTAATGTTAAATGACTTCTTTCCAAAGCTCCATTTGATTGTGGATGGTAAGAGGTTGTATTGATTTTTTTCATTTTAAATAATTTTGATATTTCTTTTATTAATGTAGACGTAAAATCTGCGCCTTTATCTGACAATAATACCTCAGGTATACCAAATCTACAAACGAAGTTTTTAACGAAACAATCTGCTATTGTTGTAGCATCATGTTGTTGTAGAGGGTACGCTTGTGAAAATTTTGATAAGTCATCTTGAAGTGTTAGAATATATTTGTTTCCACTTTCTGTGACTGGTAAAGGTCCTACTATATCTACTGAAACCTTTTGAAATGCTTCTGTTGATGTGGATGTAATTTCCATCGGTTGTTTACTCCTTTTCCTATCTAACTTATTTTCTTGACATGATTTACAATTTTGAATATATTCTTTTATATCTTTCTTCATAGAATCCCAGTGGTATTTGGATTTTATTTTCTTATAAGTTTTATGAAAACCTGTATGTCCTGAAATAGGATTTGAGTGATTTTCCTCTAAAATTAATGGTATATCCTCCCTCTTTGGAGACATGACACTGTCATGAAAAATTTTAATACTTATATCTGTGTCCCTAAATAAATATCTTAGCATTGTTCTGATTTTATGCCATTTTAAATGAAATCGACAAAATCCACCAAAATTTATTTCTTTTATTTTAGTTTCATATAATTTTATTTTTAACTCCTTTAGTGATTCAAAAATATCTTCGTAGGTTACACTATCCCAATAATTTAATTTTATGAATACAAAAAATAAAACATTATTATCTGGATTATTTATGTTTAAAACGTTGTATTGATTAGGATTTTTTGATTTTAAATTATCAACTAGAGATTCATAACCTGTGAGTTGTTTGTCGTTTTGAATATCTAAATCACACGATGTAAAAATAACTTTGTTAGCCTTTTTAGGTATTGGATCACTATATTCATCTATATTGTTCGATAATATGGGTTTTCTTTCTATCTCTTTTAAAAATGTTGAATAACTTTCCCCACTTCTTGTAACTACGTACACATTTTCTTCTTTATTACTTCCTAAGTTATTTTCGTCTGGTCTTATTCTGCTTAATGCGTCAGCATTCTGATTTAATTTACCTTGTTTGTAAATTATCTCATACTCATACTCTTCTAATAGTAATCTCCATCTAACTAATCTAGATCCTGGGTCTTTGACATTCATTAACCAAGTTAAAGGTTTGTGATCGGTAATTATTATAAATTTCCGTCCATATAGATAGGGTCTAAAATGCCTAACTGACCATACGATTGCTAATAACTCCTTTTCAGTGGTAGAGTAATTAATTTCACTTTTATTGAGAATTCTACTTGCATATGCGATTGGGAGATCGTTTGGTGTTTCTCCTTGTGATAAAACACTACCTATAGCGTAATTGCTAGCATCTGTAGTTAAATTAAAAGGTTTGGGAAAATCTGGATATTGCAATATTGGTTCTTTGCAAAGTTCAAATTTCAAAGTTTCGAAAGCTTTTTGCTGTAAGCTTGTCCAATGAAATGGTTCATCTTTTTTCAAGAGTTTAGTTAAAGGTTGACTATAATTACTAAAATTTTCAATAAATCTTCTATAATAACCTGCTAAACCTAGGAAACCTTTTATATCCTTTGGAGTTTTAGGTACAGGATAATTCATGACTGCTTCAATTTTCTTTGGATCTGGTTTTACCCCATTCTGAGTAATTAGATGACCTAAATACATAACTTCCGTTTTCAAAAATTCACATTTATCTGGTTGTAATTTTAATTGATGTTTAGATAATTTATCAAGTACTTCTCTTAATTTCATGTTATGATCTTGCAATGAGTTTCCGTAAACAACTATATCGTCTAAATAAACAAAACATTTAATTCCTTGTAATCCACTTAATACGTTATTCATGAGTCTTTGAAACGTTGCTGGAGCATTTTTCAGACCAAAAGGCATACGAGTGTACTCATAATGTCCTAGTGGAACACTAAACGCTGTTTTCATCTGATCTTTAGGATTCATTTTGATTTGATGAAAGCCCGATGCTAAATCTAACGTAGTAAAATATTTACTATGACCTAACTGGTCTAATATATCATTTACTAGCTTTTGCCCGCGGCTTCGCTCGCGTTCAATTCGGGGTAAACGCCTGATTTATTGTAATAGCAAAGCTAAGTTTTCCCTATTTTTCCCTCTTTCTCCCTCATATCTCAATCTTTTTAAGAAAAAAATAGCCTATGTCCGTCTCCTGGTTCCCAACTATCTCTGTACCAAAATTCATCAAAATCAGTTTAGCCATTTAGCCGTGAAGACGTAACAAACAAACAAACAAATAAACAAACAAACAAACTCACTTTCGCTTTTATAATATTAGTAAGGATCATTTATTTGTGGTAAAGGATAGACATCACCTATACTTATCTCGTTCAACTTCCTATAATCAATAACAAGACGGCATTTTTTCTTTCCAGAAGCATCTGTTTTTTTAGGTACTAACCATACCGGAGAGTTCCATGGGCTACTCGATGGTTTTATTATTTTATCTTTTAATAGTTTGTCTATTTGTTGATTAACCTCATCTTTTAATGCTTCAGGGTATCTATACGTTTTAGCATTAATGGGTACGTTACTATTTGTAACTATTTCATGCATGACTGTATCAGTTGCTGTTAATGTATCACCTTCTAAATAAAAAACATGATTGTATTCTTTACATAATTCTAAAAGTGACGTTTTTTCTTCCTTATTCAAGTGATTAGTTCTTAACGTTTTCTCGATTTTTTCTAAACGGCTACTTTCGTATGACTCATTAACTTTATTTATCTTAACACAATCCTTTTCATTTGGTACTTCATTATCTAATGGTTTTATTTTTACTTTCACACTATCTATCTTAATTTCCTCATTAGTCGTATTTAAACATACTGTCAACGCCTTATTATCACTTATTTTTACAATACTTGGACATAAATATACTCCTTCTGATAAAATTATAGTTTCTGGAATTATCCCTTCTTTCAAATCTTTGTCGCAATCTACATTAATGGAAACAATTTTTTCACATCTTGGTTCTACTTTAAAACTCGATTCTCTAAAATATTTTTCATCTATATCGCTACTACACTCTTTTTCGTTGTAATATACATCATTACCTACACTTTCAATATTACTTCCATCGTTCACGTTATCAATATTTTCATATTCCATTTTATCATCATAACTCATTTTATATTTTCCGTCAATATCTTTATTCGCTTCATACTCATTCATTACTACATTCGTATTACTTTTCTCGTTTTCACTTTCAATTTTCAAATTAATTCCGCAAACTTCTATAATATTTTCTTTGTAATTGATAACTGCATTATTTCTGGACATAAAGTCACCGCCTATGACTCCATGACTTTCTATAGGAAAGCTGTCTGGTATCACGTGAAGTGTATGACAAACTCTGTTATATCCTAATAGAAATGACATGCGTACATAACCAATCGTGTCGGTTGGCTTGGCATCTTTATCAATACCTCTTAATTTTAATATTTTATCATAATATACCATCGTATCTCTATTCAACGCACTTATTTTAATTAGTGATACTTCTGCTCCTGTATCAATTAAAAAATTACTTTTGTCTTTCAAATCTACTGATTCTAAACTAACATAAATGGAGGTTTTTGTATCAATATATCTTATTTGGCCTGTATCGTATTGGTCGTCCTTGGGCTGGCCATCGTCCTTGGACCGTTTTAGTTTAAATTTCTTCTATGTTCTTGGCCATTAGATGCACTCGTATTATTATTGTTTGTCCTATTATTATTTCTAGATCCAAACTTACTTTCTGAATAGCCATTTTGTTTACGGTCACCAGTTCGAGACTGATGTTTATTCATATTTTGATTTTGTTGGTTATGCCAACAATCTTTTGCAAAATGTCCTCTTTTATTACACACAAAACAAGTTGAAGTGTTTTTAGTTACTTGCATGTGCCTGTTATAAACTCCTGTTTGGTTTCTATTTAGAGAGAATTTATTTGGACGTAAATCTTGCCTATTGTTCATTTCAAATCTAGATTTTATTTCTTGTTCTTCTGAAATAGCTATCGATACTGCTTCTTCGAAATTAATAGGTTTTTGTGATTTTAACAAAATATGTAATTGAGGTGTAAGACCGCTGATAAATATATTAAGTGCCTGATTTTTCAATAATTCTATATTCGCATCTCGTGCATTATTAGCGAGTTTTGGGTCAGGGTGAGACTTAATCAATTTAATTAGGCAACTTTCGACTCTATTTGAATATTGAAGTACTGGCTCACTATTTCTTTGCCTACACGAATTCAATTCCATTTGCCATTGAGCGAAAGTACGTTTTTCAGAATAGTTTTCTAACAAATGCTCTTTCAGATCATTCCATGACGCAAATGATCGATTTAAAAGTGTTGCTCTGATATTGCCCTCAATTTTAGATAAAACTACTGAAACAAATGCAATTCCATATATAGGATTTAGAAGATTAAACGCGTTGTTGCAATTATCAATAAAAACGTGCAAATTTGCCTTATCACCGTTATATCTATTGATCATTCTTTCCGCTAAAGATATGTCTATGAAACCGCCACATGTCTTGACATCTTCTGCATTGGCCATCTTAATAAAATACGATACACACTCACTTTATATTATTGAAGATTGAAGAGCGCCGATGTTGTCTATCGCGAAGATAGGATGGACTGCGCAGTGGTAGCAACTCGAAATTGCCGAAGAACCGCTGGTACAGCTTGTTGGTAGCTCCTGCTGGACCTTGCCGCTGAAGAACTTGGTCAAGTAGTATCGAGTGTATTGCGCCTCGATTATTTCTAACTCGACTTTTGCTCTTCGTGAACCGCCTTACGCCTTGATGCTGTGCTTGACTCAGCACGCAGTGATTATCGTTTTTAACACGATAGGTACTGCAGACTGCAGTTGAAAAAAACCCGCGAAGGATTTATACTACTTCACACACGCACTTTTACCCGTCGTCAGGATTCGATCGCGAAATTCTTTTGTTAAAAGATAACACTTTCCGCGAAGAAAATATCCAACTTCTGACACCAAAATGTAATGTTCGGGTGGCAGATGGGGTGTCTACGAAGAATAAAACAGCAGACAAAGCAGCAATTAAGAATCTCTAAGACTACTTTAATGTTCGGACGTAACAGAGATGGTGCTAGCTCAACAGATCGGACAAAACTCTTAATTCTAATGGGGAAGAGGGTCCTTTATATATGGTATAGATAACATAATGTGTCAATAGTTAATGTTCAAGGGTCACAACAACAACCATTAGGAATACAAACAAATCATAACTTAACGAGATGAGAACTATAAACAATCAATTACTAATTAGGGAATATTATCAATATTGTGCCCATGATATTTCTATGACTAATATACATTCATTACAGACATATTATCTGTTTCATTGTTCTTTGAATGAATTCACAAAAAAATGCTTTACCTACTTGTAGTTAGTTACAAATTACTGTTAAAGTTCTCGTTTTTATTTATTTTTTAATATCAATAAACACTGCGATCAGTTGAATTTTATGCCTGGTCTTAAATAATATTTAAAAATAAAATAAAATTAATTACTTTATACAACCTATAAATAGACATACAAATTAAATTAAACATAATGTTTAGAAGCAGAAGCCGTAATTAGTTTAAGAGAAGTTGTAATGTGTCTTGTTTAAACCTACCTCCAAATAAGCTATTAAGTTATATCACCTGATTGTTAAATTAACTGAGATCGTAGTTATTACCTTGTTAATTACATTTGAATTGTAAAACTACGAGGATTGCATAATCGCTTGCGACTAAAGCCTTTTTTCGAAATAAAGATAAAAAAAATACATATTGTTATTGTGTACACACGACGACACATCAACCTATACAAAACCAGTTTATGCTGCTCTCTCAACAACGGATCGTACACCATAGATTTCAAGTACAATGAGAGATCCGCATAAACTGGTTTTGTATAGGTTGATCCATAGATTATATACTAATACTGGTATAGATGCGCCACTTAGAGTTCAAAAATAGTGTTTTAAAACCATCCCCGGCTGTTAGATGGCGCGGATGTGCAATTTTGTTTCCGTAAATTATCGCTAGGTGGCGCTCATACATGTTTGCTTTCGAATAGTTTTTCTGTTAATAAATCAGTAAATAATTTTAAAAATACTTACCAAGTTATGTATCACTAGTAAGTATTTTTTAAATTATTTACTGATTCATTAACACAATTCACGGTATGCCAGTATAAAAATAAAACACCAGTTTCATGTAGGTTCTTGTAGTTTTTAATTTTTCAAATTAGTCATTTGTTAGCGTAAAATGCGGTAGGTACAGAGATGGTAAATACAAAAAGACACATTTCGCCATTTGAATTAGCATACAAAGTTATCAAATAAATGTAAACTGAGACCCTTAGCCACCTGACGTGTTTTTCAGTTAATTGGTCCTGAAAATCACTTGCATATGTTTAATAATGATAAACGAAATTATTGCAATAAACAAATGTCTTTTTTATATTTTCATTATATTGTTTTTCATCAAAAGTTTTTAAATAACTGAATAATAAACTAGCTTAACATTAAAAAAATCAATGCTTAGAATAAACAAACAAAGTTAGGTAATAACTTAAATAAATTTAAATCTGAGATATGAGTAGAAAACTATTACCTACAAAAAAATATCAATATTTTTTTGGACGTATAAAGCACTATTATAACAAAATTCCAGCTCACAAAATTTTACATGTTGACAATCAATGAACATTTATTTTTAAAATACTGATTTGTGTTGATTATCCAAAACTTAGAAAATAGGAAAGCTGTTTCACATTTCTTAGAACCACAAGTGGAACTTCGTTTACGTTACGTCAGGTGGTCAAAGGATAAAATTCTATTAGAAACTTATTTACTTTTTTCTTTTATTATAATATTCGAAAGCCTGTCTTTTTATATGATCATTCCTATCAAAAACAGAGATTTTACCATTTAATAATCTATTTACCCCTAGACACCAACTGTGTACAATCATTTTAATAGATAAATTGCAAATAAAATCAATCAAATCAACTTTATGTTTCTCACAAGTTATAATACTAAAATCACATGCAGAATCAATAAAAAATTTGATTTGATTTTTTATACATTTTGATGTTGGATTATCACGAAGGCATGCAACAATCACATAATATATATTATTCATTAAATTTATAAATCCATCGCTTGGATGAAACAGTGATTTTTTTGTGTAATCAATTTCATAATTAAATGAATCAAAATCAATACCAGATCTACATAAATTAGTCAAACAATTGGAACATTTTTTGAAGATTTTTGATTTTGATTTCTTAATCACATAACCCGTTACGTATTTTTTCGATTCAGCATACAATAGGGAATCAATATTCTTAATTTCTGTCATAACATGTAGCAACGAATCAATGTTACATGCAAAATCAACAGGCCGAGAATCATCACGATTATTTATAATCAGATGTGATAGTGATTGCATAACTGTATTAAAATCTTCTTCACAATTGGCTCCAGCAGAATGAGGTGAATTATAATTATTAACAATCAACGTTTTAAAAGCATTCATAAATTGATTACAGTTAGGATTAATGTTTCTAATACCATTACTTCTGATAGCACCGAAAAAGTTTTCTAATGGATCTTGATTAAAATTTCTAGCTACTATATTAGTAATTTTATGATTTGTTAATAAGTATTGCCACATTTCAATAAATGTTTTAATATTTGCAATCCAATTTTTAATTGAAGGGATCGACTCATATTTTATTTGATTAACACCGTTTCTTGTTTTTATTGATTCAAATTTAATTGATTCTAAAATTGGAAGCAATTCATTCCACAGTTGGAAGTGAGGGGAATTCTTTTTGATGCAACATTTATATATTTTTGAATCATCTTTGTAGGAATGACCATTGAAGGAATCAAATAGCTTATCAAAAATAAGTAAAAAATCCGCTGTTCCCTCACACTCTGCCGGTAGTATTCCATGTCCTGAAAACGTAAAGACACATTAATTACCCTATTATCCTACAAATATAAATGTGATCGTTTGTGAAGACATTTAAATATTTGTTACTCAATCAAAAACTATTGAACAGATGTTGGAATTTTATTACAGTAATTTAGCTTGTGCATCAGAATGACACAATCCGTTTACATAACATTAAGCCGTGACCCGCAGGAGTGGAGCATGGGTAAATCCGCGGTGAACAGCTAGTATTGTATAAATGAACTCGATTTAACATGTGAACATAGAGTGAATTATAATTAGCGCCAAAATCGAGTCATCATCATCAGCCTTACAATGCCACCACTACTGGGACCCAGGCCTCTTCTCTAGGCGGGGGAAACTGAGCCACCACTGCTATGATAGAGTACACAAAAGTAAAGTAATATATACACTTACTTGCTGAAAATCGAATGGCAGACGATACTCGTTGGCTGAATACCTGTGCAGCTAACTTTACTTTCATTTTTTTAATTTTGTCTTTAATTATATGACTTTCTGTCAACTTATTGACAAGCCTTATCTCATCGTCTCCAACATCAACTTCCAAAAACATTTTTAAGTGTTCCCACTTTGCCCATTTCTCTTGCCCATTTTGAATAAACTTAGCATTTTTTGTAAGTAAATTATTTCTTACTCCTTTGAGCAAGTGGGGCGTATCAAATAAAGGGAACACTTTGTGGTTGTTTACCATCATATAGTGCATTCCTTCATTGGCATATTTTTTTTGCGTTTCTTCTTTCAATTCTCTTATGACTGCAACATTTGTTGGACACTGGTCACAAATCGTGGCAACTACTGTTAGCCCTGTATTATTTAATTCTTTTATAACATTTATAAGTAGGGCTTTTAAATCATTTCTTTTCGTCCCACTTTTAGCAAATGTAAAACATACAGGTTGCTTAGTTTTACTTTTAATGCCCTTGATCATAAAAACAAGGGCATGATCAGCAATATTGCTCATTTTGTGAGTGCCATTGTCTTCAAAGCCAACGATTTCATTTAAAAACGCATTATATACCAGACCAGGTGCTAATGATACTTCATCAAATAATAAATTTACAATTTTTTTTTCCTCAGGCATACGTTGAATATGTATTTTTAAATTTTCTAGAATTTCTTTGTTAACACCTGGTCTTATTGTGAATGCACTCAATAGCTTTTGCAAACTACGTTTTGATGGCAAAACAAACATTTTTTCTAGAAGTTTGTATGCTTTGGGACTCTGTTTTAATATAGATAAGGCCATAATTTTTCCTCAATGGTGTATCGTCTTCCCCTTGGTTTCTTACTCCACTTTAATTGTAATTTTATAAAAGTTTGTGCTGTCTCAGGTAATTTTTCGATTGTGGATAAAAAGGATTTCGACATCGCACACTTCGTCGCTGCTTGTATTTTTTTTGATTGAGTTTTGCATTTCTGTCGCAATTTGTCTAATTTTATTGTCAATCTATCAACATGATTAGATGATCTCTGCTTCAAACGGCGTTCCTTTGGGGCTGAAAAAAAAAACAATTATCTGTTTAATAAAATGCTTAAGCCCAACTGGCAGACGATGCACAATCTAAACTAGTATGTATATATATACGTTACGTAAACTGCATTTTTGTATTATAATGTGTATTTTTTTCCTATCTATTACTGTCCTACTGCTGGGCAAAGGCCTCCTCCAAGTCTTTCCAGACATTCTTCTGCCACGCTGTCTCGAACCAGTCTTCGTGGTACGCGTCTAGATGATCTCATCGCCTTTTTCTAGGCCGGCCTCGACAGCACTTTCCCTCTACATGAACCTAATGTGCGGCGACACTTGCCCAGCAGTCTCCATGCACGTGGCTGACGTGATCCGCCCAATCCATTTTGGCAGTCTTTTTACCCAAGACCATGATGCCCGTTTTGGAGCGCAGCGTGGTATCGTATATGTACATAACATTCCTTTTTTTAATTAATTAAAGGAGGTTACTAACCATTTGATAAGGCTCTCGATTCTGGCTCTACTTCGATCTGTAATAAACCAGACGTTGATGGCTCCACTACTGGAAATTGCTCAGTTGATGGTTGAACAGTGTGGTCAGTTTGTGGCAGGGCTGAAAATTAATTATTTTTGTTATTATTATTTTTTTATTTTAATAAAAATAAATTAATGGAAAGAATAAGTAGTGGTTTGTTCTATATGTATGTCTATAACCCGCCAATAACTTATTATAATAAAAGTAATAAAACCAGACTACAACAAAAAATAAACCGGCCAAGTGCGAGTTGGAATCGGAGGGTTCCGTTCAAATTTACTTTCAATTCCTGAATCGAGTATCGAAATTTTTCCCGAATCGTAAAAAAGTAATTCAAAGGGAAATTTCACATTTATTCCTATAGGAACGCTTATTTCAATTTGGCCATTATATGGCACAAATCGAATTGGTACTATACATATGTATATACCTTGCTTCTTGCCAAATTTCAGGATTCTAGATCAACTGGAAGATAGGTTTTGATTTTGTCAAAATTGGTTGTGAGTGTCAAAATATGTGCCTAAACAGCCATATCGTTGAATTGCATTGTTGTAGAAGCTTGATTTTTACGACTTCCTCAAGGAGTAACAGACAAGTATTTGTTATTAATTAATAATAATAATACTTTATTCAATAATAAATAATAATTCATTTATTTCTATAAAATTAATAATTAATACCTTTACGTTTTCTTGAAAAAAAAGGTCCTTGACAGACTTGACAGACGGATTGCCACACAGATGGACAGACGGATGTGTATAATCTCTTTTTTTTAACATAAAACTTTTTGTCTGCTAGAGGGTCTGATATTGAGTTTAATGACATGTCACATAGCCTATGATCAGTGGACGATTAAGACGGTTCTATCGATTCTTCATTTGTCAAGTTCCGATAAGTAATTTAGGCGCTATGAGGGTACAGATGAACATACACACATACGTACATACGTACGTATGTACATACATACAGACGGATATAGATACATAGCCTGTCAAAATCATAACCCTCCTTTGGCTTTGCCATTGTCGGGTAAAAAATTATAACTTATATTCAATCAAATAAAAAAAAAGGATCCTTACCGCTTGATGAGGCTATTGACCTTGCTTCTAATTGTGATAAACCCGATGTAGTTGGTACCTGCGTAATTTGTGCACTCCTTGGTAAGGCTGGAAATTAAATTTAATGAAAATTAAATGATCATTACTAATTGAGTCTGAATGTAGCTTAATGCTGAGCCACTTAATATAATAATAATATTCTATAACTTTTACACAACGCCATTATTCAACAACTAAACCGAGTTTGTGCTATGAGTACTAGACGACTGATAAACATCTTATATATTTTTGAATACATACAGATTACAGATAAATTACACTTAGACATATAATTGATCAAATGACATGAACACAATCACCGGTAAACAGTCAGGGTCACTAAACCCTAGACCAACAGGCCAGTCAGACCACCGCTAGGTCAAGTAATAAATTATTAATATATAAGTTATATTCTTCAACTAAGCTTCTTAATTCATTATGGTCTGGCTAGGAAAAGTTTTTATTATTTTTATAATTGGCCAACGCATTTTAGACACTCTTGTCAATGTTATGAAATAGAATCTAATAAAATATTGGCTATTTTGAAGTGTATGACAAAATTCTAAATAGAATTTAACTTACTTAAATTCAATGTAGGGATAGCATTTCCTGTCAATCGTCTGCTTGGTGATTTAAAATAATCCTCAAAGTGTCGGTGACAAATTCGAATTGAATTATAAATGTAGTTATTTCCTCTCTCTTGAGTTGCACTGTCAAGTACGGATTTCCACTGGACAAACTTCTCTGCATGAGGATATTCCCATTTGGGGAATCGGTGAAGAGGTCCTGTAAATTTAAATTTTATTACTACCATAACATGAAGAGATACATTCATATAAATAGATTGTAAAATTAGCTGTTTAACGTAACCGCTAGCTGTAATAACAGATGTATTATATAAAACAGCTGAAAAGCATTTAGCATGAACAATAGTTTTTACCAGTTTTTATTGCGAAAAATTAGGTTTTAAGTCATGAAATACAATACTGATTTTTTTCCATGTTGACATAATATTAATGCAATATGCAATATTGTTCTTTAATTTCAATATTTATTAATATTTTGCGACAGTAGAATATGAAGGACATTATATAAGAAAATATCTATTTACCAATTACCCATGATCGATAAACAGTTAATTTAAAGTAGTTTTATAATTGGTGTTGAGAATGGCAGCTTATTTAATTTACTCATATAACCTTTATAATATTTGATCACTCTGCTGTTGACTGTATCTGTACATATATCTAATAAAACAATAGAAAATGCTTTATCAAACATACAATGTAGTGGGACAGTTATGGAGACACATTTTAGTGCATTCTAATTTATTTTTAATGTTCAGTTTTGTGAATAGTATATTAATACTATATAAATCTATCATAAAATTAATTATGTGAACTGTAGAATGATAACACATATTTTTACTTCGCTCAGTTCATCCTTTTGGTTTTCTGGTTGTCTTTCTAAGGACCTACCTAAATACATAAGTTACTAATCAATAATTAAGTAATTGATACACTTACCATCAATGACACATCCAAAAAAGCATTTTAATTGTGTTGCTTTCGGCATTTTCAAAACCAAGTCCACAAAAATACAAACAAAGTCCGTTGTGCTAAGCGCCAAATTATCAGTTAAGCAATCAGTCCGGGGTCCTAATAACAAGCCAGGTAATGTCGTAACACGTAGAAGATCAGTAAATCCGTAATCAAGCCAAGTCGTAATGAATATTAATAAATCTATATATATAAAAGAAAGTCGTGTTAGTTACTCCACTTATAACTCAAGAACGGCTGAACCGATTTAGCTGAAAATTGGTGAGGAGGTAGCTTAGAGCCAGGAGACGGATATAGGGTAGGTAGGGTAGGTAGGGTAGGTAGGGTAGGTAGGGTAGGTAGGGTAGGTAGGGTAGGTAGGGTAGGTAGGGTAGGTAGGGTAGGTAGGGTAGGTAGGGTAGGTAGGGTAGGTAGGGTAGGTAGGGTAGGTAGGGTAGGTAGGGTAGGTAGGGTAGGTAGGGTAGGTAGGGTAGGTAGGGTAGGTAGGGTAGGTAGGGTAGGTAGGGTAGGTAGGGTAGGTAGGGTAGGTAGGGTAGGTAGGGTAGGTAGGGTAGGTAGGGTAGGTAGGGTAGGTAGGGTAGGTAGGGTAGGTAGGGTAGGTAGGGTAGGTAGGGTAGGTAGGGTAGGTAGGGTAGGTAGGGTAGGTAGGGTAGGTAGGGTAGGTAGGGTAGGTAGGGTAGGTAGGGTAGGTAGGGTAGGTAGGGTAGGTAGGGTAGGTAGGGTAGGTAGGGTAGGTAGGGTAGGTAGGGTAGGTAGGGTAGGTAGGGTAGGTAGGGTAGGTAGGGTAGGTAGGGTAGGTAGGGTAGGTAAAAAATTGCATTGCAACGCATTGCGGGCACAGCTAGTAACACAATAAACGCAAACGCAAAATGAACTCACAAAACTCATTCGAATATTTGAACTTCTCCCCCTACATAAATATATCGCTGTGTTGCCGTGGTGAAAATGATTTCTGAAATTATTTTTAATAATTTTATCTAGCCGTTTAAACTTATTTTTGTTTTCTTTTAATAACTGATTTATTACTAGATAATAATGACATATTTTTATTAACAACATTTTTAAACAATCGTTTTCTTGCTGTAGCTAACGCCCTCTATTATATTTTTTTTGTCAACTCAATGATAAACTCCGATCCCTGGCCACTTGAGGGCGTTAGTTTCTTTGATTTTTTTGAGACTCGATAATGTAAGGAAGTTTCATCCGCCAGGGTTGATCTGTCGTCGTGTGTACACTATCGCATTACGGAACCCTGTAATGATAGTCGTAAGATAGAGTAATCTCTAGCTTACGACTATCATTACATATAGAAATAAATCATATAGAAGAAAATATTTATTTATTTAATAATAAATAAATATTTTCTTCTATATAAGTCGTCATTTCTATTAGTCGTTTGGTGTTCTTCCACCTTTCTATTTATTCATATTCAGACTTTTAAGTTATCCCATATCACTTAGAGACTCTTTCGGGTCAATACTCTTAATAGAAACTGTCCTCATATTAACTCATTTTATCTGCACCTCGTTTCTGCGTTTCGATTATTTCGCTTTAATTATTGTCTTGCGACCTTAGAAGTTTTTAGTGGTACTACACAATGTTATTGCCAATCAGCCGGCCATTATATTGCAGTTTTTTTATTAGGCATTTTTTAATTGAATTGAATTGAATTCTATCTTAATGGATAATTGTATATCATTACTAGTACAAAAGTCAAAGAACTGATATCCACTCAACGAACAAAGATATTCTTAGTGTATGATGTAAATGATGTCACTAATAGCGCTTCATAGTTGATTCTATTGTGTTGTTGCATTTCAAATTAGTCTGTTTATATGTAATGATAAGATCTATTATTAGAGCAAATTACTTGTCTCTAGCGCCAGTTGGAAATAGAATAATTAGGTCATCGTAGGTAGGTACCTCTTGCGGCCACCTGTGCAGACACTGTTGCTTTTTTTTTACAGATTTTGTGATGTACATTCTTTGATGTTGCTGTCGTCATTATGCGTCCATGATCAAAAAAATCTAAAGTAATTTATTTAAATTAGACTGGTATTGACACTTTTGAGCGTCAAAATTATACGAGACAATCCCCCGAAATGCCCACCCATTGCCATTTCTAAAAAAGCATTTCAAAAGTAACACATCTCTCTTAGTTGTTCGAAAGAGATACCGCGGCCCTGTAAAATAAAGGGCAAAAGAAAGAACATGGGTAGTTTGCAGTCAGTAAAAGCCTGACATTTCCTCCCGCTCTGGGCAGAGCGGGGGAAGTTATTTCATGATTTACCATCCGTAAAAAATAGCCTGAACGCTAACAATATTAATAGCGTAGCTTCCTTCAGTGTACCACAGCGCTTGGTTGAGTAAGCAGCGCCTGCTCCATTTCACATGAGCGCCGCTAACGTGATAATGCTGTGCGCACGACCGTCAAAGCTTATCGTTTTCAATATTCCTATCAGTTTATTATTTACAGGAAATGCAGTTCAATTTGTCTGTTTACTTCTGTGACTTCTGCATGTAACCTTGACTTTTTTGTTATCTTTTTTTTGGAACCTTATGGTTTTGCTGTGTTCTTCTGTCTGTTAGTATGTCACAGCCATTTTACTCCTAGACTAATCCTTACTATATACTTACTAACATTATAAAAGCGAAAGTGAGTTTGTTTGTTATCTCTTCACGCCTAAATGGCTAAACCGATTTTGATAAATTTTGGTACACACAAGTAACATAAGCAATGTTTAATGAAATGTGGCAATGAATCCTTACTAATATTATAAAAGCAAAAGTGAGTTTGTTGGTTACGTCCTCACGCCTTAATGGCTAAACCAATTTTGATGAATTTTGGTACAGAGGTAATTAGGACCCTGGAGATGGACATAGGCAAACTTTTTTTTTTAAAGTCAGAAATGAGGGAGAAAGAGAAAACTTAGCTTTGCTATTACAATAGATAAGGCGCAAGGGCAAAAACTACAGTTAGCAGGTAGATACCTGCAAATCAGCAAAGGGGAACTGCGTTACCCCGAATTTAATGCAAGCGAAACCGCGGGCTAGTCACACCATATAGTTGCAATTTGTAGAGTTGATGCGTAATTATGAATAAGGGTTGGACGGCCACCTGAGGGTTTAAAAAAAATGTGTGTAAAATGGTATCAAGGTTTCTTATATACTTTTTTTCTAAAGTCGTTATCGTGCTCTCCTCTCCAAATTCTAAAGTAAGACGAATAAATTGTGTACTTAAAATTAAGTTTTTGAATTACATCTGGTATTTAGTTTTTATATAATGGAACTTTTTCATCAAATAGCAGCCTTTGCTTTTTTTCAATAAGATTTTTTTCTTGTTATGAAGAACGAATTTTACAGTAGAATATTAATTAATAAATGAAATGTTATTGTGTGTTAAATGTTCTTACAATTTTGTAAAAAAAAGTTATTTTATTGTCTTGTGCTACGGAAAACTGTGTGTGCGATTGCGACTCGAACTTGGCTTGTTTTTTTTTCTCAAATTGGCTGTAAAGTATCCTAGCAGCCTCTCAATCCTCCTTATTTCGATGTATAAATTGTATTCTTATTAATCATCATTCGTTGAAATACGAGCTGTATCATTTCCATCTGGCCTGACGTGTTCATAACAAAAATAGTGCATTTTTTTATCACAGCATAACAATAGTTTCACTAGTCAGTCATACCAATCTTGATATAAATGCAGACTGCCCGGAGGCCGCTGGTGGGCATTCGTATACATAACAATTCAAGGTATAGCTGTTAATATTAACCGTAATAAGTTGGTCTTCTTTAGAGGCAACTAACTGAGAAACAATGACTCATTTTAATTAGGAGTAAGTAGAACACCCGCAACAGACTACCAAAATAATAATTAAAACATTTTCCCGTAACGTTATTTCATTAATCTTGTTCTTCTAAGTAAGCCATGACTTATCTTTCAACATAGACTAAAATATAATTATTATCATCTATTGTAACGCTTACCTTACAAGATCGGTTGTGATAGCACTTTTTGTAACAACACAAAAACGACCTCTACTGCGACTTATAACTATCGCATAGTCATACCATCGAATCTGTTCACTTAGCATTCATTGCTGGGTCACTTGACCATAGCTTTACAAGTTCTGTAGTAAATGCAGTAGTGGACGTGTTAAAATTGATTTAATAAATAAGGCTATTTACAGCTGTGAGTTTTTTGCTGCCCCGTCACCGTCTACCAGCGGTCTAGTCGCTCAAAGTCAATGACAGGCCTACTTTCTTAAGCGATTCGCGTCATATTATAATCTTTTGGCCGTTACACTAACTGGACAATGTGATTGTTATTACTTGGTACGGACACTACAATTATTTGCCACCTCAATTTTTGACTGTAGGTTAATTGTATTTAGAAGAAATGACCCGGTTTTGCACGTAATGTGGATCTTATATCGTAGTAGCCTCAAAATCAATTGGTTAATATAGGCCTATCGAAGATTGCTACAATTACTGGGTCGACAGAAAACTGCCAAACATATTTATTAATAGCCATGCTTGGCAGATAGACCGGTGATTACGGTTGATTGTTATCAATTATCCGTAATCTTTTTCAGTCGCCTAAAGACGTTGTCAATAGTACATTTTGATTCAAGTAAAGAAACTTGGTCATTGCGACCGAACCGATTTTAACGCCCGAGCCGAGGGCGTTATAGAGCCGAGAATAGCAGTGACAATTTTTCACGTGACGGAGAAATTTATTTTATTTAAAAAAAAAAAACGTTGCCCCACACTAGGAATTACTCCTGTATCGTGGGTGCGTTTACAAACATATAAACTCACATACACAAACAGCCAGACCCGAAACAACTATTTGTAGGTCATACAAATATTTGTTCCGTGCGGGAATCGAACCCGCGACACGCAGCGTAGCAGTCGATCTCTCAGCCACTGCGCCAATCTAAAAATAAAATAACAGAACAAAAACTACTTTTGCAAATTTAAAACGATGTTAATTTGTTTTTTCAACGCGCTTTGACTTCTCAGACTGAAAGAGAAACAAAGGTATGACACCGCTAAATAGCCTATAAAATAAAATAAAATAAAAACAAATATTTTTGAATTTAGAACTCAAAAAAGCCAATTTATTGTTATAAGCAATTTGTATTATAAAAACGATCACTATGTGATATTCTGTTGATAAGCACATTAATTTTTATTAGTAAATATGAAGGCCTTAAAATATGCGCATTCTATAGGGAATTGTTTATTGTTATCCGTGAAATCACAAATAATGAAAGTCCTCGTTACGATAAATGACAAAAAAAGCACGCGTGTGAAATACATTGCATGTTGAACCTAATTGAAGTGCAATAAGAGCCATATTTCTAGAAAGAGTATTGAGAAAATCGTATAAAAGTAATTTCCAGGTGTTTATTTCGAACTTTCAGATAGCACTATATTGTCCCTTCAATTCAATTCAATTATTTATTGCATCTCACATGTGTTTAACAAGGTCTTAAATAATAATACAGTTCTCATGGAGACTGTCGGGCATAACATCCTTACTAATATTTTAAAAGCGAAAGTGAGTTTGTTTGTTTGTTACGTCTTCACGCCTAAATTTTCCCCACCATTTTTTTCACCGATTTTGATGAATTTTGGTACAGAGATAGTTGGGACTCTGGAGACGGACATAAACAATTTTCTTAAAGTGAAAAATGTGGGAGAAAGAGGGAAGAAAAAGTTAAACTTAGCTTTGCTATTACAATAAATAAAGCGCAAGGGCAAAAACTACAGGTAGCAGGTAGCTGCAATTCAGGAAAGGGGAACTGTGTCACCTCGAATTTAACGCGACCGAAGCCGCGGGCAAAAGCTAGTTTTCTAATAAAGAGAAGAAAAATTTAAATAGTAGCATTCAAAATAATTAACTGTTAAATATAAATCATTTAATTCATAATTATTAGGTAGTATTGAGTTCATTATAAGTATCAATGTAAATGCCTTCTGTATCATCTGACAATATATGGGGGGACACACATACTAATGTGCGTGCGCACACATTTGTTGCACGTATATCACAATAGCGTTATATGAAGCTCGTTACACATGCTCGTAATAAATCAACCTGGTTCCAATAAAGCTTTCACTGTTCGCGTTATCTGTGGATTATTGAGGTATTGTTTCATGACCTAAAATAGACGCGCATTATTAGTGGATGCCACGGTTATAATGAGTCCGAATTGATGTGTCCTAGGGGTCTAAAATGAGCTGAATTATAATCCTTACTAATATTATAAAAGCAAAAGTCAGTTTGTTTGTTTATTACGTCTTCACGCCTAAATGTCCCAACCAATTTTGATGAATTTTGGTACAGAGATAGTTGCGACCCTGGAGACAGACATAGGCTAATTTAAAAAATAATGTGATAAGGTAGAAAGAGGAAAGAAAAGGGGAGAGAAAGATTTTTTTTTCGATCATCACGCGGGTTGAAGTTAGCGTTAGCCCAAAGTATATGCCACGATAATATGAATTACGGTTACCATGCGAAAAACGGTTACAAAATTGCGTGTGTGACTATTTTAAAGAATTTTAACGTAATTCATAATCTCTCATTTTAGATCGTTTATATTTATGTTCATATTTCTTCTTTCATAGTTTTTTTTTGAAGAGTTATATATGTATACTAGCCCGCCTCGGCTTCGCACGGGTGCATCGTGGACACTAATATGCTAACTACTTTATCTATTAAAAAAAACCGCATCAAAATCCGTAGCTAAGAACTAAGAATAAATGGGACCAGACAGACAGCGGGATTCGATTTCGTTTTATAGTATGTAGTGATATCCCGAAGATATATTTTTCCGATCTCTGACGTGAAATGGCTTTGTTGACGAAAACAAACCAAACAAATCACAGGGGGAAAAGACCGTGAAAAACAGTTTGGTAAACGATTTTCATCTCTTTATTTATTATTTGCTTACTCATTTAGATAATTTATATAAAAAAGAAAATAAAGATCAAAGGAAATACTAAGTTTGGAAAAGTCCAATCAATATGTAGAAAATTAAGATGGCGTTGGGCAGGACTTATGCTGATACCCTAGAGAAAGCACAAGAACCAGAGGAAGGCAGCCCAAGCGATGGGAAGACGATTTGAAGCAAGTAACTGGACCAGAATGGTTACGTACAGCAAAAGACAGAAATAAGTGGAAATCCTTAGACGAGGCGTTTCTCGAAAGACAAGCTGTTAAAAGTAGAGATAAACCGAATGCCGAGAATATGTTTTTGATTTATTTTTTTATGTTTTCTTTTTTTCTTTCTCTTTATGTTTACCTATATATTAAGTAATGTTTAGTTATGTAAGTTAAAACTCTAACAGCAATAAACTTATTATTTTATTAATAATATAGATTACGATGCCGTTTACCACGCAAAAAATATTGCTGGGAAACAACTTTATTTTTAAGGTGAAAAATGTTCTAAATATTCTCAATAAAGGTTTACCACACACAAAAAAGGCCTCCTCATTCTAACCTAAATTTAAAAAACCGGCCAAGAGCGTGTCGGGCCACGCTCAGTGTAGGGTTCCGTAGTTTCCGTCCGTCACAATAAGTGTTCCCACTTATGAGTTTAAGGCCTTCGCCACACTAGACGGAAATTTCGTCGCCGAACTTCCGCGGCGGTCAATCCGTTCTATACGGTACCAGCCACACTGAATATTCAGTGGCAGATCATCAGTCGGCTGCCTGCGCTTATACGGTGTGGTCGTGAATTCGTGATGGATCCGATAGAAGTGATAGCTATTTATGAAGCATTAGAAGAAGAAAGAAGAAGAAAGCGTAAATATTGGGTTCATCCCTTAAATACTCTTCGACTAGAAATTGGGCAATTTCATACCCTGTATATGCAACTAAGACTTAATCCAGATAAGTCATTCGAATATTATCGTATGTCCATACAATCTTTTGATGTATTGCTGAATTTAACTAAGGACTATATTACCAAGCAAAATACAAAACTTAGAACAGCTATACCTCCCGAAGAAAGGCTGACCGTTACATTAAGGTAAGATAAATATTATATAAATGTATATGAAATAAAACAAATGATTGATTAATTACTTAAGTATATTAACTTTTTATTGAATTAAATTGCTGCAACATTTCCACTATTATCTCAATTAAGTGGACCTATTTTGAAATATTTCGTCTATTTCCTCAATTGAGTGTGCTGTTTCAGTTTCAGCTGATTGAATTGGACGTACTTGAGTTTCAATAGATTCGGGTGACTGTATGGTCGAATAGGAGATTGCACTGTTTGAATTCGTAGTATATCCTTGGTACACCGGCGGTGACACATCTCCTGTAGGTATACTATATGTTGTAGGTGATTGTTCGTATGTACTATAGCCAGGATGGTTGTAAGAATACGTTTGATTATGTGACATGTTAAATGAGTTACGATATTTGAGTTTATAAATCAAATTCATCACTTCCATTCTGAACTCACAATTTTGTCTTTCATTTAGGCTCTTAATTTGAGGAAGTAAAGAAAGTAAAAATTTCGTGTCGGCATCTTCTTCGGCTGCTTTAGGTGATTGTTGCTTTTTATTCATTGCTGTAATTAAACTCTGTTGAAAGGCTGTCATTTTAGGTTTTTTTTTCATTTGGGAGGTCCCTGAAACTTCTTCAGTTTGAGGTGGAATAAAATTCTCAGTTACAGTTTCTTGTGCGTTTGCATTTCTTGGTTGAGTGTTTGTATTAGTTGATATTTCATCACAAGAATTTTCATTTTGGTCATTATCACCTGCCGGAGCGCTTATGTTCCCCGATGAGACCCGAGACTCTTTCACCACATCCAAGAATCGAAGCAATTCAATGTACGAGTTTTTACGTTTCTTAGGTGCAGCACTTCCATTTCTTGTATTATCTTGTTTTTTTTCTTTTACGTAATAATCTCTTAAGTGCTTCCATTTCTTTTGAAGTTCATCCACTGTAAAATTAAATAATATAAGTATCAACAAAATGTCGAAATAACTTAGCTTAGGGTGATATAGCTCCGATAGTGGCGCCCCCAATAGAAAATAATTAATTATAAGTACAATTACTATAATTTATCTATACCACATATGGAAAATCCGCTTCGTTGACCCTCTCAAGACTACATTTAACTATGTTTTCACATAGTGTATTAGCGATGCGAACTCTTAACTTCGAATTTTGAAGGCAAAGGTGCCACTTTTCTGTTTATACGCCGAAGGTGAGAGTTGGCATCACTAGTAAATTATGTGAATCGATGCGAAACATTGTTAAATGTAGTCTTGAGGGATTGACCGAAGCAGATTTTTCATAAGTTCGTTTATAAATGTTTAATTAATTATTTTAGATTGGGGGAGCCACTGGCGGGAAAACGTGATGATGCTGAACGTTGTTTTTGTTTCAGGTATTTGTCTACCGGAATGCATTTTGTAAGTTTATCTCACGATTTTTTGATAGGACGATCGACTGTTGCAGAAATAATAAAAGAAACTTGTGAAGTAATTTGGAAAGTACTGCAACCACTTGAAATGCCCGAGCCAAATAAGGAATCGTTTTTAAAAGTGGCAGAAGAATTCTATAAATACGCAAATTTTCCAAACTGTTTAGGAGCTGTGGATGGTAAACATATAAGAATAATTAATCCTGACTACAGCGGATCTAACTTTTTTAACTATAAAAAGTTTTTTTCAATTGTTCTTATGGCAGCCGCAGATTCTAATTATTGCTTCATTATTATCGATGTTGGATCTTTTGGAAAAGAAGCTGATAGTAATGTATTTAGAAGTTCAAATTTCGGACAGAAACTTTACCATGACATGTTAGACCTACCCGAGGATAAAATACTCCCCGGTACTACCGGCCCAGCACTACCATATGTACTGGTAGCTGACGAGGCTTTCGCTTTACATAAACATGTTATGCGACCCTACCCCAATAAAACATTAGACATAGAAAAACGTACGTTTAACTACCGCCTATCTCGTGCAAGGCGTTATGTGGAATGTACTTTCGGCATATTGAGCAACAAGTGGAGAGTTCTTCATACGGCCATACTTGTTAACCCGGATTTTGCTACAGAGATAGTAAAAACAACATGTGTTCTTCATAACTTTGTACGGAGACGAGACGGTTTGAACTGCAACGACGAATTGTTAACTTCTGATCTACCTACATTACCAAACTGTAATACATCTAGACCCTCTAATGCCATAAATACGAGAGATTTATTTAAAAAATATTTTATGGAAGAAGGTAAACTAGAGTGGCAACACAACTTCATTTAGGTAAGGTGACTGATATAATCGTTGTTATGTAGGTTTATATGAATGATAGTTTCAATTAGTACCTACATGCATACGAGTACTTATAATTAGATATACCTAGGTATAGAAAATTAATAAAGTGATAAACTCACCAAGTTCTCGCTGTTTTGTTTCTATTTCACTATCCCAATTGTCGTACAATATTTTCGCTATCTCTTCCCATGCTCGTTTCTTTGCAGTTCTATCCGGCTTTTCTCTAGAGTCCCAAAGGCAAACTCTATTTTGCACTTCGATAATAAATCGTTCAGTGTCAAACATCCTGTGCGTGCGTCGTCACTGCGAGTTATCCGCTGAATGTGGCGCGATGCATAAAAATACATGTAATGCGACGTTGCCGATCTTACGCTGACGGAAGATCGGTGCGCGGACGACCGAGCAGACGCGAGCGAGTGACGGTCCGCGCCGAGCGCGGGATTGTCCGCGACGGAACGACCGATCTTCGGCGTAGTGTGCCCGTTATTTGTATTTTATATGCAATAACATGTATTGGCGTTCCGCCGCGGAAGTTCGGCGACGGATTTTCGGTCTAGTGTGGCGAAGGCCTAAAGGTGGAGGAGCGTGCAATGTTGCACGTTCCGCGGTAGGCGCTCCAACAGTTTTTGTACAAAAGAGACAAAAAGTTGTACAAAATACAACTTTTTGTCTTTTTTGTACAAAAACTGTTGTGTCAATCAAGTTCAAAATGATTTTCCTAGAAAGTCAGATTTTTTTCATATTTTCTAAACTTATGGTTCAAAAGTTAGAGGGGGGGGGGGACACATTGTTTTTTACTTTTGGAGCGATTATTTCCGAAATTATTGACATTATCAAAAAATGATTTTAGTGAACCCCTATTCATTTTTAAATACCTTTCCAACAATATATCACACGTTAGGGTTGAAATAAAAAAAAAAACACTTCCCACTTTACATATAGGGTGGCTACCCTAATAAAACATTTTTTTCCAATTTTCATTTTACCACTTTGTCGGCGTGATTGATATACATATTGGTACCAAATTTCAGCTTTCTAGTGCTAACGGTCACAGAGATTAAGCGAGGACGGACGGACGGACAGACAGACATGGCGAAACTATAAGGGTTCCTAGTTGACTACGGAACCCTAAAAAAGTAAGTACAAACCTACTAAAGTATGACCTCTTTGCGTACCTACATAAAAAGTTCTGGCACAAAATAAAACACATTCAAATTATAACAACATACATTCATGTCATGCATTGGAGGAGCTCGTGGCTTAATAATAGCAGCCGCTCGGGTCGATCTTTAGGTTAAGCCGCGCTTGCCTAGGTTGGTCTGTGGATGGGTGACCACCCGTTACATACCGAGTTTCCTCCGTGCCTCGGAAAGCACGTTAAGCCGTTGGTCCCGGCTGTCATTTGTAGATCTTTGACAGTCGTTACAGGTAGTCAGTGTTCCAAAAGTCTGACAACCAGTCTTACCAAGGGGTATCGTATTACCCAGTATTAACTGGTTGTGGAGGTCAGATAGGCAGTCGCTCCATGTAAAATACTGATATTCAGCTGCATCCGGTTAGACTGGAAGCCGACCCCAACATAGTTGGGAAAAGGCTAGGCAGATGATGATGATTCATGTCATGCATTCATGTTAATCAAATCGACATAGACGGTGAAATAAGCTTACCAGCATAAATACAAACCTAAGCCCCTAATCAAGCGTATTTTTTAGTTTTACCAGATATCGCAATCAAAGTAAGTTAAACGAAAAGTTAAGTATTTAAAATAACATAATAAATTTGAAACTGCGTAATAAGTGGGTGACCCACTCTGCTGATTACTGGCTGGTCTGCTGAGATCATAATTGTCTTTATATAGTAATTCAAATAAGAATCATTTTCCGTTGAAAATTTGTAGAACATAAATTATGTAGAGTGTGACGTAGGTTCTTATTTAAGAGATAAGTTTACACTTATTTATGAAAAACAATGCAGTTTAAAATGCACCTACTGCTATTAATTTAAATGGCATTTATTTGTCATTCGAAGTTATAATTTATTACTATCATATCAAAACATGGGTTGAGGAAAGAAATATAATGTTTCTGGTAGTGTGCTGTATATGTGTTTTCTGTCATTTGTTTCTAGTGAGACAACCTAGTTCTGTGGTTCTGGGGCACAACCACGAGTGCTCGCTGTGAGCGTAAAGTACAAACGAAAAAAAATAGTTCAAAAAATTCTTAAAAGTATGAAAATTGCGTTTGCGAATCGTGTAATTTTAATTTTAAAATCGATGTATTTACATGGTAGGTTTCTCTGCTCGCGAAAATCGAAATAGGCGATGAACTCTTAATATAATTATTTTGCATTATGTGACTTTCGAAGTCTACTTGTATGCTCATAATTTGCTCGTCCAATATTTTATGCGAAGACACTGCCTCCTAGGATTGTGTTGACTGTATTTTACCCATTATTTACGTGACTCTTATGATATTTAACTTTCTAATCTTCTGCTAATAAACTATTATAAATTAATGCAGAATGATAAGACCGTAATCAGAAGCCTCCTTGTATCACCCTTTTTTGCGGATAGGAACTCATCAAATATCTTCTCCCGTTCTGTGCGGGGCGGAGGGGAGTGTCAGACTTTTACTGACTAAAACCCATGTTCCTTCTTTTGCCCTTTATGTTCCGGGGCCGCGGTATCGCTTTCGACCAACCCGCAACCCCGGCAGGCGGTGGCCCTGGCAGGCACCTCTGTCTCCTATCACTCTTACATCAACATAGAAAGTAATCGTTCATTTATTGAACGGTTTTTTGCTCATTTGTAATAAATGACCTCGTTTTGATAACAACACAGGTGGTTGACCTCCTTTGCATCAAGTGCTGATAACTAACTTATATGCCCAATAAAAGTACGTTTAAGTTATTGTTACCAATAAATTGTGTTGTTTACTTGTTAAAATAAGTATATTCAGCGGGTCATGGTCTGCGCTGCTATATATATATTCATATGACTCATACAACGTTGCCGACACGGTTGGTGCAGTGGCTGAGCGTTCAATTGCTGCGCTGCGTGTTCGGGTTCGATCCGGCACGGAACAAATATTTGTAAGACCTCAGGTAGTTGATTCGGGTCTGGCTGTTTGTGTATGTGAGTTTGAATGTTTGTAAACGTACCTACGATACAGGAGAAAATCCTAGTATAGGGCAACGTTTTTAAAAAAAAGTATGTCATTTAATTTTTACTTACTTAGTTTTTTTTGAATTATCACTAAATAATATACAACCTATAAATGTACACAAACTAGTAATAAAAATATTACTTAGTTTTGGAGTACATAGAATAATTATTATTGAAATTTCCAACAAAACATTCTCTCAGCGTCAATGGTCATTGAAAAGTCGAATATGTATGAGACGATATAATTTAATCGACTCCCTGGTCTAGTGATCGTCAGTGCGACTCCAACATGATGTCCTGGAGTCGATTCCCAGGACAGGTGAAGTGCTATTCAGTTTTCCAATCAAGAATTTCTCAGTACCAGTCAATCTTTTTTTTCATCAATTATCTAATCCATCCAGCCATCCTTGTAGCTTATTTTGTCCTTTGTGTTCCGGGGTATCTTTTTGAAACAACTGGCAACTCCGGCAGGCAGTGGCTCTGGCGGGTCCGTCTGCTTTGCTGACAATGCTGACATCGCTTTGAGGCGCGCGTGAAACACGAACGCGCCGCGCGCCGTCGACACGGCCTTTACTAGTCACTAGAAAGACGGACGGTGAACTACCCATTTCTCACCGTCGATAGACCCACAGAGTCTTGATTATTTTTTTTAAAAGCGATTGTCATTTGTCTCGATCCGTAGAAGCATGAATGTTGAATACGCAAATGGATTATGTAAGGATTGTTTCTGCACAGTTTCTGTATAAAGACTAGGCAGATGGGTGTATACTCATGGGTAAAAGAATTATTTAGACTAATTATAATAGTGCGAAATTTTAGTAATAGCTCAAATACGGAGAAACAGCTGCACAAGACCGATACAGATAATATTTATTACAAAGGTAAATGATGCATTAGCAAACAAAAATGAAGAGGCATGCGTATTTAATAACCATTTTCATAGCCTGAATGAACTATAATCTATTAACGATTAAATTCAACCAGCAATTTGCAGACGCAGCTCAAGTACAATCGAGTCCATCAATGTTTACTACACGACTGACGATCAAAATTGTTACCTAGTTAACTAGCTTATGAGGCTGTTAACTTGCTGCATTGCACTCCACTTAAGATTACGAGCTACATTTTATGTTTAGTAAACACTTTTCGTATCGACAATACCACCTCATTCGAAAATCTACAGACTACACGTTCTAAATTCGAAGTGGAACTCGAAAATGGTTAAAAACACTTATCGAGTACGTTAATTGATATCGAGTCATGCGATAGCAATACTATTGTAGTTCCGAGTGCAATGACTTTACAAACGATTGCGCGGCCATCAGGTCAGTTACTAATTTACTACAGTGGGCTAGCACGAACATTTGGCGGGAATATAACGGAAATTCGAGTGGTTTTAAAATTAAAAATGAATAGTACTTATTTAGTTTTAATTATAAAATATAGGTCTTACGTTGCTGCAGTGAGATGTTATAAAGCCTATGTTACTTAGTGATAATGTAGCTTTCTAATGGCAAAAGATTTTTTGAAATTGGTCCAGTAGTTTTTGAGTTTATTCTTTACATACAAAAATACAAATCTTTAGTCTTTATAATGTTATTGTAGATATCGATATTATGTAATAGTGCTCCTAGCAATAAAAAGTATTTGTAAGTTATTATCCATACTAGGTAATATTATAAAAGCGAAAGTGAGTTTGTTTGTTTGTTACGTCTTCACGCCTAAATGGCCAAACCGATTTTGAGGAATTTTGATACAGACATAGTTGGGACCCTGGAGACGGACAAAGGCTATTTTTTTGAGAAATGAGGGAGAAAGAGGAAAGAATAGGGAAAACTAAGCTTTGCTTTTACAATAAATAAGGCGCAAGGGCAAAAACTATACAGGTAGCAGGTACCTGCTAATCAGGAAAGGGGAACTGTGTTACCCCGAATTTAACGCGAGCGAAGCCGCGGGCAAAAGCTAGTAATTTATATAGACTAACACGCGCTTTGCTAAAGGAATATTTTTTTTATTATGCTGGTAACCTTATTTAATTGTCAACGTCAATTTGATTGACATAAATGTATGTTGCTGTATTTAGAAATCGTTTTGTTTTGTGCTAGATATGTTGTTTACGCAAAGAGATCTAATCTTTTAGGTTAGATTAGTAAAAAAAACACAATTCTTCCCGACTAAATATGTAATGCAATATTTCAGCTTGATCGGAATCCAGGAAGCACGTTAAATTTGACTTCTAAGATTTTGTTTCATTGTTACAGGTGAAGCAATCAAAGCGTGTTAAAAATCGTTCTTATATACGTGAGTCCTTTTTCCTATATTCAGTAGTATTTTCACTACATAGTCTAATGAAACAAAGTCGCTGTCGCTATGTTGTATGTATGCTTAAATCTGTAAAACTACGCAACGAATGTTGATGCGGTTTTTTTTAGTAGGTAGAGTGATTCAAGAGGAAGGTTTATATGTATAATACTTCACGCTATGACTCTTAGGAGGTAAGCAGCGGGGGAAACCGCTGGGGGGGTCGCTAGTTTCTAATAAACGTAAGTCTAGTTCTTTTTTTGCGGATGGGAAATCACCGAATAACTTCCCCCGCTCTGAATAGGGGGAGTGTCAGACTTGTACTGACTAAAACCCATCCATGTTCCTTCTATTGCTCTTTACGTTTCGGGGCCACGGTATCTCTTTCGAACAACCCGCAACGCATATACGTAAAGCGCCATTTACATGATGCAAGTTTGTT
The DNA here is from genome assembly GCA_905475445.1 of Ochropleura plecta. Lineage (NCBI taxonomy): Eukaryota > Metazoa > Arthropoda > Insecta > Lepidoptera > Noctuidae > Ochropleura > Ochropleura plecta. The sequence continues at coordinate 16,535,465 of FR997723.1, forward strand.
GCCTGTTGCATGCAATAAAATTGAAGCAATAAATTACTTGCATGGTCTAAACAGAACGTACCATTTTGATCTATTGCGCAAGTTTTGCTTGACAAAACTTTCTTTGTGTAAACAGCACATACAATAATTTCTTAGGCGATTCTTGCATTCAATTGGTTATCACTTCATTTGCTAACATGAGTGCAGTAAGTGAAGGTGTGTTAATCGTTGCTGCTCTTCTGAGACAAGAAATATTGAGAAATCGTCGTAGAAAGAGGTGTTGGATCAGAAAATGGATAGCAAGAAGAGGAGTTCTCGGAGCGTCTAACAACCTTTGTGTAGAATTACAAATAGAAAATGAAGATATTACTACACCCTTCCTAAAATTAGGTACTTTAAAAACGCTGGAAATAATGTATAACACAAGATAACCCTATGAAAATAAAATAAAATGACGATAAATGAAAATGGCGGCCACTTTTGTAGGAGGTCATGCTAATCCTGTAGGTATCCAGTCAGGCAGCACAGCCGGCACAACCATACCGTACCGCACCAAGAAAGCCATGCCTCTCCAGTAGAGCCTTGTTTTAGACGGACAAGGACTCCGTACACATCGGGGCTCTAAAATATTGACACTTAAAAGTATTGATTAGATAACAAAAAAAAAGTAGTAGCGACCTTTGCGTAGCAGTAAGCTGTCTGCCTATTAAAAACAGAGCGGCCAAATGCGAGTCGGACTCACGCACCAAGGGTCCGTACAAACTGACGACATAAACGGTCATATCTTTTCTCTAAGTAGACTTAGAGGGTTGACTAAATATTTGGGTTGTTATTTATTATGAGGTACGGAACCCTAAAAAGTATTTTTAAATAGTGTATCTCTCTTTTTCTCAACAGATTTTGTGAAGGCCTCCTTTAAATTGCACACCCATATAATTTTTTAACCAGAAAATAAAATATTTATAAAAATAATGAGGAGGTCATATGACTTAAATGTTCGGCCCCTTTCGGGGCCAGTACCGACCCAGCGGAGGTTTGAATGTCGAGCCCCTGAAGGGGTCCGTACCGAACTATACGGTTAAATGACCTTCCAACACTTGAATGAAAAATTTGACAACGCAAATACGTGCAATACTTGAAGCAACCCGCCAATGAATTGTACACGTACTTGAAAGCAATAATCTCCATAACATAATTGTATTGGTCTAAACAAAAGACATTTGCAACTATTTCTTGTCAAGACTTGCATTCAATAATTGCGTTCAATTTTTTTACTTGTATCCACGTGTAAACAGTTGCGTACAATTCTTGTAGGGCAATTAATGCACTTCATTTATTGCATTCAATAATGGCACTTGAATGTTCAAGAAAATTGTATCGTCTAAATGAGGCTTAAGTCTACGTCGCGAGTTCATGCTAGGGCCTCTGTTTAATGTGTGCGCAGGATACGCCTTAGAAATCGGGTTACTTGGCATTTACTTCATAACAGTAATTATCATTTACGATAGAAACGCAATTTCCTTTTTACGCTAGTGGCTCTTAGGGGCGTTTTATGGCCGAGCTAAACTTGAAGAACATGATTTTAAGCACTTCTCATCTATTATTTTAGATGTGTGCGAGAAATTGTTTTTTACTGTTTTACTTAACAGCTCATAAAACTTGGAGATATTGATGTTTATAGATATTAGTAAAATTTATGTTCAATTCAATATTGAATTTATCTTTATTTTCCTTCTGATAGGTCGGTGGTAATTATGTAAGTTTAATTATACTAACTTTTACTTTCGGCTTCGCTCCCCTTATGTTTCTACGGATTTTTAACTTTAAATTTAGCCTATGCCAAAGAGAGACGATGTACCTTCTCGTTTAGAAAGAATTTTCGGAACCATATCAGTAGTTCCGAAGATTACCCCCTCCATACAAACTTACAATCAAAAATAAATTAAAAAACTGCAAGGCTTTGCTATAGCCATACCTCCGTACAAAAAATATGATTGTGTAGTGCCTGTAGTGTTAAAGGAATCATGGAACAGACACTAACAGTGGTATAAAAATGTAATGAAAACAATTAGTCTGCCTATTATAATCATTCGTTGATTTACAAAACATTAGTGCCTATGATAATTTTGTGAAAGTTCCTCGTTCGCGTGTTCAAATCACTTGGCAGTTGAGAAGGATGTGCTCAAAGAGTTGACGACAGGTGACACAAGCCAACTGGCATTGTCGTGCCCAATTTTGGGGCAAAACAGACTCAAAACATAAAACACTGAGAATTAAAACTAGAATCCTGAGTAATTGAGGGATTTAAGGTCGCCCAAGAAGAAGACAACCGAGGAGCATGCTCTACTTTTCAAAATAAAAGCCTGCTCTCGCACCATTCTATCATCACGTTATAATAGATTGTGGATTTTTTCTCTTTACTAGGGAAACAATTCGTTCAAGGGAAAATTGTGGGTTAATTCTGAGCTGAATTAGTCATTAATTGTAATATATACATTTGATATGCCGGTTGCAGCAAAACTGAATTCTTTAGGGTATTGATGCCTTGCTTTACTTTAGGTTTGCATGGCTACGAGCAGGAGCATTATCATCATCATTTTTCTATCCTTTTTCAACAATGTTGATATCATCTTTCAATCTAAATAGCAGTATTTTACATGGAGTGACTAACCTAACTGATATCCATAAAAAAACCGAAATGTCACGAAAGTTCCTCGTTGCGTGTCTCAGTTGATAAGGATGCAGCCAAGGATGGCACGTGCCGCCTGTCCTGTGCTCCTGCGCAGCCAGTGGCGGAACACTTGTAATTGTGTCCTGGTCTGGCCGCAAGGTCGCTGAGACGACCGCTAACTATATCAATGCGAAGATTGCTGTTAAAATGCGGGTGCGCACTGAGTAGTGGTGGCAGAAAAGTTATGACAGCATTGACTTTGTTTTGTCTATATCATTTGGTTGAACATAGGGAAATGTCTCAGGATAGTTGCAAAGCTTAGAGTATGAATGTTTGTGGTTATATTATAGGAGTTGGAGATAAATAAATGAAGGTGGTGAATAAGGTCGGCTACCCTGACCTGAGTGTGGGAAAGAGATGCCGCTAGACTTCACGTATAGCTCTGTCTCTTTCCCTCACTGGAATAGGTGTAACTTCATAAGTGAGATGACAACTAATATACAATTATGAAAAAAGAAGACATTCTAGTCGAGCTTAAATGAATTGGGATAAAGGCGTAAGAACTATGATGTTTATTTTTTCTGTATGAAGTTCCTTTATGGTAGTTTCAATACCAAGAGATTATTTAATTAGGCACGTACGCAGGTCCCATGAGATTTCAAAGATCCCTTTGGAAGTAAGACCATTCCTTTGTATGATAAGTTTTTTTTCTGAAGAAATAAAAACTTCTTATAAAACATGTCTTTTTATTTACCAATGTACAATGTACAAACATACCTTTATGACTTTAAATCAACTGAAGATACTTGTATTTCCTTTTATGCACCTTTTTTGACAGATCGCTTGTCAGACCAATCCGTTACCATGAATAGACTAACAAACTAGGAATCTAAACAAAGTACTTCCAAGAAATAACAGTGTTAAATCAGTAATAGGTTTAAAGACACGTTGGCGACCTAAACTACAACTTTTACTTATAATACCCATAGGTAATAGTAGAGAAATGTGTTGTTTCAGTGATCTTAGGTCGTGAACGAAAGCGACCTCACATCGCGTTTAGGTATTATGAGTACAAGCCACGAGCGATACTTAACATAAATATCATCACTACGACTGTGAATTCCGAAGGGCTAGGCAAAGGTTTAAGTGCAAATAAACTTGTTATGATGAAGTGACTTTTATTACTATAGGGATAAGGGGGTAAACCATTAAACGGGTAGGATATAGAGGTTTATAGAGTTGGAGTACAGAGTGACTTATGATGAGACAAAGTTTTAATTAGGTTGTGAAATGTATTAAGACTTTTTTTCATTATCATACATAATTTGTTTTTTATTAGACCTCTAATGGCTTTTTGGACTTAACGTGGCCATTTGACGTCTACCTTGTACACTGAAGTATCATAGGTAAGACTTACTATTACCACTTCATTTTTTTACGGATTCGAAATCATCAAAAACTTCCCGCGCTCTGAGCGGAGCGGGGAAGGTGTCAGACTTGTACTGACTCAAACCCACCTATGTTCTTTCTATTGCCCATTTTGTTTCAGGGGCCGCGGTATCTCTTTCAAACAACCCGCAACCCCGGCTAGTTACTATTAGCACTTAGCTACTGCTTTCTGTCCTATAACATTTGAACTGGATAAATTGACGTTTAAACGTGAAGTTGAAGCAATAATGCAGTTATAAATGTAGTGTATTTTTTAAATGTAAGTACCTAGTGTATTTGCCTTAGTTGCCATGAGCCTCAACCAATATCTCATATATATTTGTTTTATAAGTAAAAATATTTGTAATAATGAATGAATGGAAATAACAAAATAGGGCTTCTAAAAATTCGTCCATTGCTGTCAATAGGAAAAGTGCCCAGAGGATGTCAGCATTACTGCGTTGGATGGCAATGCTGATCCTTTGGCCAAAAAAGGCCAGCCCTCTGGTCACGTGGAGAGTCGAACAACCTTTTAGTGATACCTCGAAATACTAGATGGGCACTAGAACCCCATGGCCCAGGACCCCTAGGGTTTCAACACCAAATGGCTCAGCCACATAACAACCACTTAAATTGCGATATTTACGCCGTTTGAGGTTTTCAGCATCTGCAGCAACTGCTCCAGCACAGCCCACCGTGCTATGAAGATGGGATGGCGCAAGGGTGTCGACACACCAAACACCCACTCAATTTCCATGGCATTACGGTTATACCATCTGGCATTCCATCGAAGCACTTTCTTTTAAGTGCATTTATATAAGCTACTGAATTGCTTGAGCTGATACTGTTGACACGCGTTGCAGATATATAAAACGCAGTGGTTGCTGTCAGTCTCTACCCCCTAACTATTTGATGTCATTATCAGCATCCTGGCTAAATAATAGCGGCCGCTCAGGTCGATCTTTAGGTTAATCCGCGCTTGCGTATGTTGGTCTGTGGATGGGTGACCACCCGTTACATACCGAGTTTCCTCCGTGCCTCGGCAAGCACGTTAAGCCGTTGGTCCCGGCTGTCATTTGTAGATCTTTGACAGTCGTTACAGGTATTCACTGTTTCGAAAGTCTGACAACTAGTCTTACCAGTGGGTATCGTATTACCCAGTACTAATTGGGTTGTGGAGGTCAGATAGGCAGTCACTCCATGTAAAATACTGGTATTCAGCTGCATCCGGTTAGACTGGAAGCCGACCTCAACATAGTTGGGAAAAGGCTAAGCAGATGATGATCAGCATCCTGCCCTTTTTTTAGGTACCGTTAAATGCCTGATTAATTAAAGAAAAAAAAAACAAATTCTAAAAATAAATCACAATGTGCAATTTTTCTGCCGCCAGTACTAACCGAGACGGAGTCCCAGTTTAATTTGGCTCCATGTATGAAGATTGATTGCGCCCACCCTGGGATTATTTTGTCTACACAACAATCTGTCCGTAAGGTGACGTGACGGTGCACTGGTCTGTTCGTCTCAGGACGTCCTTATCTTGGCGACCATTTGCACGGAAATAACATTTTGTGGCAGACACTTTTATTGTGGTTGATTGCACGACTTTCCTTTCGGTAGCATCGACACTTAATATCATTTTAACCTCTACGACCTCTTTGATTTATTGGCCTTTAACTTTTTAATATATGAGGTAGGTCTAGACTCTTTACTACTAAATAGTTTTAAGATGTTTTGAATATTAGTCAAGCAATTAGGAAAAGTCACGAGAGTGGAATAAATTTCGATATAAATATCCTTTTAGTGAAAGTTGTTCTAATTAACTGGAGTATAACATAGTAATATATATATATATGTATAAGGTTTATGTTCCCGCTTTCAGTTCTGCCGCAAAGTCATGTAAATTGTTCCAGTTTGTGTTCAACAAGACAAGATATATCTTAAGACTATCGGTACGACCAATGTGGTGTTAGTCGGGATTTTAGTTCGTTCGTTTTAGGAATTCGAATGTAGAATCGCATTTTGATTTTACATTCAAATAACTTCTTTTTTTTAAAATATTGAAGCGTAATTAAAGATTGTGTGGATGAAATATAAAATTTATGCTAATGTAGCCCAAATTACGTTATCGTAAAATTCAATTTAATTCGATTGCTAGGCTGCCTCGTTTTAATAAACGTAGAGGATATCCTTATCTAGGGAGATGACTAACTTCCTGTCCATCAGTTCTATGTCGCACAACTACTGTCAACGGCTTCTAACGTCTTTAAATGTTAGCAAGCACTTTGTTTGTGGTGCGCAACTAAAGAAGTTAAGATCTAAGAAAGTTGTTTACACTCGATTTTAAACGACTTTTTCTCGTAAGAGTTTAACTCTATGTTAGTACAGTTCAGTTTTCTTTGAGAAAATTGTTTCCCAAAGTCTTCCAACTCTCCTGTCACAGAAATACCTATATGCTCTTCTATGTATTAAGTGTGTAGGTACAACTTAAATTAATAAATAACTAAGATACAATTCTGATGGCCACAACCACAGAACACAGTGGCAATTCCACCTAATCGTAATAACAGACCGCAACGCCACGACGCGACGTTTCTTGGAACTATGAAAAAGGAAACAAAAAAAAATTAGTTACCTATACAGGGTGTAAGGGGGCGCTTATCACGCATTATAACAAAGCAATTTTTCATCGGTAATAAAAAAACAAAACGGGCACGTGCGATTGGATTTGTGCACCGAAAGTTCCGTACAAACTTGCGAAATAAAGGGCGATATCTTTTGACCAAGAGGGTTGACTTTGGCATAGCTTCAAGAGACCACAGACTACAGTATATAGTTTTGATTTACATAATGCTTTAGAGGGGACAATAGAAAATGCCCGATCTTAACTCACGTTTTCACTGAATTGCAATAAAAAAATCAATACAAAAAATTAGGACCCTTTGAAAATCTGTAATATTTATATTTTGTATATATTATAGATATTTATTATATTAGAATATATATGCTAATATAAATTTATTCTTTTTATTTTATTAGTAGGTATGTATGTTTTTTCTATATTAATATAGTTATGTTTATTTAACCTAACCTTATAAATTTGGAACACGTGGGTACACCTTCCTAATTTATGAGGATAATGTAATACATAATATCCTTACTAATATTATAAAAGCGAAAGTGAGTTTGTTTATTTGTTTGTTTGTTACGTCTTCACGCCTAAATGGCTAAACCGATTTTGATGAATTTTGGCAAAGAGATAGTTGGGACATGGCTATTTTTAAAGAAAAAAGATTGAGATATGAGGGAGAAAGAGGGAAGAAAAGGGAAAACTAAGCATTGTTATTACAATAAATAAGGCGCAAGGGCAAAAACTACAGCTAGCAGGTACTTGTAAATCAGGGAAGGGGAACTGTGTTACTCCGAATTTAACGCGAGCGAAGCCGCGGGCAAAAGCTAGTACAAAATAATTAAAGCATTTGCAATGCTTTAATTATTTTATAGCTACCTAACTGTGACAATTAAGTTTGTATTACCTTATCCTTAACCGTTACCTTACCATTTCTACCTAGCTTAACCATCACCGTAGTTTTACCTTATCCTTATCCATTTTTGGAGATGTCTGCCTAATTTGGGAAAACATGATGATTGAATGGCCCTGCGCTAGATCTCTCACCGGTAGTGTTAGATTGCCTTCCCACAGCTTGACTATGAGAGTAAGCGAACAGAGAGTGCACCTGTGGTTATATAGTATTATTATATTTTTTGTTATTATTATGTCAAGGTTTAACCTATCCTAATAAATTTGGAACTCGTAGGTACACCTTCCTAATCTATAAGGATAATGTAATACAAAATAGTTAAAGTAAATTAAATTAACTGTGACAATTTAGTTCTACCAAGCTTAACCATCACCGTAGTTTTACCTTATCCATTTTTGGAGTAGTCTTCCTAATTTGGGAAAACATGATTGAATTTCAAATCCACTCATTTTATCGGGTACCTAATTTATTCTGTTTCAGTTAACCTACTACCGTAGAATACAGTGTTGTGATGTAGAATTGTTTTGTAGTTATACATAAGTAGTACCTAATAATCAATCCTTTATAAAAAATGTGGTTTCCATTATTGTAACATGTAAAATGAAATTATACAAAAACCTTCGTTGAGGTATGTTAGAATTGGATGCAAGGGCGGATCCAGCTTTTTTATCAGGGGGGGTCACCATGTCGCAAACAGCTTGTCTCCGCAGTCTAGTTTGGATAGATATAGCTATACTTAATATTATAAAGGAACTTGAAAGTGTTTTCGTAAAATTTTCACGTTGAAACCGCTAAACGGATAAGATTTCGTGGGGTTTCCGTCATCTATATTTATTGACTTATGCACGTGCAAAAGAGCTAAGCCCGTCCCGTCAGGCGGTCTTCTGCCATATACGCCCTAAGCCAAGCTTTGACCCTTCTTAGTGTGGAAAAATACTTTCTTTACGCCAAAATGCACAAAAAACGCATTGGCAATGGCTTACTACAAGTTTTTACATTGTGCCTGAGGTATTGCGACAAGAAATGACGTCGGATGACTTAGCCAGTGAGTTGTTTAAAGCATGATTGGCGCACGGGGAGCGTTTGGCGTGCGATGCTTTTTTTGCCAGCTCGTGTACTGCAACTTTTGCATTTGAAACAATAAGCCCACACACTGATTTAAATCTACATTGAATTTGAGGCCGAGGTTTTCAACAATCTTGGCCAGTGTTGCACCTGTCAACCGAGGATTCTTCATGCAATAATTTACTATTATCACGATGGCCTCGGAGTGGTATATTTTAACGACCACAAAAAATATCGTTTTTACTATTGGTCGCGTTTCGCAGACTCCGTCGGGTATGGCACACTAGTAGATATCCAAGCGATAAAAATTAAATTAAAAATTTAAAAACACCCCCGACCCAAAAAAGTACGCAATTATTATGACAAAAGGTTAAAAATGCTATAAACCCTATAAAAAGCAAAAAAAAAAACTTTTAACACAACGTAAGTACCAACTAAAACATGTCAGACTATCTACTCGGGACTTTGTGCCACCTTTATGTCGGAGGCATAACCGCTAATTTTGAACTGCAAATGGTTATCTTGGCCTGCTGTTGACCGTACATATGAAATTTTTGATTAAATTTTGTCGTGTCGGGGGACCGCTCTAATTTATTAGCCTAACGTTAGAAGCTCACATTAAGAAGTCCTCAATCCCATTGTCATTTTTCATACAAATTTTTTGAGTCGTTCCTAAGATTGGGGGTTAAAATTATTGTTTATCATTTATTTAGATAGAGTATAAAGTTTTTTTTTGAATTCGTTACTTACGTTAACATTTTCGTTGTAATTTAAATATTATTTTGTTTACTTATCTTCTTCTTTCTTTACAAGTAAATCTTGCGAGTCATACTATTCGTCTGTTTTAATTTTTTGTCCAGTGTTGTTGTATCATTTGGTGTAGTTGTGTACATATTTAGTTTTAAAATACGAATTTTGTGATTGATCATTTGATTTAGGTAAGTATTTTTGAAGGTAAAAAGCGGTCCCCCGACACGACAAAATTTAATCAAAAATTTCATACGTACGGTCAACAGCAGGCCAAGATAACCATTTGCAGTTCAAAATTAGCGGTTATGCCTCCGACATTAAGGTGGCACAAAGTCCCGAGTAGATAGTCTGACATGTTTTAGTTGGTACTTACGTTGTGTTAAAAGTTTTTTTTTTGCTTTTTATAGGGTTTATAGCATTTTTAACCTTTTGTCATAATAATTGCGTACTTTTTTGGGTCGGGGGTGTTTTTAAATTTTTAATTTAATTTTTATTTTATGCTTTTTAAAGGAGCTCCTTAATTTTTCATTCTTACATTTAATTTCTTTTATGTTTCTTGCCATTTAAGGGTAATTTTGTGTTTTATTTTTAAATTTTGGTCATTCTAGATTTTCAGCAAAGATATAAATCGGTTTATCCGTTTCATTCCGGCATTCCAGGGTTTCATCCGCCACATCCCATTTCCAGCATCAGGTCCTCATCAATTAGAAATATGAAGAGAACTAGTCAAGACAAATTCAACGAGCCCAAACTCGATGGGTTTACTAAAAGGCAGTCCAGGTTTACATTTCCTACCTTCGAGCCCTATCACCAGACCAGCTCAGAGGTTCCAGATTTCCAGCACCAGGTCCTTGTCAATTAGAAACATAAAGAGAACTAGTTAAGACAAATTCAACGAGCCCAAACTCGATGGGTTTACTAAAAGGCAGTCCAGGGTTACGTCTCCTATCTTCGAGCCCTAACAGCAGACCAGCTCAGTGGTTCCAGAAGACATCAATGTTTCAAATGTCAGATCCTACATATGCTCGCAAGTAAACTGAGCGTGGAACATTCCTATCACACCTAACAAACGACCTGATGACCTTGAAGACCTGAACCGATTTCTACCAAACATAGCTAAGAACACTCTCGACTGATATACCTTTCAAACAAAAAAAACCGCATTCAAATCGGATCATCCGTTTGGCAGCTACGATGCCACAGACAGACACATACACATTTACACACACACACAGACACGTCAAACTTTTCACACTTGACACCCCGTCGTTTTAGCGTCGGGGGTTAAAAATAGCGCTCAACAAAGCAGCCAAAGAACAGAAAATCCTTATAACGATGATGCCAATGAACTCGCCCTGGAAACATGCTTGGAAAGTCTAACACCTACAAAAGCCACAAACCATTCACTATGGAGAGCATGCAAACACTATGATCCCCCAGATGTCCACAAACCATCTCTTCTTCGACACATGATGGAAACTGGTCAAAAACCGCACAAGAAAAGGCTTATGTATTTGCACACCACCTCAGTCAAGTTTTAAAACCAAACGATGCTAGTCTGAACCAAGACCAATCAGATGTAGACCTTATTCTCGACCAAGACTTACAACTCGATCTACCACTCAAAGCTATTACACCGAGAGAAATCGTCAAATATTAATAACTTCAAATCCATGGACAACATTTAAATAAGGCACCGGGGTTTGATCTCATTGAAAAACTGCATTGAGCTATCGCGTAATGCAGCATGCCATTCTGCGGGTAGGAAACTTCCGGATTTGTGGAAAGTCTCTCAAATTATAATGATTCACAAACCCGGCAAATTGGTTCACAAAGTAACACCCTATAAACCAATTAGCTTACTGCCAAACTATTTGAAAAAATATTTCTTTAGACTTAACACAGTCCTGAAAGAAAAATCATTAATTCCTGACCACCAGTTAGGCTGCCGTAAAGAACATGCGACTACAGAACAAGTCCACAGGATGACAAGAGTAATAAGGAAGGAATTTGAAAGCAAGGAATACTGTTCCACAGCCTTCCTGGATAGACAGCAGGCCTTTGACAGGATTTAGTACAAGGGGTTGTTATGCTAAATAAAATACCTATTACCACACACGTACTTCGGAACACTCAAGTCCTACTTAGCTAACAGAATATTCCAAGTCAAAGAAAATGATTGCACATCAAATTTCCACAAAATCGACGCAGGAGTGCCTCAAGGGTCGGTTCTTGGACCGGTGTTATACTTTCTGTATACATCTGGCCAAATGGAGAATCGCAGCTAGTGAGTCCAAGTCGGTTTACGTGAAGTGAGAATCTTCGCAAATGGTACTCAACTGCCTCATCAGAACTCTGTCAAACACCTTGGAATGCATTCAGACCGCAGACTCACTTGGAAGAAGCATGTGCAAGCAAAAAGAGATCAGATCAACCTCAAATACTGGGGCCTATAATACTGGTTACTGGGAAGAAACTGAAACTGTCAATGGACAAAAGGATCCTTATATGCTATGTCATGCTGAAACCTATTTCGACTTATGGTATTGTACTGTGGGGCTCAGCATAATGATAATGCAAAGGGCGCAAAACTATATCCTAAGACAAATATCATATGCGCCATGGTTTATCAAAACAAAAGAGATCCACGAATTTCTTAATCTACCAATGGTTCAAGAAGTAATCGACTCATATGGGTCCAGCTATAAATCAAAACTCATAAAACACCCAAATCAGCTTGTAGGACAGCTGACCATCCCCGAAACACTTCGCCGCCTTAAGAAACGACGTGATTTTTTTTTTCCACAGTCATTCTGAAGGCGACTCCATTGAATGAAGGGTGGGCTCCGCTGGGAGCTGTCTAGCATCCGACAAGCCATACTGACTACACCTCATCTGCTTATAGTCAACACGACTGTTTACAAGATAAGGAAAACAAAACAAAACTATTGGTCGCAAGCGTTCTCATGAACTTGCGCCATTCTTTGACTATTAATTTGATTCATTACCTCAATCTCTGGTTAAGGAATGTCAATAAAAAGATTTTGCCTGCTTTGACGGCCCTTTCGTGATATTGGTCGCTGGTCTGTTAGGAGAACACCATTGTTACCTAGAAAATCATCAAATGCTTCCAAAGGTTCTTTAACTAGTCGTTTTAGAAGCGTTTTTGATTGTGTGCCACCACCAGGTGCAGTAACTTAGCAAACAAAACACAATATTTACAGTAAAGGGATTGATCTTTATGCGACCATACAACCCAGTGAAACTTTTCCAGGTGTGACCTCTGTGCATATTTTTTTTCTCAAATAGTACAGCGGCCGCGCTGCGCGACAAATTTAAACCTAAGTACAACCGATTGAATAATAAAATTTTATTCGATGTTTTTCACTATAAACAGCTATAATATAACCAATAACAGCATAGAATTATGACTATGTGCGTCTTTCGCGTATAATTTGTTTACGTTTATAAATAAAATTAGATAAAAATGCAGTGGCCACCTATGACCCAGCCTGTCGCCCAGGGGGGGGTCATGACCCCCATGACCCTCCCCCTGGATCCGCGCTTGATTGGATGCTCTTTTTTTGTGAATGGTTTAATGACTTCTCCCGCCCTAGGCGGAGTGGACGGGAGTGTCAAACTTGCATTGACCAAAACCCATCCATGTTCCTTCCATTGCCCTTAGTGTTCAGGGGCCGCGGCATCTTTTTCGACCCAACCCGCAATGATGATGAATCCTTAGATATCTTTGCGAGTACTGAACTGAGATTCCTGAACATCGCCAGCCGTTACCTGGAGTCTGTTGCTAATCCTATTACAATCTCCTTGGACTAAATAGATTTAAGTCAAAGATAAAAATTGTGATCTCAGTTTTTCTTAGTTTATTGTATGTTAGTGACATTAACATTCAATTTATTTAATTTATTGATTCCGATAATTTAGTTTGTAATTATGATTAACTATCTAATTTTTATTCTGTATTCATGTTTACTAATTTAATTTAGTTTTTTTTTATTATTTGTTTACTGAGCTACCTATAACTCGTTGGTGTGGGATATAACTGATAATTAGAGTTGGTTATTAATAAATAATTAAAAATGTATGGTCTAAACTTAGTTTTCCGGAGTGTTAGGCAAAGCTTTCAATGCCATAGCCATCACTTTTATGAATAAGAGATTACACATGAAGGCTTACAATGCGTTTCATATTTTCCAAATTTCGGTAGCTTCATTACAATCCAATAAATTTTTGACTTTTTACCCGACTGACTCAGAAGAAATGTAATATTTTTAGTATCGTTATTGGTAAAAGAATGCCACTTGCCTTCTAGTGGATAAGTCCTTATACCTCTTAAATTGTCACGCAGTATGAAAAATCTATAAAAACTTTTTGCACCCGGTATCAGTTCAATTGATCAAGCGAAAACATTTCTTAACGCTTTGTACAACTCCAAAGAATATTGAGGGCGCGGCTTCTTTGTCGGTAAATACCTCGTTAATATCTTTAAATTCCAACGTGGAAATTAATGTGTCTGGGTATCCAAAGAAAAAAATAGACAACAAGGATATATAGAATCAAAGTAGGTAAATTATTTGCAATGTATTTTATTATACATTAAAAGAGCCATCCAAAGTTCCAAACCCACTTGCCACCCATGCGGTTAACTGATCCTCTCTTATCCAAGGACACTCCGATAAGTAACTGTGAAGGGTATTCAACAGAATTGAATAACTGCGAGTTCATTGTGTAGGACAAATTGATTCAGAATCCTACGTGTTATTGCACCACAGAGTATCGAGACATGGAGTTACAATAACGGAAGGATGTGGTTTCAAACAAATCATGCGTTTATCGCTTAGTATTGGTATTTTTCAGATGAAGGACACTAATGACAGTTACAAACACTATGCAATGCAATACCCTGAACATATTTAAAACAACTAATTAGTTAGAAATGGAGTGATATTGGGCGGATGTGGTTTGAAACAAAAGCGTGCGCTTATCACTTGCCGCCAGTAGGTACAAGGTTTTTCCTGATGAAGGATATTTATGGTAGTTACATGCTTTGAAAACAATACATTTATCGAAATACACCTAAATAATTAACGTATTACTAATACATGGAATAATAATTAACGGAAGTGGTTTTGACAAACATACAGCTATCCTTGCACCGCTGACCAATAAATATTAGGTTTTTTTATAATCTCGCACCCAGGACCGCAGAGCGACAATGAAATCGACTCATCATCTGCCTAGTCTTTTCCCAACTATGAAAGGGTCGGTTTCCATTCAAATCGGGTGCAGCTGATTAACGAATTATTTTACTTAGAGCCTATCTTTTTATATTTCTCATGTAGTTACTAAACTCACTAATTTATTTGCAGCTTGTCTTACTTGCTGTTTAAGTTTAAGCTACTAATTATGCAACAAGCTCCAGGTGGAGACCTGGTGACCTGTACTACAGGTGTTACTACCTATCACAGGCACCAGCGATCGACAACCAAAAATTGACAACTTAACTTAGCTTAGTTCTTTGTGTAAATAATATTGTCCGTATTTTTTTGGTTTGTAGTGAGAAATAAAACATTTAATTATATTATTATTATCATCTTCACAATAAAGTTAGTGTTGTGTAATACGATACCGCCTGGAAGGATTAGTTAATAGTCTTTAGCTGTAACAACTGCTAATCAACAGCCAGGACTAACGGCTTAAAGTGCTTTCTAAGGCAGGGAGGAAATTATGTATAAAGGCTACGTATACGCTATGTAATGTATGGTCACCCATCCACGGACCGACCCAGACTTAACCCGAGCGGCTGATATTATTTAAGGTACGAGCTCTCAACAATGCAATCGTCTAATTACCAATTTAAAATTTTAATCTTCTTTCAAAATTATGATATAACATTCGTCTAGCTAACTAAATTTCTTAGCCTTGCTGGATCACATTACATCTTGCAAAATAACAATGCCTCTCATTCAATGTGGCAATATCAACTTCTACTCAGTGCATCTTCATACTCTGATAAGGGATTCCATGGAAAAGTATTACTCCATGTTTTACTCCCACAGCACCCGGTTCGATTGCGATTTACAAGTAGACAGCGTTATAGAATCCGTAAGGATTGCTGTTTTGAGGCCTACTATCAGATCCAACATTCTATGCAATGAAATATTACTGAGTACTTATGACTGAGCCATGATAACGGGGATTTGAAGTTCGTGAATTGTGGCTGTGTCCATTTACAGCCCAGTGTTTTCGATTATATCGGTGTCAAATGTCCTTCGATTTAAATGGACCTTTCTCGAATAAATTTATTTGTTTAGGAGCACTTTCTTTGCCGACATTAAAGTGGTAATTATTGCTTATCTGCTGACTACCTGAACCTAATGTAGAATTTCTGAAAGATTTCTATTGAAATGAAGAGCAGTCGATTAGGTAGCATTCTTTTGTTGCCATATTCTGAAGGTGATACTTGACTTAACCCCGTTTGTTTTACTATTCGAGTTTCTAATCTCGTTATGTTACGAAATTCAAGCAATGTCTCGACCTTTGCTCGTTAAGAAATTCAAGCAATTCACTGACAACAAGAGCCTTTCATTTCAGTTTCTAGTCCAACTCGAGACCCTTCTCGTGTTTTTAATTCAAGTTTCTTCGTCACAATGAAAACCAAATTCGAGACCACTGCACAATTTGAAAGACCTCAATTATTTGGCGTCAAGGCCATCGCCCACGGCCCATTTCTCGTAGCTCCCGGAACTGAAATCTCAATTGTGTTTGTGTTTCCCGTTCTAATAATATTCTCATTCAAACCCGAATATTCGCACTTTAGTAGGCCTCAAGTTCGTCGTACCAAGGCCCTCGCCCACGACTCCACAGTTGAGTTGTGAGTCGTGTGTCTCATTTGTTGTCGCCGACATCCGCTGATTTACGACGTCATCATAATAGCATCTTACCCCGTTTCCTCCCGACTGAAGGCGTTTACTGCTGAATCTTTAATTGTGATGTCACGGCCATTATTCACTTGGCGGAAATTTCTTTGAGATGCAACATAGACGTAGGATAGTATTTTATGACTCCAAGATTAAAGTTGTCATTAAACTTTATCTCATTTCAGTTGAGACCATTTTTGGATGATGGATCGTTTTAAACTGTTATGAGCCAGGCTTCCACACGTCAATTATATAAGCGCAGTAACGTTTGCCTTTTATGTTTAAAAGCTGTTGCTTATTGCCCGATCATATAAGTAAACTTCATTTAATTTATCTTTATAATCACTTATTATACGTCTTCAGCAAAACGTTACTAGTATATACTCTGTGGTCCTTTCTAAACTCCAAAAGTTAAATTCAAAATATGCGACATACCACAAGAGGCACAGGGGAACAACGCACTTTATCTGGCCCAAGCATCATTAAGCGCTACGCATGAAGGTGAAAAGGCATAGGTCACACGCTCATCTCTCTGCAAATAAGCCCATGCTTAATAGACGTGTTTCCCCTACATTAATTAAGGATATGTCTACCAGACGTAGATTTGTCAAATACTAGTTTGTTTTAGTACACAAACAAGTTTTCAATATAGTTAATTCGAGTTTCGTAGTAGCTCTTTTCCGTTCCGTGTCATAGATAAGAAGTTTCAAGTAATTCTCGTGCAGCTGTTTCGTTTGTCTTTCAAGATAAGATTGCGTTTCGACTTTTTAATGTACGAGTAAGGTACCTAACCGTACAGTTGAGGACAATGGAAATTGCTGACAAAGAATGTCTAATAGTCTTTTGTGCCTTTACTTTTGAAATTCAAAAATGTTTTAAGATACATATTTTGGGAAGTTTTTAAATCATTTGGTTTCTTCCTACATGTTGAAAATGCCAATCTGAATAACATACCGTTTGTTCTCGCCAAGCATAAATCATGTTTTTTTTGTAAATTGGTTAAAAAATATCAATTATGTAATATCGTTTGTTAAGAAACGTGTTTTCGTTCTTCGACTACTCTCAAAAGATACATCATCTGCCTAGCCTTTTCCCAACTATGTTGGGGTCGGCTTCCAGTCTAACCAGATGCAGCTGAATATCAGTATTTTACATGGAGCGACTGCCTATCTGACCTCCACAACCCAGCTAGTACTGGGAAACACGATACCCCTTGGTAAGACTGGTTGTCAGACTTTCGGGACACTGACTACCTGTTACGACTGTCTAAGATCTACAAATGACAGCCGGGACCAACGGCTTAACGTGCTTTCCGAGGCACGGAGGAAACTCGGTATGTAACGGGTGGTCACCCACCCATCCACAGACCAACCTAGGCAAGCGCGGCTTAACCTAAAGATCGACCCGAGTGACTGCTATTATTTAGCCACGAGCTACTCTCAAAAGATACACCGAAGTAAAAAAAAAATTGAGGCTTTTACAACTACAAACAAACATAAAATAAAAAAGATATTACCTTAATATTATTACGAATTAATATCTTTGACGCATGACGGCATGGTTGGCGCAGTGGTTGAGCGATCGACTGCTGCGTTGTGTATCGCGAGTTCAATCTCCGCACGGAACAAGTATTTGTAAGACCTAGAAGTAGATAGTTGTTTTGGGTCTGGCTGTTTGTGTATGTGAGTTAAAATGTTTGTAAACGCAACCACGACACAGGAGAAATTCCTAGAATTGGGAAACGTTTAAAACAAAATATTCATGGTAAGTTCAATACAAGTAACATGTAAATAAAAAGAAAAACCTTAAAATGGCGCCCAAAAATTCGTCCGTAAAGCTGGCAGCATGAGGATTGACAGCACAGCGATGTCTATTAAATAAAATTTAAAAAAAATCGAAGGACGTATCGAAAGAAGCCATATTATTAAGATTATTGCCCCACAAATATCAAGCCGACAGGAAATCCTTAAAATAATTACATTTAACACTCAAAACATGTTCAAAAACTGGCCAGCCCAGCCTACGTATACAAGTAAATAGTTAATTAGCCGAGCTATCGTGGCACTGCATCAAGTGGACCATTGCGACGTGGAATGGTTTCCCAACGGCTTCCACTCAGGTCATTTATATATCCCAGTTTGGTAAACGCGGTGTATACCTTGTTAACGT
This sequence comes from Ochropleura plecta, assembly GCA_905475445.1. Classification (NCBI taxonomy): domain Eukaryota; kingdom Metazoa; phylum Arthropoda; class Insecta; order Lepidoptera; family Noctuidae; genus Ochropleura; species Ochropleura plecta. The sequence continues at coordinate 16,554,004 of FR997723.1, forward strand.
TTTCCCTGTGCCTTAGAAAGTGGGCTGAATATTTATTTATTAATTACTGAGACATCTGTAGGTGTGAGCTGAATGGATGAAACTGTAATTAGGATAGGTATTAGTTGTTGGGATAGGCTACAAATAGGCTGTGTGGCCTTACTTAGTTGTAATCTAACTCAACAGACAGATGTGTTGTTAGTGAGTTTCTTCCGCCACCTTTTCTTCCCAGCTAAAACACTCGGATGTGGCGAAGGGTGGGCGTTTTAAAAGACTGTCTCTAAACTTTAACTTTCAAAAAGGTGATTCATCAACCTAATTGAATAAAGGACTTTATATTTTGATTGCGTCTAGGTTAGCAAGCCAAACGATATTTGGACTGATTTGGCATGGTTTGAATTATCATCAAAGAGATGTCAGCAAAGCAGAGGGGCCAGCCAGGGCACCGTCTGCCGGGGTTGCGGGTTGTTCGAAAGAAATACGGCGACCCCGAAACATAAAGGGCAAAAGAAGGAACATGGGTGGGATTTAGTCAGTAAAAGTCTGACACTCCCCCCGCTCTGCTCAGAACGGGGTAATTTTTTTGATGATTTCCCATACGAAAAGAAAGGCTCTTTACTACAGATAACCCAAAAACTGTAACCTAACCTTTAAGATGGACCTACTATAGTGTGAGTACTTAATGTGAGTTTTAAGCACCTTAAATATTAATTTGAATTCCTTAGAACTTGATAACGTCTAGTCACATTACCAATTGCCAATTGCCGTTGGCAATTTATAAGCTTTTAAAGACATAACCACACACTGAGATACTAGTAATTTTTATCGCCCAACTTTATTTATTCTACAAACATATAGTTATCTAATAAACAGTACAGCAATAACAATTACCGAGATTGTTAGATGTAGCAATTATGTTTTAGTGGCTTTCACCGATCGGCCTCAAGTCGGATTACCCGCTAAATTCTATTAGTTAATCCGTTAATCGTAAAGTACTAGCGTGAAATGAATACGGTTATACTTTCACTTCAATGGGAATATGGGATACATGTTATGTGTAAGGAATCAGTAATTTATGCCTTAATGTCTGACCAAAAAGGCGAATCTCCATTGAATAGGTGAGCTAACTCTTAGACATCTATAGGATGTTACTAACAACCTCCTTGTATCCTTTGGTATCCTGGTACTTTAGAAAATTTTCAATGAAAATTAAACCTTTATATATTAAGAGTTTTTGGTTGCTGAAGCACATATTTTACCCAATTATTGCGGTATTTGCACCACAAAAGTGCGAAAATATTTGGTGGTCATAAACTAATTGATGTTTAAGAGGAGTTCGGTTTTTTTTTATTGTGTACTAATCTTTTTTTAAAGTCAAAGTCATTTATTTAAATAAGACGGATACTCAGCACTTTTTAACGTCGAAGCTTAAAAGTCTCCCAAACAGATTAAGCTCTTGACCACTTTCTGGTGTTTTAGCGGGGAAGAAGAAGTGGCGGAAAAACTCCATTGCAATATTTTGCAATATCCATCAGTATTCGAAAAGGCCAGTCACATTTTGATCTGGAACGACAACAGTAAGCAGGTAATACAGCAATATTTGTTTTTTATTGTCTTCTGTTATACCCTAAAAAGCTGTATTTTTTGTTGATGCTGTAATTTAAAAAAAAAAAATGTCTTGTACTATTGTTATTGCTTATTATGTAAAAATGTAACCTGTAATTGGCAACTGTATAAGTAAGTCCAATTCTATAAGTTTTTATTTTCTATATATATAAAAGAAAGTCGTGTTAGTTACTCCACTTATAACTCAAGAACGGCTGAACCGATTTAGCTGAAAATTGGTGAGGAGGTAGCTTAGAGCCAGGAGACGGATATAGGGTAGGTAGGGTAGGTAGGGTAGGTAGGGTAGGTAGGGTAGGTAGGGTAGGTAGGGTAGGTAGGGTAGGTAGGGTAGGTAGGGTAGGTAGGGTAGGTAGGGTAGGTAGGGTAGGTAGGGTAGGTAGGGTAGGTAGGGTAGGTAGGGTAGGTAGGGTAGGTAGGGTAGGTAGGGTAGGTAGGGTAGGTAGGGTAGGTAGGGTAGGTAGGGTAGGTAGGGTAGGTAGGGTAGGTAGGGTAGGTAGGGTAGGTAGGGTAGGTAGGGTAGGTAGGGTAGGTAGGGTAGGTAGGGTAGGTAGGGTAGGTAGGGTAGGTAGGGTAGGTAGGGTAGGTAGGGTAGGTAGGGTAGGTAGGGTAGGTAGGGTAGGTAGGGTAGGTAGGGTAGGTAGGGTAGGTAGGGTAGGTAGGGTAGGTAGGGTAGGTAGGGTAGGTAGGGTAGGTAGGGTAGGTAGGGTAGGTAGGGTAGGTAGGGTAGGTAGGGTAGGTAGGGTAGGTAGGGTAGGTAGGGTAGGTAGGGTAGGTAGGGTAGGTAGGGTAGGTAGGGTAGGTAGGGTAGGTAGGGTAGGTAGGGTAGGTAGGGTAGGTAGGGTAGGTAGGGTAGGTAGGGTAGGTAGGGTAGGTAGGGTAGGTAGGGTAGGTAGGGTAGGTAGGGTAGGTAGGGTAGGTAGGGTAGGTAGGGTAGGTAGGGTAGGTAGGGTAGGTAGGGTAGGTAGGGTAGGTAGGGTAGGTAGGGTAGGTAGGGTAGGTAGGGTAGGTAGGGTAGGTAGGGTAGGTAGGGTAGGTAGGGTAGGTAGGGTAGGTAGGGTAGGTAGGGTAGGTAGGGTAGGTAGGGTAGGTAAAAAATTGCATTGCAACGCATTGCGGGCACAGCTAGTTTAAGATATTTTTAAACAGAAGCTGTTGGTGACTTCTGTTAATAAATAAATGATACAGCTGCAGTTAAATATGCATCATTCCGCGGTATCAACTCAAGTGTAATTTAAATGCACACGAATAAAACTGTTATTATAGTCACAAATGTGTAAGTTCATATCTCACATGCTACAAATAAAGCATTGAGCGTTGAACTGTAACACCAAAACATTGTCTGCCACTTGAAACTTTAATTCATTTGACATTTTCACGTTTGACTGCCTTTGCTAGGGGCCCAAAGATTTATTGGGCACGTCGAGCACAATTTCTCTAATTTGGTAATTGTTTTACGGAACCCTGTTTGTAAAAGGGGACCTAATGTCATGGGATGTTATGAGGCCCATTGTAATACCTCTGTTAGTGTTAATGTGTCGGCTATGTTTTCGTGTAGCATGATAATAAGCAATGCCGTTAGAATGTTTGATTTTATCAGCTTTTCGACGTGTTTATTAACATTGTTTCCTTTCGTTCGTTTGATATGCATAAAACATTCGTGTCAACATTTGTGAGGCGAAAGTCTTTCTAAAAACATAAATTCTTGTAATATAATTAACTAGTTTTTGTGATAGATTATTATGTCTTCTTTTTGCTAATATATTTGTAGTAATGTGAAAATTATTAATTAAAAGTTCTGCAAAATATTGGCGCAACATCATTGCTTGGTATATTTTTGTAATTTTAGGGGATTATTCATAAAAGTTGCTTAAAGTTACGAGAAGTTCAAACGTCACTTATTTTGCGTGGCCGTAGCCGTAGCCGATAGCGCGTTTTCCTAAAAGCAGATATTAATATCTGCTTTATAATATGTGACGTTTATACGTCCCTGGATAAAAGTTAAATAGAGGTTAACCTCTATTACTGTAGCTATATTATTTATACGTTATTTGCTCATTATTAACCGTGTGTAACGTCTGGGTCACCAAGATACAGGCTGTGTCTAGTTTGGGACCCGTTGTCTGCAATTATGTACGTTTCACCCTTCTCTTAAAACTTGAACATTACGGCCTAGGGAAACTTGCGCTTAGTTTAGTAAAATCGTATTTAAATGATAGACAGCAGCAAGTACAAATAAATGGTGTCAATTCAATGGGTTTAAATGTAAAGATGGGTGTACCACAAGGATCGATATTAGGTCCCTTCCTCTTTTTAGTATATATTAATGATCTACCCCATTTATTTAAAAACCAACCACAAATGGTGTTGTTTGCTGACGATACCTCTTTAATATTTAAGATAAACAGACGTGCCACAAATCTTGACGACGTAAATAATGCCCTAATGCAGGTACATGATTGGTTTACCGCTAATAATTTAGTATTAAATGGGAAAAAAACGAAGTGTATAAGATTTGCTCTACCAAATGTCAAAAACAGTGAGTGTGACATAGTATTGAATCAAGAGAAACTAGAATTCGTCGAAAAAACTGTTTTCTTGGGAATAACACTCGATTCAAAGCTACAATGGGGTCCGCAAATAACATCTCTTGCAGGACGCCTTAGTTCAGCAGCATATGCTGTTAGAAAAATCCGTCAGTTTACTGATGTAGATACCGCGAGGCTAGTCTACTTTAGTTATTTTCATAGTATCATGTCATACGGTATTTTACTTTGGGGACGGGGTGCAGACATCGAGTCTATATTTATTCTGCAGAAAAGAGCCATCAGAGCCATATATAACCTACGTAGGCGAGATTCTTTAAGGGAACAGTTTAAGGATATTAACATCATGACAGTACCTTGTCACACACATACATGATGTTTTCATATATTTATGAAAACATCATGTATGTCAGGAAAAACTTGCATATTTTTAGTAAAAGAGGTGACAGACACAATTATAATACTAGAAATAGGGACCAATTAGTTCAACCAGGTTTCAGGTTAGCTAAAGTAGACTCATCTTTCATGGGGTACTGTTTGAAATGCTACAATAAAATACCTCCCCACATTCTTCAACTGAATGAAACGAAATTTAAATCTTGTATTAAACGCACACTATGTAGGCAAGCATATTATAAGTTGGGGGATTATATTGATGATAAAAATGCTTGGCTCAATGCTGGTCCTGCTCCACAAGAATAGGGGTAAACTCATTGATTGGTATCCGAAGCTATAGTGGAAGCTGCAGAAGATTGAAAGACTATCTTTGCAATGTATAGAATCAATTCTCTAGTATTGTATAATTATTAAGCCCATATGTGAGTGCTATGTATTATTATTGACTTGACGAAGCCCTGGTGGTTGATAGTGTCATGCTCACTTAAATGTCTCGCTGATGGTGGCGGGTGTGTCGGGTCATTTAGCTCCCTTCAAAATGGTCGAGCTGAATGGGGCTGATCCATACGTCATGTTCGTGAACGGGCGCTGTCAGTTGGGACTGGTCATTTTTTTAGCTACCACGGTTCATTTTTAACTTATTTGGGATTAAATTTTGCTTTTTATTTGCTCTGGACGCTCTTACTGTGCACGTCTTTCTACATCGTTCTCACATATTTGTATAATCTCAACATGAATGATGTAAATACAATTTTGTAAAAAAATTATAATTTAAAAGAGTGTCCATGGAGTTTCTTGCCCATTCTTCTCCATAGAGATCAACGCTTTGGAATGGGCAACTACAGTACTTTCACAAGTTATTATGCCTTGTGACCGGGACTGTAGATTAGTTTTGTTTCTTGACATTCAAAAGTGCCTGTTATGGTCTAATTGAAATAAATGGTTTTGAGTTTGAGTTTCAAAGAATAATATCATGCACGTTTAATAAATGAATTTGAATAAACCCCTAAATATATTTGTAACCTCAAACACAACCAGCCACAGGTATATAAAACTATTTAAGACTGTTGTCTTGCATTTCTATGCTAATAAACATTTTAATAATCCATCAGAATACAACGTACAGACGCCTGCAGGTCAAGCTACCCGAAACTGTCAATTTTTCCCAATGAACCTTGAACCTTATACTTTAGAAATAAAGTCGAAAATCTATCAAAGAAATCTGATAGATTGTAGTAGCTTGATGTGCAGGCGTCTGTACAATAACAAAATTCAATTTCGATCGCCATAGTCTATTCCCATAACATTTCAAAAATTGCCTACAATAAATGTTTTCACTCCATACAGCAAATGAAATATTGACGATCGTTTATCAATATATAAACGGTTCGCTATCCGTTTTAAATTGCAATATATTTTGTATGTGTATTACTATTTTGTTCGCTGATTGTTTATTTCGTTACCATAACATCCGCCTACCGTCACGGTAATAGAACTTTTATGAATCCATTCATAATTGCTCATTCAGCTTGGTTTCATCAATTGGAAATTAGGCGAGTACGTGCATTTTTTTTTATTTAAAACCTTGCCCTGTTTTAGGAATTTCTCCTGTATCGTGGGTGCGTTTACAAACATTGAACTCACATACACGAACAGCCAGACCCGGAACAACTATCTGTACGCCATACAAAATCGAACCCGCGACACGTAGCGCAGCAGTCGATCGCTCAGCCACTGCGCCAATCGTGTCGTATTTGGTGGTGCTCAGCTGACCACGGGGCCTTGGGATTGATTCCCGGGTCAGGCAAGTTGTTGGATTTTTCTATTAAAAAATTCACAGTAGCTGCCTGGAGTTTGGAAGTTGGCGGTCCGATACCCCACGTGCTTCGGAAAGTACGTTAAACTGTTGGTCCTGCGCCTGATGTCTCTCCGGTTGTATCGGAGTGCGGTACATCGGACTGTGAGTGAGGGAACAGAAAGTTCATCTGTGCACTAAATTCTTAGATGGCTAATCTCCACTGAGATTGGCCGCGATGGGTGAAAATGGTCGGGGCGCCTAAATATTTGTTGTTATGTTCGTCTCCTGGTTCCCAACTATCTCTGTACCAAAATTCATCAAAATCGGTTTAGCCATTAAAGCGTGAAGAGGTAACAAACTAACAAACAATAAAACTCACTTTCGCTTTTATAATATTATATATATTAGTAAGGAAGTAAGGACTAGCTGGCGCCCGCAGCTTCGCCCGCTTGTTATCGGAATAATAAGTCCTATGTGTTATTACAGACTATAATCTCGTCTGTGCCAAATTTCATCAAGATCCGTTCAGCCGTTTTGACGTGAAAGAGTAACAAACATCTTTACATCCATACATGTCATCCATCCATCCTCACAAACATGCATTTATAATATTAATATAAGTAGGATTTGTTTTTATTCGATTAGGAATTTCTCAGAAGCAGTCAAGGGAACTGAATCTGTATTTATTTGTTAGTTGTCGTGTCCGTCCTTGATTACTTGGTACTGAAATTAAACTGGTACAATGTGTGTGTTCCTAAGTTTATTTACGCATAAGCATAACCTTTCGAGGATTATACCTAGGCGTCCTAGGCGTACTATTATGCTTAGTTAGAACTTCATCAATTCACCCAAAGAACATCCTTTACTGGACATAGGCTTCCCTCTAGCGTCTCCACATCAACCATTATTGTGTTTTTCGCATCCTTCTAGCGCCTTTCACTCAGTCGATCCACCTTTTAGAGACATCACGCAACGCTCCTTGAGGCTGCTTTAATCAGCGCTTGATACAAAGGTCAAACAAAAGCTATAGTTTTAGTTTTTTTTCAGGTGGGAAATCATCAAATAACTTTCCCAGCTCTGGGCGGAGCATTGGGGAGTGTTTGTCTTTTACTGACTAAAACCCATCCATGTTCCTACTTTTGCCCTTTTTGTTCCGGGGCCACGGTGCCTCTTTCGACTTGTCACCTTGAAAAAGCTATAATATGGGTTTCTTTGTCGGATGGATACATAACTTTTACCAGAAAAAGCAGATATTAGAGTGATGCACGACCATCACTCAAAATAACGTGCTGCAGCTACGTGAGTTGAAACGTTCAGTCAAATAGAATACCAGCAATCGTCTCCAACATACGCGACGCAATAAGCAACTACTGCAGATACAAAATAATCTATTAATCAGTAGAAATATGTAATTAACCGGCAACTGGTAACTGTTTGGTTTAAAAAGCTAAGAAGTTAATCGCACCTTATAATTAAGTAATTGCTTAACACACGATAACATTAAATAGAATCAACTCCAGCCAGGAAAACGCAGTAAGTAATTTCCTGTCGCGTTCACCTCATTCCCAAGAATAATCTCTTAGCGAATAGAAATGTCAGCCAGTGGCACAATTAAGGTTTAAGTCTTATGCCCAATTAGCTGTCTGATATTTAGTCACGAGTCACATTTTGCAATTATCATTACCGCACGACACGGCAGCGACGTAGTACACAAGTCGCAACTTTGTGGTGGCGCTTCAGATGTTTTGTGCGATTTTGGGCAAAATTACACGACTGAGAAATGTCATTGACTCATTGGGTACTTTACCGTAATAAATTTTCGGGGTTCTGATTTCTCGTTATGATTGCCAAAGATCTACAAAGGCTAAATAGTACTAGGTTTGAAGTTTCAGTTCAAATTTTGTTTATGTCTGGCTTAATATATTTTCATCGACACGTTAACAAAAAGTTTTGACATCAATATTTATCACAAATTCACAGTACTTACTTATTTAAAAAATGTTTCATATTATGTAATAGAATTCAAACTCTCAATGGAGCTTATTCGAGGTAAGCTCCATTCTGAAGTTTGAATTCTATTAGTGAACAAAACCATGCGCTCGCTTGTTAAGTTCCCCTTCTATTGGGCTACCGCCAATGTTAGGTGTGGCTGGATAGTTAGATATCTGGGAAGTCTCTCATAGTAAATCGCACGGCCGGAAAGCTATTGTGTGTCGAGGCTTTAATAGAAGTGCATTCTACGCGTCGCACTGTCTGCGGTTTTCGTTCGAATGCACTGGCCTGGTTTGTGTCGGCATTTTACCATTATGTTGCTTGAAATACTTTTGTATATCTGTATCTGCATGTCCGACTTTTTACTGTGTGGTTTTGACGGAGCTAAATTGATTTTTTAGGTCTTGTTAATGTAAAACTCTGGTATGATGGCTGGGATATTAAACCTTCATAATATCAGACAAACAACTAGAAACGAGTTTCAAACTAGAAACTCTTCAGCTTTATAATATCAGTATGGATATATATATAAATATGCAGAGAAGATTATGATAAACTATGATGATATCATAGGTGTACAATGAAGTAAACTTACACTATCAATTTATCTTTTCAAATGTGATAGTTTCAGAATCGTCTTTTCTATTGTGCCGGATGTAGATAAAACCCCGCTTCTATTTACTTCAATCTAGACATTTATCTATGTTTACTAGACGTGGTCATAACTACATTAGAGGCAGGCAATCGTATGTGTGCTTTGTCGCATCGGGTGCCAAGTGTCATGTGGTTATCGATAGTAGTAAATATGAAGTCACGTGAAATGTGAGTGTAGCAACTATTGCCAATAACATCCATTAAGTGTACAATATACACTCCAGAGCAATGAATCCGGATCACTTAAAGAATTATAGGTTTCTTTCTTTTTTTTATTATATTTTATCTCGAAAACTAAGAATGCTAGCTTAATGAAATAAATTGTGTTTAATAGAAAATTAAATAATCCGGCGGAAATTATTTGATCATTTCTCATCTGCAAAAAAATCTGCTCGTTTACCCATTTTTGCGACCGCGGAGATGTGAAATTGATGTTGTGAACGTACTTGTATTATTCCTTATTCTGTGCTACGAGTGACTCCAGGTCTGGTACTACCTCATTGCTAGGGTGATTGTGTAGAATGAAATCGTGTCTCCGCACCCCAGCCACAAGTGACGAGAAGGAACACCGCGTGGTTTAAGTCAATAGGAGACTGACACACCCCTCCGCCATCCCATGGCGGAGGAAACCCATTGAGTATTTCCACACGTAAGAAAGGTAAGTACTACCTATGTGCCAAGTCAATCGGTGATCACCGTGAAGGTAAGAAAAGGTTTAATTATATGAGTACCTATGAATAAATTCAAACATTCGTAAATTATAAATTAAATAATTCGCGTTGTGAACGAACTTCACGAGCGAATGGATGTTTTCTCGTGCACTTTGAGTGACTTCGACAGAGTTTTATTAAATATAGTTAATTATGTAAGGCAATGACGAAAGAGAAATATTTTATTGTTATGTTTAAGTTTATTAGTTAATAGCTGCACTGCCACATTTGGTTAAGGTCTGTGAGGGTAGCTGTAAGGAGGATAAATAAAAAAAATGGGAGGACTATGTATACTCGTATATACTTAATCTAATGTTCAATCGTACATGTTACTCACTCACAAACTATCTCAAAACATGACTTCATTTTACAGTTCAAAGTAAATGCGTCAAGAACTCATTGATTTATGTTTGTGTTTCGTGAACACAATTACATAGGTATATGCATAATACATAAATACATATTCAAATCATTACAACATTGTCTTGAATAAATTATTGTTACTCATCGCTTTTCAATCAACAAAGTGAAATGCTTCATCGACTTATTTTATGTAGGTACAGCTATTGTCTAGAAAAGTAACTAAGTTTATACCTAATGTGGTACTTTATGTGGAGGTAATGTTAGTTGTTTTTAACCGACTTCAAAAAAGGAGGAGGTTCTCAATTCGACTGTATGTTTTTTTTGTGTTTGTTACCTCATAACTCTGGTCTGGGTGAACCGATTTTGATGATTCTTTTTTTATTCGAAAGCTAGTGGTTGTCGTTTGGTCCCATAAAACCCAAAAATATCAAGATCCAACAAGTAGTTTTTGAGTGATCTTTAATAATGCGTATTAGATTGACTTCGTGTACGTTGATGATATACGTATTTTAGAAGTTGTCGAAGACAAATGAACAAAAAGTGCTATGTACTATGGTTTGGAAGAAGATCGCAGTTATTTGAGGTGATTGTATTTTGATTTGGTGATAGATCTTCAGTAATATACAACGGCACTCTTCAATAAATGACAGCAAATCTGCCGTGATTGCTGCAATCACATTCATGTATAAGTATGGGTTTCGCCAGGGTAGGCAGGCAAGTGGGAGCAGGGTGACCGTACCCCCTCCCCACCCCTCACCTAGTCATTAAGAAACATTATCATCAGATCAAGTATCAGCTGTATCCCCTAGGCGATGATGCATATTTCTGAATTGGTTTTTATACTAAAGCATAATACATTTGTATAGATACTTAGTATTTAATACTATAGCGTGATTTGGAACTAAAACTTGTATTTAAGACGGGACTAAAGCTAAAAATAAAAACATTTTAACCGTGTTTGCGTATTATATCATAATACTATAACTAAAACTGCTGAAATAAAAAACTTTTTAGTAAAAAATAAAACCGACTTCTAAAAAAATCTAAAAAGTGGAAAATAACTTTATTTCCAGAAGTCGGTGGCAAAAAAGTCAACGAAACCAACAAAAGCCACCGACTTCCGGAAATAAAGTTATTTTCCACTTTTTAGATTTTTTTAGAAGTCGGTTTTATATTTTACTAAAAAGTTTTTTTAAACAAAGAAAACGCGACCAAACCTACCTTCTAATAAAGAGCAAACTACTTCAACACACTACTTCGAAGGCACTTTAAAGCTAGTTGAATTATGAAATCTTAATAGCCGCAGTGGCCTGTATCCTTATTATCTAGACACCATCCCGTAGGTCAAGCCGTCTTGGTCAAGGTTACAAGGAAGTGAGACATCCCAACGCAGATAAAAGGACCATTAGATATTCATAGAGCGGTCTATTGAGGTGGGTGTGTCGCGGAAGATAGTCGCAGGTTCCTTCTGCCTGGGTAGTTATAACAACTCTATACAAGTACCAGCTTATTTTACAAGCGTAGTTCCTAATGTCGCTTTTTGATGCCATTTTAGGAGACTATCCAAGAATTATTTATCTATTGAATACCTAGGACTGTTATTTAGTGATAACTGCAACGTCAGTATTAACAAAGAAATAAAATCAGTGAGTATAAATTAAAATCAGTTATTTGATGATTTCTCACCAGCAAAAAAAATACAATAATGTAGCTGTGTCATATACTGATAAAAATTATAATTATATAGAGTTTCTGTTACGTCAAGGTTTCTTAACCTTATAAATGAGGACGCGCTTAAAAAGGCGCTAAAGAAACAGGGGAGTCGCAATAACAACCTGAAAGCGTTATTATATTGTACGTTTATTACACAGGTCTTAAACATAGGTAACTGTTGAAAGGGTGTTCAATTAGATCTCTTGGGTGGGTTTCAGGTCTAAAACGTACTCGAATAATCTTCAGTCTGTTTAGTTAACTTTTTTATATTGGGTACTCCCTACCCCTTTATATTTTTTTTATGGATGGGTAATCATCGAACCCTAACTTACCCCGCTCTGGGTGGAGCGGGGGCGAGTGTCAGACTTTTACTGACTAAAACTCACACATGTTCCTTCTTTGCCCTTTATGTTCCGGGGCCGCGGTATCTCTTTCGAACAACTAGCAAAGTTACTTAACCCCTTCAAGTATTACAGTTGTGACATAATGTTATGTTAAATGACTTACACGACCACAAAAAACGACATAATTCAACTGTAACACGTCTTTGTCGGAGGACGGTCCACTTGTTTGAACTAGGCCACTCGTTTGCAAGTAATTTTGTCGCACTGAGGCAGATTAACCTCTTCCAGTCCTCCATTATCTTGCAAATGCGACAATTGTCGCTGTTATCGTGCGATGACTTGCCGTTAAAACAACTCACTCGTTGTTGCACTTTCAATAACCAGGGGTCGTGTGATAGACACTCTTTCTATTTTATTTGTGTTTTGTTTTTCACGCGCTTTTTTATTTTTTTTCTGGTCTTCTTTTTACGTATTTGTGCATGGACAGTATTTTGGCTGAAAGATATTCTTAAATCCATTTTGTATGCGACTGTCCATTACATGTCATGAGCCTTAAACCTCTCCATGCTTCGAAAAGAAAATACCGTTGAACTTAGCTGTCTTTTATTGATCTATGGGGTAGTCAAGAAAGCCAGCCAGATCTAGGGTGTGGATGTCCCATTTTGCCTTCAATGAGAACTGTTTGTCCATGTATAATATTCGTCTAACTAGATGCTACTGGCATCTGGTTAGACTGGAAGCCAAAGACAATATAGTTGGGGAAAAGTAGAGCAGAAGATGATTTTAGTCTTGACTAATAATGAGTTTCGAACATCATCATCATCATTTTCCTGCCCTTGTCCCATTCTATTTGAGGTCGGCGCAACACGTTTTCTTCATCCATTCTCCCCTATCAGACGTCACGGCATCATTTACTCCTTTCTCCTTCATATTTTGACTTTCGAACATTAGTTTTAATTTCGTATTTACCCTTTTGTGGTTCTGAAGATATCCTTATTTCAAATCTAACAACGGTTTTCGAAGTATATCTCCCGCTGCGATGTTTCTGGAGAACTAGCAAGTCATAATGACAGACAAGAATAAAGTTAAACTTAAAAGTTTTCCTTCTACCTTACCAGTGATTGTACTTATCGCCAATATTATCTTCTACACGACACCTATTTCGGTCAACGTTGTGCAGCTTGCGTAATCACCGTTCATTCACCAACACTGCAGTGATGATGTATATTTTTTAATAATTTTAAGGTGATAGCGAAGATAAGGGACGATCATTCCTTAGGTAACAATCGGCAATATTCTGGGAAGTCCTTTGATAAAAAAAAAACTCATATCTCATCCGGCTCGATTCAATATTAACGTTGTATTTTTGTCTAGTAAGGAGGAATTTGGCCTTTGTCATTTGTTGCGATCAAATTAAAAAAAAAAAACGATCACAGCTAGACCGGAACGTGGGTCTGAATGTTCGGCAAAGTACTTGAGTCAAATTTCAACTGACTTAACATACAGAGGAGGTTTTATGTTTGAATGCATGTTTTTTTTATGTTTTTGACCATGTATGCACCACCACACTGCCCTCCGAAACTTATGTTATTGACGATACTCGGACGTGGGCTTGAGTTGGCCATCTGCGGTATATGCCTAATGAATTGTGGGCCAAAATATCCACATTCATACATAGCCTTCGCTTCACGGCAGATCTCATAAAAGTAAGACGTCATAGATTTCAAAGAAGGCGGGTCCATAAAAGCCATGGATCTAAAACTGGAAGTCACAGCACAGGACACCCTTTGTGGCATGACGCAGCTGTGGCATGACGCAGGCTAGTAGTATATTTCATCATGTTTCTTTTGTGGCATAAAGAAATGTATTCTCAAGTATATAAGAGGAGCTCGTGGCTAAATAATAGCAGCCGCTCGGCGCGATCTTTAGGTTAAGCAGCGCTTGCCTAGGTTGGTCTGTGGATGGGTGACCACCCGTTACATACCAAGTTTCCTCCGTGCCTCGGAAATCACGTTAAACCGTTGGTCCCGGCTGTCATTTGTAGATCTTTGACAGTCGTTACAGGTAGTGTTCCGAAAGTCTGACAACCAGTCTTACCAAGGGGTATCGCATTACCCAGTACTAACTGGGTTGTGGAGGTCAGATAGGCAGTCGCTCCATGTAAAATACTGATATTCAGCTGCATCTGGTTAGACTGGAAGTCGACCCCAATATAGTTGGGAAAAGGCTAGGCAGATGAGATTCTCAAGTATAAAAGTTACTAGTTCATCATCATCATCATAACCTAAGAGCCTGCCTTCAACCATAATATCCAGCAATGGCCTCTCTTTTGTTTTGTCAATCTCTACTCTTGTGCCAAGTTCTATTAAGTACTGAACTAGTTCATGCCCGCGGGTTCGCCGTGGCGTTCGGGAATTACCCACGGAACGAAAAGTAACCCATGTGCTGTTTCAGACCATAGATAATCTATCACTTTTCCTCTCATCTAAATCCGTTCATTCACCCTGGTGTGATAAAAGGACAAACATGATGCGAAAGATTGGATAAATGACATCCAAAGTTTCGCATTTCAAACTGTATTATGTGGGATTATTCCAATTTATAGTAACGAAATTATAATTCACATCTTTATTAACGACAGTAACAATTATTTTAATTTGTGTAAATTATCGAGACACGGTAACCGATACAACCTGAGATTAACTAAACCAAGTACTGTATTTAGAAAATGTGTTCGCGAAGCATACACGTCACTATCGGTAACGCCTTCGTCATAATCGATTAATCGCTACGAATTTATCGTAATAGTAATTGATCGGTAAATTAATAGCTTAGTAACGATATGGTACATTTATTTTGTATTTATTTGAGTTGCCTAGGGTACATACTTAGTAAGATTCCTGGAAAGAAGGAGAATTACACTGACCTTTCACGTTGGATCTACCTATAATATGATCCTTCCTACTAATATAATAAATGCAAATGTTTGTGAGGATAGATGTATGGATGTTTGTTACTCTTTCACGTCAAAACGGCTAAACGGATCTTGATGAAATTTAGCACAGAGGTAGATTATAGTCTGAATAACACATAGGTTATTTTTTTTTTCGATTATCACGCGGGTGAAGCCACGGGCGCCAAGCTACTAGCTAATAATCTAATTTCTACACAAGCAATACAAAATTGTTACGGGTTCACCTCGGGAGTATACTTTATTCGGGTATATACCCTTTCGGTACCTAATAAAAATATTTTTGAATATCGGTCCCAAACTAACGGAGAAATTGGGTAAAAACATACAGTCAGTAATTGAGACCCTCTTTTGTTTATCGTTATCTCGGTATCTTTTTCATAGCAATAGATCTCATGTTAGCATGATCTTTTCAATTGAAATTTGTAATGCTATTAATTTGTAATTCTTCTACCCTTGTCAAGAATAGGAAGTATCTGACCAGCGTTCAAAACATTCAGCTGCAGGAATATTAATTTATCCATTTTATAGTTACGGTAGTAAACAGTACCATGCAACAACCCTAAGTAACCAATTTA
The DNA here is from genome assembly GCA_905475445.1 of Ochropleura plecta. NCBI lineage: Eukaryota > Metazoa > Arthropoda > Insecta > Lepidoptera > Noctuidae > Ochropleura > Ochropleura plecta. Next base: position 16,569,671 of record FR997723.1, read on the forward strand.
TTAATTTATTTATCCCCTATTACACTCTGTAGAAACTAAGAATTAATAGCGATAGATAAAAACAAAAATTTTAATTAAATACTTGTACCTGAAGGTCGTTAAGGCCAAGAAAATCTTTAAAACGATCAAGTAAGTTTAATAGTTCAATTAAAATATTACTAGCTAATTACTGAACTCTAACTTGACACGTGTTTTCACAGTCGTCATCCGACCAGTCTTATTTTACTACCTATTATTACAGTATATAACAAAGATAGATCGCCATTTTTTTTCTTAATTTTTTTTTTTAATCATCAAAGAACTTACCCTGCTTTTGGCGGAGCGGGGGGGGGGTGAGAGTCCGACTTTTATTGACTAAAACCCACCCATGTTTCTTCTTTTGCTCTTATGTTCCGGGGCCGCGGTATCTCTTTCGAACAACCCGCAACCTCGGCAGGCCCCTCCGTTTTGCTGACATCTCTTTGTGGCGCGCGTGGATCACGCGCCGTCGACATGGCCTGTATTCACTAGACGAACGGACGGTGAGCTAACCATCGCTTACCGTAATGTGAAGATCTTACTAAAGGAAAGCGGCGAATCGACTTTGCCAGCGATGTTGCGTTACAGGTTGTATTGTTCAGTACAAGTCTTTTACTAACCCATATTACCCAACGAAGTTTTGGTCAGCTTCCAGTCTTCCATGGAGCGACTATCTATCTGCTCAACCCAGTTCGTATTGGGAAATATGATACCTCTTGTTAAGACTTGCTGTCGGACTTTCGACTACCTGTAACTTTCAAAGATCTATAAATGACAGTCGGAAACAAAAGCTTAGCGTGCTTTCTAAGACACGGAGGAAACTTGGTAAGTAATGGGGGTCCACGGAACAATCTAAGCAAAAGTGGCTTCACCAGAAGTTCGCTCGATACACTAATACTTGACATAAGACTTTCGATCTTTTGTATGGCGACTAGCCCGCACTATTCCTAAACAACTTCAACTCCTGAATGCCTGAATCAACATGCGACCTCCAGTAAAGCTCCGAGACAATTAAGTATCAAACTTTCAGGCCTTGAAGTTTTGACATGAAATGTCATAATTATATACCCAGAAATTAGTTTTGCCGAAAAAAGGCAAGAAAATTTATGACACCCAGACAGTTCTCATAATCAATGACCTGACGACATCTTAGGCCAGACATCTATCAATAATCAAATTCTAAAAGCCGAATGTTCCGGATAGTCCCAAAGACAGAACAACATCAAAAGCAATCGGGGGGTTTCCATTATCAAATACACCAACACACAATGTAACTACAGTAGATAGGTGTGTTAGGTGTGTACCTGTACCTCTCCCCTCATTTACATTTCCAAATCGTCGAGATCCAATTAACTATAGCAGATATAGAATCAGATAATTGAGTAGCTTTAAACAACGAGGTGGGCTTGCTTTATCAATAATACGTTTGGAAAATTATTAGCTATCGCTTATTGCTTGCCACTGTTGTTATTAAAGATTATTGTTGATTACACTGTTGTTATTTAAGATTTAGAATTTATAACATTCGCGAAAATGGCGAGAAATTTGGTATTAATAAGCAGATCATTTTTGGTAACAAACTTTAAATTCAAAGTAAAAAACCCAAACTCAAAGCATTTATTTCAATTAAACCATTACAGGCACTTTTGAATGTCAAGAAACAAAAAATTGCTTAAGCTACAGTCCCAGATACTCCATGAAACTCCATGGACACTCTATTAAATCATAATAATTTTACAAGATCATGGTTACATCATTCATGTTGAGATTTTACAAATATGTGAGAACGATGTAGTTAGACGAGCATATTAAGAGCGTCCAGAGTAAAAGCTGAAATATGGAATTAAAAATAAGTCATTCAATATGGAAGATCGAAAGTTTTTAGTTTTTTAATTTCACAGATCAATAATGTGACATTACTCAATAATGTGAGGAGCTCGTGGCTAAATAATAGCAGCCACTCGGGCCGATCTTTAGGTTAAGCCGCGCTTGCCTAGGTTGGTCTGTGGATGGGTGACCACCCGTTACATACCGAGTTTCCTCCGTGCCTCGGAAAGCACGTTAAGCTGTTGGTCCCGGCTGTCATTTGTAGATGTTTGTGATGTTTGACAGTCGTTACAGGTAGTCAGTGTTCCGAAAGTCTGACAACCAGTCTTACCAAGGGGTATCGTATTACCCAGTACCTAGTAACTGGGTTGTGGACGTTAGATAGGCAGTCGGTCCATGTAAAATACTGATATTCAGCTGCATCCGCTTAGACTGGAAGCCGACCCCAACATAGTTGGGAAAAGGCTAGGCAGATGATGATGAATAATGTGAGATAACTCCAATCTTAAATCGAGTATCGGTGATATCAAGAAACTTCTAGAATAAATCCGATTACCATCGTTATCCACCGGAAGTTGTAATCTCTGATATTGATTTTAAAGTTAATAATAAACAGACAGTTTTCGCAGGTATTGTGATGACGCAAATTGAGCAACATTTGTACAAAATAAGTTAAGTGACGTGGAAAAAGATAATATTTGCGGTACGCAGTCATTGGTAAGATAGCAGGAAAAGATAACTTTTAAGTTATGTAAAGTTTTTTTTGTCTCACCAAGCGATATTTATCATAGTTCCAGGAATAAGTTTTTGGATAACGCCAGTTATTTTTTTTTGCGTAGGAAATGTTTGATAAGCAGTCTGCTTTTATTATATTTGAGATGCAACAATTCTGTATTTGCAAAAGCAATTTGTCTTTCAAGTGTCCACAATAAAGTTTTCTTATAGATTTAGATTTTTTACTAAACGATGTCTAAATAGAAGATATTATTTTTTCTTAGCTAAGTTATTGAAAATAAATAGTTTCAATGACAAAGTTACACCTAGCATGAACCATGGTTTATAGAATTCTCGAGAACTTTGACGAAATAAATATGTAAGTAGGTTTTTTAACGCGGTTTTTATTAGTCGTACATTATGCTATGGCGCCACGGGAGGACGACTTTTGTCTAACCATAAAATGCCGCCAAGGCGACGTTAAAAGCTCACAGATTATTCAAAAGTAGTTTAGATACGCCCTTACCTGGTAACCTAACGGTATACTATTTGTATTCGTTACCAGTAATTAAGATTTAAAATTTCTCTAATTACAATTTGAAGATATTTGTAATGGGTGATTCTGTAATGACTTTATTTGCATTTTATATTTGACGATTTGGTGATGATGGAGCTTTTAAAAAGCACACTTTCCAAAAGATGTTTGATATTTAATTTTTTTTTTGTTTTTTTTTTTAAGTCAATAAAGGATCATAAAAGGCTGAAAGTGGCGCCCCGTTGATTGAAAGTTTGTGTGGTTATCGGTTCGAGAATGATGATGATAAAAGGATCAAACAATGCATAATTAAGTTTCACTTATCAAAATTAGATAAAGAGATTTCTATGTTTCTGTCAAGTGATTCCTTGTAATCAAACATGTGAATTTTATTAGGAATGTTTTGCACAACTTTTAATATAATTAGCAATGACATTAGCACTGCTACTAACTATTGTATTGTGTTTATTTTTATTCTTTCCATCTTTGAAACATTTATTGAAAGAATCAATCCGGACTGACTAAAAACAAAAATCACAAGTGTCTTGTGTCGGGAAGTAAACATTCTGTAATTGGTTCCAGTTTTCCGGTCACCTTTACCGAATTTTCCCGAGCAAACAAGTTACCTATATTTTTATGTTCGACCCTCTTTCCTGAGAGACAATGCTTATGATGATTGCGTTTTTCTTTCGTACACTCGACAAAAGTTACAACTGCTCATTTTATTTAATTTATTGCATTTTCGCAAATTTCACGCATTCGATGACCACATCTGTTTAAAAAAAATACTCAGGCTCTGTCAATAATCACATAAGTTTTGACCAATCTTTTTCAAACATTAGAAATAAACAAAAGAAAAGGACCAAGAAAGGGAAAGATTTAGCTGTTTTTTAAACACATCAGTCATCATTTTTCATACTATGTTCCGTTAAAACGGATTTAGGTAGCAACTGTGAAACAAATCTTCGACTTTTATTTTTTTTCGGATGGGAAATCATCAAAAATCCTCTCCCGCTTTGGGCTGAGTGGAAGGGAGTGTCAGACTTTTACTAACTAAAACCCATCAATGTTCCTTCTTTTGCTCTTTGTGTTCCGGGGTTGCGGTATCTCTTTCGAACAGCCCGCAACCCTGGCAGGCACGTCTTCGACCTGAGCTGCAAACAACTGAGATTATTTTTAACATTTTTTATATATTATGTTAAATAATATGTTACAACATTGTTTAACTCCAATACCGCATACAATCTTCTTATCCAGTTATGGCCAGTCTCCCACAAAATATTCGTACGTTACGTTCTGGGATACTGGCTCGCAAGCAATTTCAGACTCCGTGTGCCTTTTTATATTAGTTCTTCAGGCAACAAATTCGGTAAAGCTTCGGCTTCTGACCTAAATTCGTTTAGGTCATCTTCAGAAGAACCGTCACATTTGGTATGGATAAAATGTAAGTATAAAGATTATATTACATAAGCAGTTTGCCTGATGAATGTTTAACTATTACAAAACAATTCTGGACAGTAAGAATGTCAAAAAAATACATACAAAAATTGCAATTTTTGTATGTATTTTTTTAAATATATTAAAGTTCCCAAAATAAATTTTAATAGAGTTGATGAATAATCCTGTTGGGAATTGATTTGATAGGCGCCACCAATGTAATTTGACTGGTAAAGAATGCTATAGGTAAAGCCAATAGCATTCTTTGCTGCTTTTTAAATTTCACAGTTGTACATGATTTTTGCTTTATGTGCTAAATAAATAAATGGGGCCAAACTAGCAAACTCTGGGTCGATTCAATAGAGATTGCCATAAACACGCTGCGCTGAGAAGAAGTAGCAGTCTTTGTACCTAATAAGTACATTGCCAATAGTTTCCATGATTGTCTTTGCTTCCTTATAAACATGTTTTCCCATGAATATTACATGAACAATCGTTTATTTGAAACATAAAATATGTGCAAATATGTGACGTTTAAAATGCTTTTAAAATCTTTCACACTGTCTCTTTCTGACTAAAATTACTAAAACCAAAAGGGGCTTATAGTCAATATTAGTACACTGATCATTTAAAACAAGGCTTCATTAATAAAATTACTAATAAACTAACTCGATTGTAATTGCTCAACCAGAGCTCAGAACACATCGAAAAACTGATTGCACGTTAAAATACAAAAATGCTATTAAGCGAAAACTTTTACTTGCGTAAATTTGTGAAATCATCAAATAAATGTCTCGCCACTTATTTAGTTTTCAGTCTAGCCAATCACAAGCTTTGAAATAAAGCAAGAAATATTTGTTTGTTTACTGATTTTGTTGTAGAATTGCTAATTTTATAACAATGTCATATCAACCGTTGTTCGTAGCTGAATAGTAGTCTGGTTTGAATATATAGCTCGTTGCAATGAATGCCGCGCAATGAGTATGGTTTGGTAGGTCTGGTCCTATTGACCATGACTGGCCTGGATTCCTGATGTATCAGGATTGTTGTTTTATGATTACCCGTGTATTGTTGCTGTTGGAATTTCTTTTGTTGTGGGTTGTGATACACGTATAGTATTCATTCATCATCTTCCTGCCCTTGTCCTATTCTGTTAAGGGTCAGCGCAACACATTTTCTTCTTCCATTCTACTCTGTCAGACGACACGGCGTCATTTACTCTTTTCTAATTCATATCATTTCTTACACAACCATTTTTATTTGTCTTAAAAAAACGTTGCTCCACACTAGGTTTTTCTCCTGTATCGTGGATGCGTTTACAAACATTTAAATTCACGTACACAAACAGCCAGACCTGAAACAACTACTTGCAGGCCATACAAATATTTGTTCCGTGCGAGAATCGAACCTGCGACACGCAGCGCAGTAGTCAATCGGTCAGCCAATGGATAAAGGAAAAGAGAAGTCTTCTCCTTTATCCATAAACATTCATAACTATAAGTCTTTTAGTCACATGCGTTTCGTTTTTCCTCTTACATATGTCCATACCAAGTCAAACGAATCCTTTTCTTTTTTTCTGTAACAGGCGCGATTTCGAAACTTCCTTCTATTGATTAATAATAAAAATATCTTTTGGTAAGTAATCCTTGTGTATTGTAATTCAGGTGAGTACTAAGTTAGGATATCTGAAACTTCATTCCCTATTCAACCCGCATTTGCGAATGAAACTTTGAATAAACTTGTCCTCTTATTCCTATGGTATAAATTCATCTTGTTAAGGGTTTGTCTTATCCATGACTACTTGAGTCAACGAAGTTCTCGAATATTCTAACAATCAACCACAGTATTTATGTATCCTTTAACTTTACCTGATTATGTCAATGTCAAAGGCGTTTTTTTCTTATTACTAAGTAAAATGGCTTGTTAAACTTAGAACACTTTGCAAGACTTGAAATATTTGATCTTAAAATGGCTGCTGCAAACAATTTAGTCTAGACCATAGATAAACTGTCTCTGGACTCTTAATTATACCTTAAGAGATAGCAAAGCAATTTATTTAATTACGGTTTTTATTATTAGGCTGTGTACTACGGTTCCTAAACTGTATGATTTTCAAAAAACCTAGTACGGTTGTCCGACGAAAAAATCAAATCAGCTTTTTATAGGTTAGTTACATTAATGTAACTCACATAAATGAAAAATAAATACATAAATGTAACTAACCTATACATTGTTACATTTGTGTAACCTATAATATGCTGATTTGATTTTTACTATAAGACCAATTAGTGTCAAAGCTAAATATTAAAAATATCTTAAAATTAAGCAATTATTATGCGCGCCACGGGATATTTTAAATTGTTCGAACTCGACTAGACTTAAGACGCTCATTAGAACGAAAGAATTAACAGTACAACCACCAGAACACTTAATTTCTATGAAAAAGATAAAAGCACTTTCTTTACACGCATAGATATGGATAACCTAATTTATCGAAAATTACATCAATTACTCGACGCCGTGTTTACGTCGTTTTACAATGCTGATAACTGTTGACGTTGTTTATCAGTCTCACAATAAAAATTATAAATACACATAAAAACACGTTCGCGAAACTACGGTCTTATTCCAAAAAGTTATTGCATCTGCACGAGAAAAAAAAATGTATTTAGTAAAAGGCGCGAATAGCCGAGGTGGCGCGATTGTCGATGTCGTACGATCTTGAACCGAGCACGCAGCGTTTTCCCACAATTAGACACAGTGTTAATCCAGCACCGTCATGTGTGCCGGTGTGCACATAATCACTGGATGTTGAACACTATATTCTATGTTACCAAGTAGTCAGACTCAATTATATTCACGCGATGTTGCGGTCAATGCTTTCAGTAGTTTTTGCTTCGGTGTTGTTTGTCAAAATTGCGCGCATCATACTTTAAATTGTCAGACCGAGATAACTTGTAGAAAAACCGCAAATTTTGCTGATTGCTTGTTCCAATTTGCTGAATTCAGTAAATACTTTATTGTGGGACTGTTTATTAGAAGTTTTAAAAATTCTGAGTAAATTTGGATCATATTGATGCACAGTGGCGATTAAATGCACAATATGCTATTCTGTGTCTAGTGAGCAGAAGTCGAGTTTCGGAGGCGGCGGCCGGCGTCCGACAGCCAGCCAGCCAGTCAGTCCGCACCGATCCATCGAATCGACACCACGCACCGTTCCCACGGAGCCACACACTTTGGCGTGATAACTTTAAAAAAAGCCGGCCGTGCTCAAAAAGTGACAGTGCGACAGTGAGCGGAATTGAGTGATCCGAAAAAAAATTGGCGAGGACTTGAATTGCAACGTGCATACGACAACGAATCGAAGTAACGATACAATTAGTTTGTAATTTGCACGATATCTTTGGTAAGTATTTTTAAACATTTCTCTACGTTTGCATTAACAAAAACTTGTTGAATAAACTCGTCATGTGAAATTGGAATACCAGGTTAAATAAATTTGCAACTCGTCAATTGTTTAGCAACTACCGACGTCGGTACATTTGATTTAAATTGTTTTGAATAGGTGTTTGTCAGGTGATATTTTAAGTGCTTTCGCGTACCTACCTTAGCTGGTAATTATTTAATCGTTCTTACGTCCGTTTGTGTAGTTTATCCAAATTCGTATGTCATCGGATGAGTTCAAACTTCACACGTGTCCAAGGTTCAGCCTATCGTGTGTTTCCTACATCATTTTTCTCCATTTTATTGCTTTGCGTGGATCTCAAAAACTGGTTTGGTTATTGGTACGTTAGAGATAAATCAATTAAGCGTGTGTACATCGGAAATTGCTTCGAGGGATAATAATAACGTTTGAAATTACTACCGATTAATAGTATGTCCATAGCAATCTAACACCGCTAAATAGATATCTTATCGAGAATCGGGCAATAAATATCTACCAATATAATGTGATAGGTTCGTACTACCTAGCCAGTGCTTTCCACGATTTATGATTATATTATATTTTACGATTTCCTCGCGTTTGGTTCAAGTGCCTACCTTCTCTTAGTAAATGCCTAACTAATAGTACAATCTTAAATTTTTTCATGTTGTTCATTTTTTCCTGGTTTTGTTTTGTCGTTTTCAATTTAAGTTTGATGGCCAAAGTCACAATTTAGAAAAACTGCTACGTAGGTACCTACTATGTTGCCTATTTAGTTTCCTGAATTATTTTTCGAGGAATGATTAAGATTGCTTTTTAAATTACAAATGTGCAATTACGTAAGCATAAAAAGTACCTAATTGAATTCATGCTTCAATTTTGATCGAACTAACCACTGTCGTAGGTAATTTATTTTGTCTGTTTCTGAAGGAGTTATATTTTCGAATCTTTCAGTTGTTTTTTTTCTGTTAACATTGTTATTCACTGAAGGTTATTTTTTGTTTACCATGATAATAATCAATTATACAAAATAAAATTGTTATTATCATCACAAAAACAAGTTTTATATTTTGCAAAAACTCATTACCATCATTGTTAAAATATTTAATTACTATGTCGTTAGCTAATTTTAAAACTTAGGTCAAACAACATAACTTTTTTTTCATTTAAAAAAAAACTTGCATTTTTTTTAGTCTAGCTTCATAACCTGTTGATCCCACAGTGCAATCTAAATTATTGTTAAAATATTTAATTACTATGTCGTTAGCTAATATTAAAACGTAGGTCAAACAAAAAAAACAGTTTTTCATTAAAAATACTTGCAATAAGTTTTTTTCTAGTTTCATAACCTGTTGATCCCACAGTGCAATCTACATTCCCCGTAATAGTGGCATGAAGTGCAATCTACAATCCCCGTAATAGTGGCATGATTAGCGAATGGTTACGGTTAACCTCCCGACCACCGGCAATGAGTAGCTCGACCGCTTCATTTCCTCAAACTACATGCATTAAGACATTCGCAACGGTATTTACTTGAATTAGGACCACCCTTCTCTCTATTCCATTTCATAGGGGTCTGGTACTTGTAAACAGCTGATGGCCAGGTGTGAACAGTTGTGAAGTAAGAATGACGTTTCGTCGCTTGTTGGGATTATCAAGGTTACGGGATGCTTTTAGGAGTTGTTGAATTTGTATAGTGATTCTTGCAGCGACTTATGAACAATTTATTATGATATTTATTGATAATATAGATCTTCTATTCGTGTTTACTTTAACATCATGCGCAAGATGCGTTGCTCATAATGAATCACGCGCTTGAGTGAATTTTAAGGTTGATCAGTGCAGAAGTTACCTACCGTACCTACGTTTTATGATCACCTAGTACTTATTTACATGCGACAAAGCGTGTTGGGTTCTTAATCATCATCATCAACAAAATTCTTAAAATGGTTGGTAGACACAGTTAGTATTGCTATTATCACATTGTGACCATTTAACGAATTTTAACGTAATTCATATTATTATCCTATTATGATCACGCTAAAGCAGCAATTTTAGACCCCCAGATGGATGAAAGACGCACCAAACGGCAGAGTGGCAGAAAAAAGGGGAGGCTCATACCCAATAGTGAGTGATACTGGGCTGAATGATGATAACGAATTGAAATAAAAACTAAGCTAACTTTACCACGATTTGACTCAATTCTTAATCTCGCACGATTGTGGATTTGACACCTTCGATTGGAAAAAAGAGTCGACAATCGTGTCCAATACTAGATATTATTTGCACAATACGAAATTCAAATCATAGGTACCTACAAATGCAACAAATGTTTAGGTAATTGCTCGCGAATATTATAATAATGTATTATCGTCACCGGAAACCAGATAATCGACAATCGACTTTGTCTGTTTGACTTGAAAATAAGACAAAGCTTGCACTGAACATCTGTGCAGTTTCACAAGAAACGCCTCACTGGTGCCACGATGTATTGATGTTCAGCTGTTGTATTATAGAACACAGTAATTGTTGCACATGTCGAGTTTATTGAGTGAACGTATTTATCTCGCGCCTACATCCAATAGAGGACGTCGTTCATCACACCAATGTTATCAGACAAGGCCTTTAGAGAGTGATTATGACGCATACGCACTGCACATAGACACGCAAATGTTACTCCGGTACATTCAGCGGTTTGCGATCCAATTGTTCTCTATTTAGAACAAGTCGTCTTTTTCTAAAACGTGTAAATTCAATCGACTTTCAAGATCTCAGTCACGCAGCATCTTTATTCTAATCTATTCGTACAAACGATAAAAAATATTTACAAGCGTCAATTCGGAACGGAAAGTCAAATTACCGGTAATAAAATTTTGAATTGCCATGATTGCTGACTTCGCGATGATTCTTGGCTATGATTATGTTTGCCAATACGCCGTTTTTTATCCGTATGATTAAAAAAACTGGCTATTGTCCGTTTAAACTTCGTCAGTATTTGAATTACAGTTAAAAATTGATTGCGTAACCTTAATTGGGGCTACAACATTAAAATTTTATAATATTGCGAAAGAATTAGTAAATACCAGAACAAATACTTTGCAATGAATTAAAACATGGTGCTCAAGCTGTGACAAATATACCATTTGAGGTGCATTAGTCGATTGAAATACCTACCTTCTTTTAATGACAGACAAATTCTTGGAAAGAATTGTATTCCTGGCCCAAAATAGTAATTGAATGACCAAATAAGCTGAAACATAAAATGCTCCATTGTATCGCTTAGGTACTCAAACGCTTTGCAAAGAACCTGCGCTTAACAAAAATGAGATTCCAACTTAACCGTATCAAAGCAAGCAATTTCGAATTAGCCGTATATGGCGACGCACGAAGTTAACGTATCTGGCTGTCGTAGGTGAGTGCCATTGCTTTTCACTCGCCGATGCGGCCATGATAATAGCCGGATGGCAAACTGTACCTATAACTCCTATAAGTCCTGAAATGTATCCCGTGTTCGTTGAATATTCGATAGCAGCGCCGCTAATGTGCTCAGATCTAGGGTCATTTGTGAGAGTTTGTGCAGCTAGATTGGAGGCTGTTTCATCTTTATCAATTTCTAAATGTTCTTAGTGAAAGATTTCTTGTATTTAATTGAGGTAGGTAATCTTGAAATTAATGGCTCTCGTCTTCGGACTAGCAGTATCCTAAATAGCTTTTAAGTGTGTGTTGATGTTCTTTAGGATGAAAATTGATCTTCTTAATCAATCCAAAATACTATTACCATAAAAAATTTTGTATCGAATATACTGATTACGTCAAAATATATAGTCAAGCTTTCCTACGAGTTGATTCGTACCGCAACACTGACATTATTTTTTGGCGGAAATGATAATTTCACATTCTAAACATAGACTTTATTGAGAATGCAAAACTGTACTTACGACTTGTAATATAGGGTCTAATTTAGAGTTCAAATAGTCGTAAACGAAGGCCATTTAAAATTTAATTGTGTTTTTCGTTTTACACTTGTTGAATTCGTGTGAATATGACGTTTGTAGACAAACGTGACCAACGAATTATTTAATACTGATTCCACGGTTGTTTGCGGTAGACGGTTGCTACTATCAGTTTAGTTAACATTTAGCGGTATCTACATAATGTTGGATATTCCAACAATCAAAACAAATAAATACATCTCAAATCATGCTACAGCATCAATCTTGTCTATCCATCATTTTTATCTTCGCGAGCCGACGAATACTAATGCGAAGCATTTAATTTTGTCACTGCCAATTTATATTAGGCGATGTGGAGCAAACACATTTCTTAGTTTAAACACCGTTATTACATTACAAATGATAATTTATTGCAAGTGGGCGGTCCATTTGTGACAAGTAAGTTTTATGTATTCAATTTTAAACACCGGTTAGGGCTTTTACAAGGCGTATCATCCGATCTTGTAGAATGTCACAAGTTAAAAAATATTTTATTGAACGCTGAATGCAGTGAAAGCACGTCTACTTTCACCCCCAGCTCGATATAATTTGGTTCGCGAATCTGTATCAACGGTTGCGCTTGCGTCGTATAAAAAAATGGTGTCATTAGGTCTTCATGTGATGAATAATGTCAGGTAATGCAGATTGCAATCTGTTAGCTAGATAAGTAGATCGAAATTCGTTTGAAATATGGCCTGGTTATAGTATCGTGTGTCCCACTGGTCAGTGGTATACACTGGTGTATCGAAGAGTATATACTGATATTAATATGGACCGGTATTGTTATCTTGCGTCCCCAGTGGTCACACAACAGTGGCTTGTACTGTAAACCTATATATCGTTTTGTACCAGTAGTTATTTTATGAGTAAATGTTCACACAAAATATTATACTTACCTTCTGTTGTATCTATTTTATTTAGATATACTAAGATTATAAAGAGAAACAGTTGTGGAGGTAATCTCCAAAATTATTCATCTGATTTCAAATATTCTTTCACTTAACCAAATATGTATATTACGTTTTGGCCGCATAGCTTACAAGTATTTAATAACAATTATGTGATGTTCTAATTATTTAATAATTACATCATCAAATAAGTTCATGTCATCATTATAACATGAGATGTTAACGTGATTGTATTTATTTATAAATTTTATCAGTCTTGTGATAGTGGTTGAATTTATTGTGCTCTGATTCCGTTAACTATGTACTTATAACGTTTCAAACAATTTAATGGGGAAAACGTCTGGTTAACAAGAGACGTTATCGTATTTTAGAAAACGTAAGAATTTAGTGTTTCTGTTAGGAGACAGAAATTAGTAGCGAAAGTTTTGAAACGCACTCTCTTTTGCTATAGAAATGTATTTATTGTTTACTAGGTAAGGTACAAATATTATTTTACAGGTATTATTTTAACGGAGGAACTATTGAAAGTTAAAACAGTATAAATGACGCATTCATAGTAGGTGCCTAAGCAATATTGTCATTGTGAATGGATATTAAACTATGAAGAACCAGCTAAAGACTCATAAAAATTCCAAAAATGACTTTGCAGTAAGGGGTGAAGACACCAAAAGTTGATGTAGTCACTTGTTGCAAGTCTTGATTTCAGTCAAAATTTTCTAGCAGTCGTTTTCTAGATTCTAAAATAACTAAAATTTCTTCTAACCGGAGAATTCTCAAACATTCAAAATGTTCTCAATTTCTCATACATCAACTATCAAGTGATAAGTTTGTTATACAACAATTAAAGATGAATTAACCTCTAGACGTAAATATTGTAAAAACTACACATTGACAAGAGAAAATAAATATTGAGTAGGTACGATACAATAATATACACGTTACAGAATGCAGATAGTGAAACAAGAGTCAAGGTTACTGTACCAAACTTATGTCTTCCTGAATCGAAATAGAATCGTTCGGTTTTCTTATACTCTCACCTACTTGAAACTATAATTAGTATAGTTATATTCTGTATGGTGCAATGTTTAATTTCGAAATAGGAGTAATAGTCATATCTAATCTGATTAGCGTAGCATAAGTGGGTTCTATCATTGGGCCATTGTTTAAGTCAATACTAGCTCGTTCGAATTTCGCTAGTGATGACATCAGGTTTGGTACATAATAAACAGCTATGCATGTGATTAAATGGTGGTGAAATATCATTAATAATGATTTTGTCCTGACCTACTTTATTCAGGTTTTTGTTCTTCCATACTTCTCCATTGGTCGTCAATTTATGACTCAAAAGCCTAAGGGTGCGGTAACTAAGAGGTGCAAAATAATCTATAACATTGAAATTGAGGGAGATCTTTCTGATGTTTTTGCCATGATTTTTATGTGTTACTATAATCTTGTCGATTTACTGGATGCTCAATGTGAAGATAAATTACAAATTTGAATAGTTTATCGTCATTGTATTGAATACCAACCTTCGATCCCAAGACGCTATTCAAATAATACTGTTCAAGAATTAAAATGACATAAACCGAGATTTTATGATTGTTTTTGCAACGTGTTATATCTTAAATTCATTGTTAGCTAAGATCATTGTTAAGATTTGCTGCATCGTAACGATTTCGGACTTGACAATCATGGCATTGATATTCATTCTTCTTGAGGTCAATACATGAGTCTTCATTAACAGACCTTGGAACGGCTACTGTACAAAAACGTCCTAAAATAACTTAAACGACATCGCCACTATAATTTTATATAATAGCTAACTACGTTCACAATCATGGACTCAACAGCGAACAGCTAGTTTCAAAATAATTATCCAATTTCAAACAAAAACAAACGATGCATTTAATTGGATACCCATACATTACCTGTCATGTCAAGCTTTGAAGATCTAAATTGAAATGTCACCAGCAATGTACAACAAAAGCGATTTGTCAGATAAATTAGTGCTGTACCGTATACGCTACGCATGACTGATTTTGTATGGGCTTATTCACTAAGGTGCGTAAATAGGACATCTCTAGTAGAGGTGTGGCCGCATTAATGGGTCATAGAGTCATATACCATAGACCATTATGCGACGATTGGGCGTCGTAGAAGCTATTGTAATTGTTGCCAGACTATTGTAGAGTTTTATAAGCAGTGTTGCCATCATTTTAAACAAACTGGGCGATGCGTTGTTCGGTGTATCTCGCCAACAGAAAACAAAGGAATATCTCTATTGTTTGTAAAGTTCTGTGTGAGTAGGTAAGTTGGTACACGCTCATAGTGCTGTCGGCTCGATGTTTACATAAATAAACATTATTGTCTGTTTCATATTTCTGGAAAACAAAATAGGTACTACTTTTGAGGGTTTTATTTGCGGGTGGGAAATCATCACATGACTTCTCCCGCTCTGGGCTGAGCGAGAGTGTAAGACTTTTACTGACTAAAAGCCAACCACGTTCGTTCTTTTGCTCTTTATGTTCCAGGGCCGCGGTATCTCTTTCGAACAACCTGCAACCCCGGATATTTGTGAGGCTGAGGTCATTTTGAAGGTATCCATACCATTGTAAAAACACATTAAAAGAAAATATTATCACAAAATCAGTAAACCACCATCCGGTAAAGATGAATTCAAAAGAATAATAGCCAATAGCGACAGCAATTTTTTAGCAATGCTATCGGATAATCGAGCTGATATAAAATCCGTTGGTTGTTCTAAGAATGATACGCAATACCACAAATCAATCACCAACCAATTTGAGGCTTATCTTTCCACTGAAATCGATTACAGGTACTCCTTTTTTTACCTGACTGAATGAAAGTCAGCTCTTACCATCTGCCTAGGTTTTATCTGTCGGAATCGTCTTCTAGTCGAACCGTAAACTTTTACTATGCGAAGCGATAGGTACAAAATTTGGGGCACGCACAACTGTCAACTCAAAATGTTAAAGTCCATTGCGTTATATCAGGTACGTCATGCACGAACGTCAGGTACTAAAGAAGAGAGGAATGCGAATTATAACATGTAATTGTGTACCTACGTCACACCCTTATTAGGCATACTGAATGCGTTGGCGCAAGCCCCTGGTGATTGCAGTGGCGATAATAGCTCCATTTACCTAGGCTACTAACGTTCTGGTTAATTTTTCATGGAATGCATGCTTGGTTATTAGAAATTTTGATGGTTCTGCCGAATCAGTCTATGTATTATACCTTTTAACATAAGTATGTTATTTTTCCACTGTAAGTCTCTGTGAGAGGGAGTCAACCATAATCTGCAAAGTGGACTTAGTACAAGTTGGTGGAAATGATGGTCGTCGAACGTATTCGAAATCGGTTCTACCTTAATGAAGAACTTGAATTTATTTAACATTTTATTTTCACCCAATTGTTTGGAGAAATTCCAATGGATGTTTAGGAAACTTCTGTGAGACCTTTATCGCTTAAAACCATGAGTACTACCGGCAGCGCATAAAATTAAACATGGTACATAAGATCGTCAATCTACCTGAATTTTGTGTTTAAGGACCCAAGGCCGAATTCATGAGCCTTGACCAGCTTTGTGTCTTCAATCCTTACTAATATTATAAAAGCGAAAGTGAGTTTGTTTGTTTGTTTATTTGTTTGTTTGTTTGTTTGTTACCTCTTCACGCTTTAATGGCTACACCGATTTTGATGAATTTTGGTACAGATATAGTTGGGAACCAGGAGACGGACATAGGCTAACTTTTTTGAAAAAAAAGTGGGATGTGTGGGAGAAACAGGGAAGAAAAGGGAAAACTTAGCGTTGCTATTACAAATCAATAAGGCGCAAGGGGATCTGTGTTAACCCAAATTTAACGCGAGCGAAGCCGCGGGCAAAAGCTAGTACGTTATAAAATGACTAATAATGTTACGTAAAAAATAATCAGTTTCCTTGGTTTATCTTCCGCCATATCGCAAATCACGTTTCGCGATAAATGGAGCCACTGTGCACCTTTGACTACTTGTAATTGATTCAATCGATGTCTCATTATATTCATGAGAACGACAAACTAATTAATAATATGATTAATGTACAAGACCAGCTATCGCTGTTGACAGTTCGCTGATAAAGCCTTATCTACACTGCGTAAACGTTTGAAGTGTAAATTGCCGTGCGGCTTGGTCCACACCTTCACGAGGATATTTGGCGCACTATGAATTAAGGGTTACTGTTCTATGCGCCACTGCTACAATATGGATCTTGTGCGCATGAGTTGATGTGCGCACGATATTTTCTAGTCGTGGGAACGCTGTTGCCGTTTTGCACCAACTTTCAGCATGGAAACAAATAAACTTAAGCATAAAAAATATATAAAATATCTTATTTATGTATTAATGTCGAATTTGAGCAATGTAAAACAAATAATAATTTATTTATATTGTGGTGAGAAAAATAAATAAATATTATTATTATTATTTAACCAAATATCAAACAAAACAATCTTGCTATCTCGAACAGAAGTGCACATTAAATATCTGCAAACTCTAAAATAGATACAAGATACCGCTTCGCCTACATTATGCAACTCCAAAATGATTTGAATGCGCCAAAATGATCTGCAAGTTTAATAAACGCTGTAGCTGTTGTGACACTATCAACGATAACGCTATCTTTTCGGCGACAAATATTGATTTTTATATCAACTAATCACACATTTTGAGGACATATGCTTGATTCAAAACATACAAAAATTATCTAGAATTTCAAAAACTTTCCCAGGGTATCAAACAAAGAATTCTTTGATGGTTTGATGAAGACAGTCGAGTGCCCACAAAAAAGATTGAACAAAGAGCACTTCAGCGGCCAGACGCTTCTGGCCCCCACTTTCGAAACTAATAACTCAACTGTTAACTATGACCAAACGTCGCAGGCGCAGCCTTATCATTTATCAATTTTATAGTCAATAAGTGCTAATGACGACTATATTTGGCCCCGTTTTCTATAGATTCGGCGCCTTAAAGCGGTATTAAACTGTTCGACTGTCTGTTAAAATCTGCGATTTATCATAGATTGATTTATAGACTGAAAACATGTATTCAATTACAGTCTTACAACGAGTATTATAAGGTTTAGATTAACTTGAACATTTCCTTCGCGGCAAACTTGTTTGTGTTAGGAAAATAGTAGTAATTAAGAGGTAGTATAAATTCCGTCAACTATGACTGTTGATAGCGTTAGATCAAAGTCAATGTAACACGTGAATGCGACTTTGTTTTTGCAATAAACTTGTGATAACTTGGGCACCATTTTTTGCTCCATACTTAGGTACGTACGTAGTATAAACTAATTACAAAATTTAAGTTTAAAATTAGATTTCAGTGTAAGACTTCTCTGTCTTGTTCTAGTTTAAACTCACTTTAACGTCATCATTCGAATCAAGGAAACTAATTGAACTCCTATTACTCGTAGAATAAAACCTTTGAAGTGCCGATGTGAAATGAGTTTATTTTGTCGTAAGATTGGTTATAAATGAAAAGTTTTATAGTTTCCTTTGAAAATGTTGCAGGAAATCATTCGAGATTTAAATTAATGAAAGGGTTACGGGTCAGACAGAGAGCATGTTTGTGTATTACGTACTAAGTCGTGTGTGGCATGTAATTATAATGTTTCGCCCGTGATAAACGTTTAGAATAGGTAGGTCGCGTGACTGATCATTTAATCTAGGATACAAAATTAGTTAACTCCACCATTTTATAAGTAACATTTTGGGTATTCAGTTACAGTAGGAGAATAAGTAGGAGAACGATTTTTCTACAAAATACTGCCTTTATTCTCGCACTTAAGGCTCAGTTTAGAAGATAAGTAGTCAAACGCGAAAATATTCCACTCATACAGCTGCCAGGCGGTAACGTAAGTGGTCGTCGGACCCCCTAATGTTGCTGCTATCACGCACACGTCTATTTCAGCTTATTACGACCACCATTATCGTTCCAGGGGACCTGTTTCTAGCCGCTATATATCCCAGTCGTGGCCATGTAGGGAAGAAACTCCTTCCGTGTCGTTTAAGGCGGCGCGCAGACGTGACAAGTTTTAGTTGCCGACCAAAACCAGTGAGAATTCTTGTGTAGTTCGTTATAAGGTGCGATCGCTACCTTTGTAGTTTAAACTACGCGATGGAACAATTGATGCGATATGTGGCATATGGCGTCATATTAGATGATGTTATTACAATTGCTGTTTTAAGGTCGTTTGCAATTTTTTATTTCAATTAAATTGCAAATACGGACACGTGTTCCATTCAATTTGCAATTAAATAACGTGAACGAGTTCTTTGACAGCTGAAGCAATAAACCAGCTGTGCCAACAAACGCGTGTATTTCGGCATGTATTTCTTTTTGAGCAACTCATGTGATATCGTATCACATACGCATGACAAAATGTAATAAAGATTCAAGAGCATACTGTGATAACTGATAAGACATTTTGTAGGTTGACATTAACTAATTTCAACATTTGTAGATAGCCTATGAAGCTCGTTTCAGTCTTAGAGTATCAACACCAATAGGTTTTTTTTTATAAACTATTTCTGTATAATGTACCTATGTGAAGAATGTAAGAAGCGCAGTAATTGATCGCCTCGTTAGACGAATATTGTCATTCGATGACGATGAATCTGTCGAGCCCGTGATCGGATTAATCAGGCAGACATACCAATGTATTGACTCTTGTTTATGTCAATAAACATCGGAAGAAAAGGGGCTGTCTTTTCTTTAAAAAAGCCAGACTTCTAGACGCTTAAGACTCCAATTTGCATAAGTATGCATAAAATGTATGCGAACACGTAAATCGTACGATATTTTTTAACCGTTATCCACCAGAAACAGTAATATATTCGCAGAAATATGCGCTTTAAGTAGACAAACATGCTTAGAACGTTGATTTTCTCAATAAGGCCGTGGCAAGACGGGTAGGCGGGTCGGGTACAAATCGTAAGGTAAAATACAGTGCAATATTTTCTTGTTAAGACGCAATATCAAGGATATAATCAGGATGTATGAACTCGTAAAACACTGGATGTGTACTGCAATTTTATTCTGATCAAGATAATGGAAGAAATATTACAATTGATTGCTGTTTTTTAGAAGCTGATTCTACGAAAAAACTTGTAATTGGTTAGTAACTGTTGATAATAGTTTGTTTTTGATTTACAGAGCTAAACTTATTTTTTAGGGTTACGTACGTCAAAACAAAAAAAGGGAACACTTATAGGATAACTTTGTTGTCCGTCTGCCTGCCTGAAAAGACCCTTTATCTTAAGAACGGATGGAGGTATCGAGTTGAAATTAAAACCATATACTCAAATTTGTGGTCCCTTAAAAGTGTGTAAAATTCAACCCTCTAAGTCTACGCAGTCATAAGATATGACCGTCTAAGTCGCAAGTTTGTACGGAACCCTCAGTGCTTGACTCTAAACCCGCACTTGGCCGGTTGTTTTTTTTCTTCTTTGACAACTGAGCCGATATAGATTATTCAGCCAGCTTCAAAGCGAAACATGTCGGTTGGCCAAAATGCGGGCATTATCAATAATGCCATTTTGACATTATTATTTAAAAAATATTCAGTGACATAATACATCCCTTTTACAGTTTTACTAAGAAAGGGTTGTGAAGGGTGTCAGACATTATTTTTATTGCCATGTTTTATTTATTTGTTTATCTGTGTCGCCTAATGTTTGGTCGTAAAATAAAATTGGACGTTTATAGGATCGGTTTTGGGGAGGTCTATTGAAACTTATTTTTTGTGGTGAAGATGAAAGAAGAGGGGTAGAATATGTTGCATTATTTATACTTTATGTGAAGTGCTTAATATTGTGTGTTGTAGAGGGTGTTATTAATTTATTTATGTAGATAGAATGATTGGTCACACGTGGTAGCATAGAAATGGAGCATAGGAATTGAATTGATGATATAAAAAGAAAAACACATTCACGCTTTTTTCCATACCATAGGGGTCGACAGAACACTACTTTATTATTCTAATTGATTACTTTTGGGTATTCAATGTTTTATTTACAAAATCACGATTTTTATTTGTTTCATTCCCATTTCATTGATTCGTTCATTCTTCGAACAGTGTAAAAACTGTTCCCAAATTAGCTTAGACTTCATGTACTGCTTACAATTTTGGGTTATTGTCAAGGATATTTCAACACGCGCGTGCGCCTATATTTACGCGTACCTTCTTGTAAACATTTTCGTAGTTTATAGAAACATTCATAATCGTGTACACTAACAGTGAGCGTTAACTAAAGGAATGCTTAAATAAAAAGGGCGCTGGATTTTCAACACTACAGATAAGGCCGAGAGTTGAAATTCCCTCAACCCAATAATATGTACTTAGATATCGGTTGTTGTTAGTGAAATCGTGCAACAGTATCCCTTCCCGGTAATACAAGTACTTATTAGTTAATCATCTTAACCTTGTTTATACTGTGTTAAATAACAATTCGGCACATGTATAAACAATACGCACGAACTTAGTGTTGAAAGAAGGTATATTGCTTCGGCAACCATTTATTGCGTGGAGAACGGCGAGCTATTTCAGTTTGTTTATGCTTTTTATGTAACAGTTGCCTGGGATTTGATCCTGATACCCGTAGAAGGCAATCTTGTACGATAGCAGGTCATCATCTGCCTAGCCTTTTCCCAACTATGTTGGGGTCGGCTTCCAGTCTAACCGGATGCAGGATGCAGCTGAATATCAGTATTTTACATGGAGCGACTGCCTATCTGACCTCCACAACCCAGTTAGTACTGGGTAATGCGATACCCCTTGGTAAGACTGGTTGTCAGACTTTCGGAACACTGACTACCTGTAACGACTATCAAAGATCTACGATACTTGTACGAAAGCAGGTATTGGTCGGAAAATTGCGTATCAAATACTTGAAACGACTATAACTTCCGAAGTGTAAAGCAGAGGTATACCGCATGGTCACTGTAGTTAATTAGTAAACTCACATTTCGCTTGTCAACTTTAAACATAACATAACGCCTGTAATCCTCAAAGGGGTGGGCAGAGGTGTACCTAAGCTATGTTTAAGTACTATTTAGACATAACTTAGCCCACGCTAACGTAACCCGCAACCCCGGTTGGGTTGCGGGTTTTTCGAAAAAGATAGTGCGGCCCCGGAACATAAAGGGTAACAGAAGGAACATGGGTGGGTTTAAGTCAGTAAAAGAAAAATTGGGTCTTAAAACGCACTTGCGTTGTAGCCCAGCGGTTTCACCAGCTGTTTAGCTCCAAAGTGTCATAACGTATCGATAAATGGGCTATCCAACATTTTTTTGAATTCGAAACAGCATTTCCGCATATTAGGCGTTCAACCAACCAAACAAACTCTTCACCTTTATAATCCTTACTAATATTATAAAAGCGAAAGTGAGTTTGTTTGTTTGTTCTTTAATGGCTACACCGATTTTGATGAATTTTGGTACAGAGATAGTTGCGAACCAGGAGACGGACATAGGCTAATTTTTTTTTTAAAAAGTGGGATGTGAGGGAGGAAGAGGGAAGAAAAGGGAAAACTTAGCGTTGCTATTACAAATCAATAAGGCGCAAGGGGAAATGTGTTACCCCGAATTTAACGCGAGCGAAGCCGCGGGCAAAAGCTAGTATTAGTATAGATATTAAAGTTTATGTAGATCCGCAAATAACATTGCCTAAACAAATAAAAAAACCCTCCTTCAATTTTCCCGGGTCTCCCACCACTTAAATACAATCATGCGTGTCCCGTAAATAATATCAAGTGCTGCGCCTCAGGACAGTTTAATATGTTCGTAGGGCCTATCTTGTAAGGGACATAACGCCCACACCGTACGTGGGTGAGCAGTACTGATTGCCAACAAATACACGAACAACCTATAGTCCTGGAACCAGTTGGCACTTAAGTTTCAGACGTTTGCTAGATTTGTTAAAATGACATTGTCTTTTTTGTATTCTTACTTACAACGTGGTTCGTTAGGGAATTTGTATGGTAAATACAGTTAGTGTTGTCTTTGATTAATGTGAATTTATCGATGTATTACTAGTTTCCATAGACTAGCAAAAAAGTGTTCAAAAAATATATGTAAAACTTTTATTTTTTGATTACATTTGGCCCACTTTTTGAATTAACTAGCACTTTTTGTAGAGAGGTACGGTTGCTGTTGAAATATTATTCTATTGACACTAAATGGTACTATGCCTGGCGAGCTCAAGGTCAAAGTCAAGGGTCACTGACATACTGTAGCTCACCGTCCGTCCGTCTATTGACGACAGGCCGTGTCGACGGCGCGTTAGTGTTTCACGCGCGCCTCAAAGAGATGTCAGCAAAGCAGAGGGGCCTGACAGAGCCTCCGCTTGCTGGGGTTGCGGGTTGTTCGAAAGAGATACCACGGCCCCGGAACGTAAAGGGCAATAGAAGGAACATGGGTGGGTTTTATTCAGTACAAGTCTGACACTCCCCCCCGCTCCGCCCAGAGCGGGGGAAGTTATTTGTTGATTTCCCACCTGAAACAAAAAAACGGGTCACTGACGTGCGACCTGCTGTTCTATGTTGAACATCTTTCATTCAGAACAGATCAAAGTCACTGAAAATCTTCAGAATCATCACTAAACTAAACTACTAACTACATCATCTAACTACTAATCTACTACTTTATCTAAAGTTGGTAGGTTGGTCTTTAGCCCTTTACGGCCTATTCGAAGCCCCTAGGACTTGGGCAATACAATACGACAAACAGTACAGGCCCCATCACCCACGCCAATAGCTCTCAAATCATACCGATTCTCGCTTTCCAATATCGAGAATCGGATTGGAAACTGCAATAAACATAGAATCGATTAAAGTGGAGTCATTCGATTAGATATCGAGACGTTTAGTGTTTGCATCGACAATCGACATTTACTTACAACACACGAGAGGTCTTTAATGTGTGAGTTTTATAGGTGCTATGAAAGATACAGAACGTGGATATTTCCTTTAAATGTAGGCATATATTGTTATAAGAATTCTACTTACTTCTTGTTTATTTGCGCTTTTTCTAGCTACTAAAGTATAGTCTTGATACAATAGGCACAAACCACACCATACAGAAATAAAGAATGCTCGTTTGCTAACAGAATGTTTTTATTTAAACACCTGCTGTAGCCCGCGGTTTTGCCTGCGTGGACCTCGTAACTTATCCCAAGGGAACATAGTACCGGAATAAAAGTGCTCTGTGTAACAAATTTAATCGAAATCCGTTCTGTAGTTTTTGCGTGGAAGAATAACAAACATTCATACATATATACATAATTATAAACCTTCGGCTTTTATAATATTAGTAATATTATCATAATATCACTTTTTTTTTATTAAAAAGGTCACCAACAGCTTCTGTATAAAAATATCTTAAAAAATTAAAATTACATAGTATTGGACTTATACAGTTGCCAATTACAGGTTAACCAACATTTTTACATAATGAGTAATAACAATAATATTTATGTATTTATAATAAAAAAACTACTACAAAAACAACAAAAAATACTATTTCTTTAGGGTATAACAGAAGACAACATAAGACAAAAAAATAAAACGAAACTTGTTACAAAAGGAAAAACAAATGAGATCGAAATTAAATTAAATTATAAATTTAAAACAATAGAAGCCAATTTGGGTAGACAAGTTGCCAGATGTAGGTGGCTTGTTACTAAAACTACAAGTCCTTAGGAGATTGATTTTGAGACATTAGTATATCTATCACGCCTGTTGTCCCCAAAGGGTTAGGTAGAGGCGTGCCTAACAGTAAACCCACATTTCGCTAGTTATGTTTAAGTCCCATGTAAGAGAGGGCGTGCCTCTAATATTAGTGTGATAATATATAAGTGGGAAGGAGGAAGGATAGTAGTTTCAGGAAAATATACCCTACATAAGAAATACAAGGGTATGCCCGCAGCTTCACTGGGATAAAAAAAGTATTATAATGAATATGAATTACGTTAAAATTCTTTTTTACAGACTCAGTTAATATTGTGAATTGTCACTTATTGATCATTTTATGAATGGTAGATACTCCCAGAACTCAATCACACTAAACCGCCTCAACGTCATTTTGTTTTTTAGGGAGCACTATCGTGTCATTACTGTTTTTGCACTGAACATTTTGTTACCACAAAAACCAGTTTCTTCAGGCTAAAAAGAAATCACTTACACAGTTGTGTAGCTGTAACTGAAGTAGTGTCGCTTCAGTGATCATTGCAAACATTTAGATCATTTCAGTGCAACGACACGCATGACCGACACTTACATAACCTGCTTACATAAGCCTTGTAATTAAAACGACAACTTGAAGTATGAAAACACAGTCGTTATAACACTGTCAACTTTTAAATTTTGCCTATAGTACATTTTTTATTATGACGTCACTAGCGTACTATTACGAAATTGTCTATCATCCACTATATATTTACTTTCTTCAGAAGTCAACATAAAGTTTTATGAGGATTTTGTTTTCAACAAACAACGTAAAAGTTTGTGTTACTTCTTAAGGTTTTATAACCTAATTCACACCGCACTTTGAATAGTTTTGTATGGGTATCAGAATGCGGGGTTAAACACAACAGTTCTTTTATTAACCTCTCCTCGACTGCCTTGTTGATCTAGCAGTCGAAACCGCGACTGCTGACGGATTTGGGCCCGGTTGATGGTAATAGGCACGGTCTCCATTACAACTGTATAACTGGCGTGAAATGGGTATGCTATTAGGTACACCTCTACCTAATCTTTCGGGCATTAAAGGTGTGATGTATGTGTAAGACATTTTCTGTCATTGTGATTGCGTGCACCAAATGATTGTTCACAAGGCTCACGTACCATTTTCGTAGTACATTGACCAAGTTCAGAGTTATATAGCGGTCTCTTTTGCCGACTGTACAATTTTTTTTTAAATTAGCCTAAAAACCGATTGTTCAAAAGACATGTGCTCACGTGCCTAGCTTTGGCAAGGTTGAGAGCAGTATAGTAGTTTCTTTTGCCGACTGTACTGCCTTACGGGATATGGAAAACGAACATATTTTAAAAGGACTACTTGCAACTTGTGTTGTTCAAAAATAATCTAATTTCTAACATAATTACAGACATGTTGATTTCATAATAACAATTTCGAACACCGTAATTACTCAAATTACTCCTGATCTTGTTACTAAGTGTAAGTGGTAATAATTATGCGAATTCGTTCGTTTTCATGTCTACTTATTAAGTCTCATATAACTGTCATTTCTGTTTAGTAAGACATATCAAGTTAAAGTTTCAAATGTGTTTGGGTTATATTGTTTAATCGATTCGCACCGATACTTTTATATCAATTTAGATAATTATGAAACTTTCAAATACAATCGTTACGTTATTATCTGTCCATCTACAGCATATTTTGATAACACTCGGCTGTGATTTATAAGCCTCTTTTGGTCGAATTTCAGCAATGCAAACGAAAACTACCAAAATTCGTGCACATTCTTGCGAGATCAGTGTGTCAACGAAAAAAATAAAAGTCGTTCTCGTTTCAACTAATTAGGCGGATGAAAAGGGCCGCGCGACAGAGAGGGATCCGTACCATAACTCTCGTCTCATGCGGCTCATTTACCATTGGGTCCTGAGCCCACAACTCCCAATACCTTAACCACTTACTAGATCACTTATCTTCCTAAATGGCGAGGAATATTTCCATGCCCAGGTTAGCGATATCAGTTAGGTACAGCTACGTATAGTAGAAGCGAAAAGTGGGACAAACCGCGTCCAAATTCGTCGACGCATTGTAAACATCATCGTATCTTTCGACTCGACAGACTGGCGAGAAATGCCGGAATACGGAAGATAATAAATTTATTATTAGGAATTAGGATTAAAGGCAAATATTTGGAATCATTCGTTGCATAATCTAAACCACGGTTTGATGTCGTCAACTTTAGAACTTTAGTTCCAGACTTAGAACTTTAGTTCAAAGACCTGATCCAAACTTTAGCTAAACGTGTTCCATTCGATACGGAAACTTGTCCTAGACGAACTACACCATGTTCTATTCGATGCGGGATTGATTTTATGCGAGAATTCGATTTGTCGTGCATCGGATAGCTTTACTAGCAGTACTGCCGTGAAAGTACCTTTGTTGTACCTTTTATTATTTACAATAAAAAGTGACTGGAGTATTTTTTTTTGCGGGCAGTAAATAAATTGCAATATTATAGTTACGGTCGCTTTGGCATTGATGGAAATTATGTTAGTAGGGCGAATCCTGCCGTAATAATTTGCGTTAAATAGGTGTATCATATAAAGGTCACGTTGACGTGTCCAACGATAACATACTACGTTTTGGTTGCGTACTTCCTTCTATTATGAATTCTTCAAAATAATTCAAATTGCATCTGATTAGATTGTAGCGATGTACCCAGTATTGTTTTGCATCGCAAATGCATTGGCGAATCGACGCGTGATTGGCATAATTGTCCAGTTGTACGCACTCAATTGTTCCAATATAACCATGGCTTCATCTAATTGTTATGTGCAGGCAGAGGCCCTGGAAAACGTACCCGTGATTAATGTGTTGATTTATTTAAAATTTTATAAATGTCCGGCTTCCTGCGTGTATGTCGCTGTATCTGTCAGCTAATTAGTTTTCAAGTTAATGAAGTATAACCACTTGATAACGTTTAGTTTGGTCCAGTTTCGTATCAATGCATCGCATTTAACTTCATCGTGCACCAGTAACAATCCAAAAGAATAAAGAACTTAATTTGGAATTTCCAAAATTGATAATTGAAACTTTCGTCTCATTTACATGCAACTAATAATAACAATGACAACGACAGATGTATTAACACATGACAAAAATGAAAGTTTCAGTCCAGAACAATAGCACACACCTTCCCATGCAATGCATTATGGCACTTTGATCTTTGAAGATAAAACATAATTTAGTATTACCCTTGGTGGGTTTCAAGTTACCTAGCAAGCATACAAGATTGTAATGTAATTAAAAGATATTAACCACTCTGCACGACAGGATTTTGACATATGACACATCAGCTGAATCGGTGGGGTGACGCGAATTGTCAAGAAATTCAGGATTTTTCGTCAATTTACAGCATTCAATTTTGTTATTAAAAATAAATCACAGCGGCTGTTTCATACGATAAGTTTGAGGTTTATATTTCCAAAAACCTCATAAGGTCGATAAAACGGCGTCAATCTATTGCAAAATGTGTGTAAAATACATATTACAACACCCTTCCAAAAGTTAGGTACTTTAAAAATGCTGGAAATAATGTACATACACAAGATAACCATTTGTTAATAAAATCGGAAATCTAAAATAAAAACAGTGACATTCCATCTGCATTCTTATTTTTGCCATTTTACATATAAATTAATAAAAAAAACACGATACAAATCTCGACAAAAAATACTAAAAAAAGTGTTGCAATATGACATTTCTTAGTGCTGACCGTAAAACTAAGTTTCATCATTACGATTAAAAAGTTGCATTCAACATAATCGATAATCGTAATAGAGTAAACTTTAAAAAAAAGTTTTGGGACCATTGAGAAATTTACCTATGGAGATGGCATAATATTCTACTATAGATATTATAGTTGTACAAATATCTATGATATCGATTATAAAAGAAAAACATTTTGTCACGTGCTTTTTTATTATATATATATATAAATCATTTATTTCGGACAACTAAAAGATCCATAAAATTGTTAGTAACGGTTTTCACTTAAAACACTATTGTTAGTAACTTAACTATAGACGTATTAATGAGAAGACGAAACCATCAACTCGTACAAAGAAGTAGGTACTAGGGTATAAGTCTTCTCACAAATTGCCTTACAAAGGTAGATGAAGAGTCGGCCGCCACGGCCTTCAGGATGCTATTGCGACTGCCCCTTATTCTGCTCAGGAGCGAGGCCGTTTTTTTGCGGATGATGGCGTGAAACCCATCAGTATGGTTTACCGCAAACATACCTGAGGCACTACAAAAACGAGGCAATCGCAACAGCATTCTAAAGACATTATTGTATTGGATGCGCAGGACATCCAGCGATCTTTTCGAGTAGTTGACCCAAAGATTACCGGTGTAAAAACTCTGACAAAAAGCTTTAAAAAGCGTTATCTTTACTTGATCAGTACACCGAGCAAATCTTCGTGCCAACATATTACCCCTGACCGCCAAAGCCCTACGCTCTCTTTCAATGTCAGCGTGGTCACTGAGGTCGCTGGCAAGAAAATGCCCAAGATATTTAAACTTATCTACCCTACGCATTGGCGTACCGTTTATGGCAAGTTCGAGCGTGCGATTTTGCTATAGGTAATTATTTTGTTATGCGCCCAGATTTGAGGTACATTTGCTGTCAAACGGTTTCGCGGTAAAAGATTTTGGCTGTTTTCTTGAATGACGATAAATGAAAATGGCGGCCAATTTTGTAGGTCATGCTAATTCTGTAGGTAGCCAGTCAGGCAGCCCAGCCGGCACAACCATACCGTACCGCACCTAGAAAGCCATGCCTCCGCAGTAGAGCCTTGTTTTAGACATACAGGGACTCCGTACACAAGTACACATCGGGGCTCTAAAATATTGACACTTAAAAGTATTGGTTGGATAAAAAAATTAGAAAGGTTTAAGGAGACCTTTGCGTAGCAGTAAGCGGTTCAGCCTATTAAAAATAGACCGGCCAAATGCGAGTCGGACTCACGCACCAAGGGTTCCGTACAAACTGACGACATAAACGGTCATATCTTTTCTCTACGTAGACTTGGAGGGTTGTTTTTTTCACAGCTTCAAGGGACCACAGATTTGATATTTGGGTTCTGTTATTTATTATGAGGTACGGAACCCTAAAAAGTATTTTTAAATAGTGTATCTCTCTTTTTTGGAATTTAAGGACTTCTTTAGGAATTTAAAGGAGGCCTTCTCATAAACTTCTCAGGAACTTCTTTAGGAATTTAAAGGAGGCCTCCTTTAAATTCCGCCATTTATATCGGTCTTGCGCCACTTGGATGGGAAATCATCAAATATCTCCTCCTGTTAAACTTTTAACAAAAAGTCGTTGTCGTCTCGCGGCGCCCGACCCCTGTAGCGTCTCCCGCGGTGGCTGGCTTGGTTTGAGGTTCTCTCCTTCAAACATCACCATCTTCTCCGGGACAGAGCGGTGCTCCGGTCAAAAGAGCAGACTGCCTGTGTGCTCCAAGTGTCCTCCGGGCGATAGTCACATTGGTGACACCTGGGTGTTTCTTCCCGCCCGATGATGTGCAGGAACGTCCCGAAACTTTCGTGCCCGGTGAGGATCTGCGTCAGGTGGTAGGTGAGGATGCCGTGGCGCCTCACTTCCCCCGCTCTGGGCGGAGCGGGGGGGAGTGTCAGACCCGCAACCCCGGTAGGGTCCTGCCGGGATTACGGGTTGTTCGAAAGAGATACCGCAGCCCCGAGTAAAAGAAGGAACATCGATCGGTGGACATTAGTCAGTAAAAGCCTGACACTCCCCCCTCGCTTCGCCTAGAGCGGGGGAAGTTATTTGATGATTTCACACACCAAAAAAAAACCCCGAAACACGACCCGGGTTTTTTTTCCATCTCAATTGTGGTCCCTCTAGGCCATTTTTACCCCAAGGTTTCCACTCCAAGAACACTTTGGCCTACGAGCCATGTTTTAAGAAAGAATGAATACGCTTTCCAAATAACTAATCCAACCATACTACAAACAATTTTGTCGAACAAATATAATTTATCTTGGCTGATTTTTTTACTGTGCCTACCAAGATCATAATAAGGGCGTTCTATATTCAACCTTATTTATTTCTATTTGCAATTCACATTCAAATAGTAGGTACAAAACCAAATTATTAATAAAATAGCAAATAAACATTTTAATATAAATTCGAACAGCGATCGCATTCCTTATTTGAATTTTTATCTGAAAATAAAATTGGCGCGAATTTAGCCATAGATCAGATTCTACTGTTTGTTGTTGAGTCGGTTTTAGTGGCGTAAAAAATATTATTATCAATATTTATAGTATTTTACACGTATTACAAAATTATTCTTATTGTCATCTATCAATTTCTGATATTCCTTAATTTAATTAATCGAGTTGATTGAATTACAAGAAAATAATCGATTGAAATAATCGCATTTACACATCACAAAATAAAAAAAAAAGAAATGGACGTCATTTTTGAAAGTGAATTTAGTAGTGGTTATGAATATTACGTGTTAATGGTCCTATTATTGCAAATTACGATAAGATCTGGGCATGTTCATGTTATTTATAATATTTGCAATGTTATTTGTCTCATTTGTTATAGAATCTATTCGCGTCCGTGTGATATAATGTGGAATGAAAAATGTAAACAAGCACGATTGGCGCGAAACTTCGACTTTAGATTTCAAAATGTATCATTACCACTGCTAATTTAAGTTCAATTACGAATGATTTCTGCACGTAATAAAAGGACACGTTAATCAGGCCCAACAATGTGGAGCTTATATGTCCCAAAACCATGTTTTTTTATGATTTTTAGCGTCGACCTACACTGCCATCAAAATGGCTATGATCGTAATTTACGCACATGGATTTTATAAAGGTTAATTAAGAAACTTGCTCAATAATTAAAGAACTACTAACAACGTTTACATATGAGATTTTTATTCTACTATCTTAATGAATGCACACCCATATTATTTTTAAACCAGAAAATAAAATATTTACAAAAATAATGAGGAGGTCGTATGACTGAAATGTTCGACCCCTTTCGGGGCCAGTACCGAGCCAGCGGAGGTTTGAATGTCGAGCCCCCGAAGGGGTCCGTACCGAACTATACGGTTAAGTTCTAAGATGCGAATGATAATTCAGATGCTATCTTGTTTTACTGTAACTACATTACATTCAAGAAACATTTTTCTTCTTTCTGTTACTAAGAAGATTTTCAAATTGATTATAAATGACTAAATCTATCGTTGACGTTATTGATCATCAATTTTAAAATTCGAAACAGAATTTAAAAAGCACATAAATATTAATAAAGTGAAACAAAACAAAAACGAAAAAAGCGAACATAAAAAAGTGACGCCAAACAACAAAACATCGTCAAAATTTTAACACGACACAAATGAAAAAGTGTGTTTTCAACACGATTAATATTAAAGAGGTGAACACATGAATTCAGTTGACCTGTCTGGTCCTTAACGTATTCAAGGTCTGGTATAATGGAACGTCACTTTAAATACAGTGTGGAACCAGTAGGGGACTAGCTTACTGTGAATTTTGTATGTCCGCTGACCTCTAACCAAGGACAACTACTCACAATTCAGATGGACAGATGGTATCTACCACGTAAACCGGTTTGGTTTATCTGAAACTACTGAATGTTTTAAAAAGTCATTAAGCCTAGCTTATTATTATCAAAGTATTATGATTTGCACTTTAAGAATAATAATTTATTAGACTGCTGAGAATTTGACAAGGATGTAAATGAAAGTTAAATTAATAAAAAAAAAACATTACATTTAACAAGGTATGTAGTAATGTGTAAAAGATTCATGATAAGGACGATACTTGCCATTTAGTCCTGAGAAAAAGTTAAACGCATCAAGATTACATCGTGCAGTTCACCGTAATTCTAAAAATGGCGAGATACGGTTTCGGATGCTTGCAAGGACAAAAATCTCAGAAACTACTCAAGCAACGATGGTTTCTAGATAAAAAGACAAGAAAAGGCAATACAGTTTTATGTGCCACGTAAGACAGTCACGTATGCAGGCTGGAAGGTCGTCCATATTTGTGCAAACAGTTGGCTCGGCGATAGCAACGTTTGTACTCGTAAGTAACCAAGATAATATCCGTACGAGCGAGCACAGCTAGAGAAATTCTTAAATTCCTACCTGCGCCCGCGCCGGACTCGCCGCCGACGACGCCCGATTCTCCCCGACAAAAAACCGTTTCCTTTACATTCTGTTTACAAGACCTCCGACACCGAGGTCCCTTTTGTAGCCGTCCCCATCCCCTTCCCCTGCGTTACCTACGACCCTTTTTTGTCCGCGTGCTTCTCCACAATTATACAACTTTGCGAGGTTACGACGCCTCATTAGAGTTTTTTAAACCATGTTGATGTTTGAAGTAAAATGGTTTTTGCAGTTTTGCATGTTACTGTTAATATTAATCTAGTCTAGATTATTCCTTTAACTGTAAACAAAAAATACTTCAGTATTGCAAAAAATCTGTTGCCACTCATACTTCTTTGTCTATAACTGTTATTCCGCTCGTTTCTCCTAATGTGGTATTAGTGACACCGAACAAAACATGACAGGACTCTAACAGGATGCTGTCTCCTTAGAAATCTGTATGAATGTCAATGACGTTATCCGTGTTATATAATCGAAAGTGATCCGTAACAGCCTCATTTGCATGAATGATGTCATGATCAGCCCAGTGTATCACAGGAGGAAAAAATATGCACACGTTCATTCATTACAATATGATAAATATGACCAAATTTAGAAACTTGGGTTCTTGCCAAATCATTTAGTATACACCTCGTAGGCGACTGTCACTGGAAACAAGAGTAGTGAATCAGCAAATACACCTACAGCAACGCCCCTGATTTTAAACGCAACAAATTCTGTGAAAATGACCTAAGCTGCCAAGACTTTTTATTTGTTTGCACTAATGTTGTCATTGGTTTTTTACATTCATTTTTTATTTAAACAGGAAATAATCATCACTTTGCACCTTATGTATACATACGGATTTGATCAAACGCTTGCAAACAAATACGTTTGGCAAAAACATTTGTCGCGTTTGTAACATCCTGGAGTAAAGAACATTATATATCGAAGTAGATAAGACTATATCTATGAGGTATTAACATAGATAGATTGTTTTGGAATAAGTAGCAAGGTCGTCAAACTCAAAGTCGACTGACGTCAATTAACCTAAATTACCAGTTTTATTTTCGCCCATATTCGCACTTAATGCGCTATCAACCACTGCAGTGATATTATCGTAACCTAACATAACCACGTGAGACGTAACGTGTTTTATACCCTGATAATATTAATAAAAAAAAACCGTTTTCGTAAACTATCACTCGCTAGCGCCATCCTTACTAATATTATAAAAGCGAAAGTGAGTTTGTTTGTTTGTTACCTCTTCACGCTTTAATGGCTAAACCAATTTTGATGAATTTTGGTACAGAGATAGTTGGGAACCAGGAGACGGACATAGGCTATCTTTTTTTAAATGAGTGGGATATGAGGGAGAAAGAGGGAAGAAACGGGAAAACTTAGCGTTGCTATTACAAATCAATAAGGCGCTACCGAATTTAACGCGAGCGAAGCCGCGGGCAAAAGCTAGTAATTTATATCGTACAGTTGGTTAACTTCTGCGTCTACCGCAACGTGACTAGCTATTGATAAGGGAGTTTCGTTACCCGACTCTACTTCTATATCAGTCATCAGTTCATCCCCGACATCTGCAGCATTATTTGATCTTTACTTTAGGAATTCTTATATTTAGCACGATATTTTATTTGTGCTTAGTATGTCAACAGAGTGGTCATGTCACCCCACTGACCTTGCGATAGCAAACATCTTTATCAGCTTTCCACTATGTAGTTACTAGCTCACATTTACATTGGTATCTGATAACGCCTATATTATATGTTTGGTATCATAGTTATCTTAAATAAATTCAACTATAAAAATGATCGGAATCTTGATCTACATCATCAATATAAATTGTATTCTTCGTTGTTTATTGTTAATGAATCCCATATTTTATTAGAATGGCTGACAATACTAGATTAAGGTGGAATGCTGCATCTATTAATAGCCACTAGGGGAGAACAAGTCGTAAAGGTTAAAAGCAAATACGTAAACTATTTAGTTTCGGTCCTTAAAATATATCTCGAACCAAACAGAGAGCATCAGCCATCGTGACAGTTTAGTGATCCTTTAGAAAATAAATGAAGCAAGTTTCGTTTTGCTTCATATTTATAAATGGAGCATTTCAGAGGATGGTTCGAGTCATCGACAGATGATGTTACTAAGCAGAGGTTCCCACGACGGCCTGCAGCAAGTTGTGAGCCGTCTAATGAGCAGCCGATGGGGTTACACGTAGTCTAGTGCAATTTACGCACTAATGCACGGCTACAGACAACCGCAAATGTGTCTAATTTTGCACAACTCACGTCCCTCTGAGAACTTTAAAGAACTAATAATGAGCTCTCGTATAGACGAGAGAACAGTCTCTAGTTTTTTTTATATCAACATTATGTTCCACGTTAAGCATGTTCAACGAAGTAATTTTCAGCTTGTTTTTTACCGCATTAATGCCAATAAAGACAAATCCTGTTTATAAATTCCTGATTATAAGGCTAATGAATAATAAAAAAAAAACTTTTCTAGCAATCTCACCAGTTGCAATGAGCCATAATATCAGCAGAAAACATACAAAAACGATTATCTTTGACTTCCTGTTGATGAGCTGCAGTTGCTTCTTCATCAATATTAATTTTCAAGTTAATTATTAAAGTAGATTATTCAACCGCATTAGAGCCTAGATTTACATTTTATTACTTATGTTTAATGTTACCTGCATTCGATATTGGATCTTTGTTATATTTGGTTACAATTTACATATTTTTGTATTTATTCAATGTATTAAAATTTGCATTTGTACGTGATATGTTGTCAAAGTCGTAACTTATTCAAATATCGTTACTTCCAAATTGATCTTTGCATTCATCATTGTTATAAACAATATAATTGTCCCATTGACCATGTCTGTAGTCGCTATTCATCACCAAATGTTAAGTGAAATCATGTAAGCATTCATCTTTAGTGTTACATTAATTAGCCTCTGACTGACGTTTGTATGATTCGTTTCGCAAATACGACCCACACGCTTATTATTTGCAAAGTTGTCTACTTTCACTTTGAGGACATTTCTGCTATTGACCACTATTGTACTGTGGTCGATTGTTCTAACCATTCTACTGTGACATGTAAAATTTTATGAACTATGAGCGTTACTTATTTATGTGTTTTTATCTTAGTTGTATGACACTCTCCGGATTAACCGGTATTGGTACTCGTCGAAGGTTTTTATTAGTTAGTTTATTTATTTTTTATTCTGAATTGCGTTGCGTCAAAAGCAAGTTTTTTCTGTAAGGAAGGTTCTTTTATATTCCCTTTTTGCTTGCATAACAAACAAACTAGTTTCCCTTGAAGCTGGTAATAGTTACAGAACTATTGGTGTATAAATATGTTGTTGAAACCAAAATGGTACATATTTCTTTTGAGTATTTCGTTCAGCTTGTTACACGGCGTCTAGGTTGCCAATTTGGTACAGTGTTGCATTATAACGGTAATGTAAAACGGGAAATAACTGTGGTCACGAAACGGATGATGTCGTTTTTGTCATTGTCATTTTAGTCTTATCATGATGCTTCAAGGCTATACATGATACGTTTACAAAAATCGGATATGTTGCCTTTGACTAGATAAACACTAAGCTAGTAGATATCTAGGCAATGAGGACACATATGTTAGCATAAGTAAACATAATTAATACACGCTTTGTAACGTAGAGTTCGTCTTAACGATGTCCGAATTTAGCAATAAGAGACCAGTGCAGCTCAAAGCCTCTTTTGGTTTATGTCCCGTACGGTATTTGCAGCGGTTTGTATTCACCGTTATTTTAACTACCGACAAAGCCAGATGGTAATATAATTCATAGGTAGATGGGTAATTTGCTTTCGTACACGCTGTGTTAAGTGTAATAATATAATCTTCATTACTTGTATCAAACGCACCTACGGAGAAAGTTATACATACGATCTAATTAAAATTTTAATTTATTGCTTCTATAACATGGATTACTGTCTTATATTCTGATAGAATAAGTATTATGTTTCAAACCATTTTACAACCAA
Organism: Ochropleura plecta; assembly: GCA_905475445.1. Classification (NCBI taxonomy): domain Eukaryota; kingdom Metazoa; phylum Arthropoda; class Insecta; order Lepidoptera; family Noctuidae; genus Ochropleura; species Ochropleura plecta. The sequence goes on from FR997723.1 coordinate 16,606,551, forward strand.
TGAATGTGTCATCTTCGTTTACTTTAACATAGGTGAAGTCAGCGCTCCTAATAGATAGTTACTTAAGGATAAAATAATCAGCTAAGTTGACACGGTAAGGTCAGTGTAATATACGTAGATTATGATATTGAAACTTAAAGCCGGAACAGCATGTACCGTTTATGTAGTAGCCATTTAGCAATTACGATCATGAATCCAAATTCAGGCGATGATATTTTTTTACATTATTTTATATACTACTGTTATTTTTTTAAATTCTAAACTGTAGCAACAAGAACTAATGTCCGAGAACAAGATAAATATGAGAATGATACTAAAAATGTGTATCGATATCACGACGAGTCAAATCAAAGTCAGTCTTTATCAGTAACCTTGTCATTAATACGACGTTATTATGACGTGTTCTTACCTTATTGATTTACGTCACCGCGTTATGCAAACTGGTTCTTATAATGGAGACTTTACTCGGTTTTTTTGAATAGATGCTAAATGATCATTTCGTATTATTCAAGAGCAACATTTGGGGTACCATGCAGTGTATCATTGTGAGTCATTAACTGGTACGTCAAAGCATGACCAAATGTAAACCACAATTTGTTTTATTGTCTTTGGAAATATGTAAATGCCAAAATGGAAAAATGGTGATGTTGGATGATAACACTAAGTCCGGTTGAAAACTGGTAACAGAATGGGAAGAAAATGCGCAAACTCGATAAATACACAAATATCTTATTAAGCCATTGGGCTTAATAAGCTTAGCATATCTAATCATACTAGGGACATTCTATTCTCTTTTTCTTCTACTATTCTAATTATTGAATACGAAGCTGTGTCCTTTATAACAAAAGGAAGAAAGGTCTTCTATTAAAAAATAAGACAATAGAAATTGGTGTACAGTTCCCACGAAAGATAAACGCTGATAATTATGGGCCCTTTCTTGCTCCCCGTGGTACTCCGCGACCGTATCGTGTGTAAGCTATGAAGTTGGTCCGATCTTAGATAACCTATGACCTGTTATTGAAACCTAAATGGGAAGCTATGATGGTAAGCAGGTTATATTTTAAAACTGCGTCAATCCAACTGATTGTTTTCAAAAAAATACTGAATCAAATATATTAAATTCTTCTTTCAATAATATAATTTGTATCGTTTAACAAAATCACCTACTCCTTTCCATATTTATTAAGTTTATTTGACGCGTCAAAAATTTAAAAAATTGTATGGACGATGTTTCAATAAAATAACTTTCTTTAATTATGCCGCTTATAAATCACAATTTCGGTGCATTAACATTTAAATTGATAAAGTTATAAGCTTTATAATTTATTTACGTAAAGAAAATTGACTTTACCAATTTTATTACATCTGCAGACTTGTAGTGCATGTTCATTCACGCGACCGTTGCTCTATGAATCAGAAAGATTACTCGTAAAGATCGTATGATATTTTACCTGCACAACGTGATAATAATAGTTGCCTCAGGCGCCGTAACATCTGTTCGGGGGCTCACCTTTGTATCAGGGACCATTGAATGGACTCGTTGATTCGGCCTCTTTGATATATCTCCTGCAAATATTTTTATTATTCCACCATAGACAGCTGTACTTATTATTACCTCAATACTTCTGCCAATAAAACGGCTATTTTCAGTACAAGATAAAAAATATCCTTCATGTTGGCGCGCAATTTTATATTTTGTTTTCTTGTTGCAGAAGTGCAAGGCGTGGGATGTTTCAACACTGATGACGTCTTTATTATAAAGGTGAGCTTATATAAATAGTTGTTTAGTTGTAATATCAGTCAATGTTCCGAAAGCAGAGAACTTGGCTTAAATGTAGATTTTAAACAAAATAAATATGCCTCAATGCTCGTGATGGATGGCTTGTCTTATAAAACTTTGAGATTACTATCTGTTTTGTGAAACGGTTTAACTTATTACAGTTTTTTAAATGTTACCAGCTGACGTTAAATAATAAACTGGTCCACTTCGATGGCAATCTCCTTAAAATTTAAATTGCTTGCTTGTTTATTTTACTCTCTCCTTTATACGGCATGTATAAACTTTAGTAAAATCTTTTTACATTTGCGTTATTTCAATTTAGATAAGCTCGCTATAAAGGAACAGACAAGCGTATTTGTTGTATGAATATCTATTTGAATATTTCCATACCAATAGGCATTATTGTTTAAAAATAACTATGACTTGTCATTGACGGCTTGTTTGATACAACTTCAATAGTTTATAGTTCACAATCCGGGGTCGACTGAGTCTAAAGTTCATTTGCAATTTGTATTAATTAATCGTAGTTAAATAAATAGTCGTAATATATATATTTGCACGTTCACATCACGTTTATCTATTTTACTATTAAAATAATACAAATTTATTTGGTTCCCAGTAAAAAAGAAACTTGAATTTCGACATTTTAAGTTTATTAGTTACTTAAATAAAACTAACGATTTACACGTGGTTTTAATTTGTTATTAAAGTTATGTTTTCTATTGTTATTGTCACATCAGGATTCAATTATGAACATGGGGCAATTGGGTTTAATTAAAGTGTAGATACTTTCGTAATCGGTCTTCAATTGATGACCATTAGAGTGAATTGAATGCGGTTGGGTCCTAGCTTTTATTGTTACTCCAGTTTCACCCTTTCTGATATTGTAGACGCTACGTTTTGGGTTATATTTTTTTATATTAAAGTTGATATCGACTATTTAACTTTGTACTTTGAACTTAACTTTTGTGCCTTCTCGATCTTGCCTCATAACTCCTACATCGATTGGTGCTCCTTCTTCATCAAAGCAGTCAGTACTTTTTAATTCTGATTGTCTCACACACTACACTTATGGACGCACATCGTATATTCAAACAATTGCACACCGGTGTTTCCTTACGAAACGCTGCAAAAGCCTGTAATTTGAGTGCCAATATGACATCATGCTAGATTTTCTATCGATAGGATAATATTGTACTACCTACTTACTGTAAGCACGATAACCTCGCCTGCACATCCCTATCTCAAGATATTATCGTGTTTGTTGTATAACTAAATTCATTTAAAATAATTATTTGTACGATACAACCGATGATATTCTCTTTTGTTCTTAAACAACTGTCTATATTTCCATCGTGACTTTTAAATGAGTTAACTAAAAATATTTTTCAAACCACTTCCTCGAAAACTGGCTCTTATTGCACTACGGTTAGGTTTAACATGCAATGTAATAATGAATAAAAAATTTCTCTCATTTATCGCAATGAGGACTTTATTTTTTTCTCTTTCATCACAGATAATAATAAAAAACTGTTTGAAGCCATATATTTGGCGGTTTAGAGCTAATTGTGTCTATGAACAGAATATCACAAATTAACATATTCATTCGTAAATTGCGTATAACAACTAACAGTCATTTATTTGAGTTATCAAAAACTAGCTTTTGCCCGCGGCTTCGCTCGCGTTAAATTCGGTATAACAAAGTTCCCCTTTCCTGATTTGCAGGTACCTGCTATCTGTAGTTTTTGCCCTAGCGCCTTATTTATTGTAATAGCAATGCTAAGTTTTCCTTTTCTTCCCTCTTTCTCCCTCATTTTTCACTCTTTTTAAAAAAAGTTAGCCTTTGTCCGTCTCCAGGGTCCCAACTATCTCTGTACCAAAATTCATCAAAATCGGTTTAGCCATGTAGGCGTGAAGACGTAACAAACAAACTGTGTTTTATCTTTGTCTATATTGCTTGAGAAGTCTAAGGAAACAAAGCGCGGGAAAAAAACCAAATTAATCATCGTTTCATAGCGGCTAATGACAAAAGTACTTTTTGTTCTGTTATTTAATTTCTCAGTAAGTATATTGAAAACGTCACTTTATTCACGTGAAAATTTGTCACTGCTGTTCTCGGCTCCATAACACCCTTGCCTGACAACTCGTGTGTGAATTGTGATTCCGACGCAATGATAAAGTTTCCTCACTTCAAATCATTTTTTTAAATATATTTTTAAGCATTATAATTATTATCACTTGACAAGTTATTCTTAAAACTCGCTTGCAACATGAAATACGGGTTTTTTTCTGAACATTGCACATTGCCTTCATCTCAGTGTCAATGCTGGTAATTCTAGCAAACAACAGTGAGTCAGGTCAAATTAATTTTATGATAATCACCATAAAAAGTGTGACGTAAGTTAGATAAACGATTCACTTCTAGTTTTTTGTACACACTCGTACTTAGAAAAAGATATTCTAAATACTCGATAGCGTCATACAGATTAACCAATCTTATCTAATGTAGATAACAGTACTTTCGGAGGCCAAAATTCCAAACTACCTTCCAGGAATGTTGCACAAAAACAAACATTCGGGGATTTTAAACTTAGTGGAACGGTATACTGGTATTCTCGAATTTCGCTATATTATGTTTGGAGTATGCAAAAAATTGTGCTCTACTTATTGTGCGGGCGCTTTAGTATTTTTTGCGCGCTTGCTTTTGCGATCGATTGTCGTCAATCGGTCTCTACGAAATTGTGTCAAACTTTTGCTTGAATTGTAAAAACATTCTAGATGTTTTTTGCTTATTTGCTGTTTTGAATGTTCATTCGCGTAATTTTAACCTCCTCTATCGTAGATTCTCCGTTCAATATCCGAGTAGAGAAAATACGAGTCTGGTTTGATAAGTATGTTTTGGAAGTACTGCCTGACTACCGGTGTGGTGTGATTAATATTAATTAAAGATTCAGATTACCATCTGCATATTAAATTGAGAAGTCTCAGGCGACCGTTTAGTTATTATTTCAACCGGTCACCCTCATTGGCTCACTTTTGCAAGCCGATAAGTCTTGCTTTGCCTGACCCTTGCATATATGTATGTATAGTACCATTATCTTTCTACCCCTGTCCTAATTTAGTTGGGGTCAGCTAGCACGTCGTTTTGTTCCGCACATCTAATGACACGTCAACTTCGAGTTCACTTCCTCCTTTATACCAGTTGGACAATCTACCTTTTCTTTCACATGTTTATGTGGTACTTTGCGGTAGTAGACCGCGTGTTGTTTACTCTTTGGTTTAGATTTACAATAACATTAAACATTAAAAACTTTATTATAATAATAAAATAGTTTATTTATCCGAATAATAGACACAGACAACAGTTTGAAATAAAGCAAAATAAAATACAATACAGACATATTATCATGTTTTTGAGTAGAGATAATAATGGTACACAACTTGTGTACCATAATTATCTCTGCTCAAAAACTTGTGTAGCACAAGCCTCTTAAACTAAGAAACCTGTATCTTAAGAGACAGTGATCGTCCAAATTTAATTCAATTAAACTCTAAGATGTCTGAAGTGGAAAAGTGTCGATGCAACATTTTAAATGCGTTTTAAAATTAGTATTAACGGAAAATGAGAGTGTTTGTTGTGTGTGAGAATAGAGTGGAAGTGTATACCGAATATGTGTGTGTGAGAGAATAAGAATTATAAGAACCTTCAACTTTCATTGCACACATCAGTTTCATTTACTAATCCATTTACACACAATGCTTAGTGAAGGTGTTTTCCATATTCACTAACACTTTTTCTTTCACTGTAGCCGTATTAGCAGGCATATAGGTCGTACGTGAACTAGTATAAAGAAGTCAAATCAACCAATCACTTTCATATCATTTTATAGTTCAGTTGTTTTTCTTGCACCTTCTCCTGCTATTATAGCTTTATGCTCATAACCTGCATCGTATTGTTTATGTTTATTTGTTCTTCTTTAGATTGTAATGATAATAATATTTTTTTATTGACACACACTAGTTAGGTTACATACAAACATTGAATTACAACAAGCAAATTTAAAAGAAAGCAAAGTAGAAGTAGCCGTGGGCCCCAAACTAGGCATAGCCTGTATCTCGGTGGCCCAGTATTTACAGTTAGGCAAGTTGAATTATAGACAAATGTTCAATGTGAGGCAGCACAACGTAACACAGATAACAATTAACTAAGAAAAGTACAATTAAAACTTATTCAGAAATAATATTTAAAAAATGGAGAATTAAAAAACAAGGTGAAACTAGTTAAACATATTAATAACAACAATCGAAATTGAAAAAATTGATTTTATTTGAAGAAAAATAATTGTTGCAAAAATAAAACTATTATCGAAACTGTAACAGTCAATTAAACACATCGGTATCATACCGATGTCCTAAAACAATAAGTCAGTAATGTGCTATTATGGACCAATTGATGTTATGACTAATTCGGCATCTATGAACTAGAATACACCTTAGTATTTTTTTCAGGTTTTTTTCTAATGATAATGGCGTAGATATAATTTTAAGTATACACCTTAATATGTTTTCAAACTATTTTATATAAAATACATTTTTAACATTTCAAGGTAATAGACAAATCTAATAGGCAACACAAATATATTTTCCAAAAAATACTTTAATTTGATCTATCAATGTCGTTAATATTTCCACTCACTAAAAGATATTCAACAAAAACAGTGAAACAATTTCCTGCAATATTTAACTTTTCCAATTACTGACTTATTGCTTGGGGGCATCGATACTAAAATGAGGGTGGGTTGGGTTATTAAAACAACAAAGCAAACAGCGAAGAATCACACGAATCTTAAATTAACACGTCTATCGTATGATATCTTAACTGTAAATAAACGGATTGTTTAATTTTACTCGAAGACTAAAATTTGACACTTATTTTTATTTTTAAATGGAAAAAATAAGACAAAGGATCAATAAACCTTAATAAGTTAAAAACCTTAAACTATTAGTATATATATACCTTAAACCTTAAACTATTAGTATATATATATATATATATATATACTAATAGTTTGTAAGTAAGTATGCAGGAATAGGTTCTTCCTCTGCCAAGCCTTTTTCCAACTAAGTCGGGATCGACTTCCAGCCTTACGGGATCCTGCTAAATACCAACCTAGGCGTTGTGTGGCATAACCTGAAGATCGACCCGGGTTGCTATTATTATTTAGCCACAAAAATTAGGTTATTTTTATTAAATCAGTCGGTATAATCAGTCCGGTCACTTGAAAGACTTATTACTGCTATAATGCGTTAATTAAAATAGCTGTGATTTTTCATAATAACCCGTTTATTCATCTCTTATCAGTTGTACGGGGTTAGTTGGGTTCAATTGAGAAGTTCTGATAGCGGTCACAAGGTAATATTAAATCGCGAAGTTTCTTTGGAATTTATTAATGCAGACTGTTGATTGGATTTCTTATAAAAAAGATAGCGCAGAAAAATAATTGGTTGGATAACATTAGAAAAATGCTAAACAATTAACAGCTCCTTATATTTAACTACCTACTAGCTTTTGCCCGCGGTTTCGCTCGCGTTAAATTCGGGGTAACACAGTTCCCCTTTTCTGAAATTCGGGGTAACACAGTTCCCCTTTCCTGATTTGCAGGTACCTGCTACCCGTAGTTTTTTGCCCTTGGGCCTTATTGATTGTAATAGCAGAGCTAAGTTTTCCCTTTTCTTTCCTATTTATTCCTCATTTCCCACTTTAAAAAAAAATTTGCCTGTGTCCGTCTCCAGGGTCCCAACTATCTCTGTGGCAAAATTTATCAAAATCGGTTTAGTCATTAAGGCGTGAAGACGTAACAAACAAACAAACAAACTTACTTTCGCTTTAGAATTAGAATGCTTTGTAGCGTTAGAATGCTTTGTTCCACAGTTGGGCGAAAGCCCTCGCCATGGCTACCATGAATTTACTTTAATTATGATTAATTTGCCACGGCCACCAGTGCTAACTAAGTGTACTATATAAAGATTAAAAGAACAATGACATAAAATTTTGCCAGATTGACGTCACATTCACTCGTTTAGTTGTAGTCATTAGATGCCTATCTACTTACATAAGCATCACATCTTGTACGTTCAACTACATATAATACTCGTGTCCCTGTCCATATCTTAGTAAAAAAACTTGTTTTTACAACCGTGCTTAAATTCTCAGTGATATTAACCTGCTTTGACAACGTATACTAATATTTGAACAAGAAGTCTTGCAGAAAAAAAATAAAAACAGAATATAAATATGTATAATTAATTGCTACCGACTGCAATTGTTGATCATTATTTGAACACGGTTCCAAGATATTAGTATATCATATATCGATATTAGTATCGTGGCTGTAATTGATACCTTGAAAAATCGAGGGGTTGTAATGAGTGTGTTTAGAGCCTTGTTAGGTACTACCAAAGACGCTGACCATTTTGCACCCTTGTGGTCTGAAAACTGATCACATGGTCCAAAATGGCCGCTGTAGCAGAATCATAACGGAATAATAAATATGAATTACGTTTAAAATCTTAAAATGGTCACAGACACAGACGCAGTTAATATCGTGAATTGTCACTTTGTGACCATTTTACGAATGGTAACGTAATTCATATATTATAACAGTGGCGGATTTACAAATTTGCTGCCAGTAGACTATTCAATTTTTGCCGCCCCTACTGACTTTTGAAATTCAATAGGTTATAGTTTAGTTCACAATCATTTATTTACATTTATTCTGAAATTCCAACTTTATGGTTTGTGTTCCATTGTCCTCATTATATCGGCTTTTTCCCATTATTAGTGTGATCGTGAACTAGGGTATTTTTGTAACAGGTGGCATACTGTTGACTTACTCGTTTATTTTTGTAAGATTAAAAAAATAAATAGGCCAAATTTGCCGCCCCCTGAAATCTGCCGCCCTAGACTCCAGCCTTCTCAGCCTTTTGGTAAATCCGCCACTGATTAACCTATTATGATTCTGGTTAAGCGGCCATTTTATACCCCCAGGCGTCAGTGTTAGTTGTAGTACGTAAACAAATAGTGTAAAAAGATTTTTTGAAGCTGGGTTGTGGGGGTAAGATATGCAGTCACTCTAAAAAAAGTACTGGTATACTGCATCCGGTAAGACTGGAGGCCGGCCCGATAAAGTTAGGAAAAAGCTAGGCAGATAATGATGATTGAAATAATTTTTGAAATGTTTTGTTGATATCACCGTACCGATCGTACCTAAGTGGAATGTCGTACTAATACCTATTAATCCTGATATTATGATCCTATAATCGCGGCTTTGTAGCGGTAGGTTCCAAAGGTTCTCTTAGCTATTAAAACGCACCGCACGTACTTAATTGTTAACAAATTGATTTACACACCCCTTTTTAGTGATAGGAAATTATCAAATAACTTCCCCCGCTCTGGGCGGAGCTGTAAGGAGTATCTGACTTTGACTGAATAAAACCCATCCATGTTCCTTCTTTAGCCCTTTGTGTTCCGGGGCCGCGGTGTCTCTTTCGAACAACCCGCAACACGTATCTACATACCCCTTGGCTTTCATTGATCAGGTGTTATAATTTATAATTAAACATACTTAAAGTGCCTGGATCTATTCAGGTCGCGAGTTTAAAGGCTTCTTCTGGGTTAGCTCGTTTCATCGTCGATCTCATCTCTGTCTTTTGAGCAAGATTGAGACCAAGAGTAGGCCCATACTTACTATCCTTACTATAATATTATAAAAGCGAAAGTGAAGTTTGTAACGTCTTCACGCCTAAATGGCTAAACCGATTTTGATGAAATTTGGTACAGAGATAGTTGTTTTAAAAAAAAGATTGAGATATGAGGGAGAAAGAGGGAAGAAAAGGGAAAACTTAGCATTGCTATTACAATAAATAAGGCGCAAGGGCAAAAACTACAGGTAGCAGGTACCTATAAATCAGGAAAGGAGAACTGTGTTACCCCGAATTTAACGCGAGCGAAGCCGCGGGCAAAAGCTAGTTTAATATAAAAAAATGCGATTTACAATTGTCAATTTATGAATTTAAAAATACATTGATTGAATCCATTCTATCCAATTAATATGTTGGCAGCACTTGACGCAGTATTTGTAATATAAAAGCAAATAATTATCTTTGTTTAAAACATGTGAAATGTCACACAAGCTCTATCATTTAGGTAGCAAATGTAGGTAGTAACAGATAACCTTGAATAATTAAGATAAAAGAAATTCGACCTCCAGTGATTAGATAAAACTTTATGTAATTAAATAAAACCTCACGAGTAATTATGTTACTTTACACAGGCAACTGTCTTTTTAATTATCAAATACTTTTTTATTTGCGGATTTTTTTTTTACATTGTCTGGGAGCTACAAATACTGCAACAAACTTACAAAAACATAAATAGTATAATATTTAAATCTTTGGTGTTTGTTTATGATGACTTTTGCTCCGTATTAACAAACAACAGGTATTTCTTAAAGTTTTCTTAGTTACCTTACCAGTGTCTCGTATGTTAATTCGTAAAGGGTCGTTCCGTAGTTTGGTTCAAATTTGACCGTTCTGCGAAGTGAAAAAAAAGTCAAGCGAGAACGTATTTTTTTGATGCAGTTGAATCAAACTAGTCCTCAGATTCAGTCAGTAGATTTGACAACATGGTGATGTTGGTGATGAAAAGTGAATCGATTGTTTTGAACTAGGATATGATGGTAATGATATTACTCGGGATGATAATGACTGACTCAAAATTAATTACTCATTCGCAGTCGCATTTATTGCCCATTTTAAAATGGTCAAACAATTCACATACGTTAACTGAACATATTACTATGCTATCATGAGGCAGTTCTTTTGAATCGAGTAACAGCAATCAGTAGTTCAATAATCTCGTAATCCAATACTTCTGGTTGTTGCAATTTTCAATCCTTCATGGCCAATTAATTTACAATATTTAAATACTAACATAACACATAGCCTAACAAGAAATCTATAAAAAATAACCAGTTTTTAAACCGCGGAAGTCCGAAACACTAACCACAGAATATGATGTAAGTTATATTTTATGTTAGAATCAAAATATATGCAGGTCATGCGTGTTTAACCACAATTAGATTATTATTTTACGTGTCAGTGATTTTGTGTCAAGAGGAAACATCCTAAATAGAAACAGAACACGCAGAATTACTTGCTTTTGTTTTGTTCTTTGTTTTTGTAACCTCATGCACATTGACCAGAGCTTTGCCGTATTTGTAACTAATAACTTGTTTCGCGAAAATAAGAGCAATATGATTAAGAAGCAGGAACAAGCCGTCTTAAATTACAGTTTGCACTCGTTATAAACTGAACCATAGTAGAAGACACATAGGTCGATAAAATAATTTTTATGGGTGGCTGTTACGCTGTGTATCAGTCGTTACCAACATTTTTTGTTGTGTTAAGGATGGGAAATCATCAAATAACCTTCCCTGCTCTAGCCTCTAGGCAGAGCGGGAGGGGTTGTCAGAATTTTATTGACTCAAATCCACCCATAATGAGGATTCTCGAAGAACCCGCAACCCCGGCAGGCGTTGCCCCACACTAGGAATTTCACCTGTATCGTGGGTACGTTCACAAACATTTAAACTCACATACACAAACAGCCAAACACGGAAAAACTACCTGTAGGTCATACAAATATATGTACCGTGTGGGGATCGAACCCGCGACACGCAGCGCAGCAGTTAATCATTCAGCCACTGCGCCAACCGTGCCGTATTAAGATTTCGCTGAAGCGGCTATTTAAGCCCCAGGTTATCAACATCGAACAGAGAAGAGAAGCATAACGTAAAGTGGAATAGGCCGTACTCAACAGAAACTAAACGGATCTTTAATAAAGGTACCTATACCAATTTACTTATCACTGTTTCATCTAAAAATAAACAGTACATAAACAATTCCTTCAGGTGGCGCTAAAAGCACTCTGATACATCCACCTGCCGTATCCAGTGATCTCCAGGTGAATGCATTTACACACCCAAGCAGCTGTATCATTAGTGCACCATGTTAAGCACAAATTGACTGAATAAAATATTAAAATGAGTAAATTAAAAAGCGATAAAGGTCTTTCACATCGATTTTTTAATGCAGGTGTGTTACGAATTTTTTTTTTCATATTGGCATCTCGCCAGATTTAGAGTATTTTTACATGCCTATATACCATTTTGCCAGTTAATTTATTATGTCTTACTCCCAACAAGGGAAAATCCTAAGGGAACTTTTGACATTAACAGAGTCTAAATTCAGACTCAGAGCTGTTCATGAATTGTTTTTTGTTTAGATATTGTTTTCTTTTCCCTTGTCTGCTATTTCAACGTTTACTCAGTGAATCTTTGTTTAATATGCATCAACGATAGTTACAAATATATTGCTCACAAGTTTTCCTTTATAGCATATTCTTCTTAGAACAATGTCCATACTATTCTCAGTATGGAAACAGTAAAACAAACAATTTCAGTGGAATGATTCCTCAAGAGGAAAATAAACAGTTTAACTCAATATCTAAAGAAAGATACCGGAGTACTGAGAAAAAGGTCATGGTTTGTCTCTGATTATCAAAACGTCTTTGAAAGTGCATCACCGCCTGCCAGGGTTGCGGGTTGTGGGTTGTTCGAAGGAGAAACCGCAGCGTCGGAACATAAAGGGCATAAGAAGGAACATGGGTGGGTTATATATAATCTGTAAAAATCTTACACTTCCTCTCGCTCCGCCCAAAAAGTTATTAGCTGATTTCCCATCCGAAAATTGTTGTATGCATATGCGAAGGGTGGGCGTTTTAGAAAAGTAAAAAGGAGCTCGTCACTAGTATCTAATAACAGCCGCTCGTGTCGATCTTCAGATTAAGTTGCGCTTGCCTAGATTGGTGCGTGCATACCTCCTTGCCTCGGGAATAATTATACTTAATGGCCCGAAAGAGAGACAACCGCAGTCTTACTAAGGGCGTAACGTTTCACTCAGTACAATCGTGTGGAGGTCAAGCAGGCAGTCGCTTTATGGAAAAGTCAAAGTCAAAGTCAAAGTCAAAACCATTTATTTCAATTAGACCATTACAGGCACTTTTGAATGTCAAGAAACAAAACTAATCTACAGTCCCGGTCACAAGGCATAATAACTTGTGAAAGTACTGTAGTTGCCCATTCCAAAGCGTTGATCTCTATGGAGAAGAATGGGCAAGAAACTCCATGGACACTCTTTTAAATTATAATATTTTTACAAAATTGTATTTACATCATTCATGTTGAAATTATACAAATATGTGAGAACGATGTAGAAAGACGTGCACAGTAAGAGCGTCCAGAGTAAATAAAAAGCAAAATTTAATTTTAAATCTAAATAAGTTAAAAATGAACCGTGGTAGCTAAAAATGACCAGTCCCAACTGACAGCGCCCGTTCACGAACATGACGTATGGATCAGCCCCATTCAGCTCGACCATTTTGAAGGGAGCTAAATGACCCGACACACCCGCCACCATCAGCAAGACATTTAAGTGAGCATGACACTATCAACCACCAGGGCTTCGTCAAGTCAATAATAATACATAGCACTCACATATGGGCTTAATAATTATACAATACTAGAGAATTGATTCTATACATTGCAAAGATAGTCTTACAATCTTCTGCAGCTTCCACTATAGCTTCGGATACCAATCAATGAGTTTACCCCTATTCTTCTGGAGCAGGACCAGCATTAAGCCAAGCATTTTTATCATCAATATAATCCCCCAACTTATAATATGCTTGCCTACATAGTGTGCGTTTAATACAAGATTTAAATTTCGTTTCATTCAGTTGAAGAATGTGGGGAGGTATTTTATTGTAGCATTTTAAACAGTACCCCATGAAAGATGAGTCTACTTTAGCTAACCTGAAACCTGGTTGAACTAATTGGTCCCTATTTCTAGTATTATAATTGTGTCTGTCACCTCTTTTACTAAAAATATGCAAGTTTTTCCTGACATACATGATGTTTTCATAAATATATTGACAAGGTACTGTCATGATGTTAATATCCTTAAACTGTTCCCTTAAAGAATCTCGCCTACGTAGGTTATATATGGCTCTGATGGCTCTTTTCTGCAGAATAAATATAGACTCGATGTCTGCACCCCGTCCCCAAAGTAAAATACCGTATGACATGATACTATGAAAATAACTAAAGTAGACTAGCCTCGCGGTATCTACATCAGTAAACTGACGGATTTTTCTAACAGCATATGCTGCTGAACTAAGGCGTCCTGCAAGAGATGTTATATGCGGACCCCATTGTAGCTTTGAATCGAGTGTTATTCCCAAGAAAACAGTTTTTTCGACGAATTCTAGTTTCTCTTGATTCAATACTATGTCACACTCACTGTTTTTGACATTTGGTAGAGCAAATCTTATACACTTCGTTTTTTTCCCATTTAATACTAAATTATTAGCGGTAAACCAATTATGTACCTGCATTAGGGCATTATTTACGTCGTCAAGATTTGTGGCACGTCTGTTTATCTTAAATATTAAAGAGGTATCGTCAGCAAACAACACCATTTGTGGTTGGTTTTTAAATAAATGGGGTAGATCATTAATATATACTAAAAAGAGGAAGGGACCTAATATCGATCCTTGTGGTACACCCATCTTTACATTTAAACCCATTGAATTGACACCATTTATTTGTACTTGCTGCTGTCTATCATTTAAATATGATTTTACTAAACTAAGCGCAAGTTTTCCTAGGCCGTAATGTTCAAGTTTCAAGAGTAGGGTTTCGTGGCTAACACAATCAAACGCTTTTGAAAGGTCACAAAAGATTCCTATGGCATCCTGTGCCTCTTCCCACGCAGTAAATATGTGTTTTAACAAGGTAACACCAGCGTCAGTCGTACAACGTCCTTTGGTGAAACCATACTGTTTTTCATGTAAGATCTTATTGGTGTTAAAGTGGTTGAGCATTTGATTAAGCATTACCTTTTCAAACACCTTGCTGAAAACCGGCAAAACGGATACGGGTCTATAATTATTGGTGTCTTTACTGTCCCCAGATTTGAAAAGTGGTATTACCTTGCTGTATTTCATAAGGTCCGGGAAAACTCCTTGGTCCACACACAAATTAAATATTAAGGCTAAGTACGGTGCTACAGTCTCAATGATAGCTTGACAAACTTTAATAGACATTCCCCAAAGGTCTTCGGTTAATTTGATTTTTATTTGCTTAAAAGCTTTAATGACTGCAGTGGGGTTAATATGATTAAATTGAAACTCAACCGAGCATGGTAAAACGTTTGCTCTTAATAAGTCAACAGAAAGCAAGGGTGACGAATTTAACGTTTCAGTAGTTTTAATTGGGATACTAGTAAAGAAATCCACAAATTCTTGAGCAACTTCGTTTTTAGTGGTTAGAAGACCACGTGAAGACTCTAGTGTAATATCATTATTATATTTTTTATTTCTATTAGTTTCACTATTGATTATTTTCCAAACCGTCTTAATTTTATTATCGGCGGATTTAATCTTGTTGCTTATGAATAAGGCTTTAGCTACCTGGCAGATGTTTTTAAAAATTTTTGAGTAAGTAGCAACATAGCGATTGAATGTTTCCGAGTTGATGTAAGGCTTAAGGCCGTAAAGCTCAAACAGTCGTTCCCTACTTTTTCTTATACCCTTAGTTGCCCAATCACTGAACATAAACTTTGGGCTAATAGATTTAGTTTTTATTTTTAGCGTATCATTGAACTCTGTGTAGACAACCGAAAAGAATTCCTCATAAAAATGATTTACATTATTAATATCATATCCCGGAATGCCTAGATTACTTATTAAATTATTATTAAATTTATTTAAATTGCTGGGTGTTATTTGTCTGGACTGTATTTGAATTTTTTGTGATGATGTGTAGGACTCGAAAACAACGGTTTGACCGCTGTGATCAGAGGGAAGGTAATTTACAATGGATTTATCTAAGAAGTCGCAGCAACAGAAAACATTATCAATACATGTAGCGGTATTTGTAGTAATTCGGGTTGGCTCCGAAAACACATTCAACAAATTAAATGATTTAAAAAGATTTAAGAATCTACTGCTATTTGAATTTTCATCTAAAATATTGATGTTAAAGTCACCACAGATGACTAGCGACTTATTACCCGTTGCAAGTTTTGCCAAAGCATCTTCCATTACTGACTCAAATATCGAGTAGTTTTGATAATTTGGGGGCCTGTAAACGCACACTATGACATGCTTATCTAGCTCAACACAAGACAATTCAATATTATGTTCAACCGATAGATCAACTATATCAATACGACTTCTAAATTTAATACTATTTTTGACTAAGATTAGTGAACCCCCACGCATCTTAGATTTACGGTTAAAGCAACTGCCTACACTGTAATTTTCATAATTAATTAACATTTCATGATCTTTTAACCAATGTTCGGTGAAACAAACAATATCAAACTTAGTTTTTTCTAAAAACAATTCAATCTCTAGTTGTTTTGAAGAGAAACCTTGAATATTTTGATGAAATAATTTCAAGGAATTCTGCTTAGCCCCTTTTTTAAATTTAACTATTTGAGAGCCAGAAGGTACTTTGGTGTCTGTTGTCTTACTAGCTAGTTTAAATGAGCCGGAGTGAGCGACAATACTCCCCCGCCTTCCTTGTAAAAAGGTATATTAGTATTTAAATTACTAATAGTCGCAGTGTTAATAATAGTACAAAACATAGACATAATATTTATGTCCGAGTGAATATTATAAGCTAATAGCCTAGCTATTTTGTGTCTACAACTAGTAGGTAGAAACACACTACCCCGTGTCGACCTAAGTTTATCAACAACAGTGTTGATATCAAGATATACAAGTTTGTCACAATAGTGACCTACCAAGAAATGTACATGCTTATTCAGCATGTGAATATAATTGTTTAGTTTGTTTGACTTTTTATATAAGTATGGAAAAGCACACAATATTATTTTACGGCAATTTAACTTTAACAACTCAGTTACACTGTCTGTGATGTCTTCTTTTGTGATTGTAGAACAATTTCCTATAAATATAGTTAAATCAGTACTTTTACTATAAACATTTCCAGTTACTGATGCCATTATCTGCTTATAAGTTAACCCTGGCATACAATTATTTTGACTGGGAAAGCTCAGGTTATTACTTAATAATTTACCTACACCCCTTCCAATACTATCTGAGAACATTACTGAGTGAGAACATTCACAACTATCACATATCTCAGTCTGTACCACTTGTAAGTTATTTTGTGGCATATTAGCTGTATCTTCGTTGATTATACAGTCCAGAGGCAAATTCTCAGCCTGGGACGGGTCCTCCATTACCTCAGGCTGGATAGTGTCATGGTTGGAAACTGTCTGGCAACTACATTGACACATCAACAACTCATTTGCTGCAAGAATATGTTCCCTTATTTGGTTCTGAGAACTCACATATTTACTAGAAAGGGAACTAAGTGAGTCCTGAAGTGCCACTATTTCAGATTGCAAATGCTCAGTATCAATATTATAGATTTTAATACTGTCTTCTAATTTGATTTGATAATTTTTTAACTTTTTTACTAGATCAACACGCTCTTTTCTTAGTGGAATATTTTTAGAAAAGTGTTTATATTGTTTCCTAAATTGATAACATTTTTTAATTAATCTATTTAGTTTAGCATATTTTTTAATTTTTTTATTGCTTACTGTATAATTATGTTTCAATAAGGAATCTTCAGTCAAATCAATAGTTATTAAGGAAGGGGAGTTACAATTACTGTTTAACAATTCTGTATATAAGCGGTTAGTTTCTATAACCTGAGTACTTTCTTTTAGTCTCTGTAACTTTAAGATGCGACTATTGGAATGAATTAATTCATCTTCTAGGTCCCTAATTTTAGATAAAGCCTCCTCATACAAATTGCTGCAATTGCTGAAACCATCCGTGACCACCTTCAGCTGATCCCGTTCATCAACAACGTCCAAGTATTGCTGATGAAGGTCTACTAACTGCCTTTTCAAGGAAGAGTTTTTGCTGTTAACTTTGACGACTTCCACCTCACTTTCTTCTCTCTCCTGTAACAGCTGTTGGACTTGGAGCTTTGATTCTTTAAGTTCTTGGAGGGCCGTTCTTAACTTAAGATCCATCTCCTGAGCAGTAGCCTTACGGGTCATCACAGGCATGGTTTCAGGATTACTTACTGAAAGATAGAAATAAAGAAACGGTGAGAACTAGCAGAAAGACAAATACAGAAAGTTAGCGGTTAAAGGAAAAAATAAATCAAAACAAAGGGCAAAGTCTTCAGTTATAAAATGAGGTAGGATGTTAAATTAAGTTTAAAAGATAATCTTTATATTAAATTAATCTAATAGAATTATTGAATTTTACTGGATTTTTTATCAACCTATTTATATTTTTTCTTAAGTGGGTAGGCTGCTTAGATGTATAACAAAAAAAAGTGAATGTAGTTCATTCAAATATTACTTTTAGACAAAATTATCATTAATGTTATTAATAAGCTTGGATATAAGAATAACAGAGTTATGGAAAGACTATCACAATGTTGTTGTAAATACAAATTTCAATCTTAGGTTGTCAACAAAGCGATTTAGAACCACTATAGGGTAATAAATCAGCACAAAATTAAAACTGGAATTGGCATAGATGTGCTATTTAACTAAAGTGACGAGTGTGTGCTATTATTTAATAAAAGTTAACAATACTTCCCCTGAATTGTCCGTTTAATTAAGTGCAGGTAAAACGTCAGCTGATGTTTGTAGGTTACCGGTAACAATGTATTACCGAAAAACGTTATGTATTATCGGGAAAACAATAATCCTGGGTATTTACACATTTACAATCCGATTGCACAAATAATTTCACTATTTTATAACTTATTTACTAATTAAAATTAATTTTAAAATACTGGTATTTCGCTGTACCCGGTTAGACTGGAAGCCGACCCCGATACAGTTGGGAAAAGGCTTAGCAGATGTTGATACACGCATGCATGTTCAGCTAGAATTCTAGTTTGCTAATAAAATAAACACAGTTGCTGTTAAAACCTTAAATGGGATATGGTTTCTCCACCACGTCACTATGTAAAAACCTAAGTCTAAGTCATCCTTATAGAAACCTAAAAACAAATGCATGGAGGACACTGCACCTTTCTTGAATGACTGCCATTGTAATGCAATATAATCTAACTGGTTTTTATAGCGATTTTTTTATGATTTTTATCTAAATCATAATGAATAATTAATTAGTGCCCTGGTTTATTTTTATAACAAGGTTTTCTTTGGTTAATTATTTGTAGAATATCATAGGAGCTTTATATTAATGAATTTCATCGACTTCAGCTATTTATTTAAAATAATGGAAACGTCCATCTAAAAAGACTTCTTTTCATAAATTACTCTAAATTAAAAATCTTTTAAAACTCAGAACGCAGCCATAAGCAGCCTGCCCAATTCAAGGCTGGTTCTTAGTTATAAAACCTTACAATTCCGCCTTTATTTAACCAAATTCAAAATGGATTTTGTATAACTAAAATGAAACCATATGTTTTGTTCTAAGTTAGAATTACATATGCCGCGTCTATCTTCGTTTGTAAAATTATTATTTAACTGACTGGAAGTTTGACGCATTTCAACAAAAACTCAATGAATCAAGTTTTTCTTCAGATTTTATTTTTACAACCTACGCAAGTTTAATTGTGTATTTTTTTGGTATAATTAGATCTTATAATGACTATAGTGTAAGAATATGTAAATAGGGTAAATGTTTGTGTAGCTAAGTTTACACGTATTCGTGAGAAAACTATGTAAGCACACGTGTAAATGATAAGACTTGATATTTATTCATTTTATCTAGTCTCAAAAATATCTGTCCAGTAAACTGCTACGCCGTAGACAAAATGTAGGTCTTAGTGATTAAACGTATGGCCTGATTGAAGTTTTTTTTTTTATATACGTTGCCCCACACTAGGATTTTCTCCTGTATCGTGGGTGCGTTTACAAACATTTAAACTCACATACACAAACAGCCAGACCCGAAACAACTATCTGTAGGCCAAACAAATATTTGTTCCGTGCGGGAATCAGACCCGCGACAAGCAGTGCAGCAGCCAATCTCTCAACCACTGCGCCAACCATGCCGTCAAGTTCATAGTAACTAAGCCACAAGTTAGACAGACGGACGGATTACGAAGTCTTAGTAATAGGGTCCCGTTTTACCTAGCTAGCAATTTAAACTAATACGAGCTAAGAAAACTTCTTACTCAACTAAAAAAATCCGTCTACCACGCACAATCTAAATTCGACTTCCTCAAACACCACACTAGTTAGTTAATTGTTTCGTCTTAAATACCGGTTGGTATTCCTAGCATTCCTACTGATTCCTAGTCTACGGGGCGTCTCCTAGTCTCATATAACTATGCCGTGGCTCGATGCCAGCTCTTCAACAATATGTTGGTCCACCGTAATGTATTCATGTAGTTGTTATCAAAACTAGCCTGGTGATAGTGACCTAGAATTACGGTGAACTATTTTTTCTTCATGTTTCTAGAATTAAAAAGTTTTCTTTGAAAAATTCGGTCAGTGTGTATGTGTTACATTTGCGGAACTTAAATCCTACTAATATTATAAATGCGAATGTTCGTGAGGATGGATGGATGTTTGTCACTCTGTCATATCAAAACGGCTTAACGGGTCGTAATGATTTTTTTTTATATTACGCGGGTAAAGCCGCGGTCGCCAGCTAGTTAGGATATATTTTGAAGTTTACTACAATTGCTTCTATTTAATAACTGATTGTTTTATTCGTATTCTACACATAAATTCACATCACGAATATAATCCCCAAAACACTATAATCCACATATCGCAAGTTATATTTAAGTCCCATACAATCGAGGCGACCCTATTGCCATCAATAGGACACTCATGCAGACTCCGTAACTGCTGCGAAAAAATCTAAATGGAAAATCCTACTAACACTTTGCCTGAACCAGGAATCGACTACCACTCGGCCAATGAGACAGTCACTGTACTCATTTATTAGATGATAACGATGGGCTGTCTGACCATGGCCGTATGAGACTGCCGGGGTTGCGGGTTGTTCGAAAGAGATACCGCGGCCCCGGAACATAAAGGGCAATAGAAGGAACATGGGTGGGCTTAAGTCAGTACAAGTCTGACACTCCTTCCCGCTCCGCCCAGAGTGGGGGAAGTTATTTGATGATTTCCCATCCGGAAAAAGGCCGTATGAGGTGGCCTAAGAATTATTAAGTAACAGTACATTATGTCATCACAGATTAAACTGTTGATTCATAGTTAAGACTAGCCTAAGACCTCACTAAACAGTTATCAACCTTTATCTTACGCATGTTTTTTGGGTATCTTTAAGGGCGGAATGACAAGCAGCTGACATTTCATGCTGCCATTACCACAGCTTTTTTTAAATCGAAACATTGCCAAGAGAAAATTACCTGTTTGTCTTGTACTTTAAATTTGATCTTAAAGTTCAGTTTTTCAATTAAACAACCCTATTATCTTTTAATAATTGTTTTCGTGTACGTAATCTTATGATCTCGCTGTTTTTTTACCTATTTTATAACTCTGAGATGTACGCTACTATGTAATTCTGTATAACCTGTAATTTGACAGCAAAAAATCAAGGTTTCCGATACCGAATTGTGAACAACTGTTTTGTAGGCATGAGAAGAATATAATTTTGAATGTTCGATACATTCAAAATTATATTCTTCTCATCCCTATCGATGTTATTCATCAATAGGTATGTTTCTGTAAGGTCACGTATGAATAGTTTTTTTTTTGCTTAAGTTATTAATTAGTTACGTTGTTTACACAAGTTTATAAAGGTATCAAACTTTATAATGATACCGGAATAAAAGCCTTGTTACCTTGACATTCGAATGTCGTTACAAAGGTAACCTTTCTATCACACATGCACATGGTATAAATGTTAAAAATAATTATTAACATTTATACCAAAAATAAAGAACAAAAACATACGATACATGTGCATATTATTCCACATTATATTTCAAAGTAATCCATTCCCTTCACGTTACTCTTGACCTCTACCCAATCACTGTCCATGTTGACGCCATAAATGTAACAGTGAAAAAAAGTTTAGCAATTCTGATACGAGTTTTGGTTTGCAAACAGCCTTGTTTACGCACATCCTGACGGGCGGGCGCCACCGTGCTCCACTACCGTTTATTTCTATGAATAATATATAAAACTTTTATTATAAATGCGAAAGTTTCTGAGCACTGATGAATGTATGGATGTTAAAACTCTTTCAAACCAAAACAACTGTACAGATTTGGATGAAATTTACACTATTGTATATTTTATTCACGGGATTAACACAATATATTTTTTATCCGAACTCCACGCGCACCTACCTATATCGTGGTATATGAAGCTCTTGACGTTTATTTTTAAATAAAAGTTACGCATGATTATTTTTGCATGAAATGTCAAATTTTTCGAACGTGTACTCTTTAAAAATGCAACACTAGTCATCGTTTAGCACCGAATTACGTCAACATGGTGAGAATATTGATTTATACGTCTAAACTGTCGCCTGATGTTTAGCAAATAATAATTATTTAATTCTTATCCACTTCTTGGTAACAACACGGTTATGTTATAAAATTGACAGTCAATTGTTTCATAATAACACGTAAATTGACGTTCGTATGACGTCGTACCTTCTACAAAAACAATACCTATTAGAATGTTATTAAACTTAACTTACCTGTATTTTGCAAAAACTTCGCTGCATGGTCGGTCAAAAAATATACATGACATTGGTAGATGTCAATTATTGCAAAAACTCACAATATAATGAATGACAAAACTAGAGATGTACCTGGGGTTATCGATAAGCGACATACAAAACATTTTGTTCCTCTTTTATAAAACAATTGAAAATACATGTTAAAACTGTCGAAAAATGTATCTTTATTTTCAGCAATTGCTACAAAATTGTTTGTTTATTGGCCAACAACCTAGAAAACATATTAAGATCAAATCGGGCGTGTGAGCATTACTCTTTTCATACGTGAGCAAACACGAAGATTGATGAAAGTGAATTCGTATCCGAACGTACGACTTTGTACTAGTAAGCCAGTACTTGATTGAGTGGCACTCGATCACCCGGTGACGTCAGTCGTGTCTATGGTGTTAGCAAATTGACAGGTATACACAAGCATGGAGGTGTAGTTTGTGACGCGTATGTGGGGCAATGTTAAGGCCAGGTTGCGCCTTTATTTTCACAAGTGTTTTGATGTGTGTGGTTTACGTTGGTTAATGGTAAAACTGAGCGTAGGTCCTGGGTTCAATTTCCGGGTCGGGCAATGTATTACTGGGTTTTTTCTCGAAGTAGAAAGAATTTGCGGAGGGTGCTACTTTCCCTTACTGAGAAGTAAGGGAAAGTAGCACCCTCCGCAAATTCAGACCCCAGCGACGCCCTAAACCGAGGCGCGTACCCCACAGGGAGTGCCCTTAGCGTGTTGTCGCTTAGTTCGTAAGTTTTTGCCCTGGTTGGAGGTCTTAATTTCAAGGCATCCACAGGAGTCGCCCGGTAAAGCAGATGACAACCGCCTAGATTGAACTGCGAGATGCTATTCATAAATAAAATAAAAATCTCAGTAGCAGCAATGAAGACTGGATTCGTGCCCGGTTACTATAAACTTGCCCACAATGAGATAGATGCAACTTAAATATAACTGACAAAATGTGGGTGTACTGCTAACTAAACCTCTGCCTAACCCTTGCGGAATTACAGGCGTGATGTAATGCTATATTCACCAGAAAGTTGATTATTAGTCGTCCTGCTGAACAATCAACATTTATGAGCGTTCATAGACAGTAAATTATTGAGGAGCTCGAGGCTAAATAATAGCAGCCGCTCGGGTCGATCTTTAGGTTAAGCCGCGCTTGCCTAGGTTGGTCTGTGGATGGGTGGCCAGCCGTTAAATACCGAGTCTCTTCCGTGCCTAGGAAAGCACGTTAAGCCGTTGGTCCCGGCTGTCATTTGTAGATCTTTGACAGTCGTTTCAGGTAGTCAGTGTTCCGAAAGTCTGACAAGCAGTCTTACCAAGGGGTATCGCATTACCCAGTACTAACTGGGTTGTGGAGGTCAGATAGGCAGTCGCTCGATGTAAAATACTGATATTCAGCTGCATCCGGTAAGACTGAAAGCCGACCCCAACATAGTTGGGAAAAGGCAAGGCAGATGATGATGAATGACAGTAAATTATAAAGTACTCATTACTCCTTATTATTGCTTTTGTCAGCAAATAAAGTCATAAATAGACATCGTCAAAAATATATCTTAACTTTGTAAACAAAACAGTCGTAGATTTTCTTAAGTGCTAATAAAATTGCTGTTTTGGCATCCCTCGACTCAAATAAATGTCTTATTCCATCAACAATGAAAAGCTAATTCCTATAACGGCTTTTTAAATATTTTATAGACGTTTCCATAAATAGAAGAAAGTGTTGAGCTATAAATTAGCTGTAATGACCATTCACACCTTGGTTCGCAGTCCATTTTCATTACAGTTGTGGAAATTATGGTGTCCGCGTTTATTCTCGTCATTGATGACTTGATTATGCTCGGGAGCGCTCGGCAACTTCCGGAGACATTCGTTTGAACGATAACTCTGCGTAAATTCATGGATACGAGTTGGTCACGATTGCACATACATCTGTGTGCGCAGGTATTACGAAGTTTCCTTAGATTGAAAAGATTTTCCCTTATATTGTGAATAGGTACTAAAAGTATTCTATATCAAATATTATATCTTTCAATTAAACACAGCACCCCACAAGATTTATATTGAATACAGGTTGCAACGAGATAATTCAATCGAGGTCAATGTCTTCAGCTCTATATTGATAACGCTATTAATAGCCGTGACTTTGCAAATTACTGGATCGACCTTAATTTGATTTATTGATAACACGCAAATAGGAAAAACTATCCGAGAAATAAACTCTTTGACCTAGTTCCATCTTGTAGATCATAGAAACTGCAATGAAACAATAGAACATTGAAAGTTTGTTTATATAAGTAATAACTTCGAATACTAAGGAAAGAGTATTGTTCGACCTTTGAATAATAAGTTAAGCTGCAATCAAGGCTTACAGTGATCACGCGGAAAGACAAAAATAAGTAAATGACCCCATTTAACAACTAATAGATTCTCGATTAAACAGATCCTCTAATTCAAATCCCATTAACGATTTTCAAGCTAATCCTCGCCTTAATTGTTTTACTAATAACTGGGTAACTGGGTTAATTCAAGTCTGATCATCACTCAACGGTGGTGCACGTGGTTTTAAACAATTAGCTCTTTAGTAATTCTCTTTACCGCACTTGGCGACAGTCCAGTTAGAATATTGTCTCCCTCACCTTGTACCGCAAATAAAATGTGACTTTTCACTTCAAATGCAGTGAAATCTTCTCAGTGTAAACCAACTGATTGTTGGATATAAGCGGTGTTGTTAGCAGAAACGTGCATATTGTTACATGCGGTAAAGTGAGCGAGTTGCGTCAGCTTGTTGACTTCCATTATCTTTAAGATTCGCGATAGTCACTTGTTTTCCATCTTGGTTTACGGTGTTATTATGATTTTGTGCTTCTCTTCAAAGAACTGGATACTGGAAGGAGCAGTATGTTTGTTAAATACTCTTTGGTTTTCTGAGAAAGTTCGTACTTTGTTGTGATCGGTCGAGGAACTGTAGTTTTTGAACACGTAAGTAGCACCTTTGTAGAGATCAGAGATGTAAACTTGCATATCATAATTTGGTGCAGAATTAACAGACCACGATTATTTTTATATTTGTGTTGCTGTTAATAATGTTCACAAAAGGAACAATTAAAATATTAATTCTTCGTGAACGAAAAAAAAACACATTTAACCGTTCGTGTACTTATTAAAATTAGTGCTTACACTGCAATTAGCATGTTCGTATTATAATTAGTAAAGTAATCGCTAAGTACAATCAGTGTAATGAGACTCGCCCAATCGGTAATGACCGGACCACGACAAACAAGTTTACATTACATTAACTAACAACATTTTAAGTTTTATTTCCAACACGACAGTTTCATGCAAATTATTATTTATTATGTAACAGATTTCCTGACATTCATCAGATAGGACTGAAAGAGTCTTATGAAAGTTGATTGATCGAGCAGTAAACTATACTTACGATCAGTAAGTGGATTGGCTTTCTCGGATGTCACCTAGTCCTTTGCTTTTAGAGCACCTATCAAAGATCCATCTATAACTCCTACGGTGAAATCTTTTATGGCAATAAAATTGTAAATCGATTGGTCAGATATTTTTCCTTCTGTAATTTTCTTCTCCGAATTGTCAGTGAAGAGCTGAATGGTTACAAACAAAAGTGACTTGCGCAAGGCTGTAAATTGAGTTACTGTTGATAATACACTCTGGTTTTCCAAGCTAGTAAACAGCTTGCGAAGTGGTGTGTCTGTGCCCACTCGTCCCTTGCTCCCACCCGTCCCTTGCTATAGCCAGCCCGCGTTGCTGAGCCAGGAAGTTCAAATCAATCTCCAAATAATATCAGTCAGATCCAGCCTGTCCCTTTGCTGTCCTTCCTCAGCGACGCCCTAAGCCAAGGCTCGTACCCCACAGGGGGTGCCCTTAGCGTGCAGTTGCTTAGTTTATAAGTTTTTTGCCCTGGCCTCTATTTTATTTTTTTATTTTAAGGCGTCCACATGAATCGCCCGTTTAAGCAGACGGCAACCTCTTTGGTTGAACTGCGAGAAGCCATTCAGGAAAAAAGGGTGTTTGTATCCTCTAGTAGCATACAGCAGCAAGATTTGATAAAGATAACATCAAGCCTTGTAATCCCCGAAGAAGGCAGAAGTGTACTTACAACATCCACATTTCGCCAGTTATGTTTTAGTCCCTTGTGATAGGGTCCTATTGCCATCAGCAGAGAGAGAGAGAGAGAGAGAGAGATCCTGATTCCGTGGCTGCTACTGAACCCAGAGTCTCATGGCCAGCAGTTGCCTTAGCCAACACTAGACTCTACGACATAGGCTTCCGATTTGTGTGAGAGGCTGCCAATAAATATATCACTTGGGCTAGTGAAACCGATCTGTGAGAAAGGTTTGCAACATTAGTTAGCTAGTATTCGTTTTCTTGAAAAATTAGTTCTTTGAATCAGAATTTATAGTTATCTAGAACGAGTATGACGTCTTCTACTACAAATACGTGTCGTGTCATATGTAAGATTTTAATTTCAAAGTGAATATTTTTTTTTATAAATCTCTAGTTGAATGATTATTTTGAGACTGCGTGGGCCATTCCTCTGCATTGACATACTGAAGATTGGACTAGACACGAAATAAGAATTCATGACCAGTACTGATTGTTTCTTCTTTCAATATTCTTTAGATTTAATGCGACTTTTTAATACCTATGAGACATTGTTGCAATATGCTTAGCAAAGTTATTAAACATTTTAAAAGACAATTTGAATATTCATTTACGGATTTAAATTACAAGAATTAATTACTATTAGAACGCAGTGACGCAACGTGAGAATCGCAGCCATGAACTTGATTCTCAGTTATGAATTGCAAATCATTGGCTATTTCTCGTAATGACACTTTGTTTCTATAGGCCGGTGCGAGCTCGGTAACAATCGGGATCATTCGGTAACACTCGGGATTTTACGACAGTATGCACGAATGCATAAAACCGATGGCATTAATGCGGGAAAATGAAGGACGGATTGGGTGTTTTATTGCTTCAAAGAAACTCTAGGGATTATTGCACTCGCCTTTATACTTAAGTCTTGCATAGTTTTAATATAGATTGCATCTATTTGTATCGCGGCTAAGTTATTGGGAACTATCAAATGCTATTTTGAGCGATTCTCCACTAGTACACTCCTAGTGTTATTTAGAAAACGATTCGGTTGAATTTGCTATACTGGAATATCGGTATTACGGTATTTGCTACACCTTTTTGCTCATCCGTTATTAAGCCACATGTGACGGTGTTATTTCCTTTTATATAATACCTTATAATCACGGAAAGTTGCTAACGCTAACCCGGAAAAAATTAAAATCGATCGTTGTTTTGGAAAACTTGAATACATCATTTCTTCGCGATTCACAGAACTCATCAAACAGCATTGTTTCGAACGCGGACTATTTACAAACTGTCTGATCAATGGAACCGTCAATATGCGCTTGAAAAATGTACCTGTGACGCCTATTGTAATACACTCGCGTATTGCGAAAACATGCGATGCTCTAGTTAGTGAATCGACGGTTCTTTGCCATTGAACTCGTGGTGTTTTGCAATTATCCTGTTTTGTTGTAGTCACTGCAACATTTTGTTTACTATCATAAGCCAACTGCCTATCCTAACTGTCATAAGGAGCTCGTGGCTAAATAATAGCAATAATAGCCGCTCAGGACGATCTTTAGGTTAAGCCACGCTTCCGTTACATAGCGAGTTTCCTCCGTGCCTCGGAAAGCACGTTAAGCTGTTGGTCTCGGCTGTCAATTGTAGATCTTTGACAGTCGTTACAGATAGTCAGTGTCCCGAAAGTCTGACAACCAGTCTTACCAAGGGGTATCGTATTACCCAGTACTAACTGGGTTATGGAGGTCAGATAGACAGTCGCTCCATGTAAAATACTGGTATTCAGCTGCATCCGGTAAGACTGGAACCCGACCCCAACATAGTTGGGAAAAGGCTAGGCAGATGATGTCATAAGCCAACTGCCTGATAGGGGATTATAAAATTGAGGGTCATCAAATGAAGTCATTACTTCCTTAATTGAACCTTTTGATTCTGATTCCAAATTCCTATGTTCAGGTTTATCGCAGAGTTTCGTTTGTTTTTCTGATCGTATACCAAGCAAGGAGTTCGAAATGAACTGTTAAGACTTCAACAGATTCGCGCAAATCATGGTGATATACTATCTATTTCCTGGAACGCTTATAGTAATGGTAGGGAAATCGCGATCTCTGTAGCGTCGGTACATTTATCTCACAATTTATTGGCTGTCGGCCCACGCGCCTGTGTAATGGATAGAGTAGTAACTAACGTAAATATCTTGAAGTTCAAGTGCATAAAAACTAAATATTTATAGGATAAGGTGAGATAATCACTGTGTTATTATACAACTGTTTAGGAAGCCCGTATCCACTTCCTCCTTTTTTGAAATGCTAGCTCTGTGTTTAGCGTTAAATTTTGCTGCTTAATACCCAGCTGTTGTACATAGCAGGATGTGGTTTTATGCAATATGCATTTCGTACATTCATACTGACCTGTACTTAAACCAGTATTTCACATTCGGACTGACATAAGCAGCAATAATGTAATACTCAACCTGCCTAATGTAACGTGGTTTTATTAACGTTCGAGCATGAAATTTTTTTTTTGGTGTGAATAAAATCCTTCTTTAGCAAGACTTATAATCGGGCTATCAGCACAAGAAATGATGACTTCTTTTTTTATTTTTTGGATGGGACATCATCAAATAACTTCTCCCGCTCCGGATGGAGTGTCAGTCTTGTACTGACTAAAACCCACCCATGTTCCTTGTTTTACCCTTTATTGCTGATCTTTCTCATCTATTAATACAAAATATTCTGGTACTATGTACATAGATTTTTCGTTTCTATACCAACACGACTTCAGGACAGGAAATTTACAATTGCAAAAACCAATTGAAAAGAGAATTTAAATCCGTTTTCTAACTTGATATTTACTACACTGTGACTATCTATAGTATAACTAGCATTTGCCCGCGGCTTCGCTCGCGTTAAATTCGGGGTAACACAGTTCCCCTTTCCTGATTTGCGGGTACCTGCTACCTGTAGGTTTTGCCCTTGCGCCTTATTTATTGTAATAGCAATGGTAAATTTTCCTTTTCATTTCTCCCTCATTTCTCACATTAAAAAAAACATCAAAATCGGTTTAGCCATTAAGGCGTGAAGACGTAACAAACAAACAAACTCACTTTCGCTTTTATAATATTAGTAAGGATTCATTGCCACATTTCATTTGACATTGCTTATGTTACTTGTGTGTTGTGTGCACAGGATTGTGCATACAACACACAAGCATGTGTTGGCACATGCATTATGAAGGTAAGCATTTATAGTTCAGATCCAGTTTTCCCATGTTCGCAGTCGAGTGGGCAGTCGGTGTCGGGTTCAATCCCCGGCAAATGCTCACTATTCGCAGCTCATACTCTTGCTATATTAAAAGCTATGCTTTGCTGTAAAAACCAAGGGTATTGACATCTTTAAATATAATACATCTTTAAATATTTACATATATTTACTTGTAGAAAACTTTTCATCCACAAAACAGGGAATTTAATTTACGGTTGCTTTATTTTATACTAGCTTCCGCCCGCGACTTCGTCCACGTGGCATAGTTACTTTGGGCTAACACTTACTTTACACCGCGTGACC
Source organism: Ochropleura plecta (assembly GCA_905475445.1). Classification (NCBI taxonomy): domain Eukaryota; kingdom Metazoa; phylum Arthropoda; class Insecta; order Lepidoptera; family Noctuidae; genus Ochropleura; species Ochropleura plecta. Next base: position 16,636,901 of record FR997723.1, read on the forward strand.
ATTGAAAAAAAAAAATTTACTCTCCCCTTCTCTTCCCTCTTTCTCCTCCTTTTCTTACTTTAAAAAAAATTTATTGCCCTTGTCCGTCTCCAGGGTCCCAACCATCATCATCATCAGGCTATATTAGTCCACTGCTGGACATAGCCCTCCCCTAATGAGCGCCATAGCGCCCTGTCTTCAGCGTGCCGCATCCAGCATCTGCCTGCAGTCTTTCTTAGATCGTCATCCCACCTGGTCGGAGGGCGTCCTACACTACGCTTGCCGAGTCGCGGTCTCCACTCAAGAACAACCATATCTGTACCAAATTCATCAAAATGCGCGAAGACGTAACAAATAAACAAACTCACTTTCGCTTTTATAATATTAAGTAAGGATATGAGATTTCTGAACCTTTCCTTCAAAAAAGTCCCAGTATTTGTCTTTCTACAATATTAATCATTTTATTTATGTATACAATAACAGATAAATAAACTAAAATTATTAAACATACTACCTAACTTATAAATAAATAAAAAAATAGCGTCAGAAAAATCGTCCTCAACGCTGTCCGTTGGCAATGTCCCCAAGAGACTGGCTGCGTTGCCACGTTGTATGGCAACGCCAAGCCTCTGGCCAAAGTAAAAGCCAGCCCTTGGGTCACGGGAAGCGTCAACCAAACGTTTTGATATTTCCTTAAAAAGGCTGTGAGCACAAAGATCCCACGGTCCCAGAGTTTCAACCCCAAACGGCTCAAAAATATAGTTACCAATAAGGTTACTATAATAATAACAACATTAATAAGCAACTAAGATATAATATCCGCAGATAATTTAATAGCCGTTTCATTTACTGGCCAACAACAATTATTTACCAACTAGTTTGGAAGCCAGCTATCTTATCCACGATACCTAATTAAAATACAGGCGCCAATGAGTGACCGGAGCTTGTAATTAATTCCAGTTTGCACTCCTTATTGGCTATCTATCATCTCTGGGAATTACACATGCTGCTTTGACTTGTTTTACACTTGGAAATACCACGGAACGGAAAAAATACCGATCGTCGTGTTTTGTTTTCATGTTTGTGATAAGTGTTTACTTATCACAAACGTGTTTCCTATTTATTTTCATATTGTCTCAAACGTTTTTAGGTTTTTTATTAGAACTTTTATTGAAGATATAATTATGTATCCTTACTATATCAGAATTTGATATGTGCAGTTTTAAGGATCATACCTTTGTTATTTATTTATTTTCAAAGACCTCGTTTTTTCTTATGTATCGTATGATTAGTGTTTCGATTAGTACCTATCACAGTTTTATGCTGTCATATCTTGAAGTAGTATGTCGTCACACTTCCCCCGCTCCGCAAAGGGGGAAATTATTTGATGATATCCCATCAAAAGGCATTCCACTTAGACGATATAACGATGGAATAGGACATAGGATCCCTATTTTTTTAAATTATACATTATCACTCATCTTTAATTTTTAAATTGTCGATATTGGCACATTTTAACGATATCTGGAATAAGGAATGAACAGTTTTAACTATCTATAGAGGTTTTTAGCGGCTAGATAAGCACTTAAAATCTATCGCAAACCTATCTTTCACTGGAGGCTGTTCCCTAAATCAAGACGTGACGTGGGAAAGGAATGAGGATGTGAATACACATAACAAATGGTTGAAATCTGCATGATTTATTGTTGTTTTGACGTTTAACAATCACTTATCACCGGTTAGCCTCTCCCTACGCTTATCTGTAGCGGCATCCGAAACTGACTTTCTTTTCGGGAAGGCATTTCCATCTTCTTTATCTCTGTGTCATCATTAACTGGTTGTGAAGACCTAGTATGAATATGTCTTATGGTGTTAGTCCATACATTGTCTTGTCAATTTTGACAACACGGTTGGCGCAGTGGCTGAGCGATCGACTGCTGCGCTGCGTGTCACGGGTTCGTCACCGCACGGAACTACTATTTTTATGACCTACAGATAGTTGTTCCGCGTCTGGCTGTTTGTGTATGTGAGTTTAAATGTTTGTAAACACACCCACGATACAGGAGAAACTCCTAGTGTAAACGTTGAAGAAGATTATTTCTAGTCCAGCGTTTAAAATAAAAAAAAATGTTTAATCAAACTGGCCCTATTTCTTTTATACAAAAACTTTCCTTGGAAGTGACAGAGATATAATTTCGAATCGTGGTACTGTAAAATCAAGTTTTTTTTAAGTATCAATTAGAAAAAAGCACTGTGGTCTATCTGACACAATTTAACCATACGGACTCGCAAACTCACGTAGGTACTGCTATATAAATCAATATTTCCTTAAAGCTAAAATTGTGCTTCCGCACACAACAATTTCGAAGAACAAAAATTACCAGTTCATCAACTCAAGCTTGAAGTCAAATAAATACCTTTAGCGGTAGAACAGGATTAGAAAACTTTTCAAAATGATTTTAGTAGCGTTTTCCATTTGTTCTAGAACGTTATTTATGAAGCTGTCGTTTGCTAGAATATAATCAAATTCAATTCTATGGCGATCAGTACCGTGGGCTTAAAATGCTTGAGCATAATCATGATAGAATAAGAAGCATTTCGATAAAATTCACGTGAAGTGACAATTCATAATAATATGCTGAATTTAAAGTGACTCACATTACGCCTAATGAAAACTAGAATATTGTGTTCATTCGTCGGTTGAAAATTGTCTTTGCCGCTTAGAATTAGCTCTTTAATTTTTTTCTTTCACAATTACACGTTTCAAGTTGCCTTTAGTTTTTAAGCAACATCTGATTGTTTGAACACTGGCATAAAATCATCATCATAAATCTATATTATATAACTAAGATCAAGAGACATTAACGCAACAGATCGTTCCCAAGTAGGGCAGAACTACAATACAGTGCATATTGCTTACATTACAGTCGCAAGGCTGAATAACTGCATATGTATGAGTACACAAACACATGCAAGGAGGTCGTTTCATAAATCATGACCGATCTGCCTTCTGCCTGTTTACTCAGCAGAAGGTAAGCAATAACTATTTTCATGACTTCAATGTTGAATATTGCATTACAAAAGAAAGGCCGTATGATAAAGCAATTGCTGTATATGGTAGTGCCTTCCTTAAGCCTGCTTTTATGAGAATGATTGATGGTGTCTTCATGAAAATGACTGCTGCCAGTCAATACGGTCCAAATTTGGATGTAATTCCGTTATCTGTGTCTTTATTAGCGTTTTGGTTTCGGGTATCAAGATGTCGTGACGTCCTGTTATGTCATGTTCAATTACACGGACTAACTGACGGTAAGGAAATTGCAAAATATCGAAAAAGAATTTTGCCGATGCGTTTCGAACGAAAGCATTTTTTTATAAATACAGGTTTTAAGTCTCGTGTACATCGGATATTCCACTAGCAAATATTGAAATTTTTATTTTATCTGAGTTCAAAAGATCCGGATTGAAAAACACATTTAAGCTTAATTTTGAAATTTAAAACGCAAATGTTTCACGAAACAATATATTATTTACTCGCCACACATAAAACCAAGGTTTATTGAAACACGCACTTCTCACTTTTAAGTAAAATGGCTGTGATAAATCTCTGAATGCACATGCCAAGGCAAAAATAATAAAAAGTAATTTACAAGCGGTTTATAAATTGGCAACTCTTTAAAAGAGGCGTCGGAAGCTTTTAGGGCGATTCACACTTTACTGTTTCATGTATTTTTGACAGTTGCATGGCATGCTTGTTGCATAAAACATTAAAGGTCGGACATGTTTACACGTCTGTTATGAGACCATGTCTTTCCATTGAATGTGCTTTTAAAGACTTGCCGGGGACAGAATTAATGAAACAGATGGTAATGACTACAGTTTACATAATTTCTCTGTATTTGTCTGCGTCTGAATCACGGAAGGAACTTATTAATTTTAAGGATTAACGCTTTTCTTGATCGTATTATTTGGCCTGTTTTATCTCTCTGCTGAGCCAAACTCCTTTCTAAGTTTTTATTAATTCAACAGAATAAATAAAAACGCAAATAGATATCTGCTCTTTAAGCATCGTCATGTTCCTATTATAAGTTTGTTGGGCCGGAAATAAATGCGCATAATTTTATTCCTATTTCAAGCTGTTTATTGTTGTGAATCTGACTTTAAAATCGCACCCTGCAACAGCTGCTGTGAAAGACGTGTGACATTTCAGACCACGGTCGCCCGGCGTGAGTCTGACCTTCAATTTGTGAGTCAGACCTTTCATCGTTGCATGTAACCCTTTATATGTTATTTCCATAATTTTAATATCACCCGCAGACCTGTTTAATCAATGAGTGAGTCATTTGTTTACGAATTCTGCTTTAATTGATACGCGGTGAAGTCTGGATTTCCCTTAAAAGGTTGTTGCATAATTTAATTTGCAAACCGTCTGTTTTCCGTCTTGCTGGTTGGTAGAATTTTATTTTTATATTATTTGGTGTCAGAATACGTTCCAAAATTAACTAGTTTCTTATCGGTATTCACATCAGCATATTATTTATTTCAATATATTACAAGTTCTCCAACATCTGAAATTTAAGATTGCCTATTTGTATTCGATTTAGGTGTAATGTTACTATTTTTAATTCCCATTAGTAAACTGTTTTTCACCATTAATGATATGTAATTAAATATCTGCATAGAGACAGAGCTGCAAAATACGTAATATGTAGTTGTTTTCTTAAAAATATAAACTTAGCATAGTATAATATGATATTTTCTGAAATAAACAATAAAACAGTTATAAATATTGTCATTATTTTTGCTAGCACCTTAAACTTATTTAAAGTGTTAATTCGAAGGCTCATTTCCAAAACTGGAAGTCATTACACACAAAGTAAAAATATGTCATTACCCTCATTGAAACATTTATATGTACTTTTTGAGGCTTTTAACTCACGACCTCCACTAATGATGTTGTGACAACAGGCTTTTAAGAATAATCTACTAATTACCATTAAGTTTGTTGTACTGAGTAGTTTCAATAGCCACTTTTAGCAATGTAAAGTTTTTTTTTTGCAATGGTTAGATTTATTATTCAGACCATTATTATTATTTTTAAAAGCCTAATCAGTTCCACTGCTGGGCAAAGGCCTCTCCTACTCCATTTCAACTCTCTTAATGTTTTGCTTTCTCTTGTCAATCAGTCAGGAACGAGTCCCAATTGTGTTTACTGGGACTTCCTCGGTGAAAACGACAACCTTCAGGCATCCACTGTGTGACGGTTTTGACCAATCTGTCCTGATTCATCCTTTAAATTTGACTTACTCAGTCTCATTTTTAATCTTGCAGACTTATCGCCAACATCAGCGATACCTTTCTTGGAGATTAAGAGTGTTGCGCAGTGAGTTTGACATTTAAAACAGTACGCTTATTATTATTATTTATACTCTTAACATCGATCTTGTCTGAAGGATATCTCTGTCCTCCGGACAAGATTCGTCTGTCAACTATGGGACGAGCTAGCCCTATTAACTCGAGTGCGTCTATCCGTAAAAATATTTTAAAAGGTTCATTCATTGCTGTGCTATGACCAAAATGCAGGCAAATACAGAAGCTTATCTATTTCACTGCCATGCGTGGGAAATAACTGTCATTTGGTCAATCTGTTTAAAAAATAACTCCACCCATTCAGGAAATATTAAAATCTGCATGTTACCTTGAAACGTGATTAGAGTCTGTCCCCACGAATGCTAAAAATATTCGTGTTCTATTGCGTAATTTTAGCCCCTGTGGGTCCAAACAATACGCCCCCGCCTCGTTTGGCATCACATTCGCACAACTGGGTAACTGTCTACTTCCTGGCAGGGTAACATTGAACCACTTCTCCGAGCGGCCAAGTGCACCGAGGATGTTATTACGTGGACCAAAATAGAACGAATTTAAAATTAGGTGCGCAATCATTAACGGTCCTAGGCGATTTGCTAGGAAATACAAAGCGTATTAGAAACGTGAAATTAATATCTATCGTATATGTTTTAGAAATGCTACACTTGAAATCAATGTCGAAGTTCCTCTCATTGTCTAATTTAGCTAAACAGATGTTTTGAATCCCATTCAGCTACTTTTTTCGCCATTAGATACTGTTAAGATAAATAAATGGTTTGACCGATTTGGATGACCAGGTGAACTATGTATGGTAGATCATTTTGAAGAACTGGGACCGAAACCTGTTAGTAGTGAAAGTTTTTCAATACAAAAACCTGATTGTTTGATATTCAAAAAATTGCAAAAATGTTGACGTTGGATAAAACAATAAAAATAATTGCAGGAAGATAGTAGAACTAAGCCAGCACATTAAAGACACGTGAATATGGTACATGCAACATTAAAACGAATAAAGTCGAGAACTTTAGTTTGTATCTTGTATACCATCTGTAAATAAAAACTAACGTCACGTAAACCAATATGTAAGCTGGGGTGTGTAAGATGGAGAATAATTAAATGTGTAGTCGAAGGCGTCGGGACAGTACAGCCGGTACTAAAATCGTATAAGAGATATAGCATGAAAGACGCTTAAAACGTAGCCCAGACTCCAGATGCCGTTATCAATGAAAGGAAGCGCGTAGATTCAAATTGCCGGCTAACTGCAGTTGCAATAATTGGAGAGGTGGAGACTGTAATAGACCGCAGGGGCCCGTTTTGCCGTATGATATTCTGTCCTATATTTAGATGACAGTTTGCAAGAGGGATGTTGTGATTTATATAATAACAAGATGACCGACCGGTCGTCCTACCTACCAGTTACACCTCTGCTACATATATCACCTTGTTCATCTCTGTTTGTATTGCATTGATAAATATTTATAAAACAAGTGGATGCTGCATTGCATTGCGGCTGAAATTCAAAACCATGTGACAACAGATTAACATTAATACAAATGGACGTTATATACCACACGTCATTTAAGCGTCACAATTGTTAGTCAGAACAACTACGCCCATTACATGATCATTTTTTTTATCTTGATTGATGTTTACAGTTTAGTAATTTGTTTATTTGTCTTTATTCCAGGTGCTGTGATCAAGTCAAGATGACGTGGCTTCGGGTGTCGGCGTGTTTCTTGGCGCTGTCCGTGCTGGTTGCACCCACCCTTGCAACTGTGTGCCCCGACGGATGTGTATGCAACACCACACGCGATGGTCTTCACCGTGCCACTTGCAGTAGTCTCCCCGAATTGTACAAGTTCACTCTTCGCAAAAAACATCACAACATCAACATTCTCGATCTGTCGCACAACAACATCACGAAACTCAACCACGAGCTCGACCGGCTTACAGAAGTTGTCACTCTGGATCTCTCCACGAATGGCATTCAAAGTCTGAATAAATTTTTCCATAATGCAAAGAAATTAGTGCATCTTAATCTAGCTAATAACAGGATACAAACGCTTTCCTTCGTTCATTTACCTTCAAGCGTTAGTTCATTAGATTTAACTAACAACTTATTGAGAGATGTACCTTCAGATATAGGACATTTGGTCGGTCTGGAGCATTTAGAAATGGAGGGAAACCCTCTGGACTGTTCGTGTGAAAACTTATTGGCACGCGATCGTTTGCTTCATGCAAACGTTTACATAGATAATGTCAAATGTGCTTCACCTACAAAGTTCAAAGGGAAATCATGGTTAGAACTGAAGTCGAAAGATATTTGCAAAGTTCCTAAAACGGAAAATAACTTTATGGATATGATGATGGGTGATCAGCCTATTGATGCAGTGAAGATTGGAGAAGAAACTACTGCTCTAAAATCTATGCCCCTTGTAGCTAAAAGTGATTTGGAGGATGGCAATGTAATACAAGGAAGTGCTACAGTGGAAGACGATGATCAGCTACAGTTCTTGAAAGTAGGACATAACTCCTCGCCGTCGCCTTATAGCCAGATAGAAGGTTCAGGCGATGGTGACGATGCTGAACACACTACAATGATCATCTTTATGAAATCTAAAATGCAAGAAAATCCTGATGAAGGTTTTACAGCTGAAAATGAACAGACTACTGAAGATCCGATGGAAGGATCCGGAGATCCTATTCTGGCGTTTGAGGGATCTGGTGATCCTGACTTCACAACCACCACACCCTACGTACCATTAAACACAGGGCCAATTACTAGAATTGATATAGATGATAATGAAACGACAAGTACCGAATATCCCCCGCTCGAACCTATGTCACCTATATTCCAGGGTGGAAATGACTGGCGCACTAACGAAAAACCTCCGGAACTTTCGACGGAAAAACCAACTTCGCCCACCCCTCGTGACACTACAGAGTTTCAACAAATTCGAGTAACAAAAGCATCGGAAGTACACGGACAAATTGCTGACAGTGAAAATCCAGCACCACATAAAACAGGCACGTATGTTTGCATTGCGATTATTGTTATATTACTAGTAGGCCTGATTGGATTTGCGATAATCAAAGGACAGATGCGAAAACGAAGAGACAAAAGGCTTCTTCGCCAACAAAAGAGAGATGTAGAAAAGGCATCGAAAGAAATGGTAGATATGAATAAATCATTGTTGGGAAAACCGGCCGGCTTAGAGGCTCCTGTAGACAAAAAAGTAAATGGAAAATACGAATTAGTCCCTACACACGAGACACCGCAAAAGAAAAGTGAAAATGGAGAACTTGGCAATGGTGTCAACCACACCAACAATAATGGTCTAAGAACTGATAGTCCGAGAGACACGAATCAAAATAAGAGCAGTTCAAGAGATAACAACTTAGTAGATGATAGACCACAACAACATGAGACATCTTTTGATTCGGAACCTGCTTCTCCCGATTCAAGAAAAGATACCAATTCATTATCGAGTGAAGACATTTTTGTACCCATTAACGATGATGATACCCCCCCTAAACTGAACGGCACTGGTGACTCCGATATTTCTCAACCATTAATAAATGGGGACCAAAATACTGATTCTGATTTTTTGTCACCATCTCGTGAATACGTTCCGGTGTACTCGCCTGACATGGGCCGAGTACGCATAAAGATGACGGAGACCCCTAAACCCAAAACACCGGTACTAGTCACCAGAAGTAGATCGAACGCTGGAGACATCATCATAACTCCGTCAGACGCGCTCAAGCCGACCACTTGAAATCCGGCCTCAGTTGAAAGGACAATAATACTTCGTGTATATCAGTGTCAAACAACAAACACTTCACCATTGGCGAAATTCTGTGATTATATTGTGCGTGTAGTCAGGTCAAATCTCGAGTGTGAAGAATTGAAATCGATTAATTCGATTGTATGTAAGTCTAGAACTTTTGCTGCCAAAGTGTGTTTGTAGTCGACAGTGCCTTTATTTTAACTTTGTTAGTGGTATAATATATTTATAAAAATATATTGCGCAATAAGAATAAAAATATTTTTATACGTGTAAAAAGTGTTGCCATGTTCATGTTAGTTGTAAAAGTCTTGTTAGTAATACATGAAATTCATATCGTAACTGTACGATGCTACGAGTGGCGACCGATTCATGTTGTTGTACAAACATTGTGTCCTGTGTCTCTGTTTGGTACGTTTATCTTGCGTTATCTATGTGTATAGTATGATGGGGTACAATTCTTGAATTGTTACATTTCAATGGTTGTGTACTTACTTTCTACCCTGAGAATATTTATCTAAACAATTATGTATAACAACGTAAGGTCCAACTGGCTATGTTTAGTTATTGTTTTCTCATTTCCTGTGGAGAGATTCATTCTTTCATGGTCTGGCTAAGCATAAGTTCCTTAGTAATTTTATTGAGTTTAGATTTTAAGAATGTGATACCATTTATTTTAAGTAATCTGAACTATTTTCTATGTATGTATATAACTAATTCAAATTCTATTAGTGTATATTTCGTAGATCTTTGTATTTAATTTGAATTATTTTATTTTGAATCTAAGACGCTGCTTTTAATTAATAACTATCTTAATGCTTTTACTGACCTTATTTAAATTGTTAATGAATAGTTAACTTTTAAACGTATCAACGTTTTTTTTATTGAAAATCTGAATTTTAAATTGAGAATATAGAACAAAACAGAACAATAAATAGTTCAGTAAGCAAATATAAAAATTAATGTATTTTTATTTCAAAACTATTTTACGATATAAATGGTTGAATCAAGTTTTTCTTTGTTTTAATGTATTTGACCCTGTCCCTAAAAACGCAAAAAAAAATGTCAAAGAAGAAAACTACCTTATGGTGAAAACGCCAGGGTAGCCCTCGAAATACTAATACATAATTTTTCGACGTTTTTTGCATTTTACAGGTCAGTGCCAAGTAGTATGTTGATTAAAATATAAATTGTGACCGTTGAAATTATGGGTTTTCTGAATTACAATCAATTAAATCATCAACACAACCCTCGAGTTCTTTTGAAAACTGACATAATGAGGATTACTTTTTCATACAATGACCTTTGTATTATATTGGTAACGGTCGCAATTTATATTTAATTTAACATAAAAAATTGCAAAAAACATGAGAAGTTTTTAATTTCCCGGGCTAGCCTAGAGCCTCAACCTTATCGAAGGCCGCCGCACAGTAAATATTGCAAAGCTGTCGCATACACGCATCAAGCTATATATTTCCAGCCTCATTTATCATAGATTTTCCGTACAATTCCGTACGATGATCTGCATAAGCTAGTTCAGTAAAGCTTAATTGGGTGCCGTGCTTACCTACGAATGATATTCTTCCATTGAAAGAAAGATCAAAATCCAATCAAAGATTTCCCGGTTCGTTACCGGTATCTGATCTGCAAGTTATCCAAGATCCAGCTTATTAATTTAAATGTAGGCTACGTTATTTAAAAAGTCTTACGAACTGACAAGGCAGAACAACTAAGCACTTTTGTACAATTTGTTTTCATAAATCAACTGGTTTGGAAATATTGCTTAATTTAGCAAGTTTGTCTTGTGTTTAGTCCAACCCTTCACATGATACGGAATCTGTAGATTATGGTTATGAAGACGAACTTCACGATAAAATTGCCCTACGAACTAGTAGCGACATCTGTCTTAAAATAATGTTATCACCATGTAGGTAATATAACAAGTGGAATGGTCAGAAACTTAGTGAAACGATAAAAATGTCGACAACCTAACTATAATCATAAGCTATTGTTTCTCTTTTTGATAGATATCAAGTAATTAATGTCTTATGCATTTCTAAACAATACAATGCTTTTGAGGTGATGATTTTGAAGCTAGTTCTGATGAATGTTAATAGATGGCGTTTACATAAAGTTTTAAAATGTTTGAGTAAGGTTCTTTGCTCACGGATTAGGTCATACCAGAGAGGGTCATACTCTGGCGTTTGTCGCGGCCGTTTTATATTTTATCTTCATCGCTCCAAAGTGTGTTGGATTCGCATTAAAGTTCTTTGCCGATGGTTGCATTTAGTCTACTTACAATAAGTGCAGTTTTTGTAACAGTTTTGTTGAGGCTTCCGATGTAACGAAAAATTAAAATACTTTTGTTAGAATAATTATATTTCTCATAAGTATTAAAATTCTTGTACTATGTTGGTACATGCAACTCTTATATACTATCTTAATGAATAATTCATACACTTAAAAGGACGCATTGTTATATACTACTTTTACGTATACCTATTTATTTATAAAATTTATAATCTCTCTCAAAAGTCGCTTTCTCTGATGTCATCATTGGAATATCTCCGATTTTGGGGCCGCAGGGGTCTTTCCAATTCTGCTTGAACTTCGACAGTAGTAGTATAGTCATTCTGGGAGTCATATTCTGCATTGTACTCAGACATGCGCCTGCGTCGAGCACCGGGTGACTGTTCTAACTCTGCTACCTCATGGCTGCCATATCTACTGATTTGTCTCCTCGGTCTATGACGTCGGCGATCATTTGAAGCTTCAGATAGTTCAACATCTTCCATCACAGAAATATCTCCGTTTCTCTCAGTTTCCTCCAGTAAATCTCCACTAGACTTGGTTTTCCTTCGACCGCGTTTTCTCTTAGTCTTACCCGTACCGGTTTCATTCAGAGAATGACAGGATGCACTCACTTTTGGCATTGAGAGAGCTTCATCGTACGATGGTGGTGCAATCAGATCCCTAGGATCTGGTGTGTTGCACAAGGCTTCTTGTTCTGCACGTATTCTTAACTGCCTCAGCCTATCTCTTGCCTCTTCCACTTGTCTTTCTCTCTCAGCTTGCAGAGCAGCTAAGCGACGGTGCATAGTCCTTCTTATACAATTCACTAACAGAAGGCATAAAGTTAATCCTACTATCATTACAGTTATGAACCATATTACACCGTCTGGATTTGGTAATTTTTCGTTGGGATTCCAAACAAAATAACAGGCTTCTAACCATGACTGTCCAATCAATGTAATAGGGCTATTGCAAACGAGGTTGTAAGATTCTTCCTTTTTGTTAGGTTCTAGAGTGACAAATTCATAGAAATCATACATGTTTCCGTCAGCACAATCACATCTCCACATGTTATCACTTAAATCGAGTCTTTCTAGGTATGGATTGGACTCAAAATAAGACCTTCTCCAGATGGTAGTAAATCTATTACCAATAACACCTAAACCTATAAGTCGAGGAAGCATGAAAAAGGTATAATTATTTACAAAACTAAGTCTGTTATAGTTGAGGTTTAAATACTTTAACGTGTTAGAAGATATACTATCGGGTATGTGTGACAAAAGATTTCTGGATAAATCTAAGTCTATAAGACTCTGCAACCCTTCCAAAGAATCTTGTCCAATATTGCTAATTTCGCATGAACTTACATCAAGAACAGTCACAGAGTTAGATTTCAAATGATCAAGAGTCGTGAGGTAGTTTCGAGATAATTTCATTTGTGTTAATGAAGGCATTTCTAGTAGGGTATCTTCTGGTATAGTCGCTATTTCATTCCAAGACAAATCTAGATACTTTATGAATGTCAGTCCTCGGAATGTATCGCTTTTCAGCGATCCTATATTATTGTAAGATAAATCCAAATATTCCAGCAAAGTGTTATTGACAAACTCATTGCTACTCAGAAATCTAATCATATTATGGTTAAGGATTGCTCTTCTAAGATTAGGAAAACCCTGCAGGTTTGGTTGTAATACATTGCAGTATGATATGTCTAAATATCTTAAAGAGTCCGAAAATAAATTATACGCAGATGCCGACAGCTCCAAGCGATAGTTGTGAGACATTTTTAAGTAAATCAATGATGGTAAGTACATTAATTCGTTGTGATTTATTGTGCTAAGAGCACAGTTACTGACGTCGAGGCTCTTTAATGAAGATGATATAATACTTAGTATTCGAACTAAAGGATTTGAATTTAATTTAAGCGACTTGATGTTAGTTAGACCACTTAAAGGCGACCTTCCGTGTACGGAATCTATTTCACAGTGCTCCAGTATCAAAGTTTCTATAGAGGGACTTATGATCAGCTCTCTATTTGCCAAGTTTCCCATTGTTTTAAATTTATTGAAGGATAAGTCTAATGTTTTTAGGCTTGTTGCTGACTGGAACACTTCGTTGGGGTTTAGACTTAGCCACGAATCAAAATCATTTCTGGATAAGTTGAGCTCTTCAAGAGCCGTGAGGTTATGCAGTGCATCTTGTGGCAGTTCGTTGAGACGATTTCCACTTATGTCCAAGCTGACCAAATTGTAGAAGTTACGCAAATTCTCAGGAAATGAGGAAAATTCATTATTCGAAATATTCAGCTTCATCACCTGTAAATAAACAAATAATATCGATTAATTTTACCATACGACAAACCGGGACAAGATGATTTGTTTCGCTTTATAGACCGGGGGCTAAGTCTGCTATTACAATAGTGTCAGAATGGTCGATCACTGATCGCATAATGGTTGATTTTGACAAGTTTAGTATGTAGTAGATTACCTAACTTGTCAAAATTAACCATTATGCGATCAGTGATCGACCATTCTGACACTATTGTAATAGCAGACTAAGGCCCCTGATCTATTGACTATAACTTGACTGATATTTTTCGCGAGAGTAGATCTCTTTTTGTTCGAATATTCGGGGGTTTAGAACAGTTTTGCATGTATACATTTTATAATATTTTATGTTTCTGATAAAAATTTACTGACAAATCCCTGAGAAGCAACATTGAAATAACTATGAATTCATGTTATTATGTAAATGGAAAAATATTCAACTACTAAATTAGTATGCAGCATAACGACATAACGTGAATAAGAAACATTTTAGGCCATTACCCGAAAACATTTTAGTTAAGAAAATGTTAAATACCTGACTGCTGAATCCATCTGGTAGACTAGTCAATCCTCTGCGTGAGCAATCAATATTAGTTTTGTCTGTACTGCACATACATGTATAGCAGAGCTCACCGAGCCCTTCGTCAAAATTTGCTGCTCCTTTCGTTAAACTGATGAGTGTCAGAACACATAGTGTTAGGGGTAATCGAACCATTACGTCTCGATCTCATTACTGCCTGAAAATAAAAGTAATACATTGTTATTTTTTTATCTTTGTCCATCAGATCTCAGAGTTAAATTGTTGTGACAATTTCAGCGGGTTAAATATGTGCAGTGCCAGTCAGGGTAGTTCATAAGCAATTACAGATTATGACATCCGTTTCAGTCATTTCATTAATATCGTCCCTTTATGTGTGATACAGACGAAGTGAATCAGATAGAACAACATTTGAAATATTAATCATCAATAAATTACTAATATTATAAAAGCGAAAGTGAGTTTGTTTGTTTGTTTGTTTGTTACCTCTTCACGCTTTAATGGCTACACCGATTTTGATGAATTTTGGTACAGAGATAGTTGGGAACCAGGAGACGGACATAGGCTAACTTTTATTTTAAAAAAGTGGGATGTGAGGGAGAAAGAGGGAAGAAAAGGGAAAACTTAGCGTTGCTATTACAAATCAATAAGGCGCAAGAGGAACTGTGTTACCCCGAATTTAACGCGAGCGAAGCCGCGGGCAAAAGCTAGTCATCAATAAATGTACTTCTAAATTGAGTCATCATGTAATTTAAATCATCAGTTCATCATTAACTAATAAATCACTTCTAAATAGTTCTAGAAAAACATTTATAGTTGAGTATTGAGCTGTATGTGTAAACAGTGAAATTGCAATAACTGTTTTACCTGGTAAAATATAACTAGATACTATGACTTTGAAAGCTTAAGCCCTGCTGAATAAAATAAAACTGAATTAAGAACCTTCTCCGTTTTTGACGTATAAAACACACATTCATGACCATGAAGAACCGGGGTTCCGGGTTGTTCTGGAGTTGTGACTTTTTCGAAAGAGGTATAGTGGAACCTCGGAACATAAAGGGCAAAAGAAGGCAGATAGATGGGTTTTAGTTCAGCAATAACAGTCTGACACTCCCAAAGTTAAAACAGTCGATGAAGAAATCAATTACCCGATTAATAAATACCGGCTTCAAAATGTTTAATGCTTAAAACATTTTCGTAGAAACAGTAGATAACCACAAATTTCTCAAAAAACAGTCTCTGTAATTGTTTCTTCATATCACAAGGAAGGAAAACTAGAAAACACATATATCACATTGAACACCTGCTCACTAACATTTCTTGTCACGCACAATGTTCCGAAACTGTTTATGAAGGACTAAAGGCTAGAACCAAAAAACTATTTAAGTACTATGAATAACCGCTGCATCAGTACATACAACAGTTTTATCTTTGTTATCAGCTATTGATAAAACAGTAGGATACTTAAATTTGGGTCGACTTTGCGTATCTGAATCGAAAACGTGAAGTAAATCCAGAACAATAGTACTAAAATTAGGTTTTCATTGGATGAATATAAAATATATAGGTATCATACTAATGAACTATTCAGGGCTAGAGTTGATATAGATGAAATTCAGCTCTTTTTGGTGTTTAAATAGATTATACTTTTGAATAAAAATTTTGAACAACGAAATTCTTTTAACGGCTGGAGGAGATACTTACTGACTTAACTAAAGACATGAAAAACGTAAGTTTATTTTCAGATGTAGATGCAGTTTCAAGTGGTTGTTGACCTCGATAACCAGGTGTTTAATTACTGGTGTGTGGAGTACCAACCTATAAATATTGCTTATCCTACAGTTGCCTGCAAAAATGTACGTTATCTGATCTGACCGGTGTAATTGTATCACGAACACATTTCAATACAAATTATCTCATAAAAAAAAATGGAAAGTCTTCTATCATTTCAGGGTGAGGTTGCAGAAGAAGGAGTCTTTTATTGCACCTGGAAATGGCGGGCACTTATTTTTCAGGACTTAAAACAGTACTTACCCTTTCCTTACAATTTAATTCAACAATCATTTATGTAACTAACTCACATTATCTATACATTTCACTTATCTTCACTTTTCGTACTTCGTGTATGTAAAGTAAACACCTTAATCTGTCGTTTTTTTTTTGGAACAATTCTTTTAGTTTGAGACGTGTTGCCCACACGGTGCGATTACATTGTATGACTCAAATTTGTGACGTTATCACTGTTGATAAGAATGGCGAAAGCGTATGTACTAAGGGGCGCGGTAATCTGTACTTAGCTGATTCCTAGGGTTTTCTGTTAATATTGTTACGTAAGAGAATATAATAGGAAGCCGATTTATTTTTATGTTATACTAGCTGGCGCCCGCGGCTTCGCACGCGTGATATCGAAAAAAAGTATCCAATGTGTTATTCCAGACCATAATCAACCTGTGCCAAATTTCATCAAGATCCGTTCAGCCGTTTTGACGTGAAAGAGTAACAAACATCCAAGCATCCATCCATACATCATCACAAACATTCGCATTTATAATATTATAATAGTAAAAGGATCTTAACGGTTAAATTATATTCAAATAAAAGTAGACCATTATAATTTTATTGCTACTGATTTTAAAGATTTTGTTTTTATTCTTATTACTTTTTTTTTTTTCTTATCAAATCAAATTGGCATCTCATTCTTCTGTCATAAACTTTGTCATCTTTCGAGAAATATTTTTAAAATAAATATTATCTTCATTAAAAAAAAAAAAATTGGTTGTTTGTAAAGTAGGTTTACGATCGAGATGTTTACGTGATAACGTCTTATTGGTGATATAAGTTATCACCAGTAGTGACATCTAAAATGAAATTAAGTACTAATTTAAAGTTTTTTTTTCGAGCCAAGTAACAGATGGCGCTACCATCTTTATGAAATGTCGCTTGTGAGGTTTTGGTGTGACACAAGTTTCTGAACATGTCACCCGACTAAAACGATTTTAAAGACGTTATCACGTCAAAAAAACAAATCGACGAAAACTTGACTGTAAAACTTTTGCCGCCCTTTGGTCATTTAGAATAACGCTATCTGCCGCCAAATGTAAGAACTTTCTCTTCACTGATCCGACCACCCACCGTCCAAGGATGACTGTTTTTGTATTTCTCAAAACTGTTAACAGATGTCGCTACTAGTTCAGTTGTCACTAGTAGGGGTTGAAAGTAATAAAATAACGTTATTCAATTTATACCTAATATAATTATATTTACAAACATCTTAAAATAAAATATTATGTATTTTAAATAATACTTATTGGCAAGTCTTAGGTTTTAGAGCTAATTATTTTAAATAAATAAAATTATTTACAATTTCATAATTAATATAATGTACCTAGGACAGTCATCTCGGGCAATCACAAGCCCGATTGTTACGTAAGACTATGTATGTAGACTTATGATAGTGGTTGCGTTAACCTGTTTGGTTTTTTGTTTTGTTTAAACGTTGCCCCACACTAGGAATTCCTTCTGTATCGTGGGTGCGTTTACAAACTCACAAACACAAACAACCAGAACCGGAACAACTATCCGTAGGCCTTACAAATATTTGTTCCGTGCGGGAATCGAACCCGCCACACGCAGCGCAGCAGTCGATCGCTCACCCACTGCCCCAACCGTGTCGTCAATCTGTAATGAATGAGTTGCCGAGGTGCTCAGCCATCAAAATCTAAATCCAACTTTTGTCAAGACCACTTTAAGCTGACTTAAAATACATTTTTATTTGCTTTCAAGGGTCAACAACATCATAGAAATGTGTGGTGGTCATAAAATCACGCCTGTAAACCGCGAAGGGCTGGAGTTGTTCTTAATAAAGCACTCACATTTCACTTGTTTGGGCCTATGTAATCTATTGTCATATCAACCATGTCAATGGTAGCTAAATAAAATATGGCCTGATTTAAAATCAAATCGTTAGGGCCAGTTACACTGCAGGTAACAGTGGAATTCATGTTTTTTAAGGGAAATGGCCACTTCACAGAATATCGATATATTAATAGTACAGGGTCAGTATTAGTCAATCGATATTCTGGTATGTATTTCTACAGGGCGTCTCATAGACCGCCTGTCTGCTATCCTTGGCCTGGTCTCCGTCAGATCACCAATAGACCTGGATCGCCGGTAGTTTCTCGGTTCGTCTTCATCTACGAAATCTGGCAAAGAGTGGAAAGAGGAGTTCAAGCGAGGCATTAGAAGCGCTTCATCGTAGCTCGGTGGAGGATCCAAAGGCACCCGTAAAATAACAGATTCCACTCTAGGCACGGTAGCCGTGCCGTTGAGATTCAGAGTTGTGGTATCCGGAGGTGGCCTGGTCTGGTCAGGTCTAGTTAGAGACACCAGACTGCGACACACGCATGACGTCACCACTATACCGATGATAACACCCACCATAAGAGCTATAGTAGTGAACGGAGGAGTGGTCGTCTCCACCGGGTGCCACGTCCGAATGTACGCCTGCTGCCAACTCAACTGCGTCACATTCGATGGAGTGTAACAAATTAACGACTCTCTGTCAACGATCTTTGTTGGTTCCTTTGTCAGAAATTCATAAGTCAACAGAAGATTAACGCTAAAACCTTCGCAGCTCCAACGGTTTCCTTTCACATAGACTTCCCTCAAAAACGGGTTTGAAGCAAAGTGTGAAGTCGACCATACATCCCTGAACTCATTTCCTCTCAAATCCAGTACCGCTAGATGCGGTAACGATGAGAAGCTGTTGTCAGTCAACGCATTTATTGAATTGTAACTTAAATTTAGCTCTTGTAGCGTGTACGACGCGAGGTTCTCCGGAATCGCTTCAACTTGATTTATGGACAAGTCGAGTTCCAAAAGCGATCCCATTCCTACTAGTGAGTCGACGTTTATATTTGCGATTTGACAGCTACTCAAGTGTAGACTCCGCAACGAAGGAGATTGGAAACTGGGCACGTCAGAAAAGTAATTTCTGGATAAAATGAGACTGTCCAAGCTGTGCGCTTCGGAGAATACTTCGGGCGGCAAATCGTTAATTCTGTTCTCTGATAAATCGAGGAAACGTAAATTGGGCATTGTAGTGAATGCTTTGTCATGTACGGCATTTATTTTATTCTTCGAAAGGTCCAGGTTTTTAATGGAATATTTCTGTCCATTAGTTGTCCAAGTGTCATATAGGTTATTGGATAAATTGAGTGTTTGTAAACTGACCCAGTCTTGTAAATAGCTGGGAATGGAATGACTGAGGTGATTTCCTGACAAGTCGAGCGTTTCTACTCGAGAAAAGTTCTGCAGCTGCGCTGGAAACGTCCAGAAGTTGTTGTTCGATAACAGCAATACTTGAGCCTGAAATATGTAAACAAAAAATGTGATGTGAGATGTGTGTGATAACAACCAATAATAAGTTATACGAAGATTGCTTATTGCCTATTAAATGTCAATGTGCTATTATGAAGCTTGAAAATATGAAACAATCATGAGTCATCAAAAATTTTGTTCAATGTATAACTAGCTTTTGCCCGCGGCTTCGCTCGCGTTAAATTCGGGGTAACTCATTTCCCCTTGCGCCTTATTGATTTGTAATAGCAACGCTAAGTTTTCCCTTTTCTTCCCTCTTTCTCCCTCACATCCCACTTTTTTAAAAAAATATTAGCCTATGTCCGTCTCCTGGTTCCCAACTATCTCTGTACCAAAATTCATCAAAATCGGTGTAGACATTAAAGCGTGAAGAGGTAACAAACAAACAAACTCACTTTCGCTTTTATAATATTAGTAAGGATTATTACGAATACTGCAAAACTAAATCAGATAAGCTAAAGAAACCACTGATGCTGACAAAGCCATTTTTTTCATAATAATAATAATAGGGTCCTTCAGTATAGTTGTGAAAACAGAGGTACATTTTTAGAATAAATAATTTCGAATAGGCCTTTTATTTGAACACTTACATTTAATATTAAGGGAAATATGCTTTTAAAACTGTTGAGTCTTATTTATCTATACCAATACTAGCTGGCGATGATCGAAAAAAATGTCCTATGTGTTATTCCAGACTATAATTTACCTCTGTGCCAAGTTTCATCAAGAGTCGTTCAGCCGTTTTGACTTGAAAGAGTAACAAACATCCATACATCCTCACAAACATTCGCATTTATAATATACTAGCTTTCGCCCGCGGCTTCGCTCGCGTTAAATTCGGTATAACACACCAAGCAGACCTGCAATTTTTGCTCTTGCGCCTGATGGATTTGTAATAGCAACGCTAAGTTTTCCCTTTTCTTCCCTCGTTCTCCCTCATATCCCACTTTTTTTAAATAAAAATTAGCCTATGTCCGTCTCCTGGTTCCCAACTATCTTTGTACCAAAATTCATCAAAATCGGTTTAGCCATTAAAGCGTGAAGAGGTAACAAACAAACAAACAAACAAACTCACTTTCGCTTTTATAATATTATAAGTAAGGATAGTAAGGATTAGGATTATAAAGAGGAAAGATGTTTTGTTAGTTTGTATCGAATAGACTCCAAACTACACTGCACTGCACTCCACTACACTGATTTAAGAGCCTCTTCAAAATGCCTCATCAAGGCTAAATTAATACAACATGCATGACGTCATAACTGAATTTAAGCAAAGAGACAGATCCAGACAAAAATACAAAAAGTGTCTTCCATCCTTCCGATACTTACAGTAAAGTCCAACTCTTCGGGCAAGTCCTTCAGTCCTCGATTCGAACAGTCCAAATGCAATAGACCGTTCATGACGTAATTGCGGCATGGGGGCAAGCTGTCTTCCAGGTCTTCAGCCTGTCGTTTCACCACTCCTGCAGACACCAGGGCCGGCATCAGCCATACCAGTAGCGCTGGTAGTAATACATCTGCAAGGATAGAAGTTTTTTGTAACATGATGATAGACGTCATGAGGTTTGCCTTCTTATTAAGTGGAGACCGCGAATCAGCAAGCGCCAGGTGAAAATTCTATGTTCATTGGACATAGAATTTCCGTACCCGGATTGTAACCTCCGCCCGGGGTGGTTTTAATGCGGTAAAAGTCCCATACTCCCTGGTCTTATCCCCAAAGACCGGTCGCCTTTTGAAAGTTTCCCGCTGACAACAAATAAAAGTTAAAATCTTATTCAAATAGGGAAATATTATTTTTATAATGATTTAGAGAAGTATTTTTATAAAGTCTGAAAACAAAGTTGTCATCTTTGAACAATTAAAACGTTTTCAATCGCTATCACAGTTCACCGGTGTAGACACGACCATCAATCACCTATACAAAACTAGGTTATGCGATTCTCTAATTGAACCTGAAATGTATACAAAGGAAAACCATGCTATGCATAGATTAATGTGTCGCCGTGCATACGTAGGCCTCCATTTTATTATTTGTCCGACTGATACAGTATGCCAATTGATTACTGTCTTCAAGATAAAACAACGTTTTATCAGTATATCTGCCATGACGAGAAGTTACCCAATTTGTAAGAAATATTATTATCTTTAACTACGGGAGGTATTTTACTTGGGTATATTTAGATTATCATGATAACTTGAAGAATTTAAAGATTGTTGTCAACTTAAAATTAATACTGAGCATAGGTAACTAGAGTCTGTATTGAAAAACTATATTACGTTAATATTGTCAAAATTTAGAAAACGGAGGAAATAATAATGAAGCTGCTTTGAAGTGCAAACAGAAAATATGATTTTGATAATAAGAAGCACAAGTAAAAAGCTGTCAAGTGCGAGTCCATAATCTATAAAAAACAGCAAAAAAATCATGCTTGTTAGATTCGAGCTTCCTTAAATATTTTTTTTAACTCTATTAGTTATATTTGTGCAACAGAAATACATCATTTGTAAAAATTACACGTGTCTAACTGTCACGGTTCATGAGATAAAGCCTGATGACAGACGGACGGACGGAGAGCGAAATCCTTGTCTTTAATTTTAAAGGTTCCTTTAAAATCAGACAGTCAGAGGCAGAGCTATACCACAGCGATATAGAAGAATCTCGAAAAAAAACAGGAATCACAGGGAAACTTCTAATTATACAAGATGGCGAAAGCAATTCGATAATAAATTAAATTACGTACTATATCCAAAAATACAATAGCATATAGGCACTAGTTTAGTCAAAGGACACTATTTGTCATTTTTTATATGATGGGCTGGCATCGACAGGTTATCGCCCCCCGTATCGGTAGTAATACAAAACACATGGAGCTCGTTTCTAAATAATAACGTCTTCTCGGACCAATCTTAAAGTAAAGCCGCGCTTGCCTAGATAGGTCTGTGGATGTGTGACCACCCGAACTGAGTTTCCTCTGTCCCTCCGAAAGCACGTTAAACCATTGACTACGTTAGACCGACTGTCGTTTATAGATCTTTGACAGTCATTACTGGGTGTCGCAGACGTAACGAAACGGGTAGTGCACCCCAAATGGAAATGGGTTGGGTACGTGGCCCGAAATGAGATGTCCTAGTTCAAACGCATCCTGAAATGAAAGCCGTGGGGTGAAAAGCGCCCTCCAGGACGACCACAAATGCACTGGAAAGATGACGTGAGGAGAGTCGCTGGTTCGAACTGGACACAAAGAGCGCAACACGGAGAGGAATGGAGGAAGTTGAAGGAGACCTACACCACAATGGTCGAAAAAGGCTAAAGAAGTGAAAGAAAAAGGCTGGTTGTCAGTGGCCCGAAAGATGGAACTAGTCTTATCAAGACTGGATTGGACTGGACTGGATTTTTGTAGTTGTTTGTTTGTACCAAATATGCTCCGAACTACTGGACTGATTATAACCATTTTCGGTCAAAAGGTAAATTTACAGGAAGTAACATACGCTATATAACATACTAGAACGCATAAAAGCCCACTACTCATTGGGTGAAACCGCTGGGCAGATATAGTTTTAAATATTCCTATGAACTAAAAGTACCAGTGTTTTCCTTTTTTGTCCTATTGTCCTCATCACCATGTATTATAATAGACATGGACTGGTTATAAATTGTAATTAATATAAAAAATAAATAAAAATAAAATAAAATTTATTCAAGTATAAGTAAAACTATGATTTACATTAATCGTCATAGAGGAAAATTAATTCTAACTATTATGTAGACCTGCCTGATCTAGGTTTATGAAAACCTGTGTTTCAGGCCATCAATTTACGTCAAACATTTTAAAAAGAGGACATTAGTAAATTTATTAGTAGCTAACTTATAGAAAAGACATATTATTTTCAACGACTTAACAAGTAAATTATTTAGGTATATAATATTAAGACTTCTATATTATTAAATATTATGTTATTTTATCGAATGTAAGATATAATATTATGTTAAAATAAATTAACGAATAATGTTAAAGTAGATAGAGTAGATTAGGTAAACAGAGACTTTTATTAGAGTGTGTACATACAGACTTTATTTCACAATTTCTAGTAGTTTTTCCGTGTCTGCATAATTGTGTTTTGCCAGGTATTCCTGAACTAGTAGATTACACCTATTATAACTTAAACTATAAATCTTTAGTACTCTGTTAAACTGGTTATATAAGTAGGGTCCCAAAAATAAGTAAAAACGATTAGCAAAAGCATGTTTCGTCCGAAGGTTAGCACAAACCAAATCTTTTCTCCTCCTATCTGAGGGTACTGGGTTAAAATAAAGTTCAGTGTGTTGTAATAAGATCACGTTCAAAACAAACAATTGACGTACTGTTAGCACCTTGCATGCTATATAAAGCTGATGTGTAGGGAATCTGAATGGACGAAAAGTAGCAACCTTTAAAACTGCTCGTTGGGCGCGTTCTAGGGGCAGCAAAATTGATTTAGCGACACCACCCCAGGATGTTATGCAGTAGGTAATGATAGATTGACACAAAGCCAAATAAACCTGCCTAATTAATCGAAAATGGGCAATGTGACGTAAGTTTTTGAAAATGTAGATTAGTTTACGCACTCTGGTGCATAATAAATCGATGTGTTTGCGGAAGTTCAGATTTGAGTCAATCGTAATACCTAGATATTTGATATGGTCTGTTTTCGCTAAAGTGGGACAAGTGCATGCAATGTCAGCATTATGTAAATTACAATTGTTATGCGCTTGAATGCTTAGATTAGTAAGAGTTGGATAAGCGTTTCTCATTGTAAATAATAGGTATTTTGTTTTGTTTATATTTAGTGTTAAGAGATTTTTATGAAGCCAGTTAGACACAGTATTAAAACCTTTCTGTGCAACATCATAGACGTCGACTGTTGATTTAGCTGCGAACAGTAGAGCTGTATCATCCGCATATGACATAATGACACCATTTTTGAGTGTCAAATTGCATAGGTCATTTATATATATTAAGAACAAGGTAGGACCCAAAATACTGCCTTGTGGGATTCCGTAACAGGTATTTTTAAGCTCAGAACTGATGCATTGACCTATTTTTACACACTGATGGCGGTCGCTGAGGTAATCAGACAACAGTTGCAATTGTACACCCCGTATTCCCATCATCTCCAGCTTGGATAAAAGCAAGGTACAAGAAATTGTATCAAAAGCCTTGGCTAGGTCTAAAAATATCCCTATTGTGTGCATGCCGTTATCTAGGTTAGTGCTTATAAAATTAGTCAGATGATGAACAGCTTGGCTTGTAGATCTTTTAGGCCTAAAACCAAATTGATGATCAGAAAGTAATTTATTACTTTCAAGATATTTTATTAATCTAGAGTTTATAATTTTTTCTAATATCTTTGAGAGGCCTGTTAGAACTGAAATTGGCCTGTAGTTATTTACACAACTCTCATCTCCAGCTTTAAACACTGGGGTAACAAGTGCTTTTTTAAGCAATTTAGGAAAAATTCCTTTTGTTAAACATAGCTGAAAAATGTGTGTCAAAGGAGGGGCAATGAGGTATTTAAATCTTTTGAGTATGCTATTTGGTATGTCGTCACACCCTAGGGCACAAATTTCCTTTAATCCATCTATTATACCTACTATCTCATTTACATCGGTATCTAATAAGACGAAAGAGTTTTGTGTTGCGTATGTCATAGTTTGGCTTTGAATGGAATAACTAGAAAGTAAGATTTTCTCTGCTAAGTTTTTTCCTACGTTAATGAAGTAGTTGTTAGCTTTATTTGCTGCTTCAGTAGGGCTTAGCTCAGAAGATAGAAGATCAAAGGCTGGTTTGGAATTTTTTGATCTAAAAGTGTTAGTTTTTATGAATTTCCATATAAGCTTGCTGTTTTTACCTGCTTTCTGTAGTTGACTCTGATCATATTGGTTTTTTAGCTTTTTCAACAGATTATTACAGAAATTCCTATACCGTTTGTATGTAATTGCTAGTAGTTTATTATCCGGTGCATTTTTCGATTTTCGGTGGAGTTTATCTCTATGTCTGATACAGCGAACCAGTCCGGGCGTAATCCATGGTTTAATGTTACTATACTTGCTAGGTATTATTTTGTTAAACGTATTTTTCCTAAGCGCAGATTGCAATAAATCTACAAAATATTGTAGGGAATCATTTGGGTCATTCGAGTTATAAACGGGGTCAAAATTAATACCGCGTAAGTCAGTTTCGAGACTCGTCATGTTGAGTTTAGTATAGTATAGAATATGAACGTAGCCCAAGGCAAGTAATGAGACATTTTTAAAGAATCTCACGCGTTTAACTCCCCACGGCTTAGGCAGGTGCACATAATAGTAAGTACACCCACGCGTGTCTGTGGACGGTGAGCAATGGGTAGCTCACCGTCCGTACATCCAGTGACGACAGTCCGTGTCGACGGCGCGTTAGTGTTCCACGTGTGCCTCAAAGGGATGTCAGCAAAGCAGAGGGGCCTGCTAGGGCTACCGCCTGCCCAGGTTGCGGGTTGTTCGAAAGAGATACCGCGGCCCGGCAACATGAAGGGCAAAAGAAGGAACATGTTTTAGTCAGTCTGACATACCCCCCGCTCCGCCCAGAGTAAAGTAAAGTAAAATTAATTTGTGGTGGGATTTGTGGTGCTATGAGCAATTCATGATGGAAAAACCTAATAAACCTTATATTTCTTAAAAAAAAAACGTTGTCACACACTAGGATTTTTTCCTGTATCGTGGGTGCGTTTACAAACACATACACAAACAGCCAGACCCAACAACTATCTGTAGGCCATACAAATATTTGACAGGTTGACTGGTCGAAAGTGCCTATGGCATTAAGTCCGCCTCTGTACTTTGAAGTGTTTAATAAATAAATATTTGTTCCGTGCGGTGATGGGACCCGCGACACGCAGCGCAGCAGTCAATCGCTCAGCCACTGCGCCAACCGTGGCGCCTTTACCCAAGAATTAAACTCAGAACCTCATAGTCACAGTCGCGCTTGTAACCCCTCGACCGACCAAGCAGTTTACTCTGTGAAATTATTCTTTAAAATAAAGAGAACTCCCCAACTGCTCTTGACCGACTTAGGAACTAAAGTAAATTGCTCGTAACGCCTTAGTTTTAACATTGATAAGCCCACAAGCGGTTGATAATGTTATTTGCCTTACGAAATGTTTTTATCTAACTAGGATTGACGTTTAGGTACATCAAATGTTGTGTGGACTTGAAAACTCAAGAATGAGTGTACTGTTGAAAGATTTGGTCCTTTACCTTTTTTTTGCGGATAAGAAATCCTTACTCCTTACTAATATCTATTATAAAAGCGAAAGTAAGTTTGTTTGTTACGTCTTCACGCCTAAATGGCTAAACTGATTTTGATGAATTTTGGAACAGAGATAGGTGGGACCCTGGAGACGGACATAGGCTATTTTTTTAAATTGAGATGCGAGGGAGAAAGAGGGAAGAAAAGGGAAAACTTAGCCTTGTTATTACAGTAAATAAGGCACAAGGGCAAAAACTACAGGTAGCAGGCGCCTGTAAATCAGGAAAGGGGGAACTGTGTTACCCCGAATTTAACGCGAGCGAAGCCGTGGGCAAAAGCTAGTCATCAAATAACTTCCCTCGCTCTGGGCGCAGCAGGGGGGGGGGATCGTCAGACTTGCACTGACTAAAACCCACCCATGTTCCTTCTGTTGCCCTTTACGTTCCGGGGCCGCGGTATCTCTTTCGAACAACCCGCAACCCCGGTGGTTCTTTTGCTTTTCTCTTAAACTATGAAGCAAGTTACCTATTTTTCTATATTGAGTAAACTTTGACATTTGTAAAAATATAAGATTGAATTTATTTAAAATCTTTCAATCGGCCTAGTACACTTTTTTTTTAGTTATAAGGAATTTAGATAAGAGAACAAAAAAATGGGAATTCATCAATTAACTTCCATGTTCTTTTGCCTTTTGTATTTCGGGGCCGCGGTATCTCAATCGAATAACCCACATCCCCGGCAGGACCCGCAACCCCGGCAAGGGCCTAGTACAATTGACATTCATACCAATTGAAATTCATTTTTTTTTGATAACATGTTTTGTGCAATGACTGAGCGATCGAATGCTGCGCTGCGTCTTGCAGGTTCGATCCCCGCACGGAGCAAATATCTATATGGCCTACAGATAGTTGTTCCGGGTCTGGCTGTTTATGCATGTGAGTTTAAATGTTTGTAAACGCACCCACGATACAGGAGAAACTCAAGTGTGGGGCAACGTTTAAAAAAAACTGATATGATCATGAATGCATGATGAATATTACTGATTAATGGGTCGCCCATCCACGTACTGACCCAGCGAGGTTTCACCTGGAGATTGACCAGAGTGGCTATTGTTCTACGAGCCAATCATGTAAGTCCGTATTGGAGGGAAAATAGTAGTGAGGCGCACAGCGTATTGTGTAGATTAGCTGGTAAGTTAGGTTATAAGCCTGATGAGATATCGATAGTCTTTGACAGCCAATGAAAACTGTACTGTATTTAGTATATTTTTAGGTTATATTTTCAAAATAAATCGTACTGTGAAGACATTCGTTTAGATCAGACAAAAAGTTAGCTTATCCGAAGGACATAGAGTACCTAAATACATTTCTGGGTCGTTTACTCCTACTCCTTGATCTAATTAGTGTATTCGTGTCTCATATGTATTGCTTGTCTCTTTATGATGAAGATATTTATTTCATTCTGAGACATGACATGATGCCTGTAATCCCCGTAATGTTAGACAGAGGTGTAATTAATTGTTCACTTACATTTCGCCAGTTTTAAGCATTCAGTAGTACGAAAATAACCTCTAAGTTTTAAGATATGAGTGTGAATGAAAAGCGAATACAAAAGTTATAAATAAGCTTATCAGACGCGTACCCGAAAACGTTTGAACAGATAACAGTAATTGAACACGGAACAGTAAGGAATAATAACAGCATTAACCCACGTAAAATGTCCAATTCACACGTCTTTTACATTATCACAAAACTTCTAATCAATTAAAGCACTTATTTTGTACACACCAGAATTGATAATGCTACTGAAAAATAGGATGACATTTACAGTAAAAAAAAACAAACGAATTGAGCAGAAACCTGTATTGTCATTAATACTCACCGGATGCCATTGAATATGAGAACTTATTCACAGCTTATCAACACATTTTCACATATTTAAACCACTCGATGCTATGACGAATATTATCGTCGAACATTCAGCATGTTGTTTGGATCCTTTAGTGATATTAAGTCCACGGAAAAATAATATCATCCACGGAAATTTTAATATCGCCGTCGAAAAATATCACTTCACTGTCGTCGCTGAGTATTGCTTTTGTAATAGTGAAGATAGTAGAGTTAGCGATACTAAGTGGGCTTCAGAATTCATAGGAATGTCCACAATGTACAGGCTGACGTTTTTTTTTGCAAAGTGTATGAAAATTATGATGATGTGTTTTGAAAAGAAAAGAAAGAAAGGGTACAAAATGAGGTGTACTTAAACAATTTAGAGAACAGTTCCAACACACTCTACCTTACGGCATACAAAAGTATAAACGACAAAAATAAAAACTACCAAATACAATCAAACCAAACTTCAAAATCAACAATCTTAATTCTATTTTTTACAAATGATTAGAAGAATGAAGTTATATAAAGTTAGGTTTGGTGTTTGATGATATGTTTAAGGGTGGATTTAAAAGTGTTTTTGAGTTATTCCACGTAGAATTTCTTAGTGGCACTCGCGGAAACCGGATTTATGTCTATTGATGGCAATAGGCTGGCCCCCTATTTCATAGAACTTAAAAATATGACTATATCGAGATGTGAGTTCACCTCTGCTTGATCCTTAGGAAATTACAGGCATGATGTTTTATGTTTGAAGATTCCATTGGACCAGCATGAGGTTAACTCGTTTGTACCAAGTGGTTTGAAGGACAATTTTTAAGGCATTTACAGTAAGTGGGTGAGACGGTAGCTGGTCTGCCATAAAAAATTTACGTGATTGCTAATTGTCTGTGTGCATGTGTCAAATCAAATCAAATCAAAATATTTTTATTTCACATAGGCCTACATGGGCACTAATAAAACGTCGAGAAAAGATGCACGGTTCGGGTTGGTCGTTTCCTATGGAGAAGAACCGGCAAGAAACTCCATAGTTACTCTTTTTTCTTTGTGTGTTTTGAGAATCTTCAAAAATATTAACTTTTAAAGATTTTGAAAACTCTTTCAACGGATTTAACGCGATTAATGCGCGGGAGTTACAAATTAGACCTTTTTCAGATCTAGACCAAAGAATTAAAGAAGAAAATTTCGTCTATAAACGCCCTACATAGTATTTGCATGTCTACGTATTTCATTTTTTTTTCTAGTTTAGAAGACAGGCTACCTCTATTATTGTGACCTTGTAGTAAGCCTTATTTGTTCTTACTTTTACTGATTTTGTTATGTGATGAACTTTTGGTGAAATATAGAATTATTGATTATTAAAAATAAATCAGCACCGGGAGTTTTCCTTTATCAACAAAACAAACCATCCTGTACCTTTTACCTACCATTATCAGTTTTGTCTTATCACTGATTAGTTATCGACTTATCGTCAACGCAAAGAAATATCCACCTCGAAATATACGTGAATCACTAAACGTACTTGCTCGTACCATACTCTAAAAGTGCAAATGTAAGAAAATGTGAGGACAATATAAATTAAAATATTTTGAACATCACAATAATATGTTGGTAATGATATGTTTTAGATAATCTGCACTTTATAACGTAGGCCCCATGTAATTAAAGATAAGATAATGACAGAAGTAAGTCAGGTGTGTTTATACCCACTTTGGCACAGTTCATGACAATTCTTGATAGAGACCTATTTATTTGAGGATTTTGTTACGTAACGTTCGTTTTGTTTTCAGTATTATTCATTTTATAATCGCTCACTACAAAGTTTTACTTAAACATGTGGTTAGTGCCCTACGTGGTGGTTTCGAAGTTGCCCATGGGCCGCATCCAGGTCAACG
Source organism: Ochropleura plecta (assembly GCA_905475445.1). Classification (NCBI taxonomy): domain Eukaryota; kingdom Metazoa; phylum Arthropoda; class Insecta; order Lepidoptera; family Noctuidae; genus Ochropleura; species Ochropleura plecta. The sequence goes on from FR997723.1 coordinate 16,667,620, forward strand.
GACCTGGCTTTGCATGTCGTCGTGAAACATCTCTCAGGCATGCTGGTTTCTGAAAGATGCTTTCTTTCACCGGAGCAAGTGATCATTAAACAATACGCTCATAAATCATCAAATAACTTCCCCCACTTCGGGCGGGGCGAGTGTCTTTTACTGACTAAAACCCACCATGTTTCTTCTTATGCCATTAATGTTTCGGGCCGCGGTATCTCTTTCGAACAACCCGAAACACAAGCAAGCGGTGGCCCTGGCAGATCCCTCTGCGTTGCTGACATCTCTTTGAGGCGCGCGTGGAACACTAACGCGCCATCGACACAGCCTGTCGTCACTAGGCGGACGGAGGTGAGCTACCCATTGCTCACCGTTCACAGACCTGCCTTATAATGGCATTGCGGTAGACTATTTAACTTATAACAGAATCTGTCAAGATTCGTTTACTAGTAGCAATCCTTGCTAATATTATAAAAGCGAAAGTGAGTTTGTTTGTTTGTAACGTCTTCACGCCTTAATGGCTAAACCGATTTTGATGAATTTTGGTACAGAGAAAGTTGGGACCGTGGAGATTAAACGTATTTAAAAAAAACAGTGGGAAATGAAGGAAGAAAAGTGAAAACTTAGCTTTGCTATATTACAATCAATAAGGCGCAAACTACAGGTAGCAGGTACTTGCAAATCAGGAAAGGGGAACTGTGTTACCCCTAAACGAGAGCGAAGCTGCAGGCAAAAGCTAGTAAAAATATAAAAATAGCATTTTGCTAGCGAAGATATCCTTAATGCAATTTGCTATTATGTCTCAGTCTTATTAGGTACAAGATTATCGTTTAGGACACTTTTAGGAATAAGTCTCCGATAGTTAGTTGCGGTAAAACTAATTAAACTTGCATAATACTTTGTTTCTATAGTAGCATTTTGTGAGAGAGCAAGATATTGTAACATACTTAGCGGATATCACTAATAAATAAGTTTGCGTTGTTAGTTTCTTTTCGAGACTCTTTTAAATATAATCGAACTTAATAAGAGCGTTATACGATCAAAAAAGCTTTTAAGCCACTTCTTAATTAGTCACTAGACTTAGACTTCAGCCATTTTGTTGAGATTCAATTGTTCCCCTTCATCTTGAGAAAAGAAAGTTGCAAATTAATATTGTTTTAAAATTGAGGCGAGTTATTTCGAGTGAAACTGCTACAAATACTAATTGACTTGCAATATTTCTAAATATGGCGAATATTTATGAAATCTTTTTTTTTTAACTAATTACATAGGACATTAATTGCGTTTTCGGAGGGCATTGTGATTAATTAAATTGCGGTAAACATTTACAGTAAACATAAATTCACGAGTTATATTATATATTAGTCATTAATGTTGAACAAAATTTTTAAATAATAAAATATAAAATTGGTAAATAAATAATAAAAAACATGATTTTGAACATTATAATAAACTAGCTTTTGCCCGCGGCTTTGCTCGCGTTAAATTCGGGATTACACAGTTCCCCTTTCCTGATTTGCAGGTACCTGCTATCTGTAGCTTTTACCCTTGCGCCTTATTGATTGTAATAGCAAAGCTAAGTTTTTCCTTTTATTCCTCATTTCCCAATTTTTTTGCCGTTTAGCCTATCTCCTATCTCCAGGGTCCCAACTATCTCTGAACCAAAATTCGTCAAAATCGGTTCAGCTATTAAGGCGTGAAGATGTAAAAAACTCACTTTCGCTTTTTTAATATTAGTAAGGATTGTTGTAATTAATTATTATATATTTTATGTTACATAAAATCAAAACAACAACAAAGATAACTTCTATTATAAATATACTTATAACTAAGTATATAACTAAGTTTACTAGTGCATTAGATACAAGATTGCTTTAGTAAGATACTTTTGCCAGAAACTAAAAAGAACGTTTTGGCTTATAATTTTGTGGTCCCACATGATTGTGGAAGCTATTGCGCTTCGTCAAGTATAGGTAAGGCTTAGAAACATTTGATAATGAATAAACACACCTATAACTGCGCCCAAATCCAGCTCTGTAGCATTTAACAAGTTTTATTAAATAAGTAAATAAATATATACTTATCTAGTAATTAAGTATAAATATATAGCAATAAATAAGTAAATAGTCTTGCAATAGTTGGGATTTTAGTGGTTTATAAGAGTTTTATTCCTGCACGGGAATATGACCTAGATTTCCTATTTAGAAGAAAGGCTGTTATATAAGGGGTACCTACCTAGAGTTATCCCAGGCAACTTCACCTGAAAAATATTGGGGTCAAAGATAGGGTTGTCATCCAGTAATTCCGAAAAAACCCAAACGGTCTTCTCGGAATTAGTTTTAGATTAAAAAACGCCAGAGGACCGCCTACGCAGGGTTTTAAAAAGTGTGCGGTTTAAAACCAGTCACTTTTTGTATCAGGGTTCTAGACTAGGGAATCTAGACTTCCGACCGGGTGTGTGTATAAGGTGTGGCATATTTCAGCGCCACAAACAGGGGGTATAAAAGTAACAAACATCTGAACATCACTATGCCTCGGCTTAGGGCGTCGCCGCGGTGGAACAGCAAAGGGACAGGCTGGATCTGAGCTAACAATTGACCTGCGAAATGCCATTCAAATAAACAAAAAAATAGCAGCACCGTCTGAAGTCGTTTTTACGAAAATATTTTTTATTAGTGTTCAGAACTCAGTATCTTTAATTTGAATGATACCAACCCTAGACGAAGACGGAATACTAGATAGGTGAAAAACTTATTCTTAGTTTAAAATAAAACGCAAACATTTAAATAGGCCATGATATGATGATTGTGCATTTTAGAATTTCTTGAAACTATTCAAAATAATCTGAGGCCAGTTTTTGACTCTTACTCAGAACATAATGTAACATTTCGCTATAAAGAACACCCGTTTTCCGATAACCAATAAAACTAAACTTTATCTTGCTTGTCTGCCATTTTAAACAATCATTTACCTCCAATACTCTTAAAATCCTAAGTGCTCCGGATTAATGAGAACAGGTGTCGCTTGTTGAAGGTTTCGAAAAACGCGACACGTTCGAAACGTCACGCCTGTCTGAGCTTGTTTGCGCTCGTCCTGACCTGTTTACCTCCCCCTCCTACTAAGTTAGCTCTCAATGGGGAGGTCGAGATGTTCGCTGATAAGCCTCATCGATTAGAATGAATGTTCGAAGCTACACTGGCTTGAACTGAGTGCTTGAGACTTGAGCGGTTTAAGTATTTTTCATTTTTTAAAATAAAATAGGTACTACTCATCTTTAGATTAAATGTCACGTAGTTTGATGAAATGTTAACTTTTTTATATAAAAAAACTAATACGTTGACTTAAAAACTGTATACCTTTTTGGATATAAATTCACACAGTTTATATGGAGAAGGAGTGCAGAAAAGAATGATTGCAATAACGAGTGTAACTAGTATCTTTCAGCTTCGTTATGGGTATTTTATATTACATTTCCACTTCTACACATTCAGTTCCACAGTTTTCTTTTAGTTTTAATTGATCTATTTGCTTTTACTCTGGACGCTTTTAATGTGCACTTTTACTCCATCGTTCTTACAGATTTATAAACGATCTTGTAAAAATATTGAATTTAAAACAGTGTCCATGGAGTTTCTTACCCATTCTTCTGCATAGAGATCAACGCTTTCGAATGGGCAACTACAGTACTTTCATTAGTTATAATGCCTTGTGACTGGGACTGCAGCTCCATTCGTTTGTTTCTTGAAATTTAAAAGTGTCTGTACCTTATTGAAAATAAATGCTTTGAGTTCATGAGATTTCTGTCACATTCCACCTTTTGGTGCTAATGTAAAACATAATCAGAACTTTAACGATACTCCGTAACATTTCCGTTTCGGCGGCAAGTTCAATAAATAAGGATAAAGCCCATTAGAGACGGTCCAGCAAATCTTCGACCGCCGAACGCCACTTACTTAGACTTAAAGTGTTCCGGGGAGCTATTTTGTTAAAGATTTGGGATTGCTCTGTCCATTTTGAGATATATTTCGCTACAACTAACCGACGTAATTTTGTCTGCCACCGGATTTGGAGTGGCCAGGAAGATTGGTGGCACTTTTGCTTCCCGGGTTGAAACTTAATAAAAACTTACTTTCCGGGATAAGTGGGAGTTTCTGGAAAAAACATTTACGATCTAGTGGGATATTTTTCATGATTGGCCCTTCTGCATCTTAAGTTTGGGAACATGTCGTGAAATATCATTTGAACTAAAACTGGATATTATAATGTACTGGTTTAATGCAAGCGTTGATTATTTCATAGCTGACGCGTGCTCATAAAATACATATTTACCTGTTCTATAATTCATTTGCGCAGAAGTAGGTAAACATATTGATACTTTTTTTGCGGCTGGGAAATCATCAAATAACTTCAACCCGCTCTGCGCAAAGCGGGGGGGGGGGGGGGTGTTATACTTCTACAGACTGAAACCCACTCATGTTCTTTAATTTGCCCTTTATATTTTATGTTCTGGGGCCGCGATATCTCTTTAGAACAACCCGCAACCCCGGCAGAATATATAGATAATCACTGATTCACCACCAACCATTCAATAGTATAGTCAGCACATTAACCCATACCGCAAAGCTTCAAAATAAAAAGAAGAAACCCCAAAAAACAATAAAACATCATTCATATCAATTGGGGATCAAAACCTCGTATTACAAGGTTGTAAGAGCGAGGTATTGCTGACCCTTCGAGAGGGGATCAGGGAAATATGATAGGTTCGGCCGTATTTATTTGTGCCCACTAAGGATTTGCCCTTCGTCTGCTAAGCCGGTTGACCCGAAACGAGATGCCAATTTGCTTTATTGACTCCTTGATCTGGATGTTACGTGGTTTGTAAGTTATTGTCTTTTTCATCTGTTTGACAGAGTCTGTTTTTCTATTTAACTTAATCTTTTTTATGTCAGGTTTACAGTATTTTTTTTAAAAATGGTACTTCAGGTGCGACATACAAAGTCTAATCCAGATTACTTAACGGGGATCTATCATTTTGTATTATTTTATTTCATCTTGTATGTCTCATGACGCTGGCCGCTTTAATTAATATTTTTCATTTTCACAAACTCAGTTTAAGCACTTTTGTGGACTGAAATTGCTGAATGTTAACCATAATATTTATTCAACAGCATTTCGGTTAGGCTGGAAGTTGATTTTAATACAAATAAAAAAGCTAGCCAGGTCATGAGGCGAAGAATAATGGCAAAGGAACGAAAAAACTTCCTTGTGCTTAGATTGAAATGTTTTGTTTTGTTTTCTTATGAAAGAATATGTACTTTCTTATTGAAACACCCTTTTTATTTTACATACGTCATCTTTGACCACTAAGTACACAGTGCTTAAGCCATAAATAATGCCCTCAGCTGCCTTTCTGACAATTGGCACTTAAATATGGTAGGTACCCACAAAGTTACCTAAGACGAGTCCCCTTTTTGTATTCAAACAGATCTGACAAATAAGAAATTAGGAATATATTTGAATATCTGCTGAATATTTGCCATTATTAAAGGAGAACCCATTCGAAGTCGACTTTGTCTCGGTCTGAATCCGCTACTCCGCCCGTCCTCCAACTCAAATGTCAATCCTTTTATAATAGGCAGGGGATAACTGTCGATGATACGGTTTATCGAGTTCTTAGATATAGACAACAATGAGTTAGTTATATTCATTTGATTGTTGTTAGTATTTTGTTACGAAGACTTTTCTAATTGGATCTAATCGAAAACAATTAGTCGTGATCTTTCATTTCGTTCTTTTATTTTATCTTTGGTGTTTCACCACGACGCTCGCCATTTTAATGAATATTTTCACCCGTATATTGAGCTGATAAACGTTTATGAGTGAGTTCAATTCTATTCTTGTTTCCTGTGAACACAAATGGTAACAGTATGACATTCTTTATAACGGAAACTCGTCAGAAAATCCAAGTCTTCCCTGCTTTTTCGAAAATATTATAAAAATATCGATATTAGCAACATCACTAAACCGTTCACAACCGTTTTAAGTATTGATGGCAGCAGAATAAAACAGCATTGAGTCGATGTCGCATCCCTAAACCTGGCAGTCGGGAAACAGGCTTATTCGTCCGATGAGTGCTATCGCTCCTGGCCTTTTAGCCCCACCTCCCGCGGGAGCTCAGCCTCTTACAGTGTGTTCCTGGCTTTATGCGATCGACTTTCAATATGAATTTCAGATGGGTTATAAGATTGTACGCTTTGTGCTTGTACCGCAAACGTATTTGATCAGTTGTTCGAATATTTGATGTATTGTAAGATGATCAGTCATTTGGTGGTTATGGTTTTATCCATGGAGTTTCTTGCCGGTTCTTCTCCATAGGAAACAACCGACCCGAACCGTGGATCGTGCATTGACGTTTTATAAGTACAAAATATTTGTGATTTTGAACCTTTGTAGTTGTAGTGTTCGTATTGTCTCTGGTTTTGTTGTAATTTGTAAGTAGAGTCTCATTCATCATTATCAACTGCCTAGCCTACCTTTATTGTGGTCAGTTTCCAATCATAATCTCAAAGAACATGCTATTAACTTATGACAAATATGTCTACCTATTGGTATAAGACAAGTTATGCTAAAATGGCATAAGACATACGTATCAGTACTACGTTTTAAATTTGTTTTCAGATGTGACTATGTGTAATGTATGACGTAACCAATACCCAGACGATCAAAGTTTCCTCCGTAATTTTTCCGTAGCAGCAACATTGCATTACACACCATTCCCTAATTTGTCCGTCGGGAAAGTCAAGAAAAGTCATAACGAAAATTAAATACGCTTTGATAAATTTTTGCTGGAAGCCACGTCTTACTTCAGAGCTCGTGTATAAGTTTTCATAAAGTTATAGTTTCTCAAAGCCCGTCTCGAAACTGTGGAACATTCCAGAAAATGGAGAAGCAAAGCATCGGAGTGAAACGTAGACACCGGCTGAGGCGGAATAAAGTTGACATTTTTGCAAAGCTACGTTAGAATTTCAACAAAATTAAATGTGGCACTACACGAAATGAAAATAGTGTGAGCGAGGCACCACCCGTCCCTCCTCCCTGCGCTACTCACGCCTCGCGTCGGTTCGCGCCTTATTTTGTTGAGAATGCTCAGACGAGGGAGTTTATTTTGTAGTTACCCTTGCAATGGTGATTATTAGCTTTACAAATTGTGGTAAAATGTAAATGGAAAAGTGGAAACCATTTTCAGAACTGGTAGATAGGTACTAAATATAATATATTACTCAAAAGCTTTTTATGTGATAGGAGACATTACGTTTTCAGATTGAACATAATTTATTTTCTGTAATCTTTGCAATTCAGCCTACAAAACTGATTTTATACTATAGAATTACATCCACAGTTGTAACCGTTACAAAAAAACCCCAACCACGAAAATAATTTCCCTCCAACATCATTTCCATCAGTTTTTGCCCAAATATTTGGTCCAACATTGCGCGATGCAAATGCAAACGAGATGCAAGAGAACATTAGCGGAACGAATAACCTCTGTCGCGGCGACTATCGCGCTCCACATAAACTACGGCGCACATTACCGACGGTATACACACTGAAGGATACGATGAACAACAAAAAAAATACGTGTGGCACTCGGGGACTGCCGCGGTAAAGCTATTGCATAGCATTTTTTATCAACTGCAAATATATAAAAACAATCTAAATAAAATATTTAAAAATTCCTTTCAATGAAAAGAAGTCGCAAAAAGATACATTTTTTATTCAACTTAGACAATAAATAAAAAAATAAAAATCTAAATATAATATTTAAAAAGTACTTCCAATGAAAAGAAGTCGCAAAAAGAAAAACAAGACCTTGGGTTTGATCCAGCGTAATGTCGATTGACTATCCGATTCTCTACCAAACACGCTATTAGAACATTAGAATCGGGATTGAAATAACTGACCGTATTGTGTAAACGACGTTGGATAATGCACGACCTTCAAGCCACACCTCCGTGTCCGTCGGAGTGGGGAGCGTCAGGTTTTTTTTCGTTACGGAATTTCTGGATTCGGTCCCCGCGCTCAAGGCGCGCGATATAAGACCGGGGGACCTTTGCCCAGGATTGGGACAGACCCAAGTTATATCATAAGTTATCATATGACCCAGTAGTAATGGGGTTGTAGAGGTCACATGGACAGTCGCTTCATGTAAAATACTGCTATTCAGCTGCATCTGGTAAGACTAAAAGCCAACCCCAACATAGTTTGGAAGCCGTGTCGACGTCACGTTCGTGTTCCACGCGCGCCTTAAAGAGATGTCAGCAAAGCAGAGGAGCCTGCGAGGGTCACCTACCGGGGTTGCGGGTTGTTCGAAAGAGATACCGCGATTCCGGAACATAAAGGGCAAAAGAAGGAACATGGGTAGGTAAAAAAAAACGTGACGGTAGTCAAGTTAGTGGGCTGTTGATGATCAAGTCGCAACTAAACAGACCAGTCAGTTCAATCGTTTTGAATAGACATTGTTATTGATGTTGCCCACCCAGAACTGCTGTAGGTCTTCCAATAGACCATCAAGAGCGCACTATCGTAAGGCTAATGTGCCCTGATCGTAGCTTACGAGCTCCATGGCTGTTATACTGTTACGACTTCTACTTACAGACGCTACTTTTATTACAGCAATTACATAGATATGTAAACAAAAACATACATATATGCAGGTATTTGTATGTTTGACGATATGTCATATATGGAGTAACCTGAGAATCACGAATGAATCACATTTATAAGTTCATTTGTCTCATATTTTTATGAGCGTCCTAGCTTGGCCTGCTGCTTGGCTACCTTGGAGCTAAATTATCTGACAGCAATGTCCTGTTTGCCATATTTCATCAAAATCGGTTCGGCCGTTAAGGCTCGAAGGCGTGACAAACAAACAAACACACTCAAATATAATATTTATGTAAAAGGATGACATCATCCTGAATTATTTTGAATAACATACAGCATCTTTCATTAAAAAATCAATACAAAATCCACCCACGTATGGGAATTTTAATTACTTACACCGATTCATTCACGAAATCAAGACATCGAGATAACGAGGTCTGAATGTAGAGCTTATGACGTCATTAGTCATTCAAGCTCCAACACTAAGTGAGTAAGGTATCTGCAACATTTATCGGCCCAGTTCAACTCCCAGCTAAATGTCGCCCGTAATTGGCGCCGGTCCATCTGCAGGCAATTAGGAAGGCGGCGCGTTTTAAAAGATCCATATTTATTCGCCAAGCCGTACCTACCGCTGTAAATGTTTTGCACTGCCCTGATTACACTGGTTACGCAATAAATTGGCGCATCTGCCTCGGTTTGGTGTTTTGTCTGACTTTTCCATGTTGATGGAAAAATCAAGGGATACTCTTTGGGACAGGTTTTTTTTCAGATGGGTAATTACTATTTAGTTAGGAACATACACCACACGTTCGGTATATATGTTTTAGATTTTTTAGATATGCTTTTGCAGAAATAGTCAATATGATCTGCATTTCTTCAAAGATTGAGGTGAATCAGTACCTTTTCTGCAAACGTGCTCCACGTTAGGCCGCTACACATCGGGCGAGTTGCGGCCACATAAAGATAATTTACAGTTACTGTAACCTGCTGGAATCTGGCTTGGGTATCTGGCAAAGCTCTCCAGATATCACTCTTCAGTACCACGTATCTTAATTCCTGACCTAACAAAGAAAACAAAGGATCGCTTTAATTGAAAATCACTCAAATATTACACGAAGTACTTATACCTAGTTCACGAATGTTATAGTTTGCATAGAACGTAAGCAAGTCTACCGGTCAAACCAAGGAGGCCTAATGCACAAGACGATGCCGCCATATTGAATTAATAAGCTCCCAACGTTCCAAATTCAAAAGCTTCCACGCCGCTTTCTGGATGATAATGACCTCTTGCATGCGGCCAGTAACTCAAGCAAACTTGTCTATGCCTTGGCAAACATCTCTCTTCATATAAAAACGTCTTTTGTCTGTCGTATGTCTGAAGCCTAAGGTTGAAAATTCCTTGTCAGTTGAAGTTGTTGACTGAAGATGGAGGGTTGTCGTTTAGTATTGGACGTTAGAGGCACAATGCACTAATTATATCAGTATCTTAGAAAGCCCCTAACCAGCCCCTTAACAGTTTTCCACGGTATCGGAGAGGCATTAGTGCATTTCCCAGTAATGCTTCTAAAGACGGTTGGCGCACGATGACCAAGGAGATTGGTTAGTTGCACCATAGTTTTAACGTAGATTTGACTAAAAATAATTAGTAATTTTAGTCGTGTTTTTTGCCGAGGAGGTAATTACATGTTTGTATTGCTAAATATTATTAAAATTTGATCACTTGATTACACAATACAACTGCAAGAAGAAGGTTAAGAGATTACTTAGTGTTGAATTCTCCGTAATAATATCAATAAATTTCAAAAACATTCTAAAATTGACAAAATACGACCAAACCTTCTCTGTCAAAAACAATCCGGCAATATTTGCTTCTCCGTCATATCGATTCGTTAACCTTAACCGATGCTAAAACCTATAGTGTAACCGACCATCGGCTAATTTAGAACTATCGGCCAGCAAAGTGGCCGGTACCGTCTTGGGTCCATAGACAAGTTGTGTTCTAACTATTCTGGGTCACCACTCTGACCGTAATGTCAGTACGTGTGATCATTTGATCATGTTCTAACGTCTTATTAGTAGCGCAGTAAGTTTGAAAACTGGTAAACTAGAAAATTCGTTTACTTTCTAGGTATTTTTATTTCAGTAAATTAAAGAAACCACAGACAATCTAATGAAAAAAGCTAAAGGAAATTGAGGAGAGGGTTTAAAAAAACGCCCGCCAAAATATTGTCATATTTCTAAAATATGGCAATAATCGTTTTAGTTAATTAAATCCTTTCTAATATTATAAAAGCGAAAGTGAGTTTGTTTGTTTGTTTGTTACCTCTTCACGCTTTAATGGCTACACCGATTTTGATGAATTTTGGTACAGAGATAGTTGGGAACCAGGAGACGGACATAGGCTTTTTTTTAAGAAATAGTGGGATGTGAGGGAGAAAGAGGGAAGAAAAGGGAAAACTTAGCGTCGCTATTACAAATCAATAAGGCGCAAGGGGAACTGTGTTACCCCGAATTAAACGCGAACGAAGCCGCGGGCAAAAGCTAGTGACTAATAAAATAGAATTTTAGAAGTATGGATAAAAAATTTCTCTAATAGTACGAACCATTTAAGAGATTTTTCGTCAATACTTTTTCCTCTTTCTTCTTTCATTGTGTAGCGCGACTGTTGGTAACACAATATATTTAGGTAGAGGTAGAACCCACATAATTCACTAGATATATTGGTCAATTACGTTTAGATATTTCACGTCAAACATCTAAATGTGTGCTATTATTGGCGCCTTTTAAGAAAGTCCCCCTTTTTAAGTTATTTTCGTGGCAATGAGTTTCTGGTGAAATACATTGGTGTTACAAATAAAGCTATATTTCTTTCACGTGTTGAATTGAAATATACCAGTACAACAAAAAGTTCTCTTATGTTGTTTCGAAATAAATGATAGGCGTAATGCTTGGAAATTGTTGATAAGGAATTCTGAGAACCCTGCACTGTATTTTTAGCTTTTCTATTTTGGAATCCAGAAAGTTTCTTGAGACCAAAATGGTGGGGAAAAGGCAAGGCAGATGATAATAATGATGCTTCTTTCAACTAAAAATACCATAGTTTATAATAAAAAACGGCCAAGGTCGAGTCAGACTCGCGCACCGCGGTTTCCGTACAAATTTGCGACATAAACAACCATATCTTTTGACTGCGTAAACCTAGATGGTTGGTTTTTTTTACAGCACAATTGCCATTGTGAAAAAAAGTGGTACCCCACATACTTACTTACGTATTTGGTTTTATTTTCAACTTGATACCTCCACGCCATCCCGAGATCTTGACAGACAGAAAGACAGACGGTCAACAAAGTGAACCTATAAAGGTTTCGATTTTTCCTGTTGAGGTACAAAACCCAACAAAATCTAAAAAGCATTTAATAATCTTAGGCAAAAGGTAAGTTTGCAGAGGGGCTTGCCAGGGTCTCCGCCTGCCGGGGTTGCGGGATGTTCGAAAGAGATACCGCGGCCCCGGAACATACAGGGCAATAGAAGGAACATGGTTTTAGTCAGTAAAAGTCTGACACGCCCCCCCCGCTCCGCCCAGAGCGGGGGAAGTTATTTGATGATTTCCCACCCCCAAAAAAAAGAGGCTTAAGTAAGTGTATAGATTTTTTAGTAATCTTATTTCATAGTGAATGTTAATTTGATTGACGTAAATGTATTTTGTTATAATTTTAATGTGTTTTATGTTGTGCCAGACATTTCAAAATTTTTGGGTATTCAAAGAGTTCTTACATCTACTTTTTGTTGGTTATGCGCATCACGTTATTCTAATCTACCAATTATTATAGTACTGACAATGATTGGCAGATTAGAATGTCGTGGCTTAGGTAACCATGTATTGTCACCCTAACTAAACATGCATGTGAAATGACAGCTCAATCGAAAACCGGGAATTGGGTAGGTAGTTCAAAGATTTGAATATTTATATATATTCAAAAAGCAAAATTTTGAAGACATATTTGTTTAATGCTATCAATAGGTGAATTCAAAAAGCATGCGTACTTATAAACTCAATCAAACTTATGAGAAACAAAACATCGCCCAAAGACGCACAGAGGGGCCACGAATTAAGCGTTGGTATCCCTTAATTGCCAAATATCGTCTCGCAAAGGGGATCCGTCTTCACTAAACCGTTAAAAGGATCCATGCTAAGTGCAGGATCGGGGTTCGATTCCCCGTTTTGTAATTCGATTCGGTGCCAATTAGGAGTTTAGTTGTCGTCGGTCGAACTACGTCTTAAAGGTAAGATGAATTTGGACGAAGTACTTCATTGTATCGTCCATTTGAACCCCTTAACAGGTTTAAAGGGTGTCTGGCCGGCCAAGGCGCAATTATTTAATTAAGAGGTACGGTTCTTTAATTACTTTAATTGAATGTATTGGCTATCTTGTTTTCTTGAGTGGAGGCTGTGAATAGACAGACGTTAGAGGAGATAAAGGTTCTTGAGTCGCGGCAGCGTGGAACGGCTACGTCCAGGTGGATGGATGACATGGCGAATGTTGCGGGGAGATGCTGGTTTCAGGCTGCTCAAGACCGCACGCTGTGGCAGAGGTTATGTAAGGCTTATGTCTAGCACTGAACTTCATAGGCTGAAATTATAAAGAAAAGAGACTTGACGGTGGTGAAGTTATATGGATCGTCACGACACAGTTGGCGCAGTGGCTGAGAGATCGTGGGCCCGATCCCCGCACGAAACAAATAATTGTTTGACCTATAGGGAGTTGTTCCTATAGGTTCCTATAGGTAGTTTTTCGCACCCACGACACAAAAAAAAACACGCATCAAATGTCTTGAACGCAAAACACAAAATACAAAGTGCAATTTTGCATCCCCGTCTCCAGAGAAGAGAGAGGGTGGTCATGACGGTACCTGGTCAACTAGGTACTCAAAATGTCAGGGCATATTATTATATGCGCTGACATTTTGAGTACCTAGTTAAAATTCGACAGTATTGTTTTATCAAATTTGAACAAGGTGGCTAATTTTGTATGGGAGAGCGCGATTCCTTGGCCGGATGGACTTGTAATTTGAACAAGGTGGCTAATTTTGTATGGGAGAGCGCGATTCCTTGGCTGGATGGACTTGTAATTTGAACAAGGTGGCTTTTTTTGCATGGGAGAGCGCGATTCCTTGGCCGGATGGACTTGTAATTTGAACAAGGTGGCTACTTTTGTATGGGAGAGCGCGATTCCTTGGCCGGATGGACTTGTAATTTGAACAAGGTGGCTAATTTTGTATGGGAGAGCGCGATTCCTTGGCCGGATGGACTTGTAATTTGAACAAGGTGGCTTTTTTTGTATGGGAGAGCGCGATTCCTTGGCCGGATGGACTTGTAATTTTGCATGAACATTCTTTCACGTAATTAATAAACTGTATAACATCACGCTACGCCACTTAGGAGCTGAGCAAAATAAAATAAAAACGTTTATTGCAGAAACTTGTACAACTTTTACAGTTAAGACTAGCTGGCGCCCGCAGCTTCGCCCGCGTGATATCCTATCTGTTATTCCAGACTGTAATGTACCTCTGTGCCAAATTTCATCAAGATCCGTTCAGCCGTTTGGACGTGAAAGAGTACAAACATCCATACATCCATCCTCATAAGCTTTCGCATTTACAATATTATTAGTATTACATAGGGACTTCCTTTTAAGTAAAATATATAAATGTGTTAGAAGGCCCTGCTCGCCAATAACAGGTTAGAAATAGTAAAAGTGGTGTGCAAAGAAATATCAAATTTAAAAACAAATCATTAGTAAAAACTAAAATTAATCAAAATAACCAAATAATAAAAAGCAGGGGTGAAACCGCTGGGCACAGTAGATACATACATGATATAAATATAGAGATATGATTTAATGATTCCAGTAATTTCTTATTGAACGAACCATAAAGGCTTAGTAGTGTAGAGGGTTCTTTCTAAGAATATTCATCGCTACTCGTCCATTGAAGGCAAGTTCTATTTTTTCTTCCCTTACTTTGAGTTTTTATTGGGATTTCAGGTTTTTTTTTGTCACATGATGGTTGCGGGGTTGAAAATGTATTTTTGTCGTCTATGGTACAAACTTATTGCTCACCGATTTAAAGCTACGGTCTAAGTTTGCTTAAGACGACTACTTATATCATATCAGTATTTACGATTTGTAAATAATCCTTACTTATATTATAAAAGCGAAAGCGAGTTTGTTTGTATGTCTGTTTGTTACGTCTTCATGCCTAAATGGCCCGACCGATTTTGATGAAATTTGGTACAGAGATAGTTGGGACCCTGGAAACGGACATAGGCTTTTAAAGAGTGAGATAAGGGGGAGAACGGGAAGAAAAGGGGAGTGAATTTTTTTTTTCGATCATCACGCAGGTTAAAGTCAGCGTTAGCCCAAAGTTACTATGCCACGCGGACGAAGACGCAAGCGGAAGCTATTAAAATTTAAATCTAAATAAAGAAAATATTATCGTGTTTTTTTCAGCAACTTCTTTACGGCCGTCACTAACCACGTACCAAGTACTAACAGAGTTTTGAAGGCTCCTTGTTAAATATTTGTATTCATTTACATCCGGTAAGACTTGAAGGCGACACCCTTTTTTTTTAGAAATAACTTTGTCCCGCATTAGGAATTTATACTGTACCTATAGTGGAAGCGTTTACAGACACTTAAATTCACAAACACAAACAGCCAGACCCGAAGCAACTAACTGTAGGTCATACAAATATTTGTTCCGGGCGGGATCGAACTTGCGATACGCAGAGCGGCTTTCGATCTTTTCTCGAACTTTTAAAAAAAAATAGTAAAATAGTTTATTTTTGGAACGTAAAAACACATGTATACATAAAGTGAAAAACGATGATAGCTGCAAAAGTAAAAACTGTGTCGCAACTAACAACGCCCGTTATTAACATAAGTAGAACAAATTGTTCCAGACATATAACTACCTATTTAATAAAATATATATGTCCTGCAGTTGTGTATTTTGAGGGATGTTAACAATAAGAACATTCATTTATTTATCTTATACTTAGCCTGAGACCATTACCAAAATCCACGTGGGCAAAGCCGCGGGCATAAGCTAGTCACATAATACATAAGATCCATGTATTGCAAATTTTCTTAAGTAATCCTACCCGACGACAAATCTAACCCGTTGGGCGGCGCGAGGCGTGGCGTACGGATATCGCCGTATCCGTATATCCGCGCACCGCGCTATATCCGCGCATATCCGGCGAGGGCGGATCAGCCGGATCAGCAACAGGTGGGGGGGATGAGCCGTGGATGTACACGCCCCCTGAAACCACGTGCTGCATTTTTGTGTTTATGTTCAGAAGTGTCTATTGTGGGAGACGTGGGTGAAGAGCCTTATGTTATTTGATGAAAGTACTCCAAAGCGTATTTACATTTTATACAGAGCCAGAAAGCAGCCATAGGAAACTGCTCGCGAATACTTTGTAATGCACTTTTTGAATTTGTGATTACAAAGTATACACGAATTTTGCGTACTACTCGCGTATAGTTTGTAACTCAGACGTGCACATACCTCTTTCCAATTTATACACGGCCAAAACGCCACCATAGGAATTTATTAAGGTTTTGGTAAAGTTTGTCATTATTTGTTGTCATTTATTTTAATAATTTATTTCTTAAAATAATGTCATTATAATTATTTATTTATTTAAAATAATGTCATTTAATTAAATAAGTAATTATCCTATTTGAAATAGTTCAGTTCTGGGTAACCTACTAAAAAAAAATCTTTTTTCTATTAATGCAAGTCGTTTCTGGGATAGGGATCCGTAGGAGGTCACAGTATTAACCTAACCGAACCTACCCATTTTTTTTTAGAATTTAACCTAATCTAAATAGTTGAATTTTGGGTAACCTACTAAAAACAATATCTTTTTTTTAATATAATTCCAAAAAAATCCTATTTATGCAACGTGCCGAAAGACGATGCAATGTTTAGAATAGATACGCAGATGCGACAATCAGTATAATAGAAAGAGATGTCAACAAATCAAAGTGGCGAGCATGCAACTGCTCGCGTATAGATTGGAATCGTAAAGTTTTTCGCGCGTATTCTGATCTATACATAATTAGTTGCATGCGGACTAGCACTGTTTCTTTTGGAGCAAAGCTAGTTACTTTGGCCACTACAAAGTATACGCGAGTATTTGCGTACTGCTGTTGTATACTTTGGAAGACTTTGATTAAAAAGTGATTTCCAATCTATACACGACTAGTTTCACACCCTTGCGTCTAGCCATGTACATATTGGAAATACGCTACTCCAAAGGTAAGGAAAGAAATGCAAAGCTTATATTTGCAATCCAATGATACTTATTTCTGCAAGTAGCTCATTCATAGTGTCATCATCACCTATGAATTTATTAAATTCATTCAAATCAAATCACATCAAATCACTTATTTTTGCAAACATGGGTAAAAACAATGGTTACATAGATGTTTTCGTGTTTCATAATTTCGTCAGATTTTCCTAACCTACCTTTGATAAGTACCGAATCAAGCTCAGTGGTCTTAAACAACCCGGGTTACGGGTCGTAGAAGGAACATGGGTGGGATTTAGTCAGCAAAAATGAAAAAAAAAAGAAAAGGACGTTATTATTTTGTATTGATACCCGAGTCTTTAATGTACTAATCGTCTCCTTTTATCATCTTGTAAAGGTTTTAAAACTAATATAAGTCCCACTGCTGGGCAAAGGGAGATCATTGATCATCATTGATCACCATGCTTGCTCAAGACGGTTGGCGATTTCAGACTTGTCTTAATTACAAGTCCAGGGTTCCTCACGATGTTTTCCTTCATCGCTGTGATGTCTTAGATAAACATATAGATAAAGTACATCTATATTTAAAAAGTCACATGCTACCTGTTCGAGCTTGGCTTTAAATAAATAAATAAATATCTTGGGACAACTCACACACGGCTATCTGATCCCAAGCTAAGCAGAGCTTGTGTTATGGTAACCAGACAACTGATATACATACTTATATAATTTCTAAATACATACATATTATAGATAAATCACACCCAGACACAGAACAAACAATCATGCTCATCACACAAAGTTTGTCCTGGGTGGGAATCGAACCCACGACCTCCAGCTCAGCAGTCAGGGCCACTAACCACTAGACCAACAGGCCCGTCCAAATCAAATCAATCCGTTAAATCAAACGCCTACTCGTCTTTACTGAGCAAATCAACGGCGCAACATATTTTACATTTTTTTTGGGGTCCCACCCCTCAATAAATAATTATAATCATCAAATCATTTTCAATCAAATAATTTCCGAGAGTGTCAGACTTGTACTGACTAAAATTCAACCATGTTCCTTCTGTTGCCCTTTATAATCCAGGGTCGCGGTATCGTTTTCGAACAA
The DNA here is from genome assembly GCA_905475445.1 of Ochropleura plecta. Classification (NCBI taxonomy): domain Eukaryota; kingdom Metazoa; phylum Arthropoda; class Insecta; order Lepidoptera; family Noctuidae; genus Ochropleura; species Ochropleura plecta. Next base: position 16,685,706 of record FR997723.1, read on the forward strand.
CCCGCAACCCCGGCAGGACTTGTTTGAGCTTGGGTTTAAATCAAACGCCTGCTCGTCTTCACTGAGCAAATCAACGGCGCAACATAGTTTACTTAAGCTAATTAGTTTTAAGGTTCAATCGATGTACATAATGTCACTTCACTTCATCTTATGGTTTTTTCGAAGCATCACATACTTGACTAGTTATCAACATTTTTGGAGTTTCCTTGAAGAGTTCCTAAAATTCCCCAACACTACTTGTCCGGATTTGAACTCACAACGACATGCATGAAAGGCGAAGCGCTTAACCACTAGGGCAACACAACATTTTAAAAGTGTGCCATTAAAATTGGCAACAGAACAACATTATACCACGATCATCGACCCGCTTGCCAAATGTGGTGCTTATGCCAATATTCTCCCAAAGTGCTCGTTGCACTGACTTTTGACGGGGACCTGTGGCCACTAGCGGACATCTGATTATGATGTTATCTGTTATCGAATGTTTTCTATAGAGATATAATTGAAGATTTTGTAATGAGTTTTTTTTCGAAATTCGACTGAATTGTGAATCAAAGATGAGAGTAAAATACTTTTCAATGACTTTTAATAATTCTAATTATTCACAGCGATGCGAAATGAATGAAATCAGTGATGACTGCATATACTTTATTTGGTTTTTCTTTCCGAAATATATATGATTGCGACAGTCACGCTGCATTTTCAGGTTAATTAATGATTTTAATTTTAAACCATCGAGGCAAACAAGCTAGTTTGTACTGCCTACTGCTGTCAAAACCCTGTCTCGATTATTTCCATCGGTCACGATTCTACATCACTATCTGCCAATTCTTTAAATATTTCCAAAACAACTTGGTATGATAATTATTTATCAAATTAGTTTTCTAAGGAAGTATAACGATCGATCGTCATCAAGTAACTTTAAACAAGTCTATAAATAAAAAAGGATTTTCTCTCCGAAACAATATGAATAAATCTAGAAATGTTATAATATCACTAAGTTGTGAGCCAATAATCACTGAGTGAAATTTATTGTACCATTTTCGCACTTAATGCGTAAAATTGACGAAATCAGTCGTTTTGAGTGCGAAAACTTTCGTCGAAAGTCATTATAGTCGAATCAATCAGAGCGTAATGGCACCCTCAATACGCTAGGGATGGGAAATGGTTGTTAGCATGGCGCTCTACTTATTTATGGTAATCACTAGTGTTGTGAGGGCTCTCGGGCTCCGCGGTCAATTTATTTTTAGGATGGATGGTTATGGGAGTCGAATATTATAGGTAATGTCTGTTTGGTTTACCCTTAAATAAGAAGTAGGCAAACCTTGTGTTAGATACTTAGGTACTACAATTTTCACATCATAAATTGAACATACCATTTTTAAAACTATAAAAAAAGTAATTGCTTTCATTGGGAGACAACTTTTAAAGAAATTTTCCTGTAGTTATGTTACATCTCGCCTGTAATCTTTGAAAGATTTGGCAAAGGTGTACCTTAATGAACACCGATATTTCGCCACTTATGTTTTAAGTCCTATGTAATTGGGGTCGAACCTATTGCCAACAACCGGGAACAAATCCAAACTACACGACTGTTACTGAGTTATCCCTGATGGAAAAAACCCAGTAACATTTTACCCAACCACTATTTCATTCAACACAGAGCTTAACCCAAAAATGATTACATTTCCCATCCTCATCACTTCTTTCCTTCCCGTGGAAATTAATGCGAAAACACACATACGTATCCATATTTGTTGGCGTCTAAGTCCCAAATTAATAGTCTAAACTTGGGTGTATCCCGCATCCCGCATCCCGCACGCGCGGTCCCGTCTTACGCGGAACTTAGAGCCAATTAATTTATTGCTTCAACTTTACTTTCCATTCTTTACCTTACCACTTATATATCTTATACATTTTATACGACTTATACATCTGCGGTGTGGGGTTAGTGAGTTGCCAGCTTATTGTGATTTATTCGCACTCTTGTCTAGCGAATATTAACGGACTGCGCTTTATGGGGAAATTAAGTTGAGAGTTCATGTTTTAATTTTATGTCAGATTTTGGTTTTTCATTAAGGTTTATTTTTAATATTGAAATGTTTCTTTTTTCTTTTTAAAAATGTCTTTTTTAGGGTTCCATACTACAAAACGGCAAAACGGAATCCTTATAGGATCACTTTGTTGTACGTCTGTCTGTCTGTCATGACTCTTGATTTCGGGAACGGGTGAAGGTATCGAGTTGAAATAAAACCAAATACTCAAGTCTGTTGTTCCTAGTAGCCGTTGAAAATCAACCATTTAATGTATGCAGTCAAAATACATGGTTCTTTAAGTCACAAGTTTGTACGGAACTCTTGGTGGGGTGGGTTTTTTTGTAATTTACAAGGCAAATCTTATTACAAATTCAACAATTGTTATAACTAGCATAAACAAAGCATCCTCTAACACAATAAAACCCTCTTCTATACCAGCATTTTGTATCCTACCATCTTAACTATATCGTAATTAATTACCCTAAACCATTACATAGATAAATATCTGGCAACCCTGTGAGACGTAGCGCGTAGCCTCCTTCGATAACCGCGCGAACGAGATTTATTTCACGAACTTGTTATAACTTCATAATTTCTCCGAATTATCGGCACACAGTATGTGGCATACAGCCTTATCGGATGCGCCGCGTGTTGTTCTTTTGTAACTTTTGTTAATTATAATGTCACTAGGTTTTGCCTGCGACTTTGTACGTTGGAAACGGGAAATGAGGGTTAAATCATTCAACGGGAGCTTGCTACCCGGATAAGAGTAGTATATTAAGGAACATAGAGTACAGTTTACAGGAGTAGGTACACTATTGAAGTGTCTACCCGGTTGCCAAACGTCACGTGAGTGATTAACGGAAATTCATACTAACAAACCAAACAGTTTCTTACGTTTTTTTTTTGTCTGACCTCCACACACCAATTAATACTAGGTAGTAGGTACGATACTCCTCCGTAAGAGTGGTTGTCAAGGTTTCGGGCAACTGACTACCTGTAACGACTGTCAGATTTACAGTGAACGTAACGTGCTTTCCTAGGCACGAAGTAAACATTTGTAAAAATATATAATCAAACAGTGATTAGGCAGTGTGCTGTATATCAGAGAATTTATGAATTTTTGTTTTTTATTTATTAAGGCATTTCAACAACTTACATATAGCTACAACATCACAAACAAATAGTGAGTTCGTCACTTACAGAAGTGCACAGCACTTGCAGAATCATAAAAATGGAAAAGAGAACAACAAGTTTATAATTATAAATTATACACTTTGCAAAAGAAAAAAATACATTTGGCAATAAAAAAAATATGAAATGATGATTAGAATTGGCAAATTAGAAAAATATAAATTTGATATTTTACACTCATCATAAATTGGATTTGATTGTTATAATTAAACCTCTGTCATAGGAGTCACAGACAGCCCACTGTGCCGAGCTTGCATGGAGGTAGACGAGACAGAAGCTCACGTGCTTCTGCATTGCCCAGAGGTTTCCCCATACATGTCCTTCGCGAGATCGTCAACCAAGGCGCTGCTGGCATTTCTCGTGGAGCTGGGGTGGAACGAATAATATTCCCACCCATACGCAAAATACGCGCCTTAGACGTGGAGTTGCGCACACCAGCCCTTAATACAATACAATCCTTACTTAATATTATAAAAGCGAAAGTGAGTTTGTTTGTTACGTCTTCACGCCTAAATGGCTAAACCGATTTTGATGAATTTTGGTACAGAGATAGTTGGGACCCTGGAAATGAACATAGGCTATTTTTTTTAAAGTGAGAATTGACGGAGAAAGTGGGAAGAAACTTAGCTTTGCTATTACAATAAATAAGGCGGGAGGGCAGAAACTATGGGTAGCAGTTACCCCGAATTTAACGCGAGCGAAGCTAGCAAAAGCTAGTGTTATCATAACTTCTTTCTAAAAACAAAGATACATCCATTATACGCAACAGCTACAACTCACATAAACGACGAACACAGCCCAATAAATTGCGAACAACATGTAAATTCAACACAATATTGAGCGAACTAACAATGTTACGTTAACAAAATCGTAAGTGTATTCCGTAGTCGTACAGCAATTCTAATTAGCCCCTCCTTATTTATGATTCATAAGCCGAAGTACAATAAATTCTGGTGAATCTTTCCGGCCCACATGTGTTAGTAAGCCGAGGCATTAGCAAGAATGTTGAATGTAGGTTCTCGCCTAATAAGAGCGGGATGTAAGGAATCGCACTGATTACTATATTATTTATTACTCTACGTGCCTCCCGTGTAAACGCTTCCTAATACTCCTATCTACGCTCGCTTCTTGCAACCTTTTCAAAGCAAACATAACCTCATTTTCCTAACAAACTGTTCAGAAAGCCTTGTTTTGTTGAATGTGAAAAGGTTGTAAGATCGGCGGAGGTATAACGCCATCTATCAAATGGGGTAACGATTAAGTGAGTTGCAGCGAGCGGCACCTATGAGATTTTTAATTATTGCCTGTATTAAATCGTGATTAATGTGAACCATGCTTTATTGCAAGGTTTTAAGATGTTTATGGCTCTATTACTGTATTATAAACAAAGTTGTTTAGGTAACTTCGAGATTACTTCGCAGCTTTTATAAGTTTTCAGGGTTTAAAGTTTTGTATTAAACTTTTGATTTGTAAAATATCGTTAACATTTTGATTGATTAACTTGTTAATTTGTAAAATAAATATCGTAATAAAATCATATTTCCTGACAGGACATCTACTTTTGTAACAATTACCTAATGTCAGTTACATTGTCCCCCTGACTGTTTTCGTCCACTGACGGCGGTCAATCTCAGCCGAGATCAGCCAACTGCGCGAGAGATATTATAGTGCACAAGTGTGTGCGCAGGCACAGGTGCACTCCGTATTCCCTCAATCTCATAGTCCGACGGGATAAATCAAATATAATACACTCGATGCAAAAATTGGGAGACGATTTTTTTAGGGGTAAATACTTAGTACGTTTAATAGGACTCAAAACTTTAAGCTGATGGATGCATTAAAGAGTACAGAGGTCATGCAGGTATTTTTATAAGTTGTTGTGTTGGTGCTTGCGCACCGAAGGTACCGTATAAATTTGCCACATAAACAGCTGTATTTTTTGAGCGCGTGGACTGAGAGGGTTGATTACAGAAATAAGGAACCATAGATTTGAGTACATGGTTTTAATTTCAACTTGATACCTCCAAGCGTTCCCGAGATAAGGGGTCAGACAGACAACAAAGTGTACCAATTAAGTAGGGTTTCATTTTTTCCACTGAGCCAGGCATGGAACCCTAAAAAGTAAGAAGATTCCCAAAAAAAAACAAAAGACAACAAGTTCCACTCGGCTTCGTTAGAGCCTTTTAACACCCATCCGATCACAGATTTCCCAAACCCCCAAAAACCCCACAGTTCACAGCCCAAACACATTCTCTCGACTTCATTACGCCGATCACCTCTCACACCTATTTTCCCCTCCACCACACAAGATACCGGCAAAAATGATTATACAGTATAACCCAGGTAATATAAATTTATCAAACGCATGTTGACAAAGCACCGCTGAATAATGACTATCATATTTCTCCGTATCTTCTCTCATGATTGCCAAAGGGGATAAAGAATAGGACATTTTGCTTTATACGCTGAGCTGAGCGAGCGAAGCGCTTTATATCATATAGCGATAATTTTAATGAATATTTATAACTTTATTCCGCTTGCATTTGCTTAAGTTTTGATAGAAACTGTGTGGTGGAATCTGATTAAGAGGTGGTTAAAGGTAAGATAAATGAAGTTCCACTATATCGTGATACCGTAACTAAAAAGGCTGAAACAAAAACTTTTTTTTCCAAAAAAAGTCCGTCCTCAAAAAAAGTTTTTAAAAGTCAGTAAATATATTTTTATATATTTACTGACTTTTGGTTACATCGAATTTGCCACCTACTTCCGAAACTAAATATATTTTCCATTTTCAGTGCTTTTTTTTGGAAGTAGGTTTTTTTTTGCTGATATGTTTTTTTTTCTGTTGACTACCTTTAATGTGACTTTAAGGCAGAATACATTATTTATAAAAAAAAAAACATGGTAACACACTATGGCTGTATAGTTAGGTAGGTTTATATGTATATAAAATAGAAAAACACGTAAAGAAAAATCTTTAAATTCCTCAACTACATACCTACTCCCTTTAATGTGACTTTAAGGCAGAATACATTATTTATAAAAAAAAAACATGGTAACACACTATGGCTGTATAGTTAGGTAGGTTTATATGTATATAAAATAGAAAAACACGTAAAGAAAAATCTTTAAATTCCTCAACTACATACCTACTCCCTCAATCTCGGTAGGTGCCATGTATCATCTCAACATAACCGTAATCTACGACGCACCGAATGATTATTTATAAGGTAATTACAAAAACACTCGCACGATATCGTACCCACAGCTAATGTTATTTATGTGCGGATAAACGACTATGAAGAGTTTTTGCATATCGCCCCTCGTTCGGTAAATTGAATGATAGCGCATTTCGCGGTATTTTTAGAACAAGATGGAGAATGAAGGCGGGAGTGATTTTGCTGGTTCAGATTGACACGTGTTTTATGTGGTTGAATGGGACGCTCGTACAAGGTTACGTCGTGTTGTTCATTCGTGGATAATTATGTATATTTTCATGGAAACCAAGATTTTCTGAATGAAAACCGAACATATTTTACAAAATATTTTAATTTAGTCCCACATAGCAGGAAAAGAGAGTAATTTCGCTTTAATAATACGTAAATTAATGGTACGTAATCACTATTCAAGGACAAAATTGATTGATGTTTAGGAAATTACGCCTGTTATTTTTTATTTATTATATATAAAAAGTACGCGTGTGTACCTTTATGCGTACGTACCGGTTTATTTTGAATTTAATTAATATCTATATTTGAAGAGTGTAGGAGTTGTAGGAGGGCAAAGCCTTTTTAAGGCTTTGCCCTCCTACAACTCCCAGCTATCTATTTGTCTTATTTCTTGCCCTACACTAGGAATTTCTCTAGAATTGTGGATGCGTTTACAAACATATAAACTCACATACACAAACAGCCAGACCCGAAACAACTATCTGCAGGTCATACAAATATTTGTTCCGTGCGAGAATCGGACCCGCGACACGCAGCGCAGCAGTCGATCCCTCAGCTACTGCGCCAACCGTGCCGTCAAAATATTCCTTAGTACGCCGAAGGTTGGTGTAACGATTTAATTTTTTGATAAAACCCGATTATAATGCGGCAAAATAGATAAATTCGCCTCATTAATTCTGGATCTTATAAAATTAATAAATCTTGAGGAAATCAGCATACCTGAAGGATATCACTCGACGGCAAGTTAAGCCGGGTTACGGGCCCATTTCGAACGTCGACACCAATTATTGCACCAACCACACGATGTAGAAGAAGAATCCTACAATAGGGTAGTTTCTTAAAAAAAATATTAGTTCGTCTTTTAGATTATTCAAAAATAAGGGACACGTATTTTTAACGTCACGCGTTGCTGCATTTTTTCGCAACGAGTGACACCACATGTAACTTTAATGGGCTTTAACTTTGTCATTTTTGGTCTAATTTACAAATAGAAAAATACGTGTCCCTTATTTTTGAATAATCTAAAAGACGGACTAAATAGAGTGTAATGGTGTAACCCTGGAAACTACCCTATTTCGACAATAATTTTTTTATAAGTATAATCTTTATTACACAAAAAGTGGTTACATTTTTTGTAAAGTCCCTGACTCCTGTGCTAGGTGAAAGACCTGTGTTACAGGAGCCAGTGCCCTCTCCCAAAGATTTAACAATGTTATGTGCAACAAGATTAATAAAACAATATTGTTAAATTTGACGGCACGGTTGGCGCAGTGGCTGAGACATCGACTGCTGCGCTGCGTGTCGCGGATTCGATTCCCGTACGGAACAAATATTTGTATGACCTACAGATAGTTGTTTCGGGTCTGGCTGTTTGTGTATGTGAGTTTATATGTTTGTAAACGCACCCACGATACAGGAGTAATTCCTAGTGTGGGGCAACGTTTTTTTTAAATAAAAAAAAATAAAGTTAAAGACAAATAAAATAAAAGATAAATTAAAAGCGATTTAAAGTAGCCTGTTATTAATTAGCTTGAGAGTGTTAGTATGTATGTGTTTGTTGAGTGTGAGTTTGTCACACACAATCTTAGTGCTTTCCTATTAAACGCTCATAAAATGAGTTTCATAGAATATTCATCAATATATTTTAACCCGCGACACCTAAGGCGGGCGTCCACAAACTTTATTATCGGTTCCCGCTAACCGATGTATCCGAACTTATTTTGCATGTTAGCCGCGATAGGGTGCAACGGGAAAGAAACTTATGAATTATGTGACACCTCTTTGGAGACACACATGTAAGAACCAGGTATTGTGGCGACTACTTAAAAGTGTGATTTTATCTTATTACTAGCTTTTGCCCGCGGCTTCGCTCGCGTTAAATTCGAGGTAACACAGTTCCCCTTTCCTGATTTCCCTTTCCTCATACCGTCACATACCGAGTTTCATCCGTGCGTTTGGTCCGGATGTCATTTGTAGTTATTTGTGGATAGAAAATGGCCCGATAGTCTGACAACCAGTTTTACCAATTTTCCAACTGGTTTGTAGGCGATCTATTCATGAAACTTATATTTTTTCTGCTGCATCCGGTTCGACTGAATGCCGATCGCAACGTAGTTGGGAAAATGCTAAAATCTGAAAATTATTTAAATCTAGTTTCCGCCCGCGACTTCGTCCTTGTGGCTAGTTACTTTGGGCTAACGCTAACTTTAACCCGCGTGATGAAAAAATTATCTTTCTCTCCCCTTTTCTTTCCTCTTTCTCCCCCTTTTCTTTCCTCTTTCTCCCCCTTTTCTTTCCTCTTTCTCCCCCTTTTCTCACTTTTTTTATGTCCGTCTCCAGGGTCCCAACTATGTCTGTACCAAAATTCATCAACATCGGTTTGGCCATTTAGGCGTGAAGACGTAACAAACAAACTCACTTTCGCTTTTATAATATTAGTAAGGATTGATAGGGTTTTTGCATACATAATATTAAAATATTAATAATATAATATTAAAGTAGGATGAATTTGCATTTTTTGTTGTCGTTAATAATTATTTTGTTACTATTTTAGCCACAAAAGAAATACAATGACATTGTTGTAGTCAAATAATGATGAAGATGTATGCCTTGTCGTCAGTTTTGAGCGCTTGAGTGCCTAATTTCATGGTCTAGTTTATCCATTATTTTGTTCCAAGACTGGTAATTACAGACAAAAAGAGATTTTAGCAAAGCAGAGGGGCCTGCCAGGGCCACCGCTTGTCGGGGTTGCGGGTTGTTCGAAAGAGATACCGCGGCCCCGTAACATAAAGGGCAGTAGTAGGAACATGGGTGGGTTATAGTCAGTATAAATCTGACACTCCCCCTCAGTCCGCCCAGAGCGGGGGAAGTTATTTGATGATTTCCCATCCGCAAAAACAATAAACTGGTATTTAAAAAAATTACAGAACAAAAAATTAAAGCAAATAATTACTTCAAACGAATGTCTTGATGCGCTGCTCCAGTCGTAACAAAGCACTATAGTGTTCTCCCGGAAAATCTTCATAAAACTAACACAAAATGTAACGCTTAATTCAATACACGCTATAACTCGTGTTATCATAATAGCAGTTTGACACTAAACGTCTCTTAGGGAACTGTATCCAAGTCTTAAAGAAAATCATATTCATAGAGACTATAAATTCTCAGCCAACTCGCGCACCTCTTTACCCATATCTGTATTATTTTAATATACGTAAACCGAGTAATATGTCTGTCTCTTTCAAACTTATGAGTATGTGTGATAGTGTTGTCTCTTTCAGTTTTCGGAGGATATCTTAATAAGATTCATGAAAGGACGCCATATTTTATATCCGACTCTGTCCTCTATCTTCTTATATTATCCGGGCAGAAGAGAACTCGTGAAATATGTGCCTGCTTGGGAATTTCCAATCTTTCAATAACACCTTTGTGGGCAAGTTTGGAGTGTTTCCGAAGTTCTGAGATAAAAGCTTTGTGCAGCTAAACTTGACGTTTTAATTACGTGTTGCTTTTCGTTCTAGGCAGGTAGGGTGGTAGTTGCAGTTTGCTGTTCTTTAACAAGAATGTTGAATGTTTATCTGCACGACAATTTTATGACACGGTTGGGGCAGTGACTGAGCGATTAACTGCTGCGCTGGACGGAACAAATAGTTTTACGACTTACATATCTTCCCGTCTTGTCTGGCTGTGTGTGAAGTTGTGGTTAAATGATGCAAACGCACTCACGGTACAGGACCAAATCAAAAATTATGCTAAATCAATATGATTGGGGTTTTTGTTACCAAAATAAATTTTTCAGTTTTAGAAGCATATATATGTAGATGGGTCAGTCTCTCTATTGCTTGTTTTGTACCCATATGAATTAGCATTTTCTAATTAATGATGTACTACTTCATAGGTTATAGAAAAGTCCAAAAACAAAGAGCCTTTTTTGCGGATGGGAAATCATCAAATAAATTCCCTCGCTCCTAAACCCACCCATGATCTTTTTTTTTTTTCAAACGTTGCCCCACACTAGATCTTTCTCCTGTACCGTGGGTGCGATTACAAACATTTAAACTCACATACACAAAAAGCCAGACCCGAAACAACTATCTGCAGGTCATACAAATATTTGTTCTGTGCGGTAATTGAAACCGCGACACGCAGCGCAGCAGTCAATCGCTGAGCCACTGCGCCAACCGTGTCGTCATTATATGCCCGTTATGTTCCAGGGCCGCGGTATCTCTTTCAAAAAACCCGCAACTCCGGCAGGCGGTGGCCCGCCAGGACCCTCTGCTAACCAAAGAGCCTTAAATAGGCGTTAGTAAAGTAAACTATAGCCAGACTTCTTTTCTAGATAAATAAACAACAGCTATTTTCATGACTTATCTAAACCACAAAAGTTTTCAGTTCAGTATTTTTTTCTTTATAAACCTTAAATAAAATCCAACACGTAAGCAATATACAAGTAGTTTATGTAGCTTAAAAGTTTTCGTTAAGGGAAGGCATGCAGGGTTACACCGGGATATTAAATAAAGTTATACCCATAAATATTTCTTCAGTTAACTCAGTAACAAGGTAAAAAGCGGCTGCATCATTATACAGCGGATGGATTTATTAAAAAGAGGTAGAATGGCTCACATTTATCATTTTGACACTGGCCGTAATGTTTATTTTGAAAAGTAAATAAACGTTTTAAAAAAAGAATGGTTATTTCTCAGCACCTTGTACATTAGTTTCATTCGATATTTCAAATCAGTGATTCAACTATTCTAATGATTAACTCGTTCTGGGTTGATATGATTTTCAAAGTGCGTTCTGCAATAATTGTTAATAAAATTATCAATTTTATCATTATTTTCTTTCTTATTAACTAAAGGTATATTGACCCAGAACATTTTGCTGTAGTTTAATCGTCAAATAAACGTAACGTAACTATAAATCAAATTGAGAAGAAAAAATAGAAAACTTAGGCAAAAATACAAAAAAAATAATCAATATTTATATTATAACCATAATTCCAAACACTAGACGAGGCATGCAAACTTTTTTCATAGACACAAACGTAAGCTTTATTTCTGGGGGGCGGCAATATAATACCTCAGCTCGTAAATCTTAACTTTAAGTGAAGCCGGGAGGGGGGATTAAAGATCAGTAATCTTAGGTACAGATGAGTTATGGCTGCGCCGCGATCCTCTTTATTGTGACTTTAAGAAACTAAGAGGAGATTTTGTTAAACGTTTGAAATTAATTTAGATAATGATTAATGGGATCTTCGGCCTCCCTTGGGTTAGTATTTGCATAATTGAACGGTGCGTAGTTATGCTAGTTTTGTGGTCTCTTGTGGTCGATGTTCAGTTGTTATTTGTTTGTTTTATTAGCGGTTTTAGTTGTAGGTGCGATGTCTAGTTGATGGGATAGTTTGTGATGAGGAAACCATTATGGGATTATGATATTGAGTGAGTGTGGAGAGCTCGCCTAGAAGATGAAATGATAATGGATTTTAAAATACCCTTAACAAAGCTGAAAGCTGCTTGTTCTCTTAGTTCTTGAGATACTTTTTAGGGTTCCGTACCTCAAAGGAAAAAGAACGGAACCCTTATTGGATCACTTTGTCGTCCAACGTCTGGCTGTCTGTCAATACCCTTTATCTCAGGAATGCGTGAGAGTATCGAGTTGAAATTAAAACCATATACTCAAGTTTAAAAAAATATTTTTTATGGTCCCTTCGAATTGTGGAAAAATCATATCTCTAAGTTAACGCAGTCAAAAGATATCGCCGTTTACGTCACAAAATTGTTTTGTTTTAGAATAGCAGCAATATTTTTTGCGTACTTCGTTTGTGGTACTTGGTTAACATCTAGTATGTTTTGGAACCCATTTCGCTGTAGTTAGTACAAAAAATACGACTTCCAATTTAAAAATCGCGTAACTAACCATACAAAGAAACAGTTGAATTGAAAACCTCTTCCTTTTTTGAAGTCGGTTACCTTTTTTGAAATACAACATAATAGGTAATAATAATATAGTTCTTGTGTGACTGTACCTAACTTTCTCATACCTACGTATGAGAAAGTTAGGTACAGTCACACAAGAACATGGGAATTATTACTTTAGCTAAGATTAACGCTGACTGTACTGCACTGATGTATGAAAATCGACAATTCTAAAAAAGCTTTTTAAAAATGGAAGTAGTTGAAAATGGAAACATGACAGAGAGACAATACATATGAGTTTTTATATACTATTGCGATATAACTCTTATGTAACGATTCACAAATACAATTTTCACACCAATTTCTTAATCTAAATGACGAGAGCCGTAAAATTACTCGCCAACGCCATCCCTTTATCAGCCAATCAGCGTAAAGACAAACGGGCTTATTCATAAATCTCGATGGCGCGGGCGCATTATTCGAGGAAGGTGAAACAACAAACATTACAGACATAAATCTAGAACGTATCGCGGTTGCGAGTTATAACTGCGGAATACGGATGGGAAGAATGGTCAATGGTTGTTTAGATTTGTTGGAGAGAACTGAAGAGCATTTGCCATATTAGAATATACACTGATAGACAGCCCGTAATTATTATAGCAGACACGAAAACCAGGTTTTTTGGCCTAAGCTGATATTGGAATTAATGTAAAAAATACTCTGACTCTCAAAATATCAAATTATATACCAAACAATCAAGATAATAAATCCTATTTGTGAAAATTTCTTAAGGTAATATGATAATGAGTGAGACAGCCACTATAATTACACCTTTATTCCAAAGAGTGGAATAAACTGGTTAATTTACTATGAAACTAACGTCGACGAGTATTGGCAATTAACGTCCAAACTTACCCGTAACGTGGGAAGATGCCCAGCAGTGAGCTTTACGATTTACAAAATGACTTTACCTATTTACACAAAAGTGTAGCATGTATATGCTTGTCCAGGAAATACAAGTGAACATTTTAGAAAAAATCCAGTCAAAATCATCATTCTTTCAAATCAACTAACTCTTCGCTAACAAAATAGTTCTCCAAACTAAACATCAGTGTGTCCCCTCCGTTATCTGGGACCGTCGCGCCATAAGACAATAGTAAGGCAATAATAAAAATGTTGAATAGCCCCCGTAATGATATTGTTACTGCTGGTAATGCATCGCGCGATAACGGATAAACTGTACCCAGTAGACGAGGATGCTGGGTACCTACTGTGAGTTATGTTGGAATTAGGACTTTATCTAGTACAAATGTTGCTTGGGAATTTTCTAAGAAAAGTAGTTGGAGAATGGTTTTAATATACCTTAGGAAAATATTAGTCGATTTTCTTATAGTTTACTTGATTTAAAAATCAGGTTAGGCATTTATACTGTTTTTTTTTTGTTAGCTATGATTATTATAAGGAAAGGACATTATCTAGGAGAAATTGAAGTACGGTTTTCAGAGAAAAGATACTGGTGGTAGAGAAAATATAGGTCGATTTCCTCATAATTTTCTAAATGTTCTCGTTTGTGGGTGGTTGTCTAATGAAATCATTTATTTACCAAACTTTTCTCACCTGCCCATTTTCCTTTTCAATTTGCCACAATATCCACGAAACGAAACAATATAAAAGCTCACAACAAACTTCTAACCATGCCGGTTTATTTATAACACAACATCAAGATTTTCTTTCAAATTTCACCAAAGTAAACACGTATATTTTCTCCGTTTATTATCCAGAGTCGACCTCCTTACTTATCTTTCCGAGTATATTGTTAAAAAACATGATGACTTAGGAACTGAAAGTCCCATTAAGTAGCGTCTCTATTCATGTGGTAACACGGGCGCGGAAGGGGGTTGTGCGCGGAGCGGCGGGGAGGGGGGATGTGGAATAAATACAAATAAAGAAGTGAGTTGTTTAAAAAGCGGGTATTCCGCGCCAGATAAGGGTGCGTTTCCGTCGTCTCCCCCGGCGGCCGCTCGGCGGAATTATTTCAGCGGTTCGACGAAACCCGATGTCGTGTCTCTGTCGCATTCAACACTCTATCTTTAAAAATGTCTAGTGTTGTGCTCGAGGTTTTTAAATTGTCGATTGGACTTTTGGAAATTTGCAGAAATCAATTAACTCAATTTTTTTTTTGTAAGAGGCTCAATCGATTGATTCGCAATGTTAAGTGAAGCCCCAATTAAAAAGGATTCATTTCATTATAATCAACCGATGCATAATCTGTCAATTAGTGGAATTCAATATCAAAACTATTCGATGTTAGTATTCTCTTTTCGGCTTACTACCATCTTAATATTAACAACAGTAATTAATTATATTAGTGAATCAAAAACCAGTTCACAAGCTTGAATCAGTTTTCAAGAAACACATCTGAAAATTAATCAACCAAGTGTTTTCCACAAGGTTATCAAAAATAACTTCAACATTATTTTAAACCCCCATAAACATGACCTCGTTCATTAAATTCATCGACACCTCACTTCGCCTCTCTTGCCCATCCCTAGTGACAGATCTGGAAAGAGCCACCGTGTCAGATGGCCGCTGTTTCTTAATTTCCTCTCGCCAAGATAAGATTGGCTTTTAGCTTTTTATTGAATTTTGCTATGTTAGACGTAGCACTTTACAACTTGCTCTTATTCTGAGATAATAAAGTAGCTGATATCAATTTAATTATGAAGCCATCAACGGTATGGAGTTTGTTTTATCTAGTAATTGTATGGAAGAGAAAATAGGTTGTTATTGTATCTATTAGACTTATAAAGAAGAAAAAATATTAGCAAAAAAGTATATAAACTTACTAGCTTTTGCCCGCGGCTTTGCTCGCGTTTAATTCGGGGTAACACAATTCACCTTTTCCTGTTTTACATGTATCAGCTACTTGCAGTTTTTGCCCTAGCGCCTTATTTATTGTAATAGAAAAGCTAAGTTTCCCTTTTCTTCCTTCTTTCTCCCTCATTTCTCAATCGTTTAAACTAAAAAAAAATTGCCTATGTCCGTCTCTAGGGTCCCAACTATCTCTGTACCAAAATTCATCAAAATCGGTTTAGCCATGTTGGCGTGAAGACGTAGCAAACAAACAAACTCACTTTCGCTTTTATAATATAGTAAGGATTTCATAGTCGATTTCAATTAGATTGATAAAAATGTAGGTTGTTCTAATTTGAATGTGTTTTGTTTTGTGCTAAACTTTTGTGTTACGATATCTACTTCTTATAATGGAAGGTTAGAGTGATGAGAACTAACTAATCACATATTCGCCTTCCAAACCTGTATGCAAAATTTAAGTTGTAAGGTTTGTTTATATAGTTTGTAATAAAAACAGAATTGTGTAGTAAAATCAATACCTATTTAAGGAAAGTCTTGACTCAAAATTCAATGACCGACTTATCAACGGCCAACCCAAAAGTTGGACAGTTAAAATTTTCGCTCAGATTCCATTTACGATGATGATAGACAAGACCTAACTAAGGTCAAATCAAATCAAATCAACTTTATTTGTGAACATAGGTATTACAATAAAGGTCTTATGTAAGTATACAATTTAGTCGAGCTCTATGTCCTACCACTGAAATTGGTGTACAAATCTATTTTTTTTTCTTAGGTCTTATTCAATATTCATATTGGATGGGAATTATAGTGCGGGCAATTGGTTTTTTTTTACTACCTGTAATTGTTACCTTAGGTAGATAACATTAAATGTTTACAGGTATTTACATTAATTGTTACCTACCTACAACGACAATCCTTATCCTAACTAATATTACAAAAGCGAAAGTGAGTTTGTTTGTTTGTTATGTCTTCTCGCCTAAACGGCTAAACCGATTTTGATGAATTTTGGTACAAAGACAGTTGGAACCCTGGAGACGGACATAGGCTATTTTTTTAAATATTGAGGTATAAGCGAGAAAGAGGGAAAAAAGGGAAAATTTAGCATTGCTATTGCAATAAATAAGGTGCAAGGGCAAAAACTACAGGTAGCAGGTACCTACCTGTAAATCAGGAAAAGAGAACTGTGTTACCCCGAATTTAACGCGAGCGAAGCCGCGGGCAAAAGCTAGTAAATTATTATTCTATTATGTTATTTTCTAGAACAAGTGCAAAGCATAAACCGTATATTTTATACCTACCAGACAAGAATATGACCCATTCACCAAATCACTAACCAAAAACAATTTGATTCATCTTGCGACGTTTCGTTTTACGGTCCTATATAAAGATGGTAAGATACTGCACACATTTGCGCTTGCAAGTCTTATCTGTCGCATAAACCGCGCATTAGCTCCGCTGCACATTTCCGCTTAACACATCTCTGTATTTTATTCTTCATTTTCCTTTGAATATATTTGCAGATGTTATAAAAATATTCTGAGGGAGATAAAAGAATGACTTGCGTTTTCAGTTTATCGTAATGACGTGGTAGAAGAGCTTTTAGAGTGAAATGTAAGTGTTTAATAGTTTTTTTTTTATGTTTGATCCTCCTTCATCAAGGTTCATCATATTCTAGCTATTTTCCAATTATGTTGAAGCTGGTTTTCATTCTTAGCGAATGCAACTGAATTTCAGAATTTTATAGAGCGACTGCCTTTCTGACCTCCACAACCCACTTAGTACTGGGTAACACGATACCCCTTTGTAGGACTGGTTATTACCCTTTCACGGCCTGTAACAACCTGTAATCACTGTCAAACATTTACAAATCTTCAAGACAATTATTGTTTTTAACACACGAAAACAAAAGGAGGTGATCCTAAATTCGACATGTATATAAATATATTTTCATTCATTTCCTTCTGAAGTTTGTTTATCAAATCTCGGAAAGTCACAAAAAAACACAAAAGTTACACGTTGAATCTGCAGAAGACAGTACAATAATATTGTACTCTCTTGTTACTTGAAACGTGTAACTTTTTAGGGTTCCGTATCCAAAGGGTAAAACGAAACCCTATTACTAAGACTCCGCTGTCAGTCCATCTGTCCTTCTGTCTCCAGGCCTTCTGTAGTCTGTAGCCTGTTCTGTAGCCTTCTGTAGCCTTCTGTAGGCCTTCTCCAGTCCTTCTGTATCTCATGAACCGTGATAGTTATACAATTGAAAATTATACAACCAAAACCATAGAACAGAAACAAAAAGACATCAACGCTTTGGAATGGGCAATTACAGTACTTTCACAAGTTATTATGTCTTGTGAGCGGGACTGTAGCTTTAACATTTTGTTTTTTTTTTGACATTCAAAAGTGCCTGTAATGATCTAATTGAAATATGTAAATGATTTTGATTTTGATTTACAGATGATGTATTTCTGTTGCCGCTATAACTAAAAAATACAAAAAAAAAATAATACCATTCCATACAACATGTTTTTTTGCCGATTTCATAGATACGACGGAGCCCTTCGTGCACGACCTCGACTTTATAATAACACTTGGCTGGTTTTCTAATTAATATTTGGTTTAGACCAAAATCCTGTCTTAGAGAATATAGTAGATGACGGCTATACAGTGTTTACTGTTTCTATATCACCAAAATAACTTGTAAAAAACAAAATAAAGTCATTAACCAGCCGAAATCGTCACATAGCCCTATCTTGATGAAAACAGTCCATAAAATACAATAACAATTAATTTAATTTCTCTCGACGTTAAAATTAAAACCGCTGAATAAAAAAACAAAGCAAGTGCAACGGAAACACCACTCTGTTAAGTAAAAACAAAACGAATTAAAAATCGTGAAAACCTCTCGCAGAAAATAAACTTATCTGTGCAATTGTCTTTGGGACGGACGACAGATTCTTTTAAATAAGTTGCAGTAATCACAAAAAAAACTGTATTATGTTTAAACAACTGGGGACAAGTTTTGAGAGGGTGCAAATGTTTTGTTTGTGATGAGTATTAGAAAAGAATACCTATGCACAAATATAAGGTTGAATTTCAAAATGTTATGCGTTTGAAAATTGTTTTTACAATAAAGAAATTAATTAATTTCTTGCATCTGCGTCAACTAAGTAAGCTACCCAGCAATAGAAGCTATATCTATGTAGGTCGGACAACTAGACCACAGACGAAAGCCAAAGATTATTTTTTATTCCTTTAAACAGTTTCAGCAAAAATCATTCTCAAATTGCCCAACAAACGAACCTCGATCGTCACTTAAACAATCACTTCACTGTCATCCCAAACGAACTTGTATTTTTAAGAGCTAATTTCCTGATTTCGTCGCAAGGGGGCGCCACTCCATCTTCAATTTATTGTTGCAGTTACGGTTGCTAACCAAAACGGTTGATTAGGTCGACGGTTTCACGCTTAGCTGTCCCTCAGGGATGTAATTAAACAATTTTGATGAGTGCTCGTTAAAAATTAACTTGTTTTGTCTCTGGTTGTAAATGGAGGGTGGGTGATAGGTCCTGTGTTCGGTGACGAACGTTTTAGGAAGTAGAAAGGAATAACGATTAAAAACAGTGTTTAAATGGCAACACCCGGTTTTTTTTTTGTTTTTGTTTCTGCTTCTCGATTTGGAACTTGACGACAACTCATTTGACGTTGGATTCACTAATAGTGCAGTCAATTTCAACTGGACCGGACTGGTAGCTGAGATATCTGTCAAGTTTCAGTATCCGGAGTCCGGTCTGGTCAGTTTGACGTTACCCTGAGGAGTGGTAGTTGTTACGCATTTATTGATGTCGGCACATAGTAGGTACGTAACACAACAAAGTCAATTTGAAGCAATTATGACACATTCGCATCGATCGACAAATTGATATCTACACAACACAATTAGCTCAATACAATTCGAGCGAAGCAAAGCGGTGTTTTTCCTGAACTTCAAATCTACATAACTTCGATATTGTCGTCCTCCTGTGAGTCATGTCTACATGAATAAGTGTTTTAGACAACCAACAACTACACTTCGATCACACACGTTGACAACAGAAGAAATCGTCTGTATATACTCGTTTGTTTGTTTATTCGTAACCTTTTCACCACTAAATGGCTGATTGGATCGTAATAAAACATGGGTAGGAGATATATTTCAACCTGGGGAAGGACATATTGTGCTATATCATTACGCTTATAACTTAGGGGAGTAAGCAAGATTGTATTATGTCCATATTCCTCAACTATTTGACAACTGATAACTATCATGACACGCATGAGAATAGAACGGCTTCGTAAATGATCGTGTATTAATACTGGAGACACCAGGTAATGAATGAATTTTAAGAATAGAATGGAATATACTTTATAACAAACCATAGTTAATACATAACCGTTTAAAAGAAATTGCTAATTCTAAGGTTCCAATGGCGGTCTTATCGCTGATTGCGATATCTTCCAGACAACCTTTGGATGAACAGTACGAATACAAAAATGTAACAGGCTTAGTATTTATATATTTTTAAGCTTTATTTTAACTTAACACGTACGAAGTCGAGACCAAAACCTAGTTTGTCATAAAATATCTAAACAATGACATCCAAAAGCCTATAGAAATCCTTTCATCAGCGAGATTTGAGGTCTCCACCACAATGGTCCTGACATAACTCTCATCTATTGTTGCTAGTATTACCGCGCTCGCGCTGTCGCAGGCTCGGCAGAACAGTAAACAGTTAAACCAGACGCAGACATAGCGTGGGATCTTTTCACCTGAGGACGCGGTAAACGTGGCGCGGGCGAAATTAACTGTATGTTATTAGAGATGTTGATACCCATGAAAATTGGGAGAAGGTATTGTAAGCTAAACTACCTCAATGTAACAAATGAATGAAATCTAATAAATGTAAATACATCTGTAAAGTTTATTATATTCGTTTATATATAATTTATAACATAATTTTAATTTTTAAATATTTTTGTGAATTTGAATATATTTAGAATACTCGATATACGAACAGGTGCGGTTCTTGGTTCGACCAAAGTGTTACTGGGTTTTCTGTCTGGAAGTTCACAGTGGGAGCTCAGAATCTGCTTACTATAATAGGTGCAATTTATCCCTCCGAGGAAAAGGTAAAGCTCAGTCCAATAGTAAGTAAATCTTTTTCTTATTTTTTTTAAAGACACAACTGTATTAAAAATCTGAACTTTAATGTTCCCAAACAGCCATTGGTAAATACAGAAAATATTAAAATTCCTTTGTCAGAAAATAACGAGTCCCCACTGAAGAACCTAATTCTTCTAAGCGACAAAATGTCATAAATAAAACTATCAAGTATTTTCATCATTGGAGTGACATTTCCTCTATAGAAAAAACCTGTTAATAAACATAGATTTAAAAGAAAAGTATTTCTAATCCGGACATATTTCCCTTTTCTGACCTCATGCCTAAAATCGTACAACAAAAACACACTCACGGTATCATCAGCTCCACATACTTCACTGGTATCGCGCTGCATAAGTGCGATTTAGCTAGATGTCAGGACAGGCGACGTTACTCATGCGTTAATTTTCGCGACAAATTAATTCGAGCATAGATTTGAGAATAAAATCTTGCCCGCGTGTTTTGTGGCCCCACGTGCTTATGCAATGTTTTGTAATTGTGTATTAAATTCATTTATTGTTTGTTTTTTTGTTTGGATGAAACTTTTCCTTTGATTTCTTTTTTTAATAGTGTTAAAGGCGATAAATGAACTAGAAGATAATGTTATTTATTTATTTATTATTTATTACTTTTTGGGAAAACAAACAGTAGTACATTAAGCATAAAAAAAGTGTTGACTTAACATTAAAATTAACAAATATACTACCCACAACATTTTCCACAGATTACTCTATGTCTATCCTATTGTGCAGATCAGATAGGCAATCGCCACAGATAAAACATTATTTTTAAGCTTCTTGCGGCTAGGCTGGAACCCCAAAATAGTGGAAAGTCTAGGTCAATTATGATCCTGGTAACTATACTGATACCTGGGTAACCCAGATTGCTGATTATGGATGTCCGTACGGCGATTCTTCTCTATTCGAGATAAAGATTTGCTCAGCAGTTGTATATTAACTGACTGGTAATGTTCAAGTCGTGATAAAAACGTAACACGCGTAGACCGTCTACGACGTAGGCGGCGTAGCTACGTAGGCCGAGTTCCAAGTAAAAGCAACAATTTGTTACAACAAATTGTTGTCCTAAGAATTTGTATATCAAAGAAATGGTATTATTAGTCTATACATTTTTAAATAGATACATTGTTAGAAAATAAGAATTGGCCTAACATTTTTTTTTTTTAATTAATTGGTTATGAAGTTGTTATCATTATAATTTTGTGGAAAATCTGAGTTCATCGTAAACATTACAGTGAAGTAGTGAACCCAGGTAAAGTTCTTCTTAAAACTGATCTATGTCTGGTAAGTTCGAGAGTTTTTTCTAGCAACATTTGGCACGAAATAAGTGAAAAAAAAAACAAACTTTCAACAATCTTCTGTTCATCAAAACAAATACATATTTTGATTCAATTTCATTTAATTTTAAAACGCATTTAACAAAGCAACTGTCAACCTGATTACACCTCAATCTGACTGAACGGCGGATGAATTGAGATGAGTATCCACCCCAATGAATAAAAAATAAGCCGTGGCTCATCACAAAAAGCGGGGGAGTAAAAAAATAATATTATCCTGTGGAAATGAATTAAGCAACTCACAGATACTGTGGCTCTGGATACTGGCTGGAGCGGATTGGAGCCTAGTGTGGAGATGGACTTTCAAATAACCATATTTTGTATGGAATTATTAAGTACCTATCAAAGTTTAATTTTAAACTCCATGTTCAAGTATAATTTTTAACTCAACAATATACTATTGTTACAATAAGTGTAGTTGACACCAAAAACCAATAATTCAATAACAGCACTTCTGAATAACGAATCTTTTTTCCCCATAAAACGCAATTCTTTTATATTAATTACTGTAATATTAGGTTTTCAGTTACTAGTTGCTTTATAATCGACAAATAGTTGAGTCATAGACAGTTTGCTAACCTATGAGGGTTCTGCGTTTAGACAGTTCATAAAAAGTATGTTATTATTAATATGTCGATGTGTGATGTCGACCCTTTTACAAACATTATGACAAAATGATTACGTATGAAAATCACTTTTGAACATAATAAAGACTGCCAATGTGAAGCACCCGTTTCAATCTTTTTATTTTATTAAAACATATTGGACAAGTTAAGATAACCGTCACAAAATGTAGTCTTTCATGACATTTTTTTAAAATAATTTAGTATTATATATATATTATATACCTTAAGATTTATTAAATAATAATACCAATTTGCTGTACAAGAATCCTGTGAAATTAAAAAGTAGACTTTCCATGAACCTTTTAACATTAAAAATAATACTACCAGCGAAACACTTAAAAATAACATTCTACGAATCAATAATATTCTAAAACTCTACCATAAAATTCAAACAATCTTAAACAGAAAAAAATCCCTCTCCATATCAGGCGTTTGTCTCCGATCCTTGGCGGGGTAAGTAGGGAATAAAATTAACCGAGGATGATCGCTAATGAAAATAAATTGGCGGCGGGAGATTCCAGATTACACCGACTGCGACGCGCTAGTCCTTAACAAAAAACGGTACACGTACCGACTAGGCGACCCATGATCGAATTGGTTATTGTTTTAAAAAAAATGTGTGAATCGGTTTTTATATGATAAGGTATAATGGTACTGGATTAGTAATATGAATTACGTTACCATTCGTAAAATGGTCAAATCAAAATAATATATTAAGTGCGTTTTATGATTTTTTACGTAATTTTTTATTATTATCCTAAAATGATTTTGCTAAAGCGGCCATTTTAGATCCCCCCCCCATCATCGGTGATTACTGTAATTACATGTGTGGTATATGCCAAAGCAATGTATGTTCTTTCTTTAGTAAGAAGTTGGCTCCAGAAATAATGTAGCATAAATTGTCTTTGCTGATTACATGCATACATTAACTGATACATTTTTCCCATGGGGTCATCATGATCATCTTCTGGGGTTGAAACCTCAGAACGCGACCTGCTACGATCCTTACATACCTCCTCTCCTTTTCCCCCTTTTGACTCGTTCACATTCATACATCTGGTCATAGTTTTGCTGTGCAGTATGCATTTCTGAACTCTTAGAACATACTAATAAAACGAATCGTAGTGCATTTGGGAAGCATTTAGGGGAGGGGGTTGAATTTTAGAGAACTCCTGTCGACTTTTTATTCTGTTCTTAAGCCTCCAATATGATGAGAAATAAATTATAACAAAGAGTCTGACAGCAAGTCTAAAAAAAACACTTTACTTATCCAAAAATATTTTCCTGAAATCCATAAAAATGATAATACTTAGTAGTATTCATTTAAGGTACAACGAATCGTGATTCTAAAAATCCTTAACCAAATTGAAAAAAATCTTCAAGTAAGAACGCGCAGATATAACATAGAGTGGTGGCAGCGAAAATGAGAGTAACATATCCAGGGGTGGTTCATCTTCTTAAGACGATGTAAGATCAGCCATGAGTTATAGCCCCGGCAAATAGGGAGTTATTAAAGAAAGTGCGATTACGGTTCTCGTCAAAATAAGGAGATTAGCGATGGTAAGGATGTTTACGCTGTTAACAAGGACTGAGTAGGCAAACATATTTATGTTTTCTATTAACTAGAAGGCATTAGGTGCTTGATATTTTATTTACAGGCCTCATGTTTATCAAATTAGTTTTTTTTTGTCGCCTCTGACAAAAATCATAGACTTAAAACATGCAAGCTTATAATTGTACTCGACACTTAACATAGAGGATACGTGGTATTATGAGGTGAGGAGCTCGTGCTAAATAATAGCAGCCGCTCGGATCGATCTTTAGGTTAAGCCGCGCTTGCCTAGGTTGGTCTGTAGATGGGTGACCACCCGTTACATACCGAGTTTCCTCCGTGCCTCGGAAAGCACGTTAAGCCGTTGGTCCCGGCTGTCATTTGTAGATCTTTGACAGTCGTTGCAAGTAGTCATTGTTCCGAAAGTCTGACAACCAGTCTTCCAAGGGGTATCGCATTACCCAGTAGTAACTGGGTTGTGGAGGTCAGATAGGCAGTCGCTCCATGTAAAATACTGATATTCAGCTGCATCCGGTTAGACAGGAAGCCGACCCCAACATAGTTGGGAAAAAGGCTAGGCAGATGATGATGATACGTGGTATTATAATATAATAATAAATTTTTATTTTCGGAAACTTGCTCCATAGTTTGTTAGTGATACAACTTACGTAACTATGTTAGTACTTATTTTTAATAAAAAAAAAACATAATAAAACCTAACTACAAACATTAATTCATGTATTTTCCTGCAGTATCAGACCCATAGCTATGCATACGGGTCCAATGCTCCAGGAAAACGCCGTCCAGCCTATCCCCAATCACCTTCAGGATGCCAATGGTACTCCCACGAATCCTACGTAACAATGATGCCGTTCTTTTCCTTATGATTGCTGAAAAACTATCTGTATTAGATTCAGCAAACATGGCTGACGCGCTGCAGAATCGAGGTAGCCCCAACAGCATCCGAAAAGCGTTGTTGTACTGGACACGAAGAGCGTTGTAGGCTCTCTGCGTATGCTTGACCCACAGGCTGCATGTGTAAAATGACTGACAATAAG
This sequence comes from Ochropleura plecta, assembly GCA_905475445.1. Lineage (NCBI taxonomy): Eukaryota > Metazoa > Arthropoda > Insecta > Lepidoptera > Noctuidae > Ochropleura > Ochropleura plecta. Next base: position 16,710,970 of record FR997723.1, read on the forward strand.
CCTTGAAAAGGGTGATCTTGACCGGTCTCGTACATCTTGCAAACCTACGGGCCAACATATTGCATCGGACCGACAACGCTCTCCTTTCCCGTTCTATATCCTGGTCATCCTTAAGATCCTCGACTAGTTTTTGTCCAAGGTATTTAAAAGAAGGCACCCTATTTAGAGCAACTCCATATAGGTACACCGGTGGTACTGCCCTGTGACCCTTTGCAGCAACCCCAAACACCATAAACACTCTCTTCCTCACGTTGTACAGGAGGCCATGAGTCAAGGCGAATCCCTCACAAACCTCAAGCAATCGTCTGAGTGCCTCAATCTAGGGACTCAGCAGCACCATGTCGTCCGCGTAAGATATGCTATTTATAATTTTACCATCTACCGAACATCCAACCCCTGTGCTGCTGAGTTCCCCGATCAACTGATCGACATACAAGCTGAACAGCGCTAGGGAGGTCAGACCACCCTGCCTCACACCACATTCCAGACCATACGTCTCCGACAAAGCACCCGACCATCTGACCTGGTTAATCTGGTGATTATACCAATACCTGAGAAGCTCAACTATCTCCTCAGGTTGTTCCCGGTCACGCAACTAAGTCCATAGGACGTTGTAATTATGAAGTTAACAGGAATTTCAACGCGTAAAAAAAAAACTAAAATATCTTTTGAAATGCACTCTGTGGTGTGTGCGGGCTACACGTTTTTATTTGTTAGATTATCATCGTTAAAACTATATTATTACATTAAATTATCATCGTTATAAGAAGACTTAAACGCCATTACATTCGCTGTTTATGATTGACGAGGCCACCTTCAGGGCCCAAGCAATCCTACCATAGACACGAAAGAAAAAGAAGACTGTCAAACAACAGTTTAATTAGATCCATAATTAATATATTAAAATTAATACATACATAGGTATTTTCTTTATCGGTTCATCTCAGTTCCTTCTGAAATGTCATCGAGCTACATAATAAGTGGTTTGCCACTTATTGCCCACTTCCTCTTATCCAACTACCCTCCATTTTTGGACAACATGACGTAAAAAAATGTCATGTCAATTAATAAAATCTACCGTAAGCCTCGGCTTAGCCGGTCTCCTTGTTATATCATAACTAAAGCCCGCAGATAGGCTGTGGGGCTGCCACAAGAACTTTGTGTTTAACCTTACTGTGTTTTTTGTATGTTTGTTAAGAATTATTTTGGAAATTACTTTTATTATTATATACATAAATATTTAGATCAATTACAAACTATAAGCAGACTGATACTAATATAACAGTAATTTTTTTTTTTTAAAACAACGTTACCCAACACTAGGAATTTCTCCTGTATCGTGGGTGCGTTTTCAAACATTTAAACTCACATACACAAACAGCCAGACCCGAAACAACTACAGCTGTAGATCATACAATTTTTTTTTTTCGGGCGGGGTTCGTACCCGCAACACGCAGCGCAGCAGTCGATCGCTAATAATGAATGTCGTCAAAAAATTCGCACGCATTACTGTCAACGGTAATAATACCCAGAAGGCTAGTAGCTTTGCCACGTTGATTGGCAATGCTATTTCTTTGGCAAAAAAAAATAGGCTTGCCCTTTGATTACCAAATTGTGTCCCAAAATAATATGCGGGCAGTCAGACCCCATGACCCGAGTGTCCACTTAGTCTAGGACGTATAGAGGGTTAGTTCTATAAGTTAAACAATCTCCCCTCCACACTACCTTCAAGATCAACCCTTAGCTTACGACCAACATAATAATAACAACGAAAATAAATAATAACAAGCTCCTATTTGTTATTAATCTCAGCTGTAAGGCAGAGGACAGACAGCGATATTACACCGTATTAAGTTGCTCTAGTAAATCTTTCCGCTATGAGGCGGGCTTAAGAGTTTTACTGTCTTGTCTTGTACCGTACCGAGGGCATGTCAGACGGTATGCACTCGGCTTTATAACTCTCTTTAAGTGGCTCGAGAAAAACAAAAGTTGTAATTAGTTCTGTTGTCTTTGGATTGGCGTAGAGTAAATATTGTGTTTTAAGGTTTTTGCTGGAGTTACTTCTGATCGTGCTGGCTTTCTCACGATGTTTTCCTTTACCGAAGCAAGTGATAATTTTATAATACGCACATGAATCCTAAAAACAGAGGTGCATGCCTTTTTTTGCGGATGGTAAATCATCAAATAACTTCCTCCGCTCTGGGCGGGGGGGGGTGTGTCAGACTTATACTGACTAAAATCATGTTCCTTCTATTGCCCTTTACGTTCCGGGGTCGTGGTATCTCTTTCGAACAACCCTCAACCCCGGCAGGCGGTGACCCTGGCAGGCCCCTCTGCTTTGCTGACATCTCTTTGATGCGCGCGTGGGACAGTAACGCACCGTCGAGAGGTCGTCGCAAGGTGCATGGCTTATAAACAAACTCGAGATGTATGACTTGACAGTCCGACGGGCGTATCACTAGACTGTCACTGCTCATCATAATCAAGTTAAATATACCAAACGATGTTCAGCAAGATTATATATACAAGAAAATAAATATAGATTAAGAAAACTAAAACCATGCAATTTAGAGGAATATCCTTTCTATAGCGCTAAAATGAATGTTTTTCTCTTCAGCACTTACCAACACAGCAATAACTGGCACAATATAATAAATAGCGTTATTACACGCCATCATAATCCACGGTTAACTAACATAAATGCCCGGCTGGCTGGCAGGCAGTTTGTTTAGATTAAAACTTAATGCCTCACTGATATTAACATGACGACAAAGTTGTTTATATTTTTCTTGACGGTCTTAGAAAATTTACATTGGTTTGAAGGTCAGTGTCATAGAGATTTAACTTACAAACAATGTGTTTTTGGTGCAATGTTATAATAAGAAGGCAACTAAGAAATACAAGAAACCGGTGTTTGAAGAAAAAATCAATACTAAAATATCTCCTGTATTCAGATTTTCATCTTACTTTTAAAATAAAAAAAAGTTTTCTGCTATTGGGAACGGTAGTAGTAATCCACCGGTGGTTATGGCTCTATAGAACAGAACCGCATAAAGAATTACTAATTGGCCATTGACCTAACCACCTAAAGAGACCCTCGACCAATGTTCGACGAAGCTCTTGGCCATAAGTCCAATGGCCGTTACGACAGTCGGCCCAATGATAACCGAGTTTAGATTCCACATGTTGACAACCTTGTGTCGAGATATTTTAGTGGCTTCCCTTTTCAGCTTTCACGAGGTTTTCGTCTTGCGGGATGGTAACATCGACTATCAAAGCGCGGTACGCTGATCAATCTATTACCACTATGTCAGGCTTATTAGCGACAATAGGCCTGTCAGTAATGATAGACCGATCCCAGTAGAGCGTGACATGATCTTTCTCGAAGACTGGGTCGGGCACATACTTGTACTAAGGAACTCAGATCGTAGCCAGGATACAGACGCTAGAAAATTAGATAGATTTTCTTGTCATTTTCTTTGTTGATTATTAGGCTAATTTTCTAAGTTCCGGCGGGGGAACATAAGGTAGATATCGTCAGTCAACTAGTTATCTTGATCTCTTTAATTGTGACTCAAACCAATTTTTTGTTCGAATGAGTCCAAACAAGGTCTTGATTATTCGTAACTATTACTCTGGTCCCATATACAATGAAATATGTATTAACAATCAAGATGATATAAAAATGTACTAAAACTTCTGTTCGATTCAAACTTTAGCGACCTTTTAGTGGCGGAAGCGGCAAATCGTATTCGAATGCACGTGAAATTGCATTGATTATTTTTCCGACCCAAATATCGACCAATAGAATTGCACCATTCGACGTCACGTGGTACAACCTACATGGTATTATACTGATTATTTTTCCGACCCAAATATCGACCAATAGAATTGCACCATTCGACGTCACGTGGTACAACCTACATGGTATTATACTGATTATTTTTCCGACCCAAATATCGACCAATAGAATTGCATCATTCGACGTCACGTGGTACAACCTACATGGTATTATACTGATTATTTTTCCGACCCAAATATCGACCAATAGAATTGCACCATTCGACGTCACGTGGTACAACCTACATGGTATTATACTGATTATTTTTCCGACCCAAATATCGACCAATAGAATTGCACCATTCGACGTCACGTGGTACAACCTACATGGTATTATACTGATTATTTTTCCGACCCAAATATCGACCAATAGAATTGCATCATTCGACGTCACGTGGTACAACCTACATGGTATTATACTGATTATTTTTCCGACCCAAATATCGACCAATAGAATTGCACCATTCGACGTCACGTGGTACAACCTACATGGTATTATACTGATTATTTTTCCGACCCAAATATCGACCAATAGAATTGCACCATTCGACGTCACGTGGTACAACCTACATGGTATTATACTGAAAATTTTCTCTGGTCGTTGTTATGCATAAAAAACAAAACATCCAGTCAAATTAACCACACGTCAAACTGACAGGTTGAATTCAATTGTGAAAATTGGAGATTTTGCATGAAAATGAGTCGATTTGGAGTTTGTGCAATTCTATTGGCCGACATTTGGGACGGAAAAATAATCCCCCGAATACCACACGAGCTTCAAAATTATCTGGCATTTCCCGATAGGTTCCCTGCAAACAAATAAAATCGACAAGTTTTTCAGGAAAAATCACTCGCGCTTCGCGCTCGTGATTTTTTAACCTGAAGAGAAAAACTTGACTCCTTCATTTGTTTGCAACGAACCTATCGGAAAATACCCGATAATTTTGAAGCTCTTGTGGTATTATAAGTGATAATTATTTTGTTTTGATGTACAGAAAGGAACAAACCACTGGCATTCCATAGTCAAAATAGCGATACAGATAAGTTCGAAAAAGCACATTCTACTATTAATTCTCCTTATCCAGTTAGTTGGCTACCTGGCTGGCTATCCACCTAATAGGTATATATATAAATCTACCTAATAGGTATATATCTACCCAATGGTCATATAAGAAATGAATTTCATGTCACTTGAAACCGTTCTACAGTTTATTTTTTTCATTCAGAACACTAATGAATTTTTCATTAATTTTAATACGAAATAATGCCGTCGGCATCAGTATCATCGACAAAAGGCTGAATGACTTGGATTAATTTCAAAATGCTTTTGTATCAGTACGGTCATATTGTGCTTTATTAAATGAATTTTCGTTGTTGAAATATTAATCTGTGAAAGTAGATCCCACACGTGTAGGTATTTAATACGGATTATACTCAATTAATTGAACACTATAACAAAAAACAGAGTACTTACTTATTTTTTTGTTAATATTGTATTTGCTTAAAAAACAAAATTATGCTTAACGTACTTATTGGGAAATAATACAAAGCCTGTGAAATTTGTTATAGCAAATTCACACAGAAGCGTATTGTTTGAAAAAAAGTATTTTACACCTCGAGCCATCATTAAAAAGTTAAATTTTCAAAGCAAATACCTAGAGATGCTCAGGTAAACACTGATCATTAGAACGTACTTTACAAACACGAAAATTTTCTTAATGAGTCCCAAATAATTAAGATGCTACTCAAAAGCGAATACGCTAAAGATTGGATAAGAATGTTGGAGTGTGCACAATCAAAGAAAGATTCAGCGAACGAACTTTAAATCTCTCTAATTGGTATAATCCGTTTCGTCTTATGTTCGAAGTGGAATGTTCTAGCCGAGCGGCGCTTCTGTAGACAAGAGCCAAGATGCTCATATCAGCACAAGAAGTGTGCTTCATTCAAGTATTTCCGTAAATAATTATTCTTAGAATCTAAAGTAAGAAGTTTCTTTGAAAAACTGCTTTGAATTTTAAAGCGCCTGGCAAAAATACTATAGCAAGCAAATGTATGCAGTTTCTCAGATCTTTAATTAGTACAGGCTCCTGCTAAATTTCGTAGTTAATTAATGGCAATAGAATCTTTTTTTTTAATGATATATTCATTAAAAAAAAAAAAGAATAAAAAAGAGAACATTAGAAACAAACTTATACTGACCAGAATGCAAAATTTTATCATTCGAACATCAACAGAAATAAAATTGTTTTGTAGTATTTGTTTATGCGTGTAAAGAGTTACTCTCTATTCATATTAATTTAATTTAGTATTTCAACGCAGCTACTGGTCAGTTATAGTAAAACTATTCGTTCAAACTTTAAATCGAGCTAAAATACTTACCACGATAACTACAAAGTTACTCGTCTCAGAGTCAAAGTTTGGAACTTGCGTCTTGCACTAACATTAGGTACTAGGTATTTATAGTACAGCCTTATATTGTGCGAAACCCCGAAACAGCCGGTCATTCACCACAAAGATCGAAGTGTTGACAAAGATGTCTGTAGATACTGGCGATTACACCAAGACTTGCAACTTTGACAGGTGATTTGGGTCCCGACGACCGCTTCCGTCGAAGCTTCGGAGATAACTATTGACACATGTTTTGTTCCACAATGGTTTAGAGGGTGCCCAGTGTACCTTAGTACTTGGTAGTGGCGCTGCTTGTAGTGGCTAATGTCAAAGACATGTCAAATTCAGTACTTTTAGCTTTAGTTCTGTTTTTTCCGCCTGTCAAAATATACTGAGCAAGGTGTATACTAGCGGTACACTGTATCATACTATTGTGTGGTGTTCGATTGGAAAGTCTCTTTTTCGATACGTGCAATCTATTGCTGTATGTGTTAGTGTAGGCATAGATAAGTTAAGTGTAGTGTAATGTTCTTTGAAGCAAGTTTTAATTATTGTGTACTGTAGTGTTACGGTATTTTTATTACCGTCATTGTATTTCGATAACAAAACGATCTGCTATCGTTAATTGTATTTATGTTTTGTTATTTTGTACTTTTGTGTTTGTTAAATTAATTGCAATGAACTTCATTATGCACTCGTGGAAACAGCTGTTACAGAGGTTGGTTGGCTATAATGATTTTTACCAACCTTCTTAAAAATCATACGATTTCACAAAACCTTTTTAGAACTAGAAGGCAAATATATCTGTCAGATTCTAATAGGTAAATAAAAGTAGATTTCCAAAATTTCCAAAAGAATGTAGAAAAAATAAACTTGAAAACAGAAGGTAAATAAAAGAACAACTTCTTTTCATATTATATTCAATTAAATTTTCGTTTATATAATTGAATCGAATAAACATTTAGCCAATACTTTCGTTACCTAAGCGGTAATGCTTCAATTGTTCGTGTGAGCCTAGTGACGTAGTTTTACAATAAAACTTATGTTTAACATTAATAAAATATTTACAATATTTGGAAATTTCATCACAGCTTCACGAAAACAAGCATAACATGGGATCAACAAAACAAACTGTCGTATTACAACTATGATGCGTCTAAAACTATAAAACAAGAGTGTGACGAAACAGCCTCAATCGATAAATGCGTGAATACTGTAACATAAACTGTTTGGTGTGAACCGATTTACTGGGCAAAGCGGCATTATGGAACTATGAAATACCCAGCACATAAACCTTTACAAAACGAGCCCCATCATCAACGCTTACCCATACGTATTATTCGGAATGGAGTAATCAGTTGGACTCGATTTAATATTGTCACCATTTCTATTGAAACTGCAACCCAGCGCTCTGCCGAGTACATCGGGCGAATAATTGATATCAGTAATTACGTGATCACTCTACAAAACTAACCGATCTTTGGATTGAGGAAGCTTTAACATTTTAACAAAGGAGTACTTTATACAGCATGTGCGTAACATTCGGTCGCCGACACTGACCGATAATATCAGAAGTATCGTTTTCAGTATACTATGTGCAATATAATATTATAATATCATTATTACTATGACTCAATACTAATTATACAAATAATGTACATAATTAGAATAACATTGAATACCATTCTATACTTCGACCTCGCTATAATTTAAGTGGAACTTTTAATGAGAGTATCCATTAATTACATTTCTAACAACAGATTTATTATACAACTACAGTAAAATTTAATAAATAAAAACCGAGTTTTGAGTTTCTTATGTACATACATACTACTAGAGATATTGAGATTCGTTCACTATCAACTGTGACATGTCCATTGATAGTAATTTTGTACCTACAACTATATACACTATTAACAATACGATGTGATCGTTCTATCAGATAACTTGACACTACTACTTTAAACTTATAATGATATCGCATTGAAATATTAATAATAATAGTCTACCTTAAGCAAAACTATGATCGTTAATAATCTAAACAGTTACTAATAAAGTCCTCTGAATAATACGAACTGTTTAAAGTTAGGATGACGCGCGCGTCGTCATCTTAATACTAACATGGCACTGCACACCATTAAACGATTCGATATCAGTCTTTCGTGTATATGCTGCGACGCCACAAACACAAAAATCTCTCACATTTTACTAATATTGAGCGCAGTTTGCTCACACCAGCTTCCTCTCAGCCATGGCGTGCGGGTGTCCGGGGTGCGAGTAGTGCCCGGGCGATGCCGGCTCGTACAACGACATCTTCAGTCTCTTGCACTTTGCTCTTCGGTTCTTGAACCAGAACTGCACATTCTTCGATTCCAGCCGTGGAAACTTCTGCCTATAGGGCATCCTGTTCAGCTCCTCAGTGTACTTTAGTATCAGGTTGTGCGAGGGGTGCGTGTTCATTGAGAACCATTGCTCTAGTACGGGGACCTCCGACACGGGGTCGATGAAGGTACGATTGCGTTTGCGTCGCTCGTCCGAAGCTCCTGCGAGTGCCAGGTTAAGGCCGCTTGCGCCTTCTCCGGGGACAGCGCCTACGCCGGGGAAGCCGCTCATGTATTGGCTCATGTACATGATGCCGTGGCCGAACATCGGGTGGTTAGGCACCATAGGGAAGGGCAGGCGATCTAGGTGAGGGGAGGACGGCTGATAGTGTCGCTCCTGGATCACATCCTCATCGGATCCGTCATGGTCGTCCCCAACTCCGTTCTCATCCTCATTGTTGTTGTTATTACTGTTGTTGTTGTGCGAGCTGTCGCTGTTCTTAGCTGGAGAGCGTTGTGGCGAGATTGTGTGGTCAGGCTTGCTCAAATCTCTTGGCTCTTGCTTAATGTCATGTACCTAAGACAAAAAGAAAATAAAGATTTTAGTATGACATTATCTAAGAACAACGTTGTCTAAATGGATAAGTAACAATGATTTTTAGGTTTAGTTGGTCTTAGAAAAAACTAATTAGGAGTAATTGATTATTCAGAGTTTACAATCTTGTCTAAACGTCTGTGCATTAGTACAGAAACTCACCTTAATTATATCGGGTGGCTTCGGCGACTCCTCAGGTCTGTCTTCCATATCATGATCATTATTCTTCTTAGTTGTAATCAAAGAGAGAGGCGCATCAGGACTCTCAGGCCTATCATCAGGATGTATGTCACCGCCATCATCTTCTAAATCTGAACCCCCATTAGACAAATTATCTTCAGACATCACCGACATCGGATATCTTCCGGGACTGCCTGATAGGATAGGACTCTTCATTGAGTTGTGGTCTTGAGAACCGTAAGTGTCACTGCCCGCCATCAATGACCCATTTGTCGGGCTGTGGCTCCTGCTATTGAACCCGTTCACCCCAAGATGACAGCTCAGTCCACCGATATTCCGGAGCTCAGCGCGTTTCTGCGCAGCACGCGCGTTTTTGAACCAGTAAACAACATTGTTTACATCGAGCGGCTTTCGTCCTCGCCTAGATTCCAAATTATTTAACTCCCGTACATACTGTTGTATTTGCTGTCTGCTTGGATGTTGGTTCTCAGAAAACCAACGCTGTAGTTTTGGTAATTCCAATTCAGGATCAAAGCTTGTACGCATTCTAGTCTTTTGAGTAGGATATTGACTTTGCACCGTCTGTAGTGCTGGATGTAAGTGGTCAGGTATTGTATTCAGAGTAGGTGAACGAGTTTTTGGACCAGGCGATGGGTATCGACGAGGGCTAAACGGCGGCGGTCGGGGTGACACTTGAGCACTCCACCAAGACTCAAATTTACGACGCATTTCTTCAGATAACTCATGGAAGTTGTGCGGCCCCGGAGTACGGTCCTGGCCACGACAGATCTGAGCTAATGTTACCTGTAACAAAAAATAACACTTTAAAAGAGAGGTCACCAAACGTAACTCGAACAGTAAATAAAACAACAAGATACCGCAAACAATTTTAGACGATTTTAAGGAGGTCAGTCTAACCAGCAACAGATACAGAGATAATTGTTTGAATAAACATGAAGCATTGTTTCACAGAACATCGCCATTAGATTATGAAAATATTAGGTCGGCTGTTAATGCATGTGTCATGCGCGAGCGGTCGGGCGGCCCGCTTCTGACGCGCTCAGCGCGAGGTGTTTGCTCGGTGGTTAGTACGCATCACTCCAGCACGCCGACGAAACTTCAATCATGGTCTGCTCTAAAACAATGAGCGGGAAGGGCGTCTCGACAATTAGCATCCACCCACTCCGCCCTCAACTAGCGCCGGCAGCCGCGGACTAAGTGCTCCGTGCATCGTTACCGAACCGACTGCGCTAACCAAAGCACCCGAAATGCCTCAAGCCGATCCGACACCGCTGTTTGAGCATCCAATCAACCGTGTGACTCGGAATGATTCCAATGCGATGTTTAAATTTCACAACTATTTGTTGAGCGTGATAACAGCAGTGCTTGTTTAGTGAGGTATTAATCGCCCAGCAAGTAGTCAATCATAAAGAAGTTGTCAGATTATAGCTGCGTCGCGCAGTTTACCCAGCTTGACAGTTATGCAAGTGAGATCTGCTCGTATCGCTAGATTACATAGAACAATGCCAGTGATTACGTCGTCAAGCGAGTTGTCAGGCGCAGGCCTGCCCCGCACTGTTGCTAAATCAGACGTTAAATTAACTGTAAGTATTACACATCGAGATTGTGCCTATAAATCATGTCAGAGGTATTAGCGCCGTGCTCGAGTGATACGTTAATCCGCTTCTTTGTTTTATATTTTTAAATAGTGAGGCCATATTTGCTTTCAGATATTGTCTGTTTCAGCTTCATGGAAGATTTACGAGAGCTGGCGCCTGCGCGTGATAACTCGCGTCACGTGTAATCCGCCTAAGTACGTAATTCGGTGTGTGATTGCGAACATTTCTTGATGTACTCGTAGTTAAAAGGACAACTTTGAACACAATAGGCTTAGTGTTATCTTATGTTATTTTCGTTGTGTGTACATACGCTACTCACGCACGCTTGGAGGAGTGATTAAATTGTAACCCGTTACAAAGAACCTTGAAATTTCAAAGAGATTTCGAAATTAAGTAAGAAAGTAGTCTTAAAGAAGATTTATGGTTTAAAATTGATCCTGCATCGAGGTGGCGCTCAGGGATCTTCCCTTCGATAAAATATTCCTCGAACGTCCAAAAGTTTGCTCCGAGTTAAAATCGAAGTGGCGCAAATTGGCGTGAGATAAATTACCATAATATCATAGAGCCGAGTTCATCTGGCGTTTAGCTAACAACTTTAAGTTCGAGGTGTTTGATTATCTGGCCCATTCGAGAGTTCCTTTGCTTCATTTGCGCCAACTTTGACTCGACTTTACAACTTCAATTTGTTTCTACCTGTCTATTAGACAGTTGAATCTTCATTCATCATCTTCAAGAAATTACAAAACATTTAAAATGATGTAACTTAGCCGTGCCACTACACGGTGTCACAGTGAACTCCAAATTGAAATATCCGTGAGCCGGTTATGGTTGGAGGGCGCGCATGGAGCGCTAACCTCGCGTTTAATAAGATTATAAAGCATTATTTTATGGTATTAATAAGATCAAAAGCGTTCGTACATCTAAAACTCCTTTTAACCCTCTTTCGGTGTGGCTCAAGTTGGCAAGACGAGGGCAACCCCCCGCCGCCCTAACCCGTTCGCTACAAGGTAGATATTTAGAAAATATAATAAGGCGGAGCGAGGTGCGGATGAGACGGAGATTCAATTAAATTTATTATGTATGGAGATCTTGCGTATGAGACAGGTGCTCATCGCGTCGACAAATTGTTTTCTATCGCGAGTAAGAGATTTAAATCTCTTTAGAACTTACTGAGTAGCTGAAAATGTTATTTTCTTAGTTATCTCGATATATTTTATTGATTTAAATGGTCTTGTAAAACTTGAAGATCATAATAGTATAGTTAATTATAAAAATCGTTTGAAAAATACTGGTAAAATGTAGAGAAAACGAACGAAACAGTGGTTTAAATACATGCCGTAAAAAAAGGAAATGTTTTATGGAAAAAAAACTCACTTGAATTAAACAAAATCAGGTAAACTTAATTGAATCATAAAACATACGCTTACACATAATGCGTACACAAAATCCATGCAGCTTTTGACATCATTAACCTAAATACAAAACATTGACATCAAAATTTCTATGAGCCCACTCATTGTGAAGACGAGCCGCGAACATGAAAACAAATGCTTCCTAATTCTTCCCCCAAGCGATGATCCCTATTACCAGAGTCTTAGCAGTCACCTCGCAATTATAAAGACCAAATTGTAGAACGCGCGCCTACTTAGCGAAGAGTTTTGATAATCTGCCTTTCGTCTTTCATCCAAAGTTCTCGTTAATTTTCGTCGATATCGAACGATTTGAGTGCCAGTATTTTTATGTGATTTGGCAGATGAAAGCTATTTGGCAGCCGGGGACGAGGAAGATGGGAGCCTTTTTATCATTTCTTTTTATTAGCTATTTTTCTTTATTTGTATTGTTATTTGATGTTTTTGTCGACGATTTGATAAAAAAAACAGTGGTTTTAAATAGATATTGAGTAAGTTTACTCATGTAAATAATGTATCCTTAAAATAATTTGAAAAGAGGCAAAATTTGTTTGTAAGTTTGCATGTAGGGGATAATCTTCAGAACTGCTGAACCGATTCCGAAAAATCTTTCGCTGACGAGAGGCTACGTTATTCCCGTGAGTCATAGGCTACATTTATAATGTTTCCGTGGGTCAATTACCGGAGCGGACCCGCGATCAAAAGCAAGTTTTTTTAAAATAAGATAGTGATGATGCATCTTAAATATTAAGTACTACATTTTCATATACCTAATATAGAGTAGCTTGGTTTTAGTTAATTATTTTTAATTTACGTTAAAATCTTGTAACAAAAGCTAAAAGCTTCAAAAACAGATTCAAAACCGCCCACAATAACAAAACCACGAATCTTAAGCAAATAAGCACTCAATCTTTAATTAAATCGTTAAAACAAACAATACCTACTGGGATAAATGTTTTCGATTGAAAACGTGCCTTACAAAGCGGGCTTAAAATATGGAAAACAATGAGTTTCCACGTTAATAAGGGGTATTTGGGGGTAAGGGGTAAAGGTTTAGTTCGGGGTATTGTTCCCGGGGTGAACCGAGGACGTGGCATTCCGTTGTGAATGTTGGTTTAGCTCGGTGTACCGTGTACTCATTGTCACCCATCAGGATGATTTTAACGCCCCAATCGGTTGATGTAATTTGATTTGACAGATGTTTTCGGAAGCTTTGCCGAATGTACGCGTGGTTGGAAGATTATGACAACTGTTTGCGGCTTAGTTATTTTATGACTGGGACTGTGTTTTTAAAAAGCGGGAGTTGCTTTTTAGGGTTCCGTATCATAAGAGGAAAAACGGTACCATTATTGGATCACTTTGTTGTGCGTCTGTTTGTCTGTGAGAAACTTTATCTCGGAAACACGTAAGTCCAGTTGAAATTAAAACCATGTCTGTAGTCCTTTGGCGTTGTGGAAAAATCATATCTCTAAGTCTATGCAGTCACAAGATGTAGCTGTTTATGTCGGAAGTTTGTACGGACGATTTTTTTTTGTTTTTTCATGTAATATGCTATCGAATGATTTTTTACAAAAAGTACACACGACGGCACATCAACCTATACAAAATCATTTTAACCTGATCTCTCTACTACGTTGTGCGATCCGTAGTAGAGAGATCAGGTTGTAGTAGTTTAGAATAGGTTGACCTACAGTCGTGTGTACTAAGTGTTGAATCAGGTGTCCTTCCCCAATCAATCCTATTTATTCTATATCAAAGTTTATCTGGTTAGACTGACAATTAGATACATAATATGTTAACAAAAGGGTAAAGCATAGTTGACGGTACGGTTGGCGCACTCAACGTGATTGACTGCTGCGCTGCGGGTCGAAGGTTTGATCCCCGCACGGAAAAAATATTTGTATGACCTACAGATAGTTGTTCCGGGTCTGTTTGTGTATTTATATTTAAATGTTTGTAAACGCACCCACGATACAGGAAAAATTCCTAGTGTGCAGCAACGTTTTTTTTTTTTTTAATAAAGGGTGGATCTGCCTCGTTAGTCTAGTCTTTGCAACACTACTGAGTTTAAAGTCCTGGGTTCGATTCCCGGATCGAACAAATTGTTATTGGGTGTATCCAAAAGCCATTTATAAGTAGCTAAGGGTTCTGGATTTATGCCCTGTTGATGGCAATATCACTCTACATCTTGGCCTCTATTACATGGAACTTAAAAACATCTGGGGAAATATGGGTGTATAAGTAGATTTGTTACTGTAAAAGCTCGAACTACGGAAAATCTTAAGATTTTCCAGTAAAACCTAAGATTTACCGACATGACTTGGTAAATGTAAGTATTTATGCCATTTTGTTATGACTTTTGCCATTCCAATTGAGTACCTACATGCTAGGTTTTACCAATGTGGACTGGTAAATGTTGGTTTTAGTTTAGTACATCTCTAATTTACAACTGATTACCACCTGCCCTAAGATAGGTCGACGGAGCCACGCTACGCGGGCCTCCTATTTCTGCGTGGTTTAAAAAAAAAACCTAACCTAACCTATCCGAGTCGGGGTACTCTGAGTCGTGAGTGAGAGAAAGTAATGATGATTTTTTTCGCCATTTACCGTTCCTTGAATGCAAATCCTAAGATTTACCAAGTGAATGATGGTAAAAGTTGGAATCCCAAACTTTTATGGACATTTACTATTCATAGTCGGTAAATCTTAGGTTTTACTGGAAAATCTTAAGATTTACCGTAGTTCGAGCTTTTACAGTAACAGATACACCTCTGCATAATCCTTCGGGGATTACAGGCGTGGCGTTATGTTAAGTAGAGAATTAACTTAGTCTAATTATAAAAACGACTCACCTCATCTAAAGGGCATCCAGTGGACATGAGCAAAGGCCTGCTCTGTACCAGCAAGAGCCGCAGAAGTTTGTCCTTAATGTCCTGTAGTGGTGTGGGCCGAGGTCGGAGCAGCTGGATCCTGAGGGTCGCTACAGTCGTCAGCTCCCCCAAGACTTCGCCGACGGTGGCCAGCGGACCATCAGAGATTCTTTCGAATGGCAACGGCTTCCAGTTGTTAATTACTACTGAACCTGGTGACAAGGAAATTTTAGGTTTGAGTTCTTGTCGAAGCACAACCAGCTTTAAAGGACCCCCAATAGAACATTTATTTCTCACATTATTTTCAACCGACTACGAAAAAGGAGGAGGTTCTCAATTCGTCAGAACCTTGTTTTGTGTATTTTCACCGATTACTCAAAGACGGCTGGACCAATATGCAATATTTTTTTTGATCGGGTGTACTTTCCAGTTGGTTCTATATCAATTTCAACGTCAACGAAACCAACAAAAGTCACTGACTTCCGGAAGTAAAGTCATTTTCCACTTTTTTTTTCTTGAATGTTCAGTACAGCCTTGGCGAATGAGAAAGTTTTACCTGTACCCGTTATGTTGGGATATAACACAGCTAACTTTCTTAGAATGTTAACATTGAACTTATAGTGACTGTTAGACATACATTTTTTTTCTTCTATCTACTTCATCGTTATTGGCCAGCCACACGAGTTGATCTTAAGGATAAGCCGCGCTTGCAAAGGTTGCTTGAGGTGGGTTGTGGAGGTCAGATAGGCAGTCACTCCATGTAAAATACAGGTATTCAGTAGAATCCGGTAAGACTATAAACCGACCCCAATATAGATAGGAAAAAGCTAGACAGATAATGATGATGAAGTGGCTGAATTTGGATTGCCCTAGTGTTTCTCTCATCCATTAAATTACGCGATTATCATTACAGGACTCAATCAAAATGCATGCTCCTGCTTGCTCACAATGTTCTGTTAAAAGTCCGTGTAGCAAACGATTTCCACCTGTCTGACTCCTCTTGTGTGCACACCTTGGAGGCCATTCATCTTTTATATATTGTTTAACATGATAAAAACATACCTTTAGCAGAAGCAGCCAACTCGTGAGGGTATCCAAGTCGCATCATGGCAGCAGGCACAAGCTCGTGGAAGGCAGTAGCAGCAGGGATGATGACGTAGCTGTCAGTCTCCACTACAGCTCGTCGCCGCCATGCGCCTTCTTCGAGAGAGGCTACTGCCTCAACCACACAGTGAACAGGCAGGGTTTTACCTAGGACAAGAGAGAAAGGATTTGTTAGACTTTGTAATAGGAATGCAAGTATTTTTTTTTGTTGATATTTTTTTATTCGAGTATTCTGGATGATTGACAATCACTCAAGGGATACTGTGCGCTCTGCCGGGGTTGCGGGTTGTTCGAAAGAGATACCGCGGCCCCGGAACGTAAAGGGCAATAGAAGGAACATGGGTGGGTTTTAGTCAGTCAAGTCTCCCCCTCTCCGCCCAGAGTGGGGAAAGTTATTTGATGATCTCTCATGCGCACTAAAAAGAGGTACTGTGTCATGCAGTAACTGCTAGATTCTGAAGGTCAGGTAGGCAGTAACACGCTGCCTCCGGTGGGACTGGAAATGGCCGCCAATATACATAGTTATAATAGATAGTTAGATTGTCTTCGAACTGATTTGCCCTATCCCCTCGTACAGTATAAAACTGTATCACGAGCGTATAGTTACAAATAGTAGTATGAGACCGGCCATCTGTTACTATTTACTTAATTTTATTTGACGAAAATCGACTGTCAATCTATACCTATAACAAATACATTTTACAAACATAATCTCCCTGAACGTCTACCGAAGCGCCACAAAAAATTAACTTAATGGAAAAACCTTTTCCGAGACGGGGTTCCTCTGAAAAATCACCTACTTAGTATTTCTTGGACGTTGAAACGCTGTCGCTAAGAAGGCGTCTTAATTATTTAGCAACTTTTCAAGCGAGAAAGCAATGCTTTTGACTTGCTCGCGGACGAGCAAAAAACCTACTGAAATGGTAAAATAATAATTAATCCTGCGCAAGGAACGGCCGCTGGCGCCCAACGCTTTGTAGCGTTGCTTTGTTGCGATATTAAATAGTTTTTGCTGCTTCGATGCGTTTTTTTATGGGCGTTTAATAGCTCGGCCCGTTTAATGGCAATCTGTCGCGTTTCCCTTTTATACAGGAAAATTTTTACGTCAAAGAAAATTGACGAGAGAAATTTAGTTAAATTTCTCGGTTATGTAGTGTTTTAGGAGCGGTGTAAAATAGAATCTAATAGAATATATATTATAATGTTTATATGTTGATCATTATACTTAGAAACACATATATATTTAAATAAATATTTAAATATATCTTGGGACAACTCACACACGGCTATCTGATCCCAAGCTAAGCAGAGCTTGTGTTATGGTAACCAGACAACTGATATACATACATTATAATTTATAAATACATACATATTATAGATAAATCACACCCAGACACAGAACAAACAATCATGCTCATCACACAAAGTTTGTCCTGGGTGGGAATCGAACCCACGACCTCCGGCTCAGCAGTCAGGGCCACTAACCACTAGACCAACAGACCCGTCAAATATTATACTTAGAATTATATTTTTACACCAAAACTAAAACACCAGAAGTGTATTTTGTATTATAATCAGTACCTAATTCTTGAAAAAGAAAATCGTCGGAAGAAATTATTTTGATATTATTGCTAGGCAATTATAGCGCGTTAACAATAAAGACATTGCCATACATTCACAGGTAGGTAAACAATCCCAAAATATCACCCATATTCAATATTATTACGGTGAAAACTGATTTAGAGTATCAGTTGAAAACAATAGACGTCTCTAAGCGCACAGTTATTGAATTTACATAACGCTATTCCGGGATCCGGTTCACTAAACATAGTGGGTAGTTACATTGAAATTATAAATTTCCCGCCACAATAATCTTTTAATAACAGGGTGGAGGTGCGTTAAGCTGTGTTAGCCTTTGGGTTACGTACTTAAGTATAGGAGTTTCAGTTTTGGTAATCGCTGGAAGTGAGTTTTGATAGTTTTCATGAGAAATCAATATAAGTAGAAAAAGAAGAGTTTATGGGTTTTGGTTGTTTACAGGTTGTTCGAAAGAGATACTGTGGCCTCGAAACATAAAGGGCGAAAAAGGAACATGGGTGTGTTTTAGTCAGTAAAAGTCTGACACTCCCCCCGCTCCGCCCAGAGCGGGGAAAGTTTTTTGATGATTTCTCATCCGAAAAAAGGGGTTTTAAATATTTTAGATGGATACAGTGTTTTTTACACTGTACAAATAATTAATTTTAATTACATAATCATCATGTAGATGATGTGAACAATAAGGTTCATAATTGGTTTACAGCAAACAATTTGGTATTAAATCAATAACAGACTAAGTGCATAAAAATCGCTTTACCGTGAGTTGTAAAAGTAGTGATTGTGATATAGTGTTGAAAAAAGAGTTTTACATGGCGATTACGTTTGATTCAAGGCTTCAATGGGTCCTCATTTAACATCTCTTGCGCGAGACTGGTCTATTTTAGTTACTTTCAACTTTTCATATTTTTCGATTGCAAAATCTAACTACGTAAAACAACGACGAACAACAGATATGATTATTATCATAAGGTATCTAATGTGGGTTTTAAATTGGAAAATGTCTCAACACTGTTTTTTAAGTCCAAAATATGAACTTTATCAAAAAAAAAACGTTTTGAACCATTTTTTTGGGAATATTACACACTATTTTTGTTCTTTGGCTCTGTTCCCGTTAAGTACGGAAATTGACAGTTTTTAATGTAGGTACCTATAATAGACACTCAGGGACAATGTAGCTTCCCGTTAGTAAAAAAAAATCGGAATCGGATCAGCAGTTCCAAAGATAAAGCTCCTAACATGCAAACTTACAAACAAATATGACGTCAAAAACTATTAGTATAGTCAAAAGTTTTCTTTTCTTACAACATTTTCGTTATAATTATGAAGATTCCAAATTCACAGGCAGTGTTCAGTCAACCCTACAAACTTCGGGAAGGTAGTTGCAGGTTAGCACCTAGGCAGCGAGTTAATACCCAGCTTGGATTAGTGAGGTTTAGTTGTGGCCCGACCGCCGCCCGAGACGGTCCTTTGGTCAGTTTAAACCCTTGCTATATGAAACTATACACGAGGAATTGAATATTAATTAAATGCGATAGGTGGGACCATATTTTGGGTAGACTAGCTTGTTTAACAGATATTAAGGTAATTTTGAAAGTTTTGTTGTTATAGAAAACGAGATTTGATATACTGAAGATGTCCATTTAAAAACATAGATATACATTCATCGACTTGCAAACTGCTATCATTAATTTCAAGACTTGCTTCTTGACCCATCAGTGTAGAATTTTACCGTCAAACTTAATTATTATCATTAATACTTGAAACGTGATTTCACTATGTCTATGATAAAAAACAGAAGTCAGTCGTTTCATGAAAAACTGGATGTATGGACGTTTATTAATCTTTCACGTCAAAACGGCTGAACGTATCTTGATGAAATTTGGCACAGAGGTAGATTATGGTCTGGAATAACACATAGGATATTTTTTTTCGATATTACGCAGGCGAAGCCGCGGGCGCCAGCTAGTATATCATACTATGTTTTTGCCAATAAATAAATATGTTCATAGATAACAACATCACACGAAAGTATTTAACATAAAATGAATTTACAGAGAGCTCTTAGAACGAGCTAGGAAACGGCTTCGCCACAAGCATGCGACTAGCAACTGATCTGTCGTGATCAAGAGAATAGATGTTCAATTGTTTTATTTTTTTTGTATTGATTCATGTGACTAAGAGAGAAAGGATCTGAATGTTGAAGGACGGAGAGCGAGAGGAAGGTCATAGAAAAGATGGATGGATTGTGTAAGGAATGATATGAAGGAGAAAGGAGTAAATGATGCCGTGACGACTGATAGGGGAGAATTGAAAAAGCAGGCGGATGGTAATGGGAAATCATCAAATAACTTCCCCCGCGGAGCGAGGGGGAGTGTCCGACTTGTACTGACTAAAACCCACCCATGTTCCTTCTTTTGCAATTTATGTTCCGGGGCCGTGGTATCGCTTTCGAACAACCCGCAACTCTGGGTCCATACATCCTTAACACAATGTTTTTAGTCGGCAAATATACGACAGTTTGCTTCAGCAACTTATAACTTATAACTATAAATATAATATGTTATAGGAATTGGCCGACAGTACCTAATCCGATTTTGTTTTTCAGACGGATATAATGTGCTAATTGGAATTTCATGCTTTATAGGAATCTGCTTATTTTAATACAAATACTGACGGCTATTGTTTTCATATTTTTTTCCTGTGGAAAACTACTTTGATTATCCAATCTACATGAATACATGAAATAATGTCTTTCGATTTAGAAGAAACACTCAGGAACTAAAAACATTATTATCATCATCTGCCTAGCCTTTTCCCAACTATGTTGGGGTCGGCTTCCATTCTAACCGGATGCAGCTGAATGCCAGTATTTTACATGGAGCGACTGCCTATCTGACCTACACAACCCAGTTAGTACCTACTGGGTAATGCGATACCCCTTGGTAAGACTGGTTGTCAGACTTTCGGAACACTGGCGACCTGTAACGAACTGTCAAAGATCCACAAATGACAGCCGGGACCAACGGCTTAACGTGCTTTCCGAGGCACGGAGGAAACTCGGTATGTAACGGGTGGTCACCCATCCACAGACCAACCTAGGCAAGCGCGGCTTTACCTAAAGATCGACCCGAGCGGCTGCTATTATTTAGCCACGAGTTCCTCAGAAAAACATTATTATATATTAGCTAAAAATTACCAACCTAAAAATTCTTCCTCCATATAACACAACAATAATTGTTGTCTCACACTACATATACGCGCTGCAAAGCTAAGCCGTACCAAGACCACTTGAAAAGAGTTCGGAACACAACCCCGGGATGTCGGCTTGTGTAAGTACTGAATTAAAACTTCGTACTTACAGGAATTAGCTCATTCTCAGTCGACTTAATAATACTACAGTGGAGTTATTGGGAGAACATGGGAAGTGCGCGATCGTGTTTTGTTTTCCTTTTGTTGCACGTATGTGTTTTTTTTTATTTTTGTGGAGCTAATTTTACTTAGAAGATAAGTGATGTGTTTAATTTTGTTTTTATAGAGGTAGAGTCCATCTACTCATTAGTTGGGTTGGTTAGTTGACGATTCCGTGACCTAAGGGCTAGCTTGTATATTGATGAGAGGCTAAATATTGCTATACACCGTAGCAATGTCACCAGTGTCCTGGGCATATTACCGGGTGTCAGCGATGAGGAAGACTTTTTGAAGCTATTTATTGTTAGTATGTCGTGTATAAGTTCAAAGCCTGTTCTATGCCTCACTGCTCGACAAAGGCATCTTCTTTCTCCTTCCAAAACCTCTTTGATTTGTTCAATAAATATTTAAATGAGAAAAATGATTAAGAATGATGATTATATAGAGTACTAGCCGCGCCTCGCGTTGTGATAGAATATACAATATATCTTTATGAATTGTGACATATGTGTTATTCTGATATGTAAGCTAATAATATTGTGAAGTTTCATCAAAATCCATTCAGTACTTTTTGCGTGAAACTTCAACAAACATTCTTACATACATCCTCACAAACTTACGCTTTTATAATATTAGTAGGATTGATAATGCCTACTGAAAATTGTCGAAATATTGTTCTTATCTTCATTCAGTAAATCTCATAACAGAAAATGTCGTCGCAAATCCATCTAATGGTGCATTACATCATGACATGTAACTGTGCGCACCTGTCTGAATGGATGTAAGGGCTTAAACAGATATGTTCCGAATCAAATTCAACGCCTTTTGGAAACGCGCACCCTTAACTTGCAAACACGGATGTAATGTGACTGGAATACCAGAGCGAGGTATTTGGCGAATTATGAGCGTAGTTTTGGCGTTACTCGGATGTGATAAGGTTGTTGTTGTGATGCTGGATTTTCCACAGCTAATTTTACTGCTGAATTTATATTGATCTAAGAGAGGAGGTTATTTGTATTATAATATCTAATGTATTCATTAAGTAAGTAGGTAAGGTTTTTCAGTAGAATTAACAGATTTAACAGAAAAATAACACGTCATATTTTAAGATAAAGTTGCGGTAGTTTCTTATCTAACGAATTAAACGTTATTTAGTTTAGTAGGCTTAAAATTAAATGTCGAGTTTTAATTTCTTAAATTCTCAGTCATGAACAAACAAAACAGATTTCCTTGTTATTTAAAATATTGTGCAAAAAGCCGTGTAGCCATCGGTAAAAATGCAATCCTTTCATCGCCTATTTAAGTATTTAACTAGTTTAACAAAAAATCAAAGTTATAATTATGCTAGATCCAGCAGTCTAGAAAATGCATTGATGGTCAATTAATAACTGAAACTTAAAAACTTTATTAATAAAATTCAAGATAGAAGTGTTCAACTACAAACTTGTGTTTCGATACAATGTCTCTTCCAGTAACGTACCAAGAGTCTGAAAGCATTAACAATGAACCGTGAGCGACGTGTACTTACTCTGGAGTTAGCATAAGTATTTCGCTATAAGTCTCATCCAGAGCCCGCGCTGAGAACAGGGGCTTAATTGACTCGGCTGTTTTAAACATGTGGAGGGACGCTTAATGTATGTTGGTAGTGTTAAGCTGATTTTCTTCATCCATCAAAATATTTTAAATCTCGTTCTTTTTTTAAATATTCGAATTGTTTTTTTTTAAACATGTGGAGGTACGCGTAATGTATGTTGGTAGTGTTCAATTGTTTTTCTTCATCCATATTTTTTTTAAACAAACGATTTAGTTTTTTTTTCATTAATTTTAACTACATACACTAATAAATTAAATGGTTACATAAACTAACTGCCTTGTTGGTCTAGTAGTCGCAAGCACAACGGTTAAAACATAACGTTCGAAATGTTGTTGTACTGTTATGTACACCTCTGCCTAACATTCCGGCGATTACAAGCGTAGTATTATGTTGACGTTGACTAAACTAGTAATAAACTAAATTAAAAAAAACTCCTCTTGTTCCTCTTGTTGTATAATATAAAAAAGTGCAAGGCCCTCTTTTTATACAGAGAAGCACGAGCATTGATCACCACGCTTGCGGGCGCTAGCAAGACGGTGGTTTTTGTTGGTTTCGTTGACTTTTTTGCCACCGACTTCCGGAAATAAAGTTATTTTCCACTTTTTAGTTTTTTTTTGGAAGTCGGTTTTATTTTTTGCAAAAAGTTATTTATTTCAGCATTTTTAGTTATAGTATTATGATATAATTCGCAAACATGGTTATTTTTAGCTTTTTAGTGCGTAGGTCCCGTCTCCTCCTCCTTTTTTTTAGAAGTCGGTTAAAAAAACTTCCCTCGATTTCGCCAAGATTCCATCATCAGATCCCGACTTGGTGACTATGGGAGCAATTTGGAAAGCATAGGCTTTAAATTTTTTTTTTGTTGATTTTTCAATAACCGCTTGTCCGATTTGGATAAAATTTTCATGGGACCATTTGGGAAGTATAACCTTTCCAACAAAAAAAGAATTTTTGAAATCGGTTGGCAAGCGACGGAGTTAAGCGCGAACAAACCTAAAAAAAAAACATACAAACATCCGAATTGAGAACCTCCTCCTTTTTTAGAAGTCGGTTAAAAAAGTGCAAGGCCCTCTTCTTATACAGAGAAGCACGAGCATTGATCACCACGCTTGCGGGCGCTAGCAAGACGGGTTGGCGATCCTTCACGATGTTTTCCTTCACCGATGTCCGTGATGTACAAGAAAAACTTAAAAAAATATATTTGAATTGAAAAAAGAACCTTGGTAATGCCTAGACTTGAAACCACAATCTCATACATCAGAGGCAAGGTCTTAACCTCTGCGCCATCACGACACAATAAGACTGTTGTATAATGATGCATTTTTCATCACACCACTAGACAATTCTATAACATTACAACTAATTATAACGAGTACTATTGGATTCGCGTGTTGATCGAGTTGCCATTCGTGAGCGATGATCTATTTCGATCGGATAAGTCTCGCGTGCCGGATGCTGAAACCTAGCAAATACTGTGTCGTGCCACCATAGGGTAATGGGTATCAGCCTTTGTCTGAGTGATATTTACAACGTAATTACCTGTTCTGTTATTGAGGGAAAGCACGGATGCTTTATTATCAAAGTGTTATTGAAAATGGTGTGATTATCAATGTTGCTGGTATTATATGCGTTTGTGCAAGTGTAAAGACATATAAGAGGCACTATTGAATTTAATATTTTAATACTAAAATAAATATCATTATCGTAGCTTTGTCCGTGTCCCATTGTACTTGGGGACCCTATTCTAGCCTGTCAGACGTCACGTCATCATTTACTCCCAATTACAAAAATAAAAATTGAAACTGTAATTTTTTTGGTATGTTAAAAATGTTTATTTCCATTCATCCAAACACTTTCTTATACAAAAATCTTACACCAATGTACATACATTGTCACAGAAGTTTGATTTTTGTAAGCCTTTCTATCTGTTTTTTTTTTCTAAGATGAAATCTAAGATCAGAGCGCGTAATGCCACGTCAACAGTTTACGCTGTCTGGAAAAGAACATGATGGACGCCATTTTGTTTTTCAGTTATCAATAACAATATCCCCCACTCGCTAAAAGATCCACAAATTTTGTTTACCACATACAGATAAGTAATTTAATTCTACCACAAATCTCTGACATCTAAATTCAATTCAACAGCAACGGTAACTCAAAAATGAAGTTTAACAGTTTAATTTAGAACTGGACAGGATGTGGACTAACACCTAGGGTCGTCTGCTAATCCCTTTACCGTACCTCTAAACTTTCACCTGACCAGGGACAGACGGTCTAATGCTCGTCTAAACAATGCGAATACATCTACCTAAACTGAAAACAGGTTTGGAGAAATAATGCCTTGAATGTGTGAGCTGATTGTGCGATAAAATGGATTGGTGATTGGTATTTTCTAAGAAGGTTGGTAATTATTGCTAGTTTTTAACTCATTGATTGTTGTTTCTTTTATTAACTTCTGGACAACACCAGTTCCTGAAAAAGGTCTGATGAAAAACTCAGGAAACAAAATGGAGAATATAGAGACCTTTGTGAATGATTGCAAAAAAAAAACTCTTTTACACCACAATTTCAGGAAAAAATCTGATTTAAAAAATAGATAGCAAAAATTTTAATTGAATTTGTTCAGGATTTCGAAAGAAAACAAATAAAAGGTGCAATTAAAACTAGTCCCAGTGAGATTAAAAATGATTATACAATTTTCACAAAGGTTTGAGGTAGCGCACAAAAGAGTACCATGGGTAGGTTTTTGCCAGGCAGGTTAATAAAGAAAAAAAAAACAAAATCTAACACAAAATCTGAAATCTCTACGGCAATACAAACCCTCATATCCCTGCAAGTACTTAGGTCTTAGGTACTTGCATCAGTTCTTAAGTAAGTTAAGCCTAGCATGGGTATCAACTGACCGCTCTGTCTGGGCGCTGCGTAGGTAACATGACCTAGGTCTCAGACGCCGTAAAGCTTAGGTTTAAGCCTTGCAACCTTTATTGTACTCTACTTTAATACTCAGATTTAAGTTTACTACAAGTTCCGGTTAACTGTTGGGTAGGTGTTAGTTATAAATAGTTTCAGCAAGCTATTAAAGGCACAAGACTTTAATAAAAACCAAATACATAATGCTTGGATATTTTCTATTTTTGTTGAACCTGCTATTTTTTATTTTTTTTGTCTGGCTGGCTATCTGGTTTAGAGTCAGGCGTTTTTGTATGCGAGTTTAAACGTTTGTAAACAATGTATAACAGTGATAACCTAGTTGTGTGACCTTCGACCATAGGTCCTGAATTCGAACCCAAGGCACATACCTCTGATTTTTCGAATTACTACTTTTTTTTACTAGCTGGCGCCCGCAGCTTCGCCTGCGTGAATATAGAAAAAAAATCTATATGTTATTCCGACGTTGTTATTCCGACGTTGTTATTCGACGGAGAAATCGCGTAACAAACATACAAAACAAAAATACATACATTCAAACCTCCGCCTTTTTTGAAGTCGGATAAAAAGTTACAATTATACGTTAAAGTAAATCAGTACGACATGGTCACAATACACTTTATAAAGTAACTGTGATTCCCCTACCTTCCCATAGTAAACTTATTCACGATCAACATCAGAATTCAACCAAGTTAATCAAATTGTTTTGTGATTCAATACATAGCGTGTACAGTCAGCAAAAAAAATAAATCACCAGGCCTTGGAGTTTTCTAAACGCTTGTTAACTTCTTATTCTATGCTGTCCTCTCATACTTAAATTCTGACACTAAAAACAATATTGTAAAACCAAATGATTTTAAAAGAGTAACCATGGAGTTTTTTGCCGGTTCTTCTCCATAGGAAACGACCAACCCGAACCGTGCACCTTTTCTCGACGTTTTATAAGTGCCCATACAGGCCTATGTGAAATAGAAATATTTTGATTTCATTTTATTGAAATAAATTTGAAAGAAAACTAACAGTTCATTAAAAAAAAACTGAAAAGGTTTTCAATTTCTAAAAAAAACAACAATAGCTGACTAGCCTGGTAACTTATCTCCTTTGCCGACTGTACATGTCGACAATGCCTTAAGATAACGCTTACAATTGGTGGAGGCGCCGCACCTGTCAAGATTGTTGCTTTAATTAAGAAACACATCCCCTAATTCATCCCCACAGATCGACCCTATGTTTGACACCATTTTAACATACATAACATCACTACTGTAATACCCGAAGGTTTAGACAGAGGTTCGCCGGTAATGTCAAAGTCCCATGTAATAGGGGGTAACCCTATTGCCATCAACCTGGCTCTAATCTAGACTCAGTGGCTACTAATGAGAAATTCCTATTAGAAAAATCCGATATCGCATTGCCTTTTTTTTGCGGATGGGTTTCATCAACTAACTTCCAGGGAGTGTCCGACTTGTACTGACTAAAACCCAACCATGTTCCTTCTGTTGCCCTTAATGGTTCGGGGCCGCGGTATCTCTTTCGAAAACCATAAGGTAGGTGTTACTGTTTGAATCAAGGAATGTGAATAGAGAAAAAATTATCTTGATATTTCAAATTATTGTGACATTCGCTAGTCTAAATTATAATCTCAATTTATCTTTTTATTAACAGAGAGGAAACAATAGATCTAGATATGATTATACCTCTCTGTGTGTTAATAAAAGATACATTGAGATAATAAATAATGTAATGTTTGTGTAAACGTCTATATGTATACAGAAACATTAGGTATGCAAAAGAACAGCCATACATTTCTTGTCAAACAAAACACATGAATTCTATAACACCGATACGATTTAACGAACTCCCCAACAGGGTAATTAATTCAATCGCGTATTTAAAGGGCGTCGCAGAAGGAAACGTCATCATTATCTCAGCCGTTGTTGCGGCAACGCGCTGCCTCGCGGTGAATGAGTGTCGTGTGTCTCTCAAGCTTTTGTCCCACCCCTCGTCAATCGGTAACACATTTACCCACTTACGACTCAGTGAAAACTTGCAAAACGAACACCATTGTTAAGAACGCTACAGACACAATAACCTGTCGCTGCGGCGCGCTTATCGACTGCGCGTCAAAGAAGTTCAAAAGCTCGGTTTAGACGTTCGCTATCGCGGCGTCGTTTGTCAGTTAACGCCGGGAGCTATGATTGTCTCTACGTTACAAATGGGCTTTTTGAGGGCGACGTTTGTTACCGTTTTAATTGACACCGCGAAAATATCTGTACGCCGAGAAATTGTCGTATCACGTGTGTGAAGACGCCCCGGCGTTTGACTTTCATTTGTCTTTGTTACGTACTGTGTTCAAATATATTAAACATACCTTCACCATTTTAATAATGACTATTTGATATAATCTTTCCACACGTTTGTATAAAGTTCACTCCTAAAACAGTAAGTATCGTAGATCACCTACACCAGTCGAAAGATATATTTCCCTTCGTGCTACGACCAGTCGTAGCAGCTAACAACGTCTACGACTTTACGTAACAATGTGCGTTTAAGTATTAATCTCATTTGTGTAATAAAATCTGTGCCTTAGCCGAGCCGATGGCAAGGCGTGATCCGGCCGTGAAATGCTTGCCTCCGTACGATAATCCTGTTAGGTTAAGAAGGTTTCTACACATTACGTGCTTTGCTACGCCTTAAGGATTAAAACGACGTGTACGCATAACTCGATACGTACTTATTGTTAGGGAAGACGTACCCTCGGTTTATCGATTTCCATCGCTTGTATTATAATAATATACCTACTATGAAACGATGAACTTGTCTACGAATTTATAGGTATTCATTTAGTGGGGACTAGCCCAGCCGGGCTTAAGCGATTACGCCACGGCAAAGATGCAACGTAGATTTACAGCAAAGCTGGCCATGACAAGGTGGTCATCGCAAGCCCCCAGATCTTTATGCCGGACAATGAAGACAAAGGACCTTTAAATTATTCAGTCATAGTAAAAGCGACCTTAATGCTTGAAGCGTAAATACCATTTGTAAATATTTAAGTTTGCGCGTCAATTTTGCGTTAAGACGAATAGTTTGCATGAGAGAGGAATCGGAGAGCGTCTGGGCGCTAAACCTACCCTCGGGCAGTAGGGGGCGGTCCATAAATAATTAATCTGCACCGATGTGCGTCCGCTGGTTAACTAAATCCTGTGGCGGTTTAGGAAACTGGCCGGTGGACGTTGGGGATACCTTAAGAACTAAACATTGTTTCTTATTCAATCCTATTGTCAAATAGACTAGATGTTTGGTTTAATCCTTGTATTTGGTTGTACATAAAATAGTAGGCTTAAGATGCCGTTCTACGGCGTGAAATTATATTTTGGGGAACAACGTTGCAGAGGTAAAATCAAATAGTCTTTGAAACAGTATAATACTATGCGCATTTCAAGTAAAATGCGTTGAAAAACTGTCATGTGAATGAAACTGACAGCACTGAACGCAGTTTTGATGTACTAATAGCGATCAGTTTCATTAATTGGTGGCCCCAATTTAACTATACCCATTACCCACATAATATACTAAATCACTAATAAAACCTAAAACCTTTTTGCTCTTGTCTGAGTCCACAATCACCTTTTAACTTATTGTTTTTTTTTTATTATTTATTACAAGTCTACAATCACCTCTTAACTTATTGTTTTTTTTTAAAGATTTATAGAGACTTTAGGAATATTTTCATACAAAAATTTTGATCCCGAACATTTTCGATTTTGACAAATACCTAATAAGCGGGCGTGTGACACAAGTAGTAACACATATTGGAAAACAATTTACTTCGTCTAGTACCAAATCGTAAATATTTGAATGTCTTTCTAAAAAACGATGTTTAAACTGCAATTTTTGCGAATAGAAATGATTTTGCTTTCTTATTGGAGTTTACTCCTTAAGAATCGATTTTCATATATAAGGCGCCCGGTATGGGAAAAATGTGAGGTGTAAAATCTACTGATGAATGACCTCGTTACGTTTTTGGTGCAACTTTGGTGCAATCGCACCTATGGTGTTTGTCGTACAGTTGAATATTACTAGATGGCGCTTTATGAAATTTGTCGTCCGTCAGTGATATTTTTTTTTTTATGTAGAAGTAAACTCCAGTCGTGCGTCGGAGCTGATACACACAGTTTTTCTTTTTTAACAAGCTCATCGGTTCCTACCCATATTTTTCCGTCTACACATTTATTATGTATACTGTATACATATACAGTTGTGTCCGGAGTAGGGAAGCCCCACCGGCGAGCAACAAGCGGCGTCTTGTGGCGCTGCGGATGGACGGCGGATTAGGCGCGCTTTACACATAAGACAGTAAGACACCGACCTATACAAGTTCACCTTATCTAAGTACTTCGACTGTTTACTGTCTGTCTTGATTTTGCGGCAGATATTTTTTTAGAAAATCTTTGTATTAGTTTGTTTTGTTGACACTGCTTGTACTTGTTGCAAAACAAAACGAAGAAAATTGATAAAAAAAAAGAATAAATTAGATGAGTATTTTATGATTGATAATTTGACATCTTCCTGTTTTGTCTTTTCAACACAGTGTGTCTAAATAGCTCATCCAATTTTCCTCTAGCAGGTCTGTTGGAAGAAATTTCTAATGAAATAAGCAGCAACTTTGTGCTCTTCTGTATTAATGTTATGTCTTGATAATTCCTGATAAATCCTAATTTTGTGTGTGAATAATAAATGAGAAGCGGTATTTTTAATTTTTAATATATTCCTTAAAAAGTTCAAACTGAAATCTGACATCCTTCACTTTGAACGCCAACATAAAGACACGCGTGTGTGCTTCTCGGCGAGAAATTCATTTTTCCTACATTTTTGTCACATTTATGTGTTGTTGGCATCCAGGGCACGTGCTTGCTTGTGACAATATATGTGTCAATGGTGTCCAAAAAGTTAAAGGACACACCTAAAGCTAACAAAAGCGCCTGTGTATGTTCGTACTAGGGCTTGCAAATATTCGACAATTTTGCAATTCGAATATTCGATATTTTTTTGGGGTATATTCGAATAATTCGAATATTGTTCGAATATTAAATAAAAAATTAAGATTTATAGAAATCATGTCCTTTAATTTCTAAACAGTCTTTATTCTCTGAATCAAAATAATACTATTTAAAGCTAACGCAGTGTTACAAAAACAATTAAAATAACATTTTTTTCTGTTAGAAGAACACGAAGGATTAGAGCTAACATTAAACTGCAAATAATCAACTTGTTTCTTCAAATAACATAGCTAACACAATAGTCAACGTATTTTTTTGGACGAATTTTAATGGTCAACTTAATATTGTACTGATGATATTAACACACCACAATGTTACTCTAATATAATATTCGCAAAAATTTTAAACAAATGCTTAAAATGTTAAAATAAATAATAGTTATCAAAATAAACTAATCTTGTTTGGTTTTTCAACCTTGGATACAAACACAACACAACAAACAACATAAAATTAACATAAAATCGGCTATGAATATTGTAATAATAAAATCAAACAAAACAATAACAAGTAAGTAACGCAATTAAACCTTCGGTGCAAAATCGTTTTCTTAATGTTAAATTGTCAATATCACACTAACTATGCGTGATATTGATAATTTAACATTAAATCTTTGTGATAACAAAAATAATCAATCACGAGATCAGATCAGATCTAAAAAGCACGCTTCATTTAGTTCCCGATCGTTGCCGAATCCTATAGTAACACTCGTAACGCCCGCGCGTCGGACGACGTGCATAACATTGAATTTTGTATGCACATCAGATTGTTGAATTTTGTTTTCTAGGTATCGGTCGAATATTCGAATATCGTAAAATTTCTATTCGAATATTTGAAACAGTTGATTATTCGAATAATTCGAATATTCGAATGCAAGCCCTAGCGTACCTCAAATATTTTGCAAACGAAAAACGACACTTACCTAGGTACTAAAAATGCGGAGGGTCAAAGTAATTACGTTCTATTTAGTCTGTCTTTAACATTATTCAAAAATATGGGACACGTATTTTTTTATTTGTAAATAAGACCTAAAATGACAAAGATATAGCCCATGAAAGTTACGTGTGACGTCACACGTTGCGAAAAAATGCAGCAACGCTTGACGTCACACGTAACTTAAATGGGCTATATCTTTGTCATTTTTACGGTTTAATAATATTTTTTTTGAAAACTAGCCATATTGTCTTAAATTTTACTAATACAATGTAATATAGCATATAATTGTTTCAACGTAAAGAAACAAATAAGTCATGTATTCGGAGATTTCTTAGCGCGACGTCAAACACGCCAGCTTATTATATCAATATGTTTTACAAAACAATGGGAAAGGCTGGTCCAAGCTGATTGTAGATGGCGTGTCCATAGCTTAGTCCTAATTAGACCAATAAGAACAAGCTATTTTGAAATACAAAATGACATTATCAGAATTTCAACCAATGACGACGATTGGTACAAGCTATACTAGCGCCATTAGATTGATGGTTGCCTTCCCCATTGCATAAATGTTTACCAACAACGCTTCCATATCAAAGAAAATTAAACGCCAAAACAACTTTGCAGCAGTCGTCCAGTCCTCAAATCAATGAGACGACTCCCGGCCACCGTAGATGCGAGCCTGTGGACGATGAGCAATAGGTAGCTCACAGTCCGTCCGTCTAGTGAAGACAGGCCGTGCCGACGCGGTGCGTTCGTGTTCCACGCGCGCCTAAAAGAGATGTCAGCAAAGCAGAGGGGCCTGCCAGTGCCACCGCCTGCCGGGGTCGGTTGTTCGAAAGAGATACCGCGGCCCCGGAACATGAAGGGCAAAAGAAGAAACATGGGTGGGTTTTAATCAGAAAAACTCTGACACTCCCCCGCTCCGCCCAGAGGGGGGAAGTTATTTGTTGATTTCCCATCCGCAAAAAAAAACAGATGTCCAGTAAGCACTTCATAAAACACATGCCACATAAAACATCCACAAATTTAATCCATTAAACGATGCGGAAACCCCATCACAAACACAACGCACAACTTTTAAGCGTAATTAATTCAATGGGAACAAAAAGTTTGGTTAAAACTAATCGAGCCTGTTTCAAACTCACTTGTCTATGACTCTGTGCTAGGGATATTGGATTATAGACCGTATTCTGTGTACCATTTGCCTGTTACCGGTACTTATACTATGCCTATCAACTGCAAAGTTGGTAGGCTAATCTTGCGAAAAAAAAAATGTTATGAATTTATAAGAAGTCTTCTTTTGGACAGCCTCGTTGGTCAAATGGTCGTAAGCCAGACTGCTGAGTATTTATATCCAAGGTTTTATTCCCGGGTTGAGCAAAGTTACTATAGGGATTTTCTAGGGGTATTTTTTTAATAACAGCCACGGAGTCTGTGTTCGTGTCCGGTTGGTGGCAATTAGGTTCGTCTCCTATTTCATAGAATTTTAACATAACTAGCAAAATGTGAGTAGTATGTAGATACACCTCTGCCTAACCTTGCGAGATAACAGGTGTAAAGATAATATGATGATGTTTTTAGGCGAGCACTCATACCAATACATTTGAAACATACCAGTACGTTTACATCACATAAAGATAAAGAAATGAAGATGCAAATTTGTTTACATTGATTATTTTAACAGACAGACCTGGACTAACTGCCAAACAAGCCTAAAAAAAGTAAGTTACGTTTTATAATACCCTCGTACCAAGCTAAACAAATATCGAGAAACAAACAAAATCTAAATGAAATCCCTCAATAAAACCAACATAAACTAATATCTAAAATAACCATTCGAAATAATACAAACCTCGAACATATTCCTCTAAACAATAATACTTAACACATTATCAGCATTAAAATAAATTAATCGGCTAAAACTGTATTAACAGAGTCGCTAATGCTTCCATTCTCAATCAATGGCTGTGGGAACATGGACCAAATAATCGCATGCAGTTAATGAAAGCATTTGAAAAGTTAAAAGCCTGTTTAGGCCGTGACCACGGCCACAGACTAATTAACGTCGAGCAGTAATACCAGCAGTGTGAACGAGGACTTAAAGGCATTATCGCTTAAATTGTACTAATGTTCAGTTGTGGCCATGAACGGTCATTATGATTTGAGACGCAAATTGGTTATATTTTGACTCTGGTATTGGTATACGTGTTTATTGTAAAGCTTATTAATGGCTGAAAGCTTGGACAGACTTCACTATTTTTGTCACAGAATAAAAAGAGACACTTAAATTACGCCAAACGAATTTTGTTTTTGATCTGTGGTTAACAATTTTTTTTCGCGATGATAAAATATCTTTTCACGCATTCTTTAAGCCATCGAGTCGTCTACAAATGAGGAAAGACCAAAAACTTCAGATGAAGTAACAAACTTATAGAGAAACATACTATTTTGTTAGAAACCGCTGTTGTCCCGGGCGTAGCAGTGTAGCAATGTACTACAAAAGTGTGTATATTTAAAACTGTATAATTAATTCCCTGCGCAGCAATAGAAACATGTTATTAAAGTTAGACAATTTTAAACGTCATTCAAAGGTGGGATTACTGAAATAGTACGCACAGTAGGCTTTGAAACGAATCGTTCTATTAGTGCGCGCAGACAGACTCGATTTAGTAATTAATTTTACCGCGCAAAGTGCACTAAATGCACTAGAAACTATAATCCTCATTAAAATGGGAATAGTCGACTATTCGCTTTGCCATCAAATATAATTTGGGCTCCTAAACGCGAAATATAATTATGTATTTTGGCAAATCCGTTGTGCACCGTATGTCGACACAAATGTACCTGTTTAATATTATCATCTTTTCAACGGTACATTTGTACAATGATTTATGCAAATATCGTCAAAGTACATTAGAATCGGTAACGGGCGAACGTAACTTAAATTCTATTCTCTGTAAACAAAGCGAAATTGCATCAATAATTCAATAACAGAGTTTTCAGTTCGAGTTGGTAAGTACTGCACTTTGCGAACGACAATCCGAGAGAATAAAATAATATGAGGCGATCATTTTCATTTGCTTCTCGACCGCTCAATTTTTCGCATAACGCACCACCCAATGAAAATACAAATTAATCTCCTCATTTTTTGCGTACAATTTTATATCATTGAGTCCAAATATCTGAATGCGATGCATTTCGCGCTCCATAATCCCGTGTCAGGGCGATAGTTATGGATTACTTTTGTCTCGATTGAATTATTTCATCATAATAAAAATATATTATCAATTTGTTATTATATCAGCGTGCTTGTCGAGGTAATCCTCAAAAGTTCAGCTCTCGCTTTGTTTACGTGTGCTTTTATGCGAGTTCAATAAAGGTGCGCCATGAAATCCGAAATCAATATAGGAGAGTATAGAAACAAGAGTGCGGGCGAGGCCTGTGTCGACGCGATATCCAACACGGGTTCGGATTAAGCGACGTCAAATCCGGGATTAAGCGGGGCCGGGATAAAACGGAAGCCGGGATCGGCTCGAGCTCGGGTCAGCGGGATTTCGCCGGGCAATAAAAGTGTCTGCAGCCGATTTAGACTGAGCCCGCTGGCAATTCGGCGCGGCTACCAATTGCTAGGTAATTTCGGCGTGCGAGCGCGATCTGTCCGCACAAAGCCGTTCTAATGCCCGCCAATGGGATTAGCCGAGTGTCGTGCGGCCTTTAGAATTTATTGGACGGAATCAGACATCTGAATTAAGACATGGTTCCTTGATGTGTCTGGATGAGATAGAACATGCCAGAGGGTATTATGTCCATTATTTGTTTGGCACAAAGAATGAAAACAGATGTGAAAGAGTTTGATGCCACGTTGAAATATTAATCAGCTTTCGGTATTCAAACCGGCGCGCACTAGACTAATCAAAGTTTTTTCTAAACTAAATCCCACTCGTTTGCAATGGACGTCGCTCGTCTATTATAGGGGCCCCTCGGTAATCCGGATTGGAGATTCATTAGGGTGAGATTATACTCTATTGAAATCTGGCTTAAGCGGGCACAGGCGGATCGGATCGCGGACCGCGGAGCGAGCGAGTCGGGAGCGGGGACCATTCATACAGTGAGCGCTCATACTCGTATGAGTGATGCGGAATTCATCTATTTTAAGTAGGTTTAATATTGACTGCGATTCAAAATTGATTTTGTGAATGTTCCAGCAACTACTGTGTTTCGTAGTAATAAAAAAGACAATACCTACTCAAAATTGTCTAGCTTTCAAAGACTTTGCTAACAAAATACAACACCTTAATAGTTCATCCACATTTCGCAATTATGTTTAACTTCCACGTACTAAGGGCGAACTTATTGCCATCAACCGGGCACATACTCAGACTCCATGGATGGTACTGTAAGAGGTTTTATACCTTAACTAATGCTGGCTGGTTGGCCATGACGTTCCAATACTCAGGTCGTTTTAAATATAGAACTAGAGAAGAACAGAGACTAGAAAAATGGAATAGGAACTGTGATGAGATGTATCTTAAAAATATAATCTTAAAGTATAAAATATGCGCTTTTATTGTAGTAATCTAGCGTATATCCTACAGTACTGAGAAAATCCTGATGGAAAAACAAAATAGGGCTCTGGCCGAGAATCGAATCTGGACGTACGAAACAGACTAACATGATTGCAAATAAATTCATGTCCACGTATGAAAGCAGATAGTGCCATTATTACCTACGCCATAGACTCGTCCTTAGTCGTTGAATCGTCACGTACAGGAAGCTTTTTTCTACTCCTAGCCTAGACCGCAAGCCGCGACCGACGGCAACAGTTCCAAGTAACGCCATTATAAAACTGATTCATGTATGGAGCACATAATCCTGGTCTACTTTATGACGTCAGGCCTTTGTTACCTGCTTTCAAAGACCATTATGATAATCATAACCTTAATACAGAAGTCATAAAGGCTATCAGACAACCCGACAGGAACTTATTCGAAAACATCGCGATGAATCACCGTATTTGTGTTATTACATTACACTAATCAATTGATATTCTCGGCGTGCTAAAGGAAACTCCCGGTAGGTACTATAAAGGCACCTTGGAGCATTAACTTTATTGGATAAGACATAAGACTGAATACGTCAACATCAAACGACGGTAAACAAAAACTATACATTTGGCGAATGAAAATATTGTTCGTAATTACTGTGATATTTCATGCTATTTTCTTTGATGAGATATGTAAGGAAAAGTTTTGTAAGGTAGCTGGGGTAGTGTGGGGATTGCTATGCGATGCGTTAAGTCTTGTCTGTGGTTCTAGCACGAGTTCGCGGTATTAATATGTCAATTTTAAAATTAGAATAACTGCTTCACATGTATTATTTTCTATCAAACCATTATTTTTCACATTGGCCTACACGGACACTTCTAAAACGTTGAGAAAAGGTGCACGGTTCGGGTTGGTCGTTTACTATGGAGAAGAACCGGCAAAAAACTCCACGGTTATTTTTTTCAAATCATTGTTGTAACTGCGTTAGTACTTAACACGTTAAGTGCGAAGCGAGGCCTAAATCACCCCTGATGCAACTTCCCTGTGGTGCGGCAAGCAAAAAAGTGAATTTCTCTGTCGTGCGAATGGCATAGCTTTGGTTTGGTCCAGTGTAGGAAAGAGATAAATATATATTTGAGATCACTAATGGTTCCGGACTCGGTGGTGTACCTACCTTGGTACCGGATGTCTTAGGCCTCGTGCCGCACTGAATTAATATAATTTTAATGCAGTGCGGAACGAGGCTAAAACGTCCCATATCCCCCCTGACCTCGTACCGCACTCAACGCGAGCTTCCCGCGACCAGTGTTGTGCATCACGTCGATTGGAGAGCACATAATTGTATTTTTAAAGCCCGAGGCAGAATAAATAGGACAGTTTCTTTTCTACTTCTGGTTGCCTTTTTTTTCTATTCTGTGAACCGCATTAAGATTTTCATATACAAATAGAAAGATAAACCTTATGCATAAACCGTAATCCATTATTTTCCAATAATAAGTCTGTAATAGGTGCCTCTTAATGGTATAGAATGGAACGCTTCGTGCGCGAGTCCGACTCGCACTTGGCCGGTTTTTTTTTCTTTATGGCGCCTTCAAGCACAATTTAGATTATTTAAAAAAAATGTATCCTTTGATAGCTTTGTGTTGTTTTGCCAGGTTTTGCCCTTAAAACGATCTAATGAGATATAATTGATCAAAATCGGTCAAGTCTTGCGTAGTTAAGACAGTTTAAAAACGTCGATATTATTTTTCCCATCACTAATCGCAGCGAAAATTTGCCCTATTTCAGTGCGTTACGAGGTGTATAAGATCCCATATTTTGTTTTGCTAATAATTCCTAAACTAGCCATCAGATCCCGGGGCGACGGTGGATTAGGGTTCATCAATTCACTGTCTATATCAATAAGGACCAAAATTCTCATTTATCTTTGATTTCGCGCCAGAAAATGAATTTTAGTCTGTAAAAGGAGGTGGGGTCTAATAGACCGCGTGTCGCCCTAACGTCTGGTCACGGTACGGGCCGATTATACCTCGTGCCGCAGGAACGGAAAGTATGCAAAAATTGGTGCCGCAGCTAACGTGTTAACTATCTTTTTTCAAATCAATGGACGATACTGAGTGTGCTTGGTGAAAATAATTTGAATAAAATGCCACAGGACAATTTATTGTATTATCAATACAAAAATTGACATAATTATTTCTTTACGTTAATGCTGCGAACTCGTGTTAGGGCCTCTGACGTTTTCAAAGTGGATCAACGGCAAGTTAAACTGTGGGATACTTCGCGTTTGGTGTGCACTAGTCTTAAGAGAATGGAATGTTTTCAATTTAAGAATGATTTTTCTTTTTCCAATTTTATTTCTTTTTAAAACTTAGAATGTTTTAGTCTCAGTATTTGTGCCTAATCTATTGGTTTTTTTAATCAAAATACTTACATATCTTTGTTTTTACTGTCTAATAAGTGTCATTATAATATTAAAGCTGAGTTTGTTTACATTGTAAAAATAGTTTTTTTCTGTCGTAAATCTTTGTTGAAATGTCGTCATCTGCTTCCTACTTAAGTGTCAACATATTAAAAGATTTAGCGATAAGTTTTAATACCCTCATATGTAAAACAAGTCAAATAAAACATCTTAATTTAGAATAGGCTTAAGTAACTTAGCATAAAAATTGTGACATAATTTTGAAGAGTTATCTCTCTGTTTAGTAAAAACGTGTTTAAAATAGTTGACCCGTTATTGACCAAAACCTTGTGAGCCGTCCCGTTATTGACCAAAAATCTGAGACCCGTTTTTATCCGTAACCTTTGCACCGTTTCCGGTCATTGCTATCTGACTGCTTATTACTATTATCCACGTAAACTGACTATTAATAGACCACGAAGGTAATAATAAAATGGAAATTTTACAATAACTGTATGCCATGTTGGTGTAGTCTGAGTGCTACGTAAGGCAAAGACTTATTTGGATCTTTCCGTAGCAGTATGTAACCTGTATTTGTACCCAATTGTTGGCAATAGGCTCGCCCTATATTATACTAAATTTTAATGGAAGAAATGTGGATTTACTTAGAAACAGCCCTCTATTGTCTATGTACACACGACGGCACACACAACCATTTTAACCTGATCTCTCTTCTACGGTGTGCGATCCGTAGTAGAGAGATCAGGTTATAATCGTTAAAAGAAAATTGACCTTACGTCGTGTGTACATGGGCATTTATCATAACTTACAACACGAAAGTTAACTACAAAGTCCTGCCTACCCTTTCGGGAAAGTCAAGCGTGATGATACGATGTTGCGTTACAAAAACTCACTTAATCGTACTAGTGGCTTATCTGCTTTTGTACTCGTCCACGCCGGATTATTTCGGGTCCGGCTTTATCCGGGGAATAAAATATTTATATCCAACATAACGAGCTTCCAAACATTGCTGTTTTCCGAAAATATTAAAAAAATAATCGTGATCCTTGTTTTGTGTGTGCTAAGGTAAATATTACAACTTGTATTTTTTTCATTCAGGTCTTGAAGGTAATCAAAAAAAAATGGCGTTTTAATTAGTGGTATGATTGTATTTCACTCAAAATTCTTATCAAGTATGCTTATCAATTTGCCATTGGTACTTTGAGATATTAAGCATATCGTCCTCGATCGAAATTAAGAGTTGAATGGTTTTCTCATGTCCGCCATTGTCAGAAATAGGACAACACGGAAAGCAACAGCTTTTAAATAAAAAAGAATCGGTCAAGCCAGCCGAAAATTCTGAGATACAAAAATAAAAACAAAAAATGAAATACAGTCAAGTAAGTACACCAAAATTGTGGGCCTGTGGACGGTGAGCAATGGGTAGCTCACCGTTCGTCCGTCTATTGACGACAGGCCGTGTCGACGGCGCGTTCGTGTTTTACGCGCGCCTAAAAGAGATGTCACCAAAGCAGGGGCTTGCCAGGGCCTCCGCCTGCCAGGGTT
This sequence comes from Ochropleura plecta, assembly GCA_905475445.1. Lineage (NCBI taxonomy): Eukaryota > Metazoa > Arthropoda > Insecta > Lepidoptera > Noctuidae > Ochropleura > Ochropleura plecta. The sequence continues at coordinate 16,751,323 of FR997723.1, forward strand.
GCGGGTTGTTCGAAAGAGATACCGCGGCCCCGGAACGTAAAGGGCAATAGAAGGAACATCCCACCCATGTTCCTTCTATTGCCCTTTACGTTTACGTTTTTAGTCAGTAACAGTCTGACACTCCCCCCAAGTTATTTGATGATTTCCCACCACATAAAAATCCCATACATTTCGTGAATAAATATTATTTACCCATTACAAACGTTAAGCAGGGCGAATAATCCAGTTTTCAAAGAATACTCGACATAAAAGATTTAAAATTAATCGATTGTGACCCATACGCCCGTGAAGATACGGACTTGCATATTAATTGAGATAATCCTTTTGAATTAAAAAAAAATTCACGGAATTGTCAAAGGGTTTTTTATCAAATAACTTCCCCGCTTTGGTTGGAGCGGGAGGGGGTGTCAGATTTTTACTGACTAAAACTAATCCATGTTCCTTCTTTTGCTCTTTGTGTTTCAAGGTCACGGTTCTCTTTCGAACAACTGGAGGATGGGTTTTATAGGTCAATAAAGAAACTCCCTTCCGCTCCGCCCAGAGCGTGAGAAGCTATTTGAAAATAGTGGTATGCTTTAAAAAATACTAATAAACAAGCTTTTTCTATACTATTCATCCATCAACCATATAACTAGTCATCCATCTTTGGGAGTCCGCCATATTGGATTTTTAATAACGTCTTAACTCGCCATGCATTGGTAACCAAACTAAACATGTGCGAAAAATTTCAGCTCAATCGGACACCGGGAAATGGGTTAAATTTAACTTCTACAATTTTTTTACATAGTTACAAGTAAAGCTAATTACCGTGTTTAAGATCCTCACAAAATTCCGTAATGCTTCTATTTTTCTACCATTTTACTTACAACACTTAAATTTCGCAGCAATAAAAAGCGACTTAAGAAGCGAAACATTGAATGTAGAAACATTCGACAACTCTACAACCCCTACGGTAGGTCGCGGTTTTATCCTTCGAGGTTCATTGACTACCAAAGGACCCCCTAATAACACCCCTCCACACAATACCAAACTCTAACCGCACACGATTAGAACACAAATTGGAACAACCATCAATTTCTAGTAGCTTTCTACTGCAAGCTGAAGATAAGCCGACGGATTAGTTCAGCGGAACGGAAAAAAAGAATAAAAAAGTATAAACTTCAGCCATGATTGAGTTCAATTCTTTTAATGTATGGGGTTTGACAACCCTGCCGCATAGATCCGTACGTAAACATGAATAAAGAATACGCGTTATAAGATTAAAAACGGATTCAGTTGCTTTGTAAAAAAAAAATAAGAGAAACACTGTGAAGTAACTTTAAATTAAAATAATACGATACAGGTCCATATGTTCAAGTTTTATCACGACCTTCACCAGATTTAACCATTCTCTTTGCTGATTTGTTTAGGGGATAATAATTTAGTTTAAAATGTAGGTTATAATGAGGCTGGCTTGCCTTTAAAGATAAAAAGAAAAAAAAGAAAATAAAAGAAAAAAAAAATGATCGAAATACAAATAATGAAATCCTGTTGTGTCTATGACCGTACATCAGAATCAGAAAGACGTAACTGAAAACGCTAACAATACGTCTGCAGTACGAACAAGTTAGTTGACGTTAAACCTCAGATTTTCCGATTAAAAAAATAATATGATAAAGCACAACAACGCGCGACCTTGGTCCATGAACACACACCAACAACTGTCGCCTGACTCGTGTAGGCTGTATTGTAAATAAAAAGTGATTGTAAAAGGGACTGGGGCGAGAAAATCCTGAAAAAGGCCCGCACGTGGCAATCCCGGATACCGGGATTTCAGCTATCCCGCCTTACCTTAATCCCGCGTCCCGGTAAAATATACAAATATGTGTGGGTTTATTTGCCTTTGTGTGTACACGTGCCGTTAACAAACAAAGAGTTGTGATGTATTATTTTCGGACTAATAAAGGCCACCTGCGGTATTGTAGATATAATTTTTTGTTGGTAACATTTTCACTTAATTGAATCTTGGGATTCGTAGATTAAACCACACCAAAGTTAACTAGACTCATCATTTGCCTAGCCTTTTCCTCAATTAGTTGGGGTCGGCTTCCAGTTTAACCGAATGCAGCTGAATACGAGTATTTTACGTAGGATGACTGCTTATCTGACAAAAACAAAAGTAAAACTAAGTAAAGTCAACTAGAGTATGAACTTTAAACACAATAACGTTGTTATCAAACTTGAAATCCCCATCAACCTAATATCTTAAAAAACCAAAGCAAAACTTAAATACTTACGACGTTATAATCCTTAGGTACTTAGTATTTTATACCTTTCTACAAAAAAACATGCAGAACTTGCTACCGATTACTCCAGTTCGTCGGCAGCCAGCCTTGCACACTTAATACCTTAATTTCGCATTCTTTCAAATCCAAAGCTAAATCTTCATACTTAGCGCTACTGCGTCACATATTACGTACGGGCAACACTTGGCGCGGTCCGAGGATAATCCCGTCTTCCATCTCTCTCGCACCTACAATTGTCCCACGCAAATCCTCGCCGCGTCCCTCTCTAATCCCTTATTTGAATCTTATCAGATCTCCTGAGATACACCGGTAGTGGTGGCCATGTGTGTGTAGTGGGTTTATCCCCTAGGGTTGTCGAAGAAACTATGATTTGGGAGCTTAATCTTCTTAAGAAAAGCTTTAAATCTATCAGATTAAATGTCATATGGTTCGCTTTTGAATATAGGTAACAATAAGTTTAATGTATAAAATATGAGTTGTTTTAATAAGTTTCTGATCTCTTGATTAAATGTCATATGGTTCGCTTTTGAATATAGGTAACAATAAGTTTAATGTATAAAATATGAGTTGTTTTAATAAGTTTCTGATCTCCATCCGTATTTTTATTACATTATAATTTCTCTTTCTATTTACTGTGACTCACCAAATTAGTCTCTTAATCTACTCACTGTAATAAAATAAAACATTTTTCTTAATTATGCATCTTTTCTTTTCCTAATTAATCATCATCATTAATCGGAAATTACGTGTTGGTGTACCTAAATAATACAGCTTAGGTATCTTTTAGAATCAGCACATCCCTATACCAAGCGCATGCATTAAAGGTGCGTCCACACGGAATCCGCGATTAATGGGCTTTGAATGTGCGATTGAAGCCAAATTTATGTATATGCAACCCGTCACCAGATTACCGCGACACCAGAATGAAGATATGAGCAGCTGCTTTGATCTGTCTCCAAATGATCCACGGAATGGCTGGTCGGGGATTTTCTAATATAGATATCCTGTATTAGTGCTCCTTCTAGTACCTACTTAGGTAGACTAGAATATGTAAACTACATGACTGCAGAGTTAATTTTATCATCTTTGAAGTTATTGGTTTCTACTTTATAAAAAAATGTCGTCGATATTGGCTTGATAATGTTATTTATTTATTCTCCAGCACATAAATTTAATAGCGTCCATATTTTATAGGAAGCTTGAGAATTAAAGGTTTATTTCTTGCGACTGTAATAAGATAATATTACTAACCCTTTGTAGGGATTAAGATTTTGTTAAGGGCGCCGTCCCTAAGCCCTGCCAGACGGGGTCCCGCGATTAGGGTGAACAAGGCCTTTGCCGCTCACTTCTATGGTTTTTACGATGCCTTAAACAATGAGAGGAATTGTCTCAAAAACGTATTTAGATTTAGTGCTGCTAATGAAATTATTATACGAAGGATTACGCGGTAGACGGTTGTTTCATAATTTATAATGTCTAGGTTTTACACCGGGATATTTATGTGCCAGACAAACTTTGTTTAAGGTCTTAAACACACGTATCATGACGTATTACTACAAAAAGTTCCCGCTTTACCGTTCCCGAGGCACGGCGGGCGCAGCGGACTGACAATCCGCACCTCGGCCCGTAAGCCTAATCTTGACAAATGGTCCGGATCATCCGTTACCAGAGCCTACAGACCACGCTTATTTGTCCACACAACTCCACCGCCACGATTTTTTATCGATTGATCAGAGGCTCAGCTGATTGCCTCTCTCTGTTGTTGCCGCCGGATTAAAACACACACGGAACCGTCCGTGTAGTTACGGCTGTATGAACGGACGTATGTGTGTAGCCGTGGCTTTAAAACCAAATTAAAGTCAGACACAAAAGAATAATCGTAAAGGATTTGCATTATGATACGCACACATTGAAATGTATGTGTAATGTAATCAGAAGCCGTTTATCGTTCGTTTTCGAATTGAATCTGACAAACGACTTACAACTTTATGCCTTGGGGAAATGAGCTTTATAAACGGTGATCGTCAGTTAACTTGCTAAACTTCGAACTAGTTTCGTTACAATAAAAATGCCCTATTTTTAAAGATCATTTTCGGATATTTTTGGTCATTTGCCAATTCCTCAATCTAAGTAAAGCTTACTGTAAAAAAGCAATTCTACTTTAAGCTCGCCTTTGTACATAAGCTTTAGTGTTACAATTTGTGTGATTGTATGTTTTAAATTTATGTGGAATTATGAATAAGAATTAAACTAGTTTGTTAACATTTTAAAAGACAACATACCAGAAATTCAGATGCAACAAATCTTTAATAAGAAAAAACAATAAAATTCAGCATCACAAAAAAAAGTTCAATCAGAATCTTGTTTTACGATTATCATTTGCGAACTTCCACCGTCTCATATAGTAGCTATCTCATCATGAAACCGGTCCCTAACTGTCTGTTTGTGTGCGTTAAGCCGAGTGCATGCCTCAAATTGGGCTGAAGTACAGGAGATTATCTCAAGATGATTGATGGAGGCCCCCCTCGCCTCCCTCAGCCTCCCCGTGCCCCTGACGCACGTGATAACCAGTCCAATGCATTGATATGATTGGGTAATGTAATCCGCCGTGTAATTAGGTAAAAGTTAATCGTTATTGAGGAATAGATTTGTTTTGGACATGACAGATTTATGATACTAGATAAGACACGAAGTACAAAAAGTTTTCTGTAAACAGCACAATGTTTTCCACTGAAAACCGTTATTTAAATTGATAGCTAACAAGGAACAAGCGGCAAATTCTAACAAACAAACGCGGATCCGACTTTTTGTCCGTCCATTCGGAGTAATAAAAATAAACGGATTTAACAAGTAAAATCGGGTTTGAACCGGTCCGAACCAGTATTCAGTGGAAAATCCTAGTTTCTAACAAAGACCTGAGGAGCTCGGACACGTAGAGAGCTGGCTAAGTAGAACATACATATAGAGCTAAGTACTCGTGATCCGGATCAGGCAGATTAGGTGGCAGCGGCCGGCCACGGTCCGGGGTACATCTCCTACCGGATTACTGAAATCCGGATTTCGTTGAATAACTTGCTGGGGCTTTGTGACGTAATTTATATAGCATAATGGAGTTTACTTATATGTATGTTGGTCATCAGCGATTTAAAGCTTTTGCGTTTAAGAAAAGTGAAAAAGAAGACTATTTTTCGTGTTGTTATACACAGCTGTACAGCTGTTACCCGACTTCAACAAAGCCAAAATGAAGGGTTATTATTTTCGAGATGAAGAAAGAGAAAGAGATACCGCGGCCTCGGAAAAAAAAAGCAAAAGAATGATCATGGTGGGTTTTATTCAGTAAAAGCCTGACAATCCCTCCCGCTACCCTCAGAGCGAGGGAAGTAATTTGATGATTTAGTAGTTTTTAGTTCTTAAGTAAGTTTCTCAGATTATGTTCTAAACTTCTGTACCGATTTTTTTAAATGAAGATTTTCGACTATTCTATATAATCTATGTTAATCCAAAACATAACCGCAACAAATGTTATAAAATAAATAAATAATCAATAAACTGTTTACGACATAAATATTAATTTTACTATAACATTTATTATTGCTGTGAAATGTAAATAATAGTTTATAGGCTAAGAGCCCGTAAATTCCAAAGTGATGACCACCGGGAGATTATCAATACTCACTATAATATCGATCGTTTACATAATTTGTTTAGCCACTGGTGTTAACGACCGATGTTGAAGAACATTTACGATTGATCAATCGGCGCATAGACAAAACTTTTCAAGTGTCACTTACGTCTAGAGGTGGGATATTTGGATGCATATTTACCTAGAGTTGGCTTTTATAAAAAGCATTTTTTATGGAAAAGATCCCGCAATCTCAGGAAATTCAATTAAAGTGACTCATTGAGGAAACTTAATTTGACACAAATGACAGTTGCCCTGTTACAAAGTAACAGTTGATGAAAACGGGCAATGATGTTTTCAGCTTTACACTTCTGCTATGCATAGGCAATGATACTGTCCTGTCTGTAATAATAACAATAATAAATTTTCTTACTGTTTTATTACTGTCCTGTCTGTGTCGGTTATATTGTTCTTTGATAGTAAAGTTCATGTAAATTGTGATGATCTTCTGAATCGCTTTGCTTATTACCTTTTAGATAATACTAGCTTTTGCCCACGGCTTCGCTCGCGTTAAATTCGAGGTAACACAGTTCCCCTTGCGCCTTATTGATTTGTAATAGCAACGCTAAGCATTCCCTTTTCTTCCCTCTTTCTCCCTCACAACCCAGTTTTTTAAAATAAAAATTAGCCCATGTCCGTCTCCTGGTTCCCAATTATCTCTGTACCAAAATTCATCAAAATCGGTGTAGCGATTAAAGCGTGAAGAGGTAACAAACAAACAAACAAACTCACTTTCGCTTTTATAATATTAGTAAGGATTTTGTATGTATGTATGTATTACATTATTTTTTAATAAACTTTTTTTTTTCATTTTGTTAAAACGTTGACTCACAATAGGAATTTCTCCAGAATTGTGGATGCGTTTACAAACATTTAAGACTCACATACACAAACAGCCAGACGCGGAACAACTACCTGTAGATGCAATATTTGTTCCGTGGAAGTACCGAACCCGCGACACGCTGCGTAGCAGTTGACCGCTCAGCCACTGCGCCAACCGTACTATAGCGCGTGTTGTTATCTCTTTCATTGTTTGAAAGCTTTACTAACTATAGACTATACAAACTGCATCAAGTTAAACTCGTCTTCTTCAGGGCGACTCAGCTTGACCCGCAAATACATTTTACGCCTCCTAATAGGCTTGATTTTATAAACACCATGTGCACATGCACACAGACACGTTGCACGACAGTTCACACTATCAGTTTTCTGTCTGGAAATGTAGACCTACCACACACCTTTATATAAGTAGCACGTTTTATAGTATAGAAAAGCATGAGAGTATAGAAGAGCATAGCTTTGTTTAGGATGGGAAATCATCAAATTACTGCCCCCTGCTCTGGGCGGAGCGAGGGAGTGTCAGGGTCTATTACTGGCTAAAACCAATCTATGTTCCTTCTTTTGCCCTTTGTGTTTTGGGGCCGCGGTATCTCTTTCGAACAACCCGCAATGCCGGCAGGTCCGAGCATATAAAGACCCTGTAAAACTTTTTTTTTTCTTTGGAAATTTTAAAAGATGTTATTTATTCACAAAAAAATGATTCAAAAGTCCACCACGGCACTTAAAGTCTCCTCACTACGCACAAAACAATATAAGCGTAGGGTGTCTACATACACACGTATACTAGGATCAGTCCTAAGCCGGATTACGCGACCGCCAAATCTGGATGTACGGGACTACGAGGTACCTCGAGGTCGACAATGTTATGGATTTTGAATATGGAAAATGTATGTTGGGAATCTTTTGAATTTATCGTTTTGTGGTCGCACTAGTAGGGCAGATTGGACTGTATAAAGTTTAGTCTTTGCGCCTGTAGTCTTTGAAAGTTACAAGAGCTTTTTAAATAAAAACTATATCCAGATTTACAACTGAGGAAACTCACTTCTTAACACGGCAAATAAAACTAGATAAAAGATGCATAAATCAATATTTATACATAATTATGGCAATTTTTTTTTGGTAATTAGTAATTTAAATTTATAAAAATTATCATATTTATCCGTAGATAATGGTCCAAATACCTGTGTGTGTCATAGTGATTTATTTCGTAAAATATTGTAATTTGTTTCTTGAAGCAAAAAAAAAATAGATTTCTTTTAACAAACATCGTATATTAACTCTGCATGCATTTTTTTTTTAATACTGTAATGTTTTATAGCAACTTCAGTCTTTTTTTTATTAAACATTAATTTTAAATATTGATTTAATAAGTACGACATTTTTTAAACAAATTATGTACCAAAGTAAATAAATCTTTCGTCACGTTAGTCAACTAAAGGTTGATCAAATACAAGCTGAGCTCGCCGTTATAACTAACTCTTCATGATGATAGGATTTTAAACAACCAAACTGTTCTGCCTTAGATGCTGTATTCCGGAGTTCATGTAGTTCGGATCTATTCAAGGGTTAATTAGGCTTATTTTGGGTAAGCTCGTTCCATCGTCGACCCCGTCTGTCTTCTGGGCAAGATTTAAGTCTAGTCCACCAATATAAAAAATAGGCTTGCCATTTTTTGATCCCCAGGCACGCTACTGGTAGTTCGGTCAAGGTTGGACCTTACGAACGATCACCCGCGAATAGTGAGCTCAAATATCCCCTGTACATGCAAAGGCAGTGTACTAAATTATGATGGTTCAAAGAAAGTAACGCATTTCTATAAATAATTGCTATTCTGAACACAATTGTGCAGTTTATCAGTTAATCTTATATTGTTAAAAGGTTTTTTAGGGGTCGCTTATTGATAGGGTTGCCTCGCAACGCGGATATCGAAAACTGTAGAGTTTAACACAGATAATATGCATTCCTAGATGCGTCTGCTAGCTTTAGGAAGGGTCGAACACAGATGCATAATTATACACTTCTTTCTAGACGTGATAGATGACCGAAATTTAAAATAAAAAACTGTCGTTGTCTTCTACTATGATAATAATACCGGATCAGTGAGCTCTAAATCTGTTATTTCTCGGAATTCGAACGAATTTAGATTTTATCTTAAAATCTTATCTTGTTTTGCATCTTATCATTAGACAAAAAATGCTACGTTTTGCAAATTTTATAAATTTAGGTACCTAGCACATAATCTTATACGGATTTAGAAAAGATAACAATCTAATGAGCTTGCAAACTGCGTCAGAAAAATACATATTTTACTTTACTTATTTTAAAATTCAGATCACTGACGTAATGTGAAATACAAAACGACTATGGCAATAACATCGTATCTTTAATATTTACACTAAAACAATAACCACCTTATTAATTAACTTGGAGTGATTGTATGCTACAATTTAGTCTAAAGCTAAAACTAAGACTTATCCTAAAGAGTTAAAACTCTACTTCTCGTTTGTTAGTCATCATCATCATCAACCGTGACGGCACGGTTAGCGCAGTGGTTGAGCGATTGACTGCTGCGCTGCGTGTCGCGGGTTCGATCCCCGCACGGAACAGATATTTGTGTGGCCCACAGATAGTTGTGTATGTGAATTTAAATGTTTGTAAACGCACTCACGATACAGGAGAAATTCCTAGAGTGGGGCAACGTTTTTAAAAAAAAAAACATTAGTCTTCATTTTGTGTCCCAATTCATTTCGTGAAGGCGCAGCTTATCTTCTTCTTCTATACTTTTCTTTTCTTGCCGTATGATTGTTCAGACAGTCTATCCGCCGTTCCTCTGGACTAATTCTCTTACACCCATTCTCATTTATTAACAAAAAAACAATGATGCAAAAAGTAATGTATCCAGTAAAATACACCACCAAAGATCACAATAGCACTCACACCTAGAAACAAACATCACGTAAGTCGCACATTAAATCGATCACACTCTCACACACACACACGCTACGGATCCCGGATCCCACTGATCCGGATCATCCCGCGCGGATCAGCCTCGTGTCGGGCGGAGATAAAGCTGTGCCCGCGTGTGTGCTGCCCCTTATAATACGTGTCACACCGCTGCGTTATATGATGACAATGTTATGAATCTTTATTTTTAGTTGTTATAGCTGGATTGAGTCTTTGATTGAGTAACGAAACTTTGAGCTAAAGTTTCTCTGTAAATCGACCTTTTTTGCGGATGGTAAATCATCAATTAACTTCCCCTGCAGACTTGTACTGACTAAAACCCCACCGATGTTCCTTCTTTTGCCCTTTATGTTCCGGGGCCGCGGTATCTCTTTCGAACAACGCGCAATGTATATACGATAAATTGATTTGTATACGTGTATTCCTAATTTAAATCGGATATTATCATATTTTTGTCACATTCCCAAATCCTTAAATAATATTTAGAAAAGCAGTTGGTACGAATATCTGTTAATTTAAATTGAATTTTATTTCAAAAGATATAAAGTATCTAACCGCAATTATTTCGCAAACTAAATACCTACAATTTATTTATATACTTATTTAGCTAGGTATCTATTGTGTAAAACCGCTTCCGCTTGAGGTTTTTCCCATATCGGTGTACCTAATTGTTTTTTTCTTTAGTATTCTACTGTATTGGACGAGTGTGGACTTTGAATATGAATAGAATAGAATAGAATATACTTTATTGCACACCAAAATCTAAAAACAAAACTGTGATACAAAAAGATGTTAAATCTATGGTTACAATGGCGGTCTTATCGCTAATAGCGATATCTTCCAGACAACCTTTGGATGGACTGTTCGAATATAAAAATACAACGGGGGTAGTCAATGGTGTACCTACTGCTAATACTACACAAACAATTACCTAAAATAAAGTTCGTTATTCAAAATATATAAATACATAAATAAATATGTACACATAATCTATTTATTTAACATGTGTTTTATAATATTATGCGGCTGACAAATAGGATAGGTGTCAAACATTGATTAAGAAAAATTCAATGACATTAAAGGGAAAGATAATAATTTACAACTAAAAAGCAACGAGTGACTGAGCTTGTCTACTTTTTAACACGCTTATTTACCTACTACTTTTTTACCTGAAACTAGCTATGTAATAAAATCTTAGAATTTAAATTCCTAATTGGGTTTAATTTTGTATACATATTTAGTTTGCATGAATATGCATGGTAAGTTAAATGACATTTTTTTTTTTAAAACGTTGACCCCCACTGGGATTTCTCCTGTATCGTGGGTGCGTTTACAAACATTTAAACTCACATACACAAACAGCCAGACCTTATACAACTAACTGCAGGTTATACAAATATTTGTTCCGTGCGGGTATCGAACCAGCTACACGCAGCGCAGCAGTCGATCGCTCAGCCACTGCGCCAACCGTGTCGTCAAAATTCAAATTCTTAATCCAATATGGTGGATTCCCAAAAATGGCGGGCTAGTCATTTTAATGTATTGTTTATATTATGCAGGGTAGGAAATGATATGGTTTGGTAAAAAAATACGTGAAAGTAATTTTATATTTTAAAGTTATTTTATGATTAGGTACCTACTTGCTCTTAAAAACACTAACAGCAAAAAACCTTTTAGTATTTCAGTTTTCTCATGCATACGGTTCACGTAAAAGTTGTTCTTAACAAGAAATACGTAGGTACTAATTAACATACACGGTGTTTTACGACCCATTAATAATGATATATTTCATCTGATTTAAAATAAATATTGACTTCCAACATCTAATCTTTTACTTCTAATCTTCTCAATGTATTTTTGACAAATAAAACCTTCGTTAATCTGATCTCCGATTAAAATATTTATCTATAAAGTATAAAAATAAATATATAACCAAGATAATATCTTTAAATACACGGCTAACGACGATACCCAAAATATTATTACTTAATAGTCGATTTTCGGCGATAAACCTACCCGTTAAAGGAATATTTGCATATAAATTTTAAAACCATGCCGTTCGTTTTAACTATAAAACCATGCTTAGGTACATACGTTATGTCTTACATATAAAATAAAAGATTATAATAATGTATAATAAAAAATATAAATTGGCTTATCTATATAAAACTGGCTTATTCGTGTAAAGTATGGTCGGCAACGAAAGTTTAAAATAAATAATTCAATAATATTTTACGTTTTATTTTGGGAAGTTAGTACTTAGGACAGGAAAATATTACTGCACTAATACAATGAAAATCAAAAAAGTAAAATTAATAAAAGTAAACATTTTTATATATTTGCTGACATTGAAGAAAGGGATAGATAAAATATTGTATCTCATCTCTTCCGTTATTAAAAAGTAAGTTATAAAATTGCAAAACCATAAAAGGTAACCTTAACTATTCAACAGCGTCTTTACAAACGGATATGATCTATTGTATAATGACTACAGTTCTACATCCCAAAAACAACTATAAATAAAAATCAAACCATTTCCCAATAGATTTTATCTTCTGACGGTACACAGGTACGATTTGACAAAAAGATATATCTTCGACGTCGGGCGTAATCCGTCGGGCATTGTGCAATCGCTAATCGGCGCGGATCGACGGCAGCGGCGCGGGCGGCGCGGCCCGATTCGAAATTAATAATGATTTATAACGCCCGATTAGTGGCATTAGGCATTAACTCACCGCCCGATTGGCGGGACAAGCTCACCTCTGCTAACGCTACTTATGGCCTTCTTGTTCATATTTTTCATTCTGCTTGCGCAACCGACAATAAAACTTTATTTGATCTGTGTTCTTATGCTTATTCAGATTCTTCAGCTACTATTTATGCTAAAGCAATAAAGAATAATGATAATTTCAGGCAACACAAGGTCGAAAAAATTCAAAATAATGTCTAAGTATCTAGCTAATACCAAAATTAATGTTTTCTAAAACTTCAAGGATAAAAATAATTTTCTAAAATTTGAAAATTATTCACAAATAAATCTTTAATGTTATTCTAACGCTTACTGTATACCTATTATGTGTTTAATTTATCTTTCGACCTACGCATAAAAAATCCTATACTTGGGACACACTGTATGAATGTGAAATGTCAGATTTGTGCTCAATGCGTGTGCACTTGGGCTTATTCTTTAAGCGCGCCTTACGGCAGACGGGATGTCCCGGATTTAAGGGGTAAAAGAACTAGAAAGAGACGGAACAAAGGAGATTTGTATTAAAAGACAAGGACAGAGGTCGGTAGATTTAGAGATTATGATTTATAAAGAGGAGATTGAATGAGAAATTATTAGGTAGGGTATGAATGTTGGGTATTAGTGCGTTGTATAGGAAGTTGATGCCGCGTCGGTTCGGGTTTCATGCGCAATGCCGCGCCAAACAGGACGTGAAATTAGCTGCGTGGATTTAGGGGGAGTGCTCATTAGCCGTCGAGGGCTTTTAATGCAGATATTTTTCCTTTAGATAATATCTAGCTTTTGTCCGTGGCTTCGCTCTCGTTAAATTCGGGGTAACACAGTTCCCCTTTCCTGATTTACAGGTACCTGCTACCTGTAGTTTTTGCCCTTGCGCCTTATTTATTGTAATAGCAATGCTAAGTTTTCCCTGTTATTTCCTCTTTTTCCCACATGTCTCAATCTTTTTTTAAAAAAAAATCGTTTGTAAAGGTTAGATAAAAAGTGCCTCTATATAAAAATACTGATATTCAGCGGAATCCTGTAAGACTGGAAGCCGACCCCAACATAGTACAAAAGGCAGGCAGATGATAATGTTATCCTTACTAATATTATAAAAGCGAAAGTGAGTTTGTTTTTTACGTCTTCACGCCTAAATGGCTAAACCGATTTTGATGAATTTTGGTACAGAGATAGTTGGACCCTGGAGACGGACATAGGCTAGTTTAAAAAAAAATAAGAAAAGGGGGAGAAAGAGGGGAGAAAAGGGGACAGAAAAATATATAGGTTAAAGTTAGCGTTAGTTCGCACTAACTAGTAACTATGCCACTCGGACGAAGTCGCGGACGGAAGCTAGTAACGTTATGATAACAGTAGCAATACAGTTGTAAAATCTCCGATGTTGGCCACAAACTATGCGTCGCTTGTATCTTGTGGCTCAGGAGTTGTTATACAGAAGTTTAATGTTATATTACTTTTTGGTTTGAGGATATTTTAACTCCTAAATACTAACGAATTATGCTTTATTATAAAAATAATTTCTTATCTTAAGGATGTTCCTGCTAAAATATACTATCAGTAGCAGCTGATCAATATTATCCGTCATTTAATTCATTTTTGTCACACTTCCTCGGCTTATCGTATTTAACATTTTGATTCTTAACGCATTTCCAAGTAAAGTTAAGAAATAATTAAAAAAAAACGTTTATACGCTACTTTTTATCTATAGTAATTTTGGCTTTCCTTAAAGCAGATTACACCAAAAAAAAAAGAACGCGATTAGCGAATCTAAATCAAATCAAGAACGTAGCTTAAGCTTCAAATATTTAGCAGTAATTAACGCTTAAACGCAGTTTAAATATACTGTCGCGTCGTTTAGCTTTATTAGTGAAATTCGCTTTAAGTAAATAAATCGAGCGAGCCTGACTTAAAATTTTAAGGTTTCCCGCAGAAAGAATAGAATTGATTCCCCAAGCCTTTTCTTGTTTTCTTTCAATCACAATTCAAAACATAAACAGTACAGATATAACTTACACCAGAAAGGTGACTCCTTAGAAACTATTCAATAAACATAGACAGATTTTATTGACGCATATAAATATTGAAATCACTGGCGCATATACTGCGAACATTTGATTTAACGACCGAAAGATATCGGAGAATCAATAATGGCATCAGATTAACCAGCACTGTATAGATGAACCGTAGTTATACAAAGGGGCCGAAGACCAGAGCGTGACTACGAATAATGCACTCTTACTTGTTTTATAAGACGTTTGACGGACGGCTTGAGAGAAAAATGGTTGATCAAATCGGTTGTGAACGTTTTTTTTTTTTGTGATCTGGCTAATCGTAGTTTAAGCTTTGATTACCGGTGTGCAATCTGCCTTACATTTGTTTTGTTGTCAAAGCCTGGTTGTTATAAGTTCGGCTCGATTATGGCTATGACTTCAGACTTGTAGTTAGACATAGGGTCTCCTACACCTTAAAAGTCAATCAAGACATCCATTTGATTTTTTCTCAAAACTTCATTCAGTTGTTTTGAGTGGGAATGTTGTGGACAAACAACAGGACATATGACCCTGTGCGCTTTGAGGTAAGTGAATTTAGCGTTAAAGTCCTAGCTAAGTTCTGAGCCGACTAATTAATGTTTAATATCGAAGCCAAAGAAGGAGGCTTTTTTAACAGTCGCACCTAAACTTAAAACCTACGTTCATATTTATAGTCCTGTCATGAAATGGTGTACTCACCAGTAATACCTTTGTTCAGCAGATTGTTGAATGCCTCTTTCTTGGGCGAGAGGTGAGGGGTGTGGGGGATGTGCGGAGTGTGTTGGATGCGCTCATGGTGCACCGGCGCGGAGGGGGGGCGGGGCACGGCACGCTCCTCCGGCGAACGGCGAGGCGGCGTCTTGCTGCGCCTGAGTTCCGCTGATAGATTCTACGAAAGAAAAGTGTGGGTTAAAACGAAAGTTAAGTTTGGAAAAATAAGCGAATGTGGAATAAACAGGGCAGTTATGTTTCTCGATAAAAATAGTTGGCGTCGCTAGTCAAGAAGATTTTATTAACTTTTCTATTACGGCAAACATTTTAGCGCGATATCATACTTTCTCTTTTGTACTGCGAAGTTCACAACGAAGATAGACCGTGATCAACAATTGTCACTGTTGTTATTGCTATGATGGGGTGGAACTGACAGCTTTTAACCGCCGTTAAATGTGCTGATTACGTTCAGTTTTATTGGTGGTACCCACTCCAGTTCCGGAGTGCCATATCAAAAACGAATCAATGAAACACAAATCAAACAATTTCTGTCTTATTAATTAAATTAAAAATCAAAACATGTTCTAAATTAATCACTAATTAATCTACAGTAATCAGAATATTTTTGATAGGCTATCTTTTTCTATCTGAGATAACAACTTCTTAGTAAAAGATTTAGACTAGGATAACGATTAAACATTACTTTAATCTTCCGTTAATCTCGAGGCCTCGCTTTTAATCCCGTGATTATCCATGTAAAAACACGGATGTCTTATTTTCACATCTGCTTATGATTTTGATAGATATTTGTAATGCGTATGTTTTTTGTTGTTGCTTATCATAATGAGTTGCAGTTGAGATGTTGTTGACTGTCATGCATAATATGTCTTTGACGGAGATAAAGTCTGAAAGTCTAACTATCAGTCTTACCGAGGGGTAGCTATCGCATTACCTAGTAACTGGGGTAGTTAGGCCAGATAGTTAGTCGCTCCTTATATACTGCTATTCGGCTGCACCCGATTAGATTTGAAGCAGACGCCCAGACATTTTATTTTTCTATATTCAAGCGACTTGATTAATTTTCAATTGGAAAGGCCATGGTAATGAATAATAATTTACAAAAACAATCTAAATTAAACAAGTGTACTAAAACGGATACATAAACTTCCAATCGCAGCTAATTGTTTCAAACCATAATCTAAGCATTGATATTTAATTTGCGTACGCCCAATTAATATAACGGAGTGGATAATTTCAATACATAAACACAGGCTTATCCATGCTTTTATGGATGTGCGTCTAGACAGTTCCCCATAGCTTCCATTAAGGTCGAATAATAATGAATAATTCTACAATTTGCACTGGTACACTTGCATGCATTGGTGCAATATGGTTGCGTATGCGCACAGTGTCTGTCAAAGGCAGACGTGAGAGACATTTGAAACGTGTCGACAAACGAAGGGAACCGTTGCCTTACATTATATTGTGCATTATATAACTGTAGATTTTTCATGTAATAGTACCGTTTTTAATTCATGATCTGATTTTAATGAAGACTGTTTTTTACGGTTTTGGTGTGTCCGTTTTAGCTTGCGAAAACAGTATGTTATGGAGTCAACGGTAAAGTGCAGAGACGTTATGTCAAAAGTAAACGTCAAATTTATTTTAACTGTGTCTGATTAAATAAGAAAATCAACCAAAGACCAATAGATAACCACAAAGCTTAGCATAAAAAACAAGCTTGCGACATAAACGGTCGATTTAGAGGATTGATGTTTTCACAGCTCCAAGGAACCACAAACTATGTAGTAAATAATGCTGGAATTTTCCCGAGATAAAGGGTGCCACAGAGCCGAATAACAATGTAATCCTATGAGGGTTTCGTTTTTTCTTCTGACGTACGAAATCCTAAAAATAGAAATACGTTGACACGTCAAGACGTCCACTAAAACGGTAAAAACAACAGAAATAACCATTTCACACGTTACGTACGCACAAGTATTGGAAATCAGATTACAAATTCGGTCATACTCCTTTGATTAGCACTTGTACGACACTCAGAAACACATCTAAAATAGCCAACAACGTCGCTATTTTTACCTTCGTACTTATAAAACAAAAGAGTCACGGCAAGATGTGTCAATTTTATAATTTACTGCTAATTTGATAGATTTGCTGTCAATGAATTTGTTTTGTCATAATATCTGGCATACGGTCAAGAACGACTGGACTATAGTTTCCGAGATAGATCAGCATCAAATCTGGAAATTCCCACTATCTACTCTATTTTTTTTTTCTTAAAAAAAACGTTGCCCCACACTAGGAATTTCTCTGTATCGTGGGTGCGTTTACAAACAATTTAACTCACATACACAAACAACCAGACCCGGAACAACTATCTGCAGGTCATACAAATATTTTCAGCATTCGATCAACTACTGCGCCAACCGTGGCGTCAATATTGTCTGGTCCTTGGATTCAAAGATTGACATAAGTATTTGTTTCTGGGTGTTTAAATTTTCACCGTATATTATTATTTGAGTCGCTCCATGTTAATACTGGCATTAAACTGCATCCAGATAGACTGAAAGCCGATCCCAACATAGTTGGGAAAACTGGTATGTGTTGATATTTGCACCGTATAGTTGACCTTAAATTTTGAATTGAACTTTTAAACATTTCCCCACTAAGATCATATTTTTGAAAGGACATGGAAATAAAACTGCAAGTGAACTCACAAGAAAAATAAAGTACACATCTTTATGTATTCTAATCTAAGAAAAGTCGAACCACTTAAGGCGAATCGAGATACAAATTGGACACTTGGCCATTGCGTCAGTCGATACAAAACGTTCATGAGCCGCACTGATTACATTCATTGAATATTGTTACTGAACGCCGGTTTGACCACATAACGGCAAACTCACAACGAATGATAGTGTTTTAATAAGGTTAATGATGTGCAAACACGACATATCTCATCACGTTATAATGTTAAAGTTGACACAAAAAATCTCGCCGGAGAAAAACAAAATGAGAACAGAGCTTTTAATTAAAATTAAGGAATCATCACACCCGAAACACCATAACAAAATATGATCTTATAATTTTTGATTCAATAGCAGAATCATAAAACTTAAGAGGTATTGGAGGAGAGATGAAGAGCGAAATGATCTAGTTGCGGAGATACACTTGGTTGCTCTCAACCATAAATTAACCCTTACCAATTCTGAACAATTTGACGTGCACAATCAGAGTGCATGTGCAAAATGTGCCGCTTGAAGCGGACAAGGCAGGGGCGTGTTGGCCAATAGCACGCACAGTTGGTCCGTCCATAGAATCGTTGATTCGCGCCACAGATACGTCTAATATCGTATTGGAATTTGTGATGTCGTTTGACCCCTGTTAACCCAGATTACGCGCGTCGCCGCCTGATTCGTCCTCGGCGGAGCCTGATTGTGTTGTGACATAAACTGTAATGTATTATGTGTTAACTCTTGCTGCAATCACGGCTAGCACGTACCACAATTACAATGGATATGTTCGCCGAACTTTACAATTTATTTGGAACGATTTGTGTGTAATGGGGACTTGTTGAGCTTTGCTGGGCGGTTTTGTGTTACAGAATTTACGGGTTAGGAAGTTGTGGCGACTGGCAGAAATGTTCTCTTTTGTTTCCGTTTGCAAATTTAGATCGTGACGTCATCGATTAAATAGTTCTTATTAAAACTTTTATCTTGTCGTCCGGTTTACGGTACATAAGTGTATCTACTACGGCGTTCTTATTTGAGGATGTTGTCTTAAAGGAGATCTAATGAGACGTAAGTTCTAATCTTGAAGCACCTTCAGGTACGTGAAGTTCTTAGTTCCTAACTTCCAGACAATGAAATGCACGTCTTCCATTGTCTGCAAGTTAGTAACGGTGAAGAGAAGAGAAAATTACGTTTATGATACTAATGTCTAATTAATTTCGTTGCGGGGATATCTGTGACTTCCTTGAGCTTCATTGTCTTGGTACTTTTCTGGTTGTCACCACTGTTGATTCTGGCATTCAGGAGTTGTATTGGTTTTGATACACAGGAGTGGGCTTGACCAAATAAAAAGTATTGTGTGGTTTTATAAATACACGGTAAAAGTGAAACTTTTTTTCATATTATAGACATTTAGACGTCCCTACTCCGCGGCCGACCGTCACGCGACATGCAACACATAGACGAAAAAGTTTGAGAAATTATTTGGAAACCTATTAAGAACCTCATTTGGAAAGTCATTAGTTTAAAAAAAAAACTTAATCTGAAATTAACAGTATGTACAAAATATTGGAAAAGAACAGTCTTTTCATTTTACCAAATCCTTACAAATGATTTAATGGTGGTTCTTATTGTCCTAGTAATCGATGATAATCCTATTTGTTTTCCCACACTCCGATGCTTACTTATGTTTACCTAAAGTTGGTGGCCATGTTGACAAATAATGCATTAGTATCTTTGGAAATGATTAACTTGGCTTAACAAATAATATTATTAGTTACATTACAAACATTCACAGATGTAAACGCGAAAGTTTGTATGGATGTTTTTACTCTTTCCCGCAAAAACTTCACGATAATATGGCTTATACATCAGAATAACACATAAGTTACAATTCATAAAGATATATTGTATATTCTATCACCACACGAGTGAAACCGCGGGGCGCAGCTAGTTTAAAATATTAATTTAGGGTATTGTCTTCGTTCATTCATTCAAACTGTGCTTAGTTACACGAAATAACATTTCACTAAATGTATTTTTAGCCAACCGGCCCATAGGTACACACGACGGCACGTCATCCTATTCTAATCTATTATAACCTGATCTCTCGACTACGGATCGCACACCATAGTACAGAGATCAGGTTAAAATGGTTTTGTATAGGTTGATGTGCCGTCGTGTGTACATACAGGGTGTAAATTATCCTTCACAACGCCATACGCTCTGTACATCAAAGTACTTTAAACTCTACACAAATATTATTGCTGGGAAACAACTTTTTTTTGGTATGCAAAATCACGTTTCACGGTAGAACTTAATCTTTCACACATTATGCTGACTACTAACATAACATATATTTCGAACATTATGCTGACTACTAACATAACATTAAACTCTTGGCTTTAAAAAAACAGGAGAAAAAGTTGGTACTTTTTTTAATTTTTTTTTTCCGGGTGGGAAATCATCCTATGACTTCCCCCGCTCTGGGTCAGCCTTGTACTGACTAAAACCCACCCATGTTCCTTCTATTGCCCTTTACGTTCCGGGGCCGCGGTATCTCTTTCGAACAACCCGCAACCCCGGCAGGCGGAGGCTCTGGCAAGCCCCTCTGCTTTGCTGACTCTCTTTGAGGCGCGCGTGAAACACGAACGCGCCGTCGACACGGCCTGTCGTCAATCGACGGACGGACGTTGAACTACCCATTGCTCACCGCCCACAGGCCCGCATCTACGGTGGCCGGAAGTCGTCTCGCGGCGCCCGGCGCCCTGGGCGTCTCCCACGGCTCCTGGGTTGGGCAGATGTTCTCTCCCTCAAACGCCCGGCCACCTATTTTGCTAGCATTACTGCTTCGCAGAAGGTGGTGACCGCTTCCCATTCTCTCTCGCTCCGGACCATGGCCTGAACCAGGGCCGGACGCGAGAGATCGCCACCGCCGATCGCCTCCACGAGGGCACGGCGGTGCTCCGCCCAAGCTGGGCAGACCGCCACTGTGTGCTCCACCGTGTCCTCCGGGCGATCGTCACAATGGTGACACCCGGGCGCTTCCTCCCGCCCGATGATGTGCAGGAACCTCCCGAAACTTCCGTGTCCGGTGAGGACCTGCGTCAGGCGGTAGGTGAGGACGCCATGACGCCTCTCCAGCCACTCCTCAAAGAGGGGACTTACCGCCGCTAAGTTGGTACTTTGACCCCAAAATCTCCGTAACTACAAAGTTCTACCAGGTAGAAGAAAAAAAATATAGCAATGATGAGAAAAAGACGTGCCTTTCGGCTCCGTTAAGGATACTTTTACACCCTCTATATCCTTAAAGTCAGTATGTCACTTGTGTTATTATGATTATATTAAAATACTAGTGCTGTCTTTTCAGTTTTTACATAATTATCCAACATTAAAGCAACTACCTGCCTTCTTAAGTCAACATTACATGGTTACGTACTATGTACACTTCTACAAGTACATAGAGGTGACAGCCACATCAGTCGTAAGACATCAGATTACAAGATCGGCAAATATGTAAATCATAATTGTAACAGTTGTTATACAAATAGGGCTCAACGGTTGTCAGCTACTATTTTCATAGATATCCGACTGGGACTTAGCAGATATGTTTGTTCTAGTGATATCTATGAGTTTAGCTATGTAGGAGACAAGGTATTTCTGTGTCGTCTGGTTAGTGCCCAACCTGGTGTCAGTTTTCGCCCGCGCATGGGTTTCTGACTTAGCTAAACTTGCCGTCGAGAAATATCAGGCTTTCATCGTCCGTCCGTCTAATAACGACAGGCGACATGCGGCGCGTTCGTGTTCCACACGCGCCTCAAAGAGATGTCAGCAAAGCAGAGCGGCCTGCTAGGGCCAACGTTTGCCGGGGTTGCGGGTTGTTCGAAAGGTATACCGTAGCCCCGGTACATTAAGGCCAAAAGAAGAAACAAGGGTGGGTTCGCGCAGAGCGGGATTTATTTTACAGAAAGCCGATGGTTACGAATGCATTGTACTTTGATACCTACCACTCTTCCGCAAAAGTAAATGTTTTATAATTGTTACTAATCTTGTCATAGAGATAAAGAAATAAGACGAATCTAAAAGTAAGTAAGTATACTAAATCTTAAACTACGTGATTTTGGTCATGAACGAACATCATAAACCACTGACAGATAAGCTTCTTTTGATACTTTTTACTAAAGGGTAAAACTGGACCCTATTACTAAGACTCCGCTGTCCCTCCGTCTGCCTCCGGGTTTGTGTCACATAAACCGTGACCATATGATAGTTAGACAGTTCAAATTTTCACAGATTATGTCTTTCTGTTGCCGCTTTAACAACAAATACTAAATTAAAATATATTTATGGGGCATTACGGAAAATGGCACCGAACCCTACGTGCGCGAGTTCGACTCGCCTTTGACCGGTTTTTTGTTTTTCTCGAATGGGAAGTATCAAATGACTTCTCCCGCTCTGGGCAATGTGGAAGTGAGTACTAGACTTGTACTTATTCAAACCCATCTAGGCTCTTTCTTTTGCCTTTTGTGTTCCGGGGCCCGGTATGTCTTTCGAACCAACCTGCAGCCCCAGCAGAGGCTCGGTAGAGCCCTCTGCTTTGTTTCGATTTTTGGAATATTTTCTATGGAAAAGCAAAAATCAACATTGTGTTTTTATGAAATGCGATAAATTGACACGCCAAAATTAGCCTACTACATTTTATCTAATGTGATGAAAACGCGATAACAAATTCCCGTCTAATCTGACGAATCCCGAGGCAAGTAAGTGACACACAAACACAAAGACAGACACGAATCTACGATAGTAACATTTACCGTGGCATTACCCCTGTTGTCTATAAACCACGGCTCTGATTAATTTATGCTTTTATTTAGACAAGATAGCGTTTAGAAACGACTCATATTTGTATATCATGTGAGCTTATCTTTTAATTCTTGAGCTGTCAACGCGTTGAAAACAGCGACACGGTTTTTCCTAAATAGTTTTAATTTTTTTAAATATATTTTTGTAAGAATAACCTTCAGGTGTACGTAAGTCGTACGAAATCGCCTTTCAAATATTTGTATACGACTTCACATTTATTTTTTTCGTAATACATAATTCAAACGAATTAGAAACTATGTGACTGAAAAAAATATGTTTATATTTTCAAGTTTTTGCGTTAGCCTTACGTGTAATCGTTAAGATATGCGCAAAATAAATAGGTATCATACGTAATGTGTGTACGTATATAAAATTTCCACTGTAACTCCTAATGCTATTAAAACATTAAATAAAATGGGTATGAATCGCGTAAAAATAGATAATTGAGACGTACAATTAGTTTAGATAACAGCTCTAACTGTTGAATTATGATCGTGACATATGGATACGTAAAACTGTCAGCGTTTTATTTTACACAAGCCCGATGCTAATGCCCGATGGGATGTTTCTTCGACAAAAATGATAAACTTTTATCCCCTATTGAACCACTTCTGGGGTTTAATCATTTTTGTTTTTAAAAATCCTTTATTTTAGAAACTTTATGTGACTTGACCAAGTGATTAGTAGTTCTGGTTTTACCGTATTTTATTTGTCAATGTATTTCAGAAACAAATTAAGAAATATTTCCTGTTTTTTAGTAAATCTCTTCTAGCAATCTTGTATGTTAAACGCTATTACTGCAATATAACACATTCAAATATAACATCGCAGAAAAAATAACGAAGCTAGCCAACCTCACTAACAGTGTGTATCAACCTAATCGGGATTTGTGTTATTATACGACGCCGATTTTTATAGTTTACGCGAAGTTATCTCGGCTTTTGAGCCAATTTCGTCAGTGCCAGTCACTGGTGCCACGGACATGATCCGACCTCCGACCTTCCATGGAGGATCACCAGTGATACCGGGTGATTAGCTACTGCGTGGTTCAAGGCGGATAGAATTTAAAATGTTGCGTAATTTTGAGTTTGTAATTTGTTTTTTTTTTTTGGTGCTGGGTGATTTAACCTATAGTTTGATTTTTAATAAGTGTGCTTAATTACAGTTTGTTTAGAATTGAAGCTTCATCCACGTGTACATTTTAAAAGCTTTTGTTTTGTTCAAGAAGTTTTTCTTTAGCTTAAACCGGATTTTTCCCTTACTTCCTTAGTTTTACGCATACCTAAAAACATTAATTTGGCTCGTATAATCACTATTTGAAGAATTAATGAAAAAGAACTTAGACAGATGTCAATACAAGTCGATCACATCCGAAATATACACATCAATAAAACCTCATATCATTGTACTCCTTCCAAAAATCACCATAACTTTTCCTACGAAACGTCTCATACAGGGGCGCCCTTAACCCATGTTTACACTGACTACCGCACGGCTGCCGGATTTAAGCGCAACCTAATCCAGACGAGCAGCGGGAATGTTCCCATATCCACCGTTTGTTTAGCCATGTCGATTTAAGGATTTGTCAGATACCCGCTTGTTCGCTCACGGCGCCCGTAACTTAGAGAAGTTTCGTCGCTACGCAATGGAAATATGTATGATACGTCATTCACACATTTGAGTGTTGTTGATACAATTCGGTTCATTGTTCTAGTTGTGAGTTGGTCAGCTGATGGGTCTACGGGTGTTTTGATGTCTTAAATAGAATTTGAATAAAGAACGCTTTTATTTGATTGATTTTGTCAATGTAAAGTCATGCTTAACGTCACCTTTTTCTTTGAACAAATAATACAATATTCTATACCTACATCATACACGATTTGATAATTTACTATTATTAATTAATCTACTATTTTAGTAGACTCACGCCGGATAAGATTTTTTTTTAATGTTTATTACTCATCTGAGTAAAATTGGTGAAAGAGGGAAGAAAAGGGGAGAGAAAGATTTTTTTTTTCGATCATTTCGCGGGTTAAAATTAGCGTTAGCTTAAAGTAACTATGCCATATGCAGGCGGAAGCTACTAAAAAATAAAACAAAGGATACAAAAAGCTAAAATTAAGAAAAACGAGACTAACGTCATTCTCCTGCCCTTGTCTCAAATTATTTGGGGTCGCCGCAGCAGATCTTCTTCTTTCATATTTTTTTTATTACTCGTCATCTTATCAGTCACCTCATTTCTTGCCATAACACCATTCAGAGAGCCACATCAACTGTTTCTTCAGCCTCCCTCTATTATTGCCATCCACATTCATATTAAAAACTTTTCTCACGGCATTTTACTCATTTCAAAAAAGAGGTTTGTAAAAAAACATAGTATATTTTGTTTCAAGTGAGGAATAAGGGAGTTCATGTTGTACCTAATCGTAGTGCAATAAGAGCCAGTTTTCGGGGAAGTGTATTGTTTTTTAATAATATTATAGTTCCTGTACGAGGCCAAAAGGCCCTATTTCAGCGTGGTTCTGCTTACCCCTCCAGGAATAACCTTCATATACCTATGCGCATAACGAGGAACGAGCAAATTATCACCGATAGTTAATCGCCTGTTATCAACGGATATCAATAAAGGGTTTATATTCACAGATTTATTTGAAAGATAACTGGTGCTTATCCGGTGATAGCAAGTCGAGTTCTCAATATAATGTGATTGATTTACACGTGCCTGATGTAGCAGTGTCAGTACCTATGTATTAGCTTAGTGCCATGTATACACGACGGCGCATCGACCTACACAAATCCATTTTAACCTGATCTCTCTACTATATAGTTTAGAATAGGTTGACCTGCCGTTGTGCGTACATTGGAGGAAGGAAATCAGGAGTTCATAACGCCGTGACATCTGACAGGGGAGAATGGAAGAAGAAAACGTGATGCGCTGAGCCCAAATAAGAAGTTTGACACAGGAGCAGGTAGATATTAAGGTTACGGGGCGAAAGAAGGAACATGGGTGGGTTTTAGTGAGTACAAGTCTGAAAATATTAATATTTTTTGTCGCTTTCTAATTAAAGGAAGTTTATCACGGCAAATAGAGAGCGTATATTTAAAGATAATAAAAAAACATGGTGACAACTTTTTAGTACCAAATAATTGTAACGGTCTAAAAACCATTGTTCCTTTATTTTATTTAGTTTTTGAGGAAAATTCACTACTAACCATTTAACTTTGTAGGTTTTCCTCAAACAAAAATAAAAATATACACGTGCCGACACATTACAAAAATAAACAAAATAAAAATAGAACAAGTAAAAAAGCCGCTACATTGATGTTATAGAAGGCGATAATTTCCACATCTAAGACGTCATCTCACGTGTCTGACATGGAAACTGCCGAAAATTGACAGTTTCTACCACTGCGATGTTTAAGGGGTGTTATAAGTTTAGCAGCTTAGCGATGACTTAGTTTATGTCAAAAAATTCGCACCTCATATTAGGTAAATCTACTTCAATGCGTGACAGCGTAATTTTTTGAAAGATTTAAATCGTTGGAATTTCTCTACAACGTCAGAGTTCTGTTTCGTTGCCAATAACATTTGTTATCACGTTCGTATGGGTCTCTCATTCTGAAAATCATACCTCTATCGTTGAAAGCACGATATCGGGGGCCTAAAACAGTTGCTTTAGCAGAATCATATTAAGATAATAATATGAAGCACGTAAAAAAACTTAAAATAGTATCAGACGCAGTTAATATTGTGAATTGTCACTTTGTGACCTTTTTACAAATTGTAACGTAGTTCATATTGTTATCTTATTGTGATTTTACTTAAGCGGCAATTTTAGACCTTAAGAACAAGGAAGGGAGCTCCTTCCCCTCAGTGTAAAAACTTTTCACCCAGTCCAAAACTTTGAATCTTTTACTTTAAATGCAAGTAAGTAGTTGATTAAACTCATCATCATTATCCTGTAAATACCTACATTCTGAGAAAATAAATGAATATTCTATTCTATTCTATTCCTGCCCTTATCGGCGCAGCATGTTTTCTTCTTCCGTACTCCAATATTACTCATGATCTCTTCAGAAACTTTTCTAATCAAATGTAATTATGAACATAAGTATTGGTATCATCAAATAAAATAATGTTAATAATTATTACGGACCAATTAATCAATTTCCTGATTCCCACATTCTATATTAAAACAAATATTTGACAACGGAAGTTGACTTTATCGTAAATTCAATACTTTTAAACGCAGATATTTGACCAATTTAATGATAATAATTATATGTATGTAAACAAGGCGATATTCGACTCTTAATAGGTATAAAATAATTGCGTATAAGACAACAAGTTATTACGAAAAAAACCGGATTAAAAATAATCTTACCCAAATTATGACGCAATTCTGACCCCTATTTCATCAAATATTCTTAGAATCCGATAAGATTTCGCTTGAACTATCCCCAATCCCTCAACGAATAATTGTAACCTCGTGCGTTCTTTAATCTGCGTGAATCACTCATTTACAAACAGTGAAGGATATATATTTTTATTATCTGCCACATTAACAGTATTATCTCTTGCTCGTCATAAAATCAGATTTATTATGTTATTTACTTTTATAATAATCTTAATTTACATTGCAGAGATTATTTAGCTGCACGTTATTATTGTGACACAGGAAAATCATTATAGGTACCTATATAATGTATGAACGATCTGTATTCAACAATGGATGAAAATATGGATATGTCCGCGGCTACTAAGTGTAGCCGTGTCACACTATCTAAGTAGGTTTGTGTAGAACCACTTATGAATTGAATAGTCCTGGGGGCCTAAAATGGCCTTTATCAGAATCATAATCCTTACTAATATGTATTAAAAAAGCGAAAGTGAGTTTGTTTGTTTGTTTGTTACGTCTTCACGCTTAAATGGCTAAACCGATTTTGATGAATTTTGGTACAGAGATAGTTGGGACCCTGGAGACGGACATAGGCTACTTTTTTTTTTTAAAGTGAAAATTGAGGGAGAAAGAGGGAAGAAAGGGGAAAACTTAGCTTTGCTATTGCAATAAAATAGGCGCAAGGGCAAAAATTACAGTTAGCTGGTACCTGCAAATCAGGAAAAGGGAACTGTGTTAACGCGAGCGAAGCCGCGGGCAAAAGTTAGTAGGATAATAATAAGAATTACATTAAAACTATAAATCGACACTGTGTGACCAATTTATGAATTGTAATTGATATAGCAAACTAGTGATTATTGATCTAAACATCATTATGACTAACCTATCACAGCCTAACAATATAGGCCCAAGGCATGAAAATATACAAGCCATTACCGGCCGACGGTTTCATGGAACATGACTAGCGCCTAATATTGAAAAATATACGTATTGTATCTTGACTTTGAGCTGTTTTCAAATCAGTCATCATCTGCTTAACCATTTAAAGTTGTGGTCAGCTTGCATTTGACCGTATGCAGCTGAATACTACAAGTTTTTTACAAGGAGCTACCACCTATCCTCCACAAGCCATATAGTACTGGATAGCACAATGCCCCTTGGTACCTGTTACGACAGTGAAAGATATAAATAACAGCGATATATTTCTAAGTCAGTATCCACCTATAACACTATAAAAAAACCGGCCAAGACCGAGTCAGACTCGCGCACCAAGGGTTCCGTACAAAATTGCGCCGTAAACAGCCATATCTTTTGACTGCGTAGACTTAGATAGCTGATTTTTCACTGCAAAAAGGGACCATAGAGTCGAGTACATGGTTTTAATTTCAATTCGATATCTCCACGCGTTTCCGAGATAAAGGGTCTTGACAGACAAACAGACAGTGATCCAATTAGGGTTCCATTTTTCCTTTTTAGGTAAGGAACCGTAAAAAACAACTAACACATACTCGTCAATATCTAAATATAAGGAATTCAGTATCAATCAAGTAGATCACGCGCTCAAGCTGAATTAGTAGGTACAAAGTAGTAGGTAGCAAATAAATTGCATCACGACAAATTCCGAATTTAATCTCGGAAACACAAAGAGGCGAAATGATTTTGCAAGTGGGATTTAGAAGATAAAGTCAAAAAGTAAGTGAAAAATCTTGTTCGTTTGCAATAACTTAATGGGATCAGCCTTTGTGTTTAGCTCATTGATAAGATATAGATAGGTAAGAATGCATAAGATATCAGAGATAGTCAAAAGCCACGTATTCAGACTGAGCATACAATTACCAGGCATCTGCAGGACACGTTCTTTCTCAGTCCTTCATCCATCATTTTCTATCAGGGGACTTAGGTCAAGAGCAACCCCAACAGTCTAAAAAATACCCTTTCTCTTATTTATCTCAGCAACCCATATCTGAGCAAACATCGAAATAAATCTAGTCCGCCATCTTTAGAAGACCGCCATATTGGATTTAAAATAACGTCACTTAGCATTAGCTGAACATTCATTAAAATTATAATCGTAGATATGGAAAATTTCATCTGAATCGGAAACAGAAAGCGGGTCAAATACAATTTCTAAGATTTTTTACATCGTCAGTTGGTTAGTTAGTTACATCTGAAACTAAGAAAAGCGTGTTAATTACAATAGATAGGTACTGACAAAGTTATATAAACTTACTCTTGTTTTTATAAATCTGCAATTGTAACCATAGCCTAACGTCGGCGTCGGTTCAAACTCCAAGCAGTGACGATATTTGCAAATAACACTGACAGTGCTGACATATAAAGCTAAAGACTCAGTTTCATAGTTCACGAGAGAATTGGTGACGTATCTATTGACAATCATTCGGTCACTTGATATCCAATCATGAGAAATAGGTCGATTTGTATGCAGTTGAAGAACAAAACTGAGTATGGAGGTATTATGATGATAATCACGGCTGTTTTACCAAAATAGTTAAGCAGAGGTGTACCTATAGTACCGGTCACAAAGCCAGACTCCACTACAGCAGTAGCAGTAGCGTATTTTCATATGGTAGCGTATAGTAGCGTACTGTCATATAGGAGCGTATGGTAGCGTACTGTCACATAGTAGCGTATTTTCATATGGTAGCGTATAGTAGCTTAGGGTCATTTAGTAGCGCAGTGTCAGATAGTCATTACTAAAATAATGCTTAAAGGCTACGTTTCTTTCATTTAGGTAAAATAATCTTTGAAAAATGATCTGGCGATGATTTATTAAAAGTCAACTTTGAAAGAAAGCAAGTTGTATTTCAGATCGTTTGCCTTTGCTTCGATGTTTATTCGACAACGCTACTGTTAGCAAACACTACACGTGTAGGCTGAGTAACCCCATCGCATATGGACCATCCATCACACGGTTTAGTAGAATTCAGAGCGGTATGAGCAATCTATTAGCACGGCCCCGCTACAATGGCAATGGTAATTAGTGTCATTTGCACTGTTTTTGGACGGGATAAACACATAGGGCATATTGTCGAACAAATTGGAAACAAATGGTCTCTAGGCATCGATGTGCTAAGTTAATTTGTTCGGCTTTCGCTAACGTGTGAGTGGTTGAGCAATCAGTCGGATCCCTCACAGAGCTTTTGTTATTGCTTCACGTCGTAACGTGTGATTTGGTTCACTATCATTCACCGTTACGCACCATTGGCATGCCTTCAAATTGGAAGAGTTACAGTTAAGTAGATGGTGAAGATTTGGGGCTTAAATTAAAAACAAATAGTTGGTAATTGAACTGGAACCGTCGGAGTTTCGCAGGTGTTTTTGAAGGCCTCTATTAAGCTAATAGTAATAAGAATTCGAGTTTGAGGTTTAGGATGAAATGAGTGAATGAATCACACAATTTAATGGTGTTAATAAAACTAAATAGGTTTCAGTCTATCCGTGTTTGCTTGTGTTTTTCTCTGGGCGGAGCAGGGGGGAGATTGTCATACTTTTACTGACTAAAACCAAGAAGGAACATGGTCCTTCTTTAGTCATTTGCGTTCCGAGGCCGCGGTATCACTTTTGAATAACCCGCAAATCAGTCTGAGTATGATGGTGTTAATAAAAGCAATTAGGTTTCAACCTATCCGTGTTTGCTTGCAGCAGTACCGAAATATCGGGAACTCATAAGAATAGTATATATCCCGGTCTACAATTTTAAAAACTTAGAAGAAGGAATGTCTTCTAGTTAATGAAATAGCACACGCTTCACGAAACTTCTAAACACTTGCAATCTCAGAAATCCTTAATGCCACCATCATATAATAACAGCACAATGATACGAATATTATATCTAATACGATAAAAATAAATCCAATGACGTTGTCAGTCAAAAACAAGTACGCGCAATCTTGTCCCGATCTCTTTGTGAATTCCGACAGTTCGCGATAAAGCAAATAAATCAGTGCGGTAATCCGCGACTTAGCGCGATAATGCACGTATCGCGATATAACACGATGCTTGTACACTCACGAGCAATAACATGTATGCACTTTTTGAAAAATAACTGTAGTGTCATTGAGATAAGACCTATTTCGCGATCTAAGGAACGACTAAAGCTGTGGTGAGACAGTACATACCAAAGCCATCTGTTTCTACTTGCTGAAAATCTCCCACCTGGAAATGAGGTACCAGGGCTGACCTAAAGTTTTTAAACATACTCTAGAAACTCAGTTTGACCTAGGTTGACAGGTTAAGATTAACTGATGGATCTGCCCTGGAGTGTAAATGTGCTATTCCATAAATAATGGGCCACTTAATGCCGTTTTTGTTTGTTTATTACAGGAACTGATGGACGCCACTAAAGGAGTCAAACTTTAATTGCCGTCGCCATGCTTATGAAACCCTATTCCAAAATAATATAAGTTCAAAATTATGTTTGTAACCACATTTAATACAATAGGGAAAACATTTCCAAGTAGCTGAGTGTGCCAGGGTTGCGAATTGATAGAAAGAGAAACCGCGGCCGGCAAAAGAAGGAACATGGATGAGTTTCAATCAGTAAAGTTTAACACTCCCTCCCGCTCTGCCCAGAGCTGGAGAACTTATTTAAAGATTTCCTACCAGTAAAAAAAATGTAGGTATACATTTTAGTGCTCGTGAGTGTACTACGTCGTCATATCTATGGACTGTGGGCTGCGGCACGGATAATCCTCACGCGTGCTCTATCTAACAGACTTGTTTCAACAAATGACACGAATCAATTTTTAACGGAAATATTCCGTGTTTGACCATTCCGCGGTTATTTTACTTTATCTTGTGGACAATCTTTTGATATGGATTTCCGGTCTTTAATGGATATTATTGGTGTTTGGGTATTTTATTTCGGACTGTCTGGATTCTCTATTTCACTTTTAGCTGAAGTTATGATGATAATGACTGAAACTACCTAGTTTCTTTATAGAATTAATTGTAAAATGAAAATACTAATAAGTATTCCAATATAATAGATATAAATCTTCCTCTTGAATCACTATCTATTTTAAAAAAAACCGTATCAAAATCCATTGCGTAGTTTTAAGGATCTTAGCATACATAGAGAAAAACAGGCAGCGGGAAGCGACTTTGTTTTATTTTGAAGAGTTTCTTTCTTCTATTATCTTTAGCAATATAAACTTCATTCAAATCAGATATTTTTATAAAATGATAGTATGGCTTCTAAAAATAGGTACGGCCGCTTTATAAAAATGTGATATCGATAAAATCTCTTTCTTATCGGACCACATAACTACCTCTAAGAAAATAGCAATGCTTTTTTTATAATCTAATTTCTAGTTAGATTAAATTGATATGAAAATTTAAAACTTTTTACCACTATAATAATTTTATATGTAAAAAATGCAACTAAATTACACGAACATAAATATACTTAGCAACATAGTGATCTAAGCACTTAATATAAATGTTATTACAAATGTGAAGATAACATTATTCAAAGAATTTTTATATTGTGTTTATCAAGGAAACGATATAACCCACTCGAGATATTCTCACTTGAAGAATAAACCTGTCAGTAATCAACTCGAAGATTATTTGCCGTCATGATTATCGCTAATTAATACTCAAGTACCAAACGATTTAAATGGAATAACCCAGTTAAACCACTTGCGGCGAATAGAGATATTGTAGAGCACCGTCTATCGTGAACAATCATAGCGATTGTTTTCAATAAGATATATGTCTGTGTCATACATTATGCAATATTGCAGTATTTAATATGGCGCCGTCTATAAAAGTACTTTGGAAACGAATTATACAAAACAAAAAAGCTATCAATGGCACCGCGACGAGTTCGCGGAGCACATTAGATATTGTTGACAAAACTTCCTCCTTGATTAATATGCATCAGCAGGTAATATTGAGTACGTGCCCGTGCGCCGCCGACGTGCGACCGAACACATTTTCGCATGCGCGACGCATCCATGCAAAATTTTAGGCGGGATGCGTTTGCAAACGTAACAAACGTCCAGTAAAAGTAGTCATACTTTCCACCATTACTTCTTTGTCTGCGACGGTCCTCGCTGACGAGTTAGACAAGGAAGGCGCGGTAGTCCGCCGGAGTCCGGTGCATTTGGAGAGCGCACAACGCATTCGGTAAAAGCGGGTTTTGACGACCGCCGCACATTCCCATGCAAGGTATGCCCGGAGGAGCTATGTCGGCAATTTAAATATTACGGCTACTCAAAAACGTGAGATGTTGGTAGCAAGAAAACCCGTGTGGGCTCCAACTCGACGCAACTCGGATACACTGAATCCGACTGAAAAAAAAAATATGCGGCGACATTTTTTCGTAATTAAATTGTAGCTTTTTGCAAGTGCTCTCTTGAACGAACGTAATTAATAATATGCGCCTTAATTTCGACAAGGACCATCTGAATGTAATATGGAGGTTTAATGTCAACGAAAACATTCGGGACGACTCATAAAGCTTCAACATGCCGAGATTATGCGCTATAAAAATTCTTTGTTTTGTGTCAAAACGTTTGTTTAGTCGAGCGCTGAGCAGTATTGCGAACATTGTGTGTGATGCCCATGGCGGGAGGTAGCCATTCCCATGTCGGCACCGAAAAAAATATTCAAATTAATTCACGCGCGCGCGCCTCCGTCCGAATTTTGCAGCGTTTGATGCGCCCGCGCCGATTCCGGCAAATCCGTCGCGTCGGAAGTGCGTGGCGCGCGCCGCCCTGCCGCCGCTGTCGATGTGTCGATATGCTCACATGGAGTCGTTGACCTCGATCAGGTCCTTCGATAATGGACATCTGATAAACCCTTATTGGTTAGATTAAGATGCCGAATGAGATATTTTTGGTCTTAATAGTCAGTGCGACTAGAGGCACTTATGAATGCAAGATGCAACCATTAAAAAGTCATAGAAATAACCCCACAAAAAGCTAATTAGTTAAATTGAAATAAATACTTCCAACGATAAAAATTCCGTCACCTGTCGCTGTCTTCGCTCCATTGGGTGTGCAAATTATCGACGTTACGTATTCCCCTCACTAATCCGAGTGATACGTATACGGTCACACAATGCACTTATTATTCGACAGTTCAGTTTCTAAGTAAAGTGCATACGGGTTGAATACAGTTGATATGACGTGTGCGTCTGCCCTTCCGATGACTTTAATAATATTTAAAAAAAAATACACCATGAAAATAATATTACCGCACCAAATACGGATTTTAATTACAGTAACCAAAGCTAAAGGCAAATGAAGGAAAAGGTCAGAAAGGCGATAAATTATTAAAATATATAGTTTATTTATCAACTGTTTATATTCTTACATCCGACAGTTATTGAAGGAATGGAATCGATAATAGTGCGTGACATCTCTACGATAGATACGATTTGTAAGCTAGTTTAACACAAAAACCGTGTTTACACGATTTAAACAAAAGAATTTCACAGCCCCAAAACTAAGCTCAAAAATCAAACGTGTCGGCCTACGGATTTGTGAAACTTAAAGCAATTAAGATGTTCCTACAAGTGAGGTAGCCTTTACCTGTGTTTTATGACATCTACACAATACCGGAGATATCCGTGGCTTGCTATTGGACCATTGTTTATCCCATTACGTCAGTTAAGAAGTTATAAACAATATTGTTACAAACAGGATCATCAGTTTAACGGTAACTTTACAAGGACGCAGTTTGTTAAGATGAAAGAAGGATCTACCTGTGTTTGATGACGGTGTGCTTTTGAAACCCAAAATCAAGCTTTGGAATAGGCTTAAAGCAATAAAATAGTAAATCAGAACCGCTCAGTGTTTTTTGACTGGTAGTTAAGGCGTTAACTCTCTGTGATTATGCCGATTTTATTTTTCCGTATACATTTTTTGGTACAACACTACTTATCTTTAATTCTTGTGCTGTCATATTGGCTCAGCAAACCAGCATTTTACATACTATCATTAATATTGTGAAAGAGATAAGTTTTGTTAATCTAATTAGGTAATTAAGATAATAAAGTGTTGTTCTGGTCAAACATCTCGATTACAGACCATCGATTACTTATCTCGGTATCAGATTACTCAATAAAACTCGGATCAACAAACCGAATGAGACAGCCGATTGAAACACAACGTATAACTAGCGATCTATCAGTGCGTACGCACGTTTACATCTCGCCGGAGTCTGGAAGCACAAAACAGAGATTAGAGTTCGTTCACACAGGATTTTATTCCTCTGCATCAGTATCGATGCATGCATATCGGTGCACGACTCTTACTCATTTGTTGTTGTAATTGTAAAAGGGATGGACGGACGAGATAAGTGGGTCGATGACATTTGGCTCCAACTGATTACTACGATTATGCACTTTGTGCGTTGAACTTTAACTACGAGCTTTGATATACACAGCTTTGATATGACTCTACGATTTGACGCCTATCGGAACAAAGCGCCCGATAAGCTTTTGTTTGTCGACTGCTCACTATATGAACTGTCTTCTCTTGTCCCTCATCGTACAGTTCATATTGAAAGGAAGTAAAACAGAATTAATTGATCGCGAGTAGGTACGTATTTACAACTTATTTCTGGAATAAAGGATATTTAAACAACACTTAACACAGTAGCATTGTAAATAATGTGAAATATCGCACCATTTCCACTTTATTATTACAGTTTAATCTCCGAAACATGTTGCTGACAGGGATCATAAACCCATGGTTCCTTATCTCAAACTATGGTACATTTCGTGTAATGTAACAACTATATTACGCTGTACACATACACACGAGTATAAATTCCCATGTAGGGCCGATAGGAGCCGAATCTATCTGCTCGATAGTAACCGCTATTACCACTATCGCATCCGCCGGTCGGTACAGATAACTGGACGATTGTACAACGTCGCCCAGTAATCTATTGTTCTAACTCTAAACCGCAAATAGGGATATTTGTACGCAGCAAGTCGAATGCGTTACACGTTACGTTTGAACAAGACGAGCAGACTGTTCCCAGACTGACGATCTCGCTGTAATTCCTATGGCGGCCATGCCATCCTAACAGTTATTTGACACTACTGCAAGACTGCAACAAAGTAATTCCTGCCTGCTTTTAACTTTCTCAGAAAACACAAACGATGCGTACATAATCTACTTCGACAAAATGGAGCTCTAGAACTAGTTACATTCGAAGTAATTATTTAAGTCTACGTGAGTATATTGTTCATTATTTTAACGCGATAATGTCGTCTAAGCTATTTCTACGCAATCTTAGATCTTAATTAAATCTCGATATCACAGTTTACTTTCTTAAACCTATTTAGGTTTAATGAAAAGTGTAGACAAATTGCGTAAACGGTTGGTATTTAAAACGGTGGAAAACTATAAATGTTTATTTGAAATTCATCATTAGTGTCAAGGTAGGCTTATTAAATTTCCGCTTTCGTATTGGGTATTCTATGAGGTATGTGCTATTGGTAAATATAGTAAAAATGGCTCGTAAACTATTAACTAAACTCGTGTGCCTAACATGTTTAGCACGACGTCCGTGCGATGCATAGTAATTGCAGATAACATGCTTGGTGCAAGTGTGGAGCGGCTATCGAATAGTTCAGGTAAAATGAAATCTAGAATGTATCTCTCAATTAACTCTACGAATTTTCTTAGAACTTAATTCATAGTATAGCACGATCATAAGAGAAGCCAACTAATGTCAAAAAGAGGATATCTAAATTTTAGAAATGTTCAGGATATCTTAAACAAGAAAGATTCAAGCATAACATTTAAATTTTACACACTTTTACACCCTGCCTTACGGAAAGCCATTGATAGTTGATTTTGGCATTCCGGGTGTTAAGCCTTGTCTAAACTATATCAATAATTCTTTTAACAGCAAACAATTTCAAGAAAACAAATGCTCATTAAAATACAAATAACATATAAAAATCAAAAAAATCATGGAAAGTACTGTTTTGGACTTAAAACAAACGGTAGGTAATTTATTTCAAAAATACAGTATTATAACAAAGCTTGCAAACAAAAGTAAAACGCAAAATTAATCAATTATTCCATTTCCTCGCTACCCGCTATAAACTTGCGTCCGGTATCAATTTTGCATATTAATAAAAAAAAGAATTGTCATTTCTTTATTCATCTGTGCGTTTCAACCGCCATCGCCAGCTACTACCTAATTATGCATGTTAGTTATGACGAGAATGATATACGACCACTTTACGCTAAGAATTAGATATCTTCTTGATTTTTAATTGGAATTCAACACTAGTACGACTATATTGTGACTGATTTGTGGTCGATGCAAATCTGGTTTACGACATTTTTCTAGTTAGTATTGAAGTAAGACACGTAATTCCAGATTTTCAAACACTTATTTAAAGGAAATTATTAAGGATCATTTTAAATATTTCTACCCGCCTTTTTAACTGAAAAAAGACCACGTATAAAGCCTCTAACCACTCAACAGGCAAATTAATCCCCACCACACAAGCACCCAAATATAAATCATGACGATTGATTCCTACATTTCGTAGACAATTGCTAAATTGGTGGTGATGAAAGATAGTCTTAAAGCCTGGGGGTTACGGTGTCAATTGTGAACGTGAGATGACTTAGCCATAACCGACACACGCCCCACTAAAACGTCCATTAATCAGTAGCACAGATTCTAAATATAGCCACTTATGCTATCGACAATCCGAGCTTCTGATGTCAGCACATACGGAATTGTGTCGCAGAAGGGTCGCCAAGGACTTCGATGTGGCCAGGTTACCAAATGTTAGTGGTGACGTTAGTTAGGTCACTTTGGTGAGGGAGATGCTGATTGGGTAAGTTCTAGTTACATACTGGGAGTTTAGATGACTGACAAAGGTAAAACAATTGATAAGAAATCAGAAACAGAAATAGTAGATATAAACGGACATGAAAAAACTCACAACCTGTTCGAAAAAAAAAACAAGGAAAAGTCGTAAATATTACCGATGCACCTGTTGATACTGATTGATTCCCGTAACAAAAAGCAAAACGCGATGCTTTCCATAAGGGAATAACAACGAAGAAAACAGAATTTGAAATTGTAAACTTACACTGAAGTGTGACCACGTATCGGACAAAAACCCGCTTTAATCCTACGCATTTCGTATTAATTAGATGGGACACTCGGAGCTAATTTGTCTCCTACTAACATGTATATGACAACACAAGATAAATCATCTATTTGACAATTCAAGAGGATAATCTGTATAAATATTCAAATTACCTAATTAATGTGCATAAATAGCTAAAAGTTTCGGCTTAACAATTTTTCACAATGAAAAATAACGTCGTTTATTTAACTATACAGAATCTAATACATGGGTGTGGATATGATACTGAGTATTACAATAAAATGAACAAAGAGAAAGTCTTGATCGATAGTAGCTTTTGTAGAGGTGTGTCAACGGTACAAAAAGTTGACAAAATCGACGAACATTTAATCCCTGTGCTTAATAACTTGGTACGTTTGCAAATACATTTTAAGATTCAGATGGACTTCGACTTTTGACTTCATAACAAATTCCTCACGTGGGCGTTTCTTAAAAAACGGTTCGTGTCGGATGGTTGTAATAAGTATAGTGATTGGTAAAGTAATTGAAAGATGGGGTGGAACTGTAATACGTAATTATATAGATATCGCAGACGATAGTCGGCTAATTGCAGACACCTTGGAGGCGACGCGCGACGGACCTTTTTGTGTTGAGTAAACAATGTTAACGATAATAGTGGACATAGGAAACAATGAGACAGAAAATAGAACTTTTTTTTTAAAGAACTCAAAAGAAAAAAAACTATGGTACAAATATAAAAGAATACATTTTGCTTCCAAGGCAGAGAGACACAGTAATGACAAGAATTAAAAAAAAAACTGAAAGATATCAAATTTATTGACCGAAAGAACCTTGCAATCCTTGTATTGACAAGGATCCGTTCTTTGACAGAATACTCAACAACGAAAGACTTGTCTGTAATGAAATAGTTGAAACGGCAAAATCAGCAAAAAAACAGCTGTTAGCAATAAAAAAATACGCATGTCCTTAAGCTAAACGCAGAAACGCATTAAAGTATGCAGGACAGTGCAAAAACGGTTAAGTTCGAGGCGATTAAGAGTATCGTAACGCAGTGAAAATAGTAATATTTAGTCGCGAACACATTTTATTGTTCGCCGGGTGGCTAGCGGGCTGTGTCGCCCCGGATCCACGGATATGTAAGCACAGGTCAGGATTAGATGGGCCGAGTTTTGTTTTAGCTGTTGTTGAAGAATAATATAGGTTTTTTGAAAGAGGATATGTATGTTAGAAAATCGTGCACAAGTTGATGTGGCGGAAAATAAAGAAAAACTAGCAGAATTTTCTCCGTTCCAACCATTTATGTTTTTTTAGGTAGCAAATGGATTTATTTATTGTTGGATTTTGCTTCTAGGTACAAATAGTAAAATTCAAATTTATAACAGTGGAAGAATAACGGAAGAATTACAGACTATTCTTACACTAGTATATCGAATCGGAACATTGTCATTAGATTCACATTATATTTCCAAGGACTCTATTTCACGTGAAACAACATTCAAAAAGCTTTCAAAATCACAACAGATATTCGCAAAATTACTGAAAATGTTTCCCAAATATTTGACAAACAATCAAACGCGCAAAGGAATAACCAATTTTCAAAACAAGGCAATACTCCATAACCGGCCAAGTAAAGAAAAAAAATGGGCAAAACTTTTAAATCAACAAAAAAGCTCATCGCATAATCCGTCCCATCGCACACACAAGGACATCGCATAAACACGGCATGCGTGTGTGCGTGTACGCACTACATGTGGGTAGCTTAATGATAGCGGGCTTCCGTCGCGTCACACCTGAGGGATCCTAACCGCCATCGGGTTATAGATACCTACCCCCTCGCCCCTTAATACTGACGCACTGTGCGTGGAACTCAAAGAGTGGCTCACATGCATTAGGAGAGAGGTAAAAAAAACAACGCAGACGGGGTTATAGACATCGGACATCAAAATATGACAGTTTCCGATACCAACAGTAGCTGGGCAATCTCTCCTGAGAAGAAGGGCAATCTCCCTTGGAAAGAAGCGAAAACAATCGAGTAATAAATAAGTTTAGGCTAATTTCACAAATATAACCAAACACGATTACCACATCTAAATGGCATTAAAGCTGTCAAGATGAATATTCCATAGCAATAATGAAACTGTTAGCTTTTGAAAGCAGCGATTTGCTGACTGCGTTCAGTTTTGTTGGTGAAATTGACTTAGATGAAAAGGCAATAGGCAAGCAACCTGTATATTAAGATGATACTGGAGCATTGGTTGTTAATGTCACTGCAGTAGAAGGTGATACAGTTGTTGAAGATGGCGAATTGGCGGATGGCTTGAATGACTCTTCTACTTGGTTTGTGCCGGGGGCAGAATATATATAGTCGGTAGATGACGATACTGTAGATAATGAAGCAGAGAAAAATATTGAAAAGGAACCTATACAAGAAGGATTCATAGAATAAGTTGTACTTGTGAAAAGAAAGTCGGGCTGGCAAAATTATTCAATTTTTTATTAAATATCAATTTTCATAAAATCTTAGTTCATAGGTAAAGTTGTGCTTAAATATTTATTGTAATTGACTTTACGGCGTTCCACATACAACCCCACAGACTTCATAAAAGTTATTAATAACTCGATAACTAAGTAACGGCTCAACGTTTACTTGAAGTTCAGAAACAATGCAGTTCCATCAACTTTCCTATTACACAACAATGAGGTATGTATTTAAAATACTCATTACTAATGATTGTCTATGAATGTTGATGACTTGCTAAACCAGTAGCAAAATAAGCATTTATTGCTATCATTATCTAATCTAATGATTATTAGTTTTAGAGTGGAAACATGCACTCTAGGCACGTTTAATCTATGACACAAATAACTTAGCGATATACTAAATCTACTTCAATAAAAGGATCCTTTAAATACCTATTCAAAGCTGAAACTGAAGGCAACGGTTACTCGATTGTATTATCCACTCTATATACTTCCATGAGTGACACGTTGAACGAATTACGCACGAACACAAAGACGCTCAGTACTAAAAGGAAAAAGTTCAATTAATCCTAATTTGCTCGCTGAGATTAAGTACACGATAACCGGCATTCTATACGAACCCTTTACTTCACTTCCCGGCCCTCTATTCACATTTAAGCCGCTTTAAAAAGCCGTAGAGTTCAACAAACAAGGGACTTATAATGCGTAACCGACTAAGAATTGTTCCCAAGAAATGCATCAATTCAGATTAGGGCGCAACTCTGTAATTTAGGGATCGATATAAAATAAATATCGATAAACATCTACGGGAGTACTCCGATACGTATATCAATGGGGTCGATACGATCAATGACCGGTCATCGATACATTTGCTATTACAATAGATCAGTCAACTCTAGCAACTAATTATGTATGCCAGTGACACTGATCGGGCTGCCAGTACCCCATCGAGAAACTGCATAGTTTTTTCCATCGTTCAACAACATGCAAACTACATTGAAAATTATTTCCCTCTTAATTAGTAAATACATTTGCATAAACAAGCGCTGGCCATCCCATACTAGGACGATCATTATTATAATTGTGCTTTTTTTTTCTCGCGAAAAACTTACACTGTGTAACGGTCAGTCCTGCGATGTTAATCGGCGACGCATCCGCCGATAAATCGATGGACGAGTCGCGCGACTGTGACGAGTTTCCCAACTACCCACAACCCGCAAATTATAATCGTGCCGCTACTGTTTTCACAGTAGACAACGGAGCTTTGATTGTTGTACGTTCGATGAGAGCGTTTTGCGAGATCGTCGGCCGATAGCGCGAGGCGGGCGGCGAATT
This sequence comes from Ochropleura plecta, assembly GCA_905475445.1. Taxonomy (NCBI): domain Eukaryota; kingdom Metazoa; phylum Arthropoda; class Insecta; order Lepidoptera; family Noctuidae; genus Ochropleura; species Ochropleura plecta. The sequence goes on from FR997723.1 coordinate 16,793,535, forward strand.
AATTACTTAATACCGATGCGTGAGTAAATGTATGCAATTTCTAACGCAACTCCCTGTAATTACAATTTTTTCGTTTACTCCATGATAATAATTTTTTGAAAGCTTATCTATCGTCCGTGCTCATGAATCGTAACGCTATTTACACTTTCGCATGAAATAACATTAGCGTCTGCGTACACTAGATCAGAATCACCGGCCTTTTTAAACCACATATACCTGTGTGCACTTTAGAATGTAATATCAATTGCGTGCGGTCAAAAACTTCGTTATTACTTTCCGTTTGTATCCGCAACTTCCTTTACCAAAACAATTATTACATTCGAAAAAAACCTGGTATGTGTTAGTGTGCGTGGGAGTGCACGACAAGTGGCGCATACGCACACATGACAACGTTTTACCGCACGCATGTCTTTGTTACAGTTGCAGATGTTATCAGAAGCGTTAAATTCATTACCCGAACTTATCTGCATAGATAGTTATACTTAATACCCCATTAACGATATTATGCACTACCATGAAGTAAAAATACAGTTTATGGTGTTGTTATTGCCCTGTATTCCCGCAAAAATACGATAAAAACTGTGGAAAACAGAGTTGCATACATAACGTGTCTGCTGTATTAATATTTATTTGCATAGACAATGGATTACTAATATGAACATAGGGTTGTGTTGACGTGTGTGCTAAAGGTGTGTTGTGCGTTTAGGTGTGTGTGTATTTCCGTCATTTCCCTGCGCGGGAGTCGATCGCAATGATTGCTCACGCGTTTCGCATCACTCACCCCCAGCGAAGGGATAACTCGTTCACATACAATTTACATGCGCCTTATTATGCAGTTGTTTTTTGTGTGACATAAAATCGATAATCTAATAGTCTCGCAACCGTAACATTCGAATAAATAATACATGAGCAGATTATAGTGATAAAGATTAATAGTTGCTATTGTTCTATTTGAATTGGTTTAAAATCGAGCTCAGTAACAAGGCTCCTTTAATCATTGGAGAGAATTTATAAATTAAATGCCTTGATTCGATTATAAGCAATGAAATTTCATCGAGTGTTCAAACGCCAAAAACTCGAACTCGTGAGGCAACATAATTGTGAAATAAAATAAAAGTATAATGAGTCGCATGGCTGTAATTATGATGGCGATCACGAGCCCTTGACGACACCCATCTATTCTGTGAAAAAGGACGATGGAAACAAAACCGCGGCCGGTGTACAGCAGGCCACAGCACAGTTGAAGCACACATGTGCAGGGCGTGTCTCCATGCACCACTGCACCCTCCCCATTGTTTATCCCGCGATTAAAACCAATTCAAATACTAACTCTCACTTCAAAATTAAACTCTAGTAGTCTCTACAGCCCCTTTTTGTTTTAAACACAATACACACACTTAACTCGCCACAACGAAAACCATGGACCTCCATAATTATGCCACAAATATGCAGTGCCGCGATTCGAGAAATCGTAATGTTAACTGCAAAATAACGATCGGATAATTATGAAGTTATAGGAATTTCCGGCGTCAACTTAGTGTAGTGTTATCTTTCGCATATCGCGATCGTAAACGAATGGGACTGTAAACTGTTGAATTATGGTTTTCCATATTCAAGTGCATTAAGCGAGTCCCGTGCCCACCAAATTGGGACTTAAATTATAGGGGTATAAGTTAAAAGGCGCGAAATGTTCCTTTTCAGGTTTTATTATGTCATAATTTATTCCACAACAGCTTTCAATAACTGATAAACTTATTATGCATTGGCACTCATACCTTCTTGAACCACCGTAAGAAACACGCTCTTTGTTGATACGTGAACTAAGAAAATGTGCAAAGTTCCCAGTAGCAGTAGTCAGTCCCGTAACTTTTGCTAAGCGTGGATTAAAAGTGGGGTGTTCAAGCTCTTCAGGCTGCGCCGGCGCAGCGACAGCTGACGCTACGTTGTGTGACCAAAAGGAGTTTTAAACAATAATTAAACAACCTATTGTAAACTAACTACGGTGATTAATATCAGTGAATAGCAATCTTTGGCGTATTTTTGGCTAAGGACCTCGTTGAAAGTACTTCAAACTTATTGTCTAAAATGTTATAGAGAGAGAATAAAAGCTGAAAATGAAAGGCAAAAAATAACAAAATTAAACTATTGCTTTAAAAAATCAGGAAACCGAGTTGATTTGAGCACACTTTAATTGAAGATTCTTCGAAAGTACGCATCATCGATGAAGGAAGGTTAAACTATAATTTTCATGATAAACCAGTCCCTATCAAATTTCATCGATACGAGCAATGAAAAAAGTCAGATTATAAACATATCGTGCAGACATTATTTACGCATACTTTATCGTCAATCAATAATTAATATCTCGAGGCTCGACGGGTGAGACGCTCCCGAATTTCGCCGAGAATGATGAGGAGATCGCGTTCGCGTAATCGAACCGGCAAAAAATAAAAAATGAAGCAAATACGAAATACTCCATTACTGGCCCCGCTACAGCCGACCATCGAGACGATTTCATGCAAATAAAATTGTAACGAAAATAAGACGTCATTGTCGATAACACTCTCATCAAGACAATCTATAGAATCTAGACAAGGCGCTTTTTGTTCGTATTTGATTTCAGATGAGTATTTCTTATAGATTATTCCGTCTAGACACGCATTGTTGTCCGAGCGATTGACGACCAGCCGATTTTGACGTATCTCACATCGTCATTGTTCCGTTTGAGCGGTTATAATAGAAAACCGTTGTGATTGCGTTTTATAGATCAGGATAAACAATCAATATCGATCATCTGTAAGGCTAGATGGCGAATATTGTAAAGACTTTAAGCGATTGAAGGTGTATTGACAAAAAAGTCGAGCGCGTGTCGTCTCCAATGCACTTGTGTCTCGGTGCTCGCACATTGTGTATGCAAGCCGCGGCGGCCGCGGGCCACGTCAGCTATTTGCTCGTGTCCAGAGGGCTAAACCATTCAAGGCTAAGACGCGGGGGCCAGTTTTTGGCTGTTTTCGACTTGATCCGCCACTTGGACACCCAGCCGACGGCCCCGCGTCTCCGACCACTCGCCATTCCTTCTACAATCTTTAAATAACGAGACAATACCTTCAACAAATATTCTCATTATATTTTATGGATTTCTTATACCCATTATCAGAATTTGATACGATAATTTTCTCAATTATATTTTCTCTTAAATTCCTAAATCAAAAACAGTAATTGCTGGCAATTGAACAGCGAATAAACAATTCATTCTATTAACAAGTTTTATTCATTGAAATAACAATTATTGTTTTAGAAACAATAATTGGTTTCCATGCTACTTATCTACTACATACGCTAAGTACATAAATTACACTGCCTCATTGCATTAGTAATTGAGTGATTACCGAATTAATTCTCCACCCTCGTGTACGTGTGAGTAGTAATCTTTAGCAGAGTTTGCAGATCCCACGAGATGTAAGCTCTCCCGCCCATTATTAATTGCACTCCTCAGGTGCGGAGATTATCCTTACTAGGCCGCCGCAAACCGAAGACACACATGCATTTCCACACGCGTGTTTACTGGGGAACTTTTCAGTTGGGTATTACGTTCATTCTATATTCGGTCACCAAAAAAACCTAATTTCGAAACCCAGAAATAGAATTACTCAGAAAATGTTTGTCAAACTGCAATCTCATTTACGTTGTTAATCATGCAACATAAGTAAATAATAGCTATCAATCCATTGTAGTGAAACAACCGTATCATTTCAATTACGGTAAGCGAATAATCAAATGCAATACACCTTTCATTTTTGACGGATTAAGTAACTAAAGCTTGCATTGCTTGTGAATGGTAGTATATTAGATATTATGAAACTGAAATTAAAAACGAATTGTGTGCGTGGCAGCGAGGTGCACGGGCGCGGGCGCAGAGCTCTCCCGACCGACTGTAATTGCGCGAAGCCGCGCGCGCAGATTATCAGAAGCAAGTGCGTTCGATAACGCATGCGCACGAACGCGTGTTATTAAATTTATTCCTTTTTCGCCAGAATCTGCATAATGAGGGGGGCAAAAAAATCGTAATCGCTAGAGTGAGCGTCGCCTTCCCCTGGAGAAAGGCAGGCAGCGTCGGGCAGCGGCCAGTCTTTGTCTGATACGTTCTGTATAATGAATATTTAAGGAGTAGCGTTGCTATTTTATTTTTGTATTATTATAAAAACACCAGACGATTACGGACGATTATTTCTTGTCAAAGCGTGGCATCGCTTTCGAAGGCACCCGGGTCGTGTATTAACACTGGCTACTTATGTATTATTATTAAATACCGATATCATGACCGCCTACAGCGCCGGGGATCCTCGCACGTCAACATATTTATACTAGTAGGCGTTCGCAACGATTTGCACGCACCCTTAACTAAACACAGGGGCGGACTTAAACATTAAAGTAGTAACAGTTTTCTCATGTTTCCTTAATTCTATAAAAACTAGATTGTATATTCTAGGATGGTACTACGGTAGGGTTGCCCATCCACTTTAATTAGCTCTACTCTAGATGGGATGTCTCTTTTCAATAACATAACTCTTCTCTAGATTACGTGACTCTGCCTTAGGTTTTTTACTCAAGATTTTATTACCATCTCTCTACTTGAACTAATTGTAACAACACACAGGACTTAAATTCAACAACAGTTCGAACGTGCGATCATAAAACATTTTCAACTTCCCAACCAGATTATTCTGGTATACTTAAGTATATAAAATAATCGGGAATCGAAATCTTATTAAGTACAGAAATAAACAAAAACATCGTATTACCACTTAAGGATACGTTACGTCGGTAAACTGCATTTACAAACTCCTAATTCGCCCCTGTCAAGCCCTGGGCTACCGAAATTCCACATTTATGAGTCCGTACTCGTCTTTATTCAGCTTATTTTCGTAAAAGGATGGTCGTTAGGTATTAATAAGAAAATGAGGGACCACAGAACAAAACAAGTAATTTTAGGAAATGCATCGAACAAAAACTGGCTTTGACATAATTCGAGTCACGATTAAGATGACAATGTCTTAATGCGAAACTTCTCATGAAATACGACAGAAGCTCTCATAATTCTCGAACGTCATTACTCAGAGCAATTTCTTAAAGATATGCCTATAATGATCTGATGTCCGTGAGAAGTTTACGTTGTAACAGGATCGAAGGAGCGGCAAAAAAGTACCGCGCGTGTCGTAGTCAGCGGTCCAGCGACTCAGCGGTGCAGCGGTCCAGCAAGTAGCCAGTAATTTATGGTTAGTTTTTGGCTGCGCCGACGCAATGCGGCCTCGCGGCTTTTCGCAGCGCCCCGCACACCCCGTCCCCGCCCTCACCCGGTCACAGACCTCGCGTCATTCCGTCAATCTCAACTACTTATCCGTCCGCGCCGATCCCTTATATTAATCATTTTTTTCTCTCAAAAAACGAGCGTAATAAAGATCCTATCGAGTCAGCCCTTGCAGCTCCGCGAGCCCGGCAGTCGGAACGTCGCGCGCTTTCGAAACTTCACAATTGACAAACTGACAAACAAATATCGCAACTGATACTTATTAAAGCATGTAAATAAACTAAATGTATATAAACTGGTTCATTGTGCTGCCAAAATTAATCTCGGAGCTTAGCTACGTCACAAAGGCAGCGTGCCGGCGCGTACGGTGGCTATTACAGACACCACATTATAATTACCTTTTTAAATAGTTTTTTCAGTCAGTGTCGATATTAAAACGTCAATGTAAATAACTTGTTAGCCGCAATCTCATTTCTGAGCGATTGGATATTACAATAGTGTACGTGATTTGAGAAAGGTAACGGTGTCGCTGCTTTATCCGCGAGATGGAGCCTATTACTGGCGACGTAAGCAGCGCGAGCGCAGCGCGTGCCGCCCGCGCTAGCGACGCCGAATAGTCCAGCATACACTTAGATTATTTTATGAGCCAGCGAAAAAATATCCAATCAATTGCTTTCAATGGCAGCCTGTGCATCCGTAAGTAATGTTCATTTCACGGAACTTATGATCAATGACCTTTCTCACGCTGCGACAAAATGTGTAAAATATGAAGTTAACATTATTAAATTAGATATGATATGAAAAAAAATGGGAGATGTCGAATAATGGCGAGGTGTCGGTGTGATATAGGCTCCAAAAAGAGAACGGTAGCGCGTGGTGCTGTAATTAGGTTGACTCCGGCGCATTGTGTCGACTCCAGCGCAAATTGAACCACGGAATATTTCACCTGACACACCGTACGTGTCTAATTGCACGGATTATTTATCTTCTAAAACCTCTCAGCAGTTTTTGTCGAGTTGTGGCACGCGCCCACTTTCTATGTAGCCGACTACAGACGTAATTGTGCTTATACCCTTTTTTATTTCGTTTTCGAAACATCTAAGTCATCATCTGGAATCAGTAACGGTCTACGAAAATGTTTTGTTATACATTTCTAGTATTAGATGTTCGTACACGTATCGGCAAACAATGCAGAGGCTTCATGTTAATTGAACTAGATATAGCGGAAAATTAGAAATAATTGTGTGAAATTCTATGCTATTATTACACATACAAATATGTTCTGTTTTTTGAACGTTTGACATACAAAATAATGTAGAGTCATCTTAAATATATTTATTCGAGCTATTAATATTCAATTACTTCAAATAAATATCCAGTAAAGTAATGCTAGTAATTCTTAATTTTAGAGAACTGTTAGATAAACTTAGTGTTAAAGAAATGAGAATCTCAAATGTAATGTTTTTCGCCGTAATTATATGGAACTCTACGGCGAAAAACATTACAATAGAGCTAGAATAAACCAACTACCGATTTAACCTCTATTCACCCAGTCACCCAGCCCACAGTAACCTGTAACAACCAAATCAACTCTATCGATCGACTATCTATTCATCGGCTCACTTTACAAGCTTACTAAATCATTTTTTTTTCACTTCGATAAAAAACCATAACAATAGTAGAACTGCGGTGAAATTCTTTAGTTTTTTAACGCATGTTGCCTATAGCGATATATTATGGTAATCACTTTCTCCCATTGATTGCAATAAGAGCTGACTTTTTACTGATGTAATCAGCTGTATGATCGGAATCGAATTTAAAAATCAATCATAGCACACATTATTATCAAAGTTGGCCAGAACGAAGCCGTAACGCGATAACAGCAATACTGCCGGAGCCCGTAAGCTAGTTATCGCTTCGAACAATAATCCGCGATAATGGATTAGCGCACTCGACGAATATTTATAAACATCACTATCGTTTTATTCGGTAAAAGTCGTATCCGAACTACATTTGGTCGATTGTAACTGACACGCTTTAATAACTACGGATATTACGTCGCCAATGATAAAGAAACGGTTCCTATGTTCTTCTATTTTGATTTGTGGTTTTAACCAACTATGTTACGGCTCACATTGATCTACTTATAATACTAAAAAGCTTATAGTTTCGTAATCAAGTTTCACTTACCCCGTTCGAATAATACACCATTTTGCAGTACACTTAAAAATTTCAAATTAAACGCGACAATAGTAGATTAAAGTATTGCAAAAAAAATCATGACAGCTAAGTCAAACGGTGTTGACACATGACACTTGAAAAGGTTGGCGATACAGAAAAAAAAAACCGAAAGGAAAACGCGCGATTATTAAAATCGTACCGGACACATTCGAGGGCACGTGGCAGCACAACAAAGCCTTAAATTGAAATAACCTTAACGTACAGCGACCACAGCTAACGACAGATTTCAAATTACTAACAAATAGATCAAGATTCCTTACAGGTAAATGTGGATAGTTCGTGGTGTTCGTACAGTCTAATTTGATTCGCGTAACGCTAACCGCAGAAAAACCAGTTCGCCAATGAGTTTCGTACTTAAATTGTTATTTAAGTAAACCATAATCAGTTTAGATTGCAAGATAATGATAGAATATCGATAACAGTAGAACATTATGAAAATGTTATCCATCGTTACAGTGATGCAATTTATAACAAGTTTACTAAACTAGTGTAATTGTAATGAGGAGACTATTCAAAAGATATACCTGTATGTATTAGAAGCAAAACGTGTAAATTTATGCCAAAATCGTTAACGTTAACTTATGCCCAATATCTTCTTCCTAAATTTATCGGAATTTAGAAGAAAAAACCTGTGCCATTCAATAAACAGGATAATTGAAATATTTTCATTAGTGAACGGCTATTGAAACGACTGCAAGATTTTATAACGTGACCTCTTTACCGCGATTAAAAATATAAGATCAAAGGCCTTCCCAATAGAATTTGGATTCGCATCAAAGTTTAATAGACATCGGTCACAGTTAGAAATCCGTTTATAATGCAATCATTGTGGACTTCAATTGTGATCCTAAACAGTATTAGCATCTATCTGGGTGCCTAGAAAACAACCAAATTGTCTACAAAAACTAGAACTACTTTAATTCTTCGTTATTCTTGTCAAAGCAGTGGATTATTTTGATCTCGGAGAGACTAAAGGTATGAAAAATTTCTTTAGATCAACCAATTCTTCTTTTACTTTAGATCTGGTAAAAGTATAAATTTTCTAACATTTCCTTCAATGATATTTTGTCCCCGTATAAACAGAGCCAAATGGGAGCCGAGTCTTATCATTTTACCAGTCAACACTCCGCCTTCCAAATTAGAACCTCCAAACAGGTTTAAATCACATTATTTCTGCACATAGGAATTATGAACAGAAGTATGTAGTTCCGGATTGAAACAATTCCTTGTAATGGTACCTATAGTAACCGTAAATTGGGTAATAATATAAAGGACACCTCTTAGGGAGATGGGCCGACGACTGACACCAATGATGAGGAGACACTGCGTGTAGAAGGCGAAATACCAAGCATTTTGGCGCTACTTAAAATATACCTACTTCCTGAAGAAGACTCTGTGGATGAGTTTATTGAAACACGAAGTATAAAAGCAGACCATAAATGCCGTTCCAATGAGGAAATATCAATACTTGTATTAGATTTATTTTAAAATCTATAGTTTCTTTGCCATCAAGGTAGGTATCATGATTATACGCCATATGACTCAAAAGTTATTGGAGTTTATTAGATTATCGCATTAAGTCTTAAAGCTGAAAGAATATATTTCCAATGATTACCTACTTTAAATTGTAATTAACTAGTTATTCATGAAGTTTGAAATTGATAAATATCCGATTGAATGCAAAGAAGGCAAGGTTTCTCACAAGATCATTTACTTAAATTATTTATTGTTTTTTCTAAGTGATTTGTGCTGTCATCGTTAAATAAAGTATCGTCAGAGTTAATATAAATCTATTGCTGATAAACCGTATCCGAACAATGTTATTATAGTTTCTCGGGAAATGCGCTTTCAAAATATATAATTATCACAAACGCTTAAAAGATAGGTATTAATTAAATAGGAATAAGTTAGGTTACATTTCCAAAAGTTGTATAAATTATTGAGATCTTTGACATAACACGAAGAATTTACTCCCCGGCCAGCCAATAGATCGATATTCCATAAAAATATAAGAAGGTTCGTTCCGAACACCTGTTAGTTTTTACGTATAATATTTCCTAATACTTGTAAGTTTACGGATTATTAATTGATTTCCGCGTGACCAGAAGCGAGGTAATGAGTTTTAAATTAGCAATGTTGACTTGTTTCAATTTCTTCATCCAATAAAAACTGATGATAATTTGTCAAACAAGTACGCCTGATTAGAATACCAGTAATAGCGGTGATTAGAAAAAGATCTCAAAGATGATTGTTCGTTTTAATTACGATTGGGGTAATTAAAGGTTATTACTAAGGCCTTCGACATGGTAGCTAGTCGGTACAGTATTAGTGTACATTGCCTACTTTATGGTCTGTAATTACAGAGTTTAAAGATTACGGCGATGCTACTTGATAAAGTATTTACTTATCCCATGCATCGTTTGCAGTAATCTGTGGACCCATTAAATCCGTCTTAACAAGCTCTTTATACATTAATCTCTCTTTATGTTCGGCCAAAATCGATAATTCATAACGAGCCCAAAATACAGACAATAATTAACTATGTCACACACCTCATTTGTATGGATTCCACATGTATCAACCAGACGAAATTCAGATAAACTGTAAATCAATGGGAGCCCTTCAAAAGGAACCATGGCTTTGGTCCGGATAACGTTACATCCGACACGACCAATGCCTATTCATTCAATCAGACATTCGAAAATCTCCCTTATCACACGGAAATAGAGTCTTCATAATGGTCATCAATAAACTTATATAAGTTCGTGTTATCAGCAAATAAACGAATATTAATAACAAAAAAGTTAATAACGTTTGTGCGTAGTCAACATCGCGTCAATTATTATCAGAAATCAATATTAAAGATGAAATAGAAGAACACAATTTTTTTATTGTGGGAGCTTTGGGTTGACTAAAACCATGATAATAGTCTCAAAATCTGTTGAAAATTAACAGTTTCTTTTTAATTTTAAATTCAATAATGTTGTTGTTAAAGTTCAATTTCCTTTTTTTACAGTTTTTCTTCCACAGTATTTATGGACAACTTCTCATAAGCTGCATTATTTATCCAATTCTTATCAAATCAAAGACTCTGTCTAGCATCTATCATAATTTCTTCAATCTGTTCCAAGTACACAAAACAGTATTATATTGATCCGTGTATGAATAGACAGTAGGAATTTATTATTTTGACTTTGAACTGATTGGCGCTTATGTTTATTATTAAGTCAAATCTACATGTTAGCCTTTCTTCTAGCTATGTTTTGTCCAGCTTTAAGTCTTTCTAGATAAGATAGCCACATCTTCTTCAAAGGTAATACTTATTGTATTTCATTGCTTAAATTGTTTTCTTTACTAGGTAGTAACCTGTTCTTCTTAAGTGTCATCTTTTAACTTGGTCACTTAAGGTATCAAATTCAGTTGCTTTTACAATTTTATCATCATTATGTTTAACTTCAACAACTTCTTTATGTGTTTGTTCAACGGATTTGAAATATATTCTGAGATAAAGATAAACGGCAAAGTTGTTTGAATTATCTATTAAAATAATATATGTAATAGATTTGTGGTTCGACCTTGCTGAAAATATCCGTAGAGTGCCTATTGTCTCAGTACCTATATATGCAAGTATATAGTGCGACTTCATTTTCAATGCTAATGAATATTTGTTATCTAGATGAACTTGGGTTATTGTCTATGCATCAATTAGGAATGCTAGGAACACTGCTTCGCCTTTATTATAAGAATTCACGTTTTCTTGATCTTGTAGCTTAGCTTTTAACTGTAATCTTTTTATTTCAGGTATGTTAGGATTATCTTCAGTTTCCTCCTTCCATCCTTACTTCAGTTCCTAGATATAGATGGATCAAGCATTTAACACTCAAAACTTCTTCAACTTGACGTGAAAATATTTACTATTTGCTTAAATTATTACTTATTCAGTAGTAGACATACCTCCTTTCAAAATATAATATACAATTTTAATCAAAAACCTGTAAAAATGTAGGTAAACTTTAAAATTCTGTTAATATAGACAATGCCAAATGTGTGTTCAGTTTCAAAAATCATTTTCTCTGTAAACCGACGATTAAGAATAAACAGCACTACTTATTAAACTTTTAAATGTTTTTGTAAAAAAGTTTTTAAACCTGTTTAACGAGGTGGTAGATAATTCATTTCCGTTTCAAAAATAGGCCAAAGTATTCCTCATTTATTAGAGTTATTTTTGTCGAACATAATGAGAAGTTTCTTTTATTCCTAGAGATGTCAAAAAAACTTAAACATAAGCTCCAAATAACTAAAAATTGAAACTAACCTGCGCTAAATCGCTAGGGCCTTCCGACTTCACAGTGTTGGCCGCAGCCCACGCCTCAGCAAAAGTCTCCATTGCACTCTGAAAGTCCATCTTGTCAATTCACGACGACATCAACATGCCGAAAATTCACACAACATGTGCACGGTGCGAGACAGACGGACAGTGAGGCTGCGACACGTACGTACGGGCCGGCCGGCGGCGCGCGACTGGCGTTCGGCCCCGCCCAACGAACCGCCCGCGTCGAGAAAAACCGATACCACCCGAGCCTTCCCGTTTCAGCGCTTTTCTTTTTTAAGCCGCTATTTTAACGAGTTTTTTTTTCTACCCAAGCCCGGCCCACGGTGGTGGTTGGGCGTCCTCTGGATTATTTACACTTGTAATTCACAGATTGCTTCGTGTGACGGCTAATTTGTTGTTGAGGGGTGTCGGCGCTATCTCGATTAGATTACGTGTTATTGAGAGCTCCTCGTGTTATTTGTTTGAGCATCATTTGTACTGTTGCTTTATGTTTAGATACCGCTAGTTCGTTATTTGCTATCTCTTCCTCTTTGATTTATCTAGCTGTTAGAGCTAGGTGTTATTCTGCAACGATTGTAGTATGAAGTCTAGCGACTAAAAGTTAAATTATCTATGAAATTAGAAGGTACAAATTATGAAGTCATCAATATAATAACGTGGTACTTTGAAAAGCTATCAGTGTGTTAATTGCAGTATCCTTGTAAAATGGCGATGTTCCCGGTAGGAAGCATTTTTATTCATTATATAAATCACGGTGGCTTCCCGCCTTCTGGGATGTAAGAAAAAAATTGTCACGGCTTCACATAATTTGGTACGTGGCCATTATTACCTTCCGGGGAAGTTAATTTTTCTTAATTTCGGATGTTTAACGAGGAGGCTTTAAATGTTAAATGTTGATAAGTAGAGATGATCATTTGCTGTGTGTGAGTTATGAAGGTTTTTGTAATCGTTCGCTGATAATAATCATTTAGTAATGAATCGAGGTTTCGTGGTTATAATGAAATTTGCTGATTTTATGTTTATAAAATTCAGAATTCTTTATTTTTGTATTCCTTTTCTAGATTATAAGCAAAGTGTATGAAGTAGGACAAATTTCGGATTGTAAGATAGTATTAAAAAAACTAATTTTAGTTTCAGCCTCTACACAAATAAAATAAATTAAACAATACTTTTTAATGCAGTTTAAGAAAACCGTTAATCCTTATCTAAATTACGTTTTATTTATATTATAAATGTAATTTTGAATTACATTGTTTATTTATATTTACTTAACAAACAAAACATCTTTTTACTTCACCGCCATCTTTATTATTACAAAAAAATGATCTCTAAAATTAGATAAAGAGGCAATAATAGGCACAAATAGGCATAATAGTCAGTTAGAAGTGGGCCAACGGAGGTAGCTCTTTGTATCGACCGCCTCTTTGTGTGCCGCGGATAAAACAATGCGATACTTTACAGGTTTTGTTTTAAGAAATGTTTACATTATGTTGGTAGCGTGCGAGAGTGTTTTTAGGTTGGTATACCGTATTAGACAGTGATAGGTTTGGATATTTTGACTTGTGTGTTGGTCATTAAAATTGTTGAAGATGTATGTGAGAAGAAGACAAGACCGAGATAGGACATTGATAAAACAATGATGTAACGAAATTTTGTTTAATGAAGGACTATGCACGTCTTTTTTTGCGAATGGGAAATCATCCATTGACTTCAAGCGCTCTCGGCGGAGCACTTGTGCTGACTAACTTGACTGACCCCATGTTCCTTCTATAGCCTTTTTTGTTCCGGGGCCGTGGTATCTCTTTCGGACAACCCGCAACCCCGGCAGGACTATGTACGTCTTACGATTAGATCAAGGAAGTGGTTTTGTATATCTTCCTAAAAAAAACATAATTTTGCTTATATAAAGCAAAGTAAAAGAGCCAATGGCTTTATTGCCAAGAGCCTCGATCAACACCTGAGAAGGCTTTCATTAGATGGCTGGATCAAGGGTTTGATAAAAAAACGGCACTCCTGGACTCGGCTCGTATCATTAGGAGGTTCCTCTCTCTGGAGCCTTGACTGCGGGTAGCTTGAACCCAGTTCCCGATACCGATGGGTTACTATTTTTTGTACTTTTTTAATGATTTTTGTTTATAAGTAAAAAATATGTGTAAAAATAAATAAAAGAAAATATTATAGCGAACCATAGTTATTCTTAAATCGGTAAACGTTAGATAAAGCTCCTCCTAAGGTAGTGACCTTATCTACGTCGATATTAAATGCTACTTATAAGTTTAATAGTATTAAATGATCATTTTTTAAAAACTGGTCGTTTGTTATTAGAAAGACGATATTTTTACTTCGACTTTATCACACAAACATCGGAAGATTTAAATCGTTAGATTCATACAACATCAACTTCTAATCTCCGAAGGATTAGACAGAGATGTACTTAATTGTGCACCTTATGTCCCCAGTTATGGGTCCTATATAATAGGGGGCCATCAACCGGATAGAAATCCAGACGTGGCTGTTGGCTTTGGCTGAGAAACTAATGTTGAAAAAAGAACAATACTACTTTGTCCGACCTGAGAGTCGCACCCAGGTCCTCGTGCTCTGCAGGCGCACTTGCAAACACTAGACTTACGAGGCAGTCGTTATCCTTAGATTCATTAGAATATTTTTTTTGTTTCGTTAATAGTACAAAAAAATTAAATTGTTGATAGTAAGTCGTATCTATTGTTTTTGACACTTATGGGATGTGTTATGTCTTTCTTTACGGGACACACGGTGTTAGCACCTCTAATGATTTAATTCTTTGTAAATATCAAATATATGTTTTATACCAAATTGATATGAAGCTTATGCCCTTTGCTTAAGTTTGACAATACATCAAAGTTACATCCGTCCATTGTGCTCACACGAGCGCAATACAGTTTGTTATGGTGAAAATTTATTCATTTTGATTCAAAGCTATCTCAACGTAGATATTTTTTTTCTATTTCTACGTAAAAATGTCTATTTTGGTTTTGCTATTTAGTCGACAATTTGAATACCTTTTGTACAACAGGTAAAATTGACTAAGTAGGAGAATTCGATTTTGTAAAACATGGACATTCTTCTTTCAAGATTATTAATGAAACCATCAACAATGGTTAAAAATATATGTAATATCACCGACTATGCTATGGATTTGGCAAAACATTGAGACCAAAACATTTGAAAATAATGTCACTCTTTTCAGCGGCACGGAGAAGACAAAGAAGCAAAATTTCGTATCCACTTTATTTTTTAATTGCATTGCAAATTATCGCATTTTAAGTTAAAAACAAAATATGACTACAGCCAGAATATAAAATATGTATAAACAAATTCACATAACATAGTACCATAATACCTTTCACAATATTTTCAGAATAAATACGTTTTAACCTGCTTTGACCAGAGACAAATCGCTCTACCAGAATACTTCTTAATGACTCATCCATATTGGTACAGCACTTAAACCTTGGATCACACACGTCGTGTCATGACGACAAACAATGACAATTGTCAATAACCTGTCGTCAATCAACACCTAAGTGAAACTCTTTTATCTTTTTAGCGGGTTCTAGTTTCCAGTTAAGACACTTATTTAACACCAGCCTTATTACAGCTAAAAATCGAATAAATAGGCAAGTTTGAACTTAATTTACATTCATTAAAAGTATGAAGGCATTTGTGATGTGTTCCTTTGTTTCAATGTCTTCTCTCTTCATTCGGATTTGAAATGTCACTTAAGACTTTATCTGCCATTTAGCTTGTTATGTCAAAAATCAAATTGAAAAGCTAGAATTGCGATAAGAAATACTTTTGTTGTTTTTATATTTTTTAATTACTGTGATTACTTGTTAAATATTCTCCAGCGTTTGATAGTTTATTACCAGTACACGTGTTATTGGCAAAATTGTGGCATCTCTCGTCCACAAAAGCCATTAATGAAGAGTTGAAGTAGAATTGCGATGACAATTTATTATTTTATATTGTTTCAAGAATACCATTGTAGGTAGTTCGCAACAGTTACTATTAAAAATGGAATATTATTCGGCCAAATTATAAGAAGACACATGTGTCTCTGTAAATCATCATCTGCCTAGCCTTTTCCCAACTATGTTGGGGTCGGTTTCCAGTCTAACCGAATGCAGCTGAATATCAGTATGTTACATGGAGCGGCTGCCTATCTGACCTCTACAACCCAGTTAGTACTGGGTAATACGATACCCCTTGGTAAGACTGGTTGTCAGACTTTCGGGACACTGATAACTGTAACGACTGTCAAAGATCTACAAATGACAGCCGGGACCAACGGCTTAACGTGCTTTCCGAGGCACGGAGGAAACTTGGTATGTAATGGGTGGTCACCCATCCACAGACCAACCTAGGCAAGCACGGCTTAACCTAAAGATCGACCCGAGCGGCTGCTATTATTTAGCCACGAGCTCCTCTTCTGTAAATCCTTACTAATATTATAAAAGCGAAAGTGAGTTTGTTTGTTTGTTTGTTACCTCTTCACGCTTTAACGGCTACACCGATTTTGATGAATTTTGGTACAGAGATAGTGTGGAACAAGGAGACGATAGGCTATTTTTTTTTTAAAAAGTGGGTTGTGAGGGAGAAAGAGGGAAGAAAAGGGAAAACTTAGCGTTGCTATTACAAATCAATATGGCGCAAGGGGAACTGTGTTACCCCGACTTTAACGCGAGCGAAGCCGCGGGCAAAAGCTAGTACGATATAATTATTGAAACAAATATGGCATGCATTTCTTTCAACTATGTACTAGCTGTCTTGCACTCTTCAGCCTCCGCTCCCGTGGTAAGTAGCGTGATGTTGTAAAGCCTATGTTACTTCCTGATAATGTAGCTTCTTAGCAGTGAAAAATGGCTTAGATCGGTCCCCTGTAGTTTTGGAGCCTATATTTAAAACCAACAAATCCATTTTGTTATTAGTATAAATGAATGTGTAAATATTTGTTTTATTTACACCAATCTTTAATTATCAAAGATTAATTAAATCCGGATAACACTAAGCTCAAATAAGCCATTAATCTAATCCTATTACTATAATCCGAGTAATGCGGATTAAAAACAATCTTTATCCACTACTCATCCAAGATAATACTTATAAGTAGATAATGTCTTTTAAACAAACACAATTATAACTGTGAAAATGCAGAAAAGTGAACATTAAAGTAAAAGTTTACCACACCATATTGACTAAAAGCAGATCTAGACCAATGATAATAATTAGTTAGGTACTAGCTTTCCGTTCTCCCTGCCTTCATTTCTGTATCCCCTCCACTGTCTGCTTGATAAAATCATACTTATTCATAAATTATAAATTGTTGCTTCTGTAGATGTAAGTACATATTTGAAGAATTAAAGCTTTTAAAAAAAAAAAAAACAATCTATAACACGTCCGCTGGTGAGAACTAGGCCTTCTGTCCATTTTTTCTTCATCGAGGGTAGCGTGTAGTCTAATCTGGTGTCAGACTTTTTATGCCACCTCTGACTTAGCTAAACATACCATCGAGAAATATCTCTCAGAGAAGCTGGTTTCCTAGTATTTTCTTTCTTCACTAAGTACGATTTTTCAATCGTTAGATAACTTTTATCTAAAGAGTAAATGTGACGTTTTGACAGTGTCCATACAAAAACTGTCAAAATGACAGACGTATTCGTCAGATAAAACTTAACTGGCGATTGAAAAATCGGTCCTTAAACAAGTGATAATAATTAATACATTCATCAATCTGTAAAATCCGAGGTATCAGCGTATCTGGGGTTTGAACTCGAGATCTATGACTTGACAGTCCATAGGAGGCCTTGATCCAGCAGTGGGCCAGTATTCCCATACTGCCTAATAGTCCTTCCTCATCATCATTTCTTCCAACGGTCATGATACTATTGTGCCACTTCTTTACAATTCTCAAGGAAGACAACTTGCCACTAGTTTGGCATGCGACATACATGTCCTACCCAGTCCCATTAACGCTGGGCTGTCTTTGGTGTATTGAACATGTTCTGTTAGTTTTAGCTACAATCAAAAAATCAACCAAACAATTCATATAGTTCAATTGGTTACAGTTAATTGATTAACCAATTTACCACTCATACCAATAACTATTCATTTCGCTCATCAACAGGTATTTTGTTCAATTATTATAAAGTTTTTACCATGTTTTTGCTGTTTGTTTACTTTACCTCTTCATATTTTGTAAACAAATATAGCATAACCGATTTTGATAAATTTTGGTAAAGGATAGTTGGGATCCTGGAGACGGAAATACTTGGAAATAGGAAAGAGGGAAGAAAAGGGAAAACTTTGCTTTGCAATTACAATCAATAAGGCGCAAGGGCAAAATCTACAGGTAGCAGGTACCTACAAATCAGGAAAGGGGAACCGTGTTACCCCGAATTTAATGCGAGCGATGCCGCGGGCAAAAACTAATTACTACATAAAAAAACATCGGTGATCGGAACGGCTTCTGTGATAGCTTGTCCTACGACATAGGCCTCCTCCAAAGATTTCCATGACTCTCGATCTCTAGCTATGCGAGTCCATTCTGACCCTCCGATTTGTCTGATGTCGTCCTCCCAGCGTTTGCACTGTCTCCCTTTATTTCTAATGTTGCCCCTTGGGTATCACTCTGTTATTGTTTTGGTCCACTTTTTCTTAGTTTCCCTCAACATATGTGCTGTCCTGGGAACTATTATATTACATGGTAAATATTGTGTAGTTGTGGATATCACATAGGTAGTGGCGCCATCTAAAACAAGGAACAGGCCAGGCAGATGCGTGTTATCTGATCATTCACACAATTCAACTTATGAATGAGCTTCTTAATCGTTGTTTGACACCCTTTAGTAAGAATCAGGCATTTTTTTGTGGTAGGAAATCATCAAATATCTTCCTCCGCTCTGGCCGGAGCGGGGGGGGGGGTGTCAGACTTTTACTGACTAAAACAAACCCATGTTCCTTTTTTTGCCCTTTATGTTCCGGGGCCGCGATATCTATTTTGAACAACTCGCAACCCCGACAGGAAGAATCAGGCATAACATCAAGAAAAGCTTCTATTATAATTATTTTTATTTATTTATACTTCATGTAGGTACAATAGTGGTATATAGTCGGACTAAACGCCACAAGCCATTTTCTACCACTTAACTTTCTACCTTTAAAATACGATAACATTATGATAGGGTAAAAAAATATATCTAAAAAAAATCGTTGTTTTCTTATAATATAGGTATATAATATAACTAGGGGATTTATTAATAGATACATAAAGGGCATCTAGTACATGAAAATGACCAACTTTTACTATGGGACAAACCATAAAACGCAAAAAAGAACACCGCTCCCTTCAGAATAAAAGCTTGTTCCAGTAAAAGATACTCAGATGTATGAGTACTCACAGTATTTTCAACCTGTATCCAAACTTCAATCTAACATAGGTAATGTTTGTTTACAAAATAGGAAAAGCAAACAAAAACACACTGTAAGGTAATCTTTGTAGCTATATAGCTAGCCACAGATGATAAAATGATAGCTTACTACTATCAGTATACTACTCAGTGGCTGAAGTGTATAATTCTAAACAAATTAATGTGTTACGATAAGGTAAATAACAAAAGACGTACGTACTTATTTTATCACATCAAAGTCAAATAATCTTATGTATATGAGGTGATGTGATTCTTCTCCATGACGTAGGTGGTTCGTTTACAAATCCTATAATAGGTATGTAAGAAGTGTAATGATTACTTTGTACAATACGAATGCACAATATCCACCAAAGACAATACAAACTAAGTAAACCAAATCAAATACAATATAAACCAAGGTTGATACACGCCCGTCCAGGTTTATTTTGCTAATAGTTTAATGACTAATTGTAAAAAAAAACAATATTAAGACCTTTTTTCAGTTAGTTATTTTATTTCTTTTTTTGAAACATTTGTGTCCCACTACAGGGCAAAGCCCCCCCCCTCCCCCTCATTGCATTTGTCTCTATTTACAGTTGTTTATTTCAGAAAGTTAAAATCGTAAAATTGTTACGCGTTCAATAAAAGAAGTCTCCTAAAAATATCACTTACACATTTCTTATAAATGGGTGAATAAAACTGTAATCCCTACAAGTATTTCCCCACTAGGACCTAGGTACTGGAAATAAAATATCAAATATAATTTCTTACGTAATCAACTGTAGGTATACATATTTTGACATTCTTGTAAAAATAATATTATCTTGGTAACACAAACTGAGTTTACAAAAATGCTGCAATCTTTCACTTTTTACTTCGTCATCAATGTTTGAACACAAAACAAAAACCTCGAGTTTGATTCGAAATATTTACTGGAGCTGAACCGATAACATTCTTAAGAGATATTTATCAACTTACCAAGTATTATTTAAACAGCCTGAATTAATTACACAATTTTAATGTTCGTCTAGAACCTCATATCCGCAAACCGCTTAACTACTTAGCAAAATTTCTCAAACAATTTCACTGATAAATACTTAGGTAAGCACGATCCTGTTCCATTAATAAGCCTGTGTTTAACCCACCGCAGGCCAAAGGTCGCACTCCTGGTCCTGAGCAGGGTTGGCTTCCAGTCTAACCAGATGCAGCTGAGTAGGTACTAGTATTTGACATCAAGCGACTGTCTATCTGATCTCCATAATCCAGTTAGTACTGGGTACCCCTTCATAAGAAGGCAGTGGAAGAAAAAAAAAATGTTTCGAAAAGTGTGGTATGTATCCCGAGTACCTATTTCTACTAAATCTTTGGGATCCAATAAGGATAATATGGACACTAGAAGAAAATTTTTAACTGCATAATTTTTAGGGTTCCACACCTAAACCATGAAAAAAACCAAACCCTCATAGGATCACTTTGTCGTCCGCCTGTCTGTCTGTGTGTCGGCCTCTGAATTTCTATCAAGACCCTTTATCTCGGGAACGCGTGAAGGTATCGAGTTGAAATTAAAACTATACACTTCAATCTATACTTCCTTAGAGCTGTGAAAAAATCAACTTTCTAAGTCTACGCAGTCAAGTCAAGATATTGGCGTTTATGTCGCAAATTTATACGGAACCCTCGATGCACAAGTCCGACTCCCACTTGGCCGGTTGTATTCTCATCAGTGTAGTCTGCTCTACTGCAACACAAACTAGTTATATCTCATTCACATGTATTCATAAATATGTAAATGGCCTTAGACTAAGGACACACAGTTGTAACGGTAGCCACCGTTTACGTGACTGAGCGATTGGCGCTTCGGCTCGTGTGAACGTGTCCTTAAAACTTGAACGATTGTCGTGATTTTAACCGTTTATAGGTGCTGTTAATTTATGATTTCGTTATTCAATTAGTACCTAGTAAGTATATTCTATTTTTGTCTATACGAATCATTTACCAATAGATGTAGGTATATCGAGATGACACCATGATGTTAATGTAATGTGGATCCTATTCATAAGTTCTAAACCGTAATTTCAGTAAATTGTATCATCATATGCTTATCCTTACAGCTTCCAGTCTAACTGGATGCAGCTAAATACCCCTTATTTTACATGGAGTGACTGACTATCTGACCTCCACAACCCAGTTGGTACTGGGTAATACAATACCCCTTAGTAAGACTGGTTGTCAGACTTTACACGGACACTGCATACTTGTAACGACTGTCAAAGATCTACAAAGGAAAGATGGGACCAACCGTTTAACGTGCTTTCCGAGGTATGGAGGAAACTCGGTATGTAACGGATGGTCACCCATCCACAGACCAATCGATCGATCCGAACGGCTGCTATTAATTAGCCACAATGTCTGTAATCTGTATGGTATACATAAATGAGATTATTATATCTATCTACCTATATCGTTAGCAAAAGTAAAAAAAAAACATAAAATCTAGCTCACCTTGGACCCTTACCTTGGTGCTATCTTCATAATAAAACGAAAGACGTCCAGTCCACACTTGGACATAGATCTCCCCCAGCGTCACCACCACGATAGGTCCTATGTTTCTGTTAAGGTTCACTGGAACCGTTTGTGATGTCGAGGCATATAAACAAGTAAACTCTCTTCAAAATCCAACGAATGGAGAAGAACCTCCTCCTTTTTTAAGTCAGTTAAAAATCAGCCCTATGAATGTAAAGTTTTTTTTTTTTTAAATGTTGCCCCACACTAGGAATTCCTCCTGTTTCGTGGGTGCGTTTACAAACATTTAAACTCACATACACAAACAGCCATACATACATACATAGGATCCATGCTTAATGAACTATCTATCTAATTCCTCTAATAATAATGATCAGAATAGTAAACAGCTGTTACATAAATGTATGTCTGATAACGCGGGAGGAATGTGGGCTTTCACGAGAACTGTGTGAGCAATCACTTTGCGATCGAGTACTAACTGTGCGTATGTATCGGATACGAGCTACCAGTGGCGGGTGGTAGGTGCATTCGACAATGAGGTAAAGCCCACGGGTCGAACATAGAGAAAAAAGTTGTCCAACCGACTCATAACATCATGCCTGTGATCCCTGAAGAGTTAGGTTAAGGTGTACCTAATAGTGCACCCACATTTCGCCAGTTATGTTTAAGTCCCATGTAATAGGGGTCGAGCCTATTGCCATCTACCGAGAACCAATCCAGGCTCCGTAGCTGCTACCATGATATATATAATGTTATGTAATGTTCGAAAATAGTGGAAATAATCTCTTCTTCACCACTAAATGCATATGGTTTACAAAAACACATCATATAGTCTGAAAGAAAGAAAACATTTTTATTTGGCACTAGTCATAAGTACACACATCTTTTTTTGTTTTTTTTTTTTACTTTTTTCTTGATATAGTTTGAAGTATTGTTGTAGATTCTGACGCATAATTAGCCACTAATATCTTAAACGTTAATAGCAGGTGATTGGAAGTTTGAATTTTACTCTAGGAATTTCTCCTGCATCGTGGGTGCTTTTACAAACTTTTAAATTCACATACACAAACAGCCAGACCCGGAACAACTATCTGTAGGCCTTACAAATGTTTGTTCCGAACGAGGATCGAACCCGCGACACGCAGCGCAGAAATCGATCGCTCAGCCACTGCGCCAACTTGCCGTCTATTTATAGTGTTTTAATTATTAATAAACGAAACACCATGAGTCAATTAGAGAAATGTTTAAAATAGGTATTCAGTTAACTACAATGTTTACCCAGTCGCAAATAACAGTAATTTATTTAAAATTAACTTCTCAAAACAGACAGTATAATATCTAAAACATCTGACAAACCTATCTATCTCATTCTACATCAACTCTTAATACCACAGTCTACTAGTTAATGAAGCATCGTAAACGTCAGACCACAGTGGCACAGAATGTTCCAAGTGAATCTATTTAGTCTGTGGTTTCTTTAGCAACGTTTTATAATTATACGTATAATAGACAAGTATATGCGTGGGATCTTAGATAACGGAGCTGAGTATTCTCTTTTTGTTTGATTTCTTTATAATAAGATGTTTGGATGAAGTGGAAGTTAACGATAGATTTTCTTAGAACTTATTATTTTATTTATTTGTTTTTGAGATGTATATTAGATGTTAATTTATATTAATTTAAAATGTGGAATAAATGAGCTAAGAAAAAAAAACTGAAACTAAACAACCGGAGCGCCCCCTCCCACCCCTTTTTTACCCTAACTAAGCCGCCCGGCTGAAACGCAACTTAGGTAAACTTTTCTATACATATCCTAATCCACCTATATCCGAGATACCAATAGCGTCGCTAGGCGTTGACATTCGCTAAAACCTCCTCCAATACGGGTGTGTCCGGGTTAGGTTTATCCGTTATCCGTGAGATTAGGCGCTCTCTGTCTGGCGGGGCGGGGTCGGGGCACGCCCACCGGTCGATGCGGCCCACCGGCGCTCGCCTCATTGTTCCGTTATCTATCCGAGACGCAGCACGCTCATCCAGCGCTCGTCACAGATAAGCGGCTGATGACGTCACTACCTCCGCTGCCTCCGCTGGTATTCTCTCTCACGTCACTAACTTAGTTGCCAGTACTTGGTAGTGTTGCGATTGCGACACACCAGACCATCTATTATTCCACCTATCTGTTATACTATTGTTGCTCTTGCAGCGCTAGTAATAGCGGCTGTTATTGCATGACGATAAATGTTAAGTTAAAAACAAGATTTTCCGCGTGATGCCGTAATGAAACTTGGTAATTTATTAGATGAGTATTCGGTTTGCTAATAATGTCTTTTGTAATCGTGCTGTATTTATATCTGACTGTATCTTCAAGCTTTATCCACAAGGCCTCAGCAGGGTATTTTCATAGACATTATTATTTCAACACAACAATGTGACCTAGTTTGTTGATTTCATAGCAAAACTTTATTAGTTTCTTTTTCCATATTAGCGGCAGTTCGAAAATAGCAGCAGCTTTTCGTTTTTTTGCTAGAAAAAGTTAGTCGAATCACTATACAGTCTACCAACCGTTATGTTATAGAAACAAAACCTTCTTTTAATTTCAAATTTAGAAGTGACTTCCATAGAGTCGAGCAAATAAGTTTGCATACGAATACAGAATGGAAGGGACACCGACATTAAAACGGTTCATCGTTCTGAAACCATAGAAATATGTTGTTGATTAAACGTCGGTTAAATTTTACGTCAGTATTTTTTTTAAACCAGCCAAGTGCGAGTCAGACTCGCCCACCGAAGGTTTCGTACAAACTTGTGACATAAACGGCTATATCTTTTGACTGCGTAGATTTAGAGGCTTGGTTTTTTCACAGCTCCAAGGGACCATAGACTTGAGTTTATGGTTTATTTTAACTCGATACCTACATCATCTGCCTAACCTTTTCCCAACTATGTTGGGGTCGGCTTCCAGTCTTACCGGATGCAGCTGAATATCAGTATTTTACATGGAGCGACTGCCTATCTGACCTCCACAACCCAGTTAGTACTGGGTAATGCGATACCCCTTGGTAAGACTGGCTGTCATACTATCGGAACACTGACTACCTGTAACGACTGTCAAAGATCTACAAATGACAGTCGGGACCAACGGCTTAACGTGCTGTCCGAGGCATGGAGGAAACTCGGTATGTAACGGGTGGTCACCCATCCACAGACTAACCTAGGCAAGCGCAGCTTAACCTAAAGATCGACCCGAGCGGCTGCTATTATTTAGCCACGAGCTCCTCCTCCCTACTCCCTACACTACCTACCTACCTAACTCGATACCTACATGCGTTTCCTAAACCCATTATGTCTTGGTAGACAGACGGACAAGTTTCCGTATAAGGGGTTCCGTTTTTTTCTCTTAAGGTAGGTACCTACGGAAGTCTAAAATTCATTGAGTTAAAGGTTTTCTTTTAGTTGAAGTGTGTAAGTCCATATAATATTTTTTTAGCATAGGTATAGGTATTCTATTCAAAAACCTCCAAGCTTTTTTTTGCGGTTGGGAAACCATCAAATAACTTCTCCCGCTCTCGACGGAGCGGGGAGGAGTAGCAGACTAGTACTGACTAAAACCCACCCATGTTCCTTCTATTGCCCTTTATGTTCCGAAGCCGCGGTATCTCTTTCGAACAACCCGCAACCCCGGTTAAAACAGCACTTATAATAAACACCCAATTAAACCCTATTCAAAAACCTCCCAGCTGGTATAAAGGTTCGCCTACAAAACGTTCTAGCTAATAATAAAACCGATTGATATCACGCCGTATCAGGAAGCCAAGCTGTCCAGAATATTAACTAGCAACACAAAACAATCATGAATTATTAGTTGTGTGACAGACATGTCGCTCTCAATGACTTTGAACCTATGATGCATGTTTGTTCATGGTCAATCGCAATGATCTGAAATAATGTAGTAAATAGAAAATTGTGAATTCTTTTTTTTTAATGTTGCTCCACACTAGGAAATTCTCCTGTATCGTGGGTGCGTTTACAAACATGTAAATTCACATACACAAACAGCCAGACCCGAAACAACCACCTCTAGGCCATACAAATATTTTTTCAGTGCGGGAATCGAACGACACGCAGCGCAGCAGTCAATCGCTCAGCCACTGCGCCAACCATGCCGTTAAAATTTAAAGATTGATTGAAGAATTCATTGAAAGAGACGCTTAGGTCTCGAGTTCACCTAAGGTATAGTAAGGATGTTCGCGGGGTTGCGGGTTGTTCGAAAGAGATACCGGGGCCCCGGAACATAAGAGGCAGAAGAAGGAACATGGGTGGGTTTTAGTCAGTAAAAAGGTTTGTAAGGTTTGTCGGCACGGTTGGCGCAGTGGCAGAGCGATTGACTGCTGCGCTGCGTTTCGCGGGTTTGATGCCCACACGGAACAAATATTTGTATGACCTGCAGATAGTTGTTTCGGGTCTGGCTGTTTGTGTACAGCATGACCACTTTAAATGTGCAGATCAAGGGTGGCGCTGCCTTCCCAATATTAAGTAAAACTTGGTGCATTTACTTTAGTTCAGCATCTTACCGCCTGCACTTACAACTTGGCAGAAGAGTAGACTGTTTCATTATAAGTAGTTGTTGCTAACAGAATGTCACTAGATTTATGATTCGTTCACTCAATTTTCAACCCTCTCCCAAACTTATCTGATCTAATTTCAATAAAACAACAACTTCCTTCAATCTAACATCTCTATACAACATCTATACTCCGTAACGTAAGTAGGACACGAGTGTTAATCTACCCGTGCTCATACCGTGAGACAGTACCCCTGGGGTAGCGGGTGAGGGGGTGAGAAACCACCTCCAACACCCCCTCAGCTTTATCGCGAACTGCCGATGAAGATCAGACATGCTGGTGAAGATTGTAGTCGGTTGATTGAAGACGGTATACTGTGTTTATGAGAGATAATGGGAGGATTGTTTTGTTGTGAAGTTGGTAACTATGGATTCAAGATTTGTGTACATATTAAGACCTGGGATTGCTACTATAGAACTGCGTAAACTTATTAAAGGCTTTCGTGAATTGTGGAAAATGAAATCCTCCAGGTACTTAATTATGGAGCTATTTTAGTTCAGGAAAAGCATAATAACTTAGGTAACGACGTAGGTAAATACGGGTCAAGGTCAAGATCCTAATTCCTATTGGCTTTACTGTTATACAAGCCTGCAAAAGAAGACACATGGATGTTTTTTAGTCAGTACAAGTCTGATAGTCCCTTTCACTCCACCAATAGTGGGAACATGTTTTGATGATTTTCCATCCGAAAAAAGCCTACAAGCTTGGCTTGCCCTTACAACTTACTAGTTTTCAGGAAGCTAGGGTTTCTGATTAATTCGTTTGCCCCAGAGGTTTGCCGTATTGTAGACCACTAGGCACGCATATCAAAAAAATACCTAAAAATAATCAAAGAATCGAAAGGAAAAATTCGAATCCTTATTGGATAACTTTGATGTCCGTCTGACTATCAGTCTGTCTGTCTGTCAAGACTCTTTATCTCGGGAACTCGTGGAGGTATCGAGTTGAAATTAAAACCATATATTATTTGACGCAAGTTTGTACGGAACCTTCGGTGCGCGAGTCGGCGCGCTCTTGACCGGTTTTTATTTTTAGCCAGATTGGTCATGTTCTTCAGACAAGACAGAAATGTGGGAGAAAGGAGTGATTCAAAGTATAATTTCTCAATTACACTTTAATTAGTTCATCACATCATGAGTTATTGTCGAACGGATTATAGCGAAATCAGCTGGGCTCAGAACAGATTCAAAATTAGGAGATCTCTTCGATACACAGTGGTAACAGATTGCATCGCAGCCCCAACATTTAACGCCAAGTAATCGCATAATCATCAATAATCCTTAAGTCACACAAAAAATATCGCAAGAAACGGATTTCAATCATGATACAATGACCAATTCCCAAAGGAAACCCTCAATGCAAAATCAACTCTAGCTAACTAAACTTTAGAGTCCCAATTACCTTTTCTGACAACAGAAATGTTGCAACCTGCTGCGAATCAGGGATCAGTATTGAGTAAAAAAATAAACAGATTTTGGGATTATAATTAATGAAATGTCACCCGATTTCTGACTTTTACTCAGGTACCTGTAGTTTATATGATGGATTTTGGAGATTCTCACAACTAAATTCTTATCATTTCAAAAAAGTTAGGTGCTCTATGTGGTGTTCAAGTAATTTTTGAAATACTGAGTAATTAACTAAGCTTAATTAGGAAGAACTGTTAGTATAGATAACCTGCAACATATTGAAAGTTATCAAATCAAACGTTAAACATATTTCTGTAAAACTTGGCCTGTATTACTGAATGTCGAAATTTAAGATACCGATGTACCCTGTACATAAAGTTTTTTTCTTCTGTTGATTGACTACTTGTTATACGTTACTTAATCTTAGAGATCACAAAATTAAATGAAAAAAAATTGTATCTTCTACTTTTTGAAGAGAAATATATAAAATATAAAAAGAAAACGTGAGTAAAAATTAATAAACGTGAAATTAATAAAAAAAATAGAAATATAACAATTGCACAATATTACTCATTTGCATACTATATGTTTTTTACAGTTTTGTTTCGATGGTTGCAACTTCGTTGTTTATTTTTTATTATAAGCTATTTAATTAGAAATCTCTTTAAGGTGAAGGCCTTAGCCAAGGATTGCCATTCACAGACTTAGGCTGTAAGTTCTCAGTTCCCAGGGTTCAGATTTATGATCTAAAAACAACTTAATATACCACAGAAACTAATATTGCATAAGCTCTTATTCCTATATACATATTATCTAAGCTATTTCTTAGTGATGCGCCCTACGTGACCTAGCAAGACACCCAGATGTGAGAATAAACTAAATGCCACGCCATTTCAATGTGAAATCTTAGAACTAATGTAGAATCAACTTATCCAAAAGTAAAATAATCATACAAACACGGGAATGAAATCATTAAAGTATTGCATTTGGAAAAATTTATGCACTCTGATAGGAGATAACGTGACAGTAACTATGAAAATGATGACGAGATGATAATTACGTGTGTATTACCATTTCGTCAAGTGGTAATTGTTTTCAAAGCGTTTCGGATATCCACACCGACTTTTAATAGACATTCATTTTTCGGTAAAATATTTCAGCCTAAAAATCGCACTCCATACGATTATGATAGGTATCAGTTTTTCTAAGCTTTAGTCTGTCCAATATGTGGAGGTACAAACCATTTGAATGCTGTTTACCAAAAACTATCTTACTTAAACCGAAAATGTTATTAAATACGTAAAGAAGTACTTTAAGAAGTTGTCAGTCTTTTAACCCTGTTTAAATGCAGATATCTACGCAGAATCCTTAAACGCTCAAAAGCAAAGTTTTAGATTCCCAAGTAAGTAATTTGAACGTAACAAAATCCGTCGGACATCGTTTAAACATCCGAGACCAATCCGAAGATCGACGGCCGATCCAAAAACTCAGTATAGAATGCGATGAATTTGACAAGTCACCGATTTTTTATCTCAAGCACAGATAATCTGGTCTCCTTACCCCACTCGATCAATCTTATCGAGGCAACTATGACATGCTGTATTTTAAAACGTCACAAGTTCTCAAATATGACAATAACAACTTTAAACCTTATTACTATATGGTAGGGTTTGTATTTAAACTGGTAGGTTTGAATGGATGGAGATGCTAAGGTTGGAGTCGTCGGATCATCGCCGGATTCCGGGAAATTCGGCCCGCGTGAATACCTGCCCGTACAGGTAAGATTGACTTCTAAATAGTATAGACATGGCCAAATTATTCGAAAATCAAATAGATTATATCGATTGCGAACTCATTTGAATTCAAAGTAAATGGTTCTTAAAACAGGCAATCTAGATGAAGTATTAATCAAGTAATATACTATTCATTACTTGAATCGTTAAACAGTTGGTACAAATGACAGTAACTTAATTGCTACGCGGTGAAAGCACCACACATGACAATAGCGAGACCTAATAATGAGAGACGGATTATAACGTTGAATATGATTTTATCTTTTAGGTACCACAGACGCTTTTAATGTGCACGTCTTTTTACATCATTGTCACAATTTATTATAATCTTCTTATAAATACAATTCTCATGCCACAGTCTTAGTTAACATACTCCTCCGAAACGGATCAACCGATTATTATGATTTTTATGCATATTCAGTAAGTTTGAGAATCGGCTTCTATCTATTTTTCATACCTTAGGTGATAAGGGAGACCTGAGCAGCGGGTGAAACCGCTGGGCACAGCCAGTCATGTATAAATTTCAACATGAATGATGGAACTAAGATCTTGTTAACATATTTTGATTTAAAAGATTACAAAGCGAGATTCGCTTATACTAGTTTTCTATAGCTTGATTAGACGCCCTACGTACTACTGCTTTAAGGTGAAAGCTCCAACCTACCCGCGAAATTCAAATTTTCTTACGTTTTTTGCAATTTTCAGGCCAGTGCTAGGTTGTATGTTGATTAAAATATTATTCGCGGCTGTAAGACGTATGTAATTATAGAATTATAATCATCAAAATCACCAATACAACCCTCCAAGTTCATAAAGCTGTAGGAAAGACTTTTTCTGTTTTTTTTTTGTTCCTACGCCTTTATGAACTTGGAGGGTTGTATTGGTGATTTTGATGATTATAATTCTATAATTACATACGTCTTACAGCCGCGAATAATATTTTAATCAACATACAACCTAGCACTGGCCTGAAAATTGCAAAAAACGTAAGAAAATTTGAATTTCGCGGGTAGGTTGGAGCTTTCACCTTAATATACAAAAATACACCACTTTAAACGTCGTAGTAAAGATTCCTAGTTAAAACAAAATGCACATAGATTTAATAAGATTTTAATAACTGCATATAACACTACTGTCATATAATACAAAATCATTAGCCAATATAATACAGCTAACGTTAAGTTGACGAAACGTTTGACACATATCGTGTGTTTGTCAACTTTTACCCATCAAAAATCAAACGTCAGCCGCGTCTAACCGTCCTCAAGTCTTCATCAATATGACTTGCTATTTGCCCACCGTCCTGTTATTGTTGACCCTACTTCTTGCCTTTAAACAAATAATCTAGTAATGTGCGAATATAACAACATTAATACCTACCTGCCTCTTTACATTGCTCAAGTGTTCCAAGAAGATGTCCTGTTAAAACAAGAATCGATTAATAACGACGATTCTGCGATCGATTAGTCGATGAGATAACTTCGGTTGAAAGAAGCCGAGGTTTTAATTTGTTTCGGTTTGAAATTAATAAATACGCGTTAATCTGGTAGAATCATGAGATATTTTACTGTTGCTTACATAAGCAATAGGTTTCCATACCGATTGTTTATTTTTTAGGGTAACGCACCGGATCAACGCAGGATGGATGAAATGGCGACAGGTCACTGGAACAACTTGTGACCCACGGATGCCCCTCAAGTTAATGGGGAAAATATATAAGTCCGTGATTAGACCTGTTGTACTGTATGGGTCAGAATGCTGGGCTGTAAAAAAGGTGGATGAAAAACGATTGCATGTAGCGGAGATGAGAATGGATAAAGTAAGGAATGAATATATTCGAGGAAGTTTGAAAGTTGCGCCTGTTACAGAAAAATTGAAAGGGAGTCGTTTGTCTTGGTATGGCCATGTAATGAAGAGGGATGCAGGGTATGTGACTAAAAGAGTGATGGATCTGAATGTTGATGGACGGAGAGCGAGAAGAAGGCCAAAGAAAAGATGGATGGATTGTGTAAGAAATGATATGAAGGAGAAAGGAGTAAATGATGCCGTGACGTCTGATAGGGGAGAATGAAAGAAGAAAACGTGTTGCGCCGACCCCAAATAGAATGGGACAAGGGCAGGAAAATGACCTCTAAAAGAAAAATACGGAACCCTTATTGGATCACTTTATTGTCCGTCTGTAAGTCCGTCTGTAAAGATCCTATATATCGGTTACGCATGAAGATATCGAGTTGAAATTTAAACAATATATTCAAATCTGTGGTCCCTTGGAGTTGTGGATTTTTTTTAATGAAGTTAAAGAAAAAACCAGTAAAACAATTAAAGGCAAAATTAAATTAAAACTAAAAGCGAAAGGCTGTGTGCTTAACTGTGTTTGTATGTCTGGGTAATGTGCGTGTGTGCGTGACGTGTAGAAGTAAGTAACTATTTGAACACAAATATTTACCTGAAAATTAACTTTAAAAAATGACTTGAAAATATTGAACATCTAAAGGAGTAAAATAGGGCTCGTCCGGGATTTGAACCCGGGACCTCTCGCACCCAAAGCGAGAATCATACCCCTAGACCAACGAGCCACTTGCTTATCGCTTCAAACTAGTACAAATATTAATTAGAAAACATGTGCAAAGTTAACCGTGTCGTGACGTCACATCATTATTAGTAACAATAAAACGAGTATCAATTTAATGCTTTCGTCAAGCGGCTCGTTGGTCTAGGGGTATGATTCTCGCTTTGGGTGCGAGAGGTCCCGGGTTCAAATCCCGGACGAGCCCTGTTTTTTTACCCCTACATTACCTGAAAAATCCATACATGACAGAGATTTCGATATTCCATCGCTTTCTCAAGTCAGGGCAGAAAATAAATACTCACCTAAACATATATCACCGAATCTCAACAAAATCACATCTGTATACCGTCGAAAAAGAAAACCGTGCATCTATATTTTTCCTATTTGCAATACATTTCTCCTAATTCACTTTATTACGCCTCATTCGTCGTATCTCACATACAAATTGTGTTTAAACGGAACTTTATTATTTTCCAAAGCGGAACGGGCCGCAGATGTTGGGTCTCAAATAATTTCCAGATACAACGTTATGGGTATGAACCGATATGCTCGCAATAAGAATGTATGTAGGTACTGTGTTTTACTTACTCGGAGAGAGATGGGGAACACGCGACACGTTTGTGAGGGGACTTTAGACTGTACGATTTTTAAAATTTATTCTGTTCGATTTTTAAAATTTATTCCGTTCGATTTTTTTAAATTTATTCTGTTCCATTTTTTTAATTTATTTTGTTCGACATTTAATTTAGTGCACTAGACTGACTGCTGACATGACGACAAATAATATGAATGTAGATAAGGGCAAAAGAATCCTTTCAGGGTTACGGGTTGTTCGAAAGAGATACCGTGGTCACGGAACATAAAGGGCAAAAGAAGAAACATGGGTGAGTTTTCATCAGTAAAAGTCGGACACTCCTTTTTTATCAATAAAAGTCGGACACTCCTCCCCGCTCCGCGTAGAGCGGTGGATTTGATGATTTCCCATCCGCTAAAAAAGACATGATAATGATATGAGGATCTGGGTGTTGTGGAATGTGCATCATCTTTTTTCTGCTGATAAATTCACCAGATCCGCTGAGTTACCATGTGGTTTCTGGCAGAATATAACTACACCGGTGTTGCCTGGCAAGGCAACATTGGCAAGACTATGATTAATCTGAAAATCCTTACTCATATCATAAAAGCGAAAGTAAGTTTGCTAGTTTGTTTGTTTGTTTGTTATGTCTTCACGTCTAAGTGGCTAAACCGACTTTGATGAACTTTGCTACAGAGATAGTTGGGACCCTGGAGACGGACATTGGGTAAAAAAGATGAGAAAAGGGGGAGAAAGAGGGAAGTAAAGGGGAAAGAAAGATTTTTTTTTCAATCATCTCGCGTGTTAAAGGTAGCGTTAGCCCAAAGTAACTTTGCCACGCGGACGAAGTCGCGGGCGGAAGCTAGTAAAAAATAATGGTGGTGATGGAAGACAAAGTATGTGATAAAAGTATGTTGCATCTGTTTTCAGTTGTCGCAGAAATACGCAAAAGCTGAGATCACCAACTCCTTAGGCCTATAGACCTCTTTTTTTGGGGTTTATCCATGTTCCTTCTTGTCCATGTTCTTTTTACGAACAACCCGCAACCCCGGACATCCCGCAACCCGAAAAAACCGCAACTCCGGGCCTTCAGACCAGTCATCCAACGAATTTATGTAAAAGGTATTTGCGTCGAATCGTATCGTCTAAATGTCATCCGTAACCATTCGTTTTATACACAAATGAATTGAATAGATACTTTTCCAACGTTTATGCTGATATTTTTCTGCAATATTTATACTTGGTAGGATAATACTCAAATGAAATAACGAATAGGACTGATACATACTGTGCTACCCTTTATAATTTAAGTACTACAGTAAAAGGAAACTTGGGAATTCTGCCACAGATAACTAAATTGCCAAGTTTCCTTGATAATATAGGTTTTTACCCCAGACTACCTCTGTGGAGGTTATAATACCCATTTAGGATCCAAACCGGGTACAAGCCGGGATAAAAGAAATAGGTTTCTTAATATGTGCTAACCCAGGTTATGGTTTGTCCATCTGCTAAATTTAACCCAAATCCGTTCAGCGTTAAAGGCAATGAGATAACAGACATGGATCGACATAGTTACTTGGGAAAGTATTAGTAAGGATAATTAGCTCTGCTTCATATTGTGGTGTTCAGTTAACAACATGTGAGAAACATTATGCACACTTATAAAACGTCGAGAAAAGGTGCACCGTTGGTCCTTTCCTATGAAGAAGAACCGGAAAGAAACTCCATAGTTACAGAGGTATCGTATTCCTAATACTAACAGTTGTGGTAGTCAGGTCGGCAGTTGCTCCAAGTATTTTTTTTAAACGCACCCACAATACAGGAGAAATTCCTAGTGTGGGACTAGGAATTTCTCCTGTATTGTGGGTGCGTTTACAAACATTTAAACTCACATACACAAACACCCAGACCCGAAATAACTATCTGCAGGTCATACAAATATTTGTTCCGTTCGGGAATCGAACCCGCGACACTCAGCGCAGCAGTCGATCGCTCAGCCATTGCGCCAACCGTGCCGTCAAAAATACTTATATTCAGCTTCAAGCCACAACATAATTGAATAGCGGCTAGATAGATGATAACAGTTAGGTACTTGTCGCTAGTAGTTTTATAAAAACCTTTTTTATTTTTTTTGCAGATTGGAAATTTTCAAATAACTTCCAGCCATCTGAATTTTACTGACTAAAACCCAACATGAATGGGTTTTGCCCTTTGTGTTCCGGGGCTTCTCTTTCGAACAACCCGCGATCCCGGCAGGCAGTGGCCTTAGTAGGCCCCTCTGCTTTGTTGACATCACTTTGTGGCGCGCGTGAAACAGGAACGCGCCGTCGACACGGCCTATTGAAGCTCCAAAAAAACTACAAACGCAACGATTGATAAAGACAAACCTTACAAATCATTTCTTCCTTTTTCTTAAAAGCCTCAAAACGAACCATTGAAAGCTTCGTTGGATCACACAGGGCTCAATTAACATCGCGAAATCTTCCGTCGATTGATCAGCAAACGTTCTCAAAGGAAATAATCTGTGTTGGGGGTGCATTAAAATATAAATATCGTCGTTAGCAAATCATTAGCCAGGACATTTTTCCTCTGAAGGATCGCTCCGTTTCCTATCAATTGGAACAAACAGAGGACGCTAAGATGACGCTTCGGGACTTGGTATGTGAAGTTGAGTGCTTGGTAAAAGAAAAACAGACTTCAACTATCTTTACTTTCTATGTATTATAAATTCCAAAATATTATGGTCAGGATGACAGCAGCTGCCAACAAGGCTGTGCTGAATTTAATCTCTTTAGTTTTTGGCAGACTTGTTTTATGATAAACTAGCTTTTGCCCGCGGCTTCGCTCGCGTTAAATTCGGGTAACACAGTTCCCCTTTCCTGATTTGCAGGTACCTGCTACCTGCAGTTTTTCCCTTGCGCCTTATTGATTTGTAATAGCAACGCTAAGTTTTGCCTTTTTTTCCCTCTTTCTCCCTCATATCCGGCTTTTTTTTATATTGTCGGTCTCCTGGTTCCCAACTATCTCTGTACTAAAATTCATAAACATCGGTTTAGCCATGAAAGCGTGAAGAGGTAACAAACAAACAAACTCACTTTCGCTTTTATAATATTAGTAAGGATGGCAAAAACAATCTAGAAATCAAACAAGTGCCATTTCTAACATATTTTTACGGATGATTTTAAGTTCGTTTGAGTGATCATTTAAATTATTTTTGGTCTCAAAAGAACAATTGTTCAAGCAACCTTGAGCAGACAACCATTAAACGCTGTTTATTTGTGATAAAACTGTTTAGTTTGAATGCTGAAGAACCTAGGATTCATTGCAGAAATCATTTATATCGGAGTTTGTATATATATTTTGTGTTGGTTCAGAATAATTAAAATTAGAAATCTCCAATTAAGTGAAACGCGAGAAAAAACAAATCGTCTCGCAGCAACATTTTAGCGCTCGCCCTATAACGACCAAATCTTAGGGGTGATACATCCGCGTCCTAATACAAAACGTATACCAAAGTCGTAATACACACAGATAAACATAATTCCAAACATTTCAAATGAAAAATAAGCCGAAGGAAACTGGTTCTCTCTCGTTATCTGAGATATAGATAAAAATAGATGGAATCAAGTGAGTTTTTACAATCGAACCATTTTCCTAAGTTATGACATGCTTTATTGATTTTATATTTTACGATAGTTAAAACTTCTTCTCATTTCAAAAAGATCAGAGTATCAACCCTGTCCAGTTTTGCTCATTTTGGCTTCTGCCATTCCCTTAGCAGTAATATTGCGATTAATATACCAATACACGCCCTTCGATCAATGGAGTTTGAACCAACATTATGATTCTTAAGCATTACTGCACAAGTGCTCATTATTTTTTTCCGAACACATTTTTAAATCGTTCTAAAATCAAACGGATAGAATCATGCTGAAAGCCTAGACAACGTGATAACTATGATTGCAAAAGTCAACAATTTTGACGGAAGCTATCAAAATCCTAAAAAAAAACCGATTGCGATTGTCACTTGTCTAGAATGTTTTATTCTAATTAACTACATGTCGTTGTTCTGAATATTAAATTAGGTAGTAAAAAAAACGTGTCATCCATTTAGGAACTATTTGCACTCTTCTCTGCACGATAATTCAACAAAAGAAGGCTTTTGTACTGCCGGGATTTGTACTAGTTTGAAACAATACACAAGCGGCCCGTTGGTCTAGTGTTATGATTCTCGCTTTGGGTGCGAGAGGCCCCGGGTTCAAATCCCGGACGGGCCCTGTTTTGTTGGCAGCAATCTATTTACTTCCCACAATTGTAATCTCCGCGCCAGTCCGAGAATTTATAACCTCAAGTTTAAAACGTTCCGTTCACAAAGTCGGCGGACATTTGAATGTTTTACCATTACTTAAGGGGTACTTCATTTTGTTCGAGGGAACTGGAATCATCTTAATGCTGGTAATTATACGGATTCAACGAATTACTCGGTCATAAGTAAACAAACGGAATGCCCTATTTACAACCGTAAATTTAGAGTCAACTCCGCGCAAAAACAAGTAGAAAGGCTACACCTAAGCTCTGAATTAAAATATTACACTTTCTTGTTTAAATAAATTAAGTATCAATTCGTTTGTTCCTTTTTTTTCTGCGGTGTATATCACATGTTTACTACTCAGTGTAAATTAACCTCTTTATATTAAACTTTTTTTTAAAACTGGCCTACTAATCACCTCTTCTCTTCTTAATTCTTGTTCTGTGAACAGAGATTGGGTCGACGATAACTCGCAACTTAAATAGATTCGGGTTATGAACTAGGAAACACCTACGTAAATTCTAGTCACTAAGCTGTCGAGGCCCTCCAAAAATGATACCTATTACTTTGATACCAAAGAATATTTTAGAAAATGTACAAACACGGAGTTCGGATACGGGCGTAACAAACTTTTCCAACAAATCAATACTCGAAATTCAAAACCGTTCATTTCAATATAATTCAATAAAAAAGTAAGTAACAAAAAGAAAATCTCTTTATGAATATTTCATTACGTTTCTAAGCACTAAGATTTATAGATTGTTGACATTAAAAATTGTAATTAAAAATAACATCAATCAGGGGATGACGGGTGGTCACATTCACAATGGTTCACTAAGTCTTGTCATTTTTGTGGTCTTTAGAAGAAAAGCTTCGGAAAAATGTGCCACAAATAATGGCGGCTAGGCATTGTCGCAGTTATACGAATGAAATGAGGAATTATCTGATGAATGTTTGTTTATACTCATTGGCCTTGAGATTGGTTCAATGTTTTTCTAGACAACAATTAAACATGCAAGGGGTCTAAAATGACTAATTAAGTGATTATTTTACGAATGGTAAAGTATGCCATTCGTAAAATGGTCTTAAAGTGACAATTCACATTTTTTTTTTATTATTCATCACTTACAAAATCAATAAAAAAAACCCACTTTACATTTAATACTTTCATAATTTTATTAATTTATTCATATTTTTGATGATATTGACTGTGTTTGTTGTAAAATTTAACTAAAATGCTAAGGAATCGACGTATTTACCTTACGTTTTGTCTTTTTGGGGCCTCAGTTGTCGTAAGC
The DNA here is from genome assembly GCA_905475445.1 of Ochropleura plecta. Taxonomy (NCBI): domain Eukaryota; kingdom Metazoa; phylum Arthropoda; class Insecta; order Lepidoptera; family Noctuidae; genus Ochropleura; species Ochropleura plecta. The sequence goes on from FR997723.1 coordinate 16,831,959, forward strand.
TACAAGTTACTTCCAGTAGCCTGTAAAGTTGGTTTCATCACTCACATTGCTATAAGATCTTTGTAAGGCCAACCAGATCCTCACCATATCTTTCATCTTTATTCTACACAATGTAGCAATACAAATAGTTTCCAGGACAGAAGACGCCGCGATTTTGGCGCATTTAATTAATAAGAGCAAGTAAACATAAACAGATCAAGTATCTAGCGTGAGCTGTACAATTTCGTCGTATTTACAGGAGAACCAGTGAAGTAAACCTGAGGACTGAGATACGCGGAAAGGAGATAGCGAGCTTCACTTATTAGGTTCTAGGTTATGCCTGCGTGGAGTTCGGTAAAAGTCTCACAGGGCCGTACGACAAAGATAAAGGTATCTTATGTGTTAATCCATTTAACAAACTATATTATGTGCCATATATCGTCTAAATCCGTTCAGCAGTTATTGCGTGAAACAGTAACATACATACTAACAAATTTTCGCTTTTGTGATATTAATGTGATAGTAGGACCCTTCTCATTTTTAATACAACTCCAAAGGCGACTGCAACCGAAAACTGTTATGGCAAAACAATGACAGAGCGCACCCAAACAACATTAGTAACAGGCGTTAAGACTAGTGTCATTTACGTTTACGTTTTGTTTACTTGTTACACGAGCTTCTGCGGGCCGGGAACATAAAGGGCAAAAGAAGGAACATTGGCGAGTTTAGTCAGTAGAAGTCTAACACATAAATCATCATATATGATGATTTCCCATCCGCATTAAATTCTACTTTTTACGCGAGCCTCCTAAAAGCTCGCTATTTCCGAGGTTATAACCCAAAGGGGTAGTCGGGTAAGTTTTTAAATTCTTCTGCGGACGTAATATATTTCTAGTTAGGAATATAGAAAGTGGAATATGCTTACAGCACGTTGAATCGTACTTCAGTTGTCGCTCTGTTTTAATAAAATCGCAAGTTCTGAGCAAAATTTCCACAAAAACGACTTGCTGATTGACGTAACAAATCAAATCAAATCATTTATTTCAATTAGACCATTAAAAGCACTTTTGAATGTCAAGAAACAAAATGAATCTACAGTCCCGGTCACAAGGCATAATAACTTGTGAAAGTACTGTAGTTGCCCATTCCAAAGCGTTGATCTCTATGGAGAAGAATGGGCAAGAAACTGGACACTCTTTTAAATTATAATATTTTTACAAAATCGTATTTACATCATTCATGTTGAGACTTTACAAATATGTGAGAACGATGTAGTACATCCAATATCGTTTGTAGCTTACGAGATAATCGCGTGGCTCCCTCTAGCGGCCGACTGATAAATTAAGATCATGGTTCCAAGCTAAAGTAACAGCGGAAATGAGACCTTATAAGTTGTAATTTGTTGTATATAGGTGCTCTCTTGACTATGGTAAAACGACTAAGGCTCAGTAATTTGGTAAGAAAATAATAATTTATTTATTTATGTACACACAAAACATTATAAAAAAGTATATAAGGAAAAAAGAGCTCGAAGGTACTGCTTATTTCATAAAGAAATCTCTTCCAGCAGACCTGCGATAGGACAGATGGAAAAATAAACACGTAGACACAGTGTGTAAAAAAACAAAACAAAACTTTATCAACATAGTTAAATTGACATACTAATAAAAATAATAAATATATATTTACATATATACTTACAATCTAAAATACTTAATACATATCCTTACTAATATTATAAAAGTGAAAGTGAGTTTGTTTGTTTGTTTGTTACCTCTTCACGTTTTAATGGCTAAACCGATTTTGATGAATTTTGGTAGATACAGAGATAGTTGGGAACCAGGAGACATAGAATTTTCTAAAAAAAAGTGGCTTGTGTGGGAGAAAGAAGGAAGAAAAGAGAAAACTTAGCGTTGCTATTACAAATCAATAAAGCGCAAGGGGAACCGTGTTACCCCGAATTTAACGCGAGCGAAGCCGCGGGCTAAAGCTAGTCTAAAATATATACAAAAAATCAAAGTATAGAGGAAAGATAATATAGGAATAAATGATTGATGAACACTTTCATCAATCATTTATTAATTTGGCACATGAAAAATTCCAATATGTTGAATACCGCTGCTCTCTTCACTAAGCCCGCACCGTAACGGCTCTGTAGCTTGCGAGCTAAATGGCGTGGCTCCCTCTCGCGGCCGGCTAATGAAATAAGATCCCGGCTCCGAGCTAAGGAATGGTGGAATTAAAACTACATAAATGAGCGGCCGCTGCTCCAAATGGGAAATTTTACAGCGCCACTGTAAATTGTATACTTTGACGCTGCAGTGACGTTTACATTTTCTTAACTTGTTCGGTAGATTGAAAGAATAAAATATAAATATTTATTGCCAGAAAGAAATTTGTACAAAACCACTTACAAATTAACAATGTCTTTAAAATTGTAACATACATCATTTGGTAAGTAGTGAAATGAACTCTGGCACCCAAGGTAAGATTTAACTTGTGTTATGGGTACCAGTGCCCTCTCATGTTTTACCTACAGACTTCCTTTCAATTTAAATTAAGATGGCTTTAAAAAAAAAGACAACGAAAGATTTCGTTAAAAAAAACTTAATTGGTCATTCATTTGATCATCCTACTTCCTACTAATAATATAAACGCGAAAGATTGTATGGATGGATGGATGTATGGATGTTTCTTACTCTTTCACGCAAAAACTACCGAATGGATTTTCATGAAACTTTACAATAATATAGCTTATACACCAGAATAACACATAGGCTACAATTCATGAAGACATATTTTATTACCACGCGAGTGAAACCGCGTGGTGCAGCTAGTATGTAGGATATGCTTGGCTATAATTTTGCATGAACATCCAAACATAACAATATAGCATTGTGTCAACCTTTTTATTTACCGAAGGTAAATTATGAAGTACCTAACTTCCCCCACTCTGGGCGGAGTGTCAGACTTTTATTGACTAAAACCCTCCCATGTTGTTCCTTTTGCTCTTTATGTTCGGGGCCGCGGTATCTCTTTCGAAAAACCCGCAACCCCGGAAAAATGGTATCACCCTTATGTATGTAAGATCAAAAGCATAACTGTATTAGGCAGCAAAACAAGTAGCCACAAAAAGACTAGATAGACTATGATAAATGCAGTAAAAGAGGGCTCGTCCGGGATTTGAACCCGGGACCTCTCGCACCCAAAGCGAGAATCATACCCCTAGACCAACGAGCCGCTTGTCAAATCTATTAAATTGATAGTCGTTTCATAGTAACTAATGATATTATGACGTCACGACATGATTATGTTTGCGCAAGTTTTTACTAACGATATATTTAATACTAGCTTTTGCCCGCGGCTTCGCTCGCGTTAAATTTGGTATAACACAGTACCTGCTACCTGCAGTTTTTGTTCTTGCGCCTTATTGATTTGTAATAGCAACGCTAAGTTTTCCCTTTTCTTCCCTCTTTCTCCCTCACATCCCACTTTTTTTTAAATAAAATAGCCTGTGTTCGTCTCCTAGTTCCCAATTATCTGTGTCTGTACCAAAATTCATTAAAATCGGTTTAGCCATTAAAGCGTGAAGAGGTAAAAAACAAACAAACTCACTTTCGCTTTTATAATATTAGTAAGGATTTGGATTGCTTTGATGTTACTGTCAAGTGGCAAGTTACAGAACTGGTACTTTATCTCTTTTGTTTACTGTACTTGCACAAACGAGTATTTGTCTCCCTAAGAGATGGCTACAAAATAAAAACCAGGCTTCTGTACAAACTTGCGACATAAACGGCCATATCTTTTGACTGCGGAAGTTTAGAGGGCTGAATTTTTCACAGCACAAAGGGACCACAAACTTGAGTATATGGTTTTTATTTCATTTCGATAGCTACACGCGTTCCTGAGATAAAGACTCTTGGTGGACAGACAGACAGATGGTCAACAAAGTGAGATACGATACGGACGAATTTTTTGACGCCCTGTAATTTTCCATTTTTTACTTGTATATATTTTTATTATTAGTTTGTGTACATTTATTTTAATTATATGATGAATATGTATCAAAAAAATAAGAAGAAACTATGTAAATGAAACAAAAAGCGGACAAAGTGAGCCAATAACGGTTCGGTTTTTTTTTTTGTAGTACGGAATCCTAAAAAGAAATAATACTCATGGTTGGAGTTTCCTTCCTTCCTAAGAACTTCAGATGAAAGTGAGGGCTTAAGAAGCCTTTTGAAAGAAGTCATCAGCCACTTGATTGATGGCACTGCGCAGATTTATTATGTTAATTCGAGGCCATTATGAAAAACTTCCTCTAATGAAGCGGTGGTTCTTTTTTTGAAGATATCATAATGGAAATCGGTTTAATGGTATTGAATTAATTATCGTCACCTATAAATGCTTTATGTGCCTTAAGCATAGTAAGAGACTAATCGACAAATAATTTTAGAATCTCTGTTGGAGGAGTCTCCCTATTTTTCATCATTTCAAATTTTGATTTTGACAACTTGGATAATATGGATTGTGCGCATTATTTTAGAACAAATATTATTGTACAGGCAACAAAGGATATTAGTAAAAGCTCGTCAGATAAAATTGTACCATGAATGTTTTCGAACAAAGTTAAACATATTTAAGTTTTTTTTTTACTTATTTCCACACTAGGAATTTCTTCTATTTCGTGGATGCGTTTACAAACATTTAAACTTATGTACACAAACAGCCAGACCAAAAACAACTATCTGAAGGCCACAAAAATATTTGTTTCGTGCGGAGATCGAACCCGCCACTCGCAGCGCTGCAGTGGATCGCTCAGCCACTGCGCCAAATTCAGCTATATCTGACGGGGCTTATCTCTTTTAATGGCTGTAAATCAAAAGTACACCGAGTTACTTTCAATCATAATATCACTCGATAAATCACATTTTCGCAATCCAATCCAGTAACCACACCAAACTGTCTTTTCGTCAATCTCAAACAAAATGACAAGTTTTCGGAGTATGCTACATCACTATTTGTATAATAGTGATGTAGCATACTCCGAAAACTTGCGTGTATCTAGTGTGTGCTAAGTTTTGATTCCCTTGTTCACGATTTTGATATACACACAAGGGGTCGAGCAGCGCCAATCCTCCACACAATATGGCAGGCACTGGGCAAGTTCACAATGGCGGCTGACACATGTATCGGCTGTCAATACCTTTGTGTTGACTGCATCTGACTTGTGGGTTAGACTGCGCCTGTCCCTGATAGATAAGCTAAGTATTTCAACGTGTAGTTCTATCAGAATCTAGCTTTTGCCGCCACACTAATCAAATTTCACATACTTCATGATTTTTGGCAATTTTAAATTGTTTTATTTGTTTTTTTTTCTTCCCGTGACCCAAGGATTGGTTTTTTCCTTGGTTAGAGGCTTATCGATGTTTTGAATGCCCTTCATAGCTGGTTGTTCGTTTACTAAACTACTAACTAATTCTAGTTTATTGTTGTGGCTACTAACTCGCTAAGGAGCTCGTGGCTAAATAAATAGTAGCCGCTCGGGTCGATCTTTAGGTTAACCGCGCTTGCCTAGGTTGGTCTGTGGATGGGTGACCACCCATTACATACCGAGTTTCCTCCGTGCCTCGGAAAGCACGTTAAGCCGTTGGTCTCGGCTGTCATTTGTAGATCTTTGACAGTCGTTAAAGGTAGTCAGTGTTCCGAAAGTCTGACAACCAGTCTTACCAAGGGGTATCGTATTACCCAGTATTAACTGGGTTGTGGAGGTCAGATAGGCAGTCGCTCCATGTAAAATTCCGATATTCAGCTGCATCCGGTTAGACTGGAAGCCGACCCCAACATAGTTGGGAAAAGGCTAGGCAGATGATGTTGTGGCTACTTACTGTATATAAGTTATTTTTATTAATCAAATAGGCGTTGGCGATAGTCCTTATTAATTTTCAAAAACATACTAACCTTAATATGTTGTAATTCTTCTGGTAGCCGGACCTAGCTGGGGTCAAGGCCAACTGTTGCATGACAGAAATCGACAAAGACACAACTGTACACACTAAGACAAGTCCAAGTTCTAACATTCGTGTAATTTTCCGCCTGGTGAGAATTTTCTTTCAGGACATGTGTGATATGGAGTTTAAAACCAACAAAACTAACGTGATTAAAAGGTTGGGTACTCCACAACCGAAGACCAGACGATGCTAAACAATGTCAGCAAAATTACATCAAGGACCCTAATAAACAGGTAGACGATACAAGTTCTACTCCAGGCATCCGACGCAAAAACTCGATAAATAACATTATTAGCGGTACAGTCGCGTATTATTGAATCAGCATCTACCCTCGCGCACCTCACAATTACTTGGTGCCTTGCCTCCAAGCTTCCAAATCATTTTAACCCTTGCCCGGCCGAGATAAGTTTATTTTGAGCCGCTTGAGTGCCGTTGTTCGTCATTCGTTTAAGTGCTTCTTTTGTGACGAACATTCCAGTGCGCCTCTCCCAATTAACCCCGGTGGAAGCTCAAAAATTAAGTTAAATACTCCGACTTTGCTGGCAGTGTTTACTTATTGGCAATCGACGTGGTAGCAATAACTTCGTAAATTAAAACTCTGCTGGGACTAATGTGCTCTCCCAGTTAGGTTGGCGAGACGGTGTTTTTCGACGTTTTGTGTGAGGCGTAGACGATAAATCGATACTCTTTCTTCTTCTTTTCGTGTCGATGAAGCTCATATTGTGTTAGACCAGTATGTGATCACACCTCATTTGCTGATAGAACCCTATCAGCAAATGTGCAGGATAAGCAGGAAAGAAGGTGGGTGCTACTTTTTTCTGAATATCAAGGAGTTGGGTACAGATAAAAGAAGATCAAAGTATTAATTTATTATCACTTGCTATCCATCTGACAGAATAATTGTATTCGGACCGATTTAAGACAAGCTAAGGGAAACATCTGTTTCAAATCCTGTGATGGCGGTCAATATTCGTTCCTTCTCTATCTTAGAGAAGGCTTTTTAACTGTGACAGTTATTGAAATAAGTCCGTTATTACTCGAACATTATAAACAGTTACCAATTTTTAATTGTAACTGGGGTACGGAGAAATGAGGAAAATATGTTGAGGAAATGTTTGTGTATGAAAGTTTATAGGTATAGAAGCAGAGGAAGACCAAAGAAACGATGGATGGACTGTGTGAAGGATGATATGACAAGAAAAGAGGTATTTAATGGAATGACGAGTAATCATAATCATTTATTCATTTATAACACATAGGTAGTTACATTACTAGGATTTTCTAAGTAAAGCTCGTTCTTGCTATGTCTTGTCATACTGACATACAAATTGAAATTATAATTTAGTAACCCAAATATAAATAATAAATATCTTGGGACAACTCACACACGGCTATCTGATCCCAAGCTAAGCAGAGCTTGTGTTATGGTAACCAGACAACTGATATACATACTTATATCATTTATAAATACATACATATGTATTATAGATAAATCACACCCAGACACAGAACAAACAATCATGCTCATCACACAAAGTTTGTCCTGGGTGGGAATCGAACCCACGACCTCCGGCTCAGCAGTCAGGGCCACTAACCACTAGACCAACAGGCCCGTCGTATGTATACTAAATATGTATACTAAAATAAAAATAAAACACATTAAAATAAAAAACAAAATATTAAATGTCAATCAAATTTTTAAAATTACATATATTATGTCAATTAAAATGAAAATTGCAATTGCAAATTATAAAATATCAAATAAAATCAAACATTTTAATTATGCAATGTCAATAATAATGGCAAAAAAACATGAATAAAAATAATGTCAATTAAGATGAGTATGTAGCAAAGACAATTTCAAGAGACAAAATCTTCAGCATGAGTAATGCAAGTTGTTGAAGATTTTGTCTGATTTGACATAGTAAATCAAACATACAATAATCCCAATTTCACAGCTACAATACATTTTCCAACAATAACTCTCCAGTGTACCTACTTGTCAAACGTACTTACACCGTAGTGTACGTTGCTACAGCATGTCTAAGTTGTAAAACTAATGCCAGCCGTGTAAACTTAGCTTACCGACACTATAAGTAGCCACATATTTCATATGGGCTCAGCTACCTGCGCCTAAAACAATCAAACAGCCACTTAAACAACGTGTTCAAACAACTACAAGTTACAAACACGCTTAGGTTTAACTAAATACCAAGTTCGGCTTAAACTGTAAGATAAGTTAGGCGCGGATACGCCATGTTTGTTGTACTTAAGCGCAGGTGGGATGTACTTAAAGATTGTTTATGAAACGGTGCGAAGATTTTCCGTGGTATGATTTTATTGTTTTCAGAGCCCTGTGTGAGGCCATGAAGAGATACCGCGGCCCCGGAATGTAAAGGGCAAAAGAAGGAACATGGGTGGGTATAAAGGTCAGTGAATGTCTGACACCCCCCCCCCCCCCCCCCGCTCCGCCCAGAGCGGAGGAAGGCTTAGCAGCATTGTAAACTGTTTATACTTACGGAGAAGTAATTTTACTGACACAAAATACAATTAAACGATTGATGACATATTGTATGTTCGTATAGATAGATAGTTGTAGCACACCAAACATCTTCGTGTCGTAAATTATGCGATGGCACTCGACTAATCCGCGGAATAAATTAATAGTACATTAAGCATCAATCCGGAATGCGCATTAATAAGTTTATACAGAGCACCGGGCGATTCGTGTTCAATGGAGCCACCCCAGCCACCCGCAATTTATTTAAGAATGTTATGTAAATTTGAACACAAGTCTTTGATCGTCCGCATCAAAAGTCCAAGCAAAAAACTTCCACTAGAGCGGAGAAAAAACGAGAGGAGCTTAAGAAAAATAATGATTTAATCTTACTTTTCGCTGTCTCGCATATAAAAGCGTCGAAGGCGGGTGGCGTGGGCGGAGGGCGCGAGAATCGGTTTTAATCTTTGCTTTGTAAAGGTGATTATGAAGGATTATAGGTTTGCAAGTATGGCTGAAATTTCGCGGCTGATGAGACGGCCCCTTCGACTCATTTATGCCATATTTTTTGGGCCGCAGGTTGGGTTGCGGTCGCCCCCCCTCTGGATACTTTACAACTTTTCCTTATTCTAGAGCCGTTCAAAGGAAAGGCTTTATTACGTTTTGTTTTGTCTTCGCCGATTGGCGTTTGTAGTGTTTCTTTTGGATGAGCTGTGGTCTCGAGTTAGACAGCCACAATTTTGGACGAAACTGTGTTAGAAGTTTACAGGGAGAAAGTTTAATGTTAAATGTACCTGTGAAATTAGACTGTTTGTAGTATCCGATTTTTTTTTTCGTAAAACAAAACTAAATTTTGTTTGAGACCCCTTTGGAAAAAGTGACAAGTAAACTCAAAAAACATATTTAGTTCCCATCAGATCACAGATAGGTTTCATAAAAGTTTCAATATAGCATGTTCTCTTTTATAATAGCGTTGAAGCCTTCTTACTGAATCGAAATAAGAAAAAGGTAAGTACATACCTACACTTGAGAGCGTTTCCATTCGTTGGATCCGAGGCAGCGAAGCGGTACAGCGTGCAGTTTTGTCATTTTTCATTACGTGACCAGATCAGGTTTGTCATTTGAAGCGATGGCGATCTCCACCGGTATAGCCTTTAGCCAACTTCCAATAAAACATCACAACTGACACATCACTCTGCAAAGGAAAATATGACTTATCGTAAGCAGTTAAGGAATGATTTCCGAGATGCATGGCTAGAGTTCAGATCTTTCAAATCAGAGCGAATGATTGAGTAAAGCTTCTCTTGTTAGATGAAGAGTGGTGCCTGTGTAAGACTTGGACTGTTACTATGAATACGTAAACGTTGGATGAAGCCACGTCTAGATGCAAAGACTTTAAATTTTATAGTATTTTCCACAGAGCAACGTTTTCATGCGAACATCTTGACGTGCTACGACGCTACGAGTGCTCAAGACGTTCAATGAGTTCGTAGCACCGTATCGCGTTTCGAGATTTAAATTGTTTTCATGTTTGTATTGAAAACACTTTCTTGGTATAACATGTTATGATATGCTGGCAGATATAGACTTACGTACGATCACACGTTTCTAGGTAATGCGATTAATTTAATACAATTACCCCATAGAATTCAGGTATAAGTAGACGGATACTTATGTAACGGCTGACTTAATTATATTGCTTGATCTCCGCGGGGCGGAGGCGGGGGGCGTCTCATCTCAATCGCAAATCGGCCATCTTGCGCCCCCGAGATCGCCGCCCGCGCCCCCCGCCACCCCCTCGTCCATTATACTTTTTAAGCTCCAATCTCGTTCATTTAAACGGTTGGCTTTAGATGGCAATCGCATTTTTCCACTGCAGGTCACGTCTCGACCCGTCTCCCGACTCGAGGGCTTAAATCAACAAAAGAAAATAATAAGATTCGTTCAAATTAAAAGTGTAATGTCGCGAAAGTGCGCGGCGCGGGTGGTTCTTAATCCCACCGCTCCTCTTCATTAGGCGAGCGCCGCTAAGGCCTCGGGAAACGCTTAAAAACGTCGCCAAGAATTTTTCTTTATTCATAACGGAGATTAAGAGAAATGCAAATGAAGCGAGGCGTCGGGGGCTACTTAGCTGTGTCAACAACGTTTCGAGCTCTCGGCGGTGAATCGGAGATTTTTTCCGCTCTGGCAGCCGCGGCACGTGGAGACTCTCAGTTGTTTTGTTTAGATAGACTCGTGCCTTCACGTAATTGGGATTGACACCTTAAAAGAAAGAAGGAAGAAGAATTAAAATGAGTATATTTCGCACAAGTGCACACAAAAAAAACTAAAATCTAAACAATAAAAAAAGATAATGCTGTCTCCATGGCTGCGCCAGACAGGCCCGCTTCAGCAAACTGCCCTAAATGTTCTTGGTATGATGAAGAACCGATCTAACGAAAGAAATATTTGGAAACTGAACTGTATCCTGGACTCCTGGACCTAATTTCGCTTAACCGATTCGTTAAGCGAAATTAGGTTTCGGCATCAGTTCACATTTTCAAAATTCAAAAGTCAAAGTCGAAATATCCACCGGTTCACGGTTTCCTAAGTCTGCCTTGTATTTTCAACTATTTAAAAACGTGAATCACCTCTGCCCACACAGACAAAGCTCAAAATCGAAAATTAGCATCTAAACAATCGCAAGATCGCAAGACAAAACATCTTACTGAAACAAAGGACAACGATTATAATAGCTTCAAGTAAGTGGCTATTGTAGAGAATCGAGTTATTTCGTCGATGGCGGGTAGTATCGATCGGGTGGCTCATTTATTTGTTCATCCGGCCTCAACGTTTATGCTGGTCGCAACTCTTTCGCGGCCGCGGACTTAGTACTTTAGTGATGGGATAGGGACGTCAAGTTTTAATACTTATCGATGTTTCTGAAAATAAACGTAGATAATTTAACAGTTTAATCTGAATTTCTGATCGACCTTTATGTCTGAGGTAGCTCGAAGTTTATTTCAGAATCTAGATCTAGACAATACTTTACTAATACATACATAAAACAAGGCCTATATCCTGTATAGGACGGTGTAGAGTTAGACAGAGGTGCAATCAATAACCGGTCACAAATACAGACTTCGTGAAAAACGAATTCCTGAAAAACCGTAACCCAACTTGACTAATACCGCAAAAATAGTCTCAGAAAAAGTACGGGTTCAAAGATTGTTATTCTTCGTTGGGGGCATGGAGAGAGTGACTTTCGCAACCCCGTGCAAGGCACGCCGCAATAGTCAAGATAAGTTCAATTTTGAGGAGTGGCTGGAGATGTATACGGCTTCCTTACCTACCGCCTGACGCAGGTCGTCACCGGACACGGAAGCCCCGGGAGGTTGCTGAACATAATCTGTGACTGGGTGAGAAACGCCCAGGTGTCACACGGGTCACCGGGAGGAGGACACGATGGAGCACACTGTGATGGTCTACCCCGCTTGGACGGAGCACCAAGGGCAGAAAAACGAACATGTATGGGTTTTAGTAATGACAAATATATTATATTTAAGTCTGACTGAAGAACCTAGGGTTGTACACACGGCAACACAACAAGCTATTCATTTCTATTATAACATGGCTTCGATTTGTATAGATATTCCGTGTGCAATGAGAGATCCGGACAAAGTGGTTTTGTTTGGTCATCGTATGTTCTTTATAAAAGCCCCTACCTGTAATCGATATAATAAAACTAATAACAACAGTATTCAGCTCAATATGCCTCGTACTAAAACTCTCGCTTCCCTTGACATTTAAACTTGCGTGGGTTTATAAAAGCCATGTCGAGTTTTCTTTGAGACGCGGCCATCGGATATATATTTTTATAGCTCTTATAACGAATTAGAAAGTACACCTTAGCCATAGAAAAGAGATACCGCGGCCCCGGAACGTAAAGGGCAACAGAAGGAACATGGGTGGGTTTAGACAGTAAAAGTCTGACACGCGCCTCCGCTCCGCCCAGAGCGGGGGAAGTTAATTGATGATTTCCCACCGGAAAAAAAGCCATAGAAAAGTTCGCCAATCTGTGGCCGGTAAGCAATGGATAGCTTACCGTCTGTCCATCCTAGTGACGACAGGCCGAGTCGACAGCGCTTTCGTGTTTCACTCGCGCCTCAAAGATATGTCAGCAAAGCAGAGGAGCCCGTCAGGGCCACTTCCTGCTGGAGTTGCGGGTTATACGAAAGCGATATCGGGGATCTGGAACACAAAAGGCAAAAGAGAGAACATGGATTTAGTAGAAATCTAACACTCCATCCCACTCCGCCCAAATCGAGAGAAGACATATGATGATTTCGCATCCAAAAAAAAAAAAGCCTTAGAATAGTCGTCCCATCGGTCTCTTAGAGTGAAGGAACAGAGAGTGCACCAGTGCCTGCGCACACACTTGTGCATTAAAATATCTCGCAGACCCCTAATCGCTAAGATTTGCCAGCATGGCGAAAACTGGTCAGGAAGACTACTTGCTATTAGATACAAAACCTGGAACCTGGATTCTACAACTGACTACAATTTATATCATCAGCACTAGTACATCAAAACAACATATCGATAAAAAACACAATAATTACAACACTATAACCCGCTCAACAGCGCAGAGTGTATTTTTATTCGGAATTTATATCTCGCTTCGAATCCCACATTATTGTCTTCCAGCATTTATTTTGTGATGGGCATTAAAACAAACCCCTTTTTCTCGTAGACGATTTCATTTTAGCTGGGTTTAGAGAATTTAGAGCTTTGATATTGCGAGCCTTGGTGGGCGGAATAATTAATTTAGTCTATTATTATTCCCTTTTCTCTAAAGATAACGTTGGATATAAAATGTAGCGATCTAAAATAAATAGCTTGGTTAATTTTAGACTTTTGTAAGTCGGTCTTTTTGAACTGACTTTGGCTGAAATCATCACATAACTTCTCCCACTCTGAAATGTCAGACTTGTACTGACTAAAACCCACCCATGTTCCTTCTATTGCCTTTACGTTCCGGAGCCGCGGTATCTCCTTCGAACAACCCGCAACCCCGGCAGGTAAGTCGGCCTTTGACTTATGTATTAGGTACGTGGGTGTATCTGTATTTTATTGAAAGTACTGCTTTTAGTATAGTTTTCGAATGCCAAAATGGACATCAGGTGTACCTTTTGGTATGTAGATTGTTGTCTTTTTAATGTGACTATAGCATTTTTTTTATGTTCTTAGGGTTTCGTACCTCAAAAGGAAAGAACGGAACCCTTATAGGATCACTTTGATGTCCGTCTGTCTCTCTGTCAATACCCTTTATCTCGGAAACGCATGGAGGTATCGAGTTGAAATTATAAGGTACTAGCTTTTGCCCGCGGCTTCGCTCGCGTTAAATTCGGGGTAACACTGTTCCCCTTGCACCTTATTGATTTGTAATAGCAACGCTAAGTTTTCCCTTTTCTTCCCTCTTTCTCCCTCACATCCCACTTTTTTTTTTAATTTGCCTATGTCCGTTTCCTGGTTCCCAACTATCTCTGTACCAAAATTCATCAAAATCGGTGTAGCCATTAAAGCGTGAAGAGGTAACAAACAAACAGACTCACTTTCGCTTTTATAATGTTAGTAAGGATACTCAACTCTGTGGTCCCTTTGTGCTGTAAAAAATTAACCCTCTTAGTCTACGCAGTCAAAGATATGGCTATTTATGTCGCCAGTTTGTACGGAACCCTCGGTGTGCGAGTCTAACTCGCTCTTCGCCTTTTTTTATCTAGTACCCTGAAACCGCATAACTTTTATACACGGTTTACATTAATGCACTTTCATTACCCTATTTCCACCTAGGTACATCCTTTTAATTAGAATTTCTTTTTCGTGTATAAGTAGGAAGCAATGTCGGATACCAAGGTACTCTGGAGCTTCTAAGTCCCAGTGCAGACTTAGTGGAACACCTGAGCTGAAGTTTACCTACAGGTTCACCTGATCCTGAAACTCATAATTTAGTTACTTATTCAATTATAATTTCTAGTCTCTTATAGTAATACCTAGCCTCTATTACATTGGGCTTCAACATAGCTAGCGAAATATGAGTGTACAGTTAGGTATGGGTAAGTTTCTTGCCCATTCTTCTCCATAGAGATCAACGCTTTGGAATGGGCAACTACAGTACTTTCACAAGTTATTATGTCTTGTGACCGGGACTGTAGCTTTAACATTTTGTTTTTTTTGACATACAAAAGTGCCTGTAATGGTCTAATTGAATGTCAGCAAAACGGAGGGGCCTGCCAGGGCGTCCGCCTGCCAGGGTTACGGGTTGTTCGAAAGAGATACCGCGGCCCCGGACCGTAAAGGGCAATAGAAGGAACATGGTGGGTTTTAGTCAGTACAAGGCCGACACTCCCCCCGCTCCGGAAGTTACTTGATGATTTACCACCCCAAAAAAAAATAGTCTAATTGAAATAAATGATTTTGTTTTTTTTTAGTACAACTCTGCCTAGCCTTAGGCTTAGATTACAGGCGTGTTGTTCTGTTTTGTTGTAGCCTCTGCTATAATCAAGACATCATATTCCACATACCACAATCATATTTCTAAGATAACGCCCGGGTGTAACTATTGTGACGATCGCCCGAAAATACGGTGGAGCACACAGTGGCGGTCTGCCCAGCTTGCCCACGTAGAGGCGATCGACGGCGGCGATCTCTCGCGTCCGGCCCTGTTCAGTCCATGGTCCGGAGCGAGAGGGAATGGAAAGCGGTCACCTCCTTCTGCGAAGTAGTCATGCTGGCGAAGGAGGTGGCCGGGCGTTTGAGCGAGAGAACCTCAAACCAACCCAGCCGTCGCGGGAGATGAATATTAAGAATCCTATTGTTTGGCGGGCTAGTATCCACAACTCCACGACCAAAGCGCATCTGGCATAGATTTTTTTTTTAACTGCCCCACACTATATTTTTTTCCTATATTGTATTAAAACTTTATGCACATGTATAAAAAAACACTGTACAACGGCGGACTTAATGCTTTGGGCATTTTCTACCAGTCTACCTTAGGGTGATGCAGAGAGAAAACAAAGTAGATGCAGGGTGCATAACAGAAAATATTCAAAAAAAATGTACCGTGGGATGATCATAAGATGATTATTGAAATCATATGACATTACATTATGATTCGCTATAGCCTCATTTATTAGCTTGCTTAGCTAATAATAAATGATCTGATCACAATAATTCATCAAATCAATACCCTTTATAAGAGCCAACCCAATCAAATAATAAAATAAAATATCCATAGACTATGAAGAGCAAACAGTAATTAAGCTAAAACACGTAATAATTTTTGTGTGGACAGCTCTCGTGAAATCAAAGCGAGCGTCCATTTTTGTTTGCACACTCGTTCATATCCCGCAGCACTGAAATCGTCTGCATATCCCTCGGATATAATAGTGTGGATACGGCTTTCAAAAGTTTTATCACACTAATTTTGTAAAGGCGGAATTTTGTATGAGTGTGTTTGTTACTCCTTCACGCTCATGCCTCAGGACCGATTTGGGTGAAATTAGGTAGGTATGTTGTTAGTTTATACCCTGGATTAACACATGGGCTTTTTATCCCGCTCTACGCGGGTGAAACTGCGGGACGCAGCTAGTAATATATATAATCTGGAATTAATATGGGCGTGATAAGTAGATGAAACATCTTTTTGTCCAATGCGAGCTGTTTCCATTTCGACCAGTTTTAAATAAGTGTTGCCTGGCACAAAAATAAGCATCAACACAAAAGTTGATCGGTTTTTATTTGTTTAGTTTGAAGGGTAGCGACAGGATTTAAATCGTGGGAAGTGCTACGCGGTCCAACGCGATGCTACGCATGCTACGAAAAACTGCACGGCGATGCTACGAAGGACTAAATTCCTTGAAATTTCGTTTTTTCCTTTTTACTTTAGGTAACTGCCCACTTTTGGGTAAATGCGTGCCCCAAGTTCTCCCATATAATTATTTACAATCTATTCACTGTTTTTCTATTTTCTACTCCGTGCGAGAGAAGTAGAAAAGCTATCTCAATACGTGAACCAAACATTAGCTTTTCTTCATCTGTACTACTACTCTTCATATGTCACATTTGGCAAAGTCTGCTCCACACTTACAAACCGATAGTATCCCAAGCTTAATTTGATTAGCGACCACAAGCTGCAGAGTGCGCCCTCGATGGCCACGTCAACTTTGCTCATGAATTTGTATCAAGTGTTATTCGTATTTACATAGCGGTCGTATTCATTAACATTATAGTGGGTGATGGTCATTTAGGTAGGTATTATTATAAGATTAAAGAATGCCAATAATGTGATTGTCAGTAGCAATTAATCCACACATTAATTTTATATTGCAATTTGTGTGTATATTTTTGAGTTTTGTGTGCAATCCTTACCAATATTATAAAAGCGAAATTGAGTTTGTTTGTTACGTATTCAAGCCTAAATGGCCAAACCGATTTTGATGAATTTTAGTACAGAGATAGTTGGGACCCTGGAGACGGACATAGGTTTTTTGATTTCTTTTACAGTTAAAAATGAGGGAGAAAGAGGGAAGAAAAGGGAAAACTTAGCATTGCTATAACAATAAATAAGGTGCTAGGGCAAAAACTACAGGTAGCAGATACCTGCAAATCAGGAAAGGGGAACTGTGTTACCCCGAATTTAACGCGAGCGAAGCCGCGGGCAAAAGCTAGTAAAAAATAAGAATCACATGGCAACATTAGTGGCGGTATGTGAGTGTACTATTACCGCACACCTCTGCCTATCCCTTTTTACGGATGGGAAATCATAAAATAACTTCCCCCGGCGGGGACGAGGGGGAGTGTGAGACTTTTCTGACTAAAGCCCACCCAGGTCCCTTCCTTTGCTCTTTATGTTCCGAAGCCGCGTTATCTCTTTCGAACAACCCGCAACCCCGGCAGGCAGTGGTCCCAGCAGGCCCCTCTACTTTCTTCTACATCTCTTAAAGACGCACGTGGAACCCGAACGCGCTTTCGACACGGTCTGTTGTCACTAAACGGCCAAACGGTGAGCCACACTTTGCTTCCCGTCCAGAGATCCGCATCTACGGTGGCCGGGAGTCGTCTCGCTGCGCCCGACGCCCGGAGCGTCTCCCGCGGGGGTTGAGTTTGTTTGAAGTTATCTCTTTCAAACGTTTTGCCACCTCCTTCGCTAGCATAACTTCTTCTCAGAAGGAGGTACCCGCATCCCATTCCTCCTCGTTCTAGACCAGACCGGACGCGAGAGATGGCCGCCGCCGATCGCCTCTACGTCTACCTAACCCTTCGGGGATTACAGGCTGGATGTTATGTGTGTTTGTTTATTAATTTGACTGTGAAGAAGTTTACCTAATGGAAACGAAAAAATATAATATGCTTAGTGGCTAATTTCTTCTCAATAATGATAGTTAAACTTTGAAATTTTAATTAATTGTGCTAGCGGGGCGTGGATATACGGTACGAGCCGATATATGTCGATTATTTTGCAAATACACTAGGTATTTAAAACTACACCAAAAGTAAAACTTGAATATTCGACGAAAACAAAACACTACATTATGAAGCATGTAGTGACATCTATCACCATAATTAGGAAACGCTACAACTGTAACTACTGCCATCTATGATTGGATACTACAACTGCTTGGAAACGTATCTCACGTAATGAATGACTCACATAGAAAACGATGGTCCGCTAGAAATGTTGGTGGCATAATAGTACATATATTAGCCGTTAGATGGCAGACAACGACTGATGGGCACAATTTTTTTTGCAAATTATTACATAATTTTATTTTCACGCTGCTGCGCTGTGATTTAATTGTTTTTGTATATCAAAATGGAATATGTTTTTCAAAGGTTGTAACTTAACTTGATCTCGGCCTTGCGACCTGCCAATTTTTTTTTTTTTTTTCATTTGCCAATTTAATTATTCCTTTTTTATTTTTCACACTAAAAAGTCGCATACCTATTTTTGGTTTTACCAGAACATAGTTTTCGACAGAAGTAGGTATTTACTTATGTACTAAAAGTACCAAAATAACAACAGAGGAAGTCAGTAAGTAAAGTAGCCACTCGACACAGTCACGACACCCATCCAACAGCTGACCATGGCAACGGACGCTTAACCTCGCAGATAGATCGACCTTCTCGGTAATCTGTGACGAGCCCCCCGTTTGTTTACACAAATTAAAATTGCAAAATAAATGGCCTAGCAGACGTATCTTTAAGGGGAATGACTACAAATGGCTGTTGGTCAAAACTTGATCAGAAGCCAATCCAGACAACAAGGACCTAAGCAGTCAGTGTCATCGACTTTTTGGTAGTAGACTTTCGAATATGGCTCTTATTATTTTGATGCTAAGAGGTGATTTTCTATTAATTAATTACCCGACTCATAATACCTATGACAATATCACTTTATCCCATATTAATGGTATTTTTTATGAAAAGCTCCTATTGGCATCTAGATAAGTACTTCCAAATCCTGCTGGGGTTGCGGGTTGTTCGAAAGAGATACCGCGGCCCTGGAACATAAAGGGCAAAAGAAGAAACATGGGTGGGTTTTAGTCAGTAAAAGTCTCATTCACTTCCCCGCTCCGCCCAGAGCGGGGGAAGTTATTTGATGATTTCTCATACAAAAAAAGACTGACAGAAAAAAAAAGTACTTCAAAATCAGCTATCAACGAATGCTGACCTCATGCTTAATTAGCGTCATCCGTCACAAAAACAAAAAAAAAGAAAAGTACAGTGTGCAAAAACCGCTTCCAACCGGCAAACTACTTAAAAACATTTACTCAGATGACATTACAAATTAAACAATCGATAATTTAAGCACCAGCCATAACCAGTTTTAGTTTTTAAAGATAGCAGTAACCGGTTCAGTGTAGCCTATTTACTGCTAGTTACTGTTCGCTCCATGACCTGTGCTGTGCGTGATTGACCGTATCTTTTGACACTGGGATATCGATTTCTGGTTTGAACTGAATTTTGTTTTTCACTTTCGTACTGTATCTAAGACATACAATTATTCACGCCTTCTTTCCGTGGAGCCGTGTATGTATGCAGCTATTTAAGAAGACACTGCATAATACCTCGTACTGCGAATTAGGAAAGGCAATCTTTAGCTCTCGAGATTTCGATTCTCAAACATCTCCATTAATGTTTTGAGATCCATGTCTCGTGGAAGGAAAACCTTTCAAAATCAAAATAATTTTGTTGGTTACATGATGCATCCTGAGCACTTTGCTAATCAAAATAACATGTGCGTAAGCAAAATAACATACTATATGTTTATTAAATCCTAACAACACTGATAATAAATAGCTTGTAGTCCACTGCAATAAACCTCTGTGTTCCACTCTGCTATCATAATTGAGGAAGCCACATCAATGCGAATCAATCACTACATGACAGGACAACGTATACACTATCACCTTGTCGACGCCTAGCCTAAGTTATTATTACTTAGGGGTTATTAAGGGGTACCTACTAGTATAGGTTTGGGGTCGCGGGTTGCTCTAAAGAGAATAAGTACATAACTTTCTTATTTCGAACTAATTGTTAACACTACAAGCTTCTGCTACTCCTGAACAACAAATATGTATAAGTAATTACTAGCTTTTGCAGGATTTTTAGCAGGTACCTGCAAGGTACTAGAGCGGGACTAGTCTTTGTTGATTTCCCATCCAAAAAAGCATCGGTTTTAAGGTTTCGTAGCCAAATGCCTAAATTGTTTTTTTTTCTTTTAATTCGGAAGGGTAATCATCAAATGTCTTCTGCGTATACGGAACCCTTGTAGATTCGTCCGTATTGTCATACGGCAATAAAATGGCATATGCTGTGTTCAGCATATGCCATTTTATTTGGCACAAGTTGACAGTTGGAGAGTATGTCTCTTCTATGACCGCTACACAAACGTGATGTGAAGTAATAAAAGCAAAAAAAGATAGATACAACTACATGAAAAATCAATGGACAGTGGGTCGCGGTTGAAGAAACATTTGCTTCTAAACCTGTAAAAGGTGTCCCCCTCTAATTTCTAAAGTAAGAGATATCTTATTCTGATAAAATTGGGATTAGTAGAAGTTTATTTTTTTTTCGGATTTGGGACTCTTTCGTTATAATGTAGCAGTAATTTTTGATATTTATTAACATAATAGAAAAATAAAATTTAATTGACATATTTGGAGGAGACTCAAAAATATTCCCTCTTATAAATTATTGTATTATTAAGTGCTACGCCTTTTTTTATTTGGGGTGGGAAATCGTCAAATAACATCCCCCGCTCTGGGCGGTGCGGGGGGGGCGTGTCAGACTTTTACTGACTAAAACCCACCCATGTTCCTTCTATTGCCCTTTATGTTCCGGGGCCGCGGTTTCTCTTTCGAACAACCCGCAACCCCGGCAGGCGGAGGCTCTGGCAAGCCCCTCTGCTTTGCTGACATCTCTTTGAGGCGCGCGTGAAACACAAACGCGCCGTCGACACGGCCTGTCGTCAATAGACGGACGGACGGTGAGCTACCCATAGCTCACCGTCCACAGGCCCGCATCTACGGTGGCCGGGAGTCGTCTCGCAGTGCCCAACGCCCGGGGTGTCTCCCGCGGCGGCTGGGTTGGTTTGAGGTTCTCTCCCTCAAACGCCCGGCCTCCTCCTTCACTAGCATGACTGCTTCGCAGAAGGAGGTGACCGCTTCCCATTCCCTCTCGCTCCGGACAATGGACTGAACCAGGGCCGGACGCGAGAGATCGCCGCTGCCGATCGCCTCTACGAGGGCACGGCGGTGCTCCGCCCAAGCTGCGCAGACCGCCACTGTGTGCTCCACCGTGTCCTCCGGGCGATCGTCGCAATGGTGACACACGGGCGTTTCCTCCCGCCCGATTATGTGCACGAACCTCCCGAAACTTCCGTGTCCGGTGAGGACCTGCTTCAGGCGGTAGGTGAGGACGCCAAGACGCCTCTCCAACCACTCTTCAAACAGGGGACTTACCGCCACTATCGTGGCGTGCCCTGCACGGGGTTGCGACAGTCGCTCTCTCCATGCCACCATGAGATCGTACCGGAGGTCTGTCCGCTGAACGGTAATTTGCCGCGGTAGCGGAGTTTCCCCCCGGTGTAGCGCCTCTGCGCGCCACTCATACAGGCGCGCGAGGACTATCGCCTCCAGATCCCATGGTGAAGTGCCACGCCCTAAGTCAACCCTTTGCATGCCAGTCCTACTAGCACTTGACCTGTTTTTTTTTCAATAAACATAAATATACACAAAATCCATAGAAATACATAGAATCTTCACAAATATCAAGTAAGAACCTAAGTAAAACAGTTTGTTTACTTACATAGAAAATACTTAAGTAAAAAAATAATCAATCGAGTTCTTGCAATTTTGAAACAAGGGTCGATGAAACCGGGGTTTCGGGTTGTTCGAAAGAGATACCGCGGCCCCGGAACATAAAGGACAATAGAAGGAACATGAGTGGGTTTTAGTCAGTACAGTTATTTAAGGACTTTCCAGCCGCAAAAATAAAAGGTGCGATGAGGGGACCAAAAGATGGTCGTCTTGCATATGCCATCTAAAACTATAATAGTCTTAGTCTAACTAATTACCTACTTAAATCAATCACATTTCATGGACATCACTCAATGACATTTTACTATTTCCGGAAATGATTTGTATTGGCGAAATCCTATTACGAAACACCTCCTAACCTTGTGTCGGCTTGCTTTGTTAGAATATGTATAACTTGAATTAGGCACTTAAGTAATCATTTTATTTATAATCTTGTTATTATATTTGACGGAGATTCGTCGTCGGATGGTCGAGACATCATGGCGGAGGACACGAAATGATACTCGCAAAACTTTTGTTAACACTTGTATTGTCCTTTCACAAAATCAATAAAACAAAATAACTAAAGATGCTAATGATCGATACAGATTTAAATCAGAAACGCGGTAAGTTCGGTACAGGCTGGCAAAACGACCTCTCACGCTCGTGTCCATCCAAAAAGTAACGTCTCTTCAATCTCATTCCTCTAATGCCCACAAATGACAACTGACAGCTATCAAACCAGACTTGCCACACCGTACCGACCTCACCCAAGCCTACTGCTTGACGTTTCCGACAACCGATAATAGATGGCGTTGTTCTAAAATAACGATTTCAATCATTTCTCTTTGTTGATTCTGCGACATATTTATAACTTTAAGTTGATAAAATGTAAATGCTATTTATATTTATAAGTAAATAAAATGTTCGGGCCTGCAGAACACAAAGGGCAAAAGAAGGAACATGGGTGGGTTTTAGTCAGTATAAATCAGACACTCCACCCTGCTCCGCCCAGAGCGAGGAAAGTTACTTGATGATTACCCATCCGCCAAAAAAAAAAGTTATTAAAAGGTAACCTAAAGATTTGGATAGGTAGGTAGGCATTCGAAAACTGTGACGTATTTATGTATCTTGCATACACTTATCTAGTCTGTAAATAATAATGATTAACTCATTAGATATCAAAGCTATAAACTTTTATGAAGTTAGATTACCAAAAATGTCACGGTCACCTAATCTAAAAAGCTCCATCTGGTCAAACAAAGAGGAACTAATCTACTTACTCACAAATTAAGTATTAAGTACTGATTAAAATTAAGTTCAAAGACCTTCTATCGTCATTTGCACAAATCGTGACGATCTTTACAATAGTGATGTAAATTTCTACATAATACCTACTTATACCAATGTTTATATTGCGTGAAGATAATAGCAAATAGCAACTAGTACCTAAATTATTCTTTTCATTCGTGATTATTTATCAATATTCCCACAAAGATGACCTTAAGTAGGGTAATAGAGTTTAAACAAACAATAACTCATGATTACAAAGACACAGATTCGATTGACAGATTCGATTTGCTATATTTTGAGTCTCTCTCCTTCTATACTACGGTGCAGGTGACATTAGATGAAAAGGAATCATTAAACATGTCTGTGGGCAATCCCATACGGCTATAATATGACGATCCCCGCCCGGAACAAATATTTCTATGGCCTATAGATAGTTGTGTCAGGTCTGGCTGTTAGTGTAATTGAGTTTGAATGTTTGTAAACGCACCCACGAAACAGGAGAAATTCCTAGTGTGGGGCAACGTTTTAAAAAAAAAGAATATTCAGGGTAAGCCAAAGTAAAAGTAATTGTATTGTATAAACACAGCAGATCGCAAAATAGCTCAAGAGAGCAGTTTGGGCCTAGAGGAAAGGCAATGACTGATAAGTCATTTTACAGAGACAATCTAAACTTTTTCAGATTTTTTAACGTTGCCCCTTACTATTAGTTTCTCCTGTATCGTGGGTGCATTTACAAACATTTAAACTCATGCGCACAAACAGACAACCTGGAAATACTACCTACCTGTAGGCCATACAAAATTTTTGCTGTGCCGGAATCGAACTCACACCACGTAACGCAGCAGTCAATCGCTCAGCCACTTCGCCTACCCTATACCAAACACGAACTTTACAAAAAAAAACAAAGCAAATTGTTCCATCGACATGCGACACTGCTCTAAAAACTGTAAAGGAAAACATCAAGACCATAGATATCAGAAAGAAGTTTATAATATTTTCTATGATCCAATGATGAATCCTAAAACTTATCACATAACGTTATCATGTTGGTTTCGTACAAACTTACGACATATACAGCCATTTTTTTTGACTGCGTAGGTTTAGTTAGAGGGTTGATTTTTTCAGAGCTCCAAGGGACCTTAGACTTGAAGTATATGGCATTTCAACTCGTTACCTCCACGCGTTTCCGAGATAAAAGGGTCTTTCTTGGTCTTGACAACAGAGTATAAGGTATAAGGGTTCCGTTTTTTCTTTATAGGGTACGAAATCTTAAAAAACAAATGTATTTACCGGAAAAAAAATGTTAACAATGATCTACCCAACACGAGTAACCGTTTCGCGTAAATATCTTCCACCTCATGTAATAAACTACGTGTAATCTTTGTGGAGATATCAACTACCTAGACCCTATTCTACAGTGTCGTCATCGAAGAAAACAATATTATCGGATAGCAAATTAATACCTATTAAGTAGTTTTATTGGAATACAATCCCCTATGAAGTAATAATAGCTGATAGCGATAACCTGCTCAGCAACCGTGATGATAAAACTAAATTCCTGAGTCTCAACATTTACTTAGGTAAGTAGTAAGACATGCTACCCTACCATGACGTCTTAAAGCAGAACTTATTCCGCTGAGGGAAAGAGACAGAGCTATACAGGGTGTCTAGCACCATCTCTTTCCCTCAGTGGAATAAGTTCTGCTTTAAGACGTCATGGTAGGCCTACTCGCCTCGCTTTGTTCAGATTTATATACAATGAGAGATCCGCAATAAATGTGGTTTGGTTGGTCACTTTAGGTTTACGTTTTAAGAATAAAATGTCACTTAGGTACTTGAGAACAATAATTATTACTTAAATACTAAATTGGGTTTGACAACATCCGTTAAAAACTAACTGAAACTTTACCACTCAACGCATTCTTCCGGCTAAGCTGGGTTTTGAATGCATTGAATGAGTGTATTTTGCGTTCTTATGCCTCAACTAAGTCGTCAACCACTTGTAATATTACCCTTTTTAGCCTTAGCATAGTATAGCAATATACCTACTACCCTCCTGAAGCTTATTTCATGCTTAAGGTGAGAGCGCTATGGTAGCCCTTATGGTAGTAGTAAGTACAGAAGGTCTTTAATGGTTGGTTAGAAGCCAACATAACCCACACCCCCTCCCCGAGATGGAGGTTGCCAATGATGATTTTCGCGCTCAAAAAAAAAAGAAAAAGCGTGGGCTCCTGCGAAATAAAAAAAAATACGTTTTATAAAATTTATAGGTCAATGTCGGATTGTATGTTGATTAAAATATAAATCGCGGCCGAGTGAAGCCGCGGGCAAATGCATATACATATGTATAAGTACTTTTATTTTAATAAATAATTAGTACAAGTTCGAAAAATAAACTGCGACAGACAATAAGAGCTAAGCTTTGATTTTACAAAGCTCGATATAGAATGTCGTGCACTTTGAGTGACTTCGCGAGAGTTCTTATCCGACTTCAAAAAAGGAAGAGGTTCTCGTTTCGACTGTATTTCTTTTTGTACGTTTGTTACGCGATTTCTCCATCGATTGTGGGCCGATTTTCAATTTTCTTTTTATTATCGAAACGGTATCCCATATGAATTTTATCTAAAGTCCTCTCGGTAATTTATTAGTTATCTTGTAAAACACATATTTTCGCTTCCAATGTATATGGACAAATTATGCTAATATCGCTTAGTGGTAATGAAAATTAATACTCGAATAAGAATTTGTACGATATAGGTACATTGTACCACAACTAAAAAGGCTGAAAAAAAAAGAAACCAACTTCCAAAATCGACTTCCTTCTTTTTTCGATAAAAGAAGTCGCGAATCGGCCCAGAGCAAGTGGAGCCATTTGATAATTTCCTATCCGGAAAAAACTTGAGAGGTGTCAAGGGACACCCAGATGGAACGAAGTTATTATTTATTACGTACAAAAAACCTGTATACACTCAACAAAAATAATCGTCGCGACACCACATTGTTCAACGCGAAATAGAAAGACGAAACGAAAATTACTAGCTTGCTTTCTATGAGAGGGAGAGAGAGAGAAACAGACAGAGAAACAACAACAAAACACAACTTTATATAAAAAAACAACTATAGCAAAAAGTGTCGTTACATCTTTTAGTCTTAATTTTTTCCGTCTAGCCCCCTTTCGCAATAAGGAACTTCGTTCCAAAAACGTCTGGCAGGCCGCTGGGTGCATGGTATAATCAAAGATACCCGCCGATAGTTAACCGCTCTAACAAAATAATACCAAAACGATACCAGTTGTAATGTGGATCAATTTTAACATCTAAATATATCTAGAGCAGTTCAAATCATTTTCTTGGCAAAGTGTCCAACCCTGACCTGCTCCATTGTATAAATCTACACGTGTCAAAAGAATTCAATACATACATAGTTAGCGATAATGTATCGTGTGTACGAAAACGTATTTAGTTCAATCATACGCAAAAAGAGACTGGAAAATATTAATTTTCCGAAGATTTTATGAAACATTTGTTATTGGAACGAAGTTCCTTATTGCATGTTCCGAAAGGGGGCTAGACGGAAAAAATTAAGACCAAAAGTTGTAACGACACTTTTTGTTATAGTTGTAAGCCGTACGACGTGCGCGTGTTTCTCTGTCTGTCTCTCTCTCTCTCTCTCTCTCTCTCTCTCTCTCATAGAAAGCAAGCCAGTTATTTTCGTTTAGTCTTTCTATTTCGCATTGAACAGTGTGGTGTCGCGAAGATTGTTTTTGTTGAGTGTATACAGGTTTTTTGTACATAATAAATAATAACGTCGTTCCATCCGGGTGTCCCTTGACACCTTTGAAGTTTAATTGATGACATTGCCGGCCTAGCTTCTTCTCATTTTTGTTGGTTCCTGCTTCCAGTCTTACCGGATGCAGCTGAATACCAGTATTCTACATATGGAATGACTGCCTATATATCCTCCACAACCCAGTTAGTGCTAACTAGGTAATGCGATTCTCGATACCCCTTGGTAAGACTGGTTGGTTGTCAGACTTTCGAGTTTGTCTGATCTGTAACGATTGTCGAAGAAATAAATATCAGCCTAAACGAACGACTTAAAGTGCTTTCCGAGGCACGGAGTAAACTCGGTATGTAAGTAATGGGTAGTCACCCATCCACGGACCAACCTAGGCAAGTGCGGCTTAACCTTAGTCATTTAGCCGCTATTAATTGGTTGTTAGTGACAGTGGTCCTCGGTTTAATTAAGAGAATAATAATATAATTATAATGATACATCAACAATCTTACAAAAATGTTTGGTGCCATTAGTATTCTGAGTTTACGGAATATTTGCTTGGAAAATGTACGTACATGTATTTCGGCTGGAGCCAGGACTTGGTGAAGGCAAGTGGCCTCATGAGGTCATCCGGGCAGGACCTTGACCGATTCTCGGACATGTTGTATCAAAAACCTCAGTATATTGTTGATAACTGATTTATTAATACAAAATTACAATCAACTAATCGTTTCACTAATAAACTTTCACAATAAATTGTATTTATGACTCAGGTGTGATCCGCATCACAATTCCGAGGTGTTGACACTGCGACTGCTTCGGTAAAACTGACTTGTGCCCGCTAGCGCGCCGCCTTATATTACTCGTCCCCCACCTCGCCTGACTCATGGAGTGGTACGATGATGTCACATTGCGCACGTGCACGACGCACGTGCGCCGTTGCAGCTGTGTTTGTCTTCTCAGCGCCGACACGGCCATTCTGCACAAAGGTCGCCCTCGACCTTAAACAAAGAAAAACTGCGCAGAATATCAAGGTTCAACTATGTCACACATTACAAACGTAAGGAGGCTCCCGTCCTCATCTCACATACGATACACATTGGGAAGTAAGGAGGCCCCTGTCCTCAACTTACGGATAAAGCATACTTGCAAACATAAGGAGGCCCCTGTCCTCAACTTACGTCCAGTACATACCACAAAGTAAGGAGGCCCCTGTCCTCAACTTACACTCAACACACATACTGCAACCATAAGGAGGCCCCTGTCCTCAACTTACGTCCAGTATATACCACAAAGTAAGGAGGCCCCTGTCCTCAACTTACGCTCAACACACATACTGCAACCATAAGGAGGCCCCTGTCCTCAACTTACGTCCAGTATATATCACAAAGTAAGGAGGCCCCTGTCCTCAACTTACGTTTAATACATATCGCAAAGTAAGGAGGCCCCTGTCCTCAACTTACGTCCAATATATATTGCAAAAATAAGGAGGCAACTGTCCTTAAGTTATATTATGAACAAGTTATGCAATACTTTTAGAACAGTTATGGAGTAATGAAGTTTTTTACCTTTACTACTGTAGACTTTCCTCCAGAAGTTGAGTCGAAGTTAGCAATAAGACTGCCAAGACTGACAGAGTTGGACGGTGTAGTTTGTCTACACTCGGTTGTTCCGCTAGTTACTAGTTAGCTGCACCCCTTCTACGAGCGTGTCCAAGCGCGCGCGCGAAGACGAATTCTTAGATGGCGCTGTTTGCATTGTGCCATCAATCCACGACACGGCCATCCCTGACTAGCACCCGTCCTCGGATGTAGTTCCTGTGGACAAAATATGCTCAAAGAGTAATCTAGCTCGGCTTTCCTGCCAATAAAAACAAAAGGTATCTGGGTATAGTTATCAACTTTAATGGTTTTACTATGCCCTGTCACAGTACTCCCTGCTCCACATAATTCATTGAAAAGAAATCCGATCAACAAGTTACAAAACAAAGTATCTAACAATTTTATTACTTTTTATCATAGTTCATAAGCAACGCATACTCAAATCTAATTCTCGAGAAACTTTGTGATCGGGGATCTCCCTCACACGATCATGAAGGTATTTGTATATTTGCTTAGAGTCAAGCGCCTTTAGTCGGTATCTATCCCCGTCTAACACTTCAATGATCTCGAATGGGCCTTTGAATTTAGGAACTAATTTTGTTGGAGTCTTTTCCCTCAATTTAATTAAAATAATCATTAACAACTAATTTAGAAACGTGAACCTTATTTTTATGAAATCGTTTTTATCGTAATTAGCATTTTTTTTTTTTTTGTAAAATTCTGTGTCGCATGCCCTCTCATCTCATCTAAATTAACGTCAGTCACGTCATTATCAACGGTCACTACGCCAAGAGGACGTGCTACCCTACGATCATTAACTCAAAAGGGCCAGATTCAGTCACCCTATTAATAGTGGAGTAAATGGCCAACTGAACCTCTCCCAATGGTTCCTGCCAAGAGCCGTCACGACTAGTCTTTACAGCTGTCAACATAATTTTAACATAATCTTTGATGAGAGAGCATTCGGCACCAGAATCGTAAAAATGGATACGACTCACCAGAATTCATCAGCGTACCGCTGGCATTACTGACTTGCTGTACCACCATCACAGAATGCTGCAAAGCTACTGGCGTTAATACCTCCTCCCGCTCCTCGGCCAAATTAACCCTCTCAGCCTCATCTGCCATCCTCCCGAAGCAGGACGACTCAACATGTCCAGTCCCGCCACAGCAATTACCCCCGGGCTCCGGACGCTCTGCGCGGCTCAAGGACTCGCTGGAACCAACGGCCCAAGACCGCCCGACCGCGTCCTCCCACCGCCCCTGCCACAATGTGCCCGTACATGTCCTGGCTTAGTCACAATAAATGAGACCACAAGAGCCATTGTAGCGAAGGGCTGCCCTCTAGGGGGCGTCCTCTCGCCCCTACTATGGAACCTAATAGCGGATAGCCTAATCCGATGCCTAAACGCCGAAGGCTTTTACACCATAGGCTACGCCGACGACATCGCTACCTGATGCGCCAAGCCCTAAGAATAATGGAAAAATGGTACGAAGAATACGAGCTAACCGTAAACCCCTCCAAAACCGAACTAGTCCTTTTTACTAGAAGAGGAAACTGACAACACTACAGCTGCCGATTTTCTTCGGCACCACGCTAAGCCTAGCAACTGAAACCAAGTACCTGGTCGTTTATCTGGACAAACAACTAAATTGGGCAACACACTGACTATATCACCACCAAAGCTAGCATATCCCTATAGCAGTACAAAAGACTACTCGGCAGGAATTGGGGTATAAGCCCCAAAATTATGCACAGGCTGTACCCCACAGTCATCAGACCCATAATAACATACGGCTGATGATGATGGCCCAGAACAGAACTGAGCACGACCCAAAAAGACCTAGAAAAACTGCAACGCCTTGCCCGTGTAGCGATCACCAGTAGCATGGGAAACCGCACGAACAGCAGCCCTACAAACAATGCTAGGGCTCTCGCCCCTACATCTCACGGTACAGGAGGAAGCGGCTCTTGCGGCTTCAGACTAGAAGTCTCTGGCACACTGAGTAATGACTCCAGGATAAAGCACACCAAAATCAAAGCAGGAGCCGTCTAAAGGCAACCTCTGTAAGCAGCACCGACCGATAAGATCACCAAGATACATTGCCTCCAAAAACATTACGACATACAGCTCACGGAGGAACCATGAGAATACACGGGATCAAACAAACTGAGAATATAATACAGATGGCTCGAAAACCAGAACGGGAACAAGGGTTGGGGTCTTCTCCTACGACCTAAACATTAAAATTTCTAAACCACTCGGAACGCTCAACACAGTCTACCAGGCTGAATGTATGGGCATTATTCAGGCCGTCGTAGCCATCGAGGCCAGAGGAGTCGCGGACACCAACAACCGAATACTCTCCGACAGTGCCTCTGTTCTTCAGTCCCTAAACAATAGCTGCTTCAACATAGCTCTAATATACGAATGCCACAACCTACTAGAACGAATGACCGCACACAACCGCAATACATTAACCTTACAATGGATCAAAGGACACAGTGGCTCCCTAGGCAACGACGCAGCGAATGAACTCGTCAGACGGGCGTCCATCTCTCCAGCACTAGGACCGGAGCCAATTGAACCCATCCTTTTCAGCCAGATACGCAGCTGGCTGAAGGAACACACCTTTTCGAATGTACAGGAATCACTGAAATCCGGAAAGTGACACTGGATATACTAGGGTCACTTGCGGACGCCCTCAAGAACCCATCTGCTTCTGGAAGGAGGTGGGCTGGCTAGAGTATGCGTAGAGTAGCGGCCATCAGGTGCATGGCATACGCACAATGGTCCATTGCAAGGACTAGGTGTGGAAACCGGACCCCCCTCCAAGAAGCGGAGTCCACATGAAGAAAAAGAAGATGTCCTGCTTCCTACACCCAAAACAAAGCATATGACCGTCTCCAATGCTTCTCAATCCCGGTCGCTTTGCAGGGGTTTCATCCCGTCGAAGCTCTCGTTGTTCGACTGCAGCCGCCACCGAAACCAATTCGGGAACTGAGGAACATTAACCAGACAACAAACGCAATCTAAGGAACTCATCGTTGACGCAGCCAATCATGGCCCCCACAGCATCCCCGTCCTTGTCACCATCAATGACCCGTCTCCAGACAGGGGCCCGGTTGTCGCCAAAGGCACCGGTACCCTCCTCCATGTGAGCACTCGGAGCCGAGGAAGCTCCGAGGTCCATCCCGCTTCTGATTTCGGCTGGAGCCAGGACTTGGTGAAGGCAAGTGGCCTCATGAGGTCATCCGGGCAGGACCTTGACCGATTCTCGGACATGTTGTATCAAAAACCTCAGTATATTGTTGATAACTGATTTATTAATACAAAATTACAATCAACTAATCGTTTCACTAATAAACTTTCACAATAAATTGTATTTATGACTCAGGTGTGATCCGCATCACAATTCCGAGGTGTTGACACTGCGACTGCTTCGGTAAAACTGACTTGTGCCCGCTAGCGCGCCGCCTTATATTACTCGTCCCCCACCTCGCCTGACTCATGGAGTGGTACGATGATGTCACATTGCGCACGTGCACGACGCACGTGCGCCGTTGCAGCTGTGTTTGTCTTCTCAGCGCCGACATGTAAACAAACAATAAAATTGATAAATGACTTATAATTATGCATTCACGCCCCAACGACATAATTAACTCGGTGCGATAATAATTTCTTGGGATAGGGCTTGCGATTCGAAAATACATACTTACATTAAAACAATTCTGAAAATACCTTAATTAAGTATTTAAACTTATTCGTGGAAGCTTTCTTCCCTTATGAAACCTTTTAAAACTTTAGAAATATTTACTTAACTACTAGGAGCAAGTAATAGAAACTGTGTAATTTAGTTCAAATACTGTTTTACGACTGTAAATAAAGGAAAATTTACATTTACACTCCAGCATTTTATCACTTCTAAGATACACTTGTATCGTAAGAGCATCATTCAAATATTAACTTTGTATTACTTCATCCAAAGTTAATATTTGAATGTAAACAAAATCATACCGATTTGACTTGCGAAATTTGTTATTTTCACATCAGTCAAACTAAATGGTAAAGTCCCGATTGGTCTCCAACTTGATTGATAAGGTACCCAACAAAAACTTTAACCACTTGCCTTCTGCACTGATGATGTTAATAATTATACAAGGCTCTTTGACGTATGGGGTGACTATGTACAATCTGGAGTCTTTAAAATACCCTTTTTTCGAGGATAGAAAATCGATCAAATAACTTCCCCCGCTCTGGGCGGAGCGGGGGGGAGTGTCAGACTTGTACTGACTAAAACCCACCCATGTTCCTTCTTTTGCCATTTATGTCTCGGGACCGCGGTATCTCTTTCGATCAACCCGCCACCTCGGCTCTTAAATGACGGCACGGTTGGCGGAGTGGTTGAGCGATCGACTGCTGCGCTGCGTGTTGCGGGTTCGATCCCCGAACAAATATTTGTATGACCTGCAGAGAGTTGTTTCGGGTCTGGCTGTTTGTGTATGTGAGTTTAAATGTTTGTAAACGCTCCCACGATACAGGAGAAAGGGCAACGTAAGCAAGCAAGCAACGTTTTTATTAAAGAAAAAAAAATACCCTGACAACATAAGCATTGCCAACCCACTAACTCCAATTTCAACTGCCAAACAGAACAGAACCCCGTCCCATTTCGCCAAACTGGTATCTACCTACAGACGAACACTCTTTGTTAAAAAAAGCCTTTGTCCTCCACTATACATCGAAATGCTACTCGTTACACACTCACAATTCAGTACAACACATTTACAAACAATGCCCGATGCAATAACACACGTAGAAGGTATATCGATCGACATCATAATACTAATTATTACGCACGGATTTACTGGCTCTAATAATAAGTGTTGATGTTTCATTCAACTCATTAAAAAAGATAATCTTAGTATTCTGACCCAATTAATTATGTAAATAGAATATCACATGACTTTTATGGGCATAACGCAAGAACATTGAGTATATAGTGTAACAGAGAGACCAAACTAGAGTTCGACATTCTATAATTAGATTCGGCCAAAGAATACTGCCCTGGAGCACTCCATGGTTTAAGCTAGCATACCTGAGTGCTGCACTTGTAAACCATATGGGATATAACCATAATATATTTAAGTCTTGTTTGGTTTGGAGGCAGGTCTGACACCTGAACTGAGATCTTAACATTTTCTGTCAAACACTTCTTCTTCAGTACAACACATTTATAAACTGCATTGAAGGCTTCTGTAAATTAAGGAAGCCACCACTACTTTATTACCGTTGTCTACTTTAGCTCAATATCAACCATTTATTATATTAACTAGCCCGCCACTTCAACTGTGGCTAGAAAATCAAACTCATGGATAAAATAAGAAGCCAAGAATTGTAATTCATAGTCTTCTCCATAACTTTGGATAAAGATCCGTGATGTCTTAGGATCTCCCCACACTTATCGACACGAAATTCCACCGCATGTTTTTTTTCCATGGTCTTACCGACTTTTACGAAAGAGTTGGAAGTGAATGTTATCGCCATCATCACGCATACTGTGCTATGTGTATGTCAGCCAGATTGTTGAAGCTGAGTCTCTGTTGGATTTCTAATCATGTGCATGCAACGTGCTTTACAGTACTTATCTCATAATGTTCACATGACGCACAGTGGGTGTGTCGTCCATGCGATATTGGCGTGACGAGTTACACTGATAACCTGGCCAACCTGACCCCCAACGAATTAACAACATGTTGACTTGACAACAGTCCTGATAGTTACTCTTCTTTAAGCAATACAAATATTTTTTTGCGTAAGTAGTTGAATGTGTCTCTGGGCGAATTTGTGTCAGATATAAATAGTGTTCTTAGCACACATTGGTGTCGGGCTCATTATTTCATCATGCCAGATAATTAAGTTCATAACAAGGAAACGATGAGGAAATAAGGAAACTAAAAGAAATGTTTCTACTGTGTCTAATAAAACTTGTGAATGACGCACAACCGAGCTTTTGATAAAAACCGCAGAAAATATCACGTCTAATCATGGCACAAGCCATCGCGCTGGTAAAAAAAAAATTAAAACGCATTCGAACCATAATACTACCAACTATGCCTATCCGGAAATAACTATAAATATAAAATCTATAAATATTGTCAAATTTTAACATTTCTAAAAGCGAGGAAATAGACGGTCACGTTTCAGCAGCCAGCCTGATCTACGTTTTCAATAATTATTTGTCACATTTTCAGAGCATCATACATGCCACATCTCGCACGCGTGGTGCGTAATGGATGCAAATAATAAATAGATTGGCGACGTCAGTAGCTAACCAAACAGTCTAGAGATACACTAATCCAGACTTTATAACTGAAGGGGACAGCGCTCGTTTTAGCATCACGACACATTTGTTATGTTCAGGCGATTCCGATAAATCTATAAAAACATGATCTGATGCAACTTTTGACTCTTAAACTAGGGATCGAACCATATTTTGATTTGTGGGCGTCAATATGACGTACACGAAATGTATTTGTTTTGTGCCTGTTTGAAAGCGACGGAGGTGGAAAATTAATACTGAAAGCGTAATTATTTGCTTTGTTTTGTAATTGTTTTAATCAGCATGAATATTAATAATTTAAGGTAACAATAAAGGGCACATGAGTATGGTAATGACGATTGAGATTGATTACAAACACAGGTTCCGTAGGTCAATGACAATTTCATTTTATTGGTAGAGGTTGATTAGTAATATGTTTACTAAACTAGATGAATATGAAAAAAGGTGCGATTTATCATTTACAAACATATCATATCACTTTTTTGCAAACAAAACATATTATTCGTCATTCCTCCTTCTTTAGTTCTCTTTAACTTGATCTGGGCAACGCCAAAAATGATATGGCCTTATCACATCGTT
Source organism: Ochropleura plecta (assembly GCA_905475445.1). Classification (NCBI taxonomy): domain Eukaryota; kingdom Metazoa; phylum Arthropoda; class Insecta; order Lepidoptera; family Noctuidae; genus Ochropleura; species Ochropleura plecta. Next base: position 16,867,375 of record FR997723.1, read on the forward strand.
CGACGTTCAAATGTTTTCATGTGACCAATCACAGAAATAGGTAGGTATGCGTGGATTTGACGTGACTGTTATATTTAACAGGAAATAAAAACTGTTTGTTTAAGCCTGTTTGGTATAAGTACTAATAATAATTTCACAGGAATTCCTGTGACGCTACTGATAAAAGCTTGACCTATGAGAAGTAAGCGTTTTTAAATGGTTCTCATAGAGCAGCTTATTGTTTTCTTGATCTGGAACATAGAATACATGGAATAGAATAAAATTAAATAGGTACTATAAGTACACCAAAATTAAACACAATCATGCAAGATATTGCTAGTGAAAATGAAACCTATAGATAATAATTAGAAGAGTAATACTATAATAGTATTATTATTTATTCTGTGGTTTTACCTACGATGATAAATAATTGTTTGATAGATAGATAGATAGATAGAATATTCTTTATTATGTACACCATACAAATGACAAGAATAACAATATACAACTTATACCTAAATAGGGTGACACAATGGACGGTCTTATCGCTAAAAGCGATCTTTTCAAGACAACCTTTGGATGGATTTAAAGGAGGAGATACAGTACTGTAGGTAATCTGTGGTGTTTCATTTTACGATGATGCCAGTTATAAAACAAGCATACTTACCTTAGTAATTGAAAGTAAGTAGGTACTCTTAATAGGTTTTTGGGTTTTTCAGGATGTAATTAAAAATTAAAGTGGCTATTACACCAGTTTATTTTATTTACCAGATTTTTATGTAAGCAGAATTGTTTTTTTTTTGTGTGATAGGCATCTACCTACTTACTCAAAAAATATTTAAATGGTCAATTTTTTTTTATATTAATTCCACTACATTAATAAAATAACAGCTAGTTCTTACACACACCATAGATATTTTGCCTGTACAGGCCAAATAATTTACTTGTAGGTAAGTCATGTCTCATGTAGTGAACACAAAATTCTCTTTACATTTTTCAAAATTTATGTTAAAATATGTAACGCCAATGGCTGCCAGCCAGCATCATGCATCACGCCACCTGTAAAACCCATACATCAGTGACCGTCTGGTTTGACTAGCCATTGAACTTTAGAGGCTCGTACCTATCAATCGCTTGGCCTAATATGTAGGTAGGTACCTAGGTATCTACGTATCAATAAATTATAATCGAGCGTGTACACAATGGCCCAGCATTCCGAAATCCGAACGAGATTTGACGTCCATTGATAGACAATTTTACCTGTTATTCTAGTCCTTCTGTAAGCTTATAGTGTTATTTCAATGTTGTGTAGTTAGTCCACATTTTGGCCACAGATAAAAGTACCTATCTTGGTTGAAATGTAACTATCATATTTTGGTGGCCCTCTTTCTTTGTTGTTTCCTAGAATATTATCCTTTTTGACGTGATAACGTCTTTATAATCGTTTTAGTCGGGTGACATGTTCAGAAACTTGTGTCACACCAAAACCTCACAAGCGACATTTCATAAAGATGGTAGCGCCATCTGTTACTTGGCTCGAAAAAAAACTTTAAATTAGTACTTAATTTCATTTTAGATGTCACTACTGGTGATAACTTATATCACCAATAAGACGTTATCACGTAAACATCTCGATCGTAAACCTACTTTACAAACAACCAATTTTTTTAAACAAACCGTCAGGCGAAAATACGCCTTAAGGATTACATAAATACCAATAATTTAGCTATCTACTAAACTATCTATTCTATGCGCAAGCAACACCTAGCTAGCTGTCTGCTTATGTTTGCAATGCATTTTCAAGATCTTTCGTGCGACACAAATAGATGCAGCGGACTGTTTGACGTTTAATATTTAGTTAGGACGAGAGTTCAATTCCCGCACCAATAGATCAAGAAGTTTTTATTATTTCCATCCAATACACAAAAGAAGCACGTGTTATCTACATGCATTGTATACTAAGTTAGCAAGGTTTAACGTGTCCTCACGTTAAACCTTGCTAACTAGCTTAGGACTGCAATAAAGGAACTGTATTGTACACCAAAACTATTACCTACAAATTATTGTAGTTGTTAAATAAGGAGACAAAATATAATGCAAAAGGGTAAAATTCTTTGCACCCAGTTATTAACAACAAATGCACTATAATTTATTTCAATGACATTAAACCAGCATTTTAAATGCGAAACCAATAGGCACTTACTTAACATGAATATTCCAACATTTAATTGTCTTTATGTACGTAAGTAAATAGGGACAATCAATTCAACACTTAGCATACAATAAGTAAAGTATATTCTACGGACCTTTCACCTTATTTACTGAAAGAAAGTAGGTACCCATGTATATTCAGCGGTTTGTAACCATGTTGATGAAAATACCTAATTAAAATAAATAAAGCAATTTTTATTTCAAGCGTTATTAAAGCTTAAATAACAATAAAGCCTCTAGCAGAAACTATTAACGAAAAAATAGTTATTATGACGTAGTAGAATGAACAAGCATTTATTTTATGAATGAGCATCTCTCGGAGCAAATTTTAAAATACCCGCGCAAAGCACAAAACTATCAAGCCAATGAAAAAAAGACTGGGGCTCGGACAAACCAATCACTGGCTCTGTATGTGGTGTGACTTCTGTGGGACGCGCCCGCCCGACCTGAGTATTTTCAAGCAGATATTGTTTTCTTGACAGAAACATGGTCTTAACTGTGCGCCAAAACAACAGAAGTATTTATTTCATTTGTAGTGTTTAATAACATCGATTAATATCATATCATTATTTACTTATTCCATAATACCTACACTGATAAAATTCAAAGTTCGCTTCCCCCGCATCGTATGATCGTGTCATATAAATACGAGAGCGCTCCCCACCTCTAGCAAAACGTCAAACCTCTCCGTAGCGTGCGGGTGCTTGTCGGAGTCCGTCATTTTAATTCAGTTCGCGTTGTTTCGCAAGCCGCGTAAACGTCAATTTTATAGTGACATCACAAAAAATTGGGGCGTGTGTGTTCAGTGATATTTAAATATTGTTAAATAACACGAGAAAATGTCTTTCAATACCGATATATCGAGCAAATTGGAGAATAGCAGGTACGGAGCAGTGTAAATTACTATTTTACCGTGACTGATGGGCACGGCTTGGATGCATGCCCCTTGCGTGTGACCCTGTGCCCTATCTTCTTCAAAGCGTCTGTGGTGCATTTTGGAATTTGGGTGACGCTAACGTTTCAAAATGAAGCGTGGCAGTTGAAACATCATACGCGAAAAATTTTGCTAAGGTTGCGTTCTGGCCACCTTTCACATTGCTGACGAGTCATTTCTCAACAAATTCCAGAATTTGCCAACTGTACCGGTGGTGTTGTATGGTATTTCCAAGAGCAGTTAGGCGCTAATAGTTTCATCGATGAGGTTATCCTGTGTTCTGGGCGTGCGCGGTGTCGGAGTGTGACTCAGAAAATATTGAAGTGACTTCATAGATATAACCATTTAATATCTGTTAGCATCAAGGCTCTGTTACAAGTAGATGAGTACATCTGATGAATATGTTATCATCGAACTTGTAACCGTATTGTATGTATTATTCAAGGTTCAGGTCATGCCGAATTCTCGAGCCTCATGTTTTATTCAACATTTACCTCTTATGTCACCAAAGTATGTTAAGTATACCATACCATACATACATCCAGCTTCTATTCTATTTCAAATAAGAAGGCAAAGAGCTTGAAAACCAAATAGCTTCAGAGCTGTAGCAATCATAGTATTCAACATTTATTTATTAAAATTAAATGGTCTTGAATACTTATTATACTATTAACCTTGTCAGTACAGATCAATTCTCTTTTGTTAATGCAAAAAAATGAAATGAATAAAAATGCCCAGAATGCTCACAGCATAACCTCCATTTTGGAAAAACCGTGCCAGCACTCCATGTTGTTTCCTCTTTTCAATGTAACTGTATCCTGTTTTATAAAAGTTTATTATACAAGGAATTTCAACATACATATAACACATTTAAAATTAAATACTTTATCTGTAATTTATTTAAAATGATCAAGTATGCATAAGTAGGTAATAAAACCTCTTTTAACACTGGTTTCAACTGACCAGTTTCGTGTATGTGTGTTGATGAATGTGAATCATGTATTAGTGAATGTAGATGATGTAATATGTTAACAGTTGTCATATCTTGTATACTACAATTCCATTCATTACTGCTAATAGAAAGAAGCCATTTGGTGATTCTCCTGAAGCGCTGTTAAATCATTGTGGCCGTTGAATGTCTTCTCTCACTTATTAACTCATATTGTTGTCTGTTACTTTCTCTAAATAGCGTTTCGTAATGCAGATCTATTTGTACTGAAATTGCACAAATTGTTTCAGGAAGTAGTTAGCTTTTATGTTTTTGCTACCAGTTCAAATAGTATCTTCTTAAAGTTTACAATGAAAATTGTAAAAAATTAAAATAGAAATGAGAAGGATAAATACTTTGAATCGTTGTAAACTAAAAGTATCTTTAAGTCCATAACTATGATAAGCTATAAAAAAAGATTCTTTGTGCAAATTTATATTAAATCTCTATGTAAGTGATAATTTCTTTTTGTTGGACACAGGTTTAGGCTGTACTTAGGGTCAAGACAATTCTTATCTCATAGTTGACATTCTATTAATTGGGTTCATGTTGCTAATTTTATCTTTGCTATTGTTACAGGAACACCCTGCGCAAAATTGCCCGCAATGATAACACAGAGTTCTCAAAGCAGAGCATACTGAATGACATGGAGAAGTTCGTCAAAATGGTGAACGTCATGGACGAGACGGTACTCGTGCCCAGCCGCCTTATGAACTTGCCACAGGAGGGTGACGATGACCCGTTCAACATGTTCGCCATGCTGAACGATTTGAAGACTGAGCTGCTCTGGTCCAGTGGGGACACAGAGGAGCACGTGGAACGAGGCAGGCGGGTGTCAGACCTCAGTGACACGGAGAGTGATGCGTCGAGTGCGGCGGGAGACTCTGGTATTGAGGGAGAGGACGAGCGGGAGTCTGCCGCGCGGGCAGCCGCCGCGTGCCGGCGACACCTCCGCGGCCTGCGCCGCTCCCTCCGCTCGCTGACGGCTGCCGCAGCGCACCTCACGAGATCTTACCAAGAAGAAGTCGGCGCACCGGTTTAGGGCACACTCTACATAATATTCCTGTGATTGATTGAAGCCTGTCCTGCACGTGCTGTACATATAGAGTAAGCGGGCCGAACTGTACATATAGGTTATTGGGCTCGGCGTGTAAGGGATTCTCAGTAAGTTAAAGGTTATTTAATAAATTAAATTTTTAATTATTTCTTAGTTTCTTTTTCATGCAACCTTTGAATTGCCTCACATGGTGAACAAAAGCCACAACACGGACATACTTAACCGGTTAGTTAAATTAGAAACACAGAATATTAATAGATTTCTCTCCCATTGGCTTGGTAGCAGGTGTGAAATGAAATAAGTACCTACCTTATCATATTTTTACCATAAAATCTACCTATAAAATTCTCGTGACATTCTAGTTTTAAACTATTTCAACAGAATGCCCATTAACTGGCCGAGGTCGTGCAAGGCCGTCTTTTACTGTCTAGAGACTAAAATAACCAAAGAGTGTCCCATTGAAAAGGCCATCACGGATTCACGGTAGAAAGACCTCTTTTAACTCTGTCTTCTACATTCAAACAATCATGAACCTGGCCTGTATCGATAAAAAATTAACAGCTCGTAAAACCTCAGTCCATAAATAATATCCATATCGTGCAGACTTACGATATGCAGGAATGCTGGGTCATAAATATTTGCGTGTACAAAACTATCGCATAACTTTTAGGGCAAAAGCGCCCTTGAACTGAATAAACTGGCTTGGTCTGCTAGAAATCGATTTCGAGTTGGCTCTACACGTCTGCAGTGTCTCGACTTAGCACGGAACGGTATGAAGCCGTGGGATCAACCCACATTCTGTATCGACTTACCTTGCCTATGTAACTATGTATAAATACACATGAATGAGGACATAATCTACCGACATTCCTTGTCTGTAAAGCTAGGTTAGGTACGAGGTTTACGACCATCCTACTGTGAACCTACGCCACTAATGTGTGATAATCGACAGACAAGATAAACATACACAGGCCAATCACATTTTTATTGCTGACGGCAATCTGAAACTCACAGACAGATAGCAACAGCCTCTAGAATTAATCTACCCTTGAAACAGACTGCCATTTGACATGGTCATCACATGATGTTCCAATTAGAAGTCAGTAATAAATGCCTCGATTTCTTTTAAATGGTTTCAACCGGGATATTGCAAATTGAACGGAGTGTTAGAACGGTTTCTCGCCTCACAATTTTACTAAAGAGTTTGTTGTTAGTCTGCTTTTACAACCAATTTTAACTACCGGCCTGGGAATGGGAATATACGCAAAGTAGAGATATCTCATAAAATGAAACTGGTTTCTGGGAACCCTCCACATCGGTCGATACAGAATTTCCACCCTAAGTCTGAAAAGGGGATACAGTTTACGAGAATCGTGTCCTGAATGCTATAACAATACATTACAAAAAGTGTTACAAAAGTTTCAAGAACGGCAGTTTTTATCTCTGGGAGATAAAGGCGACTGATAAGTTGTCAGTGTATCGTGCTCAATCGTATCTCGTCACACATTTCGCATCAATTATGAAGGTGAAGCAACCTAATTGTCTACACGACTACTGCTACTACTACGACACAATATTGCCAGATACAAATACAAAGGGGATTTGGAACAAAAACATTCCAGTATGTAGACAAAGACACTAAAATGACTAAAGACAAACGATTAAAGAAGTCGAAAATAGATTGCCTACTTAACTTCTTATTTACGCTGAAACATAAGAATCCCTGGAAAAATGTGACTCAATGTTTGACAAAGAAATCTGGCGAAAGCAATAACAATTAGGATACAATTAACAATGTTTTTTTTTTCTAATAAAATTGAACGATGAAGATAACACGTCAAACAATAAGAGATTTCCCGTTACTAAGTTCGCCCATAAGTCGGCGATAACATAAAATTCAGGTAGGCCCGTCTTTGCATGGTAAAAAAACAGACGCAGAATAGGAAAAAATGCAGGATGTCTAATTACCTCTAAACGTACAAATCAAATACACACACAAATGTATCAAAGGCAAAGAAAGGACAAAGTCCCTGTGTGTTTGTTTTGATATGAAGAGGCTTGTTTTGTTGACTTAGCAATGATGCAAAACTGTTGATGTAAACTTCATTTCTGCCTTCTGCAGAATTGACATTTACGTCAGCAGGGCAAAGAGAATGTAAACAACTAACGTTTCTTAGATTCAAGCCACTTCGCACAGTTCCATAAATAATATTTGATATGTAGGTAACAACTTTTCTATATCTACATTATATGCATTTTTAACTTGTAACATTCGTTGTAGCTTTAGCAGTTGAAACCAAAAGATTAACTTACTAATCTGGCAAAGAACTCTACTTAGCCTTGTGGTATTTGAGATTGCATATTATTTTTGGCCAGCTGTTAGCTAATATTATCTTTTAATTTACATTCCTTATGGTGGTAGTAATTTCAATTTATTTAGCAAACAGAGCAACTAGTACGTTGCAGTGGTAGACAGGGCTTAACCAACGAACTGACCGCAAGAATGTCGTATTTTTAACCGACTTTAGAAAAACGAGGAGGTTATCAATTCGACTGTTTTTAAGTATGTTACTTACTTCTATTCATTCTTTTCTATTTGAAACCTGGTGCTTCCCGTGTGGTCCCATAACAATTTGGTCCAGTTTTGTCAATGAGATCCATGAGAAAAACATATACTTACCTAGACATTAAGACATTATTTTTTTCTTCTAATGTAGCAATGAATAATGAATGTTCAAAAAGAATTTGTGTGAGATACCATCAACATTGAACAACCAAAAAGACGACAAAAAAAACCGACGTCCGAAGTTGGATTCTTATGTAATTGTTATCGATGTAATGGGACACTTAATTGCCTAGCTAACATTAAAATATACGTACAAAACTATACGTAGCTATTTTCTTATGATTAAATAAAACAATAAATCATTTTTGACCTGCTTGGAAACTCCGAAGGCTAGAAACCTGAAACCCGTAAGTATCGTCAAAGCAGTCACAACTTTACATTTTTAAACCGCAAATGCTTTTTCAAGGGTAATTTAATTACTTACTTTTCAGATGAAGTTCAATATTTTGGTCGTATTTTAAGAAGTTATTGTTCAAATGTTTTGTACAAGCGACATACATAATGTAAGATAAATATTGCACGGAAATTGTAAAGGTAAACCGAGGTTTATCGGTCAATGTCGTATTAATTGAAACGTTTGACGTAAACCATACTTTCCTACTCGTGAAAAATAGTACCTATCTTATATTTCACTTAAGAGCCATTTCACAAAATGATTGCGCTCGAGTTTAGGCAAAAGAGTGCGTCATTGTTTATGTGTGCGTAGCGAGCCACACACGTGCAATATAAACAGTGTAACACGAGAGCAATCTTGAGCCGTAATCGTAATATGATTTGGTAAATTTTATTTTAGTATTGTATTAGTATTTATATGTTATTGTAATTTAGACTGATGTTCAAATTGATATTTTGACAAATTATATGCAAATATTTACAAAATAACTATAGGGTTCGATTTCCCAAAGAACATAGATTATTTCTGAATAATTTTATTTTTATAATTACTATGTATTTGAACCAAAAAACACGTAAAAAAAACAAAATAAAAGTTAAAAATTGGTCTAAGAATTTATTTTTTTACTAATTAATGGTAATATAATTCAGGAATCTATTTCATTAAACGACGATTTAAATATATGTCTGAACCTGTATGTATTTTGTTTAGTTTCATTTATAAGTATTATTGATAGATTTAGGACTCAGAAGTAGACTCTGCGGCAATTTTTCAGTAAAATGGTTGTGGGAGATGTGTCATTATAAATTAAACAAACCGATTTTAGTAAATGTGTTACATTAAACGACACTATAAACGATTAATCTATATTTTGTATTCATTCAATAAATTCTAGATATTACTTACATGGTAATAGAGAAGCTCAAAGTCTTAAAAATTTGGGCGAAAATGTGAAATGGCTCTTAAGTATCAAAACTTGAAAGGTTTTGTTGTAGCTACAAATTCTGAATGTCACGAGTCACGAGGACGCTTCGTTAAAATCGGCTATTCTTTATTCTATTGCCGTATGTTTATGAAATAGGTGGGCGTCTCACAGGCTACAATGTCAAGTGTACGAGGAAAACTTGGAGTAACCAAACCAATGCTAAACCGTAAAAACAATCAAATTGTTAGAAAATAAGTCAAGCATATAAGTACGTTGTAGTAGCGAAAAAATACTGAGGCAGTCTAATAGGTGCGCGAGTCTACAAAATTAGCAGCAATTTGCGATTCAAGCAAAGTTTCCGTATGTCGGCCTTCGTCGGCTGAGGTTTACGCAATGCAGAAGTGTGCGTTGCATGCGATACGAGTCCTCGACTCCTTGTATCGACTATCGAGCCAGTCCAAGATGGAATGTACGCAGTACGCAACTTAGGTTATTAAGAAAATTAATCAAAGAAACAGTAGCTAGCTAATTAGTTGTGAAAGGAATTAAATGCAACAATATCTTTCGGTTTCGGTCTCCCTCCGTCCGTCCCATCCGCAGTTCATGCCGTTGCCTTGGACTGGAAAGATCAGGTTAAACTCGTTTGGTCATTAGTAAAAAGTTGTAAGTAGACGCATTTTACTACCAACGACCAACGTGGATGTAGCACGAAACCTTGTTTCGGTATAATAAGTCTCGGTCTCTCGGTGAAACGAAATCAAATGAAACTACATCGTATGATCGTACCACCTCCCACTTTATCTCATCGTGAAACTGTTCTTGATAATAATTAGCTGATAAAATGGCAACGGTTAACAGAACAGGTAAAATTACCTCTAATTGGCTGTGTGCCCAGTGATTATTGACTCGAAAATTCATTTAATTTGTATAAGTGGGTAGTTTATTGGTACTCAAAAAATGTTTGCAGATTGGCCAAAGTCAAATAACTGGTAGGATAGTTGCGACAACGGCGCGGCGGTGCTGCTATAAAAACATAGTTAGTGTATTTAATAATTATGTAGATTAGATGTAATTTTTTGTAGTAGGCTTCGCTGGCAGTCGGCATTGTGACGTAAACTGACGTCAGGGCGTTGGGCTTCGCGAATGTTCTAGAGAGCTAAGCGGCGCGACGTCAGTCGGCGGTCAGCCGGGCTTGACATGCGCAGTGGTCCTCACAAGCAGTGCGCAACTCGCGGTGGTCGGTAGCAAGTCGAACGCACGCACCGGCCGGCCGGCACCGCACCTCTGGGGGGTTAGGTTAACCCGCTAACCTTTGTCACGATAAACTAGAGCAATATACTGAGACTGTCTAGGCTTACGCCGGTCATAGTATTTACTGGCTGTAGGATAGAACTGGGCGGATATGTATGTGACTTTATTTTACGGTAGATTATTCATGAGAATCGGAAAACAGTCAGTTGCCTTTTACTGCGCGGGATTGAAAAAGAGAACATGAATGTTGAAACAGCTACTTACTAGTCATGTCATAGAGCGATCGTAGGGCTTTGAATACCGGCTGTAGTCTAGCCTCGTTGTCGTTCGTCGGCCTATCATTCTACTCAAAACTTCATAGTTTTGCATTTACGGTCTTACACAAAAAATAGTTTGTGGCAATAGATGTACTTAACCGAGTACTAACTAACTGTTCAACAGCGTTAGTTCTGGTAAAGTTTGTATGGTTCATTTATTTTGAAACTCAAAATGTTGTTTTATTTTCCTGTTGTTCGGTCAATTTCACACTTCACACAAAAACAAGGAAAGGAAATTCTCTTTAATTTTAGGACTGCCTAAACAATGTGCTGTAAACATCCTTAATTTCTGTAAACTTTGACACCCAACAGAGATCTTGTTGAATCAATTGGCATTGTATTAACAATGTTTTGTAAGAAAGTGTGTTTTTGACCATTTCTTTTCCAGTGCTATTATTCTGTTACACTTGTACGACCTAGAAAACAACAATTAAATATTGAAGCCAGTATAACGTTCAAGTCAGTACAGTGGGCACTGACCATTTGTACCCATCATCTCGTCGTCTGCCAAGACTTATCCCATTTATATTGGGGTCGTCTTCCAATCTAACATAGTATGCATCCGAATTCTAGTATTTAATCTTCTTATTTTTTCGTTTATTGATTTATACACATACCTATAATTTTACATTTATAAATATTTCTTAATAAACACATAAAAGTATAAAAAAATAGTAGCCCACCGGTATCGGGAACAGGGTCCAAGCTACCGGCGGTCAGGGCTCCAGAGAAAGGTACCTCCTAACAATACGAGCCGTGTCCAGGTGTTTCTGTATCAAGCCCTAAGCTGCCTAATGAAAGCCTCCTTCTTTAGGTATTGGTCGAGGCTCTTGGCAATTAAGCCATTGGCAGATATGACTATCAGTACAATGATCGCTGAGTCCACTTTATTTTCTTCGTATTGGCACGAAATTCCCTATTCCCACGTAATTCGCGACCGCGAAATTAAGACCAAAAGTTGTAACAACACTTTTTGCTATAGTTGTAAGCCGTTCGGCGTGCGCGTGTTTCTCTGTCTGTCTCTCTCTCTCTCTCATAGAAAGCAAGCCAGTTATTTTCGTTTCGTCTTTCTATTTCGCATTGAACAGTGTGGTGTCGCGACGATTATTTTTGTTGAGTGTATACAGGTTTTTTTTACATAATAAATAATAACTTCGTTCCATCCGAGTGTCCCTTGACACCTCTCAAGTTTTTTATAATTATTTTGAGCCAGATGTGTCCCACTGCAGGGCAAAGGCTTACTTTTCGTCTACCTGCTGTCCTGTCCTGTCCTGTCATTTGCCATTTGGGCCCAATCCTTTTCGTGAAAGTCCAGCTCGTCACGCCATCTGCTTCTGGGTCTACCGCGTTGCCGGGTTCTGTTGTTCGGAACCCAATCTCTTGCTACTTTGGCCCAATTTAGTTGTTCTAGTATTTCTCATGGAGCGACTCCTATGTGACCTCCACAAGCCAGTTAGTACTGGGTAATACGATCATACCACCATTCGATAAAATAGTTGGAGTACTCAAGGGTAATCTAATTGGTTTCGGAAAACAACAACACATGCCAACAGGCGACAGCATAAATTACATAATTTTATTACAAACCATCATAGCGACAGTTCTTACTGCACTTGTTAGCCACTTAGTTATTTTCCAAGCCGTAAGTATCGTACCAGATTATTATCTTTGAGCACTTAACTTTTCAATAAAACAGGTTGCAGTAGCACCAGTACCTACTTGTTAGGTTATTCACTGCAGTGGCGTGCTTAGGAGCCTACTTATTACAACTTCACAAGGCAAGCAAACTGTTCGGAGATTCCAACATTATGAAGAGTAGTCGGTCGGCAAACTTAGTTTGTCGGAAATTACCACCACTGATTCATAGATAGAAAAAAAACCGGCCAAGTACGAGTCAGGCTCGCGCACCGAGGGTCCCGTACACTACTCACCGTACTTAAGGGACACAAACGGTCATATCTTTTCACTGTGTAGACTAAGAAGGTTGATTTTCTGACATTTTCAAGGAACCACAGACAAATGGTTTGAATTTCAAGTCAACCTCCACGCGTTCCGGAGATAAAGGGTTTTGACATACAGACAGACAGACGGACGGACAACAAAGTGACTTGTCAGGGTTCCGTTTTCCTTTTTAGGTATAGGATCCCTAAAAAGTGCTGGAACGACCCCAAATAAATTGGGATATGAGGCTGAAGGATGAATTACTGTGTGGCACTTAATTAAAAACTGTTTTTTTTTTAAAGCTACTTTTTATCGTAGATTTGTGAATTAAATTACTTCCTACTTACTTATCTATATCAGCGCAAATTCACGCTGAAATTCTAATTATATCTCGCTAGAGATAATTTTGTTTACCAACTTCGTGTTTTTGCTAAAAATAGATAATTGCGTAATTAATAATTAGATATTCTTAGCACTCATTAACCACTTTATCGACAAATTGATATCTGCAAACAGTAAGATTGTGTTAATTATTAATTTCCTTGTTCGGAATTGGTAATTAGGAATTCCCTGAGTTAATCCTATACGGGCTATGAATAGTGTTTGGTAGAAATGCACAGAGCAAAACAATTAAGGTATTTACCTATAAGTATATATTTGTATAACTAGTTTATTAAAATATAACATTGTAATAATGTAGTATAACATCAAATTTCACAACAATAGGCATCAATTCCATATAGTGTACCTACCTAAAAAACAGTAGCACCAAGTTCAAAATACCACGCCGCCTTCGTACTTACCTACTTAAAATAGCTAAATCAAAATAATAAGAGGAACGCTAAGTGCAAAGTCAACCTACAAGTACTTACTTTTGCAAGACCAGTCGTGTGCAGTTCGCCTAGGTCTCGGAACTAGCTGATCAACATTTTGACAGCTATAACTGTACCAAAACGGGAAAGAGGTAAATCTACATTTACTTAGCCATCAACTCATGGTGCATTATTTGCAGTTCAAACACCTAGAATTTCGGTCTAGTACGCGCCGTTATTTGTTTTCCCAAAAAAAGTCTTAACTGTGTTACCTAGTTCTTAGATTAAACTTCTGATGTCATTATTTAATTATTGATGATAAAGATTCATTACGTTTATTTTGAGTGTCAATGGTAATGGCGTCGTCTGATCCGTTCCTAAAAAGGAAAAAGTGGAATCCCGATAGGATCACGTTGTTTTTCGTCTATCTGTCTGTCAGGACCCTTTATCTTGGCAATGTGTTCAGGGATCGAGTTGAAATTAAAACCATATACTCAAATCTGTGGTCCCTTGAAGCTGTGAAAAACTCATTCCTCTAAGTCTACGCAGTCAAAAGATGTTACCGTTTATGTCACAACTTGCAATTGGTGTTTTTTTTTCCAGAAAATCCTCATGGACTCCTTCCTCCGTAGCATGGGGTGGAAGGGTCTAACCGCCATCATCATTTTATTTATTCTGTTACAATTCACATTACTCGAATGTAATCAACAAACAACATAAACATTAAAATTTGAAGATAAGGCTCTTACTCACTTAACCACGTGGTGATCTACACCTCGTTACTTCTGCCTGGGTGGCGGGGTCACATTTGCAATCTCCACAATCACCCCAGCAGTGACGATAGGCTCGTAACAAACCCGTCCCGTCCAGTCTGTTAACGACGAGTCAACCGCAAGTTTATCTAGAATAGTAACTTTTCAATTTTATGGAAAACCCTATAATCTATTACATTTATGTCTAAAACGTTTGTACGTATATAAACTCGTTAAACATGTCCATTCTTTCAAATGATGAAACGACTTACCAAGTTTATGTTACGCATTATTATAATTTTACCACACTTAAGGCCATAGAATAATTATAAATCATATTAAACAAAAGCCTCAAATACTTATCTATTTACTTGTAATTATGGCGCGTTTTCTTTGTTTGACGACGAAGTTAAGTATATTCCAGTTTTTGTTGTTTAGAACAAGTTCCTCATTGACTTGAGAAGAAAAAAATCATCTGCCTAATGACTTTCATCTCTTGAAAAGTAAATTAACATCAACCAAGCGTAAATGATTTACACAGTTCGCGTTTAATGGGTTAAATGTCAAATAGAGACGTGTGGAAAATTTAAGGGTTAAGGTCAACGCACAGTTACAAGCACTGCTTGATTGCTAACTCCATGGTCTTCTTTTCGCAGCAATAAAAGCCTTGAAATCTGACCATCTCGTCGGACTGTCAAACTGCCAAGTATGCCATAGGTCTCAAGTTCGAACCTAAGAGCTGTGATTTTTCGGATTAATTTGTGCTGCGGAGCCGTAGTGAGTTTCAGACTTGCATTAACTAAAACCTATCTATATTCTTTCTTTTGGTCTTTGTGTTCCGGGGCCTCGGTATCTCGTTCGACCCAACCCGCAGTCTTACCAGGATTACCACTTGCATCGTTGAAAGAAAAGATGTTGAAGAAACCAAACCAGCATGCTGAGAGAGATTTTTCTCGACGGCATGTAAAGCCGAGTCGGAACCACTAGCATATACTTTACAACTTTATTTACTCTTTTCGAAACAGAAGTAAAGGTGAGGTGACGCCGGGGTAGCGGGTTGTGCCGGGGTTGAGGGTTGTTCGAAAAAGATACCGCGGCCCCGGAACGTGAAGGGCAATAGAAGGAACATGGGTGGGTTTTAGTCAGTACAAGTCTGACACTCCCCCGCTCTGGGCGGAGCGGGGGAGTGTCAGACTTGTACTAAGTTATTTGTTGACTTACCCTCCCTCAAAAAAAAAAGGTAAGGTGACGCCATAATAGTGATGTGCTGTTAACTGTGCGGCGAGTTTAACTTGACAACAGTGCGCACGATGGGCATGCCAAAAAATCCTAAAATGATCTACGTTTTGTCTCTGAATAAAAATATTCTTTGTTTGTAATAAAAGTAACACGTAGTCTCATTCAATAGAAACACGTTGTTGCATCACTTAACAGACCGCCATGTCGGAGGAGATTGTACAATAAATGATAAACTTAACATAAATTACTGAGCAAATAATGACGCAAATCTTTTTAAGATGTATTGAAACCAGTTAGTTTATGAGTTATAACCACTTCGAGTTGTTAACCTGATCTTCGTAAACCTGATCTCTTTAAGGTCGTTGTCGGACGATAAACCACAAACTAGAAACAGGATCATAGATTAAAAATAGCTATAATTAGAAAAACGGTCACTCAACATAAAACGAAAACAATCCTACAGCAAGCAGGTAGGAAGCTAATTCTACTGTGACATAAACATGAGAGTAAAAACTCAAACTCTCGATATTTCCCATCCAGATCCCGATATTTCTTTTAAAATAGGATCCCGTTAATCAAAAAGGTAAGTGCTAGGCTAGCCTAGGCCTAGCTTACCTATTCACCCGATGGGATAAACTAGAGGACCAATAAATTACTTTTGAGACTATTTGTTGTTATTGAGATTTAAGATTTGACTCTAAAAAAATATATTTGATATAGCAAACCATATAGGAACTAAAGTCAAACTCACAAAATCATTCAGCTTAGAATCCCTAGATTCAAATACGCATGCATAAAAGGTGCCTTCATAATTTCCCAAACCCTCAAACTTTCGGTGAATATTGGCGACGTAGCAGTTCGCAACGCAGAGTCTAGATGACGAATCCTTTCACCACAAAATCACGAACCGGTCTTTCTCAAGACGCATCACAAGCTATAGGCTAAAAAATGGTTCGACTCCAAATTAAGACAACCTCCAAAACGGGTCCAAATGTTGCTACGGAAGAAAAAAATGTCGGTTGAAATTCCTTAGCAACACGCCTTTAACTGTCAATCTTCCCGAGGCTTTCGATACAGAAATACTATACTATACATACCTGACCACTGTTCCTAATAATAATTTACGATTTTAGGTACAAAATGATGTTAATTTTGGTAAAAATCGTATGATCGCAGTGTCATATTAACATATAAAATAAAATTACCATAGAGTATTGGGTTAATGACCATGAGTTGTCAGACGGGTTCCAGGCTCCAGGTGCCAGGTGATGTAACGTTAGATTTATCGGCATTTTAGTCAACTTTCTTCAGAAAACCTCTTGGTTTATAATAAAGAGATTAACGGTGAATTATGTTACCAAAAGGTGAAACACGAATTCTGTAGCATAAACTTGTAAGTTGGAATAAACTAAATACGATAGCTAATACTTTAACCATAACATATAAAACTTTCTGATATCTATAACCTTTAAGAAGATTTAAAAAGAAACTAAAAAAATACGAATTAAAATGCCAAAACTCTTTTTCAGATTTTTTTTATGAAAAATCTATGTACTTATATTATAATCATTTATAAAGTAACTAAACAGCTTTAAATACATAAAATGAAATAATAAAATATATATAAATATATAATAAAATACAATATAAAGGGGAAATATTTATATTTGTCCAATCAAGTCCAAAAACAGTCAAACGTTTTTTTTTCTCGTGAAAAGAAATCTTTTTTCGAGTTATCTCAGTTTACGATATTTTGACACATGATTATCATCATCATCATATTAACACATGTGTTTAATTTTTTGTGTAAAATAAAGTATATTTCATCACCAACTTAGCATCTCAGGAGGTGAACGTCCAAGACTTTTAAAAGCTTATTAAAACAGAAAAATGAACGTAAAAATAACAACAAGATGCGAACTGCATGCACATCATGCAGTGAGTTAGTGTTTGGCACTAAAATAAATAAAGATGCTTCTACCTCGTTAGTACTTTTAAACACCGCTAGTACCACGCGACCATGCCGTGTTCTCGTGATTGTTGGTGTAATTAATTAATGATGTTGTACCTCGGTCAATTTTTCCATATCAATTAATTAGCTAGCAATTAAGTTATCGTAACATAATGAGAAAATGACTGCTGCTATTACAGTTTTAAAACAAAGCTTGTGCAATTATTTGTCTTGAAATATTTACAAGCCGATTTAATTGCCAATCTAAGAAAACAAACTTTGTTTTTATGAACATTTTTTTAAACTTTTGGATATCCACAACCAATCTGTAACAGACAAAGAGATCTGCTGGTTACATTAGCTGTCTATAAAACATAGAGCCATCTGTAACAGACAAAGAGATCTGCTGGTTACATTAGCTGTCTATAAAACATAGAGCCATCTGTAACAGACAAAGAGATCTGCTGGTTACATTAGCTGTCTATAAAACATAGAGCCATCTGTAACAGACAAAGAGATCTGCTGGTTACATTAGCTGTCTATCAAACATAGAGCCATCTGTAACAGACAAAGAGATCTGCTGGTTACATTAGCTGTCTATAAAACATAGAGCCATCTGTAACAGACAAAGAGATCTGCTGGTTACATTAGCTGTCTATAAAACATAGAGCCATCTGTAACAGACAAAGAGATCTGCTGGTTACATTAGCTGTCTATAAAACATAGAGCCATCTGTAACAGACAAAGAGATCTGCTGGTTACATTAGCTGTCTATCAAACATAGAGCCATCTGTAACAGACAAAGAGATCTGCTGGTTACATTAGCTGTCTATAAAACATAGAGCCATCTGTAACAGACAAAGAGATCTGCTGGTTACATTAGCTGTCTATCAAACATAGAGCCATCTGTAACAGACAAAGAGATCTGCTGGTTACATTAGCTGTCTATAAAACATAGAGCCATCTGTAACAGACAGAGAGATCTGCTGGTTACATTAGCTGTCTATAAAACATAGAGCCATCTGTAACAGACAAAGAGATCTGCTGGTTACATTAGCTGTCTATAAAACATAGAGCCATCTGTAACAGACAAAGAGATCTGCTGGTTAAGGTAGCTGTTTATAAAACCCAATAAACTTTGCTAGATGCCTGAAAAACAAACTTTACTTGCTTTCCAGAAAATGCAATGCAATGTCTTGCGCCGCGCTATTTACATCATGCTCATTCAATCATGAGATCAGACTGATCCCTATGTAACGGTAAACGCAAATTTCATATAGACTGAGTACAATCCTTATTATGGTGTATAGTAAAAAGTATTTTATCATATGTTCAAACCTTAGATACTTTTTGGAGTTTACTCCTTAAGAATCGATTTTCATATATAAGGCCCCCGGTATGAGAAAAATGTGAGGTGTAAAATCTACTGATGAATGACCTCGTTGACCTCGTTACGTTTTCGGTGCACACGCACCTATGGTGTTTTTGAATATTACTAGATGGCGCTTTATGAAATTTGTCGTCCGTCAGTGCTTTTTTTTTGTACTTAAGGAGTAAACTCTAGTCGTGCGTCGAAGCTGACACACACACTTTTTTTTTTTCTTATAATGGTATGGTTCGAACAAAGCATCGCGTCCGCTTCGTCAGATACAAAGCGTTTAAAAGCTCTCCGAACGATGCAACTACAATGCACTGATGCGAGGAAAATTTCCACGACTCGAGTGGTGCATCGGACGCATATTTACGACGTGCAAGCCGCATCTACCAGTACCAACTGTCCAGCATATTCTGGCCTATAGTGGTGCGCCACTTGCGAAGATGAAACTCAACAGTGCATCAAATTATATACGCTTAGTTTGTTTTGCTGATGCGCCACCTGTCAAGATATTCTGGGCGCTCACAATGAAGACCTTTACAAAATATTATATGTGTGTAGTTTTAGTATTGACATAATAAAATAACATTTAGCAAAATGCTATCTCTAAACTTCAGCAAGTTAGCGGTTTTCTTTGATCTGCAGTTTATTGAGCAGAATTTACGATTCGACAGATCGCACTAAACGTTTGCGTGTTTCTAAATTTTATGATGGCAAACTATAAGCGTTTCTGCATTCACAGAAAAAACGTAGGTATTTTTAGAGCCGGGAGAATCCAAATAACACGTAATTTATCTTGAACACACCCATTCCATGTCTAATTCGGGATCAACTTTCCAAGAAAATGATGTAAAAATCCACTGTTTTGAATTCGTTCTCTTATCCGCTTTTTGTAGATAACACAATGCCATTATTTTACAAATATCTTTTGAAATAGTCTCTTCATAGAATGAATCATAATGCACACGGATTACAGTCATCGGTGACATGCTGAAAAGAATTTCCGCGAAAACTTTTCAAAACGAAAACTTACTTGGATGGGTACTCTGATTCAGACATATTTCAGTCCAGAAAGCTCATCGGTGACTAATAGATATGCTTTTCCAACAATGTATGAACAAACTAACCTATGTCTTAATACTATGTAGACCGTATATACTTACTACGAAGTTCCAGTGAATGTACACCAAATTACAACGGAGTAAAGTCTATTTTTAGATGGCTGCCACTAAAATGTCTATTCTGGATACCGTCATATTACAAGATAGTTTAGTTTGTGATTAATGGATGTTAGCAACGTATGGGGTTCCACTTGGATATAAAGGTTGACGATGTCTGTTATGATCTATTTTCATAGGTATAAATTATTCAAAGTGAGCTTCGGATGCAATTGCTGCAATTGATATCCAGCACAAGATGGCCTTAACTAGATCTGGCTATCATGTTGACTAAAATATCATCGGGATCGAGTCGTTGAGTGATATCAACAGCGGCATCTCTTCAAGATCTGTCATCAGAGAGCAGCCGCCACATCACACACGAAAAGACGCTTCGCCAGGGTGTCGCAGAAGGAGGAACATAGATGGGTTTTGCTCAGTAAAAATCTGACACTCTATGGAAAAGTTCTTTAGAGATTTCCTATTCAAAAAAATAAAAATAGTGTCAGACATCAGCCAGTGTCACTGATTTCCGATCATCTCGCAATTACTTCTTCGTTACAAACAGACGAATGGAACATGTCAACAATGAAATGAAATAATTTTACCTATGTCTCAAAACACACAAAATGTCTAAGCAAGATGAAAACTATGAAGTACATTATTAATTTAAATAAAGAAGACATTAAGTACAGTTTATAGTAAGATTTATGTTTACGTAAATATATTTTTATAGAATATTTGACGCAATCATTCTCAAAAGAATGGGCAGTAAAATACGCAGTAAAGCAAAAACTATAAACCGACGAATGATGATAGAACAATAACAGAACACATTGAAAACATTGCGAAAATATTAAAATGTGGAAAACGTAGATAAAATATTATGCAAAAGTACTATGACAATATTGTTAACGTCTTATATTTACATACAATGGTAGTTGTCAGAGCTACAATTTAAAATTCGAATCAAACGAAGAAAGATGCCACTGCTCTACATAAATGTAACCAAGCGTCGCCGCGTCCCCCATTCCCTTCCTTCCCTTCCCATCTTCCCGCCATGAGGAAGAAATCCAAGGCTCCATCTTCTGCTCCACCTTATGCTATGAACTCAATCTAAGTATACACAATTACAATCAATTGATTCAATAACAATAATACTGTGACTTGATTAGAGATCATAGTTAGAGGCTAGAAAAGTTATCATCATTTTACACTCAACATTTTTAATAATCCTCATACTGTCACAGTGACATTAATTGTAATCCCCACACCTGGTGATTTTGTTGATCGACACTTTGTTTGTTGTTATGTACTTAGTCGGCGATAATACAGTGCTACTCTTAACAATAATCCCTAAGCAGCTTGGCTTCCACAACCATGTGCTAAATTTTCATATCATCGATCTATCGTTCAGCCTTCCTTTCTTTAAACCCAATTAAGGTCTGAAATAGACTGAGAGAACTGTAAGAAGTTTAGACAGGCCATTTATTATTTACGCTCGCACTGCTCGCTGTTGACGGAATTAGGACAATACACTTGCGGTCAGCTCTGAGGTCGTGTATGGTCATGAACCCTAGGAAAGCATTGTTCAACGCCGCAGGGTGTTGGCGATATTGACATGCAAAGTTTCCAAAAAAAAAGTTCAGCCCGTCTTTTAGATTATTCAAAAATAAGGGACACGTATTTTCACGTAACGTCACGCGTTGCTGCATTTTTTGCAACAAGTGACGTCACACCTAACTTTAATGGGCTATATCTTTGTCATATCTGGTCTAATTTACAAATAAAAAAATACGTGTCCCTTATTTTTGAATAATCTAAAAGACGGGCTAAATAGAATGTAATTACTTTGGCCCTGGAAATTACCCTATTCTTTACCACTTTGAAATTTCATTAATTTTCATGTTAATAGTTTGAATATCGTTGCCCTTTAAATCGTTATTAAAAGTTTATTCATTTGTATCATAAAAAATAACCAGTATCTTCTTGGGTGTGATTAGCAGTCGTTCGAGATTGCAATTCAACCCGTCCCTAAACTCCATATCCTTCATTCAAACATAATATTAAGGATACGGTGGATTACAGAAGTTTCTTTGTGTACTTATTAAATCAACAATCTTTCATTTCGTCAGTTTATAGATAAATCTTTGGGTTTTACAGTGGTGCCAATCTTATAATACTGTTGATTACGCTGATATTGATAATCCGCCGGGATAATGAGTATTATGACAAGTTCGAACCGGACTGGGGGGCATTGTTGTAAGTTTTGACGAAACCGAGATACGAGTTGCTAAGGATTAAGTAAGGATTAACAATCAGATACCAAAAACCCGGCCAAGTACGCGTCGGCCTCGCGTACCGAGGGGTTCCGAACAAATTTGCGACATTAACAGCCATATCGACTGTTCCTATGTACGTAAGGTTAAGTCAATAACCGAGGTTTACAGGATAGCGTAATTTGTGTTCAACAAGCCCTAGAAAGAGTATAAAAATTCAGTAATATGTACTAAGTTATCCACTGGCTGTGCTGTATGTCCATATACATATATCTCGATCTACAATAGGACTTGGTCTCTCCGTCTATAGACAGATTTATCTTACTTACGTCTTACTTTCCTTTGTTGCTAGCTTCTAGCCTTCACTTTCACAAAGTTGAAATAGGTTTCTTGTTGGTAATCATGATTTAGCGGAACATTCCCCTTAGAAATCTTATAGAAATGGATTTTGAATTTTGTGTCTTGAATAACATTATTAAAAATATGTTTTTCTTATGCTTTTGGAGGAAATGTTAGTACTTAGGTCATTTTTACAACAAAAAAGTATAGACTATTGGTTACTTTAATAAAAAAAAAATTGAACTTAATAAAAGCTTTTTGCCCCTGAGTGTCGTTGAGTTTTACCGGGGGTACTTAAGGTATGTGGGTATCCAAAGATAAAAAATTACAATCAATGAGTTAGAATGACAAGAACGTAGAAGAGAAATTAGTTCCACCTACAAACATTGATGAATGCGAACCTTTACTAAGTTTCGTGTCCGTGTTATTAATCGTTGAAGATTTTTTTAGTAAGGAGGCGATCCTGGCTGCAGAATCAAATCATGTCTATCATAAATATGAATCGTCACCAGAACCGAAGCTGTATGCAATTTCATCTCAATCCGATACCAATTAGTGATCGAAATTCGAAAGGACAACATACATACATCAGAAAAGTGCACGTTAAATGAAAGCTGTGCACTGTAAGATATGCAGCGCTAAATTGCTACAATTAAAGAACATAAAATACTTTGATAGATTATATATTTATTTTAATATTTTAAAGATACATCTCACACTTCCTACGCCATTCTTTAGTCTTCACTTTTCTCTAATTCTTTATTTAAAACTACCTGAGTATTGGAACGTCTTGGCCAACCAACCAGCATTCGACTTTGGTTAAGGTATAAAACCTCTTACAGTACTGACTACGTTTCTTTCTTCATATTTCCTCTCGCAGGCCTGCTGGTAGAAATTTCTCTAGACATAAGTTGTGCCTTTGTACGCTATGTTTTTTTATGTTTCCCTGTGTTTTAGATAGATAGATAGATAAATCATTTATTTGATGCAACAAAAGACACAATACAAGAATTAATATTAAAAAAAAAAACAAAACAGAAAAAAAGGACACATTAAAAAAAAAAAACTCTGTTTTCTCCTGTGTGTACATAAATTATAAAATAAATAAAGCTTGTTCTGTAAAGTTTTATAAAACTCCGTTCCGTACTTCCGTAATATTCGCGTGAAAGAATAACACTCACCCATCTATTTGTCGCCACCAACTTTCGCATTTATAATACCTAGTAGCAAGACAAGATTATATCCTAAGTTGTTAAATAACTAACTGCAATCATCTTGTAAGTTATCAGTACTTAACTACTTACCTACTGTATTAAGTTAAATGTACCAAGCTCACTTTGCATGGTAGCAAAAGCTCATTTTCATATTCCCCTCTAGGGTTTTTCCTCGACAACGGTCAAATCAATACTCTGTAGTCGTTGTACTAGAGCAAATAGGCAAGGAATAGTCATTTATATTAGTAAATCATTATTAAAATTGTGTACTTTCAGACTCCAAGAGTTGGCTTGTCCACAGTACTTCATAAAAACGACCAAATATTGGCTTCGCGACATTGCACCGGGGTGTACGTGGGTTGTTGCACTCCATTTCAACGGATTATCGATTTATGATCTTTGTTATCGCAATAATGTTTGATAATTCATTCTTAATTAGCTTAGCTTGTTATCAAGAGGATTTGCAGTACAAATGCATCGAGCATTTGTGATGTATCGCGTGTGGATAACATTTAATCTTAAAAGGTTATTTAGAGGTGCATTGTGTTGGTACGACGTACGATTGTACTCAGACTAGCTGGGCACAGAATAGACGTGGAAACATAGAAGACTAGTGGCACAGGATAGAGTGGTCACATGCATCCAGACACAGAATAGATCTGGTCCAAGTGCATGGTGCAGTGCCGGATGGACGGATGGTGGCATAGGCGGTTTTGTTTTGTCTTTTGCTGGCTTTACTATTGCAACAACGACGCTTAGCATTTTCTGCAAAACGGCAACTGCTATTTGGGAACAGCAGTGCAATAGTAGATAGTGTCTAATCGGGTTCCAGTCTAAATTCGACCGTTCAAAGATATTTTGGAAGACACTTGCTTGGAGCCACTTTTAAATGGGACACGAGTCGAGACTGGACGAGACTGGACTCAAAACGGAAAATCGTCCACCGGAAACTGACTTGTTACATAAGCAACAAAACATTCGAAGGCATTAAGGCTGATAGGATTTCAGGCAGGTGCTCCAGCTCTCAGAAAAATCACTGTCACTTGCGCAACGACACGACAACTCGAACTGTAAAGGAAAAGGTTGTAAAGAATCCGAAATGTATGGAGCCAGGAATAAAATCGAAGAGATGTGACATCCACTTCCATCTCACAGTGTGGAGGTAGGCGTTCCACAATTTAGATAAATTATGTAGGTACTGTTTAATGTGACGAAGACTTTTATTAGCTGCGCCCCGCGGTGTTCCCGCGCGATGTTCAAATAACTGAATATTTTTACCGCATTTTCCGGGATGAAAAGTACCCTATATGCTAATCGAAAATATGAGCTATCTTGATATCAAATTTCATCGAAATCCATTAAACCGTTTAAGCGTGAAGGAGTAACAAACATACATACACACAGACACACATTTTCGCTTTTATAATACGACAGTGTGATGGTTAATAGTATGATTAAACTGCTAAAATAAAGCGGGTAATAAAAGCACAATTGTGTATTAATCAGATGTTTATACATGCCATACTAAAATGCAAGTCAGGTTAAGGTAAGGTAAGGTTAATGGTTGCACGTGGAAGACTTATTGTGTAAGTTATTTAGTGAGAAAAACAGTCAACAGTTTAAAGATGACCCTGAAGACTGAAGTGGTCTTATGGATGGTTTCACGGAGAATGGTCTATTAGGGTTGCGCCACATCGATCAATTCCGAATCACATTATTTTTTCATGCTGCCATTCTTTCGGTCCGTAATTTGCTAGAGCATTTGCTGCTATTGCATGCTCGGCAATACTTTATTTTTATTGCAAATGGTAGATCATCAAATACCTTCCCTCTGGGCAGAGCGGGGGGAGTGTCAGGCTTGTATTGACTAAAAACACACACGTTCCTTCTATTGCCCGTTATGTTCCGGGGCCACGGTATATCTTTCGAACAACCCGCAACCCCGGCAAGCTGTGGCCCTAGCAGGCCCTTCTGATTTGCTGACATCTCTTCGAAGCGCGCGTGGACGTATGGACCGCAATACTTGTGGCCTTGCTTCTCGCTCAAACAATCGGAAAAATGCGAGCCCATGATGTTATTTATATACTTAAAACCCTAAAGCAGTAACCTCCTAACAACAGCCTAGACCGGCCCTTGGATTCGCAAAGCTCTGTCCGAGACTATGATTCGGAAAATATGTCTATTTTTAGGGTTCGTACCTCAAAAGGAAAAATACGGAACCCTTATAGGATCACTTTGTTGTCCGTCTGTCTGTCGGTCAAGGACCTTTATCACGGAAACTATCTATTTTTTTTAATGGCATCTCGCAGGTCAACCTATAAGGTCGTTAGCTGCTCAACCGTACTATCCCGTGGGTGGGAAACTGTCTCAAGTGAAATTAAACTCTATACTATACTACTATACTACTTATATAATCAAGTCCGTCAAGCTGTGAACAAATCAACTCTCTAAATCTATGCAGTTCAAAAATATGGCCGTTTATGTTGAGTCCGACTCGCACTTGGCTGGTTTTTTTTTGTCATACCAAAAGCGAGCGATATACGCATAGACTTTTTGAATTAAACAGAGCTTCAGTTGTGAATACGGAGGTTGAACCAAATTTACAACTCACAACCAGAAAAAAAACAAAATTGGAAAACGAGGTACCGCGGTACCTAGAGTGGATGTAGATTTATAATAATATCGCACACCTATTAAATATTTCTGCAAGTGCAATCAAAGAGATAATATATGTTTGCATAAACGATCAAGTATTTAAATTTTTAATCAATGTGTGTAGGTTATAAATTAAAGTGCTCATCGTGTCTATAAGTGTGTCTGAGCATGCTGTTCTTCTAAACTACGCATCGGCTTTTGATGTGGTTTCATCATAATTTAGAGAATAACAACGTATTTAATACAAACATAATTTTTGGGACTCTCACGGTGCTAACTTTTAACCCCTATTTTACACACTTAGGGTCTGAATTTTCCGAAAACTTATCTTAACGAATGCCTACGTGACGGCAAAATAACTGTATCATCTGCCTAGCATTTTCCTAACTATATCGGGGTCGGTTTCCAGTCTCACCGGAGTATTTTACATGGAGAGACTGCTTATATGACCTTCACAACCTAGTTAATAACTGGCTAATATGATACTCCTTGATAAGATTGTTTTCAGTCATAGTCAGTCAGGACATAGATACAATTTTTTTTTTTTGAATCAATAAAGGCCCATAGGAAAATCTTATTTTTATCTTTATTTATGGGGACTCGGTCAACAATGACGATGTCGCCCATAGGAAAATCATAACTTAGATTTTTTTTTTGATGATCTCATAATTTTTCGGGGCTGGACTTACATGGAAAGTGATCGCACAAGTTAGAGTGGTGTCGAACCAGAAAGGGGAGGAGGCCTTACAAACTACATCATGTCCCACAGCTGGGCAAACCCAGCAGGCAAGACATGATGTAGGCTAGCAAAAAAAAAAACAGTAACAAAACCAACTAATGTATTGAAAACTCATTAATTTGTTACTTTGTTTAAATACCCGTGTAAAGCAAGGGCGTATAGCTAGTTTGTAATATGTAGAATAATGTAAATCCTTTTTCATAAGAATAAGTATGTAAAGTCAAGTACTCATGACGACCAATTAAGCTAAATAAACCAGCTTATGCGGATCTCTCTTTCAACAGGAAATCTAAACAAAGCAAGCCCATGATACACTAGAAATGTATATTGCTTGATGTGTTGCCGGGTGTACAGGGTTCACGGTCTTCACCGATGCACGTGGATGTCTGGACTAATTATACGTTTGCACTTCAATGATTGCTTACTGCTGTTTGTTTCGTATATACCTAGTACCTCATAAGAGACAATTGTCACCTTTCTAGATTTATAGGGTTTCGTACCTCAAAAAGAAAAAACGGAACCCTTATTGGGTCACTGAAACAGCCAGCAATGGCTGTTTGTCTATCTGTCAAGACCTTTTTATCTCGGGAACGCGAAAAAATATCGAATTCAAATTAAAACCATATATGTAGAAAGAAAGAAAAACTTTTATTTGGGACTCGCACAAAACAAGTAAAACAATAACAAAGTAAACAAGTAGTTAAGTCTGTGGTCCCTTTGTGCTGTGAAAAAAGCCCTCTAAGTCTACACCGTCAAAAGATATGGCCGTTTATGTCGCTACATTGGAAGGAACCGTCGGTGCGCGAGTCTGACTCTTAGGCGTTTTTTTTATGGATGGACCTACAGTCTTAACATCTGGTATGGTATTACCCGGTCCTAACTGAGATGTGGAGGTCAGATAAGCAGTCGCTCCATGTAAAATGGAAGTCGACCCCAACATAGTTGGTATGGACCTACAGGCTACAGGCAGGCAGTTGCAGTTCGAGTCCAGAAGAGAGTGGTCGTTTCTTTAATCAGCTATTCGATAAATAAGTGTTGCAGCTGTCACAATCGTGTGAATCGTAGTACAAAAAGACTTAGCTATCGGTGAATCTTTAGCAATTACTATAATTATTCGCATAAAATAAGATAAAATCTGAATAATTTATTTAAAAACGAATTACCTTTACATTTTTAATTGCCTTTGGTAGGCATGTCGAGACCTGCAAAAAACTACTTGAATAACGGATGCGTTAAATTGGCAAAGTTTAAGTTAAGTTTGTTTACACAAATAGTTCCGAACTATTCATAAACAACGTCATGCTTGCATTTCCTGAAAGGTTAGACAGGGTTGAAGCCCTCATACATTGCTCCAATGGGAGACAAACCTTTTGCCGTCAAACGAGCACAAATCAGGGCTTATTTTCATACTTTTTAAAAAAAAAAAACGTTTCCCCGCACTAGGAATTTCTCCTGGTTCGTGGGTGTAAACATTTAAACTCACATACACAAACAGCCCGACCCGAAACAACTATATGCAGCTTATGCAAATATTTGTTCTGTGCGGGGATCGATACCCGCGACACGCAGCGCAGCAGTCGATCGTTCAGCCACTGCGCCGTCTTCGGTTATTGAGATATGCCTGAAATCCCAATAACAATACAGACCTGGGCATCAGCAGTCGAGCCTACGAACAACGGGCAGTCGAGGCTTTGAGAAAACTACTTGTACAAACCTAAAAAGTTATAGTTTAAAAAAAAGTCTGAAGAAGTCCGGGCACTGAGGGTATCCTACCAACTTGCAACATAAAGTCAGGTCATATCTTTTGACTGCGTAGATTTAGAGAGTTGATTTTTTACAGCTTCTAAGGAAGCTATCCTCTATACCTTATCCTTTCCTATGTCATAGGAATGCATAAAAGTAAATAGACCTTCATCTCGGAAATTCGCCATTTTGCATTAAGAATGACGTCACTTCAAAAAATTCGCCTAATTTCTATTCATCTTTTACAAAATCATAAATTGTCATCTAAACTAAACAGTTATGCATAATTTTAGCTCAATCTGAAACGGGTAAGTGGGTCATAAGTAATATCTCAGAAATTTAAATACTCACCCTGAAACCTGGTGAAACCTCTTTTTATATTACAATGAGTGAAATTAATACAAGCGTGTCGTGTGAAGAGGCATGACAACAGTGATCAATTAAAAGTTTATTACATTTAAAGTACCCGAACAGTTAAAAATCGCGACCTATATTTTTTCCTATAACTCTCCCACGCCAGTAAACTAGTGCGTAAACAATCAGCTTAGCGTGCCCCCCAATAGTTTAGGGAGTTAACGTACGATAAAACCCGGTATCAGTTGCTATCTTTATGCTATCAGTTGGGGAATTAGTTACTGTATATATTATTAGTGACCATTTTCCCTGTCACTATCAACATTCGCAAAATTATTAAAATGTATGCAACTAGGTATCGTGAGATTATGTGTTTAAGCCCGCATTGCCGAAAACGTGATTAAATAATTTCTGTTTTATATCTAAAATGTTTCTTTCGCACACAACCGTTTATTTTGTATACCTACAGCTATTTTTTTTATACTTCGCACAAGGTATTAAGATATTATTTACTAGCTTTAGCCCGCGGATTCGCTCGCGTTAAATTCGGGGTAACACAGTTCCTCTTCCCTGATTAGCAGGTCCCTGCTACCTGTAGTTTTTGCCCTTGCGCCTTATTTATTGTATTAGCAAAGCTAAGTTTTCCACAGGCAGTGTCGACGGCGCGTTTGTGTTTCACGCGCGCCTCAAAGAGATGTCAGCAAAGCAGAGGGGCTTGCCAGAGCTTCCGCCTGCCGGGGTTGCGGGTTGTTCGAAAGATTTACCGCGGCCCCGGAACGTAAAGGGCAATAGAAGGAACGTGGGTGGGTTTTAGTCAGTAAAAGTCTGACATTCCCCCCCCGCTCCGCCCAGAGCGGGGGAAATTATTTGATGATAACCAACCCCAAAAAAAAACTAAGATTTCCCTTTTCTTCCTACTTTGTCCCTCATTTCAAACTTTAGAAAAAAAATTGCCTATTTTTCCAGCGCTTAACTATCTCTGTACCAAAATTCATCAAAATCGGTTTGGCCATTTAGGTGTGAAGACGTAACTAACAAACAAACTCACTTTCGCTTCTATAATATTTGTAAGGATATCTTAAAATATGTCTGGCTTGTACTTTTAGGGGCTGTTAAGGCCGTACCCTACGCAAATAACCTTGAGTATTCGCTTCCCTCTTTTCCGCGCAGGAGTGAGCGAGTGAGAGCAGTAGTGAATAATGCCAATTATTTGGAATAAAATCTATATAAAATTAAGTATTGGGTTTTTGGAAAAAATATTTCTACCAAAATGTTCATTATAGAATTGTGTATCCATTAGTGTCAGTAGCAAAATTAAACAATGTTTACTTTACGAGGAGATGCATTTTATTGATATTTTTTCTCATTTCGGGGGCTTTGTTGTAAGGAGATTTACTAAATAATGACTCAATAAAAATAAAAACTAAATCTACAATAATGGAATCAAGATTATAAAGAAATTTAATGTATTTTTTTGTTACTTAGTTCGTTTTAAATAACAAGTAGATAGCTCTAGAAAACTGTACAAAAACGGCTTGCGCGGCGTTTTGGTCGGGGTGGCGCCTTAAATTTGGCTGCGTATCTCGTAGCGTCGTAGACTCGTAGCCAAATGAATAGGTTCTTTTATTCGCGTATATTAGTATTAATAAGTGGTCTTGACATTTAAGTTATATGCCTTATAAATTGATCAAGTTTTTGTCATTTTATTACAATACAATAAAAGAAAAATAATGCTCAATGTCAGTTGGGACAATGTAATGGATCCAGTACTAGTACGTTTAATAATCTTTTTGCCTGAAGATTTATTTATATTTAGGACATTATCTTCTACTTGTCTTAATATAAATAACTAGCTGGCGCCCGCGGCTTCGCTCACGTGATGATCGCAAAAAAATATCCTATGTATTATTCCAGACTATATGATGTAGATACACACACAGATGTATCTGCATCTGTGCCAAATTTCATTCAGATCCGTCCAGCCGTTTTGACATCCATCCATCCTCACAAACATTCGCATTCATAATATTAGTAGGATTATTAAGTAGGATGTGACAGTTTTTAGTTATTTTTCATTTACAACTTCAACTATCAACTAGAGATGAAGAAAACTGTTGGATTAGTTAACAGGCCAAGATTATAAGTTTGTGGTGTTTCATGATACAGTTTTTAAATGGATTCATAACATTAAAATACACGTGTTTCGGGTTTCGCATAAAGTAAAACTAATGCTGTATAATCACAGGGCACGCCACAATAGTGGCGGTAAGTCCCTCTTTGAAGAGTGGCTGGAGAGGCGTCATGGCGTCCTCACCTACCGCCTGACGCAGGTCCTCACCGGACACGAAAGTTTCGGGAGGTTCCTGCACATAATCGGGCGGGAGGAAACGTCCGGGTGTCACCATTGTGACGATCGCCTGGAGGACACGGTGGAGCACACAGTGGCTGTCTGCCCAGCCTGGGCGGAGCACCGCCGTGCCCTCGTAGAGGCGATCGGCGGCGGCGATCTCTCGCGTCCGGCCCTGGTTCAGACTATGGTCCGGAGCGAGAGGGAATGGGAAGCGGTCACCTCCTTCTGCGAAGCAGTAATACTAGTGAAGGAGGAGGCCGGGCGTTTGAGGGAGAGAACCTCAAACCAACCCAGCCGCCGCGGGAGACGCCCCGGGCGCCGGGCGCCGCGAGACGACTCCCGGCCAACGTAGATGCGGGCCTGTGGACGGTGAGCAATGGGTAGTTCACCGTCCGTCCGTCTTTTGACGACAGGCCGTGGCTTGCCAGAGCCTCCGCCTGCCGGGGTTGCCGGTTGTTCGAAAGAGATACCGCGGCCCCGGAACAGAAAGGGCAATAGAAGGAACATGGGTGGTTTTTAGTCAGTACAAGTCTGACATGCCCCCCCGCTCCGCCCAGAGCGGGGGAAGTCATTGGATGGTTTCCCATCCGAAAAAAAAAAATGCTGTATAATCACACCAGGCATGGCGGCACCGACTCATTCCATTTATGAAGTAATTACCCAATGTGAAGTATCTGGGAACACTAACATTCGTACATTTTTGCTCTTTTAACAACGCACAATGTGGGGATGTCGGCTAACAGGACTATTTTCGTGGAACTCTTTTTTTTCGTTTACTATTCAACTAGCTTCCGCCCGCGACTTCGTCCGCGTGGCATAGCTACTTTGGGCTAACGCTAACTTTAACCAGCCTGATGATCGAATAAAAAAAAACTTTCTCTCTCCTTTTCTTCCGTCTTTCTCCACCTTTTTTTATTTTTTTTTGTCTGCCTATGACCGTCTCCAGGATCCCAACTATCTGTGTACCAAAATACATCAACATCGGTTTGGCCATTTAGGCATGAAGACGTAACAAACAAACTCACTTTCGCTTTTATAGTATTTGTAAGGATACACATTTTAATACACTTGAAACAACAAAAACATACTGGCACAAAACCAGACAAGTTGTAATGTAAAGGTGGGCCTTGGTGCCACAACATTATTTAACAATTAACCCAATTTAGAAAGTACATAATTAGAATCTTTTGACAATTCTTAAACCTTTAGCTTCAGAAGCAGGATAAACTTAATCATATCCTGTTAAATCTGAACACACAAACAGTTCCAATGAGTCACAAAAGGTATAACACTATTTATACCTTAAAAGATAAGTAACAGTACCTATAGTAATATCTAATTCCTTTTATATCGAGTATCAAAGATAACTAGAGGAACTAAAACATGAATATGATAGGTACCTAAAAGCTACACTGTAAAATTACGTCATATTTTATCTCTTATTTCACATTATTGTAATAAAACGATAATCTACACGCGTCAAGCATGTATGACTCTTATTGATTGATTCATTATAGGAAATTAATCACTGCTAAGGTATTTGAATTGATTTGCACATGATTTGTAACAACTTAAGAAGCGTGCTGTACAATGTATGCGTGTAAAATAGTAGATATCATTACCTACTGAGATAAACGTTCTTATTTAATGTTTACGTACATATGTTGCATAATACGAGCTCATATTTAATTAAGTACATGTGATAATTGCAGCTGCTGCGAATTAATTCAAGGTCAAACTTGTACAGACTGATGTAAAACTGTGTTAAGGTATGAAAATGATTCGCTCATAATGGGACTAACTTTATTACCAGTGCTATGAATGAATGAATTTCTTTATTTCGGACAAAATAACCCGTATAGTGTTAGTAACATAAAATGCTTACAACCTAGTGTTAGTAATTGTCCCTTTCTGCACAAAGTTCTCGACAATCGGAGAACTGAAACTCTCGGCTACAGTTTTTTTGATGCTGTTTCCACTGTCTCGCACTTCCCACAACTACAGTACTTTCACAAGTTATTATGCTTTGTGACCGGGACTGTAGTTTGAGTTTGAGTTTTCCTTAGCAACGAAACTGTTTTTTTTGCGTGTGATTGCATAAAAACCTTCTGTACATATCCGAAGCACTGCGGTATCGAGGCAGTCTCAACAACATCCTAAAAGCATTATTATATTGAACACGCACTTATACGCACGAACATGATTTGTATTATATAGTTCTGTTTAAATTTTATGGCTGCTTGGAAGTTCGCTGAAAGTGAAGGTCTTCGGATTTCAGTCAAGGCAATGTCTTGCACCCCGCTAATATCTCAAATTGTATTCTGCTATGTTCCGACCCGTCATAAAGTTTGAACCGTGATACCCTCGAAGACCGTCAATAGTAGCTAACTTCCGAACTGCCATAAAGTTTGAACAGAACTATAAGTGTTTCTTTTGACTTGTCAAACTAACGCCTCCGTTTAATGCACTCCAAAATGCAAATGCAAGAAACATTAAAGTTCGAAAGAAACATACAACCATTAATTCGCTTATTAGCAGTTTAAGATTTACCTACTATTCCAATGACTGCTAAGCATGAGAGAAGAACTGCTGTCTTGTGGATCAGAATGTTGAGCCAGAAAAGGGATGAATGAAAGGCAAGACGTGTGGAAGGCGTGTGGTGTAACGCGACTGGATAAAATAAGAAAGGAGTAGGTACAAAAGTCTGAAAGTGGCGCCTGAAAAGTTGTGTGGTAATCGGTTCTCGTGGTACACGTGATGCCGAGGAATAATTAAAACGTAGTGAGGACAATTTTGATACGGGTAGGGAAAGACGTCAGCAAAGTAAAGGGGCCTACCAGGGCCAATGCCTACCAGGGTTACGGGTTGTTCGATACAGATACCGCGTCCCCAGAACATAAAGGCCAAACGAGGAACATGGGTGAACTAACAGGGTGGAGTGTCAGTCTTTTGATTAGTAAATAAAAAGTGTGACAGAAAGCTATTCTATGATTTCCTATCCGTAAAAAAAGAGTAGGGGCAAACCAACTATGGATGGACTGACTCAATGAGCTAGAAAAGAGGTAACTGCTGAGATTACGAGTTTAGAGAAGTATGTAAACCGTTTCAATGAATTAGGAAAAGGACAGGAAAATGATGAATGTCCTCTATGTATTTTAAGGTTTTTTGTGGATGGGAAATTATCAAATAACTTCCTTAACTGACTCAAATCCACCCATGTTCCTTCTTTTACTTTATGTACTGCAGCCATACTCTTTCGAACAACCCGCAACCAGGCGATGGCCCCGACAGGCGGTGGCCCAGGCAGGCCCTTGCTGACATCTGGAAGGCGCACGTGGAACACGAACGCGCCTTCGACACGGCTACATTTTAAGGCTGGCAACAACTGAAATAGAGAAACAATAGTATGATTATGAAACCATTTAATAACACAATACTGATGTAATAATATACTATAACTCTGATTACAACTTCAGACTGAAATGGGAGATAGTGTGTGTCTGTGTTATCTCACTTGGGTTTTAATTAGAAATCTGTTACTATGTGGTCCACAGATGTGATAACGGGTAGGTATGTAATGTAACGTACCTATCTTCATTCATGTGACGTGTGATAAAGGCTACATTATGTACGATTATTTCATTATGTGCAACTATGATAATTTAAATAAGAGCTTTGTTTAGAACAGCGTAAACCTAACACATCTATATCTACTAATGTTTATTAGTGGTTGTATTTAGATAAAGGTAGATAGATAGATATATAAATAATTTACGTGGTGCTACAAAAGACACATTACATAAAAAAGACTAAGATTAAACAAAATATAAGTAAAACAGAATACGTGAGTGAGTGAGCTAATTCGATTTGTTTGTAGGTTCGTATGTAAGAGGTATAATACTTCGGAACTACTGATCCGATTCCAAAAATTTCAGTATCGGGAAGGTACATTATCTGAGAATATAATATAGACTTTGTTAAAAACGTTTTGTAGGTTAATTCCCGTACCGTGCGGTTACTCTCCCGCTATAACCGCAGGTAAAAGCTTAAAATGTACCTATTGTTAAATAATAATTTTCAGGGCGCTTTTCGAATTTTTGTGTTAACCGCGTTGGCGTTGTTCTGAACTTCACAATAGATTTTACCATTATCTATACATATAATAAGACTGTAAAAGATCGATTTCTGTACATTGAAGATTTTTATGAAAAATTGTTACAGGGGGTCTTAATTACCGTAATAGAAGCCAAAACAACAATTTTTAAAATTTTTGTCTGTCTGTCTGTCTGTCTGTCTGTTTGTCCGGGCTAATCTCAGAATCTACTGGACCGATTTTGACGGGACTTTTTTTATTTGACTCAGTATCACCTGGAGAGTAAACTGGGATATAAATAATCACGCCGATGAACTTAGGGGGCAGGCAGGAAATTGAATCTCAGAATCTACTAAACCGATTTTAATGGGACTTTCCGGACATAGGCTATTACTTTTTTTTAAAAGAGTGTGATATGAGGGAGAAAGGGGAAAGAAACGGGAAAACTTAGCGTTGCTATTACAAATCAATAAGGCGCTACCGAATTTAACGCGAGCGAAGCCGCGGGCAAAAGCTAGTTTAGAATATTTGTACCGCGTAGTTTATTTATATCGATATATTACTAAGTCAGAATAAAAGGGGGAAGCTGTGGCTTTATGAAATTTGGTTAACCTAATGAGATTTCTAAGCAAACTAATGGTTTACATTTATTAGGCTGCCTAACCATGTTCAGGGTTGGAGGCATTGACATTTCGCGTTCAACCGGTTATCTTGAAGAATCGCTCGCTTTTTACTTATCAAGCCCTATAAATATCCAGTTTCACGCTATTTCATACTTTATGATTCAGAATAAGGGTATAAAATGGAATGTTAGTAGCATTTATGAGTAAACGTTATCAGTCGCGAATTAGCTTTGGTTACAAGCGTTTTCTAGGTAAAATATTATATTACAAAATATTAAACACAAGGAAAAAATATTCCAAATACAAATTACCTATCGAGAATTCTTATCAACTGAAGAATTACTCAGACATCGTTATCAATTATGTTAAACAAAATAAAACATCTATAGGATATCATAACATTATTTTGGTACTACGTTTGATAAACGTGGTACAGTCACGCCACGGTATGCTGATAAAGTATTGATTGCAAAATGGAGGTAAAGTACCTACAATTAATCCTTACTAATATTATAAAAGCGAAAGTGTTTGTTTGTTACGTCTTCACGCCTAAATGGCTGAACCGATTTTGATGAATTTTGGTACAGAGAGATTTAAAAAAAAAGTGGGATGTGAGGGAGAAAGAGGGAAGGAAAGGGAAAACTTAGCGTTGCTATTACAAATCAATAAGGCGCAAGCCTGCACTCTGGTTTGGCTAAGGTATAATAGTACATTACGATATTAGTGCGTTAAGATGGTTATAACATGCGAGTCGGAATTTCAGCCCGAGCCGTAGGCGAGGGCGTAATTGAGCCGAGCATGTTCTAACCAATACGCACGTATATCGTACGACGTTTTTTAACACATTTGCGAGGAAACAGAAAAAAAAAACATTTTAAATAAACTCAATCTGTGAATGCACATTGTTGCTTCCCGCCATTTTAACAGCGAGCTAGCGCTGCCTACTTTCGAATTAGTTCGAAATTTGAATAGCAACAGCGCTAAGCGACAAAACCCTCTAAATAAATGAAAAAAAAAAGAAAAAGAATAGCAACAGCGCGCTGCTCACTAGCTGGAGTCGTGCGGCGGGGCGATCAGTTCCAAATTTGAAATGGCAAATAATACTGTTATGGAATTTGTATGGACTATAACTTAACTATTTGGTTTGATAACACACGCGTTTTTTATGACCCTCTTTACATATTCAAAACCGGTGGAATTACATCAGCTTTACGAGCAAGAGTGTTAAAAAACTTTTTACAGTACTGGCTGGGTAATAAGAGTAATTTTCAGACTTTCGTTAAACTGACTACCTGTAAAAACTGTCATATACAAATGATAGCCGGGACCAACAGTTTAACGCGCTTTCCGAGGCACAGAGGAGCCTCGGTATTTAATGAGTGGTCACCCATCAACGTTCCAACCAAGGCAAGAGCAGCTTAACCTAAGAATCGTTCCGAGCAGCTGTATTGAGCCATGAGCTCTTCTAAAGCCTATTTGGTCTAATGGCCTTTTGGCCTAAATTACGTTAAGTAAAAAAATAATACATAAATCAGTCCATGATCTAATTACGATTGATTTCTTTTCCTGTTGCTGCAAATAATTCGATTGTTAACGTATTTATCGGGCACGGACGCTCGATCGTCATATTGCGTAACGCACGTCGGCGCATGCGCAGCCAAACTTGAACTTTCAGACAAGTTATACGCCTTGAACATTCGCAAAACAAAAGTGTTTTTGTTATTGTCATTAAAAAGGATTTTTTTTTTGGGTGCAGCTCAACTCCGAATTTATCTTAATTAATAACTTGGAGTCGGTGCCATGATTAAGATTTTAATTGTTACTGAGCGCAAATGAATGCTAATTTATATTTTTTACATTTAATAAGCTTGCGTAATTAGTATTGTTAAAACAACAAATACATAGTCGGTCGTTATTATATTGCATTACGTGACAAGGAGGTGCTACGTGTAAAAATATATATTACGAATTAAAACAATTTTAAAAATTCCATTAGGTACCAGCCAAACAATAGATCACGCCACTGCCATCGTTACACTAAATTAGAAAACAATATAAACTCAATATTTTATACTGTAGCATGACAAACGTACCGCGCCTAAGAGTTTGACTAATTCATCAACAATTGCATAATGACAAAAAACCGGTCAAGAGCGAGACAGAGTCGCGCACCGACGACGGTTCCGTACAAACTTGCGACATAAACGGCTATATCTTTTGACTGCGTAGACTTAGAGGGTTGATTTTTTTCACAGCACAAAGGAACCGCAGGCTTGAGTATATGGTTTTAATTTCAACTCGATACCACGCGTTCTTGAGATAAAGGGTCTTGACAGACAGACGGACAACAAAGCGATGCAATAAGGAAAAAAAATATCGTCTTAAATCAGTTTTAGTCAGTAAAACATGACACTCCACTTGCTCCACCCAGAGCGTGGGAAGTTATTTAATGATTACAAAAACCCTAGGAATTTGCTTCTGATTCTGAACACGGAATCATACCAGCATTTAGAGCCTTTAAAGGAAGCTGGTTAGCCATAAAAATTGCTATATATATTTAATTTGCCTATTGGCTATCGGACTCAGTCGCGGAGTCACGGTCAAGCGGTTTTGTCAGCGTCCATCTTTGTTACAATTAAATACAATAGCTTCACTGACCATGGCGGATTGCTTCCGTGCATCGCATTTACAATATTTATACGTCATGTGACTTGGAGTTGCAGTGGTGGTCAGGTCAAGTCCGTTTAATCGCAAGACTTAAGGTAAAAGCGCGAGGATAGCAGAAATTATTTTTTTCTGCATTTTGCAAGCCAGTTTTAGATTGTGTAAGTCGATTGAAATATGATTCGCGACCATAACAAATATGGTTTTCAGTTTATCTAGTCTCATTGAATGACGTTTTAACGAAATTTCCATTCAATCCTTACTAATATTATAAAAGCGAAAGTGAGTTTGTTTGTTTGTTACCTCTTCACTTCACGCTTTAATGGCTAAACCGATTTTGATGAATTTTGGTACAGAGATAGTTGGGAACCAGGAGACGGACATAGGCTATTTTTTTAGGGTAAAAACTGCAGGTAGCAGGTACTGGGTTATACCGAATTTAACTCGAGCGAAGCGGACAAAAGCTAGTAGGAATAATAAACTGAAAGTGATGTATTGATGATTTTGAGGGCAATAATTCTGTAAATAAATGCGTGTCACCATCGTCACCAATCAACATTGTACGTAACACTGATCTGCAAATTGCAAGAAACTTAATTTGAATTTCGGTCTATTCTGGCGCTTTCCCATAATCTAATCACTATAATGTAACCCCATAGCAACAATGCTATGAGGTCATTCACTGTAGCCTCCTGTGGCTAGAAATCAGAATGTAACGCAAGAGTTTTTCCGCTGGAGATCTAATATCTGCTAATTACAGCCAATGTGGTGTTGGCAAGAGTCTTGTGAACCTCTTGTTGTGGTAAAGGTAAATAATGAGAACGAGGATGATAACTTTCAAAGGGGTAATATGTCCACGTGTTATTCTCCGGTATACTCACCAACTTAGGTTTAGATTCAGTCTCAGGTGCAGAAAGATATATAGAGAAATAGTAGCAAATGATAGATTAAAAATTCACTGTCACCAAAATATTAGGAGCTCGAGAAAAAAAAACACATCGATAAAATACACGTGAGATACGACCAAACATTCCGATCATTAACTGTGTGAATGATTAATTAACTTTAATTTAATTATAATTATGTCAACAGGTCAAATATCTTCATCTTCATGTCATAAAAACGTGGTTTTCACGTTCGATTACAAAAATAAAGAATAAAAATATAGGCAAAGGTGAAAATAATAAGTTAATGATGCAAGATGGTCTAATTTTTAGCTCAAGATCATTCATCATCGTGTGATTACTGCATGATATTTTGAGTGGCGATAAAAAACGATAATAATTTGACCTATCACAGCAATGAGAAGTCACAATTGACAATACTACGCGATATTTGGAGACAAATACGATTTAATTTTAATATTAACAGACGATCCAGACCAAAACATACAGATTGTGGCTGTCACAAGCGTTTGTTTAGGTATCTTATGGATTTTTAGACCCAGAAATTTGTTGGTCAATGAGTGTGTAAGTGTGTACAATGTACAGAAGCTGTTGATACTGCGCATAATTGCCCACCATCGATGGTCTGCGCTCAAATTGCTCAGGGCAATCGATCCCAATCTATGACCGTTAATGATCAATGCCTCTGATACATGATTTGCTGATAACTGTGTCAACGACATAACGACAACGAATACATTTTTACCGATAATTAAAAACAATTAGTTTTTAATTATCGGTAAAAATGTATTATGAAAATTAGATATTATTAAACTACAATTATGCTTACCTAAAATAATAATAAAACTATCAAAATGGAAAACAATTACAGGGCTATAAAGAGTTCTCCCACATCGCTGTCAATAGAAATAGTGCCCAAAAGACTGGCAGCACTACCACGTTGAAGAACAACGTTTGAAGGACTGAAGATGAAATCTAGACGATAACGTAATTTACGACGCCACATATGGTAATCATTCGGGCTCGGAGTAACATGTCTTCCTCTTCCATTTCTGGTTAATAAGGCCGTATTTTACTGGTAGGAAATCATCAAATAACTTCCCCTACTCTGGGCGGAGCGAAAGGGAAGTTTCAAACTTGTACTGACTAAAACCCACCCATGTTTCTTCATATGCCCTTAATGTTCCGGGGCCGCGGTATCTCCTTCAAACAACCCGCAACCCCGGGATAATAAGGCCTTTATTTAGATTTCCAACAATCAGTAGGTACAATACCACCAAAACAAAGATGTCGTAACCATGCATATGAAGTAATCTACCAACTTTATCAGTGACAGCTGTCATGCCCGATGCATCACCGTAGCACGTGAACAGCACATGGATCGAGTCGTCATATTGTCATCGATATCGACAGAACAAATGTGTCGACGAACACTTAAGCTTTAATTACTAACATGGATTTATTGCTGTGTCTCTAGAGTAAGCGACCTTTGATTATTTTTGTTCTAGTTACCTGAAAAGGAGTTCATTGGCGGTCGTTAGGTTAAAGAGTGTAGATACACAACATGTTATTTGTCTACTATATCGGGGGTGTCAAATTATTTCCTATTTCCTGTCATTTATACCTATTTTTTTAAATCAGACTTCGTGTTTTAAATTTTAGTTGTGACCCACCCAAATTCAATAGCAATAGGCAAGAATATATTATATTCTTAATTTGAATTGCCTTTGGGCAGTGGGTCACTACAGAAATTAAAAACATAAATTCTATTCAGTTTGATAAACCCAGTCAGTGCAAAGACAGCAGATCCACTCGAAAATAATGCAACTTTAAAAACACTTTACCAAAGGATAAAATAATAGTACCAACTTACGACTACACTTTCTTTCTTGCGTAGTACCAATATTATTTATTTCTATGTTGATAAACAAAATTCCTTATTCCAAAGCTATTTTCGGAGGTAAATCCCCAGTATAATAAAACGCTTCGAACGACGTCGTAAACGATTAAACTACAAAATAATTAACATTTAACTTAGGTTCTGCGTAAAACCCCAAGGTTAATAAAAAAATCGCGATCAA
Source organism: Ochropleura plecta (assembly GCA_905475445.1). NCBI lineage: Eukaryota > Metazoa > Arthropoda > Insecta > Lepidoptera > Noctuidae > Ochropleura > Ochropleura plecta. The sequence goes on from FR997723.1 coordinate 16,909,323, forward strand.
AACAACTGATCATATAGTAGTTAATCTTGATGCAGTGGTAACGCCCAAAACTGAAAGTGAATCATTTGATACTCCGTGACTCACTTAACAAGAAACTGATAATAAAATCGATATGTGACAATCAAATAATAAGTACGATGATAGTGCTGTTATCAATGTCAATAAAGCTGTGGAAGATAATGAACGCTTTTACGGGTTTAAAATAAATAGATAGCTTGTAGATTTTATAGATTTGATCCATGGGATTAATTTTGTCTAACTTAATCCTACGTTGATAACTGATAAGATCTGACGTAGTGCCTGAAGTTTAATCTCCTAGCGGTGTCAGGTTGCCACCAGTTGCTTTCCGGTTGCGGCAAGCCCCTTTCAGCAACTGCTTTTCATACAAAAATGGTAAAATCAGTACAACAATTAGGATTTCGTACGTCCGAATGACAAAACGAAACCCTTAGGATCACTTTGTTGTATGTCGGTCTGTCAAGACCCTTTTTTTCAGGAACGCTTGGAGATATCAGACTAAAATGAATATCGAATACACATTTCTGCAATCCCCTGTAACAGTAAAAATCAAACTTCTAAGTCAAATGAAGCGGTCGTATAATCTCCGTTTAGGCCATAACCACCCAAAAATGACCCATTGGGAACTTCCCGTTGACCTGGGGCCTAAGTCTGCTATTACAATGGTGTCAGAATGGTCGATCACTGATCGCATAATGGTTGATTTTGACAAGTTTAGTATGTAGTAGATTACCAAAATTATCAAAATCAACCATTATGCGATCAGTGATCGACCATTCTGACACTGTTGTAATAGCAGACTAAGGCCCCTGCTATCATGTACTTTGGAAAAGAATCCGAAAACTGTTCTGTAGTTACATCAGTCCAATTCGCACTTGTTTCATTTCAGTGTCACTTTTGTTTTGCTGATTGGAAATCTTCAAATAACTTCCCCCGCTCTGGGCGGAGTGGGGGGAGTCTCAGATTTTTACTGACTAAAATCCACCCATGTTCCTTCTTTTACCCTTTATGTTCCGGGCCCGCGGTACCTCTTACGAACAATTTGCAAAATGTCAGTGTTACTAACAGTGTAATACAAATAGAATGTTAGTCTCAATTTATACCATGGATTTTTTTGCCAGTTCTTCTCCATGGGAAATAACTGACAAATGCTTGCACTGACTGGACAGGTCCACTCAATCTGTGTGGTGCTTTCTTAAAAAGACCATTTCAGACACTATCTACATAGTCCTCATGTAAGTTGACCAAGATTATTTTGTCTGGACCTTAAAAGAGACTATGACCTCTGAGTTTGTTTCGGCTGTTTCTTCTCAGAGTAGTCGGGTACGAAACACCGGCCTCATCTAGTTTAAAAAAAAATGACGTGTAAAAGTGTTTGTGAAAACCTACTTGCAAAATAAACATCATGTATCATTTATCAACCCGAACTAAACCGTGCATCTATGTTTAGATGTTTCATAAGAGCCCATGAATCATTTTTGTGAATAAAAAAATGAAGCTAGATCGAAGAACAGAATGGGTCATCATTAAAGATCCTAAATTTGAAATCCAGTTAGATACAGAAATATTTATTGCACGCAAAACATTTTTATGACGATTATGCTAAAATTTATACAGTGTTTATTCAAATCTAAACTGTTTCAGATCAGTATTGTTATGCTTTATTATGTATGTCTTATTTATCACACGTTATAATCACTTCTGTATCAATTCGGTCTGATAGGCGTTCATGTAGAATTTGAATACAGCTCTAATGGGTTTTTTACGGATTGCAGACTCTAAAGTAGATGGGAAAAATGCTAAACTAGGATGACGAAACAATACATAAAATCACGCATAAAATATACATAGGATTAGACAGATTTGAATCTAAAAGAACAACCACATTTCGCCAGTCATGTTTTTGTCTCATGTAATAGGGGGTGAGCCTATTGCCATCAACCAGGAATCTATCCTGACCCCGGGGCTGTCCTCTGTGAAATTCCTTATGGAAAAACCCAATAACACTTTACTTTGGCAGATGATGAAATAAGTATTTTCAAAACTGACCTTCATGCTGTTTTTAGAACGACACTTTTGGCAGGATGAGTGGTCAAATTAGGTGCCACCTGTGGTTGCAGGCATATATGATTCATAAGACGTTATTATAAAGAATATACACGTCAAATTGAGAACCTCCTCCTTTTTTGTTTTCGTCGGTTAATTAACCTCTGTTGCAACATCTTATGAAACTTTGGCAATGATTAAGGACAAGTTCGGAAGTTAGTTAAAGTATGGTAAAAAGCCGGACTCTCCCATGCAAAGGACCTTTAAAAAACCTACAAAATCAAACTATGTTTTTTAAGGAATCAATTAGAGACCTTCTGAGATCTGTAGCGTAGGTGCATTTCAAGACATCTTCCATATAATTTGAATGATAATTCGGACCCTAAACAATTTTATGTAGGATTGTAGACTATAAGGTAGGTACTTAAAGTATTTTTTTCTTTTTGCTCTTGATGTTTTAAATGCTTTTAGGTAAAATGAAAAGGCGGTCCTTTTCACTAATTTCATTCCTTGAATGAACTTCAAAATTTGGCTAGGATAGACTGGATACTGAAACCAGATGACAAGGTCTTGTAGCTCCCGATCCAAGGTAGTCGAAAAGCGCCGTGTGGTTTTAGTCTGTACGATTCTGAACCCTACCACAGGACCGATGACATTTATGAGAATTTCCCGTGCAAAAAAGGTCTTATAACCCAGCTTGGAAGAGGCAGTTGGCGTTGGCAATAGGCTGAGTTGATTGAAAACTTTTTTATCTAAATACAAGCAAATCATCATGATACTAAAGATAAATAATGGAGACGAGTACATTTGCCCGCTTAATGAGATTCGATCCTCACAAATTGTCATGTCATGGTGACGAAATTTAAGTGATGCAATATATCTTAAAACTAATAATCATAGTTGACACACCCACTTATTTTGACTATGAAATGAGGAAAAACTACTTCCTGTAATGTGTATAAAACACAGGTTTTCGTGGTTACGCCTCATAAAATCGCTTTTTTTTCTGATCGAAGCAAAACGTATCGTTTTCCTTCAATCAGAAAAATGCGATTTTCGACCCGTCATGAAATAAATGCAATTAATTGTTATTTCTTGTAAGAATGTCTCCTTCGGTGAGGCACATTCTTGTAATATTTCTCAAAGAAATACGCTTGATAACTATGTATGGTGGTTTCAGACCATTCAGGGTTTCGGTTGACTGTAAATTTCGTACTAGTTTTTGATACTGCAGATATCGCAATTGAAACACAGGACCACTAATCGAGTCCATCTTGTTTAAAACATGAAAAACCAACTTCAGTGTTATAGAACTTGGCGCTACATCACAATATGTACTTAATGAAAAATGGTCATAATTTACATAATAATCTACGTCTTTATCACTCTTCCAACTTCCTACTACCAATAAATAAGAAAATTACCAACTAAATTATTCAGTTGATAAGATACGATTACGTAATCGTCATTTGTCTTTTTAGCGATACATCACTGATAGTCTACCTACTTGGTCGCCCACCGGACCAAGTGCTTGACAACCAAATGATGCAATCTTGGTTCGCGACTTTTATACTAACGGATCATTGGAGTTCTTTATTCCCTAGAAAAATTCTGCGTCACTCATCATCATCTTCCTGCCTTTGTCCCATGTTATTTGGAGTTGGCGCAATACTTTTTATTCTTCCATTCTTCCCTGTCATTCATTCCCTTTTCCCTTTTAACATTCCTCACACAATCTATCCATCGTTTATTTGGTATCCCTTCCCTCTTATCCATTTATATTTGTATTCTTCAGCCTTTTAGTGATATGTGCTGCATCCCTCCTAATCACATGTCCATACCAATGCAGACGACTCCCTTTCATCCTTTCTGTAAACTCTATTATTCTACTCGCTATATCTTTAAACCACGGCACGGTTGGCGCAGTGGCTGAGGGATCGACTGCTGCGCTGCGTGTCGCGGGTTCGATTCCCGCACGGAACAAATATTTGTATGACCTGCAGATAGTTGTTTCGGGTCTGGCTGTGTTGCTATGTTTGTAAACGCACCCACGATACAGGAGAAATTCCTAGTGTGGGGCGCTTTTTTAAAAAAAAAAAAAAAAAAGAAACCCAACAAAAAATGTAATAGGCATTTAAACAAATTTTATCGGACTTCTAATCTGAGCGACCATTGACCACAAATCCTCAATGTTGTGCTTTAAATAAAACACGGATTTATTTATAACTTTAGAGTTCAAAAAAATTCCACGACTGCAAGGGTCCGTATGACGTCAAAGGCGTCTCCTTTATTTTTTTAAAGATATTTTAAGACTTAAGGCGTGTTCCTTTATTTTTAAAAGTTATTTTGGGGCCCAGGTCCAGTTACTTGAATGACGTAAAAAGTGCAACGTTATGCAAATGGAACCCAAACAGTGTATTATACATGAACGCATACCTCGTTTTATGTAAAGGAAATATCATGCATAAGATTTGATGCCTCTTTTAGGATGCCGTATCTGATGCTATCGGATGCTGTCATCTGTTTCTGTGTCAAGACCCTATATCTAAGGACTGCATGGAGGTACCGAGTTGAAATAAATACCAAATACTGAGGTCAGCAGTCCTTTGGAGAAATCCCCTGTGAAAAAATCAAACCTCTTAGTCTACGCTAGCAAAGATATGGTCGTTTATGTCGCATTTTCCATACATATTCGTAAGGGGATTCAAAACGGTAGGCTAGTTTCTAAAAAAAAATATTGCTTCGTTGCTGCATTTTTTCGCAACAAGTGACGTCACACGTAACTTGAACGGGGTATATCTACGGGGTATTTATGGTCTAATTTACAAATAAAAAAATACGTGTCCCTTATTTTTGAATAATCTAAAAGACGGACTAAATAGAATGTAATTATTTGACCCTGGAAACTACCCTATTATAAAATTGCAAGAAGCAATATCATAGAGCACCAGTAAACGGACAAATACGAAAAGCGTTTTGTTAACGTATCACAAAAAAGATAATTACAAATTTAATTGCAGTATATAACTAAACCCGACATACGGATGTCGGTGTATGGGCATAGCAATTTTCCAACGGCAAAGTTAAGTTTGTCCTTCAATACAGTTTATCTTTTCGTTAGAGCAATGTTCGTTACTTTCATTCGTTACCTATAAGTACAAGTTTGTTCGAAACCCTCAGTGCGCAAATCTGTCTCGCAATTGGCTGGTTTTTTTTTACGTGTGGAAAAGGATCCTCAATGGATGTCCTCCATAGGATAGGTCTGACAGACTCCTACTGATTAAAACCAGTGTTCCTGTCGTCACTTCTGGCTGGGGTGAAGGAACACAAATGCATTCTTCACAATCTTTCTTCTCAAAGAGGTTGATGCCTGCGCCAAGCTACGTTTGTGAAATGTGACTTATTCTAGATGATGTCAGCTATTGCGTAGAAGTTAAACACTTTCTGCCGTCAACATGCTTTATTTTCATTACCATCTAACCAGCTTACGTTAATCAAAAGTCTTTGCGACTTACAAAGTTTTTTTTTTATAAAAGTTCGCCACATGGGCAGTTAGCACGCAAAACTGTATCATAGACTAATGATCTACATTACATTTAAATGTCGTCAGATGTTCCAACAAAAAATTCGACCTCGATACAATTCGCGATTGTTAAAACGCCCGCAAATCTTAACGGTTTTTTTTTTGCTGTAATGAATCTGCTAGCAGCATTGCGAAGCCGCCATTTTGTTTAATTCAAATATTACCGTTGTTTTATTTTTTATCTGTGGCGTTAGGTTCCGACATTCTTGCAATGACAGCAGGAAGAGATCACAAGTTTTTTACAACATAATTAAGTTAGTATTTCCCCTTTCGCTTTTTAGACTCACATTAACACGTTATGTTTATATTTTTTGGTTCCTATAAAACCAAATTCCATCTTACTAACACGTAACGGACTTCCTCAATATTACCTTTTCATTTCGTTGAAAAGAATTTGCTTCTAATGACCTTGGTTTGTTCGACTGTACCCAAAACCTAATTTGACATAGGTAGTCAGGAGGGGGATACAGTGACAAATGTGTCACCCACATACGCGAATCAATTGAATTAGCTGCAGCAAATCATGTCAGTCGAGCGAACGAGCGATCCTAATATGACTCGATTATCTTCCTTTTGAAATGATTTGAAGTGACTTTTCGAGCAGAAGCTGATAATGAAAATCAATCTCTTGTTAATCACGAGTGATTAGTTTTTGTTTTCTCTTATTTTGAAGGTTTGTTTGTACGCGCAGAATCCGATTTCCTAGACTTTAGGTTTTTTATAGGTTCTGTTCCCTTTCTTTTCTCTTCTTTAATTAAGGACAAGTTTTGGCTATAAATCAAGTGAACTAAATTTTTGGATTTGTGATTTACGATACTATTTTATAGCGTCCTTCTACTTTTTTTTTATTTTATTGCGTTCTCCATAAAAGAAACTATACGATACAAAAGGCGTAGTTAATTTACCAAATAAAATTCCAATGGAAATTCCATTTACAAGTCAGAACTCGCAAATTAAACTGGTATTTAAATATGTAACTTGCCTTGGAATCATTTTTTTTCTATTTTCGTAACAAAAACGTAAAACGCTATGCAGCAACATTTTTAAAAATAAACAAATTATCATTCCGTAGATTGATATAGGTAGAGGATTATGTTACCAACCATGATTATATTGCACTGACATTGACAGATGATATCGTTGCACTTGCAAACGTTATCACCCTTAACAACAGTCTGTTACAGGATATGGATGATAAAGAAAATATTGGTCATGCTCCTCTCTCCGACGTACAGTTTGACGATGAGGCAGGGCGTGACAATGCATAGGAATACACGATGCATAAGCCCGCATGCACGGGCGCATTTTCAAAGTTCATTAGTCTATTCATAGAGGGTACGTCAGTCATAGAGATCGCACTTGTTTATACAGACCTCTTTCGGAAATTTTGTTCCAACATTATGTAGCTAATACCATAGAGTTTTTTGCTAGTGCTAAGAACAGCCAATTCAATTGTATAAGTGATTACTTTTTAAGCATAGAATTATAAACAATATTCTTTCTATTGATACCAGATTCGCAAGCCTAACTGTTTGACCTTCTCCATCTATAAATCCTTTAGTTCCAGTAATCATTGTTTCTTCTTTTGTACTAGCTTTAACATTTCGTCCGTCGTTTTCATTTGTTTTTGAATCTATTTCCAGTAATTCAGTTTTATCTTTATCCAGCTTCATTGTCACCGATAACACTGAGTTTAACAACAAACAGCAAAGATAACATAAATAACTGGTTCTATTATGCAATAGACTTCCGCAATGAACAAATGTGGGTAATATAGGAAGTAAGTTCGTTGACGAGCTCAGTGTAGCATTACAGATCGTGATAATGACTACTAGTGAGTGTACCAATCATGATTTTGATGATTACATGAGTATTACGGTGTGAGCATGTGATGGTAGGGCGATTTACGACTCAACTTGTATAGTTTAGTATTTCGCCATGGTTACATATTGTGATATATAGGCTGATTGTATAAAAGAGTATTACTAGGAAGAAAAAGCATTACTGTCTTAGTAGTACTAATCGGAGAGCTTCGTCTTTATGTTTAAGTTTTCACAACATTATTTAACATTTTGTAAGTAAGTCTGATACTGTCAACAAAATTCAAGTGATTGCAACAGTGCACGCTGATAATGCTGATACGACTGAAAGCATTTCGAAGATAATTGTAGGTACAAAGTATGTTCTTGACGTCTTAACACTAAAATAATTAAAACACAGGTAAACTCAGAGATAAGCACAATGTTACTAATTACAAAACAAGATTAAATCAGCCCGCTAACACGTGTAATAATTTAAAATTCACTTCGAACAACAATGGAAAATAACATCAATTTGTAATTCAGTATCAGTCGACCTACTGCGCACAGAAAAAAACCAGTTGCACTGTCAATGTGATGTTTTCTTTATCAATTACATAAATTGTTAGACGACGTTGCACGCACCGATCACGCCTCTCTGTACCTTGTCGAATGAACTTTGAAACACGTTGGCCGATAATAAAAAAAAACATAAACAAACGTCTACCCGTCCGTCTGGTTGGACGTGAACGTTCACACGAATGGTGATTTGATAATGCGTCGTGAGTGCCATCAGTAGGTCATGCTAATGCAGTCGACAGCACGCCTTTGCGTAATCAAAAAAAAATATGACCAGAATTGCTGCTAATTAATTATTGATACAGTGGTTTATGATGGATGAAATTACCAGCGGCTGTCCTCTGATCCGCATCTTAATATATTTGGCAATTTAGCATTTTTTTCATGATGCTATATGGAACATTGAGGAACTTTCCTTCTCCCTTTAACCCTTCAAACAAAAGTAAACTGCTGGGCACGCTCGCTCTATCACTTTTCCTCAGGCGAAATCTAAGTTACGAACAAAAACATTACACAATACAAAAAGAAATTGAAACCCGACTCCCAAGAAACCTAAAAAAAAGCAACTTCAGAACGCTTTAACTGTCTTTATCTCCCATAAAAATCTATACCGGCTCAAATCTTCTTAATGATGGGCCCCGGCTGTTAAAGACTAAAGACTGGAGTAGTTTTTATGTTGTCAGGTTTTGTTTTGAACTTTTCTATAGGACTATTTTTTTTATTACCGGTTATTTCTAACAACATTAAGTATCTAACTTTAGACTACTAAACAAATTGCCGGGGTTGCGGGTTGTTCGAAAGAAATACCGCGGCCCTGGAACATAAAGGGCAATAGAAGGAACATTTGTGGGTTTTATTCAGTACAAGTCTGACACTGCCCCCCGGTCTGTCCAGAGCAGGGGAAGCTATGTGATGTTTTACCATCCGCAAAAAGAAAAAAAATTCAACTAAACACATAACTCTCCGCCAGTCAGGTAAAAAGTCAGCTCAGTATTCACTCCTCTCGTAGCTATATCCTCTTCCAAATGTTGGACTATAACACCGGGCTTAAGTTCAAAAACCATTCCAGCAACAGTAAGTGACTCCTACATTGTCATTGGATCCTAGTGGAAATTGTTCTCACCTAATGGCTACAAAGTGGTACTCACGTCTTTTTATCGTAATGTCAATGCCATGTCATCAATTGTTTCTTTCCTTGTATTGTTACTGAAAAGGACTTTGTTCTAATTATAAACTCATGAACTCTGTGCGGTCAAGTTCTTTGACTTAGCAGCTTAGAAGTGCACAAAGTAATTAAAACGTATTTTTCTTTAGTTTAAAAACAAAGAGAATTTTCTATAGGTAAATGATAGAAATCTCAACAATTTTGTATGTCACGGTTGGAAGATTTCTAAAGCCAGCGCGTATGAGCCATTAGGTACCGTAGCTGTCAATGTGAATCTTCAATCACAGTCACATGGATAGAAACCATGCCTCAATAAAATTGACGATAGTGAATAGTGAAAGTCAAAGCGGATTTTATTGAGTGTCCAGCACTTACCTATATTTTACACGTGGTCATGAATAAGTAAAGAACTACGAAATAATACGTCATCATTCATCTGCCCAGCTGTTTCCCAAATATGTTGTGGTCGGCTTCCAGTCTAATCGCACACAACTGAATACCTATTAGTATCTGACATGGAACAACTGTCTGACCTTCACAATCCAGTCCTGGTTACTACGAAACTTCTTAGTAGGACTGGTTGTCTATTTAGCTAGACTTCTGTGCATAAGATACCAGTCGACAATTGGTGTACAGGGATGACACAGCATGGTGCACAATCACATGTTTGTAAATAGAACGTAATGGGAATCTCGAAAAGTGTATTAGATTGGATTACACTAAGTAAAAGTAACGTATACTGGTTACGTATATACCTTATTTGTTGGGTTAGGTTAGTTACAGAATTTTGATATTTTATTCACTTTTGCCATGAACTTTGCAAGGCAGGCAGTAACAACTACAGCTCAAATCTGATCTGAAATCTTTGCATATTTATTGCCCAAGAAATACAGTTTAAAGTTATGGTTGCAGTTGGCAATACATGCATTTCGTCAGCTCATTTAATTCTAGTGTTACTTGTGTTCTTGAATCTTAGAATACTGAAGTGGACAGCATTGCAAACATAATGCAGGCATAATGTTACGAAAAACTAACAGCAATAGTACGAATGAATTCAAAGTAATGGTAGACACCGGGCTTACCAATCGGTAATGGCAAGTAACGCAAGGAATGAACTTTATGATCCGCTGCAGATTTCAAACGCCCTGGTCAATGCTCATTCCTATTTTTCCTTTTGTACTCGATAAGGCAGTAGTTTGAACAATCACAAGCGTCATCACAGTCGAAAATTCGTCATCACTTTTTGTTTCAAACTCTAAGCAATTTTTTTGTGACTTACTACGTTTTATGAACGGAACAGTTACATAATTAAAATGACCACGGTGTAGATGCCTTGAGCAATAGAGACGGTTGGGCAAGCGGCCTCGGGCACACGCTGACAAGCGTCGATCGTCGAACCGGCCACGATGTGAATCCGTACTTTAGTACTGCGCCACATCTACAAGGCTACATACCGCTTTTGGTCGTTTTATATCAATTTTACAATAATGATTGCGAAGAATTTTTAGTTAACAGAAATGTTTAGGTTATATAAAGGTTTACGTTATATTTTCAACAAGTCAAGGTTGTTTGGATTGCGTGAATTCTTGTTTGTCTGTGTTTTTGAAGGCGTGTCTCTCTCATTATACGCAGTATCATCTTATTCCTAGAATCTACATTTAATTATGAAGATAATAATCTAGAAGTGTATTTATTTTACTTAATTTTTCCCATTACATTACAATATAAGCACATTGTCTTTATACCTATCCTATCCTACCTATAGTGGGTGTGTATCTGGCGTAAAGAAATAATCCTTACTAATAATATTATAAAAGCGAAAGTGAGTTTGTTTGTTTGTTTGTTTGTTTGTTACCTCTTCACGCTTTAATGGCTAAACCGATTTTGATGAATTTTGGTACAGAGATAGTTGGGAACCAGGAGACGGACATAGGCTAATATTTTTTTGAAAAAAGTGGGATGTGAGGGAGAAAGAGGGAAGAAACGGGAAAACTTAGCGTTGCTATTACAAATCAATAAGGCGCTACCGAATTTAACGCGAGCGAAGCCGCGGGCAAAAGCTAGTTAAATAATAAAACAGAAAAACATAATTATAAATAAGGAAACTCGTGTAATTACTTCTTTGTAAACTTGATTAAAACAGTGTTTTATGTTTTAGGTATCCAAGCAATAGACAGGCTTCTTTATGCTTATTAAATAAAATAAAAAAAAACACACACAAAGAAAAGTTTTAACTATTCCTATGATTACAATTTGTCAATAAATACGTTTCTAGATTTTCCTGTTTCCTCCTCAGTCAGTAGAATTATTATACATATATAATTAGCCAAATGCAAAATTGTTGTGCAAAATTCCCGCAGCATGAGTCAACTTATTCGCAAAGTTACGTCAAACAGATTGTTGTGCCATAGTGCACTTTCGGTGCATTTTTTTTCTTACATGCCAATAATTGCTGGCTGGAAGAGTACTGAGAAAAGTTTCCGTGCTGCGATTGTTCTTTGAGTAGATAAAAAAAAACATGACTATGCAGTTCGACGGGTCGTATTGTTGACAGCTTTGTTTACATTAATTATATCCACTCATACGTTCAAGAAATTAATAAGGACTCAGGAAAAGATTGTAGGTGGCTTTCTTAGCAGCTTCGTTTTCTTTTTAGACTTTCGAACCTATGTGTAGCTCTGGTAGCATCCCTGACGTATCCAATTGAAGCAGGCTCCTATGTGTGCGGGGTTGCGGGTTTTTAGAAAAATATACGGCCCCGGAACTTAAAGAGCAAAAGAAGGAATGTAGGTGGCTTTTAGTCAGCACAAATCTGACTCTCACTCCCAGTTATTTAATGATTTCCCATCCGTAAAAAAAGACTACATTAAGAACTGCTTTATGCGTAGCTTTTAAGCCAATAAATTGCTCTGGACTCACTTGTTTTCCTGGTCTTTCCCTTTGCACAAATAACTTAAGAAAATTGTATAGTTAAGCTTGTAAATAAATTCATTCAACCTTCTGACCTGGAGTCTGCCTCATCTCTCTGCTACCATACCCCTACATACTATTTGGTACACCTTTGCTTTACCCATTACGGATTACAGTCGTAATGTTATGTTCATGATGTTATGTATTACCCCACGTGTATATTTCCGGTACATCACTACCATTAGGCATAGCTTATTTATTCATAGTGGTCCATCATGCTACAGACGCTTCTTAGTAATTTCTACAATGCAATTGAAACGAGCTCTATTTTTTTTCCTGGAATGACACTCACAAAGGTCAATGTTACGGTCAACCAGTTATAGTAATTAACTATCAATCATAACAACCTGTGTGACGTCACAGTCATTAGTACAAGACGTGGTTTTGTTGTATAAACACTCGCGAAAAGTTCAGGTTCCGTGTATCGAGGTTAAGAAAAAAACAAGTATTGTGTTTTTTTAATTAATTTGATTTTCGTATTATACACGTATACAAATATATTTAATTTTCGTATTATACTTACACGTTGAAAAAACATCAAGTGTTTCATGCATTTTGATCGTGTCGGTCTTTAGAATGTTAGTATGGGACAGGGGATATTAGTAGTTGATGATTAAATTTGGGTTACCATTCACATTATTAGAGTTAAAAATGAATAAATAAACTAAAGGGCATTAAAAACTCCTTAACAATGCCAAGTGGTTCCTAAGAGCTCAGAATAAATAAAAGAAGGGTTTGGAAATGTTCTGCAAAAGGCTATGATCAAAGTACCTGTTAAAGTACCCAATACTAGGTACTAGGTAGTTTAAAAAAATATTTCAAATCTGTTTCCTGCTTTGCAACAAAATGTTGAATGGTTAAAATATCGAAGTATTTAACCATTCAATATTTTGTAACAAGCAATGGTGGCCCTGTTTTAACGGCCACGTCTTAGGTGTCCTAGGCTCGTAGCCCAGGCAGGCATTATCCGGGGCTGCGGGTTGCTTCGAAAGAGATACCGCGGTGCCGGAACACAAAGGGCAAAAGAAGGAACATGGTTGGGTTTTAGTCAATACAAGTCTGACTCTCTGCTTGTGCTCCGCCCAGAGCGGGAGAAGTCATTTGATGATTTCCCATTTGAATAAAGGCTTACTTTATTTAATTTCTATTGCTCTCAAAACGGCATTGAAAAACATTGAAGTGGAAACGGCATGTCCTAGCAACAAAAACTCGGAATAAACATAAATGATCCCGCACTCCCGCGTATTGAACACAATGACATCGTTCTAGACTTAATATGCCTTAGAGGAAACTAGTAAAATATGTATAAAATGTTTTCGGTATAAAGTGTCGCATACCTAACAATAATAGCGTCACCATGTGTCATCATGACGAAAGATAATACCGCTTACGTCCACGTACTTAATAACATTAAGGATAAAACAGAATTTTATTGGCTACAGCTAACTAACAAATCTAAAACCTTAACCAATGAAAACAGAGATAAAAATCCAAAAACTAAAACTAACGGTTCCTACTGGCTATAATTACTTAAACGTATTATCTACCAATTACAAGGGTTGCATTTTGTCCAATGAACTACGCGCTTGGTCGGGACAATATCGCACTTTGCGCAAACTTGACATTCTTGAGATTAGTTGAGACGACAGGCCGTGTCGACAGCGCGTTAGTGTTTCACTAGCGCCTCAAAGAGATGTCAGCAAAGCAGAGGGGCCTGCCAGGGCCTCCGCCTGCCGGGGTTGCGGGTTGTTCGAAAGAGATAAAGAAACATGGGTGGGTTTTAATCAGTACAAGTCCGACACTCCCCCCCCGCTCCGCCCAGAGCGAGGGAAGTTATCTGATGATTTCCAACACCAAAAAAAAAAAAGTACATCCACATTTTTCTAGTTATGTTTAAGTCCCATGGAAGGTGCTCATTAGGCAGCTACATTATTAGGAAGTAGCATAGGCTATACAACATCACGCTTCTACCCACGGGAGCGGAGTAACCAAAGTAACCAAAGACGCGGGTGAAACCGCGTAGGACAGCTAGTAATTTATATAGTAGACGAAGCTAAACGGTTTTCAAGAATGAGAGGTGATTGACATAACAAGCATGACAAATACCACCTGTGGCTCCGACGTAAACTCCGATTTGCATGCAATTTTATAATTATCTGTATAACAAAGCGGTTTGTGATCATGATTCTTTCCATTATTGCATATTTACAATGGATTTACTGTGCATGCCATGTGGCTTAACAATGCTTAACATGGATCTAAGCATGCAATCATTGTTAGGGCTGAGTCAGACCATACGACTAGCGTTGCCAGGCGTCTGGATAAAAGCCAAACTTAGTTAGGCTTTTTGATTGCGTGTCCGGCTGAAATATACGGTGTCCGGGTTTTGTCAGGCTTTTTTTTATTTACTGATTTTATTTATACATATTTCTTTAGATTCAACAAGTTACTAGTTTTTGTCCGCGGCTTCGCTCGTGTTAAATTCGGGGTAACACATACCTGTAGTTTTTGCCCTTGCGCCTCATTTATTGTAATAGCAATCCTAAGTTTTCCTTTTTCTTCCTTCTTTCTCCCTCATTTCTCACTTTTTTTAAAAAAAAGACCGTCTCCAGGGTACCAAAATTCATCAAAATCGCTTTAGCCATTAAGGCGTGAAGACGTAACAAACAAACTCACTTTCGCTTTTATAATATTAGTAAGGATAGTAGGGTACCTATTAATACTGAGACATAGAATCCTCAATAATGCAGGGTGTCCGACTTTTTACCCAAATGTCCGGCCATACTGGCTTGCCAGTCCGGCTACGGCAGGTTTGGCAACCTGGCAACCTTACATGCGACGATACCGTCGTCGGCGGCTATCGCACGCGATTGTTGGACACTTTGTATTCTGTCACTGTCGTCGTGTTTCTGTGAATAAACAGCTGACAAAAGTTTTCTCTCGTAGGTTTTATTTTTATTTCGCGGCTGCGGGTTGGTTCAGAAGAGATTTTTGAAGCAATTCGTCTTCAATTGCAAGTGCAATTCGGACGGTGAGCAATGGGTAGCTCACCGTCCGTCCGTCGATTGACGACAGGCCGTGTCGACGGCGCGTTCGTGTTTCACGCGCGCCTCAAAGAGATGTCAGCAAAGCAGAGGGGCTTGCCAGAGCCTCCGCCTGCCGGGGTTGCGGGTTGTTCGAAAGAGATACCGCGGCTCCGGAACGTAAAGGGCAATAGAAGGAACATGGGTGGGTTTTAGCAAAAAAATAAAAAATAGCGTTCAATATTCTACCGCTGCGAGTTCTTCGAGAGAGATGCCGCGGTCCCGTAACTATAAAAACAAAAGGAGGAACATGGATGAGTTTTGGTGAGTACAAGTCTGGCTCCCTTCCGTTCCGCCCAGAGCGGGAGGCGTCATTTGATAATGTCCCATTCGAAAAAAAAAGTTTTATTGTATTTTTGTATGCATTCGTAGACTAGATACGTAGTTTTTAAATCCCTTCTGTCTTGTCTTGAACCAAAATAAATTGAGCCGTAAGTAGTTTCTTTTTTTATAAAAGAACAATTCTGTAAATATCATCGCTTTTAATTGCCATCGTTTTTTTTTTTTATATGAGTAGGTAAGCCCCAGAAACACTAGAATAATATCTCGTTATTTTAATGTCTCTATAAAGTTTAAGGGACTTAAATGCTGAAACAATGACATTTAATGATACTCAAAATATTATAAAGGCAATTAAAATGATAATTGACTAAACACGTGATGTGTAAAATATCTGAAAAACCGGCCAAGTGCGACTCGGACTCGCACACACAGGGTTCCGTAGTGTCAAAGAATAGCAATATTTTTAACGTTCATTCAAATTATATATAAGTTCTCTACTAAATCGGCTAACCTTTCTTTATTTTTCATTGTATCTTAACGAAAAACAAAGTTACTACTGCAGTTTGATAAAAAAAAGTCTTATACCTCAAAAAATAAAGGTCAAACCACTTTTTGTTGAAAGTTTTTTAAACGTACTACAAACCCATTTTTTTCTTACTATAGAAATTAGAGGGGAGGGGCAATATTTTTTACTTTAGAAGCAAATAACTCATCTGCCATTGACCTTAGAGAAAAATGCTCTAGAAACCTAGATGTTATTTTTAAGATCTATCGAAAACCACCTCACACAGTAATATACATTATTTTTTCTTTTTGAATCAATAATTACATGCATTCATTTTTTTTTTTCGTAATTTGACATCACTTTTGTAAAGCGTTTCATCCGTTCCGAATTTCAGATGTGTGGTGCCAATAGTATCAGAGTAAATTGCCCATGACGTTACAGACAGACTCTATAAAGTTGATGTTTTAGCCATTTGGCCACGGAACCCTATAAAATAACACTGTAGGTACTTATATTTTATTTTACACGAAGTTTTTAAAAATAGACCATCAATCTTAAAAAAAAACTTAATGTATATCATTAAAACAAAATACCTAGAATAAGTTCGCTACATCTGCAGTTCAAGTGTGAACAGTTGAACACATCCTTATCGTGAATGTATTGTTGTGTGTACTTGAGGTTAGTGACTCTCTTGCATTAACACGCATCATATACAACAAGAGGAGTCTAAAAAAACCTGCATCTCCAACAGGTATTAAAATTACCCCAATCTTGCACTTGCCCAGGTTGTTTTGCCATGCGCATGCGCCTTATTCGACTAACTGTATTATTCCTTATGAGACCGTGGATTTTATTGTAAGAAGTTTGTAAAAGTACCCTAAACGAAATCGAAAAGAATTAAAGCATTTTGTTATAGATCATACCTGGGAATCTTCTTATTACGGAGATATTGGGGGTCAAAGTTCCAACTTGTTCTCTAGTTTTTTTTTTTAATTTTGCTTAGGCTAGTATCCATAAAAAAATATTAGTCCGTCTTTTAGATTATTCAAAAATAAGGGACACGTATATTTGTAAATTAGAATAAAAATGCGCGTTGCAGCAGTTTTTCACAACGAGTGACGTCACACGTAACTTTAAATGGGCTATATTTTTGTAATAATTGACATGTATGACACGTATTTTTGTATAAAAAATACGTATCCCTTATTTTTAAATAATCTAAATGACGGACCAAATAGAATGTAATTACTTTGACCATGGAAACTATCCTATTGTTACTTTAAATTGCTGCCTGACCCTCGTACTATTCAGTGCATCCATCAGCACAATGTTTAAGTTCTACCATGAAGCGTGATTTTTCACCCCAAAATTGCTACCGATATTTTCGGATGGCGCAGTAGCTAAACGATTGACTGCTGCACTGGGTGTCGCAAGTTTTATTCCCGCACGGAACAAATATGGCCTACAAATAGTTTTCGAGTCTGTTTGTGTAATGAGTTTAATTGTTTTTAACGCATCCACGCCACGATACAGGAGAAATTCCTAAATGGAGCAACGTTTGTTTTTAAAAAGAAAGTAAGAAATAAAAGTCATTTCCCAGAAATATTTTTATAGATTTCTAGAGTTGAGTTAGTTTGATATTCAAAATGCTCGGTTGATGGATTCGTGAAGGGTGGGTTTATATAATTATACAGTATTTTATTTTAAAGTAATTAGAATGTACTAGGTACTATACCCGGTAGGTACTTGAAATTATTATGTAAAATTAAAAACATTTCAAGGAATAGTGATTGTTTTTTTACAATCACTATGATTGTATTTATTTATTTATAGAACCTTTATATTTATTTTTAAACAATATAAATCACCTCTAAATATGCAACATTCTTGTTAAAAAAGCATACATACATACTTATTTAAGATTTTCCTTGTTAGCGATAAGCTATATTGAAATACCTGTAATTTGCATGGTGAACATAAGAAAGCATACATATTTTAGTTAATCTATTTCTTAGAAATAAGGGGTGCAAAATATACATATAATAATGAAGCATACGAAATACGGGCTTACCTTTTTTTCAGAAGTTTTTATGTCATAATATTATTTTGCATAACAGCCGATAGCAAAAATTTCATTTCGGAGAAAATTGTTTGGCATATACTCATTTTTCATAGACGTTTTGTAAGTCAGAAACATCTTTAGGCATAAATTTCGTAACCATAACAATTAAAAAGTAATAACCATCATATCGCATGAAAGACTCGCGAAAGTTCCTAAATAAGTATGTCCCTGTCGTGAAACTTTTAAACCTCACTGAACATGAATCACTGAAATTTAATGGATATCTTGAATGCCGATAAAGATATGGCACTTTTAAAAAACCTAATGAGGGCCAGCCACATCATCCATCATGTAAGCTGTGCACGAGATTTTTTTAAAATCCGAATTCCGGCAGACGCGGACACATTCGTAAGCAAAGCTCTGGGAAATATCAACAAGAGCGAGTCAGACTCGCGCACTGAGAGTTCCGTACAAACTTGCGACGTAAATGGCCATATATATTAGATTAGAGCGTAGATTTAGTTAGAGAGTTGAGTTTTTATAGCTCTAAGGGAGCACTGACTTGAGTTTATGGTTTTAATTTCAACTCAATACTTCCACGCGTTCCCGAGATAAGGGGTCTTAACAGACAGACAGACGGACAACAACGTGAACCAATATGTGTTCCGTTTTTTCCTTTTGAGTCACGGAACCTTACTTACTTAAAATCTTACGAACTTTCAAGCTTTCTTCAATACATTGAACTTTATTGAGGTCGAATTTAATACACTTTTGTAAAGAGCAAATTACAACAAAAACTTGTTTGGTTATTATGTAACCTCGTACAAACGCACCGAACAATCATTAATTCGGCGTTAATTATGAATGTAATTAGCGGTAAATTCTAGCAAGTTCTCTAAATGCTTCCGTTTCTAGAAATAAACAAAGAGTTTTATAATTTTTGAGGATCTCACATCTAACTATTTTTGCAATCCAAATTATTATTAGATATTTAAATCTGCCTTAGTTTATGTTCATTAAAATGATGTGTTTGCATAATTAATTAACTTTTTAGTGTATTCCAATACTTTATTTTTAGGTATCTGATCTGAAAAACGGTTTTTTATATTTAATTTGAACTTGTGTAAATAATTGTCTGCTCAACTATTTGAATTTCGGATTTAAGTTTGCTTCGAAAGGTGGCGGTTATGGCTGGCGGGGTTGCGAGTTGTTTGATAGAGATACCATGGCCCTGGAACATAAAGGGCAAAAGAAGGAACATGGATGGGTTTCATTAGCTCTACCAGAGTGGGAGAAGTTATTGATGATTTCCCATCCGAAAAAAACCGACCAAGTACGAATCGAAGTCGCGCACAAAAGGTTACCCAGAAAAACGGCAAAAAAAAAATTGTATGGCAAATATTTATTTTATTCTGTTTTTTAGTATTCCTTGTTATAGCGGCAACAGAATCATCATCTATGAAAATTTCAACTGTCTATCACGGTTCGTGAACTACAGCCTTGTGGCAGACGGGCGGACAGCGGAGTCTTAGTACCTAATAGAGTGGCGTTTTGCCCTTTAGATACGGAACCTTAAGAAGGCGGTGGTGATAGTCATGAAATTTTTCAAACTTGGAACATATTTTTTTATTCTATTCAAGCCTAAACAGATAAGTTGGAAGAAGTATACCTAAAAGCGTATGTCAGTCATTCAATCCTGTTGAAAATCGTTGTACAAACTAAGAAACTCCGTGAAAGCGATCACCACAAACCCTTAGGATGAAGTTATCCTTCCGTCTTCCATAAGTTCCTTATGTAATCAATATTCTTGATATCAAATCATTTATTTCAATTAGACTATTACAGGCACTTTTGAATGTCATGAAAACAAAAAAAAATATGCTGCTACAGTCCCAGTCACAAGACATAATAACTTGTGGAAGTACTGTAGTTGCCCATTCCAAAGCGTAGATCTCTATGGAGTAAAATGGGCAAGAACCTCCATGGACACTCTTTTATAGATAGTTCTAGTAAGGGGAAACCGATAAAACTCGAAGGTTGACGTCCATGACCGGCTTGCCTATTAACTTCTATTTAACTTTCCGAGTCCGAAGTCCGCTGCATCTTTTCCGCATAGCTTGATTTGACCATCAGCCGCTGACCAAAAGACTCTGTGTATTATCTATTACATCTTTAATGATGAATTGATTAGATCTACTCATAATTTGCAACTTCCTATAAGATCCTGTTTTCCTCGTTGATATAGTGGTCGCATTACATCTGCTGAGGTCCTGAGTTCGATCACCTTGTCGGGCCTTTGAACCAATCACAGTAGCAATAATAAAAAGTAAGTAATGTGTTGTTCAAATAAAAGTTAGTGAATTTTATACAGGGTGGTTCATTACAAAGTATACAACTAGTAGTAGTTTTTTTTGGATTGGAATCATCAAATAACTTGTTTCTCTCCCCTCTTCTTATAGTAATCTGATATATTTGATAGATCGTTATTTTAATAACCAAAACATATCAGCAATGTTTACAACTTTGAGATTACCTACGTCACATATACGTACACAGGTACCTACTCATTTCCATAATTTGATTTATTTTAATTTTATTCATAGAAAAATTAACAAAATTCACACTCAAAAGTCAGAGGAATGTTAAATTAATTTGCAGATATTTTTTTACTATCGAAGTTTCTTAGGTACTATAAGTATGTAATTAATTAAAGTCAAAACAAAAAGGATGAACCGGTTAATAGATTTTCCAAAAAAAAATGTTTTCATGTCCTTGAACTCGAGTGAAACAAGTACAAAAAGTAGATATTAATGATACCTATCATTTACAAAACAAAAAACATCAACAAATGATTAAAAAACCACAAGCGCCAAATATTTACAGGCCTGTTTCTAGATGTCTCTAATGATTTGCTGACGTATTTAACAGCAACACAATTACAGATACTTAAACAACAAGCAACCGTTATAGTAGTAAGCAAAAAATGGAAAATGATACCAATTATAAGAACTTGTTAAATCCGGGCCTGGCACACGTGAAAATGACGACGTAATAGTGAGAGAAGACGGTTCCGTACAAACTTGCGACATAAACGCACAAATCATTTGCATAGACTTAGAGAGGTGTTTTTTACAGCTCCAAGGGACCACAGACTTCAATATAGTTTTAATTTCAACTCTATACCTTCACGAGTTCCCAAAATAAATAGCCTTGACAGACAGAGAACAGTGATCCTATAAGGAATCCGTTATTTTCTTTTGAGGTCCGGACAGCTTTAATCACTGGATCTACAATGAAAATGTAAACGGATGGAGATGAGAGAGACGATGTAAAGAGGTCCGTCATAAGGCTGATGAAAAAACTAATCGAACACAGCGTTCGTAGACAAAGAAAATTGTGCGATACATACGGTACATACCTACAATAGTCACCGCTGCACTAAAGATACGTGGAATCCGTATGACGCCTGTAAGTTGTAGCACAGAGAACAGGTCGATCGATGGAGGGCACCGTGGCAAACTCAATAATTAACCTAGCCATGCATGAGCTGGGATCAGTGAACTTGTTCACCTCTTCGATAGAGGTAAGGTTGTAGGTACATTATTTTACATGTAGATAGTAGATACTGCGCATTCAGCGTTTTAGAGCGTCCATACCACACAGTAAATAAGTATTGAAAATCAAAAGTAATTTATTCAAATTAGGCTGATAATAATCAGCATTTTTGAACGACAAATTACAAGAGACAGTCCAACGAAACGCCGGTCCTTCGCCACTTCCTAGTGCACTTTACATAGCCGACGAAACATTTCAGGGATCTCTTGAATCATGTATACTGGCTTCATGATAACAAGTGATGGATGTCCCTTTTACTATTCTTCTAACTCTTTAAATCCGGGCTAACTGCTGCCTTATCCTTATGCATTGACGCCTTACTGGCACTACTCTATGACGTAGCAGTGCACTGTATTTTGTCGGGACAATTAAGGAGTGAAAACAAATTCCAAGACACGACGGTACGGCATACATCGCGATACACCAAACGTAGAATATGATTGTGAGTTTAAAATGTCTTTACGCGTCAGTGTTGACGAAGATCTGTTAATACATTGCACCACAAATGATTTTTGATGTCCTTGTATCTTAAAATTATGCATTGTTTATGGAGAACTTGATAAAGTAACGAAAATAAAAATATAAAGTTTTGACGTCACGGCTAGCGCAGTGGCTGAGCCATTGACTGCTGCGCTGCGTGTCGCGGGTTCGATGCCCGCACACAACAAATATTTGTATGGCCTACAGGTAGTTGTTCCGGGTCTGGATGTTTGTGTACGTACATTTAAGTGTTTGTAAACGCACCCACGATACAGGAGAAATTCCTAGTGTGGGGCACTACGAATTTCTCCTGTATCGTGGGTGCGTTTTTTTTTAAAGTGGTTGGTATCTCTTTCGAAATTCCGGAATCGAACTAAATCTAATTAGTATTTTTAGTACTAAGGATCTATGTTAAATAGATGCGTCCAAATCTTTTGGCGAAGCCATTAGTTTCGAAATCATTTATTATTTTACAATCTCCTATAATGGATTTCCCAAGCACTTATCCACCGATTAACATCTTAAATTGAACTGAACTGGATTAATGATCCAGTTTTCCTAATTGATGTAAACTTAGAACACTTTAATGACTGGCCAAACACACTGAACGATTGGTAGACCCTAATAGTTCGGTGTGAAGGTCTAAGATATCATTCCACACACACGAAATAGTTGAACCCGACCCACCAACCTGACTGTCTGAGACTGTTCTGTTCTATTGCCCACTTTGTCTGACACACAGGAGCCTTTTTTCAGGTGGGATATCATCAAATACCTTTTATCAAATCTTTAAAAAAAGGAGTGTCAGACTTTTACTGACTAAAACTCATCCATGTTCCTTCTTTTGCCCTTTGTATTCTGGGGCCGCGGTATCTCTTTCAAACAACCCGAATCCCTGGACACATAGGAGCCTGTTTCTCAATTGTGTCATAGACGCTACCACAGTTACACATTCGCATAGGCCTGCACTGTATACTTATAGGGTGTCCCAAATATGTGTGTAGCGCTCTTTACAGACTACTAAACATATTCAGCACGGATTATTTTGTAAACTATTTATTAGCTTTTATTTTACTTTATATGGTCCTATTTAAAGGAAAATTACTTTTGTTCTGAGCTAACCCAAAAGAATCCTATGTGAATTCGGGAACACAGACGTAGGCGGGGAAATCGACTTCTTGACTGTACCCATAATCAGCTAAGACCCCTGCAGTGTTAAGGCAGAAGAATTTTAGAAATACAGTAGGTCTAGTAGGCCTGTCCGCTTAACAAAAGAGAGTCGACGATGTTTGGCAACACGTCAGTCAACATCATTATAGTCTGGAAATAAGTCCCGTTGCTGTGTCTTTGCCCTTGGGGTCGGTCTGCACGATTGCTGAGTGTTGGGGCTGAGTACTGGTTCTTAGATTCGAGCAAAAAGAATTAGATTTTTCCATTAAAAAAAAGTTAAATTAGTCAAAGTTTAGTAGTTGGCAGTATGATACCGCCTTGCGTCACGACGCACATTTAACCGTTGGTCCTACGCCTAATCTCTCTGTGGTCGTATCGGATTGCCTTCTCATTTGACTATGAGAGTAAAGGAACAGAGAATGCAATCTCCTGCGCCGATGGCTGATCTCCGCTGAGATTGGCCACCGTCACCGAAAAGGACTAGCTGTCGTCCGGGCCGTTTTCAGTAAGGATTTTTCTGTTTACTTTTGTTCATTGAATACGAAGCCGTATGAAAACGTACGGCAGGATAAAACGCCGAAATCTAGCATCATAAAGTTTTACCATTATCTTTTAAGATACAGAAAAGTAACGAAGTTGTTATTGGTCGTCTTTCTCGAAAAAATCGTGAGATGCTGACGTCAGGACAAAGTTTGCGGCGCAGTTCATACAGGTATATGGGAGTTTACTTAATGTTTGACGTAATAAGGCAAAAAATGACATGATATGCTTGCTTATCCTTACTAATATTATAAAAGCGAAAGTGAGTTTGTTTGTTTGTTTCTTACATTTTCACGCCTAAATGGCTAAACCGATTTTGATGAATTTTGGTACAGAGTTGTAACCCTGGTTGTAGTTGGGACCCTGGAGACGGACATAGACTATTTAAAAAAAAAGATTTAGTTATGAGGGAGAAAGAGGGAAGAAAAGGGAAAACTTAGCTTTTCTATTATAAATCAATAAGGCGCAAGGGCAAAAACTGCAGGTAGCAGGTACCTGCAAATAAGGAAAGGGGAACTGTGTTACTCCGAATTTAACGAGAGCGAAGCCGCGGGCAAAAGCTAGGCTATGTATAAAACAGGTCTCCGCCCTCCATGGTGGCGTAGATCCTATACAGTTCTTGTTATTGAAATCTGAATGATATGGCAAGAAACATTTAATGAAGCTACGTCAGTATGAAGCTTCTTATGGAAACTTTCTGAGTAAATAGACTATCTAGCAAAAACATCGCTTTGTATTGGGATGTTCAACTTTGCTGTTCAAGTTATGACTGATGAATCACTGGTCGAAAAGGTGAGAAACCGTCGATCTGAGAACTATGTAATAGCTTCACGTCAGATAGAAGATAGAATCTAGGATAGAAAAATTCATCTGAAAAGAAAACACGATAATCCTACTAATATTTTAAATGCAAATGTTTGTGAGGATGGATGTATAGATGTCTATTACTCTTTCACTTCTAAACGGCTGCACGGATCTCGATGAAATTTGGCACAGAGGTAAATTATAGTCTGGAATTATTATTCCAGATTTAATCTACATTAATTTTCCATCTCTTATCCCGTCTGGGTCTGGACTATTTACATATTATGGTCTACCTCGTTTCTTCCTGATTACCACGGTGATGTCAAAAACGAAGGGGCAAATATGATCAATTAAATATCGGAATGACCTAGTCATATTGAGCTGTTGTCCAGTTTCTTTACATCATACTAGCTGACGCCCGCGGCTTCGCCCACGTGATATCGAAATAAAAAGTATCCCATGTGTTATTCCCAACCATAATCTACCTCTGTTCAGCCGTTTTGACGTGAAAGAGTAACAAACATCCATACATTTTCACAAACATTCGTATTTATAATATTAAGTTGGATCTGATAGAAAAGTTAAAAATATAGTGGGTCTGTTGCGAAATCACAAATAGAACTACAGAAATATAGCAAAAAAAAGTACTACAGCGCCATCTATGACACAAATAAAGAACTATAAGCTGGGGAAAAGCGGTAATTCTGTGTAGTTGAAAAGATCGAAAAATCGAAGCACTTTCGACGCTTTCCAATCCTTAAGCTATTAAAAAAGTTGGTTATACATGAACGTGTTGGTAAGTATAACAAGTTAAACTTAACGGTACCCTAATAACATGATGTGCCCTTGTACGGTACCCACAAAAATAATAACAGACTTCGTGAAGCAAACATGACTGCAAATGATCACTTTAGTCGAGGGCCGACCCGTGACACTGACAGTGTTCAAATATTCTCCAAACGTTCGGATAGTTTACCTAATGGCTTGTTGACTTGACGATACATTAGCAAGTTTAAAAGTAGAAATATTCGTCAGCTCATCCCGGATTTCCTAAGAGGACATCTCCCGGTAAGGCGAAATAGAGGGAGAGTAGAAAATCCACCAATATCCAATACTGATATTCAGCTGAATCCGGTAAGACTGGAAGCCGACTCAACATAATTGGTAAGGCTAGGCAGATGATGAAACAATAATAAACAAATCAGGAAAGCTATTTTAGGTATAACAAATTCTTACACGAAATCCTTACTAAAATTATAAAAGCGAAAGTTAGTTTGTTTGCTTGCTACGTCTTCACTCCTAAATGGCTAAACCGATTAAGATGAATTTTGGTACAGAGATAGTTGGGACTCTGGAGACATTTAAAAAAAAGTATAATAAGGGGGAGAAAGAGGGAAGAAAAGGGGAGAGAAAGATATTTTTTTCGATCATCACGCAGGTTAAAGTAAGCGTTAGCCCAAAGTAACTATGCCACGCGGACGAAGTCGCGGGCGGAAGTTTTTTTTTAAATAATTGTCATCGGTTACCTTCAGAATAACTGGAAATAAATTTAATTAAAGCCACATCTCACAGGGTTTAACGATAGGTATATAAAAAAAAATAAAGATAACACAATAACATGAGAACCTTGAAAGGATGCCACGCAGTAAGCTGAAAGATTCAAAAAAGGACTAACTGTAACAAGTTTTAAATATATGTATAGATATTTACAACCTTTGTAAATGTCAAGGACACAAAAAATGGGAGCAGTTGCGGCTAAACGCAAGCCCTATTAAGAGTATATAAAAAAAAAGGTTTTGAAGATCACTTGAACCAGGAAGTATGGTAGCCAGTCCTTCTTCCTTGTTGTAGACTAGACAGACAACTAAGAGATTGTCACTGAAATGGACAACCTGATTTGCGGGCATACCCTGATGAATATTACGCCGATTGTCACTGAATTTGGCAGTCTCCTTTGTGGGTACTACCCTGTTTTTTTACAAATGTATAATCCTTATCTACTAATATTATAAAAGCGAAAGTGAGTATCTTTGTTTGTTACTCTTTCACGTCAAAATGGCTGAACGGATATTGATGAAATTTAGCATAGAGGATTATGGTCTGGAATAACACATAGGATACTATTTTTTTCGATATCACGCGGGCGTAGCATTGAACCATCCATCGTAATCGATTTGTTCGTATCTAAGGATCCGATGATTGCCTGAATTTTAACTAAGTACACATTTCATGAAATGATTGTCTGTTTGTTAAATGAGTCCCTACTTATTTCTCTGTTTAATCATAATAATATGAACAATTACAAAACACAATGTGTGAAACTTAGGCTTATAGTAAACTAGCGACCCGCCCAGCGGTTTCAACCGCTGCTCACCTCCTAAGAGTCATAGCGTGAAGTAATTTACATATAAAACTTCCTCTTGAATCACTCTACCTATTAAAAATACCGCATCAACATCCGTTGCGCAGTTTTAAAGATTTAAGCATAGGTACAGACGCCTGCACATCAAGCTACCCGAAACTGTCAATTTTTCCCAATGAACCTTGAACCTAATACTTTAGAAATAAAGTCGAAAATCTATCAAAGAAATCTGACAGATTGTAGTAGCTTGATGTGCAGGCGTCTGTACATACAACATAGCAACAGACAGACAGCGACTTTGTTTTATACTATGTAGTGATAATACTATTACGTATTCGTTTCACGAGTCATGGTTACACTAAACCCATATAATGTCGGCTTCCATATAATATTATTACATTGTTTACATCGAAGCTAGATAATTGTTATGTACATTATGTAATGCTTGTGCGTAAATACATAAATTCCATGTAACAACAAAGGCTAATGACATAAATAATGCACGGTCGGCCTTGTAAGTTGCTGAAAAATAATGTAGGTATTTAAAATATGATTGTATAATGTGTTATCCAGCCTATGTAGGTACTAGTGCCTTCAGTAAAAAATACAACAGAGAATGAAAAAGATGATCGTAGTGGGTAATTTAGACTTAAGTCACATACTAAATAAATGAGTAAGTTTAACAAGTGCTAACTTAGTAACTTTTTTGGAGAGAAATTCAGAAACTTATGGCACTTACAATAACTACTTACGTAGTATTTAAAAAAAGAAACAATTATTTTAAAAATCATCAAAATTGATGCCCCATTTTAATTGAAATCAAAACCAACAATTTTAAATTTTGCTCGCCTATTAAGCCAATGATTCCAAACTAATGCATAGTGGACGTAGCGCGCTACGAGGAGCTCTTATTTCTGTTTACAGGGTTTTAAGTAACTTAACAAGAAGAGGTTCGCTTTGCTCGGTCTGTAGACCCCGCCATCCCCTTCGACCATTACCTGTGCGAGTCGGAGTGCAACTTCTCTTTTGTTTTCCCTATTTCATAGAATTTCGTCATTCTAATAGATTTAAGAAATCAACTCACTGTTACAGTGAGTAGTTAAGTCACTGTAACATACTCTTTTGAGATGAACACATCTTCTACCAGCGATAAAAAGTACAAATGATTGAACCGTCATAAACTACCGAAAACCTTTCCGCCTATCGCGTCGTCTTGAAAAAGTCGCTATTGAAATATTATTTACGAAAGAGTAAAATACTATACCAAACATAAAATGCTTTGAAAGCAACTGTTTGACAATTTGAATGTAGCGTGACCTCATCGTCAGATTTGGACTTATCTGTGGACTAGCCATTAACAGTGAGCTTTGACCGATCATCTCCATTGGCCCTCCGCTGTCTGTTAGCACTTCCCGTAACATTACCATAGTCCAACAAACGCGAAATCAGCTCCTATAACAATAATCGTGAACATTAACGGTGCAACCACGTACATAACATCAACATCTAAAGTAACCAGAAACAAAAATTTCCTTATTGATTCGAGTCTACCTGTTAGATTTCCGCTTCAATATTGGTCTAAATTAGTAAATACAAAATATAAACATTTAATTTCGCAATCTTCACAGTTAAAAATAATTGACGTTCAAAGTCCAGTTTGGTAAATTTTTGACCGATACGCAAGCGTGCTTTACCTTGATCGACCAAAGTCCAAAGCCGTTTGAGACAACGTGCAACCTTTGAACAGGCAATTCTTGTGAAATGATCTCGAACTCTCGACCGTATTGAAATATGATTCATGTGTGTTTGACCTAACAAGAATATTTGCGATAAGTGTTCTGTATAATGATGACAATGTGTTTTCCAACAGGTTCAAAGACTACCACGGGTTCAATAGTCAAAGAAACAGTCTTATTATAGTCATGTTACAGTGCGATTCCTCTTTACTTTATAACTAAGTTGAAGTCTGTTTCTAGTCAAAGTGGTAGTGAAAAATCTAATCTATCTACCATAAGCTGACCAAGATAAATATTGAAAATCTGTAGTCAAGTCAAACCGCGTTATTTAAAGCCACACCCTCCACTACGATTATGTAAGAATATTTATTTTCGCTTATCGCCATGTTTTGGGAACAGGTTATCAAGGCCATTTATTTCTTACCACATAATACATATTATCGCACAAGTGAAAATATAAACAAGACCACAACGCGTGCAGTGCAGTAGTTGTGTAAGTAATGAAGCACCAAGGAGGTACCAAGTGGCACTGTGCCAAAACCACCTCCACGTTATAAAACACACGTAGGTACTTAGAAATATCACTACCACGTTCTATTTAAATTACATCATCAAAATATTGCTAGACATAGGTTTCTCCCGAGTCC
Source organism: Ochropleura plecta (assembly GCA_905475445.1). Taxonomy (NCBI): domain Eukaryota; kingdom Metazoa; phylum Arthropoda; class Insecta; order Lepidoptera; family Noctuidae; genus Ochropleura; species Ochropleura plecta. Next base: position 16,938,769 of record FR997723.1, read on the forward strand.
TGATTACCGTAGAAACAGAAACTATACAAGGATTTACTGTGCGGTAACAAGCACTGTCCGGGATTGTCGATATGAAACTCCATGCTGCGAAGCATACCTCCATAACCATAGCCCGTAACTACATCCCCTCAAGCAAAATTGGGGAATACGGTAACGTGATATTGATCCGATGCAGGGCTGAAATGCCTAGAGTGAGCTGCTGTTCCAAATACAAACATCTTAAAGCAATTCGTCTTTATTCTTACAAAGATAAAAGTGACATGTGATAGAATCAAGCGTTAGATGTTCTGTCGGGGTTGCGAGTTCTTCGAAAGAGATACCGCGGGCCCGGAACATAAAGGGCAAAAAAAAGGAACAGGGGTAGGTTTTAGTCAGTACAAGGTCAGATTTATCATCCACAAAAAAAAACATTCAATATTATGCAAAATATTTAGTTTGAATTCTGCGAATATCTTCCAGGTTTGGATAGGTACGAGATGTAGCCCGCAATAATTACTTCGCGGGGCGTTTTCAAAAGGTGTTCACTCGATGACCGCTCGGGCCTGAATGTGAGATATATAAAGATAACTACATGATTTCCTTAGTTCGGCCCCTAGCTGGAGGACTTAACTGCAAGGCATCCACAGGACTGTCCGGTTAAGCAGACAACGACCTCATAGGTCGAACTGCGATCTCGCAGTTCGACCTATGAGGTCGTCTGGCATCTGCCATAAAACAAAAAATCCGTAGTTCGGTTTAAATGGAACAGGCATGACAACCGATCAAGGCATAAACAATATCATACTACAATACAATACAAATACGTTTATTAATTCAAAAATAATGAGAAAACAATACTCTGTCACTTAAAATAGGATTCCCTGTGCTATAAGTGACAGTTGGAATCGCATCGAATACTGGCCATACATTACAAATTATAAAGAATTGATGATGATATTGTAATTTAGAATTGCATAAGCCGATAACTACAAACATTGATTGCATAGTTATTTATTATTATATTTTATATTGTTTGTCTATTTGTCTTTGTACTTGTATGTTTGTAAGTAAATTCTTGTATTGCATTTAAAGTCATTATTTTCACTCTTTTTTTTACACTGCGTCTGCATCTCTTTTTATTTACCCTCTTTTCACAAATACTGGAAGAGATTTCTTTAGAAATAAGCATTACTTACTACTTACTTACATTATTAGTTATGTCATGTCTATTGTATACCTGACCAGATATGGGACACTACAGGTACGATGTAGACTGTACCTACATTCGACAAAACAAATAAGTATGCAGATAAACGAAGTCCAATGAAGTTTTGAAATTATGCTGTGCGTGTACTGAGCAATGCAGTCTTATCTTAGTATCACTGAGCATCACTGACATCGGTAAAGGAAAACATAAACAAATTTCGTATTTAGGGGAAATACAGATGTCACCTGCGAAGGAAGGAAAACAACGTGAGAAAACCTGGATTTGTAAGTGCCAAATTGCCTTGAACAAACGTGGTGACCAATACTCGTGCCTTCTCTGTATGAGAAGAGGCATTTGCAGTTGCACTAGCAATCCGGTCGTTCCTCAAATACTGTAAATAGATTATAATGATATGTTTTTTTTTTGCGGATGGAAAATCATCAAATAATTTCCATCGCTCTGGACGGAGCGGGGGACCATGTTCCTTCTATTGCCCTACCCCAAGGATATCCGTACATCAAAATCATTATTTTAAAATGAAAATTTGCCCCACACTAGGAATTTCTCCTGTATCGTGGGTGCGTTTACAAACATTTAAACTAACATACACAAACAGCCAGACCCGAAACAACTATCTGCAGGACATACAAATATTATTTCCGTGCGGGAATCGAACCCGCTACACGCAGCGCAGCAGTGGACCGCTCAGCCACTGCGTCAACCGTGTCGTCAAACATATTTCACAAAACCTTACATGCCACTTTGAAACGTCTAAGACAGGTGCTTGGTTCTTGTTGGTCATTTCCCATGGTTACTCTTTTAAATCATCTGGTCCTGCTAACCAAACTATTTTTCCCACAGTACATTCACAAGCTATTGCACGTCATAAGGCCACAACACTTCCGCCTGCAGTTGATGTTCGCTAACGGTACTCTTCACACCACACATCATTGAGTAGAGTAGGCAGGTAGGTAGGTACCTGCCATATAGCCCGTACTTTCTCTTTTCGTCAGTTTCGCAACAACCGAGGTTGCGACAATCAAATATTTTTTGACCTCCGTTGACAACTGCGCAGGTTCCATCTCAAGTGTTTCCTCTATGGTTGTGACTTTATTTGTACTTTAAAGGTTATTTATGGTCCATTCGTCAGCTACTGGTCAACTTTGGCCTTCATGTTTGTGGTGAACTCGAATCTATGTGTCATCTACGTGACCTGGGCTGTGAGAAAACGAATTTGCATTGTTATCATTTCAATTGAGTTGACCATAATATTTTGTTTATTTTCGGCAGTACTTTTCAAAAATAAAACATGTTCATATCTTGATTAAAAGATTGGCGAATCAGTTAGGATGAAGGTATATGTGTATGTATGGTAACTTGTTTAGACAAAATATGTCCAAAACGATAATGTGTGACACCAATATCAGGAAAACCTGCCAGAGCCAGTGCCTGCTGGGTTGTTCGAAAGGCATACCGCAGCCCTGAAACACATAGGGTAAAAAAGAAACATTGATAGGTTTTAGGCAGTAAAAGTCTGACACTCCCCTCCGCCTAGAGCGGGGGACGTTATTTGATGATTTGCATCCGAAAAATAAATAGTTTCAATTATTGGTAGTAATACATCTTCTTAATTCTCAAATATCGCTTTAAGAGATAATGTGTGTCGTGCGTTGACCTTCAAAGTTACCATATGCAAATTGATGAATCTCCATAACGTTTGTCAGAGAATTTCTGCACACTGCGCATTTAACTATTTTAGCAAACAAATTATGAATGCCAATGTTGCTACTTAATGCCCATTGATATTCACAAGGAGTATAATTTTATAAAGTATCTACGCAACACACAAAGAATAGAATGTAGAATGATAACATTATTTTATGCGTTTGATTTAAACGCCATAAAATAAAGCTTTTTATTTAAAAAAAACTGCGCGGTCTGTTAAATTCTTTTGGACATGCAAGCATAATAATAGAAAAAAAATGAAGAATCAAGCGATCTACTTTATTACACTCGCGGCCAAAATAAACATTACATCACATTTTCACAATAAGCCAACTGTAACACCATATTACATAAGCACACTGTTTATCTATATCTTTCAAAGACGGATTCTTTGTTTTCTTTTTAACTATTACGCGTTCAAGGAAATTGTACGCAAATATGACATATTTAATATGGTACACACGCCATCGTTCTATTTGTTAAGTGTATATTCACGTGATGCGTGAGAACTATTTGCTCGAACTGTTTGACTAGTTTCGAGAGTAATGGATAGCTCTGACAGTGTACTTTGACATTTCATATTGTGGCGAAGTCTGGAAAATTCTTAACGACGCCTTCAATTTCGCACTACGTAATAATGTATTAGCATTTTATTTATTCTTATCTAATTCATCTACATCCTGTTTTTTTATAAATCCATTAATACTGCGTAATATATAGTATATTTTTTTGCAACCACCTATCAACATTTTGTTAATTACCATTTGAAAAACTCTTTCATTAATTTAATAACATTTTACAAAAGTTCGCTAATCCAGACAATGCCAGACTATTGGACCACCCGTATCGGTTAAAACAAAAATCATTAAACAATTCCAAATTATATCAACAATTACACTTGTTGTAACTCAACTTAACTTTTCGAACGGGACCAAAGTGTCAACCAAATATTCTGAACATCAAACTAAGTAACTCTTTACAAAAATAAATTGTTGCTGCTAAACGACTTTTGTCTTTTGTGATTGAAAATGACGATGACGACATGAGTGCGTTACAGTAATAAGCAAACTGTGCTGATGGATGCATCCAATAGTACAGGGTTTATGAAGGTATTCCAAGTAAGGTTACTACATTGAAAACTTTTGTTTAATAAAAATACTCGTAAAGTAGTTGGAAGTTTGATAATTTCCAGAAAAAAAAAAAACTACAAAATTATGGGGTGCCTTTCCGTTTCGTTTAGGTTTTTTTTTACATCCATTATTTACACGCTACTTAAAAGCAACATATACCCTTGTATTAGGGTGTGTCCAGTGTTACTAGATTTTTCCATCAGAAATTTCTCTAAACTTATGCTCGGTTGATAGAAATAAGTTCGCCACCTACAACATGGCACTTAAACAAAACTTACAAAGTCTGGCTGTACTGTTAAGAACACCTCTACCAAACCCAGTGGACATCACAAGAGTAATGATACATTTAATTCGTTCGGACCGGTAAAGCAAGTTCCTTGACGTCAAACAGAATCTTAAATTACTTTGGTTTTTCCCAAGATAAGTATAAAAAACTAGTTGGAGTTTCAAATATAGATTGTTTTTAATCCAATTTAGCGGATAACAATAACTCTATCATATTAATAGATACTAACAACATCAACTAAATCTTTAGTAAACAATATGTTAAAGGAATCTTATATTTCCCGCAAAATGAAAATTGGTTAATCGAATCTGCGAAAATTGGATGTCTGTTTAGGATGTTTGATAGGTAAGTTAATCTATGCTGTACTGTAAGTACAGAAAAAAATCCTTTTCAACTAATGTGGAAAGTTTTGTTACCTAGTATGACGATGTGCAGATCTGATGATGAGATGATATTTTTAATGAGTCATTGATACTTTAAATAAATATGAAATTAAATTAAATTAGTTGTAAATCAAATAAAAAACCGGCCAAGTGCGAGCCGAATTCGCGCACCAAGGGTTACGTTCAATGCCGGGGTAGCGGGTTGTTCGAAAGAGATACCGCGGCCCCGGAACATAAAGGGCAATAGAAAAAACATGGGTGGGTTTTAGTCAGTACAAGTCTGACACTCCCCCAGCGCCGCCCAGGGCGGGGGAAGTTATTTGATGATTTCCCAACCGGAAAAAAGGGTTACGTTCAAACGCGCGACATAACCGGCGATATGTTTTAACTGAGTATACTTAGAGGGTCGATTTTTTCACAGCTCCAAGGGACTACAAACGAGTGAGTTGAGTATTTGGTTTTAATTTCAACTCGATGCCTACACGCGTTCCTGAGATAAAGGGTCTTGACAGACAGGCAGGCAGACGGACAACAAAGTGATAATATAAGGGTTCTGTTGTGTCTTTTTGAGTTTGGGAACCCTAAAAAACGACTTTATTGAAACCAATTTCCGAGAAAATTCTGCAAATTACTTAACACATTCGCGCGAGTCATTATTTAAAGTCATTAGCTACAGTGACTGAGAAAACCATCATTAAATAATTAACCACATGAATAACGCCGCTTTTAGTCGTAGATTACCCACGTCATATATATATACATATATATAATCAGACTGGTCGGTTGTAAACGCTGTTGATTCTAGAACCCCAAGGCAACCAATTAATGTTAAAAAATAACCTGCCAAGTGCGAGTCAAACTCGCTCACCGACGGTTCCGTACAAATTTACGACATAAATATCTATATCTTTTGATTACGAAGACTTTGAGAGTTGAATTTTTCACAGCTTCATATACTTAAGTTTGTATAGTCTCTTAAAGCCTTCAAAGGACTACAAACTTAAGTAGGTATATGGCTTTACGCGCTTCTGAGATAAAAGTAGGGAATGCAATAAAATAAGGCGAGATCTCGCGAGATCTCGATCTCGCGAGATCTCGATCTCGCGAGATCTCGCCTTATTTTTTGAGATTAATCTCGAAGCATAAAATGACAAGATCTCGGCCGAGATTGACGAGATTGAATGGCGGCAGTCAGGGACGCATTACGCTCGCAATCTACGCTGATGATGTTTTATAAGGAGTTATTTCCAAAACCATTCATAAGCCTTGTTTCTTTTATATTTATTATTTTTGTACTCTAACATAGGTTCAACTTAAGTCTACTGATAAGTAGTTACTGTAACCGTTTACTACATTAATGATCCATGCTCTTAAATGAAAAATAAGAACGGTTTACTGCGCAATAAAGAGTCTATTTTTTGTTAAAATTCTTTACCGTGAGAGATGTTGTTAATTTTTATATCTTTATAAACCAAAGACTGATAATTTTAATTTCAAAAACTTAATTGTGATTCGTATGTTCATTAATGGCTTAATTATTATTAATAGTAAATGATTACTAAATAAATGAGGGTTTTATTTTCCAATTCGTTCTGTATCTTACTCTCGTAATAAAGAAAACTAAGCTGTTTTCTTTGCGTTTTACTTACTTAAGAAAAACGATATTTTTTTTTAAATTTCAGCCGAGATCTCGAAATTCCCGAGATCTCGCGAGATTGACATTTCTAATCTCGCGAGATCTCGAATTTGCGATCTCGCCTCGAGATTGCATTCCCTAGATAAAAGGTCTTGACAGACAGACGGACGGACAACAAAGTGATCTTATAAAGGTTCCGTTATTTCCTTTTAAGCTACGGAACCCTAAAAACAGCTGTTTGAATTGAAAATAGCAGTTGTATTGATTTTCATTACACTCTTCTACAATACCCATAAATTCTTCTTTGTTTACTTCATATTCCTAGAACAAAAATTGTATAAAATAAGGCTACTAGTTTTAATTTAATCATCCATCACAAATATATAGCGATGATTTTGTTACCTTGTTTAAAATAACTGCTTGTGCCTAATTTCAAAATCAATTTACAGTAATGTAACGGGACTTTTAATTGATCTGCAGTGGTTCTATTTATCCTTCAGTGGGTCATAATGACAGCCAAACTTTTGGCACGGAATCCATAATGATCGAATATGTTGTGATTTGTGGTTAGTAAGTGTGAATGACTTACGATCTTATCTTGTGTCAAATTCTGTCAAACATTTTAATCAATCTTAATAATATGTAGATTTGTAGGTTTATTTGCACCGAAGTGTACTAAAAAACGTGACATGTTGTGATTCACAAATTCTAATCATAATTATAAAAATATATATGTATAAGTTAGAATTCACAAAAGAAAAAAATATGTCGGCTAGAAATAAAATAATATAGTTAAACAAGTTTTTTTTTATAAAAAAAACGTTGCCCCACACTAGGACTTCTCCTGTATAGTGGGTGCATTTACAAACATTTAAACTCACATGCACAAACAGCCAGACCCGAAACAACTATCTGCAGGTCATACAAATATTTGTTACGTGCGGGAATCGAACCCGCGATACACAACGCAGTAGTCGAGGCTCAGCCACTGCGCCAACCGTGTCGTCATAAAATGACAAGTCAAATTAACATGTCAAAGGGTCATTTAGGTAGTCTTTAAATTATAGTAGCATTTATAACTTAAATAGCTTCATAAATCCAGCCAGAATGGAGCCATAATCTAATACCACTTAATGCCAAACTTTCTACACGAGCAGCCTGTGTAGTTGTTATACTCAGAGATCGCTCAGTACCTTGCGAGTCACATATAATCTTGGTTTCAGGATGTTGCTGGGGCTGCCCCGTTTCTGTAGTGCATCTAGCATGTTTGCGGAGGCTCGTGTTGATGGCTTTCATGCGGTTTAATACGCAAACCGAACCGCCTCCTTGCTGCGCAGAGTACGGGGCAGCACTAATGGCATCCTGAATGTAGTCGACCCAAAAGTAATGCAGGCATTCATGCCGGTTCTGGTAATACAGTGTGAAATGTTTAAGATCCTGCTTGTTATGTAACATTTTACTATCGATAAAAGCCTGTTTTTTTTACTAAGATAGAATATGGACGACATCCGAAATAAATGATTTACTTTGAGTTTATTATTTTGCGGGGCTCGGCAGAATATGCTTTTCTGAATTCGACAAGCTTCATTGTCTCAGCACATTTATGGTGGTCGCCATTATTGATTTTGGTTTTCAGTAGTTGCATTGGTTTAAGAATAGTGCGGGCAGGATTATCCCAGGCAAAAAAAAATAAGCAGTCTCTGATGTGTAACTTTATCCCACAGCCAGTCTATCCAACCTGGTTTAAAACCTTGATAGTACCCGCGGCCTTGATACTGCCCTTGACGGCCGCTAGCTACAACAGGCTGAATCTATTAATCACTGATTACAAACTCACTTCAATTTTATTTAAACCCCGATCACATAGATAGAGTCTTGCCACCACAATTCTAACGCTGGGTGCGCCCGAGGGCCGTTGTGGTCGGTGGCGCAACTTTGGATGCGCGCGCGCAGAGGTCGTGCCCCTCCATGTAGACACCGACACAATGCAGGACTTGTGCCGAGGATTGTTTGTAAATAAACGATCCTTAACTCGATGACATTGATCGTTCGAACTTATGACTGACCCGACAGCTACTGTGGGTAATTTAATCGTTAATATCGATTTTAATTGCGTGGATTTTAGTTTGAGGCTGGTTTTTTAATAACATGGTGAACGAGCATCCAATTTAAATATTCATGAACGTCAGAATTCTGCCAAGCTTCATTTTACCAAAAGAAGTTGAGATGCCAAAAGAAGCGAAATAAAATTAATGTTATTTTTAGGGTTTCATTCCTCAAAAGGAAAAAACGGACTCCTTATAGGATCACTTTGCTGTCCGTCTGTCTGTCAAGAACCTTTATCTTAGGACCGCGTGGAGGTATCGAGTTGAAATCAAAACCAAACCGTATACTTATCAACAAAGCAGAGGGGCCTGCCAGGGCCACAGCCTGCCGGAGTTAGTCCCCCCCGCTTCGCCCAGAGCGGGGGAAGTTATTTGATAATTTCACATCAATACAAAAACCGTAAACTTAAGTTTGTGGTCCCTTGGAGCTATAAAAAACAACCCTCTAAGTCTGCAGTAAAAAGATATGGCCGTTTATGTCGCAACCCTCACTGCACCAGTCCGACTCGCACTTTTATCACGGTTTTGTTTAGGTGAGGCCAGTATTCGGACAAAGCGATAAATCAACAATGATCTCTTCAATCCAGCTAGTATTTGCGATAGAATCTCTGATGTATAAAAACACGACAATCCGAAGTCTACTAAAGCGAAACTATCATAATAGTGAATTATGCAGCATAACAGTCATTAGCATACTTCACACTATATAGTTTGGTGTCATCCTATCTCATCAAACATAAATATAAAGAATTCACAATAACACGTGTGAGAACCGTAGTTTAATTTGCCAAACAAAAAGTTATTCAAATTAGGTGAGGCGAAACAGGTGGCTATCTATTGTAACACTCAAAAGATAGGTAAGGAAAAATAAATGTCATCAAAATTATTAATAGACTACAAAAGACTGTTGTGTTAAATCTTCACCCCTAGTTTAAGTACTAAGTTTCATCTAGTTTTCTGTAGCATCGTCACGTTAGGTAAATATATCATACTATATTAAACTGTCTGACTATTCGAAAATTTACAACTTTAAGTAAAATCTGGGAAAATCATTATTTCCCTGCCCTTGTCGCATTTTACATATTTGAGTTCGTCGCAACACCTTTTTTTTTCCACTGCCAGTCGTCACTGCATCATTTACTGCTTTCCCTTCACATAATTTTTTACACAATCAATCCAGCTTTTTTTGGTCTTTCTCTCCGTCTCTATCAACATTCAGATCCATCACTCATTTAGTCACATATTTTATGCTTAATTGAGTAATTAGTCATTACTAAAGATATTTATCCTAACTAATATTATAAAAGCGAAAGTGAGTTTGTTTGTTTGCTTGTTTCGTCTTCACGCCTTAATGGCTTCAAATTCATCATTCATGATGAATTTTGGTACAGAGATAGTTGGGACCCTGGAGACGGACATAAGCATTTTTTTTTTCAAAGTGGGAAATGAGGAAGAAAGAGGGAAGAAAAGGTAAAACTTGGCTTTGCTATTACAATCAATAAGGCGCAAGGGCAAAAAATATAGGTAGCAGGAACCTGCAAATCAGGAAAGGGGAACTGTGTTACCCGGAATTTAATGCGAGCGAAGCCGCGGGCAAAAGCTAGTAATATTATAATTTTCATCAAAGGGTCGGCTTCAAGTCTAACCAGATGCAGCTAAATACAATTATTATGTATGCTATTTGCCATTATAAATAAACTGGTTAACCATGTAATAAGTGTTTATTTCTTACTTAATAATTATTGTACAATCAGTCAAGGAATGTCATAGAGCAAGCCATCCGTAGTGACGCCGGAAAACGCTTGGCGCGCTCACATCGTGCTCCGTTCGGAAACACACATGATTTGAGTCTAACAGCCTCTCCCTCGTCACTCTAACTTCTTTTTCCAGGTTCTAGATCAGAGGTTCAGACGATCCGGCTCCTTCCTGGTCCTCTGCGATCGGCGGACTGCGATAGGGGAAGGTAAGCGCCTATTTGCATTTGTAGGCTCTGTAGGCACTGCAGTATGGACTGTTGGCTCTTGTTCCTGCAGCACTTCTTTTTGTTTCCTCACAGGACTGACAGGTTTATTAATAGGACAAGTAAAAGGTATTGTATGCATTGTCTCCTCTGGAATATGTTGTATACTTTCTCTTCCTTCAGCTGTTGCCTGCACAATCTCCTGTGGCTGCTTTGGATTGAATTGGTAAGTATCAGGTAGGTATTGATTCTCACTTGTACTACAGTAGGTCTTAATGATTTGATCCACATGTCGGTGATGTGTCTTTCCCTCTACCTCTATCTCATAATGTAATTTCCCACATCTGTTAATTATCTCCCCAAAGGAGATTGCCCGTTTTGTAAGGGAAGTTCGGTCCCAGTGGAAAATGCTTGTGCCCTGAAGTATTTTATTTTACCTAATAGTAAAAACATAGCATTTTCATAATCTCAAACCTTTTTTCATTTATTCACCCTGGTTCAGGAGATATAATTAATTTTCTGTTTTAAAAATCTAGGTTATAATTACAAATTGACATAAACTAGGTATACATAACTATTACTTTATATGCAGATTTCCATAATATAAGCATGTTTATGCACAAAGTAATGAAGACATAATTACGTATCGTAAATAATAACTACGTAAATACGGGATTCAAAACTCAACGTAGGTATATAAACGAAGCAATCAGGAACGAAACGAATCTCAGAATCAACAAAGTGCTGTGACATGCGCAAGTAAATGTTGCCAGATCAATTATTTTTAATCCATTAGTAAATCGATTTCAGTTTTTTTATCGATTAAAACTCTTGTTAATACGGCGTTTCCAAAATACTTTTATGTTTGTGTAAATCGCTTTTATGAACATCTAATCAACAATATAGACTTATGAAAATAAGCAACCTATTGTTGTCATATTCCATCGCTATTACTCGCAGACTATAAGCAGTGTATATCCACTAGTTTACGTCATTAAATATTTTACATAATTAAACTCATACTTGGCCTACACCTGTCTTCGTGCATTCCAGATATAATACGCTACAATAATAAGTACCTATGAAAAAAACAGGGTTTACACCATTCTAACTCATCGTCGAGAAAACATAATGCCAAATCAGTAGCTTTGAAGTTGTCAAATATTGAGACTTACATTTAAATGTTGCGACTTATACTAGCTTTAATAATTATTGTTAAAAATATTTTTTAATTATCTTTTTGTTTTGATATCGATTACTCCATTGATTACTATACGTCATTTTCGATAGTTATTTGTTTTCTGGCAACTTTTTTTTGTACACCTATCAAACGGATGTCGATGTAATGTTTAACTATTAATAATAATTAACTTTATTCCCAGGGTGAAAGAAATTGTATAAAAAATAATTTGCACACAAAAAAATAAATAACATTTTTTGGTTATTATTCCAATCAGGCACACGATTGCACAAAAGGGACCTGCCCCGTGGCAATGTCCTTTCCATTTATTATTATCATACATTCTAATCTGTACTCTGTCTCCTGTTTTAAATTCCTTTTTAATTTCCAAATTATCATTCTTGCTTCCCTGTCCTATGTCTTCTCTTTTCACTAAATCAATTCTTGTTCTATACAGCCGTTTAAACATCATCTCTGCAGGGCTCAATCCGGTAGCACTGTTAGGTGTTCTCCGGTAAGTCATGAGAAATTTTTGAAGCTTGTCCTGTAGTGATCCATACTCATCTGCCATTGCCTTGAGCTTATTTTTAAATGTTTGTACATATCGTTCAGCTTGTCCATTTGAGCTTGGATGAAAAGGAGCTGTAAACTTGGCTTGTATGCCGTTTCCTTCTAAGAATTGTAACATCTCTTGTCAGCGAAATTGCCTTCCATTATCGGATACTTGAGTAATGGGTAATCCGAAAGTTGTATATATCTTCTTGAGAATATTCACCGTTGCCGTAGCTGTAATAGATGTTGTTGGCACAACTTCAAGCCATTTGGTGTATGCATCTACGACTATGAGAAAGTAATTATTCATGAATGGACCTGCGTAATCTATATGGATTCTGCTCCAGGGCTCTTTCGGGTATTCCCAAACGTGAACTGGTACTTTTACTGGATTTTTCTGCATAAGGCAACAAATTTTGCATTCTTTTGCCATTCGTTCAATGTCAGCATCTATATTCTTCCACCAGACGTAACTTCGTGCTAACGCCTTCATCTTAACAATGCCTGTGTGTGCAGTATGTAATTCTTCTAAAATCCTGTTTTGTAATGACATCGGTATAACAATTCTTATTCCATAAAATATACAGTTGTTTTGCAGGGAAAACTCGTGTAGTTTCTTAGGATCGCTTTTACCTGATTGTATTTCTAAGTAAAGCTTTTGTAAGTCTGGGTCTTTTCTTGTTCCTTCTCTAATCTCTTGTAATGTAACAGGCATTTCCGAAATTTGATTCAAATAGAATGCGTCATCGTCCGTTAAGTTGTCCTTTTCAGTTCCTGTCGCCTCCTTGTTTAATCTTGAAAAATAATCTGCATTTGCATGTTCTGTGGTCTTTCTAAGTTTTATAGTGTAGTCGAACCCAGCTAAGAAATTTGCGTAGTGTACAAGTCGAATAGCCGTAGTAGTAGGTGTAGCCTTCTCTGGATGTAAAATTCTAGCCAAAGGTTGGTTATCTATGATTAGTGTAATTTTTCTTCCATAACAGTATTGAAAGAATTTCTTTAAACCCCAAATCAAGGCAGCTGCTTCCTTGTCTAGCTGGCTGTAGCCCTTCTCAGCTTTGGTCAAGGATCTTGACGCAAACGCGATCGGCCGTTCGGTCTTGTCCGGCATAAGGTGTGATAATACTCCTCCGAATCCCGTAGGTGATGCGTCTGTTGCCAGGGTGACCGGTAAGTCTGCATGAAACGGTATTAATACTTTTTCCCCACAAATCTCCTCTTTCATCTCTTGAAAAGCTTTCTCACATTGATTTGACCATTGGAATACTGTGTCTTTCTTTAATAATTGGTAAAGTGGATTTAATTTGGCTGCCAAGTTTGGAATGAACTGTTGATAATAGTTGATCATTCCTAAGAAGGTACGAAGAGATGATACATCTGTAGGCCGTGGACTATTCACAATATCTTTAATTTTCTCTTGAGTAGGATGTAATCCGTTTTCATTTATGGTATGGCCAAGATATGTAACTGACCTTTGGGAAAATTGACATTTATTCTTATTTAGGTGTAGTCCACATTTAATTAATTTCTCGAAAACTGCTGTAATTCTTTGTAAGAGTTGTATGTATGTGCTTCCTTGCAAAGCTATGTCATCAAAGAAACAAGCTGTGCCTTCCATGCCTTGTAACGTCTGGTCCATATACCTTTGCCAAATATTAGGAGCCACCTTGACACCAAACATTAATCTTCTAACTTTGTAAGTACCCTTGCAGGTGCTGATGGTCTGCGTTTTTGCTGTCTCTTCACTGGTTGGCATGTGTAAGTATGCTTGGTTTATATCCAACGTACAAAAGTATTTTCCGCCACTCATCTTAGAAAATATTTCTTCAATTCTCGGAATAGGGTAATTGTCAGTTTCTATATTCCTGTTTAATGTTGCTCGGTAATCTGCACATAAACGAACCTTGCCATTTTGTTTTATTACAGGTACGACAGGTGTCCCCCACTGTGAATATGTAACTTTCTCTAAAATGCCTTCTTTTTCTAGCCTGTCGATTTCATCTTCAACTTGCTGTCTCAATGCAAATGGTACTGGACGAGGTTTCAGAAATACAGGTGATGTCCCTTCCTTTAATTTATATGTAGCTTGAAAGTCGTTAATTTCCCCAATTTCTTCTGTAAATAATTCTTTGTATTCTTGTAATAGTTTGTGTATTTTTTCTTTAAATTCATTTTCTGTAATATCATTTTCTTCTTTTTGTATTGATTTGATATCAAACTGTATGTTTAATTTCCTTATCCATTCTCTGCCTATTACTGGGTCCACATTCCTGTCAATCACGAATATTCGTCCTTGTACTTCTGCGTCTCTGTATTTAATGTTGACATAACAAGTGCCCAATGGTTGTAGTATCTCTCCAGTGTATGTCCGTAGCTTTACCGATGTATTCATTAGTTTCAGGTTCCCAAACTTATTCTTAAAATATTCTGCAGAGCAGGTTGCAGGTTGCAGGTTGCAGGTTGCAGGAACGGAGCACGATGTGACTGCGGCACCTGTATCCAGCTCCAAGGTTTGTAAATTTCCATTTATTTGCAATGTAATATTGAATTTATCATTTTGTGTACTATTTCCATGAATAATTTTCTGTATTTCATATATTTCGTCTTCATTATTATCCACAGGTAGCTCGTATAAGAGATCTAACTGTTTGTGCTCTTTAAAACAAACAGATTGGATATGTCCCTTTTTACTACAGTTCTTACAGTACAGTTTATCTTTCAGCCTGCACTGTGCCGCTGTATGGTTTTCTTTTCCACATCGGAAACATTTTACTTGTTTTTTTTCTTTAATTGGGTATGTATTATTTGTGTTGTATGTAGGTCCTTTAACTGTATTTGGTTTAAAATTGTTTTTGTTCTTTGTGTACTTTGATATTTTGTTAATATTTGACTGTATATCCGGTTCCATTTCTTTGCTTTCAGATTTTGCCATTTCTATTGCTAATGAAATTTTTATTAAGTCATCGAATTTTATTAAAGAAGATTCCTGTAACAACCTCTCTTTAATTTCGGTATTTCTGAGTCCTCGTATAAATTGGACACGAAGGTGGGTCTCGAACGTGCTCTGTTGGCAATTATTACACTTAAAATTGCATTTACCCCCTATTCCTTTCAACCCCGCTACATAGTTAGATATACTTTCGCCTTCTTGTTGCTGCCTCAGGCAGAATTTGTGCTGCAAAGCGACTTCACCCGGTTCTGGTGCAATATGGTTTTGTAACAACTTTATAAGCTCGTCCAATGCTATTTTTTCTGGGGTCTCTGGTGCCGTTATGTTTTTCAATATTTGGTAGTACTTAGGACCAATACAGTTGAGGAATATTTGTACTTTTACTGTAGAATTTGTTACTCCTTTTAAGGTTATGTAATTTTGAAGTCTTTGTAAATAAGACGAAAATGTCTCATTCTGCTCATCATACGGTTGTAATGTAATACCGCCAACTGACTTATCACTGCTTTGTAACGCTTGTTGTAATTGAGCTTGTTGTAATTGCATACCTTTCATAGTTTTCATCATTTCTGCCAAAACTTGACCTAATTGCATCTCCATTGTAGTATTTGTAGTACGTATTTATGGTAAGGAAAAAGGAATTTGTGTAGCGGGTTATCAACACAGGCTTGGAACCCTTGGATTGGTAGGAAATGGTAAGAGGTATTACTTGGAACATCGTTTTTCACTACTTTGAGCTTTGAGGTTACTCAACAGCAACGTGCAAACTGTGATGGTATACTTTTCTTTGGTTTCGCGTAGATTCAGTCACTAACTCGTCGCCACTATTATGTATGCTATTTGCCATTATAAATAAACTGGTTAACCATGTAATAAGTGTTTATTTCTTACTTAATAATTATTGTACAATCAGTCAAGGAATGTCATAGAGCAAGCCATCCGTAGTGACGCCGGAAAACGCTTGGCGCGCTCACATCGTGCTCCGTTCGGAAACACACATGATTTGAGTCTAACAACAATACTTCATATGGAAGGACTATCACCATTCTTCATTCTCCTGCCCTTATCCCAATTGATTTGGGGTCATCGTAGCATTTCTTCCTCTTCCATAGGTACTTCTCTATTACTAGTCATCTCATCAGACGCCTCCTTTCTTACCATGTCATCCTTCAAACAGTCTACCAATTGTTTCTTTAGTCTTTCAGTTACTTCTATGCCTATCCACATTCATACATAACTTTCCTCATGACATTTTCAATTTGGAACGACTATATTTCATCAGATAGTCACAAGTCCCACCGCGGCAAGCATTGTTTAACCTTGAAAATCTACAGTTGTGACTGATTAGGCACAAGCGAGCATTTCATTGATCCTTGCGGTTGTATGAATAAAACAAAACCGCCCAAGTGCCGTCGGACGGCCCGCGAATGGCTCCGTACCATTATCTATAAAAACGGCAAAAAAAACCCATTATAAAATATAACATTCATTTTGATGACTGTTCGTTGTCTGGTTCGATCTGGACACCGAACCACAGAACCGAATTGTCAAATAATCAAATTGAACAGATACATAAAACATCAAAAATCGATCTCGATAAGTTACCACGTTTATTTACTTTTATCAATAGTAAAAAACATTGCTATGCTAACGAAGCGATTATTATTTAATGTTGTTGCCTGAAAAATGGCGTGTCAGCGAGTAATTTTAATAAATACCTGTTATTTACATAGTAGATAACGTCAAAGTCATTAATTTAACAGTGTTATTACTACGTAATTCATAATACTCTTTATAACAAGAGGCTCCTTGCTAGATATTAGCATTACACCACAGAAATACAAAAATATGATATTCACAAATAACCTAATTGTAATGTTTAAGGATTACACTGTTAGAGGACGTTGCGATTATTGATGAGGTGATCCCGAAGAAGGATGTTGCCCTGGAAACTTGAACTATTCAGAAATCACTTACATCTTCTAGACAGTAGATACTTACAAAAGCATGACAAAAAGACTAAAACCGAATAATAGAAAAATAGAAAATAATAGAAACCAATAGTTGCACGAAAGGAAACCCAAAAAATCAGCGCTGAATATTCACTTCGTCTACAAATATCATCACCTATGAAATCTGCTTTTGGTTTTGACCGCTATACTCAATACATGAATGCATACCACGCGACCATAACATCTAAAACTATTCCCATTCATCTCTACCCACTCCTATAGAAAAACTGCATCGTCATACAAGACGTTCCTAATTCAATTCGTATCGACAGTTAACTGTCGCCCGCATCATACGATGCACACAAAAGAGGCATCCACATCCCTATTAACAGCGGCAGTAATCGCCACTTCCCACGGGCACAATGCCACGCTCATTTCATGGCCTAGTTTCTGCTGGGCCAACGTTGGTCGGATTGAAAGGCCACCAGAACTTTCGATCCGGTCGTATCGTACCATATCGCTGGGATGAGATCGCGCTACGAGCGCTAGATTGGAAAATTGGAGGAAGCACTAACTTGGCATGGGTATTTTCAGGCTAAATTAATGATGACTGGTTCAAAGCTAGAATCAATCGAAAAGGAAAATAAAGTTTTATTTGTCAGACAATTCCAACCTCTTCTATGAAAAAAAAATGAATCATCTTATTAGAAACACACTGTTGTATCCCATTAATAACTAGTGCATTAGACAAAAGGTAAAAAATACTTGGAAAGGAAATGAATCCGTTCCTACGGCGAAAGACGAGACAAAAAAAACAACAGACAGAAAAAATAAGACTTAGAAACTATGTGATGGCCTGATGACCCTGATATAATTATAATAGCCATAGAATCTGTTTCAACACAAATAATAAGGTGAGGTTCAATTCATCCTCAATCAGTACCTGAGAACTGACCTATGACGTGGGATTGTAATTAGCGTTTCATTCAATCTTGCTGAATGAACTGTTTTTTTTTTATTATTTTGTGTAGCTTTTCCTTCCTCCCTGATGTTGTCGCAATAGCCCTGAAGGGTTTATTCATTCATCCGTTTCACGGAGGTTCTATCTTACAATTCTTTATATGCTATTTTAGGTCATAACCATAGGGATATTAAAGTACTAAAAACTCCTTGGTCATAACCAACGTGCGTATTGTACCTACTTTGTTTTTCGTCTTTTGCTATGACTCAGTTTTCGACTAAAGTCCATTTCACGAAAGAAGTCCCGCAGACGCAGCGCTGTATTCGCGCGACATAATGTTGCCACGGTTAAATATGGGGAAATCAGGGGAAATAATTTATAGTTCATTTACTTTCATTTTATTAACTAGGTACTCGAATAGTTAGGTAAGAAAAAAATGTTTTTACTAGAATGTATTTTTAATATAGGTACCTACTGGATGTCCATACTGCTAAGGTCAGATTAGTGAAAAATAAATTTTCATGTAATTTCTAAAATATATAAAATGAAGATGTTCAACCAACTTGAAATTAGAAAAATAAAATAACATTTAAAACTTTTATTCAAAGTTTTATTGAATAATTATGATCAGTCACACTATGATCACTGTCAGAAGAGTGAATAGAAACAGAATCCGATTCTGTTTCACTATCACTAGCCGTGGATATAATAAATCGATCCATTTCTTCATCCATTAGACCATCATTTTTTAAATATTCTTCCTCCAGATGCTGTACATGTTTACATTGAACTGCCCAATCTTCCGCTGTAACAGTCTCAAAAGCCTCTTCTGTTAGGCGTACAATTTCTTTTGGATCTTGGCCTACGTTTTTATCCGCTACCCGTCTCTTTACAAGGCTCCACAATTTTTCGATCGGATTGAGATCGCAGTGGTAAGGCGGCAATTTTAGCAATTCATGATTGTGAGATTTTAATAATGCATCCACGGCATATGTAGGTGGACCTTTGTTTTGTTTAATTAATTCAAATAATACAGCTTTTGTCCAAGTATCTTCAAAATATATTCCCTTTTCTCGCAGCCATTCCTGCATGTCACGTTTAATACTTGACATTGTAGGTGCTTTATTTATTTGAGTGCAGTGATACGGAGCGTTGTCCATTACCACAAGTGACCTTTCAGGTAGGTTAGGAATGACTTTTTCACTCATCCATTTCAAAAAATTATTTGAGTTCATGTCATCATGGTAATCTGAGGATTTGGATTGGGATTTGAACATTAACAATGCACCATTAACAAAACCATTTTCAGTTCCCGCATGTGCAATTATCCAACGACTCCCTGATGACTCTGACACGTACATCCCAGGCTCCTCCTCACTTTGCCAGCAACTTTTGGCATGATAAGTGTTGTGTATATAGGTCTCGTCTAAATATACTACAGGTTTTTTCTCCACATTGCGATTTCTTCGGATTCTCTCCAAATATCTTGAACGCCATGCAGTAACATCATAACGTTCCATTAGTAATTTACGTTTGGATTGGCATCGCTTATACCTGAAACCGATGCTATGCAATATACGGTGCAATGTTGTGTGTGATGCTTCCTTGATAATTTATGTCTTCTCTCAAAGCTGCACGTAATTTAGCCAATGTAGGTAATTCCTTCTTCACAACATAAAAACTGTGAATTTTTTGCCGTATAGCGCACAAATCAAATCCATCCAAGTCGAACTTTTTGGGATGCGGACGACTCTTTCCTGGGGTGACGATAACTTTAGAAGTACTCGCCGCTGTTGTGCCTTCTTTTGTAACTCTCGTTACAGTTTTCTCTGACACACCTGCAATAAAATGAACAATTAAAAAAAAAACAAACAATGATTATTTTCGTATTTAAATACATTATTGTTGAATATAACTTTACAAATTTTTGTTGTGTTGTATTAATTCCTTTTTAAATTTTCCTTAATAAAAATCGTGCATTAAAAAAAAATTAATTTCAATCTGTAAATCAATCGGGGAAAAATCTGTATATGGCAGCCCCAAAATTTACCTGTCATGGCGGCGACTCTTTTGCGAACATTGTTTATTGGTATTAAAACACCGCGATTCTTGTGTTCCGCTTCACAGAACTCCTTCACCTTTAATATCATTTCTCGACCTGCACTTTTTACAACTTTTGGCATCGTAAATAAACCTTATAACGCACTAATCCAATAACAAACTCACAAAATATCTACCACAACAAACGCACCTTGATAACATCGACAAACGACAACATGGCCGATCTCCCCATCTGTCAAATTTATTTCCACAATTGTCCGCGGGACTTCTTTCGTGAAATGGACTTTATTTTAATTACGTTGTATAATATTCATTAATTTTTTATTTGTCGCATTAGTGAAACTGACTACGCTTGCCATACTACTAGAATTCCGGGGTTGCGGGTTGTTCGAAAGAGATACCGCGGCCCCGGAACATAAAGGGCAATAGAATCAACATGGGTGGGTTTTAGGCAGTACAAGTCTGATACTGATGACTACCCATCCGAAAAAAAAAACTACTAGTTTTCTGGTGAAAGTTGCTAGTGTACTAAAAGCAATCAACTGTACCAATCATTGACTATTTTCAGTCAAGTTGCCGAAGTCAAAAAGTATCTTAGATACTGAATTAATGAATTATCCTTATATGCATTATTGTTGCAGATTAGATTCTTTAAATTCGAGATCTTTAAATAGACCATGCGACTGGAACGCTCCTGGTCAGGCCAGACTCGGACATATTATACCTACCTATGTGTAACCCCACTGAACAAGAAACTACAGAAGGTGAACTATCGGAAACACTGAACAATTCCAATCAAAACAGGACGAAACTTACAAAATTATTCTCATCATCATCAATCATATTGTCAGTATCATCTATTCAATGATTTCAGATTACTTTTTTACCTTTATGTACTTTATTGTTCTCTTTTAAATTAGTTTCTCCGCGAATTTATGGCCGATTTCCAAAATTGTTTTTATAGTATAAAGGGTATCCTCCTGAAAGGGATATTTACATTTTAGACCAGGGTCGATAATTTTTAAAACCTAAAAAAATAATAGTAGGATGAAACCCATTAGAAAAGGAGGGGAATATTATAAAAATGAAAGGAAAAATAAATTACGGGCGATCTGAGGTCGGGAAGGGGTAGGGGGGGGGGTTAAGGGTAAAAAACGGTTTTTTTCGATTTCCGGCAAAACTAAAAGCTTTTTCGATATTAATTCAATATAAGGTGAAAAAATAAATATTTTTAACCAAATAAATTACAGCGTATTTGGGACATAAAAAAGTAAGTTTTCACCAAATTTCGTTATAAAAAAACTATTTTTGTAAAAGATAAAAATAATTTTTATCTTTTACAAAAATAAAAAAAATATTTTTAATTTTCACATAAATTTTGAGGTTATGTGAAAAAAGTGTGAATGCAAAAGTTTTAGATCTTTTTATTACCTACAACTTTGCCATTTGACTTTTTTCGATAGGACTTTTAGTTTTGCCGGAAATCGAGAAAAACCGTTTTTTACCCTTAACCACCCCCCCCACCCCTTCCCGACCTCAGATCGCCCGTAATTTATTTTTCCTTTCATTTTTATAATATTCCCCTCCTTTTCTAATGGGTTTCATCCTACTATTATTTTTTTTCTCTTTGTATTCTTTTTAAAGGCTTCTACCCCGGTCTATTTTGTCTATATCGAGATTTATCTTCTTTAATACCTACTTAATTTTTTTTTTCTAATATATGTGTATTTTGTGGATGCTTTACTTTATCTTTTTGTAGCAAAAGGAAAATAAAATAAATGAATGTTATAACTTAACTTTAAAGAATTCCCCCATACCACGTTCTTCCCTAAAACGTGATAACTGACCCCAAAAATAAAAGAGAATGGTGATTAGGATGAATTACGTCTTTTAACAATAAACATTTTGATCAAGGGCTTGATACAGAAAGCGGTACCGGTACTCCTGGAGACGGCTTGTATGGTTAGGAGGTTCCTTTCTCTAAACCCCTGACCGGTAGCTTGGACCCTGTTCCCCATACCGATGGGCTACTATTTTTTGTCATTTTAAATATAATTTTCTTAATGGAGAAATTTGTAAAAATATAAAAAAAATATGTATCTAAATGAATACACGATCATAACATTGTTTTTCTGCAAATAGCTTGTATGTTGGCGACGTTCTGACTGGACACTGGACAGTCACTGTCATACGATGTCGCGCGATGTTACATCACAGTTCTTTTCTGTTGCAAAATACTATTGTGCATGCAATGAGCGTCGCCGTGCGCTCGCGCCACTATTCATTGGCTGACTTTGAACTTGCTGATTTTTGACATTCTCTGACTTTGTTAATGTTAATCAGGTAATATTTTACAACATATCCGTACATTATTTTTTTAATCTACATAATATATTAATATTTAGGATTCCGTACCTAAAAAGGAAAAACTGGAACCCTTATTGGATAACCTTGTCGTCCGTCTTTCTGCCTCTCTGTCTGTCTGTCAAGACCCTTTATCTCAGGAACCATAAACTCAAGTCTGTGGTTCCTGTACGTTCAAGTCTGTAACGCCCGGTTCCAATAAACAAAAACGACTCGTTTTGCCTACGGATAGTTGTATTTTGACATAAGTCTTATAGAACTTAAAATTCAGAAATATGTGCATTTTTAGCGTGTCGCGAGTAGTCACGACACATGGATGAAATAATCCACTCAATTATAATGATGACGAAATTTTCTTAGACATGGCAGAGATCATATGTACTGTATGTTAAGACTTAGAAATTACATAGAGGTCATAGAATTAAAAAAAGAATAAACTGTTTTTTTTTTATTTAAAAGGGTGCCCAACTGCTCATGGAGTTTCTTGCCCATTCTACTCCATAGAGATCTATCCTTTGGATTGGACAACTACAGTACTTCCACACGTTATTATACCATGTGACAGCAGGGACTACAGCTTCCAAATGTACCTGTTATGGTCTGATTAAAGATATGAGTTTTAATTTTGGGCTAGACAACTAGGCACACAATTCATTGAATGATTAAAAAACTCTGCAAAATCTCGCCCAAGTATGCCAACGATCGCACTGCTGTGTCCTCGTAGCGGCGACCTCTCGCGTATCGCCCTAGTTCAGTCACATGGTCTGGAGCGAGAGGGAATGGGAAGTAGTCACCTCCTTCTGCGAAGCAGTTATTCTAGCGAAGATGGCGACTGGACGTTTGAGGGAGAGAACTTCAAACCGGCCCAGCCGCCGTGGGAGACGCTCCGGGTGTCACTCACAACACGATGACTCCCGGCCACCGTAGGCGCAGGACTGTGGACGCTGAGTCCGTCTAGTGAGGACAGGCTGTGTCGACGTGACGATCGTGTTCCACGCGCGCCTCAAATATGGAGAAATCCTGCGGCCCCAGAACACAAATGGCAAAAGAAGGAACATGTTTGTAGTTAGTACAAGTTTGACACTCTCTTCAGCTCTGCTCAGAGCGAAAGAAGTCATTTGATGATTTCCAATCCTTACTAATATTATAAAAGCGAAAGTGAGTTTGTTTGTTTGTTACGTCTTCACGCCTAAATGGCCCAAACGATTTTGATGAAATTTGAAACTAGGAACATAGGCATTTTTTTTTAAAGTGAGATAAGGGGGAGAAAGAGAGAAGAAAAGGGGAGAGTAAGATACATTTTTTTCGATCATCACGCGGGTTAAAGTTAGCGTTAGCCCAAAGTAACTATACCACGCGGACGAAGTTGCAGGCGGAAGCTAGTTTAAAATAAAAAAGGGTGTTTACGATGGGAAAGCGTATGTTTTTCATTAATTCAGTCCATTTAAATTTTATTTTATAACCGAAAACAAAAGTTCATAAAAGTTGAGCCCACTGCGTAGTTTTTTAGCCAGGCAGGTAGTGCCTACCTGACTGCGATCACGGTATATTTTCCACCAGTTTAATCCTGTACTAGGATCTTTTTCTGTTACTACAGTGCTAATGAGCTTCAAATAATATTTGTTTACACCGACTTTTTGCTCGTCTGTTAAATGGATGTACACACGAGGCCACATCAACCTACACAAGACCATTTTAACCTGATCTCTCTCTACTACGGTGTGCGATCCGTAGTAGAGAGATCAGGTTATAATAGTTTAGTATAGGTTGACCTGCCGTCGTGTGTACAGTGAACCACCTCCTGATTTCATTCACGGAAAGTTTTTATCTGATGTGACGTGTGTAGTGATAAATAACCATAAATGATCATAATAGTACGATAATTTGTTATACTGACCAGGGCTTCCCATCAGCTTACTCGTTGATTGTATTAACCAACAATTACCTACTATACAAAAACCGTCTAATAATGACGAATGACGTAAGTTCCCTCCTTACTCTTTCTGCGGAAAGTTTAAATACCTTAATATGATAAATTCAAAAGCAGATGAACGGGAAATTCGAAAACAACGAACAGTGATCCGGACGTGCGACTGTGCCAGACGAGCTAAACTTTCTACTCAATATCTTTATTTTCTTTACCATAATGTGTACTTAGGTGGTAGTTTTTATAATATTATGTATGCTCATTATGGACCCTGTAAGGCGTAGCAAAAGGGTAGAGGAGAGGAAGGTCTGATTTAGAAGGTAGTCGTTATTTTTCTATGTAGCAACATGTCTTTAAATTCTGTGATTATCACTAATTATTTTTGTTCTTCATATTTTTAATTTATTTAGCATAAATTTTATGGAAATATACTATTTCTTTTACCATTGTTCGCAGCAGCTATTTATAAATAAAAAAAATCATTAAAATTCCATTCTAATTTGTCCGTATCAGTTTGAAGGGGCTGCACTCTCAGACATCTCTACTGCAAATAGAAAAAAACAACCGGTTTAGTTTGAGTCGGACTCACGCACCAAGGGTTCCGTCCAAACGTGCGACATAAACGGTCATATCTTTTGACTACGTATACTTTTTTTTTCGGGTGGGAAATTATCAAATAACTTCCCCCGCTCTGGGCGGAGCGGGGGGGCATGTCAGACTTGTACTGACTAAAACCCACCCATGTTCCTTATGTTGCCCTTTACGTTCCGAGGCCGCGGTATCCCTTTCGAACAACCCGCAACCCCGGCAGGCGGAGGCTCTGGCAAGCCCCTCTGCTTTGCTGACATCTGACTCTTTGAGGCGCGCGTGAAACACGAACGCGCCGTCGACACGGCCTGTCGTCAATAGACGGACGGACGGTGAGCTACCCATTGCTCACCGTCTACAGGCCCGCATCTACGGTGGCCGGGAGTCGTCTCGCGGCGCCCGACGCCCGGGGCGTCTCCCGCGGCGGCTGGGTTGGCTAGATGTTCTCTCCCTCAAACGCCCGGCCACCTCCTTTGCTAGCATTACTGCTTCGCAGAAGGAGGTGACCGCTTCCCATTCCCTCTCGCTCCGGACCATGGCCTGAACCAGGGCCGGACGCGAGAGATCGCCGCCGCCGATCGCCTCCACGAGGGGACCACGTATACTTAGAGGGTGGACTTTTTCACAGCTTCAAGGGAACACAGATTTGAGCACGGTTTTAATGTCAACTCGGTAATTCCACACGTACTCGAGATAAAAGGTCCTGACAGCCAGTTAGCAACAAAGTGATCCTATAAGTGTTCCGTTTTTTCCCTTTGACGTACGGAACCCTAAAAACAAAAACGGATCACGCAGCTTTGTTTAATGAAATTCCTTGCCAAGAACAGGGCCAACCTCCCCCCCCCCCGCGCCCCTGCCCCCTATTACACGGATATAACGGATGAGTGTACTATTAGACATACCCACCTCTATCAAGCATCAGTCATTCTAGGAGGAATACAGGCATTATGATTTGATTAAAAGCAAATGTCGGACAAATTTTTTGACGCCATGTAATTATTTTGCCATTTTTATACTTGAACATATTTTTATTATTAGCTTATGTCTATTTCTAGTTTATAAATAATACTTAGAGAAACGAAAAAAATATCTTGAAATCGAAAGTAAAGGAAAAAGGTCTAAATGTACATTTTATACATGAAGCTTCTGGAAAATGAATAATTTGCGAAAATTACGTAAGTAACTGGTTAATTAGCATGATTACTAACAATGGAAAGGCAAACAACATGGATTTTGTTCACAAGCCTACGCACTTTTTTATTTTATTTATAGATGGCAAATATTCAGTTTGTTCTTTAGGCAAAGCAGCTGCTCAAATAAGTGTCTATAATTAATGCAAAAGTTGTTGAAAACTTTAGAAACTAGCAATCCAAGGAAATTATTTTAGTAAACATAACTTTTCCTATGCCCGGTGATCAATCGCTCAGCCACTGTGCCAATCGTGCCGTATTTTTGTAATGAATATTGTATGCCTAAAGGTAGCCTTTTGAGTTCATTATAAATATCTGTATACAATATGTTGATTTGCATCCTCGTCAAAATTTAGGAGGTGGTAGTAAAAGTCATAAATAATCAATGAAAATTACGGTACCTGATCAATAATAATATACGGCGCTTTTATGATCTGTCTCTGTGTGTTTAAATTTAACAGAATTACAGAATATTTCACTTCAAAAGTAGAGAATCACCTACAGAACACACAGGACAGTGTGCGTGAGCGTCGGCGCATACGTATCATACCGCGGCATGCACGCACCTGTGTGCACTTACCGATTTCAGAAAATACGAAAAAAGTAAAAAAAAAAAAAACCTACTTATTTTATTATCGATTCGGGTCGAGAATCATTAGCATAGTTACGTCCTTGATTTGACGAGGATGCAAAACAACACGCTGTATATTATTATTGTATTACCAAAAATCACACAAATAAATACTTTGAATATAAGCCAGAATTTACATGCTCTGCCGACTAAAACCATTTGTTACAAAACCGACAATTGAGTAAAAAATGAGTTTCGTTGGTATTATACAACAGCTGTAATCTCTCCGAGTGGACGTACCATAGAGAATAGAAACCTGTCAAGTACCAACTCTGGGTACAAACGTACCGGTCTCGATTAGCCTACAACCCCACTAACCGATTGCAAGTTGTTACTCACCTACTGTTCTGGCCACCTATTTAGTTTTAATTGGTTTAATAATGGTATTGCAAGTGATACCGTAGGTACCTATAAGATTATATTAATTCTTTGTGACTCTTTCAATATATATGTACAACTAGCTGCGCCCCGCGGCTTCGCCCGCGTGTTGATAAAAAAAAATATTATATGTGTTACTCCAGACTATAATCTACCCCTGTGCCAAATTTCATCAAGATCCGTTTAGTAGTTTGTTCGTGAAAGAGGATCAAACATACATCCATACTCACAACCCTTTGCATTTATAATATTAGTAGGACGTGTTGGCCTAATCGGTGACTATAAGAACTTCTATGTTTGGAAATCTGCTGAGGTTTCTTCATAAATATTTCACCTGTAAACCCCGAAGAGTTTAAGCAGAGTACAAGTACGAGTCACGAGCACTCATTATGTACGAAGCAATTTTTAAAAGTGATTTTAGGTTTAAAGATTCTTTTTTTATGTATACATATAATCTATTTATTTAACATGTGCTTTATAATATTATGTGGTAGACAAATAGGGTAGGTTTCAAGCATTAAGTGAGAAAAATTTAATGACATTAAAGGGAAAGATAATGATTTGCAACTAAGGTTTTAAAAGCAACGACTAACTGAGCTTGTATACATATTAGTAAGTGCACCCACAGTGCCTATTGCCATCAATCGTGCACAAATACAGACATCATAACTGCTTCATTAAAATTCCTAATGAAAAAAACCAATATCAATTTGCCAAATAACAATTTATTCTTTATAAGTTAGATAAATGTCTCTTTTGCCCTTCAGATTTTTCGAAAACTTACAAGTCATAGTTTGCGCATCCATCTACGCCGCATAATATGAGAAAAACAACCGCAAACTGTAAACGTTCATAAAATATTGCTACCGACGTCTTCTTCACACTTATAATTAAGCTACCATAGAGTATTGAAAAAAGAGGAGCTCTGGGCTAAATAATAGCAGCCGCTCAGGTCGATCTTTAGGTTAAACCGCGCTTGCCTAGGTTGGTCTGTGGATGGGTGACCACCCGTTACTTATCTTTGACAGTCGTTACAGATAGTCAGAATCCCGAAAGTCTGACAACCAGTCTTACCAAGAGGTATCGTATTACCCAGTACTAACTGGGTTATGGAGGTCAGATAGACAGTCGCTCCATGTAAATTACTGGTATTCAGCTGCATCCGGTAAGACAGGAAGCCGACCCTAACATCATTGGGAAAAGGCTAGACAGATGATGAGAGTATTGAAAAAACCAGAGCACTACTTAGACTCATCATATGCCTAGCCTTTTTCCCAAGTATTACTAATATTATAAAAGCGAAAGTGAGTTTGTTTGTTATCTCTTCACGCCTAAATGGCTTAACCGATTTTGATGAATTTTGGTACAGAGATAGCTTGGAGACGGACATAGGCTATATTTTTTTTAAATGTAAGTGAGAAATGGGGGAGAAAGAGTGAAGAAAAGGGAAAACTTAGCTTTGCTATTAGGTACAATAAATCAGGCGCAAGAACAAAAACTACAGATAGCAGGTACCTGAAAACCAGGAAAGGGGAACTGTGTTATCTCGAATTTAACGCGAGCGAAGCCGTGGGCAAAAGATAGTTTTAATATAACATCACTATCACTATCTTCTGCGTCGTCGATGGCATGTTTCCGCTGAGGTTGGTGTCCATGACCGAAATTCAGCCCGGAGGACTGTACCATCTTCAAACAACATTAAATACTTTATAAGACATCTGCGATCATATTCTTCCTTAAAAGCGGTAGAACAACGTTATTAAAAAAAAACTCAACAGTCAACAACGTTAATTAATACCTAGTGTTTACATAAGCTAATATTTAGCCTAGCACATAATATGTAGGTACATAAGTACACATGCAAGCACAAAGTGACTTACTTAAGAGCGAAGTCCAAATGGTAGATTAGTTTCAAAACAAATGAATTTACATATTTTACGTACATACATAACAAAGACGGGTCGTCAGAGGTTAGAATTACCTTTGAATAGTTAAACTCGGTTTTATATTTTAATGATATGACCGGTCGTTTCCTGGTCTCTATAAAATCAAGTATTTGGAATCTAGGAGACACATTGTTAGATATTTCGCAAGCACTTAGTTCTGTTTTGTTTGTAAGGGGTTAATTTATTTATAACCTGGATTTCATTGAGAAATTTGTGGCAAAGACCACCCGTCCTATTTATTATGTCCTGTATTGCTCTTACGGATCGTCTTAATTTATAGCCTCACATCCTTATCCAGTCGCATTTCTGTAAAAGAGTTTATTTCGAAAGTGTAACCAATAGAAAATAATTTACAGTAGTAAAAAATTAAATATTAGACGCACAACACACAATCATATCCTAACTCCGTCGCTGAATTTGTTTCAATGTCCCTTTCAAAACAGTTTCATTTTTGCATGTTTGGCACACATTCATAAAGTACTGCTTACACGTGGGTCCATGAATTATGCACATTCATCTAGAACCCGCAGCGTCAAAATATGGGGCCTGCTGGTCTAGTGGTTAGTGGCCCTGACTGCTGAGCCGGAGGTCGTGGGTTCGATTCCCACCCAGGACAAACTTTGTGTGATAAGCATGATTGTTTGTTCTATGTATGTATTTATAAATTATATAAGTATATATATCAGTTGTCTGGTTACCATAACACAAGCTCTGCTTAGCTTGGGATCAGATAGCCGTGTGTGAGTTGTCCCAAGATATTTATTTATTTATTTATGTAGTTAGTTATTAAAGAAAAAAGATGCTAGGGGTCTTCATTTTAGAAACTCAAAATAACCCAACCACCACGGGAGACGCCTCCGGGTCACCGTAGACGCGGGTCTGTGGACGGTAAGCAATAGGTAGCTGACCGTTCGTCCGTCTAGTTACGTCAGGCCTAATACCTAATAACTTAGGAGGTGAACAAAATTGCGTTAGGTGGACATAACGCAATT
Organism: Ochropleura plecta; assembly: GCA_905475445.1. Classification (NCBI taxonomy): domain Eukaryota; kingdom Metazoa; phylum Arthropoda; class Insecta; order Lepidoptera; family Noctuidae; genus Ochropleura; species Ochropleura plecta. The sequence goes on from FR997723.1 coordinate 16,968,852, forward strand.
TTTTGACAACTATCATAACATGCATTAGAGGAATAATAATACTAGAGACGGCAGATCATAGATTCATAGAGTGGAACACCGGAGGCGTCAGGTAACGAATGTATTTAAAAATTAAGAACCTCCTTGCTATCAAACGTGAACTTAACGGGTACGAAGAAGCCGCTAACAGCAAGTTTATTATAAGCGTTTGTGCGTCAATGTACTCCACCCTATAGAGAAAATTGAATGGACATTAACAAAAACCTCCTTAATAAGTTAATACCTGTGTAAAATAAATACTTAAATTGTTGAAATATATAATTTGTTTTTATTCGGACCCTAGTGCCATAATAATTCGATAAACATAAAATTACAGTAAACTGAGCGTTGAACTTTAACATCATACTTAATGACTAGGCGGTCCAGATGACTACCTTGTCTTGCCTTTCTCACGTAAACCGGAACAGCTGGAACTTTAATCATTTCCGCACTTCCTTGCGAATTAACATACTTTTCGTAATTTATGGTATTTCTATTTATAGAATTTTCACCCGCTAGGCATTGTTTATAAATCAGTTGTGACTTCTTCCTGATTGACGGAATATTGAGTGTCGAGGTTGAGAGTTGAGACCAAGCCCGAGTCAGATTTATTACGATGTATGTCGAGGATATAACAATTACTGTTATGAATTTGTATTGTATATTCTTATTTATTATTGCACATAAAATAAAAAAACAAAACAGAAACACAAATCGCAATACTTATTATTAATTATGAGCAACGGCGATCTTAAACCAGAATTAGGTTCTCTAATACAGCTCTATTCTGGTACGGCAAAAGTCACGGCATAATTTACTCCTTACTTCTTCCATTCCTTACAGAAAACCTTACATAAATTGAGAAATTTGCAAATGAGGATATTATTATAATAATGTAATGTGCACAAACACTTAAAACTGAAATATTAATTAATTTTAAAATGTATTTAGATATTTTTATTGAAAGTTTTCATATAGAGGTGGACTGTAAGTGGGAGAATTTGTCCATTTCTGCCACTTGCTGAAAATGTCTCACCTGGACAAGTGATGCCATAGCCGCTCTGGATGTCTTTTAATATATTCCAGACACAGGTTGGAAGGAAAACCATAGATCTAGTAGTCATAGTGTAAATATGGTGTTGCTCCAAAAACGTCGGAGCTGATAGACACTCTAAGAAAAAGGAAGGTATTCATATGTCATTGAAAGAGATACCGCGGTGGGGATTAATACAAAGGACAAAAGAAAGAATATGGCCCATCCATATTCCTTCTTTTAGTCAGTAAAAGTCTGACCCGCTCCGCCCAGAGCGGGGGAAGTTATTTGATGATTTGTTTGTGACAAGTAACACGAACGTTTATGGTTATGGGTTTAGATCAGGGGTCGGCAACCCGCGGCCCGTGAGTGTTTTGTAAATAAGTTATAATTATCAAAATTAACGCATTAAGTAAGCGCGCCTTTTAACCCGTCTGCCCGGCAACACTTTGAAATGTGTCATACCGGCTGGTATTCTATGAATCCAATGATCTTTTTAAATGCCATCTGATTTTGACGAGTTGAAAAAGTTTGCTAAGCAGTTCATTACAATTTTTCAATTGTCAATTATAGAAAAAATAAATATGCTTTTCGTCTTACAGATGAGCATTTGAGCTCAGTTCTAGAGCCAAAAATACCACCTCGGGAACCAATCGCTTGCACGGCAAAGCCTGGGTCCTGGCCTTGGAGGCTCTCGGGCCCCGACTACTAGGGCTCCTAAGATGCTTGCATGCTAGGAGAGGGGCCAGTTCCCACTTCGTTAGAAGACGGGGAGGCTGGTCCTCATGCAGAAGCCGGGGCGCCCTGCGGACTCTCCGTCCGCATTCCGGCCCATCGTGCTGCTCGACGAGTCGGGCAAGCTCTTTGAAAGAGTAATTGCAAACTGCCTCGTCGGACACATTGTAGGGACGAGGCCGGATCTTGCGGAGCACCAGTATGGTTTCCGCGGGGGGCGCTCGACGTTGGACGCCATCATGCGCGTAAAAGCCCTCCCGACGGGGCCTGCAGTGTCCAGGGGTGGGGTCGTCGTGGCAGTGTCTATCGACATTGCCAACGCGTTCAACACCATGCCTTGGCGCTGCATCAGGGAGGCACTCCGGTACCACCGGATGCCGATCTACCTTCGTCGTGTGGTTTGGGCATATCTGACGGACAGGGCCGTCATCTACCCCGGTCGCTCTGGAGAGTGGAACCGGCGAGACATGTCGTGCGGTGTCCCACAGGAATCGGCCTTGGGGCCGCTCCTCCTCTCCTCCTCATCTGACTCATCATCAGACTGGGTGCTGCGCGCCTACCTCCTTAGCAGAGTCAGCGTAGTTTGCTACGCTGACGACACGCTCGTCCTGACACAGGGGGGGGTCGCACCAGGCGGCGGTCGAAACAATGACAAGCGGGGTTGCGATAGTCGCGAAGAGGATCCGGCTACTGGGTCTTAAGGTGGCATTGCACAAATTCGAGGACTTGGTCTTTCATGGCCGCGGGAATACGCCACCGTCGGGATCCCAGCTGATGGTATGAGGGGTTCGTATCGATGTCGGGTCGACGATGAAGTACCTGAGAATCGTTCTCAACAGCCGGAGGATTTTCGTGGAGCATTTCCGACGTTTGGCTCCCATACTCGAGCGGGCCGGCGCTGCTTTCAAGCGGCTCCTGCCCAATCTGAGGGGGCCAAACGCCTCCTGCCGTAGGCTCTATGCCGGAGTCGTGCGGTTCATGGCCCTTTACGGGGCCCTGGAATAGGCGCGTACTTTAGGGCGGCGCTCCGTCCACTACCTGAACGCGCCCCAAAAGGTGGTAGCCATTAGGCTGTAGTGTGTAAGCAACCTTATTGGATTGTAACCAGCCTTATTTCATACATGTACCTAGATGTAATCTTATTAATCGTTTAATCATTATAATAAAGACAGTATAGACTCAGCGCTCGGTGTTTCAATATCTCCTCGAGATCCCGCCTTACATGGCGACCCTGCCAAACCGCAATGGCAGTGGCTTGATTTGTTTAAAAATACCATGACCATATTAAGTGCGAGTGGGACTTAGAAATAAATGTCAATATGTAATAATTAGTGTGGCGCGCTACCAGGTTTCAACTCTCTTACTTCGGCTGTACGACTTATAATTATCACCAGAGAAGATGGGTACTAATAACTCTAAGGAGGAAGTAATCCTTGCCCAAAACGCTGCTGCGGGCAATAACCAGGCTTCAATAGAAGAATTAAGGACGCATATTGGAGTCACGAACATAATCTTGTTGCTGATCCTCACTCTGGTATCGCTGGCGTCGCTTTACGCCATCTACAGAATTTATAGAAGATGTCACCTTCAATGGATTGACCAGCAGATTCAACAGCATACTATGCGACGTTCGTTTCTTCGCAGGCTACAAAAACCGACCGTGGACGTGGACAACGGAGTAGTGTAAAAATCGTCGAAATATAGTGTTTGTGCAGTGCTACATTATAAGATACAAGTGCGGTCTAGTGCGATCAACATTTCATTTAATATGACACTTAATATCATAACAGAGGAAAAATCGGTGTGATGACGAAACTTTTTAGGAACTTTAAGTTATCTTAACTGACATTTACTTAATTATGATTTATTTCAATTAAATATAGAATAATGTATGCAGAAGATTTAGCTTCTATTATGGTAAGTTATGGCAACTAGTTTAGGACAATTGTGTAATGGCATTAAAGACATAAGAGTGTATCTTATTAAAATTGGTCCTGGTCGTAGAACAGGCAATGTATTGACTAAGAAACTCTCTGAGGCAAATGATATTTTCATGAAATATTCTGACTATGTAGTCCAAATTACAAGTGACATACAAAAAGGGAAAGTGACAGGTAGTGAGTCAGAATTAATTTATAAGTATATCGAGAGATTTCAGAGTTTATATGCAGAAGTTATAGAATTGTGTAAGCCAAATAAAACTGAAACAATGGCTACTTTTGACCTTAAAGTTGCGTTAAACTTAATGCCACTCATGACTGACGAGGAGGCTAATACCAGGCAATTAATAGATAACATTGCGTATTCTTACGCATTCTTACGCATTCAATCCGATAATCACCCAGAAGCATGGAGTCAATGGCTACCATATTGGTGTTTTTCCTTCAACACAACAGTACATTCGGAAACTAAATTCACACCATTTGAGTTGGTCTTTGGTAAAATATGTTCACTTCCCAGCAACTTAGATAACAATAATGTTGAACCACTTTATAATCACGAAAGTTATCCTTTGGAATTAAAATTTAGATTGCAGTTAACTCAAAAAGAAGCTAGGGAGAATTTGATCAGAAGTAAAATACAAAGAAAAAATACTTACGATAAAAGTACAAATCCTGTAATTTATAAGCCAAATGATTTAATTCTAGTAAAAAATGAAAATAGTAATAAAATGGATAGCATATATTCAGGACCTTTTGAAGTAGTGAAAGATTTGTCACCAAATGTTCAAATAAATAAAAATGGAAAATTAGATGTAATCCACAAAAACCGCACAAAATTGTTTACACCAGCCACGTGAAATTGAAATAATTATATTTAAATTATTTTAATATATTTTGTGTAAACACAAACTACTTGTATCTGTTTAAGTTAAGGTGTTTATTCTATATTTGTAATCACATGTAATCAATGCTTAATCAAAATATTGTACTATCATTATATTATAACTCAAAACTTGTAATTGAAAAAAAAAACAAAATGTAGTAATTATAATTTTATTTTTTTTTCACCATGGGAAGGAGATGTAGTGTGTAAGCAACCTTATTGGATTGTAACCAGCCTTATTTCATACATGTACCTAGATGTAATCTTATTAATCGTTTAATCATTATAATAAAGACAGTATAGACTCAGCGCTCGGTGTTTCAATATCTCCTCGAGATCCCGCCTTACAAGGCTAATCCGGGGCTACCGCACGATCTCCGGTGAGGCGGCTAACCTTCTTGTCGGATTGCCACCGTGGGATCTGGAGGCGATAGTCCTCGCGCGCCTGTACGAGTGGCGCGCGGAGGTACTACACCGGGGGGAATCTCTGCTGCCGCGGGAAATTGCCGCCCAGCGGACAGACCTCCCGTGCGATCTCATGGTGGCATAGAGAGAGCGACTGTCGCAACCCCGTGCAGGGCACGTCACCAGAGTGGCGGTAAGTCCCCTCTTTAAGGAGTGGCTGGAGAGGTGCCATGGCGTCCTCACCTACCGCCTGACGCAGGTCCTCACCGGACACGGAAGTTTTGGGAGGTTCCTGCACATAATCGGGCGGGAGTAAACGCCTGGGTGTCAACATTGTGATGATCGCCCGAAGGATACGGTGGAGCACACAGTGGTGGTCTTGGGCGGAACACCGCCGTGCCCTCGTAGAGGCGATTGGCGGCGGCGATCTCTCGCGTCCGGCCCTGGTTCTGTCTATGGTTCGGAGCGGAGCGGAATGGGAAGCGGTCACCTCCTCCTGCGAAGCAGTCATGCTAGCGAAGGAGGTGCCCGGGTGTTTGAGGGAGAGAACCTCCTACTCCTACGAAATAAATTCCCTATGTTTTAACAATTTTCAATGGCATTTTTGTTTATAGAATATGACCAATTGAGCAGGTATATTGGGCTTCTTGGGTTTATGCGAGTAAAATGATTGCGGCCCGCCTTTAGTTTAATTTGTCATCTTGTGGCCCTTGCTTGCCAAGAGGTTGCCGACCCCTGGTTTAGATCCTGACTTAGTACCGACATTATAAGTTTAGATACCGACATCTATGTTTAGAACAAAGGCGTTTAAGTTATTTTAAAGTAGGTTTATAAACCTTGGGGTTAATCCAACAACGTACTTACGTAGCCATAATAGAAGGCCGAACTGTCATCAAAGTAAATTATAAAATTCTACGCGACCTTGTGATACCTATGTCATTCTACATACGCGTATGAAACACATGTTCCTACATGCTTTCTAGAAAGAGTCCGTCAATTTTAATTGTGAAATATATTAAAATATTTCAAATATCTTTAAACCACAAGGTATTTTACAAGATCGAATGTTAAAAGAAAATATATCTAAATTACTTCTGTAATTAAGAAGAATTAACGTAAAATATTTGTTTTATTTCATTGTAGGTACCTATATGTTGTATTATTTTACAATGAACAACAACCAGGTAGAATTGAAAATACTTTATTGCACACCTAAATTGAAGCACAGCTGTTTTGCAGAAATTTCTAATACTATGGTAACAATGGCGGTCTTATCGCTGATATCGCTTCTAGATAGCTTTTAGATTGACTGTACGAACATAAAGCATAACAGGGGGTAGTCATTGGTGTACCTACTGCTAATACTACAAAAAAAAAAAACTCAAAGCATTTATTTCAATTAGACCATTGCAGGCACTTTTGAATATCAAGAAACAAAAGAATAAAAGCTACAGTCCCAGACACAATGTATAATAACTTGGGAAAGTACTGCAGTTACCCTTTCCAAAGCGTTGATATCTGTGGAGAAGAATGGGCAAGAAACTCCATGGACACTCTTTCAAATCATAATAATTTTACAAAAATCTAGCTGTGCCCAGCGGTTTCAGCCGCTGCTCACGTAGGGGTAAGAAAAATTTATGTTGGCCGATTCTCAGACCTACTGAATATGCATAAAAAATTTCATAAGAATCGGTCGAGCCGTTTCGGAGGAGTATGGTAACTAACACTGTGACACGAGAATTTTATACAATGTGTGCGGTCATGGACTAGCGAATATACTAGATACTTATGGAACGAGTGTTTTAATATACTATTACGATACGTACTTGGGTCTAATTCACTTCTCCGCTTTTTGCCAGCCATTTTGAGATATTCTCTATGCGTGTACAAAACATAATCATATCTTTCAAAGTGTTGGTCTTACTGAAACGAAAATAGCTTTACTCAGACAGAGGGCAACAATATTGTCTATCGTTTAAATCAAGAAATGATGAGAACCCACAATATAATATAGAAGAATTACACAATAATATCAAAAAATACGGGGAGAGGCGCTAATATGAAGCTGCATCCACCTCTGTATCAGGGTTAAACATAACTGGCGAAATGTGGGTACATACTAAGTACAGGGTTAGGGTTAAGGAGACATAACCCTTCGCGGATTACAGGCGTGAAGTTATGTAAGCATCTGTTGCTCTACTAGTGCTTGCTCAGACATGACCCCTCTTTCTAGACATACTCGTAAGGGTATATAGGTCAGTAAGTAAACCAGAGCGATGAACCAATAACCTGTTATCTTACGTATCGTTAGCCCTGTCCACTTCACTACACAAATCTCCTCGTCTTGATGACAACTTGATTGAAGACTGTCGGTCTGCGTTAGGTACCGCAGTCATAACCGCAATAAACACATTTGTCGAAATGTCTGTCTGAAGATCATCTATAGATGTCACCAAATGCATATAAAAACATTAAATAAGGGGACACAATGACCTGCCGGGGTTGGGGGTTCTCCTGCCGGGTTTGCGGGTTGTCCTGCCGGGGTTGCGAGTTGTTCGAAAGAGATAGCACGGCCATGGGTGCGTTTTAGTCGGTAATACAGTCCCACCCGTTCCGCTCAGAGCGAGGGAAGTTATTTGATGATTTCACAACGGTAAAAAAAGGGACAAACAAGGGCAACAGAACGTAAATTAATGTAGTTATGCTAACTGTAAACAAAATGGGAAGATTCAACCGTATTAAAAAGAAACACCCCTTGACCTTCTAAATACGCCTCAGACACTGTAATAAAAGTACTCAACCCTATCAGTTTAGTATTGATGTAACGTAAAATAAATTCGCGCTGAGCGGGAAAGAATGTCAGACTTTTACCGTCTAAAACCCATTCATGTTCCTTCTTATGTTCTTTGTCTTCCGGAGCCACGGTATATCTTACAAACAACCCGCAAACTCTGGCAGGTCATTGTATCAGGTTCAAAATTAGAACTTAATAGGTACGGACGCCTGCACATCAAGCTACTACAATCTGTCAGATTTCTTCGATAGATTTTCGACTTTATTTCTAAAGTATTAGGTTCAAGGTTCATTGGGAAAAATTGACAGTTTCGGGTAGCTTGACCTGCTGGCGTCTTTACCTAGAGCAATAAAGTGATCAAAGGGTTACTGTTTTTTCTTTTCAGATACGGAATCCTAAAAAAGTGTATGTTTGGTTTGATAGTCCCATTCTTCTGTACCCAGACAGTACGTAACCGAATGCTCAGTGTCCCCGGTATTGTCTTGTCAACATTATACAAATTACCTTCGACAATATTGCCCAATTTGACGAGTATCCGGCCCCAATTTAGCTTCATTAATTTAATTAGTGCCTCCTTATGGAACTGAAGCTTTTGACTCCTATAAATGTATTTAGTCCTACGTCATCAGCGGCTTTTACGGGGTTTACTACAAATATATATTTGTGATAGGTCATATACGTGACACATGCTTAAATCTTTAAAACGGAGACAACTTAAAATTCGAGAATTTTTAGTTAGTTTTGTAATGAATGCTCGGTGATCATGCCCAATTATCTTACAAAACAAAATTTACATACAGTACTATTTTATCACTTTTCTAACATCTAAGTATATTTCATAACTTCTCATTCAAACAGTGTTTTTTTTGTTTTATTCACCTGATAAATTCCCTTTTTTGAGTTGTCCCAATTTAGATCTAGGTGTGCAATATGTGTTGGCACTTTGCCATAATATCGTAAAATCGGGTAAAATAAATAATTAGTAAGCCATTGTCAAATGTGCAGACAATATGCTAATTAATAAAATAAAAGGATCAGGTTAACTAATACGGTGAATATGCGGACTTGGGCGTCGACTACTTCAGTAGTATTTAAATGGATGCGTCCGAATCCGGACCCGCGTAAATTGTCCGTAATAGCTTGATCAAACCTTTATCCGTTATCATTCGATTTCGGTCGATCTCAACGGATAGTCCATTTTCGCGCTATTTAATTTTCAAGAATAACAAATACAGAGGCTGGTATCGATCGGGAAAATTTAACTCATTTAGTTTTACTCTTAAAATAGTGGAGATTTGATATGGCTATTTGGATAAAGTTTTCTATCGGGGATGTAACTCAGTGGTAGAGTGTCTGCTTCGCATGCTGAAAGTCCTGGGTTCAAATCCCAGCATCTCCAAATATCCTTTTTGTAAACACTATTTTCTTCAAAACGAGTATTTTTTTATATTTATATTAAAGTGCATTATCTAATAACTTCACACAAAAATACAGAAACGAGAATTGAAGAAAATTCTTTGTCCTCAAAATTGCTCTGCGGTATAAGTTTTTACAACTATAAAATCTAATCATTTTAGTAGTCATTATACTTGCAAAAAATAAACGAAATTTCATAATTCAATAATCAATTTTATTTTCAGTTCAACGACCTTACTTACCAAATAAACTAAGTAGTTTCATCATTTCGATCAACATTTGTTTCTGTTTGTGCAATTAATTACACTTCTAACGATAATTGCAGGTAATTTATTATTTATTGCCGCAATGATCAGTGTTTTATTTAGAAAATTGCATCATTTTCAATAGCAACCTTCATCGACTTTATTCGCGTTCCAAACTGGTAACGCCATCTATGGTGATATGCATGAACAACAAACAACTATGTCAGTTTGAATACAGCGCCATCTATAATTACATTGAGTAAATGAAATATCATTGCACATAGGGAGGCAGGTAGGTCACATCAAAAGTCAACAATGATTTATCATCATAGTCGGCGAACCGACTCTAACCGTATTGGGGTCGGTTTCCAGTCAAACCGAATGCAACTGAATGAGAGTATTTTCCATAGAGCAACTGCCTATCAGAACTCCACAAGCCAATTAGTACTGGGTTGTCGTTGTGGAAATGTTTGAGGGAAAAAGTAGAAACCTACTTAAGGATTAGACAAAATGAAACAATGGTTTTGGAATAATATTTTAATGAAAATTCAACTAAACGTATAAATCTTATTTATACTTACAATGAACAAGTAAAGTGGATAAATATTTACATTTAGCTGGGGGGAATTTTGCAAGTATAGCCGATCCCCCCAAAATTGCACTAACAAAATATGGAAGCCCATATACATAGACTTCCTTCTCGCTTGGTAGATGGTTGAGATTGATGAATGACGTAAAAAATTAAAATTCTAGGCAATCCCTTGGTTTACACTTTGTAAGTAAAAAGGTTTATCTTCTCGTAATTTAATACAGTTATTTTAAATAAAACACTCATTTAAATGCATTTTTAACTGGTAACACGTTTAGGTAACTAAGTAGGTACTTATATTTTTCTAAAAATCTTCATTATCCTTGTCTCTTCAAATATGAAGTTCCATTGGAATTTCCAATACAAAATAGGGACTTATCTCCATTTAACATAGACTAAAATTGCGTAATAATTAATTTATTATTTTCTTAGCTAAAAAAGGTGTAAGCTTAATAAGAAAAATCTTTAATGGAAGACTTAAACTATGGCTTAAATTCAACCGCTTAGTCCAAAAATTAACACTTTCCGTATCTGATATAAAACTGTATTATCATTTTTCATAGTTTATTCACTGTACTTTTTAAAAACCCTATGAAACTTTTTGAAGCACATGCCTCAATACCACGGAGTAAACAAATACCCAGAAGGTTTGCTATCATCGAAAACGATGACATGAACAAGTGGAGATCTCAACCAGCCACCGAACGAACACAGTATAACGAGTAAACATTGTATAAGTTAATTATTATAAGATATAATAACGCAGTCTTAGTACGCCGTGGCCACTGGTCGCCCTTACCCTAGTGAGACCGCTCTAGTCTATACTACGGCGCTACTCGATACGTACGCTACCGACAGAGTAGACCATAAATGGAATGCTAAGACTGCCAACGTGTCCAAAACACGCTTAATGTATGGCAAGGAGAACTCCTCATCCAGCCTCCCACTGTCTTGCTTCTGCACCAGCTCAATACATGTAACTAAATTTGCGTTATTGTGCTAAAGGACTAAGTTTTAAGGCAAAATGCAATCGTGTCTCACCAGACACGAGCATGGTGACTCTACAAAATTATGCGGATAAAGTTTCATAGCACTCCATTTTATGTTCTACGTCCTGTCACTACCCCAGAACATCTAACCTGTATGTGCGACCATCGTTGTAGCAATACTGAGAGATATGGCACTAATTCATAATAAATATTATTGTTAATATTGCTTATTCATATGAACATTTGCAAAACATCGACCCCTATTATGAAATTCACTACAAAAGTTACAAAATCTACTATCGGGGCAAAGATGAAATATTATTCCGAAAAGACTATTCAAAATGCAGGTTCAGTAAAATTGGCACGGGCTAGGCTCTGGTAATCAGATTTTGACAGATAATGTGCTCAAGTATCTGTCAGTACCAGCAACAATGTCGGCCACACCGGCTTGTCAGGCCGCCTTTTTGACTAAACCTCCATAGTGTAATTTTACAGGTCCTCACATTTTCCAATTGTTCAGTAATTCAGTAGAGCTACAGACCGACGTCAATTATCGTCTAAACTAAGTACTACTAATAAAATGACGCTACAAGTATTATGGAAGATAATGAAATGGCCTCGCCTACACGGAGATAACAACTACATTAACTACGACAGGCTAACTGACTAGAACTTATGGAGGGACTAGAGAAAAGGAGTATTTGGAACAACTACTTGCCGTTCACGCACTTAACTATAGGCTCTCGTACACTTTGGTTCAAAACAGATACTTGCATTAGTGATTGAAGACCTAGAGACTGAAGAATTTTTTTGCTTTACTTTTTAGCACACATTTCTAGACCACACAATTCTGCAGTGCCTATGTCAGCTGGTATTCCATGCAAAAATGCATATAATCATCAATAAATTGGCATGTTTTAGTTAGGTGCTATTATTTCCATCCACTTTCGGTTTCCTTTTTACAAATTCCCCCAAAATTTATTTACTTTGGTCGAAGTTTAATGTCACTGCTCTTAGTTAAGAGACTTGTGGCGTCAAAACACCCAATCCTACCACGTGAAGCACAATGTGTATCAAAGCCGTAAATTACAAAATAATTGACAGAATAATGTAAACAAATTATAAAACTCTTAGGGAGATCCCTAAGTAGGTGCAGTAAAAACACGAAAATCTGAAGGCAAATATGAACAAACAATATTAAAGATATCGATTTGTTTACCTGCAATTACTGTTTTTGCAGAATTTCAGCAAATCACAATTTAGCAAACATTATGTGAGATAAATGTTGAGTAAAAAACGTACCCGTTTAAAGTTTCAACAAGGTTAAAAAATCTGATAACAGACATTTTTTTTTTCTTTACGTGTTGATCGCTCTATTCTTGATTTCAGATTTTAAATCAAGAAGTGCTATAGATTGACAAAGACGAATGGATGGGTTAAGTTAAGCATATTTTGACCAGTCCACCAAACGCAAAGGAAAATTAGCATTTGGAAGAATCCCTTGACTATCCGGAACTTTTACTACATCCACGACAGTTTGGAAGAAGATACAGAGATTAGGAGAAAGCAGTATTCTTGTACTCTACATTCCTATTATTGTCTTGTCTTTCATTATCTTTATGAGCTCAGCAGAGCAGTGCATCAAACACTAAAAATAATCTATCTACGATAAATCCTTTCAAAATAACTTTGGCAATATGTTGCGTGAATCGGCATTGACTACTTGATATCTAAAGAGGTCTAATACCTAGGAGTTTGGGACGGGAGGGCACAGTTTGGCGGCTATAGGGAGTCCAGGCGCGTCCGCTGCACCGCCAGCAGAGCTGATTGCTGCTGCAGGCTCTTGCGGAGACCTTCCAATGTCTGAAGGACCTGGTAAAAGAAATTTTAGGTAAAACAACACAATCATCATACACTTTTTTCACCTTGCATGGGTAGGAATGCTTTCCTGGCCAATTATACTGCGTTACATTCTTAAACCTTCGCGCGACAAAGTGTTACGACGGGTGCAAAGTTTACCTACATTGTTACCCTACATTTTTGTAAACAATCGTGCAACGGGTTAATGTAATATATATATAAAATTGTTGTGTCGCTGTGTTTGTTACCAAACTCCTCCGAAACGGCTGGACCGACTTGTATGAGATTTTTTGTGCTTATCGAATAGGAAAATGTACCAACATCTGTTTTCCATATCCCTAAGTGAGAAGTAAACTTGAGAGCAGCGGGCGAAACTGCTGGGCACAACAAAACAAAATGAACACCACTAATTATTGTCTTTTTATAAACAATAAGAAAATGAAAGTTAGTAACAATTAGAAAAAAATAACTGGACCAGATGGTTAAAAATAAAGCAGTAATTACAGAACTAAGATCATCCAAGTCCAAACATGCAAGAAAAACTAACCTCATCCCGAGCATAAGCCTTCCTCTTGGGGGGCTCGGAGTGGGGTCTATCAGTGGGCGAAGGGGGAGTCAGGCGGCGCGCCACGGGGGGCGGGGGGGGCGCCGCCAGCGGGGAGCGCCGCGCCACCGGGGACAGGCGCTTCACGGGCTCAGGGGAGTTCGCGCGCATGAAGTTCGTGATATGAGTGCGCTCCGGACTTCTACGGGGGGCTTCCACCTGACAACACAAGGTTTTAGGTTGTAGTTAGGGTGCTACAAAAAACGAAATATGTAGTAGGTAAGACAAATGCAAAGTCATAGGTCATGCAGAGAAAATGTAATAGTAGATGAAATAAGAAAAAAGACACCAAATCCAAGGCTAATCATACAATTTCAAAAGTTTAAGGTTAGCCACATGGATTTATGCGGAAACCTCATAATTTGCGTAATATTATATTTCTTTGGAACATGACATATTGACCTCAAAAAACAAATATTCAAGCACAAAAGTGCCTGGATGGAGAGTCCTTTTAACTAAACTTTTTTGTGGTGGTTTTAATAGGATTCGTATCTCACCTCTGTCGCCCTCAACTCCCTAACTCTCGGATTGTGTGGCGGCTCAAGCGGCGCTCGCGACACGGTGACGAGCAACTTCTCCGCCTCTCTGATGAGCTCCCTGTACTTCCTCTCGGCTTCCCTGTCGGCCTCCAACAGGGGATCCCTCTCGCGGACCGGAGGGGCTGACGGCGCATGGTTGCGACGACGCATGCGAGGTGGAGTCGCTCCTGAAAATCGAGCTATAAATTCAAACCATATATGGTATACTTTTGTACAAAAATAATCAATAATTAAAAAATATATATTATTAAAATGATTCCTATTCCTACCACCTTTACTTTAATACACAAGAGGTAACAGCACTAACAGCTAAAGATAATAGCGATCATTTCGAACTGTAAGTGCATTAAAAGAACCCTCAACTCCACGGATCACTTTATAGCTTGAATAGGCACAAGAACTTGAAGCTGGCACAAGGACTTTAAGCTAGCACAAAATCTTGGCACTAGTACATTCAGTCAAAAAAGTATCGGGAATGGATGATTTGTTTATGGTTCCAAATTAAAATTTTTGTTTTTTTTTGTAGTTGTTAGATTGGCACAACTGTTTTCCATTTTGGCGCGGAGTTTGAGTTGCATCTGTTATTTATATTAAATACAGTGCTGGTTTTAGTAATATCATATATAGTGTGTATTGCGAATTTCATAATGGACAAAAATATAGAACAAAGAGTTTGTCTTAAATTTTGCATCGCCAATGGAATTTCGTGTTCGGAGTCACTGAAAATGTTACAGAAGGCTTACGGTGAATCGACTTTATCAAAAACTCGTGCTTATGAGTGGTTCAAAGCGTTCAAAAGCGGTCGAGATGTGATGGAAGATTTGCCTCGCTCTGGTAGGCCGTCAACGTCTGCAACTGAAGTTAACATCGCAAAAGTGAAGAAAATAGTGACTGAAAATCCCCATTCAACTCTGAGAGAGATAGCCGCCGAACTTTCTGTATCTCACGAGTCGATCCGTACCATTGTAACTAATCATTTGGGTATGAAACATGTTGCTGCTCGGCTAGTCCCAAAAGATCTGAATTTTCTCCAAAAACTCAATCGCATGAAAGTCGCTGAGGACATGCTAGAACGAGTCAGTTCGGACCCAACATTCATGAAACGCATTGTTACTGGTGACGAGACGTGGGTTTACGAGTTTGACATGCAAACTAGTCAACAAGCTTCGGAGTGGCGCCTTCCAACTGAACCGAAACCGAAAAAACCACGCCAAAGTCGATCAAAAGTCAAAGTCATGTTGACTGTTTTCTTTGACTATCGCGGTGTTATGCACTCTGAATTCTTACCGGAAGGTCTAACGGTAAATAAAGAATATTATTTGAGCGTTATGCGGCGTTTAAGAGAGCAAATTCGACGAAAAAGGCCAGATTTGTGGAAAGAAAATTCTTGGATTTTGCACCACGACAATGCGCCTTCGCACAAGGCTATCATTGTGAACGTTTTTGACCAAACACTCAACAAATACCATCCAGCAACCACCATATTCACCAGATATGGCTCCTGCTGACTTTTTATTTTTCCTAAACTCAAATTACCACTTCGTGGCACCCGTTTTCAATCGATAGAAGACATAAAGGAGAATTCGCGGCGAGAACTGAACTCAATTCCGGAAGCAGCGCTTAAAAAATGTTTTGATGAATGGATTATTCGTTGGCGCAAGTGTATCGTTTCTAAAGGACCATACTTTGAAGGTGATAAAATAAATTTGGATGAATAACAGACATTTTGTGTATTATTGATCTTTTCCCGGTACTTTCTTGACAGAGTAGTATATGACGATATCGATGATTCGCCTCCATTATTTTTTTGTTGTATCATCATTAACTCAGTCATTTTACCTGCAGATCGTGGCGGCCTTCGCGGTGGCCTCCTCCTCCGTGCCCGCCTTCTCCCCGGCGACGCAGTCTCATCATCGTCTTCATCTCCTCCATCCAACCCCGTGTCTCCGTCTGAGTCGAAATCAGCATCCGATAGTATGGCTGTCTCCCGACCTCTCGTACGCATGCCTCGGCACTCTTCATCGCTGGACGCTCCTCCTCGGTAGCAAGGTGACCTATGTGGCTCCGGTGATAAATGTGGGGAGAGATGCGGTGACCTGGAATTTACAGTGCATTTGTTTTAATTTTAGAGCTAAAAACAGTTGCAATAACTATGTAGTTACGGAGACCAGCTACCCTACCATGACGTCTTAAAGCAGAACTTATGCCACTGAGGGAAAGAGACAGAGCTATACAGGGTGTCTAGCACCATCTCTTTATCACACAGGAATAAAAATTGCTATAAGATGTCATGGTAACACTACCTACTGCTAATAGTTTTTGACATAACATACAGCCAAGTATAGACGCGCAACGCCATACATGTTGACTAGTGATTCAAAAATTTCTACTGACAGCTGCGTATCACACTTTAAAGGAGAATACAAAAACCCAAAATCCTTTATTTAAAGCGCATGTTTTTAAATGTGTCTTTTACAATCTTTTTGCAAACATGTGCCAATTGTTTGGCCTAGTTGAAATATGTTATTAACTAGGTGAAGTACGTACTTAGAATCTTTCAATTTCGCATTTCTAAAGCCAGATGAAAAGCGTACCTTCCATGTGTTTTGCTCCCGGGTATGGGTTAGTCAGCGTATTCAAACCGCAAACTTTATAAATACCTAGCGAGTACTTGAACTTGATTACAACCTCTTATATACCAGAAAATTTATAGGCAGGTACCTTCCGTCGCTATCACACATGCAAATATCCATCTAAAGGTGGGGTGTGATGTAATTGAATTATCGTCTAACTTCGTTGAACAATTATAGTCCTACTGACCTACTTTATGTCGGTGCTGCTGAGTACTGTAGTAACTCTATTGTACTACTTAAATAAAGCGCAAATAATATTTTAAAGATTATAATTTAAATCATTTTAATTTACATGGTCTTATAATATTATATAAAATAAATAGTAGATTATTAACCAAGGGGATAAAGCAGTGTCTTCTGTCGCGGGTGACGATTTAAATCGCGAGCGTAACGAAGGACTCGAGGCTTACTCCCGAGCGTAGCGAGGGTGTTAAAAACTTAAATCACGAGCGAAGCGAGGGATTTAAGACGAGTCCTGAGTGTAGCGAGAGATTTAAGTTCACCCAAAACTAAGACAGCTTTATCACCGAGGAAAATACTCTACTTTTCGTACCATTTGCGAAAAAAATTACACAGTAATAATATGAGATAAGCATTTATTAAAAATAATGACAAGTAAAAGTTAACATTCGAAACATTGGTCCAATTATTGATAGAGAGAGTTACATTTTTGTTTGGTACATTTATTGTTGATGAGTATAATTGCGGCAGCATTTGCTCTGATGGAATCCGACAATTCACTGTCACTGTCGCTTTGATTTAACATCGTAACGTATTTTTAGAACATTAACTTATTTATAAAAATAAACTTAACGTTTATGTATGTGAAGAAAACAAAAATACGACAAATTCCTAGACCAATATTTTTTGTCGGAAAAACAGGCATCAAGCTCATACGGCCTCGTCGGTTTTCGTAATTTTATTTAATAATCATAACTGCATAATAAATGCGTATTCCTTTTCCAAAAAGATTGTATAATGCTTTATTTACAAACTCAATGGTGTAAACACAGATGTAGTTCAGTATAAACGGTAAGTATTCCAAATTTAAATCACATTCTCCCCCTAGAGCATGAATGAAATTCAGTACAATTTTCTTTCCCTGTTTTTAACAGATTAAAAATGACTATTGTTATGTTCGCTTTTTGTGGCATAGAATGTCACTTTTTTGAGCAAGTGGTACGAAAAGATATATTACAGTACTATAATATATATTCTGCAACACCGTAGGTAGTGTCAACTTGACATTATATGTGTACCCGTAACCGTAACTAAATCTAACAGATATCCAAATTACGGATACAAATATCCGTAACCATAACCGAAACCGATACAATGTTTTCGGATAGTTTCGGTTAGAGGAGGGGTCTAAATTATAGGTTACGATAGGTTTTTGTTTGCTTTGCCCAGCTGAGCAGACACTTATCACTCTTGTCTTATATTTAGCATTGTTTATGATTTATATTTTACTTAAATAATAAAAATTCTTATATCCGAAACTAACGGATAACCCAAATAAATTGATATCCTTATCCAGATCCGAAATTTCATATCAATAACATCCCTGGTGTATACGTGCGTCAGCGTAACAATAACACCTACGTCGATTTTAAAATTGAAATACTCTTTTCGTACCACTTGTTCAAAAAAGTGACATTCTATGCCACAAAAAGCGAACATAACAATAGTCATTTTTAAACTGTCAAAAACAGGGAAAGAAAATTGTACTGAATTTCATTTATCCTCTAGGGGGAGAATGTGATTTAAATTTGGAATAAGTATTTACCAAAATTTATACTGAACTACATCTGTGTTTACACCATTGAGTTTGTATATAAAGCATTATACATCTTTTTGAAAAAGGAATACGCATTTATTATGCAGTTATGAATATTAAATAAAATTACGAAATACGACGAGGCCGTATGAGCTTGATGCCTTTGCTTTTCCGGCAAAAAATATTAGTCTAGGAATTTGCGGCATTTTTGTTTTCTTCAAATACATAAACGTTAAGTTTATTTTAATTTATTTGTATAAATAAGTTAATGTTCTAAAAATACGTTACGATGTTAAATCAAAGCGACAGTGACAGTGAATTGTCGAATTCAAATCAACTCATCAACAATAAATGTACCAAACAAAAATGTAACTCACTCTATCAATAATTGGACCAATGTTTCGAAAGTTAACTTTTACTTTGAATTGTCATTATTTTTAATAAATGCTTATCTCATATTATTATTGTGTTAATTTTTTCGCAAATGGTACGAAAAGTAGAGTATTTTCCTCGGTGATAAAGCTGTCTTTGTCTTGGGTGAACTTAAATCCCTCGCTGCATTCAGGACTCGTTTTAAATCCCTCGCTGCGCTCGTGGTTTAAGTTTTTAACACCCTCGCTACGCTCGGGAGTAAACCTCGAGTCCTTCGTTACGCTCGAGTTTTAAATCGTCACCCGCGACAGAAGACACTGCTTTATCCCCTTGGTTAATAATCTACTATTGCACAATTCAATTCGGCTATTATATAGTCGTTATCTATTATGTAGTGATACATACTCGTCCGCAGCAAGGCAATCCAAATAAATACGTCTCACAGATACGCAATGTATTCACCAAAATGCTACGCGTATCATATTGTGTAATTTTTAATAAAAAATACTAAATAATATTTTCATTTCGTTTTATGTATGTATCCATTATGTAGTATTTGTTGTTTGTGTTTTTCTGTTTCATTTTTAATTTTAAAGAAGTAAGTCCGTAAATGGTGGATCTTGGGTCTATTCAAGTTGGGTTCAGAATTGTGGCTAAAGTTTAAATAGTCAATTGCATCATCGTCGTTCTGTATGTCCCATCATTATCTTTATCCATCTATCATTTCTTTGATCTTCCAAAACTCAATTCGCTTGATGAAAAAATATACCACAATAATGAGTAGAGACAGCTCACCTGGACCCATATTTGACATGAGAATCAAGTGAGTACGGAGCGTGGTGCAGCTGCGGCTGCGTCTGTGGGCACTGCAGCGAGTGCTGATGCACTATGTTCGAAGGCCTCCTTCTATTGGGCGAGGTTGCCCCCATCCACGGGTTGGTCCTGATGCGGCATCGCGGCCGCGGAGATGGTGTGGCACATACCACTACAGCAATGGGAGTTGGTTCAGGAATACAGCGGCGAACCACCACGTTGGAGGAGCGACGCTGGAATTAGAGATACATCATAGTGTTTTATTACAGGTAGATTAAATTGTAGTAAAGAATACACATACATCCATTATGTACCTAACAAAATTATAGAAAACCCTGTATTATTCTTATTTTTTATTATTGGTTTTATAGTAAGAAAAAGTCATTTTTATTTATTTATGTAGCAGTTAAGTACTGTAAGAGGTTTTATAACCTTACCAATGCTGGCTGGTTTACCATACTGTTCAAACTTCAAATATACAGGTCGTTTTAAAGTTAGAATAGAATAAGAGAAGAGTAGATTTTGATACAAGCAGTGACCAGTGTGACATGTAAATTAAAATATGATTTAAAATTATAATCCTAAAAGTATTATATGCGCATTTCATTTAAAGTAGTCTAGCTTACTGTTTACAGTACCTAACTAAGAAAGTCTCACTTCGTAAAGTAGTGTAAGACTTGTTCAAGTAAAACATCACAAAGGGACCATAGACTCAAGTCTGTGGTCCGTTTGTGATGTGTGTAAATCAACCCTCTGAGTCTACGCAGTAAAAATATATGGCCGTTTATGTCGCAAGTTTGTACAGAACTCTCGGTGCGCGAGAGAACTCGTTCTTGGCCGGTTTATTTAAATGATTTTATTGTAAGGTGGCATTTTTATTTATGTATGTACCAGTTAAGTACCTAACTAAATTTCAGTAAGATGTAAAGTAGCGTAAGACTTGTTCGAGAGAAAAATGGCCTCTACTCTAGTGTTCAAAACAAATAGTGTCTTGTAAAAACAATTTTTTCTTTGGCCTTTTTTTGCCCGACTACGTCGAAGCCAAAGGAGGATTTTTTGATAGTTTCTTCGCCCTCTGTAAAAGTAAGAGGGCTATACAAAAATTGCGCTCGGACTCCCTTACGGCAGCCGGGCGCGGGTATACAAGATTAACTTGTGGGTGTCAGCATAAGTGCTCTCACTTTACGATCACTGCGCACTATGCTCCCCGAGACAAGGAAAGTTGACTATGACGCGCGGCCGCTGAACCCCACCAAACGGCTGTAAGCAAACGATAGCGCGATTCAATTCGACGTCAGCGCCATCTAGTTATGAATTTGGAAACTTATGACGGAGTTTTTACATTCGTATATTGATAGTGTTACTTTGTTTGTAAAATGTAATAGTTTTCAGAGTTTATGTGTTCTTTTTAACTTTTCTGACAATGAAGTTGACACTATAAACCCACTTGAATATTGTTAACTGGATTTAAAATAAGTTCGCAGATGCAAAATCATTCTTACTTTATTCAATATTACAATATTTACTTATAAGTTTGTACATTTTTAATAAATAAGGAGTAAGATAAAATAATTAAATGAGGGGTGTCAATAAATAGGTACCCAAAATAATTGTGTAATAAGATATATTAGGCACATTAATCTAGGGCACAGTATAAATACTTAATAGTACTTACTAACGTACCTAATAGGCTTAACGTGCTTATTTAAGCAAACGCGTGACATTTAGGTATCCACATAGCCAGCAAAGAAGTACCTAACGCTACACCTAATTGAAACCGATGGCAGGCCAACCGACTTTAAATAGCCCTCGAGGTCCACCCTTCAATTAGTACGGTCTACTTAATTAATAAAGCCGGTTATATACGCACGGTGCCCCATGGCACATCACTAGACCTATATTATTCAGTACATGTGCATGGACTTATTAAGTTCACAATGACAGCTATTGGCATTGTGTCAGATGGGTGAAAATGGATGAACTCTGTACCTAATTGAAAACTGTTCATGAATAAATTATTAAATGTGTCATTCGTTTGTTTTATCTGCACTGATCACGTTGGGTTTCTGGTGGAGAATATTAAATTTAATATCAATACAGTTGGGTGCGGCGGGTTTCGGATAGGGTTATCACTTATCATCCATCCATCGGAATTATGCTCTAAATTACTCGTCCCGACTTAGCAAAAAGTTTAGGGTTTTCCAATTATGCGTATGATTTATCATCTTTCTAAATATATCTTTATCTTACCACTAAAACCTATTGATTTTTCGTGAAACATTGAAAACAAAACCTACTAGACGTAGTTGACATCCCTTCATTCCTTACACAAAAACAACTTCAGAAAAAAATATGTTTGTCTTCAGTTCACCAAACTTTACGATTGCCTTTTATTTGGAGGACGATTTCTGCTCTGTTTATATTGCCTCTGAGTTATGGTGGCTGGTCATGTGAAGACAGTCGATCCAATAAACTTTAATAAATCAAATCAGGTTGATTTTATTGCCCAGTAGAATATTCTGAGGGATTTTCCGTATCCAATGTGTACTGCAGTACCGCATGACCACTTTTACTAGTGTCCCTTACTGCCAACTCACCCTTACTAACTTAATCGAGCATGTAAATAACACTAATTTAATCAATTATATGCTCATACCTTACCAATACCTTACAATTTTAAGAAACGGTTTATAACATTTATCATCCTAACTACTAACCACAAATCCATTTTCAAAAGGCTCTTATTTTTGAATGAACGGAGCCTCTTTATCGCAGATTAGGTAGACGAGTACCCCGCAATGTTTACCATACTGTTCAAACTCTCATTTCAGGGATATCCGCAGCTTTGGGCCGCTATCAGAAAGTACTTTATGGCTAAACGTAAACATACCTTGGCTGGCTCATGGTAGAGATGTGTGGTTGGAGGCGCGGGCGGCGGCGGAGGGGCCACGAGCGGAGCGGCGAGCGGGGCGGGGGCGGTTCCTGGCGAAGTACCATCCGTGGAGTACCCTGTACTGTATGCGCTTTCAGGTGATGATAGATGAGGAGGTGGTAGGGGCCCAGTGGTCGCTGTCGCTGTTGTTTGACGCGACTGCTTCTGCTTACGCTTCTTGGCCCGCCCCAGCTGCGCCTCCATCCATGACTTGAGCCGCGCGCCCAGCATGCCGACGACGGCACCTATAACAAAGTCTATGTCGATCTTGCACGCTCGCAATTCACAACGCAAAAACATGATTTATTTTAAAGCTTTTAGCATAAAAAGCTAAAGTTCCAACCAATATTACCAAAGCACGAACACATTGTTGTCACCGAATTCCATAACCAGAGATTAAAGGGAAAATCAAACATCATTTTGGTGAAAGGAAAGCTCACCGTGACGTGAACGTTGTTCGCACGGCACGTCGTTTACGCCTCGATACACGAGAAAAACATTTTCGTTCGCGACACTTGAACAAAGGTTTTAGGGAAATACATCAAACGGTTGTCGACGAGCGAGACAATCGTCACCCCAACGGTGGCTGCTCTACATTTTCCTGTCATCAAAACTCAAGCTTTGAAGTAAACAAAAGTAGTGACATAAAATGTTTTATCGTGTCGTCATTTTATTGCGAAGAAAAGGCCGTTAACGGGGAACCACAATGCTGTATCATCTAGTGCGAGTGCGACTGTGCGAACCCTCCTCGTGTCATATTTCAAGAAAGTCTAGCGACAGTAGCGTTGGTCGTAAAAAAGGGCGCAGTCGGCACCCTCTTCATTTCCATCAATGGTACTTCTTATAAAAATAAAGTTTTATTCCATTATCTATTGTCACGATATATTTAATCAACTAGAGTAGAGATTACCGATAAGCAAAGTAAATAAAGAGGATAAGTTGAGTAGTCGAAAAACGTAAAGGAAGAAAATGGTGGGAAAACCGAATCTGAATGTTACCCTGAAACGATCGTTGCATAGGCTTCACACGATATGCGCCTTTTCTCACAATCTATCCAATTTCTGTTCCATACGGTGAACTATTAAGCCTACGCCAGCAAAATCCAACAAAAAATGACTGACCCTCCAACGCAATCTACTTCGATCGCAATCAATCATCAATATCCTTCATTCAAAAACCTATTACTCACTGTGTGCTACCCGTATACACGGCGCTAGTACTTAACTAACGTTTCGACGCCCTGCCTCGGCTGCCACCCTCCCACGGCTGTGGGAAACGAATCGCCGGATAAAAGACGGATGGAACCGACTTATCCAGTTCAGCGAGGGGTGTAAACTTACGAGATTTAGCTAATATTAGCAATCCATTACGGGGCGGCCGCAGTTGGAAAGTTTATTTAACTATCCGCCCGCACTCGAAACTATACGCGCGATAGCTCACCGTTGATGAAATATTGATTGGATCTCTTAATGATACACGTTTCACGATTAATAGCAGATTTATGTTATGACAGAATGATGCTGTGCGTGAGAGCATTAGGTACTTAACAACAACAAGTAGCCAAGATAAAAATAGTGAAGGATTGTCATTCGAGCGCATTTGAATATTGTATAGTAAGATAGTCATAAGAAACAGAACAAACAAAATCAAGTCTTTAATTACACGCATAAAACACTACCATAAAAAATCTACATTTAAAACTATTTGAGTGCACACTTGTAGCATCCAATAAAAGGGACAATAAACCTGCACAATCTTCCAATAAGATGTTTTACGAGAACCCCAGCTAAAGCAGAGTAATGAATCGAAAGCAAACTAATAAATTGTGGCTTCGGAACAAAGTATCGAACTTTGCAGTACGCCGCAGATCCCTTTTTCTATCGAAACAACTTTAACAAATGTGAAGTTGGCGAGGAAGGGAATCGCCTTATCGATAAAACTGTCAACGTATACTTGTAAATAGTACCCAGAAGGAAAACCTTTTAGTTTTCGGCCAGCGGTAAGTCTGAACTGAAACTGTCCTTTTTGTTATCTTAGTGGGCTTTTACATTCAAACTAAGTTCTATGGGTACTGAATTACCGATCTACATCAATAAATTCGATAAAGTTTTCATATATTATGGTTCTATTGTGCCCCGCAAAATAATACATATATCTTACAAGCTGAATAACATAAAAAACTTTGCGACTCTAAAGGCTGGCACCGGACAATAGAAAAAAAATACTCCCAGAACTTTTCCATTTTACAAACAGATTCCATTATACAAAATGCTACCTATTTCCAATATGAATAAGAACAAATTTCCGAACGATTGCGATCCCATCACCGATATGACGTCATGATACTTTACTCTTTTCATAGAATCTCCAATAATACATCCGCCATTATTGCTACACAAACGAATTGCAAGCGAACAATTCGCCCGACCAATACCAAATTGGAATACCGTCAATGTCGAAGGCAACGTTGAATGAATGAACGTTACATTAAGGTTACCCATAGTTATTGGAAATTGAACAAGGTTCGACGTCTATTGTCCTGAAATACAATCGTAATGGAACTGAAATATGAGTAAAATGTGTGATGTCGGCTAAGAGGTTCCCCTCGTGTAGGTAGCGTCATACCAATATTTTGGGGCAAAAATTGGGCTTTGTCCTAAAGCTTAAGTTAAGTTTCGTATAGGCCCGAAACAGTGCTCATAAGCTATGGTTACCATCATCATCTGCCTTTCTTTCCTTTTTGGTTGGTTTTCATTCTAACCAGCAGCTACCACTACTTTACCCTCCTCTACAACACTTCTACTACAATGTTTATAAGTTCAGTGTAATACGACACCCCTTTGTAAGACTTGTTGTCAGACTTTCGGGGCACTGACTACCAGTTATTACGAGAGTAAAATATCTTCAATATGCTGAAGGCTTTTTGGCCTGATAGATTAATTTTATTTTTAGTTTTGTTGTTCTTTTTTTAGTCGTTTTTGTTTAATTGTTTTATGCGAGTTTAACAAACACTTTTTCTTCTAACTTATGTAATTACTTAATATGTAATGTGTTCACAGCCCATCTACGGACCAACCTAGATAAACGCAGCTTATCCTGAACTTCGACCAGAGCGGCTATTGTCGAGCCACAAGCTACCGAAACTGTGAATTGTTTATGAAGACGTTCATGAAAAAGTTTTCTGTGTACCACTTCTGAACGAATAATTAATTCAAAACTTAAAGTGAAGAACATCAACATTAACAAAGCAAGTTCTTGAGAGAACTTGAAACTCAAGGCCCGATTTCAAGACGCGCCTCTTACAATTAAATCAGAAGTACCTAAGTTAAGATAATGAAAATATCAGTCTGTCTTTGTAACTTTAAATAAATAAACAAAACAATAACGATATTTTAAACACGTCTAGCTTTTTCTGACTCAGAATATCACAGTACAAAAGAGTTTTTAATTGAATGCAACTCTAAATTCAAATCTTTTCATCAAATTAGACAACAAAGCTTTTCCTACCTTTTTAGTCACGTTACAAAAATAAAGGTGCACCACCGCTGCCTCTGACGAAGCTTAATTAGCAAATCAAATATTCATTTATTCAGGACGTCCCTGATAATGTAGGGGAGGATCGCAACAATAGCAGATCCAAGCTATTCTTGTGTCTCCTTCATTTAAAAATGTTGCCTACCACTGTTGTTTTGCGATTAACATGGGAGTTTTTTTTGTTTTTCAGATTTTTGCCTTGCAACCTGTTGGGAAGCTTACACTACTCAATCACAATGCATAATCAGTGTTTATCTCAGTGCTTAGGTTTTCATTTTTTACTAAGTTAATAAACGTTGGGATAATTACGGAGGGAACAGACTAACTTTTAGACTTTTTTGTCTAGTGATGAAAACTGTGTTACGCGTTGGGCTGCTAGAGTCTAGAATTCTAGATAAATACTAGCAGTGCCCAGCGGTTTCACCCGCTGCTCAGGTCCCCTTTGGACTTAGGCGTTTGAAAAAAAGATAGTAGCCCGTTCTCTCAGACTTACTGAATACACATTAAAAATTTCATAAGAAACGGTCGAGTAGTTTCGGAGGAGTATGGGAACGAACGTTGTGACACGAGAATTTTATATATTAGATAAAATAACAGAATAGGTAAATGTATTACACATAAACTATAGAAGTATATTTCAAACAGAAACTTGAGTTTTTTTTGTAATTTATAACCCTAGCTTATCCAATTATGACGTGTATAATGAAGACTTCTGTTTTTTTTACAATAAGTACATAAATCTTGATTCGGACGGATGGATGACTTTTTAAATACTTATTTTTGAAAAAAAAAAACAAATGTCGTATAGTATCGTAGTATGACGGGGATATAGGAAACTTAAGTAGTGCAAAACCGTCATACCAACACGTCCCAGGAATACATCGAATTAAAAGTCAAGCTGTTTAGTTCGAAACGGATATGAGATTTCGAAAACTAACCTATACAGTTAACATCTAGATGGAACTACGATGCAAACGGAGAAATTTCCAATATCCGGAAAGCATCGCAGTTTCACGAGGCGTGAAATACCGTCGCATCGATAAAATATCTAATCCCAATCATTTGACATGACATTCAATTAAATATACCTCTAACTTGACGTGATTTGTGAAGACATGTCTTGATTTGACGTTATAATACGATACTTTTGGTATCGATTTGGTTTATGTAGGTTTACGAAACCATACGTCGGTTAGCCATAAAAGTATATGGACGGCTAGTCGGATAATAGAGATTAAAAATGAACAGATTACAGTAATTTCTATGAGCTT
The DNA here is from genome assembly GCA_905475445.1 of Ochropleura plecta. Taxonomy (NCBI): domain Eukaryota; kingdom Metazoa; phylum Arthropoda; class Insecta; order Lepidoptera; family Noctuidae; genus Ochropleura; species Ochropleura plecta. Next base: position 16,996,237 of record FR997723.1, read on the forward strand.
TGCCAAATTGGCTATAGCTGCATTATCGTTCCCTTAATATTAAAAACCTTTTCCTGCTATCGCTCGTTACCGCATGGATCCGACTCATAAATGATGCTAGCCACGGCTTTATTGTGGCCCAATAGTTATTACATTATGGAACTGGGACTACTAACTGCGTCCTAAGACAACATCGGTGCCATTATATCTAAGCTTATACATCTCGAGGCAGTATTACTATCGCGGTTCGTCTACGTCAGATTAATTGACGCCCACTGAAATCTCAGAGGGACTCTCACAAAACATTTTGTGAACCTAATTTTCTTGTACGAAATATTTTACCTAACAAATTATTCAGTTTTGTTCGAGATGAAAATCTCTCTTCCCCTCAAGCTCTGTAATTGCGTTATTCTTAGCATCAATCATCTAATTATGAAGGCAGACGTGGAACACAGCTCGCCTTGTCTTTTCATTTAAATGTAAAACAACTAAGTGTGTACTTAAGCGCATGGCATGTGTATTTACATTGCTATTGTTCACGGAAATTGTGCTGCAGACATTTGTAATTAACAAAGTATTTGAAATTAATTTAAGTTTACGTGATATAACGGTTGTTTTACTAAGAAGGTTGAGGGTTGATGCTCCAGTTACGTACCTACATGCTTTTATTCTTGATTGAAGAGAACTTTCCCATTTGTATGTGGAAGTTCTCTTTGAATCTTTTGATTTATGTAGGCGTGGAGCGTACTTTCGAGATTTAATTGAAATTCACAATGATTGAAACATTTCCAACAAGAATGAACACAAAAACGAAGGAGACAGTAAGACCCATCCAACCATGTAGATTACTTCCGTCGTCTCTAAAACGAATCCGTACATATAAAACGAAGCAATAGCTTGCCAGACTCGGGCTAATTGCGTACCGCTTTCAAGCTGTCTCGGCGAAGCCTCACGGAATTGTAGACAAACTAAAAAGACTGAAAGGCTTGAGCCGGGCGCGCCAGACGAGCGGCAATTGTTTGTCGAATCCGACGACGAGCCAGCTCGTTTTAAATGAGCAGTCTGCGACACGGCGAGCCTGCACTACTCGCATGTTGTATGCACTTCCTTATTACAAGCATGCGTTTTTTTTCATAGTGTGCTGAAAAGGAGTGTTTTGAGTTTGAGCTGTTCATAGACGGAACAAAGTGAACTGTATGAAATCGCGTGCGTAAGGATATTTTATATGTTTTTTTTGTTTTTTCCTATTATTTGAACCAGTTTTTAAAAACGCAGTGTTTTTGACGTAAAAACTTGATCTTAAAACACTCTTTTTGAGCATATAATAAGTGGTTGTTTCTATGAAAAGAACCTTTTACACATTTATGTTTTTTGTCTGTTTACATTTACCTGTGATATTACAATAATCCACGTGCGAATCAACACAACTACAAAGACAAACACTATAAAATATTCATAAACTAACCCCAAATGCGCAACAAAACGTGACAGTTGAATCTTGATCTACATTCAAAACAAAACGTTTTAATTAGAATACAGAACAACCCTTGAAGGAAGGGCTCACTTGGAAGTCTCTCACAGGGGCAGTGGGCTATCGAACGTACCGCTCATTTGTTACTGTGCGTCGGGAAGGCACTGCCGGCTAAATATGGATCCACGTGCGGAAATCACCACTTCCGCATGACAGTTTTTGAATGAAAAAGTGGTTAAAAGCTGTCATAATGGTTCTTACTTGCTAGTTATATTGAAATAGTGTACTTACAGGGGCGCGCGGTGGTGTGTATATGTTAGAAGGGGTCCCCGGGCAGCACGGGAGCGCATGCCGGGCGTGGAGCGGCAACGCGCGGCGCTCGCCGACTGACGCACGCACGCGCGCCTCCGGCCTACGAAGCACCGCTACGCTGCTACGCTCGCTGCTACGAAGGGCGGGTTTCCACCGTTCGTAGAGCTTTTCTAATTCAGGGGTTGATGTAAACTGTAAATTCATTAAGTTCGCTGTTAATATTTTGTGATGATAAATGTGTAACTAATCCTTTAATAAAGTCGATTTTGGTAGGTCGACACTATTATAATTTATTGTTTTAGTTCTGCAACAGCCTTCGCGTACAATTTAAGTCGTATGTATATTTTGGTGTGAGTAACGGGAGGGTAGGCCGTAGCTCAAATTCTCGTGGCGGCTATTAAGTTAATGTCCGGGGGTAGATTTGAACAATAAAAATAAACATTTACCCACCGCCCATCGGGACGACAAAACTCCTAAACGACATAACTTTGTTATTCATGTAACGATATTAAAACAACAGATTCCCGCTGACCTTTTTTACTTAGTTTAAGTCATAAATTACTCGGGGACTTAGGAGTGAATTCTGGAAAGTTTTCCTTGAAATTGAGGGTAAAAACTAAGTAAATAAGTAAGCAGGCTTGCAGAGTATAGTAAGCGTATTAATTTCGTGCACGCACACCCTAGACAGGTCACGAGTAGAAGTAGAGCTTCCTCCTTGAGACCTGCAGGTTTATTTACTCCCCACACGTACATAGTGTAAACAAACGGGTAGCCAACACAACAAGCCTATATACTACCTATGTATGGAAATAGGTATGTAAGTTACGGGAATGCCTGTTGCGAATAACTTACTCCCGGAAACAGGGTGCCTGCTTTGATGTGCTTTCATTTTATGCATAGTTAGGATTTCGAAAGTTTCGCACGAAATAGGTGAAACAATTTTGGTCAAAGGATTAACTTACTTTAAATCGTTTTTTAGCTTTTGTTTTATTAGTTTGTTTTACCTACTTATAGCGTGAACTAGTGGGTTGTTTTTGATTAGCAGTTAGAAGACGGTTTTATACTGTAAAGGATGATCTGTGTAGATGGAGCTTTGAAAGCAGTTTACATAACTCTTAAGTTAACTTTATTCATGGCTCCTAAAACTTACCACTAGTTTCAAATTTTCCCGTGTGACCCATCCCAGTGGATAATCCTGTATGTATTCCTACCGTGACTGCATTATATTATATATGAGGGCTGAATTAATCCTTTCACTAGATAAAAAGAAGCGTAACGTAGATAACATAACATATTTAAGGTTTTATCCCAAAGAGTATTCGCAAGGATGTTAAGAAAGAAGTACGGAAATCCGAAAGGGCAATGGACTTAACTGAATGATTGATAATGTTACCACTTTCCTGTTTCCAAAAGAAAATAAAAACAAAATCCTGATCGATGTCGTGCCATAAGCCTGAAAGGATTTTGAGGCGCAACTAAGGAAAACCGGCTTTATACTGAGTCGTTATAAGGTAGATACTAAGAAATACCTGCACAGTCTTATGCCCGCTTTCTCAAGTTCCCAGTCAAATCCCCATTAGCTATTGAATAATTAAAGTTAAACTTGAGATAAACTTCAGTTAACTTTCACTGCGTTTCTAAGAGTTGTCTTTGTATTTTATTTGAACTCCGTACCTAGGTACACACTACCTAGTATACCTCGATGTTAAGTGGTAGCAAAGAGTCGAAAGATTAGAAGACTTTCGGGAGCGAAGCGCTGCGAGCCAACTGCTGAAACATGTACGACTTACCTCAGTCTTACCTACCTTAAATATTCTATCTACCAGCCGCTGTGTTTGGCAGTGGGATAGTGTTGAACAAGAACCTATGTCTTCTAATTAATAACAACACGCAGGTACACACGTGCTTTTCAAAAAATAATAATTTAAAAACCCAAATTTTATGTGTTCCTAAGTAACATAAAGACACACGCTGAACATTATAGTCAAACCGGTACGAACAAGTTGCGAATTGCGGTCAAGCGCTTTTTAGTAGTTTAAAAAAATAACTTATAAAACAGCCTGTCCGTACAGATTTGATCGAATCATAAGTATTTGTTTTGAGCCTAGTCTTTTTTTTTCGTTGGGAAATCATCAAATGACTTCCCCTGCTCTGGGCGGAGCGGGGGGGCATGTCAGACTTTTACTAACTAAAACCCACCCATGTTCCTTTTGTTGCCCTTTATGTTCCGGGGCCGCGGTATCTCTTTCGAACAACCCGCAACCCCGGCAGGCGGAGGCTCTGGCAAGCCCCTCTGCTTTGCTGACTCTCTTTGAGGCGCGCGTGAAACACGAACGCGCCGTCGACACGGCCTGTCGTCAATAGACCGGCAGTCGTTTCGCGGCGCCCGGCGCCCGGGGCGTCTCCCGCGGCGGCTGGGTTGGTTTGAGGTTCTCTCCCTCAAACGCCCGGCCTCCTCCTTCACTAGCATTACTGCTTCGCAGATGGAAGTGACCGCTTCCCATACCCTCTCGCTCCGGACCATGGCCTGAACCAGGGCCGGACGCGAGAGATCGCCGCCGCCGATCGCCTCCACGAGGGCACGGCGGTGCTCCGCCCAAGCTGGGCAGACCGCCACTGTATGCTCCACCGTGTCCTCCGGGCGATCGTCAGAATTGTGACACCCGGGCGTTTCCTCCCGCCTGATTATGTGCAGGAACCTCCCGAAAAGGCTCTCCTTTTGAGCCTAGTCTTGACCGAGCATTTAAAATATTGCGCTTCTAAAACGAATGACTTTAGTAATCTGTGCGATACCGTTTTATTCAGTTGATTCAATGTTCATTTCGTCATTCATTCATTCATTCGCCGCTCGCGATCTCTATTTCGTTCTCGTTCACTTATGTCAAAAAAGTTGTAACTTTGCTTGGTGTTGGTGATAAAACGTAATGTTTTTTTAGTTTATTAACGCACTGTGTTCCCACACTTTTACTTATTTACTGAAAGCAATAACAATCAAAGAATTAATTACGTTGAACAGTTTAGAAACCACATTGTGAGTTTAACGACAAAACTTTTAAGATAACCGATGGCTTACTTCGACTGGTGAATTAATCAGCTGAATCATAATGAAAGCGCCGTTTAAATAGCTGAAAGTAGGTGAAGTGTGAAGAATAACATTGATTCGTACGTCGCAGTGCGTTACTGTCGTGTGTGAGATGACGGACAGCACTTTCGTGGCGAAACCGGCGAGGGGTTGGCTTCACCCCGACTCTGTTCTCGCCAGTGATGGGATCACCTATGCAGTCAGGGTAAGCACCTGTGTTAGGCGCATTACTAGCATTCAAAAGAAAAACATAAAAAAATTAAAGTTTATCTTTAGAAGAAAAAGAATCATGACAGGAAATTCTAAGTAATACATTCAAATGAATGCAGTTGGTCTGTTCTAAACAACATACATAAATCATGGTCATGCAAAATCTAGCAATAGTTTCATCGTTTTCCATTTAATTCCATCCTGTTTTGGGCTTCATGCTCAAAATCTAACTCTGTTTAAAACAATATCTAATAATGTTTTTGTATCTGTTTTAATATATTTTAACTATTGTTATGAAAAACTGACATAATCAGCAATAACATGTTGACATAATGCCTATTGTCAATATTTAAGACAACTGTAATACTGACTTATAAATTATCATAGTTACATTAAATCTTTTACAATAAATTATTTAATATGCTAGAATATAGATACAATAAATTGTATGGTTATACCTAATAAAGAATACATCTCTATAACTAATATTATTTAGTTTTTTACTTTTTATAACTTTCAGCATAAATTTTGCATGTTTCGGGGAAATGTATTATTATCTCGTCAGTATCAATGTTTACTCTGGTTTTGGGTACTCAGTTTACGGGTCAATTGAGGATGAACCAGCCATCTCTTATTCCTATACCTCCAGATAATAGAATGTGATGTTTGAAATACTAAATGTAGAAAACTATGAAACTGTATTTCTTTTTCAGTATATTGGCTGTATGGAGGTTTTAACATCCATGAAGAAACTCGACTTTGAAACAAGATCTCAAGTAGCAAAGTAAGTACTTAAAGCTCAATATCTTTAATACTTACTTTATAATTAAGATCATTAATTTAGTCCCTGTAGCACACAGCAAAAGCTTCTGTGACACAATATAGTAATTTGTTTTCTTCAATGCATTGTTTTAAATGCTGCATGCTATTATTAATGCTGGATATTATTTTGTAAAATTTTCATGTAGAAATCTTAATAAAAAATGTAACACTAAGCTGTGTTGCTGTTGACACTCTCAGTAGCTAATAATGTGTTAACTCACAGAAACTTCTAGGTCAAAAAACTCATTTTATTGATATTTCAGAGAATGTATTGCCAGAGTATGTGCAGCAGCTGGCCTCAGATCAGCTGACAAAAAGCGCAGAGTATGCCAAGCTGCCGTCCAAGCCCTGGCTGCTCGTCCCCGAATGGCACACTCTGGAGCCAATGTAGCCCTGACAATCTCATCTAAAGCAATTACACTAGCAGCTCTCGAAGGCGGCGAGACAATAGCACGCCATGACATGCCACGAGTCTCATTTGCATCTGGAGGAGATACAGACTCCTTAGACTTTGTAGCCTATGTAGCCAAGTCAGTGCCTCCAGCAGAATGGAGAGCATGCTATGTACTAGAATGCGGTGGAAGATTAGCACAAGATGTTATAGCAACAATAGGACAAGCCTTTGAACTCCGTTTCAAAGAATTTTTGACGAAACCCTCATCGTAAGTATTGTATCCCTTTTATACTTGATGTGTGTAAAACCTGACCACACAATCACATGAAAAGTATTGAATTAAAAGTAAGTTATCCTCATAAAGTGACTCATATTCCCACATACTTAGGTATATAAAACTTTTAAAACAACAATATTAAGTCATTTTACAACAATAATAGTAACAGGAAAAAAATATTCTTTTTCCCTACTGACCTGAAAACTTGTACAAGCTTGGTTATTAAAAAAAAACATCTATTTTTGTTCCCTTTACAAGTTTTTTTTTTTTTGTATGGGAAGTCATCAGATAACTTCCATCGCTCTTTGCGGAGCGAGGGGCGAGTGTCAGACTTTCACTGACTAAAACCTATCCATGTTCCGTCTTTTACCCTTTGTGTACCGGGGCCGCGGTATCTATATGCTTAGAAATAAGTTTTGTAACATAAACTAGTTATCTATACATATACAGAGTGTTAGGTTAAACGAGGGACTTATTGAGGGAGGGTATTCAGTATTCGATTCTCGTCCCAAATATGTAAAAATCCTATAACCTTAATTTCTGACGTAATTGTCCAATCTCTATGTGTATCCAATACCAATGCTCAGTGTTCATGAATAATGTATTTTACATTATTCATGAACACTGAGCGCGAGAGAAGTAAACTTGTAAACAGTGAAGTAAATCATGCGGCAAAATACCTACGCGCCGATTCTACCGAAAAGGCGTCCTAAGCCAGGTTTAAAGTATGAAGGGAAAATGGATTATACCTAAAGGTCATTGACTTGCACACATGTTCTGCGATAGTATTAAATCGCTAGCGCAAGGGTATATACACGTTGCGAGACTTATGCGAAATTTTTGGTATGGTTCTGGCTTTTATTTATTAGTGTTTTTTTTTTGTTCATATTTTTATTAGTATCATGTAAGTATGCACTATTGTGGGTTTGAATACGTCCCTCGTTTAAACTAACATATTGTATACTATAGTACTTATATAATAAATTAAGTTATAGTATCAAGTTCGCTTCTCATTCTCCTGCATTTTTTAATTTTCCGGATTCTCTAACTTTTCTACAAAACTCAACTTAAAATCAACAATTCTTAACAATATTATAAAAGAAAAACTAAGTTTGTTTGTTTGTTTGTTACCTCTTCACGCTTTAATGGCTAAACCGATTTTGATGAATTTTGGTACAGAGATAGTTGGGAACCAGGAGATGGACATAGCCTAATTTTTTTTTAAAAGTGGGATGTCAGGGAGAAAGAGGGAAGGAAAGGGAAAACTTAGCGTTGCTATTACAAATCAATAAGGCGCAAGGGGAACTGTGTTACCCCGAATTTAACGCGAGCGAAGCCGCGGGCAAAACCTAGTTTCTGTATAAAGGCCCCAAGCCGGGTGAATTCACTTTTAACGAGCGATACGATCGCCCATTTATTTCTATATTCTCCTACTTTCCAATCTTATAAATAGTTTTGTCGCCTCTTGCCCTAATTATGACTATCCCAAAGTGACATAATAATCGATATATTATGTCTATAGCACAAAACTATTTGTTCATCCAGACATAATAACGAAATGTTTAACTATCACCACATGTGTGAAATCAAAATATTTAATCAAACAAGATGAATCAAGCAAACAATGAATGAATCATTGCTCTGTTTAGTTTACATTACATTGGTATAATTAATTAGCTTTACATTTGTTTACATTTTAATATTACTGTTTACGATAATTGCAATAAGACTTTAGTGAATACTTTTAGTCAGTCTGAATTGCTTGCTTGTATTTATGACTGCGTCCCGCAGTATTACCTCCGGTCTAAATGGTAATCTAGATTGTAAGCTATCTGCATACTAAATTTCACCCAAATCTGTTGAGCCGTATAAGGACCCGTGAAGAAGAAACACACATACAAACTTTCGCCTTTGTTTATTATATATATTAGTTTTTTTATTGACGTTAGCAGGAGTAGCAGAAATAGCAACAAGGCGCAGATAGAAGTGCATTAGGCGAGTGTATTGCCATTCAGAGCCCAGATAATAGCCTGGTTAATCTTCAGTAATAAGAACTGAAGATTTTCTTACGGACATTCACACCATGACACTGCCGAGTCTAACTCGGAACCCCTAGTTCGATAGGTAGATTTACAACCAGCTAATAAAATCTAACTTTAATTCCAGGTTAAATCTAAATGGAGCAGCGCGATCACTGTGTAGTACGGCTAGCAGCGTCCCTAACGACGAACGCGAGTACTACAACGATATGCCGGATAAGACGCCTCCGGATACCACCACCTCGTATCGACACCCACCGCCGCCGCCGCTGGCTTCACTAGCCAACCTTGCTCCTATATCTTCGTAAGTATATCTTTCTATGTCTTGGTATGACGGATGGGCGTCCCATCAGTCTATGAGATCGAGTGAAGAGATAGTGCACAATAACTCCCGCGTACATAACTAGTTTTATTTATTAAAACTTAATGCTCGAGTAAAAACTGTACAAAGGCGGACTTAATGCCTTAGGCATTTTCTACCAGTCTACCTTAGGGCGATGCAGGGATAAAACACAGTAGGTGCCATAGCAAAAATAAAGGATATTAGAAAATAAATTTAAAATATAAAAAAAATAATAAATATACATCTATAAATACTTATATACATACATACATACATACAACAAAATTATATAAAGTTAAGAGACCGTAACAAGACAACAACCACAACTTAATCACGAGACGAATGTACCTTTCGAGTTTTCGGTAAAATTGGGCGAAAACAGTCAGGATTACCTTAGAAATCTATTGCTAGAGAGCCCTTTTTTTTTTTTTTTTTGGGGTGGGAAATCATCCAATGACTTCCCCCGCTCTGGGCGGAGCGGGGGGGCATGTCAGACTTGTACTGACTAAATCCCACCCATGTTCCTTCTATTGCCCTTTACGTTCCGGGGCCGCGGTATCTCTTTCGAACAACCCGCAACCCCGGGCTAGAGAGCCCTTAGCTACCGCTAGCGTTTTGTCGTCATGCAACGACTGGAACAGTATCCTACGAAAATAAATGTTGTGATTGTATTTCTTTCGCTGCAATACATCCGCGAACATGAAACTATGTACCTTATATGTGGAATTAATGGAGGAGCCTTAAATATACAATACAGAAAAATTCAAACCCTACCCTTGTTTGCGTATGGGAAAGCATCAAATAACTTCCCCCGTTGTGGGCGTAGCAGGGGGAATTGTCAGACTTGTACTGACAAAAACCCACCCATGTTCCTTCTTTTGCCCTTTATGTTCCGGGGCCGCGGTATCTCTTTCGAACAGCAACCCTAACCCTACCCTGGCTTAGGTAATCATTGAGAAGATAGACAAATTGCTGAAGTTGGACGGATATTCATATTCGGCAAAACGACACTTGAAATCTGGTCGCTTCGAGCTTCTTATTTTGTTAACAAAAGAGGATGTAGACGTAAATACTTTGCGCTTTCTTAGAAGATGATTCACTTAAACCTGTTATATGCCATTAAAAAAATCCAATCACACGATGAAATAAATATTGATTCACTTTCTTGAGAAAATCTTTGTGACTCAGTATTGTTTACTTGGTAACGCCATATCGGACGAAGTTTATCGCCCCACGTTGGACTACAATCAATAAGGAAGCGAGTCACAGATTTGGCCGAAAGATCCGATAAACTAACCATATTGATATGCCTTTACAACTCCCTGCTTTCTCGCTAATCTGAGTGCAAAAATAAACGTATGACAGCCGTCTAAATTCGCGGTTAACCACTTTTCAACCGTAGTACTAAAAACATAGAGATGAAAAGTGGTCGACCACCAACTTTCTTAGGTGTACGTACAGACGCCTGCACATCAAGCTACTACAATCTGTCAGATTTCTTTGATAGATTTTCGACTTTATTTCTAAAGTATTTATTAGGTTCAAGGTTCATTGGGGAAAATTGTCAGTTTCGGGTAGCTTGACCTGCTGGCGTCTGTACAATCGTTAAATCGAATATGCGTCTGTTGTGCATCCTAATACCACGATCATCGCATTCTCATGGTACTACATCCTCCAACTGCTGGTACTACATCCTCCTCTTTTTAAGGTGCCTCAAAGGGAAAAAACGGAGCCCTCAGAGGATCAATTCGTTGTCCGTCTGTCTGTCAAGACGCTTTATCTCGATAACGCATGGATGTATCGAGTTGTAATCCTTACTTCCTTATCCTTACTAATATTATAAAAGCGAAAGTGAGTTTGTTTGTTTGTTACCTCTTCACACTTTAATGGCTAAACCGATTTTGATGAATTTTGGTACAGAGATAGTTGGGAACCAGGAGACGGACATAGGCTAATATTTTTTTTTAAAGTGGGATGTGAGGGAGAAAGAGGGAACAAAAGGGAAAACTTAGCGTTGCTATTACAAATCGATAAGGCGCAAGGGGAACTGTGTTACCCCGAATTTAACGCGAGCGAAGCCGCGGGCAAAAGCTAGTTATTTAAATATAGAAGCAAATAGAATATAAGCGGAACTCCAACTTCCCTACCAAAGGGGACCAGCCTGTAAATGTATCATCTTCTATTATTTCAGATGCGAGGAAAGCGTGCGACACTACGTGAACCAGACCCCCCCGCCGCGCACTCCTCCTACAGCGTTGCTGACTAACCATCATACTGACATCTTTGACATGCGTGAGTATCAAGCTATTCTATAAGGCATAGACTACAAGCTTTCTGTGTGCAACTATGGTTACTCAACGCAAAAATAATTGCTGGGAAGCTCTTGTTTTTGTAATTGCTTGTTATCATCTCTTTTTCCTAATTCTATTGAGGGCGGTTTCCAGTCTTACCATTACAATTGCATTTATTGGGTTAAAAAATCACGGTTAGCACTCAATTTTATACACTGACTAGCTTCCGCTCGCGACTTCGTACGCGTGGCATAGTTACTTTGGGCTAACGCTAACTTGAACCCGCGTGATTATCGAAAAAAAATATCTTTCTTACCCCTTTTCTTCCCTCTTTCTCCCCCTTTTCTCACTTTTTTTTAGCTTATGTCTTCTCCAGGGTCCTAACTATCTCTGTACCAAAATTCATCAAAATCGGTTTTTATAGACCATTTAGACGTGAGCGTAACTAACAAACAAACTCACTATCGCTTCACTATCACTACATAGTATAAAACAAAGTCGCTGTCTGCCTGTTGCTATGTTGTATGTATGCTTAAATCTTTAAAACTACGCAACGGATGTTGATGCGGTTTTTTTTAATAAGTAGAGTGATTCAAGAGGAAGGTTTATATGTATAATACTTCACGCTATGACTCTTAGGAGGTGAGCAGCGGGTGAAACCGCTGGGCGGGTCGCTAGTTTATAATATTAGTAAGGATATATTCTTTGAATATAAAATTAGTCATGAAGGTAATTTAATAAAATTATAAACTTGTATAAACAACCTCACTTCACCTCCATAACTAGAAGGTTTTTTTTTTTTTTTTTTATTATAATTCACAAAACTGATGTACAATCTAATCACAAATGTATAAAATAGTTACAATATAATAGGTCTGATTGACATCTACTAGATGTGAATCTAACGTGCATATTTTATGTTGTACACTAAGCAAAAACTTACAAATAAAGAACTTTTCCCTTACCTAATTAACAAAAAAGAAAAATAAACAAAAAAAAAACTTGGAAAGTAACACTAAAATTAAAGTAAAACACAGTAGTAGCACAGTAAAAATTAAACATTAAAAATAATTATACAATTAAAACTTTAAGTTTTGCCTTAACTGAGGCTACAGAACCAGCAAAGACATCGATTTCGTCACGAATAGTGTTGGCAATTGAAAGCATACGGCAAATAGGTGAAAAGTTTCCTAAGTTAGTTCGACCATGAGGCAGAACGAAAGTCCTTCGATTAATTAAGCGGCTGCTATTACGTGGAATACTAAATTTCACTTTTTCTAAAAGCTCGGGAGAATCTATTAAACCGTTTATTAACTTAAACAAAAACATGAAGTCTAAAGATTTTCTACGTGCACTTAAGGTTTTCATTTTGTAATGACTCAACCGAGAGTCATATGAATTCAGACTACGACATTTGTTATCTGAGTAACATAGGAGATATAAAAATCTTTTTTGAACGCGTTCTATCCGATCTGAGTGCACCTGATAGAATGGATTCCATACCGTACTACAATACTCAAGAATACTACGAATAACGCTGTTGTAAATAGAAATAGTGAGAATTGGTTCTTTAAAAATTTTCATTTCCCTGACGATGAAACCTGACAGTTTAGATGCCCGACTAATCATTTGGTCGTAATGACTCCTGAAATTTAAACTACTGTCTATTTGGACACCAAGGTCTCTAATAGTATCAACTTCTTGGAGCGGACTGTTATTGATGGAGTAAGACTGCTGAGAAATCTTCCTATTTCTGCTAAATTTAATGACGTAGCATTTGTTTTGATTTAATGACATTTTATTTTTTATGCACCAATTATGTACGTTATTTATATCTTGCTGAAGGTGATCAGTATCAGATTCGTTATATATAATTCGATATATTTTTAAATCATCAGCAAAAAGTTTGTATTCCGATGCAATTTTACAGCCCAAGTCATTTATAAAAACTAAGAAAAATAGAGGCCCCAGGTGTGACCCCTGAGGCACCCCTGATGGTATGTAAAATCGTTTTGATTTAAAACCTTTGAGATACACCAATTGTGACCGATTTTCTAAGTAAGATTCGCACCAACGCAGTAACGACCCATGAATACCCATACCTTTCAATTTAGCAATTAGTAAGTCGTGGTCTACCAAATCAAAGGCCTTTTTAAAATCGGTGTATATTGCATGTACTTCTCTACCATCATCTAATGCAGATGATATATATGAAACGTACTCAACTAGATTAGACAGAGTCGATTTTTTTGGGCGAAAGCCGTGCTGGTTAACATCCAATACACTTTTGAAGTGAGAAAACATTTTTTTCTGAACGAGTGATTCAATAATTTTACCACAAGCAGATAGAATGGACACTGGTCTGTAATTTGCAACATCATCAGTGCTTCCTGATTTCAATATTGGCGTGATATGCGCTATTTTCCACTCATCAGGAAATAAGCCCTGAGCCAAGGAATAGTTGAACATTGTAGTCAGAGGATCAGCTAGGTTCGCTGCACATTTTCTAAGGAAGAGAGGTGGGATTGAATCAGGCCCAGGTCCTTTATCACAATCTAGAGAAGACAAGTAAATAAAAACTTCTTTTACTTCAAGTTTGCACTGGCTGAAAGTGTTATTGTTATAGGAAGTGAGTTCTATTGGCGTTGAAGATCGCGTGTCACTATTTAATGAATAAATGGATTGAAAATTATCAGAAAACAAATCACAAATTTCTTGACCACCCCTGGCGAATCTAGAGTTAGCCAAAGTCATTTTGCTAGGAATATAATTGTTATTTATCCGTTTATTTTTTAAGTACCTCCATACATACTTAGGATTGGTACGCAGATGTTCAGCTATATTCTTTTTAAAATTAGCATAACAGTCTTTTATCAACTCACTGCATCGCGCTCTGAGGCATTCAAAGGTAGTTTTGTCTCTAGGATTCCCATATTTTTTGTAAAGATTGTGATATTTTGCTTTTTCTTTAATAACTTTTAGTAAAGCACGACTATACCAGACAGGATAGCGTTCATCTTGAGGTTTTGTCATCGGAGTATGCAGTTTAATAATTGGCATAAGAATATCATAGAATATTTGCAACATTTCGTTAATATTAGTGATAGAGTTCCATTCATCAGCCCAAGCAATTTTCGCAAGTGCAGCGTTGACTGCTTCATAATTACAGAGATAAAAGTTTAAGTACGGAATTTTGTTTTGAACTAGAGGGTTGTTATTATTAGTTTTAAAAGAGATCTCCAGCGCTGGATGATGAGGATCGATTTGCGTAAGAGGAATTGCGGCCTGAGACACAACTACTTGGTTGTTACTACCACTAAGAACTAAATCTAAAATACGATTCGAAGCGTTCAGTATCGCGTTGCATTGATGAAGATCATTGAAGGCTAGCATGTCCAAAAAAATGTGCTCTATATTACTATTATATTCTTTGGGGACTAGTAGACCAGAATCCACATTATACTCCCAAGACATACTGCCCATATTAAAATCGCCGATGAGTAAGTTGACAGAATTGACTTTGCTCTTTTTGTTAATTACTTCTGTAAAATTTCGGAACAGTGTATCGATATAATCTTGTCTGATAGGAGGTGGTACATAAACTGCACAAATATTAACATTTAAGCCACTCTCACATTTCATTGTGATCCATAATTCCTCGCAATGGGACTCCCAATTTAATCTACGTGAGACCTCATATTTGTCCAAAGCTGCCACAAACACACCTCCACCATCCCTTTTAGTAGTTGAGGATACTGTAGATGACCTATCGCGCCTAAACACTCTGTATCGGTTATCTACAACCTCATGGTCCAACACCGTATCGTTGAGCCAGCTTTCCGTGCCAATAATTATATCATAATCAAAATTTAAAACAGCGGAATAAAAATCCTCTGTCTTGGTTCGTAAGCCTCTTACATTTTGGTAATACAGTTTAAAGTTGAATTTAAATTTTTAAAACACCAATAAGCGTGCAGTGTGTTGTTAATAAAAAAGAAATTACAGAGACTCCACGAATTCCAAATTTTTAACTAGCAGAGATTTGGTTGTTACATCCTTTCTCACAAATATGCGACCATTCCGAACCCATACAAAGCTATATTTCTTTTCCTTAGCTGCAATTCTTGTCGCTGCATGTAGTTTTTTATTAGCTAGGGTTAGATTTTCCGTTACAAAAATGGGCTGCTTTTGTCCACCAATACCAATATGGTTGCTGTTCAATTTCTCCGATTCATTCTTCTTGTTAAAGTTTCTAACTGCAGCAAGTAGATTATCACGAATGCGAGGACTGGCTAACTTGACGACTATGCTACGTGGGCGATTAGTGTCTTCGTTCAATTTGGCAACTCTATGAAATGACTGGATTTCATTGTCATGAAGCTCATTACCCACTATCCTGCCCAACTGTTTCACGACCGTCAGCAGGTTTTCGGTTTTGTGCTCAGGCACGCACTGTATCTCGATATTGTTCTCACGTGCTATTTGATCAATTAGCTGCAGTTTAGTCTCAAATTCCCTTACTTGAGCGCTCATTACAGCATTGTTCTTGAGGAGTTCAGCAATAACATTATTATTTCGTGCGTTTACTTTGACTTGATCATCATACGCATCAGAAAGAAAAGTTACAGTCTTCTTAAACTCGTCCAAATCCTCGTACATCGAAGAAAACCTCAAGGTTAGGTCGCTAACTTCCCTTTGAACCGTAGCTAGAGTGGTTTCAAATTTCGCCAAAGAGGCCTGTTGACTATCAAACTTTTCATTCATTTCGTGACGTAAATTACGAATTTCTGACAGAATTGTGTCTTGCAAGTTAACTTCAGTACCAATGCATGTCACTCGAGGCGTAACTGGTGGTAACTTCTCAGCTGGTATAAGTCTCTGAGCAGCCACTAATTTGTTTTGGTTACTAGTTGGTCCCGGTATAGAAGAATGCATAGCTATATCAACAATTGAAGCCGCTTGGTCAGTCTGTACAGCGTGACTTTTAGCGTGAACTGGTGTATTAGTGTTGTCCAGTTTGGGACGACCAGAGACGCAGGTTGGACAAGTCCATTTAGTCCTAGGTATTGACGCTTCATCGTACTTAACACATTCCAAGTGAAACTGAAGGGCACATTTGCTTAAACAGCATTTAATTCTCTTTTGTGTAACGAGAATAGTAGAATTACAACCACCGCAGATCATAATGCCAAACAAAAATTAAAAAATAAAAAAATAAAAAAAAAAGTAAAAATTGCAAAAAGTAAATCTTGATCTGGGATTTGAACTCGAGAATTCTCACGCCTCGGTCGCTAGTCCACGTACACCGCCACGATCGCTTGAGAATATTACTCGAAATTTGTGTATTGGTGCGATAACACAATATTAGCGAGCAGAGTGAAGTAAGCTGATAAAGTTTTTTCGATACACCCACTTTTGTATAAATTGGAACTTGCAAAGTCACTTTTTTAAAATGTTTATTTTATGCTTTTTCACTACAATACAGTCACTTATCACTCTGCAAACGATATCACGTATGCCGCCTACAGTTGGCTTTAGGTTCCACGCTATGTTTCTATCAAAAGTAGAATAAAAACAATTTTAAAACTTAGTTGTTTACGGAACGGAAAAATGTAAGTGTTCACTCAATGAATTGACATTTGAAATCCCAAGGTTCCCAGATATGGTCCAGAACCAAAAACAAACCGGCCATGTACGAGTCGGACTCGAGCACCGTACAAACTTGCGACATAAACGGTCATATCTTTTGACTGCGTACATACATATTATAGAGGGTTGATATTTTACAGTTCCAAAGGACCAGAGACTTGGGTTTTAATTTCAACTCGATACCTTCAGGCGTTCGCAAGATAAAAGATTCTTGACAGTCTAACAGACAGACAGACGGACTACAAAGTGTTTCTATAAGGGAACCCTAAAATTGATAACAATGGACATTGTTCTGGACACATAAGTGTCTTAAACTTTCGGAGATTTGGACTCCTGACTGGTCGAAAAAGCCAAAACTCAGGGAAAATTGGAAAGGCATATGGCCCAGCAAAGCGACAAATCAGGCTGGTTAAAAAAATTGGGACTGTCATTGTCTCATTCATACATTCATTCATTATCTCATTGTCATACGGACGTAACATTTCATTAACTATACACCAGGAACACACACAATCATCTCAGATAGAAGAGACCCGTCATAACAATAGCAGTCTTATTGTTATGTTAAATAATAGTACTAGCTTCCTCGTGTGATTTTCTTTGTTATACCTATCAATTTCAACCGTATAGTAAATAATATGAAGGTTTATTTTATACTAGCTTTTGCCCGCGGCTTCGCTCGCGTTAAATTCGGGGTAACACAGTTCTCCTAGCGCCTTATTGATTTGTAATAGCAACGCTAAGTTTTGCCTTTTCTTCCCTCTTTCTCCCTCACATCCCACTTTTTTAAAAAAATGATTAGCCTATGTCCGTCTCCAGGGTCATAACTATATCTGTACCAAAATTCATCAAAATCGGTTTAGCCATTTAGGCGTGATGACGTAACAAACAAACTCACTTTTACTTTTATAATATTAGTAAGGATTGCTACTGACTGCTGGTTCGTTCATAACTAAACTGGTAATGTTGGACTATTGAACGTATGTAAACAGTAATAGGGTTGAAAATAAAACAACAATTGTACTGAATAAAGCTGAATTTGAAAATTGCAAGCCCGCAACCTAATCTTTGTAACGAAATCATAGCAAGATCTAATTCGCCAACATCAGATGATTAAGCTTGTGTGAACTATTAATATTTAAAAATAATATATGTACCAAAGCCCACTCCGGCCATTTTTATAGCCGGCAAAAAGTCGGCGAGAATATTTAAAACGAAATTTATTTTTGATAATCAATAAGTATTACATTCCGTTTGTTATATAATAATCGAGGTAAGGAATTTGAACTCGGCTGTCATTGTGCCGATAGTAGTTAGGGGTTATCCATAAATTACGTCACACGAATTTCATAATTTTTTTGCCCCTCCCCCCGTCCTTGCACAGCTGGTCACATTTGTGAGACTCCCCCCCCCCCCCCCCCCAAATTAACATTTAGAAATTCTTGAATGAAAACAGCGGTTCCGAAATCAGTTTTATTTCCATTAAATTTTTTTTTAGTTGTGAAAGAAAGAAGAAACTACTTAAAGTTCGTATTTTAACACTTACACGATAGATTATAATAGATTTTGAAATGTGATAATGTGAAGTCACGAAATTTAGAATCGGGAGAGGTTCTACCCCGTTGTCACATAATGTCACACTTCGTCGACCCCTCCCTACCCCTTAACGTGTGACGTAATTTATGAATGGCCCCTTACGGCCAATGGAATTTCTTTGCTGCACGGCAGATGCTACTTAGTGCGCTGTATGGTGTACCTATCTACAGCGAGCGACTCTAATGTACGCACGACGGCAGGTCAACCTATTCTAAACTAGAAGTGTATAAGATTTGCTCTACCAAATGTCAAAAACAGTGAGTGTGACATAGTATTGAATCAAGAGAAACTAGAATTCGTCGAAAAAACTGTTTTCTTGGGAATAACACTCGATTCAAAGCTACAATGGGGTCCGCATATAACATCTCTTGCAGGACGCCTTAGTTCAGCAGCATATGCTGTTAGAAAAATCCGTCAGTTTACTGATGTAGATACCGCGAGGCTAGTCTACTTTAGTTATTTTCATAGTATCATGTCATACGGTATTTTACTTTGGGGACGGGGTGCAGACATCGAGTCTATATTTATTCTGCAGAAAAGAGCCATCAGAGCCATATATAACCTACGTAGGCGAGATTCTTTAAGGGAACAGTTTAAGGATATTAACATCATGACAGTACCTTGTCAATATATTTATGAAAACATCATGTATGTCAGGAAAAACTTGCATATTTTTAGTAAAAGAGGTGACAGACACAATTATAATACTAGAAATAGGGACCAATTAGTTCAACCAGGTTTCAGGTTAGCTAAAGTAGACTCATCTTTCATGGGGTACTGTTTAAAATGCTACAATAAAATACCTCCCCACATTCTTCAACTGAATGAAACGAAATTTAAATCTTGTATTAAACGCACACTATGTAGGCAAGCATATTATAAGTTGGGGGATTATATTGATGATAAAAATGCTTGGCTTAATGCTGGTCCTGCTCCAGAAGAATAGGGGTAAACTCATTGATTGGTATCCGAAGCTATAGTGGAAGCTGCAGAAGATTGTAAGACTATCTTTGCAATGTATAGAATCAATTCTCTAGTATTGTATAATTATTAAGCCCATATGTGAGTGCTATGTATTATTATTGACTTGACGAAGCCCTGGTGGTTGATAGTGTCATGCTCACTTAAATGTCTTGCTGATGGTGGCGGGTGTGTCGGGTCATTTAGCTCCCTTCAAAATGGTCGAGCTGAATGGGGCTGATCCATACGTCATGTTCGTGAACGGGCGCTGTCAGTTGGGACTGGTCATTTTTAGCTACCACGGTTCATTTTTAACTTATTTAGATTTAAAATTAAATTTTGCTTTTTATTTACTCTGGACGCTCTTACTGTGCACGTCTTTCTACATCGTTCTCACATATTTGTATAATTTCAACATGAATGATGTAAATACAATTTTGTAAAAATATTATAATTTAAAAGAGTGTCCATGGAGTTTCTTGCCCATTCTTCTCCATAGAGATCAACGCTTTGGAATGGGCAACTACAGTACTTTCACAAGTTATTATGCCTTGTGACCGGGACTGTAGATTAGTTTTGTTTCTTGACATTCAAAAGTGCCTGTAATGGTCTAATTGAAATAAATGGTTTTGACTTTGACTTGACTATTATAACCTGATCTCTCTACTACGGATCGCACACCGTAGTAGAGAGATCAGGTTAAATGGTTTTGTGTAGGTTGATGTGCCGTCGTGTGTACATGAAACTTCATATACGTTGGCAACGTATATAAAGCTCTGCTGCTCCCTGAACTGTACCGAAATAATAATCCGCTCGGCCTTGTCCTTTTTGTAACCAACTAGCCAGTCAGTCAGCTATAAAAACGTATATTATCCTTTATGTAAATGCCTTGTTATTTGGCGCGTGGTAATTTTCGGAAGTAACGCCAGCGTATTGTTTTTCAATACTATTTTTATAGACAGTTTCCAAAATGTTCACCAACAGTGCCCTCCTGACATTGACATTCGAGCGTCAGAAGAATCATTCTTCACTGTATTTGACGTCGCCGGTCACCTGTACTGTTACTTTTGTTTTTGTTAACGAACTTAATTGTAATAGAACACATTGTTGTCCTCAAATCTTGCAAATGATTGTGCGTAACGAAATATGGGGTATTTATTTTCGGACAAGCCTGGCTATGATGAATCTTTTATGACATCACTAATTAGACGACCCTAAGATAGGTAAACCGTACTGCTGTCTTAACGATAAGTGGTATCATATGTTAAAACATCTACCTATCATAAAAACCTGAATGACAAGAATATCATCTTTCTCTTAAAGCAATTTGATTAATCTATGGACTTATTCCTTTCTGAAATTTTGTAACTTCCGCCGAATTCCGCCCACTTACTTTCCTTTCTATCTACGTCGCCACCGCCGCAGCCATGAAAAGTTTTAAGTTCCAAGTGAAAAAAACGACTACTGTAAAATACACCTTAGCGGTTTTCGAAGGTGGCACATTTTTATATTCGTTTTTCCTTATGAGTTTGAATCCTAAGAATAAAAACCGGCCAAGAGCGTGTCGGGCCACGCTCAGTGTAGGGTTCCGTAGTTTCCCGTCCGTCACAATAAGTGTTCCCACTTATGAGTTTAAAGGTGGAGGAGGAAATTATTTTGTACAACTTTTTGTCTTTTTTGTACAAAAACTGTTGTGTCAATCAAGTTCAAAATGATTTTCATAGAATGTCCTTATAAAGTTCTACTTTTCAGATTTTTTTCATATTTTCTAAACTTATGGTTCAAAAGTTAGAGGGGGGGGGACACATTGTTTTTTACTTTTGGAGCGATTATTTCCGAAATTATAGACATTATCAAAAAATGATTTTAGTAAACCCCTATTCATTTTTAAATACCTTTCCAACAATATATCACACGTTAGGGTTGAAATTAAAAAAAAAAACACTTCCCACTTTACATATAGGGTGGCTACCCTAATAAAACATTTTTTTCCAATTTTTATTTTACCACTTTGTCGGCGTGATTGATATACATATTGGTACCAAATTTCAGCTTTCTAGTGCTAACGGTCACAGAGATTAAGCGAGGACGGACGGACGGACGGACAGACAGACATGGCGAAACTATAAGGGTTCCTAGTTGACTACGGAACCCTAAAAATGAACATACTATCCGGTGAATGATTGATTTTACTCCAGAATGTTCTCATTACAGAACCGTTCACAGCGGCTCCGTTGACTTCGTCGTCGGCTGCGTCTTCATCTTCAGCGTCGGCTTCGTCACCGGGTGATGTACCAGCCGAGCCACTGTCGGCACAAGCACAGGCAACTCTACTGGCACTCGAACCTTGGTTCCATGGACCCATCTCTAGGGTCACTGCGGAAAAGGTAAGTTTTGGTTGATATCACGTTACGCGATTTGAGACCCTGCTTAAACGAGCAAGTTTTTCCCAATAAGGTTTGCAAAATGCATATTTATGTAACAAATGCGCACAACAAATGGCGTCCGCTTAACTACGCACGCGGTTGCGGGCGCGTGTGCACCCTCATTAATCTGTCTTGTAAGATAAAATATCTGCATATTCATTTCCCTAAAAGGCTCAGGCACATGTGACGGAAGTTTCCAAGGATGTTTTCTTAAAACATTTCGGCAGCGGTCACCCGCTACGTGTACTTGAACAATTTTTTGCGGACGCCATTTTGTCGCTGCCACATGTATTTCGTGTCCGCAGGTTTTTAACTTGGGGTAGTACAGTACCTCAGAATCAAGTCAATACAGCAGTTACCAGCCATTATTCATAGATTTTCGCTGTTCCCAGCCCGAAGGCGCCCCACCTTACGTCATCATACGTTCGTTTCGCCTGTTACGTAACCTTTGTCCAGGGATCGTATAAACTTTTTCAGTCCGCTCTTACAGAAGGATTATTTTAAGTTGTGTAACAAGAGAACATCTGAATACCGGGATTGTTTTTTTCTTTAATAAAAAGGTGAGTTGTCAATTCTAATGAGTGTAAAGGAGATTGCGCAGCCTACTATGGCACTTGGTTGCGCAACTTTTGACACAGTATAGTAGTGAAAATTAGACACAAAAAAGGGGTAGTTTCATACTTTAAAATAAGGTTAAATTCAAAATGAAATATTGTGGGGTTTTTGAAAAAAAAAAATGTTTAATACCTTTTGAGGTTATGTTACATCTCAAAACAATTCGTTTTGAAACGTTATTAACTGGCACATATTTTGCATTATTTTGGTACATATTAATTGAGTATTACTTACTATTTAAGATATTTGATTAAACACATTGATCTAGAAATCCTAAACAATATTCTCGGCTTAACCGGCAGCTAACACGGTAAACAGAAAACACCGATTTTGTTTGACATTTCACCGAATAGTGTTGTGACACAACAATAGACTACGGGGCATCATAACATTATCGATTATATCTTAATTGTTTTATTTTTGCCTAGAAATTGTATTTAATGGAAAAAAATAGTAACAGAATTAAAGAATGATAATAAGGACAACTCTTAATACTTTTTAGTTGCAAATGTTAATTATTTTGTTGTTCTATGATTTATGTTAGTGTTTAATCGATCGATTATAATTGAAAAAGGAGTCGCTTCACTATTAGGCAACAAATGACGTATTTATTTTATTAAATATGTACATACTAATTAAAATTAAAATAGAAACCCCACAAATGATTTCAATGAATTTAGGTAAAAAAACATTAAAAATAACATAATTAATTATACATTAACTCTAATGGCTTTACGCGTCAAAAAGTGAGACTATAAGTGCTCAATCTCCTTTATTTTTCATGCCGTTCGTCTCTCGTTCGTGTAAAGGTCATTTTATTATAACGGTAGAAAAAAAGCGGGACAGCGGATGTGGATCATATACCTACTGCAAAAAACATACAATTTGTATGGACGAAAAATGATACAAAAATTGATTTTTGGGGTTCCGTGCCTCAAAAGGAAAAAACTGAACTCTTATAGGATCACTTTGCTACTGATTGATAAATGATGTTTATTTTGCAAGTAGGTTTTCAAAAACACTTTTACACGTCTTTTTTAAAAAACTAGATGAGGCCGGTGTTTCGTACCCGACTACTCTGAGAAGAAACAGCCGAAACAAACTCATAGGTCATAGTCTTTTTTAAAGTCCAGACAAAAAATCTTGGTCAACTTACATGAGGACTATGCAGATTAGTGTCTGAAGTGGTCTTTTTAAGAAAGCACCACACAGATTGAGTAGACCTGTCCAGTCAGTGCAAGCATTTGTCAGTTATCGTGTAGCTCGACTCATAACCCAAGGAGCTCAACGAAACGACGAACAATACCAAAAAAAGGACATTGGTGAAGGTCCCTAATAGTACTCAACTGCCAGACAATCGTCAAAAACAAAGTAAATAAAAGTTATGATCCACATGGTCCTCACATTCACAATAAACAACTACAGACTTGAAAATATTTACAAAATAAATTAATGAGATCATAATGATCTCATAAAATGTCATAATAAAAAAAATGTAAAATTAAATAAAAAAAATAATAAAATATAAAACAAAGTAAATATCAATGTCAAATCATTAAATGTCAGTGTATAGAATAAAGGAATAAACAATAAATAAATGAAACAAAGAAAAATTTTGACACTGACTGAGTAAATTAAATTGGAGCAGCTTAATCCCAAGCCTTTTTATCTTCAAGGTAATAATTAATATTATAGTAAGCTTTAAGAGCTAACTTACGTTTTACAAAAACTTTAAATTTATTGAGGCTTAGTGTTTGAACGTCGTTTGGGAGTTTGTTATAAAAACGTATACATTGGCATGTGAACGTACCCCCTATTTTTTTTTTGTCGATCCTTTGTCTCGAGAATGCGTGGAGGTATCGAGTAGAATTTTTTACAAACATAATTGCAGTTGGTTATCTAACTGTGACCTATACCGATGTATGGGGGACAACTTTTCAACGGTAAAGTTAAGTTTGCCCTTTAATAGTTAATCTTTTTGCTAGAGCAATGTCTGGTACTTTAATTAGTTACCTACAAGTTTGTGTAAGGAACCCTCGGTGCACGACTCCGATTCGCGCTTAGCTGTTTTTTTTTATGAAACAACCTATGTAGTATTTTTTTCGTAAGGTTTTTTTTTCTTTGCTTTAGCAAATCATATCTCAATAAGTTTACTTATTGAGATATGAGGAAAAAGGGGGCTTAGTTCCTAATCATTAATAGAAAACGAAGGACCGTCAAGACTGGGGTTTGTGTCTGGTGAGCTACTTGCCGGGGTGTGAAAACCCTGTTTGTGCGAAATACGGTACGTAGTTCAATGTGACATTTTAGACTAGACTAGTAATTTCCTCCATTAGCATATGTTCAAAAGACTGTGGTGGCATTAACATAAACGGCGAGTACATCCCACACTTGACATTTGCAGATGACTTCGTCATACCGGCTGAATCGCTGATGCTGGATGGCCTAGTTTAGGAACTTAGACGAAAACCCAGGTTTCTGGGTTTTGTCAACAACTTTGATTGGGAGCCTAATAGAAGAATTCAGCTGAACTGGGCAGCATTTGGGAAGCTTCGTCGGGTCTTCTCGTATTGTATTCCACAGAGATTAATGACTTATAAGGCCTTCTACCAGTGCGTCCTGCCCGTTTGCCCGAATTGAGGGACACTCACGTTAGGGTTGGTCAATTTATTTAAGGTCGCTCAGCGAGCTTATGGAACGGGCTATGCTCGAAGTATCCCTGAGGGATCGCATCCTAATCGAAGTGATCCGACAGAAAACCAGAATTGTTGATATCACAAAATAGGTAAGCTGAAGTAGCCGTGGACTGGCCATACAAGCCGTAGAACGATTACCGTTGACGGGTCATTCCGGACAACGTGGGTAGACGTGTTTTTGAATGGAGACAGCGTATAGGTAAGCGTAAGGTGAGACGCCCTCTTGCTCGGTGGAGGTTTTTGAAAATCATCATCAGCATATCGGCCAAATGCTTTAAGATGTCCATAAGATCTTAGATGGCGCCACATAGCTAATCGTTCTGTTGCAGTTGGTAGTGGAAGATGGAGAGTTTCTAGTGCGCGAGTCAGCAGGGTGTTCGGGCCAGTTCGTACTGACGGGCGCCAGGAAAGGAAGCCACAAGCATCTGCTACTCGTCGACCCGAACGGAGTGGTATAATACTTTTTATTTTACTCTCATTTAATAGATGTTTCCTTTCTGTAGTATCGGAAACTTAAGGTGTCTGGTATTACAGAAATATAGGTGTCTATAGACCGCAGTGACTACCAGCTAATTGGTGGTTCGCCTTCTTGTTTGCCATCCAATTACAACACGTTTACAAATTTAGAAGATCATATTTATTTGCGAAGTCTCTTCAGTATGTGGCGATCGTGTTTGGGTACAGACAGGTAGGCAGTGGCTCGTAAGTCTGAGAACCAGTTTTACCAAGGACTACCGTATTAACCAGTTATTAATTGAGAAGGTTAGATTGGCAGTCGCTCCATGTAAAATACTGGTATTAAGCTGCATCCGGTTAGACTCCGGTATAACCGGATGCAGCTTAATCCCAGTATTTTTTAGCCGCCATAATTGGGAAAAGTCTAGGCAGATGATGAAGACCGTTAATGGTTTTTATTATTTATTTATTTAACACTTCAAGCATAAAGTACAGCGGCGGACTTAATGCCATAGGCATTTTATACCAGTCAACCTTTAGGTGATGCAGAGATAAACAGTGGTAGGTGTGAACCAGTTTTTTTTTTACACTATATATATATAAAATACTATAAATATAAAACAAAACTATGTTTATACTACGTACTATGTTTTTCTTCCAGTACAATAAAATGAATTTTAAATCCTCGCTAGGTCCGTACCAAGGATCGGGTGTTCGATAGCGTGCCACATCTCATAAACTACCACTGCAGCAATGAGCTGCCAATCGTATCGGCTGACTCCGCGCTCCTGCTGCGCAAGCCCGTGCTGCGTGACGGTGCATCATAAAGATCACGCACGACACCGCAGCATATACAATACTCCCAGCTTTTGTTTACCATTGATAATGCATGCCATTATTTGAACGCTTGAATTAAAAATTCGCTTCTGTAGTCCCCCAGGGACAATTTCGTATCCTACTGAAACCGCCATCTCTCGGCCACACTTACATGGGTTTAACAAAATATAAAATTCTTCTTGTCAAAATCAATCGACTTGATAACCTCCTTTTTTGTATTGAAGTTAGCTGAAATTTTATAGTCTGCAAGTTTGGCACATATTGCGTACATTTTTGTCCACTTCGCCAAACCCCGGTAATGTGGCCTTAGCTTTACATTTTAAGTATAAGTTTTTTTTTTCAAAAGTACCCGCTGAGTGTACTCGTTATAACGATTTCATTTTGTATTGATGTATTCACTATTAAAGTGATAGAATAATAATTGTAGTAAAGTACCAAAGTCATGTTTTGGTTGGAATGTTATTGCAAAAGAATGTGATTGTTTCCAATAAACTTATTTTATTTTATAATTATATATTATAAAAACTAGTCTTCACCAAATCTTTATTTAGGAGTGAAGGCCGCTATCTTGTTTTAGTATGTTTTAAGCACGAGATTAGTTAATATTTTATTAATTATAAGAATAATGTTGCTGTGCAATTGACCATGCCAAACTGTAGTCGAGACACAGGAGTCTTATTTTTATATTAAAATGTATTTTGCTAAAAATTTCATATACATTGAATGACAGAGTATGCATGATTACATAACATCGCACAAAAATACATTGAGCTCTCTGCGTTATAGTTTAAATGTTTTATTATACGTTTACAATAAAATAATAACAGATAGGTGCTATGATGGCTTACTTAAATAATTTTTAATTTTAACGTAGTCGAGTAATTTTATAAAAAATAAAAAAAATTGAAACTGCGAAACTGTACATACAACATCATCCCTTCTGCAATCGTAGACAACTTAAGACTGTTATGTTAAACTCGAATCTTTTACTAAGTTAGAGTGAGTGATAAATGTTTGATGCTTTAAAAATATTCCTCTCATATGAGAGAGTTTATTTGTAGTGACACAAAATGGCACAAGAATAAGTTGGTACCCCAATGTGGGGAGAGGTGTTAGTGCACCTTCACGATCTGCTTCGACCGTTAATTAGAAAATTACCTAATCGACGGACTATTGAATAAAAACGCGGAACACATCTACTCAAATGAGGTTTAACCTCACAACGACCATCGAGTTGATCATCACAACGCTGGACTGAATTTTAGATGGACTAGCTAGAAAAGTAATAAATCAAACGATGCGGAACGATTTTATTAGAAAATAAAATAAACCACGTCGAATCTGCCTCGTAGATCACGCTGGTATAGTAGCACCATAACTATTGATGAAATGATGAGGAAAATTCTAATAATTTTCTAGACTAATCTAAATTATCTGCTTGTATAACACTGATTAGAATAAAATGTAATTGCAATATCCCATTGACATATAATGTTACATCATCAAAAATATAGTTTATGCAAAATATATGTTATCCAACTATCATTAATATTTAAAGTGATGTATTTTAATGTATTATGTGATTTAAATAAACTATTTTGGAAAATCAATGGCCATCTTTTACTAACACGAACACCTCACTCGTGCTCTACCTAAACAAACTAATAAGTTCTTAATTCAGATCTAATTGATACTCCCGCATGCAACCAACAGCCTAATTCACTTTCACAAGGGAGAATCGTTTCTCGTTGTATTGAAGACGGACAAGACTTCTCCGAATACTTTTTTACACCCGTCAGGTGTATCGATTATGTACATACACACACAAAGGCTGGAATCTCCCGATTAATCGAGAACATCGAGAGAAAGGTCCGCACTAAAATACAGGGAATACCCGGATTTTTGTAAGAGAGCAAATATCACCGAAGTATCCGCTCAACGCGTGCTCAATAAATTGCTGAGGGCGGTGGTCCTATACACTTTTGTGCACTCCGGTTTATCGATGTCTATTTCTTGAAAATTTTAAACTTGGTACATTCTGCCCCTCGTGTACGTTATTAGTAGTAGCTCGTGGTTAAATAATAACAACCGCTCAGGTCGTTATTTAGGTTAAGCCGCGCTTGCCTAGGTTGGTCCGTAAAGTAAAGTGAGTTTGTTTGTTACCTCTTCACGCTTAAATGGCGCAACCGATTTTGATGAATTTTGGTACAGAGATAGTTGGGAACCAGGAGACGGACATAGGCTATTTTTTTAAAGTGGGATGGGAGGGAGAAAGAGGGAAGAAAAGGGAAAACTGAGCGTTGCTATTATTTTTTTTTTTTTTTATTTATAATGAACTCACTCTTGACCTCGATCTCGCCTGATGGTAAGCGACAGATGAGGTCTACGATGGAGCGAGCGAGCCCAGAAGATGCCTATTAACTCTTGTTTTGAAGGCAGACGGGTCGCATGTGGTAGGGAACACAGAAGCTGGCAGAGAGTTCCACACCTTGGCCGTGCGCACAATAAAAGTTGAGGAAAAGCGCTTAGTACGACAAGACGGTATATCGACCAAGTGCGGGTGGTACCCTGCCGTTCGTCTGGTAGCCCGGTAGTAAAACGGAGATGGTGGGATCAGGTCATGGAGCTCCAGCGCACACTCTCCGAAGTACAATCTGTAGAAAACCGACAAGCTGGCAACGTTACGCCTATGCGCCAGGCTGTGAAGCTTGGACACAAGCATCTCATCGCCTATGAGCCTTTTGGCCCTGCGTTCCACCGAGTCGAGTGCAGCGAGCTGGTATTTTGCCGAGCCATCCCATAGGTGGCTGCAATACTCCATACAGGAACGGACCTGTGCTTTATACAAGTTACAAAGCTGTCCCGGCGTGAAGTATCGCCTCACCTTATTTAGGATGCCCAGCTTTTTAGCTGCAGTCTGTGCTTTTGACTCGATGGTTGGACCGAAGTTGAGATCTGACGTCAACTCCATGCCCAAGAGCTCCAGACGGTCGGTAATGGGTACAGATGTACTTCGGAAAGTAGGGGATAAATTAAATGGGCTCCTTTTGGCTGAGAAAAGACAAGCCTGTGTTTTCTGAGCGTTGAACTTGACCAGATTGTCATCACCCCATTGGGAAACAAGGTTTAAGGTCAAATTCATCCGCTCAACCATGGCCTCTCTAAGAGTAGCTATCTCATCCCTACCGGCTTTTGCACTGGAAATGTATCTCTCTGAGACTGTGCTGTCGTCTGCGTACCCAACAGCTCCTAGCTGAAGTAGGTCGTTGATGTGCAGCAAAAAAAGAGTAGCAGAGAGAACAGACCCTTGAGGAACACCGGCATTGATTGCCATGAGATCCGATGCGCAGCCGTCAATGACCACTCGGATCGATCGTTCACTCAAAAAGTCCGATAACCAGTTGCAAAAGTCAGCAGGGATACCAAATGCGGGAAGCTTGCCAAGCAGACTAGCATGCCAGACCCTGTCAAAGGCCTTTGATATATCAAGAGACACAGCAAGAGCTTCGCCGTGTTTCTCGATGGCCTCACCCCAGCGATGCGTAACATACGCGAGAAGATCTCCGGTCGACCGACCACGGCGGAAGCCATACTGGTGGTCGCTGAGGAGCTCATTGCCTTCAAGGTATGTTAGCAGCTTATTGTTAAGAACCCTTTCCATCACTTTGCAGAGAATGGAGGTGATGGCGATTGGTCTATAGTTGACAGGATCAGCACGGCTACCCTTTTTGGGTACCGGTTGCACATTAGCAAGCTTCCAGGACTTGGGCACCACTCCGGTTTTAAGAGAGAGGCGGTACAGGCGAGTCAGTACAGGAGACAACTCTGGAGCACAGCTCCTAAGGACTCGAGCAGGTATACCGTCCGGTCCACTGGCTTTGTTCACATCTAGACTGCATAGGGCTTTACGGACCTCCTTAAGGTGAACTGCAATCTCCGGCATTACGGAGTTACAAGGAGGTATGTTAGGTGGTGAATTGGATGCTGAGTCTAGACGCGAGTTTTCAGCAAAGAGAGTAGCAAACAAATTTGCCTTCTCTTGCGCGGTGTGAGCCAGTGTTCCATCCGGTTTCAGCATCGGAGGCAGCGAAGGACGACAGAAGTTCGATTCGACCGATTTGGAAAGGGACCAAAACTGCTTGCTACCTGAAGGGTAGGTCGCCAATTTGGCCCCAATTCTTCCAATATGGTCGAACCGAGCCTTCTGTAACACCCGTTTGCAGTCCTTGGCGGCAGAGTTAAAGGCTCTCTTCATGTTGCGAACACCGAGACTGGCGCACCCGACACTACGGGCCGAGGCCCAGGCCTGGTATGCTTGCTCTTTACGCAAATCTGCTTGAGCGCAAGCTGTATTATGCCAAGGCCGAGCCTCGTAGCCAAGTGGGACGTCAGAGAATGGAATATAGTACTCCATTCCCTGACGTATCACGTCGACAATTGCGTCAGCACAGATGGACGGGTTGCTCGAAGAGAAGCAGGTCCGCCGCCATGGGTAGGATGCAAAGAAATGCCGCATCTCATCCCAGTCTGCTGACCCGTACTTCCACACTCGCCTCATGCCCCTGGAGGTTGTATCCGGAGGAGAGCAGGTAGATACAGTTTTCACCAGACAGTGGTCTGACGATCCGAGCGGGGCCCAGACCGATACAGAGTGCCTGTCCGGATCAGTTGTCAGCAGAAGGTCTAAACAATTGGGTGTGTGGCCATCAACATCCGGGACGCGGGTAGCTTGATCAACCAGCTGGTCGAGATCTAGCGATAACGCAAACTTGCGCGCCTCTCTTCCAGCATGGTCTGATTTCTGGTACGGGAACAACCATTCTTTATGATGGGCATTAAAATCCCCCAGAAAAACAAGCTCCGCCATCGGGTATTTAAGTTGGGCCAACTCGGCTGCCTCCGTAAGATGGTCAAAGAGTCTAGTCGTCTCCGGATCACCACTATGCGACCGATATACACCGACATAGATGGACTTAGAAATGCCAGTGTTCACCATCAGCCACAAAGTAGAAAAACCCGCAACCTCGCAGCAGCGGAGACGCTGACAGCAAATGTCATCGCGGACGTACGCACAGACCCCAGCCTGCTTCTTAAACTTATGTTCAAGTGAGTATCCTGGGTAGTTGAGGTACGCCACGTCTGAGGGGTTTGCTATCTTTGTCTCCGTTAAAAAGAGTAAGTGAGGCTTTTCGGTCTCAAGATGGTGATGGACCGGATCGATATTTGAGTGCAATCCACGGATGTTAGTGAATTGAACTTTAAGAGGGAGGAAGTGCTGCCGTTGGTTACACTTACTTCTTTTTATTTTGCGCTTCATGGGTTTTTTTTTGGAGTTTTATTTTTTTGGGAATAAAGGGAAAGTGAGGCGGAGGCGATTGACTATACATTTCCCTGGAGCTTAGTTCGACATAGAGGGAAACTCACCTGGAGACTGCGGGGACGCCCGAACCCCCCCGAAAATGTCCACCGGGTCCTCCCATCCAGTCGCCGACTGGCACGGTGGTGCAAATCGGGATTTTTCGCGAGGTGGCGGGGCAGCCTTTCGCACGTGGCTAGTGTGCTACTTGGGCCCCCAACTTCCTGCGGTCGGCCAACGGCAAGACCGTGCTTCGGATCCCGCTACCCTCCAGAGTGAGTTACCATGACGAAGTTCGCTCCTAGGCTGCGGCCAGTTTCGGACAACGCATCTACTAACTCCCCATTCCCAAAGGCACTGGTACTCCCACGCATCGACGAAACACAGTTGCCTGCTTGACGCCGAGCTCCGGTGGGAGGGTGGTCGCGAGCCAGGCGGGTGTGATCCCTACCACCGCAGAGAAAGAATTGGTCAGTCACAGAAGGTGTTGGGTGTGACTGTCCAGGATGCGCCGAGCGCTTGGTTCGGTTTGGAGACTGCTGGAACAGCTTGCGCTACACGAGGAGGCTTCTTTAGGCATCCCTAAAAAAACTACAAATCAATGAAGCGCAAGAGGAACTGTGTTACCCCGAATTAAACGCGAGCGAAGCCGCGGGCAAAAGCTAGTTAATTAAATTTTACGAAATCAAGGAATATATAAGGAAATAGTTAAAAAAAAGAAATAAGTACTTATTTAGCGAGTCTTGAGTTTATTAACTAGAACACTATCTGTTAGTCTACGAAAGTACTATAACGCATCTCAAAATATACTAGACTAGCTGCGCCCCGCGGTTTCAACCGCATGGTGATAGAATATACCTACCTACAATATATCTTCATGAATTTGTAGCCTGTTATTCTGATGTTTAAGCTATATTATTGTGAAGTTTCGCCAAAATCCATTCAGTAGTTTTTGCGTGAAAGAGCTACTAACATACTTACATACATCTTCACAAACTTTCGCTTTTATAAAATTATAGTAGGATTTATGTTTAACATTTTTGTGTTTAATAATTGTAATAGGTTTGTGTAAACTATTCACAAATACTTGACAATCTTTGACGGTCGCTATCACTACAGAAATACAGTGGTCCGTAAGTCTTACCAAGGGGTATCGTATTCGGGAGGTTCCTGCACATAATCGGGCGGGAGGAAACGCCCGGGTGTCACCATTGTGACGATCGCCCGGGGGACATGGTGGAGCACACAGTGGTGGTCTGCCCAGCGCGGGGCGGAGCACCGCCGTGCCCTCGTGGAGGCGATCGGCGGCGGCGATCTCTCGCGTCCGGCCCTTGTCCAGGCCATGGTCCGGAGCGAGAGGGAATGGGAAGCGGTCACCACCTTCTGCGAAGCAGTAATGCTAGCAAAGAAGGTGGCCGGGCGTTTGAGGGAGAGAACCTCGAACCAAACCAGCCGCCGCGGGAGACGCCCCGGGCGCCGGGCGCCGTGAGACGACTCCCGGCCACCGTAGATGCGGGCCTGTGGACGGTGAGCAATGGGTAGCTCACCGTCCGTCCGTCTTTTGACGACATGCCGTGTCGAGGGCGCGTTACGTGTCTCACGTGCGCCTCAAAGAGATGCCAGCAAAGCAGAGGGGCCTCAGTGCCACCGCCTACCGGGGTGAAGGGTTGTTCGAAAGAGATACCGCGGCCCCGGAACATAAAGGGCAATAGAATGAACATGGGTGGGTTTTATTCAGTACAAGTCTGACACTCCCTCCCGCTCCGCTCAGAGCGGGGGAAGTTATTTGATGATTTACCATCAGCAAAAAAGGGGTATTGTATTACCCGGTGCGAACTAGGTTGTGGAGGTCATAAATATTATAGGTAGTCGTTCCATGTAAAATACTGGTGTTCATCTACATCCAGTTAGACTGAATCCAACCCCAACATGGTTGAGAAAAGGATGATAACAAACAGATTTGCGAATGAGACAACCATTCTTCTATAAATTTATTTTGTGTTGCGTGCGTGCAAATTTCTAGGTATGGCTTTTTAGAGTTTGGTGTGCAAAGGGTTATTTGTGAGTGGTTAGGTAATAGGTTATTGTAGTAGGGTCCTATTCTGGCAGACTCTTGGATCGATTTATCTTATATCGATCCTGAATATATCCTTTGTTAGCTAAAATAATTCTAATAAAAACGCAACATATCGTACTTAAAGTTCTTTATTAAAATGTAATTTACAGTATAAACAGTAAGGTCATAAATGGCAGTGATGTTATAATTAGGTACTTATAAATATATCGGCATCGCTATACATAACCCGACGAACACATCCATATTTTCAACTCCCATGCTCGCATCTGACACTTACAAATCAATATTTAACGTTGAAATGTTATAAACAAATCAATAAAACTCCAAGAGAAACAACAAACAGACAAGTGTCAGAGGCGAGATGTCCTGCGTTACTGCCAACCCGAGCTTACTTGCCTACTCCATACTAATTTACATCAATCCAAGAAACAACAATTTAATCATGCTTAATTTTAATACAGTCCAATTTCATGAAATAATAATAAGTCAATTTTGCTAAAATAAAATAAATTTCAAACTTCAGATCCCAAACGTGTCAGAAATATTTAAGAAATGTCGATATTAATTTCATTAAATTGATCTTGTTTTTTCCATTGCCTACACGAGTACATTATAACATTCTTTGGGACTTCGCAGCACTATTCTCCAGACGCTACTAAAACGTAGGGTCTCCTTACGTGCAATTATACTTAATACTACTATTTGCTAAGAGACTGTCTAAAAATCAAATTAAGGTCACAGTACGATAAAAATAAATAAATACGCCTCTATACAAAAATAACACATTTATATGATGGTGAACACGTGAGCACTTGACACCTCAGCGGGCCGGCCTATCCTGCGAACATTCCTAGCCAATAGCTACTCGACTACGCTTATCATTCTACGCCTCGAGGCCGCCCGCGCCATCGATTACATTATACGTACAAGCTACATCGGCTACTCGACGCCGACAATTGACTTCTTATATCAAATATCTCGCACAATTACAAAAGTGATCGAGGAGTGTGTAAACTGTATAAGTTTCCGTATTACAAAATTACATCTATCACCAAAAATATTTCATCATGTCATCATACAACAATTTTAAAGTCAGGCGCATCTTAATAAAATAGATCACGTGCATCTGTTACAGTTTTACTTGGTCAACAATGACACCGTCGTCAATAATTACCTATATAATCATCGGAATTAGCTAGCATCTAAAACTGTGTCTAAATTGTGAACAGCCGATCGAGTACACATACGACTCCGATCCTCGCATACACGATCTCCATTCGCACGGAAACTAAACCTCGATATATAAAAACTACCTCGTCATAAACCATAATTATCATACACTCGCACACATAATAAATACAGGTACGCCGTCGTCACCCAGGTCGCCCGCGACGAAACTCAGAGAAATGAACGAAGCGCCGATGCTGACAACTGTCGAGCGGGCGGGCCAACTACGAACGAAACTAACCGCCTGAGCGCGGCCGCGCCGCTCAGTCCGGGATGGGCACCAGCGACGGCGCATGCGTCGGGGTCGCGGGCGGCGCCGGCCGGTGCAGCGTGAACGCGTCGTACACCTGCGCCAGCTCGTCCACGTGGTGCTCCTCCAGGCACAGGAAGCCCGCCAGCGACGGCGAGGCGCGGCGCGCGCACGCCAGGCAGTGCACCACGTGGCGCTTCTCGTGCTCGCGCACCAGCAGCGCGTGCCACACCTCGCGCTCGCACGCGCCGCAGTAGTGCGACGCCTCGCCGCGCGCGCGCCCGTGGAAGCGCACGGGCACGGCGCGCGCGCGCACGACGGCCAGCGTGCCGCCGGCCGCGCGCAGCGTCTGCATCAGGCACGTGCGCATGGCGCGGTGCAGGCGCGGGTCCGACACGCGGATGTTGCGCGCCAGGTTCCACGTCAGGTGCACCATGGGCACGATGGACTTGAAGTTCTGCACCTTGTTCCACTCGTAGCGGTCCAGCGCCAGCGAGTACTGGCGCGCGGTCAGCGGGCCCACGTTCCATGCGATGTTGTTGCACCAGCCGGTGGCCTGCACCCAGTGCACGCAGCCCGCGTTCACCCACACGAGGTCTCCGGGCCGCTGCGTGAAGCGGTACACCGGCACGCCATGCTGGCGCAGCTCCTCGGGGTCCGGCCACCACGAGCCGTGCAAATACGACAGCCCGTGTCTCTCGCAGAGATCGCGCACGCCACCCCAGTACGCATCGGGCACGCCGAACCATTCGCAGTCACCAGGACCGATGTTAATATTGATGGAACAGAAATTGTTGTTTTCTTGATGGCCGGGCGTGCGGCTGCCGGGCACTTTCATGTACAGCTGGACGGTGTTCATACCCAGAATCACGTGACCTACGTGTGATAGCATATTCGCCGCAGAAGCGACGCGTGCGAAAGCCGGCAGCTTTTGTAATTCTGTAAGCTGAGGACGCCACTTCCGCTCGTCAGAGAGATCTACGTTTGTTCCGAAGCGCAGCATGCGTGCGGCGCGGCGGCGCTTGACGGGTCCGGAGCCGGACTCGCGCCCGTCCGAGTCCGACAGCGCGCCGCCGGCCGCGGTGGCGGTACCTCCTCGCTCGCGTTCCTCGCGCAGGGACTCCTGGAAGGAGCCGGCCTGGTACTGCGCGTACTTGCGCACGGTCGTGTGCGAGCGGTGCGAGGCGCAGGCCCACACGCGCCGCCGACCCGTAGGATCCCAGTTCTCATCAGCGGACTGCATGAGCTGCGTGCGAACCTCGACGGCATGGTCAGGCCACGCTTCCACCAGCGTCTTGGTGGAGAACAGGCCGAGGTCGAGCTTGAGGGCGGCGGTGAGGCCGCGCACCACGGCGATGGGGTGCTTGAGGCAAAAGTCTTGCAGCTGCGGCGAGAAGGCGTCGCGCTTGGACTCCACGTATACGAAGGGCGCAGGCGGCGCCAGCTGCTCGGGCGACAGACGCGGCGGCGGCACGGCGGGCGGCTCGGGCGGGCCGCAGCCGTCTCCTAGAACCGACCACGCTGTAGGCGGCCCAGCGTTGTCCCTGAAGCGTCAAACGTTACGTTAGTACCAACCGAGGAGGAAGCTAAATCACAGTAAAGACGCGAAACTTACTTGCAAGCATCCATTATCTGCTTGGAGCTCATGCCGATGTGGTAGGTGACAGGCTTGAGTGGGTCCGACTTGAGAGGCTCCAGCTTTACGACAGGCTGCCGCCCACCCAGCACGGTCTCACTGCTACTGCCTGCGTTACTACTGGTATCCACTGTAACCAAAATTATAACATTAAGTACAATTCTCCATTTCGAAACTCGCTGAACAAATTCTAAAACCATAAAATTATACGCCTTAATGTTTACGCAGCCTTGGGCACAGAACATAGAACTAAATCGTAATTCATAAGTATTACTAATTTCATGTTGCATGTAGGTGAGCGATTACCTGTTGTAATAAAAATGTTCTACTCAGGCAAATTGTTTGAAAATCTGGTAAAATGCCGTATAACAAAAGAAAAAAAAATTAGTTATAAATCGGATCCATATACAAATATGCATCCGATTAAGTATTGATATATAAAACTGATTGAATATGCAATTGATACCAAAAAAGCTGTTTGTACTAACGTTTCTTTTTATTCTTCATATTTCTCGCTTTAAACAATTTTCTTACGAACCATAAGCGAAACAAATTATTTGGATTATGACATTGACAGTGATAACTAAAAATATTGCAAAATGCAAAAAAAAATAGTATGAAATCTACGTGAAACGAGTTTATATTATACAAGCGAATAGTTTGTAATGGTTTACGAGTGTTTCAAATTTTAACCTTTTTAAGCTTATTTTTCTAACATTTCGACATAATTCATCCAACCTACGTAAAACAAAATCGTTTATTTTTTTCATCATTAAAACCCATTCTACTGTATTTTACAACAAGAACTGATTTATTTTGTGGAACAAATACTATAATGCATTCCTTTTTATAAAGCTAAAGATGTTTAGAAGATTAACAAAGGCGCGCTCAATCATTCGTAAGACGACCGGAGGCTTTCGTGAATCGCGAGCTTTATTTAGCAAGGCTTTGTTCGCAGAACGTTTAGCCAACGCATTATTCTCAATATTCTCGTTTTAATAGCTTCAAGATTTGGTATAATAGCAGCTTTAAAAGAGAGCTTAGGCGAAAATGTGGTCTTCACAGATGCGCGGATCCGAACGAACGTTTTTTGCACAGATTATGCAGGTAGAATGCTACGTCCCAAAAATGATGCAGGTTGTCAGTTTGCAGTAGGTTTCTCAGTCCATAATGTTATTAAATCTACTGATATTGCTAGTAAAACTTCCAAGAAGATCTTTTGGTGTTTAAGTTATGTACTGTACATAAAAGTCAACAAAAATGCTTAACGATTTATACGGCGTTGGTTGACCAAAACGAGTTAACTGTTACAGGCCGAGATACAAAAGTATTTTTAATGGAATTCGTGTTTTCTGTCCTACGGTCGCTCAGTCACTTTTTGCTCAGCTGTTCAAAATGTATTGTTAAAGAAATTCCTAAAACAACAAAGTAACCTATGAAGCTATCTCCATTAGCTCATGATGAAGATAAATGTTATAACATAGGCCATAATTATGTAGTATTGACGTTACCAAGACTTGTGATTAACGCTTTGCGAGACATTTCTTTTATAGCAGGATAGACTCTGGAAAATAGTAATAGTAATTACTGATTTTGGAACTTGGTAAAGTAATGAAAATGCATCCCTATTTCTCGAAACCGACATTATACAAGCACTCCATTTACTATTAAGAGGGCATAGAAAGCAATTTACTCACTGCTAATCGGCTCCTTCTTAACTTCAGGCTGCGTATCTGAGAACCTTTTCAACAGATCTTCGGCAAGCGACTCAGCGTTGTCGCCGCCGGTGGCGTTACCTTCACTTTTCGTCACCTGTAACACAAACATCACATTATCACCACGAACAAAACTGTTAGGGACCCTACCGATAACGCTAAGTCCTGCCGCCCGTGTAACAAAAACAAGGGAAATGAAATTCAGTACAAACCGTGCGCGCTCGCGCTGCCTGCGCTTGTCGATACTGCGTCAGTAGTTGCTGCATCAAAGCCTGAAAAAGAACATTACGATCGTTACTACAATTTCGTAGTACGATAGAGGATTAACTAAAGCTATTAGACACTTCACGGAAGCACACTAAACTTAGTCTAAGAGACCGATTTCTTTTGGTGGTCATTACAATTTTTGGGCACACTACAAAAGGAGGTGGACACGGGGTCTCCTTTAACCAGCATCATTGTTGCTCATCTCAACGTTCGGGAATCAGCTTTAACTTTAATTCAAGAACAAGAGGTAAGTACTTGTTGCTGTGGCGAGAGGTTGTTGGAGTTCTTCTGTAGGTACTGCAGAGTCTGTAGTTGATGTTGAGTTAGCGGAGGTGGTTCGTCGGGCCTCTTGCCCGGGTACGGAGGGGGCGCGGACTTAGGAGCCCGAGACGACATTTCCGCGGATATTGGCAGGTTCCAGGCTTCTTCGATTGATGGCAACTGACGACGTCTGCAAAAGATTTATTTGATGAGTTATTAATGAAGGCCGAACAGATGGTAATCAAATCCATTCATCCATCAACGTATGGCAAATATTATTTCAAGCAAAAAAAGGCCACTTACTTTCCAGTAACAGAGGGCATAGGCGCATGTGCCAGATGTGCTCTCAGGAAGGCGAGCCTCTGTCTCAGAGCGGAGTGTGACGCGGTCGCAGCTGCCCCTCCGTTCGTGTAACATGCGAACGCGTCTCTGGGCATCTGACAGCTTTCATATAAACTACCGAGGTTTGTCCACGCCGCCGAATGACCCTTGTCTAGTTGTACTGCACATATGTACGCTTGTAACGCATCCATCGGCTGGTTTTGTTGCTGATATAATACACTGAGAAAAAAAAAACGATATTTATAAAAAAATAAACTTTTCAAGTCGAAGCAATCATTTAACTACTGTCTTCATTTTTCTTACCCTATTGAGCACCAAGTGTCTGCATTTCCCTCGGATTTTTCCACGGAATTTCTATACGCAATGAAGGCGTCGTGCACTTTCCCCTGTGCCGCGAAGCATCGTCCGAGCAGATAGAGTCCAGCTCCTGACTCCGGCTCAGCGGCCACTGCGCGCTGCAAGCACCAGATGGCAGCTCGGGCGCGCGCCGCCGGTTCTCCAAGTGACACACAGCGATGGTAGAGCCATCCTACACACATCAGCATTTGTTTTGAATAATGAACAAGTAATATTTTGATATTTCATTCGAATTGCAACGAAATTATTTAAGAAAGTACTTTCAATGTCTCAAATTTTCAGCTCACCTAATTGTCTGCAGACATCTGCTTTCAAAGTGGAGGACAACTGAGGTTCCTTGAGTAATCTTTCGTACGCGTCTCTAGCGGCTTTCCTCAGGCCTCTGGCTTCAAGTAGGTGCGCGGCATGGAAGCTGAGCTCGAGCCGCGTGAAGGTGGCGTCTTGATGCGGAGCAAGGCGCGCACGGCGGAAGTGCACGGCGGCGATAGACCAGTGCCGACGCGCCTTGAACATCAGTGCCAATCGCAGGTGTGCGTCCGCCGCCCGCGTGAACCCCGGCGACACGTACAGGGCCATTTGCAACGCCTTTGTCGCCCTGCCATTCAAAACGTTTGCCTAAACCTCCCCATCGATATTATGAAGGGGAACAAGAGTTTTATTGCAGAGTGCGGACTATTGTTTAGGCAGAATCCTGTCAAGTCAATCGGAAAACAAAAGATTGCAAGCAATAAACTAAATCGTTTACATTTGAAAAGCCTTACAAAGGACTTTGTTGTCGACCGACTGGAAAACAATGTCAAAGTTACAGCCTGAACTTGACTGTCGTACAAGGTCAGACGAATTGTAAATAATAGTATAAAGAATGAGTACAGTTATCATAACAATTCTCGGTACACAGATACCGAACAAGAGAACAAAAAAAAGCAAAACGTACCTAATACGGAGTTTAAATTTCACTTTTTGTGAAATAAATCTTCAAAAGACCTATTGAAAACTATTGAAATGAACGGATGAAACGACAATGCTGCTATTTTTTTGTTGTTTCTTAAAATCTATCTGTACGCATTCAAGGCGTATTGCTTTCTTTTTTTGGTTAATATCACGCATTTTGATTTCAAAGAGCTCATTTTTGGGACAGAAATATACTTTTCTAACCTAGGTAGGTACCTACTACGAATGAAAAATGAGAAAAAAAACGAGCGTGTAATGCGTTTCGTGGAATACAAGATGAAGAATGCGGGACATCGGTGCGTAAGATACAAAACACGGAATTGAACCATAATATCCGTAGGTTATTGAGGAGCGCATCACTGTAGCGTAACGTCACCGATGCGCCCGCGGGGTCGATGACCGTCTGAGGCTCGGTCGTGCAATCGATCGGACGATGCAACACAACGTCTAGACAGCGATCGCCGTCCCAATCCGATGCCTGTAACGCTTGTATTTAGATGACCTCCGCTGACATTTGGGAGCCGAAACAAAGGAGTGAGACAGGTGCTGTGCCGAGTCTACCTCGACAAAACCGACGACTAAAATTAAATGACGATTATGTGGATACGCACACACGCGTATCCGTCAGTGTGCGGGCCATAGAGAGCTTTCACCGGCAGTGTCGCCGGCGGCGATGCTCGACATACATAATATTATATTTCACATAACTTCTTATTCACATTCATTGTTTCTCGAAATGAACTATGATTGCCGGTTGTCACGCGATGAACAAAATTCACACCTTCACTGTGCACTGAATACAAGCCAGTTGGGATATACACAGAAGAAAATAAAAGAGAATTTTCATCGAACAAGTTTCATTAAAAAACTTGAATGAATTCTCACTTAATTACGTATTTGCAGAGTTCTTCCTACATAATTTCCAATCAACAAATTACATCATTGTTTGACCTTCATTGGATAAGTTTTGTCGACGGATATGATAAAAAATGTTAATTTAGGACATTAACATTTCAACAATGTAAAACTACGTTAACTTGGTCCGAAGTAGTACTGTCGACAGTGAACAACGATAAGTCGATAAGGCATTGCAGCGAGTGCTTAATGTGCCCATACAGATAGATAACACGTTGCTCTTTGTGCGATATCGCCGACTAGGTTTATGGTTCACTACTTCACACCCACCCACGCGCTACGATAATAACATGACATGTATACTGTCCTGATAACTATATTGATCAAAATATATACATTTAGCGTTGGTACAAGTACGGAAAGCCAATGTGCTCATATCTAATATAGCGAGTCACATATATGTATATGTACATATTGTGTATTATAGCTCTGTAAGTAGTTATATGGTGCTACAGATAACCAATACATGTCCACATACACAATATTCATGTATTTTAGCTTTGCAGTTATTCGATATCCAATAAAACAAAAACACCATGACTAGTTTCATAAATTCACGCTTTTTATAACTCTTGTAGATTTCTCTTCTGGACATCTGTTTACATTTTTTACAATACATGAACCACATGACGGTATGGAAAAATAAATATCCTGAGTAAACGACGGGATCGATTATAATCCGGTTCGCTACCTGCCCGGGCCCAACCTTGGCCACTATCAGTTCACTCAGGTAAGGGAATTGTATAGAACCCTACTTATACAAACGAAATTCTTGCTCCTATTCAAATGATTTTTTTAATTGACTGAATGAACAAATATCTGGTGAGTTGTTACGTTCAATGTTATAGGATTTTAGGAGCTACCATAAAATAAAGTAACTTTGAAACAACTAAACGCAGTAAATATATAAAAAAGAATATTTTCGCCCGATGATGTCCGCAGTTATTCCTGCACAATTGTAGAACTAAAAGAAATAACCAGGAAGCATAGACTGTATGCGGTATGCGAGGTGTTTGATTTGGCGACGCACTCACCGCGGTGCGACGCTGAACAGCGAGCTATGTTGAGGCGGGAGTGCTGGTGGGCGCGGGGAGAGGCCACTGGCATGAGGCAGCTCGGCTTGACCTAGTTCTGCAGTCGCGGCGGCTCAAGGACGGATCGACCGCTATTTATAGAGTTCATTCGTCGGTCGTCATAGCACTCACTTTACATAACTGAAGTAAGCAGTCGCTAGGTGCGTCGCGGGCGACACGTGATCCCGCTGCACATAATGAACTCGCAATACTTTCCCACGGAACAGCCGACCTCGGGCAACGTACGCACAATAATAAACCTATTTAACGAGGGATGCTCGAGATTCAATAGGGCACATGTGGTGCTGCGAAATAAGGTCAAAGTCATACACTTGTGCGATCCTGATTACAACCGGAAATTATCAATTATGTAATTAATGACTAAGACTAAACGACTTTGGGCAGTGCACCATAAAGAGAATTTGTTTTCTAAGTTTGTTATGTGAAAATGAAAACTACACTATGATCTAAACAGCTTGAATTGTTGATCTACTTTAATCTAGAACCTAGATACACGGATCAAAGATAACAGAAGCAATAAAATTGAAAACAGAACCCCAAAAGGTCCTCCACATGAATAGTATTTACAATTTGATACAATAGTTCCTGTGACCAAGCGATGCAATCATGTGATACATACAACATGAACGTACAATTCACCTGGCTGTACTGATTGCATCACGACCTTGGCTCCTCGGCAACAGATTGCAATGCAAACTGCAATTGTATGCACTATATTACTAGAACGGAACGTAGTGTGTAAGTGTATTATGAACACTACATGGTTTTATTACTTCCTTCATAACAGATGCCACCTGATGTTTTAAACATAGCAACGATACTAAGCCAAACCCCGCTGATTGGAGGATTGCCTTCGTTTAATGTTCGCGAACACAATGGTATTTTGATTGCATGTACCTTACAGCTGACGGACGCACTCATAAATGCTACATTAACTTGGATTATATTTGCATTACTTGGTGGATCAGCGTTGGTACTGTCTCGCAGTCTAAAC
Source organism: Ochropleura plecta (assembly GCA_905475445.1). Lineage (NCBI taxonomy): Eukaryota > Metazoa > Arthropoda > Insecta > Lepidoptera > Noctuidae > Ochropleura > Ochropleura plecta. Next base: position 17,040,134 of record FR997723.1, read on the forward strand.
TTTCGAAAGGGATCTGGCGACAAGATGGCGCATGCCGTGCAGCCGTAGCATTGCGATACCAAGGTTCGTTGGTTAGGGCACACGTTTAGCTAGTTTGGGAAACGTACGTGCTGCCATGCACATAATTGATAATGAACGAGGGCTCGTTTATCGCCGACGTCATGCCAGTTGACCCACTTTCGTCCCATTCGATACCACTTATACACATTCAGTAGGTTACCTACTCACAAATGATCTCATGAACGCGATATTTCAGATATGCGCCGGCTATTTTCAGTAACCGCGCAATTCACTATACAGAATTGAAATTGAGTGCTCATAAAGTTGAAGCAATTCATATCCAATTCTATTTTATTCTGAGGCCAAATGGAAAATGTAGGTCGTCTGTATTTACAGGCGGAAAAATTCTATTCAGCAAAATTAGTTCTGAAGTGTATAAACTCGTGGTACCGGCCGTCTCTGAAACTTTTATGTGTGCCAGATTCGTGGACTTCACACAGAAACTTTATGTTCAATACCCGATGACGAAATAAGGTTATTTCTCGATAACAACTGTGATATTAAAAGCCGCATTATCGATTTCAATGCTAAACCTAACGTACTGAAGAAATAAAGTATAGATAAGCCTGTTATTCTATACCGTACTGTACAAGGTAGTTATAAGACGGCAGTTAGAGGCTACGCTTACGGTACCTAAGCCGGCGGTTAAAATATTATTGCACTGTGTTCGTAATTTATATGCTATGACCACACTCTTGACTAGCCATGAGTATTGTAAGTGCGCAAACACGCTGCAAGACCCTCATGCGATACAAATTAAGTTTATTTATTAGGAATTTTATTATTATTTAAATTAGCTGCTTCAATCCCCGGCGACTAACTTCAAATACGCAACAGTTCTACACATACTTTTATGAGTACCGTTTTAGCCACTAATTATAATTAACAAGCACATTGTGAGTGCGACAGAGGCCTCGGCTGGTTACGGATAATGTTGCAACAACAGCGGATTTGCATCGCGGTACAATTGCGCGTGAAAATGTACTTTGTTTATTTTTATATATAAAATGACACGAGTAGACAACAAAGAAATATGGACACGGAAGTGAGCCTGTCGCAGCTGCACATCGCGACTTACACACACACGACTTGAATACTTGATATTCAGCACGTCCATAAAATCAGATGATCGTGGTACAGCAAAATTATGCGACTTCATTACTGAACAGGTTCTTCTCATCTCCGACTACACAACTTTGTTTTATTTGCACATATTGTATAACACACTATAATAGCTATTAATATACATCAGCTGTATCTTAATAAAACGTAGATTATCGTACCAATTTCAATAATTAAAAAGTGCATAGTTAAAGTTGTAATATTTTAAAACTCAAAATGTGACGCGCACTTACATCACAAACATGCAAAGCGAGCTTCCCCCTAACATAGGAACATACCATTCTGCACTATTATTACATTACAATCGGCGGAGTGCCCTTGATAACTACCCCATACGATTCACACACTGCTCACAAGTGTTCCAACAAGTACAATACTTATTTACATGCAGCAGGATTATAAAATGTGCCCCATCCCTAATATTGCAGTTTAGAAGGGTTGAACCCTTTGAGAACGAAATTTTAAACCTTCATCGACGTCATAGATTGTTATTCGGACAAAAGCGAGGGCAGTAGCACATACGTGCATAGTAGATTCGATGGAACACGCACGGCGTACATTAGATGGCGAGCCCTCCCTAGCGCAGCTATGAAGCGCTAGGGGAACCTTTTCGATCGTTCAATAGTGACGTAACATAATCTTGCAAGCTCCGAGCCCTTTCGAATGCTACCTTTTTGCGGTCACCGGTCGCTTTCTAATTCTTATGCCCATTGTGCGTACAAAGTGACGGCGAAATTGTAAGTACAGATCATCCGTGAGAATAGCTCTGCTGCTCGATTATTATGCGTGCTCGTATGCGTGCGAGCGTAACGTCATGTTATTTCTAGAAGACGTTTGTAATATACGTTTGTTATTATACAGAAAAGTAAATACCTCGACTTGTTTAGTGGCGCAAGCTTTATTACACACGAGATGTATACTTTTAGAATGTAGCTGTATTTACAAATTCTTGAGTCTTTTGAATTAAGATATTTGGTTTTCTTGGACAGAATCAGCAATTGGTGCTTATTAAGGAAAATACTGCCAATCTAAATTGCTTAAAAATACCAACCAACAAACATACCGTGGTGCAAGAAGAAACATTTTCTGGCACATGGATACGAAATGCTACGTTAGAAAGTTTATGAACTGCAAGTCAAGCTGATTCATCAATTTTAAGTCGATTTATATGTATAGCATCTATTCGGATTATTTTCTCTCGTAGCCTTAGATGAAACCGTGGCAAAAGTCACACAAATAAATGCGAGCGGCAATCATATTTTGTACAAATAAGCCACTGCTTTATTAGTTTTAGGTCAGTACTGACAACAACACGAGTGTCGTGTTTGCCTGAAGTCATGAACAAACAAAAACACTATTCATGACGACGTTAATAAACCCAATTCACATTTGTTATCTTAGCACAACGTGCCAAGTGTGAAGTACGCAAGTAATGTACGTAACATACGGTAGTTCCTGCGAATCATTGGCTATCTACGTGATCGTCATATCGAATGATAACCGCCTGTCCAAATTACTCGGAAAAGGCCTAATAATTCTGAATTACTCGGTATTTTTAAACAAGTACGTTTTTGGAATATGTTTCCGATTACTTCTCTTCAAATATTAATCCGGCCAAAATCGTCCTTGGTAAAATCAGGCGGAGTTAAAGCTAAAAAACGATGCAATAAAAATTATACGAGTCAAAAAATAGCGCAATGATTATCTTAAAAGGAATGCAATACCTAGGTATTTATATGTCGTGTTACATCACACGACCATATTAGTCAGTCGTGGTGTAAACAAAAAGCTTACAGTGTGCTTACTCAGCCGCGGCCTTGCTTGGCGTGACGTTACGCGCCCGCCCGCTGCCGCGCATGCCGTGACGTGCTGTGATGTGACGTATGGCTTTTTTCGCGGAAATTCCATCGCGGACATCGCTCGCGGAGATTGCGAATTTACACGGACCGAGTACCGGACCCAGCAACAGCGCTCGACTCGACGGGAAAATAATGTAACAGAATTATTGGATTTTAACTAATAATAAAATACTTTTCCGTCTAGTTATAACTCTGATTAGAGGAAATTAGAGGTTGTTCATAAGGAAAATAAAACCAGAACAATAATTTTCTACGAAACAACCATGCAACCTTTGTCCTGGTAATTAATAAAGTAGGTACTTCCCACAGGAATCGTTCACTGAAAACTGCTAAATAAGTAGATTTTGTTCTAAAAAAGAATGAGATTTATCACACTATTTAGGATTTCATTTAGTATTATATTTACTGGACAAAAGGATTCGTACCTAATTGTTGTTACATTTTTACGGGCGGGGATTTACCTTTCAACAGAAAAAGTGTAGCGAACATAGAAACTAGGACAGGCCGCTTGACACAGTTCATGCCCTGCGTGGGTGGTTGCCCTACAGATGTGGGCGGGTCTACTTACGTAACTCATACAAAGCCGAAGGGCGACCGCTTGCAACAGAGCCTTTCGCAACGCTCGCCCTACGAGTCCTACGACTATAGTAGCTGAATTATTAACGTTTGGACTTCTAGCTGACATGATAAAGGAGCTCGCTTCGACTGTTTAATGTAAGACTTAAATGTTTGTTGTTAGGACACTGCGGTTTAGGAACCGAATGTTCGTGGTGACGGGGTCATTGACAGGGCGGAGGCGGGTGGCGCGGACGGCGCGGATGCAGCGAGTGCAGCGAGCGAGTTCCGGTGCACTACGCACCAGGTATAAATAGCGATCCGTTAGTGTCGACGACCGCGCGCCGACATCACTACATTCACCCTGCTCTTAACTCTGAGCCGTGACCTAGATTACAAAAAAAAATATAGACTCTATCGTTACGACAGGGTAAAAGGGCGTATTACGGTCTTACTTAAATCGAAAAGTCGTTCCCACCGCAGATGTTTGGGGTATGAGAGAGCAGGGTGTCGAGCTACTTCGTTCCTAAATCGGGACGGGTGGGTGGTCGGACGGTAGGGCCCGGATAGGGATGGGTGAAGGGGGAGAGCTAATAATGCATACGGTTTTCGGCAACTCGATAGTCGGCTTGTTGTTGTCGGTGCGCGCGCGGCCCCTCGCGTACCCGCCCTGTGCGTGAAGGGCCCCTGCGTACGTGACGCGCCGAACGCTGAGGGGCGAAGGGCGAGGAGCGTGCACCCCGCCCGCACATCTCTAAAACAGCTTAGATGCACTCGTGGCCTAGGGTCGGAGTCGGAGACCGAGTTCTCTACTGCGCACCTAATACTTGTTAGTCCTGTTGCGAGCCAATTTACATAGATAAAACCTCTTTGGATAAAACTATATGCATGTACCGCTATTTTCTTTGGCAGTAACTTGACATAATAAAGCTGGCTAGCATGAGAACCGCTGTCAAATTCCGGTTTCTCCGCTCTATGATGTTGCTAGGCGGCATTCAACAAACCACGCTCACTCCCACATGATATTATGTACGAATAATAACAGTCGTTTTGACGTAATCATTTTCACGTGGTGTATTAATACAAATAGATGTATGTTTTCATAAAAATCATTTAATAGTCTACTATAAAATAATATTTTTGTTTATTACTGGACAAGATTCAAGAAATGTCGCATTTATGAAACCTTCAGGTCTCCTGTTATTATGATTTATGTATACCAATACATTATTTTATTTTTACCAATTTGATTCTGAGAGACGAATACATTGATAAGAATCGTGAACATTACTAAGACATCAATCTGTTTTAAACGTGTACTTTAATTTACACTTTCATCGGTAACACCGGTGATTGGAAGACGACAATTTATTCATCATGCATTCAAACGGTACTTACGCTGAGCGCGCTTGCCAACGGCACGGCGGTGTACAACTGGCCCTAATAAGACTTCCTCTTCGCTAAAACTATCTGTTTATATTGCATATGCTGGCTATTTACCTCGTTTCTATGTATATAGCCGGCACCATTTTACATGAAATCCTCTCCGGTACAGGATACAGTCCGAACTACCGGGGAAGTTTGCCGGCAATGGTGAAATTAACTACCGAATGCAATTACTGTGCAAAGTAGCGGGCAGGAAAACATGTCGAGAAATTTTATCGCTTTCTACGCACAGTCTGTTTATTTACTACGAAATGCGTAGTAACACCTAACAATATTATCAGCACACCACGTTACGCCGATGCTTGCAACGGTGTGTTGCTAATTCAGACTTAAAACATTGGAGTTCTGATTTAACATAGTACTGGAGCAGTTTTATCTACTAACATATAGTATACAGATATACATAAATGATGGCTATGCAGAAACAAATGCTGAGGACTTGTTTGTGTGTAAAGGATACAGAGTCTTGAGTAGCTAAACAATATAATAACTAGTTCAAGGAGCAGCTGATGCCAAGACAGGTGTGGTAGCAGCCGGCAGGCACCTGCCTGGCACGCGCCACCGCAAGCTGCTCTAACAATTACATAGCATTCATTACAACATCACAATCGATGCTAAATGACCTGACATTACCTAGCTACAAGTCTGACAACCTAGCAGCTGTCTCCCATTCCTTACATAATGTAATGAATTATTTAACAAGCCAGCAGGGATGCATTAAGTTGCCTATCTTAAACTTCAACATTTTGTGTAATAGTCGTTATTGTACGGCATCGAATACGACATAAACTCGACCACGCGTCGATTACTGGAGCATTCGAAAATATCCATAAGAATAAATGAATGATAATGTGCCCTCGGCAAAACAAAAATAGACTTAATTTTCTTATGATATAAATTCATGGCCTGAGAATTGCAATTTTATTTCATGAGAACTGGCTGTTTATAAAATTATGTTTCAACGCGTCCTCTCAAAAACTTTTGCTTTGACGGCGATCTCTTTGTTTAAAATCTGCTACAATTATGGCTTATTCAAATCTAATTTGCGTGCTTATCCGGCTACAGGGTAGCTTGGTTGGTTCTGTTAAAACGATCTATGCAAATCTGATAATGAATAAGATAGATTTAGATTTTTATGGAGAATTAGTCAATAACAGACTACTACTAAATCCAGATAGGCTCAAAAAAGACATTGTTTTTAAGAGCAAAATATTTGGATTAGAGTTTAAACAAACTATTCATTTTACTAAGAAGAAGATGCTTCAACTTGTTTAAATCAGCAAGCTCACTTCCGGGGGTTCTACAAAAAAAGACTAGGCGAGCATATCGATGAACAAGTTTTCGAAACGTGCCTAGCAAGTCTAGTCGCTGGAGGACTCCAGAGAGTGGAATACCGTTACTGGAAGCGGTTCGCGGCGTTGCGTAGATAATGCGCGGACCGGTCCTCGACTGATAGCCAATATGACTCGTGATAACTATTACGATACCGCTGATGAATGAGATAAAAATATGGTAACTAGATTTCAAAGATATCAACGTAAAGTTCGTACTTTTTGCGTCGTCGTATCGTTTATATAATATTGATGATATGAATGTAAAATAAATCAAATAATTGAGCTTGTTAGAAATAAAAACCAGAATTCTTCCGCTGTAATAATGTATGCCGAGCTAATTCAAAATATCCAAAATAATATTTGTAGTTTATTTTGGATTTTTAGGTAATTTCTTAAGGATAAAATTTTAATGTTTTGCCTTTTGGAATTCCATTTTAATTATGATTGAGTGACAACTCATTTACCAGGAAGTTAAAAGTATTAAGTTCCTCAAGCGGAACAACCCAACGGGCAGTGGTTTTTCCTATGTTTGGAAGTAGTTCCCGACCGATGTCTTTAGTTGCCTCATTATGTATGTACTGGAGCAGTGTCGCAACTACCGGGTCCAATGACCAATGACGCAAGACAAAAGTGCGCGAATTCTGACTGATACAGCTATCGGTCAACGGATTCTAGTCACTAATAATGACTCACAGATTTCCTTCTGTAAATAGTTTTAATTGCACGGCAATGAAGGCTTACTCATCAGACGGATGCGTATGTCCAATGGTGACGTGAAGGTAATCCGCCAAGTAGGACATAGGTACCTGCTTAACCATTTTTGTAGTCATCAATGTGAATTTTGATTAGATGAGCTACGGTACTATCAAATCTAAAAGATTGTTGTGGCCCATCCTACATTTTAGAATTAAATTCACCAGACGGCCAAAATTGAAAGAAAGTCGCGCACGGTCGAGCATTCATTCAGAGTTCATTTTTAACCAAAATTGAGAGTACTTTTGTTGTATGCAAAGGCAAGTGATTGATGAGCTCTTGGCAATGTATACAATGGGTTAGCAATGGCCTGGTGTAGGGTGAGGCGAGGCGAGGCATCGCGTGCGGCACTGTTGCGGCCACACTCCACCGACCTACATTTTATGCGGCTCGGCGGCACTCATTATTTACTAGCCTTAGCAAACGCACGCACTGACCAACCCCATCATTTCATTTACCACCCGTCTTGTTCGGCCAATATTATGTCGCTTAAAATCTCCAGATGAATGAAGAGAATTGCACCAAACAGCTACCTGCGAAAACACTACAAAAAACATGCAAAAACTTTTGAAAGGAACAAAAACGCGACCTCTGGATGGGACCTGGTCCGGAGCCGTCGACATCGGTGTCTGCATTTCGGAAACAAAACACAATAGAAAGAGTCGCGTGCGAAAGCGACGCAGGGATACGGGCGGCAGGTAGAGTGAGAGAGCCGGCACGAGGGCCGACGTAAACAAACCGCGAGCTGGGAGCTTCGACCGCACTCACCATTTCGGGGATCTTCGGATCCGTTGCTGCTCGGAGCGGCCGCAGCGGCTCGCGTAGTGGAGAGCGGAGACGTCGTCAGCGAAAACAGCACAAGCACTCGATCACACAGGGTGGTTCAGCACGCACACGGTACATACGAACACGATTCGTCCCGTCCTACACTACGGTGTCGCGGCCCGCGCCGATGCAGTTTACGTCACCGCATCCCGCTCCTTACTGGCGAACGCGCCGCGAGCGAGCGAACGACGACCTCGCGCTGCAGCGTGCACCGTCCCGTCCCGCACCGCGCGCCGCCACGCCGCCGCGCCCTGCGCCCCTCGCGCACGTAGTCCCCGCGCCGCCGCCGCGCCCCGCACCGGCCCTATCGCAGCTCCCCGCGCGCCGCGCCACCTCGCGCGCTCGTCCTACGTCCGGTGAATCACGACTCACGATGTCGACATGACGGACCACAGCCAGCTTGTAGAGCTTTTGCCTCCGACCGAAATTATTATTGTAGTTAGATATTCCCGAAGAGCGACGTCCGTCCGGTATGTGATGAAACGAAACACGGAAAGCTCGTTAACATTCCTATTTACATAACACATTTTTTTCTTCTAGTCTATACGAGATTTGTTTCTTTCACACACATACATTTATTTGGAAAACTTTATTTATATCTTGGAATAGTTTGTATGAGTATTACAGCGAATTTCACGGTACCTATTGAAAGCATTCTAGTACATTTAGAAACGAAATCAATACAATGCCCATTTTTGTTTTCTTCATAGAACAGCATAATAACTTCCATACCAATTTAATATCGTGAACCTATTCAATTATTTCTAAAGCTCATTTTTCATTAAGTTAATTTTCTGTAAAATTGTGACGTTTTGGAGTTGGACGTGTTTCTTGATAGAAATTGATTAGAAGTGCCAAAACTGACCACGCTTACTATAATTTGAGTTGATTGAAACTATTCAATTACTTCAGGAGTGTTATCTCATTCTGACTATCAAATACACGACAACAAAATAAGTTTAAAAAATATTTACTAACAACATTCTGCAACAATAACCGCAACATTTAGAACTCTTGCTCCCCAAAATTATTTTACACGAAACTGTTAGTATATCAGTTAGTGGGTATTAAGAAAAACTTACCACTCAAAAGCGTTATAGTGATAATAACAGAGCCCCAATCCGTACAAGAACAGTGGGTCCTTCCAGTTATCTGGCTCCAGGGCGTAGAACTTTTGATACGCTGACATAGCTGTGAAAGAAATTGAAGAACGTTAATATTTTTATGGCAACCATACTAGCACTTTAGGTCACATCATCGCTTTAGATCAGGCGAGTCGCGCACCGAAGGTTCCAAACTTGCTACATAAACAGCCATATCTATTGAGGGTTAATTTTTCACAGCACAAAAAGACCACAGATTTCAGTACATATACAGTTCTTAATCGACACCTCCACGCGTTCCAGAGATAAAGGGTATTGACAGAGAGACGGACAACAATGTGATCCAATAAGGGTTCCGTTTTTTTCCTTTTAAGGTACGGAACCCAAAAAAACAAGTCGCAAGTCTAAGGGTGACCGGGTCTAGGACGGAGCTGGCTGCAGGCGGGGGAGGGAGGATAGGATTTTGTTGCGCTTAGTATCGGTCTATGTCTAGCAATTGACAACGATATCCTGAACTGAATTCAAAAATAAAAGCAGGGTGTAACATAATAAACGTGACCTACTACTATGGTGACGTAGACCAAGAAACTGAATAACTTTTGTTCTATGACTTTTTAGTTTTATGATTTTCAAACGTGGAATGGAACAATGACTGATACGCCTTGTATCTCTTAAAGAGCCAAGATAATATAGCCCTGTTATATAGCTGCTTTACATAGTAGAAAAGTTGTATAAAAACATTACAAACACCAGTGGGTAAAACGTGCTGTTTTAAAATTAACGCAAATTATACGAACGCTAATAGGAAACGAAAGAAGCGACTACATAGTCATTTTAATTCTCGATTTACATAAAACTTATTAAAAATCAATGTCACGCGATACCGGTATCACCCCTTGTTCGGTTCACGGATCAGGGTTACACAATTTGTTTGGCATTTCCACACGAGTATTATAATGCTGTCTTGGACTTGGGACATCTGCCCTTTCCATACTTAAGTTACGTCCTTATAAGTGAGCAGCTGATAGAATTTTCTATCGCCCAATGGAAACCAATTATTTTTAAAGGTGTTTAGGGCCATCTTTTCTTGCATATATACTATAACCGACTGATTTTTGCTACATAATTATACTACTCTGTCAAGAAAGTAGGGTAGACTGGGTACGGTCGTGACAATTTTCATTTAAGGGCCAATAACATTGTTAGTGTTGCAATTAGATGCATAAAAGATGTATTTTATTGTGAAGAGTACATTCGCCTACGTATAAATACTTAAATTATATTTCTAAGTGTTATGGTTAATCCATAAAAGCAAGTTAGAAAAAAAAGAGAAAATGTCACAACCGACCACAACCCAGGGACGGTTGTGACAGTGCTCGGGGTCGGTAGTGACAGGTTAAAAAAATACACCGAAATGGTCATCAATCACTTTTATTGCACGTGAACGATCTTAAAGATCTAGTCAGAGTCATCACAATAGGGTATTTTACTCTATATGAAAGAAATTCTAAAAATATTCAATTCAGATAGCTTAGGCAATAAGCAGTCGGAAAATGTTAAATTTGGTTAATAAAATAACTAAATGAATTTTAAAATTGATTTCAAAGTTTTCACTTTTTTAGTCTGTTGTTTTACTAAGCGAAACAGTGTCCGCCATGATTATTATGTCTTATGGTCATGTAAACAAAAAGTGACAACTGTCAACTGAGCAACTATTACTATTTTTGTATTAAAAAACTTTACATTTTAATTTTTATTGAAATAATAGTAATAATACCATGGAAGAAATAAATACTACCATATAATAATACCATAAACTATAGTGAAATATACAACTAAACAGAAAGACTAATAACAGCGCATTTGTTTACATGACCAACTGACGTCATGACCACAGAGTAACATGGCGTCAAGCGATTTTGTGATTTTACGCGCGAAAATAGAAATTGTAAAATTGAAATGCAGTTTTATGGCACTTATCGATTGAATATTTTTTTTTTTGTTTTATTTGGTGTTTTACTAGGACCCTAGGATCAAAATGAGATACTTTTTAAAAATGGGTGTAATACCGTATTGTGACAAATATAATGACAACTACCATCTGTGCACCCTAAGTGGGACCAAAATCCACATTATCCTTGGCATTGTATCCATTTCTCGCCAGGCATATGGATGGGCATATATTATTGGAATATGTGAAAACACCACACCAGACAAAATACTCTTCTTGATCCAAAGACGGTGGTGATGTCTTCCGTTTGTTTTTTCCTTTATTTTTTGTTTTTGGTTCATTTAGTTTTTCCTTCACCTGTTTAGCCCTCAATCGTTTTTCTGCATATACTGCCTTACTGCCTCTTTTTCAGGAGTGTCTGTTTAGATGGTTGTTTTTGGTTCTAGAACGTTTCACCTTTCTTTCGGGATTCTATAAGGCCGAATAGTTTCAGGGGAAAAAACAAACGGTATGACTGAAGATGCAGTTGGCTGATTTGGAATTGAAGATACGCACAGTATGGATGGTGAAAGTGGTGGTGATGTTTCATCATTAAGGCCAGGACCGTATTGATATTCCTCGTTTTACTTCTTTATAAGTATCTTCATATTTTAACATTTCTCATCGACCTCTTTCCGTCTTCCTCAAGCGTTTCGTTGGCATCTGAAAGCCAAAATAAACTTTTTAATTCTGTCACAACCGTACCCATAAAAATTGTCACAACCGTACCCAAAGTACTTTTTCGCAAAAAAACAATCATTATAGCAATACAAAATAATGTACGTACAAAATAAACACTCCTATTAATTCGCTAATGCTTAACTAATAATGAAAAAAAATACTTATAACTATATCTGTACACGTTTAGCAACAATCACCAAAAAACATCGAATAAAAATACTTACTTTTTACTGTCAAAAAGCAAAGAGGGTCTCCACTAACGTGAACGTCGCGCGTTGGCTGACGCAACACAGTGCAACACGTTCAGATCCGCATACCGCTCCCTTCATTCCTAACATGTTCCCCGCTATTCCTTATAGTTTCGTAAATATTACGATTGTCACAACCGTACCCTGGCACAACCGTACCCAGTCTACCCTACCGGGAAAAGATCAATAATACACAAAATATCTGTTATTCATCCAAATTTATTTTATCACCTTCAAAGTATGCTCCTTTAGAAACGATACACTTGCGCCAACGAATAATCCATTCATCAAAACATTTTTTAAACGCTGCTTCCGGAATTGAGTTCAGTTCTCGCCGCGAATTCTCCTTTATGTCTTCTATCGATTGAAAACGGGTGCCACGAAGTGGTAATTTGAGTTTAGGAAAAAGAAAAAAGTCATCAGGAGCCATATCTGGTGAATATGGTGGTTGCTGGATGGTATTTGTTGAGTGTTTGGTCAAAACTTCGTTCACAAATCATTGTGAACGAATTTTTCACGACAATGCGCCTTCGCACAAGGCTATCAAGCCTTGTGCGAAGGCGCATTGTCGTGGTGCAAAATCCAAGAATTTTCTTTCCACAAATCTGGCCTTTTTCGTCGAATTTGCTCTCTTAAACGCCGCATAACGCTCAAATAATATTCTTTATTTACCGTTAGACCTTCCGGTAAGAATTCAGAGTGCACGACACCGCGATAGTCAAAGAAAACAGTCAACATGACTTTGACTTTTGATCGACTTTGGCGTGGTTTTTTCGGTTTCGGTTCAGTTGGAAGGCGCCACTCCGAAGCTTGTTGACTAGTTTGCATGTCAAACTCGTAAACCTACGTCTCGTCACCAGTAACAATGCGTTTCATGAATGTTGGGTCCGAACTGACTCGTTCTAGCATGTCTTCAGCGACTTTCATGCGATTGAGTTTTTGGAGAAAATTCAGATCTTTTGGGACTAGCCGAGCAGCAACATGTTTCATACCCAAATGATTAGTTACAATGGTACGGATCGACTCGTGAGATACAGAAAGTTCGGCGGCTATCTCTCTCAGAGTTGAATGGGGATTTTCAGTCACTATTTTCTTCACTTTTGCGATGTTAACTTCAGTTGCAGACGTTGACGGCCTACCAGAGCGAGGCAAATCTTCCATCACATCTCGGCCGCTTTTGAACGCTTTGAACCACTCATAAGCACGAGTTTTTGATAAAGTCGATTTACCGTAAGCCTTCTGTAACATTTTCAGTGACTCCGAACACGAAATTCCATTGGCGATGCAAAATTTAAGACAAACTCTTTGTTCGATATTTTTGTCCATTATGAAATTCGCAATACACACTATATATGATATTACTAAAACCAGCACTGTATTTAATATAAATAACAGATGCAACTCAAACTCCGCGCCAAAATGGAAAACAGTTGTGCCAATCTAACAACTACAAAAAAAAACAAAAATTTTTATTTGAAACCATAAACAAATCATCCATTCCCGATACTTTTTTGACTGAATGTACTAATACAAAATGCTTTGGCAAATGAGTTTTTTGGTAATTTAATGATAAAATCAATCGATATTAAAATAAAATATTTATATTTCACATAGGCCTACACTTCTAAAACGTCGAGAAAATGTGCATGGTTCGGGTTGGTTGTTTCCTATGGAGAAAAACCGGAAAGAAATTACATGGTTACTCTTTTAAAATCATATAACCCACTATATTACTCCATTATAAGGCACATAAAAAACTTGCTAGTCGTCCTGTTTCGAACTCCAGCTGTTCTTTTGAAACTTAATAAAAGAAAAAATCGAATCTTTTCGAAATCCTACTGATCTGACACGATTCAGCACTGTTCCCGAGTTTAGGACAACACTCGAAAAAAAATCGATACTTGTCAACTCACACAATTAAAATATGTTTAATTTTAATTGGTAAGGTTGCTATTCACTAGATTACTGTTTAGCACATTCCATTTTATGACGATTATCCTGTATAATTAATTTTATGACTAACCCTGTGTAATTTCACAGTTTGAAACAATTTGTACTGAGAGCGCCATCTATTACGTCAAACGGGAAACACTGCCATAAAAGCCAATTTGGAATAACCACGGATTTGCCTTGATTACCTTATCATATATTAGAGGAAGAGAATAGTAGGAATTTTCAATATTAAATTATTCAGCATTAATAGTCAATGACCGTGTGATGGCCGCATAAAAAATTTGTATTAGGTCATCAGATGTATTTATGTGTGACGCATATTGTGGATTGAAATTATTAATAAACTACGAATTAGCAATACCATAAATGGTTAGCAAATAAATTATTTTATATTCAAATGGAAATTGAATGAAAACGTGAAAACCACAAGTTCTAGAAAAACATGTTTTTTAATGACTGAGGTTTTTATATATTTCATTTTATGGAGGAAAATCATTCCTTCGAGACGGTATAGCGTTTGTCAGACCGAAAATATCCACTACAAGACATAACCCCTTGAAATAAGACGTTACCGTATTACTGAGAATATTACCCAAGACTTATTAGTCTAACTGCTTCGTTGTTCTTTTTTTTACGTTGCGTTTACATTTAAATTCACATACACAAACAGCCAGACCCGAAAGAACTACCTGTAGGCCATACAAATAATTGTTCCGTGCGGGAATCGAACCCGCGATACGCAGCGTAGCAGTCAATCGGCCAGCCACTGCGCCAACGGTGCCGTCAACGTGTCGTCGTGTCGTTCTTGCGGCCCGCAAACGCTACTGCTAGCTGAAATGTTTTTGGGTGTTTATTTCAGGAATTTCCCAGGATCAGTAGCAGTCACGAAGTCTGGATTTGTTCCCGGTGATGGCAATAGGCTCGCCCCCAATTAAATGGAACTTAAATCATCATCTGCCTAGCCTTTTCCCAACTATGTTGGGGTCGGCTTCCAGTCTAACCGGATGCAGCTGAATATCAGTATTTTACATGGAGCGACTGCCTATCTGACCTCCACAACCCAGTTAATTCTGGGTAATACGATACCCCTTGGTAAGACTGGTTGTCAGACTTTCGGAACACTGACTACCTGTAACGACTGTCAAACATCTACAAATGACAGCCGGGACCAACGGCTTAACGTGCTTTCCGAGGCACGGAGGAAACTCGGTATGTAACGGGTGGTCACCCATCCACAGACCAACCTAGGCAAGCGCGGCTTAACCTAAAGATCGACCCGAGCGGCTACTATTTATTTAGCCACGAGCTCCTCTAAATGGGACTTAAATATAACGTTTTGTAAAGTAAGCCATGACTTATTGCCGGGCCTATACGCTGTCCTCCGCTGTAACAACAACGTTGTAAAACCAAATGATTGTAGAAGAGTAACCATGGAGTTTCTTGCCGGTTCTTCTCCATAGGAAACGACCAACCCGTACCGTGCACCTTCTCCCGACGTTTTATAAGTGCCCATGTAGGCCTATGTGTGTTTTTTTTTAAACTGGTTGTGTTATACACCTCTACCCAACCCTTCGGAGTTTGTAGACGTGATGTTATAATAAATGGTTCCCAACTTATTACCTACTAAGTTTGACTGACGCTAAACTGACGTCAGAGCCAACAAGGATTATAAGAATTCGATTTTCGTTTATAAGCAATAATTATTTAGTCAGGAAACACTCACATCAAACCACACGTTAGAGAAACGCTTTTTAATACACTTGTCATTAAACCGCAAAATGACGAAACGTATATAATAATAATAATAAACGTATATAATAAGTCGAAAGTCGGTGGCAAAAAAGTCAAAACAAAAGAAAGTCACTACCTCCCAGAAGTAAACTTATTTTACTTTTTTTTTGGATGTCGGTTTCTTTTTTTATTTAAGCGTTTCAGAGGAAGAATATTATAGTTAAACAAAACTGAAAAATTGGTTCTCTTCTCAGCAAATCCTTTCATTTTAACACTTGCCATGGGTCCCGAAAAAAACCACCTATATTTGATATAGAATGACATCAATTAGCTAACCATGCATTGTCATTGAAAATAAACGTATTTACAAAATTTCAGCTCAATCCGGAACTAAGTAAAATTTATGTAACTTCTAAGAATATTTACATATTCAGTTACAGGTTAACTAAGCTAATAGAGTTAATTACAAGCCAAGAAAATTTTATGAAAGTCACGAGAGTAAAAATTTGAGTATTTCTTTTTTACAAACAATAAACAACCCCTTTTGTTACCCGTATTACATAAAACCACACTTTACAAAATACTTCAGCAAGAACTTTTAACCGACTTCAAAAAAAGGAGGAGATACGCGATTTCTCCGTCGATTGTGGACCATTTAAAAAAAAATCTAATTTATAATCGATATAGTATAGGTACTCCCGAAAGCGATTCATTTTAATTTTATCTATATTGGTTAGGTAGTTTATGAGTTATCTTCAACTAGCTTTTGCCCGCGGTTTCGCTTGCGTTAAATTCGAGATAACACAGTTCCCCTTTCCTGATTTGCAGGTACCTGGTACCTGTAGTTTTTGCCCTTGCGCCTTATTTATTGTAATAGCAAAGCTAAGTTTTACCTTTTCTTCCCTCTTTCTCCCTCATTTCTCACTATAAAAAAACATGCTATGTCCGTCTCCAGGATCTCATCTATCTCTGTACCAAAATTCATCAAAATCGGTTTAGCCATTAAGGCGTGAAGACGTAACAAACAAACTCATGTTCACTTTTATAATATTAAGAATGGATAGTAAGGATGATACATATTTTTTCTTCTAATGTAAATGGACAATATGCTTATATCTCTTAAGTTGCAATGAATACTCGATAAAAAATTATACAACTGAAACAAAACATTTTTTTTAAACCAACTTTAAAATAAAACACTAATAAGACGAAAAATAAATTTAATTCTGGAAATCGGTGACAACAAATTCGTCTTTATGGAACAGTTTTTTTGCGAAAGCAAAAAAGTTTTTTTTTTTTTTTTCAAGAAAACCTTTTACAATTTCTTGTCAAGTTACTACTTGCGACAAGAAATCGTCAAAATAAGTTTGTAATCAACATTAAAGCTTGTCTTCAAGAGTCCAACGGTCAAGGTTACGACGTCACGACTTCTATTTTTATTTACACTTTTTATACCCATTCAAGAAGGGATTCCCGTCTAAGGATAAAATGACGTCAGTAAGGTTCTAATACTGCGCGCTATTTGCTTTTATTAGTAAACATCTACGAGAATATCTTGGATTATTATTGTCGCGTTAGGATTTTTCGGATGGGACATCTTTAAATAACTAGCTCTGAGCGGAGCTGAAGGGAGTGCCAGACTTGTACTGACTAAAACCTATTCATATTCCTTCTTTTGCCCGTTGTGTTCCGCGGCCGCGGTATTAAGAACGAACCCGCAGTCCCGGTATTTTTGTGCTGGAGTATCAGAATTTTCAGTTAAGATCCAGGACATTATCTACGATGGATATGGCACTGAAGAGTCATTCGTTATAGCTTTCGCATTGTATGTTCTTATATGTATACATTGATAAGTTGCAGTGCTGCATAGGTCAGATCAAGACAAAGAATTTTATACAGGGCTGAGACAAACGACGTGGTATCATACATAACACTTGTAATCCTTTAAACGTCAGGCAGAGTAGTTCCTAACAGTACACCCACAGTTTGTGTTATTTTCAAGTCCTATGTAATAGAGCCTATTGCCATCAACCGGGTACAAATCTTAGGATGCGGGCTGCTAATGAGAATGTAGTGACACAAATATGAACGTGGCAAAAAGTACTACAGCGCCATCTATGCAACCACTGAACAACTAACTGCGAATTCCTACATCTCGCAAGCAGAGTTATTCGCGAGTTAAGCGTTTATACGAGAACCCGACTAACAAATGTCGTGCAGTGGCCCACCAGACACGATACCCGTCTGGTCGAAGAATCCTCCCTTTTCCAAAGGGGATAAAGAACTTTCAACCCTGTTCTTCATGCCCTCAAAGAAATTAGTGATGGAAACGCACAATAACACTGCCCAACCTGGGACCCAAACCCAGATAGAATATACTTTATTGCACACTAAAACTTAAAACATAACTGTTTTTACAAAAGTCGATATCTTCCAGACAATCTTTGGATGGACTGTACGAATATAAAAATATAACGGGGATTAGTCACTGGATAACCTTTTGCTAATACTACACAAACAATTAAAATATAGTTATTCAAATATATTGAGAAAAATAGAAAGGGAGTCGTTTGTCTTGGTTAGAATATGTAATGAGGAGGGACGAAGCACATGTGACTAAAAGAGTGATGGATCTGAATGTTGATGGACGGAGAGCGAGAGGAAGGCCAAAGAAAAGATGGATGGATTGTGTAAGGAATGATGTGAATGAGAAAGGAGTAAATTATGCCGTGACGTCGGATAGGGGACAGTATAGGGGACAATGGAAGAAGAAAACATGTTGCACCGAGCCCAAATACCCCCTGGGACAAGGTCAGGAAAATGATGATGTGTTTTATAATATTATGTGGTTGACAAATAAGGTAGGTGTTAAACATTTTTTGGGAAATTTAATAACATTACAGGGAAAGGTAATGATTTGCAATTATGTTTTTGAAAGCAACTAGAACAGTACTCTGCAATCACTCTTGCGACCAGTAGACAAATAATGGAACGCAACCTTTTCGGCATAATATTTTTTATTGTTCTTATTCCGTTGGAAAATAAATGACCAAATTGTTTCCGATAAATTCCTTTTATTACTACAATCACACAATGTTACTATTCTACTACTGAGACCGACCAACCAAGTCGAGGCAATCGTGTATGTGGGTATCATACATCTAATAAAACCGACTGTTGTCTTTAAAATCTAAAAATAATCATTAATGGGCGTACGATGGAAGGGCGAGTACATTAGGGTGCTTCCCAATATAACTTAACTATTCGAGCCGTTAACTCGCCGTGCATAAACGTCTGTCTAGCAGTAATAGTAATAAACTCTGGTTATTACTGTAACTGGCAGCCTATAAAATATCACCGCTATGCAAAGGCATCTTACGCCAGATGACTAGAATTTTCCTGTCTTGAGTTGCGCACGAACGCAGAATGAATGGGTAAACGGATTTCAAAAGGTATTTTTGTCTGATTAGAAAAGAAGTATTTTAGGGGACTCTTTTTTAAGCCCTTTACGACAGAGAACAAAGTGACTCCAATTTGTTGTCCGTCTGTTTGTCAAGACCCTTTATCTCGGAAACGCGCACAGGTATCGAGTTAAAATTAAAACCATATACTTAAGTCTGTGGTCCCTTGGGGCTATGAAATCAACCTTCTTAAGTCTAAGCAATCAAAAGATATGGAAGTTAATGTCGCTAGTTTGTACGGAACCTTCGGCGCGCGAGTCCAAGTCGCACTTGGCCGGTTTCTTTTAAAAGCTCGCGTTGTTTTAATCACTATCATCGAAGATTTGAACCGATCCTTTAAATCAAGCGAAAGTGTGGAATATGCGTCTTATAGGTGACCTTATTCATTCACTCTTCTAAAACACACAATAAAAGATCCTTTGATTATTATATTTCGATCAGAGAAGACTCCGATAGGTGATTCCACTTATCATAATAACATCACGCCTGTAATCCCGAAACGTTAGGCAGTTGTGTGCCTAATAGTAAACCCTCATTTCACCACTTATGTTTAAGTCATAAATAGAGGGCGAGCCTAACCGGGTTCAAATCCAGTCTCTCTAGCTGCTGCTGATGAATTCCTGATGAAAAATCCATTCACACTTGGGCTGACCCAGGAATCGAACCTGGGACCTCATGCTCAGTAATTGGGCTAACGACCACGGCAAATGAGTGCAGTCCACTTGTTATAACTATTTTAGAGGTATGAAGAACAGGATGTAAAGCTCTACATCCTCTATACATAGAAAAGGGAGGATCCTCCGAACAGACGGGGGTCATGTCTGGTGGGCCACTGCCCAACGTAGTTTGTCGGGTTCTCGTATATACGCTTAACTCGCGAATAACTCTGCTTTCGAGATGTAGGAATTCGCAGTTAGTTCTTCAGTGGTTGCATAGATGGCGCTGTAGTACTTTTTGCCACGTTCATATTTGTGTCGCTACACTATAAATGATACAGAATACGGGATTTATTTATAGACAAGATAGTTAGCGGAAATCGAACCCACAACACGCGGCTGGCGCAGTGGCTGAACGATCGACTGCTGCGCTGCGTGTCGCGGGTTCGATCCCCGTACGGAACAAATATTTGTATGACCTGGAGATAGCTGTTTCGGTTCTGGCTATTTATGTATGTCCAAGTTCTCACACTAGGAATTTCTACATGTCATATAAATATTTGTCCCGTACGGGGATCGAACCCGCGACACGCAGCGCGGCGGTTAATAGCTCAGCAAGTGCGCCAGCCTGCTTAAAAAAACAACTCTGCAATATTGTAGTTTTTATGTACCTGTCTACTCTGTCTATTGTCATAATTTGGTCTATAAAATTATACTCCATGTTTTGATGTCTCTATACGACCAGCGTTTGATTTCATATCCAAAATCGAAAACTAGTTAATTCGATCACAAATCACTACATAGTATCAAACAAAGTTGCTTCCCACTGTCTGTCCCTATGTATGCTTATAGCTTTAAAACTACGCAACGGATTTTGATACTGTTTTTTTAATAGACAGCGTGATTCAAGACGATGTTTTATATGTATGATATTAGTATCTACATTGCACCTACGTGAAGCCGGGCGGGTAGGAGGTTACTTTAATACTAATAATTAAATTATTCATTGCAAAAACCAGTAATGTATTTGTACAATTTGATATATAAATTGTATCATTCAATTTACAAGCTGGCAACATAATCAAACTGGCAAAACAAATGTCCATGTGGGTATAAGGTTTATGCATTACAGTATATGCATAGTTTATGTAACACAATAAATGCAAGATCTCAACTAAACAAAACTCCAAACTTCTTTTTGTTCTATGGCTTTTGAAAATTCATAACATTTCACAGCTGATTTTGTCAGTTCCTATACAAAGTCCAATTTTTGACTAACAAATCAAGTACTCATCAACCAAAAGTTGTATAGTTTCCATATAGGAGGTGTTGCATTTATCATCTTGTATAGATATGGTTATTTGTCTTCTCCGCTATGGAGATGTCTTATCAAACGTGTAATTTAATGTTTTAAATGTAACCTTATTTGTAGTTTGATTATTATTAGAGCTATTTAATTTAATTTGACTCAAGATAATTTAATCTAATTTATATTAATCAAATTTAATTTAATTCAATTTAATTTATTTTAAACTAATCTAATTTATTTTGTCTAATCTAATTTAAATGAAATTTAATTTAATAAGTCTAATCTAATTTAATTTAATATAATTTATCTAATTTTAATTTAATGTAATCTAATTTAATTCAATTTAATTTAATCATATTTATTTAATTCATTTGTGATTTTATTTTTAATTGAGTTGCATATTTCATTTCATTTTTGTTTATTTTATTTTTGTTTTAATGTGTTTTTAATATGGATCCAGTTATCCGAAATAAATGAATTTTATTATTTATTTATTTATTTGCAAACATCTAACCTTTAGCATAGTCCTCAAGCAGCAGGTGAAAATGTCCCAATTTACAGAAAGTTTTAGGGTCTATGCATATTTCTCTCCTAGCTCCTGGTGAACAGGCCCTTTCTTCTTCCTGGTAACAATGAAATAATTGATTAGTATCTAGTATTCATTAGAAACGCAAAAGACTCACCTCAGACAATTCTAGTATTCATTCTGTATTACAAAAAGTACATAATTAAATTTAAAGTAGAACATTCTACATGGGCAAAATACAGCAGAAATAGACTATTCTTACATAGTAATAAAAAACAAT
Source organism: Ochropleura plecta (assembly GCA_905475445.1). Classification (NCBI taxonomy): domain Eukaryota; kingdom Metazoa; phylum Arthropoda; class Insecta; order Lepidoptera; family Noctuidae; genus Ochropleura; species Ochropleura plecta. Next base: position 17,062,026 of record FR997723.1, read on the forward strand.
TTATAAAAATAAAAGGCTCAATATTTTAATTGGTGGATTAACACAAGGTGGAATGGCTTTTTCTATCTGACAAAAATCTATTCTTTATTTTCAAGTCAATGGTACTTTTTGGATGAGTTGCCAGTACACCTCAATTCTAATTAACCATTTCAGTGCCAAGGACTTCAATAGAAGTTTTATTGAAGTCAAAGACTGTGAAATGGTAGATGATCTTCACAAGTGCAATCTATAACTTCTGTGACAAAATAGAATATACTGAAAGTTACATACTAGGGCAGACTAGATACAATAGTAAGGACTTAAACTTAACTCTAATTAGATCTGAGGTACAGATTACTCCTACTGACTTTACAACAACATTTGGACCTATTTTTGCAAACAGGAACCAACCCACAGTTTGAGTGAAATGGAGTTTAGTACATAGATGGCGCTCAAATAACGTATTCTATCTTCTAAAAAAAAATGGTACCTTTTTACCCACTAACAACGGAGATAAAAACTGTCACTTGCGGAACCAACCCATTTTGGCCATCTTTTAAAAAACTGTAAAGAACTATACAGCATGGTCCCCTGAACACTTCTTAAAATTAATTGTTAAACAGACCCATGACACTTGATACCTTTACAACTTAAGCATCTTAATTATGCAAACTAGAACCAATGTTAAATGGTTCCATGTAGCATAAAAAGTTACAATATTTTTATAACTAAATAGAACCAAGAAGTTTGGTTCTTGTTTGCATAATGCAAAATAGATTAATCTTGAAGGAACCATGTAGCATAGTTCTTAATAGTGTTAAAATTCAGCATTGTTTAAACATAAATATTAGATCCATTCTTATCGCTGGTATTTTTTAATATGTAATTTGTGTTTTCTGTGAAAGTTAAAATAACAAAATGTGATTTTACTTTTATAATAGGTAATTTCTTTTTTCCACGTAGGAACTTACCTAAGTACATATAATTCACTACTGAAAAATATTTTTGCTTTTTTTATATTCAACAAACTAAAAAGTACACTGGCAACACTAAACACTGTACTGTATCTGTTTGCAATCCGACTTACGTCTTGCGTCTGCGATTTAAAAAATTTAAAAAAAAACGTGCTAGTACCAGGACAAAAGCCCTCCAATCAAGAACCAACCCACAGCAGGTTTGTTTTGAGAAAACGAGACTTTTGTAAACGGAGTGTGCAAAATGCATACATAGTATAAGTATTAATGAATGAATACTTCTTAACCTTATGTGGGATACTGTAGCCTATCTAAGAATATCAGATTTATAAATTTTATAAAGTTAAAGTATATAGTAAATCGTTAAAAACCCGGTTGGTTCTTTCTTGTAAAAACATATTTTGTTACTTAGTTCCTTCTTTCAAATTAGACGTAAATTTTCAGTGTTGTAATATTTCTAAAAATAAAAGCAATTCTTTTTAAAGTATACTTTTTAATGCCATTTATCAGATGGTGAATCGTATTCTTGCATTAAATACAAAAATAGTACAACGGAAGCTAGAACCCTTAAAACTAATCATCACTATTATTATCGCCTTCTACCTCAAAATCGACAGGCCCGGTAAAGCCGTCAATATCGTCTTCCATGTCGCTACCTTTCAGATTTTTATAAAAATCTTTTGCGTCTTTTGGGATAAGATGCAGAATACTTTTTATATCTGTTAGTTTAGCCTCAGATATGGCTTTGCCTGTAGGCCAAAGTAAGCCCATATCATTTTTGGTTATCACGGTGCTGCTCCTGATATTTTTTATATTAACTTCCTTCAACTCATCTTCCAGATTGTTTCTCATAAAAATAGAGTACATTTTTTCTTTCTGAAGCACTATTTCTTTGGTATCCAGCCAACTTATTTTAGATCCATCTTCTGCCTTCTTTCTGTTTGTGATTTTTGTCTCTAAATTACGTGACGACAAAAAATCTTTTTTGTTAAGCCTGTGTACAATCATTGGTTTATTTTTCGACAGTTTTTCATGATCTCTATGTAATCTTCTGGGGTATACAATCGTTGTTGGTGCTTAAGAGCGCACTCTATCCGGCCAAAATCCGTATCATTTGGTAAAAAGCTGTGGCCGGATTCTAAAAATCGGTGATGAATTTCTTTTAGAGTGGAATGATCATTCAATAATGCTTTCAACATTAGGGTCAGTTTGATGTTTCTTTTTTGACCCCCACAGGAGTCGCTTTAGAGGAATAAAGTCTCTACACCATCTTTTAATCTTTCTGTGATATGTTTTATTAAACACGAACCGACTTCCTGCGACCCTCTGCCGGCCTCCCCTTCTACCCAAACATTACAATGCGCTTGGTCATTACTGCCTGTATGGATACCCAGATTATAATATAATCTGGGTATCCATATAATATTATTATAGTATACTTTAAAACTCCAACTAAACCATTAAAAACAGATAACAACTCAACGCGGAATAGCAATATACTAAAAATCTGCACTTATAACGTAAGAACCCTGTCGTCAAATGAAAAAATAATAGAACTTAACCTTGCCTTAGAAAAAATAGAATATGACATCCTTGGTATAGCGGAAGTAAGGAGAATGGGGTGTGAGATTGAAGAGCACCAAAACTTTATATTCTGTTACATTGGAACTACAAAAGGCCTCTATGGAGTAGGGTTTATCATAAAAAAATACCTTAAAAACAACATTGTCAACTTCATTGGGATATCAGAAAGAGTAGCGCTTCTACAACTACAGTTTGAAAGAACATTTATCTCTCTGATCCAAGTATATGCACCAACCGAGAAATGTACAGAAGAAGAAATCAATAACTTCTATGAAGACTTAAGCAAAGCTCAGGAATTAGCAGGAAACATGACAGTAATCATAGGAGACTTTAATGCAAAAATTGGCCAGCCTAAAAAACATGAAACCCTAGTCATGGGAAAATATGGTTTTGGTGAAAGAAATGGTAGAGGGGAGACCCTAATAGAATATACTCTAGAACATGGAATGATGATAATGAATACCTGTTTTAAAAAGAGAAAGAGCCGCAGGTGGACCTGGAGATCACCAGACCAAAAAACGAAGAATGAAATTGACTTTATAATTACGAACAAACCTAAACTGATTTTAAATGTAGAAGTTATAAACCAACTTAACTTCTCATCAGATCACCGACTGGTAAGAGCTAGTCTCAATTTAAAGTCAATCAAATTATGCAGGAAAAACTTCAACAATGGACCAAGATCACTAGAAACAGAAAAAAACATAAAAACATACCAAGAAAACCTACAAATAAACATTGAAAAGAATAACAACATAGAAGACAAAACAAAAGTACAGGATTACTATGACACTTTAGAAGACATCATCCAAAAAAGTCTGAAAATAGAAAACGAACCTCATAACAAAAATAAAGAGATCTTAACTAATGAAACCAAGGACTTAATGAAGAGACGCTCCGAATTACTAGCAAAGAAAAACAAGGACAAAAACGATAAAAAAGAACTAGGAAACCTATTCAAAAAAACTAATAAGGCAATAAATAAAGACTACAATAACCACAGACAGAAAACCATAGAAAAAAACCTTAGAACATATAGAAGTACGAAGCGCTCGGTTAAAGAACTAACACAACATAATACATGGATAAGAAATCTGAATGACAACCAAAAAGAAACAAAAACCCGAACAGACGTGCTTAAATGCGCAACAACTTTCTACTCAAAACTTTATAAAGGACCAATAGAAGACCTGGACAGCGAAGATGAAAAAGAAGGAATTATTACTAATCTAACCATAGACCCAATCAATGATACGGAAACACTACAACATATAAAAAAGCTAAAGAATGATAAAAGTCCAGGGCCGGACAACATCAAGAATGAAGCTTTGAAACATGGAGCCCCACTATTGCTTACACTCATCACAACTTTGTTCAACTTAATCCTTGTTACGGGAACTACTCCTCAACAGTGGTATAAATCAGATATTATCCTACTCTATAAAAAGGGTGATCCACTTAATATCTCAAACTATAGACCCATTAGTCTACTCTCAAGCTTGTACAAACTATTTACTTCAATAATACTTGGTCGGATATCACCACAAATAGATAATCTACAACCAGTCGAACAAGCGGGGTTTAGATCAGGATTCTCCACTATCGACCACATCCAAACCATAGAGCAAATAATAGAAAAATACATGGAGTTTAAGAGGCCAATCTATATTGCTTTTATTGATTTCGAAAAAGCATTCGATAGTATAACACACAAATCAATATGGAAGGCATTAGAAGAATGTAAAATCGGTCAGGAATATATAAATATAATTAAGAACATTTACTCCAACTGTACAAGCAGAGTAAAACTGGAAAGGAAAGGCGAGGAATTCTCAATCGGTAGAGGTGTCAGGCAAGGGGATCCTCTGTCACCTAAGTTGTTTATAGCCGTGCTTGAAAGTATTTTTCGCCACTTAAACTGGAAGGACAAAGGAATTAGAATACAAAACCAATATTTGAGCCACATTAGATTTGCCGATGATATTGCAATCTTCGCTGAATCTGCTACAGAACTAGAAGAAATGGTCTGCCTGTTTGCACAGAAAAGCAGTATAGTTGGCCTTAACCTAAATATAAGCAAAACAAAAATAATGACAAATTCTGTTGCGAAATCAATCATAGTAAACAATCAAAATATAGATTATGTTGATTCGTATATTTATCTAGGGAAACAAATATCGTTTAAAGAAAACAACAATGAAGAGGAAGTAGAGAGACGAATCAATATAACCTGGAAGAAGTTTTGGGCACAGAAAGAGATCTTAAAAGGACCCTACAATTTAAACCTCAAAAAGATGGTACTGGATACTAACCTTTTACCTTGCTTAACATATGGCAGCCAAACCTGGGTGTATACAAGCAAAGTCAAAAACAAAATAACAACATGCCAGCGATCAATGGAGAGGAGCATTCTAAAACTAAAAAGGATAGATAAAATCAGAAGCACAAAAATAAGAAGCAAGACTAAAGTCATAGATGCTCTAAACTTTGCTATGAAATCTAAATGGAAATGGGCTGGACATATTGCCAGATATAAAGACAAGAGGTGGACACTGAGAACAACAACATGGAAGGGCCCAATAGGAAAACGTAGAGTGGGAAAACCAAAGAAAAGATGGTCAGACGACATAAAAGAAATAGCTGGACCAGAATGGATAAATTCTGCCAAGAACAGAGAAAAATGGAAGAGCTTGGAGGAGGCCTATACCCGAAAGGGATCTGTTAGTATGTAAGATGTACATAAATGTTGAAATGAAAAACCTGTATAACAGAAAATAAAAGGCTTTATTATTATTATTATTTCGTTTATTCAGCTAAATACATATTGATTAAATTTTTAAATATTTCTTAATAAAAACATAGAAAATAAAAAAAAGAAACATTTAAAAATACAAAAAATAGTAGCCCACCGGTATCGGGAACAGGGTCCAAGCTACCGGTGGTTAGGGTTCCAGAGACAGGAACCTCCTCACAATACGAGCCGTATTGAGGAGAACTGCCTTCTGAATCAGGCCCTTGATCCAACCGCCTAAGGAGAGCTTCGACAGATGTTCGTCGAGGCTCTTGGCAATCAAGCCATTTGCCGTTATGACAATCGGCACAATGATAGCCGAGTTCACATTCCACATGTCGACAACCTCGTGTGCCAAGTCAAGATATTTTAGTTGTTTTTCTTTCTCAGCTTTCACGAGGTTCTCGTCATGTGGGATGGTAACATCGATTATCATTACGCGGCGCGCTGATCGGTCTATCACCACTATGTCAGGCTTATTGGCGACAATAGTCCTGTCAGTAATGATAGACCGATCCCAGTACAACGTGACATGGTCTTTCTCGAGAACTGGGTCGGGCACATACTTGTAGTACGGTACCTCAGATTCAACAAGATTATATTTCAAAGCAAGTTGCTGATGAATAATCCTGGCTACTTGGTTGTGCCTATGCAAGTACTCGCCGTTAGCTAGACGAGAACAACCAGAAATAATATGTCTGATGGACTCACCCGGACGGTGGCATGCCCGACACACGTCAACCGTCCCGTCTTTCATAATATATTTCCGGTAGTTGTTCGTCAACATAACTTCGTCCATAATCGCACAGACAAAACCTTCAGTTTCCCCAAAAAGGTCACCGAATCGAAGCCAAGACACGGACGCTAGAAAATCTACATCAGGTCCATGAAGAGCCTTGTAGAAGCGCCCGTGAAGCTCCTTACCTTGCCATACTTCCTTGCGGTAATCGGTAGTAAGTACTACAGGTTTGCGCCAATTCTCTTTAGCCATGGACAGCGGGGTGAGTCCCTTGTCCACTGCGACTACATCTCGGTGCATACCCACGTCGGTTTTTAAGAAATATTCCCTGAGACTGCACACCTCTCGGTTGTGGAGGGTCTTTGCGTTTAAAAAGCCTCGACCCCCACACTTCCGTGGGATGTACAGTCTCATCACCGATGATCGTGGGTGATGCATCCGATTTGCAGTCAGCAATGTACGGACTCTCCTATCCAGGGCATCGAGCTCAGTCTGCGTCCATTTGAGTATGCCGAAAGAGTACATTAAAACCGGCATGACCCAACTGTTGAAGGCGCGCACCTTGTTCCCTCCCGAAAGAAGGCTTTTTAATACCTTCTTCAGGCGACCAAAGAAACGCTCCCTCAACAATTGCTTCATGTCAGCTACGTTAATGCCTAACGCTTCCGACATACCCAAATACTTATAGCTTTCGGATGAGGAAAGGGATCTGAGGTGTATGGAATCCGAGAGATGAATTCCCTCGGATTCCATAATCTCCCCTCGTTTCACATACATGACTGCACATTTGTCCACACCAAATTCCATCCTGATGGCGTTACTAAAAGTTTCAGTTACTTTCAGTAGCTCCATCAGTCGCAATTTGTTGGGGGCAAAGAGTTTCAGATCATCCATGTAAAAGAGGTGAGATATGACCTGACCACCTCTTCTCAACCGATAGCCTAGACCTGAATCCTCCAGCAATGTGCTTAGAGGATTCAAGGCTAGACAGAACCAAAGTGGACTCAAACTGTCGCCCTGAAATATTCCCCGTTTAATCCACACAGGCTCATCGTTCCCCTGGATTTGTCGACATCCTGGATATCGAAGGACCGTCCTCCATTGTCCCATACACGACTCAAGAAAGGTGCGTAGAGTTGTATCTATCTTGTACAACTCCAGCACCCTCTTGAGCCATGTATGTGGCACTGAGTCGTAGGCCTTCTTATAATCTATCCAACATGTCGATAAATCCTTGCGGGATCGACGAACCTGTTGGCTAATGGCCATGTCGATGAGGAGTAGCTCCTTAGTACCGCGAGACCCGTTCCTACATCCATTCTGAGAGGCAGATATAATTGAATTTTTGACAATGTGTGAATTAATTTTCGCTCTCAAAATGGACGTAAGAAGTTTATAGACCGTCGATAAACACGTGATCGGCCTATAATTCTTGGGTTCCGCGGGACTGCCTGACTTATAGAGCAGGTGGGTAACGCCTGTTGTTAGAAACTGTGGCAGAGAGCCGGACTCAAGGCAAGACTGAAATTGAGATGCCAGGCGAGTGTGTGAACTACTGAGCCACTTGAGCCAAAAGTTGTGCAGTCCATCCGGCCCTGGAGACTTCCAGTTCGGTAACGGACGAACTGCACTGGCTATGTCTAAAGATGTTATTAAAATAGGTTCCATTTCTGGAATAGTTTCACACACACGCTCAACATCACGCATCCAGCCAGCCTCAGTATGACAGACACGCACCGACCAGATGCTGTGCCAGAAAGAACTCGTGGCTACATCATCCGGGCGGCACACGTCAGTCACACTTTGTTCGGGTCGCTCCCAAGCTCTGTATACCCACCTCTCATCGCTCCGGAACATGCGATTCTGCGAATACCGATCAACCCGCCGCTTATACCGCTGAATACGGTTTGCCCATGCATAAACTTTCTGCTTCAGGAAGTCGATGCGCTCTGTGGTACGAGACATATATTCTTGAGGACTGATTCCAGTCCCCGAGAATGCCCGTCTCACAAAGCGCATCACACGTGGTCTTGTATTGCCCTCCCTGAAGCAATATAGTTTACCGATGAGTGCCCTGGCCTCGTCGATACGCCGCTCGATCCTGCACTGCCAGGCTGGTACGGATGGTTTTGGTCGAGTAGCTACGTCACAATTTGGAAATTTGACGTTAGCTAAACGACATACCGCAACAGCCCCACAGTACAGGATCGAGTGCGTATCAACGAGATCCTCGCTACTTTCGAATAAATTCTTGAGCTGCGAGTCCAGGGCACACACCAGCGCCCTATTTTTTTTATGCATGGGTAACCTTGGTAATCGGGGTCTAAGTTCGGCTGGAGTGGATCGATAGTCGCGAAGCGCATCCTCCAGTGCGCTCCTCAATCGGTCGTTGCACTGGCTACTTACCGTAGCAACCCTATCATCCTCCTCTACGACAGCGGGGTTAGACCGCGGCTGCGTCACATCAATTGCTGACGCTTGCACCGCGGTTTGTGGCGTAGTCAAGATGACACGGTTGCTCAGTACTTCTGAGCGCAGCCTATCAAGTGCAGCATCGTCCAACAAGTGATTGCGTTGGATGACCCGCACCTGATCCGACAGTCGTTGGGCCGAAACGTTGATGGTTGGTTCTAGGTCCTGGAACAGAGACAGCATCCTAACACGGTACGCAGTGAGGTTAGTACCCCCCTCTGTAGACCCATAATATGCGCGCATGACATTCGCGTTGATAAACGAAGTCCATCGCATGCGCGACACATTTCCACCGGCAGCGGGGACCCTGATCGGGGCCTGTTGGCCCCTAGATCCCAAGCCCGCTGGTGGCCGTCCTCTTCCTCGTCGTTGTCGTGTTGGTGGTGGTGGTGGTGACGACGGCGGGGAGAAAAACTCGTCGCTCGAGCTCGACGCAACTGCAGCGACCGGCGACACGGCGCTCACGCGTGTAGCGCGTCCCGGCGGCTGCGAGGCGGAGCTGAGCGACGAGCCCGGAGATGATGGGAGTGCCTGTTGTTCCTGGGCCCGGCGTCTGGTCAGCATGTTGACGTATGAACTTTCATTGTTAAATTGGTTGACATATAAGCAGCTTTATGTTTCTTTACTTTTCTTGGCTTCATTTGATTGTTTTTTTTTATTCTATTACTATTTATGTGTATATATGTTTATTTTAATTGATTTTGGTCGGTTTGGCGTAAAATTATTAATATTAAATGAAAAAGAAAATTATTTGGAGATGAAAAACGTCACGTCAATTTGACAGTCGGACCACATTTTATTATTATTATACTTTAAAAAGAATTGCTTTTATTTTTAGAAATATTACAACACTGAAAATTTACGTCTAACTTTAACTTTATAAAATTTATAAATCTGATATTCTTAGATAGGCTACATTATCCCACATAAGGTTAAGAAGTATTCATTCATTAATATACTATGTATGCATTTTGCACACTCCGTTTACAAAAGTCTCGTTTTCTCAAAACAAACCTGCTGTGGGTTGGTTCTTGATTGCAAAAATGGGTCCATTTGTAGGAAAAGTTATTAGATATGCTTGCGTTTCTATTAACTATGACTGGTTAATCCAGGGTATATTTAATATTGTAGTACCTTGACTTGAACCAGCATCCCTTCAAGATACTTGACAGCTTTAAGAACAAGTGCTCGTGTTCTGCCATGTTCAGTACCACGCAACTTCAGGAAACCAAACTGCCGGCTGAAATCAAGTAATTATTTTATTACAGATGATATCCAATTCCTTTAGCTTATTGTAAATGGCATTAGTGACATGACGAAATAGGACGGAGTATTGGAGTGGACTTTAGCATCAATATTAATTCTAGGTCGCTACAAAAACCAAGAAAATTTGATTGGCAATCAATTCTAAATAATTAAAACTATTCCAGAAACACTGGCAAAACACACAAACGTTAGTAACGCCAATAAAATACTTGCAGAGAAACAAATCCTGATTGACTTTTTATTTTCGCAAGTTTTCAATACATTGAACACATAAATAGAACTGCTTTTGTGAGTTGTGTAACGAGTAGCACTTCACAAAATTAATTCAAGTTACTGAGAAAAGCTATAATTTGGAATTTGTTTTATTTTTTAGTTACGTACCTGTCAAGTTCCGACAAAACTTGCAACTCCTGAGAGGTTAGATGCAACTCTTCTTTTTCATTCATTTTCACAAAAAAAAGAGCCGGAATCTAAAGAAACGTTACAGTTTTAGAGTTTTTATCATATTTTAATAATAAGATTTACAGTATTTAGAAATAATATCACGCAAACAAGGCGCGGTTACATACGAACTAGTGACGTGACATATAACAGAAATTAACAAACTTTTTCAACTTTAATTTGATTCGTTTTGAGACAATCGATTTATTGTTTTTTTTTTAAACTGGTGTTAATTTAGTTTTCTTTACTACTGTTACAAATTTGTAATATAAGAATATTATGTAACAAGTTATCGCAATTAATACTAACGATAATGATATTTGTTTGCCGATATTTTTCTTTTCAAATAACAGAGCTTTTTTAAATCCTTCAGGCTTTAACAGCAGCTTATAAGAAAGCGTTTAGCGTTTTTAATTGTAATTGTGGTTTTCAATTGAAAATATTTAGCATTGACAGAAATGCTGCTAAAATTGATCTTCTCTTCTCTTAATTCAAAACAGACAACATTTTAGAAATGTGAATATTTCGCCAATGGAAACACTCGGTAAACATTATATCTGTTAATCTATACAAATTAGTTATTTACTTGCATAGATTAAATTTGTTAGTCTATGCAAGCTTTTTACTAAATGGATATGTTGGTGTTATGGAAAATGCACGAAGAAGGTATATTATGTATAAAGTTATAAAATATCGTGAAGTCTGTGGTTTTTCGTCAACTCACATCCAACAACTCAACTAACTAACCGGCTACCTCTGAACCATACAGAAGTAATTTCAGGTTTGTTAAGGTTACACCCATCATGTATCAGAAAAATGTTGAAAAAAAATGTATGCGACTCAAGATATTTATTTTTCATTGAAGAATCGAGTCAGTTTTATATTAAACTGATTCATTGATAAAAATCGATTCTTAATGTGTGTGCACTTCCCTATGTGTGATGCCATAAACTACAGACAACGAAACAAGTCAAAACCATAGATAAGCAAGGGTTTTGTTTTTATTTGGCTTTTGGCCTTTTTCCCAAATCTATCATTTACTGAAATAGTTAAGTTTGATCACAGTTCATTTAAAATTTATCTTAGACAAACTATTCTTACTACAAGAAACGGGTCCACAATTTATCAAAAAGAAAACTCGTCATAATACAACTAAAAAATAATTTAGCTCTCTAGATGTGAGTTTAGTGTAGTGTAGAACCACTCTATTCCTGTCATGGCGCGCAGTTGTTAAATTTCGATATTTTGGGAGCGCAGTGTTTTCGCTCAAGAAAAAAATCACGCAATTTAGAAATAATATTATTTAATCATTTTTATTGACTTTCAAAGGAAATATTCAACATGAGTTATAGAGATACGGTGAGTGATATTTTAAATTATGTTGCGTTATATTATATGGACAACATTTTAGTAATATATTTTTCCAGTACGTAATAATAATGAATCCTGCTTACTGAGAACTTGCTAAAACCTGAAATAAATATGCATTTTTTTCATATGACTATAAATAGATTTCACAATATTTCAACCCAGATCTATTTATACTCTTTTATTAGTCACTGGTTTCAAGGTTGGTGTGGTCTATACATACTTGAAGAAGGGATATCAATTTTCTTATAACAGCTAATTTATTATTCAGAGATATTTGTCGATATTGCGGCTTTGTCATCCTTTTAATTTTAATAGCATTTAATATTTAATTATTACTTTGTTGTTAAAAGTAATAGTAAAGATAGCTAATTAATTTTTCCACAGCTTTTATACCCCCGGTATTCTCGACGTCAAGTTACTTATTGCGATGTATGTACTACACTGTAATGTTCTGTATTATTTGAACACAGAATTTTTATTGAATAAAAAATATAATTAATTTAATAATAGGTATCAAGCATGCAGAATTGAATAACATATTGAAGTGATTCTGCTGTATGAAATTATAAACCAAGCTATCTTACAAAAATAAATCTATAAAAATTGGTGTTCTGATAATTATGAAACTTACATGACTAGCTGAGTTTTGTTTATTTCAAGATTTGATTTTGTATGACTTTTTCTTTTTTCAATTTTTTGCCATCAGAAATTTGTAAAAAAGCACTGCTTACTTATTTATTTTTTTAAATTAAAAATAAATTTACTAGTTTTTAGTTTTAGTTGGTTCTGCTTTATTAAAAAAATAATAATTGAGGAGTTCTGGTGAAACACAAGCCTATTTAATATGAAAAAAATATAACTAAAGAGCTATTAGTAAGATGTCTATTATAGTAATATTTGCAGTTAACACACTTTTACAATTTTATAATGTGTTTAGGTATTTACTATTAGTGTAAATTTAAATCATTTTAATATACTCTTTTTTTGTCAGTGTGTGGGGATTTTATTCTATGATTTAAAAATATTGGTTAAAATAAATTTATTGGTGTTATTAAGTAGACAGAATATATTATGAAACAGTTTTACACAAATAGTAACATTCTATTGTGTTCTCAAGATACAAGGTTGAACCAGTAACATACTCTGATCTATTTAAGTAAAACATTTAGAAACAGATGACCATGGAATTTAGCAGTGAATTTTTTATGTAATACTAGCTTTTTTTCTGTACATCTAACAGATATCACACTTGCTTATTAATATTTCACAACACTGAAATAATATAAATAATGTTTGTTGCTTAATAATATCATAATAATATGTTATGTTATCAGCAGTACTCACTATTCCCAAGATCTCATTCATACTGTGCAGCAACAGAGCAACGTGTAGGATCCTATCTAAGGACCTTAATGGTATTTATTATCGCCATATGTTTGTGTGACCCAGGCATAAATCACACAGTTGGCTGTGCTTATTTTTTCCACAAAAAATATGGTAACGGTTTTTATACAATTTCAATGAAATTGTTGTCATTTGGTTCAAAAAAATGACCTTGGACATAATAACAAAAGTCAAAAGACAAAAGTCGCTCTACCAATGGCTTAGGCTTTGTCAAATCTAATTTAGTTCATACAACTATTTTATCTACAGGGTGATACAAATTTCTTCGAAATTGTTTTTGGATTTCATTGGAGTTGTATGTGTGTAGAATCAAGCTTACATGCATTGCTTTTATTATTTGCCCCTAGATACCTACATAGTAAATTCATTATTTATTCACTGTAGGATTCAATTTTTGATAATATTTATTTTAACTTTGTTAATATGACACAAAAAATAAACTGAGGTTTTTTTTAATCTAAGCATTATGCAGAAATGTTTGGTGGTTGCTTTTCTCTATTGTACTTTTCGTAATCTTATGGAATAAAATTTATTGCAAATAAAATATAAAACGCAAAATGCACTAAATAATTATCGTCCGAAGCGATATTCAATGACCGCTCTAAAATGCGTTTAAATGATGTTTCGCTTTCGTCGTTATCTCACTTTGTCACTAAATGGTAATTATTGCAGTTGTTTATAAATATTTGCAATGAAATTACGTTGTTACTAATGTGTGTTTACTGTGCATTATCTGTTCAAGTATCTGTGTTCTGACTAACGTTTCGTGCTTTTAGACATTAACATACTGACTGTTTGAAGTTATCAAATATGGGTCAGGATTTGTGTAAATGTATAACGCTTCCCTTTCATACGCAGAGTTTCGGTTCGTCGCCGTCATCCGTGCTGAGTTCACTATCGTCGTTCCGCTCTCGCCCATTCGCGGATATCTCATACAATGCCACTCCGGATGTAAATGAAGTCTACCCGGGCCTGTATGTCGGAGACGCGTAAGTATTTTTAACTTCACGCCTCTTGCATGGCTCATACCTAGTATCAAAGACTACAATCCTAGTATCGTGCCGGCACTATGGGTACGTAGCTACCGTAATATACCTAACTTGTTATTATAGGAGTACCTACGTGATTCATACAATATTATTTATCTATTCATTTAGAGTTGCTGCAAAGGACAAGGCATTCTTACGGCGTATGCGCATAAACTATGTCCTTAATACCGCTGAAGGCAAGCGTTACACCCAGGTGGACACAGACCACCTCTATTATCGTGACTGCCCTGGACTGCGCTACAAGGGTTTCCAGCTCATGGACTTGCCCTCAACTGATATTTCAAGATATTTCCATATAGCTGCTAACTTCATCGACGAAGCAATTTCAAGTGGAGGTATGTGTTCAGGACGATATTTTGTTTTTTAGAGTCTCGGAAAAATTGGTTGACAAAAACTATGTTTATTTTTAGGACGTGTCTTGGTTCACTGCTTTGTGGGAGTGTCCCGGTCTGCCACATGTGCTCTAGCGTTTCTCATGATTAAACGTGGGATGTCTCTGGCTGAAGCATTGGGAACCGTCCGTTGTCGCCGCGACATTCACCCGAACGAAGGCTTCATCCGTCAGCTGCAACAGCTGGACAGGGAACTGCGCCTCAATCGGATCCGCTGACCCTACCGAAACAGTTCTCTTCAGTCTCTCTTCAATTATTCATTAGACGACGAAAATAGACGACGCCGGGTACGAAGTCTCGATCGTAGTTACCTCTACCATTATTAGAGGACAATCGACACTTTCATTGTGTGTGACCATTTCTATCTCACTGCTACATAATAACATTAAGATTTAAATGAGCACATACGTAACTACACTGCAACTTCCCCAAGGTCGTATCCAATTTCGTTAAAGTGGAGAACTGAAGAGAATACAACGCTCGTGACATTTATAACTTTTACACTTAATTTAGAGTAACTTTTTATAATATAGTACATACAGTTAAATATCGGTATTTTTTGGCCTAGTGGTATATTTGAGAAAACAAGAAAAGCCCGCACGTCGCCAAAAAATTACTCCAGAGCGGGTCATGGCTTTTGTTTGTGAGATTGACTATGATAATATCTTGAAAAGTCTATTTATTGTTAAAGTATTTTATAACAATTTTTTGAAATTTATGTATAGGTGAAATTCAAAGTCTATCTAGTACCTACTGTACATATTTTGACTGTTGTTTGATCATACTAAATATTAAATTAAAATTATAACATAAATAAAGTATAACAAGAAAATTATTCACAATTTTTTTTTATAGATTTGCAACTCACCTAAATAATATAATGAAAATATGAGGATAATCAAATTATTTAATCTAAAGTACCAACTTTTTATTTTGTTATTAATTTACTGTGATTGCATCGCCTTATTTTTTTTGATACAGTGATAATATTATATTTCACAAAGAATTCTACTTATATTTTTAAATATTAAGAACTTTGTATCTGGGTTATATTCTCGTGTGCCATTTTGTTTTGTATTGATAAATATTTTTATGGCTATTATTTTTGTAGACAAGAAGGAATAATTTTTTAACTCTCTTAATGTAGATTAAGACTATGTCCAGTTTATAAGATGTTGAAGCTTCTATATAGCGAGTAACTATTGGTATCTGACTATAGTACAATTGCCTAGCCTTATAGTAATGAGATGACTTCGTCGTATGCAATAATGTGTTTTCCAAGAGTATATTTTATTAATGTTAAGTTTTTCTTCAAGACTGTCAATTTTGGCACCGGAGTGATGGCTTACTGATAGTAGTGTTATGTAGCATAGCATGTTTGTCATTGCCTCGTGGGCAGATGTTCCACACTGTGAGCATTCATTGTTCGGGGACTCGCACTAGTTGCCAACACACGTGACATTTGGCTGCACATATGTGTCACTATTTAAATTCTATTTTGAATCATACCTCCCATCACATACTGTAATAAATCAGAAGACCTATTTTTGTAATACTTACCATTTTTTTTATTTATTTTAATCTATTTCTTAGAGACTAATAAGCACAGTTAAGCTAACAACTTATTTCCAGTTACAATGGTTACATGGGAAACTTGTGGTTGGATTAAAATGTGGTTGCGACTGATGTTGAACTAGTCGATGTTATAAGTGCAATATTTAGATGTAAAGAGCACCAAAGGAAGCAATCGATTGTGATATTGAATGTGAAGGAATAATATTTTGTTTAGAAAGAGAAATTATTGTAGTTTGTGAAAATAGTAAGTACCTACAAAATAATAGTTTCTATTTTTTAGCAATATAATAAGATAAGCTGTTATTTATCGACTTAAATTACTATGGCTAATTCCAGAGCCTTGCTAGGTAGTTACAAAATGATAGATGAGTCATGTTATCCTTAGTACATTATACTGTTAATGAAATGTTACTTTGCTATGTGTCTAACACATAGAATATAGGGTAAAAATTGCATATATTATAAAAATAATACCTAAGAAATATGTACCTGTTAAATACGTTATAACAGTTTAACATATTATTAATAAAAAGAACACTAGGCTATTTGTTGCATTAATAGCATCGATAATTTATTGAATTGTAAAATGAATAATAATATACAAAGTATTTATCAAAAATAAAGTTATTTATTAAAACTATTATTTTCTTTATTTGTTTCGCAAAATTTACTAATTGCTAATTACATTTAAAGTGCATAAAAACAAAAAAATAACTTTATAGAATAGAAAAAAAAATATCTGTGTAAAAACATGGTTTTATAATGGGGGTTGTTTTACCAAATAATAATTATTAGAAAAAGCGTAGAAATGTAAGAGAATTTTAATAGGTTTCAATTTATACTAAATCTTTACAATAATAGGTGAATTCTTTAAAAATATACCTGTATTTAAGTAGATGACATGACGAAGAAACATGAGTAAAGCTGTTGTTGTTATTATAGTAGGGGAGCCCATGCGGGGATTTTGGGATTTACTAAAGCGCGGCAGATTAATATACAGGGGGATACCTTGTACCCGGTTAAGTACCTCCACAAAACATGAGGCCCATATATATAAGGCCGCCCGTGAAGGATACAGGATCAGATTAGTAAAAAAAAATTGACCATCAGAAATTCTCGAGCGCGTCAGATTAAGGTAGGGTGAGTTAATTACATCCTAAAAAGTGTATATTCCACTAATCTGACAATTTGAGAGTGACGTAAAAAAAGGGGAGGACAACAAAGTTGTATGGCAAAATTGTGGTGTCTCCTTCCACAAACGCCATTAAATAAAAAATTGAATTGAATTGAACAAAGTTGTAAAAAAAAACGTCATCTCGACATTCTCGAGCGTAGCTAATTTTTTTTTTATTTTGAAGGAAATAATAATGAAAAATATATAATCTGACGATTTCCGCAAGCCGAAATAACAAAAATTCGTCGATAAAGTTAAATCTCAAAGCATTTATTTCAATGCTTTGAGTGCGTGCAGCTGCGTGATGCCTACATTTCCTTCTCCGCGTTTCTATTCCTCTCTCAGTCTTTCTCTATCTATTACTCTCTCACTCCGTCCCCACTCTGGTTTCTGCTGCCATGACGCCATCAAAGACTCGTTCGTGGCATACTGTTAACAACTAAATGTTTAAAATTTTAAACAATTCGGGAAGTTATTGGTTTTACCCCGTTTTGCGAAAATCGAGTTTTCATCGGATCTTGACGTTTTAAGGTCATAGGAAGCTTCCCTGACTACCCCCGTGATGTTATCACTATGTCTGTATGTATGTGTGTGTGTGTGTGTATGGGTATGTAACTCGCTTATAAATTTTGAACGTCTAAACCGATCGGAATCTACTAAACGGCGTTCTAAAGATTTCCCTCAAAATTAGATTTCCTGTGAATTTGAAATATCTCAAAAAAAATAAGATTTTTTTTTTGAAAGTGGTTTTTTTGGAATAACTTTTAACCGGCTTTATCGATTAACTTCAAAATAATCCTCCTTTGAACTTGAAAAAACACGTCGATCGCCACCAAGCTAGTTAAAATCGGTTGATTCGTTCGAGAGATATCGTGAACGAAAGAAACCCGAAAAAGTGTTTTTTCGGGATTACTCCGAAATTTGTGGTTTGATCAATTAGAATTGCAAAATTACTTATGAGGATGATAAAACTGCGTCGAACGCCAACCGCGTGAAAATTGCTTGATCCATTCAAAAGTTATTGCGGTTTGAAAATTCCAAAAACAGTGTTCTATGAAACTTCTATCAGACTTTCGAGCTGGGAGAGCTCAAATGCATAGAAATATTATTTCTTTGAACTCAGCGAGCTCAAAATTTCACTTAAGTTATATTTTGAGCTCAAAAATGTCAAAAGTACAATTTTAAGCGCCCAGGAATGGAATTAGCGGGATGTTGCAGGGATGGCCTTTAAGGTGAACCGTTTTTCTATTTTTTTTTGTCAAATCTATTTATTTATTTATTAAAAAGGTCACCAACAGTCAGATCAGGCGAATCCCTCTAGATAATCGTCAGATTATGAGACAGTACGTTTAGAACATAAAGATGAACCATATAATATATCTTAATCTGACGCGCTTGAGTATTTCAAAATGGCGATTTTTTTTTGCACATTATGAAAATGGCCGCGAGTTTGCGTCCCATCGAAATCGTCAGATTAACTAATGAGAGCTTTTATTTGGTGCACTTAACACTCCCTTAGAAAATCTGACGCGCTCGATTAATTTTTTTTTTTCATTTTCAACCCTTAAATACAACCACCCGCATCATGCAAACGATCAGATTAACATACGTACATTATTAAAAATACGTAGGGCATTGATGCTATCAATATCTGACGCGCTCGAGGATGTCCATGCAACAGTTTTTTTTTACATATTTAAAAATCTATAGCTTCTTCCCCTACCGATGTAAAGGTATCCTTACTAATATTATAAAAGCGAAAGTGAGTTTGTTTGTTTGTTTGTTTGTTACCTCTTCACGCTTTAATGGCTAAACCGATTTTGATGAATTTTGGTACAGAGATAGTTGGGAACCAGGAGACGGACATAGGCTAATATTTTTTTGAAAAAAGTGGGATGTGAGGGAGAAAGAGGGAAGAAACGGGAAAACTTAGCGTTGCTATTACAAATCAATAAGGCGCTACCGAATTTAACGCGAGCGAAGCCGCGGGCAAAAGCTAGTAATCATATAACATTTTTTTCTTCTTATCATCTAAGCTTTGCATCCCAATAGGTCTCTACGACGCTCGAGTAAATCCCCATTTAGCATCGTGGGCTCCCCTACCATTATAATGTTCTTGTTGTCCCCTCTTCATCTGTCCTGAAAAGCTATGTGCAAGGTCAGATAGTTGCGGTTCTCTACGTATATATTATATACCTACCTTCAGTGTGGCGATCGGCCGAACTGATTGTTTGCCAGACATACTTACCCTCTGTCCCGAGCTTGGCATACCACGCTCGGGGCGCCAGCGCTGATCTTGCTGTATGTCAGGGTCAGTATTTCTACACAGTATTCTTACGTAAGTTTGAAACACAAAAAAAGTTGAATTCCGTATCCGTTGTTGGCACCGAATTCATGGTGTTTTTTAAATAGGCTTTATAGATTAATAAACACTTTACAACCTGTAATTAATTATTATCAAAATCATTTACTTATTAGTACTTTATTCGTCATCTGCCTAACCGGATACAGCTAATTAAATACCCGTATTTTACATGGAGCGATTGCGTACCTATCTGACCTCCACAACCCAGTTAGTACTGGGTAATACGATACTCCTTGATAAGATTGGTTGTCAGATTTTCGGGACACTGACTACCTGTAACGACTGTGAAAGATCTACAAATTACAGCCGGGACCAACAGCTTAACGTGCTTTCCGAGACACGGAGGAAACTCGGTAGGTATGTAACGGTTGGTCACCTTTCCACAGACCAACCTAGGCAAGCGCGATTGATCCGAGCGGCTGCTATTATTTGGCCACGAGCTCGTCATTTGACTACATTACCTATTCATATATACCTATATAAAATAGTTGCGGAAACGAAGAACGATATTTCATCAATGGATCACCCTGTATAAATTTGTACAAGATTCCGTATTTTTTCTTTAGGTAGGTACCGATTTATTTTTAACAAACCCGAGCAGTACCTAACCCAAAAAAATATCCTACGCACCGTACTGACGATATTTAAAAGACCAAAGATATAGGTAATAACAATACGGGAAGTACCGCATTATAAAATAAAAGCAATTACTACCCACGTATATTGCTGTCGCTACTACTTACTAGGGGACAGAGAGACGTTGAAATTGGCAAGGAAGTAAGTAACCTGTTTGAAAATAAAAAAAAAATCTAAGCCAAATAAAGCTAAAAATCAAAGATCTTAGATTTTGCCGCCCCTACTTTTTTCATCATCAGTCAAGAAAAGTGGCAAAAGGGTAAAATATACACATACAATCTGAAAGCCAACCGTCCACGGAGCCATCAACCATTTCATGTACCTACCTATTCTGTACATACATAAATCAAACTAAGTTACTTTGCTGGAAAACGATTTTTGGGATGAAAAGTCACGTTATATATACCTACGATACGGTAGAAGAGTCAATATTACGCTAATATACCATTGTGCTAATATACCTATGCATTAAATTGTACGGGGTTCAAGAAGGTACTTATTTAAAGTAAAGTTATAATAATAAAAACATGGATTTATAAGAACCTGTGAAAAGGTCTTTCTTTGGCATAGGTATGGCTTTTGCCGTCACTTCCGGCATAATCTCATACAATGCGCAAAGTACCTAGGTACTGTGCTAGCCGTGTGTACCTATATTTTAATAGTTCAAAATATACACAAGGCTCGTATATATCGTTTAACACGCAACTAGGTTGGTTTAGTAGGATAGTCCTGATGACGATAACTGTTTCTGTGTTTTAGTTTCGCCCCTCTAGGATACGCTCGCTTCCCGCTCTCTAAAGGCGAAAGGCGCCGCCGCCGCCGCGCCGCGCCGCGCCGCCCGTGCGGAGCCATGCCCCTCCACGGCCCCCACGCTACGCTAGTAATTCAAGGTGCAGTCGAGTCGACCTTTAATGGTAAATATGGCATTATGTGGACGTCAATGTGTAGGGTACGAGCCGTACGGTTGTAGCTTGATGACCTCTAAAATCAATCGATTCGCCTGCCGAACCATGAACTTTTATAGCCAGTGACGGCAATAACTTACATTTATGAAGGACGAACCCGGCGCAGCGCAGAGTAGGTATCTAGGAGGTACCACGGTATCTACGGGTGCAATAGACTGTTTAGTAGGTAGTAATGATTTATAAACTATTACTTATGTAAGTATGACATCAGCTAGCAAGTATTTAAATATTGTCTTGTCCTTATAGTCAAATGGCAGGCGATGCAGCAAACAGCAATGCAAAATTCTGAATTCCTTCAGTACAATCAGCAACAAAATGATAACATTTAATTTCTTAAAACCGAAATCGTTTAAGTGAAATCAATCAATCATACGATAATTTAAAAACCGACTTAAAAAAAAATTACTAGGTACTAAAAAGTGGAAAATAATTTTACTTCCGGAAGTCAGTGACTTCTGTACCTATGTTTCGTTGACTTTTTTGCCACCATACAGATGTAGACTTTTTCGAACAATAAAATAATTATGAAAATTGGTTCACAGTTGGCAGAGTAATTGGTGAACATACATAAAAAAAAACGTTGAACATAGAACCTCCTCCTTTTTTGAAGTCGGTTTAAAATATTATTAGCTTCTGTGTAATCAATATGACGAAAAGTTTGAAAAGTAGGCAATTCCTATGAATTAATCTTAGCAAAGATCCAGCTTAAATCTACTGAGTACATTGCATTACGGCCAGAGGACCTGAGGTTTCTATATCTTGCATGTGGCTGTTTATTGTGATATTATTTTAACATTACTGCTCAAAAAAGGACCTAGTTTGTCTGAAAGATACAATCATAATTATCATCATTGTTTGTCGGTAAGCTGTGGTGGAATGAATTAGAATTTAAATAATTTATGTTCAGTTTGACTCTTAGTTATAGCCTTTTTATTAGGCAAGGGAAATCATCAAACAACTTCCACAATTCTGGGAGTGTCAGACTATAAGTAACTAAAACCCATCCATGTTCCTTCTTTTGACCTGTGTTCTGGGGCTACAGTATCTCTTCGAAACAACCCACAACCCTGGCAGGAAAGTTATATCCTTAAGCACTTATCTGATAGTAGGCCAGGTGAAACCAAGAAAGCTTTTGTAGGCAACATGCACCTGCTCGTTCACAGCACAGCAGTAGAAAGAAATCTACCTTGTCCTCAGTATTGAGGGAACAACAGGGTTTCAATAAGTAAAAATATAGTTAAATGAACCATGTTTTATTAATTACTACAATATTCTATACTAATACATAAGTTGGATTACAAATAAGGGCGATTCATTTCTGTTTTCTTGGCTTTCTTGTCTCTAGCCCTGGGCCACCATCTATGCTCAGTTGTTAAGGTTAAGGAAGACAGCTGTTTCCTTGCTATCTCAGGCTTCAAATCCTTGAATACTCTGTAAACTTCTTGTCTATCGCTCATTTTTAAAACCGTTTTATCAGTAACAGTTTCTTCTGGGAGAGGTCTTGAGTGTTCATAAGGAAATTCTTGGTCTTTATGAAGCGCGACGATTGTTGAACCATCATCAGTTATAACGATTTTATTGTAGCATCTTGCAATTATTTCTCTTGGTCTAAACGCTACTGCACGAATTAAATGAGCCATATTAATGTTAAATGCTGAGGAAAAGATTAAAATCCATCCACAACATAACCTAAAAAAATTCGTATATTTTTGACATTGACAATTAGCCCCCGTAGAGCGGTGAAAACCGTTTTCTTTGGAAGTAGTGTAGAACCAACATTAGTCGCCTAAAATGTGACCAAAGACAATCGAGAGAAATTAAGTTATTTTCTTGCATAATCGAGAATTTCATCCAATTATTTTAACATTCTAGAACAATGACAATCATCAGTATTTTTTACTCTGTGGAAAAATGACATGTTCACTGACAGTGACAAGACATTTCAGTTGTAAAAAGAAAACCAAAACTCCGCGTGAAATGGCTTTTTCGTAAAATATTGCGTTTTCGGTGTTCAAGTGTAAACAATGGAGTTCCCAGCCACACCGTCCAATGCTTCGGATAGTAATGAGTACCCAAGCACTACACGATCTCCATTTCATAATGCGCCAGACGACAATAAAAGACGCAGGTAGTTTTTATTTAATTTGTTAAAAATCCAAACAAACACGCCTATCAGATTGTTATTTTCATACTTATCATGTGATTTCACGTTACAGTTCTTCAAGATCGATAAAACGTAGGCGTTTTGATGATGAGTTGGTGGAGTACAGTGGCTTGCCTGGGTCATCACTTGGGAAAGGGGACAAAAGGATGCGCACACAGTCGTATACAAGTCAAGTGTTGGAGATTCCGGTAGCCAGCGTGCCCACGCCCCCTGCGCATCCGCCTCCAGAGCGTCGCAGAGCTTCCAGTAAAGTGTCTGCTGGAGGGAGCATTGGTCGAAAGATACGACGTAAAGGCCAATTGAGTCATCTTTCGACTAAAGATCTGGGACGTTGGAAGCCCACTGATGATCTTGCTTTGATACAAGGTGTGCAGCAGGTAAAGACTTAACCATCTTCTTTCACTTTTTTTTATTTCTCCAATTTTAATTTCAAAATTGGTGAAAAAAAATTTAAAAAACAAATGAAAAAAATAGCATTGGATTCGGCTACCATCATTTGTATAAATTGAAAAGTTTTAACAAGTTAATTCTGTTTCCAGACCAATGACTTGCGCATAGTCCACCGTGGAGTGAAATTTTCCTGCCGCTTCACAGTCAGCGAGCTGCAGTCTCGTTGGTATGCCCTGCTGTACAATGCAGAAGTATCACGGGTGGCTGTAGCAGCCATGCGTAACTTGCACCCGGACTTGGTAGCAATGGTACAGCAACAAGCACTGTACTCAAATGCTGAAGAAGAACTACTTGGCACAATACCAATGGTTCCTGTAAGTTATTATTTCAATAAAACCATCCATATACAGTGTGGATTGAGCTGTGTCTGGAAATAGGCCTCTTTATTAGTTGTGCCAATCTCTATCCTTGCAAATTATTCTTACACATACATACTTAAACTCACATTTAACACCTTTTTTACAATGGTGGACAGAAACTAGTAGACTGCCATAGCTATCGTTTAGCCTACTTTTCTGCTCATAACAGGTTAAATGCCATACAACACTAATAAATCACAAATCATTCAAATATTATTGAGGTATTTTATAGAAATTATGGACGTTGTACCTAGTTGAAAAACCCATAAATTCAAAGTACTTACAATTTTTTTGTGCCAAGTGTCTAGACTGTACTTTGGGGCCACGTGGTTCACTTGCCTTAATAAATACAGTCGAAACTGTGTCCGTAACGTAAAACGCACTTTCTTGTATACTTTTCAGAAAATTCCTTTCATTTGATACTATGGCAGTGCATAAAAAAGAACTACATAGTCTATCATCTTTGGGAGTCTGCTGCATTGGATTTAGAATGACATCACTAGCCATGAATTGTCTCTAATCTATTTTAGCATAAAATTATCATCTATTATGTTTTTTTTATACTTTGGTATAAAGTTCTAATTTCTAATTTTTTCTTTGTTTGCAGTCTTCTCTCCCACCACTGGAAAAATTTCAAGAGTTGTTGGACCAGAATCCACATGTGTTCTATCCATCCAGGAATGCTAAGACTTTGTTGGCACATTGGCAGCTCCTGAAACAGTACCATCTATTGCCAAACCAGACAGTAAAACCATTGCCTAAAAGTAAGACATCTTTGATTGAAAGAAGTTTTTTTTTTATATTATCAGTCATTAATGAGGTTGTGTCTGTAATTTGATTTTGCAACTTGTTCAAAAAAAGAACAATTTGACTGTCACTGGTTTATGAGACATACTTACACACGCTTTTTTCCGATATGCCACCTGCTACAATACTTATATACTCCACTCCTTTTGCATCAGGATTTTGATGTGGCAATCACAGATTATTGTATTAATGTGGACAATCCAAAAAGAGTACATAATCCTTTTGCCTTGCCCAAATTCAGGTGTAAAGATCTTAGCAAATGATGTTCAGTGTGTTCTGCCTATCCTCATGGCAAAAAGGCTTGAGTTTACATATGTATCACAAAAAAAAAATAGTTTTTCCACAGCATATTATGGTAGCTGCATGCATGTTTTTTTTAACGCACCCCATTTTATATTTCTACCTCACTAAAATTTAATTTAATATTTTTCTATAATATTGCAGCCTCATCAGAAGCAATGACTTTCTCTGATGCTGAAGAGACAATGAATGACAATGAGTTGCCAGACTACAAGGAAGATGGCACAGATATTGAGATGCAACTAGCTGACAGGTACATTACATTATTACTACCAATTTATTGAATAATTCCAGAAGGTCCTATGAACAAACCTTCAGATGCCTTGGGATTAGGGGCAACCATGGTATCCAGCCCTACTCTTTGCCAGATGGAGTTAAGTCCTGTCTGTGAAATCATTAGATCATTCTATCAACCCAAATTCAGATTAACATAATCAGACCATCCCAAAGTTATTATTAGTCCAGATTAGAACAACTTAAAATCCTCAAAATATACATTATAAATGTTCAAAATATGCATCATAATCATATTTGAAATATGCAACACATTTAATATATAAAATTCTCATGTTGTGATGTTTGTTACCAAACTCTTCCAAAATGGGTGGATCGATTTGTATGCATATTGTGTAGGTCTGAGAATCGGCCAACATTTTCAAACCTCTAAGTGAGAAGGTGACCTGAGCAATGGGTAAAACCACTGGGCAAAGCTAGTAAATAAATAAAAATAGTTCATTTATCTCATCAGTTTAGTTCTTTAAAACTTAAATAATTAATTACTGTTCTAAACAATTTGTCCAATGAGGTCAAAGGGCACCATTTGAGTTCGTCCTTATTTCCAATGCACATTATTCCAGTTTGATACAGTTGAAATTAAAAGGAAACATGCCCATGATATGGACAACATTGACGGCACCGTTGGCGTAGTGGCTGTGCGATCGACTGCTGCGCTGCGTGTCGCGGGTTCGATTCCCGCACGGAACAAATATTTGTATGACCTGCAGATAGTTGTTTCGGGTCTGGCTGTTTGTGTATGTGAGTTTAAATGTTTGTAAACGCACCCACGATACAGGAGAAATTCCTAGTGTGGAGCAAACTTTAAAAAAAAAAAAACAATCACTGGATATTTGCTAAAATATGCAAATTAGTAGATAATCTGATGGCTAGCTATTACAGTAACTGAACTCCTACAAAGCCTACACTATACTACTGCTATACTGTATAGTATTATTTAGCGTGTTGTTAACTACAATTTAAAGTTCCACACTAAATCTCAAATCTGGTCTTACATTTCAGAGTGGACAAAAAGGACATCCGTCTTCTGGAAACTTCACTGACGCGTTGGCAGGTGTTGGTGCAGTCCCTGTCAGGAAACTCCACGGAGCTGGATAAGAACACGCTTGCTGTGCTGCGTGGCAGGCTTGTCAGATTCCTGATGAGGTCCCGAGAGGTGGGTTATGTTGCTTTATTTATTTTTAAAGTCCGTTCACACAGTAATGGGTTATAGATGTATGAGAAACGAGATTGTGAGAAGGTCCTCATGTTCCATTGATAAGGCAGGATCTTCCGGCCATAAGGATGTTGTTTAGCGATTTCTTGGGCCGTCAGTTATCTCACACACACACACACATGATAACATTACCATTGGTGGTCTATTATTATATTGGGGGTCTATTGTCTAAGTCTTTCAACGAAGGTTCGGATCGAAATTAGTTCGATAATTCGAAATGGAATGTACTGGTCCTGCCTTGAATATGATATTAATGTGAATAGACCCATAACTATGTACTTACTGTAATCAATGGAGGTAGTTTATTTAGTTGTATTTGTATTGCCATGTTAAATATAATAAGTGTGGCAGTACTATTTAATGTTTATCGAGCACATTCACATCACTCTTGGATTGCTGCAATGCTGATACAGGCGTATGATCGCCAAGTGCGCAGAACAGGGCATGCAGCACAAAATGGAAGGGCCATTGTCTGTAAATGACGCATACACAATTGAAAGAAGTGGAAAAAGGTGTTAACTAGTATTTGCTAAACGCACTACTACTACTAATTTTAAACTATTTAGTTTAAAACTATTTAATATAAAATGCGTTTAATAATTATAAATAATCAAATCATATTATCAATTAAATCTAATAGTTATAAAATATAACAAATCAATATTTAGAATATTTATGTTGATAAATATTCTAAATATTGATTTGTTATATTTTATTTCATATTTAGTTAACACCTATTTTCATGCAAAAATGTCGGATTTTTGATTTTGTTAGATAACACCCTTGTAGGGATTGCAATCCGGCGTCATTTTCAGTCCGGCCGGAGACGACCGGATTCCCATCAATCGCTTTTTAGTACAAAATAAGTGAGTTAATCAAGTGTCACTGCACTTATATGTAGGTAGTTTATAAAAAATAAATCACAAATATATAAAATCGACTTTATTTCGTAAACAATGTTAAGACAAATAGACAACAAGAAAACAATTAAAATATAGTAGTGTAGGTAACTAGTAATAATTTTACGACGTAACGAGTAGCTCAGTCTTTCTAGATTTCACTTTCACAGATAGATCAATTTATAAGTAAAAATATTAATTATCAAGTAACTTTAATATCTAATAGATACAATTAACCTTACGTAATTAACTGAAATGAGATCAAAATCATTATTAAAGTATTTGAGAATGCTAACAAACAAGTCTCATAGGTATTTATGATTATGACAGATACCATCATTATTTGATGAATCTGTCGAACGAATAAATGGCAAAAATATCACAATAATGAGTTTAGAACTCTTTAGTTTAATCAACTTACGATAAATAATTATTTGAAGTAATAATTGTAAAAAAATATAAGAAAGTATTAAAAGAAAATCAATATTGATTTTGAAAATAAGATCGTAGGAAACAAATATTGTTAATTGTGTCATCAGCTAAACGACTTCTAATAGAGCTGCAAATATAGCCTTTTTTTATATTCCCACAAACTGCTAGCACCGGATCCGGTACCAATATACCGGATCCGAGGACCGGATCCGGTATATTGGTACCGGATCCGGTAACCATTAAATAATGCCGGATCCGCCGGATTACCGGATCCGTTTTTCCGGATTGCAATCCCTACACCCTTGCCCACTTAACCCTTCAATTGAGATCTGAGCTGATTGTATCGTATTGTGGTCTCTGTTTCGACGAAACTAAAGCTGTATTTGGCTTGTACGAAACCGAAGGTATAATTATTGTGATTTTTAACTTTAGTTTTATCAGGTTTATATCTGGTACTTTTAGAATCTCACGGGTGTTAACCTATTATTATATTATCGAAACTATTTTGATATATGTAGATTAATATTTGGTTTCGGTTTTAGCTTTCAAACTGGTTTCGGAACTACAGACAGACTAAGATCCGTCTCCATACTTAAGTGCCTCGAATGTAATTTTTTTGCAATCAATATTACTCACATAGATAGTAGTAGTACCCCATCTAATAGATAATAGGATTGTTCCAACCATGTTCAAAGGCTGTTTTTGTTTATGAGTACGGATGTAACTCACTGCAGGGCAAAAGCCTTCCTTCCTTCCTCCCATTTTGCCTGTCGTTTGCTATTTGAGCACGATCCTTTTGTAAAAGTCCAGCTCGTCACGCCACATCTCCTTCTAGGCCTACCGTGACGCCGGGTGCTGTTGTTCGGAACAGCCATTTATTCCTCACAAAATCTATGTCCCTTAATATTCAAGAACCTTCATAGTGCCTTCCGCATAGGTTTAAAGGTCTCTTACATGAATAACTGATCATTTCATCTGCATCGCAATTTTATTTTAGGATAAATTAAAATATTATCCTTGATCAATTAAACCAACAGATATGTATGTGTCCATCCTTACTAATATTATAAAAGCGAAAGTGAGTTTGTTTGTTTGTTACGTCTTCACGCCTTAATGGCTAAACTGATTTTGATGAGAATGAGGGAAGAAAAGGGAAAACTAAGCTTTGCTATTACAATCAATAAGGCGCAAGGGCAAAAACTACAGGTAGCAGGTACCTGCAAAACCTGGAAAGGGGAACTGTGTTACCCCGAATTTAACGCGAGCGAAGCCGCGGGCAAAAGCTAGTACTACATAAAACCAGCCAAGTGCACCAAGAAGTTCCGTACAAACTTGCGACATAAACAGGCATATCTTTTGACTGCATAGAATTAAAGGGTTGATTTTTCACACACAGTTTCGAGGAACCACAGACTTGAGTACCTATATAGTTTTAATTTCAACTCGATACCTCCTCGCGTTCCCGAGATAAAAGGTCTTGACATACAGGCAGACAGATGGATAACAAAGTGATCCTATAATGGGGTCTTTTTGACGTACGGAACTCCAAAAATACAGCAATTTAACCAGCGTGTCAACATTTATTTGTTTAAGGAGCGTAAACATGACTGATAAAAGTGACAAATTAAAATAATAACGTGTTTGTTCAAACGTATGTACATTACTTAATTCGATATCTTAATAATATTTATACCATCACTATTCCAAGGTAATATAGATAGGTACGTGTTTATTTTAAGCGACTTATAAAAAAAAAAAACATATTCGTTCTTGAAAATTATACTCTATCAAATATCATTGAAAGTACATTTTTAAAAGTGCTACTTGAGTAGCGATATTACAGATTATGATAAGACATATTAGTCACCAAATTACAAAACGTATAATAACGCTTAGCTAACTGATTATTGATATCAGCAGTGAATATATGTACTGTGTGATTAATGAGAGACAATATAATATGCAGTGTCTACCTAATCACGAGTACTGTTCATAATATACTCGTGTTTTGATAGTTGAATTCTCTGTGTTGTCCTGTTTCACCTTAATAATGTCCAGTGGCTTTATCAACATCTTAGTTGAAGTTTTTTAATTACACACTTTTCTTTTGTGGCTCATGTTGTCCCATTAAGCAATGGGACAACATGAGCCACAAAAGAAAAGTGTGTAATTAAAAAACTCAACTTCCATCTTTCTTTGTCCAGAGCTTCCTAAGACCTTTCTTTGACTCACTGTTGACCTCTAGAATAAAGGAAACCAACCAACCACCTTAACCCCAGAAGTCAAAGAGGTTTTGATTTTCTAAAGTATTCTATCGAAGCTCAAAGACATAGCTTACCTTAGTCATACCTGTATATCAACGTATGTGGCCATCAATTATTTTAACGTTTTTGTCCGTTGGTTACACCCATAAAATAATTTAAAAAAAACTAATTTCCTTTATAACATTTTTAATGTAAACATTAATAACATTTTTAAATATAAAACTTAATGATAAAAAAAATACATTTTATAATATAAAAAATAATAGCTCCACCAGTATGGGGATCAAGCTACCGGCCAGTCAGGGCTGCAGACAAGATCCTCCTAATAATACGAACCGTGTCCAGGATTACATTTTCTGAATCATCCAACTACTTAACGAAAGTCTCCTCTGGTAATTGGTCAAGGCTCTTGGCAATTAAGACATTGGCTGAAACTACTATCGGTACAATAATTGCGGAGTTCATATACCTGATGTAGGCAACCTCGCGAGCTAAGTGAGAAGATACTTGCTTGGCTTATCTTTTTCGGCTTCCATGTGGTTCTTGGTATGCGGCACCGTTATGTCAACAGTTATTGCGCGTTACTCTGATCGATACAACACTACCACGGCCACCACATCACCATCACCATCCATCTTCTACCACTATATCAGGCATATTGTGTACAATAGTCCTGTCACCTGTCAATTATGTTTGATAGATTAACAATGTGACATTACCGTTTTCGAAAACTAGGTCGGGCACGTACCTCTAGCACGACATTTTCAATTTCACAAAGCTGTATTTCAATGCAAGATGCTGATGGATAATCCAGGCTACTAGGTTGTGTCTTTGAAAGTATTCATCGTGAGCTAGACAAGAACACCAACAGATAATGTGACGGATTGACTGTAACTTGCCATGTTTACTTGATCAAACGAATCTAATTGATTTGAATACTACTTGACACACAAACACATACATTATAGGATAATTTCTATCCTGTAAAACAAAGTAGTTATCCTAGGACTCACTTAAAGCGCGCAATATTAGGTATCCAATAATAACGCCAATATTCGACCATGAAAAGCTAATACAGTCACTCAACTATAATTTAATTTCACATAACAAAAGCCACTTGCATGTTTGTAAAGTCCACAAATACAAACTAATTAATGTTATGCATCGTAATTACGTTTTACCACAGCGCATTTCCCCCTCATCCTCATATGGGGTACAGTATAAAACATCGACTGGTTGTTTAGACCCTGGCGGCGGTTTCAAGGACGCCCCCACCCCCTTATGACACGGTCACCACCCTCCAACATGAAAAATATCTATTCATTTCACTATCTAGCCCACATATCGTCATATTGTATCGATTGCCCTCATTTCAATAACTTTGTCGCCTATTTTAAAGTAGGTACACAATTACATGTTTTATCTTTACAAGGAAGTTGAGATTGTGTTATCTTCTTTATCTTTATAACACCTACGTATTACGTTTCTGTATTTGTCCTTTGACATAGCTCCTTGGTCATTGTCGAGCTACTTTTTCACAGCCATTAATGATTAAATAATGTAAATTTTATTAATTCCACGCATCTTTTTGTGGCATACATGCGTCATGATTCAACCATTAATTTAAATTTTCACACTAGACAATACAAATGAAGCCCTTTATTATTTTTGTTGTATTTAAATTTATCTCAAAATTCTCACTCTGTTATTACACCGTATTTCCACTAGCGATACGTAATTCTATAAATGGCTTTATAAGTATTATTAATTTATTACGTACACAATTAATTAAAGTTAATAGTTCTCTAGGGGTTAGCAATTCACTTGTGTGTAAAGGTAATAAATAAGTATGTAGCTACAGAAGAAAAATCCAACTGTGGCTCTTGTTTTGAGAACTGGCCGGTGGTAGCCGACGATGTTTACATAACATTCTTTTATAACAAGGCGATTGTTTGGGCAGTAGAAGCGAATTGGATATTCAAAACAACAAGTATCAATAGAGGATGGAATGGTAAACTTGTGGAACTTGGTCAATGTCCGGTGAATCCGCTGAGCGAAGTTTCTGATACCTGAGCATCTCTCTGTACATACAGTTTCTTTTTTAAACCGCTGTTTTACACATTTTCTTTTTTATACATAGATCACATAGATAGTGTGGATGTGAAGACCTGTGTAAGCTTGATTTTAGTTTTTACTTTTGACTCCTGATTTCTTGAGTTTCGTTTTTGTTTTTATTCTACCTTAGAGATCTTGCATTTAAGAGTTCGAAATTGTCTCAAAATGTACGTGTTTTGTCATAAGGGTGTAAGATTTGTTGCGGGTTGTTCGAAAGAGATACCGCGGCCCCGGAACGTAAAGGGCAATAGAAGGAACATGGGTGGGTTTTAGTCAGTACAAGTCTGACACTCCCCCCCGCTCCGCCCAGAGCGGGGGAAGTTATTTCCCAAAAAAAGGGTGTTAGATTTCATATTGGGAACTATGTTTCCTTTTTGTTTTTTTAGCTTCATTGGTTTATTTTCTGTTAATTTAAATAAATAAAAGTTTATGCTTTTGGCGCAGTCCCAGCTCTAAACAGTAATTCAAAACGAGTGATTTCACCTAACATTTCTGCGGTGGTGGGGGGGAACTGCAGTTCGACACAGCATCTGTCATTTCTCCTCTGTTTTGGCTCTGATTTAGAAGAAGTCATTTGTGAGACATTATTATATAAACTGAATCTCTCTGCCTGTTTGTTCATCAGAACCAGAAACCACCAGTCTACTACTCGATATGTTTTTAATTTATTTATAAAAAGGTTTTTTTGAAAACTGTTCTAGAATATCTGCCGTCACGTTCAAAAAATGCAATTTTTAGTAGCAACTTTTTATTTGTTTGTCATACGCTATCACATAAATGTTATTTTTGTCCGCTGAAATTTTCAATCAAAAGTGCTGCTTTAATTTGTGTTCTAACCTAGGTGTTTCTCCAGGGTTGCGGGTTGTTCGAAAGAGATACCGCGGCCCCGGAACCTAAAGGGTAATAGAAGGAACATGGGTGGGTTTTGTCAGTACAAGTCTGACACTCCCTCCCGCTCAGCCCAGAGGGAAGTTATTTGATGATTTCCCATCCCAAAAAAAACAAACCTAGGCGTTTTAGTTAAATGAGACATTCATTTCTAGAAATAAAACTGTTTAGGCAAAGTGTGATAGAAATTTTCCAAGTTATTTAATGAACAACGAGATCTTATTTTCTTGATAAGAAAAGTAATGACGTGTTCCATTACATTATTCATGTTATTAATTCTATAAAAAGCTTGAAATCGTTCTAGTAAGTTCTTTCTTGTTCACAAGGGGCATCAAATTAAAAAGATATCATCTAAATTTATCTACTCATAAAAAAACCTGGTTATAAATCATTTAATATTTTAATCCTCATTATTTGTGGGACTTCCTCATTTTGAGGTCATCACCGTTTACAAAATAAGTAGACATTACTATAAATTGATCACGGATAATTGCCAAACACGGCTGACATTTATGTGACGTTCATTATAATACCATGGTATTATAATTTATATGTGTTTTTTTATGTTAAATGAATAAACCATAGTTTGGCATAAGGCATGTAAGTATTGCTAAATATGTAAAGTAGCGCTCAATGGCTCATTAATACTCAGACGCTCATTGGTTGTAGTGATCTATGGGGTTAAGCTGCGCTTGTCACGCCTCATGAGTGGGTGTCTTTGTTATAAGTTATAGTACTGAGTGAATTTCGAAGTGATTATAACTTATAACCATCTCTAAAATCACTCAACAATCATATTTAGAAGAAATAAAAACATGCCTCAAGATCTGAGCTATAGGGGACCATCCAATCAATAGCAGTGTGTGTCGAAAATACTGTCGAAGTTGTGTTTTTGTCAAAATGTCATCTATAGTCACATTCAGAATACGTTTGTGATGCCTGAAATACAGAGTCGGTAAGTTATGCTTGCAAAATTATAGATCTACTAGCTGGCGCCCGCGGCTTCGCCCGCGTGATATCGAAAAACAAGTATCCTATGTGTTATTCCAGACTATAATCTACATCTGTGCCAAATTTCATCAAAATCCGTTCAGCCGTTTTGACGTGAAAGAGTAACATCCATCCTCACAAACATTCGCATTTATAATATTAGTAGGATAGGATATAATATTAGTAGGAAGTAGGATATCTGGCCCCCGCGGCTTTGCCCGTGTGATATCGAAAAACAAGTATCCTATGTGTTATTCCAGACTATAGTCTACCTCTGTGCCAAATTTAATCAAGATCCGTTCAGCCGTTTTGACGTGAAAGAGTAACATCCATCCTTACAAACATTCGCATTTATAATATTAGTAGGATAGGATATAATATTAGTAGGAAGTGGGATACCTGACCCCTGCGGCTTTGCCCGTGTGATATCGAAAAAGTATCCTATGCGATATGCCAGACTATAATCTACCTCTGTGCCAAATTTCGTTAAGATCCGTTCAGCCGTTTTGACGTGAAAAGGTAACAAACATACATCCATCCATCCATCCTCACAAACATTCGCATTTATAATGTCAGTAAGAAGTAGGATGTTGGCACCGCTCGGTTTCTCTATGTGACGTCTGTCAGACCCGGTGTTACTGTTAAACTACGTTCCATTTATTCGTACGAAGTTGACATAATTTCCGCCGGACTTCGCTCGTGAGACGAACTCTAAGGCATGGTTGCAACATTGTATTGCAGAGTTCCCAGCTCGTTCACACAGAGCTCTGGTTTTGTACTAAGCAATAGTGCCTGTGCCTTGTCACTCGCATACTTCGCGAACGCTCACAATAAGCATTCGACTAAACTTGCATGCATTTGAAACGCTTGCTTCGCGACGTAAGGATATTATGACTTTAGAAATGCCCAGATAACAGGAATATTACCCATATTTGGGTTCTGGTCCGAATGGCAGCTGCTCATTGTAAAATACTGGTATTTAGCTTCGTTTGGGTAGTCCGCAAGCCCATCCTAACATGAAAGCGCTGTGCAGAATAATAGAGGAACCTAACTTAAGGCGCCTGGAAGCACCATCAGATGTTTAGAACACTGTTTAAATAAGGGCGAACTTCTTGTCAGCCAGTTTTATCCTGAAAGTAATTGCGATATTTGTCAACCATCATCAATCAATGTCTAGTCTAAATGATCTA
The DNA here is from genome assembly GCA_905475445.1 of Ochropleura plecta. Classification (NCBI taxonomy): domain Eukaryota; kingdom Metazoa; phylum Arthropoda; class Insecta; order Lepidoptera; family Noctuidae; genus Ochropleura; species Ochropleura plecta. Next base: position 17,097,571 of record FR997723.1, read on the forward strand.
AGAAGCGAACATGTCACCAATTTATTAGGAGCTGATGTTATCCTGGGTATTAAATAATTATTTTCAAAAATAACTACCCTGATTGTCCTTAGGCCAACCTGTTTGGGTCTAAGCGTACTAAGGGTAACCAAGCGGTAACCTGCTTTCTTTGAAGTAGTTCAAGTGGGTCAACGAGGTCACATAGATACACTTGACTTAACTATTTGTTTGATTGGAAGTTTGAAGCTAAGGAATCGAAACATATGCTCTAAGATCTATCAGTCAATATTTTTGTTGTCAAAATAATTTTGAACGCAGTTTAGATGATCTAAACATGTGATCAGTTTTATTGGTGAAATTCGCCTAAAAGTACAAGTGGCAATTCATTGCACGCTAGAATCCTTGAACTGGATTTCTAAATGCTGTGAGCTTGATCCATACTAATGCTGGTAATTCACTGCCCATTTAATCGCTTCACTACGTTATTTCCAGTTAAGTTTAAGTGTCTTCACACGAGAGGGCGAAACTTGGGTTCTAGGCACTAAATCGATTCTTCACTTTGTATTAAGTCTTTTTTTTCGGATGGGAAATCATCAAATAACTTTTCCTGCTCTGAGCGGGAGGGAGTGTCAAACTTTTACTGACTAAAACCCATCCATGTTCCTTCTTCTGCCCTTTGTGTTCCGGGGCCGCGGTGTTTCTTTCGAACTACCTGCAACCTCGGCAGGCACTGGCGGGCCCCTCTGCTTTGCTGACATCTCTTTGAAGGCGCGCGTGGAGCACGAAAGCGCCGTTGACACGAACTGTCGTCACGACGGACGGACGGTGAGCTGCCCATTGTGGTGAGCTCACCCTACAGAGCCTATAGGCCATAGTTGATGAAGCATGTGTAAGTGGCGGTAGTTTTATTCAAGTCTAGAAGCTTGCTTCATGAAGTTATGGTTTCACACCAGTCTCCTTACCTTATAGACTTGCCGTATTGTTGGATTCTAGGCACGCCACTGGTTAGTAATGCCATCGTCCATCCACTTTCCGATGTGGTCTCTAATTATTCGCCGAAACCAAAACTTATTTATGCCGAAAGCCGAAACCAAACTAACTTTTCCATTATTATTCAAGTGTCGGTTTGAAAGAAAACAGTTTTATTATTTACTGTTTTTTGAGTTTACTGCTATTGGTTATTTTGAATAGTAACCTAGTAATTAAACAGTTTTTTTGTCATATCTTATTAAACAAAGAACGTGGAGTCAATGCTATCGGCAACAGTCAAAAAGGTCATTATTGCGATAGTAAGTAAACAGAATTACACGTCAAATAAAAGCTGTTATCTGATGTTAAAATGCACGATTGTGTCGTAGATAATATCGGGTCATTTTTATAAACATAGGTAAATAAACACGTTCATACAAAATGTACCTTTTGGTTTTCACGGTTGATCGTTATCAATTGTGACATTTGCCGATGACAGTATTTTTGTCAATGTCACACGTTATTTTTTCAATTTTCTTTGCACTTCACATAAAACGGGAATGTGTCAAACATTTACGAAGCAGTCTGACCAAAAACTTAATAAATACAGTGCGTTGTTGTAATGTAATTTAGTTATTATTTTATACAAACAGTGGTAAATTCAATGATTATTCCCGCTACAGTATGTACCTATGTAGGTACCTATTTAGTTGAATATTACCCATTATTTAACCAACTGGGTTTTCCTGTTTTTAACAACGATACCACACAGCTCTAAAATAAACTCACAATATTTTGCGTTTTGGTGCAAGAATTTAATAACCGCAATGTTTTTCACGGACCTAAGTAACACGACGTAATTGCATGTAATTTAGTTACTTAATATGAAATAATACTAATATCCACAAGTAAACAAGGACAAAAATAACTAATCTTCTACAAATAGCGACATAATTGTAATTAATACACATTGCTATATTACTTTATTGTTTCACTTTCAAGGCTTCAGCAAATATTTGTCAGATGTAAACCTACCTGCAGTGTTTAGAAGGCAGTATGTAGGTTATTCATGATTAAAATTTATCGATTTTCTTGTCCTGAATAGTTATTATAGTTCACAATCCTGCACGATAGATGAACTTCAAACTAGCTTTTGAATAAATAACAAGTGTCACCAAGTTTCTAGATGCAATGTTCCCAGTCAACATTTCTTGTTCAATTATTTACCTGAACCATAACTGTGTGTAAAGTGGAACTGTCTCTTCTTCGGAACAGTAAGTCTTGTAAGTTAGTTGTCGTTGTCATCACGTAACGGCTGTTTCATTTAGTACAATTTAAAATATACACGACAGACGTTCCCGTTAGCATCTCGCTAACCATGTTAGGAACACTAATAGGTTCCGTAAATAGGAAAAGCGGTTACTCCGAATCTTTGTCACAATCACACCACTCACCAACTAATAAGTTTGCTTTGTCGACTTGTGAATAATATTGCTATTCATACTACGTCGTTCCATGAATATGAAACACTTTAATTCGAATATATTATGCTGATAGGTAATGATCATTTCTTTGTTACACACGGGAGGGTAGTACAAAATTAGCCTCGAGGACAGCGACAGGCCAAATGTCATTTGATTACTTATGCGCAATTCTGAAATAATAAAATAACACAGTTTTAGTGCGTAGTAAGTGGAAGTTGAGCGCGTGTTCACGGTTTATTATTTTTGCTGACAAATACTTACGTATTATTTTTATGAAAACGCCAACATCTGCAACACTTGTGTTTTTATAACGGTATGCGAATAATTCATTGCACTGCGAATTGCGACGAACATCCTCTAAATGTAGAAACGAGTGCCTTTATCGTGACCGTTTACATATTTTTCCAAGTGAACATTATTATTTGATAAGTAAGCGTTTAATTACCTCAGTAAATTGATAAGGACAAGCTGAAATGCCGACTTGTAGGTAATAATTAATCTTGAATAGCGTGCAGCACTTGGTAGTTAGTTTTTGAGACAAGTGGTTAATTTGTTATTAATAGGCGTTTTCCATCTTAATTGTTTATTAAGGTGTTGAAACTAACTGAATCACCGTATTAAACAGTGAGCACCTGTTGAAGACATCTGTTCAAATGTTACACCTTTTTTTTGGGTTTGGGCTAAATTGTTGAATGAGTAGATTAGTTGGGTATTTATAATAGTCCATTTTTGCTTTAGTTTTGGTTTAATACATTAAACTAAGTTCAATATAAACTATACAAGATGTATCATAAAAAATGCAAGACCTCTCGTATGTTCCTACGGACCAATCAATTGTACAACTTTTGTTCTACCAATTGGTACAAGATGGTTTTTCAATAGAAAATATCGCGATCAGCAACATATACACAAACAAAAACTTGGGAATTTCCAAAAGTCATAAAACAAAAGTTGGTCGTCTGTGTCATGATCTGCAACACGACACAAGAGATCTTGTGGTTATAATATTACACCCTGTATATTATGTGTCACTCTCTCTGGCTTGGCCACCATCAGGGATTTTAATTTTCATAACACAAAAAAATAGTCGTTAAATAGTCGAAATTAGTCGCCAAATATCAGAAATAGTCGTTCACTGGTTCAAAAGTTATAAGGGTTTATAGGTGGCCGAGCCAGAGAGAGTCTCCCCAGCTTGGCCACATGTATATCTCGAAAACTAGGGCACCTAGTGAAGATCTGTTTTTACAAAAAAATAGTCGCTAAATAGTCGAAATTAGTCGCCAAATATCAGAAATAGTCGTTCACTAGTTCAAAAGTTATAAGGGTTTATAGGTGGCCGAGCCAGAGAGAGTCTCCCCAGCTTGGCCACATGTAAATCTCGAAAACTAGGGCACCTAGTGAAGATCTGTTTTTACAAAAAAATATTCGCGAAATAGTCGAAATCAATTGCCAAGTCACAGAATTAGTCGGTGTGTAATTAAAAAGTTATTAAAGAATATAATTTCTCCATACATTGGTACAACCAAGTACAAAATACTTAAGTAGTTTCTAGACAGTAGAAGGTATCTATGATGTCATATGGAGAAATGTTTCTTTCAAAACATATAAATATAGTAATTCTATAATGTGAACCCACCGAGGAAAAGCTATACAAACTCCAAAATAATGATAGGCCGCGGATATAACTATATTTTAAACGATCCGGCACATCACTATCTTTTTATTTAAGATTATTATTATTGTATATTCAATTACTTATTCAAAAATTTTACTAGAGGGTACAATAATTTTGATGTATTAGGTAAATCATTATATTCTTATTTCGACAACAGAAGAAGTTTTATTATTCTAACGTAAATCGTCTAACGTTATAATTTGTTAAAACAGTTGCACGCGACTGTACATCTTGACACTTAATAGACCAAGAGCAAGGTTTAATGTTTTCAAAGAAGTTTACGCCACTCTAATCTAGTCATTTAAAACATAAAAACATATATTTAATTTAAAATTTGTCTTTCTCTGACATTTGTAAGGACTTTAGATCAATAAAATTAGAAGTATTTTACACATATTAATAGAAATATCTTTTTCTTGGAATGTTTTCGTAGACTTTTCTGTCTAGCTCTTGGACTATACTTTAAAAATTGAACTTATTATAACTTCTAATCTAAGACCCGACTAATTCTGTGACTTGGCAATTGATTTCGACTACATCGCGAATATTTTTTTGTAAAAACAGATCTTCACTAGGTGCCCTAGTTTTCGAGATTTACATGTGGCCAAGCTGGGGAGACTCTCTGGCTCGGCCACCTATAAACCCTTATAACTTTTGAACTAGTGAACGACTATTTCTGATATTTGGCGACTAATTTCGACTATTTAGCGACTATTTTTTTGTAAAAACAGATCTTCACTAGGTGCCCTAGTTTTCGAGATATACATGTGGCCAAGCTGGGGAGACTCTCTCTGGCTCGGCCACCTATAAACCCTTATAACTTTTGAACCAGTGAACGACTATTTCTGATATTTGGCGACTAATTTCGACTATTTAACGACAATTTTTTTGTGTTATCAAAATTAAAATCCCTGATGGTGGCCAAGCCAGAGAGAGTGACACGTATATTATAAAGGTTTTTTTTTCGTATGTGAAATCATGTCCCTACTTTTGCCCATTGTGTTCCGGGACCGCCGTATCTATCGTAGCGCTAATCTTAGGACCTACGAGTTGTTCGAATTTAAAAAAATATTATTGTTTTGATTTCGAATCGAGGAAGGCTATAGGCTATATAACATCACGCTACGACCAATAGGAGATGAGCAGCGGTTGGAATCGCTGGGCATTGCTATTCCAACCGCGCATTGTAAATAATATTATTATTTTGGTAGGTTCGGTTCTCAAAGTTTTATAAAATTACTAGTAATTGTAAAGCCGTGATTTCAAATTCATGTCGTTGCACTAAAGTAGGTAAACATGAATGCATTATTAATGTGTTTATCTATTGTATTTTTCGTGATCGATCGACGGCTAATTGTAGTTTCGATAAAGATAGGCACTTTATCAATTTGTTTTAAGTAGTCTTTGTTTCATAAGATCGGATAAGAATACGGGGAACTACACATTTGTTCAAATATTTTATCATAAACGCGATGCCCTTGTTCATTTATTTGTATTTAAATTATATATTTTTTGGACTGGATGAACTGTTCTTGAGAATATTCAGTATTCTGTTAACAGAAGTGGCGAAAAGAAGTGATCATATGGTTTTTAACACTGTTCGTAGGTAGCTGTATTTATTTAAAAGTAGGTGTTTCTCTCGGTGGACTTACATACAGACAGGTGGGTACTGTTGATCATTCCCTTGGCTATCTGAATCCCATAGCCGCTTACAGACCCCACAGAAAAACTCTCAAAAACATTGTGAATAATACACTAGAAATACTGACTGTTCGATGTTCGAAGAAAGCAAGCAAGCGTTGTTTTAACTCGCATTATCTTTATCGCTTAGTACCAAGAATGGCTGCACTTCAACTGAATGCAAGCAAATGGAAATTCGAGAAGCGAACGGTGTTAAATTACGACACTTTGGCATGCGTTCCATTTGTTAATGTTCGCGAAATAAATGAAAACAGGTTTAATTTAAAGTAACTATTAAAATATATATTAACGAAATTAAACATGGAAAATTAAACAAATAAAACTGTGTATGAAATATAACCCTGAAACACAACATAAATCCTTACTAATATTATAAAAGCGAAAGTGAATTTGTTTTACGTCTTCACGCCTAAATGGTTTAACCGGTTTTGATGAATTTTGGTACAGAGATAGTTGAGTTTTTTAAAGTGAGAAATGAGGGACAAAGAGGGAAGAAAAGGGAAAACTTAGCTTTACTATTACAATAAATAAATCGCAACGGTGAAAACTACAGGTAGCAGGCACCTGCAATTCAGGAAAGGGGAACTGTGTTGCCCCTAATTAAACGCGAGCGAAGCCGCGGACAAAAGCAAGTAAATGTATAAAACAAAGTTAATTTTGTCTTTCGAGAGAAAGCTGGTTACTGCTCTGGACGAAATAAAGTGTACGTTGTAATAAAACCAGCGTGATGTTATTATAATGCAACTTCCAGAAAACTGTGGACTAATAATAATATATTGATGTACCTAACGATATTATTCCTTAATACCGATTGGTCTCGGAATAACATCCACATGTCAAGCTCATTCCTGTTATGAAGCAATCAGTCGTAACTCGTCCCGTCTGCCTGTCTCGAGTGAGCCGAAAGTCAATACTCTAAAAGCACGATATTACTAAAAATAATTTAAATAATATTAACGTTAACGTGTTTAGAGTTCGTAACCTCTCATAAAGATATATATATATTGGGTTGTTTGGTTTCAATATCTGAAATGGACTATTTTTGCAATATTAATGATTATATATTATCTAATCTTAGTGTCAGCCAGTGACTATATCTCAAAAACTAAAATAAATACAAAACTAACGTTTGAGGCCACTAACTGATTGTACTTAGCTTTCTCAGACATTTTGTTTAGCTGAATCGAGGCTTTTGAAGATTCAAATATTCTATTGTAATTTGCCCATATCAAGAAAGCTTTAATGCTACAACAGATTTGGACGAAACCACGCAGATGGACACCGAAACTACGTTATTGAGTCGTGTCGGTTTTTGTGCAACTTCGATAAATGCGACCGTGACAATTTCTTTACAATGTACAAACCAAAAAACAGTTTACCATAATTATGGGCACGAAGGCGGATGCGGGTATAGACTTCCATCCACATGCGGTGCCGCTTCACTCGGCAGACACTGTTCCTTTACTATTAGTTACTTACAAACCGCGAACCCGTCCCATTCATAACATGAAAACTAACAGTCAGTTTCAAATCAATATTCAAAAATCTAAAGTTAACTAAATCTTTTCGACGGCGGATGTCGTGATAACTAACCATCTGAAAAAATCAGAATCAAATGAAACGATTTGGATAAAAAATGAAAAAAAAATGGCCTCGGTTTCGGCCGAAACTGAGCCGAAAGCCGAAATTGGCTTTCGCTTGTAGTATTTTTAGGTTCAAAATTTGTTGCATTTGTGTTGAATGTCATTAGAGGATGAGGAAACATTAGTGTCAATAACATTGGTTAACCGCAGTGTGTTATTTTCAGTTTAGAAAATTACGGCATACCTAATTTTATTTGTCTTTAGTCTCGCCATAATTTCTGTTAATAAGTACTTATGTATTTGATTTCGTATGTTTCCTTTTCAACTAATTGGGGCGGTTTGGCGAATAGAGAAGGATGCCAGAAAAAACCTCTATAAGACAGTTGGCTTCCAGAGCTCTCACCTACTCGACAAAACAGTGTTTTGCAATAGGAACACGCCTTCGTACGATACGAACGTTTGTTCGTGCTCGTGGCACTGTGGTTAACACCACCGCAGCACGGCCGAAGAAAGTGTATCCATGTCACTGCGTCTGAACATCCATGACAATGAACTTCTCACTTGTTGGATCCATTACTGGTGATTGCTTTATACATCTAAACTCCATCCATCCACTTGCCAGAGAGGTAGTCGGTATGTAGGTGCCCTAAGATATTCTTAATGAAAGAGTTTATCATGTTTAACCCGTAAGTGTCCATTAACGTGTACAACGATCCCACACGTAGGTTCTATTATAAATTATTATCACTGTTTGGCTTTTGTGTACTTGGTGGGGTATCGATTTTCGCGTTTTGGATTTTCAAATGGGTTTTGAAAAGAGGTTAGGATGGGGGTAGGAAACTTAAGCGCTGATAGCTAATTAAAATAAAATGTTACTGTTCAAATAACCATGCTTTATCGTATTCTTCTCGGCAAATGTTTTCATTTCATACACATATCATGATAATATGCTATGCATAAAACTATTAGATTAGAATAACGTCACTTAGCGTGTCATTGTCATCTAAATTAAACATGTATGCATCATTTAAATCGGAAACCGGGAAGTGGATCAAATTTAACTTCAGTTTGTGATGAAGATATTGATAGAGGTGTGTTAAAATATGGGCGATCTCGGAGACTGCTATATAGGGTTTTTTTTCTGATAAATATGTAAAAACAAATTGTTACCGTGTGTTGATAAAAAAGGAAACACAAGTTCCACTTTACAAAATTAAAACTGAAATCTATAAGAATTTAATTCAAGTAAATACATTTAAAATTAGTCTCACTGCCAACGGGCTAGAGGAAAATAACACACGATACACACAGTAACAAACATCGCGAGGTACTTACTTATAATCAGCTTTATGAATAACTAGTTAGGCACTTGATAACCTTATCTGTTCAATTAGTATGTCAACAGCCCTATCTGGTTTGTTAATAACAATACTAATGAACAGAATCATTAAACAGTACAGTTGTACAAAAAGTCAAAATCATCAACACCATTACACGTTCCAGTGTCTGTTCACAATACATTTTTTTAAATTATTTAAAACGAAGTAGGACCTATCATATTTTTTTAAGCAATTTATGTAAGAATACCAAAAAAAAAATCTATGACGCAGTCTACATTTCATAATTGTATGCGTACCTCATTCGTGAAATGTAAGCATTTTATAGGCACGTAAAAGAAGATAACACATGTATTATTTTTTTGTGCTGACGCTTCCTAAACATCGCTACAAATTATTATAACCAGGTATTGTTTTAAACGGCTATTATCAAAACCATTCGTTTCAGAGTGCATACGTTAATTAATTTCCGATTTCGATTGTGATTTAATTGCTTGCGTGCATGTTTAATAAACGTCGATTTTACGCAAAACTTGTACAGCCGTTGCAGTACTTTGATGGCTTCTGTTACGAACATGTGAAGAAAGATATCGTTGCACATTATTACTACACGTGGCGTGGGTAAACTAGTGAACACTGAACGTATACGCTTATGGGGAAAACGTGTTTTTTTATTGATATAGGTACACACGCATTGCAGAACTTATCTGATTGATAAGTTCGGAAACGATATCCTTTTGAAAACGATGTAGCTCTTTTCAGACAGGTAATTTCAACGAATACTAAAGCATTCCATCGTCAGACCACTCGACCAATGGTTTAATCGAGCATATCAATTAGCGACTGCATTTATGTTCGGTAATAATTAGTTCAATATCGTGCGCGTTGGCTATGACGGGCACACGTAGCTCTGTACGAATTCATTTGTACGACACACTGGGTGTATTATTAACAGACTGCGATAATGATCTTTAATTTTTAATTTAACTTGTACCTAAGTTAATTACGTACATACAATTATTTTAAAGACATTGTATGCAAATATGGAGGTGCTACTACGTCAAAAAGTATTTCAATAATACATGAATATAAAGTTTTAATTGTTTTTTATTTATTTATTAGATTGCTGTTGGTCGCAGCACGCGGGACAATTCCATTGATGTGGATCTAACACTAGAAGGTCCGGCGGCGAAAGTGTCCCGAAAGCAGGCCACAATCCGCCTGCGGAACAGCGGGGACTTCTTCATGTCGTCTGAAGGCAAACGGCCCATATTCGTGGACGGTCGGCCAGTGCTACCGGGGAACAAAGTGAAGCTTAATCACAACACCGTCATTGAGGTGGGTGCTCGTAATGTTTCGCGTCTCATTAGTCTTGCTGATTATATCATGCCCATTGTATTGTACAAACCTTGATTTTGGTCGTCATTAGGTATTGCAGTATGGTAATTTTAGTCGGAGAGTTTTTAAATACTGAAATGACTGGCGGTGGAGTTGGTGCTTGCCTCATATAATTGTCCTGATATTGGGTTAAAATGTTTTTAGAATTGATTATGGGAAGTAAATAATAATGTTATATACATCTTTTAAAAACTTTAGGACTGTTACAAAAATAGTTCCGAAACGTTTTTTTTATACCTACTATAATAAAAATATTTAACGACTTTTTTCTTTTTGTCGGTTTGTCCAGATTGCCGGTCTTCGCTTCGTTTTTCTGGTGAATCAAGAACTGATTAGCGCCATTCGGCAGGAAGCTGTAAAAGTCAACATACCTGTGTAATTGAAAAATGTTTAGAAGATGTAATTGTAATTCATTTAGAAATAATAAACGTATATATTACTGCGAACACATTTATTTTGGTCAATTATAGAACAATTTCAAAACTAGGTACCACTCGAAAACGTAATACATAATAACATCCCATTTATTAACAGTATAATGTGTTACACTTCAGTTTATAAACACTCTTTTGTAGAACAAGTGTGTCCAAATTTACGACTATCACCATACATTATCACGTGCGTTACGGGCATAACAAGATATGCATTAACATTGACTTAAATGACAAACAAATATCTAATTATTAAAATCATCAATAATAACTAATCCGTAACCCTTATTTTAAATAATTTAACCACAATATAATATATACCATAAACTTAAAGTTATAACAATGGCCAACAAGTGCAGAAAAATAAAACAACAATCCACTCAATAGTGCATAACAAACATACAAGGTATCGAAAACTACGATGAAATTAAATTGTATGGTATTGGTGAACGTGAAGTTATCAGTCATCAGTCACCAGTCACCGAGCAGCAGCGCCCAGCATCTGCGACTGCGTACCTACATCGCCGCTCTCTGCGCACACTCTCCGGCCAGCGCGGCTCCGCCCGGCGCTGCTACTCGTCTAGTCATTACATTACATGTTATACGTGCTTCTAGCAAATTATAATTTTGGTAAATATTCAGCCTCAACTCAAACAACTGAGGCTCTGACGTCCAAATCAACACTGGACACAAATCAACGCATTTCTTAACTTTACCTTTGTACATTTATTATCATTAAAACTTAATTTACTACTTAAAACTACCATTTCTCATACAATATATTATGATTTATTAATAAATTAAACAGTTTTACCGATCATACTATACGGAATTTTAACACATTTAAAATATTATTTTATTTTAATAACTTACACTATGTAATAGTTAAAATCTAAAATATTTTATCTACGAAGGCAACACTTTGCAAATACATGTATGCAGGACTTAAAAGCACATATATTTGGTATATTTATTGAACACCCTGTACACGATATCAAAATAGTGTATTTAATAATAAAATATATTTATAGGCACGATAAGGCAAAATATGAATCGGTGAGTGCCTTGTTTATGAGATCAACAGATATTTCCAAAATGTTTTAAATGGCCAAAACGGATGGAGTAGTCCTAAAATATGACATACATGATGTATACTAATATCAGCACAATGTTAAAGGCACTGTCAGCGCATTCTTAGCGCTCTCATTTAGTAAAACAAGTACCTGTATATTGAAACATTATAATGTATTTAAACTTCGCAAACTAGGTACGTATATGAAAATATGCCAGATAAATATTCTGGGTGCAATAATTTGTAGACAATTTATCGGATAATATTACATATTTTTTATGATACGCCTAGCTCTTCAATAACCTCCAGACGAATCGTATCGGTAGTTATTTTGTCGTGTAGGTATAAACTCAAAGTATGTACCTACGTACACACTTTCTCAACATCTATTATTTCTGAGTATTGGCTTTGGTTATTTCACGCTTTAATTTTATTACCTACCTACACTATGTTGTTTCAATGCAACATCATTACAAACAAAATTATTGAATGATATTGAACGAACACTTTCTTACAAAATACATGTTATGATTATATGGTATTAACAATTAAAGTGTGCAAATTTTGTACTTCGCCTACACAGTAGCATAGATACACATGTCGCAGTCAAATCAATTTCTAATAGACATGATTAAACATGTGCTAACATTATAATATATGTGAGCAATATTGACAGTACCGTAGGCACTGACCGTACTAACACTAATATAACATCTTTGTTAAAAACCACACAGTGATTATTTCCTTGCATAAATATCAAAATTCGTACACCACCTTTATATTGGCCGATGGTACAGCGCTCTTTGGACTTATATAATTATAATTTGGTCTTTGGCAAGCTGTTTATTTACCGGTCGATATAAGGATGATGCACAGATTGCATAAATGGTGCTCACCAACTTGTGTTCAGGTTGCAGCACCACGATACGCACGACAGCGACGTTCTCAACGTTGGCGACGGAAGACAGGGGGTTAACGAGATATTACATTCAAATGGAGTGAGTCGTCTAATCGATATCATCATTAAAAATAAACTCTTTAAATACAGGTACACAAAAATATGAGATATATCGGAATAAGCTTTTTCTATTACCAATTATCGTAGACTAGGTATAAGTACATTTTAATGTTAGGTGACCTTGATTGAACACACAGCACAAGAACAATATTTACAAACAATATACCGTGCGTACTCGGATATATGGACTCCGCCGCCAATAGCAATAATTAAAATTACCAAAAATCACCTAAATAGATTTTATTAACTTATTTAGAAATATCAGTATTATTTGGAATAAAGTATTTAACAAAGATAATACTCATAAATTATGGCTACCTAAATTCTTGAAGGTGCAATTCTATGAAATAAATAGTTACAATAACACTAATAAAAAATGGAATGACAGGCACAGCAGGTAAAACGATTATAATAAAATTTGAAACACAGTAACAAATTACAGATCAGATCAAATTGCACTATCAAACAATTAAATGTCTTTGCTTTCTTTTCCATATCACACTTAGTACTGAATTTGGCTTCGTTATTAAACTATATAATAAACTAACAGGGGTAACTACAAAAAAGAGCTAGTGGGATCGTAGGAATGATAATACGAGACCTTTATCGGGGTGGGATCCAATAACACAATAGCCAATATGGCTACTAATCATCATAAAAATAGACCCAAGGAACTACGACGCACAAAACAAACTACCTCAGTAGTTATGTTTCAATCTGATTGTGTATTTAAGTCCCGAAGAAGGGTTATCTGATATCGGTGGCGATATCACAAACTTCGCGCTGTTTGCTGACTTATACTTCTGAAACTTTTCAGCTAAAACATATGTTTTTTGTCTATGGCTATAGACAGCTTTCGTCTTCTTTCTGGTCGCCATTTTATCAATGAAATGGTTCTTTTCTATAAACACCCACGGTTGCCATTTCCTACCCGTCAAATCTGGGTTGAAATCATCTTTATTTGAAGTACTAGCATAATGAGAACCATTTAGATTTTTCTTAATGACTACTTTGGGAATAGCTTTCTTTGTTTTTTTAGTCTTTTCTTTATGCTTTTTAAATTGTATTTCATCTATACTTTTAAGGACATCTTCAAATTTAGGCTTTGGTTTCTTAGGAATGCGTGGAATACTAGAGTTTTGTTTAGACACCTTTGGTTCATCTTTGGATATTTTTAATTGCTTAAGTTTCATAAGGCTGTGTTGAGGTAATGAAAGTTTGACTTTTAGGTCCCGAATTGATTCTTTTAAAGGGGGAATATATTTTTGAGCTGCTTTTGTCAATAATGGCCGATTATGAGAATGCAAATATTCTTTTTCTTCTGTAAATTTGCAACTGGATCGTTTATTAACTCGACTACTATCATTAATTTGTGATATTCTAGAACCTTTATAATTTGTTATTTTGAGTAATATGCCAGAGTTCTTTTCCTCAGATGTAGTAGACGATACTTCTGGAGAGCTAGACGTATAAATTGCTTCTTCATCTTTTTGACTATAAGTAAATACATTATCAATGCTTGATTCGCAAGAATGAACAGTTTCTCTAGTTTTTGCAAATATTTCAATTGAATGCAAATTTTCGCGTTCACTTTTATCAACATTAATGTCTACAACGATATCTAAAGCATTACCTTTGCTTTGGAATGAAGGGAATGTTTCTATGTCCATATTTTCTTTGTTTTCTGGAGTTTCTTTAGAATTTACTTTTCCAGAAGGAAACATTGCATCCATAAATTGTGGAACATAAGGTGACACTGGTCGCTCATTAGATTCTGATAACATTTTTTCTAAAGAATCGTTATCATAATACTCTTCAGCGACGCGAGTTTCTCTGTTATATAAAGTTTTGTTTACATCCATTTGTGGAGTTTTATACAAGGTTTCTACTAATAGAGCATCATCACTGCACATTTTGTCACCATATATGAATTTAACCCTGTCAGTGTGCTCACTGCTACTAAAAACACCAGACTCGTCGTTATCAGACAAAGCGTCATTTCTAGGCGAAGAAGGTCCACAGATTTCAATGTCTTCTGCAACATCGTCACTTATAACTGTTTCTACACAACCGACATCTTCATCCCAAGATTCTTCGAGTGTTTTATCTTCTTCACCATCCAACACAAACGAATCTGAATAATCACACGCGTTTTCATGTTGTGGACTTGGTACAGCTTCTGGCAATGTCTCTGTATTTTCTTCGTGGTTATTACAGCTATTTTGTATTTCAGCTATGCATTCTTCAGACAGTTCTGTATAACACACTTTCTCTGGTTCTTCGTTTTCTTCCTCAGCAATAATACAGCTATTGTCTATAACAATACAAAACGAAACATTTTCTTCGTTATAAAAAGATGAAACCGAGTTTCGTCGGTTATGATGTATGATATTGCACAATTTTTGTGCTAATAAGTTATTTTCAACCGTATTCATTTTTCTACGCTTAAATGGCCAAATAAATTGAACATTCTCTTCATCGTCTTGTTTTGGCTTTTCATCATTATTATACATATTTAATGCAGAGTCTGATAATGATCTCTTTAGCCGCTGACATTTTTTATGTGCAACGTCGTTTGCTTGTAATCCATTAAAAGAAAATCGTACATGTTCAAAGTGATCAGATGATTCTAGATCTGCTTGTTTATTTACGATCTGTTCTTCACAATGCTCTGTTGCTTGTTCAAACGACTCGCACAAATCTTCTTCTATGTTAGAAGTCACAGGTTCTTCACATTGTATGTCAATATTAATATTTTCCAAATTGATGACTGTTTTTCCAGAACTATTGATACCAGACTCCAATGAAGGATTGGATACGCTGGTGTCGTTGAATTCACAACTGACCATTGGAGTACCAGCAGCAATAGTGTTATCTTCATCTACTGCGGAATCACTTGCACTGTTATTCATTGCATCGCCTTTAATACTATCTTCACATTCGATGTGGTCCTCAGAGTTAACTGTTTCATGTATATTATTGTCTAAAATAGATGAGTTTAAAATGCTAGTATCGACTGTTTCCTTTAATAATGCATCAATGGAATTCTCTTCATTCACATCTTTAGTTACAGTTTTATTGTACTGATTTTCTGTATCTTCTAGTGGGACTGCTTTTGTTATGTCTAATTCACAAACATTGTGACCAATATTTTCTGAAGTTGTGACAGTTTCAGCAGAAGCGACTAAAACATCTTTATCGACGTTTATATAATTGTTTGCTGTTGTATTGTTACAATTTCCTTCAGAAAACATAAGTAAATTTTGAATCCAAGGTGAGTACAATTCTTTACTTCCATACCATATGTTTTTTATACACGGTTTTCCACGATGGCATTTTGAGACCTCAACAATTGATTGATCAAGGTCGTATGGCTCTGATTTTTTTGGACTACTCCGTGTACATTCGCAATACGTTTCTTGAAAATCCATTGATTCTTTTTCAAGATCTGAAAGCTCTTCTGATGACTGAGATGTACTGTCTTCATCAGTATCACTTTGCGTACTGTCTTCAACGTCATCAGTCATATTATCTATCTCTAAGTCCTTGGAAATTGGTTGCGATTCTAAATTTGTGTTTTCCGATTGGATTGGCGTACTCTCTTCAACGTCATCAGTTATATGATCGACCAAAAAGTCCTTGGAAATCGGGAGCGATTCTAAATTTAAATTTTTAGATTGAATTGGCGTACTGTCTTCAATGTCATTAGTTCTATGATCCATCACAAAGTCGTTTGAAATCGGATGCGATTCTGAATTTAAATTTTTAGATTGAATTGGCGTACTGTCTTCAACGTGATCAATTTTATGATCGACCAAAAAGTTCTTTGAAATCGTTTGCGATTCTGGATTTGTGTTTTGAGATTGGATTGGCGTTCTCTCTTCAACGTCATCAGTTATATGATCGATCACAAAGTCCTTTGAAATCGGATGCGATTCTAAATTTAAATTTTTAGATTGAATTGGTGTACTGTCTTCAACGTGATCAGTTTTTTGATCCATCACAATATCCCTTGAAATCGGTTGCGATTCGGGATTTGTATTTAGAGAATGGATTTTAGTACTGTCTTCAACGTTATCATCTCGATGATCTACTTGAAAGGCCTTTAAAATCGAATGCGATTTTGAATTTGTATTTTGAGATTGGATTGGCGTACTGTTTTCAACGTCATCAGTTCTATGATCCATCACAAAGTCGTTTGAAATCGGATGCGATTCTGAATTTAAATTTTTAGATTGAATTGGCGTACTGTCTTCAACGTGATCAGTTTTATGATCGACCAAAAAGTTCTTTGAAATCTTTTCCGATTCTGGATTTGTGTTTTGAGATTGGATTGGCGTTCTCTCTTCAACGTCATCAGTTTTATGATCGATCACAAAATCCTTTGAAATCGGATGCGATCCTGAATTCTTAATTTCAATGTTACTGTTGAGTTGCGGTTCAACAATGATGTCTGTATTTTCATAGCTATCCTGAACAGATTCTAAAGGATATTTTTTTTCGTTGAATTCATAAGTGACTAAAGGGGTGTCAGCAGCAACAATATTATTAACATCCATAGAGAGCACACTTTCTTTGTTTTTAATTGCTTCATCTTTATTAATATCTTCACATTCGATGTGATCCTCTGAGTTTACAGTTTGCATAAAATTTGTATTTTGAGATTGGATTAAGTCTGAACTTGCACAGTTATTACTACATGATTCGTCTCTCGCTGAGAGTAAATTTTTGTGGTGTTGCTGTATTTGTTCGGTCTCCTCGGGATAGCTTACTTCACTTGGATCATCTATTTCCAAAGCGTTAATTTTAGTTTTTGTTTCAGCATCTGCAGGAGTATTTATATTATCAACAAAATCACGATTTTCACTATAGTTTTCGTCTATCGCAACGTTGGTAGTTTTTTCAGCTGTATCCATTTCATATTTTTCTTCTAAACATTTCGGAGAATTTTGTGGTATTTCTAATTCAACTTCCGTTAAAGTACATTTTGTGTCTTCTATCAATTCATCGGTCGTTGAATTTTCACTATCGCAAAATTCAGTTTCAGAATTTGAACTACTAATGTTACTAACCAATTCACTGTCAGGCATTTCTGTTTTTGAAGGCGGTAGTGCACACCTAACATCCATACTAATTTCCTCCGCACTGTTTGAGCTGTATTTGCCCATATCGATCTCTATTTCTTGAAAGCTCTTATTACTTACTGGAATTGCTAAGTCTATTTCATTATTATTTTGATTAGTTTTTTTCATTGTTACATCCTGACCGTCTTTTTTACATTCAAGACTATATTTTTCATTTATATTATCCATGTTTCTCATATTTTCATTTTCTTCACCAGTTAAAACAGGAAGTAAACTAACTGAATCCGAGGAATCTTCTTTATTTAATGTGTTTAAAGGATTTTCTACGATTTGTGTCGAAGTATTTATTTGTGACTCAACTTTTGTTTCCATATAATAAGTACTGTTCATGATACCTGTTTTGTTTAAACTAAAATCTATAGCGATTTCTATAGGCACCCGTTTTTCGTTTTCTGTCTCTTGCAGATCAATGCTAGATTGACTTTCTAAATTACTTGAAATACTTCCTTGTGAGGTCAAATTGATTGGCGCCTGCTGAATATCCATAATCACTTTATTTAAGCAATTCGTAAAATCCGAATTTTCTTCATGATTCTTTATGTTTTCGGGATTTTTTATGATTACACTATCAGTTCTAAAAGCATTAACATTATGCTGTATAGAAGTTTCTTTAGGCTCAAAAGATTTTGTTTTACGGTATTTACTTAATTTAGAAAACTCTTTTTCAGAGTCAACCATATATGGTGATTTAACAATGCCATATTCTGGTTTAGATGGAATTGTGTTATTGAATTTATTTTTAATGCTGTTGGGTGATTGATCTAATACTTCTAGCGTCGGCAAGTCTCTTATGGAAGTTTGTAAAATGGTACTGTCTCCTTTATTAGCATTTATAAATTGTTGGTTGACTTCAGGGAAGTTCAATTCAATATCATTGTCAAGTCTGGGTAGGGAAGCTAGGCATAAGCCAGAGTTACTTTCCAAGTCTTGTATACTGTAGCTACTTTTCAATGGTTCCATGTTGCTACTCGAAAACTGTGTATTTATCATTTTGCAGCTTGGTATTCTTAAATTGTCACTCATATTCATACGGTGATCAGTTCTTTTCATCATGTTACAATCAATATTTTCATTCATGCTATTTATGGGTGATTTCAGCATTACTGGATTTGCAACTTTCTCTATTGACCTCTCAGCCAAAATGTTTTGAACAGGTGCTGCAACTTCTACATTGAGCATTTTAGGACTGCAAGGTTTTATTTCAAAGTTACATCCAACTTCTTTATGAATGACAGACTGACTGATTTTAGCTTCCACATCCAAAGGTGACACTGGTCTTGGTGGCATTACCCCTGTCGCCTGTTTCTGATGAGCTCCTTTTACTGGCATATGGTATATTGACTCTTTAGGGGTAGTTGTCTTGTAGTTATTCATATGTGATGATTCTATTACTTCTTCAAACTGATTGAGTAATTCAATACTATTATATCCTTTAATATTCTCAGGTAATTTAGAAACTTTTTGAATATGTTCATATTTTGCCAGTTCCTCACTGGGAACATTCACCAGCCCAAGGACATATAGTTGTTCCTGACTTTTCATGGCTTCATGTGGATGCAACTTGCTAAAATTGTTTTTATCACTAGAACCTGTCTGTATTACTATTTCTTTAGAACCATTTTCTTCTTGCTCTTCATCCCCTTCATTCCACATTTGCAAGAACTGTCTAACATCTATTTGCTTCTTCTCTTTGGAAGCATTATTATTTGAATTTAATTGGGACTTTGACATCATAGGTGATGTTCTAACTATTGGTCCAAATCTATTATCATAATATTTTCTAATGTATTCATTTGGTATTCTGTTAATACCAGAATCAATACTTCTAACACTTGCATTAGATGATTGGCTCACATAACCACAGTCTTCTTGAGAAGTTCCAAGGGTTTGTACAGTATCATTACTGGTGTTAGAATCAGTAGGTGAAATTGCGAGTGTATTGGGTGAAAAGACAGGTGCATGTCTTGACATAGGGTTATGAATATTTATATTCGGGTCCATGTTTCTAAAATGAGCCATCTGTTCATAATTTTTCATATGGTGGGCATCTTTCTTGTAATAGGGATTTGGTGGTATGTTATGCATATTTAAATTGGAATAATTAGGCATAATTACTTGGCTCTTCATGGGCATTCTTACCATTTCATTGACAAAGTAGCTTTCAGATGGGGGATAAATTTTGGGTCGACCATTTTCATATTCAACATATGTTTTAGTATTGCTATCATAAGAGAGTTTGTTGGGAGGTATAGACTTTATATGAGCATCAGGTGGATATGAATGCATTTTATTTTGCGGACTATTTGCAATGACCCCATAATTTGGATGAATCACTTGATTACGATATTGGATATTGTAGTTGGGGCCAAGACCTTGAGGATTTCTTTGATATCCTTCCATTGCAGGTTCAGCACCTCTGCTATCTAAATACTTCATAGGAGCATATGTGGGATAGGGGTGAGGTGGCACAGACTTCTGTACCTCATATTTATGAGGAGGAAAACTAGGTGGTGGATGGAATGGATTAGCATAATTACCAATGTATTCATACCTTTGCTGAGGATACCTTTCCTTTATAGTTGGGTATGGTTTGAAGCGAATGTTTCCTTCTTGATAATATGGTTCAGCATACACATAGCCTGGTTCTTCTGGAACAGTCCTATGAGATCGGGGCACTATCGGTCGAGGACCGGCACAACTAGGGTACTCTTGATATTGGTACAGTTCAGGAGCACTATACATTCTTGTGGAACGTAAATTAACACTGCCTGGAGGCCATCCATGAGGAGCAGTCCGTGTATGAGAGGGATTTGCACTAGGTAAACATGTTTCAGGGTTCCTAACATTTTTATGTTCATTATTCGTAGGAATAACAGCATAAGGCACATCACAGAACTTTGCCTCTGGTGGCATGTTTAACTTGATATTTTTAGATAGACCATTACTTCTATCTGATACTTGAGCATAATTAGTGTCATCATTTACTTTGATAGCGTTGTATGTAGGTGGCACCATGATACGCTGCATATTCTCTTGGAATGTTTGTCTTGGTGATATGTTTCTCGTGGGGTTCTGATAGTTGGCTAACTTATGGGGGTATTCGGGTGGTCGGCGATATGCATTGTCCATGCATGGCCATGGCTCGACAGGACCTTTCTTTATATGATACGCTTCACTGGCGGCCGGCGGAGGCACGACTCGGTCGGGTCCGATGACAGCGCACGGCCGTGAGTTCGGTACATCCACTTTGCCCAATGAGTTAGATCCGATTTCTTGATATGACTTATTTCTGTCACAGTGGAGCGCGATACCGCCGCCTTGAGAGTACTTGCTGCCGTCATTGTTGCGTTCGCTCACAGCAGACTCCGTCCTCAAGTCTTTAGCATCCATTGCCACGGTAACTTGGACACATATTCGTATACGGTGTTAACATTTTTCAGTTATTAGTTAATTTAAACTCCATTGGAATAACTCAATAACCAGAGGTTGCAAAAAACCATTTCCATTCTGAAATATAAACAAAATATCAGATAGATAAAGTGACAACTGTCAAAACAATATGCCACATAGGCCCCCTTAGATTTGCGACGCAAAGCTAAGCACTTCGAATATCAACTTTAGAAATAAAATTTACCTTTAGTATTTCTTCTAATTTCATGAAACATCAATATTATTTCCAAGGAAACACCGATTTATTACGTTTTGAAGTCATCCATACATTATGATGTTACCCAAACAAAAAAACATAATTACAGCAGTGTTGTGCGTAGTTTATATAGAAAATTAAATTATCACGTCTATGATTTCAATTTTACAAAAAATCATCAACTTAATAATATTTGAAAAGGGAAGGTAAAATGACGAGTAAAATATTGAAAAGAACTCACATAAATGATCAAAAACAATTTTAGTCGATTGTGACGTGTTCGTGTTATCTACAATTCGTCAATAGGTAATCTGTGTTTGAAGTAAATTTTAATGAACTGACCGCCTAACATTACCGAGCTCGCGTTTCAACTGACAACAGGATAGCTATATAAAATATTGATAGAGAGGAAAGGAGATGCAGCACCATGCTTCATGTTTGACAATCTTGAGACTTACAATTTTCAGTAGGTAGAGCGAATGTGCACGATTGCTATTGACAATTTACGGACTGTAAATATTTTCATTTCAGTGAAATTAGTCAAGATTTCTTCGTAATGAAATATATATCTGTCAGTTCAATATTGACTTTAATTTTCGCTGTCTATGTTATTAATACTATATGGACATTAGCTGAAATATTTATACCGCCAGAATGTAGTCGTGGCGAGAGATGTTTTTCATCTCATTTAGCTTCAAATCCGGTGCAGCATCTAGTTCTATACACTTCTGTGAAAGAGCATCCATTCTTAGATGGTTCTTCTGTAGAAAGTGTTTCAAAAGTGTATACTTCTCTCAAGTTTGACTATCGGAATCCGGCAACTTTGTAAGTATCTCCTCACAAGTCTTGAAACTTGAATTTAGTGCGTGAATTAATTTAGATTTATATTTCAGCGACATAACATTAAAAGTGCCCCGTAAAACTCGCAATAATGGCACATTGTTCATGCATGCAGTTTTATTGGATGACGGTCGCTTGTACAAGGAATTCGATGAGATTTTGCGCACGGAGCCCATACACACTCTCCCTTTGGTCACACATACAGAACCACAAGCTGCAACATTCAATCTTCTTCAGCAAAATGTAAGCTACTTAATGCTAGTAGATCATGTCAGTGCTTTTAACTAGGTGGTTATGGTCTATTAATTGTGTGTTATTTTTCAGGGTAAAAAAGTAGTAGAAAAGAGATCAGTTCGTCCATACTCTCACATAACAACATTGGCTCCTCTATCGATTCTCACTGATGATTTGAGACTTCCTGCCAATAAAATACCTGGCGAGCTGTATCCTTACATAAGGTAAAAACTATTCTTCATTGTTCTGCTGCTCTTTTTAATATTTTTTTTTATTAATACTACTATAGTTTTGAACAGGATTTTGAATATTAAGAAACAGTCAATCATAAAAGTCTTGAGGAATACAAGTGCACAACATTGTGCATTTTCAATCTGGTTTTAAATTGATGGCAGTTTGACCTTAAAAAAAGTTAAATCTCCTGTGGTCAAACTTGTCTTCAAATCGCAGAATTTATTATGTTTGCATATGACATTGGCTCAGTAATTATTGGACCATGTAACACCTCCAGGTGTTACAATAGGATTTATATCTATTGCTTGAGTATGTTCAATGTTCATAAATTGTGTCTTCCCTAATCAAATTTGGATTGTGTACTTTTTGTGTATTTTGCACAAAAACATTTTAGTGAGTTCAATGCATTTGGATCAGTACTAGTAAAATTTGACGGAACGGTTGGCGCAGTGGCTGAGTGATCGACTGCTGTGCTGTGTGTCGAGGGTTCAATTCCCGCACGGAACAAATATTTGTATGACCTGCAGATAGTTGTTCCAGGTCTGGCTGTTTGTGTATGTGAGTTTAAATGTTTTTAGACGCACCCACAATACAGGAGAAATTCCTAGTGAGGGACAACATTGTTTTTTTTTTAAAAAATCATTGCATTATTGGCAATGTATCAAGCACTACATTTGTATCTATCATGGCCTCTTTTATTAAAGATGACCTATGTTGGACATCTATGTAAGAAATTCATACAAATTGGTTGTGTGTACCTTGATTGGTCCCCAGGCATACCTGATACAAGGCCAGATATAGGTATATATACTACTCAAAACAAAATGGGCCACGAGGTATTTTGTCTGTACCATGAAAATAATAAAACCAATATTTTTTTTTGTCTCCATAACGAAAACTAATGTTGTTTTTACCATGTAGACCAATAAATTTATTCAAATAATAATGATTAAAAAGTTTATTTGCTTTTGAAAGAAAAAACACATTTTAGGTTAAAAATTAAAACAATGTAAAGTTACTGAAAGCAAAAAAAAATACTCCATGCTCATCTTTTAGTAACGGGTATGGCCCCCTCGTTTAGCTACGCACTCCTGAAGCCTGGAGTGCATCCTCTCAATCAAATGCCTGACATTTTCCATTGGAATCTCTTCCCAGGCCCTTTTAACGGCGTTGATGAGTTGCTGTTGGTTGTGGATTTCCTGATCACCGTCTCTAACTCTTCGTTTCAACTGATCCCACATGTGCTCTATTGGATTTAAGTCTGGACTGTTCGCCGGCCACGGCAAGACTTGAATTTGAAAGGCCTCCAGTACAAACCGAGTCGCTTGAGCCGTGTGTGCACGAGCATTGTCTTGCATCAAGTTGAATCCAGGACCCGCTCGCTGTGCAAATGGGATCACATGTGGTCTGACAACTTCCTCAATATACCGCTGAGCAGTAACAGTACCCTCATTTAAAATAGCGAGCTCAGTTTTTGCCGTGTAAGCTTATCCCGCCCCAAATCATTACATTTGGACCACCAAAACGATCGACTTCATGGATGCAGGCTTCTGAAAATCTCTCGCCGCGTCTTCTCCATACTCTAATACGCCGATCGTCGTTAAAAAAATTAACTTTGCATTCGTCTGTGAAGAGCACCATGCCCCATTGGTTTATGTCCCAGTCCAAATGTTGACGGGAAAATCTTAAACGATTTGCAAGATGATTTATGGTTAATGGAACACGGACAACTCGCCTTCTTGATACCTGCTGGGCTTCATGCAATCGATTACGAATAGTTTGGTCACTGAAACGAGTACCCGTTGTCAGCCGCGCCGTAAACGATTTTGCAGCTTGCGGGCCGTCGTTGTGCGATCTCGGAGCGCACTTAATCGAATGTAACGATCCTCTTGAGCTGTTGTAATGCGAACTCTGCCCGAACCAGGTCTTCTTCTAACACTGCCGGTCTCTTGGAAGCGATTCCATAGATTTTGAATAGCTCTTCGAGAAAATCCCAATTGCAAACCCACAGATCGCTGCGAATGACCTTCTTCAATCATTGTAACGGCTCTGGTTGCTGTCAGCGAGTCGATATGACGCCTGCGTGCTTGTGGCATATTGCAAAAGATGTTTCTGACTCAAGATATCAATGAACTCTGATAATTTCTAATAAACCATGAAGGTAAGGAAAGCCAAACGTCAAAGAAAATGGAATCAAAATTTTCAAAAAGAATTTTAAATCAAATTTTATTTAAAATTGTTGCCAGCATTAGATGAATACTACAATATTAAAAAGTTTAGGTTTCAAAGAGTTTGTATACTCAATATTTTACTACTTTCATTCAATATGTAAATGTTTAATAAATTACACTAAAATGGAAAAATACCTTGTGGCCCTTATTTTGTTTTGAGTAGTATATAAAGGTGGTGGCGGAGAGCGAGAGGAAGGCCAAAGAAAAGATGGATGGATTGTGTAAAGAATGATATGAAGGAGAAAGGAGTAAATGATGCCGTGACGTCTGATAGGGGAGAATGGAAGCAGAAAACGTGTTGCGCCGACCCCAAATAGAATGGGACAAGGGCAGGAAAATGATGATATAGGTGGTGATACCATTAGTGATATCTACTGTTAAACTACCTACATTTATTAACATATCTTTTTCAGGGTCAGAAATGGTAAATTTTTGCCTATATTACAACACAATGTTTTGAAGTCCAGATTAGCACACTACCAGCTGTTAAACACTAGCTCTACAGAAGTCAATATAACAGTGAATGTGTCTCCAACATCATATGGTTCCTTGCGATTGGCACTGCATGTCCGATTGGCGCTGGAGCAACTATTTTCTCTTGGCTTCAGTCAGAAGGATGTGGACGATGTTAAAGGAATATTTGCTGATACTAACTTATATTTACTATCAGCTACTGTATTGATTGCCAGTTGTCATGTAAGTTTTTTTCATATATTACAAATGTGGAATGTAACTCTGAATTTTCGATCTTTTTCATACCTTTATGTCTGTTTTGATTTGGATAAACCATGTCCAAAGTTGAAACATGGGATATTTTTTACCCTGTTAATAAAATCCAAAAAGGTTAAAAATAATACAAATTATAATATTGATGACATTGAGTGTAGTTTAATAAAGGCATCAAATTAGATTTTATACAATTTATTAGCAGACCTGGAAGACATTGTCCTGCCCTTTGTATAAAAAATCGAATTTTGTGATATACCAACAGCAACACAATGCAGCGCATGCAATTTTGTTTACAAATCATTCAAGAAATATACAAACTCATTTCTTCCAGTGGTTTTAGAGAGTTCCATAATAAACACATGTGCTGACAATAAATTATACAATTTTTACCAAAAAGTACAGAGTCCTGGCCCTATTTAATTTGCTTTGTTTTTGGGAAGCCCAATATGTAATAAAATAATTTCTATTCTAGCTGTTGTTTGACTTCTTGGCGTTCAAGAATGACGTATCGTTCTGGCGCAGTAAGCGCTCCCTGGCGGGATTGTCCGCGCGCACGGTGTTCTGGCGGGCATTCTCACAGATGGTCATATTCTTCTACCTGCTCGATGAGCAGACCTCTCTTCTTGTACTTGTGCCAGCTGGCATCAGCGCGGTTATTGAGGTAAGAAAATTTTATTACAGATCTGATTTGAAATTTTATTTTTTATGCTATTTATATTCTATTTTATACTGTAGCGACACCACAGTAAAAAACTAAAAATATGGCAAAAAGTACTGTAGCGCGATCTATGCCACAGAACCAACAGCAAGTACCAAAATTATCCGCATCCGAAAATATCGCTTATATAGTAGAACCCAATGACAACTGTCGGCCAACCGATGCCTTTGTAAAATCACGGGATCCCCATTTTACGTTCGTAATGATAGTCTACACTTAGACTTAAGAATCCCCACCGTCGTTCAATTCATGAAGCGCCTTTCCAAGCGTTTGATTCTGCGTTAAAACATCGCAACCCCCTTATCGCATCGGCCGTGCAATACGAGCCCTCACGAATCTGTAAAATTCGTTGTCCTCGACATAGGTATGTCATAGGTATGACAATCAGGAGCGACGAAGGTTCGTCGCTCCTGACAACACTATAACCCTGCTACAGGAGAGCAGTAGGGAAACTAGCACCCTTCGCTAAATCAGACGCAAAGCGCCGTCATTCCGTCCTCGCCGACGAGGGCCGTTGCGACGCCCCGGTACCTGCCCCACTCCTCCCTTGCTAGAGCCAGCCCGCGATGCTGACACAGTAAGTTCAAACCAGTCCCTAAATAATATCAGATCCAGCCTGTCCCTTTGCTGTCCTCCCTCAGCGACGTCCTAAGCCGAGGCTCGTACCCCACAGGGGGTGCCCTTAGCGTGTAGTCGCTTAGTTTGTAAGTTTTTTGCCCTAGCTGGAGGCCTTAATTTCAATTCATCCCCAGGAATTGCCCGATTGAGCAGACGACAACCACCTAAGTTGAACTGTAAGATGCCATTCCTATAAAAAAAAAACTGTCGGGTAGTATCCAGCCAGACACGTCACTCATCTGGTCGAAGTATCCTCCCTTTTCAATGGGGGATAAAGAACTTTACAACCTGTTCTACATAGCCCTAAATTACCATGTTATATGAAAATAAATGATTCATAATCTTGCATTCCTTCATGCATTGTTATTAAATAATAAATTTCCTCCCTTGCAAATTTCTTTTTATGACCAAAGTATGCAAGAAATATTAAGTACTAGCTGTGCCCGCGACTTCGTCCGCGTGGAATAGTATTTTGGGCATCATATTTATTTTTGCAAACAACCTCCTCAGCTTTATAAATTATAACTGTTACCCACGACTTTGTCCGCGTCTTAGCCCAAGTTCCGGAACTCTGTGAGGCTAAACGTTGAGAACGTTCAGCGCTTGATTCCCGTAGTCGGTTCACCAAAGTTCGAGAACTCTGTGAGGCTAAACATTGAGAACGTTCAGCGCTTGATTCCCGTTCTCGGTTTATCAAAGTTCGGGAATTTTGTAAGGATAAACGTTCAGCGCTTGATTCCCGTTGACGGTTTGCCAAAGTTTGGAAATTTTGTAAGGATAAACGTTCAGCGCTTGCTTCCCGTAGTTCCCGTTGACGGTTTGCCGAAGTTCGGAAATTTAGTGAGGCTAGACACTGCGAACGTTCAACGATCGATTCATTAGCACGATTTGTTCACTGATTCCTCGTTGAGTAGCCAACCTATGCATATTTTCATCCTCTGTTTCATTGCTGCGCAAAGCTCGCAGCCGCTTTGCGGTAGCAGTCTGCCGAGAAAGCTGAGTTCTTTTTCTAGGCATTTTAGTGACGAAGAAAGAAAATAGGAAATGAAAACTTAACCAAACCGTAACTCATAATCAAGAAAAACAAACGTAAGGTTAATAATTAGGATCCTAATTATTTTTACCTGTATTTGGTACTTACGTAAAACATAAGGTAAACTAACTGTGTGCTTAAACTAAAACCTAACCTAAAAAGGGCTGATTTTTCAATAGTCAGATAACTTTTATCTGAGGAATAAAAATAGCAGTTTGACATATTTTCTATAGATGAGCTGTCAAACCGCCATTTTTATTCCTCAGATAAAAGTTATCTGACTATTGAATAAACAGCCCTAAGAATAATTATGTAGATGACACCTATTTACAGGTATTATCTACAACATTTTATTATTATTTTTTACCAAACTATTATCAACCAAAATAAAATCCATAAAACAATCGTAGAGCTACACCCCGCCTCCGCGTCGCCCGCAAGCAACGCCTCTCCTCGCCCGCCGCCGCGCCGGCCAGGCGCAGCGTCATGTTTTGCACATCATGCGGCGCGTGTGAATTTTATATCGGAGTTATTTTAAAATTGTAATATCTTCTAAGATGTTCATTGAAATTAAGTGATGTCAAAGACAATTTTATTCACAATTAAATACTGTTAATCAACAACACATTTATTTGGATAAAGATTAATATTATTATGTTGATACAACTCTAACAAATAATCATGCATTAATTTCGACCAAATTTGATTCCCATAAAAACGGTTCTAGTGAGTTAATCTTAAAAGATAGACATATACCGTCACAGACATTTTTTTAGATCATTTCAAGAGGAATAATTCTTTCGTACACACGACGACAGATCAACCTATACAAAACCAGTTTATGCTGATCTTTCAACTACGAATCGTACGCCGTAGATTTCCCGTACGACGAGATATCCGCTTAAACTGGTTTTGTATAGGTTGATCTGTCGTCGTGTGTACATATTTTTTTGGTATCTTGAACCGTTTTCGCAGCGCACGCAACGGAAGCCCTCAAAGATGAATAATATTCCCCGTTTTTTCCACATTTTCCATTGTTTCTTCGCTCCTATTAGTCGCAGCGTGATGTTATATAGCCTAAAGCCTTCCTCGATAAATGGTCTATTCAACACAAAAAGAATTTTTCAATTCGAACCAGTAGTTCCTGAGATTAGCGCGTTCAAACAAACAAACAAACTCTTCAGCTTTATAATATTAGTATAGATTGTAAGAGAGAGCTTACCTTGGAATTGTGACGGTTTAGATGAATTTTCTCCTACATGATTTGTTTTTATTGATACTAGCTATTGATTAATACAGGTATACATGACCGCTATTTCGAAAACACAATAAAATAACTCAAGTTCCGCAGACCAAATAATTTAAACCCCTGTGGCACACTGGTAGACCTAGGATAGTTATTATCCCAGTTATACGTTCCTGTGGGTCAAATGTCGACTTCCTTGCGGCGCCTACATTTATTATTTTGTAGTTATGAAAAGTAGCGGACCATCTACATTTATTTTGCAGTTATGGAAAGTAACAAAAGTCCTGCACCTTCGCATATCATTCTCCGGTTGGAGGTTGCGAGTATGGCGGGACACAAGCGCCGACGCGGGAGAGAGGAGCACGGCCAAGGCAGACGCCGAGGCCATGAAGTATCTGTCCATGTTGCTGTACCCTCTCTGCATAGCCGGCGCCATCTACTCGCTCGTATACGAACCGCACAAGAGGTATCAGTCTATCTATTCTAATGATTAGTCTAAGAATATACACTAATGTTTATACTGTATATTTAATCTGGTGACATCTTATTTATTTTCAACTTTATTTAGATGAGTGCAAAGTTGATTTTTATTTGATCGTCGGAGTCTGTCCTTAGGTTTGCTATCATTAGCACTCTGCATAGACGCATAAGAACATACTGGTTAAATGAATATTCAGCAGCAGTCAACTTTTGTAGTAGCTCCTTAGACATTATCTGCTCACTACTTCTGCCAAAGATATTGTATAAATATTATGACTATAGGCTTTTCCACAGCAATGGGGGAGTAATATATTGGTATTATCATTATAGACTAGCTGGGCCCCGCGGTTTCATCCGCTTACACTGGGATAAAGAAATGAGTTCATAGACTTACTTATGGCATGCAACACTTATGATGAAAATAATTTGAAGAAGACAAGGCTGATCGAATTGAAAATAACTAGCATTGAACAAGAAGATGCTCATCTACTCTGCCCGCCCATAATAATTCCACGTTACATAAATCACTAGCTGCGTCCCGCAGTTTCACCCGCGTATACCGGGATAAAACACCCATGTGTTAATCCAGGGTTTAAGCTATCATACATACCAAATTTCATCCAAACCCAATAAGCCGTTTAAGCGTGAAGGAGTAACAAATATACACAGACACATACATATTTTCGCCTTTATATTAATTGTGATTTGCCTAGCTTACAATAAAAACTAAAATAACGTCATTATTTTCAGTTGGTATTCCTGGGCACTACACAGCATCGTGAACGGCGTATACGCATTTGGGTTCCTGTTCATGTTGCCGCAGCTGTTCGTGAACTATCGGCTGCGGTCGGTGGCCGCGCTACCGTGGCGCGCCTTCATGTACAAGGCGTTCAACACCTTCATAGACGATGTGTTCGCTTTTATCATAACGATGCCCATCGCGCATCGGGTGGCTTGCTTCAGAGATGATCTCGTGTTCCTAGTTTATTTGTATCAGAGATGGTGAGTTGATATTTATATATTTAACTGGTGATCCGTCCAGCTCCACACGGGCGATATTTAGAGAATTAAACAGCTTTAAAAAAATCTACTTATCTAACAAATACAAACACACCGAAAAAAACCAGCCAATTCCGAGTCGGTCTCGCGCACCGAAGGTTCCGTACAAACTTGCGACATAAATGGCTATATTTTTTGACTGCGTAGACTTAAAGGGGCGATTTTTTCACAGATCCAATGGATCACAGACATAAGTAAATGGTTTTAGTTTCAACTCGATACCTTTCCTATAAGGGTTCCGATTTTTCCTTTTGAAGTGCGGAACCCTAAAAACTATGCCAAATTGGTCGAATCGGCAATAGATTATTATGGATCTCCAAAAATATAGTTGGGGCAGCTACACTTATTCCGGCCGACACATTCGATTTCACAGTATTAGTTGGACAACAATACTCACCTAAAACCATCATTACACATCATCCTGCCCTTATCTCAATTCATTTGGGGTCGTAATAACTTATTTATATTAATATTATTATTTAAAATTTATATTATTGTATATTTGTCGGTTCTAATCAATTATCGTAGAATTGTGCAGATCTTAAATGAAGTTAAATGAATCATGTTATTTTTACTTAAAAAACATAATTATTAAAACTTATTCTTAAGATAAGATAAGATAAGATAAGATATATTTATTTGCTCAAACATGTGTTTACATACAGAAAGAAAAATGCATGTATGATGATATAAAAAATTATAAAAATGGTTCAGACATGTTTGCCATATACTATGGCGTGCAAATGTTTAAAATGTTAGAATTGTATCGTCATTAAATAATCACATACCAATATAATTAATTTTAAGTGAAATTAGCAAAAGATTAGAAATGATAAAATTATACATGGCAAAAGTAAAAATGTCAGTGAGTTTAGTAATAATGTCAAAATTATATAAGTTATAGTACATAATAATAATTATGTCAATTGTCTATGTCACAGTAAATGGTTCTGTCAGAAATTCATTAATGTTATAATATGCTTTGTCAGTTAGGAACGATTTTAGTTTTTTCTTCAAATGTACATTATTAAGCTCTCTCCAACGTTTTGGTAACTTATTATATATAACGGGAGCCATGCAAAAAACACTTTTGCGCATAAGTGCAGTCTTACTGCCGTGAAGACACAGCTGATTTTGATCTCGTCTATTTCTGGGGAATTTATCTGCCATCCGCGAAAATAATATATTATTATTTCTGATAAACATTACTGTTTCCAGAATGTAAAGGGAGGTCAGTGTCAATATTTTATATTGGACGAAATAGGGCTTACAACTGTCGGTGGTTCTCAGCTTAAACATGGCTCTGAGACATCTCTTTTGTGCTTTAAATGCAGCTTCTTTGTCCGTTGAGTTACCCCAAAAGATAACCCCATATCTGAGAACAGATTCAGTAAGCCCGTAGTAAGCCGTTAATAAGGCATCTATGTTAACTTTTTGTGACAAATTATACAAGGCATAGGCACTACTGCTTATTCTTTTAGTCACGGCCTCTACATGAGCCTTCCAATTTAAATTTCTATCAATCGTAACTCCTAAGAACTTGGTTGTATTAACTGTGTCAATTTTGATGTTATTGTATGTTATGTCAAGATTGGGAAGAGTCAATGGGCGCTGGCTAAAATGCATAATCACAGTTTTATTTAAATTTATTTTTAAATTATTGTTGTCTAACCATTGTATAGTGTCTTTTAATGTATTATTTATGTCCTGTTTATAAAATTCTCTTTGATTACATGGAATAGTTATCGTACTGTCATCTGCGAACAGTGTCATAGGATGCTTAATTGCCCTTGGAAAGTCGTTGATATATAATGTAAAAAGCGGTGGACCTAGTATACTTCCTTGTGGAACTCCGTAGATAACGTTACGTTCCTCCGAAAGATAGATCTCCTCTTTTTTATTGCGTAGATTTAATCTGTTAATTTGTGTTATTTGTTTCCTTTCAAGTAGGTACGATTTTAACAGTTCAAGGACATTACCTCTTACGCCGTAGGCATCAAGCTTTTTTAATAAAATATTAATTTGCACATAATCAAATGCCTGGGTCATGTCACAGAAAATCGCGCACAGTGGAGTGTTTTTGTCCATATTTATCATGACAGTATGCAAGAAGTCATAAATGGCCATGTTAATCGATTTGTTTTTCCTAAATCCTTTTTGTTCATTGCAAAGTATATTATTCGCTTCCAGATATAAATTGAGTTCTTCGTAAATATACTTTTCAATAACCTTCGAGAATATAGGTATCAATGAAATCGGCCTATAGTATTCCATTAACTCTCTATCTTGTTTTTTGAACACTGGCTTGACTACCGATTTCTTTAGGGCATCTGGAAAAATACCTTCACTTATACACAAATTTATAATGTGACTAAGTGGACAACAAATTTCTCCGGCCACTGCTTTCAGTATTTTAGTACAAATGCCATCGTAACCTACACTGTCTGTATTATTAAGTGCTGAAATGATTTTTAATATGTCACTTGGCAAACTTGGAGCCATGAACATAGAATCTTTTCTGTTTGTGATATATTTTGTGACTCTATCTCCCGAATTACTGATTGGCGTGATTTTATCAATAAAGTAATTATTAAATTCGTTAGAAATACATTTTGGGTCCGATATAATTTCATTATTAATTCTTATTTTATTAATATTATCCTTTGGCATATTTAACTTTATTTGATTTATTATTTGCCACGTTGTTTTGGATTTATTATTAGAAGTCTTTATTTTATGATTATTTTGCGCTCGTTGAGTTCAATTTATAATTTTTTTGAATAATTTATTGTATTTTTTGAATATTATTTTATTATTTTGAGTCGGTTTAATACGGAACTGCCATAGTAATTGTCGTTTTTTCTTGCTGCATTTTTTAATACCACGTGATACCCATTTTTGTCTTTTTTGGACATTTACCGAAACGACAGTTTCTGGGAAGCATTGTCTGTAAAGCAATACAAAAATATCTGAAAACGCGTTGAATGATTCATTTGGGTCATTTGATTCAAATACTTCTGAAAATGTTAGACTAGACAGTAGGACTTTAAATTTCTTAATATTATCCTTATGATAGTCGAATCCTTACAAAAAAAAAACCATTCCGCATCTACCTTTTAATGTTCGGGTCGGATCGGCACAGTTCGTGATAAGCCGAGCGGTGGTTCTTATGTGAAGAATATTTAATTTTCCACTCATACTTATAATGCGTTTTATGTTGAACAAACATTATTATCGGCGTATCTAATTTGTTCCTGAACATGATAATAAAACCATACATTGTAGCGATATTAGATGTGTTGGCAATGTATTTTATCCACAAGCTCGGACTAGGTTCGTGGGGTCCCCCTTCCAGTATTGGAAATGGAAATTTTAATCAAGCGATCATGCAGTAAATTTACTTTTACGACAGAAACTATCAATTACAGAACTTAGGAGCTTTGCTAAAACTACTTTTGGACAGCACGATTGGCGCAGTGGCTGAGCGATTGACTGCTGCGCTGCGTGTCGCGGGTTCAATCCCCGCACGGAACAAATATTTGTATGACCTACAAGTAGTTGTTTTGGGTCTGGCTGTTTGTGTATGTGACTTTAAATGTTTGTAAACGCACCCACGAAATTCCTCATGTGGGGCAAAGTTTTTATTAAAAAAAAACTTTTCATTAAATTGAACTTCATTCTCCTGCTCTTATCTCAATTTACT
Source organism: Ochropleura plecta (assembly GCA_905475445.1). Classification (NCBI taxonomy): domain Eukaryota; kingdom Metazoa; phylum Arthropoda; class Insecta; order Lepidoptera; family Noctuidae; genus Ochropleura; species Ochropleura plecta. The sequence continues at coordinate 17,132,133 of FR997723.1, forward strand.
TGACGTCGGCGAAGCATGTCTTCTTCTTCATACTTTTCTATTACTAGTCATCTCAGCAGTTACATCCTTCAGTCCAATCCTTCATCATTTCTTTGGTCTTTCTCTACTCTTATAGACATTCAAAATCCACATTCATACAATATATCAAAGAAATATCCTTACTAATATTATAAAAGCGAAAGTGAGTTTGTTTGTTACGTCTTCACGCCTAAATGGCTAAACCGATTTTGATGAATTTTGGTACAGAGATAGTTGGGACCCTGGAGATGGACATAGGCATATAATTTTTAAAGTGATAAAGAGGGAAGAAAAGGGGAGAGAAAAATATTTTTTTCGATCATCACTTATTATAAAGTTAGCGTTAGCCCAAAGTAAATATGCCACACGGACGAAGTCGCGGGCGAAAGCTATTGATACAATACATATTCTGTTTTATCTGAACGAACCCATGGTGTATTTCAGGTTGTATCCAGTTGACAAGACCCGTACAGACACCGCTTCCAGTATGGACGAGAACCCCGAGGAGTTGGAGCCCATCAAGCAAAAAGAAGAATAGTAGTTAACAAATGATTATTTTCTGATTTGTATAGTACCGTAAAGAGGCTGTTTAAGGTGCTACTTGAGTCAGCGCTACGACTAGAGTTAAAAAAAGACATTTTGTGTTGTTTTTGACATGTTATGCAAAAAGGTTTCATAAAGACAAAAATACTAAAATAAAAACATGCATTGAGTAGACTGCAGTATAGCTACGTTTATTGAGGAAAATATATGTTTTAAAATTTTTATTAGCAAAAATATTTGGATCAGATATTTTACTGATAATTACTTGATCCATGTTAGTGTTATTTTACAAACAGACTATTATGACGTATGATATTACATTTTATAATGAGTTTCTATTAGCAAATTTTCTTCCTATTAATTTAGCATAGACTAGAAGTTTTTATAGACCTTCGTTCCTGTCTTCAGGGTTTTAACTATATTAAGAAATTGTCTGACTAGAATCGCAGCAGAAACTAAGGCGGTTGACGGTTATGAAAGGAATCGCCAGTTTCAACTTGAGGTTTTGTATTAATGTAAAATGCGTTCTAGAATCAAAATCCTAGGTTGCATTTTACATTAATTCAACCACGGCAATCCGTGGCCCTGTACAAGCGACTACTCGGCTACGGCAATTGCATCTTATCTTTTTAGTAAGTTGATGCGTAAATTACGATACCTAAAAAGTTGTTGAAGCAAATGCCTATCTAACAGTTGTGAAATCCCTAATCCTTTGGTATGCGGGAATGTAGATCCGCGCAGTACTATCGAATGCGGATCGTATCCACGACAAAACGATCTCATGCGATTTATTTCAGATACCTTAACTTAGTTCGCTAGTCCATTTTACGGACAAGAGTCATAATATCGTTCTTCCCGCTACCCCTGTACCATTACTACACATGAGGGTTACGTGATTGGTAATTTATTCCCTGCATTAAGCTTTTGAACGCCAAATCATAAACGAAGGCTCGTGCCTTCCACGCCAAACCACTCATTTTACATCAATTTTTGACACATTTGTATTTTATGTTGTTGGTGTCCAGAGCACGCGCTTGTTTGTCACATACAGGCTGTAAAATAATAATCGTAAGACCTGCCGAGTGGTCTCATGACCTAAAAATTTTTTTTATAGTTTTCTCATACATGTTGATCAGCTGATCGCGTTAGTTCCTAAACAAAGTCTAATTTTAAGGACGCGTGGAACAAAAGTTCTTCTGTTTCATGGACTGACAATTAGATGTGACAATGGCATTCAAAAAAAAGTTAAACCATCCTAAGGTATTTCCTATAGGTATTTATATTTCCACCTAAGCAAATGATTTGGTACGTAACTTAATAAATAATAAATAAATAAATATCTTGGGACAACTCACACACGGCTATCTGATCCCAAGCTAAGCAGAGCTTGTGTTATGGTAACCAGACAACTGATATACATACTTTTATAATTTATAAATACATACATATTATAGATAAAACTTGCCACTAGTATTCACATTCAAAGTATTTGTATGGAGTAGTGCCCATTCCCGAGGCATTCACGAGCCGACGTGCCAACTGCTACTAAAACGTACCAATTTAAAATCAGTTTACTGTCACGTTACTTGGGTTGTGGGAACGTGCAACGAACCAACTCATGGCTTTTTGAATAATTGCAGTGTGACAGCCTATATGCGTTTCAGTGTTTAATAAATAAAATATGTTAAGAAACGCTGTCTGATCAGAGAGGGGCATATAGGTTCCTGTAACGACATGACTAAATAGAATGTTCATGAAAGATAAATTTTAAAATAAATTATTTTTGTGCCTAAACCATCACTATTTACCAAATTTTGTTAAAACGTTACAACCCCGTCTTCAGCGTTAGTGTGATCGATCGTCAATTGTTTATTTATGACTTCCCGAGAAGGGACTGGAGTGGCCTTTAGTTTATTTCTTTTTTCATTTTTTTTATTTGTTGTTTAAAAAGAATGGCTTAGATAGATTGAAATCTCGATACTCAATAATACCCTCACGGATTGGACAGGGTTTTTTTTTATAACATATTGTATAAGAGACTTGAGAGATTACTACTTTAATTCATTACAATTCGACATTATTATTATTTAAATTGAATTGTGATATACTATATACACTTATTGTAAAACAATGAACTAATATAAGGTTTGTTCTGTATATTAGCATAATTTTGCGTAATTGCTTAGTTAATTATATTATTTACAATTTGTTTATGGATTATTTAATTTTAAGACTTCTTTTTTTCTGATCTTATTTTTCTGATTCATCATCAATTATTTTCTTTCGGTCTGGGCGGAGCGAAATGGAGTGTCAGAAGTGTTTTGCCCTTTGTGTTCCGGGGCCGAGGTATTTCTTTAAAGCAACCCGCAGCTGATTCCTGACATATACTACGATTTATCGTACTTTATTAGTGCGCAAATGCATGGCAACAATAGATACGATATAGAAAAAGTGAGCACAAAAATACCATTGGCATTTCTTGGTAGCTACTAGTAAAATGTTTTAAGCGGCAGGGTCAATCTAAAGATTACAATCTTTGCTGTGTACTTGAGTGAGGGGATTTCTGCTTCGCTCTCGTATTACGTCTCTGTTTGCAGCGCATCCTAAATCCCATCAAGCATCTGGGTTAATTTATCTGTATTAAAATGGTTGTAAAATAATTTATTTGTCGCAAATATAAAGTTTAATGTTATTTAATAGTTGTTACAATGCGTGTACGTATAGTTTACATACTTTCGGCATAATTACTGAGGATAAATTGATGTATTTGTGAATGTTTGTAGTTCTAGTTAGTTAATGCTATTTATCATGTATTGGGTCTCGCAGTTAGTCTGTTGATTTATATAAAATAGCTGTTCATTAAGGCTTAGTGCATTTGGAGTGCAGCGTCGAGGATTATCTGATAACATTGAATAATATACTTTATTTGTAGTGAAGTAGGGTACAATCGAGAGCGCACTTTCATCCAGTCAATGATTCGGTTGATGTTTGGGTCAATTCTTGTACAACTTTGCACTTTATGTCACTCAAAATTAAGTGTCTTATTGAATGTAACTAGGAAATCTACGCTGACAGCCGTATACGTCCGCATATTATTTATAGACAATAATTTGTTTTTTTTTTTGTATTAGTGGAGTGCTTGGAGGTTTTCACCTTGGACTACAGTTACAGTGAATAAATTTATTTGGTTGAAGTGGAGTTTTGTTTATTATATTATAAATTACATAATTTAGATTTTTTTTTTGTGGTTCGTTTGGTTTTTTTTTATTATTTAAACAAAAACCAAAATGAGTAGGTATATAAAGGACGCAGTATATAAAGGAAGCCGCGGGCAAAAGCTAGCCCGCGGCTTTGCTCGCGTTAAATTCGGGGTAACACAGTTCCCCTTTCCTTCCCCTACCTGTAGTTTTTGCCCTTGCGCCTTATGTATTTTCACATTTTTTAAAAATCCTAGCCCAACGTCAGCCTGTGAATGGCAGCCGTATTGTTTTTCTCTTCGGCTGATCTAGGTTATTTTCAATGAAATAGATATAGTTTTTCAATGCAAATTAGCATAGTGCAAGGCTAGACAACTTTTTTAATGAATACTATGCAAAAAAGACCTAAAAATAAGGCAATACCAAATTTTAAACATGCAAAATGAACCCTGAAATGTTGCACAGGATTTTATGTTTAATCAGAAGTTTTTGAGTCAACCTTCAAAATAGGGTAGTTTCCTATTTTTTTTATTAGTCCGTCTTTAGATTATTCAAAGATATACTAATAATAATAGTTTACGTGTGACGTCACTTGTAGCGAAAAACTGCAGCAACGTGTGACGTTTCACGTAACTTTAATGGGCTATATCTTTGTAATTTTTGGTCCAATTTACAAATAAAAAAATACGTGTTTCTTATTTTTGAATAATCTAAAAAAAATAGAATGTAATTACTTTGACCCTGGAAACTACCATATTATATCAAAATCTTGTCTACAAAAAAGTTGGAAAAAAATTTAAATGTATTTTTGTTGTAAAAATGAGGATCTTAGATGACGGGCCATGGAATCCATACTTCTGGGCACTTTTCCTGTTGACAGCGATTTGTGGACGAATTTTACGACGACCGGTGGCGTACCATGACGTATCGTATCATATCGTTCTTTCCTACACAAGAATAAGATTTATTGGCAAAATTGTGGTATCTCTCGTCCACAAAGGCCATCAATGAAGAGTTGAAGTTGAAATTGATTGATTTAAAATATGTTTTTTTTTATAAATCAAATTATGTAGGAATGTACCTACATACCTACCAGCTGTCTGTCAAGATTATTTATCTCGGGAACGCGTGAGTTTTAATAAACGATACCAATTGGCAAAACCAAGTTTGCAAATTTTCAAGAAACTACTATTTTTTCGGTCTTTACAGATTGCGAGCAGCGTAACTTATAGGAAATCTTAATTCAGTATTCTTATTCAATCTTAAAGATAAAATCAGGTTACAATTTGAGCGTAACTCTGATGTAGCAAGTCCGATATAACTCGAGATGGAGCTCTTCAAACTCACATGTCTTTTTAAATCGGAACCCTACCCTAACTGCAGCCATTCATGTCCAGCGAAAAGTTGACGTGAATTTTGGTCTTGTGGTCACAAGTGAGACTTTGCATAGTGAAAGGTTTTGGGTTTACTGGGTACCTGGTAACCTGACAGCTGATATCTAGATAAACATATCTTAAAAGTGTCCGTACTTTGTAATTTGGTTCGTAACTTGGTATTTTGTATATCACCATGATTTGTCACGTTTGTTGTTTGTTTACGTCGCATAGTCTAAGTTTAATATCAGAGTTGATTGGCACATTGTGATCCCATCATTCTGTAGACAAACTTGGTAGTCCGAAACACGCTCGTACGCACGCCAGTCGCTCTCGCTCTATCAACAGCAAGGACTCTAACTCCGGCTGACATTGGACGCTACTCACGGTCACAATTTGTTTGTTTAATAATGTAAATCGTGTACCTAGTAAAGCATCTAAAATGGATCTATATGATGTCCTCCTGCAGTCTGGGCTGATAACCGGTGCTTTAGTGACCTACTTAGTATTTATTAAGAAGCCAACACCGAATAAAGGAAACTATAGAGAAGTAGGTAAGTAATAACTTCATGTTTTTGTTTATTTTTGTGACCGGTGTCAACATTAATATTGTCGGTTTTTCTTCATATTATCACAATATTATGTAGCTTTACCACCTGTCTTTATTTTGTTTAGTATGTATTTTGTATTTATTATGATTTTTATTCTGATAAATTCTGTCATACTGCACCTCCTATGTTTTTGTATTGCATCACTTTTCTTCATTGCCACAACGCGTTGAGATCGAATAGCATGTCAGCCACGACACGAATTTCGCTATTTGGTCTTTCTGTGATTGCCACAACGCGTCGTGCGCGTTATCATGAGAGCCATAACACGAATTTCGCCATGTGGATGTTTCCGATGTTTTACTGTGACCAAAATGCATAAAAAAAATCATAAGAATCTGTCGAGCCGTTTCGCAGGAAGGTATGGGAACGAACATTGTGACACGAGAATTTTATATATAAGATTTGTATTCCGTCACATCCTTCACTCTTGGTGACCGTTTTCTTACTCAAATTCTTTATTTGTTTCGAGTCGTAGAGACATAAGTAGACATAATTTATTTTCATAAACTCTCGCATACTGTATTGTACCTACCTACCAAGGTATCTTATTGGCATCTGTCCACCTTCACTCCACACAAATATTGCTAGATAGTTAGAACATTTAAATGAAATACCTTGAAAAAATTGATATAGGTACGTGAGTTAAAATTGAAGTAGGTGCCTATCTGAAGATTATATTCAGCTTAGTGTTTTGATACAGCTATTTTGGAAAGAGATATCGGTATCTAATCTAATGCATGAAAATGTACCTACAAGTTCATACAATTAAGATGTCTAGCTTTTTTTTGTGGATGGGAAATTATCAAATGACGGAATCAGACTCACTATACTCACTAAAACCCACCTAAAAACAACAAACATTGTTTTTATTCGTTGTTCGAAAGAGATACCTCGGTCCCGAAACATAAAGGGCAAAAAAGAATTTTTCAAATCGGACGTCTCAGTAAAAAGTTATGCGTGGTCATACATAAAAAAAAAAACAAATATACATGTCGAATTGAGAACCTCCTTTTTTTCGTCGGTTAAAAATAAGAAACATGGGTGGGTTTTAATCAGTAAAAGTCTGGTACGCCACCCCCCCCCCCCGCTCCGCCCAGAGCGGGGGAGGTTATTTGGTGTTTTCCCATTCGTAAAAAAAAGTAACGTAATACGTCCATTTTAAAATTGATAATACACGTTTCACATGTAATATTTTCAGATCTCTGGTACGTCCTCGTTGAAAATTGCAGTTTATTGTATTTTCAATTTAAAAAATCAACGTATTTCGTTACGTTAACGCCGCGAACTCGTGCTAGGGCCTCAGGTTCTCGCAGTGTTAGGAAGTGTTCATTTATTTATTTATTTAAACTTCATGTACAATAGTGGTACATAGGCGGACTTAATGCCATAACACATTCTCTACCAGTCAACCTTTGGGTAAAATACGACAACATTGTGATTTATCTCTTTGTATGTTTAAAACGAAAGTTATTTTCTTCAGGGAAATAATAGTATTTTTTTAAAGAAATAATATTATCGCCTAGAAAGAACGGCAGGTTAAGTTGGACGGCTAAATCCAGACTAAACTACCACGAAGGTCTGTGGGCCCAGGAAAAGACTAAACTACCACGAAGTTCTGTGGGCCCAGGAAATACCTAACCGTACATTATTAGCTCGCGTCTTGCGGGACTCATCACTCACCAGTTCTTCATCGGATTCTATGAATTTGGTTCCAATTACCTACACAGTAGGAGCACCCATTTCCATTTAAACATTTAACACTAAACATTGAGTGTGATGTCCCACTTCTGTGCCCTTTTCTCGGGTACAATTCTCTCTAGATTAACGATAACGATAGCAATCAAAAATAAATTTTTTTATATTAGGCTGGAATCACTATCTACGGCTATTATTTGCACGGTATGCCGTGCGACGCTGGAAATCGCAGTTGAAACCGGCGCGCCTACCAGCTACCCTACTATGACGTCTTAAAGCAGAATTTATTCCACTGAGGGAAAGAGATGGTGCTAGACACCCTGTATAGCTCTGTCTCTTTCCCTCAGTGGAATAAGTTCTGCTTTAAGAGCCATTTCACATTTTCGCCCAAATTTTTAAGACTTTGAGCTTCTCTATTACCATCTAAGTAATATCTAGAATTTATTGAATGAATACAAAATATAGATTAATCGTTTATAGTGTCGTTTAATGTAACACATTTACTAAAATCGGTTTGTTTAATTTAAAATGACACATCTCCCACAACCATTTTACTGAAAAATTGCCGCAGAGTCTACTTCTGAGTCCTAAATCTATCAATAATACTTATAAATGAAACTAAACAAAATACATACAGGTTCAGACATATATTTAAATTGTCGTTTAATGAAATAGATTCCTGAATTATATTACCATTAATTAGTAAAAAAATAAATTCTTAGACCAATTTTTAACTTTTATTTTGTTTTTTTACGTGTTTTTTGGTTCAAATACATAGTAATTATAAAAATAAAATTATTCAGAAATAATCTATGTTCTTTGGGAAATCGAACCCTATAGTTATTTTGAAAATATTTGCATATAATTTGTCAAAATATCAATTTGAACATCAGTCTAAATTACAATAACATATAAATACTAATACAATACTAAAATAAAATTTACCAAATCATATTACGATTACGGCTCAAGATTGCTCTCGTGTTACACTGTTTATATTGCACATGTGTGGCTCGGTAGCGAGCCACACATGTGCATTGGTAGGCAAAAGAGTGCGTCATTGTTTATGTGTGCGTAGGCACACATAAACAATGACGCACTCTTTTGCCTAAACTCGAGCGCAATCATTTTGTGAAATGGCTCTTAAGACGTCATAGTAGGCCTACTGTACGAGTTGCCTCGACTGGAGCAGTACCAGGGATGGGAATGGGACAGCTTCTCCGTTCGGACCTGCGATTCCGACGGCACGGCGCTGATACTGTCCATACACAAATTATGTGGAAGACAGCCGCTCGCAGAAATTGTAGTACATGTCAAGTTATCTGATGGAACTAGGTACGTATTAGTTGCCGCGTAAGTGTAGTAGTTTTATTATAATTTCTTGTACACACGACGACAGATCAACCTATACAAAACCAGTTTAAGCGGATATCTCGTCGTACGGGAAATCTACGGCGTACGATTCGTAGTTGAAAGATCAGCATAAACTGGTTTTGTATAGGTTGATCTGTCGTCGTGTGTACCTAGGTTTGCTGTTTTCAAATCAATCAAATCAAATCATTTATTTCAATTATACCATTACAGGCACTTTTGAATGTCAAGAAACAAAATGCATCTACAGTCCCGGTCACAAGGCATAATAACTTGTGAAAGTACTGTAGTTGCCCATTCCAAAGCGTTGATCTCTATGGAGAAGAATGGGCAAGAAACTCCACTCTTTATTATAATATTTTCACAAAATCGTAATTACATCATTCATGTTGAGATTATACAAATATGTGAGAACGATGTAGAAATACGTGCACAGTAAGAGCGTCCAGAGTAAATAAAAAAATATGTGAGTTTTTTTTGTTTGTTTGTTACGCCTTAATGGCTAAACCGATTTTGATGCATTTTGGTACAGAGATAGTGTGGACCTTGGAGACGGACATAGGCTAACTTTTTTTTTTTAAAGTGAGAAATTAGGGAGAAAGAGGGATGAAAAGGGAAAACTTAGCATTGCTATTACAATAAATAAGGCGCAAGGGCAAAAACTGCAGGTAGCAGGTACCTGCAAATCAGGAAAGGGGTGGGGGTGTTACCCCGAATTTAACGAGAGCGAAGCCGCGGCAAAAGCTAGTTCATTATAAGAAAGCGACCGCAAGTGCGATTGCTGAGCACTTCCTGGATTATGCAATGGGTAATAGAACGCCAATATAGATATCTGGATGGTAGGTAGTCATTCAAATAAGTCATAGCAAAATTTACTATGCGAACTTGGGAACCACTATACCATTATTTAATTTTGTCAGTTTCCGTTGTGCAGCCGACAATGTTTATGATCTTGCACGTGTTATCGACTATGTACCTACTTCATATTTGAATAGTTACTTTATAAGTACATAATTGATAAATACTTACATGACTGTAGCTCACCAATACGTAATAATACTTAACTAAATCTAAAAGATAGCTGGATTAAGATCACAGTCATCTATTTCAGCTGTACACCTGCGGATGACTTAGGTATTTTCAAAGGTACCTAGCACTGATTACTTAATTATCAGCGTTGATTAGGTACACTGTGATGTCAACATTCCGTGATCATTAGTCTGATACACGCTCGTCTACGCGTCAGTCGCTCTCGCTCTATCGACGGCAAGGTCTCTAACTCCGGCTGTCATTGGACGCTAATCGCGGTCACTAGTTGTTTATTTACTAATGTAAATCGTGAAGTTGAGCATCTAAAATGGATCTATACGATGTCCTCCTCCAGTCTGGACTGATAACCGGTGCTATAGTGTTCTACTTAGTATTTATTAAAAGGCCAACACCGAATAAAGGAAACTATAGAGAAGTTGGTAAGTGATAACTTCACAATACATAAAGAATGTAAAAAGACCCTCTACGACACTGTAAGGTAGGTACTTATTTCTCCCTTCATTGCGATCATTTTTGTTCTGGACCATACTTAGAAACTTTCGAGTTATGGAGACATTGGAGTTCTAAGTTCCAACTTTTACAAATGGTTGTTTAATACTAGTTTTAAAGGCCATGGCCAGTTTACTGTTCAATGTATCCACCAGCACAAAGTTTTGAGTGCTTTACATTGAATTTTAAGTAGTAGAGTTAGGTACTTAGTTTGAGTGCTTGGTGTAGGATTCGTCTACAACTTGTAAACACATAAACAATGTTTTTATTTGTTTTATATGTATTAAGGTTCATTTACATAAAACTACGAAAGCAATGACATAATTACGTAAAAACACTCGAGGAGTTTGTTTCCTATTTGGTCCAAGTCACGCGCGTTATCCGTGAATAATAATAGGAACAGTTTATACATTAGTATAAGAACTTTCCTCATTCCTCCGCACACATGTGAAGTGTTTCTAAATACTGCTGCTTTTAAGTGGTTTTCAAATCCCGCTTTTCTGTAACTGCTATCCTGGCCGTAGTTCGATGCTGACTCGTACGGTCAAAAACAAAGTTATCTAGGCACCTACCTAGGTACTTTATTGACTAAAGCTGGAATATATCACAAATCAAAGGCGGAACAAGACTTTAATTAAGACAGGCTTCAATTCGATTAGAATAGCAAACTCAAATGAAAACAGAAATTGTATTATATTGGTTGTCACGTACGATTATAAAGCATTCAATTTGATAAGATATTGTGGTGCTGGATTCTGTATCTACTACTCTATATTAGATTCTAAAATCATTAATACTTAAGACATTGTATTTAGTAGGTATTTCAATGATGGTGAGTTATAATTGATTATCTTAAACATAAAAATTCTCGTGACACAGTTTTAATTAGTTGCCATACCTACTCCTCCGAAACGGTGTCACCGATTTTTATGAAATTTTGTTTGTAGGTATATTCAGTAAGTCTGAAAATCGATCGTAATCTATTTTATTTTAGCTGAGCAGCTGTTGAAACCGTTGGGTACAGTTAGTACATTTGTAACGTTCTCGCTCGTTTTATTTTTAGGGTTAACAAAAAATAACCGAAACCTTATAGGATCACGTCCGTCTGTCTGTCTGATGGATACACCACACGTTGAGGTATGGAGTTCAAATTAAAAGCGAATACTCATGTCTTTTTTCAAGGAAATCATCAAATAACTTCCCCCGCTCTGGGCGGAGCGGGGGCGGAGTGTCAGACTTGATCTGACTAAAACCCACCCATGTTCCTTCTACTGCCCTTTATGTCCCGTGGCCACGGTATCTCTTTCGAACAACCCGCAACCCTGGCAGGATATACTCAAGTCTGGTTCCTTTGTTAACTCTGTCAACAGAGTTATCGCTTCTGTAATGTATGGCCATTAACAAACATATCGACGTTTAAAAAGTATGTAATATTGACCAAGTAGGTAACAAGTGACATGTTCAACTATACACAATACGAAGTTAAGCATGTTTGATACACAGGTACCTAAAATGATCTAAATAATTAAAAATGGGTCCACTGCTGCTAGTATGAACAGATTCACTTGACAGTGCTCAGTTTGTAGTATGGCAGTAACACCTCAATGATATAAATAGAATACGGCGATGTTTCAAACCAAATCCATTTATTGCTAGGATTTTATTTGGTTTGAATTTGTTTCCCGATGTTCCCGGCTTGTCCACCGGTGGTAGACAGCGCATTACAAACAACACGTTAAAAAGCACCTGCTATCCACCAAAGTTTCCAAGATTCTGCGTGTTAAAATAACATAAAATTCATATGAAAATCTTCCAACCATCACCGTGTGATCGATTCTTAAAAGTTAAAATCAATTTTTGAATCTTGGTATTCATTTTAATCCATACTGGGCGTATCTAAGCTGAAAACGTTCCTTTGAGACTGTTGGCCTTGTTCTATTATGTCTCCGGCTTGATATGGAGGGAAGTGGAAATAATGTTGTTTGTCCCACCTGTACTATTATTTTCAAGACAGTTAAATTGTTTCTCCTGGATTGAGTAAACCTTCAATGCCTTCGCGATTTTTTTGAGGTCGCAATTTTTAATTCTGGCTGAGTGTACGCCATGTGTCTCCGATATAGAACCTAAAGTTCATTTTCCAACTTCCAACATTCACTTATGTGCAAAGAGATTACAACACTAGGTTCATTCTAATATCTTTCAAATTAAATCTGTTACGGGTCACTCCCGCGCACGTAAAGGGGACTGTGGTCCAACATTGGAAACGTCATACGCTAATAATGCTAATGCTCAAATATTTTCATTAGGTTGGAATTACCATTTACGGCTGTTATTTGCGCGGTATGTCGTGCGGCGCTGGAAGTCACAGCTAAAGCCAACGCAGCTAGATGAGTTGCCTCGATCAGAGCAGTACCAGGGATGGGACAGCTTCGCCGTTCGGACCTGCAACTCTGACGGTGCGGCGCTGATACTGTCCATACGCAAGGTGTGTGGAAGACAGCCGCTCGCAGAAATTGTAGTGCATGTCAAGTTACCAGATGGGACAACGTATAAGTTACCACGTAAGTATATCTTTTCGTTTCATCTTCCGGTACGTTTTATTTTGGACTGCGCACGTTGTCAAAATTGTATAATAAAATTTCAATTTAGAGTGCTGCTACGGATATTAAAGATTCAACATCACTCTATTAAGGACCATCTTCTCAATTAAACGACACAAATCTCTCATGCGGTTGTTTGACTCTAGAGCATCCAGATACTGCTGTATGTGCATGGCAGAACATCGAAGGGGGTTGGAGCGCTGACGGCCTTAAGATCCAAGTTCTAGAAGACAAAGAACGCTATAGATTTTTATACAATGGACTCTTGACACGAGTGGAAGACGGAGTCACGCAGCATGTAAAATTAAACCTCGTGTAAGTGAATTGCCAATTGAACGGAGGAAAGGAATTGTTCGGAGTAAATTCCCAAGCTTTATAAAATGAGTTTCGGGCTTAATTCCGTACATATGGGACGTTTAACCTTTGGGTGTAAATACACAAAGTTAAACTTCCTTGAAGTATCGCATGTTACGCGTTTTTTTAAGAGTGTTATTTTTTTCAGTTGGGGCTGCATTTCAAAACCGGTGCGATACCCGGATGATTGGAGCAATAAGCTAGCAGCGGAGGCGTTGGCCCTCGAACCATGGCGAGATGACCAATGGCCTTATATTCTGTAAGATAAATATAGTTATTGGTGACTAGTAGTTAAAGAATAAAAAGTATAGGTACATGTTAGAAGAAGGAGACGAAAAATAAGCTGGTGATTAGAATATAAAATCATCATTACCGTTTGCAGGAGCAAGTCTGAAGAAGGAGGCTGGCTTCAATGGGGAGCAGCACAAGGTCGTTTCGAATCGTTTGACGAGGAAGGAATTGTGGACAAGAGCGTGTTCTTACGGACTCGAGGCGTGAAGGAGCGGAGATGGGCACCCCGAGCTTATGAGGGTCTCAGGCGATCCGTCAACATCACTGCATTAGCGAGGGATGGAACAGCCGTGCAGCTCCGATGCTTGTCGTACAAAAATGAATTGACTCAGTGAGAAAATTGGCTAGTTTTATCATTTAGAATCGATTGAGGCTCTTATAACTACTAATACGACTAATATCAGCAGCTATGGTGTTGGTTGGGCAGTTCATTCCAGTTTATCTGGGATTTAGTTATTTTTTATGTATCTGTTGAGCAAGCTTAACTAGTTTTACTAATGGAGTAACATTTTGTTTTAGTTGCATATCTGGGTGTGTCAGATTCCCAGACTGTATGACCAAGCCTATAACCTTCACCGATATCGTGATGTCGGACTTTTGTGAGCGGCCTGATGGCTTGCCTGATGTTTACACGATAAATTTGAGCAGTAAGTTGTACAGGTGTACTCGAACTGTGTCTGTATTTCGTCCATATTCTCTTACCATGTACTCGTAACTATGTGTGTACAGAATATAATGAATACGAATACGAATGGAATGTCAACATCTCTACCGATATTTTGATATATAATTTGTGATATCAGCTTAAATCATTTGAATATTTACTGCCCGAGGGTTTGCCCAGGGATTTCACATTGAATATTGGACATTTAACCAACAGTAGATCTTTTGTTACACCTTGAACACTGTTTAACACCAAAATTTTTAACTACAACTGTTATATTCTAGCTGATGACAGTTTTCTGACTTTGGTGCTAAGAATTAACGTTGATGGTGGCAAGCTGTTCAGCGGGGTTCCGTATCAACAAGAAGTCGTGTATCGCACCATGCATGTTGACATCAACTGCTTTCCCGGCACTGGCATCCTAGAACTTGGATATGAACCTTCAGGTATGCAATGAATGATAAAAGAAGCCATGGAAACCAACGATTATGCTAACAAACAAACTTGCTTGTTGGCTATATAAACTTGTCTTTAAAATGTATGAAACCAACCTTTTACTCCCATAGTTATATCAGAGCCGGTCTCGCGTATTACCCCACCACGTCTGTTGAAGTGGTTGACGGAGAAGCAAGCTGGTGAGGTGGGCTACTGCGTTACATTTGAGGATCGCGCAGCCGCATGCCCTATGTATGTTGGAGGCAAAGGAGCTTCCCTGGCTTTGCTGGCTTCCATGCAGAAGGATGAGGTACAATTTACAGACGATTTTGACCCTTATGTAACCAGAATTAATGGAGACTTTTGGAGTAGGTAACTGAACGCCGTCTGCTTTTCAGGGTTATCGAGTGCCACCAGGGTTTTGTCTGACAACAAAAGCTTTGGAAAAACATTTGGAAGTTAATCCTCATTTGCTAGCAGCAATTCGCGATATAGAGGCTGCAAATGACAATTACAACGAAGCTACATTTAAAGAATTGTGTAAAAAGTACGTAACTTATGTTGATGCCAAGATTTTACCATGATGTTTTAGGGTAGAGTTTTTGTAATATAAATGAAAGTTCTTTGACAAAGTCAATGTTAATTTCAAAATTTTCAGAGCATTTGAACTGTTTGTAACAACAGAAATAAAGGGAGATGTCAGGGATGAAATATTGATCAACATGAAGGAATTAAGAATAAAAGCTACCGAAGAGGAATTGGGCTCTGAACTACGTTTCGCGGTTCGGTCATCTGGTAAGTTAGCAACGAAAGAAGTAACGACATTAGAATGTAATTGTAAAAAGATTTAGCTTCTAGCTCGTTATTTTTGATACAGCTGTAGGAGAAGACAGTGAAGAGCTGTCAGCTGCTGGACAGAACGAAACAATTCTTGGATGCATCACTGATAGCGATATTATAGAGGGAGTTCAGAAGTGCTGGGCATCAATGTTCGCCTTCACCAGTACTTATTATCGCAGGTAAAAAATCTCGCTTATATTTTTTTAAGTTTGTAGTGGGTTTCATCTTGTCATCGTTAGGAATCTTGAATTGCTATTTTACTGTTAGAACCATCCGAACACGCGAGCTGTGTGTCTCGGCTAGAGAGACCGACTGCCATGAAAAATGTTTGGAACTGACGGGATACTGTATAATTTGTTGTAACTGTAACTCCGGAGAGCCCTATGTCCAGCAGTGGACTGCGAAAGTCTCAGTTGGTTAATTGATTTATCTAACAAAAGCTTAGTGAAAGACTGTCAGAGATGAAATGTATAATGTGATCGGTACAGACAGAACGGGCAGCCATGTTTGTGCGGCGGTGGCGTGGTGGTGCAGGCACTGGTGGCGCCCCGAGCGGCCGGCGTCATGTTCACGAGGCACCCGGCGCACGGAGACCCCTCCAGACTGCTCATCACCGCTAACTATGGACTCGGGGAGGTAATTCTATTTTTGTCTAACGACATGTGCTTACTACTGGCGAGGCGAGCGCATTAGACCAGATTAAAAAAAAAACATAAACCTTTTAATTACAGAGTGTTGTATCTGGTGCAGTAGAACCTGACACCATGATAATTAAACGGACGAGGAATGGTCAGCTAACTATCTCAAAGAAAGAGTTGGGGTCCAAGACTCGTCGAGTCAAAACAGAAGGCAGTGGCATCGCTATGGAAGATGTACCAGAAGGAGAAAGAAACGTGGCCTGTATCAGTGATACGGAAGTAATGAAACTGGCTACCATCGGAGTGTCTCAAGAAGAGTTGTGGGGCGCAGGCCGAGATATCGAGTGGGCTGTTAAAGACGTGAGAACTATTCTATTTTATTTAAGGAACTTCGACTTAGACATAATTATTTCATCAAACACGAACATTGAAAACTGTATTCTTATTATAAAAATATTGTGAGAGTCTGATTGACAGCATTCCATCATTGATTCCCACGGTTGCAAGTGCTGTGTGTTCATCACATCACAACGACACATATAGCAAACAATGTTCTAAGTGTCCGATATTAGTTCAAGTAGGTACACGTTGTTTGAGGCAATTAGGATTAGCGAAGTTTACCTTGAAGTTACAATGAAACTTTTTATCTTCAGAACGATATATTCCTCCTGCAAGCGCGCCCCATCACATCTCTCGACCGATGGACTGAGGAGGAGTTACTGTTTGAACTGGATACGCCTATCATGGCAGACGACGAAATAGTCTCTTTCGGAAACTGTGGAGAGGTAAGACAATATACAATGCGTCCGGTCATGGACTAGAGATATTCTAGACACTTATGTAATGAGTATTTTAATATACTATTACGATACACACTTGGGTCTAATTCACTTCTCGGCTTTTTGGCAGCCATTTTGTACAAAAAATAATCATGTCTCTCAAAGTAAAGTAGGACCAAAGTCTTACTCAGACGAAAATAGGTTTATTCAGAGGGCAACAATTTGTCTATCGTTTAAATTAAGAAATTATGAGCTTACATCTTCGTAACTTTAGAAAACAAAATTAAAGTCCAAAAAAATATGCAAATTAACGAAAGTTTTGTAATTTTTTTGTGAAAAAATGGTAGTAACTCTATTGCCATATCAGATATATAGACTTGAATATTGCACGAGTCCGCGTCGCTCTACCCGTCTCCATTTTGGTGTAAAGGCCCTGGTTATATTGTGTGATATTGTAATATAGCCAGGACTTTTCCTATTCTCCTATTATTTCTCGTTTTTGCTTTTTGTGCGCAGTGCTAGTAAACACAGGTAGTTGCCGGTAAGCACCGTCAAGCGCTGACTATCGCCTACAAATTTGAATCAGAATTGGTCGGTTCCAGCATGGGTTCGCGTTGGTATACCAATTGAAATTAGGAGCTTTAGGGGGGTTTTAACCACATAATGATTTTTGTGGCCACCTTGTTTTTCTGTACACAGGTTTTACCGAAACCAGTAACTCCGATGTCCTTTGATGTGGTATCTACTCCGTTGGCGACCGGTATGGACAAGGCAATCGTCTGTAATGGAAGCGGCTACGACAAGGCCGTATTGTTTACCCACCAAAGATGCGCCCTTTCACTGTTTGATGTAAGCATCGGTTTTTTTTTATTTTGACCCTTGATATTGTACGCTTTTATCAATCATTGCAGATTACTAATAAAATAAAATGCAATGCCCCGTTCAGGGGTTTCCAGACCCATTATTTTTATGTAGGTAGGAAAAGTCAACCAGACCCATCAGCCATTATAAAGCCCATTAGAGTTAATAGTTGCGACGTTACTGCTAAGAATAGCCGTAGTCGATATCATATGGTTATCAATGAGTTTGCTATGGAAGATCTTAGCATTCCTTCATGAGCCTGCAAGCTTAAATGTGTAAAAAATAAACGTCCCCATTAACACACTAACCGTTATTGATATACCCTGAAATGAATTAAATATAACGGATGTAGATGAATTCTGATCGTACATCATTGTATTTTTTATTTTAAAGACCTTATACAAGAGGGCCCCCAAAAAACTTGATGTACAAGTACGCATAATGGATATGGCTATTCATGGGCACGTAGTGGCAGACGAGCAGATATTGAAGACAGCACAGCACAGACACCCGCCCCGCTGGAACGACCAGCTTTTGGGAATCCACCATATGTTAAAGGTAAAACTGTTTTGTTTTCTTTATTATGCATCGCTACCGTATCGAAATGATGAAGCTCTTCGACGCTTATTCATTTAAGACAGATCCATGTTGTAGATCCGATGTCGGGAATCACAGATTTTAGGAACGCACAACTCATGTTTCAAAGCGTAAAGCTTTGTGTATGTAAACTAGAGATGTCTATTTACTTCCGAGTACGAATTTGCATTCCAGACCCTTATATTTTCAAAATGGGCAGTCGATGACTCCGAGAAAGCAAGTGTTGTGAATTTTGACCTTGAAACCGATAACGCCGAAGAATTGTTGGAAGCTCTTTTGGATTCACAAAAAGTTATGGAACGCGTTTCTTACAACCATGCTTATACCAGCGGGGCAAGCACTGCTAGCCAGGTGGTTGCCATGTCAATATTCGTGGAGGGAAAAACAGGTAGGTAACATTTTTGTTAAAGTTCTAACATCATGTAAGTCAAAATAACAAATCATGAATCATCTCCTTGGTCACTCAGGACTGGTATTGCGTAATATTAGGAAGAAAAAATTAAGGGCTACATAATATTGATTGAAATAGCATTTCTCTTTTAGAATTTACTCCTGAACAATGCAGTGAAATAAGTTCATTGTTCAGCTCGGGTGATGTGCTATCAGCAGAAGTTCCAAATGCTTTGGCCAACATAGTGCGGAAGTTGGAGAAGTCTGGATTAGCAGAAGAATTTAGGGCTCAGGACCCCAAACAGGCCTTGACATGGCTAAAAGAAAATGCTCATGATGACATTTACGTCGATGTTCGGGAATTTTTAGAACACCACGGCTACAGAGCCGTAATGGAGGTAATTTGAACAGAAGTAGTTGATCTAAAAGTATAACTATAGGTTTCGTTTTTTTTGCTAAAAATAAGTTTTGCTTTCAGTTTGATTTAGTTACTAAACCGTGGGTTTTGGTGCCAGAGAATATGATGACAGTACTCCAAAACTTACGCGTTACCACTGAGGGACCAAAACACAATAAAACTAGCCAAGAGATTGTTGACGCTTTGAAAACTCCTGAGAAACCAAGCACCAGGTGAGGGCCCAATTTTTTTTGTTTATTCATTTTTCCTTATATTCCTTATATTTTTAATCATTTTTATATATATAAATCAAAAAACATTTAAAAATACAAAAAACAGTAGCCCACCGGTATCGGAAACAGGTTCCAAGCTACTGGCAGTCAGGGCTAAAGAGAAAGAAACCTCGTAACAAAATGAGCCATGCCCAAGAGTATCCAGCTGCCTAACAAGAATTTCCTTAGGTATAGGTCGAGGCTTTTCGCAATTAAGCCAGTGAGATACGACTATCTAACTTGCCCAAGTTTATAAGTAAGGTTGTTTGTTTACAAGTTATAGTGTTAAGTTTAGAGTTGGTAGAGCTTTAATCCATTTTTCTTACTCCAACAGTAATAGGTGTGTAAAGTCCTCACATCAATTGTTACAGGAAAGTTCTTCGTTGGATTCTGCCCTTATGTCACCGGACCGTACGTCACAGGGAGGGCACGAAGGCACATCTGGTACTCGTCATACACAAAATAAGACTCGGTTTCATCCGACTCGGCAAATTATTAGTTAAAAAGTGGTATATACCAAATCCTGAACTCGTGTTCTACTTTCGTAAGCACGAGCTGAAGAAGTATGTTGCTACTAGAGATCCTGCTCTATTGAAAAAGTAAGAAATACGCATTTTGGTAATTGGAACAGATTTCAAGCCAAAGTCAAAGCAAACCTTTGACTGCTTGAGTATTTCCAAATATGGGTGTATAATGTGTCCTCCAGGACAGGCTTGCTTTTTTTGCTGACACGTCAATTCTCTGCTGTCTCAGCTTAGGCACCTAATATGCGGCAATCCTTTATTATGAAGTACAAACAAAAATCGTGATATTTTCAGAGCCATGCAACGACAACAGTACCATACGGGCTGGTGTAAACTGAAGTTTAAGGAGATAAACATTGGTTGGGTGAACAAACTAGAACCTAAGGCACCGAACTTCACGACTGACGGTGTGAAGATATCCGCCACGGCCGTGTGCGGAGGAGATGTGGTCGCGAGGGCCTGCGTCATCAAGGATCTCGAATCAGAAGTCTGTCGTATTTTATCCTGCTCGCATACATTACTGTTTAGGGCCCTAACACTTGTGAGGTTGAGCTGTTTTAGTTTCTGTATCCAAACATCCGCAATAAATAAAATTAAATAAATACTGCTGTAAGAGATTGTGGTATAGCTCCTAATCGTTTCGCCACTGCTATCATTCCGTGTTCTATGTACCGGGATATTCCCGTATTAGTTTCCCGTGGAACATTTTTACTAGGCACTAATAGTTTTCTTGAACAGATTGGTGATCTTCGCCGAGGTGATATCCTGATAACGCACGCGACTGACATCGGCTGGTCGCCATACTTCCCGCTCCTGACCGGCATCGTCACCGAGCTCGGAGGACTTATATCACACGGTACGTCGTTAAATTACTTTAAGGTTTTTAAAAAAATTGTAATTCAGTTCTACGCAGGATACTCAATATGTTTTAATTGTAATGAATTCGGATCCTCGCTAATAAAACAATAAACTCGTATATTAAAAACTCAAGCATTGAATTCATAATAATAAAACATGAAATTTTGCAACTTTCAGGTGCTGTTATAGCCCGAGAATATGGGTTGCCCTGCATCGTAGGCGCAGCAAATGCTACAGATATATTCAAAACTGGAGATTTAGTACGACTATCAGGAACGAAAGGCATTATAGAAAAAGTGGAAGTCAAAGAAGAGCTACAAGATGAAAGTATAGATAGCTAATCAATAAAAAAGTTATGTAAACATATAGACAGAAAAGTACAATGCAGTAAAAGATTATTTTGTAAATAAATCAATATAATTGATATAAATAAAGACAATACAAAACAATAAAACAATTTAAAACATTCTCACAAACCCATTGACATGCCAATGTCGAGATAACGCTCAACACTGTCACGATTTGGTATAACCTGATTTGGTGTTATCAGTTTCTAAATGTTATACAAAACGATGACTGCGTTTAGGGCTCTTGTCGAAGTCGTCAGTTATATGCCAGCTCTATCGCCGATTTAGCTTAGTGCCCCATGTGACCGGGGCTAGGACGGCGCAAGTTCCAGTATAACAATCGGTTAAGCATTTGACCATTAGGTCAGATGTACACCCGGTGCAGGGCATAAAAATTCGCGTATGGGACCGTATACAAGCTTAACCCCTCCCAGGTTGTAAACGGTTGTGAACAAGAGCCTTTATAGTCATGTCTACGATCAAAATATTGATTCAAGGAATTTAATTGGAATCGCAAAGTATTTCGAATGCTATAACGCATCAAGTCCTCAAATCCTCAAAAAAATACACCAAACTACAGTTCGCGCCTACTTTCCATTTCAAGATAATTTAACAAGAACAAAAAACAGTCGTGTGACGACTATTGTAGTTTGAAAAAAGCTCACTGGCCACCATCGCTTGCAAGCAGTAATTCGTAGCAGTTGAAGGCGAAGGGCCTGCCGAAGATGACGACGCAGCAGTGGCAGTTGGGCTCGCGCACGGTGCCCAGGAGGTGGTTCCCGTGGTAGTGCACGCGGCCCAAGTACGTGCCCGGAGCCACGCTCACGGCGCTCTCGTGCACAGACCCGCAGCGCCACGCCACCCAGCGCACCTCCGCGTTGCACATCACCTGGCGAAGCATAATATGGGCGCGATCAGACACGGTGATTCTAAAGCGAGCTTGCGCCTGCAAACTCGATCAGGCGTTCGTACGTATGTAAAGACTTGCTTTGACGTAGAAGTTACTGAATCGCACGGTTTGCCATCTAACAATAGTCTTCACATGTCTGAAGGTACACTTTGGAATCTTGTAGGGGCAGACAGTTGGGCAGTACCAGTGCTACGACCTAATGGGTCCCAATGCTAACATAATAATAAACTAAGCACACACGTTCGGTTTTCTGTAATAACTTATGCCGCTTCTTGTCTGCATAGTCAACAATACTTACAACATTAACAAGTACAACTGATGATAGATGACCTTGTTGATAAGACTGGTAGCAGTCTAAGTCTGATGAAGAATTTATGTTTTAATATTCACCTGATATTTGGTGTAGCTATGGACTTGCCCGTCCGCGTAGACAAGGCAGCAGTGCTTGGAAGGCAATAACGTGGCTGGGAGCATCGTACACCTGTATTCATTCTACTTATTATGCTCTGTCATGTCTAACAGTACAGTAAAAAATTACTGCCCTATGCTAAAGAATATGTATATTACATGTACATACTATAATGTATATAAATGTATAGGTACGGTAATGCTGTCTTAATAATCTTGAAATGCAAAAAAATGGATTTGAATGAATGGATTATGAGATATTAATGTTTGGCAAATCAATAAAAGGTTTGAGTATAAAATCTCTAACGTACATACAGTTTATTCCCGAGATATTTTACCCACTTTATTAAGTGAACTATTCTCACAGAGGAACCGGCTAAGTGGATCCGAGAGGCAGACTTCACAATCACTCGATTGCAATTGTGCCGTGTGTGCAATTAAGCACTAGGCACATGCTTAGTAAAAAATATCAAAATTCTGCCTTTCGACCGTAATTACACAGTGTTCAATACTTACCGGTGATCTATTTACTTACCTGTGCAAAGCTCTAGCAACCCAGATGACTTCATTATTGTATAAGCCGGCGGCGACCGCCCCGCTAGGCACTGCGCCACAAGCACTCACCACCCACACCGGACCAGGCTTCTCCAGTGAAGGCAAATAGTCTATCCAACAAAGACTATTTTATAAAACTTAATCATAATCGGTCACATACAGACACACAGGTACACACTTCATACTTTTCACAACCAATTTTTTGGTCGGGGATTAGAACATATCATTAAGTGATAATTTCAAAATAATATTAAACGCGATCAACAAATATTGACAGTTTTCAAAGGATTTGTCAGTTGCTATAGTATTAATTAAGTATAGTATCACAATAATAATATTTTTATATTCGTATACTGCCTATAACGTATTGGGTCCGGCTTCGCGCATTGCTGCCAGCCATGGTGGGTCATATTTAAGAATTATATACGTACTAGCTTTTGCCCGCGTCTTCGCTCGCGTTAATTCGGGGTAACACAGTTCCCCTTGCGCCTTATTGATTTGTAATAGCAACGTTAAGTTTTCCCTTTTCTTTCCTCTTTCTCCCTCACATCCCACTTTTTTAAAATAAAAATAGCCTATGTCCGTCTCCTGGTTCCCAACTATCTCTGTACCAAAATTCATCAAAATCGGTGTAGCCATTAAAGCGTGAATAGGTAACAAACAAACAAACTCACTTGTCCCATACGTTTAAAATTCCTCCAACGCAACGTTACCACGAAATACAAAGTGTAGTATGATGTAGTGTGTCTGTCTGTGTGAACTCTTTACGAAGCCTTGCATTTTTTTTAAAACAAACTAAGTACCTAACTGTAATGCAAAAAATATTTCTGTGACACGATTTCTTTGGGGGCAAATAATCATGTTTTACGATTGGACTCAGCTACACTGAAAAGGTTGTGCTGATGAATGCATTGAATAGAGCAGGCGTTGGGGAGGTATTTAAGTAAACTTTGCTCATAAACAAAAATAAAATATGGCAATGATAGGAGAATAAGTGCCATAAGGCTTTGTTAAAGGTATTTTTACACCTATTATGAGCTAGACACAAACAAATTATTCGAACTTCACTACAAACTTGATTCAAATAATATGGTGCAGCCGATTAGTTATTTCGCGAATTCCGATGTTGATTCCTTGGAGAAAGTTGTACAGTTTGATGGTCTTAACCCTTGAATATGACCACACTTTTCTGATAAACTATCTTACTCATGTACCCTGTCAAAGTACCATTAACTTACAAAGTTTAATATTTTGTGAAAACATACCCGCAATAACCGCTCTGTACTTCCGCTCCCAGGATACTTTCAAAAACTTAAGGTAATTCGCCCAATCCTTGGAGTTTCCCTCTACTTGCGTTTTCAAGTGATTCCAACGCCTGTTTTCAACATAATTATTTATATATAACGTATTTTCCATACACAAAATACGTGCCTCAGACGTGGAGTTGCGGACAACAGCCAGTTATACAATATAATTATATATCCTAACGACTGAATTTGTCGTCAACATTGCTGTGCAAATCATAGGGTCCACATTCGACGCATATTCTAATTTCACTACACCATTCTGTTTAACAGTGCATCTTTAAATTTTCGTCATTAAAAGTAGTTGCACCGTAATGACGAAAAAAACGTCTTCAAGTGAGCGCAACATCCGAATGGACCAATATATTCTAAACCCTTTCTGTCGTTTGGCTACGGAACTCTAATAAAATTAATAAAAGTAGGCATTTTAAAGTGATTTAATTACTTACATTACATATAACGGGATCTCAGACCCAGGGATTAGTTGGAGCGAATCAGTTTCTTTGACCTGATCCAGAAAAATTGTCAGGTAAGAAGAATATTCCATCATTTTATGTGTTGTTTGAGAAGACTTGTGAATTAGCTTTATAATTTCTAGAAAATCCTATATCATGGTACTTCAAAATAACTGGTGATTTGTGGATGTACTGTTAGGTTACACGTGATGATTAATTGATTATTTATAGCAAAAAGCCAAACAGTCGTTTCTTTTAGTTCGACTTGGCGAATAACGGTTAAGTTCTCCTCAAAGTAGCGTCAGTAGTGGAAATGTTACCGTAAAAGCTCGCATATTGGTAACCCAAGGTTTTATAAGTATTTTTTAAAGAAGAGACAATTTTACCACTAGATACTGGGGTTTTAACAGAAACACTACAGATCGATAATGCTGATGCATTTTATTTTCGTTTTACATTTCGAACAAAAACTTACGTTGAGGTAAGCCAAAACGTGTTCGTACAAACAACGACGATAGGTTACCACAGGGTGCTTTGGGTGGGGCTGCAGGTTATTCGAAAAAGATACTGCGGCCCCATAACATAAAGAGCAAAGAAGTAACATGGATGGGTTTTAGTCCGTACAAATCTGATACTACCTTCCGCTCCACCCCGACTAGGAAGAGTCATTTGTTGATTTCCCATGTGAAAAAAAGGGCACCTCGTTTGTGTTGGTTTCTTTACTTACGACTAAGGTGAGCCACTCGGTCCATCTGTTAAACATATCTATAATGTCTAACATTGCCTCCTGGCATTCAAGGTAAGTCTTGGTTTTCACGTTGGATCGTTCTGGTGACGAGATCTAAAATACAAAAAATATTTATAATAGCAGTCGTCCTAGGCCGAGATCTTACTAGCCCGAAGGGCGGGATGAGGATGAGCAAGATTAGATCAAGCATAAGAGGGACGACAGGCGCTATGTGGATTTTAACCATAGAAATATTAAAAGCAGCTTTTTATGGTATTTTATTTAAATTCAAATTTTCAACAGCTACGATTGCGCTGTAGTACCTAATCGGCATTGTTCAAATAGCCACATTATATAGGTACAGATATTTAAAAAAAAAAATTCAAGCCGTCTCTGATGATGTTCCATATTAGAGCTGCCATAGAAAACTACATTAATTTAAGATTATTATCCCTCGTCGCATATCCGTTAAATGTCTTCTCTCCCTTGTGTTTTCTTTTGTAAGCATATAAATAACAAATTGTGTAAGTTTGTTAAAATTTATAAAATTAGATTGGCTCTATCACGTTTTTTTCTCTTATTACACTGTCTGAAATGTCTGTGCAGAAAAAGGTTTTTTTTTTAAATATTTTAAATTATTTTCTCTTCGCTGTGTTATAAATAAACACCATTGATAATTACAGATAATCTCCAGCATTTGATGTTCTACCATCTTATATTGTACCTACAATAAAATATAGTACCTACGTGATATTGGCAAAATTGTGGTGTCTTTTTCCACAAACGCTATTAAATAAATAAATGAAGTGAACTTCTGTCTTACTTCTTTGTCCCTGTACCGCAGATGTAGATTAGTCGTCAGTTGACGGCTGAACACATTGTATTGTCGCCATTGCAAGGCTTCCGTTGTCACTCTCCTATAGAAAGATACCCAAGAGATTGCAGTATCTCCTGGAAATCAAGTTAATGTTCCTATATTCGTTTATACACTTTTAAATATCATTGATGATGTTATACAAAACTAAAGGTATAAAAGTTATTGATCTATGCTATTTCATGTTATTATGGTGAATAATCTATATACAAAATCATCACGATCTCAGAAAACTACAAGTGTTAGGCTATTCATTCTTTTTTGCATGCGGGATTTTGCAAAATTCTATTTCTTAGGGGTACAGGGGGGAAACAGTGTGGCAAAGTTTGTGTGTGACAATGCGATTCCTTGGAAGGATTGACTAGAAATTTTGCATAGGCATTCTTTCACAAAATTAATTAATAGGCTATACAACAACACGCTACAACACTAAAAAGCTGAGCAGCGAATGAAACCTCTTGAGTAACTTGGGCTATATTGGTATGCTAAGGCGTGATCGACAATTTCCTGTATCCAATCCCGCCATGCCATCAAGTTCCACAGCAGGCTCACCATCGTGGAGTCCCAGTCGATCGCATTCTGCTCTGACGTAATGATCGGGGTTCCTGCACAATTATAATTGTTAGTAGTCGGCGTACGGATGAAAGACATATTAATATAAAAAAAAAAATAAGGAAAGAAAGTACTCACGAGAACTGTATTCACTCTTACATTGTGAGATACTAGATGAGTCAGACATCGGTTTCGAAAACTGCTCGCGGCTGGTTTTCGGTTTTGTTGGCGGCGCTCTATAATTGTAAGAACTAGACGCAGATGAGTACGAAGGAAGCGAAATCTCCTCTAATAACTGGTTTTCAGTTGCTTCAAAAGATTGTAATTCCTCTTGTTGTCTTCGAATAAAGTGCGCTTGATCGTCGTGTATTTCAAGCATAAGAGATTTGAAGGATGAGGTTTGATTAGGAAGGAAATGAGAACTCGGCGATAAATGGAAACCTGAAGTGCTTGGTGTGGGGCGCATGGAGTCTAAGTCAAATCTAGTGGTGCTCGGTGACGGCTGCATAGGGTCACAGTATGCAAATTTTTTGTGCGTTGTTGAATGCAAGAGGTAGGAAGTAGTTGCCGGGTGATGGGCAGGACAATAAGGCTTTGCATTTGGCCCGCGTGTCGTCGCTTGATTGGGACAAGGTTTTAAGGAAATTTTGACACCGGGTGCGAAGACGATGGACTGGTCCTCGTTGACTTTCAGGAACTCTGCGGGCACAAGGTCCTGCAGTGCCTGCACGGACACGTGGCGCGAGCACGTGCAGCACGGCCGCGCTATACGCCGTAGGACCTCGTCACACCACAGCTCGCACTGCACGAACACGTTCTTGTAACACTTGCACACCTTGATCACCCCTGTGCATAACAATTAATACAGTAAACAGAATGCTAGTTTTAACATGAGAAGCATTTATTTAAAGTTGTATAATCTTACGTGGTTCTATAAGACGCACTGCCAAATATTTTGTGGCGTCTTCAATGACCCCTGGAAAAAAACATGTCGTGTGAAATTAACGTTTTATTTCTATCTTTATTGTTAGGAAGACCCTAAATCATTTGAGATAATTCAATGTAGATTGCCATCGATATACGCTAAGAAGCTGACCTAAATTACGAGTAAAACGTCACGATAGTTCACTTTATCTATATTATATCTTACCAGGCATAACTTTCTGGAATTTACGTGGGGTGCGGTCTTGCATCAAGTTAGTCAGTTTTATTAGTACTTTTCTGGAAACCACTGGGTCTGCATTGGGAACGTCGAGTTGTCCTGTAGTTTTCCCTTTCAACCTGAAGTTATAGTAGTTACATAGCAGTCATTCATATCATTATCATTTATTTATTTTTGTTTCCTGGTCTAAGAGTTCTTTTTTAATATGGTGCGGATTTTATCACGCTATCGAGATATACGCACGAGAGACGCGGGGACCGGGACATTTTACGTTGCGAGAAATGTTTGTATGCGTGGTAATTCCACATACGTCATGAAATCCGCAAGATATTAAAAACACACTTAAAAGTTTGTCAGACACAGATAAAATGCAAATTAATTAATTACCGAACTGACTTATTTACAAGGTTAAAAATACTAACTCATCGGCGCCTTCTTTAAAAGACTTGCGAAGAACTCCATGTCTCAAGAGTGCTCCGTCCCCTGATGCATCCATCTCTCTTACAAGATATTTCAATGCCTCAGTTTTTTCAGCTAAAATATAAAGGTTTAAACGTGATTGGATAAAAGTAGGAATAAGTAGGTACATCTTTTTGTATATAGTGGGTTTGAAAACTGCGTGCGAATTAGATTCCACGCGTATTATATACATACCTTGAAGCATAACCGACGACACCAATAGTCCAGCTACGTCAGCAATGACATCTAAAAGCGAAGTAAATTACAAAATGAACATATATACATATATGTAGGTATATTTGACATAAAATTTGTTAAGCTACTACGCTGACTGCCTAATATCTTAACCGCAATATTAGCTCATTCTTTTTTATAGACTTTGTAAAATCAAAAATCTAAAGTATAAAATATTCTACGATGTTTGTGAAACAGAATGATCTCAAATTGCTTCACTTTTGTCACCGACTTACTAAAATAAAAAATAGATACAATTTGCTGTATTGTTGAACAATTGCACTGCATTTAAATACGCACAAAGCGTTACTGCATTCGACTGATCAAGCAGAAAATAAACTTAATAGTAGATTTACGTAAATACCGAGTAAAAGAGTGGAAAGAGTGAAAAATTTTGAAAACTAAAAAATCATACTCACCCTACAAAAATATCTCGTATGAAAATAATAAAAAAAGATTTTCTCTTAAAGCATGATGTTAATGTTTTAGTTAAAACATTCATCTTATATGATTTAATCTAAGATGTTTATCCTAAACTGTAACGCCACATAGGTGGAACACGCGGCTCAAACGTTTCATAATAATTCAACTTTCGTTTATTTTTCAAGGATAAGCTCGATATCAAGACAAAATTGTTATCTTTATGTATTTTTAACTTCTATCAAATAATCCAAAAACACTTTGCCCGACGACGACGTGAGAATTGAACCCAGAACTTCTTGCACTCGCTTGCGACCACTAGGGCAAAGACGAAAGCTATACATAACAAAAATTATAGTTTACAAAAACTGAACAACTCCCTTTTTCTCTTATTTCATTTGATACCCAACCCATATCACGTCGGTAGTTTATAAAAACAAGTTTCCAGCTTTCCAGCGGAGATGAAATTCTTAATATGACTGGGCTATTATTACATACTCACCCATACCTTTTGTTTTAAGAAGACGGACTAGTCCGGACATATTATCAGTACAGTTACCGTACTTACTATCTAAAACCGCAGGGCTGGCCTTTTTTACACTTCGAGGTGCATGATACATCATTGCCTGAAGTTTTTGCTGAATGTCATTTTTCAATGCATTGTTAGGTAGTCCGATTGTGTCCTTAAACGTGGTGAGTTGACGAAGGCTGTGGGTAAATATTGAAATAAATAAGTATGAGGGTAACGGGATGACAATAGTGAAAACTGTAGACACTTTTGTTACATCATTGGTTAGATTTTTAAAAAGGCGCATTGTCTTGTTTCGTATATGTCGGTAGGCGAAACGACACTGGTTGCACTGTCAGACTTAAAATTACTGAAATGTGAATTTTCTGCTGATTCCAATTACATATAATATTTTCTATAAGTAATATAATTACGGATAAAACATTTAAATCGTGATAGATGTGCGCTTACCGTATTTAAGTTGCGTGAAAGTGGATGCACAAGGAACAAGTTTGCAAGTGTAGCCTCGCAGATCTCGTTTATGATAATAAATACAATTTATGAACAAGTCTGCTCTATTTTATTTTTTGTAGTATAAGCAGTATACTACACAAACAATAAACTACCCCCGTTATATTTTATGTTCGTACAGACAATCCAAAGGTTTTCTGGACGATATCGCTATCAGCGATAAGACTGCCATTGTTGCAATAGAATTAGCAATTTTTGAAACCGTTGTATTTAAATTTTGGTGTACAACAAAGAATATTCCATACCATTCCAATCTAATGCAATGTTATTTAAATGTCAACGAAAAAACAGTTTGCATTGGTGGGTACGGTGAATCTTACGATTATAATATTTGGTACGTTTTATGTGTCAATCCTACAAAATACATGTAAATCAGAACTAACTAGTTCGCTGACTCTTTGCATGTTCTAGGATGGTCGCCCTCGATAAGTGTGATGTCACCGGCAAGATCTAATTCGTCTAACAGCGCCACGTAAGTCTCAATATATTCATCTGAAAGAAGTCGTTGATTTATAGAGCTCAATATTTATAAATATAAAACAGTAGCTGTCAAGATGCTTACCAGGTTTAGTTACAATCGGTGATAAAAACTTCGATGTGTCTTTAACGTGTTCTGCAACATATCAATCAATAGAAATGAGTAACTACACTCTTTTGCAAAAAAAAAACGGGCCCCTAAGGAAATTTACGTTCTAAGGTCAATTTGAGTTAATTAAATGAAATTTATTTCTATGACGTAGTCTGTATACTTATAATCGTGTAAATTAATGCGCGTGAAGTGAATTCGGGCAATTAAAAGAAAAAAAAACGATGAATTCTTTAAAATCGAGGTACACGCCCAAACAATAAGAAGTGGTCGGCAATAAAGACAAGATTTTTTTTAACTTTTTTTAATTAAATAAAGTTACAAATGTAAAAACCTAATAGCGAGTGTGACCTCCTCTTGCCAAAATCACAGCTTGAATCCTTCTGGGCATGCTTTCCACGATGTTTTTAATAACTTTTTGAGGAATACGTTCCCACTCTTCTGCAATGACTCTTTTTAGCTCCCTGATGTTTTGTGGAGCAGGCTGCATTGATCTTACCCGTCTCTTTAGAACATCCCAGACATGCTCAATTGGATTGAGGTCAGGACTTCGAGCTGGCCAATCTAAACGACGGATCCCAACTTCTTGCATGTACGCTTCCACGTCGCCAGAACGGTGCGGGCGAGCATTGTCGTCCATAAAAATGGAATCATCCCCAAGTGCAGTCAATGTGGGTTGTGCATATGGAATTAGGACTTCCAATGTTCCATTCCAATTCCAATAATGTTCCATTTTCTATGAAAACTAACTCCGTACGCTCCGTCAAATTAATTGCTGCCCATAACATAACGGAGCCTCCGCTATAAGGAGTGATTTCTTCGAAACACACTTCCGCATAGCGTTCCCGTGGTCTTCGCAGCACTCGCCGGCGTCGGTCCTCTCCACACAAAGAGATTCTAGCTTCATCAGAAAACAATACTTTATTCCAGTCCTCCAGAGTCCATGAAGCACAGTTCCGAGCAAACTGAAGTCGAGCAACACGGTGCTCACGGAGTAGTTTAGGGCCCCGAGCTGGGTGGTAACTCCTGATATTGGCAGCCAAAAGCCTCCTCCTGACCGTCCATAAGCTAACTTCTACTCCTCTTACTTATTCAAGGCTCTTCTTCAGTTCCACACTTGACGCCTTACGATTCCGCAACGCCTGACTTACCAAAAAGCGGTCATCTCTTGGTTCTGTGCATCGTTTTCTTCCCGAACCGGGTCTTCTTTTGACTGAACCGGTCTCTTGATACCGTTGCCAAGTCCTCTGGACAGTTAAACGACTCACATTTAGCCGCTGAGACACGTAAGTTTGCGAACAACCTTCTTCAAGTAGGGCTATATTTTTACCGGCCCTTATCACTTTATCGCTCATATCAAAAAGTGGTATTTAATGTAAAAAGAAAGATTAAGTTGTTTAATTTGCAGAAAATATCCAAAAAGTTTTAAAATATTTTCAGCAATTCGCGCCATTAGTAAAGCAATTTTAGAATAATCCACAATAATCGTTATTTTTCTTTTATTAATATCAAATTTTAAATTTGGAACGTAAAGAATCATGCCAGGATGCTTCAAATAACATGCCAATATATCGTCAAATTAATAAAACCTAGGTATTTCTTCATTGAACTAGAGAAAAAAATCTAAAGTGCCAGTTTTGTTTGCAAAAGAGTTTAGTTGGTGAGTCATCAAGTCATCGGTAATGTAAATACTTATGTCAATTTTAAAAATACCCGCTTCACATGTAATATTTTCATAATTTAAAAAATGTTTTAATATCTATGGGATACTGTAGCAAATTGTTTAACTAAAAAAGTTTTTATTCAGGCTTTTTTAGCCTGAATGAAAACTTTTTAATATTATTTATATTTGAGTATTAATTTTTCACTGCTGAGCCATTGGCATATCATCCATATACATTAGAAGAAAAAATACACGTATCATAGAAGATAACCCATAAATTACAAATTGGGAATCCCCCAATCGACCGATAAATAGCGTAACAATCATACAAAATAAAAATACAGTCGAATTAAGAACCTTCTTTTGAATTCGGATAAAATTCTACAGGACTATGTATTTTCGATAAAAAAAATCGTCAAATTAAATAAAAATCAAATAATTTATTTCTTTGCGAACTTGGATTAGTGCCTAGGTTTATAATTTCTCCATATTTTACCGTCTTAATCAGAATAAAGAATCATCATAAAGAAAATCATCAATCGAGTCATAAGTTTTCATAGTTATTTCATATGGCGCCCTATTTTTTCATAATATTACGTACCTACTCTATTATTTGCATGTGCGGTTTGACATTTTACTTGACACAATTGATTTATGTATTGTATTGAATTTTTCCTGACCTCTGATATTTTTAAAATAGATGTGAGTTATATTTTACAAACAACGCTATTTCCTTCCATGGTTTGGTTTTCAATACAGTACTACTATCGACCTAGCTTGGGTATTTTATGAGCTTCGACACATTCGACTTAGCTTGTAGTTTGGGTATCTTATGAGTTATTCTATAGTAGGTACATATCTTTTTCTTCTACTGTATCTGAATAATATGCTTATATCTTTTAGTAGCAATGAAAAATTAGTGCTCGATAAGAATTTGTGTAAGCTAACATCATACCGCAACTAAAAGGCTGAAAAATCTATATTGCAAACAAACTGACTTTTAATAAAACACTAAAAAGTGAAAGATACGTTTAGTTCCGGATGTCGGTGGCAAAAAAATCAGTCAAACAAAAGACCGTTTTCCACTGTTTAGTGTTTTTAAGAAGTCGGTTTAATTTTGCAAAAAAGTTTTTTATAACTAGTTCAAAATACCTTGACCTCAATGAGTCAGTTAAGGACCCAGCTATTGACACAGCATCCATAGAGAGCTTTGACCAGATTTACCCAAAACTATACTCTACCTTTCATTACTTTGCTGACTTTTCTTGCCATAGGGCGATTACGGACCACTTCATCCAATTTCTTCGCTATTTCATTAGAGACTGGATAGTTTGGTTCTTGAACGGGCGTTAGGTCTTTTCTCTTCACCCTACGATTACATTTTTATTATAGTTAGCTTTACACACATTTATACGTATAAATACATATATACAAACCCAATGATGGGAATAACAATTACCTATGCGACTTTTGCCTTGGTGATGAGTCTTTTTCATTAGCTATAGTGAATTAATTCCATTAAAGAGACAAACCTTTGGGCGGCAAAGAATTGTGTTTCTGGAGCGCCATCCACGCTCACAAGTACTTCGTTACCACGCTTTTGCATTTCTGCGATTAAGCTGTCGTTTACAACGGCTTTATAATCTGGTGTATGAAATTTATTATTCATCAGTTTTTTTAAGTCATTTTGATAATCGAAGCATTTAGTAATGGAAAATAATTAAAATATTAACACATTTATTCAAATTAATAAGATAACTCACTTGACGTGACAAAGTACTCAGCAGTTTTTTGCGACCCTTCAATCACGATATCTGTGTAAAAACAATCAAATTAAGGCGAAACAACATCGCAGTCTCTTGACCTACAGGTTAACAGCTAGGTAATGTATAATAATTCCAGTCTATTAATGTGCCCACTGCAGGGCAAAAGCTTCTTTTCATACATAGAAAGCAGGAGCATTGATCACCACGCTTGCATTAGGTTGGCGATTTCAGACTTATATTAGTTATAAGTCCAGGCTTTCTCACGAGCTGTTCCTTCACCAGGTTAACTTAAAAAATAAAAAACACGACTGCCATGTCAAAAAAATTTATTAAAAAGAAAAAAAAACAAGCTGTTGCTTTTATATTTGCCGATGGATTGTGCTAGAAACAAATATGAAAGGGAATCGAAAACGAAACAAAAATTTTCATCGCAGTCGGGGGACTTTTTATACAAAAATTATGCTACAGATTGGTTAATTTGTTAAATTGTTTATTTTTTTTAGATAGGTATCAAAAATTAGAAATAAACGAACTTATATGGTAATCTATACTTTCAAATTAAAAATGTGTGTTATTTTGATGAGAATAATACCTATCAGTTAAGTATCTTTATGAAACTGACTTGGGGACATACGGTACGTACGTACATTAATAATTGATACCCTACCTTGCATGGCATCATTTAACTCCGGAGGGGTTTTGTCTTTGACGAGTGCACTCAACTTTTTCTCAAACTTCTTCTGTAGGCGAATGGTGTCAGGTGACTCTTTCACCGAATTGTCCACATTCATGGGGTTCGATTCAGAAAGCCTGCACAATGAATATTATCCTCTGCTTAGCCTTTGTCCCAGTCTAACCGAATACCAGTGTTTTACATGGAGCCATTGCCTATCTCATCTCCACAACTAACTGGGTTGTTAGGTAATGGGAAAACCCTTGGTAAGACTACTTGTCGAACTTCCAGAATACTATCTGTAACGGATGTCAAAGATCTACTAACAACAGCCGGAACTAACAGCTTAAAGTGCTTTCCGAAGCACGGATCAAACTCAGTATGTAACAGGTGGTCACCCATACACAGACGAATCTAGGCAAGCGCGGTTTAACCAAAGTAAATAGAGGGGAAGTAGGTTATCTCCGGCCCAATTCGCGATATAATTGCCTACTGTCATAGGGTTGTCACTTTTCAATTTGCGGCACAAACTACGCCGCACGTAGGTACTGTCGCTTTGACCTGCCGTGACCTTGTTGCGCGCCGTATGATTTCGTATGCCTACTAAGTGTCCAACTCGTAACCTTTTATTAATATTTTTGGGACAAAATATAACATGGTGTAAAAACTATTGGAATCGATTCAGTTACTTATTCTGAACAAACTATATTCAGGTTTCGCATATACTAAAAATAATGTTGTATATAATTTAAAATTAGTCAATAACTTATTTTTAATTACGATTTCATAACTATGGGTAGTTAGGTACTTAGTTAATATACCTACAATACTGAGAAGTCGGCACAACTAAACGTAAACAAAGCAATAGCGGTAAATCAGTTGACAGATCAAAAGTACAAACATTCTAGTGGGAAAGTAGACCTACCTACCTACCTACTTCGCGATAACTCGCGGTACTTCTTAGCGATAAGACCGCCATTGTAACCATAGATTTAACATCTTTTTGTAAAACAGTTTTGTTTCGTAGATTTTGGTGTGCAATAAAGTATATTCTATTCTATTCTATTCTACTTCCTCTGTGTGATAGAAAACTAATATGCTAATACAACAAAAAGAAGTCAGTAGGTAGGTAGGTATCTCATTATGAAGTAAAAAATTGAATTATGCTAGAATAAGTGAGTAGCTTACCTTTCCTGTTCAATAGGTAATTTGAACTGAGACAATTCTGGAATTGATGAATTATTAAGACACCCAAACACACAGCAATACTTTCTCCCGCGGTTATCAGACATTTTTTATTCGTTTAGCGGTGCCGAAAAGCCGTGACGCGCGAACCTCGTGCAGTGTTAGCCCCGACTGGCGCAGCGCGAAAGGAGCCGAGATTTTGTTTAGTGTGCGTGCGGCGACGCATAGATACTACGGCGCACACATACAAGCCGCGCGCTACGCGTTTGTATGAAGTTATCGTACTTCCCCTCTTTATACTATGGTTTAACCTAAAGATCAATCCGAGCGGCCATCATTATTAAACCACGAGCTCCTCAAGCCAAGACTAATAATCCGCCATGGTACCTGTAAATGGTACTTAAATGTTATTAACTTAATCATCATAGCTTTGCGAATGAATTCTCACCATTGTGAAGCCCCTGCATGTGTAAGGGTGGTATGTGGCTGCTCATAGAATATTTCGGGGCCGCGCTCATTTAGTTGCGCATGCAAGATGTCCAGTGCAGCTATGTGCTCGGGGCCGTAATCTGTAAGTACATATGTATAAAATGAAAAAGTTGAATGTCAGATCTGACTTAATATTCAAAATTTAGGTCAGAACAGTGTGTGAACAAAATATTTAATTAAGTCAAATATAAAAAAAAATTGCAGCATGGTTCAACTGGCTCTGGAATGTTAATTAATAGGAGAGCGCTGTTGGTAAGCTTTTGTGAAAAAATCTGCGGAAATTGCATTAAAATATCAAGAAGGCAGCTTTTTTGCGGATGGGAAATCCAAGCGCATCGTTGCGTTGGGGAAACGCTAAGTAGACTGCTTAGTGCAAGCAGATGAGATGACGCTCAGAAAAAGACAAACAAAAATGTTTGAATTAAAATATTCCACTTCTACTTACAAAACGTAACCGAAAAATAAATTCGGGTTATTTCAAATAGGCAATTTTTTTTACTTACCAGCGCCCAGTGCTGCACCCTTATATTTTTCTGAAAATATTAATAATTATGTTGAAATAACATAAAACACTTTAAATGAAATCCTATTTTGAAAAGTGTGTTGCAGTCAGGTCTTTGTTAAGTTTTAGATTTAGTAAAAAGTTGCAATATCTTCATTAATCAAATGATTGGCATCGTAACTACAATCTTATATCTTAATTATTACTAAATTTCGATTTCATGGGCAATTATAAAATACCAGGCTTTTACGGATAAACTCCACATTTCTCAATACAATACGACAAACATGTGTGGATACGCATGACGTTACAAGTAAAATTAGAGACACTTAGATAAGTAGCGCCTGAAAATATTTACGAACAAACGATTTTACGAACTTATGTTCAAGTGAGTAACATCGATAGTTGAGGTACGCCACGCGGTAAAAAGAATAGATTCGGTTTCTCGGTCTCGAGGTGGTGGTGGACTGGATTGAGATTTGAGTGGTAGTGTTAGTGAGAAGCACTTCAAATGGGAGGAAGCGTAGCCGTTTAAAAACCGTATGTTTTACTAGTCCATTTAATTGATTTACTGACGTTAAGGTCGTACGTAGTACTAACGACATTCGACCGGGAAGCATAAACAATTGGTCAACCTGGGAATGAAATAAAATTAATAGGCATGGAAACTCGTATACACCTCAATTTGACGTTCTAAAAGTCTAATAAAATATCGCGTTTCCTTCGTAAGTCATTGAAGATTGAATCTCGGTTTCTTTAGTTCCTATGATGTTTAAACAATTGTAGAGCGTAAAATTTGCAACATTATGTTTTTTGAGCACAGAGAGCCATGTATGCTCCAATACAAGGTCAACCTTGAATTTGGGTGAAAAATTCCTCGTATATTGTTATTATTTCATTCAACTATTATTTACAATAATTAATTGATAATTTGTATTTCGTGCCAAAATAACCTTAAATTGTGAATTTTTAATGCCTCGCGTTTTAATATTACAGCAGCATTCATGGTGCGTTAATATACATATATAGCAAAGTTGAAGACTACTTCTAAGTACTATATATTTCGAAAACATGATTCCATAACATTTTCTCTATAGAACAATACCGCAAAATTATCACTTAAATGAATTTCAAATGGGTTATATTAAATTAAAAACTTCAAATTTGGTCATGAACTTTTGCAGGATAGTCAACTATGTATATGTGAGAACTTATAACTGAGTACCGCCTTCTGATCAGGCCCTTGATTCAACCGCCTAAGGAGAGTTTCGACAGATGGTCGTCGAGGCTTTTGCCCATCAGGCAATGGCAACAGCCAATGGGCTGTTAGGACAATCGGTACAATAATATTCATATTCTACATATCAACAACCTCGTATGCCAAATCGACATATTTTATTTGTTTTTTTTTTCAGTTTTCACGAGGTTTTTGTCATGCGGGATTGGTAACATCGACTAAGCTACTACTATGCGGATGTGTTGCTGACGCATACTTAATATCGTAAACGCGGCGGTGCGAGCCGTTCGCTTGTTATTTTAATCACCATGGGTCAACAACCAATGGTGGCGAATGAATTGCTGGCTTTCCCGCAGCAGAAGTTGGATGTGTGTGATGTTGTGTGTGCAGTCCAAATCTGCGCTTCGAACTTCAGTGAGGAGGACATCGCTGCTGCCAAGCTGATGTTGTACCGGATGCTCAACAAGAGTGATCAGATGGTGTCCCGCCGGCGTGACGGGACAAAGAGAAGCATACAAGACATTATCACGCTGCTAAAAGAGACCGACCCTGACGACGTGCCGACGTTTGTGGCGAAGGACTTGCACAAGCTCCCTCCCGTCACATTCGACCATGTCGATGTTAGGAGCCTATTGAAGGACATTGTTCTACTCAAGGCAAGTTTGGTGGATGTGCAGACCAAGTTGGATGCTTCCCAAAAAGCCGTAGCTGATTTGCGCGATGAAGTTAATGACTTGCGTCAAAAGGCAGCGGTATCTGGGTCATCGTTGGGTGCATCGAACGTAAACATGCGTCGCGGAGCTGGCCTCGATGTATCGGCGGCAAGTTTCGCGTCAGTAGTTTTGTCGCAGTCGTCACCAAGGAATGCTGAGCCTGCAGTGTGCGCTCCTCGTGCGCCTCGCTGCCCCGCTCCCGTCCCTGTGGCTCCTTTCCGTGCCGCCACACGACCGCTGCCCGTTTCCGCAGTGTCGGTAGAATCACGTCGAGTTGGTGGGAATTCTGCTAGCGTAGGTGCGAGCATTATTGCTCGCATTGAGAAGCCCATGCCTGAAGAGGCACCGATTCGGGCTGATGATGGTTTTGTGACGGTGTTGAGGAGGAAACGTCGTCAACGTACCAATAAGAACCGCTGCGGCACGGCTCCATCGGAGCCGAACGTCACCATAAGAGCCGCTAAGCCAAACACTCCGGTGTACATCTCCCTCCTACACTACACCACTACGGCGGAGGGCTTTGTTGAGTATGTACGCCAAAAACTCAATTACGTAGCGAGAGTGCAGTTGTTGGGAGTCGCATCGCAATGTCAACTTTGAGGC
This sequence comes from Ochropleura plecta, assembly GCA_905475445.1. Lineage (NCBI taxonomy): Eukaryota > Metazoa > Arthropoda > Insecta > Lepidoptera > Noctuidae > Ochropleura > Ochropleura plecta. The sequence goes on from FR997723.1 coordinate 17,171,843, forward strand.
ATTTGTGCTGCGAGTACCGACCTGTTATCTGCACCTCGTCTTGGAAAAGGACTTTTGGCCGCAGGAGTGGTGTTCCGGAGATTCCACGGACAAGTGCCACATGAACGCACAGTGACATAGTGCAGTGAAGTGCTACTAACATAGTTGTTAAGGATTTATTTACTAACACGAATTGTATTAGCTATATATATGTTTGTCTGTAAGGTATTTATCTATGGGCCTAAGATGCCTGAAAATAAATGTTTTATTTATTAATTAAGTGGTGGGTTGATTGGTCTACGACCACTATGTCAAGCTTATATAAGCGACAATAGTCCTGTCAGTAAAGATAGACTAATCCTAGCACAGCGTGACATTGTCGAATGAATGGTAGGGATTATTTTAGAGGTTATTTCTGTCCGGAGGACTCGTAGTCCATCGTCTACACAAGCCAAGCATTACAAACATGGTCCTCACCTGCTTCCTCTCGGTTACGGCGTTCTTGTTCCTCTAGCAGCCTTAATCTCTCCGCTTCCAATCTCTCTTGTTCCAACCTCTTTCTCCTCTCTTCTTCTTCTTTTGCTAATTGTTCTGCTTCAAGTCTCATCAGTCGTTGTTCTCTAGTCTCACCAGGTGGGCCGTCCATTGTTTCGCCCAAAGTAGCTGCAATTGCTGCCAATCTACGTGCCTCACTGCAACCCACAAAGATTTGCATTATGTCCGCGCCTCACTACACAAAGGCACATCACATTATCTACGTGCCTCACTACACACAGACATTACACTACCACGGTTTGAATTCATTTATTTCTAAAGATTACAAATCTCTTGTACAGAAATAAATACTAAAGTATTAAATAAATAAACATGTTTGTAGCAGAAGTTTGTAGACTTAACAATTAGTATGTAATAAGAGGGTAATTGATTAAGTTATTTATTTATTGTTATTATTTATTTCATTACCTACCAACGTGCCTCAATATAAAAATACACATCACATTATCAACGCGCCTCCCTACATGAAGACACATCGCATTATCTACGTGCCTGCATTATACAATGCTTATAGCCATCGCTAAAAAAATGGTAATTTAAATTATCAGGGAAAAACAAAAGAAGTGAAAAGGCATTTAAATTGTAACTTTTAAATATTTTCATAACTACATTTAAATATTTTGTTGTTCACCATTTGAGTAGACTTTTCATAACTATGTTGGGGTCAGCTTCCAGTCTAATCGGACGTTACTGAATTACAGTAGGTATTTATAATAGTACTAGCTGTTGCCCACGGTTTTACCAGCGTAGATCACTCTACATACCAATCGTCTATGAAGGAGTATCAAACATACACACATACAAGTTTTCGTGATCTATTGTTACTGGAAGTTTATACACTTACTTTACATATAGGTAGATTCTAAAGACCTGATAAAATTATTAGATGAATGATAGTTAAATGATTTTTTCAAAAAAAAAGCAATGATATATCATACGCTGCGGCTTTGGCTTCATCGTTAAATCCTTGTGCATCTAACTCTGCTAGTTCCGAAGCATTCAAACCACCTTCAACAACGAAATTTTCTTATACTTTTACAAAAAAAAAGACAAGTGTTAATGTGCTCTGAGTATACAAGGTGGAAAAGATCTCATGACGTTCCCAGTCTGCATTAAATTTTCCAGCAGTTTAGTTACAGGTAAATAAGTTTTATTTGTTATTACCTAAAACAAAATTATGTTTTCCTCGCATCGGTATGCATTAAGATTATGTTGCCAACTTGCTAACAGGGCGATAAAAGAAAACAAAAATCTATTCGGTTCGGTTAGATTATATCAAAAAACATTGGACACATTATCCAGTGTGTCAAAGTTCGGGAGTGACGTTATGCGTCATTTTAACTCAACGTTATAAATCAAAAAGTAGCCAAAAATTCTCATACATAATTTAATTGATATACAAAGAAAAAAATGTGAGCCGTCACGGGACGCCTGGCAGATGTGAAACATCGACATTATTTTGTAAAAGTAATATGCAGAAAAGAACAGATTGTGATAGGAACTAAATATAAGTATCATTGAAAACATAATTATTCTGTTTCATTGTGGACTTACCAAAAGGACATCGTTTTCGTTTTCATCATCGTTTATGAATTCGAGGATCGAAGGCCCTTTGAATAAAACTATTTTACTGGCCCCGTGTGGTTACCCATCCTCTTCCAAACCTTGGCAAAGGTTGCTTAACCTGGCTCCTTATGGTAACCCATCCATTTCCAAACCTTGGCAAAGGTTGCTTAACCTGCCCCCCTGTGGTAACCCATCCATTTCCAAACCTTGGCAAAGGTTGCTTAACCTGGCCCCGTGTGGTAACCCATCCATTTCCAAACCTTGGCAAAGGTTGCTTAACCTGGCTCCCTGTGGTAACCCATCCCTTTCCAAACCTTGGCAAGGGTTGCTTAACCTGGCCCGTGTGGTAACCCATCCATTTCCAAACCTTGGTGAGGGTTGCTTAACCTGGCCCGTGTGGTAACCCATCCATTTCCAAACCTTGGCAAGGGTTGCTTAACCTGGCCCCTGTGCTAACCCATCCATTTTCAAACCTAGGCAAGGGTTGCTTAACCTGGCCCGTGTGGTAACCCATCCATTTCCAAACCTTGGCAAGGGTTGCTTCACCTGGCCCTCTGTGGTAACCCATCCATTTCCAAACCCAGGCAAGTTGCTTTTTAATATAATATATTATTGCAAGTACACACTACTGCATATAGACTGTATATATACTACTCAAAACAAAATAAGGGCCACGAGGTATTTTGTCTGTACCATGAAAATAATAAAACCAATATTTTTTTTGTCTCCATAACGAAAACTAATGTTGTTTTTACCATGTAGACCAATAAAATAATAATGATTAAAAAGTTTATTTGCTTTTGAAAGAAGAAACACATTTTAGGTTAAAAATAAAAACAATGTAAAGTTACTGAAAACAAAAGAAAATACTCCATGCTCATCTTTTAGTAACGGGTATGCCCCCCTCGTTTAGCTACGCACTCCTGAAGCCTGGAGTAAATGCTCTCAATCAAATGCCTGACATTTTCCATTGGAATCTCTTCCCAGGCCCTTTTAACAGCGTTGATGAGTTGCTGTTGGTTATGGATTTCCTGATCACAGTCTCTAACTCTTCGTTTCAACTGATCCCACATGTGCTCTATTGTATTTAAGTCCGGACTGTTCGCCGGCCACGGCAAGACTTGAATTTGAGAGGCTTCCAGTACAAACCGAGTCGCTTGAGCCGTGTGTGCACGAGCATTGTCTTGCATCAAGATGAATCCAGGACCCGCTCGCTGTGCAAATGGGATCATAGTGGTCTGAAAACTTCCTCAATATACCGCTGATCAGTAACAGTACCCTCATTTAAAATAGCGAGCTCAGTTTTGCCGTGTAAGCTTATCCCGCCCCAAATCATTACATTTGGACCACCAAAACGATCGACTTCATGGATGCAGGTTTCTGAAAATCTCTCGCCGCGTCTTCTCCATACTCTAATACGCCGATCGTCGTTAAAAAATTTAACTTTGCATACGTCTGTGAAGAGCACCATGCCCCATTGGTTTATGTCCCAGTCCAAATGTTGACGGGAAAATCTTTAACGATTTGCACGATGATTTCTGGTTAATGGAACACGGACAACTCGCCTTCTTGATGCCTGCTGGTCTTCATGCAATCGATTACGAATAGTTTGGTCACTGACAAGAGTACCCGTTGTCAGCCGTAAACGATTTTGCAGCTTGCGGGCTGTCGTTATGCGATCTCGGCGCGCACTTAATCGAATGTTAAGATCCTCTTGAGCTGTTGTAATGCGAACTCTGCCCGAACGAGGTCTTCTTCTAACACTGCCGGTCTCTTGGAAACGATTCCATAGATTTTGAATAGCTCTTCGAGAAAATCCCAATTGCAAACCCACAGATCGCTGCGAATGACCTTCTTCAATCATTGCAACGGCTCTGGATGCTGTCAGCGAGTCCATATGACGCCTGCGTGCTTGTGGCATATTGCAAAAGATGTTTCTAACTCAACATATCAATGAACTTTGATAATTTCTAATAAACCAAGATTAGCTTCTTGGTTGAAAGCAAAACGTCAAAGAAAATGGAATCAAAATTTTCAAAAAGAATTTTAAATCAAATTTTATTTAAAATTGTTGCCAGCATTAGATGAATACTACAATATTAAAAAGTTTAGGTTTCAAAGAGTTTGTATACTCAATATTTTACTACTTTCAATATGTAAATGTTTAATAAATTACACCAAAATTAAAAAATACCTCGTGGCCCTTATTTTGTTTTGAGTAGTTTAAATACCATCATATATTTACATAATATTTCTCCTTCTTCTTCTTGAATTTCTACCGAGGTTTTACGTGCGGCTATAGATGTTTCACATCAAAAACAAATAGTCATCATCCCTAATCAAAGACTTTTGAAAAATTCGTCCTTATTTTTTTCCTGAAGCGAATTGGTGCAATTTATACCTTATACTTGAAATCAATATTTCAATGGTATTTGTGTATCATATTGTTTCCAGTTGAAAAACAAAAAGTAAAGTCGCATTGTCATGTCCACCTTGTGTATATATGTATACCTACAACCCGGTCACATTATCTCGAGACCTGGCGTCGATGACGTCAGGTCGCGTCGGCGCTCTGGATATGGTGCGCAAAACAAGCATCCTCTAGTAGGATATTATTATAAACAATACGATTTCCAACAAAAAAAAATGTGTTAATTCAATATAATCATATTAAAATGATGTTCGCATTCCAGCGAGGTCTCGAGATAATGTGACCAGGTTGTAATTTCAAACAATAAATAAGTATGTATACCAAATAAATACTTACAAAAAAGACTACTAAGTACTTATAAATAAAACGACGACATTAATCTTATCTTATCGCCTTACACATTTGTAATGTCAGCAAAAAAAGAAACGATATTTTAACTTTGTTAGCCTGGGCAATACTCTGCTTTTGCAGAAAAAAAATCATTTAATAGTACCTACATTATAAACTAATTATGTTTACTTGCACCATTTACTTACATTCCTGTGTGGCCTTAGTACCGACGTATTTAGCGGCGATTTCAGTCATGGCTGCAAGAAACGAAAAATAGCACAGGCACTTATAGTTAAAATCGTGAAACTAGAGAGAAGAAGAAAATGAAAAAACAATGAGAAAATGAGTGTCCATGGAGTTTCTTGCCCATTCTTCTCCATAGAGATCAACGCTTTGGAATGGGCAACTACAGTACTTTCACAAGTTATTATGTCTTGTGAACGGGACTGTAGCTTCAACATTTTGTTTTTTTGACATTCAAAAGTGCCTGTAATGGTCTAATTTAAATAAATGCTTCTGAGTTTGAGTTTGAAGACCGAAGAAATGTTGGATGGATTGTGAGGAAAATAAAAGATAAAGAAGAAAATTTAAATGACTGACTGAGATTTGAAGAATAACGGGCATGGGCAGAAAGATCATGACGACTAGCTATTGTAGTAAAATATTTTGAATAATAACGTTACATTTCATATGTGCCTTAGCCAATGGTTGATCTTCAGGCGTCGTTTTTTCTAGTACATCAAGGCGGTGCTCAATATGCTCCATGATTACAGGTGAAGGGTTTTGGCTTTTGAAAAATGGTGCAGAAGTCACCCTGGCAAAGTTCAATAGTACGTATTTTCATGATTGTTTGTACTAAAAGCACTACTAAAGGGCCTTTTAGGGTCACCGCACACAGACGGAGTGGCGGGTTGATGAAATCAAATCAATCGCTCGGTCCTCGTCAGATCCTTATCATTATCCTTATCAGTTTGCAACCGATAAACATCTCTTCACCGCCACTTCGGCAGTATGCACTGACCCTTAGAGTTGAGTTGATAAATGCATACATATCCCCTGTTTGTTCGTGATTTTTCTTGAATTTTCCTACATTTATAAATTCCTTACGTCCTTCGTCCTTTAAACTTTTTCCTAAAACATCCAACGCTTGGCCTGTAAATGGAAAATCTCATGTACAGTTAGGAAAAAAATATTTACTAGATTGTCACAATATCAAATTATAAAGGTTGTAAAAGTTCCCTTAACCCTCTGAATGTCGTTAAGTTCCTAAATACCCACGGGGGAACTTTATACGGTGTAGCTATCAAAATGGTCAAAAATCCAACATTTTCTTAACTTTTTTTTAAATCCAAGTATTTAATGTAGTTACTTTGAAAACCTACCCAACCTTGTCAAATTCGTCCATGCGTTAATTAGGGTTCTACCGAAAAACGTGATTTTCCAACCCAAAAAAAGTCTTTTCCCAGCAATATTTTTGTGTAGGATGCAGGGTTAAGGGGGATTATTATGGTTCGCATCCGTAATATGTACCACCTTACCCAGGCCCTCCCCAATGGCGCCCATGGAGCTAAACGAACAACTCAACGCCGAGTCACAAGCGCTAGTTAATGAACTTGTTTGCGAGTAGGACTATTAATCCGGCTAAGTAATGGTAGACGTTGAAAAATTATCTTTACAAACCATAACCCTGCTATTGAATAAATACTATGGTAAGAATAGTGGCTTTGTTTGTCTTCATCGCCCTGACTGCGAGGAATCACTTCACTTCGGAACTTTTCCTCTTCTTCTATAAACATGTCAAAAGGATACTCGTAAATATCTGAATGAGCAGATAGTATGAAATTAGTCACAAGCACCGTTGTCAACGGCCCTGAATAGGCGTCACTCCGCTTACGGCAAATGATGTTTTTATTCAATCTGCAAAGAAACCTATTTCAATGAGTTCCACACGATAAAAATAAATTACCTCTTCCTTCAACGACGTCCGCCAAATAAGCTCCGCCTTCATGAGTGGTTTCTGAAAATATACAAAGCAGATTAAGTAAAACTGTTATGTATACTGTATGTGTGATATAACGAGTTGACAGTAGCACAAACGTCAGATAACCTAGTACGATAAAAGGATAACGTACGATATTGGATACCGAACGTTACCGTGTATTTATACCGAACGTCTGATTTTCATCAATGAAATGGTTAATGTTGGATACTGATGTCGCTAACAAAACCTCGCTAAAATAAAATGAGGAAACTTTTATGGAGCCCAGAGGTGCGGGTGGCACAACTCCAGTCACTTTTCGGGTAGTGACGTCATTAACAAACAATTGACGATCATGTTGTCACCGTTTTGAAAGTTTTGTGAGTTTTTTATTTGGGAAAATATTATGAATTTTACAATTCTGTAATATATTTACTTTCATGAATATTATATGTTTCTTATTTTATTTGGTAATATCATTCATTGGTTTTTTAAACATATGCTACAGGTAACATAGCAGTCTGTCCAAAGGCTCCGTCTACATAACTGTAACCACATTCCTGCGTATTTCTTAATTTACTCATAAGAAAAATACAAACACAATTATTTCAAAAGCTTCCATAATAATTGAAAAATAAAAACATCTGTGAGTTACAGAGGTTTGTGAGCGATATAGTTAGCAAACGTCGAAAGTATCTAAATTCCGCATGTTGTGGTAGGTATTGAGCGACTAGTGGTTGCGGGGGTAAAGGGAATTCACATCGTATAAGTATACGCATGAGCGTCGATCTGTGGGAGGGCTGGCGAGGGCTTTGAAACTGGAATAATAGAAAGGGAGGGCAAAAAATACTGGATCACAGGAGTCCTAAGTAATTTATGCGCACTTGGTTGATAGCGGTTCGGCCCGTTAAAATTGTTAGACCTTCCGTCAAATTGAGCACCTACGGGCGTAGCTTCATATCAAATAAAGAAAAACACGCTGTTGTCATGAGATTTCCGGATATTTTATGATAAGAAAGATAATTACTATGATGTCTATAACCTTGTCGCAGTTTTCTACAAATAATGCATAAAATCTAAAAAAAAACCTTTTAGAATCATGCCCATCTTTTTATCGGGTATAACAGTATTTAATTGTTCAACCATTTCTTTTTTCTTCTCTTCATCGCGAGCTGTTGTTACTCCTACTGGAGATTTCTTAACACTGCAAATACAAGTCCAGGTGTAATAACAGTAAATGAGAACAATGTATAACAGCCTACAAATCATAAATCTGTGCATTTGTCAGATACTAGACAGAAAAACCTATTTTTACGGTGATCACCAATACTTCGATCCTTTATATTTCGGAGACAAACGCTTTAGACTAAATGAGTACGATATGCCACAATATTGGAGTCTGATTCCAGTCTAACCAGATGCAGATGGACACAAGTATTTTACATGGATTCCAAGTTACATGCAATTTTTATAATATATTAAGACTAGCTGCGCCCCGCGGTTTCGTGATAGAATATACGTGAAAGGTTGTCTTGAAAAGATCGCTTTTAGCGATAAGACCGCCCATTGTGTCACCCTATTTATAAGTTGTTTAATGTTATTCTTGTTATTATGTTTGGTGTACATAATAAAAATATTCTATCTATCTATACAATATATCTTTATGAATTGTAGCCTATGTGTTATTCTGATATGTAAGATATATTATTGTAAAGTTTCATTAAAATCCATTCAGTAGTTTTTGCGTGAAAAAAGTAACAAACATTCATACATCCTTACAAACTTTCGCGATTATAATATTATATTAGTAAGATAAACAAAGTCTTACTCGTCTCCACCTCCCGTAAACGTCAATTTATAATCGTCTTTTTGTCCTATGATTTTGTCTCCTTCTCGGCCCATTAAATCCGCTAAAACTTGTTTCTTTTCAGCATTCGCTGAAATTCACAGTTTAAAGTTATAAATCGTAAAGTTGCAGTTTAAATACTTGAGTTGTTTTTTGTCTGACGACTGAGATGATGAAGATATAAAGAGGGAGAACAGGGTGGTCGTCCCGTCCGGTGCAATATAGATTCACTCGAAGTACGGAACTAGTTAACATCACTCTGTTAAACGCAATACTCCCACAGTCTATACACGGTAAATTTTTGGGTTAATTACACCAAAAGGTCACTAGATGTCCTGCGCGTCAAGTATAATAATACTTTCAGGATGTTGTTGAGACTGCCATGCTACCGCGTGTTTCGGAGATGTTTGCGCAAGCTCCTACCGACCGTATACGATTTCCCACCACAACAAAAAAAAAAAACAAAAAAAACTCGTACCGACCGGTACTCAGGAGAATGAGAGACAGTCGCTACAGCATCCTGAGAACAATAGCGCAGAGCGTTTATTCAAGCTAAGTAAAAAATTATCCGCGGTTAAGTTATATTAATTTTAATTTACTAACACTCTGTATCTTAGTTTTTTTTTTTCAAAATAAAGTAAATTCAATAAATGTGATTTACAGTAAAAGAATAAAAAAAGAACTGTTGACTTACTCTCCGGTACAGGCGCCGACAGAAAATTTGCAGAATCGTCGATTATATCTGTGCGTATAAATTTTTTATGATAAAAAAATGTAAACATTGAAAATAAGTCATAAAGAAAGCATTTATCGCGATAACAGACAGGATGTATAAAGAATACCAAATAAGTACAAAAAATAGTAAGTTATACCAAATGATATTATGAAAATCACTCAACTAGAGAGATAAGACTGATTTAGCCTTCGTATTTAAGTAGGTAAATGAACTCCTTTTTCCCAAAAACCAAGATAAACAATGTCCAAGAGACCACCATCGCAATATATGTATCATCGTATAGGTACTATCTACGTTTGCGCACCGGTCACTTCTAAAGTGCCTATATGTCAGCGCAGAAAGCAAATGGCTTTAACTGCTTTGTTTTCTTTTCTTGACTCTCATAATTCCCTTATTATCTATAATCCCATTTTCATACATCTACGATAACCAGAGTAGAAATCTTTGTTCTACACAATCGTCTTCTTCAATGTCCCTCTCACGGGTGTAAATCCGACTCGGCAGCAATGACAAAGTTTGCCCACTTGTATCTAAATGTACTTGTAACATATATCTTCTATTTTACTTTTAAATATTTTGTCCGTATGTTCATCAGTTCATTTCCAAAACAGCTAGACCGACTTTGACCGGATTTTTACTGACAGACTTGAAACTGGTAGAGATAGCTGAAGGATTAGCGTAACGTGAAAAGAAAAAACCTATGAAATTGTCAACAAAATTTGATTCGAATAGGAAAGAAAGTCGCGAGCAACGGCTAGCCTCGTTAATTTAATCAGCTGCCGATTTCGATGTTGGTCCCATAAAGAATGTTGTTCAATATGATGGTTCCATCAGAAACCCCCAAATATGACCACACGTGTACATAATAATATGTACGTAATAAAATTGATTACTTACTTGGTAAAACTTCCACAAACGTCTCGTCCGGTTTCTCTTTTGTCATTTCAGTGAGTTTTGTTTTCACAGTCGAATAAGCCCCTAAATCAATCGTGTCATTTCGTAGAGATTGAGTATTCTCGAGTCTACAAGTGGAATTTTATTTAAGAAAATTAATATTACTGCTAATATCTATTATTGTTATGAAGCGCATCTGCATTTTGTTTTTCAGATGGCCGATCATCAAATGATTTCTCCCGCTCTGGGCGAAGCGGAAGGGAGCGTCACTGACTTGTACTGACTAATAAAATCCATCGATGTTTCTTCTTCTGCCCTTTGTGATGCCCACGATATCTCTTTCGAAACAACCCACGGTCCCGGTAGATAGTGGCCTTCACACCCGTTAAGGCCAAAAGATCTTCAAAACACATCTTTTTGATGCGGGTGTGGAACGCGAATGCGCCCCGACACACGGCCAGTCGTCCCTGGACGGACAGACGGTGAGCTACCCATTGCGTCCACAGGCCAGCGTCTAAAGTGGCCAAGAGTCATTTTGGAGTCTGGATTTGTGCCTCACAATAAGCTTATCCCTTATCACATGGGACTAAAACACAACTGGCGAAATGTGGATGTACTACTATCATATGTACACCTATACCCAACCTGAGTTTGGAACCTAATGCGTAAACATCCAAAACGTGGAACGAAGTTTATAGAAGACGAATTTTCATGAGACTTTTTTTTAGTTCCAAGAGAACTGAAGTAAAAATTAAAAAAAAAAAACAATCGACGCTCGTATGATATACTAAAATCTGCAAAATCACGCTCTGAAAGTATGTCTAACCGGGGGTTGCGGATTATTCGAAAGAGATACCGCGGCCCCGAAACAAAGGGCAATAGAAGGAACATGGGTGGGTTTTAGTCAGTAGGTATAAGTCTGACACTCCCCCCGCTCCGCCAGGGTGGAGGAAGTTATAGGATGATTTTCCATCCGCAAAAAAAGTATGTCTAAAATTATTATGTAGCAACAAACCATTCAATATTTTCAGTAGATATAAGACGATAGCCGTGGTCATATGAGTCATATCCCAGATGTATTGTTTTTTAGGGTAGGTGGCAAACGACCACGGCACATTTCAACGCCTCCTTTAAGATGGAAGGGCAAGGGTAGCCTACGAAATTCACTTTTTTAGCTGTATTTTAATTATAATATAAATTGCGGCCGTAACAAATATGACTTTACAATGTTATAATAATTAAAGTCGAGCCAGTATTTTTTTTAATTTATTTATAAAGCAGTCACTCTATTAAAATATTTATTAAAATAGTATCCGAGAATGATTAACAAAGATCCATCCTCACAAACTTTCTCATTTATACATATTAGTAAAAGGTAAGAACTTCATGTTCAAATAGAAGATAGGCTTTTGCAATGGGTATTTTGGAGATGATAAAATTATTAAGTAATTTCATATAACTATTCGCAGAAGATCATTCGTGTTTAAAAATAACATCGGTTGGTTTACATTACCTACATACAATATTATTCAAAACTAAGACCCGTAGCTAAATTTTCTTTTAAAAAATTATAAATTTATTCACATGTTTATAATTGAGCATAGATTTACTCGTTTCAATATGTGCAAAAGATAAAGACGCAGACTATAAATTCAATTGTATAGAGTTGAAAACGCCCATCGGTAATAAGAAAAAAATTAAAGAAACTACCTATACCTATATGACAAGGACGAGCCCGGTTACTTATTTCCTTTGGTGACTGTACATAGACTGTTAAGTAAATAAATGCAAATTGCACAAACCTTCTCGCGCCATCATCATATGTCTGGTCATATCCTTGCAGATTGGCAAGCTTTTCCTGACCCTTTTCTCTCATGAGACCCACTACATACTCCATAGCCTCTCCTGTTGACCATTACTTAATTAGTAGTGGATCGTAAGTATTATTACGAAGCATAGCACACTTAGTAATTTAATTAGGTACCTTTTTCAACTCCAGTTTTTGCTAAATGCAAAGACGCATCAGTCACAGTAGCTGGAAAATAAATCAATAAGTTAGGTATTACAAATAATAAAGAAATATATATTCATGTATATATATAAATGACGACAAACTATGTGGTACATTCATAGCGGACACGACTAAATGGCTGATTAGACCGTAATTAATTTGGCAAGGAGAAATATTTTTACCAAGTGAGCATAGGTTAAATATTATACGATAAAAACTTTATAGGGGTGAGCAATAATACATTAAGTCCATATTCCTCAAGTTTTTGATAACTGACTATCTGTCATGACATGCTTTAGAATAGAACGGTTGCAAGGAAAGGCTGATGATAATGTTTAATATCGTGGACAGAAAATGGAATCAAAAATCTTTTGACTAAAAACTTCAAATCGATTCACTCGCTCGAGGAGACGGCCCCTAGGTTCGGTCTTTTGTCTTTTTGTGTGTAATGTCCCTCCCCCCTTTCTAATCAACAATTTATCCTCAATACATTATTTGTACCGCGATCATACATTTTAAACTAAAACAAATAATACTTACGTGTCATATCTTCAAGAACAGTGGGGGCGAGTTTCGTTGGAATTCCTCTTTTCATCTCGGAATTTATTTCATTACTAAAATGAACTGTTTCTTTTGGTAGATCCTTTAGTTTTGCAGTTTCTACGTGATGTAAGCTGTAAATAATAAAAAAGAAAAAGAATGACTAAAAATGATTTTAAAAAACGTTTTATGATCTAGCGATTTATATCAAGAATACATTCAGAATTAGTGTCTCTTAAACAACCGAAAAGATTCGGTGGCAACGTAACCACCGAAATAAATTCACTTTAAACAATCTTGGAAGAACATAAAAAAACACGAACAATATTTTTTGATATAATGTCCCACACCTAGGCAAAGGCTTCCAACATATCTTTCACAGTCATCACCAGGCCGCGGCTTCGCACGCGTTAAGATTTAAAAGGAGATCACCCAACCTCGCTTATATTTTAGTTCATCAGCCAAAAAAAAAACAATCTGGGTGATCTCCTTTAAACCATTATATGACATTCGGGGATAATGTAGCTTCCCTTTTGTAAAACAATTTGTGAAATCGGATCAGTAGTTCCGACAATTACCCCTACAAAGGAGTACTGGTGTTAGGTCGACCTAAATCCTTTAAGCGGTGGTTGTTTCAATCAGTTATTAACAATTTGTCTATTAAACAACGTACCGCAAACTTAACATTTTCATGAAATTGAAAACGTAATACGTTTTCAATTGATGTTTTTCAAATGATTGTAGATACTATCTACAATCATCATCATTTTCCTGCCCTTTTCCCATTCCATTTGGGGTCGGCGCAACACGTTTTCTTCTTCTATTCTACCCTATCAGACGTCACGGCATTATTTACTCCTTTCTCCTACATATCATTCCTTACACAATCCATCCATCTTTTCTTTGGCCTTCCTCTCGCTCTCCGTCCATTAATATTCAGATCCATCACTCTTTTAGTCACATGTCCTTTATCCCTCCTCATTACATGTCCATACCAAGACAAACGACTCCCTTTCAATTTTTCTGTAACCGGCGCAACTTTCAAACTTCCTCGAATATATTCATTCCTTACTTTATCCATTCTTGTCACTCCACACATCCATCTCAACATTCTCATCTCCGCTACATGCACAATCGTTTTTCATCCACCTTTTTACAGCCCAACATTCTGACCCATACAGTACAACAGGTCTAATCACGGACTTGTATATTTTCCCCTTTAACTTGAGGGGCATCCGTGGGTCACAAGTTGTTCCAGTGACCTGTCGCCATTTCATCCATCCTGCGTTGATCCGGTGCGTTACGTCCCGGTCTACTTCGCCATCCCCTTGGACAAGCGACCTGAGGTACCGGAAGTTGGAGCAAATCGGTATAGGCGTTCCGGCAAGGGTTATGGGCACAGGACTGGAGAGACCACCGAAATCGCAGAACAAGTATTCTGTTTTGGTTCTGCTTAATTTCAGGCCAACGTTCTCCAGTCTTTGCCACCACACTTCCAATCTGCTCTGGACCTCTTGGCCGCTCTCGGCAACCAACACAATGTCATCGGCAAACAGCATGCACCAGGGAGCCTCTTCCTGGATGTCCGACGTGAGAGCGTCCATTGTCACCAGGAAGAGGTAAGGGCTAAGAGCCGACCCTTGGTGCAGACCGACAGCCACATTGAAAGTGCCCGCTGTGGACCGGACTTGGGTACTGCATCGACTGTACATCGCACGGATCAACTGCACATACTTCCCAGGCACACCTTTCTCCTTAAGAGCCCACCACAAAACCGCACGCGGTACCCGGTCGTATGCCTTTTCGAGGTCGATGAACACCATTTGTGCAAGTTCATATGTGCACTTCTGTATTTTTTGCACAACTGGCGGATAGCGAAAATGGCATTCGTCGTTCCCCGACCAGGCATAAAACCGAATTGGCTCTGTGTAATTTCGCTCTCTTCTCTCAGTCGCCTTTCAATATTTTTCTCCCAAATTTTCATACTGTGTGATTAGCTTTATTCCTCTATAATTGTTGCGCTCCAGCACATCACCTTTGTTTTTAAAAATGGGCACCAGTTTATTGAAGAATAAAGCTAACCACGTCCATCCGTCAATCCGCAATAACTTCCATACTTCAACCGGTATTCCGTCCGGTCCTAATGCCTTACCATTCTTCATTTCATTCACTGCTATCCTTACTTCATCCATACTAACATTTCTTACTAGTCCCTCATTCACTGGTTTATTTTCAAGCACACTATTCCAGTCATTCTCTTCATTCATCAGTCTTTCAAAGTAACCTTTCCACCTATCCTTACGTATCTACAATATTTTTTTTTCTACTAAATCCTTCGTATTACTTACTCGTCCGCCGCATCAGCATATGTTTTCCCGTAGGATTTATAGTTGAAAAGGGGCCTTGACCCCAAAGACTTTTTGACTGCAGCCAAAAAAGACATTTTGTATCTTTCACCAGCTGCTCCACCTAGTAAAAATGTGTATTTGCATTTAAATAAATATCTTAGGTACAGAAAAAGCACGTTTCTTAGGTACAGAAAACGGACCTTGTTATTTGAAACTCGGTTATGAGCGGGTCGATCAATATTAACATTGCATCAAGTGCGACTCAAATATCCAAAAAAACATAACATAGTTTAACTAATTAAACCTATCAGTGGTTTGGTGTAAACTATTCGTAACTAATGGCCATACTCCATCCGATTGGATCAGTTCGAATTGGCCGTATATGGGAGTGGATTGGTATGACCGTTATACTTGACGGCACCTTCTAATTTCGATTCTTATGGTTTGGATCATGCCGATTGGATCGTATATGGCGGTCGGCGATCGTCAGTTCAGTCAGAAAAAGATTTTTGTAAATAATTACAATAATCTTTTGGCGTAATCCTCAATTCCTTTAATTAATTTGCATGAATAAATTGTTTTCTTTTTATTAAACACTGTAGGTACTTATCTGCTCGATCGTTTTATTTTTACGAGTAAAATGCCCAGAACGGCTTAAAAGCGGATTGGGACCAGCTCGGTCAAGGTCTTAAACATCGTCGTCTGTCATCTGTGACGCCATGGCTTTATAATTAAATTGGTCATATGTGCATTTAGACGAACTGGAGATTGAATCAAGCTTGCAGCGTCATGCCGATTCGACGATAGGTAGGATGGTGTATGGCCAGCTTAACACCTGGATTATTATTATACTCTTTACTAACTACTTTACTACAACAACTACATATCAGTCGGGGTATCGGTAAACGACCGAAAAATACCCTCACAGCTAGCTAGCATTATATAAATAAATAGAAGACAGTCGAGTCTTTAATACTTCTATTCTGTTGACGACGCGACGCATAAAAAACCCTTTATTTATTTATGTACGCAAAATAAAAAATGTACAGCCCAATTCCTTTTTTATTCACATCTGTCTCATGGCGCATCAAAATTGGGCCATAGTTGATTGAAGGTGTGCGTCATGTTCATCTCTGTTGTCAAGTAGTCAAATAGACGTTTTTTTGACTTTAATGGATATATATTAAAACCGATGAATGATTGAAGGACTTGACAGTACATGAATTACAGAATTTGAAAAAGCTTACTTCGTATGCCGACGATTTGGGACAAATGTTTAGCAACATCGTTGATCAATGCTAGAAGAAAAAATAACATTATTAGTAGTATTATGCATACATACGTATTCTGGACGTTTTACGAATTTCTGCGTTGATCTAGTGGTCGCAAGCGCGACTACTGAGCATGAGGTTGAGGTCCTGGGTTCGATTACTGGGTCAGGCAAATCGTTTTTCCGGGTTTTCTGTCAGGAACTTCCTAGAAGTAGCTGGAATTCGTGCCCAGTTGATGGTAATAGTCTCGCCCCTTTTCAAAGGAGGCTTAAACATAACTGCTAAAATGTGGGTGTACTATTTAGGAACACCTCTGTCTCCTTCGGGGAGTACAGACATGATGTTATATTATGTATATTTCATGCGTAAGTAAAGCGATTGTATTGTACTCCTAATTACCTGTCATTGTGTATTTCAGTTCCGGAGGTGTCACATGTTCCATGCGTTTGGTTAATTTTTCTTTTCCTTCATCAGAAATATCTTTAATGGGAAGATATGGGACTATTGCGGGTGAATTTTCAACTCTATAATAAAAACAATGATCGATAACTCACTTCGTAGGCGTCTTCGAAGTGTCTGGATGATACCATAATTTATTCAAATTTTTAAATGAACATTTGTTACAGAAATATATATATGTTGTACACGTATGTGTCTTTAGCGTCTGGATGGACGGAGCCTGATTTTTGGCGTTAAACTAGAATTATAAATAATATACATCTAATATAGATACGAGTTCCGTAAGTCGGAACTTTTTAATTGGAAATTTTCTGCTCGCTAAGGTTTTTTGTTTTAATTCCATAAATAGTTTTTGAATTAATAATAATTCCGACCGTTTTTTACATCTTAACTTTTTAATGACAATTGCATTTTCTTAAATATTGTAAACTACAACCTACTGGTGTGGTCTAGTGGTGTCCATAACAATACACGAATCTTACTCCTTAGCTCCGGTATCGTAGTCCAATGGATACCCTTTTCTTTCAGCAAAAACCTCTTTCGGGTTTTCCCTCATCATTTTCAATAAGGCTTCTAAAGCAGGACCTATAAATAAAAAACAACTGTGGCGTAACTGTACAGTGTACGCAAAAATAAATAACTAAGTTCGTCAGATATACATAGTTTTTTTTTCTTAGGATTCGACGGACCGTCCTAAACTCAAAGGAGGTTGATACCCACTCTTAATCTGGTTAACCTCAGATATTTTGCAGTTTAATAACATCTCGGTGAATTGATTGAGAGTGTGTAATAAAAAATGTATTGTTTTATGCTCTATTCAAATAATGAGTTTATATTTTTGTTGGCCCGCCAAAAATAACTGCCTAATATGGGTGACCTACCCAGATTAGACAGTTATTTAATGTATAGTTTAAATTAACCTTATGAACCGTCTCCAACTCTTTTTTTAACTTTTTTTATTCTATCAGGAAAACCCTTCGAATACATTCATGGATTTTTCAGAAAATTTCGATCATATCTGACGAGCTTGGTACGACGAAAATGAAATAAAATGACGAAATCATCATTTCATTCCAATTCAATAGGTTAAGATTTGTACAAATACCCAAGTTTCGTTACTAATCAATCATTAACTTGCTTGAAATAAAAGGTAAAAAAGGAAAACAAGCTATTGCCCGCGCCTTCGTTCCTGAAGTTATTTGATGATTATCCATTCGATAATTCACCAGCTGTTTTAATTCAATTTTAGATACTTATAAGATGTTAAATGTTTGTTAACGCTTCAAAAACTCAGGAACCACTAGTACGTTTTTTTGTGTTGGATCGAACTAAAGTTTATCGAAGATGAGTTGGTGGCTTACAAATTACAATATACATATTTCCTCTCCTCTCGTCTCAGTCCATCCGTAGTCTGTGGAGCCTAGGGCTTATGAGGATGAATGTGGGCATAAACAAACATTCTGACTGAAGATCTCAAATTCGACGAAGCTAAGATTTTTTGGCAAATGTAAACATATTATTAAAAAAAAAGAAGACATAAGAAGAACAAACCTCTGTCTCGCATGTACGCGGACAAGTAATTACTACAGAGGTCAATCACATCTGGAAGGAAACAAAGTTTTTAAAACTTATTTACATAGTTTACAACTATGAAACTAGTTAAAAATTCTAGCCGATTGAGTCAAGTCTGTGTTTCGAACAAAATCGTCAAAATAGATTTCTCTTATTAGTACAAAAATGTCATTTGGAGGTTATTATTTATGAATAATAAAGATCAATTACGTGAATTCTGAAGCAAGGCGTTTCCGACTGTCAGATCCCAGAAACAGTTTTTATTTTTGAGATAACACTTTTTGATAAAAAAATCATACCTAATAACGGGAACAGCATGTGATTCTCTGTTGTTGCTGAAACCTGGGATGTAACCTGCTAATGCAAGTGCACTCAAAGAGAACTTTCAGGTGGTTTAACATGCTCTAAATCGTTGTAAAGCTGCTCATAGATTTCGGTATAAAATACGTAAGTGCGTTCAGAACTAAACAGCCGAAACTAAAGCTTAGATAGGTGGGAGTTTCATATACTAATAATTTTTATATTATCAGCCCACGCATAGTAAAGATTACGGGGATGAATATTGAATAATAAAATACTTTGGAATAGTATGGTTAATTTATGCTTTTATATCATTCTAAATGACAGCTTACAATCCTCTATCTCCGAGTTAATATGCAAACAGGCAGACCTGGCGAACGGTTTTACTAATAAACTCTAAAAATCCCCTAAATTGAGGCTATAATGACCTTGACTAGATATCTCTATATGAAAGTATTGATAAAAAAATAGATAAAACTGTTACGGACTGTTCATATCTTCCTTCAATTCTTTAGGTGTATACGTGTCTATGGCACTGTGAAGTTTATCACTTAATTCCGGCTTAGTTTTAGGATCGGGTACGGCGGTTCCTAAACCAGGCGCTGAACTTAACCTAAAAACAGTGAATACATTTCAATTGTAGTGCAGCATGGCTTTATTTAGCGCTTGAATTAAGGTAAACATTTGTGGAAATTGTATTGAAAAAAGAAGACGGCGTGTTAGTTCTGACTACATCACGCACCAAAGGAACCATGTAGCGCTGTATTAGATAATGTGGTAAAGAACATTATGGCAAAATAGTATGTTAGATAGCATACCTACCTGGTTTCTTTTGGAGTTATTTACGATAGACCTTGTAGGAACTAGAACAAATTACCGTGCATTCTGGCGTTTTTGCCATATCTATTATTGGAATTAAATACACACAGAATTTTAATTAATATCCTATGTAACTGGGCTTATATCAGTTGTTAACGTTTCTTTGTGCCTATTGGACTTGTTTTGACTGTCTCCTACTGATATGGAAGGAAGCGGAAATTATATTTTTACTCCTCCGCTATTCTTTTCTGCCCCTATTATCCTTCAAGTATAGATAAAAAGGGAAGAATGGTAATTAGTCGAATGTGACTAGAAAAGTGGGGTTAGGAATTTTAAATAGTGGTCAACACTTAAAATGAAAATGGGCTTTCTGCCATAGGGAAGAGAAATCACCGGAGTAAAGGGAGAAGTTAACGACGTGGGGGATTGCAATAAGAAGCTGTTCAAGAGCCGTCACAATCAAGTGAATCTTCTTGATCTCTCTCGGATCGAGTGGGGGTTAAGACAAAGGGAGTAATATTGGGTCGGGACAATCCAGCAAGGAAGTCAAATGTTATGACAACTATTCAAAATTGGAACAAAAGAGAAATGGCGATTGAGATCGTCCAAACCTAGAAACATTTCGTCTTAGGAAAAAATAAAATATAATGCTGCTATCTGCCGATATATAGAGTAAAAAAAACGAAATATTAGCAGGAGAGCAGAAGTGTTATTATCAAGAATGTGGTGGCGCTAAGCGTTGGGTATCATCTAATCTACGTCGATTGCGAGCAGTTTGAAGAGAGTTCAATTTTATCTACGGACCGATCCTGATCATACTTCTGGAACGCGAGAACCTAGTTTGTCTGCCCTTTACAGGGCCGCGCCGAACGAATGCTGGAACGAATACCTGGAAGTAAGGATCAAATTGAAAAGGAAATTGTTAACCCTGAGAATGTTAAATCCATTATTCACGGTTAAAAGTTATGACTTATTTAAATTATTCATGTTTTAAAAAATGTTTTTAAATTTATACCTAAACCACTTCAGTAGATAGTGTTCAGAATAGGCAATTAATGCCTTAGTAACAAAGAAAACTTAAAACGAAAGAAACTTGGAACTGCTTGCACGCATTATGTGAAGTGATTGAACAAACAAAAATTTAACGTAACTTTTAACCGTAAATATTGGACCAACATTCTCAGGGTTAAAAAGTTTGGAAATGACCTTGTCTAAGCTTTTATTTGATCTTTCCTTCCAGGTATGTCTCAATATTTGAATCTGTTACTCACGCGTAAGCCACCGTGTGATTTGTTGCAAGAGGGTAATCAGAGAAAGGTCTATCTCCATAGATCTCAAGTTGTTTTATCAGAAAATCGAAAGCAGGACCGCGTTCAGCTGAAAAATAGTTATAACTATCGGTCGAAGTATTTATCAAGATTAAGTTAGTGGAACTTACTTACAAATAACGAAAACCGCTCTTAAGGCGCTTCTCTTTCACTGAAGCATTCGGCTTTAATGTAACAATGTAAGATTTTATTTTGAACATAAATAAGTGATTGTTACGAATTGTATCGTTACAAGTTACGCAGTGTAATGCTCAGTTCTCTATGACTGATGTAACAGTGATGGATTAGCAACTGTTACATAACAGGTGAACGCTACTGCTGAAGGAGCGCCTGTACTGCTGTAAAATATAGAAATGTTACGTACTTCAAATTATAACGGCGGGCTTACATTTCCCTTTTAATAAATAAAAAACCGGCCAAGAGCGTGTCGGGCCACGCTCAGTGTAGGGTTCCGTAGTTTCCCGTCCGTCACAATAAGTGTTCCCACTTATGAGTTTAAAGGTGGAGGAGGAAATTATTTTGTACAACTTTTTGTCTTTTTTGTACAAAAACTGTTGTGTCAATCAAGTTCAAAATGATTTTCATAGAAAGTCCTTATAAAGTTCTACTTTTCAGATTTTTTTCATATTTTCTAAACTTATGGTTCAAAAGTTAGAGGGGGGGGGACACATTGTTTTTTACTTTTGGAGCGATTATTTCCGAAATTATAGACATTATCAAAAAATGGTTTTAGTAAACCCCTATTCATTTTTAAATACCTTTCCAACAATATATCACACGTTAGGGTTGAAATTTAAAAAAAATCACTTCCCACTTTACATATAGGGTGACTACCCTAATAAAACATTTTTTACCAATTTTTATTTTACCACTTTGTCGGCGTGATTGATATACATATTGGTACCAAATTTCAGCTTTCTAGTGCTAACGGTCACAGAGATTAAGCGAGGACGGACGGACGGACGGACAGACAGACATGGCGAAACTATAAGGGTTCCTAGTTGACTACGGAACCCTAAAAAAACAGTAAAAACCGATGTCGTGAAATGGGATAGAATAAGGTTCTTTAACCTTATTCATTACCCTAATTCTTAGGCTTGGTTTGATCTGATTTAAGGCAGAAGCAAAATACTTACGTGATAAACATTGAAATTGATGACCTCCTTTTATATCAAAACCTGTAAAAATGCTACTTACTGTCATCCACAGCTTTCTGAGACAAATATTTTGAGCAATGAGTCAGAGTATCTAAAAAAAAAAGAGTAAAAATTTTGTACGATTTTTTTTAAATTAATTGCATGCACTTACTTTCAATTATATCGCTATCATACCGTCCATATCCTTTTTCTGTGCGTGAGGCGTAGAAGCACTTACTAGTCGCTTCATGTTTGCAAAAATACTTTCTGTTAGGGAAGGGTCATCATGATTGGACTCCAGACCTTTAGCGTCTTCAAGCCTAAAAAGTAGAGTAAGTGTTTTACATTAATAATGAGTAATATTGAGTATATAGAAGAACACCTGCTGTGCCAACTCTAAGTATATTGGAATAAGAGTAGGAGAATGATGATAAAAAATGTCATATAAATACTTTTTAGCATTATTTGAACCAACAAGTAACAATTACATTTGCCTAAATTACGGAATAGTGCACATGTAAAGATCGCCGCTCTAAGGGCGGGTTCAGTAATTTCAAACCCTGAGCATTAAATCGAAAATACATTTGGTGCGCAATGTCGGAGCGTACAAACTCATTTTTTTGCTATACGTACCACTTGTTCGAGTGCCCTTATAAGCTCGTACAAGTAAGCTAAACCGTGCTAAGCCTGAAACAGCTCTTAAGTGATGTGTTATAAGCTACAACTTTGAGGTGGTCAAAACAAGTGGACCGTATAGCAGACTGGCTGTTGATCCGGAGTACAGTTCGCCCGGTTTTTATTTTTTATAAATTGTTGCCCCACACTAGGATTTTCTCCTGTATCGTGGGTGCGTCACATACACAAACAGCCAGACCCGAAACAACTACCTGTAGGTCATACAAATATTTGTTCCATGCGGGGACCGAACCCGCGACACGCAGTGCAGCAGTCGATCGCTCAGTCACCGCGCCAAACGTGTCATTTGACAGCTCGTTTTCGAAGAGTTGCTCCAATGTCACAGCACTAGTTATTTCAATGGCCATACAAGATTCTACATTTCTCTACTAACCGGCCTTACAGAGACAACAGTTGTAAGTTATTTAATGCATTTTTATAGTAAAAAATGTGTCATACTGTGTGTCTATCTTGTGTATTCTACCATTCGTACCTACTTTATGAGTGCTCATATTCACTAATAACAAAAAAATAATAAATAATAATAATAATAATAAATATCTTAAGACAACTCACACACGGCTATCTGATCCCAAGCTAAGCAGAGCTTGTGTTATGGTAACCAGACAACTGATACACATACTTATATAATTTATAAATACATACATATTATAGATAAATCACACCCAGACACAGAACAAACAATCATGCTCATCACACAAAGTTTGTCCTGGGTGGGAATCGAACCCACGACCTCCGGCTTAGCAGTCAGGGCCACTAACCACTAGACCAACAGGCCCGTCAAAAAAAAAAAAAGGTTTGACACTAACTCTTTGGCCGCTTCAGCGTTATTCCGTTTTATTTTACCCTTTTCATACATTCTAGCATTTGGTTGTTTTTTCATTTGTTTGATCAACAATTTAAATAATGGGCCTTTTTCCTCTGAAAAGCAACAAAGAAAGCCTTAATAAAGCTGTATGACATAAGACAACAAAAGGTATGATCAATCAAAGTCAATGTGAATTTAAATAAGTCATATATCTAAGTAGAAAGTATCAATATGTATTAACGTTAAATACATACTATTATATTCTGCATTTTGCGCCAAGTAGTTTGAACATATTTCGATGATATCTGTAAAGAAATAAATATGTAGTAGCCGTCTGCTGTAGTGTATATGTCACCGTCAAATTTTAAATACGGTTAGATTACAATCTGTCTGAATACATCTTGCGAAATTGTGAACCGCAAACGCTCATCATCATTGAATCATAATTATCATTCATCATCAATTAGGTAATAATTATCATTTATCCCATCATCCCAGTCATTGCATTATTTTTCGGTAAATTATACTCTATCGAAAAAGAATGCGCTAAATTGCAAGCTACTAGTTACAGTTCACAATTTTTTCGGCAGTTTAAAACCTTTCTTCTTCTTTCGGATGGAAAATCATGAAATAACGTCCTCGGGGAGTATCAGACTTTTACCGTGTAAAACCCTTCCATGTTCACTCTTTTGCCCTATGTATGTGTGTTTCGGGGCCGCGGTATGTCTTCAACCAACCCGCAACTTGCCTAGGGGCAGGCAGTGGCCCTGGTAAGCTCCTCTCAGTTTACAATCTTGCCGGTATTTACAATTTTACGGTGACTTATATAGTAAAACTGACAGTTGGGACTTAAGGGATTATGCGCCTACGGCTCAATTAGCAAAGGCGCATTTTGCATTCTGCATGCTGATGACCTTTAGATATGCCTCCGTGCGCGTGCAGTCCACGTACCTTAAATCTATTTGGAACTTATGAAATTATATATTTGATTGACTATATTATTCTTCTAGAAACAGTAGTTGTCTCAAGATATTTAGATATTTACTATTTTTTTACAATACGAAAATCCTACAACTAATGTCCACGTCAACGGCGAAATTAATTAATCAATCAAATCACTTTACGGTAGCTGTATTTTCGGCTAAACATATTATTTGACTTCCTGCTGTACGCTAAGAAGATAACACTCCTCATATTCTTTCAACAGACTAGGAGAAAGGTTTGTGAAAAATGTTAAGGTAATCTTCAAAAACCAACCAACCTTTCATGGCCGGGGCGATTTCTTGCGGAGTTATGTATTCGGTCAAGTCCGTTAATTTTTTCGAAATGTTTTCAGCTTCCTTCGCACTAAAATCTTTAGCTGTCAGATCAGGGGTATGTTTTAACCTGCGAAGAATACCTAGATATTATTTTGGTTGAAAATGAGATTTTCTTTAAAGCTATGTAAGTAACTGATTGTGACCTATGTGTTTTTGTTCGGAGTGTATCGAACTCAAAACTCAAAGCATGTACTTATGTATAATTAGACCATTGCAGGCACTTTTGAATTACAAGAAACAATAGGATGAAGTTACGGTCCCACTGATTGTGACCTATGTGTTTTTGTTCGGAGTGTATCGAACTCAAAACTCAAAGCATGTACTTATGTATAATTAGACCATTGCAGGCACTTTTGAATTACAAGAAACAATAGGATGAAGTTACGGTCTCAGTCACAAGGCATAATAACTTGTGGAAGTACTGTAGTTGCTCATTCCAAAGCGTTAAGCCCTGTGGAGAATTATGGGCAGGAGACTCCATGGACACTCTTTTAAATTTACGAGATAATGGTTACATGATTCATGGTGATATTGTACAAATATGTGAGAACGATCTATATTATAAATTAACAGCACCCAGAGTAAATTTGAAAAAATAAAATTACAGAATAAATAAATTAAAACAAAATAAGCCGTGGCAACTAATAGACGACCAGTCACAACTGACAGCGCCCGTTCATGAACATGACGCATGGATAAGCCTCATTTAGCACAACCACTTTGATTAGAACTAATTCAGGGACATTCTCTCTTAACCACCAGAGCATCGTCGCGTCACTGATAGTACATAGTACGTATTGGCTTTACAATATACAATATGAAGAAATTGAGTGTTTACAATGGAAAGACAGTCTTACAATATTCTGCAGCTTCTACAATTACTTCAGATGCTTATCAATGAGTTTATGGTTGTGGAGCAGAACCAGCATTGAGGCAAGCATTTTTTATCATCATTATAATCCCTCAACTTATCATATGCTTGACTACATGGTGAGCGTTTTATAAAAAAAAAACAAATATCGTCTCATTCAGTTGTAGAATGTGGGGAGGTATTTTATTTTAATCAGTGCCACATGAAGGTTGAGTCTACTTTAGCTAACCTGAAACCTGGCTGTACCAATTGGTCCCTATTTCTAGTATTATACTTGTGCCTGTCACTTTTATTTACTAAATAGATGCAGATTTTTTTCTGACGAACATTACATTTCCATAGATTTTTTGAGAAGGTCATGATGTTATTTTTTTTAAACTGTACCTGAAATCTGAGAATCCTTTACGCAGATTATTGTATAATATGACTCTGATGGCTCTTCTCTGCAGAATAAATATAGACTAGAAGTCTGCAGTCCGACCCCAAAGTAAAATACCGTATGACATAACATAATGAAAATAACTAAAATAGACCAGCGGTAACTAAATCAGTTAAATTACAGATCTCTCTATCAACAGCATATGCTACTAAATGATAAATGATGTTTATTTTGCAAGTAGGTTTTCACAAACACTTTTACACGTCTTTTTTTTTTAAACTAGATGAGGTCGGTGTTTCGTATCCGACTACTCTGAGAAGAAACAGCCGAAACAAACTCAGAGGTCATAGTCTCTTTTAAGGTCCAGACAAAATATCTTGGTCAACTTACATGAGGACTATGCAGACTAGTGTCTGAAATGGTCTTTTTAAGAAAGCACCACACAGATTGAACTAAGTACGAACAAAAATAATTACCTATAGCTACAACCCAGGCGATTTTTTTATTTTCATTTATAATAATTAGCATATTTAAACGTGTGGGTTATGTAACTATATGCTTAGAATGTATTTATGAATACAAAAGCTTTTTATTTCAGCCGTTTTAGTTGTGGTATGATGCTATCTGTTACAAATTCTTATCGAGTATTAATTTTCCATTGTTATTAAGAGAATATCGTCCATATACATTAGAAGAAAAAAATAACACTTTTATGGTTTTCTCATGGATGCCATTGTTAAACTGGAGTAAATAGAAATGGGACAACACGGGACCCGGTAAAAAACGCAGTCGAGATCCTCCTTCTTTTTTGAAGTCAGTTCACTGCACGTGTAAGCGGGCACACCCGTTAGACTGGTGAATTTATTATTTAGGCTTGGGTAATTTTATTTTTTATTTTTATATACATAATTGGTGTTTGCTAGCTGACATGTGACAATGAATGAATAATTTTTTTTTTGTGATAAACGGAACTGTATAAAATCTGGTTCTTCTAACCTGACAGACAGATGTGTTGCTGGGGAGTTTGTTCCGCCACTTCTTCTTTCCAGCTAAAACACTAGGAAGTGTCGAAGGGCAGGGCGTTTTTGTGGGACTGTCTCTTGTAATGTGACGTTCAAAAAGTGCTGATTATCAGCCTAATTTTAATAAATGACTTTTGATTTGATTTGAAGTTAAAAATAATAATAAATTCTTACTCATGTCTGGCATCGTCGTATGATTGTTCAAATTTCCCATACGATATTAAATTTGCATCGCCCTTTTTCTTCATTTCATCCGTTAATAACTCAAAAGCTTTCTTCATATTCCCTAAAATCCAAATATATGACGTAATATACCTATATAATTTGATTATTGTTAATCAATACCTACTTACATAATAGGTGTTAAAAAAACCCTTAAAGAATCCGAAAGGCACTTGTTGTCCCCATTATAGCGAATATTGTTTTGTTCTGGACCACGTTTGGTTTTTATTTATAACTTTACTTTCAATCAACACCTCCCATGACCACCGTACTATTCAATTCATCCATCAGCACAATGCGCGCGTTACATTGATTATTGCCGAACACCAGTGTTTTGACGTGATAACGTCTTTAAAATCGTTTTAGTCGGGTGACATGTTCAGAAACTTGTGTCACACCAAAACCTCACAAGCGACATTTCATAAAGATGGTAGCGCCATCTGTTACTTGGCTCGAAAAAAAAACTTTAAATTAGTACTTAATTTCATTTTAGATGTCACTACTGGTGATAACTTATATCACCAATAAGACGTTATCACGTAAACATCTCGATCGTAAACCTACTTTACAAACAACCAATTTTTTTTTTCAACTAAAAAAAAAGTTTTCCTGCAATAGCTTTTGCGAAGAGTTATGTACAGAAAGATTAGTTGCCGGATTCGTGAAAGGTCTGTTACCACCTTGTATAAGACCATAGACTTACCTCTAAACTTTAAATAAGCGGGATCCTCTAAAAGTAAAAAAAAACAATTATTCATTTATGGAAGAAAATCAATCACATTAATTAGGTACTATCTCTATTATAGGTACTCACCGCCCCTTTTACCACGTACCCCTGTACCGGGCGCCTGAAAACATTTAGTATTCGTTTTAACTTTACAAATGAATAATAATAAAATAACACAATGACGTAAATCTTCATTCTCCATCTGACACAAATGAACACAACGGAGAGATTAGAGGGATTAGAAACAATAATGGAGAAGTTTCCACTTTCTTTTATTAAATAAGTAAAGGTTTAATTAGGATCATCTCTGCCCAACCTTTCGGGGTTGACAGGCGTGGTGTACCACTTAAATAAGAAAAAAATAACAAAAGCATTAAAATATCTGTGGTCTATAGGAATTAAATGCATTGAGACTTAGAAGTTGCGCATGCTATGACGTAAAGTAAATTTCGTAAATTGTATTCTTGTTGCATGTATACAGCGTGTTGTTTTGCATCCTCGTCAAATTCAAGGACGTAACTATGCTAATGATTCTCGACCCGAATCGATAATAAAATAAGTAGGTTTTTTTTTTTTTACTTTTTTCGTATTTTCAGAAATCGGTAAGTGCACACAGGTGCGTGCATGCCGCTGTATGATACGTATGCGCCGACGCTCACGCACACTGTTCTGTGTGTTCTGTAGGTGATTCTCTACTTTTGAAGTGAAATATTCTGTAATACTGTTAAATTTAAACACACAGAGACAGATCATAAAAGCGCCGTATATTATTATTGATCAGGTACCGTAATTTTCATTGATTATTTATGACTTTTACTAGCACCTCCTAAATTTTGACGAGGATGCAAATCAACATATTGTATAGGTACTTTCTGGCCTCGTACAGGACTAATTTATGCAATGTCTCATTTTTGTTTTGTTCCTTTTTTACTGTTTTGTGTAGGAGTCATTTAAATATTTTTTTTATTTAGTTTGATTTTGATATCCTATTTCTCAGTCATTTATATGTAAATTAAAAAAAAAACTAGTTTAGATCTATATTTAATTCTATTTTCCAGTTAAGTATAGTGTTACCAACATCATGAAACTTCTCCATTTAAGTTATAATATATTTAAGTTTAACTGTATAAAAATTACAGATCAGACGTGGAAAATGAAGATTCAACCAAAATTAATTTTGTAAAACCATTTACCTCATTCCACCGTGTTCACTTGTATTAGATTGAATAGGAAAATGCAAAAAGACCAATTCTTAATTTCACTATTGTTTATTACATTTTATCAATACTTCGAAGCGGTATTTTTAAAGTTTCACATTCTTTCAATATCATTAATAAACTGTACAATAAGAATTAAGTTAGAGCAGTCGATTCAGGTCTATAAACATATGATATTTCAAGGGCTGTTTCTAGATTATCTTTAAAGTGTTGCAATGCCATTGGTTTCTTTCTTTTCTCGTTGACGATACAGACAGACTTGATTGTATCCTATTAAAATAATGGTGATTATATAAATGAGGATTGAGGAATTTTAACCAAGTGAATAAAATTTGAAGTATACTTACAACGCTATCCATACCGCCACCACCAGCGCCACCACCATCGCCACCATCACCATCACCATACAAACCACCACCACGGGCTGCCAACAACACGTCTGCGAACAAATACGTTATTTCTTAATATATTAGTAGGATTCTGATTTAGTATGACAACCTAAGCGATAGACCGTACTTACTTTAAACTTATTTGAAATGATTACACTAAGATTTAGGCGTGGCGGGTGGGGTGCCGGGTGCGGTGGTGGCCGGCGTGGTGCTAGCAGTCCCCGTAGCTGGGGTCGAGCTGGCGGGGGTTCCGCCAGCCGGGGTCGCGGATACATAGCTCGCGGTGCCGGGAGTCGCGCCGCCTGGAGTCTCGGAGCCGGGTGTCGTCGTGCCCGGAGTGTTGGGGGCCGTCGGAGGCTGGTAATTCACGTCACTCTCCACGATGAACCTTTCCACTTCTTCTCGTAAAAAAGGAAACGATTTGAGTAACGTACCTACCTTAAGCCATAGATGAAAATCTTGAGCTTCCGAGAAAATTGGGTAAAAGTAATGAAAAGAGTAAATTACATTTGAATTTGTAAACAATTGTTCAATATCATTTGAGATTTTTGCTAAATCACCATTTTTCTCGGAACTATTTAAACTTCATACGTAATGAAAATATCAAACACGTCAATGAACGATTGTCACAATTTCAAAAGGCACGGCTTACCTTTGTATGTTGTGTTAAGTACCGCGGGCTCCGAATAAAATATTGACAATAGTTCTGCATAACGCTACTTACTAGGTATATCCTCAAACTCACCATCGTCTTCATCGAAATCCATCATAAGCATTCTGTCATCTGATTCTGATAGAATTTCATCAATCCAAACGGCAACCTGTACACAAGAAAATGATACGGTTTTTGTAACTTAGCCTTTTGTCTGAACGCCATTGTCAAGTGACAAATAAGCGCGTACCCTGGACGCCAACGAAACAAATAGGTATATGACAAAAATTCAGGTAAAATGAGTTTCTCGGCGTGGAGGGCCCGCGCGTGCCTTAATACTTTGGCGTTCAAAGGGTTAAATACTTCAGAGCATTTACCAAATAGTTTCTTTATCAAATAATTACCTTGTCCGACACTTCCATCATTAAACTCGCTTTGTTTCCTGGAAATTCCCTTGACGGTATCTTTCTCATTTTCATAAAGCCGCAAATATCACTCAGTATAATATCAGACAATCTTAGCATTCTATGAAACAAAAAATAATCACAATGAAATGTTTGGAGATGAGCAGCATCTGATTAATTAGTACTTATTGTCTAGAACAACTTTGGAGGAATGAAAAATATTATAAGTGTGGGTATGTATGTGTGGGTTTTTAAGTTTGTTTATTTTTCCGTCTGTCACCGTTTTACGACTAAACGGCTGACCGGGTCGTAAGGAAATTTTAAAGGAGATTCCAACTTAGGGAAGACGACATATTATCACACTAATAACATAGGGAGATAAGCAATATTCCATTATGTCCATATTCCTAATCTGTTTGGCAACTGACAACACTGGGTCACGGGAAGTGTCAACAAAACGTTTTGAAATGTATGTAGGTACTTAAAAAGGCTGTGAGCACAAAAACCCCATGCCCAATTTTATGAGTAACATAATTTTATTTTAGGACAATTTAAGGAAGAATTCGAATTCACTCGTGTGGTGAATAAAGACAAAATTACTTTAAACTTTTTACCATAGAGTGGTTTCAGACTAGTGTATTTATCTGCGTGTATTAAAAGCTCATATTGGTTTACGCGCTATAAGCGCGCAACGGATTGTGTTTCATTTAACCGAACGCGCGTTCACGCGCTTATTCCAGATCAATCTCATCTCAATTTTAACCACGATTGGCCAACAGATTTTTAGAACAGAAACAAATTGTGTAAATAAGAGAGAAACTTACCCATCAGTTAGAACATAGCGACCAGGCTTAGATAAACGTTGCTGGACGCCCCTAGCGAAGGCTACAGCAGCATTTCTTGCCCACATGAACTTCTTTCCGGAGCACATTGAATTTATGTCTGCCTTTAATGCGCGAACGCGAGCGCGTTCAAGCCTACAAAGCAATTACGAGTATTTAAATCTTTATGATACCTTTTTTCGTGTGGTTAGTGCCTAATCTGGTGTCGAGATTTTGACCCGCCACCCCAAACACGAGTCACTAACCGCCAATAGGCTTCTCGACTGGGCTTTGCATGCCGTTGAGAAATATCTCTCAGGCATGCTGGTTTCATTACGATGTTTTCTTGCGTCGAAGGAAGTGGTAAATTAAACAATACGCACATGAATAGAAAAATATTTTATATTCTTCCTCGAGACATATGAGGCAGTCCAAAGGTTCACTCTCAGGCCCCTCTTTCCCACTGGGCACACTGGGCACGTGCCCAAGGCTCCGCGATGGATTGGGACCCCTTAGTCTAGTCCCTACTCCATTTCCAAACGATAGCTACTCTACTCTCGCCTGAAAATCAGTCTTAACAAATGCTTACCGACTATGGTCAATTTGTAGAATTGCACTCGCAACTGCAGTGGGGAACGCTCTTTCTCCAAATTAAAACGAATAAAAAATTAATTAAGAAGTACAATGCTTCAAGAGAGATTAAACAGTTTGTCGCTAATGTCGATAGAATGTGAATTAGGTACTCAAAAATTTTGCTCAACTCAAATCTAGAAAGGTACCGCTTCAATAATCAGCATAGATACTTACCTATATAAGGACTCTGCGTGGGTGCTGGTTATTTAGTGTGAATTACATTATATTATCTATTCATTATAAAAAAATATCTACTGTAACTGTAAAGAAATAAAAATAAAGCTAAAACTTTGTACATCTACGTTCTTTGTTTATTCTAACAAAAGAGTGCTTTATTTATTACTATCGTCATAGAGTCATAGGGGCCCCATTATCCTAATGTGCCCAAGGCCTCTAATAGGTGAAAGACGGCCCTGTTCACACTACTAGTCTATCATTACGGTTACTTTCCAATTGACTTCGGTAAACACTAAACAGATACTGATAACTTACGCAGCCTGTCTCTTCTTAGTCTTCTTCAAGTTGACAAAATAAGCATAGGCTTGATCAGGCTTAAAAGGTTCATCCGCATCCAACATGGCTCTCAAACGGGCAATCTAAAAAGAAAAGATAATTAGCGATATAAAAAGATAGAGATGATCGCCCCGAGCGACGCTTAGCTCAAATCCGCGGCGGGCACCTGCTCTCCACGCACGCACCGTACGCCGAGTGTTCGAAAACATTATCGTAGGTATATTGTCATGTTTGTGTTTGCGCTTGTGAAGGTTATCTTTTGACTGCCAAGACTTAGAAGGTTGATTTTTGCACAGCACAAAGGGACCACAGAGTTAAGTATTACGGTAATTTCAACTCGATACCTCCACGTGTTCCTGAGATAGAGGGTCTTGACAGACAGACAAAAGGGCAACAAAGTGATCCAATAAATAAGGGCTCCGTTTTTTCCTTTTGAGGTACGGAACCCTAAAAACGCACGTTAAACATTATGACCAAAGACTGTGAAGATCAAAAGTAATCAAAACACG
The DNA here is from genome assembly GCA_905475445.1 of Ochropleura plecta. Classification (NCBI taxonomy): domain Eukaryota; kingdom Metazoa; phylum Arthropoda; class Insecta; order Lepidoptera; family Noctuidae; genus Ochropleura; species Ochropleura plecta. The sequence goes on from FR997723.1 coordinate 17,205,124, forward strand.
TTATAAATTAGCTGGCTCGATAAAAAAAAAACGAGAATTTGACGCTAACGATTTCAAACGAGTTTTTCTATCTAAAAAATTATGTCTTGAAAGCTGCATAAAATAATAAAAGCTTGTTTTTTACAACGCCTTGTTGATTTTTTCTAATAAGTGCAATCGTTCTTAAATAAAATAAAAACATCTATTTCGGGGCTGCGAAGTCGACATACCTACCTATAGGTATACCTACCCGACCAATCGACCAACGAGCGCTGAGAAAAAGGCAACTCGTTTTTTTTTGGCAAAAATAGTAGGTAATTTTTTTATATTTGGCACTGACCGTATCAGCAGGTAGAGTATCTGCGTTTTCACGCCAAAACCATATGATGTTACGCCGGCGCGGCTTCGACATGTACTCGAGTCTGTCGGTGAGGACGGCGCCATGCCTGCGCAGGCATCGCGCGTGCGCCCTCATCGCTTGACGCGACATCTTCACATCGGTCGCTTTGGGATACCTGGAATAAGCATTTCATTGTGAATAAAGTTACCATGAACAAGCGTATGGCTGATGTTAGCAGTAGATCAACGTGACTGTCAACTGAAACTCATTTACAAAAATAATATGTAATGATAGCTTGTCAATCGTGTAAAATTATCACAAAAACAACAAATCTGGTAGGTACTAATCTGTTTGCCAATTGTTAATTCAGCGGGAGGTAAATTAAGGAAGATTGTATTTCCCTTACCTGGGCTTAGCTGGCCTAGGAAGCGGGCGTACGGATTTCTTTGGCACAGCCTTGTGCGTCCGCCTCAGCCCATGGCCGGCGATGACGGCGTCTGCTACGGACGGCGGACCAGGTGCAGCGTAGGGAGGGAACGGCGGGAAAGATGCCACCTGACCTTCGGGTGCTGTTCAACACATTACCAAAGAATATACTTAATGCAATAATAAATGGTAGTGGTGGGTGTTTTAAAGGATGTTTCAGAATTTACGCAAGTTTTGAATAAAACAGGATAAAAAAATAAAAAAAATGACAAATAATACACGTTGACTTTTTTAAGTCCGTGGATGGCCAAATTAATCGTCATTGTGAAAGATCATAATTATTTGAAACTATGAGTAAGGGGGCGTCCATAAATTACGTGAGGTGTTTTTTTGAATTTTCTGTCCCTCCCCCCCTCCCTGGTAAGATGTCGTGAGATTTTATTCAACCCCCTCCCCCATCCTCCAATCTCACGTGAGATTTTTCAAAATGTGGGTTTCTTACGTAAACGCGTTGGATTGTTATTGTAAAAAGAAAAAAAAATTGCTTCGTGCTTTTATTTACGACTAGTTAAGACCAGTAATCAATATTGCTGAGAGTTTAAGTACAAGTGTAATAAAAATCAACAATCTGGATTAAATGGACCAAAATAGTATATATTTTTTTTGTTTCAATCAGAAAAAAAATTGCGTGATATTTGCCGAGACCCCCCCTCTCTCCAACGTAAGATTAGATGAGATTTGACTCGACCCCCTCCCCCTCTTAAACACCTCACGTAATTTATGGACGCCCCCTAACAGCGAAAATTGCTCAAAAGAGTTTAGAGCCCGATTTTGATGAAAACTAAAAACTAGAGACCTGGCCAGGAATCAAATCAGGTTTTATGAAAAAAAACATGCTGTCTGTATAACTACATCACTTCTGGAAAGTAATTATCATACGGTAATTTAAAGAAAATAAACATTAGCCATTAGAAGAAACTCTTTATTTAGTCTTTTGTTCCTTTATGATATTTATTTTGCAAGTAGGTTTTCACAAAGACTTTTAAACGTCTTTATTTTTGACGTGATAACGTCTTTAAAATCGTTTTAGTCGGGTGACATGTTCAGAAACTTGTGTCACACCAAAACCTCACAAGCGACATTTCATAAAGATGGTAGCGCCATCTGTTACTTGGCTCGAAAAAAAAACTTTAAATTAGTACTTAATTTCATTTTAGATGTCGCTACTGGTGATAACTTATATCACCAATAAGACGTTATCACGTAAACATCTCGATCGTAAACCTACTTTACAAACAACCAATTTTTAAACTAGATGAGGCTGGTGTTTCGTACCCGACGGCTCTGAGAAGAACCAGCCGAAACAAACTCAGAAGTCCATAGGTCCTGACGAAAATCTTGGTTAACTTACATGAGGACTATGTAGATTAGTGTCGCTTGCGATTAGATCTATACATGGTGATTTTCTTGTGGGTTTAGTGATACAGTTAGAAATATTATAGTTATGCAAGAATCCAATCCCCGCATAGTACCTACTTATTGTTATTTTATTTCATTTTGTTTATTTTTTTAACATTAGGTATTGAAAATAATAAAAAAGAATTGTGTGTAAGCATGATTAGGAGAGGGGTCGCCACTTCGCCAGCCGCCTCCGGCAGGCACCTCTGCACGATAGAGCCGTCGCGTCTGGGCGACGTCGCTGTAGAAGTGTAGATGTATGAGGGGCAGCCGGTAGGTGGTGTTCGTAAGAACAGCCAGGCACGATGAGGTCGGCGCGGACGCCCGTTTCCAGGAAGAGGATGCCAGATATGGCGGTGGACAGGCAGCCAGTAGATGAGAAGAATTCGAAGTGCAAGAGTTAGATAAATGAAAAACTCAATTTTACTCAGTTTTCATATTGTGCAGTTAACAGTTTTGAAGATTTATAGATATCAAGAAAAAAAAACAATCTAAAAAACAGGTCTCCCCTTTTGGAAACAGAGTTGCTTTTTCTACGTTCGAACACCTTCCAATTTTGCATGTGGCCAGCAATACGAAGTAGCAAGTAATTAATTAATTATATATAAAACTAGCTGTGCCCAGCGGTTTCACCCGCTGAGGTTTAGGAGTATGAAAAATAGATGTTGGCCGATTCTCAGACCTACCCAATATGTCCCCAAAATTTCATAAGAATCGGTCGAGCCGTTTCGGAGAAGTACGGTAACTAACATTGTGACACGGATATATATATAATTCTTCTGTGAGTGTGTATGTCACTGAACTTCTCTCAAACGACTGGACCGATTTTGATGAAATTTTTTGTGTGTGTTCAAGGGGATCTGGGAATGGTTTAGATTCACAATTTTGTCCGCTGGACAATGTTTTTTTAATTAATTTTTAATTTATTAGTAGTTGTTGATTTTGGAATGTTTTACATTGGATCCGACAGACGGCGCTACCATCGCAGTGTCAAATTAGACAGCTTATTAGCTTATTAAAAAAAGTTTGAAATGTTCAAATTAAAGACGTGTAGACAGGATAACGTCTGTCGGGTCCGCTAGTTTTATATATTAGATAAGTGGCATTTTTCGTTGTCACTTTATAACTCAAGAACGGGCTCACCTATCCAAACCGAATTTTCAGAGTTTGTTCGGACTATTTGGTAGATGGTTTATATGAAGTTTGCACAAAATCGGTCAAGTGGTTCTTCATTTATCACATTTTTTATAACTAATGAATTCAATAAATGGCGGGTCATTTTGTTATGGAGATTTTTTAGACGGGTAATGTGCTGTCAAATTAAAAGTAAGTATTAATTAAAAATGAGTACACTCATCTACCAGTTTCAATAGGTAATACGTCTTATTTCAATTTATTATTTACAAAAAAAAACATTTAAAAGTACAGCATTTGACGTGATTTTTTGAGACGTCAAAGGGTATATAATTTTCTTAGAAAAAGATCGTATTTGCTCGCTGATTAATGACACAATCATGCAAGCCGTTTCCAATAATTCAGGTGGATTATATTTCTTGGATGCACCTGGTGGTACAGGCAAAACGTTCGTTATATAATTGATTTTAGCAACTATTCGATCGAAACAGAAAATTGCATTGGCACTTGCATCTTCGGGAATTGCTGCTACATTATTAAAAGGTGGTCGAACCGCACACTCTGCATTAAAATTGCCATTGAATGTACAGATGATTGAAACTCCGATTTGCAATATTTCAAGAAATTCTGCTATGGCAAAAGTTCTGCGATTAACGTCAATTATTTTAATGCAGATTCACGTAGTAATCAACAGCTTTTTGGTGGCGATTTGATATTAGGTACTGTCAGGGGATTTTCGTCAAACATTGCCTGTCATTCCTCGATCAACTCCTGCTGATAAAATAAATGCCTGTTTGAAGTCATCAGTTCTTTGGAGATATGTACAAAAATTGACACTAAACATTAAAATCCGTATTCACCTACAAAATGATCCAGCTGCCCATGAGTTTTCAAAACAATTGTTAGAAATTGGTGATGGCAAAATACAAATCGACAGGACCTGTACTATTGTGCAATCGATAGATGAATTGATTGAATGTGTTTTTCCGACTATTCTTCAGAATTATAGAAATCATGATTAGTTGAGAGAATGCGCCATTTTAGCACCAAAGAACATTCATATCAATGCTATTAATTTTCAAATTCATGAGAAATTGCCAGGTGTAGTCACGACATATAAGTCAACTAGCTGTGCCCGCGACTTCGTCCGCGTGGAATAGTATTTTGGGCATCATATTTATTTTTGCAAACAACCTCCTCAGCTTTATAAATTATAACTGTTACCCACGACTTTGTCCGCGTCTTAGCCCAAGTTCCGGAATTCTGTGAGGATAAACGTTGAGAACGTTCAGCGCTTGATTCCCGTAGTCGGTTCACCAAAGTTCGAGAACTCTGTGAGGCTAAACGTTGAGAACGTTCAGCGCTTGATTCCCGTAGTCGGTTCACCAAAGTTCGAGAACTCTGTGAGGCTAAACGTTGAGAACGTTCAGCGCTTGATTCCCGTTCTCGGTTTATCAAAGTTCGGAAATTTTGTAAGGATAAACGTTCAGCGCTTGATTCCCGTTGACGGTTTGCCGAAGTTAGGAAATTTTGTGAGGCTAGATACTGCGAACGTTCAACGATCGATTCATTAGCACGGTTTTGTTCACTGATTCCTCGTTGAGTAGCCAACCTATGCATATTTTCATTCTCTGTTTCACTGCTGCGCAAAGCTCGCAGCCGCTTTGCGGTAACAGTCTGCCGAGAAAGCTGAGTTCTTTTTCTAGGCATTATAGTGACGAAGAAAGAAAACAGGAAATGAAAACTTAACCAAACCGTAACTCGTAATCAAGAAAAAACAAACGTAAGGTTAATAATTAGGATCCTAATTATTGTTACCTGTATTTGGTACTTACGTAAAATATAAGGTTAACTAACTGTGTGCTTAAACTAAAACCTAACCTAATAAGGGCTGATTTTTTAATAGTCAGATAATTTTTATCTGAGGAATAAAAATAGCAGTTTGACATATTTTCTATAGATGAGCTGTCAAACCGCCATTTTTATTATCTGACTATTGAATAAACAGCCCTAAGAATAAGTATGTAGATGACACCTATTTACAGGTATTATCTACAATTTTTTTTTTTAATAATTGTAAAATTTATAAAAAAAAAGCTCATGAGGAGCTCGTGGCTAAATAATAGCAGCCGCTCGGGTCGATCTTTAGGTTAAGCCGCGCTTGCCTAGGTTGGTCTGTGGATGAGTGACCAGTGACCACCCGTTACATACCGAGTTTCCTCCGTGCCTCGGAAAACACGTTAAGCCGTTGGTCCCGGCTGTCATTTGTAGATCTTTGACAGTCGTAACAGGTAGTCAGTGTTCTAAAAGTCTGACAACCAGTCTTACCAAGGGGTATCGTATTACCCAGTATTAACTGGTTGTGGAGGTCAGATAGGCAGTCGCTCCATGTAAAATACTGATATTCAGCTGCATCCGGTTAGACTGGAAACCGACCCCAACATAGTTGGGAAAAGGCTAGGCAGATGATGAATAATTGTGAAATTATTAGAACCAAAATATTATCCTTGACAATCGTAGAGCTATACCCCCCTCCGCGTCGCCCGCAAGCAACGCCTCTCCTCGCCCATGCCCAGCGTCATGTTTTGCACATCATGCGGTGCGTGTGAATTTTATATCGGAGTTATTTTAAAATTGTAATATCTTCTAAGATGTTCATTGAAATTAAGTGATGTCAAAAATACTGTCAATCAACAACACATTTATTTGGATAAAGATTAATATTATTATGTTGAAACAACTCTAACAAATAATTGGTAATCATGCATTAATTTTGACCAAATTTGATTACCATAAAAACGGTTCTAGTGACTTAATCTTAAAAGATAGACATATACCGTCACGGACATTTTTTTAGATCATTTCAAGAGGAATAATTCTTTCATACATATTTTTTTGATATCTTGAACCGTTTTCGCAGCGCACGCAACGGAAGCCCTCAAAGATGAATAATTTTCCCCGTTTTTTTCACATTTTCCATTGTTTCTTCGCTCCTATTAGTCGCAGCGTGATGTTATATAGCCTAAAGCCTTCCTCGATAAATGGTCTATTCAACACAAAAAGAATTTTTCAATTCGAACCAGTAGTTCCTGAGATTAGCGCGTTCAAACAAACAAACAAACAAACAAACTCTTCAGCTTTATAATATTAGTATAGATTACCAATTATTTGTTAGAGTTGTTTCAACATAATAATATTAATCTTTATCCAAATAAATGTGTTGTTGATTGACAGTATTTAATTGTGAACAAAATTGTCTTTGACATCACTTAATTTCAATGAACATCTTAGAAGATATTACAATTTTAAAATAACTCCGATATAAAATTCACACGCACCGCATGATGTGCAAAACATGACGCTGGGCATGGGCGAGGAGGCGTTGCTTGCGGGCGACGCGGAGGGGGGTATAGCTCTACGATTGTCAAGGATAATATTTTGGTTCTAATAATTTCACAATTATTCATCATCTGCCTAGCCTTTTCCCAACTATGTTGGGGTCGGTTTCCAGTCTAACCGGATGCAGCTGAATATCAGTATTTTACATGGAGCGACTGCCTATCTGACCTCCACAACCAGTTAATACTGGGTAATACGATACCCCTTGGTAAGACTGGTTGTCAGACTTTTAGAACACTGACTACCTGTTACGACTGTCAAAGATCTACAAATGACAGCCGGGACCAACGGCTTAACGTGCTTTCCGAGGCACGGAGGAAACTCGGTATGTAACGGGTGGTCACTGGTCACTCATCCACAGACCAACCTAGGCAAGCGCGGCTTAACCTAAAGATCGACCCGAGCGGCTGCTATTATTTAGCCACGAGCTCCTCATGAGCTTTTTTTTTATAAATTTTACAATTATTAAAAAAAAAAATTGTAGATAATACCTGTAAATAGGTGTCATCTACATACTTATTCTTAGGGCTGTTTATTCAATAGTCAGATAATAAAAATGGCGGTTTGACAGCTCATCTATAGAAAATATGTCAAACTGCTATTTTTATTCCTCAGATAAAAATTATCTGACTATTAAAAAATCAGCCCTTATTAGGTTAGGTTTTAGTTTAAGCACACAGTTAGTTAACCTTATATTTTACGTAAGTACCAAATACAGGTAACAATAATTAGGATCCTAATTATTAACCTTACGTTTGTTTTTTCTTGATTACGAGTTACGGTTTGGTTAAGTTTTCATTTCCTGTTTTCTTTCTTCGTCACTATAATGCCTAGAAAAAGAACTCAGCTTTCTCGGCAGACTGTTACCGCAAAGCGGCTGCGAGCTTTGCGCAGCAGTGAAACAGAGAATGAAAATATGCATAGGTTGGCTACTCAACGAGGAATCAGTGAACAAAACCGTGCTAATGAATCGATCGTTGAACGTTCGCAGTATCTAGCCTCACAAAATTTCCTAACTTCGGCAAACCGTCAACGGGAATCAAGCGCTGAACGTTTATCCTTACAAAATTTCCGAACTTTGATAAACCGAGAACGGGAATCAAGCGCTGAACGTTCTCAACGTTTAGCCTCACAGAGTTCTCGAACTTTGGTGAACCGACTACGGGAATCAAGCGCTGAACGTTCTCAACGTTTAGCCTCACAGAGTTCTCGAACTTTGGTGAACCGACTACGGGAATCAAGCGCTGAACGTTCTCAACGTTTATCCTCACAGAATTCCGGAACTTGGGCTAAGACGCGGACAAAGTCGTGGGTAACAGTTATAATTTATAAAGCTGAGGAGGTTGTTTGCAAAAATAAATATGATGCCCAAAATACTATTCCACGCGGACGAAGTCGCGGGCACAGCTAGTCATGCATTAATTTTGACCAAATTTGATTACCATAAAAACGGTTCTAGTGACTTAATCTTAAAAGATAGACATATACCGTCACGGACATTTTTTTAGATCATTTCAAGAGGAATAATTCTTTCATACATATTTTTTTGATATCTTGAACCGTTTTCGCAGCGCACGCAACGGAAGCCCTCAAAGATGAATAATTTTCCCCGTTTTTTTCACATTTTCCATTGTTTCTTCGCTCCTATTAGTCGCAGCGTGATGTTATATAGCCTAAAGCCTTCCTCGATAAATGGTCTATTCAACACAAAAAGAATTTTTCAATTCGAACCAGTAGTTCCTGAGATTAGCGCGTTCAAACAAACAAACAAACAAACTCTTCAGCTTTATAATATTAGTATAGATTGACAGTGCTATGAATCAAGATGAGGCATTGAATTTTCCAGTTGAATTCTTAAAATCATTGGAACCGGCTGGTATTTCTGGTTCTTTAATTATAATATTATTGCGAAATATTAATCCACCAAAACTGTGTAATGAAAAAAAAACCGGCACCAGATAGGCAATGAAAAAGTTATTGCCAAATTTGATCGAACCTACGATCGTAACCCTATGATACCAACTGATATGCCATTCGAGTTCAAACGATTACAATACCCTGTTCGTTTATCATTTGCGATGTCCATCAACAAGGCCCAAGGGCAAACACTTCACGTTTGTGGTGTGAATTTAGAAGAATCATGTTTTCACATGGCCAACTTTATGTTGCCTGTTCCAGAGTCGGTATGCCCAGCCGTTTGTTTATTCACACTCAAAAAAGAAAAACAAAAAATATTGTTTATCCAAATGTTCTGGATTAAGTTTTTAAATAGCTAGCAATTAAGTTTTATATTTTTTTAAGAAATGAATCGATGTTCTAACCGATTTTTGTATTATTTCACTTTATACGTAGCGAAACACGTACCGGGCCGCTAGTTAATTATAACATTTTTAGATTTAGAATAAAAAGGGAGGAAGAGGGAAGAAAAGCTTTGCTATTACAATGAATAAGGCGCAAGGGCAGAAACTACAGGTAGCAGGTACCTGCACATCAGGAAAGGGAAACTGCGTTACCCCGAATTTAGCGCGAGCGCGCGAAGCCGTGGGCAAAAGCTAGTTACAGTTTAATAAAATCTATTTGCAAAGTAGGCTGGCTTTTGAGATAAATTTCTTGGCCAAAAAAACCGACTTCCAAAATTTTCACTAAAAAGACGGAAAACAAATTTACTTCCGGATAAGTCTGTGAAATGTATGAATCAAACAAAAGTTTTATTTTTTTATTTTAGCATTTTTAGTTATGGTATGATGGTTTTACTCAAACAAATTCTTATCGAGTATTGATTTTTGATTGCTACTAAGAGATATTAGCATATCATTCATATACTTACTTTAGAAGAAAAAAATATATTATTATAGAAAGTAATTCATAAATTACTCAAGCAATAATAAACATATACCCTTTCGATCAAAAAACATATTTTGAAATCGGCCCACAATTTTACTGGCGGAGAAATCGTGTAACTAACATACAATAAATAAACATACTCGCGCAAACGTATGCGTCGTCGTGGGCTAAAATAGCCACTTTCTGGAGCCCTGACACAGTTAGACCTCGTAGGAGATGGCGGGACGAGCTGGATAAAATCAACGACCAACGGTTCACATTGGCCCTGGATCGTAGAAATTAGAAGTCATGGGGAGAGACTTTGCGAATAGTGGGATGACGCAGGCACAGGTAACAGCAACAGTGTCACCACACAACACACTCACGCGTACGGAAATGACAAAACTTTAAAAAACTTGTTTTTTTTTTTGCATTTTTAGTAAGTAAAATACTTCTGGTATTCAAGTAAAATACTGGTATTCAAGTAAAATAGGTACTGGTATTTAAGTAAAATTCTGGTATTATTTATAGCATTTGAAACAGGATAAGTATTTACTATGTTTTTTATTTATTTAGCTTACGATATTTCGGCGCAGTTACACACGCCATGATCACATCATCATCATTATGATCATAGTTAACATGGGAAATATCCCGTTTCAAATCTTATAAATTATATTAGTGACCTCGTCAGTTTTAAAAAGTTGTTAAATACTGGTATTCAACTGCATCCAAACCAACCCAAAAAAAAACAACACTATAAGAGGATATTGCTTTTGTACCTTCCGCAGGCACCAGGCCTCCTTCGACAACCTGCGCCGGAGTGGCGGCGCCGGTAGCATTAGCATCTGCGCCAGACATCTTGATTTGTTATTTATATCTTGTTCTAGAAACAGTCCTTGCATTTATTAGAGATATTATTGTAATTGAATGTGAATTATCATGTTCTTTTGATTTGCTGGCATTTTAAAGAATGACATTTATTTCAACTGTCTTGTGACTATTCTTTCAGATAAGCTTTTTTCGGCCAGTGATATTTTTTCAATTTTTTACCGACTTCTTTCGAGTTCAACCATAACCAAAATAACCCTTTGAGGAGTGGCTGGAGGTGCGCCAAGGCGTTCTCACCTACAGCCTGACGCAAATCCTCACCGGACAAGGAAGTTAGACGAAGTTTCAGCTCATTATCGGGTGGGAGGAAACGTGCGTAAGACACGGTGGAGCACCCATTTTTTTTTTTTGGGTGGGAAATCATCCAATGACTTCCCCCGCTCTGGGCGGAGCGGGGGGGGCATGTCAGACTTGTACTGACTAAAACCCACCCATGTTCCTTCTGTTGCCCTTTACGTTCCGGGGCCGCGGTATCTCTTTCGAACAACCTGCAACCCCGGCAGGCGGAGGCTCTGGCAAGCCCCTCTGCTTTGCTGACATCTCTTTGAGGCGCGCGTGAAACACGAACGCGCCGTCGACACGGCCTGTCGTCAATCGACGGACGGACGGTGAACTACCCATTGCTCACCGCCCACAGGCCCGCATCTACGGTGGCCGGGAGTCGTCTCGCGGCGCCCGGCGCCCGGGGCGTCTCCAGCGACGGCTGGGTTGGGCAGATGTTCTCTCCCTCAAACGCCCGGCCACCTCCTTTGCTAGCATTACTGCTTCGCAGAAGGAGGTGACCGCTTCCCATTCCCTCTCGCTCCGGACCATGGCCTGGACCAGGGCCGGACGCGAGAGATCGCCGCATGGAGCACCCATGTCCTGGCAATTTAGAACATTTTTTTTATTGCGAAAAGCGCCATCTGTCCCAGAAGCAACGAATTTTTTATTGTGGTGTTACCACTTTTTTATCGTAAATTTTTAGTAGTTTACTTTAATTGTTAATTTTGCTATTTTACTTTAATTCGTCTACTTTTATTAATAATTTGATTTAATAACCAAGTATGAATTGTGTTATTTTGTATTATTCGTGGAAGAATTAGAACCTTAAAAAGTAGTAGTACTAATGCAAACTGTTACCAACAATAGCAACACTGAATATCATAAACGTAACTATTCAACGTAAATTCTTCCACCGGTTTGTTGTTTACATGCTCGTGCGCATTTTTCTTGTATTTTCGGTGTTTTTGTGTTATTATCTTGAGTTGAGCTTTAGTTCCTCCGTATATTCCATAGATAGCCGAATTTCAGCATAGACTGTACTTTGTGAAAGTGTTTGTGACATACTTGCAGAATTGCAGATAGGCCCTCCGCAAACAGTTTGGACCATATCAATAAAAAAAAGGGTGCAAAACGAGAGAGGCAAACCGGTGTTGTAATTATTATTAATGTGTAATAAATTCGTTTAATTATATATTTTTGTGTTATTAATCTCATCTTTATCCTATACAACCTAAGATAAATTTATTTCGTTTATAAGAAACCCAAACTGTGTTCTCATTTAAAACTTGTGTCTAAAAACATCCATGAAAATTTGCTTGTGCAAAAACACAGTTTATGTATCATTTAAACGAAGAAATGTATAAAAGGCTATAAAAATATATCAACATATGCGTACCTACCTACAATATACATATTCAATTAGTTCTTTGCTTGGCGTTCAGAGGGCGCTGGTCGCTAACTTAACCGAAAACGTCAGTTGCCAGTCTATCGCTGTATCCTTGTAGAGGCGATATTTCGAGTCCAGCTGTAGTTCAATCCATGGTCCGGAACGAGAGTGAATGTAAAGCTGTCTCCTCCTTTTGCGAAGCAGTTGTGCTTGCGAAGGAGGTGGCTGGAAGTTTGAGGGAGACAACCTTAAATTAACTAACCCGCCTTGGGTGACATTCCGGGCGTCCCAACCACTATAATAGACGCGATGAACATTTGACGCGATTTTCTTAGTACCGGGAACCACAATGTAGACTGCTTAGTACGCTTGGATTAAAATATTCTACTTATACAAAACATAAAGGGACATTTGCATATTCTTTTGTTTTCTTTAGAAATTAGAATTTTTTGCTTCTCAATGGTTGTTTTCAAATTCAAATTAATTTATTTGTGGAACACAGGCAAAGTAAATAGAGGGGAAGTAGGCTATCTCCGGCCCAATTCGCGATATAATTGCCTACTGTCATAGGGTTGTCACTTTTAGCTAAATTTTAATTCAGTACCTATAAATTGGCAAGGGTCGAGAAGTTGTATTTTTTACTTTTATTTTAAAGTGGCTAAAATATTATAATTAAACAAAAAACACCGTAAAACAACATTCAAAACTGTCTGTCTACTCTCTGCCTGTCTCTTAGACTATAATCAAATCTGTTGTTATGATTCGAACTTTGCTTTATATGTATTTAAATAATTTAAAATTAGTCAATAACTTATTTTTAATTACGATTTCATAACTTAGGTACTTAGTTAATATACCTACAATACTGAGAAATCGGCACAACTAAACGTAAACAAAGCAATAGCGGTAAATCAGTTGACAGATCAAAAGTACAAACATTCTAGTGGGAAAGTAGACCTACCTACCTACCTACTTCGCGATAACTCGCGGTACTTCTTAGCGATAAGACCGCCATTGTAACCATAGATTTAACATCTTTTTGTAAAACAGTTTTGTTTCGTAGATTTTGGTGTGCAATAAAGTATATTCTATTCTATTCTATTCTACTTCCTCTGTGTGATAGAAAACTAATATGCTAATACAACAAAAAGAAGTCAGTAGGTAGGTATCTCATTATGAAGTAAAAAATTGAATTATGCTAGAATAAGTGAGTAGCTTACCTTTCCTGTTCAATAGGTAATTTGAACTGAGACAATTCTGGAATTGATGAATTATTAAGACACCCAAACACACACCAATACTTTCTCCCGCGGTTATCAGACATTTTTTATTCGTTTAGCGGTGCCGAAAAGCCGTGACGCGCGAACCTCGTGCAGTGTTAGCCCCGACTGGCGCAGCGCGAAAGGAGCCGAGATTTTGTTTAGTGTGCGTGCGGCGACGCATAGATACTACGGCGCACACATACAAGCCGCGCGCTACGCGTTTGTATGAAGTTATCGTACTTCCCCTCTTTATACTATGACACAGGTGATTCATTGGTGTTACATAATTTAAGAGCTAGCGTCTCTATGCTCTGCCATAACCGGCGTACAAATTTTCAATTAGATTTATACATTAATTAGTTTTACTATTAGTTACTATATTTCATTATATTACGAATGTCATACCATTGTCATTACATCAATAAATTTAACATGCCATTAAGTACTATAACAAATATTAGTATTACAATTCTAAGGTCAAAATACGCTTTGCATATCTCTGTATGTGTACGTCGGTTACTCGCAGTGCGCTGTATATGATTACCTCGCCTTCCGCAAAAAGGATCAGAATTTTTTGTTCGGCGATACATTCTTCAGGGCCATTTGCTCTATGAAGATGATGAACAAGATAGGGGAACTCTCTGTCAAAAACAAGTCAATGTCAAATTGTCAATGTGAATGTGACACACTCAGTCACACTCAGACTCAGTCGACTCAGTTCACTGTTCAACTCAGTTGACTGACTCAGTCACAGTCAAAGACTACAATATATATAATTCAGCTGTCAGTGTGTCAATGTTGTTGTGATCCTATCCTATTGGATTGTACTCTTTGGATGTAATTGTGCGATTTATAGCAATTTGTTTCTACGTAAAACAACTAGGCATCCAGGGAATTGCACAATGTTATTGATTTATTACTTTAACGCACGCTGCTATCATTTATAACTCTATTCTACATATTATACAAAATAATAGAGTTGTAAACAATACATTCATTTTTAAATAATGGCAAATCTACAAGGTAATTATGTAAAACTAATATTTACCACTTTTACCTTGTACTAATCTGTTACAAGGCAGATGCTGCCTTTTTAATTACCTATGCAAATATTTTGCAACATACACTTTTAACAGGTCCAATAGCATGAATAAAGCATACCTGTTATTCCATCTTCTATTATTTGCTTTTAGAACTTGGATTCTATGACCATAAAGCAATTTATAAAGTAAGCAGTGGCGGCCTTAGGTTTAAAATGATGGCTGCGGGTGCTGTGAACCCTTCAGAGTTAACATTAATAGCACGCCATGATCCCAATGTTTCTCTTTATAAGGTAAGAATTCTTTCTATAAATAATATAGGACAGCATGTAAAAGTCTATTGGTGCCTACACAATTGCAGTTGCTCGTCACAATTACATGAGACATGAAATATCTAAAACTGCTTAATTATTATTGTTACAGCTTAAATTTGGATATGAAACTATTGTGTACAGTATTGGTGAAAATCAAGAACAAAGGTTTCCCTCTGCTTATAATTATTTGCCTTATGATCAATACAAGGACTACTACTTAACATGGCATAGTAACAAAATTAGAGTTGGAGTAGATGGTGAGGAGCCTTTTGTTAATTATCAAAAGGTGTGTTCTGATCCCATTATTGGGTACATCCTTTTCAAAACTAGATATGACCAAGTTCAAGTGGAATGGATAATTGAAAGTAAGTGGATTTTAAGCTAAGTAGCATTCTCAAACAACACATTTTCATCGATAATATTTTGTTTCACTTAAATCTGGAAAAAACTAATCTGAAATGTAAAACATAGGTGCCAAGCCGACTCTTCATGGCCACTAATGTGTCCAAAGATACAGTAGATTGGTTTTTCCTATAAAGAACTGACATGACACAAAATGTTAAAACTTAAGGAAAGTACCACGGTAGCCCACAAAATTCAAATGTTCTTCAAGATTTTTTTACACTTTGTAAGTTAGAAAGAGGCATTGATGGACAAAAGTGTACACACGTTCTATAAATGCTTAGTTGTGACCAAGGCTTTTATAGTACTATTCTCAAATAATGCGTAACGGTGCGGGGGGAGGGTCAGCGACCGCGTCAAGCGAAGCGACTGAAGAGCGCAAATCTATCGCGTGGATTTAATTTTAAGAATTATTAAACTTAAGATGACTTTCAAAGAATTATATGATTCAAAAAGTAATTTATAGATACTGATATAGCCTTGAACACGAAGTAATTTATTCTAATAAGCATTAATACCGTAATTATGGAAATAGCTTTCCAATAAACGTTTCATGAATCATGCCAATTTTGAATAGTAGTAAAATGGATATAGTATGTTATCCTTAAGAGATAGACATATGTCACCGCTGACTTTTATGTAGACCTATATAAGATACACAATTCCACCATACATTATTTTGTTATATCTAAAAGGGTTTAGGCACCGTTTTCGTTAAAAGCTCCCAGACAGCATATTTTTTGCCGACATCTTCAACAAATATCGTTAATGTACACAGAAATAAATACAAAAACTTAACAAATTATATACTAGTGGAGAAAATCGCTTGAAAATCAGTGCAGTAGTATTTGTGTTTATCGCGAACATCCAGACAGACAGACGCGGCGGAGGACATTTATTTTATAATATGTATTATATACATATATAGATTTAGATAGATATAAGTCTGAACATGCCATCCCTTCGTCAAGCAAGCGTATTGATGAATGCTTGTGCCTTCTCTGTATAAGAAGAGGCTTGTGCCCAGCAGTGGGGCAGTTATAGGCTGGTATTATTAATAAAAAATTGTACCTAATACAACTCTCTAAATTCATACATATATTCCTATTAAATGACTATTTAATGAAAAACTCAGTTAATGGGATTACATAAACTTATAGAGTTCTATAGAGGCTTTTAATGGTTATTAGTCTATGAACAAAAAAATTTTACGGTCGCGATTTGTTATCATACCTAAGTATTTTAAAACACATACAATCTGAGACTGATCAGTAAATAAGTATCAGAAAAGTATAAAAAAGTAAGAAAATTTGAACTTCGCAGGCTACCCTGGCGTTTTTACCTTAATGTGCCTAAATTACTTAATCTGTCGTGTAATTTATCTTGTGTGAACAATTTTTAAAAAAATATTGTGTATTCACTTTATATACTCCATCTTATCCTCAGAAAGCACAAAACCCTCCCGTATGATCCCGTAATGCCGTGTAGGAATGCCAGAAGAAGCTACTTATTCGTTTCGACTAAACCAGTTAAATCTGTTTTCGCTAAGAGGTAGTATGTAAGGCATACAAAATCTGAATAAGGAGCTTCACATACATCCTCTAAAACACCGTGACTGTAAAGTGGTTATCTCTAAATGGCTTAAGAGTAAAACCTCCGACGTCATTGAAACTATGGTATCGTAGATTACATAATAATCTGTCCAAAAACTATTAGGACTGCGGTTGCGAAATCGTTAGTGGAGGAAGTTGTACTGGCTTCTTCCGATCCCCAGATCCAAGACATTGTCGCAGGGCTAACCAAAACGGAAATCAAAACAGAAACCAAAATCGCGTATCTACTAAAATAAAACTTTAAACTGTACCTACACGCGGGCTATCTAAATAAACTGTATACACAATCCTAAACGTAATACCTACTTACCATACACTCACACTATGAAACACACTCATACACTCACCCAAACTCACACTCGCAATACGTCACACAATAAGTGTGCTATTTTTGTATTTTTGTGTTTTTTTATGTATTTTTCTTTAACTTTGTTAGTTTGCTTAATGTGAAGTGGAAGAGTGGAGTCACCTAACACAAGCATCTTCTTGCTTAGAAGCTGTTCTCCAAATCATGCCTGTTAAAGTCCTACGTAATTGAAATAAACATTTTTATTAATTATTTATTGGGTGTGGCACCCAATAATAAATAACTAAAAAAGTTGATGCTATTGCTTTTTATATTACTTACAGCCTCGCCTGTGATACTGAAATCAATACCGTTTAAAAAATTCAGTGAAAGACTTCACTGGCGTCCTATGATAAATGGTCAATTACCCCCAGATGCAATGATTGGTGGGTTTGAAAATGAACTAATTTACATAGCCCGAGCTGAACATAATGGTTCGCTATGTCCTGGTAAATATGTGCCATCAACTGGTAAAGCGTTTGTCCCTTGGGGTCACATAGAACATGGCAAAGCAAATTTTGAGGTAATAATAATGTTTTACATTAATATACTGCATAGTAGGAAAATATTGTTGTTTCATCGTTTGTTTTTTTTTTTGTAAAATTAAATCACGAATGTGAAAATCAAATGTGTTAGTTACATATAAGGCAACTATTGAAGCAGTTTCACAAAATAGCTACTTATATACGTTGCTACCTTCATTTAGGTACATAAACTAGTTTCATTTATGGCACCAAGTTGATTTTTTTTTCAGATATTATGTGGATTCAATGCGAAGTGGGTTAAAACACGAAGCAACTATGTTCCACACAATGCATTTATTGGTGGAAATTCTGAAGTGCGTAATGAACCTTTGTATGTAGGTAGAGCTATGATTAAGGGAAGCATTATATGTGGGAAAGTACACCTCCTGTACAAAACTTGTTACTTGCCCTATCAGGGTAGAGAGGTCGAAGTAAGTGATTACGAAATATTAGTGCTACCAGATGATGAAATACCGCAGGCAATAACCTGTGGTATTTCATCACTTGAACAACAATGGTAACGGAATACTTTGGCATCGACGCCATGACCGATGTCACGAAGGCGTCACGTAGGTACATATTTGGTGCTCCTGTTGTTTGTGCAAACCATCGAACGCCATCGTTCAATGAGCAGGCACTTACCCTGATGACTATAGTATTGAAGACAATTAAATTTAACAAAAAAAAATATAAAACTTTTGAAATTTGTGTTATTTAGAATTATATTGAAACGATGTTAAACTTACTTAGATAAGTATAAATTGAAAAATACATTATTAAAATTAGGCAAAGATTTTTTACACTACAATAAAATATATTTTAGTGGAAAAATTTATTAAACGTTTATAATAATAATTTAGTTTTTAATTTTAATCTAAGCAGCTTGAAGCCCTTTTATACCTATATTATTACCTACTCATCATTTTCCTGTTGTCCCATTCTATTTGGGGTCGGCGCAACACGTTTTTGTCCATTATCAGACGTCAAAGCATAATGTACTCCTTTCTTCTTCATATCAACCTTACTATATATTTAATACTAGGTTTTGCCCGCGGCTTCGCTCGCGTTAAATTCGGGTTAACACAGTTCCCCTTTCTTGATTTGCAGGTAGGTACATGCTACCTGTAGTTTATGCCCTTGCGCCTTATTTGTTGTAATAGCAAAGCTAAGTTTCCCTTTTCTTCCCTCTTTCTCACTTATTTAAAAAAATTGCCTTTGTCCGTCTCCAGGGTCCCAACTGTCTCTGTACCAAAATTCATCAAAACCGTTTTACCCATTTAGGCGTGAAGACGTTACAAACAAACCCACTTTCGCTTTTATAATATTTGTAAGGATTATATTTAACGCGAGCACAACCGCGGGCAAAAGCTAGTTCCTTATATATTACCTAGCCTACTAATTTCAATAAAAAAAAAACTTTAATTTGGTGGTCACTGGGAATAGTGTTAATAAGTTGTGTCACTATCCAGTATCCACCATCAGCTGTCTGCCGTTCATCATCATTATCATCTGATAATAAAGACCGTCTATCACTGGTGGACAACGACAATAGGTACCTACTCACTCATGTTTTAAAATTGTGTTGCTGTCCACCAGTGCTGGCAATTATTTTGATGGGTTAACGCCCACGTTACCACATCAAAATAATGTCGAAAATAGTCATTAGCATTGGCAACTTATTATCAATAAGATTTACTTTTGATTAGTTGCCCAGCTTCTGTAACTGTAGCGCACATTTTTAAATTTGTTGGTGCTTATAGTTTCTTAGGTGTTCCCAGAAACAATTCCTGCTGGGAATCTGGGATAACGTTACCGCAGCCAGACATTGTTTTTAGGGTTGCCAATTGGCTAAAACGGAAGCAAAACATCCCTCTTTTCAATAAAAAATGCATAGATAGTCGGAGGGGGATGGTGAGGGGGGAGTCTAACGCCTCACGAAATCAAGTCTTACCATTTCATTATTAGTAAATAGATAACTCAGATTCAAAACCAAAAAGAATACTAGTTACTACCCTTTCAATAGTAGTAGGTAGGTACATTTTGGTTTAAGTGAGGAAACTTTGCCATTGCGAACGAGGCTGATTTAACGCCCGAGCCGCCACGCGTCTGCCGAGCCGAGAACGACAGTGACAAGTTCTCACATGAATCAAACTACGTTTTTCAATACACTTACAGAGAAATTAAATAACAGAACAAAAAGTACTTACTTACCTAAGTCATTAATCAAAATCAAATCCTACCCTTGACCCATTTTTCATTCATTTGGGGTCAGCGTAAGACGTTTTCTTCTTCCATTATCTCTTGTCAGACTTCACGGTATTATCTACCTACTCCTTTCTTCTCATATCATTCCTTACACAATTCATCCATTCTTTTTTTGGCTTTCCTCTTCCTCTCTATCCATCAACATTTAGATCCGTCACTCTTTTGACTTTTAGTCACATGTGCTTCGTCCCTCCTCATTACATGTCCATACCTACCAAGACAAACGACTCCCTTATAATTTTTCTGTAACAGGCGCAACATTCCTTACTTTATCCATTCTTGTCACTCCACACATCCATCTCAACATTCTCATATCCGCTACATGCAATCGTTTTTCATCCACCTTTTGTTCAGCCTAGCATTTTGACCCATACAGTATACCTACGGTAGGTATAATCACGGACTTAAAAAGGTATATTCCGCTAAATAGCCTAATATTAAAAATAATAAATTCAAATATTTTGAATTTGGAACTCAAATAATTTAAATTGGCAATTTGTTGCAAATTATCTGATAAATGATCATGTTTATTTGTGATATCCTGTTGATATACAGAAATAATATTTTTATTAAATATGTAGTAGGCCTTAAAAACATGCGCTTCCTTGCTGCTGCAACCAGTGGTCTCGAACGTCATAGAGCGAGATCGGTAGAATTGCCAGCTAAAATCGGTATATTTGTACCCAAAATCGGTATTTGACAAAAAAAAATACAATCCTTATCCTTACTATTATTATAAAAGCGAAAGTGAGTTTGTTTGTTTGTTTGTTACCTCTTCACGCTTTAATGGCTAAACCGATTTCGATGAATTTTGGTACAGAGATAGTTGGGAAACAGGAGACGGACATAGGCTATTACTTTTTTTAAAAAGAGTGGGATATGAGGGAGAAAGAGGGAAGAAACCGGAAAACTTAGCGTTGCTATTACAATTCAATAAGGCGCTACCGAATTTAACGCGAGCGAAGCCACGGGCAAAAGCTAGTATTCAATAAAATTCGTTTATTTATTAAAAAAAAACTTTTAGTAAGTAAGACTAATTTGTAACAATCATAATTATTTTTTATACCAATATTCTTTGGCCATAGCCGCAGTCATCTTCGAATTAATTTCAAAATCGTAACAATTAGCTGTATTAAAGAGTCGTTTTGAATGTAATAGACCAGTGATTATATTTTTTTCTTCTTACACTCGCACTTGTGCTTGGCTCCTCGTCAGGCGACATTTTAACTTAATAATCTGATTTTGTAGGGACTCTTTCGGTTAGGTACTCACTCTTCAAAGTTAAGAAAATTAATGAAAAAATAAAACCAAATTCCTGTAGTATACATATATACTAGACAGGTAAATTCCCGAGCGGGAAGCCCCTTATAACATCGAATTGTAGGACACAAGGGTGTCAAAGGTATTCCCCAAAATATATGAACTACATTTTGCACTAGGTCCATACTATTGAGGGCTTCCCCGTAACATTAAACATAAATGAAAAGGGTTGCCAACTTAAGAGTGTAAAATCGGTAGAATTTCCATGTATACTGTGAAATCGTAGAAAAATCGTTATATTTCGGTAGAACAGAGCCCATATCGGTAGAAATACCGAAAAATCGGTAGGTTCGAGACCACTGGCTGCAACAACTAACCCACAGAGTAAAATAATATACCTATGCAAACTAACCTAACCTAACCTTAGCACAGATTACTAAATGACCTTAGGTTCAATATGAAATGTTTCACACGCGTGCTATTTTAGTGTTGTGTGTAAGTTTTATTATAGGTAGTGTCTCATTTATGCTTGTGGTGGCACTAGCATAAATGAGACACTATAATAAAACTTGCAAAACAAATTGATTAAGATTCGATAGTTGTGAGAGTTTTCGGCAGTTTTTGCCGAAAACTATGAAGTTCTCAGTCAGAATAAATGCAAAGCGCAAAGCATTCAGTAAAAAAAAATACCATGTTCTCGCTGCTTTAGATTTCATAAGTGAAAATACAAATCAAACACAAAAACTAGGAAAAGACCTTCGTTTAATAATAAATTATGTACATATCTCTTTATTTTTATATACAAACTATTAAAAACGAAGACATTGCAAGAGTTAAGAATATTTCTTGAAAAAATCAGGTTGTTAGTTCCCTGTAGGCTTCAAAACATAACATTACGCTTGTGTTCCCCAGTAGGCTGCTGGGTAATACGTTAAATAGGGAGAGTCTATTGCCATTAACTGGGGACTGATCGGACTCCAGACTGCTACTGAGGAATTCCGAATCATAAATGACCCGGGGATCGAATTCAAAACTTCACGCTTAGCTGTCTCACTACGTTCAAAACTAGTTACTCAATCACGCCAGAACGGCTGATTGGATCTGTATGAAATTTGGCACAAAGATAATGGTCTGGAATAGCACGTAGTTTTCTTTTTTCTCACAGATATACATATATCAAAATTTCCACGCGGCGAACGAAGTCGCTAGCAACAGCTTGTAGACAGACGATAAACACCGAAATCCTAACCTTACACAAAATGTTAGTAAAATGCATAAACTTCGTGGGCAGCTCAAGATACGTCAGGGTGGAAGGTGCTTCGTTTCTGATGTCACCTAAGGCAGCTCAAACTCTACATCAGGCCCTGGTTTTCAGCATAGTAATATTCATCATATTCTTCATAATTCATGGAGTGATCATCATTTTCATCGTTTTCATCTTCAGATTCAATCATACTATCATCTATGGTAGGTAATAAGAACTTGTTAGCACATCTATTTTTCTCAGGAACTATCATTATTTCATAGTTGTCCATGGCTATTTCTTTTCCATCATATGGTATATAACAGACTTTGTGTGTTGGCTGGACTTTCCCAGGGATTGTGTGATCTAAATATTTGGCCCTACCAATGTAAAGTTTTTCATGTGTATTATCTTCTGAGTTGCCAGCTACAACAGCTCCAACAGGTATGTTATCATGTTTTGTTGGCACCCAGGTGCAATCAAATCCACATAAAACCTGAAGTAGAAGAATATTTCTATTAATGTTGAGTTGAGTAGAGTTATATGTCTGGAGCGAGTCTAGCTCATGTAATTAGATTACGAACCGAATACACAAAGCAGTCTTTGAAAAGGTTGCTGCCCAATACAATACAGCTGCAGTAGCTCCTATGAGACTACTCTTCTATTAAACTATCCATTACAAGACCCCAAAGCCATGCAGCATTTTAAGTCAAATCTTTAATCTGAACCCAACTTAACCTCTGAATGCTACTAAATCAAGTATTATAGAATGGAATAGTGGTCGTCCTGCAATGCCCAGCGGCAGATGTGAAAAACGATTTTGTATTGAATATTACACACATGGGAAACAGCATAGCAGTTGATCTCTCAGTTACTGTGCCAACCGTGCCATCAATGTTAATGAAGCTGAAAGGCCTTGTTCTCCTCCTCATTGCAATCATTTTTTTATTTAGCTATATCATGGGAGCACCTGGGAACCTTATAGTTATATAGATATTGTGGGGTTTAAAGTTCCAACTTTTTCACAAGTTTTAAATGCCTGCCTGACCCCCCTACGATCCAGTGCATTCATCACCACAATATTTTGAGTGCATTATGTTAAGTTCTACAAAAAAAAAACACCCCAAAAAGAGAAAGATGTTTCCCAGCAGTATTTTTTGCATAAAGTAACTTAGTTTGATGAACAGAATGCTTGGTTATGGCTTTGTGAAGGGTTCATTTACAACCTGTATAGCTTGGCATACATACCTCGAATGAATTTTTCACATTAGCATCTCCTCCCCAAGGAATATATCCCAGGCCTTCTGAGGATACAAACTTGCCAGGTGTCAAAGATCCTCTGTGCTTAGCCCTAATTATGTAGAGGTTTTCCTTCTCATACCCTCCAATGTATGCACCATCTGGGAACTGTGTCTCTGCATCAACCTGAACCCAATATAGTTCACCCCCTGTTACAGGTTTCATTAGAGGCCTTTCTAGTAGTGGTGGCACTGAAAAATTACAAATATTCTTATGCCAATGTAAGTTTAGCTCTCACTTTAATAATAATTTAAAAGGTATGGCATAGATAGGCATGGCAGGGAAATGCATGAAGAATTAAAAAAAAATTAAACTTCACTCACACTCAATTTTCCAATGTACAGGGTTTCTAACATCATCAATAGCAGTAAATGTTACATATTTTAAATTTGTATTTTTACTATTGAATGTTACTACAGGTTTAGGCGTTCCATCAATGCCCAAACGCAGAATATCTCCATACCATGAAATCCAGAATCGTCTATACTCCTGAGCAGACAAAATAGTTGGTGTTTCTACTGTTTCTTTGCTTATTCTTGGAGTCATTTTCTTAATCCAGGTGTTGCGGTTATGGCCTATACCAAACTGTAAAAGTGACAACTTTTAAACATTTAAAGCCCCTCCATTTAACAATTAATTTTAAGAGCAAATAAAATAAAATATAGACTAATTCTACTTACCTGTACTTTATTAAGAATCTAGGGGTAATCTTATGAATGACTGATCCGATTCTAAACATTCTTTCAAATAACTCAATCTCCAAGGGTCACAAAAATGTAGCAGAAGTGTATTTTCGTGGGATGATTATTTTCGATCAAAATGCGAGCGCAGTCTTAAGTAAAAGCTAACTATTTGTATGGAGGTAGGTCCATAATTTTCTTACCATAAATTCACAGCTAGGTCCTGGTTTACTTGATAATCCAATACCTGCATTACCTGGAGCTTTAATTTCAAAGTTAATTCCATTGCTTGTGATTTTATAAAAAACATTTTGATGTCTTGGCCATGTTGTAAATTCTGCAAAAGGAGTGACTCATGTATTAAATACGAATTATGGTGCAATTGCATCTGGTCCGGTATATTCGTCATTATAATGATGATGATTACGTTAACTTATATTTGATCAAATTCATAGCAAATAATTTAAAATAACATTTACCGAATATTTCACCCATTCTGAAGTATTTTCCGCTATTATTAATGTAGTCTAGCGAAATCGAACTGCGGAAACTGTTTTACTGAGTCACTAGATTTTGCACAAATAAATATATTTTAAATCACAGTTCATAAAGTAAATCTATCGCTTATTTATCGATTTTCCGTGTAATGTTCCTATTCTGTGATCCATCCATTCGATTCGATAGATACGTAATTCTTGCAAGGTGACACTGACAGTGACAGTCAGTCAGTGACAGCCTCACAGTCGTGACCACAGAACACAACATTTACCCTTTTTTTTTTTTTAACCCAGTGGAATTCCTCATGGACTATCCCCCGTCGTGGGGACGACGGGGTGGTGTGCCAGACTTTTACTATTGGCTAAAACCACTGGAGCGTCCACACCTGCCTATAGTCGGTGACACGGGGTTCGCTTTCGCATTCACCGTGACAAAAGATTTCGCCCAACGTGGGGCTCGAACTTACGACCCTGAGATTAAGAGTCTCATGCTCTACCGACTGAGCTAGCCGGGCTTGTACAACATTTACCCTGACGGGACAGCATTAATTTTGGCTCATCTGGCGGAAAGGTGAGGTTGCCAGAACAACAATTTGTCATTATGATATGGATGTCTCACTGTATAGGGCAAAGGCCCTTTTATTATACAGAGAAGATATAGCTTGCTCAAACTAGCCAACGTCAGTTGGTGTATTGAGACTATTAATTCTAAGTATGTCGTATTTTTCGCGATGCTTTATTTCACGGATCTCGGTAATATCCAAAATAAACTTAAAAAGTACGTAACAAATGAGTCGTACGTAGAAAAAGTTGCATTAGTAGGTACATACCCGGATTTCAACCTATTCGGGTAAGGTCTTAACCACCGGCGACGACGGTAAAACTTTATTAAAATATTTCATCAAATGTCCTTTTTTTGGTATTGTTCGTCGTTACGTTGAGCTCCTTGGGTTTTGAGTCGAGCTACACGATAACTGACAAATGCGTGCACTGACTGGACAGGTCCACTCAATCTGTGTGGTGCTTTCTTAAAAAGACCATTTCAGACACTAGTCTGCATAGTCCTCATGTAAGTTGACCAAGATATTTTGTCTGGACCTTAAAAGAGACTATAACCTCTGAGTTTGTTTCGGCTGTTTCTTCTCAGAGTAGTCGGATACGAAACACCGACCTCATCTAGTTTAAAAAAAAAGACGTGTAAAAGTGTTTGTGAAAACCTACTATCAAAATAATAAAAAAAATAGCAAAATAAACATCATTTATCATTTATCATAGCCTTCTTTTTAAAGTACGTTTGCCCTTCAAGTTAAAATCAGTTTAACCCAACGATGTGAAGTCAGGGAACCAATAAAGTTAAGAATTACATTTTGTTCATCTCTCAATGACGGTATTGTATAGTGGCTTCCTCACTCTTTTTTGTGATTCGAATCAAATCAAAATCATTTATTTCAATTAGACCATTACAGGCACTTTTGAATGTCAAAAACATACAAAATATTAAAGCTACAGTCCCGGTCACAAGACATAATAACTTGTGAAAGTACTATAGTTGCCCATTCCAAAGCGTTGATCCCTATGTAGAAGAATGGGCAGGAAACTCCATGGACACTCTTTTATATTATAATATTATTACAAAATCGTATTTAAGTACATCATTCGTGTTGAGATTATACAAATATGTGAGAACGATGTAGAAAGACGTGCACAGTAAGAGCGTCCATTGGATATCGAAATCCCTGAGAAAGTACACACATCAAAAAGTCTAAGCAACACACACGCACTATTTCAAAATATTATTCAATTATTATATCATTTCCTATCAAGTAGGTTACACCTATGTAAACTTTTTTTTATCTAGAGGACATACTGGCTGGTTGTAAAAAAAATCGAGTATGGTGAGAAGCGAAGCGGAGCGGAGCTTCCGCCTTAGCCTTCGTGGCTTTTTTTTAAACCACCTGAAATAGAAGCCCCGCGGCGGGCGCGGGGCTTCGTCGACCTATCTTAGCGCAGGTGGTAATCAGTTGTAAATATTAGAGATGTATTAATAGTAACTCTTTGGAACATTTTGTTCCCGATATGTAACCCTATTATGTACAGTGTAAATTGATGGGAAAAAATGGCTTTGAGTTACAGTGTTACTAATCGGTATTTTTTTTCCAATGGGTAACAGTGTAACACAAAATGGTGTAACTCAACGAGAACAAAGGCAAAATTCAAGTGGTGTTGTTGTTAGCTGCCAAACTGTGCGAAATAATCGACTGCATGAGTGGCCTACGAGCACAGCGGCCAATTAGGTGCCCAGCACCGATACGTCACGGGAATCGCGCTCGTCGAAATGAATGGTGTAGGGAACACATTACATGGACCCGGGAACAATGGGATAAAATTTTATTTTGCGATGCGTCTCGATTTGGGTTCAAGCCCGATAGGTACTAGAAGGGTAAGAGTGTAGGTACTCCCGTCCTGGAAATACTGAAAGACTGAGGTGCGTTCAGGAAGTGCATCCATACAACGGCTTAACAGTTATGATATGAGCGGGTATTATGAAGAACAGACGAACTGAGCTCTAATTTGTAAATGGTAACATGAACGTTGTAAATTACGTTGAGGATGTTCGAAGGCCTTATGTCCATCCATTCGCAAAACGCTATGCTTCGATTTCACGCTGATGCATGATAATGCGCGTTCCCATACAGCTTTGTACACACGGGAGTACTTGGCAAGGGAAAACATCCTGGTATTGCCTTGGCCTGCACAATCGCCAGACCTCAACCCCATCGAAAATGCATGAGGCATGCTCCAGAGGCGTGTTTTAAAGGACTTGGATGGAGTGACAACCACCCAACAACTGATAGACTTACTAAAATTTCATTGGGAGCAATTGCCGCAGGATAACATTAAAAGTCTCATCGATTCTATGAATAATCGGTGCCAGCAAGTTTTCAATAACAGAGGAGGCCACACTTTGTATTAATGTATGCAATTTTTGTACAACCATTTTATTTTAGTTTAAGTGTAGTTGATAAGGTTAACAAGCTTTTGCCCGTGTGGCTTCGCCCGCGTTAAATTCGGGGTAACACAGTTCCCCTTTCCTGATTTGCAGGTACCCGCTACCTGTAGTTTTTGCCGTTATTTATTGTTATAGCAAAGCTACGTTTTCCCTTTTCTTCCCTCTTTCTACCTCATTTCTCACTTTAAAATATAATAGCCTATGTTCTCCAGGGTCCCAATTATCTCTTTGCCAAAATTCATCAAAATCGGTTTAGCCATTTAGGCGTGAATACGTAACAAACAAACTCACTTTTGCTTTATAATATTAGTAAGGATTAGAGAGATGATTTTATGTTTCATATTCTTCTCAGCAACTTTTATATGCATATAATCACAATGTTGGATTTAGAATTAAGTGACTTAGTGTCCATCAGTTAACCATGAATTGTCAAAAAATTCTAGTTTTATTTTCCATCAAAAAGACATAGAAATCATGAAATGATTAAATACAGTTACAATATACAATACGTCAATATAGTAACACGATAATGTAGAAAGTAGCCCAACAGAATCTGGTAGGTTTTGTTTTGTTTAATATTTCTTTTTTAGTCTAAATATAATTTCGATAGTTAAAGTTGGTACATAATATGTGAACGAAATCATTCAGAACTGCTAGGCGTTAGCGTCGATATTGTTGGAATTCGCCACTCTCCGGTGGTTCCACGAGGAGTTCGCAATCCAAAATGCGTTACACTAAACGGTATAGGATCTTGCAACTCCATGAAGACCTTGTCGATCTCATTGCGAACCTTGACTAAGCCGCTCCTCCATTCGATTACAATTTTCTTGAACCGATCGGTTTGAAGAAGTTCCGGAGTCTTTACCTCAACCTACGGGTCAACAGAGAATATTTAACGAAGATTCATTCAATATTCCAAGAAATAACACAACAATGATTACGACTTTCTACCTTATTCGGTTCTACATTATACCTTATTTGGCTTTGTCTTCTTGTTGTTAATTGCCGACAAATCACCGAGTAAAACTTCGTACATAATCTCCGCTACAGCGGGACCAGGCGTTAAGGCTACGTGGGCTTCACGGGAGCCGCGAAACTGTAATTCCACAGAACCCGCGAAAACAGGTTGGAATTGATATGTAAGCTCACCCGGAGTATTTATTTCCGGCATACCTGTACCGACAATAGATGACATGCTTTGTTATCGTATGGAATGAGTGGGTTAATTTTATGTGATGAAGATTTGTAGTTGCAGTAATTTAATATCATTTTTACCTTCAACTTTCCAAATGCCAGTTGAGCCGTAACCGGTGCCAACTCCAATAAAGGCAATCGGGAAAGGTTTGGGGTCCTCCCAAGTGAGCAACGCGCAAGTTTCGCCTTCAAGTCCGGCACGAATGATGCCATTGCCCCAACGAACCCAAAAACCCCGAAATTTATCTTTGCTCACAATGTCAGGTGATGGGACTTCGAGGTGGCATGGCATGGTTTTGCATTTCCTAATCGCACTAATTGTGTTTCTCCAACCTCCAAAATTGACCTGGAAAGGGTTTTGGTCGTAGGTATAGCTTGCAATGAGTTCGATTTATTATAATGTTTAATATTGCAATTACTTAGCAAAGTGACCGGACACGGAGAGTTAAAGTAGAAAATGTTGCAATTTCCTATATTTAATTACAACAGTCATTTGTTCTTAAAAATATTATGTTTTAAACATTGTGCTAAAGCGAAACACAGTAATTATAACAAGTTAAGCCGCCTAGGTCCTAACACCATAGTAAAACTAGGTTATTCTTTCCAAAAGACTCTCTTTACAGTTCAAACCGTATCCGGCAAAACCGTTCTTCTGTATGAAGCCCTTGATCCAGCTGTATAACGAGAGCCATCTCAGATGTTGGTCGCGGCCTTTGGCACAATGATTTAATAAGTAGGTACACATTCCACATGTCAAAAACTTCGTGAGTCAGAAGACACTTGGTCAATAATCATTGCGCGCCGTTTTAACCTTTCTACCATGCATGCATTGCTATTTTCATATCAGGAAATAGGTCGGTTTCAAGAGCACTTCGAGTGCCTTCTTCCTCGAGTCGGTAGAAATCGTGGGTGCTTTGCGCGGACTGTTAGCCAATCTTGGGGGGGGGGGGGGGGCACGCGAATAAGTTCACGCCAGTATGCGACAGTGCGGGATCGATGGTACCGTTTTGTGTCGTTTGAGGCGGCAGCTCACTTGGTACGTTTTCCATCGCTGGGTGGGGTGAGCGGCTGCAACAGCCGAAATATTTGCGTAAGAATGTGTAGCAATGTAATGTGAAGCAGTCTTGCCGCACTTCGAAGCCTAGATTTGGCAAGTGGCCTCGGCAAATTGCCATCATTGTAGAGGCGGCTTAAACACCACAGCACGTGCTCGATGAGTTCCCTGCGTGGGAATCTGAACGACGGGTCCTAGTCGCCAGGATCCCCTGTCCCTGACCTCGTTCTGTGAGACCGTGACGGTTCAGAAGAAGGCTGCCGACCGGGATCGTGAGAGGGCTGATTCCGTAGGAGAAAAAGTCGTCGGGGACCTCGACATTTAGCACGTCGAAACCCCGCCTGATTAACCTAAAGCCGATGGCACTTTGAGGTCACGGGCGATCAGAGCCCACTCTGTCGACTCACTGAGTGACCACAGAGATGACCGACAGCATATTGGTACGGTTGCACAGTGAGACTGAATATACATTAACAGGTATTTTAGAGGCAACGGGGCTCCTCTCGTATGCGGATTGAGACCTTCGGAGAGGTTTTAGTGAGGTAAAAGTATTACATCTCATTCATTTATTAAGTATCGGTCTCATTCCCGAAGACCAGTCGCCTAGTTACTTGGACTCCGGTGACCTAGACACTTGTTGTATCAGAATTAAGTGAATCATAATTATAAGTACATAACTATTTGAGACACATTTCAATTCTGTTGGTTTTAGAAAAAGTTCATAGAGAATTGCCCACGGGTCTTTTAACGATTTCATGTGATTCGAGTTATCTGCTATTAGGCCAGTGCACTTCAAGTTCCGAGTTACAATTCAGAACTAGAAATATAATAATTTTGAACTTAATCGATGTCATCGTATTGGATTTATCAAAAGGCCAAAATAAGCATGAAAGTGATATGCACTAAAAAGGGAAATGTGTACAACATATAATATGCATGGTCAAAACCCAAACTGTATCTATATCAGTCTTATCTAACAAATCAGTCGTAGGATCCGTAGTTCTTTTGACAGTATACAATTCAATGTTTTAATAGATTTTTCGAAGCAATTTCGTGACAGTTGTCACAGAATATTTTATTTTGCAAACATGCAACTTATTTCGCCCTTTCCTTTCGGATGGGAAATCATCATATCCCGCTGTTGGTGGAGCGGAACGAAGTGTCAGACTTTTGCTCTTTGTGATCCGGGTCGCGGTATCTCTTTCAACTTTCAACCTGTTGCCCGGGCAGATATTTGCTGCGTTTTTGCAATATCAAATTTAGCGTGCTAGACTATTAAAACTGGCGTGTGTGTACCCTGCGTCCTAAAGGTTATGTACCAGCATTGGTGGACGTGTTACTGATGATGTTAAACTCCTAGATTTATTCTGTACCGATTCCATTGATATTTTTATCGACCGTCTAAGTCATCGTCCTACCTGGCTCTCGATCGTACACGATGCATTCTAGTAGCAGATTAGAGTGTCGTAATTGAAGCTCGCAAACCATCGCACAATTCCTGCCAGTTAGGGCGACTGTGTCTCATGCAGGAGCGTAACGCGCAGTAAATGCGTACTTCACTTGTTACCACGACTTCGTGTAGGTACAATTTGTTTTATTAGTTTCCTCAGTAGTCGCAGTAGCAACATGCGTCTCACTTGGTCATCTAGCTCACGGTAAGAAGATTGTTATAGCAAGATACAGAAAACTTAATTACCCACCTCAATGGTATCTCCATTTTCGTTTGATTCCGCGGCAAGACAAACGCGTGCATCGTGCGCAGTTTTTACTTGGAACTGTACGGAACCACTTGTTACAGGATAAAATATATATTCATCGCTGTCTTCAGTGGACCTTGCTGCAATTAATTAAAGAAAAACTCGACGATGATGGTAAGTTGCAATGAGTTCTCGAACTGGGGAAGCACCCTTTTCTTCAGGCTACCAAAACTCATCCTGAATAAAATTGCATTCCAATATCTTGGCCACCTGGATTTCCAAAGATTTGTTTGTACCAATTCTAAAACTCCTGAAGATTTCCCTTATTTCTGGTATCAGCTTCTCAAATTAACGATAGTTTATGAAAAGATTTGAGAACTTAGACTTGGTTTGACTAAACTGAAAAGTTTTGTCACCATTATTCGCGTAGCGGCTATCGAGATGAAATATTTGAAATTATGATGATTAATTATCTCGTTAACCAATTCTTTACCGCCTGTAACCGATTTGGATGCCGAATAAGTCATCATGTGCTTGGACATTTTCCAACAATATTGGAGTCGGCTTCCAGTCTAACCGGATGTAGCTGAATACCAATATTTTACATGGAGCAACTGCCTATCTGACCTCCACAAATCAAATCAAATCAAAATATTTTTATTTTACATAGGCCTACATGGGCACGGGTTGGTCATCGGTCGGGTTGGTCGTTTCCTATGGAGAAGAACCGGCAAGAAACTTCATGGTTACTCTTTTAAAATCATTTAGTTTTACAATGTTGTTGTTGTTACAGCGTTAGCACTTAAGTATGAGAGGACAGCGTAGGCCCGACAATAAGTCATTGCTTAGGTACTTTACAAAAAGTAAAATAAAATAATACGTTAACAAAAGTTAACAAGCGTCTAAGAATCTACAAGGTCAACCATGTCCACTCATTCACAACGAATAGGTAGAAAAGAATCTAACAAGAGTAAAAAAAAAAAATATTGCAAAAACAAAATAATAACTAAAAGACGAGTCACACAGATGTTGCTATCAGTACTGTAACTATTCAGAACAGGGGTGATATAAATAAATTATGTGATTTGACAACTATTGCAAAAAAAAAACAAAATGATTAAAGAGATCACAAAAATAAATAAGATTGAGAATGGTTAGAGACATCCACAAATTTGTGCTGATTATAGCTACCAGGGAAGCCGCATGCGCAGAAGGAACTATAGCCAAACTTCTTTATCTTCAACGTAGACAACCCAGTTAGTACTGGGTAATACGATACCCCTTGGTAGGTAAGACTGGTTGTCAGACTTTCGGGACACTGACTATTTGTATCGACTGTCAATGATCTACAAATGACAGCCGGGACTTATAGCTTAACACGAGCTTTTCAAGGCACGGAGGAAACTCGATATGTAACGGGTGGTCACCGATCCAAAGTCCAAGCTAGGCAAGCAACCTAAAGATTGCTGTTATCTATCCACAAGTGACTGGAAAATGCTTCGGACGGAATACAATCCATAATCATGAAGATAAAAATACTTTACACACCTATAACGTGATTGTCCATGATTTTCTATCGTGCTTGATTGCTTTTTCTTCTACGTGTCTTTCTGTTTTTCAAAACTTAATGACTTTAGATAACGTTATATAATTTGGGACTATAACAAAATAAGATCCCGTCCAGTAGGTCATGAGTTCATAACAGTAGGCCTACCATCAACTTTTAGTTAACCATTCACTCCCGATGCAATCCAGTATAAGTACCTAAACTAAATCGCGCAGATTCGTACCATGAAGTGCCTTTAAACATATATGGCATGTTGGGACACCATCATTTCGTAGTCTGGTACGAAATGACCATCCTTCTTTTAATTGTTGTGAGTTCTTTACTTAATTTTATTAGTATTATTTGAAGTTATATTAATAAGTAATACGAATAATGGCTGAAATACCTTGAATTACGTATATTATCACAATTTTTATAAAGTTATTAACAGAACGACTCATTTCACGCCAAGAAATAGCAACTTTTTTTTGAATTGGTTACTTTGACACATAAGCTATCCTTTTCAGGTTGATAGGTCACGTCATGTTATGAAAAATGAATGAACGAAAACAGTTTGCGAAGCAATGGTCGACTTGACTTGGCGTTGCCTATACTGGATCGTATTAAGGATATTGTGGTATGAAATAGCAAAACAGTTTATTTTAGGTCATCAATTGAATCGCAATAACAGTTGATGGTAAGCCTCCAGGGATGTTATGGAGCTCGGTTATCGAAACCGATATAAAAGATTCGGATAAAGGCGGAGTCTAAATGATATGTAACGAGTTAAGGCATGTTTTTTTTATTTAGCCGTCCGAGCCGTCACTTGGCAGTGGGACATAAGCAGCGCGTGTTTATTGCAATTTTCAATAACCCGAAGATTAGTTGACTCAAAATATTATTATATAGAATCGCGCAATGTTAACATTTCATTTGCAAACCCATCAGTCATTGCATCTGGAGGTAACTAAAAACAATCCGTTGGAAGCCAGAAATCTTTTATGAAGCTTTTCGGGATAACAATTCCAATATGACCGGTGAGACTGTTATGACCAAAACATATTTTGGTTTATCATACATTTTACTATTCATTTGAATACAATATCTACATTCATAAAATCCTGCAATTTTTTCCACGGGGATAGGCAGAAACCATCAATCCTGATCTATTTTTCTTTGCGGTTGGGAAATCCAAATAAAAAAACCCAATTAATTAATAGAATTAAATAAAACCTAATCTTTACATACTGTTTTTGCCTCACACACGTAAAATAATACATGAATGATGAAACATCAAGTAGGTACTTTTGTGACAGTGTGCTTGTATAGATAGGATCACTTTCAACAGTTTTATATTTAAATCGTGCCTTACTTTGGTTCGCCCGCCTTTTTTTGCTTGAAACATTATGACGACTCAATAAAACACGTTAAAATAAATAGGTAAATATTTTATAATAATTTAACAAAAATATTACATATTATAGATGTCGTTACTTATGTGGTACATAACATTTTAACACCAGACAAAATAATATTATGCAGTGCATTAAAACAATTAACATATGTACGAACAGGCACAGCGTGACAAGACTTTATGTATCTAGGTACTTAAATGCACCATTAATTGCTCATTTAATTGTGGAAGCAGTTTTCCTAAGTTACATGTACGCACAAATCCTGAGATTCATTTAACATTTGTGTGTGTTTGTTTTGTTTAGGGCATGAGGACTTCGTAGTCGGGGAATCCGAGCTCTTGTCCGGCGAACGAGATGTAACAGACGCCGTGGGACTGCTGGACCTTTCCGGTGGTGAGGCTGCCCTCGTGGTTGACGCGGCCCACGTACAGGGGCTCGCCGTCCTCGGACTGGCCGCCGGGGAAAGCGCCAGGGGGCACGTTCGAACCGTTTGTGCGAACCCAGTTGTTGGGGCCACCCACCAGCACCTAAGAGTTTAGAAATTAAAAGATTAACGTTTGTATGTTCCTACATAATAGACTGGCTAGATAGATATTATTCGTGGCTTCAAAGTTATTTATTTAAATGTCTATCACAAAACGTAAGTCAATCACGATATCGTGCTGTGATCGATTTCAGTTTGACAGTACCTAGGTAATGAAAGAAAGGCAATTAGACGCAAATATATTTTTTAAAGCGTTGCCGTCTTTATGAATTTCTCCCGTATTGTGGGTGCGTTTACAAACATTTAAACTCAAATACACAAACAGCCAGACCCAAAACAACTATTTGTAGGCCATTCAAATATTTGTTTTGTCCGAGAAATGAACCCGCGACACGCAGCGCAGCAGCTTATATTTATTCTGTTATTTAAGCGCAGATCCACTTAATTACGTTCCTCGAAAGTAATATTCATGAAACGTACCTGATATTGAGGTTTGCCGTGTTCTTGCCCGCCCCACGGTACGTAGGCGCACCCATGGGAAGCGCAAAGTTTTCCGGGAATCACAGCACCCTCGTGTTGTGCCCTGGCGACGTATAGGGGCTCGCCACTGCAGTCCTGTCCACCGACGACGGCGCCGGGTGGGATCTGCCCAGCACTAGCGTCTACCCAGTTGCCGGGACCAGCCATCACGTTGGGAGGCGCGTTGTACGCGGGCATGACGCCGGGGTAGCCGGGTGGCGCGGCGTACAGGGGTGCAGCCACGGGCGCCGATGGAGGAACTAGAAAATTATACACACAACAATGATAAACACTAACATTTGCAAAACACGGACGGATAAGCAGACTGTGCATCAAATAATAAATATTATGCATGAGCTGGCGTACTGATAGTTTATCTATAGCAGGCAGCAGGCAAATATGCATTTAAATAAAAAGGTACCATGTGAACAAGTTTATAATCACCTCAATGGTACAATTATTATTGTATTACCTTACTTTATTACTTACACAAAGACGGATGTTCCCATCGACAACTTTAGTGCCAGTGTCACCAGTTTTATAAGGAAATTGAGTAAATACCTAATTATGTAGGTTATTGAATCAGTATAAATTTTCAATGCATAAATGCACGAACTTAAGCTAAATATTGCTAAATCAGTGCTTCGAGGATTAAGTGAACATGGCATGCAATGTTAAAAGTTGTCTATAGTCGATTTATTTAGGTATCTGTAGAACTGAAAACCATAACAAACTTCTACCCATTGTCAAAGAGAAGGAAGAAGAACTGAGTTATGTTTATGCTAATCAAATACCTAAACGAATGGTTATAGTGCTAGAAAAGGTAGTACATAGAGGTCTACAGAAAGAAAATGCAAGTTAATAGAAAAAAAAACACAGCAAGAGAAAGGCTAGGCCACAAAATGTACCCAACGTACCAAACACCAATTGAAACATCAGGATGCAGACTTCAGGTTACGACGTTACCGAGGATACGTAAGGATGCCGCAAATACGCAATTTTCTTTAGAATACAATATTTATTGTTAGTCTAACGGTGGTGTCGCTAACGATTAAACATTTAGTGGATCTATCGATTAAAACATTTAGAAATAATACGCATTAAATGCGAATTAGAAGGCAGCAATTAACATCCAAGCATTCTTTAATAAAAGATAACTCAACGAGGCTGAGCGCCAGGATTGTTGAAGTGGGTGATACGCCACTGTCCGGTCGCTCCCCAGCCGGTGCGCACTCCAAAGTGCGTGATGCCGAACGGCGCGGGGTCCACCCACTCCATGATAACCATGCCAGTCTGGCCATCCCGGACAATCACTCTGCCGCTCTTCCACTCGATCAAAAATTTCCTGAATTCGTTAGGATGCATAATCCCTGGAGTTTCAACCTCAACCTACGGGCCAACAGTGAAATTTAAACGAATGTTCCAACACATAACGCAACGACGATGGCAACATTCTATCCTACCTTATCTGGCTTCTGCCTGCAGTGTCTAATAACCGACTTTGTGTTCTCCCAACCACCGAGCAAAATTTCGTACATAGGATCCACTTCAGCGGGGGCTGGCGTCAGCGCTACATGGCAGTTGTGGGGACCGCGATATTCGAATACCAGAGAGCCCGCGAGGACAGGTCCGAATCTATACTCTAACTGGTCCGGAGTATTGAATTCAGCCCCATCTGTACCGATAAAGGGCACATTTTTTAATTGTTGGGTACATTTTATGTGATGATGAGTGGAAGCGGTGATTTAAGAGCATTTACCTTCAATCTTCCAAGTGCCGGTCGCGCCCCATCCAGTGCACACTCCAACGAAAGCAATTGGGAATGGTTCGGGGTCTGCCCACGAGAGGAAGGGAATAGCTTCGCCCTCACGGCCGACGGAGATGATGCCTCCGTCCCAACGAACCCAGAAACCGCGGAATTCACCGCCGTTCAAAATGTTAGGGGTCTCAATTTCAACTTTGTCGGGTTTGGATCTGTTCCTCCTGATTACACTCTTAGTGTTACCCCATCCTCCAAGGAAGACCTGACAATTGATTAGAAAATAATTAGTTAGAAATGCTACTTCAAAATTCTTGTCAAATTGATATTTATTATAGTTTCCCTTAGCAACTCTTGTACCAACCTCAATCATAGGGTCGCTCTCCTGGGGTCCCATGGTAAGGGCAAGATGTGCATCGTTGGGAGTCCTGACCTTGAACTGCACGGAGCCGCTCGATACCGGGAAGAAGTGGTAATCGAGTTTATCCTCGGTATTCAAATCTGTAAAAATTGTCTATCATGAAAACCAACCAAATTATGACTTATTGAATATTGACTGCCTTGTTGATATATCATAAGCTGCTGAGCGTGAGCTTCTGAGTTCGATTTCCAGGTCGGACAAAGTGCTATTCGAGTTTTCAATCAGGATATGACAGTAAGTCTCCCCCTTCCCCTATTTCATGAGATTTTAAAGTATCTGGCAAAACGTAGATATGTTGTAGTAGCTTTATCTCTGCCTACCTCTTCGGGGATTACAGGCGTGATGTTACGTCAGTTTATAATATTCACTCAAATTAAACAGATTATCATCATAAAATGTGCAAAAATATCCAATGAGGAAAAATATTTTACTGTGTGATCTAAAGATCAATCAGTATTTGCATAGAATTAAATATAAAATCTCGCCTCTAGATCCTTGTATACCAAACGCGGGGTCGATGGCATAAGCTATTTAAAATTCCGTAAACACTTCTTAGCGCTTTCCTCAATTCCTATTTAGTCTAACGATATACGGCCATTGCCTTCCATTCGAGGCATGTCTCCTTACTCAACTCTAAATATAGGCCGGTGTATTGGTATGCGAGTATGCGAGCTAGGTGTCCCGGCACTAGCCCGGCAGCCGGCAGTGCGGCACCCACGAAATCATAACTTGATTATGTCAGCATTAGTGGAATCTTTTCATTGCTGTCTATATAGAGCTTGTTTTTCCGCTGGACGGTAGAAACACGTCCATGGCGCCTGCGCTGTGGGACTCTGTCGCGTCGCTTATTATGAAAGTAGTCCACGATGATGTCATCCTATCAAATCAATTCTGTTTCAACGTCTATCTATCTGCAGCTGAGTTTATCTGTGAATTTAGTCAGGTCGGAATGTACAGGTACCTACACTAAGCCTTAAAACATTGCAATTCTAAAGTTAATGTTTGTTTTAGTCACTTCTGTTTTGTTATTCATTTGGGTTTTAGATCGTGCTCAGACACTTATTATTAGACGGCTACTTTAATAAAATGTAATTTATTCTATCCAATATCCAGTACCGTTTGACCACACCCTGACCACAAGGTATTCCAATTCGAATGGCTCACAACTTCGCGTGCCCACAATCAAGTGCGAAACAAATGACTGCAGGATGGGATGAAGTACTTAATAATATTAAACCTTTCCTCCTTGTTGCAATGTAAAGCGGTCCCTAGACGGTAATGCAGCATGACATGCGTTACGTGCTGTCATGCATGCATGATCGTTTAATTGTATTGATTGATGCGAATGACATGCAAACTACGTGCTGTACATTGATTGACAATTCGTTTTATTTTTCGTCCTGCAATACATGCATGACATGCGCGCATGATCGTGTTGCGATCGGCATGTCATGCAATAACTCATTTCGATAGCAAACGGCAACCAAGATGGACACGGTCAACGAGGCACCGCACGAGGTTCCTGACGATAATGACGAAAACAACGCGAGCGAAGATTCAAATTAATTTGTTTTATTACTAATATCCATGTTTAAAGACTGCCCAGCTATTATTAGCTATTATTAGCTATTGCACAAGTAAATTTTAAATCCTCTAGATCCATACCAGAAACTAGATATCTTAATGTCACACTAAGTCTTTGGTTTGCAGGTATTATTATTATTCATTTATTTACAAACTACAAGGTGGTCCAGTGTGTTAGTAACAATATGACTTAGCCTATGTTAGTACTTAATAACTAGAAGAGATCGAGTGCGGTATTGCCTGTCGCATGACAGTATCCTGTTTCTCAATTCTAGGTCTTATTAAATATATGCTCGTACGTAGTTTCATAAAATCATCAGGTTCTGTATCAGCAAGTACTCTTTGTAAAGGTTCATGCGTAAATCGGTGCCTTAACAAGTACCACTCTTTTGACCATCGTCTTGTTCTCTTCTTTTTACGCAGCATAGCAGCTGTCATCACAAGAAAAAATGAATCTGCCTTTGACAAATAATACTGATCCATAGCATCAAAGAAGACCTTCTCACCGTATTATATAGAAATGACTGATAAAAATGATTGATAATGCTGCATGATGAAACATGGGCGTTCATGCAGCAGCACGTAACGCATGTCATGCTGCATTACCGTCTAGGGACCGCTTTAAACTATGTAAGTAGGTTTAAGTGTCTTTATATTATTGTAGGTAGGTTTCTATCTAGTATTCCACGAAAGTCTAGAATGGACTTGACTTTGGATGGTAATTAGTAATTAACGGGCAATTCACCGTGACGATTGAACTGCTTTGTTAACCCAGCAAGCTATTCTTTTGTACTATGTTGAAAATTTATTCATTTACAAAGATTAGCGCGAAGGTGATAAGTTGTGACTGACATAATGTTTACATGTACTTGTTTTGAAACATTGTTTGAACGTTATCAGTAAAGACTGTCGTCAGACTACCTATGCGAAGACATTTTCGCGGCATGCATGATATGTATTAGGTCAATTAGACCGATATAACAGTCTGACCTAAGACATTTTATGGACCAATCGATATAGGAGGTAAAATTATTATTTTAATGCATTTTTGCCTTTCAATAATATTCAGCCACAATTGTGGGTATTCCTGAAAAAGTCTTATTCATAAGTGCCTATGTTATACAACTTACCTGGGCCACCAACGTGCATTATTGTTAATATGACTCATTTAGGCATTAATTAGCATATTTTCAAAGCATTTTATCAATTACCTTCATAAGTATTTGTAGGTAAACAAATATTTAACATAAATAGGCTCATACCCTGGCAAGGTTACCTAGAACCAGTAAGGTAACCTTCGATGGTGACGGAATGGCGGATGATCTCATACACTACGTTTACTAAGTAAGTACTATCAAACAATGTGACCTAACTAACATAAATAATAAAAATATGTTAATTGTGGGAGATTACCAAGCCTAACGTTCCTGTTGAAAAATACCTATATCTGTAATTGAGTACGAGTACAGGACCACATATTGCAGCCGT
The DNA here is from genome assembly GCA_905475445.1 of Ochropleura plecta. Classification (NCBI taxonomy): domain Eukaryota; kingdom Metazoa; phylum Arthropoda; class Insecta; order Lepidoptera; family Noctuidae; genus Ochropleura; species Ochropleura plecta. Next base: position 17,246,141 of record FR997723.1, read on the forward strand.
ATGGTTCACATCATATCAAGAGGTTCATCGTATATTTATAAGTTAGGCGCTTAGAATGTTTGTTGTATTGATTGTTTCTAACCGATTTTCTATTCCGCATCACCACGCCCGATGTTGGCCCTGTGCCAAGAAAACGCCGGTCCGGTATTTGCGGGACCGGCTTCTCAAAAAACAACACTAGATTATAGATTATGTGAATGTCTGTGAATATCATTTAAAATATAGACTGCCTACATTACCTAAAATGTTAGAGAACTTGGCATCTGTCGGCAGACGGCATCAAGGTTGCGATAAAAGCACGGATACTAGACGTTAAATTTACCGGTGAAATTATATTTAGTTATTAAATGAAGGTAGTTTACTCACCCATTATATTCGCCATGATTTATGAAGTGCTTGATTATTTTTCTCACTGAATTTGTAACGAACGTGGTGTCTGCCGCGAACGCTATTTCAAACTGGGGCCTGCGCTGCGAAGCTGGTGCGACGGAGTGCGACCACGTCTTGCGGCCTCGACGCCGACGCGAGCGACGTAACTAAATGATGTCATACTATACTTTTGAAATAAAGTTCTCTCATAAAAGTTAAAAGTACAATTTCTACTAGGTATACTATATGCGGGGCACTTCTTACGTTTTTAATATTGTCCAATATTATGGCGCTTTGGCTTAGTCGGTTTAGTGCTGGTGTTGGAAAAATGAAACCCCATTTTTCCGAACACTGTTTTTAAGAACTTACGATACAATTAGAAGAGAATATCTCCGTTGTTGTTGTCATGATCAGGGTGACCTTCGCGGGCCGTTGCTTTAGTGGTCAAGGTTAATCTCGTAATGCCTGCACAGTGGTAGACCGAGATTGTTGCACGTACAAAAATAAATTAAATAAAACTAGGTACACCGAATCTCCCTACACTTTTATGACAATTCCTGAAGATTCACATTTAAATTCGTGTCATGTATAAGTACATCTGTTTTCTTCGAATTCCGCGAGCCAAGAAATTTTCTAGTTACCTAGTAGAGGTAGTCAGTTGGACTCAGGGCTCTAATCAGTCATGTATCATACAAATGGTATTTAAACTGTCTGATTATTTATGAATCATACAAGTACTTGTGGCCTATGTCATGTCGAGTTGACCCGATGCTTCTTACAGTTATTTGTTTGCGTGTTTTTTTATGTTAATTTGGTAGTACATATTATCTGTCTAGTAGTAGGTACTGATATTATCTGTCTAATATTAGGTATAATAAATAATAATAATAATTTATTTACAGATAACAGAGATCCATAGTGTGAGTAGCACGGTAGCACGCCTTATATCTAGTGTTAGTACATAGGTACATAAATAATGCGGCTAATAATGCATGCTGTTCGAAAATACGAATGTAAATCGTGGAATAGTAAAAAAAAATACTGAATTTGAAGAAAGCAATCGTTTTTAAAACTCCATAATTTAATTATCTTTGTACTTACCTATCATAGTGATTTAAAAAAATAGAATCATGAAAACGTGAACTAGTCTAGAGAGTACATATCTTCAATGATTATTCATATTTATTGATATATTGTAGTTACGACAACCATTTCTCAACCCGCTCAAGAACTGTTTAACTCATAATCATCACCAAAAATACCTTCAATACGTCATGATCACTCATCTCATGACTCACAGCACCACTCAAGCAGTCGCGTCATGGTTCTGTCACAGTCCAGACTGATGACGTACTTAAAAGCTGCCAGTGGCCACTTTTATCGGCCATAATCTGTGGCACCTAGATTAAAACGAGGTAGTCGAGGCAACGGCCATTACTATTTGAGCATAACATGGAAAGGGCAAGGTTTCAGCAGTATGACGTAAGCAAACGGGTCACCTTAATACCTCAGTGGGTAGACAGGTTTTCATACAGGCACTGTATGGAACCTTCTAGAACGATACGGAAACTTAGCACTGCTGAAGCTAATTTCAAAAAGATTTGATATATGTTTTTAGTGCATTTATTTTGTCTGCCGATGGCAAATTCCTTTGGCCTTGGCCATTCAGCTATGCGAAGTCCGCTTGCTGATGCAGTCATAAAATCGTCGATCGAGGCATTTTTTTTAAATTAATAGTACTCTTTTCGAAATCTGTGATACGTAAGCCAGTTGTAAACATCGTACAAACACTGTTATTAAAATGCTAATTAAGAAAATTAATCTTTTCCTTGAATTTAAAAAAATCTCAAGGTTAGATTTTATTTTTCATGGACTATTTTGCTTCTTTTCTGAAGTTGTTTTTTGTTAGTACTACCACTACCACACCTAGTTTTACGTAACGCCTATAAAACGCGAAGGGTTAGGCAGAGGTGTAAGTAATAGTAACTAACAGCCATTCAATTGCCAGTTTTGGAGGTTGTCGTCTGCTTAACCGGGCGATTCCTGTAGCTGCCTTGAAAATAAGGCCTTCAGCCAGGGCAAAAACTTACCTACCAAGTAAGCAACTACACGTTACTACGGCTTAGGGAGCACAGCAAAGGGACAGGCTGGATCTGATTGATATTATTTAAGGACTGGTTTGGACTTACTGGCTCAGCAGCGCGGGCTGGCTCTAGCAAGGGACGAGTGGGGCAGGTACCGGGACATCGTCGCGAACTCGCGACGGGCTTCGGCGGCGAGGACGGAACTGTTTATATTGCAATTAACCGAGCACTTATACTGCGTAGCTGCTACTAAGAAATGCCATGGAAAAACCTAATAACAATTTGCCCAACCGGGAATCGAACCCAGGACCTCTCGACCAACGCCACAGTGTATTGTTACTTGACGCCATAATGGACGCAGACAGGCCTACCATGACGTCTTAAAGCAGAATTTATTTCACTGAGGGAAAGAGATGGTGCTAGACACCCTGTATAGCTCTGTCTCTTTCCCTCCGTGGAATAAGTTCTGCTTTAAGACGTCATGGTAGGCCTACTGGTACCTAGATCCCAGCCAGGATTGCGGGTTATTCGAAAGAGATGCTACGACCCCGGAACACAAAGGGTAAAAGAAAGAACATGGATGGGTTTTAGTCAGTACAAGTCTAATATTCAATACTCGATGATTTCCTATCCGAAAAAAAGACAAGTACTACGGACAAGTAGTAAGAGTAGAGGTCACATAGGGACGTTGTTGAAGAGCAAATAGTCGTTGTAAAACCAGTCAGGTCGAGCAAAATAATGATATTGCATTGTCAAGTGGGTTTTATTTTTAGACTCTTCGCTCCTTTGCTTTGGCCTCCAAAATATCTTAATGACCGCTGCAATAAACGACCAATTACGCTAATCACCACCATATCACAACACTTAGCATACGGACTGGTGACCACAGCCATTTAAACTACAAAACGTAATATCACTTGTAATCCTCGAAGAATTGGGCAAAACCTTACGTAAAACAGTACACATTATTGGTATGGACAATTTAAATCCCTTAACTACCTATAGAAGCTGACCATATTGTCATAGAGTATAAATCCAAAACGGATTCCGGATTTTGCTGCTACTGAAAAAAACCAATGTAAAGAGTATTGACCCGATGATTTGGGAAACGAACTCAGAGCCTGATGATTAGCAACTGCGTTTTCAGCCGATACACCAACGAGGTAGTTCTATTAACAATAATTTTGTTAATTTAGGACTCAAATAAACGTCAATTTGTTGTTAAAATTATATTAAATATCTTAAAAACACAGTTCGTTATTGTTATCTGTGGAGAACAACAATGAAAGCCAAAATGGAAGCCCTCGTTGGGAGAAATGAGAAAAAAGCACGCGTGTGAAATACATTGTATATTGAACCTAATCGTAGTGCAATAAGAGCCAGTTTTCGAGGATTGTATTGATAAAATATTCTTAGGCTTAGTTCGAAGTCTAGATTTGTGCGCAGTTGCTTGGCTTGCCTCCTGTAATTCCAAACATATTTAACGAAATGTGTGTGGAAAAGATGTTAGAATATTATCTACGTTAACATTCAACACTACTGTCTATTGTACCAATACTGTATACTAATTTCAGAATTCTTAGAAAAGACATCATGCCATCTCTCGACTTGGTTTACGACCAATAAAATGATGTCATCAACTATATAAAACTAATCAAACGCACAGTCCTAGGTCTCCTACACGAGCTAACGGAATGATGACGTCACTGGATGTATAGGTATTATATTTTGATTAGTGTACAAAGAGTTAGGTGCGGACAACCTTGATCTGGCCTGCTCCGACTGACTGACTGACTTACTACAATACTGTGAATCATCCTATTGTAGTTTGTGACATGCAATGGCGCGTAATTTTGTTGTCTCGTTTTTGTGTAATGTAAATGTATTGTTTATTGCTTTATTAGCTAAGTGTAAATCTTCAAGTTTACGGTTAACATTGACGAGAACTGAAGGATCATCAGTTTTGATCTGGCTAATAGGGTAGAGTCCTATTTTTTTGGAAGCGTCACGCGTTGCTGCAGATTTTCGCAACAAGTGACGTCACACGTAAATGTTAATGGGCTATATCTTAGTCATTTTTGGTATTATTATTTGGTTATTTTTGAATAATCTAAAAGACAGACTAAATAGAATGTTATTACTTTGACCCTGGCAACTACCTTATTTCAGGATGATGCACCACATGCTCGAGTGTACAAAATAATAATACCTATGTTTATTACCTACCATTAAAATATAATATCACTCGGATTATTTTACTTTTTGTTATTTTTTTCACGAAATCTACCACGTCGACGGATATAATGCCGAGCATTCGCGCTTTTTTTGTCGCACTATGCTATCATAGACGCCAGCTGCTACATCACAAACGCTCTCGTAGACGCCATTGCTACACCGCGGGCTTTTATTTGTGTAATTTGTATTTTTAGGGTTAATCCATACCTCAAAAGGAAAAAACAGCTACCCTACCATGACGTCTTAAAGCAGAACTTTTTCCACTGAGGGAAAGAGACAGAGCTATACAGGGTGTCTAGCACCATCTCTTATACACAGGAATAAGAACTGCTATAAGATGTCATGGTATGGTAACCCTACAGAACCTTTATAGGATCACTTTGTTGTCCGCCTGTCTGAAGACCCTTTATTTCGGGATCGCTTGGAGTATCGAGTTGAAATTCAAACCATATACCAACTGTGGTTCCTTGGAGCTGTGAAAAAATAAACGCTCTAAATCTACGTAGTTAAGGACATGGCCGTTTACGTGGCAAGTTTGTAAGGAACCCTCGGTGCGCAAGTGGTCCAATTCACACTTGGCCGGTTTATTTAAAAATATATAAATTTAAGAAAAAAGGTTCCCCCACACTAGGAATTTCTCCAGTATCGTGAGTGCGTTTACAAACACTTAATCTCACAAACGCAAACAGCCAGACCTGAAACAACTACCTGTAGGTCATACTTACAAATATTTGTTCCGTGCGGGAATCGAACCCGCCGCAGCACACAGCGCAGTAGTCGATCGCTCAGGCACTGCGCCTACCGTGCTTGGATTTTTACCCGTGTATAAAACTACTTCGAAACTTTCTGCATGACTACACACATAACTACTTACTATAAACAAAACACAAAACTACTCTGTGCATAAACTATTTTTTTTTCTGACAGTGAAACGTGGCGTAGGTAGTCGCAGTTAATATTTAAAAAAAAGCTGTGTGGGATGATGATGAATGGTTTTATGCCACAATGTAGTTTTCAGATCACCGTTACGACTCAAATTAAAGTTCTAAATGTATCGCACCCGCATATTACTTTTTTTTCTAGATTTAAAAATAAACCTAATAATTGTAGAACGAGGTTATCTTTCGTTATTTTCTTAGTATATTACTTACCTACCCGTTTTTTTCTTGACAACCTCAGATTGAGATGTGTACCTTTTATTTATTTGTAACGTTTGCGTGGCATAGAACGTCATCATTATTTTTATTTTATGAATGATTAGTGTATGTGATGTTAACTGTTGAGCAATCAGGAATTTATATGGTGCAACGTACCATAACGAGAAGCTACGCTACGGCATGATCCCTCCTATGACTTCACGCTATGGTACCTACGCTGCCGGTGGTGCCACCGTACCAATTAGGTATTACAAAATTTCCTTAATTGGTTTTACCAAACAGATTTATCGCAATACCTAAATACAGTGCTATAAATAAAACTTCTTACTATTAAATTATTTGCTGATATTATGTTACACATTACACACATTATTTTATCAGTTTTAAAGTGATTACATTGAATTTTTCGCCGATAGTAGCGACATCTACATATATACTCAAAAACTACATAGTTCTTTGATGGTTTGTGAATCGCTTGGCGTGCCGAGCGTAGGGGTTACTTAGTCTGCAAATTAAATACTAGATGGCGTAGTAGTAGGTAGCGCGGCGCAATTAACGTTTCAGGGTTTTGTGAAAATCTTTCTTTGTATTAAATTTTATTTAGGAGTAAATACTATCCCTAAGGGAAAGAAAAAATACTAAACGATTTCTTTGAAATTGGTTTTCTTGCGTAGCGGTTATTTCCGCGGTAATTTCGGTTTGTGTGTTTTCCGCGTTTTCCGCCAGACGCTTGATAAAACACACACAAACTCACATTCACATTCAATGGAAATAGGAGAAACCTACAAAATTGGAGAAATGTACTAAAAAACCAATACAAAAAAAATACGGACCAACATTTTGGTAATAATTAAAAATGGGGTTAATTCTAAAAGTTTTTAATGAAATGCTGGTCAACAGTACTATTAACTTATCTTTGGATACAAAGGATTGGACAACCCAACCATGCTCCTTCTTTTGCTCTTTATGTTCTGGGTATCCGGTAAATTTATATTCCGGTATCTCTTTCGAACAACCCGAAACTCTGGCAGGTGGTGGGCCTGGCAGGCCCTTCTGCTTTGCTGACATCTCTTTGAGGCGCGCGTGAAACACGAACGCGTCGACGATACGGCTTGCCGGCACTAGATGGACGGACGGTGAGCTACCCATCATTGCTCACCGTTCACAGACCCGAAACTACGTATCGGTGGTCGGGAGTCGTCTCGCGAAGGCGATGGCCTTGATGACAACTCAACAACGGAGTTGTCCGAGGTTTCGGACTGAACAAATAGGTACACCGTTGTATTGGTAAGCACCTACCTACATAATGTGCGCAGATATCGCTCCGCAATGTTTGACCGAATGGGAATGGGGAACACTTTCGACGTTTGGCTCCCAAACTCGAGCGGACGGGGGCTGCTTTCAAGCGGCTCCTGCCCAATCTGAGGGGGCCAAACGCCTCCTGCCGTAGGCTCTATGCCGGAGTCGTGCGGTCCATGGCCCTTTACGGGGCCCCGGTATGGGCGCGTTCCTTAGGGCGGCGCGCCGCCCACTACCTGAACGCGCCCCAAAAGGTGGTGGCCATACGGCTTGTCCGGGGCTACCGCACGATCTCCGGCGAGGCAGCGAGCCTCCTTGCCGGACTGCCACCGTGGGATCTGGAGGCGATAGTCCTCGCGCGCCTGTTTGAGTGGCGCGCGGAGGCACTACACCGGGGGGAAAACCCGCTGCCGCGGCAAATTGCCGCTCAGCGGACAGACCTCCGGTGCGATCTCATGGTGGCATGGAGAGAGCGACTGTCGCAACCCCGTGCAGGGCACGCCACAATAGTGGCGGTAAGTCCCCTCTTTGAGGAGTGGCTGGAGAGGCGTCATGGCGTCCTCACCTACCGCCTGACGCAGGTCCTCACCGGACACGGAAGTTTCGGGAGGTTCCTGCACATAATCGGGCGGGAGGAAACGCCCGGGTGTCACCATTGTGACGATCGCCCGGAGGACACGGTGGAGCACACAGTGGCGGTCTGCCCAGCTTGGGCGGAGCACCGCCGTGCCCTCGTGGAGGCGATCGGCGGCGGCGATCTCTCGCGTCCGGCCCTGGTTCAGGCCATGGTCCGGAGCGAGAGGGAATGGGAAGCGGTCACCACCTTCTGCGAAGCAGTAATGCTAGCAAAGGAGGTGGCCGGGCGTTTGAGGGAGAGAACATCTGCCCAACCCAGCCGCCGCGGGAGACGCCCAGGGCGCCGGGCGCCGCGAGACGACTTCCGGCCACCGTTGATGCGGGCCTGTGGACGGTGAGCAATGGGTAGCTCACCGTCCGTCCGTCTATTGACGACAGGCCGTGTCGACGGCACGTTCGTGTTTCACGCGCGCCTCAAAGAGAGTCAGCAAAGCAGAGGGGCTTGCCAGAGCCTCCGCCTGCCGGGGTTGCGGGTTGTTCGAAAGAGATACCGTGGCCCCGGAACGTAAAGGGCAATAGAAGGAACATGGGTGGGTTTTAGTCAGTACAAGTCTGACATCCCAGAGCGGGGGAAGTCATTGGATGATTTCCCACCCGAAAAAAAAAAAAAAAAAAATGGGTTTATTTAGGCTCGCAAATGTGTACGAGGATATTCTCGCCCAGCAAATGAAAGATTGCAACGTTTAAAAGATGAGAAAGAAAAGTTCTTACGTTCACATCAAGTTATACATTTCCACTATGACATGAATTAGCTTTGTATAGGTTTTCCGTAATAGGAAGGGTCCGCATAAATGGTTTTGTATAGTTTGATTGGTCGTAGCTACATTTAGACATTCTTATACAGTTTTCATCTCAGATTGGTGTGAATGTTTTCACGTTTGCTAATAGAGGACAGACACAGAATGTATTGTTTTGATGAACGACTGTTACGTTCGCTACTGTGATAGGTTCCTATCTATAACTTTGTGCTAAATAGGTATCTTTATATGTGATCAAGAATGCGTAGTTTTATTTTCTTATATTAATAACAAGATCGACGACATGACGCTTATCAGCATGACGAAGACGGAATCTCGCGACTTACCCCGCGATGTTGTCGACATGTGGGAAGGTAACTCCGTGATCATTGTGCCGCTAGTTGTTTTAGCCAATGGCTTAATTAACCTAAGAGCCTCGACACATCAGGAGGCTCGCGTTCGACATCTGGCAAGTTTGATTCAGAAAGCGGTACTTCTGTATACGACTCGTATTTTTAGCAGCTTCTTCTCTCTGGAGACCTGACCACCTGTAGTTTGGACCCTGTTTCGGATTCATATATTATATAATAGAAGCTGTGCCCAGCGGTTTCACCCGCTGCTCACTTAGGGGTATGAAAAATAGATGTTGGCCGATTCTCAGACCTACTGAATCTACATATAAAATTTCATAAGAATCGGTCGAGCCGTTTCGGAGGAGTATGGGAACGAAAACTGTGACACGAGAATTTTATATATTAGATATTCATATATATTTTTTTGTAAGAAAAAACAAATTGTTAAATATTGGGGAGACAAATAAATGAAGAAAATAGTCTTCTTAAAGATTTTCTAGGCAAGTAAGGCAACTAAAAATATCCTGTCCTACTTTAAATAATCTTATTTATAATTCAATTTCTAGAATGAAGTAATTGAGGACAAACAGGCAAATAAAAAAATTAAAGTGTGTTTTGTGGGGTACCTAACTACCTACTTAACATTTTTTGGCACAATATCCAATGCTGATGACAAATATTTGTCTCTAATTAAATTAGTATCGATTAGCCAACCAAACGTGTGACTGTACTGATGGATTACATGCTTACGTAAAACGTTACAAATAAGTAATATTTCGAATGCTTTTATAAATTGAGTGGTCTACGCACTTAATGTTATTTATTTATTTATGTACACACAAAAGACATATTATGGAAAAAATACATACAGACAAAAGAGCACAAAGGTACTGCTTATTTCATTTAGAATTTTCTTCCAGCAGATCTGCGATAGGACAGATTGATAAGACACGTAGACACAGTGTGTAAAACGTTTTGAATAACTACCATTATCACGATACTTTCTCAGGACCCCTCAGTGATAGATAGATAAATCAGAGATACCGCAGCCCTGGAACATAAAGGGCAAAAGAAGGAACATGGGTGGGCTTTGTCAGTAAAAGTCTGACACTCCCCCTCCGCTCCGCCCAGAGCGTGGGAAATTATTTGATGATTTCTCAACCGCAAATAAAAGGACCCATCAGTGGTCTCTTAACCATACAGTTCTGGTTACTGTTTGATTAATTAAAATCGCCAAATGTTCCAATGCAGGAACAGTCCCAGTACATTTAGCCACCCTTGATTGGTAGTACATTGTCGTAGGTACCTAGTCAGATTCATTGGGTTGTGAAATTGGGGTTTTTTGTTTTATATGGTCTTAGTCATGCCATTGTAACAGCACTTTTAAAGTTATGCAAAACGCACGCAATAATATTCAAAAGAGTTTTCTCATAAAATATCGATTGAAACTTTGAGATCAGATCTAATTCGTAATAGTATGAGTTCCTAAATACTTACTTAGTATATTTGTTACGATATAAAATTACAATTGTTACAACAGGAGAGAACCAGTTTTTAAAGTTTCTACGTGGTGTAAAAATTACTAATTTCGAGAAACACTCGAGAGTGTACAGTCAGCAAAGGACATGAGCATCCAGGCTCGTCATACAATTTAAATTGTTTTAATAATCTCTAAATGTTTTCGAATAAAGTTATATTTATTTGATACTAGCTTTTGCCCGCGGCTTCGCTCGCGTTAAATTCGGTAGCGCCTTATTGATTTGTAATAGCAACGCTAAGTTTTCCCGTTTTTTCCCTCTTTCTCCCTCATATCCCACTCTTTTTAAAAAAATAATAGCCTATGTCCGTCTCCTGGTTCCCAACTATCTCTGTACCAAAATTCATCAAAATCGGTTTAGCCATTAAAGCGTGAAGAGGTAACAAACAAACAAACAAACAAACAAACAAACTCACTTTCGCTTTTATAATATTAGTAAGGATAAACCAAACAGTTCATTAAATAAATCCAATTTAAGTTGATAACGTTCATCGATTTTTAAGAAAATATCAAGTTTTAGCTGTCCTGCGGGGTTTCACCGGCGTCTTTAGTTACTGCCCCGCTCCCGTGGGTAGTAGCGTGATGTTGTATACCCTATGTTATTTCCTGATAATGCAGCTTCCTATTACTGAAAAAATTGTTAAAATCGGTCCAGTAGTTTTGGAGCCTATTCGATACAAACATAACTTTCCTCTTTTTAATATTGGTATAGATATCTAACGAGCCTTGTTACTTATCTTTTTTGCTGACTGTATTTGCATACAATCAACTTAAATATTTTCATACCTTCAATAACTTAAAAATATAACTCCACTGTTCTTACAACCTGCAAACTTACTTAGTGTTGCGTATTACCCGGTAGTACTTTAGTACTACTATCCAGCTGCATCCGGATAGACTGAAAGCCGACTGGACATAGTTGAAAGAGACTAGGCAATCGAACATTTTTATGTTTGTCAATGTTTTTATATATTAAATCAGATGATAGATAGTTAACGAATTAATTAGGTACCTATAGTATGTAGTTTGCAAGATACAGTTGCAAAAAAACATAACCTATCCTTGGGTACAAGGATCCAACTTTGATGCCAGGAGGAGGGGGTCGCATAGTCGTGGTCACAAGAAATTATAATTTATTTATAATAATTGATACAGGTAAAAAGTAGGTATTTTACTAATGTATGTAAGTATTATACTAAAAAATACCTATATTTTAATAACAAAATTTCTTCTTCCACAACGCACACATTTATTTCATGGGTACTTTTTTGAGAACGTGGAGAAGTGCCAGTCCGGTTAGACGTTCTTCAACCATTGTTCTTAGCCACGATTTGATCTTTCGTAACGTAGAGGCTAATAAATTTCTTATTAGGTACATCTCAATATCGCAATTTAAAATAAGGTCGTCACGGTTAGCGCAGTGGCTGAGCGATTGATTGCTGCGCTGCGTGTCGCTGGTTCGATTCTCGCACGAAACAAATATTTGTATGGCCTACAGGTAGTTATTTCGGGTCTGGCTGTTTGTGTATGTGAGTTTAAATGTTTGTAAACGGACCCACGATACAGGAGAAATCCTAGTGTGGGGCAAAGTTTCATAAAAAAAAATAAAAAGGTCAAAAATCGTCAAAAACATAATATGTATTTAAGAATTTTAATTAGTGGTCCACCAATGTGTGACCACTATGCCCCCCCCCCCCCCCCTGTATCCGCCCTTGCTTGGGTAATAATTAATGAAATGATCGTTAAGGGCGAATCAGCGTATTAGGTATTACTGTACTTTGCGGAACAGCTAGCAATCATAGAATTATAGAACTGTTTTAGCTTATTTAAAGGCTATTTCTAAAAAATAGGGAATCTATTTCTTAGAAATAGCCTTAGCCTGCGAAGTGGTTGGTACTAACATGATGAACATTAGACAACGTATATAGGCCATATTATTCATGGAAATTATTACTTAAAAAGTCAATGTAATAATTTTATGGTTTTTATATCATCCAGTTTCAATCATATTGGCCCTTTGGCTTCGTTTGAAATGCATGAAGGCGTTTGTCTATTTCTGAAAGTTATTAACTAATTATTGTTGTAACCCACATTTATAATGTACCTGTCCATTGATATAATAGATAATGGTGCTGTCATAGCATTTATTTATAGGAGTACTCATATTATTGCGGCCGTGGAAAAGCATTAGATAATTACTGTTCTAGATCGCCTCCTGTCCTGGGTACGTTTCCCGGGTTGGGCAAAATGTTATTGGGGATCCAGGGATTTCTTAGTAGCAACTACGGAGTCTGGATTTGTGACTGATTGATGGCAATAGGCACGCTTTGTGTTTGCATGGAACTCAAAACATAACTGGCGAAATCTGGATGTGCAGGTCAAGCTACCCGAAACTGTGAATTTTTCCCAATGAACTTTGAACCTAATACTTTAGAAATAAAGTCGAATATCTATCAAAGAAATCTGACAGATTGTAGTAGCTTGATGTGCAGGCGTCTGTACTTACTAATACTATACGAGAAGCCACCTTCGGGGATTACAAGCGTGATGACGCATATTCTAGACTTCGAAAAAGGCTAAACTAAACGTTGTACTTGTAAGTTGGAATTTTTCTGCTGCGTTCGTTTCGATTGAAGAGCCATGTTTCAATTTTAACGTAGACACTAAACTAAATATACAGGGTTGGGTCTAAAAAATTTAGTAGAAAATTTAGTAGATCTAACCCTGGAATTTGTAAAATCCTTAGGGCAGAAACACGTAATCGATTATTTACTCGTGTAATCTTTTCAGCGTAGTGGCAGGCTTCACTGCCGGCACTGGCGATGCCTGAACCTAACCAAAATTGAAAGACATCTTGTAATTTAGAAATGTAAGTTATGTAAGTACCTACTGAATTATGTTTATTATTGATTTTTTAATTTATAATTATTGTACTTAAACAAAAAATTAGTATTTATTGCAGCAGATAAAATAATAATTAACCTGTATTTAATTTTAGTTTCAACAATGTTCATTTATTAAAAAAAAACGTCACGGGTGTTTTAAAACGCGCTTGTAAACGTTAATTTTTTTTATGTTTTCTTAGTTTGGCACGAAAAAAATAAAGAACATAAATATATTCTCTCTCATCTGGATAAAGTCATCGTTACAGACGCGCAATTGCAAGGGATGAGACCCCAGTCAGGAAGGGTGCGCGAGCGTCGAGCTGACTGACCGATGCATTATGGCGCAGACTTTCTATTGATTTATACAAAAAGGATTCTTTTTCTTTTTGCGGATGTTGTGAGAACTTTACTGTAAGTACGTTCACTGGACTTTTGGATAAAAAGGATGAACGAGATGAACGTGTTTTATAGTAAGGCAACTGAATTGCCGATTAAATTATCTACTGTGAGAATAAAATGCAACGGTAGAGTACATAGGTATCTCAGACACGACTCGTTTTGAAAAATATTAACGACTTTTCGTATTGGTTGTCTTTGCATTGAGATGATCTTTGAAGACATAGTTTCTTTTGACTTGTAAGGCAATGGTATTAAGCAGGAAGGAGGAAATAGGCTTAGGTTGATAGGAACCACTACACGGAATAGTTGCTTGCATATTTCACCCAAATAATTTACAAATCGTTGTACCCGTTCATCTATCACCAACTTCATTCACTTATTACGCATAATAGATATTGTTTGATAGAGAAAAAAAAAACGTTCAATATCTACCATCTGCCTACCCCAGCGTAGGGCAGCGGGGTGCAGCTGCCGTCGCACGCGCTGCTTTGACAATAGACGCGATCAATGAACCCGGCACCCCTCACCCTTCATATCAGGTACCGTACCGTTCTTCTTTTCGACTACCTACTTTTTGGAACATTAAACAAAAAATACATAAAAGTGTGAAAAAAAAATGAACAGCTGATTCTACAGCTGATGCATCGCTACCTTCAAATCTGTAGGTTTGAAGATTTTATTCATATAACCTTCTTACTTTCTGAAAAGTGATCAAGCAAACTTCTATGGAGCCTAGTTCAAGAAGTTTTGTTGATTTTGCGATACTCTAGTGAATTGTTGTTTAATGTTTTTCAATTACCAAACCTCATGGAAATAGCCTAAAAATTTTTTTGTATATTTAACTTCCTTTTATTTAAAAGTGAAGTTTTGATTTTTCAAATAAAATTTTGATACTTTGATTTAAAAGCAAATACAAGTAGATTATTATAATCAAACAAAATTGATGAATTTGCCTGATGATGAGTGGGCAAGCTAGTGAAGCCTTTACCAATAATAAAAATAGACGTAAGCTTCACGACTATAATTCTTAAACGGCTAGACATGTCCCATCGTTAGCCGAGGTCACAGTTAACGCATTAGTTAGAGTTAAAGGAATCTGTTTGCTAAGTTCAGAAGACAAAGTCTGCTTGATTATAATCCTTAAAGGGCACATTATGGCGGTTTTTTGTCACGGGCCCATTTTGTTGTGTCCGTAATTAAAAAAAAACCGCCTTTAACAAGCTTTAAAACGGAGTGGGTAAATCACCGACACTGTTTGTAATTAAAACAATAGTTATTCACATTTTTTTTTAAAATTATTTAAAATTATCTATAACTTTTTTTCATTGGAAGGTTTTTGAAGTTTTGGCGCCATAATTAAAAAAAAATACTCTTCCAGAAAATATGGGTCCAGTTCACCGACGCTACTCGGACCGCTTTCGCCCTATCACCTTTAGAGTAAAAATATAGCGAAGGCATTTAAATCCTGATAAAGAACAAGACACCAATTTTGACGTTTGTGACATAGCTTAGTTTCAGTAAAAGAGGAAAAGAAGTTTTTGAAACCTTATTACAGTCTCCATTTATTTACCTTAGAGTCTTTTTTTGCGGATGAGAAATCACAAAATTACTTCCCCGGCTCTAAGCGGAGCGGCGGGGGGGAGTGTTAGACTTTAACTGACTAAAACCTATCCATGTTCCTTCTTTTGCCCTTTATGTTCCGGGGCCGCGGTTTTTCTTTCGAACAACCCGCAACCCCAGACCTGAGAGCCTTCACATAAAATTTTCAGAAAACTCAAGAGTATTCTATACCGTACGCAATACTTAAGCGACTAGAACTCCATCTCGCGTGCTGAATACTTCTCAACGTAGTACCTACCAACCTACGGTATTGTAAAAGGAAATAGTGTGTGATTATGAATCGTAACAGTCCGCACTAGTGACGCAGAGGAAGCGTTTGGTTCCACATAGTGTTCACAAGAACAATGCGTTTCCCACAGCCGGCGCACCGCACTTACGCTTCCGGTCAACCGAATACGAGACCGTCCATTGATTGCGATTGACAATTATAAATATCTTGTGATAATAAACTTGTAACTTGGCCATCTTGTTGAGATAATTGATGTGGTACTCTTGAGGTGTTATTTGGCATTATTATCTTCATATCGGATCGTATCGGCTCAAATTTCTTAATCAGTGCCTTACTTTTTTTTAAAGTTGAGTACCATTTGCAAATGTATTGCTGGAATACACAGATAGCTGGCGGTCGGCCGCGTCTGATTCTACAATAATCTCTAAATTCTTTCCAACGTGAATACACATGTCCTATTAGTGAAAACCATGGGTGCAAGCTAGTAACAATTTGCCAAGGACGTTTTGTAGTTCACAACTATTTGTGGTTCTCAGATTACTACTGTGGTAAATGAGTTATCCTTACTATAATATTATAAAAGCGAAAGTGAGTTTGTTTGTTTGTTACCTCTTCACGCTTTAATGGCTAAACCGAGTTTGATGAATTTTGGGTACAGAGATAGTTGGGAACCAGGAGACGGACATAGGCTAATTGTTAATTGAAATTGAAAACTTAGCGTTGCTATTACAAATCAATAAGGCGCAAGAGCAAAAACTGCAGGTAGGGTACTGTGTTATACCGAATTTAACGCGAGCGAAGCCGCGGTCAAAAGCTAGTTTACAAATAAATACCAAACCCACATTCGGGAAATGTACACAACAGACACAGCCAAGTGCCGGTACTAACTCCTAGAGCAAATAAATAATGAAATTATCCGTAGAGGAAGACAAAAGATACAATGGATGGACTGTGTGACGGATGATATGGCAAGAGAAGAAGTGTGTGGTGGGATGACGAGTAACGAAGAAGTATGGAAGATAAGCTGCGCAATCCCAAATAATATTGGATAAGGGCAGGAGAATGGCGAATGCTGTTTAAGTGTAAGTATGGCTAGGCGTTTGAGGGAGAGACCCTCAACCTACAACCTATAATTAGGTACTTTGTTTTTTTTTATTTAAAAAAGGTTGTTCCAATCTCGTTACATCAAAAATAATCAACAAGTTGGTGCCAAACCAACTAACCAACCAACGCCGCCAGTCTCTAAGAGACATTACCAATTGACAGCGTTAAGGACTAAGTTTTTGACGCAGCTAATTCAGAAGTTAGTGTCTTTGTTTATTTTTTTTTTATTTATTATATTTATATTTTTTAGGATAGGTACTGATTTTTCTATAAAATAATACCTTAAATACAAACAAAAAATACAGATTAGTTTTGAAATAAAAATATATATGTTAAAGATAAGGAAGTCTACGTAAATTAAACACGAAGAAAAATAAAACGTAAAATCGCAGTGACTTACAGAAATACAGCATTTCGGCTGGAATAGAGACAGTGTATTGTATACTAACTGTAATGACTTAACTTATAACGTAAGCGTTTTAGAAATTGTAAACAAAATATGTATGTCATTTGGGTCTCAGTAAAAAAAAAACCATCAGTGGTTCATGATGTCCTAATGAGGTTACTATGCTACTTTTTGGCAGTATAACTTCGAAATACGCAAGGTCAAAAAAATATCTTGAAATGTTTATTCTCTAGTGTATTATGAGGTCTCATTGTTCAGACGTTTTGACCAATTCATTACCATTTATAATTATTTACGCGTGTCTGCATTATTGTTTGTCTTTTGTTCTAATTTTAAATAGACATGCGCGTTTTTGTCTTTTACGAAAATACTTCGGTCATTTAAATCGTTGCTTTGGGTTAACTTACAAAAGCAGCAGAAGCTGTTAAACACACACACACACACGCAGCCACAAACATACACACACACCCACAAACATACACATAAAAATGTTTTATTCTCCCCGTTAAAAATTACAATTCAGTAATGAATAAATGAAATTATTACATTATTGTTTTTTCAGAAGTTGCAAAATAAGTTGCAGAAGGAGTATTAACCCCCTGAACTAGCTAGCTAACTAGGGTACCTGTATCT
Organism: Ochropleura plecta; assembly: GCA_905475445.1. Classification (NCBI taxonomy): domain Eukaryota; kingdom Metazoa; phylum Arthropoda; class Insecta; order Lepidoptera; family Noctuidae; genus Ochropleura; species Ochropleura plecta. Next base: position 17,263,824 of record FR997723.1, read on the forward strand.
CAGGGTATAGTGTTCAGCTATTTTAGGCATTTTATGACTTTTGTATGACACTGCTTTACAATAAAGTACCATTAAAAGGTTTGTTGGTGAGCTTAAAGATTATGAGGTATGAGTGGTGAATTAAAGGAGTGTGTGCAAGTGATCTGGGAGTGTGTGTGTGTGTGCAGTGTAGTGAATGAAAGTGTCTATGTGTGTCTAAATATAGTTAATACAATTATGTGTGTAATCCACGAAGGCTTAGGCAGAGGTTTACCTAAAAGAAGCTGTGATGGTGAAGCTGTTAAAGTATAGTACAAAAGCAATGGTATTCACCACAATTAGGTTTTCAACGAAAAATTCTGATCGAATTGAGCAAAGTGGTTAATACCGCCAAATCTTTTTCAATTCGTCTTTTTTCAGGAAAGAGGTAAAGCAGGCTGTCGCCATTTTAAAACAGATATTTGCAATAGGTGCTTTAAAACTTGAAAACTAACACAACTGTGATAACGAGGCATATCATTAAGCGTGAGTGGAGGGTAGCAGGCAGTAGGGCATGGTAGGGCACGCAACGCATGTGGCCGGGACGGTGCCGACGCATCTGGTGACGAGGGGGGCGCGGCGGGGGCTAAAATTAGTACCGGAGCGCCACGTGCGCTGCGAACGAGCATCAGTCCGCGCTCAACCACCACGACGACCGGTCGCTCCCGCACACACGCTAGTGTTTACAACTGTAACTTAACCTACACACTCGTGTGACCCGTAAACTGGTAGACCGCGACAGCGGCGGCAGTGACAGTGTTAGCAGAGTGCAACGGTGGTCGGCGCGACGGAGGCTGTGCAAGGCATGTTGATGGCGGGCGCTCTGCCGGCCGAGCCCGAGGGGCTGCTGGCACTGGGCGGGCTGCCAGGCCAGAAAGACACAACCTGGACCAAGTTGTTCGTTGGAGGACTCCCGTACCACACGACCGACAAGAGCCTTAGAGAGCACTTCGCGGTCTACGGCGACATCGAGGAGGCGGTCGTCATCACAGACAGACAGACCAGCAAAAGCAGAGGATATGGCTTTGTAAGTATTTTCAAACAATTATTACGCATTTGACTATTAATTTACCTGAAACTACAACGTAGCTTATTTTCGTGAAACGAAAGCATAATGTGAAACTGAATTGACACGTAAACTTTGAATGCTCGTGCGCAGTCGACTCGTGTCGCTGAAACAGCGACCGTATCGCACAGTTAGCGCGTTATCGCACCTCGCTGCTACCTATATACCTAACCCACCGGCAGCTAAGTACATACATGTACACATACGAGGTGTATCGCGAAATTACATCAAACACGGAAGTTGTTCTACGCAGGTATAAATGTCAAACAATGCCGGTACCTACTGAAAATAGAGGGCACGATGCGCAATGCTTTTAAGATGCATCATCATCGGACGATTTTCGTTTCAGGGCGGCATAGCGTCATATCGGGAAAAACATTTTCTTAGCCAAAATTAGACTTGTCGATGTCATGATCACGTGAGTCGCGAATATATTAGATGGAATATATTACTAGGAATAACACAATTTCTTAATGATCCATCGATACTCTTTACGAATCATTGTGTGAAGAATGAATTGGTTGCGCGGTATAATGTGATGTTTTTTTTCAAGTTATTGGCTATTTCGCTTACACAATTATTTCTAAACAACAGATGCATTGAACGACGTTTTTTTCAATGCAGCTAGTTTAATGTAATAAATTTTGAGGCTTTTTGTTTGGTGCAGCGTGGGGCTCGTGGGAAATGAATCACAACCCCATTTTCAATTCGTGCTAGGGGTGGGTTGGACCCTGAGGGAACACGACGCGTAGCACCCTCGCTGTGACATCCAAATAGCTGTAATAATCGCAATTCATCGTTCGTAACACTTCACTATGTGTTATAAACTAAAATTTCAGTTTCGAAAGTTATTAGTGCTGGTAATAACTTTGTTTAGACGAAATGATTAGTGTTTGCAACGTAATTGATTAATTATTATGCTATTTGTATGAGAAATCAAAAATTAGATTCGGATGTTGATTTTGATGTTTTGAATGTCTTTATCGATGATTGGTTGTTAAAAGGTCATAAACAATTAAAATTGACTGTAGATTTAAGTAGCATAAGGTGCCAGTACAAAATTAAGAACCTGTTTGAAACTAACTTTGACAGTACCTTCTTATCTACTTCATTTCAAAACTGTAGTGACACACATATAACATGACATAGTACTTCCTTTACCAGTTCCACTTAAAACTCGTCTAAGCTGGTGCAAGTCCCTGTGCTCTACATAGCCATTGGGTCGGAGCCGCAGCCGGCTCCAGGCGGGACGTGCCGAAGTACTCGCTCGAAACAAAAGACTGTCATCTGATAGCGTATGGGCTCAACTTGGCATCTAACAACGACGAATACAATAAAACGCGATAGACGGTGAGAAAAAAAAGGAAAAAAATATCTTAAACTAACACCTTCAATGCTTAAATGCCTTTATGCCAGTAATAGCATCAGAAAAACTGTACACCGGACAAGTGCTAGTTTGGCTCGCGCATCGAGGGTTCTGTTTAAACTTGCGACATAAACGTCCATATCTTTTGACTGCATAGACTTAGGGGATTTATTTTTTTACAGCTCCAAGAGTCCACATAGTTAAAAATATGGTTTTTATTAATTTCAACTCCTCGCGATCTTCTGAGCTACGGACCCCTAAAAAGATTTTGTTTATAAATTTTAATTGTCATATTTTGTCGTCAAACCCACGGTATCTTGAACATTATCACAAAGAAACGATCTGTAAAATCAAAATATTATTTCAAAGTAATGCTTCCAAATCTGATTATGAGGAAGTACCTAATCAGTAAACTCTGAAGATACGGATAACGATGTTTAACGACGTGATTATATCTAACAATTGCAATCTTTATCGTCTAATCATATCGCCTACGAAACAAAAATCGTTCTTGCCACAATTACCGTAACAATTAATGTTCTAAAAACTATAATATCATACACCTATACTTACAACAACCTATACATACTTGCAAGAATCAAGGAACTTAAATACAGGAATAACTTGTTAGTTTCTTCAAAATATTACTCAAAACAAACACAAAAATCAATTGACGTCAAGAAAATAATGAAGACGCAAAACAAATTTACAAAATATGAACTAAATAGCTTATCCAGTATTTGCATCAGGAACACTTTAAATGAAACAGACTAATTCATTGATAAAAGACTTGTTGATTGCAGAATGTGCACTTGTTCACTTGTATAAACCCCACTTCCTGTGTAAATGTAATTTCTTTACTTTTGTCTTTGTTTTTTCACAGTATTTTTCCACTTAGGATTGACTACAATATTGCTGAATTATTCCTAAGTGATATTTCTGCCCAGAGGGGCATGCCAGGGCCACAGCCTGCCTGGGTTGCGGGTTGTTCGAAAGAGATACCGCGGCCCCGGAACATAAAGGGCAATAAAAGGAACATGGGTGTGTTTTAGTCAGTACAAGCCTGACACTCCCCCCCGCTCCGCCCAGAGCGGGGGAAGTTATATGGTGATTATGCATCCACAAAAAACAAAAGATATTTCTGCTTTAGCTATAACGTATAGTTATAGCTAAAGCAGAAATATCTTTTGTCATCATCATCTATTTCTTTATGGTCAGCGCAGCTATCTTCTGCTTCCATACTACTTTATAACTCGTAATCTCATCAGCCACCTCCTTTCTTGCCAGACCATCCTTCTCACAGTTTCTGTCAACCATCATACATTCTATTGTATAACGGGCTGGTCCACAACTCCACGTCCAAGTAGCGTATTATCCGTACCTAACGTCTCCTTTACTATTAATCTATTATAATTATTATACTAGCTGTGCCCGGCATGCGTTGCAATCCAATGTTTCTATCTACTGCATGCTATCTCCTTGTTTTTTTAACAACCGTACCTACCTTACCTAAGTACCATACTTTTTTTTCATAAGAACCCTCTCCTAACATTATCCAACACAACAAAAGAAGAATTAGCGAAATAGGTCCAGCCGTTCAAGCGTGACCAAAAGAAATAGGGATTCATTTTTATGTATACAGAAATATTCATTTATTTATTTGTATGAAGTTATAAGAAAGTAACGCGATAGTTCGAACATCCTTGCCAATGAATGCCTCAATCGTTCGTGTGGAACATATTGCAAGTTCTCTTCTTCACGGTCAAAACAAGGTCTTTTATATCAATTTACTCGTAGTATTTTGCCATTTAATGCTATTCATATAATTGAGAAATCTTAAGTTCAAGGGCAGAGTCATTCGAAAGAGTAGCGAGTGGATACTTAATCATTATTGATTTTGAACTTACAAATGCATTTTATCATTAGGTGCAAATATTCATTATTTTGCACTAACTGTGTTATACAATATTCTACAATCATCTTCCTACCGTTTTTTTGCGGATGGGAAACCTTGAAATAACTTCCTCCGGTAAGGGGAAAGCGGGGGGAGTGTCAGAGTTTTACTAACTAAAACCCACCTATGTTCCTTCTTTTGCCTTTTATATTCCAGGGCTGCGGTATCGCGGTATCGAACAACCCGCAACCCCGGACTTTAGACCCTTCGCATAACATTTTCATAAAACTCAAGAGGTATAGGTACCACAAATATCTATATATATATATAGGTACCATACGCAATACTTAAGGTACTAGAATTCCAACTCGCGTGCTGAATACTTCTCAACGTAGTAGCCCTGGCAGGCCCCTCTGCTATCTTCCTGCCGTTGTCCCACGTTATTATGGGGTCAGAGCAATACGTTTTCTCTTTTTAGGGTTCCGTACCTTCTTAGGAAGAACGGAAACCTTATAGGACCACTTTGTTGTCTGTCTGTCAAGACCCTTTATCCCGGAAACGCGTGGAGGTATCGAGTTGAAGTTAATTCCAAATACTGCAGTCCCTCAAAGCTGTGAAATCAACCCTCTAAGTTTACGCGATCAAAAGATATGACCGTTTATGTCGCATTAGCCATCCATTCGAAAAGGGAATTTGAATCTTAAGGGTACTTCCCGTCCAGTAGATAAAGGAAAAAGATATGAAAACTTTAAATTTATAGATGCATCGCAAAACAAATGTAATTACAAACTTAATTGCAGTTGGTAAACTAACAGCGATTTATGTCGACGTATAGGGACAAAAGTTTTCCAAAGGCAAAGTTTAGTCTGCCCTTCAATATAAGTAGTTTATCATTTCGTTAGAGTAATGTTTAGTACTTGTATTAGTTACCGACACGTTTGTACGGAACCCTGGGTGCGCGAGTCTGACTCGCAGCTGACCGGTTTTTTCCTCACTGTCTACAATCCTCACACAATCCAAGAATTTTTCATTGGACTTTTTCTCTCTCTCCATACATCAACTGCAGTATTTTACGATAAGTAGTCAATGATAAACCAATCAATATTTTGATAAAACAATTATTAAAAATAATCATTTACTACCTATATAAATCTACTGTTTCCAAACTAACTTCATAAACACCGAAAATAATATAAAAATAAATCCCACACTCATAAACAAAAATAATAATATTTATTTATTTACTGAATTTGGGTAAATAGAAATCTGAATTACTCGCTAACTTGTATTTGTGTAAAAATAACTTAATAACTCAATAAATGATTAAACTTGTGAGACAATAACAAACTGTCCATTTAAGTTTATTAAAGAGTGTGCGTTGATATGGGCGGACCATGGACACGCCTCCTGTGGCTACGGGCTACGTCGTAGACGGCTAAGGCTGCTATCACACTGGGAAAGAAATGCGTTCTCACTTCTTAATATTTTCTTTTTGTTTGTAAAAATTGGGCTTCAGGCGGAAATCAATTCGGGGTTACGGGTTGTTCGAAGGAGATACCGCGGCCTCGGATCATAAAGGGCAAAAGAAGGAACATGTGTGAGTTTATGTCAGTAAAAGTAGTAATTTGAAAATTTTCCATTCTCAAAAAAGGCGGGTATTTTTAAATTGTTTAGTTTATAGGTGGTATTAAGAATATATGGTAAGTGGGTGTGTTCATTTTATACCAAAACTCTTTCACCTTTTCATCGCCACGGACTTAATATTATCACTAATCCTTTTCAAATGAATTATATTTTGTTTAATCAAATATCAACTTTACATCTGACTTAATTAACATAATGAAAAAAAGAAACGGAATGTCTAGAACTATAGAATAAGTTGAAAAAACACGTGTGTTTGCAATTCAATTTTAAACACTGGGCCGGTAGAACGCTAAAAGAGAACGTAATAAAACTATAGTTAACCCCCCGAAGCACGGAATCGCACTAGGCAGAGATCTAGTGGCCACCTAAGCAATCATCTTTGCACTTGTAGAGATGCGACAATCTCACCACAATTTGTGACACTGAGTTTTTTATTGCGAAGGTCATAATAAATATTTTACTCTAGTGCGGGAATCTAACTTGTATCTAGCCGACGAATATTAAAATAATGACTGTTTTTATCAAGACAATGGACGGTTATTTATTTATATTTCCGCGATTGTGAGGAATATGTCACTGTGGAGTTATAAACATCTAGTGCCAGTGCATTTTTGTTTTTAATTCTAATAGTTTTTAAGGTTCCGTACCCGAGCGGTAAAACGCGACCCATTTACTATGACGCCGCTGTACGTATGTCCATCTATCACCAGGCTGTATCTCATGAACCGTAATAGTTAGAATTTATACAGATGATGTATTTCTGTTGCCGCTATAACAACAAATGTTAAAAACAGAATACAATAAATATTTATGGGACCCATACAACAAACAAGATATTTTTTTCTATTTTTATAGATTATGGTACGGAACCCCTCGTCCGCGAGTCTGTCTCGCACTTGGTCGGTATTTTGTTGCCATAATATGCTTCACAAATGGAAATAATGTTACTGAAGGTTGAGGTGCCCGCAGACTAGCTCGATTATTCCGATCGATAGCTGGGCCAGTTAGCTAACTCCACTTCGTTCTACACGAGGTTATTGTGGTTAGACTCTTCCAAAGCCTAATCTGACAAGTCTGTAGACCTCTTAGCTTGAAAAATGAAGGAATACTAACACGTTCTTGAACACGTTTAGTTAATGCTGTTTAAAATTATGGCTTCACAGACGAAGTCGGAAAAGTAAAAATTTAAATAAGCTGTGCATTCTTGTAATGTTTCACGTAAAATGCATGACGCTCAAATAATTATTCATGTAACATGTAAGTACCTACAGTTGATAAGTCGAACGGTTGAATGTGGATAAGTTGGTTTTGTACCTGTTTCAATGTTTAACAATCAATTTTTTACCATCATCATTATTCATTCTCCTGTGCCCATCCCAATTATTTGTATTTGCGGTTATTTGGGCTCGACGGAACGTGTCTTCTTCCTGCAAACGTCCTGCTTTATAACTAGCCATCTCATCAGACACTTGTTTTTTTGCCATTGCACAGTCCACCGACCGTTTCTTTGGTCTTCCTCTACTTTTAAACCCTGGGCGGGTTATTCATACACAAAACTCTCCTCACGACATTTTCTTAATAGGGTAGTTTAAAAAAAATAGTCCGTCTTTTAGATTATTCAAAAATAAGGGACACGTATTTTTTATTTGTAAATTAGAATAAGTTAGTTACTTGTGACGTCACGCATTGCTGCATTTTTTCGCAACAAGTGACGTCACACGTAACTTTAATGAGCTATAATATATCTTTGTCATTTTTGGTCTAATTTACAAATAAAAAAAGTGTCCCTTATTTTTGAATAATCTAAAAGACGGAGTAAATAGAATGTAATTACTTTGACCCTGGAAACTACCATATAACTCCGCATCAATTTTACCATTAAACTGAAAAAAAAACATATTTTTTAGACTAATAGCTATTCTGGTACCTTAGAATCTCAAAAGCCAGCACTAAAATTTAAATGTTTTTTTTAGCTATGATAATGTTGTTACATCGTCAGTTTTTGTAATGACTACACGGTTGGCGCAGTGGCTCAGCGGTCGACTGCAGCGCTGCGTGTCGCGGGTTCGATCCCCGCACGGAACAAATATTTGTATGACCTGCAGATAGCTGTTCCGGGTCTGGCTGTTTGTGTATGTGAGTTTGAATATTTGTAAACGCTCCCTCGAAACAGGAGAAATAGTATAGAATCTTAGTGTGGGGCAACGTTTTATTAAAAAAAGAAAAGAAAGAAAGTTATTCGAGTAGGAGTTATAGAACATCTTAAACTGTAAATGATTTGCATTTTTGTTACGCTAAATTCTACGTTAGACACATTACGTGGAGGTAATTTTTGTGTGAAATCTAGTCTATTTTAATTTAATTTGTTGTTCAGAGCCTACCTACTAATCGTAATTCCACGAAAACGTTGCTCACGGATGCTTTGTTTTGAGTAAAACGCTATATTTACGAGATGCAGTATCTTTTACTGTTATGATTTATCGTAGGAATCTTGCTGTGGAAGTGTTCATCGCCTGGAATTCAGACCTTCAATAGACCGAAACTGAATAGACTTAAACACTAGGAAGTCGAACTGATGTAGTACCTATATTAAAAACGCCTATAAACTTTTTAAATCAAGTTTATTGAGTGTATCTAATCGTTTTCATTTAAAAAAACACAACCAATTACGAAACGACATGTGCTGTATAACTCGTAGAATTCAAAAAAGTTTGTGTTTGTGTTGCTAAGGAGTTGCTTAAAGATCAGTGCGGCAGAACAAACACACTACCAATCAACTAACTGGCAGTTAGTTCGCTGATAGTATTCGTTATCGCACACCGCACCTAACTACGATTTGTACGGTGTACCAACGTTATAAAGTCTGCACCAAACCTATTCGTTTATTTAATTTATACTTGTTTCTTGATACCGGGGAAATTTACATACAATACCTACTGGATTTCAGAGTTCGTCGAGTATTTCTTGTATATGTGTATGACTAGTTGATGCACAAATGGCTTCGCTCGCTATAAGTTTGGTTATTATCCTACGGGATTGTACTAATAGGATAAATAGTATCCTGTGTGTTATTCCAGACTGTAATCTATATCAGCAGAAGTGCCAAATTCAATCAAGATACGTTTAGCCGTTCCAGCGTGATATGACAAACATCCATCCATCTAAACTTTCGCATTTATAATAGTATAGAAAATATTTAAGTACGAATGTTATAAATCTAATAATAGTGAACCTGCTACCAATACGGATTACTAATGTATATTCAAATGGTTTTTCTCACACATAATTTTGAAACATTTAAAATCTAAATAATGCGATGAAAAGTGAATGAAAGAGATAAATAACAATATTAAGATCAGCTTTGAAAATGTATTTTTGGTGTCATAGGAACTCCTCATTCTTTACAAAGTGTCAGTAGTGTTCTTTACAAATATATTGGAATTTATTTCAACGGTATGTTAATTTCCCACGAAAAGACGGAAATCTAAAAACAAAACTAAAATCATTTGAATTTTGAATTATTCGTAGTTCGATATCTGGAGGTCATCAAGCATTTGCCTTCGACCAACGCTCCAATTTATATTGAACCCTCAGTGTTATATTGTGCGATGCTCAATTTCAAACCTTAAACTAAAGCAAGGGGGACAAGGAAGGTCAATTCGAATTGGTCGATTCAATAGTAGAACCGATGAGGTGGTGACCTGCGGATCACGCATGCATTACAATAGGTAATGCTGGCTCGACGTCATCCTCCGGCGTATTTGTTAGTAAAACGGATTCAATATAAAGGTACAGTTAAAAAGATAGGACTAAGTTTGATATTTGTTTGCAGGTAATAATGGGAGACCGAGCGGCGGCGGAGAGAGCGTGTAAGGACCCGAATCCTATAATAGATGGGAGGAAAGCAAACGTGAATCTCGCCATTCTCGGAGCCAAACCCAGAGGGAACCTGGCGCCAGGTTAGTGACACGCTTGCCTTATCGATATTAAAGATAAGTTACAGCCGGCTACGGGAAATAGGTCGATATAGAGAAGGCAACATGCCATTTGAGTAATCATTTCATGTTTAAATGTAGTATTTTGTACAGAATTGTGTTACACGTAACACTTGTTACAACCTATTTTGGCACCGATAACACACGCTTTGTGGGTTATGGTGTGAACAGTCTTGCAACACATTCTCGAATTTGTTTTAAAGCAAGAAACAAAATAATAATAGTGTAGTTATGTATTATCAAGTAATACTAGGAACAACTGGGTAATATCCGAATGAACAACAGATATACCTACCGACTTGATGAATTAAAAATAACAGGAAATTGCGGTCTAAGCAGTTCAAATATTGGAAAAATATAATGAGTACTAAAAGAGCGTTAGCGTCATGTGATTTTATAAAAGTTTGTCCCGTTCCATTGGTCGAAGGAACTGGAACAGTTGCTAAACGGGATTACCAAATAAAAAAAAATGTCGCTATTATTATGTAAAATTGTCTAAGTGGCCAGTACTTGTGGTAGAAATGAAAGGATTTAAAACTCGTTTATAAGACACGTTAACGGACGAAGAATAATAAAAGACCTGATCATCTTCACTGGCTGTTTGAGTAAGGGTTGTTTAACACGTTAGCTGCGGCACCAATTTTTGCATACTTTCCGTTCCTGCGGCACGAGGTATAATCGGCCCGTACCGTGACCAGACGTTAGGGCGACACGCGGTCTATTAGACCCCACCTCCTTTTACAGACTAAAATCCATTTTCTGGCGCGAAATCAAAGATAAATGAGAATTTTGGTCCTTATTGATATAGACAGTGAATTGATGAACCCTAATCCACCGTCGCCCCGGGATCTGATGGCTAGTTTAGGAATTATTAGCAAAACAAAATATGGGATCTTATACACCTCGTAACGCACTGAAATAGGGCAAATTTTCGCTGCGATTAGTGATGGGAAAAATAATATCGACGTTTTTAAACTGTCTTAACTACGCAAGACTTGACCGATTTTGATCAATTATATCTCATTAGATCGTTTTAAGGGCAAAACCTGGCAAAACAACACAAAGCTATCAAAGGATACATTTTTTTTTAAATAATCTAAATTGTGCTTGAAGGCGCCATAAAGAAAAAAAAACCGGCCAAGTGCGAGTCGGACTCGCGCACGAAGCGTTCCATTCTATACCATTAAGAGGCACCTATTACAGACTTATTATTGGAAAATAATGGATTACGGTTTATGCATAAGGTTTATCTTTCTATTTGTATATGAAAATCTTAATGCGGTTCACAGAATAGAAAAAAAGGCAACCAGAAGTAGAAAAGAAACTGTCCTATTTATTCTGCCTCGGGCTTTAAAAATACAATTATGTGCTCTCCAATCGACGTGATGCACAACACTGGTCGCGGGAAGCTCGCGTTGAGTGCGGTACGAGGTCAGGGGGAATATGGGACGTTTTAGCCTCGTTCCGCACTGCATTAAAATTATATTAATTCAGTGCGGCACGAGGCCTAAGACATCCGGTACCAAGGTAGGTACACCACCGAGTCCGGAACCATTAGTGATCTCAAATATATATTTATCTCTTTCCTACACTGGACCAAACCAAAGCTATGCCATTCGCACGACAGAGAAATTCACTTTTTTGCTTGCCGCACCACAGGGAAGTTGCATCAGGGGTGATTTAGGCCTCGCTTCGCACTTAACGTGTTAACCACAGCAACTCCGAAGCTAAGCTTATCAACGCTCAGCTGTTTGTAAAAGGAGCATTTTTTGTTCGTACAAACGTACACATGATTCTTTTTTGTGCTTTGCCTTCATTTTCGAAGCCAGCGTGTTGTCAACGGGCAAAAAAATGGTGAGATCGCGTCGTGTGTGATACCATGCCTTCGTGGGGGTCAGTTGTACATGTGGGCCGCATTACAATTTATAATATTATCTATGTTAATCGGAACTGTATAAAAAATATAATATAGCTTTATTGTAACTTAGTTTTAAAGCTGAAAAACTTAAAACAATACAATATCCTTATTAATATTATAACAGCAAAAGTCAGTTTGTTTATTACTTTTTCACGCCTAAATGGCTTAACAGATTTTGACGAATTTTAGTGCAGAGTGTGTAATGAGGAAGAAAGAGGGAAGAAAAAGGAAAACTTAGCTTTGCTATCACAATAATTAAGGCGCAAGGGCAAATAGTACAGGTAGCAGGAACCTGCAAATCAGAAAAGGGGAACTGTGTTACTTACCCCAAATTTAACGCGAGCGAAGCCGCGGGCAAAAGCTAGTATTAATACTGTTCTGTAATATAATCTTATAATATAAAATGAAATAAATAGCTACTGTTTTTTTTGGGACACGGGACTGAAAGACAGAATCAACAATGGCGACCACCAGAAAAGCGCCGAGACAATGAAGCTCCTTTGGCACCTTTAGCTTTTCTACCCCTCAGCTTTCCTTTTCTGATTAATTTCATTAAAGAATCCAAGACAGTTCATTTTTTAGGGTTCCGTAGTCAACTAGGAACCCTTATAGTTTCGCCATGTCTGTCTGTCCGTCCGTCCGTCCGTCCTCGCTTAATCTCTGTGACCGTTAGCACTAGAAAGCTGAAATTTGGTACCAATATGTATATCAATCACGCCGACAAAGTGGTAAAATAAAAATTGGAAAAAAATGTTTTATTAGGGTAGCCACCCTATATGTAAACTATGTAAAGTGGGAAGTGATTTTTTTTTTAATTTCAACCCTAATGTGTGATATATTGTTGGAAAGGTATTTCAAAATGAATAGGGGTTTACTAAAATCATTTTTTGATAATGTCAATAATTTCGGAAATAATCGCTCCAAAAGTAAAAAACAATGTCCCCCCCCCCCCCTCTAACTTTTGAACTATAAGTTTAGAAAATATGAAAAAAATCTGAAAAGTAGAACTTTATAAGGACTTTCTATGAAAATCATTTTGAACTTGATTGACACAACAGTTTTTGTACAAAAAAGACAAAAAGTTGTACAAAATAATTTCCTCCTCCACCTTTAAACTCATAAGTGGGAACACTTATTGTGACGGACGGGAAACTACGGAACCCTACACTGAGCGTGGCCCGACACGCTCTTGGCCGGTTTTATTGAATGGCTTCTTGCAGGTTATCCTATAAGGTCGTTATCTGCTTAACCGGTCTATCCTGTGGATGACTTGCATTTAAGGCCTCCAGCCAGGGGAAGACAGTTCAATGAAATTGTTCCTCTGAGACTTAATAGTTATCTTTATACTCTTGCCCTATTCCCAATTTATTTGAGGTGGACGCCGTAAGTTGTCTTCTTCCTATTTCTTCTTATCTATCGTCACATGCTTTCTAACCATATTATCTTTCAAGAGCATCGACAATGTCTTCGGTCTTTTCCTACTCTTATAGCCATACATAACACGTACTCGAAATGTTTCCAACGTCAGTTCACACAATAGCAATGACAAATTAATTTGAATATCGCTACAATAAATTCTACAACACCAGCAAAGAAAGAAAGTCTGTAGTGAAGAAAGAAGTCTTCACTGCTTTTTCCAAGTTGCACTTTCATTCAGTAACATATTCATTAACCCTGGAAGGACTCAGGCTTCTCTGTTCGCTGATCTTTATAATTAACTAACTGGTACCTGCGGCTTCGCCCGCGTGATGATGAAACAAAAAGTATCTTATGTTTTATTCCAGACTATAATCTACCTCTGTGCCAAATTTCATCAGGATTCGTTCAGCCGTTTTGACGTGAAAGAGTAACAAACATCCATACATCCATCCATCCTCACAAACATTGGCATTTATAATATTACTAGCTTCCGCCCGCGACTTCGTCCGCATGGCATAGTTACTTTGGGCTAACGCTGACGTTAACCCGCGTGATGATCGAAAAAACAATATCTTTCTCTTCCCTTTTCTTCCCTCTTTCTCCCCCTTATCTCACTTTAAAAAAGAAAATTAGTCTATGTCCGTCTCCAGGGTTTTCAAGTTACAAATTCATCAAAATCGGTTGGGCCATTTACGCGTAACAAACAAACAAACTCACTTTCGCTTTTATAATATTAGTGAGGATAGTATGAAGTTCGAGTGAATCGGTTTCCATCCATCTAGCGAGGCCGCATCATCGCTTCACATCAGGCAAGTTGCAACCTAAAATAGGTTAGCGTATGGCCGCAAATCACCTCGCTTAAAAAAAATGTTTTTTATGTAAAATTATGTATTTAATTACCGCTAAGGCACAAGTGGGTCGTTTTATTTATATCGTTTGATTAGTTCACGATAGCGATCCGATAGCGAGTGCTCTGATATCAATTTATTTAATGTTATCTTTGAGTGTAGTGAGGTTAGTATTAATAAAGTGCCATTATATGACAACATTCCATCGTCCACAGACAAGATTGTGGTCAAGAGTTTGCTAACTTAGAAGGTCACAATTCCTCATTTCAACATTGTATAGTGATTCTTCCGGAAGAGTCACTTCATTCCCAAAGAAGGTAGATTTACACAGCATAATGTAGGATAAATAAAAAAAATAAAGGATATGGCATAGACAATTAAAATAAATAATATTCTCCATGGGGGCATTGCATGGTAATCGGAAAAAAATGTATTTCAATCCCAACCAAAATGAATGGGACCGGTGATTTTTTTCGAACATGCTGTATAATATTGACCTAAAAACAAATAAATAAATAAAGAAGGTCATAAGAGTCGCCATCGACTAAAGATAACGTTTCCGAAGAAAGTAATTTAACTTCATGCTTGAGCAACGAATTCTGAAAACAATCAATTGAATGATTGCAATTCGTTGAAATAAAACCCTCCTGAAATAATTTATGTTTGTATAAAGTCTACTATCACAATCACATCAAGCAACGTAACTTTAATCGTCTATAAACTAATAAGCGACGATGGCATTAATTACATTTTATTGCGACTCCCGCGGTGACGTGTCGAACACAATAGTGATTAGTACAAGCAACCTCACAGGACATACTAAAAATAGCTAAAACGCAACAAACAAATTGAACTTTAACTGGACACTTTAAAGTATTAATTTCAAAAGCCTTGTTTAAATATGTATCGCTGACGGTTGTACCGTGGAATATGGGGAGCGATCAGCGTTCTGCCCTCGCCGGAAGTCCCTAAACGCTCGGAAACGGAAGTGCTCGGTATACCCGGCCGCTAATTGATTGCGCCCCACGGACACGCACCGCAACCCTTGCAAGGTGACATACTGTACTGTAACCTTCGCCTGATCTGCATCTACATTCTTGGTACAATAAAAAAGTGTCCGGTAAATTAATGAAAAAGCTACATAGTTCACGTAATTACAATACTTTTACCGAACGGCATGTTTGATCGATCGATACGTAATTTATCATGGTTCGTAATTCAGTCGGCAATTTAGACTAATGAGGGTACATCAATTCGTAGGTGAAACGTACATACCTACCGTATTGTCCTCACAATAACCATACAAAAAGCCTTCAGCATAAGTTTTGTTGTCACGCCAGCATATTTAAAAGAATTGCTATTAATGGACCTATCGTTCTGCATCATAGCATCGGATATGTAATATTATCTTCATTATGAACTGATAATGGTTACGTACAACTCATTATTATATGCAATAATAATTGATTACAATAGTTCCATTATTATATTGTTGTAGACACAAACATTTTGGTGACTTTCTATCAGTTTCAGTTGTTTTTGTTTTGAATGCACAAAATGTTGGAAGACTGTCGTAGTCGTTTAATTTTTCGCACGCCTCAAACTTTACATGAATGGCACAGTTTCATTCATATAATCAAGGTACCCTTATTGCAATTTCTCTAATCAATTCGTTCGGGACGAGTGCAGAACACATTGGCAGAGATTCAACGATTCACCACTTAAACCAATTTACTATAACCGACCATCGCATGGCTTGGAGGCGACTAACATGAATGACATAGCATAATGAAACTTCCGCGCGTACGCAATCAACAATACCTTGATAGCAACTCATGCCACATATAATTTTATGCAAAACAACCATTACGGTTACCAAGTGATTGCAGTACAAATTGTACCACCATGATAATTTTGTAGTTTATGAGATTTATAAAACGAACGTCACATTAAACAAAACGGCTAAACTTATTCTGAATTGTCCTATATGTGTACATTCTATTGGGTAGGTAACCATTTCATGCACATTAATAAAACCTGATAATTAGAACGACTTCTTGCAAAAGCACAGCTGATTTATGCATACAACGTCCAGATTTCTAAATATTGAACGGCCGTTACAAAAAACCAGTTCATTGACGGTCGGAACAGCTGATCGTCGAGTCTTTGTCAGATGTCTGAGAAAATTAAAGAGCGAACGAATGGATCCGCATCCTTGCTACAACAATGTTCCCCTGAGGTCGCGGACTCGCGGTATTGTTCGATGTGTCGGGTAGTGCACACATTGAAAACAGTTGCGCGGGCGCCGCGGGGAGCGGGCGGGGTAGAGGGGTGCTACACAATGGGTGCGGGCGCGCATGACGAGACACCTGGTTCGCTGTACCGGCTGCGCCATATGCCACGCTCCTGTGATATGCGCGCGCACTATGAGTGCGTCCGACACGCGCGGCAATCGCAGCCCTGCGTCATCAGCACTAGACTAGAATCTTCAAATTGTTGGATTTCATCCGCATGTTTACGGCTGTCTACGTTTGGTGTTCGCACTTAACATAATAAACATAAAATTTAGAAAACGGAATAAAAATCTAAATGCTCCAATAAGTTGATCTGTTGAAACTTTTATAGGGTGTTTTTTGAGATAAGCGCTTGTAAAACTGTCTGTTTTACGGGATCGATGCAAATCAAGAATATTTTTGTAAACATAATCCAGTTTTTATAATAACTAATAACGTAACTTTTTAAAATCGCGCTCACAATGTTCTTCGGAATTATGTTGAAGATCAGAAGTATTTAGGAGGTAGTAACCCAAAACCCCTACTGCTGAAAGGCCAGTGAACATCTTTGGGTTGTCAACAACTATCATTACCATTACTTCAACGATTGAAAGCATGTGCGCTCAAATATTTGATTCAAACAGTTTAGTTTTAGCTCACCACTGGAAACAGTGCTGGAAACGCATTAAATCTGCCGCCGCAGAGCCTGTTTAGTCTACATTCTGTGTCTTGTAAAATTGGTTTATACACAACGCCTGAGCCACACAAAGTTTATTTACGTAGCCCTTTAAACGTGCACCTTTATACTGATACGTTGAAATAATATTCACAGTCTGTTGACCGTACGCACATTCGAAACAGTCGAATTCTTATCCCCTTAATCTAGATTAGGTTTACATGCTTTGAAAAAAAAAATGACCGTTAGCTAGGCCGGGTTTAGTGAGACCGTTTTGTCCTCAAATAATGCGAGTGCAACGTTATGGCCGCTACCGTTACAGAGGGGCTGCGATCTACCCAAAATGAAATGCAAGCGCAACGCATTCAGTGTTGCCGCGTGAAAACACAACTGGCTAAAAAACGTCGGGACTTTTTTTTTATAGTTCACAGATTGAAAAGGAAGAATTTAAATTAATGTACACATTGTCTCCTCCATTCTACTAGTTAATTTTTGGTATTCATGAGGATTAAGGAAACTTATTTTTTTAATAAAACTAGTTTGCTTCAAGTTGGCACAATTTTGGTTTGGATTTGGCCGTAATAATATTTTTTATGGAAATCCATTCACGGGGATTGATGGAGGCGTAACGGCTTGTCTGTCTTCGGCGCCCGCGCATCTTGGCTCGCGCCAAAATAAATAAGCAAGCTGAACGCGTATGTAGAAGTAAAAGGAAATGGATATACATGGTTATATAGTTTCATGTCCTACACATCATACGACTATGTTACTTTTTCAAATTCAGAGTTCCATATTCAATTAATGACAAAGGTGAAGTCATTTACTCGTCCTTTGTGAATGTTTCAAGAGAGTTAGTTAAAATGACGGCCATGTTTGTGTTTGATAAGGTGTTTTTGTACAATATAAAAAGAAAAATAGTAATGATTGAGGTGTTACATTGTATCGCGGCGGTAGGTATATTGTTTACGAACATACATAATGTACACGTTAACTGTTGCGGTAAGAAATTTGTGTAGCCCCGTTTCTAAATACGCCGTAGTGGTTGCAGCCAATGGGCGATTTCAGCGGGCCTGGCGTCGATTATGAAAACATTGTTAAAGTTTTATTATATGGGCGTGTTGATGAAGGCCGAACGGGCCACTTGTCCAAACACACGAAGCGACACTATGAATTATTGAGTGGAACGAGCAGCGCACTAATCGATTCACACCTGTCTATGAAAGGTACCCAATCGAAAACATTCGACCAACGTCTTGAAATATTACAGTTCATTACTTAATTCCATCACGTAGGTATAGGAATTGTACCTGAAACAAGACTGTAACGTGAATCATTTATTCCTCCAAGTTCTTATCATACGTACTTTTGGGACTCACATGTGGGAAAAGCACTAAAACGATTTTCAGTGCGTGAAAAATATAGAAAACCCGCTATAAATACATACTTAAGTCTAAAGTTAGTAAAGCTACAGAGGCACTGGTGCTGCTTGAGTTAAACAGTGAGCATATGAGACATCATTGATTAATGTATAGCTTGGCCCTTTGCTGTGTTGGGAAGGGGTTGTCCCTGTGTTTGGCATTGCAGGCGGATCGCGTGCGCCGGGCGCCCTTCGCTTGTGCATTACTTATGCATGTGCCCAAACCCCCCGCAGTGGCCAGCACACCCCAGCGACTATTTTTATTTAGTCTTTGGGATTTAGGCGATGAATGCACTGATGGGTTCGCACGCGCCGCTCACTAACAATCGATATGGCGCACACTCAGTTCATTTAATTAACCAAATTTTCTACTCTTATTCTTACTCTCTTTTTCTTTCTTTTTTTTTGTCTCAATACACCCTTGTATTGAGACAAAAAAAGTGCTTCTACAAAAAAAACAATCATTTAATTCTTTAGTTAAAGGATACGTATATTTCATGTTCATAAAGAAGTAGAATCATAATTTCTAAAAAAAAATAGTCTTTTTTATATTATCTGTATTTATGTAAATAAACAAAATATGAAAATAATATTTCTACACAATTAAAGACAATAAATCAAAGTATTGATATATTTTTCAGAGGACTTTTTGATGCCTATTTGAGGTACTAGATACCATTTGAAAAAGGCATTTTTTCAAAACAAGATGTTGCGAGCCCCTTTAACCAATTTTTCAACTACTGTGGTGATTTTAAATAGACGTAAGAGTGATGAGATTGTTTACTTACAGCGAGATGTACGAGTTAACTAATGGCGTTTTATACGATGGCGAGCGTCGTGAATTGTTTAACGTTTGAATACAATGCACTTTTATTACATAGTTTCTGCTTATAGAAGTTACCCAAATATTTAAGCGACTTCTTTTGGGAGCTGTAGCTGCTTCTTTGTAAACGAACGGTTTTTTAAATAAAAATACAAATAGGGTTTCAAATAGGTCAACTTTAACGTAATCCTTTTCAAATAGGTTTTAAAATAAGTAAATTTTTACGTAATCCTCAATGATCTTAAAAAAAATATATCAGTCGAGTAATGAAGTTTTATAAAATAACTAAAGACCTGCGCCAGCTTCGCACGGGTGCAATGTAGATACTAATATTATACTAATAAACCTTCCTCTTTGCCCACACTATCTTATGAAAAAAAACGCATCAAAATCCGTTGCGTAGTTTTAAAGGTCTAACCATACATAGGGACATACAGACACATACTACATAGTATAAAACAAAGTCGCTTCCATCTTTACACCTATACGTATATGTATTGTAGTTTTAGTATCATATCTTCAAAAAGCATAACCACAAATCGATACGAAGCGAGCATCGGTTATAATTGTATGAAGCGAAGCCATAATGGTCAGCCAGTGCGGCGGTCGTGTGGATTGTGATACGATCTCGCTTCACACCAATAGTTACTATCTTTGTTTTATTGCAACGGAAACCTGTAATTACACAGTATCGCTTTGATGTGATTTTGAACGTAAATCAGAAGTGACACTTTTATTCGTGTAATTCTTTAGAAAGATATCCTTCCACGTGTTCGTGGCACTCTTATGGTAGGCATCTAGGTCGTTTCGCCGCTTTCAGGATCGGTGGCGCTGTCTATCTCTTGCCACCCATTGTGTGGACAGTTTTGACCAGCGGTCATCGTGCCCACGGCCGACGTGACCCACCTGTAAGGTATTTGTGTCTACTTGTCTCTATGTGAGCAATGCGGGTAGACGTTATATGAATAAACCAGTCAGCTATCCATCCCGGTGTTTAATTGACGTCCAATTTGGCGACGAGGTAAAAATCGAATCCTAATTGTGCAACGTGCTAAGAATATTCTTATTAACAATGCCGATCGGACGATTAGAACCATTTGACATTAATTCTAAACCCGGCCGTCATATATTCGTCGTGTCCAAACAATACATACTTTTAAATGAAATTAAAGAGGAGTTGTGTGTACCGTTGCTGATCACAGTTGTGGGTGAAACTACTTATTCCCTTAATGTGGAACTTGTGTGCCCTGGTGGATCCGGAGACAAAGGCATTTGACGAATTGGTACGCTTGGTGACCGATTATCTAGAACCACAGAGATCGGAGATCGCTGAGCGTCACATGTCATGTTTCGCTTACGTACACAACGTGCAGAATAAACCAGTCAGTTCTCCATCCCGGTGTTTAATTGTCGTCCCACCACTCATTTAAGACTAGCAGCCATCTTGCCAGCGTCCACTATGCCCTGTATTGTAACGCAGCGCGGTGTTACGAACTTTGTCTTGGCTGTAGGTACTTACGTCGTTTTCTTATTTTGGGGTAGAAATGGATGCAGGTTAACGACTGCTAAGACTGCGTTTGCGTTTATTTCCGTGACGTGTTTCTGCCATATAATTAATTTGGGTAATTTAATTTGTTTCAGGATTAATTTGATTCTTAACTAAAATTACATATTCTTGGAACAAATTAGTACGTTGATTAGTTATACAGGAGCATAAAATATCACGCCTGTTTTTCTTAAAGGGTTGGGCAGCGGTACCTACAGTCTCATTTTGCAAGTTAAGTCTAATCTATTTAATAAAACCATCCAAGTGCGAGTGCGACTCGCGCACCGACGGTTCCGTACAAACTTACGACATAAACGGCCATATCTTTTGACTGCATACATTTAGAGAGTTTTATCACAGCTCCAAGGAACTATTGACTTGAGTCACACACACACAGTTTTAATTTCAACTCGAAAACTCCACGTGTTCGCGAGATAAAGGGTCTTGACAAACAAACAGACAACAAAGGGTTTCTATAAGGTTTCCGTTTTTTCTTTTAAGGTAAAAAGCAAAACCAAATTATAGGAATTCACCAAAAAAAATAAACGTTTCATTCGGTGATTTTATTCTAGCCATCTCATAATGTTCCTAGTTATTTTCCAGATATTTGGAAATTCACAGTGATTTCGAAGTAAAGCAGATTTAGTGCGCGCACAGATAAATTAATTTGCGACGTCGGCGTCGTCGCCACACTAATAACCTCGAAGTTGTTGAACGCCGTCCAAGTATATAGCAGCGTCTTCCGTATCGTGCGGATGTGTGGCATGTGGCCCAACAATCTTAGTTAATATATAGATACAATATTTTTTATTATGTATGTCGTGTTAGCCCAGAGGTTGTGGGTACGCCTGTGGGTTCAAATCCGGACAAATACCAATGTGACTTTTTCAATTCATACCTACATGTGCTTTCTAAAGTTTATCTAAGACATGACAGACATCTATAAAGGAGAACATCGTGAGGAAACCTGGAATTATCATTATTAATATAAGTCTGAAATCGCTAATCCGTCTTGAGCAAGCGTGGTGATCAATGATCGTGCCCTTTCTGTATTAGTGCACAGAGGTGGGACTGTTATAGGCCGGTATTATTGTTATATGTACACCATACAAATTACAGGGATTACAGTATAATCACATCACACCCACAAACACACACGTCACACCATCTTTGTTTATCATATTGCTATAAATACTTTGCAATTTTTATGTATGTCTATTAATCTTTCCCATCGGAATGTATCCGACACCATTAAACCAATTCGATGATTGTTTAAAAATGTGATTACTTTCAACATTAGTTATATTTATGCGCTGAAGGAAACTTGTACGGTAGAGCAAGCGTAGGTAGCTGGCTTGAAACAGTTTACACTCCTAGCATCGTGCAGTGACCCCAGTTCACACAGGAACACTTCACTGTAGTGGTTCCGTTCCCTTTGTCACCATCTGAAACACGATCCCCGTCCACGACTTCCGCACGAAGCCCTTCGATCCTTCGATAATCCTCCTACACAACAGATTACATTTCTAGTTTCACTTTAAACCATTTAGAGCTCGTTTCTCTTTATTTTATTTTAGTTGCTAGTCTACAATTTTCGCCCAGAGCTGATGATCCTCAAAAGATGGACGTGGAGCTTTCTTCGTGTCTTAATTATTATTTATGTATAACAGCTGGCGTGCAGAGGTTGGTCGGGCGAGGCTGAGTCCGTCCGGCGAACGACGCGGTTATTTATAAAACAGAGTTGCGTCTCGTTTTGTCTTCGGCGCGCTCTTTATTTTGTCTAAATATACGCAGTTTTGGGAACGTCGTCGCGGCCGACTCTGCCGCGACATCAGCTTTGGCATCGGGCCAGAACCTCATCTTTCCTCACCAGCTTATCTTTTGTCGGGACCTACAAAGCATACCTAACTAGCAATTTCATGTCTGGGATATCTTTCGGCTTCTCTTAATAAGTGACTGAACTGGAAAAGAAAGATATGACTTGAGTTACAAAGAACAAAAACACTTAACTCGCGTAAATAGAACTGGTTGGTAGTACTAGGTGATGTGAGAGGAAAGACACGTTGGCCGTAAAAACCGCCGTTGGCTCATACGCGCACGTGTTTTGTCCAAAAATAAGTGTCCAGGAACTGAGGTCGCGACGGAGAGGGATGTTGGTAATAAATCGCTCCCGGTAATCGTCTACAGCATCGCGAAATAGGTGGTATCAGATTGATGGTGGCTATGTGTTGCAGACGACATCGGTCAGATCAAAGGCTCGCTAAACACAAAACCGTGACGGCCGCGAGTCCAACACGGCCAGTTTGGTCATACGAAACTGGGCCACAACACATCTAGTTCTATTCTCGTACCGATAAACTAGCACGACATATTTATTGTACAATGTATTCATGAAACCGTGTTCATAATAATGAGACGTTTTACTTTAGTTTATTGGGAATGTTTGGCTGCTCTAACACATTTCTTATTCCTAAATCTAGAACTCATAAACGAAATAATTACACTGGGAGATGCTTGGATTATTTGAAATTTGACATTTCTAAGCGCTATTTGTACTTATACATTGATATGTTTTGATAATGTTATAATATACAAAAGTTAATGGCATTGAAAATACGTGAGTACATAATGTCGAGTCGAATGCCTACATATAATAATACCCTCTTTCTATCCCGCTCAGACCGCGCGCGTCTAAAATCGTATTTCCGTAGAATCCTTACAAGCGACGTTAAGCACTTACTGTCGGCTTTGCAGTTCGACGACCTGAGCTCCAGAAGACGTCCTGAAAACAAAAAAGAACTCGCACAGGAATCCAGACAAAGCTTTATTCGTAACACCCACACACATGACCGAAATATTTTTCGTAAGGACCCATGACTAATTATACCTTCCGAAATTTTGATTGCTGATTCATTTTAGTTTTAGCTTCATACCGTGTTTGTACTGCGTCATATTTTGTTCTACATTGTTGTAAATAAATTCAACTGTTTGCCTTTTGTATCGTATTTGACAATCGATTACGACTAAAATCTATCTGGGTCACATATAAGCAACAAAAGACCATCGCGCTACATTCAGGCCAACTAACAATGGACATAAAAGGAAAGAGAAAAAAATTAATGAATCAAGATAAGCTTTGTGGTGGACAGTGGTTCGACCTCGGCCGTCAAATGGCACCGCATCGATCGAACAAATGCGGTGGCACATCACGCGCACTGTACGGCACGCGATTAGCCCCAGACTTCACAGCCGATCAGCACTAGTTTTAATATCTATTGTGATGGACATAAAACCGCCAGTTACCAGATTCTGCATTTATGATCAAACAAGATTCTAATGACTGCTTAGCCAAGGGTAAACCTTTGCTCGAACTCAAACCATTTATTGCAATTAGACCTTTACCTACAGACACTTTTGAATGTCAGAACAAAAGGATGAAATAGTTACAGGACATAGTAACTGAAAGTGAGTGAGTGAATGTAGCCCATTCCAAAGCGTCAATTTACGCTTCAGATCTGCACTAGTTTTAATATCTATTGTGATGGACATAAAACAGCCAGTTACCAGATTCTGCATTTATGATAAAACAAGGTTCTAATGACTGCTTAGCCAAGGGTAAACCTTTGTTCGAACTCAACCCATTTATTGCAATTAGACCATTACAGGGACTTAAGAATGTCAGAAAAAAAGGATGAAATAGTCACAGGACATAGTAACTGAAAGTGAGTGGGTGAAAGTAGCCCATTCCAAAGCGTAGATTGATAGAAAAGAGAAGAATGGGACATAAACTCTTTTCGCTGCAGGCAACAAAATGAATGTATGAATGTTTTACACTTCAGTAGCTCAAACATGTTGGTTTTACGCGTGAAAATAGTGATCAAAATGCGATTTCGCTCATTACGTAGAACAAAGTAACTTGATTGTTTTAATCAAGAGAGCCTCATTGTCATAATTACGTTCGGAAACTAGTAATAACATAAAATTTAAATTGTTTGTATGTAAGTTTTGGATTTCTAATTAACAATTAGCAGTTAACACTGATATTAAACTTGTATAAATAATTATTTCTAGTTTCAACAATACTAAAATTAATACACGGGCGCTGTTTCAGAATGCGCTTATAAACGCTACTTCAATCTATTCCTCTTCAGTGTGTTATCTTGGTTAGGCATTAAGCACACGAAAAATAAAAGATCATAAAATAATCTTTAGCTTATGAATATCATATTATTATGGTATAAGATCCTGGGACTTGTAAAACATGAAATACACTCTGTTGCGTGATGTGATCAGATTAATAACTATGTGTTCGCTCGCTGCTTAAGTGAAAAGTTTTGTGTGTTACACGAGAGCAAAAGTTTGCATCTCGTCCCTTTGAATCCCTCGCTACGCTCAGGATTCTACTATAGAATCTTTCGCTTGCTCGGCACTCAAAATCAGCACTCGCAGTCAAAAAATGCTTTACTCTCTTGTTGCACGAATAACTATTATTAAATCTAATCACATTACCATAAATTGTCAAAGTAGCCAATGCAATATCTATCAGTGTTGAAAGTAGCAAGGTCACTACAAGTACTCCCACAGCAAGCGAACCGCAACACCATCCGCAGAGGCTGCGGATGTGATCCACTGTAATCACCGGTGAAATTTCGCCACACAATAGCAAACTTATTTACAGGCCGGTAGAGGTTACGCTCTTCTGAATATTAACCATTAATCACAGATTATGATTCAAACACACAATTACTGTGATTGCTCATTTCCTAAATATGACATATCATTTGGTTTTCGAAATGTCTAGGCCATGAAACAAACGATCCGTAATAAAAATCGCTGGTAACTAATACTAAATGACACCAGGGAAGTGCCGTCAATTTGGCTACCTCCAACTAGATGGAAGCTGCCTTTGCGATCGTTTTGGTAACGTACATTGGCCTGTGCCAAAGTTCGAAAGCCATTTATAGCGAGTGTTTGTCGTCTTCTTGTCAAGCGGTATGTCCATGGATGCCGGTGCCCGGGCGGGCGGCGAGCGACCAAAATAGACGCCGCCTCGCGCGACTTAACAATGCAATAAAAAGAAATTAACAGTGACGTTCCCTGCGCTAAGTTGACTCGCATGTCATTTGGATGTGCTCCAATCTCTTCGAAATATATATTAGTTTGACTTCGCTCTAGCCACTTCCGCTAAGTGAGACTGAAAATAACGTCTTCACGAACATTAATGACAATGATGAAAGAGTGATGTCGTCTCTAAAGTTTATTTTTTAAGAATTTCCTCGTCTCCTATTTTTAAGCCAATGAAAATAGGTACCCATATAATGCATCAAATAGTAACTAAGTTGTATTCTTTCCAGGTTTCGGTTTGGCCGCAGCAGCTGCAGCGGGTGTCCGTGCCGGCTACCAAACGGTCCTGCCTTCGCCGTATGGGTAAGTACCCCGTCGGCTGGTTACATCTGTACCATATCTGTATCATGTATCAATGTTCAGTGGTTCAACACTTCGATATTTGCCAGCACTAGCGGCGCCGCATGCCGCTCTGAATACATCTCACGAGACAAAAATCAGACGTACATTATTCCAACTTAGATGCTGTCGGAAAAGCTCGAAATCTTTTCTTAGATCAAAGATCGGATAAGATAAAAATAAACTATCTTTTTATTTCACAATTATAATCATGTACGTGCGTTTGTAATGTCAACGATTAAGTAGGAACTTTCTTTTGAAAGATATATTGTTATGGAATCAAGTATTTTCCCAACTTCCCATTACAAAAACACGTACTTTTCTCACGATGTAGGTTTGTTATTGAATCATCTTCTTCAAGACAATTGCGAGGAGACAGTTTTTAAGTAACGAGATTCATGAACTACGAAATATAGGAAGTGATTAGCTAAGGTCCAGGGTGATATCGCTTGGCAGTATAAATATAGTTTGCTGACTTTTGTCTCGGTAGATGAGGCGAGCGGCGTCTCCTGACGGCTAGCGGCGCGGCGGCCGGCGGACCACACCTAGACTAAATTACCAAACATTTTCACATAGGTATCTATGGCAAGCGTGAGCGTGAGAGTGGATTTTTTTTCGTTTTGGGTGTGAATTAGTCGATTGGGTTTTTTAATGTTTACGTTTTACAAAGCTATATCAGAGCATGGGCGGCGCCGGCGGCGACGTCCTCAGTCGCGGGCGCCGCCCACCGCCGTCACACTTTACGCATCGTTCTCGACACTCAATGTTTTCTTTACTTTTATGTTTTATGCCGTGTTCGTGTAAGATTTTGTTGATTTGAATTGAGTTTTGTTGGTGGTGGATTTCGTTTAATACACTTACTAAGTAATTGTGTAGGTGCGGCGACGGCGGGTGTCGAGGGCGCGCTGTGTGTGCGTAGGTGTGAGCGCGCTCTCGACGGGTCGCCGCCGCCGTCGCCGACGCCGTCGCCGCCGGTGCCGCCGTGCTGTCTAACATGCATTCGATACAACGCGGCCTATCCGTGCCAACCTGGCCCTGCACTCATCGTGTCCCGGTTAATTACATATTGACGTGAAGCTCGATCGATGCTGAACCAGGGCCACCACGCCAACACAACTGTCCATATATTATTCAGTGACACTCTTGTTTTAATGGAATATAATCAAGTGAAAGCTTTAATCGAATTAACGCATTTATTTCCGTTACCAATCGAATTCTGTTTAACTGTGGCATTTGGGAGATCGGTGTACATTATTTGTTAGTCTCTTCGTTACACAAAATGTCAAAATTATCAAGTACGCAATGTTGCTTGCGATTGATTTGGTGACCGTAGACTAATGGTATTACAATTATGGCTAAGTATGAAGTACGCACTAAAGGACCAATACGGCCTCAAAGTGAGTGAGTGTGAGTCTAAATTGAACCTACCAACAATGTAGCGTATGAAAAGCAATGAGTATAGGTAAATTAATAATTCATTGCTGTAGGCAAATCGTTTAGAAATAGTTGTAAACTATTTTATTATGATAATTAAGAAGCTTAGTTTTAATTATTCTTGCGGTAACTTCTTGCATGTAATTTATGTACTTAATTATTATTTACTTTCTCCGAGAAACGTTGAAAGTGGCATTGGAACTTAAGATCCTGTACATCCTCTATTAGCTATCAGTCTAGTATGTGGTTGTGTTTTGTATTTTAGTAGATGTGTCAGCGCGGCTTGTGTGAGTATATATATGCCAGTTTTAATAATGCTGTTTGTTTTCACCTACTACTACTATATTTTTTCTCTCTTCATAGTAGATAATTATATTAACTCCGGTATCGAACGTTTAAGTAAACTACGAAGCCACGTGACGTAGCTATGTGATCGTAGAGGACAGAATGATAATGCTAGTTGTATAATAGATTATTCTTGACGTACATTTGTACTGCTTATCTACCAACGTCAAGTAGGTATTTAGAAGTATAGCAGTAGACCACAGGTGGGCGTAAATGGCGGGCGGGGCGTGGATGCGGGCGTGGACCACGCATGCGTATTGCCTCCGATCCCTGTACCATACTAATTCAGTCGAAATAGAACAAACAACAGTCAGTCCGTCTCTATCACATCTCATATTGGTAGAAAAAGACGAAAAATTGCATCAAAAGTGATGCGGTGCTTAATAGTCTGGATGGAGAGAGCCCTCTAAAATCGCTGACGCAGCTCGAAGTGAATTCAAGTTGCTCTTGAAAAAACTTGGCTGCCTTCAAGCAAATTAAGCAGAATTGGCACTTTTTATTCATGAATTTTTGATTTATTTCATTAAAACGCTGATATCGTATTTTTTTTGGGGTTTAAGTTACCTTAATGTCACTGGCTCAATTATCTAAATGCTATATCTTAGAAAATTATATCCTGTTTTCGAAAAAGGACATTTTAAAGAAAATGTTTAATGCCATTAAATTTATTACAAGGTTAGCCCGCGCTTGTGGCAAAGAGACATTGAACAAACAGTAATGCACAAAATAAATCCAACTATTCCTCTGAATTCAAAACATTTAGGTATTATTAGAAATTTTTCTCTCTTGTTTCTTAAATAAAATTAGATAATGGGCTGTCATCTAAATCTTAATTTTCCCGACTGTTCACGTCGATGTAACAACTAGGCAAATACCGAGTGGTCCGGATATTTCGGTCGAGGCGGAGTGCCGCCCGTTGTATATTTTTATTCCATTTTCTTAAAGTTTCCCGGCACAGACGCACGGCGGCGGATCCGTAACGGCGACATAGGCTGACAGTCGCATACTTACATAACTATAACAGTTTATCGATGTCTACTAACATAACAAGATTAGATGCTCGTGTCTGTCGCGGCTGCTGGGGCTAGGTAGTGTGACCGTTTAAAAGAGTCTTCGATGTCTCCTCACGAGATCAATGAGTATCCGTGAGAGGATATCACGGGTGATAGTAGACGTCAAATGTCCAAGTACTTTGTGGAGTATCTGAATGTTTGACGTCTTTGATGTCAGGAGGATTTTTGAATAACTTTGATGTAAATTGGCAGGTTGTCGCCCGGATACATGTACAGCACCCCGCAGTACATGAATGCGATGAGCGGGGTTGGCGCTAGCGTGGGCTCGGGCGCGGGCGGGCTGGTGCAGCTGCCGCAACTGCAGCACGCCGCGGCGGTGGCTGCCGCCAACCACCTGTACGAGTACCAGGCGGCCGCAGCGCAGGGAGCGGCGGCTTACCAGCAGCAGTATGCCGCAGCCGGCTTCGACCCCTATGCTACAGCCGCCGGTTTGTACTACACTCTCAACTAAAGACATATTCAGGTGTTTGGATTATATTCATTATGTACTGTTGTTTTCATTTAATTTCTTGCTTGTAACTTAAACATTTTATAAACAAGCTATTTTCGCCTTTAAAGTTATGACCCCTCAATTTGATTGTTTCGGTTAAAATAACATTTGTATGTTTCAGCAGCAGCGGCAGCGGCAGCTAGTGGAGCCGGCTATGTGTCTCCGTACTACACGCTCCAGGGAGGCGGCATGCAGGCTCCTCTTCTACCTCCACTACCCTACCCCCCGCAGCTACAAGAGGCACGGATGCAATAAGATTGACGAAACTGTTCCCAAAACCATTACTGATGACACGCGTATGAATGCAGATCTGAGTTTCAAAACAAAAACGTACCATTAAATAACTTGCTAGTAAGAGTACCAATCACCAGTAATGAATTCGAGAACTACTAACACGGTGTCAGGTCTGTGTGTGGAATGAAATGAAATATTGACACAGCTGTTACAGCAAACGTTCGGTGCCTTTTGTCGGACGGTAGATAAAGATGATAGCAAACCATGTCATTAGAACATTTTAATGATTTACACTCTGATGGAAGTAAGGCCAAATATAGGTATAGACTTAACGTCTAAAATCTAGTTGAATCAATAACCAAAAATGTCAAAGGATGACCAAAGGCTAAAAGCTTTTTATTTAGAATTAAGACCTCGGTACTTAGCCAATTCAATGGCAATGAAACTATGTAGGTAATAATTACGTACTTATTCGTATATATAACTAAACAAAGCACCAATACCAATCATAAAGATGTAAACATAAATATAGCTATGTTGTAATCTTCTTGCCTCATTCATCGAACTTCCTAGCATCACATATTTTTATATCTACATGTTTAGATGATAGTAAAATATATTTTCATAATAGATACCCCACTTATTCAAATATCTAAATAACATTTAGAAATGAAAGTAACATTTAAAAGCATGCAGCTGTTAAATGACAATAAATACAATACTAAAGAGATCATGATCCTTGTTTTGATGAAAACATCATGAAACAGGACAAAGTTTGGCTAATTATCTTATGCTTGGCTTAATTTTTAAAAAAATAAGTAAGACTATATGCACCGTTACAAAAAGCAACAAGGGCCTTAGTCTGCTATTACAATGGTGTCAGAATGGTCGATCACTGATCGCATAATGGTTGATTTTGACAAGCTTAGTACGTAGTACATTACCAAACTTGTCAAAATTAACCATTATGCGATCAGTGATCGACCATTCTGGCACTATTGTAATAGCAGACTTAGGCCCCTGGTCAGTTGTCATACGATATTTAATATTCATAGGAATTGAATAAACTGTACTGGTGGATCGATCTACAAGTTGTTTTTATAGAAAAATCTTTTACGATTCTTGGAATTAATCATCGAAGGATTTGTAAAAACCTCATTATATCTGTGGCATCTATCGATCAACGCTTGCAAAAACGCATTAACTATCTGACAGCTGTTTTTAAAATGTTCACTTATAGTATCACTAGTAGAATTATATATTCTGTTTGTATCATCGCATACTACTGTGTACTTCCTTTACAATTTCCATTTTACGTAGCTTTTATTTTAATAAGGTTTATTAAACACATTAATCCAGCTATTGATCTATTGGACGGCTTGGAATGAAACTAATATGCCCTGAGTCTTGTTTTCTGATCGAATTTTAAAATTTTGTACAATCTACAATAATGTGCCCTGGTGAAACTTACCCAAACTTAGGCAATTCTTTTACAAACTTTTATAAATTCATAATAAGGTCTTGATCGAAAACATTATGACTATAGCATTTTGTATTTCCAGTACTAACATGCAAAACATGGGACTAACATCATTGACGCTTCATTCAAAATGAAGCTTTTATTCATCGATTTGTTTTGGTTGTAAGACGCCATGGATAATTACGTAGGTTTCTTAGTTCTGTATTAACTTGTCCATATTGCTCAATAAGTCCGAAAAAGGACTTGGTTTAGCGTAAGATAGAAGGAGAGCAATAAAGAAATAAGTAATAAATGTAATTTTAAGTAGCGTTCATAAACTGTCTCATTGAAAAACAACAATATTTTTTGTACTCTACATATTATGCCCTTGTAATATTAACATATTATTATATAATTTGTTCTCCACAGCGGTAAAGGGTACTTAAGTAGTAGTATTAAAATAGTTAGGATAATTCAATTACTAGTCCATGTAATTTTAATGTATTGAATCATATGCGGTCGCCGGCCAAACTGTCAAAGAAAACCAGTACTAAAATTTACATAAACTGGATTACAATAGACTAATTACATCGTATACCTAAGTGCCATCTTTTGAACGGATTCACAGCACTTCATGCCTTATTACTAAGTGTTTATCCCCTTCTGCAGCCATTGAATGAAGTATTTGTATGGGAATGAGATTCATTTCAAACGAACGCGAGATCTTGGACGGCGACATAGTACAAGTTAGGGGTAATAGCCCAAGTAGGTAGGTATCACAGTATCACTGATACATAGTATGTAAGCTTAATTCTAATTGTAATATTCTGTTATTCGTAATTTATTTTGTTGATATTTGTAAATCTACATGTTGAAACTATTTATTATGTGGAAGATTAAAAAAAATGTTGAATATTTAGCGACCGAATCGAATCTCTAACCGCCCGGAGCTTTCACAGTTTACTTAAAAACAAGATTCGGTCTAATATATTGAATTATATACATTCATAATACATTTAAATATAAGTAGAATAATATTATAAGTAGAAGCATACCAAAAGGAATATAGTAAGCCATAGACGTGGCCATCTTGCCTTATATATAGATGAAATATTGTACTTAGTTATACATATATTACACTAAAATTATTTATGTACACATATCATCAATTGTATAAAAATTTCAGAGCGGCATGACGCCCTGAATTGTCCATAATAGTGCATTTCATTCATAGTAATTTTAAGCACAATTACTATCATATATATATTACATAACAATATGAACGTGAATTCATAATAAATCCTAAATAACTGTTATAATTAATTTAAAATTATAGTATCTTACTTAATTAAGGTTAATATAAAATGGAAAATAAATTTTTAAGGTACATTTTACGTGTTTTATTCGCTTTTGAAAGCGTTGAACCCAATCTAGGTATGTAGCACATCTCAATCTATTTATAAAAAAAAAGAAATATGTAGTTTAGCTGTAAAAAAATCTGTGTCGTCAAGCATTTGGCGTCATTCCAACATTTGTCTGTCCGGTTTGACAAAGTTGATGCACGGAAATAACTTATAAAATGAAATTTCTAGACAAAATTACGGTTGAATTATGTATTTTATGTCCATTGAAATATTTTAGAACCGAATATTCTCTGCAATACTCTTGTAGGTTACCGGAATATCTTATTAGCTCTCAAAGACGAAAAACTTAAGGAAAATTTTACCCACTAAGTGGAAAATTACAAGCAAGGAAGTGGCACAGCGGGTCCGTCGCGTAGGCTCTTGTAGAATAGAAGTACAGGCTAGGTCGTGTAAGAGATAATAGAATTAATAAAATACTTATTCTTTACTATTAACTCCATTCAAATTACAAGAATTAAAGTATAGAACTTATAAATAGGGGCGACATATAAACACAATGGGCGGTCTTATCGCTTACAGCGATCTTTTCAAGACAACCTTTGGATGGAAATAAGGGAGGGAAGAGACAATACTGTGGGTTGTCTGTGTGTTCAATTAAAAAAAAAGAGCTGCGTAGACTCTCGTAGACTCAACGCTACGCCGCGTAGGCTCTTGTACAATCAGTGGCTACGATATGTAGCGCGGTGTTTGTCACGTAGACACAGCGGTTACAACATGTTCGTGCTGCGTGGGGTCTTATAGATGCTAGCGCTTCTTAAATGTTGCGTATAAGCAGCAAACAACATAATAACAATATTTTTGACACTCCTTCAAATTAAATGTTAATTTATACTCAAACGCAAAACTAAATTTGTTTGTCATATTTTTATTTATTTACATTTATTATGAAGACAACAGGGGTCCAGTGTGTTAGTAACAAAATTCTTAGCCTATGTTAGTACTTAATAGTAAACAGCGATCTGTTTCGATCGACCAGCGAATGCACAAGTGGGCTGTCTGCCCTAGCGGCAATTGAGTGAAGGATGCTATTACGACTGCCACGCAATTTACGAAGCAGCGAGGCGGATCTTTTACGTCATAGTCATAGTATCTTAATGAAAAACAAATTCGGTTTGAAAAAAATCCCATATTATATCAAAAATTAAATATCAAATCTTGTACGTTCGCTGAAAGTTTTATTTTTATACTTACCACAAACCAATATTTTTCAGACTTTTCCTCTTCTTTCATTGGGAATTAGGGGCATAAACTTTACGACTTTAGAAGCAAAATACTCATCAGTCATTAACTTAAGAAAAAAATGGTTTTTAAATTTTCATATCAGTTTTTAAGACTTGTTGATACGGCACCCCACACATTTATATACTTACACAATTTGTTTTTAAGCCTCAGTTACAGAGATCCAACCCTATTTTTTATTTTTTTCGTTATCTGATCACTTTTATATTGCGATTCATAGAAGATACCCACTCTCCGAATTTCAGATGCGTGTTGCTAACAGGTAGGTATTACACGACCCCAATTCAAGCGACTAATTCGATTCTAATCCAATAAAAAGTATTTTACTCACGAATGATATAAGTACTACTCTGTCAAGAAAGTACCGGGAAAAGATCAATAATACACAAAATGTCTGTTATTCATCCAAATTTATTTTATCACCTTCAAAGTATGCTCCTTTAGAAACGATACACTTGCGCCAACGAATAATCCATTCATCAAAATATTTTTTAAACGCTGCTTCCGGAATTGAGTTCAGTTCTCGCCGCGAATTCTCCTTTATGTCTTCTATCGATTGAAAACGGGTGCCACGAAGTGGTAATTTGAGTTTAGGAAAAAGAAAAAAGTCAGCAGGAGCCATATCTGGTGAATATGGTGGTTGCTGGATGGTATTTGTTGAGTGTTTGGTCAAAAATTCGTTCACAATGATAGCCTTGTGCGAAGGCGCATTGTCGTGGTGCAAAATCCAAGAATTTTCTTTCCACAAATCTGGCCTTTTTCGTCGAATTTGCTCTCTTAAACGCCGCATAACGCTCAAATAATATTCTTTATTTACCGTTAGACCTTCCGGTAAGAATTCAGAGTGCACAACACCGCGATAGTCAAAGAAAACAGTCAACATGACTTTTGATCGACTTTGGCGTGGTTTTTTCGGTTTCGGTTCAGTTGGAAGGCGCCACTCCGAAGCTTGTTGGCTAGATTGCATGTCAAACTCGTAAACCCACGTCTCGTCACTAGTAACAATGCGTCTCATGAATGTTGGGTCCGAACTGACTCGTTCTAGCATGTCCTCAGCGACTTTCATGCGATTGAGTTTTTGGAGAAAACTCAGATCTTTTGGGACTAGCCGAGCAGCAACATGTTTCATACCCAAATGATTAGTTAAAATGGTACGGATCGACTCGTGAGATACAGAAAGTTCGGCGGCTATCTCTCTCAGAGTTGAATGGTCATTTTCAGTCACTATTTTCTTCACTTTTGCGATGTTAACTTCAGTTGCAGACGTTGACGGCCTACCAGAGCGAGGCAAATCTTCCATCACATCTCGACCGCTTTTGAACGCTTTGAACCACTCATAAGCACGAGTTTTTGATAAAGTCGATTCACCGTAAGCCTTCTGTAACATTTTCAGTGACTCCGAACACGAAATTTCATTGGCGATGCAAAATTTAAGACAAACTCTTTGTTCGATATTTTTGTCCATTATGAAATTCGCAATACACACTATATTTATGATATTACTAAAACCAGCACTGTATTTAATATAAATAACAGATGCAACTCAAACTCCGCGCCAAAATGGAAAACAGTTGTGCCAATCTAACAACTACAAAAAAAATAAAAATTTTAATTTGGAACCATAAACAAATCATCCATTCCCGATACTTTTTTGACTGAATATAAATAAAAGTTCTTATAAATATATACATACAGATTGCAAGAAAAATAAGGTTTTTTATTTTATAATTATCAATAAAATAAGAACCTTATATTTCTTGCAATCTTAAATAACTTGCAAAGGTAAATCTTAAAGTAGTGTGTCCTAATATCTATTACTATTAAATTGATCTTATACTTTATTATGTTATCTAGTCTGCAAGAACCCCTCTGCAGGTAAAACCTCCTCCAAAGCTGTCCAGTCATCTCTAGACTGGGCTGTTCGCATTCAGTTAATATATTCATATCACATATTCCGGCAATCTTATTCATTTCACTTCCCTTCTAGCATAGGATCTTCCTTTCTTACGTTTTCTTTGTCTTTCTTACGTTTTGGTCTTATAGACTCGCAACATGTTTGGCCCATTTTAGTTTTAGAGCTTGTTCTAGCCCATCTTCGTGTATTTCCTAATTTTTGTATGTCTAATCTTTTGAATTTTCTTTATATTTAGCATGGTGCGTTCTATCCCTCTTTGGCATATTTTCTTATTTTTAATTGCATTATTAAATTTAGAGGTTCCGCATGCATATATTAAGCACGGCAGAAGACAAGGCATCGACCTTTAAATATTTATATTATATTTATTCAAAGTTAGCTGAATCCTGGCTGGGTTCCACCTCTAGATCATTACTAGTAGTACGGTCAAAACCAACCTGCTGCGAATGTTCGTGGTTAATTCTTATACCATATGTTCTCCAGTCCAGTTGAATGACGAGTGAGTCTCATCCATAGGCCAGCTGTCTCTAATCTTACATTGATCTTATTGTCGTTATAAATACTTTTAATAACTTGTATGTTTCATTCACCTTCTGGGTTGTTAGGGAATTCCAAATGCTTATATGGGATACGGTGTCGAAAGCTTTCTGGTAGTCGATGTAGACAACAAAGAGTGGTTTCCACATTTCCTGGTATTTGTCTAAGACGAGCTCTAGGGTGTGTATATGGTCGATTGTAGAAAAACCTTTTCTGAAGCACGCTTGTTCCAATGGGTAGCTCAGCGTCCGTCCGTCTATTGACGACAGGCCGTGTCGACGGCGCGTTAGTGCAGGGGGGGCACAGTTAGAACAACTACAACCTTAGTAAAGAAAGAGTCGCCATCTACTTTACTTAACAGAGAAACTATTAGTATCATCAACATCAATAGATGTCTCCGTGATCTGCTTTAAAACAAATAACAAAATCAAATAATTGAGTTCTCTAATTTAATTCAAAATATTTTTCTAGAGAACAATTGCAACATTTTAGAACCTTACTATCATATTATTAAATTCTATTTCTATCTAGTCTTATCAATTATGGCAACCTAATCACGGAAATTGTTATTGTGCGATATAATCTGGCAACATCACAAAACATGGTCGCCGCAACTTGCGTCTACGCTTTTTTGTTTCGTGTGTCCATTTTTTGATCAGACATCGAGTTGAGTTTCTCCTCCGTCCCGTTGTTGGACTACTACCCGGAAACTAATGTTTAACAGCCGCTACGTCGCGTCGCTGAGGCCAGCAATTTCTATATTGGTATTTTTGCGAAAAGACGCTTTTTTGTGCTGTGAATGTGTCTATCAAAATAGATACAATGAATGCCTCACCGTTACGCTTTTGGATGTAAAGATACTGGTAAAGATATTGCAAATCGCATCCAAAATAAAACAAAACTATACGGACCTATACGTAGGTACATACATACACTCATAACTACATTACATATATAGCTACCTATAGAGCCTTAGTTCCCGTTAAGAAATGTAGATGGCGTTTCAAAACTGTATGCTTCGAAATGGCACAAGAGGGCTCTCTTCTCCCATATTATTATTATACTCTTTGCGTTAGTGTTTCACGCGCGGCTCAAAGAGATGTCAGCAAAGCAGAGGGGCTTACCAGTGCCTCCGCCTGCCGGGGTTGCGGGTTGTTCGAAGGAGATACCGCTGCCCCGAAACGCAAAGGGCAATAGAAGGAACATGGGTGGGTTTTAGTCTGACATTCCCCCCCCGCTCCACCCAGAGCGGGGAAGTTATTTGATGATTTACCACCCCAAAAAAAGGTTATGAAACTAGTCGCGTATAGATTGGAAATCACTTTTTAATCAAAGTCTTCCAAAGTATACAACAGCAGTACGCAAATACTCGCGTATACTTTGTAGTGGCCAAAGTAACGAGCTTTGCTCCAAAATATACAGTGCTAGTCCTGCTATTACAATAAATAAGGCGCAAGGGCAAAAACTACAGGTAGCAGGTACCTGTAAATCAGGAAAGGGGAACTGTGTTACCCCGAATTTAAAAAAAGGGCAAAAGCTAGTTACACATAAAAGAAGACAAAGGATGCCTTAATCTAAGTGAAGTAGTATTTTTTGTGAATGGATTTGGCGTTAAAACTAATCGTTGTATGTGGACTTTTAAAAATAGTGCTGTGACTGATGATTACCATATGAAGTGTACAGGCACATGTAAAGTGTGCAATGGTAAAATTAATATTTCAACCAAAGGAAATAGTGATAGCGTTATGTTAACATGTTCGTTTCAAAATGTCGAGAGACATACGCCAAAAAATAAGTTGTCTTCTTACAAGACGAAACAACTATCTTCAGAATCACAAAACCAGTATCCTAAAGTCCTGCGAAACAAAATCATTAAGTACTTATGCACATTCGCATCGAAATTGGTTTCAGACGTTTAATAATTAATTAACAAAAACAACGTTTCGACAAATACGTACAAAACCTAGCAATAAAGTCAAACCTGTGTATCTCAATGTGAGGGGCCCGTCAGCGCTCTGGATCAGATTGGTTGGCAGGGTTGGTTTGAAAGAGAAACTGCGGCCTCGGAACACAAAGAAAAAATATAGAACTTGGATGGGGTTATAATCAGTACAAGTCTGACAGATGATGAAACCAAAAGAAGTTCAACTAATTTAATTAAACATAATCAAAATGTCACCATAAAAGTACGAAAATGCCAGTCGTCGGCGAAAGTCAATCTTCATAACTACACATAACTAAATGGCTATTTCATGTAAATTTAACTTATTGTTATACTGGATCATTTCAAACGGGTTAGATCGAACACTGTAACTATCGCGATCTTTTGCGATCTAAAATATCGATACAAAGCAACTGGATCGAGCATCCCTACGAACATGGCGTCACACAGACAAGTTTGAACGGCGCGGGAGGTGAGGGAACTGTCAAATAAGATATGTGAACCATAGACATAAGGTCCAGTCCGGATATTTTATTTACTTGACGATTACCTGACCTGTGTTATCATTTGCTTAGGCTCACATACAACAGGGTCGCAATGAAATGCTAAAACCGTTTTCAAGAATTCATATTAAGAAGATGCAAATCGTGGTCAGTGTATTCATCACATTCATTTCACTTGCTGAATATTTCTCTCACTTAGCCATACATAACCGACCTTTATTCGACAGCCCTCAATTCAATTTACGAACTCATGACTCACTAGACTAGCTCTTATTTTGTTATTATTGTTCCAACACTCCCTGAAGTATAGTTAAGTTTTGAAAGACAGAAAAAAAAACGTGGAAGAGAAAAAATCAAGCACGTTAGAAAATCATGGAGCATCCTGAAAGTATAGTACGAGGTAAGGATATTTTCAATCGTTATTATCAATTATTACCATAAAATAGGTGTGCATTTTTATCTACATCATCAAGGATTGCACGCAATAGCGTCCGGCGTATTTCGAGAATAATGTCAGTATTTATGTAAGTTCGCATCCAAATCGGTTGCAGACGGTAAAGAATTGATTAATTAGATATTCACTATCTCCAGCCTAGTTATTTTATCACGGCAACCGCTACGCGAAATAATAAAGGACGACACGGTTGGCGCAGCACAGTGGCTGAGTGATTGACTGCTGCGCTGCGTGTCGCGGGTTCGATTCACGCACGGAAAAATATTTGTATGACCTACAGTTTGTTGTTTCGGGTTTGGCTGTTTGTGTATACATGTGAGTTTAATGTTTGTAAACGCACCCACGATACAGGAGAAATTCCTAGGGTGGTGCAACGTTAATTTTTAAAAAAAAAGGTTCATATCATCAGTTGTAAAAAACGACGTAAAGATAAATACGCACAAAACCTAGCAATAAAGTCAAACCAAGTTTGTATCTCTCAATGTGAGAGGCTGAGTCTGAGGCTGCGGTTTCAAAACGATACTTCGGCCCTGGAACACAAAGGGTAAAAGAAAGAACATAGAAGGGTTTTAGTCAGTACAAGTCTGACACTACGTCCACTCCGCCCACAGTGGGAGGAATCATAATGATAATTTCCCATCCGAAAAAAAAGTCAGTCCTCAAATCTTTTTTTAATTTTGAGAACCCGATAGCAGAAATACGGGAAAACCTTAGGAGTAGTAAGAATTGCTACTTATCTTTTTAGTTAGCCAGTTGGCCAAGATATTGAAATGCAGTTATATGTTTATTCACGTTGAATTTTGGTAGCCTGAAGCAACGGGTACTTTCCCTAGTTCGAGAACTTATTCCAACATACCATCGTCGAGTTGTTGTAAAATTGATTACAGAATTAACCACCAAAGACAGCGATGAATATATTTTTTTTCCGGTCACAACTGGTTCCCTGCAATTCCAAGTAAAAGCTTCCAATGATGCATGCGTTTTGCTTAGTCTGGCACCTGACGGAGATGCAGACACCAGTGTTGAGGTGGGTAATTATCTTGAATGTCACCGTTCATCAATAATCTTCTTTCCGCATGGCCGCGAGCTAGGCGCCCAAGTCAGACATAATGTTGCTACTGCAAATGCTAAGAAACGAAATTATACTTGCACAAAGTCGTGAGAACAAATGAAACAATGTACTGGAGAGGTAAAGTAGGACATTAAATTAAAATTAAGTTATATTCCAATAAAACTGGGATGTAGTACGCCGATAAGGATGCCTGTCGCTATAATAAGTAGATACTCATAACTAAAAATTATTATTAAAAAAAAAGCCAACTGCGTAAAAAGTGAGCCAAACTACGTAGGTACCTAAATAATTAAGTAAAAAATTAAGTCTATAGTAACTTAGACAGTTGGGACCCATTACAATCTAGTACGGCTCACACTTCAATAATGGGTCCCGACAGTTTAAGTTAGGCTTAGTTTTTAATTTAATTACCTTGATAGTTATTCTTCATAGTTCCAGATTACAGTATTTGTTTTTGACTTTTCAGTTTTATTTTTATTAGGTAAGTATGTAGTATGATTCATTTTTTACGCAGTCGGGTTTTTTTTTAATAAATATTGATATTGTCCGTCGTGTCGTTGAGCTCCTTGGGTTATGAGTCGAGCTACACGGTAACTGACAAATGCTTGCACTGGCTGGACAGGTCCACTCAATCTGTGTGGTGCTTTCTTTTTTCAAGATCTGCAGTAACTTCTTCATGCACATCATGCGTTGGTCAGGCTGTTTAAGTAAGAGTGCTTTGGAGCGCATGCCAAATGATGACTAAAAAGTCGTGATAAAAGTGAATAGAAGACCATCGGATGAATAGACACACGAACGCACATGCAAGCTTATGGCTGCCCTAGGAAAAGCAAGTTGTCACTTAAGTTCAAATTGTGTCTATATACCGCGGTGATCCGACCCATCATGTCATACGCCTATGTCGTAAGCCTGTAATATTCATAGAAAGCAGACCCTTCTAAACCGATTCTTACATAAAGTCATGCAAGCCTCATTTTACACTTAGAATTTCCCACCCGTCTCTTGCTAGAGCCAGCCCGCGATGCTGAGCCAGTAATTCCAAACCAATCCCTAATTAGGACATCATTTAGATCCAGCCTGTCCCTTTTGCTGTCCTCCCCAGCGACGCCCTAAGTTTAGGTTCGTACTCCACAGGGAGTGCCCTTAGCGTGGAGTCGCTTAGATTTTATGTTTTTTTGCCTTACTCTCAAGGCATCCACAGGATTTGTCCGGCTGAGCAGACGACGTAGGTATAAACATCATAGGTAAAACTGCAAGATGCAATTAACAAAAAAAAAACCCTCCCGGTTACAATTCCAACCGAACTCGTCAGCGTTTTTATTTAATTGTTTGCAGGCTTCGATTATTATTCCATTATTAGTTACGATTTTTTAGTATG
This sequence comes from Ochropleura plecta, assembly GCA_905475445.1. NCBI lineage: Eukaryota > Metazoa > Arthropoda > Insecta > Lepidoptera > Noctuidae > Ochropleura > Ochropleura plecta. Next base: position 17,305,689 of record FR997723.1, read on the forward strand.
CTACAATAATACATTTTGATTCAAGTAAGGAAAAGTCATTGCGGCCGAGGCGGATGTAACACACGAGCCGCCAGACAAGGGTTGACTTGACTCGCAAAGTTATTAACATATGGCATGTGAATTCAGATATAAAGTGTCAAAAGTCGTGACTAATATCTGAGGAGGCTCTCATAGGGCAACTGGATTAAAACCTTGATATAGAAAACGGTAAACACGGGATGTATTGTTAAGAGGTTCTCTCAGAAATAATAATCTAGTTTAACTAGGGTGTTATTCGATTCTAGGACCTATCCGGCCTAGCTTGGAATAATTACTGTGTGGTTAGCGTTAACACAATGTTCACAACATAAACTACTTTTGTAAAAAACTACTATTGTAGTTAAATACAGGAAATTGCAACATTTTCTATTGACCTTAACTTGCATTCTCCGGCCATTTTTGTACTAACCGCAAAAAAAAAATTGAACTGAGCTTAAACTCATTTCTATTACATAATTGACTTAATTCTTTTTTGACTAAAAAACCTTTACAGTTTAATATAGGATGTTGGAAAAACACAGTAACTTCGATTAGGAAGCACGACCAAATCAACTCACCCTACCTTAATCACAATACTCCTGACATTTTGAGCAAAGATGAATTCCGGGGTTTCTGGATTACTTGGTGCGGAGGCATCATGCATTTCGGACTTGAAGGCCAAAATTTTCCGATTTGCAATATAGAACACCCCGAACCTTTCCCGGTTTTCTTCGTTGGATTATGCACCGCTTGGGGCGCAACCGGTACTTGGAAAATTGAAGGTTAAATGATTTTAAATTATTGCAACTACAAATCTTCATCACATAATATGCACCCACCCAAACCGATTATAGTATGTATTTATTGTTATAGGTATGCCGGAATTGAATACTCCGGATAAACATGCTTATATATTCCGTCCTATCGTCGCGGGTTCTGTGGAATTCGAGTTTCGTGGTGCCCGCAGCTGCCAGATAGCCCTGACGCCGGGACCCACTATAACGGACGCTATGTGCGGAGTTATCCTCAATAGTGAGGAAAACGCTAAGTCCTCCATTACATACTCCACAAAAAGTGGGAATTATATGATGTTATGTCAGGTATGGTAAAATGTTTTATTTAATTTTGTTAGATTGTTGGACGAATTTTCGTTAAAAATAAGTTTTTACTGTTGACCCTTAGGTTGAGCGCAAGACTCCAAAAATTTTCGGGGGCGAATGTTTCCAGCCATTTGTTATCAAATGGAGGAAGGGTTTAACAAAGGTTTGCAATTCGTGGTATACATATAATGACCCGAACCCGACCATCATGGAGATGGAGAATCCCTCGCAGCCATCGTTTAATATAACGCATTTTGGAGTGCGAACTACTAATGGAGCCAGCGGAAGCTGGCGTATTTCAACAATAGAGACGCAAATGGCATAGTAATTATATTATATTTAGACTAAAAATGTATAACAAAATTAGATAGCCTACAAGATTCTATTCGATTCTAACCTACTAGATTCTATTAGGTTACTTTCCAAAATATTTTGTATTGCTTTCGTTCAGGTATTTTGTCCACGATTTAAATGTAGGTAGTTAAACAGACAGTTGTTACTGTACTTTATAATTCCACGGTTTCTATATCTTTTTGATGGAAAGTAAAACTCAAGTTTATTTTAAAACACGCTTTCATTAGCTTCACCTGTAAAAAAATCTCAGAAATTGTTTTGACATCTTCTGAGATTTTTTATGAGTACGGTACCTCAAAAATCGGAATTTGGGAAAGTTGTATTGACTGCAACGCTGCGTGTCGCGGGTTCGATTCCCGCACGGAACAAATATTTGTTTCGCCTACAGGTAGTTGTTCCGGGTCTGGCTGTTTGTGTAAGTATGTGAATTTAAAAGTTTGTAAACGCACCCACTATAAAGGATAAATTCCTAGTGTGGGGCAACGTACCAACTTTTATTTTTTTTTAAAGCAAATTGTTACGGTAGGTAATCCTTACTAATATTATAAAAGCAAAAGTGAGTTTGTTTGTTAAGTCTTCACGCCTAAATGGCTAAACCAATTTTGATAAATTTTGATGCAGAGATAGTTGGGACCCTGGAGACAGACATAGGCTAACTTTAAAAAAAATGAGAAACGAGGGAGAAAAAGGGAAGAAAAGGGAAAACTTAGCATTGCTATTACAATAAATAAGGCGCAAGGGCAAAAACTACGGGTAGCAGGTACCTGCAAATCAGGAAAAGGGAACTGTGTTACCCCAAATTTAACGCGAGCGAAGCCGCGGGCAAAAGCTAGTCAATTGATATTTATCAATTTCGTTTATTCATTCGCATACTTATTTATTCATATTTCTTATCAATTGTTGATATTAAAAAATAGTTGCCCACTGGTATTGGGAACAGGGTCCAAGCTAACGGGGGTCAGGGCTCCAGAGAAAGGAACTTCCTGGCAATCCGTGCCGTGTCCAAGAATACCGCTTTCTAAGCCCTTGATCCAGCTGCCAAACGAGAGCCTCCTCAGATGTAACGACTGTCGGCACAATTATCGCTGAGTCCACTTCCCACATGTCGACAACCTCGCGAGCCATGTCAATATACTTGATTTGTTTATCTTTCTCGACTTTCACGAGGTTCGCGTCATGCGGAACCCTTATTTCGATAATCATTGCGCGCCGCTCTTATTGATCCACATATCCACAATAATGGTTGATTTTGATAATTTTGGTAATCTACTACATACTAAACTTGTCAAAATCAACCATTATGCGATCAGTGATCGAACATTCTGACACTGTTGTAATTGGTTTATTGGCAACAACAGTCCTCTGAGTTTTTATCGACTGTCAACATGGCGTCTCGCCAATTTAGGTACTTCATAGTAATATAAATAATGATATTAAACCATAGATTGACTATTGATCATACATAGATCGTGAATTTTCTACTGTCACTTCGGTTCGGTCACTTCAGTCGCTTTCCTGTCGGTAGTGTTTTGGAGTTCGGTTTGTAAGTATATCTTGCAGAACAATAAAATAATATCAGAACCAGCGTGCCGTAACAAACACATCTTCAAGATAATCATGTTATGTCTCCCTAGCAAATTCGTTTTATGATTGGTCCATGCCAGTGTACCCAAAGTCAATCGCTTCCTATTTGAATATTTTTCCGTGAAAGCGTGAAGTAGGCATAGTTTAACTAGCAAGTTCCGCTATTCGACGCTAGATGTCACTAAATTGTAACACATTCGATTGTATGCAATTTACTTCTTTATCGAGTTGATGACTATTCGTATTTTCGCTAGTGGTGTATTATGCCGTAATCTTACTTATCGATATTTTATTTTATACGTGCATTCCGTTTAATTTTACTTATATCAGATTTCAATAAGAATTCACAGTATTTAGTGAAAACTATAAAAATTACTTATAAGTATTTGAAAGTTATATAGTTCTGTAGTGCTTGTAAGAACTACAACTTTCTCTGAAACTTCGGATTTTTTGACTGATTATTTATGTACATATTTATATTTCACATAGGCCTTCATGGGGACTTATAAATCGTAGAGAAAAGGTGCACGGATAGGGTTCGCTGTTTCCTATAGAGAAGAACCGGCTAGAAGCTACATGGTTACTCTTTTAAAATTATTTGGTTTTACAATGTTGTTGTTGTTACAGCGTTAGTTAAGCACTAACGCTGTATTAGAGGACAGTAGAGGCCCGACAATAAGCCATTGCTTACTTTACAAAACGTAAAGTAAGATAAAAAGTCTAAGAATCTACAAGGCCAACAATGTTCACTCATTTACAAAATATTGGTAAAAGAAGAAGAGACCTCCACAAACGAGATGTTTAATTTTTGTATGGGACTCCGGACATAACATTTAAATTTTAGCGAAGCTGGGAAACTAACCGTTGAATAGCATAAAGTACTCTTTTTTCATATTATCAAATGTTTTAAATGTAAAAAATTAAAATTAAAAACGTTTATCGTGCAGGTTATGGCAGCCATGACAGGTTTTATAGATGAAGTTTACTTTACCTAGAAATAGATATTGTTGTACAAAACCAAAGTTGTAGGAAGTAAAATATAAATGAGAAAACTTTTAAAATGGCACCAAAAACCACAAAAGTCGAGACCAAGTCGAAACGAATGAGACTGAAGTGACTGACCTGACAGTGTTAATGTCAAAAAACAAGCAGTAATTTTGTTTTTATTTCGTTCAGAAGTACACCTTAGAACATTGCTTTAGAAGTATACTTCAGAAAAGAAGATTAAATATTTTTTTAACGATGGAATCGTCACACATATTAATAATTAATAAGTCGAAAATATGTTTAAGAGAGTAATAATAATTTATATTGAATAATACGATCACACATTCCGTTATATTTGAATTTGTTTATCAAAACTATGTCTGCGCGTCAGATTAACAAAATTGTCGACAATGTAAGGAGTGACATGATCAAGAATTTCAGGAGTGCAAAGTAAAATATGAAAACTATGTTGAATAAAACATGGCAACAATTGAAAAACTATTACTTTTTGCACACAACAAATCAGGCTCAAATCCACAAGAGAAAATTTTCCTTATTTTGTGCTTATTTTTAGATAAATGTAGGTACATGTGATGGCCGAAAATGAAACATCCCCTTGGTGCCAAGCAACCAGGAGAGCCGCATGCGCAGAAGGAACTTCTTTAACTTCAACGTAGTCCTTGATTTTGTAATATGCTTTTTTAACAGGGACACGTTTGATGTAGTTTTTAAACTTTCCTGTTTCCAATAGTCAGTTTTGTTACTGACTTTGGAAACTTGTTATAAATGCGTAAGTATACCGTTTATTAGAAATGACTTGCTAGTTACTATTTTAAAATAATACACCCACCTATCATAAGAATAAAAAACTAATTTATCATGAATAAGCCCAATTAAAATTTTTGAGGTACGTACATACATAAAAGAAATGAAACTTATACCGACACTTGTATTATTTTTAAAGGTTTTTATTTAACTTGCAATATATGTATACTAGTGACCCGCCCAGCGGTTTCACCCGCTGCTCACCTCCTAAGAGTCACAGCGTAAAGCATCATACATATAAACCTTCCTCTTGAATCACTCTATCTATTAAAAAAAACCGCATAAAAATCCGTTGCGTAGTTTCAAAGATTTAAGCATACAAAGGGACATAGGGACAGAGAAAGCGACTTTGTTTTATACTATGTAGTGATAAGTAACGGTGGATTCTTTAACTCAATTTTGAAGAACATATCTTCAACATATTGAGCTGAAACTTTTGTATTCATGTTAAGTTTGGATGACAATTCACGATATGTTATGTGACGTCATTCTAAGTCCAATATGGCGGACCACCCAAGGTGGTGGAATAGTTTTTAATGCATTTCTGCAATATGGGTATCAAATGAAAGGGCTTATTGAGAGTAACTTGAAAAATAATTTGGCGTTATTCTAAATCCAAAATGGCGGACCATCCAAGATGGCGGAGTAGTTATTTTTAACAATATGGGTATCAAATGAAAGGGATGATTGAGAGTATTTCGAAATATTGTGTCATTCTAAATCTAATATGGCGGATCATCCAAGATAGAGGAATAGTTATTTTTAATGCACTTCTGCAATATGGGTATCAAATGAAAGGGCTCATTAGGAGAAAGAAAGCACAGCAGAGAAATTGAAATGTAAGCTCCATAAGTCCAGCACTGTTGACTACGCCGACGTGTACTTAGGCTCGAAGCTCTTTGCTGCTGGTAAAGCATTCGTGGCCTTAAGTAGGGTAAAGACATTAATTAAAGGTTTCCTTATTGAAGAGCTGGAACTGTTCAAAGTTACGTTGCACGATTGTTTACAAAAATGTAGGGTAACAATGTAGGTAAACTTTGCACCCGTCGTAACACTTTATCGCGCGAAGGTTCAAAGTTAATCGACAAACGACCTTGCAACAATGATGCGTTGAACTAGATGAACAGACTCAGAGATAGATAATAAAAGCTTGTCGTGCAATTTGAAAATAAACCAGTACCAATTTAATTAAGTAAATTGATCTGGTATATTCATTAAATTTTCAATTTAATTAAGTACCTACTGATAGGTAATTAAACCTCGCGACAAGCTTTTATCATCACATAAATTGTATATAATGGTTATAAGTTGAAAGTTTTTTTAAAGAAAAAGTTATTTTCATGTTTTAAGAGCGTTTAAATAACGGCTTTTTTAAATATAATTTTTTACTTTAATTTTTGTTTATAGAATTAACCGCCAGATAAGTGTTTATAGTGATTAATTTGCCATTGATCTGACCGAGTTTACAGAGTGCCTTAGTGAATTGAACGCGATTATTGAGAGTTGCAATGTGGAGTCTGTTTTCATTCTTGGAGACATTAACGCGCACCCAGGTGAGCTGTTCTCTAATGAATTACTGACTTTTGCACGGAACAATCGTGGTCGTGTCTATACATTGAATGGTTGCCTCGCGACACTTATATATTTGTGAGGGATGCGCACTCGTGCAGTTGTGGATGTATGCTACTATCCGTTAATGATTCAATCTAATGTAAATATTATCAAACCTAAAGTTACAACCAGTTTAAATACTTTTAATTATGTCAAATGGGGACTTAGGGACAATAATCAGACTCATAATTATACTAGGTAGTACTGTAATTTAAATCTTAAGCAGATTGACTTCCTATCGGAGTTTATTAATTGTGCTGATATAATGTGTAGTGATCAGAAACATAAAATGATAATAAATAGGATGTATAATAATATTGTAAATATTTTGACTCAGGCCGCTAAGAGAAGCTGAATTGTACCTTAGCGTGGTATTAAATCTGTTATTGGGTGGAATAGGCATGTTAGTGACGCTCACAGGAGGGCCAGGCTTAGTTTTCAGATATGGACCGTATCGTGTGGACGTCTTAGATCTGGTTATGAAATTAATAAATAATATGCGTGAATCTAGGAAATCGTTAAAAGAGAAATTAAAGTAATGATAAAACAATGAATGTAAGATTAAGATGGACATTATAGCAGAACATCATTCAAATATGAGCTTTGTTTTCACACAAACTTAATCCAAGGTCGACTTCTCCAGCGAGGGTCGGTGGTGCGCATCACCCACAGGACATAGCCTATGCTTTCCAAAGGTATTTTAGTGTGGTGTCACCGCTCGGGTCTGCGTCGCAGGTGCTCGCTGAAGATTGCCCTGGGGATGTTAACTTCAGATTCTCCGCCAAGGATGTGGCCCAAATTAAAAGGAAGATGGTAAGAGGCAAGTCTCCAGGTCACGATAGCCTTAGCATCGAGCATTTGAAGTACGCGGGCGTGCACCTGGCAATAGTCATTGCACTACTATTTAACTTGTGTGTTAGTCATAGTTACCCGAAGACTTAATGCACACAGTGGTAGTGCCAATTGTGAAAGATAAGACGGGTGACTCATTGGATCTGTCTTATTACAGACCTATCTCGCTTACGACTGTCATGGCTAAGGTGCTGGATAGTTTGCTTGACCAAAAGTTGGATAACCACCTCCATTTGCATGACGCTCAGGGTTCAGACCCGGGTTGTCAACTGAGAGTGCTATCTTCTGTCTCAAGCAAACTGTACAGTACTATACGGACATAAGCACACCTTTCTTAGCATGCTTCTTAGATCTTTCAAAAGCATTCGATTTGGTGTGTCATGATAAGCTGTGGCAGAAGCTACAATGTGAAACAGATGTGCCGGATGTGATTGTACTCGTATCTTTGCATGACGCTCAGGGTTCAGACCTGGGTTGTCAACTGAGAGTGCTATCTTCTGTCTCAAGCAAACTGTTCAGTACTATACGGACAAAAGCACGCCTTTCTTAGCATGCTTCTTAGATCTATCAAAAGCATTCGATTTGGTGTGTCATGACAAGCTGTGGCAGAAGCTACAATGTGAAACAGATGTGCCGGATGTGATTGTATCTTTGGCTTAGCTGACGACACGATTGGCGCAGTGGCTGATGCGATCGACTGCTGAGCTGCGTGTCGCGGGTTCGATCCCCGCACGGAACAATATGGCCTATAGATAGTTGTTCCGGGTCTGGCTGTTTGTGTATGTGAGTTTAAATGTTTGTGAACGCACCCACGATACAGGAGAAATTCCTAGTGTGGGGCAACGTTTTTTAAAGAAAAAAAAAAACATCTTTGCTCCGGTATTACTTTACCAATACCGGAGCAAAGATTTTTTTTTTCTTTAAAAACCATCGTCGTTCTTTAACCTCTCAAGGACCGCCATTATTTACGTCAACTATCCGTCAAGCACCGCCGGCCGGGCTCTTATCGTAAGCGTAATCTGATTTTAAGACTTATCTTTACTACAAATATAGTTTTAAATCGATCGGGGTTTGGTGGCACAAATTTGTGGCAGCGGTGCTCAACGGTAATACTTGTTTACTGGCACGTTTTTGTGCCGCTGGGGCTCTAGAGGTTAAAAAAACAGCAGAATACTGTTAGATGGATGGGTTCACAGTCGGACATATACAGAATGGAATGCGTAGTGAGACAAGGTGGTTTATCCTCTCCTCGCCTTTTTAACCTGTATATGAACCGGCTGATCGGCAACCTCAGCAACACTAATATTGGATGTTCTATAGACGGTGTGTGTATGTATAGCATAAGTTACGCGGATGATATGGTGTTGCTGAGCCCTTCGGTCAGTGCTTTACGTAAACTTTTCAAAGCCGGGTCCAAATGTTACCTATCTTTACCACCTCTTTGCGGCATTTCTTTAAAAAGGATGCAGCACTTCAAGTACTTGGGCCACTGGCTCTCTGATTACATGTGTGACTATCTGGACATTAAGAGGTTTCCGGTGTAATATGTAGGCTCACCGGTTTGCGCGACGTACCTACCTACTAGGCCTATAAAGGTGAAGGCATATTGTCAGTCGTTTTACACTTGCAGCCTGTGGGCCAACTTTATGCAGCGGTCATACAGCGCCCTGCGTGTGCACTGTGTGCAGTATAACAATGCTTTGAGGATACTGTTAGGGCTTCCGTAGTTTTGTAGTGCTTCGAATATGTTGACGACTTTCTCGTGATCATAAGGAAGCTGAGGGCTTCACTATTAAGTCGCTTAGGTACATAGCTGCCCGAACAGTCTCCTAGGGGTGTTGTCCGAGCGGTGGGACTTATCGCTGATACCGAGGTGGATGCAGCTTCATGTTAGCGCCTCTCCCCGTATTTTTTGACATTATTGTGTAAGTTAATGTCTAATTCTTGTAGTTTAGAGGGAATGTTTTTTATTTTAATTTAATTGCTATTTTAAAATTGTATGTATTTTTGATTATCAGTCAGTGTTGATGGATTGATCCTAGACAGACCGATCACCAGACCGACACACGAACTCGGTCGGGCACATACCTGTAGTACGGCACTTTCAATTCCACGAGGTTGTATTTTAGAGCAAGTTGCTGATGGTAAATCTTGGCTACAAGGTTGTGTCTATGCAAGTACTCTAGTAGTACTCTCTGTTAGCTAGACGAGAACAACCGGATATAATAACCGGATAATTTGACGAATTGATTCAAAACCGTGCTGTCCTTCACAATAAATCTCCGGTGGTTATTCGTCATCATAACTTCATCCATGATTGTACAGACAAAATCTTCAGTTTCTCCAAAGAGATCCCCGGAACGTAGCCAGGCTACGGGCGCTGGTTAATCTACATCGGGTCCATGTAGGGCCAGGAAACAGCGTCAGTGGAGCTCCTTAATCTGCCATACCTCCCTGCGGTCGTTAGTGTCAAGCACTACAGGTTTGCGCCAGTTCTCTTTAGCCAAGGAGAGCGGGGAGAGGCTCATATCAACTGCAACTACATCTCGATGCATACCCACGTCGGTTTCTAGGAAATATTTCTTAAGACTGCATATCTCGCCATTGTGAAGAGTCTTAATATTAATCGTCTTTGTATTAGTTATTGTGAATAGATGTCAAATATTATGAACTAGCTTTTACCTGCGGCTTCGCTCGCGTCATATTTGGGGTAACGCAGTTACCCTTTCCTGATTTGCAGGTTCCTGCTACGTGTAGCTTTTGTACTTGCGCCTTATTCATTGTAATAGCAACGTTAAGTATTCCCATTTCTTCCCTCTTGCTCCCTCATTTCTCTCTTCTTTTTTTTTTCAAAAAATAGTTATGTCCGTCTCCAGAGTCTCAACTATCTCGGTACCGAAATTCATCAAAATCAGTTAAGCCATTTAGGTGTGAAGACGTAACAAACAAACTCACTTTCGCTTTTATATTATTAGTAAGTAGTAAGGAAGACAAAGTTAATTGAAATTACCTACCAATCCGGAAACATAATTTTGTAACATTACCGTCTACGCGCATTTGTACTTCGATTTTTATATTTTATTTATTCTTAGAGAAATAAAGAATTTTAAACCGTAAGTGTAAATAATTGTGCCATCTTAGTGTGAAAACCAAAGGAAGTACAACTTTATTTAAATTTAATTTTCGAAATTTAATCAAACTTAATCAAAATGTCACCATAAAAGTACGAAAATGGCAGTCGTCGGCGAAAGTCAATCTTCAGAGTCTTTATCTACACATAACTACATCGGTATTTCATGTAAATTTAAGTTGCCGTTATACTGGATCGTATCAAATGGATTAGATCGAACACTGTAACGATCGCGATCTTTTGCGATCCAAAATATCGATACAAAGCAACTGGATCGAGCATCCCTACGAACATGGCGTCACACAGCAGATTTGAACGGCAGGAGGTCAGGGAAATGTCAAATAAGATATGTGAACCATAGACATAAGGTCCGGTCCGGATATTTTATTAACTTGACGATTACCTGACCTGTGTTATCACTTTTCTAAGGCTCACATACAACAGGGTCGCAATGAAATGCTAAAATCGTTTTCAAGTATTCCTATTATAGATAATTAATTTTAAGAAGATGCAAATCGTGGTCAGTGTAGTACTATCCTATTCATCACATTCGTTCCACTTGCTGAATATCTCTCTCACTCCTTTATTCGGCAGCCCTTAATTCAATTTACGAACTCATGACTCACTAGACTGGCTCTTATTTTCTTATTATTATTCCAACACTCCCTGAAGTCGATAGTTTGAAAGACAGAAAAAAAAGTGAAAGAGAAAAAATCAAGCGCGTTAGAAAATCATGAACCATAATAAACGTCACGTAGAAGGTATTTTCAATCGTTATTATCAATTATTACCATATAATAGGTTTGTAATGCATTTTTATCTACATCATCAAGAATTCCACGCAATAGCGTCCGGCGTATTTCGAGAATAATGTCAGTACTTACCTATGTAAGTTCGCATCCAAATCGGTTGCAGACGGTAAAGAATTGATTAATTAGATATTCACTATCTCCAGCCTAGTTATTTTATCTCGGCAACCGCTACGCGAAATAATAAAGGTTCATATCATCAGTTGTAAAAAACAACGTAAAGATAAAATACGCACAAAACCTAGCAATAAAGTCAAACCAAGTTTGTATCTCTCAATGTGGGAGGCTGAGGTGTGAAAAATATACCTCGGCCCTGGAACACAAAGGCTAAAAGAAAAAACATAGATGGGTTTTTAGTCAGTACAAGTCTGACATTTCGTCCACTCCGCCCACAGTGGGAGGAATCATAATGATGATATCCCATCCGAAAAAAAAAATACGTGTGGCACTCGGGGACTGCCGCGGTAAAGCTATTGCATAGCATTTTTTATCAACTTATGCAATAAATAAAAACAATCTAAATAAAATATTTAAAAAGTACTTCCAATGAAAAGAAGTCGCAAAAAGAAACATTTTTTTTTATCAACTTAGACAAAAAATAAAAAACTAAATATAATATTTAAAAAGTACTTCCAATGAAAAGAAGTCGCAAACAGAAAAACAAGACCTTGGGTTTGATCCAGCGTAATGTCGATTGACTATCCGATTCTCTACCAAACACGCTATTAGAACATTAGAATCGGGATTGAAATAACTGACCGTATTGTGTAAACGACGTTAGACAATGCACGACTTTCAAGCCACACCTCCGTGCCCGTCGGAGTGGGGAGCGTCAGGTTTTTTTTCGTTACGGAATTTCTGGATTCGGTCCCCGCGCTCAAGGCCCGCGATAGAAGCTATGCAATAGCTTAAAAACTGTTCTCAAATCTTTTCATCATCTAACGTTGATTTTAGGAACCTGATAGCAGAAATACGGAAAAACCTCAGGAGTATTTTAGAATTGGTACCTACTTTCAAAATTTTTGGCAATCCAGTTGGGCAAGATATTGGAATGCAGTTATGTATATTCACGTTCAGTTTTGTTAGCCTGAAGACTTATTGTTGAATGTATTACAGAGTATAAGGTCAAAGCCAACAGTCCTTATTTTTTTCTGCCGGTAACAAGAGGGTCCGTGGAGTTCCAAGTAAAAGCTCCCCAGAATGCAAGCGTTTTACTTAGCACGACACCTGACGGCACAGGAGACAGTGTTGAGGTGGGTAATGAACTTTAATCTCACTGCTATTCAATAATCTTTTCATCGCATTGCCACGAGCTAGGTTTCCAAGTGAAACGCATGGTGCCACTGCGACTGCTGAGGAAACTAATAAAACAAATTGTACTTATATATGAATTACTGAAAACAAGTGAAGTACACGCATGTTGAAATCCCGATCTTCTTGCCGAGATACCACGGCCCTGGAACACAAAGGGTAAATAAGAAACAAGGATGGATTTTAGCTAGTAACAGACTGACAAAAGTTATTTTTCAATACACTTCCTCTAAAACTGGCTCTTATTGCACTACGATTAGGTTCAACATGCAATGGATTTCACACACGTGCTTTTTCCTCATTCATCACAAGGGTTTTAATTTTTTCTGTTTCATCACTGAAAGCCCTTGTTGAGTTTAATGAGAAAAAAAAAGTGTGTGAAATACATTCCATTTGAACCTAATCGTAGTGCAATAATCTAAGAACAATAATCAGCGGCAAGAAATTTGCTCCGAAAAATATTTAATTGTGTATTGGTATTATAATTACAGCTGATTATTAATTTACTACAGACATTTATAATTTTATCCATTCATATTTTGTGCACATAACACACCCTTTTTATTGCATATTTGCATGACTATTTTGTCATTTTGATAGTGCGTACAATCAGATGTCCATCGATTATTCTAAACAATACATTGCACTTCTAGTTCGAGTGACTCGGAACAAGAAGTACCTACAGTGTCCCCCACTGGCCGGTAATTAGTATCATATAGAATCGTAGAAAGGGCTTTTGTTTTTTTCTATAAACTCTGGGGCCTAACACTAACAGAATTGAAATGTATCTCAAATTGTTGATTATAGTTAGGTCTCACTTCAGTCTGAAACAAGTACCTAGGTCATCGGAGAACTAAAATAAATCTACTTGAAATAATTATGTACCTAGTTTCTGAACTATCATTTAAACTTATAATAAACCTAATTTTGGGATGGGTTTGAGGTCGACAAATGTGCAGTCATGCATGTAAAGCGATCATCATCATTGGGACGACTTTCTAATTAGCCTTTAAAATTACAAGCAAGGTGGTGGATCGATTAGAATAGCGCGCAATAATTATTGACCAAGTATCTTGACTTGACTCGCAAAGTTGTTGACATGTGGGATGCGAATTCAGATATCACTGTGTCAAGAGTCATCATTAATATCTGAGGAGGCTCTCATTGGGCAGATGGATTAAGGGCTATAAACAGCAAACGGTAATTCTAGACACAGGACGTATTAGAGGTTCTCTCAGAAACAATAATCTAGTTTAACTAGGGTGTTATTCGATTCTAGGACCTATCCGGCATAGCTCGGAATAATTACTGTGTGGTTAGCGTTAACACAATATTCACAACATAAACTACTGTTGTAGTTAAATACAGGAAATTGCAACATTTTGGTACTTACCGCAATAAAAAATAAAATAAAAATTGAACTAATTCCAGATACATCTCAATCATGTAGGACTTACAATCTTTTGTTTAAAATCCCTTTACAGATTAATATAGGAGGTTCGAGCAACACAAAAACTGCGATTAGGGAAAAGTTCCAAGTCGAGTCACCCTACCTTGAGCACAGAACTGGTGGCATTTTGAGCAAAGATGAATTCCGGGGTTTCTGGATAACTTGGTGCGGAGGCATCATCCGTTTTGGACGTCAAGACAATCCTACTGCGATGCTCTATTGGCAACACCCCAAAGTTGGAAAACACAAATATTTCGCGGTTACCTTCGTTGGAGTATGCACCGAGGGCGCAACTGGTAGTTGGTAAATTGAAGGTCAATTTTAAATTGTTACAACTTCAAATCTTCATCACATAAAATGCACCCACCCAAACTGAATAAAGTATGTAATTACTGTTTCGGTACAGGTTTACAGGAATTGAATACTCCGGATAAGGCTGAATTTATATTTTATCCTGTCGTCACGGGTTCTGTGGATTTTAAGTTTTGCGGTACAAACTGCCAAATAGCCCTGTGTTCTTCTCTTCCCCTGAATCAGAAAAACGATGTACCGGACGTGCTGTGCGAAATTATCCTCGATGGTCGGAAAAACACTAAGTCCGCTATTAAATATTCCGGGAAAAGTATGAATGTGACTAACCAGGTATGATAGAATGTCGTAATCGCTGTTGTTTTATTTGTTATGCCTCATTTACATTCAGCCCCTATCGCTGCTCCTCGCGCTGCCGGCAATAATTCCCTAAATACTGCTGTGGCAGGATCGAGGGATATGTGTGTTTACATACTGCCCTTCCTCTCACTTCGCTTTCAAGTTCCGACAATGGCAGACGTTGAAATTTTTGCAGCGTCCGCGCTGTCTTTTAGCGATACATAATTATGTGCGTCAGTTAAAAATAAATCGAATGAAAAAAAAGAAAAGACTTCGTAGAAGATGGTGGATGATATCTATTCATCGTAATAGAACTTTGTAAGTACCTACCAACCTGCTTAAGATAATATTTTATAAATTCTACGAGGCATTATATTTGACGCCCGGTGTCAACTGAGCGCTTGAGCAGAATGTAAACACGCCCTACCGCTCGCGCTGCCGGTCCTTTGAAGTCCGCACTAAAAACCGCTCTTTTGGGGAGCGCTGGGCAGCGCGAGTGGCATTAAGCAGTGGCATGAGAAATATACGTTTACATACTCGTCCTGCCCACTTCCCTGCTCACTACAGCTGAATGTAAATGAGGCATTAGATTGTTGCATGAATAGTCATTAAATAAGTATTCACTGTTGACCCGTAGGTTGAGAAAGAGACTCCAAACATTTTCAGTGAACATTGTTTTAAGAGAATTGTAATCGAATGGAGGAGAGGCTTAGTCAAGGTCCGCGATGATATGGGCAAGGTCTTCATGGAGATGCAGAATCCCACGGAGCCACCATTTACTGTAGTGAGTTATGGAATACGATCTACTGATACCGATGGAAAATGGCGAATTTTGTTCGTACAGACGTATGTATACAACCCGTTGTAGTTCTGAATAATTGTGTCACAAACATTTTTTAACGGTGAAAATTATATTTAGACTAAAAATTTTTAGCAAAATTACATAGTACCTACCAGATTTTTTTAGGCTACTTTCCAAAAATTTCGCATTGATATCGCTGTTACTCAATAACTGGTTTCTATATCTTTTTGATGGAAAGTAAAACTAAAGTTTATTTTAAATACACTTTTATTGACTTCATCCGTAACTGAGTAAAAAATCATAGAAGTTAAAGAAGATGGGGCCGATTGGGCCCAACACTGAAGCAATTTTTAAGTGACACAAAATGAAGGTCTGATCCTAACAATTTAACCTAACAATTTATTTTGTGACAACATGTCAAAGAACTAATAAAAAAATAGTTGCAGCAGTTCAAACATTTAAAATATTGTTGGTAATGTGTTAATTTAATTGTGTTCAACTTTCGCAATTTGGTAAGAATACTTTTGTTTTATACTAATGTCAGCAACTACAAAAATAAAGCATCAAAGATCACCTTCACATGAAGCACTCCTTAATGTTCAATAGCACAGTCTTGCCAATTGGAATACCCATCAACAACTTAAACATAATGTAAAACTATGATTTGGCGCTACAAGTAGAAATGTCTCCTAACGAAGGAACTCCTCAATGGTAAATGAGGCACTGAGTTGCTGATTGTGTTCCTAAACATACAGCTCTGTTAATAAAACTTATTAAACTTAGATTTGGTGCTGCAGCCAGGATTTTGTTGGTATTACATATTTTTTTATTGTAAATTCTGAACGTGTATACAAAATGGCACCAAGACCTATCCCGGCGTAGACGATGTCACGAGAGTGGCATTCATGAAGACGAAACGGGGCACCAATCGCCGTGCCTTCAACTGAATCTGCCCCCTTCCAGTCGAAGATTGAAGCTTTTCTTCAACCCGGGGAATATATGGGCGCCTCACATATCTGTGGAGAACCGCGGGGAAGGCGTGGTACCGAATTTGGGCTGCGCGAGCGCCTCTGCGCCCTTCCACTCACTCAGCTCACTCACAGACACAGCCCGCTCCGGGCATTTCTTTGTACGGTCTTCAGCGGCGGCATTATACCTATTTATAATGTCCACTACTTTTTATTTATTCCCAACCGAGCCTACTCAATTCCTATGTTTGAGAGTCGATATTTTTTTATTGAAAAAGAAGTTAACGTTAAGTTTTCTTTGTTTTAGTCATCTATAGTCTATACTTCTATACTAATATTATAAAGAGGTAAAATTTGTAAGTTTGTAAATTTGTATGTAGGGGGTAATCTCTGGAAATCATAATCCAATTCTAAAATTTTTTTAACTGGCAGAAAGCTACATTATTCCTGAGTGCTATAGGCTATAAATTATTTCTATAACATGTATATTAACCGAGCTATCACAACTTTTGTCTAGCAAGTCGTAAAAAAATACCTCATAAAACAGAATTATTTGCGAGCGCTGCCTAAACAGTTGCTTAAAATTAAAAACAATGTATGGCTACCTGGTTCGTCTTAATTATTTCTACAAAAAAGTCCGCGATACTATATATCTATCTATTATATTTTATCTTTTATACTTCTTTTATTGCATTAAAAAAGTTTTTTTTCGGCATACTTGCGTTTGGTTGATTATTTGAGCAACAAAATATTAATTCTTATGACAATAAATTATTTTAGTATCACAAGAACATCATACAGATAAGATTTGCCATTTACAGTATATCAATTGGTCATACAGTTTCGGAGATAATAAATAAAATTACTAAAACGCAAAATGCCCCTAGCATAACTTTCATTGTACAGACGTTTTACTTATTTGCCCATAGATGGCGCAATTACGTCATTTTTCTGAATCGCGGTGACTTTCCGTGGATTGATGACCCTCTCGAATTATTATGCCCACGTTGTCGTTAGTTGGAGTTCTAAATATTACATGTCAGTTGCTTATTGGTTTCGGTTGTTTCGTTCGTATGGTTGTTGTTGTTGATAGATACCTCATAATTAGGGGTCGCAAACCGGGATACCGAATTTCGAAAATACCGGAATACCGGGCCAAAATTAGGTCTTATTAATACCGGTATTCATTTCAGAAAAACCTGGATATTTGGTATTTTCGGTTTTAGTAAAAAATATAAAAATTACGAGCCATTCAATTAAAATTACGCGCGCGCGAGTTTGTTCATCTTACGACAAGACTGATGAATCCGGCGACAGCCGAGTAGCCGAACAAGTCAAGGCTAAACCAAAAATGTAATTTTAAATATTGCTTAATAAAAACATAGAAAACAAAAAAATTATTATTTAAAAATACAAAAAATAGGAACAGGGTCCAAGCTACCGGCGGTCAGGGCTCCAGAGAAAGGAACCTCCTAACGAGCCGTGTCCGAGTACCACTTTCTGTATCAAGCCCTTAATCTAGCTGCCTAACAAGAGCCTCCTCAGGTGCTGGTCGAGGCTCTTGGCAATTAACCCTTTAGCTGTAACGACTATCGGCACAATGATCGCTGAGTCCACATCCCACATGTCGACAACCTCGCGAGCCAAGTCAATATGCTTGTAATATCATAAAAGCGAAAGTGAGTTCGTTTGTTTGTTACCTCTTCACGCTTTAATGGCTAAACCGATTTTGATGAATTTTGGTACAGAGATAGTTGGGAACCAGGAGACGGACATAGGGTATTTTTTTTTAAAGTGGGATGTGAGGGAGAAAGCGGGAAGAAAAGGGAAAATTAACCGTTGCTATTACAAATCAATAAGGCGCAAGGGGAACTGTGTTAGCCCGAATTTAACGCGAGCGAAGCCGCGGGCAAAAGCTCTTAAATAAAACAACAGAACACAAATTTATCAAAAGTTTTATCAGAACAACAAACATCCGTATCAATACTAGGATTCTAGGATCCTTCGATCCATTCGATTTTGTATCGATACAACAATATAATATCCACTGTAGGATCGATCAAACGTATGGAGAATCAGATTGAAAACGTCGTATTGATTTTTGTGGTTAATAGTCTCAAAATGCAAAGGATCACACGAAAAAAAACATTAGAAGAAGGAATGACAAATGGATCAATCTCCAAAACGGGCGTATTCGTGTGATCGCTCTGGTGCTTTTCAGACATTGAAATTTAATGGTTATTATGTATCTCATTACTTATAAAGAATGATATTCAAATAGCACATTTGTTTACTATTGCTACTTACTGCCTTTAATTTACACAAGCAGTTATGGAAATATTTAAGTTCCAAAAATTTCGTGACCAGAGCGATCATAAATGGTTAAATCAGTAAAACACAAATCTTTTATTTATTGATAAAATATTATTTATTTAGCAGTTTTCAGTCATATTCAGTTTACGTAAAACATTATATGTAAGAGAAATGTATTATTTTGCCCACTGACCATAGACACTTCGGCCCTGGTATGGTAATATGCATTTTAAGGAACAAAATGGAAAAGAAATTGATTTAGAAAAAAGTCCGGATTGTTAAGATATAAAATGATTTTTATTTTCACAAATACAGTTTCTTAACTATAATTTTACTGTTATACATACATATATTATCAAGTTTTGATAAGATATTTTATACATTCATTTCATTTGTATCATATACAATCAGTACATCATCCAGGAACTGAGCTGGAGAGAAAATATTAGTCTGATGCCGTGCCCAGCCCAAATACCATATTACCGTCATAACATGGGCACAGCATCCTACCGTTCGACGGCCGACAATACAATTGCAACAATACTTTTTAATTGCACTTCTACCAGAATCATTACTAATAATTAAAATATATACGAAATATACTTTACGACTGATGTGTCGACTTGCGATTCTAGCCCTAAGTAAAGAGCAGTTAGGACTCACGTTTACTCCTTCCATAATACTGCTCCTATGATCATTATCATCGTCGGAGTCCATTTCAAAAGCTTAGTTGTTGTTAAGATAACAAATCCGCAAGAAAACAAAAAAATATTACGAAGCAAACGAAGTCTACTTGTAAAGCGTTTGTGACTTTGACACTGACAGTAGCCGCTTCCGCCAACCGCTGTAGATTCGATGTTGCCAGTTAAGCGAAGTAAAATCAATAAATCGATTTTTTTTTGTTTCGAATATTAATTCAATAGTTTTTTGTAGTTTTTTTTATTTCTGTTTTTGATGTATTTTTAAGAACAGATAAGATAAGAATGACAGTTAAATTGTGCAGTACCGTTAACGATAAGATCTAATGAATTCATGATAAATCAACTAGCAATGCACCAAAATCGATTGGTAAAAAGAGAATCGATTTTACATTAAACCATAATTGGTCATTGGCAACACTTTTTATTTTATTCACAAAGAAGGGATTTACGTAATTTTGTTTTTATCTTTTCGGTACTTCTTTTTTAGGGAAAAATGTTGCAATCTTGTTTGGATAAATGAATACCGCGATCAATAAACATAAAATTAGATGTTTTTTTTTTAACATAAGCAAATTGTTGGGCGTTTCATGGCCAAAACTGGGCATCCCCTTTTTTGGCTTAGTTTCATTTATTTGGACTTAGTTAAATCACTTTTAGGCTAATGAGACAAAATTAAAAACCTTTTTAAATCAAACATTAACACCTACAGTCTTTTATAGTTAAGAAATGACTTAGACTCATTAAACATTAGTTTTAAAAAGTAATTAAAGAAAACTAACGTTTATAAAGAACAAGATAACATTCTTAAAAATTTGCAATTTATAAACGTACCTAACTATTTGTAATCATAATGATTAATAAGACTTAGAATTATGACGTTCGCCCGGAGGACACGGTGGGGCACACAGTGGCGGTCAGCCCAGCTTGGGCGGAGCACCGCCGTGCCCTCGTAGAGGCGATCGGCGGCGGCGATCTCTCACGTCCGGCCCTGGTTCAGTCCATGGTCCGGAGCGAGAGAAAATGAGAAGCGGTCACCTCCTTCTGCGAAGCAGTCATGCTAGTGAAGGAGGAGGCCGGGCGTTTGAAGGAGAGAACCTCAAACCAGACCAGCCACCGCGGGATACGCCCCGGGCTCCGGGCGACGCGTGACGACTTCCGGCCACCGTAGATGCGGGCCTGTGGACGGTGAGCAATGAATGAGTCCCTCCGTATATTGACGACAGGCCGTGTCAACGGCACGTTCGTGTTTAGTCATGTTCTTCATTTATTGGGAGTTCATCAGTTGCTGGTAACTTATACACTTTTTTCTTTAAATAATATCGTCTAGAACTCTGCCTACTTTTCTTACTACGAACCTTTAGCTGGCTTGGAGTCAAATCACTCATTGGTAGTACTGTGCTTCTAGCTTTTTTCCTTTGGTAACTCTACCTTTTACCTTTGGTATATAATATATGGATCATTTTTTATCTTGGCCATTCTACGAAGCTCAGCCAATTTTTTCCTAGGACGTTTTCCTTCAGTAGATAATTTATTTCGAGGCACGATTTCAATCTGCAACAATAGTTGCCACTAGATTTTAGAGAAGAAAGGATAACAGTAGTGGTTAGCTAAAAACCAAAATAATAACATCATCAATTATATATCAAGTAAAATACGTCAAAATCTGTTTATGGGTTTAGGTTACCCAAAGAAACCCAGGAAATGTTATAAATAAATAAACGTTATACTTATGCATAGTTAGATAGATAGATAGATAGATAGATAAATCATTTATTTGATGCAACAAAGGACACAATACAAGAATTAATATTAAAAAAAAAATACAAAACAGAAAAAAAGGCACACATAAAATAAAAAAAAAAAGTAAGGTAGACTAAGTTAAATCGACCCATAGGCATTTAGACACATTACATAATTGTATTTATTAGGGTCGCCCATTACTGGGTGTGTGTCTCAAAATTGCACCAAAAAGGAGTCCAGCTCAGCATAATGCCAGGTAGATTACCTGACGCTGGTATTCTGCTGAATCCTGCTAGTGACACACGGATGTCGAGAAAATGTGCGGCGAATATTATGTAGGTAAGTTGTCAGTACGGTAGATTTTGAATTTAAATACTAAAATTATTATTAAACTTGATTATCACAGTATAGGTAATATGTGTAATGATAACAGCTGTAATTTAAGTTGTATGGAGTGTGTCTAATAGTGTTTGTACGAGTTTACTTGTTCGTGTAGGTATCATTATGTTTCAGTTTTTTATCATAATGTACGGTGAGTATAGTTGTAATGTGTTTTGTGTATTGTGTAACGTGTATTGTAATGTGTTTCGGGTATGAGTTTCATTTTTCACAGTTATTGTCTGTTGTTAATAGGACAAAGTGAGCCGTTAGGACCAGAAAACCTTCTATATTATGGAAGTGTTGGTGACGGTCAGGCCCAGTTTCTTCTGAGCGTCAATCAGATACTGCCGCAATCGACTCCTAAAGGTACCGAGCGTTTTTAAATTCCTTATCGGCGGGGGAATGTTGTTCCAGCATTTGGACGCGGCGTACCTGAAACTGCCTCTGAAGGCTGCCGTCTTGTGCACTTCTGTAGTGAGTTGCTGAGAGCACTGTCTGATCGTGCATTCTCTCCTACTAGCGATCCAGCTCAGCTTTTTATAAAGATAAGCCGGCTCCTTGTGCTTAATAACCCCAAACAATAGACATGCTAAGTGTAATTTACGGCGTGACTTCATTTTAAGAATGGAGTGTTGGTTTAAAAAAGGTGTTATATGGGTTCTAGGCGGAACTGAGAAGCAAAATCGCGCACAAGCGTTCTGCACTCTCTGGATCAGTCGCTCAGTCCTTGCCAGTAGTCGAGGACCAAAAACGGTATCTCCGTAGTTCAGGTTTGAGAGTACTAGTGACTCAACTAGTCGAATACGCAGCTCTTCCGACAGATACGGCCTTATGTTGTACAGGACCTTGAGCCTATAAAAGCAGTTGCGCACCGACTCTTCCACGTGACCTTCGTACCTCAGCTCAACATCCATAAACAGACCCAGATTTCGTGCCTCACTGACTCGGCTGACCGACTCACCCAGTAGAGTAACTTTGAGGTCTGGAGGCAAACCATTTACTTGGTGCTTGGTTCCGAGTAGCATGTATTTAGTTCATCGTTTGTCATTATTACAATCCGATACTACTACTTAAAATCCTACTAATATTATAAATGCGAATGTTTGTGAGGATGTATATATGTTTGTTACTCTTTCACGTCAAAACAGCTAAACGGATCTTGATGAAATTTGGAACAGAGGTAGATTATGGTCTGTATTCCAGATCATAATCTACCTCAGTACACAGGATACTTTGTTTTCGATATCATGCGAGTGAACTCGCGGCGGCCAGCTATCTTACTAATATTATGTTACTCTTTCACGTCAAAACGTCTGAACGGATCTTGATGAAATTTGGAACAGAGGTAGATTATGGTCTGTATTCCAGACCATAATCTACCTCGGTACACAGGATACTTTGTTTTCGATATCATGCGGGTGAACCCGCGGCGGCCAGCTATCTTACTTATATTATGTTACTCTTTCACGTCAAAACAGCTAAACGAATCTTGATGAAATTTGGCACAGAGGTAGATTATGGTCTTGAATAACATATAAGATACTTTTGAAGCGGTCGTGACAGTTTACACAGGATACGGAGAGATAGAAGGCGAAATGAAGAGCACAGAAAGAAAGCGATAGGAACAGTTATTGTTTAAGCACTATATAGCACATCTAGGTACAAATCCTTAAAGCACTAGATACAGTTCTTAACGTCTTAGGAATTGTTTAGGAAGCGAGCGAGAGCGGCATGCGCATGCGACTCGTGAGGATACTCCACTGTCGGCGCGCCCACTACGAATGTGAAAAAGATTGAGTATATGACACAAGACATAGGTGCTTGCTCAGGTAACCGGTCTGCATTCCGTAAATTATATTTTTCGTAAATTATATTTTCCGTAAATTATATTCCATAAAAAATGTACAGACGACGACGGCACATCAATCAACATAAAACCATTTTAACCTGATCTCTCTACTACGGTGTGCGATTCGTAGCAGAGAGATCAGTAGGGTTACCATGACATCTTATAGCAGTTCTTATTCCTATGTGAGAATGAGATGGTGCTAGACACCCTGTATAGCTCTGTTTCTTTCCCTCAGTGGAATGAGTTCTGCTTCAAGACGTCATGTTAGGGTAGCTGGTTAAAATAGTTTAGTTTAGGTTGATCTACCGTGTCGTCTGTACTAACAAAATTGTCTGTTTGTACATTGTCTTGACATTTTATTTCAATAATATAAAAAAAATATAATATTGGGTTACGATTAAGTTTAAGTTACATATATTAGATCTAAGTGTATATAACTATACTACTTATATTAAATATAATAGTAAGTATAGTAGTAAGTGGTTTCGCTTAATTTTGTTTTCGATATTACTAATATTATGTTACTCTTTTACGTCAAAACGGATGAAAAGATCTTGATGAAATTTGGCACAGAAGTAGATGATGGTCTGGAATAACATACAATCACATAATAACATAGGATACTTTTGTAAGACGCGGGTGAAGCCGCGGGCGCCAGCTAGTAGATTTTAAACATGCAATTAATGCAAAATATAATCGCTATGATCTTTTTGGACAGAGCAATCACAGCCAAAGCGATCATATAGCCGAATTGAAAAGCAGAAGAAAGTTTACGTCTCATAAAAAAAAACATCATAACGATCACTTAATTCACATAACAAACCCATTCAAGCTTACTATTTAATTTAAATAACGTGCCTTAGCAATCATAAAGTTCGAGAACCAGAGAAATCATAAACTAACCTCCGTAATGTTGGAGGGCGGGAACGTGGCACACAGGTATCCTCCTCGGCGGTAAGACCACTGCTGGCGTTGCCCCGCCGAAGGGGAATAGGAACTAGGGATTAGCGCGATGTTTTACCTCAGCCCAAAGCGATGAGATCAAATGCCCGGTCACGATTTTAAATTCAAATTTTGGCAAAAGTATTGTTAATATTATTAAAAATATGTTATTACTATTAACTATTTATTATGTAATCTAAATAAGTTGTTTCATACGAACCTTCTCAATAAAAAGTTTAAGATTTTTTTTTTCATTTTATCGGGAGTTGGGTTAACCCAGACCGATAAGGATTAAGTTTTTTTTTTTTAATATTTAAAGTATACTCATTTTTATTATGAGCCTTATAATATCACGTAGATTCGACACCGAACAATACAATAATGTTTTGAAAACGTTTTTCGATTTTAAAATGGGTTTGGATGCCCGATACGAAAAAACCGCCTCTGGACATCGACCCAAATACTAATCTGGAAATGTACTTACTGATCGCATCTTTACTTTAAATTACTTAAGTTTTGTGTTTTATTTTATTTTAATTCTTACAATTATTGATGTTAAACTTTGAGAAAAAAAGAATTTTACACCAAAATGGAAATTGTGCGAGCCATCTTGATGTCTAAACCAAACGAAATACAACGAATTCCATCAAAACCTCTTCCAGTTTAACTCTTGAAGACTAGTCTTCAACGCCGCCGCGCCGCACGGTGGGCTGAAAATCGGCTTTCATAGACTTAGGGATTTCAATTTGCAAGTGCTTGTTTTTATGCCGGATATCGCTTCTATTAGTCATTATTATGTACAAAAATGACACCCGAGTTAATTCTGCTCAAAACCGAAGGAAATATAATTTTTTTACGAAAAATTTGTATGAAGCTAGTATGAAAAATCGAATTATCTCCTAAACGGCATGTTTAACCGTAATATCCTTAGAGATGGTCATAGTGCTAATTATTTATGATTTTTTGGTTGACGATTGGACAAAAATTTTAATGCCGTTTTTTTTTTAAAAATCGTCAAAATATTTTTATTTGTTTTTACGTATGAAACGATTCCTTTTGGTGTTTATGTTGAAGAACACGGACTTTTAACTACACATAACATAAAATAGCATCACTCCTATATTTCCGAAGGAGTTGGCAGAGGTTTATAGTACACCCACACGTAGCCAACTATGTTTGAGCTAGATATTTATCAACACAAAATGAGTTTTAAAACTTTTCATACAACCAAATTACCAATTGTCTTCTAATGAGTCCAAAAAGAAGTGATTAAGTAACTACACTGATTAGGTCTTCTAATGAGTCTTAATAGGTGATTTAATGATTTTCAATATCTCACGACAATGGATTATATTTAACATTTCCTGATAAGTAAGCTAATTTGTTAATTAGCAGTGCTATGAGTTCTAAGAATAGTTAGTGACAATTATAGATTTTCATTAGCTAATGAGGAGATAACTAATGAGGGTAGTTACCTAATTATTGTCGTTTTGCAATAAAAGGGCTAAAGTTTTGTTTTATAATTTAATTTGTTCACAACTGTGTAACTGCTAACACTAAATCTGCGACTATAAAATCTTAAAATGGAAAGTTTAATGACCAATTTAGACTTGTTTGTTCTTCTACGAAGTGAGAGTACTTCATTTGATCATGAAGTATTGTTTAGTGCAGTTGTATCCCGCATAGGCGATTGCCTGTCTGACGAAGATTATGTTGTTCTCAAAGAATTTTGTCGGAGATTTACGCGAGCCGCTTTACAAAGGTGGGAGAAATCCAACCGATTCCTTGATAATTTCAGGAGAAAGTACGAGAATTGGTTGGGAGCAAATATTGATTGGCCGAGTTTTGTGCAAACTTTAGTTAATCAAGAACCAAGTGTTGATGAGATACCAAGAGCGCCCTCAGTCTCTCCAGAACCGTCGACATCAACGTCCATTGGAACAATGACGAAAAGATCCCGTAAACCATTCGAAGACCTGGGAAGTAAACAAAAAAAGAGAAGATCTGATGAACACACAGGCGAAGGTTCCAGTGAATTGGCATATGCAGCTGCAGCACGTTTAAAAGAAGAAGGGCATGGAGATATCGCCTCTGTCATCGAATACATGATGAAAAATCCTGAAGCAGCCGCTAAATTAAATGAAACGCTTAAGAAACCAGCGAAAACAATCATATTTACGCCAGAAAAGGCGCTTGGATTGCTTCTTTCGCTAAAACTCTCAAAGTGGCAATATATTACGTTGCGTGAGGCTGCCATTCGAGAAGGTGCTAAAGATATTTATCCATCTTACTATAAAGTGCAACAAACTAAGCTTGATTGCTACCCTCCGAAGCAATCAGTGACAGTTACTGATTCATCGGCTAGGATTACACTTCAAGCTTTACTTGATATCACGGTTACAAGAATCCTTCAAAGCCTTTCTAACGAAGAGCATAACAAGCAGTTGAAGCTGATATCCAAGTGGGGATTTGACGGTGCTTCTAACCAAAGCCGATACAAGCAGAAAATTGAGGGTGATTCAAGCATTTTCATGACCTCCTTGGTGCCACTAAAACTGACAGATGGAGACAACATTTTATGGACGAACCCAAAACCATGCTCAGTTTTGTATTGTCGTCCAGTTCAGTTTACTTTTGTAAAGGAGAGTGAAGCAGTTGTCCTTGGGCTGAAAAAACAAATGGATGAAGAAATTGAGGCCCTTATCCCCACAGAGTGCAATAATAATAATAGGGTGACTCATCAA